>CM063515.1:31151015-36151015 GCA_032199755.1 Ambrosia artemisiifolia | reverse complement strand
AAAACATAGAAAAATTCAAAAAGACCTAAAAATTAGAAAAACCAAAAATGATTTCCAGGAGAAAAAGAGGAAATGATAGTACATCAGTGGGATCTGACACAGGCTAAAGATTTGAATAGTATAATGAGGCGTGTGTTGATTACGTGTGATATGTTGATAGTCTTCGTAGACTAAATATTGCGTGCATTAGTGATACAATCATAACGAACTACGCGTTCGTGGCTGAACACCTCATGGGCATATGGTCTTAGTACCATAATTTCGTTTGATAGGATTGCCAAAATCTGAGGTTTCGGGTCGTTATGTTATGGTTATCCGGGATATTCTGATTAAACTTTTGTCGTATTGATTTACGGACCTAATTTCATCAGAGTATTTGCTAAAAGAGCTTAAATGCCAAAACCAACAGTTACCAAATTGAGGAACTTCATGTTTTATTGATCAAAGATCATTATTACATCGTATTGACTTACTGATGCAAATCAATGGTTGATATCAGCCTCAACCTAGTATATATGCACATGTTACTCTGCTGCATTCGTTTGCTGACATGTACACCTCTGTGCTATATAATTTGTAACTTTTACGGATAACTCTGGCATAATCACGTGTTACGATGAAGCTTTGTGCAATTACTTGATACGGGAGTATGTCGTGTGTGTGGGCACCACAATGTGTTAGTCTAATACACCTAACTCGTATCATTTTAAAGCATTGCGTAATGGTCTGCATGTGAGCTTACGTGGACCACAATATCAGCAATTGCCGTGTCACATACTGTTTCTAATGATAATATTAAACAAAAAGATCAACGCTGTGATCAGATTTCTCAGAAAACTGATATGATCGTCTTACCGGATATCACAAAATGTTTACTGTTTTCTTTTACTTGGATGCATTTTACTTTTATTGTCAAAAAGATACAAAATCCAAAAAGATTTTAGGTGTGTTTTGATAAAATTTCAGAAAAACCAAAAGTTTTTGCATTTCTGCTTTATTTTAGATAACCGACGGTGTTTGATGGTCAATTTTCTGAGATTTGATGAAACCATCTGGGCTTTGTATCATTCAAAAAGTGAAATTATGAGTTTTTGAGATTTAACGGATTGAAAAATGTTGAACGGGAATCGAATTCGTGATTTGGCAAAATTTTCAGATTTTTCTATTTCACATTCGCCCCTTAATTGGGTCGAATGTGGAAAAATCATCACATTCGTGACTTTCTGATTGGGCGAAAGTGGATTTTACCCTAAAATTCACCTTCGGGTGGTAGCATTTCCACCTTCGGGCCATTAAGTTGGTCGAATGTGGAAATAGGTCACATTCGCCCATCATAAACGGTCGAATGTGCCCTTTATAAATACGCCATATCAGATTCGACCAGTTCATTGCAAATTTTTCAAAATTTTCTAAGATTACCAGACCTTGTTGCTGTGATTTCTCTTGATTGTGTCTATTGTTCCTCGTCGTTTGCTGATCTTTTAGCACTAATTTTTACAGGTAATGGAGCCAAGAACAGATCACAATTCAAGTTTTTGTTTTCGAACCTAGGGTTTCTAATTTGTGCATATTTGATGGTTTTTAATGTTTGATTTTGATACACATTCAATCTACATCAGTTTTAGGGGGAGATGGTATTAGGAATTAGGTTAATAACATTAGTAGATCACTAATTGATTGATTGAAGGATACAAACCCTAATTCTTCTTTAAAACAGATGTAAATTGAAAGATAATAACAATTCATGGTTCACAAGTGTTAATCGGCCTATATAGGGTACAAAACAATCAAAATCAGGGTCTAAAAACAATTTTGGCAAAATTTTAAATTTTGGGGATGAACAGTTTTCACATTCGTCCATTAAAACGGGCGAATGTGGAAATAGACGGGCGAATGAGACTTAAAATGGGGCGAATGTAATTTTTATAGATACATGTTCACATTCGTACTAAATAGTTCTCATTCGTACCAAAATATTCACATTCGACCTTATAAAATGGGGCGAATGTGGAAAATGAAAATCTTAAAAATTTCAATTTTTGTCGTTTTTGTATTTTTGACGTGTTTTCTGATTTTGATGTGCAGATGGTTGAGCAACCCGAAAACATTGAAGCACCAGTGGAAAATATTGTACCAGATCCTGTTCAGGAAGCTGAAGCAGCTGTTCCACGTGGTTGGCCGTTCGAACCGACACACAACTGCTGTGCCTATGTCGGAGATGTCGAGAAGAACACTGAATTTGCTGGGATTGTGTAATTTCTAAGGAGAAGTAGAGTTATTCATGCCTTAGCTACACCAACAATCATCTACAAAGACATAGTTGAAGATTTCTACAAGAATGCTAAGTATGATTTTTGGGAGAATCAAACTATCATCAAGAGCAAGATTCAGGGGATGGAGATGTTCTTGATAGAATCAGACATCAGGGAAGCACTGCAGATTAAGTTTGAAGTTAGTGATGATACCAGAGAGCTATCTTGGACTGAACAGAAAGCTTGCTTTTTGAGAATGAAGTACAAGGGTCCGATTACTGATGGGTCAATGCATAAAGGGAAATTGAGTGTGCAGTTCAAGTATCTTGCACATGTTATTATTCATGTATTCGGGTGTGTGAGCGGTGGATACGACGTGATGAGGAGAAGTTTGAGTTCATTGATGGTTGCGTTAACTCTTAACAAACCATTCAATGTATCCGGGATGATTTTAGATCACATGCTTGAGATGTTGAAGGGTTTGAAGAAGAAGCAATTCATGCTATACCCGAGGTTTCTCATGATGATCTTTGACCATAAGTATCTTGATTTGAATAAGGATCCAACTATGATACTAGGTCAAGATCACATGAACATTCGTACACTTGTGAGGATGAAAGGGTATAAGGGTGTGCCAGATGAGGAAAAGCCACCTCACAGGAGACTATTTGGTGCTTTGGCTAGTCAGGGTTACACTGATCCTGGCAAGAACAAAGCAAGACATGCTGAAAGTGACTCGGACAATGATGATCCCTTGGTGTATGCTGATGCAAACACTAAGAGGAACAGGCAGGTTGTCAATGCTGGAGCCAAAGGGAAGGGCAAGGCAAAGACTGATCAGGGAATTTCTAAGCAACAGGTTACAAGGAAGAAAACAACAGCGAAGAAGGGAACTAGTCTAGTTGATGAAGACTCAGTTGATTCAAAGGAGACAGAGGTTGATGAACAGTGGGATTCTGATGAGGAAAGAATAAAGACCACCAAACGTAAGGCCACTATGGTTGGTGAGTCTGAATCTTTAAACAAGACAATTGAAGAAGTGTCACAGAAGAAGAAGTCTGTTGATGTTGATGAAGGAGGTTTGAGTATTAACCTGGATGAGTTGGAAACAGGTGAAACTGTTGTAGTGAATTTGCCTAAACCAAAGCATAAGACTATGGCAAAGAAATCTAGCACTAAGCAGTTAAGAGAGAAGGAAATTGCTCAGTTGCTAAAAGGGAAAAAGATACCTGATGCAGGTACATCATCAAAGCTATCTTCACCAGTTACTAAGAAACAAAAGAAGAGTAAAGAGGCTGAAGCATTACCAGTTGATGAGTTTAATGTTGCACTGGATAATGTTTTAGACATGTTTAAGAATCCTCATAAACAGAAGGCCAAAGAAGCTGAGCCATCCAAGTCGAAGAAGGTTACTGTTTCAGATGATGTTATGAAACAAGTTAACAAACGAATGGATGATATGATGAAGATGATAGTAGCTCAGCAGGCAGAGATTGCCAAGTTTAAGCAGAATGAAGAAAAGATGCTACAGATTGTGGTTGCTTCAAAGAATAACCAAGATGAGATCGAGCAGAAAGTGAAGAAACTTGAAGCAGATAATAAAGATCTTGAGGTTAAGTGTAGCAGGAATCGGAGTATGATTAAAGTGATTAAGGCTGACAACAAAGAACTTAAGGCTGAAAACAAGCGCCTTAGTGATTTGTTGGACAGCTTATACAATGAAGCACCGAAGTTGAAAGAAGGTGAGGAAGACAAAGAAAAAGAGGAGGAACAAGTTGATTTTGAACCTTCTGATGATGAAGAGGAAAAGGATGATGAGGAGGATGATGATTCTGAGAAGAGTGATGATGAAGAAAGCAAGAAAAGTGATAAAGAAGATGATGATGATGCGGAGGGATCAGGTAGTAAAGATGATGATGGAAGTGATGACAGTGATGATGATGATGGGGGAGATGATTCGAGTAAGTTCACATTTGAGAAGAGAACACCTAAGAAGGATGCTGGAGAGTCTAGTTCAAAGAAAAAGAAAGGTGGGAATGTAGACTCAGATGAAAGCATCTTCTGGAATGAAAAGGTGAGGTCTCTGAATGATGATGCAAAGAAGGTGTATAGAGATATGTTAGAGAAGAGAGAATGGACCATTGAGTTCACGGGCAAATTTTCTAAAATATTTCAAACAGATGATATGAGGTATGAGCTCGAATACAATGATCCAGATTTAGAAGATGGTGAAGTACCTACTGCTGTTGCCAAAGAAATTCTGGATGGTCTTGCACAGCGAGTAGGGAAATCTTTGGAAGAGATTATGATGGATGAGTCGATTCCAGATATTCCTGAAAAGGATATTGGAAATCACTCTGATGATAAGAATACTCCTGAAATGGATGAAGTGGAGATTGAGGATATTACTCATGAGGAATATCCACAATATTTTAGACAGAATAATGAAGATGTAGTTTTCCCAAACTTCACTGAGTTACCAAATGTATCGGCTAAAAGAAAAGCTAAGAAGAGAAGTGAGGAGTTTGTTGAAACAGTGTTTGGTACTGATAAGCAACAATCTTCAAGTCAGAATGATGAGTTGAAGACATATTTACAGAAGTTAAAGGAAATGGACGACAAACGACCAAAGTCTGAAGCTCAAGGTAGTTTTTACAGATATCACAACGAGAAGTTCAAAGGCAGAGCTCTCGGTTGGAAGTATCTGGGAAGACTTAAATGTTTGGCTGTCAAATGGGAATCAGGAATCTTGTATTTCTACAGATTAATTGATTTATTAACTCTACCGTACTGGGCGGTCAGAGACATTTGCAGATTCCCTATTGTTAGTGCATTATTCATGTATGTCCCGAGCTAGTGATCCGGTACAGAATGTCGAAGGTTCAGATAATCAGAAAACGACCAAGACTTAAACACGAAGACAATCCAATCAATAGTCGAGGGGGAGTTTGTAAATGCACGTATTGCGACTAGTGATTGGATCTACAAAGTTAACATGTGTTAAAAGTTTTGCTGATGGGTTGAAAGTGGAAAAAGTGGGCGAATGTGGAACCAACTGGGCGAATGTAGAATCAGTTTGGGCGAATGTGGAAAGATTTCACATTTGTACCTTAGAAATGGGCGAATGTGGAAAGTGTTCCACATTCGACCATATCAACTGGGCGAACGTGCAGAGTCTATAAATAGATTTTGTGAGTTTTTGAGAGATAGAGAGTTTTAGAAAGTGTGTGTTTAGAGGTCAGGTTCCTGGTTTGTTTGAGAGAGTCTGTAAGTGTTCTAGATTAACCAAAGAGTCATTGTAATCAATTTTATGAACAAGTTAATCTATGAAAAGCTTTGAAAATGATGATTGATTGTGTTTTGATTTGAGTTTTATCTGTTTGTTCAAAGCTAGGGTTTCCGCACCTGGTTTTGTAACTTGTATGATCAATTAATCCTGTTTTAGTCAAAATCTTTCGCTCACACCTATGACTGGAGCTTCAGTGAACAATACTCCTGTTGGTTGGTGTGCTGATAAGTTGGTTTGGGAGAGCAGGACGAAATGGAACAGATTTAAGCCTCAATATCCCAAAAGGAAAGTTCACAGGGATATTGATCCTAAAACTGGAAGGAAGAGGGTGACCTTGATATACAAAGCACCTGAAGTGATGAAAAAGATACCTTTGATGCCTTTGCCACAACATTTCAGTGCTGAATTCATTTTCTGGTATTACGATTGAGGAAGGCAGAAGCGGTGATAGTTCTGAGAGATGGGAAGGAAAAATACAAGCATGTTCATGTATTTGATCATATGTGGTTGATAAATTGTACGTTTGAAGACATCATCATGCTTTTCTACAATCCGATTCATTATGATCCCAATGATGCAGAACAGGCTAAGAAGTATACACAAGTTGTCGGGGTTTGCTTTGCTTATGATATAAACTCCGGGAGCAACTTGGATGCTAAACTTGGTAAGAAGGTGAAGATGGCTGATGTGCCTATACCGGTGAAATGAAAGTTGGAGCCTGAAATGACGAAAGAACAGAAGAAGCAGCTGAGAATTTATCTGATGAACAAGGTGATGGACGAAGATCGAAAACAATCCAATCAATAGTCGAGGGGGAGTTTGTAGATGCACGAAGTGCGACTAGTGATTGGATTAGCTTGTTTAACATGTGTTAGTTTGTTTATCTGATGGGCCGAATGTGAAAGAAAGGGGCGAAGGTAGAGACAAAGTGGGCGAAGGTGAAAGATTGTAATGTAAGGAACACATTCGTACTGTGGATGTGGGTGAATGTGGAAAAGTTCCACATTCGCACCATCACACTGGGCGAATGTGCAGTATCTATATATAGTTTTTGTGTGTTTTCAAGTTAGAGAGAGTTTTAGTTTGTGTGTGTATTGAGGTCAGGTTCAGGTTAAGTTTGTGATAGTGTGTGAGTTGATTAGATTGACTAGGTGATCAATTGTAACAAGTTTTTATCAAAGTTAATCTATGAAATGTAACACCCCAAAAATGTTAAGTAATAATAGTATGGTAGAAATTATATATATGTATGTGTGTGTAAATGTATGCGTATGGATGTATGTATGCGTATGTGTATATGTGTAGGGAGATGTGTATCTCTAGTTGGAATTAATGCATAGATAATTGTACACCTAATAAACATAAGATCACCAAGTTAGCTACTTGGGCAAAGTGGTGACACCATAGATGGTAAATGTAAGGGGTTAATTATGCAATTAACTCATTCTAGAGGGGATGAAATTAGACAAGAGATAGAATCTTACAATATGAGGGTCAAAGGGTTGAAAAGGGTCATTAGAAAGAAAAAATAAAATCCAGAGAAGAGGGGAGGAGGTGGCAACAAGAGGGTCACCCAAACAACCCTTTATAGCTGGAAATTGGTGAAGAAGAACACCTCAAATCCCCTGCATGTTCACAAATTCTAAGCCTACTAGTAAAACTAATCCTCTTGGTAAGTTGTAGAATAAATTTTTAGGGGTTTGGAAGTGGTAGGATGGATTTCATGAATATGTTGTGATGATTACTTATTATGGTTAGGAAAACATGCTTGCTATGTGTGGTAGTATGAATTGAAGTGATTATGTGTTAATTTCTTGTTTTAGGGCTTAATTGAAAATGTGTTTAAGTGGGTGTTGGAATGAAGGTTTCTGTTGACTTTTAGAAAGTCAACAGGGCCTCAACACCAAGAAGACTCTTGTGATTATGTATGATTGTTATCTTGAAAGATAGATTGTAAAAGTAAGTGTAGAATTAGAGATAATGCATCATGGAGTGACATGATAACTTGAATGTAAAATTGTGCACACCAATTGTATGATAAAATGCCTAGCATGTTAAAATAGGTGAAATTGTGAGAAAAGGATGATAAACATGATGGTAGTGTGTATAAACGAAATCATGATAGGCTATCAACCACATACAAAGTATGGTAATGGGTGAAAGTATGAGAACTAAAGTATGGATTTTCCTTCACTATATAGGTGTGAAAGTTGAAGGCTCAAGTCACCAAAAGGAGCAAGGTGCACGCGATCAAGGTAAGTTGGTTGCTACCAACTTAATTGCGAATATATATAATTGTCATTTTTTGGTTATGAATGTGTTGTTGTTGGTAAAAATGGATGTACTTGGAAGTGGTATGAAGCACCTTGTGGCCACACAAAGTGCTAGTAGTAGGATGATGTAGTATAGTAGAAACGCCCTTAACGGGTCAAAAAGGTAGAAGTACCCTAACGGGTCAAGCAAAATGTAGAAGTGCCCCAACGGGTCAAAATGGTAGAAATACCCCTAACGGGTCAATATAAAGGAAGGACCCTTAATGGGTCAAAATGTGGAAATACCCTTAAAGGGTCAAAAGTAGGAATATGGGCTATCCATGGGATGTCTAATTACCTTGGATAAGTGATGCTAGTACACATGTATACTAATGGTTGCCTTGTTTGTTTGATTAGGTAAAGCGCCTATGTGAAGATCAAGTCTCAAGTGAAGTCGGGTTTTGCACGCTCTAAGCTTTTGGGTTGGGTACCATGTAAATGGAAGAAACTTGGGTCACATAACAAGGTGTCAAAATGTTGTGTTCATGGTTTTGTAAATGGGTCAAGTTTCACATGGTAGCTAACTTGCATACCTTGTCTTGTAATTAAACTAAGGAACTTATGGTTAGGTAGTTGTTAACAAGATGTTATGGAATATATATATATATATATATATATATAATGGGTGTTTTGTTGTCTTCTAAATATGCTAAAAAAAAAAATTTTCGTGTCTTACAAGTTGGTATCAGAGCCAAGGTTTGAGCGAATCGAGCACATGAGGTGCTTGAACTCAAACCGGAAGCTCGTGGGGAAGGGCGTGCAACCGATCCGAGACTTGATCAAGGTATGTGTGGGAATAACGGGCGGAAGAGTTAGTTAATAAATTCATATAATGTGGAAAATCTTGGTTACAAGATGGCCAAAAGAATGGTAAAGTAGAATGGTGGAAAGTAGAAAAAAAAAAGTGCAGCGACTACCGTAGCTTACGGTAGCACCGTAAGTTACGGCAGCCTCAAGAAGGTGGACGGTGGGTTGCTACTGCCTTACGGTGGAGTTTTGGGTCACCAGGCCACCGTAACTTACGGTGGTACCGTAAGTTACGGTAGACCCTGGAAAATTTTTGACTTTTTCCTTCCTTCTTTTATACACGGATTTTTATCCCCTCTATTCGGGGACGTATTGTGGGGCGTAATAACGAATGAAAACATGAAATTACAACCCTTGTGTATTCATAATAGAGAATGTGGTAGCCCAAGTAATGGGAGTGGAAAGATCTATTCTTGATAAGAATGGGTAATAATTGGGAAACATTATGATGTGGTATAGATTTTGAATTTTTGTTGTTATTTCAGAAAAATGGTAGAAGAAGGGTATAACTCCGCTAGAGAGCATGAACACCAAGAGTTGATAAAAGAACTGATTGCAACGGAGATGGGTAAGGCATGGACTGCTAACCTTGCCAAGATAACACAAGAGGTGGAATCAAATGTAATGGGGGTAATGGAGGGAATGATGACAAGTAGGTTTGACGAACTAAAGAAGTTGATTGAAGAGGGATCGTCTGGCTCCAAGAACGCTAAGAGATGTACATATCGTAACTTTATGTCATGCAACCCCACGGTGTTCAACGGAGAAATAGATCCACTTGAATGTCTAAGGTGGATCTCGGATATGGAAGGGGTGTTTGCGCGAAGCCATTGTGAAGGCGAAGATGAGGTGATGTTTGCCACGGGTCAGCTATGACTCCGTGCAAAAGATTGGTGGGATAGTTATAGTAAGGAGGTGGGGCAAGAGCGAGTGAGAAGCATGACATGGGCAGAGTTCAAGGAGCCCTTCCTGAAACATCATTGTCCCCAAACTGCAATTGATCGCATTCAGGAGGAGTTTCTACACCTCCGCCAGAAGAATGAAACCATAGACGAGATCACAAACGTATTCCTTGACAAGATGAAGTTTTGTCCGGAATTGGTGGGAACGGAACGAATGAAGATTAACAGGTATCATGCCATGCTGAGGGCTGAATTCAGGGAGTTCATCACTCCATCAAAATGCAATACGTTGGGTGAACTTATCGATTGGGCTCGTGAACGAGAAACAGAACTGAAACGCCAAGAACAAAGGGGCGAGAAGAGGAAGGTTGAAAGAACTTGGGAGCCACAAAAGAAAGGGAAGGGGCATGATCATGGCAAGAAAGATTCCAAAAAGGGTGAAGTACCAAGCTGTAACACATGTGGGAAACCACATACGGGGGAATGCCGCCTAGGACAGAAGGCGTGCTATAATTGTGGGAAGACGGGACACCTGTTTTACAAATGCCCCAGTCCGGTTCAGTTATGCTATCATTGCTACGAACCCGGACACTTTAAAGCGGATTGCCCCAAGCTCAAGAAGGAGGCACCAAAAGAAGGGAAGAAGAATGAGACTTCGAAGGCTCGTGGAAGAATGTTCCAAATCACCACGGAGGAAGCAAAGAACCACCCGGAGGTGGTGTCGGGTATGTTATTAGTCAACAATACTTTTATGTACGTGTTGTGGATAGTAAGAATTACTTCTTACACAACATATGTAGGAATTGTACTCTCACAATAGGAGGGGAGGCTTTTGGTGTAGATTTGGTACCCATGCCTATGGGGGAGTTCCAAGTGGTGATAGGCATGGATTGGTTGTCCAAACACCAAGCGGAATTTCAATGTAAAAACAAAACCGTATACGTCACCACACCTAGCGGGCGGCGGGTAAGTTTTATAGGGGATAGAAAAGTTGAAGCCAAGTTGTGTACCTTGGTGGAAACCATGAAGCATGTGCGTAATGGGGGAAAGGCGTTTATGGCATATGTGGTTGATACCACTATCACCACCCCCAAGATTGAAGATGTACCCATTGTTAATGAGTTTCGGGATGTGTTTCCGGATGATCTTCCGGGGCTTCCTCCCGAACGTGAAGTAGAGTTCAAAATTGAGTTGGTGCTGGGGGCACAACCCGTTGCAAAAGCGCCATATAGGTTGGCACCCACTGAACTCCGGGAGTTGATGACACAACTTCAAGAGCTACTTGATAAGGGCTCCATACGCCCGAGTGTGTCCTCGTGGGGAGCCCCTATATTGTTTGTAAAGAAGAAGGATGGGTCAATTCGGATGTGCATAGACTACTGGGAGTTGAATAAATTAACGATAAAGAACCGCTACCCCTTACCCCGCGTTGATGATTTATTCGATCAACTTCAAGGGGCAAGCTGGTTCTCGAAGATTGATCTCCGTTCTGGGTACCATCAATTGAGAGTAAGGGAGGAAGATGTGGCCAAAACGGCGTTTAGAACCCGATATGGGCATTACGAGTTTCTAGTAATGTCCTTCGGATTAACAAATGCTCCGGCCGCATTTATGGACTTAATGAACCGGGTGTGTCGTACAATGTTAGATCGCTTTGTGATAGTATTTATTGACAACATTTTGATTTACTCCCGAGGTGAAACGGAGCATGCGGATCACTTACGGGAGGTCCTTGAAACACTTAGGAAAGAAAGACTTTATGCTAAATTTTCTAAGTGTGCTTTTTGGCTGAGAGAAGTCCAGTTTTTGGGACATGTCGTGAACCGGGAGGGCATTTCTGTGGATCCCTCAAAGGTAAAGGCAGTGACGGAATGGGTTCCTCCCAAAAACCCAAGCGAGATACGAAGTTTTCTGGGTCTAGCCGGTTATTATAGAAAATTCATTGAAGATTTTTCAAGGGTGGCACTACCTTTGACACGGCTGACTAAGAAGGACGAAAAATTTGTATGGGGCGAAGACCAAGAAAGGGCCTTCAAATTATTGAAAGAAAAGTTGTCTAGTTCGCCCGTTCTGACCTTGCCTGAAGGGTCAGAAGATTTTGTGGTCTATACGGATGCTTCCCATCAAGGGTTGGGGTGTGTCTTGATGCAACGGGGGAAAGTCATCGCCTACGCGTCAAGACAACTCAAACCCCACGAAATTAACTACCCAACCCACGATTTGGAGTTGGGGGCCGTAGTGTTCGCATTGAAAATCTGGAGGCATTATCTGTATGGGACAAAATGTACCATATACTCTGATCACAAAAGCCTCAAGTATTTCTTCGAACAGAAAGACCTTAACACGAGACAACGAAGATGGCTAGAATTGATCAAAGATTATGATTGTGAAATCATGTACCACCCGGGCAAGGCCAATGTGGTGGCCGATGCCCTGAGTCGGAAGGAGTACCCGCCTCCGATCCGAGTTAAGGCCTTGGGTATAGTGATTACACCTAACCTCTTGGACGAGATACGAAAGGCCCAAGTCGAGGCCTTGCAGACCAATGACCCGAAGAAAATAAGAATGAAGGGGATGATAGACAAGTTGAAGGAAAATGCGGATGGGATGAAGACCCGGTATGGGCGGATATGGGTTCCTTGGACATGTGAAGTCAAGGTTTCACTACTTGACAAAGCTCACAAGTCCCGGTTCTCAATTCACCCAGGAGCGACCAAGATGTATCGGGATCTAAAGAAAGACTATTGGTGGCCGGGGATGAAGCGTGACATCGTCAAATATGTAGAGAAATGTTTGACTTGTTCACAAGTCAAAGCCGAACATCAAAAGCCGTATGGGAAGCTACAACCACTTGAGGTACCGGTGTGGAAGTGGGAAGAGATAACCATGGATCTCGTGACAAAATTACCAAAGACAAGGAAGGGTCATGATGCAATTTGGGTAGTGGTGGACCGGCTTACGAAAAGCGCTCACTTTCTGGCTATTCGAGAGGCTTACACCTCCGAACGGATGGCGGAAATTACGTGAATGAGATTGTATCCAGACACGGTGTACCCGTGTCTATAGTGTCAGATCGGGACACCCGATTCACGTCCCGGTATTGGAGGAAGTTTCAAGATGAAATGGGTACCAAGTTGTTAGTTAGTACCGCCTATCACCCTCAAACTGACGGGCAAACCGAAAGAACCATCCAGACCCTCCTAGATATGTTGAGGGCATGTGTCTTAGACTTTGGGGAAAGTTGGGATGAACACTTACCATTAGTGGAATTCTCATACAATAACAGTTATCACAGTAGCATCCAGATGGCACCATTTGAATTGCTATATGGGAGAAAATGTAGAACCCCGGTATGCTGGGGGGAAGTGGGTCAGCGAGAATTGGCTCCAAATGATCTAGTGGCGCTCACTAATGAGAAAATTAGCCAGATACGGGCTAGAATCCAAGCCGCCCAGGACCGACAGAAGGCGTATGCGGATCGTAGAAGACGCCCGATTGAATTTCAAGTGGGAGATTTTGTGTTATTAAAAGTCTCCCCTTGGAAGGGCATCATTAGATTTCGTAAACGAGGGAAGTTAGGCCCGCGTTATATTGGGCCATTCAAAATCTTGGCACGGGTCGGGCAAGTGGCCTACCGGTTAGAGCTACCGTCATCCTTGAATGGGATCCATGACACATTTCTTGTGTCCCAGTTACGGAAGTGTCTCGCGGATGAAACCGCATGCGTGCCTCTTGAAGATATAGAGATAGACGACAAGTTGAATTATGTAGAGAAACCGGTAGCTATACGAGACTTCAAGGCGAAGCAATTACGAAACAAGACCATAAACCAAGTCTTGGTACAATGGCAACACCGGAAGGGTTCGGATCTCACGTGGGAATCCGAGGAGGAAATGCGAAAACACTATCCGGCTTTATTCGGTACGTATCTAGGTTTCGGGGTCGAAACCTCTTTTAAGGGGGGTAGACTTGTAACACCCCAAAAATGTTAAGTAATAATACTATGGTAGAAATTATATATATGTATGTGTGTGTAAATGTATGCGTATGGATGTATGTATGCGTATGTGTATATGTGTAGGGAGATGTGTATCTCTAGTTGGAATTAATGCATGGATAATTGTACACCTAATAAACATAAGATCACCAAGTTAGCTACTTGGGCAAAGTGGTGACACCATAGATGGTAAATGTAAGGGGTTAATTATGCAATTAACTCATTCTAGAGGGGATGGAATTAGACAAGAGATAGAAACTTACAATATGAGGGTCAAAAGGTTGAAAAGGGTCATTAGAAATAAAAAATAAAATCCAGAGAAGAGGGGAGGAGGTGGCGACAAGAGGGTCACCCAAACAACCCTTCATAGCTGGAAATTGGTGAAGAACACCTCAAATCCCCTGCATGTTCACAAATTCTAAGCCTACTAGTAAAACTAATCCTCTTGGTAAGTTGTAGAATAAATTTTAAGGGGTTTGGAAGTGGTGGGATGGATTTCATGAATATGTTGTGATGATTACTTATTATGGTTAGGAAAACATGCTTGCTATGTGTGGTAGTATGAATTGAAGAGATTATGTGTTAATTTCTTGTTTTAGGGCTTAATTGAAAATGTGTTTAAGTGGGTGTTGGAATGAAGGTTTCTGTTGACTTTTAGAAAGTCAACAGGGCCTCAACACCAAGAAGACTCTTGTGATTATGTATGATTGTTATCTTGAAAGATAGATTGTAAAAGTAAGTGTAGAATTAGAGATAATGCATCATGGAGTGACATGATAACTTGAATGTAAAATTGTGCACACCAATTGTATGATAAAATGCCTAGCATGTTAAAATAGGTGAAATTGTGAGAAAAGGATGATAAACATGATGGTAGTGTGTATAAATGAAATCATGATAGGCTATCAACCACATACAAAGTATGGTAATGGGTGAAAGTATGAGAACTAAAGTATGGATTTTCCTTCACTATATAGGTGTGAAAGTTGAAGGCTCAAGTCACCAAAAGGAGCAAGGTGCACGCGATCAAGGTAAGTTGGTTGCTACCAACTTAATTGCGAATATATATAATTGTCATTTTTTGGTTATGAATGTGTTGTTGTTGGTAAAAATGGATGTACATGGAAGTGGTATGAAGCACCTTGTGGCCACACAAAGTGCTAGTAGTAGGATGATGTAGTATAGTAGAAACGCCCTTAACGGGTCAAAAAGGTAGAAGTACCCTAACGGGTCAAGCAAAATGTAGAAGTGCCCCAACGGGTCAAAATGGTAGAAATACCCCTAACGGGTCAATATAGTGGAAGGACCCTTAATGGGTCAAAATGTGGAAATACCCTTAAAGGGTCAAAAGTAGGAATATGGGCTATCCATGGGATGTCTAATTACCTTGGATAAGTGATGCTAGTACACATGTATACTAATGGTTGCCTTGTTTGTTTGATTAGGTAAAGCGCCTATGTGAAGATCAAGTCTCAAGTGAAGTCGGGTTTTGCACGCTCTAAGCTTTTGGGTTGGGTACCATGTAAATGGAAGAAACTTGGGTCACATAACAAGGTGTCAAAATGTTGTGTTCATGGTTTTGTAAATGGGTCAAGTTTCACATGGTAGCTAACTTGCATACCTTGTCTTGTAATTAAACTAAGGAACTTATGGTTAGGTAGTTGTTAACAAGATGTTATGGAATATATATATATAATGGGTGTTTTGTTGTCTTCTAAATATGTTAAAAAAAAAAAATTCGAGTCTTACATGAAAAAGCCTTTGAAATGATGTTTTACGTGTTTTGATCCGAGTATTATCATTTTGTTCATATCTAGGGTTTCCGCACCTAGATTTGTGACTTGTATGATCATATTTTCCTGTTTTAGCTAAATTCATTCAACTACACCTTCTCATCGATCAATATGAGCTCCAGATTAAAATTTTGTTTCCATTTTCGTATAACACGTGCCTTCATACTCCACATATCTTTCCCGGGGTTCAGATTAGAAATAAAACTGAGACTATTGTTCACAGCTTCCATTGATATGCTTTCAATATATTTGTTTACTTATACAAACATGAGACAACAGTTACAAGACACTCTATAGATATTTAGAAGGCTTGTGTTGTTATGTCCTGATATAGGATATATTTATAAATGGATGTTGTTGCTATATTTACCATTGCAACATAACTAAGTACCACACCACGTTATGTTAATTTAAAAATTCTCTCTTAAAAGTTCAAAACTTAAGGACTTAAGACATACTTTTAAAATTCTATTATTATTTTATTATTATTATTACTCAATAGTTATATAAATCACAAATTGTTTAAAAAAAAACTATAAACACACAATCTGTTTTACATCATCTGTTGGTTAAAAAGCAGATGTTCTGAAACAACTGTAAAACCGTGTGCTAACCTTTCAAAGTTGTAATCATTAAATTTGGGCTTTTGGCCGTCTATTTTAACAGATACAGTATTTGATGGTACGAACAATGTCTGGAAAATTTAAAAACTGATTTTATACTGGGTTTATTATTATTTATTTATTTATTTATTTATTTATATAAATCGGAACGTAGCACTTATTTATTAAAAATGGTTTTCAAACATTTATTAATGTTATTTATTTATCTAAATCAAATATCGCTACATAAAAATTCTTTACAAAATAACAAACTGATTTTGAAGACGATTTATATAATGTACTTTCTCAACTTCAATATTATTGATCAATGAAACAAAGTATATAAAATGATACAATGTTATATATCTTTTATAAAATAAATTAATAATTAATAATAACAACAAAAACAATATTTGCTCTTCTAACACTTATTATTTGCAACTCAACCCGGTTAATCTTCAAATTCGTAAACCCGCTTACCCATGATAATTTAAAACGCTCCCGCTAAAAAATTCAAAACTTAGGGCTTATTTCTATTATAAATCCAAAGATCTGTTTTACAACATCTGATAACATGTAAGCAAATGTTCTCAATACACCTGCCATCCAATACAACTTCAAATATAATGAAAAAACTCATCCAAAAAACAATTCCACTTAGAATTTGCAATATGCACGTAAATGAATTAAGTAATTAATAATAATAACAACAATATTTGTTCTTAATACTCTTATTATTTACAACTGAAGTCGGTTAATGTTCAAATTGGTAAACACGCTTTCCTATTATTTCCAACACTTACTATTTACAACTCAAACAGCTTATTTATTTATCAAAATAAACCGAATTTTTATAAGATAGTTTCACAACTTCAATATTATTGATCAATGGAACCAAGTATATGACATAGCTTCACAAATTCAATATTATTGATCAAACATTAATTAATATTATTTCTTTATAAAAATGAAATGATGCTACATACATATGTTGTCTTTAGAAAATAATAAATTAATTTTCAACACGGTTCTTATGAAATAGTTTCTCATTTTGAATAATACTGATCAATACAACAAACAATATGCAATGATATAATGTTATATCTTATATAAATGAATTAATTAATAAGAAGAAGAATAACAATATTTGTGCTCAAAAGTCTAATTATTTGCAATTTGCAACTCAACACTGTAATGTTGAAATCGTAAACACGCTTACCTATGATAATTTAAAACTTTCCCTCTAAAAAAATTCAAAACTTAACACTTATTGATCAAAAATGATTTTTAAAAAAGTATTTTATTATTATTATTTATGAATCCAACCCGGTTAATGTTCAAATTCGTACACACGCTTCCCTATGATAATTTAAAACTTTCCATCTTAAAAATTCAAACCTTAGGACTTATTCGTTAAAGATGGTTTTCAAACATTTTATAATATTACTTCTTTATCAAAATGAAATGATGCTACATACAAAATCTTTAGAAAAAATTATACTGATTTTGAATAGGATTCTTATAAAATTGTTTCACATTTTGAATATTATTGATCAATACAACCAAGAATATATAATGATACAATGTTATATGTTATATAAATGAATGTAGTCCCAAAATACTAGATCTTTAAGTGCACAAGATTGTTATCACCTAGAAACACCTATTTGTTAGGTGTTTTAGGTGATTAATCTATACAAACAAAGAAGCTAGATGAAGATAATAAATACCGACACACAAGATGAATAATGCAAGATTTCCATTACTGATTCAACATTACAAAACCATGGATAACATTTAAGTACGCACCTATCTTGTGCTATCAAAGACAAATAACAAAAACACTAACCCTAGCTGCTCAAATGAGGTTCTATATATAGGACTGACTGATTAAGTGCGCAGAGCCCGTCCAATAAGTACGCAGCTAGGGTTTTTCCACTACAACTTTACTATAATTACATAACAGACCCTCCAACTATAACAAACAACTAAACATACTCAAACCTGGTAACTGTGGTCTCAATCTAACCCAACAATACTCCCCCTAGACCACAGCTACCAGCTCTTCGATCTCAGTCGATCTCCACATCACTCAACTCCCCCTCTTCTCTCGTTTGGTGTGCTGGGAGTGCTTGAACGATATTATCTTCAACATTTGGTTCTTCAACTTGTGGTTCCTGGATGAATAACTCAGCGAGATCTTCAGTTGCTGGATCTTGCTGAGTTTCTGGGACTGGACTTGGAGAAGCTGGTGGGGCTTGAGTAGACTCAATCTCTGGATCAGCTGTTGCTGCAGGAACCTGTGTTTGCACCTCTGGGATAACCTCAGCTTCTGATGTCTTTGCAGCAGCAGCAGCTTGGGCAGCCTTTTCTTTGTCATCTCTAGCTTTGTCGGCTGCATTGATCCTGTCTACTAAGTCGAGCAATTCCTGCTTTCGCTTTAATGCCCGTTCCACCGCCCTTCTGAACAGAATAGCTTCTTCAAACAGCACGTTTCCAGCACCCACATTGATCTGGTTTCCAAAGAGAATAGTCAAATCAGAAGGGTTGAGAGCAAACACATCCACTGGGTCAAGAATTCTCAACGCCTCTGGATCGTCTTTCAACTTGATGACAGCTTCACCAGTCAAGCTATCATAAAACCACTTCTTGAACTCTGTCAGCATCACAGGAAGCTCGGGACGAATGGGAACCCTTGTGACGACCTGGGGTGGGTCAATCACATAGGTGATCATTCCCCGTCCGGTAGCTGGATCGATTCTTTTCTTGGAAATTCTTCTTCTCGGCTTCTGTGGTTTCAAGTTCTTGAAATCAGACTCACATTCCCTTTCTATAAAAGCAGAGATCATGCCAGCTTGGGCGTCCAAAGAGTGGTTGATGAATGGCGCTCTGCACATCTCCCTGATATCCCAACGAGGAAGAGTTTTCAGCTCTGGTCTACCCTTGAAGTACTGTATCACTCCCCCTCTCCTTTTCACAACAAACAACCTCTTGAACCCATCATATCCCCAAGAGATGATTCTTTCCTGGTGAGCTTCTCGAGTGTGGTGGATGTTCTGGTGCAAAGCTGGAATGGTAATTGGTCTTCTTGGAAACCAGGTAGATCTCTCAGGGTTCAACCTGTATCCATCAGCCATCTCATAAACAGTGTTTTCTCCCGCACCCATCTCCACAAACGTTTCTGGCATCTCGTCCTCACTTATCTCATCAACTTCACTTTCCTCAGCTTTTCTCTCTTTCTCTTTCTCTTCTTCCATAAACTTCCCAAAATCGAACGCTTCATCAAAAGTCATACTAGGAGCACCTGTTTCCTGTTTCTTCAGTTCTTGAAGCATATCAAACATTTTCATCTGCACCTCTGTCTGAAATTTGATCAGATAACGCTGATCCTTAACCACCTTTTCCAGATTTCTATTCTTGTGCTTCAACTTCTTCAACTTTTTCCTTAACTCCTGATTGTTGTGAAGCTGATTCTTTAAGGTGCAAATTTCCTTAGCTGCAATTTTTCCCACCTCCTTTGACAGTGTCTCATACAGTTCTTGATGCACGGGTTTTCGACGCTATGCAGCAGGAACAGATGAGGATGGTACAGTCTGCTTCTTCACCGGGGGTTTGGGAATAGGAGGACTGGCAGTGGAAGACCCTGGTTGATCCGGCCTGGCAGTGGAAGGCCCTGGTTGATCCTCCCCCCCAAACATTGATTCCAAAATTTCTTCATTCTCCAGATCCTCTTCTGTCATGACACGTGGCCTTTCAGACTGTGGTAACTGTTCTCTCTTTCTCTTTCTTTCTGCCCTTGCCAGTTCAGCGCTTTGTCTGGCACCTTCAGCAAACTCAAGTTCCTCTGGTGTCAGTGATTCTCTCCCTTGCTGCAACAAACCAGTGGGCCTGTTTCTTTTTTGTTGGCCTTTGAGGAACAGGTTCAGATGCTACTCTCTTGCCTATTGTTCTTTCTCTGGCAACTTCTTCAGCAGTTGGCTGAGGTTCTGAAGGAGCAGGTTCAGAAGGAGCAGGTTCAGAAGATTCGGGTCCGGTTGTGGGTGGTTGTCGAGCTTCTGCAGCAGCTTGTTTTCTTTTCTTGATTTGGTTGTATAGCTTCATGATGATGGGATAACGTTGAGCAGCATACATGCTTTCAAGCTAGAGGTTCCCAGTCTGGTGTGTTGCACTCAGTGAAAAATCGTGCACCTTTGGCGAAATTGTATTTATCACCAAGGGGCAGATCCTCATGTTGTGCGTTGATCATCATCTGAACGAATCTGGGATACATCGCCCACTTGTGTTTTCCAGCTTCAGCATTCTTCACCATATAGTCAAACACCATTCCAGACAGATTGAATGGTTCATTCTTGCAGACCTTTATCATGGCGGTTGCCCAGTCAGGACTGAGTGCGTTGTAGCCACCTTTCCTGTGACATAGAGACATAAGAAACACGTGACTGATAAGCTTCCAATCTCTTGTCAGCTGGCTCTTCTTAATATCACCCCTCTTGTCAAAATCTCCCTTGTATCCGAAATTCTTGAATTCTTGATGAATTTCGGCTTTTGGTAGAGATCTAACAGTTGCTTGCCGATCTTGGAATCTCAGAACATTTCGAACAGTATCTTCTGTGATGACCACTGCCTTGTTTCTCACTGTAGCTTTAATTCTCTTGACACGTGCCACGACCTCTACTTTAGCAGACCTCCAGAAATCTTCAATGTGCGAGCTGTAAACTTGTACGTTCTGCTCTACAGCATATCCGATTCTGCTTCTTCTGATCCAAGTAACAACATCTCGAAACTTTGTGTCATCAGTCTCAAGATTCATCGGTTGGTTGTGCATTCCTCTTGGATCCCAGTCAAGAGCCATCTGTGTGGGTCACATGCACGAAAAGTAAATTAGAACTTTTGATTTTGAGTTGACGACTGACAGACTTCTTCATTGACTTTGACGGACAACGTACGTAGACTAGGTTTATTTTATTTGGTTTCATGTGTGTGATTCCTTTTATGGATTAGATTTATCAGTGTACACGGTATTTTTGTCATTCATTTTAATGATCATTTAAGTCCAGTCATGGTTTACGGATGAATGAGTCAAGGTACGCAGTCCGGTCAAATGTCCTGAATGGTCAAGTCAAGGGTCATAGTTTTGGTTCAATGTTAAGTCCACATATTCCTTAAGTCCGCAGCCCGTGTCAGAGTAGTCAGTCAAGTGCGCACCCAAGTACTCGCTTTGACTGAGCACTTGGGTTTGGTACGCAGTACATTGAACACGAGATTACAAGTACGCAGGCATTTGACTCGGGCATGGTAACGGCTTAGGCTGAATCATCAAGTCTGCGTACTAGTCAAGTACGTAGACACTTAAACCTTCGTTTAAGATTTTAGTGCGCAACCAAGTGCGCAGTCATATTAGGGTTTCTGAAGCTTGTATCATATGATGCAAGTACGCATTCTTATGATACAAGTGTGCATTTCTTTAAGAAATTAAGTGCGCAGTTCATGAAAACCCAAAATCTTCAAGCGTTTAAGTCCCTGATTTCAGATGCAACCCCTGTTAATCATGACGAAAACTCGTTAGGGAACTGTAATACCTTAAACAAAGACACAAACACAAAGAATGAAGTGAACAGAGGGATCAACAGGTGTGGTTTTAGTGGTGGTTTACAGTGGTTTGATGGTGGTATAAAGATGAAGATGGTTGAAGACGGTGGCTGTTAAAATTAGGGTTTTAGATAAAAAGTAAAAAAAAAAAGATTTTACTATGGTATTTATAGGAAAAGAAGTTGGGCTGCGCACTTGATTTAAGTACGCATGGCCCAAAGGCCCAAGCAAGTGCGCAGGCCCAAAACTCAAAGAATAAGTTTTAACCAAAGATCTGGGTTTGAAGATCAACCGTTTCTCACCATTTGCATCAAGATCACACTAGCCATACCTGCCAGATCACATTTCAACTTTCCGTTGGATAGCTGCAGCTCAAGAAAAACTGTCGGTATATTTGTCCACTTAAATCCATGCCTCTCGTCTTTCAACATACTTTATGTGATGAGCTTTATCATGTTTTGGTAATTTTGACGAAAAGTTAATGGACCCCACTTGTGCTAGGTGTAAGCCTACCAATCCTCAAGGTTTATTGAGATATAATGATGAGAGCTTCAGGTTTATGTTTCCATAAGCAGAGAAGATGATCATTATTTCAATCAGATGATGAGAGCTTCAGGTCTATGTTCCCATAAGCAGAGAAGATGATCATCTGATTGCTTTTTGAGCTATCTATATGTTTGCACGTCAATAACATTGCGTGTCTTTTGTTGCTCATTTGATTTAATAGCCCCGCTTTGGTAGCTTGCACTCTTAGGTGTCTTTTGATTGCTTATGCACAAAATTTTCTGTGTCTTTTGATCTCTCAACCTGTGTATGACCGGACTCAGCTTGTGCAGACCTAAAACACAGTGGGAATCCAGCTTTTCGTGTAGATCTTTTCAGTTTGTCATCTTTAGCAGTTTACTCGATTCCAGGTTGAATCTACCGACATGTCGTTGCTTGAAGCCGCAACGTCCTCTGGGTCCTATTCACATGCTGACAAATATGATTAGTCCCTATCATTTATTGATTGTTCCAAAAAAGATTTTTAAATTTGCAAGATTGGGATCTACCGGTTTATTTCTCCCCCAAAAATCTTTATTTTATCTTAAACAAAAGATTTTTCTATAATTTATACACAAGGTTGTTTTTTTTTTTTTTTTTTTTTTTTTAGGAAACTTTAATCATGCAAAGTTGATCATTTCTAACCAAGTTACCAACTGACGAAAACGGGTTTTGTCGAAAGCTTTTGTAAAGATATCTGCCTTTTGATCAGCAGTATCTATAGGCAACACCTGTATGTACCCTTTGTCGTGCGCATCGCGAATTGAATGAATCCGAATTTCAATATGTTTGGTTTTAGAATGATCAATTGGATTCTTCACGATGTCAGGACACGCATCATTATCAATGTAGATAGGGGTTCTCATGATATTCAAACCGTAGTCCAACAGCTGATTTTGAATCCACAACACTTGACAACAACAACTGGATGCGGCTGTGTAATCAGCTTGATCAGTGGATATAGACACTGTTGTCTGCTTCTTGCTCTGCCAAGACACGAGCCTGTTTCCCAGAAATTGACAGCCACCAGAGACAGACTTTCGGTCAATTCTGCAACCTGCATGATCACTATCAGAGTACGCAATTAGGTCAAAATTGTCACTCTTAGGATACCATAAACCTAGTTTTGGTGTTCCTTTGAGGTAGCGGAAGATTCTTTTTACTGCATTTTCATGAGATTGCTTTGGGTTTGACTGAAAGCGAGCATAGCATCCAACTGCCCACATGATGTCCGGTCTGCTGGCTGTGAGATACATCAAGGATCCAATCATAGAACGGTAAGTGTGCGGGTTCACAGAAGGGCCTTGAAGATCTGGTACAAGCGTTGTTTGAGCTGCAAAAGGAGTGTTGGACGGTTTGCAATCCGACATGTTGTACTTTGCCAGAATGTCTCTTGTATATTTTGCTTGATGAATGAGAATGCCGTCTTCTTTCTGTTGGACTTCGAGACCTAAGAAAAATGACAGTTCTCCCATCATGCTCATTTCAAATTGAGACTTCATAATGCTTTCAAATTCCCTGCACAAATTTTCGTCAGTTGAACCAAAGATAATATCATCAACATATATTTGAACAAGGATAGAATGTTTGTTGACTTCTTTGGTGAACAGGGTCATGTCGATCTTCCCTCTTGTGTATCCATTTTGTAACAGATATGATGACAAGGTCTCATACCAAGCTCTAGGAGCTTGATGGAGACCGTAGAGAGCCTTGTCCAACTTGTAGTATCTGTTTGGATGATGAGGGTCTTCGAATCCAGGTGGTTGACACACATAGACTTCTTCTTTGATCTTCCCGTATAAGAAAGCAATCTTCACATCCATCTGAAAAACTTAAAAATTTCGATATGAAGCATATGCCAAGAAAATGCGAATGGCTTCAAGTCGAGCGACTGGTGCGAAGACTTCCTCATAATCAATCCCCTCCTGCTGACGAAAACCTTGAACAACCAGACGAGCTTTGTTCTTGATTACCACGCCACGTTCATCCATTTTGTTGCGAAAAACCCATCTCGTCCCAATAGGATATTTTCCTTCAGGCAGATCCACGAGCTCCCACACTTTTAGTTTTCTGAACTGAAATAGTTCTTCTTGCATGGCCTCTACCCAGCTTGCATCTCTAACTGCATCTTCAATGCTGAAAGGTACTGTCTGAGATAAGAATGCTGAGAGAGCGGTGTTGAGCTTGTCTGTCTGATTTCTTGTAAGAACACCCTCACTGATTGGTCCAATGACATTTTCAATTGGATGATTCTTAGAAGATTTGAATCCCATATTCTCTTCTTCTTGCACTTGTGGAGGAAGATTCGAAAGATGATCTCCAGGTGCAGAAGAACTGGATGGTTCATCTACAGACTGCTGATTTGATTGTGTTCCTTCAGCATTTGACGTGCTTTCAGGAATGTTTGAGGTTTCAGCAGCTGTATCACCACTACTGAGTTGAGAAGGAACGATTGGATCAGCAACAAGAGAAGAAAAGCGGGTGGTGAATGGTGCAACTTCGTTGTCAGAAGAGTAGAGAATATTCCCAAAGGGAGATGAACTTGAAGCTTGATTTTCAGGAGCTTGATCTGCAGGAACTTGCTGTTCAGGTATGACAAAGTGATTGAACACAACATCCACGTCAAAGAACCAGTCAGGACCGGTTCCAACATTAGTAGAGTTGGATTCTTGCCAGTCAACATAAAAGGATTCCAGAACCATCTTGGTACGTTTGTTGTATACTCGATAAGCCTTTTGACTAGAAGAGTATCCAACGAAGAAACATTCGTCTCCAATAGCATCAAACTTCATGATATTCTCAAAGTTGTTCAGAAGAGTGCATGAACATCCAAACGGCCTGAAATAATCAATGAGAGGTTTTCTTTTGAAAAGCAATTCATAAGTTGTTTTCCCACGAGGCTTGACAATCAAGACCCTGTTAAGAACATAACAGGCGGTATTTACAGCTTCTGCCCAGAAGATGATCGGTAACTTAGAGTCAATGAGCATGGTTCTGGCAGCTTCAATGAGTGTACGATTCTTCCTTTCAGCCACTCCATTTTGCTGAAGAGTCCTTGTAGCACTGTATTGAAGATGAATTCCTTTCCCGCTACAGAACGTCACAAAGCTTTGGTTCTTGAATTCTGTTCCATGATCACTTCAGCCTATGGTGAGAGCACCATAGGCTTTGTGATCTCGCTGCATCAATTGTTTGTCGAGATCTGTGTATGTAGTGGGATCAGTGTTGAACACTTCTCCTGCATCAGTGGTCCTTGTGGGAATGTGAGGTCCGAGTTGCACTGAGTTCCATTGAGTGTGATCGTTAACGAAATAGAAAGCTTTCATTCTGTTTTTCCAGGTACCATAGTCTTCAGCACCCATCAACTTGGGAATACGGGTTATTGTGCCGGTTTCCAGTTCAGCTTGGGTTATGGGGTTAACTTTGAATGAGTTGTTACCAGCCATTGTTTTAGGTTGATTTTAGATTGATTTTAGAATTTTGATTAATTAGTTCAACAAGTTACAGTCCAAAGTCCTTGAAATATTATAATCAGTCCACAACTTCGCAGACAAGTTCGCAGCAACAAGTACGCAGGTCTCAACAACCTGAAACAGTAGATAAACAGAAGTAATAAGTTATTTGATCTCCTGTAAGTGCGCAGTCCCTATAGCACACACACTGGCTTAAGTGCGCAGGTCAGCCAAGTCAGAGCAGCACAAGTGCTCAATCATTGACTGATCAGCCTGCGTACTAGTCTAAGTACACAGACACTTAAACTCTCGTTTAAGATTTTAGTGCGCAGAAACCCTAGCCAAGTGCTCAAAAACTACACCTTTTCAGCAAGTGTGCACCCCAACCAGAAGTTTCTGATAAGTGCGCAGAAACCCTAGTTGTGGTACCAGGAGAGAGAAAGCTGTAAAGCCTTGTGAAAATTTAAGTGCTCAACACAGACACAAGTGCGCACAACTTTGAGATAAGTGCGCAGATGTTCCTGAGATAAGTGCACACCTTGAAATGTCAAGTATGCAACTTATGAGCTAAGTACTCAACTCATGAAACAAGTACTCAGAAATAAGAAACAAGTACTCAGTTTATGGGCCAAGTGCGCAGATTAAGTGCGCAGAAACGGCTGAAAAACACTCAAATCATATCAGAAACATATCCAGGAGGTTTTCAATTAATCTGAAGTTCTTGAATGATGTTTCTACAGAAAATAACACTTTTTAAACACCTTAGAAACACCTTGTTCACGAGATTTTGAAGCAAAACTAAAGAAAATACTCAAAGTTTTGATAAACACTAAAATTTATAAAAATCTTGATAGTAAGAACTAACAAGAGAGGGTTTTGATATCTTTAGATAGATACAATCTAGAGCACAGAGGCTCTGATACCAAATTGTAGTCCCAAAATACTAGATCTTTAAGTGCACAAGATTGTTATCACCTAGAAACACCTATTTGTTAGGTGTTTTAGGTGATTAATCTATACAAACAAAGAAGCTAGATGAAGATAATAAACACCGACACACAAGATGAATAATGCAAGATTTCCATTACTGATTCAACATTACAAAACCATGGATAACATCTAAGTATGCACCTATCTTGTGCTATCAAAGACAAATAACAAAAACCCTAACCCTAGCTGCTCAAATGAGGTTCTATATATAGGACTGACTGATGGGCCTGCGCACTTAAGCTAAGTGCGCAGAGCCCGTCCAATAAGTACGCAGCTAGGGTTTTTCCACTACAACTTTACTATAATTACATAACAGACCCTCCAACTATAACAAACAACTAAACATACTCAAACCTTGTAACTGTGGTCTCAATCTAACCCAACAATGAATTAATTAATAATAACTTTTTAAAATATTTACTCTCAAAAATCTTATTATTTGAAATTAAATCCGGATAATCTTCAATTTCGAAAACTCACTTCCCTAAGATATTTTAAAACTTTTCCTCTAAAAAACTGAAAAGTTAAGGCTTATTTGTATTATGAATCCAAAGATCTGTTTTACAACATCTGATTTACATGTAAACAGATGTATTCAATACAGCTGTTATCAAATAAAACTTCAAGCCTGTTAATGAATTACTTGATTAACAATAATAACAATAAAAATATTTCATCTTAAAACTCTTAATATTTGCAATTTGCAATTCAACCCGCTTAATGTTGAAATTCGTAAACACGCTTACCTATAATAATTTAAAATGCTTATTAAATAATATTTATATTATTATTTATGCATTCAACCTAGTTGATGTTCAAATTCGTACACACGCTTCCATATGATAATTTAAAACTTTCTCTCTTAAAAATTCAAAAGTTAGGACTTATTGATCAAAAATGATTTTTATATAATTATTAATATTATTTATTTATGAACTCAACCCTCCCTAATGTTCAAATTCGTAAACCCGCTTATATATGATAATTTAAAACTTTCCCTCTAAAAAATTCAAACCTTAGGGCTTATTTCTATTATAAATCCAAAGATATGTTTTACAACATCTGATAACATGTAAGCAGATGTTCTCAATACACCTGCCATCCAATATAACTTCAAATGTAATGAAAAAACTCTCATCCAAAAAACAATTTCACTGAGAATTTGCAATATGCACGTAAATGAATTAATTAATTAATTAATTAATAATAAGAACAACAACAATATTTGTGTTGGGTCTGCTGACCTGGAGAAGAACAGATGATCAAAAGCCAAAATATACTAAGTGTTTAATCGTGAATAAAGAACAGTTGTTACAATAAAGCTTCCTCCAAAGATCTGTTGATTCCTAAACTGTTGCTACTTAACGACTGTTAGAAGATAACTGCTGCTGATGAAAAGTCTGATGGATAAAGTCTGAAGGTCAAAAGTCTGATGAAGAACAACTACTGATTAAAGATTTGAAGAGCAAAGGTCTGTTGAACCAACAACACTTTGGTTCAACAGATGATAAGAAGACATTAGAGTTTTAGATTAACAGAGTTTTATTGTCAGTTGTTTCAATGTAACAGTAGTTTATAGCTTAACAGTTATTGGAGTTTGTTAGACAGTTAGGGGTCGCTATCTAGGTGACGTCAGCAACTGATCATTAGAGGTTTGAGCTTGTCTATAAATAGAACAGTACTTGTACTGTTCTATTCATCACTCGTCATTCTCTTTTAGACAAACATTCTCTGAGTGATCAGGCTGAGGGGGAGTTAATTGTACAATTGTAATCTTTCCTTTAATGAAAGCATTCGATTAAAAACAATTATTCTCTATGTTTTGATTTATTGTTATTCCGCTGCACTTTCCATTTATACTTCATTCATCTTTCATACTTAATCAAAACAATCCAATACTCAGATCCTAACAATTGGTATCAGAGCTCGGTTAATTAAATCTGATCTAATCAATCAGTTTAATTCACAGATCAGCTCATAATCATTGATATCGTTTGTTTGTCGGGTTAAAACAGAGTAATAGTTTATTTTCGTTTCAACAGTTAGTAAACAGACTTTGTTTTTGTAAAACCAAGAGAATGACTTCACTCAATCAAGATCCACACAACACTGGCACACACAACAAGCCTCCGATGCTTGTCAGGTCAGAATACAACATCTGGCAGCGTCGGGTGGCTCATGTGTTAGCACAACAGAACACAGGGTGCTGGAAATCGGTAGTATTTGGACCACATGTTCCAATGGTACCGAGTGCCGAGGATCCAAAGATCCAAGTACCAAAGAGTGTTGAGAACTACTTAGAGCAAGATTTTCAAAAAATCGAGCTAGATGCCAAGGCTTTCAGCATAGTAGCCATGGCACTGCCGAATGATATCTATGCCGGTCTCTTGCACTGCAATAGTGCTAAAGAACTGTGGGATGCTCTCAAAGAGCAATTCGGGGGAACTGATGATGTGATTGAAAACAACCGTGAAATACTTAACCAACAATATGAAACGTTTAGTCACATAAAAGGGGAGTCATTAACACAGCAGTTTGAAAGGTTTAACTGTCTAATTAGTGAACTTAAACTGGTTGGTCTAACTTTTCCTAATTCAACACTGAATCATAGGTTTCTTAGATCACTTCAGGACAAATGGGACACTATAGCCATAGTTATGAGAAACTCTATCGGATTCAAAGACCTAACCCTGACCCAGCTTCATGGTAAGCTCCTGACTTATGAAAGGGAGCTTAACCAGAAAAAGAAGCTCCAGGACTCTGGCAAAGTGTCAGATGACTATGTATTTGGTAATACTGCACTGTTGGGTCAGGATGATGGTTCTGGAAGTAGTAAGGATCAGAGTTATGATCATTACATTGACATAACAACTGGTTTCAGTAATGATTCTTACTCATCACCAAACAACTGTGCTTTCACAGCCAGTGGTGATATCCAGGCTTCTGATAATTCATCTTTTGTGTACATTGACTTGCAATATATTGACCCTTTGGACCCAGAAGAAATGGACATCTTACATCAGGTTGCCCTGCTCAGTATTAGAACCAATAACTTCTATAAGAAAACTGGCAGGAGGTACCCAGGTTTACATGGTGGGTCAAAGGTTGGGTTGGATAAATCAAAGATAAAGTGTTACAAGTGTCATAGAATGGGTCACTTTGCTAGGGAGTGTAGGAGTCAGAATGGAGTTCCTATGATTACCTATCCAAACCAAAGACCACAGACCAACACTTATCAAACCATCCCTAATGTACCTAATGTGCAAAACACTGCTCACTTTGCACAGACCCAAACCACTGTTCCTGTGCATTATGTCCAAACCACTGTTCCTCAGTATCACTATGTCCAAACACCTGTTACTCAGGCACCAGTGCCAATGACTGTTACTCCACCCTCTGCTCCTGCAGAGACCAGTCAACCAGGTCAACAGAGTTTCTTTACTCAGGGCTTTGTTGATTGGAGCAGTCTACTAGATGAGATAACAGATGACAACATTGCTCTAGTTGCCAACACTGAAAAGGATTTTTGTTTTATGGCACTAGAAACAATTGTTGAAGAGACTGATTCTGAGGAGGTGGTATCTATGTCTGAAAATGTGACTGATGGTGTTGTTGGTGAAGTTGTTTCAGCTGAAGAATCTGAAGTGGAGGTTGTGAATCTCTCAGACCCCTGGGGTAGTGATGACTGTGACTGCCAGTGTAACTGTGCCTTGATGGCTGCTGCTAAGGTATCTCCTCAAATCTTAAATGACTTGTGCTCAGACAAATGTATTGTGGCATTTGCTAAGATAAAATAGGTGAATGAAAACTTTAGAAAGAAAATTTTGGATTCTGAAATTCAGTTTGAAAAACTTACAAAAGAGTTAAAATCAAAAATATCTGAAAAAGAGTCTGAAATCAGCAGTTTAAAACATGAAGCAAGCATAACCAAAGACCAGCTTCAGACTATGATAACAAAATATCATAGTTGTAAGAAGGAGCTTGAGTCCACCCAAGTTGAATGTAAGAAATGGGTGGAATCATCTAAGGGTTTTGAGATGATTGTCAACCAACAATCTAAAAGTCATGTGAAATTTGGATTTGGCTTTAAAACCACTGACCAAGGTTCACAAACCACTGACAAAAAGGAACCCCAGTTGGTTGAAGTCATCCCTACAAACTCAAAAGGTCAAGAAATCAAGGTTACTGAACCCAGTGGCAAGAAAATCATTCTTGAAAAGTTGGAAGGTACACCCTCATTTGATGAAATTGAGAAATATCAATTCAAACCAACATGGTCAGATGAGTGTGAAGTCCTTGAAAATTTCAAACCAATGACCTTCAAAACCCCTGATGGTAAAATGGCACCACAGGCCAAAGTAATCCCTCTAGTAAATCTTCCAACAGATGATGAAACATCTGTTGAAAAGAAGAAAGAAAAAGGGAAAGCCAAGAACAACTTGTTTTGTGATTTTTGTGAAAAGAAGAACCATGTCACCAAAAACTGTTTTCTTCTAAAAGCATATGACATCAACAAAACAACAAGTTTAAATGATTCTAAAACTAAAGAATGTTCAATCTGCAAGAAAAAGAATCACAAAACAAAAGGGTGCCTATATCTCAAAAATTTTGATGAAAAGATAAAAGAGTATAAGGCTAAAACTCTGAAAAGTCAAGTGGTAAGTACTTCAAAAGGAAAACCCAAACAGACTTTTGAATCAGTCCAAACATCTGTTACCAAAAGTCTGAACAAAAACTCTGCTCCCAGAGATGTTCAGGTAACAGATGCTCCACCTGCTAACAGATTACCAAGAGGATATGGACAACCCACTTGTCACCGTCTGCCACATGTTTATGAAGAGCCCAAGAGGCCTTCAAAACCAAAAGTGAACAGACACCCTCATGGTTTTCAACAACTGATAGGAAATGATCAAACATCTGCTGGACCAAGTGTTGACATACAAGCACTGGCAAATGGTCAACTGCAGCTGTTGAACCTGTTGATGCACTTTCTGTGGACGTCACTGTCGAATAGACTAGGGTTGAGTCTAGGTATAGTGTTACATGAGATTGTGGTGATCCATAAGGGCATTTTATGGATCTGACGCAGTTGTAAAATATAGGACAAAACAGATCCAGGTTCGACCTATATACAAATGGGGCGAATGTGGAAGTGATCCACATTCGACCAGTATAACTGGGCGAATGTGGAAATACTCCACATTCGACCAGTAACAGTGGGCGAACGTGGAACTTGAGTTTTGGACTATAAATAGCAATCTCATGTGTTATTGTTCATTTGGGTGATTTGAGTTGGTACTTTGAATGCTCTCAAGGGGGAGGTCATGCCCGACCTCCCCCGGCCACGAGATAGACGTTTATCCTACTGATGACAGTGTCTGTAACTGTTTCTGTATTAATACGAATCTGTGATGACGTTGTTATCGTATATTTCTGTCTCGTCTCGAACATCCCGTCTGAAAACGAGTTGTTTACACTTATTCGATCCGCAAGTTCGGTCCGTAACCGGATTCTCAGAACCTAGTTCAAAAGCTAGTCCAAACCACTGATCATTCTCCTCAACTTAAGGATGAGACAGCTAAGGACCCATCCAAAGACAATTTGGCTTTGGACACTCACCAAAACTAAAATCCTTACTGATGTGCAGGGAGCTTCTGCTTGTTTAGACAGTTTATGGTATGTAGATAGTGGAGGCTCCAGGCACATGACTGGATGTAGAGCCCTTCTTCTGGACTTTCTTGCTCATGGAGGGGGTGATATATCCTTTGGTAATGATTCTAAAGGGAAAGTGTTGGGTTCTGGTACTGTCAAAGCAGGGAGGCTTAAGTTTGAAAATGTTAATCTGATAGACAATCTAAAATTTAATTTACTTAGTGTGTCTCAAATGAGTGACAAAGGCTTTGGGTCATTCTTCACTAAGCAAACTTGTAAGATTGTTGGCCCAGAGGCTGTAGAAAAGATTAACACCATCATTGCTGAGAGCAAAGCACAACTTGTTGCTCACAGAAGTGGCAATGTGTATGTAGTTGATATGTTGAAGGATAATCCTATGGCCAATGTCTGTCTGTTCTTAGCTGCCTCTACCAAAGAGACAGAATTATGGCATAGGAGACTTGGTCACACCAACCTTCAAACTATTAACTCTCTCTCCAAACAAAACCTTGTCAGAGGTTTGCCATCAAAAGAATTCAAATGTGATGAGCATTGTGTTTCCTGTCTAAAAGGTAAACAACATAAAAGCTCTTACAAATCCATTGATGAGTCCAAAACTAGTCAGTGTTTGCAAATGTTGCACATGGACTTGTTTGGCCCTGTAAAAATCATGAGTCTAAGAAGAAAAAGATTTTGTCTTGTCATAGTTGATGATTTTTCTAGGTTTACATGGACTTACTTTTTACACTCTAAGGATGAGACTGTAGGTATTTTGAAGGACTTTGTCACCAAAGTTGAAAAACAATATGACTTGCCAGTAAAAGTCTTTAGAAGTGACAATGGAACAGAGTTTAAAAATAAGGAGTTGGATGATTTCTGTGTGTCAAAAGGGATTGTAAGGCAGTACAGTATCCCAAGAACACCAGAGCAGAATGGGGTGGTTGAAAGAATGAACAGGACTCTCATTGAGGTTGCAAGAACAATGTTAGCAGATTCTGGTTTACCTCTGTCCTTTTGGGCAGAAGCTGTAAACACTGCTTGCTATGTTCAAAACAGAGTTTTAATCAACCCTAGACATCAAAAGACTGCTTATGAAATTCTGTTTAAAATCAAACCACTGATATCATTTTTCAAAGTCTTTGGCTGCCCATGTTTCATTTTTAATCTTAAAGATTCCATTTCAAAATTTGCAGCCAAAGTGGATTGTGGATATTTTCTGGGGTATTCTTCTACTGCCAAGGCCTATAAAGTGTTTAACACAAGGACTAAGACAATAGAAGAAACTCTGAATGTAAAGTTCAATGAACTTTCATCTTTGAAAATCCCAGCAAACCCTGCTGAGTTGTTTGATTTAGATAAATTCAAATTTGAAGATATTACTATCAAAACTAACCCTGCAGGTACTCCACAATCTTCACAACAAGACTACAGAATAGATGTTGTGGTTCCAGACCACTACAAAGTCTATCCTGCATCAGAGGAAGCAGTGGTTCAAAACAACTGTCAAAACTCTGTCATAGCTGAGTCAGCCACTGTTGGCCAGTCCTATCTTCAAACTACTGATTCACCCATCCAATCCACTGCTCAATCATCTGTTGACAAAAGTCAATCATCTGTTGACAACAGTCAGTCCAGTTTTACACCACTTGGACCCATTCCTCCACCTCCACTCCAAACATCTGTTGACTCTTCAAAAGTGCCAACAGATGTTATGTCAACAGAGTCTCCAAACCTTTGTCCTTCACCACAAAATGCCATCATACCATATCAGGGAGATTTAATCTACCTAAGAGCTCATCCACCAGATCAAATCATTGGCAACATCAGAGAAGGTGTGCTCACAAGGAGCCAATCATCAAATATCTGTCTTTTTGCGGGCTTTCTATCCCTTTCACAACCTGTCAAGTACCAAGAGGCACTGAAAGACAACAGTTGGGTAGAAGCCATGCAAGAAGAGCTCCTTCAGTTCAAAAGAAAACAAGTATGGGAACTTGTACCATTGCCAAAGGATATATGCCCAATTGGCACAAAATGGGTCTTCAAGAACAAAACAGATGAAAGGGGTATTGTTGTCAAGAACAAAGCCAGGTTAGTGGTTCAAGGCTTCAGACAAGAAGAAGGAATTGACTATGATGAAACCTTTGCCCCTGTAGCAAGGTTAGAAGCTATCAGACTTTTCCTAGCCTTTGCTGTCAACCACAACATCAAGGTGTATCAGATGGACATCAAGTGTGCCTTCCTATATCGCAAAATTCAGGAGGAGGTCTATGTATGTAAACCACCTGGTTTTGAAGACACATTCCATCCTGATCATGTCTACAAGCTTAACAAAGCATTGTATGGACTGAAACAAGCACCAAGAGCCTGGTATGAAACTCTCTCTACTTTTCTCTTATCCATTGGTTTCACAAGAGGTAAAATTGATAAAACCTTGTTTTTAAAATGGAAAGGAAAAGATTTAATGATTGTTCAAATATATGTGGATGACATCATTTTTGGATCCACATGTAACAAAATGTGTGTGGAGTTTAGGGAACTCATGACAGCAGAGTTTGAAATGAGTGCTATGGGTGAACTTCAGTGCTTTCTTGGTCTTCAAGTAAAGCAACTGCAAAATGGCACTTTCATTCATCAAAACAAGTATGTGAAAAACTTGTTAACAAAATTTGAGATGAATGATTGTAAGCCATGTAGTACACCCATGAGCACTGTCAAGCCACTCACTATTGATTGTGAGCGAAAGATGTTAAACCGAAAACAGGATTATATGATCATACAAGTTACAAAACCAGGTGCGGAAACCCTAGCTTTGAACAAACTGATATAAACTCAAATCAAAACACAATCAAAGTCATTTTCAAACGTTTTCATAGATTAACATATGCATAAACTTGATTAAAATTGGTTTTAGGTTAATCTAGAACACACACAGAACCTCTCAAACTATTCTGGAACCTCACCTCAAAACACACACAACTAATGACTCTCTTAACATTACAAAAACACAATTTCTATTTATAAGCACTGCACATTCGCCCGTTTACATAGGTCGAACGTAGTCTTGTTCTACATTCGCCCACATACAGTGGTCGAATGTATTCTTCTGTCAGGTTCCAAACTACCTTCGCCCACTTCTATTCTTCCTTCGCCCCTTTATCTCTACATTCGCCCAGATCAGTTCTACATTCTACCCATCAGCACACTAACACATGTTAATATCCAATCACTAGTCGCAAAACGCATCTACAAACTCCCCCTCGACTGTTGATTGGATCGTTTTCTGTCCTCGTCCATGGCTTTGTTTAACAACTTGATTCTGAGCTGTTTCTTCTGCTCTTTTGTCATTTCAGGCTCTAACCTTCTCTTCACCGGTTTTGACACATTTGCCATCTTCACCATCTTGCCAAGTTTTCCATCCAAATTGCTCCCAGCATTTATATCATATGCAAAGCACACACCAACCACTTGAGTGTATTTCTTTGCCTGATCAGCGTCATTCGGCTCATGATGAATTGGATTGTAAAAGAGCATGATGATGTCTTCGAAAGTACAGTTTATCAACCACATAGGATCAAATACGTGAACATGCTTGTATTTATCCTTCCCGTCTCTCAACACAATCACCGCTTCTGCTTTTCTCCAATCGTAATACCAGAAGATAAAGTCAGCACTGAAATGTTGTGGCATGGGCATCAAAGGTATTTTCCTCATCACTTCAGGTGCCTTATATATCAAAGTAACCCGCTTCAGCTTGGTTCTAGGATCAATATCCCTATGAACTTTCCTTCGGGGATATTGTGGCTTGAATCTGTTCCATTTCGTTCTGCTTTCCCAAACCAGCTTGTCTGCGCACCAACCGACATGTGTATTATTAACTGAAGCCCCAGACATAGGGAATCTGCATAAATCTCTAACCGCCCAGTACGGTAGAGTTAGAAAGTCAATGAATCTGTAAAAGTACAAGATCCCTGATTCCCATTTGGCAGCTAGACACTTCAGCCTGCCCAAATATGTCCACCCGAGTGCTCTGCCCCTAAACTTAGCATTGTGAAATCTATAAAAGTTTCCTTGAGCTTCAGGCTTTGGTCGGTTCTCATCCATTTCTCTTAATTTCTTCAAATAACTCTTCAATTCATCAGATTTATTTGAAGATTCTGGCTTATCAGCTCCAAATACTTTCTCCACAAATTCTGCACTTCTTTGCTTAGCCTTTTTCTTCGCCGAAGTGTTTGGAATTTCAGTAAAATCAGGAAACACCACATCTTCATCAGTTTGTCTGAAATATTGTGGGTATTCCTCATGCGTTATGTCTTCAATTTCCACTTCTTCAAATTCAGGGGTATTCTTATCATCAGAGTGACTTCCAATATCCTTTTCAGGAATATTTGGAATCAACTCATCTACAATGAACTCCTCAAACGTTTTCCCTACCCTCTGTGCAAGTCCATCCAAAATCTCCATTGCCACAGATGCAGGTACTTCCCCTTCTTCTAGATCAGGATCGTTGTATTCCAATTCATATCTCATATCGTCAGTTTGGAATATTTCAGCAAAACGACCTGTGAACTCAATGGTCCATTCTCTTCTTTCCAGCATATCTTTGTAAACTTGTTAAGCATCATCAGTCAAGGACCTCACCTTTTCATTCCAGAAAATACTATCATCTGAATCAACGTTCTCACCTTTCTTCTTTGAACTTGATTCTCTAGTATCTTTCTTTTTCTTTGAAGGTGGTCTCTTCTCAAATGTAAACTTAGACGTATCATCTCCTCCATCATTATCATCATCACTGCTACTATCATCTTCTTTTTGACTACCCGAACCCTCTGCATCATCATCATCATCATTGTTATCATCCTCATCATCACTCTTCTCCGATTCTTCATCATCCTCATCATCATCTTTCTCCTTATCCGACTCAGATGGTTCAAAATCAACCTGTTCTTCTTCTTTTTCTTTATCTTCTTCACCCTCCTTCAATTTGGGTGCAACATTGTACAGGTTATCAATCAACTCACTCAGGCGTTTATTCTCAGCCTTCAGTTCTTTATTATCTTCTTTTATCAACTTAAGCCTGTTCTTGTTTCTTGAACATTTTCCCTCAAGCTTTTTGTTCTTTGCTTCTAGCTTCTTTACTTTCTCGTCAATCTCATCCTGATTTGACTTTGAAGCTACCACAATCTGAAGCATCTTTTCTTCATTCTGCTTGAACTTGGCTATTTCAGCTTGTTGAGCCACTATCATCTTCATCATGTCATCCATCTTCTTGTTCACTTGCTTCATAACATCATCATCCACAGTGACTTTCTTGGATTTTGATCTGGATGGCTCAACTTCAGCTTCTTCCTCTTTCTGAGGCTTTCTAAACATGTCAAGTACATTATCCAGTGCAACATTGAATTCATCAACTGGTAATGCCTCTGCCTCTTTAGATTTCTTCTGTTTCTTTGTGACTGGTGAAGATAATTTTGATGACGTACCAGCATCGGATACTCTTTTACCTCTCAAGAGTTGGGCTAACTCTTTCTCTCTCAGTTGCTTTGTACTTGTTTTCTTAGCCATGGTCTTGTGCTTAGGCTTGGGTAAGTTAACTACTACAGTTTCTCCTTCATTCAACTCATCCATATTCACACCTAAACCTTCATCTTCAGCACCAACAGACTTCTTGCTTTTCTCAGCTTCTGCAATTGATCTGTTTAATGATTCAGACTCACCAACCATAGTGGCCTTACGTTTGGTGGCCCGGAGATTTTCAGCATCCGAATCCCACTGTTCCTCCTCCTCAGTTTCTTCTGAATCCACTGATTCTTCATCCACCAAACTAGTACCTTTCTTAGCAGTTGATTTCTTTCTAACCACCTGTTGCTTTGAGCTTCCCTGATCAGTCTTTCCCTTGCCCTTCCCTTTGGCTCCAGGATTGACCACTTGCCTCTTCCTCTTAGTATTAGCATCAGCATATACCAAGGGATCATCGTTATCAGAATCACTATTAGGATGCCTAGCCGTATTCTTTCCAGGATCAGTGTAATCCTCTCTAGCTAAGGCTCCAAACAACCTTCTGTATGGTGGCCTTTCATTGTCTGGCACACCCTTGTATCCTTTCATTCTCACCAATGTACGAATGTTCATGTGATCTAGAGCAAGTATCTGTGTTGGATCTTTCCTCAGATTTGGATACTTGTGATCAAAGATCATCATCAGGAATCTTGGGTATAACATGAAATATTTCTTCTTTAACCCCTTTAGCATCTCCAACATATGATCCAATATCATTCCAGAAACATTAAATGGTTTGTTGAGGGTCAACGCAACCATTAACGAACTCAAACTCTTCCTCATTACGTCATAGCCTCCACTAACACATCCAAACACATGGATTATGACGTGAGCAAAATATTTAAACTGTACGCTCAGCTTTCCCTTATACATTGAACCATCCGTAATAGGTCCTTTGTATTTCATTCTGAGGAAACAAGCTTTCTGCTCGGTCCATGACAGTTCTCTTGGATCTTCGCTTACTTCAAACTTTATCTGGAGTGCTTCTCTGATATCAGACTCTGTAATAAACATCTCCATGTCTTGTATCTTGCTCCTTATAATAGTCTGATTATCCAAAAAGTCATACTTCGCGTTGTTGTAGAAATCTTCAACTATATCCTTGTAGATAATAGTTGGAGTAGCCAAAGCATATACTACTCTACTTCTCTTCAAAAACTTGATTATATCAGTAAACTCAACATTCTTCTCTACGTCCCCTAGATAAGCACAGCAATTATGGTTTTTCTCGAACGGCCATTTGCTTTTGCTTGACGATTCACCTTCTTGAACCGGTTCTGGGACAGGATCTGTGACAACAGTCTCAACTGGAATCTCAACATTCTCTTGTTCTTCCGCCATCTGTATTACAAAATCAAAAACAAACGTCAAAACACAGGATCGACAAAATTCAAAATTTTTGAAATTTAAACAGTTTCTACATTCGCCCAAAACAAACAGGTCGAATGTAGATTTTTAGGACCGAATGTGAAACTTTTATGGTCGAATGTGAATAAATTTTGAATAATAAACACATTCGCCCGTTTTTAATGTTCATTCGTCCATTTTATTGTACATTCGCCCAACAAATTCCACCTTCGTCCATTCGTTCAACCGAAGGTAGAACTGTTCTTCTTCAAAAATTTAAAAATTTTTCAACTGTGTTTTTATCACTTGTTTTTAATTCAGACATGTACTATTATGGCCGATTAAGACTCGTGACTAACCAATTGCCCTTAACATTCAGTCTACATCAGTTTTTAACGACGAATTAGGGTTTTATAGTTTTAATCAAACAATCAGACATCTATTGATGGAATTAACCTAATTCGTTGTACACTCTCCCCCTAAAACTGACGTGGAGTGAATGTAAATCAAAATTAAACATTAACAAACACTCTAAGATCATGACATCTAAAACCCTAGGTCCGTTGTCAAAAACGAACGATTTCGGTCTCATTACTGCTCCATTACCTGTAATTTTGGTATAGAAATGTTCAGTAACACGTAGGGAACAAAAACCACAAGAAAAATTCAACAAAGCAACAAGGTGTCTACGTTCGAAAGAAAAATTTTGAAAAACTGAATGAGGGTTCGAATGTGCAACTGGTATTTAAAAGGGAGTCCACCTTCGACCGTTGTGAAGGACGAATGTGGGGACATTCTACATTCGCCCAAAACAAATTGGCCGAATGTAAAACTTGGCTACCCGAATGTGAAATTGTGTAATCAAACCTACATTCGCCCGTTTTTAAACAACCGAAGGTGAAGAATTTTCCACATTCGACCCAATTAAGGGGCGAATGTGAAATGGAAAATTCTGAAAAATTGGCCAAATCACGAATTCGAATCCCGTTCAACATTTTTCAATCTGTTAAGCTTCCAAAACACATATTTTCACTTTTTGAATGAAACAAAGCCCAGATGGTGTTGTCAAATCTCAGAAATTGACCATCAAGCATCCCCGGTTATCAAAAATAAAGCAGAAATGCAAAAAATTTTGGATTTTTCTGAAATTTTATCAAAACACACCTAAAATCTTTTTGGATTTTGTATCTTTTTGACAATAAAAGTAAATTGCAACAAAGTAAACGAAAGCAGTAATCATTTTGTGATGTCCGGTAAGAGGATCATATCAGTTTTCTGAGAAATCTGATCACAGCGTTGATCTATTTGTTTAATATTATCATTAGAAACAGTATGTGACATGGCAATTGCTGATATTGTGGTCCACGTAAGCTCAAATGCAGACAATTACGCAATGCTTTAAAATGATACGAGTTAGGTGTATTAGACTAACACGATGTGGTGCCCACACACACGACATACTCCCGTATCAAGTAATTGCACAAAGCTTCGTCGTAACGCGTGATTATGCCAGAGTTATCCGTAAATGTTACAAAGTATATAGCACAGAGGTGTACAGGTCAGCAAACGACTGCAGCAGAGTAACATGTGCGTATACACTAGGTTGAGGCTGATATTAATCATTGATTTGTATCAGATGATCAATACGATGTGATAATGATCTTTGATCAATTAAAACATAAAGTTCCTCAATTCGGTAACTTCCAGTTTTGGCAATTAAGCTCTTTTAGCAAATATTCTGATAAAACTAGGTCCGTAAATCAATACGACAAAAGTTTAATCAGAATATCCCGGATAACCATAACATAACGACCCGAAACCTCAGATTTTGGCAATCCTATCAAACGAAATTACGGTACTAAGACCATATGCCCATGAGGTGTTCAGCCACGAACGCGTAGTTCGTTATGTTTGTATCACTAATGCACGCAATATTTAGTCTACGAAGCCTATCAGCATATCACACGTAGTCAACACACGCCTCATATACTATACAATTCTTTAGCCTGTGTCAGATCCCCACTGATGTACTATCATTTCCTCTTTTTAACCAGGAAATCATTTTTGATTTTCTAATTTTTAGGTCTTTTTGAATTTTATAATGTTTTTGGTTTTTCTGATAAAATGGCTCCCCCTAAAATAAAGAACATATTTTTGGGTTTTTAATTTTTCTGAAAAACAATAAACACAAATTTGAAAGAAACAATCCACTCGAAAGCATCAACTTCTTTGAGGATTAAACAATCCCCTCGAAAGCATCAACTTCTTTGAGGATTACGATAGTAAAGAGAAATTCCCAATTAGCAAAGAGAAATTCCCAATTAGCAAAATATAAAAACTAAAAACTAAAAAACGATAAACCAAGGTGCCGATTAGTCCTGTTTTTCCTTTATGTTGTTTACTTTTAAAAGATATTCAAAGCGTGATCTGGCAAAAGCTTTTGTAAACAAATCTGCACGTTGATAGTCAGTATGGATTTTGACCATATCTATCAATTCTTTATCGTAACAATCACGGATAAAATGATATTTGATCCGGATATGTTTCGCTTTAGAATGATTTTCAGTATTTTTAGTTATTGCGATTGCAGCTTCGTTGTCACAGTGTATAGGGGTTTTAAGAAACTGCAAACCGTAATCCACCATCTGCTGTTGGATCCAAAGTACTTGCGAACAGCAACTCGAGGCTGCAATGTACTCGGCTTCACAGGTAGATAGAGCCACGGAAGTCTGTTTCTTGCATTGCCAGGTGATTAACCTGCTCCCTAAAAACTGGCAACCAGCTGTAGTAGATTTACTGTCTTTGTCACAGCCGCCCCAATCTGCATCACTAAAAGCAATAAAATCAAAATCATCATCATTAGGGTACCAAAGTCCTTTTGAAGGACAACCCTTCAGATATCTAAGGATACGCTTGACCGCCGTCAGATGACTTTGTTTCGGCTTCGATTGATAACGTGCACAGAGACACGTTGCATACATAATATCTGGTCGAGACGCCGTCAAATACATCAGAGATCCGATGATTGCTCTGTATGTAAATGGGTCCGTCAGCTCCCCCTTAGCGTCCACTCCAATCCCGTGATTGGGTTGAATCGGGGTATCCATCGGCTTAGAGTCCTCCATCTGGAACCGACTCAAGATGTCGGAGACATATTTCGTCTGGTGAATGAAGATCCCGTCGGGTCTTTGGTCCACCTACAAGCCTAGGAAAAACTGCATCTCCCCCATTGCGCTCATTTCGAACTTTTCCTGCATGACAGTTTCGAACTCCCTGCATAAAAGCTCGTTAGTCGAACCAAATATTATATCATCAACGTAAATCTGCACTAGAAGCAAATCATCTCCCGTCTTCTTCGTAAAGAGGGTGCAATCGACGAGGCCGCGCTTAAATCCTTTGGAGATGAGGTATGTACTTAGCTCCTCGTACCACTGTCTCGGAGCCTGGTGCAAACCATATAAAGCTTTGTTCAGCACGTAGACCTTATCCCGGTGGATTGGGTCCTCAAAGCCTGGTGGCTGCCCGACATAAACCTCTTCCTTGACTTTCCCGTATAGAAATGCGCTCTTAACGTCCATTTGATAAACTTTGAATTTCTTGTATGAAGCAAACGCAAGGAACATCCGAATAGCTTCAATTCGTGCTACCAGTGCATAGATTTCGTTATAATCAATCCCTTCGATTTGATGGAAACCCTGCACGACCAATCTGGCTTTGTTACGAACAATAACCCCACGATCATCCTTCTTGCACTTAAACACCCATTTAGTGCCTATTTTCTTCCTATCCGGCGGCAAATCCGTGAGCGTCCAAACTCCCAATTTCTGGAATTGTAATAACTCCTCCTTCATAGCTTCCACCCAGGCATCTTCCTTCAAAGCGTCCTTGTATGTCCTTGGCTCTACCTGCGACACATAACACGCAAACGACCAATCATTTTGACTACCAGATTGTTGAATTTTGGCATATAAAGCTAAAGCACCAAAACTCTCTGGCGAGTTAACGCTTCTCAGTTGCCCTCTGGTCATAAGACTGCTTCCAGGATCACCGATAACTTGTTCCAGCGGGTGAATACGATGGATCCGAGATTCCGGATAATCAGGTACAGTAACTCCCGTCTGAACAGTCAAGTTCTCTACAGCATCCAGATCATGACCCGTATTTGATGATGAAGCAACATCTGGAGTTGGAGTTGGGTTCACTGGCGGTGCCTCCTGTTCTTCTGCATGTTCAAGAATGACTTCTTCAAATTGTTCATCTTCAGATTCTGAAGATTCTAATGAAGTTGAAGCCTCTTGAAACACTTCTTCCTCTTGTATAGGAGCATTGGTATCATTAGAAGCTGGTAGGGGGTTCACGGTGATCGGACGCACCAACGGTGAAGTCGTTGCATTTTCACCCTCGTAAAGTAATCTGATAACAGCTTCTTCAACCAAGCTATCTAGATTGAATGATTCAAAGAAATCTTTGTAATCAAACATCCAATCAGGACCCGTGCCTTGCAAATTTTGAGTATATCGTTGAACTTCCACGTTAGCCCAATCCTCCACTCGACGAGTTCGCTTGTTGTATACCCGTTTGAGCGGGGTTGCATATCCAACAAAGTATCCCTCCTCAGCTTTAGGACTAAACTTCTCGCTTGGATTCAACATCGTGCATGGCGCCCCAAAAGGTTCTAGATACTCTAAGTTCGGCTTTCGTCGGTGTAACAGCTCATAAGATGTTTTACCAAACTTCTTCACTGTTAGAACCCGATTTAGAGTATAATTTGCTGCATAAATCGCCTCGTTCCAGAACATTATCGGAAGATTTGAATCAGCAAGCATTGTTCTAGCCGCTTCAATTAGAGTCCTATTCTTTCGTTCAGCAACACCGTTCTGTTATGGGGTGTACGGAGCCGAATATTCATGATGTATCCCTTTGCTTTCACAAAGTTCATCCATCTTGGCATTTTTGAACTCCGTCCCATTGTCACTCCGAATTCTCTTTATTTTCACATTGTAGAGATTCTCCAATCGAGTGAACAGAACTTTTAAGTTGTTAAAGGTGTCACTTTTATTCTGCAAACACATCACCCATGAAAATCTTGAGTAATCGTCAGTGACGACCAAACAATAAAGCTCTCCAAGATGACTTTTGCGCTTGACCGGTCCGAAAAGATCCATGTGCAGTCGCTCAAGTGGCATCTCAACAGATTTAACCTTCTTCACTTTGTGGGACTGTTTGTGTTGCTTCCCCTTCTTACAACTTACACACTTGTCATTCAGATGGAAATGTTTCATGTTTACTCCATCGACAAGCCCATTTCTCACAAGTTGGTTCATTTTTCTCAGATGAATGTGCCCCATTCTTCGGTGCCACATTATCGATTCTTTCTCTGTCGCTTTTGATAGAAAACAAGTTATTTGCCCCTATGATGTCATCGCCTTGGACATATCAAGAATATAAAGATTGTTGACGCGAGGTGCCTTCAACATTATCCACTCTTTAGGAATTGTGAAGCCCGGTTTCAGAATATAGCAGGATTTATCATCAAAATGCACAGTAAATTGTTTGTCACATATTTGACTGACACTCAACAGATTATAATCGATCTGCTTCACGTAAGATATCCGCTCGAAACTCACTATCCCGTTGCTCACACTTCCCTCCATCATGATATATCCACCTTTATTTCCCGCAAATACGACATACCCTCCATTGATGTTCTTCACGTCGAACAGCAACGCAAGATCCCCTGTCATGTGGCCTGAAGCTCCACTATCAACAATCCAAAGACTGCTAATAGGGCCAGCTGAAGCTCCCTGCACACAAAATGTAAATCATTTAGTTCTTTCGGGGGACCCAAGCCTGAGTCTTGGGTCTTTGAACATCAGGTTTCAAAGTAACATTTTCACAAGCATTTTCAACAACTTTTTGATCAATCTTTTTCTGATTGTTCAAAACAATTTCCTTTTTCTCATTAACCCTTGAAGTAGAGGCTCTTGGAGTACCATTGGGTGACCAAGATTGTTCAGTTCGTTTCAAAATGCGAATCTGAGACTTTGGGTTCTCAGTCGGTTTCTGAACATTGTTAGCAAATGTAACTTTCTTGGTTACCTTATCTGATTTAACAGACTTAGGTCCAACATTTGATTTGACAATCGGTTTTGGTGAAACCTTTTGCCTATCAATTGTTGTGTTCACCACAGGCTTCCTCCATGATTGTTCCATAGCAATCCGATTCCTTCGATCGTATTGAATTGGACGATTGTTCCTCATTTGGTGAAAATTGTTTTGATTATAAAACTGTTGTGGTTGTTGAGGAACAACTCGCCTATGTGGTGGAACATAATTGATCAATCGGTTTTCTCATGGAATTCCTCACTTCAACCTCGTGCCTTTTATGCCTTACATATGGGCACTGAGCAAGTAAATGCCCTCGTTCCCCACATTTAAAGCATGCACGGTACTCTTCAAAAACATTCGGAGCATTTAGTTGAGCAAATGATCTAACAGGGTATTGATCATTGTACTGTTGCTTCCTTAAACTCTCAGGGAGTGGCCCTTTTGAGTAAGTAGGCTCATGAAAACCATTAGCTCTGTTTTTGGGTCGAATAAACTCTGTGACATGGACCTTTGGTTCTTGAGGAACATCCAAATACAATTTCTTTAAAATTGCTGGTGGGATTTCATTTGTTCTCTCATGTTTTGGGAACCAAATGGTGCTTTCTTGCCAAATCTTGTCAATTTTAGCATAGTTAACATCTTTGATTGGAAAGTCCTCATCAGAGATGATCTTATCGGATCCTTCCATCCGATAGAACACCTTGACAGGTTTGTCACATTGTTCATTCTTAGCATTCTTTTCCGATAGAACACCTTGACAGGTTTGTCACAATCTGAGATGGTGAAACTGGTTCATTTGTAAGGATGTGATTTTCTTTTGGAATTTCACATGCATTCACAGTTTGAACACAACCAATATCATCACCCTCTGAGTCTGAATCTACACTCTCAGCAGTAACACCCTCATCATTGAAACCTAAAATTGGCCTCTCATCGGAATGTGGATCACCAATACTCGAGGTATTTGATTCATTTTCCGACGATGAGTCAGATTTTACCGAGCTCTCCGGTGTCACTTGATGACAATTATGGTTTTCAAAAAGTACCGGAGATGGCACAGATCGGTAATTGGTGGTTTTATCATCAATGATGTGGTCTACCACATAAGCAATGTGCTTATAGCTTTCCAACTTTTTGTTTACTTTTTCAGCAAAGCATTTGATGGCGGCAATTTCCAACTTGGTATTTTCAATTTCATTTATGTAATTGTTAATTGCCAATTGTTTTAAAGATAAAGTGTTTTTCAAGTCGGAAATGTCCTTTTTATAGCCTTCTAATACTTTGTTAAAAGCATTCAACTCTTTGCGAGTAGATTGACTGTTCATGATAGCACTATCACGTTGAACACGGAGTTGTTTATTCTCCTCAGTCAATCTATCACATGTACCACAATATTTATCACTTGTATTATCAGTGCTACACTCAGAACTTACAGGTTTTGGCGGATCAGTCATGGCCATCAATGCGAAATGAGCTTCCTTTCCTGCAAAGAATCTGGAATAGTCAATCTTTGTGAAAGCATCATCAGCAATGCACGACTTCCTTGTCATCAGAAAATCCGCTTCTGCTAGCAACTGATCGATGTCATCATCTAGAGAATTAACACTGGCTTCCATATCCGATTCACTGTCGGAATCAGAATAAACCGATTCACACTCCTCAGGAACATCAGAAACAGTGTCAATCACCACTCCAGAATTAGCTTCTTCAGCCTTAACCTCAACAGATTCAGTCTCCACATCCATTTCAGCCTCAGACTCATCACTATCAACCTCAGTTTCTACCTTCTCATCCACCGACACCGACTCTTCAATATCAACTTGATAAGCAACACACGCCACATTGCCACCAGTAGTAATTTCCTCAACACCTATTTGCATACTCGACCAATCAAACCTCTCATCTTGTTGAGTCACCAATGCTTGATTCTGATTGGTGTTCTGATGTGTCTCATTAGGTGTAGTGATTGGTATGACTGTTCGGTTAGCATTGTTTGGTGATTGGTTTTGAATCTGGTTTGGTGTGTTTGGTTGTCTGTTTTGGTTGTTATTAAAGTTGTTTTGACGGTTTTGGTAGTTGTTGTTGTTGTTTTGGTAAGAAACTTGGTTTTGGTTTTGTTGTTGACGATTCTGGTAGCTTGCATTGAATGGGTTCCTATTGCCTTGTTTTGGTGGCTGAGTGCATTCTCTTTTAAAGTGACCTTTTCCTCCACAATTAAGACAAGTAACTTTCTCCTTGTTGAACCCGTAGGTTGTATTAGGAGAAGTTCCCAAATCCGTTCTACCTGTCTTCTCAATAAACTCCGTTGCTCTTCTCATTATGCTCGCAAAAGCCCATTGGATATCAATGAGTTCCATCTCCTCCTTGTCAATCTGTGCGTAGTCTTCATTGGTTAAGTTGTTATTCCCAATTTGACTAGCAACTAATCCATTGTAGGATGAGACCATTGCAGAGACTAATGCAATGTGTTGCTGAGCAACTTCAACCGTCACATTTCCCAAGTTAGACGTCTCCAAAACCACCGTTTGTTGATTAGGTTGGTTCGTTGGTTGTTGAGATTGGCTAGCAGTATAGAAAGCAGCTTGTTGCATTGGGGAAAATGGTGGAATATATGAATTGTTATATTGTTGTTGTGGTGGTGGATTTGATGGTTGTGAAAAAGATGATGTTTGTTGATGGTAGTTGATGGTAGGTGATTCCATAACATTGGAAATACATGCAACATGTGGTGCCACTAGCCCTCCTGAGCTTGAGTTACTAGCTGGAACTGGAGTACCTCCAAAATAAAAGTTGGGATTCTGAGGAATCTGTGCTCTTCTAGCTTTCCTCTTCTCTTCCAATTCTTTGTTTTCCAGCTTCTCTATAAACTCTTGAATTGACCAGAATTGGTATGCATCCTTTTCCCTGAGAACTTCAACATGCTTATCCCAGTTTGGTGGTAAAGCATCTGCAAACTTATCCACCTGCTTTGTCATAGGAATCTGTATACCATAACTAGACAATTCAGATAGCAAATGACTATATCTAGGAGTTAATTCTTTCAAAGTTTCATTGCCTATATAAGAAAAATTCTCAAACTCCTTTCTCAATTCTTCCATCCTTAGACCTCTAGTCTACTCATTACCATCATGCCTTCTTTTAAGTGCTTCCCATAGCGCCTTGGATGTTGTGCAAGTCCCAAACTGATGCAAAAGATCATTGGTGATTGCCTGTGTCAATTGGGAAAACGCCTTCTTTTCCACAGCAAACTTCTTTTTCTCATCCTCAGCCATACTCTCCAATGGAACTGGTTCACCTGTATTCTCCAAAACTGGTGCTGTGTATCCTCTAGCAATCATATTCCATGCCTCTGCACCCTCCACTCCCATGCCTTCCAAATGTATCTTGAACTTTTTCTGCCACTGATTGTATTCTTGTATCTCCATGAGCTTCGGTGGTCGATTCCCGCTACCTGAAGACAAATCATTAATCAGTGTGGAAATAGCATTTGTAGTTTGAGTGTTTACCACCGCTGCTGCTACTCCCCAGTAGTCAGATTGTGGTGCTGGAGGTGCACTTTGAGTCATGTAGTTCATCGGTTGCTAAGACTGTGTGTTGGTCTTCTGTGCTGCCACCGTCCATGGGTCCATCACTTGCTGTTGTGGTTGTGTCGTTGCTGGTGTCGGAGTAGTCGGAAAATTCCACATGATCACGAACTTCGAAAAATTCCACATGATCACGAACTTCGAAAAATTCAACACTTAGAAAATTTTCCGAAAACTAATCCTAGGTTCGCCCAAATAATCTTCACTTTCGTCCCTTTCTGTTTCAGGTTCGCCCAGAAACACTCACCAGAATGTAAATGTTCACCAGAAAGTAAAACACACTAACACAAATCCAGGTTCGCCCAGAAAACTTCAGGTTCGCCCGTTTCTATTCCAGGTTCGCCCGCCCGATCAATCGAAGGTGAAAATTGTGACCCGAATGTGAAAAATTCAACAAAAATTTTCCAGGTTCGCCCAAAATAACCTAGGTTCGTCCAGAAAATACTCAGGTTCGCCCAAAAATCCACACGTTCGACCACTTAGGTTCCAGATTCGCCCATATCAGGTTTGAAAAACGGTTACACTTTGAAAAACGGTTATTTTGATCCCTGATTTTCAAAAGTTTGTGAATTTGAATGATTTTAATCAGGTTTTGATTCGGAATTGATTTGGAACAACTTTAATTCTTGGAATTTTGAATTTTAACCACAAAATCAACTCTAAATCTTTCAAAAACACTCAAAAACCATTTTTATGCAAAAACAGATGTGAATTGATCAAAATTAGGTCCAAATCAGCTCTGAGTTTATCAATTTGTTGTTGTATGATCCTCTATGCTCTGATACCACTTTGTTAGAGGATGATTTTAACCGAAAACAGGATTATATAATCATACAAGTTACAAAACCAGGTGCGGAAACCCTAGCTTTGAACAAACTGATATAAACTCAAATCAAAACACAATCAAAGTCATTTTCAAACGTTTTCATAGATTAACATATGCATAAACTTGATTACAATTGGTTTTAGGTTAATCTAGAACACACACAGAACCTCTCAAACTATTCTGGAACCTCACCTCAAAACACACACAACTAATGACTCTCTTAACATTACAAAAACACAATTTCTATTTATAAGCACTGCACATTCGCCCGTTTACATAGGTCGAATGTAGTCTTGTTCTACATTCGCCCACATACAGTGGTCGAATTTATTCTTCTGTCAGGTTCCAAACTACCTTCGCTCACTTCTATTCTTCCTTCGCCCCTTTATCTCTACATTCGCCCAGATCAGTTCTACATTCTACCCATCAGCACACTAACACATGTTAATATCCAATCACTAGTCGCAAAACGCATCTACATTGATGAAAAGGATGAACTGGTTGATCAGACACACTATAGATGCATGATTGGGTCTTTATTGTACTTAACAGCATCCAGGCCAGACATCATGTTTGCAACCTGTGTGTGTGCTAGATCTCAGGCTTCTCCTAGAAAGTCTAACCTTATTGCTGTGAAAAGGATATTCAGATACCTAAAAGGTGCTCCCACACTTGGTATCTGGTATCCTGCTAATGGAAACATTGAGCTTTCAGGTTATTCAGATAGTGACTTTGCTGGCTGCTATACCACAAGGAAGTCCACCTCTGGAGGGTGCCAGTTTCTAGGGAATGCCTTAGTCTCTTGGCAAAGCAAAAAGCAAGCAGCTGTTTCAACATCCACTGCTGAGGCTGAATACATTGCTGCTGCAAGCTGTACAGCCCAACTCATGTGGCTTCAAAATCAACTACTGGATTTTGGGATAACTGCACTAAGGACTCCACTCATGTTGGATAGCCAAACTGCTGAAAATATCATCAAGAATCCAGTATCTCATTCAACCACCAAGCACATAGATATCAGACATCATTTTGTCAGAGATAGCTATGAGAAAGGTTTGATTTCTCTGCACCATGTTCCAACAGAGGATCAGTTGGCAGATGTGCTGACAAAAGCTTTAGACACATCTACTGTGAGCGAAAGATTTTGACTAAAACATGATTAATTGATCATACAAGTCACAAAACCAGGTGCGGAAACCCTAGTTCTGAACAAAGTGATAAAACTCTAATCAAAACACAATCAATATCATTTTCAATGCTTTTTCATAGATTAACTTGTTCAAATATTTGATTACAATTACACTTTAGTTAATCTAGAACACTTTGACACTTTCTCAAAAACTCCTGGAACCTAACCTGAACACACACACAACTTAAAACTCTCTATAAATCACAACTACACAAAATCTATTTATAATAACTGCACATTCGCCCACTGTGAATGGTCGAATGTGGACTTCTTCCACATTCGCCCATTACAGGGTTCGAATGTGTTCTTCATCAGGTTCCATTCCTACCTTCGCCCATTAATCTTCTACCTTCGCCCTCTTTTCTTCACCTTCGCCCAGAACAATTCCACCTTCAATCCATCAGCAACCTTTAACGTATGTTAACATGTAGATCCAATCACTAGTCGCAATACTTGCACCTACAAACTCCCCCTCGACTATTGATTGGATCGTCTTCTGTCTTCGTCCATTGCTTTGTTCAACAATTTAATTCTGAGCTGTTTCTTTTGCTCTTTGGTCATTTCAGGCTCCAACTTTCTCTTCACCGGTTTCGACACATTCGCCATCTTCACCAATTTACCAAGTTTATTATCCAAGTTACTCCGCGAGTTTATATCGTATGCAAAACAAACTCCTACAGCCTGAGTATACTTTTTAGCTTGATCAGCATCATTCGGCTCATGATGAATCAGATTGTAGAAAAGCATGATGATGTCTTCAAAAGTACAGTTAATCAACCACATCGGATCAAATACATGAACATGCTTGTATTTGTCCTTCCCATCTCTCCAAACTATCACCGCTTCAGCCTTCTTCCAATCATAATACCAGAATATAAAGTCAGCACTGAAATGTTGTGGCATGGGCATCAAAGGTATTTTCCTCATCACTTCAGGTGCTTTGTAAATCAAAGTAACCCTCTTCAACTTGGTTTTAGGATCAATATCCCTATGAACTTTCCTTCTGGGATATTGAGGCTTGAATCTATTCCACTTCGTTCTACTTTCGCACACCAACTTATCTGCACACCAACCAACATGAGTATTATTTACTGAAGCTCCAGACATTGGGAATCTGCATAAATCTCTGACCGCCCAGTACGGTAGAGTTAGCAAATCAATGAATCTGTAGAAATACAGAATTCCTGATTCCCATTTGGCAGCTAAACACTTCAGTTTGCCCAAATATGTCCACCCGAGAGCTCTGCCTTTAAACTTAGCATTGTGGAATCTATAGAAACTTCCTTGAGCTTCAGGCTTCGGTCGGTTTTCATCCATTTCTCTCAACTTCTTCATGTAATTCTTCAATTCATCAGATTGACTTGAAGATTCTTGCTTATCAGCTCCAAACACCTTCTCAACAAACTCTGCACTCCTTTTCTTTGCCTTCTTCTTTGCTGAAGTGTTCGGAATCTCAGTAAAGTCAGGAAATATCACATCTTCATCAGTCTGTCTGAAGTACTGTGGATATTCCTCATGAGTTATATCTTCAATCTCCACTTCATCAAATTCAGGAGTATTCTTATCATCTGAGTGATTTCCAATATCCTTTTCAGGAATATTTGGAATCGACTCATCCACAACAAACTCCTCAAACGTTTTCCCTACTCTCTGTGCAAGGCCATCAAGAATTTCCTTTGCCACAGTAGCAGGTACTTCACCTTCTTCAAGATCAGGATCGTTGTATTCCAGTTCATATCTCATATCATCTGTCTGGAATATTTCAGCAAAACGTCCTGTGAACTCAATCGTCCATTCTCTTCTTTCTAACATATCTCTGTACACTTTCTTAGCATCATCTGTCAAAGATCTCACCTTCTCGTTCCAAAAGATACTCTCATCTGAATCAGTATTCTCTCCTTTCTTTTTCTTGGAACTTGATTCTCCAGCATCTTTCTTCTTCGGTGTTCTCTTTTCAAAAGTAAACTTGGAAGTGTCATCTCCTCCTTCATCATTATCACTATCATCACTACTATCATCATCTTTCTGACTCCCAGACCCTTCTGCATCATCATCATCATCATCTTTCTTACTATCCTCATCATCACTCTTCTCTGACTCCCCATCTTCCTCATCATCATCCTTTTCTTTATCAGAATCAGAAGGCTCAAAGTCAACCTGTTCTTCTTCTTTCTCCTTATCTTCTTCACCCTCCTTCAACTTGGGTGCTACATTATACAAATCATCAATCAAATCACTAAGGCGTTTGTTCTCAGCCTTTAGCTCTTTGTTATCCTCCTTGATTGCTTTTTATCCTGTTTTTGTTCCTAGAACATTTAGCCTCAAGCTTCGTATTCTTCGCTTCAAGCTTCTTAACTTTCTCATCAATCTCATCTTGATTTGACTTTGAAGCAACCACAATCTGAAGCATTTTCTCCTCGTTCTGCTTAAACTTGGCTATTTCAGCTTGTTGAGCCACAATCATCTTCATCATATCATCCATCTTCTTATTCACTTGCTTCATCACGTCATCAGCAACAGTGACTTTCTTGGATTTAGATGGCTCAACTTCTGCAGCTTTTTCTTTCTGAGGCTTCCTGAACATATCCAACACATTGTCCAGTGCAACATTGAATTGATCAATTGGTAGTGTCTCTGCCTCTTTAGACTTCTTCTGCTTCTTAGAAACTGGTGAAGACAGCTTCGATGATGTACCAGCATCGGGTACTCTTTTTCCTTTCAAAAGCTGGGCAATCTCCTTCTCCCTCAACTGTTTAGTACTCGTCTTCTTTGCCATTGTTTTGTGCTTTGGTTTTGGCAAGTTGACTACAACAGTCTCTCCAGCATTTAGTTCATCCATATCAACACCTAAACCTTCATCTTCAACATTCACAGACTTCTTACTCTGCTCAGCTTCTTCAATCGCCTTGTTAAGTGATTCAGACTCACCAACCATAGTAGCCTTACGTTTGGTGGTCCTAACATTTTCATCATCCGAATCCCACTGTCCATCTACCTCAGTCTCCTCCGAGTCAACAGATTCTTCATCCACTAAACTTGTTCCCTTCTTAGCAGTTGTTTTCTTTCTCCTCACAGCTTGTTGCTTAGAGCTTCCTTGGTCTGTCTTTCCCTTACCCTTCCCTTTGGCTCCGGGATTGACAACCTGTCTCTTTCTCTTTGTGCTTGCATCTGCATACACTAGAGGATCATCATTGTCTGAATCACTCTCAGTGTGTCTAGCCTTGTTCTTTCCAGGATCAGTGTAATCCTGTTTGGCTAAAGCTCCCAACAATCTTCTGTATGGTGGCCTTTCATTGTCTGGCACACCCTTATATCCTTTCATTCTTACCAACGTTCGGATGTTCATGTGATCTTGACCAATATTCTGTGTAGGATCCTTCCTCAAATTAGAATACTTGTGGTCAAATATCATCATCAAAAATCTAGGATATAACATGAAATACTTCTTCTTCAAACCCTTTAACATCTCCAGCATATGATCCAGTATCATCCCAGACACATTGAATGGTTTGTTGAGAGTGAACGCAACCATCAACGAGCTTAAACTTCTCCTCATAACGTCGTATCCTCCACTTACACAACCAAACACATGGATTATGACATGTGCAAAATATTTGAATTGCACACTCAGCTTCCCCTTGTGCATCGAACCATCAGTAATAGCTCCTTTGTACTTCATTCTTAGGAAACATGCTTTCTGTTCTGTCCATGATAACTCCCTGGGATCTTCACTCACTTCAAACTTTATCTGAAGTGCTTCTCTAATATCAGACTCTGTTAGGAACATCTCCATTCCCTGTATCTTGCTTCTGATAATTGTCTGATTCTCCCAGAAGTCATACTTTGCGTTCTTGTAAAAATCTTCAATAATATCATTGTAAATGATAGTTGGAGTAGCCAAAGCATGCACAACTCTGCTTCTTTTCAAGAACTCTATGATTCCAGTAAACTCAGTGTTCTTTTCCACGTCACCCAAATAAGCACAACAACTATGTGATCTTTCGAATGGCCAGTTTATCGGAGTTGATGCTTCAGCTTCCTGAATAGTTTCTTGAACTGGATCTGTGACAATATTCTCTACTGGAGTCTCAATATTTTCCTGTTCCTCAGCCATCTGTACATCAAAATCAGAAACATACGTGAAAATACGAAAACGGCAAAAATAGAAAATTTTAACATTTTTAAGTTCCACATTCGCCCATTTTGATAGGGTGGAATGTAGGTTTTATGGTACGAATGTGCAACAATTTAGGTCGAATGTAAAAATTTGTTCAGTAAAAAGTACATTCGCCCCTTTAAAGTTTCATTCGTCCAAAACCCTTCACCTTCGCCCGTTTTATGAACCGAAGGTGAACCTGTTTATCCCCAAAATTTCAAAAATTTTTCAAACTTGTTTTTAACATGTAATTTTGATTAGGATGTGTTCTAAAGTGACCGATCATCATTCGTCCATCATCAATTGTCCTTTAATTTCAGTTTACATCAGTTTTCAAGAAGAATTAGGTCAAAACTGTTTCATTCGATCAATTAACCATTCAAACAATGTTATAAACCTAATTCTATCAATCTTCTCCCCCTAAAACTGATGTCAATTGAAATGCAATAAAAAACAAGGAACAAAAACCACTCTAAGACCCGTAATTCTAAAACCCTAAGTCCGGTAACAAAAACGACGAGTCTGGTCTCAATATAGCTCCATTACCTGTGAAATTTGTCTTAAAAGGATAAGTAAATAGCAGGGAATCAAATGCACAATGAAAAGAAATCAAAGCAACAAGTCTATGGATCGAAAGAAAATTTTGAGAAAATGTGACTGAAGGTTCGAACGTGAATCAGCTTATATAGAGGAGGCCACATTCGCCCGTTCTCCTGGTCGAAGGTGGAACATATCTACATTCGCCCAAAGTTAATTGGACGAATGTACATTCTGTTTACCCGAAAGTGAACTTTTTTTAAACAAGCCCACATTCGCCCAGAAATAACACCCGAATGTGAAGATTATTCCACATTCGACCCAATTAAGGGGCGAATGTGAAATGGAAAAATCTGAAAATTTTGCCAAATCACGAATTCGAATCCCGTTCAACATTTTTCAATCTGTTAAACTTCCAAAACTCATATTTTCACTTTTTGAATGATACAAAGCCCAGATGGTGGTATCAAATCTCAGAAATTGACCATCAAGCATCCCCGGTTATCAAAAATAAAGAAGAAATGCAAAAATTTTGGGTTTTCTGAAATATCATCAAAACACACCTAAAATCTTTTTGGATTTTGTATCTTTTTGACAATAAAAGTAAAATGCAACAAAGTAAATGAAAGCAGTAAACATTTTGTGATGTCCGGTAAGAGGATCATATCAGTTTTCTGAGAAATCTGATCACAGCGTTGATCTATTTATTTAATATTATCATTAGAAACAGTATGTGACACGACAATTGCTGATATTGTGGTCCACATAGGCTCACATGCAGACAATTACGCAATGCTTTAAAATGATACGAGTTAAGTATATTAGACTAACACGATGTGGTGCCCACACACACGACATACTCCCGTATCAAGTAATTGCACAAAGCTTCGTCGTAACGCGTGATTATGCCAGAGTTATCCGTAAAAGTTACAAAGTATATAGCACAGAGGTGTACAGGTCAGCAAACGAATGCAGCAGAGTAACATGTGCATATACACTAGGTTGAGGCTGATATTAATCACTGATTTGCATCAGTTGATCAATACGATGTAATAATGATCTTTGATCAATTAAAACATAAAGTTCCTCAATTCGGTAACTTTCGGTTTTGGCAATTAAGCTCTTTTAGCAAATATTCTGATGAAACTAGGTCCGTAAATCAATACGACAAAAGGTTAATCAGAATATCCCGGATAACCATAACATAACGACCCGAAACCTCAGATTTTGGCAATCCTATCAAACGAAATTACGGTACTAAGACCATATGCCCATGAGGTGTTCAGCCACGAACGCGTAGTTCGTTATGTTTGTATCACTAATGCACGCAATATTTTGTCTACGAAGCCTATCAGCATATCACACGTAGTCAACATACGCCTCATTATACTATACAATTCTTTAGCCTGTGTCAGATCCCCACTGATGTACTATCATTTCCTCTTTTTATCCAGGAAATCATTTTGGATTTTCTAATTTTTAGGTCTTTTTGAATTTATCAATGTTTTTGGTTTTTCTGATAAAATGGCTCCCCCTAAAATAAAGAACATATTTTTGGGTTTTTAATTTTTCTGAAAAACAATAAAAACAAAAAAATTTGAAAGAAACAATCCACTCGAAAGCATCAACTTCTTTGAGGATTAAACAATCCCCTCGAAAGCATCGACTTCTTTGAGGATTACGATAGTAAAGAGAAATTCCCAATTAGCAAAGAGAAATTCCCAATTAGCAAAATATTAAAAACTAAAACTAAAATGCGATAAACCGAGGTACCGATTAGTCCTGTTTTTCCTTTATATTGTTTACTTTTAAAAGATATTCAAAGCGAGATCTGTCAAAAGCTTTTGTAAACAAATCTGCACGTTGGTAGTCAGTATGGATTTTGACCATATCTATCAATTCTTTAGCGTAACAATCACGGATAAAATGATATTTGATCCGGATATGTTTTGCCTTAGAATGATTTTCAGTATTTTTAGTTAATGCGATTGCGGCTTCGTTGTCACAGTGTATAGGGGTTTTAAGAAACTGCAAACCGTAATCCACCATCTGCTGTTGGATCCAGAGGACATGCGAACAGCAACTCGAGGCTGCAATGTACTCGGCTTCACAGGTAGACAGCGCCACAGAAGTCTGCTTCTTACATTGCCAGGTGACTTACCTGCTCCCTAAAAACTGGCAACCAGCTGTAGTAGATTTGCTATCTTTGTCACAGCCGCCCCAATCTGCATCACTAAAAGCAATAAAATCAAAATCATCATCATTAGGGTACCAAAGTCCTTTTGATGGACAACCCTTCAGATATCTAAGGATACGCTTGACCGCCGTCAGATGACTTTGTTTCGCCGTGATTGATAGCGGGCACAGAGACACGTTGCATACATAATATCTGGTCGAGACGCCGTCAAATACATCAGAGATCCGATGATTGCTCTATATGTAAATGGGTCCGTCAGCTCCCCCTTAGCATCCACTCCAATCCCGTGATTGGGTTGAATCGGGGTATCCATCGGCTTGGAATCCTCCATCTGGAACCGGCTCAAGATATCGGATACGTATTTCGTCTGGTGAATGAAGATCCCGTCGGGTCTTTGGTCCACCTGCAACCCTAGGAAAAACTGCATCTCCCCCATTGCGCTCATTTCGAACTTTTCCTGCATGACAGTTTCGAACTCCCTGCATAAAAGCTCGTTAGTTGAACCAAATATTATATCATCAACGTAAATCTGCACCAGAAGCAAATCAACCCCTGTCTTCTTCGTGAAGAGGGTGCAGTCGACGAGTCCGCGCTTAAATCCTCTTGAGATGAGGTATGTACTTAGCTCCTCGTACCACTGTCTCGGAGCCTGGTGCAAGCCATATAAAGCTTTGTTAAGCACATAGACCTTATCCCGGTGGATTGGATCCTCAAAGCCTGGTGGCTGCCCGACATAAACCTCTTCCTTGACTTTCCCGTACAGAAATGCGCTCTTGACGTCCATTTGATAAACTTTGAATTTCTTATAGGAAGCAAACGCAAGGAACATCCGAATAGCTTCAATTCGTGCTACCGGTGCATAGATTTCGTTATAATCAATCCCTTCGATTTGATGGAAACCCTGCACGACCAATCTGGCTTTGTTACGAACAATAACCCCACGATCATCCTTCTTGCACTTAAACACCCATTTAGTGCCAATCTTCTTCCTTCCAGGTGGCAAATCCGTGAGCGTCCAAACTCCCAATTTCTGGAATTGTAATAACTCCTCCTGCATAGCTTCAACCCAGGCATCTTCCTTCAAAGCGTCCTTGTATGTCCTTGGCTCTACCTGCGACACATAACACGCAAACGACCAATCATTTTTTCTACCAGATTGTTGAATTTTGGCATATAACGCTAAAGCACCAAAACTTTCTGGCGAGTTAACACTTCTCAGCTGCCCTCTGGTCATAACACTGCTTCCAGGATCACTGATAACTTGCTCCAGCGGGTGAATACGATGAATCCGAGATTCCGGATATTCAGGTACAGTAACTCCCGTCTGAACAGTCAAGTTTTCTACAACATCCAGATCATGACCCGTGTTTGATGATGAAGCAACATCTGGAGTTGGAGTTGGGTTCACTGGCGGTGCCTCTGGTTCTTCTGCATGTTCAAGAATGACTTCTTCAAATTGTTCATCTTCAGATTCTGAAGAGTCTAATGAAGTTGAAGCCTCTTGAAACACTTCTTCCTCTTGTATAGGAGCATTGGTATCATTAGAAGCTGGTAGGGGGTTCACGGTGATCGGACGCACCAACGGTGAAGTAGTTGCATTTTCACACTCGTAAAGTAATCTGATAACAGCTTCTTCAACCAAGCTATCTAGATTAAATGATTCAAAGAAGTCTTTGTAATCAAACATCCAATCAGGACCCATGCCTTGCAAATTTTGAGTATAACGTTGAACTTCCACGTTAGCCCAGTCCTCCACCCGACGAGTTCGTTTGTTGTATTCCCGTTTGAGTGGGGTTGCATATCCAACAAAGTATCCTTCCTCAGCTTTAGGACTAAACTTCTCGCTTGGATTCAACATCATGCATGGTGCCCCAAAAGGTTCTAGATACTCTAAGTTCGGCTTTCGTCGGTGTAACAGCTCATAAGATGTTTTACCAAACTTCTTCACTGTTAGAACCCGATTGAGTGTATAATTTGCTGCATAAATCGCCTCATTCCAGAACATTACCGGAAGATTTGAGTCTGCAAACATTGTTCTAGCCGCTTCAATTAGAGTCCTATTCTTTCGTTCAGCAACACTGTTCTGTTGTGGGGTGTATGGAGCCGAATATTCATGATGTATCCCTTTGCTTTCACAAAGTTCATCCATCTTGGCGTTTTTGAACTCCGTCCCATTATCACTCCGAATTCTCTTTATCTTCACATTGTAGAGATTCTCCAATCGAGTGAACAGAACTTTCAGGTTGTTAAAGGTGTCACTTTTGTTCTGCAAACACATCACCCATGAAAATCGTGAATGACTGTCAGTGACAACTAAACAGTACAACTCCCCAAGATGACTTTTGCGCTTGACCGGTCCAAAAAGATCCATGTGCAATCGCTCAAGTGGCATCTCTACAGAGTTAACCTTCTTCACTTTGTGGGACTGTTTGTGCTGCTTCCCTTTCTTACAACTCACGCACTTGTCATTCAGATGGAAATGTTTCACATTTACTCCATCGACAAGCCCATTTTTCACAAGTTGGTTCATTTTCCTCAGATGAATGTGCCCCATTCTTCGGTGCCACATTATCGATTCTTTCTCTGTCGCCTTTGATAGAAAACATGTTATTTGCCCCTGTGATGTCATCGCCTTGGACATATCAAGAATATAGAGATTGTTGACGCGAGGTGCCTTCAACATTATCCACTCCTTAGGAATTTTGAAGCCCGGTTTGAGAATATAGCAGGATTTGTCATCAAAATGCACAGTAAATTGTTTATCACAAATTTGACTGACACTCAACAGATTATAATCGATCTGTTTCACATAAGATATTATCTCAAAGCTCACTATCCCATTACTCACGCTCCCCTCCATAGTAATATATCCACCTTTATTTCCAGCGAATGCGACATACCCTCCATTGATGTTCTTCACGTCGAACAACAACGCAAGATCCCCTGTCATGTGGCCTGAAGCTCCACTATCAACAATCCAAAGACTGCTAATAGGGCCAGCTGAAGCTCCCTGCACACAAAAAGTAAATCATTTAGTTCTTTCGGGGGACCCAAGCCTGAGTCTTGGGTCTTGGAATATCATTTTTCACAGAAACCTTCTCAGAAACATTTTCAACAACTTTTTGTTTTGGATCAATCTTTTTCTGATTGTTCAAAACATTTTCCTTTTTCTCATTGACCTTTGAAGTAGAGGCTCCTGGAGTACCATTGGGTGACCAAGATTGTTCAGACCTTTTCAAGATACGAATCTGAGACTTTGGGTTCTCAGTCGGTTTCTGAACATTGTTTGCAAAAGAAACTTTCTTGGTTACCTTATCTGATTTAACAGACTTAGGTCCAACATTTGATTTGACAATCGGTTTTAGTGGAACCTTTTGCCTATCATTTGTTGTGTTCACCACTGGTTTTCTCCATGATTGTTCCATAGCAATCCGATTTCTTCGATCATATTGAATTGGACGATTGTTCCTCTTTTGATAAAAGTTGTTTTGATTGTAAAATTGTTGTTGTTGAGGAACAACTCGTCTGTGTGGTGGAACATAATGATCAATCGGTTTTCTCATGGAATTCTTCACTTCAACTTCGTGCCTTTTATGCCTTACATACGGGCACTGAGCAAGTAAATGCCCTCGTTCCCCGCATTTAAAGCATGCACGGTACTCTTCAAAAACATTTGGAGCATTTGGTTGAGCAAATGATCTAACAGGATATTGATCATTATACTGTTGATTCCTCAAACTCTCAGGGAGTGGCCCTTTTGAGTAAGCAGGCTCATGAAAACCATTAGCTCTGTTTTTGGGTCTAATGAACTCTGTGACATGGACCTTTTGTTCTTGAGGAACATCCAAATACAATTTCTTTAAAATGGCAGGTGGGATTTCATTTGTTATCTCATGTTTTGGGAACCAAATGGTGCTTTCTTGCCAATTTTTGTCGATTTTAGCATAGTTAGCATTTTTGATTGGAAATTCCTCGTCAGATATGATCTTATCGGATCCTTCCATCCGATAAAACACCTTGACAGGTTTGTCACACGGTTCATGCTTATCATTCTTTTCAAGATCTTTCTTAACAACATTCTTTTCAGACTTTTTCTCACGATGAGCATTTGCCATCGGATGCACATGTTGAGATGATGAAACTGGTTCATTAGTAATGATGTGATTTTCTTTTGGAATTTCACATACATTAACATTTTGAACATTACCAGTATCATCACTCTCAGAGTCTGAATCAACGCTCTCAGCAGTAACACCCTCATCATTCAAACCTAAAATCGGTCTCACATCGGAATGTGGATCACCAATACTCGAGGTATTAGATTCATTTTCCAATGATGAGTCTGATTTTACCGAGCTCTCCGGTGTCACTTGATGACAATTATGGTTTTCAAAAAGCACCGGAGATGGCACAGACTTGTAGTTAGTGGTTTGATCATCAATGATGTGGTCTACCACGTAAGCAATGTGCTTATAGCTTTCCAACTTTTTGTTTACCTTTTCAGCAAAGCATTTGATGGCGGCCATTTCCAACTTGGTATTTTCAATTTCATTTATGTAGTTATTAATTGCAAGTTGTTTTAATGATAAAGTGTTTTTCAAGTCGGAAATGTCCTTTTTATAGCCATCTAGTACCTTGTTGAAAGCATTCAACTAGAGATGTAACACTTGCTTCTGTATCCGATTCACTGTCTGAATCTGAGTAAACCGATTCACACTCCTCAGGAATGTCAGAAACAGTGTCAATCACCACTCCAGGGTTAGCATCCTCAGTCTTATCCTCAACAGGTTCAGTCTCCATTTCCATTTCAACCTCAGACACATCAATTTCAACCTCAGTTTCTTTCTTCTTATCAACTGTCACCGACTCTTCAATATCAACCTGACAAGCAACACAAGCCACATTTCCACCAGTAGTAATTTCCTCAACACCTTTTTGCATTCCCGACCAATCAAACCGTTCATCTTGTTGAGTCACCAATGCTTGATTCTGATTGGTCTTCTGTTGTGTCTCATTTGGTGTAGTGATCGGTATAACTGTTCGGTTAGTGTTGTTAGGAGATTGGTTTTGAGTCTGGTTTGGTGTGTTTGGTTGTCTGTTTTGGTTGTTGTTAGAATTATTTTGACGGTTTTGGTAGTTGTTTTTATTTTGGTAAGAAACTTGGTTTTGGTTTTGTTGTTGACGGTTCTGGTAACTTGCATTGAATGGGTTTCTATTACCTTGTTTTGGTGGCTGGGTGCATTCTCGTTTAAAGTGACCTTTCCCTCCACAGTTAAAACAAGTAACTTTCTCCTTGTTGAACCCGTAGGTTGTATTAGGAGAAGTTCCCAAATCCGTTCTACCCGTTTTCTCAATAAATTCCATTGCTCTTCTCATAATGCTTGCAAAAGCCCATTGAATATCAATCAGTTCCATCTCTTCCTTGTCAATCTGTGCATAGTCTTCATTGGTTAAATTGTTGTTACCAATTTGACTAGCAACCAACCCGTTGTAAGATGAAACCATTGCAGAGACTAGTGCAATGTGTTGCTGAGCAACTTCAACCGTCACATTTCCCAAGTTAGAAGTCTCCAAAACCACAGGTTGTTGATTAGGTTGAGTAGCTTGGTTCATTGGTTGTTGAGATTGGCTAGCAGTATAGAAAGCTGCTTGTTGCATTGGGGAGAATGGTGAAATATATGAATTGTTGTATTGTTGTTGTTGTGGTGGTGGTTGTGGGTATGATGGTTGTGAGTAGGATGAGGTTTGTGCCATGTAGTTGATGGTAGGTTTTGGTGATTCCATAACATTGGAAATGCAAGCAACGTGTGGTGCTACTACTCCTGAACTTGAGTTACTAACTGAAACTGGAGTGCCTCCAAAGTATAAGCTAGGATTCTGAGGAATCTGTGATCTTCTAGCTTTCCTCTTCTCTTCCATCTCTTTGTTTTCCAGCTTCTGTATAAACTCTTGAATAGTCCAGTATTGGTGTGCATCCTTCTCCTTAACAACTTCCACATGCTGATCCCAGTAAGGTGGTAGAGCATCTGCAAACTTATCCACCAAAGCTTTCATAGGAATCTGTATACCATAACTTGACAATTCAGTTAACAAATGACTATATCTAGGAGATAATTCTTTTAAAGTTTCATTGCCAATATAAGAAAAATTCTCAAACTCCTTTCGTAATTCATCCATCCTTAAACTTCTAGTCTTCTCGTTCCCATCATGCCTCCTTTTAAGCACATCCCACAATTGCTTAGATGTGGTGCAAGTCCCAAATTGATGCAAAAGATCATTTGTGATTGCCTGAGTCAATTGGGAAAAGGCTTTCTTCTCCACAGCAAACTTCTTTTTCTCCTCTTCAGACATACTCTCCAATGGAACTGGTTCACCTGTATTCTCCAAAACTGGTGCTGTGTAACCTCTAGCAATCATACTCCATGCCTCTGCACCCTCCACTCCCATGCCTTCCAAGTGAATCTTGAACTTGTTCTGCCACTGATTATATTCTTGTATCTCCATGAGCTTTGGTGGCCGGTTCCCGCTACCTGAAGATAAGTCATTAATCAGTGTGGAAATAGCATTTGAGGTTTGAGTGTTTACCACCGCTGCTGCTACTCCCCAGTAGTCAGGTTGTGGTGCTGGAGGTGCCACACTTTGAGGCATTGAGCTAGTCATCGCCATATAGTTAATTGGTTGCGAAGACTGTGTGCTCGTGTTTTGTGCTGCCACCCTCCATGGGTCCATGACTTGCTGTTGTGGTTGTGTCGTTGCTGGTCTCGGAGTAGTCGGAAAATTCCACATGATCACGAACATCGAAGAATTCAACACTTAGAAAATTTTCCAAAACTTAGTCTAGGTTCGCCTGATTTTTCTTACTTTCGTCCCTTTCTGGTTCAGATTCGGCCAAATAGTAGTCACCCGAATGTAAAACTTCACCAGAATATGAAACACCCTAACACTTTTCCACTTTCGCCCAGAATGATCTAGGTTCGACCAGTAATTTTCCACGTTCGCCCGCCCGATCAATCGAATGTGGAAAATTGTACCCGAAAGTGAAAAATTCAACTAAGAAATTCCAGGTTCGCCCAGAAATCACTCAGGTTCGACCAAAAACGACTCAGGTTCGCCCAAAACTGTTCAGGTTCGCCAACTAAGTTCCAGGTTCGCCCATTTCAGGTTTGAAAAACGGTTACACTTTGAAAAACGGTTATTTTGATCTCTGATTTTCAAAAGTTTGTCGATTTGAATGATCTTAATCAGGTTTTGATTCGGAATTGATTTAGAACAACTTTAATTCTTGGAATTTTAGATTTTAACCACAAAATCAACTTCAAATCAATCAAAAACACTCAAAAACCATTTTCATTCAAAAACAGATGTATCTTGATCAAAATTAGGTCCAAATCAGCTCTGAGTTTATCAAATTTGTTATTGTATGATCCGTATAGCTCTGATACCACTTTGTGAGCGAAAGATTTTGACTAAAACAGGATTAATTGATCATACAAGTCACAAAACCAGGTGCGGAAACCCTAGTTCTGAACAAAGTGATAAAACTCTAATCAAAACACAATCAATATCATTTTCAATGCTTTTTCATAGATTAACTTGTTCAAATATTTGATTACAATTACACTTTAGTTAATCTATAACACTTTGACACTTTCTCAAAAACTCCTGGTACCTAACCTGAACACACACACAACTGAAAACTCTCTATAAATCACAACTACACAAAATCTATTTATAATAACTGCACATTCGCCCACTGTGAATGGTCGAATGTGGACTTCTTCCACATTCGCCCATTACAGGGTTCGAATGTGTTCTTCATCAGGTTCCATTCCTACCTTCGCCCATTAATCTTCTACCTTCGCCCTCTTTTCTTCACCTTCGCCCAGAACAATTCCACCTTCAATCCATCAGCAACCTTTAACGTATGTTAACATGTAGATCCAATCACTAGTCGCAATACGTGCACCTACATCTACCTTCACAAATCTGATCTCTCGCATTGGAATGTTAAACATGGATTAAAACAACAAAAATGTTTTCAATAAAAACATTAAAATGTTTTCAGAAAATCAAATTTTGCTAAATGACACTTTGGTTGAAAAATCTGTTATAAACCACTTATCAGATAAAACAACCACTGTTTCATTCAAACCACTGATAGTTGAAAAATCTGTTTCAAACATCTGATCAGATAAAACAACTGTTTTCATCAGTCTTTTGGTTAAACAACAGAGGTTGGCAACAGATGTTTAACAAAACAGCTGTATGCCACCAGATGTTTCAACCATCAGATGTTTGCCACGTCTGCTCTCAAAAGCAGAGTTTTGCCACATCAGCGGTTTCATCAGAGCCTATAAAACCCTGTTTTTCCCCCAACAGCAGTTTTACTGTCTCATTGTATTCAAAATACTGAAAAACCGCCTTCGTCTTCCCATAACCCTCAATCAAAAATTCATCACTTTCACAATCTAAATCCATTAAAATGGATCTCCAAACAAAAGCCACTCATAATTTTCTTCCCTATTTGGTAAAAACCGAAGATAACACTCCATTCCATTCCACCATCGACATCATCAATAACTCAAAATACAAAAATGTTCTTATTGCTGATGCTCCCATATACCTGGAAACACTCCAAGAATTCTGGGCGAATGCTGAACTCTTGTATCAAGACAAAAAGCCAACTTCCATAATTTCCAAAATTGGAGACACCAGTATCGCCATAACCCCTGAAATCATATCCACTACCTTCTCACTAAACGACTTGTCAGGTATGGAAAATTTTCCAAAAACAGAGCTTCACACTGAGTTTCAAGAGAGAGGGTATGATGCACAAATGACTGGTTCCACATTATATAAAAAGTTTTTTCCACCAGTCATGAAATTTTTCTTTCATACCCTACTCCTCTGTGCCTCAGCCAAGACTACATCCTTCAATGAAATCCCATTGAGGATACAATACTTGGGATATGCAATGTTGTCAGATTCTGACTTCAATCTGTCTCAGGGATTGTTCTTAGACTTGGTATCAAATGTGAAAGCCATAAAATCTGGCTCAAACAATGTTTTTTTGCTCTGCCCTAGAATTCTAAGTGTAATTCTACAAAAGATTTTACCTGAAAAGGATTTTCAAAAGGGAGAGTCTTTCAAAATGAAAAGTTTAACTGATGAAACTTTTACTAGAATGCTGGGTTCTTCAACCCAAGAAAAAGTATCAAAAGTACAAAAGGTTTCAAAAACACAACCAAAGAGGACAAAGACAACAACTGTTGTTGAAACCTCTGTTGGTGAGCCCACTGCTCCTGGTGATCATGGCACTTCATCCAGTGCTGTGAAACCCACACCAGCCACCAAAAGAAAACGTCCATCCTCCAAAACCACCTCCAAAACCAAAAAGGGACTTCTGGAAGATGAGATACCAGAAGCTAACCCTGTTGCATCACCAAAGCAACATGAAACGACTGTTGTTACTTCCTCACAACAGTTGGAGATATCTCAACCCAAGCAAACTCCTCAAGAATCCTCACAAAAGGATCTTGTTGTAAGCCAAAGGGAACCTCATACTGAGGCATATGAGTCACTTGACCATATGTTTACAAGTCCATCTCCCAGGGCTAATCAGCTTCTTACTCCACCTACATCACCACCACATGTCCCACAAACCATGCAACCCCTGTTTGAAGCTATTGACAAAACTCAGGACAACCCCAGTTCCTCTCCATCACCTGTCACTGAGAGTACACCACCACTAGTGACTTGGGCTGAGGAAAGTCACTTAGCTATCCCACAAACAGAAGAGGAGGTTATACTCCCAGAAGTCAATGTTACTTCTGATGAGGTTTCAAGAGAAGCAGCTACTACTGCTGTTGAGACCATTGTCTCACAGCAGGACAGTGGTTCCATTGATAATACTTCCTTGAAGGCAACAACTGATGAGGCCACCATTGTGTCCCCTAAAACAGTTGGAAGTCCCCAGTACCAAGAAAAAGGGGCAGCAGGTTCTTATTCTATGGACTCACCTCCTAGAACTGAACCGGCTAAAACTACCTCTGGTAGGGATTCAGATGATCCTATTAACTTAGATGATGAGTCAAAACTTCAAGAATTGACGGTTAAGGTTCAAAACCTTGAATCCTCTGTTGCTGACATCAAATATGATGTCAAGTCAATATTGGTAACATTGAACAACTTTACCAAAAGTCAATCCTCAATCTCTGATATTGCCAGTGAGCTATGGAAATCCGTTTCACCCATCATCATAGCTCACAGAAAACTGGCAGATCAGACCCAAGAAACCTACATGTCCTTGATCAGAAACATGGTGGATGCAAGATTCAATGACACCAAGGCTGACATCAAAGTGATCAAGGAACATCTGCTGAAGACTACTGGCTCTGCCCCTACCACCATTCTCAGAGATGAAACTGACAATGAGTTTACAGCTGATGATGCCAAAAAGGGGGAGAGTGGCAGAGATAGGCTGCCAAAGCTAAATCCATTTGGTCAACCACCCTCACAAAAAGGGAAGCCAGCTGCTGACAAACCAGAGTCACCAAAATCAGCTCCACAATCACAGCAACCAAAAGAACCAGCTCAAGCATCAAAGGCAAAAGAAGTTGACACTTCAGCAAATGAAAAGGCTGAGAAAGCTGCTCAAGATAAGATGAAAAGGGCTGATACTTTGGAAGCAAAGGCAGAGTTGTTGGTGCAGCTGAAAAAGGAACAACAGCAAGAAGTGGAAGATGTGAATACTTCTAAGAAAAAGAAAATGCCAGCCAAACACACTGGAAAACCACCTTCCAAACTATCTGCTGAAACCCCTGCTGTTCAAACACCTGTTATCACAACCACTGCTCCTAAAACCACTGCCACCACAACTTCTGCTACCCAAACCACTGAACCTAAAACAACTGCTGCTAAAACATCTTCTCAACCCAAACCAGTAACCAAACCAATCACCACACCATCAACCACTAAACCTACCACAACACAACCTAAAACCCAAACAACTGCTGGTTCCACAAAAGGACCAACAGATGTTTCCCAAACAACTGCTTCATCCTGACATTCACCCAAAATCTTGTATAGCAGGAAAAGGAAATCCACCTTTGTTATACAAGATGAAAACATCCACAACACACCACCTAACACCCCAATCTCACAATCCACACCAGTCAATGCCATTCCACTTTCATCTTTCTCACCACACACCTCTCAATTTAGATCACATAGACCACCACTCACCATCACCCCATTGGCTGAGAAGTATCCCCTTGAGTTGGATTTAATCAAGGGGGAACTTCAATCCTTCTACAATACTGATCAGCCATCAGAAAGAACCTTCCCATCTCTCAAAGGCTTCCCTGTTCCACTCAACATTGACACCTATCTTAAATACAAGAGTGAACAGGCTGATGCTGTCATCAAGGAGAAATGCAAAGGGAAGGATGACAGGACTGCTCAGGGCATCCATTCAGCAGAGCTTAGCAAACTCCGAAGGATTGAAGATTATGCTAAGACCCTGAGCAATTCCATGTCTACCATGCCTCTCAGCAGAGACTTGGAAATGGAAGTTAGGGATTCACTGCTAGAACGGATCTTGGCAACCAAGCCATACAAAGCAACAAAGAACCAATTCACAGGCTGGACCACACATGCTCTCAGGGAAGAACTGATTAGAATTGAGAGCATGGCCAAGAATCCTCCTACTAAGGCCTCTGCCCCTGATTTCAGTAAAGGGAGAGATCAAGCTAGAGCCTTGAAGTTCAAGAGAATGAGACAAGAGCTTGTAGCAGCCAAGTATGGAGAGGTGAGATCTGTTGCTAGATGGTCTGAGGTCAGGTTAATTGAAACATACAAGAAGCTTGAACAAGAAAGAAAGACCAATCCCAAACTACCAAGAAAACCAGCCTATGATGATGCACCCAAGAAACCCTCACAGGCCTTTACACTAGACAGTTTACTTGAAACCTCTGATCTTTCTATTGCTGCCAGAAGACAATACAAGAAGCAGAAAGAAATGTCTGAAGAGGATACAAGAAAGTTCACTGAAACCTATGTAAAAGAGGGTCTCTTGAACCAAATCAGATACTTCTCTGACCCTGTCACAGAGAAGTTCAGAGAACTCATTGGCAGGCCACCATCTCCTAACTCATCTAAAATAAAGATGTATCCCAGTCACTCCTCTGACTCTAAAATTCTAAAATGGAAGTCTGACAAAGAGACCCATGAATTGACACTGCTCAGGTCAGATGGTAGTGTTCAGAAGTTAAGTATGGATGATGCACCTGGCCTAAGTGCTGAAGATCTCCAGACACTTCTGAATTTGACACTGGATAGAGATGCTGAAGACCTCTTGTCTCTAAGCTTTGAATTACAACTAAAAGGGCAAATTAGAGAAAGTCTGATGAGGAATAAAGATCAAGAATAAAGCAGAGTTTTGGCATCATCTGTTCTAGGGGGAGATTGTTGGGTCTGCTGACCTGGAGAAGAACAGATGATTAAAAGCCAAAATATACTAAGTGTTTGATCATGAATAAAGAACAGTTGTTACAATAAAGCTTCCTCCAAAGATCTGTTGATTCCTAAACTGCTGCTGCTTAACAACTGTTAGAAGATAACTTCTGCTGATGAAAAGTCTGATGGATAAAGTCTGAAGGTCAAAAGTCTGATGAAGAACAACTGCTGATTAAAGATCTGAAGAGCAAAGGTCTGTTGAACCAACAGCACTTTGGTTCAACAGATGATAAGAAGACATCAGAGTTTTAGATTAACAGAGTTTTATTGTCAGTTGTTTCAATGTAACAGTAGTTTATAGCTTAACAGTTGTTAGAGTTTGTTAGACAGTTAGGGGTCGCTATCTAGGTGACGTCAGCAACTGATCATCAGAGGTTTGAGCTTGTCTATAAATAGAACAGTACTTGTACTGTTCTATTCATCACTCGTCATTCTCTTTTAGACAAACATTCTCTGAGTGATCAGGCTGAGGGGGAGTTAATTGTACAATTGTAATCTTTCCTTTAATAAAAGCATTCGATTAAAAACAATTATTCTCTATGTTTTGATTTATTGTTATTCCGCTGCACTTTCCATTTATACTTCATTCATCTTTCATACTTAATCAAAACAATCCAATACTCAGATCCTAACAATTTGTTCTCAATACTCTTATTATTTACAACTGAAGTTGGTTAATGTTCAAATTGGTAAACACACTTTCTTAATATTTCCAACACTTACTATTTCCAACTCAAACAGCTTATTCATTTATCAAAATAAACCGAATTTTTATAACATAGTTTCAAAAATTTAATATTATTGATCAATGGAACCAACTATATGACATAGTTTCACAAATTCAATATTATTGATCAAACATTAATTAATATTATTTCTCTATCAAAATGAAATGATGCTACATACATATGTTGTCTTTAGAAAATAATAAACTAATTTTCAACACGGTTCTTATGAAATAGTTTCTCATTTTGAATATTATTGATCAATACAACAAACAATATGCAATGATACAATATTATATATCTTATATAAATGAATTAATTAATAATAAGAAAAATAACAAAATTTGGGTTCAAAAGTCTAATTATTTGCAATTTGCAACTCAACACTGTAAATGTTGAAATCGTAAACACGCTTACCTATAATAATTCAAAACTTTACTTCTAAAAAATTCAAAAGTTACGACTTATAAATTTAAAATGCTTTTTAAACAATATTAATTGTTATTATTTATGAATTCAACCTGGTTAATGTTCAAATTCGTACACACGCTTCCATACGACGATTTAAATCTTTCCCTCTTAAAAATTGAAAAGTTAGGACTTATTGATCAAAAATGATTTTTATATAATTATTAATATTATTTATTTATGAACTCAACCCCCCCTAATGTTCAAATTCGTAAACCCGCTTACATATGATAATTTAAAACTTTCCCACTAAAAAATTCAAACCTTAGGGCTTATTTCTATTATAAATCCAAAGATATGTTTTACAACATCTGATAACATTTAAGCAGATGTTCTCAATACACCTGCCATCCAATATAACTTCAAATGTAATGAAAAAACTCTCATCCAAAAAACAATTTCACTGAGAATTTGCAATATGCACGTAAATGAATGAATTAATTAACTAATTAATAATAAGAACAACAACAATATTTGTTCTCAATACTCTTATTATTTACAACTGAAGTTGGTTAATGTTCAAATTGGTAAACACGCTTTCTTATTATTTCCAACACTTACTATTTCCAACTCAAACAGCTTATTCATTTATCAAAATAAACCGAATATTTATAACATAGTTTCAAAACTTTAATATTATTGATCAATGGAACCAACTATATGACATAGTTTCACAAATTCAATATTATTGATCAAACATTAATCAATATTATTTCTGTATCAAAATGAAATGATGCTACATACATATGTTGTCTTTAGAAAATAATAAACTAATTTTCAACACGGTTCTTATGAAATAGTTTCTCATTTTGAATATTATTGATCAATACAACAAACAATATGCAATGATACAATATTATATATCTTATATAAATGAATTAATTAATAATAAGAAAAATAACAAAATTTGGGCTCAAAAGTCTAATTATTTGCAATTTGCAACTCAACACTGTAAATGTTGAAATCGTAAACACGCTTACCTATAATAATTCAAAACTTTACTTCTAAAAAATTCAAAAGTTACGACTTATAAATTTAAAATGCTTTTTAAACAATATTAATTGTTATTATTTATGAATTCAACCTGGTTAATGTTCAAATTCGTACACACGCTTCCATACGATGATTTAAATCTTTCCCTCTTAAAAATTGAAAAGTTAGGACTTATTGATCAAAAATGATTTTTATATAATTATTAATATTATTTATTTATGAACTCAACCCCCCCTAATGTTCAAATTCGTAAACCCGCTTACATATGATAATTTAAAACTTTCCCACTAAAAAATTCAAACCTTAGGGCTTATTTCTATTATAAATCCAAATATATGTTTTACAACATCTGATAACATTTAAGCAGATGTTCTCAATACACCTGCCATCCAATATAACTTCAAATGTAATGAAAAAACTCTCATCCAAAAAACAATTTCACTGAGAATTTGCAATATGCACGTAAATGAATGAATTAATTAACTAATTAATAATAAGAACAACAACAATATTTGTTCTCAATACTCTTATTATTTACAACTGAAGTTGGTTAATGTTCAAATTGGTAAACACGCTTTCTTATTATTTCCAACACTTACTATTTCCAACTGAAACAGCTTATTCATTTATCAAAATAAACCGAATATTTATAACATAGTTTCAAAACTTTAATATTATTGATCAATGGAACCAACTATATGACATAGTTTCACAAATTCAATATTATTGATCAAACATTAATCAATATTATTTCTGTATCAAAATGAAATGATGCTACGTACATATGTTGTCTTTAGAAAATAATAAACTAATTTTCAACACGGTTCTTATGAAATAGTTTCTCATTTTGAATATTATTGATCAATACAACAAACAATATGCAATGATACAATATTATATATCTTATATAAATGAATTAATTAATAATAAGAAGAATAACAATATTTGGGCTCAAAAGTCTAATTATTTGCAATTTGCAACTCATCACTTTAAATGTTGAAATCCTAAACACGCTTACCTATAATAATTCCAAACTTTCCTTCTAAACAATTCAAAAGTTACGACTTATTGATTTAAAATGCTTTTCAAATAACAATTATTATTATTATTATTATTATTATTATTATTATTATTATTATTATGTATGTGTAACGCCCCAAAAACCCGTTTCATTTAAAGACGTTGAGAGACCGGAATTATATAACGAGATGGAGTCAAAAGGGTATAAGTTGGAGGGTGGATATTGCCAAATACCCAAAGTCCATGCTTAATTGATAAATTAAGGTTGCAACACCAAAAACACACACACTTGTGTGTGTTTTGGTCGATCATCAGGTGAAAGAAAAGGGTTCCAACCCTAACTCAACTACCATCTCAATCTAGCAAGGAATTCAAAGGGGAAATTGATGCATTAGCCAATAAAGGGCCGTTTATGGTCGATTGAACCCGAAGGTACATCTTGTTTGGTAGAATTTGATGCACAATTCGTGTAGGGTTCGAACCCCACATGTGGGTTTCGAAGAAAACACTTTAAACTCGTATTATGGCTTGATTGTAGGTGGTATTAACCATCCCTAATGGTTTAGGGATGAGTTAACCACCAAGAGTTTGTTTATTTGCATAGGTGATGATGTTGGGTTTTCCATTAGAGCTTAATGTTGCTAAATGAGTTGTGAATCCTTGTAATTGTAAGAATAATATGTAGTAGATGACATGCATGTGGGAAGTTTTGGTTATGATAGAAGGTGATTACTCATTGGTGGAATGTGTGTATTAGGAGCTTGTACATTGAGCTTAGAATGTTGTACGCACACCATGTGTTTGATGAAATGTCTAAATAAGTATGATGTATGAATTTGTATGCAAAACTTGACTAAGTATGGGAGTAATGGGATAATCGGTGAAATTGGTAGTAGGTTAACATAAGGATTTCATCTTAAGGAGTAATCATGTGGGGACTTGGTTGATTGTATGATATGGTAGGAAGTATGCCTTAGTAGTGTGTACACTAATGCTTAAATACTATTATTGGAATAATAAATAATCTTGCTTGTTAATGAGATAAGAATATGATGACTATGGTAAATCTTGTATGATCTAGTACATCAATATGGACATATGCTTCTAAGTAGGATGTTGGTATAGTTGGAAGTTGACTTTCTGGAAAGTCAACAATGTAGAATAACATGGTTGGGCTCCCAAACTTGATTGTGCGATTAGAAGCACTATGTGATGCTTAACATGTTAATACTATGAGATATATATGATAAGGAGTGGTATTACGTGATGTGAGAATAAATGTGGTTGTGAATGTATGTTTTAGATATGATAGAAGTTGACCAATGAAAGTCAATGTGCATGAGATTTGATTAAGAATGATTGTTAGTGTGATATGATCACGTATGCTAACAATGATGTGAACACGGTGATGTGAAAGGATAGGAATGATGGACTCAAGCATGGAAAGCTAATGGGTCTAGAGGAGGCAAGTAAACAAGCATGAACGTGGAGGACTTGAGGTAAGTGATTCTTATTCCATTTAGGATAATGAATCTTAACGTGTATTTTATGTGTGCAAGTAAAATGGGAATCATGAAATGATGGAATGTTAGTAAGGATGCTAAGGCATGGTTGGAACTTGAAGTGGGTAAAACGCGGTTTCGGTTGGATCGGAGTGGGATGGTTCAAAAGAGATTGGAAAGGAGAAACAATAGGTTGGACTTCAGAGTCCACCGTAAGCTACGGTGGCACCGTAGCTTACGGTGGCCTCTGCACCCAAATTCCCACCGTAAGCCAGTAAAGAACTGGCGTGGGTTTTTGGGGATCCACCGTAACTTACGGTGGTACCGTAAGTTACGGTGGGACCTGGAACATTTCACTTTTGTTTTGTTCATTCTATCGTATGTTGACGTTTCGCTTATGTACGCGACCCGTATTTGTGTTTAACGCATCAATTAATATTGTTGAACCTTGTGTAAGGCTATGTAGGGGTGTAGCATGTAGTAGTAATGTCGGTTTTGTAAATATGATCATGGTACGGAATGATACAAGTGCGTGTAGTTTAATTGTTACATTGTTCGATTGTGTCAAATACGGTAAGTAGATTACCATGATTATGTAGATTGTAGATGAGATGTACATATGTGTTCTCATGCTCGGGTTAGAGGAAGAGAGTTACTTGTATGAATGATAGCATTATATAGGTAGAAGTAGTATACTTGTATGTATGGTGGTATCGTAAGTGGACATTGTATGCTTGTTTGTATTGTAGAATCATACGAAGGACTTGTATAATTGTATGTATGGTGGTATTGTAGGTGGAAGTTGTATACTCGTATGTATTGTAGAATTATGCAAATGAATTGTATGCTTGTGTGCATTGTAGTATTACATGTGGAAGTTTATGCTTGTATGAATTGTAGTAATACATATGGGAGTTTACACTTGTGTGTATTGTGGTATCATATGTAGGAGTTTATGCTAGTATGTATTATGGTATTGTAGGTGGAGGTGTATGCTTGTATGAATTGTAGTATTACATGTGGGAGTTATACTTGTATGTATTGTATGTTTTGTAGCAATACATGTGGGAGTAATACTTGCACGTATTGTATGTATTGTAGTAACACATGTGGGAGTTTTAGGCTCGTATGTATTGTATGTATTGTAGTAATACATGTGGGAGTTTATACTTGTATGTATTGTAGAATTTGCATGTAGGGGATTATATCCTTGGATATACATGTATATATTTATTGCGAGGTTAATAACCTTTGTTATGAGAATGATATGAGATGCAGGTATGTAAATACCATTGCAAGAGACATGGAGGTTCGGATCGGGGTAACCCACCTGAACTTGAGAGAAGGATTACAGACAGGATCACAGAGGATTGTGGGATGCTACTTCGTGTTATGAGTAGATTACATGAGGTCACTCATTGAACTAACGTACTGGTTATGTGGTGGATGCAGGTTGTCTGGGTTACCTAACTTCTTCAAGGGAAGGATGGAGATCGAGCGAGGAGGCGGATTGTACGTGGTCACGGATACCTAACCAATAGAGTTGAGTCCTGTTGAATGTATTAAGAAATAACTTAAGATGTAACACCAAATTCCTTAGTAGAACCGGTTTTCTAAACAATTATGATTGTTTTATAAATGAATTTTTCGGTTGGTATTTTTCCGCTGCGAGTTTTCTGTAAACAGATTTAGGGTGTTACAGTATGAAATTAACCCGGTTGATGTTCAAATTTTTACACACGCTTCCATATGATAATTTTAAACTTTCCCTCTTAAAAATTCAAAAGTTAGGACTTATTGATCAAAAATGATTTTTCTATAATTATTATTATTTGTTTATGAACTCAACCCCCCTAATGTTCAAATTCGTAAATCCGCTTACATATGATAATTTAAAACTTTACCTCTAAAAAATTCAAACCTTAGGGCTTATTTCTATTATAAATCTAAAAATATGTTTTACAACATCTGATAACATGTAAGCAGATGTTCCCAGTACACCTGCCATCCAATATAACTTCAAATGTAATGAAAAAACTCTCATCCAAAAACCAATTTCACTTAGAATTTGCAATGTGCACGTAAATGAATTAAGTAATTAATAATAATAACAACAATATTTGTTCTCAATACTCTTATTATTTACAATTTTAGTCGATTAATGTTCAAATTGGTAAACACGCTTTCTTATTATTTCCAACACTTACTATTTACAACTCAAACAGCTTATTCATTTATCAAAATAAACCGATTTTATAACATAGTTTCACAACTTTAATATTATTGATCAATGGATCCAACTATATGACATAGTTTCACAAATTCAATATTATTGATCAAACGATAAATAATATTATTTCTTTATCAAAATGAAATGATGCTATGTATGTTGTCTTTAGAAAATAGTCAACTAATTTTCAACACTGTTCTTATAAAATAGATTCTCATTTTGAATATTATTGATAATTACAACAAACAATATGCAATGATACAATGTTATATCTTATATAAATGAATTAATTAATAATAGGAAGAATAACAATATTTGGGCTCAAAAGTCTAATTATTTGCAATTTGCAACTCAACAATGTTAATGTTGAAATCGTAAAAACGTTTACCTATGATAATTTAAAACTTTCGCTTTAAAAAATTCAAAACTTAACACTTATTGATCAAAAATGATTTTTAAAATTTTTTATATTATTATTATTTATGAATTCAACCCGGTTAATGTTCAAATTCGTACACACGCTTCCATATGATAATTTAAAACTTTCCCTCTTAAAAATTCAAACCTAAGGACTTATTTGTTAACGATGGTTTTCAAAAATTTTATAATATTACTTCTTTATCAAAATGAAATAATGCTACATACAAAATCTTTAGAAAAAATATACTGATTTTAAATAGGATTCTTATAAAATTGTTTCACATTTTGAATATTATTGATCAGTACAACCAAGAATATATAATGACACAATGTTATATGTTTATAAATGAATTAAAAAATAATAAGTTTTGAAAATATTAACTCTCAAAACTTTTATTATTTGAAATTGAATCCGTGTAATCTTCAAATTCGAAAACTAACGTCCCTAAAATATTTTAAAACTTTCCCTCTAAAAAACTGAAAAGTTAAGGCTTATTTGTATTATGAATCCAAAGATCTGTTTTACAACATCTGATTTACATGTAAACAAATATATTCAATACAGCTATTATCGAATAAAACTTCAAGCCCGTTAATGAATTACTTGATTAACAATAATAACAATAAAAATATTTCATCTCAAAATGTAGATGCGTTTTGCGACTAGTGATTGGATATTAACATATGTTAGAATGCTGATGGATAGAAGGTGGAATTGGTTATGGTCGAATGTGAGACAAAGTTGGCGAAGGTAGAGAAAACTGGGCGAAGGTGAATGGAGCTTGACAGAAGATGTACATTCGTACCTCTATACTGGGCGAATGTGGAACTCTTCCACATTCGACCAGTGCATATGGGCGAATGTGCAGGTCCTATAAATAGAAATTGTGATTTTGTAATGTATAGAGAGTTATTAGCTGTGTGTGTTTTGAGGTCAGGTTCCAGGATAGATTGAGAGTGTTTGTGTGTGTTCTAGATTAACCTAAAACTCATTGTAATCAAGTTTATGCAAAAGTTAATCTATGAAAACCTTTGAAAATGACTTTGATTGTGTTTTGATTTGAGTTTCTATCAGTTTGTTCAAAGCTAGGGTTTCCGCACCTGGTTTTGTAACTTGTATGATCAAATAATCCTGTTTCGGTTAAAATCCTTCTCTCACAAAGTGGTATCAGAGCATAGAAGATCATACAACAACAAATTTGATAAACTCAGAGCTGATTTGGACATAATTTTGATCAATTCACATCTGTTTTTGAATGAAAATGGTTTTTGAGTGTTTTTGATTGATTTGAAGTTGATTTTGTGATTAAAATTCAAAATTCCAAGAATTAAAGTTGTTCCAAATCAATTCCGAATCAAAACCTGATTAAGATCATTCAAATCCACAAACTTTTGAAAATCAGAGATCAAAATAACCGTTTTTCAAAGTGTAACCGTTTTTCAAACCTGAAATGGGCGAACCTGGAACCTGAGTGGTCGAATCTGACAGTTTTTGGGCGAACCTGAGTCATTTCTGGTCGAACCTAGGTACTTTTGGGCGAACCTGGAAAGTTTTTGTTTGAATTTTTCACTTTCGAGTCACCATTTCCACCTTCGATTGATCGGGCGGGCGAACCTGGAGTAGAAACGGGCGAACCTGAAATTTTCTGGGCGAACATGGATTTGTGTTAGTGTGTTGTTACATTCTGGTGAGATTCTACCTTCGATTGTTACGATGTGGGCGAACCTGCATCAGAAGGGACGAAAGTGAGAGTATAACTGGGCGAACCTAGGATTAATTTTTGGAAAATTTTCTAAGTGTTGAATTTTTCAAAGTTCGTGATCATGTGGAATTTTCCGACTACTCCGAGACCAGCAACGACACAACCACAACAGCAAGTGATGGACCCATGGACGGTGGCAGCACAAAAGACGAGCACACAGTCTTCGCAACCGATTAACTACATGGCGATGACGAGCTCGATGCCTCAAGGCGTAGCACCTCCAGCACCACAATCTGACTACTGGGGAGTAGCAGCAGCGGTGGTAAACACTCAAACTACAAATGCTATTTCCACACTGATTAATGATTTGTCTTCAGGTAACGGGAATCGGCCACCGAAGCTCATGGATATACAAGAATATAATCAGTGGCAGACCAAGTTCAAAATTCACTTGGAAGGCATGGGAGTGGAGGGTGCAGAGGCATGGAACATGATTGCTAGAGGTTACACAGCACCAGTTTTGGAGAATACGGGTGAACCAGTTCCATTGGAGAGCATGGCTGAGGATGAGAAAAAGAAGTTTGCTGTGGAGAAGAAAGCTTTTTCCCAATTGACACAGGCAATCACAAATGATCTGTTGCATCAATTTGGGACATGCACTACATCTAAGCAACTATGGGATATGCTCAAAAGGAGGCATGATGGGAATTAGAAGACTAGAAGTTTAAGGATGGAAGAATTGAGAAAGGAGTTTGAGAATTTTTCTTATATTGGCAATGAAACTTTAAAAGAATTAACTCCTAGATATAGTCATTTGCTAACTGAATTGTCTAGTTATGGTATGCAGATTCCAATGACAAAGCAGGTGGATAAGTTTGCAGATGCCTTACCACCAAACTGGGATCAGCATGTGGAAGTCCTCAGGGAGAAGGATGCATATCAATTCTGGTCTATTCAAGAGTTTATAGAAAAGCTGGAAAACAAAGAGATGGAAGAGAAGAGGAAAGCTAGAAGATCACAGATTCCTCAGAATCCTAGCTTATACTTTGGAGGCACTCCAGTTTCAGTTAATAACTCAAGTTCAGGAGTTGTTGCACCACATGTTGCTTGCATTTCCAATGTTATGGAATCACCAAAACCAACCATCAACTACATGGCACAAACATCATCCTACTCACAACCATCAAACTCACAACCACCACCACAACAACAATATAACAATTCCTACATTTCACCATTCTCACCAATGCAACAAGCAGCTTTTTTTACTGATAGCCAATCTCAACAACCACCTCACTCAATGAACCAAAGTACCCAACAACAACCAGTGGTTTTGGAGACTTCTAACTTGGGAAATGTGACGGTGGAAGTTGCTCAGCAACACATTGCATTAGTCTCTGCAATGGTTTCATCATATAATGGATTAGTTGCTAGTCAAATTGGGAATAACAACTTAACCAATGAAGACTACGCACAGATCGACAAAGAAGAGATGGAGCTGATTGATATTCAGTGGGCCTTTGCAAGCATAATGAGAAGAGCAACAGAGTTTATTGAGAAAACAGGTAGAACTGATTTGGGAACTTCTCCTAACACAACCTACGGGTTCAACAAGGAGAAAGTTACTTGTTTTAATTGTGGAGGTAAAGGTCACTTTAAACGAGAATGCACCCAGCCACCAAAACAAGGTAATAGGAACCCATTCAATGCAAGCTATCAGAACCGTCAACAACAAAACCAAAACCAAGTTTCTTACCAAAACAACAACAACTATCAAAACCGTCAAAACAACTATAACAACAACCAAAACAGACAACAAAACACATCAAACCAGAACCAAAACCAATCTCCTAACAACACTAACCGAACAGTCATACCAATCACTACACCTAATGAGACACAACAAAACACCAATCAGAATCAAGCATTGGTGACTCAACAAGATGAGAGGTTTGATTGGTCGAGTATGCAAATAGGTGTTGAGGAAATTACTACTGGTGGCAATGTGGCTTGTGTTGCTTATCAGGTTGATATTGAAGAGTCAGTGACAGTTGATAAGAAGGTAGAAACTGAGTGTGAAAGTGATGAGTCTAAGGCTGAAATGGATGTGGAGACTGAACCTGTTGAGGTTAAGGCTGAGGAAGCTAATTCTGGAGTGGTGATTGACACTGTTTCCGATGTTCCTGAGGAGTGCGAATCGGTTTATTCTGATTCAGACAGCGAATCGGATACGGAAGCAAGTGTTACTTCTCTAGATGATGATATTGATCAGTTGCTAGCAGAAGCAGATTTTCTGAAGACAAGGAAGTCATGTATTGCAGATGATGCTTTCACCAAGATTGACTATTCCAGATTCTTTGCTGTAAAGGAAGCTCATTTCGCATTGATGGCCATGACTGATCCGCCAAAACCTGTAAGTTCTGATTGTAGCACTGATATTAAAAGTGATAAATATTGTGGTACATGTGATAGATTGACTGAGGAGAACAAACAACTCCGTGTTCAACGTGATAGTGCTATCATGAACAGTCAATCTATTCGCAAAGAGTTGAATGCTTTTAACAAAGAATTAGATGGCTATAAAAAGGACATTTCTGACTTGAAAAATACTTTATCATTGAAACAACTTGCAATTAACAACTATATCAATGAAATTGAAAATACCAAGTTGGAAATGGCCGCCATCAAATGCTTTGCTGAGAAAGTAAACAAAAAGTTGGAAAGCTATAAGCACATTGCTTAGGTGGTAGACCACATCATAGATGATCAAACCACTAATTACAAGTCTGTGCCATCTCCGGTGCTTTTCGAAAATCATAATTGTCACCAAGTTACACCGGAGAGCTCGGTAAAATCAGACTCATCATCGGAAAATGAATCTAATACCTCGAGTATTGGTGATCCACATTCCGATGTGAGACCGATTTTAGGTTTGAATGATGAGGGTGTTACTGCTGAGAGTGTGGATTCAGACTCAGAGAGTGATGATACTGGTTGTAATCAAACTGTTAATGCATGTGAAATTCCAAAAGAAAATCACATCATTACCAATGAACCAGTTTCACCATCTCAACCTGTGCATCCGATGGCAAATGCTCATCGTGAGAAAAAGTCTGAAAAGAATGTTGTTAAGAAAGATCTTGAGAAGAATGTGGTAAAGAAAGATCTTGACAAGAATGTTAAGAATGAACCATGTGACAAACCTGTCAAGGTGTTCTATCGGATGGAAGGATCCGATAAGATCATCTCTGACGAGGAATTTCCAATTAAAAATGCTAACTATGTTAAAATCGACAAAATTTGGCAAGAAAGCACCATTTGGTTCCCAAAACATGAGAGAACAAATGAGATCCCACCTGCCATTTTAAAGAAATTATATTTGGATGTTCCTCAAGAACCAAAGGTCCATGTCACAGAGTTCATTCGACCCAAAAACAGAGCTAATGGTTTTCATGAGCCTGCTTACTCAAAAGGGCCACTCCCTGAGAGTTTGAGGAATCAACAGTACAATGATCAATATCCTGTTAGATCATTTGCTCAACCAAATGCTCCAAATGTTTTTGAAGAGTACCGTGCATGCTTTAAATGTAGGGAACGAGGGCATTTACTTGCTCAGTGTCCATATGTAAGGCATAAAAGGCACGAAGTTGAAGTGAGGAATTCCATGAGGAAACCGATTGATCATTATGTTCCACCACATAGACGGGTTGTTCCTCAACAACAACAGTTTTATAATCAAAACAATTTTCATCAAATGAGGAACAATCGTCCAATTCAATATGATCGAAGGAATCGGATTGCTATGGAACAATCATGGAGGAAGCCAGTGGTGAACACAACAAATGATAGGAAAAAGGTTCCACTAAAACCGATTGTCAAGTCAAATGTTGGACCCAAGTCTGTTAAATCAGATAAGGTAACCAAGAAAGTTACATTTGCTAACAATGTTCAGAAACCAACTGAGAACCCAAAGTCTCAGATTCGTATCTTGAAACGAACTGAACAATCTTGGACACCCAATGGTACTCCAGGAGCCTCTACTTCTAAGGTTAATGAGAAAAAGGAAACTGTTTTGAACAATCAGAAAAAGATTGATCAAAAAGTTGTTGAAAATGTTTGTGAAAATGTTTCTGTGAAAAGTGATGTTCCAAGACCCAAGACTAAGGCTTGGGTCCCCCGAAAGAACTAAATGATTTACTTTTTGTGTGCAGGGAGCTTCAGCTGGCCCTATTAGCAGTCTTTGGATTGTTGATAGTGGAGCTTCAGGCCACATGACAGGGGATCTTGCGTTGTTGTTCGACGTGAAGAACATCAATGGAGGGTATGTCGCATTCGCGGGTAATAAACGTGGATATATCACGATGGAAGGAAGTGTGAGCAATGGGATAGTGAGTTTTGAGCGGATATCTTATGTGAAGCAGATCGATTATAATCTGTTGAGTGTCAGTCAAATATGGGATAAACAATTTACTGTGCATTTTGATGACAAATCTTGCTATATTCTCAAACCGGGCTTCAAAATTCCGAAAGAGTGGATAATGTTGAAGGCACCTCGCGTCAACAATCTTTATATTCTTGATATGTCCAAGGCGATGACATCACAGGGGCAAATAACATGTTTTCTATCAAAAGCGACAGAAAAAGAATCGATAATGTGGCACCGAAGAATGGGGCACATTCATCTGAGAAAAATGAATCAGCTTGTGAGAAATGGGCTTGTCGATGGAGTAAACGTGAAACATTTCCATCTGAATGACAAGTGTGTAAGTTGTAAGAAGGGGAAGCAACACAAACAGTCCCACAAAGTGAAGAAAGTCAACTCTGTAGAGATGCCACTTGAGCGGTTGCACATGGATCTATTCGGACCGGTCAAGCGCAAAAGTCATCTTGGAGAGCTCTATTGTTTAGTCGTCACTGACGATTACTCAAGATTTTCATGGGTGATGTGTTTGCAGAACAAAAGTGAAACCTTTAACAACCTAAAAGTTCTGTTCACTCGATTGGAGAATCTCTACAATGTGAAAATTAAGAGAATTCGGAGTGATAATGGTACGGAGTTCAAAAATGCCAAGATGGATGAACTTTGTGAAAGCAAAGGGATACATCATGAATATTCGGCTCCGTACACCCCACAACAGAACGGTGTTGCTGAACGAAAGAATAGGACTCTAATTGAAGCGGCTAGAACAATGCTTGCTGATTCAAATCTTCCGGTAATGTTCTGGAACGAGGCGATCTATGCAGCAAACTACACATTAAATCGGGTTCTAACAGTGAAGAAGTTTGGTAAAACATCTTATGAGCTGTTACACCGAAGAAAGCCGAACTTAGAGTATCTAGAACCTTTTGGGGCGCCATGCACGATGTTGAATCCAAGCGAGAAGTTTAGTCCTAAAGCTGAGGAGGGATACTTTGTTGGATATGCAACCCCGCTCAAACGGGTATACAACAAGCGAACTCGTTGAGTGGAGGATTGGGCTAACGTGGAAGTTCAACGATATACACAAAATTTGCAAGGCACGGGTCCTGATTGGATGTTTGATTACAAAGATTTCTTTGAATCATTCAATCTAGATAGCTTGGTTGAAGAAGCTGTTATCAGATTACTTTACGAGTGTGAAAATGCAACGACTTCACCGTTGGTGCGTCCGATCACCGTGAACCCCCTACCAGCTTCTAATGATACCAATGCTCCTATACAAGAGGAAGAAGTGTTTCAAGAGGCTTCAACTTCATTAGACTCTTCAGAATCTGAAGATGAACAATTTGAAGAAGTCATTCTTGAACATGCAGAAGAACCAGAGGCACCGCCAGTGAACCCAACTCCAACTCCAGATGTTGCTTCATCATTAAACACGGGTCATGATCTGGATGCAGTAGAGAACTTGACTGTTCAGACGGGAGTGCAAGTACCTGATTATCCGGAATCTCGGATTCATCGTATTCACCCGCTGGAGCAAGTTATCGGTGATCCTGGTAGATGATTTGCTTCTAGACAGTGGTACGAGGAGCTAAGTACATACCTCATTTCCAAAGGATTTAAGCGCGGCCTCGTCGATTGCACCCTCTTCACGAAGAAGACGGGAGATGATTTGCTTCTAGTGCAGATTTACGTTGATGATATAATATTTGGTTCAACTAACGAGCTTTTATGCAGGGAGTTCGAAACTGTCATGCAGGAAAAGTTCGAAATGAGCGCAATGGGGGAGATGCAGTTTTTCTTAGGCTTGCAGGTGGACCAAAGACCCGACGGGATCTTCATTCACCAGACAAAATACGTCTCCGACATCTTGAGCCGGTTCCAGATGGAGGACTCTAAGCCGATGGATACCCCGATTCAACTCAATCACGGGATTGGAGTGGACGCTAAGGGGGAGCTGACGGACCCATTTACATACAGAGCAATCATCGGATCTCTGTGCCCGCTATCAATCGAAGCCGAAACAAAGTCATCTGACGGCGGTCAAGCGTATCCTTAGATATCTGAAGGGTTGTCCCTCAAAAGGACTTTGGTACCCTAATGATGATGATTTTGATTTTATTGCTTTTAGTGATGCAGATTGGGGCGGCTGTGACAAAGATAGCAAATCTACTACAGCTGGTTGCCAGTTTTTAGGGAGCAGGTTAATTACCTGGCAATGCAAGAAACAGACTTCCGTGGCACTGTCTACCTGTGAAGCCGAGTACATTGCAGCCTCGAGTTGTTGTTCGCAAGTACTCTGGATCCAACAGCAGATGGTGGATTACGGTTTGCAGTTTCTTAAAACCCCTATACACTGTGACAACGAAGCAGCAATCGCATTAACTAAAAATACTGAAAATCATTCTAAAGCGAAACATATCCGGATCAAATATCATTTTATCCGTGATTGTTACGCTAAGGAATTGATAGATATGGTCAAAATCCATACTGACTATCAACGTGCCGATTTGTTTACAAAAGCTTTTGACAGATCCCGCTTTGAATATCTTTTAAAAGTAAACAATATAAAAGAAAATCAGGACTAATCGGCACCTCGGTTTATCGCTTTTTAGTTTTAGTTTTTAATATTTTGCTAATAGGGAATTTCTCTTTACTATCGTAATCCTCAAAGAAGTTGATGCTTTCGAGGGGATTGTTTAATCCTCAAAGAAGTTGATGCTTTCGAGTGGATTGTTTCTTTCAAATTTTTGTTTTTATTGTTTTTCAGAAAAAATAAAAACCCAAAAATATGTTCTTTATTTTAGGGGGAGCCATTTTATCAGAAAAACCAAAAACATTATAAAATTCAAAAAGACCTAAAAATTAGAAAATCAAAAAATGATTTCCTGGATAAAAAGAGGAAATGATAGTACATCAGTGGGGATCTGACACAGGCTAAAGAATTGTATAGTATATGAGGCATATGTTGACTACGTATGATATGCTGATAGGCTTCGTAGACTAAATATTGCGTGCATTAGTGATACAAACATAACGAACTACGCGTTCGTGGCTGAACACCTCATGGGCATATGGTCTTAGTACCGTAATTTCGTTTGATAGGATTGCCAAAATCTGAGGTTTCGGGTCGTTATGTTATGGTTATCCGGGATATTCTGATAAACTTTTGTCGTATTGATTTACGGACCTAGTTTTATCAGAATATTTGCTTAAAAGAGCTTAATTGCCAAAACCGGAAGTTACCGAATTGAGGAACTTTATGTTTTAATTGATCAAAGATCATTATTACATCGTATTGATTATCTGATGTAAATCATTGATTAATATCAGCCTCAACCTAGTGTATATGCACATGTTACTCTGCTGCATTCGTTTGCTGACCTGTACACCTCTATGCTATATACTTTGTAACTTTTACGGATAACTCTGGCATAATCACGCGTTACGACGAAGCTTTGTGCAATTACTTGATACGGGAGTATGTCATATGTGTGGGCACCACATCGTGTTAGTCTAATACACCTAACTCGTATCATTTTAACGCATTGCGTAATTGTCTGCATGTGAGCTTACGTGGACCACAATATCAGCAATTGCCGTGTCACATATGGTTTCTACTGATAATATTAAACACATAGATCAACGCTGTGATCAGATTTCTCAGAAAACTGATATGATCCTCTTACCGGACATCACAAAATGTTTACTGCTTTCATTTACTTTTATGCATTTTACTTTGCTGCTTTTTCTTTTTATTGTCAAAAAGATACAAAATCCAAAAAGATTTTAGGTGTGTTTTGATAAAATTTCAGAAAATCCAAAATTTTTGCATTTCTGCTTTATTTTTGATAACCGAGGATGCTTGATGGTCAATTCTGAGATTTGATAACACCATCTGGGCTTTGTATCATTCAAAATGTGACAATATGAGTTTTGGAAGCTTAACAGATTGAAAAATGGTGAACGGGATTCGAATTTGTGATTTGGCAAAATTTTCAGAATTTTCCATTTCACATTCGCCCCTTAAATGGGTCGAATGTGGAAAATTCTTTACTTTCGACCGTTACACATTGGACGAATGTGGACATGTTAAATCCTAATTTCACTTTCGGGTGTATGTTTTACCTTCGGGTCATTTATTTGGGGCGAAGGTGGAACAGTTTCACATTCGACCGATGAAACGGGCGAAGGTGGACTGCTTATATAAGCAAAATCCAGATTCGAACCCTCAGTATACTTTTTCAAAATTTTCTTTCGATCTGTCACCTTGTTGTTTTGATGAATTTTTCTTGTGGTTTTTGTTCCCTGATTCTTCCTAATCATTTTCCTATAACAATCACAGGTAATGGAGGCTTATTGAGACCAGAATCGTGGTTTTTATATACGGACCTAGGGTTTTAGGTTTAAGAGTCTTAGAATGGTTTTTGATGATTGCTTTTGATAACATTTCAATTCACATCAGTTTTAGGGGGAGATGATTGAATGAATTAGGTTTGTAACAACGTTTGGATGGTTATTTGATCGAATGGAACAGGGTTAACCTAATTCATCTTTAAAACTGATGTAAAATGAAATCAATGGACAATTGATGATGGACGAGTCTTAATCGGTCATATTAGAATGCATCTTAATCAAAATAAAGTGTTAAAAACATAGTTGGGAAATTTTCAAATTTTGGGGAAGAACAGATTCTACCTTCGGTTAAACGAACGGGCGAAGGTGGAATATGTTGGACAAATGTACTTTGAAACGGGCGAATGTAATTTTTATTCAAAACTGGTTTCACATTCGACCAAAACGTTTTACATTCGAACTATAATTTCTACATTCGACCTTGATAAAACGGGCGAATGTGGAATCCTAAAAACTTAAAATTTTGAAATTTTGTCGATTTTGTGTTTTGACGTTTGTTTCTGATTTTAATGTGCAGATGGCTGATCAGACTGAGAACGTTGAGATTCCTGTAGAGAATGTTGTTACAGAACCAGTCACAGAAAATGTTCAAGAAGGAGAATCGTCAAGTGGAAGCAATTGGCCGTTCGAGAAAACACATAATTGCTGTGCTTACCTAGGAGATGTAGAGAAGAATGTTGAGTTTGCTGATATCATAAAGTTTTTGAAAAGAAGCAGAGTGGTATATGCTTTGGCAACTCCAACTATTATTTACAAAGACATCATTGAAGAATTTTACAAGAATGCAAAGTATGATTTCTGGGATAATCAGACAATAATTAAGGGCAAGATACAAGACATGGAGATGTTCATTACAGAGTCTGATATCAGAGAAGCACTCCAGATAAAGTTTGAAGTGAGTGAGGATCCAAGAGAACTTTCATGGACAGAACAGAAGGCATGTTTTCTCAGGATGAAGTACAAAGGAGCTATAACTGATGGATCTATGCACAAAGGGAAGTTGAGCGTGCAGTTTAAATACTTTGCACACGTCATAATCCATGTGTTTGGATGTGTTAGTGGAGGTTATGATGTGATGAGAAGGAGTCTGAGTTCGTTAATGGTTGCGTTGACCCTCAACAAACCATTTAACGTTTCTGGAATGATACTGGATCACATGCTGGAGATGTTGAAGGGTTTAAAGAAGAAGTATTTCATGTTATACCCAAGATTCCTTATGATGATTTTTGATCACAAGTATCCTCATTTGAAGAAGGATCCAACACAGATACTTGGTCAAGATCATATGAATATTCGTACACTGGTTAGAATGAAGGGCTACAAGGGTGTGCCAGACAATGAAAGGACACCATACAGAAGGTTATTTGGAGCTTTAGCCAGAGAGGATTACACTGATCCTGGAAAGAATACGGCTAGGCATCCTGGAAGTGATTCTGATAACGATGATCCCTTAGTATATGCTGATGCTAATACTAAGAGGAAGAGACAGGTAGTTAATCCCGGAGCCAAAGGGAAGGGTAAGGGAAAAACTGACCAGGGTAGTTCAAAGCAAAAGGTGGTTAGAAAGAAAACAACTGCAAAGAAGGGTACTAGTTTGGTGGATGAAGAATCAGTGGATTCGGAAGAGACAGAGGTTGAAGAACAATGGGATTCGGATGCTGAGAATGTCCGGGCCACCAAACGTAAGGCCACTATGGTTGGTGAGTCTGAATCATTAAACAACTCAATTGCAGAAGCTGAGAAAAGTAAGAAGTCTGTTGGTGCTGAAGATGAAGGTTTAGGTGTGAATATGGATGAGTTGAATGAAGGAGAGACTGTAGTAGTAAACTTGCCCAAGCCTAAGCATAAGACCATGGCTAAAAAGACAAGTACTAAGCAGCTGAGAGAGAAAGAGTTAGCCCAACTCTTGAGAGGTAAAAGAGTACCCGATGCTGGTACGTCATCAAAGCTGTCTTCACCAGTCACTAAAAAGCAAAAGAAATCTAAAGAGGCAGAGACATTACCAGTTGATGAATTCAATGTTGCACTGGATAATGTACTTGACATGTTTAGAAAGCCTCAGAAAGAAAAGGAAGCTGAAGTTGAGCCATCCAGATCCAAATCCAAGAAAGTCACTGTGGATGATGATGTTATGAAGCAGGTGAACAAGAAGATGGATGATATGATGAAGATGATTGTGGCTCAACAAGCTGAAATAGCCAAGTTCAAGCAGAATGAAGAAAAGATGATTCAGATTGTGGTAGCTTCAAAGTCAAATCAAGATGAGATTGACGAGAAGGTTAAGAAGCTTGAAGCAAAGAACAAGAAGCTTGAAGGTAAATGTACAAGAAACAAGAACAGGCTAAAGTTGATAAAAGAAGATAACAAAGAACTGAAGGCTGAGAATAAACGCCTTAGTGATTTGATTGATAACTTGTACAATGTTGCACCCAAGTTGAAGGAGGGTGAAGAAGATAAAGAAAAAGAAGAAGAGCAGGTTGATTTTGAACCATCTGAATCGGATAAGGAGAAAGATGATGATGAGGATGATGAAGAATCTGAGAAGAGTGATGATGAGGATGATAATAATAATGATGATGATGATGCAGAAGGGTCTGGAAGTCAGAAGGAAGATGACAGTAGTGATGAAAGTGATGATAATGATGGAGGAGATGATTCGTCAAAGTTTGCATTTGAGAAAAGGACACCTAAAAAGAAAGATACTGGAGAATCAAGTTCGAAGAAAAAGAAAGGTGAGAACGTTGATTCAGATGAAAGTATTTTCTGGAATGAAAAGGTGAGGTCTTTGACTGATGATGCTAAACAAGTGTACAAAGATATGCTGGAAAGAAGAGAATGGACCATTGAGTTCACAGGACGTTTTGCTGAGATATTCCAAACGGATGACATGAGATATGAATTGGAATACAACGATCCTGATCTTGAGGAAGGGGAAGTACCTGCTTCTGTGGCAAAGGAGATTTTAGATGGACTTGCACAGAGAGTAGGGAAAACGTTTGAGGAGTTTATAGTGGATGAGTCGATTCCAGATATTCCTGAAAAGGATATTGGAAGTCACTCTGATGATAAGAATACTCCTGAGTTTGATGAAGTGGAGATTGAAGATATAACGCATGAGGAATACCCACAATACTTTAGACAGACTGATGAAGATGTGGTATTTCCTGATTTTACTGAAATTCCAAACACTTCGGCGAAGAAGAAGGCCAAGCAAAGAAGTGCAGAATTTGTGGAGAAAGTATTTGGTGCTGATAAGCAAGAATCTTCAAATCAATCTGATGAATTGAAGAGTTATTTGAAGAAATTGAGAGAAATGGATGAAAACCGACCGAAGCCTGAAGCTCAAGGAAACTTCTATAGATTCCATAATGCTAAGTTTAAGGGCAGAGCTCTCGGGTGGACATATTTAGGCAGGCTGAAGTGTCTAGCTGCCAAATGGGAATCAGGAATTCTATATTTTTATAGATTCATTGATTTGCTAACACTACCGTACTGGGCGGTCAGAGATTTATGCAGATTCCCTATGTCGGGTGCTTCAGTGAATAATACACATGTCGGTTGGTGTGCAGGGATATTGATCCCAAAACCAAGCTGAAGCGGGTTACTTTGATATATAAGGAACCTGAAGTGATGAGGAAAATACCTTTGATGCCCATGCCACAACATTTCAGTGCTGACTTTATCTTCTGGTATTATGATTGGAGAAAGGCAGAAGCGGTGATACTGTTGAGAGACGGGAAGGACAAGTACAAGCATGTTCATGTATTTGATCCGATGTGGTTGATAAATTGTACTTTCGAAGACATCATCATGCTCTTTTACAATCCGATTCATCATGAGCCGAATGACGCAGATCAAGCAAAGAAATATACTCAAGTGGTTGGAGTGTGTTTTGCATATGATATTAATGCGGGAAGTAATTTGGATAACAAACTTGGCAAGATGGTGAAGATGGCGAATGTGTCGAAACCGGTGAAAAGACAGTTAGAGCCTGAAATGACTAAGGAGCAGAAGAAACAGCTCAGAATCAAGTTGTTGAACAAGGCCATGGACGAAGACAGAAGACGATCCAATCAATAGTCGAGGGGGAGTTTGTAGATGCGTTTTGCGACTAGTGATTGGATATTAACATATGTTAGAATGCTGATGGATAGAAGGTGGAATTGGTTATGGTCGAATGTGAGACAAAGTGGGCGAAGGTAGAGAAAACTGGGCGAAGGTGAATGGAGCTTGACAGAAGATGTACATTCGTACCTTTATACTGGGCGAATGTGGAACTCTTCCACATTCGACCAGTGCATATGGGCGAATGTGCAGGTCCTATAAATAGAAATTGTGATTTTGTAATGTATAGAGAGTTATTAGTTGTGTGTGTTTTGAGGTCAGGTTCCAGGATAGATTGAGAGTGTTTGTGTGTGTTCTAGATTAACCTAAAACTCATTGTAATCAAGTTTATGCAAAAGTTAATCTATGAAAACCTTTGAAAATGACTTTGATTGTGTTTTGATTTGAGTTTCTATCAGTTTGTTCAAAGCTAGGGTTTCCGCACCTGGTTTTGTAACTTGTATGATCAAATAATCCTGTTTCGGTTAAAATCCTTCTCTCACACAAAACTCTTAATATTTGCAATTTGCAATTCAACCCGCTTAATGTTAAAATTCGTAAACACGCTTACCTATAATAATTCAAAACTTTCCTTTTAAAAAATTCAAAAGTAACGACTTATTGATTTAAAATGCTTTTTAAATAATTATTATTATTATTATGTATGAATTCAACCCGGTTGATGTTCAAATTTGTACACACGCTTCCAGATGATAATTTAAAACTTTCCCCCTTAAAAATTCAAAAGTTAGGACTTATTGATCAAAAATGATTTTTTTTTATAATTATTATATGAACTCAACCCCCCTAATGTTCAAATTCGTAAACCCGCTTACATATGATAATTTAGAACTTTCCCTCTAAAAAATTCAAACCTTAGGGCTTATTTCTATTATAAATCCAAAGATATGTTTTAAAACATCTGATAACATGTAAGCAGATGTTCTCAATACACCTGTCATCCAATATAACTTCATATGTAATGAAAAAACTCTCATCCAAAAAACAATTTCACTTAGAATTTGCAATATGCACGCAAATGATTTAATTAATTAATAATAATAACAACAACAATATTTGTTCTCAATACTCTTATTATTTAGAACTGAAGTCGGTTAATGTTCAAATTGGTAAACACGCTTTCTTATTATTTCCATCACTTACTATTTACAACTCAAACAGCTTATTCATTTATCAAAATAAACCGAATTTTTATAACATAGTTTCACAACTTTAATATTATTGATCAATGGAACCAACTATATGACATAGTTTCACAAATTCAATATTATTGATCAAACATTAATTAATATTATTTATTTACCAAAATGAAATGATGCTACATACATATGTTGTCTTTAGAAAATAGTAAACTAATTTTCAACACGGTTCTTATAAAATAGATTCTCATTTTGAATATTATTGATAATTACAACAAACAATATGCAATGACACAATGTTATATCTTATATAAATGAATTAATTAATAACAAGAAGAATAACAATATTTGGGCTCAAAAGTCTAATTATTTGCAATTTGCAACTCAACACTGTTAATGTTGAAATCGTAAACACGATTACCTATGATAATTTAAAACTTTCCCTCTAAAAAATTCAAAACTTAACACTTATTGATCAAAAATGATTTTTAAAATTTTTTTATATTATTATTATTTATTAATTCAATCCGGTTAATGTTCAAATTCGTACACACGCTTCCCTATGATAATTTAAAACTTTCCCACTTAAAAATTCAATCCTTAGGACTTATTTGTTAAAGATGGTTTTCAAACATTTTATAATATTACTTCTTTATCAAAATGAAATGATGCTACATACAAAATCTTTAAAAAAAATATATGGATTTTAAATAGGATTCTTATAAAATTGTTTCACATTTTAGAATATTATTGATCAATACAACCAAGAATATATAATGACACAATGTTATATGTTATATAAATGAATTAATTAATAATAAGTTTTGAAAATATTAACTCTCAAAACTCTTATTATTTGAAATTAAATCCGGATAATCTTCAAATTCGAAAACTAATGTCCCTAAAATATTTTAAAACATTCCCTCTAAAAAACTCAAAAGTTAAGGCTTATTTGTATTATGAATCCAAAGATCTGTTTTACAACATCTGATTTACATGTAAACAGATGTATTCAATACAGTTGTTATCGAATAAAACTTCAAGCCCGTTAATGAATTACTTGATTAACAATAATAACAATAAAAATATTTCATCTCAAAAATCTTAATATTTGCAATTCAACCCACTTAATGTTGAAATTCATAAACACGCTTACCTATAATAATTCAAAACTTTCCTTCTAAAAAATTCAAAAGTTAGGACTTATTGATTTAAAATGCTTTATAAATAATTATTAATTTATGTTATGTTTTCAACTAGAACTTTCATTTCCACAATGTCTATCAAAGACTTTTAGGGCTGTGTCGACTGTTTAAAAATGATTTCGTTAGATATTAATTACAAGTTATGTTTTACAAACTTTGTTTACTTAAATATTATTTATGAATTCAACCCGGTTGATGTTCAAATTCGTACACATGCTTCCATATGATAATTTAAAACTTTCCCTCTAAAAAATTCAAAAGTTAGGACTTATTGATCAAAAATAATTTTTAAATAATTATTATTATTATTTATTTATGAACTCAACCCCCCTATTGTTCAAATTCGTAAACATGCTTTCCTATAATAATTTTAAACTTTCCCTCTTAAAAATTCAAAAGTTAGGGCTTATTTGTTAAATATGGTTTTCAAACATTTTTTAATATCACTTCTTTATCAAAATGAAATGATGCTACATACAAAATGTCACACCCTCAAATTTCCACTTGCGGAGTTCTACCGCGAGGCGTGTAACACACCAGGATCCAAGTCAACGGTCACAATAAACGACGTCTAAATGTAAATCATACGTAATAAAATCATGCATAAGATTTAAAACCAACTGTTGAAAGTGCGGAAGCATTTAAAGTTTACAAAATTCATGAGTAAATAAAGACATGAGTTCAAGAGTTTAATATTAAAAGACATGCATAAATGATCCTAGACGCAGGTACGACTCCAGTGCGACTCCGTGCGCCTAGCTGACAGCTGCTACCTTAGCGACATGAGAAAACATGCTAAAAGAGTCAACATATAATGCTGGTGAGTTTACAGGTTTTATTTAAACGTTTAGTCCAATCCTGGAAAATCGTTACCGTTGCTGTTACTACTATGCTTGTGAGAACGCTAGCTAGGCGTTATGTAATGTTACTACTACGGGTGAAACCATTGCTGACTGTGTTCTTACTGCGTAACTGTGTAACCCTTATTTCCGGACTACCGTCATCACCGGTAGGCCCTGTGTGTTTAGAGACAATATGCACCCGCCCGGCCTCCGGCCGTCGAGTGGGGTTTGTCAGTTCCCAATAGCGCTATCCACATTTCCCCGCCATATACCCATGTTAGTGGTTTCTAAGGGAATTTAGATGTGAGAATCCGGTTAGGAACCGAATTCACGGATCGAATATGCATAAACAACTCGGTTTCAGACGGGAGATTCGAGACGAGACAGAAATATACGATAACAACGTCATCACAGATTCGTATTACTACAGAAACGGTTACCGACACTGTCATCAGTAGGATAACCATCTATCTCGTGGCCGGGGGAGGTCGGGCATGACCTCCCCCTTGAGAGCATTCAAAGCACAAACTCAAATCTACAAATGAAAACCAACACATGAGATTGCTATTTATAGTCCAACACCAAATTCCACCTTCGCCCCTTTGTAAAGGTCGAATGTTGACCAAAGTTCACCTTCGCCCCATTGTATAGGTCGAATGTGGAATGTTTCCACATTCACCCTTTACCTTGGGTCGAACCTGAACTTTGTGTATTGTCCTATATCTTTACAAATGCATCAGATCCATAAAATGCCCTTATGGATCACCACAATCTCATGTAATACAATACAAAGACTCAACCCTAGTCTATTCAACAGTGACGTCCACAGAAAGTGCATCAACAATCTCCCCCTTGGACATTGCTGGTGAATCCTAAACACAACTAGCATCTTCTGTCAGTTATTGTTGAAGTATCAGACACATTGTTACATCAACAATCTCCCCCTTGACTGATGCTTCATCAAGTTTCTCTGAGATCCCGTATGATAAATCAATCATGTTCTTGAGTAACTTCATCTGTTCGACAGAATACAAGCCGTAGACGAGTGGATCAAGCAATCAGAAGTTTTCCGCGGGAACTACCAATACTATTAAGGACTTGAAATGCTTCAGAAACTGAAGTTTTCGGCGGGGCCAACAATATCTACCAATAGCTCTTGAAATTCTTCAGGACTGTGATCTTGAAACTTTCGTTGAACCTACGTGCCACATGACTCCTACTAGGATACCTCATTACTTTCAGAACATTGAAATCCCAAACTTGATTTCCTTCTTCATAACAACTCTTTTTGAACAAGTTCCTTCAAACACACAGGAACTGGGTTGACTGTTCTCATCTTGCGGAATACAAATATATCTGTTCTGGCCCATAATAGTCATTTGAATCTGATTATCATACTGTTGATTCTCATGACTACCCCACAATAAAACTGTTTCATCATCATCAATTCTTCAACAATTTGGGTAAACATAATCACCATTCTCCCGAAAATCTTCAAAAATGCCATATCGAAATTTTTTACCCCTAAAAATTCTACTTTCGCCTTGTAAACTCTACTTTCACCCAAAAATAAGACCCGAAAGTAGAAATTAACAGATAAGGTTCACTTTCGTCTGAAAATACTCACTCTCTTCCCTCTAATTCCCACTTTCGCACCCCCGATGACCCGAAGGTGAAATATTCACCCGAAAGTGGAAAATTGACACAACAAAATTCTAGGTTCGCCCTAAAAATTTCCACGTTCGTCCTATAAAACCTACATTCGCCCAGTTGAATTCCACATTCGCCCTCCCGTTTTTCTGCAAGGGGAGAATGTGCAGAACAAACGTGTTCTTGTTCAATATTTTCTTCGAATCAGTCCATAATCACTCTAATTCTTTGAATTTGATGATGAAACTTGTTCAGAAATGTGCGAAAATGAAAACCTAACCCTCGAATTCACAAAAACATGGAGAAATCACATGATTTCGAATTCAATTAAGAATCTAGGGTTTCTAGGGTTTCAACCTTTCATTCAAAATCTGAATTTTACGTCTGAAAACATGAAAAACGACCTGTGATTGATTCAAACGATTGTTAGATCGTTCAAATCGGTACCACGGCTCTGATACCAGTTGAGAATCCAGTTAGGAACCGAATTCACGGATCGAATATGCATAAACAACTTGGTTTCAGACGGGAGATTCGAGACGAGACAGAAATATACGATAACAACGTCATCACAGATTCGTATTACTACAGAAACGGTTACAGACACTGTCATCAGTAGGATAAACATCTATCTCGGGGCCGGGGAGGTCGGGCATGACCTCCCCCTTGAGAGCATTCAAATCCCAAACTCAAATCTACAAATGAAAACCAACACATGAGATTGCTATTTATAGTCCAACACCAAATTCCACCTTCGCCCCTTTGTAAAGGTCGAATGTGGACCAAAGTTCACCTTCGCCCCATTGTATATGTCGAATGTGGAATGTTTCCACATTCACCCTTTACCTTGGGTCGAACCTGAACTTTGTGTATTGTCCTATATCTTTACAAATGCATCAGATCCATAAAATGCCCTTATGGATCACCACAATCTCATGTAATACAATACAAAGACTCAACCCTAGTCTATTCGACAGTGACGTCCACAGAAAGTGCATCAACAAGATGAACCGTATAGTAATAAGATGTGAGCCATAGTATAACATGAAAATGTGTGATAAAAGAGTTTCAGCATGTTTCTCCCCCGAAAACGAAAACAGTAACGTGTAGGGCCGTGAACTCACCTTAGGTTGCGTCTTCTGTTTATGAGTATACCGTTATGTGTATGATAGCCCCAACTAGTGGCGACCTATCATAGGATGTGTGTAAAGTTAGACTAATAACCTGTTAGGTTCATTAGTCCCTAATGTCCAGTCCATGACCATTATATGTTTGAAAATACGTTTGACCGACAACCAGACTATGTGAGACAAGACTCGACATCCCATTGGTGACCCGACATCCTACGTGTTCATCTTGCACAAAGTATCATACAAAATACGCAAACAACACTTAACACGTGTAAGAGTTCAACGAATCTAGCATACAGTTCAAATAACGCATAAATAAGTCCCAGCACGTGTTACCTTGTTACTAGGCATGTTACGGGGTTTCTAGCATGTTCCTAGGTGTCAAATCGGGTCTCGGAATGCCAGAAAACACTTACAACAGCAGCACATGCGATTAGGAAAAGTCAACTAGCAATTAGGAGAAGTCAACTAGTGATTAGGCAGTGTAATCGCCTACAGTGAAGACATGCAATCCAGGGTTTAACTAGTGATTAAGATCATAATCACCCTCAGTGAAGGCGACCAAATATCAATCACAAAACATTAACAAACATATTCCAAGCAAAACCCCTAAATTATCATCATTCTAAACAGTCCCGAATGCGAGCGTTTTCCCAACATAGCATACTTATCATGTAAACATCACATCAACATGCAAGAACTTACCCTAAATAATAAATATCCAGATTTCATCACGTAACAACGTTGTCCGATAATATCCTACTGTTCTAGCATCATCCTAAAGCAAACCCTAACATCATATAACCAACAAAACACATCATATCATCCTTAATCATTCAAAACCATTCAAATGGGTCAAAAAGCCAAAGATCAACAATACACAACCATGGACCTCCAAACTCCTAAGTTAACATTATCGTAACCCATTTAAGTCAGAAACACATTCATAACACAAGAATAACCATGTTTCAATCATAAAAATCCTACCTTTATTCATATAAAACACATATAACATGCATAAAGGTTTGGGTTTGTTTAAAAACGGTTTTTAATAGATTTTCAAAGACACAATAGTTTAGAAATCAGGTCTGGACCTTTAGGGAACAAAACATAATCATACAAAGGTTTGGGAATGAAGAACACACCTTGAATTTATGAGAAAATGATGTGTAAAGCATGGAAATGTGTGTTTTGATGCAAAAACATGTTCCAGCATACCCTCCCTGTTTCTGATCTGACGCTGACCCTGAAGCTTCAGCCTTCTTTGCTGCCGGCTGTCGCTGAACGACAGCTGAACTCTTCTCCACACTCTCCCACTTCCTCTTATTATCCACCGGCGCCTTCACAGTAGAGCCTCTAGCAGGCAAGACACCCTCAGTAATCTTCAAGTTGGTCATCTTGGTTGCCGACCGCACAGCCTCAGAAACGGTAGTAGGATCCCTCGCAGCCACCAACCCAGCAATCTCTGGCACCAAACCTGCAAGGTACTGCTCTATCCTCCGGTACTCTGGTGTCGATAAACCTGGACGCATCACCGCTAACTCGTTGTGTCTGATCTTGTACGCCTCAATCTCAGAACCCACCATCTTGAGATCCCCGTATTCCTGTTCCAACCTCTTGATCTCCTCTCGCGGACAGTACTCACCCTTCAACCTACGCACGAAATCTGCCCAAGGCATGGCGTTGGCCTCCCCGAGACCAAGTGTCTGAGTGACACAGTTCCACCATGTCAGGGCGGGTCCTACAAAAGTCCCCGAAGCAAATTTTACCCAATCCGCTGCTGGAGTCTCACATAAAGCAAACACCGACTCAGTCTTCTCCAACCACCTAAGCAACTCCACAGCTCCCTCCGTACCTCGGAAGTTGAGGGGCTGACAATCCTTAAACCGTTTGTAGGCAACTCCCGCCTGCACCGGAGGAGCGGTAGCACCCATAAAGGCCTGCTGGGCAGCCTGGAAGGCAGCCAGTGCAACGCCCAACTGTTGCTGCATCATCTCACTGAGTTCATCATGTGTCATGGTGATGTTACCACCACCTCTTCCCCCGCCGGTGCGGCCTCCACGTCGTCCCCAGTACGTCCTCCATTGCGTCCAGTCATCTTCTGAGAAAACAAGAAACAATCACTCAGACCCATCACCAATGCTAAACCAAGAAAATATGAAAAGTCTAGGATCGGGTCCAAATGTCACCATTAATCCAAACCCGAGATCCACCAGGTCTTCCATGCATTTCAACTTATGATTTCGTGTGCACCCGAAATGATAAATTGCTCTACATGGTCCTCTAGGCGTGCCCCGAGCTTGAACCTCAATCACTTGGTACCCACATCTTAGAAAGAGATAGCCAACTCAAAAGATCAACAAACAAGTTGCTTCGGCTGCAAACCCGAAGGCGGAGATAAAACGAAACTAGGAATGGCCAAGAATGAGATGGATAATATGATACTGTGTCTTAAGGATACCGACACCCCGACAAGGTTAGTATGTTTACCAAAAGACACGACTCAAATGTATGCGACCGTCTAGTGTGTGAGACTCGGCTATAGTCTAGACTCTACTTGCAGTCCTAGTTCACTATAACCATTGGTTCTGATACCAATCTGTCATACCCTCAAATTTCCACTTGCGGAGTTCTACAGCGAGGCGTGTGACACACCAGGATCCAAGTCAACGGTCACAATAAACGACGTCTAAATGTAAATCATACATAATAAAATCATGCATAAGATTTAAAACCAACTGTTGAAAGTGCGGAAGCATTTAAAGTTTACAAAAGTCTTGAGTAAATAAAGACATGAGTTCAAGAGTTTAACATTAAAAGACATGCATAAATGATCCTAGACGCGGGTACGACTCCAGTGCAACTCTGTGCGCCTAGCTGACAACTGCTACCTTAGCGACCTGAGAAAACATGCTAAAAGAGTGAACATATAATGCTGGTGAGTTCACAGGTTTTATTTAAACGTTTAGTCCAATCCTTGAAAATCATTACCGTTGTTGTTACTACTATGCTTGTTAGAACGCTAGCTAGGCGTTATGTAATGTTAATACTACGGGTGAAACCAATGCTGACTGTGTTGTTACTGCGTAACTGTGTAACCCTTATTTCCGGACTACCGTCATCACCGGTAGGCCCTGTGTGTTTAGAGACAATATGCACCCGCCCGGCCTGTAGCCGTCGAGTGGGGTTTGTCAGTTCCCAATAGCGCTATCCACATTTCCCCGCCATATACCCATGTTAGTGGTTTCTAAGGGAATTTAGATGAACCATATAGTAATAAGATGTTAGCCATAGTATAACATGAAAATGTGTGATAAAAGAGTTTGAGCATGTTTCTCCCCCGAAAATGAAAACAGTAACGTGTGGGGCCGTGAACTCACCTTAGGTTGCGTCTTCTGTTTATGAGTATACCGTTATGTGTATGATAGCCCCAACTAGTGGCGACCTATCATAGGATGTGTGTAAAGTTAGACTAATAACCCATTGGGTTCATTAGTCCCTAATGTCCAGTCCATGACCATTATATGTTTGAAAATCCGTTTGACCGACAACCAGACTATGTGAGACAAGACTCGACATCCCGTTGGTGACCCGACATCCTACGTGTTCATCTTGCACAAAGTATCATACAAAATACGCAAACAACACTTAACACGTGTAAGAGTTCACCGAATCTAGCATACAGTTCAAATAACGCATAAATAAGTCCGAGCACGTGTTACCATGTTACTAGGCATGTTACGGGGTTTCTAGCATGATCCTAGGTGTCAAATCAGGTCTCGAAATGCCAAAATACACTTACAACAGCAGCACATGCGATTAGGAAAAGTCAACTAGCAATTAGGAGAAGTCAACTAGTGATTAGGAAGTGTAATCGCCTTTAGTGAAGGCAATTGGGCTCTAATCGCCCTCAACTATAGGCTATTAGGCCTATTCTGGTGTCTTATAGGCGATTAGGGCTATAAGACATGCAATCCAGGGTTTAACTAGTGATTAGGATCGTAATCACCCTCAGTGAAGGCGATTAGGCCCCCAATCGCCCTCCCTATAGGCGTTTAGGCTCCTAATTGCCTTCAGGGAGCCCAATCTCCTTCAGTATTGCTGTTCCTATTTTTCGCGCGTTTAACCCTCCAAATCAGATCCGAAACGTGTGGAAACACCAAATATCAATCACAAAACATTAACAAACATATTCCAAGCAAAACCCCTAAATTATCATCATTCTAACAGTCCCGAATGCGAGCGTTTTCCAAAATAGCATACTTATCATGTAAACATCACATCAACATGCAAGAACTTACCCTAAATAGCAAATATCCAGATTTCATCACGTAACAACGTTGTCCGATAATATCCTACTGTTCTAGCATCATCCTAAAGCAAACCCTAACATCATATAACCAACAAAACACATCATATCATCCTTAATCATTCAAAACCATTCAAATGGGTCAAAATGCCAAATATCAACAATACACAACCATGGACCTCCAAACTCCTAAGTTAACATTATCATAACCCATTCAAGTCAGAAACACATTCATAACACAAGAATAACCATGTTTCAATCATAAAAATCCTACCTTTATTCATATACAACACATATAACATGCATAAAGGTTTGGGTTTGTTTAAAAACGGTTTTTAATAGATTTTCAAAGACACAATAGTTTAGAAATCAGGTCTGGACCTTTAGGGAACAAAACATAATCATACAAAGGTTTGGGAATGAAGAACACACCTTGAATTTATGAGAAAATGATGTGTAAAGCTTGGAAATGTGTGTTTTGATGCAAAAACGTGTTCCGGAGGATGTTTGTGACTTGGGATAGGTTATGGGATGGCTAGGGTTGCACAAATGGTGTTTTAGAGGTCAAGGGTGGTATTTATAGGCGTTTCTAATCGTTTAAAACACGTCAGGCGATTACGCAGCAGTGCCATGCGATTAGGGCTCCTAATCGCCTATAGCTATAGGCGATTAGGGCCTAATCGCCCTCATCCTCCCCCTAATCGCCCTCATATCAGGCGATTATAGGGCCAATCGCCTTCAGGCACTTCCTAATCGCCTTCAGCACTGCGTAATCACCTATAATGTTATGCAATCACGTGTAATCACCGTTTTAACGTATGTAAACACGTATACACATACCGACAAGTCACATAAAGATTATAAACACATAATTCACGAAAACAAACACGTTCACACCCGCTCACCAATTCCCAGGACTCGAGACCTATGTGTGTTAAAACCCCAATGATCCTCCGAATCATTGATCCCTGGACAAGTACTTAACGCGACTTGACTCGACTGACCCTGTCATGTGTAATGTATGCACGACTCGCTAAGGTAGACTTACTGAGTTTTCAAAAAGTTAATAACCGGAGTTTGCCGGGTGTCACACAAAATCTTTAGAAAAAAAAATATACTGATTTGAATAGGATTCTTATAAAATTGTTTCACATTTTGAATATTATTGATCAATACAACCAAGAATATTTAATGACACAATGTTATATATATTATATAAATGAATTAATTAACAATAAGTTTTGAAAATATTTACTCTCAAAACTCTTATTATTTGCAAGTAAATCTGGATAATCTTCAAATTCGAAAACTCACTTCCCTAAGATATTTTAAAACTTTCCCTCTAAAAAACTGAAAAGTTAAGGCTTATTTGTATTATGAATCCAAACATCTGTTTGACAACATCTGATTTACATGTAAACAGATGTATTCAATACAGCTGTTATCGAATAAAACTTCAAGCCCGTTAATGAATTACTTGATTAACAATAATAACAATAAAAATATTTCATCTCAAAACTCTTAATATTTGCAATTTGCAATTCAACCCGCTTAATGTTGAAATTCGTAAACACGCTTACCTATAATAATTCAAATCATTCCTTCTAAAAAATTCAAAAGTTAGGACTTATTGATTTAAAATGCTTTTTAAATAATTATTAATTTATGTTATGTTTTGTGACACCCGGCAAACTCAGGTTAATAACATTGTTTGGGTCAAAGTCTACCTTAGCGAGTCACGCATACATTATACTTAACTAGGTCGGTTGAGTTGTGTTATGGTTCGGGAGTCGTTACTACAACCTAGAGGATCGTTAGATGTCGGCCATTAACCAGGTATGCAAGGATTGACGATTCGTAGAATCGTCGAACCTTAGTAAAAACACAAGTCTCGAGTCCCGGGGATTGGTGAATGAGTGAGAACGTGTTTGTTTCCATGGATTATGTGTTTATAATCTTTATGTGACTTGTTGGTATGTGTATACGTGTTTACATATGTTAAAACGGTGATTACACGCGATTGCATGACATTATAGGTAATTGCGCAGCTTAAGGGGCGATTGGGAGCCTTAGCAGGCGATTGGGCAGGCTAATCGCCTATAGTCACAGGCGATTAGGCCTAATCGCATGCTAAGGAGGGCGATTAGCATCCCTAATCGCCTGATAATGCTGCACAATCGCCTGACGTGTTTTAAACGACTAGAAACGCCTATAAATACCACCCTTGACCTCCAAAACACCCCTAGTGCAACCCTAGCTGTCCCATAACATATCCCAACTCACAAACACCCTCTGGAACACGTTTTTGCATCAAAACACACATTCTCAAGCCTTACACATCAATTTCTCATAAATCCAAGGTGTGTTCTTCATCCCCAAACCTTTGAATGATTATGGTTTGCTCCCTAAAGGTCCAGACCTGATTTATAAACCTTTATGTCTTTGAAAACCTATTAAAATCGTTTTTATACAAGTCTAAACCTTATGCATGTTGTATGTGCTGAATATGATTTAAAAGATAGGATTTTTATGACTTAAAAAGGATTGTTATTGTGTTATTAAGGTGTTTACAGCTTGTTTGTGTTAGGATGATGATGTCTTAGGAGTTTGGATGGTTTTGGTGGTGTATTGTGGATGCTTGATATTTTGACCCATTTGAATGACTTTGAATGATTTTGAATGATATGAGGTGTTTTGCTAGTTGTATGATGTTAGGGTTTGCTATAGAATGATGCTAGAGCAGTAGGGAATGATCGGACAACGTTGTTGCATGATGAAATCTGAGTATTTGCTATTTAGGGTAAAAGTTGTGCATGTTGATGTGATGTGTTCCATGCTAAGTGTACTATTTTGGGAAAACGCTTGCATTCGGGACTGGTAGAACGATGATAAGCTAGGGGTCTTGCTTGAAATATGTTTGATAATGTTGTATGATTGATATTTGGTGTTCCCACATGTTCTGGATCTGATTTGGAGGGTTAAACGCTCGAAAAACCAGAACAGCTCTGCAGGGGGTGATTGGGGACCCTAATCGCCTGTGCTGTAGGCGATTGGGAGCCCAATCACCTGTATTGGGGACCTAATCGCCTATGTGGTAGGCGATTGGGGACCTAATCGCCTTCATGGCATGCGATTACGATCCTAATCACTAGTTAAGCCCTGAATTGCATACCTTATAGCCCTAATCGCCTGTTAAGCACTAGAATAGGCCTAATCGCCTATGTTAAGGGGCTATTAGCTCTCCTAATCACCAGTTGACCTTCCTAATCGCTTGTTGACTTTTCCTAATCGCATGTATTGCTGCTGTAAGTGTATTTTGGTATTCCGAGGCCCGATTTGACACCTAGGAACATGGTAGAAACCCCGTATCATACCTAGTAACTTGGTAACACGTGCTCGGACTTATTTATGTGCTGATTGAACTATGTGCTAGACTTGTTGAACTTTAACGCATGTTAAGCATGATTGCATGAATTGTATGACTTAGAGTACAAGGATAACACGTGGAATCTCGGGTCACCAATGGGATGTCGAGTCTTGTACATTTGGTCAGTTTAACAGTCAACGTGTTTTCAAACGAACCTGGTTATGGTCTGGACATCTAGGGACTAACTAACCTACGGGTTATTAGTCTAAGTAATTGTAACTGTCATATGTTAGGTCGCCGCTTTACGGGGCTAGCATAGATTGCTGATTTTAATCATTTTCGAAGTAACGCAACCTAAGGTGAGTTCACGGCCCCACTTTAACTGGTTTTACTTTTGGGGGAGAAAACATGCGTTAAACTTGTGTTTGGTAACAACTGTCATACTATGGGTTATTTTGGGTTACTATACGATCTTTGGAAGTCCTGGGGGAAACCATGAATGTGCGGTGTAGCACAACGGGGAAATGTGGATAGATCTATTGGGCGTGACCTGCCCCACTCGTCGGCTTGGAGCCGGGCGGGTGCATATTGTCTCAAACAGGAACGGTACATTATTCGGGCACAATACTTCTGGGATTGCGAGTTAGTAATGGTTTTCCAATCGTAGTAGTAACAAAACATACGCCTAGCTAGCGTACTTTGGTTTACATGTTTGCATAGTATGGACAGGGTGAACTTGGTACTTTTATTACAAATCTGTGAACTCACCGACATTTTGTGCTGACGTAATTTTTGGCAATTTTTTCTCAGGTCGCTAAGGTAGCATTCTAGAACTTAGGCGCACGCGTCTGCACGGCGTCTAGTTTAGGGTTCATGTTTTCGTATGTTGAACGATTTGGATTACTTTTGGATTTTGGATTGTAAACAAAGCTTTCACTACTGTTTAATGGTTTTAAGCTTGTGTTTTTAAATATGCATGTGTTCATATAGTGTTGTTTATTGTGACCGTTGACTTGGATCCTGGTTTGTCACGCACCTCGTGGTAAAACCCCGCAGGTGTAATTTGAGGGTGTGACAGATTGGTATCAGAGCCAATGGTTATAGTGAACTAGGACTGCATGTAGAGTCTAGTCTATAGCCGAGTCACACACACACTAGACGGTCACATGGTACTAGACGTCATAGTGGGTAACATATGGGCTTGTCGAGGTGTCTTTAAATCATCAAACTCTTTGTGTTACATCATCCGCTCTTTTGTGTATTGGGTTGCTAATTCCTTAGGCAGTGTGGTGTATTGGAGTGACTTGTGTACTTTTGAGATCTGTCCAAGGCTCGGACATCTCCCCTTCGTACTCCAATAAACGCACTCGCCCCTGAACTACCGTGACATTTATGTCATTGCGGTGTACGGCTAAGCATCCGTGTCCGGTGACTTGAACTTTAAACTAGGAGAACACTAGGAGGACCATGTAGAGCGGTTTATCATTTCGGGTGCACACGAAATCATAAACTGAAATGCATGAAAGTCCTAGTGAGCTCTGGGTTTGAATGGATGGTTCTGGATTGGATCTAGCTTTAATTATGTAAACACTAGTGGTTCCCACTAGCTGAGAATCTGAATTTTCCCTCGCTCTTGTTGCCAGAATCATGTCTGGAGTTCGTGGAGGACGTAGAGGTGGCCGTACTGGTGGTCATGATGGTGGCGGTGGTCGTGGAGGTGTGAACCTAACGCGGGAAGATCTGAACAACTTGCTGCAGGCTGCCTTTCAGGCAGGACACAATGCTCATGGCGGTAGGTTGATCCTATCAGCTTTGCCTCATTGTGAGCATGGTATCTTTCTTTTGTGGTTTTCTTACGTGTTTCATTTCAGGTGGTGTTGTTAATCCACCCCCAGTTATGTGCACGTACAAGATGTTTCGGGACTGTAAGCCCCATGATTTCTCTGGCACTGAGGGGGCTGTAGGCTTGCTCAAGTGGCTGGAGAAGGTGGAGTCGGTGTTCATGATGTGCAACTGTCTTCCTGAGGATCGAGTTAAATATGCTGCCGCGCTCTTCCAGGATGTTGCTTTGACCTGGTGGAACTCTACTACTCGGAACATGGGTTTGGGGGAAGCTTACGCCATGCCGTGGGAGAATTTCATTCAGCTTTTGAAGAGAGAGTACTGTCCTAGGGAGGAGATCCAAAAGTTGGAACATGAGGTTTGGAACCTCAAGATGGTTGGGTCAGAAATTGAAGAGTACACTGTGAGGCGTAATGAGTTGGCGGTGCTGTGTCCTGATTTGCACGTACCAGAATACAGGAGGATCGAGCACTACATTTCGGGCTAGTACCAGAGATAGCAGGGTTGGTGGCTGCGGGAAATCTTCCTACTTATGCAGATGTGGTTCGGTCGGCTCATAGGATGACTAACCTGAAGGTGAATGAGGGTATTCTTCCTGCCCGTGGTTCGACTGTCAAAGCTCCGGAGAGTAACAAGCGCAAGTGGGATAATGTTGGTAAGGGTTCAGCATCAGCTTCGTCACAGCAGGGTAAGAAGTATGATGTTGGGGGTTCTTCTTCGGGCTCTAAACAGGGTGGTTATGCTGGGAAACTCCCAAAGTGCAACAAGTGTGAACGGCATCATCAGGGGAACTGCGACCGTGCTCGTTGTCATCGCTGCCAGCACAATGGGCATTTTGCTAAGGACTGTAGGGTGAATCTTTCGTCTTCTCAGGGTCGTACTGTTGTCCCTACTCCTGCTGCTCAGGGGACTTTGGGGAAACAGGGTTGTTTTAACTATGGTGAGGCTGGTCATTTCAAGAAGGACTGCCCGAAACTGAAGCAGGGCGGGGATGTGAAGAACGGGAACGGTAACGGGAACAGTGGGGCGGTGGCAGGAACGCACGCGCCTTTGTCATTGGAGCCGTGGAGGCTAAACAGGTTCCCGACACGGTTACCGGTACGTTCCTTCTCAATAATCGCTCTGTTACTGTTTTGTTTGATTCCGATGCCGATAAAATTTTCATATCTTTGGAAGTTAGCCGATTGTTAGATATAGTGCCCGTTCCCTTAGAGGCTAAGTATTTGTGACACCCGGCAACTTCCGATCTACACTAACGTAATTTTTATGATTTAAAAATAAATATTTATTTCAAATATTATTAATTATTAAGTTTCGGAAGTTTACTGACCGTTTTTACAATCCAAACTGTGACCGATCTAATTAACGCGATTTAAACGCGTGTTCTGAAAACACGCGTCGGACGTCAAAAATAATTATAGTTATGCTCGGTTTTGTATTTCGAACAAAACCGACTACTTTTTATAATTAATTATGGAGCCTAAATAGAAACGAGACGTTTTACGTTTATACGGGTTCGATACGCGGTATACCTCACCAACCAACAAACCCTAAGTATAAAAAGGCATTATTCTTTTTCTTCTTCCTCATTAGTTGCAGCCACAAGTCTCTCTCTCTCTAAAACCGCACAGTCACCCTCTCTCTCTCTAGAACTCCATCTCTCTCTCTCTCGCAGGTCTCTCCCTCTCTACCCTCACTCTCTCTCGTTCGTCTCTCTCCCTCTCCTCACCGGACTCTCTCTCCCTCCTCCCTCTGTTTTAGCGGCGGCCGGCCACCACCCTTCGTATGGTGGTGGCGGCACATATTATTAAGCCTGTTTAGGGCGGCGGCAGAGGTGTGGTGGTGTTTGGCCGTGGTTATGGTTGTTGCTCAGCTCGAGTTCGAACCTGGTGGGGTTGGGCTCGGGTCAGGTTTGAAGGTGGTGCAGATCGGGTTGGATATTGGCTCAGGTACGTTTTGGTTTCGGGTTTGGGTCTCGGGTTCGTGGTTGCTCGGTTCAGTTAAGAAGGGGTGGCCGATGGTGGTTATGGTTGTTGCTGGTAAGGTGACGGCGGCGGTGGTGGTTGCGGGTGGAGGCGATAGGTCGGGTCAGGTCGGTGATGGCCAAGGGTGTTGGGTTAATGGTGGTTTCCGGTGATGGTGGTGGTCCGAGGATGGTGGTGGGGGCTCGGGTTCGGGTTCGGGTCTGTTTGGTGGTTTTGGTGCTCGGGTCTCGAGTTCCGGTTCAGATCTGGTCAGCCTTGGCTTCTGGCTCGTCTGGTGGTTCGGTTTAGATCTCGGGTCAAGTCAAGTTCGTGTTCGTTTGGTCTCGGGTCAGCGGGTTAGATCTGGGTACGGGTCAAAGTTTGGTGGTTTTGGTGTTCGGGTCAGATTCGGTGCGAGATCAGGTTCGGTACGGGTCTTGTTCGGGTCAGATCTGGATGGTCAACTCAGTCAAGCATCGGTCAACGCGTGGTCAAAGCTGGTCAAACTTTGGTTCCGGTCTACACGTAGTTCGAGGTGGCTCCGGGTTACGCGCGTACGAGTCGGTATACTTAAATTCGTATTTGTTATTTTTGTTGTGGATACTATATCTTTATAAATATGTTGATATTCGTAAAATAGTTTTGACTCGCGAACGAACCGAATAATAATAATAAACGGTAACTATATATTATGTCGGACGATTAGTAATAGTGACTAAAATGCGCGACTTATAATATCGATATTGGACTAAATTTGGTTGGACTATTATATATATTGTTGCGTTTTTATATAGATAAGTAATTTATTTATAATAGTTGTCGAAACGTATAAAGACTTGTAAATTGATATGACGAATAAGCGGATTTGAAGTCTTGTATTGGATATTGGTTTTTGGGAAAATTGTAGGCGACTTGTGTTGCCTGGTTTATATAAAAACAGAGGAAACTCTGCCGAAATTTCTACAAAATTATAAGTATAAACGGGATGATATTTATTATATATTTCGTTATAACAATCTTCAAGTATTTTGAGAAATGTAGTTTTCTACAATATCGCAAAGGGTTTTCGACAAATGATTTCTTGCAACATTTAAAGAAAAACGTCGAACGCTAATTCCAAAACAAATACATATTATAACTGAGCGTCAATTGTGTCAATCTTTAAAGATTTTAGTAACTAAAACATTTCTATTTTAATAGTTTTGAATTACAAAAACGCTCGACGTATTGGAGAAAGAAATATACAAAAGATAATATTTTGGAACTCTTAAAGGCTTGCGAATTATACACTTGTTATGGATCGGTTGTAAATAACTATACTTATATTTTTATCAAAGAGTATTTTCCTAAAATATAATTATAAGATGAGTTTTGACTCATGATAAGTTATAGGTTTCATAGTATTAGTCCAACGTGGTGCACACACGAATAGCGACAAGTGGGCAACTTGGGCACTATGTCGTGTGTTAACACATAAGTAAGATAAGTCATGATCGGTTCGTCGAGTTGAAACGTATTGAGACTCGTGTTGATACACACGAGTCTAGATAGCCGGATAATAGGCTAGGTTTATATGTGTTAGACTTTAAGGTGTCCTTTGTTGGTTTTAGGGCACGAGGAAGTCGGTCAAAGCTTCGGGCTTGTTTGCTAGCTTAGCATGGTAATTAAGGTGATTTCATGACCCCACTTTTTACTGTTTTATAAATGTTTTCGGGGTGGAAGACATGCTTCTTTTATGAAAACCTGAGGAATTCCAAACGAACAAGTTTTTGAAAAAATAATGAAATGGGTGCGTGAGTGTCACGACCCTACTTTTACTGGTTTTACTTTCGGGAAGAAACATGTTACATTCTTACTTACGAAAGGTCATGTTATACTATGGTTACTTTACAATTACTATACGGCTTTTTCGGAAAGTCCCAGGGGGAAACCATGAATGTGCGGGAAGCACAACGAGGGAAATGTGGATAGATCTATTGGGCCTCACAAACCCCACTCGTCGGCGGGGATGCCGGGCGGGTGCATATTGTCTCTACCTATCGGGTTATCGAGGCATCGGTAACCTAGTCAATCTGGGCTGAACTTATCTATTGGACACGTTTAGTAATAGGTTCCCAACCGTAGTAGTAAAAACACTTAACGTCTAGCTAACGTTCTTATAACCTAGTAGTAACTGATATGATCTTTGGAACTTATAACACTCTTTTGTAAAACTTATGAACTCACCGACTTTATGTTGACTTTTTAAGTGTGTCTTTCAGGTTTAAACTTTGGTAACGGCACGGTTGGAGTAGGTGACAGTTTGGGATCGGGGATCCTAGAGGTTAGAATTGGCGTTCAGGAAACCAAGGTCTTAGAAGCATCTTTCCGCTGCGTTGGCAAAGGCACCAAACGTCACAACCGACGAGGGGAAAAGTCGGGGTGTGACAGTTGGAAACCATGAATGTGCGGGAAGCACAACGAGGGAAATGTGGATAGATCTATTGGGCCTCACAAACCCCACTCGTCGGCGGGGATGCTGGGCGGGTGCATATTGTCTCCTACCTATCGGGTTATCGAGGCATCGGTAACCCAGTCAATCTGGGCTGAACTTATCTATTGGACACGTTTAGTAATGGGTTCCCAACCGTAGTAGTAAAAACACTTAACGTCTAGCTAACGTTCTTATAACCTAATAGTAACGGATATGATCTTTGGAACTTATAACACTCTTTTGTAAAACTTATGAACTCACCGACTTTATGTTGACTTTTTAAGTGTGTCTTTCAGGTTTAAACTTTGGTAACGGCACGGTTGGAGTAGGTGACAGTTTGGGATCGGGGATCCTAGAGGTTAGAATTGGCGTTCAGGAAACCAAGGTCTTAGAGCATCTTTCCGCTGCGTTGGCAAAGGCACCAAACGTCACAACCGACGAGGGGAAAAGTCGGGGTGTGACAGTTTGGTATCAGAGCCATAGGTTTTAGCGAACTAGGTGTCTGGGTAGATATCTAGGCTTTAACCTGAGTTTGTTTTGAAGTAGGGACCGAAAATTCTAAGACATAATAATTAGCACGAACGCCTAGGAACTGGAATTCCAACCGTTGCCAAATCAGTGGCATGACTATTAATGTGTCACCCTAGCTTAGCGTACATTCCTTCGGCGCAAGAGACATTTATTTTTCATATGTGAATAGTAAGATTGTATGTTCTATAGTGGTATATAGAAAGGATAATAGCACGTGGTGGTTAGGCATACCTCAGTAGTGACTGGCGAGTCATCGCTTTGGACAGCGAAGTGGTTATTCACATAGAGTTTAGCTGAGTCATTGTTTCTTGGTATGAGAAACAATTTGCTTTTTTATATACTATGTGTATTTATGTAAAGTATATATAATACGTATCGCCATTGGTTGTCGACTCAAGCTTGGACTTAATGGGAACGCACACACGTGTCACGTTTGTTGGACGAGTTGGCAAAAGGATTGTTGTAGCATCTGCAGTCTCGCATCCCTGGTTCGGAGTATGCTATGTCATCAAGGTCGACTTGGGTGAGAAACATCTTAATGAGGCACCTCGTTCTGCCGACGATGCTGCGAAGCTGGAATGCGGACGAGAAGAGCACTGGAAAGAGTGGCGCACACGACGAACATTATATTATGTGATATATATATATATATATACGTGTTATTATGTGACTGTAACGAGTGCTTGAGATATAACTTATGATGGAGGTTAATAGGATGATCTGGTGAGGTAAATTTTCGATAACGCAGACGTCACGTTATTGCAAATTTACAGGCACTTGATAGTTCTAAGAATTTCTATCGTGAGGGTATCCTACCTGTTGTTGTATGTATATTTATATTTATATATAAGTAATGGATAAGGGTTTTTCATTCTTTTGTTGTTACGGATGTGATTGTCGATTCTCCCCTGTTCATGTCAATTGTGACTTTGCTTTTCTTAAACCAGTTTAAGATCTTGATGATCTTGTTCCTTGAGCTTCGAGTTTTAGAACCATTTATTTCTTTTGAGTATGAGTTGCATCTCTCTTCTTTTGTGTTTGTGACCTTCAACATATTATCGCAAAGGGATTTAAATTTTTGTTGATTCCTTATCTTTCCCACAAAACTAGACGCGTATTTTTCTTTTATATACGTGTCAACTGTTGTATCTTTGAATTCCATAAATTTGTGAAGATCCATTGTAGGACTTCACATCGAACAACCGTTTCATTAATGATTTGTTTATCATTACGTTGCTCATAATTCTTGTTTTCTAGTCTTGATATGTCAGGCCATTGTGGGCAATGAATCTTTTGATACTTCGTCGATGAGTTTCTTTAAAGTCGACATTTCAGTTGAATCGAATTGTTGGAATTTGATACAGCACCTTGCGGTGAATATTCAATCGACTTTGGATAATGAATGATTTTTATTGACATGTCTCACTTTCATCAACTTGTTTGTTATTGCCTTAAATGCGGACACACCTTGTGGTGTGTAATGAAAAAGTTCGTGCACTAGTTGCTTCGTTTGAGGTGTGCAAATAGTATTTGTTGACAGAGTTATCGTTTACACTTTGCATTCAGTTGATTCTGAAACTTTATTTCGTGCCATTTGTACCGGCAAGTCCGTTGACTATTTTTGTTGACTACCACTGGTTCTTGGATGATATCATACCTCAAATTTTGAGGACAAAATTTCTGTAACATGGGGAGGATGTGACACCCGGCAACTTTCGATCTACACTGACGTAATTTTTATGCTTTAAAAATAAATATTTATTTCAAATATTATTAATTATTAAGTTTCCGAAGTTTACTGACCGTTTTTACAATCCAAACTGTGACCGATCTAATTAACGCGATTTAAACGCGTGTTCTGAAAACACGCGTCGGACGTCGAAAATAATTATAGTTATGCTCGGTTTTGTATTTCGAACAAAACCGACTACTTTTTATAATTAATTATGGAGCCTAAATAGAAACCGAGATGTTTTACGTTTATACGGGTTCGAAACGCGGTATACCTCACCAACCAACAAACCCTAAGTATAAAAAGGCATTATTCTTCTTCTTCTTCCTCATTAGTTGCACCACAAGTCTCTCTCTCTCTACTCTCTCTCTAAAACCGCACACTCACCCTCTCTCTCTCTAGAACTCCATCTCTCTCTCTCTCTCGCAGGTCTCTCCCTCTCTACCCTCTCTCTCTCTCGTTCGTCTCTCTCCCTCTCCTCACCGGACTCTCTCTCCCACCTCCCTCTGTTTTAGCGGCGGCCGGCCACCACCCTTCGTATGGTGGTGGCGGCACATATTATTAAGCTAGTTTAGGGCGGCGGCGGAGGTGTGGTGGTGTTTGGCCGTGGTTATGGTTGTTGCTCAGCTCGGTTCGAACCTGGTGGGGTTGGGGCTCGGGTCAGGTTTGAAGGTGGTGCAGATCGGGTTGGATATTGGCTCAGGTACGTTTTGGTTTCGGGTTTGGGTCTCGGGTTCGTGGTGGCTCGGTTCAGTTAAGAAGGGGTGGCCGATGGTGGTTATGGTTGTTGCTGGTAAGGTGACGGCGGTGGTGGTGGTTGCGGGTGGAGGCGATAGATCGGGTCAGTTCGGTGATGGCCAAGGGTGTTGGGTTAATGGTGGTTTCCGGTGATGGTGGTGGTCCGAGGATGGTGGTGGGGGCTCGGGTTCGGGTTCGGGTCTGTTTGGTGGTTTTGGTGCTCAGGTCTCGAGTTCCGGTTCAGATCTGGTCAGCCTTGGCTTCTGGCTCGTCTGGTGGTTCGGTTTAGATGTCGGGTCAAGTCAAGTTCGTGTTCGTTTGGTCTCGGGTCAGTGGGTTAGATCTGGGTTCGGGTCAAAGTTTGGTGGTTTTGGTGTTCGGGTCAGATTCGGTGCGAGATCAGGTTCGGTACGGGTCTTGTTCGGGTCAGATCTGGATGGTCAACTCAGTCAAGCCTCGGTCAACGCGCGGTCAAAGCTGGTCAAACTTTGGTTCCGGTCTACACGTAGTTTGAGGTGGCTCCGGGTTACGCGCGTACGAGTCGGTATACTTAAATTCGTATTTGTTATTTTTGTTGTGGATACTATATCTTTATAAATATGTTGATATTCGTAAAATAGTCTTGACTCGCGAACGAACCGAATAATAATAATAAACGGTAACTATATATTATGTCGGACGATTAGTAATAGTGACTAAAATGCGCGACTTATAATATCGATATTGGACTAAATTTGGTTGGACTATTATATATATTGTTGCGTTTTTATATAGATAAGTAATTTATTTATAATAGTCGTCGAAACGTATAAAGACTTGTAAATTGATATGACGAATAAGCGGATTTGAAGTCTTGTATTGGATATTGGTTTTTGGGAAAATTGTAGGCGACTTGTTTTGCCTGGTTTATATAAAAACAGAGGAAACTCTGCCGAAATTTCTACAAAATTATAAGTATAAACAGGATGATTTTTATTATATATTTCGTTATAACAATCTTCAAGTATTTTGAGAAATGTAGTTTTCTACAATATCGCAAAGGGTTTTCGACAAATGATTTCTTGCAACATTTAAAGAAAAACGTCGAACGCTAATTCCAAAACAAATACATATTATAACTGAGCGTCAATTGTGTCAATCTTTAAAGATTTTAGTAACTAAAACATTTCTATTTTAATAGTTTCGAATTACAAAAACGCTCGACGTATTGGAGAAAGAAATATACAAAAGATAATATTTTGGAACTTTTAAAGGCTTGCGAATTATACACTTGTTATGGATCGGTTGTAAATAACTATACTTATATTTTTATCAAAGAGTATTTTCCTAAAATATAATTATAAGATGAGTTTTGACTCATGATAAGTTATACGTTTCATAGTATTAGTCCAACGTGGTGCACACACGAATAGCGATAAGTGGGCAACTTGGGCACTATGTCGTGTGTTAACGCATAAGTAAGATAAGTCATGATCGGTTCGTCGAGTTGAAACGTATTGAGACTCGTGTTGATACACACGAGTCTAGATAGCCGGATAATAGGCTAGGTTTATATGTGTTAGACTTTAAGGTGTCCTTTGTTGGTTTTAGGGCACGAGGAAGTCGGTCAAAGCTTCGGGCTTGTTTGCTAGCTTAGCATGGAAATTAAGGTGATTTCATGACCCCACTTTTTACTGTTTTATAAATGTTTTCGGGGTGGAAGACATGCTTCTTTTATGAAAACCTGAGGAATTCCAAACGAACAAATTTTTGAAAAAATAATGAAATGGGTGCGTGAGTGTCACGACCCTACTTTTACTGGTTTTACTTTCGGGGAAGAAACATGTTACATTCTTACTTACGAAAGGTCATGTTATACTATGGTTACTTTACAATTACTATACGGCTTTTTCGGAAAGTCCCAGGGGGAAACCATGAATGTGCGGGAAACACAACGAGGGAAATGTGGATAGATCTATTGGGCCTCACAAACCCCACTCGTCGGCGGGGATGCCGGGCGGGTGCATATTGTCTCTACCTATCGGGTTATCGAGGCATCGGTAACCCAGTCAATCTGGGCTGAACTTATCTATTGGACACGTTTAGTAATGGGTTCCCAACCGTAGTAGTAAAAACACTTAACGTCTAGCTAACGTTCTTATAACCTAGTAGTAACGGATATGATCTTTGGAACTTATAACACTCTTTTGTAAAACTTATGAACTCACCGACTTTATGTTGACTTTTTAAGTGTGTCTTTCAGGTTTAAACTTTGGTAACGGCACGGTTGGAGTAGGTGACAGTTTGGGATCGGGGATCCTAGAGGTTAGAATTGGCGTTCAGGAAACCAAGGTCTTAGAACCATCTTTCCGCTGCGTTAGCAAAGGCACCAAACGTCACAACCGACGAGGGGAAAAGTCGGGGTGTGACAGTATTTGATCGAGTTGGCTGACGGTAAGAAGATTGAGGCGACTTGTGTCCTTCGGGAGTGTCACCTAGAGTTGTCGGGTTTGTCTTTCCCCATCGACCTTATGCCTGTACCCTTGGGTAGTTTTGATGTCGTTGTAGGCATGGATTGGTTATCGTTGTACCGTGCGGAGATCGTTTGTTTCGACAAGGTTATTCGGATTCCTCTCCCGGATGGAGAATTTCTTTCGGTACATGGTGAGAAGAGCGGTGCTCCGCTAAGTCTCATCTCCAGCATGAAAGCCCTTAAGTATCTTCGTAAGGGTTATTCGGCCGTTTTGGCACTTCTTTCTGTTCCCTCTACCGATGAGAAGAAGATAGAGGATATCCCTGTGGTTCGCGAATTTCCTGGTGTTTTTCCCGATGATCTACCTGGTCTTCCTCCCCATCGTCAGGTTGAGTTCGGTATTGATCTTGTACCGGGCGCAGCTCCTATTGCTCGGGCCCCCTACCGTCTTACACCTCCCGAGATGCAGGAATTATCTAGCCAGCTGCAGGAACTCTTAGATAAGGGTTTCATCAGACCGAGTTCTTCCCCTTGGGGAGCCCCGATTTTGTTCGTGAAGAAGAAAGATGGAAGCCTTCGGATGTGTGTGGATTACAGAGAGCTGAACAAGGTGACCATCAAGAACCGTTATCCTCTCCCCCACATAGATGATCTCTTTGACCAGCTCCAGGGTTCTAGCTACTACTCAAAGATCGACTTAAGGTCCGGCTACCACCAGTTGCGCATACAGGAAGCTGATATTGCGAAGACTGCCTTTCGTACACATTATGACCATTTCGAGTTACTAGTCATGCCTTTCGGTCTCACTAACGCACCGGCGGTTTTCATAGATTTGATGAACCGCGTTTGTAAACCCTATCTTGATAAGTTCGTCATCGTGTTTATTGATGACATCTTGGTTTACTCCAAAAACAAAGCTGAACATGAGGAACACTTGCGTTTAGTTTTGGAACTTCTGCGACAGAAACAGCTTTACGCTAAGTTCTCGAAATGTGACTTTTGGTTATGCGAAGTTCAATTCCTAGGACATGTGGTTAATGAACTAGGGTTTCATGTCGATCCGGCTAAGATTGAAGCAACTAAAGACTGAGAAGCACCAAAGACGCCATCTGAGGTGCGGCAATTCCTAGGTCTCGCAGGTTACTACCGTCGTTTCATTCAGGGGTTTTCGAATATCGCTCAACCCCTCACCTCTCTTACTCAGAAGGACAGAAAATTCGACTGGGGTGAACCGCAAGAATCAGCGTTCCAAAAGTTGAAGTCCAAACTTTGTTCTGCTCCTATTCTATCCTTGCATGAGGGCACTGAGGACTTCGTCGTTTACTGTGACGGTTCAATTCGGGGTCTCGGTTGCGTGTTAACGCAACGCGAGAAAGTGATTGCCTACGCTTCTCATCAACTCAAGGTTCACGAGAGGAACTATACCACCCATGACTTGGAGTTGGGTGCAGTGGTGTTCGCGTTGAAAATTTGGAGGCATTACTTGTACGGTACCAAATGCACCATCTACACCGATCACAAGAGTCTCCAGCATATTTTCGACCAACAACACCTGAACATGCGACAGCGTTGCTGGGTTGAACTCCTGAACGACTATGACTGCGCCATTAAGTACCATCCTGGCAAGGCGAATGTGGTGGCAGACGCCTTGAGCAGGAAGGAATCAGCAAACCCTCATCGCGTTCGGGCGTTGCAACTCACTATCCACTCTTCTCTCTCTGACCAAATCCGTTCTGCGCAGCTAGAAGCTTTGAAGGAGGAAAACCTTAAAGCTGAGACCATGCACGGTGCTGACAAGCACCTCGAGCAAAGGCCTGACGGCTTACACTACTTCGCAGAACGCGTATGGGTTCCATTATTCGGGGGATTGCGGGAGCTTGTCTTGGATGAAGCTCACAAATCCCGGTATTCTATTCACCCTGGCTCAGACAAGATGTACCAAGATCTAAAGGTACTCTACTGGTGGCCAAACATGAAGGCTGATATAGCCTCCTACGTGAGCAAATGCTTGACCTGTGCCAAGGTCAAGGTGGAGTATCAGAAGCCTTCTGGTCTCCTGCAACAACCCGAAATTCCTGAATGGAAGTGGGAAAGGATCACGATGGATTTTGTCACTAAACTACCTAAGTCACCTAGTGGGTGTGATAAGATATGGGTGATTGTGGATTGGTTGACGAAATCAGCCCATTTTCTTGCCATTAAAGAAACCGACACTATGGATCGTTTGGCTCGTCTCTACCTTAAGGAAGTTGTTTCGAAGCACGGAGTGCCGGTTTCTATCATTTCGGATCGTGATTCTCACTTCACTTCACATTTTTGGAAATCATTGCACAAAGCTTTGGGTACCCAGCTGGACATGAGTACAGCTTACCACCCACAAACTGACGGTCAGAGTGAACGAACAATTCAAACCTTAGAAGACATGCTTCGGGCATGTGTGATCGATTTTGGCAAGAGTTGGGAGATTCATCTACCGTTAGTAGAGTATCAAGGCAGCTCCGTTCGAGGCACTATACGGGCGGAAATGCCGGTCTCCTCTTTGTTGGGCTGAGGTGGGTGAGAGTCAACTCACTAGGCCTGAGCTAGTGTACGAAACTTCGGAAAAGATCGTATAGATTCGTAACCGTTTAGCAGCGGCGCGGGATCGGCAGAAGAGTTATGCTGATCGACGTCGCAAACCATTAGAGTTCCAGGTTGGGGATAGGGTACTTCTGAAAGTTTCACCATGGAAGGGCGTCATACGCTTTGGAAAGCGTGGCAAACTTAACCCTCGGTATGTTGGACCGTTTGCAATCCTGGAACGGATTGGACCAGTGGCATATCGACTTGATTTACCGGCGGAGCTCGGTAGTGTGCACAACGTCTTCCATGTGTCTAACTTGAAGAAATGCCTGGCTGACGAATCTCTTATTGTTCCACTAGAAGAGATCAGGGTTGAAGATCGTCTTCGCATTGTGGAGGAACTTGTTGAGATCCTCGATTACAAGATTCGTAGTCTTCGTCGGAGTAAAATCCGCATTGTTAAAGTTCGCTGGAACTCGAACCGTGGACCGGAATACACTTGGGAACGCGAGGACCAGATGAAGTCTAAATATCCTCACCTCTTTCCTAAGCGCGCTTTTGAATCGAGACATGTTACTACTGCAGCTGAATGAATCTCGGGGCGAGATTCCTTCTAACGTGGGGATGATGTGACAACTCGGGTAAATTCTCTCTCTTGGTTCCTATCCTTTTTGTCGTTTCTTTTTGACTTGTGCAAATTTTCGGGACGAAAATTCTTTTAACGTGGGGATGATGTGACACCCGGCAAACTCAGGTTAATAACATTGTTTGGGTCAAAGTCTACCTTAGCGAGTCACGCATACATTATACTTAACGAGGTCGGTTGAGTCGTGTTATGGTTCAGGAGTCGTTACTACAACCTAGAGGATCGTTAGATGTCGACCATTAACCAGGTATGCAAGGATTGACGATTCGTAGAATCGTCGAACCTTAGTAAAAACACAAGTCTCGAGTCCCGGGGATTGGTGAATGAGTGAGAACGTGTTTGTTTCCATGGATTATGTGTTTATAATCATTATGTGACTTGTTGGTATGTGTATACGTGTTTACATATGTTAAAACGGTGATTACACGCGATTGCATGACATTATAGGTAATTGCGCAGCTTAAGGGGCGATTGGGAGCCTTAGCAGGCGATTGGGCAGGCTAATCGCCTATAGTCACAGGCGATTAGGCCTAATCGCATGCTAAGGAGGGCGATTAGCATCCCTAATCGCCTGATAATGCTGCACAATCGCCTGACATGTTTTAAACTACTAGAAACGCCTATAAATACCACCCTTGACCTCCAAAACACCCCTAGTGCAACCCTAGCCATCCCATAACATATCCCAACTCACAAACACCCTCTGGAACACGTTTTTGCATCAAAACACACATTCTCAAGCCTTACACATCAATTTCTCATAAATCCAAGGTGTGTTATTCATCCCCAAACCTTTGAATCATTATGTTTTGCTCCCTAAAGGTCCAGACCTGATTTATAAACCTTTATGTCTTTGAAAACCTATTAAAATCGTTTTTATACAAGTCTTGTAATTGAAAGATTTTAGCTAAAACAGGAAGATATGATCATACAAGTAACAAAACCAGGTGCGGAAACCCTAGTTATGAACAAACTGATAAAACTCGGATCAAAACACAGAAAACATCATTTCAAATACCTTTTCATAGATCAACTTTCATAAAAACGTGTTACAATCAGTTTCCTAGTCAATCTAATCAATACAGACACTTTCACAACTTAACCTTGAACCTGACCACAATACACACTCGAACTAAAACTCTCTCTAACACAAAAACACACAAAATCTATATATAAGCACTGCACATTCGCCCAGTTGTGTTGGTCGAATGTGGAAGACTTCCACATTCGCCCACAACATGGTACGAATGTGACTTTCTGATCAGCTACATTCTTCATTCGCCCAGATCAACTCTACCTTCGCCCATAATCATTCACCTTCGCCCATTCTTGCCACTTTCAATCCATTAGCAAAATCTTCTAACATATGTTAATTATGTAGATCCAATCACTAGTCGCATTTCGTGCATCTACAAACTCCCCCTCGACTATTGATTGGATCGTTTTCTATCTTCGTCCATCGCCTTGTTCAACAAATAAATCCTCAACTGCTTCTTTTGTTCTTTTGTCATCTCAGGCTCCAATTTTCTTTTCACCGGTTTAGGCACATCGGCCATCTTCACCATCTTACAAAGTTTGGCATCCAAGTTGCTCCCCGAGTTTATGTCATATGCAAAACAAACTCCCACAACTTGAGTATACTTCTTAGCCTGTTCAGCATCATTGGGATCATGAAGAATCGGATTGTAGAAAAGCATGATGATGTCTTCAAAAGTACAGTTAATCAACCACATAGGATCAAATACATGAACATGCTTGTATTTGTCCTTCCCATCTCTCAATACAATCACTGCTTCAGCCTTCCTCCAATCGTAGTACCAAAAGATAAAGTCAGCACTGAAATGTTGTGGCATAGGCATCAAAGGTATTTTTCTCATCACTTAAGGTGCTTTGTAAATCAAGGTCACCCTCTTCAAACCAGTTTTAGGATCAATATCCCTGTGAACTTTTCTTCTGGGATATTGAGGCTTAAACCTGTTCCACTTTGTCCTGCTCTCCCAGACTAACTTATCAGCACACCAACCAACATGAGTATTATTCACTGAAGCTCCAGACATTGGGATTCTGCAAATATCTCTGACCGCCCAGTATGGTAGAGTTAGCAAATCAATGAACCTGTAGAAGTACAGAATTCCTGATTCCCATTTAGCAGCTAAACACTTCAATCTACTCAAATACGTCCAGCCAAGAGCTCTGCCTCTGAACTTCGCATTGTGAAATCTATAAAAACTTCCTTGAGCTTCAGGCTTTGGTCGGTTTTCATCCATTTCCTTCAACTTCTTCAAGTATGTCTTCAATTCATCAGTCTGACTTGAAGATTGTTGCTTATCAGCACCAAACACTGTCTCAACAAACTCTTCACTCCTTTTCTTAGCTTTCTTCTTAGCTGAAGTGTTTGGAATCTCTGTGAAGTCGGGAAATACCACATTTTCATCATTCTGTCTAAAGTATTGTGGATATTCCTCATGCGTAATATCCTCAATCTCCACTTCATCCATCTCTGGAGTATTCTTATCATCTGAGTGATTACCAATATCCTTTTCAGGAATATTTGGAATCGACTCATCCATCATAAACTCCTCAAAAGATTTCCCTACTCGCTGTGCAAGACCATCAAGAATTTCTTTAGCCACAGTAGCAGGTACTTCACCTTCCTCTAAATCAGGATCATTATACACCAGCTCATATCTCATATCATCAGTCTGGAAGATCTCAGCAAATCTACCTGTGAACTCTATAGTCCATTCTCTTTTCTCCAACATATCTGTAAACGAAAGATTTTGACTAAAACAGGATTAATTGATCATACAAGTCACAAAACCAGGTGCGGAAACCCTAGTTCTGAACAAACTGATAAAACTCTAATCAAAACACAATCAACATCATTTTCAAAGCTTTTTCATAGATTAACCTTTTCAAATATTCAATTACAATCACACACACGTTAATCTAGAACACTTAAACACTTTCTCAAAATCACCTACAACCTGACTCAAACACACACACAAACTGAAACTCTCTATAACTCACAAATACACAAATTCTATTTATAGCCACTGCACATTCGCCCACTGTGAATGGTCGATTGTGGAATTCTTCCACATTCGCCCACTACAGGGTACGAATGTATATCTCTGATCAGGTTCCATTCTACCTTCGCCCACTGTATCTTCACCTTCGCCCATTCTGCTCTACCTTCGCCCAGTATATCTACATTCAACCCATCAGCAACTTTTAACACATGTTAACCTGTAGATCCAATCACTAGTCGCACTACGTGCATCTACAAACTCCCCCTCGACTATTGATTGGATCGTCTTCTGTCTTCGTCCATCGCTTTGTTCAATAAGTAAATTCTGAGCTGTTTCTTTTGCTCTTTTGTCATTTCCGGCTCCAACTTTCTCTTTACTGGTTTCGACACATTAGCCATCTTCACCATTTTGCCAAGCTTAGCATCCAAGTTACTCCCCGAGTTTATATCATACGCAAAACAAACTCCTACGACCTGAGTATACTTCTTTGCTTGATCAGCATCGTTCGGCTCATGATGAATCGGATTGTAGAAAAGCATGATGATGTCTTCGAAGGTACAGTTTATCAACCACATAGGATCAAATACATGAACATGCTTGTATTTGTCCTTCCCATCTCTCAAAACAATCACAGCTTCAGCCTTTCTCCAATCATAGTACCAAAATATAAAGTCAGCACTGAAATGTTGTGGCATAGGCATCAAAGGTATATTTCTCATCACTTCAGGTGCTTTGTAGATCAAAGTTACCCTCTTCAACTTGGTTTTAGGATCAATATCCATATGAACTTTCCTTCTGGGATATTGAGGCTTGAATCTATTCCACTTTGTTCTACTTTCCCAAACCATCTTATCTGCACACCAACCGACATGAGTATTGTTCACTGAAGCTCCAGACATTGAGAATCTGCATAAATCTCTGACCGCCCAATACGGTAGAGTTAGCAAATCAATGAATCTGTAGAAATACAGAATTCCTGATTCCCATTTGGCAGCTAAACACTTCAGTCTACCCAAATAAGTCCACCCGAGAGCTCTGCCTTTGAACTTAGCATTGTGGAATCTATAAAAACTTCCTTGAGCTTCAGGCTTCGGTCGGTTTTCATCCATTTCCCTCAACTTCTTCAAGTAATTCTTCAATTCATCAGATTGACTTGAAGATTGTTGCTTATCAGCTCCAAACACCTTCTCTACAAATTCTTCACTTCTTTTCTTTGCTTTCTTCTTCGCAGAAGTGTTTGGAATCTCAGTGAAGTCAGGAAATATCACATCTTCATCAGTCTGTCTGAAGTACTGTGGATATTCCTCATGTGTTATATCTTCAATCTCCACTTCATCCATTTCTGGAGTATTCTTATCATCTGAGTGATTTCCAATATCCTTTTCAGGAATATTTGGAATCGACTCATCCATTACAAATTCCTCAAACGATTTCCCTACTCTCTGTGCAAGGCCATCAAGAATTTCCTTAGCCACAGTCGCAGGTACTTCACCTTCTTCAAGATCAGGATCGTTGTATTCCAGTTCATATCTCATGTCATCAGTCTGGAATATCTCAGCAAAACGACCTGTGAACTCTATCGTCCATTCTCTTCTTTCTAACATATCTCTGTAAACTTTCTTCGCATCATCAGTCAATGATCTCACCTTTTCGTTCCAAAAGATACTCTCATCTGAATCCGTGTTCTCACCTTTCTTCTTCTTGGTACTTGATTCCCCAGCATCTTTCTTCTTTGGTGTTCTCTTTTCGAAAGTAAACTTAGAAGTGTCATCTCCTCCTTCATCATCATCACTATCACTACTACTATCATCATCTTTCTGACTCCCAGACCCCTCAGCATCATCATCATCATCTTTATCACTTTTCTTGCTATCCTCATCATCACTTTTCTCAAACTCTTCATCTTCCTCATCATCATCTTTTTCTTTATCAGAATCAGAAGCCTCAAAGTCTACCTGTTCTTCTTCTTTTTCCTTATCTTCTTCACCGTCTCTCAACTTGGGTGCTACATTATACAAATTGTCTATCAAATCACTAAGGCGTTTGGTCTCAGCCTTTAGCTCTTTGTTATCCTCCTTGATCAATTTTATCCTGTTCTTGTTCCTTGAACACTTACCCTCAGGCTTCTTATTCTTAGCTTCAAGCTTCTTAACTTTCTCATCAATCTCATCTTGATTTGACTTCGAAGCAACCACAATCTGAAGCATTTTCTCCTCATTCTGCTTAAACTTGGCAATCTCAGCTTGTTGAGCAACAATCATCTTCATCATCTCATCCATCTTTTTATTCACCTGCTTCATCACATCATCAGCAACAGTGACCTTCTTGGATTTAGATGGCTCAACTTCTGTGACTTTTTCTTTCTGAGGCTTCCTGAACATATCCAACACATTATCCAGTACAACATTAAACTGATCAACTGGTAATGTTTCAGCCTCCTTTGTCTTTTTCTGCTTCTTTGTTACTGGTGAAGACAGTTTGATGATGTACCAGCATCGGGTAATCTTTTTCCTTTCATAAGCTGGGCAATCTCTTTCTCCCTTAACTGTTTAGTACTTGATTTCTTTGCCATTGATTTGTGTTTTGGTTTTGGCAAGTTCACTACAACAGTTTCTCCAGCTTCCAACTCATTCATATCAATCCCTAAACCTCCTTCTTCAACATCAACAGACTTTTTCTTCTGTTGTGCTTCCTCAATAGACTTATTTAAAGATTCAGACTCACCAACCATAGTGGCCTTACGCTTGGTGGTCCTAACTCCTTCTTCATCAGAATCCCATTGTTCATCCACCTCTGTTTCTTCTGAATCAACAGATTCTTCATCCACTAAACTCAAACCCTTCTTAGCAGTAGTTTCCTCACCGCTTGTTGCTTAGAACTCCCTTGGTCTGTCTTTCCCTTACCCTTCCCTTTAGCTTCGGGATTAACAACCTGTCTCTTCCTCTTAGTATTAGCATCTGCATATACTAAGGGATCGTCATTATCTGAATCACTCTCAGTATGTCTAGCCTTGTTCTTTCCAGGATCAGTGTAATCCTGTTTAGCTAAAGCTCCAAACAATCTTCTGTATGGTGGCTTATCTTCATCAGGCACACCCTTATAACCTTTCATCCTCACCAAAGTACGGATGTTCATGTGATCCTGACCTATAACCTGGGTTGGGTCCTTCCTCAAATTAGGATATTTGTGGTCAAAGATCATCATTAGAAATCTTGGATATAACATGAAGTATTTCTTCTTCAAACCCTTTAACATCTCCAGCATATGATCCAGTATCATCCCAGACACATTGAATGGTTTGTTGAGAGTCAACGCAACCATCAATGAGCTCAAACTTCTTCTCATAACATCATATCCACCGCTTACACAACCAAATACGTGGATTATGACATGTGCAAAGTATTTGAACTGCACACTCAGCTTCCCTTTGTGCATAGAACCATCAGTAATCGGTCCTTTATACTTCATCCTTAGGAAACATGCTTTCTGTTCAGTCCACGACAACTCTCTGGGATCTTCACTTACTTCAAATTTAATCTGAAGTGCTTCTCTTATATCAGACTCTGTCAAAAACATCTCCATCCCCTGTATCTTGCTTCTGATTATTGTCTGATTCTCCCAGAAGTCGTACTTCGCGTTCTTGTAAAAGTCTTTAATAATGTCTTTGTAAATAATAGTTGGAGTAGCTAAAGCATGCACAACTCTGCTTCTATTCAAGAACTCTATAATCCCGGTAAACTCAGTGTTCTTCTCCACGTCACCAAGATATGCACAACAGTTGTGAGATCTTTCGAACGGCCAACTTATTGCAACTGATGCTTCAGCCTCCTGAATATTCTCCTGAACTGGATCTGTAATGACATTCTCTACTTGAGTCTCAATATTTTCTTGTTGTTCAGCCATCTGTTCATCAAAATCAGAAAAAAATACGTCAAAACACGAAAACGACAAAAATTTAAAATTTTAAGATTTTCAGAATCCACATTCGCCCGTTTTGTAATTGGTCGAATGTAGGAAATTTGGTACGAATGTGAAATATTTAGGTCGAATGTAAAAATCTTGTTTGTTAAAAAGTTCATTCGCCCAATATAGATCACCTTCGACCAGTCAATTCCACCTTCGCCCGTTTATTCAACCGAAGGTGAACCTGGTTAAACCCTAAAATTCAAAATTTTTCAATCTTTGATGTTAGACTCTGATTTTGATTGAAATGTATCCTAAAACGAAAATTAGGGTTTTATTATTCAAATCAATCGATTAACCCATTGAATGATGTTATAACCCTAATTCGTTAATCCTTCTCCCCCTAAAACTGATATGGATTGAAAAGCTATCAAAATTAAGCATCAACAAACACCCTAAGACCCTTAATTCTTAAACCCTAAGTCCGGTTATAAAAACGACAATACTGGTCTCATTAACGCTCCATTACCTGTGAAATTAGTATAGAAATGATCAGTAATCACACGTGAATAAAAAGCACAGGTCAAAAGAAATTCAGCAACAAGTCTATGGATCGAAAGAAAATTTTAGAAAAATTGTGAATGAAGGTTCGAAGGTGACAAGACTTTATATAAAAGGTCCACCTTCGCCCGTTTTTCTGGTCGAAAGTAGGAAATGTCCACCTTCGCCCCAACTGAATAGGCCGAAAGTGAACACTGTTCACCTGAATGTGGAACGTGTGTAAACAACCCACATTCGCCCAGAATGAAAAGGCCCGAAGGTGAAGATTTTTCCACATTCGACCCAATTAAGGGGCGAATGTGAAATGGAAAAATCTGAAAATTTTACCAAATCACGAATTCGAATCCCGTTCAACATTTTTCAATCTGTTAAACTTTCAAAACTCATATTTTCACCTTTTGAATGATACAAAGCCCAGATGGTGTTATCAAATCTCAGAAATTGACCATCAAGAATCCTCGGATATCAAAAATAAAACAGAAATGCAAAAAAAATTTGGTTTTTCTGAAATTTTATCAAAACACACCTAAAATCTTTTTGGATTTTGTATCTTTTTGACAATAAAAGTAAAATGCATCAAAGTAAATGAAAGCAGTAAACATTTTGTGATATCCGGTAAGAGGATCATATCAGGTTTCTGAGAAATCTGATCACAGCGTTGATCTGTTTGTTTAATATTATCATTAGAAACAATATGTGACACGACAATTGTAGATGCGTTTTGCGACTAGTGATTAGATTGTTAACATGTGTTAAAGAAGGCTGAAGGGGCGAATGTGACAAGATAGGGCGAGGTGATATCGAGATGGGCGAAGGTAGATTGTAGTGGACGAATCTGGAACTAGACAAGACTGAGAAGACACATTCGACCACTTGTAGTGGGCGAATGTGGAATTACTCACGTTCGACCAGTTGAAAGGGGCGAACGTGCAGTGCCTATATATAGTTTTTGTGATTTTGTAAGTTTAAGTGAGTCATTTAGTGTGTGTGTTTTTCAGGTGTGTTCCAGAGAGGTTTGAGAGAGTTTATGTGTGTGCTAGATTAACTGTAATTGAGTTGTAATCAAGTATTTGAAAGAGTTAATCTATGAAAAGCTTTGAAAATGACTTTGATTGTGTTTTGATTTGAGTTTACATCAGTTTGTTCTAAGCTAGGGTTTCCGCACCTCGTTTAGTAACTTGTATGATCATATAATCCTGTTTTCGTGACAAATCACATCCTCTACAACAATTGCTGATATAGTGGTCCACGTAAGCTCACATGCAGACTGTTACGCAATGCTTTAAAATGATACGAATTAGGTGTATTAGACTAACACATTGTGGTGCCCACACACACGACATACTTCCGTATCAAGTAATTGCACAAAGCTTCGTCGTAACGCGTGATTATGCCAGAGTTATCCGTAAAAGTTACAAAGTATATAGCACAGAGGTGTACAGGTCAGCAAACGAATGCAGCAGAGTAACATGTGCATATACACTAGGTTGAGGCTGATATTAACCACTGATTTGCATCAGTAAGTCAATACGATGTAATAATGATCTTTGATCAATTAAAACATAAAGTTCCTCAATTCGGTAACTTTCGGTTTTGGCATTTAAGCTCTTTTAGCAAATATTCTGATGAAAATAGGTCCGTAAATCAATACCACAAAAGTTTAATCAGAATATCCCGGATAACTATAACATAATAACCCGAAACCTCAGATTTTGGCAATCCTATCAAACGAAATTACGGTACTAAGACCATATGCCCATGAGGTGTTCAGCCACGAACGCGTAGTTCGTTATGTTTGTATCACTAATGCACGCAATATTTAGTCTACGAAGCCTATCAGCATATCACACATATTCAACACATGCCTCATATTTCTATACAACTCTTTAGCCTGTGTCAGATCCCCACTGATGTACTATCATTTCCTCTTTTTATCCAGGAAATCATTTTGGATTTTCTAATTTTTAGGTCTTTTTGAATTTTTCAATGTTTTTGGTTTTTCTGATAAAAAGGCTCCCCCTAAAATAAAGAACATATTTTTGGGTTTTTAATTTTTCTGAAAACAATAAAAACAAAAATTTGAAAGAAACAATCCACTCGAAAGCATCAACTTCTTTGAGGCTTAAACAATCCCCTCGAAAGCATCAACTTCTTTGAGGATTACGATAGTAAAGAGAAATTCCCAATTAGCAAAGAGAAATTCCCAATTAGCAAAAATAAGAAAAATAATAAAACTAAAAAGCGATAAACCGAGGTGCCGATTAGTCCTGTTTTTCCTTTATATTGTTTACTTTTAAAAGATATTCAAAGCGGGATCTGTCAAAAGCTTTTGTAAACAAATCTGCACGTTGGTAGTCAGTATGGATTTTGACCATATCTATCAATTCTTTAGCGTAACAATCACGGATAAAATGATATTTGATCCGGATATGTTTCGCCTTAGAATGATTTTCAGTATTTTTAGTTAATGCGATAGCGGCTTTGTTGTCACAGTGTATAGGGGTTTTAAGAAACTGCAAACCGTAATCCACCATCTGCTGTTGGATCCAGAGCACTTGCGAACAGCAACTCGAGGCTGCAATGTACTCGGCTTCACAGGTAGACAGCGCCACGGAAGTCTGTTTCTTATATTGCCAGGTGACTAACCTGCTCCCTAAAAACTGGCAACCAGCTATCGTAGATTTGCTATCTTTATCACAGCCGCCCCAATCTGCATCACTAAAAGCAATAAAATCAAAATCATCATCATTAGGGTACCAAAGTCCTTTTGAGGGACAACCCTTCAGATATCTAAGGATACGCTTGACCGCCGTCAGATGACTTTGTTTCGGCTTCGATTGATAGCGGGCACAGAGACACGTTGCATACATAATATCTGGTCGAGACGCCGTCAAATACATCAGAGATCCGATGATTGCTCTGTATGTAAATGGGTCCGTCAGCTCCCCCTTAGCGTCCACTCCAATCCCGTGATTGGGTTGAATCGGGGTATCCATCGGCTTGGAATCCTCAATCCGGAACCGGCTCAAGACTTCGGATACGTATTTCGTCTGGTGAATGAAGATCCCGTTGGGTCTTTGGTCCACCTGCAAGCCTAGGAAAAACTGCATCTCCCCCATTGCGCTCATTTCGAACTTTTCCTGCATGACAGTTTCGAACTCCCTGCATAAAAGCTCGTTAGTTGAACCAAATATTATATTATCAACGTAAATCTGCACCAGAAGCAAATCATCCCCTGACTTCTTCGTGAATAGGGTGCAGTCGACGAGTCCGCGCTTAAATCCTTTTGTGATGAGGTATGTACTTTGCTCCTCGTACCACTGTCTCGGAGCCTGGTGCAAACCATATAGAGCTTTGTTCAGCACGTAGACCTTATCCCGGTGGATTGGGTCCTCAAAGCCTGGTGGCTGCCCGACATAAACCTCTTCTTTGACTTTCCCGTACAGAAATGCGCTCTTGACGTCCATTTGATAAACTTTGAATTTCTTATAGGAAGTTGTAGATGCGTTTTGCGACTAATGATTGGATATTAACATATGTTAGAATGCTGATGGATAGAAGGTGGAAATGGTCTGGTCGAATGTAGGCTTTTGTGGGCGAAGGTAGACAGAAGTGGACGAAGGTGCAAAGGAGTCTGACTGAAGTGTAGGTTCGTACCTTTATACTGGGCGAATGTGGAACTCTTCCACATTCGACCACAGCATATGGGCGAACATGCAGTACCTATAAATAGAAATTGTGTTTTTGTAATGCATAGAGAGTTATTAGTTGTGTGTGTTTTGAGGTCAGGTTCCAGATTAGATTGAGAGTGTTTGTGTGTGTTCTAGATTAACCTAAAACTCATTGTAATCAAGTTTATGCAAAAGTTAACCTATGAAAACCTTTGAAAATGATGTTGATTGTGTTTTGAGTTGAGTTTTTATCAGTTTGTTCAAAGCTAGGGTTTCCGCACCTGGTTTTGTAACTTGTATGATCAATTAATCCTGTTTTAGTGAAAATCTTTCACTCACAAAGTGGTATCAGAGCCTAGAAGATCATACAACAACAAATTTGATAAACTCAGAGCTGATTTGGACCTATTTTTGATCAATTCACATCTGTTTTTGAATGAAAATGGTTTATGAGTGTTTTTGATTGATTTGAAGTTGATTTTGTGGTTAAAATTCAAAATTCCAAGAATTAAAGTTGTTCCAAATTAATTCCGAATCAAAACCTGATTAAGATCATTCAAATCCACAAACTTTTGAAAATCAGAGATCAAAATAACCGTTTTTCAAAGTGTAACCGTTTTTCAAACCTGAAATGGGCGAACCTGGAACCTAATTGGTCGAACCTGGACTGTTTTGGTCGAAACTAAGTCATTTTTGGTCGAACCTAGGTACTTTTGGGCGAACCTGGAAAGTTTTTGTTTGAAGTTTTCACTTTCGGGTCACATTTTCCACATCAGATTGATCGGGCGGGCGAACGTAGAATAGAAACGGTCGAACCTGAGATTTTCTGGGCGAATGTGGATTTGTGTTAGTGTGTTTTTACATTCTGGTGAGATTTTAGCTTCGATAGTTACTGTTTGGGTGAACCTGCATCAGAAGGGACGAAAGTGAGATTATTTGGGCGAACCTAGGATTAGCTTTTGGAAAATTTTCTAAGTGTTGAATTTTTCGAAGTTCGTGATCATGTGGAATTTTCCGACTACTCGAGACCAGCAACGACACAACCACAACAGCAAGTGATGGACCCATGGACGGTGGCAGCACAAAAGACTAGCACACAGTCTTCACAACCGATTAACTACATGGCGATGACGAGCTCGATGCCTCAAAGTGTAGCACCTCCAGCACCACAACCTGACTACTGGGGAGTAGCAGCAGCGGTGGTAAACACTCAAACTACAAATGCTATTTCCACACTGATTAATGATTTGTCTTCAGGTAGCGGGAATCGGCCACCGAAGCTTATGGAGATACAAGAGTACAATCAGTGGCAGAACAAGTTCAAGATTCACTTGGAAGGAATGGGAGTGGAGGGAGCAGAGGCATGGAGTATGATTGCTAAAGGTTATATAGCACCAGTTTTGGAGAATACAGGTGAACCAGTTCCATTGGAGAGCATGTCTGAGGAAGAGAAAAAGAAGTTTGCTGTGGAAAAGAAAGCTTTTTCCCAATTGACTCAAGCAATCACAAACGATCTGTTGCATCAGTTTGGAACTTGTACAACATCTAAGCAATTGTGGGATATGCTTAAGAAAAGGCATGATGGGAATGAGAAAACTAGGAGCTTAAGGATGGATGAACTAAGAAAGGAGTTTGAAAATTTTTCTTATATTGGCAATGAAACTTTAAAAGAATTAACTCCTAGATATAGTCATTTGCTAACTGAATTGTCAAGTTATGGTATACAGATTCCTATGAAGAATTTGGTGGATAAGTTTGCAGATGCTTTACCACCTTACTGGGATCAGCATGTGGAAGTTCTTAGGGAAAAGGATGCATACCAATACTGGACTATTCAAGAGTTCATACAGAAGCTGGAAAACAAAGAAATGGAAGAGAAGAGAAAAGCTAGAAGAGCACAGGTTCCTCAGAATCCTAGCTTATACTTTGGAGGCACTCCAGTTTCAGTTAGTAACTCAAGTTCAGGAGTTGTTGCACCACATGTTGCTTGCATTTCCAATGTTATGGAATCACCAAAACCTACCATCAACTACATGGCACAAACCTCATCCTACTCACAACCATCATACACACAACCACCACCACAACAACAATACAACAATTCCTATATTCCACCATTCTCCCCAATGCAACAAGCTGCTTTCTACACTGCTAGCCAATCATAACAACCAATGAACCAAGTTACTCAACCTAATCAACAACCTGTGGTTTTGGAGACTTCTAACTTGGGAAATGTGACGGTGGAAGTTGCTCAGCAACACATTGCATTAGTCTCTGCAATGGTTTCATCTTACAATGGATTAGTTGCTAGTCAAATTGGGAATAACAATTTAACCAATGAAGACTATGCACAGATTGACAAAGAAGAGATGGAACTGATTGATATCCAATGGGCTTTTGCAAGCATTATGAGGAGAGCAACGGAATTTATTGAGAAAACGGGTAGAACAGATTTGGGAACTTCTCCTAACACAACCTACGGGTTCAACAAGGAGAAAGTTACTTGTTTTAACTGTGGAGGTAAAGGTCACTTTAAACGAGAATGCACCCAGCCACCAAAACAAGGAAATAGAAACCCATTCAATGCAAGCTACCAGAATCGTCAACAACAAAACCAAAACCAAGTTTCTTACCAAAACAACAACAACTACCAAAACCGTCAAAACAACTCTAACAACAACCAAAACAGACAACAAAACACATCAAACCAGAACCAAAACCAATCTCCTAACAACACTAACCGAACAGTCATACCGATCACTACACCTAATGAGACACAACAGAACACCAATCAGAATCAAGCATTGGTGACTCAACAAGATGAGAGGTTTGATTGGTCGGCAATGCAAATAGGTGTTGAGGAAATTACTACTGGTGGAAATGTGGCTTGTGTTGCTTACAAGGTTGATATTGAAGAGTCAGTGACAGTTGATGAGAAGATAGAAACTGAGGTTGAAGTTGATGTTTCTGAGGCTGAAATGGATGTGGAGAATGAACCTGTTGAGGTTAAAGCTGAGGAAGCTAACTCTGGAGTGGTGATTGACACTGTTTCTGACATTTCTGAGGAGTGTGAATCGGTTTACTCAGATTCAGACAGTGAATCGGATACAGAAGCAAGTGTTACTTCTCTAGATGATGACATTGATCAGTTGCTAGCAGAAGCGGATTTTCTGAAGACAAGGAAGTCATGCATTGCTGATGATGCTTTTACCAAGATTGATTATTCCAGATTCTTTGCAGGAAAGGAAGCTCATTTCGCATTGATGGCCATGACTGATCCGCCAAAATCTGTAAGTTCTGAGTGTAGCACTAATATAACTAGTGATAAATATTGTGGTACATGTGATAGATTGACTGAGGAGAACAAACAACTCCGTGTTCAACGTGATAGTGCTATCATGAACAGTCAATCTACTCGCAAAGAGTTGAATGCTTTTAACAAAGTATTAGATGGCTATAAAAAGGACATTTCCGACTTGAAAAACACTTTATCTTTAAAACAACTTGCAATTAACAACTATATCAATGAAATTGAAAATACCAAGTTGGAAATGGCCGCCATCAAATGCTTTGCTGAGAAAGTAAACAAAAAGTTGGAAGGTTATAAGTACATTGCTTACGTGGTAGACCACATCATTGATGATCAAACCACTAACTACAAGTCTGTGCCATCTCCGGTGCTTTTTGAAAATCATAATTGTCACCAAGTTACACCGGAGAGCTCGGTAAAATCAGACTCATCATCGGAAAATGAATCTAATACCTCGAGTATTGGTGATCCACATTCCGATGTGAGACCGATTTTAGGTTTGAATGATGAGGGTGTTACTGCTGAGAGTGTGGATTCAGACTCAGAGAGTGATGATACTGGTTGTAATCAAACTGTTAATGCATGTGAAATTCCAAAAGAAAATCACATCATTACCAATGAACCAGTTTCACCATCTCAACTTGTACATCCGATGGCAAATGTTCATCGTGAGAAAAAGTCTGAAAAGAATGTTGTTAAGAAAGATCTTGAGAAAAAGAATGATAAGAATGAACAGTGTGACAAACCTGTCAAGGTGTTTTATCGGATGGAAGGATCCGATAAAATCATCTCTGACGATGAATTTCCAATAAAAAATGCTAACTATGCTAAAATCGACAAAATTTGGCAAGAAAGCACCATTTGGTTCCCAAAACATGAGAGAACAAATGAGATCCCACCTGCCATTTTAAAGAAATTGTATTTGGATGTTCCTCAAGAACCAAAGGTTCATGTCACAGAGTTCATTCGACCTAAAAACAGAGCTAATGGTTTTCATGAGCCTGCTTACTCAAAAGGGCCACTCCCTGAGAGTTTGAGGAATCAACAGTATAATGATCAATATCCTGTTAGATCATTTGCTCAACCAAATGCTCCAAATGTTTTTGAAGAGTACCGTGCATGCTTTAAATGTGGGGAACGAGGGCATTTACTTGCTCAGTGCCCATATGTAAGGCATAAAAGGCACGAGGTTGAAGTGAGGAATTCCATGAGAAAACCGATTGATCATTATGTTCCACCACATAGACGGGTTGTTCCTCAACAACAACAGTTTTATAATCAAAACAATTTTCATCAAATGAGGAACAATCGTCCAATTCAATATGATCGAAGAAATCGGATTGCTATGGAACAATCATGGAGGAAGCCTGTGGTGAACGCAACAATTGATAGGAAAAAGGTTCCACCTAAACATATTGTCAAATCAAATGTTGGATCTAAGTCTGTTAAATCAGATAAGGTAACCAAGAAAGTTACATTTGTTAACAATGTTCAGAAACCAACTGAGAACCCAAAGTCTCAGATTCGCATCCTGAAAAGGTCTGAACAATCTTGGTCACCCAATGGTACTCCAGGAGCCTCTACTTCAAAGGTCAATGAGAAAAAGGAAACTGTTTTGAACAATCAGAAAAAGATTGATCAAAAAGTTGTTGAAAATGTTTGTAAAAATGTTTCTGTGAAAACTGATGTTCCAAGACCCAAGACTCAGGCTTGGGTCCCCCGAAAGAACTAAATGATTTACTTTTTGTGTGCAGGGAGCTTCAGCTGGCCCTATTAGCAGTCTTTGGATTGTTGATAGTGGAGCTTCAGGCCACATGACAGGGGATCTTGCGTTGTTGTTCGACGTGAAGAACATCAATGGAGGGTATGTCGCATTCGCTGGAAATAAAGGTAGATATATCACAATGGAAGGAAGCGTGAGCAATGGGATAGTGAGCTTTGAGCGGATATCTTATGTGAAGCAGATTGATTATAATCTGTTGAGTGTCAGTCAAATATGTGATAAACAATTTACTGTGCATTTTGATGACAAATCCTGCTATATTCTCAAACCGGGCTTCAAAATTCCTAAGGAATGGATAATGTTGAAGGCACCTCGCGTCAACAATCTCTATATTCTTGATATGTCCAAGGCGATGACATCACAGGGGCAAATAACATGTTTTCTATCAATAGCGACAGAGAAAGAATCGATAATGTGGCACCGAAGAATGGGGCACATCCATCTGAGAAAAATGAACCAACTTGTGAGAAATGGGCTTGTCGATGGAGTAAACGTGAAACATTTCCATCTGAATGACAAGTGCGTGAGTTGTAAGAAGGGGAAGCAACACAAACAGTCCCACAAAGTGAAGAAGGTTAACTCTGTTGAGATGCCACTTGAGCGATTGCACATGGATCTTTTCGGACCGGTCAAGCGCAAAAGTCATCTTGGAGAGCTTTATTGTTTAGTCGTCACTGACGATTATTCAAGATTTTCATGGGTGATGTGTTTGCAGAACAAAAGTGACACCGTTAACAACCTAAAAGTTCTGTTCACTCGATTGGAGAATCTCTACAATGTGAAAATAAAGTGAATTCGGAGTGACAATGGGACGGAGTTCAAAAATGCCAAGATGGATGAACTTTGTGAAAGCAAAGGGATACATCATGAATATTCGGCTCTGTACACCGCACAACAGAACGGTGTTGCTGAACGAAAGAATAGGACTCTAATTGAAGCGGCTAGAACAATGCTCGCTGATTCGAATCTTCCAGTAATGTTCTGGAACGAGGCGATTTATGCAGCAAATTATACACTAAATCGGGTTTTAACAGTGAAGAAGTTTGGTAAAACATCTTATGAGCTGTTACACCGAAGAAAGCCGAATTTAGAGTATCTAGAACCTTTTGGGGCGCCATGCACGATGTTGAATCCAAGCGAGAAGTTTAGTCCTAAAGCTGAGGAGGGATACTTTGTTGGATATGCAACCCCGCTCAAACGGGTATACAACAAGCGAACTCGTCGAGTGGAGGATTGGGCTAACGTGGAAGTTCAACGATATACTCAAAATTTGCAAGGCACGGGTCCTGATTGGATGTTTGATTACAAAGATTTCTTTGAATCATTCAATCTAGATAGCTTGGTTGAAGAAGCTGTTATCAGATTACTTTACGAGTGTGAAAATGCAACGACTTCACCGTTGGTGCGTCCGATCACCGTGAACCCCCTACCAGCTTCTAATGATACCAATGCTCCTATACAAGAGTAAGAAGTGTTTCAAGAGGCTTCAACTTCATTAGACTCTTCAGAATCTGAAGATGAACAATTTGAAGAAGTTATTCTTGAACATGCAGAAGAACCAGAGGCACCGCCAGTGAACCCAACTCCAACTCCAGATGTTGCTTCATCATCAAATACGGGTCATGATCTGGATGCTGTAGAGAACTTGACTGTTCAGACGGGAGTTACTGTACCTGATTATCCGGAATCTCGGATTCATCGTATTCACCCGCTGGAGCAAGTTATCGGTGATCCTGGTAGTAGTGTTATGACCAGAGGGCAGCTGAGAAGCGTTAACTCGCCAGAGAGTTTTGGTGCTTTAGCTTTATATGCCAAAATTCAAAAATCTGGTTGTCAAAATGATTGGTCGTTTGCGTGTTATGTGTCGCAGGTAGAGCCAAGGACATACAAGGATGCTTTGAAGGAAGATGCATGGGTTGAAGCTATGCAGGAGGAGTTATTACAATTCCAGAAATTGGGAGTTTGGACGCTCACGGATTTGCCGCCGGGAAGGAAGAAAATAGGCACTAAATGGGTGTTTAAGTGCAAGAAGGATGATCGTGGGGTTATTGTTCGTAACAAAGCCAGATTGGTCGTGCAGGGTTTCCATCAAATCGAAGGGATTGATTATAACGAAATCTATGCACCGGTAGCACGGATTGAAGCTATTCGGATGTTCCTTGCGTTTGCTTCATACAAGAAATTCAAAGTTTATCAAATGGACGTTAAGAGCGCATTTCTGTACGGGAAAGTCAAGGAAGAGGTTTATGTCGGGCAGCCACCAGGCTTTGAGGACCCAATCCACCGGGATAAGGTCTACGTGCTGAACAAAGCTCTATATGGCTTGCACCAGGCTCCGAGACAGTGGTACGAGGAGCGAAGTACATATCTCATCTCCAAAGGATTTAAGCGCGGACTCGTCGATTTCACCCTCTTTACGAAGAAGACGGGAGATGATTTGCTTCTAGTACAGATTTACGTTGATGATATAATATTTGGTTCAACTAACGAGCTTTTATGCAGGGAGTTCGAAACTGTCATGCAGGACAAGTTTGAAATGAGCGCAATGGGGGAAATGCAGTTTTTCCTAGGCTTGCAGGTGGACCAAAGACCCGACGGGATCTTCATTCACCAGACAAAATATGTCTCCGACATCTTGAGCCGATTCCAGATGGAGGACTCTAAGCCGATGGATACCCCGATTCAACCCAATCACGGGATTGGAGTGGACGCTAAGGGGGAGCTGACGGACCCATTTACATACAGAGCAATCATCGGATCTCTGATGTATTTGACGGCGTCTCGACCAGATATTATGTACGCAACGTGTCTCTGTGCCCGCTATCAATCGAAGCCGAAACAAAGTCATCTGACGGCGGTCAAGCGTATCCTTAGATATCTGAAGGGTTGTCCCTCAAAAGGACTTTGGTACCCTAATGATGATGATTTTGATTTTATTGCTTTTAGTGATGCAGATTGGGGCGGCTGTGACAAAGATAATAAATCTACTACAGCTGGTTGCCAGTTTTTAGGGAGCAGGTTAATCACCTGGCAATGCAAGAAGCAGACTTCCGTGGCACTATCTACCTGTGAAGCCGAGTACATTGCAGCTTCGAGTTGCTGTTCGCAAGTGCTCTGGATCCAACAGCAGATGGTGGATTACGGTTTGCAGTTTCTTAAAACCCCTATACACTGTGACAACGAAGCCGCAATTGCATTAACTAAAAATACTGAAAATCATTCTAAGGCGAAACATATCCGGATCAAATATCATTTTATCCGTGATTGTTACGCTAAGGAATTGATAGATATGGTCAAAATCCATACTGACTACCAACGTGCAGATTTGTTTACAAAAGCTTTTGACAGATCCCGCTTTGAATATCTTTTAAAAGTAAACAATATAAAGGAAAAACAGGACTAATCGGCACCTCGGTTTATCGCTTTTTAGTTTTAGTTTTAATATTTTGCTAATTGGGAATTTCTCTTTGCTAATTGGGAATTTCTCTTTACTATCGTAATCCTCAAAGAAGTTGATGCTTTCGAGGGGATTGTTTAATCCTCAAAGAAGTTGATGCTTTCGAGTGGATTGTTTCTTTCAAATTTTGTTTTTATTGTTTTTCAGAAAAATTAAAAACCCAAAAATATGTTCTTTATTTTAGGGGGAGCTATTTTATCAGAAAAACCAAAAACATTGTAAAATTCAAAAAGACCTAAAAATTAGAAAAACAAAAATGATTTCCTGGATAAAAAGAGGAAATGATAGTACATCAGTGGGGATCTGACACAGGCTAAAGAATTGTATAGTATAATGAGGCATATGTTGACTACGTGTGATATGCTGATAGGCTTCGTAGACTAAATATTGCGTGCATTAGTGATACAAACATAACGAACTACGCGTTCGTGGCTGAACACCTCATGGGCATATGGTCTTAGTACCGTAATTTCGTTTGATAGGATTGCCAAAATCTGAGGTTTCGGGTCGTTATGTTATGGTTATCCGGGATATTCTTATTAAACTTTTGTCGTATTGATTTACGGACCTAGTTTCATCAGAATATTTGCTAAAGAGCTTAATTGCCAAAACCGGAAGTTACCGAATTGAGGAACTTTATGTTTTAATTGATCAAAGATCATTATTACATCGTATTGATCATCTGATGCAAATCAGTGATTAATATCAGCCTCAACCTAGTGTATATGCACATGTTGCTCTGCTGCATTCGTTTGCTGACCTGTACACCTCTATGCTATATACTTTGTAACTTTTACGGATAACTCTGGCATAATCACGCGTTACGACGAAGCTTTGTGCAATTACTTGATACGGGAGTATGTCGTGTGTGTGGGCACCACATCGTGTTAGTCTAATACACCTAACTCGTATCATTTTAAAGCATTGCGTAATTGTCTGCATGTGAGCTTACGTGGACCACAATATCAGCAATTGTCGTGTCACCTACTGTTTCTAATGATAATATTAAACAAATAGATCAATGCTGTGATCAGATTTCTCAGAAAACTGATATGATCCTCTTACCGGATTTCACAAAATGTTTATTGCTTTCATTTTACTTTGATGCATTTTTACTTTGTTGCATTTTACTTTTATTGTCAAAAAGATACAAAATCCAAAAAGATTTTAGGTGTGTTTTTGATAAAATTTCAGAAAAATCCAAAATTTTTGCATTTCTGCTTTATTTTTGATAACCGGGGATGCTTGATAGTCAATTTCTGAGATTTGATAACACCATCTGGGCTTTGTATCATTTAAAATGTGAAAATATGAGCTTTGGAAGTTTAACAGATTGAAAAATGTTGAACGGGATTCGAATTCGTGATTTGGCAAAATTTTCAGATTTTTCCATTTCACATTCGCCCCTTAATTGGGTCGAATGTGGAAAAATCTTACCTTCGGCCGTTTAACTTTGGACGAATGTGGACATTTTACACAAAAATCCACCTTCGGGTGAAAGGTTCTACCTTCGGGTCATTAAATTTGGGGCGAAGGTGGAACATACCCGCATTCGACCGTTAAACTGGGCGAAGGTGGCCTCCCTATATAAGTTCATCACAGGTTCGAACCCTCATTAGATTTTTTCAAAATTTACAAGAACGCAAAGTATGATTTCTAGGATAATCAGACAATAATAAAGAGCAAGATACAAGACATTGAGATGTTCATTACAGAGTCTGATATCAGAGAAGCACTCCAGATAAAGTTTGAAGTGAGTGAAGATCCAAGAGAACTTTCATGGACCGAACAGAAGGCATGTTTTCTCAGGATGAAGTACAAAGGAGCTATAACTGATGGTTCAATGCACAAAGGGAAGTTGAGCGTGCAGTTTAAATACTTTGCACACGTCATAATCCATGTATTTGGCTGTGTAAGTGGAGGATATGACGTGATGAGGAGAAGTTTGAGTTCGTTGTTGGTTGCGTTGACTCTCAACAAACCATTCAATGTGTCTGGGATGATACTAGATCACACTAGAGATGTTGAAGGGCTTGAAGAAGAAGCAGTTCATGTTATACCCTAGATTCCTGATGATGATCTTTGATCACAAGTATCCTCATTTGAAGAAGGATCCGACACAGATACTTGGTCAAGATCATATGAATATAAGAACGTTGGTTAGAATGAAGGGCTACAAGGGTGTGCCAGACAATGAAAGGCCACCATACAGAAGGTTATTTGGAGCTTTAGCCAAAGAGGATTACTCTGATCCTGGAAAGAATACGGCTAGGCATCCTGATAGTGATTCTGATAATGACGATCCCTTAGTATATGCTGATGCTAATACTAAGAGGAAGAGACAGGTAGTAAATCCCGGAGCCAAAGGGAAGGGTAAGGGAAAAACTGACCAGGGTAGTTCAAAGCAACACGTGGTTAGGAAGAAAACAACTGCAAAGAAAGGTACTGGTTTGGTGGATGAAGAATCAGTGGATTCAGAAGAAACTGAGGAGGAGGAACAGTGGGATTCTGATGCTGAGAATGTTAGGGCCACCAAACGTAAGGCCACTATGGTTGGTGAGTCTGAATCATTAAACAGATCAATTGCAGAAGCTGAGAAAAGTAAGAAGTCTGTTGGTGCTGAAGATGAAGGTTTAGGTGTGAATATGGATGAGTTGAATGCAGGAGAGACTGTGCTTGTAAATTTGCCCAAGCCTAAGCACAAGACCATGGCTAAGAAAACAAGTACTAAGCAGCTGAGAGAAAAAGAGTTAGCCCAACTCTTGAGAGGTAAAAGAGTACCCGATGCTGGTACGTCATCAAAGCTGTCTTCACCAGTCACTAAAAAGCAAAAGAAATCTAAAGAGGCAGAGACATTACCAGTTGATGAATTCAATGTTGCACTGGATAATGTACTTGACATGTTTAGAAAGCCTCAGAAAGAAAAGGAAGCTGAAGTTGAGTCATCTAGATCCAAATCTAAGAAAGTCACTGTGGATGATGATGTTATGAAGCAGGTGAACAAGAAGATGGATGATATGATGAAGATGATTGTGGCTCAACAAGCTGAAATTGCCAAGTTCAAGCAGAATGAAGAAAAGATGCTTCAGATTGTGGTAGCTTCAAAGTCAAATCAAGATGAGATTGACGAGAAGGTTAAGAAGCTTGAAGCAAAGAACAAGAAGCTTGAGGGTAAATGTTCAAGAAACAAGAACAGGCTAAAGTTGATAAAAGAAGACAACAAAGAACTAAAGGCTGAGAACAAACGCCTTAGTGATTTGATTGATAACTTGTACAATGTTGCACCCAAGTTTAAGGAGGGTGAAGAAGATAAAGAAAAAGAAGAAGAGCAAGTTGATTATGAACCATCTGAATCGGATAAAGAGAAAGATGATGATGAGGATGATGAAGAGTCTGAAAAGATTGATGATGAGGATGATAAGAATGATGATGATGATGATGCTGAAGGGTCTGGAAGTCAGAAGGAAGATGACAGTAGTGATGAAAGTGATGATAATGATGGAGGAGATGATTCATCAAAGTTTACATTTGAAAAGAGAACACCTAAAAAGAAAGATACTGGAGAATCAAGTTCGAAGAAGAAGAAAGGTGAGAACGTTGATTCAGATGAAAGTATTTTCTGGAATGAAAAGGTGAGGTCTTTGACTGATGATGCTAAACAAGTATATAAAGATATGCTGGAAAGAAGAGAATGGACCATTGAGTTCACAGGACGTTTTGGTGAGATATTCCAAACAGACGACATGAGATATGAATTGGAATACAACGATCCTGATCTTGAAGAAGGAGAAGTACCTGCTTCTGTGGCAAAGGAGATTTTGGATGGACTTGCACAGAGAGTTGGGAAAACATTTGAGGAGTTCATTGTAGATGAGTCGATTCCAGATATTCCTGAAAAGGATATTGGAAGTCACTCTGATGATAAGAATACTCCTGAGTTTGATGAAGTGGAGATAGAAGACATAACGCATGAGGAATACCCACAATATTTCAGACAGACTGATGAAGATGTGGTATTTCCTGATTTTACTGAAATTCCAAACACTTCTGCGAAGAAGAAAGCTAAGCAAAGAAGTGCAGAATTTGTGGAGAAAGTATTTGGTGCTGATAAACAAGAATCTTCAAATCAATCTGATGAATTGAAGAGTTATTTGAAGAAATTGAGAGAAATGGATGAAAACCGACCGAAGCCTGAAGCTCAAGGAAACTTCTATAGATTCCATAATGCTAAGTTTAAGGGCAGAGCTCTCGGGTGGACATATTTAGGCAGGCTGAAGTGTCTAGCTGCCAAATGGGAATCAGGAATTCTATACTTTTATAGATTCATTGATTTGCTAACTCTACCGTACTGGGCGGTCAGAGATTTATGCAGATTCCCTATGTCGGGTGCTTCAGTGAACAATACACATGTCGGTTGGTGTGCAGACAAGCTTGTTTGGGAAAGCAGAACGAGATGGAATAGATTCAAGCCACAATATCCCAGGAGGAAAGTTCATAGGGATATTGATCCCAAAACCAAGCTGAAGCGGGTTACTTTGATATATAAGGCACCTGAAGTGATGAGGAAAATACCTTTGATGCCCATGCCACAACATTTCAGTGCTGACTTTATTTTCTGGTATTATGATTGGAGAAAGGCAGAGGCGGTGATAGTGTTGAGAGACGGGAAGGACAAGTACAAGCATGTTCATGTATTTGATCCTATGTGGTTGATAAACTGTACTTTCGAAGACATCATCATGCTCTTTTACAATCCGATTCATCATGAGCCGAATGACGCAGATCAAGCAAAGAAGTATACTCAAGTGATTGGAGTGTGTTTTGCATATGATATTAATGCGGGGAGTAATTTGGATAACAGACTTGGCAAGATGGTGAAGATGGCAAATGTGTCGAAACCGGTAAAAAGACAGTTAGAGCCTGAAATGACTAAAGAGCAGAAGAAACAGCTCAGAATCAAGTTGTTAAACAAAGCCATGGACAAAGACAGAAGACGATCCAATCAATAGTCGAGGGGGAGTTTGTAGATGCGTTTTGCGACTAATGATTGGATATTAACATATCTTAGAATGCTGATGGATAGAACGTGGAAATGGTCTGGTCGAATGTAGGCTTTTGTGGGCGAAGGTAGACAGAAGTGGACGAAGGTGCAAAGGAGTCTGACTGAAGTGTAGGTTCGTACCTTTATACCGGGCGAATGTGGAACTCTTCCACATTCGACCACAGCATATGGGCGAACGTGCAGTACCTATAAATAGAAATTGTGTTTTTGTAATGTATAGAGAGTTATTAGTTGTGTGTGTTTTGAGGTCAGGTTCCAGATTAGATTGAGAGTGTTTGTGTGTGTTCTAGATTAACCTAAAACTCATTGTAATCAAGTTTATGCAAAAGTTAATCTATGAAAACCTTTGAAAATGATGTTGATTGTGTTTTGAGTTGAGTTTTTATCAGTTTGTTCAAAGCTAGGGTTTCCGCACCTGGTTTTGTAACTTGTATGATCAATTAATCCTGTTTTAGTGAAAATCTTTCACTCACAGAAGCAAACGCAAGGAACATCCGAATAGCTTCAATGCGTGCTACCGGTGCATAGATTTCGTTATAATCAATCCCTTCGATTTGATGGAATCCCTGCACGACCAATCTGGCTTTGTTACGAACAATAACTCCACGATCATCCTTCTTGAACTGAAACACCTATTTAGTGCCTTTCTTCTTTCTTCTAGATGGCAAATCCGTGAGCGTCCAAACTCCCAATTTCTGGAATTGTATGCGACACATAACACGCAAACGACCAATCATTTTGACTACCAGATTGTTGAATTTTGGCATATAACGCTAAAGCACCAAAACTTTCTGCCGAGTTAACACTTCGCAGCTGCCCTCTGGTCATCACGCTGCTTCCAGGATCACCGATAACTTGCTCCAGCGGGTGAATACGATGAATCCGAGATTCCGGATATTCAGGTACAGTAACTCCCGTCTGAACAGTCAAGTTCTCTACAGCATCCAGATCATGACTCGTGTTAGATGATGAAGCAACATCTGGAGTTGGAGTTGGGTTCACTAGCGGTGCCTCTGGTTCTTCTGCATGTTCAAGAATGACTTCTTCAAATTGTTCATCTTCAGATTCTGAAGAGTCTAATGAAGTGGAAGCCTCTTGAAACACTTCTTCCTCTTGTATAGGAGCATTGGTATCATTAGAAGCTTGTAGGGGGTTCACGGTGATCGGACGCACCAACGGTGAAGTCGCCGCGTTTTCACACTCGTAAAGTAATCTGATAACAGCTTCTTCAACCAAGCTACCTAGATTGAATGATTCAAAGAAATCTTTGTAATCAAACATCCAATCAGGACTCGTGCCTTGCACATTTTGTGTATCTCGTTGAACTTCCACGTTAGCCCAATCCTCCACCCGACGAGTTCGCTTGTTGTATACCCTTTTGAGCGGGGTTGCATATCCAACAAAGTATCCCTCTTCAGCTTTAGGACTAAACTTTTCGCTTGGATTCAACATCGTTCATGGTGCCCCAAAAGGTTCTAGATACTCTAAATTCGGCTTTCGTCGGTGTAACAGCTCATAAGATGTTTTACCAAACTTCTTCACTGTTAGAACCCGATTAAGTGTATAATTTGCTGCATAGATCGCCTCGTTCCAGAACATTACCGGAAGATTTGAGTCTGCGAGCATTGTTCTAGCCGCTTCAATTAGAGTCCTATTCTTTCGTTCAGCAACACCGTTCTGTTGTGGGGTGTACGGAGCCGAATATTCATGATGTATCCCTTTGCTTTCACAAAGTTCATCCATCTTGGCATTTTTAAACTCCGTCCCATTATCACTCCGAATTCTCTTTATCTTCACATTATAGAGATTCTCCAATCGAGTGAACAGAACTTTTAAGTTGTTAAAGGTGTCACTTTTATTCTGCAAACACATCACCCATGAAAATCTTGAGTAGTCATCAGTAACAACTAAACAATAAAGCTCCCCAAGATGACTTTTGCGCTTGACCGGTCCGAATAGATCCATGTGCAATCGCTCAAGTGGCATCTCAACAGAGTTAACTTTCTTCACTTTGTGGGACTGTTTGTGCTGCTTCCCTTTCTTACAACTCACACACTTGTCATTCAGATGGAAATGTTTCACGTTTACTCCATCGACAAGTCTATTTCTCACAAGTTGATTCATTTTTCTCAGATGAATGTGCCCCATTCTTCGGTGCCACATTATCGATTCCTTCTCGGTCGCCTTTGAAAGAAAACATGTTATTTGCCCCTGTGTTGTCATCGCCTTGGACATATCAAGAATATAGAGATTGTTGACGCGAGGTGCCTTCAACATTATCCACTCCTTTGGAATTTTGAAGCCCGGTTTGAGAATATAGCAGGATTTGTCATCAAAATGCACAGTAAATTGTTTATCACAAATTTGACTGACGCTCAACAGATTATAATCGATCTGCTTCACATAAGATATTCTCTCAAAACTCACTATCCCATTACTCACGCTCCCCTCCATAGTAATATATCCACCTTTATTTCCAGCGAATGCGACATATCCACCATTAATGTTCTTCACATCGAACAGCAATGCAAGATCCCCTGTCATGTGGCCTGAAGCTCTACTATCAACAATCCAAAGACTGCTAATAGGGCCAGCTGAAGCTCCCTGCACACATCATGTAAAACAGTTAGTTCTTTCGGGGGACCCAAGCCTGAGTCTTGGGTCTTGGAATATCATTGTTCAAAGAAACATTCTCATTAACATTTTGTTTTGGATCAATCTTTTTCTGATTGTTCAAAACATTTTCCTTTTTCTCATTGACTTTTGAAGTTGAGGCTCCTGGAGAACCATTGGGTGTCCAAGATTGTTCAGATCTATTCAAGATACGAATCTGAGACTTTGGGTTCTCAGTCGGTTTCTAAACATTGTTTGCAAAAGAAACTTTCTTGGTTACCTTATCTGATTTAACAGACTTAGGTCCAACATTTGACTTGACAATCGGTTTTAGTGGAACCTTTTGCCTATCAGTTGTCGTGTTCACCACTGGTTTTCTCCATGATTGTTCCATAGCAATCCGATTTCTTCGATCATATTGAATTGAATGATTATTCCTCTTTTGATAAAAATTGTTTTGATTATAAAACTGTTGTTGTTGAGGAACAACACGTCTGTGTGGTGGAACATAATGATCAATCGGTTTCCTCATGGAATTCCTTACTTCAACTTCGTGCCTTTTATGCCTAACATACGAGCCCTGAGCAAGTAAATGCCCTCGCTCCCCGCATTTAAAGCATGCACGGTACTCTTCAAAAACATTTGGAGCATTCGGTTGAGCAAATGATCGAACAGGATATTGATCATTGTACTGTTGATTCCTCAAACTCTCAGGGAGTGGCCCTTTTGAGTAAGCAGGCTCATGAAAACCGTTAGCTCTGGTTTTGGGTCTAATGAACTCTGTGACATGGACCTTTGGTTCTTGAGGAACATCCAAATACAATTTCTTTAAGATGGCAGGTGGGATTTCATTTGTTCTCTCATGTTTTGGGAACCAAATGGTGCTTTCTTGCCAGATTTTATCAATTTTAGCATAGTTAGCATTTTTTATTGGAAATTCCTCGTCAGAGATGATCTTATCAGATCCTTCCATCCGATAAAACACCTTGACTGGTTTGTCACACGGTTCATTCTTAACATTTTTCTCAAGTTCTTTCTTAACCACATTCTTTTCAGACTTTTTCTCACGATGAGCATTTGCCATCGGATGCACATGTTGAGATGATGAGACTGGTTCATTGGTAATGATGTGATTTTCTTTTGGAATATCACATGCATTAGCAGTTTGAACATTACCAGTATCATCACTCTCAGTGTCTGAATCAACGCTCTCAGCAGTAACACCCTCATCATTCAAACCTAAAATCGGTCTCACATCGGAATGTGGATCACCAATACTCGAGGTATTAGATTCATTTTCCGATGATGAGTCTGATTTTACCGAGCTCTCCGGTGTCACTTGATGACAATTATGGTTTTCAAAAAGCACCGGAGATGGCACAGACTTGTAATTAGTGGTTTGATCATCAATGATGTGGTCTACCACATAAGCAATGTGCTTATAACTTTCCAACTTTTTGTTTACTTTTTCAGCAAAGCACTTGATGGCGGCCATTTCCAACTTCGTGTTTTCAATTTCATTTATGTAATTATTAATTGCAAGTTGTTTTAATGAAAGAGTATTTTTCAAGTCAGAAATGTCCTTTTTATAGCCATCTAGTACCTTGTTGAAAGCATTCAACTCTTTGCGAGTAGATTGACTGTTCATGATAGCGGATCAGTGCTACACTCAGAACTTACAGGTTTTGGCGGATCAGTCATGGCCATCAAAGCAAAATGAGCTTCCTTTCCAGCGAAAAACTTGGAGTAATCAATCGTGGTGAAAGCATCATCTGCAATGCATGACTTCCTCGTCATCAGAAAATCAGCTTCTGCTAGCAACTGATCAATATCATCATCCAGAGATGTAACACTTGCTTCTGTATCCGATTCACTGTCTGAATCTGAGTAAACCGATTCACACTCCTCAGGAACATCAGAAACAGTGTCAATCACCACTCCAGAATTAGCTTCCTCAGCCTTAACCTCAACAGACTCAGTCTCCATTTCCACTTCAGCCTCAGACACATCAACTTCAACCTCAGTTTCTACCTTCTCATTAACTATCACCGACTCTTCAATATCAACCTGTCGCGCAACACAAGCCACATTGCCACCAGTTGTGATCTCCTCAACACCTATTTGCAATCCCGACCAATCAAACCGTTCATCCTGTTGAATCATCAATGCTTGATTCTGATTGGTATTCTGTTGTGTCTCATTTGGTGTAGTGATTGGTATGACTGTTCGGTTAGTGTTGTTAGGTGATTGGTTTTGAGTCTGGTTTGGTGTGTTTGGTTGTCTGTTTTGGTTGTTGTTAGAGTTATTTTGTCGGTTTTGATAGTTGTTATTTTGGTATGAAACTTGGTTTTGGTTTTGTTGTTGACGGTTTTGGTAGCTTGCATTGAATGGGTTCCTATTACTTTGTTTTGGTGGCTGGGTGCATTCTCTTTTAAAGTGACCTTTCCCTCCACAATTAAAACAAGTAACTTTCTCCTTGTTGAACCCGTAGGTTGTGTTAGGAGACGTTCCCAAATCAGTTCTACCCGTCTTCTCAATAAATTTTGTTGCTCTTCTCATAATGCTCGCAAAAGCCCACTGGATATCAATCAATTCCATCTCTTCTTTATCAATCTGTGCATAGTCTTCATTGGTTAAGTTGTTATTCCCAATTTGACTAGCAACTAATCCATTGTAAGATGAAACCATTGCAGAGACTAGTGCAATATGTTGCTGAGCAACTTCAACCGTCACATTACCCAAGTTAGAAGTCTCCAAAACCACCGGTTGTTGATTAGGTTAAGTAGCTTGGTTCATTGGTTGTTGATATTGGCTAGCAGTATAGAAAGCTGCTTGTTGCATTGGTGAAAATGGTGAAATGTAGGAATTGTTGTATTGTTGTTGTGGTGGTGGTGGTGTGTATGATGGTTGTGAGTAGGATGAGGTTTGTGCCATGTAGTTGATGGTAGGTTTTGGTGATTCCATAACATTGGAAATGCAAGCAACATGTGGTGCCACTACCCCTCCTGAACTTGAGTTACTAACTGGAACTGAAGTGCCTCCAAAATATAAGCTAGGATTCTGAGGAATCTGTGATCTTCTAGCTTTCCTCTTCTCTTCCATTTCTTTGTTTTCCAGCTTCTGTATAAACTCATGAATAGTCCAGAATTGGTATGCATCTTTCTCCCTAAGAACTTCCACATGCTGATCCCAGTATGGTGGTAGAGCATCTGCAAACTTATCCACCAAAGTTGTCATAGGAATCTGTATACCATAACTTGACAATTCAGTTAGCAAATGACTATATCTAGGAGTTAATTCTTTTAAAGTTTCATTGCCAATATAAGAAAAATTCTCAAACTCCTTTCTTAATTCATCCATCCTTAAGCTTCTAGTCTTCTCATTCCCATCATGCCTCTTTTTAAGCATATCCCATAGTTGCTTAGACGTGGTGCAAGTCCCAAACTGATGCAACAGATCGTTTGTGATTGCCTGAGTCAACTGGGAAAAGGCTTTCTTCTCCACAGCAAACTTCTTTTTCTCCTCCTCAGACATACTCTCCAATGGAACTGGTTCACCTGTATTCTCCAAAACTGGTGCTGTGTAACCTCTAGCAATCATGCTCCATGCCTCTGCACCCTCCATTCCCATGCCTTCCAAGTGGATCTTGAACTTGTTCTGCCACTGATTATATTCTTGTATCTCCATGAGCTTAGGTGGCCGATTCCCGCTACCTGAAGATAAGTCATTTATTAGTGTAGAAATAGCATTTGTAGTTTGAGTATTTACTACCGCTGCTGCTACTCCCCAGTAGTCAGGTTGTGGTGCTGGAGGTGTCACACTTTGAGGCATCGAGCTAGTCATCGCCATGTAGTTAATCGGTTGCGAAGACTGTGTGCTCGTCTTTTGTGCTGCCACTGTCCATGGGTCCATCACTTGCTGTTGTGGTTGTGTCGTTGCTGGTCTCGGGTTAGTCGGAAAATTCCACATGATTACGAACTTCGAAAAATCCAACACTTAGAAAATTTTCCAAAACTGAAGTCTAGGGTCGCCCGAATTCTCTTACTTTCGTCCCTTTCTGGTCCAAATTCGCCTAAACAGGATTCACCCGAATGTAAAAATTCACCAGAATGTAAAATCAGCTAACACTTTTCCACTTTCGCCCAAAAAGCTTCAGGTTCGACCGGTAAATTTCCACGTTCGCCCGCCCGATCAATCGAATGTGGAAAATCTTATCCGAAAGTGAAAAATTCAACCAAAAATTTCCAGGTTCGCCCAGAAACTATCTACGTTCGACCAAAATTGACACAGATTCGCCCATTATGAGTCAGGTTCGCCCACTATGACACACATTCGACCATTTTCAATCTGAAAAACGGTTACACTTTGAAAAACGGTTATTTTGATCTCTGATTTTCAAAAGTTTATGGATTTGAATGATCTTTATGAGGTTTTGATTCGGAATTGATTTGGAACAACTTTAATTCTTGGAATTTTAGATTTTATCCACAAATTCAACTTCAAATCAATCAAAAACACTCAAAAACCATTTTCATTCAAAAACAGATGTATTTTGATCAAAATTAGGTCCAAATCAGCTCTGAGTTTATCAAATTTGTTGTTGTATGATCCGTATGGCTCTGATACCACTTTGTAAACGAAAGATTTTGACTAAAACAGGATTAATTGATCATACAAGTCACAAAACCAGGTGCGGAAACCCTAGTTCTGAACAAACTGATAAAACTCTAATCAAAACACAATCAACATCATTTTCAAAGCTTTTTCATAGATTAACCTTTTCAAATATTCAATTACAATCACACACACGTTAATCTAGAACACTTAAACACTTTCTCAAAATCACCTACAACCTGACTCAAACACACACACAAACTGAAACTCTCTATAACTCACAAATACACAAATTCTATTTATAGCCACTGCACATTCGCCCACTGTGAATGGTCGAATGTGGAATTCTTCCACATCCGCCCACTACAGGGTACGAATGTATATCTCTGATCAGGTTCCATTCTACCTTCGCCCACTGTATCTTCACCTTCGCCCATTCTGCTCTACCTTCGCCCAGTATATCTACATTCAACCCATCAGCAACTTTTAACACATGTTAACCTGTAGATCCAATCACTAGTCGCACTACGTGCATCTACAATATCTCTGTATACTTTCTTTGCATCATCACTTAGAGATCTCACCTTTTCATTCCAAAAGATACTTTCATCTGAATCTGTATTCCCACCTTTCTTCTTCTTAGAACTAGATTCTCCAGTATCCTTCTTCGGTGTTCTCTTTTCAAATGTGAACTTACTAGTGTCATCTCCCCCTTCATCATCATCACTGTCACTACTACTATCATCATCTTTCTTACTACCCGATCCCTCAGCATCATCATCATCATCTTTATCGCTTTTCTTACTCTCCTCATCATCACTTTTCTCAGATTCATCATCTTCCTCATCATCCTTTTCTTCTTCAGAATCAGAAGGCTCAAAGTCTACCTGTTCCTCCTCTTTTTCCTTATCCTCTTCACCTTCTTTCAGCTTCGGTGCTTCATTATACAAACTATCTAACAAATCACTAAGGCGTTTGTTTTCAGCCTTTAGTTCTTTGTTATCAGCTTTGATCACCTTAATCATACTCCTATTCCTGGAACATTTACCCTCAAGCTTCTTATTATCAGCTTCCAGTTTCTTTACCTTCTGCTCAATCTCATCTTGATTAGTCTTTGAAGCAACCACTATCTGAAGCATTTTCTCTTCATTCTGCTTAAACTTGGCAATCTCTGCCTGCTGAGCTACAATCATTTTCATCATCTCATCCATCTTTTTGTTAACCTGCTTCATCACATCGTCTGAAACAGTAACCTTCTTCGATTTGGATGGCTCAGCTTCTTTGGCTTTCTCCTTCTGAGGCTTCCTAAACATATCTAAAACATTATCCAGTGCAACATTGAACTCATCAACTGGTAAGGTTTCAGCCTCTTTACTCTTTTTCTGCTTCTTGGTAACCGGTGAAGATAACTTCGATGATGTACCAGCATCTGGTATTCTTTTTCCTTTCAGCAGCTGGGCTATTTCTTTCTCCCTCAACTGTTTAGTACTGGATTTCTTTGCCATAGATTTGTGTTTTGGTTTTGGCAAATTCACTACAACAGTTTCACCTGCTTCCAACTCATCCATGTTAACACCTAAACCTCCTTCATCAACATCAACAGGCTTCTTCTTCTGTTGTACTTCTTCAATTGTATTATTAAGAGATTCAGACTCACCAACCATAGTGGCCTTACGTTTGGTGGTCCTAACTCTTTCTTCATCCGAATCCCACTGCTCGTCTACCTCTGTCTCTTCTGAGTCAACAGAATCCTCATCAACCAAACTTGTTCCTTTCTTTGCTGTAGTTTTCTTCCTAACAACTTGTTGCTTCGAACTCCCCTGATCTGTCTTTGCCTTGCCCTTCCCTTTGGCTCCGGCATTGACAACCTGCCTCTTCCTCTTAGTGTTTGCATCAGCATACACCAAGGGATCATCATTATCCGAATCACTCTCAGCATGTCTAGCTTTGTTCTTTCCAGGATCAGTGTAATCCTGTTTAGCTAGAGCTCCAAACAATCTCCTATATGGTGGCTTATCTTCATCAGGCACACCTTTATACCCTTTCATCCTCACCAAAGTACGGATGTTCATGTGATCTTGACCTATGATCTTGGTTGAATCCTTCCTCAATTCAGGATATTTATGGTCAAAAATCATCATAAGAAACCTTGGGTATAGCATAAACTGTTTCTTTTTCAAACCCTTTAACATTTCGAGCATATGATCTAATATCATCCCAGAAACATTGAATGGTTTGTTGAGAGTCAACGCAACCATCAATGACCTCAAACTTCTCCTCATCACATCGTATCCTCCGCTCACACAACCGAATACATGTATAATGACATGTGCAAAGTACTTGAACTGCACACTCAGCTTCCCTTTATGCATAGATCCATCAGTGATCGGACCTTTGTATTTCATCCTCAGAAAACAAGCCTTCTGTTCAGTCCATGATAACTCTCTGGGATCCTCACTGACTTCAAACTTAATCTGCAGTGCTTCTCTAATATCAGACTCTGTCAAGAACATCTCCATCCCCTGTATCTTGCTCTTGATAATCATTTGATTCTCCCAGAAATCATACTTCGCATTCTTGTAGAAATCCTCAACAATATCTTTGTAGATGATTGTCGGTGTAGCTAAAGCATGTACAATCCTGCTCCTCTTCAAAAACTCAATAATCCCAGTAAACTCTGTGTTCTTTTCCACATCTCCAAGATACGCACAGCAATTGTGAGATGATTCGAATGGCCATCTACTAGGAACTGATGCTTCAGCCTCTTGAACTGGATCTGGAATGACATTCCCCACTTGTGCTTCAATGTTTTCTGGTTGCTCAGCCATCTGCACATCAAAATCAGAAAAATACGTCAGAATACAAAAACGACAAAAATTGACAATTTTAAGAATTTTATTTTCCACATTTGCCCTTTTTTATCAGGTCGAATGTAGAAGTTTTGGTACGAATGTGCAAGACTTAGTACGAATGTGAAAATTGTGTTGTTTTAAAATTACATTCGCCCATAATAATCCTCATTCGTCCAATTATTTCCACCTTCGCCCATTTTAAGGATCGAAGGTGAAAACTGCAAAATCCCCAAAATTCAAAATTTTTCCATCTTTGTTTTTAACATCTAATTCTGATTGTTTTGTATCCTAATTAGGCCGATTAGCACTCGTGCATAACCAATTGTTCATAATCTTCAGTTTGCATCAGTTTTAATAAGAAATTAGGTTTTGACTGCTTCAATCGATCAATTAACCAACTAAAAGATGTTATAAACCTAATTCGTTGATTATTCTCCCCCTAAAACTGATGTGAACTGAAATGCAATCAACAACAATCAGTAACAAACACCCTAGAACCCTAAATTCTAAAACCCTAGGTTCGAACATAAACACGACGATTCTGATCTTGTTTGGGCTCCATTACCTGTGAAATAGGTATGAAAATGATCAGTGTTTATCAAGGAACAAAAACCACAAGCAAAGGAAAGTCCAGCAACAAGTTTTGGTATCGAAGAAAAATTTGAAAAATTTGTGAATGAGGGTCGAACCTGGTTTGGCATTATATATAAACGGTACATTCGCCCGTTATTGTGGTCGAACGTGGGTAAGGTCCACATTCGCCCCAAATGAATGGCCCGAATGTGGACTTGTCACCCGAAGGTAGAAATTTATTATATAAAACCCACATTCGCCCAGTCCAAACACCCGAATGTAAAGATTTTTCCACATTCGACCCAATTAAGGGGCGAATGTGAAATGGAAAAATCTGAAAATTTTGCCAAATCACGAATTCGAATCCCGTTCAACATTTTTCAGTCCGTTAAACTTCAAAAACTCATAAGTTCATCTTTTGAATGATACAAAGCCCAGATGGTGTTATCAAATCTCAGAAATTGACCACCAAACACCGTCGGTTATCTAAAATAAAGCAGAAATGCAAAAATTTTGGTTTTTCTGAAATTTTAGCAAAACACACCTAAAATCTTTTTGGATTTTGTATCTTTTTGACAATAAAAGTAAAATGCATCAAAGTAAATGAAAGCAGTAAACATTTTGTGATATCCGGTAAGAGGATCATATCAGTTTTCTGAGAAATCTGATCACAGCGTTGATCTATTTGTTTAATATTATCATTAGAAATAGTATGTGACACGGCAATTGCTGATATTGTGGTCCACATAAGCTCACATGCAGACTATTACGCAATGCTTTAAAATGATACGAGTTAGGTGTATTAGACTAACACGTTGTGGTGCCCACACACACGACATACTCCCGTATCAAGTAATTGCACAAAGCTTCGTCGTAACGCGTGATTATGCCAGAGTTATCCGTAAAAGCTACAAAGTATATAGCACAGAGGTGTACAGGTCAGCAAACGAATGCAGCAGAGTAACATGTGCATATACACTAGGTTGAGGCTGATATTAACCACTGATTTGCATCAGTAAGTCAATACGATGTAATAATGATCTTTGATCAATAAAACATAAAGTTCCTCAATTCGGTAACTTTCGGTTTTGGCATTTAAGCTCTTTTAGCAAATATTCTGATGAAACTAGGTCCGTAAATCAATACGACAAAAGTTTAATCAGAATATCCCGGATAACCATAACATAACGACCCGAAACCTCAGATTTTGGCAATCCTATCAAACGAAATTACGGTACTAAGACCATATGCCCATGAGGTGTTCAGCCACGAACGCGTAGTTCGTTATGTTTGTATCACTAATGCACGCAATTTTAGTCTACGAAGCCTATCAGCATATCACACATAGTCAACACACGCCTCATTATACTATACAATTCTTTAGCCTGTGTCAGATCCCCACTGATGTACTATCATTTCCTCTTTTTATCCAGGAAATCATTTTTGGTTTTTCTAATTTTTAGGTCTTTTTGAATTTTTCAATGTTTTTGGATTTTCTGAAAAACAATAAAAACTTTAAAAAAAATATTAAACAATCCACTCGAAAGCATCAACTTCTTTGAGGATTAAACAATCCACTCGAAAGCATCAACTTCTTTGAGGATTACGATAGTAAAGAGAAATTCCCAATTAGCAAAAATCAGAAAATTAAAACTAAAAAGCGATAAACCGAGGTGCCGATTAGTCCTGTTTTTCCTTTATGTTATTGACTTTTAAAAGATATTCAAAGCGGGATCTGTCAAAAGCTTTTGTAAACAAATCTGCACGTTGGTAGTCAGTATGGATTTTGACCATATCTATCAATTCTTTAGCGTAACAATCACGGATAAAATGGTATTTGATCCGGATATGTTTCGCTTTAGAATGATTTTCAGTATTTTTAGTTAATGCGATAGCGGCTTCGTTGTCACAGTGTATAGGGGTTTTAAGAAACTGCAAAGCGTAATCCACCATCTGCTGTTGGATCCAGAGCACTTCCGAACAGCAACTCGAGGCTGCAATGTACTCGGCTTCACAGGTAGACAGCGCCACGGAAGTCTGCTTCTTGCATTGCCAGGTGACTAACCTGCTCCCTAAAAACTGGCAACCAGCTGTAGTAGATTTGCTATCTTTATCACAGCCGCCCTAATCTGCATCACTAAAAGCAATGAAATCAAAATCATCATCATTAGGGTACCAAAGTCCTTTTGAGGGACAACCCTTCAGATATCTAAGGATACGCTTGACCGCCGTCAGATGACTTTGTTTCGGCTTCGACTGATAGCGGGCACAGAGACACGTTGCATACATAATATCTGGTCGAGACGCCGTCAAATACATCAGAGATCCGATGATTGCTCTGTATGTAAACGGGTCTGTCAGCTCCCCCTTAGCGCCCACTCCAATCCGGTGATTGGGTTGAATCGGGGTATCCATCGGCTTGGAATCCTCCATCTGGAACTGGCTCAAGACTTCGGATACGTATTTCGTCTGGTGAATGAAGATCCCCGTGGGTCTTTGGTCCACCTGCAAGCCTAGGAAAAACTGCATCTCCCCCATTGCGCTCATCTCGAACTTTTCCTGCATGACAGTTTCGAACTCCCTGCATAAAAGCTCGTTAGTTGAACCAAATATTATATCATCAACGTATATCTGCACCAGAAGCAAATCATCCCCTGATTTCTTCGTGAATAGGGTGCAGTCGACGAGTCCGCGCTTAAATCCTTTTGTCATGAGGTATGTACTTAGCTCCTCGTACCACTGTCTCAGAGCCTGGTGCAAGCCATATAAAGCTTTGTTCAGCACGTAGACTTTATCCCGGTGGATTGGGTCCTCAAAGCCTGGTGGCTGCCCGACATAAACCTCTTCTTTGACTTTCCCGTACAGAAATGCGCTCTTGACATCCATTTGATATACTTTGAACTTCTTATAGGAAGCAAACGCAAGAAACATCCGAATAGCTTCAATGCGTGCTACAGGTGCATAGATTTCGTTATAATCAATCCCTTCGATTTGATGGAATCCCTGCACGACCAATCTGGCTTTGTTACGAACTATAACCCCACGATCATCCTTCTTGCACTTAAACACCCATTTAGTGCCAATCTTCTTTCTTCCAGGTGGCAAATCTGTGAGCGTCCAAACCCCCAATTTCTGAAATTGTAATAACTCCTCCTGCATTACCTCAACCCAGGCGTCCTCCAGCAAAGCATCCTTGTATGTCCTTGGCTCTACCTGCGACACATAACACGCAAACGACCAATCATTTTGAGTACCAGATTTTTGTATTTTGGCATATAAAGCTAAAGCACCAAAACTCTCTGGCGAGTTAACACTTCGCAGCTGCCCTCTGGTCATCACACTGCTACCAGGATCATCGATAACTTGCTCCAGCGGGTGAATACGATGAATCCGAGATTCCGGATATTCAGGTACAGTAACTCCCGTCTGAATAGTCAAGTTCTCTTCAGCATCCAGATCATGACCCGTGTTAGACGATGAAGCAACTTCTGGAGTTGGAGTTGGGTTCACTGGCGGTGCCTCTGGTTCTTCTGCGTGCTCAAGAATGACTTCTTCAAATTGTTCATCTTCAGATTCTGAAGAGTCTAACGAAGTAGAAGCCTCCTGAAACACTTCTTCCTCTTGTACAGGAACATTGGTATCATTAGAAGCTGGTAGGGGGTTCACGGTGATCGGACGCACCAACGGGGAAGTTTCCCCGTTTTCACACTCGTAAAGTAATCTGATAACAGCTTCTTCAACCAAGCTATCTAGATTGAATGATTCAAAGAAATCTTTGTAATCAAACATCCAATCAGGACCCATCCCTTGCACATTTTGAATATATCGTTGAACTTCCACATTAGCCCAATCCTCCACCCGACGAGTTCGCTTGTTGTATACCCGTTTGAGCGGGGTTGCATATCCAACAAAGTATCCCTCTTCAGCTTTAGGACTAAACTTCTCGCTTGGATTCAACATCGTGCATGGTGCCCAAAAAGGTTCTAGATACTCTAAGTTCGGCTTTCGTCGGTGTAACAGTTCATAAGATGTTTTACCAAACTTCTTCACTGTTAAAACCCGATAGAGTGTATAATTTTCTGCATAAATCGCCTCGTTCCAGAACATTACCGGAAGATTTGAGTCTGCGAGCATTGTTCTAGCCGCTTCAATTAGAGTCCTATTCTTGCGTTCAGCAACACAGTTCTGTTGTGGGGTGTACGGAGCCGAATATTCATGATGAATTCCTTTGCTTTCACAAAGTTCATCCATTTTTGCATTTTTGAACTCCGTCCCATTATCACTCCGAATTCTCTTTATCTTCAAGTTGTAGAGATTCTCCAATCGAGTGAACAGAACTTTCAAGTTGTTAAAGGTGTCACTTTTATTCTGCAAACACATCACCCATGAAAATCTTGAGTAGTCGTCAGTGACAACTAAACAGTAAAGCTCCCCAAGATGACTTTTGCGCTTGACCGGTCCGAATAGATCCATGTGCAATCGCTCAAGTGGCATCTTAATAGAGTTAACTTTCTTCACTTTGTGGGACTGTCTGTGTTGCTTCCCCTTCTTACAACTTACACACTTGTCATTCAGATGGAAATGTTTTACGTCTACTCCATCGACAAGCCCATTCTTCACAAGATTCATTTTTCTTAGATGAATGTGCCCCATTCTTCGGTGCCACATTATCGATTCCTTCTCGGTCGCCTTGGATAGAAAACATGTTACTTGCCCCTGTGATGTCATCGCCTTGGACATATCAAGAATATATAGGTTGTTGACGCGAGGTGCCTTCAACATTACCCACTCCTTTGGAATTTGGAAGCCCGGTTTGAGAATATAGCAGGATTTGTCATCAGAATGAACAGTGAATTGTTTATCACAAATTTGACTGACGCTCAACAGATTATAGTCGATCTGCTTCACATATGATATCCTTTCAAAGCTCACTATCCCATTACTCACGCTCCCCTCCATAGTGATATATCCACCTTTATTTCCAGCGAATGCAACATATCCACCATTGATATTCTTCACGTCGAACAGCAACGCATGATCCCCTGTCATGTGGCCTGAAGCTCCACTATCAACAATCCAAAGACTGCTAATAGGGCCAGCTGAAGCTCCCTGCACACATCAAGTAAAACATTTAGTTCTTTCGGGGGACCCAAGCCTGAGTCTTGGGTCTTGGAATATCATTGTACAAAGTAACATTCTCATCAACACTTTGTTTTGGATCAATCTTTTTAGGATTGTTCAAAACACTTTCCTTCTTCTCATTGGATTTTGAAGTTGAGGCACCCGGAGAACCATTTGGTGTCCAAGATTGTTCAGTTCTTTTTAGGATACGTATCTGAGATTTTGGGTTCTCAGTCGGTTTCTAAACATTGTTTGCAAATGAAACTTTCTTGGTTACCTTATCTGATTTAATAGACTTAGGTCCAACATTTGACTTGACAATAGGTTTTGGTGGAACCTTTTGTCTATCATTTGTTGTGTTCACCATTGGTTTTCTCCATGATTGATCCATAGCAATCAGATTTCTGCGATCATATTGAATTGGACGATTGTTCCTCGTTTGATAAAAATTGTTTTGATTATAAAACTGTTGTTGTTGAGGAACAACTCGTCTGTGTGGTGGAACATAATGATCAATCGGTTTCCTCATGGAATTCCTCACTTCAACTTCGTGCCTCTTATGCCTTACATACGGGCATTGAGCAAGTAAATGCCCTCTCTCCCCGCATTTAAAGCATGCACGGTATTCCTCAAAAACATTTGGAGCATTCGGTTGAGCAAATGATCGAACAGGATATTGATCATTATACTGTTGATTCCTCAAACTCTCAGGGAGTGGCCCTTTTGAGTAAGCAGGCTCATGAAAACCGTTAGCTCTGTTTTTGGGTCTAATGAACTCTATGACATGAACCTTTGGTTCTTGAGGAACATCCAAATACAATTTCTTTAAAATTGCCGGTGAAATTTCATTTGTTCTCTCATGTTTTGGAAACCAAATGGTGCTTTCTTTCCAGATTTTATCAATTTTAGCATAATTGGCATTTTTGATTGGAAATTCCTCGTCAGAGATGATCTTATCGGATCCTTCCATCCGATAAAACACCTTGACTGGTTTGTCACACGGTTCATCCTTTACCTTTTTCTCAATTTCTTTCTTAACCACATTCTTTTCAGACTTTTTCTCACGATGAGCATTTGCCATCGGATGCACATGTTGAGATGGTGAAACTGGTTCAGTAGTAATGATGTGATTTTCTTTTGGAATTTCACATGCATTAACAGTTTGTTGACAACCAGTATCATCACTCTCAGAGTCTGAATCAACACTCTCAGCAGTAACACTCTCATCATTCAAGCCTAAAATCGGCCTCACATCGGAATGTGGATCACCAATACTCGAGGTATTAGATTCATTTTCCGATGATGAGTCTGATTTTACCGAGCTCTCCGGTGTCACTTGATGACAATTATGGTTTTCAAAAAACACCGGAGATGGCACAGACTTGTAATTAGTGGTTTGATCATCAATGATGTGGTCTACCACGTAAGCAATATGCTTATAACTCTCCAACTTCTTGTTGACTATTTCAGCAAAGCACTTAATGGCGGCCATTTCCAATTTAGTGTTCTCAATTTCATTTATATAGTTATTAATTGCAAGTTGTTTTAATGAAAGAGTATTTTTAAGATCAGAAATGTCCTTTTTATAGCCATCTAGTACTTTGTTGAAAGCATGCAACTCTTTGCGAGTAGATTGACAAATCATGATAGCACTATCACGTTGAACACGAAGTTCTTTGTTCTCCTCTGTCAATCTATCACAAGTACCACAATATTTATCACTAGTAATATCAGTGCTACACTCAGAACTTACAGGTTTTGGCGGATCTGTCATGGCCATCAAAGCAAAATGAGCTTCCTTTCCAGCGAAAAACTTGGAATAATCAATCTTGGTGAAAGCATCATCAGCAATGCACGACTTCCTCGTCTTTAGAAAATCAGCTTCTGCTAGCAACTGGTCAATGTCATCATCCAAAGAAGTAACACTTGCTTCTGTATCTGATTCACTGTCTGAATCTGAGTAAACTGATTCACACTCCTCAGGAACATCAGAAACAGTGTCAATCACCACTCCAGGATTTGCTTCCTCAGTCTTAACCTCAACAGACTCAGTCTCCACTTCCATTTCTTCCTCAGATTCATCAACTTCAACCTCAGTTTCTTCCTTCTCATCAACTATCACCGACTCCTCAATATCAACCTGTCGGGCAACACAAGCCACATTTCCACCAGTTGTAATCTCCTCAACACCTATTTGCATACCCGACCAATCAAACCGTTCATCCTGTTGAATCACCAATGCTTGATTCTGATTGGTATTCTGTTGTGTCTCATTTGGTGTGGTAATCGGTATGACTGTTCGGTTAGTGTTGTTAGGTGATTGGTTTTGAGTCTGGTTTGGTGTGTTTGGTTGTCTGTTTTGGTTGTTGTTAGAGTTGTTTTGTCGGTTTTGGTAGTTATTTTGGTTTTGATAGTTGTTGTTACTTTGGTAAGAAACTTGGTTTTGGTTTTGTTGTTGACGGTTCTGGTAGCTTGCATTGAAAGGGTTTCTATTACCTTGTTTTGGTGGCTGGGTGCATTCCCGTTTGAAGTGACCTTTCCCTCCACAGTTAAAACAAGTAACCTTCTCCTTGTTGAACCCGTAGTTTGTGTTAGGAGAAGTTCCCAAATCCGTTCTACCCGTCTTCTCAATAAACTCCGTTGCCCTTCTCATAATACTCGTAAAAGCCCACTGAATATCAATAAGTTCCATCTCTTCTTTATCAATCTGTGCATAGTCTTCATTGGTCAAATTATTGTTCCCAATTTGACTTGCAACCAACCCATTATAAGATGAAACTATTGCAGAGACTAGTGCAATGTGTTGCTGAGCAACTTCAACAGTCACATTTCCCAAGTTAGAAGTCTCTAACACCACTGGTTGTTGACTAGGTTGAGTCATTTGGTTCATTGGGTTCATGTATTGTGTTTGTTGAGGTGGTTGTTGAGATTGACTAGCAGTATAGAAAGCTACTTGTTGCATTGGAGAGAACGGTGAAATGTAAGAATTGTTGTATTGTTGTTGTGGTGGTGGTGTGTATGATGGTTGTGAGTAGGATGAGGTTTGTGCAATGTAGTTGATGGTAGGTTTTGGTGGTTCCATAACATTGGAAATGCATGCAACATGTGGTGCCACTACTCCCCCTGAACTCGAGTTTCCAGCTGGTACTGAAGTGCCTCCAAAATATAAGCTAGGATTCTGAGGAATCTGTGATCTTTTAGCTTTCCTCTTCTCTTCAAGCTCTTTGTTCTCCAACTTCTGCACAAACTCGTTGATAGTCCAGAATTTATAAGCATCCTTCTCCTTGAGAACTTCCACATGCTGATCCCAATATGGTGGTAGAGCATCTGCAAACTTGTCCACCAAATCTGTTATAGGAATCTGTATACCATAACTAGACAATTTAGTTAGCAAATGACAATATCTAGGAGTTAATTCTTTTATAGTTTCATTTCCAACATAAGTAAAATTCTCAAACTCCTTTCGCAACTCTTCCATCCTCAATCTTCTAGTCTTCTCATTCCCATCATGCCTATTCTTAAGCACATCCCACAGTTGCTTAGATGTAGTGCATGTCCCAAACTGATGTAGCAGATCGTTTGTGATCGCCTGAGTCAACTGGGAATAAGCTTTCTTCTCCACAGCAAACTTCTTTTTCTCCTCCTCAGACATACTCTCCAATGGAACTGGTTCACCGGTGTTCTCCAAAACCGGTGCTGTGTAACCTCTAGCAATCATCCTCCATGCCTCTGCACCTTCCACTCCCATGCCCTCCAAGTGGATCTTAAACTTTTTCTGCCACTGATTATATTCTTGCATCTCCATGAGCTTAGGTGGCCGATTCCCACTACCTGAAGATAAGTCATTTATTAGAGTGGAAATAGCATTGGTAGTTTGAGTATTTACCACGGCTGCTGCTACTCCCCAGTAGTCAGGTTGTGGTGCTGGAGGTGCTACACTTTGAGGCATCGAGCTAGTCATCGCGATGTAATTGATCGGTTGCGAAGATTGTGTGCTCGTCTTTTGTGCTGCCACTGTCCATGGGTCCATCACTTGCTGTTGTGGTTGTGTCGTTGCTGGTCTCGGGGTAGTCGGAAAATTCCACATGATGTTCACGAACTTCGAAAAATTCAACACTTAGAAAATTTTCCAAAAACAATTCTAGGTTCGCCCAGTAATATCCTACGTTCGTCCCTTTTGATCACTTTCGTCCAAAATGGATTCACCCGAATGGAGAAAATCACCAGAATGTAAAATACCCAAACTCAAGTTCCACGTTCGTCCACAAATGTCTACGTTCGACCACTCTTATTCCACGTTCGCTCGCCCGACGAATCGAAAGTGGAAATCTTTGCCCGAATGTGAAAACTTCAAACAACAAAACCCAGGTTCGCCCAAATATAAGCTAGGTTCAACCAAAATACACTAACACTCGCCCACTAAAAGTCAGGTTCGCCCACTAGACAGTACGTTCGACCATTTTGAGTTTGAAAAACGGTTACACTTTGAAAAACGGTTATTTTGATCTCTGATTTTCAAAAGTTTATGGATTTGAATGATCTTTATCAGGTTTTGATTCGGAATTGATTTGGAACAACTTTAATTCTTGGAAAACTTGATTTTATCCACAAATTCAACTCTAAATCAATCAAAAACACTCAAAAACCATTTTCACTCAAAAACAGATGTATTTTGATCAAAATCATGTCCAAATCAGCTCTGAGTTTATCAAATTTGTTGTTGTATGATCCGTATGGCTCTGATACCACTTTGTAATTGAAAGATTTTAGCTAAAACAGGAAGATATGATCATACAAGTAACAAAACCAGGTGCGGAAACCCTAGTTATGAACAAACTGATAAAACTCGGATCAAAACACAGAAAACATCATTTCAAATACCTTTTCATAGATTAACTTTCATAAAAACGTGTTACAATCAGTTTCCTAGTCAATCTAATCAATACAGACACTTTCACAACTTAACCTTGAACCTGACCACAATACACACTCGAACTAAAACTCTCTCTAACACAAAAACACACAAAATCTATATATAAGCACTGCACATTCGCCCAGTTGTGTTGGTCGAATGTGGAAGACTTCCACATTCGCCCACAACATGGTACGAATGTGACTTTCTGATCAGCTACATTCTTCATTCGCCCAGATCAACTCTACCTTCGCCCATAATCATTCACCTTCGCCCATTCTTCCCACTTTCAATCCATCAGCAAAATCTTCTAACATATGTTAATTATGTAGATCCAATCACTAGTCGCACTTCGTGCATCTACAAGTCTAAACCTTATGCATGTTGTATGTGTTGAATATGATTTAAAAGATAGGATTTTTATGACTTAAAAAGGATTGTTATTGTGTTATTAAGGTGTTTACAGCTTGTTTGTATTAGGATGATGATGTCTTAGGAGTTTGGATGGTTTTGGTGGTGTATTGTGGATGCTTGGTATTTTGACCCATTTGAATGACTTTGAATGATTTTGAATGATATGAGGTGTTTTGCTAGTTGTATGATGTTAGGGTTTGCTATAGAATGATGCTAGAGCAGTAGGGAATGATCGGACAACGTTGTTACATGATGAAATCTGAGTATTTGCTATTTAGGGTAAAAGTTGTGCATGTTGATGTGATGTTTCCATGCTAAGTGTACTATTTTGGGAAAACGCTTGCAATCGGGACTGGTAGAACGATGATAAGCTAGGGGTCTTGCTTGAAATATGTTTGATAATGTTGTATGATTGATATTTGGTGTTCCCACATGTTCCGGATCTGATTTGGAGGGTTAAACGCGCGAAAAACCGGAACAGCTCTGTAGGGGGCGATTGGGAACCCTAATCGCCTGTGTTGTAGGCGATTGGGAGCCCAATCACCTGTATTGGGGACCTAATCGCCTATGTGGTAGGCGATTGGGGGCCTAATCGCCTTCATGGCATGCGATTACAATCCTAATCACTAGTTAAGCCCTGAATTGCATACCTTATAGCCCTAATCGCCTGTTAAGCACTAGAATAGGCCTAATCGCCTATGTTAAGGGGCGATTAGCCCTCCTAATCACCAGTTGACCTTCCTAATCGCTAGTTGACTTTTCCTAATCGCATGTACTGCTGCTGTAAGTGTATTTTGGTATTCCGAGGCCTGATTTGACACCAAGGAACATGCTAGGAACCCCGTATCATACCTAGTAACTTGGTAACACGTGCTCGGACTTATTTATGTGCTGATTGAACTATGTGCTAGACTTGTTGAACTTTAACGCATGTTAAGCATGATTGCATCAATTGTATGACTAAGAGTACAAGGATAACACGTGGAATCTCGGGTCACCAATGGGATGTCGAGTCTTGTACATTTGGTCAGTTTAACAGTCAACGTGTTTTCAAACGAACCTGGTTATGGTCTGGACATCTAGGGACTAACTAACCTACGGGTTATTAGTCTAAGTACTTGTAACTGTCATATGTTAGGTCGCCGCTTTACGGGGCTAGCATAGCTTGCTGATTTTAATCAGTTTCGAAGTAACGCAACCTAAGGTGAGTTCACGGCCCCACTTTAACTAGTTTTACTTTTGGGGGAGAAAACATGCGTTAAACTTGTGTTTGGTAACAACTGTCATACTATGGGTTATTTTGGGTTACTATACGATCTTTGGAAGTCCCGGGGGAAACCATGAATGTGCGGTGTAGCACAACGGGGAAATGTGGATAGATCTATTGGGCGTGACCTGCCCCACTCGTCGGCTTGGAGCCGGGCGGGTGCATATTGTCTCAAACAGGAACGGTACATTATTCGGGCACAATACTTCTGGGATTGCGAGTTAGTAATGGTTTTCCAATCGTAGTAGTAACAAAACATACGCCTAGCTAGCGTACTTTGGTTTACATGTTTGCATAGTATGGACAGGGTGAACTTGGTACTTTTATTACAAACCTGTGAACTCACCGGCATTTTGTGCTGACGTAATTTTTGGCATGTTTTTCTCAGGTTGCTAAGGTAGCATTCCAGAACTTAGGCGCACGCGTCTGCACGGCGTCTAGTTTAGGGTTCATATTTTCATATGTTGAACGATTTGGATTACTTTTGGATTTTGGATTGTAAACAAAGCTTCCGCTACTGTTTAATGGTTTTAAACTTATGTTTTTAAATATGCATGTGTTCATATAGTGTTGTTTATTGTGACCGTTGACTTGGATCCTGGTTTGTCACGCGCCTCCCGGTAAAACCCCGCAGGTGGAATTTGATGGTGTGACATGTTTCCATCTAGAACTTTCATTTCCACAGTGTCTATCAAAGACTTTTAGGGCTGTGTCGGCTGTTTAAAAATGATTTCGTTAGATATTAATTACAAGTTAGGTTTTACAAACTTTGTTTACTTAAATATTATTTATGAATTCAACCCGGTTGATGTTCAAATTCGTACACATGCTTCCATATGATAATTTAAAACTTTCCCTCTTAAAAATTCAAAAGTTAGGACTTATTGATCAAAAATGTTTTTTAAATAGTTATTATTATTATTTATTTATGAACTCAACCCCCCTAATGTTCAAATTCGTAAACACGCTTTCGTATAATAATTTTAAACTTTCCCTCTTAAAAATTCAAAAGTTAGGGCTTATTTGTTAGATATGGTTTTCAAACATTTTTTTAATATAACTTCTTTATCAAAATGAAATGACGCTACATACAAAATCTTTAGAAAAAAATATACTGAATTCAATAGGATTCTTATAAAATTGTTTCACATTTTGAATATTATTGATCAATATAACCAAGAATATTTAATGACACAATGTTATATATATATATTTATATATATATATATTATATAAATGAATTAATTAACAATAAGTTTTGAAAATAATTACTCTCAAAACTCTTATTATTTGCAAGTAAATCCGGATAATCTTAAAATTCGAAAACTCACTTCCCTAAGATATTTTAAAAGTTTTTCTCTAAAAAACTCAAAAGTTAGGGCTTATTTGTATTATGAATCAAAACATCTGTTTTACAACATCTGATTTACATTTAAACAGATGTATTCAATACAGCTGTTATCGAATAAAACTTCAAGCCTGTTAAAGAATTACTTGATTAACAATAAAAACCATAAAAATAATTCATCTCAAAACTCTTAATATTTGCAATTTGCAATTCAACCCACTTAATGTTGAAATTCGTAAAAACGCTTACCTATGATAATTCAAAACTTATCATCCAAAAAATTCAAAAGTTAGGACTTATTGATTAAAAATGCTTTTTTAAAAGTTATTATTATTATTATTATTATTATTTATGAATTCAACCTGGTTGATGTTCAAATTCGTACACACGGTTCCATATAATAATTTAAAACTTTCCCTATTAAAAATTCAAAAGTTGGGACTTATTGATCAAAAATGCTTTTTAAATAATTATTATTATTTATTTATGAGCTCAACCCCCCTAATGTTCAAATTCGTACACACGCTTCCCGATGATAATTTAAAACTTTCCCTCTTAAAAATTCAAACTAATTTAACTTACAATTTGGATGTAATGAATACGCCTGTCATCTAATACAACTTCAGATGTAATGAAAAAATTGTGATGATTTTCAAACATTTTTTAATATTACTTCTTTATCAAAATAAAATGATGCTACATACAAAATCTTTAGAAAAAAATATACTGATTTTGAATAGGATTCTTATAAAATTGTTTCACATTTTGAATATTATTGATCAATACAACCAAGAATATATAATGACAAAATGTTATATATGTTATATAATAAATTAATTAATATTAAGTTTTGAAAATATTTACTCTCAACACTATTATTATTTGAAACTAAATCCGGATAATCTTCAAATTCGAAAACTCACTTCCATAAGATATTTTAAAACTTTCCCTCTAAAAAACTCAAACTAATTTAACTTACAATTTGGATGTAATGAATACGCCTGTCATCCAATACAACTTCAGATGTAATGAAAAAATTGTGATTCAAAAAAGAATTTAACTTACAATTTGGAATATTCCACGTAAATGAAATACTTGATTAACAATATTTGCTCCCAAAACGGCTGTCTTCGAATACAAACTTTAGATGTAATGAAAAAAACATCACCCGTCCAACACAATTTCATGTTTATCACCAATTAGTCTTCAACACATATTTGTTTCTTTGACTAGAAAGAATCTGCAAAAGATTAACCTTGAATATTCAACATACTCAAGGTGCTTCCTCACATACTCTGCTTGCTAACAGAACAGAAAAAAACAGTCACGGTTATAATTAAACCACAAGCCTTGAAAAACAAAGTAAACAAATAAGAATTTCAAGAAACATACCTGTTGACAAGCACAACAGCGGGAACAACAAAAGCGAAAGTACACGCAGACGCCTTCTTCAATAGATAAGCATAGTGGCGTAAAAGCAGAATCGCAATCAAGGTCTTGCCTAATGCCATCTGGAAAGAGTCTCGAGTGATTAAGCTAATTCATCTATCTGTTAACGGCCAAACATTCAGAAAAATACTAAATCAAGAATGACTGAAAGTAATGTCTAACAGAAAAGAATGAACACATTAAACACTCCCATACATGGCTTTAAAAAAGTAAAGACATACCCTTCTTGAGTTTCATTGTGAGAATCTTACAAACAGGAAAGCTTTTTCAATGTAAATACTCTGGCTGCTGATTAAGAAAACAAAAGATTGAGGGTTAGTCAAAACAAACAGCGAATAATTTTATTGTTATTGATATGATCGGTTAGAATTTGGGTTTTACCTGATACTCGAATCCTTGAAACAGGAAGTTGAATGTGAGAGAAGCAGCTGTTACGGTTTCAAAATTATTAGAGAGATTTAAAAATTATCTGAGAGAAAGAGAGGGACATGATGGCTTTATATAGTTGTGTAATGGGGTGTCGAATTTGAAATTTGAATTTCAATTTGGAGCTCAAATCTAAAAGCAACAGTCCTTCAAAAGTCTGTTGAAGCAAGTGACAATATTTAATTAATTTATTAACAACAGTTGATGAGGCAAGTGGGATTCTTACCACCGTTCAGCCAAGTGGCATTATTTAATTATTTAATTTGATGCTTAGTGACGTCAGATTTTGCATCTCGCAGGCATTGGTGGCCTGTCTAAGGTGTTAATGTCACACCCTCAAATTTCCACATGCGAAGTTCTACCACGAGGCGTGTGACATACCAGGATCCAAGTCAACGGTCACAATAAACAACACTATATGAGACATAGGTAAGTTCAAAACACAAGTTTAAACCATATGACAAAACAACAGAAGCATTGTTTTACAAAATGAAACCCAAAAGTATCCAAGCTTGTTCAACAAACAAAAAAAACACATGAAACCTAGACTAGACGCCGTGCAGACGCGTGCGCCTAAGCCCTGAGATGCTACCTTAGCGACCTGAGAAAACATGCCAAAAGTACGTCAACACATAATGCTGGTGAGTTCATAGGTTTAAGTTTACAATTAGTTTCCATGCGTTTGAGAGTTTGATCATAAAATACCATGTCATGAGAATCATTAAATAAACTAATAAGCGTTTCTTACTACTACCACGACTGTAATGCTGAAACCATTACTGACAGCGTTTCTTGCGTTGTTGCCCGTGTTTGAGATGCTAGTGTTACCAAAGTATAGAGACAATATGCATCCGCCCGGCTCCCAGCCGACGGGTGGGGTTTGTCAGGCCCAATAGATCTATCCACATTTCCCCGTTGTGCTACCCCACACATTCATGGTTTCCCCAGGGACTTTCGTGTTACGTCGTGTAGTGATCAAAAGTGTTGCGTATCAAAAGAGTTGTGTTTCGAAAGTGTTGCGTGTTCATAAGAGATGCATTTCAAAAGAGTTGCGCGTTTATAAGAGTTGCATTTCAAAAGAGTTGCGTGTTTATAACGAGTGTTACGTTTCCAAAAGAGTTACATGTTTATGACATAAACGTTGAGTTTGTTAAATCGTGTGGCATGTTTCTCCCCCGAGAGAAAGATGTATAAAAGAGGGGCCGTGAACTCACCTTAGGTTGCGTTACTTGTAAGTGCTTAAAACCAGTAAGTTATGTTAGTCCCGTATAGTGGCGACCTAACATATGACAGATATAAGTACTTAGACTAATAACCCGTAGGTTAACTAGTCCCTGTATGTCCAGACCATAACCAAGTTGATTAGAAAACGTGTTGACTGTTTAACCGACCACACCGGACAAGACTCGACATCCCATTGGTGACCCAACACCCCACGTGTTAACCTTATACAACGTATCATACAATATATGCAAACAACACTTAACACGTGTAAGAGTTCACCAAGTCTAGCATATAGTTCGAATAACGCATAAATAAGTCCGAGCACATGTTACCATGTTATTAGGCATGTTACGGGGTTTCTAGCATGTTCCTAGGTGTCAAATCAGGTCTCGGAATGTCAAAATACACTTACAGCAGCAGTACATGCGATTAGGAAAAGTCAACTAGCAATTAGGAAAAGTCAACTAGCAATTAGGAGGGGTAATCGCCTATATTAAAGGCATTTAGGCTCTAATCGCTTATAGCTATAGGCGATTAGACCTATTTTAGTACCTTATACGCGATTAGGCCTATACCACATGCCTTTCAGGATCTAACTAGTGATTAGGATCGTAATCACCTTCAGTATAGGCGATTAGGCCCCCAATCGCCTACCCTATAGGCGATTAGGCTCCCAATTGCCTACCTTATAGGCGATTAGGCTCCCAATTGCCTACCCTATAGGCGATTAGGATTCCTAATCACCACCTGCAGTTCTGTTCCGATTTTTCACGCGTTTAACCCTCCAAATCAGATCCAAAACGTGTGGAAACACCAAATATCAAACCCAAAACATTAATAAACCTATTCCAAGCAAAAACCCTAAATTATCATCATTCTATCAGTCCCGAATGCAAGCGTTTCCCAAAATAGCATATTTAACATGTAAACATCACATCAACATGCAAAGTTTGCCCTAAACGGCAAATATCCAGATTTCACCTCATAACGACGTTGTTCGATAATACCCTACTATTCTAGCATCATCCTAAAGCAAACCCTAATCTTAAACAATCAACAAAACACATCATAATATCATAGATTCCACATAATCCTTCAAACGGGTCTAAACATCTATTATCAACAATACACAACTATAACCACCTAAACTCCTAGGTTAACATCATAATAACTCATACAAGCCAAAAACATATCATTAACACAAGAACAATCATATTTCAATAATAAAAATCCTATCTTTATATGAATATAACACATATAACATGCCTAGAGGTTTAGGTTTGTTTAGAAACTGTTTTTAATAGGTTTTCAAAGACACAATAGTTTAGAAATCAGGTCTGGACTTTTAGGGAGCAAAACAATAACATACAAAGGTTTGGGGATGAAGAACACACCTTAGATTTGTAAGAAAATGAGGTGTGAGACTTGGAAAGGTGGGTTTTGATGCAAAAACGTGTTCCAGAGAGTGTTTGAGAGTTGGGAGAGGTTATGGGACGGCTAGGGTTGCACAAATGATGTTTTACAAGTCAAGGGTGGTATTTATAGGCGTTTCTAGTCGTTTAATACACGTCAGGCGATTACGCAGCAGTATAGGCGATTAGGGTTCCTAATCGCCTATAGCTATTGCAATTAGGGCTCTAATCGCCTTCCCTATAGGCGATTAGGGCTCTAATCGCCTTCCCAATCCTCCTAATCGCCTATCCTACAGGCGATTAGGCCAATCACCCCGTATCAGCATGCAATTACACGTAATCACCTCCTATCAGCATGCAATTACGCGTAATCACCTATAATGTCATGCAATTACGCGTAATCACCTCCTATCAGCATGCAATTACGCGTAATCACCTATAATGTCATGCAATTATGCGTAATCACCTATAATGTCATGCAATTACGCGTAATCACCTATAATGTCATGCAATTATGCGTAATCACCTATAATGTCAAGCAATTACGCGTAATCACCATCTTAACACATATAAACACGTACTCACATACCGACATATCACATAATGATTATAAACACATAATTCATGAAAACAAACACGTTCACATTCGTTCACCAATTCCCGGGACTCGAGACCTACGTGTGTGTGTTAAAACCCCAATGATCCTCCGAATCATTGATCCCTGGACAATTACTTAACGCGACTCGACTCAACTGACTTTGTTATGTGTGATGTATGCGAGACTCGCTAAGGTAGACTTACTGGATTTTCAAAAGTTACTAACCGGAGTTTGCCGGGTGTCACATCATCCCCACGTTAAAAGATTTTTCGTCCCGAAAATTTCCCGAAGTCAAAGAGAATGAAGCGATAAAAAAGAAAAATTTACCCGGTCGTCACATCAACCCCATGTTAAAAGGAATCTCGTCCCGAGATTCATTCAGTTTCAACAGAAAAGAGTGCCGACTTCTATGTGTACCCAAGCAACGTTTCCCAAAATGCAACGAAATGAAAGTTGTGGATGAAAAGTGATGATAACAAACGGGAAACCACTTCCCCAAGGTGAATACAAGACAAAAGACTCCTCCTGATCGAAGGCCTAATTGAGACTACTGTGATCAGTATAAATGACCCACCGGTACCCGCCCTAGTAGCATCTCCAAAGGACCCACATCAACCCCATGAACACGAAATGATGACCAATCCAATATCAAAATGCTCAATGGATACGAAATGCACAACGATGTGGATAAGGATAAAATCAAAATGTAACGAAAGATAAAAGAGAAAACGCACCGGTAACAGCATCAGGATCCTCCTGGTCCCCTCCTGGCACCAATAACAGAAGCACGAGCAGCCCCACCGCCACCTTTGTTATTTCCACCGTCCCTTGCTGTACTTGCCTCCCCCTGATTCAGCTTTGGGCAATTTCGTTTGAAATGCCCTGTTTCACCACAATTGAAACACCCTTGATTTCCCCGAGGAGCAGGAGTGGGGACGACTGCTTGAACCTGTCCTGGCTGAATGTTGGCCCTATAGTCCTTAGCCAGGTGACCATTGCGATGACAACGGTTGCAACGAAACGTATCACAGCCCCCGACATGATGGTACCCGCACTGGTTGCACTTAGGGTTCTTTCTAGTGTATCCACCTTGATTCTGAGTCGACGGTGACCCCACCGCCTCTAGCTTCCTAGTCTGCTGCTGCGGCTATTCTTGAGCTGAACTTTTCCCCGAGCCTTCCCACTTACGCTTGCCGCTCTCTGGAGCCTTGACAGTCGAACCACGAGCAGGCAAAATACCCTCATTCACCTTCAAATTAGTCAACCTATGAGCCGATCGAACCACCTCTGCATAAGTAGGAAGATTTCCTGCAGCCACCAACCCTGCTATCTCTGGTACAAGCCCTGAAACATAGTGCTCAATCCTCCTATACTCTGGTGTGTGCAAATCAGGACACAACACCGCCAACTCGTTACGCCTCACCGTGTACTCCTCTATCTCTGATCCATCCATCTTGAGGCTACAAACCTCATGTTCCAACTTCTGGATCTCCTCCCTAGGACAGTACTCGCTCTTCAAGATATGAACGAAGTCCTCCCACGGCATAGCATAAGCTTCCTCCAATCCCATGTTTCGTGAAGTAGAGTTCCACCAGGTCAAAGCTGGACCCCGGAAGAGCGCGGAAGAATACTTAACCCGATCCTCCGGAAGACAGTTGCACATCAAGAATACCGACTCTACCTTCTCCAACCACCTGAGCAGTCCCACTGCTCCTTCAGTGCCAGAGAAATCATGGGGCTTACAGTCCCGAAACATCTTGTATGTGCACATAGCTGGAGGTGGGTTAACAACACCACCTCAAATGAAACACATAAGAAAACCACAAAAGAAAGATACCATACTCATAAGGAGGCAAAGCTGATAGAATCAACTTACCACCATGAGCATTGTGTCCAGCCTGGAAGGCAGCTTGCAGCAGGTTATTCAGGTCCTCCCGAGTTAGGTTAACGCCTCCACGACCACCGCCACCATCACGTCCACCAGTGCGGCCACCTCTACGTCCTCCACGAACACCAGACATGATTCTGACATCAAGAACGAGGAATTCAGATTTACTGCTAGTGTCAACCACTAGAGTTCATAAAATCAAGGCTAGGTCCAGTCCAGGACTATCCATTCAAACCCGTAGCTCACTGGGATTTTCATGCATTTCAGTTTATGATTTCGTGTGCACCCGAAATGATAAACTGCTCTACATGGTCCTCCAAGTTTTCTCCTAGTTTAAAGTTCTAGTCACCGAACACGAACACCTACCAGTGTGCCACAATGACATAAATGCCAAAGTAAGAGTATGGGCGAGTGTGTTTATTGGAGTACGGATGGGAGATGTTCGAACCTTGGACAGATCTCAAGAGTACACAAACCACCCAATATACAACACTGCCTGGCCAGTCAACAATTCAACCCCCTTTCATCTTCCTATCCCGAAGAAGAAAGAACCAAATCAAACACAAGGCAGCGGATGATGTAACGCAAAGAGTTTGATGATTTAGAGACACCCTGACAAAGCCCGTATGTAACCCACTATAACAACTCGTACCATGTGACCGTCTAGTGTGTGTGACTCGGCTATACTACATGCAGTCCTAGTTCACTATAACAATTGGCTCTGATACCAATCTGTCACACCCTCAAATTTCCACATGCGGAGTTCTACCGCGAGGCGTGTGACATACCAGTATCCAAGTCAACGGTCACAATAAACAACACTATATGAGACATATGTAAGTTCAAAACACAAGTTTAAACCATTTGACAAAACAGCGGAAGCATTGTTTTACAAAATGAAACCCAAATGTATCCAAGCTTGTTCAACTAACAAAAAAAACAATGAAACCTAGACTAGACGCCGTGCAGACGGGTGCGCCTAAGCCCTGAGATGCTACCTTAGCGACCTGAGAAAACATGCCAAAAGTACGTCAGCACATAATGCTGGTGAGTTCACAGGTTTAAGTTTATAATTAGTTTCCATGCGTTTGAGAGTTTGATCACAAAATACCATGTCATGAGATGCGTTAAATAAACTAATAAGCGTTTCTTACTACTACCACGACTGTGATGCTAAAACCATTACTGACAGCGTTTCTTGCGTTGCTGCCCGTGTTTGAGATGCTAGTGTTACCAAAGTATAGAGACAATATGCACCCGCCCGGCTCCCAGCCGACGGGTGGGGTTTGTCAGGCCCAATAAATCTATCCACATTTCCCCGTTGTGCTACCCCGCACATTCATGGTTTCCCCAGGGACTTTCGTGTTTCGTCGTGTAGTGATCAAAAGTGTTGCGTATCAAAAGTGTTGTGTTTCGAAAGAGTTGCGTGTTCATATGAGATGCATTTCAAAAGAGTTGCGCGTTTATAAGAGTTGCATTTCAAAAGAGTTGCGTGTTTATAACGAGTGTTGCATTTCCAAATGAGTTACATGTTTATGACATAAACGTTGAGTTTGTTAAATCGTGTGGCATGTTTCTCCCCCGAGAGAAAGATTTATAAAAGAGGGGCCGTGAACTCACCTTAGGTTGCGTTACTTGTAAGTGCTTAAAACCAGTAAGTTATGTTAGTCCCGTATAGTGGCGACCTAACATATGACAGATATAAGTACTTAGACTAATAACCCGTAGGTTAACTAGTCCCTGTATGTCCAGACCATAACCAAGTTGATTAGAAAATGTGTTGACTGTTTAACCGACCACACCGGACAAGACTCGACATCCCATTGGTGACCCAACACCCCACGTGTTAACCTCATACAATGTATCATACAATATATGCAAACAACACTTAACACGTGTAAGAGTTCACCAAGTCTAGCATATAGTTCGAATAACGCATAAATAAGTCCGAGCACGTGCTCCCATGTTATTAGGCATGTTACGGGATTTCTAGCATGTTCCTAGGTGTAATCACCTATTATGTCATGCAATTACGTGTAATCACCTCCTATCAGCATGCAATTACGCGTAATCACCTATAATGTCATGCAATTACGCGTAATCACCTATAATGTCATGCAATTACGCGTAATCACCTATAATGTCATGCAATTACGCGTAATCACCTATAATGTCATGCAATTACGCGTAATCACCTATAATGTCATGCAATTACGCGTAATCACCTCTAATGTCATGCAATTACGCGTAATCACCATCTTAACACATATAAACACGTATTCACATACCGACATATCACATAATGATTATAAACACATAATTCATGAAAACAAACACGTTCACATTCGTTCACCAATTCCCGGGATTCGAGACCTGCGTGTGTGTGTTAAAACCCCAATGATCCTCCGAATCATTGATCCCTGGACAATTACTTAACGCGACTCGACTCAACTGACTTTGTTATGTGTGATGTATGCGAGACTCGCTAAGGTAGACTTACTGGATTTTCAAAAGTTACTAACCGGAGTTTGCCGGGTGTCACATCATCCCCACGTTAAAAGATTTTTCGTCCCGAAAATTTCCCGAAGTCAAAGAGAATGAAGCGATAAAAAAGAAAAATTTTCCCGATCGTCACAGTTGACACGTCAGCTTTCTGACGTTACTTACGACTCTCCTATTATTGAAAGTATAGATAGATAGATTAGTGTTGGGGTAACTTGTTGGACAAGTAGTTATCTATGTAGAGTTTGATTTATTTAAATGGAAACTTGCTCTGTCACACATATAAAGATGAACACGTGGTGGTTGTGACGGATTCATGATTTTTTTCCATGGGTTCCTTTTTTTAGTGGTCAATTTTTTCACAACCAAACGTAAAAATTTATGGGTCGGGTTGGGTCAAAATTTTCACTATCAAACGTGTTAATAAATTGAAAGTTTACCTTAAATCCAAATGATGTCAGGTACTCGGGTCGGGTCAAAAACTTTCACAACCAATTTCTTGTGCAATTGTTTTAGAAAGCATTAGTGTTTTTGACATAAAGTAACAATTTGTAACATTTAACAATTTGGACCAAACTAATAATAGCAATTGGGCACCGGTAATCGAAACTTTCGAAGCAAGACTATCATTATGGAAAGCCTCCATGCTTTCTATTGGGGGAAGGTCTACTTTGATAAAATCAGTCCTGGATTCGCTCCCTTTGTACTATTTCTCGCTTTATAGTGCACCTGGTAATGTAATCTCAAAGCTTGAGCGGCTGCGAAAAAGATTTTTTTGGGGTGGATCTAATGGGAAAAAAAAATGGGCTGGATCAAATGGGAAACTGTGATTGGGCTTCGGCTCTTTAAAAGAAAATGGGCTGGATCACGGTTATAATTAAACCTGAAAACGGGGGATTGGGCTTCGGCTCTTTAAAAGATATGAATGCGAGTCTCCTAGCTAAATGGGTGTGGCGATACAAGTCGGAACATGGGAGATTATGGAGGAAAGTAATCAATTGTATTCACTTTAACAAGAAGCACGGCTGCTTCCTTCCATCAAAAAAAGGTTTATCAGGGGTGTGGGAAAGCATTGCTAAAAGAGAAGCGGGTCTACATGAAAGCAATATCGTCTGCAACAAACTAATGAAAGGAGTCACAGGTAACGGGGAGACTATTCAATTCTGGATTGATTTGTGGATAGCAGACGACACGATGCAGAACAAATACCCAGCTCTATATGCACTGGAAAATTTAAAGGGGTGCCTGGTACGTGACAGAGTAAGACCTGCAGCCGCTGGGGTCTTTTTGTAGTGGGAATGGCATCGACTTCCAGCTTCGGCTCAAGAGCTGCTGGACTTACAAAGCATTGAGCTGCTGTTGTCTGGTATACGGCTTACTGATATGAACGATAGCTGGAAATGGGTCGCGGATAACAGTGGGAGCTTCACAGTAAAATCTGTACGCAAGCTGCTTTCGGGTCACTCAAACATGGCACAATCTTCTCAATTCGAATGGAATAAATGGGCTCTCAAAAAGATTAATATTTTCGGGTGGAGGCTAAATGTGGGCCGAATACCTACCCGGGTAGCTCTGTCACATAGAAACATCCACATTCCAAACATTCTCTGTCCATTTTGTAATGATAAAGAAGAAACAACGGAACACATCCTCACTTCGTGTCACGTAAGCTCGGCGGTCTTGCAGATGATGTTAACATGGCTAAAAATTCCACCTATCTATGCCTTTTCTGTTGCTGATCTACTCCAACTGCACAAACATTACTCGGGTTCGGCGCTCAAGAAGAAGCTCATACATGTGCTTATCTTTATAGCCTGCTGGTGGCTATGGAAGCTACGAAACGAAGTTGTTTTCTCGAATAGAAGGCTGGACATTGCGAAACTAATGGCGGACATAAAGAGCTCAAGTTATCATTGGTCAAGAATCGGGCTAAATTGTATGATGTAGATTGGTCTAGTTGGTGCTCTTTCAACTTTGTATAATCTTTCTATTGTCTAGCTTCTGGCGAGCATTTTTAATAAAATCCGCCGTTCAAAAAAAAAATGTTCTAGTGTTAAGTCAATAATGAATCAACCAACGATCTGTAATTAACAATTACTCTCAATCACATTCAAGTGTCAATAATGAATCAACCAACGATCTGTAATTAACAATTACTCTCAATCACATTCAATTGTCTTGTTGTATTAGTTGATATAGAATTTAAACATCTTTGAAAAGGTACCAATTTCATCATAACATAGTATACTTACAAATCTAAGGTTGCACTATTCAACCAACATCCTCGTTCTCAATACATCATTAAGGATAATTTAAAACACATTAAAACAAAACAAATCGATATGATGGCTGAAAGATTAATAACAGATTGAAAAATAACCACGTTTCCGTACACTTGTAGAAACTCAAACACTACTTTGAAAAGTTAAAAACTAAAAAGAAAATAATAAAAAAATGTAATAAACCATGTGTGCATCAAATCTTTGGAACTTCCAATTGAACACTACTTTGAGCTTTTTTTTTTCACTTGATTGATGCTGGTTCCTATATATGTTGCTCTAAAAAATCATTGCACAAATACAAATTAGAATCGACTTCTTTAAACACAATAAGGTTATGTGAACAACTTCTATCAAATGAAACCCACATCAAACATATTCTATAAACAACATCCATCAAGTATGAAATCAGTTTACCTGTGATAATAGCAAGAGAAATAACCATTTGATCAAGAAATCGGAAGAAATGGCCATGGATTTGATCACCGATTGATGATTTTGACGGTCCATGTTTGGTTTCGGGTTGTTGATGTTGGAACCGTAGGACCGCCCGGACCAGAACCGAAGACCTACCCTTCTTGATATCCGGTGTGGTTCTTAGGATTTGCTCACCCCTAGAGGTCGGGGGAGGAGGGTTTGGGGCTGCTGTTGGCTACTCACTACTATGTATTTTTGTTTGGAAGATGGAGAGTTGGGTTTGGGTTTTACCCTAGTTTGAATTAAAAAAAAGAGAAGTTAGAAACAAAAAAAAAAAAAAAACGCTTGCAAGATGGATCGAACATGGAACCTGATGTTGTGATGGTGGGTTTCAACCACTAGACCATCTCCACTCTTTAGTAATGGGTTCCTAAATTAATTTTCTTATGGGTTCCTTCATATTTTTCTATATACAATAACACTAAAAATTACAAAATCCGCCCATTCATTAACAATATACACTATATAAATTGTTGTATCCCTTATTAGTATATATACTAATTCATAACATGACGGACAACAGTGACTTGACAGTAACGGCGTCAAAGGCTACCCAATTTTTTTGTCTTCTTCCTCCTGTGAATTCATCGCTTTTCCTTCCTCCTGTGAATTCGTCGCTCTTCCTTCGCCTAATTCACCACCTAAATCACTTATTAGGTAACCCAAACTACAATCAACCACGTACCAGCCATCGAAACATGAAACAATGAAATACAAGTGATAGAACATCACTGAACCACCACGGCTGCCGCTTGCGAAACCATTGTTCAAACCAACAGATACGGTGGCTGTTGATGATATGTTGTTTCATCTCCATTTTCCAGTTTTCCGACGACTAAGGTCTCGGCACGAGGCTTACTGTGGTGGCGCTTGGAGTTGATGTTGAACTTGATAAAGCCATAATCCGACCAGTTAGAGCTCCGTTAATCCGGCAAAGCACCGTTGAACCAATCTTCATGTGCATAGCTCTTTTTCGATTACATCTGCCACTCGGTTACAAAAGGTTTACTCCGGCGTTGTTAAAAGTAAATACAACCACATATTTGAAGTTCCGGTCATAGGTGGCTGCGATACGATACGATGGTGATGGTGTGAAAGTGGAGTTGCTTACTGGCAGTGTAGATAGATAGAGTTTGGTGGCGTACCGATTAAGAACTGATACCGACCCAAAGCCCGCGCGAAGCGCGGGAAAACTTACTAGTTGATAACTATATTATAACTTTCCATAATTAATATGTTGTTGATAATATTGTCCTTTATGAATCTATGAATATGAAACCTTTCTAGTTTTTTTTAAATCCACTTAATCCGTATCTATACTTTCAATAATAGGAGAGTGATGTAAAAAAGCTGAGTTGGCAGCCATTTAGAGCTTCAAAAGCTGATTTCACAGGCATAGAAATGCTTAGGTGATGCAAGTAATGATATCATCAAATCTGATTAAAATATTTAAGAAAAATTATGAGCCACTCATTTAAAGCCAACAAAGTCTGCTTGTGTGGGCCACTTAACATCTGTTGAGCTCAAAACAACAATGCTCAACAGTTGTAACTCACATCTGTTACTTCAAGTTTGAGCTACAAATTCAATTTTGAGCTCCAAATTCAAATTTCAAAATCAAATCCAACCCAACCGTTATCCATATAAAAAAGCTGCTCTCTTTCTCTCTCTCGCTAAGATTATGTGTGGTGGTGGGGGGTTATGTGGGGGTTATGGTATTAAAATATTAAAAAGTAATAGAAGGGGGGTTATGTGGGGGTTATGGAAAAAAGGGTGTAGTGGGAAGGGGGGTTATGAGGGGGTTATAAATGATTGGGTAATAATTGATTTTAATTGTTTATTATTATTATTATTATTATTAGGACTAAAACAAAAAACAAAAAAAGAATTCAAAAAAATTATTATTATTATTCTCTCTCTCTACGTCTCTCTCTCTCTCCTTCATCTTCTTCACTTCTTCTTCTTCATCTCTTCTTCTTCACTTCTTCTTCTTCATCATCTTCTTCACTTCTTCTTCCTCTCCACATACACTTCAACAACAACAATAATAATAATAATAATAATAATAATAATAATAATAATAATAATAATAATAATAATAAAATCAAGAAGCAGTCCACATGACGGGATTGAACCAAAACGCCCCATAGCGCCGCCAGGGGCGGTGTTCCCCGGCGCTATGGGGCTTCAAAACCCCCTATAATGGCCACTACACATGCCCTAATAATACACCATCTAATCCTCTCTTTTCTTCATCCGAACCATCGTCTTCTACATTTGAAGATGTCAGAAACTGCAATAATAGTCGGAGCATCAATCTCAACGTCACATAATCAGGTAACCTTTCCTGGTTACTTTCCTGTACATATTTAGGATCTGATTAGTTTCCTGTTTTGAACAAATTGCTTTTATTCTTTATAAAAATTGGCTGAAGTGAATGAAAGGTAAGACTTACAACAACACTCTGTTATCTCCTATTTTTTTGTATCGATTTGATTGTTTTTCAAATCAGCAAGAACAATTAGGGTTTTGATAATCTCAATAGAGATCGGTTTCATTTTTGGAATCGAATGAACGAAGATACGGATGAAGTTTATGCTCAAATGATCTACTCTATACCTTCGTCTCAACTTCTGTCTCTCTCTCTCAGATTCCCCATGGATCTGCTCTATAGTTTCGTCTCGAGTGCTGATGCTTCTATGCTTGAATCGTTACAAGGTATTTTTTACTTTCTTTTTTGGGGGCAATTTTATTATTATTATTATTATTATTATTATTATTATTATTATTATCATTACATCTATTTAATCGAAGAATTGCAGGTTAGTGGTTAATATGTAAATAATAAAACTAGGGTTTGGAAACTGTACAGAACCTGAACAAGAAGGGATTTATGAACAAGCACTAAAAGCTGAACGCAATGGCCGATGTGAGAAGATGCATCAGAGAGATTAATTAGTGGTACGTACCATCCTATTGCTGCAATTATTATTATTTAAGTTGCTATTGATATTTTGGTATGGATTTAGGACCCCTAATATATCTGCAATGCATCATCATTCAACTCTGGATCTCAAGGTGGTTGCAACCAAGTTGAAAGATATCATCGAGGTACATATTGTGATGCTTTTGTTCAATAATTTCAACCCACTGTCTCATAACTAAAATATTAATTACTCCATTTTAAGAAATTTAAACATAGCTAGCATTTTCATGCCTAAGAACCCAAAACTAAATTGACAATTATGAAGGAACTTTAACTGAAATTGACCAAAGTCAACTGGAGTCCAACATCCATATTGTTCTTTCCTATTTCAACCATGGGCTGTGTTTGTTTAACTTATGAAAGCTCTAGCTTAAGCTTGGCTGAATTAATGAATTGGATATTGTTAAGTGTTTTTTTATTGATGTTTGTGAAAATAAGAGGTGTAGAGACATCAACAAATAGTTTGAATTTCTAAATATTTACAGTAATAATGTATACAGTGGGTGTTTTGCTGCCTTATGTTAAGAGAATATGTGTTTGTAATGAATATGTGTTTTTGCTGCCTTATGTTAAGAGAATATGGTGTGATTCTGCCAATATTATCATCCAAGTTTTAGACCATGAATGTGTGCTTGGTGTTTGTTTGAGCTTTGAAATTTACATTTTTTTGTGTGTTTCATTTGATATCTAAAACTATTTTTCTTATGAATTTTTACACATACACTGTTGATTCTCAGAAAAATGCTTCTTCGGGAATGGGTGTTGCTGATCACTGTAATGCCACGTTCTTGGAGCTGCAACATGTAACTTCTGATTCCAACTGCATTATAACAGCAATGGATTGTACATTAAACTAATCTCAATTGCTCTTGTCCTTTGTGCTTCTAACAATGCAGAGTGAAGATGACCAGTCTTTAAGTGGTGTACCGCTGACTGCATTATGTTATAATATGGAAGCATGACTGCTTGAGAAGCAGCTGATTGACTGTAAAGTTCTGATTGCAGGAAGACAAAGAAAGACTTGAGAAGCAGCTGATTGATATGGCGGTAGCAGTCGAGAACCAGACTGTACGTTACCTGTCCAGGGTCGATTTGGTTTGGACTGACTTTTGCTCACCGCTTCATTTACTTTGGCATTAGTCGATTTGAGTTGCGTTTTATTTACTAACGAGTCAGATGCAAAAGTGAAACAACGTCACAAGATGCTTATGGACACCATTTTTGGAGCTGTTAGTAATATGCAGTTAACGATCGAAGATGTTATGCAAGGATTTTCGAAAATCCAGGTGCTTTTACAGCCTTATGAAGTTCCAATATATGTATTTTATTGTTATTATTACCCGGGAACATCCCGGGATTGAGAAATCTAATATGACATATCAATTTTACATATAAAATAGAATGATGCGCTTTACAGTTACATGCTGGAAAGCTTCGGGTAGCACTTAACCTAAAACAATTAAAAATGTATCTCCAATGTTAGTGCATAACTTTAAACAATGTATAACTCTAATATTAAAACCTAACCTAAAACAATGTACAACTCCAATGCTAACACGTGTTGTAAATAAAATTAATATTTACTGGTTTGAACATAACTAATGACTTGCCTATACATGATTAATGAATAACCTGAACACTTTGTGTTTTTTTCCTGTATGAACAAAACCACACAAAAAATAGTCGTTTTTTTCTCCGTTTTTATATAGCACTATGGTACTCGTTGGAAAGATAATAAAACGCTCGTTAATTTGGTGTAATTTTTTTCTTTAAAAAATCTCGTATATGAAAGATATTAACGTTTAAAAGTTATGGGAGGAAGCATTAGAGAGAAAAATCTAATTTTGTTTTTAAATTATTATTTTTCCTAAAATAAAGCTCTTGCCACATAGGATGACACATGGCACACTCAAGGGGGAGAATGCCTCCTTGAGTGCCATGTCATTAAAATGGCTTTCTTTTATTATATATATAGATTATTATTATTATTATTTCAAGAAGATGATGACTGATCGTTTTGGTTGATTTGTTATTAGAGTCTACTTTAGTCATCCCCGATTTTAATCAATTATCGGTTTGAAAATGCGTATACAAACGCCCTGTTGGACTTTTTTAGGCTTACAGCCTACCATACCAAAACCAATTTGATTTAGTTGGGTATGATTTGGGATAATGTGAATATGTAGGGTCTGGATTTGAGCGTTTTCAAGTCTATGAATTATGTTGTTTTGTTGTCGTAACATGGTAGGGAACAAAAGTTGGAAACAAGCTGATCCAACATGATCATTCCTTCAAAGTTCTAAGATCAGTTCTAAGATCATTCCTCCATTGTTGAAAAGTCTGGCCGTGGAATATGGGTACGTTGACTTGTGGTGTGCGTGTTTTTTCTTTTTTTTTTTTTAATTTTATTCAAGCGCTTAGGTTGACTTCGGCTATGCTGTAAATAGAGGTATAAACAAGCCAAGTACGAGCTCGCCATTCTATGGGTTCATAAGCATGCTGGAATAGGCTTTGATGGTAAGTTACTTGACTTTCTTTCCAACAATACTTAGGAAGTTATTTATAATGAAGGTTTAATGATAAAAGTAAACTAATAATCGTGAACCTGTAAATTGGAAGGATAGAGAAAGAAAGTTTTATAAATCTCAAAAATAATGTTGTATGAAACATTTAGTTGATATTTGCAAAGTCAATAGGAAAATGCAGAACAATATTAAACGAAATATCATGGAGGAAACAATTTTATATTTCTTCAATCACAATGAGTCATCAGATGGGTTACTAATTAGACAACAATTTGATATTTCTTCAATCACAAAGAATCCTAAAGGCTAAATATCTCCCTTCTGTAGGCGAGGCCAGCCAAAAAAATAACGTCAGACCAATCTGGAGCCCAATCCACTATTTCTATTAGTTAGTTTTCGATGGCTTGGTTATCACAATTGGGTTCTAATCTACCAAATGGGCCAGACTTTGTTCTGATTTTTGGAATTTGTTAATACTATGGTGGTGGATTTTTTTAGTAAACTAATGAAACGCCAAAAATAGAAAGAATTGTGATTAACATGTAATATTAACTTTTTTTCAAAGAGCGATCTTTGTTATCTCTACTTCTGAATTCCGATTACCGGTTAGATGTATTTAACTGTTATTGACTGTAAAGTGCTGATTGTAGGAAGACAAAGAGAGACTTGAGAAGCAGCTGATTGATATGGCAGTAGCAGTCGAGAACCAGACTGTACATTTACCTGTCCAGGGCCGATTTGGTTTGGATCGACTTTTGCTCACCGCTTCATTTACTTTGGCATTAGTCAATTTGAGTTGCGTTTAATTTACTAACGAGTCAGATGCAAAAGTGAAACGTCACAAGACGCTTATGGACACCATTTTTGGAGCTGTTAGTAATATGCAGTGAAGGATCGAAGCTGTTATGCAAGGATTTTCGAAAATCCAGGTGCTTTTTGCAGCCTTATGAAGTTTCAATATATATATTTTATTGTTATTATTATTATTATTATTGTTATTATTATTATTATTATTATTATTATTATTATTATTATTATTATTATTATTATTATTATTATTATTATTATTATTTCAAGAAGATGATGACTGATCGTTCATCGATGGGATGAAGGTATTTGTTGCTGTTAGTTCACTCTTTTAGTGAAAGTTTTAGGATTAGGTTACATTTTTAAAACAGTTAATTAGCTGGACATATCTGTATGTTTTTTTTAGTTGGGATTTTGGTATATTATGGGTTGTAAATGTATGTTGAGAGAGATTCAAGTCGACAATCAGCTGCCTAATGCCTATATAAGGCTAATTGCTGGAACTTTGGTGTTTTGTAGAATCAAATTAAGAATGAGGGGGATTCAAGTCGACATGTGCTAAAATAGCGTATTTTGTTATCATGACAAAAGCTGGAATGACATCAGCTGCCGTGAGCATTACAGAGAGTCTTCGTCGTATAAGGCAATTGATGGTTCAAGTCGTTAATCTTTAAACATTTATCCAGTGTAACTTATACTTGTGATTATTTACAAACAGGTTCTCAAAAAATATAAAATTGATGTTCACAGGAGGTTGAATGGAGTGAAGCACGCTCATGGATTTGTTTAGTATTCTTTTCATTTCTTTTTGTTTGGTGGTTATAGTAAACACTTTGGTGTGATTTTGTGTTTGGATGTGTCAATGATTTTGTGTTTGGATGTGTCACACCCTCAAATTTCCACTTGCGGAGTTTTACCGCGAGACGCATGACAAATTAGAATTCAAGTCAACGGTTACAATAAACAACACTATATGAAATATATGTAAACCCAAAACATAACTTTTTAAAGCAAAAGACAAAACATGTTCTTGTTCAACATTCAAAACATGAGACTCAAACTAGACGTCGTGCAGAATCGTGCGCCTATTCCCTGAATTGCTACCTTAGCGACCTGAGAAAAACATGACAAAGATACGTAAACATATAATGCTGGTGAGTTCACAGGTTTTAATTAAAACTTACCAAGTTCCAAAAATGTTACAAAGTTCAACCTGTCAATACTATGAAATGTTCAAACCAGAGTACGCTAGCTAGACGTATGTTTTGTTACTATTACGATTGGAAACCATTGCTGGACACGTCACAAGTTCAGTATGTTACAAGTTCAAGCCGCCCGAATAATGTTACAAGTTACAAGGTAGAGACAATATGCACCCGCCTGGCTCCCAGCCGACGAGTGGGGTAGGTCACACCCAATAGATCTATCCACATTTCCCCCGCTGTGCTACCCCGCACATTCGTGGTTTCCCCCGGGACTTTAAAAGATCGTACAACAACCCAAAATAACCCATAGTATGACACAATTTCTCAAAGCACAGTTCAACGCATGTTTTCCCCCCCAAAAGTAAAACCAGAGAAAGTGAGGCCGTGAACTCACCTTAGGTTACGTTCTCTTAGTAAAAGAATAAAGCTACGTCCTTGATAGTCCCAAATCTCATGTGTGTACATAACAACTCATTTAAGTAATTTTCCTATAATTTAATATGCATTAATCCATTACATTTGAACCATGCACTTGTATAAGTTGCTTGTGTTCATGTTTTTTTTTTCTTTAACAATTAATTCCCCCCCCCCCCCCCCCCCTTTAAATACAACTCATATGTGGTTTGAACTCACAACCTCATATTTGAAACATTAACGTTTTTACCACCATACCACAAGAGTTAGGGCATGTTACACCTGCATGTAATACATCTAAATTATCTTTCTTTTTATATCGAACTTAAAACATCTTCTTTACTGTTTGATTCAACGAATAAAGATGCTTGTAGGATTATGCGGGAAACCTGATTGCAACTTGTAATTTTTATAATTAAAGTATATATCTATACTATATTATAATGTATGAGGCAATAGTAGTTTAAGATAACAAAAAATTAAGAACTTTAATTTCATTAATAACCCTAAAATGAGGGTAAAATGGTCATTCAAACAATTTTATACTTTGATACCTCATCTTAGTTACACTTTAATCCTTTGAACTTTACTCAACTTTTGCTTATTTAAATTATAGTTAAACCTCTTTTCCTTATTTTAATCAAACTATCTTTCATGTTTTAAATAGTCATATTTTATTCATACTTTAAATCATAATAATGAACATTAAATCATAATAATGAGCATCAAACTTCTTTACCTTATCTTAATCAAACTATCTTTAACAATTAATTTTCCCCCCTTTAAATACAACTCATATGTGGTTTGAACTCACAACCTCACATTTGAAACATCAACGTCTTTACCACCATACCACAAGAGGTAGGGCATGTTACACCTGCATGTAATATATCTAAATTATCTTTCTTTTTATATCAAACTTAAAACATCTTCTTTACTGTTTGATTCAACTAATAAAGATGCTTGTAGGATTATGCGCGAAACCTGATTGCGACTTGTAATTTTTATAATTAAAGTATATATCTATACTATATTATAATGCATGAGGCAAGAGTAGTTTAAGATAACAAAAAATTAAGAACTTTAATTTCATTAATAACCCTAAAATGAGGGTAAAATGGCCATTCAAACAATTTTATACTTTGATACAGAAGAGCAAAGCAAATGAAGCATGTCCAAAAGTAAACCAACCCCTTGGACTGCTACGAATGGATAAGAGGCTCGTGGGATTCCCTCATGTTGATGCACTTTCTGTGGACGTCACTGTCGAATAGACTAGGGTTGAGTCTTGTATTGTATTACATGAGATTGTGGTGATCCATAAGGGCATTTTATGGATCTGATGCATTTGTAAATATAGGACAACATACAAAGATCAGGTTCGACCTGTAGTAAAGGGCGAATGTGGAAACATTCCACATTCGACCTATACTAAGGGGCGAAAGTGGCTTTGTGTATTGAACTATAAATAGCAATCTCATGTGTTGGTTTTCATTTGTAGATTTGAGTTTGTGCTTTGAATGCTCTCAAGGGGGAGGTCATGCCCGACCTCCCCCGGCCCCGAGATAGATGTTTATCCTACTGATGACAGTGTCTGTAACCGTTTCTGTAGTAATACGAATCTGTGATGACGTTGTTATCGTTAATTTCTGTCTCGTCTCGAATCTCCCGTCTGAAACCGAGCTGAATTCGCTTAATCGATCCGTGAATTCGGTTCCTAACTGGATTCTCAACTGGTATCAGAGCCGTGGTACAGATTTGAACGATTTAACAATCGTTTGAATCAATCACAGCTCGTTTTCATGATTCAGACGTTAAAATCAGATTTTGAATGAAAGGTTGAAACCCTAGAAACCCTAGATTCTTAATTGAACCCGAAATCATGTGATTTCTCCATGTTTTTGTGAATTCGAGGGTTAGGTTTTCATTTCTGCACCTTTCTGAACAAGTTTCATCATCAAATTCGAAGAATTAGAGTGATTATGGACTGATTCGAAGAAAATATTGAACAAGAACACGTTTTTTTCTGCACATTCGACCCTTACAGAAAAACGGGAGGGCGAATGTGGGATTTAGAGGACGAACGTGGAGTGTAAATGGACGAATGTAGAACTTTTAGGGCGAAAGTGAAAATTTTCTACATTCGTACCTTATTACTGGGCGAATGTGGAATTTAATTTTTGTCAGAACTTCATTCGACTTACCTTGGTACATTCGACCTTACAAAACGGTCGAATGTAGCCTTATTTCCACATTCGTACCTACGACTATGAAAATGAAAAATTGGTATTTTAAATGGCAATTTTTGAAGATTTTCGGGAGAATGGTGATGATGTTTACCCGAATTGTTGAAGAATTGATGATGATGAAACGTTTTATTGTGGGGTAGTCATGAGAATCAACAATATGATAATCAGATTCAAATGACTATTATGGGCCAGAACAGAAAATTCAGATGTATTTTTATTCCGCGAGATGTGAATAGTCAACCCAGTTCCAGTGTGTTTGAAGGAACTTGTTCAAAAAGAGTTGTTATCAAGAAGGAAATCAAGTTTGAGATTTCAATGTTCTGAAAGTAATGAGGTATCCTAGTAGGAGTCATGTGGCACGTAGGTTCATCGAAAGTTTCAAGATCACAGTCCTGAAGAATTTCAAGAGCTATTAATAGATATTGATGGCCCCGTCGAAAACTTCAGTTTCTGAAGAATTTCAAGTCCTCGATATATTGGTAGTTCCCGCTGAAAACTTCTGATTGCTTGATCCACTCGTCTACGGCTTGTATTCTGTCGAACAGATGAAGTTACTCAAGAACATGATTGATTGATTATACGAGATCTCAGAGAAACTTGGTGAAGCATCAGTCAAGGGGGAGATTGTTGATGTAATAATGTGTCTGATACTTCAACAATAACTGACTGAAGATGCTAGGTGTGTTTAGGATTCGCCAGCAACGTCCAAGGGGGAGATTGTTGATGCACTTTCTGTGGACGTCACTGTCGAATAGACTAGGGTTGAGTCTTGTATTGTATTACATGAGATTGTGGTGATCCATAAGGGCATTTTATGGATCTGATGCATTTGTAAATATAGGACAACATACAAAGTTCAGGTTCGACCTGTAGTAAAGGGCGAATGTGGCTTTGTGTGTTGAACTATAAATAGCAATCTCATGTGTTGGTTTTCATTTGTAGATTTGAGTTTGTGCTTTGAATGCTCTCAAGGGGGAGGTCATGCCCGACCTCCCCCGGCCCTGAGATAGACGTTTATCCTACTGATGACAGTGTCTGTAACCGTTTCTGTAGTAATACGAATCTGTGATGACATTGTTATCGTTAATTTCTGTCTCGTCTCGAATCTCCCATCTGAAACCGTGCTGAATTCGCTTAATCGATCCGTGAATTCGGTTCCTAACTGGATTCTCACCTCATCTTAGTTTCACTTTAATTCCTTAAACATTGCTCAACTTTTGCTTATTTAAATTATAGTTAAACTTCTTTTCCTTATTTTAATCAAACTATCTTTCATGTTTTAAATAGTCATATTTTATTCATACTTTGATACTTTTATAAAAAAAAATATTAAATCATAATAATGAGCATTTTATTTATACTATATTGTAATGCATAAGGCAAGGGTAATTTAAAATACCCAAAAATTAAGAACTTTTTTTTCATTAACAACCCTAAAATGAGGGTAAAATAGTCATTCAAACAATTTTATACTTTGATACCTCATCCTAGTTACACTTTAATCCCTTAAACTTTACTCAACTTTTGCTTAGTTAAATTATAGTTTAACTTTTTTCGTTATTTTAAGAAAACAATATTTCATTACTTTTAAATAGTCATATTTTATGCATACTTTGATACTTTTATAAAAAAACATTAAATCATAATAATGAGCATTTTATTATCTTTAATTTGAGTATATTGCTATTCTTTAATTATGTAGATGCACTTTATGCGACTAATGCTTTGGATTGTGTCTTTAACATGTGTTAGAAGTTTTTGTACATGGGCGAAGGTGATAATTAGAGGACGAAGGTGACTGAGTGAAGGGCGAAGGAAGAATGTTGATGGGCGAAGGTAGGAAGCTGATAGAAGGGAGACACATTCGTACTTGGGCAGAGGGCGAATGTGGACAAAGTCCACATTCGCACCATGGAAAAGGGCGAAAGTGCAGGTCCTATATATAGTTTTGGCTTGGTTTGTAAGTTAGAATAGTTGGTGATAGTGTGTGTGTTAAGGTCAGGTTGCTCTCTAGATTAAGGTCGTGTAAAAGTGTTTAGATTAACTTGAAAAGGCTTTGTATGAATGATTTGAAACAAGTTATCTATAAAATGTTGATTGAAAAGGTATTTTGCGTGTTGTGATTTGCGTATTATCATTTTGTTCATTTCTAGGGTTTCCGCACATAGAATTGTGACTTGTATGATCAGATTTTCAATGAAAATGGTTTTTGATACAATTTGAAGGTTTTGGATACAAATTCGTGGATAAAATCAACTTTTCAAAGAATTAAAGTTGTTCCAAATCAATTCCGAATCATAACCTGATAAAGATCATCAAAATCCATAAACTTTTGAAAATCTCAGATCAAAATAACCGTTTTTCAAAGTGTAACCGTTTTTTGAACATGTATGGGTCGAATCTGGAGAGCTTAGGGCGAACCTGGACCTTTTAGGGGCGAACCTAGTTATTTTCTGGGCGAAAGTAGCTTATTTCAGGTCGAACCTAGGTGTGTTGTGTTGTTTGTTCCACATTCGGGTATAAAATTCCACTTTCGGTTGATCGGGGGTGCGAAGGTGGAAAGTTACAGGACGAAAGTGGAAATTCTAGGTCGAAGGTGGAAAGTGTTTGCTGATTTTCTACATTCTGGTCAGAATTCTACATTCGGGTGAACAATTTTGGACGAAAGTAGAATTGTTTAGGGCGAAAGTAGAAGGATATTTGGAAAATTTTCTATGTGTGGTGAATTTCTAAGTTTGTGAACATCATGTGGGGTTTTCCAACTACACCGAGACTGGGAACGACACAACAACAGCAGCAAGTGACCATGGACCCATGGACAGTGGCAGCTCAGAAATCGAGCACTCAGTCTTCGCAACCGATTAACTACTTAGCAATGACTAGTTCGATGCCTCAGAGCGTTGCATCTTCGTCACAACAACCTGCAGCAGATTATTGGGGAGTAGCAGCCGCGGTGGTAAATACTCAAACTACCAATGCTATTTCTACACTAATAAATGACTTATCTTCAGGTAGCGGGAATCGGCCACCCAAGCTAATGGAGATGCAGGAGTATAACCAGTGGCAGAAGAAATTCAAGATTCATCTTGAAGGCATGGGTTTGGAAGGTACAGAGGCTTGGCAGATGATAGCAAAAGGATATGTTGCACCAGTTTTGGAGAACACAGGTAAGCAGGTTCCTTTGGAGAGTTTGACTGACGATGAGAAGAAGAAATTCGCGGTGGAAAAGAAGGCATATTCTCAGCTAACTCAGGCGATCACAAACGATTTGCTACATCAGTTTGGATCGTGCACTACTTCTAAGCAGTTATGGGATGTGCTTAAGAATCGTCATGATGGTAAGGAAAAGACGAGAAGGTTAAGGATGGAAGAGCTGAGAAAATAATTTGAGAACTTCAGCTATGTCGGGAACGAGACATTGAAAGAGTTGACTCCCAGATATTGTCATTTACTAACTGAATTGTCTAGTTATGATATACAGATTCCTATGTCAGACTTGGTGGACAAGTTTGCTGATGCATTACCACCGTACTGGGATCAACATATCGAGGTACTCAAAGAGAAGGATGCTTACAAGTATTGGACAATCAACGAGTTTATTCAGAAGCTGGAGAATAAAGAACTCGAGGAGAAGAGGAAAGCTAAAAGATCTCAGATTCCTCAGAACCCAGAGTTGTATCATGGTGGTACTTCAGCAACTGTGGGAAACTCTAATGTTGGTGGAACAGTGGCACCTCACATAGCTTGTATTTCAAGTGTCATGGAACCACTGAAACAACCAATCAATTACCTAGCACAAACCTCATCTTATTCCCAACCATCATATACACCACCACCACAACAATACACAAATTATTTCATTTCACCATTTTCTCCAATGCAGCAAGCTGCATGCTATTCTGCTAACCAATCACAACAACAACCTCAACAACAACCTTACTTGACTCAAATGAATCAAGTGAATCAAACCAATCAGCAACCGGTTGTATTGGAGACATCCAATATGAGTAATGTGACTGTGGAGGTTGCTCAGCAACATATTGCGCTAGTCTCAGCAATGGTTGCTTCGTATAACAGTTTAGTGGCAAGTCAAATTGGGAATAACAACTTGACCAATGAAGACTATGCACAAATTGATAAAGAGGAGATGGAGCTCATAGACATTCAGTGGGCTTTCGCAAGCATTATGAGAAGGGCAACCGAGTTCATAGAAAAGACCGGGAGGATTGATTTGGGTACTTCTCCAAACACCACTTATGATTTTAACAAGGAGAAAGTTACATGCTTTAACTGTGGAGGTAAAGGACACTTCAAAAGAGAATGCACTCAGCCTCCTAAACAAGGTAACAGAAACCCATTCAACTCAAACTACCAAAACCGTCAACAGCAAAACCAAAACCAAGTTTCTTTCCAAAACAACAACAACTATCAAAATCAAAACAATTACCAAAACCGACAGAACACCTCTAACAACAACCAAAACAGACAACCAAACACAACCAACCAGAATCAAAATCAATCACCAAATAACCCAAACAGAACAGTTATACCGATCACTACACCAAATGAACAGCCACAGATTAACAATCAGAATCAAGCTTTGGTGATACAGAATGATGAGAGGTTTGACTGGACTGGAATGCAAATTGGTGTTGAGGAGATAACTACTGGTGGGAATATGGCTTGTATTGCCTGACAGGTTGATATCGAGGAATCGGTGATAGTTGATCAAAATGAAGAAACTGAGAGTGAGGTTGAGGAATCGGTTGATGAGATGAATGTGGAGGTTAAGACTGAAGAAGCAAGTTCGGGAGTTGTGATTGACTCAGTCACAGACGTTCCTGAGGAGAGCGAGTCGGTATATTCAGATTCATAAAGCGAATCAGACTCTGAGGCCAGTGTTACTTCTTTGGATGATGACATTGATCAGTTGCTGGCAGAAGCAGATTTTCTGAAGACGAGGAAGTCGTGCATAGTGGATGATGCTTTCACCAGAATTGATTATTCAAAGTTCTTCGCTGGGAAGGAAGCTCATTTTGCTCTAATGGCCATGACAGATCCTCCAAAACAGGTAAGTTCTGAATCTAGCACTGATGTTACAAGTGATAAGTACTGTGGAACTTGTGACAGATTGACAGAAGAAAACAAAGAACTTCGCATTCAACGCGATAGTGCAGTGATTAACTATCAATCTGCTCGCAAAGAAGTGATTGCTTTTAACAAAGTACTTGATGAGTACAAAAAGGACATTTCCGACCTAAAGAAAACTCTTTCATTAAAACAATTAGCAATTAACAATTATATTAATGAACTTGAGAACACTAAGTAGGAAATGGCCACCATCAAGTGTTTTGCTGAAAAGGTCAATAAGAAGTTAGAAAGTTACAAGCATATTGCTTATGTCGTTGACCACATCATTGATGATCAAACCACAAGTTATAACTCTGTGCCATCTCCGGTGCTTTTTGAAAATCACAATTGTCATCAAGTGACACCGAAGAGCTCAGTAAAATCAGACTCGGCATCGGAAAATGAATCCAATACTTCTAGTGTTGGTGATCCTCATTTCGATGTGAGACCGATTTTAGGTTTGAATGATGAGGGAGTAACAGTTGAAAATGATGATTCAGACTCTGAGAGTGACAAAAGTGATAATGTGTGTGATATTCCAAAAGAAAATCACATTATTACGAATGAACCAGTGTCACCGTCTCAGCATGTTCATCCGATGGCTAATGCACATGTAGTTGAAAGAATTTAGCTAAAACAGGATGTGATGATCATACAAGTCACAAATCCAGGTGCGGAAACCCTAGATATGAACAAAATGATAATACTCGGATCAAAACACGTAAAACATCATTTTAAACATCATTTTCATATATTAACATTCATAAAACTTGTTTACAATCACTCACACGTTAATCTAGACCTTTCACACACTTTTACAAACTTGACACGAACCTGACCTTCAAACACACACTTTCTAAAACTCTCTCTAACTTACAAATGACAAAAACATATTTATAATAGCTGCACATTCGCCCCTTTTCATGGTGCGAATATGGACTATGTCCACATTCGCCCATTTACAAGGTACGAATGTGTTCTTCTTGTTCAGCAATATTCACCTTCGCCCAGACTCTTCTACCTTCGCCCATACTTCTCCACCTTCGACCCATCAGAAACATAAACTAACATGTGTTAATAGCTAATCCAATCACTAGTCGCAAAACATGCATCTACAAACTCCCCCTCGACTATTGATTGGATTGTCTTCGTTTCTCGTCCATATCCATATTCATAAACTTGATTCTCAGTTGCTTCTTCTGTTCTTTAGTCATTTCAGGCTCCAGTTTACGCTTCACCGGCTTAGGCACATCGGCCATCTTCACCATCTTACCAAGTTTAGCATCCAAGTTGCTTCCGGAGTTTATATCATAAGCAAAGCAAACTCCGACAACTTGTTGAAACTTCTTAGCCTGATCTGCATCATTGGGATCGCAATGAATAGGATTGTAGAATAGCATGATGATGTCTTCAAACGTGCAATTAATCAACCACATAGGATCAAACACATAAACATGCTTGTATTTGTCCTTTCCATTTCTCAGCACTATCACAGCTTCTGCCTTTCTCCAGTCATAATACCAGAAGATAAACTCAGCACTGAAGTGTTGAGGTAAAGGCATCACAGGTATCTTCTTCATCACTTCAGGTGCCTTATATATCAAAGTCACCCTCTTTCTTCCAGTTCTCGGATCAATATCCCTGTGAACTTTTCTTCTAGGGTATTGAGGCTTAAACCTGTTCCATTTAGTTCTGCTCTCCCAAACCAACTTATCAGCAAACCAACCAACAGCTGAATTGTTCACTGAAGCTCCAGTCATAGGGAATCTGCATATGTCTCTGACAGCCCAGTACGGTAGAGTTAGTAAATCATTGAATCTGTAAAAGTACAAGATTCCTGATTCCCATTTGACAGCTAAACATTTCAATCTTCCCAGATACTTCCAACCAAGAGCTCTGCCTTTGAACTTCACGTTGTGATATCTGTAAAAACTACCTTGAGCTTCAGGCTTTGGTCATTTATCATCAATCTCCTTCAACATCTGTAGAAAAGTTTTCAAATCATCATTCTGACCTGAAGGTTTTTGCTGATCAGTACCAAACACAGTCTCTACAAACTCTTCACTTCTCTTTTGAGCATTCTTCTTAGCCAACCTGTTTGGTATCTCTGTGAAGTTTGGGAAAACTACATCTTCATAATTTTGTCTGAAATATTGTGGATATTCCTCGTGAGTAATATCCTCAATTTCTACCTCATCCATCTCAGGTGTTTGTTTATCATCAGAGTGATCTCCAATATCCTTTTCAGGAATATCTGGAATCGATTGATCCATCATGATCTCCTCTAATGATTTCCCTACTCGCTGTGCAATACCATCCAAAATTTCTTTGGCAACAGCAGCAGGTACTTCACCATCCTCTAAGTCTGGATCATTGTACTCAAGCTCATATCTCATATCATCTGTTTGAAAAATCTCAGCAAACTTGCCTGTGAACTCAATGGTCCATTCTCTCTTCTCCAGCATATCTCTGTAAACTTTCTTCGCTTCATCATTCAGTGATCTCACCTTTTCGTTCCAGAAGATGCTTTCATCTGAGTCTACATTTTCACCTTTCTTTTTCTTTGAGCTAGACTCTCCAGCATCTTTCTGTGGTGTCCTTTTCTCAAAAGTAAACTTACTGGTATCATCTCCCCCGTCATCATCATCACTTTCATCACTACCATCATCATCCTTACTACCTGATCCCTCAGCATCATCATCATCTTTATCACTTTTCTTGCTTTCTTCATCAGAACTCTTATCAGATTCATCATCCTCCTCATCATCCTTTTCCTCTTCATCATCAGAAGGCTCATAATCAACCTGTTCCTCCTCTTTTTCTTTGTCTTCCTCACCATCCTTCAACTTTGGTGCTTCACCGTATAGCTTATCCAACAAATCACTAAGACGTTTGTTTTCAGTCTTAAGTTCTTTGTTGTCAGCTTTAATAATTCTAATCATTCTCCGATTTCTGGTACACTTAACCTCAAGATCCTTGTTTTCATCTTCAAGTTTCTTAACTTTCTGTTCGATCTCATCTTGGTTAGTTTTAGAAGCAACCACAATCTGTAGCATCTTCTCCTCATTCTGTTTAAACTTTCTAATTTCAGCTTGCTGTGCTACAATCATCTTCATCATGTCATCCATCCGTTTATTAACCTGCTTCATCACATCATCAGAAACAGTAACTTTCTTTGATTTGGATGGTACAGCTTCTTTTGCCTTCTGCTTCTGAGGATTTTTCAACATATCCAAAACATTATCCAGAGCAACATTAAAATCATCAACTGGTAATGTTTCAGACTCTTTACTCCTCTTCTGCTTCTTAGCTACTGGTGAAGATAGCTTAGATGATGTACCTGCATCAGGTAACTTCTTGCCTTTGAGCAACTGAGCAATCTCTTTCTCTCTCAACTGCTTGGTGCTAGACTTCTTTGCCATTGACTTATGCTTCGGTTTTGGCAAATTAACAACCACAGTCTCACCTACATCAAGCTCATTCAGATTCACACTCAGACCTTCATCAACAATAACAGTCTTCTTCTGTGAAACTTCTTCAATCGTCTTGTTCAAAGATTCAGACTCACCAACCATAGTGGCCTTACGTTTGGTGGTCTTTACTCTTTCCTCTTCAGAATCCCATTGTTCATCAACTTCAGTCTCCTCCGAATCCACTGAATCTTCATCAACCAAACTAGTTCCTATCTTTGCTGTTGTTTTCTTTCTAGTAACCTGTTGCTTTGAACTTCCTTGATCAGTCTTTGCCTTACCCTTCCCTTTGGCTCCAGCATTGACTACCTGTCTCTTCCTCTTAGTGTTTGCATCAGCATACACTAATGGATCATCATTAACTGAGTCACTATTGTCATGTCTTGCTTTGTTCTTACCAGGATCAGTGTAACCCTGATTAGCCAAAGCCCCAAATAATCTTCTGTAAGGTGGCTTTTCATTATCTGGCACACCTTTATATCCTTTCATTCTCACAAGTGTACGAATATTCATGTGATCTTGACCTAGGATCATAGTTGGATCCTTCTTCAAATTAGGATACTTATGGCCAAAGATCATCATCAAAAACCTCGGATACAGCATAAACTGCTTCTTCTTCAATCCTTTCAACATCTCGAGCATGTGGTCTAAAATCATACCAGATACATTAAATGGTTTATTAAGAGTTAACGCAACCATCAATGAACTTAAACTTTTCCTCATCACATCGTAACCACCGCTCACACACCCAAAGACATGGATAATTACGTGTGCAAGATACTTGAACTGCACACTTAATTTCCCTTTGTGCATTGATCCATCAGTAATCGGACCCTTGTACTTCATCCTCAAAAAGCACGCTTTCTGCTCGGTCCATGAAAGCTCTCTAGGATCATCACTAACTTCAAACTTAATCTGTAGAGCTTCTCTGATATCTGATTCAGTTAAAATCATCTCCATCCCCTGAATCTTGCTTTTGATGATAGTTTGATCTTCCCAGAAATCATACTTAGCATTTCTGTAAAAATCCTCCACTATATCTTTGTAAATTATTGTTGGTGTAGCTAAGGCATGAATAACTCTGCTTCGCCTTAAAAACTCCACAATTCCAGCAAATTCAGTGTTCTTCTCAACATCCCCAACGTATGCACAACAGTTGTGTGTCGGTTCAAATGGCCATCCACGTGGAACATTTTCAACTTCCTGAACAGGATCTGGTACAATGTTCTCCACTGGTGCCTCGACATGTTCAGGTTGCTCAGCCATCTGCACATCAAAAATCAAAAAACACGTCAAAATACAAAAACGACAAAAATTGAAAATTTTAAGATATATCAGACTCCAAATTCGCCCACTTTTATTTGGCCGAAGGTGGAATTTTAGGTACGAATGTACACTAATTAGCACGAATGTGGAAATGGTTTTATTAAAAGTCACATTCGTCCATTTATCAACGCATTCGCCCTTTAAGATCTACATTCGCCCAGTTTGATATGGTCGAATGTGGATCTGTAAACCCCAAAATTTCAAAATTTTGCCAAAGTTGTTATTTCACTCTTATTTTGATTCATTTGCATCCTAATATGGCCGACTAACTCTCGTCAATAACCAATTGTTATTATTTTTCAATTTTCATCTGTTTTCAAAAAGGAATTAGGGTTAACGTGTTCAATCCATCAATTAACCCACTTAATCATGTTAGAATTCTAATTCCTTGTTATATCTCCCCCTAAAACTGATGAGAATTGAAATGCTATCAAAAACAATCATTAAAAACAGTCCAATCATCACAGATTAGAAACCCTAGGTTCGTAACCCTCAATCTCAAATTCTGAACTGTTTCTGAAGCCAATACCTGTGTAATATGGTTCAAAAGAATCAGTAAACACCAGGGAATAATAATCGAAGACAAAGAAACACAAAGCAACAAGGTCTGGTTATGATGAAAAATTTTTGAAAAATTCAGAATGAGGGGTCGAACGTGATATAGGCTTATATATAGATGCCACATTCGCCCGTTGGTGTTGGTCGAATGTGGGTGAAGTCCACATTCGCCCCAATTTAATGGCACGAAGGTGAACCTTGGTCACCCGAAAGTGGAATTTGTTTAATAAGCCCACATTCGCCCAAACAGAAACACCCGAATGTGAAGATTTTTCCTCATTCGACCCAATTAAGGGGCGAATGTGAAATGGAAAAATCTGAAAAATTTGCCAAATCACGAATTCGAATCCCGTTCAACATTTTTCAATCCGTTAAATCTCAAAAACTCATTATTTCACTTCTAAAATGATACAAAGCCCAGATGGTTTCATCAAATCTCAGAAATTGACCATCAAACGCCGTCGGTTATCTAAAATAAAGCAGAAATTCAAAAACTTTTGGTTTTTCTGAAATTTTATCAAAACACACCTAAAATCTTTTTGGATTTTGTATCTTTTTGACAGTAAAAGTAAAATGCAACAATGTAAACAAAGCAGTAAACATTTTGTGATATCCGGTAAGAGGATCATATCAGTTTTCTGAGAAATCTGATCACAGCGTTGATCTTTTTGTTTAATATTATCATTAAAAACAGTATGTGACACGGCAATTGCTGATATTGTGGTCCACTTAAGCTCACATGCAGACTATTACGCAATGCTTTAAAATGATACGAGTTAGGTGTATTAGACTAACACATTGTGGTGCCCACACACACGACATACTCCCGTATCAAGTAATTGCACAAAGCTTCGTCGTAACGCGTGATTATGCCAGAGTTATCCGTTAAAGTTACAAAGTATATAGCACAGAGGTGTACAGGTCAGCAAACGAATGCAGCAAAGTAACATGTGCATATATACCAGGTTGAGGCTGATATCAACTACTGATTTGCATCAGTAAGTCAATACGATGTAATTATGATCTTTGATCAATAAAAACATAAAGTTCCTCAATTCGGTAACTTTCGGTTTTGGCATTTAAGCTCTTTTAGCAAATATTCTGATGAAACTAGGTCCGTAAATCAATACGACAAAAGTTTAATCAGAATATCCCGGATAACCTTAACATAACGACCCGAAACCTCAGATTTGACAATCCTATCAAACGAAATTACGGTACTAAGACCATATGCCCATGAGGTGTTCAGCCATGAACGCGTAGTTCGTTATGTTTGTATCACTAATGCACACAATTTTTAGTCTACGAAGCCTATCAGCATATCACACATAGTCAACACACGCCTCATTATACTATACAAATCTTTAGCCTGTGTCAGATCCCCACTGATGTACTATCATTTCCTCTTTTTATCCTGGAAATCATTTTTGGTTTTTCTCATTTTTAGGTCTTTTTGATTTTTCAATGTTTTTGGTTTTTCTGATAAAATGACTCCCCCTAAAATAAAGAACATATTTTTTAGGTTTTTAATTTTTCTGAAAAACAATAAAAACTTTAAAGAAAATTTAAACTAAAAAGCGATAAACCGAGGTGCTGATTAGTCCTGTTTTTCCTTTATGTTGTTGACTTTTAAAAGATATTCAAAGCGGGATCTATCAAAAGCTTTAGTAAACAAATCTGCACGTTGATAGTCAGTATGAATTTTGACCATATCTATCAATTCTTTAGCGTAACAATCACGGATAAAATGGTATTTGATCCGGATATGTTTCGCTTTAGAATGATTTCCGGTATCTTTAGTTAATGCGATAGCGGCTTCATTGTCACAGTGAATAGGGGTTTTAAGAAACTGCAAACCGTAATCAACCATCTGCTGTTGGATCCAGAGCACTTGCGAACAGCAACTCGAGGCTGCAATGTACTTGGCTTCACAGGTAGACAGCGCGACCGAAGTCTGCTTCTTACATTGCCAGGTGACTAACCTGCTCCCTAAAAACTGGCAACCAGCTGTAGTGGATTTGCTATCCTTGTCACAGCCGCCCCAATCTGCATCACTAAAAGCGATAAAATCAAAATCATCATCATTAGGGTACCAAAGTCCTTTCGAGGGACAACCCTTCAGATATCTAAGGATACGCTTGACCGCCGTCAGATGACTTTGTTTCGGCTTCGATTGATAGCGAGCACAGAGACACGTTGCAAACATAATATCTGGCCGAGATGCTGTCAAATACATCAGAGATCCGATGATTGCTCTGTATGTAAATGGGTCCGTCAGCTCCCCCTTAGCGTCCACTCCAATCCCGTGATTGGGTTGAATCGGGGTATCCATCGGCTTGGAATCCTCCATCTGGAACCGGCTCAAGACTTCGGATACGTATTTCGTCTGTTGAATGAAGATCCCCGTGGGTCTTTGGTCCACCTGCAAGCCTAGGAAAAACTGCATCTCCCCCATTGCGCTCATCTCAAACTTTTCCTGCATGACAGTTTCAAACTCCCTGCATAAAAGTTCGTTAGTTGAACCAAATATTATATCATCAACGTATATCTGCACTAGAAGCAAATCATCCCTTGATTTCTTCGTGAATAGGGTGCAGTCGACGAGCCGCGCTTAAATCCTTTTGCCATGAGGTATGTACTTAGCTCCTCGTACCACTGTCTTGGAGCCTGGTGCAAGCCATATAAAGCTTTGTTTAGCACATAGACCTTATCCCGGTGAATAGGGTCCTCAAAGCCTGGTGGCTGGCCGACATAAACCTCTTCGTTGACTTTCCCGTACAGAAATGCGCTCTTGACGTCCATTTGATATACTTTGAACTTCTTATAGGAAGCAAACGCAAGAAACATCCGAATAGCTTCAATGCGTGCTACAAGCGCATAGATTTCATTATAATCAATCCCTTTGATTTGATGGAAACCCTGTACAACCAATCCGGCTTTGTTACGAACTATAACACCACGATCATCCTTCTTGCACTTAAACACCCATTTAGTGCCGATCTTCTTCCTTCCAGGCGGTAAATCAGTGAGCGTCCAAACCCCCAATTTCTGAAATTGTAATAACTCCTCCTGCATTGCTTCAACCCAGGCGTCCTCCAGCAAAGCGTCCTTGTATGTCCTTGGCTCTACCTGCGACACATAACATGCAAACGACCAATCATTTTGACTACCAGATTTTTGTATTTTGGCATATAAAGCTAAAGCACCAAAACTCTCTGGCGAATTAACGCTTCGCAGCTGCCCTCTTGTCATCACATTGCTACTAGGATCATCGATAACTTGCTCCAGCGGGTGAATACGATGAATCCGAGATTCCGGATGTTCAGGTACAGTAACTCCCGTCTGAATAGTCAAGTTCTCTACAGCATCCAGATCATGACCCTTGTTAGACGATGAAGCAACATCTGGAGTTGGAGTTGGGTTCACTGGCGGTGCCTCTGGTTCTTCTGCATGTTCAAGAATAACTTCTTCAAATTGTTCATCTTCAGACTCTGAAGAATCTAAAGTAGTAGAAGCCTCTTGAAACACTTCTTCCTCTGGTACAGGAACATTGGTATCATTAGAAGCTGGTGGGGGATTTACGGTGATTGGACGCACCAACGTTGAAGTCGCCGCGTTTTCACACTCGTAAAGTAATCTGATAACAGCTTCTTCAACCAAGCTATCTAGATTGAATGATTCAAAGAAATCTTTGTAATCAAACATCCAATCAGGACCCATCCCTTGCACATTTTGTGTATACCGTTGAACTTCCACATTAGCCCAATCCTCCACCCGACGAGTTCGCTTGTTGTATACCCGTTTGAGCGGGGTTGCATATCCAACGAGGTATCCCTCTTCAGCTTTAGGACTAAACTTCTCGCTTGGATTCAACATCGTGCATGGAGCCCCAAAAGGTTCTAGATACTCTAAGTTCGGCTTTCGTCGGTGTAACAGTTCATAAGAAGTTTTACCAAACTTCTTCACCGTTAAAACCCGATTGAGTGTATAATTTGCTGCATAAATCGCCTCGTTCCAGAACATTACTGGAAGATTCGAGTCTGCTAGCATTGTTCTAGCCGCTTCAATTAGAGTCCTGTTTTTGCGTTCAGCAACACCGTTCTGTTGTGGGGTGTACGGAGCCGAATATTCATGATGAATTCCTTTGCTTTCACAAAGTTCATCCATCTTGGCATTTTTGAACTCCGTCCCATTATCACTCCGAATTCTCTTTATCTTCAAATTGTAGAGATTCTCCAATCGTGTGAACAAAACTTTTAAGTTGTTAAAGGTGTCACTTTTATGCTGCAAACACATCACCCATGAAAATCGTGAATAGTCATCAGTGACAACCAAACAATAAAGCTCTACAAGATGACTTTTGCGCTTGACAGGTCCGAATAGATCCATGTGCAATCGCTCAAGCGGCATCTCAACAGAGTTAACTTTCTTCACTTTGTGGGACTGTCTGTGTTGATTCCCTTTCTTACAACTCACATACTTGTCATTCAAATGGAAATGCTTCACGTTTACTCCATTGACAAGTCCATTCTTCACAAGATGATTCATTTTTCTCAGATGAATGTGCCCCATTCTTCGGTGCCACATTATCGATTCCTTCTCGGTCGCCTTGGATAGAAAACATGTTATCTGCCCCTGGGATGTCATTGCCTTGGACATATCAAGAATATAAAGGTTGTTGACGCGAGGTGCCTTCAACATTACCCACTCCTTTGGAATTTTGAAGCCTGGTTTGAGAATGTAGTAGGATTTGTCATCAAAATGAACAGTAAATTGTTTATCACAGATTTGACTGACGCTCAACAGATTATAGTCTATCTGCTTCACATATGATATCCTCTCAAAGCTTACAATCCCATTACTCACGCTCCCTTCCATAGTGATATATCCACCTTTATTCCCAGCAAATGCAACATATCCACCATTAATATTCTTCACATCGAACAGTAATGCTAGATCCCCGGTCATGTGGCCTGAAGCTCTACTATCAACAATCCAAAGACTGCTAATAGGGCCAGCTGAAGCTCCCTGCACACATCAAGTAAAACAATTAGTTCTTTCGGGGGACCCAAGCCCGAGTCTTGGGACTTTGAACATCATCTTTCAAAGAAACATTAACTTCAGCATTTTGTTTTGGATCGATCTTTTTGGGATCATTCAAAACATTATCCTTTTTCTCATTTGATTTTGAAGTTGAGGCACCTGGAGAACCATTTGGTGTCCAAGATTGTTCCGATCTTTTCAAGATACGAATCTGAGACTTTGGGGTTTCAGTCGGTTTCTGAACATTGTTGGCAAAGGAAACTTTCTTGGTTACCTTATCTGACTTAACAGATTTAGGTCCAACATTTGACTTGACAATAGGTTTTGGTGGAACCCTTTGCCTATCATTTGTTGTGTTCACCACTGGTTTTCTCCATGAATGTTCCATAGCAATCCGGTTTCTGCGATCATACTGAACTGGACGATTGTTCCTCATTTGATAAAAATTGTTTTGATTATAAAATTGTTGTTGTGGAGGAACAACTCGTCTATGTGGTGGAACATAATGATCAACCGGTCTCCTCATGGAATTCCTTACTTCAACTTCGTGCCTCTTATGCCTTCCATACGGGCAGTGAGCAAGCAAATGCCCTCTCTCCCCGCATTTAAAGCATGCACGGTATTCCTCAAAAACATTTGGAGCATTCGGTTGAGCAAATGATCGAACAGGATATTGATCATTATACTGTTTGTTCCTCAAACTCTCAGGGAGTGGCCCTTTTGAGTAAGTAGGTTCATGAAAACCGTTTGCTTTGTTTTTGGGTTTAATGAACTCTGTTACATGTACCTTTGGTTCTTGAGGAACATCCAAATACAATTTCTTTAAAATTGCTGGTGGAATCTCATTTGTTCTCTCATGTTTTGGGAACCAAATAGTGCTTTCTTACCAAATTTTATCAATTTTAGCATAGTTAGCATTCTTAATTGGAAATTCCTCGTCAGAGATGATCTTATCGGATCCTTCCATCCGATAAAACACCTTGACTGGTTTGTCAGAAGGTTCATTCTTAACTTCTTTCTTAATTTCTTTCTTAATCACATTCTTTTCAGACTTTTTCTCACGATGTGCGTTTGCCATCGGATGCACATGCTGAGATGATGACACTGGTTCATTAGTAATGATGTGATTTTCTTTTGGAATTTCACATGCATTAGCACTTTGGTAACTTCCAGAGTCATCACTCTCAGAGTCTGAATCAACGCTCTCAACTGTAACACCCTCATCATTTAAGCCTAAAATCGGCCTCACATCGGAATGAGGATCACCAATACTCGAGGTATTAGATTCATTTTCCGATGATGAGTCTGATTTTACTGAGCTCTCCGGTGTCACTTGATGACAGTTGTGATTTTCAAAGAGCACCGGAGATGGCACAGACTTATAGTTTGTGGTTTGATCATCAATGATGTGGTCTACAACATAAGCAATGTGCTTATAACTCTCCAATTTCTTATTGACTTTTTCAGCAAAACACTTAATGGCGGCCATTTCCAATTTAGTATTCTCAATTTCATTAATATAGTTATTAATTGCAAGTTGTTTTAATGAAAGAGTGTTTTTAAGATCGGAAATGTCCTTTTTATATCCATCAAGTACTTTGTTGAAAGCAATCAATTCTTTGCGAGTAGATTGACAGTTGATGATAGCACTATCACGTTGAACGCGAAGTTCTTTGTTTTCCTCTGTCAATCTATCACAAGTTCCACAGTATTTATCACTAGTAACATCAGTGCTAGATTCAGAACTTACAGGTTTAGAAGGATCTGTCATGGCCATCAAAGCAAAATGAGCTTCCTTTGAATAATCAATTCTGGTGAAAGCATCATTAGCAATGCACGACTTCCTCGTCTTCAGAAAATCTGCTTCTGCTAGCAACTGATCAATATCATCATCTGAAGATGTAACACTTGCTTCTGCATCTGATTCACTGTCTGAATCTGAATAAACTGATTCACACTCCTCAGGAACATCAGAAACTGTGTCAATCACCACTCCAGAACTTGCCTCCTCAGCTTTAACCTCAACAGGCTCAGTCTCCACTTCCACTTCTTCCACAGATTCATCAACTTCAACCTCAGTTTCTTCATTCTTATCAACTATCACCGACTCCTCAGTATCAACCTGCCGGGCAACACAAGCCACATTTCCACCAGTTGTAATCTCCTCAACACCAATTTGCATCCCAGACCAGTCAAACTGTTCATCCTGCTGAATCACCAGTGCTTGATTCTGATTTGAGTTCTGTTGTGTTTCATTTGGTGTAGTAATCGGTATGACTGTTCGGTTATTGTTGTTTGGTGATTGGTTTTGAGTCTGGTTTGTTGTGTTTGGTTGTCTGTTCTGGTTGTTGTTAGAGTTGTTTTGTCGGTTTTGGTAGTTGTTTTGGTTTTGATAGTTATTGTTACTTTGGTAAGAAACTTGGTTTTGGTTTTGTTGTTGACGGTTCTGGTAGCTTGCATTGAAAGGATTTCTGTTACCTTGTTTAGGTGGCTGGGTGCATTCCCGTTTGAAGTGACCTTTACCTCCACAATTAAAACAAGTCACCTTCTCCTTGTTGAACCCGTAGGTTGTATTTGGAGAAGTTCCCAGATCAGTCCTACCCGTCTTTTCAATAAACTCCGTTGCCCTTCTCATTATACTCGCAAAAGCCTACTGGATATCAATTAGTTCCATCTTTTCCTTGTCAATCTGTGCATAGTCTTCATTGGCCAAGTTATTGTTTCCAATTTGACTTGCAACCAACCCGTTATATGATGAAAGCATTGCAGAGACTAATGCAATATGTTGCTGAGCAACTTCAACAGTTACATTGCCCAAATTGGAAGTCTCCAAAACCACCGGTTGTTGATTGGGTTGAGTCATTGGATTCATGTATTGTGTTTGTTGAGGTGGTTGTTGTGATTGGCTTGCAGTATAGAATGCTGCTTGCTGCGTTGGAGAGAATGGTGAAATATAAGAATTAGTGTATTGTTGTGGTGGTGGTGTATAAGATGGTTGTGAATAGGATGAGGTTTGTGCAATGTAGTTGATGGTTGGTTTTGGTGATTCCATGACATTGGAAATACAAGCAACGTGCGGTGCCACTATTCCACCTGAACTCGAATTTCCAACTGTTGCTGAAGTACCACCAAAATATAACTCTGGATTCTGAGGAATCTGTGATCTTTTAGCTTTCCTCTTTTCCTCGAGCTCTTTGTTCTCCAGCTTCTGCACAAACTCATTGATAGTCCAAAATTTATAAGCATCCTTTTCTTTGAGAACTTCAACATGCTGATCCCAATATGGTGGTAAAGCATCTGCAAACTTGTCCACTAGATCTGTCATAGGAATCTGTATACCATAACTAGACAACTCAGTTAGTAAATGACAATATCTAGGAGTTAATTCTTTTAGAGTCTCATTTCCAACATAAGTAAAATTCACAAACTCTTTTCTCAACTCCTCCATCCTCAACCTTCTCGTCTTTTCATTCCCATCGTGCCTAGTCTTTAATACATCCCATAGTTGCTTAGACGTAGTGCATGTTCCAAACTGATGTAATAAGTCGTTTGTGATCGCCTGAGTCAACTGAGAATAAGCTTTCTTCTCCACAGCAAACTTCTTTTTCTCCTCGTCTGACATGCTCTCCAATGGAACTGGTTCACCAGTGTTCTCCAGAACTGGTGCAGTGTAACCTTTAGCTATCATCCTCCATGCCTCTGCACCCTCCACTCCCATGCCTTCCAGATGGATCTTAAACTTTTTCTGCCACTGGTTATATTCTTGCATCTCCATAAGCTTGGGTGGACGATTCCCGCTACCTGAAGATAAGTCATTTATTAGTGTAGAAATAGCATTGGTAGTTTGAGTATTTACCACCGCGGCTGCTACTCCCCAATAGTCAGGTTGTGGTGCTGGAGGTGCAACACTTTGAGGCATCGAGCTAGTCATCGCTATGTAATTGATTGGTTGCGAAGACTGTGTGCTCGTCTTTTGGGCTGCCACTGTCCATGGGTCCATCGTCACTTGCTGTTGTGGTTGTGTCGTTGATGATATAATATTTGGTTCAACTAACGAACTTTTATGTAGGGAGTTTGAAACTGTCATGCAGGAAAAGTTTGAGATGAGCGCAATGGGGGAGATGCAGTTTTTCCTAGGCTTGCAGGTGGACCAAAGACCCACGGGGATCTTCATTCACCAGACGAAATACGTATCCGAAGTCTTGAGCCGGTTCCAGATGGAGGATTCCAAGCCGATGGATACCCCGATTCAACCCAATCACGGGATTGGAGTGGACGCTAAGGGGGAGCTGACGGACCCATTTACATACAGAGCAATCATCGGATCTCTGATGTATTTGACAGCATCTCGGCCAGATATTATGTTTGCAACGTGTCTCTGTGCTCGCTATCAATCGAAGCCGAAACAAAGTCATCTGACGGCGGTCAAGCGTATCCTTAGATATCTGAAGGGTTGTCCCTCGAAAGGACTTTGGTACCCTAATGATGATGATTTTGATTTTATCACTTTTAGTGATGCAGATTGGGGCGGCTGTGACAAGGATAGCAAATCCACTACAGCTGGTTGCCAGTTTTTAGGGAGCAGGTTAGTCACCTGGCAATGTAAGAAGCAGACTTCGGTCGCGCTGTCTACCTGTGAAGCCGAGTACATTGCAGCCTCGAGTTGCTGTTCGCAAGTGCTCTGGATCCAACAGCAGATGGTTGATTACGGTTTGCAGTTTCTTAAAACCCCTATTCACTGTGACAATGAAGCCGCTATCGCATTAACTAAAGATACCGGAAATCATTCTAAAGCGAAACATATCCGGATCAAATACCATTTTATCCGTGATTGTTACGCTAAAGAATTGATAGATATGGTCAAAATTCATACTGACTATCAACGTGCAGATTTGTTTACTAAAGCTTTTGACAGATCCCGCTTTGAATATCTTTTAAAAGTCAACAACATAAAGGAAAAACAGGACTAATCAGCACCTCGGTTTATCGCTTTTTAGTTTAAATTTTCTTTAAAGTTTTTATTGTTTTTCAGAAAAATTAAAAACCCAAAAAATATGTTCTTTATTTTAGGGGGAGTCATTTTATCAGAAAAACCAAAAACATTGAAAAATCAAAAAGACCTAAAAATGAGAAAAACCAAAAATGATTTCCAGGATAAAAAGAGGAAATGATAGTACATCAGTGGGGATCTGACACAGGCTAAAGATTTGTATAGTATAATGAGGCGTGTGTTGACTATGTGTGATATGCTGATAGGCTTCGTAGACTAAAAATTGCGTGCATTAGTGATACAAACATAACGAACTACGCGTTCGTGGCTGAACACCTCATGGGCATATGGTCTTAGTACCGTAATTTCGTTTGATAGGATTGCCAAAATCTGAGGTTTCGGGTCGTTATGTTAAGGTTATCCGGGATATTCTGATTAAACTTTTGTTGTATTGATTTACGGACCTAGTTTCATCAGAATATTTGCTAAAAGAGCTTAAATGCCAAAACCGAAAGTTACCGAATTGAGGAACTTTATGTTTTTATTGATCAAAGATCATAATTACATCGTATTGACTTACCGATGCAAATCAGTAGTTGATATCAGCCTTAACCTAGTATATATGCACATGTTACTCTGCTGCATTCGTTTGCTGACCTGTACACCTCTGTGCTATATACTTTGTAACTTTTACGGATAACTCTGGCATAATCACGCGTTACGACGAAGCTTTGTGCAATTACTTGATACAGGAGTATGTCGTGTGTGTGGGCACCACAATGTGTTAGTCTAATACACTTAACTCGTATCATTTTAAAGCATTGCGTAATAGTCTGCATGTGAGCTTAAGTGGACCACAATATCAGCAATTGCCATGTCACATACTGTTTCTAATGATAATATAAAACAAAAAGATCAATGTTGTGATCAGATTTTTCAGAAAACTGATATGATCCTCTTACCGGACATCACAAAATGTTTACTGCTTTGTTTACATTGTTGCATTTTACTTTTATTGTCAAAAAGATACAAAATCCAAAAAGATTTTAGGTGTGTTTTGATATAAATTTCAGAAAAACCAAAAGTTTTTACATTTCTGCTTTATTTTAGATAACCGACGGTGTTTGATGGTCAATTTCTGAGATTTGATAAACCATCTGGGCTTTGTATCATTCTAAAAGTGAAATTATGAGTTTTTGAGACTTAACGGATTGAAAAATGTTGAACGAGATTCGAATTCGTGATTTGGCAAAATTTTCAGATTTTTTCATTTCACATTCGCCCCTTAATTGGGTCGAATGTGGAAAAATCTTCACAATCGGGTGTTTCTGTTTGGGCGAATGTGGGATTATTAAACAAATTCCACTTTCGGGTGACCAAGGTTCACCTTCGTGCCATTAAATTGGGGCGAATGTGGACTGTTTTTAATGATTGTTTTTGATAGCATTTCAATTCTCATCAGTTTTAGGGGGAGATATAACAAGGAATTAGAATTCTAACATGATTAAGTGGGTTAATTGATGGATTGAACACGTTAACCCTAATTCCTTTTTGAAAACAGATGAAAATTGAAAAATAATAACAATTGGTTATTGACGAGAGTTAGTCGGCCATATTAGGATGCAAATGAATCAAAATAAGAGTGAAATAACAACTTTGGCAAAATTTTGAAATTTTGGGGTTTACAGATCCACATTCGACCATATCAAACTGGGCGAATGTAGATCTTAAAGGGCGAATGCGTTGATAAATGGACGAATGTGACTTTTAATAAAACCATTTCCACATTCGTGCTAATTAGTGTACATTCGTACCTAAAATTCCACCTTCGGCCAAATAAAAGTGGGCGAATTTGGAGTCTGATATATCTTAAAATTTTCAATTTTTGTCGTTTTTGTATTTTGACGTGTTTTCTGATTTTTGATGTGCAGATGGCTGAGCAACCTGAACATGTCGAGGCACCAGTGGAGAACATTGTACCAGATCCTGTTCAGGAAGTTGAAAATGTTCCACGTGGATGGCCATTTGAACCAACACACAACTGTTGTGCATACGTTGGGGATGTTGAGAAGAACACTGAATTTGCTGGAATTGTGGAGTTTTTAAGGCGAAGCAGAGTTATTCATGCCTTAGCTACACCAACAATAATTTACAAAGATATAGTGGAGGATTTTTACAGAAATGCTAAGTATGATTTCTGGGAAGATCAAACTATCATCAAAAGCAAGATTCAGGGGATGGAGATGATTTTAACTGAATCAGATATCAGAGAAGCTCTACAGATTAAGTTTGAAGTTAGTGATGATCCTAGAGAGCTTTCATGGACCGAGCAGAAAGCGTGCTTTTTGAGGATGAAGTACAAGGGTCCGATTACTGATGGTTCAATGCACAAAGGGAAATTAAGTGTGCAGTTCAAGTATCTTGCACACGTAATTATCCATGTCTTTGGGTGTGTGAGCGGTGGTTACGATGTGATGAGGAAAAGTTTAAGTTCATTGATGGTTGCGTTAACTCTTAATAAACCATTTAATGTATCTGGTATGATTTTAGACCACATGCTCGAGATGTTGAAAGGATTGAAGAAGAAGCAGTTTATGCTGTATCCGAGGTTTTTGATGATGATCTTTGGCCATAAGTATCCTGATTTGAAGAAGGATCCAACTATGATCCTAGGTCAAGATCACATGAATATTCGTACACTTGTGAGAATGAAAGGATATAAAGGTGTGCCAGATAATGAAAAGCCACCTTACAGAAGATTATTTGGGGCTTTGGCTAATCAAGGTTACACTGATCCTGGTAAGAACAAAGCAAGACATGACAATAGTGACTCAGATAATGATGATCCATTAGTGTATGCTGATGCAAACACTAAGAGGAAGAGATAGGTAGTCAATGCTGGAGCCAAAGGGAAGGGTAAGGCAAAGACTGATCAAGGAAGTTCAAAGCAACAGGTTACTAGAAAGAAAACAACAGCAAAGAAAGGAACTAGTTTGGTTGATGAAGATTCAGTGGATTCGGAGGAGACTGAAGTTGATGAACAATGGGATTCTGAAGAGGAAAGAGTAAAGACCACCAAACGTAAGGCCACTATGGTTGGTGAGTCTGAATCTTTGAACAAGACGATTGAAGAAGTTTCACAGAAGAAGACTGTTATTGTTGATGAAGGTCTGAGTGTGAATCTGGATGAGCTTGATGTAGGTGAGACTGTGGTTGTTAATTTGCCAAAACCGAAGCATAAGTCAATGGCAAAGAAGTCTAGCACCAAGCAGTTGAGAGAGAAAGAGATTGCTCAGTTGCTCAAAGGCAAGAAGTTACCTGATGCAGGTACATCATCTAAGCTATCTTCACCAGTAGCTAAGAAGCAGAAGAGGAGTAAAGAGTCTGAAACATTACCAGTTCATGATTTTAATGTTGCTCTGGATAATGTTTTGGATATGTTCAAAAATCCTCAGAAGCAGAAGGCAAAAGAAGCTGAACCATCCAAAACAAAGAAAGTTATTGTTTCGGATGATGTGATGAAGCAGGTTAACAAACGGATGGATGACATGATGAAGATGATTGTAGCACAACAGGCTGAAATTAGCAAGTTTAAACAGAATGAAGAAAAGATGCTACAGATTGTGGTTGCTTCCAAGACTAACCAAGATGAGATAGAACAGAAAGTTAAGAAACTTGAAGATGAAAACAAGGATCTTGAGGTTAAGTGTACCAGAAATCGGAGAATGATTAGAATTATTAAAGCTGACAACAAAGAGCTTAAGACTGAAAACAAACGTCTTAGTGATTTGTTGGACAAGCTATATAATGAAGCCCCGAAGTTGAAAGACGGTGAGGAAGATAAGGAAAAAGAGGAGGAACAAGTTGATTTTGAGCCTTCAGATGATGAAGAGGAAAAGGATGATGAGGAGGATGATGAATCTGATAAGAGTTCTGATGAAGAAAGCAAGAAAAGTGATAAAGATGATGATGATGCTGAGGGATCAGGTAGTAAGGATGATGATGGTAGTGATGAAAGTGATGATGATGACGGGGGAGATGATACCAGTAAGTTTACTTTTGAGAAAAGGACACCACAGAAAGATGCTGGAGAGTCTAGCTCAAAGAAAAAGAAAGGTGAAAATGTAGACTCAGATGAAAGCATCTTCTGTAACGAAAAGGTGAGATCACTGAATGATGAAGCGAAGAAACTTTACAGAGATATGCTTGAGAAGAGAGAATGGACCATTGAGTTCACAGGCAAGTTTGCTGAGATTTTTCAAACAGATGATATGAGATATGAGCTTGAGTACAATGATCCAGACTTAGAGGATGGTGAAGTACCTGCTGCTGTTGCCAAAGAAATTTTGGATGGTATTGCACAGCGAGTAGGGAAATCATTAGAGGAGATCATGATGGATCAATCGATTCCAGATATTCCTGAAAAGGATATTGGAGATCACTCTGATGATAAACAAACACCTGAGATGGATGAGGTAGAAATTGAGGATATTACTCACGAGGAATATCCACAATATTTCAGACAAAATGATGAAGATGTAGTTTTCCCAAACTTCACAGAGATACCAAACAGGTTGGCTAAGAAGAAAGCTCAAAAGAGAAGTGAAGAGTTTGTAGAGACTGTGTTTGGTACTGATCAGCAAAAACCTTTAGGTCAGAATGATGATTTGAAAACTTTTCTACAGAAGTTGAAGGATATTGATGATAAACGACCAAAGCCTGAAGCTCAAGGTAGTTTTTACAGATATCACAACGAGAAGTTCAAAGACAGAGCTCTTGGTTGGAAGTATCTGGGAAGATTGAAATGTTTAGCTGTCAAATGGGAATCAGGAATCTTGTACTTTTACAGATTCATTGATTTACTAACTCTACCGTACTGGGCGGTCAGAGACATTTGCAGATTCCCTATGACTGGAGCTTCAGTGAACAATTCAGCTGTTGGTTGGTTTGCTGATAAGTTGGTTTGGGAGAGCAGAACTAAATGGAACAGGTTTAAGCCTCAATACCCTAGAAGAAAAGTTCACAGGGATATTGATCCGAGAACTGGAAGAAAGAGGGTGACTTTGATATATAAGGCACCTGAAGTGATGAAGAAGATACCTTTGATGCCTTTACCTCAACACTTCAGTGCTGAGTTTATCTTCTTGTATTATGACTGGAGAAAGGCAGAAGCTGTGATAGTGCTGAGAGATGGAAAGGACAAATACAAGCATGTTTATGTGTTTGATCCTATGTGGTTGATTAATTGCACGTTTGAAGACATCATCATGCTATTCTACAATCCTATTCATTGCGATCCCAATGATGCAGATCAGGCTAAGAAGTTTCAACAAGTTGTCGGAGTTTGCTTTGCTTATGATATAAACTCCGGAAGCAACTTGGATGCTAAACTTGGTAAGATGGTGAAGATGGCCGATGTGCCTAAGCCGGTGAAGCGTAAACTGGAGCCTGAAATGACTAAAGAACAGAAGAAGCAACTGAGAATCAAGTTTATGAATATGGATATGGACGAGAAACGAAGACAATCCAATCAATAGTCGAGGGGGAGTTTGTAGATGCATGTTTTGCGACTAGTGATTGGATTAGCTATTAACACATGTTAGTTTATGTTTCTGATAGGTCGAAGGTGGAGAAGTATGGGCAAAGGTAGAAGAGTCTGGGCGAAGGTGAAGATTGCTGAACAAGAAGAACACATTCGTACCTTGTAAATGGGCGAATGTGGACATAGTCCACATTCGCACCATGAAAAGGGGCGAATGTGCAGCTATTATAAATATGTTTTTGTCATTTGTAAGTTAGAGAGAGTTTTAGAAAGTGTGTGTTTGAAGGTCAGGTTTGTGTCAAGTCTGTGATTGTGTGTGATAGGTTTAGATTAACGTGTTGATCAATTGTAACAAGTTTTATGAAAGTTAATCTATGAAAAAGGTGATTAAAATGATGTTTTACGTGTTTTGATTCGAGTATTATCATTTTGTTCATATCTAGGGTTTCCGCACCTAGATTTGTGACTTGTATGATCATAATATCCTGTTTTAGCTAAATTCTTTCAACTACAAAGTGGTATCTGATGGTTGGTTTTGGTGGTTCCATGACATTGGAAATACAAGCAACATGCGGTGCCACTATTCCACCTGAACTCGAATTTCCAACTGTTGCTGAAGTACCACCAAAATATAACTCTGGATTCTGAGGAATCTGTGATCTTTTAGCTTTCCTCTTTTCCTCGAGCTCTTTGTTCTCCAGCTTCTGCACAAACTCGTTGATAGTCCAGAATTTATAAGCATCCTTCTCTTTGAGAACTTCCACATGCTGATCCCAGTAAGGTGGTAGAGCATCGGCAAACTTGTCCACTAGATCTGTCATTGGAATCTGTATACCATAACTAGACAACTCAGTTAGTAAATGACAATATCTAGGAGTTAATTCTTTTAGAGTCTCATTTCCAACATAAGTAAAATTCTCAAATTCTTTTCTCAACTCCTCCATCCTCAACCTTCTCGTCTTTTCATTCCCATCATGCCTAGTCTTTAATACATCCCATAGTTGCTTAGACGTAGTGCATGTTCCAAACTGATGTAATAAGTCATTTATGATCGCTTGAGTCAACTGGGAATATGCTTTCTTCTCCACAGCAAACTTCTTTTTCTCCTCATCTGACATGCTCTCCAATGGAACTTGTTCACCGGTGTTCTCCAAAACTGGTGCAGTGTAACCTTTAGCTATCATCCTCCATGCCTCTGCACCCTCCACTCCCATGCCTTCCAGATGAATCTTGAATTTTTTCTGCCACTGGTTATATTCTTGCATCTCCATAAGCTTGGGTGGACGATTCCCGCTACCTGAAGATAAGTCATTTATTAGTGTAGAAATAGCATTGGTAGTTTGAGTATTTACCACCGCGGCTGCTACTCCCCAATAGTCAGGTTGTGGTGCTGGAGGTGCAACACTTTGAGGCATCGAGCTATTCATCGCTATGTAATTGATCGGTTGCGAAGGCTGTGTGCTCGTCTTTTGGGCTGCCACTGTCCATGGGTCCATCGTCACTTGCTGTTGTGGTTGTGTCGTTGCTGGTCTTGGTGTAGTCGGAAAATTCCACATGATGTTCACGAACTTCGAAAATCACAACACTTAGAAAATTTTCCAAATTCAGATCTACGTTCGCCCAAAATAATTCTACTTTCGTCCAAATTGTTCACTTTCGTCCAAACAGTAACAGTCGAATGTAGAATATGAACCAGAATGTGAAATACCCAAAACCAATTTCCACGTTCGTCCAATCTGTCTCAGGTTCGTCCACTATTTTTCACCTTCGCCCGCCCGACGAATCGAAGGTGGAAATTCTTACCCGAAAGTGAAAAATTCAAACACACAACTCTAGGTTCGACCAAAATGAACACACTTTCGACCAGAAAACACTCACGTTCGCCCACACTAGGTCAGGTTCGCCCACAAACTTCCAGATTCGCCCACAATCATTTTGAAAAACGGTTACACTTTGAAAAACGGTTATTTTGATCTCTGATTTTCAAAAGTTAATGGATTTGGATGATCTTTATCAGGTTTTGATTCGGAATTGATTTGGAACAACTTTAATTCTTTGAAAACTTGATTTTATCCACAAATTCAACTCTAAATCGTTCAAAAACACTCAAAAACCATTTTCAATCAAAAACAGATGAATTTTGACCAAAATTAAGTCCAAATCAGCTCTGATATTATCAATTTTGCTGTTGTATGATCCGTATGGCTCTGATACCACTTTGTAGTTGAAAGAATTTAGCTAAAACAGGATATTATGATCATACAAGTCACAAATCTAGGTGCGGAAACCCTAGATATAAACAAAATGATAATACTCGAATCAAAACACGTAAAACATCGTTTTAATCACCTTTTTCATAGATTAACTTTCATAAAACTTGTTACAATTGATCAACACGCTAATCTAAACCTATCACACACAATCACAGACTTGACACAAACCTGACCTTCAAACACACACTGTCTAAAACTCTATCTAATTTACAAATGACAAAAACATATTTATAATAGCTGCACATTCGCCCCTTTTCATGGTGCGAATGTGGACTATATCCACATTCGCCCATCAACAAAGTACGAATGTGTTCTTCTTGCTCAGCAATCTTCACCTTCGCCCAGACTCTTCTTCCTTCGCCCATACTTCTCCACCTTCGACCCATCAGAAACATAAACTAACATGTGTTAATAGCTAATCCAATCACTAGTCGCAAAACATGCATCTACAAACTCCCCCTCGACTATTGATTGGATTGTCTTCGTTTCTCGTCCATATCCATATTCATAAACTTGATTCTCAGTTGCTTCTTCTGTTCTTTAGTCATTTCAGGCTCCAGTTTACGCTTCACCGGCTTAGGCACATCGGCCATCTTCACCATCTTAACAAGTTTAGCATCCAAGTTGCTTCCGGAGTTTATATCATAAGCAAAGCAAACTCCGACAACTTGTTGAAACTTCTTAGCCTGATCTGCATCATTGGGATCGCAATAAATAGGATTGTAGAATAGCATGATGATGTCTTCAAACGTGCAATTAATCAACCACATAGGATCAAACACATAAACATGCTTGTATTTGTCCTTTCCATCTCTCAGCACTATCACAGCTTCTGCCTTTCTCCAGTCATAATACCAGAAGATAAAATCAGCACTGAAGTGTAGAGGTAAAGGCATCAAAGGTATATTCTTCATCACTTCAGGTGCCTTATATATCAAAGTCACCCTCTTTCTTCCTGTTTTTGGATCAATATCCCTGTGAACTTTCCATCTGGGATACTGTGGCTTAAACCTGTTCCACTTAGTTCTGCTCTCCCACACCAACTTATCAGCAAACCAACCAACAGCTGAATTGTTCACTGAAGCTCCACTCATAGGGAATCTGCAAATGTCTCTGACCGCCCAGTACGGTAGAGTTAGTAAATCAATGAATCTGTAAAAGTACAAGATTCCTGATTCCAATTTGACAGCTAAACATTTCAATCTTCCCAGATACTTCCAACCAAGAGCTCTGCCTTTGAACTTCTCGTTGTGATATCTGTAAAAACTACCTTGAGCTTCAGGCTTTGGTCGTTTATCATCAATCTCCTTCAACTTCTGTAGAAAAGTTTTCAAATCATCATTCTGACCTGAAGGTTTTTGCTGATCGGTACCAAACACAGTCTCTACAAACTCTTCACTTCTCTTTTGAGCTTTCTTCTTAGCCAACCTGTTTGGTATCTCTGTGAAGTTTGGGAAAACTACATCTTCATCATTTTGTCTGAAATATTGTGGATATTCCTCGTGAGTAATATCCTCAATTTCTACCTCATCCATCTCAGGTGTTTGTTTATCATCAGAGTGATCTCCAATATCCTTTTCAGGAATATCTGGAATCGATTGATCCATCATGATCTCCTCTAATGATTTCCCTACTCGCTGTGCAATACCATCCAAAATTTCTTTGGCAACAGCAGCAGGTACTTCACCATCCTCTAAGTCTGGATCATTGTACTCAAGCTCATATCTCATATCATCTGTTTGAAAAATCTCAGCAAACTTGCCTGTGAACTCAATGGTCCATTCTCTCTTCTCCAGCATATCTCTGTAAACTTTCTTCGCTTCATCATTCAGTGATCTCACCTTTTCGTTCCAGAAGATGCTTTCATCTGAGTCTACATTTTCACCTTTCTTTTTGTTTGAGCTAGACTCTCCAGCATCTTTCTGTGGTGTCCTTTTCTCAAAAGTAAACTTACTGGTATCATCTCCCCCGTCATCATCATCACTTTCATCACTACCATCATCATCCTTACTACCTGATCCCTCAGCATCATCATCATCTTTATCACTTTTCTTGCTTTCTTCATCAGAACTCTTATCAGATTCATCATCCTCCTCATCATCCTTTTCCTCTTCATCATCTGAAGGCTCAAAATCAACTTGTTCCTCCTCTTTTTCCTTATCTTCCTCACCGTCTTTCAACTTCGGGGCTTCATTATATAGCTTGTCCAACAAATCACTAAGACGTTTGTTTTCAGTCTTAAGCTCTTTGTTGTCAGCTTTAATAATTCTAATCATTCTCCGATTTCTGGTACACTTAACCTCAAGATCCTTGTTTTCATCTTCAAGTTTCTTAACTTTCTGTTCTATCTCATCTTGGTTAGTCTTGGAAGCAACCACAATCTGTAGCATCTTTTCTTCATTCTGTTTAAACTTGCTAATTTCAGCCTGTTGTGCTACAATCATCTTCATCATGTCATCCATCCGTTTGTTAACCTGCTTCATCACATCATCCGAAACAGTAACTTTCTTTGATTTGGATGGTTCAGCTTCTTTTGCCTTCTGTTTCTGAGAATTCTTGAACATATCCAAAACATTATCCAGAGCAGCATTAAAATCATCAACTGGTAATGTTTCAGACTCTTTACTCCTCTTCTGCTTCTTAGCTACTGGTGAAGATAGCTTAGATGATGTACCTGCATCAGGTAACTTCTTACCTTTGAGCAACTGAGCAATCTCTTTCTCTCTCAATTGCTTGGTGCTAGACTTCTTTGCCATTGACTTATGCTTCGGTTTTGGCAAATTAACAACAACAGTCTCACCTACATCAAGTTCATCCAGATTCACACTCAGACCTTCATCAACAATAACAGTCTTCTTCTGTGAAACCTCTTCTATAGTCTTGTTCAAAGATTCAGACTCACCAACCATAGTGGCCTTACGTTTGGTGGTCTTTACTCTTTCCTCTTCAGAATCCCATTGTTCATCAACTTCAGTTTCTTCTGAATCAACTGAGTCTTCATCAACCAAACTAGTTCCTTTCTTTGCTGTTGTCTTCTTTCTAGTAACCTGTTGCTTTGAACTTCCTTGATCAGTCTTTGCCTTACCATTCCCTTTGGCTCCAGCATTGACTACCTGTCTCTTCCTCTTAGTGTTTGCATCAGCATACACTAATGGATCATCATTATCTGAGTCACTATTGTCATGTCTTGCTTTGTTCTTACCAGGATCAGTGTAACCTTGATTAGCCAAAGCCCCAAATAATCTTCTGTAAGGTGGCTTTTCATTATCTGGTACACCTTTATATCCTTTCATTCTCACAAGTGTACGAATATTCATGTGATCTTGACCTAGGATCATAGTTGGATCCTTCTTCAAATCAGGATACTTATGGTCAAAGATCATCATCAAAAACCTCGGATACAGCATAAACTGCTTCTTCTTCAATCCTTTCAACATCTCGAGCATGTGGTCTAAAATCATACCAGATACATTAAATGGTTTATAAGAGTTAACGCAACCATCAATGAACTTAAACTTTTCCTCATCACATCGTAACCACCGCTCACACACCCAAAGACATGGATAATTACGTGGGCAAGATACTTGAACTGCACACTTAATTTCCCTTTGTGCATTGAACCATCAGTAATCGGACCCTTGTACTTCATCCTCAAAAAGCACGCTTTCTGCTCGGTCCATGAAAGCTCTCTAGGATCATCACTAACTTCAAACTTAATCTGTAGAGCTTCTCTGATATCTGATTCAGTTAAAATCATCTCCATCCCCTGAATCTTGCTTTTGATGATAGTTTGATCTTCCCAGAAATCATACTTAGCATTTCTGTAAAAATCCTCCACTATATCTTTGTAAATTATTGTTGGTGTAGCTAAGGCATGAATAACTCTGCTTCGCCTTAAAAACTCCACAATTCCAGCAAATTCAGTGTTCTTCTCAACATCCCCAACGTATGCACAACAGTTGTGTGTTGGTTCAAATGGCCATCCACGTGGAACATTTTCAACTTCCTGAACAGGATCTGGTACAATGTTCTCCACTGGTGCCTCGACATGTTCAGGTTGCTCAGCCATCTGCACATCAAAAATCAGAAAACACGTCAAAATACAAAAACGACAAAAATTGAAAATTTTAAGATATATCAGACTCCTAATTCGCCCACTTTTATTTGGCCGAAGGTGGAATTTTAGGTACGAATGTACACTAATTAGCACGAATGTGGAAATGGTTTTATTAAAAGTCACATTCGTCCATTTATCAACGCATTCGCCCTTTAAGATCTACATTCGCCCAGTTTGATATGGTCGAATGTGGATCTGTAAACCCCAAAATTTCAAAATTTTGCCAAAGTTGTTATTTCACTCTTATTTTGATTCATTTGCATCCTAATATGGCCGACTAACTCTCGTCAATAACCAATTGTTATTATTTTTCAATTTTCATCTGTTTTCAAAAAGGAATTAGGGTTAACGTGTTCAATCCATCAATTAACCCACTTAATCATGTTAGAATTCTAATTCCTTGTTATATCTCCCCCTAAAACTGATGAGAATTGAAATGCTATCAAAAACAATCATTAAAAACAGTCCAATCATCACAGATTAGAAACCCTAGGTTCGTAACCCTCAATCTCAAATTCTGAACTGTTTCTGAAGCCAATACCTGTGTAATATGGTTCAAAAGAATCAGTAAACACCAGGGAATAATAATCGAAGACAATGAAACACAAAGCAACAAGGTCTGGTTATGATGAAAAAATTTTGAAAAATTCAGAATGAGGGGTCGAACGTGATATAGGCTTATATATAGATGCCACATTCGCCCGTTGGTGTTGGTCGAATGTGGGTGAAGTCCACATTCGCCCCAATTTAATGGCACGAAGGTGAACCTTGGTCACCCGAAAGTGGAATTTGTTTAATAATCCCACATTCGCCCAAACAGAAACACCCGAATGTGAAGATTTTTCCACATTCGACCCAATTAAGGGGCGAATGTGAAATGGAAAAATCTGAAAATTTTGCCAAATCACGAATTCGAATCCCGTTCAACGTTTTTCAATCCGTTAAGTCTCAAAACCTCATTATTTCACTTTTAGAATGATACAAAGTCCAGATGGTTTCATCAAATCTCAGAAATTCACCACCAAACACCGTCGGTTATCTAAAATAAAGCAGAAATGCAAAGACTTATGGTTTTTCTGAAATTTTATCAAAACACACCTAAAATCTTTTTGGATTTTGTATCTTTTTGACAATAAAAGTAAAATGCATCAAAGTAAATCAAAGCAGTAAACATTTTGTGATGTCCGATAAGAGGATCATATCAGTTTTCTGAGAAATCTGATCACAGCGTTGATCTTTTTGTTTAATATTATCATTAGAAACAGTATGTGACTCGGCAATTGTTGATATTGTGATCCACATAAGCTCACATGCAGACTATTACGCAATGCTTTAAAATGATACGAGTTAGGTGTATTAGACTAACACATTGTGGTGCCCACACACACGACATACTCCCGTATCAAGTAATTGCACAAAGCTTCGTCGTAACGCGTGATTATGCCAGAGTTATCCGTAAAAGTTACAAAGTATATAGCACAGAGGTGTACAGGTCAGCAAACGAATGCAGCAGAGTAACATGTGCATATATACTAGGTTAAGGCTGATATCAACTACTGATTTGCATTGGTAAGTCAATACGATGTAATTATGATCTTTGATCAATAAAAACATAAAGTTCCTCAATTCGGTAACTTTCGGTTTTGGCATTTAAGCTCTTTTAGCAAATATTCTGATGAAACTAGGTCCATAAATCAATACAACAAAAGTTTAATCAGAATATCCCGGATAACCTTAACATAACGACCCGAAACCTCAGATTTTGGCAATCCTATCAAACGAAATTACGGTACTAAGACCATATGCCCATGAGGTGTTCAGCCACGGACGCGTAGTTCGTTATGTTTGTATCACTAATGCACGCAATTTTTAGTCTACGAAGCCTATCAGCACAGCACACGTAGTCAACACACGCCTCATTATACTATACAAATCTTTAGCCTGTGTCAGATCCCCACTGATGTACTATCATTTCCTCTTTTTATCCTGGAAATCATTTTTGGTTTTTCTCATTTTTAGGTCTTTTTGATTTTTCAATGTTTTTGGTTTTTCTAATAAAATGACTAACGGTGCTTCTTATAATATTTTTGGCGGTTTCAGCTTCCCTATTTTTTCCTAGATGAGAACCCACAAGGTATCCTAATATATTTAGGTGTATTAGCTCAAAGGAAACTTTTCTAAACCTAAATACTGCATAAAACGTGTCTAGTTCATAAACCTAAATACTGCATAAAACATCCCCACACTTAAACCTTTTTCGTCCCTGAAAAAGAATTATGCAATGGGATCACAATCAAGTAATCTGGCCTCAAAACATAGGTTACTTTAATTTTAAAAATCTAATCACGTGACAACTGCGATTGCAGGTATATTTGTCCTCTTAAACCTAATCACCGGTTTCTAAGCCCCTTATCATGTTAGTTTAATTTTTAGGTTCATTTAGTCTACCTAGGGTCTCACACAAAAGAAGCCACAGTTTCACCTAATCCCGCCTCAAGCTTATGAAACAAAAGGAACAACCAATTGATTATTCCTAACCATTTTATGTAGAAAACCAAGAGAATTTAACATCACTTTTTTTTTTCTTTTTTTTTCGGCATACTTAACTCAGAGGGTGTGACCAATCCAAGTCGCTATCCCAGTGGCCAGGCACCTTAAGCTTCAGCATTTTTTTTTCATCTCAGCATACTTAACTCAGAGGGTGTGACCAATCCAAGTCGCTATCTCAGTGGCCAGGCACCTTAAGCTTCAGCATTTTTGCTTTGATTTCTAATTTTTTTTAAAGATTAGAAATTCTAACGGTTTTCTACTTATAACGGTGCTTCTTATACTATTTTTGGCGGTTTCAGCTTCCCTATTTTTTCCTAGATGAGAACCCACAAGGTATCCTAATATATTTAGGTGTATTAGCTCAAAGGAAACTTTTCTACCGGCTGGGCCTATCCACACATCCCAAGTCAACACGCTTTTGATTATTTATTCTTCTAATACATATAAATATTTGAAAACCAGACACTTGATTTTATCTATCATATCCCATATTTTATAATGCAAACTTCAAAATCAGGGACATTTTTTTTCTCTTTTTTTTTTTGACTCAACCTATAAGCGAAACGACAGTTTCCCACCCCCACACTTAAACTCTACATTGTCCTCAATGTAGGAATCGAAAACGACTCATAGGAAAAACTAAAAACAAAATCTGAAAACAAAAATAAAATGCTAAAAGAAAAAGATAAAGGTAAATTGGAAAGGACTTAGCTGGTTAATTAACATGAAAGCTCCAAAATCTCTAGTCCAATCCAGCTCGATCGTATAGCATTTCATTCGCGATCGGCTCTGACACATGGTAGACTCTCGGGTTGCTTCAATATAATGTACAGCTCCAGAATCGCCCGAATGGAGATTGAGTACGGGTGGTGCAATCCAAACCTGTGCAAAATGAAACAAACAAAACCCGAGCATAATACCGAACCACACAAAAATAAAAAGACTCAATCTACTAACTTAGACTCATAAAATAACAACAAACAAGAAGATGTACCTGCTTGGCAAAATGGTGGTGAATGGTGGTAGGACCAAATGGGTAAGAAAAAAAAAATCTGATTCTCGCTCAACGTGAAGGACACTGGTGATCACAACACGCGTTGCAAGCGAATATATATATATATATATATATATATATATATATATATATATATATATATATATATATATATATATATATATATATATATAACTTTCCGGGGTTATAGCTGGTCGCATGAGGTGAACAGGTCAGCCCAGACTCCTCACATTACGTGAAAAGTCTTTTTTCAGAGAAAGTTATTTTTTTTTTAAGAAAAGTTCTCTTTTATTACCCAAACCTTTGCCAAAACTCCCACTCATAAAATATATGTATAACGATAAAACACGGGATTCGCTCATAGTGAAATTTCCTCTACCCAAGCAAACACGCAAACTTGCAAACAGACTCAAAGACACAAAAAAAGATAAAATAGAAAGATAAAAACCTATGAACCACTACCGATGGACGAACCAAAAAAAAAAAAATGAAAAGCTAGAAAAAAAATTAGGTATAAATATAAATTTACAAACTCTACAGAGCCTCCCCACACTTAAACTTAATCAGGGGGCTTCTCTTTTATCTGGACCCGATCCAACCCGTTTAATTCCACCCGGTCCATATTATTTAGCAAAATTGAATTAGTGGAATTGAAAAATATTTTATCGATTTTAAATGGGTCGGGCCACCAATATTTAAATTTACCTGGACCAAATCTGATTCGTGGCATGTAATGAGGGGACTTGTTGTCTCTGCAACTCCTGACCCTCACCCTGTGTCGGTCCAGGTGCCTCTTCGCCTTCTCCCGTGGTGGTGGCCATGGTGGTGGCACTAGTAGCAGTGTAATATCCAATGCCTGCACGGGCCGGCTGTGGTGTTCTTCTTCTTCCACCACTGCTTCTTTCTCATCTACCTTGTTTGGTGACACTTGGTCGAAATCTTTGTCCACTTCTGGAGCTGACAAATCAACTAACTCGTCACCAAAATCTGCTTCCCCATCAGCTGGTTTTTCATGCAGGTCAGTGGTGTCTTCCTCTTCCACCACTTCTACCTCAAACAACCAGCCTGTGGATTCTGAAAAATCCATATCTTCCTCAGCCTCCCTTGTCTTCTCCATCATCGATTTCCTGTACGCGTCCCAGGCTATCCTTTCTATCTCCTCATCATCACTCCAGACATCTGCCTCCCAAGGATATGCTGCTGAACTAGAGATCTGGCAAGGCTGCTCATCCTGCTGAACCAAAGGTGGGACTAAGGCGTCCATTATGGTCTCTGGCTCTAACCCTGAATCCTGCAAAATATCATTCTCACAAGACAAGTGTAAAGAATCATATGGGTCAGTTAAATCATGCACAGAATCAGATGAGTAAGGACAAACAGTTTCAGCAACGGGCCTAATACAATCAGGTAATGTAAGTATTACCATCTCGTCTGGGTCATCATATGTGAAATTAACCTGCTGAACTGAAGGTGGGACTTCAACGTCCATTATGGTCTTTAGTTCATCCACCTGAGCCTCTAGCCTCTTAAGTGCCTCATCTTGTTCCCTCAAATAGCCGGTGCGCTTGGATAGCAAAGAACGCATATCCTCGAGCATGAGCTGTTGTTAGCAATGAAGGCGTCTTGCTTAGCAAGAAGGGCGGCAAAGTCGGGCCTAGTGTGAGACGAGACATCCCGATAATCGGGATGTGGATACAAATGTTGGCTAGGTGGATACTCTGACGAGCTACCACCATGCCTTTCCTCATACATCATAGCTTGTAGACGATCAAGCCGACTTGTTATTCTATCTAGTGACTCAGATGTTGCAGGGTTAAACCACTGGTTAGCCTGTGGGTATGAAGGCTGGTATGACTGGTATGGTTGCGGCTGCAAATACTCGTTAAAATAATAATCCGTGGAATACCCCGATGAATATGAATGAGGGCATCTTATGGTAAAATGGGGTCCTCCACAGATCTCGCACATGATAAAAAAAATTATATATTACGAATAAAAAAAAAATAATAATAATAAGAAATAAGAAAAAAAAAGTAAAAATTATTCACAAAATAGTAGACCAGAAACGGATCGGATAATTCTCTAGAGTGCTAATTGCGTCCCCGGCAACGGCGCCAAAAACTTGATGTGTGTAAATGTATATATAAAAAAAACACAAGCTTTAATTAAAACGACTCACCTAAAAACTACACCCGCACGGCAAGTGTACCGGTCGCAAAGCAGTAAACAGATAAGACCGAGTATCGAACCCAAAGACGCGAATGCAACTCTAGATCGCAACCTCTACCGAATACTAGCCTAAATAAATATCTACTTAAATGGGGGGTATTTTAAACTACTAATTATAAACTTAATTAAACTAAATATAAATAAAATAACCTCGACAGCTTATACGAAACTAGGAACTTAGAGAGAATCAGATAGGAAGAAGGCTGGTTACTTAGGTAAAATCCATAGACACTAGCAATAAATCCTGAATCTGGTAATTAACTTGAGACCCTAATTTCATCCAACTACTCTCCTCTTGCAGGTAAGGCTAGCAAGCTAGAATCAAGGCGGGACAAGTGTAGAAATGCTAAGATGGATCTGGATCGCCCTAGCGTACCAAAATCCCACAGAAATCAGATTAAAACCTCTCCTAGATTAAAACCTTCAAACTATGAAGCAGACTTAAACTCTACTGAAGAAAACCTAGGAAAACTCTAAACACGAACAAGTAGCGACTCCCGCCCTAGCGCTTGCCAACTACCAAACAATGCCTAGTTAGTTACCTAGCACTCTCGAGTTAGATTTCTCACCCTCAAGAATGGACTGCACATTTTAGTTAATTTATTATATTAGTTTGTTATACTTGTGTCGTACTCCAACTCCAAATACTAGCACGCTAACCTAAGTTGACGAACTAGATTGATTTCAAGACCTAGGGGGTATATCTACATGCCTAGCTCATCAAAACCAATGAACAAACTTCAAATAAAATCAACACCAACACACATATATCAAATCCAACAATAAACTTAAAATCATGTAATTCTACACATCAAAATTAAAAACCAAAAATCATTAAATACTGCATAAAACGTGTCTAGTTCATAAACCTAAGCAACCATAAAAGTCTAATTCATAGTTATAATCAGAAACATAGATTCAAAGTCTCGAAAAACAATGATAAACATGTCTCTAAATAATTAAAAACGATAAAACAAACCACCGGGTTTTCAAATAATTAATCTTTAGCGCACCCCGGACCTTCTCCGTCTCCAAAGTCGCTCCAAAGCTCCTTGTCTAGACCTGCTTCTTGGTTCGATGTCTCTGGCTTTCGAAGTCGAATGATAATAAATATATCCCTTCCAAAAATCCTTATCGTTGCCGTCCAAGAAAACATATATGAATTCCATCTTTTGATGTGCACCGACTTATGACTTGGGCTCGGCCCAAGTCTTTTCCTTTTTTTTTTATTTTACTATTATTAATATTATTATTATATTATTAGTATTATACTATATTATTATTATATCTATTATTATTATTTTTATTATTATTATTATTCCATGCTCTCGTATCAGGTGTTCTTGGCTAGACCAAAGTTGCTCGTTTACACATGAACACATGATCTCAAGTGCTCGTGTCTCAATTAAAATTCTTTCCTTTTGAGCTCACTTTCTACGAACACCTATAAAATAATAAAATAAATAAATAAGTACTAAAAACTAATAAAAACTATACAATGATAAAAATAGACAAACAAACGAATAGACGGCTAAAACTACTAAAAACTATATACAAAAGACTCAATTATGACTCAAAATAGATAGGAAAATAGATGTGTTTTACGACACATCAATGACTCCCCCTAAAATAAGGAACATATTTTTGGGTTTTTAATTTTTCTGAAAAACAATAAAAACTTTAAAGAAAATTTAAACTAATAACCGATAAACCGAGGTGCTGATTAGTCCTGTTTTTCCTTTATGTTGTTGACTTTTAAAAGATATTCAAAGCGGGATCTGTCAAAAGCTTTAGTAAACAAATCTGCACGTTGATAGTCAGTATGAATTTTGACCATATCTATCAATTCTTTAGCGTAACAATCACGGATAAAAGGGTATTTGATCCGGATATGTTTCGCTTTAGAATGATTTCCGGTATCTTTAGTTAATGCGATAGCGGCTTCATTGTCACAGTGAATAGGGGTTTTAAGAAACTGCAAACCGTAATCAACCATCTGCTGTTGGATCCAGAGCACTTGCGAACAGCAACTCGAGGCTGTAATGTACTCGGCTTCAAGGTAGACAGCGCGACCGAAGTCTGCTTCTTACATTGCCAGGTGACTAACCTGCTCCCTAAAAACTGGCAACCAGCTGTAGTGGATTTGCTATCCTTGTCACAGCCGCCCCAATCTGCATCACTAAAAGCGATAAAATCAAAATCATCATCATTAGGGTACCAAAGTCCTTTCGAGGGACAACCCTTCAGATATCTAAGGATACGCTTGACCGCCGTCAGATGACTTTGTTTCGGCTTCGATTGATAGCGAGCACAGAGACACGTTGCAAACATAATATTTGGCCGAGGCTGTCAAATACATCAGAGATCCGATGATTGCTCTGTATGTAAATGGGTCCGTCAGCTCCCCCTTAGCGTCCACTCCAATCCCGTGATTGGGTTGAATCGGGGTATCCATCGGCTTGGAATCCTCCATCTGGAACCGGCTCAAGACTTCGGATACGTATTTCGTCTGGTGAATGAAGATCCCCGTGGGTCTTTGGTCCACCTGCAAGCCTAGGAAAAACTGCATCTCCCCCATTGCGCTCATCTCAAACTTTTCCTGCATGACAGTTTCAAACTCCCTGCATAAAAGTTCGTTAGTTGAACCAAATATTATATCATCAACGTATATCTGCACTAGAAGCAAATCATCCCCTGATTTCTTCGTGAATAGGGTGCAGTCGACGAGTCCGCGCTTAAATCCTTTTGCCATGAGGTATGTACTTAGCTCCTCGTACCACTGTCTTGGAGCCTGGTGCAAGCCATATAAAGCTTTGTTTAGCACATAGACCTTATCCCGGTGAATAGGTTCCTCAAAGCCTGGTGGCTGCCAGACATAAACCTCTTCTTTGACTTTCCCGTACAGAAATGCGCTCTTGACGTCCATTTGATAAACTTTGAACTTCTTATAGGAAGCAAACGCAAGAAACATCCGAATAGCTTCAATGCGTGCTACAGGAGCATAGATTTCGTTATAATCAATCCCTTCGATTTGATGGAAACCCTGTACGACCAATCTGGCTTTGTTGCGAACTATAACACCACGATCATCCTTCTTGCACTTAAACACCCATTTAGTGCCAATCTTCTTTCTTCCAGGAGGTAAATCAGTGAGCGTCCAAACCCCCAATTTCTGAAATTGTAATAACTCCTCCTGCATTGCTTCAACCCAGGCGTCCTCCAGCAAAGCGTCCTTGTATGTCCTTGGCTCTACCTGCGACACATAACACGCAAACGACCAATCATTTTGACTACCAGATTTTTGTATTTTGGCATATAAAGCTAAAGCACCAAAACTCTCTGGCGAATTAACACTTCGCAGCTGTCCTCTTGTCATCACACTGCTTCCAGGATCACCGATAACTTGCTCCAGCGGGTGAATACGATGAATCCGAGATTCCGGATGTTCAGGTACAATAACTCCCGTCTGAATGGTCAAGTTCTCTACAGCATCCAGATCATGACCCGTGTTAGATGATGAAGCAACATCTGGAGTTGGAGTTGGGTTCACTGGTGGTGTCTCTGGTTCTGTTGCATTTTCAAGAATAACTTCTTCAAATTGTTCATCATCTTCTGACTCTAAAGAATTTAAAGTTGTAGAAGCCTCTTGAAACACTTCTTCCTCTGGTACAGGAACATTGGTATCATTAGAAGCTGGTGGGGGATTTACGGTGATTGGACGCACCAACGGTGAAGTCGCCGCATTTTCACACTCGTAAAGTAATCTGATAACAGCTTCTTCAACCAAGCTATCTAGATTGAATGATTCAAAGAAATCTTTGTAATCAAACATCCAATCAGGACCTATCCCTTGCACATTCTGAGTATATCGTTGAACTTCTACGTTAGCCCAATCCTCCACCTGATGAGTTCGCTTGTTGTATACCCGTTTGAGCGGGGTTGCATATCCAATGAAGTAACCCTCTTCAGCTTTCAGACTAAACTTCTAGCTTGGATTCAACATCGTGCATGGTGCCCCAAAAGGTTCTAGATACTCTAAGTTCGGCTTTCGTCGGTGTAACAGTTCATAAGAAGTTTTACCAAACTTCTTCACCGTTAAAACCCGACTGAGTGTATAATTTGCTGCATAAATCGCCTCATTCCAGAACATTACTGGAAGATTCGAGTCTGCGAGCATTGTTCTTGCCGCCTCTATTAGAGTCTTGTTTTTGCGTTCAGCAACACCGTTCTGTTGTGGGGTGTACGGAGCCGAATATTCATGATGAATTCCTTTGCTTTCACAAAGTTCATCCATCTTGGCATTTTTGAACTCCGTCCCATTATCACTCCGAATTCTCTTTATATTCAAATTTTAGAGATTCTCCAATCGTGTGAACAGAACTTTTAAGTTGTTAAAGGTGTCACTTTTATGCTGCAAACACATCACCCATGAAAATCGTGAATAGTCATCAGTGACAACCAAACAATAAAGCTCTCCAAGATGACTTTTGCGCTTGACAGGTACGAATAGATCCATGTGCAATCGCTCAAGCGGCATCTCAACAGAGTTAACTTTCTTCACTTTGTGGGACTGTCTGTGTTGCTTCCCTTTCTTACAACTCACACACTTGTCATTCAAATGGGAATGCTTCACGTTTACTCCATCGACAAGTCCATTCTTCACAAGATGATTCATTTTTCTCAGATGAATGTGCCCCATTCTTCGGTGCCACATTATCGATTCCTTCTCGGCCGCCTTGGATAGAAAACATGTTATTTGCCCCTGGGATGTCATTGCCTTGGACATATCAAGAATATAAAGGTTGTTGACGCGAGGTGCCTTCAACATTACCCACTCCTTTGGAATTTTGAAGCCTGGTTTGAGAATGTAGCAGGATTTGTCATCAAAATGAATAGTAAATTGTTTATCGCAGATTTGACTGACGCTCAACAGATTATAGTCTATCTGCTTCACATATGAAATCCTCTCAAAGCTCACAATTCCATTACTCACGCTTCCTTCCATAGTGATATATCCGCCTTTGTTCCCAGCAAATGCAACATATCCACCATTAATATTCTTCACATCGAACAGTAATGCTAGATCCCCGGTCATGTGGCCTGAAGCTCCACTATCAACAATCAAAAGACTGCTAATAGGGCCAGCTGAAGCTCCCTGCACACATCAAGTAAAACAATTAGTTCTTTCGGGGGACCTAAGCCTGAGTCTTGGGTCTTGGAATATCATTGTTTAAAGAAACATTCACTTCAGCATTTTGTTTTGGATCGATCTTTTTAGGATCATTCAAAACATTTTCCTTTTTCTCATTGGATTTTGAAGTTGAGGCACCTGGAGAACCATTTGGTGTCCAAGATTGTTCAGATCTTTTCAAGATACGAATCTGAGACTTTGGGGTCTCAGTCGGTTTCTGAACATTGTTGGCAAAGGAAACTTTCTTGGTTACCTTATCTGACTTAACAGATTTAGGTCCAACATTTGACTTGACAATAGGTTTTGGTGGAACCCTTTGCCTATCATTTGTTGTGTTCACCACTGGTTTTCTCCATGAATGTTCCATAGTAATCCGGTTTCTGTGATCATACTGAACTGGACGATTGTTCCTCATTTGATAAAAATTGTTTTGCTTATAAAATTGTTGTTGTGGAGGAACAACTCGTCTATGTGGTGGAACATAATGATCAACCGGTTTCCTCATGGAATTCCTTACTTCAACTTCGTGCCTCTTATGCCTTACATACGGGCAGTGAGCAAGCAAATGCCCTCTCTCCCCGCATTTAAAGCATGCACGGTATTCCTCAAAAACATTTGGAGCATTCGGTTGAGCAAATGATCGAACAGGATATTGATCATTATACTGTTTGTTCCTCAAACTCTCAGGGAGTGGCCTTTTTGAGTATGAAGGCTCATGAAAACCGTTTGCTTTGCTTTTGGGTTTAATGAGCTCTGTGACATGGACCTTTGGTTCTTGAGGAACATCCAAATACAATTTCTTTAAAATTGCCGATGGAATCTCATTTGTTCTCTCATGTTTTGGGAACCAAATAGTGCTTTCTTGCCAAATTTTATCAATTTTAGCATAGTTAGCATTCTTAATTGGAAATTCCTCGTCAGAGATGATCTTATCGGATCCTTCCATTCGATAAAACACCTTGACTGGTTTGTCACAAGGTTCATTCTTAACATCTTTCTTAATTTCTTTCTTAATCACATTCTTTTCAGACTTTTTCTCACGATGTGCGTTAGCCATCGGATGCATATGCTGAGATGATGACACTGGTTCATTGGTAATGATGTGATTTTCTTTTGGAATTTCACATGCATTAGCACTTTGGTAACTACCCGAGTCATCACTCTCAGAGTCTGAATCAATACTTTCAACTGTAACACCCTCATCATTCAAACCTAAAATCGGCCTCACATCGGAATGAGGATCACCAATACTCGAGGTATTAGATTCATTTTCCGATGATGAGTCTAATTTTACCGAGCTCTCCGGTGTCACTTGATGACAATTATGGTTTTCAAAAAGTACCGGAGATGGCATAAACTTATAGTTAGTGGTTTGATCATCAATGATGTGGTCTACAACATAAGCAATGTGCTTATAACTTTCCAACTTCTTATTGACTTTTTCAGCAAAGCACTTAATGGCGGCCATTTCCAATTTAGTGTTCTCAATTTCATTAATATAGTTATTAATGGCAAGTTGTTTTAATGAAAGAGTATTTTTAAGATCGGAAATGTCCTTTTTATATCCATCAAGTACTTTATTGAAAGCAATCAATTCTTTGCGAGTAGATTGACAGTTGATGATAGCACTATCACGTTGAACGCGAAGTTCTTTGTTTTCCTCTGTCAATCTATCACAAGTTCCACAATATTTATCACTAGTAACATCAGTGCTAGATTCAGAAATTACCGGTTTAGGAGGATATGTCATGGCCATCAAAGCAAAATGAGCTTCCTTTCCAGCGAAAAACCTTGAATAATCGATTCTGGTGAAAGCATCATCAGCAATGCATGACTTCCTCGTCTTTAGAAAATCCGCTTCTGCTAGCAACTGGTCAATATCCTCATCCAAGGATGTAACACTCGCCTCTGTGTCTGATTCACAGTTTGAATCTGAATAAACTGAGTCACACTCCTCAGGAACATCAGAAACCGTGTCAATCACCACTCCAGAACTTGCCTCCTCAGCTTTAACCTCAACAGGTTCAGTCTCCACTTCCACTTCTTCCACAGATTCATCAACTTCAACCTCAGTTTCTTCTTTCTTATCAACTATCACCGACTCCTTAGTATCAACCTGTCGGGCAACACAAGCCACATTTCCACCAGTTGTAATCTCCTCAACACCAATTTGCATCCCAGACCAGTCAAACCGTTCATCCTGCTGGATCACCAAAGCTTGATTCTGATTTGTATTTTGTTGGTTTTCATTTGGTGTAGTAATCGGTATAACTGTTCTGTTAGTGTTGTTTGGTGATTGATTTTGAGTCTGGTTTGTTGTGTTTGGTTGTCTGTTCTGGTTGTTGTTAGAGGTGTTTTGTCGGTTTTGGTAATTGTTTTGGTTTTGATAGTTGTTGTTACTTTGGTAAGAAACTTGGTTTTGGTTTTGTTGTTGACGATTCTGGTAGCTTGCATTAAAAGGGTTTCTGTTACCTTGTTTCGGTGGCTGAGTGCATTCACGTTTGAAGTGACCTTTACCTCCACAATTAAAACATGTCACCTTCTCCTTATTGAACCCGTAGGTTGTATTTGGAGAAGTTCCCAAATCAGTCCTACCCGTCTTTTCAATAAACTCCGTTGCCCTTCTCATTATACTCGCAAAAGCCCACTGAATGTCAATCAGTTCCATCTCTTCTTTATCAATCTGTGCATAGTCTTCATTGGTCAAGTTATTGTTTCCAATTTGACTTGCAACCAACCCGTTATATGATGAAACCATTGCAGAGACTAATGCAATATGTTGCTGAGCAACTTCAACAGTTACATTGCCCAAATTGGGTTGAGTCATTGGATTCATGTATTGTGTTTGTTGAGGTGGTTGTTGTGATTGGCTTGCAGTATAGAATGCTGCTTGCTGCATTGGAGAGAACGGTGAAATGTACGAATGAAGGTACGAATGTGGAGTATTTCCACATTCGTCCCTTTGTAATGGTCGAATGTGGAAAACTTCCACATTCGCCCCTTGTATAGAGGACGAACCTAGCTTTGTGTATTGTCCTATATTATACAAATGCGTCAGATCCATAAAATGCCCTTATGGATCACCACAATCTCATGTAACACTATACAAGACTCAACCCTAGTCTATTCGACAGTGACGTCCACAGAAAGTGCATTAACAATCTCCCCCTTGGACGTTGCTGGCGAATCCACAAATCTCTTGCACATCAACAGTTAGAAACACAGGTCTCCCCCTCAATACATGCACCATTGCATTGAGTTAGGAATACAATATCCTTTGTGAACCGACCAAGTAATGCACTACGGACCCTCAGCATCAATACGCAGGAAGTCAGCTAGACCACGTATATCATTTGCGAATTCAGCCGGTCGCTGAATTACAACCAGATCACCTAGTTACGCCAATGTGAAGTCGACAACGTAATGCACTGCAGTCTCGTAGCATCAGTACCCATGAATGTCATCTTGACCAAGTACATCACGCGTAATCCAACTAGCCTGATAAGACCCCTACTAGAAGGATTCCATACTGACCGATCAGATATTCAACGTAACATGTAGGTACCACCACTAATTTACGTCTCATATCTGCACTTAACCTTTGCATCACCCTTCACACCAACTGGAGAAGTCTAACTGTCAGTACCCAATTAAACATCTCAAATGTGACTATGTGCAAGACAATCCACTCGAACATTAGTATTTCTATTAAATTCTTCATCTGTGCTGACTATGATTGCATTAACACATTCTTCTCTTTTCCTAGCATCTTCAGTCAGTAATTGTTGAAGTATCAGACACTTACATCAACAATCTCCTCCTTGACTGATGCTTCACCAAGTTTCTCTGAGATCCCGTATCATCAATCAATCATGCTCTTGAGTAACTTCATCTGTTCGACAGAATACAAGCCGTAGACGAGTGGATCAAGCCATCAAAAGTTTTCAGCAACTTTCGTTGAACCTACGTGCCACATGACTCCTACTAGGATACCTCATTACTTTCAGAACATTGAAATCTCAAACTTGATTTCCTTCTTCATAACAATTCTCTTTGAACAAGTTCCTTCAAACACACAGGAATTGGGTTGACTGTTCTCATCATGCGGAATAAAATCTGTTCTGTTTTTGGCCCATAATAGTCATTTGAATCTGATTATCATACTGTTGATTCTCATGACTACCCCACAATAAACGTTTCATCATCATCAAATCTTCAACAATTTGGGGAAACCTCATCATCATTCTCCCGAAAATCTTCAAAAATGCCATTTTCGAAATTTTTTTGGCCTTAAATTCTACATTCGCCCCTGGGAGCTTCACATTCGCCCAAAAAGATGACCCGAATGTAGAATATCAGCACACAAGTTCCACTTTCGTCCAAAAACTTCACTTTCGTCCACTTAATTTCCACATTCGCCCGCCCGATGAACCGAATGTGGAATCTGTCACCCGAATGTGAAAATTAACATAATAAAATTCCAGGTTCGCCCAAAATCTCTCCACGTTTGTCCTAAAAATGCTACATTCGCCCAGTAACATTCCACATTCGCCCTCCCGATCTTCTGAAAGGGGCGAATGTGCAGACAACACGTGTTCTTGTTCAATATTTTCTTCGAATTAGTCCATAATCACTCTAATTCTTTGAATTTGATGATGAAACTTGTTCAGAAAGGTGCGGAAATGAAAACCTAACCCTCGAATTCACAAAAACATGGAGAAATCACATGATTTCGGGTTCAATTAAGAATCTAGGGTTTCTAGGGTTTCAACCTTTCAATTATAATCTGATTTTAACGTCTGAAAACAGTAAAAACGAGCTGTGATTGATTCAAACGACTGTTAGATCGTTCAAATCGGTACCACGGCTCTGATACCAGTTGTGAATCCGGTTAGGAACCGAACTCGTGGATCGAATACGCATTAACAACTCGGTTTCAGACGGGAGATTCGAGACGAGACAGAAATTAACGATAACAACGTCATCACAGATTCGTATTACTACAGAAACGGTTACAGACACTGTCATCAGTAGGATAAACATCTATCTCGTGGCCGGGGGAGGTCGGGCATGACCTCCCCCTTGAGAGCATTCAAAGTACAAACTCAAATCACCAAATGAAAAACAACACATGAGATTGCTATTTATAGTCCAACACCCAAAAGCCACCTTCGCCCGCCCGACGAATCGAAGGTGGAAATTCTTACCCGAAAGTGAAAAATTCAAACACACAACTCTAGGTTCGACCAAAATGAACACACTTTCAACCAGAAAACACTCACGTTCGCCCACACTAGGTCAGGTTCGCCCACAAACTTCCAGATTCACCCACAATCATTTTGAAAAACGGTTACACTTTGAAAAACGGTTATTTTGATCTCTGATTTTCAAAAGTTTATGGATTTGGATGATCTTTATCAGGTTTTGATTCGGAATTGATTTGGAACAACTTTAATTCTTTGAAAACTTGATTTTATCCACAAATTCAACTCTAAATCATTCAAAAACACTGAAAAACCATTTTCAATCAAAAACAGATAATTTTTGACCAAAATTAAGTCCAAATCAGCTCTGATATTATCAATTTTGTTGTTGTATGATCCGTATGGCTCTGATACCACTTTGTAGTTGAAAGAATTTAGCTAAAACAGGATGTAATGATCATACAAGTCACAAATCCAGGTGCGGAAACCCTAGATATGAACAAAATGATAATACTCGGATCAAAACACGTAAAACATCATTTTAAACATCATTTTCATAGATTAACATTCATAAAACTTGTTTACAATCACTCACACGTTAATCTAGACCTTTCACACACTTTTACAAACTTGACACGAACCTGACCTTCAAACACACACTTTCTAAAACTCTCTCTAACTTACAAATGACAAAAACATATTTATAATAGCTGCACATTCGCCCCTTTTCATGGTGCGAATGTGGACTATGTCCACATTCGCCCATTTACAAGGTACAAATGTGTTCTTCTTGTTCAGCAATCTTCACCTTCGCCCAGACTCTTCTACCTTCGCCCATACTTCTCCACCTTCGACCCATCAGAAACATAAACTAACATGTGTTAATAGCTAATCCAATCACTAGTCGCAAAACATGCATCTACAGCACATCGTGTTAAGAAGTCTGAAAAGAAAGAGGTTAAAAAGGAAATGAGTGACAAACCAGTCAAGGTATTTTATCGGATGGAAGGATCCGATAAGATCATCTCTGACGAGGAATATCCAATTAAGTTTGCTAACTATTCCAAAATTGATAAAATTTGGCAAGAAAGCACAATATGGTTTCCAAAACATGAGAGGACAAATGAAATTCCACCTGAAATTCTAAAGAAACTGCATTTGGATGTTCCAAAAGAACCAAAGGTTCATGTCACACAATTCATTAAACTGAAAAACAAAGCAAACGGTTTTCATGAGCCAGCCTACTCGAAGGGTCCACTTCCTGAGAGTTTAAGGCGTAGACAGTATGATGATCAATATCCTATCAGATCATACGCTCAGCCGAATGCTCAAAATGTGTTTGAAGAATACCGTGCATTCTTTAAGTGCGGGGAGAGAGGGCATTTACTTGCTCACTGCCCGTACGTGAGGCACAAAAGGCACGAAGTTGAAGTTAGGCAATCCATGAGAAAACCGGTTGATAATCAGTACTATCCACAAAGACGATTTGTTCCTCAACCAACACCATTTTATAACAAAAACAACTTTTATCAAAAGAGGAATGATCGTCCATTTCAGTAGGATCGTCGTAACCGAATAGCCATGGAGAAACCGTGGAGAAAACCAATGGTGAACACGACAGTTGATAGACAAAGGGTTCCACAAAAACCTGTTGTCAAGTCAAATGTTGGACCTAAATCTGTTAAATCAGAGAAGGTACCCAAGAAGGTTTCATTTGTGAACGATGTTAAGAAAACGACTGAGACTCCAAAATCTCATATTCGTATTTTGAAACGTTCGGAACAATCTTGGACACCAAATAGTACTCCAGGTGCCTCAACTTCAAAATCAAATGAAAAGGTTGAACAAGTTTTGAATGATCCTAAAAAGATCGATCCAAAACAAAATGTTGAAGTGAATGATTCTTTGAACAATGATATTCAAAGACCCAAGACCACACAGGCTTGGGTCCCCCGAAAGAACTGACATGTTTACTTGATGTGTGCAGGGAGCTTCAGCTGGCCCTATTAGCAGTCTTTGGATTGTTGATAGTGGAGCTTCAGGCCACATGACAGGGGATTTAGCTTTATTGTTTGATGTGAAGAATATAAATGGAGGGTACGTTGCATTTGCCGGAAACAAAGGAGGATATATCACGATGGAAGGAAGCGTGAGTAATGGTATTGTGAGTTTCGAGAAGATATCGTATGTGAAGCAAATAGATTATAATCTGTTGAGTGTCAGTCAAATTTGTGACAAACAATTTACTGTTTATTTTGATGACAAATCTTGCTACATTCTCAAACCGGGCTTCAAAATTCCAAAAGAGTGGGTTATGTTGAAGGCACCTCGCGTCAACCATCTCTATATTCTTGATATGTCCAAGGCGATGACATCCCAGGGGCAAGTGACATGTTTCTTATCAAAGACTACAGAGAAGGAATCGATTATGTGGCACAGAAGGATGGGGCATATTCATTTGAGGAAAATGAATCATTTAGTGAAAAATGGACTTGTTGATGGCGTGAATGTTAAACATTTCCATTTGAATGACAAGTGCGTGAGCTGTAAGAAAGGAAAGCAACACAGACAGTCCCACAAAGTGAAGAAAGTTAACTCTGTTGAGATGCCGCTTGAGCGATTGCACATGGATCTATTCGGACCTGTCAAACGCAAAAGTCATCTTGGAGAGCTTTATTGTTTAGTCGTTACTGACGATTATTCAAGATTTTCATGGGTGATGTGTTTGCAACATAAAAGTGACACCTTTAATAATCTGAAAGTTCTGTTCACTCGATTGGAAAACATCTATGGTCTAAAGATCAAGAGAATTCGGAGTGATAATGGGACGGAGTTCAAAAATGCCAAGATGGACGAACTTTGTGAAAGCAAAGGAATTCATCATGAATACTCGGCTCCGTATACCCCTCAACAGAACGGTGTTGCTGAACGTAAAAACAGGACTCTAATAGAAGCGGCGAGAACAATGCTAGCAGACTCGAATCTTCCAGTAATGTTCTGGAACGAGGCAATTTATGCAGCAAACTATACACTTAATCGGGTTTTAACGGTGAAGAAGTTTGGCAAAACTTCTTATGAGCTGTTACCCCGAAGAAAGCCAAACTTGGAGTATCTAGAACCTTTTGGGGCTCCGTGCACGATGTTGAATCCAAGCGAAAAGTTTAGTCCGAAAGCTGAAGAGGGATACTTTGTTGGATATGCAACCCCGCTCAAACGGGTATTCAACAAAAGAACTCGACAGGTGGAGGATTGGTCTAACGTGGAAGTTCAACGGTATACTCAGAATGTGCAAGGGAATGGTTCTGATTGGATGTTTGATTACAAAGATTTCTTTGAATCATTCAATCTAGATAGCTTGGTTGAAGAGGCTGTTATTCGATTACTTTACGAGTGTGAAAACGCAGCGACTTCACCATTGGTGCGTCCGATCACCGTAACTCCTCCAACAGCTTCTAATGATACCAATGCGCCTGTACCGGAGGAAGAAGTGTTTCAAGAGGCTTCCACAACTTTAGATACTTCAGAATCAGAAGATGATGGAGAATTCGAAGAAGTTATTCTTGAAAATGCAACAGAGGCAGCGCCAGTGAACCCAAATCCAGATGTTGCTTCATCGTCTAACACGGGTCATGATCTGGATGCAGTAGAGAACTTGACTATTCAGACGGGAGTTATTGTACCTGAACATCCGGAATCTCGGATTCACCGTATTCACCCGCTAGAGCAAGTTATTGGTGACCCTGGAAGTAGTGTAATGACGAGAGGACAGCTAAGAAGTGTCAATTCACTAGAAAGTTTTGGTGCTTTAGCTTTATATGCAAAAATACAAAAGTCTGGTTGTCAGAATGATTGGTCGTTTGCATGTTATGTTTCGCAGGTCGAGCCGCGGACATATAAAGAAGCTCTTTTGGATGACGTCTGGGTTGAAGCGATGTAAGAGGAGTTATTGCAATTTCAGAAGTTGGGAGTCTGGACGCTCACTGATTTACCTCCAGGAAGGAAGAAGATTGGTACCAAGTGGGTTTTTAAGTGTAAGAAAGACGATAGAGGAGTGATTGTACGGAACAAAGCCAGATTGGTAGTACAAGGTTTTCATCAGATCGAGGGGATTGACTATAATGAAATTTATGCACCTGTGGCGCGCATAGAAGCAATCCGAATGTTTCTAGCGTTCGCCTCCTACAAGAAATTTAAGGAGAATGGATTGATGTTCCGAGGATTGATAAGTGTGCAGATTGTTCCAGACAGATCTATTAGCTGTTCTTTGATAGTTGATAGTGGAGCATCTGTATGCACACTATTTATTGGAGAGGTGAAGGTCAAGGAAGGGATATTGCAGAAGAAAAACATGATTTCAATAGAGAGGAGAGTGTTTGTAGTCTGTTTCCAACCTGTGAAGCCGGAAAAAGTTGCAATCTCATGCAATTGCTCTCAGGTGTTGGATTTCAATAACAGATACGACAAAATGGTTTATTCTAAACTCTCTTATCTTTGTAAATGGTTTGCTAATTGAAAGATCTTAATGAGTCTAGTAATCTGAGTGGAAAATGGTTTTTGAAACTAAATGAGTAAACCGCATCGGATATCATTTTATTTTGATTTTCCTCAAAAAGTTTAAAAATCCAAAAATATGCTTATTTTTAGATTTTTAGGGGGAGAAAATTTCAGAAAAATCAAAATAAAAAAAATAGAAAATCAAAAATGAGTTTTCCTGGAGAAAAAGAGGAGATGATAGTACATCAGTGGACTGTCAGACTACTCTAAAAACAAAAATGAATTGATAAACATTGAGTAGCCACTACAATTATATATTGGTAGGCTTGAAATCAAAGTTTAAAGTTCAGCATGGTGATATAAACTTAAAATCAATAACTGATAATCGTGTGGATCAACATATCGTTGGCATATGGTCTTAGTACCGAAATTTCGTTTGATAGATTGCCAAAATCAGAGGTTTCTGGTCGTTATATTGAAAGTTATCTGGGGATGGCCTAACTGATCTTTTGCTGTATTGATTTACAGACCTAGATTCAGTCAGGGTATCTTATTAAAAGAGCTAATAAAGCCAAAACCATAAGTTACCGAATTAGGAGCTTAATATGTGTGATGATAATCAAAGATTATCTAATGCATCGTATCAATACAATGATGAAAGTCACGTATGATATTAGTCCTCACCCTGGTAAAGTGCACAAGTCGCTTTGAAGCATTAATTTGCTGACCTGTCACCACTGTGCCTCATACTTTGTAACTAACGGATAACTTCAGTATAATCATGTGTTACGATGAAGCTTTGCGCAATTCTTGATACGGGAATGTGTCGCGAATGCGGGGACCATAGATTACTCAGTATCTAATGTTACCATAACATATCTAAAGTGCTGAGCAATGAATGATGATTTTGAGTTTAAGTGGACAAACATACTGGTAATGGTTGTAGGATGTGTAGATGCGTTTTGCGACTAGTGATTAGATAGTTAACATGTGTTAGAGAGGCTGGATGGGGCGAAGGAAGACTGACTGGGCGAAGGTGAAGAAACAGTGGGCGAAGGTAGAAAGGAAGTGGACGAATCTGGAATGGACTAACACTGAAGAACACATTCGACCACAACAAGTGGGCGAATGTGGAAAACACTCACATTCGACCAGTTGAAAGGGGCGAATGTGCAGTGCCTATATATAGATTTTGTGATTTTGTAAGTTTAAGTGAGTCATTAGGTGTGTGTGTTTTCAGGTGTTGTTCCAGAGAGGTTTGAGATAGAGTGTGTGTGGTCTAGATTAACTGTAATTGAATTGTAATCAAGTTTTTGAATGAGTTAATCTATGAAAAGTATTGAAAATGACTTTGATTGTGTTTTGATTTGAGTTTACATCAGTTTGTTCAAAGCTAGGGTTTCCGCACCTGGTTTTGTAACTTGTATGATCGTATAATCTTGTTTTCGTGTCAAATTTACGTCTCTACAAAGTGGTATCAGAGCCGTGGTACCGATTTGAACGATCTAACAGTCGTTTGAATCAATCACAGCTCGTTTTTCATGTTTTCAGACGTAAAATTCAGATTTTGATTGAAAGGTTGAAACCCTAGAAACCCTAGATTCTTAATTGGACCCGAAATCATGTGATTTTTCCATGTTTTTGTGAATTCGAGGGTTAGGTTTTCATTTCCGCACCTTTCTGAACAAGTTTCATCATCAAATTCAAAGGATTAGAGTGATTGTGGACTGATTTGAAAAAAATATTGATCAAGAACACGTTCAGTCTGCACATTCGCCACTTTTTGAAAGTCGGGTGGGCGAATGTGGAATGTTACTGGGCGAAGGTGACACTTTTTGGACGAACGTGGAGAGATTTTGGGCGAACCTGGAATTGTGTTATGCTGATTTTCACATTCGGGTGACATTTTCCACCTTCGGTTCATCGGGCGGGCGAAGGTGGATAGAAAGTGGACGAATGTGAGTGAAAATGGGCGAAAGTGAAAAGTATTTTTCATATTCTACATTCGGGTCTCTATTTTGGGCGAAAGTAGAGTTCCCGGGGGCGAATGTAGAATTGATGATGATGAAACAGTTTTAATGTGGGGTAGTCATGAGAATCAACAAGTATGATAATCAGATTCAAATGACTATTTTGGACCAAAAACAGAACAGATTTTATTCCGCATGAAGAGAACAGTCAACCCAGTTCCTGTATGTTTGAAGGAACTTGTTCTGAAGAGTTATTATGAAGAAGGAAATCAAGTTTGAGATTTCAATGTTCTGAAAGTAATGAGGTATCCTAGTAGGAGTCATGTGGCACGTAGGTTCAACGAAAGTTTCAAGATCACAGTCATGAAGATTTCAAGAGTTATTGGTAGATATTGGTGGCTCTGTCCGAAAACTTCAGTTTCTGAAGTATTTCAAGTCCTTCAATTTGTACTGGTAGTTCCTGATGAAAACTTATGATTGCTTGTTTCACTCGTCTACGGCTTGTATTCTGTCGAACAGATGAAGTTATTCAAGAACATGATTGATTTATCATACGGGATCTCAGAGAAACTTGGTGAAGCATAATTGTTGATGTAATGATGTGTCTGATACTTCAACAATCATTGACTGAAGATGCTAGGAAAAGAGATGAATGTGAAGAGAAGAATGTGTTAATGCAATCACAGTCAGCACAGATGAAGAATTTCATAGAAATACTAATGTTCGAGTGGATTGTTTTGCACATAGTCACATTTGAGATGTTTAATAGGGTACTGACAGTTAGACTTCTCCAGTTGGTGTGAAGGGTGATGCAAAGGTTAAGTGCAGATATGAGACGTAAATTAGTGGTGGTATCTACGTGTTATGTTGAATATCTGATCGGTCAGTATGGAATCCTTTTAGTAGGGGTCTTATCAGGCTAGTTGGATTGCGCGTGATGTACTTGGTCAAGATGACATTCCTGGGTACTGATGCTACGAGACTGCAGTGCATTACATTGTCAACTTCACATTGGCGTAACTAGGTGATCTGGTGCAAATGATATACGTGGTCTAGCTGACTTCCTGCGTATTGATGCTAAGGGTCCGTAGTGCATTACTTGGTCGGTTCACGAAGGATATTGTTTTTCTAACTCAATGCAATGGTGCATGTATTGAGGGGGAGAACTGTGTTTTCTGACTGTTGATGTGCAAGAGATTTGTGGATTCGCCAGCAACGTCCAAGGGGGAGATTGTTGATACACTTTCTGTGGACGTCACTGTCGAATAGACTAGGGTTGAGTCTAGGTATAGTGTTACATGAGATTGTGGTGATCCATAAGGGCATTTTATGGATCTGACGCATTTGTAAAATATAGGACAAAACACTGAGCCAAGTTCGACCTATACATATGGGGCGAATGTGGAAGGTTTCCACATTCGACCATTACAAATGGGCGAATGTGGAAATGCTCCACATTCGACCATTCAATAGGGGCGAAGGTGGAACTTGGGTTTTGTACTATAAATAGCAATCTCATGTGTTATTGTTCATTTGGTGATTTGAGTTTGTACTTTGAATGCTCTCAAGGGGGAGGTCATGCCCGACCTCCCCCGGCCACGAGATAGATGTTTATCCTACTGATGACAGTGTCTGTAACCGTTTCTGTATTAATACAAATCTGTGATGACGTTGTTATCGTATATTTCTGTCTCGTCTACACTTTCTGTGGACGTCACTGTCGAATAGACTAGGGTTGAGTCTAGGTATAGTGTTACATGAGATTGTGGTGATCCATAAGGGCATTTTATGGATCTGACGCATTTGTAAAATATAGGACAAAACACTGAGCCAAGTTCGACCTATACATATGGGGCGAATGTGGAAGGTTTCCACATTCGACCATTACAAATGGGCGAATGTGGAAATGCTCCACATTCGACCATTCAATAGGGGCGAAGGTGGAACTTGGGTTTTGTACTATAAATAGCAATCTCATGTGTTATTGTTCATTTGGTGATTTGAGTTTGTACTTTGAATGCTCTCAAGGGGGAGGTCATGCCCGACCTCCCCCGGCCACGAGATAGATGTTTATCCTACTGATGACAGTGTCTGTAACCGTTTCTGTATTAATACGAATCTGTGATGACATTGTTATCGTATATTTCTGTCTCGTCTCGAATTCCCCGTCTAAAACCGAGTTGTTTACGCGTAATCGATCCGCGAGTTCGGTCCGTAACCGGATTCTCAATTGGTATCAGAGCATAGAGGATCATACAACAACAAATTGATAAACTCAGAGCTGATTTGGACATTATTTTGATCAATTCACATCTGTTTTTGCATAAAAATGGTTTTTGAGTGTTTTTGAAAGAATTAGAGTTGATTTTGTGGTTAAAATTCAAAATTCCAAGTATTAAAGTTGTTCCAAATCATCTCCGAAGCAAAACCTAATCAAGATCAATCAAATTCACAAACTTTTGAAAATCAGAGATCAAAATAACCGTTTTTCAAAGTGTAACTGTTTTTCAAAATCAGAAATGGGCGAACCTGGACAAGAGTGGTCGAAGGTGTAGTGGTTTGGGCGAACCTGAGTGTATTTCTGGGCGAACCTAGGAGATTGTGGGCGAACCTAGAATTTTTCTGTTGAATTTTTTACATTCGGGTCACATTTTTCACATTCGGGTCATCGGGGGTACGAACCTAGAACCAAAACGGGCGAACCTGGAGTAGTTTTGGGCGAATGTGAAAAGTGTTAGTGTGTTTTTACTTTCTGGTGAGATTTTACATTCGGGAGAGTATTTCTGGGCGAACCTGAAGTAAAAAGGGACGAACCTGAACAATTTTGGGCGAACCTAGAGTTAGTTTTTGGAAAATTTTCTAAGTGTTGAATTTCTCGAAGTTCGTGATCATGTGGAATTTTCCGAATACTCCTACACCAGCAACTACACAACCACAACAGCAGGTGATGGACCCATGGACGGTAGCAGCACAGAAGACGAGCACACAGTCTTCGCAGCTGGTTAACTACATGACTCAAAGTGCACCTCCAGCACCACAGTCTGACTACTGGTGAGTAGCAGCAGCGGTGGTAAACACTCAAACTACAAATGCTATTTCCACACTGATTAATGATTTGTCTTCAGGTAGCGGGAATCGGCCACCGAAGCTTATGGAGATTCAAGAATACAATCAGTGGCAGAAAAAGTTCAAGATACATTTGGAAGGCATGGGAGTGGAAGGTGCTGAAGCATGGAACATGATTGCTAAAGGTTACACACCACCAGTTTTGGAGAACACAGGTGAACCAGTGCCATTGGAAAAGAAGGCGTTTTCCCAATTGACACAGGCAATCACAAATGATCTGTTGCATCAGTTTGGGACATGCACTACATCTAAGCAACTATGGGATATGCTTTAAAGGAAGCATGATGGGAATGAGAAGACTAGAAGTTTAAGGATGGAAGAACTGAGAAAGGAGTTTGAGAATTTTTCTTATATTGGAAATGAAACTTTGAGAGAACTAACTCCTAGATATAATCATTTGTTATCTGAATTGTCTAGCTATGGTATACAGATTCCTATGGCAAAGCAGGTGGACAAGTTTGCAGATGCATTACCACCAAACTGGGATCAGCATGTGGAAGTCCTGAAGGAGAAGGATGCTTATCAATACTGGTCTATTCAAGAGTTCATTGAGAAGCTGGAAAACAAAGAATTGGAAGAGAAGAGGAAAGCTAGAAGAGCACAGATTCCTCAGAATCCCAACTTATACTTTGGAGGATCTCCAGTTCCAGCCAGTACATCAAGCTCAGGAGGGCTAGTAGCACCACATGTTGCATGTATATCCAATGTTATGGAATCACCTACCATGAACTACCATCAACAAACATCATCCTTTTCACAACCACCACCACAACAACCATACAACAATTCATACATTCCACCATTCTCCCCAATGCAACAAGCAGCTTTCTACACTGCTAGCCAATCTCAACAACAACCAATGAACCAACCTAATCAACAAACAGTGGTTTTGGAGACATCTAACCTTGGAAATGTGATAGTTGAAGTTGCTCAGCAACACATTGCATTAGTCTCTGCAATGGTCTCATCCTACAATGGATTAGTTGCTAGTCAAATTGGGAATAACAACTTGACCAATGAAGACTACGCACAGATTGACAAGGAAGTGATGGAACTCATTGATATCCAATGGGCCTTTGCGAGCATAATGAGAAGAGCAACAGAATTTATCGAGAAGACAGGTAGAACTGATTTGGGAACTTCTCCTAACACAACCTACGGGTTCAATAAGGAGAAAGTGACTTGTTTTAACTGTGGAAGGAAAGGTCACTTTAAAAGAGAATGCACCCAGCCACCAAAACAAGGCAATAGGAACCCATTCAATGCCAGCTATCAGAATCGTCAACAACAAAACCAAAACCAAGTTTCTTACCAAAACAACAACCGTCAAAACAACTTTAACAACAACCAAAATAGACAACCAAACACACCAAACCAGACACAAAACCAAACACCAAACAATTCTAACCGAACAGTCATACCAATAACTACACCAAATGAACAACAACAGAATACCAATAAAGCATTGGTGACTCAACAAGATGAGAGGTTTGACTGGTCGAGTATACAGATAGGTGTTGAGGAAATTACAACTGGTGGCAATGTGGCTTGTGTTGCATATCAGGTTGATATTGAAGATTCAGTGACGATGGATGAGAAGGTAGGAACTGAGGTTGAAAGTGATGAGTCTGAAGCTGAGATGGATGTGGAAACTGAACCTGTTAAGGTTAATGCTGAGGTTGATGTTGAAGTTAAAGCTGAAGAGACTAATTCTGGAGTTGTGATTGATACTGTTTCTGATGTTCCTGAGGAGTGTGAATCGGTTTATTCTGATTCAGACAGTGAATCGGATACGGAAGCAAGTGTTAATTCTCTAGATGAAGATATCGATCAGTTGCTTGCAGAAGCGGATTTTCTGATGACAAGGAAGTCGTGCATTGCAGATGATGCTTTCACAAAGATTGATTATTCCAGATTCTTTGCAGGAAAGGAAGCTCATTTCGCATTAATGGCCATGACTGATCCGCCAAAACCTGTAAGTTCTGAATGTAGTACTGATAATACAAGTGAAAAATATTGTGGTACATGTGATAGATTGACTGAGGAGAATAAACAACTCCGTGTTCAACGTGATAGTGCTATCATGAACAGTCAATCTACTCGCAAAGAGTTGAATGCTTTTAACAAAGTATTAGATGGCTACAAAAAGGACATTTCCGACTTGAAAAACACTTTGTCTTTAAAACAATTGGCAATTAACAATTATATCAATGAAATTGAAAATACCAAGTTGGAAATGGCCGCCATTAAATGCTTTGCTGAGAAAGTAAACAAAAAGCTGGAAAGCTATAAGCATATTGCTTATGTGGTAGATCACATCATTGATGATCAAACAACCAATTATCGGTCTGTACCATCTCCGGTTCTCTTTGAAAACCATAATTGTCACCAAGTGACACCGGAGAGTTCGGTAAAATCTGACTCAGCATCGGAAAATGAATCTAATACTTCAAGTATTGGAGATCCAAATTCCGATGTTAGACCGATTTTGGGTATCAATGATGAGGGTGTTACTGCTGAGAGTGTGGATTCAGACACTGAGAGTGATGACACTGGTTATAATCAAAATATTAATGCATGTGAGATTCCAAAAGAAAATCACATCATTACAAATGAACCAGTCTCACCATCTCAGATTGTGATTCCAATGAAAAATGTTCATTGTGAAAAGAAGTCTGAAAAGAATGTTGTGAAGAAAGATCTTAATGTGGTTAAGAAAGATCTTGAAAAGAATGCTAAGAACGAACAATGTGACAAACCTGTCAAAGTGTTCTATCGGATGGAAGGATCCGATAAGATCATTTCTGACGAAGACTTTCCAATCAAAGATGTTAACTATGCTAAAATAGACAAAATTTGGCAAGAAAGCACCATTTGGTTCCCAAAACATGAGAGAACAAATGAGATTCCACCAGCTTTGTTAAAGAAATTATATTTGGATGTTCCTCAAGAACCAAAGGTCCATGTCACAGAGTTTGTTCGACCCAAAAACAGAGCTAATGGTTTTAATGAGCCTACTTACTCAAAAGGGCCACTCCCTGAGAGTTTAAGGAAGCAACAGTATAATGATCAATACCCTGTTAGATCATTTGCTCAACCAAATGCTCCGAATGTTTTTGAAGAGTACCGTGCGTGCTTTAAATGTGGGGAACGAGGGCATTTACTTGCTCAGTGCCCATATGTAAGGCATAAGAGGCACGAGGTTGAAGTGAGGAATTCCATGAGGAAACCGTTTGATCATTATGTGCCACCACATAGGAGAGTTGTTCCTCAGCAACCACAACCGTTTTATAATCAAAACAATTTTCACCGAATGAGGAACACTCATCCAATGCAATATGATCGAAGGAATCGGATTGCTATGGAACAATCATGGAGGAAGCCTGTGGTGAACGCAACAGTTGATAGGCAAAAGGTTCCACCAAAACCGATTGTCAAATCAAATGTTGGACCTAAGTCTGTTAAATCAGATAAGGTTACCAAGAGAGTTACATTTGCTAACAATATTCAGAAACCGACTGAGAACCCAAAGTCTCAGATTCGTATTTTGAAAAGGTCTGAACAATCTTGGACACCCAATGGTACTCCAGGAGCCTCAACTTCAAGAGTTAATGAGAAAAAGGAAAATGTTTTGAACAATCAGAAAAAGATTGATCAAAAAGATGTTCAAAATGCTTGTGAAAATGTTACTTTGAAACCTGATGTTCCAAGACCCAAGACTCAGGCTTGGGTCCCCCGAAAGAACTAACTGATTTACATTTTGTGTGCAGGGAGCTTCAGCTGGCCCTATTAGCAGTCTTTGGATTGTTGATAGTGGAGCTTCAGGCCACATGACAGGGGATCTTGCGTTGCTGTTCGACGTGAAGAACATCAATGGAGGGTATGTAGCTTTCGTGGGAAATAAAGGTGGATATATCACAATGGAAGGAAGCGTGAGCAATGGGATAGTGAGTTTCGAGCGGATTTCGTATGTGAAGCAGATTGATTATAATCTGTTGAGTGTCAGTCAAATATGTGATAAGCAATTTACTGTGCATTTTGATGACAAATCCTGCTATATTCTGAAACCGGGCTTTACAATTCCTAAAGAGTGGATAATGTTGAAGGCACCTCGTGTCAACAATCTATACATTCTTGATATGTCTAAGGCGATGACATAACAGGGGCAGATAACATGCTTTTTGTCCAAGGCGACAGAAAAAGAATCGATAATGTGGCACCGAAGAATGGGGCACATTCATCTAAGGAAAATGAATCAACTTGTGAGAAATGGGCTTGTCGATGGAGTAAACGTGAAACATTTCCATCTGAATGACAAGTGCGTGAGTTGTAAAAAGGGGAAGCAACACAAACAGTCCCACAAAGTGAAAAAGGTTAACTCTATTGAGATGCCACTTGAGCGACTGCACATGGATCTTTTCGGACCGGTCAAGCGCAAAAGTCATCTTGGAGAACTTTATTGTTTAGTCGTCACTGACGATTACTCAAGATTTTCATGGGTGATGTGTTTGCAGAATAAAAGCGACACTTTTATAAACCTGCAAGTTCTGTTCACTCGATTGAAGAATCTCTACAATGTAAAGATTAAGAGAATTCGGAGTGAAAATGGGACGGAGTTCAAGAACGCCAAGATGGATGAACTTTGTGAAAGCAAAGGGATACATCATGAATATTCGGCTCCGTACACCCCACAACAGAATGGTGTTGCTGAACGAAAGAATAGGACTCTAATTGAAGCGGCTAGAACGATGCTTGCTGATTCAAATCTTCCAGTAATGTTCTGGAACGAGGCGATTTATGCAGCAAATTATACATTAAATCGGGTTCTAACAGTGAAGAAGTTTGGTAAAACATCTTATGACCTGTTACACCGAAGAAAGCCGAACTTAGAGTATCTAGAACCTTTTGGGGCGCCATGCACGATGTTGAATCCAAGCGAGAAGTTTAGTCCTAAAGCCGAAGAGGGTTACTTTGTTGGATATGCAACCCCGCTCATACGGGTATACAACAAGCGAACTCGTCGAGTGGAAGACTGGGCTAACGTGGAAGTTCAACGATATACTCAAAATATTCAAGGCACGGGTCCTGATTGGATGTTTGATTACAAAGATTTCTTTGAATCATTCAATCTAGATAGCTTGGTTGAAGAAGCTGTTATTAGATTACTTTATGAGTGTGAAAATGCAACAACTTCACCATTGGTGCGTCCGATCACCGTGAACCCCCTACCAGCTTCTAATGATACCAATGCTCCTATACAAGAAGAAGAAGTGTTTCAAGAGGCTTCAACTTCATTAGACACTTCAGAATCTGAAGATGAACAATTTGAAGAAGCCATTCTTGAACAAGCTGAAGAACCAGAGGCACCGCCAGTGAACCCAACTCCAACTTCAGATGTGGCTTCATCATCAAACACGGGTCATGATCTGGATGCTGTAGAGAACTTGACCGTACAGACGGGAGTGCAAATACCTGATTATCCGGAATCTCGGATTCATCGTATTCACCCGCTGGAGCAAGTTATCGGTGATCCTGGAAGCAGTGTTATGACCAGAGGGCAGCTTAAAAGCGTTAATTCGCCAGAGAGTTTTGGTGCTTTAGCTTTATATGCCAAAATTCAACAATCTGGTAGTCAAAATGATTGGTCGTTTGCGTGTTATGTGTCGCAGGTAGAGCCAAGGACTTACAAGGACGCTTTGAAGGATGATGCCTGGGTGGAAGCTATGCAGGAGGAGTTATTACAATTCCAGAAATTGGGAGTTTGGACGCTCACGGATTTGCCGCCGGATAGGAAGAAGATTGGCACTAGATGGGTGTTTAAGTGCAAGAAGGATGATCGTGGGGTTATCGTTCGTAACAAAGCCAGATTGGTCGTGCAGGGTTTCCATCAAATCGAAGGGATTGATTATAATGAAATCTATGCACCGGTAGCACGAATCGAAGCTATACGGATGTTCCTTGCGTTTGCTTCATACAAGAAATTCAAAGTTTATCAAATGGACGTTAAAAGCGCATTTCTGTACGGGAAAGTCAAAGAAGAGGTTTATGTCGGGCAGCCACCAGGCTTTGAGGACCCAATCCACCGGGATAAGGTCTACGTGCTGAACAAAGCTTTATATGGCTTGCACCAGGCTCCGAGGCAGTGGTACGAGGAGCTAAGTACATACCTCATCACCAAAGGATTTAAGCGCGGCCTCGTCGATTGCACCCTCTTTACGAAGAAGACGGGAGATGACTTGCTTCTAGTGCAGATATACGTAGATGATATAATATTTGGTTCAACTAACGAGCTTTTATGCAGGGAGTTCGAAACTGTCATGCAGGAAAAGTTCGAAATGAGCGCAATGGGGGAGATGCAGTTTTTCCTAGGCTTGCAGGTGGACCAAAGACCCGACGGGATCTTCATTCACCAGACGAAATATGTCTCCGACATCTTGAGCCGGTTCCAGATGGAGGACTCAAAGCCAATGGATACCCCGATTCAACCCAATCACGGGATTGGAGTGGACGCTAAGGGGGAACTGACGGATCCTTTTACATACAGAGCAATCATCGGATCTCTGATGTATTTGACGGCGTCTCGACCAGATATTATGTACGCAACGTGTCTCTGTGCCCGTTATCAATCGAAGCCGAAACAAAGTCATCTGACGGCGGTCAAGCGTATCCTTAGATATCTGAAGGGTTGTCCCTAAAAAGGACTTTGGTACCCTAATGATGATAATTTTGATTTCATATCTTTTAGTGATGCAGATTGGGGCGGCTGTGACAAAGATAGCAAATCTACTACAGCTGGTTGCCAGTTTTTCGGGAGCAGGTTAATCACCTGGCAATGCAAGAAGCAGACTTCCGTAGCACAATCTACCTGTGAAGCCGAGTACATTGCAGCCTCGAGTTGCTGTTCGCAAGTACTCTGGATTCAACAACAAATGGTGGATTACGGTTTGCAGTTTCTTAAAACTCCTATTTACTGTGACAACGAAGCTGCTATTGCATTAACTAAAAATTCGGAAAATCATTCTAAAGCGAAACACATCCGGATCAAATATCATTTTATCCGAGATTGTTACGCTAAGGAATTGATCGATATGATCAAAATTCATACTGACTACCAACGTGCAGATCTGTTTACAAAAGCTTTTGACCGTTCACGCTTTGAATATCTTTTAAAAGTAAACAATATAAAGGAAAAACAGGACTAATCGGCACCTCGGTTTATCGTTTTTTTAATTTTTAGTTTTTATATTTTGCTAATTGGGAATTTCTCTTTGCTAATTGGGAATTTCTCTTTACTATCGTAATCCTCAAAGAAGTTGATGCTTTCGAAAGGGATTGTTTAATCCTCAAAGAAGTTGATGCTTTCGAGTGGATTGTTTCTTTCAAATTTTTGTTTTTATTGGTTTTTCAGAAAAATCAAAAATCCCAAAAATATGTTCTTTATTTTAGGGGGAGTCATTTTATCAGAAAAACCAAAAACATTATAAAATTCAAAAAGCCTAAAAATTAGAAAATCAAAAATGATTTCCTAGTAAACAGAGGAAATGATAGTACATCAGTGGGAATCTGACACAGGCTAAAGAATTGTATAGTTTATGAGGCGTATGTTGACTACGTGTGATATGCTGATAGGCTTCGTAGACTAAATATTGCGTGCATTAGTGATACAAACATAACGAACTACGCGTTCGTGGCTGAACACCTCATGGGCATATGGTCTTAGTACCGTAATTTCGTTTGATAGGATTGCCAAAATCTGAGGTTTCGGGTCGTTATGTTATGGTTATCCGGGATATTCTGATAAACTTTTGTCGTATTGATTTACGGACCTAGTTTTATCAGAATATTTGCTAAAAGAGCTTAATTGCCAAAATCGGAAGTTACCGAATTGAGGAACTTTATGTCTTAATTGATCATAGATCATTATTACATCGTATTGATTATCTGATGCAAATCAGTGATTAATATCAGCCTCAACCTAGTGTATACGCACATGTTACTCTGCTGCATTCAATTGCTGACCTGTACACCTCTGTGCTATATACTTTGTAACTTTTACGGATAACTCTGGCATAATCACGCGTTACGACGAAGCTTTGTGCAATTACTTGATACGGGAGTATGTCGTGTGTGTGGGCACCACATCGTGTTAGTCTAATACACCTAACTCGTATCATTTTAAAGCATTGCGTAATTATCTGCATGTGAGCTTACGTGGACCACAATATCAGCAATTGCCGTGTCACATATTGTTTCTAATGATAATATTAAACAAAAAGATCAACGCTGTGATCAGATTTCTCAGAAAACTGATATGATCCTCTGACCGGATTTCACAAAAAGTTTACTGCTTTCATTTACTTTGCTGCATTTTATTTTGTTGCAATTTACTTTTGTTGTCAAAAAGATACAAAATCCAAAAAGATTTTAGGTGTGTTTTGATAAAATTTCAGAAAAATCCAAAATTTTTGCATTTCTGCTTTATTTTTGATAACCGGGGATGCTTGATAGTCAATTTCTGAGATTTGACAACACCATCTGGGCTTTGTATCATTCTAAAAGTGAAAATTTGTGTTTTGGAAGCTTAACGGATTGAAAAATGTTAAACGGGATTCGAATTCGTGATTTGGCAAAATTTTTAAAATTTTCCATTTTACATTCGCCCTTAAATGGGACGAATGTGGACAATTTCCTACCTTCGGGTTGCTTCAAAACGGGCGAATGTGGGTTATTTGCTAGATTTTCACTTCCGGGTAGATATTCCACATTCGGGCACATTCACTTGTGGGCGAATGTGGGTTATTTGCTAGCTTTTCACTTCCGGGTAGATATTCCACATTCGGGCACATTCACTTGTGGGCGAATGTGGAAAATTCCCACATTCGACCCTCCAAACGGTCGAAGGTAGCCATTATATATAAGCCAATAGCAGGTTCGTCCCTCACTTATTATTTTTCAAAATTTTTCTCAAGTACCTCACCTTGTTGCTTTTCTGAATTTTTCCTGTGCGTTTACATCCCTGTTACTTCCTGATTCATTTGACACTACAATTACAGGTAATGAAGCAGGAATAAAGCCGGAATCGTTGTTTTTCTTTATCGGCCTAGGGTTTAGGAGTTCATGGATTTAGAGTGTTTATTGATATTGTTTTTTGTTATACGATCAATGTATATCAGTTTTAGGGGGAGAGTGTTGTTTGAATTAGGTTATTAACACTGTTTGATTAGTAGATTGATTGTTTGAAACTAAAATAACCTAATTCCGATTGAAAACTGATATAGATTGATTAAATGGAACAATTGATGGTACACGAATGCTATTTGGTCATATTAGACCTTGAATGAATCAAAATCTAGGCTTAAAAAATTGTTTGAAAAATTTTCAAATTTTGGGGATAAACCAATTCCACCTTCGGTTCGTCGAATGGACGAATGTGGAATTGGATGGACGAAGGTACCTTAAAATGGGCGAATGTATATTATTAATCAATATGATTTCACATTCGACCAATATTTTGTACATTCGACCAAAGAAAACTACATTCGACCAGATTATTTTGGGCGAATGTGGAATTCCAAAAACCTAAAATTTTGAATTTTTTGTCGATTTCGTGTTTTGACGTTTGTTTTTGATTTTATGTTTCAGATGGCTGAAGAACAAGAAAATGTTGAGATTCCTATTGAGACTGCTGTTCCTGATCCTGTCCCAGAACCTGTTCAGGAAGGAGAATCATCAAGCGGAAGTAAATGGCCGTTTGAGAAGAATCATATCTGTTGTGCATATCTGGGTGATGTAGAGAAGAATGTGGAGTTTACAGAGATAATCAAGTTTCTAAAAAGATGCAGAGTAGTTTATGCTTTAGCTACACCAACTATCATCTACAAGGATATAGTTGAGGATTTCTATAACAACGCTAAGTATGATTACTTTGATAATCAGACGATCATAAAGAGCAAGATTCAAGGAATGGAGATGTTTATTACAGAAGCTGACATCAGAGAAGCTCTCCAGATCAAGTTTGAAACCAGTGAAGATCCAAGAGAACTCTCATGGACTGAGCAGAAAGCCTGTTTCCTTAGGATGAAATACAAAGGACCGATCACTGATGGTTCTATGTACAAAGGGAAACTGGGCGTGCAGTTTAAGTATTTTGCTCATGTCATTATACATGTATTTGGATGTGTTAGTGGAGGTTATGATGTAATGAGGAAGAGTTTGAGCTCATTAATGGTTGCGTTGACTCTCAACAAACCATTTAATGTTGCTGGGATGATTTTGGATCATATGCTGGAGATGCTGAAAGGGTTGAAGGTTAAGAAGTTCATGCTTTACCCTAGATTCTTAATGATGATTTTTGATCACAAGTATCCAAACCTGAAGAAAGATCCTACACAGATACTTGCTATAGATCACATGAACATTAGAACCTTGGTTAGAATGAAAGGTTATTGAGAATCCGGTTACGGACCGAACTCGCGGATCGATTACGCGTAAACAACTCGTTTCAGACGGGATGTTCGAGACGAGACAGAAATATAACGATAACAACGTCATCACAGATTCGTATTAATACAGAAACGGTTACAGACACTGTCATCAGTAGGATAAACGTCTATCTCGTGGCCGGGGGAGGTCGGGCATGACCTCCCCCTTGAGAGCATTCAAAGTATAAGCTCAAATCACCAAAATAATCACAAACACATGAGATTGCTATTTATAGTACAAGACCCAAGTTTCAGATTCGCCCCTTTTGGATAGTCGAATGTGGAGCATTTCCACATTCGCCCATTTGTGTTGGTCGAATGTGGAAAACTTCCACATTCGCCCAGTATATATATGGTTCGAACCTGGCATGGCTTTGTCCTATATTTTACAAATGCGTCAGATCCATAAAATGCCCTTATGGATCACCACAATCTCATGTAACACTATACCTAGACTCAACCCTAGTCTATTCGACAGTGACGTCCACAGAAAGTGCATCAACAATCTCCCCCTTGGACGTTGCTGGCGAATCCACAAATCTCTTGCACATCAACACATCAGAATCACAGGTCTCCCCCTCAATACATGCACCATTGCATTGAGTTAGAAATACAATATCCTTCGTGAACCGACCAAGTAATGCACTACGGACCCTCAGCATCAATACGCAGGAAGTCAGCTAGACCACGTATATCATTTGCTCCAGATCACCTAGTTACGCCAATGTGAAGTTGACAATGTAATGCACTGCAGTCTCGTAGCATCAGTACCCAGGGATGTCATCTTGACCAAGTACATCACGCGCAACCCAACTAGCCTGATAAGACCCCTACTAGAAGGATTCCATACTGACCGATCAAATATTCAACGTAACACGTAGATACCACCACTAATTTACGTCTCATATCTGCACTTAACCTTTGCATCACCCTTCACACCAACTGGAGAAGTCTAACTGTCAGTACCCAATTAAACATCTCAAATGTGACTATGTGCAAAACAATCCACTCGAACATTAGTATTTCTATGAAATTCTTCATCTGTGCTGACTGAGATTGCATTAACACATTCTTCTCTTCACATTCATCTCTTTTCCTAGCATCTTCAGTCAATAATTGTTGAAGTATCAGACACATCGTTACATCAACAATTTCCCCCTTGACTGATGCTTCACCAAGTTTCTCTGAGATCCCGTATAATCAATCAATCATGTTCTTGAGTAACTTCATCTGTTCGACAGAATACAAACCGTAGACGAGTGAAACAAGCAATCATAAGTTTTCATCAGGAACTACCAGTACAAATTGAAGGACTTGAAATACTTCAGAAACTGAAGTTTTCGGACAGAGCCACCAATATCTACCAAAAGCTCTTGAAATCTTCATGACTGTGATCTTGAAACTTTCGTTGAACCTACGTGCCACATGACTCCTACTAGGATACCTTATTACTTTCAGAACATTGAAATCTCAAACTTGATTTCCTTCTTCATAACAACTCTTTAGAACAAGTTCCTTCAAACATACAGGAACTGGGTTGACTGTTCTCTTCATGCGGAATAAAAATCTATTCTGTTCTGGCCCATAATAGTCATTTGAATCTGATTATCATACTGTTGATTCGTATGACTACCCCATATTAAACTGTTTCATCATCATCAATTCTTCATCAAATTTGGGTAAACCTCATCACCATTCTTCCGAAAATCTTCATTCGCCCCTGGGAACTCCACTTTCGCCCAAAAACATGACCCGAATGTAGAATATGAAAAATACTTTTATTCATTTCTAACATTTCTTTCTTTAAAGATTCAATTTTATTTAACAAATCTTTTTCATTCTTTTCAAAAACTTTAATTTGGTTTTTACAATTTTCTAGTTCATTTGCTAGTTTCTGTTTGTCCTCAATAAATGTCATTAATTCACAATTCAACTTGACACATTTAGGACAACTAGCACTTACCTCATCATCTGATTTATTACCATTATCAGATTTTGCATTACCATTTGAGGTATCACTTTGTTCTGATTTACTTTGTTCTGAACTCGTATCAGAACTCAAATCACTCTTTGACAATTCACTGGAATCATCATGTCTCATTTGTTTGGCTAAACATACAACATTCCTATGAACACCTTCTCTGTTAACACACTTGTTAACATGTACCATTTCATCAGTTGGTTTCGGTGTCATTGAAAATCTCCACATGTTGTCAACTTGAGAATTTTGTCTCAGTAATTGTTGTCGCTTTCTATCAGCTTCTATTAAAGCTCCGATCTCCTCATCCGTTCTTGGCATGGTCCAGGTCATCATTTCTCCAACAAAAATATTAAAAAAATTTCTGAAACCCCTATTTACTGTGACAACGAAGCCGCAATTGCATTAACTAAAAATTCGGAAAATCATTCTAAAGCAAAACACATCCGGATCAAATATCATTTTATCCGTGATTGTTACGCTAAGGAATTGATCGATATGATCAAAATACATACTGACTACCAACGTGCAGATCTGTTTACTAAAGCTTTTGACCGTTCACGCTTTGAATATCTTTTAAAAGTAAACAATATAAAGGAAAAACAGGACTAATCGGCACCTCGGTTTATCGCTTTTTAGTTTTTAGTTTTTATATTTTGCTAATTGGGAATTTCTCGTTGCTAATTGGGAATTTCTCTTTACTATCGTAATCCTCAAAGAAGTTGATGCTTTCGAGGGGATTGTTTAATCCTCAAAGAAGTTGATGCTTTCGAGTGGATTGTTTCTTTCAAATTTTTGTTTTTGTTGTCAGAAAAATCAAAAAATCCCAAAAATATGTTTTTTATTTTAGGGGGAGCTATTTTAACAGAAAAACCAAAAACATTATAAAATTCAAAAAGACCTAAAAATTAGAAAATCAAAAATGATTTCCTGGTAAAACAGAGGAAATGATAGTACATCAGTGGGGATCTGACACAGGCTAAAGAATTGTATAGTATAATGAGGCGTGTGTTGAATACGTGTGATATGCTGATAGGCTTCGTAGACTATATATTGCGTGCATTAGTGATACAAACATAACAAACTACGCGTTCGTGGCTGAACACCTCATGGGCATATGGTCTTAGTACCGTAATTTCGTTTGATAGGATTGGCAAAATCTGAGGTTTCGGGTCGTTATGTTATGGTTATCCGGGATATTCTGATAAACTTTTGTCGTATTGATTTACGGACCTAGTTTTATCAGAATATTTGCTAAAAGAGCTTAATTGCCAAAACCGGAAGTTACCGAATTGAGGAACTTTATGTTTTAATTGATCATAGATCATTATTACATCGTATTGATTATCTGATGCAAATCAGTGATTAATATCAGCCTCAACCTAGTGTATACGCACATGTTACTCTGCTGCATTCAATTGCTGACCTGTACACCTCTGTGCTATATACTTTGTAACTTTTACGGATAACTCTGGCATAATCACACGTTACGACGAAGCTTTATGCAATTACTTGATACGGGAGTATGTCGTGTGTGTGGGCACCACATCGTGTTAGTCTAATACACTTAACTCGTATCATTTTAAAGCATTGCGTAATTGTCTGCATGTGAGCTTACGTGGACCACAATATCAGCAATTGCCGTGTCACATACTGTTTCTAATGATAATATTAAACAAAAAGATCAACGCTGTGATCAGATTTCTCAGAAAACTGATATGATCCTCTGACCGGATTTCACAAAAAGTTTACTGCTTTCATTTACTTTGCTGCATTTTATTTTGTTGCAATTTACTTTTATTGTCAAGCAGATACAAAATCCAAAAAAAAAAAGATTTTAGGTGTGTTTTGATAAAATTTCAGAAAAATCCAAAATTTTTGCATTTCTGCTTTATTTTTGATAACCGGGGATGCTTGATAGTCAATTTCTGAGATTTGACAACAACATCTGGGCTTTGTATTATTCTAAAAGTGAAAATTTGTGTTGTGGAAGCTTAACGGATTGAAAAAATGTTGAACGGGATTTGAATTTGTGATTTGGCAAAATTTTAAAATTTTCTATTTCACATTCGCCCTTAAATGGGACGAATGTAGAAAATTTTGTCTACCTTCGGGCTGCACCTAACGGGCGAATGTGGGTTGGGTATTTGATTTCTACATTCGGGTGCACGTTTCACCTTCGGGCACATTTAGTTGTGGGCGAATGTGGAAAATTCCCACATTCGACCGACCGAGTGGACGAAGGTAGCTACTTTATAAATAGCCAGATCAGGTTCGACCAAGTCACTTATATTTTTTCAAAATTTTCCCAAATATCAAGACCTTGTTGATTTTATTTCTCCTGCTTGTGCGTTTTGTTCCTTAGATCATACTGATCATTTTCATATAACAATTACAGGTAATGGACAAGGAATGACGCTGGAATCATCGTTTTTCTATTTGTGTCTAGGGTTTTAGGGTTTTTGTATTTTCAGTGATTGTTAATGGTTAATGTTGATACACAATCATTCCATATCAGTTTTAGGGGGAGAGTGTGGTTTGAATTAGGTTATTAACACTGTTTGATTAGTAGATTGATTGTTTGAAACTAAAATAACCTAATTTCGATTGAAAACTGATATAGATTGATTAAATGGAACAATTGATGGTACACGAATGTTATTCGGCCATGTTAGACCATGAATGAATCAAAATCAAGGCTTGAGAACATGATTGGAAAATTTTTAAATTTTGGGATAAACCAGTTTCTACATTCGGTCCATCGAACGGACGAATGTGAAACTGAGTGGGCGAATGTATTCCTAAACGGGCGAATGTACATTTTAATGAAACGATATTTCACATTCGACCATGAAGTTCTACATTCGACCAAAAGAACACTACATTCGACCAGAATTTATGGGCGAATGTGGAAATCCAAAAACCTAAAATTTTGAATTTTTGTCGATTTTGTGTTTTGACGTTTGTTTTTGATTTTATATTTCAGATGGCTGAAGAACAAGTAAATGTTGAGATTCCTATTGAGACTGCTGTTCCTGATCCTGTCCCAGAACCTGTTCAGGAAGGGGAATCATCAAGCGGAAGTAAATGGCCGTTTGAGAAGAATCATAACTGCTGTGCGTATTTGGGAGACGTTGAGAAGAATGTGGAGTTTGCTGACATTATCAAATTTCTAAAGAGATGCAGAGTTGTTTATGCCTTAGCTACACCAACTATTATCTACAAGGATATAGTTGAGGATTTCTATAACAACGCGAAGTATGATTATTTTGATAATCAGACTGTTATCAGAAGTAAAATTCAAGGAATGGAGATGTTTATTACTGAAGCTGACATCAGAGAAGCTCTCCAGATCAAGTTTGAAGTTAGTGAGGATCCTAGAGAACTTTCATGGACTGAGCAGAAAGCTTGTTTCCTTAGGATGAAATATAAAGGACCTATCACTGATGGTTCGATGTACAAAGGGAAACTGAGCGTACAGTTCAAGTATTTTGCTCATGTCATTATACATGTATTTGGATGTGTTAGTGGAGGGTATGATGTGATGAGAAAGAGTTTGAGCTCATTGATGGTTGCGTTGACTCTCAACAAACCATTTAATGTTGCTGGGATGATATTGGATCACATGCTGGAGATGCTGAAGGGTTTGAAGAAGAAGTATTTTATGCTTTACCCTAGATTTCTGATGATGATCTTTGATCACAAGTATCCAAACCTGAAGAAGGATCCAACACAGATACTTGCTATGGATCACATGAACATTAGAACCTTGGCTAGAATGAAAGGTTACAAAGGTGTGCCTGATAATGAGAGACCACCTTACAGAAGGTTGTTTGGAGCCTTGGCTAGAGAGGATTACAATGATCCTGGAAAGAACACAGCAAGGCATCCTGATAGTGATAGTGACAATGATGATCCGTTGGTATATGCTGATGCAAGTACGAAGAGGAAAAGACAAGTAGTCAATCCTGGAGCCAAAGGGAAGGGCAAAGGAAAGACAGGTCAAGGAAGTTCAAAACAACAAGCTGTGAGAAAGAAATCTACTGCAAAGAAAGGTACTAGTTTGGTGGATGAAGAGTCTGTTGATTCTGAAGAAACAGAGACTGAAGAACAATGGGATTCGGATACTGAAAATGTCCGGACCACCAAACAAAAGGCCACTTTGGTTGGTGAGTCTGAATCACTGAACAGATCTATTGAAGAAGCTAAGAAGAGCAAGCAGACTGTTGGTGCTGAAGATGAAGGGCTAACTGTGGATTTGGACGAGTTGAACGAAGGTGAAACTGTAGTAGTTAACTTGCCCAAGCCCAAACACAAAACTATGGCCAAGAAAACAAGTTCAAAGCAACTCAGAGAGAAAGAGTTGAGCCAACTTTTGAGAGGGAAGAGATTACCTGAAGCTGGAACGTCATCAAAACAATCTTCACCAGCCACAAAGAAGCAGAAGACTGTAGAGGCAACAAAGTTACCAGTGGATCAATTCAATATAGCACTGGATAATGTACTTGATATGTTCACAAAGCCTCAGAAAGGAAAAGAAACTGAAGTTGAGCCATCAAAGTCAAAGTCCAAGTCAAAGAAAGTCACTGTGGATGACGATGATATGAAGCAGGTGAATAAGAAAATGGACGACATGATGAAGATGTTAGTGGCTCAGCAAGCTGAAATTGCCAAGTTTAAGCAGAATGAGGAGAAGATGCTTCAGATTGTAGTAGCTTCTAAGTCTAATCAAGATGAGATAGACGAGAAGGTGAAGTAGCTAGAAGCTAAGAATAAGAAGCTTGAAGGAAAGTGTTTGAGAAACAAGAACAGGTACAAGGCGATTAAAGAAGATAATAAAGAATTGAAGGCTGAGAACAAACGCCTTAGTGAGTTGATTGACAATCTGTACAATGTTGCACCCAAGTTGAACAGGTTGATTTTGAACCATCTGAATCTGATAAAGAGGAAGATGATGATGATAAGGATGATGAAGAATCGGAAAAGAGTGATGATGGAGATGATAATAATGATGATGATGATGATGCTGAGGGTTCGGGAAGTCAAAAGGAGGATGAGAGTGATAGTAGTGATGATGATAATGATGGAGGAGATGACACTTCGAAGTTTACATTCGAAAAGAGACCACCTTCAAAGAAGAAGAAAGACACAGGTGAGTCAAGTTCATAGAAGAAGAGTGAGAATGTTGATTCGGATGAGACTGTGTTTTGGAATGAGAAGGTGAGGTCCTTGACTGACGATGCTAAACAAGTCTATAAGGACATGTTAGAAAGAAGAGAATGGACCATTGAGTTCACAGGTCGTTTTGCAGAAATATTCCAAACTGATGACATGCGATATGAATTGGAATATAACGATCCTGACTTGGAAGAAGGGGAAGTACCTGCATCTGTGGCAAAGGAGATCTTGGATGGGCTTGCACAGAGGGTAGGGAAAACATTTGAAGAATTTATTGTTGATGAGTCGATTCCACATATTCCTGAAAAGGATATTGGAAGTCACTCTGATGATAAAGACACCCCTGAGTTTGAAGAAGTTGAAATAGAAGATATAACTCATGAGGAATACCCACAATACTTCAGACAAACGGATGAAGATTTGGTGTTTCCTGACTTTACTGAGATTCCTAATACGTCTGCAAAAAGAAAGGCAAAGAAGAGAAGTGCAGAGTTTGTAGAAAAAGTGTTTGGAACTGATATGCCAGAATCTTCAAATAAGTCTGATGAATTGAAGAATTATTTGAAGAAATTAAGATTGATGGATGAAAACCGACCAAAGCCTGAAGCTCAAGGGAGTGTTTAGCTGCTAAGTGGGAATCTGGAATCTTGTATTTTTACAGATTCATTGATTTGCTAACTCTACCGTACTGGGCGGTTAGAGATTTGTGCAGATTCCAAATGTCAGGCGCTTCAGTGAATAATTCGCATGTCGGTTGGTGCGCAGACAAGCTGGTTTGGGAAAGTAGAACAAGATGGAATAGATTCAAATCTCAATATCCCCGGAGGAAAGTTCACAGGGATATTGATCCCAGAACCAAGTTGAAACGGGTTACTTTGATTTATAAGGCACCTGAAGTGATGAGAAAGATACCTTTGATGCCTATGCCTCAACACTTCAGTGCTGACTTCATTTTCTGGTATTACGATTGGAGGAAAGCAGAAGCGGTGATTGTGTTGAGAGATGGAAAGGATAAATACAAGCATGTGCATGTATTTGATCCTATGTGGTTGATAAATTGCACCTTCGAAGACATCATCATGCTCTTTTATAATCCGATTCATCATGAGCCGAACGATGCAGATCAAGCAATGAAATACACACAAGTTGTTGGTGTTTGCTTTGCTTATGACATAAATGCGGGTAGTAGTTTGGAGGGTAAACTTGGCAAGATGGTGAAGATGGCTAACGTGTCAAAGCCTGTGAAGAGAAAATTAGAGCCTGAAATGACGACAGAGCAGAAGAAACAGCTCAGGATCAAGTTGCTGAACAAAGCCATGGACGAGGACAGAAAACGATCTAATCAATAGTCCAGGGGGAGTTTGTAGATGCGTTATGCGACTAATGATTAGATAGTTAACATGTGTTAGGAAGGCTGAGAGGGGCGAAGGTAGATAAGATGGGCGAAGGTGATGTAAAGTGGGCGAAGGTAGATTGATCATGGACGATTCTGGAACTGGACAACACAAGAAGACACATTCGACCACTGCAAGTGGGCGAATGTGGAAATCACTGGCGAACGTGAGTGATTTCCACATTCGCCCACTTGCAGTGGTCGAATGTGTCTTCTTGTGTTGTCCAGTTCCAGATTCGTCCATGATCAATCTACCTTCGCCCACTTTACATCACCTTCGCCCATCTTATCTACCTTCGCCCCTCTCAGCCTTCCTAACACATGTTAACTATCTAATCATTAGTCGCAAAACGCATCTACAGTTATAAAGGTGTGCCTGATAATGAGAGACCACCTTACAGGAGGTTGTTTGGAGCCTTAGCTAGAGAGGATTACAATGATCCAGGAAAGAACACAGCAAGGCATCCTGATAGTGATAGTGACAATGATGATCCCTTAGTATATGCTGATGCTAGTACTAAGAGGAAAAGACAAGTAGTCAATCCTGGAGCCAAAGGGAAGGGCAAAGGAAAGACAGATCAGGGAAGTTCAAAGCAACAAACTGTGAGAAAGAAGTCTACTGCTAAGAAAGGTACTAGTTTGGTGGATGAAGAGTCTGTAGATTCAGAGGAGACAGAGGTTGAAGAACAATGGGATTCGGATGCTGAGAATGTCCGGACCACCAAACAAAAGGCCACTTTGGTTGGTGAGTCTGAATCATTAAACAGATCTATTGAAGAAGCTAAGAAGAGCAAAAAGACTGTTAGTGCTGAAGATGAAATGTTTACTGTGGATTTGGACGAGTTGAATGAAGGTGAAACTGTAGTAGTTAACTTGCCCAAGCCTAAACACAAAACCATGGCCAAGAAAACCAGTACCAAGCAACTTAGAGAAAAAGAATTAAACCAACTTTTGAGAGGGAAGATATTACCTGAAGCTGGAACGTCATCAAAACAATCTTCACCAGCCACAAAGAAGCAAAAGACTAAAGAGGCAACAAAATTACCAGTGGATGAGTTTAATGTAGCACTGGATAATGTACTTGATATGTTCAGAAAGCCTCAGAAGGAGAAAGTAGTTGAAGATGAGCCATCTAAGTCAAAGTCCAAGTCAAAGAAAGTCACTGTGGATGACGAGGTTATGAAACAAGTGAATAAGAAGATGGACGATATGATGAAGATGATAGTGGCTCAGCAAGCTGAAATAGCCAAGTTCAAGCAGAATGAGGAAAAGATGCTTCAGATTGTAGTAGCTTCTAAGTCAAATCAGGATGAGATTGACGAGAAAGTAAAGAAGCTAGAAGCAAAGAACAAGAAGCTTGAAGGAAAGTGTTTGAGGAACAAAAACAGGTACAAGGCTATTAAAGAAGATAATAAAGAGTTGAAGGCTGAGAACAAACGCCTTAGTGAGCTGATAGACAACCTGTACAATGTTGCACCCAAGTTGAAGGAGGGTGAGGAAGACAAAGAAAAGGAAGTAGAACAGGTTGATTTTGAACCGTCTGAATCTGATAAAGAGGAGGATGATGATGAGGATGAAGAATCGGAAAAGAGTGATGATGGAGATGATGATGATAATGATGATGATGATGATGCTGAGGGTTCTGGAAGTCAGAAGGAGGATGAGAGTAGTAGTGATGATAATGATGGAGGAGATGACACTTCGAAGTTTACATTCGAAAAGAGACCACCTTCTAAGAAGAAGAAAGACACTGGTGAATCGAGTTCGAAGAAGAAAGGTGAGAATGTTGATTCGGATGAGACTGTGTTCTGGAATGAGAAGGTGAGGTCCTTGACTGACGATGCTAAACAAGTTTACAAGGACATGTTAGAAAGAAGAGAATGGACCATTGAGTTCACAGGTCGTTTTGCTGAAATATTCCAAACTGATGATATGCGATATGAATTGGAATATAACGATCCTGATTTGGAAGAAGGGGAAGTACCTGCATCTGTGGCAAAGGAGATCTTGGATGGGCTTGCACAGAGGGTAGGGAAAACATTTGAAGAGTTCATTGTTGATGAGTCGATTCCACATATTCCTGAAAAGGATATTGGAAGTCACTCTGATGATAATGACACCCCTGAGTTTGAAGAAGTTGAAATAGAAGATATCACGCATGAGGAATACCCACAATACTTCAGACAAACTGATGAAGATTTGGTGTTTCCTGATTTTACTGAGATTCCTAATACGTCTGCAAAGAAAAAGGCAAAGAAAAGAAGTGCTGAGTTTGTAGAGAAGGTATTTGGAGCTGATAAGCCAGAATCTTCAAATAAGTCTGATGAATTGAAGAATTATTTGAAGAAATTAAGATTGATGGATGAAAACCGACCGAAGCCTGAAGCTCAAGGAAACTTTTATAGGTTTCACAATGCTAAGTTCAGAGGCAGAGCTCTCGGGTGGACATACTTAGGCAGGCTGAAGTGTCTAGCTGCTAAGTGGGAATCAGGAATCTTGTACTTCTACAGATTCATTGACTTGCTAACTCTACCGTACTGGGCGGTTAGAGATTTATGCAGATTCCAAATGTCAGGCGCTTCAGTGAATAATTCTCATGTCGGTTGGTGCGCAGATAAGCTGGTTTGGGAAAGAAGAACAAGATGGAATAGATTCAAACCACAATATCCCCGGAGGAAAGTTCACAGGGATATTGATCCCAGAACCAAGCTGAAACGGGTTACCTTGATTTATAAGGCACCTGAAGTGATGAGGAAGATACCTTTGATGCCTATGCCTCAACACTTCAGTGCTGATTTCATTTTCTGGTATTACGATTGGAGAAAAGCAGAAGCAGTGATTGTGTTGAGAGATGGAAAGGATAAATACAAGCATGTGCATGTATTTGATCCGATGTGGTTGATTAATTGCACTTTCGAAGACATCATCATGCTCTTTTATAATCCGATTCATCATGAGCCGAACGATGTAGATCAAGCAAAGAAATACACACAAGTTGTTGGTGTTTGCTTTGCATATGACATAAATGCTGGTAGTAATTTGGAGGGAAAACTTGGCAAGATGGTGAAGATGGCGAACGTGTCAAAACCGGTGAAGAGAAGGTTAGAGCCTGAGATGACGAAAGAACAGAAGAATTTGCTCAGAATCAAGTTGCTGAACAAAGCCATGGACGAGGACAGAAAACGATCTAATCAATAGTCGAGGGGGAGTTTGTAGATGCGTTTTGCGACTAGTGATTAGATAGTTAACATGTGTTAGAGAGGCTGGATGGGGCGAAGGAAGACTGACTGGGCGAAGGTGAAGAAACAGTGGGCGAAGGTAGAAAGGAAGTGGACGAATCTGGAATGGACTAACACTGAAGAACACATTCGACCACAACAAGTGGGCGAATGTGGAAAACACTCACATTCGACCAGTTGAAAGGGGCGAATGTGCAGTGCCTATATATAGATTTTGTGATTTTGTAAGTTTAAGTGAGTCATTAGGTGTGTGTGTTTTCAGGTGTTGTTCCAGAGAGGTTTGAGATAGAGTGTGTGTGGTCTAGATTAACTGTAATTGAATTGTAATCAAGTTTTTGAATGAGTTAATCTATGAAAAGTATTGAAAATGACTTTGATTGTGTTTTGATTTGAGTTTACATCAGTTTGTTCAAAGCTAGGGTTTCCGCACCTGGTTTTGTAACTTGTATGATCGTATAATCCTGTTTTCGTGTCAAATTTACGTCTCTACAGGATGCTCAATGACAAAAACAGAAAATTGATCAAAAAGAGTTATGACATATTGTTTCAATACTGATATGATCCTCTTAACCGGAAAATTCACAAAAATATTGTGAATTTACTTTTATGCAATTACATTTGAAAATTCAAAAAGATTTTTGGTGTGTTTTAGCATAAACTTTAAAAAATCAAAATGTTTTGTTTCAACTTTATTTTTGATAACCGATGTTGGGATACTGAATGTGGAGGCTCAGATACTTAAAAGTTGAAAAAGATTATAAATTTTCAAGTTTCTGGTATACATTGAAAATGTTTTATAGTTCAGGGGGAGAACTATTGAGGGTCAAAAGGAATGTGAAGAGTACTTCCGAGATATTTGTCGTGTCTAACGCCGGTTGTAGTTTGTGCAGTTTTTAGTAAATTTTTCTGCAGAATCAAATACAACAGGTGCACTACTCATGACTCATCGATAAAGAGTGTAACCGAACAAGACCCAAACCTGAACATCAAGATTACCAGAACAACAGAGGCCAGTAAAAGGTTAAAGAAATGACTGAAGTTTGAAGAATTCATGATTATTGTCTATTTTCATCTCTGGATCAACAAATGATAAAGCCAAGATTTCTTGAGTCTGTCTGAGATTTCAAAGCTTACAGGAGAGATAGACAGGAACTTCGACACAAACGTGCATGAAGATGGAAAGTTTTCAAGTCGTTCAAGATGATGAGATCAAGACTTGAAGAATTGATAACTTTCTGCTTTGGTACATCACTAGCTAGGTCCAAGGGGGAGATTGTTAGTGCATTATTCATGTATGTCCCTAGCTAGTGATTCGGTACTGAATGTCGAAGGTCCAGATAATCAGAAAATGATCAAGACTTAAACATGAAGATACATTCGACCATCAGAAAAGGGCGAAGGTGGCTTTATATGGGCGAATGTGGCTTAAAGTGGGCGAATGTAGAAGTTATGGGCGAACGTGGAAATTACACAGAAGACAAACTGGGCGAATGTGGAAAGATTCCACATTCGTACCTTAGAAATGGGCGAATGTGGAAAGATTCCACATTCGTACCTTCAAAAGGGGCGAACCTGCAGCTTATATATATATGTTTTGGTCATTTGTAAGTTAGAGAGAGTTTTAGAAAGTGTGTGTTTGAAGGTCAGGTTCGTGATAAGTTTGTGATTGTGTGTGATAGGTCTAGATTAACGTGTTGATCAATTGTAACAAGTTTTATGAAAGTTAATCTATGAAAAAGGTGATTAAAATGATGTTTTACGTGTTTTGATTCGACTATTATCATTTTGTTCATATCTAGGGTTTCCGCACCTGGATTTGATATTTGTATGATCATTACATCCTGTTTTAGCTAAATTCTTTCAACTACATGGATTTTAATGCTAAGCAACGTCTATATTATAACTCTCAAGTGAAGAAGGCTAAGAAAGGAATGTAACTCATGGTCTAGGATTGAAGATGGAGTAAAACTTGTAACCGATACACATTTAATATTGGCGACAAAAAAGGAAACAGCTAGATCATTGACTAGCCAAAAAGAAACTGTCAACCAACGACTAGTTTCTGTTAAAGACCACCAACGTTCACCTGAAGAAGCTGTTACACAATATTGAAGACTTTAACTACTTAGTGGATCTCACGGGATTCATTAGTTATTCTCATGTATTATATAAATGGGAGTATTGGACGATTATAGAAACACTTACATGCACTTTGCTTACACTATAGCTACACACTTATACTTAGAAACACTCACACAAACATTGTAATCTTACTACACTCATCCACATACTCATCCGAGGTTTTATGCCGGCGATCTTCTTTTGATCAAGGGCTTTCCTCGTATATCGAGTGTTGATCTTTGTATTTTACTCATTTATTCGTTCATTACAAACAGTTCCATCCCGAGGATATAACTGTCCATCCCGAAGCAAACCTAAGTCATCCCGAGCATAGTTGTCACTAATTTACTCTTTCTTGCATCCTGATCAAACATTTTCATAATATAACTAGTTTTAATAATAAATTTACATTCTTAGCACACTACCTCACAATTTCTAATTTGGAATACAAAATTATTTCTACTAGGTAATTTTTGACTAAAACAACTATGATGAAACCTTTGCAAAAATTTTGAGGGACTTGAAGCTATCAGGTTATTTTTAGCTTATACAATTTCCAACAACATAAAAGTTTTTCAAATGGATGTCAATAGTGCATTTTTGTATGGAAAACTAAAAGAGGAAGTGTATGTCTGTTAGCCACCAGGGTTGGAGGATCCCTCTCATCCTGACTAGGTGTACAAGCTTGACAAAGCTCTTTATAGGCTAAAAAAGGCTCCAAGAGCCTAGTATGAAACACTATCCAACTTCTTACTTAAAAATCACTTCACTAGAGGCTCCATTGATAAAACACTTTTCATCAAACATGTTGGAAATCATGTCTTACTTGTACAGATTTATGTTGATGATGTCATTTTTGGTTCAACAAATACCAAACTGTGTGATGAATTTAAGAAACTCATGCAATCAAAATTTGAAAAGAGTACAATGGGAGAATTGCAGTACTTCTTAGGATTGTAAATCAAGCAACAAACAAATGGAACATTTATACATCAATCAAAATACGTTAAAGGATTATTAAACAAATTTTCTTTACAAGACTGTAAATCATGTTCCACTCCCATGACATCAACCACACAAGTTGAACCAGATGATCAAGGAAAACAGATTGATGAAACCATGTATAGATGCATGATAGGTTCTCTTCTGTATTTAACTGCTTCTAGACCAGATATTATGTTTTCAACTTGTGTTTGTGCTAGATACCAATCTACACCTAGAGAATCACACCTAATTGCTGTCAAAAGAATCTTCTGATATCTGAAAGGAACTCCTACTTTTGGAATTTGGTATCCTGCTTCAAGCAACACCATGTTAACTGTTTTTTCAGATAGTGACTATGCATGGTGTAAAATGTCAAGAAAATCAACATCTGGTGGTTGTCATTTCTTGGGAAACTGTCTGGTGTCCTGGCAATCAAATAAACAAACATATGTGGCAACTTGAACAGCTAAAGCTAAATACATTGTTGCTGCAAGAAACACATCAAACAGAGAAAGTTCTATCCAAACATGTCACTCCCCAAGAAACACATCAAACAGGGGAGATGCCTTAAGAACTTGACATGGAGGTGGACATCTGAGGCTGGTTCTACACATTTATCACCCAGTGGTGGACCTGAGGATAGAAGTAACATTCCTAAGACCTTAAATGTGGCAACTACTGATGAAGGCTTAACGCCTGAAGTAGGAAAACCTTAGTACCAAGACAAAGAGGTTCATGAGACTACTAGTTTGGGTCTAGCTCATGATTTAACTAATACTGCCCTCATTGAGGACACTATCAGGGATTCCGATGATTCCATTAGTTTGGATGATGATTCACAAAATCCACAACATGAATTGACGGCTGATATTGAAGGTCCTGAATCTAATGTCTCTAAGCACAAAGAGCTGGTCATAAAGGATCAGGTTAAAGACCACTTAAACCCTGATTCCCCTAAAGTGCCATCTTCAGTACATTCTGAAGATCACTCAAAAACACCCCCTTCACTTCAAAAGCCTACCCAATTCTCTGGGATGTCTAGCATAGACTGGAACCACCTATGCAACCTAGATGGTCCCATGTACCAGATGATGAAGAATCTTATCTTTGAACAACTCAAGACTTTCACAACTGCTTGGGAGTTAAAAGCCAATGCCTAATTTGAGTTGATTAACACATAACTTGCAGAGCTAAACAAAAAGATGGATGAAAACACAAGACAGCTTGCATCATTATCTGCTAGAACTTCTCATTCTTTAAGGCTTCCAGAAGTGGACGAAGCCAAAAAGGGGGAGAAGACTAAGGAACCAGTAGAAATATCTCTGGAAGCTGAAAAGATAACACACAGAGCAGGGAAAGAGATACTTCAAACTTCTGATCCATCCCAAGGGCATATTGAAGAAACTTCTGATGACATTATTCAAACCGCTGAAGATAATCCTTTAGTAGTTGTGACTAAAGTCAAAGCCATCAACCCTTGAGAAGTTCTATCTTCAAATACTGATCAAGGACAGTCTTCCAAGGCACCCGTACAAAGCCCAACACCAATACCAATTCCAAAGCTAGCACCTGTAACTACTACAACCATTTTAAACCCTACTCCAATCTTTATATCCAAAGAATTACTAGAGAAGAGTTTAAAAGAGGGAATCAAGAAGGCTAAGGAAGACAAGGTATGGAAAAGCCTGGAAGCAAGGGATGATCTAAGTTTTGATGAAAAGCTTGTCAAGTATCAAGAAAAACTTGATGAGTAAGAAACTGAAGACAGAGCCAAAGAAGTTGCTACTGAAGAAGACAAAAGAGCACAGCTTATGCTAATAATCACAAAGAACACAAAGGCTAAAAAGGCTTCTCTGAACATACTCTCTTCTAAAGAACTAGAAAGAAGAGCTCAACTTGTAGCTGATAGGTCGGCAACAGAGAAAGAAAGGAAGGCAAGGAGAGCTGCAATAATTGATGAGTTGGTAGCAAATGGATTTGGTCCAAAAACTTCAGTGTCAAGATTGAAAGAAGATACTCTTTATGAAAAATAAAAAAAAAATCAAGGCTAGCAAAGCTGCACATCCAGAGAAGTACAAACTCCTGAAGTTCCACAAACTTCAGTAGTTAAGAGATCTTCTAGTGCATTACAAAAGCCTGCTACCAGAAAGAAGCAAGAGGAAACAGTCAAGACTGACTTCAAGATGGTACTACTGGAAGAAAGTCAGTTGGTACATGGAGACTTTGATATTGAAGAGAAACCTCTGCTAACACAATTCATGGACCCTGCCACATATGCTTACCAGATACAACAGTCCATCAAAGAACAATCTCACACTAAGGTTGTTACAACACATCACTTACCCAACTTTGCAATACCTAGTGTTGTGAACACTGAAGAGAGCAGGGACACCCACCTGAAGGTCACTGAAATTGAAGATATTCCTCAATCATGAGAACCCAGGAGGCTAGCCTGGTCCCCTATACCTCAGACTTTGACAAGTCTAAGGTAAACATAGTAAAGTGGTCATTCACTGATTCTAACTCAGTGAAATTGACCAGAAGAGGCTAACTTGTTTTGTTAAAGTCTTTGAACAAGTTCCCATGCTACAGCCTGTTGTATGCATTATCTTAGCTTATTATAATCATGTAATTACTTAGCACAACAGTTTGTACTCGTCTATAAATAGATGGGTTTATCCCATTATTTTAGACACTTGATTTTAATTGAATTCCTTTAATGCTTTTATAACTAATAATCCATTTCACATCTGAGAATCATTCAATACTTGCATTTACTGCTTTATACTTCGAATTTCCATGATTCTCATTAACTGTAATAGTAAAGGGGGAGTAATAACTCCTGTAAAAGTGATACTTTAACTTAGAACATTTATCATTCTGTTGTGCAAACTAATCTGATAAAACTGCAAACACATAAGTGTTCTTAATCTGAACTGTCAAAAGAGACCACTAACCCAACAAGGGAATCACACCTAACTGCAGTCAAAAGAATTTTCAGATATCTGAAAGGAACTCCTACATTATAAATTTTGTATCTTGCTTTAAGCAACACCAAGTTAACAGCTTTTTCAGATAATGACTATGCAGGGTGCAAAATGTCAAGAAAATCAACATCTGGTGATTGTAAATTCTTAGGAAACTGTCTGAAGTCCTTGCAATCAAAGAAGCAAACATCTGTGGCAACTTGAACAGCTGAAGCTGAATACATTGCTGCAGCAAGCTGTACATCACAGATTCAGTGGCTCTTAGTAGACGGTAAATATACCATTAGCATCATTCAAAACCATGTTCAATTTTGAACATCTGTGGCAACTTGAACAGCTGAAGCTGAATACATTGCTGCAGCAAGCTACATCAAAGAAACCAAGACTCCACTCTTAGTAGACGGTAAATATACCATTAGCATCATTCAAAACCATGTTCAATTTTGAAAGACAAAACATATAGAAATTAGGTATCATTTCATCAGGGATTGCTATGAAAAGGGCAAGATTGAGATAAAACAAGTGACAACTGCTAATCAAATTACTGATGTTTTCACAAAGCCTCTTGACACCACAAAATTTCAGAGGTTAGTTTCCATGCTTGGAATGCTAAACTATGAGTAAACTCTGTAAGTGTTTTCATTTTTCTGTACAAATTTTCTTTCACTTACCCGTTTACTAGTAGTTCAGAACTACTGGAGAACAAAATAGGAAATTCCTGATGAATAATTATTCATTAGAGGTTTTAGACAAAAAGGGCAAATCAGTCTTTTCCTATTTTTCTCATAAGTTTGACCTAAACTGACTATTAAACTTCTCAAACCCCTCTTTTCATTATTATCATTACAAGAACAAAACTTCCCTCTGTCAAAACCCTCTCAAAGTCCTTCAACTGTTCTATCATAACACAATGAAATCATTGATTTGATTGAAAATCTCAATATTACACGGCGTTCACCATTGACCCACTAATTCATACTGACACTCTCAATGAGTTTTGGGCAAATGCTGAGACTGTTACCGAAGATGGTAAAGTCATTTCCTTGAAGACGAAGATCAAAGGGAAAGAAATGGCAATCACACCGGCAACCCTGGGAAACATACTAGGTCTTGATGATGCTGAAGCACCTTATCAAATTCCAAGTGGAACAATTCAATCAATCATAATAGAGTGTTGTTACCAAGGTACATTATCACATGTTACCATTTACAAGAAATATTTTGATGCGAAATATGAACTTTTGTTTCACTACATTATCATGTGTTTAAGTCTAAAAATTGGATCGTCTGATCAGATGTCCTCAACCATACAACCAATTTTTCATTCCATTATTAATGAAACTAAGTATAGGGCATCTTCATACTTTTTCAATGAGTTGGCACGGCATCACCAAAATGATAAAAAGAAATTTTTGTTGTATCCAAGGTTCGTCATGCAATGTATTATTAAAGAACTTGGACAAGAGGTGCTTGTGGGAAAAACAACAATTTTAAACGATTTACCCTCCTAAGCATATTCTAGCATAACAAACTGGCACTTCTGCCAAAGGATGACCAAGAGGAACATGCCACAGTCCCTAAGGAACCAACATCCTCAAACCCCATTACCAAATAGCCTAAACAATCTAAACAACAAAAATCCAAACCCACCAACCCAAAAAAGAAAAGCAATTCAGGAAGATGAGATGCCTGAAGTTGTTGATGTGCAATTTGCACTTTTAAAAGATGTGACTGAAACTTCATCTCAATCTCATCCATCTCAAACAACCCAAAGAGCACCAATATCCTCTCTGTTTTCTAGAAAGAAACTCAAAAGGACAAAAACTATTGATCCTTCTTTCAAAACAACTGATCCAACTGAACAAACCCAAACTGTTGATCCCATAACTATTGAACAAGAAACATCACCAGCAGTTGAGATAGCTAATATTCTCTCTGAGCTAAAACAACCCACACCATCTGATAATGTTAATCCCAAATCACCACATAATACAGGGGATGAAAACATAGAAATGGACATTCAAGTGAATGTGATAAGCTCTAACCAAAGAGATGAGGAGGAACCAAGGACTCTAAGCCCAAACTTAAAATCCTTTGGTATATTTGAGGCTGCTACTACTCTTATACCATCCATTGATGGATTTGAGGACAATAGTACCATAGCCAAGACCTCAAATGCGGCAACTACTGATGAAGGCCCTGTACCTGAAGTAGGAAAACCTCAGTACCAAGATAAAGATGTTCATGAGACAACTAGGTTGGGCCTAGCTCATGATACAACTGATACTGTTCTCATTGAGGACTATGTCAATCATTCAGATGATTCCATTAAATTGGATGATGGATCAAAATCTCCACAAAATGAATTGACGGCTGACTGTGAAGGTCCTGATTCTAATGTATTTGTACTCCAGTAGACAGTCACAGAAGAACAGGTCAAAGACCATTTAAACCCTAATTCCCCAAAACCTGCATCCCAGTTCACAATAGGATCACCCCAAAACACAACCTCCACAATCACAAAAGCCTACCTAATCTCTGGGTCCTCAAGCATAGAATTGAACCAACTATGCATCCCAGATGGTCACCTATACCAGATGGTACATCATCTTATTTCTGGTCATCTCCAAACCTTCATGACTGCAATGGAGTTAATGAACAAAACTCAATTGAAGATGATAAACAATGCAATTGATCACAAGGTTGGTGAATTGTCAAGGAAAAAGGAAGACAACAGATGACAATTAGCCCATCTATCTGGTGTAACACCTCCACCTCCTTGGTTTCCAGAAGTGGATGAAGCCAAAAAGGGGGAAGTATCAAAGGAACCTGAAACTGTGTCTCTTAAAGCTTCAAAAAGAGCTATAGAAACACAAATTCTCAAGGAATATCAAAAGCTAACTGCCATGACAAGACAAGAAAAAGCACTGAAAGAAAGAGAAAAATGGTGTGAGAAACAAGAGAAAAAGCTGAAAAGTCTACCCAAGGCATTAGTGAAGAAGCTGCTGAAGACAAGACCAAAAGTACTGAAGACAATCCTTCAGTAGTTGATGCTGCTCAGATCAACACTTCAGTAGTTAACATTTCCTACATTGAACCAGAACAGTCTTCTGAAGCAACAAAAACAAATCCAGCTGAAATTCCAAAGCCTATTCCCACTCCTACAATTGATTTGAATTCTTCTCCTATACCAGTAACAGAAAAACAAATAGAAGAAGAACAAACAGAAGAAGACTTAAGAAAAGCAGAGAGAGAGGCAATGGAAGATGAGATATTGAACAACTTAGAAGCAAGGGATGACTTTAGCTATGTAGACAAGTTAAAAACCTATGAAAAGAAGTTAAGTGAGTTAGAAGCACAAGAAAGACTTGCTGAGCAAAAACTCCTTGCTGCAGAAGAAGATAAAAGACAACAACTGATGGAATATATCAGCAAACACACAAAGACAAGGAAGTACTCACTTAAGGGACTCTTAACTGAAGAACTTATAAATCAGGCACAACTTGAATCATACAGGCTAGCCACCGAGAAAGATAGAATGTTGAAAAGAGCCCAAATCATTCGTGAATTGGTAGAGAACATTTATGGATCAAAACAACAAATATGCAAGCGGAAAGATGATGTACTCTATGACACCTACAAAAAGTTCAAGGCTGACAGATTTGCAAATCCGGAGAAGTTCAAACCAATACAGCCTACTACCAATAAAAAGACAAAGGAACACACAAAAATAGATTTCAAGATGTTTCTAATTGAGAAGAACACCATTGTTGAAGATGATTTCACTGTTGATGAAAAGCCTCTGATAACAGAAGACAGGGATCCTGCAACATTTGCATATCAACTCAAATAGACCATCAAAGAACAAAAACAGACCAAGGTAGGCACTGAACATCACATTCCTATTTCTAGTGATACACCTGGTACTGTACTAGTTGAAAGAAGAAGGAGATCCAATCTGATCAATGCTGACAAAGAAAAACCACAAACACCAGACCTATCTTCAAACCTACAGATAGTACCATACAAAGATAACTTCTTTAATTCCAAATCTCCAATCATCAAATGGTACCTCACCCACAAGTCCAGTTCCATGGTTCTAGAAAGAAAAGACTACTCAATAAATGTCCTTCATGACATAAATGAATTGGAAAAATTATCTAATGAAGATCTTCTAACCATTCAGAAGAAGTTACCTGAAATCGGACTACATTCAGAACCAGAGGTCAGAGAACTCAAATATCATACGATCAAGGAAATTTGGAAAATTCTTGACTCAAGGAAGAGAGGATCTTATAAATAAAGATAGACAAAGGTTTTGGCTTCATCAATCCAGGGTGAGATTGTAGGGTCAAAGAGGATTGACAAGCCAGTATAAACCTTAGTCTTATATCCTCTAAACATTTTGTGAAACTTCTAAAGTAAATGATTACCAAAGTCCTGAAGAGTAAAAGAATCAGACGTTCTGAAGATAAACCAGACAAATATATGAAGAAAAACTGCTGAAGACAAACCGTCCTTAAATCTTAGTAGTTTAGTATTATATTAGTTTACTTAAAGTCTTTGTTCAAGTTTCAATACTACCGCCTGTTGTAGCATTATCTTACATTATTATAATCTTTTGGTAACTTGGTTTGTATGTAGTCGTCCATCTATAAATAGAGGGGTTAATCCCACTATTTTAGACATTCATTTAAGGCTTGAACATTTACTTCAAATTACTTTGTAGTTATCCATTTCAAGATATATCTGAGAAGCATTCTACATTTACTTGTTTTGGTCAAAAATTACTAACTAGAAATAATTTTGTTTTCTAAATCAGAAAATGTGAGGTAGTGTGCTATAAGTTTAAAACAAGTTTATAATTTAGTTTTATTCTGAAAATGGTGTATTTGGATGGTAAAGAAGTAAAAGTATGACAATTATGCTCGGGATGGCAAAGGTAAAGTTTAGGATGGACAATTATATCCTGAGGATGTAACTGTTGGCAGATTTAAGGAATGAGTAAGAAAAAAATAAAACACAAAGAACAACACTCGATGTACAAGGAAATCCCTTGAACAGTTGTAGGTTGCCGGCATAAAACCTCGGGAGGAGTCCAGGCACCTGCCTTGTTTGTTAATATTAAAATAGTAAAAAATTACAACTTTGGATGAATGAGTGACGAGTCTACTAAGATTACAATGATTTGTGCTAAGTGTGTGAGTAATCTATGAGTAGCAGAGTGTGTGTGTAGTTCAAGTGGTTCTAAGCTGTCCTATACTCGTCAATCATATATATATATATATATATATATATATATATATATATATATATATATATATATAGTACATGAGAGTAAATAATGAATCCCGTGTACTCCGCTGCTTAGTTAAGTTCGTTGAAAACTTTAGGTGACCGTTGTGGTAGTTTCACCTCAGCTATACGTTGTACTACCTTACCTCAGCTATACGTTGTACTAGCTGTTTCTTGGTTCTTCGCCGATATTTAATGCATATCGGTTACGGGTTTGACTCCATCCTCGATCTTGGACTTAGGCTTTCAAGAGTTATTCTTCTATCTTTGACCTCTCTGGCTAAGTATTATAATATAGACGTTGGAGAATAGGGAGAAGTCCATATTATTGTTGGTGGTGAAATTTTTAGGATAGAACTAACCTATACTTTCTATGTGACATCCTCAGGATACTGCATGATACTGAAGATGACACTGAATATTATGCTATGCACATTCTAAGGATGAACTAATGAACTAACTTATTCTTATAATGCGGGATGATTGTACCTCATATTCTCTGAGTAATTTCCTCAGGATACTGAAGGACTAAGCAGGATTCAGGATGTAACTGTGTTTTACATTATGCGCATCTTGAGGATGGACTAACGAATTATCTTATTATGATGATATTGCAGGTACAATTAATCAATATTAAGACTTGTAACTGATCCCTAACGGCTCTATTGTCTCATTTAAGTCAATGAAATCAAGGATGATAATGTCATGCTTGCAATCCAAGTCCAAGCTCAAGTGGGAAGTCAAACTTGTAACCAACATGCATTAAATATAGGAGAGAAAAGGGGAAACAGCCATATAACGACTATATTCAGTTGTAACAACACAACGGTCACCTGAAACAGTCCACAAGATCATTAAAGACGGCGGATATCATGGGATTCATTATTTATTTTCGTGTAACTATAAATAGGAGGTGATCAACGAGTAATAGGACACTACTTCTCACTTACTTAACACTTCATAGACACCTGATACTCTCTACACACAAACACAACACTATATTGTAATCTTAGTCACTCGTTCATCACCTATGCAAAGTTGCATCCAAAGTGTGTTAAGCCCTTCAACATCCTGAGGATGCTACACTAGGGATATGAGGTAAAATCATCCTGAGGATTTTCACCACCAACAATTGTCCCTAAAAGATATGTTACCGTTAATATCTTCTAAGGTAATAATGTAGATGCGTTTTGCGACTAGTGATTGGATATTAACATATGTTAGTGTGCTGATGGGTAGAACGTAGAACTGTTCTGGGCGAATGTAAGATAAAAGGGGCGAAGGAAGAACAGAAGTGGGCGAAGGAAGAATGGAAACTGACTGAAGAATACATTCGTACCATGCAAGTGGGCGAATGTGGAACAAGTCCACATTCGACCAGTGCATATGGGCGAATGTGCAGGTCCTATAAATAGAAATTGTGATTTTGTAATGTAAAGAGAGTCATTAGTTGTGTGTGTTTTGAGGTCAGGTTCAAGAATAGATTAAGAGTGTCTGTGTGTGTTCTAGATTAACCTAAAACTCATTGTAATCAAGTTTATGCAAAAGTTAATCTATGAAAACCTTTGAAAATGACTTTGATTGTGTTTTGATTTGAGTTTCTATCAGTTTGTTCAAAGCTAGGGTTTCCGCACCTGGTTTTGTAACTTGTATGATCATATAATCCTGTTTTCGGTATAAAATCATCCTCTAACAAAGTGGTATCAGAGCATAGAGGATCATACAACAACAAATTGATAAACTCAGAGCTGATTTGGACCTATTTTTGATCAATTCACATCTGTTTTTGCATAACAATGGTTTTTGAGTGTTTTTGATTGATTTGAAGTTGATTTTGGGGTTAAAATTCAAAATTCCAAGAATTAAAGTTGCTCCAAATCAATTCCGAATCAAAACCTGATTAAGATCATTCAAATTCACAAACTTTTGAAAATCAGAGATCAAAATAACCGTTTTTCAAAGTGTAACCGTTTTTCAAACCTGAAATGGGCGAATCTAGAACCTGAGTGGTCGAACGTGCAAGTTTTTGGGCGAACCTGAGTATTTTCTGGTCGAACCTAGGTATTTTTGGGCGAACTTGGAAAATATTTGTTGAATTTTTCACTTCCGGGTCACACATTCCACTATCGATTGATCGGGCGGGCGAACCTGGAGTAGAAACGGTCGAACCTAGATCAGTTTGGGCGAACCTGGATTTGTGTTAGTGTGTTTTTACATTCTGGTGAGATTCTACCTTCGATAGTTACTGTTTGGGCGAACCTGCATCAGAAGGGACGAAAGTGAAGGATAACTGGGCGAACCTAGGACTAAAGTTTGGAAAATTTTCTATGTGTTGAATTTTTTCGAAGTTCGTGATCATGTGGAATTTTCTGACTACACCAACAACTCAACCACAACAGCAAGTGATGGACCCATGGACGGTGGCAGCACAAAAGACGAGCACATAGTCTTCGCAACCGATTAACTACATGGCTCAAAGTGCACCTCCAGCACCACAATCTGACTACTGGGGTGTAGCAGCAGCGGTGGTAAACACTCAAACTACAAATGCTATTTCCACACTGATTAATGATTTGTCTTCAGGTAGCGGGAATCGGCCACCGAAGCTCATGGAGATACAAGAATACAATCAGTGGCAGAAAAAGTTCAAAATACATTTGGAAGGCATGGGAGTGGAGGGTGCAGAAGCATGGAACATGATTGCTAGAGGTTACACAGCACCAGTTTTGGAGAATACAGGTGAACCAGTTCCATTGGAGAGTATGGCTGAGGATGAGAAAAAGAAGTTTGCTGTGGAGAAGAAGGCTTTTTCCCAATTGACACAGGCTATCACAAACGATCTGTTGCATCAGTTTGGGACTTGTACAACGTCTAAGAAATTGTGGGAAGCGCTTAAAAGAAGGCATGATGGTAATAAGAAGACTAAAGGTCTAAGGATGGAAGAATTGAGAAAGGAGTTTGAGAATTTTTCTTATATTGGCAATGAAACTTTGAAAGAATTAACTCCTAGATATAGTCATTTGCTATCTGAATTGTCTAGTTATGGTGTACAGATTCCTATGACAAAGCAGGTGGATAAGTTTGCAGATGCCTTACCACCAAACTGGGATCAGCATGTGGAAGTTCTCAGGGAGAAGGATGCATACCAGTTCTGGTCTATTCAAGAGTTTATAGAGAAGCTGGAAAACAAAGAATTGGAAGAGAAGAGGAAAGCTAGAAGATCACAGATTCCTCAGAATCCCAACTTATATTTTGGAGGTACTCCAGTTCCAGTTAGCAACTCAAGTTCAGGAGGAGTTGTTGCACCACATGTTGCATGTATTTCCAATGTTATGGAATCACCTACCATCAACTACCATCAACAAACATCATCTTTCTCACAACCATCAAATCCACCACCACAACAACAATACAACAATTCATACATTCCACCATTTTCCCCAATGCAACAAGCCGCTTTCTATACTGCTAGCCAATCTCAACAACCAATGAACCAACCTAATCAACAAACGGTGGTTTTGGAGACTTCTAACTTGGGTAATGTGACGGTTGAAGTTGCTCAGCAACACATCGCATTAGTCTCTGCAATGGTCTCATCCTACAATGGATTAGTTGCTAGTCAAATTGGGAATAACAACTTAACCAATGAAGACTACGCATAGATTGACAAGGAAGAGATGGAACTCATTGATATCCAATGGGCTTTTGCGAGCATAATGAGAAGAGCAACGGAATTTATTGAGAAAACAGGTAGAACAGATTTGGGAACTTCTCCTAACACAACCTACGGGTTCAACAAGGAGAAAGTTACTTGTTTTAATTGTGGAGGAAAAGGTCACTTTAAAAGAGAATGCACCCAGCCACCAAAACAAGGCAATAGGAACCCATTCAATGCAAGCTACCAGAATCGTCAACAACAAAACCAAAACCAAGTTTCTTACCAAAACAACAACAACTACCAAAACCATCAAAACAACTTTAATAACAACCAAAACAGACAACCAAACACACCAAACCAGACACAAAACCAATCACCTAACAATGCCAACCGAACAGTCATACCAATCACTACACCAAATGAAACACACCAGAACACCAATCAGAATCAAGCATTGGTGACTCAACAAGATGAGAGGTTTGATTGGTCGAGTATGCAAATAAGTGTTGAGAAAATTACTACTGGTGGAAATGTGGCTTGTGTTGCATATCAGGTTGATATTGAAGAATCAGTGACAGTAGATGAGAAGATTGAAACTGAGGTTGAAAGTGATGAGTCTGAGGCTGAAATGGATGTGGAAATTGAACCTGTTGAGGTTAAGGCTGAAGAAACTAACTCTGGAGTGGTAATTGATACTGTTTCTGACGTTCCTGAGGAGTGTGAATCGGTTTATTCTGATTCAGACAGTGAATCGGATACAGAAGCAAGTGTTAATTCTCTAGATGACATTGATCAGTTGCTAGCAGAAGCGGATTTTCTGATGACAAGGAAGTCGTGCATTGCTGATGATGCTTTCACAAAGATTGACTATTCCAGATTCTTTGCTGGAAAGGAAGCTCATTTCGCATTGATGGCCATGACTGATCCGCCAAAACATGTAAGTTCTGAGTGTAGCACTGATATTAAAAGTGATAAATATTGTGGTACATGTGATAGATTGACTGAGGAGAACAAACAACTCCGTGTTCAACGTGATAGTGCTATCATGAACAGTCAATCTACTCGCAAAGAGTTGAATGCTTTCAACAAGGTATTAGATGGTTATAAAAAGGACATTTCCGACTTGAAAAATACTTTATCATTGAAACAACTTGCAATTAACAACTATATCAATGAAATTGAAAATACCAAGTTGGAAATGGCCGTCATCAAATGCTTTGCTGAGAAAGTAAACAAAAAGTTAGAAAGCTATAAGCACATTGCTTATGTGGTAGACCACATCATTGATGATCAAACCACTAATTACCGGTCTGTGCCATCTCCGGTTCTTTTTGAAAACCATAATTGTCACCAAGTGACACCGGAGAGTTCGGTAAAATCAGACTCATCATCGGAAAATGAATCTAATACCTCGAGTATTGGTGATCGACATTCCGATGTGAGACCGATATTAGGTTTGAATGATGAGGGTGTTACTGCTGAGAGTGTGGATTCAGACACTGAGAGTGATGACACTGGTTGTAATCAAACTGTTAATGCATGTGAAATTCCAAAAGAAAATCACATCATTACAAATGAACCAGTTTCACCATCTCAGATTGTGATTCCGATGGCAAATGCTCATCGTGAGAAAAAGTCTGAAAAGAATATTGTTAAGAAAGATCTTGAGAAAAATGTGGTAAAGAAAGATCTTGAAAAGAGTGTTAAGAATGAACCGTGTGACAAACCTGTCAAGGTGTTCTATCGGATGGAAGGATCCGATAAGATCATCTCTGACGAGGAATTTCCAATCAAAAATGCTAACTATGCTAAAATAGAAAAGATTTGGCAAGAAAGCACCATTTGGTTCCCAAAACATGAGAGAACGAATGAGATTCCACCAGCAATTTTAAAGAAATTGTATTTGGATGTTCCTCAAGAACCAAAGGTCCATGTCACAGAGTTCATTCGACCCAAAAACAGAGCTAATGGTTTTCATGAGCCTACTTACTCAAAAGGTCCACTCCCTGAGAGTTTAAGGAAGCAACAGTACAATGATCAATACCCTGTTAGATTATTTGCTCAACCAAATGCTCCGAATGTTTTTGAAGAGTATCGTGCGTGTTTTAAATGTGGGGAACGAGGGCATTTACTTGCTCAGTGCCCATATGTAAGGCATAAAAGGCACGAGGTTGAAGTGAGGAATTCCATGAGAAAACCGATTGATCATTATGTTCCACCACATAGGCGAGTTGTTCCTCAACAACCACAACAGTTTTATAATCAAAACAATTTTCACCAAATGAGGAACAATCGTCCAATTCAATATGATCGAAGGAATCGAATTGCTATGGAACAATCATGGAGGAAGCCTGTGGTGAACGCAACAATTGATAGGCAAAAGGTTCCACCTAAACCGATTGTCAAATCAAGTGTTGGACCTAAGTCTGTTAAATCAGATAAGGTAACCAAGAAAGTTACATTTGCTAACAATGTTCAGAAACCGACTGAAAACCCAAAGTCTCAGATTCGCATTTTGAAACGAACTGAACAATCTTGGTCACCCAATGGTACTTCAGGAGCCTCAACTTCAAGGGTTAATGAGAAAAAGGAAACTGTTTTGAACAATCAGAAAAAGATTGATCAAAAAGTTGTTGAAAATGTGTCTGAGAATGTTTCTGTGAAAACCGATGTTCCAAGACCCAAGACTAAGGCTTGGGTCCCCCGAAAGAACTAAATGATTTACTTTTTGTGTGCAGGGAGCTTCAGCTGGCCCTATTAGCAGTCTTTGGATTGTTGATAGTGGAGCTTCAGGCCACATGACAGGGGATCTTGCGTTGTTGTTCGACGTAAAGAACATCAATGGAGGGTATGTCGCTTTCGCGGGTAATAAAGGTGGATATATCACAATGGAAGGAAGTGTGAGCAATGGGATAGTGAGTTTTGAGCGGATATCTTATGTGAAACAGATCGATTATAATCTGCTGAGTGTCAGTCAAATATGTGACAAACAATTTACTGTGCATTTTGATGACAAATCCTGCTATATTCTGAAACCGGGCTTCACAATTCCTAAGGAGTGGATAATGTTGAAGGCACCTCGCGTCAACAATCTATACATTCTTGATATGTCCAAGGCGATGACATCACAGGGGCAAATAACATGTTTTCTATCAAAAGCGACAGAGAAAGAATCGATAATGTGGCACCGAAGAATGGGGCACATTCATCTAAGAAAAATGAACCAACTTGTGAGAAATGGGCTTGTCGATGGAGTCAACATGAAACATTTCCATCTAAATGACAAGTGTGTGAGTTGTAAGAAAGGGAAGCAACACAAACAGTCCCACAAAGTGAAGAAAGTCAACTCTGTAGAGATGCCACTTGAGCGATTGCACATGGATCTATTCGGACCGGTCAAGCGCAAAAGTCATCTTGGAGAGCTTTATTGTTTAGTTGTCACTGATGACTACTCAAGATTTTCATGGGTGATGTGTTTGCAGAATAAAAGTGACACCTTTAACAACCTGAAAGTTCTGTTCACTCGATTGGAGAATCTCTACAATGTGAAAATAAAGAGAATTCGGAGTGACAATGGGACGGAGTTCAAAAATGCCAAGATGGATGAACTTTGTGAAAGCAAAGGGATACATCATGAATATTCGGCTCCGTACACCCCACAACAGAACGGTGTTGCTGAACGAAAGAATAGGACTCTAATTGAAGCAGCAAGAACAATGCTCGCTGATTCAAATCTTCCAGTAATGTTCTGGAATGAGGCGATTTATGCAGCTAATTACACACTAAATCGGGTTCTAACAGTGAAGAAGTTTGGTAAAACATCTTATGAGCTGTTACACCGAAGAAAGCCGAACTTAGAGTATCTAGAACCTTTTGGGGCGCCATGCACGATGTTGAATCCAAGCGAGAAGTTTAGTCCTAAAGCCGAGGAGGGATACTTTGTTGGATATGCAACCCCGCTCAAACGGGTATACAACAAGCGAACTCGTCGAGTGGAGGATTGGGCTAACGTGGAAGTTCAACGATATACTCAAAATTTGCAAGGCACGGGTCCTGATTGGATGTTTGATTACAAAGATTTCTTTGAATCATTCAATCTAGATAGCTTGGTTGAAGAAGCTGTTATCAGATTACTTTACGAGTGTGAAAATGCAACGACTTCACCGTTGGTGCGTCCGATCACCGTGAGCCCCCTACCAGCTTCTAATGATACCCATGCTCCTATACCAGAGGAAGAAGTGTTTCAAGAGGCTTCAACTTCATTAGACTCTTCAGAATCTGAAGATGAACAATTTGAAGAAGTCATTCTTGAACATGCTGAAGAACCAGAGGCACCGCCAGTGAACCCAACTCCAATTCCAGATGTTGCTTCATCATCAAACACGGGTCATGATCTGGATGCTGTAGAGAACTTGACTGTTCAGACGGGAGTTACTGTACCTGATTATCCGGAATCTCGGATTCATCGTATTCACCCGCTGGAGCAAGTTATTGGTGATCCTGGAAGCAGTGTTATGACCAGAGGGCAGCTGAGAAGCGTTAACTCGCCAGAGAGTTTTGGTGCTTTAGCGTTATATGCTAAAATTCAACAATCTGGTAGTCAAAATGATTGGTCGTTTGCGTGTTATGTGTCGCAGGTAGAGCCAAGGACATACAAGGACGCTTTGAAGGATGATGCCTGGGTGGAAGCTATGCAGGAGGAGTTATTACAATTCCAGAAATTGGGAGTTTGGACGCTCACGGATTTGCCACCAGATAGGAAGAAGATCGGCACTAAATGGGTGTTTAAGTGCAAGAAGGATGATCGTGGGGTTATTGTTCGTAACAAAGCCAGATTGGTCGTGCAGGGTTTCCATCAAATCGAAGGGATTGATTATAACGAAATCTATGCACCAGTAGCACGAATTGAAGCTATTCGGATGTTCCTTGCGTTTGCTTCATACAAGAAATTCAAAGTGTATCAAATGGACGTTAAGAGCGCATTTCTGTACGGGAAAGTCAAAGAAGAGGTTTATGTCGGGCAGCCACCAGGCTTTGAGGACCCAATCCACCGGGATAAGGTCTACGTGCTGAACAAAGCTCTATATGGTTTGCACCAGGCTCCGAGACAGTGGTACGAGGAGCTAAGTACATACCTCATCTCCAAAGGATTTAAGCGCGGCCTCGTCGATTGCACCCTCTTTACGAAGAAGACGGGAGATGATTTGCTTCTAGTGCAGATTTACGTTGATGATATAATATTTGGTTCAACTAACGAGCTTTTATGCAGGGAGTTCGAAACTGTCATGCAGGAAAAGTTCGAAATGAGCGCAATGGGGGAGATGCAGTTTTTCCTAGGCTTGCAGGTGGACCAAAGACCCGACGGGATTTTCATTCACCAGACGAAATATGTCTCCGACATCTTGAGCCGGTTCCAGATGGAGGACACCAAGCCGATGGATACCCCGATTCAACCCAATCACGGGATTGGAGTGGACGCTAAGGGGGAGCTGACGGACCCATTTACATACAGAGCAATCATCGGATCTCTGATGTATTTGACGGCGTCTCGACCAGATATTATGTATGCAACGTGTCTCTGTGCCCGTTATCAATCGAAGCCGAAACAAAGTCATCTGACGACGGTCAAGCGTATCCTTAGATATCTGAAGGATTGTCCCTCAAAAGGACTTTGGTACCCTAATGATGATGATTTTGATTTTATTGCTTTTAGTGATGCAGATTGGGGCGGCTGTGATAAAGATAGCAAATCTACTACAGCTGGTTGCCAGTTTTTAGGGAGCAGGTTAATCACCTGGCAATGCAAGAAACAGACTTCCGTGGCTCTATCTACCTGTGAAGCCGAGTATATTGCAGCCTCGAGTTGCTGTTCGCAAGTACTCTGGATCCAACAGCAGATGGTGGATTCCGGTTTGCAGTTTCTTAAAACCCCTATACACTGTGACAACGAAGCCGCAATCGCATTAACTAAAAATACTGAAAATCATTCTAAAGCAAAACATATCCGGATCAAATATCATTTTCTCCGTGATTGTTACGCTAAAGAATTGATAGATATGGTCAAAATCCATACTGACTACCAACGTGCAGATTTGTTTACAAAAGCTTTTGACAGATCCCGCTTTGAATATCTTTTAAAAGTTAACAATATAAAGGAAAAACAGGACTAATCGGCACCTCGGTTTATCGCTTTTTAGTTTTAGTTTTAAAAATTTTGCTAATTGGGAATTTCTCTTTGCTAATTGGGAATTTCTCTTTACTATCGTAATCCTCAAAGAAGTTGATGCTTTCGAGGGGATTGTTTAATCCTCAAAGAAGTTGATTCTTTCGAGTGGATTGTTTCTTTCAAATTTTTGTTTTTATTGTTTTTCAGAAAAATCAAAAACCCAAAAATATGTTCTTTATTTTAGGGGGAGCCATTTTATCAGAAAAACCAAAAACAGTGAAAAATTCAAAAAGATCTAAAAATTAGAAAATCAAAAATGATTTCCTGGATAAAAAGAGGAAATGATAGTACATCAGTGGGGATCTGACACAGGCTAAAGAATTGTATAGTATAATGAGGCGTGTGTTGACTACGTGTGATATGCTGATAGGCTTCGTAGACTAAATATTGCGTGCATTAGTGATACAAACATAACGAACTACGCGTTCGTGGCTGAACACCTCATGGGCATATGGTCTTAGTACCGTAATTTTGTTTGATAGGATTGCCAAAATCTGAAGTTTCGGGTCGTTATGTTATGGTTATCCGGGATATTCTGATAAACTTTTGTCGTATTGATTTACGGACCTAGTTTCATCAGAATATTTGCTAAAAGAGCTTAATTGCCAAAACCGGAAGTTACCGAATTGAGGAACTTTATGTTTTAATTGATCAAAGATCATTATTACATCGTATTGATCATTTGATGCAAATCAGTGATTAATATCAGCCTCAACCTAGTGTATATGCACATGTTACTCTGCTGCATTCGATTGCTGACCTGTACACCTCTGTGCTATATACTTTGTAACTTTTACGGATAACTCTGGCATAATCACGCGTTACGACGAAGCTTTGTGCAATTACTTGATACGGGAGTATGTCGTGTGTGTGGGCACCACATCGTGTTAGTCTAATACACCTAACTCGTATCATTTTAAAGCATTGCGTAATTGTCTGCATGTGAGCTTACGTGGACCACAATATCAGCAATTGCCGTGTCACATACTGTTTCTAATGATAATATTAAACAAAAAGATCAACGCTGTGATCAGATTTCTCAGAAAACTGATATGATCCTCTTACCGGATTTCACAAAATGTTTACTGTTTTCATTTACTTTGATGCATTTTACTTTGATGCAATTTTATTTTTATTGTCAAAAAGATACAAAATCCAAAAAGATTTTAGGTATGTTTTGATAAAATTTCAGAAAAATCCCAAAAATTTTGCATTTCTGTTTTATTTTTGATAACCGGGGATGCTTGATGGTCAATTTCTGAGATTTGACAACACCATCTGGGCTTTGTATCATTCAAAATGTGAAAATATGAGTTTTGGAAGCTTAAACGGATTGAAAAATGTTGCACGGGATTCGAATTCGTGATTTGGCAAATTTTTCAGAATTTTCCATTTCACATTCGCCCCTTAATTGGGTCGAATGTGGAAAATTTTTCACCTTCGGGCTGCTTCAAATGGGCGAATGTGGGTTTGGTTTAACAAACTTTACATTCGGGTAACCTACTTCTACATTCGGCCAATTCATTTTGGGCGAATGTGGATGATTCCCACATTCGACCATCCAACCGGTCGAAGGTGGCCCTGCTATATAACCCATTCACAGGTTCGAACCCTCATTCTATTTTTTCAAAATTTTCATTCGGTTAACATCACCTTGTTGCTTTGATTCTTTGCTTTTGTGCGTTTGATTACCTACATTTTCCTGATCATTTCCATACCAAATTTACAGGTAATGGAGCAGAAACGAGTGCAGAATCATCGTTTTTATATACGGACCTAGGGTTTTCAATTTTAGGGATTTCGAGTGTTTGTTTGAGTTTGTTTTTGATTTACATTCACTCCACATCAGTTTTAGGGGGAGAGGTTTGATAGAATTAGGTTATTAACATTGTTTGATGTTTGATTGATCGATTGAAACAATAATAACCCTAATTCTAAATGAAAACTGATATAGATTGAATTTTAGGGGCAATTGGTTAGTCACGAGTCTTAATCGGCCATAATAGTACATGTCTGAATCAAAATCAAGTGATAAAAACACAGTTACAAAATTTTTAAATTTTTGAAGAAGAACTGTTTCACCTTCGGTTGAACGAATGGGCGAAGGTGGAATTGATTGGGGCGAATGAACATTAAAACGGGCGAATGTAGTTTTCATTCAACCATAAAAGTTTCACATTCGTGCCTGAAAAGTTACATTCGACCCGTTTAGTTTGGGCGAATGTAGAAACTGTTTTAATTTTTAAAAGGTTTGAATTTTGTCGATTTTGTATTTTGACGTTTGTTTTTGATTTTGTGTGTTCAGATGGCTGACAAGACAGAGAATGTTGAAATTCCAGTAGAGAATGTTGTTACAGAACCAGTCCCAGAAAATGTTCAGGAAGGAGAATCATCAAGTGGAAGCAAATGGCCGTTCGAGAAAAACCATAATTGCTGTGCTTATCTAGGGGACGTAGAGAAGAATGTTGAGTTTGCTGATATTATCAAGTTCCTGAAAAGAAGCAGAGTAGTTTATGCTTTGGCTACTCCAACTATTATCTACAAGGATATAGTTGAAGACTTCTACAACAACGCGAAGTATGACTTTTTGGATAATCAGACTATTATAAGAAGCAAGATACAAGACATGGAGATGTTTATTACAGAGTCTGATATCAGAGAAGCACTCCAGATAAAGTTTGAAGTGAGTGAAGATCCAAGAGAATTGTCATGGACTGAGCAGAAAGCTTGTTTCCTCAGAATGAAATACAAAGGACCTATAACTGATGGTTCAATGTACAAAGGGAAGCTGAGCGTGCAGTTTAAGTACTTTGCACACATCATAATCCATGTGTTTGGATGTGTTAGTGGAGGATATGACGTGATGAGAAAGAGTCTGAGTTCGTTAATGGTTGCGTTGACCCTCAACAAACCATTTAACGTGTCTGAAATGATATTGGATCACATGCTGGAGATGCTAAAGGGGTTAAAGAAGAAGTATTTTATGTTGTATCCAAGATTCTTGATGATGATCTTTGATCACAAGTATCCAAATCTGAGGAAGGATCCAACACAGATACTTGCTCTAGATCACATGAATATTCGTACATTGGCTAGAATGAAGGGATACAAGGGTGTGCCAGACAATGAAAGGCCACCATACAGAAGGTTATTTGGAGCTTTAGCCAGAGAGGATTACACTGATCCTGGAAAGAATACGGCTAGGCATCCTGGAAGTGATTCTGATAACGATGATCCCTTAGTACATGCTGATGCTAATACTAAGAGGAAGAGGCAAGTGGTCAATCCCGGAGCCAAAGGGAAGGGTAAGGGAAAGACTGATCAGGGAAGCTCAAAGCAAAAGGTGGTTAGAAAGAAAACAACTGCTAAGAAAGGTACTAGTTTGGTGGATGAAGAATCAGTGGATTCAGAAGAAACTGAGGAGGAGGAACAGTGGGATTCTGATGCTGAGAATGTCAAGACTACCAAACGTAAGGCCACTATGGTTGGTGAGTCTGAATCATTAAACAGATCAATTGTAGAAGCTGAGAAAAGCAAGAAGTCTGTTGGTGCTGAAGATGAAGGTTTAGGTGTGAATATAGATGAGTTGAATGAAGGAGAGACTGTGGTAGTAAACTTGCCCAAGCCTAAGCACAAGACCATGGCTAAGAAGACAAGTACAAAGCAGCTGAGAGAGAAAGAGTTAGCCCAACTCTTGAGAGGAAAAAGAGTACCCGATGCTGGTATGTCATCAAAGTTATCTTCACCAGTCACTAAGAAACAAAAGAAGACTAAAGAGGCAGAAACATTACCAGTTGATGAATTCAATGTAGCACTGGATAATGTACTTAACTTGTTTACAAAGCCTCAGAAAGAAAAGGAAGCTGAAGTTGAGCCATCCAGATCTAAGTCTAAGAAAGTCACTGTGGATGATGATGTTATGAAGCAGGTGAACAAAAGGATGGATGACATGATGAAGATGATAGTGGCTCAACAAGCTGAAATAGCCAAGTTCAAGCAGAATGAAGAGAAGATGCTTCAGATTGTAGTAGCTTCAAAGTCAAATCAAGATGAGATTGACGAGAAGGTTAAGAAGCTTGAAGCAAAGAATAAAAAGCTTGAAGGTAAGTGTTTGAGAAATAAGAACAGATTTAAAGCTATCAAAGAAGACAACAAAGAACTGAAGGCTGAGAACAAACGCCTTAGTGATTTGATTGATAATCTATACAATGTTGCACCCAAGTTAAAGGAGGGTGAAGAAGACAAAGAAAAAGAAGAAGAACAGGTTGATTTTGAACCATCTGAATCGGATAAGGAGAAAGATGATGATGAGGATGATGAAGAATCTGAGAAGAGTGATGATGAGGATGATAAGAATGATGATGATGATGATGCAGAGGGTTCGGGAAGTCAAAAAGAAGATGACAGTAGTAGTGATGATGATAATGATGGAGGAGATGATACTTCAAAGTTTACATTTGAGAAGAGACCACCTTCAAAGAAGAAAGATACAGGAGAATCAAGTTCGAAGAAAAAGAAAGGTGAGAACGTTGATTCAGATGAAAGTATTTTCTGGAATGAAAAGGTGAGGTCTTTGACTGATGATGCTAAACAAGTATACAAAGACATGTTAGAAAGAAGAGAATGGACCATTGAGTTCACAGGTCGTTTTGCTGAGATATTCCAAACAGACGACATGAGATATGAATTGGAATACAACGATACTGATCTTGAAGAAGGGGAAGTACCTGCATCTGTGGCAAAGGAGATTTTGGATGGTCTTGCACAGAGAGTAGGGAAAACGTTTGAGGAGTTCATTGTAGATGAGTCGATTCCACATATTCCTGAAAAGGATATTGGAAGTCACTCAGATGATAAGAATACCCCTGAATTTGAAGAAGTGGAGATTGAAGATATAACGCATGAGGAATATCCATAGTACTTCAGACAAACGTATGAAGATGTGATATTTCCAGATTTTACTGAAATTCCAAACAATTCGGCGAAAAAGAAAGCCAAGCAAAGAAGTGCAGAGTTTGTAGAGAAAGTATTTGGTGCTGATAAGTAAGAATCTTCAAATCAATCTGATGAATTGAAGAGTTATTTGAAGAAGTTAAGAGAAATGGATGAGAACCGACCGAAGCCTGAAGCTCAAGGAAACTTCTATAGATTCCACAATGCTAAGTTCAAGGGCAGAGCTCTCGGGTGGACATACTTAGGTAGGCTGAAGTGTCTAGCTGCCAAATGGGAATCAGGGATCTTGTACTTTTACAGATTCATTGATTTGCTAACTCTACCGTACTGGGCGGTCAGAGACTTATGCAGATTCCCTATGTCGGGTGCTTCAGTGAACAATACACATGTCGGTTGGTGTGCAGACAAGCTGGTTTGGGAAAGTAGAACAAAATGGAATAGACTCAAGCCACAATATCCCCGAAGGAAAGTTCATAGGGATATTGATCCCAGAACCAAGCTGAAGCGGGTTACTTTGATATATAAGGCACCTGAAGTGATGAGGAAAATACCTTTAATGCCCATGCCACTACATTTCAGTGCTGACTTTATCTTCTGGTATTATGATTGGAGAAAAGCAGAGGCGGTGATAGTGTTGAGAGACGGGAAGGATAAATACAAGCATGTTCACGTATTTGATCCGATGTGGTTGATAAACTATACTTTCGAAGACATCATCATGCTCTTTTACAATCCGATTCATCATGAGCCGAATGACGCAGATCAAGCAAAGAAATATACTCAAGTGGTTGGTGTTTGCTTTGCATATGACATAAATGCGGGAAGTAATTTAGATGGCAAACTTGGCAAGATGGTGAAGATGGCAAATGTGTCGAAACCGGTGAAGAGAAGGTTAGAGCCTGAAATGACTAAAGAGCAGAAGAAACAGCTCAGAATTATGTTGTTGAACAAAGCCATGGACGAGGACAGAAGACGATCCAATCAATAGTCGAGGGGGAGTTTGTAGATGCGTTTTGCGACTAGTGATTGGATATTAACATATGTTAGTGTGCTGATGGGTAGAACGTAGAACTGGTCTGGGCGAATGTAAGATAAAAGGGGCGAAGGAAGAACAGAAGTGGGCGAAGGAAGAATGGAAACTGACTGAAGAATACATTCGTACCATGCAAGTGGGCGAATGTGGAACAAGTCCACATTCGACCAGTGCATATGGGCGAATGTGCAGGTCCTATAAATAGAAATTGTGATTTTGTAATGTAAAGAGAGTCATTAGTTGTGTGTGTTTTGAGGTCAGGTTCCAGAATAGATTGAGAGTGTCTGTGTGTGTTCTAGATTAACCTAAAACTCATTGTAATCAAGTTTATGCAAAAGTTAATCTATGAAAACCTTTGAAAATGACTTTGATTGTGTTTTGATTTGAGTTTCTATCAGTTTGTTCAAAGCTAGGGTTTCCGCACCTGGTTTTGTAACTTGTATGATCATATAATCCTGTTTTCGGTATAAAATCATCCTCTAACAAATAATATTTTTTTAACCACAAAATCCTATCTAATAATCTGATGGGACGTCTTGTCAGGATAACGGCTACTTTTTCATCGATGATCAAGTGATGACCGTTACACATGGTAAAATCCTGATCTTTTAAAGAAGGTAATTTCTTTTTCTTCCCGTTCTTATTTTCTATTACACCAGCAAAAATATTAGTAAAATCCTGAATATGGGCAAAAGAACTACTTGAGCTTCGAGGGGTGTAGGAATTTCAAATGACTTCATTCCCCAAAATCTCTTAAGTCATCCTGAACAAGAGGTCTGTTCTTTCGATGATAAGGACATTCAAGCTCTAAAGGACTCAAAAGTCTTCCCGTGTTCTGCTGAGTTTCATCCTTATGACCATGATGCAAAATCTGATTTTGTATCTCCCACATGGGTCTGCTTCCTGTTCTTACCTTTTTCTCTGGGTTTGATGTATCCCTTTCCCTCGTTCATCAAAGATTTCTTCGATGTGACAGGGATGTCTTATGCTCAAGCTATGCTTGAAATCTTGAGAATCCTGATAGTTTGTAACAGGATTTTCGAAAGTCATGGCATCCATCTTCAAGTAGGGGACCTGTCTCATGTATATAAGCTGAGGACACATGGTTCACATCTCTATGTTCTTCAACTTATAGAAAAGGATCCTTCCTTCTTGTTTAATGTTGTTAAGTCTGAGAAAAATTGGAAATCGAAGTTTTTCTTTGTAAAGAGGAGTTTTATTCCTCATGGGAATGAGATTCCTCTTACTTGGTTAAAAAGTGGTAAAGTTTTTTCAAGATGTTTTTTAAAAAAATTTCTACTTGCATCCTGAGGAGGTTAACATTCTAAAAATTTTTTATGTTCAACAGGTGCTTCGTTTGCAAAGTTTGCTTCTCCTTTGAACGACGCTTATTTAAGGTGCAAGGCAGTATTTGACTTACCTGTTTCGGCAAGAACCTTGGAGGTAGAAGAAAGTCATACCGCTATTCAAGCTTCCGAGATGTCTGGTAAATATCCTATATCACATCCTGAGGATGTCCTTTATTTTATTTATTGATTAACCCTGTTTTTGCCATTTTTCTGCAAAAAAGCCTACTTCCTTTGATTTGGACGACATTGACAGTCTGGATGTCAAGGCAACCAAGGTGACCTCACCATCACCATCTAGTTCCAAGATGGTCACTCCTTCCTCCAACCCACCTAAGTCTAGAGCTGCTGCGGCCTCAAAGAAGAGGAAAGCTAGCGCTGCTTCTTCTCTTGCTCAGGAAGTCACCCCCTATGAAGGGCTCAACTTTGATGATGTTTTGAATAAGATCTCCCAGTTCACTCTCCAGGTATGGCCCTATCCTGAGGATGGCATTGAAATATTATTAGTTAAAATTTTCTAATGCGAAATACTTACCTTTTCTCCTTTTTTGCCAGGGTCATGAATACTTGCTCAAATCTTTGGATGTTGTTCCCAAAGAGCATCATGAAGCCCAGACCAAACTTCTTGACGTTCAGAAGATTGCTCATGATAAGAGAAAATATCATGAGAGCAAGTTGTCAGAGGCTGAACTGAAGCGGGTGATGTCGGAGCATGCTCAGGCGATGCTTGATCAGGAGAAGGAGGCACAGGAACACAGGAATGGGCTTCTGAAGTCTAGCACTATTTCCGTTTTTCAGGCTAGGGTAAAAATGGCTCTCCAGGCCAAGGATCCTGGTTTTAATCAGGATGACTGGGAAGTTGATACTTGGAAGGAAAGAATTAGGAGCCTGGGTGGAAAAGATGTGGTTTATGAGCCTAACCCTGTTGCTCTTCCTGAGGATGCACCTAAGGACCCTAAAGATGCTGAGTGAACGAAGCAGAGGCTATGGTGGCTGAGGTGGTGAAGGATCTTCCTGTGGGCGATGAAGGATGTGAAGACTAGGCTGGAGCCCACTTTTTAAATCTTTTGTGGTTGTGATTATGGTGGTAGTTTATGGTTGAACAATTTCAGACGATTTTATTTTTTCATGTAATAGTTTAAGACAATATATGGTTTGGGGTGGCGGGATCTTGGTTTCAAGACAAAACCCCAAATCTTCTTCTGACCTGCACTATAGATGTTGACCCCTGGTGGATGAGTCCTGGTTTTGGATGAAGCCAGGGGTTGACATCAATTTTGATTATGATGCATACATAATATGGTAATAACTTTTGACGCTACGTCCTTGTGCTCTTTTCTTTTGATATTCTGCAAACACTAACAAATGTTAGGCATAAAGGAATGATATAAATGATACCTTTATCTTTTTCCATCAAGTAGTCTTCTTATATCAATGTCTTGAAGATATCCTTTATTCTTCTCTGTCATCTTCAGGGTGGTCTTCACTATCCTGAGGATGTCCCCAGCTCTTTTTTCCCTTCGTCATCCTTAGGATGGTCTTCATCATTCTGAGGATGTCCCCAGTGTAATAATTTCATGATAAACTTTAAGTGTATATTCCTTTTCAAGAAAGGTTTAATAAACTCTGATAACAACCTGTATAAAGGCAAACATAGTTATTGTACTGACGACTAGGCCATTAAATAAATTGGGGTCAAGCCCATTTATAATAACTTGTTGACAAGACCAATATGTAGCATCTTGAGGATAGCTGGTGACAAGGCCTATTGTAATACCTTAGGAATAACTGGCGACAAGGCCCTGACGACTAGGCCAATTACGTAAGAGACATTGAATAATGTCTAAACCTTAAGAGTTCAATATATATCTCAAAAATGATGAAATTGCCAGCCACTTTTAAATGGACTGGTCCCACCATCCTGAAAATATACATGAGCAACGGGCGCACCAGGCGGGGTTGCTAACACAATGAGAAAGGTGAAAACCTTTAAACCTTAGGAAGGTTTCGGACACCTTAACGTAGGAGAGGGTGGCGAACCCTCTAGTCTTCAAAGCGTTCCATCTTCAGGATGGTATTTCAAAATTCTCAAGATGGACTATTTCTAGACCATGTTTGTTAAAAGTATAAATGATTGAAATAGGTTAAGGATGAGTACTTACATATGGAGATGATTCATCTGTATCAGCCTTCACCTTCATCTTACTAGTAATCCGAACCATGGTTTTTCTTCCAGAGAGATCAGTCAGATGCATCCTTACACATGGTAATATTTCAGATGAATTGCATTCCAAGTTCTTGGTAGAATTTCTCCTTCCATCATTGATAGCCAATATGCTCCTTTGCCAGCTCCGGAATCTATCAAGTACGGCCCTTCCCATTTAGGAGCTAGCTTGCCATCACATGGTTTTGTTGTATTTTGGAAGGCTTTCCTCAGTACCAAATCTCTTTCTTGAAATCTTCTTATCCCTATATTTTTGTTGTAGGCTTTAGCAATCCTTAGTTGATAAGCTGCCATCCTTAATTTAGCAGCATCCCTGAGATCGTCCACAGTTTCCAAATAATGCAATAGTTCTTCCAAGTTGGTAGTTGCATGCTGAAGATGTCTCCTTGCTATAGGCATGGCCATCTCTGTTGGCAGCATTGCTTCCATTCCAAAGGCCAAGGAGAAAGGTGTCTGACCAGTTGCCTTCTTGGAAGTAGTCCTATCAGCCCAAAGTACAAATGGATGTTCTTCTGCCCATTTTCCTTTCTTTTCCCCAAGCTTTATTCTTCAAGTTGTTGACAATGATTTTGTTTGAGGATTTTGCTTGTCCATTAGCCTGAAGATGGACTGGTGTTGAAGTTATCATCTTGATCCCCGAACTATCTCAAAAGTCAGTTGTCCTTTTGCTAATGAATTAAGAGCGATTATCACAAATGATTTCAGCTGATACTCCAAATCTTGTTAGGATGTTCCTCTTTATGAATGACACCACTTCTTTATCCCTGACTTGTACGAATGCTTCAGCTTCGATCCATTTTGAGAAATAATCTATCATTACTAGCATGAACACCTTTCCACCAGGAGCTTTGGGTAGTTTTCCTACTATATCCATTCCCCATTTCATGAACGGTCATGACGAAATAATAGGATGTAATGGTTCAGCAGGCTGGTGTAGGATGTTACTATGTCTTTGACATGGATCACACTTTTGAGAATACAACATGGCATCCTTCTTCATAGTTGGCCAGTAGTATCCTGTCCTTAGAGTCTTCGAGTAAAGAGATCTTCCTCCTGTGTTGAGACACCTCAAATATGGACCTGTATAGATTTTCGATACAAAATATTGTCTATAATAGTGAATTTTGATACCTTCATCCTGAAAAATTTTGCATTTTCTCCATCAGGAATGACATCTTCAAGTAAAAATTTCATTATAGGACTCATCCATGACAAATCATCTTGAACCTGAGTGGTTAGAACAGTGTTATCTTTAGGATGCACCGTCTTATCCTCAGGCTGATCAGCTATACCCTCAGGATGTGCCTTACTATCCTTAGAATGCCACTCTTCGATTGCTGGCTTCAGGATGTGGATAATGGGAATCTTGGATCCTAGGCACCTATGTTAGTGAAAATTCTACAAAAGAAGTTGCTAAATTTTTAACTATTTCAAGATAAACAGCTAACTTTTGACCCTTTACTGCATAAGAGCCATTAAAATGGTTAGTAATCAATAAGGAATCAACAAATACTTCTATATTTATAACATGCATGTCTCTAAAAAGTTGTAAACCAGCAATGAGAGGTTCATATTCAGCCTCATTATTTGTTGTTTGAAATGTACATCTAATAGCATGCAGTATTATGTCCCCTTGTGGCGATTTTAGTAGTATTCCTAACCCTGTACCTCTTGCAGTTGAAGCACCATCAGTGAATAGAGTCCATTTTTCTAAATTTTCATCTAATTGTTGAACCTCAGACTCTACTTCACTCAGGATGTCACAACTGAAATCAGCCACAAAATATGCTAGGGCCTGTTATTTGATTGCATTTCTAAGTTCATATACCAAGTCAAAAGCACTTAATTTTACTGACCATTTTGCCATTTTTCCTGACATTTCAGGTTTTCTAAGCAAATTTTTAATAGGGTAATTAGTTTGCACAAGTATCCTATGTGTTTCAAGATGTGAATACCTGGTTTCAGCATCTGGTAGAGTTTTACTTACATAATAGACAGGATGTTGTTGCCCTTCAAAATCTTTTACCAAGACTGCACTTATTGCATTTCCAGAAACTGCAAGGTATAGCTTAAGAGGTTCACCATCCTCAGGTTTCATCAGGAGTGGAGCTGTTGCAAGATACTCCTTCAACTTCTTCAATGCATCCTCATGATTCTGTCCAGATTCGAATTTATTGTTCTTCTTCAGAATGTCATAGTCCTCCTTGCATTTTTCTGAGGACTTTGAGATAAATCTGTTCAGAGCTGCTATCCTGCCATTTATTGTTTGTACATCCTTGACGTTTCTTGAGGATTTGAGATCAAGGATGGCCTTTATTTGTTCGAGACTGGCTTCTATCCCTCTTTTAGTTACTAAACATCCAAGGAACTTCCATGCACCAACTCCGAAATGACATTTGGCTGGATTTAATTTCATATTGTAGAAATCCAGGATGTCAAAGGCTTCCTTGAGATCCTGAAGATGGTTGTTTTTTCTTCTTGGATTTAACCACCATGTCGTCAATGTAAACTTCCATTGTGTCCCGAATCTTTTCCTTGAACATCATATTCACTAGCCTTTAGTAGGTTGCACCTGCATTTTTTAGTCCAAATGACATAGCTATATAACAATATATACCAGATGGGGTCATGAATGCAGTATCCTCTTGTTCATCCGGTTCCATTTGGATTTGTTGAAATCCTGAGGATGCATCCATGAATGTCAAAATCTCGTGGCCTGCTATAGCATCCACCATCGAATACATGTGTGGTAATGGAAATTGGTCTTTAGGACAGGCTTTGTTGAGGTCTGTGTAGTCTATACACACTCTCCACTTTCCATTTTTCTTTTGTACCACTACCACGTTTGCCAGCCATCTTGGGAATTTTACTTTACATATCATCTTGGACTTCAGCAATCTATCCACCTCTTCTTGTATGATGACGTTCCTTTTTGGTGCAAACTTTCTTCGTTTATGTTCGATGGGTTTGAAGCTCTTATCAATCCCAAGCTTGTGGGTAATGACATCCTTGTAGATGCCAGTCATATCATCATGCTTCCATGCAAATGTCGACATCCTGCATTTTAAAAATGAAATTTGTGATTGTTCAATGTCATGAGGAATGTTTTTACCAATTTGCACAGTGATATCCTTGTTGTTGTCGTCGAGGCAAACACCATTTACATCCTGGTCAGGATGTGTGTTAACATCCTGATGATGGCACTGTGCATCCTTCTGTAATTGCTATGCTTGTCTTGACGAAGCCTTCATTGATATAGTATAGCAATCCTTGGCTTCTTGTTGATTGTTATTGACTTAATAACTCCCCATGGAGTTGGTAGCTTTACACATTGGTGATATGTTGAAGGGACCGCCTTCATGTCATGTATCCAAGGTCTCCCCAGGATGACATTATAGAAGGATAGAGAATCTATCACAAAGAATCTTAGGATATAATTCACTCCCTCTATATATACCGGTAGCTTGATATCTCCGAGTGTACTCTTAGTCTCTCCACTGAAGCCAACCAGGACTGACGATCTGGAAACTATTTTACATTCCGGGATGTTCATTTTTTTGAGGGCTTCTAGTGGGATTATATTGACTGAGCTTCCACCATCTACAAGGATCCTGCGAACAAAATGATTAGCAATATATAAAGTTATAACTAAACCATCATGATGAGGGTCAAGGATATTCTCTCGATCTTCTTCTTCAAAACTGATCACTTTAGAAGTTGTCAGGATGGTAGTCTTTGTGGTCTCCCTACTTTTTCTGATTTTGTTTCTCTTGCATGCCTTTTAGCAGCTGAGTATGATGTTCCACAAATGTCTGAACCTCCGGAAATAAAGTTGATTATGCCAGCATCCTTAGGTGGTGATGCTTTTCTTTCTGGGATGTTGGTGCCATCCTGAACCCTTGACTTCTTTTTGCCTAAGAGATCCTTAAGATAATCTTTGCTCAGAAGATATGCTATCTCCTTTCTCAGGGCGATACAATCTTCAGTGATGTGACCAAAATCCTCGTGGAAGGCACACCATGTCGATTTATCCTTCCATCCTGTCTTGTTATCCTTCTTCTGCCACCTTGCTTTGTCTCTGAGATCCTTCATGGCGTACATCAATATGTGGGGGTGGATTTTCGATTACGATGGTTATATCTTGAGGAAGATTTGATCCTATCTTGTATCCTCTTATCATCCTCATGTAGGATGAATCTTAGAGCCTTGTTCCTGACTTCATCGAAGTTCGTACAAGGATTCATCACAAATTCTTGGTAGAATGGTGAATCTCTTTGCAGTCCCATCATGAATGCTTGTACTGCTGTCGTGACATTCAAGTTTGGGATGTCAAGTGCTTCCCCTTGTGGTCTAGTCACCTTGTATAAATCACTTGTCAAAAGTTTGACTATAAGAAAATTGATTGTTAAACATGTTAATCAAATGTGCAAAAGAAGTAATAGAATAGGGAGGAACACTTAGGAGCCATTTTAAGGCTGGATCAATGAGGGTGGAGCCAAATCCTTTACATAAGCACGCTTCATTAAGGTTAGCAGGGATTGGATTTATCTCCATTCTTTCCCTGTACAGAGCCACATGCTCCTCAGGATCTGTAGATCCATCATAGAGCTTCATGCTTGGAGTTTGAAACCGCTTTGGGATATCTGCATCACATATGGGAGGTGCAAACCAAGACACCCTATGACATTTTAAGGATACTTCAGGGATGGGTTGTATTTTCCCTGGCACACTTGATACCATATCCTTAATTTTTTGTAGCTCCCTTGCTAGTTGTGGACTTATACCTGTATCCTGCAAAGAAGTACCATCGTTAGTAGTAAAAGTACTTGAACTTAAATTGTTACCGTTATTGTTGTATCCTTGGGATGGCCCATGTGTATATCCTAGATCCTTGGTTGTTGCCATCCTGGGTGCAGTAGTTGTTTTTGGTTCAGAGAATCCAGTGCTCAAGGGGATGAAATCTGCTTGATGAACGCCCCCAGAGATGCTAGAATTGAAATCCAACACCCTAGGTTGTAGTGGTGTCCCCATGTCCTCAGTCGGTCTCTTTGAGGATGTTTTGAGAGATTGTATTTCTCTCATTATCATCCGGTTGGTTTCCTATTGTTGCTGCATTTGATCCTTCACCATTGAAAACATGGAAAGGAGCTCATCATTCGATACGAAAACAGGAGGAGTGGATCCACATGTCCCCATTGCTGGTCTAGGTGGAATCTGGGAAGTAGAACTTCTTGAGAATGCAGGTGGGGTGGAAGTGTTGTAAGTCTGGTGGAGGTTGAAGAGGGCATGGATGAGGAAACAGTTTTCTGGGAAGAAGACATAGTTGTCAAGCTTTGTAAAAATGAGTTAATTAAGGAAAGGTTTTAACAAAGTTTTTTTTTGTTAAAATAGCACCACTTGCCCTACGGTGGGCGCCAAATTGTTTTGGTCAAAAATTACTAAGAAGAAATAATTTTGTTTTCCAATTCAGAAAATGTGAGGTAGAGTGCTATAATTGTCAAACAAGTTTATAATTTAGTTTTAATCTGAAAATGGTGTATTAGGTTGCTAAAGAAGTAAAAGTATGAAAACTATGCTCGGGATGGCAAAGGAAAAGTTTAAGATGGATAGTTATATCCTGAGGATGTAACTGTTGGAAGATTTAAGGAATGAGTAAGAAAAGCAATAAAACACAAAGAACAACATTCGATGTACGAGGAAAGGCCTTGATCATTTGTAGATTTTCGGCATAAAACCTCGGGAGGAGTCTAGGCCTCTGCCTTGTTTGTTAATATTAAAATAGTAAAAGGATTACAACTTTCGATGAATGAGTGACGAGTCTACTAAGTTTACAATGATTTGTGCTAAGTGTGTGAGTAATCTATGAGCAGCAGAGTGTGTGTGTAGTTCAAGTGGTTCTAAGGTGTCCTATACTCGTCAATCATTACAATATATATACTACATGAGAGTAATTAAGGAATCCCATGTAATCCGCTGCTTAGTTGAGTTCTTTGAAGACTTGAAGTGACCGTTGTGACAGTTTCAGCTCAGCTATACGTTGTACTAGCTGTTTCCTGGTTCATCACCGATATTTAATGCATATCGGTTACGGGTTTGACTCCATCCTCGATCTTGGACTCTGGCTTGCAAGAGTTATTCTTCTATCTTTGAGTTCTCTGACTGGGTATTATTATATAGACGTTGGAGAGCAGTTACAAGTCCATGTTATAACTTAGTTGTACCTGCAATTATGTCATAGAATGACAATTCGTTAGTCCATCTTCAGGATGTGAACATGTTGAAATACAGTTGCATCCTGAAGTCTGTTAAGCCCTTCAACAACCTGAGGATGCTACACTAGGGATATGAGGTAAAATCATCCTGAGGATTTTCACCACCAACATTACTGTTATATTCATTTATTGTAATTTGATTCTCATCTTTACTACTTAGTCCATTGATTAAGGGGGAGTAATAACTCCTGTTAAAAAGTGATACTTTATCTTGAACACTTTGCTTATTCCGCTGTGCAAACTGCTTTGATAAACTTACAACACTCAAGTGTTCATGAATAAGAACTGTTAAATAGAGAAACTGATCCAACATACCCACCATGGCACCAGGTAGACCAATATGAATAGATAAGAGTTCTCCATTAGGGAGAGGGATATGAATGATCTTTTCCTGACAGAGAATTTCAGCATGATGCTTGGACAACCAGTCCCTGCCAACTACAATGTCAAAACTTCCTATAATTATAGGCATAAAGTCAATGTAAAAAAATAACCATCCAAGTCGAGTTGAAAATCGCGATGAACATGGTCGCCTCAACAGGCTTACCATCATTACCTCTATAGAGTGTGGGGTTTCAAGAAGAGTAGAGTCTAACCCTAGGAGTTTGTTATGTGTTAAAGACACAAAACTTGTTTTGGTCAAAAATGACTAAGTAAAAATAATTTTGTTTTCCAAATTAGAAAATGTGAGGTAGAGTGCTATAAGTTTTTAGACAAGTTTATAATCTAGTTATATTCTGAAAATGGTGAAATGGGATGCTAAAGAAGCAAAGGTGAAATTCGGGGTGACAGTTATATCCTGAGGATGTAAGTGTTGGAAGATTAATGAGATAGGCTAAGATTGATGAATGTAAATGTAATGCAACAAAAGAACAACACTCGATGTACGATTAAAGCCGTTGATCAATTGTAGATCGCCGACATAAAACCTCGGGAGGAGACTAGGACCCTGCCTTGTTTGTTAATATTAATATGGTAAAAAATATTACAACTTTGGATGAATGATTGGACGAGAGTACTAAGATTACAATGCTTTTTGAATGTTTTCTATGTAGTAGAGTGTGTGTGTAAATTCTAGTGATAGCAGTGTGTCCTATACTCGTCAATCATCCCCATATATATAGTACATGAAAGTAACTAGGAGATCCCATATAATCCGTTGCTTAGTTAAGTCCTTTGAAGACTTCAGGTGACCGTTTGTGGCAGTTTCAACTCAGTTATACATTGCAACAGCTGTTTCCTGGTTCTTCGCCGATATTTAATGCATATCGGTAACAACTTTGACTCCATCTTCAATCTTGGACCTTGGTTTGCAAGAGTTATTCTTCTATATTTGACTTCTCTGACTGAGTATCATAATATAGACGTTGGAGAGTAATTACGTGTCCATATTATAATTCATTTGTACGTGCAATCATATCATAAAAAGGTAATTTGTTAGTCCATCCTCAGGATGTGCACATGTTGAAATATAGTTACATCATGAAGTCTGTTAAACGTTTCAGCATCCTGAGGATGCTACACTAGGGATATGAGGTAAAATCATCTTGAGGATTTTCACCACCAACAATTGTCCCCAAATATCTTTCAAGGTAATAATATTTTTTAACCATAAATCTTATCTGATAATCTGATGGGACATCTTGTCAGGATAGCAATGGCTATTTTCTCGGCGGTAATTATGTGATGACCGTTACCCGACATCATCTTCTGCCCACTATATCTAGAGCTTCTCTATTCCTTTATAATCATACTTGATCTTTTAAAGAAGGTAATTTCTTTTTCATCTTGTTCATATTTTCTCCTATACCTGCAAAAATATTAACAGTATGCTGAAGATGGGCAAAAGATCCACCAGAGCTTCGGGGTGTGTAGGAACTATAAGTGACTTCATTCCCCAAATCCTCTTAAGTCATCATGAACAGGAGGTCTGTTCTTTTGATGATAAGGACATTTGAGCCCTAAAGAGCTTAAAAATCTTTCCGAGTTCTGCTGAGTTTCGTCCTTATGATCCTCATGCAATATCTGATTTTGCATTTCCTACCATATTCTTCTTCCGGTACCTAACTTTCTCTATGGGTTTGAGGTATCCCTTTCCCTCGTTCATCAAAGATTTCTTTAATGTGACAGGAATGGCTTATGCTCAAGCCATGCCTGAAATTTGGAAGATATTGATGGTTTGTAGTAGGATCATCGAAAGTCATGGTGTCCATCTTCAAGTGGGGGACCTATCTCATGTTTAAAAGTTGAGGACGCATGGTTCTCAGCTTTACGTTCTTCAGCTTATATAAAAGGATCCTCCCTTTTTGTATAACGTTGTTAAGTTTGAGAAAGACTGGAAAATGAAGTTTTTCTTTGTAAAGAGGAGTTGTATTCCTCATGGGGATGAGATTCCACTTACTTGGTTACAAATGTTTATAAGAAATTTTTAGTTACATGCTCAGGATGTTAACATTCTGAAATTTTTTGCTTAATAGGTGCTTCGTTTGCCAAGTTTGCTTCTCCCCTGAACGACGCTAATCTTTGGTGCAAGGCTGTTTACGATTTACCTGTTTCAGCGAGAACTTTTGAAGTGGAAGAGAGTTATACAGCTAGTCAAGCTTCCGAGATGTCTAGTGAGCATGTTACATCCTGAGGATGTTTATTATTTTACTTATTTACTAACACTGCTTTTGTCATATTTTCAGCTAAGAAGCCTTCTTCCTTTGATCTGGATGACATTGACAATCTGGATGTCAAAGCAACCAAAGTGACTTCTCCATCACCATCTAGTTCCAAGATGTTCACTCCTTCTTCCAACCGCCCTAAGTCTAGGGCTGCTGCTGCTTCAAAGAAGAGGAAAGGTAGTGCTGCTTCTACTATTTCCCAGGAGATCACCCCCTTTGAGGGATTAAGCTTTGACGATTTTTGAACAAGATCTCCCAATTCACTCTCCAGGTATGGACCTATCCTGAGGATGTCACTGAAATATTAATGGAAAATAGTTTATAACGAGGAATACTTGCCTTACTTTCATTTGTTAGGGTCATGAATACTTGATGAAATCTTTGGATGTTGTTGCCAAAGAACATCATGAAGCCCATACCAAACTTGATGATGTCCAAAAGATTGCTCGTGATAAGAGCAAATATCTTGAGAGCAACTTAGCAGAGACGGAGATTGAATTTAAGAAGATTGCTCATAAAGTCTGCCACTATTTCCGTCTTCAGGCCATGGTAAAAATGGCTCTCCAAGCCAAGGATCCAGGGTTCAATCAGGATGCCTACGATGTTGATGCTTGGAAGGAGAAGATTAAGAGCCTGTGTGGGAAAGAGATGGTTTATGCGCCTGTTCCTGTTGCTCATCCTGAGGACGTGGCTAAAGATCTTGAGGATGCTGAGGTCAAGGAAGCGGATGCTAAGGTGGCTGAAGTGGTGAAGGATCTTCCTGTGGGCGATTGTTGGGTCTGCTGACCTGGAGAAGAACAGATGATTAGAAAGCCAAAATATACTCTTAGTTGATCCTTTGAATAAACAGTAGTTACAAGAGACTTCTCCCAAAAGACTGTTGATCCTAACGTCTGCTACACTGAACAACTGTTGGAAACACCTACTACTGCAAAGGACTGCTGGATAAACAACTGCTGACTAAAGATCTGATGAAGAACAACTGCTGATTAAAGTATTGAAGACTAAAGGTTTGTTGGAACCAACAGCACTTTGGATCCAACAGATGATACAAGACCATCAGAGTTTTCCTCTACAACAGTTTACCTTAGCAGTGTTTTGAATGTAACAGTAGTTGATAGTTAACAGATGATTCATGTTGTTATTCTGTTAGAGGTCGCTGTCTTAGGTGACGTCAGCTGAGATCATCAGAGGTTTAGATTTGTCTATAAATAGAACAGTGATTGTACAGTTCTATTCATCACTCAAAACATTCTCTTAGACAAACAATCATAGAGTGATCAGGCTGAGGGGGAGTACTTGTAATATTGCAATCTTTCAATTAATGAAAGGTTTCGATTAAAAACATTTATTCTCTTGTTTTGATTTATAGTTTATCATTCCGCTGCACTTTCCATTTATATTTCACTTCATTTATTTCATTGTTCATCTAAACATATCAAAACAATCAAACTCAGATCCTAACAATTGGTATCAGAGCTTGGTCAATTAAATTCGATCTAATCAATCAATTTAATATAAACAGATCAGCTCACAATTATTGATATCATTTGTTTGTCGGATTGAAAACAGAGTAACAGTTTATTTTCGATTCAACCGTTAGTAAACAGATTTTGTTTTCGTAAAAATCAGAGAATGGCTTCAATTAATCAAGATCCACATAACACTGGCACTAGCAACAAGCCACCGATGCTTGTCAGATCTGAATATAATATCTGGGAACGTCGGATGAGTCATGTGCTAGCACAACAAAACACTGGGTATTGGAAGTCGGTTGTATTTGGACCACATGTTCCAATGGTGCCGAGTACCGAAGATCCCAAGGTCCAAGTACCTAAAAGTGTTGAAAACTACTCCGAGCAAGATTTTCAAAAAATTGAGTTCGATGCTAAGGCTTTCAGTATTGTAGCCATGGCTCTACCAAATGATATCTATGTTGGGCTATTGCACTGCAATAGTGCAAAGGAGTTGTGGGATGCTTTGAAAGAGCAGTTTGGTGGGACTGAGGATGTAATTGAAAACAACCGTGAAATACTTAATCAACAATATGAAACATTCAGTCATGTGAAGGGAGAGTCATTAACACAACAATTTGAGAGGTTCAATTGTTTAATAATTGAACTAAAACTGGTGGGTCTAACTTACCCAAATTCAACTTTGAATCTTAGGTTTCTTAGATCACTTCAGGACAAATGGGACACTATTGCAATTGTTATGAGAAACTCAATTGGTTTTAAGGACTTGACTCTGACCCAGCTTCATGGTAAGCTCTTGACCTATGAGAGAGAGCTTAACCAGAAAAAGAAGCTCCAGGATTCTGGAAAAGTGTCTGATGATTATGTGTTTGGTAATACAGCACTTTTGGGTCAAGATGAGGTACCTGGAAGTAGTAAGGATCAGGGTTATGATCATTACATTGATATAACCACTGGTTTTAACACTGATTCTTACTCATCACCCAGTTATGCTCTTACAGCAAGTGGTGATATCCAGGCATCTGATAACACATCTTTTGTGTATAATGACCGTCAATATATTGACCCTGTGGACTTAGAAGAAATGGACATTTTGCATCAATTGGCCTTGCTCAGTATTAGAACTAATAATTTCAATAAGAAAACTGGTAGAAGGTATCCAGGTTTACATGGTGGGTCAAAAGCGGGGTTGGATAAATCAAAGATCAAGTGTTATAAATGTCATAGAATGGGTCACTTTGCTAGGGAATGTAGGAGTCAAAGTGGTACACCTATGATCACCTATCCAAACCAAAGACCTCAGACTAACACTTATCAGTTTTCCCAAAACACCCCTGGACCAAATGTGCAAAACACTGCTCACTTTGCACAGACTCCAACCACTGTTCCTGTGCACTAAGTCCAAACCACTGTTCCTCAGTATCATTATGTTCAAACACCTATTGCTCAGGCACAAGTGCCAATGACTGCTGCTTCATCCTCTGCTCCTTCAGAGTCCAGTCAGCAAAGTCAACAGAGCTTTTTCACTCAAGGTTTGTTGATTGGAGTAGTCTACCAGATGAGCTAACAGATGAAAACATTGTTTTAGTTGCCAATTCTGAAAATAATTTATGCTTTGTGGCACTAGAAACAATTGTTGAAGAGACTGATTCTGAGGAAGTGGTTTCTATGTCTGCAAATGTGACTAATGATGTTGTTGATGAAGTTGTTTCAGCTGAAGAATCTGAAGTAATTGTGCCTTGATGGCTGCTGCTAAGGTATCACCTCAAATCTTAAGTGACTTGTGCTCAGATAAATGTATCATAGCATTTGCTAAGATAAAAGAGGTGATTGAAAACTTTAGAAAGAAAATTTTGGAAGATGAAATTCAGTTTGAAAAACTCACTAAAGAGTTAAAATAAAAAATAACTGAAAAAGAATCTGAAATCAATAGTTTAAAACATAAAGCAAGCATAACCAAAGACCAGCGTCAAACTATGATAACCAAATATCATTGTTGTAAACAGGAGCTTGAATCCACCCAGGTTGAATGTCAAAAATGGGTGGAATCATCTAAAGGTTTTGAGATGATTGTTAACCAACAGTCTAAAAGTCATGTGAAATTTGGCTTTGGTTTTAAAGAGACCACTGCTCAAAGTTCACAAACCACTGACAAAAAGGAACCACAGTTCGTTGAAATCATCCCAACCAATTCAAAAGGTCAAGAAATCAAGGTTACTGAACCCAATGGCAAGAAAATCACTCTTGAAAAATTGGAAGGTACACCCTCATTTGATGAGATTGAAAAATATCAATTCAAACCAACTTGGTCAGATCCAACAGATGATCTAACATCTGTTGAAAAGAAGAAGGGAAAAGGGAAATCCAAAGATAACTTGTTTTGTGATTTTTGTGAAATGAAGAATCATGTTAAAAATTGTTTTCTTCTAAAAGCATATGATATCAACAAAGGAAGAAGTTTAAGTGATTCTAAAACCAATGAATGTTTAATTTGTAAGAAAAAGAATCACAAAACCAAAGAGTGTCTGTATCTCAAAAATTTTGATGAAAAAATAAAAGAGTACAAGGCTAAAACTCTTGAAAGTCAAGTGGCTGGTACTTCAAAAGGAAAACCCAAACAGACTTTTGAACCAGTCCAAACAGCTGTTACCAAAGGTCTGAGCAAAAACTCTGCTCCCAGAGATGTTCAGGTAACAGATGTTCCACCAATTATCAGATTCCCAAGAGGATATGGACAACCAACTTGTCATCGTCTGCCACATGTTTATGAAGAGCCCAAAAGGCCTTCAAAACATAAAGTGAACAAACATCCTCAAGGTTATCAACATCTGACAGGAAATGATCAAACATCTGCTGGACCAAGTGTTGACACACAAGCACTGGAAAATGGTCAACAACAGCTGTTGAACTTAGTTCAAAAGCTAGTTCAAACCACTGATCATTCTCCTAAACTTAAGGCTGAGACATCTGAGAACCTATCCAAAGCCAATTTGGCTTTGGACACTCACCAAAACTAAAATCTTTACTGATGTGCAGGGAGCTTCTGCTTGCTTAGATAGTTTATGGTATGTAGATAGTGGAGGCTCCAGGCACATGACAGGATGTAGAGCCCTTCTTCTAGACTTTCTTACACATGGAGGGAGTGATATATCATTTGGTAATGATTCAAAAGGTAAAGTGTTGGGTTCTGGAACTGTTCAAGCAGGGAGACTTAAGTTTGAAAATGTTAATCTAATTGACAATCTAAAGTTTAATCTACTTAGTGTATCACAAATGAGTGACAAAGGTTATGGGTCATTCTTCTCTAAAAAGACATGTAAGATTGTTGGACCAGAAGTGGTTAAAAAGATTAACACCATCATTGTTGAGAGTACAGCATAACTTGTTGCTCACAGAAGTGGCAATGTGTATGTAGTTGATATGTTGAAGGATAACCCTATGGCAAATGTCTGTCTCTTCTCTGCTGCCTCTACCAAAGAGATAGAATTGTGGCATAGGAGATTTGGTCACACCAACCTTCAAACTATCAAATCTCTCTCCAAACAAAACCTTGTCAGAGGTTTGCCACCAAAAGAGTTCAAATGTGATGAGCATTGTGTTTCCTGCTTAAAAGAAAAACAACACAAAAGCTCTTACAAATCCATTAGTGAGTCCAAAACCAGTCAATGTCTACAATTGTTGCACATGGACTTGTTTGGCCCAGTTAAAATCATGAGTCTAAGAAGAAAGAGATTTTGTCTTGTTATAGTTGATGATTTTTCTAGGTTTACATGGACTTACTTTTTACATTCTAAGGATGAGACTACAGGTATCTTGAACGACTTTGTCACCAAAGTTGAAAAACAATATGACTTGCCAGTAAAAGTCTTTAGAAGTGACAATGGAACAGAATTTAAAAATAAGGAGCTGGATGATTTCTGTGTGTCAAAAGGGATTGTAAGGCAGTACAGTATCCCAAGAACACCAGACCAAAATGGGGTGGTTGAGAGGAAAAATAGAACTCTTATTGAAGCTGCAAGAACCATGCTAGCAGATTCTGGCTTGCCACTGTCTTTCTGGGCAGAAGCAGTAAACACTGCTTGCTATGTTCAATACAGAGTTTTGATCAACCCAAGACATCAAAAGACTGCTTATGAAGTTATGTTCAAAATCAAACCATTAATCTCATTTTTCAAAATCTTTGGTTGCCCATGGTTCATTTTAAATCTTAAAGATTCCATTTCAAAATTTGCAGCCAAAGTAGATTGTGGATATTTTCTGGGATATTCTTCTACTGCTAAGGCCTATAAAGTGTTTAACACAAGGACCAATACAATAGAAGAAACTCTGAATGTTAAGTTCAATGAACTCTCATCCTTAAAAATCCAAGCAAATCCTGCTGAGTTGTTTGATTTAGATAAATTCAAATTTGAAGATATTACTGTCAAAACTAACAGTGCAGGCATTTCACAATCTCCACAATAAGACTACAGAACAGATGTTGTGATTCCAAATCACTATCAAGTCTATTCTGCATCAGGGGAAGCAGTTGTTCAAAATAATTGTCAAAACTCTGTCACAGCAGATTCAGCCACTGTTGGCCAGTCTTACCCTCAAACCACTGCTTCACCTTTTACATCCACTGCTCAATCATCTGTTGACAAAAGTTAAACATCTGTTGACAAGAGTCAGTCCAGTTTTACACCACTTGGACCCATTCCTCCACCACCATTTCAAACATTTGTTGACACTACAGAAGTGCCAACAGAGTTTTATGTCAAAAGAGTCACCAAACCTCTGTCCTTCACCTCAAAATGCCATCATACCATATCAGGGAGATTTAATCTACCTAAGAGCTCATCCACCAGACCAAATCATTGGCAACATCAGAGAAGGTGTGCCCACAAGAAGCCAATCCTCAAATATTTGTCTTTTTGCAGGCTTTTTATCTCTCATACAACCTGTCAAGTACCAAGAGGCACTAAAAGACAACAGTTGGGTAGAAGCTATGCAAGAAGAGCTCCTTCAGTTTAAAAGACAACAAGTATGGGAACTTGTACCATTGCCTAAGGATGTTTGTCCAATTGGCACAAAGTGGGTCTTCAAAAACAAAACTGATGAAAGGGGTATAGTTGTCAAAAATAAAGCCAGGCTAGTGGTTCAAGGCTTCAGACAAGAAGAGAGGATAGACTATGATGAAACCTTTGCTCCTGTAGCTAGGTTAGAAGCTATCAGACTTTTCTTAGCCTTTGCTGTCAACCACAACATCAAGGTGTATCAGATGGACATCAAATGTACATTCCTATATGGCAAAATTCAGGAGGAGGTCTATGTATGTCAACCACCTGGTTTTGAAGACACATTCCATCCTGAGTATGTCTACAAGCTTAATAAAGCCTTGTATGGACTCAAGCAAGCACCTAGAGCCTGGTATGAAACTCTTTCCACCTTTCTACTATCCATTGGTTTCACAAGAGGTAAAATTGATAAAACGCTATTTTTAAAATGGCGAGGGAATGATCTAATGATTGTTCAAATATATGTGGATGACATTATTTTTGGATCCACATGTAACAAAATGTGTGAAAAGTTTAGGGAACTTATGACAGCAGAGTTTGAAATGAGTGCTATGGGTGAACTTCAGTGCTTCCTTGGACTCCAAGTGAAGCAGCTGCAAAATGGCACATTCATTCATCAAAACAAATATGTGAAAAACTTGTTATCTAAATTTGAGATGAATGACTGTAAGCGATGAAGTACACCCATGAGTACAGTCAAGCCACTCACTATTGATGACAAGGATGAACTGGTTAATCAGACACACTACAGATGCATGATTGGGTCTTTATTGTACTTAACTGCATCTAGGCCAGACATTATGTTTGCCACCTGGGTTTGTGCAAGATCCCAGGCTTTACCCAGAAAGTCAAACCTTATTGTTGTGAAAAGGATATTCAGATACCTAAAAGGTGCTCCCACACTTGGTATCTGGTATCCTGCTAATGGAAACATTGAGCTTTCAGGTTATTCTGATAGCAACTTTGCTGGCTGCCACACCACAAGGAAGTCTACATCAGGAGGGTGCCAGTTTCTAGGGAATGCCTTAGTTTCTTGGCAAAGCAAAAAGCAAGCAGTTGTTTCAACTTCAACAGCTGAGGCTGAGTACATTGCTGCTGCAAGCTGTAGAGCCCAACTCATGTGGCTTCAAAATCAATTACTGAATTTTGGGATAACTGCACTAAGGACTCCACTTATGTTGGACAGTCAAGCTACTAGAAATATCATCAAAAATCCAATCTCTCATTCAACCACAAAGCACATAGACATCAGACATCATTTTGTCAAAGATAGCTATGAAAAAGGTTTGATTTCTCTACACCATGATCCAACAGAGGATTAGTTGGCAGATGTGTTGACAAAAGCTTTAGACACATCTACCTTCACAAACTTGATTTCTAGAATTGGTATGCTAAACATGGACTAAACAACCAAAATGTTTTTCAGAAAATCAAATTTCTCCTTAAAACTAGCTCTTTTGGTTGAAAAATCTGTTTCAAACATCTGATCAGATAAAACAACCACTGTTTCATCCTATCCACTATTGGTTGAAAAATCTGTTTCAAACCTCTGATAAGATTATATAACCGTTGATATATATATATATATATATATATATATATATATATATATAAAACTACTATCTATAAAAAAACATCAGTGCATTTGGTTAAACAACAGCTGTTGTCAACAGACTTTTTACAACAGCTGTATACCACCAGATTGTAACACCCCAACCGATGGCGGAAATATCGAGGTGTCACGTAGTGACGATTGTTCAATAGCTCATGGACTAAAAGTGTAAATATTGATACATTGATTTTTATAGTTTATTACATTGAAATGAAATACAACAATTCTAAATGGCAACTAACTGAAATACAATAAATCAAAATCTAAGTAAAATTCCAAAAGCTTAAAAGTCATCTCATAAGAACCTGAAACATGTACGAAAATAATTTGGTCAATACAAAAATGTATTGGTGAGCATACCCTGATTTGAATACATATAGTAAGAAAAGTTTCGCAATTCATGTGTTGTATGCTGTTTGCAATTATGTATAGTATTAGACAAACCAACCCTCAGAAATGAAATGAAATTTATATATAGTATTGCGCTATTGACAGTAATATGAAACACATAGCAATGACCAAGGTCTCTCAACAGAGTCCCTAGGGGTATATACCATAGTACTATTCATTGAAATGCTAGGCCGTAAACGGTTAATGGTTTGACAAGCAATAGATACAAAATAACACAAAGCAAACACACATGAGAATTGCACTTAATGTAAAGAAACAGTAATTTGTTATAAGGTACATGTATAGCCCCAAAAAGTAAAATAAAAAAGGGGAAAGATATACTCATAGTTTGCGAAAGCGATCAAAATCCAACTTAAGCGGTCGTGAGCTAAGTAATGGGAATTCCGATGAATTCAACCTATAGTGTAAAAGAATACTAATAAGGAAAAAGTCTAAGAGTCTAAGCTATCTAGGGTCTAAGGCATTAGGGTTTGCTAAGTCGATTTGGGGAATTAGAGTTTTTATGATAAGTCGCGTTAATGTAAAACTTGTATATCACGAATAATATATGAAAGGTCGTAAATGAGGTTTAGGTAATATAATTATTACCTATTGAATATTTAGATAGAAATATATTTGAATAATTAAGACAAAATAATTTAGTTAATTACTTTAACTAAATTAAAATAAATACAATAATCATAAATGTATAAATAAATAATTATGTTGTTCACAATGTTCCAACAAATGGTAAATAAGATTTTCAAACATAAAACATTTCTATTATATAAGAAAAGTATTTATAAAATAGATGTTTAAATAGTGTAAATAAATAAATGTTTAATAATGTCTAATTAAACATAAGTAATGCTAATAATACAACACATGACATGAAAATGATATTTTTATAGAAAATAGATGTTTTCTGATGTAAATTAATTACAATAATTTTCCCATAATTTTTATAAACTTATTTAGATTTAAAACTGATTTAATGAATTTTAAATCATGTTTAAATGATAAAAAAATACGAAAATTAATAAAAATAAATGTTTTCTAAACCAAATATTTTTATTTCAGTTCATAATGATTAGAAATAATTTCCAAAAAATTTTGAGATTAAAAACATGTAAAATGAATTTTTAATCAATTAATTATGATTAAAATATTTTAAATTAATAAAAAATACGAAAATAAATCATTTTCCATAAACTAAAAATATGATAATTTTCTATGTGGTGACAAGAGTCTACACCTAAATTTTGATAATTTTTGGAGCAAAAATGAATATTCTATGAATATAATAAGATTAATGTACATAATAATGAATAAATAAATAAATAAATAAAATAGGATTTAAACAAAAAAAAAGTTTCCAGAACCGTGGTTCCTATGTCTCGAACCAGGTTCCATGGAATTCAAATGCATCATTAACACCACTACACTATAAGACTAGTTTGTTTATTTGATTGAACACTTATATATTTAACGAACATTCAAACTTCATCTTCTTCCCCTTTTCAACCTAACCAAGAACCCTAACCCTAACCCGATTTCAATTGAACCCGATTCGTAAACAATAGTAGTCGAAACAATAGGGCTTTTGTTCGGAATCAAGAAACAAGTAAAATGGCATCAAGAAAAGGAACTTTCAATAACGTTATAAGATCGAATTCGAGTACAAAGAATCTGAAAATAGAGCGACGATTGGAAGCCTTAGAACACGATTCTGATATATTTTCTTGAGGATTTGTGATTTGTGAAAGTGCAGAAACGAAAAGGCATCGAGTATTTATAGTGTTAACGCTTTAAAAACGGACTTTAATGGTGTCTAAGAATTCCGGCGGTTATGCTTAAAACCCGGATTTAAAACTCAGTTATTAACGTGGTTAAGATCGATTAAATCATTTTAATTCGTGGTATACGAATGTATAAACGTTTAGAAGTCAAAATAGGGCATTAAAACGCATTAAAACCTTTGAAATTGACTCGTCGGTGATCGCCGGAGCCGGCCGGAAAAGCTCGCCGGAAAAACGTGGAGGAGGCAGGAAGGGAGGGGAGGTTTAAAACTTTTGGGTTTTGGCAGAAATAGTCCCTGAGGTTACAAAATTTATATATTTTACTTAAATCTTAATAATTTTCTTATAAAACTTAACCAAACTATATAAATTTTCTAACTTTAAAAATCTAAAATTAATAAAATCTATGTAAACTTTATATATATATATATAATTCTTGAAACTTTAATAAACTATTACAACCGAACATATCGTATTTGGATAAAACGTAGCCACTTAGATGTATGAACTCAAACTTTTAATAAGTTAAAATAAACGATTGAAGGTACAAGGACTAGTTTTGCCAATTTGATAAAAGATGAAGGTGACGGGTGTCACAATCTCCCCAACATTAGAAAATTTCGTCTCGAAATTGCTTTCAAGTGGAGGCTACTATGAAACAAAAGGCGTTGTAAAAGTCAGTAGAATTTTTTTTTTTAGAAGAAAATTTCATCATTTATGATCCACAAAATTTAAAATAGTTGTCTAATATCCAAGGTAAAGGTATCGAAATCTTTGACATTTGACCCACAGCTAGAAAGTTGAGAGTTTAAATGACAAAGGCTTTGGGTATAAGTAATTGGTGAGGGCAGAGGTACTAGTGAAGCAGTCTCCCCTACTTTAGGAAATGTTTCTAACTGAACGTTAATAGAGTATGCAACAAGAATCCAAATAACTAAAAGTGTAGGAGTACACCAGGTTCGTGTTTTCCGTGTGGGTGGTCAAGAGATAGACTCTAGGAAGACGAAGCTCGTGTAAGAACGTTCTTATAAAAAATTCTAGCTAATAGTCAACGATCTATTGAAGAGATAGGTATAAAGTAATGGGTAGGTTCTTGGTCAAACTTCTAGTCCGTTCCTGCAGTATCGTTTATGCTTATATATAGGGTGTACCGCAGCTAACCCACCACACTCCCGATACTTTGGACTCGTACTGATTGTCTACCAACAGCTTAAATAGAATTACACACCACCCTTATGTACCTGTAAACCCATGATTGCGTTCCGGACCGTAATCATCGATTTACCTTACACTAGGGTGTTATGCTTTTCCATAACACTAACATAAATAATACAAGAAACAAATGTGTGCAACCCATATGTAATAGCCACTGTAATGAAATAATGTTCAATCATGACATGGTTAGAGGTCCTTCCCTTCCGGGTTTTCCCTTTAACCGAAATGTGAATAACATGTAAGTATAAGACATGGTTAGAGGTTCTTCCCTTTCGGGTTCACCATTAACTGGTAACTTCTGTTCACATCGTTGGCTTTAAACACTCATCTTGATAACTCTGAGGTTTAAACCGTTCCCCTCGGATTAAAGAAATACTCTAGCCCGAGTCGTACGTGGGCACTGGCTTAGATCTCATACAAAATTATCAACTAGTATGTTCATTGGCCATGATGATGAACAAAATAATGTAAAGTATAAAAGGGTCTTGCTCAAAACAGGAAAATATGCGTACAAAAATTATGCGTTGCATGAAAAAGTATATAAGTATAGCATAAAATTTCGATTTGAATATAAATCAAGTAAATCGCACAATTGCGCAAAATGAGAGTAAACGAGTTGAATAATGCTCAAAATCAGTGATGTAAGAATAACAGCTAATAAATAGTGTGAGAATAACCACAAATAACGCGTAAGAATAACACCCAATAAAGGAATAATGCGAGAATAATGCCTGAACATAATAAAATGATGTAAGAATAAAATAATAAAATTTACTGCAAATGAAAGTGCGCAGAACAGACATATAGTCTACTATAAATTTTCGTTTATAAAAACGTAGTTTACTCGAACTTTGTGATATAGTTGAAAGAATGAGAATAAACTTTTTTTAGTAATCGAAGAATGTTTTAGAAAAATAGGTTCACTTGAAAGGATTTTGTAGGTACACATTTTCATGTGTTTTCGAGAAGTCGAGTTTGAAAAGTGTTATAAGACATCTTATTAGTTGAAATTTTTTTTTTCCGAAACCTATATTGGATCCGTTATATGAAAACAAGAAGGTTTACATTTGACTTGTAAATATGTGAAACAAGTTTATAAGATGCAAAAGGAAATCATCATCATTAGGGTACCAAAGTCCTTTTGAAGGACAACCCTTCAGATATCTAAGGATACGCTTGACCGCCGTCAGATGACTTTGTTTCGGCTTCGATTGATAGCGGGCACAGAGACACGTTGCATACATAATATCTGGTCGAGACGCCGTCAAATACATCAGAGATCCGATGATTGCTCTGTATGTAAATGGGTCCGTCAGCTCCCCCTTAGCGTCCACTCCAATCCCGTGATTGGGTTGAATCGGGGTATCCATCGGCTTGTAGTCCTCCATCTGGAACCGGCTCAAGATGTCAGATACGTATTTCGTCTGGTGAATGAAGATCCCGTCGGGTCTTTGGTCCACCTGCAAGCCTAGGAAAAACTGCATCTCCTCCATTGCGCTCATTTCGAACTTTTCCTGCATGACAGTTTCGAACTCCCTGTATAAAAGCTCGTTAGTTGAACCAAATATTATATCATCAACGTAAATCTGCACTAGAAGCAAATCATCCCCAGTCTTCTTCGTGAAGAGGGTGCAGTCGACAAGGCCGCGCTTAAATCCTTTGGTGATGAGGTATGTACTTAGATCCTCGTACCACTGTCTCGGAGCCTGGTGCAAGCCATATAAAGCTTTGTTCAGCACGTAGACCTTATCCCGGTGGATTGGGTCCTCAAAGCCTGGTGGCTGCCCGACATAAACCTCTTCCTTGACTTTCCCGTACAGAAATGCGCTCTTAACATCCATTTGATACACTTTGAATTTCTTGTATGAAGCAAACGCAAGGAACATCCGAATAGCTTCAATTCGTGCTACCGGTGCATAGATTTCGTTATAATCAATCCCTTCGATTTGATGGAAACCCTGCACGACCAATCTGGCTTTGTTACGAACAATAACCCCACGATCATCCTTCTTGCACTTAAACACCCATTTAGTGCCGATCTTCTTCCTATCCGGTGGCAAATCCGTGAGCGTCCAAACTCCCAATTTCTGGAATTGTAATAACTCCTCCTGCATAGCTTCAACCCAGGCATCATCCTTCAAAGCGTCCTTGTATGTCCTTGGCTCTACCTGCGACACATAACACGCAAACGACCAATCATTTTGACTACCAGATTGTTGAATTTTAGCATATAACGCTAAAGCGCCAAAACTCTCTGGCGAGTTAACGCTTCTCAGCTGCCCTCTAGTCATAACACTGCTTCCAGGATCACCGATAACTTGCTCCAGCGGGTGAATACGATGAATCCGAGATTCCGGATAATCAGGTACAGTAACTCCCGTCTGAACAGTCAAGTTCTCTACAGCATCCAGATCATGACCCGTGTTTGATGATGAAGCCACATCTGAAGTTGGAGTTGGGTTCACTGGCTGTACCTCTGGTTCTTCTGCATGTTCAAGAATGACTTCTTCAAATTGTTCATCTTCAGATTCTGAAGAGTCTAATGAAGTTGAAGCCTCTTGAAACACTTCTTCCTCTTGTATAGGAGCATTGGTATCATTAGAAGCTTGTAGGGGGTTCACAGTGATCGGACGCACCAACGGTGAAGTAGTTGCATTTTCACACTCGTAAAGTAATCTGATAACAGCTTCTTCAACCAAGCGATCTAGATTGAATGATTCAAAGAAATCTTTGTAATCAAACATCCAATCAGGACCCGTGCCTTGCAAATTTTGAGTATAGCGTTGAACTTCCACGTTAGCCCAATCCTCCACTCGACGAGTTCGTTTGTTGTATACCCGTTTGAGCGGGGTTGCATATCCAACAAAGTATCCCTCCTCAGCTTTAGGACTAAACTTTTAGCTTGGATTCAACATCGTGCATGGCGCCCCAAAAGGTTCTAGATACTCTAAGTTCGGCTTTCGTCGGTGTAACAGCTCATAAAATGTTTTACCAAACTTCTTCACTGTCAGAACCCGATTTAGTGTGTAGTTTGCTGCATAAATCGCCTCGTTCCAGAACATTACCGGAAGATTTGAATCAGCGAGCATTGTTCTAGCCGCTTCAATTAGAGTCCTATTCTTTCGTTCAGCAACACCGTTCTGTTGTGGGGTGTACGGAGCCGAATATTCATGATGTATCCCTTTGCTTTCACAAAGTTCATCCATCTTGGCATTTTTGAACTCCGTCCCATTGTCACTCCGAATTCTCTTTATTTTCACATTGTAGAGATTTTCCAATCGAGTGAACAGAACTTTCAGGTTGTTAAAGGTGTCACTTTTATTCTGCAAACACATTACCCATGAAAATCTTGAGTAGTCGTCAGTGACGACTAAACAATAAAGCTCTCCAAGATGACTTTTGCGCTTGACCGGTCCGAATAGATCCATGTGCAATCGCTCAAGTGGCATCTCTACAGAGTTGACTTTCTTCACTTTGTGGGACTGTTTGTGTTGCTTCCCCTTCTTACAACTCACGCACTTGTCACTCAGATGGAAATGTTTCACGTTTACTCCATCGACAAGCCCATTTCTCACAAGTTGATTCATTTTTCTCAGATGAATGTGCCCCATTCTTCGGTGCCACATTATCGATTCTTTCTCAGTCGCTTTTGATAGAAAACATGTTATTTGCCCCTGTGATGTCATCGCCTTGGACATATCAAGAATATAGAGATTGTTGACGCGAGGTGCCTTCAACATTATCCACTCCTTAGGAATTTTGAAGCCCGGTTTGAGAATATAGCAGGATTTGTCATCAAAATGCACAGTAAATTGTTTATCACAAATTTGACTGACACTCAACAGATTATAATCAATCTGTTATACATAAGATATCCGCTCGAAACTCACTATCCCGTTACTCACGCTTCCCTCCATCGTAATATATCCACCTTTGTTTCCAGCGAATGCGACATACCCTCCATTGATGTTCTTTACGTCGAACAACAACGCAAGATCCCCTGTCATGTGGCCTGAAGCTCCACTATCAACAATCCAAAGACTGCTAATAGGGCCAGCTGAAGCTCCCTGCACACAAAAAGTAAATCATTTAGTTCTTTCGGGGGACCCAAGCCTGAGTCTTGGGTCTTGGAACATCAGTTTTCACAGAAACATTTTCACAAACATTTTCAACTACTTTTTGTTTTGGATCAATCTTTTTCTGATTGTTCAAAACATTTTCCTTTTTCTCATTGACATTTGAAGTAGAGGCTCCTGGAGTACCATTGGGTGACCATGATTGTTCAGACCTTTTCAAGATGCGAATCTGAGATTTTGGATTCTCAGTCGGTTTCTGAACATTGTTAACAAATGTAACTTTCTTGGTTACCTTATCTGATTTAACAGACTTAGGTCCAACACTTGATTTGACAATCGGTTTAGGTGGAACCTTTTGCCTATCAATTGTTGCGTTCACCACAGGCTTCCTCCATGATTGTTCCATAGCAATCCGATTTCTTTGATCATATTGAATTGGACGATTGTTCCTCATTTGATGAAAATTGTTTTGTTTATAAAATTGTTGTTGTTGAGGAACAACTCGTCTATGTGGTGGAACATAATGATCAATCGGTTTCCTCATGGAATTCCTCACTTCAACCTCGTGCCTTTTATGCCTTACATATGGGCACTGAGCAAGTAAATGCCCTCGTTCCCCACATTTAAAGCATGCACGGTACTCTTCAAAAACATTTGGAGCATTTGGTTGAGCAAATGATCTAACAGGATATTGATCATTATACTGTTGATTCCTCAAACTCTCAGGGAGTGGCCCTTTTGAGTAAGCAGGCTCATGAAAACCATTAGCTCTGTTTTTGGGTCGAATGAACTCTGTGACATGGACCTTTGGTTCTTGAGGAACATCCAAATACAATTTCTTTAAAATTGCTGGTGGGATCTCATTTGTTCTCTCATGTTTTGGAAACCAAATGGTGCTTTCTTGCCAAATCTTTTCTATTTTAGCATAGTTAGCATTTTTTATTGGAAATTCCTCGTCAGAGATGATCTTATCGGATCCTTCCATCCGATAGAACACCTTGACAGGTTTGTCACACGGTTCATTCTTAACACTCTTTTCAAGATCTTTCTTTACCACATTCTTCTCAAGATCTTTCTTAACAACATTCTTTTCAGACTTTTTCACACGATGAGCATTTGCCATCGGATGCACAAGCTGAGATGGTGAAACTGGTTCATTGGTAATGATGTGATTTTCTTTTGGAATTTCACATGCATTAACAGTTTGATTATAACCAGTATCATCACTCTCAGAGTCTGAATCCACACTCTCAGCAGTAACCCCCTCATCATTCAAACCTAAAATCGGTCTCACATCGGAATGTGGATCACCAATACTCGAGGTATTAGATTCATTTTCCGATGATGAGTCTGATTTTACCGAGCTCTCCGGTGTCACTTGGTGACAATTATGGTTTTCAAAAACAACCGGAGATGGCACAGACTTGTAATTAGTGGTTTGATCATCAATGATGTGGTCTACCACATAAGCAATGTGCTTATAACATTCTAACTTTTTGTTTACTTTCTCAGCAAAGCATTTGATGGCGGCCATTTCCAACTTGGTATTTTCAATTTCATTGGTATAGTTGTTAATTGCAAGTTGTTTTAAAGATAAAGTGTTTTTCAAATCGGAAATGTCCTTTTTATAGCCATCTAATACCTTGTTAAAAGCATTCAACTCTTTGCGAGTAGATTGACTGTTCATGATAGCACTATCACGTTGAACACGGAGTTGTTTGTTCTCCTCAGTCAATCTATCACATGTACCACAATATTTATCACTTTTAATATCAGTGCTACACTCAGAACTTACAGATTTTGGCGGATCAGTCATGGCCATCAATGCGAAATGAGCTTCCTTTCCAGCAAAGAATCTGGAATAGTCAATCTTGGTGAAAGCATCATCTGCAATGCACGACTTCCTCGTCATCAGAAAATCCGCTTCTGCTAGCAACTGATCAATATCATCATCTAGAGAAGTAACACTTGCTTCCGTATCCGATTCACTGTCTGAATCTGAGTAAACCGATTCACACTCCTCAGGAACATCAGAAACAGTGTCAATCACCACTCCATAATTGGTTTCTTCAGCCTTAACCTCAACATGTTCAGTCTCCACATCCATTTCAGCCTCATACTCATCACTTTCACATTCAGTTTCTACCATCTCATCAACTTTCACTGACTCTTCAATATCAACCTGATAAGCAACACAAGCCACATTTCCACCAGTAGTAATTTACTCAACACCTATTTGCATACTCGACCAATCAAACCTCTCATCTTGTTGAGTCACCAATGCCTGATTCTGATTGGCATTCTGGTGTGTCTCATTTGGTGTAGTAATTGGTATGACTGTTCGGTTAGAATTGTTAGGTGATTGGTTTTGAATCTTGTTTGGTGTGTTTGGTTGTCTGTTTTGGTTGTTATTAAAGTTGTTTTGACGGTTTTGGTAGTTGTTGTTGTTTGGGTAAGAAACTTGGTTTTGGTTTTGTTGTTGACGGTTCTGGTAGCTTGCATTGAATGGGTTCCTATTACCTTGTTTTGGTGGCTGGGTGCATTCTCGTTTAAAGTGACCTTTTCCTCCACAGTTAAAACAAGTAACTTTCTCCTTGTTGAACCCGTAGGTTGTGTTAGGAGAAGTCCCCAAAGCCGTTCTACCCGTCTTCTCAATAAACTCCGTTGCTCTTCTCATAATGCTCGCAAAAGCCCATTGGATATCAATGAGTTCCATCTCTTCCTTGTCAATCTGTGCGTAGTCTTCATTGGTTAAGTTGTTATTCCCAATTTGACTAGCAACTAATCCATTGTAGGATGAGACCATTACAGAGACTAATGCAATGTGTTGCTGAGCAACTTCAACCGTCACATTACCCAAGTTAGAAGTCTCCAAAACCACTGGTTGTTGATTCGGTTGAGTACTTTGGTTCATTGAGTGAGGTGGTTGTTGAGATTGGCTAGTAGTATAAAACGCAGCTTGTTGCATTGGGGAGAATGGTGGAATGTAGGAATTGTTATATTGTTGTTGTGGTGATGATGGTGTGTTTGATGGTTGTGAGTAGGATGATGTTTGTGCCATGTAGTTGATGGTAGGTTTTGGTGATTCCATAACATTGGAAATGCAAGCAACATGTGGTGCAACAACTCCTGAACTTGAGTTACTAGCTGGAACTGAAGTGCCTCCAAAATATAAGCTAGGATTCTGAGGAATCTGTGATCTTCTAGCTTTCCTCTTCTCTTCCATCTCTTTGTTTTCCAGCTTCTCTATAAACTCCTGAATAGACCAGAATTGGTATGCATCCTTCTCCCTAAGGACTTCCACATGCTGATCCCAGTTTGGTGGTAAGGCATCTGCAAACTTATCCACCTGCTTTGTCATAGGAATCTGTATACCATAACTAGACAATTCAGTTAGTAAATGACTATATCTAGGAGTTAACTCTTTTAAAGTTTCATTGCCAATATAAGAAAAATTCTCAAACTCCTTTCGTAATTCTTCCATCCTTAAACTTCTAGTCTTCTCATTCCCATCATGCCTCCTTTTAAGCATATCCCATAGTTGCTTAGATGTAGTGCATGTCCCAAACTGATGTAACAGATCATTTATGATTGCCTGTGTCAATTGGGAAAAAGCTTTCTTCTCCACAGCAAACTTCTTTTTCTCATCCTCAGCCATACTCTCCAATGGAACTGGTTCACCCGTATTCTCCAAAACTGGTGCTGTGTAACCTCTAGCAATCATATTCCATGCCTCTGCACCCTCTACTCCCATGCCTTCCAAGTGGATTTTGAACTTGGTCTGCCACTGATTATATTCTTGTATATCCATGAGCTTCAGTGACCGATTCCCGCTACCTGAAGACAAATCATTAATCAGTGTGGAAATAAGATTTGTAGTTTGAGTGTTTACCACCGCTGCTGCTACTCCCCAGTAGTCAGATTGTGGTGCCGGAGGTGCTACGCTTTGAGGCATCGAGCTCGTCATCGCCATGTAGTTAATCGGTTGCGAAGACTGTGTGCTCGTCTTTTGTGCTGCCACCGTCCATGGGTCCATCACTTGCTGTTGTGGTTGTGTCGTTGCTGGTCTCGGAGTAGTCGGAAAATTCCACATGATCACGAACTTCGAAAAATTCAACACTTAGAAAATTTTCCAAAAACTAATCCTAGGTTCGCCCAAATAATCTCACTTTCGTCTCTTCTGATGCAGGTTCGCCCAAACAGTAACTATCGAAGGTAAAATCTCACCAGAATGTAAAAACACACTAACACAAATCCACGTTGGCCCAGAAAATCTCAGGTTCGACCATTTCTATTCTACGTTCGCCCGCCCGATCAATCTGATGTGGAAAATGTGACCCGAAAGTGAAAACTTCAAACAAAAACTTTCCAGGTTCGCCCAAAAATACCTAGGTTCGACCAGAAATGACTCAGGTTCGACCAAAACAGTCCAGGTTCAACCACTTAGGTTCCAGGTTCGCCCATTTCAGGTTTGAAAAACGGTTACACTTTGAAAAACGGTTATTTTGATCTCTGATTTTCAAAAGTTTGTGGATTTGAATGATCTTAATCAGGTTTTGATTCGGAATTGATTTGGAACAACTTTAATTCTTGGAATTTTGAATTTTAACCACAAAATCAACTTCATATCAATCAAAAACACTCAAAAACCATTTTCATTCAAAAACAGATGTATTTTGATCAAAATTAGGTCCAAATCAGCTCTGAGTTTATCAAATTTGTTGTTGTATGATCCGTATAGCTCTGATACCACTTTGTGAGCGAAAGATTTTGACTAAAACAGGATTATCTGATCATACAAGTTACAAAACCAGGTGCGGAAACCCTAGCTTTGAACAAACTGATAAAAACTCAAATCAAAACACAATCAATATCATTTTCAAAGGTTTTCATAGATTAACTTTTGCATAAACTTGATTACAATGAGTTTTAGGTTAATCTAGAACACACACAAACACTTTCAATCTAACCAGGAACCTGACCTCAAAACACACACAACTAATAACTCTCTGTGCATTACAAAAACACAATTTCTATTTATAGGGACTGCACGTTCGCCCATATGCTGTGGTCGAATGTGGAAGACTTCCACATTCGCCCAGTTAAGGGTACGAACCTACAACTTCAGTCAAGCTCCAAAACACCTTCGCCCATTTTCTTCTTCCTTCGCCCCTTTTAGTCTACATTCGCCCAGAACTGTTTTACATTCTACCCATCAGCACTCTAACATATGTTAATATCCAATCACTAGTCGCAAAACGCATCTACAATTATCCATGTCTTTGGGTGTGTGAGCGGTGGTTACGATGTTATGAGGAAAAGTCTAAGTTCATTGATGGTTGCGTTAACACTTAACAAACCATTCAATGTATCTGGTATGATTTTAGACCACATGCTCGAGATGTTGAAAGGCTTGAAGAAGAAGCAATTTATGCTGTATCCGAGATTTCTTATGATGATCTTTGACCATAAGTATCCTAATTTGAAAAAGGATCCAACTATGATCCTAGGTCAAGATCACATGAATATTCGTACACTTGTGAGAATGAAAGGATATAAAGGTGTGCCAGACAATGAAAAGCCACCTCACAGAAGATTATTTGGGGCTTTGGCTAATCAGGGTTACACTGATCCTGGTAAGAACAAAGCTAGACATGACAAAAGTGATTCTGATAATGATGATCCATTAGTGTATGCTGATGCAAACACTAAGAGGAAGAGACAGGTAGTCAATGCTGGAGCCAAAGGGAAGGGTAAAGCAATGACTGATCAAGGAAGTTCAAAGCAACAGGTTACTAGAAAGAAGACAACAGCAAAGAAAGGTACTAGTTTGGTTGATGAAGATTCAGTAGATTCGGAGGAAACTGAAGTTGATGAACAGTGGGATTCTGAAGAGGAAAGAGTAAAGACCACCAAACGTAAGGCCACTATGGTTGGTGAGTCTGAATCTTTGAACAAGACTATAGAAGAGGTTTCACAGAAGAAGACTGCTGATGTTGATGAAGGTCTGAGTGTGAATCTGGATGAACTTGAAGTAGGTGAGACTGTTGTAGTTAATTTGCCAAAACCAAAGCACAAGTCAATGGCAAAGAAATCAAGTACTAAACAGTTGAGGGAGAAAGAGATTGCTCAGTTGCTGAAAGGTAAAAAGATACCTGATGCAGGTACATCATCTAAGCTATCTTCACCAGTTGCTAAAAAGCAGAAGAAAAGCAAAGAAGCTGAAACATTACCAGTTGATGATTTTAATGTTGCTCTGGATAATGTTTTGGATATGTTTAAGAATCCTTAGAAGCAGAAGGCAAAAGAAGCTGAACCATCGAAGACAAAGAAAGTTACTGTTTCTGATGATGTGATGAAGCAGGTCAACAAAAGAATGGATGACATGATGAAGATGATTGTAGCACAACAAGCTGAGATTAGCAAATTCAAACAAAATGAGGAGAAAATGCTACAGATTGTTGTTGCATCAAAGACTAACCAAGATGAGATCGAACAGAAAGTTAAGAAACTTGAAGAAGACAACAAGGATCTTGAGGTTATGTGTACCAGAAATCGAAGAATTATTAGAATTATTAAAGCTGACAACAAAGAACTTAAGACTGAAAACAAACGTCTTAGTGATTTGTTGGACAAGCTATATAATGAAGCACCGAAATTGAAAGACGGTGAGGAAGATAGGGAAAAAGAGGAAGAACAAGTTGATTTTGAGCCTTCAGATGATGAAGAGGAAAAGGATGATGAGGAGGATGATGAATCTGATAAGAGTTCTGATGAAAAAAGTAAGAAAAGTGATAAAGATGATGATGATGCGGAGGGATCAGGTAGTAAGGATGATGATGGTAGTGATGAAAGTGATGATGATGATGGGGGAGATGATACAAGTAAGTTTACTTTTGAAAAGAGAACACCACAGAAAGATGCTGGAGAGTCTAGCTCGAAGAAAAAGAAAGGTGAGAATGTAGACTCAGATGAAAGCATTTTCTGGAACGAAAAGGTGAGATCTTTGAATGATGATGCAAAGAAGGTTTACAGAGATATGCTTGAGAAAAGAGAATGGACTATTGAGTTCACAGGCAAATTTGCTGAAATCTTTCAAACAGATGATATGAGGTATGAGCTTGAGTACAATGATCCAGATTTGGAGGAAGGTGAAGTACCTGCTGCTGTTGCCAAAGAAATTTTGGATGGTATTGCACAGCGAGTAGGGAAATCATTAGAGGAGATTATGATGGATCAGTCGATTCCAGATATTCCTGAAAAGGATATTGGAAATCACTCTGATGATAAGCAGACACCTGAAATGGATGAAGTAGAGATTGAGGATATTACTCACGAGGAATTTCCACAATATTTCAGACAAAATGATGAACACGTGGTTTTCCCAAACTTCACAGAGATACCAAACAGGTTGGCTAAGAAGAAAGCTCAAAAGAGAAGTGAAGAGTTTGTAGAGACTGTGTTTGGTACTGATCAGCAGAAACCTTCAAACCAGAATGATGATTTGAAGACATTTCTACAGAAGTTGAAGGAAACTGATGACAAACGACCAAAGCCTGAAGCTCAAGGTAGTTTTTACAGATATCACAACGAGAAGTTCAAAGGCAGAGCTCTCGGTTGGAAATATCTAGGAAGATTGAAATGTTTGGCTGTCAAATGGGAATCAGGAATCTTGTACTTTTACAGATTCATTGATTTATTAACTCTACCGTACTGGGCGGTCAGAGACATTTGCAGATTCCCTATCACTGGAGCTTCAGTAAACAATACAGCTGTTGGTTGGTTTGCTGATAAGTTGGTTTGGGAGAGCAGAACGAAATGGAACACATTTAAGCCACAGTACCCGAGAAGGAAGGTTCATAGGGATATTGATCCGAGAACCGGAAGGAAGAGGGTGACTTTGATATATAAAGCACCTGAAGTGATGAAGAAAATACCATTAATGCCGTTACCTCAACACTTCAGTGCTGACTTTATCTTCTGGTATTACGATTGGAGAAAGGCAGAAGCAGTGATAGTGCTGAGAGATGGAAAGGACAAATACAAGCATGTTTATGTATTTGATCCTATGTGGTTGATCAATTGCACGTTTGAAGACATCATCATGTTATTCTACAACCCTATTCATTGTGATCCCAATGATGCAGATCAGGCTAAGAAGTATCAACAAGTTGTCGGAGTTTGCTTTGCTTATGATATAAACTCCGGAAGCAACTTGGATACTAAACTTGGTAAGATGGTGAAGATGGCCGATGTGCCTAAGCTGGTGAAACGAAAGCTGGAGCCTGAAATGTCTAAAGAACAGAAGAAGCAACTGAGAATCAAGTTTATGAATATGGATATGGACGAGAAACGAAGACAATCCAATCAATAGTCGAGGGGGAGTTCGTAGATGCACGTTTTGCGACTAGTGATTGGATTAGGTTTTAACACATGTTAGTTTATGTTTTCTGTTGGGTCAAAGGTAGACAGAAGTGGGCGAATGTAGAGAAGTCTGGGCGAAGGTGAAGATTGCTGAACAGGAAGTTATATTCGTACCATGCATATGGGCGAATGTGGACTTTGTCCACATTCGCACCTTGACTTTGGGCGAACCTGCAGTGTGTATAAATAGATTTTGGTCATTTATAAGTCCGAGAGACTTTTAGAAAGTGTGTGTTTGAAGGTCAGGTTCGTGTCAAGTTTGTAAAAGTGTGTGAAAGGTCTAGATTAACGTGTGAGTGATTGTAAACAAGTTTTATGAATGTTAATCTATGAAAAAGGTGATTAAAATGATGTTTTACGTGTTTTGATTCGAGTATTATCATTTTGTTCATATCTAGGGTTTCCGCACCTGGATTTGTGACTTGTATGATCATTACATTCTGTTTTAGCTAAATTCTTTCAACTACAGGTTTGGATTGATTCTCCTTGATAATGAATGAAAGGTATGGGTAAGACAGGTAGAAGATTGCATATGGTCCCGAATGCCTTGACGAATTTTGAGAAGTATTCCTTCTGTTTACAAGTTAAAATCCCATTAAAGTTGAAAAATCTCCCATATTTATTAAATGTTTGGGAAAATCCGAGTGTTACCCATTTTGATTAAACTTGAAACCTTGAATTGTCATAACGTTACGAAAGTTATACGTTGAAAGATCGTTTGTTTGTAAAAGTTGATAACACATCTCTTTGAGCTCATAGCACGCTAAAAGTTTCAAGGCATAAGGTGAATAAGTTTCTCTAAAGCTGGGTACTTGGGTTTTGTGCTTTTATGAGATGGAAACATAAGGTAAATTGCTAAGGTAATCGCTTATGAGAGTAGTATACTGGTGTGTGTTCAATAGATAGGCATTTATGATATTGTGTATATTGTAGAGACACAAGGGAATAGTTTAGAGATATATTGTGACATCGATCGAGTAAATTTGTAAACATGATGATAATAACAAGACGATTAATAATTTTGAAACCACATTCGTGTTTAACTGTGCAACGTTCAAGAATTAAAAAAATGTGGTCAAAGTTAAACAATAAGCTTAAAAATTTGAGTCATAGGAAAAATGTTTTTGAACAAAAGAAATGATGCGTTATTAAAATCACGAAGCATAACTGGAATAGTGTAAGGTCTAATGCGGTAAAAAAAAGGCATAGAAGTTTTAGTAATGATGATGAAATGCGAACGATCAATGAGTATATAAAACAACAGGTGATGGAACTTAAAATCCAAATGTTAAACAAAACATAAGAATTAGTAACAGAAAACAGAAAAATGCACTAATAGCGATAGCTATTAATAGGGAAAAACTCAAAAGAGATAATAACTTCATGATAGAAAATTATGATAAGAGTTTCAAACAATAAATGAAAAATATACTAATAATGAAACGTGATACTGAAAATATTTCTAATGAAACTGGTGACTAGCCAAAGAAATTGAAATATTATTAGTGACTTATGGGGAGTGTACTTAAACTTGTGAGTAAATGGTCATCCTTCCCGATTGCACATACCCCGTCACTGGTAATTTTCAAAACCTTTAGCGAGACTTTAAAACGAGATGTAGAAATAGTCTTTGAGATGTGGATCTCACCCCTAACTCAAAGATGTATTTCAAAATTGAAAACAATTGAGGAATGAAACCAATCACTAAGTTAAGGTTATCACTCCCAGCTTAGTGGTTAAGTTTCTTTTTGAAGGAAATACTCTTTGAGGGGTGGATGTCACTCCTATCTCAAAGATATATTCCTAAGATAAATAACATAGAGGAGTGAAACTAATCACCAAGGTATGGATATCACTCCTAACTTGGTGATATCGTTTCGTTTGTAGAATACGAGTGTCTTCTTCTCCAAGCAAAATACCGAAAGAACGTCGAGAAAGAATCATAGAGAAAATATAGAAAATATAAGAAATAAGAGAAATATACACGAGAGTACTCGTGAAAGTAAGCTTAGTTATATACTAGGCTAAAAGGCATTCTAATAACCTAATTCCCTATAATCATGGCTCTGATACCAATCTGTAACACCCCAACCGATGGCGGAAACATCGAGGTGTCACGTAGTGACGATTGTTCAATAGCTCATGGACTAAAAGTGTAAATATTGATACATTGATTTTTATAGTTTATTACATTGAAATGAAATACAACAATTCTAAATGGCAACTAACTGAAATACAATAAATCAAAATCTAAGTAAAATTCCAAAAGCTTAAAAGGCATCTCATAAGAACCTGAAACATGTACGAAAATAATTTGGTCAATACAAAAATGTATTGGTGAGCATACCCTGATTTGAATATATATAGTAAGAAAAGTTTCGCAATTCATGTGTTGTATACTGTTTGCAATTATGTATAGTATCTGACAAACCAACCCTCAGAAATGAAATGAAATTTATATATAGTATTGCGCTATTGACAGTAATATGATACACATAGCAATGACCAAGGTCTCTCAACAGAGTCCCTAGGGGTATATACCATAGTACTATTCATTGAAATGCTAGGCCGTAAACGGTTAATGGTTTGACAAACAATAGATACAAAATAACACAAAGCAAACACACATGAGAATTGCACTTAATGTAAAGAAACAGTAATTTGTTATAAGGTACATGTATAGCCCCAAAAAGTAAAATGAAAAAGGGGAAAGATATACTCACAGTTTGCGAAAGCGATCAAAATCCAACTTAAGCAGTCGTGAGCTAAGTAATGGGAATTCCGAGGAATTCAACCTATAGTGTATAAGAATACTAATAAGGAAAAAGTCTAAGAGTCTAAGGTATCTAGGGTCTAAGGCATTAGGGTTTGCTAAGTCGATTTGGGGAATTAGAGTTTTTATGATAAGTCGCGTTAATGTAAAAGTTGTATATCACGAATAATATATGAAAGGTCGTAAATGAGGTTTAGGTAGTATAATTATTACCTATTGAATATTTAGATAGAAATATATTTGAATAATTAAGACAAAATAATTTAGTTAATTACTTTAACTAAATTAAAATAAATACAATAATCATAAATGTATAAATAAATAATTATGTTGTTCACAATGTTCCAACAAATGGTAAATAAGATTTTCAAACATAAAACATTTCTATCATATAAGAAAAGTATTTATAAAATAGATGTTTAAATAGTGTAAATAAATAAATGTTTAATAATGTCTAATTAAACATAAGTAATGCTAATAATACAACACATGATATGAAAATGATATTTTTATAGAAAATGGATGTTTTCTGATGTAAATTAATTACAATAATTTTCCCATAATTTTTATAAACTTATTTAGATTTAAAACTGATTTAATGAATTTTAAATCATGTTTAAATGATAAAAAAAATAGGAAAATTAATAAAAATAAATGTTTTCTGAACCAAATATTTTTATTTCAGTTCATAATGATTAGAAATAATTTCCCAAAAATTTTGAGATTAAAAACATGTAAAATGAATTTTTAATCAATTAATTATGATTAAAATATTTTAAATTAATAAAAATATGAAAATAAATCATATTCCATAAACTAAAAATATGATATATTTCTATGTGGTGACAAGAGTCTACACCTAAATTTTGATAATTTTTGGAGCAAACATGAATATTCTATGAATATAATAAGATTAATGTACATAATAATGAATAAATAAATAAATAAAATAGGATTTAAACAAAAAAAAAGTTTCCAGAACCGTGGTTCCCAGGTCTTGAACCAGGTTCCATGGAATTCAAATGCATCATTAACACCACTACACTATAAGACTAGTTTGTTTATTTGATTGAACACTTATATATTTAACGAACATTCAAACTTCATCTTCTTCCCCTTTTCAACCTAACCAAGAACCCTAACCCTAACCCGATTTCAATTGAACCCGATTCGTAAACAATAGTAGTCGAAACAATAGGGCTTTTGTTCGGAATCAAGAAACAAGTAAAATGGCATCAAGAAAAGGAACTTACAATAACGTTATAAGATCGAATTCGAGTACAAAGAATCTGAAAATAGAGCGACGATTGGAAGCCTTAGAACACGATTCTGATATATTTTCTTAAGGATTTGTGATTTTTGAAAGTGCAGAAACGAAAAGGCATCGAGTATTTATAGTGTTCACGCTTTAAAAACGGACTTTAATGGTGTCTAAGAATTCCGGCGGTTATGCTTAAAACCCGGATTTAGAACTCAGTTATTAACGTGTTTAAGATCGATTAAATAATTTTAATTCGTGGTATACGAAAGTAGAAACGTTTAGAAGTCAAAATAGGGCATTAAAACGCATTAAAACCTTTGAAATTGACTCGTCGGTGATCGCTGGAGCCGGCCGGAAAAGCTCGCCGGAAAAACGTGGAGGAGGCAGGAAGGGAGGGGAGGTTTAAAACTTTTGGGTTTTGGAGGAAATAGTCCCTGAGGTTACAAAAAGGGGGAGAGTGGCAGAGATAGATTGCCAAAGTTAGATCCCTTTGGTTGTCCACCCTCACAAAAGGGAAAATCAAATACTGCTAACAAACCAGAGTCTACTCACACAGCACCACAACAACAACAACAACAACAACAACCAAGTGTTCAAACCTCTGCTGCTACTGAAACTGTCAAGACCAGCAAAGCAAAGGAAGTTGACACCTCTACTAACGAAAAAGCTGAAAAGACTGCAGAAGATAAGCTAAAGAGGGCTAACACTCTGGAAGTTAAAGCAGCAAGGTTGATACAGCTAAAAAGGGAACAACAGCAAGAAGTTGAAGATATAGGTTCTTCTAAAAGAAAGAAAAGCTCTGCTAAACATACCAGAAAACCACCATCTAAACTGACTGCTGAAACCACTGCTGCCAAAACCACTGCCACCAAAACCACTACTGCCACTAAAACATCTGATACCACCACAACATCTGTACCTATCACCACAACCACCAAACCAAGCACCAAACCTACTACTACACCCACTTCACAACCAAAATCCGAAACAACTGCTGGTTCTACAAAAGAACCAACAGATGTTAACACAACCACTGCTACAACATCACCATCACCAAAAATCTTGTACAGCAGAAAGAGAAAATCTACCTTTGTTGTACAAGATGAAAACATTCACACTACACCACCTAATACTCCAATCACACAATCTACACCCTTAAATGCCATTCCACTTTCATCATTCTCACCACACACTTCACAATTCACATCACATAGACCACCACCAACCATTACACCATTGGCTGAGAAGAATCCTCTTGAACTTGATCTACTCAAGGGGGAATTACAATCCTTCTACAATACTGATCAGCCATCTGAAAGATCTTTCCCATCTCTTCCAAATTTTCCTGTTCCCTTAAACATGGATACTTATCTAAAATACAAGGCTGAACAGGCAGATGCCATCATCAAAGAGAAATGCAAAGGGAAAGATGACAGGAGTGCTCAGGGCATCCATTCAGCAGAGCTTAGCAAATTGAGAAGGATTGAAGATTTTGCTAAGACCCTGAGCAACTCAATGTCTTCCATGCCTCTCAGCAGTGACTTGGAAAGGGAGGTTAGGGACTCACTTCTTGAACAAATCTTGTCAACCATGCCTTATAAAGCAAACAAGAAACAGTTTGCAGGCTGGACCACTCATGCTCTCAGAGAAGAACTCATAAGAATTGAGGACATGGCTAAGAATCCTTCAACAAAGGTCTCTGCCCCAGACTTCAGCAAAGGCAGAGATCCAGCCAGAGCCTTAAAGTTCAAAAGAATGAGACAAGAGATTGTGGCTGCCGATTATGGAGAGATGAAGTCTGTTGCAAGATGTTCAGAGCTGAGATTGGTTGAGACTTATAAAAAGTTAGAAGAAAACAGGAAGAAAGATCCTACCTTGCCCAGAAAACCTATCTATGTTGATGATCTTGTGTTGAAGAAACCTCAACAAGCTTTTACTTTAGAAAGCTTACTTGGTACTTCTGATCTATCTATTGCTGCACGAAGACAATTCAAGAAGCAGAAGGAAATGTCAGAAGAAGATCAGAAAAGGTTTGCTGATACTTTTGTAAAAGAGGGCCACTTTAACCAAATCCACTACTTCTCTGATCCCACCTCTGAAAGACTCAGAGAAATCATTGGAAGACCTCCTTCACCAAACTCATCTAAAATAAAGGTGCATCTCAGCCAATCCACTGATTCTAAAATTCTAAAATGGAAGGTCAACAAAGACACCCATGAATTGACTCTGCTCAGATCAGATGGAACGATTCAGGAACTTAGCATGGATGATGCACATGGCCTGTGTGCAGAAGATCTCCATACATTACTGAATCTTGAGCTAGAAAGAGATGCTGAAGACCTCTTTTCATTGAGCTTTTGAGTTACAACTCAAAGGTCAAATAAGAGAAAGTCTGATGAGAAATAAAGATCAAGAATAAAGCCTAGTTTTGGCATCATCTGTTCTAGGGGGAGATTGTTGGGTCTGCTGACCTGGAGAAGAACAGATGATTAGAAAGCCAAAATATACTCTTAGTTGATCCTTTGAATAAACAGTAGTTACAAGAGACTTCTCCCAAAAGACTGTTGATCCTAACGTCTGCTACATTGAACAACTGTTGGAAACAACTGCTGCTGCAAAGGACTGCTGGATAAACAACTGCTGACTAAAGATCTGATGAAGAACAACTGCTGATCAAAGTACTGAAGACTAAAGGTCTGTTGGAACCAACAGCACTTTGGATCCAACAGATGATACAAGACCATCAGAGTTTTCCTCTACAGCAGTTTACCTTAGCAGTGTTTTGAATGTAACAGTAGTTGATAGTTAACAGATGTTTTATGTTGTTATTCTGTTAGAGGTCGCTGTCTTAGGTGACGTCAGCTGAGATCATCAGAGGTTTAGATTTGTCTATAAATAGAACAGTGATTGTACTGTTCTATTCATCACTCAAAACATTCTCTTAGACAAACAATCATAGGGTCTGTTTGGTATGGAGTAATGGAATGAGAAAGGGAATGGAATGAAAGAGGTAATGGAATGGGAGAGGTAATGGAATGGATCATTACCATTGCATGTCTTGTTTGGTTATCATGTGGGAATGGAATGAATTCTTACTTTGTGTTATTTGGTATGTAAGAAAAAAACGAAAATATAAAATCGATGGTGAGTGGTGGGTGGCAGCAGTGACGGTGGTGGTGGGTAGCGGCGGCGGTGGCAGCGGTGGCAACGGTGGTGGTGGCAGTGGGCGATGGCGGTGACGATTTGTGGGTGGGCGACGACGGCAGTGGTGGGTTGCAGCGGTGACGGTGGGTGGCGGGCAGCGGCGGCAGTGGCAATGGTGGTGGTGGCAGTGGGCGATGGCGGTGACGATTTGTGGGTGGGCGACGACGGCAGTGGTGGGTTGCAGCGGTGACGGTGGGTGGCGGCGACGATGACAGTGGTGGAGGCAGTGGGTGGCAGTGACGCAGGTGGTGGTGGTGGTTGGACGGTGGTGACAATGGTGGGTTACGACGATGGTAGCAATGGTTGTGGGTGGCGGCAATAGGCGGTGGTGGTTGGATGATGACAACGATGGTGGGTTGTAATAATAATAATAATAATAATAATAATAATAATAATAATAATAATAATAAATAATAATAATAATAATAATAATATATTTGTTTCCATTCCTTGAAGGAATGAAAAAAAAACACCACCTTACCAAGGAATGAAAATTTTTAAAATGGAAGGAATCCCATTCCTTATGGAATGATCCATTTCATTACTACATGGTAACCAAACATGTTTAATTTCATTCCATAGGAATGATCTATTCCATTCCACCTTTGATTCCTTCATACCAAACGCTACCATAGAGTGATCAGGCTGAGGGGGAGTACTTGTAATATTGCAATCTTTCAATTAATGAAAGCTTTCGATTAAAAACATTTATTCTCTTGTTTTGATTTATAGTTTATCATTCCGCTGCACTTTCCATTTATATTTCACTTCATTTATTTCATTGTTCATCTAAACATATCAAAACAATCAAACTCAGATCCTAACAGCGATGAAGGATGTGAAGACTAGGCTGGAGCCCACTTTTTTAAATCTTTTGTGGTTGTGGCTATGGTAGTAATCTTGTGGTTGAGCAATTTTAGGCAATTTTTTTTTTTGGCATTTAATAACTTAGGATGATATAAGGTTCGGGGTGGAGGGATCTTGGTTTCAAGATGAAGCCCCAAATCTTCTACTGACACGGACTATAGATGTTGACCCCTGGTGGATGGGTCCTGGTTTTGGATGAAGACAGGGGTTGACATCAATTTCGATTATGATGCATTAATAATATATGGAAACAACTTTTGATGCTACATTCTTGTGTTCTTTTTCTTTTGATACTCTACAAACATTACCAAATGTTTAGGTTGTAGAGAAATAACACGAATAATACCTTTATGTTCTTTCCATCAAGTAGTTCTTCAAAGATTATTGTCTTGAAGATATTCTTCATATGTCTTTGTCATCTTCAGGATGGCCTTCATCATCTTGAGGATGTCCCAAGTCTTCTTTTTCCTTTGTCATCCCTGGGATGGTCTTCACCATCCTGAGGATGTCCTCAGTGTAATATCTTTAATATAGACTTTAAGTCTATGATCATTTTCAAGATAGGTCTAATAATTTTTTATGATAACCTGCATAAAGGCAAAGATTGTTATTGCACTGGCGACCTAGGCCTTTAAGTAAACTGGGATTAAACCCTTTTATAATAACCTGGTGACAAGACCATTATGTAGCATCCTGAGGATAACTGGCGACAAGGCCCTAGTGTTTAGACCAAATACGTAAGAGACATTGAAAAATGTCTAAACCTTAAGAGCTCAATATATATCTCAAAAATGATGAAATTGTCAGCCACTTTTACATGGACTGGTCCCACCATCCTGAAAATATACATGAGCATCATGTGCATCAGGCAGGGTTGCTAACCCAATGAGAAAGGTGAAAACCTTTAAACCATAGGAAGGTGTCGGACACCTTAACGGAGGAGAGGGTGGCCAACCCTCAAGTCTTCTAAGCGTTCCATCTTCAAGATGGTACTACAAAATTCTCATGATGGACTTTTTCTAGACCATGTTTAGTGAAAATATAATCCATCGAAATAAGTTAAAGATAAGTACTTACATATGAAGATGATTCATCTCTATCGGCCTTCACCTTCATCTCACCAGTGATTCGAACTATGGTTTCTCATCCAGAGAGATCAGTCACATACATCCTAAGACATGGTAGTATTTCAGGTGAATTGCATTCAAAGCTCTTGATAGAATTTATCCTTCCATCATTGATAACCAAGGTCCAAGATCGAAGATGGAGTCCTTCCCATTTAGGAGCTAGCTTGCCGTCGTTTGGTTTCGTCGTATTTTGGTAGGCTTTTCTTAGTACCAAGTCTCCTTCTTTAAATCTTCTTAACCTTATATTTTTGTTGTAGGATTTAGCAATTCTTTGTTGATAAGATGCCATCCTTAATTTAGCAGCATCCCTGAGTTCATCCACAGTCTCCAAATCTTGCAATAATGTTTTTGAAGTGGTAGTTGCATCCTAAAGATGTCTCCTTGCTGTAAGCATTACCATCTCCGTTGGTAGCATTGCTTCCGTTCCAAAAACCAAAGAGAAAGGTGTCTGACCAGTTGCATTCTTGGAAGTAGTCCTATCAGCCTAAAGTACAAATGGAAGTTCTTCTGCCCATTTCCCTTTCTTTTCCCCAAGCATCTTCTTCAAGTTGTTAACAATGATTTTATTTGAAGATTCTGCTTATCCATTAGCCTGAGGATGGACTTGTGTTGAAGTTATCGTCAGCAGGCTGGTGAAGGATGTTGCTATGTCTTTGGCATGGATCACACCTTTGAGAATATAGCATGGCATCCTTCTTCATAGTTGGCCAGTAGTATCCCATCCTTAAGGTCTTTGAGTAAAGAGATCTTCCTCCTGTGTGATTCCCACAATCCCCTTCATGGATATCCTTGAGTACTTCATTTGCTTCTTCCTTGTTGAGACACCTCAAATATGGACTTGCAAGAGATTTTCTATACAAGATATTGTCTATAATAGTAAATTTTGATAACTTCATCCTGAAAACCTTTGCATTTTCTTCATCAGGGATGACATCTTCTTGTAAATACTTCATTATAGGGTTCATCCATGACGAATGTAAAGGATCGTTTTCAACAAAAACAGTTATATGATCATACAAGTCTAACAAACCAGGTGCAGAAACCGTAGTTTGAGTACAAAATGGTAGAAATCGAATCAAACACAGTAAATCACCTTTTTAATCTCCATTTCATTCATAAACAATGTTATAAAGCTTTACAAATTAGGTTTAAGATGAAATAAACAACTTCCAGAACTTTCCTAGAACTCAGAGAGAAAACCTACTTGACACACACACGCAAATGGCAAAAGTTAATTACAAAACAAAATTTTTAGCTTTTATAGACCTGCACATTCGACCTCACGTCTAGGTCGAATGTGCTCCTTCGACCTTCAATAAGCTCGAACCAAAACATCCTGTCTTCAATAGCTTCCTTCAATCAACAAGATCTTCCTTCGACCTATAAAACTTCTACCTTCAACCTCTCAACATCACAAAATGACTTATTATTGACAATCCAAAGCACTAGTCGCAATTCGTGCATCTACAAACTCCCCCTCGACTATTGCTTGGATTTTTGTCGTTCATGATCCATTATCTTGTTCATCAAGTTGATTCTGAGCTGCTTTTTCTGATCTTTACTCATCTCTGGCTCAAGTTGACGTTTCGTCGATCTTTTCTTTACTTCATTCATCTTCACACGCTTTCCAAATTTCTTTTCCAAGTTACTCCTCGCATTCACATCATATTCAAAACAGAAACATACCACACGATGATATTTCAATGCCTGTTCAGCATCCTTCTCCTCACAATAAATCGGGTTATAGTACAACATGATGATATCTTCGAACGAACAGTTTATGATCCACATTAGGTCAAAAACATGAATCTTCTTATATTCACCCTTCTTATCTTGCAACAGTATCACTGCTTCAGCTTTTCTCTAGTGTAGGGACAAAAATGATTGAAGAAACCACCTTTTGATAACCTTAGTCCAAATCATATTTCTGCTAAGTATGAAGGTAACTACTGAAGACCAAATATGAAAGTGCTGAAGAAGAAAACACAAAGTGCTGAAGAACAAACTGATCAGTAGTTCTGAGGTCTAACCAGACACTTCACTTCAGAACTACTGAAGACAAAACTACTCATCAGTAGTTTGTCATTTCATCATCAGTTTGTAATCTTATCTTGTGGCCGACTTATTAGACTTCAGTAGTTTATATTACATTGTTTTGTTTAAAGTCTTTGTACAAGTTTCAATGCTACAGCTATTGTAGCTTATCTGAATCTTTAGGATAATGTCTGATAAGTTGTAATTATCTTGAAGATTACCTTACTTGTACGTTTACTTTTGGTCTATAAATAGTTGAAGTATTTCAACTATTTTAGACATCGATTTTTATTGAAATCCTTCAAAGGCTTTTATAACTTATTATCCATTTCACATCTGAGAATCATTCAATACTTGCATTTACTGCTTTATACTTTGAATTGCTTAGATTCTCAAACACACAAGTGTTCTATAATCTTTATTGTTAAAAGAGACCACTGATCCAACATCCAGTCATAGTACCACATGATGAATTCAAAACTAAATTGTTGCTGAATTGGCATCAATGGTATTCTCTTCATCACCACTAGAGGTTTGTACTTTAACGTAACCTTCTTCAAACCTGTAGAAGGATCAATCTCTTTGTGAACTTTTCTCTTGGGATACTGAGGAGTAAACATGTCCTATTTAGTTCTACTCTCCCAAGTCATCTTCTCAGCAAACCAACCTACGACATCACAATTCGCAGAAGCTCCAGTCATAGTGAATCTACACACATCTCTAACCGCCCAGTACGGTACAGTCTTCAAATCATGAAATCTGTAAGAGTACAAGATTCCCTTCTCCCATTTAACACCAATGCACCTCAATTGTCTCAAGTATTTCCAACCTAATGCTCTTCCCTTGAACAATTGATTATGATACTTATAGAATCCACCGTGAGCTTCTGGTTTTGGTCGTTTATCGTCTTGTTCTTTCAATTTCTTCAGCAAGGTTTTCAAATCATCAACTTGCTCTCCACTTGGTTTCTGATTGTCATCATTAAAAACTTTTTTACAAACTGTTATCTCTTTTTCTTTGCAAGATACATAGCTTCTTTCAAAGTTATTTCGTTCATGTCTGGAAATACTTCATTTTCTTTGCTTCTGAAGTATTCTGGATATTCTTCATGAGTTATATCTTCTATTTCAATTTCCTCACGCTCTGTAGTCTGTTTATAATTAGAATGATTACCAACATCCTTTTCAGGAATGTTTGGAATCACATGTTCATTCCTGATCTCTTCCAGTGTCTTTCCATCACGCAGTGCTATTCCCTCCAAGATTTCTTTAGCCACTGCCATAGACACTTCACCCTCTTCCAAATCAGAATCATTGCACTCCAGTTCATACTTCATGTCTTCAGCTTCAAAGATTTCTGGAAATTTTCCAGTCAATTCAATAGTCCAGATCTTAAATTGAGGACACAGCTTAGCTTTGTGGAGCAGACCATTAGTGATAGGACCATTATACATCATGCGTACAAAACACTTCATCTATCAATCCATGATAACACTATGGGATCTGTAGGAGAATCTTTCAGATCTAAAGCTTCTCTGATGTCATTCTCTGTAACAGTCGCCAATTCTCCTTGAATCTTGCTCACAATAGCAGTTTTATGCTCCCAGAAATCAACTCGAGCATTCTTCCAAAAATCTTCCTGATGATCTTTATAGATAGTTGTTGTTGCAATGGCTTAAATGACTCTGCATCGTCCTAGAAAGTCAATAATTCCAGAGAACTCGATATGTTGTTTAACTTTCCAATAAATGCACAACAATTGTGTACTTCTTCGAAACAAAACATGAAATTTATTAAAATCGGACAAAATTGAATTTTGGTAAAATCAATTCTACATTCGACCTCATCGAGGCTTCGAACGTGAAGAGAAACAGTTGAATTTGTAAATTCTAATGAATAAAAGTTACATTCAACCACAAGAAGTCACCTTCAACCAGACATAGTTTCATTCGACCGTTTATGATCTCATTCGACCATAAAATGTCTCATTCGACCTTATCAGACTAGTTGAACATGACTGTTCATGTTCTGAAACATCAAAATCAATTATAACCATTTTGAACATCAGATCCTTGTTTGTTTACAACCTAATATAGCCGACTAATGATAATCCATCATCAATTGTTATTATCAATCCATTATTGATGGTTTTCTATCAAAATTTTAGGGTTTCATAACTTTAATCATCAATTCAATTCAAAACTATGTAATAACCCTAAATTTTGGTTCCTTCTCCCCCTAAAACCATCGATAATGGTTTCTGAATGACCGATTCAAGTAAAAACATATCCTAAGTGGTCTGATTAGGTCCATTAGGGTTTAAACACAAATTGAACGATTCTGGCCTGAATACTGAGCCTTTACCTGTGTATTATGTATCAAAATGATTAATAACAAGCGAGGAACAAGATTATAAAGGTGAAAAAGCAAGGGCAACAAGGTGAGGGTAAGTCAGAAATTTTGTAATGAGGTTCGAATGAGGACTGGTGTATATATAGGCTGCCACATTCGACCCCTATTGGGGTTCAAATGAGAAACTTCAACCTCCTTCGACCCTTTCGAAAGAAACAAAAGGGCTCGAATCAGAAAAACTCATTTGAACACTCTAATTCGACCTCAATTTTAGGTTCGTATGTAGTCTCAAATGCACCTTCGACCCACCGAAGGGGCGAATGTACAATTGGATTTCTGAAAATTTTACCAAATCTCAAAATCGAATCCCGTTTTATCTCACACATTTTAAACTTCAAACATTCATTGTTTTCCATTTGAATGATACAGAACTTAATCTGGTCTATCACACTTTAGAAAATTAACCATCAATCACCATCGGTTATCAAAAATAATACGGAAATGTAAAAATTTTGAATTTTCTGAAATTTATGCTAAAACACACCTAAAATCTTTTTGAGTTTTTGTATATTTTGCAGAAAATGAATATAAATTGCAGAAATGTAAACATAAAGCAGTAAACATTTTGTGATTTCCGGTAAGATGATCATATCAGGTTTTGAGATATCTGATCACACCGTTGATCTGTAGTGTTTATTACCATTAAAGACAATGTGTGATCCAACAACTGCTGATCTTGTTATCCAGATAAGCTCACATGCAGATTGTTATGTAGTGCTTTAAAATGATACTCAATTAGGTGTATTATAATGAACAGGCTTATGGTTCCCACGCATACGACATACTCCTGTATCGAGGAATTTGTACAAAGCTTCGTCGTAATGCGTGATTATGCCAAATGTTATCCGTTATATTACAAGATATATAGCATAGAGGTATACAGGTCATCAAATTAATGCAGCAGAGTAACATGTGCATATATACCAGGTAGAGGCTGATATCAATCAGTGATTTTCATCAGAGAATTGATATGATGCATTAAGTGATCTTTGATCATTATTATATATTAAGTTCCTCAATTCGGTAACTTTCAGGTTTTGGCATATAGGTCCGTAAATCAATACGATAAAAGATCAATCAAGATACCCCACATAACAATTAACATAACGACCCGAAACCTTAGATTTTGGCAACCCTATCAAATGAAATTACGGTACTAAGACCATATGCCCAGGAGGTGTTCAGCCACTAGCAAGTAGTTCGTTATGTTTGTATCACTATAGCATGCAGTAATCGGTCTACGAAGCCTACCAGCACATCACACAGAATCAACACATGCCTCATATAGCATTTCAATTCTTTAGCATGTGTCAGATCCCCACTGATGTACTATCATTTCCTCTTTTTCTCCTGGAAAATCATTTTGGGTTTTTCTGATTTTTATGGCTTTTTAGATTTTTCGATGTTTTTTGTTTTTCTGAATAAAGACTCCCTCTGAAATGTAAAACATATTTTTGGGTTTTTGAATTCTTCTGTAAAACAGTAAAAACTAGAATTTAAAAACAAAAAAAATGATAAACCGAGTTGACGATTAGTCTTGTTTTTCTTTTATACCATTAGCTTTTAGTAAATATTCAAATCTTGATTTTTTAAAAGCTTTGGTAAAAAGATCAGCCCCCTGATAGTCAGGTTTTGACCATATCAATCAACTCTTTGGCATAACAATGACGTATAAAGTGATACTTAATCCGGATGTGTTTAGCCTTTGAGTGATTGACCATGTCTTTAGTGAGTGCTTTGGCGGCTTCATTGTCACAGTGAATTGGGGTTTTAAGAAGTTGTAAACTGTAGTCACGCATCTGCTGTTGAATCCACAAAACATGTGAGCAGTAACTCGAGGCTGCCACGTATTTGGCTTCGCAAGTAGATAGTGCAACTGCTGTGTGCTTCTTACATTGCCTAGTCACGAGCCTGCTCCCAAAGAATTGACATCCAGAGTTGTGGATTTGCTGTCTTTGTCACAACCGCCCCAATCTGCATCTCTAAAAGCAAAAAAGTCAAAATTATCATCATTATGGTACCAAAGTCCTCTCGACGGACAACCCTTCAGATATCTCAGGATTCGCTTGATAGCTGTTAGGTGACTCTGTTTCGGCTTCAATTAGAATCTAGCACAGAGACATATGGCGAACATTATGTCTGGTCGAGATGCAGTCAAATACATCAGAGATCCGACGATAGCTCTATATGTGAAAGGATCTGTCAGCTCCCCCTTAGCGTCAACTCCAATCCCGTGATTAGGTTGTATAGGGGTATCCATAGGTTTCGAATCATCCATCTGGAACTGGCTCAAGACATCAGATACGTATTTCGTCTGGTGAATAAAGATTCCCGTTGGCAATTGATCCACCTAAAAGCCTAGGAAAACTGCATTTCCCCCATTGCACTCATCTCGAACTTTTCCTTCATGACTCTTTCGAATTCTATGCATAAAAGCTCATTAGTTGAACCAAAAATAATATCGTCAACATATATCTGAACGAGAAGCAAGTCTACCAAACCTCATTTCAATCCCTTTGAAAGTAGTTTCGTGCTCAGCTCCTCATACTCTTGCCGTGGAGCTTGGTGCAACCCGTAGAGTTCTTTTTTGAGTATGTAAACCATATCCCGGGGGATAGGGTCGTCAAAGCCTAGTGGTTGACCAACATATACCTCTTCCTTGACAACACCGCACAGAAATGCGGTCTTCACATCCATCCGATACACCTTGAACTTCTTGTAGGAACCATATGCTAGAAACCTTCGAATATCTTCTATACGTGCCACAGGTGCATAGATTTCAATATAGTGTATTCCTTCAATTTGATGAAAACCTTGAACGACCAACTGAGCTTTGTTTCTTACGATTACACCTCGATCATCTTTCTTACATTTAAAAACCCATTTCATTCCTATCTTCTTCCTTCCTGGAGGTATATCTGTAAGTGTCCGAACTCCAAATTTCTTAAACTGCAACAATTCCTCTTGCATAGCTTCAACCTTCGCATCATCTAGTAAAGCATCCTTGTATGTCCGCGGCTCAACCTGCGAAACCTAACAAGCAAAGGATTAGTCATTCTGACAACCAGATTTTTGAATTTTAGCATACAGGGCTAGGGCACCGATATTGTCATGTGAAGTTGCACGACGAAGTTGTCCTCAAGTCATGACACTGCTACCGGGGTCACCAATAACTTTCTCGAGCGGGTGAATCTGATGAATCCAAGATTCCGGATGATCAGGAACTTGAACTCCCGTCTGAGTAGTTAGATTTTCTGCCATGTCCAAATCATTACCCGTATTAGACAATGATGCAACATCTGGATTAGGGTTCACTGGTGGTTCCTCCGTAGCATGATCTAGAATAGCTTCAATGAAAATGTCTTCATCATCTTCTGATTCTGACGTATCAAGAGTAGTAGAAGCTTCCTGGAAAACCTCTTTTTCAGCTGGAGGAACGTTGGAATCATTAGAAACTGTTGGAGGAGTTACGGTGATTGGACGCACCAACGGTGATGTCACTGCGTTTTCACACACTCCTAATAAAGTCGTAGAACAGCCTCTTCAACCAAGTTATCTAGATTGAATGATTCAAAGAAGTCTTTATAATAAAGCATCCAGTCAGGACCACTTCCTTGTAAGTTCTGTGTGTAGCGTTGTACTTCTACGTTCGCCCACTCCTCAACCTATCGAGTTCTTTTGTTGTATACCCTTTTGAGCGGGGTTGCATATCCAACAAAGTATCCCTCTTCAGCTTTCGGTCCAAACTTTTCTGTCGGATTCAACATGGTACAGGGTGCCCCAAATGGTTCTAGATACTCCAAATTCAGCTTTCGTCTTTTCAACAGCTCATAAGAAGTTTTGAAAAACTTCTTCACTGTTAATACACGATTCAAAGTGTAACAGGTTGCGTAAATGGCTTCGTTGCAGAACATCATGGGATGATTTGAATCCTTAAGCATTGTTCGTGACATTTCTATTAGAGTCCTGTTTTTCATCTCTGCAACACCGTTCTGCTGTGGAGTGTACGGAGCACTAGATTCATGATGATTTCCTTTGTCTTCACAAAGTGCATCCATCTGAGAATTCTTGAACTCAGTCCTGTTGTCACTATGAATTCTTTTTATCTTCAAACTGTAGATATTTTTCCAATCGGGTGAACTGAACCTTCAAGTTATTAAATGTTTCACTTTTGTGTTGCATGCATATCACCCACGAGAATCTTGAATAGTCGTCTGTAACCACAAGATAGTAAAGCTCTCCACAATGACTCTTATGCTTGACGGGTCCAAAAAGGTCCATATGCAAATGTTCAAGTCGCATTTCTACAGATTTTACTTTCTTTGATTTGTGGGACTGTTTGTGTCGTTTCCCCTTTTTGCAACTCACACATTAATCATTAAGATGAAAATACTTCACATTTACTCCTTCAACAAGTCCGTTCTTCACCAAATGATTCATCTTTCTGAGGTGAATGTGTCCCATCCTTCTGTGCCACATTATCGATTCTTTTTCCGTAGCCTTAGATAGAAAACACGTAACTTGGCCCTAGGTTGTCATTGCTTTGCTCAAGTCAAGAATGTACAAATTGTTCACTCTTGGTGCTTTCAACATGATCCATTCTTTTGGGATGATGAAACCGGGTTTCAGAATATAGCAAGATTTATCATCAAAGAGTACAGAAAACTGTTTGTCACAAATTTGCCTGACACTCAACATATTATAATTGATTTGCTTCACATATGAAATTCTTTCAAAACTCACAATCCCATTGCCAACACTCCCTTCCATTGTGATATAACCGCCTTTGTTTCCTGCGAGCGCTACATACCCACCATTAATGTTCTTGATATCGAATAGCAGCGTCAAATCTCCAGTCATGTGCCCAGAAGCTCCACTGTCGACAATTCAAAGACTACTAACAGGGCCAGCTGAAGCCCCATGCATAAATCAAGAAAACAATTAGTTCTTTCGGGGGACCCAAGCCTGCTTGGTCTTGGATCTTTGAATGTTAGACTTCAAATATTCATTCTCACACACACTCGGTCTCTGATTCAACTAATTGATGGTCCAGTATTAATAAGCATCTTTCTCTTTTAAAACCTCGATATGTTGATCCCAATACGGTGGTAAAGAATCAGCAAATTTATCCACTAAATTTGACATTGGAATCTGAATCTCATAGCTTGACAATTCAGTTAATAGGTGACAATATCTAGGAACAAGTTCTTTCAGAGTCTCATTCCCCACATAGCTGAAGTTTTCAAATTCTTTCTTCAATTCTTCAATCCACAACCTCCTGGTTTTCTCATTTCCATCATGACGATTCTTCAACATATCCCACAGCTGCTTTGAAGTAGTACATGAACCAAACTGATGTAGATGATCAGTTGTAATAGCCTGTGATAGTTGAGAGAACGCCTTTTTCTCCACTGCAAACTTCTTCTTTTCATCCTCAGCTAAGCTTTCAAGTGGAATCGGTTCACCGGTATTCTCCAACACTAGTGCAACATATCCCTTAGCTATCATCTGCCATGCCTCAGTACCTTCTAGTCCTATACCTTCTAAATGAATCTTGAACTTTTTCTGCCATTGATTGTACTCATGCATCTCCATCAGCTTCGGTGGTCTGTTCCCACTACCTGAAGACAAATCATTTATTAGAGTAGATATAGCATTTGTAGTTTGAGAATGCACCGCCGCTGCTGCTACACCCCAATAATCTGCCATTGGTTGTTGTGGAGGTGTTGCAACATTCTGTGGAATCGAACTACTCCTCGCGAGATAATTGATTGGCTGTGATGGTTGAGTATTCGACTTCTGAGCAGCTACAGTCCAAGGGTCCATGGTAACTTGTTGTTGTAGTGTTGTACCGGGTCTAGGTGTTGTCGGAAATCCCCACATATCGTATTTGAAATTGGAAACATGAAAACACTTAGAAAAATGATCAACAATTTCTACTTTTGTCCTCTTTTGAAGTAGCGTGGGTACGAATGTGGAATTTCTCCTGATTCGCCCTTAAGAATTGACACGAAAGTAGAAAATACAAAGACCATAATTCACTTTCGACTTCTCAAGTCTAGGTTCGACCTCACGTTAGCTCGAATGTAGAAAATCAATCGAAGGTGAAAACACAACACAAACAATTTCTAGGTTCGACCTACACAAACACACTTTCGACCAGAAAAAATGCTTGGTTCGACCCAAAAATCACAAGTTCGACCCTTTCTCTCTAGGTTCGACCTGACCCATTTGAAAAACGGTTATTCTTTGAAAATCAGTTAATTTGATCCCAATTTTTAAAAAGTTGATGAATTTTGATGATGTTAATCAGGTTTTGCTTCGAAATTGATTTGGAACAACTTTAATGAATCGAATACTTGATTTTATCCATGAAATCTAATCCAAATCGTTCAATTTTCATCAAAAACCATTGTTCTTTGAAAACAGAAAAATTTTGATCAAATTTGGGTCCAAATCAGTTCAAAAACTATCAATTTGTAGTTTATGATTTGTATAGGCTCTGATACCACTTTGTAGAGGATAGTTTTGTCAAAAACAGATTAGTTGATCATACAAGTCTACTAATCTAGGTGCGGAAACCCTAGATCAGTTACAAAATGATAGTTATCGGATCAAACAATCAAATTCACCTTTTCAATATCCATTCTCATTAATTACTTGTCAAAAGATGTTAACAATAATGTTTACAAGTTGATAACACACTTTCAGAATAATCACAAACCCTAGAGAGAACCTAGACTGAACACACTCACTCAGAGAGAACCTAGACTGAACACACTCACTCAAATGGCAAAAGTTACATCACAAAATAAAAATCAAGCTTATATAGTGCTGCACATTCGCCCCTTTTACTAGGTCGAATGTGCATCTTTTCCAGGTTTGACCCATAGCATAGTTCGAATCAGCACACATTCTTCAGTCTTTCCAGGTTCGTCCCTCCAAGTCTTCATTCGTCCCATAATATCTACATTCGACCATGTAAAATCCCACTTTCGCCCCTACGCTTTATACAAAACAACTTTGATTCGCAATTCAAAGCATTAGTCGCACATTATGCACTAACAGAAATGGCGGTGTTCCGATCTAAATTCATTTGATGATGCTTATAACCCGAATACAAACCCTACCTTCCCATCTCATCTTCTTTTATCTCCATTCTTACCTCATACGCCTCTTCCTTCTGATCTTCGGTAACTCGCTGACAAACCCTAGCTTTGGCGGCTGCAACTTAAATATATACACCACCAAAATCATCCACTATCATTCTTGCTGCATATTAAAGGTTTGTTTACTATTCAACCCTAATCTACACTTTTGAAGAATTGATACCAACAAGTCACATTCATGATGATGAACAACAATAAGGTCTCTAACTTCTCAGATCTGATCCAATGAGTCACATTCTCCTGCATACTCAACCAACTCGGTCCTAACCACCATTACTCCATCAACCTAGAATCCACCGAAGATTCTGATTCCAATTATGAACGACATAGATGGGTTAGCTTCTGATTCTTATATTCGATTGTTTGAATTTTTTTAATTTTTTGTTGCAAGTTGAATTGGATATTCTTCTTTTATAAGCATTTGGTATGAATATTCAAGATTTGCTTAAAATTAGTTGATTCCATTAGTGTTTATTGCTAACTATTGTCACATGGTGATTTGGGTAAAAATTATGATCTATCTCACATAATGTAAGGGTTTCAAAACAATGAACCTGTTATCTATTCATGTCATTTTTCGATTTAAGATTGGTTTTGTTCACTTTACTTTTTGAATCATCATTTATCTCACATAATATTAGGGTTTCGAAACAATGAACCTGTAATCTAAAGTGTCTTCTATAATTGTCTGTTTTTGAATCTTGCACGTATAAATCAGAAATTGAAATGGACCGGCGAAAGGCATCAATTGTATGTTACCTCTATTTTTACATGTTCATTCAGGCTGCCTTTATTTGGCTACATTATAGGATCCTCATTTTTTTAACTATGGTTGTTTGCTTAATTTACATATGGTTTTGTGTGATTAGGGTGACACAAAAGGGTCTTCATGTCTACTCCTAGCGATGCTTCTATGTTTTTGGTGGGTGTCTATGTGAATGAATGGACAGCAGATCTTGACATCGTTTTGAATGCTAGCTGCACTACCAAGTTCCTTTGGCCCTCTAGTTGTTTGCTCTTGCTCCTTTGGCGAAGGTATTATTTTGCCCAGTAACATAACTCATTGAAAATGTCACTAAAAAATAAGTCTAAAGACTTAGGTAGATATTTAGCTGAAAGTCTATGGACTTTTTTCAATAATTGATTTAAACATTCAAAACTGACTTTTATATTTATAACTAAGTATACTATTTTTATCGTTAAGTGTTAAAAGTTAAAGGATTTAATCAAACTAAAATAAAGTTCACACAAACTCTACAAAAGTGTGTAGGTTCAATCTTTTTCCAATTACCATATTTGAATTGTTTCTAACTTTTTCAACTTAGATTTTATTTTGGTTTTGGCTTTATATTTCAGGTGATCAATGATAGATTTGTTATTGTTTAGGGTCTTATGACAACAATTCATGCTATGACTTGTAATGTGGCCATTTAGATGGTTAATAAAATCAGGAAAAAATTACACCGTTAGTCCTTATGGACTAACCTAGTTAGGTATTAGGGTTTTATTGTTTTAATTTGTTTCAATGGTGAATGGACCATAATACCCCTCAAACTCAGTTAAGTTTTAACTAGGTTAGTCCCTAATACCTGACATTGAAACAAATTAAAAGGTTAATACCTTAAAGTGAAACAATAAAACCTTAATACCTTACATTGAAATTTGGTGGAAACCATAAGGACTAACGGTGTAATTTTTTCTAAAATCAGCCATTATATATAGATATAATTTCTTGCTAACCCATTGCATACACCCAAAAGATAGTGATGGTCCATCTACGTACGAAGGATTGGAGAGACGGAAAAGTGGCTTCCATCAACAGTATTCCTAGCAGCACCAGAGCTGCCAAGGTAAAGACTGAATCCCTTTGTCATTATTAAAGTTTTCCGTTTGGCCATTTGGATGGGATGGATTGTTTAGTAGAACTTTCAAATAGTTAATATGTGATCGCCTAATTTGGTACAAGTTTCTTGAATAACCATTTGCTTTGTTTTATATATTTTTTCACTCCTTGAATAACCATTTGCTTTGTTATATATATTTTTTCTGTTTTTTTATCCATCGTTGTAGGTTGAATCAATTGACTAAGAGGGAAAGCGAGTTGGTTCAAGAGAAGCCTATGGTTAAGAAGCTTGCATGTTTTCTGAAGCGGGTTAGTATATGTGCAGTTTGTCTATCAAACTTGTAATATGTTGTTGCATTTATATTATGTCAGGGCCTTTCTTAAGTACAATGTATGTCAACCTCATGCGGATATCTACCACGTTATGTTATTAAAATCAGAACGTATGTATGTCAACCTCATTGTGCTAATAATATGGTGAGTTTGTTTCCTGAATTTGTATGTTTATTGTTTGGACATCATTTTAATAATTGAATTGTAACAACGGTATAGATCTTGCATAGAAATATGCGAGAGGAAGTAAAGAGTTTAGAGGTTTGTTTTTTTTCCATCTCCCGAGTGATACAAAACAACTTTCTTGCTAAACGATATTACTTGACTTTTGTAATATATTTGGAATGTGTCAACACCCTTCGAATAACTTGTGGGACTCCTAAATATTCAAGCATGTGGTAAGATAAGGTATCGAATCAAAATAAAGTTATATTAGATTGCACCTTGTATTTTGTTGGTAACAGAGTGACCAATAGATTTTATAATGTTCAACATTCATGAGTTCTAATCTTTATACATATGTGCCTAAACAAACTAGGCTTCTTGATAGGAAATGTTTATACATTTGTGCCTAAACCAACCATGAAGAAAAAATATACAGAAGATTAAAAAAAACTTGAAGTAAAAAAAAACATCAGCATTTTGTTATAAATAAAATATGATTATAAAATATCAATAGATGATGATGAAACAATGTTTTTACTACTTCAGAGTTAAAAACATCATATACATGTCGTTTTCTTGGTTTTTAAAGTTGAATTCGTGGTTTGATTATGTGAGATTATAGCATCAGTATTGACAAGTTTTAAATAAACGGTTTACTTGGTCGTGTCTTGGTTATATGTGTATTTGTATTTATAGATTTGTAAATGCTATATAATGTATCATTGATAAAAAATAGAACTTATGATTTTTATATATTTAAAAATGATATACCTCTAAGAGAAGATTTATTATAGGTAACCAGAATTTACAAAAGGTAGGAACAATGGTACCAATTGAGCCATGAGGATGTGAGAGTTGGTGTCCTTTCAATACCCTAGCAATGTCCCTAAAATTATTTGTACATTATGCGTCTCGATTAAAAAATATATATTGAGAGAGTTGGTTTGCTTTCAATACCCAAGCAATGTCACTAAAATTATTTGTACATTATGCGTCTCGATTAAAAAATATATACTGTGAGTGAATGCAAAGATAGCTTCAGAAATATGCATAATTGTTTATGTAGGACCTAAGACTTTCTAAAGCCAACCAAGATAATTAAGAGATTTTTCAAATACAACCGGTTTGCATTTTGTTCAGAGGTTATGTAATTTGGTTTGCTTGATTTATTATTATGATTTTGGTTGCTCAATGTTCTGTTTATTTAACTTGTTCACCTTTGTTCTTAGATTTGCTTAGGTTCTTTGTTTTATGTATTCTTGATTTAGCAACAACGGGTCGAATGGGTGAATGAAACGGTTCAAGATAAAATGGGAAAACATGTAGGTAGGCTCCAACCTTTTGTTATTTAAAATATTGGTTTATTCTAAAATTACATTTTACTCTTAATATATTATATATAATCAAATATAACACATTAGGGATTTAGGTCCTTTAGCGTATTTTTTTAACGATCTCTCTTTTCTAATAATGAGAAAAAAATTATTTAGCGCAACCCACAATCTATAAAATGGGCACGTTTTGACTTTTAACCTGCATTGAGGTGATTTTTTTTGTTCGTCTTGTGATACTAGTTGTATTTCACTGATCCAATGTACACCATTTTGAATAGGCATAGGAATTATGTAATCTGTTATATTTAGTCATTTGTATAGATGCTTTTATTTTATATAATGGTAATTTCTTTTTTTTTTTTTTTTTTGCAGGCATGCAATTAAGAAGAAATATGAGATTGTGAGCGTTTGCCAAGGCTAATCCTTAAACTACTGTCAATGTACTAGTTTTTCTGGTTGAGTTTAATTTTTGATCTTGTGCCGACAAGTATTAAAACAAGGGCCTTACTATGTTTCAATTTTCATATTTTATGTTTTGATAAAAACTTTTAACTTTGAATTGAATGACTATTAAGAGGTTTTATGCATTATGGATATAGTTCGACTTTTCAGGTCATAGTTTACTTTTTAGTTGGGATAACATTGTTACATTTAAAACACCTAACGTTGTGTTTGAAAAAATATTTAAATAAAACTCAAAAATGTAATAGTTTAACTTTTTAGATATGTCATTTGAAGAATCCTGTTTCTTTACATGGGCAGTTTTATATAGAGTTATCACGGAAATATATTTTTGTGAATATTGGATAAAGATGGTAGCGTTAAGAATCAAAACTCAAATGTTGTCTATAAGGAAATATATTTTTGTGAATAAGTACTCTACAATATATTTCATAAATCATTTAAATGTCTTTCTAATATTTTTTTATTTTTATAAACTATATTTAGTTATGTGAATGTTAATGTTCATTTGCATTCTGTTACAATAAATAAGTTATTATTCATTTCATTATTTGTTTTTAAAAGACGTCAAATCAAACATTTGTTGATTCATTTATCCATTATCGTGTAACATTAAACTTTTTTTATGTTATTTTGCATGCAACCAAAATCCATATGAATTGTATTACGTAACTTTCAATAAGTAAAACTTGTATACTACAATCTTTATAGATTTTTTTCATTAAACTTGATGATGTACTGTGTGTCAACACGGGTCTCTAACCTAGTATTATTAATAGTAATTGATTCTAAGTTAGCATATTGTAAATTTAATTCATAAGTTAGTTAAATCAATAATTATGATTTAAATTTAATAATTTAATTAACTAATCAACTTTATTAACACACTCAGCGTACTGATATCAATAACGTCAGAATCGGTAACACTTTTTGTGTTTATAGTTTTTACGATATAAAACATTTGTCGATATCTTTTGGGTATATTATGATTTTATTTCATGGGCTCTATTTCGGTTGCTATAGAGAGTGACAGTATTGTAATGAACCGAAGCAATGCTTACCGAATACCCGCAGCGTAGCACGGAGAATCTTCCTAGTTAACTAACTATGAAGCTACACCGTTAAATAAAAAGTTAAAACCAAAATAATATAAAATTTTTAAATGTGCACTTGACATTAATTCCTATATTCCTCAATCATTTATACCGAGATTGCTAAAGTAAAAGCATGTTATGTTCTAGTACGGCTGACAAATCATGTATTAATAGGTTTAATAGGTCTTTAACGAGGCAAACAAATCAAGTTCTAAATATGAACACGACTTGTTAAACTCGTTTATAAAACGGTTTTAGGTTTTATGTACCAAAAAGGGGAAATGAAGGATGTTTGCCTCTTAATTCTAAGTATCTAAAAAAAGTAAAAAAAATCACATAGTATACTTTTTAGTTAACAGATCTTACCGTGTCTTGTACATGTTACCAGCCCTATGTTATAGTTTATAATACCAACTCTAATTTTTTTTTTTTTTGACAAGCCAAACGAAACTTTTATTTATATCCAAAACGACCAGCATGGAGCTAGCCAATACAAGATACAATCCACCACGCAAGCGCCCATCAGGACGAACCCAAGAAATCAATCCCCAAGCGCCACGACCCACCTAACTATACCTGAACTATAATTATACTCCAAAAAGAAGAAAACTAGAAATTCTCATAACATAATTGGGTCTCACTCGACCTTTAATTCCATCTTAAAGTACACTTTAACACATGGTTTAATTCTGATTCGAAGTTGGCAGGGTCCACTGGAACTTTAGAGTACACGCTTTGAACTAACCTTCTTCGTTATAAAGGAAGCGCCCAAATCTAAGAGTCCCATCTCAGCTTATAATAAGCTTTATAATAACCATGAAGCCGCGTGTCTCATTTTCTTTTTTTTTTCTTTTATAATCCTGGCATTGTTTGGTTTTTGTTTTTCTAGACAACACCACAATGAAATACGATGCCCGGACAACGAGAGAAATGTTTTACTTCATTTTGAAAAAGATCTTATTGATGATGGAAATCTACAAACTTCATGGGTTGCAGAGAACAGAAACTGTTACACGTGGGTTGGGATTTCTTGTGATAGCTTTACAGGCCATGTTCATGGTATTAATTTGCGTGGGTTTCATGGTCTATGTTATAAAATATTTTGGATGGATCGTACACAGTAGTACAAATGTTGTCAAAGGACGCGGTCATTTGAAATAAAAGACGCAGTGAAGAGCCAACCGCGACTTCACACGTATTTTAGATCAAAATGAATTCATAAGTCCTTATTTCAGAGAAATTTAAAATTGTTCGAATTGAATAAGTGGTTGTCTGATAATGAGCAAGGAATATCCGTCTTTCTTTCTGCTAAAGAGGATGTTCATAATTGGAAAAACGAGCACCGTGGAAATACATGCCACTCAGCCAAAGCGACTTTACACGTATTTTATTATTTTTAGATAACACATTTTATTTTTGATATAATCTAAAGACGCGGGAGTAAAGTTGAAGACGCGGCATCAACCGCCACTTATGATTCTGGGACCACGACTTTTGTTGTTTTTACTTCTAAAAAATGCTTACTGCTATTATATATCAAAGATGAAAAACAGGAACAAATTTGCAACTCCAAAAAAATGCTTACAGCTAAACAATCTGTGACACAGACACACGGTATGATTGTGGTCCGTATGATTGTATATGTGGTTTAGGGTATGATTGTATACGTGGTTTAGGGTATGCTCTGGAAATATAGAATTTATAAATGTGGGAAGTCAACATTTAGTCATCTAATCTTGAACTGAATAGTAGCTTCTCCAGGAACATGGATATATAATTTAGTATCTTTTTGGCTTTCAATGTTCATACAGATTATGGAGTTGCAAGTATAACGTTGGAAATGGTTTTGAACATTTTAGTATAGCACTTAGTAATGTAAGTTGACTTGATCTATCTATATATGTTTCCCTTTTGTTCTAGTGTTGGTTATATGCTTGCCGGTTGGATTGGGAAATGTAAATGAACCTGTCTTTTTTCAAAATTAGATACTTGAAAGAAAAACTGCATCTGTGTTTAGGTTGCTAAAACTATGGATCTTGTAAAAGCCAGGGGTGGAAAAGTTACCAGTCAACCTAGTCCAGCAAAAGCCTTCATTGAAGATCCGGATGGCTACACATTTGAGCTCATTCAGAGGAAGGGTTGTATTTCTCAGCCTCTATGTCAAGTGATGTTAAGAGTAGGTGATATCGATCGCTCCATTAACTTCTATCAGCAGGTCAATTACCCACACGCAATTAATTTCACATATTCCTGTTTGGAGTTGTCTGTCTTACCCCCTTATATATTTGAAGGAATATGGAATGAAACTCCTCCGGAAGAGCAATGAACCTAAGAACAAGGTGATTCTTTAGTAGCACTCTCCTCTCCTATACTGATATACATATTAGCTTCTTCATAGGATGGTGTTTTCTCATCTGTTTGTTTCAAGGCTTATTAGGGTAAGTATGTTATTGACCTAGAAAAATCATGCTAAATTTGTTTATGATTTTTTGAGTGGTCTAATTGAACGGAATTTGATGTATCTTTCCCTCTTTTATAGTTTAAGATGCATCTGCACTTCTTATTTTTACCTTGCACTGCTTCCATTTACCAACAATCTGGTGTATGCTTGTTAGTTAAACATGCTTTTGCTACAATTCAAAGAATATTTTAAAGAATGTAAACTAAATTATATTAGTATATAGTTATATACACATTCACACAATATTTAAATTAGTTTATTTTGTTATGCAGTTAATGAAAATATATTATGATATTTAGTTATTACTTTTTATAGCATGTATTATTATACTAAAATAATTCTACGGTTGGAATTGAAGAATCTGTGCTTGAATTTGGTCTCCTTTAACGAACAGGTGTGTTTATGTTGTGTGAATAATATTATTTCATTGATTTCTTTGTCTTTGTGATGAAATTGATTGATTTTGAATTTCAAAGTAGCAATTTTTATTGGAAATTGATGTGGGTGGTGGTTGTTGTTATTGTTTTTTTTTATTGAATTGGTGTATAATTTGTGGGATTTGTGTTAAAAATGTAATGATTATCGTTATTTGTTGCTATTTTTATTATTGTTGTTGTTATTATTATTATCAGTATATTAGTGTGTTGTAATGAATTTGGGTGTTGGAAATTGGATATACTTATTATTATTACTATGAACTAGGTTTATTAACAGGGCGCGCGTTGCGCGCCTTCTAATGTGTCGTGAAAAGATAATCGTGTTTCGTGAATTACTGATCTCTCATAACTATGACTATGCTAGCTATTTGCCTATTTCAGGACCTTGTTATGACTTCCTGAACTGGCCATTACTTAAAAAGTCGTTGTAAACAAAAAATCAAATACATGGAAACCAAAAAAGTAATGAGAGAACAAAACTGAGTCATTAGTTATTTTGGTATGCAAATGTGAAATAAGTGTATTTACCTAAAGAAATATTGTGACGCCCATACCCAGATAAGGATGCACCATACACAACTGATATCGACTTACAAGAGAAACACTTATTACATTAACATAAACCGCAAGGTACAAGACTTGGAAACTTAAAAGTACAAACTTCAACAACTATTCTTAACCGGAGACATATATCATCAAAACACACGAACTAGTATATCCTATTCCATTGGTCCTACAGCTTCCTGATAAACAGCAGGTACAAGCACTAGTCTTCACTACCTGTGACACATGCTTAAAAAGGACGTCAGACAATGCTGGTGAGTTCATGAATATACACAAGTTGTAAAACACATCATTTCATCATTCATGACCTGTACCCGCCCATGTCATTATAACCTTTACGCCACGCTGGCACCCACGCATGGGCCCCCGTGACGGTGTCACCCCTGTGACTTCCAACATCATACAGTTAATGCCCATTACACACAGGTGTAATACCGACAAATCCTGCCGTAGCAGCACGTATAAGGGACCACAAATATCACGTGTATGTGTGATTAGATTATAAACATGCGTACTAACTAGTGATTACCAACAATTACCAGTTTGGACAAGCATGCTCACATTTGAAAACATTCATAGAACTCACCTTTGCTCTATAGAGGTTTACTCTAGTTAATCCAAACTTGGTTCCCTGGTCAAGACCAAAACAATCTTAGATACTAACTAAATAAAGAGTGGGTACTAACTAGTGATTACCAAAGTCGGCTTTGAATAACCCTACCTAGTTTAAGCATAGGTGATCAGTCTATGCATAAATTAGGGTTAGGTTACCCGACACCCACCCTGGCTATGACTCTAAAACCTGTAACTAAACCTTAACGTTTATGTACAAAGCTTAGAGTTTAGATAACTAATTATTAAGCATTAAAATTGTAATTATTCTAAAATAAAAGATAGCATACCTAGCTGTGGCTTGACTAAAAGAACTGAGAAGATTAAAACGTATGAAGTTATAAGGTTGAGTACTAGTAGCCTCCTATATATCCATCTCTTATGTCGGCTCAAGTTGAAAACATAAGGATTGCATCTTCTTATTACTACACGTATGCATACATATTTGACTACAGGAGGACTAGTGTCTTTTTATTTGACACTTACAAACATACTCCTCGTACAACACATTCGTATATGTATATTACTCAAATACAGGCACGTATCTACGCTATAAGACACGTACACACATTGTATAAATTATTATCCTTATTATATTTATATTACTATACTTAATCCTGGTACTACACTCATTTTTCTCGTATAACTTTTAAACTATAACGTTTTACAAACTTTCGAGTATACTCCAAAGACGAGCTAATTTTTATCTCCGTATTGACCTAAGTTTTATTAAAATAGAGTAGGGTCAAATATAATATCCTTTGTTAATTTAACTAAACGGTCTCTTATAATACTATTGGCTCGACTAGATTCTTATATATCAATAATCAAATAATCATACTATTCACGCCAAGATCATATAATACATACGACATAAATTTCATAAACATTTCTATTTTATTTGATCACAAAATGGGGTGTTACAACTCTCCCCACCTTATAGAAATTTCGTCCGCGAAATTTAGGTGAAGAGGTACGGGTATTTCTGTTTCATCTCATCTTCTTTTTCCCATGTTTCTTCAGGTCCTCTCCTCGCATCCCACTTGACTCGTACTAGCGAAAACTCTCTATTTCTTAATCTCTTTACTCGTCGATCTACGATTTGGATGTGGCGTTCCATGAAGTTCATTTTAGTGACTCGTCTGCCATACATTTTCATAGGTTGGACACGTGAAAGGTGTCATGTATTCCTTGTAACTCTTCGGGTAGTTTTAACTTATATGCTACTAGGCCAATTCTTTCGATTATCTCAAATGGTCCAATATATCGTGGGCTTAGTTTTCCTTTCTTTTTAAACCGAATAATGCCCTTCCAAGGCGAGACCTTAAGTAGTACTTGGTCACCAACTTGAAATTCTAAGGGTCTCCTTCGTCTGTCAGCATAACTTTTCTGTCTATCTCTTGCAGCTTTCATCCGTTCCCGAATTTGTATTATTTTATTGGTAGTTTCTTCAATGATCTCTGGCCCAGCTAACAGATTCCTCCCAATCTCAGTCTAACAGACTGGTGAACGACACTTTCTTCGATATAAAGCCTCAAACGGAGCAGCCTTGATGCTTGAGTGATAGCTGTTGTTGTATGCGAACTCTATTAGTTGCAAATGTTCATCCCAGTTTCCTCCAAAATCTATCACACATGCCCGGAGCATGTCTTCTAGGGTCTGTATTGTCCTTTCACTTTACCCGTCGGTTTGTGGATGATATGCCGCACTTAAATTTACTTTCGTTCCCAATTCCTTTTGGAAGCTTTTCCAAAATCTTGAGGTAAAACAGCTATCCCTATCGGATATGATGGATATAGGTACACCATGACGAGTGACAACTTCCTTGACATAAATCCTTGCTAACTTTTCCACCTTATAATCTTCCCGTACGGGTAAGAAATGAGCAGATTTGGTTAGGCGATCTATTATAACCCAAATGGCATCATACCCAGACTTAGTTCGTGGAAGTTTGGTAATGAAATCCATTGTTATCATCTCCCATTTCCATTCAGGGATTTCAGGTTGTATTAAACATCCTGCAGGTTTTTGATGCTCTGTTTTGACTTGGGAGCATGTGAGACATTTCTCCACGTACTTAGCTATTGATTCTTTCATGCCTCGCCACCAATATTCACTCCGAATATTCTTATACATCTTTGTACTACCAGGATGCATTGTATACTTAGATCTATGTGCTTCTTCCATCACCTTATCCCTTAGTCCTCCCGCAATGGGTATCCAGATCCTATTGTGAAATCTTAATATTCCATCACTTCCTTTAATGAGGAGTTCTTGTTTTCCCACCATTCTTTCTTTATTAATCTGACCATCGACCAATGCTTGTGCCTGCGCCTCTTTAATTTGTTCCATTAAACTAAATCTCACCTCGATTCTTGATGCGCGTATTCTTACAGGCTTTGTTATGTTCTTACGACTAAGGGCATCCGCTACCACATTAGCCTTTCCTGGATGGTAACGAATTTCACAATCATAGTCTATCAACAACTCCATCCATCTTCTCTGTCTCATGTTTAACATCTTTTGTTCAAAGATGTACTTAAGGCTCTGATGATCAGTGTAAATCACACATTTTGTACCATACAGGTAGTGTCTCCATATCTTAAGGGCAAATACTACTGCTCCCAGTTCTAAATCATGGGTGGTGTAATTCCTTTCATGAATTTTTAATTGTCGAGATGCATAGGCAATAACCTTCCCTCTTTGCATCAACACACACCCTAATCCATAGTGTGAAGCATCACAATATACCACAAAATCTTCGGTCCCTTCAGGTAATGCAAGTACTGGAGCACTAGATAGCTTCTCCTTCAACAGATTAAATGCCTTTTCTTGCTTATCACTCCAGAAAAATGGGAAATTCTTCTGAGTTAAAGTTGTTAAGGGCGTTGCTATCTTAGAAAAATCCTGAATAAATCTTCTATGGTACCCAGCTAAGCCTAAGAAACGTCGAATCTTTGTGGGGTTCTTTGGGGTCTCCCAATATTTAATTACTTCAATCTTTGCAGGGTCCACTTGTATGCCCATTTCGTTAACCACGTGCCCTAAAAATTGGACTTCCCTGGTCCAGAATTCACACTTACTAAACTTGGCATAAAGTTTCTCTTCCTTTAATAACTTAAGAATGGCACGGAGATGTTCTTCATGAGCTTCTCTACTCTTGGAGTAAATAAGGATATCATCTATGAACACAATCACAAACTGATCCAAGTATGGCTTGTAGACTTGGTTCATAAGGTCCATGAAAGCGGCTGGTGCATTAGTGAGTCCGAAAGGCATAACTAGGAATTCATAGTGACCATATCTTGTTCTAAAGGCAGTCTTTGGTATATCTTCTTCTCTCATTTTCAACTGATGGTATCCAGACCTTAAGTCTATCTTCGAGAAATAACTTGCACCTTGTAGTTGATCAAACAGATCATCGTTTCTTGGGAGGGGATATCGATTCTTTATGGTGATCTTGTGCAGGTCTCTATAGTCAATACACATTCTCATTGAACCATCCTTTTTCTTGACAAAGAGAATAGGCGCTCCCCAGGGCGACGTGCTAGGACGTATGAATCCTTTGTCTAATAACTCTTGGAGCTGGGTTTTTAACTCTTTCATTTCAGTCGGGGCGAGGCGGTACGGGGTTTTAGCAATAGGGGTTGTTCCCAGCATCAAGTCTATTCTAAACTCAATTTTTCTATCAGGTGGTAGTCCAGGAAGATCTTTAGGGAATACCTCAAAAAAATTCAGACACTACTGGTATCTCTTCAAGCTTCTTCTCCTCCTTAGCTTCCAAGGCATATACTAGGTAAGCTAGATGGCCTTTTCGAATACACTTAGATGCTTTTATTCTGGTAATAAAACTTATGGGTTTGCTAGGTTTCTCCCCATGAATTATCAAAGATTTCCCATGAGGGTCCTTAACTCGAATCTGCTTCTTATCACAAAATATCTGAGCTTGATACTTAGCTAGCCAATCCATTCCTATTACTACATCAAATTCTCCAAGTTCATTGGTAGCAAGTCTATGGGAATCGAGGTATTACTAATCAGGATAGCACAATTCTTAATAACACTTACAATTTCCTCTTCTCTTCCATCTGCCAGTTCGACTATAAAGGGTTTATCTAATTTACTAGGAATCTGATTAACCAAAACTCTAAATTGCTCAGATATAAAACTTCTATCAGCACCAGTATCAAATAATATTTTAGCATAGAAGTTGTTTAGGAGAAACGTACCCGTTATAACATCTGGGTTCCTACGAGCTTCTTCCGTGTTCAAAGCAAAGGCTCTTCCTCTAGCTCTATTGGGTTCCTCCTTTTTCTTAGGGCACTTATTAATAAAGTGGTCCGACTCTCCACACATAAAACATTTGCGAGGTTCTTTACAATCACGATAGATATGCCCAGGTTGCTTACAGTTTTCACAAACTAACCGATTACATGGACCAGAATGTTCCTTCCCACAGAATGTGCATCTAGGTGGGGGTCCTCGTTGCCTCTTATTATCTCTGTCGTTGGTCTTCCTCTGGTCTTGGGAGTAGTCCCATTTTCTTTTTGGAGTAGGGTCTGGGGTTTTCTTCTGTTGTATTTCAGCAGCGATGATTGCCCCGGCTTCTACTGCTTCAGAATAGGTGGTCGGTTTGGTTGCCTTGATAAATGTACGGTATTCTGAAGGTAGTCCACAAACAAACCTCCTAATACGATTCTCCTCTGTTGTTACCTGATGAGGCACCAATCTGGACATTTCATTGAACTTGGTGACATATTCCCGATAAGTCTTATCTCCTAGCTTAAGGTGTAGAAATTCCATTTCAATTCTGTCTGTCTCACTTGGTGGACAGAAATACTGTGAAAAGAGTTCAGAGAATTCCTTCCAACTTAGCCGTTGGGCTAGATCCTCACCTTTGGTTTGCTTTTGTATCCTCCACCAAAACAAGGCTTCAGATTTGAACAAGTGAACAGCAAACCTAACTTCATTCCTTTCATGACAATCACTAACATCTAGAATGGCTTCTACTTCACTTAGCCATTCATGTGCCTCAATAGCTCCTTTCTTTCCATCAAAGGTAGGAGGGTTACAGGAAATGAAGGTCTTATAATTGCATTCTCTAGAGATTTCCGTTTCTCTTGCCTTAGTTAATTTAAGATCGCCCATCATCTCTTCTTGTCGAGATTTTTCTTGTGGAGTTGGTGTGCGTGCGATGCTTCTCTCAGACTGAACAGGTCTTTCAGAATACTGACGTTCATGTCCTCGTGCGTTAGCAAGAATTTCCGCGACTCGCGCTGCTATTCGATCAATTACATCATTTCCTACGTTTACGGGTTCACTATGACGAGCGGGTTCAACCGGTGGTTCCGATTGACGAACACAATTATTAGATGATTCAGTCGACATTTTCTAGAATTCCATCAAAAATATTACTTCAATATTTCATTCATATACAAGCAACTACAATAGCTACTTCATATAATATCCATAATACAATCACGTTTTCAAATATAACACATATATAGACACACAAGTCCATTGCCCTCACTGGGCTTTTACCTCAGCTAGTTCTTGCTAAGGTCTCGTGCCCTGAACATTTACATTTCCAATTTTCTGGTATTTTACATCCTACTTAATTATTCAAACTTCTATACTTAATTGAGGTCGTACTAAACCTTATCCATAACATCTACATCATAACCAACAGTAGTAAGCTTAGGAATGAAATCAGGTCTTTCTTATTCTAAGCATCCTTATCCATAAAAGTTAATTCAAGTATAAAACTTAAATTAGGCAGTCCTAATCTCGAAGGTTAAAGCCTAGGTATCGCTACTAAATACCTAATTCGCTAAAACCTTTGGCTCTGATACCAACTGTGACGCCCATACCCAGATAAGGATGCACCATACACAATTGATATCGACTTACAAGAGAAACACTTATTACATTAACATAAACCGCAAGGTACAAGACTTGGAAACTTAAAAGTACAAACTTCAACAACTATTCTTAACCGGAGACATATATCATCAAAACACACGAACTAGTATATCCTATTCCATTGGTCCTACAGCTTCCTGATAAACAGCAGGTACAAGCACTAGTCTTCACTACCTGTGACACATGCTTAAAAAGGACGTCAGACAATGCTGGTGAGTTCATGAATATACACAAGTTGTAAAACACATCATTTCATCATTCATGACCTGTACCCGCCCATGTCATTATAACCTTTACGCCACGCTGGCACCCACGCATGGGCCCCCGTGACGGTGTCACCCCTGTGACTTCCAACATCATACAGTTAATGCCCATTACACACAGGTGTAATACCGACAAATCCTGCCGTAGCAGCACGTATAAGGGACCACAAATATCACGTGTATGTGTGATTAGATTATAAACATGCGTACTAACTAGTGATTACCAACAATTACCAGTTTGGACAAGCATGCTCACATTTGAAAACATTCATAGAACTCACCTTTGCTCTATAGAGGTTTACTCTAGTTAATCCAAACTTGGTTCCCTGGTCAAGACCAAAACAATCTTAGATACTAACTAAATAAAGAGTGGGTACTAACTAGTGATTACCAAAGTCGGCTTTGAATAACCCTACCTAGTTTAAGCATAGGTGATCAGTCTATGCATAAATTAGGGTTAGGTTACCCGACACCCACCCTGGCTATGACTCTAAAACCTGTAACTAAACCTTAACGTTTATGTACAAAGCTTAGAGTTTAGATAACTAATTATTAAGCATTAAAATTGTAATTATTCTAAAATAAAAGATAGCATACCTAGCTGTGGCTTGACTAAAAGAACTGAGAAGATTAAAACGTATGAAGTTATAAGGTTGAGTACTAGTAGCCTCCTATATATCCATCTCTTATGTCGGCTCAAGTTGAAAACATAAGGATTGCATCTTCTTATTACTACACGTATGCATACATATTTGACTACAGGAGGACTAGTGTCTTTTTATTTGACACTTACAAACATACTCCTCGTACAACACATTCGTATATGTATATTACTCAAATACAGGCACGTATCTACGCTATAAGACACGTACACACATTGTATAAATTATTATCCTTATTATATTTATATTACTATACTTAATCCTGGTACTACACTCATTTTTCTCGTATAACTTTTAAACTATAACGTTTTACAAACTTTCGAGTATACTCCAAAGACGAGCTAATTTTTATCTCCGTATTGACCTAAGTTTTATTAAAATAGAGTAGGGTCAAATATAATATCCTTTGTTAATTTAACTAAACGGTCTCTTATAATACTATTGGCTCGACTAGATTCTTATATATCAATAATCAAATAATCATACTATTCACGCCAAGATCATATAATACATACGACATAAATTTCATAAACATTTCTATTTTATTTGATCACAAAATGGGGTGTTACAAATATGTAACTGGACTTATATTGTGACAAATTATACAAAAATGGTAGCTACACAATAAGTTTCATAAATTGTACGCAAAAACTCATAAATAAGGCATGTATCACATTTGCAAATCTCTTGCAATATGATAATTTAGTTGTATTCATTCACAGGAAAATTAAAATAATTTATGTATTACATTCCTTGAATCATTTTTGGCTTAGTTTAAGCAGGTTAGTTGAAAGAATTCATTTGAATTCATTTTGTTTCTTATATGCAATTTAACCATAGTTTGGATCATACCCAAGACTCCCTAGAAGCTCAACTGCAGCTTAACTTACCTAGATTTTGAGCTTCTTGTCTGCTATCCTCTTCTGTACTCTTTCCAACTGATGATGACAAAAATAAAAAGTCGTTGATATTAATAACAATTTATCAAATCACACACTTATAAGGAAAATGGTGTGCAACTTACCTGTAACCGAAAAATTCTGTTGATTTGTGAGCGATCGAGCGGCTGGAATACTACTTACTCATCGACCCGGTTCATGAACTCTGGTCTAAAGACTAACCTGGCTGACATGGAAGTCCATGAAAGCTGGCGGAAGCTCTCAGTATCTAAACGCCTCCTATTTTGCCCGCCGATTTCTGTTTGTTTTTATTTCCATGTGATGACTTGCTTCCGTATTTCTGCTTGGATTTGGACTTTTTCTTGCTCTGTCTTTCAGGCTTGTTGTTTGTTATTGCATGAAAAATTGAGGTTGGAACTGGATCATAGACTTCTGGGTCCCACTTAACAGTCAGCTTTTGAGCTGGACCTGCTCGGCTACCTTTCATGGCAGATACAGGCTTTGGAGTCGTCTGTTGGGAAACAAAGTGTGAAGGGGAATAATGGAACAAAAAGCGATAAGCGCAGTAGAGTATACTAATAAGCAGAGATGGCAACGTATCTTTCTAATCATCTCAAAGATTAATCCAATATTTTTTTATAAATAACCAAGTGAATGGATTGACGCCAAAAAAAAGTCAACAAACCAGATCAAACCCGGCATACTGATGGATATGGATGGCATTCTATGCAAAAACTATGATAACAAACAGTAAACTCACAATTTTAATAATTGAAGACTCAAGTACTTATAGACCACTATCACTATCATTAATCACATAATAATATTCAGACACCAAATCCAAACACACCCAAATGCACAATTAACCAAAACAATATAGTATTGCCCAATCCCATAAATGCATACATAAACCTGCATCATAACAGCCTATTAAAAACTTATCCCATTAAAACACCAAAAATCAAATTCACAAAAGTCAATTACACTCAATCCAAATTTTTAATTTCTAATTTTTTAATCGGAAACACATAAACGAAACCGCAATGTATTAGTAACAGCTTGCAGAATTCAAATCAATATTTAAACTATTTGGACACGGGATAAAATGAACCATTATTTAAATACGATTGAGTAACTGTGACGGGAATCCATATCAAGAAATCGACAATCACGCGTTGTGCAATTTGAAATTTGTTTGCTACAACTCATATAGATGGCGCTAAAATACGAAACAAACATGTCGCATAAATATAACAGTGAACATAATAGCGCTAAGAAAGCATGTATGCAAAAGAGGCTTTAACGGAATGAAAACGTACACGTGAAAAGTTTAATTTTTAAGTTGATTCTACCATCGCTGATGGTTCCATGATGCCCCTTTCTCGCTGTGGTGCTACGCCGCATTCCAGATTCACACGCAATGTATATTGAATTACTCAGCTAAATATAATAAGCGAGCGTTATTTTGTCCTTTTTTCCTGCAAATGAAGATGAACTGTCACACCCTCAATTTCCACGTGCAGGGTTTTACCGCGAGGCGCGTGACACACCAGGATCTTAGTCAACGATCACAACAAACATTCAACAAACATGCATACATATATATTATAACCAAAATATCATGCTTTGAGCCGTAAACCAGCAGCGGAAGCATTTCTTGTTTACAACCAAAAGACATATCTAAAGTTTACAAAACATTGTTTAATACGTTTCAAAATCCTAGACGCTGTGCGAGACTCCATGCGCCTAGTCCATTAACTGCTACCTTAGCGACCTGAGAAAACATGCCAAAAATGTCAACATATAATGCTGGTGAGCTCACAGGTTTTCTTTCATAAAAGAGTTGTTATAAGTTTATAAAGATCATATCCGTTACTACTAGGTTGTAAGAACGTTAGCTAGACGTTAAGAGTTTTTACTACTACGGTTGGGAACCCATTACTAAACATGTACCAAAAGATGAATCCAGCCCAGACGACTGGGCTACCGATGCCTCGGTAACCCGATAGTTAGAGACAACATGCACCCGCCCGGCATCCCCGCCGTCGGGTGGGGTTTGTGAGGCCTAATAGATCTATCCACATTTCCCTCGTTGTGCTTCCCGCACATTCATGGTTTCCCCCTGGGACATTCCGAAAAAAACCGTATAGTAACATAAAGGAACCATAGTATAACATGACCTTAATAAATAAGTAAGTAGCATGTTTCTCCCCCTGAAGACAAAACGGTAAAAGCGGGGCTGTGACACTCACCTTAGATTGCGTTACTTGAAAATAGTTAAGTAGTTATGCTATGATAGCCCCAAATAGAGGCGACCTATCATAAGACGTGTATAAGTATCCGGACTAATAACCCGCAGGTTAGCTAGTCCCCGAATGTCCAGACCATAACCATAGACGTTTGAAAAAACACCTTTGACTCTTAAACCGACCGTGCTAGACAAGACTCGACATCCCATTGGTGACCCGACATTCCATGTGTTAGCTAAATGCAAGATATCATGCAACATGTATAGTTAAACACTTAGTACGCGCAAGAGTTCACCTAGCCTATCTTAACGCACAAGTAAAGCACAATTGAGTCCGAACACGTGTTACCAAGTCATACGACATGTCACGGGGTTCCTATCATGTTCCTAGGTGTCAAATCATGCTTCGGGATGCCAAAATACGCTTACAGCAGCAGTACACGCGATTAGGAATTTAGCATGCAATTAGGAAAAGTCAACTGGTGATTGGGAGTGGTCAACAGGCGATTGGGGTTGTAATCGCCTGACATATCCGGCGATTAGGGTCCTAATCGCCCCTTAAGATGCCTAATCGCCCCCTGCATTAGGCGATTAGGATTCCTAATCGCCTGCTGCAGCTGCGCAACACCTTTTCGTGCGTTTAACCCTCCAAATCAAATCCGAAACATGCAAAAACACCCAATATCAAACCTAAACCATTTACCAACCCATTCCAAGCAAGAACCCCCAATTAATCACTGTTCTAACACTCTATGTTCAATTATTTCCAAAAATAGCAAAGTACCATGTTTCATTAACTAAGCTTATCTTTCCTTAAATGGCAACAAATCAGATTTCATCACTTACAAGCTTGCAAATCAACATCTCTCTGTTATAATACCTCTCTAATGCAAACCCTAACAACAATAAATCATTAAATCATAGTATAACACCTTAGATCTTCAAGAATCATGCAAATGGGTCAAAATGAACATCATCACCAAAACACAAAAATAATAACTCAAACTCTTAGATAATCATCCTAATAGCTCTTACATCTCAGAAGTACAACCATTTTATGGAAACATTCATGTTATAACTACCAAGAAGATCATCATATGCACAAAAACTTCACATGTAGCATGTATTATGGTGTAGGCTTGTTTTAGAACTCTTTTCAAAGGTTTTAAAGACACATACTTAGTAAAACAAGGTCTGGACTTTTGGGGAACCAAAACAACAACATTACAAAGGTTAGAGATGAAGAACACACCTTGGATTTTATCAAAGAAAGGTGTGTTAGCTTGGAAATGGTGATTTTTGAAGCAAAACAAGTTCCAGAGGTGTTCTAGGGTGTGTGGGTGGCTTAGGATCAGTTAGGGTTGCACTAATGGTGTTTGGGGAGTTAATGGTTGTATTTATAGGTGTTTTGACTCGTGCATAGCAGTACAGGCGATTAGCAGCAGTTAACAGGCGATTAGGAGTCCTAATCCCCTGTCGATTGGCGATTTGGGGCTCCAATCGCCCACTATCCTTCCCAATCGCCTATAGTATAGGCGATTAGGCACCCATCTGGTTCCTAATCGCCTACAGCATCCCAGATTGAGTTTTTGGCGCGTTAAACACTATTTTAACACATATAAACACGTATTAACATTCCAACAAGTCACGTAATGATTATAAACACATAATGCATGATAACTAACACATTTACATCCGTTCACCAATTCCCGGGACTCGAGACTTGCGTGTGTGCACTTAACCCCGGTGATTCCACGAATCACCAATCCTTGTACACATGGTTATGGACCGACTCCCAATGATCCCGCGGATCATCGTAACGACTCCCGATGATTCCCTAGAATCATCGTAACGACTCGACTGATCCAGTTAAGTAATGTAATAAGTATGACTCACTAAGGTAGACTTACTAGTTTAGTCAACGTTACTAACCTGAATTTGTCGGGTGTCACATCATCCCCCTGTTGAAAGAATTTTCGTCCCGAAAATTACCCAAGGCCAAAAGGAAGAGACGAAAGAGAAGAAAAATTTTCCGGTTGCCACATCATCCCCCTGTTGAAAGGAATCTCGACCCGAGATTCACGCAGTTTCAGCAGAGACATGTCTTGATTCGAAAGCGCGCTTAGGAAATAAATGAGGATACTTAGCTTTCATTTGATCCTCCCGTTCCCACGTGAACTCCGGTCCACGGTTTGAGTTCCAACGGACTTTAGCAATGCGGATCTTACTCCAACGAAGGCTACGGATCTTATAATCGAAAATCTCAACCGGTTCTTCCACAATACGCAGACGATCATCCACCTTGATCTCTTCGAGAGGAACAACCAAAGATTCATCCGCCAGACACTTCTTGAGGTTGGAGACATGGAAGACGTCATGAACGTTACTGAGTTCGGCTGGCAGATCAAGCCTGTATGCTACCGGTCCAATCCGTTCCAGAATTGCGAACGGTCCCACATAACGAGGATTCACTTTGCCACGCTTCCCAAAACGTATAACGCCCTTACACGGAGATACCTTCAATAAAACCTTGTCGCCAACCTTAAACTCTAAAGGCTTGCGACGACGATCGGCATAGCTCTTTTGACGATCCCGAGCTGCTGCCATACGGTTACGAATCTGTACGATCTTCTCGGAAGTCTCGTACACAAGTTCCGGGCCAGTAAGTTGGCTCTCACCCACCTCGGCCCAACAAAGAGGAGACCGGCATTTCCGTCCATAAAGAGCCTCGAACGAAGCAGCCTTGATACTAGAGTGGTAGCTATTGTTGTATGAGAATTCCACCAGAGGTAGATGACTCTCCCACCCCTTGCCAAAGTCGATCACACATGCCCGAAGCATGTCCTCTAGCGTTTGAATCGTCCGCTCACTTTGACCGTCAGTTTGCAGATGATAAGCCGTGCTCATATCTAGCTGAGTACCCAGAGCCTTTTGCAATGTTCTCCAGAAATTGGAGGCGAACCGAGTGTCACGGTCAGAAATAATAGAGACAGGCACCCCGTGCCGGGAAACCACTTCCTTAAGGTATAAACGAGCCAAACGCTCGAGGCCGTCAGTTTCCTTGATAGCGAGGAAGTGCGCAGACTTTGTCAACCTGTCGACAATCACCCAAATCATGTCACAACCATTGGGCGACTTCGGGAGTTTGGTCACAAAGTCCATTGTAATCCGTTCCCACTTCCACTCGGGAATCTCAGGTTGTTGCAGAAGGCCGGACGGCTTCTGATATTCAACCTTGACCTTAGCACAGGTCAAGCACTTGCTTACATAAGAAGCCACATCCGCCTTCATGCTCGGCCACCAATAGAGTATCTTTAGGTCTTGATACATCTTATCAGAGCCAGGGTGAATACAGTACCGAGACTTGTGAGCTTCATCAAGAACGAGCTCCTGCAAGCCCCCGAATAGCGGAACCAAAACACGTTCAGTGAAATAATGTAGGCCATCGGACCTGAGCTCGAGGTGTCTATCAGCACCATGCATGGTTTCAGCCTTAAGGTTTTCCTCCTTTAAAGCTTGTTGCTGCGCTGAACGGATTTGGTCAGGTAAACCAGAGTGGATAATGAGCTGAAGAGCTCGAACACGACGAGGTTTAGCGGATTCCTTCCTGCTCAAGGCGTCTGCGACAACATTCGCCTTGCCAGGATGGTATTTTATGGCACACTCGTAGTCGTTAAGAAGCTCGACCCAGCGACGCAGCCGTATGTTCAATACCTTTTGATCAAAATATGCTGGAGGCTCTTGTGATCGGTATAAATGGTGCACTTGGTACCGTACAAGTAGTGCCTCCAGATCTTCAAGGCAAAGACCACTGCACCAAATTCTAAATCATGGGTGGGGTAGTTCTTCTCATGGACCTTAAGCTGACAAGAAGCATAGGCAATGACCTTCCTGCGCTGCATCAACACGCAACCAAGGCCCTGGATGGAAGCATCACAATAAACCTCAAAATCGTCCGTGCCTTCAGGCAAGGACAAGATAGGAGCAGAACAGAGTTTGGCCTTTAGCATCTGAAAGGCTGACTCTTGCGAATCACCCCAGTTGAACTTCTTGTCCTTCTGGGTAAGCGAGGTGAGGCGTTGGGCGATCTTCGAAAATCCCCCGATAAAACGACGATAGTAACTCGTGAGACCCAGGAATTGCCGCACCTTAGTTGGCGTCTTCGGTGCTTCCCAGTCTTTGATAGCTTCTATCTTAGCTGGATCAACATGTATCCCCTCTGCATTAACAACATGGCCAAGGAATTGGACTTCACGCAACCAGAAGCTGCACTTAGAGAACTTGGCATACAACTGTTCTTGCCTCAAGAGTTCCAAGACAAGACGCAAGTGTTCCCGGTGGTCCACTTCGTTCTTGGAATAGACTAGAATATCATCGATGAAGACAATCACGAATTTGTCAAGATAAGGCTTACAAACACGGTTCATCAAATCCATAAAAATGGCTGGTGCATTGGTGAGACCAAAAGGCATGACCAAGAATTCAAAATGGCCATAACGAGTTCGGAAAGCGGTCTTCGGAATATCGGCTTCTTGGACTCTTAACTAATGGTACCCCGATCTCAAGTCGATCTTCGAGTAGAAACTAGAACCCTGGAGTTGGTCAAATAAATCATCGATGCGAGGAAGAGGGTAGCGGTTCTTGATGGTAACCATGTTTAGTTCACGGTAGTCGATACACATACGCAGGCTTCCGTCCTTCTTCTTGACAAACAAAACAGGGGCTCCCCACGGGGATGAACTAGGTCGGATGAAGCCTTTCTCCAACAGTTCCTGCAACTGGTTAGACAGCTCCTGCATCTCGGGAGGTGCAAGACGATACGGGGCTCGAGCAATAGGGGCCGCACCTGGAGCAAGTTCAATACTGAATTCGACTTGGTGGTAAGGCGGAAGGCCTGGTAGATCTTCACGAAATACGTCGGGAAAGTCGCAAACAACAGGAATATCTTCAATCTTCTTTTCTTCCTCAGACGAAACCGAAACAAGCGCCAGAATGGCAGAATACCCCTTGCGAAGATACATATAAGCCTTCATGCACGAAATGATACTCAAAGGGATCCCGCTCTTCTCACCCTGTACCAACAGAAATTCTCCATCCGGGAGAGGAAGTCGAATGACTTTATCGAAACAGACGATCTCAGCATGATGCAAGGACAACCAATCCATACCCACAACGACATCAAAGCTACCCAAAGATACCGGCATAAGATCAATAGGAAAAGAGTAACCCGACAACTCAAGGCGACACCCCCTAAGGACATGGGTCGCTTCGACTTTCTTACCATCGGCCAATTCTATCAAGTACTTAGCCTCTAAAGGTGTAGGTACCCTATCAAGCAATTGACTAAATCCAAGAGATATAAAACTCTTATCGGCACCAGAGTCGAATAAAACTGTAGCATTGCGATTATCAAGAAGGAACGTACCGGTAACAGTGTCAGGATCCTGTCGAGGCCCGCTCGAACCAATCACAAAGGCGCGAGCATTGCTGCCTCCGCCCCCGTTGTTTCCATTACCCGACCCATTCTTCCCTTCCTCGCCCTGTTTCATCTTGGGGCAATCCCGCTTGTAGTGACCAAGCTCACCACAGTTATAGCATCCTTGTTTACCATGGTTTCCCTTGGGAGCAGCAGTCTGAGGAGCTGGGGTAGGTGTAGCAGGTGTGTTTCGGTTACCTTGAAGATTAATCTTACAATCTTTCGCCTAATGCCCAGGCTTATGGCATCGGTGACAACGGTTCCTATCCTCACAGCGACCATTGTGGTGGAAACCACACCGGTCGCATTTTGGCAGTTTCCCAGTATAACCCCCCCCCCCCCCCCCCCGGTTTTTGCTCAGACGACGATCCCCCAACATCGAACCTCTTTCCTTGCTGAAGCTGAGCTGAACCCATGCCTTTACTCACGCCTTCCCACTTTCGTTTGATGCTCTCGGGAGCCCTTACAGTAGCGCCTCGGGGAGGCAAGACTCCCTCAGACACTTTCATGTTGGTCAGCCTGTGAGCCGACCGAACCACTTCAGAATAAACGGTGAGGCTGCCCGCAGCCACCAATCCTGCAACCTCCGGCACTAACCCAGCAATATAGTGCTCAATCCTCCAGTATTCTGGTGTGTGCAAATCCGGGCACAACACCGCCAGCTCGTTGTGCCTAGCCGTGTAAGCTTCAATTTCGGACCCCACCATCTTGTGAGTCCAGACCTCATGCTCGAGCTTCTGGATCTCATCCCTCGGGCAGTACTCGTTTTTCAAGAGTTGCACGAATTCTGTCCAAGGCATTGCATGGGCTTCCTCAATGCCCATGGTCTGTTTGGTGGAGTTCCACCAGGATGAGGCTTGACCTTCAAAGGTCGCAGCAGCATACTTTACCCGGTCACCCGCCGAGCAACTGCACATCGAGAACACAGACTCAACCTTCTCCAGCCATCGGAGCAGTCCCACTGCCCCTTCAGTCCCACCAAAGTTGTGAGGTTGGCAATCCATGAACTTCTTGTAGGAGCACTGAGTTGGAGGGGGATTGACAGCACCACCACCTGGAACAGACACACAGGTAAAAACGAGAAGAGGTACAGCACCTAATACAAGGTAGGATAGGCGGAGATCGACTTACCACCCATAGCAGCGAGAGCAGCTTGGAATGCAGCCTGAGCTACGTTCGTTTGCTGCTGCAGCAGATTGTCCAACCCTTCTTGGGTCATGTTAATATTTCCTCGGCCACCGCCGCCACCACGGCCGCCTCTGCGTCCTCCACGAGCTCCCGACATCTTCTATCACAACATGAAACAAAAGACTTAGGTTTGCCCGTGGTATAACCCGTTAGGAATTTAATAAACTAGACCGGGTCCGGCTCGGGTCCATCCGTCCAAACACAAAGTCCACCAGGATTCCCAATCCTAAACCATTTACCAACCCATTCCAAGCAAGAACCCCCAATTAATCACTGTTCTAACACTCTATGTTCAATTATTTCCAAAAATAGCAAAGTACCATGTTTCATTAACTAAGCTTATCTTTCCTTAAATGGCAACAAATCAGATTTCATCACTTACAAGCTTGCAAATCAACATCTCTCTGTTATAATACCTCTCTAATGCAAACCCTAACAACAATAAATCATTAAATCATAGTATAACACCTTAGATCTTCAAGAATCATGCAAATGGGTCAAAATGAACATCATCACCAAAACACAAAAATAACAACTCAAACTCTTAGATAATCATCCTAATAGCTCTTACATCTCAGAAGTACAACCATTTTATGGAAACATTCACGTTATAACTACCAAGAAGATCATCATATGCACAAAAACTTCACATGTAGCATGTATTATGGTGTAGGCTTGTTTTAGATCTCTTTTCAAAGGTTTTAAAGACACATACTTAGTAAAACAAGGTCTGGACTTTTGGGGAACCAAAACAACAACATTACAAAGGTTAGAGATGAAGAACACACCTTGGATTTTATCAAAGAAAGGTGTGTTAGCATGGAAATGGTGATTTTTGAAGCAAAACAAGTTCCAGAGGTGTTCTAGGGTGTGTGGGTGGCTTAGGATCAGTTAGGGTTGCACTAAGGGTGTTTGGGGAGTTAAGGGTTGTATTTATAGGTGTTTTGACTCGTCCATAGCAGCACAGGCGATTAGCAGCAGTTAACAGGCGATTAGGAGTCCTAATCGCCTGTCTATTGGCGATTAGGGGCTCCAGTCGCCCACTAACCTTCCCAATCGCCTATAGTATAGGCGATTAGGCACCCATCTGGTTCCTAATCGCCTACAGCATCCCAGGTTGAGTTTTTGGCGCGTTAAACACTATTTTAACACATATAAACACGTATTAACATTCTGACAAGTCACGTAATGATTATAAACACACAATCCATGATAACTAACACATTTACATCCATTCACCAATTCCCGGGACTCGAGACTTGCGTGTGTTCGCTTAACCCCGGTGATTCCACGAATCACCAATCCTTGTACACATGGTTATGGACCGACTCCCGATGATCCCGCGGATCATCGTAACGACTCCCGATGATTCCCTAGAATCATCGTAACGACTCGACTGATCCAGTTAAGTATGTAATAAGTATGACTCGCTAAGGTAGACTTACTAGTTTAGTAAACGTTACTAACCTGAATTTGCCGGGTGTCACAGTAGCTTGTTTCCTAACCTACCGCCCTCGAACCAAAGCTTGCAGCCTCACTACTCCTTTCAAAGCTCTGAACTCGATAAGATACCAAACCCAACTGTTTAGGTTGTACAAATTATGCAGCATGAAATGAAAAAAAAATTAAAAACGCAACAAATAAAAATGCAAAGCAGGCTCAGAGTCGGGAAAACCAAACCACTTTGGCTGCAGGGCAGGTTGCACGAAATGAAGTGCCATCCTTGAACCCCGCCACGCCAAAATGGCAAGCACTTCAACTTTACACTCAGAGGTACCAACTCATCATAGCCTTAACGCAAACCATAGTTCCCCAAACCGACAAAAATGGCATTAATGTGGCTGCGACTAAACTATCGCCTCGCCATAACAATTCAATCAACCCTTCTTCAACACTATCGCCTTAAACCCTTTTTTCCGTCATCGCCACATAACAATAATAAGCTACAGATTCCATTTTCAAAACGCATCATTGCCTCACCTTTTTTTTAGAAACAATTTTAAGGCTCAGAAAGGGCGATCAATTGTGGCTGCGACTAAACTATCGCCTCGCCATAACAATTCAATCAACCCTTCTTCAACATCATCGCCTTAAAGCCATTTTTCCGTCATCGCCACATAACAATAATAAGCTACAGATTCCATTTAACATAGGACATTAACAGTTATAATAGGCATAATGAAAACACATACCCAAGTCATTCAAAGAAGACGAATATAAAGATGAACAAAATCAACAGCTACCCATGTATTCAATCGGAATTTTTTTTAAAAACATATTTTCATTCATTTGAAGCGTATTTTCATTCATTTGAAATCATTTGAAACCGTATTTTTTAAAAGCATATTTTCATTCAGATTTTTAAAAACAGATTAAACGGAATCGTGATAAACACATATTAAATCAGGTTTATTATAAAGTAATAACAACAATACTAATGAAATTTCTTATTAGTTTAAATGGAAAACATTTTTATTAAGCACATTTTCTAAAGAAACGGATTTTTATATTCAGATTTGTTATAACCGGATTTGTGCTAAACACATATTCAATCTGATTGTGATAAAGGGATTTGTAATATACAAATATTCAATCAGAATTTTTTTAAAGGGATAATAAGGATTTTTTCATTCGGATTTTTGTTAATTTTATTACTATTCAATCAGTTTTACTAATGCTATGTTTTAACATTTAAAAAACAAGATTTTATCCGAAGACACAAATTCTAGGATCCAAGTAGGTACATGGAGCTCTAGCTTTGTATCACAGATGCTAAACATAGTCGATTCTATAAATATTACCAATTCAAAAGGAACATCACACCCTGTTTTAAAAGCAGTTCAAAGGAACTCACCTTTGCTTTATAGATGTCTACTTTGATCAATCCAAACTTGGTTCCCTGATCAAGACTGATTTAATCTTAAGTACTAGTTAAATAAGTAGTGGGTACTAACTAGTCATTACTATGGTCGGCTTTGGACAACCCTACCTAGTTTAAGCATGGGTAACCAGTCCATGCGTAAATTATGGTCAAGTTCTCCAGCACCTACCTTGACTATGATCGGAAACTCTACTCTTAATATTATATAATATTTTTAATTAATCTAGATATTTAAACTTATGAAATTAAATATCTAATTGAAATAGCTACGTACCTGTATCTATAGCAGTATAGCAAGCATGTTGAAGTGTACATAATGAACCAAATAAATGTCCGATTTAAAGAAAACCTTCACCTGTTTTGTATTGACCGACTTATCATAGTCGGTTTAGACTATGGAGTTTCAAATTTTATTATTTTGACTTAATTTCCCTTCTACACAAAAGGTTTTAGGCCTGCGATCAGTGGTGAAGCTTGAACTTTTGGATGGTGATGACCGAAAGTCACAGGACCCTTTTTTCCCAAATTATGGATCGACAAAAAAAAACCTTACGTAAATAAACGTAAAACATAAAGATAACATGAGGCCTCAAATGTGTGTGAACTAAGATATACGTAAAACATAAAGATAACATGAGGCCTCAAAAAAAAAAGCTAAACTAAGATATACATATAACGTGTGTGAATAGATTGACGAATACGTGCTGTTTTCGCCTATTATAATGGATTATTGTGTATACGTTTTAATCTAAGCAATATGTAGTACTATACTGACAATGGTTTAATTGGTCTATTATTATTTGGCTTTAAAACAAAAGTCGGTTGGCCGAGATAAAAGCAAAACAACTGACAATGGTTTAATTGGTATGTTATTATTTGGCTTTAATTGGTGTATATGTACCGAATCAAAAGAAGGAAAAGAAGAAAAAAAAAGCTAGACAGAGGAGTACGTGAGTCGAACTCAACCTACTGCCACAAAGAAAGAGGCCCCTACCACCAAACCAGCAAATGTCTTTGCTCTGAAAGTTAGACAAAAACCTATAAATTAAAAGACTAATATATTTGTATTCTTATATATAATTTTACATTTTCAGTTATCGCAATTTTCATAAAAAAATGTGACTTTGACAACAATAAAAAGTCAGTGGAAATAATAAGGCTACGTGGCAGCACACCGTCGGTCGAAATGGGAGGCACCGTCATTTGTTTTTAAGGATATATACGACAAAACGTAGACTAAGAAAACATACATAAAAATAAAATTACGTCGAAACATGAATTTGTACCGACACATACACAACAATAACCATGTGAGTAAGTACTTTTTTCCTTAAAGTAAATAATGAAAATATAATTGCTACATTTTAGAAAGTTTTTAGAAAGTATAGGGTCTGATGTGAATTTTAAAAGTTGAACGACTATAGTTGTATCTTTTTTTTTTTTTTTTTTTTTGTTTTTGTTTTATGTATCAAAAGATTTAAGCATACACACAATTTTTCATAAAATTAGAGAAAGAAATTTCTCTTTTGTTCGCCTAATATTTTGCTGCTTCCACCATCTCAAATACGACAAAGTCAAATGGTAATAATGTAATTTTACAGTTTGAACAAATGGTATAACATCAATTTCAGGAGGTCACCGATTAAAACTACAAAAGAAGCATGTAGCCACGTGGCATTGTCGCATTGGCCCAAATAGGTGGCACCGACGTTTGTTTTTAAGTATATATATAATGAACAGGTAACAGAAGGGGAGGGCTTTACCGGAGAAGAAGGACGGCGGCGGTGTCCGATGACCTCCGGTTGCTGCTGCTGTTTTGTTGGTTGACAGAACACACACATATGTGTGTGTTCGTATATGATGCAGAGAAAGAGAGATAAGGGTGGAGGGATTTATAATTAAAAACAAATAAGAGGGTGTTTGGTAATGGGGATAATAACTGAAACTCGGGTGTTTGGTAACGGTATAACAATAAAATAAGAAACGTTTGGCAACGTTTTAAATAGTAGATAAGGAGCGTTTAGCCGAGATACTAAAAATTTAATAATTATTATCTATATAATCGATTGAAACGTTTGATCGTGAGATTCGAACTGGAATATTTTAATAAGTAATCGGGTGGTCGGGTACGATCCGACCCGTTTAAGAGACCCGTAACACCTCGAGGTGTTACAATATATAAAATCAGTAGTCTTCTACTCTTCTTTATTTGCTAATCAACCTAAACCCAATGTTAATTAATTAACAAAGTATTATTTAACTAATTATTTGGGTGTGAACACCTTATCTAACAAATTAAAAAATTATTAGTTTTTATCCCGGGAGCGTCCCGGGGTTAAAATATCTAATATGACATAATAAAATATCTAATATGATAACACAATTAATGACTTGTTAATACATGATTAATGAATAATCCGAACACTTTGTGTTTTTTTCATGTATGAACGAAACTCCACAAAAAATAGTCGTTTTTTTCTCCGTTTTTTATATAGCACTATGGTACTCGTTGGAAAGATAATAAAACGCTCGTTAATTTGGTGTAATTTTTTTCTTTAAAAAATCTCGTATATAAAAAATATTAACCTTTAAAATTTATAGGAGGAAACATGAGAGAGAAAAATTTAAATTTGTTTTTAATTTATTTTTTTCTAAAATAACTCAATCTCTTTTGTTTTTTTATTACCTAGTTATCTCTCAACACATGATGCCACATGGATCCTACATGGCATCTCAAGGGGGAGAATGGCCTCATTGAGTGCCATGTAGGATATATCCCTTTGGAATCTATACATATAATATTTTAGAGCAATTTTGGACACATGTCATTCATTTACCCCCCTAGCCATTATCTCTCCTCCATTGGTGATGCCGCATGGCACATTGAGAGAATTTATAAAATTTTCGTTTTTTTTTAAATCAAAAATCCCGAAAAATATAAATACCCTTCTAAAAAACACAGACATAACATAACCCTCATTCATTATCGCCTCCTCTAACCCGAAACCCTAATCAGGCGATTGAAGCTTCTCATTCATCTCCAATCGAAGGTAATCGATCTACTATTCTTATTTCAGTTCATCGATCTTTATATATCTTTTTTTTGTCTTTTCTTTAACTGATTTTCCATATCTGTTTGTATACTTTCGATTACTGTGGATGTGTCTTTTTTTTCAAATATTCGGATTTACTGATTGTTATTGGTTTTTGGTTTATTATCGTTCAGTGATGTTAGTTCTTTTCATTTTGTATTGATGTTTTAGCTTTTATGTTTTAGCTTTTGATGTAGGGGTTTTTATGGTACGATTGATAAGAGTAAGTTTTGAGTGATTATTAACACTGATTAGGGGTTTATGTGTTACGTTTCGAATTAGGGTTAATGTTTAAGGTTTCGGTTTAGGGTTATATTGATGTTTTAAGAAAGGTACGAATGGATTGTTATGATTTAGGTTTCAATTTAGGGGTTTATGGTTTAGGTATCGATTTAGGGATTTTTTTGTTCACTTGATGTTTTAAGGTTTGATTTATTAAGACTGATTAGTGGTTTAAGTGTTAGATTTCGAATTATGTTTAATGTTTAAGGTTACTACGCTGATATGGATTTTGGTGGTTGTTACAGGTGCATACACCCCAAAGTTATACAATGGTGTATGGATTTTGGTGTGAGTCGGAGGCTAACAACCGTGTTTGTATTGTAAGATATCTGTTACATGCTAAAATTTATATAGTACAGTATGTTCATACTTTTCCTAATAATATTTTAATCTTTGTAATTCGAATTATGTTTAATGTTTAAGGTTACGATTTATGGTTAAATTGATGTTTTACGAAAGCTACGAATGGATTGTTATGCTTTTAGGTTTCAATTTAGGGGTTTATGATTTAGGTATCCATTTAGGGATTTTTTTGTTCAATTGATGTTTTTAGGTTTCTATTTGATCTCGGTTTTTTAAAAACTATGGTAGTAAGTATAATGACTACATGATGCCCATTAGAAATTCTGATGTGAACTTCCCGGGACGTTCGCGTTAGGGTTCAACTCATGATTTTGAATTTAGGATTTAGGTTTGCACTTAGGAAAAATGTTATAGGTTTTGATTTAGTGTTCAATGATGTTTAAAGCAAGCTACGAATGGATTGTTATGATCTAGGTTGCCATTAGAGGTTTATGTTTTAGGTATCGATCTAACGTGTTTTATTCTTCATGTGATGTTATAAGGTTTATTCTTACTTTTATCTTTTAGGTTTGCATTTAGTAAAAATGTTTTAGTTTTTGATTTACTCTTTAATTAATATGTTAAGGAAGCTACGAATGGATTGTTATGATTTAGGTTGTCTCTACAGGTTTATGTTTTAGGTATCGATCTGGATTAGGTGTTTATGTTTAAGGTATCCATTTAAGGGGATTTATACTTAAAAGTGATGTTATAGGTTGTCTCTACAGGTTTATGTTTTAGGTATCGATCTGGATTAGGTGTTTATTTATTAGGTATCCATTTAAGGGGTTTTATGGTTTAAGTGATGTTATAATGTTTGAGTTATTGTTCTTTATTTTTTCTGTTGTTTAAGATTAACAATATTCTGGATTAATGTTCATCATCTGTCTTTTTTTGAAAAACATTTTTTATTCGGTGATACAAAGATTTGAATCATTTTAGGAGGTCTTATACTCAAACCTTAACATTACTACGCTGATATGGATTTTGGTGGTTGTTACAGGTGCATACACCCCAAAGTTATACAATGGTGTATGGATTTTGGTGTGAGTCGGAGGCTAACAACCGTGTTTGTATTGTAAGATATCTGTTACATGCTAAAATTTATATAGTACAGTATGTTCATACTTTTCCTAATAATATTTTAATCTTTGTAATTCGAATTATGTTTAATGTTTAAGGTTACGATTTATGGTTAAATTGATGTTTTACGAAAGCTACGAATGGATTGTTATGCTTTTAGGTTTCAATTTAGGGGTTTATGATTTAGGTATCCATTTAGGGATTTTTTTGTTCAATTGATGTTTTTAGGTTTCTATTTGATCTCGGTTTTTTAAAAACTATGGTAGTAAGTATAATGACTACATGATGCCCATTAGAAATTCTGATGTGAACTTCCCGGGACGTTCGCGTTAGGGTTCAACTCATGATTTTGAATTTAGGATTTAGGTTTGCACTTAGGAAAAATGTTATAGGTTTTGATTTAGTGTTCAATGATGTTTAAAGCAAGCTACGAATGGATTGTTATGATCTAGGTTGCCATTAGAGGTTTATGTTTTAGGTATCGATCTAACGTGTTTTATTCTTCAAGTGATGTTATAAGGTTTATTCTTACTTTTATCTTTTAGGTTTGCATTTAGTAAAAATGTTTTAGTTTTTGATTTACTCTTTAATTAATATGTTAAGGAAGCTACGAATGGATTGTTATGATTTAAGTTGTCTCTACAGGTTTATGTTTTAGGTATCGATCTGGATTAGGTGTTTATGTTTAAGGTATCCATTTAAGGGGATTTATACTTAAAAGTGATGTTATAGGTTGTCTCTACAGGTTTATGTTTTAGGTATCGATCTGGATTAGGTGTTTATTTATTAGGTATCCATTTAAGGGGTTTTATGGTTTAAGTGATGTTATAATGTTTGAGTTATTGTTCTTTATTTTTTCTGTTGTTTAAGATTAACAATATTCTGGATTAATGTTCATCATCTGTCTTTTTTTGAAAAACATTTTTTATTCGGTGATACAAAGATTTGAATCATTTTAGGAGGTCTTATACTCAAACCTTAACATTACTATGCTGATATGGATTTTGGTGGTTGTTACAGGTGCATACACCCCAAAGTTATACAATGGTGTATGGATTTTGGTGTGAGTCGGAGGCTAACAACCGTGTTTGTATTGTAAGATATCTGTTACATGCTAAAATTTATATAGTACAGTATGTTCATACTTTTCCTAATAATATTTTAATCTTTGTAATTCTAATCAGGTGTTACCAAAACTGTATGATAAGTGGATCGAAGATTATGGTTATCCTAGCGGTAATACCAAAATCCGTACCTTGGACTCAAAAGTGTTTGATATTAAAGTGTTGAAGATTGGTGGCAAGTGGTTCTTCTACAATGGTTGGAGGACAATGATTACTGAGTTGAGGTACCCATCTGGGTGTAACTTTCTATTTCAGTATGAGGACAACCTTCGCTCTTTCAGGATGATTACTTTCCATCAAGATGCAGTGTATGCACCTGGTAACGTCTTTTACTGCAGATTGTCCGATCCTTACACCACTGAGAAGCGATTGGTATGTTTTTTTTTAATCAAATTACATCATTAGATTTTATTATACAATATTTTCATACAATAACTTATTTTAACCACTATCAACTTTTTTGATGTTTTTTACAGCATCTCAGTTGTTACGTTGTTCATGGTTTAATGAACAATCTGCTCCCGAAGGACCCAATTGCAGTTAGAGCTGCTCCACGTAAAAACTTTCAGATCCAGCTAGCAGTGGATGATGGTTTCTTTTATGTCACTAAAGGATGGCCTTTCATTAAGGACAGTTTTTCAATCACACCTGATCATCTCATTGTCTTCGAAATCATTGACCAGGTCTTCTCTGTTTTTACTGAATATAAATTCTAAATCTTTATTAGTATGTTTTTTTCTCGCTGGATACGTCATAAGCCTGATCAAATGAATATATTTCTTTTTTTTAACAGAGCACATACAATATGTCGGTTTTTGAGCAAAACAAGCTTACTCTTCCTCCTGAACTTAAATGGGAAGCTGAAGTTAAGGAGGAGGATGATGATGAAGATTACTTTGATGAAGACATCATTGTTCTTTCTACTGATGATAGTGATGAGGTTTTAGTTTCTGATGAGTCAAGCGAGGAGGATGAAGAGGACACTGATATGGAGGAAGAGGATGATGACTCTGAGGAAGAGGAGGATGTTGGTGTGCCAGTTGTGTTCGTTGTTGACAAACACTATGTAAGTACCATAATTTATTTTTTAAATGTATTAACTTATATGCATTTTAGTCCATCAGGTTTAACTTTGGGTCTTTATATGTTAGTGCAGCCATAGTAGTGGTTTATAAGTTGACCACCTCCTAATGTGGGTCAACTGTTGTTACTTAGTCTTATTTAGATGTTAGATGTTAGGATTTCGTGAAATGTGGGTCAATTGTTGTTGTTTATTTAGATGTGAAATATGGGTGAACTGGTGTAAATGTTAGATGTTACTTTGGGTCAAGTTATTTAGATTCATTAACCCTTCAGCTACACAAATGGGTCAATCTGGTCAAATCATGCAACTGTTGGTGCAGTTGAGCAGAGTTTTCGAACAAATCGATGTCAAGTAATTTATTTGTTATATGTCACTTATTTAGATTCACTTTAATTTTCAAGTACACATCATATTTCAAATCTAATACAGAATCTCAGGACTAAAACATTAGGTGACCAGTTTGTCAAAAATATATATCTGATTCAAATGGGTCATCTGTGGTCATCAGTCAACTGCACCAAATACATATATAATATTTATACTGACCCATGCTCAACTACCCAAATGGGTCATTTTGAGTGTTACATAATCAATTTAGATTTTTACTTAGAGTTTGTTGACCTTATGAGGTCAAACTGCACTCACTGTTGTGTTTAGTTGTCATATGGTTCAAATGCCATTTAATTGCCATTTAGAACAAATTGTATAGAACTTATATGGGTCAAATACCATTTAGTTGCCATTTACAACAAATTTCACAAAATTCCTTTTAATGTTCATTATAGTTTCTTCACATTATAAAATTACAATTTAAATTATGCACCACTTATACGATATCCAAATGAGATGATCAGCTATATGTATATATTTTTATTTAGTAACTTTGTATTCGTTGTTATTTGCATAGCGTATGAAGACCCCTTGGGCAAGGGAAAACAGGTGTGCAGGAAGAGGGGTTTGAGCATTCTTGATGGTGAGGGTTTAAGTTGGGGAGTGTCTGTTGGGAGGGAAGGTGAACCTGGAAAGTACCGTTGGTACATCAGGGGTATGTCGGCTTTTGTAGCTGATACGAACTTTCAGCTTGGTGATCAAATGCATTTCCTGTTTTTCCAAAAGCAAGGTGTGTTCAAGTTCTCTAATGTTGTTAGGGGTAATGGTAGTTAGTTAAAACAGTGGTGGTTGTTATGTGGTTTGAAGACAATAGTTTTTGGTGGGTAACTTTTTTAAGTTAGAACATGATCTATGGTTGGTAGTCACAAACATTTCCACGTTTACTGCTCATGTGGTAAGTCGTGGTTTTTGGGTTTATATATGTTGATAAACAGTAATTTTTTGGGTTATGTTTAATATACATATGATTGTGCTTATGATCTATGTTTAGTAGTCGTATATTGTAATGTTCCAGGTTGTTTAGCAAGTAAGTTAGCAATGTTTGAGTAAGTTAGTAATTACATATCCATATGTTTTAAGAAAAAACTATATTTTCTAACATTACATATCGATATGTTTTTAAGAAAAAGGTTTTTTAACATTAATGTTGTAATCTTTTGGTAGGTTTAGTAGTCATGTATGATTGTGCATATGATGTTTGGTTTGTAGTGATATATGTTTACGCTAATGCTATTGTGTTGTTTATTGAGTAATTTAACATGAGTGGTTTACTGTGTAGGTAGTCATATTACAATTACAATCATATTTACTTTTATACAAAAAAAAAGTCATCATACATTCTATGACTAACTTTGAAACATTTTTATATCAGAAGCGTTTTTTACAATCAGTTGACATTTTATATTTCTTAAATGTGATATTGTTTTTTTTAAAGTAAAATTGTAGCATCGTTGACTTTTCCAAGTCAATCATATTAATGACAGTTTTCCAAAATTATTTTAATAAATATAAATTCCTTTTATATTACGAAGTTTAACTTTTCCATATCATTGTTAACAAAATCAAATTAAGATTATTACAATTAATAATATCATCAAAATATTTATAGTACATTTGAATTATTTAAAACCAACCCTTTCAAGCATTTAAAATCAATGTTTGACTATGTTAATTAAATTGTATTACAGTTTTACAATTATTTTAAATCGGTTATTTTAAAAAATTAATAATAAACAATTTTATTCAAAAATTAAATACAATTATACAAACTTCAAAATGTATGAACAAACGCAAAATGCTACCTATTTAAATAAAACTCAACAACGTAAACTTTTAAATAAACAATTTTTTTAAAACTATAATTTCAATTATACAAAGTTGAAAATATTACCATACCAAAAATCGTAGGTATGTAAACAAAACTCAACAATTTAAACTTTTAACTTAATAATGGAAACATATAAAAATGCTAATTATATTTTCATAACTTTAACCGAAATTTAACTTAATAATGGAAACACTTAAATGTAAATTTCGTTAGTGCTCAATTTTTATATTATGTTTGTCATAATTTACTAATCTTTACTAAAAATAAAAAAACTTTACATTTTTAAGTTAAACCTCTATATATACATATTAGAGGGATCGTACCTAAAATCTATATATCATAAACTTGCAGCATTATGGATCCAAACAACATAACTTTTTTGAATGACATCACTTGGCGCATGAGTAAATATACCATCAAAGTTAAGGTGCTTAGGCTTTGGAGGCGAGCAAATCGAAAGATACCTGGAGAAATTCTTTCTCTTGATATGGTTCTTATGGATGAACAGGTTATGTTTTTAACATATTTTTTTTTGAATTTGTTTTTTTGTACACATTTGTTTGTTTCGAAAATTGGTTGTTACTAAATTTATTTTTTTCGTTTTGAAACAGGGGTCGAAAATGCAAGCTATTGTATGGAGTAGATATATGAAGAAGCATGAAAAATTCTTACATGAAAATGAAACTTATTATATTTATAACTCACAACTTGCTGAAAACAAATCTACTAAACATTTTTCTAAAGATGACATGCTCTCTTTTACTTTTGAAACCAATATTTCAAAGTGTAGTAAGTTTGATGGAAGTCAATACGGTTTTAATTTTTCATCTTTTGAGTCACTTAAAGGTGGAAATCTGTCTACAGAACAAAGAATTGGTTTGTTTTAATTATACTAACAATTGTATTTTAATATTTTTCTATATTAATTATGTATTCGTATAAAATTGTTTTAACTTCTTTTTAAGATTTCATTGGCTATGTTGAAGAATGGACTCCACCAGAACCAACAGAAACTAAAGCTGGGTTGAAAAGCAAGATGAACCTTGTGTTGATCGATCTAGAGTATGTATTTCATATCTACTATGAATATGTTGGTATAAAACCCTTTATAACTTTCCTTTTAACATACATTCTGTTTATATGTAGTGGCATCAAAATGACCTGTTCTTTGTGGGAAGAGTATAGTGATCAGATGTTTGAATACATCAAGCAGAATGAAGATGAAGTTCATGTAATCCTTATTGTTCAATTTGGTAGCTTTAGCAATTATAAAGGTATGTTATATATTACTTTTTTTACAAATTCCGATTACATATTTTTGTATACCGGTATTTGTTTTACCTGTTTTAATATTTTTTTTACAAAGGCAATGTAAGTGTTCAAAATGCATTCTTTATCACTCGCCTCTTTATTAATGAAGACATTGAAGACATTCGTTCTTTCAAGAAAAGGTACCATAGTTATCTTTTTTTGTGTTTTATTTATATGTTTTCAGTTCTTTAAAGATATACAAATATTTTTTTTTTCAATTACAGTTATATTCAAAAGTTTGTCTCCAACGAATCATGTTCTGCTCAACGATCGCTGGGATCGTCTGGTAGCATGAACATGTCTGATGAATTTTTGAATAAAACACCTTTCAGCTGTATTCGTGAGCTTCCATTGATAACAGAGGTTCGTTTAAAAATCAGTTTATTTTTTCCAAATACCTTTCTTTCCATATACATTTCAGGGTTTTTCGTCGCATTATTACTGTTGGTTTTGTAGGTTAACAAACAAGTCATTGTTGTTGGAACAATCAAGGGAGTGGATCCTAACGAAGATTGGTATTACCTTGGTTGCGAGTTCTGTAACCACAAGGTTGAGCCAACTTTAAGTTTACCTGATGATGAAGAGGTGAAGGACGTAACTTCATTTAAACAAGTTTTGGTTTGCACGAATAAAGGTTGTCCCAAACAGATTGTCTCTGCTGATCCAGTGTAAGACTTCTATTTGATATACATAACTTATAATTGTATGATATTATTTATTTATTTTTTACGTTTTAGTATTCATGTTTACGTTATTAATTTTTTTAGATATAGGGTTTATTTATTAGTTTTCGTGTTTTAGGTATAGGATTCCAATAAGGGTGCAGGATTGTACTGGAATAACATCGCTTACATTGTTTGATCGAGAAGCCAAAAAAATGTTGGGCATGTCAGCGATGCAGCTTCTTGAGAAAAGCAAACAGGTAACTTATTTTTATCAGTCTTTAACAATATATTTAATTCTACTTTGTATTACTTACTAGATTAATGCCCGCGTCTACACGCAGTTCACCAACGTGCTTCTATTCTTAACACTTTAATCAACGGATCTTAACAGCATAATAAGCAATTATTGGAACACTCTTTTTTCAACCTAAAAGCCAAGTTAAAATCTAACTAATGAATAAATTAATCTAATAACAAAACCAATAAATAAGTAAGCATAACTGATTAACTTTTTATAGATAATATAAACCAAAATTACAACTTTTATTAAAGTTGTTAATAACCTGCATCATAAAGTACCAAATACATACTAAGAAAAACTATTAAAAGTTCATATAACACATACTAAACTTAATCACCTTCCTCATCGTCATCATCATCATCCCTTTCAGAATCGGACTCCTCCTCTGCTTCCACCATTGCCGCTTCCTCTTCCAGATTCATGATTCTTAGGCGAATCATTTGTTCCAGGTTCAAACTGGCAGTGGTTCTACGGTTGTTAGACATGCGTACATTATCGAGTTCCACAAGCAAGTCATAGTCATTGCAGTTCTCAATCTGATCCCTTGACATCAACCGATATTCACCATCGGAAAACAGAATACTTGCAACATTAAGATTTTCAGCAAAAAACCAACTTTGGACATGAAATACCTCCATAAGTTCATCAAACTCATCCACTTCAAAGATTTCTTCCAACTTAGCAATCAATCTGCTCTCTTCATTGCTCGGCAACCTGATGGTTCTTCCAAACTCATACACTTCTCTTTTAAAGTCTTCATCCATTTGCATAATCGCCTTTCTTGAACCAAAAACTAATAACGTAGTGTCACTCATGTTCACAAAATACCTACGCTTTATTCTGCAGAACCTCCAACTGACAACCCTTACCATTGTTGAAATTTTTTTTCCTTGGATTTGTGTGTGTTTAATTTGAAGAAAGTAAATATGTGATTTAGATTTAGTGATTATCATTATATAGAAACATTAAAACGCGTGTAAGGGAACCGAAGTGACAACTTGAATTTTCAACACTAATACTAATTAATATTTGATACCCTATTAATTGATGATCTTTTGAAAAGACTAATGCTGCAGCCTATATACGAAAGTGGCGGTTCTTATTTTAAGAAATTATAATTCGAATAATTAAATATAAACTAAAAAAGTTAATGGTTATTGTTACCATATTTATTAATATAAGAGATTTGTTGTAGTATATAAGATTTTTAATATATACGAAAGTTTACCTTAAATATAATTATTAAATTTGTATGATCTAGGTTTCCATTGAAAACAAAGTAACTCCTGTTGAGTTTTATGAATTTGAAGAGAAGAAGTTTGCTTTCAAAATTAAAGTAGGGCAATTCAACATTGATAAGAATCTTGATGGTTATGGTATACGTAAGCTTACAAATGATTCGGAAATTGTAGCTTCTCTTGAAGAACGGTTCCTTGACATTCAGGTTATGATTATCATTTAAATATTTTGTTATAATTACTGTTATGAGTCGTTATTATTGTTGTTATTTACTTATTGTTTAAACCTTTGTTTTTTAGATCGATCAACCTGTGCTTGAAAATATTGATCTAGGTGAATCTTCAACACAGAATGCAGTGTCTGTGAAGGTTAGTAGTTTACTTGGTCAATCATGTTTTCATATTAGATTTGAATGTAGCTTATTCTAACAATTTCGACATGGCTTTTAATATTGTAGGATTCTGTTGGAGATAACACTACTCCAGAATCATCTGTGAGAGTTAGTTTGATTCGTGATGAAGCGGAAGTAAAGCGTAGCCTTGACAAAGTTTACGAAACGGAAGATGATGCAAGTGAATCCACAACTAAAGTCCTAAAGTCTGAAAAGTTGATTTCGCCTAACAAATCACCTGAGAACTCAGTATTGATTCCTAAGGTTGAAAAATAGGATCAATTACCCGTTTTTTGAACATTGGTTTATTGTCAGGATTTTTATTTCATGTGTGTTGACATTTTGTTTTCATTTTATGTTTGCTTCGCTTTTGAGACAATTTTGATCTAAATAAATTGCGTGTTTACATTTCATGTTTGTTTATTATATTGGTCAAAATTCTAAAAGGTTCAATTGTTCCTAATGTGCCAATTCCCAATATGCTTATGTTTTGCAATGACCATCAATAGAATCCAAGGACAGTCTTTATCGAAGGTTGTATTATATTTTAAGACACCCGGTATTGTCACATGTCCAACTTTATGTCGTATTGTCAACAGTTAAAAGCATGGTAGGCGTGAAGTTACTTATACTTATGCTGATGGGAAAGTCAACACTAAAACAAAAAATGTGGTGTATAAAGAAATATTTTTGTTATATTTGAATAGAATGTGTATTTATTTCTTTTAAATCTTAATAAAATATTTTCTGCTACATTTTTTTATATGTTTTACCCGGTCAAAATAATTTTACGTTGGTGAGCCGCGTGTATACGCGGGCAAAGATCTAGTATTATAATATATAGATATAATGCACACACGTGCACATTCTAGTTTATATATTATTATTATTATTATTATTATTATTATTATTATTATTATTATTATATACTAAACGATCGTCTAGATATATCATATTTCTATTACTCATGCCACTCGCCACTTACTCGTCTGACAATATATGAAATATAGATTTCATATTCCTCACTTTAATAACTCTTACCTCAGAATAAAGGGTATCGGTTCGCTACGACTTCCAACACACAAGTATTTAGAGGTATGCATAAGATTTAGTTTTACGGATTGCCTACTCGTTTCTTTAAAGTGAGTGTCCTTAAATTTTGGGGTTGTTACATTCTATCCCCCTCAAAATAGGTTTCGTCCTCGAAACGTGTCAAATATGAATATCTAAAGGTAGGATATATTTATCTCGTCTTTACTTTCACGTGAATATTTTTACCATACCATCATGTATCTTATTTCGTTATTTCACTTGAAGCATTACAACTAACTAGGTATATATCATGACGCGCGTTGCGCGTTTTGGAATAAGTTTTTAGGAGTTGTTAGATAATTTCGTTACGCCGATTCAAAATGTTGATAACATTACATAAGTTTTTTAAGTTTGGTTAAGGCACACTACATAGTATCCTAATACGATTACATAAGTTTTTTAAAAAGTTAATTATAACATCCTAATAATATTGCCTAAGATTACATGAAAATAGATCATAACAAAAGTATCCAGGACTTGCTGCAAGGCTGCTGCTAAACAGTTGGATCATTTTTTCTTGGGCGGCGTTTTTGAATGTTGTGAATGAAAAGATTTGTTAGTGTTGTTTAAGGCGATTAAGGTTGCCTAACTTGTCTTATTCTTAGAATTTATGTGTTGATTTAAGCGGCATTTTTTATGAAATCGTTAATATGAACTGGGAAAAAGCATGAAATTGTTTTGTTGTGCTTTTGGCCTACACATTTTTGGGTTATATTATTGTCATTTGCTGTTACCTAAGGTTAAATGGTAGTGATGTTTAACAATAGATGTGCCTAAAAACGAAAACGGCAAAACTATGAATCGCGTAAATATTAAAGTGCTTAAACTATAAATCGCCTAAACCAAGAAACGCTAAAACAATAAAGCGTCTAAATAATCAAATGTTTAAACCATAAAGCGCCTAACTAATAGAACGCTTAAAAGTCATTTGGCCTTTCGGATCAACCCGGCGAATCCAACCAATTTGATTTAGTTTCTTCAAAACCCTTAGTTACCAGTTTGGACCTGAATTCTCATCAAAACTACCGAACCATGAACATCCATATTTACAAGAGATTAAAAGCTATCTCACGCGGTTTTTATGAACATACTTGTCATGACAAGCGTTAAACAACAAACATAAACCAGGTATGTTCTGTTCTTCTGTTGGTTTTGTTGCCTTTTGGTAATGTTATTCATCAGCAGCGGGCATATAAGGCGTTAGAGGGTGTCGTGTATTGTTGTGCAGCGATTGAAAGGTAACCAAACCTAGATTATCAAATATATGTAAACCTACACTTGTAAAAGCATGTTTAATATTACTAAGGCAGGAATCAGTCTTTTTGATTGCTTTATAGAGGATAAATATTATAGTAAAGAAACATGACAGCAAATTATCTTCCTTTTTGAGCTCAAAACCTAGTGTACGAGCTATTCATGCCATCCATTAATGTCCTAGTTGCATTATGCTGTTAAATTTTTTTTTTTAGTGTTCTTAAAATACATTCACAAGTATTATGGCAAAACAAAGAAATAGAATGTAAAGACTGTTGAAATATTTTGGTCGTAAATTAGAATCTTAAATGTATTTCACTGCTTCAACATCAGCGTGTGTTGAACAAAACCATAGCGGGCCATAGTGTAATTGTAATTATAATCCTTATCATCTGGTTTTTGATGTATAGGTATAGCCTTTGATATCAGTCCTGAGGTCAATGAAAGCTTACTGTTAACCGGAGTTGAACCAACACCGGGATCAATCCATAAGTAAAAGGGTGGAATCTGCAACCGCTAATAATTTGGCAAATCACTAACATAATTGAAACCATAGGTCTTTAATAAAATAGCATCTTACCACGGCGTTTAAGATCTTTCATTACTTCCGTCGCCAGTCACTGGCTCCATCACAATCGCCGCCTTGATTAGTTCAAACACTATAATCACAACAAACACATCGTTACACGGAAACTACCAATTATAACCACAAAAACAGTAAAATCATCAAATTCTGAATTATAACAAACTTACTGCGCCTCGCTTTTGATTAAGTTCACTGTTGCAAGATACTATCATATAACTATTATTCTTGTAAGCCCCTGGAAACATGAACAGATTACTATTCAACATAATCAAACAACTATTATCAATTTACAAACATACCGGATTTGAGATGAGATTGGTGCTTGATGGAAAACATATATTGCTTTATTAGTCTTTCAGCCCTGATGTATCCTGCAATATTAACAAATCCGAATCATTAAGGCGATACAATAACATAAAATGAAAGGAAAGAAACAAAAGATCAGTTACACAACAAATTGAAATATTTTTTTTTGTGGAATATAGAGCTGATGCGGAAACATGTTCTAAACGCTTGGAAACATTCGGAAACAAAAGATTCAATCTCAAAACCGAAACCAAACCTAATGTGTCAAAAGTAAATAAAAAACCAGCAGTAAACAAAACTACGTTTACTCTATGTTTAGGTATTCAGCTCCAATCATTTAGAATTCCTATGTATAAAAGCATTAAACCCAAACATAGTTATATAGTGATGTGCTATTAATTTGGATTCAACTTGTAACAAAAATATTAAGGAGAAGCAACTCATAAAGCATACCCGTATATCGCTAGATCATGGCAAACACAATGAGTTTAGCGCATCCAAAGTTAGACACCCCCGATGTGTGGCACCACGGGGCATGCTCCTCATCCACCATTTTCAACTTTTGATTGTAATTCCAGCACCTAACAAATCATCTTCGGCATATTTCATACACTCCATCGTATGGTACACCCGATTAGACGTACCTTACGCCCCTACCTGCAAGTTGTTGCTACTTTTTGTATGTGTTGTGTCAGGTTATAGTTTTCTTATAGCTTGACCATCATGACAAAATGCTATATTCTTCTACTTTAAATCGCCACAACACACGTTTTCTTGTAGTTTGACTACAACACAATGTTGATCTCCACGTCCATTTAACCAAGAGACCCGTATTAACATCCGAAAGCTTAGAAATACCCAACCCCCTAAACTTTTTCAGTCTAGTGACCACATCCCACAACACACGTTATCAACCTATTTCTATCCAGCCTTTTCATCTGTTGATCAGACTATTCCTTCAAACGGCATTTGTCGACAACCTACACTTTACAAAGTAAACGCCTAATGCACTTTCGAAATGCCTAAAGAAAATAATACCTGAAACGCCTATCGTCTTGCAACAACAAATTAATGCTAACACTAAACAATGTTAACCAAAATTTCAAAACGCTTAAAGAAAATAATACCTTAAACGCCTATCGCCTTGCAGTAACAAATTAACGCTACTACTAAACAATGTTAACCAAAAAAAATTAACATAAACCTAATGATCAAAACAAACCGACGCTAATGTGTCGCCTACTGTGTATAGTAAGCTGCATATAGCTTTTTGCCTATTAAAATATAATACTCAAAACACACACACTATATAAACACTCTATAACATTACTAAACATCCTTTTTCTTAAAAGTCTAAAGTAACATACATGTATAGACAACCTAATCATATATCGCCTAATACATATAGTCACCTACATACACTAAGTTAATCGTCTCGACATTGAATGGCATAGCGCCTAATGCATATACTCAGCTACAATCATCTTGGCTTCTGATTGAGTGAATCAGATTCGTTTTCTCGTACACAACCATCACAGCTCCTCCCAAGTCGCCCAAAACACCCTAATCCGAAGCCAACACCCACCATTGGACCCGTCACCAACAATACCCACAAACACCACCACCTAACCGGAGCACCACCAACGACCACGGGACCACCATCATCGAGCCAAACAACCATCCCCGTCCTATCCTCCTTCTACAACGCCTAAAGTAATGAACAAATTGAAAGGCAAATCATTATACAATAATTGTTATATATATATACACTTACAACGATTTGAGCTGCAAGTTGAAGCCCAAGTGTGTGTGAAAGTGAACCTTATATTAGAAACCGATAAAGCCGAGTGGGATTTGGGATCCATGAAATTTTGGGGTAGAAGAGAGGAGAAATCGGGACAGAGGGTGAGGAAGAAGGCCGACTGCTGCAGAAGATTATCGGTTGCAGATTTGAGGGTTTATGAAGGTTTAAGAGAATAGGGGAAAACTTCTAGAAAAGCAGATAAGAGAAGATTATCGGTTGCAGATTTGAGGGTTTAGAAGGAAAGTGTGAGGAAGATGGAAGTTAGCGGTGGTGGTAGGTGAGAATAAAGTCTAGATAGATAATGGAATACAGATGTAGCATATCAGGGCAACCACGTTTAGCAAACACAAATGTGGAAAAAAATAATGGAAGAAAAGAAACCACCAGGTTCGAACCCGGGTCAACCAGTTACAACACAAACCATTAGACCACTACACCACCACCATCAGATGTCAATAATACCAAAACAAAACATATTTATTAGAATATAAATTTAAGACAGGAAAAAAATCACTGTTCAAAGTGGAAGGTTTGTTATTATAGTTAAATTCCTCCACATTGTTAAACACATCTATTAAGCAATATAGACCTGTGAAACCTTTTTTTATGGACATTACATATCTCAAACAAATAAACTACTCAGCACATCACTTATTCTCTACTACTAATAATAACTTAGTCGAATAACACTCTTACGACTATATCGGGATTCTTCCGTTTTGTCAGACTTATTTAATGAACGTAGTGCAAGTGAACTTATTATTGTTTATTACTACTCTTTCATCTTCTGAAATACGCAACTTTACCCCTTTGTTCCTTCGAAGGGTTGTCACCTCGTATAAGCTGCCACACCTTACTTATTAATATGTCCATACGCTAGTTGTAACCCCATATCATAATCTCTTAAGGTCTCTTGTATATAAAAAAGTAGTCATCTTCTAAACTAATTTATTTGCGTCGCTTAATTCATGTAATAATACATTGTCGACCTCTTTATGTAATATTTCTTAATACTGATGTCTATAGTTTAGTATTAAGAATACATCTAGTGATATCAATCTGTTACGGTCAATATTCCCTTGACTATAGTTATCAGAATATTCCTACTATAACTAAGGCAACCAACAATACACATGATTGTATTTTCTAGCATACATAAATACATACATATAAATATATACATATAACTGATAATACATAGCTACGTTATTTAGGTGCAATTGTCGTCACTATACTTCACACAACCATTCTAACTAGTTTCCATCATGTATCTTAATGTAGGTGTCCATATGTGATCATTATTTTTACTCGGTATTCCTCTTTACTTGTCTGGGATTATAATACATTTCCTTCTGTATCTTGTGATGTCTTTCCTTCAACCAAGCAAATAATAATCATTCCCTAGTTCATGGTACGACTTTGTTGTACCTAGATGAATAAATATCTCAACTTCTGAGTCTATTCAAGAATCACTCTCTTGATCTAACAAGTTCCTAGACTCCTTAGTTGTCTACTATGAATCTTAGTTCCTTGGCCATTCTTATCCCTACATAGCTTGACCCATTCTTCTTCTCTTATTTTAGATTTCTGTTAGGATCTGAGTTCGATTGTTTTGATAGTTTAGATGAATAATGAAATAAATGAAGTGAAGTATAAATGGAAAGTGCAGCGGAATGATAAACTGTAAATCAAAACAAGAGATTAAATGTTTTTAATCGAAAGCTTTCATTAATTGAAAGGTTACAATTGTACAAGTACTCCCCCTCAGCCTGATCACTCAGAGAATGTTTGTCTAAGAGAATGACTAGAGTGATGAATAGAACAGTACAATCATTGTTCTATTTATAGACAAATCTAAACCTCTGATGATCACTGTTGACGTCACCTAAGACAGCGACCTCTAACTGAATAACAATATAAAACATCTGCTAACTACAACTACTGTTACATTCAAAACACTGCTAACATAAACTACTGTGAAGGAAAACTCTGATGGTCTTGTATCATCTGTTGAATCCAAAGTGCTGTTGGTTCCAACAGACCTTTGTCTTCAGTACATGCTCAGCAGTTGTTTCTTCTTCAGATCTTTATCCATCAGTTGTTTGTTCAGCAGACCTTTTAGTAGCAGCAGTTGTCTTCATCAGTTGTTTGGTGTAGCAGTTGTTAGGGTCAACAGTCTTTTGGGGAAAGTATCTTGAATCTACTGATTATTCAAAGGATCAATTAGATAGAATATTTTGGCTTTCTAATCATCTGTTCTTCTCCAGGTCAGCAGACCTAACAATCTCCCCCTAGAACAGATGATGCCAAAACTAAGCTTTATTCTTGATCTTTATTTCTCATCAGACTTTCTCTGATTTGACCTTTGAGTTGTAATTCAAAGCTCAATGAGAAGAGGTCTTCAGCATTTCTTTCCAGCTCTAGATTCAGCGTCTAAATAATCAAATGTTTAAACCATAAAGCGCCTAACTAATAGAACGCTTAAAAGTCATTTGGCCTTTCGGATCAACCCGGCGAATCCAACCAATTTGATTTAGTTTCTTCAAAACCCTTAGTTACCAGTTTGGACCTGAATTCTCATCAAAACTACCGAACCATGAACATCCATATTTACAAGAGATTAAAAGCTATCTCACGCGGTTTTTATGAACATACTTGTCATGACAAGCGTTAAACAACAAACATAAACCAGGTATGTTCTGTTCTTCTGTTGGTTTTGTTGCCTTTTGGTAATGTTATTCATCAGCAGCGGGCATATAAGGCGTTAGAGGGTGTCGTGAATTGTTGTGCAGCGATTGAAAGGTAACCAAACCTAGATTATCAAATATATGTAAACCTACACTTGTAAAAGCATGTTTAATATTACTAAGGCAGGAATCAGTCTTTTTGATTGCTTTATAGAGGATAAATATTATAGTAAAGAAACATGACAGCAAATTATCTTCCTTTTTGAGCTCAAAACCTAGTGTACGAGCTATTCATGCCATCCATTAATGTCCTAGTTGCATTATGCTGTTACAATTTTTTTTTTAGTGTTCTTAAAATACATTCACAAGTATTATGGCAAAACAAAGAAATAGAAAGTAAAGACTGTTGAAATATTTTGGTCGTAATTTAGAATCTTACATGTATTTCACTGCTTCAACATCAGCGTGTGTTGAACAAAACCATAGCGGGCCATAGTGTAATTGTAATTATAATCCTTATCATCTGGTTTTTGATGTATAGGTATAGCCTTTGATATCAGTCCTGAGGTCAATGAAAGCTTACTGTTAACCGGAGTTGAACCAACACCGGGATCAATCCATAAGTAAAAGGGTGGAATCTGCAACCGCTAATAATTTGGCAAATCACTAACATAATTGAAACCATAGGTCTTTAATAAAATAGCATCTTACCACGGCGTTTAAGATCTTTCATTACTTCCGTCGCCAGTCACTGGCTCCATCACAATCGCCGCCTTGATTAGTTCAAACACTATAATCACAACAAACACATCGTTACACGGAAACTACCAATTATAACCACAAAAACAGTAAAATCATCAAATTCTGAATTATAACAAACTTACTGCGCCTCGCTTTTGATTAAGTTCACTGTTGCAAGATACTATCATATAACTATTATTCTTGTAAGCCCCTGGAAACATGAACAGATTACTATTCAACATAATCAAACAACTATTATCAATTTACAAACATACCGGATTTGAGATGAGATTGGTGCTTGATGGAAAACATATATTGCTTTATTAGTCTTTCAGCCCTGATGTATCCTGCAATATTAACAAATCCGAATCATTAAGGCGATACAATAACATAAAATGAAAGGAAAGAAACAAAAGATCAGTTACACAACAAATTGAAATATTTTTTTTTGTGGAATATAGAGCTGATGCGGAAACATGTTCTAAACGCTTGGAAACATTCGGAAACAAAAGATTCAATCTCAAAACCGAAACCAAACCTAATGTGTCAAAAGTTAATAAAAAACCAGCAGTAAACAAAACTACGTTTACTCTATGTTTAGGTATTCAGCTCCAATCATTTAGAATTCCTATGTATAAAAGCATTAAACCCAAACATAGTTATATAGTGATGTGCTATTAATTTGGATTCAACTTGTAACAAAAATATTAAGGAGAAGCAACTCATAAAGCATACCCGTATATCGCTAGATCATGGCAAACACAATGAGTTTAGCGCATCCAAAGTTAGACACCCCCGATGTGTGGCACCACGGGGCATGCTCCTCATCCACCATTTTCAACTTTTGATTGTAATTCCAGCACCTAACAAATCATCTTCGGCATATTTCATACACTCCATCGTATGGTACACCCGATTAGACGTACCTTACGCCCCTACCTGCAAGTTGTTGCTACTTTTTGTATGTGTTGTGTCAGGTTATAGTTTTCTTATAGCTTGACCATCATGACAAAATGCTATATTCTTCTACTTTAAATCGCCACAACACACGTTTTCTTGTAGTTTGACTACAACACAATGTTGATCTCCACGTCCATTTAACCAAGAGACCCGTATTAACATCCGAAAGCTTAGAAATACCCAACCCCCTAAACTTTTTCAGTCTAGTGACCACATCCCACAACACACGTTATCAACCTATTTCTATCCAGCCTTTTCATCTGTTGATCAGACTATTCCTTCAAACGGCATTTGTCGACAACCTACACTTTACAAAGTAAACGCCTAATGCACTTTCGAAATGCCTAAAGAAAATAATACCTGAAACGCCTATCGTCTTGCAACAACAAATTAATGCTAACACTAAACAATGTTAACCAAAATTTCAAAACGCTTAAAGAAAATAATACCTTAAACGCCTATCGCCTTGCAGTAACAAATTAACGCTACTACTAAACAATGTTAACCAAAAAAAATTAACATAAACCTAATGATCAAAACAAACCGACGCTAATGTGTCGCCTACTGTGTATAGTAAGCTGCATATAGCTTTTTGCCTATTAAAATATAATACTCAAAACACACACACTATATAAACACTCTATAACATTACTAAACATCCTTTTTCTTAAAAGTCTAAAGTAACATACATGTATAGACAACCTAATCATATATCGCCTAATACATATAGTCACCTACATACACTAAGTTAATCGTCTCGACATTGAATGGCATAGCGCCTAATGCATATACTCAGCTACAATCATCTTGGCTTCTGATTGAGTGAATCAGATTCGTTTTCTCGTACACAACCATCACAGCTCCTCCCAAGTCGCCCAAAACACCCTAATCCGAAGCCAACACCCACCATTGGACCCGTCACCAACAATACCCACAAACACCACCACCTAACCGGAGCACCACCAACGACCACGGGACCACCATCATCGAGCCAAACAACCATCCCCGTCCTATCCTCCTTCTACAACGCCTAAAGTAATGAACAAATTGAAAGGCAAATCATTATACAATAATTGTTATATATATACACTTACAACGATTTGAGCTGCAAGTTGAAGCCCAAGTGTGTGTGAAAGTGAACCTTATATTAGAAACCGATAAAGCCGAGTGGGATTTGGGATCCATGAAATTTTGGGGTAGAAGAGAGGAGAAATCGGGACAGAGGGTGAGGAAGAAGGCCGACTGCTGCAGAAGATTATCGGTTGCAAATTTGAGGGTTTATGAAGGTTTAAGAGAATAGGGGAAAACTTCTAGAAAAGCAGATAAGAGAAGATTATCGGTTGCAGATTTGAGGGTTTAGAAGGAAAGTGTGAGGAAGATGGAAGTTAGCGGTGGTGGTAGGTGAGAATAAAGTCTAGATAGATAATGGAATACAGATGTAGCATATCAGGGCAACCACGTTTAGCAAACACAAATGTGGAAAAAAATAATGGAAGAAAAGAAACCACCAGGTTCGAACCCGGGTCAACCAGTTACAACACAAACCATTAGACCACTACACCACCACCATCAGATGTCAATAATACCAAAACAAAACATATTTATTAGAATATAAATTTAAGACAGGAAAAAAATCACTGTTCAAAGTGGAAGGTTTGTTATTATAGTTAAATTCCTCCACATTGTTAAACACATCTATTAAGCAATATAGACCTGTGAAACCTTTTTTTTATGGACATTACATATCTCAAACAAATAAACTACTCAGCACATCACTTATTCTCTACTACTAATAATAATTTAGTCGAATAACACTCTTACGACTATATCGGGATTCTTCCGTTTTGTCAGACTTATTTAATGAACGTAGTGCAAGTGAACTTATTATTGTTTATTACTACTCTTTCATCTTCTGAAATACGCAACTTTACCCCTTTGTTCCTTCGAAGGGTTGTCACCTCGTATAAGCTGCCACACCTTACTTATTAATATGTCCATACGCTAGTTGTAACCCCATATCATAATCTCTTAAGGTCTCTTGTATATAAAAAAGTAGTCATCTTCTAAACTAATTTATTTGCGTCGCTTAATTCATGTAATAATACATTGTCGACCTCTTTATGTAATATTTCTTAATACTGATGTCTATAGTTTAGTATTAAGAATACATCTAGTGATATCAATCTGTTACGGTCAATATTCCCTTGACTATAGTTATCAGAATATTCCTACTATAACTAAGGCAACCAACAATACACATGATTGTATTTTCTAGCGTACATAAATACATACATATAAATATATACATATAACTGATAATACATAGCTACGTTATTTAGGTGCAATTGTCGTCACTATACTTCACACAACCATTCTAACTAGTTTCCATCATGTATCTTAATGTAGGTGTCCATATGTGATCATTATTTTTACTCGGTATTCCTCTTTACTTGTCTGGGATTATAATACATTTCCTTCTGTATCTTGTGATGTCTTTCCTTCAACCAAGCAAATAATAATCATTCCCTAGTGTAGTTGAAGAAATCGACACGAAAACAGGATTATATGATCATACAAGTTACTAAACCAGGTGCGGAAACCCTAGCTTAGAACAAACTGATATAAACTCAATTCAAAACACAATCAAAGTCATTTTAAAGCTTTTCATAGATTAACTCTTTCAAATACTTGGTTACAACTCAGTTACAGTTAATCTAGCACACACAATAACACTCTCAGACCTCTCTTGAACACACCTCAAAAACACACACACTAAATGACTCGCTTAAACTTACAAAATCACAAAATCTATATATAGGACCTGCACGTTCGCCCCTTTCATTTGGTCGAACGTGGGTCATTTCCACATTCGCCCACTGCAAGTGGTCGAATGTGTCTTCTTGTTAGTCTAGTTCCAGATTCGTCCATCTATCTTCTACCTTCGCCCATTGTCTTTTCACCTTCGCCCATTCTGTCTTCCTTCGCCCCTTTAACCATTTCTAACACATGTTAACATATCTAATCATTAGTCGCAAAACGCATCTACAAACTCCCCCTCGACTATTGATTAGATCGTTTTCTGTCTTCGTCCATGGCTTTGTTCAGCAACTTGATTCTGAGCTGTTTCTTTTGCTCTGTAGTCATCTCAGGCTCTAATTTCCTCTTTACCGGCTTTGACACATTTGCCATCTTCACCTTCTTGCCAAGCTTTCCTTCCAAATTACTACCAGCATTAATGTCATAAGCAAAGCAAACACCCACAACTTGTGTGTATTTCTTTGCTTGATCTGCATCGTTCGGCTCATGATGAATCGGATTATAAAAGAGCATGATGATGTCTTCGAAGGTGCAATTTATCAACCACATTGGATCAAATACATGAACATGCTTGTATTTGTCCTTTCCATCTCTCAACACAATCACCGCTTCTGCCTTCCTCCAATCATAATACCAGAAAATGAAGTCAGCACTGAAGTGTTGAGGCATAGGCATCAAAGGTATCTTTCTCATCACTTCAGGTGCCTTATAAATCAAGGTAACCCGTTTCAACTTGGTTCTGGGATCAATATCCCTGTGAACTTTCCTCCGGGGATATTGTGGTTTAAATCTGTTCCACTTAGTTCTACTTTCCCAAACCAATTTGTCTGCACACCAACCGACATGTGAATTATTCACTGAAGCACCCGACATTTGGAATCTGCATAGATCTCTAACCGCCCAGTATGGTAGAGTCAGCAAGTCAATGAATCTGTAAAAGTACAAGATTCCAGATTCCCACTTAGCAGCTAAACACTTCAGCCTGCCTAAGTATGTCCACCCGAGAGCTCTGCCTCTGAACTTCGCATTGTGAAACCTATAAAAGTTTCCTTGAGCTTCAGGCTTCGGTCGGTTTTCATCCATCAGTCTTAACTTCTTCAAATACTCTTTCAATTCATCAGTCTTATTTGAAGATTCTGGCAAATCAGCTCCAAGTACTTTCTCTACAAACTCAGCACTCCTCTTCTTTGCCTTTCTTTTTGCAGACGTATTAGGAATCTCAGTAAAATCAGGAAACACCAAGTCTTCATCAGTTTGTCTGAAGTACTGTGGATATTCCTCATGTGTGATATCCTCTATTTCAACTTCTTCAAATTCAGGGGTGTCTTTGTCATCAGAGTGACTTCCAATATCCTTTTCAGGAATATGTGGAGTCGACTCATCAACAATGAACTCTTCAAACGTTTTCCCTACCCTCTGTGCAAGCCCATCTAAAATCTCCTTTGCCACAGATGCAGGTACTTCCCCTTCTTCCAAATCAGGATCGTTATATTCCAATTCATATCGCATGTCATCAGTTTGGAATATTTCAGCAAAACGACCTGTGAACTCAATGGTCCATTCTCTTCTTTCTAACATGTCCTTATAGACTTGTTTAGCATCGTCAGATAAAGATCTCACCTTCTCATTCCAAAACACCGTCTCATCAGAATCAACATTCTCACTCTTCTTCTTTGAACTTGACTCATCTGTGTCTTTCTTCTTCTTTGAAGGTGGTCTCTTTTCGAATGTAAACTTCGAAGTATCATCTCCTCCATCATTATCATCACTACTACTACTATCATCCTCCTTTTGACTTCCCGAACCTTCAGCATCATCATCATTATCATTATCATCATCTCCATCATCACTCTTTTCCGATTCTTCATCCTCATCATCCTCATCTTCCTCTTTGTCAGATTCAGATGGTTCAAAGTCAACCTGTTCAACCTCTTTCTCTTTATCTTCCTCACCCTCCTTCAGCTTGGGTGCAACATTGTACAGATTGTCTATCAACTCACTAAGGCGTTTGTTTTCAGCCTTCAATTCTTTATTATCTTCTTTTATAGCCTTGTATCTGTTCTTGTTTCTCAGACACTTTCCTTCAAGCTTCTTATTCTTAGCTTCTAGCTTCTTCACCTTCTCGTCAATCTCATCCTGATTCGACTTAGAAGCTACCACAATCTGAAGCATTTTCTCTTCATTCTGCTTGAACTTGGCAATTTCAGCTTGCTGAGCCACTAACATCTTCATCATGTCGTCCATTTTCTTATTCACTTGCTTCATCACTTCGTCATCCACAGTGACTTTCTTTGACTTGGATTTTGACTTAGATGGCTCAACTTCAACTTCTTTTTCTTTCTGAGGCTTTGTAAACATGTTAAGAACATTATCCAGTGCTATATTGAATTGATCCACTGGTAATTTCGTTGCCTCCACAGTCTTTTGTTTCTTAGTGGCTGGTGAAGATTGTTTAGATGACGTTCCAGCTTCAGGTAATCTCTTTCCTCTCAAAAGTAGGTTTAATTCTTTCTCTCTAAGTTGCTTTGTACTTGTCTTCTTGGCCATGGTTTTGTGTTTGGGCTTGGGCAAGTTAACTACTACGGTTTCTCCTTCATTCAACTCGTCCAAATTCACAGTTAACCCTTCATCTTCAGCACCAACAGACTGCTTGCTCTTCTTAGCTTCTTCAATTGATCTGTTAAGTGATTCAGACTCACCAACCAAAGTGGCCTTTTGTTTGGTAGTCCGGACATTTTCAGCATCCGAATCCCACTGTTCTTCAGTCTCAGTCTCCTCTGAATCTACAGACTCTTCATCTACCAAACTAGTACCCTTCTTTGCAGTAGATTTCTTCCTCACAGCTTGTTGTTTTGAACTCCCCTGCTCAGTCTTTCCTTTGCCCTTCCCTTTGGCTCCAGGATTGACTACTTGTCTTTTCCTCTTTGTACTTGCATCAGCATAGACCAACGGATCATCATTGTCACTATCACTATCAGGATGCCTCGCTGTATTCTTTCCAGGATCCATGTAATCCTCTCTAGCCAAGGCTCCAAACAATCTCCTGTAAGGTGGTCTCTCATTATCAGGCACACCTTTGTAACCTTTCATTCTAGCCAAGGTTCTAATGTTCATATGATCCATAGCAAGTATCTGTGTTGGATCCTTCTTCAGGTTTGGATATTTGTGATCAAAGATCATCATCAGAAATCTAGGATAAAGCATGAAATATTTCTTCTTCAAACCTTTCAGCATCTCCAGCATATGATCTAAAATCATCCCAGCAACGTTAAATGGTTTGTTAAGAGTCAACGCAACCATTAACGAGCTCAAACTTTTCCTCATCACGTCGTATCCTCCACTAACGCATCCAAACACATGTATAATAACATGAGCAAAATACTTAAACTGCACTCCCAGTTTCCCTTTGTACATAGAACCATCAGTGATCGGTCCTTTGTATTTCATCCTTAGGAAACAGGCTTTCTGTTCAGTCCATGAAAGTTCTCTTGGATCTTCACTGGTTTCAAACTGGATCTGGAGAGCTTCTCTGATATCAGCTTCAGTGATAAACATCTCCATTCCTTGAATCTTGCTCTTAATGATCGTCTGATTGTCAAAGTAATCATACTTCGCGTTGTTGTAAAAATCCTCAACTATATCCTTGTAGATGATAGTTGGTGTAGCCAAAGCATAAACTACTCTGCATCTTTTCAAAAACTTGATAATCTCTGTGAATTCCACATTCTTCTCTACATCTCCCAGATACGCGCAACAGTTGTGATTCTTCTCAAACGGCCATTTATTACCGCTTGATGATTCACCTTCTTGTACAGTTTCTGGAATAGGATCAGTAACTGCAGTCTCAACAGGAATATCTATATTTGCTTGTTCTTCAGCCATCTGAAACATAAAATCAAAATAAACGTCAAAACACGAAATCGACAAAACTTGAAAATTTTAGAAGTTTGGAATTCCACATTCGCCCAAAATGAAATGGTCGAATGTAGGTTATTGTGGCCGAAGATGCAAACTTCTGGTCGAATGTAAAATGATTTTGGATAAAATATACATTCGCCCGTTTTTAGATTACCTTCGTCCACTCAGTTTCACCTTCGTCCACACGACGAACCGAAGGTGGAACTTGTTCTTGCCCAAAATTTAAAAATTTTCAAACCTGTTTTTAACTCTTAATTTTGATCAAAAACAATCCTAATATGGCCGACTAGAACTCGTATAACGTGTGAATTTTTGGTCGAAGGTGAGTGGTTTTCTGGGCGAACCTAGAGATTTTTGGTCGAACCTAGGTTTTCTGGGCGAACCTAGAGATTTTGCTCTGATACCACTTTGTAGTTGAAGAAATCGACACGAAAACAGGATTATATGATCATACAAGTTACTAAACCAGGTGCGGAAACCCTAGCTTAGAACAAACTGACATAAACTCAATCAAAACACAATCAAAGTCATTTTAAAAGCTTTTCATAGATTAACTCTTTCAAATACTTGATTACAACTCAGTTACAGTTAATCTAGCACACACATAAACTCTCTCAGACCTCTCTGGAACACACCTCAAAAACACACACACTAAATGACTCGCTTAAACTTACAAAATCACAAAATCTATATATAGGACCTGCACGTTCGCCCCTTTCATTTGGTCGAACGTGGGTCATTTCCACATTCGCCCACTTTCAGTGGTCGAATGTGTCTTCTTGTTAGTCTAGTTCCAGATTCGTCCATCTATCTTCTACCTTCGCCCATTGTCTTTTCACCTTCGCCCATTCTGTCCAGGTTCGCCCATATCAGTTTTTGAAAAACGGTTACACTTTGAAAAACGGTTATTTTGATCTCTGATTTTCAAAAGTTTGTGAATTTGATTGATCTTAATCAGGTTTTGATTCGGAATTGATTTGGAGCAACTTTAATTCTTGGAATTTTGAATTTTAACCACAAAATCAACTCTAAATCTTTCAAAAACACTCAATAACCATTTTTATGCAAAAACAGATGTGAATTGATCAAAATAATGTCCAAATCAGCTCTGAGTTTATCAATTTGTTGTTGTATGATCCTCTATGCTCTGATACCACTTTGTAGTTGAAGAAATCGACACGAAAACAGGATTATATGATCATACAAGTTACTAAACCAGGTGCGGAAACCCTAGCTTAGAACAAACTGATATAAACTCAATTCAAAACACAATCAAAGTCATTTTAAAGCTTTTCATAGATTAACTCTTTCAAATACTTGGTTACAACTCAGTTACAGTTAATCTAGCACACACAATAACACTCTCAGACCTCTCTGGAACACACCTCAAAAACACACACACTAAATGACTCGCTTAAACTTACAAAATCACAAAATCTATATATAGGACCTGCACGTTCGCCCCTTTCATTTGGTCGAACGTGGGTCATTTCCACATTCGCCCACTGCAAGTGGTCGAATGTGTCTTCTTGTTAGTCTAGTTCCAGATTCGTCCATCTATCTTCTACCTTCGCCCATTGTCTTTTCACCTTCGCCCATTCTGTCTTCCTTCGCCCCTTTAACCATTTCTAACACATGTTAACATATCTAATCATTAGTCGCAAAACGCATCTACACCTAGTTCATGGTACGACTTTGTTGTACCTAGATGAATAAATATCTCAACTTCTGAGTCTATTCAAGAATCACTCTCTTGATCTAACAAGTTCCTAGACTCCTTAGTTGTCTACTATGAATCTTAGTTCCTTGGCCATTCTTATCCCTACATAGCTTGACCCATTCTTCTTCTCTTATTTTAGATTTCTGTTAGGATCTGAGTTTGATTGTTTTGATAGTTTAGATGAATAATGAAATAAATGAAGTGAAGTATAAATGGAAAGTGCAGCGGAATGATAAACTGTAAATCAAAACAAGAGATTAAATGTTTTTAATCGAAAGCTTTCATTAATTGAAAGGTTACAATTGTACAAGTACTCCCCCTCAGCCTGATCACTCAGAGAATGTTTGTCTAAGAGAATGACTAGAGTGATGAATAGAACAGTACAATCATTGTTCTATTTATAGACAAATCTAAACCTCTGATGATCACTGTTGACGTCACCTAAGACAGCGACCTCTAACTGAATAACAATATAAAACATCTGCTAACTACAACTACTGTTACATTCAAAACACTGCTAACATAAACTACTGTGAAGGAAAACTCTGATGGTCTTGTATCATCTGTTGAATCCAAAGTGCTGTTGGTTCCAACAGACCTTTGTCTTCAGTACATGCTCAGCAGTTGTTTCTTCTTCAGATCTTTATCCATCAGTTGTTTGTTCAGCAGACCTTTTAGTAGCAGCAGTTGTCTTCATCAGTTGTTTGGTGTAGCAGTTGTTAGGGTCAACAGTCTTTTGGGGAAAGTATCTTGAATCTACTGATTATTCAAAGGATCAATTAGATAGAATATTTTGGCTTTCTAATCATCTGTTCTTCTCCAGGTCAGCAGACCTAACAATCTCCCCCTAGAATAGATGATGCCAAAACTAAGCTTTATTCTTGATCTTTATTTCTCATCAGACTTTCTCTGATTTGACCTTTGAGTTGTAATTCAAAGCTCAATGAGAAGAGGTCTTCAGCATTTCTTTCCAGCTCTAGATTCAGCGTCTAAATAATCAAATGTTTAAACCATAAAGCGCCTAACTAATAGAATGCTTAAAAGTCATTTGGCCTTTCGGATCAACCCGGCGAATCCAACCAATTTGATTTAGTTTCTTCAAAACCCTTAGTTACCAGTTTGGACCTGAATTCTCATCAAAACTACCGAACCATGAACATCCATATTTACAAGAGATTAAAAGCTATCTCACGCGGTTTTTATGAACATACTTGTCATGACAAGCGTTAAACAACAAACATAAACCAGGTATGTTCTGTTCTTCTGTTGGTTTTGTTGCCTTTTGGTAATGTTATTCATCAGCAGCGGGCATATAAGGCGTTAGAGGGTGTCGTGTATTGTTGTGCAGCGATTGAAAGGTAACCAAACCTAGATTATCAAATATATGTAAACCTACACTTGTAAAAGCATGTTTAATATTACTAAGGCAGGAATCAGTCTTTTTGATTGCTTTATAGAGGATAAATATTATAGTAAAGAAACATGACAGCAAATTATCTTCCTTTTTGAGCTCAAAACCTAGTGTACGAGCTATTCATGCCATCCATTAATGTCCTAGTTGCATTATGCTGTTAAATTTTTTTTTTAGTGTTCTTAAAATACATTCACAAGTATTATGGCAAAACAAAGAAATAGAAAGTAAAGACTGTTGAAATATTTTGGTCGTAAATTAGAATCTTACATGTATTTCACTGCTTCAACATCAGCGTGTGTTGAACAAAACCATAGCGGGCCATAGTGTAATTGTAATTATAATCCTTATCATCTGGTTTTTGATGTATAGGTATAGCCTTTGATATCAGTCCTGAGGTCAATGAAAGCTTACTGTTAACCGGAGTTGAACCAACACCGGGATCAATCCATAAGTAAAAGGGTGGAATCTGCAACCGCTAATAATTTGGCAAATCACTAACATAATTGAAACCATAGGTCTTTAATAAAATAGCATCTTACCACGGCGTTTAAGATCTTTCATTACTTCCGTCGCCAGTCACTGGCTCCATCACAATCGCCGCCTTGATTAGTTCAAACACTATAATCACAACAAACACATCGTTACACGGAAACTACCAATTATAACCACAAAAACAGTAAAATCATCAAATTCTGAATTATAACAAACTTACTGCGCCTCGCTTTTGATTAAGTTCACTGTTGCAAGATACTATCATATAACTATTATTCTTGTAAGCCCCTGGAAACATGAACAGATTACTATTCAACATAATCAAACAACTATTATCAATTTACAAACATACCGGATTTGAGATGGGATTGGTGCTTGATGGAAAACATATATTGCTTTATTAGTCTTTCAGCCCTGATGTATCCTGCAATATTAACAAATCCGAATCATTAAGGCGATACAATAACATAAAATGAAAGGAAAGAAACAAAAGATCAGTTACACAACAAATTGAAATATTTTTTTTTGTGGAATATAGAGCTGATGCGGAAACATGTTCTAAACGCTTGGAAACATTCGGAAACAAAAGATTCAATCTCAAAACCGAAACCAAACCTAATGTGTCAAAAGTTAATAAAAAACCAGCAGTAAACAAAACTACGTTTACTCTATGTTTAGGTATTCAGCTCCAATCATTTAGAATTCCTATGTATAAAAGCATTAAACCCAAACATAGTTATATAGTGATGTGCTATTAATTTGGATTCAACTTGTAACAAAAATATTAAGGAGAAGCAACTCATAAAGCATACCCGTATATCGCTAGATCATGGCAAACACAATGAGTTTAGCGCATCCAAAGTTAGACACCCCCGATGTGTGGCACCACGGGGCATGCTCCTCATCCACCATTTTCAACTTTTGATTGTAATTCCAGCACCTAACAAATCATCTTCGGCATATTTCATACACTCCATCGTATGGTACACCCGATTAGACGTACCTTACGCCCCTACCTGCAAGTTGTTGCTACTTTTTGTATGTGTTGTGTCAGGTTATAGTTTTCTTATAGCTTGACCATCACGACAAAATGCTATATTCTTCTACTTTAAATCGCCACAACACACGTTTTCTTGTAGTTTGACTACAACACAATGTTGATCTCCACGTCCATTTAACCAATTGTACAAGTACTCCCCCTCAGCCTGATCACTCAGAGAATGTTTGTCTAAGAGAATGACTAGAGTGATGAATAGAACAGTACAATCATTGTTCTATTTATAGACAAATCTAAACCTCTGATGATCACTGTTGACGTCACCTAAGACAGCGACCTCTAACTGAATAACAATATAAAACATCTGCTAACTACAACTACTGTTACATTCAAAACACTGCTAACATAAACTACTGTGAAGGAAAACTCTGATGGTCTTGTATCATCTGTTGAATCCAAAGTGCTGTTGGTTCCAACAGACCTTTGTCTTCAGTACATGCTCAGCAGTTGTTTCTTCTTCAGATCTTTATCCATCAGTTGTTTGTTCAGCAGACCTTTTAGTAGCAGCAGTTTACTTCATCAGTTGTTTGGTGTAGCAGTTGTTAGGGTCAACAGTCTTTTGGGGAAAGTATCTTGAATCTACTGATTATTCAAAGGATCAATTAGATAGAATATTTTGGCTTTCTAATCATCTGTTCTTCTCCAGGTCAGCAGACCTAACAATCTCCCCCTAGAACAGATGATGCCAAAACTAAGCTTTATTCTTGATCTTTATTTCTCATCAGACTTTCTCTGATTTGACCTTTGAGTTGTAATTCAAAGCTCAATGAGAAGAGGTCTTCAGCATTTCTTTCCAGCTCTAGATTCAGCAGTGTTTGGAGATCTTCTGCACACAGGCCATGAGCATCATCCATGCTGAGTTTCTGAATCTCTCCATCTGATCTGAGCATAGTCAATTCATGGGTGTCTTTGTTGGACTTCCATTTTAGAATTTTAGAATCAGTGGAATGGCTGGGATGCATCTTTATTTTGGATGAGTTTGGTGAAGGAGGTCTTCCAATGATTTCTCTGAGTCTCTCAGATGTTGGATCAGAGAAGTAGCGGATTTGGTTGAAGAGTCCCTCTTTCACAAAAGTATCAGCAAACCTTTTCTGATCTTCTTCTGACATCTCCTTCTACTTTTTGAATTGTCTTCTTGCAGCAATGGATAAATCAGAAGTTTCTAGTAAGCTGTCTAAGGTAAAAGCCTGTTGAGGTCTCTTTAACATAGGCTCATCAGCATAAACAGGTTTTCTTGGCAAGGTAGGGTCTTTCTTTCTGTTTTCTTCTAACTTCTTGTAAGTTTCAACTAATCTTAGCTCAGACCATCTTACCACAGACTTCATCTCTCCATAATCAGCAGCCACAATCTCTTGTCTCATTCTTTTAAACTTCAGAGCTCTGGCTGGATATCTGCCTTTGCTGAAATCAGGGGCAGAGATCTTTGATGGAGGATTCTTGGCCATTTCTTCAATTCTTATTAATTCTTCTCTGAGTGCATGAGTGGTCCAGCCTGCAAACTGTTTCTTGTTTGCTTTGTAAGGCATGGATGCCAAGATTTGTTCAAGAAGAGAATCCCTAACTTCCCTTTCCAAGTCACTGCTGAGAGGCATGGAAGACATTGAGTTGCTTAGGGTCTTAGCAAAATCTTCAATCCTTCTCAGTTTGTAAGCTCTGCTGAATGGATGCCCTGAGCACTCCTGTCATCTTTCCCTTTTACATTTCTCTTTAATTATGGCATCTGCCTGTTCACCCTTGTATTTCAGATAGGTGTCAATGTTTAAGGGAACAGGAAAATCTTTAATAGATGGGAAGATCTTTCTGATGGCTGATCGGTATTGTAGAAGGATTGAAGTTACCCCTTGAGTAAATCAAGTTCAAGAGGACACTTCTCAGCCAATGGTGTGATGGTTGGTGGTGGTCTATGTGATTTGAATTGTGAGGTGTGTGGTGAGAATGATGAGAGTGGAATGGCATTTAAGGGTTGTGTGAGTGGAGTATTAGGTGGTGTGGTGTGAATGTTTTCATCTTGCACAACAAAGGTAGACTTTCTTTTTCTGCTGTACAAGATTTTTGGTGATGGTGATGTTGCAGCAGTGGTTGGGTTAACCTCTGTTGGTTCTTTTGTAGAACCAGCAGTTGTTTGGGGTTTTGGTTGTGAAGTGGATGTAGTGGTAGGTTTGGTGGTTGGTTTGGTGGTTGGTTTGGTGATGGGCTTGATGATATAATATGTTTTGGTGGCAGTGGTTGTGGTAGCAGTGGTTTTGGTGGCAGTGGTTTTGATAGCAGTGGTTTCAGCATCAGTGGTTTCAGTAGTTAGTTTAGATGGAGGTTTCCTTGTATGTTTTGCAGAGATTTTCTTTCTTTTGGAGGAACCCACATCTTCAACTTCTTGCTGCTGTTCCTTTTTCAGCTGAATTAACCTTTCTGCTTTAACCTCCAGAGTGTCAGCCCTCTTAAGCTTGTCTTCAGCAGCCTTATCAGCTTTTTCATTAGCAGAGGTGTCAACTTCCTTTACTTTGCTGGTCTTGGCAGTTTCAGTAGCAGCAGAGGTTTGAACACTTGGTTGTTGTTTTTGTGGTGCTGCTTGGGTAGACTCTGGATTGTCAGCAGACTTTGATTTACCCTTTTGAGAGGGTGGACAACCAAAGGGATCTAACTTTGGCAACCTATCTCTGACACTCTCCCCGTTTTTGGCATCATCAGCTGTAAATGCATCATCATCATCATCTCTGAGAATTGTGGTAGGGGCAGAGCCAGTAGTCTTCAGCAGGTGGTCCTTGATCACTTTGATATCTGCCTTGGTGTCATTGAACCTGGCATCCACCATATTTCTGATCAGTTGCATATAGGTCTCTTGAGTCTAATCTGCTAGTTTCCTGTGAGCTATGATGATGGGGGAAATAGATTTCCATAGCTCACTAGCAATATCAGCTGTGGATGGTTGACTTTTGGTGAGGTTAGCCAAGGATTCCAATATTGACTTGACATCAGATTTTATGTCAGCAACAGAGGTTTCAATGGATTGAACTCTATCCGTCAATTCTTGGTATTTTAATCCATCACCTAGGTTAATATGGTCATCTGAATTCCTACAAATGGTAGTTTTAACTGGTTCAGTCCTAGGAGGTGAGTCCAGGGAATGAGAACTAGATGCCCCTTGGTCTTGGTTCTGGGGACTTCCAACTGATTTTGGGGACACAATTGTGGCCTCATCAGTTGTTGCCTTCAAGAAAGTCTTAGCTATGTAACCACTGTCCTGTTGTGAGACAATGGTCTCTACATCAGTAGTGGCTGCTTCTCTTGAAAACTCACCAAGAGTTACATTGAACTCTGGGAGTGTAACCTCTTCTTCTGTTTGTTGGTTAGCTGATTGATTTTTCTCAGGCCCAGTCACTTGTGGGGGTATACTCTCAGTGATGGGTGAAGGAGAGGAACTGGGATTATCCTGAGTTTTATCAATAGCCTCAAACAGAGGTTGCATGGTTTGAGGGACATGTTGTGGTGAAGGTGGAGGAGTAAGAAGAGAATTAGCCCTGGAAGAGGGGCTTGTAAACATATGATCATGTGACTCATATGCTTCATTATGTGGTTCCCTTTGGCTTACAACATGATCCTTTTGTGAGGATGCATGAGGAGTTTGCTTGGGTTGAGATATTTCCAACTGTTGTGAGGAAGTAACAACAGTGGTTTCAGGTTGCTTTTGTGTTGCAACAGGGTTTTCTTCTGGTATCTCATCTTCCAGAAGTCCCTTTTTAGGTGTGGAGGTGGTTTTTGTAGATGGACGTTTTCTTTTGGATGTGGCTGGTGTGGGTTTCACAGCACTGGATGAAGTGCCATGATCACCAGGAGCAGTGGGCTCAACAACAGAGGTTTGAACAACAGTTGTTGTCTTGGACCTCTTTGTTTGTGTTTTGGAAACTTTTGACACTTTTTCTTGGGTAGAAGAACCCAGCATTCTTGTGAAAGTTTCATCAGTTAAACTTTTCATTTGGAAAGACTCACCCTTTTGAAAATCATTTTCTGGTAAAACCTTTTGAAGGATTACACTAAGAATTCTTGGGTAAAGAAGAAAAGCATTGTTTGAGCCAGATTTTATGGCTTTCACATTTGAAACAAAGTCCATAAACAGACCCTGGGATAGATTGAGGTCAGAGTCTGACAACATAGCATACCCTAAGTACTGAATCCTCAATGGGATTTCATTGAAGGATGTGGTCTTAGCCGAGGCACAAAGAAGGAGAGTATGGAAGAAAATTTTCATGACTGGAGGGAAAAACTTTTTGAAAAGAGTTGATCCAGTCATTTGAGCATCATACCCTCTTTCCTGGAACTCTGTGTGAAGCTCTGTTTTCGGAAAAGAGTCCTTACCTGACAAGTCATTGAAGGAGAAGGTTGTGGATATTAATTCAGGTGTGATGGAGATGCTTGTGGCTCCAATTTTTGAAATAATGGATGTAGGCTTTTTGTCTTGAAGCAAGACTTCAGCTTTAGACCAGAATTCTTGGAGGGTTTCAAGATGGATGGGAGCATCAGCAGTTAGGATGGTTTTGTATTTGGAATTTAAGATGATGTCGATGGTGGAATGAAATGGAACGTTGTCGTCTGTTTTGACCAGATATGGTAAATAATTATGGGTGGCTTTGGTTTGAAGATCCATTGTAATGGATTTCGAGTGTGAGTGTGAGTGAAATTTGATTAAGGGTTTGAGGAAGAAGAAGGCGGTTTGAGTATTTTGAATACAATGAGACAGTAAAACTGCTGTTGGGGGAAAAACAGGATTTTATAGCCTCTGGTGAAATCGATGATGTGACCAAACTCTGCTTTTGAGAGCAGACGTGGCAAACATCTAATGGTTAAACCTCTGGTGGTATACAGCTGTTTTGTAAAAGTCTGTTGCCAACAGCTGTTGTTTAACCAAAAGACTGATGAAGTAACAGTTGTTTTATCTGATCAGATGATTGAAACATATTTTTCAACCAACAGTGGATAGAATGAAACAGTGGTTGTTTTATCTGATCAGATGTTTGAAACTGATTTTTCAACCAAAAGAGCTATTTTTAAGGAGAAAATTGATTTTCTGAAAACATTTTAATGTTTTTATTGAAAACATTTTTGTTATTCTAATCCATGTTTAGCCTTCCAATTCGAGAGATCAAGTTTGTGAAGGTAGATGTGTCTAAAGCTTTTGTCAACACATCTGCCAACTGATCCTCTGTTGGAACATGGTGCAGAGAAATCAAACCTTTTTCATAGCTATCTCTGACAAAATGATGTCTGATGTCTTTATGCTTTGTGGTTGAATGAGAGACTGGATTTTTGATGATATTTTCAGCAGCTTGACTATCCAACATAAGTGGGGTCCTTAGTGCAGTTATCCCAAAATCCAACAGTTGATTTTGAAGCCACATGAGTTGGGCTGTACAGCTTGCAGCAGCAATGTATTCAGCCTCAGCTGTTGAAGTTGAAACAGCTGCTTGCTTTTTGCTTTGCCAAGAAACTAAGGCATTCCCTAGAAACTGGCACCCTCCTGATGTGGACTTTCTTGTGGTGTGGCAGCCAGCAAAATCACTATCTGAGTAACCTGAAAGCTCAATGTTTCCATTAGCAGGATACCAGATACCAAGTGTGGCAGCACCTTTTAGGTATCTGAATATCCTTTTCACAGCAATAAGGTTTGACTTTTTGGGTGAAGCCTGGGATCTTGCACAAACACAGGTGGCAAATATAATGTCTGGCCTAGATGCTGTTAAGTACAATAAAGACCCAATCATGCATCTGTAATGTGTCTGATCAACCAGTTCATCCTTGTCATCAACAGTGAGTGGCTTGACTGTACTCATGGGTGTACTACATGGCTTACAATCATTCATCTCAAATTTGGATAACAAGTTTTTCACATATTTATTTTGATGAATGAATGTGCCATTTTGCAGCTGCTTCACTTGGAGTCCAAGGAAGCACTGAAGTTCACCCATAGCACTCATTTCAAACTCTGCTGTCATGAGTTCCCTAAACTCCTCACACATTTTGTTACATGTGGATCCAAAAATGATGTCATCCACATATATTTGAACAATCATTAGATCTTTCCCTCTACATTTTAAAAATAAGGTTTTATTAATTTTACCTCTTGTGAAACCAATGGATAAGAGAAAGGTGGAAAGAGTTTCATACCAGGCTCTAGGTGCTTGCTTGAGTCCATACAAGGCTTTATTTAGCTTGTAGACATACTCAGGATGGAATGTGTCTTCAAAACCAGGTGGTTGACATACATAGACCTCCTCCTGAATTTTGCCATATAGGAATGCACATTTGATGTCCATCTGATACACCTTGATGTTGTGGTTGACAGCAAAGGCTAGGAAGAGTCTGATAGCTTCTAACCTAGCTACAGGAGCAAAGGTTTCATCATAGTCTATCCCTTCTTCTTGTCTGAATCCTTGAACCACTAGCCTAGCTTTATTCTTGACAACTATACCCCTTTCATCAATTTTGTTTTTGAAGACCCACTTTGTGCCAATTGGACAAACATCCTTAGGTAGTGGTACAAGTTCCCATACTTGTTGTCTTTTAAACTGAAGGAGCTCTTCTTGCATGGCTTCCACCCAACTGTTGTCTTTTAGTGCCTCTTGGTACTTGACTGGTTGTATGAGGGATAGAAAGCCTGCAAAAAGACAGATATTTGAGGATTGGCTTCTTGTGAGCACACCTTCTCTGATGTTGCCAATGATTTGATCTGGTGGATGAGCTCTTAGGTAGATTAGATCTCCCTGATATGGTATGATGGCATTTTGAGGTGAAGGACAGAGGTTTGGTGACTCTGTTGACATAACATCTGTTTGCACTTTTGTAGTGTCAACAGATGTTTGAAATGGTGGTGGAGGAATGGGTCCAAGTGGTGTAAAATTGGACTGACTCTTGTCAACAGATGTTTGACTTTTGTCAACAGATGATTGAGCAGTGGATGTAAAAGGTGAATCAGTGGTTTGAGGATAGGACTGGCCAACAGTGGCTGACTCAGCTGTGACAGAGTGTTGACAGTTGTTTTGAACTACTGCTTCCTCTGATGCAGAATAGACTTGACAGTGATTTGGAATCACAACATCTGTTCTGTAGTCTTGTTGTGGAGATTGTGAAATACCTGCACTATTAGTTTTGACAGTAATATCTTCAAATTTGAATTTATCCAAATCAAATAACTCAGCAGGGTTTGCTGGGATTTTTAAGGATGAAAGTTCATTGAACTTCACATTCAGAGTTTCTTCTATTGTCTTGGTCCTTGTGTTAAACACTTTATAGGCCTTGGCAGTAGAAGAATATCCCAGAAAATATCCACAATCTACTTTGGCTGCAAATTTTGAAATGGAATCTTTAAGATTTAAAATGAAACAAGGGCAGCCAAAGATTTTGAAAAATGAGATTAATGGTTTGATTTTGAACAAAATTTCATAAGCAGTCTTTTGATGTATTGGGTTGATCAAAACTCTGTTTTGAACATAGCAAGCAGTGTTTACAGCTTCTGCCCAGAAGGACAGTGGCAAACCAGAATCTGCTAGCATTGTTCTTGCAGCTTCAATGAGAGTTATGTTCTTTCTCTCAACCACCCCATTTTGCTCTGGTGTTCTTGGGATACTATACTGCCTTACAATCCCTTTTGACACACAGAAATCATCCAACTCCTTATTTTTAAATTCTGTCTCATTGTCACTTCTGAAGACTTTTACTGGCAAGTCGTATTGTTTTTCAACTTTGGTGACAAAGTCCTTCAAAATACCTGCAGTCTCATCCTTAGAGTGTAAAAAGTAAGTCCATGTAAACCTAGAAAAATCATCAACTATGACAAGACAAAATCTCTTTCTTCTTAGACTCATGATTTTAACTAGGCCAAACAAGTCCATGTGTAACATTTGTAAACATTGACTGGTTTTGGACTCATCAATGGATTTGTAAGAGCTTTTATGTTGTTTTCCTTTTAGGCAGGAAACACAATGCTCATCAAATTTAAATTCTTTTGGTGGCAAACCTCTGACAAGGTTATGTTTGGAGAGAGAGTTGATAGTTTGAAGGTTGGTGTGACCCAGTCTCCTATGCCACAATTCTGTCTCTTTGGTAGAGGCAGCAGAGAACAGACAGACATTTGCCATAGGATTATCCTTCAACATATCAACTACATACACATTGCCACTTCTATGAGCAACAAGTTGTGCTTTACTCTCGGCAATGATGGTGTTAATCTTTTCAACCACTTCTGGTCCAACAATCTTACATGTTTTCTTAGTGAAGAATGACCCATATCCTTTGTCACTCATTTGTGATACACTAAGTAGATTAAATTTTAGATTGTCTATTAGATTAACATTTTCAAACTTAAGTCTCCCTGCTTGAACAGTTCCAGAACCCAACACTTTACCTTTAGAATCATTACCAAAGGATATATCACCCCCTCCATGTGCAAGAAAGTCCAGAAGAAGGGCTCTACATCCTGTCATGTGCCTGGAGCCTCCACTATCTACATACCATAAACTATCTAAGCAAGCAGAAGCTCCCTGCACATCAGTAAAGATTTTAGTTTTGGTGAGTGTCCAAAGCCAAATTGGCTTTGGATGGGTTCTCAGATGTCTCAGCCTTAAGTTGAGGAGAATGATCAGTGGTTTGAACTAGCTATTGAACTAGGTTCAGCAGCTGTAGTTGACCATTTGCCAGTGCTTGTATGTCAACACTTGGTCCAACAGATGTTTGATCATTTCCTGTCAGATGCTAATAACCATGAGGATGTCTGTTCACTTTAGGTTTTGAAGGCCTTTTGGGCTCTTCATAAACATGTGGCAGACGATGACAAGTTGGTTGTCCATATCCTCTTGGAAGTCTGGTAACTGGTGGAACATCTGTTACCTGAACATCTCTGGGAGCAGAGTTTTTGCTCAGACCTTTGGTAACAGCTGTTTGGACTGGTTCAAAAGTCTGTTTGGATTTTCCTTTTGAAGTACTCATCACTTGACTTTCAAGAGTTTTAGCCTTGTACTCTTTTATCTTTTCATCAAATTTTTGAGATACAGGCACTCTTTTGTTTTGTGATTCTTTTTCTTACAAATTAAACATTCATTGGTTTTAGAATCACTTAAACTTGTTCCTTTGTTGATGTCATATGCTTTTAGAAGAAAACAATTTTTGGTGACATGATTCTTCTTTTCACAAAAATCACAAAACAAGTTATCTTTGGATTTCCCTTTTCCTTTCTTCTTTTCAACAGATGTTTGATCATCTGTTGGAAGATCTCTCAAAGGGATGACTTTGGCCTGTGGTGCCTTTTGACCATCAGGGGTTTTGAAGGTCATTGGTTGAAAATTTTCAAGGACATCACATTCATCTGACCAGGTTGGTTTTAATTGATATTTTTCAATTTCATCAAATGAGGGTGTACCTTCCAACTTTTCAAGAATGATTTTCTTGCCATTGTGTTCAGTAACCTTGATTTCTTGACCTTTTGAATTGGTTGGGATGATTTCAACCAACTGTGGTTCCTTTTTGTCAGTGGTTTGTGAACTTTGAGCAGTGGTTTCATGAAAACCAAAGCCAAATTTCACATGACTTTTAGATTGTTGGTTGACAATCATCTCAAAACCTTTTTATGATTCCACCCATTTCTGACATTCAACTTGGGTGGACTCAAGCTCCTTTTTACAACAATGATATTTGGTTATCATAGTTTGAAGCTGGTCTTTGGTTATGCTTGCTTCATGTTTTAAACTGCTGATTTCAGATTCTCTTTCAGTTATTTTTTATTTTAACTCTTTAGTGAGTTTTTCAAACTGAATTTCATCTTCCAAAATTTTCTTTCTAAAGTTTTCATTCACCTCTTTTATCTTAGCAAATGCTACGATACATTTATCTGAGCACAAGTCACTTAAGATTTGAGGAGATACCTTAGCAGCAGCCATCAAGGCACAGTTACACTGGCAATCACAGTCATCAGTACCCTATGGGTCTGAGAGATTCATAACCTCTACTTCAGATTCTTTAGCTAAAACAACTTCATCAACAACATCATTAGTCACATTTTCAGACATAGACACCACTCCCTCAGAATCAGTCTCTTCAACAATTGTTTCTAGTGCCACAAAGCAAAAATTATTTTCAGTTGTGGCAACTAAAGCAACGTTTTCATCTGTTATCTCATCTGGTAGACTACTCCAATCAACAAAGCCTTGAGTGAAGAAATTCTGTTGACTTTTCTGACTGGTCTCTGTAGGAGCAGAGGATGAAGCAGCAGTCATTGGCACTTGTGCCTGAGTAACAGGTGTTTGGACATAATGATACTGAGGAACAGTGGTTTGGACATAGTGCACAGGAACAGTGGTTGGAGTCTGTGCAAAGTGAGCAGTGTTTTGCACATTTGGTACAGGGGTGTTTTGGGAAAACTGATAAGTGTTGGTCTGAGGTCTTTGGCTTGGATAGGTGATCATAGGGGTACCATTTTGACTCCTACATTCCCTAGCAAAGTGACCCATTCTATGACACTTATAACACTTGATCTTTGATTTATCCAACCCCACTTTTGACCCACCATGTAAACCTGGGTACCTTCTGCCAGTTTTCTTATAGAAGTTATTGGTTCTAATACTGAGCAGGGCCAATTGATGCAAGATGTCCATTTCTTCTAAGTCCACAGGGTCAATGTATTGAAGGTCATTATACACAAAAGATGTGTTATCAGATGACTGGATATCACCGCTTGCTGTAAAAGCATAGCTGAGTGATGAGTAAGAATTAGTGTTAAAACCAGTGGTTATATCAATGTAATGATCATAACCCTGATCCTTACTACTTCCAGGTACCTATTCTTGACCCAAAAGTGTTGTATTACCAAATACATAGTCATCAGACACTTTTCCAGAGTCCTGGAGCTTCTTTTTCTGGTTAAGCTCTCTCTCATAGGTCAAGAGCTTACCATGAAGCTGGGTCAGAGTCAGGTCCTTAAATCCGATAGAGTTTCTCATAACAATTGCTATAGTGTCCCATTTGTCCTGAAGTGATCTAAGAAACCTATGATTCAAAGTTGAATTAGGGTAAGTTAGACCCACCAGTTTTAGTTCACTAATCAGACAATTAAATCTCTCAAACTGTTGTGTTAACGACTCTCCCTTCACATGACTAAAAGTTTCATATTGTTGATTAAGTATTTCTCGGTTGTTTTCAATCACATCCTCAGTCCCACCAAACTGCTCTTTAATAGCATCCCACAACTCCTTTGCACTATTGCAGTGCAACAGTCCAGCATAGATATCATTTGGTAGAGCCATGGCTACAATACTGAAAGCCTTAGCATCTAACTCAATTTTTTGAAAATCTTGCTCGGAGTAGTTTTCAACACTCTTAGGTACTTGGACCTTGGGATCTTCGGTACTCGGCACCATTGGAACATGAGGTCCAAAGACAACCGACTTCCAACATCCAGTGTTTTGCGGTGCTAGCACATGACTCATCCGACGTTGCCAGATATTGTATTCAGATCTGACAAGCATCGGTGGCTTGTTACTAGTGCCAGTGTTATGTGGATCTTGATTAATTGAAGTCATTCTCTGATTTTTACGAAAACAAAATCTGTTTACTAACGGTTGAAACGAAAATAAACTATTACTCTGTTTTCAATCCGACAAACAAACGATATCAATAAACTGTGAGCTGATTGTTTATATTAAATTGATTGATTAGATCGAATTTAATTGACCAAGCTCTGATACCAATTGTTAGGATCTGAGTTTGATTGTTTTGATAGTTTAGATGAATAATGAAATAAATGAAGTGAAGTATAAATGGAAAGTGCAGCGGAATGATAAACTGTAAATCAAATCAAGAGAATAAATGTTTTTAATCGAAAGCTTTCATTAATTGAAAGGTTACAATTGTACAAGTACTCCCCCTCCGCCTGATCACTCAGAGAATGTTTGTCTAAGAGAATGACTAGAGTGATGAATAGAACAGTACAATCACTGTTCTATTTATAGACAAATCTAAACCTCTGATGATCACTGCTGACGTCACCTAAGACAGCAACCTCTAACTGAATAACAATATAAAACATCTGCTAACTACAACTACTGTTACATTCAAAACATTGCTAACATAAACTACTGAAAAGGAAAACTCTGATGGTCTTGTATCATCTGTTGAATCCAAAGTGCTGTTGGTTCCAACAGACCTTTGTCTTCAGTACTTGATCAGCAGTTGTTTCTTCATCAGATCTTTATCCATCAGTTGTTTGTTCAGTAGACCTTTTAGCAGCAGCAGTTGTCTTCATCAGTTGTTTGGTGTAGCAGTTGTTAGGGTCAACAGTCTTTTGGGGAAAGTATCTTGAATCTACTGATTATTCAAAGGATCAATTAGATAGAATATTTTGGCTTTCTAATCATCTGTTCTTCTCCAAATTAGCAGACCTAACAATTTCTTACTGGGAAAACTACCACAACTAACTTTGGGTCATGGGTTCGAAAGTTGATCTTATCTATTTAAAGTTAGCATACGGCGTATTCTATCGTCTTTCTTTTAAACTACCTAAGTTTAACACTGCTTAAGAGTCCGTGTACGTGCCTTGGGTTAACCCAACGTCAATTCCTGGCATATTATCAACCTTTTCTAACGGTTTCTCTTTGTGACTCTCATAAATCTTAAGGGTTCTTGTATCTCAACCGGTCTTAAGGGTACGTTGGCTTCAAATGCCATCCTTACATCTACTGCAATTTGTTCTCTTGTTCTATATTCCTTAATGTGAAGAATATCGCAACTAACTTTGGGTCACATGTTAGGTAGTTCATCTCATGCTTATAGTTGACATGGGTAATATATTGTCGTCATTCCTACTAATGGCATATATAAAGGGTTCCTCTTAACCTTTGAACTACCAATGTTTGACACTGAGAGTCCTTTTATACTTAAACGCCTTACACACTATCAATCTTTTCTAAAAGATTTCTTTTCATGACTTAAGCAAACTCTTAAAGCGGTTTTCCCTCTCAAATAGTTTAAAGGAAAGATTGGCATCAAATGCATTTATTACTTATACTACATCTTATTTCTAGGCCGACTTCGTTCTCGTGGGCTGGAAGGGACATCGAACTCGTTTTAACTCCTAGCTCGATTACCCGACCAATAGGTCGAGCCTATTCAATTTAGGTCTTACCTGGTTCTACCCCCCTCTGAAACAATTTAGGACTTATCTAAGGTCATTATACATGCATATTCATCTATATTTACCCTACACAATATCTGTTAGCATGCTCCATAGATATACTCTCCCACAACCAGATCGTGTGTCATACTTGATGTCTGGTCGCATTCTTGTCTTGCCTACTATTTAATGATTTCAGTACAATATGATGTTTGGGAGATCATAGCAGCGCCATTCATTAACCTTCATACTGGCCAGGTATGAAAGCAATGTATGATACATACCATAATACCCCCAACTACCATATGGTGCCTCTATCATACAAAGTTCAACATACCAATCGTATTCTATCTCATACTAGCATCCGGCTACCAAGACTGGCATTCCTACTTGGCTTTCCGATTCCAGTTTAAGTCTAGATACTACTACAAGTACCTAAATCCCTTAAACTAAGGCTCTGATACCAAAATGTAACACCCGCTTCCCAGGGTCCTGTCTGCGTGCCTGTGGGTAATGGGCCTACAACTAAAACTCGATCCCACGGGTGTCAGGTTTTGGATTATCAAAACATAGAGTTGTACCCAGCGGAAGTCTTTTTCTTAATTTATATCAAAAACCAAGCTATTTACAGCAATCTAATCTATTACAATAGATTGTATCTATATGCCAGTCTCTTCTTAGTCCTCGGTAGCCGTTCCAGATGCCTTTCAAACTTCTTATCATCAAACCTACATACAAGGACACCTAGGATGTGTGCCCGAAAAATACTTGGGACTCAGTATAAAACTGGTGAGTTCATGAATAACACAGTATTCAAAATCACAGGTTCATCGACTATAGCATCAAGCAGATATATCCATAGCAAACAGATAGGAACAGAGTAAGCATAGTATGTTCACATAACCAGGCTATGTATACAAACTCAACTGGAGATACATACAATCAGCCCTCAATCATCCTATCAAGCATTGCAACATATCACAGATGCTAAACATAGTCGATTCTATAAATATTACCAATTCAAAAGGAACATGACACCACGTTTTAAAAACAGTTCAGAGGAACTCACCTTTGCTTTATAGATGTCTACTTTGATCAATCCAAACTTGGTTCCCTGACCAAGACTGACTAATCTTAAGTACTAGTTAAATAAGTAGTGGGTACTAACTATTCATTACTATGGTCGGATTTGGACAACCCTACCTAGTTTAAGCATGGATGACCAGTACATGCGTAAATTACGGTCAAGTTCTCCAGCACCTACCTTGACTATGATCGGAAACTCTACTCTTAATATTATATAATATTTTTAATTAATCTAGATATTTAAACTTAAGAAATTAAATATCTAATTGAAATAGCTACGTACCTGATTCTATAGCAGTATAGCGAGCATGTTGAAGTGTACATAATGAACCAAATAAATGTCCTATTTAAAGGAAACCTTCACCTGTTTTGTATTGACCGACTTATCATAGTCGGTTTAGACTATGGAGTTTCAAATTTTATTATTTTGACTTAATTTCCATTCTACACAAATGCACACACGTGCACATTCTAGTTTATATATTATTATTATTGTTATTATTATTATTATTATATACTAAACGCTCGTCTAGATATAACATATTTCTATTACTCATGCCACTCGCCACTTACTCGTCTGATAATATATGAAATATAGATTTCATATTCCTCACTTTAATAACTCTTACCTCAGAATAAAGGGTATCTGTTCGCTACGACTTCCAACACATAAGTATTTAGAGGTATGCACAAGATTTAGTTTTACGGATTGCCTACTCGTTTCTTTAAAGTGAGTGTCCTCAAATTTTGGGGTTGTTACAATTATTATTGCTTTCAGATGTGTTTGAAAGCGGATTCGTTCCATGTGTATGAATATTCATTTTTTCATAATGTCAATTTTCGTATTAATTATCTTTTATTTTCAACACCTTTATTGATTCCTAATTTTAGTATAATTTTGTGTACACCCAAAGAGAACAATGGCCGCCGCACAAGCACAAGAGTTTACCATGGTTAACAAAATTGATGTCAACCAAAATGATTTTTCTTTGGAAACACCAAATATGATCATTCTAACGTCCCCTATTCCAAGCAAAATGATTTTTCTTTGGAAACGTGTGGAAACACCAAATATCAAACCCAAAACATTAATAAACCTATTCCAAGCAAAACCCCTAAATTATGATCATTCTAACGTCCCGAATGCGAGCGTTTTCCCAAAATAGCATACTTATCATGTAAACATCACATCAACATGCAAAACTTACCCTAATTAGCAATTATCCAGATTTCATCACGTAACAACGTTGTTCAACACTATCCTATCGTTCTAGCATCATCCTAAAGCAAACCCTAACATCATACAATCAACAAAACACATCATATCATCCTTAATCCTTCAAAATCATTCAAATGGGTCAAAACGCCAAACATCAACAATACATGACTATGAACCTCCAAACTCCTAGGTTAACATCATAATAACTCATTTAAGTTAGAAACATATCAATAACACAAGAACAATCATGTTTCAATAATAAAAATCCTATCTTTACATGAATACATCACATATAGCAAGCATAGAGGTTTGGGTTTGTTTAGAAACTGTTTTTAATAGGTTTTCAAAGACATAATAGTTTAGAAATCATGTCTGGGCTTTTAGGGAGCAAAACAATAACATACAAAGGTTTGGGGATGAAGAACACACCTTAGATTTGTAAGAAAATGAGGTGTAAGGTTTGGAAAGGTGGGTTTTGATGCAAAAACGTGTTCCAGAGGGTGTTTGTGAGTTGGGAGAGGTTATGGGACGGCTATGGTTGCACAAATGAGGTTTTACAAGTCAAGGGTGGTATTTATAGGCGTTTCTAGTCGTTTAAAACACGTCAGGCGATTACGCAGCAGTATAGGCGATTAGGGCTCCTAATCGCCTTCCCTATTGGCAATTAGGGCTCTAATCGCCTTACCTATAGGTGATTAGGGCTCTAATCGCCTTCCCAATCCTCCTAATCGCCTACCCTATAGGCAATTAGGCCAATCACCCCCTATCAGCATGCAATTACGCGTAATCACCTCCTATCAGCATGCAATTACGCGTAATCACCTATAATGTCATGCAATTACGCGTAGTCACCTATAACGTCATGCAATTACGCGTAATCACCTATAATGTCATGCAATTATGCGTAATCACCATCTTAACACATATAAACACGTATTCACATACCGACAAGTCACATAAAGATTATAAACACGTAATTCATGAAAATAAACACGTTCACATTCGTTCACCAATTCCTGGGACTCGAGACCTGTGTGTGTTAAAACCCCAATGATCCTCCGAATCATTGATCCCTGGACAAGTACTTAACACGACTCGACTCGACTCAACTGACCCTATCATGTGTAATGTATGCACGACTCGCTAAGGTAGACTTACTGGGTTTTCAAAAGTTACTAACCGGAGTTTGCCGGGTGTCACACTTAGCCTTAGACGCCAAGCCTGAAGGGTCTTTAACAAACTCTGAAACGTTTATGTCAGTTTTTAGCGTCTTAGCTAAGACTCTATCCTTTGGCTCTTGGCTCGGCTCAAACGGTTCAAGGGTATCAGCTCAGAAGCGAGCCTTTAGCTTCAGATGCTAGACTTGGCTTAAGACTCCATACAACTCACCTAAGACTTAAGACATCGTTGTACGTTTTTTAAGACTTTTCATTTGAACTAAAGACCGTTCCATACATTATTAAGACTTTAGACAATTGTAGACGCATTCATACATTTGTAAGACTTTTCAGTACAAATCAAAGACTCTTTGGTACAACAATAAGACTCTAGACAGTATAGACGCGCCCGTACTGTTTCGTACAACACTAAGACTCTAGACAGTATGATGTCTTAAGTTTAGGTGAGTTGTATGGAGTCTTAAGCCAAGTCTAGCGTCTGAAGCTAAAGGCTCGCATCTGAGCTGAGACCCTTGAACCTTTTGAGCCGAGCCAAGAGCTATAGGATAGAGTCTTAGCTAATATGCTAAAGACTGACATAGACGTTTTAGAGTTTGTTAAAGACCCTTCATGTTTGGTGTCTAAGGTTGAGACTCTATAAAACTCAAGCGTCTAGTAGCCTTTTCCCTTACGTGTCACAATTATATTGGTTGTTTTGTGAGGACCATTACAAGTTAAGAGTCTTATTTAAGACTCTTGGGACAAATGTAAGTTCTTAATAGTCTTGGATAGTGTGAAGTCCCTATGCTTAAGACCCTTCATGTGTTTATTTTTGATATTTCTGTTTAGTCAATGTTTATATTTAAGATTTCCCCTTTATAATATTACCTACAACCCTTTTGTTTTATTATAACTTTCTCTTATATCAAGAAAATGGGGGAGGTATAGAATACGGGGGTTCTCAAAAGATTTTTCAAAAATTTAAGAATGAGGTATGGGGATGGAGTTGTGAGATTTTTGTATAATTTTCTTAAATTTTAAGAATGGAGGTTGAAATGGGGGATGGGTTGTGAATGCACTAAGCACACAACTTTTCAACCTTCATATTTGTTGCAAATGCTTGCTAGATCATCTTCATGTGGCAGTCTTATCCAATGGGATATTCCAGTGGTAAGTAGTGCACTTTACAACTAAAAGATTTGGGGTTCATATCATATAGGGTACATGTGTGATGTATTTATCTTGGAATTAATGTTTAAAAAGAAAACAAGTGGAATTCAATGTGTTTACTTGAGCACAACCAACCCTACTACTAGTGGCAAAGATTAGTGAGGACCAGGGGTGCCCTAACTTGGCTCAGTGTTGGAAGTTTACGATTTTCGTAGGTAATGTTTATATAGATTGAGTCCGTCCAATAACCCATTTTAACTTCCACCCCTACGAATACAAAAAAAATTGAGTCCGGCCCTGCCGATTTGATCTTCAAGTTTCGCCACTGCCTGCTACAATTAGTCATCACCTATATATTAAAACAGTCTCAAATCTATTGTGTGTCACTTTTGTGAAACTTTTGTGCTACAATTAGTCATCGCCTATATATTAAGACATAGTCTCAAATCTATTGTGTGTCACTTTGGTGAAAATTTTGTAACTGTGTGCGTTCTTAATGTAATTCTCTCTAGACATTAACACAGCTTTTCGATCACGATTAGATATGCTAATTGTAATCTTTAGATTTCCTGCATTTGTGACGTGTTAATATATCAATTACTTTTGTGCTAGTTTTGATTTCTAATTCAACACTTTATCATATTGGTAACATCAAGGAATCATTCATTTGATGACTGGAAGCTAACAAACGTATCAAATATAACACACAACCTTTTTCATAGATACACGATCATCCTTTTATGATCACCATTTCTTTTTTATATGGGCATATATTCTTATATTTTTTTTAATAATTAATTATAGATGCATTTCTTTTTAGAAGAGAATATGAATTTATTCTACTATGCCCATGTCATATTAATCCATATGAAAGCAAAGCAAAGCTTCGAATTCGACTTTTATTTACATAAAACCAAAAAGATTATTGAGAAAGAGAAATTGTAAAATAGCAACATTTTCCTTTCGTGTGATATTCGTGTATTTTATACATTAATGTAATTTAATAAATTATATTAAGTTTAATACACAAGATTCTTTATCATGAAAGATAAGGAAAATGGTAGTATGTGGACTATAAAGTCATAGGACTAAAGTGTACAAAGCTAAAAGATAAGTCAAATGGACTAAAGAGGTATTAGTGTATTAGAAATGGGGTTCCTCCTTAATTGGTGTATAGGCAGTATTGCCTAGTAGAGATGGATATGATCAGATGGTTCCGTTGGTAGCACGATGATACTTCAGTGGTCCGTCAGTGATCCCAATTTTTCGTTAAAAAAACTAGTAATTTGATTTATTTGTTACTTTTTTTTGTTATAAGTTGTAACTATATGTTGACCTTAGGGTGCTAAACTGGCTTTGTTTGGACTAAAATCCAAAATGAATTTAAAATTTTTGCACATTCAAAAGAAAGATGACCAATGATCAAACTAACAAGTAGGAATAAAACAAGGAATAAACAATAATTATGGAAGTATAAAAACAAGAAGAGACATGTTCAATCATCTTGTTCTATTCTTCCCCGTAAGTTGGAGCATGAAGGTTACGAATGATTTACTTGTTGCGTAGCAATTGCATTAGAATTACCAGCGACACTTTTAGCAACGACGGGAGCTTTACCAGCGACTCGCGTGGATCCAGGTGATCACTAAATCTGACCTTTGATCAACGACATGATCGTACGGGCGAGGTTTTATAGTACTTAGGGCCAGCGACTTGTCTTTGTCAAAACCCCAAAAACTATTGGCGGGGTATTTCCTTCCCTTTCCCTCACATTCTCCCACAATAATCCCAAAACCACATCTTTGTCATTCTTCCACAATAATCCCTTTCCCACATCTCTCCCAGCTTCAACCATCGACCACCTCGACAACCCCCGCTCAACTTCTTCCACCTCCGACAACCCACCGGCTTCAAGAACCCTCCGACAACAAGCCCACTCCAACAACCTCTGGCAGCCTCCGGCTTCCTCTCACAGGTTTGTTTTTAAATCTTTTACTTTTATGTTTTTTCACTGTTAATAAGAGAGAAATGTGTTTGTTTTGATGTTTATAAGTGATTTTTGTTGACTGATTTTAGTTTAGTAAATCTAATTTTGAGAAAAGATTAATACCTTCCCGTGTCACTGTGTTGAGAATTGTTTCAAGTTTGTGTGTGTATGTCCTTTATATTTAGGCATACATTATGAGAAATTAAAATCAGGGACATGTCCAGATTTAAAGGGGTGTAAAAGTAATAGTAATTGTAAAATCTGAGGAGCGAAGTTCGAATAGTTAGAATGTTTTTTGCTCGAGCCAGCTCCGTCCAACAGCAGTGGTTGCAGACTTGCAGCGGGCTGCAGCTTGTGTATGAAAAAACTGACGAAGAAATAAATAACCTATAGTCACAATAACCTATTCTAATGTGATAATGGGCCCCTTTAAAAATTAACAGCCCAATATCTTTATATCCGGATCTTTCACTTGCGTTTGTTTTGTAGAAACAAATTAATAAACTAAAATAATGTCTTTAAAATTGTTATGTAAACTAATTCACCTATTGTTTGTTAATTTATATAACAGATATTAAGTTTTTTTTATCTAGTTTGGTTATAGTTATTTTAGTGCATTAGTTTACTTAATTATTCATTTAGTTTGAATGATATAATACAAAGTACAAACCATTGTTTTTGTAAATGTATGATAACGACATTCAAAACTATAATTTGAACTAAAAGTTACATAGAACATAAGCCAATCACGGAAATGAACAATGTTCGTGTTCGTGTCCGGGTCCATTTGTTTAATTTTTTATGATGGTCTTTACTTCTATTTGATCTGTCTCATTGGTTGATGTAATTTGGTTTGTTCATGTATTAAAAAGTTTTGGTATAATTTGCGCTAAAAGTTACAAAATAATGAAAAACATAAAGGCAAAACTCAAAAAATATAATTCTTTTGCATCAATAGAACGCTCGTCACTAGCACCAGAAACACCTTTAAGGACCTGGTCGAATTAGATACTTCAAAACTGTTATCCCTCATCAGTTTTTCACTTATAATATCATCATAAATCGGTGTGTTTAATTATAGGTATCATGGATCTGAAATAGGACATCCTATTAACAATTAATGTAGTGTATTTAGTGATCGTTTTAATCATTTGCTGTTGGTTTAATTATTTGTTGTTCGTTATTTTAATTCAGTAAATAGACAGCTATCCGGTTTACGTGTTTTGCTGTTTTTGTTATAAATCTTTGTTTTAATACTTTAACTTGGGTTACTTAGGTTTTAATACTTTAACTTGGGTAACTTTAGAAATGTCTACTACTTGTATTTTGTAGTATCTATGTTTATGATTGAAATTTGATGTTTATGTTCATGCTCAAAGTGTTTATGTTTATGTGTAAGATTTTAAAAAACATGTTCTTGTGTTGGAAAGAAAAAATTCAGCAGGTTAAAAGGTTAAAAAACTGGGATTAGAAAAAAATAAAGAAAAAAGCATTTTTGGTTTTCGGACTTTTACCAGCGACATATGTCGTTGGTAAAGGTCTGATGATGACGTGGCTTAAAATAATTAGTGACGTCTTTTTTTGTCGCTAAAGGTCAACCTGTCGTTGCTAATAATACTGTGTGCGTTTTTAATGTAATTCTCTCTAGACATTAACACAGCTTTTCGATCACGATTAGATATGCTAATTGTAATCTTTAGATTTCCTGCATTTGTGACGTGTTAATATATCTATTACTTTTGTGCTAGTTTTGATTTCTAATTCAACACTTTATCATATTGGTAACATCAAGGAATCATTCATTTGATGACTGGAAGCTAACAAACGTATCAAATATAACACACAACCTTTTTCATAGATACACAATCATCCTTTTATGATCACCTTTGCTTTTTTATATGGGCATATATTCTTATGTTTTTTTAATAATTAATTAAAGATGCATTTCTTTTTAGAAGAGAATATGAATTTATTCTACTATGCCCATGTCATATTAATCCCTATGAAAGAAAAGAAAAGCATCGGATTCGACTTTTATTTACTTAAAACTAAAAAGATTATTGAGAAAGAGAAATGGTAAAATAGCAACATTTTCCTTTCGTGTGATATTCTTGTATTTTATACATTATTGGAATTTAATAAGTTATATTAAGTTTAATACACGAGATTCCTTATCAAGAAAGATAAGGTAAGTGGTAGTATGTGAACTATTAAGTCATAGGACTAAAGCGTACAAAGCTAAAAGATAAGTCAAATGGACTAAAGAGCTATTAGTGTATTAGAAATGGGGTTCCTCCTTAATTTGTGTATAGGCAGTATTGCCTAGTAGAGATGGATATGATCAGATGGTTCCGTTGGTAGCACGATGATACTTCAGTGGTCCTTTAGTGATCCCAATTTTTCATTAAAAAAACTAGTAATTTGATTTATTTGTTATTTTTTTTGTTACAAGTTATAAGTATATGTTGACCTTAGGGTGCTAAACTGGCTTTGTTTGAATTAAAATCCTAAATAAATTTAAAATTTTTGCACATTCAAAAGAAAGATGACCAATGATCAAACTAACAAGTAGGAATAAAACAAGGAATTAACAATAATTATGGAAGTATAAAAACAAGAAGAGAGATGTTCAATCATCTTGTTCTATACTTCCCCGTATGTTGGAGCATGAAGCTTACGAATGATTTACTTGTCGCGTAGCAATTGCAACTGTCTAGCATCAAGGGATTTTGTAAATAAAAGTCTACAATGTGGTTGTGAGTGCTGAGGTGGACTGACTCAATTTCTCTAGACTTAACTCATTCCGTTACAAAGCAGCAATTTATTTCGACATGCTTTTTAATTTTAACCACCAGAGCCGGCCCTAGGGGTGGGCAAGCTGCACCCCAGGCCGAGGACCGTTTTTCTCGGTGGCCAAAAATTATCCGTCAAGCAGCAGTTCTGGCGACGACTTTTCTGTTATTTAGCACGGATCTACCAAGGCGAGTACGTAGTCACGGGTATATGGAACGAAAAGTCGTGGACTTAAACGTGGAACGGACAAGGACCATGGATCTGGATGACGGTGGTGAGAAGGTGGCTTAAAGGACAATCACTTTTCACCTTCTTTTACATTCATTAAAATAGAAGGGTAGGCATATTAGCTATAAAATTTAATGAAAAATGGGTAATTTTGTACCAATCTAAAATACATATATAATTTGCTAGTATTGGTTATTTATTTTTGTCTCTGTTTTTTGTGAATGAATATCTGGTTCTTCAAGAAAACAAAACACAAATAAGTAGCAATGTTAATAAAGTTGTAATTAATCTCAAGTCATTAAAAACCATAAATTTTCAATCAAAATTTCAAACACATCACTCAACTATTAATAAAACAAAATAAAGAAAAAAAAAACACAAAGGAAAAAGAAAAAGAAAAAGCTTAACCAACTCATCTCCATTGGTTAGGTCAGTCAACCAACCAAAAACTGAAAAAAGAAAGCATGACATAGACATACACTTTCATTCATTCATTCTTCTTTTTCTTCAATCTTCATACATACCTACATACTTTCCTTTAACCCTAATAATAATAATCCTTTTCAATTTGCTTATCCCCAACATCACTTCCATTATTATTATTATTATTATTATTATTATTATTATTATTATTATTATTATTATTATTATTATTATTAGTATTATTATTACTATTATTATTACTATTATTATTACTATTATTATTACTATTATTATTACTATTATTATTACTATTATTATTACTATTATTATTATTATTATTCACTTCATTTTCCTCAACAATTAATTATGAGTCTCTTAAACCCTAATCATAGGCCCTCAAGATTCACTACTACATTAGATCATCATCATCATCTACCATCAACTTCATCATCGTCATCACACAATTTTTTGCCTTTACACTTCTCACTAGCTTAACACTTCGTAGACACCTAATACTCTCTCTCACACACAACACTCATATTGTAATCTTAGATACTCGTTCATCACCTATCCAAAGTTGTACTTATTTTTACCCTTTTTACTAATGAATGTATAGAAATTAAGAATATAACGATACCTTCGGATATAATGCCTTACATTTTTTCACTTAAAGAAGATCTTTCAACTAGATAAAAGTTGGTGGTTGAGTGTCTTGGATGTATCCATATGTAGTTGTTGTTCCTACTTGCAGTCATATATAATTTGCCAACATAAACATTGTATTCTTTTTAAGAAAATACCAACATGGCTTATGCTCTGAAATGTACAGCTTCTTTTTACATTCATGTTCGTTTTCCCAGTTTTTTTTTCTCAATAAAGACTTTCCTGATATCTATCTGTGAGTGAGAGTTTTGATGTCTGCATATTGGTGTAATGGTTTTTCAGTGTACAAAAGCCATAAGACTATCCATTGTGGCCCGCGAGCGAGTAGCCGCAAGCCACAATTTGGTACACGTGGATAACTTGGACCATAACATCCTCAAGTTATCATGCCTGCGAGCTAGCCGAAGCTACCACACTCGGGTCAAAAAGAGCCGTTGGCTGGTCAAAAATTACCGTTGGCTGCCGACCGTTGGCAACCAACTTCCTATTTTTGGCAACCTACATATTTTCAACTCTCTCACATCACAAAAACCATCAAAAAAAATTTCTTTCTCTCGACTACAAAATGGCTTTGCAATGGAATGATTTGTCTTCGTCCGACTCGTCCGAAGAAGATAAAGTTGCTGCTATATAGAAGCTGTAAAATAAACTAATTCCTTTTTAATATAGTTTATAGTCACACGACTACTTAAAGTCACACGACTGCTTTATATCAGGCCACTCAATTCCTTTTTAATATAGTTTAAAGTCACATGACTGCTTTATACTTTATCAAGAGTCGAGATGGATTGAAGATACTAATATTGGTTAAAGATGGTAGCGTTAAGAATCAAAACTCAAATGTTGTCTATAAAGAAATATATTTTTGTGAATAAGTACTCTATAATATTTTTCATAATTCATTTAAATGTCTTTCTAATATTTTATTTTTATTTTTATAAACTATATTTAGTTATGTGAATGTTGATGTTCATTTCCATTCTGTTACAATAAATAAGTTATTAATCATTTCATTATTTGTTTTTAAAAGACGTCAAATCAAACATTTATTAATTCATTTATCCATTATGGGGTAACATTAAACTTTTTTTATGTTATTTTGCATGCAACCAACATCCATATGAATTGTATTACGTAACTTTCAATAAGTAAAACTTGTATACTACAATCTTTATAGATTTTATTCATTAAACATGATGATGTACCGTGTGTCAACTCGGGTCTCTAACCTAGTATTATTAATAGTAATTGATTCTAAGTTAGCATATTGTAAATTTAATTCTTAAGTTGGTTAAATCAAAGTTAACTTTTATGGTTATGATCCAACGCTAATAAGATACTTAATTAACAAACAATAATTATGATTCAAAGTTAATAATTTAATTAACTAATCAACTTTATTAACACACTCAGCGTACTGATATCAATAACGTCAGAATCGGTAACACTTTTTGTGTTTATGGTTTTTACGATATAAAACATTTGTCGATATCTTTTGGGTATATTATGATTTTATTTCATGGGCTCTATTCCTGTTGCTATAGAGAGTGACAATACTGTAATGAACCGAAGCAACGCTTACCGAATACCCGCAGCGTAGCACGGGGAATCTTCCTAGTTAACTAACTATGAAGCTACACCTATAAATAAAAAGTTAAAACCAAAATAATATAAAATTTTTAAATGAGCACTTGACTTTAATTCTTGTATTCCTCAATCATTTATACTGAGATTGCTAAAGTAAAAGCATGTTATGTTCTAGAACGGCTGGCAAATCATGTATTAATAGGTTTAATAGGTCTTTAACGATGCAAACAAATCAAGTTCTAAATATGAAAACGACTTGTTTAACTCGTTTATAACACGGTTTTCTGTTTTATGTATCAAAAAAGGGAAATGAAGGATGTTTGCCTCTTAGTTCTAAGTATCTAAAAAAAAGTAAAAAAATCACATAGTATACTTTTGAGTTAACAGATCTTACCGTGTCTTGTACATGTTACCAGCCCTATGTTATAGTTTATAATACGAACTCTATTTTTTTTTTGACAAGCCAAACGAAACTTTTATTTATACCTAAAACGACCAGCATGGAGCTAGCCAATACAAGATACAATCCACCACGCAAGCGCCCATAGGACGAACCCAAAAAATCAATCCCCAAGTGCCACGACCCACATAACTATACCTGAACTCTAATTATACTCCAAAAAGAAGAAAACTAGAAATTCTCATAATATAATTTGGTCTCACTCGGCCTTTAATTCCAACTTAAAGTACACTTTAACACATGGTTTAAGTTTGATTCGAAGTTGGCAGGGTCCACTGAAACTTTAGAGTACACGCTTGGAACTAACCTTCTTCGTTATAAAGGAAGCGCCCAAATCTAAGAGTCCCATCTCAGCTTATACTAAGCTTTATAATAACCATGAAGTCGCGTGTCTCATTTTCTTTTTTTCTTTTGTGGTCCGGGCATTGTTTGGTTTTTGTTTTTCTAGACAACACCACAATGAAATACGATGCCCGGACAACGAGAGAAATGCTTTACTTCATTTTGAGAAAGGTCTTATTGATGAAGGAAATCTACTAGCTTCATGGGTTGCAGAGAACAGAAACTGTTACACATGGGTTGGGATTTCTTGTGATAGCTTTACAGGCCTGTTCATGGTGTTAATTTGTGTGGGTTTCATGGTCTATGTTATATAATATTTTGGATGGATCATACACAGTAGTACAAATGTTGTCAAAGGACGCGGTCATTTGAAATAAAAGACGCGGTGAAAAGCCAACCGCGACTTCACACGTATTTTAGATCAAAATGAATTCTTAAGTCTTTATTTCAGACAAATTTAAAATTGTTCGAATTGATTAAGTGGTTGTCTGATAATGAGCAAGGAATATCCGTCTTTCTGCTAAAGAGGATGTTCATAATTGGAAAAACGAGCACCGTGGAAATACATGCCACTCAGCCTGAGCGACTTTACACGTATTTTATTATTTTTAGATAACAAATTTTATTTTTGATATAATCTAAAGACACGGGAGTAAGGTTGAAGACGCGGCATCAACCATTACTTATGATCCTGGGACCACGACTTTTGTTGTTTTTACTTCTAAAAAATGCTTACTGCTATTATATATCAAAGATGAAAAACAAGAACAAATTTTCAACTCCAAAAAAATGCTTACTGCTAAACAATCTATGACACAGACACACGGTATGATTGTGGTCCGTATGATTGTATATGTGGTTTAGGTTATGATTGTATACATGGTTTAGGGTATGCTCTGGAAATATAGAATTTATAAATGAGGGAACTCAACATTTAATCATCTAATCTTGAACTGAATACTAGCTTCTCTAGGAACATGGATATTTAATTTAGCATCTTTTTGGCTTTCAATGTTCATACAGATTATGGAGTTGCATGTATAACATTGGAAATGGTTTTGGACATTTTAGTATAGCACTTAGTAATGTAAGTGGATTTGATCTATCTATATATGGTTCCCTTTTGTTCTAGTGTTGGTTATCGGCTTGCCGGTTGGATCTGGAAATGTAAATGAACCTGTCTTTTTTAAAAAATAGATACTTGAAAGAAAAACTGCATCTGTGTTTAGGTTGCTAAAACTGAGGATCTTGTAAAAGCCAATGGTGGAAAAGTTACCAGTCAACCTAGTCCAGCAAAAGCCTTCATTGAAGATCCGGATGGCTACACATTTGAGCTCATTCAGAGGAAGGGCCGTATCTCTCAGCCTCTATGTCAAGTGATGTTAAGAGTAGGTGATATCGATCGCTCCATTAACTTCTATCAGCATGTCAACTACCCACACGCAATTAAACTCACATGTTCCTGTTTGGAGTTGTCTGTCTTACCTTCTTATATATTTGAAGGAATAAGGAATGAAACTCCTCCGGAAGAGCGATGAACATGAGAACAACGTGATTCTTTAGTAGCACTCTCCTTTCCTATACTGATATACATATTAGCTTCTTCATAGGATGGCGTTTTCTCATCTGTTTGTTTCCGGACTTATTAGGGTAAGTATATTATTGACCTACAAAAATCAAGCTAAATTTTTTTATGATTTTTTAAGTGGTATAATTGAACGGAATTTGATGTCTCTTTCCCTCTTATATTGTTTATTAAGATGCATCTACACTTCCTATTTTTACCTTGCACTACATCCATTTACCAGCAATCTGGGGTATGCTTGCTAGTTAAACATGTTTTTGCTACAATTCATATAATATTTTGAAGAACGTAAACTAAATTATATAACTAGCGACTATCTTTTATATTTAGTTTACATTCTTCAAAATATTCTTTGAATTGTAGCAAAAGCATGTTTAACTAGCAGGCATACACCGGATTACTAGTAAATGGAAGCAGTGCAAGGTAAAAATAGGAAGTGTAGATGCATCTTAAACTATAAAAGAGGGAAAGATACATCAAATTCCGTTCAATTATACCACTAAAAAAATCATAAACAAATTTAGCTTGATTTTTGTAGGTCAGTAATATACTTACCCTAATAAGCCTAGAAACAAACAGATGAGAAAACGCCATCCTATTTAGAAGCTAATATGTATATCAGTATAGGAGAGGAGAGTGCTACTAAAGAATCACCTTGTTCTCAGGTTCATCGCTCTTCCGGAGGAGTTTCATTCCATATTCCTTCAAATGTATAAGAGGGTAAGACAGACAACTCCAAATAAGAACATGTGAAATTAATTGCGTGTAGGTAGTTGACCTGCTGATAGAAGTTAATGAAATGATCGATATCACCTACTCTTAACATCACTTGACATAGAGGCTGAGAGATACGACCCTTCCTCTGAATGAGCTCAAATGTGTAGCCATCCGGATCTTCAATGAAGGCTTTTGCTGGACTAGGTTGACTGGTAACTTTTCCACCCTTGGCTTTTACAAGATTCACAATTTTAACCACCTAAAAACAGATGCGATTTTTCTTTCAAGCATCTATTTTTGAAAAAAGACAGGTTCATTTACATTCCAAATCCTGTTGATGCACTTTCTGTGGACATTATTGTCGAATAGACTAGGGTTGAATCGTGTATTGTATTACATGAGATTGTGGTGATCCATAAGGGCATTTAATAGATCTGATGCATTTGTTAATATAGACCAAAACATAAAGTAATGGTTGGAACCCTACAAGGGGCGAACCTGCAGAAACTGCAGGTTCGACCTCCTTCAAGGGACGAACGTGGCTTATGTTATTGAACTATAAATAGCAATCTCATGTGTTGGTTTTCGTTTAAGATTTTGAGTTTGTGCTTTGAATGCTCTCAAGGGGGAGGTCATGCCCGACCTCCCCCGGCCCCGAGATAGATGTTTATCCTACTGATGACAGTGTCTGTAACCGTTTCTGATGTAATACGAATCTGTGATGACTTTGTTATCGTATATTTCTGTCTCGTCTCGAATCTTCCGTCTGAAACCGAGAATTTGGGTTTTAACCGGATTCTCAATTGGTATCAGAGTCGTGGTGCCGATTTGAACGATATAACTGTCGTTTGAATCAATCACAACTCAATTCCCTGATTTCTGACGTTAAAAATTAGTTTTTGATTGAAAGGTTGAAACCCTAGATTCTTAATTGAACCCAAAATCATGTGATTTTCCATGTTTTTGTTAATTCGAGGGTTAGGTTATCATTTCCGCACCTTTCTGTACAAGTTTCATCATCAAATTTGAAGTTTTAGAGTGTTTATAGACTGATTTGCAGAAAATATTGAATAAGAACACGTTTTTCTGCAATTGGTCGAATGTGCAGTAGATTCGACCCTAAGGGGGGTTGAACGTGGATTGTATTCGGTCGAACAAAGGATTTAGAGGTCGAATCAGCTTCATCTGTGTTGATAACAAAGGTCGAACCCAGAAGTTTTCCAAATTTGACCTCACGACAGGTCGAACGTGGAATTTCAATTTTAATCAGGCTCAAATGAACTTCATTCGACCCAATCAATGTACATTCGACCTTACACAGGGGTCGAATGTAGCTCTATTTTCACATTCGAACCCTCGACATTGAGAATGAAAAATTGGTATTTTAAGGGGTAAAAATGTCGAATATGGCAATTTTTTAAGATTTTTGGGAGAATGGTGATGATGTCTACACAAATTGTTGAAGAGATTATGATGATGATGAAACGTTTTATTGTGGGGTAGTCATGAGAATCAACAGTATGACAATCAGATTCAAATGACTATTATGGGCCAGAAAAATCAGATATATTTTTATTCCACAAGTTGAGAACAGTTAACCCAGTTCCAGTTTGATTGAAGGAACTTGTTCAAACAAAGTTGTTATTTACAAGCAAATTAAGACTGAGATCTCAATGTTCCGAATGTTCCGAAAGTAATGAGGGATTCCAGTAGGAGTCATGTGGCACGTAGATTCAACGAAAGTTTCACGATTACAGTCCTGAAGAATTTCAAGAGCTATTGGTAGATATTGTTAGGCCCCGTCGAAAACTTCAGTTTCTGAAGCATTTCAAGTCTGCAATGGTACCGGTAGTTCCCACTGAAAACTTCTGTTGCTTGATCCACTCGTCTACGGCTAGTATTCTGTCGAAAAGATGAAGTTATTCAACAACATTCAAAGAGAAGAATGTATTAAGGCAATCACAGTCAGCACAGAGGTAGAATTTCATAGAAGATATAGTGTCCGAGTGGATTGTTTTGCACAGAGTCACATTTGAGATGTTTAATTGGGTACTGATAGTTAAATTTCTCCAGTTGATGTGAAGGATGATGCAAAGGTTAAGTGCAGATATGAGATGTGAATTAGTGGTAGTACCTACGTGTTACGTTGAATATCTGATCGGTTAGTATAGAATCCTTCTAGCAGGGGTCTTATCAGGCTGTAGGTCATACTAGTTGGATTCCGCGTGATGTACTTGGTCAAGATGACATCCCTGGGCACTCATTCTACGAGACTGTAGTGCATTACATTGTCGACTTCACATTGGCGTAACTAGGTGATCTAGTTGTAATTCAGCGGTCGGCTGAATTCGCAAATGATATACGTGGTCTAGCTGACTTCCGGTGTATTGATGTTGAGGGTCCGTAGTGCATTACTTGGTCGGTTCACGAAGGATATTGTATTTCTAACTCAATGCAATAATGCATGTATTGAGGGGGAGATCTGTGATTTTGACTGTTGATGTGCAAGAGATTTGTGTATTCGACAACAACGTCCAAGGGGAGATTGTTGATGCACTTTCTATGGACGTCACTGTCGAATAGACTAGGATTGAGTCGTGTATTGTATTACATGAGATTGTGGTGATCCATATGGGCATTTTATGAATATGATGCATTTGTTAATATAGACAAAAACATAAAGTACTGGTTCGAACCCTACAAGGGGCGAACCTGTAGAACCTGCAGGTTCGACCTCCTTCATGGGGCGAATGTGGCTTATGTTATTGGACTATAAATAGCATTCTCATGTATTGGTTTTCATTTAAGATTTTGGGTTTGTGCATTAAATGCTCTCAAGGGGGAGGTCATGCCTGACCTCCCCGGCCCCGAGATAGATGTTTATCCTACTGATGACAGTGTCTGTAACCGTTTCTGATGTAATACAAATATGTGATGACTTTGTTATCGTATATTTCTGTCTCGTCTCAAATCTTCCATCTGAAACCGAGCTGTTTTCGCTTAATCGATCTGTGAATTCGGTTTTTAACCGGATTCTCAAATCCAACCGGCAAGCAGATAACCAACACTAGAACAAAAGGGAACCATATATAGATAGATCAAATCAACTTACATTACTAAGTGCTATACTAAAATGTCCAAAACCATTTCCAATGTTATACTTGCAACTCCATAATCTGTATGAACATTGAAAGCCAAAAAGATACTAAATTAAATATCCATGTTCCTGGAGCAGCTAGTATTTAGTTCAAGATTAGATGATTAAATGTTGAGTTCCCTCATTTATAAATTCTATATTTCCAGAGCATACCCAAACCACGTATACAATCATACCCTAAACAACATATATAATCGTACGGACCATAATCATACCGTGTGTCTGTGTCACAGATTGTTTAGCAGTAGGCATTTTTTTGAGTTGCAAATTTGTTCCTGTTTTTCATCTTTGATATATAATAGCAGTAAGCATTTTTTAGATGTAAAAACAACAAAAATCATGGTCCCAGTATCATCAGTCGCGGTTGATGTCGCGTCTTCAAGATTGTTCCCGCGTCTTTAGATTATACAAAAATAAAATGTGGTATCTAAAAATAATAAAATACGTGTAAAGTCGCTTTGGCTGAGTGGCATGTATTTCCACGGTGCCCGTTTTTCCAATTATGAACATCCTCTTTAGCAGAAAGACGGATATTCCTTGCTCATTATCAGACAATCACATATTCAATTCGAACAATTTTAAATTTGCCTTAAAACAAAACCTTAAGAATTCATTTTGATCTAAAATACGTGTGAAGTCGCGGTTGGCTCTTCACCGCGTCTTTTATTTCAAATGACAGCGTCCTTTGGCAATAGTTTCTGTTCTCTGCAACCCATGAAGCTAGTATATTTCCTTCATCAATAAGAACTTTTTTAAAATGACGTAAAGCATTTCTCTCGTTGTCCGAGCATCGTATTTCATTGTGGTGTTGTCTAGAAAAACAAAAACCAAACAATGCCAGCACCACTAAAGAAAAAAAAAAGAAAATGAGACACGCGGCTTCATGGTTATTAAAAAGCTTAGTATAAGCTGAGATGGGACTCCTAGATTTGGGCGCTTCCTTTATAACGAAGAAGGTTAGTTCAAAGCGTGTACTCTAAAGTTTCAGTGGACCCTGCCAACTTCGAATCAGAATTCAACCATGTGTTAAAGTGTACTTTAAGTTGGAATTAAAGGTCGAGTGAGACCCAATTATATTATGAGAATTTCTAGTTGTCTTCTTTTTGGAGTATAATTAGAGTTCAGGTATAGTTAGGTGGGTCGTGGCGCTTAGGGATTGATTTTTTGGGTTCGTCCTGATGGGCGCTTGCGTGGTGGATTGTATCTTGTATTGGCTAGCTCCATGCTGGTCGTTTTGGGTATAAATAAAAGTTTCGTTTTACTTTTTTTAGATACTTAGAATTAAGAGGCAAACATCCTTCATTTCCCTTTTTTGGTACATTAAACATAAAACCGTGTTATTAACGAGTTAAACAAGTTGTGTTCATATTTAGAACTTGATTTGTTTGCGTCGTTAAAGACCTATTAAACCTATTAATACATGATTTGTCAGCCATACTAGAACATAACATGCTTTTACTTTTAGCAATTTCGGTATAAATGATTCAGGAATACAAGAATTAAAGTCAATTGCTCATTTAAAAATTTATATTATTTTGGTTTTAACTTTTTATTTAACGGTGTGGCTTCATAGTTAGTTAACTAGGAAGATTCTCCGTGCTACACTGCGGGTATTCGGTAAGCATTGCTTCGGTTCATTACAGTACTGTCACTCTCTATTGCAACCGAAATAGAGCCCATGAAATAAAATCATAATACACCCAAAAGATATCGAAAGTGTTACCGATTCTGACGTTATTGATACCAGTACGCTGAGTGTGCTAATAAATTTGATAAGTTAATTAAATTATTAACTTTGAATCATAATTATTGTTTGTTAATTAGGTATCTTATTAGCGTTGGATCATAACCATAAAAGTTAACATTGATTTAACTAACTTATGAATTAAATTCACAATATGTTGACTTAGAATCAATTACTATTAATAAACGTAGGTTAGATACCCGTGTTGACACACAGTACATCATCAAGTTTAATGAAAAAAAAAAACAATAAAGATTGTAGTATACAAGTTTTACTTATTGAAAGTTACGTAATACAATTCATATAGATTTTGGTTGCATGCAAAATAACATAAAAAAAGTTTAATGTTACCCGATAATGGATAAATGAATCAACTAATGTTTGATTTGACGTCTTTTAAAAACAAATAATGAAATGAATAATAACTTATTTATTGTAACAAAATGCAAATGAACATTAACATTCACATAACTAAATATATTTTATAAAAATAAAAAAAATTATTAGAAAGACATTTAAATGATTTATGAAAAATATTATAGCGTACTTATTCACAAAAATATATTTCCTTATAGAAAACATTTGAGTTTTGATTCTTAACGCTACCATCTTTATCCAATATTAGTATCTTCAATCCATCTCAACTCCTGATAAAGTATAAAGCAGTCGTGTGACTTTAAACTATATTAAAAAGGAATTGAGTGGCTTGTTATAAAGCAGTCGTGTGACTTTAAACTATATTAAAAAAGGAATTAGTTTCTTTTACAGTTTCTTTATAGTTTAAAGTCACACGACTACTTAAACTATAAAGCAGTCGTGTGACTTTAAGCAGTCGTGTGAAGAAGTCGGGTGACTTTAAACTATAAAGAAGCTGTAAAAGAAACTAATTCCTTTTTAATATAGTTTAAAGTCACACGACTGTTTTATAACAGGCCACTCAATCCTCGACATGAGATCTGTTTCAGAGATGGGTATACAAATAAGTTAAAATAATCCATGGGTTTATACTTTATATAGAATAGACGCTTTAACTATGCAACCAAATATAAGGATTAATGAAGGAATCGGTCAAACATAGGGATGAGGATGGTTGGATGCCCAAGAGCACAGCTAATGCTTAAAGCTTAAATTTATACATCCACGGGATCATATGAGAAATTGATATTGAATCAAGCAGTAAACATCATATGAAAGTGTGAGACACATGATATTCAAAGTTACAAGACAAATTCTGAAGATCATATGAAAGTGTGAGACACATGATATTCAAAGGTAAAAGACAAATTTTGAATATATTAGTACAGAAGATAGAAAACATACCGATTTCCATCCATCGGGATCTAAACAGGCTGTTATCTTTGTGTTTATGACCGGAAGGGGCCCAGCTGAAGTACTATATCCCCACCAAAAAATTTCACTTTGTGCAGTTATATACACATCATCGGTCCCGATTGCAATCTGAATTACATAAATTGTTAAAAATAAAGTTCTCTTAGACACTTGGTTGTTGAAAGAACTCAAGAAGTGAATAAAAATTGGTTATAACATAAGTGTTTAATGACTCACCTATCCATAACCATTTCCTTGCCATATTTAGTAATGCCATAGTTGTCTGTCAATTCCAAAACTGCAGTTTCATCTTCAGACCCATAACCCATTATGGCTTTTGTGCACTGAAAAACCATTGCACCAATATGCAGACATCAAAACTCTCACTGACAGATAGATATCACGAAAATCTTTATTGAGAAAAAACAAATTGGGAAAACGAACATGAATGTAAAAAGAAGCTGTACATTTCAGAGCATGAGCCGCGTTTGTATTTTCTTGAAAAGAATACAATGTTTATGTTGGCAAATTATATATGACTGCAAGTAGGAACACCAACTGCATATGGGTACATCCAAGACACTCAACCACCAACTTTTATCTAGTTGAAAGATCTTCTTTAAGTGAAAAAATGTAAGGCATTATATCCAAAGGTATCGTTATATTCTTAATTTCTATACATTCGTTAGTAAAAAAGGTAAAAATAAGTACAACTTTGGATAGGTGATGAACGAGTATCTAAGATTACAATATGAGTGTTGTGTGTGTAGAGAGAGTATCAGGTGTCTACGAAGTGTTAAGCTAGTGAGAAGTGTAAAGGCAACAAATTGTTTGATGATGAAGTTGATGGTAGATGCTGATGATGATCTAATGTAGTAGTGAATCTTGATGGCCTATGATTAGGGTTTAAGAGACTCATAATTAATTGTTGAGGAAAATGAATTGAATAATAATAATAATAATAATAATAATAATAATAATAATAATAATAATAATAATAATAATAATAATAATAATAATAATAATATTGGAAGTGATGTAGGGAAGAAGCAAATTGCAGAGGAGGATTATTATTAGGGTTAAAGGAAAGTATGTATGTATGTATGAAGATTGAAGAAGAAGAATGAATGAATGAATGAAAGTGTAGGTCTATGCCATGCTTTCTTTTTTCAGTTTTTGATTGGTTGACTGACCTAACCAATGGAGATGAGCTGGTTAAGCTTTTTCTTTTTCTTTTTCCTTTGTGTTTTTTTTTTCTTTATTTTTTTATTAATAGTTGTGTGATGTGTTTGATATTTTGATTGAACTTTAAAAGTTTATGAAAATTTACGGTTTTTGATGGCTTGAGATTAATTACAACTTTATTGACATTGCTACTTATTTGTGTTTCGAACCAGATATTCATTCACAAAAAAAGAGAGACAAAAATAAATAACCAATAGTAGTAAATTATATATGTATTTTAGATTGGTACAAAATTACCCATTTTTCATTAAATTTTATAGCTACTATGCCTACCCTTCTATTTTAATGAATGTAAAAGAAGGTAAAAAGTGATCGTCCTTTAAGCCACCTTCTCACCACCATCGTCCAGATCCATGCTCCTTGTCCGTTCCACGTTCAGGTCCACGACTTTTCGTTCCATATACCCGTGACTACGTACTCGCTTAGTAGATCCGCGCTAAACAACAGAAAAGTCGTCGTGAGAACTGCAGCTTGACGGATAATTTTTGGCCCCCGAGAAAAACGGGCCTCGGCTGGCAGTGCGGCTCGCCAACCCCTAGGGCCGGCTCTGCTGGTTAAAATTTAAAAGCATGTCGAAATGGATTGCTACTTTGTAAGGGAATGAGTTAAGTCTAGAGAAATTCAGTCGGTCCACCTCAGCACTCACGACCACATTGCAGACTTTTATTTACAAAATCCCTTGATGCGAGACAGTTGCAATTGCTACGCGACAAGTAAAGCATTCGTAACCTTCATGCTCCAACTTAAGGGGTAGTATAGAACAAGATGATTGAACACGTCTCTTCTTGTTTTTATACTTCCATAATTATTGTTTATTCCTTGTTTTATTCCTACTTGTTAGTTTGATCATTGGTCATCTTTCTTTTGAATGTGCAAAAATTTTAAATTCATTTAGGATTTTAGTCCAAACAAAGCTAGTTTAGCACCCTAAGGTCAACATATAGTTATAACTTATAACAAAAAAAAAAAAATAACAAATAAATCAAATTACTAGTTTTTTTAACAAAAAATTGGGATCACTGACGGACCACTGAAGTACATCGTGCTACCAACGGAACCATCTGATCATATCCATCTCTACTAGGCAATACTGCCTATACACCAATTAAGGAGGAACCCCATTTCTAATACACTAATAGCTCTTTAGTCCATTTGACTTAACTTTCAGCTTTGTACACTTTAGTCCTATGACTTTATAGTCCACTTACTACCATTTTCCTTATCTTTCATGATAAAGAATCTCGTTTATTAAACTTAATATAATTTATTAAATTCCAATAATGTATAAAATACACGAATATCACACGAAAGGAAAATGTTGCTATTTTACCATTTCTCTTTCTCAATAATCTTTTTGTTTTTAAGTAAATAATCTTTTTGGTTTTAAGTAAATAAAAGGATTAATATGACATGGGCATAGTAGAATAAATTCATATTCTCTTCTAAAAAGAAATGCATCTTTAATTAATTATTAAAAAAACATAAGAATATATGCCAATATAAAAAAGCAATGGTGATCATAAAAGGATGATTGTGTATCTATGAAAAAGGTTGTGTGTTATATTTGATACGTTTGTTAGCTTCCAGTCATCAAATGAATGATTCCTTGATGTTACCAATATGATATAGTGTTGAATTAGAAATCAAAACGAGCACAAAAGTAATTGATATATTAACACGTCAAAAATGCAGGAAATCTAAATATTACAATTAGCATATCTAATCGTGATCGAAAAGTTGTGTTAATGTCTAGAGAGAATCACATTAAGAACGCACACAGTTACAAAAGTTACACCAAAGTGACACACATTAGATTTGAGACTATGTCTTAATATATAGGTGATGACTAATTGTAGCACAAAAGTTTCACCAAAGTGACACACAATAGATTTGAGAGTGTCTTAATATATAGGTGATGACTGTAGCAGACAGTGGCGAAACTTGAAGATCAAATCGGCAGGGCCGGACTCAAATTTTTTGTATTCGTAGGGGTTGAAGATAAAATGGGTTATACGACGGACTCAATCTATATAAACATTACCTACGAAAATCGTAAACTTCCGACACTGAGCCAAGTCGGGGCACCCCTGGTCCTCACTAATCTTTGCCACTCGTAGTAGGGTTGGTTGTGCTCAAGTAAACACATTGAATTCCACTTGTTTTCTTTTTTAACATCAATTCAAGGATAAATACATCACACATGTACCCTATATGATATGAACCCCAAATCTTTTAGTTATGAAGTGCACTACTTACCACTGGAATGTTCCATTGGATAAGATTGCCACATGAAGATGATCTAGCAAAGCATTTGCAACAAATTTGAAGGTTGAAAAGTTGTGTGCTTAGTGCATTCACAACCCATCCCCCATTTCAACCTCCATTCTTAAATTTTAGAAAAATCTTTTGAGAACCCCTGTATTCTATACCTCCCCCATTTTCTTGATATAAGAGAAAGTTATAATAAAACAAAATGGTTGTAGGTAATATTATAAAGGGAAAATCTCAAATATAAAGGTAATATTATAAAGGTAATATTATAAAGGGAAAATCTCAAATATAAACATTGACTAAACACAAATATCAAAAATAAACACATGAAGGGTCTTAAGCATAGGGACTTCACACTATCCAATTAAGAAGCTTACATTTGTCCCAAGAGTCTTAGATAAGACTCTTAACTTGTAATGGTCCCCACAAAGCAACCAATATAATGGTGGCACGTAAGGGAAAAGGCTACTAGACGCTTGAGTTTTATAGAGTCTTATCCTTAGACACCAAGCCTGAAGGGTCTTTAACAAACTCTAAAACATCTATGTCAGTCTTGGCGTCTAAGGTTAAGACTCTATAAAACTCAAGCGTCTAGTAGCCTTTTCCCTTACGTGTCACCATTCTATTGGTTGTTTGTGGGGACCATTACAAGTTAAGTGTCTTATCTAAGACTCTTCGGACAAATGTAAGCTTCTTAATAACAGTTCCAAACGTCAACAGTACTCATTCTTGATTGGTTATACATGATGCTACATTTTAGCTTTCTATTTGACGCCATTTGCAAGTTTGATTTGTCCCTTGTGACTGTATAGTGAATATTATTTTTATTATTTTCTATTTAATTAAATTAACTTTCCCTTTTAAATAATGCCGCCTTTATCCAGGTACATCGATTATCATCAACATAAATTAATATAATTGGTTGTTGACTTAAAGAAAATTGAAATATTGTGAATCAATTATTTGATTGATGTATTATAAACAAAAGTTCTTGGATCCTTTACATACATAGGTAAAAATTATAAATATGGGAGTTGTGATAGACACAATAAATATGATTATATGTTTATATCATTACATGATACCAACAACAATCATATAGCTTACAAGAAACACTTCTGATATAAACAAAAATCTGGCTCACCTCCTGCCCATTAGGCCATTATCATCTAACCACCACCACCATAATCAACCACCGAAACCATTCACACCACGGTTGCCGACCACCCCACCAAACCTACTCCAATTTCTCTCCCCACTTCTTCGAACCAACCATCGAACCCTATTCGGGAACAATAGAGGTCACTTAAGTTTGGGAACGATAGAGATTCTACAACAAAACGTCAGATTACATCGCCTCGGGTGGCTTCGGAACAACCACCAGCGCCGCCTCTATACTCTCTCCATCTCTGTTGTTTATCTCTCCAAACACCGCCTCTATACTCTGAATCTTTATCTCGTCTTTTGTTTCTCTCTCCAAATGCTCTCTCTCCTGAGTGAGATCTGTGTCACGTATTTGTTTTGCCACTACACGTGGCTTTACGCCACACCTGGCAAAAGAACAAACTGGTACAACCAGTGGCCCAATGGGCTGCTAACATCATCCCATTGACCACATATCCTGATGCCACTGATAAGCTTAAAACGGATAATGCACCCTTTTATCAACCTTTTTCTGATTAAACACACTAACACAGTTTCGTAAATTATTTTGAAGTTTAAACTTTAAAACTAAAAATTTTATTCTATGTATAGTGTGTGTATAATTAATTTAAAGTGAAGATGAATAGTATCTTTTCGTTTTTAGTTGATTATAAACATGTGACGACCGGGAAATTTTTTTTTTCTTTTTATCGTTTCATTCTCTTTGACTTCGGGAAATTTTTGGGATGAAAATTCTTTCAACAGGGGATGATGTGACACCCGGCACACCCGGCAAACTCCGGTTAGTAACTTTCTAAAATCCGGTAAGTCTACCTTAGCGAGTCACGCATACATCACATGTAAGAAAGTCAGTTGAGTCGAGTCGCGTTAAGTACTTGTCCAGGGATCAATGATTCGGAGGATCATTTGGGTTTTAACACACACGCAGGTCTCGAGTCCTGGGAATTGGTGAATGAATGTGAACGTGTTTGTTTTCACGAATTATGTGGCTTTTCGGTATGTGAATACGTGTTATATGTGTTAAAATAGGTGATTGGTGTAATTGCATGACATTATAGGTGATTGGTGTAATTGCATGACATTATAGGTGATTGGTGTAATTGCATGTAAATAGGGGGTGATTGGCGTAATAGCATGTAAATAGGGGGTGATTGGCGTAATTGCATGTAAATAGGGGGTGAATGGCGTAATTGCATGTAAATAGGGGCTGATTGGCGTAATTGCATGTAAATAGGGGGTGATTAGCGTAATTGCATGCTGATAGGGGGTGATTGGTGTAATTGCATGCTGATAGGGGGTGATTGGTGTAAATGCTTATGCTGAAGGCGATTAGAGCCCAAATCACCAATAGGGAAGGCGATTAGAGCCCTAATCACCAACAGGTATAGGCGATTAGGAACCCTAATCGCCTGACATGTGTTGAACGACTAGAAACGACTATAAATACCACCCTTGACTTGTAAAACTTCATTTGTGAAACCCTAGCCTTCCCATAACCTCTCTCAACCCATAAACACCCTCTGGAACTCGTTTTTGCATAAAAACCTACCTTTCCAAGCTTTACATCTCATTATCTTGAAAAACCAAGGTGTATTCTTCATCCCAAACCTTTGTAATGATTTTGTTTTAATCCCTAAAGGTCTAGACCTTGTTTTTAAATGTTTGTGTCTTTGAAAACCCATTAAAAACAGTTTCTAAACAAACCCAAACCTCTATGCTTGCTATATCTGATGTATTCATGTAAAGATAGGATTTTTATTATTAAAACATGATTGTTCTTGTGTTATTGGTATGTTTCTTACTTAAATGAGTTATTATGATGTTAACCTAGGAGTTTGGAGGTTCATAGTCATGTATTGTTGATATTTGGCGTTTTGACCCATTTGAATGATTATGTAGGATTGATGATAGTATGATGTGTTTTGTTGATTGTATGAGGTTAGGGTTTGTTCTAGGTTGATGCTAGAACAGTAGGATAGTGTCAGACAACGTCGTTATGTGGTGAAATCTAGATATTTGCTATTTAGGGTAAGTTTTGTATGTTGGTGTGATGTTTACATGATAAGTATGCTATTTTGGGAAAACGCTTGCATTCGGTATTGTTAGAATGATGATAATTTAGGGGTTTTGCTTGAAATAGGTTTATTAATGTTTTGTGTTTGATATCGGGTGTTTCCACGTCTTTCGGATCTGATTTGGAGGGTTAAATGCGCAAAAAGACGACACAATGCAGCAGGGGCGATTGGCCCCCAATCGCGTGTAACAGGAGGCGATTGGGAGCCCAGTCACTAGTATGTCTGGTGATTGCAATCCTAATCGCCAGTTGACCCTCCTAATCACCAGTTGACTTTTCCTAATTGCATGTTTGATTCCTAATCGCATATACTGCTGCTGTAAGTGTATTTTGACATCCCGAGACCTGATTTGACACCTAGGAACATGCTAGGAACCCCGAGACATGTCTACTAACTTGGTAACACGTGCTTGGACTTGTTTATGCGTTATTTGAACTATATGCTAGACTTGGTGAACTTTTACGCATGTTAAGTGTTTACTTGCATATGTTACATGATACCTTGTATAAGATTAACACGTGGGATGTCGGGTCACCAATGGGATGTCGAGTCTTGTCTCGCGTAGTCTGGTTATCAGTCAAACGCATTTTCAAACGCATAATGGTCATGGACTGGACATTTAGGGACTAATGAACCCAACGGGTTATTAGTCTAACATAACACACACATCTTATGATAGGTCACCACTAGTAGGGGCTATCATACACATAACGGATTACTTGTTAACTGAAGACGCAACCTAAGGTGAGTTCACGGCCCCACACTTTACTGCTTTGTTTTTGAGGGGGAAACATGCTTAAACTCTTTTATCACACATTCTCATGTTATACTATGGCTAACATCTTATTACTATACGGTTCATCTATGTCCCTTAGAAACCACTAATACGGGGATGTAGCGGGGAAATGTGGATAGCGCTATTGGGAACTGACAATCCCCACTCGACGGCTGGAGGCCGGGCGGGTGTATATTGTCTCTAAACACACAAGGCCTACTGGTGATGACGGTAGTCCGTAAATAAGGGTTACCCATTAAAACACAGTCAGCAATGGTTTCACCCGTAGTAGTAATATTACATAACGCCTAGCTTGCGTTATACAAGCATAGTAGTAACGGTAACGGTTTTTCAAAGGATTGGACTAAACGCTTAATAAAACCTGTGAACTCACCAGCATTATATGTTGACTTTTTAGCATGTTTTCTCAGGTCACTAAGGTAGCAGCTGTCGGCTAGACGCACGGAGTCGCACTGGAGTCGTACTCGCATCTAGGTTCGTAATGCATGTTTTGGGATGTCAAAACTTTTTAACTGATGCTTCTATTTCTGTTTGACTTTTGTAAACTTTAATGCTTCTGCACTTTTAAATGATGGTTTTAAATTATGCATGGTTTTACTACGAATGTTTTTACATATAGTTGTCGTTTATTGTGACCGTTGACTTGGATCCTGGTATGTCACATGCCTCGCGGTAGAACTCCGCATGCGGAAATTAGAGGGTGTGAAAAAACATATGTGTCTTGAGAGAATTAACAATATGGTTTGCTTGTCTGGTGGTTTGGTTTCCGTTTATTACCCACAACGTCTCAGGTTCGACTCTGATATCAATTGTTAGAAATCGGTACCAAAGACACAACCAAATTAAGCCAAACTTGTTTCTTATTATTGAATGTGATATATGACTTACAATACATCCATCTATTTTTAAGCCTCCAATCCTTGTCCACCAAGGAACTATGATAATCTAGATACTTCTTTGACTTAAATTAGGAAATCTATCTCTAAAACCTAGTTTACAAGATTGACAATTAAGTCCTTCTAGTTACCAAACCTTGCATTACAAGATTAATTTATCAACACTTATGCTAACTGATGATAAGGAAGCAATGCCCAAAAAGTATGTTCCAATCTTGAAGAGAAAAGAAATTTGTGCCAAACAATGCGTTGGAATTTAAGTGAAGTTGCCTTTTAAATGTGCTGGAATGTTTCTTTTTTCAGAAAAAAAAAATCTTTATTAAACTGACCCGACCTGAAACCTGCTCCAACCTTGACACGTTCTGACCGAACCCATTCCAATATTCCATTCCAACCAAACCAAAACGAACCTTTTTTAATCGACCCGTTATGACCCGAGCCTGGTTTGATCCGAACCCATTTTCGCTTTTGTTGATAAGCTTATTCATGTGATTGATGTGGCAATACTTAGTCTTGAGTGTTTGGATGCCTTTTCAGGTAAGGGTCCTTTTTCCTATTGATACTCTTCCGATGTGTTTGTTTTATTGATGCATGTCTCTTATTTATAATATTATTCTTAAGATTTTTTTTAATATCTTCATGTCTAGACCACTTTGGTAAAAGATGCAGCAGTATCTGTTAATAGGTGCATATGAGACCAGATGCATCAATACTTGGTAAAATTAAAACTCTTATTTCTATCATAAAATATCTTTGTGCTTTGGATCATTTTGTTTTGGTTCTCCAAGCACTGTGTCAATAAACAACTTTTTTTTAATGTTAGTTTGTTCAATTCCTAAACTTGTTACCGTTTTCCCAAAGTGTGGTGTCGATAAACAACTTAGCTTATATTAACTGTTGTCAATAAACAACTTAGTTTATATGATTAACTGGCTGTACGCTGGCTGTAATGCTGGCTGGACAAATGTTGAGGGGTAAGTGCTGAATGCTGGCTGTAATGGGTCGAGTTGGGTTGAACCGAAACATGTTTGTTAAGTTTATTTTAAATAATAATCTTATATCTTTCAGTATAATGATGGAGGAGGTTTGATCTTTTGTGACTAACCAGAGATAATTACTCAAAATGAACCAGGTATGGTGAAGGAGCTGACAGGTGGATACAAAATTAAATATCATGCAAATGGATTGGATAATGAACATATTGAAATTGACTTCACTCCTCCGTTCAGGTCATTTGCTTACCAAGTATACATATTTTGATTTTGTTTATTTTTTGATTTTGTTTATTTGTTTTACTAACATTTTAAATATTTTCAGAAGGATTGATATGATTGGAGGGTTGGAGAAAATAGCAAATCTTAACATACCCAAAGATCTTGCTGGTGAAGAAGCTAATAGATATCTTGCTGATGCATGCACCAAAATTGATATCAAAGATCCCCTAAATGGAAACCGAAAGATCGTTTTGTTTTTTTTTTGTTTTTTTTTGTGAACGCTTGATATTTTTTAAACCTTTTTTGTGTTTGAACATTTGGGATATATTTTGCATCTAAATTATAATTAAGTTATGATGTTATAATTTTACATGTTTTCATTTTTAGTTTTATTTTATATGGTAAATCAATTATGATATAATGATGACACATAAAGAAGTGCAATAAAAATAGTGTTATATTTTGTAGTTAATATTGTGGTACACAAAAAGTGTCACTAAAGACTTTGGAGAAAACGTGTGGCACACAAAAAAAAGTGCCACTGAAAGTTTTAGTGGCACTGTTTGTAGTGATGCTTTTTTTGTATGCCACACATTTTTGCATGGGCATTCAGTGGCACTTTTTTAGCTTTCCGTGGCACTTTTTGTATGCCACTGTATGACATTTTATTTGTAGTGGTTTTCTTATTATTCTTTTACCATCTTAGCAATGTTTGGCATTATGATAATTACGTAACTTTTTAAATTTAGTTTTTAATTATAAAAACTATAGGAATATAACCATTTACTTTATTTTTAAAATATTAAAACATAAAAAATTACGACGGTTAAAAACATGGTAGACTCTAAATAGTGCATGAATGTAAAACTCACTTCAGGACCTTGTTCTTCAAGAACACGAAGCTCAATGTTTGATTCCACCACCAAATTGGTTAATCATAACCTAAGTTTCTATTTTAATTCTCACCCCGGTTACCTAGTATCTCCACTAGTTGAACACTACAAGAATATAGAATCTTTGGCTATTGCGACCACTGGTTGTTAAAAGGGACGTCGAAACAAAATTTTAGGTTTAAAAAATAAATCAAAACGATTAACTTGATTACCTTCTACCGACGACCGGTCGTCGGTATGAGATTAGGACTTTCACATTTTATGACATGGTAATGACGGAATTTCGCGATAGGTTGTCTTGCTAAAAGGTTGTTTTTTTAATAATATTATATGTTTTTTTTTATTTTTTCTCCACATTTTCTCAACAATCATAGTAATATAAATCGCCACTTAAAATTAAAACGTAAGAGAAACGCAACTAAAAAATCAACCATCATCACAAAAATACAGATGTTTATGGTCTCATACAAACCATTAATTCAAGCTATCAAAACAAACTATCAAACCATAAATTCAGGTTATCATGCTAAAGTAACAACCGATTAATTCAAGTTAGCATCGTCTTCACCATCACCTTCGTCTTCATCTTCGGCTTGTGGTGATGACCCGCCTTTTCCAAATCCTTGAATTTGGCCTACAAGTATTGGACATGCTCATTAAGTTAGGAGATGTTTTCTTTCAATGCATTGTATTCCGCTTGTGATGCATCGTTGTATATGCACGACACATCGAGGCGTATATTTCTCACTTTCTGTCCAATCCCACGGACCCATCCACTTCTTTCTCCAAGGATGCGCTTGAGACACTTTTCCTCATCAAACGGCTCACCACCACCTTCATCTTGCATTCGGACACACTCGAATTCAATCTGATCTTGTAGTAAACAATAATAACACTTATGTTTGTGTTATAGCATTCATAAGCATAGTTATTCAACACTTGGTCAGCACTCTTGTTGGTTGATATACAAAGATTGAACATGATATGATAACAAACTGGATAAATCGATGATAATTTTATTTAATATATTGATTGAATGAATACAAGGAGTTTATTTCGGTTTCTCTTGGTTTGATAACAAACTTGATAACTGTTGCTACAACAAATATAGGTCCGGAGAGGGTCTGAACGTTCCAAGGTCGTCAAGCTTCTGACCTCGTCTGCTGCTTAAAGGGGTTGGACGAGTAGCATGAAAGAACTCGTCAGAAGGGGTAAAAGGGTTAAAGGGTTTCGGTTAACCAAACGCAAGTCGTAGTGTCCCTCTACGTTGTAAACGTAGATGGGAGATTCAAGATATTTTAGTTGTTATGATTCTGATTTGGGATCGACCCAAAGTCAGAATGATGTTATTATTGGTTAACTTAAGAATAGATTAAATATAAGAGTATGATGTTGAAGAAAGGAACTCTTGATCCCAAGTTACAACTAAGGACAATCCACGTAAGTCGATGAAGGCTGAGACCTGTAAGTAATAGAGCGTGATTGCACACGTAGTGGCTGTGGCAGCCAGCTTGGTTGTAGAATCAGTGTGGTTGTAGATCTCTAAGAATATATAGCAGCAGCTCGGAGGCTTCAAGGCTTCAGCCTGCTGCTGCTGAAAATATTATTAGAGAGAATTACTCTAGAGAGAGTATTTAGAGAGAGAGAAATAGAGAGAAGGAGAGTGAGATAGGTCTGATGTCAAGACCCATAAGCCTTAGATGTGTGGTTTGCCCCTCTATTTATAGAGTGGGGGATGGGTTAAAACCCTAATGGGCCTATTTGTTGGGCTTGGGGTTGGCTCAATATATTGATTATTTATTTTGCTACTTGATATATTGGATTTGGCCCATTGGGTACCCTACATCATCAGCCCCCCAGTTTAGTTTAATGATAATAATATCTATTTATCTAGCTTATATTATGTCTAACAATTTTTGTGCAGGGCCTTGCAGCATAAATTAACACAATTCCTCTTTCAATTCAATATGTTATAAAAACACAAATAGTTGTCACAACCCGACCACAGGGGGCCTGGACGAAATAACAGATTGGTACAACATTCACGCAAATGCAAGCAACAGCGGAAGCGGTACAATAATAACTAACTTTATTAACATAATTTATACAATTTAATACAATCTCATTAACTAAACTAGTCCCTGATCGTACATGCGCGGTTGGTTTCTATGGTTACTCGATCGTCTTCTGGTTCGTCCACTGGTTGTGACTCCGAGTTGCAATCGTACATTCTTCATATCTCCAATGCCGGTACCTGAACACATGCTTAATAATAATATTTTATATTATCTTGTTCGGTTTTCAGTTTCGCACTTACACGACTCGATTAATATTTATTTTAGTTAACTTTTTATTATAACACGACACTAAAACGCGAAAAATTTTTAGGGGTCTGTGCCGGGTTGTTACATTCTCCCCCCCTTAAAAGAATTTCGTCCGCGAAATTATGGTTGTGGTAATATCTAAAAGTTCATTCATTTCCGAGTCATCGCTTGAAGGGAAAGGCGGACAACTATGACATGGAAATCATGGAAGCAGAATCCGCAAACCTTTCGAGCTCTTGGTTTTGAAAGAAATTGGACTTAGAGTTAGTTCTTGATTAGACTTCCAGTCTTATTTTGACGTACAATCAGTGTTTATATATAGGGCGTACCGCAGCCAGCCCACCACACCGGTGATACTTCAAGAATGCACTAGAAATCTTTCCCAAAAACCTTCATAGAATTTCATACCTCGTTAATGTATTTATAAATTCATGATCACGCAATCGCGAATTTATTTAACATTAAGGTGGTAGATATAATTTGTTAATGATTTGGAAATCGAATTAAAGTTTATTCTTGGTTAGATCTCCAATCTCATTTTTGATGTATCATTGGTGTTTATATATAGGGTGTACCGCAGCTAACCCACCACACCTTTGATACCTCTAAAACGTAATTAGAAATCCTAACCATAATCTTATTGGAATTGCATGCCACCATAACGTATTTGTAAATTCACGATCATACAATCGCCAACTCACTTTACATTAGATGCTAGGCACGATTTCGATACTTGGTTCGGAAAGAAACCTAATCATTTTGGTTCGCAATCAAGATAGCTCAGTATAGAATCGAGACAGTTATCTAATTAACCAAGCTTTTTCTAGCGTTCACATACGCTTTAGAAGTTTACACTGTCCGAACAAACTTAAATTTCTAGAGAACAAGAAACAACAACAGAAGTTTTTGTACTCAAGTGTCGCAAGAACGGTTTAGGTCGTAGTGTCTAAGAACTTTTGACGACAAAATCAGGAAATCATCGAGTTTCAGAACGGAATCGAGTAACTCTATCTACAAGATTCGCCGTATCAATGAAGAATTTCTCAAAAATATCTTAAGGAAACGAGTACAATCGTTTGTCAAGTTCAAAACTATGGATATTATGGTTAGAAAACCATAAAGCACCAAAGGAAAAGCGAACTCTCACTTCGCCAGCCACATAACGATACAGTTCATACTACTTTTTGTGTTCGAGGGTATTAATTTTAAATTTCGTGTCTATGACTTTTAATAAAACATCCCCGAAATGCCTTTGTGCCTGCGGATTCATGATTATGTTCGCGACCATAATCACTTCCTCGCCTCACTTAAGCATCCAAGTCTATTTTTATAAAAATCACAACACTAAATCTTATGTTCTCGTTGGTTATCTTGCAAATTCGTTCATGTATTCAAATATAGTTTTATCACTAAACGCTTTATCCCCATGTGTTCAGTACCCAAAGTCAACTCATTCGGCATCTTCTGATTGCAACTCCGGTCTATCCGTCAGGTTTCGGTTCTCCAAACCGAAATGAATTCTGTGGTTTCAAAGTTTGGATCCTAAGGTTCGTGTTTAAAGCCTAATGGAATCATACACGCCGCGCTGTTTGCTCTGATACCAACTGTCACAACCCGACCACAGGGGGCCTGGACGAAATAACAGATTGGTACAACATTCACGCAAATGCAAGCAACAGCGGAAGCGGTACAATAATAACTAACTTTATTAACATAATTTATACAATTTAATACAATCTCATTAACTAAACTAGTCCCTGATCGTACATGCGCGGTTGGTTTCTATGGTTACTCGATCGTCTTCTGGTTCGTCCACTGGTTGTGACTCCGAGTTGCAATCGTACATTCTTCATATCTCCAATGCCGGTACCTGAACACATGCTTAATAATAATATTTTATATTATCTTGTTCGGTTTTCAGTTTCGCACTTACACGACTCGATTAATATTTATTTTAGTTAACTTTTTATTATAACACGACACTAAAACGCGAAAAATTTTAGGGGTCTGAGCCGGGTTGTTACAATAGTTTACGTCCAAAGCATCACCATTCCATTATTCCAATTTCCATTGTATAACAAACAAGCATGGCCATCAACACCATGGGATTCATTGATGACCTTGGCTATGATGTATGTGTTACTGCTAGAAATTCAAAAAGCTATTTCCAGGAACCGAAGGATAAGGGTAAGTGAAAATTAAGCTGGTTTTCAAGAAGCCTGAACTCTATAATAATTTGGTTGATTTTGTCAAAAAAAATAATAATTGTTTATGTATGTTATTACATGATAGCTGTTAGATTTTAGTTTAAGTTGACCCGTAAAATGATTAGTCAACTTTAGATTATGTATTGCTTATCCATGTGTGTAACTATTATGGCATGTCTGTTGAAAAAGAATTGTTTTTACAGTATTTTCAACTACTTTTTGTCTTGACAATTGCAACTGTAAATCATGCTTGCTCTATGTGAACTATAAAGTTTGTTGCTACATCTTTTTTTGTTAATAACATATCATTGTCCAACATAAGACTTGCAATGTTGTATCTGTTGCTCACTATTTGATCCGAAGCAAGATTGTTAATAATCCTAGCGTTGAGCACAAAGTTCAGTAATTATGTCCGTCCTTCATACATTCTTGAAGCATCTCAATGAAGACCATGAAAAGGAGAAAACGATGGGCCAGAGATTCAAGGTTCTTATTTTAACTTTATATGATCACATAATTGCAGGGTATTTTAGACTTGTTTAATTTTTCGTGATATACTATTATGGTGAGAATCTAAAATGAAGTTGAGCAAGATTGTGGAATCATGTGTAATTATTCATGTGTGATCAACTGACCAAGTGTAATTTAGCTTACTCATAAAATGTGTAGTTTATATTTTGTGTAATTTAAGATAATCAAGTGCAATATAAAGGGATTTAACATTAGCTTAAGTGTAATTTAGCTTACTCATTGTCCAAGCATGAACAAATGAATGTATACAGTTTAGATTATCTGTAATTTGGAATCATATTGGTACATTTCTGGTTACTTTACTTAATGAACAAAAGAAATTATATACTTATTCCAATTATCTCCATTTTGCTAATTTAGTTGTGTTATCCTTATAACCTTTTCCAACTGTTGACCTTTCTTATGAGTTAACTGGGTTAAGAATCAGTTTGCTATATATGTTTATATATTTGTACGGATATTTGTTACATTCTTACTTCAAAAGTTATTTTGGAACAATATATTTACTGAATTTGCATCATCTTAGCATTCATTTTGAAAAGAGATCCCGCCATAACGCGCGGGCATTCCCACTAGTGTCTAATAATTCTTCTGCAGGGCATTGCAACATAAATTAACACAATTCCTTTATTCAATTTAATATGCTATAAAACACCAATAGTTAATCCCAAAGCATCACCATTCCTTTATTCCAATTTCCATTGTATAATAATATTGGACCTGTGAGTCATGCATGGTGGCCTTACAACAATATTTTTTTGTTAAAGCTTAACTACTTAGTTCAAGAAAAATGAATCTCAGGTTATTAAATCAACCAAGAATTCAAGTTCTAAATCATTATCTTTTAAAACTCGATTCAACCCGTCATTATCTTTTAAAAATAAATGAAAAAGGTGTGTAGATGCACGGATTGTGACTAGTTTCTTTGGATTGACATTCTAGTGATTTTGGTATGTTTTGTATAAACCATGGGGTTGAAGGAAGCTTATTCATGGGTCGAATGAAGATAGATTGGTCGAAGGAAGAATACTGAAGACTTCATGTAGGTTCGAGCCTGGTTGAAGATCGAAGAACACATTCGACCATGTCAAAGGGTCGAATATGCAGTACTATATAAGCTTAAAGTTTTATTTTGAAGTTTAGTTTTGGTCATTTGGTTGTGTGTGTTTAGTGGTTATTCTCTTTGTATTTCTGGAAGTTTCTAAAAGTGCTTATTTCATTGTAAACCTAATTGTAAAGCTAAACCAATATTGTTTATTAATGAAATGGAGATTGAAAAGGTATTTGATTGTGTCTGAGTTGATCTATATCATTTTGCATATATGTTGATGACATTATTTTTGGTTCTACTAATGACGCTAAGGGAGAGCTTACAGATCCCGTCACATATAGAGCCATCGTCAGATCATTGATGTACCTGACTGCATCTCGTCCAGATATAATGTTCGCAACATGTCTCTGTGCTAGATTCCAATCCAAGCCGAAACAGAGTCACCTAACACCTGTCAAGCGAATCCTGAGATATCTGAAGGGTTGTCCGTCGCGTGGACTTTGGTGCCCTAATGATGATAATTTTGACTTTGTTGCTTTTAGTGATGCAGATTATGGTGGTTGTGATAAAGTTAGCAAATCCACAACGGCTGGATGTCAATTCTTTGGGAGCAGGCTCGTGACCTGGCAATGCAAGAAGCAGACAACAGTTGCACTATCTATTTATGAAGCAGAATATGTGGCAGCCTCAAGTTGCTGTTCACAGGTTTTGTAGATTCAACAGCAGATGCACGACTATGGTTTGCAATATCTTAAAACCCCAATTCATTGTGACAATGAAGCTGCCATAGCACACACTAAAGACACGGTCAATCACTCTAAGGCTAAGCATATCCGGATTAAATATCACTTTATTCGTGATTGCTATGCTAAAGGGTTGATTGATATGGTCAAAATCCACACTGACTATCAAAGGACTGATCTTTTTACCAAAGCTTTTGACAAATCAAGATTCGAATTTTTGCTAAGAGCTAATGGTATAAAAGAAAAAGAAGACTAATCGTCACCTCGGTTTATCACTTTGTTTTAAGTTTTAGTTTTTATTGTTTTTCAGAAAATCAAAAATCCAAAAATATGTTTTCCATTTCAGGGGGCTTTGTTTTCAGAAAAACCAAAAAAATTGAAAAATCCAAAAATCCAAAAAAATCAGAAAAACCCAAAATGATTGCCTTGTAGTTGCCTCCTTTGATCCTTGGGAGCTTGATGTCTTCAGCAAAGCTTGGAGATAATCGAGAGTTTATGAAAGGTAGGAGAGTTTAGGTGGGGAAATTGTGAGTGATTCCTACCCTCCTTTTATAGTGGATCGATTAAGAAGTGGACAAGAACAAAGGTGGCAAGTAAATCTCCTATTTATGGACCAATCAAAGGCATATGTATTCAAAAGAATGATAATGTTGACAACACAATCATCCCTTGTCACTTTCCTTACCTTCGGCCGCTAGTTGGGAGTTCAAAAGAGGTATGCGTTTATTCTTGGGAAGTGGAGCATCATTCTTGTCCTATATCTAGTTCCATACAAGTTGGTGTCATGCTTGCTTTTCCTTGTTTCTAGCCAAGAGGTGTAGGGGTTTACAAATGAGGAAGTGTTGACTTGATGGGATATGGTGTCAAGCTTGTTTTGTTCCTTCCTTTGGTGTAGTAGCATGTTTCATCATTTCCACATGTGTTGGAATGTTATCGGCCGAATCATAAGACAAGGAAGAAGCAAGATATGAGGTTATAGATGATAGTGATAGATCATGGATACATGAGTTGTCAATCTTTGTCTCCTGTGTAGTTGTCACCTCTTGCTCCTTATTGCTCTTTGGTCGTGAGTAGTATGATCAATGAAATCATCCATTTTAGGCAAAGATCAAGTGTAGAGATATCTTATGAAGAATACTAAGGCTATATAAAGGCTTAGTGTGAAGGTTTGTCCCTTTGTGATCATGCATGAAATATAGTGCCAAAAATTGTAAGAAGTTGATGGTGATGGTAGAATTATTGGCTAACATAGTGGTAGGAAAGAGATTTGGTGTTTGTTTTAAGCTAATAAGGCTAATGGTGGACTTGTGGGAGGTGTGATTTGTGAGATAATAGCCAAACGTAGTATGATGATGTGAAAAGGACATGTGTTGGTTGTTTCCCTTTGGTTTCGGCCGATTATACCCCATCCAAAGTGGAAGGTTTGCCATGCATGAAGATGTTGTCAACCATCCTTGTCTTGTATCCGTTTTAGTATAAGAGAGTGTGTGTCATTTATGTTGTAATCGGCCACCAATATATGTGAGGATCAAGATTTTCTTAGCAAGTAATCATAGGTTATTAAGGGTAGTGAAAGTAGGTTAGACCCTTGTTAGTATAATTAGGTTAGTTGCCACATGTTGTTGATTTGTGAGGGTGTTAGTATTCGGCCATCAAGTTACAAAGGTGAAAGTTCCAAAGGTTGTGGGATAGGGACTTGTCATGTATGTGTATATATGTGTAGTGGATAATAGGTATGTGTTGGTGTGTTAGTAATGTCGTGTATATGTGTGTGTTCAACCCATTGTATATGCACAAGTGTGTCTTGGTATTGTGTTGTTGAAAAGACCATTGATTAACATGGGTTCCGGATCAATCATAACTTATTATGTAGGAGTGTTTAAAGACTCGATGACGATGTTAACATGTATTTGTACTTACTAGTTATGAACATATGTCATTTATGTTAATGTTTGTGATTCTTATACATGTGTTTGTGAGGAATTACCATGTGTTAGAGTGTGGTAGCCTCATTGAATGCTCGTTTCGTGATTGTCCGGGTGTTGTATGCATAAACGGTTGATCTTTGTGGAGTTTTCTGAATAACTCGTGTTTCACTAGACTGAGGGGGGAGGGGATATTGTGTGTGCAAAATGACTAAATATGCACATAAAATGACAGTAATAAATGAAATGCATACGGATGTTGACCTGGTTCATTGACTGTTGTCACAATATGCTTGGTTAGGCTCGTGAGCTGGATACGTAAAGTACGGACTCGAGCTCAATTACTAATGTGACACCCGGCAAATTCCGGTAACTAACTTTTTGAAAACTTAGTAAGTCTACCTTAGCGAGTCGCGCATACGTTACACATAACAGGGTCAGTCGAGTCGAGTCACACACCATTGGGGTTTTAACACACGCAAGTCTCGAGTCCCAGGAATTGGTGAACGAGTGTGAACGTGTTTATTTCCATGTATTATGTGTTTATAATCATTATGTGACTTGTCGGTATGTGAAAACATGTTAACATATGTTAAAACGGAGTTTAACGCGCAAAATACCCAACACCAGGCCCTGAGGGCGATTAATAGACCCTAATCGCCTTCATGAGGGCGATTAGCACTATAGTATAGGCGATTAGGCTATGTTATAGGCGATTATGGGGCTAATCGCCTATAGTGAAGGCGATTAGCAGCCCTAATCGCCTGATAAAGCTGCATAATCGCCTATAAGGTACCTAACGACTAGAAACGCCTATAAATACCACCCTTGACCTCCAAAACACCATTTATGCAACCCTAGCCGTCCCATAACCCATACCAACACACAAACACCCTCTGGAACTCATTTCTACATCAAAACAACCATTTCCATGCTTATTCCATCATTTCCTCTTAAATTCAAGGTGTGTTCTTCAAACCCAAACCTTTAAATGATTATATTTTACTCCCTAAACGTCCAGACCTGACTTATAAATGTTTTTGTCTTTGAAAACCCATTTAAAACCGTTTTTAAACAAACCCTCACCTTTATGTTTGTTATATGTGTTATTTGTGTTTAAAGGTAGGATTTTTAGGATTGAATCATGATTGTTTTTGTGTTGTTAAGATGTTTATGGCTGTTACAAGTTAGTATGATGATGTTCTAGGAGTTTGAATGGTTTTGGTTGTGTATTGTTGATACTTGATGTTTTGACCCATTTGAAGGATTTTGGATGATTAAGGATGATATGAGGTGTGTTGTTGATTGTTTGATGTTAGCGTTTGCTCTAGGATGATGCTAGAACAGTAGGATGCTATCGGACAATGTGTTTATGCGATTAAAACTGGATATTTGCTATTTAGTGCAAGTTCTTGCATGTTGATGTGATGTTTACATGTTAAGTTGCTATTTTGGGAAAACGCTCGCATTCGGGACTGTTGGAATGATGAAAACTTAGGGGTTTTGCTTGAAATATGTTTGTTAATGTGATAGGATTGTTATTGGGTGTTTTCACGCGTTTCGGATCTGATTTGGAGGTATAAACGCGCGAAAAACCGGAACAGCTGTGCTATAGGCGATTGGGGATCCTAATCGCCTATGCTATAGGCGATTGGGAGCCCAATCGCCTGATATGAAGGCCTAATCGTGTATATATAGGCGATTAGGAGCATAATTGCCTTCATTTCATGCAATTGTGATCCTAATTGCCTTCATTTCTTGCAATTGTGATCCTAATCACTAGTTAAGCCGTGAATTGCATACCTTATGACCATAATCGCCTGAAATGCTCATGCATAGCCCTAATCGCATATAATAGGGGGCGATTAGCCTCTGTAATTGCCTGTTGACCATCCCTAATCACATGTTGACTTTTCCTAATTGCATGCTAAGTTCCTAATCGTGTGTATTGCTGTTACAAGTGTATGTTGACATTCCGAAACCCGATTTGACACCTAGGAACATGATAGGAACCCCGTGGCATGCCTAGTAACATAGTAACACGTGTTTGGACTTGTTTGTGCGTTATTTGACCTATGTGTTAGAATCGTTGAACTTTAACGCATGTTATGTACTAAGTTGCATGATTTGTGTATGTTTGAGTATGAGATGAACACGTGGAGTCTCGGGTCACCAATGGGATGTCGAGTCTTGTACATTTGGTCAGTTTAACAGTCAACGCATTTTCAAACGAACCTGGTTATGGTCTGGGCATCTAGGGACTAACTAACCTACGGGTTATTAGTCTAAGTACTTGTAACTGTCATATGTTAGGTCGCCGCTTTACGGGGCTAGCATAGCTTGTTGGTTTAAATAATTTTCGAAGTAACGCAACCCAAGGTGAGTTCACGGCCCCTCTTTTATATGTTTTCTTTCGGGGGAGAAACATGCCACGCAATTTAATAAACTCAACGCTTTTGTATACACATGTAACTCTTTTTGGAAACGCTTTACTCATTTTGAACACGCAACTATTTTTGGAAAGTAACTTGTTGTAAACACGCTACACTTTTGAAACGTTTTTGGAATGCAACACTTTGGAAAGCAACACTTTTGGAATGCAACGCTTTTGAAACACAACTCTTTGATTTGCAACACTTTTGATTACTACACGACGAAACAAGGAGTCCCTGGGGGAAACCATGAATGTGCCGGGCACAACGGGGAAATGTGGATAGATCTATTGGGCCTGACAAGCCCCACCCGACGGTAGGACCGGGCGGGTGCATATTGTCTCTAGTTTAGCATCACAAGCAACTCAAACACGGGCAGCAACTTAAGCAACGCTGTCAGTAATGGTTTCAGCATCACAGTCGTGGTAGTAGTAGGAAACGCTTGTTTGTTCGTTTGTTTGTTTGTTTAACGCATCTCATGACATGGTATTTTTGTGATCAACGCTCAACACACGAAAACTAATTGTAATCTTAAAACCTGTGAACTCACCAGCATTATTTGTTGACCCGTTTTTGGCATGATTTATCAGGTCGCTAAGGTAGCAGCATCTCAGGGCTTAGGCGCACGCGTCTGCACGGCGTCTAGTTTAGGTTTCATGGTTTTGTTATCAAACAAGTTTTTGGAAACTTTTGGATTTAGTTTTGTAAAACAATGCTTCCGCTGTTATGTCGAATGGTTTGAACTCGTGTTTTGAATTTACTTATGTTTCATATAGTGTTGTTTATTGTGACCATTGACTTGGATCCTGGTGTGTCACACGCCTCGCGGTAGAACTCCGCAGGTGGAAATTTGAGGGTGTGACAGGTTGGTATCAGAGGCAATGGTTATAGTGAACTAGGACTGCATATAGAGTCTAGACTATAGCCGAGTCTCACACACTAGACGGTCACATACATTTGAGTCGTGCCTTTTGGTGAACATACTAACTTTGTCGGGGTGTCGGTATCCTTACCACACAGTGTCACATTACCTATCTCATCCTTGGTTATTCCTAGCTTCACTTTATCTTCTTCTTCGGGTTTACAGTCGTGGGAACTTGTTTGTTGATCTTTTGAGTTGGCTATATCTTCCTAAGATGTGGATGTCGGGTGACTTGAGGTTCGAGCTCGGGGCACGCCTTGAGGACCATGTAGAGCAATTTATCATTTCGGGTGCACATGAAATGATAAGTTGAAATGCATGGAAGGCTTGGTGGATCTCGGGTTGGGATTAATGGTCACATTGGACCCAATCCTGGACTTTTCGTATTCTCTTGGTTTAGCGTCGGTTTTGGGTCTGAGTGTTTGTTTCTTGTTCTTCTTAGAAGATGTCAGGACGCACTGGTGGACGTACTGGGGGACGACGTGGAGGCCGCACTGGTGGGGGTAGAGGTGGTGGTAACATCACCTTGACGTATGATGAGCTCAATGAGATGATGCAGCAACAGCTGGGTGTTGCGCTAGCTGCTTTTCAGGCTGCCCAGCTGACTTTCATGGGTGCTACTGCTCCTCCGGTTCAGGAAGGTGTTGCTTATAAGCGGTTTAAGGATTGTCAGCCCCTTAGCTTCCAGGGTACGGAGGGGGCTGTGGAGTTGCTTCGATGGTTGGAGAAGACTGAGTCGGTGTTTGCTTTATGTGAGACTCTAGCAGTGGATTGGGTGAAGTTTGCTTCAGGGACTTTTGTAGGACCCGCCTTGACGTGGTGGAACTGCGTCACACAGACACTTGGTCTCGGGGAGGCCAACGCCATGCCTTGGGCGGATTTTGTGCATAGGTTGAAGGACGAGTACTGCCCGCATGAGGAGATTAAGAGGTTGGAACAGGAATATGGGAATCTTAAGATGGTGGGTTCTGAGGTTGAGGAGTACACGATCAGGCACAACGAGCTAGCAGTGATGTGTCCAGGTTTGTCGACGCCAGAGTACAGGAGGATAGAGCAGTATCTTGCGGGTTTGGTGCCAGAGATTGCTGGGTTGGTGTCTGCTAGGGATCCTACTACCATGTCAGAGGCTGTGCGGTCGGCTACTAAGATGACCAACTTGAAGATTTCTGAGGGTGTCTTGCCTCCTAGAGGCTCTTCTGTGAAGGCGCCGGCGGAGAACAATAGGAAGTGGGAAAGTGTGGAGAAGAGTTCAGCGGTGGTTCAGCGACAACCGGCGGCAAAGAAAATTGAAGCTTCAGGGGCAGCGTCGGCTCAGAATCAGGGAGGATACACTGGAAAGAACCCTAAGTGAAACCAGTGCGGGTACCATCATGTTGGGGGCTGCGATACGTTTCGTTGCAATCATTGTCATCGCTATGGTCACCTGGCCAAGGATTGTAGGGCCAGCATTCAGGCAGGACAGGTTCAAGCAGTCGCCCCCACTCCTGCCCCTTGGGGAAATCAAGGGTGCTTCAACTGTGGTGAAACAGGGCATTTCAAGCGAAATTGCCCAAAGCTGAATCAGGGAGAGGCAGGTACAGCAAGGAATGGAGGAAACAACAAGGGCGGTGGTGTAGCTGCTCGTGCTTATGTTATTGGGGCTAGAGAGAACCAGGAGGACCCGGACACTGTTACCCGTACGTATTCTTTCTTATCTCTTGCTACGCTTTGGTTCTACTTTTATCCGCATTATTGTGTGTTCGTGTTTTCTGGTGTTTTCTTTGTGGGTTGGTCTTTACTTCTCATTCTTTGGGTCGACGAGGGTCCTTTGGGGATGCTACTTGGACGGTACCGGTGGGTTAGTTATACCGACCATAGTAGTCTCTAGTAGGCCTTCGATCGGGGGGTCTCTTGTCTCATGTTCACATTTGGGGAGGTGGTTTCCCGGTTGTTACTGTCGCGTTTTGACTCATTACCTTCACTCGTTGTATTTTGGGGAAACGTTACTTGGGCACACACAGAGGTCGACACTCATCACTGTTGAGGCCGAAAGAATCTCGGGGCGAGATTCCTTTCAACAGGGGGATGATGTGACGACCGGAAAATTTTTCTTCTTACTTGTTTTCTCTCTTCGACTTCGGGAAATTTTCGGGACGAAAATTCTTTCAACAGGGGGATGATGTGACACCCGGCAAATTCCGGTAACTAACTTTTTGAAAACTTAGTAAGTCTACCTTAGCAAGTCGCGCATACGTTATACATAACAGGGTCAGTCGAGTCGAGTCGCACACCATTGCGGTTTTAACACACGCAAGTCTCGAGTCCCGGGAATTGGTGAACGAGTGTGAACGTGTTTATTTCCATGTATTATGTGTTTAGAATCATTATGTGACTTGTCGGTATGTGAAAACATGTTAACATATGTTAAAACGGAGTTTAACGCGCAAAATACACAACACAAGGCCCTAAGGGCAATTAGCAGTATATTATAGGCGATTAGGCTATGTTATAGGCGATTATGGGGCTAATCGCCTATAGTGAAGGCGATTAGCAGCCCTAATCGCCTGATAAAGCTGCATAATCGCCTATAATGTACCTGACGACTAGAAACGCCTATAAATACCACCCTTGACCTCCAAAACACCATTTATGCAACCCTAGCCGTCCCATAACCCATACCAACACACAAACACCCTCTGGAACTCATTTCTACATCAAAACAACCATTTCCAAGCTTATTCCATCATTTCCTCTTAAATCCAAGGTGTGTTCTTCAAACCCAAACCTTTAAATGATTATATTTTACTCCCTAAACGTCCAGACCTGACTTATAAATGTTTTTGTCTTTGAAAACCCATTTAAAACCGTTATTAAACAAACCCTCACCTTTATGTGTGTTATATGTGTTATTTGTGTTTAAAGGTAGGATTTTTAGGATTGAATCATGATTGTTTTTGTGTTGTTAAGATGTTTATGGCTGTTACAAGTTAGTATGATGATGTTCTAGGAGTTTGAATGGTTTTGGTTGTGTATTGTTGATACTTGATGTTTTGACCCATTTGAAGGATTTTGGATGATTAAGGATGATATGAGGTGTGTTGTTGATTGTTTGATGTTAGGGTTTGCTCTAGGATGATGCTAGAACAGTAGGATGCTATCGGACAACGTGGTTATGCGATTAAAACTGGATATTTGCTATTTAGGGCAAGTTCTTGCATGTTGATGTGATGTTTACATGTTAAGTTGCTATTTTGGGAAAACGCTCGCATTCGGGACTGTTGGAATGATGAAAACTTAGGGGTTTTGCTTGAAATATGTTTGTTAATGTGTTAGGATTGTTATTGGATGTTTTCACGCGTTTCGGATCTGATTTGGAGGGTTAAACGCGCGAAAAACCGGAACAGCTGTGCTATAGGCGATTGGGGATCCTAATCGCCTTTGCTATAGGAGATTGGGAGCCCAATCGCCTGATATGAAGGCCTAATCGTGTATGTATAGGCTATTAGGAGCATAATTGCCTTCATTTCATGCAATTGTGATCCTAATTACCTTCATTTCATGCAATTGTGATCCTAATCACTAGTTAAGCCCTGAATTGCATACCTTATGACCATAATCGCCTGAAATGCTCATGGATAGCCCTAATCGCGTATAATAGGGGGCGATTATCGTCTGTAATTGCCTGTTGACCATCCTTAATCACATGTTGACTTTTCCTAATTGCATGCTAAGTTCCTAATCGCGTGTATTGCTGTTACAAGTGTATGTTGACATTCCGAAACCCGATTTGACACCTAGGAACATGATAGGAACCCCGTGGCATGCCTAGTAACATAGTAACACGTGTTTGGACTTGTTTGTGCGTTATTTGACCTATGTGTTAGAATTGTTGAACTTTAACGCATGTTATGTACTAAGTTGCATGATTTGTGTATGTTTGAGTATGAGATGAACACGTGGAGTCTCGGGTCACCAATGGGATGTCGAGTCTTGTACATTTGGTCAGTTTAACAGTCAACGCATTTTCAAACGAACCTGGTTATGGTCTGGGCATCTAGGGACTAACTAACCTACGGGTTATTAGTCTAAGTACTTGTAACTGTCATATGTTAGGTCGCCGCTTTACGGGGCTAGCATAGCTTGTTGGTTTAAATCATTTTCTAAGTAACGCAACCCAAGGTGAGTTCACGGTGTTGATGCACTTTCTGTGGACGTCACTATCGAATAGACTAGGGTTGAGTCTAGGTATAGTGTTACATGAGATTGTGGTGATCCATAAGGGCATTTTATGGATCTGACGCATTTGTAAAATATAGGACAATACCAAAGCTAAGTTCGACCTAATATACACTGGGCAAATGTGGAAGCTTTCCACATTCGAACATTACAAATGGGCGAATGTCGAAATGCTCCACATTCGACCATTCAAAAGGGGCGAACCTGGAACTTGGGTTTTGTACTATAAATAGCAATCTCATGTGTTATTGTTCATTTGGTGATTTGAGTTTATGCTTTGAATGCTCTGAAGGGGGAGGTCATGCCCGACCTCCCCTGGCCATGAGATAGATCTTTATCCTACTGATGACAGTGTCTGTAACCGTTTCTGTAGTAATACGAATCTGTGATGACGTTGTTATCGTATATTTTTGTCTCGTCTCGAATTCCCTGTCTGAAACCGAGTTGTTTATGCGTATTCGATCCACGAGTTCGGTCCGTAACCGGATTCTCACACGGCCCCTCTTTTATATGTTTTCTTTCGGGGGAGAAACATGCCACGCAATTTAATAAACTCAACGCTTTTGTATAAACATGTAACTCTTTTGGAAACGCTTTACTCATTTTGAACACGCAACTATTTTTGGAAAGTAACTTGTTGTAAACACGCTACGCTTTTGAAACGTTTTTGGAATGCAACACTTTGGAAAGCAACACTTTTGGAATGCAACGCTTTTGAAACACAACTCTTTGATTTGCAATACTTTTGATTACTACACGACGAAACAAGGAGTCCCTGGGGGAAACCACGAATGTGCCGGGCACAACGGGGAAATGTGGATAGATCTATTGGGCCTGACAAGCCCCACCCGACGGTAGGACCGGGCGGGTGCATATTGTCTCTAGTTTAGCATCACAAGCAACTCAAACACGGGCAGCAACTCAAGCAACGCTGTCAGTAATGGTTTCAGCATCACAGTCGTGGTAGTAGTAGGAAACGCTTGTTTGTTCGTTTATTTGTTTGTTTAACGCATCTCATGACATGGTATTTTTGTGATCAACGCTCAACACACGGAAACTAATTGTAAACTTAAAACCTGTGAACTCACCAGAATTATTTGTTGACCCGTTTTTGGCATGATTTCTCAGGTCGCTAAGGTAGCAGCATCTCAGGGCTTAGGCGCACGCGTCTACACGGCGTCTAGTTTAGGTTTCATGGTTTTGTTATCAAACAAGTTTTTGGAAACTTTTGGATTTAGTTTTGTAAAACAATGCTTCCGCTGTTATGTCGAATGGTTTGAACTCGTGTTTTGAATTTACTTATGTTTCATATAGTGTTGTTTATTGTGACCATTGACTTGGATCCTGGTGTGTCACACGCCTCGCGGTAGAACTCCGCAGGTGGAAATTTGAGGGTGTGACAACTAACCAACTTCAAATTAGGGGTAAATATTACTATATATCAATAAACTAATGTTACACTTAGGCTTGATAAGATTGGATGAGCTTTGTTTTAGTTTGAAGCTCGATAAGGCTCAGTTCAAGCTTTTTATTAATCCGTGTTCAAGTAGCTCCCGAGCGACTCGCCTTGTTTGCACCCCTAATAATTACTTGTTTGCAACAACCAATCCATATTTTTTTGTTCACAATTTCTTGGTGACTATACAAATATATGCAAACTCTTATAGTAAACTTACTAACCCATGACCAACAGAAATCACAACCAAATCAAACCCCATTCATAAGTATTGGTACAAATTTGGCAAGCCCGTTTTTTTAGTAAGGACCAAAAATATTTTTTTTCTGGTTTGTTTAAAAAACCAGTTTCAATTAGTGAACACCAGACTGATACTAATCGACTAGTTTTTAATTGTTCTAAATTTCAATCTAGTATTATTTGGGATAAATTTAGGCTTTTTGTATTAAATTTGGGGTGACCTAACTTTGTAGGTGTGTGTTTTGTGTAGGGGCTTGTTTGTTTTTATGAGTTTTCATACATTTAAATTATTTGTTTGTTTTTTATATATTAAAGATGGATTGGGATTATTGGATGCACAAAACTTCACATACATCCAAAATTTACATGGAGGGTGTGTGAAGTTTTGTTATGGCTGCTGAAGCAAATAGCGTGAATAAAGGAAATAGGTGGATTTATTGTCCTTGTAGCGAATGTAAAAACTTTCAAAGATTTAATGGTACATATAGAGTTTCATTTGTTACAAAATGGTTTTATGCTACGATACACTTGTTGGTCAAGCCATGGAGAATCACTTCTTTACCGTAGGACGTCGTCAACCAATTTACACATCAATGACAGTACACATAACAACGATTCATACCTTGATGGAGATGATGGACATTTAAATGGTGCCAGTGAAAATTTAAATGGAATGTTACATTACATTGAGGATAATATGGGACATGATGAACAGGAAAAATTACAACACCTGTTTGAAGATGCTGAAAAAACGTTATATACTGGTTTTGAAATTAATAAACTTGATGCTGTGTTGAAGTTGTTTAACTTGAAGTCAAAAAACGGATGGAGTTATAAAAGTTTCACAAGTATACTAGTGCTTTTGCATGACATGCTTCCAGAAGACAATGACATACCAATGCCGACATACCAAGCAAAAAAGCTTGTGTATCCGATGGGATTGGAAGTTGAAAGAATACACACATGTCCAAATGATTATATGTTGTATAGATTGGAGTTCGTGAATGAACAAAGATAGATGTGTTGTCTGCAAAGTATCTAGGTATAAAAGGAAAAATCAATCGGATGAAGTTGACGACAATGTGACAAAGAATGGACCACCGGCTAAATGTTGTGGTATCTCGCTATTATACCAAGATTGAAAAGATTATTTTCAAATGAAAAAGAAGCAAAATTATTATGTTGGCATTCAGAAAATAGTTTAATTGATGGAAAATTTAGACATTTTGCCGATTCACCTCAGTGGATAAACATTGATACCAAGTATCCAGAATTTGGAATAAAAATGAGAAACATACGTCTTGGACTTAGTTATGATGGGATCAATCCTTTTAGGAACATGAACAGTCATCATAGTACGTGGCCATTCTTGTATGCATCTTCCGCTATGGTTATGCATGAAACGGAAATACATCATGATGCTGTTCTTGTTGATTCAGGGCCCGGGACAGCCTGGTAATGATATTGATGTGTATCTATCTCCTTTGATTGATGACTTAAAAACTCTTTGTAGTTCGGGTGTAGATGTAAATAAGGCTTATAAGAAAGAACACTTTCAATTGCGCGCCATGATTATGTGTACTATAAGTGATTTTCCAGCATCCGGCAACTTTTTAGGTTATAGTACAAAGGGTAAGAAAGCTTGTCCTATTTGTGAAGATGAAACATATTCGATATGGTTAAAACATTGCAAAAAAACTGTATATATGGGACATCAAATATTCCTTCCAGAGGGTCACAATTTTAGGAAGAAAACTGTTGATTTTGATGGAATTATCAAGAAGCGAACAATGAAGACACCATTCGGCACAAGTTGAAAATCAAAAAAATTTGTTAGAAAAAAGACCTCATGATAAGAAAGAAGTCGAGAAAGAAGCCATTTGGAAAAAAAAGTCATTTTTTGGGATTAACCTTGCTGGAGACATTTAAATGTTAGACATTGTCTAGATGTAATGCATATAGAAAAAAAATGTATACGGAAACTTGATAGGCTTATTATTAGATATTCCGGGTAAAACTAAAGATGTGATTAATGTAAGAAAAGACATGTACTTATGGGAATACGTTAAGATCTTGCCCTGGAACAAAGAGCCAACCGTATTTATCAGCCACCTGCTTGTTGTAATACATCAAAGGAAGAAAAAGGAAAGTTTTGTGAATGTTTACATGATACAAAAGTTCCATCAACTTATTCAGCAAACATTAGAAGATTGGTGTCGATGAAAGATTGTAAATTAATTGGAATGAAGTCTCATGTTGTCATGTTATGATGACACATATGATTCCCATCGCAATTCGTGGATTGTTGCCAAATAATATCCGACATACAATCACAAAGCTTTGTTTGTTTTTAACAACATTCACTCAAAGGTTATTGATTTTGAAGCATTAGATCAATGGCAAAAAGACATTTATGTTACCCTTTGTGAACTAGAGGTGTACTTCCCACCCTTGTTTTTTGATATAATGGTTCAACTAAGATCTCACATCATACAAGAGATTAAGGGTTGTGGTCCTGTATTTCTACAATTTATATACCCTTTAGAAAGATACATGGGTATCTTAAAAGGTTATGTAAGAAACCGTAATCAACTTGAGGGCAACATTATTCAAGGGTATACTTCTGAAGAGGTGATTTAGTTTTGCCAAGGTAATGATATCAATAATATACAACAATAATAAAATATATACATATATTAGTGCTAACTTAGAATATAATAACTTGTTTCTTTGAAAGCTATATGGAAGGTGTTGAAAGTGTTGGCGTTGCTAAAACTCGTCATTCGGGTCGACTGGCAGGTAAAGGAGTAGTTGGTAACAAAATAATCATGCCCACTCACCAAGAGAGATAAGTTGCACATTTAGTGGTCCTAAAACACATGGCATGTCTGTCTCCATATGCTGATGAACACATGGACATGTTACGGTAAACATACACGGGTTAGGAAGATATATGGTACATAAATAATCATAACAAAGAGTTATTGAGGTGGATGAGAAAAAGGGTACTAGAGGCTAATGTTGATGAAATTGTGAAAAAGATGGGACGTGGTCCAAGTCCTCGAGTTACATCTTACTAAGGGTACGACATTAATTGTTATACGTTTTACACCAAAGACCATTTTCGGTCGGTATTGAATCGCGTAATTGCGACAACACTAATCGCACCACATACTTATGATCTGACACCGAAGGGATATATGTTGACTAAGGTTTGATTAATATAATTTTATTTTATATAAGTTGAAAGAGATGATGAAGAAGATAAATATGCTATTATGATATAAACAGCTAAATACCTTATTATTTTTCGAGGTAGCATTTGGCGCTATACCTTCTTCTCCAAAGTTTTCATTCCCCCCAAAATTGATGCTTCTTCCCTCCAAAATTGAGCTAAAATTCCAATCATAAACCATTTTCCCAAAACTATCTTCATCCCACGATAAACATTCACTAAATGTAACACCCCGGCAAGGCGGAAACACGAGAATGCGACCTCGAAAGGTTTTCAACCACAAGATTCAAGCAACACATAGATTTATTAAAATAGTACCATCATAGGATGGATATTGTCATAAATTATTCAAACCAACATAACATTTTCTGGTGTTGATGCACTTTCTGTGGACGTCACTGTCGAATAGACTAGGGTTGAGTCTTAGTATTGTGTTACATGAGATTGTGGTGATCCATAAGGGCATTTTATGGATCTGACGCATTTGTAAAATATAGGACAATACACAAAGCCAGGTTCGACCTTTATACAAGGGGCGAATGTGGAAGTTTTCCACATTCGACCATTACAAAGGGGCGAATGTGGAAATACTCCACATTCGACCATCACTAAGGGGCGAAGGTGGAACATGTGTATTGGACTATAAATAGCAATCTCATGTGTTGGTTTTCATTTGGTGATTTGAGTTTGTGCTTAGAATGCTCTAAAGGGGAAGGTCATGCCCGACCTCCCCCGGCCACGAGATAGATGTTTATCCTACTGATGACAGTGTCTGTAACCGTTTCTGTAGTAATACGAATCTGTGATGACTTTGTTATGGTTAATTTCTGTCTCGTCTCGAATCTCCCATCTGAAACCGAGTTGTTTATGCGTATTCGATCCACGAGTTCGGTTTCTAACCGGATTCACATCTGGAAAATAAGATAGTGTGTAAAATTCATGAAACTGAAACTAAAATATTACGTGACTGACAAACCGATTCCAAAGAGGTACCACCCAGTGCATGCTCGAACCCCTATCTCAAATCTTCATTGGTCGTCATTAGTTACCTAAAAAACATGCATAAGGGTTTGTCAACAATAATGTCGGTGAGTTCACAGGTTTGAAAGTACTAAGTAAAATGCTTGTGTAATTCGTGTATGACCAATCATAAGCTAGCTAAGCAAATGATCACTGTGCAAACCATGAGTACTATAACTAAACCTCTCGACTGTTGTGCCTCGTGCATTGTATACCAAAGACAATGTATGTATAGCAGAATACTAACACTCTTTTGTATGTGACCGGTTAGAGCGACTAACCAAGAGTGGAAGTGTCAACCCAATAATTCTATGAAAGTGTTCCATGGATTTTGATAGCTAATGGTTACAGTAAACGTTCTACAAGGACTAATGAGCTCATGAATCAAATGTCTCATGTTCCACATGGCAGTCATGATAGAACTAACACACAATTGTAAATTGTACTTGAGTTGTAGCATGTTTATCCCCCAAAAACGTAAAAGCTGTAAAATGGGGCCATAAAACTCACCTGATAGAGAAATATGTGGTCTAGTGAAGTTGAAATATGATGCAACTATCGTCCAAAGAGAGAATTCCCTATGATTATTGACGACATAGTAAGTTGTGTGTCTTCGTTTATCATACAAGTTGGGTAGCTGTTATTATGAACCGTATTATCATTAGATGTGGATCATGTTTATTAATAGATTATCATGTGGAGTGAACCCATATGGGCCCCATGTAGGGTCATGGGCCACATATTGTCCCTAACTGATCACGTGTGGTTGATTTATCATAAAACGAGTACTTTAACATATGTTTAGCCTTTTAATATGCCAAAGCTAGTGTTAATGTGTATTTTAGTACAACTAACATGTGTTAATATATGGTAGCCGATTATATCACACATTGTGGCATCGTGATCGATGAATTAGAGGACTAAACTTGGTTGACTGTAACTTGATAGGGTACCTTCGACTCATTTCAAGGTGTGTTGGTGTCTGATTGTGTTGGTAGCCTTTTATATACCTTTATTAGGAACCTTTATCTTGAAACATAAACAAAACAAGATTTAGTATTAAAACCAAATTATAGTTGATTTGTTAAGTTAGGTTTTTTATCCGAAACATTTCTTGAGGCATGGACGATTGCTTAATGTTCCCTTGACAATGTGATCAATCATATGCATAAGTGAAACAATGTGTGCATTGTACTTCTAAGTTTTAACTTGTGATCACCATGTTCATGCTAACTTATTACTATATGGGCCGATTAACATGATCAAAATACTTGGGTTTTGGGTTCACAATAGGGCCGAAGGTGTATAGTTTTGAAGGAGAGGGTGGTTTAGTTAAATACCCAGTTGATTCAAGGTGAAGCCGGTCCTCTGGCTCTTCTACTTGCTTCGGTGGTGGTCTTGATGTGGCTAGTAGAGTGTATGTATAGTGCAAGGGGTTCTAAGGTGTCCTATACTCGTCAATCATTCCCATATCTATAGTACATGAGAGTAAATAATGAATCCCGTGTAATCCGCTTCTTAGCTATACGTGGTACTAGCTATTTCCTGGTTCTTCGCTGATATTTAATGCATATCGGTTACGAGTTTGACTCCATCTTCGATCTTGGACTTTGACTTGCTAGATTTATCTTTGACTTCTTTGACCGAGTATGATAATATAGTCGTTGGAGAATATTACAAGTCCATGTAATAACTTAGTTGTACCTGAAATTAAGCCATGTAAAGATAATTTGTTAGTCCATCCTCAGGATGTGCACATGCTGAAATATAGTTGCATCCTGAAGTCTGTTAAGCTCTTCAGCATCCTGAGGATGCTACACTAAGGATATGAGGTAAAATCATCCTGAGGATTTTCACCACCAACAATTGTCCCCAGAAAATATGTTACCGTTAATATCTTCTACTGTAATAATATTTTTTAACCACAAAATTTTATCAGAAAATCTGATGGGACGTCTTGTCAGGATAACGGCTACTTTTTCGGCGATGATCAAGTGATGACCGTTACACATGGTCATCTTCTGCCCTCTATATCTGGAGCTCTCCTTCTCCTTTATAATCATATGTGATCTTTTAAAGAAGGTAATTTCTTTTTATTCTCATTCTTATTTTCTCTCACACGTGCAAAAATATTAGTAAAATCCTGAAGATGGGCAAAAGAAATACTAGAGCTTCGGGGAGTTTAGGAACTCCAAATGACTTTATTCCACAAAATCTCTTAAGTCTTCCTGAACAGGAGGTCTATTCTTTCGATGATAAGGACATTTAAGCTCTAAAGGACTCAAAAGTCTTCCCAAGTTCTGCAGAGTTTTGTCCTTATGACACCGATGCAAAATTTTATTTTGTATCTCCTGGGTTAGCTTCCTGTACTTACCGTTTTCTCTGGGTTAGACTTATCCCTTTCCCTCGTTCATCAAAGATTTCTTTGATGTGACAGGGATGGCTTATGCTCAAGCTATACTTGAAATCTGGAGAATCCTGGTAGTTTGTAATAGGATCATCGAAAGTCATGGCATCCATCTTCAAGTAGGGAACCTGTATCATGTATATAAGCTGAGGACACATGGTTCACATCGCTATGTTCTCCAGCTTATAGAAAAGGATCCTTCCTTTTTTTAATGTTGTTAAGTCTGAGAAAAACTAGAAATCGAAGTTCTTCTTTGTAAAGAGAAGTTTTATTCCTCATGGGAATGAGATTCCTCTTACTTGGTTAAAAAGTGGTAAATTTTTTAAAAGATGATTTATAAAAAATTTCTAGTTGCATCCTGAGGATGTTTTGATCAAATGAATATTTTGTCGAAAGTACATAGTGAGGCAAACCAGTTAATTGTACGGACTCGACTAGTGGATTTGGCGAGTGTCAGACTTGTCGTTCAAATGAAAATGTTTAACATTAACGCCTTCGACTAGCCCGTTCTTCACCAAATAGTTCATTTTTCTGAGGTGAATATGTCCCGTTCTTCTATGCCACATGATTGATTCTTTCTCTGTAGCCTTTGATAGAAAACATGTCACTTGGCCCTGAGTTGTCATCGCCTTTGACATATCAAGAATGTAGAGATTGTTAACTCGAGGTGCCTTCAACATTACCCACTCTTTTGGAATCTTAAAGCCCGGTTTGAGGATATAGCAAGATTTGTCGTTGAAATACACAGAAAATTGCTTGTCACATATCTGACTGACACTTAACAAATTGTAGTCGATCTGCTTCACATAGGAAATTCTCTCGAAACTCACTATCCCGTTACTCACTCTTCCATCCATTGCGATGTAGCCTCCTTCATTTCCCGCAAATGCAACATATCCCCACTTAATATTCTTCACATCAAACAATAGTGCTAGATCACCTGTCATGTGGCCTGAAGCTCCACTGTCAACAATCCAAAGACTGCTAACAGGGCCAGCTGAAGCTCCCTGCACACATCAAGTAAACCAATTAGTTCATTCGGAGGACCCAAGCCTGTGTAGTCTTGGGTCTTTGAATATCAGCCTTCAAAGATTCACTAACATCAATATTTGGTTTTGAATTGATCGGTTTTTATTCATTCAAAACTTTCTCATCTTGAGAATTACTACATGATTTTGAGGTAGAAGCACCTGAAGAACCCGTAGGTGACCAGAACGTTTCAGAATTCGAATTTGAGATTTTGGAGTCTCAATCGATTTCTTAGTATCATTCTTAAAAGTAACATTCTTGGTTGTCCAACAGTTGATTTAACAACAGGTTTTAGTGAAACCTTTTGTCTATCGACCATTGTATTCACCATAGGCCTCTTCAATGGTTTTTCCATTGCAATCCGGTTTCGACGATCATAATTGAATTAATGATTATCCTTCTTTTGATAAAAATTGTTTTGATTATAAAACGGTGCTGGTTGAGGAACAAAACGTCTTTAAGGATAATAATGATTGTCAACCGCTTTTCTAATGGATTGCCTCATCTCAACCTCGTGCCTTTTGTGCCTCACGTACGGCCAGTGAGCAAGTAAATGCCCTCTCTCCCCGCACTTGAAACATGCACGGTATTCTTCAAACAAGTTTTGAGCATGCGACTTAGCAAATGTATTGATGGGATATTGATCATCAACACATCTACGCCTTAAACTCTCAAGGGCTGGGTCCCTAGAGTAGGCTGGCTCAAGAAAACCGTTTGCTTTTTGTTTCGGTTTGATGAATTCAGTGACATGGACTTTTGGTTCTTTTGGAGTATCCAAATATAACTTCTTCAAAATTTCTGGTGGTACATCATTGGTCCTTTCATGTTTAGGAAACCAGATGGTACTCTCTTGCCAGATTTTCTCAATTTTAGAATAATTTGCAAATTTGATTGTATACTCCTCATCAGAGATAATCTTATCGGATCCTTCCATCCGATAAAATACCTTGACGGGTTTGTCACCTGAATCCTTCTTAACCTCTTTCTTTTCTGATTGTTTGACACGATGTGCGTTAGCCATCGGATGAGAAAGCTGAGATGGTGACACTGGTTCATTCTTGATAATGTGATTTTCCTTTGGAATATCACTCACGTTCTCAGTTTTCTCACTTTCGGTGTCAGAATCATCGGTTACAGCAGTAACTCCCTCATCATTCAAACCTAAAATCGGTCGTACATCGGAATTTGGATCTCCAACACTAGAAGTGTTAGATTCATCTTCCGATGTAGAGTCAGATTTTACTGAGCTCTCCGGTGTCACTTGATGACAGATGTGATTTTCAAACAACACTGGAGCAGGCACAGATTTGTAATTTGTGGTTTGTGATGGTTCTTCAATGATGTGGTCAACCACATAGGCAATGTACTTGTAGCTTTCAAGCTTTTTGTTGACCTTTTCTACAAAGCACTTGATGGTGGCCATTTCTAACTTAGTGTTTTCAAGTTCATTAGTATAGCTGTTAATTGCCAATTGTTTTAAAGAAAGTGTTTTCTTTAAGTCAGAAATGTCATTTTTGTAACCATCATGCACTTTGTTAAATGCTATAACTTCCTTGTGAGAAGATTGACAGTCAATTATAGCACTCTCAAGTTGTACCCTGAGTTGCTTATTTTCATCTGTCAATCTGTCACAAGTACCACAATACTTATCACTGTGAATATCAGTTGTGGATTCAGAACTTACCTGCTTCGGAGGATCGGTCATAGCCATGAGAGCGAAATGAGATTCCTTTCCAGCAAAGAACTTTGAATAGTCGATTCTGGTAAAGGCATCATCCACTATACACGACTTCCTTGTCTTCAGAAAATCAGCTTCAGCCAGCCAGCAATTGATCAATGTCATCATCTAAAGAATTCACACTGGCTTCTAAATCTGATTCACTCTCCGAATCTGAATACACTGATTCACTTTCTTCAGGAATATCCGTGACCGAGTCAATAATGATTCCCGAACTTTTCTCTTCATAGTGATCTTCAACTAAATCAGTCATCACAACATTCATCTCCTCAATTGACTCTTCAATCTCACTCTTAGTTTCTTCAACTTTCTCAACTATCTCTTACTCCTCAATATCAACCTGCTGAGCAACACAAGCTACATTCCCACCAGGTCTTATCTCTTCAATACCAATTTGAATATCAGTCCAGTTAAATCCCTCATCGTTTTGAATCACCAAAGCTTGATTTTGATTAGTATTCTGTGGTTGATCATTTAGTGTTGTGATAGGAATGACAGTTCTGTTTGGGTTATTTGGTGTTTGAGTTTGATTGTGGTTGGGTGTATTTGGTTGTCTATTATAGTTGTTCTGAGAGGTGTTTTGTCGGTTTTGGTAATTGTTTTGATTTTGATAGTTGTTGTTGTTTTGATTTTGATAAGAAACTTGGTTTTGAGATTGACGATTCTGGTAGTTTGAGTTGAGTGGGTTTCTGTTACCTTGTTTTGCAGGCTGTGTACACTCTCTTTTAAAATGACCCTCATCACCACAGTTGAAACAATTGACTTTCTCTTTGTTAAAGCTATATGTTGTGTTTGGTGTAGTGGCCAAGTCAGTTCTCCCGGTTTTCTCAATGAATTCTGTTGCTCGCCTCATAATGCTTGCGAAAGCCCACTGTATATCAATAAGCTCCATTTCCTCTTAATCGATTTGAGCGTAGTCCTCATTGGTTAGATTGTTGTTACCAATTTGACTTGCTACTAAACCGTTGTATGAGGCAACCATTGCTGAAACCAAAGAAATGTGTTGTTGAGCAACTTCCACAGTGACATTATTCATATTGGATGTCTCCAACACTACTGGTCTCTGATTAGCCTGATTCATCTGAGACATGTATTGTTGTTGTTGAGGTTGTGGTTGGTTTGCAGAATAACATGCTGCTTGTTGCATAGGAGAAAATGGTAAAACGAAAAAATTTTGGTATGTTTGTGGTGGTGGTGTGTATGATGGTGGTGTATAAGATGATGTTTGAGCTAAATAGTTGATCGGTTGTTTGGGTGGTTCCATCACACTTGAAACACATGCTATATGAGGAGAAACTGTTCCACCAAGACTTGAGTTACCCACAGTAAATGATGTACTAGCATGGTACAACTCTGGGGTTTGAGGAATTTGTGACCTTTTTGCTTTCCTCTTCTCCTCAAGCTCTTTATTTTCCAATTTCTGGATGAATTCATTTATGGTCCGGTACTTGTAAGCATCTTTCTCCATAAGTACCTCAATGTGTTGATCCCAATATGGTGGTAAAGAATCAGCAAATTTATCCACCAAATCTGACATTGGAATCTTGATATCATAACTTGACAATTCTGTCAACAAATGACAGTATCTGGGAATCAACTCTTTCAGTGTTTCATTCCCAACATAACTGAAATTCTCGAATTCTTTCCTCAGTTCCTCCATTCTTAGCCTTCTCTTCTTCTCATTACAATCATGACGATTCTTCAACACATACCATAGTTGTTTGGAAGTAGTACACGATCCAAACTGATGTAAAAGATCATTAGTGATCGCTTGGGTTAGCTGAGAATACGCCTTCTTTTCCATCATGAATTTCTTCTTCTCGTCATCAGTCAAACTTTCAAGTGGAATCTGTTCACCGGTATTCTCTAACACTGGTGCCACATATCCTTTTGCAATCATCTGCCATGCCTCAGTTCCTTCAAGTCCCATTCCTTCTAAATGAATCTTGAATTTCTTCTGCCATTGATTGTACTCCTGCATCTCCATTAGCTTGGGTGGTCTGTTCCCGCTACCTGAAGACAAATCATTGATTAGAGTAGATATAGCATTAGTAGTTTGAGTGTGTACCGCTGCGGCTGCTACACCCCAGTAATCAGCTGCTGGTTGTTGTGAAGAAGAAGCAACATTCTGAGGAATCGAACTCGTCATTACTAGGTAGTTGATTGGTTGCGAAGACTGAGTATTCGACTTATGAGCAGCTACAGTCCATGGGTCCATGGTAACTTGCTGTTGTTGTGTTGTACCCGGCCTTGGTGTAGTCGGAAATCCCCACATTTGTTTTCGAAGTTGGAAATACGACACACTTGAAAATTTCACCAAACAGATTCTACTTTCGTCCCTTTTGTATAATCGTGAGGTCGAATGTGAAAATCCACTCACTTTCGTCCTCAAAAGCTGATACGAATGTAGAATTCAAATGCCAAACCCACTTTTGAGCTGAACTTCTTCACGTTCGTCCCATTTCTTTTCACTTTCGACCGCCTGATGACCCGAAAGTGGAACTTTGACCCGAAAGTGGAAAATCAACACAACAAACTTCTAGGTTCGACCAAAAATGTACTTTCGTCCACTGAAAACCCTTGGTTCAACCATAAAATCCCACGTTCGACCCTGAGCTCTCTAGGTTCAACCCATTCATTTTGAAAAACGGTTATTCTTTGAAAATCAGTTAATTTGATCTGAATTTTTCAAAAGTTGATGAATTTTGATGATCTTAATCAGGTTTTGCATCGGAATTGATTTGGAACAACTTTAATACTTCAAATTCTTGATTTTATCCATGAAATCTAATCCAAATCCTTCAATTTTCATCAAAAACCCTTGTTCTTTGAAAACAACAAAAATTTGATCAAATTTGGGTCCAAATCAGTTCAAAAACTATCAATTTGTTGTTGTATGATCTCTATTGGCTCTGATACCACTTTGTAAAGGATCATTTTATGTAAAAATAGTGAATATGATCATACAAGTCTCTATTCCAGGTGCGGAAACCCTATAACAGATACAAAATGATAATCGATGAATCAAACACGCAGATTAAGCTTTTCAAATGATATTTTCATTAATTACTTTGAGAAATTTGTTCACAATAAGGATTACAAGTAATTCAAATGAACTTTTCAATAACACACACACTAGAGAGCTCCTCCTAGACTTACACGACTAAAAAATGATCAAAAGTTAACAAGAAAAACAAACTTCAAGTATATATATAGTATTCACATTCGCCCCTTTCGTAGGGTCGAATGTGGCTTCTTCCTTCTTTCCCCTTCTACATAGCTCGAACCTGAAACATCTCTTCTGTAAAATCCACCTTCGCCCCACATTCTCTACCTTCGCCCCATCTACATTCCACTTTCGCCCTCACGATTTCTCCAAAACATGTTTATTGTTACAATCCGAAGCACTAGTCGCACAATATGCATCAACAATACCAAACCCTATGCTGCAATGGATGAAGCAGGTGTCCCAAGAAATATGACACATAATCACCAAATAGAAAGTATGTGTTTTTTCGTCTTATTTACATTTCTGGCTTGTAATCTCATCTCACATATGAGAGGAGATTTGTTTATTAAACCCTAATTCCAAGATATTTGTGTGTCAGGTTCATAAACTTGATACAAATTAGCCCTCTTGGTTTTGTGTGGTTTCTTGGGTCTTTATTTTTAGTTTTGACATAAAGACATTAAATTTTGTTTATCGAATCTTCTTTTTGTGGCCATCCATTGGTAAAAACTGGTAGAGATGGCTATATAGGTTGAAAATTCAAATAATTAGTCAGTCAAATATTGGGTTTTGTACTTAATCCGTTTAATACTAATGAGTTATTTGTATTTTTAGGGTTTTAATATAAAAGCGTGTTTGTAATATTGCGATGACGTTTTAATATATTCACTTTTTATTTATGAAGTTGACTTCCACAAAAACTGTGTTCTGCGTTAGTAGTCAAGTAGTTTGTATGTCGAGTTATTATGTGTCATAAATCGGGAGAGGGTGTTTAAAATTATAGATGTTAATGAGTTTGTATTTTTCATTTTTATTAATACAAAATGGTGTTTATAATATTACAAAGAGGTTTATTTTCTTTTAATTATATTTCATCTTTATTTTTGTGTGTGAGAAATTGACATCCACAAAAAATGTGTTCTGTCAGGGACAAATTTATCAAGATATAAAAGTTATAAAAGTTAAGTTCTATAGTTCGATAATAAAATAGAAGTTTGCAGGTGAGCAAACGCATGAAGCAATATTTTCTCGTATTTATTTTTCGCTATTTTATTGAAAAACACCTTTGTAACACTCATGTGTGTAGACTTTGTGTATTTGTATGAACAGGCAATAAAAATATAATATTCCAAACACAAAAACTTGAAATCTATCAATTATAATTAAATAACCTATGAACTCAATTAAGGATTGCCCCACAAAAAAAGAAATTACTTTCATGTTTGATTAAAACTTAATAGCTCAGGCGTTGTGTAACAACCTAACCGATGGCGGAAACATCGGGATGTCACGTATTGACGATTGTTCAGTAGCTCATGGTAAATAATAAATTTCATTAAATGATTTAAATAAATTACATACAATTGTTCTAAGAATTTGTACATCAAAATCAAAAATACTAGCTACACATCTTCAAGCATTAACTCTATTATTCAAGCAAGCTATAACCTGAAACATGTTAAGTTGGAAAATATTTTGGGTCAACAAAAGTTGGTTAGAATTACATAGGTTTGAATATTGAATAAAAACTTGTACAATTCGAGTGTCATGGCAAGTCTAGTCCATATGTGAAAACAAAACTATTAGGTAAATCGGTGCATAATCAAACCTTGTGACTAGAATATTGTGGTCCATCCCATACGCATATGGTTCACTCGATTTTGTTATTTGTTCGATAAAAATCATCCACGCTACCTATGTAGGAGGTACACGTATCCGGGTGGGGTTGTCAGTCCAATAGATCTATCATTGTATATCGTCGGCTGATCAATGTTAATGTTTATGCTAGAATAATTGTGCTTACCCTAGTAATGTTTAAGACATAATGCATGATAGAATAACACATAGACACTTTATGTTGAATTGTAAATTGATGTTGTAACATGTTTCACCCCAAAATAGTGAAAAGAAAAAAAAAGGGGCTATGTAAACTCACCTTAGTACTAGAATTGAATCCATTGATATAGAATAAATGTGGCTCAAAAGTATCCAAGTATCACCCTATGTTTAAGGCAATAATATAAGTTTTGGGAAAACTTAAAATTCTAAGTTTTCTATACTAAAGGTATTCTAGGGTTCATAATATGGGGATTGATAATTGATTGGTGATTAATTTAGAATAATTGTTAATTACATAATTAAATAAAGAAATAATTAATAAAAAGGATTTTTAACAATTCTTAATTAAAGATAGTTGTATTAAAATGTAGCAAATGTGAAAATAATTTTTATAAAATTATTTTCCTAATTAATGAATATATAATATATTAATATTTATTTGTCAAAACATAATATTAATATCTAAAAATTTTAAAATTATTAAAGTTTCACAATAAAATTTATATTTCTGTTCTAAATGAATAGAAATAATTTATGTAAAATTTTGCGATAAAAATAGTGAAAAATGAATTTATTATGAATTTAATAACATTAAAATAGATTAAATTGATTAAAAATAAATAAATTAATGTTTTTCGAAAATAAAATTTAGTTTTATAACGTTCATCAGTCCATTCCAACCATTTCACTTGGGTATGGGTTTTCTAACCCGACCCATGACCCAATTTTCTTACCCAAATACCCGCATATAAGTAGCCTATTTCTATGATATTTTCATTCTCATCTACGACAACACCTTTTTCATTCTCATTCAACCCTAATTCTCTCCTAAAAGACCTACCGCCTTCAACTCGATATAATTATACACCTTTTTCATTTTCATTCATTTGTTACTTTAGAATCCATAATCGAAAAAGATATATTTATACTCCTTTTGTTTTTCTTCAACCCGTTTCTCTCTAAATCCTAATATTTTGTCTTCACGTTCAATCTACGTATAATTGGGTTTCATGGGCCAACTAAAAACTAATCGGCTGTCTTCTCAACCACTTCCATTCTGCTATCGATCTCCATTTTTCCCTGATGAAGAGATTGCAAGCACACATAATTGTAAAATAGGTTACCTTACTGGGATTTGTCAGAAGTTAATATTTTTTTTATTTTTTTAATTCTTAGGTTATGTAGTTTTTTTTTGAAGGATAGTTCTTGTGATTTGTTCAGAAGTTGATATATATTTTTTATTCTTTATTTTTGGGACTTGAATTGGTAGAAATTGTCATTTGGCTTGATGTTACTTGAACTATCCATGATTTACCTTGCTAGGTTGTAAGTGTTTCTTCATAAACATTCATTTTTTATTGGTTTTTATTATAAAATTTGTGTTTTTTTTTATTTGGGAGTCTTCACTTTCGGAGAATGGTTCCTAGGATTTGTTATGAAGTTATTATTTATTATTTTTTTTAATTCTTGGGACTTAGAGTTGGTAGAAATTATCAGTTGGCTTGCTATTACTTAAACTGGGTTATAAATCTTTCCTCATAAAGATTCAAGTTTTTTTTTTCTTTTGGTAAATATATATTCATATTAGCAAAGTGTATGTAGACTAGAAAACTAAATTATAGCAAATCCATCATAAGTGCAAATATTGTGGAGTGCTTTCAACTCTAAATGACTTTGATAACATGGTCTACCATGAAAGACATTACATTTGTATTTAGTATGTGTTACTTATGAAGATAGTGGAGGTTATGTTGTTAAACTTAATAATGTTGTTAAGTTTCTCACCAACTTTCTAATATTAAAGGGAAACTGGTCAATGGATTCTTCCAGTAGAGCTGACTAAATAAGTTCGTTATATGATCAAGTCATAACGTGTTTATCATCTAATTTCTTACTTTGTTCATGTATTAGGCTTTTCGATGCATTTCTATTGTCACTACCTACAATAATGTTGATTCTCTTCGTGGTAAGTTTGTGCTTCAGATTCTGTGACACCCGGCAACTTCCGATCTACACTGACGTGATTTTTATGATTTAAAAATAAATATTTATTTCAAATATTATTATTTATTAAGTTTCGGAAGCTAACTGGTCGTTTTAACAATGGAAACTGTGACCGATTTAATTAACGCGATGTCAACGCGTGCGTCAAACGCACGTGCCAGTCGACGAAAATATTTATTTTATTTTTATTTTTGCTCGGTTTAATTATATTTCTAATTTTGATTAAAACCGACTAGTTTTTATAAATAATTAACGAGCCTAATTATAAACCGAGACGTTTACGTTAAGAACGGATTCAGATACGCAGTATAATCCCACCTATCACCAAACCCTAATTATAAAAGCACCTTAACCCATCTTCTTCTTCATTCCTGCAGCCACCATCACCAAAAGAAAAACTCTAACACCCTCTCCCACTCTCTCTCGGGTTCTCTCTCTATCTCCCACTCGTCTCTCTCTCTCACCCATTTCAGTTACAGCCGGCCACCACCAATCCTGGTGGCGGCGGCGCATGATTGTAGGCCCAATCGGGCTGTGGTACTCTATGGTGGTTCAAGGCGGTGGCTGTGGAGACAAACGGCGGCGGCGGCGATGGTTGTTGACGGGTTCGGGTCTATGGAGGTGGTCGATGGCAGCCATGGTCGTGGTTGTTTGTGGTTTTAAGTTGGGCTAAGGGTGATGGTTCCTGATTGGTTGTTGATGTCAGACGAGGGTGGTGGTGGGTGCCGAGTTGTGGTTCGGGTGGCCGTGATGGTCGGGTTTGGTACAGGTTCGATGGTGGTTGTCCGGGTTCTATCTTGGGGGTCCGATGGTCATGGGTTGGGTTGTTTTCGGTGCCGGTTGTGGTCTCGGTTATGGTGGTAGCTGTTATGGTGGTGATTGGCCGAGTTGGTGGTGGTTGGTGATGGTCCGATCGGGTTCGGTTCGGGTCTGAATGGGTGCTCGGGTTCAGTTCGGGTCTCGAGTCGGGTTTTGGTCCCAGGTATTATGGTTTTGGAGATGGTTCAGTTTCAAGTTCGTTTTGGTGGGTCCCGGATTGTGTTGGTTCAACTTGAGTCAAATCTGGTTTGGTTCGTTTCATTGAATGCTCGGGCCGGGTTCGGGTTCGGTCAACTGCTGGTCAAAATCGGTCACAAGTCAGACCTGGTGAACACATCATTTGAGACGTGTAGCGCGCGCACAAAAATGGTATAGATATGTTTATGTTGTCGTCATGTTTATAAAAAAATATATTTGTTTATAAATTATAAATACGAACAGTCTCAACTCTCGAACGAACCGGAAATATATATATGTGTGTATGTATGTAGCGGAAAAATAAATCGTAGTTTTATAATGAAGCGTGACTTTGTGTTGTTGTTGGACTATATAGTTATATAAATACAAGTGTAAATTATACGGAAGCATCGAAACGTACAAGTCTTGTTGATTGGGAATTGCGGATAAACAAATTGTAGTCTTGTGTTTTGAAGTTGATTTTGGGAAAATTGTAGGTGACTTGTGTTGCCTGGTTTATACAAAAAACAGAGGAAACTCTGTCGAAATTTCTACAAAATTATAAGCATAAATGGGATGATATTTATTATATATTTCATTATAAAAATCTTCCAAATGTTTTGACAAATGTAGTTTTCAAACAAAAGGTTTTCGACAATTGATTTATTACAACATTTAAAGATAAACGTCGAACAATATTTCCAAAACAATTACATATTAATTACTGAGCGTCAATTGTTAATCTTCAAAGATTTTAGTAACTAAAACATTTCCATTTAAACGGTTTTGAATCACAAAACGCTCGACATATTTGAGAATGATTTATACAAAAGTTTAAGTTTCGAAACCTTTTTAAGGTTCGCGGATTTTGGAAAAGAAGCGACATTTTTATTGATTGTTTTAAACAACTATACTTATATTTTTTTTATCAAATAGTATTTCCTAAAATATTATTATAAGATGAGTTTTGACTCATGATAAGTTATACGTTTCATAATAGTAGTCCAACGTGGTTTACACATGATTAGTAACAAATGATTAACTTGAGTATTTAGTCACATAAAACATATTTAAGTCACGATCGGTTCGTCGATTTATAGCATATTAGGACTCGAGATGATATACACGAGTCTAGATAGCCGGATAATAGGCTAGGTTTATATGTGTTAGACTTTAAGGTGTCCTTTGTTGGTTATAGGGCATGAGGAAGTCTGTCAAAGCTTCGGGCTTTGTTGCTGGCTAAGCAAGGAAATTAAGGTGAGTTCATGACTCCACTTTTTACTGTTTTATAAATGTTTTCGGGGTGGAAAACATGCTTCTTTTATGAAAACCTGAGGAATTCCAAACGAACAAGTTTTTGAAAAATGAAATGGGTGCGTGAGTGTCACGACCCTACTTTTACTAGTTTTACCTTCGAGGAAGAAACATGCTACATACTTACTTACGAAAGGTCATGTTATACTATGGTTACTTTACATTACTATACGGCTTTTTCGGAAAGTCCCAGGGGGAAACCATGAATGTGCGGGTATGCACAACGAGGGAAATGTAGATAGATCTATTGGGCCTCACAAACCCCACTCGACGGCGGGGCCGGGCGGGGCCATATTGTCTCTAACTATCGGGTTATCGAGGCATCGGTAACCCAATCATCTGGGTTGGATTCAACATTTGGTACATGTTCAGTAATGGGTTCCCAACCGTAGTAGTAAAAACACTTAACGTCTAGCTAACGTTCTTATAACCTAGTAGTAACGGATATGATCTTTGGAACTTATAACAACTCTTTTGTAAAACTTATGAACTCACCGACTTTATGTTGACTTTTTAAGTATGTCTTTCAGGTTTAAACTTTGGTAGCGGCACGGTTGGAGTAGGTGACAGTTGGGATTGGGGATCCTAGAGGGTTAGAATTGGCGTTCAGGGAACCAAAGTCTTAGATGCATCTTTCCGCTGCGTGGCGAAGCTACCAAACGTCACAACCGACGAGGGGAAAAGTCGGGGTGTGACAGATTCGGATTTGTATTATTTTAATTTATGATATTTTTTTAATAGTTCCTTTGTTCCAGTGTTAGGGTTTCGGTTATTCAATCGTCACGAGGATTATTATATTTACTTTTTGTCCCCAAGCTAAACAAGTAAATTATGTTAATTATGTTGGTTCTTTTTGTATGTAATGTTTACTTTTTGAAGTACATGGTTACTTGTGTGTCTATTAAACATAGATCAACTTGAGATGCACTTAGGATATTATTTTTTTGGTTATAAACGATATCAAGATGGATGGTTTAGAGTAATATATTATATGGTAGACATTATTTTGATCTATGTCCATATTTATATGCATAGTGGATTAGTGAATGTGAAACTTTGATGCGTGGTCAAAAATGGTGTATCACTTTGTTTAGAAGTTTCTTTGATTATAATATTTGTTGTGTGATTCTGTCTATGTAACCGTATGATATGTTTGTGTGTATGGATTGCATCTAATGTCATAATAAAATCACACACATGTATGTTTGGCAGTATATATATATTTGTATATATTTGAAAATTGGTTGTGTTATCTCTAACACATATAAGTCTGACCCAATTTGTTAGTAATTATATAATTTATGTTTTCTTTTAGTAATGGATATGTGAACAAACATATACCTTTACATTGTGTGATGTGTATGTGTATTTTTGTTTAGATGAAGTTCTTCAATAATCACATATGAATATGTATATGATTACGTATGTATACATAAGGTTTTTCAAAAGCTATTATGTTGATATTTACGAAAGTCGATGTTGGGTTATAAAATTTATATGCATAATATAACACTTACTAAGAACTTAATATTTTAATCTATTAATTAAATATTTTTTATTTTTTAAACATTACAATTATATTCACATGTTAAACTCCCAAAAAAACTTTTTTGACTTCAATTTTTTTAGACCCAAGGATTTATATGTATACATACAATTATTGAATATATACACATATTCAAGAGTTATAAGAAGCGTTAAAATTAATAAATGCGCGTATGTATTAACTACTATTATACAACACATTTATAGTGTTGTTAAAAAAAATATATATACAGATACTTTACACATTAAAACTAATAAATCTTATAAGTTTTTTTGTCATGTTAGAGATTTAACTACTAATATACAACACATGCGTGTATGTATTTTATAAATTGTCACTTAATATCATCTTACATTCATTTTCATTTTACTCGGGTACTTGCCGCGTGTTAACGCGGGGCTCTAACCTAGTAGTAGTAGTAGTAATAATAATAATAATAATAATAATAATAATAATAATAATAATAATAATAATAATAATAATAATAATAATTAAAAAATAACAAAAGGGATATAGCTGGGCTTGGCCCAAGCTAAACAAAAAAACAAACAATAATATTGTTAAACAAAAGTCGGTCAACATAATTTGTGGATAGATATATATTGAAGTTCGACGGCAGCAATATTCATTCGAAGGAACCACATATAATCGAAGGCGACCAAGAAGCTGCTGTGACGAGCAAAAGAGTTGTGGAGGAGAAAATTGTCTCGGGCACGTTAAAGATTAACATTCAAGGAGCCTCGGGTTTTATTTAGTTTCATATTTTTATAGACATATGATTAAAACATTTTTTATTTATTTTGTGGTGATGTTTCTAAATACTATGAGTGGCAAAAGATTTTCATGGCTGCTTAGGATGATGATTTAGATAATAATATGATTGAATGACGTTTGGATGTGTAGAATTACATGATTTTAACTTTTATTGTTGGATTTGATATATGTGTGTTGGTGTTGATTATATTTGAACTTTGTTTATTGGTTTTGTGGAGCTAGGCATGTAGAGGTACCCCATAGGTCTAGAAATCAATCTAGTTCGTCAACTTAGGTTAGCGTGCTAGTATTTGGAGTTGGAGTACGACACAAGTATAACAAACTAATATAATAAATTAACTAAAACGTGCAGTCCATTCTTCAGGGTGAGAAATCTAACTCGAGATTGCTAGGTAACTAACTAGACATTGTTCGGTAGTTGACAAGCGCTAGGGCGGGATTCGCTACTCGTCCGTGTTTAGTGTTTTCCTAGGTTTTCTTCAGTAGAGTTTAAGTCTGCTTCATAGTTTGAGGGTTTTAATCCAGGAGAGGTTTTAATCTAATTTTTGTGGGATTTTGGTACGCTAGGGCGATCCAGATCCATCTTAGCACTTCCACGCCTGTCCCGCCTTGATTCTAGCTTGCTAGCCTTACCTACAAGAGGAGAGTAGTTGGATGAAATTAGTGTCTCCAAACGGGTTTCTTAGTCAGGATTGAGTATCATGTCTAAGGATTCTTACCTAGATAGCTGGTCTTTCCCTTGCTTGATTTTTCCATCACTTTAGTTCGGTTTTTATGCTAGTTTTAATTAGTTTATAATTTAAATTAAGTTAGGGTAATTTAGTTAATTATTCACTAATCAGTTTTTATATTTTCAATTTAACCCCCCCCTTTAGTTATTAGTTTAAACAAGCAATTCAGTGACAGTTTAATTTTATGTGTTTAATTGAGTCCTTTGGTTCGATACATTGTCTTATTTGCTTGCTACAAACGAACGGTACACTTGCCGGTTGTGCGTGGTTTAGTTGTGTCTAGGGTTTTAACTTGTACATATATATATATATATATATATATATATATATATATATATAGGTAGAGGATCCTGTAGGAAAATTGGTTTGTGTGAGAAGTGTAGGAAGGATTAAGAATTGACATGTAGCCATCATGTTTTTGATTTTGGAATGATGTTTTGGGTTGTTTTGGCTTGAAAAACACTTAACACAACAATATACAAAAATTTAAAACACAATCCAATGTATTATAGTCATTAAATTTAAATTCCAGATAAAACACCCTAGTAATTACTTAAAACACTCTGCTAAAGTGTTATTGACATAGTGTTTTAAGTTTTAAGCCTAAAATACATTGTTTTCGGTTATTAATTGTTATGTTTGTTGTTTTTCTAAGCAAAACAATCCAAAACATCATGAACACGTCCAAAAAAATGATGCATACATATCAATTTTTAATCATTCCTACACTACTCACACAAACCAATTTTCCTACAGGAACCCTACCCTATATATATATATATATATATATATATATATATATATTTATAGGATTTGGATCATTTGAAGAACCACCATTTATGGAGAGAACTAAAGAACCAAGTGTGAACACAAAAACCCCTCCACCAAAAAATAAAAAAAATAATAAAAAAATTATATAACCTAAAAAAATAAAAAAAAGTAAAAACACCAAAATGTTTTTTTAGTGTTAATCTTTCTGAAAAAAAAAATAAAAAAAATACAAAAAAATAAAAAAAACAAAAAGATGACCTTTTTTACGTCATATTTACGTCAGCAAAATGCACATGTGCATTTTGCTGTTATATACATACATACATACATATACCGTATGCACATGTGCATTTCACTATTAGAGCACACTTTTGAATAAATTATCAATTACCATAATGAAATGATCATTAAATGGACGTGATATGATATATAAGGTGGAAAAAAATTTATTCAATGACCATTAAATAAACGCAAAGTGCATTCACTATTATAGTTAGGTTTTTTTTTTCATGGGTTTAGGTTTAGGGTTTAAGTTTTAGGTATGATATGAATGGGGTTAGGTTTTTTGGGGTTGTTGGTGAATAAACTTAAAAAAACCTCTATATAAAACTATAAAATAAGATAATTATACTACATGCACATGTGCATTTCACTATTATAGTTAAGTTTTTTAATGGGTTTAGCTTTAGGGTTTAGTTTTTGGGTATGGTGGAAGAGGGGGTATCTTTTTTGGGGGGATGGGATGGAGCGTTTTGGTTTTTTTTTTTTTTTTTTTTGGGGGGGGGGGGGGTGCGGGGTTAGCTGGACATGTGCATTTCACAATTTGGGGGGGGGGGGGGTGGGGCGGTGTGGGGGATGGGGGGTTTAGGTTTTTAGGGAGTGAGGTGGGTGGGTTTAGGTTTTTATGGGGTGGAGGTGGGGTTTTTAGGTTTTTTTTGTTTGTGTTGACACTGGTTCTCTGGTTCTCTCCCTAAAATTGGTTCTCGTATGATCCCTACCCTATATATATATATATATATATATATATATATATACATTTCAACCCCGAGTGGTAAACATACAACAAAACTCAAGTACTCATCACATTCTAACCTTTGAAAACATTTCAATATGTGACACAAACATATCTTTCCCCCAACTAAAACAGTAAAGAGAGGCCGTGAAACTCACCTGAAGTATAGCGTGCAATCAAATAGCAGAGAATAGCAAGTCCGTGGTCAAGCACCTACGAACGTCCTAGTGCGTTTAAGTCACTAAGTCTATAGCGTGTGTTTTTCCGGCAAGTTGTACACCCAACTCCCAACACCACTATTGTGACACCCGGTAAACTCAGGTTGATAACATTGTTTGGGTCAAAGTCTACCTTAGCGAGTCACGCGTATATTATACTTAACTAGGTCGGTTGAGTCGTGTTATGGTTCAGGAGTCGTTACTACAGCCTAGAGGGTCGTTAGATGTCAGTCATTAACCAGGTGTGCAAGGATTGACGATTCGTAGAATCGTCGTACCTTAGTAAACACACAAGTCTCGAGTCCCGGGAATTGGTGAACGAGTGTGAACGTATTTGTTTCCATGAATTATGTTTTAATAATCTTTATGTGACTTGTCGGTATGTGTATACGTGTTTACATATGTTAAAACGGTGATTACACGCGATTGCATGACATTATAGGTGATTACGCAGCTTAGGGGGCGATTGGGAGCCCTTAACAGGCAATTGGCAGGCTAATCGCCTATAGCCATAGGCGATTAGGCCTAATCGCATGTTGCTGAGGGCGATTAGGATCCCTAATCGCCTGGTAATGCTGCACAATCGCCTGACGTGTTTTAAACGACTAGAAATGTCACACCCTCAAATTTCCACTGCGGGGTTTTACCGCGAGGCGCGTGACACACCAGAATCTCATAGCCATAAGTTATACGAACGACTCTAAATGCCCAAACCATTTAGTTCGTTTAAAATAAAATTCGCTTTTATTTTTGAAAAGTTTATCAGTCATAAGTTTAATTAAATGTGGAAGCGAAACAGTTAAGCAATTTAAGTTATGTTGCGCAAACACAACGCGCCCAAAAACCGAAATAAAGTATGTACGTAAACATTTAAAAAGTTATAGTTCCCAAGAGACATCATGCATGGACCTAGACGTGCTCCTTTTCTAGCGACCTGCGAAAACATACTAAGTGTGTCAACATATAGCTGGTGAGTTCACAGTAGGGAAACAGTTGTAATTTCTACAATTGTAAATATAACATCAGTTTTAAGCTTGTCAGGGGTAGCTAACCCACTCAATGTAACTAAACAGTGGTTATTGGGAAACATACAGATGTTATAGTGCCTTAGCACTGGTGTCTATCAACACTAGTAAGAAAAAGTGGTCAGAAGTTCATGCCCGTGACCCAAGCACCTCAGGCATGAGGTTGCTGCACAACCTAATAGCGCTACTAACTACTACCCCGTTCGCCTCCGGCGATTAACCCAATAAAGAGTAAGGACTTTCAAGATAGAGTGTTTAGTTCACAAAGGACAGTTAAAATACAAAACTGATAAAAGTGTGATCCTCGTAAAGATCGAAAACCCGACCCACACAAGGAGTCATAGCATCCCAAAACTTGGGATGGAAAAGTAGTAGAAAAGTTTTACTTAACCTTGTCTCAACCTGAGACACATGCTTTTGCGTAAAGTAGTGAAACTCACCTTAGGTTGCCTGCTAAAGTAAACCGTACAGAAAGTAAGTGTGGAAGACTATTCGCCTACCCAAAAATCAAATACAAGGTTGCAAGTGTTTGAGTGTATTGACACAAGGACTCAAGTGACATCTCACGTAATCGTACTTGACTTAATGAAACCATGCAAAACCCGTCAATCGTTGGTGATTAGTAAATGATGCAACAATTTAATACTTTTAACACAACTAGTTCACATCGCACGTTGCATACCATTAGCCTATCATGGCAGCTACACTTTGTAAATAACATATACACATGTTTTCATATAGGATTCCATAACCCATAACTCATTAACACACTCAAACTATCTCATAAACAATTATTTGCAAATCTGCGTTTTCTGGACAGATTTTGGAGTATAAAAACCAATTTTTATAAAATATCAAATCAACTCACCAAGTTCCCAAAATTTTACAGAGATGCCTCATATGTTCATACGTGACTCTACCATTTTTAATTCTGGTCAAAAATACCTCAATATTTTTATAAAAATTATTTTGTTCCAGCCACTTCAGAAAATGGTGCTGTTGATAGCAGCTTACATAAAAATTCATTAAAAATTCTAGACTCATCGAAACGAGGTGAATCTAATTGGAAAAGCTCCTGTACTCCAAAACTCAACTCCTGTCCAAATTTCATAATTAACGGATTTGTAAAACTCGAGTTGCAGCCCTTTAAAGTTGGTCCATTTTTCAGATCCGAAAATCAGATTACACCTTTAATCTTATAAAATGTTGTTTATATATCAAAACAGGTCCAAAACGCATGATTTTGGACTTTTTGGAAAGCTAACATCATAGGTTACGTTTAAGAGTCAGAAAATAATCGAATTAACCATGTTAACAATCGCATAACAGCCACACAAATCATTACAAGCAATCTGCCAGAAATCCGAATCTTCATTAACATGACTTTTGTAAACCCTAACCAACCTCCATACCCCATAATCATGCAATAATCTCATACTAGCACAATAACAATCATACTAACATGTTCAATCTCAGATTTTTACATACCATACATCCTAGACATGATTCTTATTAACCATATTCATCAACAATTCAACAAACAATCAAGATATCAACACAATTCATCATATGCGATTTTTATATATCAAATTCTTAGGGTTTTTATAACTTTTCAAACATTAATAACAATCATAAAACTCTTAAACAATATACCTTTCAATGCTAGGCTCCTTAAGACTCCAAGATACCACCCAAAACAACTTGAATCAAATGAGAAATTGAAGAAGATTGAAGTGAAAGTGTGTGTGTGTGTTTCAAAAACCCACGGCGCAAGTGATGCCCTAGGATTTTTTTTTTTTTTTTTATAAAAGATAGGTTAGGGTTAGGCTCATGGGCCAAGTCTTTCGGGCTTTGGTGGGTTTTTGTCGGATAATTAAGCCCATTAGCCCTAACTAACTCTCGAGATCAATCCCGACAATAATAGTCATACTAATATATATAAACTATTGTTTTATCAATACGTATTATGTTTATCATAAGTGCACGTATCTCATAACGTTTACGTACAAGTTAATTAATACGCAATAATTCACATAAGCATGTAACTTACATACACGTGTTAATCCACATACATCAACACTCAATTGTTCACATAATCATGCATGTCCAACAAATCACCAACGTTCGGGTTATAGGATTCGTGTGTGTGTCAAGACAACCGTTATCCTGGTTATACGTATGTTAATGCCACTTAACGTATGTTAATGTTACCAAACATTCAAAAGACTTGTCTAACTAACCCTAGCTAAGTGTTTAACCACGTATAATCATGGAAAATTAACTAGAGTTCAGTAAAAGAGTTAACCTGAAAATGCGGGGTGTCACATCATCCCCAAGTTGAAAAGAATTTCGTCTCGAAATTCAGCAAGTAAACAGTAAAGTTGGTGTGCTTGGTTACCGGATGTCACATCATCCCCAAGTTGAAAGGGATTTCGCCCCGAAATCACTTTGAGTTAGTTGCTTTACGTTTAGCGTTCGACCTATGTACAATTTCAGGTTCTGTGAAGAGGTGTGGGTATTTGAGTCGCATCTGATCCTTGCGTTCCCACGTATATTCTGGTCCTAGACGAGAATTCCACCGTACCTTAACAATAGGTATAGTGCTTTGTCGGAGTTTATTGACGCCTTGTTCAAGGATTTCTACTGGTTCTTCCACGAACCTTAACTGGTCATCCACTTGAATTTCTTCTAGTGGAACCACCAATGTTGCGTCAGACAGACACTTCTTAAGATTTGATACGTGGAATACGTTATGCACCCCATTAAGTTCATCAGGTAGGTTCAACCTATACGCCACCGGGCCAATTCTTTCCACAATTTCGAATGGTCCCACATACCGAGGGTTTAACTTTCCTCGTTTCCTGAAACGAATCACACCCTTCCAAGGCGATACTGTTAAGAGTACTCTGTCCGCAACTTGGAACTCTAGAGGTTTTCGGCGTTTATCAGCGTAACTTTTCTGCCTATCACGGGCAGCAGCCATACGGTTTCTAATTTGGATGATCTTTTCGGACGTTTCATGTACGAGCTCAGGGCCTGTCAGCTGGCTGTCCCCAACCTCAGCCCAACAAATTGGTGATCTACATTTACGCCCATAGAGTGCCTCAAAAGGCGCACACTGTATAGAAGTGTGGTAACTGTTGTTGTACGAGAATTCAATCAAGGGTAAATCTTTATCCTAATTCTTACCAAAATCCACCACGCACGCTCGCAGTAGATCTTCTAACGTTTGAATAGTACGTTCACTCTGGCCATCTGTCTGAGGATGATAGGCCGTGCTCATGTCTAGGCGAGTGCCCAACGCATCGTGAAGCGTAGTCCAGAATCGGGAAGTAAATCTGGGATCACGGTCAGATATGATAGATGTAGGCACCCCGTGCCTAGAAACAACCTCCTTGATGTAAAGAGTAGCTAGACGTTCCAAGGTATCTGTCTCCTTTATTGCCAAGAAATGAGCTGATTTCGTTAGGCGGTCAACAATGACCCAAATTTTGTCATAGCCACCAGACGCCTTAGGAAGCTTGGAGATAAAATCCATGGAAATTCCATCCCATTTCCACATGGGGATTTCGGGTTGTTGGAGTAAGCCCGATCGATCTTGACCTTAGCACAAGTTAAGCACTTACTAACATAAGTTGCTATTTCGGCTTTCCTATTCGGCCACCAATAAAGAGTTTTAAGGTCCTGGTACATTTTATCCAAGCCAGGATGTACCGAATAGCGAGAGGTGTGTGCCTCATCAAGCACAAGTTGTCTGACATCCCCAAAAAGTGGGATCCAAACTCGATTCATAAAATATTGGAGTCCATCCGACTTTAATTCCAAGTGTTTATCGGCACCGTGTAACGTTTCGAGTCGGATATTCTCCTCCTTTAAGGCCTCAACTTGAGCATCGCGGATTTTACCTGGAAGGTTCGAGTGTATGGTAAGTTGCAAGGCTCGCACCCGCTTGGGTTTCGTCTCCTTGCGACTAAGGGCATCCGCTACAACATTGGCTTTCCCCGGATACTTAATAGCACAATCATAATCATTCAAAAGTTCGACCCATCGACGTTGTCGTATGTTCAACACCTTTTGATCAAATATGTGCTGGAGACTCTTATGATCAGAGAAAATTGTGCACTTTGTCCCATAGAGGTAGTGCCTCCAAATTTTGAGAGTGAAGACCACCGCCCCCAATTCCAAGTCATGAGTGGGGTAATTCTTCTCATGAACTTTCAATTGCCGTGATGCATACGCGATCACCTTATTACGTTGCATCAGTACACACCCTAGGCCTTGGATGGAGGCGTCACAATACACCACGAAGTCATCCGTACCCTCAAGCAATGACAGAATTGGCGCACTACAGAGTTTTGTTTTTAACAACTGGAAAGCAGACTCTTGGGCATCCCCCCATTTGTAAGTAATACTTTTCAGTGTCAAAGCGGTGAGGGGTTGGGCGATCTTTGAAAATCCTTGAATGAACCTACGATAATACCCCGCGAGACCAAGGAATTGACGCACTTCTGTAGGAGTCTTAGGGGCCTCCCAACGTTTGATAGCATCAATCTTGGCAGGGTCAACATGTATGCCCGCCTCTATAGTCCCAAAATACTAGATCTTAAGTGTGCACAAGATTGTTATCACCTAGAAACACCTATTTGTTAGGTGTTTTAGGTGATTAATCAAGACAAGCAAAGAAACTAGATGAATATTATAAGAACCGACACACAAGAAACATAAACAGATGATTCCATTAAAGATTCAGCAGTGAACAACCATGGAGGTTACAGTAAGTTCGCACCTTTACTTGTGCTCTCAAAAGATAATAACAAAAACCCTAACCCTAGCTGCAGACATGATGTTCTATATATAGGCAAGCCTGATGGGCCTGCGCACTTAGCATAAGTGCGCAGGGCCCGTCCATTAAGTACGCAGTCTAGGGTTTTGTAACTACAACTATGCTATAATTACATAACCAACCCTCCAACTATAACACACAACTAAGCATGCTCAAACCTGGTAACTGTGGTCTCATTTTAACCCAACAATACTCCCCCTAGACCACAGCTACCAGTTCTACAAACTCAGTCTATCTCCACATCACTTGACTCCCCCTCTTCTCTTGCTTGGTGTGCCGGGAGTGCTTGAACTATGCTTTCTTCAACAGTTGGTTCTTCAATACGTGGTTCTTCAGCATGTGATTCTTCAGCTTGTGGTTCCTGGATGAATAACTCAGCGAGATCTACACCTGCTGGATCTGGCTGAGTTTCTGGGGCTGAACTTGAAGTGACTGGTGGGGCTTGAGTAGGCTCAATCTCAGGATCAGCTATTGCTGCAGAAGCCTGTGTTTGTACCTCTGGAATGACTTCAGCTTCTGATATCTTCGCAGCAGCAGCGGCAGCAGCAGCAGCTTTTTCTCTGTCATCTTTAGCTTTGTCAGCTGCATTGATCCTAGCCACTAAATCAATCAATTCTTGCTTTCTTTTCAAAGCTCGTTCCACCGCCCTTCTGAACAGAATAGCCTCTTCAAACAGCACGTTACCAGCACCCACATTGATCTGGTTCCCAAAAAGAGTAGTTAAATCAGAGGGATTCAGGGCAAACACATCTACTGGGTCAAGTATTCTCAATGCCTCTGAATTGTCTTTTAGTTTGATCACAGCTTCACCAGTTCGGCTGTCATAAAACCACTTCTTGAACTCTGTCAGAATCACAGGAAGCTCTGGACGGATGGGAACCCTAGTGACGACCTGGGGAGGGTCTATCACGTAGGTTATCATTCCCCGTCCGGTGGCTGGATCTATTCTTTTCTTGGACATTCTTCTTCTCGGCTTCTGTGGTTTCCAGTTCTTGAAGTCAGACGCACACTCGTCTTCTATAAAGATAGAAACCGAGTCAGCTGTGGTATCCTGAGAGTGGTTTAAGAAAGGTGTTCTGCACATCTCCCTAATATCCCATCTTGGGAGAGTCTTCAGATTCGGTCTACCCTTGAAGTACTGAATTACACCTCCTCTTCGTTTCACAAAGAACAATCTTTTAAACCCATCATAACCCCAGCAGATGATTCTTTCTTGGTGGGATTCACGAGTGTGGTGGATGTTCTGGTGTAAAGCAGGAATGGTGATTGGTCTTCTTGGAAACCAGCTTGATCTCTCAGGGTCCAATCTGTACCCATCATCCATCTCATAGACTGTGTTTTCTCCCGCACCCATTTCTACAAACGTTTCCGGCATCTCATCCTCACTAATCTCGTCAACATCACTTTCTTCCTCCTTTCTTTCCTTCTCTTTCTCTTCTTCCATGAATTTCCCAAAATCAAACGCTTCATCAAAAGTCATTCTTGGAGCATCTGTACCCTGATTCTTTAAGTCTTGAAGCATATCAAACATCTTCATTTGCACCTTTGTCTGAAACTTGATCAGATAACGCTGATCCTTAACTACCTTTTCAAGACTTCTATTTTTGTGCTTCAATTTCTTCAGCTTCTTCCTCAATTCCTGATTGTTGTAGATCTGGTTCTTCAGTGTGCAAATTTCCTTTGCTGCATTCTTTCCCACTTCCTTAGACAGTGTCTCATATAATTCTTGATGCACGGGTTTTCGACGCTGTGCACCAGGAACAGATGAGGATGGTACAGACTGTTTCTTCACTGGAGGTTTGGGAATAGGAGGTCTTTCAGTGGAAGGCCCAGGCTTGGCAGTGGAGGGCCCTGGCCTGTCAGTGGAAGGCCCAGGCTGACCCTCCACACCAAACATGGATTCCAATATCTCTTCATTCTCCAGATCCTCTTCTGTCATAACCCGTGGCCTTTCAGACTCAGGCAACTGTTCTCTCCTTCTCTTTCTCTCTGCCTTTGCTAGTTCAGCACTTTGTCTGGCAGCTTCAGCCATCTCAAGTTCCTCAGGAGTCAGTGATTCTCTCCCTTGCTGCAATAAACCTGTAGGTCTGTTTCTTTTAGTTGGTCTTTGAGGAACAGGATCAGATGCCACCCTCTTTCCAACAGTTCTTTCTCTGGCAACTTCTTCTGCAGTAGGCTGAGGTACTGTAGTAGCAGGTTCAGAAGGAGCAGGTTCAGAAGAAGCAGGCTCAGAAGATTAGGGTCCGGTTGTAGTTGGTTGTCGAGCTCTAACAGCAGCTTGTTTTCTTCTCTTGATCTCATTGTATAGCTTCATTATAACAGGATAACGTTGAGCAGCATACATACTTTCAAGCAGGGGTTCCCAGTCAGCTGTGTTGCACTCAGTGAAGAATCGTGCACCTTTGGCGAAATTGTATTTATCACCAAGGGGCAGATCCTCATGTTGTGAGTTGATCATCATCTGAACGAATCTGGGATACATCGCCCACTTTTTCTTTTCAGCTTCAGCATTCTTCACCATACAGTCAAACACCAATCCAGATAGATTGAATGGTTCATTTTTGCAGACTTTAATCATAGCAGTTGCCCAGTCAGGACTGAGTGCATTGTAGCCACCTTTCCTGTGACACAGAGACATAAGAAATACGTGACAAATAAGCTTCCAATCTCTGGTTAGCTGGCTCTTCTTGATATCACCCCTTGTGTCAAAATCTCCTTTGTATCCAAAATTCTTGAACTCTTGATGAATTTCAGCTTTTGGTAGAGATCTAACAGTTGCTTGCCGATCTTGAAATCTCAGAACACTTCGTACTGTATCTTCTGTAATGACCACTGCCTTGTTCCTCACTGTAGCTTTAATCCTCTTGACGCGTGCCACGACCTCTACTTTAGCAGATCGCCAGAAATCTTCAATGTGCGAGCTGTAGACTTGAACGTTCTGCTCTACAGCATATCCAATTCTGCTTCTTCTGATCCAAGCGACAACGTCTCGAAACTTTGTATCATCAGTCTCAAGAATCATCGGTTGGTTGTGCATTCCTCTTGGATCCCAGTCAAGAGCCATCTGTGTGGGACACATGCACGAAAAGTAAGTTAGAACTTTGGATTTTGAATTGACTAATGACAGACGTCTTCATTTGCTTTGACGGACGACGTACGTAGACTAGGTTTAATTTTATGTTGGTTTCATGTGTGTGATTTATTTTATGGATTAGGTTTATTAGTGTATATGATATGTTTCGTCTTTCATTTTAATAGTCATTTGAGTCCAGTTATGGTTTACGGATAAATAAGTCAGGGTACGCAGTCCGGTCAAATATCATGAACAGTCAAGTCAATGGTCATAGTTTTTGGTCCAACATTAAGTCCATACATTCCTCAAGTGCGCAGCCCGAGTCTGGTGTGCATCTAAGTGCTCAGCCTTGACTGAGTACTTGTTGCTGGTACGCAGTCAGTTGGCCTTTTTGAACACGAGAAAATCAAGTGCGCAGTCAATTGATTCGGGCATGGTAACGGCTTGGGGTGAATCATCAAGTCTGCGTACTAGTCTAGTACGCAGACACTTAAACCTTCGTTTAAGATTTTAAGTCCACACTCATGGTACGCAGTCATTTAGGGTTTCTGATTCTTGAATCATATGATGCAAGTATGCATTCACATGAAACAAGTGCGCATTTCTTTAAGAAAATAAGGGCGCAGTTCTTGATAACCCTAAATCTTCAACTAATTCCAAGCATGAGACCTGTTAATACAACGAATATCTTGTCAATCATCAGTAATCTACCATATAAATCAACACAAATAAACAGGAAGGGGTAGAGGAAATGGATTAATGATGGTGGTACAGCGGTGGTTTGATGGTGGTTAGAAGAGCACGTTTGATGAAGACGGTGGTTGTTGGTGGCTGAATGTGAAAATTAGGGTTTGTGAATTTTGGATAAAAAGTTAAAACTAATATTTACTGCAGTATTTATAGGAGAAAGAAGTTTGGGCCGCGCACTTAACTTAAGTGCGCAGGGCCCAAAAGCCCATTTAAGTACGCAGGCCCAAATCTTTTAAGGAAATAGGTTTGTTAGGTTCGCAGGCCCAACACGAATTTGATACTCTTTTAAGTGTGCAAGCCCAATAGCAAGAAAATAAGCTTTTAACTAAGGATCTAGGTTTAGAGATCAACCGTTTCTCACCTTTTGCATCAAGATCATACCAGTCATACCTGCCAGACCACATTTCAACTTTCCGTTGGATAGCTGCAGCTCAAGAAAAACTGTCGGTATAATTGTCCACTTAAATCCATGCCTCTCGTCTTTCAACATACTTTATGTGATGAGCTTTATCATGTTTTGGTAATATTGACGAAGAGTTAATGGACCCCACTTGTGCTAGGTGTAAGCCTACCAATCCTCAAGGTTTATTGAGATATAATGATGAGAGCTTCAGGTCTATGTTTCCATAAGCAGAGAAGATGATCATTATGTCAATCAGATGATGAGAGCTTCAGGTCTATGTTCCCATAAGCAGAGAAGATGATCATCTGATTGCCTTGTGAGCTATCTATATGTTTGCACGTCACTAACATTGCGTGTCATTTGTTGCTCATTTTGATTTAACAGCCCCGCTTTGGTAGCTTGCACTCTTAGGTGTCTTTTGATTACTTATGCACAAAATTTTCTGTGTCTTTTGATCTCTCAACCTGTGTATGACCGGACTCAGCTTGTGCAGACCTAAAACACAGTGGGAATCCAGCTTTTCGTGTAGATCTTTTCAGTTTGTCATCTTTAGTAGTTTACTCAATTCCAGGCTGAATCTACCAACATGTCGTTGCTTGAAGCCACAACGTCCTCTGGGTCCTATTCACATGCTGACAAATATGATTAGTTCCTAACATTTCTTGATTGTTTTGAAAAAGTTTTTAAAACTTGCAATTTTAGGGATCTACCAGTTTATTTCTCCCCCAAAAATCTTTATTTTATTTTAAACATAAGATTTTTCTATAGTTTATTTACAAGGTTTTTTTTTTTTTTTTTTTTTTTTTTTTTAAATCATTCAAAGTTGATCATCTCTAACCAAGTTACCAACTGACGAAAACGGGTTTTGTCGAAAGCTTTTGTAAAGATATCTGCCTTTTGAACAACAGTATCTATAGGCAACACCTGTATGTACCCTTTGTCGTGCGCATCGCGAATTGAATGAATCCGAATTTCAATATGTTTAGTTTTCGAATGATCAATTGGATTCTTCACGATGTCACGACAAGCATCATTATCAATGTAGATTGGGGTTCTCATGATATTCAAACCGTAATCCAACAGCTGATTTTGAATCCACAACACTTGACAGCAACAACTGGATGCGGCTGTGTACTCCGCTTGAGCGGTAGATATAGACACAGTGGTCTGCTTCTTGCTCTGCCATGACACGAGCCTGTTTCCCAGAAATTGATCGCCACCAGAGACGGACTTTCGGTCAATCCTGCAACCTGCATGATCACTATCAGAGTATGCAATTAAGTCAAAATTGTCACTCTTAGGATACCATAAACCAAGTTTTGGTGTTCCTTTGAGGTAGCGGAAGATTCTTTTTACTGCAGTTTCATGAGATTGCTTTGGATTTGACTGAAAGCGAGCACAGCATCCAACTGCCCACATGATGTCCGGTCTGCTGGCTGTGAGATACATCAAGGATCCAATCATAGAACGGTAAGTGTGCGGGTTCACAGAAGGTCCTTCAAGATCTGGTACAAGCGTTGTTTGAGCTGCAAAAGGAGTGTTGGACGGTTTGCAATCCGACAGGTTGTACTTTGCCAGAATGTCTCTTGTGTATTTTGCTTGATGGATGAGAATACCGTCTTCTTTCTGTTGGACTTCGAGACCTAAGAAAAATGATAGTTCTCCCATCATGCTCATTTCAAATTGAGACTTCATAATGCTTTCAAATTCCCTGCACAAATTTTCGTCAGTTGAACCAAAGATAATATCATCAACATATATCTGAACAAGGATAGAATGTTTGTTGACTTCTTTGGTGAACAGGGTCATGTCGATCTTCCCTCTCGTGTATCCATTTTGTAACAGATATGAAGACAAGGTCTCATACCAAGCTCTAGGAGCTTGATGGAGACCGTAGAGAGCCTTGTCCAACTTGTAGTATCTGTTTGGATGATGAGGGTCTTCGAATCCTGGCGGTTGGCACACATAGACTTCTTCTTTGATCTTCCCATATAGGAAAGCGCTCTTCACGTCCATCTGAAAAACTTTAAAAATTCGATATGAAGCATATGCCAAGAAGATTCGTATGGCTTCAAGTCGAGCGACTGGAGCGAAGACTTCCTCATAATCAATCCCCTCCTGCTGACGAAATCCTTGAACAACCAGACGAGCTTTGTTCTTGATTACCACGCCACGTTCATCCATTTTGTTGCGAAAAACCCATCTCGTCCCAATAGGATATTTTCCCTCAGGCAGATCTACGAGCTCCCACACTTTGAGTTTTCTGAACTGAAATAGCTCTTCCTGCATGGCCTCTACCCAGCTTGCGTCTCTAACTGCATCTTCAATGCTGAAAGGTACTGTTTGAGATAAGAATGCTGAGAGAGCGGTGTTGAGCTTGTCTGTCTGATTTCTTGTAAGAACACCCTCACTGATTGGTCCAATGACATTTTCAATTGGATGATTCTTAGAAGATTTGAATCCCATATTTTCTTCTTCTTGCACTTGTAGAGGAAGGTTCGAAAGATGATCTCCAGGTGTAGAAGAGCTGGATGGTTCATTTACAGACTGCTGATTTGATTGTGTTCCTTCAGCATTTGACGTGCTTTCAGGAATATTAGAGGTTTCAGCAGCAGTATCACCATTATTGAGTTGAGGAACAATTGGATCAGCAACAAGAGGAGAAAAACGGGTGGTAAATGGTGCAACTTCGTCATCAGAAGAGTAGAGAATATTTCCAAAGGGAGATGAACTTGTATCTTGATTTTCAGGAGCTTGATCTACATGAGCTTGCTGTTCAGGAATGACAAAGTGATTGAACACAACATCCACATCAAAGAACCAGTCAGGACCGGTTCCAACATTAGTAGAGTTGGATTCTTGCCAGTCAACATAAAAGGATTCCAGAACCATCTTGGTACGTTTGTTGTATACTCGATAAGCCTTTTGACTAGACGAGTATCCAACAAAGAAACATTCGTCTCCAACAGCATCAAACTTCATGATATTCTCAAAGTTGTTCAGAAGAGTGCAAGAGCATCCAAACGGCCTGAAATAATCAATGAGAGGTTTTCTTTTGAAAAGCAATTCATAAGCTGTTTTCCCACGAGGCTTGACAATCAAGACCCTGTTAAGAACATAACAGGCGGTATTCACAGCTTCTGCTCAGAAGATGATCGGTAACTTAGAGTCAATGAGCATGGTTCTGGCAGCTTCAATAAGTGTACGATTCTTCCTTTCAGCCACTCCATTTTGCTGAGGAGTCCTTGTAGCACTGTATTGGAGATGAATTCCTTTCCCGCTGCAGAACGTCACAAAACTTTGGTTCTTGAATTCTGTTCCATGATCACTTCGGATTGATTTTACTTTTAATTTGATTATATTCTCGATCAAAGGAACGAACAGCATCAAGGTCTCAGCAGCCTCACTCTTGAATTCCAAGAAGTACACCCATGTGAAGCGAGAGAAGTCATCTGTAATCACCAAACAGTAAGACTTTTTACCCAAGCTTTTTAGACTGATAGGACCAAAGAGATCCATATGTAATAATTGAAGTGGAGAGTCAATTGAGTTCACTGTTTTGGACTTATGCGATTTCTTATGTTGTTTACCTTTAGCACATGCTAAACATTTTTCAGAAAAAGGAAATTCCTTAGAAGGAAGACCTCTGACTAGATTTAGTTTAGAAAGTTTGTTTATATTTTTAAAGTTAACATGACCTAATCGCCTGTGCCATAACAGTGACTCTGACTCGGATGCCTTTGACAGTAGACAAGTCATTGGTTGTTCAGACTTGGCATCCCTCATGTTTATCACATAAGTGTTATTTTGTCTGGGGGCTTTCAGCATGATCATGTCAGTGGGTGGTTTAAATCCTGGCTTCAGGAAGATGCATTCCATGTCGTTGAACAACACTGAGATTCCTTTGTCACAGACTTGTGATACACTCAACAGATTGTAGCACAGCTCTGGAACATAGTTGACGTCCTCAAGTGTCAGTGCGTCAGAGACTACATCTCCTATGCCAACGATCTTTCCACCCTTTTCATTCCCAGCGAACGCTAAAAACTCTCCATCGATGAACCGATAGTTCTTGAGGAGTTCTTTCAGTCCCGTCATGTGTCTTGAAGCGCCGCTGTCGACATGCCATAGATATCTCATAAGAGCTATCAGCCATTTTTGTAATTTATTCGGCACAGTCAAAAACAAAAGAGAAACAAAGCTAAACTAAAGAAAATCTATGTACAGTGATGACTCTGCCTGATAATTAAGTGACTTTGGGAATCCAAGTCTGTTTAATCTTTGATCTGTCATGATTTTCTCCCAAAATTGACTCTTGTTTCTTCCAGATTTGTGTATTTTTAACAAAACTTTTTACGGTTTCTTGAAGATTTCTTAGTTGATCCGAAAAAGAGTTTTGTGTTTTGACATCTTTTTGTGGTTTAGGTTTTATGTGACAGTTTTTGACCACGTGATCCTCTTTTCCACATCTGAAGCATTTTGAATGCTTAGGCTTGATCTTAGGAGTAGATCTGGATGATGATGGTTGTGGTGTTCTTTTCTTGATCTTGTTTGATCTGAAGCTTTCGCTTGAGCTTGATTCTTCCCTGTTGCTACTTGATTCTTCATTGGTGTCCAGATTATTTAAGCTGGAGCTGCTCTCTGTATCACTCAGTGATTCTTCAGAACTTGAGGTACCTGTTTCACTTTGTGATTCTTCAGAACCTGATACATCTGTGGATGAGGGGATAAATTCTGGGATTTCCTCAGTGAGAAATTTCCCAAACCTGTTACGCTTAAGTTCTCGCACAAACACAGATGGTTTGAGCACATGATTTTCATCAGAGAATGCAGCATTAAGATCAACACACACAGGCATAACATTTTCAACACAAACATTAGATCGTTTGATAGGAGGCTTCCTATCATCGGGAGCCACAGCCCCTTTTAAATCAAGTTTAGAAATACAGTCATCCATCCTAGTTAAACTATTACAATCATCCATCCTAGGCAAACTATTACAGTCATCCGATTTAGTTAAAGTTTTACAGTCATCCAAAATAGAATGGTTTTTTGACTTTTCATTGTTCCAGATGAACCAATTCACTGTTGAGTAATTGGCACCCGGATGTCCTAAACCCACTGTCTGGCCACCACAACTTTCATCATCCTCCACCTGAGCCTGTTGGGTCACATCTGCATCGCTTTTACTTATGTTAGCATTTGACTCAGACTCATCACATTTATTTTCAAAAAGGTCATTTTTTGGATGAGGTGATGGAATGGGTATGTATTCACTTCGGCTCAAGGGCAAGAATAGAGATCTTTCGATTCCATTCTTATCCTTATACCCAATTCCATCCTTTACGAATGATTATCTTCCACAATTGATTATATCAGCATGAGCCTGTTTGCTCACATTCCATTTATCCACAACAATTTGAAGACGAGTTGTCTCATTTCTAGATTTCTCTAGTTTTGAGGTTAAATCATTTATCAGAAAATCTTTCTTAAGCACAAATTCTTTTAAAGTTTGCATTTCAGCTAGAGTTGCATTTAACTTTCGCTTATATGCCCACTCATTTTCTTTCATTTCAGAATTGATTTTACGAATATCATCCATTTCTCTTAAAACTCGTCTGTTGTGTGATAAACAGTATGCGACAGCTGTAGCACACCTAGGTGAGCACAGTATAGATTTAATTTCTAGAGGAATATTTACCATGTCTCTCTCCTCAGCTTTCTTGGAAGAACTTTTCACTTCTTCAGCGACTTTCTCTGATGAAGTCTTCTCAGCTATCAGTGCCTCCTCCCTTTTCTGATCATTCACCTTCTCATCAATTAACACACTCTTCAGTCCGGCATTCTTCTGCATTTCTCCCTTCAGAACCTCAGCAGATGACCCTTCAACAGAATTCACACCGTTAGAAGATTTGGTGCAAATTGTGGCCATCAGGGCTTTGTTAACTTCAACTTCTGCAGCAGCTGCCTCTTCTCCCCAGTCGAAATCTTCAACAACCAAAGCTTTCTGTGGTACCTTATCGTTTCCTTCATTTCCATCAGTTATGGCCACCAACCTCTTCGCAGGCTTGATTTCAGCTTGGTTCAATGTGGGGCATTCATACTTGAAATGCCCGAGGACCTTGCAGTTGTAACATCTGATCTTTGACTTGTCAAACCCAGCCTTTCCCATTCCCACTCTTCTACCGGTTCTGTCTTGAAAACGCTTAACTCGTAGAGTGATCATTGCCATCTGCCACTTTAGATCCATTTCTTCCATGTCATCTGGGTCAACCTGGTACATATCCTCTGGGGACATCATCTCATTCTTAATCTCTCCTGTCTTCAATGCTTCAAAACTGCTCATAAAGGTGTTGAAGAGTTCCACATGTTCAGCAGCCAGCTTGGCAGCCTGTGGAGTTAGTGTCTTTGCCACCTTTTCAGAGTACATTGGAGCTTTGCCAGAACTTGAACTACCAATCCCCGTAGAGTCCATATAAGGATGCAACGAACTTGAACTCATATCACCAATTGGGGTCATTCAAGCCAGATTCTTCATAGCACTGCTGGGAGTCACCTTCGGGGCAGTCTGATTCATTTCTCTCTTTGTGATATCCATTTCAAACGATTTCAGAGTGTTTATAAGATCAGCCAAAGTAGACTGAGCATCCAAGTAGTCCTTTTTGATCAGCATACATTGGACACTCCACTCCTTTGGGAGAGAATCGAGTAGTTTCTTGATGGAATTGCGGTTGTTTACAGGAATACCAGCTTTCTTCATCTTAGTCAACAGATTCATGAACCTGTCAATGTGTGACGACAGACTCGCACCACGGATACTTCCAAACATGTCGTATTCCTTTTGAATCATATCCTGTTTGTTTTGTCTCATCTCTGCATTTCCTTCATAATACACACTCAAAGCAAACCACAGATCATGCGCTGATCCGTACTCTTCAAACATATTGTATACATCGTTTGACAGAGCCATGGTGAGAGCACCATAGGCTTTGTGATCTCGCTGCATCAGCTGTTTGTCGAGATCAGTGTATGTAGTGGGATCAGTGTTGAACACTTCTCCTGCATCAGTGGTCCTTGTGGGAATGTGAGGTCCGAGCTGGACTGAGTTCCATTGGGTGTGATCGTTAACAAAATAGAAAGCTTTCATTCTGTTTTTCCATGTACCATAGTCTTCAACACCCATCAACTTGGGAATACGTGTTATAGTGCCGGTTTCAAGTTCAGCTTGGGTTATGGGGTTAACTTGGAATGAGTTATTACCAGACATGATTTAATATTGATTTTAGATTGATTTTAGAGTTTTGATTAATTAGTTCAGCAAGTTACAGTCCAAAGTCCTTGTAATATATAAATCAGTCCACAAGTTCGCAGTCAAGTACGCAGCAGCAAGTGCGCAGATCTTTAGACACCTGAAACAATATGAAACAGAGATGATAAGTTATTGATCTCCTGTAAGTGCGCAGTCCCTGTAGCACACACTCTGGCTTAAGTTCGCAGGTCAGCCAAGTCAGAGCAGCACAAGTGCTCAGTCTTTGACTGATCAGCCTGCGTACTAGGATAAGTACACAGATACTTAAACTCTCGTTTAAGATTTTAGTTCGCAGAAACCCTAGCCAAGTGCTCAGAATCTGCACCTTTTCAGCAAGTGCGCACCCTAACTAGAAGTTCCTGATAAGTATGCAGAAACCCTAGTTGTGGTACCAGGAGAGAGAAAGCTGTAAAGCCTTGTGTAAATTTAAGTGCTCACACAGACACAAGTGCACACACTTTCAGACAAGTGCGCAGATGTACCTGTAATAAGTGCACACCTTGAAATGTCAAGTATGCAACTTATGAGCTAAGTACTCAACTCTTGAAACAAGTACTCAGAAGCAAGAAACAAGTACTCAGTTTTATGAGCTAAGTTCGCATAATAAGTACGCAGTTACGGCTGTAAACTCTCAAATTAAATCAGAAACATATCCAGGAGGTTTTCAATTAATCTGAAGTTCTTGAATGATGTTTCTACTAAAAGTAATACCTTTTAAACACCTTAGAAACACTTGTTCACGAGATTTTAAGGCAAAACTAGTAAAAATACTCAAAGTGTGATAAACACTAAAATTTTGAAAAACTTGATAGCAAAAACTAACAAGGAGGGTTTTGATATCTTTAGATAGATACAATCTCGAGCACTTAGGCTCTGATACCAAATTGTAGTCCCAAAATACTAGATCTTAAGTGTGCACAAGATTGTTATCACCTAGAAACACCTATTTGTTAGGTGTTTTAGGTGATTAATCAAGACAAGCAAAGAAACTAGATGAATATTATAAGAACCGACACACAAGAAACATAAACAGATGATTCCATTAAAGATTCAGCAGTGAACAACCATGGAGGTTACAGTAAGTTCGCACCTTTACTTGTGCTCTCAAAAGATAATAACAAAAACCCTAACCCTAGCTGCAGACATGATGTTCTATATATAGGCAAGCCTGATGGGCCTGCGCACTTAGCATAAGTGCGCAGGGCCCGTCCATTAAGTACGCAGTCTAGGGTTTTGTAACTACAACTATGCTATAATTACATAACCAACCCTCCAACTATAACACACAACTAAACATGCTCAAACCTGGTAACTGTGGTCTCATTTTAACCCAACAGCCTCATTCACTACATGTCCTAGGAATTGAACCTCCCGAATCCAAAAGTCACATTTGGAAAACTTTGCATATAACTGTTCTCTCCTTAGAAGTTCCAAGATCATCTGCAAATCTTGCTCGTGCTCTTCTCTGCTCTTGGAATAAATTAGAATGTCATCAATAAACACTATGACGAATTTATCCAAATAGGGCTTACACACGCGGTTCATGAGGTCCATAAAGACCGCGGGTGCATTGGTCAACCCAAATGGCATCACCAAAAATTCATAGTGCCCATAGCGAGTTCGGAAGGCTGTTTTGGCCACATCCTCCTCCCGGACCCTCAACTGGTGATAGCCCGACCTCAAATCAATTTTCGAATAAAAACTTGACCCTTGGAGTTGGTCAAACAAATCATCAATTCAAGGCAACGGGTAACGGTTCTTGATAGTGACTTTATTTAGTTCCCGGTAGTCAATGCACATGCGGAAACTCCCGTCCTTTTTAACGAATAGAACTGGAGCTCCCCATGGAGAAGAACTGGGTCTGATAAAACCCCGGTCTAGTAACTCTTGGAGTTGGGTAGATAGCTCTTGCAGTTCACCTGGTGCTAGGCGGTAGGGTGCACGCGCGATTGGGGCCGCCCCTCGGGTGAGGTCTATTTGAAACTCTACCTGTCGGATAGGTGGAAGTCCCGGTAGTTCCTCTGGAAAGACATCTGGGTAATTACGAACCACTGGAATGTCTTCAATGTTTGGTCCATCGTAAATTCGAGTGTCAGAAATATTTGCCAATATAGCTGGATAGCCCTTCCGTACACACTTTTGGGCTTTCAAGAACGAAATGATATTTACCATTGGACCACCCCGGTCCCCACGAATAGACAAAAGTTCTCCACTAGGAAGAGGGATACGAACAATTTTCTCCAGACAAGGAATTTCAGCATGATACTTAGACAACCAATCCATGCCGACTACGATATCGAAGCTTCCTAGGGTGATAGGAATAAGGTCGATGTCAAACAGGTGACCATCCAAGTCGAGTTTACAGCTGCGGTGGACATGAGTCGCCTCAACAGGCTTGCCATCAGCCAGCTCTACAGAGTGTGGAGTTTCTAGAAGAGTAGGGGCTGTCCCTAGGCGTTTGCTAAGTTTCATAGACACAAAGCTAAAATCCGCACCAGTATCATACAAAACGGAAGCAAGAATATCGTTTAAAGAGCACGTACCCGTCACAACATTGTTATCTGTTCTGGCTTCCCCCGAGCCGATCACGAATGCTCTCCCCCGAGCCCCATTGTTGTTGCCTGTGTTGATTGTGGTATTGTTGTTCCTGTTGTTGTTGCCACCTCCGTTGTTGTTTCCCCCAGTATTGTTGTTTCCATTGGTCTTCAGTTGTGGACAATCTCTCTTAAAGTGATCCACACTACCACACTGGTAACACCCCTTACCACCCCGCTGCTGTTGCCCTTGCTGCGCAGGTTGATTTCCCTGAATGTTAACCCGACAATCCTTTGCCACATGCCCCAACTTGCTACAGCGTTCACACTTAACTTTGTTGCACGGTCCAGGGTGATGAAGATTGCACCTGTTGCACTTGGGATGGGTTCCTTGGTAACCACCCTGAGACTGATTACAACTGTTGTTTCCCTCATTGCTGTCGTGCCTCTTGTTCTGCTGTGACTGTTGCTGATTACCACTACCTGAGTGTTTACCCGCCGTACTCTCCCACTTTCTTTTATTGTCACTAGCGCTGGAAGACGAAGCGCCACGAGGGGGTAACAATCCCTCGTCCACTTTCTGATCAGTTAGTCTATGAGCCAGGCGGATGACCTGCTGGATGTTATCCAAGTTTGCAGCAGTAACCATTCCCTTAATCTGGGGCACCAAACCTTTGATGTAAAGTTCAATCCGCTTATAGGGCGGGTTAGAATAGTTAGGACACATCGTAGCCAACTCATGTGATCTGGTGGTATATTTTTCGATCTCCGATCCCACCATTTTCAAGGTGAAATACTCCGATTCCAACTTCTGAATTTCATCACGTGGGCAATACTCTTCTTTGATCAATTCCTTAAAATCGGCCCATGGTGTCGCATTGGCCACATCAATCCCCAGCATTTGCACCTGTGAGTTCCACCAAGACAGGGCCGCATCCTCAAGTGTGTGGGTTGCATACTTAACCCGATCTGCCTGCGGACAGTTACACATGGCAAAGCAAGACTCCACCTTCTCAAACCACCTCAGTAATCCAACTGCCCCCTCCGAACCTCCAAAAGTCTGAGGTTTGCAGTCCATAAACGACTTGTAGGTGCACACTGGTGGGTTATGAGCAGGTTGGCCTAAACATGAAAAGTAGGAAACACGAGTAAGAGTGAGAGCTTAGAATAAGAAAGTATGAGAAGGATGGAACGAGATGAGGTTACCGGCTTGAAAGGCTGCTAGAGCTTCAACAACTCTGGCGTTAATGAGTGCGTTAAGTTCAGCCTGTGACATGTTCACGTTTCCCCTTCCAAATCTTCTTCCCGCCATCGTAATTCTACAGTTAAAATATACCCATGAGAAAACGATAATATGCTAAACATATAATTGTTCACACAGTACAAGTAAACTAGAACACAATCATGACAAGCAAAACATGAGAAAAAGAACAAAACCGCCAATCCAAAAATGTCATAAATAGTAGTGTCTCAAACGAAATACCAAAGTGGTTCTCAATCACAATGTTACTTAATAATAGTCAAGACATAATAGCGTATAAAATAGTAAGCAAAATAAAGATCAGTCGCTGTCCATAGTGGTGCATGAATCATCGTTGTCACTTCCATCAACCTCCAAAGGCTCGATTTCCTCCTCAGCCTCTTCCTCAGGGTCTTCTTCAGGTTCCTCTTCTGGCTCCTCCTCAGGTTGTTCCTCCTGTGGTATCACAGGAGGTTGCTGGTTGGCCGTCAGGAGCTGTATTTGCTCCTGCTGCTCCTCAACAATAAGCCTGGTCTTAGCGAGACGATTGGTCAGTGTGTTGACACGTTCTTCCAAAGCAGAGTACTTGTAAGTCAGTGTGTGTCGTAAGCCCCAAATAAGTTCCAATTTGCGACCCGCCTCGATCACATCGCTCATCTTGTCTTGCACGTAGCTTACGTAACCTGCAAACGACTTTTCCCACGAGTCTCTCATTGCGGGAACATTGTCAGGCACCTCGTACTTTTCCACGGTGTAGTTTAGCAATGCAGGGTACCATCCCCACTCTTTCTCCAGTTTGTCGTCCATAGGTGGGGAATTTGGTTCAGAGTTAGTGTTAGAAGAGGAAGACATGGTTTCCTGCAACACAAAGGTTTAGTATACCATCTCAAGAGCAATAGTTAAATATGTGCTTCTAATGTGTGTGTAACTAATGCAATACTCATGCTATAACAGTTATAGACTAGACTCCAAGTCCTAGTTCACTATAACCATTGGCTCTGATACCAATCTGTCACACCCTCAAATTTCCACTGTGGGGTTTTACCGCGAGGCGCGTGACACACCAGAATCTCATAGCCATAAGTTATACGAACGACTCTAAATGCCCAAACCATTTAGTTGGTTTAAAATAAAATTCGCTTTTATTTTTGAAAAGTTTATCAGTCATAAGTTTAATTAAATGCGGAAGCGAAACAGTTAAGCAATTTAAGTTATGTTGCGCAAACACAACGCGCCCAAAAACCGAAATAAAGTAAGTACGTAAACATTTAAAAAGTTATAGTTCCCAAGAGACATCATGCATGGACCTAGACGTGCTCCTTTTCTAGCGACCTGCGAAAACATACTAAGTGTGTCAACATAAAGCTGGTGAGTTCACAGTAGGGAAACAGTTGTAATTTCTACAGTTGTAAATATAACATCAGTTTTAAACTTGTCAGGGGTAGCTAACCCACTCAATGTAACTAAACAGTGGTTATTGGGAAACATACAGATGTTATAGTGCCTTAGCACTGGTGTCTATCAACACCAGTAAGAAAAAGTGGTCAGAAGTTCATGCCCGTGACCCAAGCACCTTAGGCATGAGGTTGCTGCACAACCTAATAGCGCTACTAACTACTACCCCATTCGCCTCCGGCGATTAACCCAATAAAGAGTAAGGACTTTCAAGATAGACTGTTTAGTTCACAAAGGACAGTTAAAATACAAAACTGATAAAAGTGTGATCCTCGTAAAGATCGAAAACCCGACCCACACAAGGAGTCATAGCATCCCAAAACTTGGGATGGAAAAGTAGTAGAAAAGTTTTACTTAACCTTGTCTCAACCTGAGACACATGCTTTCGCGTAAAGTAGTGAAACTCACCTTAGGTTGCGTGCTAAAGTAAACCGTACAGAAAGTAAGTGTGGAAGACTATTCGCCTACCCAAAAACCTATCAAATACAAGGTTGCAAGTGTTTGAGTGTATTGAGACAAGGACTCAAGTGACATCTCACGTAATCGTACTTGACTTAATGAAACCATGCAAAACCCGTCAATCGTTGGTGATTAGTAAATGATGCAACAATTTAATACTTTTAACACAACTAGTTCACATCGCACGTTGGATACCATTATTCTATAATGGCAGCTACACTTTGTAAATAACATATACACATGTTTTCATATAGGATTCCCTAACCCATAACTCATTAACACACTCAAACTATCTCATAAACAATTATTTGCAAATCTGCGTTTTCTGGACAGATTTTGGAGTATAAAAAACAATTTTTATAAAATATCAAATCAACTCACCAAGTTCCCAAAATTTTACAGAGATGCCTCATATGTTCATACGTGACCCTACCATTTTTATTTCTGGTCAAAAATACCTCAATATTTTTATAAAAATTATTTTGTTCCAGCCACTTCAGAAAATGGTGCTGTTGACAGCAGCTTACATAAAAATTCATTAAAAATTCTAGACTCATCAAAACGAGGTGAATCCAATTGGAAAAGCTCGTATACTCCAAAACTCAACTCCTGTCCAAATTTCATAATTAACGGATTTGTAAAACTCGAGTTACAGCCCTTTAAAGTTGGTCCATTTTTCAGATCCGAAAATCAGATTACACCTTTAATCTTATAAAATGTTGTTTATATATCAAAACAGGTCCAAAACGCATGATTTTGGACTTTTTGGAAAGCTAACATCATAGGTTACGTTTAAGAGTCAGAAAATAATGGAATTAACCAGGTTAACAATCGCATAACAGCCACACAAATCATTACAAGCAATCTGCCAGAAATCAGAATCTTCATTAACATGACTTTTGTAAACCCTAACCAACCTCCATACCCCATAATCATGCAATAATCTCATACTAGCACAATAACAATCATACTAACATGTTCAATCTCAGATTTTTACATACCATACATCCTAGACATGATTCTTATTAACCATATTCATCAACAATTCAACAAACAATCAAGATATCAACACAATTCATCATATGCGATTTTTATATATCAAATTCTTAGGGTTTTTATAACTTTTCAAACATTAATAACAATCATAAAACTCTTAAACAATATACCTTTCAATGCTAGGCTCCTTAAGACTCCAAGATACCACCCAAAACAACTTGAATCAAATGAGAAATTGAAGAAGATTGAAGTGAAAGTGTGTGTGTGTGTTTCTGTAAACGAAAGATTTTGACTAAAACAGGATTAATTGATCATACAAGTCACAAAACCAGGTGCGGAAACCCTAGTTCTGAACAAACTGATAAAACTCTAATCAAAACACAATTAACATCATTTTCAAAGCTTTTTCATAGATTAACTTTCTCAAATATTCAATTACAATCACACACACGTTAATCTAGATCACTTAAACACTTTCTCAAATACACCTGGTACCTAACCTGAACACACACATAAACTGAAACTCTCTATATCTCAAAAACTCACAAAATCTATTTATAGTGTCTGCAGGTTCGCCCCTTTTCATGGTGCGAATGTGGACACTTTCCACATTCGCCCATTTCTAAGGTACGAATGTGGAATCTTTCCACATTCGCCCAGTTTGATTCTACATTCGCCCATATCTTCTTACATTCGCCCACTTTTTCCACTTTCTACCCATCAGCAAAACTTTTAACACATGTTAACTTTGTAGATCCAATCACTAGTCGCACTTCGTGCATCTACAAACTCCCCCTCGACTATTGATTGGATTGTCTTCATGTTTAAGTCTTGGTCGTTTTCTGATTATCTGAACCTTCGACATTCTGTACCGGATCACTAGCTAGGGACATACATGAATAATGCACTAACAATCTCCCCCTTGGACCTAGCTAGTGATGTACCAAATCAGAAAGTTATCAATTCGACTTGAAAACTTTCCATCTTCATGCACGTTTGTGTCGACGTTCCTATCTATCTCTCCAATAAGCTTTGAAATCTCAGACAGACTTAAGAAATCTTGGCTTTGTCATTTGTTGATCCAGAGATGATGATAGACGATAACTTCTGTTGTTCTGGAAATCTTGATGTTCACGTTTGGGTCTTGTTCGGTTACACTCTTTGTCGATGAGTCATGAGTAGTGCACCTGTTGTATTTGATTCTGCAGAAAAATTTACTAAAAACTGCACAAACTACAACCGGCGTTAGACACGACAAATATCTCGGAAGTACTTTTCACATTCCTTTTGACCCTTAATAGTTCTCCCCCTGAACTATTAAACATTGTCAATGTATACCAGAAACTTGAAAATTTGAAATCTTTTTCCACTTTTAAGTATCCGAGTCTTCTCATCTAGTATCTCATCATCGGTATCAAAAATAAAATTGAAACAAAACATTTTGATTTTTCAAAGTTTATGCTAAAACACACCAAAAATCTTTTTGAATTTTCAAATGTAATTGCATAAAAGTAAATTCAACATATTTTTGTGAATTTTCTGGTAAGAGGATCATATCAGTATTGAAACAGTCAGTCATAACTCTTTTTGATCAATTTTCTGTTTTTATCATTGAGCATCCTACAACCATTACCAGTATGTTTGTCCACTTAAACTCAAAATCATCATTCATTGCTCAGCACTTTAGATACGTTATGGTAATATTAGATACTGAGTAATCTATGGTCCCCGCATTCGCGACACATTCCCGTATCAAGAATTGCGCAAAGCTTCATCGTAACGCGTGATTATATTGAAGTTATCCGTTAGTTACAAGGTATGAGGCACAGTGGTGACAGGTCAGCAAATTAATGCTTCAAAGCGACTTGTGCACTCTACCAGGGTGAGGACTAATATCATACATGACTTTCATCATTATATTGATACGATGCATTAGATAATCTTTGATTATCATCACACATGTTAAGTTCCTCATTTGGTAACTTATGGTTTTGGCTTTATTAGCTCTTTTAATAAGATACCCTGACTGAATCTAGGTCTGTAAATCAATACAGCAAAAGATCAGTTAGGCTATCCCCAGATAACTTTCAATATAACGACCCGAAACCTCTGATTTTGGCAATCTATCAAACGAAATTTTGGTACTAAGACCATATGCCAACGATACGTTGATCCACATGATTATCAGTTATTGATTTTAAGTTTATATCACCATGCTGAACTTTAAACTTTGATTTCAAGCCTACCAATATATAATTGTAGTGGCTACTCAATGTTTATCAATTCATTTTATTTTTAGAGTAGTCTAACAGTCCACTGATGTACTATCATCTCCTCTTTTTCTCCAGGAAAACTCATTTTTGATTTTCTATTTTTTTATTTTGATTTTTCTAAAATTTTCTCCCCCTAAAAATCTAAAAATAAGCATATTTTTGGATTTTTAAACTTTTGAAGAAAAACAAAATAAAATGATATCCGATGCGGTTTACTCATTGAATTTTATAAACCATTTTCCACTCAGATTACTAGACTCATTAAGATTTTTCAATTAGCAAACCATTTTGTCGTATCTGTTATTGAAATCCAACACCTGAGAGCAATTGCATGAGATTGCAACTTTTTCCGGCTTCACAGGTAGGAAACCACTACAACAAAAATGGCTTTTAAGGACCTTTTGTGTGGGACGCTTGGAAAATGGGGTCCTAAAAAACTATTTAATAGGACGAATGAATTTTTGAGGTCCTTTTATAATATACGATACTAAACCAGTGTCCTAAAAAGTTATTTAATAGGATGGATGATTCTTTGGGGTCCTATTATCATATAACTTAATAAGACCCTTAAAATGTAGATCCTAATAAAGTAACTTATAAGACATTTAGTTGTGGGTGTCCTATTATGTGGTAATGTAATAGGACACTTGATCACTGGGGGTCCTATTATAACATAACTTAATACGACACTTTGTAGTTAAGTCATAAATGTTTGATGTTATAGGACCGTTTCTAGTAGAAGTCATATAAGAACATAACTTAATAGGACACTTGACACATGAGTCTTATAACTTTAACCTTTATAGGACGCTTAATTATTGTGATGTTATTATAATACAACATAATAGGACACATGATATTTGAGTCATAAAACATCAGTTTTATAGGACGCTTTTTCACTAGAGTTTTATTATAACATAACTTAATAGTATACTTAACATTTGAGTCTTATAACTTTAATCTTTATAGGACGCTTAATCATGATGGTGTTATTATAATACACCGTAACAAGACCCTTGATATTTGAGTAATAATAAAAAAACATGTAGAAAAGTTATCTATTGCATACAATATCTATACTACATTATAACATGCGGACTTTTCTACTAGTCATCGATCTTAATGACTTAATGTCGATACAACACCTTATATTATTATATTATATAATTACATTACAATAATAATTATATATATACATTTACCAACTGATTTACGCATGTTTTGTTGTACCATGGTGTACAAGTGCCATCAGCATGGTTGAATCATAGTCTCCTAGGCTTTTATCCATCTCATCTTTCTTTACACATCCAGAATCCACCATTATATCTAGGCCAGGTACTGTCATTAGTCCAACAGTCTCTTTTATGCAAGGGATTGGATAGTTCCATTTTGTATCACCAACACACAAAGCATGAAAAAGAAACTCATCAATACAAGTACGTTCACCCTTCTCATCTCTCTTCTGATCTATTCCTCTATCATAATCGGACGAACCTGGATGAAAATCTTTTGATGGAATGGATCTACAGATAGTGAAACCATAGGGGTTACGGTGGTTTTGTCAAATTAGGTAATATGCATATGTCAACTGATAATCAATATAATTATTAAAAAAATCGTTCTCACAAAAACATTTTTAGAGTATGTGGCATCTGACATATGTAACACTAACAACGTATCATCAATCATTGCCACATCAGCAAATTACACGTAAAATCAGTTATACTAAGGTTAGATAAAGGTCGAAAATGTAAAATATTTGAAGACGCGCGCTTTCACACAGAATTGGCAGAGCCAGAAGCTGTTGCGTTCTTTAAAGAATCAACTTGTGTTCTTCGCAAAACATTCACTAGAACCCCTTACCCAACTCATTGCATGCTGGTGTCATGAATTCATGATTCGTGAAGACAAGGCTGTAACAATAAGACCAACATAACATTTTATTTACCACTTTACATAACTAAGTTCATCCTTAATTATAAAAACACAGCTCACCTTTTTGTATACAGCTTTGCCTGCAAAGTGGTAACAGGTTAAATTTGTGTAGTTAAATGAACTTAGTGTGAAGTTCACTCAGCGACATACGGGTCGATTTGGGTTATATATACATTTTTTTCAACACGTTAGACAGGTTAAATAAAAGTTTAACTAAACAGGGAACATGTCAAGCTCTTAACCAACCCAATCTAAACTGTTCGCACTGCATGTTTTTACCCGTTACATAACCACTATATACTTTCAGCAGGGTAAATAGTATCTATGTATGTTTTGGCATCACTATGTCTATAACTTTCAAATTATTATAGGTGCGAAACTGTCGACAGTTATGCTACACGCTGGTCTATACACATTCTCATGACCTATGTATGATGTATGACTTTGCAACCTTAGACTCAGCAACAAAGGTCCAACTCTCAACCATAATCTTTAGTGTCGAAATTGATGAGTATTCTACACCTAAAAAAAACTGGGAAAATTCTACCAGCATTCAGCAATTACCATAAAAAAATCCCCCCAGTTGATGCCAAAACCAAAACAACATGCAGTGCAAAACAAAACACCTGAATCGATTTGCAGCATGTTCGACCATGCGGACCTACCTTCTTTGCTACCTAATATAGCTGGCAAACGGGCAGGGCCGGGTCAGGTCGGGATGGTTTGGGTCAGAACGGGTCATTGCTGCTGATACAGAACTGATGCAGAAGCTTAAACATTGCAGATAATCTTACAACATTAAATCAATATACTCAATAATACTACTCTTTTATATTTTGCTGCATTAAGTCAAATGTGTTCAAAATAGCATTCCAAACAGCAAAATCAATAGAGTCTAACATAGCATACAATGGTACATAACTGGTAATCAGTACATTCAGTTGCAAAATTTTCAAAACTTATTGATGATTTTGAGATTAATTGTCAGTTTCCTATCTGTGTGTTTTTTAAACTAATCCATAACAATCAAAACTTCAGCAGCCTTATTATCATCTAACTATAGATATTAAACAACAAACACACACTTAATTGTTTTAGATTTTGAAATTAATTGTTAGTTTCGTATCTGTGCGTTTTTTAAATTAATTGTTAGTTTCGATGGTGGTTACCTGGATTGACGTCTGTATCACTCGATTGATGGCAGGGTTTGGATAGATGTTAGGGTCTTAGGGATGACTGATGGGTTATTATTCATAAAATTCATTAACTAAGTTTAGGGGTGTAAACGAGTCGAGTCGAGCCCGAGCTTGACTAGGCTTGAGCTCTGCTCGTCATGCCCTTTTGAGGCTTGAGCTCGGTTTGGTTGGAGCCTACTATTCAGAGCTTGAGCTCGGCTCAAAAGTAAAACCTAAGAGCTCGGGTCGGCACGAATCGACTCGAGGTAATTCAAAAATAATTTTAAATGACCTAAAGTTCGACTCGAGCTCCCTTCAATAGCTTAAACGATCAAAAGTTCGGCACGAGCTCAACTCACCAATATTATTAATTAAAATTGAATATGTTAAAAGGAGAAAATCGCATACATAAAAGCTCGACTCGAACCCGAGTAACTTATTCAGATCATTATTGGTCAATTATGGTTAGTAAGGTTTGTTATTGGTTAATTAGGATAAATAAGGCCACCTGGATCATTGATGGTCTATTGGGTCATTGGTGGTCCACTAGGGATACTAGCGGTTACGTGCTTCGAATTGGGTGATCAAACGCCTGTGACATTGATTCAACCTGGCAGTAATATGTCAACCACCGGATTCCTACTCTTGACTTTCGTATCAAAGGCAAAGGCCTAATCGGGTGATTTGGCCATTTAAAAATAAAGTGGTTTGAGTTATGGTCAACTAAAGCCAATGCCAATAAAACATGTATGAGATGATGTCGGCAGCGGCGGGTGGCGGCGACGATGGGTGGGTGAAGGTGGTGAGTGGCTGTAGCGACGATGGTGGGTGGCGGTGGTGGTGGGTGGGTGAAGGTAGTGGGTGGCGGTAGGTTGTGGTGGCAGCAGTGATGGTGGTGGGTGGTGGTGATGGTGGGTTATGGGTTATGGTGTTGTTAATGAATGTGAAAGAGGAATGGAATGCAAAAAAAAACATGGGGGTGGATGGAATGGTTTTGAGGGAATTAAAATGATTTGTGGAATGAGTGATTTCATTCCATTGACCAACCAAACACATTATTTTTCATTACCTCATAATGGTCCATTACATTCCTAATTCCATTCCATCATACCAAACACTACCTTAAGGTCGATATTATCAATACTGACAAATAAGGGTCACTTAAGCCTATTTAGTGAAATTAGCGACAACATTGCTTAACGATGGTTAAACAAAAGGACTCTTCATATGTTAGCATTGGATTTGGTCGTAGTGGTTAATTAGGATAAATAAGGTCACATGGGTCATTATTGGTCATTATGGTTAGTAAGGTTTGTTATTGGTTAATTAGGATAAATAAGGTCACATGGGTCATTAATGGTCTATTGGGTCATTGGTGGTCCACTAGGGATACTAGCGGTTAAGTGGTTTGAATTGAGTGATCAAACGCCTGTGACATCGATTCAACTTGACAGTAATATGTCAACCACTGGACTCCTACTCTTAACTTTGGTATCAAAGGCAAATGCAAGACATTATTGTTACTTCTTGTTGGTGTTTACCCTAATAATAAGCTTATAGTGTTCGAGATCTTCTTGAGATATATAAAGAGGTGCATAACAATAAATGGAGGAAAAGGATAATACAAGACATTATTGTTACTTCTTGTTGGTGTTTATGGATCGCTTGAAACGATAAGACATTTCAACACAAGGCGAAATCCGGGAGGTGTATTTTCTTTGATATTAAAGGTTTGTCCTTCTTTTGGTTCAAGAATAGGTCTAAATTGTTGGATTTGTCTTGGGTAGATTGGATTAAATCACTCATGTATTTTTGTAGTGTTTCAATTTTCGGTTCTCGCTTTGAGGTCCGTTTTAATTGGCGTTAACTTTTAATATCAAAGATAATACACCTCCCGTTTTAATTGGCGTTAACTTTTAATATCAAAGAAAATGTATATTTATAAAGATTATCTATATTTAAAAGGGGAATTGGATTTTAATAACTCAAACTATTCGAAATTGGTCACTGACACCCACAACTAAAAAATTGGCCATATATAACCTGAACTATTGACTTATTGGCACAAGTTGCTGACGTGGCACGCTGACATGTGCACACGTGGATTGACACGTCAGCAAATCTTGCCATGTCAGCATGCCACATATTAATGCCTCTAATTTATGACTAACGAATCAGGATTCAGGACTCATATCTTTTAACAAGTGATTTTTTTTTTTGAACAGCAAACATAACTTTTATTACCAACTAGCAAGATGCTAGCAAGGAAATCCGAAAACAACAATCCGAAATACAAGCATCAATAACCGAAAACAAACAACACAAAAAACAGCCCAAAACCAGTGTGACCCGAAGCCACTTATATCATTTTCGCCGCGTCGAATCTGCACCACGAATCCCAATTCATGTTCCGCATTCTACCCCGATTGGTAACCCATAGGAAGCTCATCACCTTAACCTCTTCTAGAATTTTCCGAGTTTCCACCTGCTTTTGATTAAAAATAAAGTTATTCCGAGCCCTCCAAATACTCCAAAATGTTGTTAAGATCACCGCATAAAAAGCTTTCCTAACCCGAGTTCCATTTTTTGCTATAAGATGATACCGCAATAAATCCTTCGCATGAAAAGCGAAGAAAGTCGGTACGTTACACCAATCAAAAACAACCTGCCATATGTCCATGAAAACTGGGCAGCCCGTAAATAAATGGTCCACCGACTCGATCGCTATATCACAGATTCGACACTGACCCGTCTCTATTTGAATGTTTCGCTTAATGAGCGCCTCGGCAGTCGGTAACCTGTCCAAAAACGCCCGCCAAGCGACTATGGCCACCTTCTTTGGAACCCAGTTACACCAATCAAAGTCGCATTCTGCCAGGTGATTATTAGCCTCGAAAATGAGCTGCTTCAGGCTGCGAACAGAAAACTCTGCAACGTCGCCTAATGACCAGGACCAAGTATCACTGCCCAGTCCTAGACGAACTCCGAATAACACCTGTAACAGTTCAAAAAGTTCAGCAGCTTCGTCTGCAGTCGGCTCACGCCGCCAGGCCCACGTCATCTGCGCAGCCCCATCTATCATGAGAACCCGATCTGAAACAGCACATAACCGGTTCTTCTCAAGTGCGAATAAAAGCGGAAACTTTATCCGAAAACAGGTCTCTGCAGCCCACCAGTCGTACCAAAATAAGATCGAGTGCCCATCCCGGAGATTACCTTTAATCGCACACGAGGGTTCCAAATCCATACTACCCAAAATACCCGGGATGCTCGCTATTTGTTTCCATGTACCGCCCATAGAAACTTTCATAGGGATGAAATTCCAATCACGACCATTTGCATGAATAGACCAAACCACTTTACGCCATAACGCCGATTGACTATTCTTGAAGCGCCACCACCATTTAGCTAGAAGGCTAAGGTTGGCGTCTCGAAGTGAGCCCAACCCCACCCCCCCATATTTAACCGGCGCTCTAACTCTCTCCCAAGCCAACCAACTCATCTTATCCACCTCATCCGTACCGCCCCAAAAGAAAATACGCCTTATCTTCTCAAGAGAGTTGATAACTTGAATAGGAGCCCGGAACAAAGAAAAATAATAAAGCGGAAGAGCGCTCAATACCGATTTTAAAAGAGTTATCCGGCCACCATAAGACAAGCATTTAGCCTTCCACGCCGATAATTTCTTCTGAAACTTTCCAATAACCGGTTCCCAATTACGCACCAAATTCATATTCGATGCGATTGGAACCCCAAGATGAATAAAAGGAAATTGCCCCGGAACACAATGTATTGCTCTAGCCATCTCACTTACCTCCAACTCCGACACCCCCACCCCATAAAGACAACTCTTCTTGGAGCTTATCCGCAAGCCAGAAACCAAGAAAAAGCCCCGTAAGAGTCGCCTAAGATTTAGCACATTTGACAACGACCACTCGCCACAGAAAACAACGTCATCCGCATAACTAAAATGGGAAAGCACCGGACCCGAACCGCCCACTTTAATACCATGAAAAGTACCAAGTAAACATGCACGTTTGACTATCCTGGTAAGACCCTCCATGGCAATAATGAACAAGAACGGAGACATAGGATCCCCCTGACGCAAGCCACGCTTGCAAGAAAACTCATAAGTAGGTGACCCGTTAACTAACACCGAGGCTCGAGAATTACGAACAATGGACATCACCCAACTACGCCACCTTGATGAGAAGTTCATTTGAGCCATAATATCATCCAAGAAGTCCCACCGCAGCGTATCATACGCCTTCTCAATGTCCACCTTTAGAAAGAGCCCTTTCAACCCCGACTTCTTTAACCATGTGATCGTCTCGTTCAAGATTAAAGGGCCATCAAGAATATACCGGTCACTTAAAAAGGCGGTCTGTTCTTCAGAAATAAGACTAGGCAAAACTTTCTTCAAGCGAAGAACTAACACTTTTGAGATCACCTTGTTAATGACACCCACCAGACTAATCGGTCTATAATCCGAAAGAGATGCTTGATCACGGCCTTTAGGAATCAAGGCAATGAAAGCCGAAAAGCATCCTTCATTTAAACAACCGTTCGCATGAAAGTCCGACATTAGTCTCATAAAATCTAGCTTCAGTTTAGGCCAAAACTTCTTAATAAAAACAAAATTGAACCCATCCGGCCCTGGTGCTTTATCTCCGTCACACTCCCATACTGCACTAGTAACCTCTTCAATAGAAAATTCAGCATCCAATAACCCGACTTCATCAGCTGACAATGTAGGAGCATTCGGACAAATGAAAACCGGTTTAGCCACCATAGGGCAACTAAATTTATCTGCAAAAAAATCAGCGATCTTTTCTTTAACACTCGCCGGTTCAGAAAGCCACACATCATTAATCCGAACACCATGTATCCGGTTCGAAGCCATATTAAGTTTAATAATACCATGAAAGTATTTGGAGTTCTCGTCCCCATCTAGCGCCCATTTTACCCTCGACTTTTGCTTCGCATCCATAACCCGAAGGCGCTCTTCATCAAAAATAACCCGTCTAGCACTCGCTCTATTTTCTAGCTCAACTTCAGATAATGGCCGGTTTTCTGCTAAAGTTTCAAGATCATCAACAATCTTTTTATTCTCAACAAGCTTGGCATTGCGTTTACTGCGTTCGGCGTTAACCCACAACTTGATTCGGCCCTTCAACCACTTTAACTTAGCAGCTAGTGCAACATCCGAAGGCCCCGGATGATAAAATAAATCAGCAATAGAGTTCACAAAATCTTCAAACCCCGGCATCTCTAACCACGAATTATAAAAACGAAAGGGCGCATAACCATAATCAGTATTCTTCAGTGTTAACAATATCGGACAATGATCGGAAAGAAACCTGGGAAGCGCAATAACAGCAGCGCCCGGCCAAGCTGTCAGGAAATCATGGCAAACCAAAAACCGATCCAGCTTGCTCAGTTTATCCCCACTTCCTGCCATATAAGTAAACCGGTGCCCAGACATATTATATTCAAAAAGTTCAGCATCAGTAATGAAAGAATTAAAAACCAACGCCTGCTGAGAAGAAAATTCTGAGTTCATCCTCTCATCCGGAGAACGTACATCGTTAAAATCACCCATGAACACCCATAACCCCAATAAGGACCTCCTGAAAAACAACAATTCATCCCACAAAACCTTACGACCAGCAGGGTCATTAGGCGCGTGAATGTTAGCAATATTAACATGTATACTACTATGAACCAACCAGCCCGAAACAATTAAAACATTATGAGTGCGTACGACACCAGACTTCCTGAAACACGTTGGATCCCACCAACAGATGAGACCCCCCGCTGTTCCAGCCGAATTAACAAATTCCGAGTCAAAAGAAGAATTACCCCAACACCTAGAAAGCACATGAAGAGAAGGATCCGAAATCTTTGATTCTTGAACCGAAAGAAAATCAACCCCATGAGACCGCTTGAGACCACGAATCCAATCCGCTTTTCCTTTACCCCTAATCCCACGAATGTTTACGGATAAACAATTCATTGATTAACCAAAGCACCCGACTCCGTAATAATTTCTTCCACAATCGGACCAGAAAACGACTGCAAATTAATACCCACCAATTCATTCACCTCGATCGTTTTGTCAACCTCCTTATTCAGCTCTGCTGCCTCAATCGCTAAATCGTCAATCATCACATCATCGCTAACACCAACCCTACCCTCTGCCACATGATGCTCAAAGTGAGTATGGTGAGCCGGTTGAGAAAAATTCCCCAACCCCTCAACAATCACCTCCTCCGAGCACCTATCCTCCATCGAAGGACCCGCCTGCTCCTCCACTTCTACATAATTAAAACCAGACCTAGGACAAGGCCTGCTCACTGGTGAAGTAGAAGAGGATACACGCGCCCTCTTCCTGCTTTTTTGAGGAGTATTTTTACCCACCAAGAATTCCTTTGGGCCGATAAAAGGTTCACTGTTAACCACCTGATTAGATTGGGCCTCAGCAAATCGAACATCATTAACACCATGAGTTTGGGCTACTGCTTTAGAAATGAAGCCCATTAACAAGAAAAGGCCCATCACATTTGAAAAATTCCCACCGAAATTCAACTCACCAGAATGAGGGTCAACCTTCTCCTGCGCTAAACCCTGAGAATTAGGCTGTAACGGCTCCGACAAATCAGGCTGAATGTTCTCCGTGATTAGCGCATCCTCATCCTCCGAGTGACTGGCCGTGGCATTCTCCGGCGATTGATCCCGAATCTCACCCTCCTCCATGGCATCCTCCCTACCATGTTCTTCGGCTACCTCGAACTCAGGAATCCACGCTGTATTTTCCTCGACTACCCAAACAGTGTGAGATCTATTCCGCCACACCACCGTGACTTCTTCATCAATCCTATGGGCTAGCTTGGTAAGAACATGAGAATAACCGACAGCGTTATCCAATCCTAACCATGAAAACTCCGAAGGCCATACAACATCCCCAAAAAGACCTCCTACTCGGTCATAAATAGCACTGTCACGAACAGCAACCGGTAAGCCTACCACCTTTAAAACGGCAATCCTGTCGAACGGTATAGATTGCCCCGTCCATGGAATCACTGAACTCAACGCCGCCTTCCAAATATCCGATTTTTGAACAAAATCATTCATCTCAACGCCATCCCGGAAAGTGATGAGAACTGAAAGTCCCCCTAGATAAGAAACAGCTACGTCATGGAACCCAGCCAAGGACAACATCTTCTTAACCCCATGCAACCGAGCAATACTATCCGAGACACCAACGACTGCCCTACCAATAGAATGCCTAGGATAACCAGTAACATCATCATGCACCTTTAAAACTTTCTTCGATCCAGGAATGACCCCATAAACGGACGCCATAGGAGGGAAATCATCAGGCACCAAGTTCTTTTCCTTGGGCAGCCAAACTTTCTTTCCCATGCAAACATCATCATAAGGTATCCGATTGTGAGCCCTGTCAAACATTGCCAATGCCACCATAATCTTGGACTCAAAGATAACAATCTCATTAAGAGCAGGCAGAACATCGTAAGGATTAGATATCTTAGCACATCGAACGAAGCCAAACACCCGGCCTTTCACAGGCTTCTTCCTTGGTACCCATGCATCCTTTACGTTAACAAAAGATTGAAAAGCTTCCCGTAGTTTCAAACCTGTTACCCGATCCGAGATGTTGGTGATGTAAAACGTAGTGAAGAACGCCGTATCATCACCCTGACGACGTGCGGCAGCCGCTGAACTAGATTCGCCGCCTCCTCTCCTATTAGGGTTTCCCATCTTTTTCCAGTTAATCACCTTTTGATTAATATAAATAACATGTTACATATATTTTAAACAAGTGATTTAAACTTATTAAAAAAAACCGTACTATTTCAAAATTTTTATTTTAAAATAGCGGGAATTCTTAAGAAAACAGGGTGGGAATTTCCAAAATATTGAATCGCTAACTCACGAAAGAATAGGGACGTCATTCCATTTAATTTCAGCAATTTGATTGTGTTCTCTAATTGTATTAATAATATTAACAACAATCTTCTCGCTGAAGCCGATCTCGATCCCGCATTCTTAAACCTAACGAAGCTTTTCATATTTTGTGAAGGTCAGTCAATTGTCTCTTTAGTTTTGGCTTTAGAATTGGATTTTGATTATTGTTAGTCCGTGTTCTACATGTTTTGTGTGTTTTTGTATTTGGGTTAGGATAACATGAATATCTCACAAGGCTAAAATACTTGATCCATCATTGAAACTTAGTATTGATTTGAACATGTTTAAGGAGAATGAGTCTTTCAATGGTTTTATGTCATTTGTGTTCCGTGGGGAATGAATAATCAAGGAATAATAGATAGTCTAGCAATTTGATTTACGTAAGGTTACGCTTGGATAAATAACTGGTTATTGTGTTCAAAATACGAAAAGTCAATTACATACTGAATTTTTATTTGTTTGTAACCATAGACTTACAAACCGAATAATAGGTTTTATGATGGTTGGAAATGAAGTTGTGGTGATTATACATTCCTATTCCTTGCAATTTAATCAGTAGGTCAAGAAATCTGTATTGGACTCACACACATAAGCTTTGTTTTATTCTATGATTTTTCTGGATTCGGTTAAATAACCACGACAATGTTTTGGCCCTAGATTAATGATATTTGATTAATATGGATAATTGGATACAGGCGTAGCTTAGATCGGTTGGAACGGGTTATTGGGTACGGGAGTTTTGAACCATTCTTTGGTTGCATTTCAACTGCATTCTTGACCCATTTTATGGCATTTTTGACACATTTTTTGCTGCCTTCTTGACCCATTTGATGGCAGTTTTTACACAGCTTTTTGCTGCATTCTCGACCCATTTGATGGCAATTTTGACACATTTTTTGGCTGCATTCTTGACCCATTTGATGGCAGTTTTGACACATTTTTTGGCTGCATTCTCGACCCATTTGATGGCAATTTTGACACATTTTTTTGCTGCATTCTCGACCCAATCATCCCTTTAATCGCCATAGCAACATCGAAACCAGAATCTTTTATAACCTGTACAGCAGCAGCAAATATTTGTCTAGTAAACGAAATTCTGTAGGCGCAACGGCTTCTGCTGCAGCTAGTGCTTCATCTGCAGCTAGTGATGCATCTGCAGCCACCGGTTTTGAGTCTGTTCGTTTATGTTTTCTGTTTTAGTTGACATAGGTTATGATATTATTGTCTTGTGATTATGAATTATGGCTGTTTCTAATTAATATCATCAGTTTAATTGTTGCACTTGTAATTAGTTGATAATAATAACATCTTTAAGTTTTGAGTCTTGACGATTTTGTTTATTTTTTCTTTGTTGTGTACACTAGTAATGGAAGATAAAATCATGCAAGGCCAAAGCCCCATAAGACATATGAATGCTTATGAAAAGAGTAGAATGTTGAATATTCTAGAGAACGAAAAAAAATTACAAGCCCTGGGAGTGAAAAATACTGCTAGGTCTTTGAAAAGTCTAGCAGAGCGTGATAAAACAAAGAAAAATAAAAAGAAACCAATTGATACGAGCGAGAAAGATGTTGGTGTTGATCAAGATTATTTAAAAGAAGTTGCTACAAATATCTCTAAAAAGGTACTAATAACAAATTTGGATAATATAATGGCTTTATGTTTGTTTTCTAACCTTTTGACTTACAGAAACATCCAAGATACATTGCTCCGCAGTCCATGAATAGATATGCTTATTTGGCACAGAAACGAGTTATTGCTCCTAATGTCTCTCATGTGCTAACAACTGCAAAATCTTATATGCAAAAGGGACAAGTGAGTGACACAACGGGGCCAATAAATAGTAGTGTACCAGAGTATGATGAAGGCTACACGAGAGGGCGATCAGTTGTAGCTAAAAGAAAGTTATTTGCAGTCGACAACAATGATGACCACGGGGAGCGTGACATGATATTTTATGGTACCTATATTTTCTCTTTTCAAATATTTTATTATGATATTAAATTAGTATTAAGTTTGATTCAATTAACTGTTTTCGATGCTTACTGTTTTTGTAACTATATATATATCAATTAAGAACAAGATGCCTCCGAAGATGATGGAAATAAACACATGGATGGTTTAGAAAATGAGATCGATGAACTGGTTGATGAAGAGTTTGAAGTCCCAGAACCAGAAAATGAAGCAGGTTTATCTAATTTACTTGATTGCTTCATTTTTTTTTCTCAATACATATTGTGTCACATGATGAATATATAAGAAACTACAATAAAACTAAGAAAACGTATAGACTTAATATATTGCCTTTCAATTTATATAGTATTTTTAATGTATACATGTACATTGTAAATCATGTTCACTTTTTGTAGTTCGAAATGTACGTAAAAGAGTGAGAGGACCTACGCGTATGCCAGAAGTTTGGGCCCAAGAAAAAGGGGATAGAATTCCTATTTTAGTTAATGAACTTGGACAACCTATTGGTGACAAAGTTAGTAAACTAACCCATTTCATGGGAACCCTTTCAAGGAGTGGAAAGTACTGTCCGATTTATAAATCATGGAATAAAGTTAAGGACACCAAAAAACAAACGTTGCTCGAATTCATAAAGGTACATAATTAAAAATATGTTTGTTAATGAATGACTAAAATATTTGTTTCTAATGTGACATGTTCCATTTTTAGACAAAATTTGATATTCCAGAAGATGCTGAAGGCTGGGTATTGCAATCATTTGGGAAGAAGGTCAAGAACTGGAGGGCAAGAGTTAAGGAAAGCTACTATGATCCGTCTTTGTCACTTCAGGAACAAATAAATTTTAGGCCAAAACAAGTTCAAAAAAAAACAATGGAGGAGACTTGTGAAGTATTGGAATAAAACAAAGTCTAAGGTATGAAATAACCTTACGCTTCAAATATAAATCCTCAAAATTTGGGATGTTACAATTAGTTTATTTCTCATTATGATATTTTATTTTCTATTGAAGATGGTAAGTGAAAAAAACAAGGTGAATCGGTCAAAAAAGAAGATGGTGCAAGTTACGGGTAAAAAAAGTTATGCTCGAGTCCGTGAAGAGTTAAAGGTGATTGTATGAAATAGTGCAATTCTTAATGTAGCATGTCGATATCCGTTGTTACTACTTATTTTCTTTTTATTCAAACAGACATCTTTGGGACAAGACCCAAGTCGATTGGAAATGTTTCGTGCATGTTTCTCCAAACATGGAACTACAAAAAATGTGGAAGCTGCAAATGCAATTGTAAGTAATTTCTTATATATTCATATACATATCTTTTCTTTATGTTCTTGATGTTGTTAAAAATACATATCTTATTTTTGTTACTATATCTAATACAGGCACAGATGCAACAACTTAGTTCTAATCTTCCCGATGGTTCGATCGATAAGCCTGGACCAGATGATGTTTTTTCTAAAGTAATGGGGAAAGATCGAAATGGTGATGCAGTCATGTATGGTCTGGGTGTTCGTGCTTCTGATGTTTGGGGTGTAACATCAAGTCGTTCAACATGTCGTAGAGAAAACATCCAATTGAAGTCTAAATGTGAAGAACTTACTAGTACTGTGGCTCGGTTACAAGCCCAAGTATCGGAGATTAAAGGGAGTACGGATGGTCCTAGTGTTCCACCTCTTACATCACCACGTATCCCCATTGCAACCAATGGACCTCCACGTTTACGGGTATTTTTCTATATACATCTTTATTTATTTATTATTTTTTTTGTGAAACGTTACTTGTACTATTGTGACTAGAGTTTGATATGTTTGTTGAAAACTAAAATCTAGGTCGGAGATGAAGTTGTCCTCAAAAGCATTCTAAACTCTGCCGAGATTGTAGCAAGAGGATGGGTGAAGAGCTTGGACCCAAATGAGCTAGTTGGTGGTACAGAGATTGGACCAGAATGGTGTGAGGTAAACGTTCAAGTAGCAATAAAAATAGATGAAAAGTTGGTGAGACCATATGGGTTATTTTCCACAATTCAAGATTGTATTGGTGCCTCCATTGCATGGCCTTGTCCTTTCATCTCGGTATGTAATTATTAATTTTGTGATACGAATAATTTTAATATTCTGGAACTTAATGCTTATACACGGATGGTTTATTTGTAGGTAGTCCGTGAGGATTGAGGACACATGATGACTCAGGATTCTATGCTGCTTATCTCTTTCGTTGCTTTTAGTTTCTTTGTTAAATGTTACAAAACTTTATGTTGGATGATGCTATAACTTATTCATGTTTAGTGTTTTTGTTATGAATATGTTTATTTGAAATATAATAAAGTTTTATTTCTTTCGTTAGTTGATGTTATATAAAGTATATCATAAAATTGTGTGTGTATATGTTTAAAAAACCGCTGTATCATGACTTGTTAGGACTTTCAAATTTGGTCCTATTAAAGTGTACGAATATGCTTTTCTTAGGACGCTATATTGTTTGTTCATTGACATCTTATGCGACCATAAAACTGGTTTCATAATCTTATTTGAGATATTAGGACCCTTTTTTTGGTACTAATGCTTCTATAATGTTACATCATAAGGGTCCTATAACTTAATTTTTTAGGACTCTTGTATGTGTATTAAAAGATTAAAACTAGGTAAGCACATGTTAAAACCTTGTAAAAGTGTCCTAATATGTTTTATTAGGAGTTTTTTTTGGACATATTATGCGACCAACAAATTGGTTTCATAATCTCATTTGAGATATTAGGACGCTTTTTAAGTTTCGTGACTTATTACGACCCCCTTACATGAAACGCTTTTACCGTTGGTCCTATTAAATAAAAGGTCCTATAAAATAACATTTTAGGACACTTTTGTGCGTACTAAAAACCCATTTTTGTTGTAGTGAACAGACTACAAATACTCTCATCTTTGTTGAAATCTTGTTTTTCTTCTTCAATATCCCTTCCTTGACCTTCACCTCTCCAATAAATAGCTTGTATACAGATGCTCCACTATCAACTATCAAAGAACAGCTAATAGGTCTGTCTGGAACACTCTGCACACTTATTAAACAATTAGCACATGAGAGGTACCCATCCCTTCACAATGATGGGTCGTCCAAGGTCATCAATCCTCGGAACATCAATCCATTCTCCTTTTGAAAAATCAATTGGTTTTTCAATGGATTGATTTGAAGTAGAAATTGCTATTGATTTAGAAAGTGCTTTGGGTTTCCAAACACGTTCAGAGTTTATTTTAGATTTTGTTGAAATGGTTTTAATTTTTGACTTTTCAGATTTCTTATTTGAAACCTGCTTCTGAACTTTGTTTGGAATCTTCTTAGACTTAACTGATGAAGACCCAGGTTTAGAGTTATTCTTAGGCTTAGCCTTAGAACTCCCCCTTACCTCAGCAACCCATCCACTATCTCCATTTTTATTCAAGGCAATTTTGTTACGATTGTCATACACAATCTGTTTCCCCTTTTTCTTCTTGATTGGGTTTGGGGATACAGACTTTTTGACATTGCCTGAATGTTTAGCAAATTTCACTTCGGTCCTTTTCTGGTTAACATACGGACAGGTAGCAACTAAATGCCCATACTCTCCATAGTTATAACAAGACCTATACTCTTCAAAATCACATGCATACCCTTCATCCCAATACCAATAGGGACAATGAGCAGCAATATGACCAACTTCACCACATTCAAAGCAGCTTCTCCGTTCAACATAACGATGAGAATACTGTGGTGAGTTGTCTCCCCAATAACCATCAAATCGAGAGTTATATGAATAATCATAATAGTCATATGATCTAGATGAATAATTTCTTGAATTCTTTTGATGAGAATTTTTCATCTGATCATTTCCTTTGGATTTGTTTGGTTTTGGTCCCTTTACTTTAGAACGTTTCTTATTTTCAGCATTTCGCTTTTCAATATTTTTCTTTTGATCCTCTTTATTCTCATGTTGGTTAGTACTGAGTTCGAAATGAAGATGATCAAATTGATTTCTAAATTGATTTAACAAATCGATATTATCAACAAAAATACATTTAAGTAAAGATTGTTCGATATTTTCAATTAGAAAATCTTTGTTGAAAATCAATTTGTCATGTCCTTCCAACATGTAGGATCCCTCAACTCCTTCAGGAAACATGAATATGGGTTTTTCTTCAGATTCAGATTCTGAAGTTGTTACCACATTTTCAGTTTTCTTTTCAAACATTTGTTTCTCTTCAGAATCAGAATTAACAACACAAGGTGTTGTGGCTTCCAACTCTGATGTGAGATTATTCTTTGAAAAACTTTTATTCATTTCTAACATTTCTTTCTTTAAAGATTCAATTTTATTTAACAAATCTTTTTCATTCTTTTCAAAAACTTTAATTTGATTTTTACAATTTTCTAGTTCATTTGCTAGTTTCTGTTTGTCCTCAATATATGTCATCAATTCACAATTCAACTTGACACATTTAGAACAACTAGCACTTACCTCATCCTCTGATTTATTACCATTATCAGATTTTGCATCACCATTTGATATATCACTCTGTTCTGATTCACTTTGTTTTGAACTTGTATCAGAACTCAAGACACTCCCTGACAACTCACTTGAATCATCATTTCTCATATGTTTGACTAAACACACAACATTTCTTTGAACACCTTCTCTGTTAACACACTTGTTAACATGTACCATTTCATCAGTTGGTTTCGGTGTCATAGGAAATCCCCAACAGTTGTCAACTTGAGAATTTTGTCTCTGTAATTGTTGTCGCTTTCTTTCAGCTTCTACTAGAGCTCTGATCTCCTCATCCGTTCTTGATACGGCCCAGTAATTCATCATTTTTCCAACAAAAATATTTCAAAATTTTTCTAAAATCAGGCTTAAATTCTACGTTCGCCCTTGATACTTCTACTTTCGCCCAAAGTAGTATACCCGAATGTAGAATTTTGACCAGAATGTAAAATATCCAAACACAAGTTCCACGTTCGCCCAAAACTAGTCACCTTCGACCACTTTGATTCCACGTTCGCCCGCCCGATGAATCGAATGTGGAAAAATAAGCCCGAATGTGGAAACTTCAAACAATAAATTCCAGGTTCGCCCAGAAATGTCTCAGGTTCGACCAGAAAATAACCACTTTCGCCCGCCCGATGAATCGAATGTGGAAAATCTTACCCTCAAGTGAAAAATTCAAACAAGAAATTCCAAGTTCGCCCAGAAACTACCTACGTTCGACCAAAATTGACACAGATTCGCCCACTATGAGTCAGGTTCGCCCACTATGACACACATTCGACCATTTTCAATCTGAAAAACGGTTACACTTTGAAAAACGGTTATTTTGATCTCTGATTTTCAAAAGTTTATGGATTTGAATGATCTTTATCAGGTTTTGATTTGGAACAACTTTAATTCTTGGAATTTTAGATTTTATCCACAAATTCAACTCTAAATCAATCAAAAACACTCAAAAACCATTTTCATTTAAAAACAGATGTATTTTGATCAAAATTAGGTCCAAATCAGCTCTGAGTTTATCAAATTTGTTGTTGTATGATCCTTATGGCTCTGATACCACTTTGTAAACGAAAGATTTTGACTAAAACAGGATTAATTGATCATACAAGTCACAAAACCAGGTGCGGAAACCCTAGTTCTGAACAAACTGATAAAAATCTAATCAAAACACAATTAACATCATTTTCAAAGCTTTTTCATAGATTAACTTTCTCAAATATTCAATTACAATGACACACACGTTAATCTAGATCACTTAAACACTTTCTCAAATACACCTGGTACCTAACCTGAACACACACATAAACTGAAACTCTTTATATCTCAAAAACTCACAAAATCTATTTATAGTGTCTGCAGGTTCGCCCCTTTTCATGGTGCGAATGTGGACACTTTCCACATTCGCCCATTTCTAAGGTACGAATGTGGAATCTTTCCACATTCGCCCAGTTTGATTCTACATTCGCCCATATCTTCTTACATTCGCCCACTTTTTCCACTTTCAACCCATCAGCAAAACTTTTAACACATGTTAACTTTGTAGATCCAATCACTAGTCGCACTTCGTGCATCTACAAACTCCCCCTCGACTATTGATTGGATTGTCTTCGTGTTTAAGTCTTGGTCGTTTTCTGATTATCTGAACCTTCGACATTCTGTACCGGATCACTAGCTAGGGACATACATGAATAATGCACTAACAGTTTCAAAAACCCACGGCGCAAGTGATGCCCTAGGGTTTCTTTATTATTTTTTTTTATAAAAGATAGGTTAGGGTTAGGCTCATGGGCCAAGTCTTTCGGGCTTTGGTGGGTTTTTGTCGGATAATTAAGCCCATTAGCCCTAACTAACTCTCGAGATCAATCCCGACAATAATAGTCATACTAATAAATATAAACTATTGTTTTATCAATACGTATTATGTTTATCATAAGTGCACGTATCTCATAACGTTTACGTACAAGTTAATTAATACGCAATAATTCACATAAGCATGTAACTTACATACACGTGTTAATCCACATACATCAACACTCAATTGTTCACATAATCATGCATGTCCAACAAATCACAAACGTTCGGGTTATAGGATTCGTGTGTGTGTCAAGACAACCGTTATCCTGGTTATACGTATGTTAATGCCACTTAACGTATGTTAATGTTACCAAACATTCAAAAGACTTGTCTAACTAACCCTAGCTAAGTGTTTAACCACGTATAATCATGGAAAATTAACTAGAGTTTAGTAAAAGAGTTAACCTGGAAATGCGGGGTGTCACAAGAAACGCCTATAAATACCACCCTTGACCTCCAAAACACCATTAGTGCAACCCTAGCCGTCCCATAACCTATCCCAACTCACAAACACCCTCTGGAACACGTTTTTGCCTCAAAACACACATTTCCAAGCCTTACTCATCATTTTCTCATAAATCCAAGCTGTGTTCTTCATCCCCAAACCTTTGTATGATTATGTTTTGCTCCCTAAAGGTCCAGACCTGATTTATAAACTTTTATGTCTTTGAAAACCTATTAAAAATCGTTTTTAAACAAGTCCAAACTCTTATGCATGTTGTATGTGTTGAATATGATTAAAAGATAGGACTTTTATGATTGAAAAAGGATTGTTATTGTGTTAATAAGGTGTTATGTTGGGTCTGCTGACATGGAGAAGAACAGATGATTAGAAAGCCAAAATATTCTATCTTATTTGATCCTTTGAATAAAACAGTAGATTCAAGATACTTTCCCCAAAAGACTGTTGACCCTAACAACTGCTACACCAAACAACTGATGAAGACAACTGCTGCGGCTAAAAGGTCTGCTGAACAAAGAACTGATAGACAAAGATCTGATGAAGAAACAACTGCTGATCAAGTACTGAAGACAAAGGTCTGTTGGAACCGACAACACTTTTGATTCAACAGATGATAAAGACCATCAGAGTTTTCCTTTACAGTAGTTTGTTTTAGCAGTGTTTTCAATGTAACAGTAGTTGTAGTTAGCAGATGTTTTATGTTGTTATTCAGTTAGAGGTCGCTGTCTTAGGTGACGTCAGCAGTGATCATCAGAGGTTTAGTTTGGTCTATAAATAGAACAGTGATTGTACTGTTCTATTCATCACTCTAGTCATTCTCTTAGACAAACATTCTTTGAGTGATCAGGCTGAGGGGGAGTACTTGTACAATTGTAACCTTTCAATATAATGAAAACTTTCGATTAAAAACAATTATTCTCTTGTTTTGGTTTATAGTTTATCATTCCGCTGCACTTTCCATTTATATCTCACTTCATTAATTTCATTATTTGACTAAACTATCAAAACAATCACACTCAGATCCTAACAATTGGTATCAGAGCTTGGTCAATTAAATTCGATCTAATCAATCAATTTAATATAAACAGATCAGCTCACAATTTATTGATATCGTTTGTTTGTCGGATTGAAAACAGAGTAATAGTTTATTTTTGTTTCAACCGTTAGTAAACAGATTTTGTGTTAGGACCGGCGAACGCGTAATCCGACAATCATGGGTTTTATCCTAGAGGTGCGGAATCCCTCTAGAATGTTCTAATAACAGATACGAAGATTGAAACAATGAAACGAGTAATCACAACACACACACGGGTCAAAAGATTATCTATTAATCACCAAAACAGAGCTCGAGTGTTTACAGAGATCAAATCAGACGTCTATGACCAGGGGAGGGTGTTTGGAGGGTGTGTGAGGCAAGAACTGAGGTCTAGGGTTGAGAATGAGGGTATTTATACCACCCGGGTACGAACAGACCTCTATTGGCGATTATGGCAGTCATAAGACATGATAACATAGGCGATTATGGCTAATCGCCTATGCCAACTACCTAATCGTGTGAATGGACTAGCGATTAGGGCCATACTCGCTATCAACATTCTCCTAATCGCCCTCAGCTTCTCAACGACCCCGAAACGCATATAAACGCCTCCAAACACCCCGAACTACGTCCAAACAACTAATATACTAGCCTAAGGACATCGTGTACTAACAGACTCCCCCTTGGACCAGGCTAGTATACGTACAGAAATAACCAAAAGACATCGTTCATACCAACAGCAAACAAACATTACAGACTCGATAAGCAAAAACAATTACAACTAAACAAAATGACACGTAGCATCTTCTATCTTTGTCTTCAGCTTGATGTTGTTCTGACCCTTGTGATCCTCGACCAGTCGCATCCTGCATGAACCTTGTTAGCATAACAAAACCGGATCACTCTTTGAAACTTCAAAGCTTGATCGGCTTCAACAGGTAGATGCATGATTGGGTGCTGATACAACATCTCCACATCTTTCTCTGAGCAATTAATCAACCACATAGGGTCCCAAATCCTTATCTTCCTGCATGGATTCGGACTGTTGCCCAAGACGATCACCGCTTCAGTAGTCGCTGCATCATAGTGCCAATAATACAGCTTCGAGGTAAAGTCTTGTTCAACTGGAACTATGGGAATCCTTGAAACACACTTCGGTGGCTTGACTTTGTGCTCCCAGATAGGCTCAATGTGAAAGGATGAATTTTGTCTGTCTAGTATGATCTGGGATACTGAGGCACGAGTTCTTTCCATCCCTCTATGCTTTCTCGCTTCAGCTTAGTGTGATTCCATAAGCTGCCTGTTCGACTCCAGAATCTGCTGATTAGACAAAGTAAGTGCGTCGACAGTAGCTCTCAAATCTGTATTTGCAGTAATAGTCTCGCCAATCAATTCAAGCATCGCCATTTCATTTTCTTCGATCTGGGCGTTTTTGCTTCTTAACTCAGCTATTTCCCGCGCCTGTGCAGCAACTAAAGCCGTGAGTTCGCTAACATGTCGCTGGAGTTGTTCATTGGAAGCTGGAGTTGAAGAGGAAGATTGGCCTGAAGGTTTAGCTGCTGTAGATCTTGCTGCTTCCTTCAGTCTCCGGATGTGATCACCTACCGGATTAGAGACCAACTACGAACCTGTCACTTCAACGGTAGCTGAGACTTGCTCAGTGAAGACTACCGAAGAAGGCATTGACATAGTAATACCCGCAGGCATAGTTGCGCTGAAAGATAAAGGAACTGAAGATGTAGCTGCTGTTGTTGTTGTTTCTGTTGCTGCTGTTGTTGTTGCTGTTACTGCTGTTGTTGTTGCTGGTGTGGTAGAAGAAGCAGGAGTGCCAAAAGTATCAGGAAGATTCAAAGCCGCATGTCTTCCCCTCAATCTCTTTGGAGTCTTCTCAGGCGCAACTACCTTCTCTGACATCCTCTTTTGACCCCTACCAACCTTCGCTGCCTTGGTTTTCTGTCTTTTATGAGGAGGAGGCGTGCTAAGATCAGCATCGATATCTGCAATAGGATCATCACCTCCTGGAGTGAAAGTGGGATCCCTTGCAAGATCTCTCGCCTCGGCTGCGCGAGCTCTATCCTCTTCCAAACTAAGTACATCAGGCGAATCATCTTCTGTCGCTTCTGAGTCGTCATCTTCATCATCAACGTCTTCAATATTAACCGGGCCTTCATCCAACTTATCCTTTCCCTTGCCTGAGTTGGATGGTGCATCAACATCCAGAGACGCAGAATCAAACTTGTCATCATCGCGTCTCAGCTCAGTATCACCCGTATTGCCCAGTTCATTGGGACCCAAAGCCAGAGTAGGTCTCCCAATGATATCATCATCTTTAAACACCTGTCTATGAACCTGAATATCGTCTTCAGAATCACTGTCATCGTGCCTCCACCTGTTACCCGGAGGTGCCTCATAGTTATCTTTCGCAAGAAATGCATACAATCGCCGACTTGGTGGATGTTCTGCCTTCGGCTTGTTCTTATATTGCAGCATTCTTTTCAGCTCAATTTCATCAATTTTCTTTATCTCGAGCAACTCATCAACAAGCTTCACCATATTCGGAATCTGGTTGTCAAGGATCATCTGCAGAAATCTAGGATAGACAATGAAAGAGTGCTTTGTCGGTTTCTGCACAATCACTTCCTTAAGATGATGCATAATCATTCCAGAGAAGTTGAACGGCTTGTTCAACGTTAACGCGACAATCGCTGATGCTAAAGTGTCCCGGATCGCATTAAAAGTACCTTTGCGAGGGCCGATGCACTTTAGCACAACGTGCGTTAAGTATTTCAGCTCTGGAGGTAAGCAACCCTTCTGCAACATCTTCTGTGCATGTACGTTGTCTGTATACTTCATCCTGAGAAATCCACCACGAATTAAAATGGTATCGAACATGATCGGATCGTCTTTATCATCTTCAAATCTCAGAATCTCACGAACTAATTCTTCTGTGATAACAACGTCCTTTCGCTGCACAACACTTTTGATAGTTGCTGGAACTGTGCTGTTGTCGACCCTTGCGTTTTGATAGAATTCCCGAATGATGTCTTTGTAGGCGGCATACTCTGTGGAGATAGCATACTTAATCTTCGAGCGCTTCAAGAACTCGATGATCCCTTCGAACCGCTTGCATTCTGGCTTCGTTACTGGTCCAAGAAATGCGAGACAGTTGTGCTTGGCTGACGTACCGTACTGCATATTTCTATAAGACAAACACATGACAAGATCATCAAAAATAGGTCAAGATATGATAAAACGGACAAAAACGGACAATACTTTGACAAATTTTGGTCAACAGAGGGTTTCAGGCGATTAGCAATGCTAATCGCATACCCTGAACACGAATAGGGACCTACTCGCTATGACTAAAGGGCGATTAGTAGATGAAGAACCATAAACGTGTTACTGTTCATGCGATTAGCAATGCTAATCGCATGTTCAGTTTGAATGTCAACAAAGATTTGTCAAATTTCGTAATGGGTCAAGTTGGGTTGGAATTTTGGTTGCATTATACCCTAGACTAACCGGATATCAAAACCCCTTTAACTAATTTCAGTACTAACTTCAAATCAGGTTCCAAATCAAGGGTTTTGGTAAATTAGGGTTCTTAGTAGTTTAAATTTGGGGTTTTTCGATACAAGATGTTATAGATCAAAAACTTGTTACCAAAAGGATCCCCAACCCCCGATTAACAAACCCTCATCAAGAAATCACAACAACTAACTAGTTTCAAGAGCTAATCAAGTGATTTGTGAACGCAAGGGTATCGTCCAAAGAGACACATAATTAACCCCTAAAAACAAGTTGTTAGGATCTGTTTTTTAGCGAAAAGATACCTTTGATGTTGTAGATTACTATTCTAGGATCAAATGAAATTTTGCAAGGGTTTTGTTTAGGGTCGGATAGAGAGGGAAACGGTTATAGTGTTCTTGTTTTGAAAGGGAATGAAAAGAAATTGTCTAAGTGTTTCTTATATACTCTGTGCTAATCGCATGGAATGATGGACGAGTAGGGCTACTCGTTTGCTACAGTGGTAGCGAGTAGGATCCAATCGCCTAAACAGTCAAGCGATTATGGCTAATCGCCAATTCAAACCACACGATTAGGGAACTTAGCTTGACAGGAGATTATGAATGGCTAATCGCTTAGACTTACACACGATTAGGATCTAAACGTATGAAAATGCACACGATTAGGAGCTACTCGTCTAAATACATAGGCGATTAGCTCATAATTGCATAAAAACCCTTTCCACAAATTACCAAAATGCCCCTGCAGCACCAAAACATACATTTTTGACCCGTCAAGGTTCAAAACAAGCGTTTTTCAACCTGATTTAACACGCGACTCAAATGGTGACTCAAAAACTTGAAAATGTTTCATTTTCTACCCTTGTACTTGATAAAACATACGGTTTTGACCCGGTAAAACACAATTTTCAATTAGTTATCCTTTTTATTTTTCGGCGTTTTATTCTTGAAGAAGTAAGATTACAATGGATTAGGTTTCCATCATCGGCAATCAAGAATAGCTATTCTACTAAAAATAAAATAGAGAAAATAAGCGAAAACGCAAAAACAACTAACTGTACACTATCACATTTTTGCGAGTTTCGATAGTTAGGGAATCATATCAGTGTACGGACTATACTAGAACCCTTATAATTTCAGTTTTTGATTAAAATTACCAATAAGCATCCTACAACAATTGTCAGTATTTTTGTCCACCAAAAATCAAAATCAAGTTTTATCGCTAGGCACTTTAGATACGTTAAGGTAATATTAAAGCTGATTAAAGGTGTTCCCCGCACACGCGACATATTCCCGCATCAAGGCATGCACAAAGCTTCCTCGTAACTGGTGAATAAGCTGTTGTCATCCGTATTTACAAGGAATGGACTCAGTGGTGATCAGGTCTGCAAGAACGCTGCAGCAGAGAGACCAGTGAGATCCAGACCAGGGTTCAAGTCAAATACCGTACATTTTTTATTTTTCACGGTACGATGCTTTAGGTATTATGATTTGATACCTTAGAGCGATTCTCTTTGAGAATAGGGTTTTGGCATTCATGATCTTTTTGCTCTTACAGGATTCCCAGACGTCTCCTTATCAGAATTTATTTTATTTTTTTGTTTTTCTTTTCTTTTACTGAGTATGGCAAAGAGGTGTCTCAGTTGTAGGCTGCTAACCCAATGTACGTCACTTATGCCACCCCATTTTATTCTGAGAGACGTCCAGTTCACCCCGGATGTACCAACCTTTTAAAGACGAGAAACCTCGGATTTTGGCAATCTATCAACAAGATTTAAGGCCTTTAGACCATATGCCAACGCGGCGTTAATCCACACAATTCTCAGTTGATTTAGGTTTATATCACCGTGCCGAGCTTGGAAATGATTTCGAGCCTACCAACACATCATTGTAGAGGCTACTTATCAGATGCATTATTTTTAAGATGATAAAGGTCCAGACAGTCCGACTGATTGGTTAATATCATCTTCCCTATTTCCACCAAAGAAACTCATTTTTGCATTTTTTTCATTTTTTTGATTTTTGAATTTTCTCATTTTTTTTGATTTTTGCATTTTCTGACGTTTTTGTATTTTTCTGAATTTTCTCCGCCTAAAAATCTAAAAATTTGCAAAAAGACAATATTTTTGGATTTTTCTGTTTTTGAAGAAAATATTTACAAAAACGATTACCAATGAGGATCTAATCCTGCTTTTCTTTAATGGCATTTAAAACCAAAAGATACTCGAAACGAGGTTTATCAAAAGCTTTGGTGTATAAATCGGCACGTTGGTAGTCCGTGTGGATTTTAATCATATCTATCAGTTTCTTCTCATAGCAATCGCGTATGAAATGATACCGAACATAGATATGCTTCGCCGTGGAATGATTTACCGCGTCTTTAGCAAGCGCTATAGCAGACTCATTATCACAGTAAATATGAGTGTTTAGAAATTTCAAACCGTAGTCTCTCATTTGTTGTTGTATCCATAAAACCGGGGAGCAACAGCTGGACGCAGCTATGTATTACGACTCGCAAGTTGATAAGGACACAGAGGCTTGCTTCTTGCATTGCCACGAGACTAGCCGACCTCCTAAGAACTGGCATCCAGCCGATGTGGATTTTGCGTCTTTCTTGCATCTGCCATAGTCAGCATCACTATAAGCAACGAGGTCAAACTTATCGTCATTAGGGTACCATAGACCATTGGTCGGACAACCCTTTAGATAACGTAAGATCCTCTTCACGGCAACCAGATGGGACTGTTTCGGCCTGGACTGGTATCTTGACAGCAGGCAGGTTGCGAACATAATATCGGGTCTTGAAGCTGTGAGGTACATCAACGAGCCAATCATTGCTCGATAAAGAAAGGAATCAACGGCTTGTCCTTTCTCATCCGGACCAATCCTGTGATTGGTTTGGATAGGGGTGGCTATAGCAGTAGAGTCTTCCATCTGGAACCGGCTCAAGATGTCAGCAACATATTTTGTCTGGTGGATGAAGATCCCCGACTCAAGTTGATCTACTTGCAAGCCTAGGAAAAATTGCATTTCCCCCATCGAGCTCATCTCGAACTTATCCTGCATTAATTTTTCAAATTCCCTGCACAAAACCTCATTAGTTGACCTAAATATAATATCATCAACATAAACCTGTACCAGCAGACGGTCACCATCTTTTTCCTTGGTGAATAAGGTGCAGTCCACGAGTCCACGGTTGAACCCATTGGAGATCAAATAGCTGCTGAGCATTTGATACCATTCTCTCGGAGCCTGATGAAGCCCATACAACGCTTTGTTCAGTTTGTAAACCTTTTCACGATGCAGTGGATCTTCAAACCCCGGAGGTTGTGAAACATACACCTCTTCCTTCACGATACCATACAGAAAAGCACTTTTCACGTCCATTTGGTACCCCTTAAACCGTTTGTACGAAGCGTAAGCTATGAACATCCGGATAGGTTCAAGGCGCGCAACTGGAGCGTATACTTCGTTGTAATCTATTCCTTCGATTTGACGGAAGCCGAGGACAACTAATCGAGCCTTGTTTCTTATAATTACCCCGCGGTCATCCCGTTTGCACTTGTAGACCCACTTTGTTCCAATTTTCTTTGCGCCTGGAGGTAAGTCAACTAAGTCCCACACTCCTAGCTTTTGGAACTGCTGAAGCTCTGTCTGCATTGCATCAATCCATGGTTCTTCTCTCAAAGCCTCTTGGACAGTTCGTGGTTCCACCTGAGACACATATAGAGCAAAAGACCAATCGTTCTGATGACCTGCTTTTCTGATCGCCGAATAAAGAGCAAGGGTAGCGGAGTTGTCACTTGGACTGGCATTCTTGAGCTGACTACGTGTCATCACTCTACCAGTCGGATCACCAATCACATTCTGCAGTGGATGAGTGTCGTGAATCCGAGATTCCGGATGTGCCGGCACTGGATCATCCGACTGCAGATTGAGATTTTCAAGTCCCTGAGAGATGTTCGTTTCAGCGGCACTTGAACTAGAGGGAGCAGCGGGTTGCAAATTAAAACCGGAGAAATCGATCTGTAGACCAATTCCAGGAGCTGCTGAAGAAGAAGGACCAGCTTGATCATTCACTGTAGGAGGAACTGGAGCTGTATTGGCAGATTCACCATTTCCAGCCAGTTCTTCAGTAAGAGTTTCCCGAGATTCTGTATATTCCTCATCTGAAGAAGATTCCATAACCTCTGACGCTTCCTGAAAGACTTCCTCAACTTCAACTGCTGCGGCTTTATCAGGGGGACCCATGGATGTAAAAGCATCAGATGCGGCAGGCGCAGGTGCATTAACCACGATCGGACGTATTAGCGGTGAACTAGCTGCGTTTTCACATTCGTAATACATCTGCGCTACAGCATCATCTACAACATTATCCAGGTTGAAAGAATCGAACAAACTCTTATAGTCGAACAACCATTCGGGTCCAGCACCGCACGCATTGACAGTGTAATGCTGAACATCGACATTAAGCCAATCCTCAACGTTATTGGTTCTTTTGTTGTATACCCTCTTGTTAGGAGTACTGTATCCAACAAAATAACCTTCATCTGCCTTTGCACCAAACTTCCCATCGGGATGTAGCATTGTGCATGGAGCACCGAAAGGTTCCAGAAACTCTAAGTTCGGCTTCCTCCGGATTAGAAGTTCGTAAGAAGTCTTGCCGAACCTCTTAACCGTAAGAACCCTATTTAGAGTATAACACGCGCAGTAAATTGCCTCGTTCCAAAACATGACAGGCAAGTTTGAATCTGCGAGCATTGTTCTGGCTGCCTCAATAAGAGTTCTGTTCTTTCTTTCTGCAACCCCATTTTGCTGAGGAGTGTATGGCGCTGTGAATTCGTGATGAATACCCTTTTCTGCACATAGTGACTCCAAAGCATTGTTCTTGAATTCTGTTCCATTGTCGCTTCGAATCCTGCGGATCTTCAGCCCATAGATGTTTTCTAGTTCGGTGAACAGATTTTTCAAAAACTCAAAAGTCTCACTTTTATGCTGCATGCATACAACCCAAGAGAACCTTGAATAGTCATCAGTGACAACCAGACAGTACAAATCTCCATTCTTGCTTTTACGATTGACTGGGCCGAACAGATCCATGTGCAACCGCTCGAGAGGCATACTGACTGAGTTAACCTTCTTAGGTTTGTGAGATTTCTTTTTCCGCTTCCCTTTCTTACATGATACACAAACGTCATTTAAATGAAAATTCTTGACTGAGACACCTTCCACAAGTTGATTCTGAACCAGATGATTCATCTTCCTCAAGTGAATGTGCCCCATTCGTCTGTGCCACATAATAGATTCCTTCTCTGTAGCCTTAGACAGAAAACAAGTGATCTCCCCCTTAGCTGTTACAGCATGACTCATATCCAGAACATACAAATTGTTAACTCTTGGAGCTGAGATCATAATCCACTATTTCGGGATCTTAAAGCCAGGTTTCAGAATGAAGCAAGCATTGTCATCAAAGAATACTATGTATTTCTTGTCACAGATCTGTGAGACACTCAGCAAGTTGTGGTCTATCTGTTTCACGTAGCTTATCTTCTCAAAGCTTACGATTCCCTTTTCCCATACTGCCTTCTTTTGTGATGTAACCCCCTTTATTACCAGCAAAAGCAACATATCCCCCATTGATATTCTTGATGTCAAATAGCAGAGATAAGTCGCCTGTCATGTGCCCAGAAGCTCCACTATCAAAAATCCATAGGCTGCTGATAAGGCCCTGTGGAACTCCCTGCACGACATTCAAAGATTAGTGGTTAAGGGGGACCCAAGCCTTGACGGTCTTGGGTCTACCATCTACATCCAAAGTCGGAAAGTCAACCCACTTTCCGTTAGGAGTTGGTGTTGCTTCCGAAGGTCCGGCAGTTTCTGCACTAACAGATGATCCTCCTTCTTTAGTTGGTGACTTGGGTCTCCAGGTGTTTCCCGATCTCCTTGGCTTGGACTTCTTCTTTGTCTTGGGGCTAGAAGGTCCAGCCTCAGATTCCTTTGGTGGGATAGCCTTTGGATCCACTTCAGACTTAACTGCACGTGGAGCAGTGTCAGGGTTGCCTTGAGGTTTAGCTGCAGCCTGTGCTTGTGGCTTAGGCACTGCTTGAACCTTTTTGGGATCTTGGCTCCCCCTCGACTGCGGACCCCTGCCATCAACTGGCTTTTGGTTCATAGCAATCTTGTTACGAGTGTCATAAACTGTCTGTTTACCTTGTTGTTTCTCAGAAAGCTTAGGAGAAACAGGCAGTTTAGAGTTGCTAGAACTAGGAGCATCATTTGTTTAGATCCTCTTGCGTCTAAATTCGGGGCAAGCAGCAACTAAATGCCCATGAACCCCGCACTTGTGACAGGATCTATACTCCTCAAATGGTGGAGCATTAACATCCTTACTCCTTTTGTTGGATTTCGTGGCAAAGGTGTTTTTGTGTTTTAGATCCTTAAGACATTCTTTTTGCCAGTCTGTCTACGGATAATTATCAAACTCATTGCCTGATGATCCAACAAACTGAGTAACATGTTTATTGGGAGAACTTTCCTGAGCTTGATTCTTGGGGTTCAAAGTGTTCTTCTTTTGATTTTTATTTTTGTTTCTTTTGGACTGATTACCCTGACCCTTTTTCCCATGTCCCCATTGTTCTTTCTCAATTGTAATGGTGGAGTCTTGCCAGATTTTACCAACAAGACCAGGTGCCAGATGCTTATAAGGAAATTCCTTATCAGTATAGATTTTATCAGACCCTTTCAATTGATAGAACACTTTGATTGTTTTACCAGCAGGGGCTTGCACTTTCAGCTCAGGCTCACACAGAATGTGATTTTGGACAGGAATATCCGTATCCTTCACCGGTGCATACCTCTCTGGTTCATCAAGCTCATCTTCAGAACAGTCTGTCTCGCAGACACTAGCATCATCTGCAATCTCACCAAATTTGACAGCAACAGCAGTGGGTGCAGCCTTAGTAACTTCAGCAGGTTTAAGTGCTTCAGTCACTTTAGGCGCAGGAGGAGCAGCCTTAGTGACTTTGGCAGGTTTAACTGCTTCCATCACTTTAGGCGCTTCTGCAGCTTTAGCTGCTTCTGCTGCCAAGTCCATAAACTCTTCCTTCGGTAAGATATCATTGTGATGATGTTCGAATCTTACCGGAGGAGGACACTGAGCATGCTTGGGGCTGGTGGAATTGCCCTCCTTATCTGAGTGTTCGATGATATGATCAAGAACATACTTGCAGTTCAGGTAACTTTCAAGTTTCTTCTTGATCTTCTCATAGTCACAGTTGACAATGGCCAAATGTTTCTTAGTGTCTTCAACCTCATTTATATAATTATTGATAGCAATTTGCTTGTTAGCTAGAGTTTTGGACAATTCAGAAACATCCTTTTTATAATTTTCAACAGTCTTAAGAAAATTTTTCTCTTTCTGTTTTAACGAATCATTTGACCTTTGCAATGGACCTACATCAGCTTTTAAATTCAGATTCTCATCAGTTAATTCTTTGATTCTGAATTTAAGCTGATCACACTCAGTGGAGTCTTTCTTAAGAGTATCAATGGTGATCTTGAGGGCTTTCTCATTAGCTCTCAAAACCTCATTGCTCTCTTGGCATTGACTTAAGTCAGCTTTCAAGTTCAGATTTTCGTCTGTTAAGACATCAATTCTGTACTTAAGCTTGCTACAATCAACACATTCAGGTTTTGAATTGTGTAATTGAAAGAATTTAGCTAAAACAGGAAAATATGATCATACAAGTCACAAATCTAGGTGTGGAAACCCTAGATATGAACAAAATGATAATACTCGGATCAAAACACGTAAAACATCATTTCAAAGACTTTTTCATAGATTAACTTTGATAAAAACTTGTTACAATTGATCACCTAGTCAATCTAATCAACTCACACACTTTCACAAACTTAACTTGAACCTGACCTCAAAACACACACGAACTAAAACTCTTTATAACTTGAAAACACACAAAATCTATATATAATATCTGCACATTCGCCCCTTTACATGGTGCGAATGTGGACTATGTCCACATTCGCCCACTACAAGATACGAATGTGTATCTCTTCAGGTCAGTCTTCACCTTCGCCCGTCTCACTTCTACATTCGCCCACTATCTTCACCTTTGGTCCATCAGAACACAACTAACACATGTTAAACAAGCTAATCCAATCACTAGTCGCACTTCGTGCATCTACAAACTCCCCCTCGACTATTGATTGGATTGTTTTCGATCTTCGTCCATAACCTTGTTCATCAAATAGATTCTCAGCTGCTTCTTTTGTTCTTTTGTCATTTCAGGCTCCAACTTTCGTTTCACCGGTTTAGGCCATCGGCCATCTTCACCTTCTTACCAAGTTTAGCATCCAAGTTGCTACCGGAGTTTATATCATAAGCAAAACAAACTCCGACAACTTGTGTATACTTCTTAGCCTGTTCTGCATCATTGGGATCGTAATGAATTGGATTGTAGAAAAGCATGATGATGTCTTCAAACGTGCAATTGATCAACCACATAGGATCAAATACTTGAACATGCTTGTATTTATCCTTTCCATCTCTCAACACTATCACCGCTTCTGCCTTCCTCCAATCATAATACCAGAAGATAAAATCAGCACTGAAATGTTGTGGCAAAGGCATCAAAGGTATCTTCTTCATCACTTCAGGTGCTTTGTATATCAGTGTCACCCTCTTTCTTCCAGTCTTAGGATCAATATCCCTGTGAACTTTTCTTCTTGGATATTGAGGCTTAAACCTATTCCATTTCGTCCTGCTCTCCCAAACTAACTTATCTGCACACCAACTGTTGAAACAACAAGAATAAGGCGTGGAGATGGTATGGACGTCTCTTCGGGTTGGACCTAACACCTTCCAAGCATGTACCTGCACCACGAACAACTCGTTAGAAGGGGTCCAGAGACCGGGGTCTCTGGACCACCCTCCGACGCTCAACATTAGTGATTTATCCCAAGAAATGTACATAAGGGTAAATAGAAAGGAGTAAATGAGGGATACGAAGTGTGAGAGGAGGTGATGGTTGAAACCGGCGGTTAGCTAGCGGCCGAGGCGATTTCGGGTTGTTTAGCTCGATGGCTGAAAGTTGGTTATTAGAACCATGGATCCGTAGACTGTTGATATGGCAGCTCCAGGGCTCCGTTAGGGGAGCTCGTGAGTTGAGCAGGGGAGCTTAACAGCTCAATCGTGTGTAATTATAGAGAGTTCATGAGCTGCTGATGTGATACTTTAGCAGCTCGTAGGCTCCTCTATGGGAGCTAGGCAGATTAGTTAGTGAGATATTGTTTCTAGAGAGAGAGAGAGAGAGATAGAGTGAGATGTCTTGAGTGAAGATCAAGACAAATGGGATGGGTTTGGGTGAAGGTGTGACCCTTCTATTTATAGAGGGTGAAACCCCAAACCCTAATGGGCTTTGTAGTAATGGGCTGGGCTGGCCCATAAATGTTGGACCCACCTTTATTACTGACCTCCTGTAAGGCAGGTCCTGTGCTCGTGTAAGGCAGGTCCTGTGCTAGGGAGCTGAGGAGCCGATGCAGGTAGCTTCTTTACACCAGCTTCTGGCTTTTCGGCTTCCTGGCCCGAGCTTGATAGCTTCTTAAATATGTTTAAACGTGGGGGTTTGGGTACCCACGTCATCAGCCCCCCAGTCATAAGTAGTCATGACGTAGTCATGGGTGCTTGTGACTTAGTAATCTTATCCCCTTTTTCCCTACCTCTAGAAATTCATAAGCTTTGGTGTAAGGTGTTTGCGCCTTATTTGTTTATGAATTTCTCGTTTTGGACTTCATAATTTTTGCCTTTTCTTGTAGCTTCTACGTTTCCGGTGTTTTTTGAGAAGCTTAGAAGATGCAAAGCTTGTTGGACGTCTTGGAAGTCCTTAGAGCTTCTAGTATCCAAGCTTATTTTGTAGCTTATGAGCTTTGAAACATCTTTATTGTCTTTGAAGCTTCCAAGCTTTCGGTTTTTGCTTAGCTTTCTTTTAGGCGACTTGCTTGAATTTGACTTGTCATGATTGGACGACGGAGCAAGGGAGCTCCAAGAGGCTAGGGACAGCTTGTTAGGTGGTTACAATCTTACCCTTAGAGGAGACAACAAGCATTTCTTGATCATTTATAGAACAAGTTTCTATCTCATGGGGATCGTGTATGTTGCATTGACATGTTGGAAAATTTCTAGGTGATAAGCTTGTAGGTGTGAAGAACTAGAAGATGTTCATCAAGGCTGGGAGACTCTACCTCCCTTATTGGAGAGGGTCTAAAAGTCCATGAATGAATGGAATCATCTTGTTGACGGACTTATCATAGACAAGTAGTGGCTTCGGACATATATGGTAGCATGATAGTACACGCCTTTTTACCTTGTAGAGTTCGTAGCCTTGAGGTTCATGGTAAGCTATATCACCGTAAACATCTTAGTCGCGTGTCCCAAACGGGTAAGAGTTCATAGATATTTGTTTGTCAAATGGCGTAGCTTACTTTCCCAAAGTCTTTGGGTTTTTGAAGCATTTGATAAACTTTTTCTATGATAGGATTGATGGATTCAAACAAGTAGCAGCCAACGATGTAAGAGAATGAGCTTATCGTGTATGTATGGCATACCGTGTTGGTGATCTTGCAATAGACAAGTAGTGGCTTTGATCTTGGTATTTATCATGTCACTACGTGTCCCTTTTTTCTTATACATAAGCTCATAATCACCTTGTCGGGGTTTGTGGTAAGTTATACCAACGTGGGCATTGCTCTCCCGGATATTATTTGGTGCCTGATCGTAGCTGACAGCTTCATTCTATGAGCCCATCGCTTCCATCTATCAGATGTGGCAGCTTACCAGTCTGAGACTTTGAGCTTCTCTAAGTGTTGTGGTAGGCTCATTTTATGATAGATGTGATGGAGCCAAGGAAATATGCTTTCAAAACGTGCAAAACCCGCTGATTCTTCAAAGGTTCCTAGTCTGGAGCAGGTATTTGAGAGTCCTTCCCCCCTTCAAGCCCTGGAGGTTGAGTCTATCCCTCCTTCCAGCGAAGATGGTCCGTTTGCAGGTCTTGACACTGATGGTCTTTACGATGATGTTGGTAACCAAACCTTGGCTTCCACCGGTGAGGGCGATGCCACCAATGAAGCCGAAGATTCCGCTACCCCATGATCCAGCCTCGTTTTAGACTTTGTTAGTTTTTAAAATGTCTTTTGTGGTTGAACTGTTATTGTACTTAGCCCTTGGGGCGTTTTATTTTAGTATTTAATGGAATGCTCCCCCTTTTAGGGGTGATGCCTTAGTTATGTTTAATGTTTGGTTGTCTTGACTCTGTTACTTGTCGTTCGTAGTGTTTGCAATGTCTTTAACTTTTTTCCTAAAGGTGGATGCTGCAGTCACCCAACTTAGGATACTTAGCTAAGGAACCGATGCAATGCTTACCCTATCAGCTTTTGAAACCTTTTCTTTAAATGGTTTCTAAGTGTTATGTTCGTTTTTGTGTATTGTGAACATGTGGGAGCTGTCTTGGTGTGAGGAGCTCACCCTCTTTCATGGGTCTTGGTTTTCCTTCTAAGGACTTGTCCCATGGAGTCGTGGATTGTATTAGGGACTCACCCTGTATACAGGAAGGTCACTTAGCCTTGTTACCTGTTGAGCAGTTGTGGCCTAGGAGCTCATCCCCGTTTCATGGGTAGGTATAGCGCCGGATCCCATGGAGCCTTGTTAGGAGGGGCTCACCCTTTGATAAGATAAGCGACAAGTTAATAATTTGAAACATAGTTCATTCATTAATCATGATTCTTGGAATACAAAGAGACGTTACAACCATTAAACATAGAAACGTTTCAAGTGTTTGCCTTAGAGTAGGCTATATCATGGATTTTGTATGCATGTTGCGGTATTCGACCAACTTTCATGGATCGATGTCTTGTGGAGCTCGTCTTTGAAGAGCATACCTTGTTAGTTTTTCCATGAGTTGGGGTAATGCAATAATGCACTTAAAGTAATGTGGACTTTTCATATGATAAGCTTTCCTCTAAAGTTCCTCTTTTTGTGTTCGCCATATGTCAAATAGACGAAATGTCATGAGGAAATGCTAGGAGGTTCTTTTGTAGTTTCATAAGTCCTTTTACGTAAGAATAACAACCTGTTGAGTAAGAAGGTTATCCTTCTTGTGTAAGAAGGGCAGCTTCTTTACATAAGAATGGCGGCTTCTTGTGTAAGAAGGGCAGCTTCTCATGTGAGAATGGCAGCTTCTTATGTAAGAATGGACAGCTCCTCATACAAGAAGGTTAGCTTCCTTATGTAGGCTCTTTATGTACAACTTCCTGTATAAGGAGGTGAGCTTCCTTATAGGAGCTTTTTATGTAAGGATGTACAGCTTCTTGTATAAGAAGGTTAGCTTCCTTATGGAAGCTCTTTATGTACGGATAGTAGCTTGTCATGTAAGAAGGTAATCTTCTTTGTTGACAATAGTAAGCTTTGTATGCGCTAAGACAATTGTCTTCTAGGATATGATGGTTAGTTTTCTTGGCTTTAGAGGATACTTGAACTTCTTGCAAGGTCAAAGCACTTTACGCTTGAATCCACGATTAACTTTTGTGGAAGACAAGGATGTCTCATAGTATTGTGGACGACGCTTATGCGTAAGAACTTATCATCCTACGCTTGGTGACATTTAAAAGACTCTTACGTTTTCGACCACGTTGTTTAAAATAGAGTATATGGTGATCGTTGATCGACCTTCCTTATGAGCGGATTCTAGGAGAAGATAGTAAGGACAGGCCTTTGCTGAATTTAGTGAAATTCGTTTGATCCTTGGGCCTTTTAAAGTGCATGAGGTAGAGATTGTGCTTGTTTAATGGTATGTGCATCAGCGTGGTGTTTGATTGAAGGGGAGTTAATAAGTAAAAGTTCAAGGGTAGGTGTTCACTTACCTCATAGGTGGTGAAGTCTCAAGGCTTCACGTGTTGAGGTTTTGGGACTCCTTGGACAATTCTTTAGCAAGGTTCTTCCGTATGGCAAAAATATCTCCTAATCAACGCTTTTTGATGCTATGGCGGGCCACCTCTTTCAAGTTGCTTCCTTGTTATAGTGAACAATTTCTGGAAGGCTACCATCATGCTTCCTATTGGCAGCTTCTATATTCTTATGGGGAGCTTCTATGCTCCTGACAGCTGGTTGCTGCTGTAGGGAAGCTGCGAATAAGGATTCACCCGACTCTATTATTTTGTAGACTTCTAATGGTGTGGTAATTTGTCGCGTACACGATCACTGGAAGTTGTTTGCTACGATCCTTGGTGTCACCAAGTTGCATAGTTGCATTGGCAATTTGCTTGCGTGCTTCTTAGATAGGCACGAGTAGCAATGCTCCTTTATTTGATCATTTGTTGTGTTGCCCTAACCATTACTTGAAGCTTCTTTGCTTGCTTTAGTAAGCCATTTGTTGTTCCACAAGTTCCCTTAAAATTTCTTGTGGGTTATTATGTTTCTAAGCCTTGTAGGCTTTGTGAGTATTAACCATCTATCGAAGATTGCACACTTGATAGGATAAGTTTAGGCATATAGGCTCGTCTTTTATAGAACCTTCTTTTTATAAGGTTCCCTTGACGAGGTGTTTAAACTTTTCCATATATCGGCTAAGTGTTAGTGTCGGCAAGATGTGTGGAGGTTTTAGCAGGTTGCTTCGGTGATTGAGCAAGCTGCTTTAGTTAACCTTGATCTTGTCGATGTTGTTCATGCCTGATTCTTTGTAGATAATTATGTGCAAGGTAGGTATTGTTATACCTTTTACGTAAGCGGAGCCACCTAGACATGAGCAATTGAAAGGACGATGTGTTGTTCTTTAGCTTGCTTGATAGGTTCTTTGTTGCTTAGCTGCAATAAGTAACGTTCCTCCAATAGAGAAGCGTATGCCTTATTCAAACCATGATTCTGTTCGAGGCTTCTTTACTCCTACCAATGATGTCACATGTGTAGCAATGTGTTTGTGACCATTTTAGCTTTTAGGGCAGGAGCCTTGACATGTGTAGCTAATCGGCTTCTCTACTTTTTAGTTCCTCTCCTTCTCGGTTTCTAAACTCCTTGATTCGTTCAAAATTAGGTACCCGTACCATTAGCCCCCAGTCATGAGTGGTCATGACGTAGTCATGGGCGCTTATGACTTGGTACCTAACCATTCGATTTTGAACTTCTCACTTATGAGCTTCCTAAGCCTCTAGGCATGTCAAGCTTTTGGGATCCAAAGACCCGTATGTATGAAGCTTTAAACTAGGTGCTTGAGGAAGTTTACTCTTATTTCAAGTAAGTTATTGGTTGGAACCGAATAAATGTTTTTTTTTAAACATGTGACAAAAAGTAACATTTGTCTATTGTTCAACATTGGATGAACATGTTTAGGAGGTTAACGTCCTTATATGCCATATCATTTGTGAACATATTTGTTTTTTGTGTGCAAGCTAAAGTTTATATCCTATGAGAAAGATAGGACAAAGAGGTGAACTTATTTAAATGAGTTAACTCGCTTGGATCTTTATGGCTTTGAGCCGATGGTCATCCTTGTGGGATGTAATCTTTATACGGTTACCTTACTTGTGCCTCATGTTACTTGATAAGGCTAGCTAAGTAGGGATTTTGTGAAGGCGTAGGAGGCTTAGTAGCTTCCGTGCTTCTTGGCTTTGCGAGTTGCCACATTTTCTGATTGGTGTGTTATGGAGGTCACAAAAAAAACTGCTTAATGATGCATTCGTGAGCTTCTCTAGTCACCATAGGTGAGGTCATGCAAAGCTCATTTTGTTCCAAAAGGGTGGCTTCCCTTTCTATCTAGGGGAGCAGCTCATCTTGGCAAATAATTGAATTGGTGCTAAGCGGAGCAAGTATACGAGGCTATATTTTATGCTCTCCATAATTAGTGGGCCAAGCCTTCATTTTTAGCATAATATTGGGCAGCCTCTTTGGTACGAGGAGGTATCTTTCTTCTTTTCCAAGTCCTTTTAAGGAAGGTGTTGAGCCTGCCTTAAGGGATGCGCTCGTTCCCTTAAAGGACTTTGGTGTATGGAAAAGATGTTAATTTTCTGAGGATGATTCGTCCTAACGTTCGTCAATGCTTAGAAAACCTCGGATTGATTCATATGGTGAAGTATAGCTGAGCTTCCAAGATGTTAGCTTCTTTACCTTAGCGGGAAGCTGTGTAGCGTATGACATGTAAGCTAATTTTCATAGTTATTGACATGATTTGTTTTTGTATCTTCCAATATGTCATATATAACTGTTTAAAGCCAAGCGTGGCCTTAGAAAGCAAATATCTTAGAGGTACTCAAGGCACTCTATTACACGTGTTCTCTCCCCAAGGGTTACTTGGGTGTATGTGTTATGTTGTTCGCTTTAGGCTACCTACTTATAGCTTGTGTAGATCTGACTTTTGTCTCTTTGATGTAAAAGCTAAAGTATATTATATGACATAGGTTCGAGTTTGTAGCTACGAGCTTCTAGCTTGTGACTTTGAGCTTCTAGCTTGTAGCTTTGAGCTTATAGTTTCTAGCTACGAGCTTGTAGCTTCTAGCCTTGAGCTTCGAGCTTCAAACTTCTAACTTAGAGCTTCTGGCTTCGAACTATGGATTCCAAGCTTTAGGCTTGTAGCATCCTAGGCTGCAGCTTATAGGCTTGTAGCTCCCGGGCTATAGTTCATGAGTTTACTTATAAAATAGTCTGCAGCTGCCGTATGGCAGCTGGTATGAGTAGTGTACTTTTTCTGATAGCTATAAAGCTGAATAGTTGTCTATAGCTGTCCTATAGCAGCTGACGCACTGACATGCATAGTTGTCTACAGCTGTCCTGTAGCAGCTGACATACTATCATGAATAGTTGTCCACAGCTGTCCTATAGCAGCTGACGTACTGACATGAATAGTTGTCCGCAGCTGTCCTGTAGCAGCTGACGTATTTTATGAATAGTTGTTTAGGCTGATAAAGCTGAATAGTAGTCTGTAGCTGCCCTACGGGAGCCAGGCTGCTGTACCTGACCTGACTAGCTGATAAAGTGTGTGTTTATTATTTTTATTTATTAGTTATTATTTTATAAGTGAAGTTAATGGTTAGCTTACAAGTGCATGGGCTTTTTACACACCATGGTTACACCCATAAGTCCCTTCACTTTTACTAAGAATTTTGGGTCAAATATAGGTTAGGCTAAAAGTTGAAACGAGATGTAATGTTAGTTTTATTCAAGACTTTGTTTAACAACATTTAGAACTCTTGATTACTTTTTTTTTTAGAAGCTCGTTTCACCGATATGAGAAGTAAAATATTTTTACACTTTACCTTGCTTAAGCTAGTAGGAGTTTTTAGGAGCTTATGCCTAATGTTAGTATCGAGAGAGCGATCATGTGCTTGTATCGCATGTGCACATGAAGTGAAGTGAAGAGCTATAAATGAATGTTGAGTACACAAAGATGTAAAATGAGCTTACATAGAGGGAGATTTCTAGCTCAGGGGGCTTACCTAGGGGAGCAAGTATTGACCTCCGCTTAGTACATTAAGATGTAACATGAGCTGCCATGGGGAAGGACTTCTAGCCCAGGGAGCTTCCATGGGGGAGCTTGCCTTCCATACCTGTTAAGTGTTGACCTTCTTTTTGTGCACATTTGGCACATTAAGATGTAACATAAGCTGCCATGGGGGAAGGACTTCTAGCCCAGGGAGCTTCCATGGGGGAGCTTGCCTTCCATACCTGTTAAGTGTTGACCTTCTTTTTGTGCACGTTTGGCACATTAAGATGTAACATAAGCTGCCATGGGGGAAGGCTTCCCGCTCGCGGTGCTCCCTTATGGGAGCAAGTGCTGACCCCTCTTTCTATATGGCAGCAAGTGTTTTTGCCATTTTGGTGAAAGATACCACTTTTTATGCTTTTGAGGTCTATTTGCTATTGACTAAGCACTTTTGTGGATTAGTGTGTAAGAAAGTCTGACTTTTGACTTTTCTTACCTTTTTACTGTTCCCCACTGTAGCAGGAGCTGCGATATGGCAGCCTAAAGCTTCCATAGGGTACCCAGCTCCGATTTACGTCATTCGATTTTTTTTTTAACTCGTAGATCAGTTGTGGGGTTCTAGCATCCACGTCGTGAATTATAGAGTTGATGACATCACTTACAATGGAGCTGCGGTATGGCAGCCTGCAGCATAAGTTGTACAAGATGCAATACTTGTTGTACTAGATACTTTAAATATGTTGAATAAAGTTGTTTTCTGATTTTTTTTTTGTCACATACTTTTATGTGTGCTAAAAGACAAAAGTGGGATAGTCAAACCTTGGGACAAGTGTGTACACATCTTCCAATAGACTTATTCTTTAAATAATATGTTTTGAGATGTTTCATACTCTTTTTTTTTATCAGATTTTTTGTGAAGATATTTTTTCATAATAGAATATAATATCATCTTTTAATGACCTTTTGGATGGCACCACATAAAGTGGGGTTGAGTATTGTGTACAGAAAGTCTTTCACTTCTTTACTATTCTTTTTTGACTACGTTTGAACAAAGTGTAAACATGTGTTCAAAGGTTGTAGTTTTTTTTCATCAAGAATATGAGTAAATTTTCAGATTTGACGTTTTTATCAAAGGAGATACATGTAGCAACCGAGTTATAAGTGTATGGAACCCGGTCACCGGCTTTGTGGCGCAAAAAACGCAAACATATGTGGGAGGTGTAGGAGTGATTTTTCCGGTAAGAACATCCTCTCCATCCTTAAAAAGAAAGAACTTAGGAACATTTGGGGCTAAACCACAAAGAGTTTCATGTTCTAAGCGCGATAGCCCCACGGTGGGCGCCACTTGTTGAAACAACAAGAATAAGGCGTGGAGATGGTATGGACGTCTCTTCGGGTTGGACCTAACACCTTCCAAGCATGTACCTGCACCACGAACAACTCGTTAGAAGGGGTCCAGAGACCGGGGTCTCTGGACCACCCTCCGACGCTCAACATTAGTGATTTATCCCAAGAAATGTACATAAGGGTAAATAGAAAGGAGTAAATGAGGGATACGAAGTGTGAGAGGAGGTGATGGTTGAAACCGGCGGTTAGCTAGCGGCCGAGGCGATTTCGGGTTGCTTAGCTCGATGGCTGAAAGTTGGTTATTAGAACCATGGATCCGTAGACTGTTGATATGGCAGCTCCAGGGCTCCGTTAGGGGAGCTCGTGAGTTGAGCAGGGGAGCTTAACAGCTCAATCGTGTGTAATTATAGAGAGTTCATGAGCTGCTGATGTGATACTTTAGCAGCTCGTAGGCTCCTCTATGGGAGCTAGGCAGATTAGTTAGTGAGATATTGTTTCTAGAGAGAGAGAGAGAGAGATAGAGTGAGATGTCTTGAGTGAAGATCAAGACAAATGGGATGGGTTTGGGTGAAGGTGTGACCCTTCTATTTATAGAGGGTGAAACCCCAAACCCTAATGGGCTTTGTAGTAATGGGCTGGGCTGGCCCATAAATGTTGGACCCACCTTTATTACTGACCTCCTGTAAGGCAGGTCCTGTGCTCGTGTAAGGCAGGTCCTGTGCTAGGGAGCTGAGGAGCCGATGCAGGTAGCTTCTTTACACCAGCTTCTGGCTTTTCGGCTTCCTGGCCCGAGCTTGATAGCTTCTTAAATATGTTTAAACGTGGGGGTTTGGGTACCCACGTCATCACCAACCAACAGGAGTATTGTTCACTGAAGCTCCAGTCATAGGGAATCTGCAAATGTCTCTGACCGCCCAGTACGGTAGAGTTAATAAATCAATAAATCTGTAGAAATACAAGATTCCTGATTCCCATTTGATAGCTAAGCACTTCAATCTTCCCAAATATGTCCAACCGAGAGCTCTGCCTTTGAACTTCTAGTTGTGAAATCTGTAAAAACTACCTTGAGCTTCAAGCTTTGGTCGTTTGTCATCCATTTCCTTCAACTTCTGTAGATATGTCTTCAATTCATCAGTCCGACTTGAAGATTGTTGCTTATCAGTACCAAACACCGTCTCAACAAACTCCTCACTTCTTTTCTTAGCTTTTCTTTTAGCCGATACGTTTGGTAACTCAGTGAAGTTTGGGAAAACTACATCTTCATTGTTCAGTCTAAAATATTGTGGATATTCCTCGTGAGTAATATCCTCAATCTCCACTTCATCCATTTCAGGAGTATTCTTATCATCAGAGCGATTTCCAATATCCTTTTCAGGAATATCTGGAATCGACTCATCCATCATAATCTCCTCCAATGATTTCCCTACTCGCTGTGCAATACCTTCCAAGATTTCTTTGGCAACAGCAGCAGGTACTTCACCTTCCTCTAAGTCAGGATCATTATACTCGATCTCATATCATCAGTCTGAAAAATCTCAGCAAACTTGCCCGTGAACTCAATGGTGCATTCTCTCTTCTCTAACATATCTCTATACACCTTCTTTGCATCATCATTCAGAGACCTCACCTTTTCATTCTAGAATATGCTTTCATCTGAGTCTACATTCCCAGCTTTCTTCTTCTTTGAACTAGACTCTCCAGCATCCTTCTATGGTGTTCTCTTTTTAAATTTAAACTTACTCGAATCATCTCCCCCGTCATCATCATCACTTCCATCACTATCATCATCATCCTTACTACCTGATCCCTCCGCATCATCATCATCATCATCTTTATCACTTTTCTTGCTTTCTTCATCATCACTCTTCTCAGAATCATCATCCTCCTCATCATCCTTTTCTTCTTCATCATCAGAAGGCTCACAATCTACCTGTTCCTCCTCTTTTTCTTTGTCTTCCTCACCTTCTTTCAACTTTGGTGCTTCATTGTACAAACTGTCCAACAAATCACTAAGACGTTTGTTTTCAGCCTTCAGTTCTTTGTTGTCAGCCTTGATAACTCTAATCATGCTTCTATTTCTGCTACACTTAACCTCAAGATCTTTATTATCAGCTTCAAGTTTCTTCACTTTCTGCTCGATCTCGTCTCGATTAGTCTTAGAAGCAACCACAATCGGAAGCATCTTTTCTTCATTTTGTTTAAACTTGGCAATCTCAGCCTGTTGAGCTACTATCATCTTCATCATATCATCCATCCGTTTGTTAACCTGCTTCATCACATCATCAGACACAGTAACTTTCTTCGATTTGGATGGCTCAGCTTCTTTTGCCTTCTGTTTCTAAGGATTCTTGAACATATCCAAAACATTATCCAGTGCAACATTAAAATCATCAACCGGTGAAGATAGCTTCGATAATGTACCTGCATCAGGTATCTTTTTCCCTTTGAGCAACTGAGCAATCTCTTTTTCTCTCAATTGCTTGGTGCTAGACTTCTTTGCCATGGATTTGTGCTTCGGTTTAGGCAAATTCACTACCACAGTCTCACATGTTTCCAGCTCATCCAGATTAATACTCAGACCTGTATCAACATCTGCAGTCTTCTTCTGTGAAACTTCCTCAATCGACTTGTTTAAAGATTCAGACTCACCAACCATAGTGGCCTTACGTTTGGTGGTCTTTACTCTTTCCTCATCAAAATCCCATTGTTCATCAACCTTTGTCTCCTCTGAATCAACAGAGTCTTCATCAACCAGACTAGTTCCCTTCTTTGCTGTAGTTTTCTTCCTAGAAACCTGTTGCTTAGAACTTCCCTGATCAGTCTTTGCTTTGCCCTTCCCTTTGGCTCCAGCATTGACTACTTGCCTCTTCCTCTTAGTGTTTGCATCAGCATACACTAAAGGATCATCATTGTCAGAATCACTGTTTTCATGTCTTGCTTTGTTCTTGCCAGGATCAGTGTAACCCTGACTAGCCAAAGCCCCAAAAAGTCTCCTGTGAGGTGGCTTTTCCTCATCTGGCACACCTTTATATCCTTTCATCCTTACAAGTGTACGAATATTCATGTGATCTTGACCTAGGATCATAGTTGGATCCTTATTCAAATCAGGATACTTATGGTCAAAGATCATCATGAGAAACCTTGGATATAGCATGAACCGCTTCTTCTTCAAACCCTTCAACATCTCGAGCATGTGATCTAAAATCATCCCGGATACATTGAATGGTTTGTTAAGAGTTAACGCAACCATCAATGAACTCAATCTTCTCCTCATCACGTCGTATCCACCGCTCACACATCCAAAGACATGGATAATTACGTGTGCAAGATACTTGAACTGCACACTTAATTTCCCTTTATGCATTGATCCATCAGTAATCGGACCCTTGTACTTCATCCTCAAAAAGCAAGCTTTCTGTTCGGTCCAAGACAGCTCTCTGGGATCATCACTAACTTCAAACTTTATCTGCAGTGCTTCCCTGATGTCTGATTCTGTCAGAAACATCTCCATCCCCTGAATCTTGCTATTGATAATAGTTTGATTTTCCCAAAAATCATACTTAGCATTCTTGTAAAAATCTAAAACTATATCTCTATAAATGATTGTTGGTGTAGCTAAGGCATGAATAATTCTGCTTCGTCTCAGAAACTCCACGGTTCCAGCAAACTCAGTATTCTTTTCAACATCTCCGACAAAAGCACAGCAATTGTGTGACGGTTCGAATGGCCAACCATGTGGAACAGCTGCTTCAGCTTCCTGTACAGGATCTGGTACAACATTTTCCACTGGTGCTTCAACGTGTTCGGGTTGATCAGCCATCTGCACATCAAAATCAGAAAAAAACACGTCAAAATACAAAAACGACAAAAAGTTACAAATTTTAAGGTTTAACAGATTCCACATTCGCCCGTTATGGCTTGACCGAAGGTGGATTTTTAGGTACGAATGTACACTAATTAGCACGAATGTGAAAATGATTTTGTTAAAAGTCACATTCGCCCAATTTACAACACATTCGCCCTTTCAATTCTACATTCGACCATTTAATATGGTCGAATGTAAAACCTGAAAATCTCCAAAATTTAATATTTTTCCAAGTTTGTTTTTAGACTCTAATTTTGATTCAGACATGTTCTAATGTGGCCGATTAACACTCGAGAACCATCAATTGTAAGAATTACTCAATTTTCATTAGTTTTAAAGTGGAATTAGGGTTTCGAAGCTTCAATCGATCAATCAAACCTCTAAACAATGTTATTAACCTAATTCCTCATACTATCTCCCCCTAAAACTAATGAGGATTGAATGTTTATCAAAAACAATCAATGAAAACCATCAAATATTCACAGATTAGGAACCCTAGGTTGGTAATCCTAAAAACACAAATTCTGGTCTGTTATAATCTCCATTACCTGTGAAATAAAATGCAAAATGATCAGGAAACACTAGGGAATAAGAAACACAATCAAGAGAAATCACAGCAACAAGGTTTGGTATCTTAGAAAAATTTTGAAAAAGTATGAATGAAGGGTCGAACCTGTGTTGAGGCTTATATAGAAAGGCACATTCGCCCGTTGGAGATGGTCGAATGTGGGTGAGAACCACATTCGCCCCAAATGAATGGCACGAAAGTGAATCCTGTTCACCCGAAAGTGGAGTTTGTTTAAAAATCCCACATTTGCCCAACTCTAAACAACCGAATGTAAAGAATTTTCCACATTCGACCCAATTAAGGGGCGAATGTGAAATGGAAAAATCTGAAAATTTTGCCAAATCACGAATTCGAATCCCATTCAACATTTTTTCAATCCGTTAAACTTCAAAAACTCATAATTTCACTTTTTGAATGATACAAAGCCCAGATGGTTTCAACAAATCTCAGAAATTGACCATCAAACACCATCGGTTATCTAAAATAAAGCAGAAATGCAAAAATTTTGGTTTTTCTGAAATTTTATCAAAACACACCTAAAATCTTTTGGATTTTGTATCTTTTTAACAATAAAAGTAAAATGCATCAATGTAAACAAAACAGTAAACAATTTGTGATATCCGGTAAGAGGATCATATCAGTTTTCTGAGAAATCTGATCACAGCGTTGATTTTTTTGTTTAATATTATCATTAGAAACAGTATGTGACACGGCAATTGCTGATATTGTGGTCCACTTAAGCTCACATGCAGACTATTACGCAATGCTTTAAAATGATACGAGTTAGGTGTATTAGACTAACACATTGTGGTGCCCACACACACGACATACTCCCGTATCAAGTAATTGCACAAAGCTTCGTCGTAACGCGTGATTATGCCAGAGTTATCCGTAAAAGTTACAAAGTATATAGCACAGAGGTATACAGGTCAGCAAACGAATGCAGCAGAGCAACATGTCCATATATACTAGGTTGAGGCTGATATCAACTACTGATTTGCATCAGTAAGTCAATACGATGTAATAATGATCTTTGATAAATAAAACATGAAGTTCCTCAATTCGGTAACTTTCGGTTTTGGCATTTAAGCTCTTTTAGCAAATATTCTGATGAAACTAGGTCCGTAAATCAATACGACAGAAGTTTAATCAGAATATCCCAGATAACCATAACATAACGACCCGAAACCTCAGATTTTGGCAATCCTATCAAACGAAATTACGGTACTAAGACCATATGCCCATGAGGTGTTCAGCCACGAACGCGTAGTTCGTTATGTTTGTATCACTAATGCACGCAATTTTTAGTCTATAAAGCCTATCAGCACATCACACATAGTCAACACACGCCTCATATTACTATACAAATCTTTAGCCTGTGTCAAATCCCCACTGATGTACTATCATTTCCTCTATTTATCCAGGAAATCATTTTTGGTTTTTCTAATTTTTAGGTCTTTTTGAATTTTTCAATGTTTTTGGTTTTTCTGATAAAATGACTCCCCCTAAAATAAAGAACATATTTTTGGGTTTTTAATTTTTCTGAAAAACAATAAAAACTTTAAAGGAAATTTTAAACTAAAAAGCGATAAACCGAGGTGCTGATTAGTCCTGTTTTTCCTTTATGTTGTTAACTTTTAAAAGATATTCAAAGCGGGATCTGTCAAAAGCTTTTGTAAACAAATCTGCACGTTGGTAGTTAGTATGGATTTTGACCATATCTATCAATTCTTTAGCGTAACAATCACGGATAAAATGGTATTTAATCCGGATATGTTTCGCTTTAGAATGATTGCCGGTATCTTTAGTTAATGCGATAGCGGCTTCGTTGTCACAGTGTATAGGGGTTTTAAGAAACTGCAAACCGTAATCCACCATCTACTGTTGGATCCAGAGCACTTGCGAACAACAACTCGAGGCTGCAATGTACTCGGCTTCACAGGTAGACAGCGCCACGGAAGTCTGCTTCTTACATTGCCAGGTGACTAACCTGCTCCCTAAAAACTGGCAACCAGCTGTAGTGGATTTGCTATCCTTGTCACAGCCGCCCCAATCTGCATCACTAAAAGCAATGAAATCAAAATCATCATCATTAGGGTACCAAAGTCCTCTCGAGGGACAACCCTTCAAATATCTAAGGATACGCTTGACCGCCGTCAGATGACTTTGTTTCGGCTTCGATTGATAGCGGGCACAGAGACACGTTGCAAACATAATATCTGGTCGAGATTCCGTCAAATACATCAAAGATCCGATAATTGCTCTGTATGTAAATGGGTCCGTCAGCTCCCCCTTAGCGTCCACTCCAATCCCGTGATTGGGTTGAATCGGGGTATCCATCGGCTTGGAATCCTCCATCTGGAACCGGCTCAAGACTTCGGATACGTATTTCGTCTGGTGAATGAAGATCCCCGTGGGTCTTTGGTCCACCTGCAAGCCTAGGAAATACTGCATCTCCCCCATTGCGCTCATCTCGAACTTTTCCTGCATGACAGTTTCAAACTCCCTGCATAAAAGCTCGCTAGTTGAACCAAATATTATATCATCAACGTATATCTGCACCAGAAGCAAATCATCCCCTGATTTCTTTGTGAATAGGGTGCAGTCGACGAGTCCGCGCTAAATTCCCTTGGCCATGAGGTATGTACTTAGCTCCTCGTACCACTGTCTCGGAGCCTGGTGCAAACCATATAAAGCTTTGTTCAGCACATAGACCTTATCCCGGTGGATTGGGTCCTCAAAGCCTGGTGGCTGCCCGACATAAACCTCTTCTTTGACTTTCCCGTACAGAAATGCGCTCTTGACGTCCATTTAATATACTTTGAACTTCTTATAGGAAGCAAACGCAAGAAACATCCGAATAGCTTCAATGCGTGCTACAGGAGCATAGATTTCGTTATAATCAATCCCTTCGATTTGATGGAATCCCTGCACGACCAATCTGGCTTTGTTACGAACTATAACACCACGATCATCCTTCTTGCACTTAAATACCCATTTAGTGCCAATCTTCTTTCTTCCAGGCGGTAAATCAGTGAGCGTCCAAACCCCCAATTTCTGAAATTGTAATAACTCCTCCTGCATTGCTTCAACCCAACCGTCCTCCAGCAAAGCGTCCTTGTATGTCCTTGGCTCTACTTGCGACACATAACACGCAAACGACCAATCATTTTGACTACCAGATTTTTGTATTTTGGCATATAAAGCTAAAGCACCAAAACTCTCTGGCGAATTAACACTTCGCAGCTGCCCTCTGGTCATCACACTGCTACCAGGATCACCGATAACTTGCTCCAGCGGGTGAATACGATGAATCCGAGATTCCGGATGTTCAAGTACAGTAACTCACGGTGATCGGACGCACCAACGGTGAAGTCGCCGCGTTTTCACACTCGTAAAGTAATCTGATAACAGCTTCTTCAACCAAGCTATCTAGATTGAATGATTCAAAGAAATCTTTGTAATCAAACATCCAATCAGGACCCATCCCTTGCACATTTTGTGTATATCGTTGAACTTCCACGTTAGCCCAATCCTCCACCCGACGAGTTCGCTTGTTGTATACCCGTTTGAGCGGGGTTGCATATCCAACAAAGTATCCCTCTTCAGCTTTAGGACTAAACTTCTCGCTTGGATTCAACATCGTGCATGGTGCCCCAAAAGGTTCTAGATACTCTAAGTTCGGCTTTCGTCGGTGTAACAGTTCATAAGAAGTTTTACCAAACTTCTTCACCGTTAAAACCCGATTGAGTGTATAATTTGCTGCATAAATCGCCTCATTCCAGAACATTACTTGAAGATTCGAGTCTGCGAGCATTGTTCTAGCCGCTTCAATTAGAGTCCTGTTTTTGCGTTCAGCAATACCGTTCTGTTGTGGGGTGTACGCAGCCGAATATTCATGATGAATTCCTTTGCTTTCACAAAGTTCATCTATCTTTGTATTTTTGAACTCCGTCTCATTATCACTCCGAATTCTCTTTATCTTCAAGTTGTAGAGATTCTCCAATCGAGTGAACTGAACTTTCAAGTTGTTAAAGGTGTCACTTTTATTCTGCAAACACATCACCCATGAAAGTCTTGAGTAGTCGTCAGTGACGACTAAACAATAAAGCTCCCCAAGATGACTTTTGCGCTTGACCGGTCCGAATAGATCCATGTGCAATCGCTCAAGTGGCATCTCAACAGAGTTAACTTTCTTCACTTTGTGGGACTGTCTGTGTTGCTTCCCCTTCTTACAACTTACACACTTGTCATTCAGATGGAAATGTTTCACGTTTACTCCATCGACAAGTCCATTCTTCACAAGATGATTCATTTTTCTCAGATGAATGTGCCCCATTCTATGTGCCACATTATCGATTCCTTCTCGGTCGCCTTGGATAGAAAACATGTTATTTGCCCCTGGGATGTCATCGCCTTGGACATATCAAGAATATAGAGGGTGTTGACGCGAGGTGCCTTCAACATTACCCACTCCTTTGGAATTTTGAAGCCCGGTTTGAGAATGTAGCAGGATTTGTCATCAAAATGAACAGTGAATTGTGTATCACAGATTTGACTGATGCTCAACAGATTATAGTCTATCTGCTTCACATATGATATCCTCTCAAAGCTCACAATCCCATTACTCACGCTCCCATCCATAGTGATATATCCGCCTTTATTCCCAGCAAATGCAACATATCCACCATTAATATTCTTCACGTCGAACAGCAACACAAGATCCCCGGTCATGTGGCCTGAAGCTCCACTATCAATAATCCAAAGACTGCTAATAGGGCCAGCTGAAGCTCCCTGCACACGTCAAGTAAAACAGTTAGTTCTTTCGGGGGACCCAAGCCTGAGTCTTGGGTCTTGGAATATCATTGTTCAAAGAAACTTTCTCATCAACACTTTGTTTTGGATCAATCTTTTTAGGATTATTCAAAACATTTTCCTTTTTCTCATTGGATTTTGAAGTTGAGGCACCTGGAGAACCATTTGGTGTCCAAGATTGTTCAGTTCTTTTCAAGATACGAATCTGAGATTTTGGGTTCTCAGTCGGTTTCTGAACATTGTTTGCAAAGGAAACTTTCTTGGTTACCTATCTGACTTAACAGACTTAGGTCCAACATTTGACTTTACAATAGGTTTTTGTGGAACCCTTTGCCTATCATTTGTTGTGTTCACCACTAGTTTTCTCCATGAATGTTCCATAGCGATCCGATTTCTGCAATCATACTGAACCGGACGATTGTTCCTCGTTTGATAAAAATTATTTTGATTATAAAACTATTGTTGTTGAGGAACAACTCGTCTATGAGGTGGAATGTAATGATCGATCGGCTTTCTCATGGAATTCCTCACTTCAACTTCGTGCCTCTTATGCCTTACATACGGGCATTGAGCAAGTAAATGCCCTCTCTCCCCGCATTTAAAGCATGCACGGTATTCCTCAAAAACATTAGGAGCATTCGGTTGAGCAAATGATCGAACTGGATATTGATCATTATACTGTTTGTTCCTCAAACTCTCAGGGAGTGGCCCTTTCGAGTAAGTAGGCTCATGAAAACCGTTTGCTTTGTTTTTGGGTTTAATGAACTCTGTGACATGAACCTTTGGTTCTTGAGGAACATCCAAAAACAATTTCTTTAAAACGGCAGGTGGAATTTCATTTGTTCTCTCATGTTTTGGTAACCAAATGGTGCTTTCTTGCCAAATTTTATCAATTTTAGCATAATTGGCATTTTTAATTGGAAATTCCTCGTCAGAGATGATCTTATCGGATCCTTCCATCCGATAAAACACCTTGACTGGTTTGTCACAAGGTTCATTCTTAACATTTTTCTTAATTTCTTTCTTAATCACATTCTTTTCAGACTTTTTCTCACGATGTGCATTTGCCATTGGATGCAGATGCTGAGATGGTGACACTGGTTCATTGGTAATGATGTGATTTTCTTTTGGAATTTCACATGCATTAGTACTTTGGAAACTACCAGAGTCATCACTCTCAGTGTCTGAATCAACACTCTCAGCGGTAACACCCTCATCATTCAAACCTAAAATCGGCCTCATATCGGAATGTGGATCACCAATACTCGAAGTATTAGATTCATTTTCCGATGATGAGTCTGATTTTACCGAGCTCTCTAGTGTCACTTGATGACAGTTATGGTTTTCAAAAAGCACCGGAGATGGCATAGACTTGTAATTAGTGGTTTGATCATCAATGATGTGGTCTACCACATAAGCAATATGCTTATAACTTTCCAACTTCTTATTGACTTTTTCAGCAAAGCACTTAATGGCAGCCGTTTCCAACTTAGTGTTTTCAATTTCATTTATATAGTTATTAATTGCAAGTTGTTTTAATGAAAGAGTATTTTTAAGGTCGGAAATGTCCTTTTTATAACCATCAAGTACCTTGTTGTAAGCAATCAACTCTTTGCGAGTAGATTGACAGTTGATGATAGCACTATCACGTTGAACGCGAAGTTCTTTATTTTCATCTGTCAATCTATCACAAGTACCACAGTATCTATCACTAGTAACATCAGTACTACACTCGGAACTTACAGATTTAGGAGGATCTGTGATGGCCATCAAAGCAAAATGAGCTTCCTTTCCAGCGAAAAACTTGGAATAATCAATCCTGGTGAAAGCATCATCAGCAATGCACGACTTCCTCGTCTTTAGAAAATCTGCTTCTGCTAGCAACTGGTCAATATCATCATCCAAGGATGTAACGCTCGCTTCTGCATCTGATTCACTGTCTGAATCTGAATAAACTGATTCACACTCCTCAGGAACATCAGAAACTGTGTCAATCACCACTCCAGAACTTGACTCCTCAGCTTCAACCTCAACAGGCTCAGTTTCCACTTCCACTTCTACCTTAGATTCATCAACTTCAACCTCAGTTTCTTCCTTCTTTTCAATTATCACCGACTCCTCAGTTTCAACCTGTCGGGCAACACAAACCACATTTCCACCAGTTGTAATCTCCTCAACACCAATTTGCATCCCAGACCAATCAATCCGTTCATCCTGTTGGATCACCAAGGCTTGATTCTGATTTGTGTTCTGTTGGATTTCGTTTGGTGTAGTAATCGGTATTACTGTTCGGTTAGTGTTATTTGGTGATTGGTTTTAAGTCTGGTTTGTTGTGTTTGGTTGTCTGTTCTGGTTGTTGTTAGAAGTGTTTTGTCGGTTTTGGTAGTTGTTTTGGTTTTGATAGTTGTTGTTACTTTGGTAAGAAACTTGGTTTTGGTTTTGTTGTTGACGGTTCTGGTAGCTTGCATTGAAAGGGTTTCTGTTACCTTGTTTTGGTGGCTGGGTGCATTCCCGTTTGAAGTGACCTTTCCCTCCACAATTAAAACAAGTCACCTTCTCCTTGTTGAACCCGTAGGTTGTATTTGGAGAGGTTCCCAAATCAGTTCTACCCGTCTTTTCGATAAACTCCGTTGCCCTTCTCAGAATACTCGCAAAAGCCCACTGGATGTCAATAAGTTCCATCTCTTCCTTATCAATCTGTGCATAGTCTTCATTGGTCAAGTTATTGTTCCCAATTTGACTTGCAACCAACCCGTTATAAGAAGAAACCACCGGTTGTTGACTGGTTTGAGTCATTGGATTCATGTATTGTGTTTGTTGAAGTGGTTGTTGTGATTGGCTTGCAGTATAGAATGCTGCTTGCTGCATCGGAGAGAATGGCGAAATGTAGGAATTATTGTATTGTTGTTGTGGTGGTGGTGGTGTGTATGATGGTTGTGAGTAGGATGAGGTTTGTGCGATATAGTTGATGGTTGGTTTTGGTGATTCCATAACATTGGAAATACAAGCAACATGCGGTGCCACTACTCCTCCTGAACTCGAATTTCCAACTGGTACTGAAGTGCCTCCAAAATATAAACTTGGGTTCTAAGGAATCTGTGATCTTTTAGCTTTCCTCTTTTCCTCAAGCTCTTTGTTCTCCAGCTTCTGCACAAACTCATTGATAGTCCAGAATTTGTAAGCATCCTTCTCTTTGAGAACTTCCACATGCTGATCCCAGTAAGGTGGTAGATCATCTGCAAACTTCCTCTGACATACTCTCCAATGGAACTGGTTCACCAGTGTTCTCCAAAACCGGTGCAGTGTAACCTCTAGCAATCATCCTCCATGCCTCTGCACCCTCCACTCCCATGCCTTCCAGATGGATCTTAAACTTTTTCTGCCACTGGTTATATTCTTGCATGTCCATGAGCTTAGGTGGCCGATTTCCACTTCCTGAAGATAAGTCATTTATTAGTGTGGAAATAGCATTGGTATTTTGAGTATTTACCACCGCTGCTGCTACTCCCCAATAGTCAGGTTGTGGTGCTGGAGGTGCAACACTCTGAGGCATCGAGCTAGTCATCGCTATGTAATTGATCGGTTGCGAAGACTGTGTGCTCGTCTTTTGTGCTGCCACAGTCCATGGGTCCATCACTTGCTGTTGTGGTTGTGTTGTTGCTGGTCTCGGGGTAGTCGGAAAATTCCACATGATGTTCACGAACTTCGAAAATCACAACACTTAGAAAATTTTCCAAACTTAAATCTACGTTCGCCCAAACTGTTCTACTTTCGTCCCTTTTGAGTCACTTTCGTCCAAAATGTCTCAGCCGAATGTAGAATATCACCAGAATGTAAAATATCAAAAACCTAATTTCCACTTTCGTCCAAACTAACTCAGGTTCGTCCACTCTAATTCCACATTCGCCCGCCCGATCAATCGAATGTGAAAAAATATACCCGAAAGTGAAAAATTCAAACTTAAAATTCCAGATTCGCCCAGAATTAAGCTAGATTCGACCAGAAAACACACACGTTCGCCCACTCTAGGTCAGGTTCGCCTACAACATCACAGATTCGCCCATTTTACTTCTGAAAAACGGTTACACTTTGAAAAACGGTTATTTTGATCTCTGATTTTCAAAAGTTTATGAATTTAGATGATCTTTATCAGGTTTTGATTCGGAATTGATTTGGAACAACTTTAATTCTTGGAAAACTTGATTTTAACCAGAAATTCAACTCTAAATCAATCAAAAACACTCAAAAACCATTTTCAATAAAAAACAGATGTATTTTTACCAAAATTATGTCCAAATCAGCTCTGATATTATCAATTTTGTTGTTGTATGATCCGTATGGCTCTGATACCACTTTGTGATTGAAAGAATTTAGCTAAAACAGGAAAATATGATCATACAAGTCACAAATCTAGGTGCGGAAACCCTAGATATGAACAAAATGATAATACTCGGATCAAAACACGTAAAACATCATTTCAAAGACTTTTTCATAGATTAACTTTGATAAAAACTTGTTACAATTGATCACCTAGTCAATCTAATCAACTCACACACTTTCACAAACTTAACTTGAACCTGACCTCAAAACACACACGAACTAAAACTCTTTATAACTTGAAAACACACAAAATCTATATATAATATCTGCACATTCGCCCCTTTACATGGTGCGAATGTGGACTATGTCCACATTCGCCCACTACAAGGTATGAATGTGTATCTCTTCTGGTCAGTTTTCACCTTCGCCCGTCTCACTTCTACATTCGCCCACTATCTTCACCTTCGGTCCATCTGAACACAACTAACACATGTTAAACAAGCTAATCCAATCACTAGTCGCACTTCGTGCATCTACAAATTGGAGGAAGAACATACCTGATTAGACGACTGTGTAAGGGCCATCAAAGCATAATGAGCAGCCGTCTTCACTGATCCTAAGAAATCAGCAAGGTTGTTCTTTGTACAGTCAGCATCCACAAGTATTGACCTTTTGCTTATCAAGGCATCTGCTTCAGCTAACAAATCCTCCAGATCCACCCCTTCATCAGAATCACAGTCGGAGTCACAATCCAAAGCTTCAACTTCAGGAATAACTGCTTCAGATTGGCTTGGACTCTCTTCAACTTCTTCATGAGCATCAGACATAATTTGGGCAAAGCATGCTGCACCACCATGAGGAGCTTGTTCACTAGTGATGAGATGATTCAAGTTGAACACTTCATCTTCTTGAACTACCAGGGCTTGATTGTTGTTTGCTTGAGGCCTCTGGTTCTGGTGGTTAACTGGGACAAGAGCTCGTTCAGCATTTTGGTTAGGTTGTGTCTGAGCTTGCTGCCTCTGATTATTCTGATTGCCTCTGTTGTTGTTGAAGGGATTCTGATTTCCCTGTTGTCTAGGTCGATCACATTCTCTGGAAAAGTGTCCTCTGTTGCCACAGTTGTAACAGGTGACCTTCGTCTTATCAAACCCAAACTTAGTGTTGTTTTTGATCAGCACATCTCTCCTTCTAGTTCTATCCATATAATCCTTTGCACGTCTCACCACACTAGCGAAGTGCCACTGAATGTCTATCAGATCCATGTCATCCTTGTCAATCTGGGCATAATCTTCTTGAGTTAGGTAAGGATTCCCGATCTGCCTTGCAACTAATCCACTATAGGAATTGACCAAGGTTGACAGCAGAGCCATATGTTCTTGGGCTAACTCTACAGTCACCTTCTCAAAACCTGCAGTGTTCAGTTGTTCTGTGACAGGATTGGTCCGATAGGCACCCTGATTTGAAGTAGAAGCACCTCCATATCGACCAAAGTTAGCAGATAAAGCACCACCAAACCCTGATGAATAAGGTCCACCAAAGTTGGAAGTTGCCTGAGCTGGTCTTGCAAGATGAGCAAACGGATTAACACCAAATTGGTTAGTATTAAGATTACAAGGATACTGGTTTCCTTAACCCCAAGGAAAGACAGGTGGAGGAACATCAGATGGGGGTCCATAGTTGTCAAACGCAAAGACATGATCAGGATTAACCATGAACGCAGTCTGTGGTTTGGATCCACCCACACTGAAATCCTGAGCTAGATTCCCATAGTAGATGCTGGGATTCTGAACAACGGGCGGCTTATTAGCTCTCCTGATCTCCTCGATCTCCTTGTTCTCCAGCTCGGCCACGAACTCATTGATGGAGAGTGTCTGATAAACATTGTTGGACTTCTGGATGTCCAGTCATTGATGCCAGTGTGAAGGAAGCGCCTCTGCAAATCTTTCCACAAGTTCTGCCGAAGTGTAGACAACTCCATACTGATACATCTCGGACATCAGGTGATAATATCGAGCCGTCAGATCTCTCAGTGATTCATTTCCCATCGCGGTGAAGTTCTCGAACTCCTTCTTCAACTGATCCACTTTCACCTTCCATGTCTTCTGATTCCCCTCATTACGCTCAGCAAGCGCTAACCAAAGCATCTGCGAAGTAGTACACTGCGCAAACTGATGAAGAATGTCTTTGGGAAGTGCCTGCTTCAACGCTGCCATCGCCTTCTTTTCGTAGTTATACTTCTTCCTCTGCTCTTCAGACATGTCTTCTATTGAGACCGGAGTAGTAGAATTTTCAACCAACGGCCTTGTGTACCCATTCTCGATAGCTGACCATACTAAGCCATCGATACCCTCAACATGTGACTGAAATCTGCCCTTCCATCCATGGTAGTCTGCCATATATTGCAGTTTCGGTGCTCGGTTAGAACTACCCGTCTCTAAGTCACTGATAAGAACGGACGACAGATGGTTTGTCTGAGAGTTAGCAGCAGCTGCGAGTGCCCAAGGATTCGCATTCATTGCCTGCTGTTAAGCAGCTAGCGCCCACGGATTGATTCCGGCAACATTCGCTTGCATTTGCGCTTGTTGCATCCGTTGCGCGTTTCGTTCAGCTGAAAACTGCCAAGGGTTTGTGCGTACGTTGGTTTGATTGTTCATTTGGTTGTTCATTTGTTGGTTATACTGAGTTCTCGGTTGACTCAGATGTCCCCAAGGGTTCGCCATATGTTAAGGTATGTTAAAAGTCCGATACTTAGTCAATTTTTATGTTTCAGAACCTTTTAGGCGATTATGGGGCTAATTGCTAGTTAATATAGGCGATTGGGGGTTTTTACACGTGATTAGGGCTAATTGCTAGTGAATAGTTACGCGATTAGGAGTTTTCAGGCGATTGGGGATGTCACGTGATTAGGTGCTAATCGCATGAACAGTATGGGCGATTAGACACCTAATCGTGTATAGGAACAGGCTATTTCACACGAGTAGGAGCTAAACGTGTGCTACAGTGCACACGATTATGGCTAAGCGCTATGTAACCCTAATCGCTTGATATGTTTAGGCGATTATGCCCTGCGTAATCGCCTGATCTGATCTGCAGCCGCACTTTTGCTCAAAAAACACCTATTTTGCTTCAAAATCTTATCTAAAACATTGTATTTTGATCCCAAATGATTAGACAAGTTACCAAAATAGTTTTAGAACAAAACCTGATAAAAAACTCACGTTTTTAACCGTAAACACACACTAAGATTTTGAAAAATATGGGTTTTTGATAAAAACTTAAAGTTTCAAACTAAGAACAAGTTTTTGATTAAAAATCCAGACTTTTACACCAAAAACAACCTGTTTTTGCTCGTTTTTGTTATTAAAACACCCGTGATAAGAGCCTCGGCTCTGATACCACTTGTTAGGACCGGCGAACGTGTAATCCGACAATCACGGGTTTTATCCTAGAGGTGCGGAATCCCTCTAGAATGTTCTAATAACATATACGAAGATTGAAATAATGAAACGAGTAATCACAACACACACACGGGTCAAAAGATTATCTATTAATCACCAAAACAGAGCTCGAGTGTTTACAGAGATCAAATCAGACGTCTATGACCAGGGGAGGTTGTTTGGAGGGTGTGTGAGGCAAGAACTGAGGTCTAGGGTTGAGAATGAGGGTATTTATACCACCCGGGTACAAACAGACCTCTATTGGCGATTATGGCAGTCATAAGACATGATAACATAGGCGATTATGGCTAATCGCCTATGCCAACTGCCTAATCGTGTGAATAGACTAGCGATTAGGGCCATACTCGCTATCAACATTCTCCTAATCGCCCTCAGCTTCTCAACGACCCCGAAACGCATATAAACGCCTCCAAACACCCCGAACTACGTCCAAACGACTAATATACTAGCCTAGGGACATCGTGTACTAACATTTTGTTTTCGCAAAAATCAGAGAATGACTTCAATTAATCAAGATCCACATAACACTGGCACTAGCAACAAGCCACCGATGCTTGTCAGATCTGAATACAATATCTGGCAACGTCGGATGAGTCATGTGCTAGCACAGCAGAACACTGGGTGTTGGAAGTCGGTTGTCTTTGGACCTCATGTTCCATTGGTGCCGAGTACTGAAGATCCCAAGGTCCAAGTACCTAAGAGTGTTGAAAACTACTCTGAGCAAGATTTTAAAAAAATGAGTTAGATGCTAAGGCTTTCAGTATTGTAGCCATGGCTCTACCAAATGATATCTATGCTGGACTGTTGCACTGCAATAGTGCAAAAGAGTTGTGGGATGCTCTTAAAGAGCAGTTTGGTGGGACTGAGGATGTGATAGAAAACAACCGTGAAATACTTAACCAACAATATGAAACGTTTAGTCATGTGAAGAGAGAGTCGTTAACACAACAGTTTGAGAGATTTAATTGTCTGATTAGTGAAATAAAACTGGTGGGTCTAACTTACCCTAATTCAACTTTGATTCATAGGTTTCTTAGATCACTTCAGGACAAATGGGACACTATAGCAATTGTCATGAGAAACTCTATCGGATTTAAGGACCTGACTCTGACCCAGCTTCATGGTAAGCTCTTGACTTATGAGAGAGAGCTTAACCAGAAAAAGAAGCTCCAGGACTCTGGAAAAGTGTCTGATGACTATGTATTTGGGAATACAACACTTTTGGGTCAAGATGAGGTACCTGGAAGTAGTAAGGATCAGGGTTATGATCATTACATTGATATAACCACTGGTTTTAACACTGATTCTTACTCATCACCCAGCTATGCTTTTACAGCAAGTGGTGATATCCATGCATCTGATAACACATCTTTTGTGTATAATGACCTTCAATACATTGACCCTGTTGACTTAGAAGAAATGGACATTTTGCATCAGCTGGCCCTGCTCAGTATTAGAACCAATAACTTCTATAAGAAAACTGGCAGAAGGTACCCAGGTTTACATGGTGGGTCAAGAGTGGGGTTGGATAAATCAAAGATCAAGTGTTATAAGTGTCATAGAATGGGTCACTTTGTTAGGGAATGTAGGAGTCAAAATGGTACCCCTATGATCACCTATCCAAACCAAAGACCTCAGACCAACACTTATCAGTTTTCCCAAAACACCCCTGCACTAAATGTGCAAAACACTGCTCACTTTGCACAGACCCCAACCACTGTTCCTGTGCACTATGTCCAAACCACTGTTCCTCAGCATCATTATGTCCAAACACTTGTTACTCAGGCACAAGTGCCTATGACTGCTGCTTCATCCTCTGCTCCTGCAGAAACCAGTCAGCAAAGTCAACAGAGTTTCTTCACTCAAGGCTTTGTTGATTGGAGTAGTCTACCAGATGAGATAACAGATTAAAGCATTGCTTTAGTTGCCAATTCTGAAAATAATTTTTGCTTTATGGCACTAGAAACAATTGTTGAAGAGACTGATTCTGAGGGAGTGGTGTCTATGTCTGAAAATGTGACTAATGATGTTGTTGATGAAGTTGTTTCAGCTGAAGAATCTGAAGTAGAGGTTGTGAATCTCTCAGACCCCTGGGGTACTGATGACTGTGATTGCCAGTGTAATTGTGCCTTGATGGATGCTGCTAAGGTATCTCCTCAAATCTTAAATGACTTGTGCTCAGACAAATGTATTGTAGTGTAGATGAAGAATTTTAGCTAAAACAGGATATTATGATCATACAAGTCACAATTCCAGGTGCGGAAACCCTAGAACTGAACAAAATGATAATACGCAAATCACAACACGGATAATACCTTTTCAATCACCATTTTTATAGATAACTTGTTCAAAATATGTTTACAATCACCTTACAAGTTAATCTAATTCAACTTAACACACTTTGAATCTAGAGAGAAACCTGACCACAAAACACACACTCTCAAAAACTATTCTAACATTCAAAATGAGCAAATCCTATATATACAGTCTGCACGTTCGCCCTTTTCTATGGTGCGAATGTGGACAAAGTCCACATTCGCCCAGTTCATCAGTACGAATGTACACATCCTTCAGACAGCTTCCACATTCGCCCAGTCCAAAACTTCCTTCGCCCATTTACAAACACATTCGCCCAATCTTATTTCACCTTCGCCCCTACAGAATCATACTAACATATGTTAAAAGTCTAATCCAATCATTAGTCGCAAAGCGTGCATCTACAAACTCCCCCTCGACTATTTATTGGATTGTCTTCTTTCTTCATCCATGATCTTGTTCAACAACTTGAGTCTCAGCTGCTTTTTCTAATCTTTCGTCATCTCAGGCTCAAGTTTACGTTTCACTGAACGCTTTGGCACATCAGTCATCTTCACCTTCTTACCCAACTTACTATCCAAGTTGCTTCCAGAGTGGATATCATAAGCAAAACAAACTCCAACAACTTGTTGATACTTCTTCGCCTGCTCTGCATCATTGGGATCACTGAATATTGGATTGTAGTAAAGCATGATTATATCCTCAAAAGTACAATTGATAAGCCACATTATATCCTTTCCATCTCTTAACACAATCACTGCCTCTGCATTTCTCCAATCATAGTACCAGAAGATAAAGTATGCACTGAAGTGTTGTTGTAAAGGCATCAAAGGAATTTTCTTCATCACTCCAGGCGCTTTATAAATCAAGGTAACACTCTTCTTTCCAGTTCTCGGATCAACATCCCTATGAACCTTTCTCCTAGGGTACTGAGGCTTAAACATATTCCATTTCGTTCTGCTTTCCCAGACTAACCGATCAACAAACCAACCTACAGCCGTGTTGTTAACAGAAGCTCCAGTCATAGAGAATTGACAAATGTCTCTAACCGCCCAATACGGTAGAGTTAATAGATCATGAAATCTGTAAAAGTACAAGATTTATGATTCCCATTTAACTGCAATACATTTCAATCTCCCAAGATACTTCCAACCAAGAGCTCTGCCTTTGAACTTCTGGTTGTGATATCTGTACAATCCACCTTGAGCTTCCGGCTTAGGTCGTTTATCATCAGCTTCTTTCAACTTCTGTAATAACGTCTTCAAATCATCATTCTGATTAGACGGTTTCTGCTATCTTCACCAAACACTTTTTCTACAAACTCCTCACTTCGCTTTTCAGCTTTCTTTCTAGCCTCTCTCTGTCTGAGTTCAGTAAAGTCTGGAAATACCTCATCTTCATTGTTCTCCCTGAAGTATTGTGGATATTCTCCATGAGTAATATCCACAATTTCAATCTCTTCCATTTCAGGTGTATGTTTGTCATCAGAATGATTTCCAATATCCTTTTCAGGAATATCTGGAATCATCTGATCCATCATAATCTCCTCCAATGACTTTGCTACTCGCTGTGCTATACCTTCTAAGATCTCCTTGGCAACAGCAGCAGGTACTTCACCCTCTTCCAAATCAGGGTCATTATATTCAAGCTCAAACCTCATATCTTCCGTTTGAAAGATTTCAGCGAACTTTCCTGTAAACTCTATCGTCCATTCTCTTCTCTCAAGCATCTCTCTATACACATTCTTCGCGTCGTCAGATAGAGATCTCACCTTCTCGTTCCAAAAGATAGTTTCATCTGAATCAACGTTCTCACTACCTTTCTTCTTTGAGCTCGACTCTCCAGCATCACTTTTCTTTGTCTTTCTCTTCTCAAATGAAAACTTGCTAGAGTCGTCTCCACCATCATCATTATCACTATCATCACTTTTATCATCATCATCTTTACTTCCCGATCCCTCAGCATCATCATCATCATCATCCTTAACATCTTTATCACCTTCTTCATCAGAACTTTCCTCTGATTCATCGTGTTCATCATCCTCTTTCTCTTCATCAGAAGGCTCAATATCAACTTGTTCCTCCTCTCTCTCCTTACTCTTCTCCATCCTTCAACTTTGGAGCTTCACCATAAAGTTTGTCCAACAAATCACTCAAACTCTTGTTCTCTTTCTTTAAATCTTTATTATCAACCTTCACAAGCTTAATCATCCTTCTATTTCTGTTGCACTTAACCTCAAGATCTTTATTCTCTTCTTCAAGTTGTTTAACCTTCTTCTCGATCTCATCTTGGTTAGCTTTTGATGCAACGACAATCTGGAGCATCTTTTCTTCATTCTTTTTAAACTTACTGATTAAAGCTTGCTATGCAACTATCATCTTCATCATGTCATCCATCTTCTTGTTAACCTGTTTCATAACATCATTAGAAACAGTAACCTTAGATGCTTTGGAGGATTCAACTTCTTTAGCCTTTTCTTTTCCCGGCTTAAACATGTTCAACACATTCTCTAAAGTAGCTTCCAAGTCAGGAACTGGTGCTACTTCAGGTTCTTTGCTCTTTTTCTGCTTCTTTGCTACAGGTGAAGATAACTTCGATGATGTACCTGCTTCAGGTATTTTCTTACCTTTCAGCAACTGTTCGATCTCTTTCTCTCTTAGTTTCTTTGTACTAGACTTCTTGGCCATCGACTTATGCTTTGGTTTCTTCAAATTCACAACCACAGTCGACCCTTTAAAATCATCAATATCAACACTTAAGCCTTCATCAACATCAATCGGCTTTTTCTGCAACAGTCTTGTTCAGTAATTCAGACTCCCCAACCACAGTGGCCTTGCGTTTGGTAGTCTTAACACGCTCTTCTTCCGAATCCCATTGTTCTTCAACTTCAGTCTCTTCTGAATCAACAGACTCCTCGTCTACCAAACTTGTACCTTTCTTAGCAGTCGTCTTCTTACGTGCACCTTGTTTCTTAGGAGCACCCTGATCAACCTTCGCCTTGCCCTTCCCTTTGGCTCCAACGTTTACAACTTGTCTCTTCCTCTTTGTATTTGCATCAGCGTATACCAGAGGATCATCGTTATCTGAATCACTGTTATCATGCCTTGCTTTGTTCAATCCTGGGTCAATGTAACCCGGATTAACTAAAGCACCAAACAACCTTTTATGAGGTGGCTTTTCATTATCTGGCACTCCTTTGTAACCCTTCATCCTCACAAGTGTTCTAATGTTCATATGATCTTGACCCAAAATCATCGTTGGATCCTTCCTCAAGTCAGGATGCTTGTTGTCGAAGATCATCATCAGAAACCTTGGATATAACATGAACTTCTTGCTTTTTAAACCTTTCAGCATCTCGAGCATATGATCCAAAATCATTCCAGAAACATTAAATGGTTTGTTGAGAGTCAACGCAACCATTAATGAGCTTAGACTTTTCCTCATCACATCATACCCAACGCAAACACAACCAAACACATGAATGATCACGTGTGCAAAATACTTGAACTGCACACTTAGCTTTCCTTTGTGCATTGCTCCATCTGTGATCGGACCTTTATACTTCATCCTAAGAAAGCAAGCCCTCTGCTCGGTCCACGATAGTTCTCTGGAATCAGTACTCACTTCAAACTTAATCTTTAACGCCTCTCTGATGTCCTCTTCTGTTATGAACATCTCCATCCCCTGAATAACGCTTCGGATAATAGTTTAATTTTCCCAGAAATCATATCTTGCGTTCTTATAAAAATCCTCCACGATGTCTTTATAGATGATGGCTGGTGTAGCTAGAGCATGAATGATTCGGCTTCGCCTTAGAAAGTCCACAATACCAGAAACCTCAGTATTCTTCAACACGTCACCAACATACGCACAACAGTTAGGCGTTGCTTCAAACGGCCAAGCTTGTGGAACATTCTCGACTACTGGAACTGGATCCTGTACAACATTCTCCACTGAAATTTCAACATTCTCGGGTTGTTCAACCATCTGCAAATGAAACATCAGAAAAATACGTCAAAAACACGAAAACGACAAACTTAGAAATTTTAGGTTTTGAAAGAATTCCACTTTCGCCCACTTTTAATGGTCGAATGTGGATTTTAAAGGTTTGAAGGTAGACAATTAGGTTCGAATGTGGAAATGATCAAGTTAAAAATCACATTCGCCCTGTTAATATCACCTTCGTCCTCAGTTTTCTACATTCGCCCGTTTTTATAAGGACGAATGTGAAACTGTTCTTCCCCAAAATTCAAAAATTTTCATTGTTGTGTTTTTGTCTCTGATTTTGATTCAAATAGGACCTAAAATGGCCGACTAAACGTAAACAAACATCAATTTTAATAATCATTCAATTCTTATTACTTTTTATAAGGAATTAGGGTTTAAAACCCACGAATCAATCGATTAACCATCATAAACAACTTATTAACCTAATTCCTTCCACACTCTCCCCCTAAAACTAATAACAATTGAATCCTCGTAAAAAATTTGTATTAAAACACTCTATAATGATCCAGATTAAACATGCTAGGGTTCGTAACATAAAAACCCCAAATCTGATCGTCTCACATGTCCATTACCTGTAAAAATTGGTTTAAAACAATCAGCAAAGATCAGGGAACAAGATTCAAGGTTGAAAAAGATCAGGGCAACAAGGTTTTGTTCTTTGAAAAATTTTTGAAAAATTTCTGAATGAGGGACGAATCTGTGATAAGGCATTATATAGGCTGTACGTTCGCCCGTTTCACTTGGACGAATGTGATATTATTCCACATTCGCCCCAACCAAATGGCACGAATGTAAGAAATACACCCGAAGGTGGAAAAAGGTAAGTACAAAGCCACCTTCGCCCAAAATAAAACGCACGAATGTGAAAATTTTTCCACATTTGACCCATTTAAGGGGCGAATGTGAAATGGAAAAATTTGAAAATTTTGCCAAAACACGAATTCGAAACCCGTTAAACATTTTTCAACCCGTTAAGTCTCAAACACTCATTATTTCAGTTTAGAATGATACAAAGCCCAGATGGTTTTATCAAATCGCAGAAATTGACCATCAAACACCGTCGGTTATCTAAAAATAAAGCAGAAATGCAAAACTTTTGGTTTTTCTGAAATTTATATCAAAACACACCTAAAATCTTTTTGAGTTTTGTATCTTTTTGACAATGAAATTAAAATGCATTAAAGTAAATAATGCAGTAAACATTTTGTGATGTCTGGTAAGAGGATCATATCAGTTGTTCGAGAAATCCGATCACAACGTTGATCTTTTTGTTTAATATTATCATTAGAAACAGTATGTGACACGACAATTGCTGATATTGTGGTCCACATAAGCTCACATGCAGACTATTACGCAATGCTTTAAAATGATACGATTTAGGTATATTATACTAACACGTTGTGGTTCCCACACACACGAATGCAGCAGAGTAACATGTGCATATATACCAGGTTGAGGCTGATATCAACTACTGATTTGCATCAGTAAATTGATACGATGTAATTATGATCTTTGATCAGTAAAAACATGAAGTTCCTCAATTCGGTAACTTTCGGTTTTGGCATTTAAGCTCTTTTTAGCAAATATTCTGATGAAACTAGGTCCGTAAATCAATACGACAAAAGTTTAAACAGAATATCCCGGATAACAATAACATAACGACCCGAAACCTCAGATTTTGGCAATCCTATCAAACGAAATTACAGTACTAAGACCATATGCCCATGAGGTGTTCAGCCACGAACGCATAGTTCGTTATGTTTGTATCACTAATGCACGCAATTTTTAGTCTACGAAGCCTATCAGCACATCACACGTAATCAACACACGCCTCATTTTACTATACATATCTTTAGCCTATGTCAGATCCCCACTGATGTACTATAATTTCCTCTTTTTATCCTGGAAATCATTTTTGGTTTTTCTATTTTTATGGATTTTTGAATTTTTTCAATGTTTTTGAATTTTCTGATAAAACGACCCCCCCTAAAATGTAAAAACATATTTTTGGGTTTTTCTGAAAAATAGTAAAAACATAAAAGAAAATTTTAAAACTAAAAAGCGATAAACCGAGGTGCTGATTAGTCCTGTTTTTCTTTTATGTTATTTACTTTTAAAAGATACTCAAATGAGGATCTGTCAAAAGCTTTAGTGAACAAATCTGCACGTTGATAGTCAGTATGGATTTTGACCATATCTATCAATTCTTTAGCGTAACAATCACGGATAAAATGGTATTTAATCCGGATATGTTTAGCCTTAGAATGATTGCTTGTATCTTTAGTTAATGCGATCACGGCTTCATTATCACAGTGTATAGGGGTTTTAAGAAACTGCAAACCGTAATCCACCATCTGCTGTTGGATCCAGAGCACTTGCGAACAGCAACTCGAGGCTGCAATGTACTCGGCTTCACAGGTAGACAGCGCGACCGAGGTCTGCTTCTTACATTGCCAGGTGACTAACCTGCTCCCTAAAAACTGGCATCCAGCTGTCGTGGATTTGCTATCCTTGTCACAGCCGCCCCAATCTGCATCACTAAAAGCGATTAAATCAAAATCATCATCATTAGGGTACCAAAGTCCTCTCGAGGGACAACCCTTCAGATATCTAAGGATACGCTTGACCGCCGTCAGATGACTTTGTTTCAGCTTCGACTGATAACGAGCGCAGAGACATGTTGCAAACATAATGTCTGGCCGAGATGCGGTAAGATACATCAGAGATCCGATGATTGCTCTGTATGTAAACAGGTCCGTCAGCTCCCCTTTAGCATCAACTCCAATCCCGTGATTGGGCTGAATCGGGGTATCCATCGGCTTGGAATCCTCCATCTGGAACCGGCTCAAGACTTCGGATACGTATTTCGTTTGGTGAATGAAGATCCCCGTTGGTTGAGCCAAAAATTATATCGTCAACATATATCTGAGCTACAAGCAAATCATCTCCTGTTTTCTTCGTGAACAGGGTACAGTCGACGAGTCCGCGCTTAAATCCCTTCGACATGAGGTACGTGCTCAACTCCTCGTACCACGGGCGTGGAGCCTGGTGCAGACCATACAATGGTTTGTTCAAAACGTACACCTTATCCGGGTGGATAGGGTCTTCAAAGCCCGGTGGTTGCCCGACGTAAACCTCCTCTTTGACTTTCCCGTACAGAAATGCACTTTTGACGTCCATCTGATACACCTTAAATTTCTTGTAGGAGGCAAACGCTAGAAACATTCAAATTGCCACAGGTGCATAGATTTCATTATAATCAATCCCCTCGATTTGATGAAAACCTTGTACGACCAATCTGGCTTTGTTCCGTACAATCACTCCTCGATCATCTTTCTTACACTTAAACACCCACTTGGTTCCAATCTTCTTTCTTTCTGGAGGTAAATCAGTGAGCGTCCAGACTCCCAACTTCTGAAATTGTAACAACTCCTCTTGCATCGCTTCAACCCAGGCGTCATCCAAAAGAGCTTCTTTATATGTCCGCGGCTCGACCTGCGAAACATAACATGCAAACGACCAATCATTTTGACTACCAGATTTTTGTATTTTTGCATATAAAGCTAAAGCACCAAAACTTTCTGGTGAATTGACACTTCTCAGTTGTCCTCTCGTCATCACACTGCTTCCAGGGTCACCGATAACTTGCTCCAGCGGGTGAATACGGTGAATCCGAGATTCCGGATGTTCAGGTATAGTAACTCCCGTCTGAATAGTCAAGTTCTCTACTGCATCCAGATCATGACCCGTGTTAGACGATGAAGCAACATCTGGATTTGGGTTCACTGGCGGTGCCTCTGTCTCTGTTGCATTTTCAAGAATAACTTCTTCAAATTCTCCATCATCTTCCGATTCTGAAGTATCTAAAGTTGTGGAAGCCTCTTGAAACACTTCTTTCTTCGGTACAGGAACATTGGTATCATTAGAAACTGTTGGAGGAGGTACGGTGATCGGACGCACCAACGGTGAAGTCGCCGCGTTTTCACACTCGTAAAGTTATCTAATAACAGCCTCTTCAACCAAGTTATCTAGATTGAATGATTCAAATAAGTCTTTGTAATCAAACATCCAATCAGGACCAATACCTTGCACATTCTGAGTATACCGTTGAACTTCTACGTTAGCCCAATCCTCCACCTGACGAGTTCTTTTGTTGTATACCCGTTTAAACGGGGTTGCATATCCAACAAAGTATCCCTCTTCAGCTTTCGGACTAAACTTCTCGCTTGGATTCAACATCGTGCACGGAGCCCCAAAAGGTTCTAGATACTCCAAGTTCGGCTTTCTTCGGTGTAACAGCTCATAAGAAGTTTTACCAAACTTCTTCACCGTTAAAACCCGATTAAGTGTATAATTTGCTGCATAAATCGCCTCCTTCCTGAACATTACTGGAAGATTCGAGTCTGCTAGCATTGTTCTTGCCGCTTCAATTAGAGTCCTGTTTTTACGTTCAGCAATACCGTTCTGTTGTGGGGTATACGGAGCCGAGTATTCATGATGAATTCCTTTGTTTTCACAAAGTTCATCCATCTTGGCATTTTTGAACTCCGTCCCATTATCACTCCGAATTCTCTTGATCTTGAGATTGTAGATATTTTCCAATCGAGTGAACAGAACTTTTAGGTTATTAAAGGTGTCACGTTTATGCTGCAAACACATCACCCATGAAAATCGTAAATAGTCGTCAGTGACAACTAAACAATAAAGCTCCACAAAATGACTTTTGCGTTTGACAGGTCCGAATAGGTCCATGTGTAATCGCTCAAGTGGCATCTCAATAGACTTAACTTTCTTCACTTTATGAGATTGTCTGTGTTGCTTTCCCTTCTTACAGCTCACGCACTTGTCATTCAAACGGAAGTGTTTAACATTCACGCCATCGACAAGTCCATTCTTTACTAGATGATTCACTTTCCTCAAATGAATGTGTCCCATTCTTCGGTGCCACATTATCGATTCCTTCTCGGTCGCCTTTGATAGAAAACATGTTACTTGCCCCTGGGATGTCATTGCCTTGGACATATCAAGAATATAAAGATTGTTGACGCGAGGTGCCTTCAACATAACCCACTCTTTTGGAATTTCAAAGCCCGGTTTGAGAATGTAGCAAGATTTGTCATCAAAATAAACAGTGAATTGTTTGTCACAGATTTGACTAACACTCAACAGATTATAGTCTATCTTCTTCACATACGATATCCTCTCAAAGCTCACAATCCCATTACTCACACTTCCTTCCATCGTGATATATCCGCCCTTGTTTCCGGCAAATGCAACGTACCCTCCATTAATGTTCTTCACATAAAACAGTAAAGCTAAATCCCCGGTCATGTGGCCTGAAGCTCCACTATCAACAATCCAGAGACTGCTAATAGGGCCAGCTGAAGCTCCCTGCACACATCAAGTAAATCAGTTAGTTCTTACGGGGGACCCAAGCCTGAGTGGTCTTGGGTCTTCGAATATAATTGTTCAAAGAATCATTCACTTCAACAGTTTGTTTTGGATCAATCTTTTTAGGATTACTCAAAACATTTTCAACTTTTTCACTTGACTTTGATGTTGAGGCTCCCGGAGTACCATTTGGTGTCCAAGATTGTTCAGAACGTTTCAAGATACGAATATGAGATTTTGGAGTCTCAGTCGTTTTCTTAACATCATTCGCAAACGAAACCTTCTTGGGTACCTTCCCTGATTTAACAGATTTAGGTCCAACATTTGACTTGACAATAGGTTTTTGTGGAACCCTTTGTCTATCATTTGTTGTGTTCACCACTGGTTTTCTCCACGGTTTCTACATAGCAATCCGGTTACGACGATCATACTGAAATGGACGATCATTCCTCTTTTGATAAAAGTTGTTTTGATTGTAAAATTGTTGTTGTTGAGGAACAAAACGCCTTTGTTGTGGATAGTAAAGATTATCAACCGGTTTCCTCATGTATTGCCTAACTTCAACTTCGTGCCTCTTATGCCTTACATACGGGCAGTGAGCAAGTAAATGCCCTCTCTCCCCGCACTTAAAGCATGCACGGTATTCCTCAAAAACATTTTGAGCATTCGGTTGAGCAAATGTTATGACAGGATATTGATCATTATACTGTCTGTTCCTCAAACTCTCAGGGAGTGGACCCTTTGAGTAGGCTGGCTAATGAAAACCGTTTGCTTTGTTTTTCGGTTTAATGAACTGTGTGACATGAACCTTTGGTTCTTTCGAAACATCCAAATACAATTTCTTTAGAATTTCCGGTGGAATCTCATTTGTTCTCTCATGTTTTGGAAACCAAATAGTGCTTTCTTGCCAAATTTTATCAATTTTGGAATAGTTAGCAAACTTAATTGGATATTCCTCGTCAGAGATGATCTTATTGGATCCTTCCATCCGATAAAACACCTTGACTGGTTTGTCACTCATTTCTTTCTTAACTTCTTTCTTTTCAGACTTTTTCTCACGATGTGCGTTAGCCATCGGATGCACATGCTGAGACGATGACACTGGTTCAGTAGTAATGATGTGATTTTCTTTTGGAATATCACACGCATTAACACTTTTGTCACTCTCAGTGTCACTCTCAAAGTCTGAATCAGCATTTTCAACTGTTACCCCTTCATCATTCAAACCTAAAATCGGCCTCACATCGGAATGAGGATCACCAACACTCGAGGTATTGGATTCATTTTCCGATGATGAATCTGATTTTACTGAGCTCTCCGGTGTCACTTGATGACAATTGTGATTTTCAAAAAGCACCGGAGATGGCACAGACTTATAATTTGTGGTTTGATCATCAATGATTTGGTCAACAACATAAGCAATATGCTTATAACTTTCTAATTTCTTATTGACTTTTTCAGCAAGACACTTAATGGTGGCCATTTCCAACTTTGTGTTCTCAAGTTCATTAATATAATTGTTAATTGCTAATGTTTTAATGAAAGAGTTTTCTTAAGGTCGGAAATGTCCTTTTTATACCCATCAAGTACTTTGTTAAAAGCACTCACTTCTTTGCGAGCAGATTGATAGTTAATCACAGCACTATCACGTTGAACGCGAAGTTCTTTGTTTTCTTCTGTCAATCTGTCACAAGTTCCACAGTACTTGTCACTTGTAACATCAGTGCTAGATTCAGAACATACCTGTTTAAGAGGATCTGTCATGGCCATCAAAGCAAAATGAGCTTCCTTCCCAGCGAAAGACTTTGAATAATCGATTATGGTGAAAGCATCATCTACTATGCACGACTTCCTCGTCTTCAGAAAATCTGCTTCTGCCAGCAACTGATCAATCTCGTCATCCAAAGATGTAACACTCGCCTCTGAGTTTGATTCACTTTCTGAATCTGAATAGACTGACTCACACTCCCCAGGAACATCGAAAGCTGTGTCAATTACCACTCCTGAACTTGCTTCCTCAGCCTGGACTTCAACAGTCTCAGTCTCCACATTCATCTCTTCAACAGATTCATCAACTTCACTCTTAGTTTCTTCATTTTGATCAACTATCACCGACTCCTTGATATCAACCTGTCGGGCAACACAAGCCACATTCCCACCAGTAGTTATCTCCACAACCCCAATTTGCATCCCAGACCAGTCAAACCTTTCATCATTCTGGATCACCAGAGCTTGATACTGATTTGTATTCTGTGTTTGCTCATTTGGTGTAGTGATAGGTATAACTGTTCTGTTTGTGTTATGCTGTGGTTGGGTTTGAGTCTGGTTGGTTGTGTTTGGTTGTCTGTTTTGGTTGTTGTTTGAGGTGTATTGTCGGTTTTGGTAATTGTTTTGGTTTTGATAGTTGTTGTTACTTTGGAAAGAAACTTGGATTTTGTTTTGTTGTTGACGGTTCTGGTAGTTTGAGTTGAAAGGGTTTCTGTTACCTTGCTTAGGTGGCTGAGTGCATTCTCTTTTGAAGTGCCCCTTTCTTCCACAGTTAAAACATGTAACTTTCTCCTTGTTGAAACCATAGGTTGTGTTAGGAGAAGTACCCAAATCAGTCCTCCCGGTCTTTTCAATAAACTCGGTTGCCCTTCTCATACATCTCCTCTTTGTCGATTTGTGCATAGTCTTCATTGGTCAAGTTGTTATTACAAATTCGAGTTGCAACTAACCCGTTATATGAAGAAACCATTGCTGAGACTAAAGCAATATGTTGCTGAGCAACCTCCACAGTCACATTACCCAAATTAGATGTCTCCAATACCACCGGTTGCTGATTGGTTTGGTTCACTTGATTCATGTATTATGGTTGTTAAGGTGGTTGTTGTGATTGGCTTGCAGTATAGAATGCAGCTTGCTACATTGGAGAAAATGGTGAAATGAAAGAATTGGTGTATTGTTGTGGTGGTGGTGTGTATGAAGGTTGTGAATAGGATGAGGTTTGTGCTAGGTAGTTGATGGGTTGTTTCGGTGGTTCCATAACACTTGAAATACAAGCTATGTGAGGTGCCACTGTTCCACCAACACTCGAGTTTCCCACAGTAGCTGAAGTACCACCATGATATAACTCTGGGTTCTGAGGAATCTGAGATCTTTTAGCTTTCCTCTTCTGCTAGAGTTCTTTATTCTCCAGCTTCTGAATGAACTCGTTGATAGTCCAATACTTATACGCATCCTTCTCTTTGTGTACTTCAACATGTTGATCCCAGTATGTTGGTAATGCATCTGCAAACTTGTCCACCAGATCTGTCATAGGAATCTGTATATCATAACTAGACAATTCAGTTAGTAAATGACAATATCTAGGAGTTAACTCTTTTAATGTCTCGTTCCCGACATAAGTAAAGTTCTCAAATTCTTTTCTCAACTCCTCCATCCTCAACCATCTCGTCTTTTCGTTACCATCATGACGATTCTTAAGCACATCCCATAACTGCTTCGACGTAGTGCACAATCCAAACTGATGTAGCAAATCGTTTGTGATCGCCTGAGTCAACTGAGAGTATGCTTTCTTTTCCACAGAAAATTTCTTCTCATCGTCTGACAAACTCTCCAAAGGAACAGGTTCACCGGTGTTCTCTAGAACTGGTGCAACATAACCTTTTGCTATCATCTGCCACGCCTCTGTACCTTCCAACCCCATGCCTTCCAGATGAATCTTAAATTTCTTCTGCCACTGATTATACTCCTGCATCTCCATTTGCTTGGGTGGCCGATTCAATCTACCTGAAGATAAGTCATTTATTAGTGTGAAAATAGCATTAGTAGTTTGAGTATTTACCACCGCGGCTGCTACTCCCCAATAGTCTACTGCAGGTTGTTGTGGTGCAGATACAACGCTCTGTGGCATCGAACTAGTCATCGCTAAATAATTGATCGGTTGCGAAGACTGAGTGCTCGATTTCTGGGCTGCCACTGTCCATGGGTCCATAGTCACTTGCTGCTGTTGTTGTGTCGTTGCTGGTCTCGGTGTAGATGGAAAATTCCACATTATGTTCACGAACTTAGAAATTCACCAAACTTAGAAAATTTCCCAAACACACTTCTACTTTCCCCCTTAATACTTCTACTTTCGCCCAAAAATCCTACTTTCGTCCACTTATGATCACCCGAATGTAGAATGATAACCAGAAAGTAGAATATTCACAATCCTTTTCCACGTTCGTCCAGAAGTATTCACTTTCGTCCACTCTAGTTCCACATTCGCCCGCCCATAAAACCGAATGTGGAAATTATCACCCGAATGTGGAAAACTCAAACACAACAACCTAGGTTCGACCTGAAATAAGCTACGTTCGTCAAAAATATGCTCAGGTTCGCCCTAAACTAGTCCAGGTTCGCCCACTCTCTCTAGATTCGACCCAAACATCTTTGAAAAACGGTTACACTTTGAAAAACGGTTATTTTAATTTGAGATTTTCAAAAGTTTGGGGATTTTGATGTTCTTAATCAGGTTATGATTCGGAATTGATTTGGAACAACTTTAATTCTTGGAAAACTTGATTTTAACCATGAATTCAAATAAAAAACCTTGAAAATCAATCAAAAACCATGTTCATTCAAAAACAGATGAATTTTGATAAAAAACAAGTCCAAATCAGCTCTGATATTATCAATTTTGTTGTTGTATGATCCGTATAGCTCTGATACCACTTTGTAGATGAAGAATTTTAGCTAAAACAGGATATTATGATCATACTAGTCACAATTCCAGGTGCAGAAACCCTAGAACTGAACAAAATGATAATACGCAAATCACAACACGGATAATACCTTTTCAATCACCATTTTTATAGATAACTTGTTCAAAATATGCTTACAATCACCTTACAAGTTAATCTAATTCAACTTAAAACACTTTGAATCTAGAGAGAAACCTGACCACAAAACACACTCTCAAAAACTATTCTAACATTCAAAATGAGCAAATCCTATATATACAGTCTGCACGTTCGCCCTTTTCTATGGTGCGAATGTGGACAAAGTCCACATTCGCCCAGTTCATCAGTACGAATGTACACATCCTTCAGACAGCTTCCACATTCGCCCAGTCCAAAACTTCCTTCGCCCATTTACAAACACATTCGCCCAATCTTATTTCACCTTCGCCCCTACAGAATCATACTAACATATGTTAAAAGTCTAATCCAATCATTAGTTGCAAAACGTGCATCTACAAGTAGCATTTGCTAAGATAAAAGAGGTGAATGAAAACTTTAGAAAGAAAATTTTGGAAGATGAAATTCAGTTTGAAAAACTCACTAAAGAGTTAAAATAAAAAATAACTGAAAGAGAATCTGAAATCAGCAGTTTAAAACATGAAGCAAGCATAACCAAAGACCAGCTTCAAACTATGATAACCAAATATCATTGTTGTAAAAGGGAGCTTGAATCCACCAAAATTGAATGTCAGAAATGGGTGGAATCATCAAAAGGTTTTGAGATGATTGTCAACCAACAATCTAAAAGTCATGTGAAATTTGGCTTTGGTTTTCAAGAAACCACTGCTCAAAGTTCACAAACCACTGACAAAAAGGAACCACAGTTGGATGAAATCATCCCAACCAATTCAAAAGGTCAAGAAATCAAGGTTACTGAACCCAATGGCAAGAAAATCATTCTTGAAAAGTTGGAAGGTACACCTTCATTTGATGAAATTGAAAAATATCAATTTAAACCAACCTGGTCAGATGAGTGTGATGTCCTTGAAAATTTTCAACCAATGACCTTCAAAACTCCTGATGGTAAAAAGGCACCACAGGCTAAAGTCATTCCTTTGAGAGATCTTCCAACAGATGATCAAACATATGTTGAAAAGAAGAAAGGAAAAGGGAAAGCCAAAGATAACTTGTTTTGTGATTTTTGTGAAAAGAAGAATCATGTCACCAAAACCTTTTTTCTTCTAAAAGCATATGACATCAACAAAGGAACAAGTTTAAGTGATTCTAAAACCAATGAATGTTTAATTTGTAAGAAAAAGAATCACAAAACAAAAGAGTGCCTGTATCTCAAAAATTTTGATGAAAAGATAAAGGAGTACAAGGCTAAAACTCTTGAAAGTCAAGTGGTGAGTACTTCAAAAGGAAAACCTAAACAGACTTTTGAACCAGTCCAAACAGCTGTTACCAAAAGTCTGAGCAAAAACTCTGCTCCTAGAGATGTTCAGGTAACAGATGTTCCACTAGCTACCAGACTTCCAAGGGGATATGGACAACCAACTTGTCATCGTCTGCCACATGTTTATGAAGAGCCCAAAAGACCTTCAAAACCTAAAGTGAACAGACATCCTCATGGTTATCAGCATCTGACAGGAATTGATCAAACATCTGTTGGACCAAGTGTTGACATACAAGCACTGGCAAATGGTCAACTACAGCGGCTGAACCTAGTTAAAAAGCTAGTTCAAACCACTGATCATTCTCCTCAACTTAAGGCTGAGACATCTGAGAACCCATCCAAAGCCAATTTGGCTTTGGACACTCACCAAAACTAAACTCTTTACTGATGTGCAGGGAGCTTCTGCTTGCTTAGATAGTTTATGGTATGTAGATAGTGGAGGTTCCAGGCACATGACAGGATGTAGAGCCCTTCTTCTGGACTTTCTTGCACATGGAGGGGGTGATATATCCTTTGGTAATGATTCTAAAGGTAAAGTGTTGGGTTCTGGAACTGTTCAAGCAGGGAGACTTAAGTTTGAAAATGTTAATCTAATAGACAATCTAAAATTTAATCCACTTAGTGTATCACAAATGAGTGATAAAGGATATGGGTCATTCTTCACTAAGAAAACATGTAAGATTGTTGGACCAGAAGTGGTTGAAAAGATTAACACCATCATTGTTGAGAGTAAAGCACAACTTGTTGCTCATAGAAGTGGCAATGTGTATGTAGTTGATATGTTAAAGGATAATCCTATGGCAAATGTCTGTCTGTTCTCAGCTGCCTCTACCAAAGAGACAGAATTGTGGCATAGGAGACTGGGTCACACCAACCTTCAAACAATCAACTCTCTCTCCATACAAAACCTTGTCAGAGGTTTGCCATCAAAAGAATTCAAATGTGATGAGCATTGTGTTTCCTGCCTAAAAGGAAAACAACATAAAAGCTCTTACAAATCAATTGATGAGTCCAAAACTAGTCAATGTTTACAAATGTTACACATGGACTTGTTTGGCCCAGTTAAAATCATGAGTCTAAGAAGAAAGAGATTTTGTCTTGTCATAGTTGATGATTTTTCTAGGTTTACATGGGGTGGTTGAGAGAAAGAACAGAACTCTCATTGAAGCTGCAAGAACAATGCTAGCAGATTCTGGTTTGCCACTGTCCTTCTGGACAGAACCTGTAAACACTGCTTGCTATGTTCGAAACAGAGTTTTGATCAACCCAAGACATCAAAAGACTGCTTATGAAATCTTGTTCAAAATCAAACCATTAATCTCATTTTTCAAAATCTTTCGCTGTCCTTGTTTCATTTTAAATCTTAAAGATTCCATTTCAAAATTTGCAGCCAAAGTAGATTGTGGATATTTTCTGGGATATTCTTCTACTGCCAAGGCCTACAAAGTGTTTAACACAAGGACCAAGACAATAGAAGAAACTCTGAATGTGAAGTTCAATGAACTTTCATCTTTAAAAATCCCAGCAAACCCTGCTGAGTTATTTGATTTGGATAAATTCAAATTTGAAGATATTACTGTCAAAACTAGCAGTGCAGGTTTTTCACAATCTCCACAACAAGACTACAGAACAGATGTTGCGATTCCAAATCACTGTCAAGTCTATTCTAAATCAGAGGAAGCAGTATTTCAAAACAACTGTCAAAACTCTTTCACAGCTGAGTCAGCCACTGTTGGCCAGTCCTATCCTCAAACAACTGATTCACCTTTTACATCCACTGCTCAATCATCTGTTGACAAAAGTCAAACATTTGTTGACCAGAGTCAGTCCAATTTTACACCACTTGGACCCATTCCTCCACTACCATTTCAAACATCTGTTGACACTACAAAAGTGCAAACAGATGTTATGTCAACTGAGTCACCAAACCTCTGTCCTTCACCACAAAATGCCATCATACCATATCAGGGAGATCTAATCTACCTAAGAGCTCATCCACCAGATCAACTCATTGGCAACATCAGAGAAGGTGTGCTCACAAGAAGCCAATCCTCAAATATCTGTCTTTTTGCAGGCTTTCTATCCCTCATACAACCAGTCAAGTACCAAGAGGCACTAAAAGACAACAGTTGGGTGGAAGCCATGCAAGAAGAGCTCCTTCAGTTCAAAAGACAACAAGTATGGGAACTTGTACCACTGCCTAAGGATGCTTGTCCAATTGGCACAAAGTGGGTCTTCAAAAACAAAACTGCTGAAAGGGGTATAGTTGTCAAGAATAAAGCCAGGCTAGTGGTTCAAGGCTTCAGACAAGAAGAAGGGATAGACTATGATGAAACCTTTGCCCCTGTAGCTAGGTTAGAAGCTATCAGACTATTCCTAGCCTTTGCTGTCAACCACAACATCAAGGTGTATCAGATGGACATCAAATGTGCATTCCTATATGGCAAAATTCAGGAGGAGGTCTATGTATGTCAACCACCTGGTTTTGAAGACACATTCCATCCTGAGTATGTCTACAAGCTAAATAAAGCCTTGTATGGACTCAAGCAAGCACCTAGAGCCTGGTATGAAACTCTTTCCACCTTTCTCTTATCCATTGGTTTCACAATAGGTAAAATTGATAAAACCTTATTTTTAAAATGGAAAGGGAAAGATCTAATGATTGTTCAAATATATGTGGATGATATCATTTTTGGATCCACATGTAACAAAATGTGTGAGGAGTTTAGGGAACTCATGACAGCAGAGTTTGAAATGAGTGCTATGGGTGAACTTCAGTGCTTCCTTGGTCTCCAAGTGAAGCAGCTGCAAAATGGCACATTCATTCATCAAAATAAATATGTGAAAAACTTGTTAACCAAATTTGAGATGAATGATTGTAAGCCATGTAGTACACCCATGAGCACAGTCAAGCCACTCACTGTTGATGACAAGGATGAACTGGTTGATCAGACACATTACAGATGCATGATTTGGTCTTTATTGTACTTAACAGCATCCAGGCCAGACATTATGTTTGCCACCTGTGTTTCTACAAGATCCCAGGCTTCAACCAGAAAGTCAAACCTTATTGCTGTGAAAAGGATATTCAGATACCTAAAAGGTGCTCCCACACTTGGTATCTGGTATCCTGCTAATGGAAACATTGAGCTTTCAGGTTATTCAGACAGTGAGTTTGCTGGCTGCCACACCACAAGAAAGTCCAAATCAGGAGGGTGCCAGTTTCTAGGGAATGCCTTAGTTTCCTAGCAAAGCAAAAAGCAAGCAGCTGTTTCAACTTCAACAGCTGAGGCTGAATTCATTGCTGCTGCAAGCTGTACAGCCCAACTCATGTGGCTTCAAAATCAAATGCTGGATTTTGGGATAACTGCACTAAGGACCCCACTCATGTTGGATAGTCAAGCTGCTGAAAATATCATCAAAAATCCAGTTTCTCATTCAACTACAAAGCACGTAGACATCAGACATCATTTTGTCAGAGATAGCTATGAAAAAGGTTTGATTTCTCTGCACCATGTTCCAACAGAGGATCAATTGGCAGATGTGCTGACAAAAGCTTTAGACACATCTACCTTCACAAACCTGATCTGTCACAGCTGAGTCAGCCACTGTTGGCCAGTCCTATCCTCAAACCACTGATTCACCTTTTACATCCACTGCTCAATTATCTGTTGACAAAAGTCAAACATCTGTTGACAAGAGTCAGTCCAATTTTACACCACTTGGACCCATTCCTCCACTACCATTTCAAACATCTGTTGACACTACAAAAGTGCAAACAGATGTTATGTCAACAGAGTCACCAAACCTCTGTCCTTCACCACAAAATGCCATCATACCATATCAGGGAGATCTAATCTACCTAAGAGCTCATCCACCAGATCAAATCATTGGCAACATTAGAGAAGGTGTGCTCACAAGAAGCCAATCCTCAAATATCTGTCTTTTTGCAGGCTTTCTATCCCTCATACAACCAGTCAAGTACCAAGAGGCACTAAAAGACAACAGTTGGGTGGAAGCCATGCAAGAAGAGCTCCTTCAGTTCAAAAGACAACAAGTATGGGAACTTGTACCACTGCCTAAGGATGCTTGTCCAATTGGCACAAAGTGGGTCTTCAAAAACAAAACTGATGAAAGGGTTATAGTTGTCAAGATTAAAGTCAGGCTAGTGGTTCAAGGCTTCAGACAAGAAGAAGGGATAGACTATGATGAAACCTTTGCCCCTGTAGCTAGGTTAGAAGCTATCAGACTCTTCCTAGCCTTTGCTGTCAACCACAACATCAAGGTGTATCAGATGGACATCAAATGTGCATTCCTATATGGCAAAATTCAGGAGGAGGTCTATGTATGTCAACCACCTGGTTTTGAAGACACATTCCATCCTGAGTATGTCTACAAGCTAAATAAAGCCTTGTATGCACTCAAGCAAGCACCTAGAGCCTGGTATGAAACTCTTTCCACCTTTCTCTTATCCATTGGTTTCACAAGAGGTAAAATTGATAAAACCTTATTTTTAAAATGGAAAGGGAAAGATCTAATGATTGTTCAAATATATGTGGATGATATCATTTTTGGATCCACATGTAACAAAATGTGTGAGGAGTTTAGGGAACTCATAACAGCAGAGTTTAAAATGAGTGCTATGGGTGAACTTCAGTGCTTCCTTGGTCTCCAAGTGAAGCAGCTGCAAAATGGCACATTCATTCATCAAAATAAATATGTGAAAAACTTGTTAACCAAATTTGAGATGAATAATTGTAAGCCATGTAGTACACCCATGAGCACAGTCAAGCCACTCACTGTTGATGACAAGGATGTACTGGTTGATCAGACACATTACAGATGCATGATTTGGTCTTTATTGTACTTAACAGCATCTAGGACAGACATTATGTTTGCCACCTGTGTTTGTGCAAGATCCCAGGCTTCAACCAGAAAGTCAAACCTTATTGCTGTGAAAAGGATATTCAGATACCTAAAAGGTGCTCCCACACTTGGTATCTGGTATCTTGCTAATGGAAACATTGAGCTTTCAGGTTATTCAGACAGTGATTTTGCTGGCTGCCACACCACAAGAAAGTCCACATCAGGAGGGTGCCAGTTTCTAGGGAATGCCTTAGTTTCCTGGCAAAGCAAAAAGCAAGCAGCTGTTTCAACTTCAACAGCTGAGGCTGAATTCATTGCTGCTGCAAGCTGTACAGCCCAACTCATGTGGCTTCAAAATCAAATGCTGGATTTTGGGATAACTGCACTAAGGACCCCACTCATGTTGGATAGTCAAGCTGCTGAAAATATCATCAAAAATCCAGTTTCTCATTCAACTACAAAGCACGTAGACATCAGACATCATTTTGTCAGAGATAGCTATGAAAAAGGTTTGATTTCTCTGCACCATGTTCCAACAGAGGATCAATTGGCAGATGTGCTGACAAAAGCTTTAGACACATCTACCTTCACAAACCTGATCTGTCACAGCTGAGTCAGCCACTGTTGGCCAGTCCTATCCTCAAACCACTGATTCACCTTTTACATCCACTGCTCAATTATCTGTTGACAAAAGTCAAACATCTGTTGACAAGAGTCAGTCCAATTTTACACCACTTGGACCCATTCCTCCACTACCATTTCAAACATCTGTTGACACTACAAAAGTGCAAACAGATGTTATGTCAACAGAGTCACCAAACCTCTGTCCTTCACCACAAAATGCCATCATACCATATCAGGGAGATCTAATCTACCTAAGAGCTCATCCACCAGATCAAATCATTGGCAACATTAGAGAAGGTGTGCTCACAAGAAGCCAATCCTCAAATATCTGTCTTTTTGCAGGCTTTCTATCCCTCATACAACCAGTCAAGTACCAAGAGGCACTAAAAGACAACAGTTGGGTGGAAGCCATGCAAGAAGAGCTCCTTCAGTTCAAAAGACAACAAGTATGGGAACTTGTACCACTGCCTAAGGATGCTTGTCCAATTGGCACAAAGTGGGTCTTCAAAAACAAAACTGATGAAAGGGTTATAGTTGTCAAGATTAAAGTCAGGCTAGTGGTTCAAGGCTTCAGACAAGAAGAAGGGATAGACTATGATGAAACCTTTGCCCCTGTAGCTAGGTTAGAAGCTATCAGACTCTTCCTAGCCTTTGCTGTCAACCACAACATCAAGGTGTATCAGATGGACATCAAATGTGCATTCCTATATGGCAAAATTCAGGAGGAGGTCTATGTATGTCAACCACCTGGTTTTGAAGACACATTCCATCCTGAGTATGTCTACAAGCTAAATAAAGCCTTGTATGGACTCAAGCAAGCACCTAGAGCCTGGTATGAAACTCTTTCCACCTTTCTCTTATCCATTGGTTTCACAAGAGGTAAAATTGATAAAACCTTATTTTTAAAATGGAAAGGGAAAGATCTAATGATTGTTCAAATATATGTGGATGATATCATTTTTGGATCCACATGTAACAAAATGTGTGAGGAGTTTAGGGAACTCATAACAGCAGAGTTTAAAATGAGTGCTATGGGTGAACTTCAGTGCTTCCTTGGTCTCCAAGTGAAGCAGCTGCAAAATGGCACATTCATTCATCAAAATAAATATGTGAAAAACTTGTTAACCAAATTTGAGATGAATAATTGTAAGCCATGTAGTACACCCATGAGCACAGTCAAGCCACTCACTGTTGATGACAAGGATGTACTGGTTGATCAGACACATTACAGATGCATGATTTGGTCTTTATTGTACTTAACAGCATCTAGGACAGACATTATGTTTGCCACCTGTGTTTGTGCAAGATCCCAGGCTTCAACCAGAAAGTCAAACCTTATTGCTGTGAAAAGGATATTCAGATACCTAAAAGGTGCTCCCACACTTGGTATCTGGTATCTTGCTAATGGAAACATTGAGCTTTCAGGTTATTCAGACAGTGATTTTGCTGGCTGCCACACCACAAGAAAGTCCACATCAGGAGGGTGCCAGTTTCTAGGGAATGCCTTAGTTTCCTGGCAAAGCAAAAAGCAAGCAGCTGTTTCAACTTCAACAGCTGAGGCTGAATACATTGCTGCTGCAAGCTGTACAGCCCAACTCATGTGGCTTCAAAATCAAATGCTGGATTTTGGGATAACTGCACTAAGGACCCCACTCATGTTGGATAGTCAAGCTGCTGAAAATATCATCAAAAATCCAGTCTCTCATTCAACCACAAAGCACGTAGACATCAGACATCATTTTGTCAGGGATAGCTATGAAAAAGGTTTGATTTCTCTGCACCATGTTCCAACAGAGGATCAATTGGCAGATGTGCTGACAAAAGCTTTAGACACATCTACCTTCACAAACCTGATCTGTCACAGCTGAGTCAGCCACTGTTGGCCAGTCCTATCCTCAAACCACTGATTCACCTTTTACATCCACTGCTCAATCATCTATTGACAAAAGTCAAACATCTGTTGAGAAGAGTCAGTCCAATTTTACACCACTTGGACCCATTCCTCCACTACCATTTCAAACATCTGTTGACACTACAAAAGTGCAAACAGATGTTATGTCAACAGAGTCACCAAACCTGTGTCCTTCACCACAAAATGCCATCATACCATATCAGGGAGATCTAATCTACCTAAGAGCTCATCCACCAGATCAAATCATTGGCAACATCAGAGAAGGTGTGCTCACAAGAAGTCAATCCTCAAATATCTGTCTTTTTGCAGAGAGTTGGGCTGTACAGCTTGCAGACATCAGACATCAGACATCATCAAAAATCCAGTCTCTCATTCAACCACAAAGCACGTAGACATCAGACATCATTTTGTCAGGGATAGCTATGAAAAAGGTTTGATTTCTCTGCACCATGTTCCAACAGAGGATCAATTGGCAGATGTGCTGACAAAAGCTTTAGACACATCTACCTTCACAAACCTGATCTGTCACAGCTGAGTCAGCCACTGTTGGCCAGTCCTATCCTCAAACCACTGATTCACCTTTTACATCCACTGCTCAATCATCTATTGACAAAAGTCAAACATCTGTTGAGAAGAGTCAGTCCAATTTTACACCACTTGGACCCATTCCTCCACTACCATTTCAAACATCTGTTGACACTACAAAAGTGCAAACAGATGTTATGTCAACTGAGTCACCAAACCTCTGTCCTTCACCACAAAATGCCATCATACCATATCAGGGAGATCAAATCTACCTAAGAGCTCATCCACCAGATCAAATCATTGGCAACATCAGAGAAGGTGTGCTCACAAGAAGCCAATCCTCAAATATCTAACTCTTTGCAGGCTTTCTATCCCTCATACAACCAGTCAAGTACCAAGAGGCACTAAAAGACAACAGTTGGGTGGAAGCCATGCAAGAAGAGCTCCTTCAGTTCAAAAGACAACAAGTATGGGAACTTGTACCACTGCCTAAGGATGCTTGTCCAATTGGCACAAAGTGGGTCTTCAAAAAAAAAACTGCTGAAAGGGGTATAGTTGTCAAGAATAAAGCCAAGCTAGTGGTTCAAGGCTTCAGACAAGAAGAAGGGATAGACTATGATGAAACCTTTGCCCCTGTAGCTAGGTTAGAAGCTATCAGACTCTTCCTAGCCTTTGCTGTCAACCACAACATCAAGGTGTATCAGATGGACATCAAATGTGCATTCCTATATGGCAAAATTCAGGAGGAGGTCTATGTATGTCAACCACCTGGTTTTGAAGACACATTCCATCCTGCGTATGTCTACAAGCTAAATAAAGCCTTGTATGGACTCAAGCAAGCACCTAGAGCCTGGTATGAAACTCTTTCCACCTTTCTCTTATCCATTGGTTTCACAAGAGGTAAAATTGATAAAACCTTATTTTTAAAATGGAAAGGGAAAGATCTAATGATTGTTCAAATATATGTGGATGATATCATTTTTGGATCCACATGTAACAAAATGTGTGAGGAGTTTAGGGAACTCATGACAGCAGAGTTTGAAATGAGTGCTATGGGTGAACTTCAGTGCTTCCTTGGTCTCCAAGTGAAGCAGCTGCAAAATGGCACATTCATTCATCAAAATAAATATGTGATAAACTTGTTAACCAAATTTGAGATGAATGATTGTAAGCCATGTAGTACACCCATGAGCACAGTCAAGCCACTCACTGTTGATGACAAGGATGAACTGGTTGATCAGACACATTACAGATGCATAATTTGGTCTTTATTGTACTTAACAGCATCCAGGCCAGACATTATGTTTGCCACCTGTGTTTGTGCAAGATCCCAGGTTTCAACCAGAAAGTCAAACCTTATTGCTGTGAAAAGGATATTCAGATACCTAAAAGGTGCTCCCACACTTGGTATCTGGTATCCTGCTAATGGAAACATTGAGCTTTCAGGTTATTCAGAAAGTGAGTTTGCTGGCTGCCACACCACAAGAAAGTCCAAATCAGGAGGGTGCCAGTTTCTAGGGAATGCCTTAGTTTCCTGGCAAAGCAAAAAGCAAGCAGCTGTTTCAACTTCAACAGCTGAGGCTGAATTCATTGCTGCTGCAAGCTGTACAGCCCAACTCATGTGGCTTCAAAATCAAATGCTGGATTTTGGGATCACTGCACTAAGGACCCCACTCATGTTGGATAGTCAAGCTGCTGAAAATATCATCAAAAATCCAGTCTCTCATTCAACCACAAAGCACGTAGACATCAGACATCATTTTGTCAGGGATAGCTATGAAAAAGGTTTGATTTCTCTGCACCATGTTCCAACAGAGGATCAATTGGCAGATGTGCTGACAAAAGCTTTAGACACATCTACCTTCACAAACCTGATCTGTCACAGCTGAGTCAGCCACTGTTGGCCAGTCCTATCCTCAAACCACTGATTCACCTTTTACATCCACTGCTCAATCATCTATTGACAAAAGTCAAACATCTGTTGAGAAGAGTCAGTCCAATTTTACACCACTTGGACCCATTCCTCCACTACCATTTCAAACATCTGTTGACACTACAAAAGTGCAAACAGATGTTATGTCAACAGAGTCACCAAACCTGTGTCCTTCACCACAAAATGCCATCATACCATATCAGGGAGATCTAATCTACCTAAGAGCTCATCCACCAGATCAAATCATTGGCAACATCAGAGAAGGTGTGCTCACAAGAAGTCAATCCTCAAATATCTGTCTTTTTGCAGACTTTCTATCCCTCATACAACCAGTCAAGTACCAAGAGGAACTAAAAGACAACAGTTGGGTAGAAGCCATGCATGAAGAGCTCCTTCAGTTCAAAAGACAACAAGTATGGGAACTTGTACCACTGCCTAAGGATGATTGTCCAATTTGCACAAAGTGGGTTTTCAAAAACAAAACTGATGAAAGGGGTATAGTTGTCAAGAATAAAGCCAGGCTAGTGGTTCAAGGCTTCAGACAAGAAGAAGGGATAGACTATGATGAAACCTTTTCCCCTGTAGCTAGGTTAGAAGCTATCAGACTCTTCCTAGCCTTTGCTGTCAACCACAACATCAAGGTGTATCAAATGGACATCAAATGTGCATTCCTATATGGCAAAATTTAGGAGGAGGTCTATGTATGTCAACCACCTAGTTTTGAAGACACATTCCATCCTGAGTATGTCTACAAGCTAAATAAAGCCTTGTATGGACTCAAGCAAACACCTAGAGCCTGGTATGAAACTCTTTCCACCTTTCTCTTATCCATTGGTTTCACAAGAGGTAAAATTGATACAACCTTATTTTTAAAATGGAAAGGGAAAGATCTAATGATTGTTCAAATATATGTGGATGATATCATTTTTGGATCCACATGTAACAAAATGTGTGAGGAGTTTAGGGAACTCATAACAGCAGAGTTTGAAATGAGTGCTATGGGTGAACTTCAGTGCTTCCTTGGTCTCCAAGTGAAGCAGCTGCAAAATGGCACATTCATTCATCAAAATAAATATGTGAAAAACTTGTTAACCAAATTTGAGATGAATAATTGTAAGCCATGTAGTACACCCATGAGCACAGTCAAGCCACTCACTGTTGATGACAAGGATGTACTGGTTGATCAGACACATTACAGATGCATGATTTGGTCTTTATTGTACTTAACAGCATCTAGGACAGACATTATGTTTGCCACCTGTGTTTGTGCAAGATCCCAGGCTTCAACCAGAAAGTCAAACCTTATTGCTGTGAAAAGGATATTCAGATACCTAAAAGGTGCTCCCACACTTGGTATCTGGTATCCTGCTAATGGAAACATTGAGCTTTCAGGTTATTCAGACAGTGATTTTGCTGGCTGCCACACCACAAGAAAGTCCACATCAGGAGGGTGCCAGTTTCTAGGGAATGCCATAGTTTCCTGGCAAAGCAAAAAGCATGCAGCTGTTTCAACTTCAACAGCTGAGGCTGAATACATTGCTGCTGCAAGCTGTACAGCCCAACTCATGTGGCTTCAAAATCAAATGCTGGATTTTGGGATAACTGCACTAAGGACCCCACTCATGTTGGATAGTCAAGCTGCTGAAAATATCATCAAAAATCCAGTCTCTCATTCAACCACAAAGCACATAGACATCAGACATCATTTTGTCATGGATAGCTATGAAAAAGGTTTGATTTCACTGCACCATGTTCCAACAGAGGATCAGTTAGCAGATGTGCTGACAAAAGCTTTAGACACATCTACCTTCACAAACCTGATCTCTCGAATTGGAATGTTAAACATGGATTAAAAATAACAAAAATGTTTTCAATAAAAACATTAAAATGTTTTCAGAAAATCAATTTTCTCCTTAAAATAGCTCTTTTGGTTGAAAATTCTGTTTCAAACATCTGTTCAGATAAAACAACCACTGTTTCATTCTATCCTCTGTTGGTTGAAAAATCTGTTTCAAACATCTGATCAGATAAAACAACTGTTACTTCATCAGTCTTTTGGTTAAACAACAGCTGTTGGCAACAGACTTTTACAAAAACAGCTGTATGCCACCAGATGTTTAACCATCAGATGTTTGCCACGTCTGCTCTCAAAAGCAAAGTTTAGCCACATCAGCGGTTTCACCAGAGGCTATAAAACCCTGTTTTTCCCCCAACAGCAGCTTTACTGTCTCATTGTATTCAAAATACTCAAACCGCCTCCTTCTTCTTAAAATCCCTAATCAAATTTCATTCACTCTCACACTCGAAATCCATTACAATGGATCTTCAAACAAAAGCCACCCACAATTACCTACCATATCTGGTCAAAACAGAAGACAACGTACCATTCCATTCCACCATCGACATCATTTTAAATTCAAAATACAAAACCATCCTAACTGCTGATGCTCCCATCCATCTTGAAACCCTCCAAGAATTCTGGGCTAAAGCTGAAGTCTTGCTTCAAGACAAAAAGCCTACATCCATTATTTCCAAAATTGGAGCCACAAGCATCTCCATCACACCTGAATTAATATCCACAACCTTCTCCCTAAATGACTTGTCAGGTAAGGATTCTTTTCCTAAAACAGAGCATCACACAGAGTTTCAGGAAAGAGGGTATGATGCTCAAATGACTGGTTCAACACTATTCAAAAAGTTTTTCCCTCCAGTCATGAAATTTTTCTTCCATACTCTCCTTCAATGTGCCTCGGCTAAGACCACATCCTTCAATGAAATCCCATTAAGGATTCAGTACTTGGGGTATGCTATGAAGTCAGACTCTGACTTCAATCTATCCCATGGACTGTTTATGGACTTAGTTTCCAATGTGAAAGCCATAAAATCTGGCTCAAACAATGCTTTTCTACTTTACCCAAGAATTCTTAGTGTAATCCTTCAAAAGGTTTTTACCAGAAAATGATTTTCAAAAGGGTGAGTCTTTTCAAATGAAAAGTTTAACTGATGAAACTTTCACAAGAATGTTGGGTTCTTCTACACAAGAAAAAGTATCAAAAGTGTCAAAAGTTTCCAAAACACAAACAAAGAGGTCCAAGACAACAACTGTTGTTCAAACCTCTGTTGTTGAGCCCACTGCTCTTGGTGATCATGGCACTTCATCCAGTGCTGTGAAACCCACACCAGCCACATCCAAAAGAAAACGTCCATCTACAAAAACCACCTCCACACCTAAAAAGGGTCTTCTAGAAGATAAGATACCAGAAGAAAACCCTGTTGCAACACAAAAGCAACCTGAAACCACCTTCGACCTCCATTAAACTCTAACACATGTTAATATTCACAATCCAAAGCATTAGTCGCATAAAGTGCATCTACAAACTCCCCCTCGACTGTTGCTCGAATTGCCTTCTGGCTTCGTCCATCTGAATATTCATCAACTTGATCCTCAACTGTTTCTTTTGGTCTTTTGTCCTCTCAGGCTCAAGTTTTCTCTTCATCGATTGCTTCGGTACTTCGACTGCCTTCACCTGCTTGCCCAACTTTTGTTCAAGGTTGTTACCGGAGTTGATATCATATGCAAAGCATACTCCGACAACCTGTTGATACTTCTTAGCTTGTGATGCATCATTGGGATCACTGTAAATCGGGTTATAGTAAAGCATGATGATGTCTTCTAATGTACAGTTAATGAGCCACATCGGGTCAAAAACCTGTATCTTCTTATATGCATCCTTCCCATCTCTCGGCACTATAACTGCTTCAGCATTTCTCCAATCGTAATACCAGAAAATGAAATCATCACTGAAGTGTTGTTGAATTGGCATCAAAGGAATCTTTCTCATAACCTCAGGAGCTTTGTATATCAACGTCACTCGCTTCTTACCCGTGCAGACTGTTATGCAGTGCTTTAAAATGATACGATTTAGGTGTATTATACTAACACATTATGGTTCCCACGCACACGACATACTCCCGTATCAAGAAATTGCACAAAGCTTCCTCGTAAAGCATGATTATGCCAGAGTTATCCGTTCAGTTACAAGATATATAGCACAGAGGTGTACAGGTCAGCAAATGAATGCAGCAAAGTAACATCTGCATATATACCAGGTTGAGGCTAATATCAAATACTGATTTGCATCAGTAGATTGACACGATTTAATTATGATCTTTGATCAATAATAACATAAGGTTCCTCAATTAGGTAACTTTTGGTTTTGGCATTTTAGCTCTTTTAGCAAATATTCTGATTAAACTAGGTCCGTAAATTAATACGACAAAAGTTCAATCAGAATATCCCGGATAACAATAACATAACGACCCGAAACCTCAGATTTTGGCAACTCTATCAAACGAAATTACGGTACTAAGACCATATGCCCATGAGGTGTTCAGCCACGAACGAGTAGTTCGTTATGTTTGTATCACTAATGCACGCAGTTTTTGGTCTACGAAGCCTATCAGCACATCACACGTAATCAACACACGCCTCATATTGCATTACATATCTTTAGCCTATGTCAGATCCCCACTGATGTACTATCATTTCCTCGTTTTATCCTGGAAATCATTCTGGGTTTTTCTATTTTTATGGCTTTTTGAATTTTTCAATGTTTTTGGTTTTTCTGATAAAAGACTCCCCCTGAAATGTAAAACATATTTTTGGGTTTTTGAATTTTTCTGAAAAACTGTAAAAACTTTAAAGAAAATGTTAAAACTAAAAAGCGATAAACCGAGGTGATGATCAGTCTTGTTTTTCTTTTATATTGTTTACTTTTAAAAGATATTCGAATCTGGATCTGTCAAAAGCTTTTGTGAACAAGTCTGCTCGTTGATAGTCAGTGGGGATTTTGACCATATCGATCAGCTCTTTAGCATAACAATCACGGATAAAGTGATACTTAATCCGGATATGTTTAGCCTTAGAGTGATTGCCCGTATCTTTAGTTAATGCGATTGCGGCCTCATTATCACAATGTATAGGGGTTTTAAGAAATTGCAAACCATAATCCACCATCTGCTGCTGAATCCAGAGAACCTGAGAGCAACAACTCGAGGCTGCTATGTACTCTGCTTCGCAAGTAGACAATGCGACCGAAGTCTGCTTCTTACACTACCAGGTGACTAACCTGCTCCCTAAAAACTGGCATCCAGCTGTCGTGGATTTGCTGTCTTTGTCACAGCCGCCCCAATCTGCATCACTAAATGCGATAAAGTCAAAATTATCGTCATTAGGGTACCATAGTCCTCTCGACGGACAACCCTTTAGATATCTAAGGATACGCTTGACCGCTGTAAGATGACTTTGTTTCGGCTTTGATTGGAACCGTGCGCAGAGGCATGTAGCAAACATTATGTCTGGCCGAGACGCGGTTAGATTCATCAGAGATCCGATGATTGCTCTGTATGTAAACGGGTCCGTCAGCTCCCCCTTAGCGTCAACACCAATCCCGTGATTAGGTTGAATCGGGGTGTCCATCGGCTTGGAATCCTCCATCTGGAACCGGCTCAAGAATCCTCCATCTTGGAATCCACCTGCAAGCCGAGGAAAAACTACATCTCCCCCATCGCACTCATTTCGAACTTTTCCTGCATAACACGTTCAAATTCCCTCCAAAAAAGTTCGTTAGTTGAGCCAAAAATAATATCGTCTACATATATCTGGACTAGAAGGAAATCATCTCCTGTTTTCTTCGTGAACAGATTACAGTCGACCAATCCGCGTTTGAATCCTTTTGACATGAGGTACGTGCTCAGCTCCTCGTACCATTGGCGTGGAGCCTGGTGCAACCCGTACAGTGCTTTGTTCAAGACGTAAACCTTATCCCGGTGGATAGGATCTTCAAAGCCCGGTGGTTGACCGACGTAGACCTCTTCTTTGACCACACCGTAAAGAAAAGCACTTTTGACGTCCATCTGATACACCTTAAATTTCTTGTAGGTGCATATATTTCATTATAGTCAATTCCCTCGATCTGATGAAAACCTTGAACTACCAATCTGGCTTTGTTCCTTATGATCACTCCTCTATCGTCTTTCTTACACTTGTTGGGTTAAAATGAGACCACAGTTACCAGGTTTGAGCATGTTTAGTTGTGTATTATAGTTGGAGGGTTTGTTATGTAATTATAGTATAGTTGGAGTAGCAAAACCCTAGACTGCATACTTAATGGACGGGCCCTGCGCACTTATGCTAAGTGCGCAGGCCCATCAGTCCATGGCTATATATAGAACATCATTTGAGCAACTAGGGTTAGGGTTTTTGTTATCATCTTTTGAGAGCACAAGTAAAGGTGCGAACTTACTGTAACTCCATGGTTGTTCACTGCTGAATCTTTAATGGAATTATCTTTTTATGTTTCTTGTGTGTCGGTTCTTACAATATTCATCTAGTTTCTTTGCTTGTCTTGATTAATCACCTAAAACACCTAACAAATAGGTGTTTCTAGGTGATAACAATCTTGTGCACACTTAAGATCTAGTATTTTGGGACTACAATTTGGTATCAGAGCCTCAGTGCTCGAGATTGTATCTATCTAAAGATATCAAAACCCTCCTTGTTAGTTTTTGCTATCAAGTTTTTCAAAAATTTTAGTGTTTATCTCACTTTGAGTATTTTCACTAGTTTTGCCTTAAAATCTCGTGAACAAGTGTTTCTAAGGTGTTTAAAAGGTATTACTTTTAGTAGAAACATCATTCAAGAACTTCAGATCAATTGAAAACCTCCTGGATATGTTTCTGATATAATTTGAGTGTTAACAGCCGTAACTGCGTACTTATTATGCGAACTTAGCTCATAAAACTGAGTACTTGTTTCTTGCTTCTGAGTACTTGTTTCAAGAGTTGAGTACTTAGCTCATAAGTTGCATACTCGACATTTTAAGGTGTGCACTTATTACACGTACATCTGCGCACTTGTCTAAAAGTGTGTGCACTTGTGTCTGTGTGAGCACTTAAATTTACACAAGGCTTTACAGCTTTCTCTCTCCTGGTACCACAACTAGGGTTTCTGCATACTTATCAGAAACTTCTAGTTAGGGTGCGCACTTGCTGAAAAGGTGCAGTTTCTGAGCACTTGGCTAGGGTTTCTGCGAACTAAAATCTTAAACGAGAGTTTAAGTGTCTGTGTACTTATACTAGTACGCAGGCTGATCAGTCAAAGACTGAGCACTTGTGCTGCTCTGACTTGGCTGACCTGCGAACTTAAGCCAGAGTGTGTGCTACAGGGACTGCGCACTTACAGGAGATCAAGAACTTATCATCTCTGTTTCATATTGTTTCAGGTGTCTAAAGCTCTGCGCACTTGCTGCTGCGTACTTGACTGCGAACTTGTGGACTGATTTATATATTACAAGGACTTTGGACTGTAACTTGCTGAACTAATTAATCAAAACTCTAAAATCAATCTAAAATCAATATTAAATCATGTCTGGTAACAACTCATTCCAAGTTAACCCCATAACCCAAGCTGAACTTGAAACCGGCACTATAACACGTATTCCCAAATTGATGGGTGCTGAAGACTATGGTACATGGAAAAACAGAATGAAAGCTTTCTATTTCGTTAACGATCACACCCAATGGAACTCAGTCCAGCTCGGACCTCACATTCCCACAAGGACCACTGATGCAGGAGAAGTGTTCAACACTGATCCCACTACATACACTGATCTCGACAAACAACTGATGCAGCGAGATCACAAAGCCTATGGTGCTCTCACCATGGCTCTGTCAAACGATGTATACAATATGTTTGAAGAGTACGGATCAGCGCATGATCTGTGGTTTGCTTTGAGTGAATATTATGAAGGAAATGCAGAGATGAGACAAAACAAACAGGATATGATTCAAAAGGAATACGACATGTTTGGAAGTATCCGTGGTGAGAGTCTGTCGTCACACATTGACAGGTTCATGAATCTGTTGACTAAGATGAAGAAAGCTGGTATTCCTGTAAACAACCGCAATTCCATCAAGAAACTACTCGATTCTCTCCCAAAGGAGTGGAGTGTCCAATGCATGCTGATCAAAAAGGACTACTTGAATGCTCAGTCTACTTTGGCTGATCTTATAAACACTCTGAAATCGTTTGAAATGGATATCACAAAGAGAGAAATGAATCAGACTGTCCCGAAGGTGACTCCCAGCAGTGCTATGAAGAATCTGGCTTTAATGACTCCAATTGGTGATATGAGTTCAAGTTCGTTGCATTCTTATGTGGATTCTACGGGGATTGGTAGTTCAAGTTCTGGCAAAGCTCCAATGTACTCTGAAAAGGCGGCAAAGACACTAACTCCACAGGCTGCCAAGCTGGCTGCTGAACATGTGGAACTCTTCAACACCTTTATGAGCAGTTTTGAAGCTTTGAAGACAGGAGAGATTAAGAATGAGATGATGTCCCCAGAGGATATGTACCAGGTTGACCCAGATGACATGGAAGAAATGGATCTCAAGTGGCAAATGGCAATGATCACTCTACAAGTTAAGCGTTTTCAAGATAGAACCGGTAGAAGAGTGGGAATGGGAAAGGCTGGGTTTGACAAGTCAAAGATCAGGTGTTACAACTGCAAGGTGCTCGGGCATCTCATGTATGAATGCCCCACATTGAACCAAGCTGAAATCAAGCCCGCGAAGTGGTTGGTAGCCATAACCGATGGAAATGAAGGAAACGATAAGGAACCACAGAAGGCTTTGGTTGTTGAAGATTTCGACTGGGGAGAAGAGGCAGCTGCTGCAGAAGTTGAAGTTAACAAAGCCCTGATGGCCACAATTTGCACCAAATCTTCTAACGGTGTGAATTCTGTTGAAGGGTCATCTGCTGAGGTTCTGAAGGGAGAAATGCAGAAGAATGCCGGACTGAAGAGTGTGTTAATTGATGAGAAGGTGAATGATCAGAAAAGGGAGGAGGCACTGATAGCTGAGAAGACTTCATCAGAGAAAGTCGCTGAAGAGGTGAAAAGTTCTTCCAAGAAAGCTGAGGAGAGAGACATGGTAAATATTCCTCTAGAAATTAAATCTAAACTGTGCTCACCTAGGTGTGCTACAGCTGTCGCATACTGTTTATCACACAACAGACGAGTTTTAAGAGAAATGGATGATATTCGTAAAATCAATTCTAAAATGAAAGAAAATGAGTGGGCATATCAGCGAAAGTTAAATGCAACTCTAGCTGAAATGCAAACTTTAAAAGAATTTGTGCTTAAGAAAGATTTTCTGATAAATGATTTAACCTCAAAACTAGAGAAATCTAGAAATGAGACAACTCGTCTTCAAATTGTTGTGGATAAATGGAATGTGAGCAAACAGGCTCATGCTGATATAATCGATTGTGGAAGACAATCATTCGTAAAGGATGGAATTGGGTATAAGGATAAGAATGGAATCGAAAGATCTCTATTCTTGCCCTTGAGCCGAAGTGAATACATACCCATTCCATCACCTCATCCAAAAAATGACCTTTTTGAAAATAAATGTGATGAGTCTTAGTCAAATGCTAACATAAGTAAAAGCGATGCAGATGTGACCCAACAGGCTCAGGTGGAGGATGATGAAAGTTGTGGTGGCCAGACAGTGGGTTTAGGACATCCGGGTGCCAATTACTCTACAGTGAATTGGTTCATCTGGAACAATGAAAAGTCAAAAAACAATTCTATTTTGGATGATTGTAAAACTTTAACTAAATCGGATGACTGTAATAGTTTGCCTAGGATGGATGATTGTAATAGTTTAACTAGGATGGATGACTGTATTTCTAAACTTGATTTAAAAGGGGCTGTGGCTCCCGATGATAGGAAGCCTCCTATCAAACGATCTAATGTTTGTGTTGAAAATGTTATGCCTGTGTGTGTTGATCTTAATGCTGCATTCTCTGATGAAAATCATGTGCTCAAACCATCTGTGTTTGTGCCAGAACTTAAGCGTAACAGGTTTGGGAAATTTCTCACTGAGGAAATCCCAGAATTATCAGGTTCTGAAGAATCACAAAGTGAAACAGGTACCTCGAGTTCTGAAGAATCACTGAGTGATACAGAGAGCAGCTCCAGCTTAAATAATCTGGACACCAATGAAGAATCAAGTAGCAACAGGGAAGAATCAAGCTCAAGCGAAAGCTCCAGATCAGACAAGCTCAAGAAAAGAACATCACAACCATCATCATCCAGATCTTCTCCTAAGATCAAGCCTAAGCATTCAAAATGCTTCAGATGTGGAAAAGAGGGTCACGTGGTCAAAAACTGTCACATAAAACCCAAACCACAAAAAGATGTCAAAACACAAAACTCTTTTTCGGATCAACTAAGAAATCTTCAAGAAACCGTAAAAAGTTTTGTTAAAAATACACAAATCTGGAAGAAACAAGAGTCAATTTTGGGAGAAAATCATGACAGATCAAAGATTAAACAGACTTGGATTCCCAAAGTCACTTAATTATCAGGCAGAGTCATCACTGTATATAGATTTTCTTTAGTTTAGCTTTGTTTCTCTTTTGTTTTTTTGACTGTGCAGAATAAATTACAAAAATGGCTGATAGCTCTTATGAGATATCTATGGCATGTCGACTGCGGCGCTTCAAGACACATGACAGGACTGAAAGAACTCCTCAAGAACTATCGGTTCATCGATGGAGAGTTTGTAGCGTTCGCTGGGAATGAAAAGGGTGGAAAGATCGTTGGCATAGGAGATGTAGTCTCTGACGCACTGACACTTGAGGACGTCAACTATGTTCCAGAGCTGTGCTACAATCTGTTGAGTGTATCACAAGTCTGTGACAAAGGAATCTCAGTGCTGTTCAACGACATGGAATGCATCTTCCTGAAGCCAGGATTTAAACCACCCACTGACATGATCATGCTGAAAGCCACCAGACAAAATAACACTTATGTGATAAACATGAGGGATGCCAAGTCTGAACAACCAATGACTTGTCTACTATCAAAGGCATCCGAGTCAGAGTCACTGTTATGGCACAGGCGATTAGGTCATGTTAACTTTAAAAATATAAACAAACTTTCAAAACTAAATCTAGTCAGAGGTCTTCCTTCTAAGGAATTTCCTTTTTCTGAAAAATGTTTAGCATGTGCTAAAGGTAAACAACATAAGAAATCGCATAAGTCCAAAACAGTGAACTCAATTGACTCTCCACTTCAATTATTACATATGGATCTCTTTGGTCCTATCAGTGTAAAAAGCTTGGGTAAAAAGTCTTACTGTTTGGTGATTACAGATGACTTCTCTCGCTTCACATGGGTGTACTTCTTGGAATTCAAGAGTGAGGCTGCTGAGACCTTGATGCTGTTCGTCCCTTTGATCGAGAATATAATCAAATTAAAAGTAAAATCAATCCGAAGTGATCATGGAACAGAATTCAAGAACCAAAGTTTTGTGACGTTCTGCAGCGGGAAAGGAATTCATCTCCAATACAGTGCTACAAGGACTCCTCAGCAAAATGGAGTGGCTGAAAGGAAGAATCGTACACTTATTGAAGCTACCAGAACCATGCTCATTGACTCTAAGTTACCGATCATCTTCTGGGCAGAAGCTGTAAATACCGCCTGTTATGTTCTTAACAGAGTCTTGATTGTCAAGCCTCGTGGGAAAACAGCTTATGAATTGCTTTTCAAAAGAAAACCTCTCATTGATTATTTCAGGCCGTTTGGATGTTCCTGCACTCTTCTGAACAACTTTGAGAATATCATGAAGTTTGATGCTGTTGGAGACGAATGTTTCTTTGTTGGATACTCGTCTAGTCAAAAGGCTTATCGAGTATACAACAAACGTACCAAGATAGTTCTGGAATCCTTTTATGTTGACTGGCAAGAATCCAACTCTACTAATGTTGGAACCGGTCCTGACTGGTTCTTTGATGTGGATGTTGTGTTCAATCACTTTGTCATTCCTGAACAGCAAGCTCATGCAGATCAAGCTCCTGAACATCAAGCTACAAGTTCATCTCCCTTTGGAAATGTTCTCTACTCTTCTGATGATGAAGTTGCACCATTTACCACCCGTTTCTCTCCTCTTGTTGCTGATCCAATTGTTCCTCAGCTCAATTATGGTGATACTACTACTGAAACCTCTAACATTCCTGAAAGCACGTCAAATGCTGAAGGAACACAATCAAATCAGCAGTCTGTAAATGAACCATCCAGCTCTTCTGCACCTGGAGATCATCTTTCGAACCTTCCTCCACAAGTGCAAGAAGAAGACAACATGGGATTCAAATCTTCCAAGAATCATCCAATTGAAAATGTCATTGGACCAATCAGTGAGGGTGTTCTTACAAGAAATCAGACAGACAAGCTCAACACCGCTCTCTCAGCATTCTTATCTCAAACAGTACCTTTCAGCATTGAAGATGCAGTTAGAGATGCAAGCTGGGTAGAGGCCATGCAGGAAGAACTATTTCAGTTCAGAAAACTCAAAGTGTGGGAGCTCGTAGATCTGCCTGAGGGAAAATATCCTATTGGGACGAGATGGGTTTTTCGCAACAAAATGGATGAACGTGGCGTGGTAATCAAGAACAAAGCTCGTCTGGTTGTTCAAGGATTTCGTCAGCAGGAGGGGATTGATTATGAGGAAGTCTTCGCTCCAGTCGCTCGACTTGAAGCCATACGCATCTTCTTGGCATATGCTTCATATCGAAATTTTAAAGTTTTTCAGATGGACGTGAAGAGCGCTTTCCTGTATGGGAAGATCAAAGAAGAAGTCTATGTGTGCCAACCGCCAGGATTCGAAGACCCTCATCATCCAAACAGATACTACAAGTTGGACAAGGCTCTCTACGGTCTCCATCAAGCTCCTAGAGCTTGGTATGAGACCTTGTCTTCATATCTGTTACAAAATGGATACACGAGAGGGAAGATCGACATGACCCTGTTCACCAAAGAAGTCAACAAACATTCTATCCTTGTTCAGATATATGTTGATGATATTATCTTTGGTTCAACTGACGAAAATTTGTGTAGGGAATTTGAAAGCATTATGAAGTCTCAATTTGAAATGAGCATGATGGGAGAACTATCATTTTTCTTAGGTCTCGAAGTCCAACAGAAAGAAGACGGTATTCTCATCCATCAAGCAAAATACACAAGAGACATTCTGGCAAAGTACAACCTGTCGGATTGCAAACCGTCCAACACTCCTTTTGCAGCTCAAACAACACTTGTACCAGATCTTGAAGGCCCTTCTGTGAACCCGCACACTTACCGTTCTATGATTGGATCCTTGATGTATCTCACAGCCAGCAGACCGGACATCATGTGGGCAGTTGGATGCTGTGCTCGCTTTCAATCAAATCCAAAGCAATCTCATGAAACTGCAGTAAAAAGAATCTTCCGCTACCTCAAAGGAACACCAAAACTTGGTTTATGGTATCCTAAGAGTGACAATTTTGACTTAATTGCATACTCTGATAGTGATCATGCAGGTTGCAGGATTGACCGAAAGTCCTTCTCTGGTGGCTGTCAATTTCTGGGAAACAGGCTCGTGTCATGGCAGAGCAAGAAGCAGACCACTGTGTCTATATCTACCGCTCAAGCTGAGTACACAGCCGCATCCAGTTGTTGCTGTCAAGTGTTGTGGATTCAAAATCAGCTGTTAGATTACGGTTTGAATATCATGAGAACCCCTATCTACATTGATAATGATGCTTGTCGTGACATCGTGAAGAATCCAATTGATCATTCGAAAACTAAACATATTGAAATTCGGATTCATTCAATTCGCGATGCGCACGACAAAGGGTACATACAGGTGTTGCCTATAGATACTGCTGATCAAAAGGCAGATATCTTTACAAAAGCTTTCGACCTTGGTTAGAGATGATCAACTTTGAATGATTTAAAAAAAAAAAAAAAAAAAAAAAAAACCTTGTAAATAAACTATAGAAAAATCTTATGTTTAAAATAAAATAAAGATTTTTGGGGGAGAAATAAACCGGTAGATCCCTAAAATTGCAAGTTTTAAAAACTTTTTTTTCAAAACAATCAAGAAATGATAGGAACTAATCATATTTGTCAGCATGTGAATAGGACCCAGAGGACGTTGTGGCTTCAAGCAACGACATGTCGGTAGATTCAGCTTGGAATCGAGTAAACTGCTATAGATGACAAACTAAAAGGTCTACACGAGATGCTGGATTCCCACTGTGTTTTAGGTTTGCACAAGCTGAGTCCGGTCATACACAGGTTGAGAGATCAAAAGACACAGAAAATTTTGTGCATAAGCAACCAAAAGACACCTAAGAGTGCAAGCTACCAAAGCGGGGCTATTAAATCAAAATGAGCAACAAAAGACACGCAATGTTAGTGACGTGCAAACATATAGACAGCTCAAAAAGCAATTAGATGATCATCTTCTCTGCTTATGGGAACATAGACCTGAAGCTCTCATCATCTGATTGACATAATGATCATCTTCTCTGCTTATGGAAACATAGACCTGAAGCTCTCATCATTATATCTCAATAAACCTTGAGGATTGGTAGGCTTACACCTGGCACAAGTGGGGTCCATTAACATGTCGTCAATATTACCAAAACATGATAAAGATCATCAAATAAAGTATGTTGAAAGACGAGAGGCATGGATTTAAGTGGACAATTATACCGACAGTTTTTCTTGAGCTGCAGCTATCCAATGGAAAGTTGAAATGTGGTCTGGCAGGTATGACTGGTATGATCTTGATGCAAAAGGTGAGAAACGGTTGATCTCTAATCCCAGATCTTTGGATTAAAAGCTTATTCTCTTGCTATTGGGCTTGCGGACATAAAAGAATATCAAATTCTTGTTGGGCCTGCGAATTTAACAAACCTATTTCCTTAAAAATTTTGGGCCTGCGTACTTAATTGGGCTTTTGGGCCCTGCGCACCTAAGTTAAGTGCGCGGCCCAAACTTCTTTTACCTATATATACTGTAGTAAATATCAGATTTACTTTTTATTGTTAAAAACCCTAAATTTTTCAGCCACCGTGTTCTTCATAACCACCAACGAAACCACCGTTGAACCACCACCTTTGATCCATTCTATCCACCCCTTTCTGTTTATTTGTGTAAACCTATAAGGTAAATTGTTTGTACTGACCAGATCTACGTGTGTTAACAGGTTTTGAATCCAGATCGTTGAAGATTTGGGGGTTCACTTGAACTGCGAACCTAAAACTTGAATGACTGCGAACTTGTATCATATGAATGCGTACTTGCATCATATGATTCAAGAATCAGAACCCCTAAATGACTGCGTACCATTTGTGTGGACTTAAAATCTTAAACGAAAGTTTAAGTGTCTGCGTACTAGACTAGTACGCAGACTTGATGATTCCCCCAAGCCGTTACCATGCCCGAGTCAAATCAGTGCGAACTTAAGTTTCCCGTGTCCTAATGTGACCAGCTGACTGCGTACCAGCAACAAGTACTCAGTCAAGGCTGAGCACTTAGGTGCACACCTGACTCGGGCTGCGCACTTAAGGATTGTGTGGACTTAATGATGGACCAAAATTATGACCATTGACTTGACTGTTCATGATATTTGACCGGACTACGTACCTTGACTCATTCATCCGTAAACCATTAACTGAACTCAAATGACCATTAAAATGAAAGACGATACATACAGTATAAACTAATAAACCTAATCCATAAAATAAATCACACACATGAAACCAACATAAAATTAAACCTAGTCTACGTACGTCGTCCGTCAAAGCAAATGAAGACGTCTGTCATTAGTCAATTCAAAATCCAAAGTTCTAACTTAATTTTCGTGCATGTGTCCCACACAGATGGCTCTTGACTGGGATCCAAGAGGAATGCATAACCAACCGATGAATCTTGAGACTGATGATACAAAGTTTCGAGACGTTGTCGCTTGGATCAGAAGAAGCAGAATTGGATATGCTGTAGAGCAGAACGTTCAAGTCTACAGCTCGCACATTGAAGATTTCTGGCGATCTGCTAAAGTAGAGGTCGTGGCACGCGTCAAGAGGATTAAAGCTATAGTGAGGAACAAGGCAGTGGTCATTACAGAAGATACAGTACGAAGTGTTCTGAGATTTCAAGATCGGCAAGCAACTGTTAGATCTCTACCAAAAGCTGAAATTCATCAAGAGTTCAAGAATTTTGGATACAAAGGAGATTTTGACATAAGGGGTGATATCAAGAAAAGCCAGCTAACCAGAGATTGGAAGCTTATTTGTCACGTATTTCTTATGTCTCTGTGTCACAGGAAAGGTGGCTACAATGCACTCAGTCCTGACTGGGCAACTGCTATGATTAAAGTCTGCAAGAATGAACCATTCAATCTGTCTGGAATGGTGTTTGACTATATGGTGAAGAATGCTGAAGCTGGAAAGAAAAAGTGGGCGATGTATCCCAGATTCGTTCAGATGATGATCAACTCACAACATGAGGATCTGCCCCTTGGTGATAAATACAATTTCGCCAAAGGTGCACGATTCTTCACTGAGTGCAACACAGCTGACTGGGAACCCCTGCTTGAAAGCATGTATGCTGCTCAACGTTATCCTGTAATAATGAAGCTATACAATGAGATCAAGAGAAGAAAACAAGCTGCTGTTAGAGCTCGACAACCAACTACAACCGGACCCGAATCTTCTGAGCCTGCTTCTTCTGAACCTGCTCCTTCTGAACCTGCTACTACAGTACCTCAGCCTACTGCAGAAAAAGTTGCCAGAGAAAGAACTGTTGGAAAGAGGGTGGCATCTGATCCTGTTCCTCAAAGACCAACTAAAAGAAACAGACCTACAGGTCTATTGCAGCAAGGGAGAGAATCACTGACTCCTGAAGAACTTGAGATGGCTGAAGCTGCCAGACAAAGTGCTGAACTAGCAAAGGCAGAGAGAAAGAGAAGGAGAGAACAGTTGCCTGAGTCTGAAAGGCCACGGGTTATGACAGAAGAGGATCTGGAGAATGAAGAGATATTGGAATCCATGTTTGGTGTGGAGGGTCAGCCTGGGCCTTCCACTGACAGGCCAGCGCCCTCCACTGCCAGGCCTGGGCCTTCCACTGAAAGACCTCCTATTCCCAAACCTCCAGTGAAGAAACAGTCTGTACCATCCTCATCTATTCCTAGTGCACAGCGTCGAAAACCCGTGCATCAAGAATTATATGAGACACTGTCTAAGGAAGTGGGAAAGAATGCAGCAAAGGAAATTTGCACGTTGAAGAACCAGATCTACAACAATCAGGAATTGAGGAAGAAGCTGAAGAAATTGAAGCACAAAAATAGAAGTCTTGAAAAGGTAGTTAAGGATCAGCGTTATCTGATCAAGTTTCAGACAGAGGTGCAAATGAAGATGTTTGATATGCTTCAAGATTTAAAGAATCAGGGTACAGATGCTCCAAGAATGACTTTTGATGAAGCGTTTGATTTCGGGAAATTCATGGAAGAAGAGAAAGAGAAGGAAAGAAAGGCTGAAGAAAGTGATGTTGACGAGATTACTGAGGATGAGATGCCGGAAACGTTTGTAGAAATGGGTGCGGGAGAAAACACAGTCTATGAGATGGATGATGGGTACAGATTGGACCCTGAGAGACCAAGTTGGTTTCCAAGAAGACCAATCACCATTCCTGCTTTACACCAGAACATCCACCACACTCGTGAATCTCACCAAGAAAGAATCATCTGCTGGGGTTATGATGGGTTTAAAAGATTGTTCTTTGTGAAACGAAGAGGAGGTGTAATTCAGTACTTCAAGGGTAGACCGAATCTGAAGACTCTTCCAAGATGGGATATTAGGGAGATGTGCAGAACACCTTTCCTAAACCACTCTCAGGATACCACAGCTGACTCGGTTTCTGTCTTTATAGAAGACGAGTGTGCGTCTGACTTCAAGAACTGGAAACCACAGAAGCCGAGAAGAAGAATGTCCAAGAAAAGAATAGATCCAGCCACCGGACGGGGAATGATAACCTACGTGATAGACCCTCCCCAGGTCGTCACTAGGGTTCCCATCCGTCCAGAGCTTCCTGTGATTCTGACAGAGTTCAAGAAGTGGTTTTATGACAGCCGAACTGGTGAAGCTGTGATCAAACTAAAAGACAATTCAGAGGCGTTGAGAATACTTGACCCAGTAGATGTGTTTGCTCTGAATCCCTCTGATTTGACTACTCTTTTTGGGAACCAGATCAATGTGGGTGCTGGTAACGTGCTGTTTGAAGAGCCTATTCTGTTTAGAAGGGCGGTGGAACGAGCTTTGAAAAGAAAGCAAGAATTGATTGATTTAGTGGCTAGGATCAATGCAGCTGATAAAGCTAAAGATGACAGAGAAAAAGCTGTTGCTGCTGCCGCTACTGCTGCAAAGATATCAGAAGCTGAAGTCATTCCTGAGGAACAAACACAAGCTTCTACAGCAACAGCTGATCCTGAGATTGAGCCTACTCAAGCCCCACCAGTCTCTCCAAGTACAGCCCCAGAAACTCAGCCAGATCCAGCAACTGTGGATCTCGCTGAGTTATTCATCCAGGAACCACATGCTGAAGAATCACATACTGAAGAACCAACTGTTGAAGAGAGCATCGTTCAAGCACTCCCGGCACACCAAACAAGAGAAGAGGGGGAGTCAAGTGATGTGGAGATAGACTGAGTTTGTAGAGCTGGTAGCTGTGGTCTAGGGGGAGTATTGTTGGGTTAAAATGAGACCACAGTTACCAGGTTTGAGCATGTTTAGTTGTGTATTATAGTTGGAGGGTTTGTTATGTAATTATAGTATAGTTGGAGTAGCAAAACCCTAGACTGCATACTTAATGGACGGGCCCTGCGCACTTATGCTAAGTGCGCAAGCCCATCAGTCCATGGCTATATATAGAACATCATTTGAGCAGCTAGGGTTAGGGTTTTTGTTATCATCTTTTGAGAGCACAAGTAAAGGTGCGAACTTACTGTAACTCCATGGTTGTTCACTGCTGAATCTTTAATGGAATTATCTTTTTATGTTTCTTGTGTGTCGGTTCTTACAATATTCATCTAGTTTCTTTGCTTGTCTTGATTAATCACCTAAAACACCTAACAAATAGGTGTTTCTAGGTGATAACAATCTTGTGCACACTTAAGATCTAGTATTTTGGGACTACAACACTTAAAGACCCACTTTGTACAAATCTTCTTCCGTCCTGGAGGTAAATCTGTTAGTGTCCAGACTCCCAACTACTGAAATTGCAACAACTCCTTTTGCATCGCTTCAACCCAGGCATCATCCAAAAGGGCTTTTTAATATGTCCGCGGCTCGACCTGCGAAACATAACATGCAAACGACCAATCATTCTGACAACCAGACTTTTGTATTTTTGCATATAAAGCTAAAGCACCCAAACTTTCTGGTGAATTGACACTTCTTAGCTGTCCTCTCGTCATAACACTTCTACCAGGGTCACCGATAACTTGCTTTAGCGGGTGAATACGGTGAATCCGAGATTCCGGATGTTCAGGTACAATCACTCCCGTCTGAGTAGTCAAGTTCTCTACTTCATCCAGATCATGACCCGTATTAGACGATGAAGCAACATCTGGATTTGGGTTCACTGGCGGTGCCTCTATTGCATGTTCAAGAATAACTTCTTCGAAATCTCCATCATCGTCCGATTCTGAAGTATCTAAAGTAGTTGAAGCCTCTTGAAACACTTCTTCCTCTGGTACAGGCGCATTGATATCATTAGAAGCTGTTGGAGGAGTTACGGTGATCGGTGCACACAATTACATATTATTTTGTATTACATAGACTTATACAAAGATTATACTTAGCATCAAATTCTAATATCTGGCCATACATTTGTACAAGACATGAATTAAAATGTTGAATATATATATATATATATATATATATATATATATATGTATGTATGTATGTACATACATATGAATCTTGAGTCATTTTTAGTTATTATTTGTATCTTTGGCTTTTTATAGGTTTTTTGTAGATTCTGATTAGCTTTGTGTCATTTTTAGTATTTATTTATTTTATTATTATTTGGTAGGTGTTTGTGTGGACGTTGAAGCATAAACGAGTAACTTTGGTCAAGTCAAGAACATATGAGTTAAAAGCACGAAGTAATAATAATAATAATAATAATAATAATAATAATAATAATAATAATAATAATAATAATAATAATAATAATAATAATAATAGAATTTAAAAAGAAAAGAGAAATGACTTTGGGCCAAGCCCAAGTCAAAGGCGGTGCAAGAATTTGATCTTTTTGGAGAATATTAACATAATCTCAACGGCAATGTTGTAGCAGGAGTATTATTATTAGAGGTATTAATTATCATTTGACTTCGACAACAATAAATCAATCGGAGCAGAAGAGCTTTGAACGACCAGAATAGCTGTGGAGAGGAGAAGGTTCCGGGCACGTTAAAGATTAATATTCAGGAAATCTCGGGTTTGGTTTAGTTTTATTTATTTATTCGTTTTAATTATTTAGAGACATGATGAAATTGTTTTTTATAGACTTTGAATCTATGTTTTTTATTATAAATACGAACTAGACTTTTATGGTTGCTTAGATTTATGAACAAGACACGTTTTATGCAGTATTTAATGGTTTTGGTTTTTAATTTTGATGTGTAGAATTACATGATTTTAACTTTTATTGTTGGATTTGATATATGTGTGTTGGTGTTGATTTTATTTGAAGTTTGTTTATTATTTTTGTGGAGCTAGGCATGTAGAGATACCCCCTAGGTCTAGAAATCAATCTAGTTCGTCAACTTAGGTTAGCATTCTAGTATTTGGAGTTGGAGTACGACACAACTATAACAAACTAATGTAATAAATTAACTAAAACGCGCAGTCCATTCTTGAGGGTGAGAAATCTAACTCGAGATTGCTAGGTACGCTAGGGCGGGAGTCGCTACTTTGTCTGTGTTTAGAGTTTTCCTAGGTTTTCTTCAGTAGAGTTTATGTCTGCTTCATAGTTAGAAGGTTTCGGTCTAGGAGAGATTGTAACTTGATTTCTATGGGATTTCAGTACGCTTGGGCAATCTGAATCCATCTTAGCATTTCTACACTTGTCATGCCTTGAGTCTAGTGAGCTATCCTTGAGAGGAGGTTTATTAGATAAGAATAGGGTCTTAAGTTAATTACCAGATTCAGGATTTATTGCTAGTGTATAAGGATTTTACCTAAGTAACCAGCCTTCTTCCTATCAAATTTCTCCAGTTCCTTAAGTTCGTATTAAGTGTCGAGTTAAGTTAAGTTTAATCTATTTAGTTTAATTAAGTTTATAATCATTAGTTTAACCCCCCATATAAGTATCTATTTATTTAGGCTAGTATTCGGTAGAGGTTGTGATCTAGGGTTTCATTCGCGTCTTTGGGTTCGATCCTCGGTCTTATCGGTTTACTGCTTTCCGACCTGTACACTTGCCGGTTGTGCGTGGTTTAGTTGAGCCTAGGGTTTTAACTTGTGCATATTTATATATATATATCTGTAGATGAAGAATTTTAGCTATAGACAGGAAATCTGATCATACATGGCAATATTCCAGGTGCGGAAACCCTAGAACAGAACAAAATGATAATACACGAATCACAACACACGGATTACCTTTTCAAACATCATTTTATAGATTACTTGATTCAAAACATTCAATACATACGCTTTACAAGTTAATCTATTGACCTTAACACACACTCAATCTATAGAGCAACAACCTGACTCAAACACACACAATAACCAACTGTTCTAACTTACAAAACAAGCTAAAGCCTTATATAATAACTGCACGTTCGCCCCTTTCTAAGGTACGAATGTGGACTTTGTCCACATTCGCCCATTACAATGGTACGAACATACAATCCTTCTGTGTAGTCTTCCACATTCGCCCTCTAGTCTTTCACCTTCGACCTTCCATATCTACCTTCGACCTTCCTGATTCCACCTTCGACCTCCATTAAACTCTAACACTTGTTAATATTCACAATCCGAAGCATTAGTCGCATAAAGTGCATCTACAAACTCCACCTCGACTATTGCTCGGATTGCCTTCTGGCTTCGTCCATCTGAATATTCATCAACTTGATCCTCAACTGTTTCTTTGGTCTTTTGTCATCTCAGGCTCAAGTTTTCTCTTCATCGATTGCTTCGGTACTTCGGCTACCTTCACCTGCTTGCCCAACTTTTGTTCACGGTTGTTACCGGAGTTGATATCATATGCAAAGCATACTCCGACAATCTGTTGATACTTCTTAGCTTGTGATGCATCATTGGGATCACTGTAAATCGGGTTATAGTAAAGCATGATGATGTCTTCGAATGTACAGTTAATGAGCCACATCGGGTCAAAAACCTATATCTTCTTATATGCATCCTTCCCATCTCTCAGCACTATAACTTCTTCAGCATTTCTCCAATCGTAATACCAGAAAATGAAATCTTCACGGAAGTGTTGTTGAATTGGCATCAAAGGAATCTTTCTCATAACCTCAGGAGCTTTATATATCAACGTCATTCGCTTCTTACCCGTGCAGACTGTTATGCAGTGCTTTAAAATGATACGATTTAGGTGTATTATACTAACATATTATGGTTCCCACGCACATGACATACTCCCGTATCAAGAAATTGCACAAAGCTTCCTCGTAACGCGTGATTATGCCAGAGTTATCCGTTCAGTTACAAGATATATAGCACAGAGGTGTACAGGTCAGCAAATGAATGCAGCAAAGTAACATCTGCATATATACCAGGTTGAGGCTAATATCAACTACTGATTTGCATTAGTAGATTGACACGATGTAATTATGATCTTTGATCAATAATAACATAAAGTTCCTCAATTCGGTAACTTTTGGTTTTGGCATTTTAGCTCTTTTAGCAAATATTCTGATTAAACTAGGTCCGTAAATTAATACGACAAAAGCTCAATCAGAATATCCCGGATAACAATAACATAACGACCGGAAACCTCCGATTTTGGCAACACTATAAAACGAAATTACGGTACTAAGACCGTATGCCCATGAGGTGTTCAGCCACGAACGAGTAGTTCGTTATGTTTGTATCACTAATGCACGCAGTTATTGGTCTACGAAGCCTATCAGCACATCACACGTAATCAACACACGCCTCATATTGCATTACATATCTTTAGCCTGTGTCAGATCCCCACTGATGTACTATCATTTCCTCTTTTTATCCTGGAAATCATTCTGGGTTTTTCTATTTTTATGGCTATTTGAATTTTTCAATGTTTTTGGTTTTTCTAAATAAAAGACTCCCCCTAAAATGTAAAACATATTTTTGGGTTTTTGAATTTTTCTGAAAAACTGTAAAAACTTTAAAGAAAATGTTAAAACTAAAAAGCGATAAACCGAGGTGATGATCAGTCTTGTTTTTCTTTTATATTGTTTACTTTTAAAAGATATTCGAATCTGGATCTGTCAAAAGCTTTTGTGAACAAGTCTGCTCGTTGATAGTCAGTGTGGATTTTGACCATATCGATCAGCTCTTTAGCATAACAATCACGGATAAAGTGATACTTAATCCGGATATGTTTAGCCTTAGAGTGATTGCCCGTATCTTTAGTTAATGTGATTGCGGCCTCATTATCACAGTGTACAGGGGTTTTAAGAAATTGCAAACCGTAATCCACCATCTGCTGCTGAATCCAGAGAACCTTAGAGCAACAACTCGAGGCTGCTATGTACTCTGCTTCGCAAGTAGACAATGCGACCGAAGTCTGCTTCTTACACTACCAGGTGACTAACCTGCTCCCTAAAAACTGACATCCAGCTGTCGTGGATTTGCTGTCTTTGTCACAGCCGCCCCAATCTGCATCACTAAATGCGATAAAGTCAAAATTATCGTCATTAGGGTACCATAGTCCTCTCGACGGACAACCCTTCAGATATCTAAGGATACGCTTGACCGCTGTCAGATGACTTTGTTTCGTCTTCGATTGGAACCGTGCGAAGAGGCGTGTAGCGAACATTATGTCGGGCCGAGACGCGGTTAGATACATCAGAGATCCGATGATTGCTCTGTATGTAAACGGGTCCGTCAGCTCCCCCTTAGCGTCAACACCAATCCCGTGATTAGGTTGAATCGGGGTGTCCATCGGCTTGGAATCCCCCATCTGGAACCGGCTAAAGACTTCGGATACGTATTTGGTTTGGTGAATAAAGATCCCCGTTGGTCATTGATCCACCTGCAAGCCGAGGAAAAACTGCATCTCCCCCATCGCACTCATTTCGAACTTTTCCTGCATAACACGTTCAAATTCCCTCCAAAGAAGTTCGTTAGTTGAGCCAAAAATAATATCGTCTACATATATCTGGACTAGAAGGAAATCATCTCCTGTTTTCTTCGTGAATAGATTACAGTCGCCCAATCCGCGTTTGAATCCTTTTGACATGAGGTACGTGCTCAGCTCCTCGTACCATTGGCGTGGAGCCTGGTGCAACCCGTACAGTGCTTTGTTCAAGACGTAAACCTTATCCCGGTGGATAGGATCTTCAAAGCCCGGTGGTTGACCGACGTAGACCTCTTCTTTGACCACACCGTAAAGAAAAGCACTATTGACGTCCATCTGATACACCTTAAATTTCTTGTAGGAGGCAAATGCTAGAAACATTCGAATTGCTTCTATGCGCGCCATAGGTGCACATATTTCATTATAGTCAATTCCCTCGATCTGATGAAAACCTTGAACTACCAATCTGGCTTTGTTCCTTACGATCACTCCTCTATCGTCTTTCTTACACTTAAAGACCCACTTTATACCAATCTTCTTCCGTCCTGGAGGTAAATCCGTTAGTGACCAGACTCCCAACTACTGAAATTGCAACAACTCCTCTTGCATCGCTTCAACCCAGGCATCATCCAAAAGAGCTTCTTTATATGTCTGCGGCTCGACCTGCGAAACATAACATGCAAACGACCAATCATTCTGACAACAGACTTTTGTATTTTTGCATATAAAGCTAAAGCACCCAAACTTTCTGGTGAATTGACACTTCTTAGCTGTCCTCTCATCATAACACTTCTACCAGGGTCACCGATAACTTGCTCTAGTAGGTGAATACGGTGAATACGGTGAATCCGAGATTCCGGATGTTCAGGTACAATCACTCCCGTCTGAGTAGTCAAGTTCTCTACTGCATCCAGATCATGACCCGTATTAGACGATGAAGCAACATCTGGATTTGGGTTCACTGGCGGTGCCTCTGTTGCATGTTCAAGAATAACTTCTTCGAAATCTCCATCATCTTCCGATTCTGAAGTATCTAAAGTAGTTGAAGCCTCTTGAAACACTTCTTCCTCCGGTACAGGCGCATTGATATCATTAGAAGCTGTTGGAGGAGTTACAGTGATCGGCCGCACCAATGGTGAAGTCGCTGCGTTTTCACATTCGTAAAGTAATCGGATAACAGCCTCTTCAACCAAGCTATCTAGATTGAATGATTCAAAGAAATCTATGTAATCAAACATCCAATCAGGACCATTTCCCTGCACATTTTGAGTATACCGTTGAACTTCAACGTTTGCCCAATCCTCCAACTGTCTAGTTCTTTTGTTGAATACCCGTTTGAGCGGGGTTGCATATCCAACAAAGTATCCCTCTTAAGCTTTCGGACTAAACTTTTCGCCTGGATTCAACATCGTGCACGGAGCCCCAAAAGGTTCTAGATACTCCAAGTTCGGATTTCTTCGGTGTAACAGCTCATAAGAAGTTTTGCCAAACTTCTTCACTGTTAAAACCCGATTTAGTATATAGTTTTCCGCATAAATCGCCTCGTTCCAGAACATTACTGGAAGATTCGAGTCTGCTAGCATTGTTCTTGCCGCTTTTATGAGAGTCCTGATTTTCCGTTCAGCAACACCGTTCTGTTGAGGGGTATGCGGAGCAGAATATTCATGATGAATTCCTTTATTTTCACAAAGATCATCCATCTTGGCATTTTTGAACTCCGTCCCATTGTAACTCCGAATTCGCTTGATCTTTAGACCATAAATATTCTCCAATCGAGTGAACAGAACTTTCAGATTATTAAAGGTGTCACTTTTCTGATGTAAACACATCACCCATGAGAATCTTGAATAGTCGTCAGTAACAACTAAACAATAAAGCTCCCCAAGATGACTTTTACGTTTGACAGGTCCGAATAGGTCCATGTGCAATCGCTCAAGCGGCATCTCAATAGAGTTTACTTTCTTCACTTTATGGGACTGTTTGTGTTGCTTGCCTTTCTTACAGCTTACACACTTGTCGTTCAAATGGAAATGTTTAACATTCACCCCTTCGACAAGTCCATTTTTCACTATGTGGTTCATCTTTCTCAAATGAATATGCCCCATCCTTCTATGCCACATGATCGATTCCTTCTCTGTAGCCTTCGATAGGAAACATGTCACTTGCCCCTGGATAGTCATCGCCTTAGACATATCAAGAATATAGAGATTGTTGACTCGAGGTGCCTTCAACATAACCCACTCTTTTGGAATTTCGAAGCCCGGTTTGAGAATATAGCAAGATTTGTCATCAAAATAAACAGAAAGTTGTGTGTCACATATTTGACTGACACTCAACAGATTATAATCGATCTGCTTCACATACGATATCCTCTCAAACTCACAATCCCGTTACTCACGCTTCCCTCCATCGTGATATAACCTCCTTTGTTTCCAGCAAATGCAACGTACCCTCCATTGATATTCTTCACGTCGAACAGCAATGCTAAATCCCCTGTCATGTGGCCTGAAGCTCCACTATCAACACTCCAAAGACTGCTAATAGGGCCAGCTGAAGCTCCCTGCACACATCAAGTAAACATGTCACTTCTTTCGGGGGACCCAAACTTGTGTGGTCTTGGGTCTTTGAATATCACCCTTCAAAGATTCATTTACTTCAACATTTGGTTTTGAATCAATCTTTTTCGGATCATTCAAAACTTTTTCAACCTTTTCATTTGATTTTGATGTAGAGGCCCCCGGAGTACCATTTGGTGTCCAAGACTGTTCCGAATGTTTCAAAATGCGAATCTAAGATTTTGGAGTCTCAGTCGATTTCTTAACGTCGTTCACAAATGAAACCTTCTTGGTTACCTTCTCTGATTTAACAGATTTAGGTCCAACATTTGACTTGACAGCAGGATTTTGTCGTACCTTTTGTCTATCAACTGTCGTGTTCACCATTGGTCTCTTGAACGGTTTCTCCATAGCTATCCGGTTGCGATGATCATATTAAAATTGACGTCCATTCCTCTTTTGATAAAAATTGTTTTGGTTATAAAATGGTGCTGGTTGAGGAACAAATCGTCTTTGTGGATAATAATGATTGTCGACCGGCTTTCTCATAGATTGCCTCACTTCAACTTCGTGCCTTTTGTGCCTCACGTACGGGCAGTGAGCAAGTAAATGTCCTCTCTCCCCGCACTTAAAGCATGCACGGTACTCTTCAAATACATTCTGAGCATTTGGTTTTGCCTATGTATTGATGGGATATTGAACATCAATACATCGACGCCTTAAACTCTCAGGAACTGGGCTCTTAGAGTAAGCTGGTTCAAGAAAACTGTTTGCTTTTTGTTTCGGTTTGATGAATTGGGTGACATGAACTTTTGGTTCTTTAGGAACATCCAAATACAGTTTCTTTATTATTTCTGGTGGAATATCATTTGATCTCTCATGTTTCGGAAACCATATTGTGCTTTCTTGCCAAATTTTATCAATTTTAGAATAGTTAGCAAATTTGATTGGATATTCCTCGTCAGAGATAATCTTATCGGACCTTCCATCCGATAAAATACCTTGACTAGTTTGTTACCTGAATCCTTTTTCACTTCTTTCTTTTCGGACTGTTTAACAGGATGTGCGTTATCCATCGGATCAGAATGTTGAGAAGGTGACATTGGTTCATTTGTGATTATGTGATTTTCTTTTGGAATATCACTCACATTCTCAACTTTCTCACTTTCAGTGTCTGTTAGAGGATGATTTTACACGAAAACAGGATTATATGATCATACAAGTTACAAAACCAGGTGCGGAAACCCTAGCTTTGAACAAACTGATATAAACTCAAATCAAAACACAATCAAAGTCATTTTCAAACGTTTTCATAGATTAACATATGCATAAACTTGATTACAATTGGTTTTAGGTTAATCTAGAACACACACAGAACCTCTCAAACTATTCTGGAACCTCACCTCAAAACACACACAACTAATAACTCTCTTAACATTACAAAATCACAATTTCTATTTATAGATGCTGCACATTCGCCCACATGCACTGGTCGAATGTGGACTTGTTCCACATTCGCCCACTTGCATGGTACGAATGTATTCTTCTGTCAGGTTCCATTCCATGTTCGTCCACTTCAGTCTACCTTCGCCCACTTTATACTCACCTTCGCCCAGCCGCATCGGATATCATGTTATTTTGTTTTTCTTCAAAAAGTTTAAAAATCCAAAAATATGCTTATTTTGAGATTTTCAGGGGGAGAAAATTTCAGAAAAATCAAAATAAAAAAAAAAAAAATAGAAAATCAAAAATGAGTTTTCCTGGAGAAAAAGAGGAGATGATAGTACATCAGTGGACTGTCAGACTACTCTAAAAACAAAAATGAATTGATAAACATTGAGTAGCCACTACAATTATATATTGGTAGGCTTGAAATCAAAGTTTAAAGTTCAGCATGGTGATATAAACTTAAAATCAATAACTGATAATCATGTGGATCAACGTATCGTTGGCATATGGTCTCAGTACCGAAATATCGTTTGATAGATTGCCAAAATCAGAGGTTTCGGGTCGTTATATTGAAAGTTATCTGGGGATGGCCTAACTGATCTTTTGCTGTATTGATTTACAGACCTAGATTCAGTTAGGGTATCTTATTAAAAGATCTGTAATGACAAAACCATAAGTTACCGAATGAGGAACTTAACATGTATGATGATAATCAAAGATTATCTAATGCATCGTATCAATACTATGATGAAAGTCATGTATGATATTAGTCCTCACCCTGGTAGAGTGCACAAGTCGCTTTGAAGCATTAATTTTGCTAACCTGTCACCACTGTGCCTCATACCTTGTAACTAATGGATAACTTCAATATAATCACGCATTACGATGAAGCTTTGTGCAATTCTTGATACGGGAATGTGTCGCGACTGCGGGGACCATAGATTACTCAGTATCTAATATTACCATAATGTATCTAAAGTGCTGAGCAATGAATGATGATTTTGAGTTTAAGTGGACAAACATACTGGTAATGGTTGTAGGATACTCAATGACAAAAAATAGAAAATTAATCAAAAAGAGTTATGACTGACTGTTTCAATACTGATATGATCCTCTTACCGGAAAATTAACAAAAATATGTTGAATTTACTTTTATGCAATTACATTTGAAAATCCAAAAAGATTTTTGGTGTGTTTTAGCATAAACTTTGAAAAATCAAAAAGTTTTGTTTCAATTTTATTTTCGATAACCGATGTTGGAATACTAAAATGTGAAGGCTCAGATGCTTAAAAGTTGAAAAAGACTGCAAATTTTCATGTTTCTGGTATATATTGAAAATGTTTTATAGTTCAGGGGGAGAACTATTGAGGGTCAAAAGGAATGTGAAAAGTGCTTCCAAGATTTTTGTCGTGTCTAACACCGGTTGTAGTTTGTGCAGTTTTTAGTAAATTTTTTCTGCAGAATCAAATACAACAGGTGCACTTCTCATGACTCATCGACAAAGAGTGTAATTGAACAAGACCCAACCTGAACATCAAGATCACCAGAACAACAGAAGTTAGTAAAAGGTTAAAGAAATGATGAAGATTGAAGAAATCAAGATTATCGTCCATATTCATCTCTGAATCAGCAAATGACAAAGCCAAGATTTCTTGAGTCTGTCTGAGATTTCAAAGCTTACTGAGAGATAGACAGGAACTTCGACACAAACGTGCATGAAGATGGAAAGTTTTCAATCAAGACTTGAAACATTGATAACTTTCTGATCTGGTACATCACTAGCTAGGTCCAAGGGGGAGATTGTTAGTGCATTATTCATGTATGTCCCTAGCTAGTGATCCGGTATAGAATGTCGAAGGTTCAGATAATCAGAGAACGACAAAGTCTTAAACCCAAAGACAATCCAATCAATAGTCGAGGGGGAGTTTGTAGATGCACGTATTGCGACTAGTGATTGGATCTACAAAGTTAACATGTGTTAAAAAGTGCTGATGGGTTGAAAGTGGAATGCTGATGGGTTGAAGGTGGAAAAAGTGGGCGAACGTGGAAATTACACAGAAAAAGTGGGCGAACGTGGAACAAACTGGGCGAATGTAGAATCAGTTTGGGCGAATGTGGAAAGATTCCACATTCGACCAACACAAAGGGGCGAATGTGGAAAGTGTTCCACATTCGACCATCACAAATGGGCGAACGTGCAGAGCCTATAAATAGATTTTGTGAGTTTTTGAGAGTAAGAGAGTTGAAAGTGAGTCATAAGTTGTGTGTGTTATCAGGTGTTGTTCCAGAGAGGTTTGAGAGAATTTGTGTGTGTGTTAGATTAACTGAATAGACATTGTAATCAAGTTTTTGAGAAAGTTAATCTATGAAAAGTATTGAAAATGACGTTGATTGTGTTTTGATTTGAGTTTACTTCAGTTTGTTCAAAGCTAGGGTTTCCGCACCTGGTTTTGTAACTTGTATGATCATATAATCCTGTTTTCGTGTCAAATTCATCCTCTACATCTACCCATCAGCACTTTAACATATGTTAATATCCAATCACTAGTCGCAAAACGCATCTACAAACTCCCCCTCGACTATTGATTGGATCGTTTTCTGTCCTCGTCCATGGCTTTGTTCAGCAACTTGATTCTGAGCTGTTTCTTCTGCTCTTTAGTCATTTCAGGCTCTAACCTTCTCTTCACCGATTTCGACACATTTTCCATCTTCACCATCTTGCCAAGTTTTCCATCCAAATTACTTCCCGCATTTATATCATATGCAAAGCACACACCAACCACTTGAGTGTATTTCTTTGCTTGATCAGCGTCGTTAGGCTCATGATGAATCGGATTGTAAAAGAGCATGATGATGTCTTCGAAAGTACAGTTTATCAACCACATCGGATCAAATACGTGCACATGCTTGTATTTATCCTTTCCGTCTCTCAACACTATCACCGCTTCTGCCTTTCTCCAATCATAATACCAGAAGATAAAGTCAGCACTGAAATGTTGTGGCATGGGCATCAAAGGTATTTTCCTCATCACTTCAGGTGCCTTATATATCAAAGTAACCCGCTTCAGCTTGGTTCTGGGATCAATATCCCTATGAACTTTCCTTCGTGGATATTGTGGCTTGAATCGATTCCATCTCGTTCTACTTTCCCAAACCAGCTTGTCTGCGCACCAACCGACATGTGTATTATTCACTGAAACACCCGACATAGGGAATCTGCATAAATCTCTGACCGCCCAGTACGGTAGAGTTAGCAAATCAATGAATCTGTAAAAATACAAGATCCCTGATTCCCATTTGGCAGCTAGACACTTCAGCCTGCCTAAGTATGTCCACCCGAGAGCTCTGCCCTTGAACTTAGCATTGTGAAATCTATAAAAGTTTCCTTGAGCTTCAGGCTTTGGTCGGTTCTCATCCATTTCTCTTAACTTCTTCAAATAACTGTTCAATTCATCAGATTTATTTGAAGATTCTGGCTTATCAGCACCAAATACTTTCTCCACAAATTCTGCACTTCTTTGCTTAGCCTTCTTCTTTGCCGAAGTGTTTGGAATTTCTGTGAAATCAGGAAACACCACATCTTCATCAGTTTGCCTGAAGTATTGTGGGTATTCCTCATGCGTTATGTCTTCAATTTCCACTTCTTCAAATTCAGGGGTATTCTTATCATCTGAGTGACTTCCAATATCCTTTTCAGGAATATTTGGAATCGACTCATCTACAATGAACTCCTCAAACGTTTTCCCTACTCTCTGTGCAAGTCCATCTAAAATCTCCTTTGCCACAGATGCAGGTACTTCCCCTTCTTCTAAATCAGGATCGTTGTATTCCAATTCATATCTCATATCGTCAGTTTGGAATATCTCAGCAAAACGACCTGTGAACTCAATAGTCCATTCTCTTCTTTCTAACATGTCTTTGTAAACTTGTTTAGCATCATCAGTCAAGGACCTCACCTTTTCATTCTAGAATATACTTTCATCTGAATCAACGTTCTCACCTTTCTTCTTCGAACTTGATTCTCCGGTATCTTTCTTTTTCTTTGAAGGTGGTCTGTTCTCAAATGTAAACTTTGATGTATCATCTCCTCCATCATTATCATCATCACTGCTACTATCATCTTCTTTTTGACTTCCCGAACCCTCTGCATCATCATCATCATCCTTATCATCCTCATCATCACTCTTCTCAGACTCTTCATCATCCTCATCATCATCTTTTTCTTTGTCAGATTCAGATGGTTCAAAATCAACCTGTTCTTCTTCTTTTTCTTTGTCTTCTTCACCCTCCTTCAACTTGGGTGCAACATTGTACAGGTTATCAATCAACTCACTCAGGCGTTTATTCTCAGCCTTCAATTCTTTATTGTCTTCTTTAATCAACTTTAGCCTGTTCTTGTTTCTTGAACATTTTCCTTCAAGCTTTTCGTTCTTTGCTTCTAGCTTCTTAACCTTCTCGTCAATTTCATCTTGATTTGACTTTGAAGCTACCACAATCTGAAGCATCTTTTCTTCATTCTGCTTGAACTTGGCTATTTCAGCTTGTTGAGCCACTATCATCTTCATCATGTCATCCATCTTCTTGTTCACTTGCTTCATAACATCATCATCCACATTGACTTTCTTAGACTTCGATCTAGATGGCTCAACTTCAGCTTCTTTCTCTTTCTGAGGCTTTCTAAACATGTCAAGTACATTATCCAGTGCAACATTGAATTCATCAACTGGTAATGTTTCTGCCTCCTTAGTCTTCTTTTGTTTCTTAGTGACTGGTGAAGATTGCTTTGATGACGTACCAGCATCGGGTACTCTTTTTCCTCTCAAGAGTTGATTTAACTCTTTCTCTCTCAGCTGCTTTGTACTTGTTTTCTTAGCCATGGTCTTGTGCTTAGGCTTGGGCAAGTTAACTACCACAGTTTCTCCTTCATTCAACTCATCCATATTCACACCTAAACCTTCATCTTCAGCACCAACAGACTTCTTGCTTTTCTCAGCTTCTGCAATAGATCTGTTTAATGATTCAGACTCACCAACCATAGTGGCCTTACGTTTGGTGGCTCGGAGATTTTCAGCATCCGAATCCCACTGTTCCTCCTCCTCAGTTTCTTCTGAATCCACTGATTCTTCATCCACCAAACTAGTACCTTTCTAAGCAGTTGATTTCTTTCTAACCACCTGTTGCTTTGAGCTTCCCTGATCAGTCTTTCCCTTGCCCTTCCCTTTGGCTCCGGGATTGACCACTTGCCTCTTCCTCTTAGTATTAGCGTCAGCATATACTAAGGGATCATCGTTATCAGAATCACTATTAGGATGCCTAGCCGTATTCTTTCCTGGATCAGTGTAATCCTCTCTGGCTAAAGCTCCAAACAACCTTCTGTATGGTGGCCTTTCATTGTCTGGCACACCCTTGTATCCCTTCATTCTAACCAATGTACGAATGTTCATGTGATCTAGAGCAAGTATCTGTGTTGGATCCTTCCTCAGATTTGGATACTTGTGATCAAAGATCATCATCAGGAATCTAGGGTATAACATGAAATACTTCTTCTTTAACCCCTTCAGCATCTCCAACATATGGTCCAAGATCATTCCAGAAACGTTAAATGGTTTGTTGAGGGTCAACGCCACCATTAACGAACTCAAACTCTTCCTCATTACGTCATAGCCTCCACTAACACATCCAAACACATGAATGATGACGTGAGCAAAATATTTAAACTGCACGCTCAGTTTCCCTTTGTACATTGAACCATCAGTTATAGGTCCTTTGTATTTCATTCTGAGAAAACAAGCTTTCTGCTCAGTCCATGACAATTCTCTTGGATCTTCGCTCACTTCAAACTTTATCTAGAGTGCTTCTCTGATATCAGACTCTGTAATGAACATCTCCATATCTTGAATCTTACTCCTTATAATAGTCTGATTATCCAAAAAGTCATACTTCGCGTTGTTGTAGAAATCTTCAACTGTATCCTTGTAGATAATAGTTGGAGTAGCCAAAGCATATACAACTCTGCTTCTTTTCAAAAACTTGATAATATCTGTAAACTCAACATTCTTCTCTACGTCCCCTAGATAAGCACAGCAATTATGGTTCTTCTCGAACGGCCATTTGCTTTTGCTCGACGATTCACCTTCTTGAACATTCTCCGGGACTGGATCTGTGACTACAGTCTCTACTGGAATTTCAACATTCTCTGTCTGGTCAGCCATCTGTACATCAGAATCAAAAACAAACGTCAAAACACAAAATCGACAAAAATTTAAAAATTTTAAGTTTTTAGAAATCCACATTCGCCCCTTTTATCAAGGTCGAATGTAAGTTTTCTGGTCGAATGTAAAATATTTTGGTCGAATGTGAAATGATATTGCATAAAAATATACATTCGCCCATTTTGAAGTTCATTCGTCCAAACATTTTCCACCTTCGCCCAATCGAAGACCCGAAGGTGAAATTGTTCTTCCCCAAAATTCAAAAATTTTGCAAATCTGTTTTTAACACTTTGTTTTGATTCAAACATGTTCTAAATGGACCGATTAAGACTCGTCTATCATCAATTGTCCCTAAAATTCAATTTACATCTGTTTTTCAAGAAGAATTAGGGTTTAATTATTTCAATCTATCAATCACTGATTAAACCATGTTATTATCCTAATTCCTTGTACACTCTCCCCCTAAAACTGATGTAGATTGAATGTGTATCAAAAACAAACGCTAAAAACCATCCACTAAACCCAGATTATAAACCCTAGTCCGACGCACTAAAAACAACGATTATGATCTGTTTCCGTGTCCAATACCTGTAAAAATTAGGGTAAAATGATCAGAGAACACTAGGAAACAACAAGCAATGATCAACGAAATCTCAGCAACAAGGTTTTGTACTTAGGAAAAATTTTGAAAAATTTGAAATGAGGGGTCGAATCTGCTATCAGCTACCTTCGACCGTTTGGGTTGGACGAATGTGAAGGAATTCCACATTCGCCCCAAATGAATGGCACGAATGTAAAACATGTTCACCCGAAAGTGGATTTTGATTAATAAGCCCACATTCGTCCGTTTTAAACAGCCCGAAGGTAGAGATTTTTCCACATTCGACCCATTTAAGGGGCGAATGTGAAATGGAAAAATCTGAATATTTTGCCAAATCACGAATTCGAATCCCGTTCAACATTTTTCAATCCGTTAAGCTTCCAAAACTCATATTTTCACATTTTGAATGATATAAAGTCCAGATGGTGTTATCAAATCTCAGGAATTGACCATCAAGCATCCCCGGTTATCAAAAATAAAGCAGAAATGCAAAAATTTTGGATTTTTCAGAAATTTTATCAAAACACACCTAAAATCTTTTTGGATTTTGTATCTTTTTGACAATAAAAGTAAAATGCAACAAAATAAAATGCATCAAAGTAAATGAAAACAGTAAACATTTTGTGATGTCCGGTAAGAGGATCATATCAGTTTTCTGAGAAATCTGATCACAGCGTTGATTTTTTTGTTTAATATTATCATTAGAAACAGTATGTGACACGGCAATTTGCTGATATTGTGGTCCACGTAAGCTCACATGCAGACAATTACGCAATGCTTTAAAATGATACGAGTTAAGTGTATTAGACTAACACGATGTGGTGCCCACACACACGACATACTCCCGTATCAAGTAATTGCACAAAGCTTCGTCGTAACGCGTGATTATGCCAGAGTTATCCGTAAAAGTTACAAAGTATATAGCACAGAGGTGTACAGGTCAGCAATCGAATGCAGCAGAGTAACATGTGCGTATACACTAGGTTGAGGCTGATATTAATCATTGATTTGCATCAGATGATCAATACGATGTAATAATGATCTTTGATCAATTAAAACATAAAGTTCCTCAATTCGGTAACTTCCGGTTTTGGCAATTAAGCTCTTTTAGCAAATATTCTGATAAAACTAGGTCCGTAAATCAATACGACAAAAGTTTATCAGAATATCCCGGATAATCATAACATAACGACCCGAAACCTCAGATTTTGGCAATCCTATCAAACGAAATTACGGTACTAAGACCATATGCCCATGAGGTGTTCAGCCACGAACGCGTAGTTCATTATGTTTGTATCACTAATGCACGCAATATTTAGTCTACGAAGCCTATCTGCATATCACACGTAGTCAACACACGCCTCATATACTATACAATTCTTTAGCCTGTGTCAGATCCCCACTGATGTACTATCATTTCCTCTTTTTAACCAGGAAATCATTTTTGATTTTCTAATTTTTAGGTCTTTTTGAATTTTCTAATGTTTTTGGATTTTCTGATAAAATGGCTCCCCCTAAAATAAAGAACATATTTTTTGGTTTTTGATTTTTCTGAAAAACAATAAAAATTTGAAAGAAACAATCCACTCGAAAGCATCAACTTCTTTGAGGATTAAACAATCCCCTCGAAAGCATCAACTTCTTTGAGGATTACGATAGTAAAGAGAAATTCCCAATTAGCAAAGAGAAATTCCCAATTAGAAAAATATTAAAAACTAAAACTAAAAAACGATAAACCGAGGTGCCGATTAGTCCTGTTTTTCCTTTATATTGTTTACTTTTAAAAGATATTCAAAGCGGGATCTGTCAAAAGATTTTGTAAACAAATCTGCACGTTGGTAGTCAGTATGGATTTTGACCATATCTATCAATTCTTTAGCGTAACAATCACGGATAAAATTATATTTGATCCGGATATGTTTCGCTTTAGAATGATTTTCAGTATTTTTAGTTAATGCAATTGCGGCTTCGTTGTCACAGTGTATAGGGGTTTTAAGAAACTGCAAACCGTAATCCACCATCTGCTGTTGGATCCAGAGCACTTGCGAACAGCAACTCGAGGCTGCAATGTACTCGGCTTCACAGGTAGATAGAGCCACGGAAGTCTGTTTCTTGCATTGCCAGGTGATTAACCTGCTCCCTAAAAACTGGCAACCAGCTGTAGTAGATTTGCTATCTTTGTCACAGCCGCCCCAATCTGCATCACTAAAAGCAATAAAATCAAAATCATCATCATTAGGGTACCAAAGTCCTTTTGAGGGACAACCCTTCAGATATCTAAGGATACGCTTGACCGCCGTCAGATGACTTTGTTTCGGCTTCGATTGATAACAGGCACAGAGACACGTTGCGTACATAATATCTGGTCGAGACGCCGTCAAATACATCAGAGATCCGATGATTGCTCTGTATGTAAATGGGTCCGTCAGCTCCCCCTTAGCGTCCACTCCAATCCCGTGATTGGGTTGAATCGGGGTATCCATCGGCTTGGAGTCCTCCATCTGGAACCGGCTCAAGATGTCGGAGACATATTTCGTCTGGTGAATGAAGATCCCGTCGGGTCTTTGGTCCACCTGCAAGCCTAGGAAAAACTGCATCTCCCCCATGGCACTCATTTCGAACTTTTCCTGCATGACAGTTTCGAACTCCCTGCATAAAAGCTCGTTAGTTGAACCAAATATTATATCATCAACGTAAATCTGTACTAGAAGCAAATCATCTCCCGTCTTCTTCGTAAAGAGGGTGCAATCGACGAGGCCGCGCTTAAATCCTTTGGAGATGAGGTATGTACTTAGCTCCTCGTACCACTGTCTCGGAGCCTGGTGCAAGCCATATAGAGCTTTGTTCAGCACGTAGACATTATCCCGGTGGATTGGGTCCTCAAAGCCTGGTGGCTGCCCGACATAAACCTCTTCCTTGACTTTCCCGTACAGAATGCGCTCTTAACGTCCATTTGATACACTTTGAATTTCTTGTATGAAGCAAACGCAAGGAACATCCGAATAGCTTCAATCCGTGCTACCGGTGCATAGATTTCGTTATAATCAATCCCTTCGATTTGATGGAAACCCTGCACGACCAATCTGGCTTTGTTACGAACAATAACCCCACGATCATCCTTCTTGCACTTAAACACCCATTTAGTGCCGATCTTCTTCCTATCCGGTGGCAAATCCGTGAGCGTCCAAACTCCCAATGTCTGGAATTGTAATAACTCCTCCTGCATAGCTTCCACCCAGGCATCATCCTTCAAAGCGTCCTTGTATGTCCTTGGCTCTACCTGCGACACATAACACGCAAACGACCAATCATTTTGACTACCAGATTGTTGAATTTTGGCATATAATGCTAAAGCACCAAAACTCTCTGGCGAATTAACGCTATTAAGTTGCCCTCTGGTCATAACACTTCTTCCAGGATCACCGATAACTTGCTCCAGCGGGTGAATACGATGAATCCGAGATTCCGGATAATCAGGTACTTGCACTCCCGTCTGAACAGTCAAGTTCTTTGTAATCAAACATCCAATCAGGACCCGTGCCTTGTAGATTTTGAGTATATCGTTGAACTTCCACGTTAGCCCAATCCTTCACTCGACGAGTTCGCTTGTTGTATACCCGTTTGAGCGGGGTTGCATATCCAACAAAGTATCCCTCCTCAGCTTTAGGACTAAACTTCTCGCTTGGATTCAACATCGTGCATGGCGCCCCAAAAGGTTCTAGATACTCTAAGTTCGGCTTTCTTCGGTGTAACAGCTCATAAGACGTTTTACCAAACTTCTTCACTGTTAGAACCCGATTTAGTGTGTAGTTTGCTGCATAAATCGCCTCGTTCCAGAACATTACCGGAAGATTTGAATCAGCGAGCATTGTTCTAGCCGCTTCAATTAGAGTCCTATTCTTTCGTTCAGCAACACCGTTCTGTTGTGGGGTGTACGGAGCCGAATATTCATGATGTATCCCTTTGCTTTCACAAAGTTCATCCATCTTGGCATTTTTGAACTACGTCCCATTGTCACTCCGAATTCTCTTAATTTTCACATTGTAGAGATTCTCCAATCGAGTGAACAGAACTTTTAAGTTGTTAAAGGTGTCACTTTTATTCTGCAAACACATCACCCATGAAAATCTTGAGTAGTCATCAGTGACGACTAAACAATAAAGCTCTCCAAGATGACTTTTGCGCTTGACCGGTCCAAAAAGATCCATGTGCAATCGCTCAAGTGGCATCTCTACAGAGTTAACCTTCTTCACTTTGTGGGACTGTTTGTGTTGCTTCCCCTTTTTACAACTCACGCACTTGTCATTCAGATGGAAATGTTTCACGTTTACTCCATCGAAAAGCCCATTTCTCACAAGTTGGTTCATTTTCCTCAGATGAATGTGCCCCATTCTTCGGTGCCACATTATTGATTCTTTCTCTGTCGCTTTTGATAGAAAACATGTTATTTGCCCCTGTGATGTCATCGCCTTGGACATATCAAGAATGTATAGATTGTTGACGCGAGGTGCCTTCAACATTATCCACTCCTTAGGAATTGTGAAGCCCGGTTTCAGAATATAGCAGGATTTGTCATCAAAATGCACAGTAAATTGTTTATCACATATTTGACTGACACTCAGCAGATTATAATCGATCTGCTTCACATAAGATATCCGCTCGAAGCTCACTATCCCATTGCTCACACTTCCTTCCATTGTGATATATCCACCTTTATTACCCGCGAATGCGACATACCCTCCATTGATGTTCTTTACGTCGAACAACAACGCAAGATCCCCTGTCATATGGCCTGAAGCTCCACTATCAACAATCCAAAGACTGCTAATAGGGCCAGCTGAAGCTCCCTGCACACAAAAAGTAAATCAGTTAGTTCTTTCGGGGGACCCAAGCCTGAGTCTTGGGTCTTTGAACATCAGGTTTCAAAGTAACATTTTCACAAGCATTTTCACCAACTTTTTGATCAATCTTTTTCTGATTGTTCAAAACAGTTTCCTTTTTCTCATTAGCCCTTGAAGTAGAGGCTCCTGGAGTACCATTGGTTGTCCAAGATTGTTCAGTTCGTTTCAAGATACGAATCTGAGACTTTGGGTTCTCAGTTGGTTTCTGAACATTGTTAGCAAATGTAACTTTCTTGGTTACCTTATCTGATTTAACAGACTTAGGTCCAACATTTGATTTGACAATAGGTTTCGGTGGAACCTTTTGCCTATCAATTGTTGCGTTCACCACAGGCTTCCTCCATGACTGTTCCATAGCAATCCGATTCCTTCGATCATATTGAATTGGACGATTGTTCCTCATTTGGTGAAAATTGTTTTGATTATAAAACTGTTGTGGTTGTTGAGGAACAACTCGTCTATGTGGTGGAACATAATGATCAATCGGTTTTCTCATGGAATTCCTCACTTCAACCTCGTGCCTTTTATGCCTTACATATAGGCACTGAGCAAGTAAATGCCCTCGTTCCCCACATTTAAAGCACGCACGGTACTCTTCAAAAACATTCGGAGCATTTGGTTGAGCAAATGATCTAACAGGGTATTGATCATTATACTGTTGCTTCCTTAAACTCTCAGGGAGTGGTCCTTTTGAGTAAGTAGGCTCATGAAAACCATTAGCTCTGTTTTTGGGTCGAATGAACTCTGTGACATGGACCTTTGGTTCTTGAGGAACATCCAAATATAATTTCTTTAAAATTGCTGGTGGGATCTCATTTGTTCTCTCATGTTTAGGGAACCAAATGGTGCTTTCTTGCCAAATCTTTTCTATTTTAGCATAGTTGGCATTTTTTATTGGAAATTCCTCGTCAGAGATGATCTTATCGGATCCTTCCATCCGATAAAACACTTTGACAGGTTTGTCACACTGTTCATTCTTAACACTCTTTTCAAGATCTTTCTTTACCACATTTTTCTCAAGATCTTTCTTAACAACATTCTTTTCAGACTTTTTCTCACGATGAGCATTTGCCATCGGAATCACAATCTGAGATGGTGAAACTGGTTCATTTGTAATGATGTGATTTTCTTTTGGAATTTCACATGCATTAACATTTTGAACATTACCAGAGTCATCACTCTCAGTGTCTGAATCAACACTTTCAGCAGTAACACCCTCATCATTGAAACCTAAGATCGGTCTTACATCAGAATGTGGATCACCAATACTCGAGGTATTAGATTCATTTTCCGATGATGTGTCTGATTTTACCGAACTCTCCGGTGTCACTTGGTGACAATTATGGTTTTCAAAAAGAACCAGAGATGGTACAGACCGATAATTAGTGGTTTGATCATCAATGATATGGTCTACCACATAAGCAATGTGCTTATAACTTTCTAACTTTTTGTTTACTTTCTCAGCAAAGCATTTGATGGCGGCCATTTCCAACTTGGTATTTTCAATTTCATTTATGTAGTTATTAATTGCCAATTGTTTCAATGATAAAGTATTTTTCAAGTCGGAAATGTCCTTTTTATAGCCATCTAATACTTTGTTGAAAGCATTCAACTCTTTGCGAGTAGATTGACTGTTCAGGATAGCAATATCACGTTGAACACGGAGTTGTTTATTCTCCTCAGTCAATCTATCACATGTACCACAATATTTATCACTTTTAACATCAGTGCTACACTCAGAACTTACAGGTTTTGGCGGATCAGTCATGGCCATCAATGCGAAATGAGCTTCCTTTCCAGCAAAGAATCTTGAATAGTCAATCTTGGTGAAACCATCATCAGCAATGCACGACTTCCTTGTCATCAGAAAATCCGCTTCTGCTAGCAACTGATCAATGTCATCATCTAGAGAATTAACACTTGCTTCCGTATCCGATTCACTGTCTGAATCAGAATAAACCGATTCACACTCCTCAGGAACATCAGAAACAGTATCAATCACAATTCCAGAATTAGTTTCTTCAGTCTTAACCTCAACAGGTTCATTTTCCACATCCATCTCAGCCTCAGACTCATCACTTTCAACCTCAGTTTCTCCCTTCTCATCAACTGTCACAGATTCTTCAATATCAACCTGATAAGCAACACAAGCCACATTGCCACCAGTAGTAATTTCCTCAACACCTATTTGCATACTCGACCAATCAAACCTCTCATCTTGTTGAGTCACCAATGCTTGATTCTGATTGGTGTTCTGGTGTGTCTTATTAGGTGTAGTGATTGGTATGACTGTTCGGTTGGCATTGTTTGGTGTTTGGTTTTGTGTCTGGTTTGGTGTGTTTGGTTGTCTGTTTTGGTTGTTATTAAAGTTGTTTTGACGGTTTTGGTAGTTGTTGTTGTTGTTTTGGTAAGAAACTTGGTTTTGGTTTTGTTGTTGACGGTTCTGATAGCTTGCATTGAATGGATTCCTATTACCTTGTTTTGGTGGCTGGGTACATTCTCTTTTAAAGTGACCTTTCCCTCCACAGTTAAAACAAGTAACTTTCTCCTTGTTGAACCCATAGGTTGTGTTAGGAGAAGTTCCCAAATCCGTTCTACCCGTCTTCTCAATAAACTCCGTTGCTCTTCTCATAATGCTCGCAAAAGCCCATTGGATATCAATGAGTTCCATCTCTTCCTTGTCAATCTGTGCGTAGTCTTCATTGGTTAAGTTGTTATTCCCAATTTGACTAGCAACTAATCCATTGTAGGATGAGACCATTGCAGAGACTAATGCAATGTGTTGCTGAGCAACTTCAACCGTCACATTACCCAAGTTAGAAGTCTCCAAAACCACTGGTTGTTGTTGAGTACTTTGGTTCATTGAGTGAGATGGTTGTTGAGATTGGCTAGCAGTGTAGAAAGCTGCTTGTTGCATTGGGGAGAATGGTGGAATGTAGGAATTGTTGTATTGTTGTTGTGGTGATGGTTGTGAATTTGATGGTTGTGAGTAAGATGAAGTTTGTGCCATGTAGTTGATGGTAGGTTTTGGTGATTCCATAACATTGGAAATGCATGCAACATGTGGTGCAACAACTCCTGAACTTGAGCTACTAGCTGGAACTGAAGTGCCTCCAAAGTATAAGCTAGGATTCTGAGGAATCTGTGATCTTCTAGCTTTCCTCTTCTCTTCCATCTCTTTGTTTTCTAGCTTCTCTATAAACTCTTGAATAGACCAGAATTGATATGCATCCTTCTCCCTGAGGACTTCCACATGCTGATCCCAGTTTGGTGGTAAGGCATCTGCAAACTTATCCACCTGCTTAGTCATAGGAATCTGTATACCATAACTAGCCAATTCTGTTAGCAAATGACTATATCTAGGAGTTAATTCTTTTAAAGTTTCATTGCCAATATAAGAAAAATTCTCAAACTCCTTTCTTAATTCTTCCATCCTTAAACTTCTAGTCTTCTCATTCCCATCATGCCTTCTTTTAAGCATATCCCACAATTGCTTAGACGTAGTACAAGTCCCCAACTGATGCAAAAGATCGTTTGTGATTGCCTGAGTCAATTGTGAAAAAGCTTTCTTCTCCACAGCAAACTTCTTTTTCTCATCCTCAGCCATGCTCTCCAATGGAACTGGTTCACCCGTATTCTCCAAAACTGGTGCTGTGTAACCTCTAGCAATCATGTTCCATGCCTCTGCACCCTCCACTCCCATGCCTTCCAAGTGGATTTTGAACTTGGTCTGCCACTGATTATATTCTTGTATATCCATGAGCTTCGGTGGCCGATTCCCGCTACCTGAAGACAAATCATTAATCAGTGTGGAAATAGCATTTGTAGTTTGAGTGTTTACCACCGCTGCTGCTACTCCCCAGTAGTCAGATTGTGGTGCTGGAGGTGCACTTTGAGCCATGTAGTTAATCGGCTGCGAAGACTGTGTGCTCGTCTTCTGTGCTGCCACCGTCCATGGGTCCATCACTTGCTGTTGTTGTTGTGTCGTTGGTGTAGTCGGAAAATTCCACATGATCACGAACTTCGAAAAATTCAACACTTAGAAAATTTTCCAAAAACTGATCCTAGGTTCGCCCAGAAACTTCTCACTTTCGTCCCTTCTGATGCAGATTCGCCCAAACAGTAACCATCGAAGGTAAAATCTCACCAGAATGTAAAAACACACTAACACAATTTCACGTTCGCCCAAAATGATCTAGGTTCGACCGTTTCTAATCCAGGTTCGCCCGCCCGATCAATCGAAAGTGGAATGTATGACCCGAAAGTGAAAAATTCAACAAAAATTTTCCAGGTTCGCCCAAAAATACCTAGGTTCGACCAGAAAATACTCAGGTTCGCCCAAAAACTTGCACGTTCGACCACTCAGGTTCCAGATTCGCCCATTTCAGGTTTGAAAAACGGTTACACTTTGAAAAACGGTTATTTTGATCTCTGATTTTCAAAAGTTTGTGAATTTGAATGATCTTAATCAGGTTTTGATTCGGAATTGATTTGGAACAACTTTAATTCTTGGAATTTTGAATTTTAACCACAAAATCAACTCTAAATCTTTCAAAAACACTTAAAAACCATTTTTATGCAGAAACAGATGTGAATTGATCAAAATTAGGTCCAAATCAGCTCTGAGTTTATCAATTTGTTGTTGTATGATCCTCTATGCTCTGATACCACTTTGTTAGAGGATGATTTTACACGAAAACAGGACTATATGATCATACAAGTTACAAAACCAGGTGCGGAAACCCTAGCTTTGAACAAACTGATATAAACTCAAATCAAAACACAATCAAAGTCATTTTCAAACGTTTTCATAGATTAACATATGCATAAACTTGATTACAATTGGTTTTAGGTTAATCTAGAACACACACAGAACCTCTCAAACTATTCTGGAACCTCACCTCAAAACACACACAACTAATAACTCTCTTAACATTACAAAATCACAATTTCTATTTATAGATGCTGCACATTCGCCCACATGCACTGGTCGAATGTGGACTTGTTCCACATTCGCCCACTTGCATGGTACGAATGTATTCTTCTGTCAGGTTCCATTCCATGTTCGTCCACTTCAGTCTACCTTCGCCCACTTTATACTCACCTTCGCCCAGACCTGTTTCACCTTCTACCCATCAGCACTTTAACATATGTTAATATCCAATCACTAGTCGCAAAACGCATCTACAGTGTCCGAATCATCGGTTACAACAGTAACTCCCTCATCGTTCAAACCTAAAATCGGTCTTACATCGGAATTTGGATCTCCGATACTTGAAGTATTGGATTCATCTTCCGATGTAGAATCAGATTTTACAGAGCTCTCCGGTGTCACTTGATGATAATTGTGATTTTCAAAGAGCACCGGAGATGGCACAGACTTATAACTTGTGGATTGAGATGGTTCATCAATGATGTGGTCAACGACATAAGCAATATGCTTGTAGCTTTCAAGCTTTTTGTTGACCTTTTCAGCAAAACACTTGATGGTGTCCATTTCTAACTTAGTGTTTTCTAATTCATCAATGTAGCTGTTAATTGCAAATTGTTTTAATGAAAGAGTTTTCTATAAGTCAGAAATGTCCTTTTTGTAACCATCAAGCACTTTGTTGAATGCAATCACTTCCTTGCGAGCAGATTGACAGTTAATCACAGCACTATCACGTTGTACGCGAAGTTGCTTGTTTTCCTCTGTCAATCTATCACAAGTGCCACAATACTTATCACTAGACATGTCAGTGGTAGATTCAGAACTTACCTGTTTTGGAGGATCTGTCATGGCCATTAGAGCAAAATGAGCTTCCTTCCCAGCAAAGAACTTCGAATAATCGATTCTGGTAAAGGCGCCATCCACTATGCATGACTTCCTCGTCTTCAGAAAATCAGCTTCAGCTAGCAACTGATCAATGTCATCATCTAGAGAAGTAACGCTGGCCCTTGAGTGTGATTCGCTTTTTGAATCTAAATATACTGACTCATTTTCTTCAGGAATATCTGTGACTGAGTCCATCACAACTCCTGAACTTGTCTCTTCAGCCTGAACTTCAACAGTTTCAGTCTCCTCATTCATCTTTTCAACTGATTCCTCAACCTCAATCTCAGTTTCTTCAACTTGGTCAACTATCACCGACTCCTCAATATCAACCTGTTGTGCAACACAAGCCACATTCCCACCAGTGTTTATCTCCACAACACCAATTTGCATACCAGTCCAGTCAAATCTCTCATCATTCTGTATCACCAAAGCTTAATTTTGATTGTTATTCTGTGGTTGCTCATTTGGTGTAGTGATGGGTATAACTGTTCTGTTTGGGTTATTTGGTGGTTGAGTTTGATTCTGGTTGGTTGTGTTTGGTTGTCTATTTGGGTTGCTTTGAGAGGTGTTTTGTCGGTTTTGGTAATTGTTTTGGTTTTGATAGTTGTTGTTTTGGAAAGAAACTTGGTTTTGAGATTGGCGGTTTTGGTAGATTGAGTTGAATGGGTTTCGGTTACCTTGTTTAGCAGGCTGAGTACACTCTCTCTTGAAGTGACCTTTTCCACCACAATTAAAGCATGTGACTTTATCCTTGTTAAAGCCATATGTGGTTTTTGGAGAGGTACCCAAATCAGTTCTCCCGGTCTTTTCTATGAATTCGTTGCCCGTCCCATAATGCTTGCGAAAGCCCACTGAATATCTATCAGCTCCATCTCCTCTTTATCGATTTGTACATAGTCTTCATTGGTTAAGTTGTTATTCCCAATTTGACTTGCCACTAAACCGTTATACGAAGCAACCATTGCTGAGACTAGCGCAATATGTTGCTGAGCAACTTCCACAGTAACGTTATTCATATTGGATGTCTCCAATACTACCGGTTTCTGATTGGTTTGGTTCATTTGAGTCACGTACTGTTGTTGTTGAGGTTCTTGTTGTGGTTGGATAGCAGAATAACATGGAGCTTGTTGCATCAAAGAAAATGGTGAAATGAAAGAATTTGTGTATGGTTGTGGTGGTGGTGTGTATGATGGTTGTGAGTAAGATGAGGTTTGAGCTAGGTAGTTGATCGGTTGTTTAGGTGGTTCCATAACAATTCAGACACATGCTATATGAGGAGCCACTGTTCCACCAACACTAGTATTCCCCACAGTTGATGAAGTACCAGCATGGTACAACTCTGGATTTTGAGGATTCTGAGATCTTTTAGCTTTCCTCTTCTTCTCGAGTTCTTTGTTTTCCAGCTTCTGGATAAACTCGTTAATTGTCCAGTACTTGTAAGCATCCTTCTCTTTGAGTACCTCAATATGTTGATCCCAGTACGATGGTAAAGCATCAGCAAATTTGTCCACCAGATCTGACATAGGAATCTGAATGTCATAGCTTGACAATTCAGTTAATAAATGACAATATCTGGGAGTCAACTCTTTCAATGTCTCATTCCCGACATAGCTGAAGTTCTCAAATTCTTTCCTCAGCTCTTCCATTCTCAACCTTCTCGTCTTCTCGTTACCATCATGACGATTCTTTAGCACATCCCATAACTGCTTAGAAGTAGTGCACGACCCAAACTGATGTAGCAAATCGTTTGTGATCGCCTGGGTTAGCTGAGAATACGCCTTCTTCTCCACCGCGAATTTCTTCTTCTCATCATCAGTCGAACTCTCCAGAGGAACCTGCTCCCCAGTGTTCTCTAATACTGGTGCCACATATCCTTTTGCTATCAGCTGCCACGCCTCCGTTCCTTCCAACCCCATGCCTTCAAGATGAATCTTGAATTTCTTCTGCCACTGGTTGTACTCCTGCATCTCCATTAGCTTGGGTGGCCTATTCCCGCTACCTGAAGATAAATCATTGATTAGTGTAGAAATAGCATTAGTAGTTTGAGTATTTACCACCACGGCTGCTACTCCCCAATAATCAGCTGCAGGTTGTTGTAACGATGATGCAACGCTGTAAGGCATCGAACTCGTCACCGCTAAGTAGTTAATTGGTTGCGAAGACTGAGTGTTCGATTTCTGAGCCGCCACTGTCCATGGGTCCATGGTCACTTACTGCTGTTGTTGTGTCGTCCCTGGTCTCGGTGTAGTTGGAAATCCCCACATGTTGTTTGCAAAGTTGGAAATTCACCACACTTGAAAATTTCACCACAAAACCTTCTACTTTCGTCCCTGAAAATCTATTTTCTCCCGAAACTAAGACCCAAATGTAGAAAATAACAAGTAGAATCCACTTTCGACCAGATAATATCTACTTTCATCCTTCCCAATTCCACTTTCGAACCCCCGATGAACCGAAGGTGGAAAAATTGACCCGAAAGTGAAAACTTCAACACAACAAACCTAGGTTCGACCTGAAAATAGCTACTTTCGTCCAAAATTGCACCAGGTTCAACCTAAAATTCCCACGTTCGACCCATGCTCTCTAGATTCGACCCTCTCATGTTCAAAAAACGGTTACACTTTGAAAAACGGTTATTTTGATCTGAAATTTTCAAAAGTTAATGGATTTTGATGATCTTTATCAGGTTATGATTCGGAATTGATTTGGAACAACTTTAATTCTTGAAATTGTTGATTTTAACCACGAATTTTTGTCCAAAACCTTCAAATTGTATCAAAAACCATTTTCAATGAAAAACAGGGAAAATTTGATCAAAATAGGGTCCAAATCAGTTCTGATATTATCAATTTGTTGTTGTATGATCTCTTTAGCTCTGATACCACTTTGTAGATGAAGACTTTTAGCTATAGACGGGAAATCTGATCATACAAGGCACTATTCCAGGTGCGGAAACCCTAGAACAGAACAAAATGATAATACACGAATCACAACACACGAATTACCGTTTCAAACATCATTTTATAGATTACTTGATTCAAAACATTAAATACATACGCTTTACAAGTTAATCCATTGACCTTCACACACACTCAATCTAGAGAGCAACAACCTAACTCAAACACACACAATAACCGACTGTTCTAACTTACAAAACAAGCTAAAGCCTTATATAGTAACTGCACGTTCGCCCCTTTCTAAGGTACGAATGTGGACTTTGTCCACATTCGCCCATTACAATGGTACGAACATACAATCCTTTAGTGTAGTCTTCCACATTCGCCCTCTAGTCTTTCACCTTCGACCTTCCATATCTACCTTCGACCTTCCTGATTCCACCTTCGACCTCCATTAAACACTAACACATGTTAATATTCACAATCCGAAGCATTAGTCGCATAAAGTGCATCTACAATATCAGCACGCATCAAGTTTTTGGCACCATTGCCGGGGATGCAATTGGCACTCTTGAGAATTATCTGATCCGTTTCTAGTCTACTATTTTGTGAATACTTTTTGCTTTTATTTTATATTTCTTATTATTATTATTTTTTATTCGTAATATATATTTTTTTTGTATTTTTATAATGTGCGAGATCTGCAGAGGACCCCATTTTACCATAAGATGTCCACATTCATATTCATTGTGTATTCCACAGATTATTATTTTAACGAGAATTTGCAGCCGCAGCCATATCAGTCATACCAGCCTTCCTACCCACAGACTAACCGGTGGGTTAACCCTGCAACATCTGAGTCACTAGATATAATAAAAAGGCCGCCTGATCGTCTACAAGCTGAGATGTATGAGGAAAGGCATGGTGGTAGCTTGTCAGAGTATCCATCTAGCCAACATTTGTATCCACATCCCGATTATCGGGATGTCTCGTCTCACACTAGGCCCGACTTTGCCACCTTTCTTGCTAATAATGACGCCTTCCTTCCTAATCAACAGCTCATGCTCGAGGATATGCATTATGTGCTATCCAAGCGCACCGACTACTTGAGGGAACAAGATGCGGCACTTGAGAGGCTACAGGCTCAGGTGGATGAACTGAAGACCATAATGGACGTTGAAGTCCCACCTCCAGTACAAGAATGTTTATTTCACATATGATGATCCAGACGAGATGGTAACATTTACATTACCTGATTGTATTAGGCCCGTTGCTGAAACTGTTTGTCCTTACTCATCTGATTCTATGCATGATTTAACTGACTCATATGATTCTTTACACTTGTCTTGTGAGGATGATATTTTGCAGGATTCAGGGTTAGACCCATAGACCATAATGGACGCCTTAGTCCCACCTTCAGTTCAGCAGGATGAGCAGCCTTGCCAGATCTCTAGTTCAGCAGCATATCCTTGGGGGGCAGATGTACAGAGGGAGGCTGAGGAAGATATGGATTTTTCAGAATCCACAGGGTGGCTGTTTGAGGAAGAAGTGGTGGAAGAGGAAGACACCACTGACCTGCTTAAAGAAGCAGCTGATTGGGAAGCAGAGTTTGGTGATGAGTTAGTTGATTTGTTAGCTCCAGAAGTGGACAAAGATGTTGGGTCTGCTAACCTGGAAAAGAACAGATGATTAAAAGCCAAAATATTCTAAGTGCTGATCCTTAATAAAACAGTTCTTCTCCCAAAAGACTGATGACACAATCTGCTGATGACTTAACTGCTGCTTATCAAAGTGCTGCTTATGTGACGACAACCTCTGATGAACAATGTGCTGACAAAGGAATAAAGACAAAGTACTGATCAAGACCAAAGGTCTGCTGGAGCCAACAACACTTAGCCTCCAGCAGATGATTGAAGATTATCAGATGTTCCTTATTAGTTGTTTAGCTATCAGTGGTTTACTTAATGTAACAGTAGTCTTGTACAGCAGATGTTTTATGTTGTTAAGGTAGTTAGTTGTCACTTTCTTAGGTGACGTCAGTCATAGGTCATCAGTTGTTTAGTTTGTCTATAAATAGAACAGTGTCTGTACTATTTTATTCATCACTTACACATTCTGAGAATCCGGTTAGGAACCGAATTCGTGTATCGATTAAGCAATAACAACTCGGTTTCAGACGGGAGATTCGAGACGAGACAGAAATTAACGATAACAACGTCATCACAGAATCGTACTAATTCAGAAACGGTTACAGACACTGTCATCAGTAGGATAAACATCTATCTCGGGGCTGGGGGAGCTCGGGCATGACCTCCCCTTTGAGAGCATTCTAAGCACAAACTCAAGTCTACAAATGAAAACAAACACATGAGATTGCTATTTATAGTCCAACACTAAAATCCACCTTCGCCCCTTTGTATAGGTCGAATGTGGAATATTTCCACATTCGCCCTTACTTCAGGTTCGAACCTGGACTTTATGTTTTGGCCTATATTTACAAATGCGTCAGATTCATAAAATGCCCTTATGGATCAACACAATCTCATGTAATACAGTACAAGACTCAACCCTAGTCTATTCGAAAGTGACATCCACATAATAGTGCATCAACACATTCTCTGCACAAACAAAGCAATTGAGTGATCAGGCTGAGGGGGAGAACTTGTAATAACTTGTACTTAATTTCAATATGTGATGACGAATGAAACGTACTTGTTTGAAAGCAATTGTTCTCTTTGTTAAGATTGCATAGTTATTATTCCGCTGCACTTTCCACAGCGAGTTGGTAAGACACTGGAATAGATTATGACAGAACAAATGATTCCAGACATTCCTGAAAAGGATGTTGGTAATTTTCTGATGATAAGCAAACACCAGAAGCTGAGGAGATTGAAATTGAAGACATAACTCATGAAGAGTATCCCCAATACTTCAGATAAACTGATGAGAATGAAGTATTCCCAGACTTTACTGAAACGCATATGAGGGAAGCTAAGAAGAAAGCTGAGCAGAAAAGCAAAGAATTTGTTAAGAATGTGTTTGGTGATGATACGCAGAAACCATCTGAACAGAGTGACGAATTGAAAACTTTGTTGCAAAAGTTGAAAAAGAAGGATGATAAAAGACCAAAACAAGAAGCACAAGGAGGATTCTATAGATATCACAACCAAAAGTTCAAAGGCAGAGCACTTGGTTTGAAGTATCTTAGAAGTCTGAAGTGTATTGCAGTTAAGTGGGAGACTGGAATTCTGGGCGGTGAGAGATATATGTCGATTCAGGATGACTGGTGCTTCTGTGAATAATACAGCAGTTGGATGGTTTGCTGATAAACTTGTCTGGGAAAGTAGAACAAAATGGGATATGTTTAAGCCTCAGTACCCAAGAAGGAAGGTTCACAGCGACATTGATCCAAAGACGGGAAGAAAGAGAGTAATGTTGATTTATAAAGCTCCTGTGGTGATGAGGAAAATTCCGGTAATGCCAATACATCAGCATTTCAGTGATGACTTTATTGTTTGGTATTATGACTGGAGGAATGCTGAAGCGGTAATTGTGCTGAGAGATGGGAAGGACTCATACAAGAAAATACATGTTTTTGACCCGATGTGGCTCATAAACTGTATGTTTGAAGATATCATCATGCTGTACTACAACCCGATCTACAGTGACCCCGATGATGCATCACAAGCAAAGAAATATCAACAGGTTGTTGGAGTATGCTTTGCTTATGATATTAATTATGGTAGGAACCTTGAGAAGAAGCTTGGTAAGCAGGTGAAGGTAGCTGAAGTGCCTAAGCATTCGACAAAGAGGAAACTAGAACCAGAAATGATGAAAGATCAAAAGAAACAACTGAGAATCAAGTTGATGAACAAGCAGATGGATGAAGATCGAAGGCAATCCGAGCAATAGTCGAGGGGGAGTTTGTTGATGCGTTTTGTGCGACTAATGCTTCGGATTTTCAATATAAAGTCTGTTTTGATAATAGAAGGGTCGAAGGTGGAAATCAGAATGGGCGAATGTGAAGATAGAAGGGCGAAGGTGGAAATGGAATGAAGATAGTTCTAGGTTCGAGCTTAACAGAAGGTCGAATGTGGAAGAATTCCACATTCGCACCCACGACATGGGCGAACCTGCAGGGTATATATATGTAAAGTTTGTTTTGAATGAAAACTTTGGTCATTGTGAGAGGTCTAGGTCTGAGTTTAGCTCTCTAGTGTTTGTGTCAGTGAATTGTTGGTCAAGTTAACTTGTAAACGTTATTATCATCATATTCTGAACAAGTTATCTATGAAAATGAGATTTGAAAAGCTTAATTCATGTGTTTGATTCATTGATTATCATTTTGTTATGTTCTAGGGTTTCCGCACCTGGAATAGTGACTTGTATGATTAGATTTTCTGTTTTTAGTTAAATCGATTCATTTACAGGTTTTGCACATGCTGTAAAAACGAAATATCGATCGACAAGATCCTAGTATAATTATTTAATGGGAAAATAATTATACGGTAAAATGAGTCGAGTCGATGGTTGTGAAAATGTTGTTGTTATTAAACTAAAACCTGTGAAGTCACCAATATTTTATATATTGACGTCTTTTTAAACATATCTTTCAGGTAACTAAGTGCTGAATAGACATGGGCTAGTGAGGTGGAATTCGGGATGTCGGATACTTGTCGGGGTTTCATCAATTGTTACCAAAGGGTTGGAACAAATGGAAATACCCCACATTGAAATTTAATGTTCGTCGTTTTATGTAATATTGGGACTGTGATTCTCTGTTTCGACATCTTAATAAATTGATTCTTTTCTAATTAAATATAGTTTGTGTTAATCTTGACTTTGTTATGCTTTCGAGCGTTGCGCCACGTGTTTCCGCCATTGACGTGGTGTGACACTAAAGAAGTAGATGTATGACAACTATGCTCGGGATGGGAAAGGTAAAGTTCAGAATGAAGAGTTATATCCTGAGGATGTAACTGTTTGCAGATTCGAGGAATGAGTATATAAAGCACTAAAATACAAAGCACAACACACGATGTATGAGGAAAGCCCTTGATAAGTTATAGATCGCCGACATAAGACCTCGGGAGGGGTCTAGGCCCCTGCCTTGTTTGTTAATATTAAATATGTGAAAAAAGGTTACAATTGTGATGAATGATTTGACGAGTGTACTAAGATTACAATGATTTATGCTAAGTGTGTTAGTATTCTATGAGCAGCAGAGTGTGTGTGTAGTTCAAGAGGTTGTAAGGTGTCCTATACTCGTCAATCATTCCCATATATATAGTACATGAGAGTAAATAAAGAATCCCGTGTAATCCGTTGTTTAGTTAAGTTCTTTGAAGACTTCAGGTGACCGTTGTGGCAGTTTCGCCTCAGCTATACGTTGTACTAGTTGTTTCCTGGTTCTTCGCCGATATTTAATGCATATCGGTTACAAGTTTGACTCCATCTTCGATCTTGGACCTTGGCTTGCAAGAGTTATTCTTCTATCTTTGACTTTTCTGTTTGAGTATGATAATATAGACATTATAGGGAGGTTACAAGTCCATATTATAGCTTAGTTGTACCTGCCATCATGTGATATAATGATAATTTGTTAGTCCATTCTGAGGTCTGTAAGCCCTTCAGCATCATGAGGATGCTACACTAGGAATATGAGGTAAAATCATCCTGAGGATTTTCACCACCAACAATTGTCCCCAAAAAATATGTTACTGTTAATATCTTCTAAGGTAATAATATTTTTTAACCATAAATCTTATCTAATAATCTGATGGGACGTCTTGTCAGGATAACAGCTACTTTTTCGGCGATGATCAAGTGATGAACGTTACACCTGGTCATCTTCTGCCCTCTATATCTATAGCTCTCCTTGTTTATAATCATATCTGATCTTTTAAATAAGGTAATTTCTTTTTCTTCTCGTTCTTATTTTCTCTTAAACCTGCAAAAATATTAGTAAAATCCTAAAGATGGGCAAAAGACCTACTAGAGCTTCGGGGAGTGTAGGAATTCTAAATGACTTCATTCCCCAAAATCTCTTAAGTCATCCTGAACAGGAGGTCTATTCTTTCGATGACATTCAAGCTCTAAAGGACTCAAAAGTCTTCTCGAGTTCTGCTGAGTTTCGTCCTTAGGACCCTAATGCAAAATCTGATTTTGTATCTCCCACCTGGGTCTATTACCTGTACTTACCTTTTTCTCTAGGTTTGAGGTATCCCTTTCCCTCGTTCATCAAATATTTCTTTAATGTGACGGGGATGGCTTATGCTCAAGCCATGCCTGAAATCTGGAAAATTTTGATGGTTTGTAATAGGATCATCGAAAGTCATGGTATCCATCTCCAAGTGGGGGACCTGTCTCATGTATATAAGTTGCGGACACCTGGTTCTCATCGCTATGTTCTTCACTTATAGAAAAGGATCCCCCTTTCTTGTTTAATGTTGTTAAGTTTGAGAAAAATTGGAAATCGAAGTTTTTCTTTGTAAAGGGGAGTTCTATTCCTCATGGTGATGAGATTCCACTTACTTTGTTAAAAAGTGGTAAAGTTTTTTCAAGATGTTTAAAAAAAATTTAGTTACATCCCGAGGATGTTAACATTCTGAATTTTGTTTTTCAACAGGTGCTTCGTCTATAAAGTTTGCTTCTCCTTTGAATGACGCCTATTTAAGGTTCAAGGCAGTACTTGACTTACAAGTTTCAGCAAGAAATTTTGAGGTGGAAGAAAGTCATACCGCTAGTCAAGCTTCCGAGATGTCTGGTAAACATCCTATATTACATCCTAAGGATTTTCTTTATTTTATTTATTGATTAACCCTGCTTTTGCCATTTTTCAGCAAAAAAGCCTGCTTCCTTTGATTTGGACGACATCGACAGTCTGGATGTTAAGGCAACCAAGGTAACCTCACCATTACCATCTAGTTCCAAGATGGTCACCCCTTCTTCCAATCCGCCTAAATCTATAGTTGATGATGCCTCAAAGAAGAGGAAGGCTAGCGCTGCTTCTGCTATTGCTCAGGAAGTCACCACCTTTGAAGTGCTAACCTTTGTTGATGTTGTGAATAAGATCTCCCAATTCACTCTCCAGGTATGGCCCTATCCTGAGGATGGTATTGAAATGTTATTAGTTAAAAATTTCTAATGATAAATACTTACCTTTTCTCCTTTCTTTGCCAGGGTCATGAATACTTGCTGAAATCTTTGGATGTTGTTGCAAAAGAAATTCATGAAGCCGAGACCAAACTTGATGACGTTCAGAAGATTGCTCGTCACAAGAGTAAATATCTTGAGAGCAAGTTGGCAGAGGCAGAAGCTGAACTGAAGCTGGTGAACTCGGAACATGCTCAGACGATGCTTGAGCAGGGGAAGGAGGCACTGGAACACGGGAATGGGCTTCTAAAGTCTGCCACTATTTTCGTTTTTTAGGCTAGGGTAAAAATGGCTCTCCAGGCCAAGGATCTTGGATTTAATCAGGATGACTAGGATGTTGATGCTTGGAAGGAGAAATTTAAGAGCCTGGGTGGAAAAGATGTGGTCTATGAGCCTGTCCTTATTGCGCATCCTGAGGATGCACCTAAGGATCCTGAAGATGTTGAGGTGAAGGAAGCAGAGGCTAAGGTGGTGAAGGATTTTCCTGTGGGTGATGAAGGAAGTGAAGACTAGGCTGGAGCCCATTTTTTTAAAATCTTTTGCGGTTGTGATTATGGTGGTAGTTTACGGTTAAACAATTTCAAACAACTTTGTTTTAGCATGTAATAGCTTAAGAAAATATAAGGTTTGGGGTAGAGGGATCATGGTTTCAAGACGAAGCCCCAAATCTTCTTCTGACCTGGACTATAGATGTTGACCCCTGGTGGATAGGTCCTGGTTTTGGATGACGCTAGGGGTTGACATCAATTTTTATTATGATGCATAAATAACACGGTAACTACTTTTGACGCTATATCCTTGTGTTCTTTTCTTTTCACATTCTGCAAACACTAGCAAATATTAGGCATAAAGGAATCATATAAATGATACCTTTATCTTCTTCCATCAAGTAGTCTTCTTTTGGATCAATGTCTTGAAGATAGCCTTTACTCTTCTTCGCCATCTTCAGGATGGTCTTCATTATCTTGAGGATGTCCCCAGTTCTTTTTTCCCTTCGTCATCCTTAGGATGGTCTTCATCATCCTGGGGAAGTCCCCAGTGTAATATTCTTTAAGTCTATATTCCTTTTTATGGAAGGCTTAATAAATTTTTATAACAACCTACATAAAGGCAAACATTTGTTATTGTACTTGAGACTGGGCCTTTAAATAAACTGGGGTCAAGCCCACTTAGAACAGTTTGGTGATAAAACAAATATACAGCATCTTGAGGATAACTGGCGACAAGGCCTATTGTAACATCTGAGGAATAACTAGCGACAAGGCCCTGGCGACTAGGCCAATTACGTGAACAACGTGCGCACCAGGCGGGGTTGCTAACCCAATGAGAAAGGTGAAAACCTTTAAATCTTAGGAAGGTGTCGGACACCTTAACGGAGGAGAGGGTGGCCAACCCTCTAGTGTTCAAAGCGTTCCATCATCAGGATGGTACTGGAAAATTCTCAGGATGGACTACTTCTAGACCATGTTTAGTAAAAATGTAAACGATTGAAATAAGTTAAGGATAAGTACTTACATATGGAGAAGATTCATCTCTATCAGCCTGCACCTTCATCTAACCAGTAATCCAAACCATGGTTTCTCTTCCAGAGAGATCGGTCACCTGCATCATTACAAATGGTAATATTTCAAATGAATTGCATTCCAAGCTCTTGGTAGAATTTCTCTTTCCATCGTTGATAGCCAATATGCTCCTTTGCCAGCTTCGAAATCTATCAAGTATGGTCCTTCCCATTTAGGAGCTGGCTTGCCATCACTCGGTTTTGTGATATTTTGGAAGGCTTTCCTTAGTATCAAATCTCCTTCTTGAAATCTTCTTATCCTTATATTTTCATTGTAGGCTTTAGCAATCCTTTGTTGATAAGTTACCATCCTTAATTTAGTAGCATCCCTGAGTACATCCACAGTTTCTAGATCTTGCAACAGTGCTTCCGAGTTGGTAGTTGCATCCTGAAGATGTTTCCTTGTTGTAGGCATGACCATCTCTGTTGGCAGCATTGCTTCCGTTCCAAAGACCAAGGAGAAAGGTGTCTGACCAGTTGCATTTTTGGAAGTAATCCTGTCAGCCCAAAGTACAAATGGAAGTTCTTTTGCCCATTTCCCTTTCTTTTCCGCAAGCTTCTTATTCAAGTTGTTGAGAATGATTTTGTTTGAGGATTCTGCTTGTCCCCCAACTCTCACAAAAGTTAGTTATCCTTTTGCTAATGAATTGAGAGCCGTTGTTACAAATGATTTCAACTGGTACTTGTAACACCCCAACCGATGGCGGAAACATCGAGGTGTCACGTAGTGACGATTGTTCAATAGCTCATGGTACTAAAGTGTAAATTTGAATACATTGAATTAAATAGTTTATTACATTGAAAGGAGAAATACAAAAATTCTAAAGTGTCAAGTCTATCTAAAATACAATAAAATCAAAACTTATATTAAATCCAAAAGCTTAAAAGAAGCGTCTCAAAATCAACCTGAAACATGTACAAAATAATTTTGTCAACACATATAATGTATTGGTGAGCATACCCTGTTTTAGTTAAAGAATCGTTTGTAATATTTGTGCCATGATGATTGCTATTATGTAATTAGTAGAATGAGTGCATCAAAACCAACCCTAAAAGTTTCAAGTTTCAAGTATCACCCCAAAGTTTCAAGTTTCAAGCTTCACATAACAATGACCAAGGCTCAAATGAAACCATAATCACACAAGGGATGTAAATCGTAGTACTACTCATTGTTATGCTCGGCCCTTCGGTTAATGATTTTGATTACGTTTCAATTCACACAAATCACATAAGCATCACATAAGGCACATTACGTTTCAAAGTCTACATAGTTTAATAGTATAATGGTACATGAATCACCCCAAAATAGTAAAACATGAAAAAGGGGAAAGATATACTCACAGTTTGCGAAAGCGATCAAAATCCAACTTAAGCGGTCGTGAGTTAAGTAATGGGAATTCCGAGGAATTCAACCTATAATGTACATAAATACTAATGAGGAAAAGTCTAAGAGTCTAAAGTATCTAGGGTCTAAGACATTAGGGTTTGCTAGACATATGTAGGGAAGATGAAGTTTTTATGATAACTCGAATGTAATAATAATTTTAACATAAAATATATCAAGATTCACGATCGAATATGTGACTAAGAAAAATTTAATACAATGTTTCCACAAGTAGGAACAATTTCTATTTTGTAGAAAAATATCCCTAAAATAGATATTAATAATTTATATTTAACTAAATAGTTTATTATATTTAATTAAATATAAATAAACTAAAAATACAAGATATGATCCAAAAATAATATTTTTATGAAAAATCATCATTTTCTGATGTATAACAGTGAAAATAATTTTTCGATAATGTTTCTCAATTTATTTGTATTTAAAATGGATTTAATGAATTTAAATCATGTTTAAATGATTAAAAATAGGAAAATTAATAAAAATTAATGTTTTCTGAACCAATAATTTTTATTTCAGTTCATGATGGTTAGAAATAATTTCCCAAGAATTTTGAGATTAAAATCATTAAAAATGAATTTTTAATGAATTAAGTATGATTAAAACAATTTAAATTAATAAAATTATGAAAATTAAATGATATTCAGATAGTAAAAGTGTGATAATTTTCTTTTTGGTGTCAAGATGGTACACCTACATTTTCATAATTTTTGGACCAAAAATGAATTTATTATGATTATTACAAATTTTATGTGTTTATATATTATTATATAAAATCAATAATACACAAAAAATCTGGAACAAAAAAAAACAGAGGAAAGGCGCTGGAAATGGGGTTCGAACCCAGCCACCTTCTGTCCACTACACACACATACACCACTAGGCTAGATCATTGTTTGTTGGTTTAATTTGAAACAGAATTATTTTTAAACACTATTACAAGTTCATCTTCATCCCCATCAAGACTAAACAAGAACCCTAATTTCTTAACACATTCAATTCGTGATTATCAAGACTCGAAACCATAGGGCTTTTACTACACTAGGGCCGAATAACATAATACAAATAAGAATAGGAACTTACAATCGCGTATAAGGTTCGAAAAAAGAAGCTTCTATACCCGAACTAAAGAGCACGATTAAGCATCATTTCTGAAAGTGTTTTTGTGATTTTTTCGTGGGTTTAGCATGTGCATAAGTGCAGCAAACAAATGGCAAGGTCGATTTCATTGATTATGCGACTAAACGAGCGTTTTATTTGGTTTTATAACTTCCGATCGGTTATCATATTAAATCCCCATAACTCGCTTTTAAATGATTACTAGTGGGAATGCCCGCGCGTTGCCGCGGGTAGTTATGTTTCTTTTTTGCACATGTTGCGTGGTAGGTTTCACTCAATTGATTTTTGGTTAAATAAAAACCAAGACGTGATTTTTGTGTACTTTTGTTATTTTTGGCGTGTGGTGCCGTGGGTACCAGATTTCCTAGTAGGGAACTTGCGCTTTGTTGTGGCTTGGCTAAATAAAAGTGAAGAGACAATATATTGTGTAGGATGATTGTAAAATTGCGTAAATAAAAAAGAACATAATTTCAAACTTAACTCTTCGAGACAAGGCTTAAAAAGTCAAAAAAGCATCAATTAATTTTTAGTACTAACGAAAGATATGTACCATATCTGCACAATAAATATATTAAATACTGATGGCTGTTGTGGTTCAGGTTGTTCTTTCAAGGTCTTCAAGTGGCCTTATAAGCTTGGTAAGCTCAGTGGCTGCATTTACAGCCGCAACGGTTAGTTCAACTGCAACCCTCATTGCATTGGCTAGAACCATTATCCATTGTGTGTTTGTCATCCTCCACATGATTGATCGCTTTTTGCTCGTGTGTTTCGAGTGCATGGTATCGACAGTTGATCTTTAGGATCCCAAATACCAACTTCTCCTCTTAGTTGTTAGTTCCTTGAAAAAAAACATCAGAAAGCCAAATTTTACGGCCCTGTTTATGTATAATAATGTTATATTCTTCAAGGATTAAGCTCACCTTCTCAACATGGCATTTGCCTTTAAGGGGTATACTTCAGTGGGTTTTGATATTAGACTTTCAGTTCCATGCTCAAAAGAGTACATATTTACGTAAAGTAAATCTAGTTTAGATTGTTACAAAAGTAGCTTGAAATGAGCAGATGATCACCTTTAAAACAATTTAATTAAAAGTGCTTTACTCTATCTTATTTACAGATTTAAAAAGTAATATTTGCGATAATAATAAAAATATTTTAACCTGCTTGACCCTTTCATGGAAACTTCATAAACGCTTTAGTATTGATATCCATCTTGCCATAGAACTAACAATTGACTATTAAAACTGAAACAACAAGTTTCAAACATTACACTATACCCCTAATATTCAAGCAGTAAGAAAACAAGGAAGCTTAGAAATTCAAAATGCCAATATGGGTCATACTTACCTATAATGGATCAAACAGGTCAAGCTCACAGCTTTAACTAAAAGGGAAAAGTTGATTGTCGAGTCATTTGATCATCCTATCCTTGAAGCAACTATCAAATTTTGTTTAAATTGATATTGATACTCCATGAACATGTGCAATGACCCGGGATGGTTGTAACTTGTAAGAACAAATCCATATATAAGTTGAAAGTTTCAACTCATTTACCTAATAAATAGGTCAATACGGGTCATGTTTATCTATAATGGATAAGACCTGGCAAGCTCACAACTTTAATTAAAGGGAAAAAACTAACAAGTAATGTATACCATCTAACTACTCAATGTGTGTTTGTAACCTGAGGTAGTGAAGTCACGTACTCAAGGTTGTCAGCGTATTTGAACCGGAGGCAGTGGCCGTTTTGTTTGTTTTGTTGTTTGCGGGTAATCGACCACAGGAAGTGTTGAGCGTTTTAATGTTTAAGTTGTCTTTGTGCTTTTAACTGAACACTAGTTGGATTCTCTATAGTTTCAGTACAGTTGTATAGACCTGTAAAAACAGCCGAAACGATCCTTAAAGAACATCTATAATCAAACCTTTACGAATCATCTAGTATTTGATCCAATAAACAAGATAGCATAAACACATCCATATTTTGTTCATTTCTAACAAAAGGTGTAAACGAAATACAAACTTATATCTGCTTCTTAACACTCTCTTTTGAGACCTTGGAAATTACGGCTTTGTTCCGGCTGCTATGATTTCTGGGGACTCCAAGGTTATGATAATCTGTTTCATTCCTTCTCTAAGCAGACTCAAGCAAGCCTGTAAAAATTTTAAATTTTCTTTTTAATGTTACATACAACATTACAACAAAATGTCAAAACAAGAAAGCACAGGAGTCAAAACTTACCCAATATTGATTGTTGTTTCCATTTTATCGCCAGTGAGAACCCAAATCTTGATTCCTACTTGAGCAAGTTTGTCAATGCACTCATGCCTGATAAGAGATAAAATCAATACAATAACCGCATTAAATGTTATTTTTTAAACTGAAAACGATTCACAAAATGATCTTAAATTATAAAACTCACCCCTTTTTGGAGTTTGTCCTCAACTGCAGTGGCACCAAGAAGTATCAAATATTTTTCAACTTTCAGTTGCTTCATCAATCAATTCATCGCGATCAGCACTAACTGAATTCTTGGCTTCGATGAATTTTTCATTGAACTCTTTGTATTCTTCCTCAGTGAGTTCACGATAAGCAAGAATTAAAGTTATTAAACCTGCATCCGCATACTCGTTCACATGCTCTTTTGTATTCTCTTCGAACTCTCTCCTGTTTTTGGCAAGTCTATCGAACATAACACTGCGCACAGTCCAAACACAAAATTATAGCCTAAACAACAATGAGCAAAAAAAGAGATGAAGACTCATTATTTCTGTTTTTGCTTTCCTGTCGGCACCTATCCCCCATCTTACTTGTCTTTTCTGATCTATATTTACTATATAAAACGAACAAAACTTTATCCATAAATAATCTGGCAACAGCTAGCAATCCAAAACTTAACGAAACAAGAAATATAGCAATCCCTTTATTCTCCATATGTACTTGATTCACCCTCACTTTTGCCACCTCCAATCTGCATCCACATTCGCACATACTCAGACACAAAAACAGAACCCTTGTAAAATAAATGAACCATAAAACAACATTTTAACTTTATAAACTTTCGTTTTTAAGAATGTTGGGAAGGTTTACCACCGTTGGCCGTTCAAAAAAAACAACAAATGACGGATTAAAGAATCAAACCTAAGGAAAGCATTGCTCTTTGCAATATTGTCCAGCTGAACAAACACAGATGTTTTCCATGATTCTAGATCATCAACCCTTTTACCCTGCAATAACAGTCAGATTCAAGATTTACATCAGTCTAGAAGAATTGGCAGACTGAAACTTCCTATGCATAAAAGCTGCAATATTTAACTCATCAAATAGTCTAATGACATGTTTAAACATAGCTAAATGCCTAAAACGCCCTTGACCGCCAATAAAAGAAGTGAATCTTATAATAATAATAATAATAATAATAATAATAATAATAAAAAAATAACAATAATAATAAGACGTACCAAGGCCTCACTGCTCTCATGAAAACTTCTCAAGTCTCTTTTGACTTCCTCCATGATGACATCTCTTTCTCCAATTTCCGAATCGATTTCCGAATCGATTTCTTGGAAAATGTACCCGTATTTAGAGTGTAGCTCATCGAGATATCTCTCTAACAATGATAAATTAATATCTAAAAGCCTAACTTTTTGCATCAAAATCTTGATAACACTGTCACCAGGCGACCTTCCCACTTGTTGTTGGCGTACTTCTGCAATAGGGTCTGGCACATCAATTGTTGTAACTGCACGGATACCCTCAGATTCATCAAAACTTGGCTGGTGCTCCACATCATCGACATAACTTTGATCAAGTGGATCATGTTTTGTTTTTAACTCCTCTCATTTGGATCAGTCTCAACTTCTTTAGATGCAAACTTCTTATTTTGCAGAGACCAAATCCTCTAGCATCATTTCAACAGCATCAACCCCATAAACTTGCACCAAAACTTAACGTACAATAAAATCCGGTTCCATAATGACTTAACAGATTCAGTTTTATATATTTCACCCATTTTGGCTCCTGTAAAACGAATCTTTGTTCATGTTTTACGTTTCCAGTCGTAAAGTTCCCAAGTTTTACCCAACTTTTTGTAGGATAAACCAAACTCCCGAGAAGCTCGAAATCTTTAAGATTTGATGAGTGGTGTTCAAAATTTCGGCTATATTTGAGAGATAGGATTGCATTCGCTTGGGCCAGGGCATAAACGTGCGATAAGCCTAACTCCCAAGTTAGAGTTACTTTTGTTGGGTATCGTCACCTTAAAAAAACAATCTTAATCAAAAAGCAAGATCACCTTGTTGAAAAGTGTAGCCGAATCCACGGTGATCTTTTTCCCCATGCTCCAGTTTGGATGCTTTAGGGCGTCAGCCACCTTAACATCTTTAAGTTTTTCAACAGGCCATTCCCTAACATCGACAATAAGCAAAAACCATAATTCACATGAGAACTAACTATGTAATCCAAATTTCATTAGATGCTAAAATACAAAAGTTAGTATTTTACTGCACCCGAAAGCACCTCCGGATGCGGTTAAGATTATACGCCTTAGAGCGCCTTCAGGAAAGCCTTGTATGCACTAAAAACAGAACATTTGTATAAACCATGTTAAGAAAAGAACAAACTTTAGATACCGAGTACTATTTAACGATTTATACCTGAAAGATAGCAGAATGTTCAGAATCTGCTGGAAGAATTTTAACATTATGTTTGCGTGCAAGAGGGGGAAAAAAAGGACCACCAGCGATTAAGGTTTCTTTGTTTGCCAGTGCGATGTTTTTCCCTTCTTTATTACAAGGAAAAACCTTTGCACCTTTTGCAGCAGAAGCATAATTGAAATCAATGAAATCAACTGTGTCCAATTCCCTATAAAGTAAGTATATGTGGAGCCCTTATCGAGCCTTAAAGCAAAGAATTTTTGTATTCATTTACACAAACACTTGGTGTGCAACCCACACGAAACCTCAATATTGAAGATTCTAAACATTTTTTTCCCAAACAAACCTCCACACACACACACACACAACAAAATAATACACAAGCATCAAATTGAAAAACAAAATCCAACCTGATAATCCTGATTTGAACCCGCAATTGTAGGCGATTGAATCAGAGTTATTGAGTATGGAGGAGTGTGGACCGGAAATGAAGCGGCAGATTCAATTCGCATATCCAATTGCTCCCACCATTCCATGTTTACTAAACGACAAACACAAAAAAATCTACTACAATTATGTATAACAATCAATCATCACAAATACTCATAACAAAACAGTAAACAAAAACAAACAAATCCATACCTCAAAATACGACGGATGCAACAACGGAAACTCAAAAACAGATAAAAATACAAACAGAAATAAACTAAATCATCCAAAATCGGTGATATAAATTAATTATAGACATACAAATTAGTTTATCATCTCTAATTAACTTCAACTCATACAGTCATACATATTAATAATATTTACATTTTACAGCATCATAGGCTCATAGCAATCAATTGAACTATCTATTAAATAGGTAAAAAAAAGCAGAAAAGTTTCTCATTTAGCATTAATCGCTGAGGAATCTTTACTCTATAATCATCCGTTTTTAACCGTCTGTCATTTCACCAAAATTCTAACAGAAAAACCCTAATTGGAAGAAGATGACAAATCGTAGAGATAACACCAATAAGAATTTGAATGTTGTTACCTTGATTTAGAGTAGAAAAAGAGGTAGACCTAGGAGAAGAACCCTCTATCCTTGGCAGGGATGTAACCTAGTATTGGGATCGTGAGCTTTGAATGGGGAAGGGCAGGTTCACATTCTTGCAGTTAAGCTCGCATTCATCATTAGCATTATGATCATAATGGTAATTGGGGGGTTACATTGATGATTGTATTGATGTACGGATGATAAAAAGATAGATAAGGGCAAGGATGGAACACCACTTTTTATGTTGTGAAGGATTGTGAAGGTGAAATGTCTATACTACCCTCCTAAGTGTCTTAATTGGCACAATTATCCCCATAATACCCTTAATTTTCTTGCTTAAATATGTTGTACATGTTGCTTCTTAAGTTGCACGGAAATGAAAATGACTATCTTGTACATAACTCTTCCTTTATGATGTATTATAGATAATTGGACTTAAAACGCGAGACTTTGATTACAAATGATGGAGAAACGCTTGACAATAATAAAAACGAATTAAAGGCACATTAAAATGGGTTTTTGAGTCTCGCCGGATCAAAATTCCGGTGGCCGGAATTTTGTTAACTGTTTTTTTTTTTTTTTAAACTTTGACCTTTGGCAAGTTTAGTCCCTCATGTTCTAACTAGGTTAGTAAGTTATACAACTAAGTTAAATTCCTTTATATAAAATCTAACCAAACTAACCAAGTTAATTTTTTTATTTTAACATTTATAAAGCTTTCCGAAAACTTAATTAAATTTTTTTATAAAATCTATATCGTATATGTTTCAATATCTGTAGATACCATCCATAATAAAAGAAAAAAAATATTGATATCGCTCATTTTATTAAATTCGAAGCGACAAAACTTATAGGGATTATAATGGAAATATTTGAAGGGCTAATATTGTAGTTTTGACGTAAAACGAGGGTGACGGTTGTCACAGTCTCCCCTACATTAGAAAATTTCGTCTCGAAATTTCTTTCAAGTGGAGGTTTCTATGAACAAAAGGCGTTGTAAAAGTTTAGCTTGATTTTCTTTAAGAAAATTTCATCATTTATGATTCGACAAAATTTAAAATAGTTGTCTAATACCCCAAGTAAAAGTTTCAAAAATTTTGACATTTGACCCGAGATTAGGAAGTTGAGAGTTTAAATGTGAAAAGTTTTGGAGATGTGTAGTTGGTGAGGGCAGAGGCACTGATGCAGCAGTCTTCTCCACTTTAGAAAAGTTTCTGACTGAACGTTGTTAGAGTATGCAACAAGAATCCAAATAACTGAGGGTGTAGGAGTACACAAGGTTCGTGTTTTCTGTGTGAGTGGTCAAGAGAAAGACTCTAGGAAAACAACTTGAAGCTTGGGTAAGAACTTTCTTATTGCAAATGCTAGCGATTAGTCAACGATCTAATGAAGAGGTAATTATAAAGTAATGGGTAGGTTCTTGGTTAGACTCCTAGTCCGTTCCCGCAGTATCGTTTATGCTTATATATAGGGTGTACCGCAGTTGACCCACCACACTCACGATACTTTGGACTCGTACTGATTGTCTACCAATAGCCTAAATAGAATTACACACCACCCTTATGTACCTGTAAACCCATGATTGCGTTCCGGACCGTAATCATCGATTTACCTTACACCAGGGTGTTATGCCTTTCCATAACCCTATCCTAAGTAATACTAGAAACAAATGCGTGCAACCAAAGTGTTAAATAGTAGATACTGCTCACGTATAAGATGCGGTTTAAGGTCCTTCCCCTTTCGGGTTCACCCAAATAACAGTAATGAGAATAAGGTGTAAGTATCATGCACGGTTAGCGGTCCTTCCCCTTTCGGGTTCACTCGCACAAATAACCGGTTCAATTTATGAAAAAGTCTAACAGGGTCTTGCTCACATAGGAAAGTATGCGTACAAAATACACGTTCATATAAGTAAATAAGTATAGCATAAAATTTTGATTTGAATATAAATCGAGTAAATCGCACAACTGCGCGAAATGAGAGTAACGAGTTGATTAATGCTCAAAATCAGTGATATAAGAATAACTGCTAATAAATTGTATAAAGGTAATCTCAAGCAACGTGTAAGAATAACAACCAATAAAGGAATAATGCGGGGATAATGCGTGAACATAATAAAATAATGTAAGAAAGAAAAGAAAAAAAAGAAAAAAAAAATGAAATTTACTGCAAATGAAAGTGCACAGAACAGACATATAGTCTACTGGCATGAGAGTTTAAATTTAGTAATTTCGCATGTATGCTCTACACGATAAGAGACATTTAGCAACATCCCGATGAGGATATGTCCATTGTTTAAACCAAAAGTTTTATGACTAAAAGAGTACAAGTGTAAAAAGATAACTTTTCGTTTATGAAAATGTAGTTTACTCGAACTTTGTGATATAGTTGAAAGAATATTAGTAATGTATAAGAATAACTTTTTAGAAATCGAAGAATGCTTTAGATTCAAAATATGTTCACTTGAAAAGAGTTTGTAGGTACACATTTTCATGTGTTTACGAGAAGTTGAGTTTGAAAAGTGTTATAAGGCATGTTATAAGTTGAAAATTTCTTTTCCCGAAACATATATTGGATCCGTTATATGAAAACAAGAAGGTTTACATTTGACTTGTAAATATGTGAAACAAGTTTATAAGATGCAAGAGGAAATCATATAAATCAAATGTGTTTCAAAAGACCAATATTTAACTGGCATAAATGTTAAAAGTCAATGTATATGACATGAATAGACTCCAAATGTAAAAGTTTGAAGTTTCGAAATAACATGAATGTGAAAAGATTGCAACATACATCTCTAAAAATTATACCATTTTATGTTTTAAAAGATTGATCGTGTCACAGTAATTGATACAGTAGGGTTGGAGAGTAACGTGTAAGTTTCAAGTCTTAAGTGTCAGCTGGTAACCTAGCTTCAAAAACCCAATTCAACGTTGAAGGTCCACTACGCACAGTTTCTCGTGCTACGTTGACTGAGTGAATCAGCTCGGTATTTGAAAATTTTGGTATAAGTTTCTGGGTTGTTTGAAGACAATAGAAAATCTATTTTGGTTTGGGTTGATTCCCCTGGATAATGTTTGAAAAATGTGGGTAGGATAGGGAGGAGATTGCATATGGTCCCGAATGCCTTGACGAATTTTTGAGAAGTAAAACTTTACTGTATTAAAATATCCCTTTTGTTTACAAGTTAAAATCCCATTAAAGTTGAGAAATTTTCCATATTGATTAAATGTTTGGAAAAAATCCGAGTGTTACCCATTTTGATTAAATTTGAAACCTTGAATTATCACAATGTTGTGAAATTCATACATTGGAAAATAGTTTGATTGTAAAAGTTGTTAAGGCATCTCTTTGGACTCATAGCGTGCTAAATGTTTCAAGGCGCAAGGTATGTATAGGATGTGCTAATCTGATGAATAAGTTTCCCCAAAGCTGGGTACTTGGGTTTTGTGTTTTCATGAGATGGCAACATAGAGTCAGTTGCTAAGGTGATCGCTTTAGAGAGTAGTGTACCGGTGTGTGTTGGGTAGGTAGGCATTTAAGATGTTGTGTATATTGTAGGGACACAAGGGAATGGTTTAGAGATATACTGTGACGTCGATCGAGTAAGTTTGTAAACATGATGATATTAACAAGTTGATTAATAAGTTTGAAACCACTTCGTGTTTAATTGTGCAGTGTTCGAGAATCAAGCTGTGATCAAAGTTAAATAAGCTTAAAAATTTGAGTCGTAGGAAATCGTTTTTGAACAAGAGAAATGATGCGTTATAAAAATCACGAAACATAAATGTAATAGTGTAAGTTTTAATGCTGTAAAATAACGCATAGAAGTTTTAGTAATGGTGATGAAAAGCGAATAATCAATGAGTATACAAAACAACAAGAGATGGAACTTAAAATCCAAAGGTTAAACGAAACTTAAGAATCAATAACGGAAAACTGAAAAATGCACTAATAGCGAAAGCTACTAATAGAGAAACTCAAAAGACACAATAACTTCCTAATAGAAAGTTATGATGAGAGTTTCAAACAACAAATGAAAATACCAATAATGAAATGTGATACTAGAAATATTTCCAATGAAACGGGTGACTAGCCAAAGAAATTGAAATATTATTAGTGACTTATGGGGAGCGTACTTAAACCTATTAGTAAATGGTCATCCTTCTCGATTGCACGTACCCCGTCACTGGTAAATTTCAAAACTTTTGGCGAGACTTTAAAACGAGATGTAGAAATAACTCCTTGAGGTATGGATTTCACTCCTAGCTCAAAGTGTTATGTCTAAATCAAAAATAAGAAAGAAAGGAACTTGTCACTAAGATAAGGATATCACTCCCAGCTCAGTGTTTAAGTTTCTTTTGAAGGAATAATCCTTTGAGGTGTGGGTATCACTCCTATCTCAAAGATATTTATCCCAAAGATGTAGAATATATAGAAGAGTGAAACTAATCACCAAGGTATGGATGTCACCCATATCTTGGTGATATCGTTTCGTTTGTGAAATACGAGTGTCTTCTTCTCGAATCTAAATATCGTAAGAATAATGAGAAAATCATAGCGAAAATATCTTGAAAGAAAGTATAAGAAATAAGAGAAATATACACGAAAGGACTCGTGAAAGTAAGCTTAGTTATAGACTAGGCTAAAAGGCATACTAATAACCTAATTCCCTATAACCATGGCTCTGATACCAATCAGTAACACCCCAACCGATGGCGGAAACATCGAGGTGTCACGTAGTGACGATTGTTCAATAGCTCATGGTACTAAAGTGTAAATTTGAATACATTGAATTAAATAGTTTATTACATTGAAAGGAGAAATACAAAAATTCTAAAGTGTCAAATCTATCTAAAATACAATAAAATCAAAACTTATATTAAATCCAAAAGCTTAAAAGAAGTGTCTCAAAATCAACCTGAAACATGTACAAAATAATTTTGTCAACACATATAATGTATTGGTGAGCATACCCTGTTTTAGTTAAAGAATCGTTTGTAATATTTGTGCCATGATGATTGCTATTATGTAATTAGTAGAATGAGTGCATCAAAACCAACCCTAAAACCCCAAAGTTTCAAGTTTCAAGTTTCACATAACAATGACCAAGGCTCAAATGAAATCATAATCACACAAGGGATGTAAATCGTAGTACTACTCATTGTTATGCTCGGCCCTTCGGTTAATGATTTTGATTACGTTTCAATTCACACAAATCACATAAGCATCACATAAGGCACATTACGTTTCAAAGTCTACATAGTTTAATAGTATAATGGTACATGAATCACCCCAAAATAGTAAAACATGAAAAAGGGGAAAGATATACTCACAGTTTGCGAAAGCGATCAAAATCCAACTTAAGCGGTCGTGAGTTAAGTAATGGGAATTCCGAGGAATTCAACCTATAATGTATATGAATACTAATGAGGAAAAGTCTAAGAGTCTAAAGTATCTAGGGTCTAAGGCATTAGGGTTTGCTAGACATATGTAGGGAAGACGAAGTTTTTATGATAACTCGAATGTAATAATAATTTTAACATAAAATATATCAAGATTCACGATCGAATATGTGACTAAGAAAAATTTAATACAATGTTTCCACAACTAGGAACAATTTCTATTTTGTAGAAAAATATCCCTAAAATAGATATTAATAATTTATATTTAACTAAATAGTTTATTATATTTAATTAAATATAAATAAACTAAAAATACAAGATATGATCCAAAAATAATATTTTTATGAAAAATCATCATTTTCTGATGTATAACAGTGAAAATAATTTTTTCATAATTTTTCTCAATTTATTTGTATTTAAAATGGATTTAATGAATTTAAATCATGTTTAAATGATTAAAAATAGGAAAATTAATAAAAATTAATGTTTTCTGAACCAATAATTTTTATTTCAGTTCATGATGGTTAGAAATAATTTTCCAAGAATTTTGAGATTAAAATCATTAAAAATGAATTTTTAATGAATTAAATATGATTAAAACAATTTAAATTAATAAAATTACGAAAATTAAATGATTTTCAGAAAGTAAAAGTGTGATAATTTTCTTTTTGGTGTCAAGATGGTACACCTAAATTTTCATAATTTTTGGACCAAAAATGAATTTATTATGATTATTACAAATTTTATGTGTTTATATATTATTATATAAAATCAATAATACACAAAAAATCTGGAACAAAAAAAAGAGAGGAAAAGGCGCTGGAAATGGGGTTCGAACCCAGCCACCTTCTGTCCACAACACACACATACACCACTAGGCTAGATCATTGTTTGTTGGTTTAATTTGAAACATAATTATTTTTAAACACTATTACAAGTTCATCTTCTTCCCCATCAAGACTAAACAAGAACCCTAATTTCTTAACACATTCCATTCGTGATTATCAAGACTCGAAACCATAGGGCTTTTACTACACTAGGGCCGAATAACATAATACAAATAAGAATTGGAACTTACAATCGCGTATAAGGTTCGAAAAAGAAGCTTCTATACCCGAACTAAAGAGCACGATTAAGCATCATTTCTGAAAGTGTTTTTGTGATTTTTTTCGTGGGTTTAGCATGTGCATAAGTGCAGCAAACAAATGGCAAGGTCGATTTCATTGATTATGCGACTAAACGAGCGTTTTATTTGGTTTTATAACTTCCGATCGGTTATCATATTAAATCCCCATAACTCGCTTTTAAATGATTATAATTGGACTTAAAACGCGAGACTTTGATTACAAAAGATGGAGAAACGCTCGACAATAATAAAAACGAATTAAAGGCACATTAAAATGGGTTTTTGAGTCTCTCCGGATCAAAATTCCGGAATTTTGGCCGGAATTTTGTTAACTATTTTTTTTTTTTTTAAACATTGACCTTTGGCAAGTTTAGTCCCTCATGTTCTAACTAGGTTAGTAAGTTATACAACTAAGTTAAATTCCTTTATATAAAATCTAACCAAACTAACCAAGTTAATTTTTTTATTTTAACATTTATAAAGCTTTCCGAAAACTTAATTAAAATTTTTTTTATAAAATCTATATCGTATATGTTTCAATATCTGTAGATACCATCCATAATAAAAGAAAAAAAAATATTGATATCGCTCATTTTATTAAATTCGAAGCGACAAAACTTATAGGGATTATAATGGAAATATTTGAAGTGCTAATATTGTAGTTTTGACGTAAAACGAGGGTGACGGTTGTCACAGTACTCCAAATCTTGTTAGGATGTTTCTCTTGATGAATGACACCACTTCTTAATCCCTGACTTGTACGAATGCTTCGGCTTCGATCCATTTTGAGAAATAATCTGTCATTACTGGCATGAACACCTTTCCACCAGGTGCTTTGTGTAGTTTTCCTACTATGTCCATTCCCCATTTCATGAAGGGCCATGGAGAAATAATAGCATGTAATGGTTCAGCAGGTTGGTGAAGGATGTTACTATGTCTTTGACATGGATCACACTTTTGAAAATACAACATGGCATCCTTCTTCATAGTTGGCCAGTAGTATCCTGTCCTAACAGTCTTCGAGTAAAGAGATCTTCCTCCTGTGTGATTCCTACAATCTCCTTCATGGATATCCTTGAGAACTTCATTTGCTTCTTGTAGAGGAACGGATTTGACAAAAACACAGGATTATATGATCATACAAGGTGCTAAACCAGGTGCGGAAACCCTAGCTTAGAACAAACTGAAGTAAACTCAATCAAAACACAATCAAGATCATTTTAAATGCTTTTCATAGATTAACTTGTTCAAATAAACCTTTACAGACTGTTAACAGTTAATCTAGACCTCAAACAGACAATCTCTAACCTCTCAGGAACACACACACAAAACACACACTCTCTAAGACTCGTTATGGGCTCTCTTACTCTCAAAAACTCATAAAACCTATTTATAGGCTCTGCACGTTCGCCCAGTTGGAATGGTCGAATGTGGAACACTTTCCACATTCGCCCCTTTATGTTGGTCGAATGTGGAATCTTTCCACATTCGCCCACTTTGATTCTACATTCGCCCAGACTGGTTCCACGTTCGCCCACTTTTTCTGTGTAATTTCCACGTTCGCCCACTTTTTCCACCTTCAGCCCATCAGCATTTCACTTTCAACCCATCAGCACCTTTTAACACATGTTAACTTTGTAGATCCAATCACTAGTCGCACTTCGTGCATCTACATTCCTTTCTGAACCTAGTGATATATTCTCTTAGTGATTCCCCCCCGTGGTTGAGTCACCCTATATAAATCACTTGTCAAACGTTCGACTACAAGAAAATTGATTGTTAAACATGTTAATCAAATGTGCAAATGAAGTAATATAATAGGGAGGAACGCTTAGGAGACCAGTGAGGGTGGAGCCAAATCCTATGCACAAGCATGCTTCCTTAAGATTAGCAGGGATTGGATTTATCTCCATCCTTTCCTTGTACTGAGCCACATGTTCTTCAGGGTCTATTGATCCATCATAGAGCTTCTTGCTTGGAGTTTGAAACCGCTTTGGGATCTCTGCATCAGATATGGGAGGTGCAAACCGAGACACCTATTAAATGTTGAGGATAATTCGGGGATAGGTTGTATTATCCCTGATACACTTGATACCATATCCTTAATTTTTTGTAGTTCCCTTGCTAGTTGTGGACTTATACCTGTATCTTGCAAAGAAGCAACATCATTAGCAATAAATATACTTGAACTTAAATTGTTACCTTTATTGTTGCATGCTTGGGATGGTCCAGGTGTATATCCTGGATCCATAGTCGTTGTCATTCTTGGTGCTGTAGTTGTTTCAGGAGCACAGGATCCAGTGCTCATGGGGATGAAATCTCCTTGATGAACGCCCCCAGAGATGCCAGAGTTGAAATCTAGCACTCTAGGTTGTAACAGTGTCCCCATGTCCTCAGTTGGTCTCTTTGAGGATGTTTTGAAAGATTGTATTTTTGATACAAAAATAGGAAGAGTGGATCCAGATGTCCCATCGCTGGTCTATGTGGAATCTATGAAGTAGAACTTCTTGAGAATGCAGGTGGGGGTGGCAGTGTTGCATTTTTGGTAGAGCTTGAAGAGGGCTTGGATGAGGAAACAGTTTTCTCAAAAGAAGACATAGTTGTCAGGTTTTGTAAAATGAGTTATTTGAGAAAAAGTTTTAACAAAGTATTTTGTTAAAATAGCACCACTTGCCCGACGGTGGGCGCCAAATAGTTTTGGTCAAAAATTACCTAGTAGAAATAATTTTGTATTCCTAATTAATAAAAGTGAGGTAGAGTGCTAAATGTGTGAAATATGTTAAAAACTCAGTTGTATTATGAAGATGGCAGTTTAATATAATAAAGAAATATCAATATAACAACTATGCTCAGGATGGAAAAGAAAATAGTCAGGATGCACAGTTATATCCTGAGGATGTAACTGTCTGACAGAATGATGAAATAGGCAAAGATCAATGAATGTAAATGTAATGAAACAAGAGAACAAGACTTGATGTACGAGGAAAGCCCTTGATCAGTTGATGATCGCTAGCATAAAACCCCGGGAGGAGTCTAAGCCCCTACCTTGTTTGTTAATATTAATAAGGTAAAAATAAGTACAAGTGTGGATAGGTGATGAACGAGTATCTAAGATTACAATATGAGGGTTGTGTGTGTATAGAGAGAGTATCAGGTGTCTGCGAAGTGTTAAGCAAGTGAGAAGTGTCCTATACTCGTTTAATCACTCCCTTTATATAGTTACAAGTGAATAATGAAAATCCCATGATATCCGCCTATATTAATGAGTCTCCTGATTGTTTCCAGCTGTCTTTGAAGAGTGGTTAACCAATATAGACGTTGGTTAACCGTTTCCTTATTTCTTGCCTCTCATTAATGCTCGTTGGTTACACCTTTGACTTATTCTTTGCGTTGGACTTGCCCCACATGTATTGCTCTTCAATGAAAAGCTCCTTTGACTTGAATGAGACAATATAGTCATTAGGGAGCAATTACAACCCTTAATAGTGATTAAATGTACCTGCAATATCATCATAATAAGATAATTCGTTAGTCTATCCTCAGAATGAATATCAGATAAAACATAGTTACATCCTGAACCCTGCTTAGTCCTTCTGTATCTTGAGGATTTTACTCAGAGAATATGAGGTAAAATCATCTTGCATTCATATAACAATAAGATAGTTAGTTTATCCTCAAAAGTGCATAAGATGATATTCAGTGTCATCCTGAATCGTGTTCTGCCTGTAGTATCCTGAGGATGTCACATAGATTTCACCAGCAACTGTTTTGGTCAAAAATTACCTAGTAGAAATAACTTTGTATTCCAAATTAGTAAAAGTAAGGTAAGGTGCTAAATGTGTGAAATATGTTAAAAACTCTGTTGTATTTTGAAGATGGCAGTTTAATATAACAAAGAAATATGAATATAGCAACTATGCTCAGGATGGCAAAGAAACTGGTCAGGATGCACAGTTATATCCCGAGGATGTAACTGTCTGACAGAATGATCAAATAGGCAAAGACCAATGAATGTAAATGTAATAGAACAAGAGAACAACACTCGATGTACGAGGAAAGCCCTTGATCAGTTGATAATCACCGACACAAAACCTTGGGAGGAGTCTAAGCCCGTGCCTTGTTTATTAATATTAATAAGGTAGAAATAAGTACAACTTTGCATAGGTGATGAACGGGTATCTAAGATTACAATATGATCGTTGTGTGTGTGTAGAGAGAGTATCAGGTGTCTACGAAGTGTTAAGAAAGTTAGAAGTGAACTATTACTCCTTGATCACCCCCTTTAAAGTTATAATTGAAATAAATATAAGATCCCATGAATACCGCCCTATTTAATGAGTCTCCTGACTGTTTCCAGCAAGCTTTGATGATAGTTAACCAATTTAGACGTTCATTAAATGTCGAGCGGTTACACATTTGACCAATTCTTTAGCAAAGGACTTCTTTCACACGTATTTCTCTTGCATCCTCAACTGCGTTGACTTAGTAAGACTATATAGCCATTGGGGAAGAGTTACAAGTCCTTATTTGTGATACCCCACAATTTCAGGTTCCTAATTTAACTAAACTCTAGTTACTTGCACTTAGATTCTTCTTGACTAGAGTTAACTAGATAAGTACATGTGCACACACTAGCTGTATATGTATCTATGAGCCATCATAGATAGACAAACATATCATTAAACTTATGAGAATTTATAAACATTAATCTATGTGTGTACATGAATCACTTATACTCCTATATGTGCTTGTATATATATGTATATACACAATACATACACTAGGCTTTGACAAGAAAAGCTATAAGCTAACAAACTTACATACATACACACATACATATATATATATATGCACGCATACACACTCCAACACTCTTGGAAGTTTCCTTTTGTCTTTAGCAACCATCCTAGTTCTCCTAGCTTATAACAAGTGGGAAACAAACATTCCTACTCTACTAATTAGCGGCCTATATAGCACATGGGAGTAATTCCTAGATCAATGAAATGTCACCATCCAAGCATGCTTAATACCTAAGCTTGATTAGCTACACAACTCTTCAATTCTCCATTCAAATTTCAGCCATAGACCCCAAGCACCCAGGAAGCTTCCACACTAGCAACTACACCCTATGAACCATCAACATCCAAGAAAGTGAGACAAAACATGGCATTGAGCTATCACTATCATCTAGAAGCTTACACCCTATTTTTCTTTTGTCTTACATTGGCCAACACACCTCTCATGTCCCTTTCATACAATGACTACAAGTACACTACCTAGGAATAGAAGCTTCAATCGACCACATGAGGAAGCATGTATGATCCATCACTTTTATTAGATATTTGTCCTACATCCCTACACTCTAATCTGTTAGAAAGCAAAGAAAAGGACAAGACAAGATGACAACTAACCATACTTACACCTTAATCTACCCATAATAGACTTCTAGGACTTAATATAGTTAACCTTGGCCAAGAATGGAAGGTAAGATGAGTGTGCCAACTCACGGCTAACTCATGGGGAAAACACTAGACAAGTTGCCATCATACAATCTTTAAAATGGTATAGAAACCTAAACATGTAGCTAGAAAGGATGGTTGGGACTTGCCATAGAAACCCCTATATAAAGAGGTTCCATGAACACTCCATTCTTGCACCAACACCACAAGAAAAACACCTTCCACTCTCACTTTATAATCTTTGGCCGAAAGGCACCATCTCAAGTAGATTATCGAGCACTAGGGAGCATCATGTCTACAAGTTTTCCCCTTCCTACTAGCTAGTGTCAAGGTAAGTTCTAATCGCTTATTTTCTTAAGTTCTATTGGCCCTTATTGTGAACCCAAGCTTAGGCCCTTTGATCACTAGGATCGGCCCCTAACTAGCATTGATAAGTTGATTATTATGCGTTTAGTAATTAAGCTTCTATTATGCAAATATTATTTCACATATATGATAAATTATGTTATCTAGTGTAAAAGTAATTGATTACACATTACACATGGATTCATGAAACATTTTTAGATCAGACTTCACCCTAGGAAGTTTTAAACTCGTAGTTGGTATGGACTGGTTGTCCAAACAACGCGTCAAAATTCTCTGTCAGGAGAAGATAGTTCATACCCTCTTCCTAATGGAGAATTGCTGACTATACGGGTTGATCATGGTGGAGCCATGGTGGGCATCATCACCTTTCTCAAAGCCCTGAAGTGTATTCGAAAGGGCTCTCCAGCCATTCTAGCTAACATTTCAGATACTCGAGCTGAAGTTGAAGCTAAGATTGAGGATATCCCAATAGTCCGTGACTTTCCAGACATATTTCCCGAAGAGCTTACATGACTTCCACCTGTTTCTCAAAGGAAATTTCAAATATAGCTTGTATCTGGAGCGGCCCCAGTTGTACGCACGCCATACCGCCTAGCACCAGGCGAGCATCAAGAACTATCTAACTAACTCCTAGAGTTGTTGGATATGGGTTTCATTAGACCTAGTTCTTCACCATGGGAAGCCCCAGTTCTGTTTGTTAAGAAGAAGGATGGGAGCTTTAATATGTGCATTGACTATCGAGAGTTGAACAAGGTAACGGTAAAGAATCGCTACCCTTTGCATCGAATCGATGACTTGTTCGACCAACATCAGGGGTCAAGTTTCTACTCAAAAATTTACTTGGGGTCAGGATATCATCAACTGAGACTCCGACAGGAGGATGTGACGAAGACAGCCTTCCGAACTCGTTATGGACATTATGAGTTTTTGGTGATGCCATTTGGGTTGACTAATGCATCGGTTGTGTTCATGGATCTTATGAACCGCATGTGTAAGCCTTATTTGGACAAATTCGTCATAGTGTTCATAGATGACAACTTGAGCTATTTCAAGAGCAGGGAAGAGCATGAGCAACACATGCAACTGATATTGGAACTTTTGAGAAAGGAGCAGCTGTATGCGAAAATCTCTAAGTGTATCTTCTAGATTCGAGAAGTCAAATTTCTAGGACATGTAGTCAACAAGCCAGGAATACATGTCGATCCCACCATGATTGATGCTATTAAGTAGTGGGAGGCACGTAGGACTCCTACCAAGGTACGCCAATTCCTTGGTCTTGCGGGACACTATCGCAGATTCATTGAGGGATTTTCAAAGATTGCTCAACCCCTCACAGCTTTGACGCTGAAGGGTATCACATACATGTGGGGAGACGCCCAAGAGTCTGATTTTCAATTGCTAAAGGCAGAGCTTTGCAGTGCACCAATTCTATCGTTACCGAAGGGTACGAACAATTTTGTGGTGTATTGTGATGCGCCCATTCAAGGTTTAGGGTGTGTGCTGATGCAACGTGATAAGGTAATCGCGTATGCTTCAAGTCAATTGAATGTACACAAGAAAAATTACACCACCCATGATCTAGAACAGGGAGTAGTAGTTTTTTCTCTAAAGATTTGGAGGCATTATCTCTATGGAACGAGATGTACGACAACGTCGATCAGAAAGAGCTGAACATGCGACAACGTCGATGGGTCGAGCTTCTGAACGATTATGACTATGGCATCAAATATCATCCAGGGAAAGCTAATGTAGTAGCAGATTCCCTTAGTCGAAAGGAGACAGCCTAAGCGAGTGCGAGCTTTACAACTCACGATTCATTTCGATCTTCCTCGTAAGATACGAGAAGCCCAGAGTGAGGCTTTAAAGGAAGAGAATGTCGGACTCGAGACATTGCATGGTGCTGATAAGTACCTGGAATTGAGGACAGATGGTCTTCAGTACTTCATGAATCGAGTCTTGATTCCATGTTTTGGAGATCCCAGGCAACTGGTACTCGACGAGGCTCACACCTCTCGATACTCGGTACATCCTACTTCAGATAAAATGTACTAAGATATCAAAACCCTTTATTGGTGGCCAATCATGAAAGCAGAGATAGCCACTTACCATAGTAAGTGTCTGACTTGTGCAAAGGTTAAGGTTGAATACCAGAAACCTTCAGGTTTACTCCAACAACCAGAGATTCTATGTGGAAATGGGATGGAATTTCCATAAATTTCATCACGAAACTTCCTAACATGCCAAGTGGGCATAACATGATTTGGGTTATCGTCGATCGCTTAAACAAATCAGCACACTTTCTGGCCAACCTCTATCTCAAAGAGATCGTCTCTAGGCATGGAGTGCCTACTTCCATCATATCTGATCATGATTCGCTATTTACTACTCGTTTTTGGACTACACTCCAAGATGCATTAGGAACTCGTTTAGATATGAGCACCGCCTATCACCCACAAACGGATGGACAGAGTGAGCGTACCATCCAAACGTTGGAAGATATGCTATGAGCGTGCGTAGTAGATTTCGGCAATAGTTAGGATAAGCACTTGCCTCTAATCGAATTCTCATGTCACAACAATTATCACACATCTATTCAGTGTGCGCCTTTTGAGGCACTATTTAGACGCAAGTGTAGGTCACCCATCTGTTGGACTGAGGTTGGGTCTAGTCAATTGACAGGTCCCGAACTCATGCACGAGACTTCTTAGAAGATAGTGCAAATCCGAAATCGGATGGCTGCAGCCCGTGACCGACAAAAGAGTTACGCAGATAAGCATAGGAAACCCTTGGAGTTCCAAGTTGGAGACAAGGTATTGCTAACAGTATCCCATTGGAAGGGAGTGATACGCTTTGGAAAACGGGGAAAGTTGAACCCGCTATACGTTTGACCATTCGAGATCGTCGAAAGGATTGGTCCAGTAGCGTACAGGTTAAACCTGCCTGAGGAATTCAGTGGAGTTCAAAACGTGTTCCACGTCTCAAATCTGAACAAATGTCTTGCTGACACGACACTAGTGTTGCCACTAGAAGAGATCCAGGTGGACGACAAGCTATTGTTAAGGTACGATGGAATTCCCGGTGGAGATTCTTGAGCAAGGAGTCAAGAAACTTAGACAGAGTACCATACCTATTGTTATGGTACGATGGAATTCCCGGTTAGGACCGAAATACACGTGGGAAAGCAGAGATCAAATGCGACTCAAATACCCACATCTTTTTACCAAACCTGAACCTGTACATAGATCAAACACTAAACTTAAAGTAGCTCTCTCAAAGGGAATTTCGGGGCGAAATTCCTTTCAACTTGGGGATGATGTGATACTCTACAATTTCAGGTTCCTGATTTAACCAAACTCTAGTTACTTGCACTGAGATTCAACTTGACTAGAGTTAACTAGATAAGTACACATGCACACACTAGCTGTATATGTATCTACGAGCCATCATAGATTGACAAACATATGATTAAACTTATGAGAATTTATAAACATTAATCTATGTGTGTACATGAATCTCGTAAACTTCTATATCTGCTTGTATATATATGTATATACACAATACATACACTAGTCTTTGACAAGAAAAGCTATAAGCTAACAAACATACATACATACATACATATATATATACGCACGCGCACACACTCCTACACTTTAGGAAGTTTCCTTTTGTCTTTAGTAGCCACCCTAGTTCTCCTAGCTTATAACAAGTGGGAAACAAACATTCCTACTCTACTAATTAGCGGCCTATATAGCACATGGGAGTAATTCCTAGATCAATGAAATGTCACCATCCAAGCATGCTTACTACCTAAGCTAGATTAGCAACACAACTCTTCCATTCCCCATTCAAGTTTCGGCCATAGACCCCTAGCACCCAAGAAGCTTCCACACTAGCAACTAGACCCTATGATCCATCAACATCCAAGCAAGTGAGACAAAACATGGCATTGAGCTAATACTATCATCTAGAAGCTTCATACAATGATTACAAGTACACTACCGACGAATAGAAGTACACTACCTAAGATTACAAGTACACTACCTAGGAATAGAAGCTTCAATCGGCCACATGAGGAAGCATGTATGAGCCATCACTTTCATTATATATTTGTCCTACATCCCTACACTCTAATCGGCTAGAGAGCAAAGAAAAGGACAAGACAAGATGACAACTAACCATACATACACCCTATTGTACCCCTAATAGACTTCTAGGACATAAACATACTTAACCTTGCCCAAGAATGGAAGGTGAGATGAGTGTGCCAACTCACGGCCAACTCATGGGTAAAACACTGGATAAGTTGCCAACATACAATCATCAAAAGGGTATAGAAACCTAAACATGTAGCTAGAAAGGATGGTTGGGACTTGCCATATAAACCCCTATATAAGGAGGTTCCATGAACACTCCATTCATGCACCAACACCACTCGAAAAACACCTTCCACTCTCTCTTTACAATCTTCGGCCGAAAGGCACCATCTCAAGTAGATTATTGAGCACTAGGGAGCTTTAAGTCTACATGTTTTCCCATTCCTACTAGCTAGTGTCAAGGTGAGTTCTAATCGCTTATTTTCTTAAGTTCTATCGGCCCTTATTGTGAATCCTAGCTTAGGCCCTTTGATCCCTAGGATCGGCCCCTAACTAGCATTGATAAGTTGATTATTATGCGTTTAGTAATTAAGCTTCTATTATGCACACATTGTTTCACTTATATGATAAATTATGTTATCTAGTTTTAAAGTAATTGATTACACATTACACATGGATTCATGAAATATTTTTAGATCAAACTTCGTATACATAAAAACATGATCTACACCAATTGATGTGGTTCACAAAAGTGGGTGCCGAACTTGTGTGATAAACAAGAACATAGTTTATTATGTCTTAATACTCATAGGGAGATCTTTGTTGGAACGATAGTTACTTTCTTTGATTTGTTAGATCTCTCGCACAAACACCAGGTGAGTTTCACTATTCTTTTCTCAAAAGCATACGTCTCGGAATAAGACATTTTCTAAACTATTTCATAGTTTGGGACTAGTTTACACATCTTGGGTTTGGGGTGCAAAGATTCAAAGGGTGGATCTGCTTTCACTAATTCATGCTTATGTCCTTGATGAACTAAACCACATGTATCATTGAAGTCCTTCTAAATACCGAATGAAGATCTGGATGGCTAGCGGGTTACTAGTTGATAGCGCTATTAGATCTTACAAACTTCACATCGTGCGGGGAATATGGGTGTGAACTATAACTTAACAATTATCATTGTTGATAGACAATGATGCTAGGCACAACCACTTTGTGGGAACTCGTACATTAATAGTTCGGTATTACCGGTGTTAGTTATCATGAGTGGGCTACCTACCCCTGGCATGTGAATTAGCTGACTATTCATTTTACGTGGTATGGGAGACCTACGCGATTACTGAAACTTGTGAACTCACCAACTTTATGTTGACACACGATTATTAAACCTTTTTGCAGGACATTAGCTCAGAGCACGAGTAGGGCATGCATCATGTAGCGTTATTGGGATATAGTCCCTTGAAACTATTTTAGTATGTTTAATTATCTACTACGATTATGGACGCATTATTATGTGTTGACTATTTTTTTAAATGAATTACTTTGAATTCGCTTCCGCAACCATCTATATGTTTTGATTATCTATAAAACTTGTTTTCACAATAATGAACTAAATGGTTTGGGCATTTAGAATCGTTCATATGACTTATGGCTATGGGATCTTGGCACGTCACACGCCTCGCGGTGTAGACCCCACAGTGGAAAGTTAGGGTGTGACATTATTATTGATTGATTATACCTGCAATTACATAATAATAAGATAATTCGTTAGTCCATCCTGAGGATGCACATAAGGTAAAACACAGTTACATCCTGAACCCTGCTAAGTCCTTCAGTATCCTGAGGATGTTACTCAGAAAATATGAGGTAAAATCATCCTGCATTCATACAACAATAAGATAGTTAGTTTATCCTCAGAATTTGCATAAGATAACATTCAGTGTTATCCTGAATCCTGTTCTGCCTGTAGTATGATGAGGATGTCACATAGAAAATATAGGTTAGTTCCATCCTGAAGATTTCACCACCAACAATTGTCCCCAAAAATATGTTACCGTTAATATCTTAACGGTTATAATATTTTTAATTCTGATGCTCATCATCTGACAGGATATCAACGGCTATATTTTGGTCGATGATTTACGGATGACCGTTACACCTTATCACCTTTCACCGTCTATATCTAGACTTCAATCCTTCCTTTATAATCACAACAAGATTATTAGAAAGGTTATTTCTTCATTCTTCTCTGCTTTTCTCTGCTTTTACCAAACGTCGAACTTTTTATACAAAGAATTCTCAGGACGGGTAAAAAATCAGCAAGGGCTGCAAGATGTATAGGGTTCCATAAGGACTTTATACAACAAAACCTGTTACAAGATCCCACAAAAAAAAACTCTGTACATTCACAGACAATGATATCCTTTCTTTGAATAATTAAGGGGCTTTCTGTTGATGCATTATGTGCGACTAGTGATTTGGATTGCAATATAAACAAGTTTTGATGAAAAACGTAGGGGCGAACCTGGAAATTATATGGGGCGAAGGTGGAAAGTTTAGGATGAATGTAGAAGGATTCCAGGTTCGTGCTTTGATAAAGGGCGAAGGTAGAAGGAAAGCCATATTCGACCTCACGCTGAGGGCGAATGTGCAAACCTATATAAGCTTAATGTTTGTTTTTCTATGCAACTTTGATCATTTTGTTAGAGTGAGTCAGGATAGAGCTCTCTAGTGTGTGTGTTTATTCAAAGTTGGTCTGAATTACTTCTAAGCTTAATCATTGTCATATTTCTTCAAGTAATTAATGAAAATGTTGATTGAAAAGCTTAATTTGTGTGTTTGATTCATCAATTATCATTTTGTATCTGTTCTAGGGTTTCCGCACCTGCAATAGAGACTTATATGATCAATTTTCACTGTTTTACATAAATCGATCCTTTACAAAGTGGTATCAGAGCCAATAGAGATCATACAACTACAATTTGATAGTTTTTGAACTAATTTGCACCCAAATTTGATCAAATTTTTACTGTTTTCAAAGAACAATGGTTTTTGATGAAAATTGAAGGATTTGGATTAGATTTCATCGATAAAATCAAGAATTCGATGTATTAAAGTTGTTCCAAATCAATTCCGAAGCAAAACCTGATTAAGATCATCAAAATTCATCAACTTTTGAAAAATTGAGATCAAATTAACTGATTTTAAAAATATAACCGTTTTTTCAAATGAATGGGTCGAACCTAGAGAGCTCAGGGTCGAACATGGGTGTTTAGGGTCGAACCAAGGTTTTTCAGTGGACGAAAGTAGTTTGTGTGGTCAAACCTCGGATTTTTTTGTTTTAATTTTCCACTTTCGGATCAAAGTTCCACCTTCGTCCAAACGGGAGGGCGAATGTGAAAAGATTGAGGGACGAAAGTGAGATTGGTCTGTTGACTTCTACATTGTACCAGCTTAAGAGGACGAAAGTAAGGAGTTTTATACTTTTGACCTCACGTAATAAGAAAAGGGGACGAACGTAAACTCTATTTTGTGAGATTTTCAAGTGTATCGTATTTCCAACTTCGAAAACAACATGTGGGGATTTCCGACTACACCGAGGCCTGGTACAACACAACAACAGCAAGTTACCATGGACCCTTGGACTGTAGCTGCTCAGAAGTCGAATACTTAGTCTTCGCAACCAATCAACTACCTTGCAATGACTAGTTCGATTCCTCAGAGTGTTGCTTCATCTTCACAACAACGAGCAGCTCATTACTGGGGCGTAGCAGCAGCAGCGGTACACACTCAAACTACTAATGCTATATCTACTCTAATCAATGATTTGTCTTCAGGTAGAGGGAACAGACCACCCAAGCTGATGGAGATGCAGGAGTATAATCAATGGCAGAAGAAATTCAAGATTCATTTAGAAGGAATGGGACTTGAAGGAACTGAGGCGTGGCAGATGATTGCAAAGGGATATGTAGCACCAGTGTTAGAGAGTACCGGTGAACAAATTCCACTTGAGAGTTTGTCTGATGACAAGAAGAAGAAGTTTGCGGTGGAAAAGAAGGCGTATTCTCAACTAACCCAAGCGAATACCAATGATCTTTTACATCAATTTGGATCGTGTACCACTTCCAAACAATTATGGGATATGTTGAAGAATCGTCATGATGGGAATGAGAAGACGAGGAGGCTAAAAATGGAAGAACTGAAGAAAGAATTCGAGAACTTCAGTTATGATAGGAATGAAACACTGAAGGAGCTGACTCCCAGATACTGTCATTTGTTAACTGAATTGTCATCTTATGAAATTCAGATTCCAATGTCAGATTTGGTGGATAAATTTGCTGATTCTTTACCACCATACTGGGATCAACACATTGAGGTACTTTAGGAGAATGATGCTTACAAGTACTGGACCATCAATGAATTTATCTAGAAACTGGCAAACAAAGAGCTTGAGGAGAAGAGGAAAGCTAAAAGATCACAAATTCCTCAAAACCCAGAGTTGTCTCATGCTGGTACATCATCTACTGTGGGTAACTCAAGTCTTGGTGGGACAGTTGCTCATCATATTGCTTGTGTTTCAAGTGTGATGGAATCACCCAAAAACCCGATCAACTATCTTGCTCAAACCTCATCTTATACACCACTATCATACACACCACCACCACAATCATACCCAAATTCTTTCGTTTCACCATTTTCTCTTATGCAACAAGCAGCGTGTTACTCTGCAAACCAACCACAACCTCAACAACAACAATACATTTCTCAGATGAATCAGGCTAATCAGAGACCAGTAGTGTTGGAGACATCCAAGATGAATAATGTCACTGTGGAGGTTGCTCAACAACACATTGCTTTTGTTTCAGCAATGGTTGCTTCATATAACGGTCTGCTTTTGTTTCAGCAATGGTTGCTTCATATAACGGTCTAGTAGCTAGTAAAATTGGTAACAGTAATCTAACCAATGAGGACTATGCTCAAATCGATAAAGAAGAAATGGAGCTTATCGATATACAGTGGGCCTTCGCAAGCATCATGAGGCGAGTAACAGAGTTCATTGAGAAAACCGGGAGAACTGACTTGGCCACTACTCCAAATACAACATATAGGTTCAACAAAGAAAAAGTCACATGTTTCAACTGTGGTGGAAAAGGTCATTTTAAAAGAGAGTGTACACAGCCACCAAAACAAGGTAACCGAAACCCATTTTACTCAAACTATCAGAATCGACAATCTCAAAACCAAGGTTATTATCAAAATAACAACTATCAAAACCAAAACAATTATCAAAACTGATAAAACACCTCTCGGAACAATTCTACTAGACAACCAAATACACTGAACCAGACTCAAACTCAAACACCAAATGATCAACCATAGAATAATAATCAAAATCAAGCTTTGGTGATTCAAAATGATGAGGGATTTGACTGGACTGATATGCAAATTGGTGTTGAAGAGATAAGAACTGGGAATGTAGCTTGTGTTGTTCAGCAGATTGATTTAGAGGAGTTGGAAATAGTTGAGAAAGTTGAAGAAACTGAAAGTGAGATTGAGGAGTCAATTGAGGAGATGAATGTTTTGATGACTGATTCAGTAGAAGAACACCATGAAGAGAAGAGTTCGGGAATCATTATATTGACTCAGTCACAGATGTTCCTGAAGAAAGTGAATCAGTGTATTCAGATTTGGAGAGTGAATCAGATTCGGAAGCAAGTGTGAATTCTTTAGATGATGACATTGATCAATTGTTGGCCGAAGCTGATTTTCTGAAGACCAGGAACTCGTGTATAGTGGATGATGCCTTTACCTGAATCGACTATTCCAAGTTCTTTGCTGGGAAGGAAGCTCATTTCGCTCTCATGGCTATGACAGATCCTCTGAAGCAGGTAAGTTCTGAATCCACAACTGATATTCACAGTCATAAGTATTGTGGTACTTGTGACAGATTGACAGATGAGAACAAGCAAATCAGGGTACAACTTGAGAGTGTTGTAATGAACTGTCAATCTTCTCGCAAGGAAATTAGAGAATTCAACAAAGTGCTTGATGGTTACAAAAAGGACAATTTCTGACTTAAAGAAAACACTTTCTTTAAAACAATTCGCAATTAACAGCAATATAAATGAACTTGAAAACACTAAGTTAGAAATGGCCACCATCAAGTGCTTTGCAAACAAGGTCAACAAAAAACTTGAAAGCTATAAGCACATTGCATATGTGGTTGATCATATCATTGAAGAACCATCACAAACCGCAAGTTACAAAGTTGTGCCATCTCCGGTGTTGTTTGAAAATCACAATTGTCGTCAAGTGACACCGGAGAGCTCAGTAAAATCTGACTCTGCATCGGAAGATGAATCTAACACTTCTAGTGTTGGAGATCCAAATTCCGATGTACGACCAATTTTAGGTTTGAATGATGAGGGAGTTACTGCTGTAGCTGATGAACCGGTGTCACCTTCTCAGCTTTGTCATCCGATGGCTAATGCTCATCGTGTCAATCAACCAGAGAAGAAAGTGGTTAAGAATGATTCAGGTGACAAACCCGTCAAGGTATTTTATAGGATGGAAGGATCCAATAAGATTATCTCTGATGAGGAGTATCCAATAAAATTTGCAAATTATTCTAAAATTGAGAAAATCTGGCAAGAGAGTACTATCTGGTTTCCTAAACACGAAAGGACCAATGAAGTACCACCAGAAATTTTGAAGAAACTATATCTGGATACTTCGAAAGAACCAAAAGTTCTTGTCACTGAATTCAATAAACCAAAGCAAAAAGCAAACGGTTTTCTTGAGCCAACTTACTCTAAGGACAAAGCTCCTGAGAGTTTAATGCGCAGATGTGTTGATGATCAATATCCCATCAATACGTTTGCTAAGCCGCATGCTCAGAACTTGTTCGAAGAATACCGTGCATGTTTCAAGTGCGGGGAGAGAGGGCCTTTACTTGCTCACTGTCCGTACGTGAGGCATAAAAGGCACGAAGTTGAGATGAGGCAATCCATTAGAAAGCCGGTTGACAATCATTATTATCCTCAAAGACATTTTGTTCCTCAACCAGCACCGTTTTACAATCAAAACAATTTTTATCAAAAGAGGGATAATCGTCAATTCAATTATGATCGTCGCAACCGGATTGCAATGGAAAAACCATTGAAGAGACCTATGGTGAACACAATGGTTGATAGACAAAATTGTAAAGGATCGTTTTATGTAAAAAACAGTGAATATGATCATACAAGTTCACAATAAAAACAAACTTCAAGCTTATATACTCTGCAGGTTCGCCCATAGCGGGAGTACGAATGTGGCTTTGTTCCACATTCATCCTTCTTTCTAGTTCGAACCTGGAACATCTTCAATACATTTCTACCTTCGACCCACTATCTCTACCTTCGCCCCATCATAGTTCCACTTTCGCCCTCAAGATATCTTCAAAACATGTTTATTGTTACAATCCGAAGCATTAGTCGCACAATATGCATCAACAAACTCCCCCTCGACTATTGCTCGGATTGCCTTCGATCTTCATCCATACATTTGTTCATAATCTTTAGACGAAGTTGTTTACGCTGATCTTTCGTCATTTCTGGTTCTAGTTTCCTCTTCGTCGAACGCTTTGGCACTTCAGCTACCTTCACCTTCTCACCAAGCTTCTTCTCAAGATTGCTACCAGAATTGATATCATAAGCAAAGCATACTCCAACCACCTGTTGATATTTCTTTGCTTGATCTGCCTCATTGGGGTCACTGTAGATCAGATTGTAGTACAACATGATGTTGTCTTCAAAAGTACAGTTTATGAGCCAGTGCTCTGCCTTTGAACTTCTGGTTCTTAGATACTTCCAACCCCGTGCTTTGCCTTTGAACTTCTGGTTGTGATATCTATAGAATCCTGCCTTTGTTCAAACGATGGTTTCTCATCATTCTCTTTCAGCTTCTGCAACAAAGTCTTTAATTCATCACTTTGTTAAGACGCTGGTTTCTGCTTATCATCACTATACACATTCTTAACAAAATCTTTGCTCTTCTGCTCAGCTTTCTTTTTAGCTTCTCTCATATGTGTTTAAGTAAAATCTGGGAAAACTTCATTTTCATCAGTGTTTCTGAAGTATTGCGGATATTCTTCATGTGTAATATCCTCTATTTCAATCTCCTCAGCCTCTGGTGTCTGCTTATCATCAGAATGATTTCAAACATCCTTTTCAGGAATGTCTGGAATCATTTGATCAGCCATGATCTCCTCAAGTATTTCAATTGAAGCAGCAACTGACACTTCACCTTCCTCAAGATCAGGATCATTGTATTCCAACTCAAATCTCATATCTTCAGATTTGAATATATCAGAAACTTTCCAGTAAACTCAATGGTCCACTCTCTTTTATTCAACATCTCTCTATACATATTCTTTGCATCGTCTGATAATGCTCTGATTTTCTCCGTCCAGAATATGTTATCATCAGCATCAACATTCTCTCCTGCTATCTTCGAACTAGACTAACCAGAACTTCCCTTCTTGGTCTGTCTCTCCTCAAAAGTAAACTTGTATCATCGTTATCATCATCATCATCACTACTCTCCTCATCATCATTCTTCTTATTGCCTGATTTCCCCTCAGCATCATCATCATCATCAGATCCATCATCTGATTCATCATCTCCTTCTTCATCATCAGAAGACTCTTCATAATCAACCTTTTCTTCTTCATTTTCTTTGTCTTCCTCTCCTTCTTTTAGTTTAGGAGCTTCACCATACAACTTCTCAAGTAATTCACTCATTCTTTTGTTTTCTTTCTTCAACTCTTTATTTTCATTCCTTACACTCTTGATCATTCTCCTATTCCCATTGCATTTCTCATCAAGTTCATTCTTTTCTTCTTCAAACTGCTTTAACTTTTTCTCAAGCTCATCTTGATTTGTCTTAGAAGCTACAACAATCTGCAACATCTTTTCCTCATTTTTCTTGAATTTTTCTATTTGTGCTTGTTGTGCTGTTAACATCTTCATCATATCTTCCAGTTGTTCGTTCACTTTCTTCATCACATCATCAGAAACTGTGACTTTAGTTTTGGAAGATTTAGCAACAGGAGTTTCTCTTTTTATTTCTTCTTGATCAAGTTTAGAACATTTTCTAAAGTAGAATCCAGATTTGGAACTACTTCAGGTTCTTTAGAAGATTTCTTTGTTTCTTGGTAGCTGGTGAGGAAACCTGTGAGGAAGTACCAACATCAGGGACTTTCTTCCCTTTAAGTAGGATTTCTATCTCTTTCTCTCTTAACTTTTTCGTTCTCGCTTTAGTATGTCTCTTAGCCATCGACTTGTGTTTAGGCTTCTTCAGGTTCACAACAACTGTAGAACCATCAAAATCTTCAGTATCAAGCCCTAAATCACCTTAAAAATCAATCGGCCCCTTTTGTAATTGTTCTTCAACTGCTTTGTTCAATGATTCAGACTCTCCAGTAGCAGTGGCCTTGCGCTTGGAGTTCTTCCTCAACGTTTCAGCATCCGAATCCCATCTATCTTCTTCTTCTGTTTCTTCAGAATCCATAGAAGATTCTTCATCCACCAGATTAATGCCTTTCTTTGCAGTACTTTTCTTTCTCGTCTTTTGCTTCTTTGCAGGCTCAGCTTCACTTGTCTTTGCCTTGCCCTTCCCTTTGGCTCCGGCATTTTTAACTTGACGTTTTCTTTTCATGGTAGCATCTGCATGTACTAGTGGATCATCATTGTCAGATTCACTATTATCATGTCTAGCCTCGTTCTCCCCTGGGTCAGTATAACCCGGATTGATCAAATGACCAAACAAATTCTTGTACGGTGGCTTCTCATCATCAGGAATACCCTTATATCCCTTCATTCTCACCAATGTCCTGATGTTCATATGATCTTCTGCCAACACCATTGTAGGATCCTTCTTCAAATTCGGATACTTGTGATAAAAAATCATCAACAAAAATCTTGGATACAACAAGAATTTCCTCGACTTCAATCCCTTCAACATCTCTAACATGTGATCTAGAATCATCCCAGCTATGTTGAATGGTTTGTTCAACGTCAGTGTAAGCATCAACGAGCTCAGACTTTTTCTCATCACGTCATAACCTCCACTCACAGTCCCGAAAACATGTATGATAACATGAGCAAAGTACTTGAATTGGACACTCAGCTTTCCTTTATGTAACGCTCCATCAGTTATCGGACCGTTATATTTCATCCTAAGAAAGCACACTCTTTGTTCAGTCCATGATAAACATGTCGGATCAGTACAATCATCATCCTTGATCCTCAATGCCTCTCTGATTTCTTCTTCAGTCACCAAAGCAAACTTTCCTTGAATCGAGCTTACTATAGCAGTCTTTCCTTCCCAGAAATCATAACGAGCGTTTCTCCAGAACTCTTCCACAATAACTTTGTAGATTATAGCAGGTGTAGCAATGGCATGAATTATCCTGCTTCTTCTGAGAAAGTCTATAATACCAGTAACTCTGTGTTCTTCTGAACTTCTCCTACAAACCTGCACAACATTCTCCATTGGAGCTTCTGTACTGGAACTTCTTGCACGGGAATCTCCACATTCTCTGCTGGTTGTTCAACCATTAGAATAATCTGTATCACAAAATTAAAGGAAAATACGTCAAAAACAATAAAAAACGATAAACTTTGAAAATTTTGAATTTTCAGAATCGACATTCTCCCTAAAAATAGGTACGAATGTAGAATATTGAAGGTTCGAAAGTATGAAATCAGGTTCGAATGTGAAAGTATTGGCTCGAAAGTGGAATAAAATCCCACATTCGTCCAAAATGCTTCACTTTCGTCCGTAAAAGTCACCTTCGTCCTAATTCATCACTTTGTTTAGACGATGGTTTCTGCTTATCATCACCATACAAATTCTTAACAAATTCTTTGCTCTTCTGCTCAGCTTTCTTTTTAGCTTCTCTCATATGTGTTTCAGTAAAATCTGGGAAAACTTCATTTTCATCAGTGTTTCTGAAGTATTGGGGATATTCTTCATGTGTAATATCCTATATTTCAAACTCCTCAGCCTCTGGTATCTGCTTATCATCAGAATGATTTCCAACATGCTTTTCAGGAATGTCTGGAATCATTTGATCAGCCATGATCTCCTCAAGTGTCTTACCAACACGCTGCGCAATTCCTTCAAGTATTTCTTTTGAAGCAGCAGCTGACACTTCACCTTCCTCAAGATCAGGATCATTGTATTCCAACTCAAATCTCATATCTTCAGATTGGAATATATCAGCAAACTTTCCAGTAAACTCAATGGTCCACTCTCTTTTATTCAACATCTCTCTATACATATTCTTTGCATCATCTGATAACGCTATGATTTTCTCCGTCCAGAATATCTTATCATCAGCATCAACATTCTCTCCTGCTTTCTTCGAACTAGACTGACCAGAACTTCCCTTCTTGGTCTGTCTATCCTCAAAAGTAAACTTACTTGTATCATCGTTATCATCATCATCATCACTACTCTCCTCATCATCATCATTCTTCTTATTGCCTGATTTCCCCTCAGCATCATCATCATCAGATCCATCATCTGATTCATCATCTCCTTCTTCATCATCAGAAGACTCTTCATAATCAACCTTTTCTTCTTCCTTTTCTTTGTCTTCCTCTCCTTCTTTTAGTTTAGGAGCTTCACTTTACAACTTATCAAGTAATTCACCCATTCTTTTGTTTTCTTTCTTCAAGTCTTTATTTTCTTTCCTTACACTCTTGATCATTCTCCTATTCCCATTGCATTTCTGATCAAGTTCATTCTTTTCTTCTTCAAGCTGCTTTAACTTTTTCTCAAGCTCATCTTGATTGGTCTTAGAAGCTACAACAATCTGCAACATCTGTTCCTCATTTTTCTTGAATTTTTCTATTTGAGCATGCTGTGCTGTTAACATCTTCATCATATCTTCCAGTTGTTTGTTCACTTTCTTCATCACATCTTAAGAAATTGTGACTTTAGTTTTTGAAGATTCAGCAACAGGAGTTTTCTCTTTTTCTTTCTTCTTGAACAAGTTTAGAACATTTTCTAAAGTAGAATCCAGATCAGGAACTACTTCAGGTTCTTTAGAAGATTTCTTTTGTTTCTTGGTAGCTGGTGAGGAAACCTGTGAGGACGTACCAACATCAGGGACTATCTTCCCTTTCAGTAGCATTTCTATCTCTTTCTCTCTTAACTTTTTCGTGCGCTCTTTAGTATCTCTCTTAGCCATCGACTTGTGTTTAGGCTTTTTCAGGTTCACAACAACTGTAGAACCATCAAAATCTTCAGTATCAAGCCCTAAATCACTTTCAAGATCAATCGGCTCCTTTTGTAATTGTTCTTCAACTGCTTTGTTCAATGATTCAGACTCTCCAGCAGAAGTGGCCTTGCGCTTGGAGTTCTTCCTCAACATTTCAGCATCAGAATCCTATCTATTTTCTTCTTCTGTTTCTTCATAATCCACAGAAGATTCTTCATCCACCAGATTAATGCCTTTCTTTGCAGTACTTTTCTTTCTCATCTTTTGCTTCTTTGCAAGCTCAGCTTCACTTGTCTTTGCCTTGCCCTTCCCTTTGGCTCCGACATTTTTAACGTGACGTTTTCTTTTCGTGGTAGCATCTTCACCTACTAGTGGATCATCATTGTCAGATTCACTATTATCATGTCTAGCCTTTTTCTCCCCTGGGTCAGTATAACCCGGATTGATCAAATGACCAAACAAATTCTTGTACGGTGGCTTCTCATCATCAGGAATACCCTTATATCCCTTCATTCTCACCAATGTCCTGATGTTCATATGATCTTGTCTCAACACCATTGTAGGATCCTTCTTCAAATTCGGATACTTGTGATAAAAAATCATCATCAAAAATCATGGATACAACAAGAATTTCCTCGACTTCAATCCCTTCAACATCTCTAACATGTGATCCAGAATCATCCCAGCTATGTTGAGTGGTTTGTTCAACGTCAGTGCAACCATCAACGAGCTCAGACTTTTTCTCATCACGTCATAACCTCCACTCACAGTCCCGAACACATGTATGATGACATGAGCGAAGTACTTGAATTGGACAATCAGCTTTCCTTTATGTAACGCCCTATCAGTAATCGGACCGTTATATTTCATCCTAAGAAAGCACACTCTTTGCTCAGTCCATGATAAACATCTCGGATCAGTACAATCATCATCCTTGATCCTCAATGCTTCTCTGATATCTTCTTCAGTCACCAAAGCAAACTTTCCTTGAATCGAGCTTACTATAGCAGTCTTTCCTTCCCAGAAATCATAACGAGCGTTTCTCCAGAACTCTTCCACAATGTCTTTGTAGATTATAGCAGTTGTAACAATGGCATGAATTATCCTACTTCTTCGGAAAAAGTCTATAATACCAGTAACCTCTGTGTTCTTCTGAACTTCTCCTACAAATGCACAACAGTTGTGAGGAGGTTCAAATGGCCACGCCTGAACAACATTCTCCACTGGAGCTTCCTGTACTGGAACTTCTTGCACGGGAATCTCCACATTCTCTGCTGGTTGTTCAGCCATTAGAATAATCTGTCTCACAAAATTAAAGGAAAATACGTCAAATACGATAAACTTTCAAAATTTTGAATTTTCAGAATCCACATTCGCCATAAAAATAGGTACGAATGTAGAATATTGAAGGTTCGAAAGTATGAAATCAGGTTCGAATGTGAAAGTATTGGCTTGAAAGTGGAATAAAATGCCACATTCGTCCAAAATGCTTCACTTTCGTCCGTAAAAGTCACTTTCGTCCTAATAAACATCTCCTTCGACCAGTAAAAATCCAGGTTCGACCCTTTCTTGATGGTCGAATTTGTCTGTTTTAGACCAAACTTTCAAAAATTTTATCTGTGAATTATTAAACACTAATTTTGATTCACACATCTTCTAAGATGACCGATTAAGCATTTAAACCAATCAATTTCGTTAATCCTTTAGTTTTTATTGGTTTTCAAAGTAATCTAGGGTTTATCAAGTTCAATCGATCAATTGACACTTAAATCTGATGTAATAACCCTAGATTTTGTACCCTTCTCCCCCTAAAACCAATAAACACTAAATCTCAATCAAAAAATCTATCAACTTTGTAAAGGATCGTTTTATGTAAAAAATAGTGAATATGATCATACAAGTCTCTATTCCAGGTGCGGAAACCCTAGAACAGATACAATAATGATTACAAGTAATTCTGATCAACAACTCAATAACACACACACTAGAGAGCTCTACTCAGACTTACTAGACACGAAATGATCAAAGTTCACAATAAAAACAAACTTCAAGCTTTTATACTCTGCGGGTTCTCCCATAGCGGGAGTACGAATGTGGCTTTGTTCCACATCCGTCCTTCTTTCTAGTTCGAACCTGGAACATCTTCAATACATTTCTACCTTCGACCCTCTATCTCTACCTTTTCCCCATCATAGTTCCACTTTCGCCCTCACGATATCTTCAAAACATGTTTATTGTTACAATCCAAAGCATTAGTCGCACAATATGCATCAACAAAAAGGTTCCACCAAAACCTGCTATTAAGTCAACTGTTGGACCTGTTTCTGTTAAGTCAGAGAAGGTAACTAAGAAAGTTTCCTTTAAGAATGATTCTAGAAATCGACTGAGACTCCAAAATCTCAGATTCGAATTCTGAAACGCTCGGAACAATCTTGGTCATCTACGGGTTCTTCAGGTGCTTCTACCTCAAAATCAAATGGAAAATCTCAAGATGAGAGAGTTTTGAATGAACAAAAACAGATCAATTCAAAACCAAATGTTGATGTTAATGAGTCTTTGAAGGCTGATATTCAAAGACCCAAGACCACATAGGCTTGGGTCCCCTGAAAGAACTAATGTGTTTACTTGATGTGTACAGGGAGCTTCAGCTGGCCCTGCTAGCAGTCTTTGGATTGTTGACAGTGGAGCTTCAGGCCACATGACTGGTGATCTAGCACTATTGTTTGACATGAAGAATATAAATGTAGGATATGTTGCTTTTGCGGGAAATAAAGGAGGTTACATCACAATGGAGGGAAGTGTGAGTAACGGGATAGTGAGTTTCGAGAGGATTTCCTATGTAAAGCAAATTGATTACAATCTGTTAAGTGTCAGTCAGATATGTGACAAGCAATTTTCTGTGCATTTCGACGACAAATCTCGCTATATCCTCAAACCAGGCTTTAAGATTCCAAAAGAGTGGATAATGTTGAAGGCACCAAGAGTCAACAATCTCTACATTCTTGATATGTCGAAGGCGATGACAACTCAGTGCCAAGTGACGTGTTTTCTATCAAAGGCTAGAGAGAAAGAATATATCATGTGGCATAGAAGAATGGGACATATTCACCTTAGGAAAATGAACCATTTAGTGAAGAACGGGCTTGTCGAAGGCGTTAATGTAGATGCGTTTTGCGACTAGTGATTGGATAGTTAACATGTGTTAAGTAGGCTGATTGGGTGAATGTAACAAGATGTGGGCGAAGGTGAAAGAAAGTGGGCGAAGGTAGATCAACTATGGACGAATCTGGAATGGAACAAGACTGAAGGTACACATTCGACCATGTAAATGGGCGAATGTGGAAAAGCCTCACATTCGACCATTCACAATGGGCGAATGTGCAGTGCCTATATATAGATTTTGTGATTTTGTAAGTTTAAGTGAGTCATTAGGTGTGTGTGTTTTCAGATGTTGTTCCAGAGCAGTTTGAGATAGTGTGTGTGTGATCTAGATTAACTGTATTCACATTGTAATCAACTTTATAAGCAAGTTAATCTATGAAAAGTATTGAAAATGACTTTGATTGTGTTTTGATTTGAGTTTACATCAGTTTGTTCAAAGCTAGGGTTTCCGCACCTGGTTTTGTAACTTGTATGATCGTATAATCCTGTTTTCGTGTCAAATAACATCCTCTACAAAGTGGTATCAGAGCATAGAGGATCATACAACAACAAATTGATAAACTCAGAGCTGATTTGGAAATTATTTTGATCAATTCACATCTGTTTTTACATAAAAATGGTTTTTGAGTGTTTTTGAAAGATTTAGAGTTGATTTTGTGGTTAAAATTCAAAATTCCAAGTATTAAAGTTGTTCCAAATCATCTCCGAAGCAAAACCTGATCAAGATCATTCAAATTCACAAACTTTTGAAAATCAGAGATCAAAATAACCGTTTTTCAAAGTGTAACCGTTTTTCAAAACTGAATATGGGCGAACCTGGATCAGAGTGGTCGAAGGTGTAAATTTTGGGCGAACCTGAGTGTATTTTTGGGCGAACCTAGGAGTTTTTGGACGAACCTAGAATTTTTCTGTTGAATTTTTCACATTCGGGTCACATTTTTCACATTCGGGAGATCGTGCGGGCGAACCTGGAACTAAAACGGGCGAACCTGGATTCTTTTGGGCGAACGTGAAAAGTGTTAGTGTGTTTTTACTTTCTGGTGAGATTTTACATTCGGGTGTTACTGTTTGGGCGAACCTGAAGCAGAAAGGGACGAACCTAAAACCATATTGGGCGAACTTAGAGCTAGTTTTTGGAAAATTTTCTAAGTGTTGAATTTCTCGAAGTTCGTGATCATGTGGAATTTTCCAACTACTCCGACACCAGCAACTACACAACCACAACAGCAGGTGATGGACCCATGGACGGTAGCAGCACAGAAGACGAGCACACAGTCTTCACAGCCGGTTAACTACATGACTCAAAGTGCACCTCCAGCACCACAATCTGACTACTGGGGAGTAGCAGCAGCGGTGGTAAACACTCAAGCTACAAATGCTATTTCTACACTGATTAATGATTTGTCTTCAGGTAGCGGGAATCGGCCACCGAAGCTTATGGAGATTCAAGAATACAATCAGTGGCAGAAAAAGTTCAAGATACATTTGGAAGGCATGGGAGTGGAGGGTGCAGAAGCATGGAACATGATTGCTAAAGGTTACACACCACCAGTTTTGGAGAACACAGGTGAACCAGTGCCATTGGAGAGCATGGCTGAGGATGAGAAAAAGAAGTTTGCTGTGGAGAAAAAGGCGTTTTCCCAATTGACACAGACAATCACAAATGATCTTTTGCATCAGTTTGGGACTTGCACAACATCTAAGGCACTATGGGAAGCACTTAAAAGAAGGCATGATGGAAATGAGAAGACTAGAGGTCTAAGGATGGAAGAACTGAGAAAGGAGTTTGAGAATTTTTCTTATATTGGAAATGAAACTTTGAAAGAACTAACTCCTAGATATAATCATTTGTTATCTGAATTGTCTAGCTATGGTATACAGATTCCTATGGCAAAGCAGGTGGACAAGTTTGCAGATGCATTACCACCAAACTGGGATCAGCATGTGGAAGTCCTGAAGGAGAAGGATGCTTATCAATACTGGTCTATTCAAGAGTTCATAGAGAAGCTGGAAAACAAAGAATTGGAAGAGAAGAGGAAAGCTAGAAGAGCACAGATTCCTCAGAATCCCAACTTATACTTTGGAGGATCTCCAGTTCCAGCTAGTACATCAAGCTCAGGAGGGCTAGTAGCACCACATGTTGCATGTATATCCAATGTTATGGAATCACCTACCATTAACTACCATCAACAAACATCATCCTTTTCACAACCATCAAATCCACCACCACACCAACAATATAACAATTCATACATTCCACCATTCTCCCCAATGCAACAAGCAGCTTTCTACACTACTAGCCAATCTCAACAACAACCAATGAACCAACCTAATCAACAAACGGTGGTTTTGGAGACATCTAACTTGGGAAATGTGACGGTTGAAGTTGCTCAGCAACACATTGCATTAGTCTCTGCAATGGTCTCATCCTACAATGGATTAGTTGCTAGTCAAATTGGAAATAACAACTTGACCAATGAAGACTACGCACAGATTGACAAGGAAGAGATGGAACTCATTGATATCCAATGGGCCTTTGCAAGCATTATGAGAAGAGCAACAGAATTTATCGAGAAGACAGGCAGAACTGATTTGGGAACTTCTCCTAACACAACCTACGGGTTCAACAAGGAGAAAGTGACTTGTTTTAACTGTGGAGGGAAAGGTCACTTTAAACGAGAATGCACCCAGCCACCAAAACAAGGCAATAGGAATCCATTCAATGCCAGCTATCAGAACCGTCAACAACAAAACCAAAACCAAGTTTCTTACCAAAACAACAACAACTACCAAAACCGTCAAAACAATTTTAATAACAACCAAAATAGACAACCAAACACACCAAACCAGACACAAAACCAAACACCAAACAATTCTAACCGAACAGTCATACCAATTACTACACCAAATGAGACACATCAGACCAATCAGAATCAAGCATTGGTGACTCAACAAGATTAGAGGTTTGACTGGTCGAGTATGCAGATAGGTGTTGAAGAAATTACAACTGGTGGCAATGTGGCTTGTGTTGCATATCAGGTTGATATTGAAGATTCAGTGACGATGGATGAAAAGGTAGAAACTGAGGTTGAAAGTGATGAGTCTGAGGCTGAGATGGATGTGGAGACTGAACCTGTTAAGGTTAATGCTGAGGTTAATGTTGAGGTTAAAACTGAAGAGACAAATTCTGGAGTTGTGATTGATACTGTTTCTGATGTTCCTGAGGAGTGTGAATCGGTTTATTCTGATTCAGACAGTGAATCGGATACAGAAGAAAGTGTTAATTCACTAGATGAAGACATCGATCAGTTGCTAGCAGAAGCGGATTTTCTGATGACAAGGAAGTCGTGCATTGCAGATGATGCTTTCACAAAGATTGATTATTCCAGATTCTTTGCACGAAAGGAAGCTCATTTCGCATTGATGGCCATGACTGATCCGCCAAAACCTGTAAGTTCTGAGTGTAGCACTGATGTTACAAGTGATAAATATTATGGTACATGTGATAGATTGACTGAGGAGAATAAACAACTCCGTGTTCAACGTGATAGTGCTATCATGAACAGTCAATCTACTCGCAAAGAGTTGAATGCTTTTAACAAAGTATTAGATGGCTACAAAAAGGACATTTCCGACTTGAAAAACACTTTGTCTTTAAAACAATTGGCAATTAACAACTATATCAATGAAATTGAAAACACCAAGTTGGAAATGGCCGCATCAAATGCTTTGCTGAGAAAGTAAATAAAAAGCTGGAAAGCTATAAGCATATTGCTTATGTGGTAGACCATATCATTGATGATCAAACCACCAATTATCGGTCTGTACCATCTCCGGTTCTCTTTGAAAACCATAATTGTCACCAAGTGACACCGGAGAGTTCGGTAAAATCTGATTCAGCATCGGAAAATGAATCTAATACCTCAAGTATTGGTGATCCAAATTCCGATGTTAGACCGATTTTGGGTATCAATGATGAGGGTGTTACTGCTGAGAGTGTGGATTCAGACACTGAGAGTGATGACACTGGTTGTACTCAAACTGTGAATGCATGTGAAATTCCAAAAGAAAATCACATCATTACAAATGAACCAGTTTCACCATCTCAGATTGTGATTCCGATGGCAAATGCTAATCGCGAAAAGAAGTCTGATAAGAATGTTGTGAAGAAAGATCTTAATGTGGTTAAGAAAGATCTTGAAAAGACTGATAAGAATGAACAATGTGACAAACCTGTCAAAGTGTTCTATCGGATGGAAGGATCCGATAAGATCATTTCTGACGAGGACTTTCCAATAAAAAATGCCAATTATGCTAAAATAGAAAAGATTTGGCAGGAAAGTACTATTTGGTTCCCAAAACATGAGAGAACAAATGAGATTCCTCCAGCTTTATTAAAGAAATTATATTTGGATGTTCCTCAAGAACCAAAGGTCCATGTCACAGAGTTTGTTCGACCCAAAAACAGAGCTAATGGTTTTAATGAGCCTACTTACTCAAAAGGGCCACTCCCTGAGAGTTTAAGGAAGCAACAGTACAATGATCAATACCCTGTTAGATCATTTGCTCATCCAAATGCTCCGAATGTTTTTGAAGAGTACCGTGCGTGCTTTAAGTGTGGGGAACGTGGGCATTTACTTGCTCAGTGCCCATATGTAAGGCATAAGAGGCACAAGGTTGAAGTGAGGAATTCCATGAGGAAACCAATTGATCATTATGTGCCACCACATAGGAGAGTTGTTCCTCAGCAACCACAACCGTTTTATAATCAAAACAATTTTCAACAAATGAGGAACACTCGTCCAATGCAATATGATCGAATGAATCAGATTGCTATGGAACAATCATGGAGAAAGCCTGTGGTGAACGCAACAGTTGATAGGCAAAAGGTTTCACCAAAACCGATTGTCAACACAAGTGTTGGACCTAAGTCTGTTAAATCAGATAAGGTTACCAAGAGAGTTACTTTTGCTAACAATGTTCAGAAACCGACTGAGAACCCAAAGTCTCAGATTCGGATCTTGAAAAGGTCTGAACAATCTTGGACACCCAATGGTACTCCAGGAGCCTCAACTTCAAGAGTTAATGAGAAAAAGGAAACTGTTTTGAACAATCAGAAAAAGATTGATCAAAAAGTTGTTGAAAATGCTTGTGAAAATGTTACTTTGAAACCTGATGTTCAAAGACCCAAGACTCAGGCGTGGGTCCCCCGAAAGAACTAACTGATTTACTTTGTGTGTGCAGGGAGCTTCAGCTGGCCCTATTAGCAGTCTTTGGATTGTTGATAGTGGAGCTTCAGGCCACATGACAGGGGATCTTGCGTTGCTGTTCGACGTGAAGAACATCAATGGAGGGTATGTAGCTTTCGCGGGAAATAAAGGTGGATATATCACAATGGAAGGAAGTGTGAGCAATGGGATAGTGAGTTTCGAGCGGATTTCGTATGTGAAGCAGATTGACTATAATCTGTTGAGTGTCAGTCAAATATGTGATAAGCAATTTACTGTGCATTTTGATGACAAATCCTGCTATATTCTGAAACCGGGCTTTACAATTCCTAAAGAGTGGATAATGTTGAAGGCACCTCGCGTAAACAACCTATACATTCTTGATATGTCCAAGGCAATGACATCACAAGGGCAGATAACATGTTTTCTATCAAAAGCGACAGAGAAAGAATCGATAATGTGGCACCGAAGAATGGGACACATTCATCTGAGGAAAATGAATCAACTTGTGAGAAATGGACTTGTCGATGGAGTAAACGTGAAACATTTCCATCTGAATGACAAGTGCGTGAGTTGTAAAAAGGGGAAGCAACACAAACAGTCCCACAAAGTGAAGAAGGTTAACTCTGTTGAGATGCCACTTGAGCGATTGCACATGGATCTTTTTGGACCGGTCAAGCGCAAAAGTCATCTTGGAGAGCTATATTGTTTAGTCGTCACTGACGATTACTCAAGATTTTCATGGGTGATGTGTTTGCAGAACAAAAGTGACACCTTTATCAACCTAAAAGTTCTGTTCACTCGATTGGAGAATCTCTACAATGTGAAAATTAAGAGAATTCGGAGTGACAATGGGACGGAGTTCAAAAATGCCAAGATGGATGAACTTTGTGAAAGCAAAGGGATACATCATGAATATTCGGCTCCGTACACCCCACAACAGAACGGTGTTGCTGAACGAAAGAATAGGACTCTAATTGAAGCGGCTAGAACAATGCTTGCTGATTCAAATCTTCCAGTAATGTTCTGGAATGAGGCGATCTATGCAGCAAATTACACATTAAATCGGGTTCTGACAGTGAAGAAGTTTGGTAAAACATCTTATGAACTGTTACACCGAAGGAAGCCGAACTTAGAGTATCTAGAACCTTTTGGGGCGCCATGCACTATGTTGAATCCAAGCGAGAAGTTTAGTCCTAAAGCCGAGGAGGGTTACTTTGTTGGATACGTAACCCCGCTCAAACGGGTATACAACAAGCGAACTCGTCGAGTGGAAGACTGGGCTAACGTGGAAGTTCAACGATATACTCAAAATATTCAAGGCACGGGTCCTGATTGGATGTTTGATTACAAAGATCTCTTTGAATCATTCAATCTAGATAGCTTGGTTGAAGAAGCTGTTATTCGATTACTTTATGAGTGTGAAAATGCAACAAGTTCACCGTTGGTGCGTCCGATCACCGTGAACCCCCTACCAGCTTCTAATGATACCAATGCTCCTATACAAGAGGAAGAAGTGTTTCAAGAGGCTTCGACTTCATTAGATACTTCAGAATCTGAAGATGAACAATTTGAAGAAGCTATTCTTGAACAAGCTGAAGAACCAGAGGCACCGCCAGTGAACCCAACTCCAACTTCAGATGTGGCTTCATCATCAAATACGGGTCATGATCTGGATGCTGTAGAGAACTTGACTGTTCAGACGGGAGTGCAAGTACCTGATTATCCGGAATCTCGGATTCATCGTATTCACCCGCTGGAGCAAGTTATCGGTGATCCTGGAAGTAGTGTTATGACCAGAGGGCAGCTTAAAAGCGTTAATTCGCTAGAGAGTTTTGGTGCTTTAGCTTTATATGCCAAAATTCAACAATCTGGTAGTCAAAATGATTGGTCGTTTGCGTTTTATGTGTCGTATGTAGAGCCAAGGACATACAAGGACGCTTTGAAGGATGATGCCTGGGTGGAAGCTATGCAGGAGGAGTTATTACAATTCCAGAAATTGGGAGTTTGGACGCTCACGGATTTGCCGCCGGATAGGAAGAAGATAGGCACTAAATGGGTGTTTAAGTGCAAGAAGGATGATCGTGGGGTTATCGTTCGTAACAAAGCCAGATTAGTCGTGCAGGGTTTCCATCAAATCGAAGGGATTGATTATAACGAAATCTATGCACCGGTAGCACGAATCGAAGCTATTCGGATGTTCCTTGCGTTTGCTTCATACAAGAAATTCAAAGTTTATCAAACGGACGTTAAAAGCGCATTTCTGTACGGGAAAGTCAAGGAAGAGGTTTTTGTCGGGCAGCCACCAGGCTTTGAGGACCCAATCCACCGGGATAAGGTCTACGTGCTAAACAAAGCTTTATATGGCTTGCACCAGGCTCCGAGACAGTGGTACGAGGAGCTAAGTACATACCTCAATTCCAAAGGATTTAAGCGCGGCCTTGTCGATTGCACCCTCTTTACGAAGAAGACGGGAGATGATTTGCTTCTAGTGCAGATATACGTTGATGATATAATATTTGGTTCAACTAACGAGCTTTTATGCAGGGAGTTCGAAACTGTCATGCAGGAAAAGTTCGAAATGAGCGCAATGGGGGAGATGCAGTTTTTCCTAGGCTTGCAGGTGGACCAAAGACCCGACGGGATCTTCATTCACCAGACGAAATATGTCTCCGACATCTTGAGCCGGTTCCAGATGGAGGACTCAAAGCCGATGGATACCCCGATTCAACCCAATCACGGGATTGGAGTGGACGCTAACGGGGAGCTGACGGACCCATTTACATACAGAGCAATCATCGGATCTCTGATGTATTTGACGGCGTCTCGACCAGATATTATGTACGCAACGTGTCTCTGTGCCCGTTATCAATCGAAGCCGAAACAAAGTCATCTGACGGCGGTCAAGCGTATCCTTAGATATCTGAAGGGTTGTCCCTCAAAAAGACTTTGGTACCCTAATGATGACAATTTTGATTTTATCGCTTTTAGTGATGCAGATTGGGGCGGCTGCGACAAAGATAGCAAATCTACTACAGCCGGTTGCCAGTTTTTAGGGAGCAGGTTAATCACCTGGCAATGCAAGAAACAGACTTCCGTGGCTCTATCTACCTGTGAAGCCGAGTACATTGCAGCCTCGAGTTGCTGTTCGCAAGTACTCTGGATTCAACAACAGATGGTGGATTACGGTTTGCAGTTTCTTAAAACCCCTATACACTGCGACAACGAAGCCGCAATTGCATTAACTAAAAATACTGAAAATTATTCTAAAGCGAAACATATCCGGATCAAATATCATTTTATCCGTGATTGTTACGCTAAGGAATTGATCGATATGATCAAAATTCATACTGACTACCAACGTGCAGATCTGTTTACAAAAGCTTTTGACCGTTCACGCTTTGAATATCTTTTAAAAGTAAACAATATAAAGGAAAAACAGGACTAATCGGCACCTCGGGTTATCGCTTTTTAGTTTTTAGTTTTTATATTTTGCTAATTGGGAATTTCTCTTTACTATCGTAATCCTCAAAGAAGTTGATGCTTTCGAGGGGATTGTTTAATCCTCAAAGAAGTTGATGCTTTCGAGTGGATTGTTTCTTTCAAATTTTTGTTTTTATTTGTTTTTCAGAAAATTTAAAACCCAAAAATATGTTCTTTATTTTAGGGGGAGCCATTTTATCAGAAAAACCAAAAACATTATAAAATTCAAAAAGACCTAAAAATTAGAAAATCAAAAATGATTTCCTGGTATACAGAGGAAATGATAGTACATCAGTGGGTATCTGACACAGGCTAAAGAATTGTATCGTATAATGAGGCGTGTGTTGACTACGTGTGATATGCTGATAGGCTTCGTAGACTAAATATTGCGTGCATTAGTGATACAAACATAACGAACTACGCGTTCGTGACTGAACACCTCATGGACATATGGTCTTAGTACCGTAATTTCGTTTGATAGGATTGCCAAAATCTGAGGTTTCGGGTCGTTATGTTATGGTTATCCGGGATATTCTGATAAACTGTTGTCGTATTGATTTACGGACCTAGTTTTATCAGAATATTTGCTAAAAGAGCTTAATTGCCAAAACCGGAAGTTACCGAATTGAGGAACTTTATGTTTTAATTGATCATAGATCATTATTACATCGTATTGATCATCTGATGCAAATCAATGATTAATATCAGCCTCAACCTAGTGTATACGCACATGTTACTCTGCTGCATTCAATTGCTGACCTGTACACCTCTGTGCTATATACTTTGTAACTTTTACGGATAACTCTGGCATAATCACGCGTTACGACGAAGCTTTGTGCAATTACTTGATACGGGAGTATGTCGTGTGTGTGGGCACCACATCGTGTTAGTCTAATACATCTAACTCGTATCATTTTAAAGCATTGCGTAATTGTCTGCATGTGAGCTTACGTGGACAACAATATCAGCAATTGCCGTGTCACATACTGTTTCTAATGATAATATTAAACAAAAAGATCAACGCTGTGATCAGATTTCTCAGAAAACTGATATGATCCTCTGACCGGATTTCACAAAATGTTTACTGTTTTCATTTACTTTGATGCATTTTTTTTTGTTGCAATTTACTTTTATTGTCAAAAAGATACAAAATCCAAAAAGATTTTAGGTGTGTTTTGATAAAATTTCAGAAAAATCCAAAATTTTTGCATTTCTACTTTATTTTTGATAACCGGGGATGCTTGATAGTCGATTTCTGAGATTTGACAACACCATCTGGGCTTTGTATCATTTTAAAATGTGAAAATATGAGTTTTGGAAGCTTAACGGATTGAAAAATGTTGAACGGGATTCGAATTCGTGATTTGGCAAAATTTTCAGAATTTTCCATTTCACATTCACCCCTTAATTGGGTCGAATGTGGAAAATTCTCACCTTCGGCTGTTTGTAAAATGGACGAATGTGGCTTTTTACTCAAAAATTCACATTCAGGTAGACATGTTCTACCTTCGTGCCATTCAATTGGGGCGAAGGTGGAAATCCTTTACATTCGACCACTTACAACGGACGAAGGTGAGTACTTATAAATAGCCACTTGCAGATTCGACCTCTCATTCAAATTTTTCACAAATTTTTGCTAAGTACCAGACCTTGTTGATTTCGTTTCTCTTGATTGTGTGTTTTAATCCCTGCTATTTCCTGATCCTTTTCATATAATAATCACAGGTAATGGAGCTGAAACAAGACCGGAATCGTTGATTTTCTAACCGCGTCTAGGGTTTTAGGGTTTATGGACTTTCAGTGTTTGTTAATGCTTAATCTTGTTAGAAATTCATTCCATATCAGTTTTAGGGGGAGAAGTATAACAGAATTAGGTTATTAACATCATTTATGGATTGTTTGATCGATTGAACATACTAGAACCCTAATTCTTTATAAAAACTGATATAAAATGAATTTTAGGGACAATTGATGGTTTGCGAGTGTATATCGGCCATGTTAGACCATGTCTGAATCAAAACCAAGGCTTAAAAAACATGTTTGAAAAATTTTTAAATTTTGGGAAAAATCAGTTTTTACATTCGGTCCAACGAACGGACGAACGTGAGATAGTTTGGACGAAGGAACTACAAAATGGGCGAACGTACATTTTATGAAATACCATTTTACATTCGACCAGAATTTTTGTACATTCGGCCAAAATGAACTACATTCGACCAGAATTTTTGGGCGAATGTGGAACTCTTAAGAACCTAAAATTTTGAATTTTGTCGATTTCGTGTTTTGACGTTTGTTTTTGATTTTGTGTTTCAGATGGCTGAAGAACAAGAGAATATAGAGATTCCTGTTGAGAATGTTGTTCCTGATATTATCCCAGAACCTGTTCAGGAAGGTGAATCATCAAGCAGCAGTAAATGGCCGTTCGAGAAGAATCATAACTGTTGTGCTTATCTGGGAGACGTAGAGAAGAACGTGGAGTTTGCTGACATTATTAAGTTTCTGAAAAGATGCAGAGTAGTTTATGCTTTGGCTACACCAACTATTATCTACAAGGATATAGTTGAGGATTTCTACAACAACGCTAAGTATGATTACTTTGATAATCAGACCATTATCAAGAGCAAGATTCAAGGAATGGAGATGTTCATTACAGAGGCTGACATCAGAGAAGCTCTCCAGATCAAATTTGAAGTTAGTGAAGATCCAAGAGAACTCTCATGGACTTAGCAGAAAGCATGTTTCCTTAGAATGAAATACAAAGGACCTATCACTGATGGTTCGATGTATAAAGGGAAACTGAGCGTGCAGTTCAAGTATTTTGCTCACGTCATCATACATGTATTTGGATGTGTTAGTGGAGGCTATGATGTAATGAGGAAGAGTTTGAGCTCATTAATGGTTGCGTTGACTCTCAACAAACCATTTAATGTTGCTGGGATGATATTGGATCATATGCTGGAGATGCTGAAGGGTTTGAAGAAGAAATATTTCATGCTATACCCAAGATTCCTGATGATGATTTTTGATCACAAGTATCCAAACCTGAAGAAAGATCCTACACAGATACTTGCTATGGATCACATGAACATTCGTACCTTGGTAAGAATGAAGGGCTATAAAGGTGTGCCTGATAATGAGAGACCACCTTATAGAAGGTTGTTTGGAGCCTTGGCTAGAGAGGATTACATGGATCCTGGATGAATACAGCAAGGCATCCTGATAGTGATTCTGACAATGATGATCCTTTGGTATACGCTGATGCAAATACAAAGAGGAAAAGGCAAGTAGTCAATCCTGGAGCCAAAGGGAAGGGCAAAGGAAAGACTGATCAGGGAAGTTCGAAGCAACAAGCTGTGAGAAAGAAATCTACTGCTAAGAAAGGTACAAGTTTGGTGGATGAAGAGTCTGTAGATTCTGAAGAGACAGAGGTTGAAGAACAATGGGATTCGGATGCTGAGAATGTCCGGGCCACCAAACGTAAGGCCACTATGGTTGATGAGTCTGAATCATTGAACAGATCGATTGCTGAAGCTGAAAAGAGCAAGAAAGCTGTTAGTGCTGAAGATGAAGTGTTAGGTGTGAACATGGATGAGTTGAATGAAGGTGAAACTGTAGTCGTTAACTTGCCCAAGCCGAAACACAAAACCATGGCCAAGAAGACCAGTACAAAGCAACTCAGAGAAAAAGAGTTAAATCAACTCTTGAGAGGAAAGAGATTACCTGAAGCTGGAACGTCATCAAAACAATCTTCACCAGCCACAAAGAAGCAAAAGACTAAAGAGGCAACAACATTACCAGTGGATGAGTTCAATGTTGCACTGGATAATGTTCTTAACTTGTTCACAAAGCCTCAGAAAGAGAAAGAAGTAGAAGTTGAGCCATCAAAGTCAAAGTCCAAGTCAAAGAAAGTTACTGTGGATGACGAAGTTATGAAGCAAGTGAATAAGAAGATGGACGATATGATGAAGATGATTGTGGCTCAGCAAGCTGAAATAGCCAAGTTCAAGCAGAATGAGGAAAAGATGCTTCAGATTGTTGTAGCTTCAAAGTCTAATCAGGATGAAATTGATGAGAAGGTTAAGATGCTAGAAGCTAAGAACAAAAAGCTTGAAGGAAAGTGTTTGAGAAATAAAAACAGATTCAAGGCTATCAAAGAAGATAATAAAGAGTTGAAGGCTGAGAACAAACGCCTTAGTGAGCTGATTGACAACCTGTACAATATTGCAGCCAAGTTGAAAGAGGGTGAGGAAGACAAAGAAAAGGAAGTAGAACAGGTTGATTTTGAACCGTCTGAATCTGATAAAGAGGAAGATGATGATGAGGATGATGAAGAATCGGAAAAGAGTGATGATGGAGATGATGATGATGATAATGATGATGATGATGATGCTGAGGGTTCTGGAAGTCAGAAGGAGGATGAGAGTAGCAGTGATGATAATGATGGAGGAGATGATACATCAAAGTTTACTTTTGAGAAAAGACCACCTTCAAAGAAAAAGAAAGACACTGGAGAATCGAGTTCGAAAAAGAAAGGTGAGAATGTTGATTCGGATGAGAGTGTATTCTGGAATGAGAAGGTGAGGTCCTTGTCTGATGATGCTAAACAAGTCTATAAGGACATGTTAGAAAGAAGAGAATGGACCATTGAGTTCACAGGTCGTTTTGCTGAAATATTCCAAACTGATGATATGCGATATGAATTGGAATATAACGATCCTGATTTAGAGGAAGGGGAAGTACCTGCATCTGTGGCAAAGGAGATTTTGGATGGGCTTGCACAGAGGGTAGGGAAAACATTTGAAGAGTTTATTGTTGATGAATCGATTCCACATATTCCTGAAAAGGATATTGGAAGTCACTCTGATGATAAAGATACCCCTGAGTTTGAAGAAGTGGAGATAGAAGATATAACACATGAGGAATACCCACAATACTTTAGGCAAACTGATGAAGATGTGGTGTTTCCTGATTTTGCTGAGATTCCTAACACTTCTGCGAAGAAAAAGGCAAAGAAAAGAAGTGAAGAGTTTGTAGAGAAAGTATTTGGAGCTGATAAGCCAGAATCTTCAAATAAGTCTGATGAATTGAAGAGTTATTTGAAGAAATTGAGATTGATGGATGAGAACCGACCGAAGCCTGAAGCTCAAGGAAACTTTTACAGATTTCACAATGCTAAGTTCAGAGGCAGAGCTCTTGGGTGGACATATTTGGGTAGGCTGAAGTGTCTAGCTGCCAAGTGGGAATCAGGGATCTTGTACTTCTACAGATTCATTGACTTGCTAACTCTACCTTACTGGGCGGTTAGAGATTTATGCAGATTCCAAATGTCAGGTGCTTCAGTTAATAATTCTCATGTCGGTTGGTGCGCAGACAAGCTGGTTTGGGAAAGCAGAACTAGATGGAACAGATTCAAACCTCAATATCCCCGGAGGAAAGTTCACAGGGATATTGATCCCAGAACCAAGCTGAAACGGGTTACCTTGATTTATAAGGCACCTGAAGTGATGAGGAAAATACCTTTGATGCCCATGCCTCAACATTTCAGTGCTGACTTCATTTTCTGGTATTATGATTGGAGAAAGGCAGAAGCGGTGATTGTGTTGAGAGATGGAAAGGATAAATACAAGCATGTGCATGTATTTGATCCTATGTGGTTGATAAATTGCACTTTCGAAGACATCATCATGCTCTTTTACAATCCGATTCATCATGAGCCGAACGACGCAGATCAAGCAAAGAAATACACACAAGTTGTTGGTGTTTGCTTTGCATATGATATTAATGCAGGTAGTAATTTGGAGGGAAAACTTGGCAAGATGGTGAAGATGGCGAACGTGTCAAAACCAGTGAAGAGAAGATTAGAGCCTGAGATGACGAAAGAACAAATGAATTTGCTCAGAATCAAGTTGCTGAACAAAGCCATGGACGAGGACAGAAAACGATCCAATCAATAGTCGAGGGGGAGTTTGTAGATGCGGTTTGCGACTAGTGATTGGATAGTTAACATGTGTTAAGTAGGCTGATTGGGTGAATGTAACAAGATGTGGGCGAAGGTGAAAGAAAGTGGGCGAAGGTAGATCAACTATGGACGAATCTGGAATGGAACAAGACTGAAGGTACACATTCGACCATGTAAATGGGCGAATGTGGAAAAGCCTCACATTCGACCATTCACAATGGGCGAATGTGCAGTGCCTATATATAGATTTTGTGATTTTGTAAGTTTAAGTGAGTCATTAGGTGTGTGTGTTTTCAGATGTTGTTCCAGAGCAGTTTGAGATAGTGTGTGTGTGATCTAGATTAACTGTATTCACATTGTAATCAACTTTATAAGCAAGTTAATCTATGAAAAGTATTGAAAATGACTTTGATTGTGTTTTGATTTGAGTTTACATCAGTTTGTTCAAAGCTAGGGTTTCCGCACCTGGTTTTGTAACTTGTATGATCGTATAATCCTGTTTTCGTGTCAAATAACATCCTCTACAGTTAATGTCAAATATTTCCATTCGAACGACAAGTGTGTGAGCTGTAAGAAAGGCAAGCAGCATAAACAATCCTATAAACTGAAGAAAGTAAACTCTGTTGAGATGCCACTTGAGCAGTTGCACATGGATCTATTCGGAACTGTCAAACGTAAAAGTCATATCGGAGAGCTTTACTGTTTAGTGGTTACTGACGATTTTTCACGATTCTCATGGGTGATGTGTTTGCAACATAAAAGTGACACGTTTAACAGTCTGAAAGTTCTGTTCACTCGGCTAGAGAATGTCTATGGTCTAAAGATCAAAAGAAATCGGAGTGACAATGGGACGGAGTTTAAAAATGCGCTGATGTATGCTCTTTGTGGAGACAAAGGAATTCATCATGAATATTCTGCTCCGTATACCCCTCAACAGAACGGTGTCGCTGAAAGGAAAAACAGGACTCTCATTGAAACGGCTAGGATAATGCTCGCTGATTCAAATCTTCCGGTAATGTTCTGGAAAGGAGCAATCTACGCAGCTTGTTATACACTGAATCGGGTCTTAACACTGAAGAAGTTTGGCAAAACCTCTTATGAGCTATTGAACCGACGAAAGCCGAACTTGGAGTATCTAGAACCATTTGGGGCTCCGTGTACGATGTTGAATCCAGGTGAAAAGTTTAGTCCGAAAGCTAAAGAGGGATACTTTGTTGGATATGCAACCCCGCTCAAACGGGTATTCAACAAACGAACTCGATAGGTGGAGGATTGGGCAAATGTTGAGGTTCAACAATATACTCAAAACATGCAGGGAAATGGTCCTGAATGGATGTTTGATTACAAAGATTTCTTTGAATCATTCAATCTAGATAGCTTGGTTGAAGAGGCTATTATACGATTACTTTACGAATGTGAAAACACGGCGACTTCACCGTTGGTGTGTCCGATCACCGTAACTCCTCCAACAGCTTCTAATGATACCAATGCTCCTGTAGCAGAAGAAGAGGTTTTTCAAGAAGCTTCGACTACACTTGATACTTCAGAATCAGAAGATGATGGAGATTTTGACGATGCTATTCTTGATCATGCAACAGAGGCACCGCCAGTGAACCTAAATCCAGATGTTGCTTCATCGTCCAACACGAGTAATGATCTGGATGCAGTGGAGAACTTGACTACTCAAACGGGAGAGATTGTACCTGAACATCCAAAATCTCGGATTCAATGTATTCACCCGCTAGAGCAAGTTATAGATGACCCTGGTAGTAGTGTTATGAAATGAGGACAACTACGCAGTGTTAACACACCATAAAGTTTTGGTGCTTTAGCTTTATATGCAAAACTAAAAAAATCTGGTTGTCAACATGATTGGTCGTTAGCATGTTATGTTTCGTTGGTTGAGCCGCGGACATACAAAGAAGCTCTTTTGGATGATGCTTGGGTCGAGGCGATGCATGAAGAGTTGTTGCAATTTCAGAAGTTTGGCGTCTGGACACTTACGGATTTACCTCCTAATAGGAAGAAGATTGGTACAAAATGGGTATTCAAATGCAAGAAAGATGACAGAGACGTGATCGTGAGAAACAAAGCCAGATTGGTTGTTCAAGGATTTCATCAAGTTGAAGGAATTGACTATAACAAGATATATGCACCTGTGGCACGTATAGAAGCTATCCGAATGTTTCTAGCGTTTGCCTCGTATAAGAAATTCAAGGTGTATCAAATGGATGTCAAAAGCACGTTTCTCTACGGTGTAGTCAAGGAAGAGGTCTACGTCGGTCAACCTCCAGGCTTTGAAGATCCTATCCACCGGGATAAGGTTTATGTTCTCACAAAAGCACTGTACGGGTTGCACCAGGCTCCACGCCAATGGTATGGGGAGCTAAGCACGTTCCTGATGTCCAAAGGATTCAAACGAGGCTTGGTCGACTGCACACTGTTTATGAAGAAAACAGGGGATGACTTGCTTCTCATCCAGATTTATGTAGATGATATTATTTTTGGCTCTACTAACAAACTTCTTTGCAGAGAATTTGAACGTGTAATACACGAAAAGTTCGAGATGAGTGCGATGGGAGAAATGCAGTTTTTCCTCGGCTTGCAGGTGGATCAAAGACCAACGGGGATCTTTATTCATCAAACCAAATACGTATCTGAAGTCTTGAGCCGGTTCCAGATGGAAGATTCGAAGCCGATGGACACCCCAATACAACCTAATCACGGGATTGGTGTTGACGCTAAGGGGGAGCTGACAGACCCATTTACATACAGAGCAATCGTCGGATCTCTGATATATCTCACTGCATCAAGGCCAGACATAATGTTCGCTACATGCCTCTACGCACGTTTCCAATCGAAGCCGAAACAAAGTCATCTGACGGCGGTCAAGCGTATCCTTAGATATCTGTAGGGTTGTCCATCGAGAGGACTATGGTACCCTAATGACGATAATTTTGACTTTATCGCGTTTAGTGATGCAGATTGGGGCGGCTGTGACAAAGACAGCAAATCCACAACGGCTGGATGTCAGTTTTTAGGGAGCAGGCTCGTGACCTGGCAGTGTAAAAAGCAGACTTCGGTCGCATTATCTACTTGCGAAGCAGAGTATGTAGCAGCCTCGAGTTGTTGCTCACAGGTTCTCTGGATTCAGCATCAGATGGTGGATTATGGTTTGCAGTTTCTTAAAACCCCTATTCACTGTGATAATGAAGCCACAATTGCATTAACTAAAGACGCGGTCAATCACTCGAAAGCTAAACATATCCGGATTAAGTATCACTTTATCCGTGATTGCTATGCAAAAGAGTTGATCGATATGGTCAAAATCCACACTAATTATCAGAGGGCGGACCTTTTCACAAGCTTTTGGTAAATCCAGATTCGTTTATCTCTTAAAAGTAAATGGTATAAAAGAGAAACAAGACTGATCATCACCTCGGTTTATCGTTTTTAGTTTTTTTTTCAAATTTTTATGTTTTTACAGTTTTTTCAGAAAAATTCAAAAACCTAAAAATATATTTTACATTTTAGGGGGAGTCTTTATTCAGAAAAACCAAAAACATTGCAAAATTCAAAAAGCCATAAAAATAGAAAAACTCAAAATGATTTCCAGGATAAAAAGAGGAAATGATAGTACATCAGTGGGGATCTAACACATGCTAAAGATACGTAATGCAATATGAGGGGTGTGTTGATTTCGTGTGATGTGCTGATAGGCTTCATAGACTTATTACTGCGTGCATTAGAGATACAAACATAACGAACTACTCGTTTGTGGCTGAACACCTCATGGGCATATGGACTTACTACCGTAACTTCGTTTGATAGTGTGTCCAAAATCTGAGGTTTCGGGTAGTTATGTTATGGTTATCCGGGATATTCTTATTGAACTTTTGTCGTATTAATTTTATGGACCTAGTTTCAATCAGAATATTTACTAAAAGAGATTTAATGCCAAACCTAAAAGTTACCGAATTGAGGAACTTCATGTGTATTAGTGATCAAAGATCATTAATTGCATCGTGTCAATTAACTGATGAAAATCAGTGATTGATATCAGCCTCAACCTGGTATATATGCACATGTTACTTTGCTGCATTCATTTCCTGACCTGTACACCTCTGTGCTATATATCTTGTAACTAAACGGATAACATTGGCATAATAACGCGTTACGAGGAAGCTTTGTGCAATTTCTTGATACATGAGTATGTCGTGTGTGTGGGAACCACAACGTGTTAGTATAATACAATGAATATCGTATCATTTTAACGCACTGCATAATAGTCTGCATGTGAGTTTATGTGGATAACAATATCAGCAATTACCGGATCACACATTGTTTCTAATAATAATATAAAACTGATCAACGATGTGATCAGATTTCTCAATAACTGATATGATCCTCTTACCGGAAATCACAAAACATTTACTGTTTTTGTTTACAATTCTGCATTTTACATTTGTTTTATAAAAAGATACAAAAACTCAAAAAGATTTTAGGTGTGTTTTAATATAAATTTCAGAAAAACCAAAATTTTTACATTTCTGCGTTATTTTAGATAACCGATGGTGTTTGATGGTCATTTTCTGAGATTTGATGAACCAATCTGAGTTTTGTATCATTTAACACTGAAATAATGCATATTTGAGCCTTAAAATGTTGAAAACTGTTTGAACGGGATTCGATTTTGTGATTTGGAAATTTTTTTAAAATTTTCCATTTTACTTTCGCCCCTTCGCTGGGTCGAAAGTGGAAAATTTTCTACATTCGAACCATTCAATATGGACGAAGGTGAGTGTTCAAGTTAATAAATTACTTTCGAACCTCTTTTCTACATTCGGGTCTTTAATTAGGGACGAATGTGGAAAAGACTTCACATTCGCCCATCTGGAAAGGTCGAAGGTGGCTCCTATATAAATGCCAATTCTCATTCGACCTTCTTTTATTCTGATTTTTCAAAAATTTTCAATCTCTCAAACCCTTATTGCCCTGATTTTTCTTGTTCCTGATTATTGTTCGTGACCTTATACTGATAATTTTCATCCCTAATACACAGGTAATGGACCTGTTTTGAAGGATTTTTAGGGTTTATTATCGCCGAACCCTTGGACCGATTCGTTAGACACTTTTAGAGTGTTTTTGCTATAATTTTTTATTAGGTTTTAGTTTTTATTGATTTTAGGGGGAGAATGTTAATTAATGTAGGGTTAATTCATTGAAATAAGGTGTTAGTTGACTGATTGAATGTATTGAACCCTAGATCACTTATAAAATCAATAATAACTAAATTAGTGGTACAATTGATTGATGAAATTGCTTAGTCGGTCATATTAGAGGTTGTTTGAATCAAGAATAGAGTTTAAAACATCATAAATCAGAACTTTGAAATTTAGGATAAAAACAGATACATTCGACCAGTTCGTATGGGGCGAACCTGGAAAATTCAGGTCGAATGTGGCTTCTAAATGGTCGAAAGTGGGTTTTGGTAGACGAATGTGAGTTTGGTTTACATTTGAACTTACAACTCCACATTCGAACCCTAATTTTTACTTTTGTACTTCAAAAATCTTACATTCGAACCTACGATTGGGGCGAATGTGGATTCTGTAAAATACCAAATTTTTAAAGTTTGATGTTTTTGATTGTTTTAACGTATTTTCTCTGTTTTTGTGATACATATATTATGATGGCTGAACCACAAGCTGAGAACGTGGAGATGCCTGAACAAGAAGCTCCAGTTGAGAATGTTGTAGTAGCGTGGCCATTCGAACCTGCTCATAATTGTTGTGCATTCGTGGGAGACGTACAAAAGAACAAGGAATTCTCCGGGATAGTTTATTTTCTCAAGCGAAGTAGGATTATTCATGCTATTGCAAAACATGCTATTATCTACAAAGACATTATGGAAGAATTCTGGAGAAACGCTCGTTATGATTACTGGAAATCTATGACTGCTATTGTTAGCGAGATTCAAGGAAAATTTGCTTTGATTACAGAAGACGACATCAGAGAAGCATTGATGATTAAAGATGATGATTGTACTGATCCTAGATGTTTGTCGTGGACTGAGCAGAGAGTTTGCTTTCTGAGAATGAAATACAACGGTCCGATTACTGATGGAGCGCTACATAAAGGGAAGTTGAGCGTGCAATTCAAGTTTTTTGCTCATGTTATTATTCATGTGTTTGGCACTGTGAGTGGAGGTTATGATGTGATGAGGAAGAGTCTAAGCTCGTTGATGGTGGCTCTTACATTGAATAAACCATTCAACATAGTTGGGATTATTCTAGATCATATGTTAGAGATGTTGAAGGGTTTGAAGTCGAAGAAATTTCTACTATATCCCAGATTCTTAATGATGATTTTTGATCATAAGTATCCGCAGTTGATGAAAGACCCTACAATGGTTTTAGGGCAGGATCACATGAACATCAGAATGTTGGTGAGAATGAAGGGTTATAAGGGTATTCCTGACAATGAGAAGCCTCCATATAAGAATCTTTTTGGTCATTTGATTAATCCGGGTTACACTGACCCAGGAGAGAACAAAGCAAGACACGCTGATAGTGAATCTGATACTGATGATCCACTGATACATGCTGATGCAACAACCAAAAGAAAGTGACAAGTTAAAAATGCCGGAGCCAAAGGGAAGGGTAAGGCAAAGATGAGTGAAGCTGAACCTGCTAAGAAGCAGAAAACCAGAAAGAAGAGTACAACAAAAAGAGGTACTTGTTTAGTTGATGAATTGTTGAAAAAGAACTCCAAGCACAAGGCCACTGTTGCTGGAGAGTCTGATTCGTTAAACAAAGCTGTTGAAGAGCAATTGCAGAAGCAGACAATTGATCTTGAAGGTGATTTAGGGCTTGATGCTGAAGATTTTGAGGGTTCTACAGTAGTTGTTAATTTGAAGAAACCCAAGCATAAGTCGATGGCTAAAAGGGATGTGAAAGAGAGCACAAAGAAGCTGAGAGAGAAAGAGATTGAGATGTTGCTGAAAGGAAAGAAAGTTCCAGATGCAGGCACATCCTCACAAGTTTCATCACCGACCACCAAGAAACAGAAAAAGACTTCAAAAGAACCTGAAGTAGTTCCTGATCTGGATTCTACTTTAGAGAATGTATTGAACTTGTTCAAGAAGAAAGAGAAAACTCCTGTTGCAGAATCTTCCAAAACCAAAGTAACCGTTTATGATGATGTTATGCAGAAGGTGAACAAACAGATGGAAGAGATTATGAAGAAGATATCTGCACAACAAGTTCAGATAGAAAAATTCAAAAAGAATGTAGAAAAGATGCTGTAGATTGTCGTTGCTTCTAAAGAGAATAAAGATGAACTTGAAAAGAAATTGAAACAGCTTGAAGAAGAAAAGAATGAGATTGATGAGAAGTATAATGGGAACAGGATGATGATTAAGGGAATAAATATTGAGAATAAAAAGTTGAAGAAAGAAAATAAGAAAATGAGCGATTTGCTTCACAAGTTGTAAAATGAAGCTCCTAAATTGAATGAAGGAGAGCAGGATAAAGAAAAAGAGGAAGAAAAATTAGACTATGGTGATTCGTCTGATGATGAAGAAGATGATGATGAATCAGATGATGGATCTGATGATAATGATGATGCTGAGGGGAAATCAGGTGAGAAAAAGGATGCTAATGAGGAAGATAGTAGTGATGATGATGATGATGATGTTGATACAAGCAAATTCACTTTTGAAGAAAGACAGACTAAGAAGGGAAGTTATGATCAGTCTAGCTCGAATAAATCTGGAGAAAATGTCGATGCTGATGATGACATATTTTGGACAGAGAAGATTAGAGCTTTATCTGATGATGCTAAGAATGTCTACAAAGAAATGTTGAATAAGAGAGAGTGGACAATTGAATTTACTAGAAAGTTTGCTGAGATATTTCAATCTAATGACATGAGATTTGAATTGGAATATAATGATCCAGATCTAGAAGAAGGAGAGGTGTCTGCTACAGTTTCCAAAGAAATATTTGAAGGTATTGCGCAGCGAGTGGGAAAGACACTAGAGGATCATGGGTGATCAGATGATTCCAGACATTCCTGAAAAGGATGTTGGTAATCATTCTTATGATAAGCAGACTCCTGAGACTGACCAAATTGAGATAGAGGATATAACACATGAAGAATATCCTGAATACTTCAGAGATACAAGTGATGAAGCTTTCCCAGATTTATCGAAAGTGATTCTGAAAGATGCTAAATACAAAGCTAAGATGAAAAGCAAAGAATTTGTGGAGAATGTGTTTGGTGATAGTAATCAGAAACCATCTTATGAACAAAGTGATGAATTGAAGACTTTGTTGCAGAAATTGAAGGAAACTTATGAGAAAAGACGTAAACCTAAAGCACAGGGAGGATTCTACAAATACCATAACCAGTTGTTTAAAGAAAGAGCATTGGGTTGGAAGTATTTGAGAAGTCTGAAATGTATTGCTGTGAAGTGGTTGAAGGGAATTCTATACTTTTATAGATTCTATGATTTACTAACTCTACCGTACTGGGAGGTGAGAGATATTTGTAGGTTTCGAATGACTGGTGCTTCAGTGAATAACACTGCGGTTGGATTGTTTGCTGATAAACTTGTTTGGGAGAGTAGAACGAAGTGGGATATGTTTAAACCACAGTACCCAAAAAGGAAAGTTCATAAAGAAGTTGATCCAAAGACGGGTAGAAATAGGGTGACTTTGAAATACAAATCTCCAGTGGTTATGAAGAAGATACCGCTAATGCCAATACAACATCATTTCAGTGCAGACTTTATTGTTTGGTATTATGATTGGAGAAATGCTGAAGCGGAGATAGTGTTGAGAGACGAGAAGGATGCTTACAAGAAAATACATGTTTTTGACCCAATGTGGCTCATAAACTGTACTTTTGAAGACATCATCATGTTACACTACAATCCGATCTACAGTGACCGCAATGATGCAAAACAAGCGAAAAAATATCAACAGGTGGTTGGAATTTGCTTTGGTTATGATATAAATTCTGGTAGCAATCTTGAAGAGAAACTTGGTGAGCGTGTGAAGGTGAATGTAGTGCCAAAGCATTCGACGAAGAGGAAATTGAAACCAGAAATGACAAAAGATCAACGTAAACAACTTCGTATGAAGTTGATGAACAAGGTTATGGTTGAAGCGCGAACGCAATCCAAGCAATAGTCGAGGGGGAGTTTGTTGATGCATTATGTGCGACTAGTGCTTTGGATTGCAATATAAACAAGTTTTGATAAAAAACGTAGGGGGGGGGGACCTGGAAATTATATGGGGCGAAGGTGAAAAGTTTAGGATGAATGTAGAAGGATTCCAGGTTCATGCTTTGATAAAGGGCAAAGGTAGAAGGAAAGCCTTATTCGACCTCACGCTGAGGGCGAATGTGCAGACCTATATAAGCTTAATGTTTGTTTTTCTATGCAACTTTGATCATTTTGTTAGAGTGAGTCAGGATAGAGCTCTCTAGTGTGTGTGTTTATTCAAAGTTGGTCTGAATTACTTGTAAGCTTAATCATTGTCATATTTCTTAAAGTAATTAATGAAAATGTTGATTGAAAAGCTTAATCTGTGTGTTTGATTCATCAATTATCATTTTGTATCTGTTCTAGGGTTTCTGCACCTGGAATAGAGACTTGTATGATCAATTTTCACTGTTCAACATAAATCGATCCTTTACACTTTCCCTGAATTAGCTGTGTTCTGAACATATGACCAGAATGCGAAGTCTGATTTTGGATCCTTTATATGGGTCTGCTTCTTGTACCAGCCTTTCCTCCTATGTTTAAGATATCCATTCTCCCATTTATCAAAGATTTCTTTAATGTAACTGGGATGGCCTATGCTCAGGCTATGACTGAGGTCTAAAGGATTCTGATGGTCTGTAATAAGATCATCGAGAATCATGGTATCAATCTTCAGATTGTTGACCTGTCTTACCTGTATAAGTTGAAAACTCATGGTTCCAACCGTTACGTTCTTCAGCTTATAAATAAAGATCCTCCTTTCCTGTATAATGTCACTATGTCTGACAGGTCTTGGAAACCAAGTTCTTCTTTGTGAAGAGGGATTCCATTCCTTTTAGGGATGATATCCCTATGTCTTGGCTAAAAAGGGGTAAAGATTAGTTAGGATGTTTAATGAAAACTTTGTAATGAAATCCTTTGGATATCAGTAATATTCTGAAAATTTTGTGTGACAGGTGCTTCACTTGCTAAACTTGCTTCTCCTCTGACTGATTCTATTATCAGATATAAAGTTGTTTTAGATTTATCTTTCTCAGCTAGAACCTTTAAAGTAGAAGTGAGTCTTACTACAAGCCAAGCTACTGAGATGTCTGGTAAGTTTCACCTGTTACATCCAGAGAATGTATGTGCATTAATTCCTGTGTTCCTGTATGAACTTTTTCAGCAGAGAACCCTGCTTTCTTTGACATTGATGAAATTAATAGCCTGGATGTCAAGGCTTTGAAGATCACTTCTCCTTCGAGTTCCAGAATGACAAGCCCTCCTCCTGCACCTAAGCCTAAGCTTCAGGCTTCTTCCAAGAAAAGGAAGGCTGCCAGCACCTCTACATAAGAGACTTCTCCTTTTGAAGGTCTTAGCTGTGACGCTTTTTTGGGCAAGATCTCCCAGTATATTCTCTAGGTATGCAAGTATCCTGAGGATGGCAACAATAATTCTTAGTATATAATAGGGGTTAATTACTTACCAGTTTTGTTTGTACTCGCAGGGGCATGAATATCTTTTGAAGTCTCTGGATGATGTCAACATAGAGTTTATTAACACAAAAGCCAGGCTTGAAGATGCAAAGAAGTCTGCTCCTGACAGGAGTAAACAACTCGAGAAGAAACTGGCTAAAGTGGAAACTGAGTTGAAGTCTGCTCAGGCTAAGACTATACAGGGCCATCAAAAGGAGATCGACGAATACAAGCAGAGTCTGATGAATTCTACCACGATCTAGGTTTTCCAGGCTAGGGTAAGGATGGCTTTGCGGGCTAGGGATCCCAATTTCAAGCTGGAGGATTGGGATGTTGAAGGCTGGCAGGAAAAGATCCTTAGTCCGGTGGAAAGGAGGTGGCGTCTGAATCTACTCCTGATCTTGAAGGTGCAGCTAAGGAGGCTGAGGTGACGGAGGCTGAGGTGACCATAGAGTTTCAGGTTGAGGAACCAGTGGGCAATAATGGATGTGATGAGTAGGCCGGAGCCCACTTTTCAAATCTTTCGTGGTAGTGACTATGGTATTAATCTCGTGGTTGAACAATTTCAGACAAATTTTATTTTGGCATGTAATAGCTTAAGATATATGGTTGGGGTTGAGGGATCTTAGTTTCAAGACAAAGCCCCAAATCTTCTTCTGATCTAGACTATAGATGTTGACCCCTGGTGGATGGGTCTTGGTTTTGGATGAAACCAGGGGTTGACATCATTTTTGACTATGATGAATAAATAATATGGTCACAACTTTTGACGCTACATCCTTGTCTTCTTTTTCTTTTAATATTCTGAAAACACTAGCAAATGTTAGGCATAAAGGAAAGATATAAATGATACCTTTATATTCTTCCATCAAGTAGTCTTCTTAGATCAATGTCTTGAAGATATCCTTTATTCTTTTCTGTCATCTTAGATCAATGGTCTTCTATATTCCTTTCTCGGAAAGGTTTAATTAACTTTGATAACAACCTGTATAAAGGAAAACATTGTTACTGTACTGGCGACTAGGCCTTCAAGTAAAATGGGGTCAAGCCCATTTAGAATAACTTGGTGAAAAACCCAATGTGTGGCATCTTGAGGATAACTGGCGACAAGGCCAATTGTGATATCTTAGGAATAGCTGGCGATAAGGCCCTGGCGACTAGGCCAAATACGTAAGAGACATTGAAAAATGTCTAAACCTTAAGAGTTCAATATATATCTTAAAAATGATGAAATTATCAACCACTTTTACATGGACTGGTCCCACCATCCTGAAAATATACACGAACATCTTGCGCACTAGGCGGGGTTGCTAACCCAATGAGAAAGGTGAAAACCTTTAAACCTTAGGAAGGTGTCGGACACCTTAACGTGGGAGAGGGTGGCCAACCCTCTAGTCTTCAATGCGTTCCATCTTTGAGATGATACTGCAAAATTCTGAGGATGGACCATTTCTAGACATGTTTAGTAAAAATATAAACGATTGAAATAAGTTAAGGATAAGTACTTACATATGGAGATGATTCATTTATTTCAGCCTTCACCTTCATCTTACCAGTAATCCAAACCATGGTTTCTCTTCCAGAGAGATCAGTCACATGCATCCTTACACATGGTAATATTTCAAATGAATTGCATTCCAAACTCTTGGTAGAATTTCTCATTCCATTGTTGATAGCCAATATGCTCCTTTTCCAGCTTCTAAATCTATCAAGTATGGTCCTTCCCATTTAGGATCTAGCTTGCCATCACATGGTTTTGTGGTATTTTAGAAGGCTTTCCATAGTACCAAATCTCTTTTTTGAAATCTTCTTACCCTTATATTTTTGTTGTAGGCTTTAGCAATCCTTTGTTGATAGGCTGTCATCCTTAACTTAGCGGCATCCCTTAGTTCATCCATAGTTTTCAAATATTGCAATAGTGCTTCCAAGTTGGTAGTTGCATCCTGACGATGTCTCCTTGATGTAGGCATGACCATCTCTGTTGGCAGCAATGCTTCCGTTCCAAAGACCAAGGAGAAAGGTGTTTGACCAGTTGCATTCATGGAAGTAGTTCTATCAGCCCAAAGTACAAAGGGAAGTTCTTCTGCCCATTTCCCTTTCTTTTCACCAAGCTTCTTCTTTAAATTGTTGACAATGATTTTGTTTGAGGATTCTACTTGTCCATTAGCCTGAGGATGAACTGGTGTTGAAGTTATCATCTTGATCCCCCGGCTCTCACAAAAGTCAGTTGATCTTTTGCTAATGAATTGAGAGCCGTTGTCACAAATGATTTTAGCCAGTACTCCAAATCCTGTTAGGATGTTACTCGTGATAAATGACACCACTTCTTTATCCCTAACTTGTATGAATGCTTCGGCTTCGATCCATTTTGAGAAATAATCTGTCATTACTAGCATGAACACCTTTCCACCAGGAGCTTTGGATAGTTTTCCTACTATATCCATTCCCCATTTCATGAAGGGCCATGGTGAAATAATAGGATGTAATGGTTCAGTAGGCTGATGAAGGATGTTACTATGTCTTTGACATGGATCACACTTTTGAGAATAAAACATGGCATCCTTCTTCATGGTTGGCTAGTAGTATCATGTCCTTAGAGTCTTTGAGTAAAGAGACCTTTCTCCTATGTGATTCCCACAATCTCATTCATGGATATCCTTGAGAACTTCGTTCGCTTCTTCCTTGTTGAGACACCTCAAAAATGGACCTGCAAGAGATTTTCTATACAAAAGATTGTCTATAATTGTAAATTTCGACACCTTCATCGTGAAAGCTTTTGCATTTTCTCCATCAGGAATGACATCTTCTTGTAAATACATTATTATAGGAGTCATCCATGACGAACCATCTTGAACCTGAGTGGTTAGAACACTGTTATTTTGGGATGCACTGTCTTATCTTGAGGCTGTTCAGCGATATCCTCAGGATGTGCCTTACTATCCTCAGGATGCTACTCTTCGATTGCTTGCTTCAAGACGTGGATAATGGGAATTTTGGATCCTTTAGGTAAATTTAAGGAGGATCCCAAGCATTTTCTTCCCTATGTACCTGTGTTTGTGAAAATTCTAGAAAAGAAGTTGCTAAATTTTTAACTATTTCAAGGTAAATAGCTGACTTTTTTTCCCTTTACTGCATAAGATCCATTAAAAAGGTTAGTAATCAACAAGGAATCAACAAATACTTCTATATTTATAGCATGCATGTCTCTAGCAATTTGTAAACCAACAATGAGAGCTTCATATTCTGCCTCATTATTGGTTGTTTGAAATGTACATCTAATAGCATGGGGTATTATGTGCCATTGTGGCGATTTTAGTAGTATTCCTAACCCTGTACCCCTTGCATTTGAAGCACCACAGTGTATAGAGTCCATTTTTCTAAATTTTCCTTTAATTGTTGAACTTCAGACTCTACTTCACTCAGGATGTCACTACTGAAATCAGCCACAAAATCTGCTAGAGCCTGTGATATGATTGCATTTCTAGGTTTATATACCGAGTAAAAACCACTTAATTTTACTGACCATTTTGCCAATCTTCCAGACATTTCAGGTTTTCTAAGTAAATTCTTAATAGTATAGTTAGTTTGGACATGTATCTTATGTGTTTTGAAGGTAAGATAAGTCTTTCAAGATGTGAATACCTGGTTTCAGCATCTAGTAGTGTTTTACTTACACAATAAACATGATGTTGTTGCCCTTCAAAGTCTTTTACCAAGACTGCACTTATTGCATTTCCATAAACCGCAAGATATACTTGAGAGCTTCACCATCCTCGAGTTTCATCGGAAGTGGAGCTGCTGCAAGATACACTTTCAGCTTCTTCAATGCATCCTCATGCTTCTGTCCCCAGTCAAATTTGTTGTTCTTCTTCAGGATGTCCTAGATCTCCTTGCATTTTTCTGAGGACTTTGAGATGAATCTGTTCAGAGCTGCTATCCTGTCAGTTAATCTTTATACATCCTTGACATTTGTTGGGGATTTAAGGTCAAGGACGGCTTTTATTTGTTCAGGACTGGCTTCTATCCCTCTTTTGGTTGCTAGATATCCAAGAAACTTCCCAGCACCAACTCCAAAATGACACTCGGCTGGGTTTAACTTCATATTGTAGTCATCAAGGATGTCGAATGCTTCTTTGAGATCCTAAGATGGTTCTCTGCCTTCTTGGATTTACCATCATATCGTGGATGTAAACTTCCATTGTGTCCCCAATATTTTCTTTGAACATCATATTCACTAGCCTCTGGTATGTTGCACCTGGATTATTTAGTCCAAATGGCATAGGTATATAACAATAAATACCTGATGGGGTCATGAATGTAGTATCCTCTTGGTCGTCTGGTTCCATCTGGATTTGTTGAAATCCTAAGGATGCATCCATGAATGTCAACATCTCATGGCCTGCTGCGGCATCCATCATCGAATCTATGTGTGGTAGTGGAAATGTATCTTTAGGACAGGCTTTGTTGAGGTCTCTGTAGTCTACACACACTCTCCATTTTCCATTTTCTTATGTATTACAACCACATTGCCCAGCCATCTTAGGAATTTGACTTCCCTGATCATCTTGGTCTTGAGTAATCTGTCAACTTCTTCTTATATTATAACATTCCTACCGGGTTAAAACCTCCTTTGTTTTTGTTGTATAGGCTTAAAACGTTTATCAATTCCATGCTTGTGAGGAATGACATCCTTGGAGATGCCTGTCATATCCTAATGTTTCCATGCGAATGTCGATATCCTGCATTTTAAAAACATAATTAAAGATTGTTCAATGTCATTAGGAATGTTCTTACCGATCTTATTGTTCTCATCAAGGCAGACTGCTTTGACATCTTGATCAGGATGTGCTTTGTCATCCTGAGGATAACACTATGCATCCTGCTTTGTCATCAAGGCTTGTACTGCTGTTGTGACATCTAGGATTGGGATGTAAAGTGCTTCCTTCCCAAATCTTGTAATGAACTCCCATAAGGATTCTCCGTGTGGTTGCGTTACCCTGTACAAATCACTTGTCAAAGGTTCAAATGTTCGACTACAAGAAACTTGATTTTTAAACATATTAATTAAATGGCTAAAGGAAGTAATAGAATAAAGAGGAACACTTAGCAGCCATTTTAAGACTGGACCAGTGAGGATGGAACCAAATCTTGTAGATGAAGAATTTTAGCTAAAACAGGATTATATGATCATACAAGTCACAATTCCAGGTGCGGAAACCCTAGAACTGAACAAAATGATAATACGCAAATCACAACACGTAAAATACCTTTTCAATCACCATTTTATAGATTACTTGTTCAAAATATTCAATACAATGACCTTGCAAGTTAATCTAACACACTTACACACGACTTTAATCTAGAGAGAAACCTGACCTCAACACACACACTATCAATAACTATTCTAACTTACAAAATGAGCAAATCCTATATATAGTGTCTGCACGTTCGCCCATTTGCAAGGTGCGAATGTGGACTTTGTCCACATTCGCCCACTTCTTCAGTACGAATGTACATTCTTCTCTTCAGCATACTACCTTCGCCCACTTACATTCTTCCTTCGCCCTACAATACATACATTCGCCCAGCACATATTCACCTTCGCCCCTTCTATTATCAACTAACATATGTGTTGGATCAGTGGCTTAGTTTATGAACACTTATGTGTTATCAGATTTATATATGAGTTATTAAGCAGCGGAAATACAAGTGTTCAAAGGTCTAAAAGATCACTTTGATAAGGAGTTATTACTCCCCCTTGACTGAATAATAAATGAGAAACAATAAATACAGTTAAGTGTAAAGCAGTAAAGCAATTTATGTTTCTCAGATGTGAAATGGAATTATAAGTTTAAAGCCCGAAGGATTTCAATTTAAGATCAAAGATATTACACAAAATCACATATTTGAAATAGATGAACAAACTCATCTATTTATAGACTAATGTACTAAACTGTTGTCTGAAGTAATCTAAGATATTTAACAAAGATATTATACTAAGATAAGCTTACAACAGCTTGTACATTGAAACTTGAAATCTAGACTTTAACAAAACAATATAATAAACAAACTGCTGATCTTCAGTCGGTTAGAAGCTTCTGATGCAAAGTGCTGATGAGTGACAAACTGCTGATGAGCAGTTTGTCTTCAGCAGTTCTTCAGTGAAATGTCTGGTTAGACTTCAGAACTTCTGATGATTTTACTCTTCAGTACTTTGGTGTTTGTTCTTCAGCACTTCTTCTTTTGTTCTTCAGCAGTTCTATACTTAGGCAGATATGAATTGGACTAAGGTTATCAAAAGGTGGTTTCTTCAATCCTCTTTGTCCCAACAATCTCCCCCTGGATTGATGAAGCCAAAACCTTATCCAATCTTTATTGTTGTCCTTTTCTCTCTTCTAATATCCTCCAGATCTCTGCTGTCATCCGGGTAGTAAGAGTACATCTTTGTTGCTCAGTGAGAGGACCAAGTTCAGGTGTTAAATGCTGAATGGTAAGAAGGTCTTTGGACGATAAAACACTCAACTCCTTTGAGTTTTTGTAGACCTTACTTGAACGGTCTCTCCTGGTCACAAGTACTGAGTTGGATTCAGTAAATGACCACTTGATGATATTTACCTTTGACCTTTCAAAGTCAGAGGCATAGGAAACCAAGCCTGTTTCCTTAGGTTGACCTGATTGAGGAATGTCTTCTATTTCAGTGACTCTCAGGTGAGATTCTTGACTACCTTGAAGTTCAGCACTACCTTGAATAGGCATGTTGGGTAGGTGATGCTCTGTAACAACCCTTGTATGTGTCTTCTCTTGGATGGATTGTTGTAACTGATAAGCATAAGTAGCCTTGTCTCAGAATTGTGTTAAGAGGGGTTTCTCTTCAACATCAAAATCACCATGTACCAACTGATCTCCTTCTAAGGGTATCATCTTGAAGTCAGTCTTGACAATGGGTTCACCCTCTGCTTTTCTCTTGGTGGCTGGCCTCCTTAGTGCACCAGATGATCTCCGTACAATAGAAGTTGTTTGGACTTCTGGAGTTTCAAATCTCTCTGGCTCTGCAGCTTTCATGGCCTTGAATTTCTTGTAAGCCTCATAATGGGTTTGTTCTTTCCATTTGGAGACTGAGGCATTTGAACAATAGCCATTTGCCACTAATTCTTCTATCACTTCAGCTCTTTTGGCTTTCCTCTCATCTTCTGTTGCTATTCTATCAGATAGCATTTGAGCCCTTCTGGTCAGTTCTTGTGTTGAGAGTCTTTTGAGAGCCACTTGTTTTGATTTGGAGTTCTTTGTGATGAATGTTATAAGCTGTGCGATTTTATCTTCTTCTGCAGCAGCTTCAAGTGCTCTCTCTTCAGCCTCAAGCTCATCAAGTTTTTCTTGATACTTGATTAACTTTTCTTCAAAATTCAAATCATCTCTAGTCTCTAGGCTGTTCCATACTCTGTCTTCTTTTGCCTTCTTTGCAGCCTCTTTCAAACTCTTCTCCAGTAGATCTTTAGACATGCTGATGGGAGTAGGGTTCAAAACAGTTGTGGAAGTTTTTGTAGGCAAAGGAATGGGAGCAGGTTCTCTTTCTGGTGCCTTAGGAACTTCTGATGTTGGTTTAGGAGGTAAAACTGCTGATGGGGTAAATGGAGTCACAACTGCTGAAGGATTGTCTTCAGTAGTTTGAGAAATGGGATCAGCAGTTTCCTCTGATGCCTTAGACAATTTGAATTCTGGTGCTACTTCTTTTCCTGGTCTTTGTTTTTGCATATCAGCTTCAGGATCAGGAGTTTGTGTTTGTGTAGAAACTTCTGTTTCTGGTTCCTTAATCTTCTCCCCCTTTTTGGCTTCATCCACTTCTGGAAGCCTAATAGAGTGAGAAGTTGCAGCAGACAACCTTGCTAGTTGATCTTGTGTTTGGTCCATTTTCTTGTTCAACTCAGCAAGTCTCGAGTTGATCAACCCAAACTGATTGTTAGCCTTTAACTCCCAAGCAGTTGTGAAGGGTTTGAGTTGATCAGTTATGATTTGTTTGAGTGCCTGGTACAGGGGACCATCTGGGCTGCATAGTTGGTTCAAGTCTATGCTTGTAAGCCCAGGGAATTGGGTAGGTTGTTTTGGTGAAGGGGTGCTTTTTGGGTGATCCTCAGATTGCTCTGAAGATGCCACTTTTGGGGATTTTTGGGCTAAGTGGTCTTTAACCTGATCTTTGGTGACCAGCTTCTTGAGCTTGGATACCTTAGATGCAGGACCTTCAATATCAACCGTCAATTCTTTCTGTGGAATGTTTGATTCATCAACCAAATTAATGGAATCATCTGAATCCCTGATAGTGTCCTCAGAGAGGGCAGGATCAGTTATATCATGAGCTAGACCCAAACTAGTAGTCTCATGAACCTCTTTGTCTTGGTACTGAGGTTTTCCTACTTCTGGCCTTAGGCCTTCATCAGTAGTTGCCAAGTTTGAGGTCTTAGCTATGTTACTACTGTCCTCAGGTTCACCACTGGGTGACAAGTGAGTAGTAGCAGCCTCAAAAGTGTCAAAAGTTTGTAAGTTTGGGCTTATAAACTCTTGTTCATCCACATCTCTCTGGGTTGGGCTAGTAGGATCCACATTAATGTCAACTTCTGAAGGCATCTCCCCAATTTGATGTGTTGCTGGGGGAGTGACATTTGGTGAATGGGTTCCTTTTAGTCCTGAGAGAAGTTGGGCAATTTTCTATTGTTGTGTGGGAGGGTTCAGGTTCAGTAGTTATAAGGGGTTGGTGTTCAGGAGTTTGGATGGGTTCAGGGTTGGTTTCAGCAGTTTCAAAAGCAGGGTCAACAGTTATTGGTTTCTTAAATCTTTTTCTTTGAAAGATAACTGTGACAGGTTTTCTTTTGGTTGGTGGAGAAGGAGTGTGCTGAGAGGATGTTTCAGCCACTTCCTTATCAAGTGCAGATTGCACATCAGTAGTTTCAGGTTTCTCCACTTCCTGATCTTTCTTTTTCAGTGATTTGGTTTGTTTTGGTTTTTGTTGTTTATGCTTTTTAGTTTTCTTTTTGGGTTTGGAAGATGTGGGTTCCTTGGGGATGGGTTGTTCTTCCCCTTGGTCATCTTCTAGCACAAGTGCTTGTTGTGCCTAGAGAATACTTGAGCAGTTAAAGGGTTTAAAGTTGTTGGTTCACCCTCAAGTACTCCCTCTCCAAGCTCCTTTATTATGCATTGCATAACAAATCTTGGGTACAACAAATTTTTTTTTTTATCATTTTCATGATGCAAAACCAGTTCATTGAAAAATAATTTTGATGCCTTAAAAGGAGTTTCATTTATGATGGAATGAAAAATAGGTTGAAAAGTAGAAGGCATCTGATCTATTGACCCAGTTTTTGGACTTAGACACATAATAATATAATGAAATAACAGTTTATATTGTGGGTCAAAATATTTCTTATAAACTGTTGCTTGTGCCAAAGTACCTTGATAACCACACTCTGTCATGGTTAGATGGATGTCTGAGTTTGGAATATGCTCAGGTGCCTCAGAATCCTTCAAACCAAGCCTGATGCTTAGTGTTTCTGGTGAGATGTCCATCAGTTTCCCTTTTATGGAAAATTTGAGGGAAATCACTTCATTGTTTACCTTCACCGTCTCCGAGTTAGCCCAGAACTCATTAAGAGTTTCATCATGAATGGGTGGATCGATGGTGAAAGCATCATAATATTGGGATTTCATGATGAGATCAATCATCTCATCATACTGGGACCAGGCTTCATCTTTAACAAAGTAGCCTCTTTGATTGTGTCCCTGTTTTAACACGAGAGCCATGGTTGTTTTTGATCGAACAGTAATTTTTAGGTTAGAGAAGGGGTTTTGCTTTGAATTTGAGAGAGAGAGAGGGAATTTTGCTTTTTGAATGGATAAGTGTTTGAAAAGGGTATTTATCAGAAGTTTTTAACCGACTAGGTCAAACTTCTGATGAGTGAAAAGTCTGTTTTACCCTTTTTAGTCAAACTACTGAAGAAAAAGGTTTCTTCATCAGTGGTTTTAGTCATCTCTTCAGCAGTTTCAACTGCTGGTGCAAATGACTTTTAAAACACTTTACTAACTTCTGATTTTCATCAGTAGTTATATCCATTTTGAAAATATCCCATTTTTGATGTTTATCAGTAGTTTTCAAAATTTGTTCATCAGTACTTTCTCTTTCTCAAATTTTTGGTCTTCAGAGGTTTGTGACAGATAAGTATGTAAGTGAAAATAAAATATGTGCAGAACTAAAAAGTGAAACACTTACAGACTTTCTTCTAAGTTTAACATCCCAAGCATGGATACTAACCTCGGAAAAGTTGTTGAATCAAGGGGTTTGGTGAAAATGTCAGCTATTTGATTAGCTGTTGTGACATGCTTCACCTCAATCTTGCCTATTTCATAGCAATCTCTTATGAAATGATACCTGATTTCAATGTGTTTAGTCTTTGAAAACTGAACAGGATTTTGAATGATGCTAATGGCAGATTTGCTGTCTACTAAAAGTGGGGTCTTGGTCTCTTTGATTCCATAATCAAGCAGTTGATATTGGAGCCATTGTATCTGTGAAGTACAGCTTGGAGCAGCAATGTATTCAGCTTCAGCTGTTGAAGTTGCCACAGATGTTTATTTCTTTGATTGCCAGGACACCAGACAGTTTCCTAAGAATTGACAACCACCAGATGTTGACTTTCTTGACATCTTGCAGCGTGCATAGTCACTGTCTGAAAAAGCAGTTAACTTGGTATTGCTTGAAGCAGGATACCAAATTCCTAAAGTAGGAGTTCCTTTCAGATATCTGAAGATTCTTTTGACTGCAATTAGGTGTCATTCTCTTGGTGCAGATTGGTATCTAGCACAGACACAAGTTGAAAACATGATATCTGGTCTAGAAGCAGTTAAATACAAAAGAGAACCTATCATACATCTATACATGGTTTGATCAATGTGTTTCCCTTGATCATCTGGTTCAACTTGTGTGATTGGTGTCATGGGAGTGGAACATGTTTTACAGTCTTGTAAAGAAAATTTGTTCAATAATTCTTTAACATATTTTGATTGATGTATAAGTGTTCCATTTGACTGTTGCTTGATTTGCAGTCCCAAAAAGTACTGCAATTCTCCCATTGTACTCATTTCAAATTTTGATTGCATGAGTTTCTTAAATTCTTCACACAGTTTTGAGTTTGTTGAACCAAATATGATATCATCAACATAGATTTGAACAAGTAAGACATGATTTCCAACATGTTTTATGAAAAGAGTTTTATCCATGGATCCCCTTGAGAAGTGATTCTTAAGTAAAAAGTTGGAAAGTGTTTCATACCAGGCTCTTGGAGCCTGTTTTAGCCCCTAAAGAGCTTTGTCAAGTCTGTAAACCCAATCAGGATGAGAAGGATCCTCAAACCCTGGAGGTTGACAGACATACACTTCCTCTTTTATTTTTCCATACAAAAATGCACTTTTGACATCCATTTGATAAACTTTTATGTTGTTGGAAATTGCATAAGCTAAAAATAACCTGATAGCTTCAAGTCTTGCAACTGGTGCAAAGGTTTCATCATAATCAATTCCTTCCTCTTGGGAATAACCTTGTACCACTAGTCTTGCTTTGTTCTTGATGATCATACCAGCCTCATCTGATTTGTTTCTGAAGACCCATCTTGTTCCAATTGGTTGCTTGTTTTCAGGTAAGGGACAGATTTCCCAAACCTGTTGTTTCTTGAATTGAAGCAACTCTTCTTGCATTGCTTGCACCCAATTGTTGTCTTTGAGGGCTTCTTGATACTTCTTTGGTTCCAACTGAGAGATAAATGCTGAGAATAAGCAAAAGTTGGAAAGCTGGTTTCTTGTGAGTACCCCTGATGCAATATCACCCATGATTTGATCCAATGGATGATCCTTTTGTTCAATCAGTTGTTGTAAACCTGTACTGGATGATGGCTCTACAGGTTCTTCAAATAAACCACTGAGATTGATAATATCTGGTTCAGCTGTTATTTGAACTTCAGGAGTTTTAGGTTCAGCTGAATCAGTAGTTTCAAAATGTTCATCAGTAGTTCCTGAAGTTGAAGCTATTGAAACTTCTGAAGGTTTAATAGTTGATCTTCTGACTGTGTTTGGAGTCCATGGTGCATGACTATCATCTTCAAATCCTTGAAAACCATTTTGAGGAGGTTTGGATGATTCAACAGTCTTTTCAGGTCCGAAATGAAAGTTGTCAAGATCAAATAATTCAGCAGGATTTGCTGGAATAAGAGTGTGTTTTGATTCATTTAACTTGACATTCAGTGTTTCTTCTACTATCTTGGTTCTTGAATTGAAAACTTTGTAAGCTTTTCTCAAAGGAGAGTAACCAAGAAAGTAACCTGTATCAACTTTTGCAGCAAACTTAGAGATAGAGTCTTTGATGTTGAGGATAAAACATTGACATCCAAAAGCCCTGAAGAAGGAGATAAGGGGCTTTATGCCATGAAGAATTTCATAGGCAGTCTTGGTATGTCTCTTGTTGATAAGAACTCTATTCTAAACATAACATGCAGTGTTGACTGCTTCAGCCCAAAAATACAAAGGTAGGCCTGAATCAGCTAACATTGTTCTGGCTGCTTCAATTAATGTTCTGTTCTTTCTTTCTACCACACCATTTTGTTCAGGAGTTCTGGGAATGCTGAACTGTCTAACAATCCCTTTAGACAGACAGAATTCATCCAGAGTTTTGTTCCTGAACTCTGTCCCATTGTCACTCCTGATGACTTTGACAGATAGAGAGTATTGCTTCTCTACTTGTAGAATAAAGAACTTGATGATTTCAGCTGCCTCATCCTTGGAATATAAGAAGAAGACCCGTGTGAATCTTGAGTAGTCATCAATGATGACCAAGCAGTACTTCTTCTTACCAAGGCTCATAATCTTGACTGGTCCAAATAAGTCCATATGGAGTAGTTGAAGACATGAAGTTGTTTTTGATTCTTCAATAGACTTATAGGAGGACTTATGTTGTTTACCTTTAAGACAGGAAACACAGTGTTCTTTGCACTGATATTCCTTCAAAGGTAGACCTCTGACCAAGCCCATTTTTGTGACTTTATGGATGGTTTTAAAGTTCACATGGCCAAGTCTCCTGTGCCAGAGATCATTTTCTGAAGTTGATGCCTTTGAGAAGAAACAGGCAGTCTTGTTCAATACTTTGTCTTTTTCAATGTCCACTGCATAGACATTGCCACATCTTTTGGCAATCAGCAAAGTATGATCTTCAATAATCTTCTCTATCAACTTCTGGCCTTCTGGTGATACGATCTTGCATGTTGTCTTTGTGAAAAAGGAAGAATATCCTTTGTCACACATTTGTGAGACACTCAGCAAGTTGTACTCAAGGTTTTCAACCAGATTGACCTTGTCAAACTGCATTTTTCCTGAGGATACATTGCCATATCCTAGCACATATCCCTTGGCATTGTTCCCAAAGGACACAGATCCTTCTCTTTGGCTGATAAAATTGTTTATCAGGTATCTGCATCCAGTCATGTGCATTGAGCCTCCACTATCCACATACCATATGTTATTCAAACCTCTGGAGACCCTCTGCACAAGATAGCAAATTAGTTAGTTTTGGCAACCCAAGCCAGTTTGGCTTTGGGTTTGCTCTTGAGAACAGGTGCAGCTTGTTGTGGACCAATTTTAGAAATCCATGTCTTTTTGGCAATGGATTTGTCATTAAGAACAATGGTGGGTTCTTTTTGGTTTCCACCATCAACTTTGGTCATTAGAAGTTTAACCAGGTTTATCAAATCTTTAACTTCAGCAGTTTGTGAAACTGCTGATGAGTTAGGTGAAACATCTGAAGTTGAACTTTGAGAAGATGACCTTTGTTGAGATAAAGTCCTCTTCTTAGAAAGGGTTTTGTTTGATTGTTGTTTGTTGGGAAAAAGGTATTTTTAAAATCTTGTTTTATCTGTTTTCCCACAATCAGTTGTTGACTTTGTTTATTTAACTGTTTTACCTTTCTATATCTGCAAAGTTCAGTTATGTGGTTAAACAGACCACATATTTCACATGCTTTTGCCTTCTCTTTCTTTTTAGTTAAATCAAGAGAGCTGGAAGGCAATTTACTGACAAAATCAGATTTTTGAGATAGGTCATCAGCAGTTTTCAGGGTCTCAACTCCTGATGTAGTTGAAACTGCTGATGGCTTAGTGTCAGTAGTTTTAACTTCTGCAGTACTTCCCTTTTTAAGGAAGTTCTGATGGTAGGATGTGCATTCCTCCATATCAGAAGTTTGAATCAATTTCTTCCCATCATTATCAGTTTTGTGGGTGAAATCTGTTAGTGATTCAGTGTTGGTATATCCAATGCCAAACTTAACATTGGCTGCAGTTTGTTTGTTAAGCAACATTTGATACCCTTTACAAGACTCAACCCATTTTTCACAATCAACCTTGGTGTCAGCAAGCTCTTGTCTGACATTTCCTAGGCTGTCTATCATTGTTTTAATTTGTGCTTCTGTTTCAATGGATTTATCATTCAGTTTGGAAATTTCTTTGTTTTTCAAAACAATTTTTCTTTCAAATCACACTTCATTTGTGTGAATTTTCTTTCCATGTCATTGGTTTTGCCTTGTAAATGCACATTAGTTTCTCTAATTAAAGCAAAAGATTCTTTGCAAGATTTAGTTCAAAGCTTTAACAGAGATTGTTGTGATACCTGTGTGAGAGCAGAATTTGAAGAGTATCCTTCAAAAGCCATTAAGGCAAAGTTCTTTCTGCCATTATCAGGTTCTCCCCAGTTGACATCATAGACCTTATTGCCTGCATCCTGACTGCATTCTGATGTGTCATAAGGAAGACTGCTCCAGTCAACATACCCTGAGGTAAATAAGCTTTGTTGCTGAGGGGGTTGTTGAGTTTGTGCAGGTTGTTGAGCAGTTGGAAAAGGAGGCATCAGCTGCTGTTGTTGTTGAGCAGGCATCTGAACATATTGTACTTGTGGCACATATTGAACATGTGGAGCTTGTGCCTGTACAAAATGAGCACTCCCTTGAGTTCCATTATTCCTATTATATGAGGGGTTAAATTGATTTCCAGACATTGGTTGGTTGTAGCTAGAGCTTCTACATTCTCTAGCAAAGTGTCCCAACTTTTGACACTTATGACGTCTAAGTTTAGATTTGTCAAAACCAACTTTTGTTGAGTTGTTTAGTCCTGGAAATTTCCTTCCTGACCTTTTATAAAATTTGTTAGTTTTTAAGCTTAACAAGGCCAGTTGGTGCAATATTTCCATTTCTTCTAAGTCATCACTGCTAAAATATTTTAAATCATCCATGATGAAACACATGTTGTCAGCAGTTTGACTCAGTTCTTCATTGTCATAAGCTGGGAAAGATCCATCTGATGAGATCCCAGCTGTTATGTCAATGTGTTCAAAAGAACCAAAATTATTAGAACAGGATGGTGAGTCATGTCCTAATAGGGCTGTGCTACCCGGAGTATAGTCATCGGCAGTTTTACAAGATTCCTGCAACTTTTTCTTTTGATTGATTTCTCTCTCAAAAGTTAGTAATTTACCATGTAACCTAGTTAGGTTCAAGGTATTAAAATCTGAACTTGTTCTGAGGACTATAGAGTAAGTTTCCCATTTTGAAGGTAGAGACCTTAAAAATCTATGCAACATAGACTCATTTGAATAGGTCTGATTGTTTATTTTTAACTCAGAGATGAGTGAAGAAAATCATTCAAATTGTTGTGTTAAAGATTCACCCTCTATGTGAGTAAAAGTTTCATATTGTTGAGCCAATATTTCTCTGATGTTGGCTATCACCTCAGCAGTTCCTGCAAACTGCTCTTTTAGGCAATCCCACAGCTCTTTGGCACTTTCACAGTGTAAAAGGCCAGCATAAATTTCGTTTGGGAGAGCCATAGCCAACATGGAGAAAGCTTTTGCATCAAGCTCAAACTTTTGGAAATCTTCCTCCGTGTATTCTTCTGGATCTTTTGGTCTTTCAGTCTTTCCCTCTGGATCACTTACTACTGGTTTATGAGGTCCAAAAACTACAGACCTCCAACATCCAGTGTTTGTTTGGGAAATAGTATGTGCCAACCTTTTAGACCATATGTTATATTCATTTCTGACTAACATAGGAGGTTTGTTGGCAGATCCAGTATTACAGGGGTCCATTTTTAAGAAGTTTGGATTTGTCAATACTTCTTTAAAGAGATCGATTAAAAAGTGAGCCTTTTATCCTTAATTGAATATCAATATTGAGCCTGTGTCTGAATCTCAATTTGTTAGATTGATTTTGATCAGATTAACCAGATGCTCTGATACCAATTGTTGGATCAGTGGCTTAGTTTATGAACACTTATGTGTTATCAGATTTATATATGAGTTATTAAGCAGCGGAAATACAAGTGTTCAAAGGTCTAAAAGATCACATTGATGAGGAGTTATTACTCCCCCTTGACTGAATAATAAATGAGAAACAATAAATACAGTTAAGTGTAAAGCAGTAAAGCAATTTATGTTTCTTAGATGTGAAATGGAATTATAAGTTTAAAGCCCGAAGGATTTCAATTTAAGATCAAAGATATTATACTAAGATAAGCTTACAACAGCCTGTACATTGAAACTTGAAATCTAGACTTTAACAAAACAATATAATAAACAAACTGCTGATCTTCAGTCGGTTAGAAGCTTCTGATGCAAAGTGCTGATGAGTGACAAACTGCTGATGAGCAGTTTGTCTTTAGCAGTTCTTCAGTGAAATGTCTGGTTAGACTTCAGAACTTCTGATGATTTTACTCTTCAGTACTTTGGTGTTTGTTCTTCAGCACTTCTATACTTAGGCAGATATGAATTGGACTAAGGTTATCAAAAGGTGGTTTCTTCAATCCTCTTTGTCCCAACAATATGTTAATGACACAATCCAAATCATTAGTCGCAAAACGTGCATCTACAAACTCCCCCTCGACTATTGATTAGATTGCCTTCTAGCTTCATCCATCGCCTTGTTCATTAACTTGAGTCTAAGTTGCTTTTTCTGATCTTTCGTCATCTCAGGCTCAAGTTTTCTTTTCACTGAACGCTTCGGTACATCAGCTATCTTCACCTTCTTTCCCAACTTAGTATCCAGGTTGCTACCGGAGTTGATATCGTTCGCAAAACACACTCCGACAACCTGCTGATACTTCTTCGCCTGCGATGCATCATTGGGATCACTGAAAATCGGATTGTAATAAAGCATGATAATGTCGTCGAATGTACAGTTAATGAGCCACATTGGGTCAAAAACGTGTATCTTCTTATACTTATCCTTCCCATCTCTTAACACAATCACAGCCTCTGCATTCCTCCAATCGTAATACCAGAATATGAAGTCTTCACTGAAGTGTTGTTGTAATGGCATCAAATGAATCTTCCTCATCACTTAAGGAGCTTTGTAAATCAATGTAACCCGCTTCTTACCGTTCTAGGATCAACATCCCTATGAACTTTTCTCGTTGGGTATTGAGGCTTAATCATATTCCATTTAGTTCTGCTTTCCCAGACCAACCTATCAGCAAACCAACCCACAGCCGTATCATTCACAAAAGCACCAGTCATAGGGAATCTTCAAATGTCTCTAACCGCCCAGTACGGTAGAGTTAATAAATCATGAAATCTGTAAAAGTACAGAATTTCTGATTCCCATTTAACTGCAATACACTTCAATCTTCCAAGATACTTCCAACCAAGAGCTCTGCCTTTGAACTTCTGATTGTGGTATCTATAGAATCCACCTTGAGCTTCATGCTTAGGTCTTTTTTCATCAGCTTCTTTCAACCTTCTTAACAACGTCTTTAAGTCATCATTCTGATCAGATGGTTTCTGTTGATCTCCACCAAATACCTTCTCAACAAACTCCTCACTACGCTTTTCAGCTTTCTTTCTAGCTTCTCTTTGTCGTAGTTCGGTAAAGTCTGGGAATACCTCATCTTCATTATTCTCTCTAAAGTAGTGAGGGTACTCTTCATGAGTAATATCCTCTATTTCAATTTCCTCCATCTCCGGTGTATGTTTATCATCAGAATGATTTCCAATATCCATTTCAGGAATATCTGGAATCATCTGATCCATCATGATCTCTTCCAATGTATTTCCTACTCGTTGTGCTATACCTTCCAAAATCTCCTTAGCTACAGCAGCAGACACCTCTCCTTCTTCTAAATTAGGATCATTGTGTTCTAATTCAAACCTCATATCCTCAGTTTGAAAGATTTCAGCAAATTTTCCTGTGAATTCTATCGTCCATTCTCTTTTCTCGAGCATCTCACGATAAACATTCTTCACATCATCAGACAGAGATCTTACTTTCTCATTCCAGAATATACTCTCATCTGAATCAACATTCTCACCAGCTTTCTTCTTAGAGCTCGACTCTCCTGCATCACCTTTCTTTGTCTTTCTCTTCTCAAAGGTAAACTTACATGAGTCATCTCCACCATCATCATCACTATCATCACTCTTATCATCATCATCTTTATCTTTACTACCCGATCCCTCAGCATCATCATCCTTATCATCTTTATCAGATTCATCATCAGAACCTTCCTCTGATTCATCTTCGTCATCATCTTCTTTCTCTTCATCCGAGGGCTCAAAATCTACTTTCTCCTCATCTTTTTCTTTATCCTCTTCTCCATCTTTTAACTTTGGAGCTTCTCCATATAGTTTGTCAAGTAAATCACTCATACGTTTATTCTCTTTCTTCAGCTCTTTGTTGTCAACTTTTATGAGCTTTATCATCCTTCTGTTTCTGTTACACTTTACTTCAAGATCTTTCTTCTCTTCTTCAAGCTGTTTAACCTTCTTCTAAATCTCATCTTGATTAGTCTTTGATGCAACCACAATCTGAAGCATCTTCTCTTCATTCTTTTTGAACTTATTGATTTCAGCTTGTAGAGCAATGATCATCTTCATCATGTCTTCCATCTTTTTGTTAACTTGTTTCATCACATCATCAGAAACAGTAACTTTAGATGCTTTGGAAGATTCAACCTCTTTAGCCTTTTCTTTCTCAGGATTCTTAAACATATTGAGAACATTTTCTAAAGCAGCTTCAAAATCAGGTACTGGTGCTACTTCTGGTTCTTTTGTCTTTTTCTGCTTCTTTGTGACGGGTGAAGATACCTTGGATGATGTACCAGCGTCAGGTATTTTCTTACCTTTCAGCAACTGTTCAATCCCTTTTTCTCTAAGCTTCTTTGTACTCACTTTCTTTGCCATCGATTTGTGCTTGGGCTTCTTTAAGTTTACAACCACTATCGATCCTTCAAAGTCTCCAATGTCAACACTTAAACCTCCTTCTACATCAATCGACTCTTTCTGCAAAACTTCTTCAACAGTTTTATTAAGTAATTCAGACTCCCCAACCACAGTGGCCTTGCGTTCGGTAGTCTTTACTAATTCTTCTTCAGAATCCCACTGCTCTTCCTCCTCAGTCTCTTCTGAATCAACAGAATCTTCATCTACCAAACTCGTACCCTTCTTTGCAGTTGTTTTCTTACATGCACCTTGTTTCTTAGATTCACCCTGATCAATCTTTGCTTTGCCCTTCCCTTTGGCTCCAACGTTTTTCACTTGCCTCTTCCACTTCGTACTTGCATCAGCATACACTAGAGGATCATCGTTGTTAGAATCACTATTATCATGACGTGCTTTGTTCAATCCTGGGTCAGTGTAACCCGGATTAACTAAAGCTCCAAACAATCTTCTATTTGGTGGCTTCTCATTGTCAGGCACACCTTTGTATCCTTTCATTCTCACAAGGGTTCTTATGTTCATGTGATCTTGACCTAAAACCATCGTCGGATCCTTCCTCAAGTTAGGATATTTGTTGTCAAAGATCATCATCAGGAACCTTGGGTACAACATAAACTTCTTGTTTTTTAAACCTTTCAACATCTCAAGCATGTGGTCTAGAATCATTCCAGCAATGTTAAATAGTTTGTTGAGAGTCAACTCAACCATTAACGAGCTAAGACTTTTCCTCATCACATCATACCCACCACTAACACATCCAAAAACATGAATAATCACGTGTGCGAAATACTTAAACTGCACACTGAGCTTTCCTTTGTGTAGTGCGCCATCAGTTATCGGACCTTATACTTCATTCATAAAAAGCAAGCCCTCTGCTCGGTCCACGATAGAACTCTGGGATCAGTACTCACTTCAAACTTAATCTTTAAAGCATCTCTGATGTCATCTTCAGTAATGAACATTTCCATCCCTTGAATAACACTTCGGATAATCGTCTTGTCTTTCAAGAAATCATATCTCGCGTTCTTATAGAAATCTTCTACAATATCTTTGTAAATGATGACTGGTGTAGCTATGGCATGTATGATTCGGCTTCGTCTTAAAAAGTCCACAATTCCAGTAAACTCTGTATTCTTCAAAACATCACCGACATAGGCACAACAGTTATGCGGTGCTTCAAACGGCCAAGCTTGTGGTACATTCTCAGCTTCTGGAACTGGATCCTCAATAACATTTTCCACTGGAATTTCAACGTTCTCCGGTTGTTCAGCCATCTGCAAATCAAAAATCAGAAAAATACGTCAAAACATAAAAACGACAAACTTAGAAATTTTAGGTTTTTATCAAAATTCCACTTTCGCCCGTTTTGGTGGTTCGAAAGTGAAATTTTATGGTTCGAAGGTGTAAAATCTGGCCCGAATGTGGAAATATTTGATTTAAAATTCGCATTCGTCCATTTAGGTCTACCTTCGTCCCTAGTATTCTACATTCGCCCGTTTTGAACAGGACGAATGTAAACTGTTTGACCCAAAATTTGAAAATTTTCATCTGTTGTGTTTTAGCCTCTGATTTTGATTCACACTAGTCCTATAATGACCGACTAAGCCTAAACAAGCATCAATTGTTGTTTCCATTCAATTTTTATTAGTTTTCTCAAGGAATTAGGGTTCGTAACCCTTAAACAATCGATTAACAGATTTTAACAACTAATTAATCTAATTCCTTATACATTCTCCCCCTAAAACTAATAAGGATTGAATCCTTGACAAAAAATTGCATTAAAACAATCCATATGAGTCCAGATTAATCAGTCTAGGGTTTTACGAACGAAAACCCAATTCCGGCTTCAATAATGAGCCATTACCTGTAAAAATGGAGTTAAAATGATCAGCAAAGAACAGGGAACAAGATTATCAAGTGAAAAGAAACAGGGCAACAAGTTCTTGTACTTTAGAAAATTTTTGAAAAATATCAGAATGGGAGATCGAACCTGGAAATGGCCTTATATAGATGCTACATTCGCCCTTTGCTCATGGACGAATGTGGGATATATTCACTTTCGCCCCAACTGAATGGCACGAAAGTGAAGTTTAGACCCGAAGGTGAAAATAATTGATAAAGACTCCACCTTCGTCCAGAACAAAAAGCACGAATGTGTAAAATTTTCCACATTCGACCCATTTAAGGGGCGAATGTGAGATGGAAAATTTTGAAATTTTTACCAAATCACGAAATCGAATCCCGTTCAACATTTTTCAACACGTTAAGTCTCAAACACTCATCATTTCAGTTTAGAATGATACAAAGCTCAGATGGTTTCATCAAATCTCAGAAATTGACCATCAAACACCGTCGGTTATCTAAAAATAAAGCAGAAATACAAAACTTTTGGTTTTTCTAAAATTTATATCAAAACCCACCTAAAATCTTTTTGAGTTTTGTATCTTTTTGACAATGAAACTAAAATGCATAAAGGTAAATAAAGCAGTAAACATTTTGTGATGTCCGGTAAGAGGATCATATCAGTTATGGATCTGAGCGGAAATGTATCACATGTCACATGTGACATATATGATACATGTAAAAATGAACATCTTTGAGCAAGGAATCCCCATTTGAATGATTCACGATCGATATTTTTATTCATATTGAAACTTACAAAGTTGTTCTTTTGGTAAATTCTAGGACCTGGATGAGGCTTTGTAATACCCGTTCAATTGACATAGACCCACGTTCTCTAGTAAAATGAAAATACGCCCCCGTGAGAGCCCTCTATTTGACTAACGTACTCCTTTTCCCCCCAAACCTTCACTGGGAATGATTGACCTTCGGATTCAAATAATAGCGCATCGCGTAATGTAAGTACTCCTTCCCATTTCTTCTTTTATGATTTTATCTACTTGAAATGCTTACAGCTAAGTGCGGAGAAGGTACCCAGGGGACCAAACGAAACGGCACTGAAGGGTCTTCAACTAAAGCTTCGGCAGTACTGAAAGACGACTAAAGACTTATAAAGCAGACTTAAGGATAATACCCCACCTTACCGGATTTGTCAAAAAAGGAAAGGCTCGAAAGACCTATTTGACAAGTTTCCTTATGTTACCTATATTTCTAAGGTAACATAAGGATAATACCCTTATTTCTAAGGTCTAACCTTTCGCCCCCTACTGAAATCTGGGCCGGGATCAATAAGTGAAATAGGACACACCTGCGCGGATTACAGGTGATAGTTACAAGAATGGTGGGGAAGTTAACAGTAACCGACGACATTCAGGGATGGATGTAGACCCATCGGGCAGGGATAATCATTCCGGTCCTGGGAGAGGTGGCGACCATTCTCAAGAACCAAAAAGACTGAGCTGAGGGGAAGCCCTATGACTCACTGAAACGACGACAGGAGGGCCCTTGATCTATCAATATAGGGAGAAAAAAAGGCTTTGTCATTGTCAGTCAACTAAGTAGGGCCTGAGGCCCCCTGTGAATCCGTAAATCTGAGGAGCATGCCGCAACAAAAGGATGGTCCCCTATGCATTTCATTCTTTCCGGAAGAGAAAAAAAGAAGTACCCCCCATCATAGTGAACCTCTCCTTGTGATCGGGATGAGGTAGATGCCTCCCAGCTGGGGGGCGGATCGAATCGGAGTTTCCTTAGGTAGCCACCGACCTACATTTATCCTTAAACTTCCGTGCTTGGAGGAGAAGAAGCGAATAAAGGTACGCTCGCTTACTGTCTTGTTCTCTGTCGCGAACTGGGATCGCTCGCCAGCTAGGTCAGATTGGAGCAACATTGTATGAGAACATATTACCCATATTCGGGGACAAGGGGCGAAACGACCTCTCGATCTACTTATTGCAGCCTAGGAATGAAAACGTCGTCTAGGCGTTACCTGTTGCTCCGATCTCCCCTACGCCTAGGATGTTGTCTGGACCCACCAAGAGCCATAGTTAGTTGCTGTTTCCATTTGGTAGTTTTTTTCTCGTTGTTGATACCGGCAAGACCCAGCCAGATGATGTCTGCTGGTTGGTAGTGAGAGGACTCTTAGTACCTGCATACCCAAAAGGGGGCGCTGGTTAAAAAACAAGAATTTTTCTCTTTCTTGCTCTCCCTTAGCAGCGGGAAAGGAGTCTATCTATCTGCCTAGCTTTGGTAGATTTCCCCCAACGCAATCCACATAAATTCCACGAATCCCTTGGTGGATAAGTCCGACGACTCAGCAGCAGTGTGGAATTTTCTTTCTTGTTTGCTGGATCTGATCTATAGTTAGGGGGCAATACATACCAAAAGGTTTGAAGAAGGAGAATGAGTGAAGATCTGCCCCAGCCAAGTCGTCGACCGCTGCGGTACCTGAACTGAATGCTCTGAGGTTGAAAGGCAAGTAGATAAGCAGATTCCTACCTGTATTTTTATTGTCTCGATTCGTCCACTGCTGCTACTGATAATGGAAAAGGTTATGAAGTTGACTTCTTTGCCTTCTTGAAGGTGGTTGGGCATTAACCAACACAACAGTGAAACCCGATCCAGCTTTCGCTCCCTCCGCTTCCTCAGGGCCCTCACTTCCTCACTCAACTCACTCAGACGCCCGCCTCACGTCACTTCGCTCGCCTTGGGAGGAAGGCTACTGATGGTAGCGAATCTCAGAATACGAATAAGATCAGAAAGGCCATCATAAGAGCAAACAAGGCAATGGCTTCCATGAGAGCAAAGCCTAAAATGGCATAACCAAACAATTTAGTATCCAATTACGGACTCCGTGCTACTGAATGGATCAACGAACTGAATATCTTTCCAATTCCGACTGCAGCTCCAGCTAAAGCAATTGTAGCAGTTCCAGCACCGATGACTTTTAAACCCTCCATAACATCTTTAAAAGTTTTCATTACACGGCAACTGGTGATATTGTGATCCACATAAGGTCACATGCAGATTGTTATGCAGTGCTTTAAAATGATACGATTTAGGTGTATTATACTAACACGTTGTGGTTCCCACACACACGACATACTCCCGTATCAAGAAATTGCACAAAGCTTCCTCGTAACGCGTGATTATGCCAGAGTTATCCGTTTAGTTACAAGATATATAGCACAGAGGTGTACAGGTCAGCAAACAAATGCAGCAAAGTAACATGTGCATATATACCAGGTTGAGGCTGATATCAACTACTGATTTGCATCAGTAAATTGATACGATGTAATTATGATCTTTGATCAGTAAAAACATGAAGTTCCTCTATTCGGTAACTTTCGGTTTTGGCATTTAAGCTCTTTTAGCAAATATTCTGATTAAACAGGGTCCGTAAATCAATACGACAAAAGTTTAATCAGAATATCCCGGATAACAATAACATAACGACCCGAAACCTCTGATTTTGGCAACTCTATCAAACGAAATTACGGTACTAAGACCATATGCTCATGAGGTTTTCAGCCACGAACGAGTAGTTCGTTATGTTTGTATCACTAATGCACACAGTTTTTAGTCTACGAAGCCTATCAGCACATCACACGTAGTCAACACACGCCTCATATTACATTACATGACTTTAGCCTGTGTCAGATCCCCACTGATGTACTATCATTTCCTCTTTTTATCCTGGAAATCATTTTTGGTTTTTCTATTTTTATGGCTTTTTGAATTTCTCAATGTTTTTGGTTTTTCTGATAAAAGACTCCCCCTAAAATGTAAAACATATTTTTGGGTTTTTGAATTTTCTGAAAAAAAAACTGTAAAAACTTTAAACAAAACTTTTAAAAACTAAAAAACTATAAACCGAGGTGCTGATTAGTCCTGTTTTTCCTTTATATTGTTTACTTTTAAAAGATACTCAAATCGGGATCTGTCAAAAGCTTTCGTGAACAAATCTGCACGTTGATAGTTAGTATGGATTTTGACCATATCTATCAATTCTTTAGCGTAACAATCACGGATAAAGTGATACTTAATCCGGATATGTTTAGCTTTAGAATGATTGCCCGTATCTTTAGTTAATGCGATCGCGGCTTCATTATCACAGTGTATAGGGGTTTTAAGAAATTTCAAACCGTAATCCACCATCTGCTGCTGAATCCAGAGCACTTGCGAACAGCAACTCGAGGCTGCAATGTACTCGGCTTCACAGGTAGACAGCGCGACCGAAGTCTGCTTCTTACATTGCTAGGTGACTAACCTGCTCCCTAAAAACTGGCATCCAGCTGTCGTGGATTTGCTATCCTTGTCACAGCCGCCCCAATCTGCATCACTAAAAGCGATAAAGTAAAAATTATCGTCATTAGGGTACCAAAGTCCTCTCGAGGGACAACCCTTCAGATATCTAAGCATACACTTGACCGCTATCAGAAGACTTTGCTTCGGCTTCGACTGATAACGAGCGCAGAGACATGTTGCGAACATAATGTCTGGACGAGATGCGGTAAGATACATCAGAGATCCGATGATTGCTCTGTATGTAAACGGGTCCGTCAGCTCCCCCTTAGCGTCCACTACAATCCCGTGATTGGGCTGAATCGGGGTATCCATCGGCTTGGAATCCTGCATCTGGAACCGGCTCAAGACTTCGGATACGTATTTTGTCTGGTGAATGAAGATCCCCGTTGGTCTTTGATCCACCTGCAAGCCGAGGAAAAACTGCATCTCCCCCATCGCACTCATTTCGAACATTTCCTGCATAACACGTTCAAACTCCCTGCACAAAAGTTTGTTAGTTGAGCCAAAAATAATATCGTCAACATATATCTGGACTAGAAGCAAATCATCTCCTGTTTTCTTCGTGAACAGGGTACAGTCGACCAGTCCGCGTTTGAATCCCTTCGACATGAGGTACGTGCTCAGCTCCTCGTACCATTGGCCTGGAGCCTGGTGCAACCCGTACAGTGCTTTGTTCAAGACGTAAACCTTATCCCGGTGGATAGGGTCTTCAAAGCCCGGTGGTTGACCAACGTAAACCTCCTCTTTGACAACTCCGTACAGAAATGCACTTTTGACGTCCTTCTGATACACCTTAAATTTCTTGTAGGAGGCAAACGCTAGAAACATTCGAATTGCCTCTATGCGCGCCACAGGTGCATAAATTTCATTATAGTCAATCCCCTCGATCTGATGAAACCTAGTACGACCAATCTGGCTTTGTTCCGTAGAATCACTCCTCGATCGTCTTTCTTACACTTAAACACCCACTTGGTACCAATCTTCTTCCGTCCTGGAGGTAAATCAGTGAGCGTCCAGACTCCCAACTTCTGAAATTGTAATAACTCCTCTTGCATCGCTTCAACCCAGGCGCATCCAAAAGAGCTTCTTCATATGTCCGCGGCTCGACCTGCGAAACATAACATGCAAACTACCAATCATTCTGACAACCAGATTTTTGTATTTCAGCATATAAAGCTAAAGCACCAAAACTTTCTGGTGAATTGACACTTCTCAGCTGTCCTCTCATCATTACACTACTTCTAGGGGCACCGATAACTTGCTCCAGTGGGTGAATACGGTGAATCCGAGATTCCGGATGTTCAGGTACAGTAACTCCCGTCTGAATAGTCAAGTTCTCTACTGCATCCGGATCATGACCCGTGTTAGACGATGAAGCAACATCTAGATTTGGGTTCACTGGCGGTGCCTCTGTTGCATTTTCAAGAATAACTTCTTCAAATTCTCCATCATCTTCCGATTCTGATGTATCTAAAGTTGTGGAAGCCTTTTGAAACACTTCTTCCTCCGGTACAGGAACATTGGTATCATCAGAAGCTGTTGGAGGAGTTATGGTGATCGGACGCACCAACGGTGAAGTCGCCGCGTTTTCACACTCGTAAAGTAATCGGATAACAGCCTTTTCAACCAAGTTATCTAGATTGAATGATTCAAAGAAATCATTGTAATCAAACATCCAATCAGGACCAATCCCTTGCACATTCTGAGTATACCGTTGAACTTCTACGTTAGACCAATCCTCCACCTGACGATTTCTTTTGTTGTATACCCGTTTGAGCGGGGTTGCATATCCAACAAAGTATCCCTCTTCAGCTTTCGGACTAAACTTCTCGCTTGGATTCAACATCGTGCACGGAGCCCCAAAAGGTTCTAGATACTCCAAGATGACTTTTGCGTTTGACAGGTCCAAATAGGTCCATGTGCAATCGCTCAAGCGGCATCTCAACAGAGTTAACTTTCTTCACTTTGTGGGACTGTCTGTGTTGCTTTCCCTTCTGACAATTCACGCACTTGTCATTCAAATGGAAGTGTTTAACATTCACGCCATCGACAAGCCCATTTTTCACTAAATGATTCATTTTCCTCAAATGAATATGCCCCATTCTTCTGTGCCACATTATCAATTCTTTCTCGGTCGCTTTTGTTAGAAAACATGTCACTTGCCCCTGGGATGTCATCGCCTTGGACATATCAAGAATATAGAGATTGTTGACGCGGGGTGCCTTCAACAAAACCCACTCTTTTGGAATTTCGAATCCCGGTTTGAGAATGTAGCAAGATTTGTCATCAAAATAAACAGTAAATTGTTTGTCACAGATTTGACTGACACTCAACAGATTATAATCTATCTGCTTCACATACGATATCCTCTCAAAGCTCACAATTCCATTACTCACGCTTCCTTCCATCATGATATATCCTCCTTTGTTCCCGGCAAATGCAACGTACCATCTGTTAATATTCTTCACATCCAATAGAAAAGCTAAATCCCCTGTCATGTGGCCTGAAGCTCCACTATCAACAATCCAGAGATTGCTAATAGGGCCAGCTGAAGCTCCCTGCACACATCAAGTAAAACAGTTAGTTCTTTCGGGGGACCCAAGCCTGAGTGGTCTTGGGTCTTTGAATATCACTTTTCAAAGAATCATCTAATTCAAGATTTGGTTTTGGATCAATCTTTTTAGGATCATTCAAAACTTTTTCAGCCTTTTCATTTGATTTTGAAGTTGAGGCTCCCGGAGTCCCATTTGGTGTCCAAGATTGTTCCGAACGCTTCAAAATACGAATCTGAGATTTTGGGGTCTCAGTCATTTTCTTAACATCGTTCTCAAATGAAACCTTCTTGGGTACCCTCTCTGATTTAACAAATTTAGGTCCAACATTTGATTTGATAGCAGGTTTTTGTGGAACACTTTGTCTATCATTTGTTGTGTTCACCATTGGTTTTCTCCACAGTTTCTCCATAGCTATCCGGTTACGACGATCATACTGAAATGGACGATCATTCCTCTTTTGATAAAAGTTGTTTTGGTTATAAAATTGTTGTGATTGAGGAACAAAACGCCTTTGTGGATAGTAATGATTATCAACCGGTTTCCTCATGAATTGCCTAACTTCAACTTCGTGCCTTTTGTGCCTCACGTACGGACAGTGAGCAAGTAAATGCCCTCTCTCCCCGCACTTAAAGCATGCACGGTATTCTTCAAACACATTTGGTGCATTCGGCTGAGCATATGATCTGACAGGATATTGATCATCATACTGTCTACGCCTTAAACTCTCAGGAAGTGGACCCTTCGAGTAGGCTGGCTCATGAAAACCGTTTGCTTTGTTTTTCGGTTTAATGAACTGGGTGACACGAACCTTTGGTTCTTTTGGAACATCCAAATATAGTTTCTTTAGAATTTCCGGTGGAATTTCATTTGTTCTCTCATGTTTTGGAAACCATATTGTGCTTTCTTGCCAAATTTTATCAATTTTGGAATAGTTAGCAAACTTAATTGGATATTCCTCGTCAGAGATGATCTTATCGGATCCTTCCATCCGATAAAATACCTTGACTGGTTTGTCACTCATTTCCTTTTTAACCTCTTTCTTCTCGGACTTCTTATCACGATGTGCGTTAGCCATCGGATGAACATGCTGAGATGGTGACACTGGTTCATTTGTAATGATGTGATTTTCTTTTGGAATATCACACGCATTAGCACTTTTGTCACTCTCAGAGTCGGAATCATCATTTTCCACTGTTACTCCCTCATCATTCAAACTTAAAATCGGTCTCACATCGGAATGAGGATCACCAACACTTGAAGTTTTGGATTCATTTTCCGATGCCGAGTCTGATTTTACTGAGCTCTCCGGTGTCACTTGATGACAATTGTGATTTTCAAAAAGTACCGGAGATGGCACAGACTTATAACTTGTGGTTTGATCATCAATGATGTGGTCAACGACATAAGCAATATGCTTGTAACTTTCTAATTTCTTGTTGACCTTTTCAGCAAAACACTTGATGGTGGCCATTTCCAACTTAGTGTTCTCAAGTTCATTAATATAATTGTTAATTGCTAATTGTTTTAATGAAAGAGTTTTCTTTAGGTCGGAAATGTCCTTTTTGTACCCATCAAGTACTTTGTTAAAAGCAATCACTTCTTTGGGAGCAGACTGACAGTTAATTATAGCACTACCGTGTTGAATGCGAAGTTCTTTGTTTTCATCTGTCAATCTGTCACAAGTTCCACAGTACTTATTACTTGTAACATCAGTGCTAGATTCAGTACTTACCTGTTTTGGAGGATCTGTCATGGCCATTAGAGCAAAATGAGCTTCCTTCCCAGCGGAGAACTTTGAATAATCGATTCTAGTGAAAGCATCATCCACTATGCATCACTTTCTCGTCTTTAGAAAATCTGCTTCTGCCAGCAACTGATCAATTTCATCATCCAAAGAAGTAACGCTGGCCTCTGAGTCTGATTCACTGTCTGAATCTGAATAAACTGACTCACACTCCTTAGGAACATCAGAAACTGTGTCAATCACCACTCCTGAACTTGCTTCCTCAGCTTGAACTTCAACCGTCTCAGTCTCCACATTCATCTCTTCCACCGATACCTCAACATCACTCTCAGTTTGTTCATCTTGATCAACTATCACCGACTCCTCGATATCAACCTGTCGGGCAACACATGCAACATTCCCACCAATAGTTATCTCCTCAACACCAATTTGCATCCCAGTCCTGTCAAACCTTTCATCATTCTGGATCACCAAAGCTTGATTCTGATTTGTATTATGTGGCTGCTCATTTGGTGTAGTGATCGGTATAACTGTTCTGTTTGTGTTATTTGGTGATTGAGTTTGGTTCTGGTTGGTTGTGTTTGGTTGTCTGTTTTGGTTGTTGTTAGAGGTGTTCTGTCGGTTTTGGTAATTGTTTTGGTTTTGATAGTTGTTGTTGTTTTGGAAAGAAACATGGTTTTGGTTCTCTTGTTGACGGTTTTGGTAGTTTGAGTTAAATGGGTTTCTGTTACCTTGCTTAGGAGGCTGAGTGCATTCTCTTTTGAAGTGTCCTTTACCTCCACCGTTAAAGCATGTAACTTTCTCCTTGTTAAAACCATAACTTGTGTTCGGAGAAGTTCCCAAATCAGTCCTCCGGGTCTTTTCTATAAACTCGGTTGCCCTTCTCATAATGCTTGCGAAGGCCCACTGAATGTCTATCAGCTCCATCTCCTCTTTGTCGATTTGTGCATAGTCTTCATTGGTCAAGTTGTTATTCCCAATTTGACTTGCAACTAAACCGTTATACGAAGCAACCATTGCTGAGACTAACGCAATATATTGCTGAGCAACCTCCACAGTCACATTACTTATATTAGATGTCTCCAATACCACCGGTTGCTTATTGGTTTGATTCACTTGAATCATTTGATTCATGTATGGTTGTTGTTGAGGTTGTTGTTGTGGTTGGTTAGCAGAATAGAAAGGAGCTTGCTGCATTGGAGAAACTGGTGAAATGAAAGAATTTGTGTATTGTTGTGGTGGTGGTGGTGTATATGATGGTTGTGAATAGGATGAGGTTTGTGCTAGGTAGTTGATGGGTTGTTTCGGTGGTTCCATGACACTTGAAATACAAGCTATATGAGGTGCCACTGTTCCACCAACACTCGAGTTCCCCACCGTTGCTGAAGTACCACCATGATATAACTCTGGATTCTGAGGAATCTGAGATCTCTTTGCTTTCCTCTTCTCCTCGAGTTCTTTATTCTCCAGCTTCTGAATAAACTTGTTGATTGTCCAATACTTGTAAGCATCCTTTTCTTTGAGTACCTCGACATGTTGATCCCAGTACGGTGGTAGTGCATCAGCAAACTTGTCCACCAGATCTGTCATAGGAATCTATATTTCATAACTAGACAATTCAGTTAGTAAATGACAATATCTAGGAGTCAACTCTTTCAACGTCTCGTTCCCGACATAACTAAAGTTCTCAAATTCTTTTCTCAACTCCTCCATCCTCAACCTTCTCGTCTTTTCGTTACCATCATGACGATTCTTAAGCACATCCCATAACTGCTTAGAAGTAGTGCACGACCCAAACTGATGTAACAAATCGTTTGTGATCGCCTGAGTTAACTGAGAATATGCCTTCTTTTCCACAGCAAATTTCTTCTTCTCATCGTTAGTCAAACTCTCCAAAGGAACAGGTTCACCGGTGTTCTCCAAAACTGGTGCAACATATCCTTTAGCTATCATCTGCCAAGCCTCTGTACCTTCCAACCCCATGCCTTCAAGATGAATCTTGAATTTCTTCTGCCACTGGTTATACTCCTGCATCTCCATTAGCTTGGGTGGCCGATTCCCGCTACTTGAAGATAAGTCATTTATTAGTGTAGAAATAGCATTGGTAGTTTGAGTATTTACCACAGCGGCTGCTACTCCCCAATAAGCTGCTGCAGGTTGTTGTGACGAAGATGCAACGCTCTGAGGCATCGAACTAGACATCGCTAAGTAGTTAATCGGTTGCGAACACTGAGTGCTCGATTTCTGAGCTGCCACTGTCCATGGGTCCATAGTCACTTGCTGCTGTTGTTGTGTCGTTCCCGGTCTCGGTGTAGTTGGAAAACTCCACATGATGTTCACAGACTTAGAAATTTACCACACTTAGAAAATTTTCCAAATATCCTTCTACTTTCGCCCCTTTGGATCTCACTTTCGTCCAAAACAATTCACCCGAAAGTAGATTCTGACCAGAAAGTAGAATATCTGCAAACAATTTCCACTTTCGTCCAAGACTCTCTCACTTTCGTCCACTATCTTTCCACTTTCGCTCCCCCGATTAACCGAATGTGGACTTTTATACCCGAATATGGAACTATCAACACAACAATCCTAGGTTCGCCCTGAAATTAGCTACTTTCGCCCAGAAAAAGCTCAGGTTCGCCCCTAAAAGGTCCAGGTTCACCCACATCTCTCTAGATTCGACCCATTCATGTTTGAAAAACGGTTACACTTTGAAAAACGGTTATTTTGATCTGAGATTTTCAAAAGTTTATGGATTTTGATGATCTTTATCAGGTTATGATTCGGAATTGATTTGGAACAACTTTAATTCTTGGAAAACTTGATTTTAACCACGAATTCAAATATGATCAAAAACCATTTTCATTGAAAAACAGAGAAAATATGATCAAAATTAGGTCCAAATCAGCTCTGATATTATCAATTTTGTTGTTGTATGATCTCTATGGCTCTAATCCCACTTTGTAGATGAAGAATTTTAGCTAAAACAGGATTATATGATCATACAAGTCACAATTCCAGGTGCGGAAACCCTAGAACTGAACAAAATGATAATACGCAAATCACAACACGTAAAATACCTTTTCAATCACCATTTTATAGATTACTTGTTCAAAATATTCAATACAATGACCTTACAAGTTAATCTAACACACTTACACACGACTTTAATCTAGAGTGAAACCAGACCTCTACACACACACTATCAATAACTATTCTAACTTACAAAATGAGCAAATCCTATATATAGTGTCTGCACGTTCGCCCATTTGCAAGGTGCGAATGTGGACTTTGTCCACATTCGCCCACTTCTTCAGTACGAATGTACATTCTTCTCTTCAGCATACTACCTTCGCCCACTTACATTCTTCCTTCGCCCTACAATACATACATTCGCCCAGCACATATTCACCTTCCCCCCTTCTATTATCAACTAACATATGTTAATGACACAATCCAAATCATTAGTCGCAAAACGTGCATCTACAAATCCTTTGCATAAGTATGGTTCCTTAAGATGGGAAAGAATGAGATTTATTTCCCTCCTTTTCCTATATTGTGCTAAATGCTCTTCAGGATCGGTAGATCCATCATGAAGCTTCATGCTTGGAGTCTGGATTCTCTTTGGTATCTCTACATCATATGTTGGAGGTGCAAAATGAGACACCCTATGACATGCAGAGGATACTTCAGGGATATGTTGTACCATCCCTGGTACACTTGACACCATATCCTTAATCTTTTGAAGCTCTTCTTGCCAATTGTGGACTTATACCTTTATCCTAAAAAAAGCAATATCGTTAGTACCAAAAGTAATTGAACTTAACTTGTTACCGAGATGGTTCAACAGCATATCCTGGATCTCTAGTTGTTGCCATCCCTGGAGCAGTAGTAATCTTCAAGAACAGAGAATCCGGTATTCATGGGAATGAAATCTTCTTGATGAATGCCCCAAGAGATGTTGGAATTGAAATTCGAAACTCTAGGTGTAGTGGTGTTCCCATATCTTCAACCGGTCTCTTTGAGGATGTCTTTGAGAGATTAAATTTCCCTCATCAACATTTGGTTGATTTCTTGCTGCTGTTGCTTCATTTGGTCTTTTATCATTGCAAACATGGAAAGGAGCTCGTCATTTGATACAAAAATAGGAGGAGTAGATGCAGATGTTCCCATCCCAGATCTAGCAATATTAGGAGGAACATTTCCGGTAACTTGTCCAGAAGTTTTAGGATGAGCAGGAGGTGGTGGTAATGTCACATTTTTTGTAGAGGTTGTGGATGGTGCGAAAGAAGACAAAAATTTTAGGTTTGAAGGCATAGTTGTCAAGATTTTTGAAACGATTTGATTAAGGAAAAATTTTAACAAAGTTTTTGTTAAAAATAGCACCACTTGCCCCACGGTGGGCGCCAAATTGTTTTGGTCAAAAATTACCTAGTAGAAATAATTTTGTATTCCAAATTAGTAAAAGTGAGGTAGAGTGCTAAATGTTTGAAATATGTTAAAAACTCAGTTGTATATTGAAGATGGCAGTTTAATACAACAAAGAAATTTCAATATAGCAACTATGCTCAAGATGGCAAAGAAACTGGTCAGGATGCACAGTTATATCATGAGGATGTAACTGTCTGACAGAATGATGAAATAGGCAAAGATCAGTGAATGTAAATGTAATACAATAAGACAACAACACTCGATGTATGAGGAAAGCCCTTGATCAGTTGATGATCGCCGGCACAAAACCTCTGGAAGACTCTAAGCCCCTGCCTTGTTTGTTAATATTAATAAGGTAGAAATAAGTACAACTTTGGATAGGTGATGAACGAATATCTAAGATTACAATATGAGTGTTGTGTGTGTGTAGAGAGAATATCAGGTGTCTAGGAAGTGTTAAGCAAGTGAGAAGTGTCCTATTACTCGTTGATCACCCCTTTTTATAGTTATAAATTAAATAAATATAAGATCCAATTAAATCGGCCCTATTTAACGAGTCTCCTGACTGTTTCCAGCAAGCTTTGATGGGTAGTTAACCAATATAGACGTTGGTTAACCGTTTCCTTGATTCCGGCCTCTCATTAAATTTCTAGCGGTTACACATTTGACCAATTCTTTAGCAAAGGACTTCTTTCTCACGTATTTCTCTTGCATCCTCAGCTACATTGACTTAGTAAGACTATATTGCCGTTGTGGAAGTGTTACAAGTCCTTATTATTGATTGATTATACCTACAATTACATAATAATAAGATAATTCGTTAGTCCATCCTCAAGATGCACATAAGGTAAAACATAGTTACATCGTAAACCCTGCTTAGTCCTTCAGTATCCTGAGGATGTTACTCAGAAAATGTGAGGTAAAATCATCATGCATTCATACAAAAATAAGATAGTTAGTTTATCCTTAGAATGTGCATAAGATAATATTTAGTGTCATCCTGACTCCTATTCTGCTTGTAGTATCCTGAGGATGTCCCATAGAAAATACAGGTTAGTTCCATCCTGAAGATTTCACCACCAACAGCAACAATAGGTAATAATATCCTTAGAAATACCTGTCGTATCCTCATGTTTCCAAGCGAATGTTGACTTCTTGCACTTCGAAAATGAGGTTAGTTGTTGCTCTATATCTTTATAAATATTTGTACCAATTTGCACAGTGATATCGTTATTGTTTTCAGCGATGCACACAACCTTTAGGATATCACGTGCATCCTACTTTAATTGTTATGCCTGTGTGGATTGGGATTATGATTTTCATTTTCATTGATGAGGTGTAGCACTCTTTAGCATTTTGTTGATCACTGTTTACCTTGACAACTCCCCAAGGATTAGGTAACTAGACACAATGATGTTATGTCAAAAGGACTGCCTTCATATTATGTATCCATGGCCTTCTTAAAATGACATTATAATAGGATAAAGAATCTATAACATAAAATCTTTGTATAAAGTTTACCCCTTCAACATATATAGGCATTTTAATTTCTCCAATGGTGCTCTTGGTTTCTCCACTAAAACCCACCAAGATGGACGACTTTCAAACAATCTCTGTTTCTGGGTTGTTCAACCTTTTCATTGCTTCCAGTTAGATTATATTCACCGAGCATCCTCCATCCACTAGCATCCTGCGAACAAATTGATTAGGATTGTATAAAGTAATTACTAGATCATCATAGTGTGGATCCAGGATGTTTTCTAGATCAACCTCCTCGAAACTGATCACCCTAGCATTTGTAAGCATGGTAATCTTCGTGGGCTTCTCTCCTTTCTCTGATTTTTTCTCCCTAGCATGCCTTTTGGCTGATGAGTAGGAAGTACCACATATGTCCGATCCTCTAGATATTGTAGATGAATGTTTTGCGACTATTGATTGGATTGGGCTTTTAACATATGTTAGTATGATTCTGTAGGGGCGAAGGTGAGTTCATGTGGGCGAATGTGTGTTTCTGATGGGCGAAGGAAGAATAGTCTGGGCGAGTGTGGAAGCTGACTGAAGACTGTGTAGATTCGTACCATGCTAATGGGCGAATGTGGACTTTGTCCACATTCGCACCATACAAACGGGCGAATCTGCGGGTAGTATAAATAGGTTTTGGTGATTTTGTAAGTAAGAATAGTTTTCGAGAGTGTGTGTTTTGTGGTCAGGTTTCTCTCTAGATTGAAAGTGTGTTAAGTTGATTTAGATTAACTTGTAAGGTCATTGTAAACATATTTTGAACAAGTTATCTATAAAAATGGTGATTGAAAAGGTATTGTCCGTGTTGTGATTTGCGTATTATCATTTGGTTCAATTCTAGGGTTTCCGCACCTGGAATTGTGACTTATATGATCATATTATCCTGTTTTAGCTAAAATTCTTCATCTACAAAGTGGTATCAGAGCCATACGGATCATACAACAACAAAATTGATAATATCAGAGCTGATTTGGACTTATTTTTGATCAAATTTCATCTGTTTTTGAATGAACAAGGTTTTTGATTGATTTTGAAGGTTTTTGATTTGAATTTGTGGTTAAAATCAAGTTTTCCAAGAATTAAAGTTATTCCAAATCAATTCCGAATCATAACCTGATTAAGAACATCAAAATCCACAAACTTTCGAAAATCTTAGATCAAAATAACCGTTTTTCAAAGTGTAACCATTTTTCAAAGATGTTTGGGTCGAATCCAGAGAGAGTGGGCGAACCTGGACCAGTTTAGGGCAAACCTGAGTTGTTTTTGGACGAACGTAGCTTATTTGAGGTCGAACCTAGGTTGTTGTGTTTGAGTTTTCCACATTCGGGTGTCAATTTCCACCTTCGGTTTTACGGGCTGGCGAAAGTTGAAAAAGAGTGGACGAAAGTAGACTTTTTCGGACGAACGTGGAAAGTGTTAGGTGTGTTTCTACATTCTGGGTATTATTCTACATTCGGGTGAACAGAAGTGGACGAAAGTATGACTTTTTGGGCGAAAGTAGATCCAGAAGGGCGAAAGTAGAAAGGATTTTGGGAAATTTTCTAAGTTTGGTGAATTTCTAAGTTCGTGAACATCATGTGGAATTTTCCAACTACACCGAGACCAGCAATGACACAACAACAGCAGCAAGTGACTATGGACCCATGGATAGTGGCAGCCCAGAAATTGAGCACTCAGTCTTCGCAACCGATCAATTACTTAGCGATGGTAAATACTCAGTCTTCGCACTCAGTCTTCGCAACCGATCAATTACTTCGCCACAACAACCTGTGACAGACTATTGGGGAGTAGCAGCTGCGGTGGTAAATACTCAGACTACCAATGCTATTTCCACACTAATAAATGACTTATCTTCAGGTAGTGGGAATCGGCCACCCAAGCTAATGGAGATGCATGAGTATAACCAGTGGCAGAAGAAATTCAAGATTCATCTGGAAGGCATGGGATTGGAAGGTACAGAGGCGTGGCAGATGATAGCTAAAGGATATGTTGCACCGATTCTAGAGAACACCGGTGAACCTGTTCCTTTGGAGAGTTTGACAGATGATGAAAAGAAGAAATTTGCTGTGGAAAAGAAAGCATACTCTCAGTTAACTCAGGCGATCACAAACGATTTGCTACACTAGTTTGGGTTGTGCACTACGTCGAAGCAGTTATGGGATGTGCTAAAGAATCGTCATAATGGTAATGAAAAGACGAGAAGGTTGAGGATGGAGGAGTTGAGAAAAGAATTTGAGAACTTCACTTATGTCGGGAACGAGACATTAAAAGAGTTGACTCCTAGATATTGTCATTTACTAACTGAATTGTCTAGTTATGATATACAGATTCCTATGACAGATCTGGTGGACAAGTTTGCAGATGCATTACCACCATACTGGGATCAACATATCGAGGTACTCAAAGAGAAGGATGCTTACAAGTATTGGACTATCAATGAGTTCATTCAGAAGCTAGAGAATAAGGAACTCGAGGAGAAGAGGAAAGCCAAAAGATCTCAGATTCCTCAGAATCCAGAGTTATATCATGGTGGTACTTTAGCAACCGTGGGAAACTCGAGTGTTGGTGGAACAGTGGCACCTCACATAGCCTGTATCTCAAGTTTCATGGAACCACCGAGACAACCCATAAACTACCTAGCACAAACCTCATCCTATTCACAACCATCATATACACCACCACCACAACAATACACAAATTCTTACATTTCACCATTTTCTCCAATGCAGCAAGCTGCATTCTATACTTCTAGACAACCACAACAACAACCTCAACAACCACAATACATGAATCAAGTGAACCAAACCAATTAGCAACCGGTGGTATTGGAGACATCCAATTTGGTTGCTTTAGTCTCAGCAATGGTTTCTTCATATAACGGTTAAGTTGCAGGTCAAATTGGGAATAACAACTTGACCAATGAAGACTATGCACAAATCGACAAAGAGGAGATGGAGCTGATTGACATCCAGTGGGCTTTTGCTAGCATTATGAGAAGGGCAACCGAGTTTATTGAAAAGACCGGGAGGACTGATTTGGGAACTTCTCCGAACACAACCTATGGTTTCAACAAGGAGAAAGCTAGTAACATGCTTTAACTGTGGAGGTAAAGGTCACCCTAAAAGAGAATGCACTCAGCCACCTAAGCAAGGTAACAGAAACCCTTTCAACTCAAACTACCAGAACCGTCAACAACAAAACCAAAACCAAGTTTCTTTCCAAAACAACAACAACTATCAAAACCAAAATAATTACCAAAACCGACAAAACACCTCAAACAACAACCAAAACAGACAACCAAACACAACCAACCAGAATCAAAACCACTCACCAAATAACACAAACAAAACAGTTATACCGATCACTACACCAAATGAGCAGCCACAGAATACAAATCAGAATCAAGCTTTGGTGATCCAGAATGATGAAAGGTTTGACTGGTCTGGGATGCAAATTGGTGTTGAGGAGATCACTACTGGTGGAAATATGACTTGTGTTGCCCGACAGGTTGATATCGAGGAGTCGGTGATAGTTGATCAAAATGAAGAAACTGAGAGTGAGGTTGATGAATCTGTTGATGAGATGAAAGAGGAGACTGAGACTGTTGAAGTTCAAGCTGAGGAAGCAAGTTCAGGAGTGGTAATTGACACAGTTTCTGATGTTCCTGAGGAATGTGAGTCAATCTATTCAGATTCAGAAAGCGAATCAGACTCAGAAGCGAGTGTTACATCTTTGGATGACGAGATTGATCAGTTGCTGGCTGAAGCAGATTTTCTGAAGACGAGGAAGTCGTGTATAGTAGATGATGCTTTCACCAGAATCGATTATTCAAAGTTTTTCGCTGGGAAGGAAGCTCATTTTGCTTTGATGGCCATGACAGATCCTCCTAAACAGGTATGTTTTGAATCTAGCACTGATGTCACAAGTGACAAGTACTGTGGAACTTGTGACAGATTGACAGAAGAAAACAAAGAACTACGCGTTCAACGTGATAGTGCTGTGATTATCTGTCAATCTGCTCGCAAAGAGGTGATTGCTTTTAGCAAAGTACTTGATGGGTATAAAAAGGACATTTCCGACCTTAAGAAAACTCTTTCATTAAAACAATTAGCAATTAACAACTATATTAATGAACTTGAGAACACAAAGTTGGAAATGACCACCATTAAGTGTTTTGCTGAAAAGGTCAACAAGAAATTGGAAAGTTATAAGCATATTGCTTATGTTGTTGACCACATCATTGATGATCAAACCACAAATTATAAGTCTGTGCCATCTCCGATGCTTTTTGAAAATCACAATTGTCATCAAGTGACACCGGAGAGCTCAGTAAAATCAGACTCATCATCGGAAAATGAATCCAATACCTCAAGTGTTGGTGATCCTCATTCCGATGTGAGGCCGATTTTAGGTTTTAATGATGAAGGGGTAACAGTTGAAAATGATGATTCAGACTCTGAGAGTGACAAAAGTGCTAATGCGTGTGATATTCCAAAAGAAAATCACATCATTACTACTGAACCAGTGTCACCGTCTCAGCATGTGCATCCGATGGCTAACGCACATCATGAGAAAAAGTCTGAAAAGAAAGAGGTTAATAAAGAAATGAGTGACAAACCAGTCAAGGTGTTTTATCGGATGGAAGGATCCAATAAAATCATCTCTGACGAGGAATATCCAATTAAGTTTGCTAACTATTCCAAAATTGATAAAATTTGGCAAGAAAGCACTATTTGGTTTCCAAAACATGAGAGAACAAATGAGATTCCACCGGAAATTCTAAAGAAATTGTATTTGGATGTTCCGAAAGAACCAAAGGTTCATGTCACCCAGTTCAATAAACCGAAAAACAAAGCAAACGGTTTTCATGAGCCAGCCTACTCGAAGGGTCCACTTCCTGAGAGTGTAAGGCATAGACAGTATAATGATCAATATCCTGTTAGAACATTTGCTCAACCAAATGCTCCAAATGTTTTTGAAGAATACCGTGCATGCTTTAAGTGCGGGGACAGAGGGCATTTACTTGCTCACTGCCCGTATGTAAGGCACAAGAGGCACGAAGTTGAAGTTAGGCAATCCATGAGGAAACCGGTTGATAATCATTACTATCCACAACAAAGGTGTTTTGTTCCTCAACCACAACAATTTTTTAACCAAAACAATTTTTATCAAAAGAGGAATGATCGTCCATTTTAGTATGATCGTCGAAACCGGATTGCTATGGAGAAAACGTGGAGAAAACCAGTGGTGAACACAACAAATGATAGACAAAGGGTTCCACAAAAACCTATTGCCAAGTCAAATGTTGGACCAAAAACTGTTAAATCAGAGAAGGTACCCAAGAAGGTTTCGTTTGCGAATGATGTTAAGAAAATGACTGAGACCCCAAAATCTCAGATTCGTATCTTGAAACGTTCGGAACAGTCTTGGACACCAAATGGTACTCCGGGAGCCTCAACTTCAAAGTCAAGTGAAAAAGTTGACCAAGTTTTGAATGATCCTAATAAGATCGATCCAAAACAAACTGTTGAAGTGAATGATTCCTTGAACAATGATATTCAAAGACCCAAGACCACTCAGGCTTGGGTCCCCCGAAAGAACTAACTGTTTTACTTGATGTGTGCAGGGAGCTTTAGCTGGCCCTATTAGCAGTCTCTGGATTGTTGATAGTTGAGCTTCAGGCCACATGACCGGGGATTTAGCTTTATTGTTTGATGTGAAAAACATAAATGGAGGGTACGTTGCATTTGCCGGAAACAAGGGAGGATATATCACGATGGAAGGAAGTGTGAGTAATGGGATTGTGAGCTTTGAGAGGATATCGTATGTGAAGCAGATAGACTATAATCTGTTCAGTGTCAGTCAAATCTGTGACAAACAATTCACTGTTTATTTTGATGACAAATCTTGCTACATTCTGAAACCGGGCTTCGAAATTCCAAAAGAGTGGATTATGTTGAAGGCACCTCGCGTCAACAATCTCTATATTCTTGATATGTCCAAGGCAATGACATCCCAGGGGCACGTAACATGTTTTCTATCAAAGGCAACCGAGAAGGAATCGATAATGTGGCACTGAAGAATGGGGCACATTCATTTGAGGAAAATGAATCATCTAGTAAAGAATGGGCTTGTCGAAGGAGTGAATGTTCAACACTTCCATTTGAATGACAAGTGCGTGAGCTGTAAGAAGGGAAAGCAACACAGACAGTCCCACAAAGTGAAGAAAGTTAATTCTGTCGAGATGCCGCTTGAGCGATTGCACATGGACCTATTTGGACCTGTCAAACGCAAAAGTCATCTTGGGGAGCTTTATTGTTTAGTTGTCACTGACGACTATTCAAGATTTTCATGGGTGATGTGTTTGCAGCATAAAACTGACACCTTTAATAACCTGAAAGTTCTGTTCACTCGATTGGAAAACATAAATAGTCTCAAGATCAAGAGAATTAGGAGTGATAATGGGACGGAGTTCAAAAATGCCAAGATGGATTAACTTTGTGCAAGCAAAGGAATTCATCATGAATATTCGGCTCCGTATACCCCACAACAGAACGGTGTTGCTGAACGTAAAAACAGGACTCTAATAGAGGTGGCAAGAACAATGCTCGCAGACTCGAATCTTCCAGTAATGTTCTGGAACGAGGCGATTTATGCAGCAAATTATACACTTAATCGGGTTTTAACGGTGAAGAAGTTTGGTAAAACTTCTTATGAGCTGTTACACCGAAGAAAGCCGAACTTGGAGTATCTAGAACCTTTTGGGGCACCATGCACGATGTTGAATCCAAGCGAGATGTTTAGTCCGAAAGCTGAAGAGTGATACTTTGTTGGATATGCAACCCCTCTCAAACGGGTATACAACAAGAGAACTGTTGAGGATGTGATTTGACACGAAAACAGGATTATATGATCATACAAGTTGCTAAACCAGGTGCGGAAACCCTAGCTTAGAACAAACTGATATAAACTCAATCAAAACACAATCAAAGTCATTTTAAAAGCTTTTCATAGATTAACTTTTCCAAATAAACGCTTACAGATTGATTACAGTTAATCTAGCACACTTCTAAACACTCTCAGACCTCTCTGGAACACACACCAAAAACACACACTCTAAATGACTCGTTATACATTACAAAAACCCAAAATCTATTTATAACACCTGCACATTCGCCCCTTGTCATTGGTCGAATGTAGGTATTTTCCACATTCGCCCAGTTTGACTGGTCGAATGTGTCTTCTGTTCAGCTCTGTTCCAGATTCGTCCATCTCTAAGCTACCTTCGCCCACTTGTGATTCACCTTCGCCCATTCTACTCTTCCTTCGCCCCTTAACACATGTTAACATCTAATCATTAGTCGCAAAACGGCATCTACAAACTCCCCCTCGACTATTGATTAGATCGTTTTCTGTCTTCGTCCATGGCTTTGTTCAGCAGCTTGATTCTGAGCTGTTTCTTCTGCTCTTTCGTCATCTCAGGCTCTAACCTCCTCTTTACCGGTTTTGACACATTTGCCATCTTCACCTTCTTGCCAAGCTTTCCCTCCAAATTACTTCCAGCATTAATGTCATAAGCAAAGCAAACACCCACAACCTGTGTATATTTCCTTGCTTGATCTGCATCGTTTGGCTCATGATGAATCGGATTATAAAAGAGCATGATGATGTCTTCGAAGGTGCAATTGATCAGCCACATAGGATCAAATACATGAACATGCTTGTATTTGTCCTTTCCATCTCTCAACACAATCACCGCTTCTGCCTTCCTCCAATCATAATACCAGAAAATGAAGTCAGCACTGAAGTGTTGAGGCATAGGCATTAAAGGTATCTTCCTCATAACTTCAGGTGCCTTATAAATCAAGGTAACCCTTTTCAACTTGGTTCTGGGATCAATATCCCTGTGAACTTTCCTCCGGGGATATTGTGGTTTAAATCTGTTCCACTTAGTTCTACTCTCCCAAACCAATTTGTCTGCACACCAACCGACATGTGAATTATTCACTGAAGCACCAGACATTTGGAATCTGCAAAGATCTCTAACCGCCCAGTACGGTAGAGTAAGCAAATCAATGAATCTGTAAAAGTACAAGATTCCAGATTCCCACTTAGCAGCTAAACACTTCAGCCTGCCTAAGTATGTCCACCCGAGAGCTCTGCCTCTGAACTTTGCATTATGAAACCTATAAAAGTTTCCTTGAGCTTCAGGCTTCGGTCGGTTTTCATCCATTAATCTTAATTTCTTCAAATACTCTTTCAATTCATCAGACTTATTTGAAGATTCTGGCAAATCAGCTCCAAGCACTTTCTCTACAAACTCAGCACTTCTTTTCTTTGCCTTTCTTTTTGCAGACGTATTATGTCTCTCAGTAAAATCAGGAAACACCACATCTTCATCAGTTTGTCTGAAGTACTGTGGATATTCCTCATGTGTAATATCCTCTATTTCAACTTCTTCAAATTCAGGGGTCTCTTTGTCATCAGAGTGACTTCCAACATCCTTTTCAGGAATATGTGGAATCGACTCATCAACAATGAATTCTTCAAACGTTTTCCTTACCCTCTGTGCAAGTCCATCCAATATCTCCTTTGCCACAGATGCAGGTACTTCCCCTTCTTCAAGATCAGGATCGTTGTATTCCAATTCATATCGCATGTCATCTGTTTGGAATATTTCTGCAAAACGACCTGTGAACTCAATGGTCCATTCTCTTTTCTCTAACATGTCCTTGTATACTTTTTTTGCATCGTCAGACAAGGACCTCACCTTCTCATTCCAGAACACAGTCTCATCATCAACATTCTCACTATTCTTCTTTGAACTTGACTCACCTGTGTCTTTCTTCTTCTTTGAAGGTGGTCTTTTCTCAAAAGTAAACTTTGAAGTATCATCTCCTCCATCATTATCATCACTACTACTACTATCATCCTCCTTATGACTTCCCGAACCTTCAGCATCATCATCATTATCATTATTATCACCTTCATCATCACTCTTATCCGATTCTTCATCCTCATCATCCTCATCTTCCTCTTTATCAGATTCAGATGGTTCAAAGTCAACCTGTTCAACCTCTTTCTCTGTATCCTCCTCACCCTCTTTCAGCTTGGGTGCAACATTGTACAGATTATCAATCAGCTCACTAAGGCGTTTGTTTTCAGCCTTCAACTCTTTATTGTCTTCTTTAATTGCCTTGTATCTGTTTTTGTTTCTTAGACACTTTCCTTCAAGCTTCTTATTCTTTGCTTCAAGCTTCTTTACCTTCTCATCTATCTCATCCTGATTAGATTTAGAAGCTACAACTATCTGAAGCATTTTCTCTTCATTCTGCTTAAACCTGGCAATTTCAGCTTGCTGAGCCACTAGCATCTTCATCATGTCGTCCATTTTCTTATTCACCTGTTTCATCACATCATCATCCACAGTGACTTTCTTTGATTTGGACTTTGACTTAGATGGCTCAATCTCAGTTTCTTTTCCTTTCTGAGGCTTAGTAAACATGTCAAGAACATTATCCAGTGCAATATTGAATTGCTCCACTGGTAATGTTGTTGCCTCCTTAGTCTTTTGCTTCTTAGTTGCTGGTGAAGATTGTTTAGATGATGTACCAGCATCAGGTAATCTCTTCCCTTTCAACAATAAGTTCAATTCTTTCTCTCTCAGCTGCTTTGTACTAGTCTTCTTGGCCATGGTTTTGTGTTCAGTGATTCAGACTCACCAACCAAAGTGGCCTTTTGTTTGGTAGTCCGGACATTTTCAGCATCCGAATCCCACTGTTCTTCAGTCTCTGTCTCCTCTGAATCAACAGACTCTTCATCTACCAAACTAGTACCCTTCTTAGCAGTAGTTTTCTTCCTCACCGCTTGTTGTTTTGAACTCCCTTGATCTGTCTTTCCCTTACCCTTCCCTTTGGCTCCGGGATTGACAACTTGTCTTTTTCTCTTCGTGCTTGCATCAGCATAAACTAATGGATCATCATTATCACTGTCACTATCAGGATGCCTCGCTGTATTCTTTCCAGGATCCATGTAATCCTCTCTAGCCAAGGCTCCAAACAATCTCCTGTAAGGTGGTCTCTCATTGTCAGGCACACCTTTATAACCTTTCATTCTAACCAAGGTTCTAACATTCATATGATCCATATTAAGTATCTGTGTTGGATCCTTCTTCAAGTTTGGATATTTGTGATCGAAGATCATCATCAAAAATCTAGGATAAAGCATGAAGTATTTCTTCTTCAAACCCTTCAACATTTCCAACATGTGGTCTAAGATCATCCCGGCAACGTTAAATGGTTTATTGAGAGTCAATGCAACCATTAACGAGCTCAAACTCTTCCTCATCACGTCATACCCTCCACTAACACATCCAAATACAATAATGATGACGTGAGCAAAATACTTGAACTGCACGCTCAGTTTCCCTTTATACATAGAACCATCAGTAATCGGTCCTTTGTATTTCATCCTCAGAAAACAGGCTTTCTGCTCAGTCCAGGATAATTCCCTTGGATCCTCACTTGTTTCAAACTGGATCTGGAGAGCTTCTCTGATATCTGCTTCAGTGATAAACATCTCCATTCCCTGAATCTTGCTTTTAATGATCGTCTGATTATCAAAGTAATCATATTTGGCATTGTTATAAAAGTCCTCAACTATATCCTTGTAGATAATAGTTGGTGTGGCCAAAGCATAAACCACTCTGCATCTCTTCAAAAACTTAATGATCTCAGTGAATTCCTTCTCCACATCTCCAAGATACGCGCAACAATTGTGAGTCTTCTCAAACGGCCATTTTGTACCGCTTGATGATTCTCCTTCTGGTACAGTCTCTGGAATAGGATCAGTCACTGCAGTTTCCACAGCAATATCAACATTTGCTTGTTCTTCAGCCATCTGAAATGGAAAATCAAAATAAACGTCAAAACACAAAGTCGTCAAAAATTCAAAATTTTAGGTCTTTGAAATTTCACATTCGCCCAAACAATATGGTCGAATGTAAGTTATTATGGCCGAAGGTGTAAATTTCTGGTCGAATGAAAAATGTTTTTGGATAAAATGTTCATTCGCCCGTTTTTAGTTTACCTTCGCCAATTTGTTCCACCTTCGTCCAGTCGATGGACCGAAGGTAAAACCTGTTTTATCCCAAAATTTGAAAAATTTTCAATCATGTTTTTAACCTTTAATTTTGATCAGATTCTACTCTAACAAGGCCGACTAAGCTTCGTCTACCATCAATTGACCTTAAAATTCATTCAACTTCAGTTTTCAAAAGGAATTAGGTTTTTATTTTATCAAACAATCAATCAGTGATTAAACCTTGTTTATATACTAATTCCTAATACATTCTCCCCCTAAAACTGATGTGGAATGAATGTTTAACAAAAACAAGTACTTAGAATCACTGTAAATCCCTAAACCCTTAAACCCTAGGTCCGGTTACTAATCAAACGATTCCGGCTTGAATACAGTGTCATTACCTGTAAAAATGATATGAAAATGATCAGTGAACACTAGGGATCAAAACACACAATCAGGGAAATCAAAATCAACAAGGTCTGGTTATGGATGAAAATTTGAAAAAAATTAAAGTGGCTTGTCGAATGTGCAATAGGCATATATAAAGGCTTCACCTTCGCCCGTTCCTTCTGGACGAATGAACAAGATTTTCACCTTCGCCCCTAATGAAAGGCACGAAGGTAAAATGGTTCTACCCGAAAGTGGAATTTGTGGTAAAAGCCACATTCGCCCAAAATAGAACAACCCGAAGGTGAACAAAATTCCACATTCGTCCCAAATTAAGGGCGAATGTAAAATGGAAATTTTGAAAAATTTTGCCAAATTACAAATTCGAATCCCGTTCAACATTTTTCAATCCGTTAAGCTTCCAAAACACAAATTTTCACTTTTAGAATAATACAAAGCCCAGATGGTGTTGTCAAATCTCAGAAATTGACTATCAAGCATCCCCGGTTATCAAAAATAAAGCAGAAATGCAAAAATTTTGGATTTTTCTGAAATTTTATCAAAACACACCTAAAATCTTTTTGGATTTTGTATCTTTTTGACAAGAAAAGTAAATTGCAACAAAATAAAATGCATCAAAGTAAATGAAAGCAGTAAACATTTTGTGAAATCCGGTCAGAGGATCATATCAGTTTTCTGAGAAATCTGATCACAGCGTTGATCTTTTTGTTTAATATTATCATTAGAAACAGTATGTGATACGGCAATTGCTGATATTGTGGTCCACGTAAGCTCGCATGCAGACAATTACGCAATGCTTTAAAATGATACGAGTTAGGTGTATTAGACTAACACGATGTGGTGCCCACACACACGACATACTCCCGTATCAAGTAATTGCACAAAGCTTCGTCGTAACGCGTGATTATGCCAGAGTTATCCGTAAAAGTTACAAAGTATATAGCACAGAGGTGTACAGGTCAGCAAATGAATGCAGCAAAGTAACATGTGCGTATACACTAGGTTGAGGCTGATATTAATCACTGATTTGCATCAAATGATCAATACGATGTAATAATGATCTATGATCAATTAAAACATAAAGTTCCTCAATTCGGTAACTTCCGGTTTTGGCAATTAAGCTCTTTTAGCAAATATTCTGATAAAACTAGGTCCGTAAATCAATACGACAAAAGTTTATCAGAATATCCCGGATAACCATAACATAACGACCCGAAACCTCAGATTTTGGCAATCCTATCAAACGAAATTACGGTACTAAGACCATATGCCCATGAGGTGTTCAGCCACGAACGCGTAGTTCGTTATGTTTGTATCACTAATGCACGCAATATTTAGTCTACGAAGCCTATCAGCATATCACACGTAATCAACACACGCCTCATAAACTATACAATTCTTTAGCCTGTGTCAGATTCCCACTGATGTACTATCATTTCCTCTGTTTTACCAGGAAATCATTTTTGATTTTCTAATTTTTAGGTCTTTTTGAATTTTATAATGTTTTTGGTTTTTCTGAAAAATGGCTCCCCCTAAAATAAAGAACATATTTTTGAGATTTTTGATTTTTCTGAAAAATAAAAACAAAAATTTGAAAGAAACAATCCACTCGAAAGCATCAACTTCTTTGAGGATTAAACAATCCCTTCGAAAGCATCAACTTCTTTGAGGATTACGATAGTAAAGAGAAATTCCCAATTAGCAAAGAGAAATTCCCAATTAGCAAAATATACAAACTAAAAACTAAAAAGCGATAAACCGAGGTGCCGATTAGTCCTGTTTTTCCTTTATATTGTTTACTTTTAAAAGATATTCAAAGCGTGAACGGTCAAAGGCTTTAGTAAACAGATCTGCACGTTGGTAGTCAGTATGAATTTTGATCATATCAATCAATTCCTTAGCGTAACAATCACGGATAAAATGATATTTGATCCGGATGTGTTTCGCTTTAGAATGATTATCCGAATTTTTAGTTAATGCAATTGCGGCTTCGTTGTCACAGTAAATAGGAGTTTTTAGAAACTGCAAACCGTAATCCACCATTTGTTGTTGAATCCAGAGTACTTGCGAACAGCAACTCGAGGCTGCAATGTACTCGGCTTCACAGGTAGATTGTGCGACGGAAGTCTGTTTCTTGCATTGCCAGGTGATTAACCTGCTCCCGAAAAACTGGCAACCAGCTGTAGTAGATTTGCTATTTTTGTCACAGCCGCCCCAATCTGCATCACTAAAAGATATGAAATCAAAATTATCATCATTAGGGTACCAAAGTCCTTTTGAGGGACAACCCTTCAGATATCTAAGGATACGCTTGACCGCCGTCAGATGACTTTGTTTCGGCTTCGATTGATAACGGGCACAGAGACACGTTGCGTACATAATATCTGGTCGAGACGCCGTCAAATACATCAGAGATCCGATGATTGCTCTGTATGTAAAAGGATCCGTCAGCTCCCCCTTAGCGTCCACTCCAATCCCGTGATTGGGTTGAATCGGGGTATCCATCGGCTTTGAGTCCTCCATCTGGAAACGGCTCAAGATGTCGGAGACATATTTTGTCTGGTGAATGAAGATCCCGTCGGGTCTTTGGTCCACCTGCAAGCCTAGGAAAAACTGCATCTCCCCCATTGCGCTCATTTCGAACTTTTCCTGCATGACAGTTTCGAACTCCCTGCATAAAAGCTCGTTAGTTGAACCAAATATTATATCATCAACGTATATCTGTACTAGAAGCAAATCATCTCCCGTCTTTTTCGTAAAGAGGGTGCAATCGACGAGGCCGCGCTTAAATCCTTTGGTGATGAGGTATGTACTCAGCTCCTCGTACCACTGCCTCGGAGCCTGGTGCAAGCCATAAAGAGCTTTGTTCAACACGTAGACCTTATCCCGGTGGATTGGGTCCTCAAAGCCTGGTGGCTGCCCGACATACACCTCTTCCTTGACTTTACCGTACAGAAATGCACTTTTCACGTCCATCTGATACACTTTGAATTTCTTATAAGAAGCAAACGCGAGGAACATCCGAATAGCTTCGATTCGTGCTACCGGTGCATAGATTTCATTATAATCAATCCCTTCGATTTGATGGAATCCCTGCACGACCAATCTGGCTTTGTTACGAACAATTACCCCACGATCATCCTTCTTACACTTAAACACCCATTTGGTGCCAATCTTCTTTCTATCCGGCGGCAAATCCGTGAGCGTCCAAACTCCCAATTTCTGGAATTGTAATAACTCCTCCTGCATAGCTTCCACCCAGGCATCATCCTTCAAAGCGTCCTTGTATGTCCTTGGCTCTACCTGCGACACATAACACGCAAACGACCAATCATTTTGACTACCAGATTGTTGAATTTTGGCATATAAAGCTAAAGCACCAAAACTCTCTGGCGTATTAACGCTTTTAAGCTGACCTCTGGTCATAACACTACTTCCAGGATCACCGATAACTTGCTCCAGCGGGTGAATACGATGAATCCGAGATTCCGGATAATCAGGTACTTGCACTCCCGTCTGAACAGTCAAGTTCTCTACAGCATCCAGATCATGACCCGTATTTGATGATGAAGCCACATCAGAATTTGGAGTTGGGTTCACTGGCGGTGCCTCCTGTTCTTCAGCTTGATCAAGAATAGCTTCTTCAAATTGTTCATCTTCAGATTCTGAAGTGTCTAATGAAGTTGAAGCCTCTTGAAATATCTCTTCTTCTTGTATAGGAGCATTGGTATCATTAGAAGCTTGTAGGGGGTTCACGGTGATCGGACGCACCAACGGTGAGGTTGTTGCATTTTCACACTCGTAAAGTAATCGAATAACAGCTTCTTCAACCAAGCTATCTAGATTGAATGATTCAAAGAAATCTTTGTAATCAAACATCCAATCAGGACCCGTGCCTTGAATATTTTGAGTATATCGTTGAACTTCCACGTTAGCCCAGTCTTCCACACGACGAGTTCGCTTGTTGTATACCCGTTTGAGCGGGGTTGCATATCCAACAAAGTAACCCTCCTCGGCTTTAGGACTAAAATTTTCGCTTGGATTCAACATAGTGCAAGGCGCCCCAAAAGGTTCTAGATACTCTAAGTTCGGCTTCCTTCGGTGTAACAGCTCATAGGATGTTTTACCAAACTTCTTCACTGTTAGAACCCGATTTAGTGTGTAATTTGCTGCATAAATCGCCTCGTTCCAGAACATTACTGGAAGATTTGAATCAGCAAGCATTGTTCTAGCCGCTTCAATTAGAGTCCTATTCTTTCTTTCAGCAACACCGTTCTGTTGAGGGGTGTACGGAGCCGAATATTCATGATGTATCCCTTTGTCTTCACAAAGTTCATCCATCTTGGCATTTTTGAACTCCGTCCCATTGTCACTCCGAATTCTCTTTATCTTCACATTGTAGAGATTCTCCAATCGAGTGAACAGAACTTTTAGATTGATAAAAGTGTCGCTTTTATTCTGCAAACACATCACCCATGAAAATCTTGAGTAATCGTCAGTGACGACTAAACAATAAAGCTCCCCAAGATGACTTTTGCGCTTGACCGGTCCGAAAAGATCCATGTGCAATCGCTCGAGTGGCATCTCAACAGAGTTAACCTTTTTCACTTTGTGGGACTGTTTGTGTTGCTTCCCCTTTTTACAACTCACACACTTGTCATTCAGATGGAAATGTTTCACGTTTACTCCATCGACAAGTCCATTTCTCACAAGTTGATTCATTTTCTTCAGATGAATGTGCCCCATTCTTCGGTGCCACATTATCGATTCTTTCTCAGTCGCCTTGGACAAAAAGCATGTTATTTGCCCCTGTGATGTCATCGCCTTGGACATATCAAGAATATAAAGATTGTTGACGCGAGGTGCCTTCAACATTATCCATTCTTTAGAAATTGTAAAGCCCGGTTTCAGAATATAGCAGGATTTGTCATCAAAATGCACAGTAAATTTCTTGTCACAAATTTGACTGACACTCAACAGATTGTAATCTATCTGCTTCACATACGAAATCCGCTCAAAACTCACTATCCCATTGCTCACACTTCCTTCCATTGTGATATATCCACCTTTGTTTCCTGCAAACGCTACATACCCGCCATTGATGTTCTTCACGTCGAACAGCAACGCAAGATCCCCTGTCATGTGGCCTGAAGCTCCACTATCAACAATCCAAAGACTGCTAATAGGGCCAGCTGAAGCTCCCTGCACACAAAAAGTAAATCAGTTAGTTCTTTCGGGGGACCCAAGCCTGAGTCTTGGGTCTTTCAACATCAGGTTTCACAGTAACATTGTCACAAACATTTTTAAGAACTTTTTGATCAATCTTTTTCTGATTGTTCAAAACAATTTCCTTTTTCTCATTAACTTTTGAAGTTGAGGCTCCTGGAGTACCATTGGGTGTCCAAGATTGTTCAGTCCTTTTCAGGATACGAATCTGAGACTTTGGGTTCTCAGTCGGTTTCTGAACATTGTTAGCAAAAGTAACCTTCTTGGTAACCTTATCTGATTTAACAGACTTAGGTCCAACATTTGATTTGACAATCGGTTTTGATGGAACCTTTTGCCTATCAACTGTTGTGTTCACCACAGGCTTCCTCCACGAGTTTTCCATAGCAATCCGATTCCTCCTATCATAGTGCATTGGACGAGTGTTCCTCATTTGAAAATTGTTTTGATTATAAAACTGTTGTGGTTGTTGAGGAACAACTCTCCTATGTGGTGGCACATAATGATCAATCGGTTTTCGCATAGAATTCCTCACTTCCACCTCGTGCCTCTTGTGCCTAACATATGGGCACTGAGCAAGCAAATGCCCACGTTCCCCACACTTAAAGCATGCACGGTACTCTTCAAAAACATTTGGAGCATTTGGTTGAGCAAATGATCTAACAGGATATTGATCATTGTACTGTTGCTTCCTTAAACTCTCAGGGAGTGGCCCTTTTGAGTAAGTCGGCTCATTAAAACCATTAGCTCTGTTTTTGGGTCTAACAAACTCTGTGACATGGACCTTTGGTTCTTGAGGAACATCCAAATACAACTTCTTTAACAAAGCTGGTGGAATTTCATTTGTTCTCTCATGTTTTGGGAACCAAATAGTACTTTCTTGCCAAATCTTTTCAATTTTAGCATAGTTGGCATTTTTTATTGGAAAGTCCTCGTCAGAGATGATTTTATCGGATCCTTCCATCCGATAAAATACCTTGACAGGTTTGTCACATTGTTTGTTTTTATCATTCTTTTCAAGATCTTTCTTCACCACATTAAGATCTTTCTTCACAACATTCTTCTCAGACTTATTCACATGATGAACACTTCTCATCGGAACAATTTGAGATGATGAAACTGGTTCATTTGTAATGATGTGATTTTCTTTTGGAATTTCACATGCATTAACAGTTTGGTTACAACCAGTATCATCACTCTCTGAGTCTGAGTCAACACTTTCAGCAGTAACACCCTCATCATTGATTCCCAAAATCGGTCTAACATCGGAATTTGGATCACCAATACTTGAAGTATTCGATTCATTTTCCGATGCTGAATCAGATTTTACCGAACTCTCCGGTGTCACTTGGTGACAATTATGGTTTTCAAAAAGAACCGGAGATGGTACAGCCCGATAATTGGTGGTTTTATCATCAATGATGTGGTCTACCACATAAGCAACATTCTTATAGCTTTCCAGCTTTTTGTTTACTTTTTCATCAAAGCATTTGATGGCGGCCATTTCCAACTTGGTGTTTTCAATTTCATTGATATAGTTGTTAATTGCCAATTGTTTTAAAGACAAAGTGTTTTTCAAGTCGGAAATGTCCTTTTTGTAGCCATCTAATACTTTGTTAAAAGCATTCAACTCTTTGCGAGTAGATTGACTGTTCATGATAGCACTATCACGTTGAACACGGAGTTGTTTAACCTCCTCAGTCAATCTATCACATGAACCACAATATTTTTCACTAGTATTATCAGTACTACATGCAGAACTTACAGGTTTTGGCGGATCAGTCATGGCCATTAATGCAAAATGAGCTTCCTTTCCTGCAAAGAATCTGGAATAATCAATCTTTGTGAAAGCATCATCTGCAATGCACGACTTCCTTGTCATCAGAAAATCTGCTTCTGCAAGCAACTGATCAATATCTTCATCAAGAGAATTAACACTTGCTTCCGTATCCGATTCACTGTCTGAATCAGAATAAACCGATTCACACTCCTCAGGAATGTCAGAAACAGTATCAATCACAACTCCAGAATTTATTTCTTCAGTTTGAACATCAACATCAACCTCAGTATTAACCTTAACCGGTTCAAATTCTCCATCCATCTCAGCCTCAGAATCATCACTATCAACTTCAGTTCCTTCCTTCTCCTCCATCGTCACAGAATCTTCAACATCAACCTGATATGCAACACAAGCCACATTTCCCCCAGTGGTGATTTCCTCAACACCTATCTGAATGCTCGACCAGTCAAACCTCTCATCTTGTTGAGTAACCAATGCTTGATTGGTATTCTGTTGTTCATTTGGTGTAGTGATCGGTATGACTGTTCGGTTAGTATTGTTTGGTGTTTGGGTTTGTGTCTGGTTTGGTGTGTTTGGTTGTCTATTTTGGTTGTTGTTAAAGTTGTTTTGATGGTTGTTTTGGTAAGAAACTTGGTTTTGGTTTTGTTGTTGACGGTTCTGATAACTGGCATTGAAAGGGTTTCTATTGCCTTGCTTTGGTGGCTGGGTGCATTCTCGTTTAAAGTGACCTTTACCTCCACAGTTAAAACAAGTCACTTTCTCCTTATTGAACCCGTAGGTTGTGTTAGGAGAAGTTCCCAAATCTGTTCTACCTGTCTTCTCAATAAACTCAGTTGCTCTTCGCATTATACTCGCAAATGCCCATTGAATATCAATGAGTTCCATCTCCTCCTTGTCAATTTGTGCGTAGTCTTCATTGGTCAAGTTGTTATTCCCAATTTGACTAGCAACTAACCCATTGTAGGAAGAAACTATTGCAGAGACTAATGCAATGTGTTGCTGAGCAACTTCAACAGTCACATTTCCAAGATTAGAAGTCTCCAAAACCACTGTTTGTTGATTAGGCTGGTTAATTTGGTTAATTGGTTGTGGTTGAGATTGACTAGCAGTGTAAAAGGCTGCTTGTTGCTTTGGGGAGAATGGTGGAATGTAAGAATATTGATATGGAACTTGTGGTTGTGGTTGTGATAAAGATGAAGTTTGTTGTTGGTAGTTAATGATAGGTGATTCCACAACATTGGATACACATGCAACATGTGGTGCAACTAGCCCTCCTGAACTTGCACTCACTGGAACTGAAGATCCTCCAAAATATAAGTTTGGATTCTGAGGAATCTGTGCTCTCCTAGCCTTCCTCTTCTCTTCCAACTCTTTGTTTTCCAGCTTCTCAATGAACTCCTGGAGAGACCAGTATTGATAAGAATCCTTCTCTTTCAGAACATCCACATGCTGATCCCAGTTTGGTGGTAATGCATCTGCAAACTTTTCCACCTGTTTTGCCATAGGAATCTGTATTTCATAACTAGACAATTCAGAAATCAAATGATTATATCTAGGAGTTAGTTCTTTCAAAGTTTCATTTCCAACATAAGAAAAATTCTCAAACTCCTTAATAAGCTCTTCCTTCCTCAAACTTCGAGTCTTCTCATTTCCATCATGCTTCCTTTTAAGCATATCCCACAGTGCTTTAGAAGTTGTGCAAGTCCCAAATTGATGCAACAGATCATTTGTGATTGCCTGTGTCAATTGGGAAAACGCCTTCTTTTCCACAGCAAACTTCTTTTTCTCATCCTCAGCCATGCTCTCCAATGGCACTGGTTCACCTGTGTTCTCCAGAACTGGTGGTGTGTAACCTTTAGCAATCATGTTCCATGCTTCAGCACCTTCCACTCCCATGCCTTCCAAATGTATCTTGAACTTTTTCTGCCACTGATTGTATTCTTGAATCTCCATGAGCTTCGGTGGCCGAGTCCCGCTACCTGAAGACAAATCATTAATCAGTGTGGAAATAGCATTTGTAGTTTGAGTGTTTACCACCGCTGCTGCTACTCCCCAGTAGTAAGACTGTGGTGCTGGAGGTGCACTTTGAGTCATGTAGTTAACCGGCTGCGAAGACTGTGTGCTCGTCTTCTGTGCTGCCACTGTCCATGGGTCCATCACCTGCTGTTGTGGTTGTGTAGTTGCTGGTGTAGGAGTAGTCTGATAACGCCACATGATCACGAACTTCGAGAAATTCAACACTTAGAAAAATTTTCAAAAACTATCCTAGGTTCGCCCAGTAAACTTTCAAGTTCGTCCCTTTTGGTTTAGATTCGCCCAAAAGTTTTCACCCGAATGTGAGTTCTCAGCAGAATGTAAAAATTATACAAACACTTTCTAAGTTCGTCCAAATCAACCTAGGTTCGACCGTTCCAGATTCACATTCGTCCGCCCGATCTCCCGAGGGTGAAAAATATGACCCGAATGTGAAATGTTTAAATGAAAAATTCTAGGTTCGCCCTGAAAACTCTAGGTTCGCCCACAAACTCACTCACCTTCGACCTAAAACTCACACATTCGCCCACAAACTCCAGGTTCGCCCATTTTAAACTTTTGAAAAACGGTTACACTTTGAAAAACGGTTATTTTGATCTCTGATTTTCAAAAGTTGGTGAATTTGATTGATCTTGATCAGGTTATGCTTCGGAGATGATTTGGAACAACTTTAATACTTGGAATTTTGAATTTTAACCACAAAAACAACTCTAAATCTTTCAAAAACACTCAAAAACCATTTTTATATGAAAACAGATGTGAATTGATGAAAATAATGTCCAAATCAGCTCTGAGTTTATCAATTTGTTGTTGTATGATCCTCTACGCTCTGATACCACTTTGTTGAGGATGTGATTTGACACGAAAACAGGATTATATGATCATACAAGTTGCTAAACCAGGTGCGGAAACCCTAGCTTAGAACAAACTGATATAAACTCAATCAAAACACAATCAAAGTCATTTTAAAAGCTTTTCATAGATTAACTTTTCCAAATAAACGCTTACAGATTGATTACAGTTAATCTAGCACACTTCTAAACACTCTCAGACCTCTCTGGAACACACACCAAAAACACACACTCTAAATGACTCGTTATACATTACAAAAACCCAAAATCTATTTATAACACCTGCACATTCGCCCCTTGTCATTGGTCGAATGTAGGTATTTTCCACATTCGCCCAGTTTGACTGGTCGAATGTGTCTTCTGTTCAGCTCTGTTCCAGATTCGTCCATCTCTAAGCTACCTTCGCCCACTTGTGATTCACCTTCGCCCATTCTACTCTTCCTTCGCCCCTTAACACATGTTAACATCTAATCATTAGTCGCAAAACGGCATCTACAAGAACTCATCAGGTGGATGATTGGGCTAACGTAGAAGTTCAACGGTATACTCAGAATGTGCAAGGGATTGGTCCTGATTGGATGTTTGATTACAAAGATTTCTTTGAATCATTCAATCCAGATAACTTGGTTGAAGAGGCTGTTATTCGATTACTTTACGAGTGTGAAAATGCGGCGACTTCACCGTTGGTGCGTCCGATCACCGTAACTCCTCCAACAGCTTCTAATGATATCAATGTTCCTGTACCGGAGGAAGAAGTGTTTCAAGAGGCTTCCACAACTTTGGATACTTCAGAATCGGAAGATGATGGAGAATTTGAAGAAGTTATTCTTGAAAATGCAACAGAAGCAGAGGCACCGCCAGTGAACCCAAATCCAGATGTTGCTTCATCGTCTAACACGGGTCATGATCTGGATGGAGTAGAGAACTTGACTATTCAGACGGGAGTTACAATACCTGAACATCCGGAATCTCGGATTCACTGTATTCACCCGCTGGAGCAAGTTATCGGTGACCCTGGAAGCAGTGTAATGACGAGAGGACAGCTGAGAAGTGTCAATTCACCAGAAAGTTTTGGTGCTTTAGCTTTATATGCAAAAATACAAAAAGAAGCTCTTTTGGATGATGCCTGGGTTGAAGCGATGCAAGAGGAGTTGTTACAATTTCAGAAGTTGGGAGTCTGGACGCTCACTGATTTACCTCCAGGACAGAAGAGGATTGGTACCAAGTGGGTGTTTAAGTGTAACAATGTTGGGTCTGCTGACCTGGAGAAGAACAGATGATAGAAAGCCAAAATATACTAAGTATTGATCAAGAATAAATAACAGTGGTTACAAGAAAGCTTCCTCCAAAGAACTGCTGATTCCCAAACTGCTGATGCTTAAACAACTGATACAAGACAACTGCTGCTGATGAAAGGTCTGATGGATAAAGTCTGAAGAGCAAAAGTCTGATAAAGAACAAGTGCTGATCAAAGATCTGAAGAACAAAGGTCTGTTGAACCAACAGTACTTTGGTTCAACAGATGATAAGAAGACATCAGAGTTTTAGTTTAACAGAGTTTTTCTTTCAGTAGTTTCAATGTAACAGTAGTTTATTGTTTAACAGTTGTTGTTGTTTGTTAGTCAGTTAGGGGTCGCTTTCTAGGTGACGTCAGCTAAGTGATCATCAGAGGTTTGTACTTGTCTATAAATAGAACAGTACTTGTACTGTTCTATTGGTCACTCGTCATTCTCTTTTCAGACAAACATACTCTGAGTGATCAGGCTGAGGGGGAGCTATAATTGTACCTTTGTAATCTTTCAGTTTAATGAAAGCATTCGATTGATAACAATTATTCTCTATGTTTTGATTATTCTTTATTCCGCTGCACTTTCCATTTAGATTTCATTCATATTTCATACTTAATCAAAACAGTCCAATACTCAGATCCTAACAATTGGTATCAGAGCTTGGTCAATTAAATCTGATCTAATCAATCAATTTAATACACAGATCAGCTCATAATCATTGATATCGTTTGTTTGTCGGGTTAAAACAGAGTAATAGTTTATTTTCGTTTCAACAGTTAGTAAACAGACTTTGTTTTTGAAAAACCAAGAGAATGACTTCACTTAATCAAGATCCACACAACACTGGCACACACAACAAGCCTCCGATGCTTGTCAGGTCAGAATACAACATCTGGCAGCGTCGGGTAGCTCATGTGTTAGCACAACAGAACACAGGGTGCTGGAAATCGGTAGTATTTGGACCACATGTTCCAATGGTACCGAGTGCCGAGGATCCAAAGATCCAAGTACCAAAGAGTGTTGAGAACTACTCAGAGCAAGATTTTCAAAAAATCGAGCTAGATGCCAAGGCTTTCAGCATAGTAGCCATGGCACTGCCGAATGATATCTATGCCGGTCTCTTGCACTGCAATAGTGCTAAAGAACTGTGGGATGCTCTTAAAGAGCAATTCGGGGGAACTGATGATGTGATTGAAAACAACTGTGAAATACTTAACCAACAATATGAAATGTTTAGTCACATAAAAGGGGAGTCATTAACACAACAGTTTGAAAGGTTTAACTGTCTAATTAGTGAACTTAAACTGGTTGGTCTAACTTTTCCTAATTCAACACTGAATCATAGGTTTCTTAGATCACTTCAGGACAAATGGGACACTATAGCTATAGTTATGAGAAACTCTATCGGATTCAAAGACCTAACCCTGACCCAGCTTCATGGTAAGCTCCTGACTTATGAAAGGGAGCTTAACCAGAAAAAGAAGCTCCAGGACTCTGGCAAAGTGTCAGATGACTATGTATTTGGTAATACTGCACTGTTGGGTCAGGATGATGGTTCTGGAAGTAGTAAGGATCAGAGTTATGATCATTACATTGACATAACAACTGGTTTCAATAATGATTCTTACTCATCACCAAACAACTGTGCTTTCACAGCCAGTGGTGATATCCAGGCTTCTGATAATTCATCTTTTGTGTACAATGATTTGCAATACATTGACCCTTTGGATCTAGAAGAAATGGACATCTTACATCAGGTTGCCCTGCTCAGTATTAGAACCAATAACTTCTATAAGAAAACTGGCAGGAGGTACCCAGGTTTACATGGTGGGTCAAAGGTTGGGTTGGATAAATCAAAGATAAAGTGTTACAAGTGTCATAGAATGGGTCATTTTGCTAGGGAGTGTAGGAGTCAAAATGGAGTTCCTATGATTACCTATCCAAATCAAAGACCACAGACCAACACTTATCAAACCATCCCTAATGTACCTAATGTGCAAAACACTGCTCACTTTGCACAGACCCAAACCACTGTTCCTGTGCATTATGTCCAAACCACTGTTCCTCAGTATCACTATGTCCAAACACCTGTTGCTCAGGCCCCTGTGCCAATGACTGTTACTCCACCCTCTGCTCCTGCAGAGACCAGTCAACCAGGTCAACAGAGTTTCTTTAATCAAGGCTTTGTTGATTGGAGCAGTCTACCAGATGAGATAACAGATGACAACATTGCTCTAGTTGCTAACACTGAAAAGGATTTTTGTTTTATGGCACTAGAAACAATTGTTGAAGAGACTGATTCTGAGGAAGTGGTGTCTATGTCTGAAAATGTGACTGATGGTGTTGTTGGTGAGATTGTTTCAGCTGAAAAATCTGAAGTGGAGGTTGTGAATCTATCAGACCCCTGGGGTAGTGATGACTATGACTGCCAGTGTAACTGTGCCTTGATGGCTGCTGCTAAGGTATCTCCTCAAATCTTAAATGACTTGTGCTCGGACAAATGTATTGTGGCATTTGCTAAGATAAAAGAGGTGAATGAAAACTTTAGAAAGAAAATTTTGGATTCTGAAATTCAGTTTGAATAACTTACATAAGAGTTAAAATCAAAGATATCTGAAAAAGAGTCTGAAATCAGCAGTCTAAAACATGAAGCAAGCATAACCAAAGACCAGCTTCAGACTATGATAACAAAATATCATAGTTGTAAGAAGGAGCTTGAGTCCACCCAAGTTGAATGTAAGAAATGGGTGGAATCATCAAAGGGTTTTGAGATGATTGTCAACCAACAATCTAAAAGTCATGTGAAATTTGGGTTTGGTTTTAAAACCACTGATCAAGTTTCACAAACCACTGACAAAAAGGAACCACAGTTGGTTGAGGTCATCCCTACAAACTCTAAGGGTCAAGAAATCAAGGTTACTGAACCCAATGGCAAGAAAATCATTCTTGAAAAGTTGGAAGGTACACCCTCATTTGATGAAATTGAGAAATATCAATTCAAACCAACATGGTCAGATGAGTGTGAAGTCCTTGAAAATTTCAAACCAATGACCTTCAAAACCTCTGATGGTAAAATGGCACCACAGGCCAAAGTTATCCCTCTAGTAAGTCTTCCAACAGATGATGAAACATCAGTTGAAAAGAAGAAAGAAAAAGGGAAAGCCAAGAACAACTTGTTTTGTGATTTTTGTGAAAAGAAGAACCATGTCACCAAAAACTGTTTTCTTCTAAAAGCATATGACATCAACAAAACAACAAGTTTAAATGATTCAAAATCTAAAGAATGTTCAATCTGCAAGAAAAAGAATCACAAGGCAAAAGAGTGCTTATATCTCAAAAATTTTGATGAAAAAATAAAAGAGTATAAGGCTAAAACTCAGGAGAGTCAAGTGGTAAGTACTTCAAAAGGAAAACCCAAACAGACTTTTGAATCAGTTCAAACATCTGTTACCAAAAGTCTGAACAAAAACTCTGCTCCCAGAGAAGTTCAGGTAACAGATGCTCCACCTGTTAACAGATTACCAAGAGGATATGGACAACCCACTTGTCATCGTCTGCCACATGTTTATGAAGAGCCCAAGAGGCCTTCAAATCCAAAAGTGAACAGACACCCTCATGGTTTTCAACAACTGATAGGAAATGATCAAACATCTGCTGGACCAAGTGTTGACATACAAGCACTGGCAAATGGTCAACTGCAGCTGTTAAACCTAGTTCAAAAGCTAGTCCAAACCACTGATCATTCTCCTCAACTTAAGGCTGAGACAGCTAAGGACCCATCCAAAGCCAATTTGGCTTTGGACACTCACCAAAACTAAAACCTTTACTGATGTGCAGGGAGCTTCTGCTTGTTTAGACAGTTTATGGTATGTAGATAGTGGAGGCTCCAGGCACATGACTGGATGTAGAGCCCTTCTTCTGGACTTTCTTGCTCATGGAGGGGGTGATATATCCTTTGGTAATGATTCTAAAGGTAAAGTGTTGGGTTCTGGTACTGTCAAAGCAGGGAGGCTTAAGTTTGAAAATGTTAATCTAATAGACAATCTAAAATTTAATCTACTTAGTGTATCACAAATGAGTGACAAAGGCTTTGGGTCATTCTTCACTAAGCAAACTTGTAAGATTGTTGGCCCAGAGGCTGTAGAAAAGATTAACACCATCATTGCTGAGAGCAAAGCACAACTTGTTGCTCACAGAAGTGGCAATGTGTATGTGGTTGATATGTTGAAGGATAATCCTACTGCAAATGTCTGTCTGTTCTCAGCTGCCTCTACCAAAGAGACAGAATTGTGGCATAGGAGACTTGGTCATACCAACCTTCAAACTATCAACTCACTCTCCAAACAAAACCTTGTCAGAGGTTTACCATCAAAAGAATTCAAATGTGATGAGCATTGTGTTTCCTGTTTAAAAGGTAAACAACATAAAAGCTCTTACAAATCCATTGATGAGTCCAAAACTAGTCAGTGTTTACAAATGTTGCACATGGACTTGTTTGGCCCTGTAAAAATCATGAGTCTAAGAAGGAAAAGATTTTGTCTTGTCATAGTTGATGATTTTTCTAGGTTTACATGGACTTACTTTTTACACTCTAAGGATGAGACTGCAGGTATCTTGAAGGACTTTGTCACCAAAGTTGAAAAACAATATGACTTGCCAGTAAAAGTCTTTAGGAGTGACAATGGAACAGAGTTTAAAAATAAGGAGTTAGATGATTTCTGTGTGTCAAAAGGGATTGTAAGGCAGTACAGTATCCCAAGAACACCAGAGCAGAATGGGGTGGTTGAAAGGAAGAACAGGACTCTCATTGAGGCTGCAAGAACAATGCTAGCAGATTCTGGTTTACCTCTGTCCTTTTGGGCAGAAGCTGTAAACACTGCTTGCTATGTTCAAAACAGAGTTTTAATCAACCCTAGACATCAAAAGACTGCTTATGAAATTCTGTTTAAAATCAAACCACTGATATCATTTTTCAAAGTCTTTGGCTGCCCATGTTTCATTTTAAATCTTAAAGATTCCATTTCAAAATTTGCAGCCAAAGTGGATTGTGGATATTTTCTGGGGTATTCTTCTATTGCAAAGGCCTATAAAGTGTTTAACACAAGGACTAAAACAATAGAAGAAACTCTGAATATGAAGTTCAATGAACTTTCTTCTTTAAAAATCCCAGCAAACCCTGCTGAGTTGTTTGATTTAGATAAATTCAAATTTGAAGATATTGCTGTCAAAACTAACCCTGCAGGTACTCCACAATCTTCACAACAAGACTACAGAATAGATGTTGTGGTTCCTGACCACTACAAAGTCTATCCTGCATCAGAAGAAGCAGTGGTTCAAAACAACTGTCAAAACTCTGTCACAGCTGAGTCAGCCACTGTTGGCCAGTCTTACCTTCAAACCACTGATTCACCTAGCCAATCCACTGTTCACTCATCTGTTGACAAGAGTCAACCATCTGTTGACAAAAGTCAGTCCAATTTTACACCACTTGGACCCATTCCTCCACCTCCATTCCAAACATCTGTTGCCTCTTCAGAACTGCCAACAGATGTTATGTCATCAGAGTCTCCAAACCTCTGTCCTTCACCACAAAATGCCATTATACCATATCAGGGAGATCTAATCTACCTAAGAGCTCATCCACCAGACCAAATCATTGGCAACATCAGAGAAGGTGTGCTCACAAGGAGCCAATCTTCAAACATCTGTCTTTTTGCTGGTTTTCTATCCCTTACACAACCTGTCAAGTACCAAGAGGCACTGAAAGACAACAGTTGGGTAGAAGCCATGCAAGAAGAACTCCTTCAGTTCAAAAGACAACAAGTATGGGAACTTGTACCACTGCCTAAGGATGTCTGTCCAATTGGCACAAAGTGGGTCTTCAAAAACAAAACTGATGAAAGGGGTATAGTTGTCAAGAACAAAGCCAGGTTAGTGGTTCAAGGCTTCAGACAAGAAGAGGGTATTGACTATGATGAAACCTTTGCCCCTGTAGCAAGGTTAGAAGCTATCAGACTTTTCTTAGCCTTTGCTGTCAACCACAACATCAAGGTGTATCAGATGGACATCAAGTGTGCCTTCCTATATGGCAAAATTCAGGAGGAGGTCTATGTATGTCAACCACCTGGTTTTGAAGACACATTCCATCCTGATCATGTCTACAAGCTTAACAAAGCATTGTATGGACTCAAACAAGCACCAAGACCCTGGTATGAAACTCTCTCTACTTTTCTCTTATCCATTGGCTTCACAAGAGGTAAAATTGATAAAACCTTGTTTTTAAAATGGAAAGGAAAAGATTTAATGATTGTTCAAATATATGTGGATGGCATCATTTTTGGATCCACATGTAATAAAATGTGTGAGGAGTTTAGGGAACTCATGACAGCAGAGTTTGAAATGAGTGCTATGGGTGAACTTCAGTGCTTTCTTGGTCTCCAAGTAAAGCAACTGCAAAATGGCACTTTCATTCATCAAAACAAGTATGTGAAAAACTTGTTAACTAAATTTGAGATGAATGATTGTAAGCCATGTAGTACACCCATGAGCACTGTCAAGCCACTCACTGATGATGAAAAGGATGAACTTGTTGATCAGACACACTATAGATGTATGATTGGGTCTTTATTGTACTTAACAGCATCCAGGCCAGACATTATGTTTGCAACCTGTGTGTGTGCTAGATCTCAGGCTTCTCCTAGAAAGTCTAACCTTATTGCTGTAAAAAGGATCTTCAGATACCTAAAAGGTGCTCCCACACTTGGTATCTGGTATCCTGCTAATGGAAACATTGAGCTTTCAGGTTATTCAGATAGTGATTTTGCTGGCTGCCATACCACAAGGAAGTCCACATCAGGAGGGTGCCAGTTTCTAGGGAATGCCTTAGTTTCTTGGCAAAGCAAAAAGCAAGCAGCTGTTTCAACATCCACTGCTGAAGCTGAATACATTGCTGCTGCCAGCTGTACAGCCCAACTTATGTGGCTTCAAAATCAACTACTGGATTTTGGGATAACTGCACTGAGGACTCCACTCATGTTGGATAGTCAGGCTGCTGAAAATATCATCAAAAATCCAGTCTCCCACTCAACCACCAAGCACATAGATATCAGACATCACTTTGTCAGGGATAGCTATGAAAAAGGTTTGATTTCTCTGCACCATGTTCCAACAGAGGATCAGTTGGCAGATGTGCTGACAAAAGCTTTAGACACATCTACCTTCACAAATCTGATCTCTCGAATTGGAATGTTAAACATGGATTAAAAACAACAAAAATGTTTTCAATAAAAACATTAAAATGTTTTCAGAAAATCAAATTTTGCTAAAATAACACTTTGGTTGAAAAATCTGTCTTAAAACCACTGATTCAGATAAAACAACCACTGTTTTATTAAATCCACTGTTAGTTGAAAAATCTGTTTCAAACATCTGATCAGGTAAAACAACCACTGTTGGTTGAAAAATCTGTTTCAAACATCTGATCAGATAAAACAACTGTTTTCATCAGTCTTTTGGTTAAACAACAGAGGTTGGCAACAGAGGTTTAACAAACCAGCTGTATGCCACCAGATGTTTTAACCATCAGATGTTTGCCACGTCTGCTCTCAAAAGCAGAGTTTTGCCACATCAGCGGTTTAACCAGAGCTTATAAAACCCTGTTCTTTCCCCCAACAGCAGTTTTACTGTCTCATTGTATTCAAAATACTAAAAACCGCTCTCGTCTTCCTCATAACCCTCAATCAAAGTTCATCGCTTTCATAATCAAAATCCATTAAAATGGAACTCCAAACAAAAGCCACTCACAATTTTCTTCCATATTTGGTTAAAACCGAAGACAACACACCATTCCATTCCACCATTGACATCATCAATAACTCAAAGTATAAAAACGTTCTTATTGGTGATGCCCCCATTTACCTGGAAACACTCCAAGAATTCTGGGCAACTGCTGAGGTTTTATACCAAGACAAAAAGCCTACGTCCATAATTTCAAAAATTGGAGCCACCAGTATCGCCATAACCCCTGAGATCATCTCCACTACCTTCTCACTGAACGACTTGTCAGGTATGGATACTTTTCCAAAAACAGAGCTTCACACTGAGTTTCAAGAGAGAGGGTATGATGCTCAAATGACTGGTTCCACACTATACAAAAAGTTTTTCCCACCAGTCATGAAATTTTTCTTCCATACCCTTCTCCTCTGTGCCTCTGCCAAGACTACATCCTTCAATGAAATCCCATTGAGGATACAATACTTGGGATATGCTATGTTGTCAGAATCTGACTTCAACCTATCTCAAGGCTTGTTCTCAGACTAGGTATCAAATGTGAAAGCCATAAAATCTGGCTCAAATAATGCTTTTCTGCTCTACCCTAGAATTCTAAGTGTAATTCTACAAAAGATTTTACCTGAAAAGGATTTTCAAAAGGGAGAGTCTTTTAAAATGAAAAGTCTAACTGATGAAACTTTTACAAGAATGCTGGGTTCTTCAACCCAAGAAAAAGCAACAAAAGTTCAAAAAGTTTCCAAAACACAACCAAAGAGGACAAAGACAACAACTGTTGTTCAAACCTCTGCTGGTGAGCCCACTGCTCCTGGTGATCATGGCACTTCATCCAGTGCTGTGAAACCCACACCAGCCACCAAAAGAAAACGTCCATCCACCAAAACACCCACCAAAACCAAAAAGGGACTTCTGGAAGATGAGATACCAGAAGCTAACCCTGTTGCATCACCAAAGCAACATGAAACCACTGTTGTTACATCCTCACAACAGTTGGAGATATCTCAACCCAAGCAAACTCCTCAAGATTCCTCACAAAAGGAACTTGTTGTAAGCCAAAGGGAACCTCAAACTGAGGCATATGAGTCACTTGATCATATGTTCACAAGCCCATCTCCCAGGGCTAATCAGCTTCTTACTCCACCTACATCACCACCACATGTCCCACAAACAATGCAACCCCTGTTTGAGGCTATTGATAAAACTCAGGACAACCCCAGTTCCTCTCTTTCACCTATCACTGAGAGTATGCCACTACCAGTGACTGGGGCTGAGGAAAATCAATCAGCCATCCCACAAACAGATGAGGAGGTTATACTCCCAGAAGTCAATGTTACTTCTGATGAGGTTTCAAGAGAAGCAGTCACTACTGCTGTAGAGACCATTGTCTCACAGCAGGACAGTGGTTACATTGCTAAGACTTCCTTGAAGGCAACAACTGATGAAGACACAATTGTGTCTCCTAAAACAGTTGGAAGTCCCCAGAACCAAGACAAAGGGGCAGCAGGTTCTTATTCTATGGACTCACCTCCTAGAACTGAACCAGCTAAAACTACCTCTGGTAGGGACTCAGATGAACCTATTAATTTGGGTGACGAGTCAAAACTACAAGAATTGACGGCTAAAGTTCAAAACCTTGAATCCTCTGTTGCTGACATCAAATCTGATGTCAAGTCAATATTGGAGACATTGAATAACTTTACAAAGAGTCAACCATCAACTGCTGATGTTGCTAATGAGCTATGGAAATCTGTTTCCCCCATCATCATAGCTCATCGAAAATTAGCAGATCAGACACTGGAAACTTACATGACTTTGATCAGAAATATGGTGGATGCCAGATTTAATGACACAAAGGCTGACATCAAGGTGATTAAAGACCATCTGCTGAAGACCACTGGCTCTGCCCCTACCACAATTCTCAGAGATGAAGATGATGATGAATTCACTGCTGATGATGCCAAAAAGGGGGAGAGTGGCAGAGATAGGCTACCAAAACTTAATCCATTTGGTGAACCACCCTCACAAAAAGGGAAGAAGCCAACTGCTGACAAACCAGGGTCACCCAAATCAGCTCCACAGACACAACAACCAAATGTAAAGATCCCTGTCTCTGAACCAGCTCCAGCATCAAAGGCAAAAGAAGTTGACACTTCAGCTAATGAAAAAGCTGAAAAGGCTGCTCAAGACAAAATGAAAAGGGCTGATACATTGGAAGTAAAGGCAGAGAGGTTGGTGCAGCTGAAAAAGGAACAGCAGCAGGAAGTGGAAGATGTGAACACTTCAAAGAGAAAGAAAATGCCAGCCAAACACACTAGAAAACCACCTTCCAAATTAACTGCTGAAACCTCTGCTGTACAAACACCTGTTACAAACACTGCTCCTAAAACCACTGCCACCACAACCTCTGCTACCCAAACCACTGCACCTGAAACAACTGAAACTAAAACCACTGCTAAAACATCTGCACAACCCAAACCAGTCACTAAACCAACCACAACTCAACCAACTCCTAAACCTACTCCAACACAAACCACTGCCAAACCTACTTCAACACAACCCAAAACCCAAACAACTGTTGGTTCCACAAAAGAACCAACAGATGTTTCTCAAACCACTGCCACATCCTCACCTTCACCCAAAATCTTGTATAGCAGGAAAAGGAAATCCACCTTTGTTATACAAGATGAAAACATCCACAACACACCACCTAACACCCCAATCTCATCCACACCAGTCAATGCCATTCCACTCTCATCTTACTCACCACATACTGCTCAATTCAGATCACACAGACCACCACCAACCATCACACCATTGGCTGAGAAGTATCCCCTTGAGTTGGATTTAATCAAGGGGGAACTTCAATCCTTCTATAATACTGATCAGCCATCAGAAAGATCCTTCCCATCTCTTAAAGGCTTCCCTGTTCCACTCAACATAGACACATATCTCAAATACAAGGGTGAACAGGCTGATGCTGTCATCAAAGAGAAGTGCAAAGGGAAGGATGACAGGACTGCTCAGGGCATCCATTCAGCAGAGCTTAGCAAACTCAGAAGGATTGAAGATTATGCTAAGACCCTGAGCAACTCCATGTCAACCATGCCTCTCAGCAGACACTTGGTGATGGAAGTAAGGGATTCACTGCTGGAACAGATCTTGGCATCCAAGCCTTATAAAGCAACAAAGAACCAATTTACAGGCTGGACCACACATGCTCTAAGGGAAGAACTAATCAGAATAGAGAACATGGCCAAGAATCCTCCTGCTAAGGTCTCTGCTCCTGATTTCAAAAAGGGGAGAGATGAAGCTAGAGCCTTGAAATTCAGAAGAATGAGACAAGAGCTTGTAGCAGCTAAGTATGGAGAGATGAAGTCTGTTGCCAGATGGTCAGAGATCAGGCTAATTGAAACATACCAAAAGCTTGAACAAGAAAGAAAGACCAATCCTGATCTTCCAAGAAAACATGTGTATGATGATGCTCCCAAGAAACCCTCTCAGGCCTTTACATTAGACAGTTTACTGGAAACTTCAGATCTTACCATTGCTGCTAGAAGACAATTTAAGAAGCAAAAAGAAATAACTGAAGAAGAAACAAGACAGTTCACTGATACTTATGTGAAAGAGGGGATCTTGAATCAAATCAGATCTTTTTCTGATCCTGTGTCAGACAGGCTCAGAGAACTCATTGGAAGGCCACCATCACCAAACTCATCCAAAATAAAGATGCATCCCAGTCACTCCTCTGATTCTAAAATTCTAAAATGGAAGTCTGATAAAGAGACCCATGAATTGATATTGCTCAGATCAGATTGTAGTATTCAGAAGCTGAGTATGGATGAGGCACCTGGCCTAAGTGCTGAAGATCTCCAGACACTTCTAAATCTGACACTGGATAGAGATGCTGAAGACCTCTTCTCTCTACACTTTGAATTGCAACTAAAAGGGCAAATTAGAGAAAGTCTGATGAGGAATAAAGATCAAGAATAAAGCAGAGTTTTGGCATCATCTGTTCTACGGGGAGATTGTTGGGTCTGCTGACCTGGAGAAGAACAGATGATAGAAAGCCAAAATATACTAAGTATTGATCAAGAATAAATAACAGTGGTTACAAGAAAGCTTCCTCCAAAGAACTGCTGATTCCCAAACTGCTGATGCTTAAACAACTGATACAAGACAACTGCTGCTGATGAAAGGTCTGATGGATAAAGTCTGAAGAGCAAAAGTCTGATAAAGAACAAGTGCTGATCAAAGATCTGAAGAACAAAGGTCTGTTGAACCAACAGTACTTTGGTTCAACAGATGATAAGAAGACATCAGAGTTTTAGTTTAACAGAGTTTTTCTTTCAGTAGTTTCAATGTAACAGTAGTTTATTGTTTAACAGTTGTTGTAGTTTGTTAGTCAGTTAGGGGTCGCTTTCTAGGTGACGTCAGCTAAGTGATCATCAGAGGTTTGTACTTGTCTATAAATAGAACAGTACTTGTACTGTTCTATTGGTCACTCGTCATTCTCTTTTCAGACAAACATACTCTGAGTGATCAGGCTGAGGGGGAGCTATAATTGTACCTTTGTAATCTTTCAGTTTAATGAAAGCATTCGATTGATAACAATTATTCTCTATGTTTTGATTATTCTTTATACCGCTGCACTTTCCATTTAGATTTCATTCATATTTCATACTTAATCAAAACAGTCCAATACTCAGATCCTAACAAAGAAAGATGATCGAGGAGTGATTGTACGGAACAAAGCCAGATTGGTCGTACAAGGTTTTCATCAGATCGAGGGGATTGATCACAATGAAATCTATGCACCTGTGGCACGCATAGAGGCAATTCGAATGTTTCTAGCGTTTGCCTCCTACAAGAAATTTAAGGTGTATCAGATGGACGTCAAAAGTGCATTTCTGTACGGGAAAGTCAAAGAGGAGGTTTACGTCGGGCAACCACCGGGCTTTGAAGACCCTATCCACCGGGATAAGGTGTACGTATTGAACAAAGCATTGTATGGTCTGCACCAGGCTCCACGCCAGTGGTACGAGGAGCTGAGCACGTACCTCATGTCGAAGGGATTTAAGCGCGGACTCGTCGACTGCACCCTGTTCACGAAGAAAACAGGAGATGATTTGCTTCTAGTTCAGATATATGTTGACGATATAATTTTTGGCTCAACTAACGAACTTTTGTGCAGGGAGTTTGAACGTGTTATGCAGGAAAAGTTCGAAATGAGTGCGATGGGGGAGATGCAGTTTTTCCTCGGCTTGCAGGTGGATCAAAGACCAACGGGGATCTTCATTCACCAGACGAAATACGTATCAGAAGTCTTGAGCCGGTTCCAGATGGAGGATTCCACGTCGATGGATACCCCGATTCAGCCCAATCACGGGATTGGAGTTGATGCTAAGGGGGAGCTGACGGACCCGTTTACATACAGAGCAATCATCGGATCTCTGATGTATCTTACCGCATCTCGGCCAGACATTATGTTCGCAACATGTCTCTGCGCTCGATACCAGTCGAAGCCGAAACAAAGTCATCTGACGGCGGTCAAGCGTATCCTTAGATATCTGAAGGGTTGTCCCTCGAGAGGACTTTGGTACCCTAATGACGATGATTTTGACTTTATCGCGTTTAGTGATGCAGATTGGGGCGGCTGTGACAAGGACAACAAATCCACGACAGCTGGATGCCAGTTTTTAGGGAGCAGGTTAGTCACCTGGCAATGTAAGAAGCAGACTTCGGTCGCGCTGTCTACCTGTGAAGCCGAGTACATTGCAGCCTCGAGTTGCTGTTCGCAAGTGGTCTGGATCCAACAGCAGATGGTGGATTGCGGTTTGCAGTTTCTTAAAACCCCTATACACTGTGATAATGAAGCCGCGATCGCATTAACTAAAGATACGGGCAATCATTCTAAGGCAAAACATATCCGGATTAAATACCATTTTATCCGTGATGGTTACGCTAAAGAATTGATAGATATGGTCAAAATCCATACTGACTATCAACGTGCAGATTTGTTCACGAAAGCTTTTGACAGATCCCGATTTGAGTATCTTTTAAAAGTTAACAACATAAAAGAAAAACAGGATAATCAGCACCTCGGTTTATCGCTTTTTAGTTTTAAAATTTTCTTTAAAGTGTTTACAGTTTTTCAGAAAATTCAAAAACCCAAAAATATGTTCTACATTTTAGGGGGAGTTTTTTATTAGAAAAACCAAAAACATTGAAAAATTCAAAAAAGCCATAAAAATAGAAAAATCAAAAATGATTTCCAGGATAAAAAGAGGAAATGATAGTACATCAGTGGGGATCTGACACAGGCTAAAGATATGTATAGTAATATGAGGCGTGTGTTGATTACATGTGATGTGCTGATAGGCTTCGTAGACTAAAAACTGCGTGCATTAGTGATACAAACATAACGAACTACTCGTTTGTGGCTGAACACCTCATGGGCATATGGTCTTAGTACCGTAATTTCGTTTGACAGGATTGCCAAAATCTGAGGTTTCGGGTCGTTATGTTATTGTTATTCGGGATATTCTGACTAAACTTTTGTCGTATTGATTTACGGACCTAATTTCATCAGAATATTTGCTAAAAAGAGCTTAAATGCCAAAACCGAAAGTTACCGAATTGAGGAACTTTATGTTTTTACTGATCAAAGATCATAATTACATCGTATCAATTTACTGATGCAAATCAGTAGTTGATATCAGCCTCAACCTGGTATATATGCACATGTTACTTTGCTGCATTCGTTTGCTGACCTGTACACCTCTGTGCTATATATCTTGTAACTAAACGGATAACTCTGGCATAATCACGCGTTACGAGGAAGCTTTGTGCAATTTCTTGATATGGGAGTATGTCGTGTGTGTGGGAACCACAACGTGTTAGTATAATACACCTAAATCGCATCATTTTAAAGCACTGCGTAATAGTCTGCATGTGAGTTTATGTGGATCACAATATCAGCAGTTGCCGTGTCACATACTGTTTCTAATGATAATATTAAACAAAAAGATCAACGCTGTGATCAGATTTCTCAAACAACTGATATGATCATCTTACCGGACATCACAAAATGTTTACTGCTTTTATTTACATTGATGCATGTTATTTTTATTGTCAAAAAGATACAAAACTCAAAAAGATTTTAGGTGTGTTTTGATATAAATTTCAGAAAAATCAAAAGTTTTGCATTTCTGCTTTATTTTTAGATAACCAACGGTGTTTGATGGTCAATTTCTGAGATTTGATGAAACCATCTGAACTTTGTGTTATCCTAAACTGAAATGATACGTGTTTGAGACTTAACGGGTTGAAAAATGTTGAACGGGATTCGAATTCGTGATTTGGCAAAATTTTCAAATTTTTCCATTTCACATTCGCCCCTTAAATGGGTCGAATGTGGAAAAATTTACACGTTCTCGCCTTTTATTTTGGGCGAAGGTGTATTTCTTACATTCGTGCCACTTGGTTGGGGCGAATGTGGGATAATACCACATTCGTCCAAGTGAAACGGGCGAACGTACAGTCTATATATAGCCCAATCACAGATTCGTCCCTCATTCTGAATTTTTTCAAAAATTTTCTAACGTGCAAGAACTTGTTGCCCTGATTCTTTTTGCCTTGTAATCTTGTTCCCTGCTCATTACTGATCCTTTTGACTCAATTTTTACAGGTAATGGACACCAGATACGATCAGAATTGGGGTTTTTATGTTACGAACCCTAGTTTTCTTAAACTGGAACAATATGGGCTGTTTCTATGTGAATTTTTTACATGGATTCAATTGTTATTAGTTTTAGGGGGAGAAGATAACAGGAATTAGGTTAATTAGTTGTTTGTGATGTTTAATCGATTGTTTATAGGTTTCAAACCCTAATTCCTTTATAAAACTAATAAAAATTGAATGATAATATCAATTGATTGTGTAGTAGTCTTAGTCGGTCATTTTAGGTTCCAAATGAATCAAAATCAGAGGCTTAAACACAAGTTTACAGATTTTCAAATTTTGGGTCAATAAAGTTCCACATTTGACCAAATTAGAACAGGCAAATGTGGAAATATGGGACGAAGGTACTTCTAAATGGGCGAATGTGATGTTTATCTCAAAAATTTGCACATTCGTACCTAAAATTCTACTTTCGAACCATAAAACCCACTTTCGTACCTATCCAAACAGGCGAAAATGGAAATATGAAAAACCCAAAATTTCTAAATTTGTCGTTTTTGTGTTTCTGACGTATTTTTCTGATGTTTGATTTGCAGATGGCTAAACAACCCGAGAACGTTGAAATTCCAGTGGAGAATGTTGTACAAGATCCAGTTCCAGAAGCCGAGAATGTTCCACAAGCTTGGCCGTTTGAAGCATCGCATAACTGTTGTGCGTATGTTGGTGACGTGCTGAAGAATACTGAATTTTCTGGGATTGTGGACTTTTTAAGGCGAAGCAGAATCATTCATGCTTTAGCTACACCAGCCATCATCTATATAGACATTGTCGAGGATTTTTATAAGAATGCGAGATACGATTTCTGGGAAGATCAAACTGTTATTCGAAGTGTTGTTCAAGGGATGGAGATGTTCATCACTGAAGAAGATATCAGAGATGCATTGAAGATCAAGTTTGAAGTAAGTACTGATCCCAGAGTATTGTCATGGACCGAGCAGAAGGCGTGCTTTCTCAGAATGAAATATAAAGGTCCGATAACAGATGGAGCTGTGCACAAAGGAAAGCTCAGTGTGCAGTTTAAGTATTTCGCACACGTGATTATACATGTGTTTGGATGTGTTAGTGGTGGGTATGATGTGATGAGGAAAAGTCTTAGCTCATTAATGGTTGTGTTGACTCTCAACAAACCATTTAATGTTTCTGGAATGATTTTGGATCATATGCTCGAAATGTTGAAGGGTTTAAAGAACAAGAAGTTCATGTTATATCCAAGGTTTTTAATGATGATCTTCGACAACAAGTATCCTGACTTGAGAAAGGATCCGACGATGATTTTGGGTCAAGATCATATGAAAATTAGAACACTTGTGAGGATGAAGGGTTACAAAGGTGTGCCAGATAATGAGAAGCCACCTCAAAAAAGATTGTTTGGTGCTTTAGTTAATCCGGGTTACACTGACCCAGGATTGAACAAAGCAAGGCATGATAACAGTGATTCAGATAACGATGATCCTCTAGTATACGCTGATGCAAATACTAAGAGGAAAGGGCAAGGCGAAAGTTGATTAGGGTGCTTCAAAGAAACAAGGTGCACGTAAGAAGACGACTGCTAAGAAGGGTACAAGTTTGGTAGACGAAGAATCTGTTGATTCAGAAGAAACTAAAGTTGAAGAACAGTGGGATTCGGAAGAAGAATGTGTTAAGACTACCAAACGCAAGGCCACTGCGGTTGGGGAGTCTGAATTATTAAACAAGACTGTTGAAGAAGTGTTACAGAAAAAGCCGATTGTTGTTGATGATTTTGAAGGTTCGACAGTGGTGGAAAACCTGAAGAAGCCAAAACACAAGTCAATGGCTAAGAAGACAAGCACTAAGAAACTGAGAGAAAAAGAGATCGAACAGTTGCTGAAGGGAAAGAAGATACTTGAAGTAGGTACATCATCAAAGTTATCTTCACCTGTAGCAAAGAAGCAGAAAAAGAGCAAAGAATCTGAAGTAGTACCAGTTCCTGATTTTGAAGCTGCTTTAGAAAATGTGTTGAATATGTTTAAGAATCCTGAGAAAGAGAAGGCTAAGGAAGTTGAATCATCCAAGGCATCAAAAGTTACTGTTTCTGATGATGTCATGAAACAAGTTAACAAGAAGATGGATGACATGATGAAGATGATAGTTGCACAGCAAGCTGAAATCAGTAAGTTTAAAAAGAATGAAGAAAAGATGCTTCAGATTGTAGTTGCATCAAAAGCTAACCAAGATGAGATCGAGAAGAAGGTAAAACAACTTGAAGAAGAGAATAAAGATCTTGAGATTAAGTGCAACAGAAACAGAAGGATGATTAAGATTATGAAGGTTGACAACAAAGAACTAAAGAAAGAGAACAAACGTTTGAGTGATTTATTGGATAAACTTTATGGTGAAGCTCCAAAGTTGAAGGAGGGAGAAGAGGATAAGGAGAGAGATGTGGAGCAAGTTGATTTTGAACCTTCTGATGAAGATAAAGAGGATGATGAAGACGATGAATCTGAGGAAAGTTCTGATGAAGAAGGTGATAAAGATGATAAGGATGATGATGATGCTGAGGGATCTGAAAGTAAAGATGATGATGATAAGAGTGACAGTAGTGATGATGGTGGTGGAGACGATTCTAGCAAGTTTTCATTTGAGAAGAGAAAGTCAAAGAAAAGTGATGCTGGAGAGTCGAGTTCTAAAAAGAAAGCTGGTGAGAACGTTGATTCAGATGAAACTATCTTTTGGAATGAGAAGGTGAGATCTTTGTCTGATGATGCGAAGAATGTGTATCGGGAAATGCTCGAGAAAAGAGAATGGACGATTGAGTTTATAGGAAAGTTCGCTGAAATCTTTTAGACGGAGGATATGAGGTTTGAACTTGAATATAATGATCCTGATTGGGAAGAGGGTGAAGTACCTGTTGCTGTTGCCAAGGAGATCTTAGATGGAATAGCACAGCGAGTAGGAAAGACATTGGAGGAGATCATGATGGATCAGATGATTCCAGATATTCCTGAAAAGGTTATTGGAAATCATTCTGATGACAAACATACACCTGAGATGGAAGAGATTGAAATTGAAGATATTACTCATGAAGAATATCGACAATACTTCAGGGAGAACAATGAAGATGAGGTATTTCCAGACTTTACTGAACTCAGACAGAGAGAAGCTAGAAAGAAAGCTGAAAAGCGAAGTGAGGAGTTTGTTGAGAAAGTGTTTGGTGAAGATCAGCAGAAACCGTCTAGTCAGAATGATGATTTGAAGATGTTATTACAGAAGTTGAAAGAAGCTGATGATAAACGACCTAAGCCGGAAGCTCAAGGTGGATTTTACAGGTATCACAACCAGAAGTTCAAAGGCAGAGCTCTTGGTTGGAAGTATCTTGGGAGATTGAAATGTATAGCAGTTAAATGGGAATCAGAAATCTTGTACTTTTACAGATTTCATGATCTTTTAACTCTACCGTATTTGGCGGTTAGAGACATTTGTCGATTCGCAATGACTGGAGCTTCTGTGAACAACACGGCTGTAGGTTGGTTTGCTGATCGGTTAGTCTGGGAAAGCAGAACAACATGGAATATGTTTAAGCCTCAGTACCCTAGGAGGAAGGTTCATAGAGATGTTGATCCGAGAACTGGAAAGAAGAGGGTTACTTTGATTTATAAAGCGCCTGAAATGATGAAAAAGATTCCTTTGATGCCTTTACAACAACACTTCAGTGCAGACTTTATCTTCTGGTACTATGATTGGAGAAATGCAGAGGCGGTGATTGTGTTAAGAGATGGAAAGGATAAGTACAGGAAGATCTACGTGTTTGATCCAATGTGGCTTATCAACTGTACGTTTGAGGATATAATCATGCTTTACTACAATCCAATATTTAGTGATCCCAATGATGTAGAGCAGGCGAAGAAGTATCAGCAAGTTGTTGGAGTTTGTTTTGCTTATGATATCAACTCTGGAAGCAACTTGGATACTAAGTTGGGTAAGAAGGTGAAGATGACTGATGTGCCAAAGCATTCAGTGAAACGGAAACTTGAGCCTGAGATGACGAAAGATCAGAAAAAGCAGTTGAGACTCAAGTTGATGAACAAGTTTATGGATGAAGAAAGAAGGCAATCCAATCAATAGTCGAGGGGGAGTTTGTAGATGCAAGTTTTGCGACTAATGATTGGATTGGGCTTTTAACATATGTTAGTATGATTCTGTAGGGGCGAAGGTGAGTTCATGTGGGTGAATGTGTGTTTCTGATGGGCGAAGGAAGAATAGTCTGGGCGAATGTGGAAGCTGACTGAAGACTGTGTAGATTCGTACCATGCTAATGGGCGATTGTGGACTTTGTCCACATTCGCGCCATACAAACGGGCGAATATGCAGGTAGTATAAATAGGTTTTGGTGATTTTTTAAGTAAGAATAGTTTTCGAGAGTGTGTGTTTTGTGGTCAGGTTTCTCTCTAGATTGAAAGTGTGTTAAGTTGATTTAGATTAACTTGTATGGTCATTGTAAACATATTTTGAACAAGTTATCTATAAAAATGGTGATTGAAAAGGTATTATCCGTGTTGTGATTTGCGTATTATCATTTTGTTCAATTCTAGGGTTTCCGCACCTGGAATTGTGACTTGTATGATCATATTATCATGTTTTAGCTAAAATTCTTCATCTACAGATATAAGGTTGATAATGCCTGCATCTCGAGGGGGGTAAGCTGCTCTTTTCGGGATGGTAGTGTTATCCTGAGTCTTGGCCTTCTCCTTGCCTAGTAATTCTTTCAGATGTCCCTTGCTAAGCACATAGGCAATCTCCTTTCGCAAAGCAATGCATTCTTCATTAATATGGCAAAAACATTCATGGAATCCACAACATTTGGATTTATCTTGCCTTCCAGATTTATCATTCTTCCTCGGCCATTTTGGTTTCTCTTTGAGATCTTTCATGGCATACATAAGAACGGTTACATCAATAGAATAATAGTAATATGATAATTTAGAACAATCCTCATCATCATCAACAACCACATGAACCTTTTTGTTTTCAGTTTAGAATAAGGCTTAGGTTTATATGGTTCATATGTGGGTGTCGACTTCCGATTTGGATTGTTATATCTTGAGGATGCTTCTATTCTATCTTGAATTTTTGGTCATCTTCAAGACGAATGAATCTTAGATCCTTGTTCCTGACTTGGTCTAGGTTCCTACAATGGTTCATCACCAATTCTTGATAGAACGGTGAATCCTTTTGTAGTCACATATTGAAGGCTTGAATTGCAGTTGCGACATCTAGGTTAGGGATGTCAAGTGATTCCTTCCAAAATTAGTAATATATTCTCGAAGTGACCTTGTGTCTGTGTTACCCTGTTTAGATCACTTGTTAAACATTCAATGGCTAGATTACAAGAGAATTTTTGGGCCATATAATTTAGAGATTGGTGTCTGTCTTAGGTCACTAATAGTGTTGGTGGTGAAAATCCTCAGGATGATTTTACCTCATATTCTTAATGTAGCATCCTCAGGATGCTGAAGGACCTAACAGACTTCAGCATGTAACTATACTTTAGCATGTGTACATCCTGAGGATGGACTAACAAATTATCATTCTATGACATGATTGCAGGTTTAATTAAGCTATAATATAGACACATAACTCCTCTCCAATGTCAATATTTCAACATTCAGTCAAAGAATTCAAGGATGGCGATGTTAAACTTGCAAGACAAGTCCAAGCTCAAAGAAGAAGTCAAAGTTGTAACCGATATGCATTAAATATCAGCGAAGAACAAGGAATTAACTGCTTCAACGACTAGTTAAGATATAACAGCCACAACGGTCACCTGAAGTCTTAAAAGAACTTAACTAAGCAGCGGATTACACGGGATTCATCATTTACTTTCATGTAGCTATATATATGGGGATGATTGACGAGTATAGGACACCTCAGACTTACTTGAACCACGCATACACTCAGCCGCTCATAGAATACTCACACACTTAGCATAATCATTGTAATCATAGTACACTCGTCACTCATTCATCCAAAGTTGTAATCATTTTACCATTTTTAATATTAACAAACAAGGTAGGGGCCTAGTCTCCTCCCGAGGTTTTATGCCAGCGATCTACAACTGATCAAGGGCTTTCCTCGTACATCGAGTGTTGTCTTCTTATTACTTTACATTTACAATTGTCATTTTTAGCCAATTTCATCATTCTACCTTACAGTTATATCCTTAGTATATAACTGTCCACCCTCAAACAGTCTTTGCCATCCTGAACATACTTGTCACATATTTACTTCTTTTGCATCCTAACACAGCATTTTCAGAATAGAACTAGATTATAAACTTGTTTGACACTTTTAGCACTCTACCTCACATTTTCTAATTTCGAAAACAAGATTATTTTTACTAAGTAATTTTTGACCAAAACGATTTGGCGCCCACCGTGGGGCAAGTGGTGCTATTTTAACAAAAAACCTTTGTTAAAACTTTTTCTCAATTAACTCATTTTACAAAACTTGACAACTATGTCTTCTTTTCAGAAAACTGTTTCCTCATCCATGCCCTCTTCAACCTCTACCAAAAATGCAACACTGCCACCCCATCTGCATTCTCAAGAAGTTCTACTTCCCAGATTCCACCTAGACCAGTAATGCGGACTTCTGGATCAACTCCTCTTGATTAAAGAAGTATTGACAAATCCAAACTTCTTAAAAATGGACCCTTATAATACTGGATCTGCCAATAAACCTCCTATGCTGGTCAGAAATGAATATAACATCTGGCAAAGAAGGTTGGCACATACAATTTCTCAGACCAAAACTGGTTGTTGGAGGTCTATAATGTTTGGACCTCACAAACCAGTTGTTACTGATCCAGAAGGAAAAACTGAGAGACCAAAAGACTACATTGATGAAGATTTCCAAAAATTTAAGCTAGATGCAAAAGCTTTATCTATGTTGGCTATGGCTATCCCAAACGAAATTTATGCTAGGCTTTTACATTGTGAAAGTGCCAAAGAGCTGTGGGATTGCCTAAAAGAACAGTTTGCAGGAACTGGAGAGGTGATAGCCAACACTAGAGAAAACCTGGCTCAACAATATGAAACTTTTACTCACATAGATGGTGAAACATTAACACAACAGTTTGAAAGATTTTCTTCACTCATCTCTGAGTTAAAAATTAACAATCAGACCTATTCAAATGAATCTATGTTACATTGATTTTTAAGGTCTTTACCTTCAAAATGGGAAACTTATTCTATAGTCCTCAGATCAAGTACAGATTTCAACACCCTAAACCTAACTAGGTTACATGGAAAATTACTAACTTTTGAAAGAGAAATCAATCAAAAGAAAAAGCTGCAAGAATCTGGTAAAACTGCTGATGACTATACTCTAGGTAGCACAGCCTTATTAGGACCTGACTCACCATCTTGTTCTAATAATTTTGGATCTTTTGACCACATTGACATAACTGTTGGGATCTCATCAGATGGATCATTCCCAGCTTATGACAATGAAGACCTAAGTCAAACTGCTGATAACATGTGTTTTATCATGGATGACTTAAAATATTTTAGCAATGATGACTTGGAAGAAATGGATATTTTAAACCAACTGGCCTTGTTAAGCATTAATAATAACAAATTTTACAAAAGGTCAGGAAGGAAATTTCCAGGACTAAACAATTCAACAAAAGTTGGTTTTGACAAATCTAAACTGAGATGTCATAAGTGTCAAAAGTTGGGACACTTTGCTAGAGAGTGTAGAAGCTCTACCTACAACCAACCCATGTCTGGAAATCAATTTAACCCCACTTATAATAGGAATAATGGAACTCAAGGGAGTTCTCATTTTGTATAGGCACAATCTCCACAAGTCCAATTGGTGCCACAAGTACAATATGTTCAAATGCCTGCTCACCAACAGCAGCAAATGCCTCCTTTTCCAACTGCTCAACAACCTGCACAAACTCAACAACCCCCTCAGCAACAAAGTTTATTTACATCAGGGTATGTTGACTGGAGTAGTCTTCCTTATGACACATCTGAATGCAGTCAAGATGCAGACAACAAAGTCTATGATGTCAACTGGGGAGAACCTGACAATGGCAGGAAGAACTTTGCCTTAATGGCTTTTGAGGGATATTCCTCCAATTCTGCACTCACTCAGGTATGACAACAATCTCTATTAAAGCTTTGCTCAAAATCTTGCAAAGAATCTTTTGCTTTAATAAGGGAAACCAATGTGCATTTACAAGTCAAAACAAATGATATGGAGGGAAAAAACACCCAAATGAAGTGTGATTTAGAAAGAAAAATTGCTTTGAAAAATAAAGAAATTTCTAAATTGACTGATAAATCCATAGAAACCCAGGCAAAAATTAAAAATATGATAGACAACCTAGGAAATGTCAGAAAAGAGCTTGCTGACACTAAGGTTGACTATGAAAAATGGGTTGAGTCTTGGAAAGGGTACCAAATGCTGCTTAATAAACAAACTGCAACAAATGTTAAGTTTGGCATAGGGTGTACCCTGTTGGGACAAGGAGGATTGAGAAACCACCTTTTGATAACCTTAGTCCAAATCATATTCTGCTTAAGTATAGAATTGCTGAAGAACAAACACACAAGTGCTGAAGAAGAAATAGCAAAGTGCTGAAGAGTTAAAGATCAGAAGTTCTGATGTCTAACCAGACATTTCACTGAAGAACTACGTAAGACAAACTACTCATCAGTAGTTTGTCACTCATCAGTATTTTCATATCAGAAGCTTCTAACCGACCCAGCAACTTTAGTAGTTTAGTATTATATTATTTTGTTAAAGTCTTGGATCAAGTTTCGATGTAAAGCCTATTGCTAACATTATCCTAAGTATAATATCTTAGCTAAATATCTTAGATTACTTAGTGCAACAGTCTTGTATGTTTGTCTATAAATAGACGAGCTTGTTCATCTATTTTAGATATGTGATTTACTTTGAATTAATTGATAAACCTTCGAGGCATTTAAACTTATAATCCATTTCACATCTGAGAATCATAACTTGTATTTACTGCTTTATACTTCAATTGTTTATTGATTCTCATTTACTGCTCAGTCAAGGGGGAGTAATAACTCCTGTTAAAAGTGATAATTTAACCTTAGAACATTTACTATTCCGCTGTGCAATAACTCTTATATAATCTGCAAACACATAAGTGTTCTTAAAAGAGGCCACTGATCCAACAATTGGTATCAGAGCTCTGGTTAATCTGATCAAATATCAATCTAACAAATTGAAAATCAGACACGGGCTCTTATTGATATCCAATAAAGGATTAAAAGGTTCACTTTTTCATCCATCACTTTAAAGAAGAAGTTTTTATCTTAACAAAAGTCTTCTTCTCAAAGTTCATCTTCAGAAGTTACACCTAACTAATCAGTAGTTTCACAAACTACTGAAGTTAAAGATTTTATAAATTTGGTTAAACTTCTGATGACCAAAGTTGATGGTGGTCACCAAAAAGAACCCACCATTGTTTTTAATGACAAATCCTTTGGCAAAAAGACATGGATTTCAAAAATTGGTCCTCAACAAGCTGCACCTGTTCTTAAGAGCAAACCCAAAGCCAAACTGGCTTGGGTTGCCAAATCTAACTAATTTGCTATTTTGTGCAGAGGGTCTCCAGAGGTTTGAATAGCATATGGTATGTTGATAGTGGAGGCTCAATGCACATGACTGGATGCAGATACCTAATAAACAATTTTATCAGTCAAAGAGAAGGATCTGTGTCCTTTGGGAACAATGCCAAGGGATATGTGCTAGGATATGGCATTGTATCCTCAGGCAAAATGCAGTTTGACAAGGTCAATTTGGTTGAAAACCTTGAGTACAACTTGCTGAGTGTCTCTCAATGTGTGATAAAGGATATTCTTCCTTTTTCACCAAGACAGCATGCAACATCATATCACCAGAAGGCCAGAAGTTGATAGAGAAGATCATTGAAGATCATACTTTGCTGATTGCCAAAAGATGTGGCAATGTCTATGCAGTGGACATTGAAAAAGACAAAGTATTGAACAACACTGCCTGTTTCTTCTCAAAGGCATCAACTTCAGAAAATGATCTCTGGCATAGGAGACTTGGCCATGTGAACTTTAAAACCATCAATAAAGTCACTAAAATGGGCTTGGTCAAGGGTCTACCTTTGAAGGAATACCAGTGTAAAGAACACTGTGTTTCCTGTCTTAAAGGTAAACAACATAAGTCCTCCTATAAGTCTATTGAAGAATCTAAAACAACTGCATGTCTTCAACTACTCCATATGGACTTATTTGGACCAGTCAAGATTATGAGCCTTGTTAAGAAGAAGTACTGCTTGGTCATCATCGATGACTATTCAAGATTCACAAGGGTCTTCTTCTTATATTCCAAGGATGATGCAGCTGAAATCATCAAGTTCTTCATTCTACAAGTAGAGAAGCAATATTCTCTCTCTGTCAAAGTCATCAGGAGTGACAATGGGACAGAGTTCAGGAACAAAACTCTGGATGAATTCTGTTTGTCTAAAGGGATTGTTAGACAATTCAGTATTCCCAGAACTCCTGAACAAAATGGTGTGGTAGAAAGGAAGAACAGAACTTTAATAGAAGCAACCAGAACAATGTTAGCTGATTCAGGCCTACCTTTGTATTTTTGGGCTGAAGCAGTCAACACAGCTTGTTATGTTCATAATAGAGTTCTTATCAACCAGAACAATCTCCTTCTTCAGGGCTTTTGGATGTCAATGTTTTATCCTCAACATCAAAGACTTTATCTCAAAATTTGCTGCAAAAGTTGATACAGGTTATTTTCTTGGTTATTCTCCATTGAGAAAAGCTTACAAAGTATTTAATTCAAGAACCAAGATAGTTGAAGAAACATTGAATGTCAAGTTCAATGAATCAAAGCACACTCTTATTCCAGCAAATCGTGCTGAATTATTTGATCTTGACAACTTTCATTTCGGACCTGAAAAGACTGTTGAATCATCCAAACCTCCTCAAAATGGTTTTCAAGGATTTGAAGATGATAGTCCTGCACCATGGACTCCAAAAACAGTCAGCAGATCAACTTTTAAACCTTCAGAAGTTTCAAATGCTTCAACTTCAGGAACTACTGATGAACAACTTGAAAGTACTGATTCAGCTGAACCTAAAACTCCTGAACCTCAAACAACAGCTGAACCAGATATTATCAATCTCAGTGGTTTATTTGAAGAAACAGTAGAGCCATCCTCTAATACAGGTCTACAACAATTGATTGAACACAAGGATCATCCATTGGATCAAATCATGGGTGATATTGCTTCAGGGGTACTTACAAGAAACCAGCTTTCCAACTTTTGCTTTTTCTCAGCATTCATTTCTCAGTTGGAACCAAAGAAATATCAAGAAGCCCTCAAAGATAACAATTGGGTGCAAGCCATGCAAGAAGAACTGCTTCAATTCAAGAAACAACAGGTTTGGGAAATCTGTCCCTTACCTCCAAACAAGCAACCAATTGGTACAAGATGGGTTTTCAGAAACAAATCAGATGAAGCTGGTATGATCATCAAGAACAAGGCAAGATTGGTGGTACAAGGTTATTCTCAAGAGGAAGGAATTGACTATGATGAAACCTTTGAACCAGTTACAAGACTTGAAGCTATCAGGTTATTTTTAGCTTATGCAATTTCCAACCATATAAAAGTTTATCAAATGGATGTCAAGAGTGCATTTTTGTATGGATAAATAAAAGAGGAAGTGTATGTCTGTCAACCTCCAGGGTTTGAGGATCCTTCTCATCCTGACTGGGTTTACAGACTTGACAAAGCTCTTTATGGGCTAAAACAGGCTCCAAGAGCCTGGTATGAAACACTTTCAAACTTTTTACTTAAGAATCACTTCTCAAGGGGATCCATTGATAAAACTCTTTTCATAAAACATGTTGGAAATCATGTCTTACTAGTTCAGATTTATGTTGATGATATCATTTTTGGTTCAACAAATTCAAAACTGTGTGAAGATTTTAAGAAACTCATGCAATCAAAATTTGAAATGAGTACAATGGGAGAATTGCAGTACTTTTTGGGACTGCAAATCAAGCAACAATCAAATGGAACATTTAGACATCAATCAAAATAAGTTAAAGAATTATTAAACAAATTCTCTTTACAAGACTGTAAATCATGTTCCACTTCCATGACACCAATCACACAAGTTGAACCAGATGATCAAGGGAAACAAATTGATCAAACCATGTATAGATGTATGATAGGTTCTCTTCTGTATTTAACTGCTTCTAGACCAGATATTATGTTCTCAACTTGTGTCTGTGCTAGATACCAATCTGCACCAAGAGAATCACACCTAATTGCAGTCAAAAGAATCTTCAGATATCTGAAAAGAAGTCCAACTTTAGGAATTTGGTATCCTGCTTCAAGCAATACCATGTTAATAGCCTTTTCAGATAGTGACTATGCAGGGTGCAAAATGTCAAGAAAATCAACATCTGGTGGTTGTCAATTCTTGGGAAACTGTCTGGTGTCCTGGCAATCAAAGAAACAAACATCAGTGGCAACTTCAATAGCTGAAGCTGAATATATTGCTGCTGCAAGCTGTACATCACAGATATAATGGCTCCAATATCAACTGCTTGATTATGGAATCAAAGAAACCAAGACTCCACTCTTAGTAGACAGCAAATCTGCCATTAGCATCATTCAAAATCCTGTTCAGTTCTCAAAAACTAAACATATTGAAATCAGGTATCATTTCATAAGAGATTGCTATGAAAAAGGCAAGATTGAGGTGAAACATGTCACAACTGCTAATCAAATAGCTGATATTTTCACCAAACCCCTTGATTCAACAACATTTCAAAGGTTAGTATCCTTTCTTGGGATGTTAAACTTGGAAGAAAGTCTTTAAGTGTTTTCACTTTTTAGTTCTGCACATATTTTATTTCACTTACATACTTATCTGTCACAAACCTCTGATGAACAATTTTGAGAGTGAGAAACTACAGATACTTTGAAAAACATCAAAATGTGATATTTTTAGAAAAGAAGTAACTACTGATGATAATCAGAAGTTATTCAAGTGTTATGAAAGTCATTCTCATCAGCTGTTTCAAACTACTGAAGAGATGACAAAAACCACTGATGAAGAAACCTGACATTTCACTCATCAGAAGTTTTGACCTAGTCGGTTAAAAACTTCTGATAAGTACCTTTTTCAAACACTTATCCATTCAAAAAGCAAAATTCCCTCTCTCTCTCTCAAAGCAAAACCAAAACCCCCTCTCTAACCTAAAAATTACTGTTCGATCAAACATCCATGGCTCTCGTTCTCAAACAGGGACACAATCAAAGAGGCTACTTCGAGAAAGATGATGCCTGGTCCCAATATGATGAAATCATTGATCTTGTCATCAAATCCCAATATTATCAAGCTTTCACCATTGATCCTCCCATACATGTAGAAACTCTCAATGAGTTCTGGGCTAATGCAGAGGCGGTGACAGTAAATAATAAAGTGATTTCCCTCAACTCAACCATCCAAGGGAAGAATATGGCAATCACACAAGAGTCACTGGGAATAAGGCCTGGCCTTAATGATTCTAATGCTCCTGAAAGCATTCCCACTGCTGATATTCATCTAACCATGACTGAATGTGGTTACCATGGTACTTTAGCACAGGCTACAGTTTATAAGAAATATTTTGATCCACAATATAAACTGTTATTTCATTATATCATCATGTGTTTAAGTCCTAAAACTGGATCATATGACCAGATGCCTTCAACTTTTCAACCTATTTTTCATTCAATCATTAATGAAACAACTTTTAAGGAATCTTCTCTATTTTTCAATGAGTTGGTTTTACACCATCAAAATGATAAAAAGAAGTTTTTACTGTACCCAAGATTTGTTATGCAGTGCATAATCAAAGAACTTGGTGAGGGAGTACTTGTGGGTGAGTCAAAAACTTTAAATCCACTGACTTCACAAGTATTCTCAAGGCACAACAAACCGGCACTTTTGCCAGAAGATGACCAAAGGGAAGAACAACCCATCCCTGAGGAACCCACATCTTCAAAACCCAAAAAGAAAACTAAAAAGCCAAAACAGCAAAAACAAAAACCAACCAACCCAAAGAAAAAGGTAGTTCAGGAAGTGGAGATCCCTGAAACTACTGATGTGCAATCTGCACTTGATAAGGATGTGGCTGAAACATCCTCTCAGCACACACCATCTCCACCACCCAAAAGAAAACCAGTTACAGTCATTTTCCAAAGAAAAAGACTTAAAAAGACTGTAACTACTGACCAATCCTTCCAAACTACTGAACCTGAACCTATACCAACTACTGAACACCAACCCATTACAACTACTGAACCTGAACCCTCCCATACAACCATAGAAATAGCCCAACTTCTCTCAGGACTAAAAGGATCCCATCCAACACATGTCACTCCCCTAGCAACACATCAATCAGGGGAGATGCCTTCAGAACTTGACATGGATGTGGACCTTATTAGCCCTAACCAGGGAGATGAGGATGAACCAGAGTATCTAACCCCAAACATAGAAACTCTTGGTACTTTTGAGGCTGCTACTTCTCATTTATCACCCAGTGGTGAACCTGAGGACAATAGTAACATTGCTAAGACCTCAAATTTGGCAACTACTGATGAAGGCTTATTGCCTGAAGTAGGAAAACCTTAGTTCCAAGACAAAGAGGTTCATGAGAAGACTAGTTTGGAGCTAGCTCATGATTTAACTGATGCTGCCCTCATTGAGTACACTATCAGGGATTTAGATGATTCCATTAGCTTGGATGATGAATCACAAATTCCACAAAAAGAATTGACGGCTGATGATGAAGATCCTGAATCAGAGGTCTCTATGCTCAAAGAGCTGGTCACCAAAGATCAGGTTAAAGACCACTTAAGCCCTATTTCCCCAAAAGTGGCATCTTCAGAAAAATCTGAAGATCACCCAAAAACACCCCGTTTACAAAAACAGCATATCCAATTCCCTGGGCTCACTAGCTTAGGTCTGAACCAACTATGCAGCCCAGATGGTCTCCTGTTCCAGATGATGAAAGAAATTCTAACTGCTCAACTAAAATCCTTCACAACTGCTTGGGATTTGAAGGTATACAATTAATTTGGGTTGATTAATTCAAGACTTGCAGAGCTGAATAAGAAGATGGATGATACACAAAAACAGCTTGCAACATTGTCTGCTGCAACTTCTCATTCCTTGAGGCTTCCAGAAGTGGATGAAGCCAAAAAGGGGGAGAAGATTAAGGAACCAATAGTTGAAGAATCTCCTGATGCTGAAAAGACTTCCAAAAGACCAGGAAAGGAGATCCTTCAAGAGTTCAGTTCATCTAAGGCTGCTGAAGAAACTACTGAACACATCTCTCAAACTGCTGAAGACAATCCTTCAGTAGTTGTGAAGACCATTCACCCTTCAGAAGTTTTATCTTCCAAACCCATTCAAGGATAGTCTTCAAGGGCAACTGAAAAGGAACCAACTTCTATTCCTAAGCCAACAACAACTACAACAACTGTTTTAAACCCTACTCCTATCTCAATGTCAAAAGAACTAGTGGAGAAGAGTTTAAAAGAGGCTCAGAAGAAGGCAAAGGAAGACAAATTGTGGAACATCCTAGAAGCTAGAGATGATTTGAGCTATGAAGAAAAGTTAGTCAAGTATCAAGAGAATCTTGATGAACTTGAAGCTGAAGAGAGAGCACTTGAGGCTGCTGCTGAAGAAGACAAAAGAACACAGTTGATTATATTCATTACAAAGAACTCCAAGGCAAAACAAGTCTATCTGAATAGACTCTCAACTAAAAAACTCACAAGAAGAGCTCAACTTATATCTGATAGGATGGCAACGGAAAAAGAGAGAAAAGCTAGAAGAGCTGAGATAGTAGAAGAACTTGTAGCTAATGATTTTGGTTCAAAGGCCTCAGTTTCAAGATGGAAAGAAGAAACATTATATGAAACTTACAAAACGTTTAAGACCAGCAAAGTTGCAAATCCAGATAGATTTGAAACTCCTGAAGCCCAACAAACTTCAATCAGAAGGAGATCATCTGGTGCATTAAGAAGACCAACTACAAAGAGAAAGGCAGAGGAGACTGTGAAGACTGATTTCAAGATGGTACTCTTGGAAGGAAATCAGTTGGTTCATGGTGACTTTGATGTAGAAGAAAAGCCCCTGCTGACACAATTCAGAGATCCTGCTACTTATGCTTATCAACTGCAACAATCCATTAGTGTGAGCGAAAGATTTTGACTAAAACAAGATTATTTGATCATACAAGTTACAAAACCAGGTGCGGAAACCCTAGCTTTGAACAAACAGATAAAACTCAAATCAAAACACAATCAATATCATTTTCAATGCTTTTTCATAGATAAACCTTTTCAAATATTCAATTACAAAGACACTTAGGTTAATCTAGATCAGTTACACACTTTCACAAAATCAACCTGGAACCTAACTCAAACACACACACAACTGAAACCTCTTTATACATTGCAAAAACACAACATCTATATATACTAACTGCACGTTCGCCCCTTTACTGTGGTCGAATGTGGAATTCTTCCACATTCGCCCAGTATAAGGTACGAATGTGTTTCTTCAGTTAAGTTCCAATCTACATTCGCCCAAGAGACTTCTACCTTCGCCCACTAAAGCTCACCTTCGCCCAGTCAGTTTCACATTCAACCCATCAGCATCTCTTAACATATGTTAACATCCAATCACTAGTCGCAAAACGTGCATCTACAAACTCCCCCTCGACTATTGATTGGATCGTCTTCTGTCTTCGTCCATTGCTTTGTTCAACAACTTAATTCTGAGCTGTTTCTTCTGCTCTTTGGTCATTTCAGGCTCCAACTTTCTCTTCACCGGTTTCGATACATTCGCCATCTTCACCATTTTGCCAAGTTTGTTATCCAAATTACTCCCAGCGTTTATATCATATGCAAAACAAACTCCAACCACTTGAGTATATTTCTTTGCTTGATCAGCGTCATTCGGCTCATGATGAATCGGATTATAGAAGAGCATGACGATGTCTTCGAAAGTACAGTTTATCAACCACATCGGATCAAATACATGAACATGCTTGTATTTGTCCTTCCCGTCTCTCAACACTATCACTGCTTCAGCCTTCCTCCAATCATAATACCAGAAAATAAAGTCAGCACTGAAATGTTGTGGCATGGGCATCAAAGGTATCTTCCTCATCACTTCAGGTGCTTTGTATACTAGAGTAACCCTTTTCAGCTTGGTTTTAGGATCAATATCCCGATGAACTTTCCTTCTGGGATATTGAGGCTTGAATCTATTCCATCTCGTTCTACTTTCCCAAACCAGCTTGTCTGCACACCAACCGACATGAGTATTGTTAACTGAAGCTCCAAACATAGGGAATCTGCATAAATCTCTGACCGCCCAGTACGGTAGAGTTAGCAAATCAATGAATCTGTAGAAGTACGGAATTCCTGATTCCCATTTGGCAGCTAGACACTTCAGCCTGCCCAAATATGTCCACCCGAGAGCTCTGCCTTTAAATTTAGCATTGTGGAATCTATAAAAACTTCCTTGAGCTTCAGGCTTCGGTCGGTTTTCATCCATTTCTCTCAATTTCTTCAAGTAATTCTTCAATTCATCAGATTGATTTGAAGATTCTTGCTTATCAGCTCCAAACACCTTCTCTACAAACTCTGCACTCCTTTGCTTTGCCTTCTTCTTTGCTGAAGTGTTTGGTATCTCAGTAAAATCAGGAAATATCACATCATCATCAGTCTGTTTGAAGTACTGTGGATATTCCTCTTGAGTTATGTCTTCAATTTCCACTTCATCAAACTCAGGAGTATTCTTATCATCTGAGTGATTTCCAATATCCTTTTCAGGAATATCTGGAATCGACTCATCCACTATAAACTCCTCAAATGTTTTCCCTACTCTCTGTGCAAGGCCATCCAGAATTTCCTTTGCCACAGAAGCAGGTACTTCACCTTCTTCAAGATCAGGATCGTTGTATTCCAGTTCGTATCTCATATCATCCGTCTGGAATATCTCAGCAAAACGTCCTGTAAACTCAATCGTCCATTCTCTTCTTTCCAACATGTCTTTGTACACTTTCTTAGCATCATCTGTCAAAGATCTCACCTTCTCGTTCCAGAAGATACTTTCATCTGAATCTGTGTTCTCACCTTTCTTCTTCTTTGAACTAGATTCTCCAGTATCTTTCTTCTTTGACGTTCTCTTCTCAAAAGTAAACTTAGAAGTATCATCACCTCCTTCATCATTATCACTCTCATCACTACTATCATCTTCTTTCTGACTCCCAGACCCTTCTGCATCATCATCATCATCATCATCATCATCATCATCCTTCTTACTATCCTCATCATCACTTTTCTCTGACTCTTCATCATCCTCATCATCATCCTTTTCTTTATCCGATTCAGACGGTTCAAAGTCAACCTGCTCTTCTTCTTTCTCTTTATCTTCTTCACCCTCCTTCAACTTGGGTGCAACATTATACAAATCATCAATCAAATCACTAAGGCGTTTGTTCTCAGCCTTTAGTTCTTTGTTGTCTTCTTTGATGGCTTTCAACCTGTTCTTGTTTCTTAAACACTTACCCTCAAGCTTCTTGTTCTTCGCTTCAAGCTTCTTCACTTTCTTGTCAATCTCATCTTGATTCGACTTAGAAGCAACCACAATCTGAAGCATTTTCTCTTCATTTTGTTTAAACTTGGCTATTTCAGCTTGTTGAGCAACGATCATCTTCATCATCTCATCCATTTTCTTGTTCACCTGCTTCATCACGTCATCAGCAACAGTGACTTTCTTGGATTTCGATGGCTCAACTTCCACAGCTTTTTCTTTCTGAGGCTTCCTAAACATATCAAGCACATTATCCAGTGCAATGTTAAATTGATCAACTGGTAGTTTCTCAGCCTCCTGTGTCTTTTTCTGCTTCTTAGACACTGGTGAAGATAGCTTTGATGATGTACCAGCATCGGGTACTCTTTTACCTTTCAAAAGCTGGGCAATCTCCTTCTCCCTCAACTGTTTGGTACTTGTCTTCTTTGCCATGGTTTTGTGTTTTGGCTTTGGCAAGTTTACTACCACAGTCTCTCCAGCATTCAGCTCATCTAAATCAATACCCAAACCTTCATCTTCAACATTCACAGACTTCTTACTCTTCTCAACTTCCTCAATCGTCTTGTTTAAAGATTCAGACTCACCAACCATAGTGGCCTTACGTTTGGTGGCCCTAACATTCTCAGCATCCGAATCCCATTGTTCCTCTTCCTCAGTTTCCTCCGAGTCAACAGATTGTTCATCCACCAAACCTGTACCCTTCTTTGCAGTTGATTTCTTTCTCACCACCTGTTGCTTTGAACTTCCTTGGTCAGTTTTTCCCTTACCCTTCCCTTTGGCTCCGGGATTAACTACCTGTCTCTTTCTTTTTGTGCTAGCATCTGCATATACTAATGGATCATCGTTATCAGAATCGCTCTCAGGATGCCTAGCCTTGTTCTTTCCAGGATCAGTGTAATCCTGTTTGGCTAAAGCTCCAAACAATCTTCTGTATGGTGGCCTCTCGTTGTCTGGCACACCTTTATAACCCTTCATTCTCACCAAAGTTCGAATATTCATGTGGTCTTGACCAAGAATCTGTGTAGGATCCTTTTTCAAGTCAGGATACTTGTGGTCAAATATCATCATCAGGAATCTAGGATATAACATGAACTTCTTATTCTTCAATCCCTTTAACATTTCCAGCATGTGATCCAAAATCATCCCAGACACGTTGAATGGTTTGTTGAGAGTCAACGCAACCATCAACGAGCTTAGACTTCTCCTCATAACATCATAACCTCCACTCACACATCCAAACACATGGATTATGACGTGTGCAAAGTATTTAAACTGCACGCTCAACTTCCCTTTGTGCATCGAACCATCAGTGATTGCTCCCTTATACTTCATCCTGAGGAAACATGCCTTCTGTTCAGTCCAGGATAGTTCTCTGGGATCTTCGCTCACTTCAAACTTTATCTAGAGCGCTTCTCTGATATCAGACTCTGTTATAAACATCTCCATGTCTTGTATCTTGCTTTTAATAATTGTCTGATTATCCCAGAAATCATACTTTGCGTTCTTGTAAAAGTCCTCAACTATATCCTTGTAGATAATAGTCGGAGTAGCTAACGCATACACAACTCTGCTTCTTTTCAAGAACTTGATGATATCAGCAAACTCAACATTCTTTTCCACATCTCCCAGATAAGCACAACAGTTATGGGTTTTCTCAAACGGCCAATTGCTTGTACTTGAAGATTCTCCCTCCTGAACACTTTCTGGGACTGGATCTGAAACAATATCTTCAACTGGAGTCTCAATATTCTCAGTCTGGTCAGCCATCTGTACATCAAAATCAAAGAAATACGTCAAAATACAAGATCGACAAAATTTCAAAATTTTAAGTTTTTAAGGTTCCACATTCGCCCATTTTGAACTGGTCGTATGTGAGTTTTTCTGGTCGAATGTGAGATTTTCTGGTCGAATGTGAAAAAGTTTTGATTAAAAATCACATTCGTCCAGTAAGAGATACATTCGCCCGTTTTAGCTTCACCTTCGCCCATTTTTGACCCGAAGGTGAAACCTGTTCATCCCCAAAAATTCAAAAATTTTTCAACTTTGTTTTTAACATGTAATTTTGATTAGGATATGTTCTATTATGGCCGATTAACCTTCGTTCATCATCAATTGTCCTTTTATTTCATTTTACATCAGTTTTAAAGAAGAATTAGGTTAAAACTGTTTCATTCATTCAATTGATCATTCAAACGATGTTAACAACCTAATTCGTTAAATCATCTCCCCCTAAAACTGATGTTAAGTGAAATGCAAGCAAAAATAAGCAACTATAAACACCCTAAGACCCTAAAATCTGAAACCCTAAGTCCGGTTATAAAAATGATGATTCTGAACTCGTTACCGCTCCAATACCTGTAATTTTAGTATGAAAATGATCAGTAATCAAGTAGGAATCAAATGCACAAGAAAACAGAAGCAAAGCAACAAGGTGACAGGATCGAATGAAAATTTTGAAAAACAAGAATGAGGGTTCGAATCTGAAATCTGGCATATATAGGCAAGTCACCTTCGCCCGGTTTAGTGGTCGAATGTGGGTGATTTCCACATTCGGTCCAAATGAATGACCCGAAGGTGGAATGATTCACCCGAAGGTGGAAATTTGTTATAAAAACCCACATTCATCCAATGTTAAACAGCCGAAGGTAAGGATTTTTCCACATTCGACCCAATTAAGGGGCGAATGTGAAATGGAAAAATCTGAAAATTTTGCCAAATCACGAATTCGAATCCCGTTCAACATTTTTCAATCTGTTAAGCTTCCAAAACTCATATTTTCACTTTTTGAATGATACAAAGCCCAGATGGTGTTATCAAATCTCAGAAAATGACCATCAAGCATCCCCGGTTATCAAAAATAAAGCAGAAATGCAAAAATTTTGGGTTTTCTGAAATTTTATCAAAACACACCTAAAATCTTTTTGGATTTTGTATCTTTTTGACAATAAAAGTAAAATACAGCAAAGTAAAATGCATCAAAGTAAATGAAAGCAGTAAACATTTTGTGAAATCCGGTAAAAGGATCATATCAGTTTTCTGAGAAATCTGATCACAGCGTTGATCTATTTGTTTAATATTATCATTAGAAACAGTATGTGACACGGCAATTCCTGATATTGTGGTCCACCTATGCTCACATGCAGACAATTACACAGTGCTTTAAAATGATACGAGTTAGGTGTATTAGACTAACACGATGTGGTGCCCACACACACGACATACTCCCGTATCAAGTAATTGCACAAAGCTTCGTCGTAACGCGTGATTATGCCAGAGTTATCCGTAAAAGTTACAAAGTATATAGCACAGAGGTGTAAAGGTCAGCAAACGAATGCAGCAGAGTAACATGTGCATATACACTAGGTTGAGGCTGATATTAATCACTGATTTGCATCAGATGATCAATACGATGTAATAATGATCTTTGATCAATTAAAACATAAAGTTCCTCAATTCGGTAACTTCCGGTTTTGGCAATTAAGCTCTTTTAGCAAATATTCTGATGAAACTAGGTCCGTAAATTAATACGACAAAAGTTTAATCAGAATATCCCGGATAACCATAACATAACGACCCGAAACCTCAGATTTTGGCAATCCTATCAAACGAAATTACGGTACTAAGACCATATGCCCATGAGGTGTTCAGCCACGAACGCATAGTTAGTTATGTTTGTATCACTAATGCACGCAATATTTAGTCTACGAAGCCTATCAGCATATCACACGTAGTCAACATACGCCTCATTATACTATACAATTCTTTAGCCTGTGTCAGATCCCCACTGATGTACTATCATTTCCTCTTTTTATCCAGGAAATCATTTTTGGTTTTCTAATTTTTTTAGGTCTTTTTGAATTTTTCAATGTTTTTGGTTTTTCTGATAAAATGGCTCCCCCTAAAATAAAGAACATATTTTTGGGTTTTTAATTTTTCTGAAAAACAATAAAAAGAAAAATTTGAAAGAAACAATCCACTCGAAAGCATCAACTTCTTTGAGGATTAAACAATCCCCTCGAAAGCATCAACTTCTTTGAGGATTACGATAGTAAAGAGAAATTCCCAATTAGCAAAGAGAAATTCCCAATTAGCAAAATATTAAAAACTAAAACTAAAAAGCGATAAACCGAGGTGTCGATTAGTCCTGTTTTTCCTTTATGTTGTTTACTTTTAAAAGATATTCAAAGCGGGATCTGTCAAAAGCTTTTGTAAACAAATCTGCACGTTGGTAGTCAGTATGGATTTTGACCATATCTATCAATTCTTTAGCGTAACAATCACGGATAAAATGATATTTGATCCGGATATGTTTCGCTTTAGAATGATTTTCAGTATTTTTAGTTAATGCGATTGCGGCTTCGTTGTCACAGTGTATAGGGGTTTTAAGAAATTGCAAACCGTAATCCACCATCTGCTGTTGGATCCAGAGCACTTGCGAACAGCAACTCGAGGCTGCAATGTACTCGGCTTCACAGGTAGACAGCGCCACGGAAGTTTGCTTCTTGCATTGCCAGATGATTAACCTGCTCCCTAAAAACTGGCAACCAGCTGTTGTAGATTTACTATCTTTGTCACAGCCGCCCCAATCTGCATCACTAAAGGCAATAAAATCAAAATCATCATCATTAGGGTACCAAAGTCCTTTTGAGGGACAACCCTTCAGATATCTAAGGATACGCTTGACCGCCGTCAGATGACTTTGTTTCGGCTTCGATTGATAGCGAGCACAGAGACACGTTGCGTACATAATATCTGGTCGAGACGCCGTCAAATACATCAGAGATCCGATGATTGCTCTGTATGTAAATGGGTCCGTCAGCTCCCCCTTAGCGTCCACTCCAATCCCGTGCTGGGTTGAATCGGGGTATCCATCGGCTTGGAATCCTCCATCTGGAATCGACTCAAGATATCGGATACGTATTTCGTCTGGTGAATGAAGATCCCGTCGGGTCTTTGGTCCACCTGCAAGCCTAGGAAAAACTGCATCTCCCCCATTGCGCTCATTTCAAACTTTTCCTGCATGACAGTTTCGAACTCCCTGCATAAAAGCTCGTTAGTTGAACCAAATATTATATCATCAACGTAAATCTGCACTAGAAGCAAATCATCCCCAGTCTTCTTCGTGAAGAGGGTGCAGTCGACGAGTCCGCGCTTAAATCCTTTGGTGATGAGGTATGTACTTAGCTCCTCATACCACTGTCTCGGAGCCTGGTGCAAACCATATAGAGCTTTGTTCAGCACGTAGACCTTATCCTGGTGGATTGGGTCCTCAAAGCCTGGTGGCTGCCCGACATAAACCTCTTCCTTGACTTTCCCGTACAGAAATGCGCTCTTGACGTCCATTTGATACACTTTGAATTTCTTGTATGAAGCAAACGCGAGGAACATTCGAATAGCTTCAATTCGTGCTACCGGTACATAGATTTCGTTATAATCAATCCCTTCGATTTGATGGAAACCCTGCATGACCAATCTGGCTTTGTTACGAACAATAACCCCACGATCATCCTTCTTGCACTTAAACACCCATTTAGTGCCGATCTTCTTCCTTCCAGGTGGCAAATCCGTGAGCGTCCAAACTCCCAATTTCTGGAATTGTAATAACTCCTCCTGCATAGCTTCAACCCAGGGGTCTTCCTTCAAAGCGTCCTTGTATGTCCTTGGCTCTACCTGCGACACATAACACGCAAACGACCAATCATTTTGACTACCAGATTGTTGAATTTTGGCATATAACGCTACAGCACCAAAACTCTCAGGCGAGTTAACACTTCTTAGCTGTCCTCTGGTCATAACACTGCTTCCAGGATCACCGATAACTTGCTCCAGCGGGTGAATACGATGAATCCGAGATTCCGGATATTCAGGTATAGTAACTCCCGTCTGAACAGTCAAGTTCTCTACAGCATCCAGATCATGACCCGTGTTAGATGATGAAGCAACATCTGGAGTTGGAGTTGGGTTCACTGGCGGTGCCTCTGGTTCTTCTGCATGTTCAAGAATAACTTCTTCAAATTGTTCATCTTCAGATTCTGAAGAGTCTAATGAAGTTGAAGCCTCTTGAAACACTTCTTCCTCTTGTATAGGAGCATTGGTATCATTAGAAGCTGGTAGAGGGTTCACGGTGATCGGACGCACCAACGGTGAAGTAGTTGCATTTTCACACTCGTAAAGTAATCTGATAACAGCTTCTTCAACCAAGCTATCTAGATTGAATGATTCAAAGAAATCTTTGTAATCAAACATCCAATCAGGACCCGTGCCTTGCAAATTTTGAGTATATCGTTGAACTTCCACGTTAGCCCAATCCTCCACCCGACGAGTTCGCTTGTTGTATACCCGTTTGAGCGGGGTTGCATATCCAACAAAGTATCCCTCCTCAGCTTTAGGACTAAACTTCTCGCTTGGATTCAACATCGTGCAAGGTGCCCCAAAAGGTTCTAGATACTCTAAGTTCGGCTTTCAGCGGTGTAACAGCTCATAAGATGTTTTACCAAACTTCCTCACTGTTAGAACCCGATTTAGTGTATAATTTGCTGCATAAATCGCCTCGTTCCAGAACATTACTGGAAGATTTGAATCAGCGAGCATTGTTCTAGCCGCTTCAATTAGAGTCCTATTCTTTCGTTCAGCAACACCGTTCTGTTGTGGAGTGTACGGAGCCGAATATTCATGATGTATCCCTTTGCTTTCACAAAGTTCATCCATCTTGGCATTTTTGAACTCCGTCCCATTGTCACTCCGAATTCTCTTTATCTTCACATTGTAGAGATTCTCCAATCGAGTGAACAGAACTTTCAGGTTGTCAAAGGTGTCACTTTTATTCTGCAAACACATCACCCATGAAAATCTTGAGTAGTCGTCAGTGACAACTAAACAGTAAAGCTCCCCAAGATGACTTTTGCGCTTGACCGGTCCGAATAGATCCATGTGCAATCGCTCAAGTGGCATCTCTACAGAGTTAACTTTCTTCACTTTGTGGGACTGTTTGTGTTGCTTCCCCTTCTTACAACTTACACACTTGTCATTCAGATGGAAATGTTTCACGTTTACTCCATCGACAAGTCCATTTCTCACAAGTTGATTCATTTTCCTCAGATGAATGTGCCCCATTCTTCGGTGCCACATTATCGATTCTTTCTCAGTCACCTTGGATAGAAAACATGTTATTTGCCCCTGTGATGTTATCGCCTTGGACATATCAAGAATATAGAGATTGTTGACGCGAGGTGCCTTCAACATTATCCACTCCTTAGGAATTTTGAAGCCCGATTTGAGAATATAGCAGGATTTGTCATCAAAATGCACAGTAAATTGTTTATCACTAATTTGACTGACACTCAACAGATTATAATCGATCTGTTTCACATAAGATATTCTCACAAAGCTCCCTATTCCATTACTCACGCTCCCCTCCATCGTAATATATCCACCTTTATTACCAGCGAATGCGACATACCCTCCATTGATGTTCTTCACGTTGAACAACAACGCACGATCCCTTGTCATGTGGCCTGAAGCTCCACTATCAACAATCCAAAGACTGCTAATAGGGCCAGCTGAAGCTCCCTGCACACAAAAAGTAAATCATTTAGTTCTTTCGGGGGACCCAAGCCTGAGTCTTGGGTCTTGGAATATCATTTTTCACAAAAACATTCTCAGAAACATTTTCAACAACTTTTTGTTTTGGATCAATCTTTTTCTGATTGTTCAAAACATTTTCCTTTTTCTCAACATTTGAAGTAGAGGCTCCTGGAGTACCATTGGGTGTCCAACATTGTTCAGTTCGTTTCAAGATACGAATCTGAGACTTTGGGTTCTCAGTTGGTTTCTGAACATTGTTTGCAAATGAAACTTTCTTGGTTACCTTATCTGATTTAACAGACTTAGGTCCAACATTTGACTTGACAATCGGTTTTATTGGAACCTTTTGCCTATCATTTGTTGTGTTCACCACTGGTTTTCTCCATGATTGTTCCATAGCAATCCGATTCCTACGATCATATTGAATTGGACGATTGTTCATCATTTGGTAAAAATTGTTTTGATTGTTAAACTGTTGTTGTTGAGGAACAACTCGTCTATGTGGTGGAACATAATGATCAATCGGTTTCCTCATGGAATTCCTCACTTCAACTTTGTGCCTTTTATGCCTTACATACGGGCACTGAGCAAGTAAATGCCCTCGTTCTCCGCATTTAAAGCATGCACGGTACTCTTCAAAAACATTTAGAGCATTTGGTTGAGCAAATGATCTAACAGGATATTGATCATTATACTGTTGATTCCTCAAACTCTCAGGGAGTGGCCCTTTAGAGTAAGCAGGCTCATGAAAACCATTAGCTCTGTTTTTGGGTCTAATGAACTCTGTGACATGGACCTTTGGTTCTTGAGGAACATCCAAATACAATTTCTTTAAAATGGCAGGTGGGATTTCATTTGTTCTCTCATGTTTTGGGAACCAAATAGTGCTTTCTTGCCAAATTTTGTCGATTTTAGCATATTTAGCATTTTTGATTGGAAATTCCTCGTCAGAGATGATCTTATCGGATCCTTCCATCCGATAAAACACCTTGACAGGTTTGTCACACGATTCATTCTTATCATTCTTTTCAAGATCTTTCTTAACCACATTCTTCTCAAGATCTTTCTTAATAACATTCTTTTCAGACTTTTTCTCACGATGAACATTTGCCATCGGATGCACAAGTTGAGATGGTGAAACTGGTTCATTGGTAATGATGTGATTTTCTTTTGGAATTTCACATGCATTATCAGTTTGAACACAACCAGTATCATCACTCTCAGAGTCTGAATCCACACTCTCAGCAGTAACACCCTCATCATTCAAACCTAAAATCGGTCTCACATCGGAATGTGGATCACCAATACTCGAGGTATTAGATTCATTTTCCGATGATGAGTCTGATTTTATCGAGCTCTCCGGTGTCACTTGATGACAATTGTGATTTTCAAAAAGCACCGGAGATGGCACAAACTTGTAATTAGTGGTTTGATCATCAATGATGTGGTCTACCACATAAGCAATGTGCTTGTAACTTTCCAACTTTTTGTTTAGTTTTTCAGCAAAGCATTTGATGGCGGCCATTTCCAACTTGGTATTTTCAATTTCATTTATGTAGTTATTAATTGCCAATTGTTTTAATGATAAAGTGTTTTTCAAGTCGGAAATGTCCTTTTTATAACCATCTAATACTTTGTTAAAAGCATTCAACTCATTGCGAGTAGATTGACTGTTCAGGATAGCACTATCACGTTGAACACGGAGTTGTTTGTTCTCCTCAGTCAATCTATCACATGTACCACAATATTTATCACTTTTAATATCAGTGCTACACTCAGAACTTACAGGTTTTGGCGGATCAGTCAAGGCCATCAATGCGAAATGAGCTTCCTTTCCAGCGAAAAACTTGGAATAGTCAATCTTGGTAAAAGCATCATCTGCAATGCACGACTTCCTTGTCTTCAGAAAATCCGCTTCTGCTAGCAACTGATCAATGTCATCATCCAAAGATGTAACACTTGCTTCTGTATCCGATTCACTGTCTGAATCTGAATAAACCGATTCACACTCCTCAGGAATGTCAGAAACAGTGTCAATCACCACTCCAGAGTTAGCTTCCTTAGCCTTAACGTCAACAGGTTCAGTCTCCACATCCATTTCAGCTTCAGACACATCAAGTTCAACCTCAGTTTCTTTCTTCTCATCAATTGTCACTGACTCTTCAATATCAACCTTACAAGCAACACATGCCACATTTCCACCAGTAGTAATCTCCTCAACACCTATTTGCATTGCCGACCAATCAAACCGTTCATCTTGTTGAGTCACCAATGCTTGATTCTGACTGGTATTCTGTTGTGTATCATTTGGTGTAGTGATTGGTATGACTGTTCGGTTAGTGTTATTAGGTGCTTAGTTTTGAGTCTGGTTTGGTGTGTTTGGTTGTCTGTTCTGGTTGTTGTTAGAGTTGTTTTGACGGTTTTGGTAGTTGTTGTTGTTTTGGTAAGAAACTTGGTTTTGGTTTTGTTGTTGACGGTTCTGGTAGCTTGCATTGAATGGGTTCGTATTACCTTGTTTTGGTGGCTGGGTGCATTCTCTTTTAAAGTGACCTTTCCCTCCACATTTAAAACAAGTAACTTTCTCCTTGTTGAACCCGTAGGTCGTGTTAGGAGAAGTTCCCAAATCCGTTCTACCCGTCTTTTCAATAAACTCTGTTGCTCTTCTCATAATGCTTGCAAAAGCCCATTGGATATCAATCAGTTCCATCTCTTCCTTGTCAATCTGTGCATAGTCTTCATTGGTTAAGTTGTTGTTTCCAATTTGACTAGCAACCAACCCGTTGTAAGATGAAACCATTGCAGATACTAGTGCAATGTGTTGCTGAGCAACTTCAACCGTCACATTTCCCAAGTTAGAAGTCTCCAAAACTACCGGTTGTTGATTAGGTTGAGTAACTTGGTTCATTGGTTGTTGAGATTGGCTAGCAGTATAGAAAGTTGCCTGTTGCATTGGGGAGAATGGTGAAATGTATGAATTGTTGTATTGTTGTTGTGGTGGTGGTTGTGGGTATGATGGTTGTGAGTAGGATGAGGTTTGTGCCATGTAGTTGATGGTAGGTTTTGGTGATTCCATAACATTGGAAATGCAAGCAACATGTGGTGCAACAACTCCTGAACTTGAGTTACTCACTGAAACTGGAGTGCCTCCAAAGTATAAGCTAGGATTCTGAGGAATCTGTGATCTTCTAGCTTTCCTCTTTTCTTCCATCTCTTTGTTTTCCAGCTTCTGAATAAACTCTTGAATAGTCCAGTATTGGTATGCATCCTTCTCTCTGAGAACTTCCACATGCTGATCCCAGTAAGGTGGTAGAGCATCTGCAAACTTATCCACCAAATTCTTCATAGGAATCTGTATACCATAACTTGACAATTCAGTTAGCAAATGACTATATCTAGGAGTTAATTCTTTTAAAGTTTCATTGCCAATATAAGAAAAATTCTCAAACTCCTTTCTTAATTCATCCATCCTTAAGCTTCTAGTCTTCTCATTCCCATCATGCCTCCTTTTAAGAACATCCCACAATTGCTTAGACGTGGTACAAGTCCCAAATTGATGCAATAGATCATTTGTGATTGCCTGAGTCAATTGGGAAAAGGCCTTCTTTTCCACCGCAAACTTCTTTTTCTCTTCCTCGGACATACTTTCCAATGGAACTGGTTCACCTGTATTCTCCAACACTGGTGCTGTGTAACCTCTAGCAATCATACTCCATGCCTCTGCTCCCTCCACTCCCATGCCTTCCAAGTGAATCTTGAACTTGTTCTGCCACTGATTATACTGTTGTATCTCCATAAGCTTCGGTGGACGGTTCTCGCTACCTGAAGACAAATCATTAATCAGTGTGGAAATAGCATTTGTAGTTTGAGTGTTTACCACCGCTGCTGCTACTCCCCAGTAGTCAGGTTGTGGTGCTGGAGGTGCTACACTTTGAGGCATCGAGCTAGTCATCGCCATGTAGTTAATCGGTTGCGAAGACTGTGTGCTCGTCTTTTGTGCTGCCACCGTCCATGGGTCCATCACTTGCTGTTGTGGTTGTGTCGTTGCTGGTCTCGGTGTAGTCGAAAAATTCCACATGATCACGAACTTCGAGAAATTCAACACTTAGAAAATTTTCCAAAACTTAATCCTAGGTTCGCCCGTTTTCTTTTACTTTCGTCCCTTTCTGTTTAGATTCGCCCAAACAGTAACCAACCGAATGTAAAATCTCACCAGAATGTAAAACACACTAACACTTTTCACTTTCACCCAGTAAAAATTTAGGTTCGCCCGTTTTGATTTCAGGTTCGCCCGCCCGATCACTCTGATGTGGAAAATATGACCCGAAAGTGAAAAATTCAACCAAGAAATTCCAGGTTCGCCCAAAAATACCCTAGGTTCGACCAGAAATGACTCAGGTTCGCCCAAAATAAGTCAGGTTCGACCACTTATGTTCCAGGTTCGCCCATTTCAGGTTTGAAAAACGGTTACACTTTGAAAAACGGTTATTTTGATCTCTGATTTTCAAAAGTTTGTGAATTTGAATGATCTTAATCAGGTTTTGATTCGGAATTGATTTGGAACAACTTTAATTCTTGGAATTTTGAATTTTATCCACAAAATCAACTTCAAATCAATCAAAAACACTCAAAAACCATTTTCATTCAAAAACAGATGTATTTTGATCAAATTCAAGTCCAAATCAGGTCTGAGTTTATCAAATTTGTTGTTGTATGATCCTCTATGCTCTGATACCACTTTGTGAGTGAAAGATTTTGACTAAAACAGGATTATTTGATCATACAAGTTACAAAACCAGGTGCGGAAACCCTAGCTTTGAACAAACAGATAAAACTCAAATCAAAACACAATCAATATCATTTTCAATGCTTTTTCATAGATAAACCTTTTCAAATATTCAATTACAAAGACACTTAGGTTAATCTAGATCAGTTACACACTTTCACAAAATCAACATGGAACCTAACTCAAACACACACACAACTGAAACCTCTCTATACATTGCAAAAACACAACATCTATATATACTAACTGCACGTTCGCCCCTTTACTGTGGTCGAATGTGGAATTCTTCCACATTCGCCCAGTATAAGGTACGAATGTGTTTCTTGAGTTAAGTTCCAATCTACATTCGCCCAAGAGACTTCTACCTTCGCCCACTAAAGCTCACCTTCGCCCAGTCAGTTTCACATTCAACCCATCAGCATCTCTTAACATATGTTAACAACCAATCACTAGTCGCAAAACGTGCATCTACAATTAGAGACAAAACCCATACCAAGGTTGTTACAACACATCACCTACCCAACATTCCTATCCAAGGTGGTGTTGACCTTCAAGCTAGCAAGGATTCTCACCTGAGAGTCACATAAATTGAAGACATTCCCCAATCATCCTCAGGTCAACCTCAGGAAACTGGCTTGGTTTCCTATGCCTCTGACTTTGACAGGTCAAAGGTAAATATCATCAAATGGTCATTCACTGATTCAAACTCAGTGTTAGTGACTATAAGAGATCGTTCAAGTAAGGTCTACAAGAACTCAAAGGATTTGAGTATATTATCATCAAAGGACCTTCTTATCATTCAACATCTCACACCTGAACAAGGATCTCTTACAGAGCAACAAAAAGACACTCTTACTACCAAGATGACAGCAGAAGTCTAGAGGATACTAGAAGAGAGAAAGAATCAAGAACAATAAAGATTGGATAAGGTTTTGGCTTCAACAATACAGGGGGAGATTGTTGGGACAAAGAGGATTGAAGAAACCACCTTTTGATAACCTTAGTCCAAATCATATTCTGCTTAAGTGTAGAACTGTTGAAGAACAAAGACACAAGTGCTGAAGAAGAAATAGCAAAGTGCTGAAGAGTTAAAGCATCAGAAGTTCTGAAGTCTAACCAGACATTTCACTGAAGAACTACTGAAGACAAACTACTCATCAGTAGTTTGTCACTCATCAGTACTTTCATATCAGAAGCTTCTAACCGACCCAGCAACTTCAGTAGTTTAGTATTATATTATTTTCTGAAAGTCTTGGATCAAGTTTCGATGTAAAGCCTGTTGTAAACATTATCCTAAGTATAATATATTAGCTAAATATCTTCGATTACTTAGTGCAACAGTCTTGTATGTTTGTGTATAAATAGATGAGCTTGTTCATCTATTTTAGATATGTGATTTACTTTGAATTAATTGAAAAACCTTCGAGGCTTTTTAACTTATAATCCATTTCACATCTGAGAATCATAACTTGTATTTATTGCTTTATACTTCAACTGTTTATTGATTCTCATAAACTGCTCAGTCAAGGGGGAGTAATAACTCCTGTTAAAAGTGATAAATTAACCTTAGAACATTTACTATTCCGCTGTGCAATAACTCTTATATAATCTGCAAACACCTAAGTGTTCTTAAAAGAGGCCACTGATCCAACAAAATGCAATCAAATCTCAGGCTCTAGCAGATTTTGTGGCTGATTTCAGTAGTGACATCCTGAGTGAAGTAGAGTCTGAAGTTCAATAATTAAACAAAAATTCAGAAAAATAGATTCTATACACCGATGGTGCTTCAAATGCAAGGGGTACAGGGTTAGGAATACTACTTAAATCGCACAAGGGGACATAATACCCCATGCTATTAGATGTGCATTTCAAACAACTAATAATGAGGCAGAATATGAACCTCTCATTGTTGTTTTAACTAACACATACCTAGGGAAGAAAATGTTGAAGCTGATGCCTCAGCAAATCTGGGATCCTCCTTAAATTTACCTCAAGGGTCCAAGATTCTCATTATCCACATCCTAATGCCAACAATTGAAGAGTTGCATCCTGCGGATAGTAAGGCACATCCTGAATATATCGCTGAACAGCCTGAGGATAAGACGGTGCATCCTAAGGCTAACACTGTTCTAACCACTCCGGTTCAAGATGGTTCGTCATGGATGACTCCTATAATAAAGAATTTACAAGAAGACGTCATCCATGATGGAGAAAATGCAAAAGCTTCCAGGATGAAAGTAGCAAAATTTACTATTATAGAAAATGTTTTGAATAGAATATCCCTTGCAGGTCCATATTTGAGGTGTCTCAACAAAGAAGAAGCAAATGAAGTTCTCAAGGATATCCATGAAGGAGAATGTGAGAATCACACGGGAGGAAAATCTCTTTATTCGAAGACTCTAAGGACAGGATACTACTAGCCAACTATGAAGAAGGATGCCATGTTGTATTCTCAAAAGTGTGATCCATGTCAAAGACATAGTAACATCCTTCACCAGCCTGCTGAACCATTACATCCTATTATGTCACCATGGCCCAAAATGAAATGGGGAATGGATATAGTAGGGAAACTACCTAAAGCTCCTGGTGGAAAGGTGTTTATGCTAGTAATGACCGATTATTTCTCAAAATGGATCGAATCCGAAGCATTTGTACAAGTCAAGAATAAAGAAATTGTGTCATTCACCAAGAGGAACATCCTAAAAAGATTTGGAGTACCGGCTGAAATCATTTGTGACAACGGTTCTCAATTCATTAGCCAAAGGACAACCAACTTTTGTGAGAGCTGGGGGATCAGGATGATAACTTCAACACCAGTCCATCCTCAAGCTAATGGACAAGCAAAATCCTAAACAAAATCATTTCAACAACTTGAAGAAGAAGCTTGGGGAAAAGAAAGAGAATTGGGTAGAAGAACTTCCTTTTGTACTTTGGGCTGATAGGACTACTTCCAAGAACGCAACTGCTCAAACACCTTTCCCCTTGGTCTTTGAAGCGGAAGCGATGCTACCAACAGAGATGGTCATGCCTATAACTAGGAGACATCATCAGGATGCAACTACCAACTCGGAAACACTCTTGCAAGATTTGGAGACTACGGATGAACTCAGGGATGATTCTAAGTTAAAGATGGTAGCTTATCCACAAAGGATCGCTAAAGCCTACAACAAAAATATAAGGGTAAGAAGATTTCAAGAAGGATATTTGGTACTAAGGAAAGCCTTCAAAAATACCACCAAACCAAGTGATGGCAAGCTACCTCCTAAATGGGAAGGACCATACATAATATATTCCGAAGCTGGCAAAGGAGCGTACTGGCTATCAACAATGGAAAGGGAGATTCTACCAAGAGCGTAGAATGCAATTCATTTGAAATATTACCATGTGTAAAGATTCATGTGACTAATCTATCTAGAAGAGAAACCATGGTTCGGATTACTGGTAAGATGAAAGTGAAGGCTGACAGAGATGAATAATTTCCATATGTAAGTACTTATCCTTAACTTATTTCAATTATTTAAATTTTTACTAAACATGGTCTAGAAATAGTCCATCCTGAGAATTTTGCAGTACCATCCTGAGGATGGAACGCTTTGAAGACTAGAGGGCTTGCCACCCTCTCCTACGTTAAGGTGTCCGACACCTTCCTAAGGTTTAAAGGTTTTCACCATTCTCATTGGGTTAGCAACCCCGCATGGAGCGCACGTTGTTCATATATATTTTCAGGATGGTGGGACCAGTCCATGTAAAAGTGGCTGACAATTTCATCATTTTTGAGATATATATTGAACTCTTAAGGTTTAGACAGTTTTCAATGTCTCTTACATATTTGGCATAGTCTCCAGTGGCCTTGTTGCCAGTTATTCCTAAGATAGTAGAATAGGCCTTGACGCCAATTATCCTCAAGATGCTACATTTTTGGACTTGTCAACAAGTTATTCTAAATGGGCTTGACCCAGTTTATTTAAAGGCCTAGTCGCCAGAACAATAACAATGTTTTCCTTATACAGGTTATAATCAGAATTCATTCGTGAAAAGGAATATGAACTTAGAATCTATCTTGAAGATATTACACTGGGGACATCCTCAGAATGATAAAGACCATCCTAAGGATGATTGAAGAAAAAGAACTGGGGACATCCTCAAGATAGTAAAGACCATCATGAGGATGACAAAGAAGAATTTAAGACATCTTCGAATTATTGATCTAACGAGACTACTTAATGAAAGAAGACAAAGGTATCATTTGTCTCAATATTTTATACCTAACATTTATTGATGTTTGCAGGGCAACAAAAAAAAACAAACAAAGAAAAGAACACAAGGATGTAGCGTGAAAAGTAGTTACCATATTATTTATGCATCATAATCAAAATTGACGTCAACCCCAGGCTTCATCCAAAACTAGGACCCATCCACCAGGGGTCAACATCTATAGTCCAGGTCAGAAGAAGATTTGGGGCTTCGTCTTCAAACCAAGATCCCTCTACCCCAAACCTTGTATTGTCTTAAGCAATTACATGCCGAAACAAAATTGACTGATATTGTTCAACCATAACTACCACCATGACTGCTTTGGTCAAAAATTACCTAGTAGAAATAATTTTGTATTCCAAATTAGAAATTGTGAGGTAGAGTGCCACGAATGTAAATTTATTGTTAAAACTAGTTATATTCTGAAAATGTTTAGTCAAGATGTTAAAAGAGGCAAATATATGACAACTATGCTCGGGATGGCTTAGGTTATCCTCGGGATGGACAGTCATATCCTCGGGATGGAACTGTTTATAATGAACGAATTATGGAGTAAAACACAAAGAACAACACTCAATATACGAGGAAAGCCCTTAATCAATTGTAGATCGCCGGCATAAAACCTCGGGAGGAGATTAGGCCCCTACCTTGTTTGTTAATATTAACTTGGTAAAAAGCACAACTTTGGATGAGTAAGTGGATGAGTGTACTAAGATTACAATGATTGTGTGAGTATTTCTAAGTGCATTTGTGCAGCTATAGTGTAAGCATTATCTAAGAAAGTGTCCTATACTCGTCCAATACTCCCATTTATATAGTACATGAGAATAACTTAAGAATCCCGTATGATCCGCTTAGTAGTTAAGGTCTTCAATGATGTTTAACGGTTGTTTCAGGTGAACGTTGGAGGTCTTCAACAGAAAGTAGTCGTTGGATAGCGGTTTCTCCTCAGCTAGTCAATGATCCAACTGTTTCCTTGTTTATCACCGATATTAAATGTATATCAGTTACAACTTTGACTCCATCTTCAATCATAGACCATGAGTTACACTTCTATCTTTGACTTCTTCACTTGAGGATCATAATATAGACGTTGCTGCGTATATAATTCTATATTATTACTTAGTTGTACCTGCAATCATATATAAGAAAGCTAATTCGTTAGTTCATTCTCAGGATGTGCACATGCTAGATTACTGTTACATCCTGAAGTTAGCAGGGTCCTTCAGCATTCTAAGAATGGTACATTAGGGATGTATGGTAAAATCATCCTGAGGATTTTCACCCACAACAATTGTCACCAACAAATATGTTACCATTAATATCTTTCTAGGTAAAAATATTTTTTAATCTAAATATCTTCTCTGATGACTGATGGGATGTCTTGTCAGGATGACAACGGCTATTTTTCTCGGTGGTAATTATGTGATGACCGTTACAAACATCATCCTCTATCCTCTAGGGTTAAGGTATTTTCTGTTTATTCCTGATAATCACATTCGATTTTTAAGAAGGTAATTTCTCTCTTGTTACGAATGATTTTAGATGGTACTCCAAATCTTGTTAGGATGTTTCTTTTTGATGAATGAGACTACTTCTTTATCTCTGACGTGCACAAATGCTTCCGCTTTGATCCATTTTGATAAGTAGTCTGTCATTACTAGCATGAATACCTTTCCTGCATGAGATTTGGGTAGCTTTCCCACTAGGTCTATTCCCCATTTCATGAAGGGCCATGGTAAAATAATAGGATGTAGTGGTTCAGCACGCTGGTGAAGGATGTTGCTATGTCTTTGGCATGCTTCACACTTTTGGGAATATAGCATGCCATCCTTCTTCATATTAGGCCAGTAGTATCCCATCCTCAAAGTCTTCGAGTAGAGAGATCTTCCTCCTGTATGATTTCCACAATCTCCTTCGTGGATGTCTTTGAGTACTATGTTTGCTTCATCCTTGTTGAGACATCTCAAATATGGACCTGCAAGAGACTTTCTATACAAAATATTGTCTATAATTGTAAATTTAGATACTTTTATCCTAAAAGCCTTTGGATTTTCTTCATCAGGAATGACATCTTCTTGTAAATATTTCATTATGGGAGTCATCCTTGATGAATCGTCTTGTTCTTGAGGGGCTAAAATAGTGATATCCTCGGGATGGTCCGTTTTATCCTCAGGATGTGCCTGGCCATCCTCAGGTTGCCACTCTTCAATCGCTGGTTTCAGGATGTGGATAATGGGAATCTTAGAACCTTCTAGTAGATTAAAGGAGGATCCCAGGTTTGCTAAGGCATCAGCTTCAGCATTTTCATCCCTAGGTACCCGTGTTAGTGAAAATTCTACAAAAGAAGTAGCTAAATTTTTAACAATTTCAAGATAAACGGCTAACTTTTATCCCTTTACTGCATATGATCCGTTGAAATGGTTAGTAATCAACAAAGAATCAATGAAGACTTCAATATTAATAACATGCATATCTCTAGCAAGTTGTAAACCAACAATGAGAGCTTCATACTCAGCCTCATTATTGGTTGTTTGAAATGCACATCTAATGTCATTGGGTATCTTATCCCCTTGTGGCGATTTTATAGTATTCCTAGACTTGTGCCTCTTGCATTCGATGCACCATCAGTGTATAGAGTCCATTTTTCCAAATTTTCATTTAGTTGTTGAAATTCAGACTCTACTTCACTCAGGATGTCAACACTGAAATCAGCCACAAAGTCTGCTAGAGCATGTGACTTGTTTGCTTTTCTAGGCTCATATTCTAAGTCAAAAGCACTTAATTTAACTGACCATTTTGCCATTCTTCCAAAAATTTTAGGTTTTCTAAGTACACTTTGAATGGGATAGTTAGATTGAACATATATTTTATGTGTTTCAAAATAGTGCCTTAACTTAGTAGAAGCCATTATTAAAGCTAAGATAAGTTTTTTGAGATGTGAATACCTGGTTTCAGCATCTAGTAGTAGATTTTACTTACATAATAGACAGGATGTTGTTGACCTTCGAAGTCGTTTACTAATACAGCACTTATTGCATTCCTAGAAACTGCAAGATATAGCTTGAGAGGTTTTCCATCCTCAGGTTTCATCAATAATGGAGCTGCTGCAAGATATTATTTCAGCTTCTTCAATGCTTCTTCATGTCTCTGTCCCCAGTCGAATTTGTTATTCTTCTTCAGGATGTTATAGAACTCTTTGCATTTGTCTAAGGATTTCGAGATGAATCTATTCAGGGCTGCTATCCTGCTAGTCAACCTTTGCACATCCTTGATATTTCTTGGGGATTTAAGATCAAGGATGACCTTTATTTGTTCGAGGCTGGCTTCTATCCCATTTTTTGTAACCAAGTATCCAATAAACTTTCTAGCTCCGACTCCGAAATGGCATTTTGCTGGGTTTAACTTCAGGTTGTAAGCATCCAGGATGTCAAAAGCTTCTTTGAGATCACGAAGATGATCTTCTCCTTTCTTGGATATTACTACCATGTCGTCAATGTAGACCTCCATCATGTCCCCAATCTTCTCTTTGAACATCATGTTCACTAGCCTTTGATATGTGGCTCCTGCATTTTTTTAGTCCGAATGGCATGGCTATATAACAATATATACCTAATGGTGTCATGAACGCCGTGTCCTCCTGATCATCTAGTTTCATTTGTATTTGTTGGAATCCTGCGGATGCAGCCATGAATGTCAGCATCCCGTGGCCTGCTATAGCATCCATCATTGAATCTATGTGTGGTAATGGGAATGGATCTCTAGGACAGGCCTTGTTAAGGTCTGTATAGTCCACTCACACTCTCCATTTCCCATTTTTCTTTTAACGTCCACAACATTCGCCAGCCATCTTGGGAATTTCACTTCCCTTATCATCTTAGATTTCAGCAGCCTGTCTACTTCCTCTTGTATGATGATATTTCTCTATGGAGCAAATTTCCTTCTTTTTGGCTGAATAGGCTTGAAATTTTTATCAATCCCAAGTTTGTGAGTAATGACATCCTTAGAGATACCAGTCATATCTTCATGTTTCCAAGCAAAAGTAGACATCCTGCATTTAAGAAATGAAATTAGTGATTGTTCAATATCATGTGGGATATTCTTACCGATTTGCACAATGACATTCTCATTATTATCGTCGAGGCAGACGGCTTTTACATCCTGGTCAGGATGTGCTTTAACATCCTGAGGATGGCACTGTGCATCCTGCTATAATTGCTATGCTTGACGGGATGAGGCCTTCATTGATGTCGTATAGCAATCCTTAGCTTCCTGTTGATCACTGTTGACCTTCACAACTCCCCAAGGTGTGGGTAGTTTCACACACTGACGATATGTTGAAGGAACTGCCTTCATGTCATGTATCCACGGTCTCCTCAGGATGACATTGTAGTAGGATAGGGAATCTATCACACAGAATCTCTGAATAGAGTTCACTCCTTCTACATATACTGGTAGCTTGATGTCACCCACTGTGGTCTTAGTTTCTCCACTGAAGCCCACCAAAATGGATGACCTGGAAACTATTTCAGATTCCGGGATGTTAATTCTCTTAAGGGCTTCAAACTAGATGATATTCACTAAACTTCCTCCATCTACGAGAATCCTACGAACAAAGTGGTTAGCAATATATAAAGTAATAACCAAACAGTCGTGATGAGGGTCAAGAATGTTTTCTCTGTCTTCCTCCTCAAAGCAGATCACTTTAGAAGTTGTCAAGATGGTCGTCTTCGTTGGTCTTTCTCCCTTTTCTGACTTTGTTTCCCACGCGTGTCTTTTAGCAGCTGAGTATGAGGTTCCACAAATGTCTGACCCTCCTTAAATGAAGTTGATAATACCAGCATCCTTAGGTGGGGATGCTGCTCTTTCCGGGATGTTGGTGCCATCCTGAGCCCTTGATTTCTTTTTGCCCAGGAGATCCTTGAGATGACCTTTTCTCAAGAGATATGCTATCTCCTTTCGTAATGTGATGTAATCTTCAGTGGTATAGCCGAAATCTTCGTGAAAGGTGCAACATTTGGACTTGTCTTTCCATCCTGTCTTGTTGTCCTTCTTCGGCCATCTTGCTTTGTCCCCTAGATCCTTCATGGCATACATCAATCCTGTTACATATACAGAAAAACAGTAATCTGACAATTTAGGGCAGTCATCCTCATCTTCGTCCTCTACCACATTGACTTTCTTATTATCTGGCCTAGCATATGGTTTATGCTTGTATGGTTCGTATGTGGAAGTGGACTTTCGATTGGGATGGTTATATTTTGACGATGATTCTATCCACTCTTGTATTTTCTTATCCTCTTCAATTCGGATGAATCTTAAAGCTCTGTTCCTGACATCATCCAATTTCCTGCATGGATTCATCACCAATTCTTGGTAGAGTGGTGAATCTTTCTGCAGTCCTATCTTGAAAGATTGAACTGCTGTTGTGACATCCAGATTCGGGATGTCAAGTGCTTCCTTTCCAAATCTAGTAATGAACTCTGTCAGTGATTCCTCATGTGGTTGAGTCACCCTGTATAGATCACTTGTCAAACGTTCGAACGTTCAACTACAAGAAAACTGATTATTTAACATGTTAATTAAATGTGCAAAAGAAGAAATAGAATAGGGAGGAACACTTAGGAGCCATTTCAGGGCTGGACCAGTGACAGTTGAACCAAATCCCTTGCATAAGCATGCTTCTTTTAGATTGGCCGGGATTGGATTTATTTCCATCCTTTCCCTATATTGAGCCACATGCTCCTCATGATCTGTTGATCCATCGTAGAGCTTCATAGTTAGAGTTTGAAACCGCTTTGGGATCTCTGCATCAACCTGGGATGGGATTTATTTCCATCCTTTCCCTATATTGGGGGTGCGAATCTCGACACCCTGTGGCATGATGATGATACCTTCGGGATAGGTTGCACTATCCCAGGCACACTCGATACCATGTCCTTCATCTTTTGAAGCTCCCTTGCTAGTTGTGGTTATTGTTGTATCCTGCAAAGAAGCAACATCATTAGCAGAAAAAGTCCTGGAACTTAAATTGTTACCGTTATTGTTATATCCTTGGGATGGCATAGGTGTATATCTTGTATCCCTGGTAGTTGCCATCCTGGGTGTAGTAGTCGTTTCAGGAGCAGAGAATCCCGTGCTCATGGGGATGAAATCTCCTTGATGACACCTCCTGAGATGCCATAATTGAAATATAACACTCTTGGTTGTAAGGGTGTCCCCATGTCTTCACTTGGTTTCTTCGAGGATGTCTTGAGGGATTGTATCTCTCTCATTAGCATTCTGTTGGTCTCCTGCTGTTGCTGCATTTGATCCTTTACCATTAAAAACATGGATAGGATCTCATCATTTGAAACTAGAACAGGAGAAAATCCAGATTCCCCCATTGCTGGCCTAGGTGGAATTTGAGAGGTAGCACTCTGAGAATGTAGGTGGAGGTGGTAGGGCAGTATTTCTGGTAGAGGTTGACGAAGGCATGGATGAAGAAACAGTTTTCTGGGAAGACGACATAGTTGTCAAGTTTTGTAAAAAAGAATCAAATGAGAAAAGCTTTTAACAAAGTTTTTTGTTAAAATAGCACCACTTGCCCCACGGTGGGCGCCAAATTGTTTTTGTCAAAAATTACCTAGTAGAAATAATTTTGTATTCCAAATTAGAAATTATGAGGTAGAGTGCTAAGAATGTAAATTTATTGTTAAAACCAGTTATATTCTGAAAATGCATAGTCAAGATGTTAAAAGAGGCAATCATATAACAACTAAGTTCGGGATGCCTTAGTTTATCCTCGGGATGGACAGTTATATCCTCAGGATGGAACTGTTTATAATGAACGAATTAAGGAGTAAAGCACAAAGAACAACACTCGATATACGAGGAAAGCCCTTGATCAATTATAGATCGTCGGCATAAAACCTCGGGAGGAGGCTAGGCCCCTGCCTTTTTTGTTAATATTAATTTGGTAAAAAAGCACAACTTTGGATGAGTAAGTGGACGAGTGTACTAAGATTACAATGATTGTGTGAGTGTTTCTAACTGTATGTGTGCAGCTATAGTGTAAGCAATGTGTAAGTAAGTGTCCTATACTCGTCGAATACTCCCATTTCTATACTACATGAGAATAACTTAAGAAACCCGTAAGATCCACTAAGTAGTTAAGGTCTTCAATGTTGTTTAACGGCTGTTTTAGGTGAATGTTGGAGGTCTTCAACAGAATCTAGTCGTTGGATAGCGGTTTCTCCTCAGCTAGTCAATGATCCAACTGTTTCCTTGTTTATCGCCGATATTAAATGTATATCGGTTACAACTTTGACTCCATCTTCAATCATAGACCATGATTTACACTTCTATCTTTGATTTCTTAACTTGAAGATCATAATATAGACGTTGCTACGTGTATAATTCTATATTATGACTTATTTATACCTGCAATCATATATAGGAAAACTAATTTGTTAGTTCATTCTTAGGATGTGCACATGCTGAATTATTGTTACATCCTGAAGTCAGCAGAGTCCTTTAGCATTCTGAGAATGGTACATTAGGGATGTATGGTAAAATCATCCTGAGGATTTTCACCCACAACAATGATCACTACCACAATAGACTTAAAAAAGTGGGCTCCAGTCTAGTCATTGTATCCTTCATCACCTACTGGAAGATCCTTCACCACCCCAGCCACCTTAGCCTCTGCCTCCTTCACCCCGGCATCTTCAGGATCCTTAGGTGCATCCATAGGATGAGCAACTAGGAAAGGCTCATAGACCACATTTTTTCCACCAAGGCCCTTGATTTTTTCCTTCCAAGCTTCGACATCCCAGTCATCCTTCTTAAAACTAGGATCCTTAGCTTGGAGAGCCATTTTCACCCTAGCCTGTAAGACAGATGTAGATGCACTTTATGGGACTAATGCTTCGGATTGTAGATTTAACATATGTTAGTGATTTTTGGAAGGTCAAAGGTGTGTTCTGAAGGGCGAAGGTAGAAGTCTGGAGGGCGAATGTGAGAATGGTCTTTGATGTATTGTATGTTCGTACTTATGTGATGGGCGAATGTGGACGAAGTCCAGATTTGTACCTTAACAGAGGGCGAACGTGCAGATCCTATATATAGGTTTTGCTTGTTTGATAAGTTAGAATAGTTGGTTATTGTGTGTGTGAAGGTCAGGTTATTGCTATCTAGATTAAGTGTGTTTGAAAGTGAGGTAATCAGTTTGTATTGAATATTTTGAGTCAAGTTATCTATAAAATGATGTTTGAAAAGGTAATTCGTGTGTTGTGATTCGTGTATTATCATTTTGTTCAGTTCTAGGGTTTCCGCACCTGGAATTGTGACTTGTATGATCATATTTCCTGTCTATTGCTAAAATTCTTCATCACTTCCGGGTCTTAGATTCCACCTTCGGGGCATCGGGGGTGCGAAAGTGGATTTGGGAGGTACGAAGGTAAGTATTTCTAGACGAAAGTGAATATTATCTGGTGATTTCTACATTCGGGTGAACCTTTTGGACGAAAGTGAGTTCTCCAATGGCGAAAGTAGAAGGTGTTAGTGAAATTTTTCAAGTTTGGTGAATTTCTAACTTTGTGAACATCATGTGGGGATTTCCAACTACACCAAGACCGGGAACGACACAGCAACAACAGCAAGTGACCATGGACCCATGGACAGTGGCAGCTCAGAAATCGAACACTCAGTCGTCACAACTAATTAACTACTTAGCGATGACTAGTTCGATGCCTCAGAGCGTTGCATCTTCGTCACAACAACCTGCAGCAGATTATTGGGGAGTAGCAGCCGCGGTGGTAAAACTCAAACTACTAATGCTATTTCTACACTAATCAATGATTTATCTTTAGGTAGCGGGAATAGGCCACCCAAGCTAATGGAGATGCAGGAGTACAACCGGTGGCAGAAGAAATTTAAGATTCATCTTGAAGGCATGGGGTTGGAAGGAACGGAGGCTTGGCAGATGATAGCTAAAGGTTATGTGGCACCAGTATTAGAGAACACCGGTGAGCAGGTTCCTCTGGAAAGCTTGACTGACGATGAGAAGAAGAAATTCGCGGTGGAGAAGAAGGCGTATTCTCAACTGACACACGCGATCACAAACGATTTATTACATCAGTTTGGGTCGTGCACTACTTCTAAACAGTTATGGGATGTTCTAAAGAATCGTCATGATGGTAACGAGAAGACGAGAAGGTTGAGAATGGAAGAGCTGAGGAAAGAATTTGAGAACTTCAGCTATGTCGGGAACGAGACGTTGAAAGAATAGACTCCCAGATATTGTCACTTACTAACTGAACTGTCAAGTTATGACATTAAGATTCCTATGTCTGATCTGGTGGACAAATTTGCTGATGCATTACCACCGTACTGGGATCAACACATCGAGGTACTCAAAGAGAAGGATGCTTACAAGTATTGGACCATCAATGAGTTTATTCAGAAGCTAGAAAACAAAGAACTCGAGGAGAAGAGGAAAGCTAAGAGATCTCAGATTCCTCAGAACCCAGAGTTGTATCATGTGTCATGGAACCACCCAAACAACCGATCAACTACCTAGCACAAACTTCATCTTACTCACAACCATCATATACACCACCACCACAACAATACACAAATCCTTTCATTTCACCATTTTCTCCGATGCAACAAGCTGCATGTTATTCTGCTAATCAACCACAACAACAACCTCAACAACAACCTTACATGACACAGATGAATCAAACCAATCAGAAACCGGTAGTATTGGAGACATCCAATATGAATAACGTGACTTTGGAGGTTGCTGAGCAACATATTGCGTTAGTTTCTGCAATGGTTGCTTCTTATAACGGTTTAGTTGCAAGTCAAATTGGGAATAACAACTTAACCAATGAAGACTATGCACAAATCGATAAAGAGGAGATGGGGCTTATTGACATTCAATGGGCTTTCGCAAGTATTATGAGACGGGCAACCAAGTTCATAGAAAAGACCGGAAGAACTGATCTGGGTACTTCTCCGAACACCACATATGGCTTTAACAAGGAGAAAGTTACATGCTTTAATTGTGGTGGAAAAGGGCACTTCAAAAGAGAATGCACTCAGCCTACTAAACAAGGTAACAAAAATCCATTCAACTCAAACTACCAAAACCGTCAATCTCAAAATCAAAACCAAGTTTCTTTCCAAAACAACAACTATCAAAACCAAAACAATTACGAAAACCAACAAAACACCTCGAAAAACAACCAAAATAGACAACCAAACACAACCAACCAGAATCAAACTCAACCACCAAATAACACAAACAGAACAGTCATACCCATCACTACACCAAATGAACAGCCACAAAATAACAATCAAAATCAAGCTTTGGTGATACAGAATGATGAGAGGTTTGATTGGACTGGCGGCAAATTGGTGTTGAAGAGATAACCACTAGTGGGAATGTGGCATCTGTTGCACAACAGGTTGATATAGAGGAGTCGGTGATAGTTGATCAAGATGAAGAAACTGAGAGTGAGGTTGAGGAATCAGTTGAAGAGATGAATGTAGAGAATGAATCTTTTAAAATTCAGGCTGAAGAAACAAGTTCGGGAGTTGTGATTGACTCAGTCACAGACGTTTCTGAGGAGAGTGAGTCGGTATATTTGGATTCAGACAGTGAATCAGATTCAGAGGCCATTGTAACTTCTTTGGATGATGACATTGATCAATTACTGGCTTAAGCTTATTTTCTTAAGACGAGGAAGTCGTGCATAGTGGATGACGCCTTTACCAGAATCGATTATTCAAAGTTTTTCGCTGGAAAGGAATCTCATTTTGCTTTAATGGCCATGACAAATCCTCCAAAACAGGTAAGTTCCGAATCAACCACTGACATTCGTAGTAAGAAATATTGTGGCACCTGTGACAGATTGACAGAAGAAAACAAAGAACTTCGCATTCAACGTGATAGTACTGTGATTAACTGTCAATCTGCTCAGAAGGAAGTGATTGCGTTCAACAAAGTACTTGATGGGTACAAAAAGGACATTTCTGACCTAAAGAAAACTCTTTCATTAAAACAATTAGCAATTAACAATTACATTAATGAACTTGAAAACACTAAGTTGGAAATGGCCACCATCAAGTGTTTTGCTGAAAAGGTCAACAAGAAGCTTGAAAGTTACAAGCACATTGCTTATGTCGTTGATCATATCATTGAAGAACCATCTCAAACCACAAGTTATAAGTCTGTGCCATCTCCGATGCTTTTTTAAAATCACAATTGTCATCAAGTGACACCGGAGAGCTCAGTAAAATCAGACTCTGCATCGGAAGATGAATCCAATACTTCTAGTGTTGCTGATCCTCATTCCAATGTGAGACCGATTTTAGGTTTGAATGATGAGGGAGTTACAGCTGAAAATGATGATTCAGACTCTGAGAGTGACAAATCTGATAATGTGAGTGATATTCCAAAAGAAAATCACATTATTACGAATGAACCAGTGTCACCGTCTCAGCATGTTCATCCGATGGCTAACGCACATCATGATAAAAAGTCTGAAATGAAAGATGTTAAAAAGGATTCGGGTGACAAACCAGTCAAGGTATTTTAACGGATGGAAGGATCCGATAAGATTATCTCTAACGAGGAATATCCAATCAAGTTTGCTAACTATTCTAAAATCGAGAAAATTTGGCAAGAAAGCACAATATGGTTTCCAAAACATGAGAGATCAAATGATATTCCACCTGAAATCTTAAAGAAACTGTATTTGGATGTTCCAAAAGAACCAAAAGTTCATGTCACCAAATTCATTAAACCGAAACATAAAGCAAACGGTTTTCATGAGCCTGCATACTCTAGGGGCCCAGCTCCTGAGAGTTTAAGAATGCGATGTATTGATGATCAATATCCCGTCAATACATACGCAAAGCCGAATGCTCCAAATGTGTTTGAAGAGTACTGTGCATGCTTTAAGTGCGGGGAACGAGGGCATTTACTTGCTCACTGCCCGTATGTAAGGCACAAAAGGCACGAGGTTGAAGTGAGGCAATCTATGAGAAAGCCGGTTGACAATCATTACTATCCACAAAGACGATTTGTTCCTCAATCAGCACCATTTTATAACCAAAACAATTTTTATCAAAAGAGGAATGAACGTCAATTTCATTATGATCGTCGTAACCGGATAGCGATGGAGAAACCGTGGAGAAAACCATTGGTGAACTCAACGGCTAATAGACAAAAGGTTCCACAAAAACCGGTTGTCAAATCAAATGTTGGACCTAAATCGGTTAAATCCGAGAAGGTAACCAAGAAGGTTTCATTTGTGAACGATCCTAAGAAATCGACTGAGATTCCAAAATCTCAGATTCGTATCTTGAAATGTTCGGAACAGTCTTGGACACCAAACGGTACTCCGGGAGCCTCTACTTCAAAATCCAATGAAAAAGTTGAAAAAGTCTTGAATGATCCTAAAAAGATTGTTCCAAAATCAAATGTTGAAGTTACTGAATCTTTGAAGGATGATACTCAAAGACCCCAGACCACTCAAGCTTGGGTCCCCGGAAAGAACTGACATGTTTACTTGATGTGTGCAGGGAGCTTCAGTTGACCCTATTAGCACTCTTTGGATTGTTGATAGTGGAGCTTCAGGCCACATGACAGGGGATTTGGCATTGTTGTTTGATGTGAAGAATATAAATGGAGGATATGTTGAGTGTCAGTCAAATATGTGACAAACAATTTTCTGTTTATTTTGATGACAAATCTTGCTATATTCTCAAACCGGGCTTCGAAATGCCAAAAGAGTGGGTTATGTTGAAGGCACCTCGCGTCAACAATCTCTATATTCTTGATATGTCCAAAGCAATGACGACCCAGGGGCAAGTGACATGTTTCCTATCAAAGGCTACTGAGAAAGAATCAATTATGTGGCACAGAAGAATGGGGCATATTCATTTGAGAAAGATGAACCACTTAGTGAAAAATGGACTTGTCGATGGCGTGAATGTTAAACATTTCCATTTGAACGACAAGTGTGTAAGTTGTAAGAAAGGAAAGCAACACAGACAATCCCACAAAGTGAAGAAAATAAACTCTGTTGAGATGCCGCTTGAGCGATTGCACATGGACCTATTCGGACCTGTCAAACGCAAAAGTCATCTTGGGGAGCTTTATTGGTTAGTCGTTGCTGACGATTATTCAAGATTCTCATGGGTAATGTGTTTGCATCAGAAAAGTGACACTTTTAATAATCTGAAAGTTCTGTTCACTCGATTGGAAAACATCTATGGTCTAAAGATCAAGCGAATTCGGAGTGATAACGGGACGGAGTTCAAAAATGCCAAGATGGACGAACTTTGTGAAAGAAAAGGAATCCGTCATGAATATTCGGCCTCAACAGAACGGTGTTGCTGAACGGAAAAACAGGACTCTCATAGAAGCGGCTAGAACAATGCTAGCAGACTCGAATCTTCCAGTAATGTTCTGGAACGAGGCGATTTATGCGGCAAACTATACTCTTAATCGGGTTTTAACAGTGAAGAAGTTTGGCAAAACCTCTTATGAGCTGTTACACCGAAGAAAGCCGAACTTGGAGTATCTAGAACATTTTGGGGCTCCGTACACGATGTTGAATCCAAGTGAAAAGTTTAGTCCGAAAGCTGAAGAGGGATACTTTGTTAGAACCTTCAGAATCGGAAGATGACGGAGAATTTGAAGAAGTTATTCTTGAAAATGCAACAGAGGCACCGCCAGTGAACCCAAATCTAGATGGATGCAGTAGAGAACTTGACTACTCAGACGGGAGTTACTGTACCTGAACATCCGGAATCTCGGATTTACCGTATTCACCAGCTAGAGCAAGTTATCGGTGACCCTGGTAGAAGTGTTATGACGACAGGACAGCTAAGAAGTGTCAATTCAACAGAAAGTTTTGCTGCTTTAGCTTTATATGCAAAAATACAAAAGTCTGGTTGTCAGAATGATTGGTCGTTTGCATATTATGTTTCGCAGGTCAAGCCGCGGACATATAAAGAAGCTCTTTTGGACGATGCCTGGGTTGAAGCGATGCAAGAGGAGTTGTTGCACTTTCAGAAGTTGGGAGTCTGGACACTCACGGATTTACCTTCAGGAAGAAAAAAGATTGGTACCAAGTGGGTGTTTAAGTGTAAGAAAGATGATCGAGGAGTGATCGTAAGGAACAAAGCCAGATTGGTAGTTCAAGGTTTTCATCAGATCGAGGGGATTGAATATAATGAAATATATGCACCTGTGGCGCACATAGAAGCAATCCGAATGTTTCTAGCGTTTGCCTCCTACAATAAATTTAAGGTGTATCAGATGGACGTCAAAAGTGCTTTTCTTTACGGTATGGTCAAAGAGGAGGTCTACGTCGGTCAACCACCGGGCTTTGAAGATCCTATCCACCGGGATAAGGTGTACGTCTTGAACAAAGCACTGTACGGGTTGCACCAGGCTCCACGCCAATGGTACGAGGAGCTGAGCACGTACCTCATGTCGAAAGGATTCAAACGCGGATTGGTCGACTGTACTTTGTTCACGAAGAAAACAGGAGATGATTTGCTTCCAATCCAGATTTATGTTGACGATATTATTTTTGGCTCAACTAACGAACTTTTGTGTAGGGAATTTGAACGTGTTATGCACGAAAAGTTCGAAATGAGTGCGATGGGGGAGGTGCAGTTTTTCCTCGGCTTGCAGATGGATCAAAGACTAACGGGGATCTTCATTCACCAGACCAAATACGTATCCGAAGTCTTGAGCCGGTTCCAGATGGAGGATTCCAAGCCGATGGATACCCCGATTCAGCCTAATCACGGGATTGGAGTTGATGCTAAGGGGGAGCTGACGGACCCGTTTACATACAGAGCAATCATCGGATCTCTGATGTATCTAACCGCATCTCGGCCAGACATAATGTTCGCCACATGTCTCTGCGCACGTTTCCAGTCGAAGCCGAAACAAAGTCATCTGACAGCGGTCAAGCGTATCCTTAGATATCTGAAGGGTTGTCCCTCGAGAGGACTTTGGTACCCTAATGATGATAATTTTGACTTTATCGCATTTAGTGATGCAGATTGGGGCGGCTGTGACAAGGACCGCAAATCCACGACAGCTGAATGCGAGTTTTTAGGGAGCAGGTTAGTCACCTGGCAATGTAAGAAGTAGACTTCGGTCGCATTGTCTACCTGCGAAGCAGAGTACATAGCAGCCTCGAGTTGTTGTTCGCAAGTTCTCTGGATTCAGCAGCAGATGGTGGATTATGGTTTGCAATTTCTTAAAACCCCTATACACTCTGATAATGAAGCCGCAATCGCTTTAACTAAAGATACGGGCAATCACTCTAAAGCTAAACATATCCGGATTAAGTATCACTTTATCCGTGATTGTTATGCCAAAGAGCTGATCGATATGGTCAAAATCCACACTGACTATCAACGAGCAGACTTGTTCACAAAAGCTTTTGACAAATCCAGATTCGAATATCTTTAAAAAGTAAACAATATAAAAGAAAAACAAGACTGATCATCACCTCGGTTTATCGCTTTTTAGTTTTAAAATTTTCTTTAAGTTTTTACAGTTTTTCAGAAAAATTCAAAAACCCAAAAATATGTTTTACATTTTAGGGGGAGTCTTTTATCAGAAAAACCAAAAACATTGAAAAATTCAAAAATGACATAAAAATAGAAAAACCCAAAATGATTTCCAGGATAAAAAGAGGAAATGATAGTACATCAGTGGGGATCTGACACAGGCTAAAGATATGTAATGAAATATGAGGCGTGTGTTGATTACGTGTGATGTGCTGATAGGCTTCGTAGACTAATAACTGCGTACATTAGTGATACAAACATAACGAACTACTCGTTCGTGGCTGAACACCTCATGGGCATATGGTCTTAGTACCATAATTTCGTTTGATAGAGTTGCCAACATCTGAGGTTTCGGGTCGTTATGTTATTGTTATCCGGGATATTCTGATTAAACTTTTGTCGTATTAATTAACGGACCTAGTTTAATCAGAATATTTGCTAAAAAGAGCTTAAATGCCAAAACCAAAAGTTACCGAATTGAGGAACTTCATGTTATTATTGATCAAAGATCATAATTACATCGTGTCAATTTACTGATGCAAATCAGTAGTTGATATTAGCCTCAACCTGGTATATTTGCACAAGTTACTTTGCTGCATTCGTTTGCTGACCTCTACACCTCTTTGCTATATATCTTGTAACTAAACGGATAACTCTGGCATAATCACGCGTTACGAGGAAGCTTTGTGCACTCTCTTGATACGGGAGTATGTCGTGTGTGTGCGAACCACAACGTGTTAGTATAATACACCTAAATCGTATCATTTTAAAGCACTGGATAACAGTCTGCATGTGAGCTTATGTGGACCACAATATTAGCAGTTGCAGGGTCACATACTGTTTCTAATGATAATATAAAAGATCAACGCTGTGGTCAGGTTTCTCAAACAACTGATATGATCCTCTTACCGGACATCACAAAACGTTTACTGCTTTATTTACTTTTGTGCATTTTAGTTTGTTTGTCATAAAGATACAAAACTCAAAAAAAATTTAGGTGTGTTTTGATATAAATTTCAGAAAAACCAAAAGCTTTACATTTCTGCGTTATTTTTAGATAACCGACGGTGTTTGATGGTCATTTTCTTAGATTTGATTAAACCATCTGAGCTTTGTATCATTCTAAACTGAAATAATGCATGTTTGAGACTTAATGTGTTGAAAAATGTTGAACGGGATTCGATTTCGTGATTTGGTAAAAATTTCAAAATTTTCCAATTCACATTCGCCCCTTAATTGGGTCGAATGTGGAAAAATTTTCACGTTCGAACTTTTATTTTTGGACGAAGTTGGATTTTTAATAAAACATTTTCACCTTCGGGTCTTAACTTCACATTCGTGCCATTCATTTGGGACGAATGTGGAATTTTTTTCACATTCGTCCATTGAGAAAGGGCGAAAGTGGCACATTATATATATACCAAAGCAGGTTTGAACCCTCAGTTCAAAAATTTTCAAAAAAATTTCAAAGTGCCAAGATCTTGTTGCCCTCTTTCTTTTCATTCTAGAATCTTATTCTCTATCATTAGCTGATTGTTTTGACTATATTTTTGCAGGTAATGGACTGTTTTTGATGTGTGATTTGTGGTTTTAAATACGAACCCTAACTGTTATCATCTGGACATGTTTGAATTGTTTTATACCAATTCTTTGATAAGGATTCAATCCTTATTAGTTTTAGGGGGAGAGTATAGAAAGAATTAGGGTTAATTCATTGATTATGACTGTTAATTGATTGTTTGAAGCTTTCGAACCCTAATTTCTTTTGAAAAACCAATAAGAATTGAATGAAAACAGAAATTGATGTTTACATAGGATTAGTCGGCTGTTTTAGCATTTGTTTGAATCAAAATTACAAGTTAAAACACAACTGATTACAGATTTGAAATTTTGGGTCAATCTCGGTCACATTCGTACCATATAAACCGGCGAATGTGGAATCAAGAGGACGAATGTGTGATAACACGGACGAATGTACATTTTGCTTAATGAATTTTTACATTCGGGTCTTAATCTCACTTTCGAACCACAAAATTCTCACTTTCGTACCTATAAAACGGGCGAAAGTGGAAATGTGTTAAAACCTAAAATTTTCTAAGTTTGTCGTTTTTGTGTGTTTTGACGTATTTTTGTGTTTCTGCTTTACATATGGCTGAACAACCTGAAAATGTGGAAATTCCTGTGGAAGATGTGATTGTTCAGGACCCTGTGCAGGAAGTTCAAGTTGAGAATGCACCACAAGCATGGCCATTTGATGCTCCACATAATTGTTGTGCCTATGTTGGTGACGTGTGTAGAGGATGAATTTGACACGAAAACAGGATTATATGATCATACAAGTTACTAAACCAGGTGCGGAAACCCTAGCTTAGAACAAACTGATATAAACTCAATCAAAACACAATCAAAGTCATTTTAAAAGCTTTTCATAGATTAACTTTTCCAAATAATTGCTTACAACTTGATTACAGTTAATCTAGCACACTTCTAAACACTCTCAGACCTCTCTGGAACACACACCAAAAACACACACTCTAAATGACTCGTTATACATTACAAAAACCCAAAATCTATTTATAGCAGCTGCACATTCGCCCCTTCTCATTGGTCGAATGTAAGCTTTTTCCACATTCGCCCATATTGTATGGTCGAATGTGTCTTCTGTGTCATCCTATTCCAGATTCGTCCATCTACAAGCTACCTTCGCCCACTTGTATTTTCACCTTCGCCCAGTTTATCTTCCTTCGCCCCTTAACACATGTTAATATCTAATCATTAGTCGCAAAACGGCATCTACAAACTCCCCCTCGACTATTGATTAGATCGTTTTCTGTCTTCGTCCATGGCTTTATTCAGCAACTTGATTCTCAGCAAACTCTTCTGTTCTTTCGTCATCTCCGGCTCTAATTTTCTCTTTACCGGCTTTGACACATTAGCCATCTTCACCTTCTTGCCAAGCTTTCCCTCCAGATTACTACCAGCATTGATGTCATAAGCAAAGCAAACACCCACAACTTGTGTGTATTTCCTTGCTTGATCTGCATCGTTTGGCTCATGATGAATCGGATTATAAAAGAGCATGATGATGTCTTCGAAGGTGCAATTGATCAGCCACATAGGATCAAATACATGAACATGCTTGTATTTGTCCTTTCCCTCTCTCAACACGATCACTGCTTCTGCCTTCCTCCAATCATAATACCAGAAAATGAAGTCAGCACTGAAATGTTGAGGCATAGGCATCAAAGGTATCTTCCTCATAACTTCAGGTGCCTTATAAATCAAGGTAACCCTTTTCAACTTGGTTCTGGGATCAATATCCCTGTGAACTTTCCTCCGGGGATATTGTGGTTTGAATCTGTTCCACTTAGTTCTACTCTCCCAAACCAATTTATCAGCACACCAACCGACATGTGAATTATTCACTGAAGCACCCGACATTTGGAATCTGCAAAGATCTCTAACCGCCCAGTACGGTAGAGTCAGCAAGTCAATGAATCTGTAAAAGTACAAGATTCCAGATTCCCACTTAGCAGCTAAACACTTCAGCCTGCCTAAGTATGTCCACCCGAGAGCTCTGCCTCTGAACTTTGCATTGTGAAACCTATAAAAGTTTCCTTGAGCTTCAGGCTTCGGTCGGTTTTCATCCATCAGTCTTAATTTCTTCAAATACTCTTTCAATTCATCAGTCTTATTTGAAGATTCTGGCAAATCAGCTCCAAGCACTTTCTCTACAAACTCAGCACTCCTCTTCTTTGCCTTTCTTTTTGCAGACGTATTGTGTCTCTCAGTAAAATCAGGAAACACCACCTCTTCATCAGTTTGTCTGAAGTACTGTGGATATTCCTCATGTGTAATATCCTCTATCTCAACTTCTTCAAATTCAGGGGTTTCTTTGTCATCTGAGTGACTTCCAACATCCTTTTCAGGAATATGTGGAATCGACTCATCAACAATGAATTCTTCAAACGTTTTCCCTACCCTCTGTGCAAGTCCATCCAGGATCTCCTTAGCAACAGATGCAGGTACTTCCCCTTCTTCAAGATCAGGATCGTTATATTCCAATTCATATCGCATGTCATCTGTTTGGAATATTTCAGCAAAACGACCTGTGAACTCAATGGTCCATTCTCTTCTCTCTAACATGTCCTTGTATACTTGTTTTGCATCATCAGATAAGGACCTCACCTTCTCATTCCAAAACACAGTCTCATCATCAACATTCTCACTACTCTTCTTCGAACTTGACTCACCTGTGTCTTTCTTCTTCTTTGAAGGTGGTCTTTTCTCAAATGTAAACTTTGAAGTATCATCTCCTCCATCATTATCATCACTACTACTACTATCATCCTCCTTTTGGCTTCCTGAACCTTCAGCATCATCATCATCATCATTATTATCACCTTCATCATCACTCTTATCCGATTCTTCATTCTCATCATCCTCATCATCCTCATCTTCCTCTTTGTCAGATTCAGATGGTTCAAAGTCAACCTGTTCAACCTCTTTCTCTGTATCCTCCTCTCCCTCTTTCAGCTTGGGTGCAACATTGTACAGATTATCAATCAGCTCACTAAGCCGTTTGTTTTCAGCCTTCAACTCTTTATTGTCTTCTTTAATTGCCTTGTATCTGTTTTTGTTTCTCAGACACTTTCCTTCAAGCTTCTTATTCTTTGCTTCAAGCTTCTTTACCTTCTCATCTATATCATCTTGATTAGATTTAGAAGCTACAACGATCTGAAGCATTTTCTCTTCATTCTGCTTGAATCTGGCAATTTCAGCTTGCTGAGCCACTAGCATCTTCATCATGTCGTCCATTTTCTTATTCACCTGCTTCATCACATCATCATCCACAGTGAATTTCTTCGATTTGGACTTTGACTTAGATGGCTCAATCTCAGCTTCTTTTCCCTTCTGAGGCTTAGTAAACATATCAAGAACATTATCCAGTGCAATATTGAATTGATCCACTGGTAATGTTGTAGCCTCCTTAGTCTTTTGCTTCTTAGTTGCTGGTGAAGATTGTTTAGATGATGTACCAGCATCAGGTAATCTCTTCCCTTTCAACAATAAGTTCAATTCTTTCTCTCTCAGCTGCTTTGTACTAGTCTTCTTGGCCATGGTTTTGTGTTTGGGCTTGGGCAAGTTTACAACAACAGTTTCACCTTCATTCAACTCGTCCAAATTTATAGTCAACCCTTCATCTTCAGCACCAACAGACTGCTTGCTCTTCTTAGCTTCCTCAATCGATCTGTTCAGTGATTCAGACTCACCAACCAAAGTGGCCTTTTGTTTGGTAGTCCGGACATTTTCAGCATCCGAATCCCACTGTTCTTCAGTCTCTGTCTCCTCTGAATCAACAGACTCTTCATCTACCAAACTCGTACCCTTCTTAGCAGTTGTTTTCTTCCTCACCACTTGTTGTTTTGAACTCCCCTGATCTGTCTTTCCCTTACCCTTCCCTTTGGCTCCGGGATTGACAACTTGTCTTTTCCTCTTCGTGCTTGCATCAGCATAAACTAATGGATCATCATTATCACTGTCACTATCAGGATGCCTCGCTGTATTCTTTCCAGGATCCATGTAATCCTCTCTAGCCAAGGCTCCAAACAATCTTCTGTAAGGTGGTCTCTCGTTATCCGGCACACCTTTGTAACCTTTCATTCTAACCAAGGTTCTAACATTCATATGATCCATATTAAGTATCTGTGTTGGATCCTTCTTCAAGTTTGGATATTTGTGATCGAAGATCATCATCAAAAATCTAGGATAAAGCATGAAGTATTTCTTCTTCAAACCCTTCAACATTTCCAGCATGTGATCTAAGATCATCCCAGCAACATTAAATGGTTTATTGAGAGTCAACGCAACCATTAACGAGCTCAAACTTTTCCTCATCACGTCATAACCCCCACTAACACATCCAAATACTAGTATGATGACGTGAGCAAAATACTTGAACTGCACGCTCAGTTTCCCTTTATACATAGAACCATCAGTGATCGGTCCTTTGTATTTCATCCTCAGGAAACAGGCTTTCTGCTCAGTCCAGGATAATTCCCTTGGATCCTCACTTGTTTCAAATTGGATCTGGAGAGCTTCTCTGATATCAGCTTCAGTGATGAACATCTCCATTCCCTGAATCTTGCTTTTAATGATCGTCTGATTGTCAAAGTAATCATACTTGGCATTGTTGTAAAAATCCTCAACTATATCCTTGTAGATAATAGTTGGTGTGGCCAAGGCATAAACCACTCTGCATCTTTTCAGAAACTTGATGATCTCAGTAAATTCCACGTTCTTCTCAACATCTCCCAGATACGCGCAACAATTATGAGTCTTCTCAAACGGCCATTTAGTACCGCTTGATGATTCTCCTTCTGGTACAGTCTCTGGAATAGGATCAGTAACTTCTATCTCCACAGGAATCTCAATATTTGCTTGTTCTTCAGCCATCTGAAATGTAAAATCAAAATAAACGTCAAAACACGAAATCGACAAAACTTGAAAAATTTTGGACTTTTGAAATTTCACATTCGCCCATAATGAACTGATCGAATGTAGATTATTTTGGCCGAAGGTGTAAGATTTTGGTCGAATGTAAAGTGATTTTGATAAAAATGATACATTCGCCCGTTTAATGTTTCCTTCGTCCAATTTGTTCCACCTTCGTCCAGTCGATGGACCGAAGGTAAAACCTGTTTTATCCCAAAATTTGAAAAATTTTCAATCATGTTTTAAACCTTTAATTTTGATCAGATTCTACTCTAACATGGCCGACTAAGCTTCGTCAACCATCAATTGACCTTAAAATTCATTCAACATCAGTTTTCAAAAGAAATTAGGTTTTTATTTTATCAATCAATCAATCAGTGATTAAACCTTGTTTATATACTAATTCCTAATACATTCTCCCCCTAAAACTGATGTGGGATGAATGTTTAACAAAATCAAGCATTAAGAACCACTGAAAATCCCTAAACCCTTAAACCCTAGGTCCGGTTACTAAACAAACGATTCCGGCTTGAATCCTTGTCCATTACCTGTAAAACTTATATGAAAATGATCAGTAAGATGCAAGGATCAAAACGCACAAGCAAGGAAATCAAAATCAACAAGGGTCTGGTATTGAAGAAATTTTGAAAAAATATTGAAGTGAGGGTCGAACCTGTAATTTGTTTATAAATAGGCTGCACCTTCGTCCGTTTATAGGGTCGAAGGTGGGAATGTTCTACATTCGCCCACAATCTAATGTGCCCGAATGTAGAATGTGTACCCGGAAGTGGAAATCAAACACACAACCCACATTCGCCCGTTTTAGCCTGACCCGAAGGTGAAAAAATTTCCACATTCGTCCCAATGAAGGGCGAATGTAAAATGGAAATTTTTGAAAAATTTTGCCAAATTACAAATTGGAATCCCGTTCAACATTTTTCAATCCGTTAAGCTTCCAAAACACAAATTTTTACTTTTAGAATGATACAAAGCCCAGATGGTGTTTTCAAATCTCAGAAATTGACTATCAAGCATCCCCGGTTATCAAAAATAAAGCAGAAATGCAAAAATATTTGGATTTTTCTGAAATTTTATCAAAACACACCTAAAATCTTTTTGGATTTTGTATCTTTTTGACATTAAAAGTAAATTGCAACAAAATAAAATGCATCAAAGTAAATGAAAGCAGTAAACATTTTGTGAAATCCGGTCAGAGGATCATATCAGTTTTCTGAGAAATCTGATCACAGCGTTGATCTTTTTGATTAATATTATCATTAGAAACAGTATGTGATACGGCAATTGCTGATATTGTGGTCCACGTAAGCTCACATGCAGACAATTACGCAATGCTTTAAAATGATACGAGTTAGGTGTATTAGACTAACACGATGTGGTGCCCACACACACGACATACTCCCGTATCAAGTAATTGCACAAAGCTTCATCGTAACGCGTGATTATGCCAGAGTTATCCGTAAAAGTTACAAAGTATATAGCACAGAGGTGTACAGGTCAGCAGTTGAATGCAGCAGAGTAACATGTGCGTATATACTAGGTTGAGGCTGATATTAATCACTGATATGCATCAGATGATCAATACGATGTAATAATGATCTATGATCAATTAAAACATAAAGTTCCTCAATTCGGTAACTTCCGGTTTTGGCAATTAAGCTCTTTTAGCAAATATTCTGATAAAACTAGGTCCGTAAATCAATACGACAAAAGTTTATCAGAATATCCCGGATAACCATAACATAACGACCCGAAACCTCAGATTTTGGCAATCCTATCAAACGAAATTACGGTACTAAGACCATATGCCCATGAGGTGTTCAGCCACGAACGCGTAGTTCGTTATGTTTGTATCACTAATGCACGCAATATTTAGTCTACGAAGCCTATCAGCATATCACACGTAATCAACACACGCCTCATAAACTATACATTTCTTTAGCCTGTGTCAGATCCCCACTGATGTACTATCATTTCCTCTGTTTTACCAGGAAATCATTTTTGATTTTCTAATTTTTTAGGTCTTTTTGAATTTTATAATGTTTTTGGATTTTCGGATAAAATGGCTCCCCCTAAAATAAAGAACATATTTTTGGGATTTTCGATTTTTCTGAAAAACAAAAACAAAAATTTGAAAGAAACAATCCACTCGAAAGCATCAACTTCTTTGAGGATTAAACAATCCCCTCGAAAGCATCAACTTCTTTGAGGATTTCGAAAGTAAAGAGAAATTCCCAATTAGCAAAGAGAAATTCCCAATTAGCAAAATATAAAAACTAAAAACTAAAAAGCGATAAACCGAGGTGCCGATTAGTCCTGTTTTTCCTTTATATTGTTTACTTTTAAAAGATATTCAAAGCGTGAACGGTCAAAGGCTTTAGTAAACAAATCTGCACGTTGGTAGTCAGTATGTATTTTGACCATATCAATCAATTCCTTAGCGTAACAATCACGGATAAAATGATATTTGATCCGGATGTGTTTCGCTTTAGAATGATTATCCGAATTTTTAGTTAATGCAATTGCGGCTTCGTTGTCACAGTAAATAGGAGTTTTAAGAAACTGCAAACCGTAATCCACCATTTGTTGTTGAATCCAGAGTACTTGCGAACAGCAACTCGAGGCTGCAATATACTCGGCTTCACAGGTAGATTGTGCTACGGAAGTTTGTTTCTTGCATTGCCAGGTGATTAACCTGCTCCCGAAAAACTGGCAACCAGCTGTAGTAGATTTGCTATCTTTGTCACAGCCGCCCCAATCTGCATCACTAAAAGATATGAAATCAAAATTATCATCATTAGGGTACCAAAGTCCTTTTGATGGACAACCCTTCAGATATCTAAGGATACGCTTGACCGCCGTCAGATGACTTTGTTTCGGCTTCGATTGATAACGGGCACAGAGACACGTTGCATACATAATATCTGGTCGAGACGCCGTCAAATACATCAGAGATCCGATGATTGCTCTGTATGTAAAAGGATCCGTCAGCTCCCCTTTTGCGTCCACTCCAATCCCGTGATTGGGTTGAATCGGGGTATCCATCGGCTTTGAGTCCTCCATCTGGAACCGGCTCAAGATGTCGGAGACATATTTCGTTTGGTGAATGAAGATCCCGTCGGGTCTTTGGTCCACCTGCAAGCCTAGGAAAAACTGCATCTCCCCCATTGCGCTCATTTCGAACTTTTCCTGTATGACAGTTTCGAACTCCCTGCATAAAAGCTCGTTAGTTGAACCAAATATTATATCATCAACGTATATCTGTACTAGAAGCAAATCATCTCCCGTCTTTTTCGTAAAGAGGGTGCAATCGACGAGGCCGCGCTTAAATCCTTTGGTGATGAGGTATGTACTCAGCTCCTCGTACCACTGCCTCGGAGCCTGGTGCAAGCCATAAAGAGCTTTGTTCAACACGTAGACCTTATCCCGGTGGATTGGGTCCTCAAAGCCTGGTGGCTGCCCGACATACACCTCTTCCTTGACTTTCCCGTACAGAAATGCGCTTTTCACGTCCATCTGATAAACTTTGAATTTCTTATAAGAAGCAAACGCGAGGAACATCCGAATAGCTTCGATTCGTGCTACCGGTGCATAGATTTCGTTATAATCAATCCCTTCGATTTGATGGAATCCCTGCACTACCAATCTGGCTTTGTTTCGAACAATTACCCCACGATCATCCTTCTTACACTTAAACACCCATTTGGTGCCAATCTTCTTCCTATCCTGCGGCAAATCCGTGAGCGTCCAAACTCCCAATTTCTGGAATTGTAATAACTCCTCCTGCATAGCTTCCACCCAGGCATCATCCTTCAAAGCGTCCTTGTATGTCCTTGGCTCTACCTGCGACACATAACACGCAAACGACCAATCATTTTGACTACCAGATTGTTGAATTTTGGCATATAAGGCTAAATCACCAAAACTCTCTGGCGTATTAACGCTCTTAAGCTGCCCTCTGGTCATAACACTACTTCCAGGATCACCGATAACTTGCTCCAGCGGGTGTATACGATGAATCCGAGATTCCGGATAATCAGGTACTTGCACTCCCGTCTGAACAGTCAAGTTCTCTACAGCATCCAGATCATGACCCGTATTTGATGATGAAGCCACATCAGAAGTTGGAGTTGGGTTCACTGGCGGTGCCTCCTGTTCTTTAGCTTGATCAAGAATAGCTTCTTCAAATTGTTCATCTTCAGATTCTGAAGTGTCTAATGAAGTTGAAGCCTCTTGAAATATTTCTTCTTCTTGTATAGGAGCATTGGTATCATTAGAAGCTGGTAGGGGGTTCACGGTGATCGGACGCACCAACGGTGAAGTTGTTGCATTTTCACACTCGTAAAGTAATCTGATAACAGCTTCTTCAACCAAGCTATCTAGATTGAATGATTCAAAGAAATCTTTGTAATCAAACATCCAATCAGGACCCGTGCCTTGAATATTTTGAGTATATCGTTGAACTTCCACGTTAGCCCAGTCTTCCACACGACGAGTTCGCTTGTTGTATACCCATTTGAGCGGGGTTGCATATCCAACAAAGTAACCCTCCTCGGCTTTAGGACTAAACTTTTCGCTTGGATTCAACATGGTGCAAGGCGCCCCAAAAGGTTCTAGATACTCTAAGTTCGGCTTTCTTCGGTGCAACAGCTCATAAGATGTTTTACCAAACTTCTTCACTGTTAGAACCCGATTTAATGTGTAATTTGCTGCATAAATCGCCTCGTTCCAGAACATTACTGGAAGATTTGAATCAGCGAGCATTGTTCTAGCCGCTTCAATTAGAGTCCTATTCTTTCGTTCAGCAACACCGTTCTGTTGAGGGGTGTACGGAGCCGAATATTCATGATGTATTCCTTTGTCTTCACAAAGTTCATCCATCCTGGCATTTTTGAACTCCGTCCCATTGTCACTCCGAATTCTCTTTATCTTCACATTGTAGAGATTCTCCAATCGAGTGAACAGAACTTTTAGATTGATAAAAGTGTCGCTTTTATTCTGCAAACACATCACCCATGAAAATCTTGAGTAATCGTCAGTGACGACTAAACAATAAAGCTCTCCAAGATGACTTTTGCGCTTGACCGGTCCGAAAAGATCCATGTGCAGTCGCTCAAGTGGCATCTCAACAGAGTTAACCTTTTTCACTTTGTGGGACTGTTTGTGTTGCTTCCCCTTTTTACAACTCACACACTTGTCATTTAGATGGAAATGTTTCACGTTTACTCCATCGACAAGTCCATTTCTCACAAGTTGATTCATTTTCTTCAGATGAATGTGCCCCATTCTTCGGTGCCACATTATCGATTCTTTCTCAGTCGCCTTGGACAAAAAGCATGTTATTTGCCCCTGTGATGTCATCGCCTTGGACATATCAAGAATGTATAGATTGTTGACGCGAGGTGCCTTCAACATTATCCACTCTTTAGGAATTGTAAAGCCCGGTTTCAGAATATAGCAGGATTTGTCATCAAAATGCACAGTAAATTTCTTGTCACATATTTGACTGACACTCAACAGATTGTAGTCTATCTGCTTCACATACGAAATCCGCTCGAAACTCACTATCCCATTGCTCACACTTCCTTCCATTGTGATATATCCACCTTTGTTTCCTGCAAACGCTACATACCCGCCATTGATGTTCTTCACGTCGAACAGCAACGCAAGATCCCCTGTCATGTGGCCTGAAGCTCCACTATCAACAATCCAAAGACTGCTAATAGGGCCAGCTGAAGCTCCCTGCACACAAAAAGTAAATCAGTTAGTTCTTTCGGGGGACCCAAGCCTGAGTCTTGGGTCTTTCAACATCAGGTTTCACAATAACATTGTCACAAACATTTTTAACAACATTTTGATCAATCTTTTTCTGATTGTTCAAAACAGTTTCCTTTCTCTCAATAACTTTTGAAGTTGAGGCTCCTGGAGTACCATTGGGTGTCCAAGATTGTTCAGTCCTTTTCAGGATACGAATCTGAGACTTTGGGTTCTCAGTCGGTTTCTGAACATTGTTAGCAAATGTAACTTTCTTGGTAACCTTATCTGATTTAACAGACTTAGGTCCAACATTTGATTTGACAATCGGTTTTGATGGAACCTTTTGCCTCTCAACTGTTGTGTTCACCACAGGCTTCCTCCACGAATTTTCCGTCGCAATCCGATTCCTTCTATCATAGTGCATTGGACGAGTGTTCCTCATTTGAAAATTGTTTTGATTATAAAACGGTTGTGGTTGTTGAGGAACAACTCTCCTATGTGGTGGCACATAATGATCAATCGGTTTTCTCATGGAATTCCTCACCTCCACCTCGTGCCTCTTGTGCCTTACATATGGGCACTGAGCAAGTAAATGCCCACGTTCCCCACATTTAAAACACGCACGGTACTCTTCAAAAACATTCGGAGCATTTGGTTGAGCAAATGATCTAACAGGATATTGATCATTATACTGTTGCTTTCTTAAACTCTCAGGGAGTGGCCCTTTTGAGTAAGTAGGCTCATTAAAACCATTAGCTCTGTTTTTGGGTTTAACAAACTCTGTGACATGGACCTTTGGTTCTTGAGGAACATCCAAATACAACTTCTTTAACAAAGCTGGTGGAATTTCATTTGTTCTCTCATGTTTTGGAAACCAAATGGTACTTTCTTGCCAAATCTTTTCAATTTTAGCATAGTTGGCATTTTTTATTGGAAAGTCCTCGTCAGAGATGATTTTATCGGATCCTTCCATCCGATAAAATACCTTGACAGGTTTGTCACATTGTTCGTTTTTATCATTCTTTTCAAGATCTTTCTTCACCACATTAAGATCTTTCTTCACAACATTCTTCTCAGACTTATTCACATGATGAACATTTCTCATCGGAACAATTTGAGATGATGAAACTGGTTCATTTGTAATGATGTGATTTTCTTTTGGAATTTCACATGCATTAACAGTTTGGTTACAACCAGAATCATCACTCTCTGAGTCTGAGTCAACACTTTCAGCAGTAACACCCTCATCATTGATTCCCAAAATCGGTCTAACATCGGAATTTGGATCACCAATACTTGAAGTATTAGATTCATTTTCCGATGCTGAATCAGATTTTACCGAACTCTCCGGTGTCACTTGGTGACAATTATGGTTTTCAAAAAGAACCGGAGATGGTACAGCCCGATAATTGGTGGTTTTATCATCAATGATGTGGTCTACCACATAAGCAATATGCTTATAACTTTCCAACTTTTTGTTTACTTTTTCAGCAAAGCATTTGATGGCGGCCATTTCCAACTTGGTATTTTCAATTTCATTGATATAGTTGTTAATTGCCAATTGTTTCAAAGACAAAGTGTTTTTCAAGTCGGAAATGTCCTTTTTGTAGCCATCTAATACTTTGTTAAAAGCATTCAACTCTTTGCGAGTAGATTGACTGTTCATGATAGCGCTATCACGTTGAACACGGAGTTGTTTAACCTCCTCAATCAATCTATCACATGTACCACAATATTTTTCACTTGTATTATCAGTACTACATGCAGAACTTACAGGTTTTGGCGGATCAGTCATGGCCATTAATGCGAAATGAGCTTCCTTTCCTGCAAAGAATCTGGAATAATCAATCTTTGTGAAAGCATCATCTGCAATGCACGACTTCCTTGTCATCAGAAAATCTGCTTCTGCAAGCAACTGATCAATATCTTCATCAAGAGAATTAACACTTGCTTCTGTATCCGATTCACTGTCTGAATCAGAATAAACTGATTCACACTCCTCAGGAATGTCAGAAACAGTATCAATCACAACTCCAGAACTTGTCTTTTGAGCTTCAACATCAACCTCAGCATTAACCTTGACAGGTTCAAATTCCCCATCCATCTCCGCCTCAGACTCATCACTGTCAACCTCAGTTCCTACCTTCTCCTCCATCGTCACAGAATCTTCAACATCAACCTGATATGCAACACAAGCCACATTTCCCCCAGTGGTGATTTCCTCAACACCTATCTGAATGCTCGACCAGTCAAACCTCTCATCTTGTTGAGTAACCAATGCTTGATTGGTATTCTGTTGTTCATTTGGTGTAGTGATCGGTATGACTGTTCGGTTAGTATTGTTTGGTGTTTGGGTTTGTGTCTGGTTTGGTGTGTTTGGTTGTCTATTTTGGTTGTTATTAAAGTTGTTTTGATGGTTGTTTTGGTAAGAAACTTGGTTTTGGTTTTGTTGTTGACGGTTCTGATAACTGGCATTGAAAGGGTTTCTATTGCCTTGTTTTGGTGGCTGGGTGCATTCTCGTTTAAAGTGACCTTTACCTCCACAGTTAAAACATGTCACTTTCTCCTTATTGAACCCGTAGGTTGTGTTAGGAGAAGTTCCCAAATCTGTTCTACCTGTCTTCTCAATAAACTCAGTTGCTCTTCGCATTATACTCGCAAATGCCCATTGGATATCAATGAGTTCCATCTCCTCCTTGTCAATTTGTGCATAGTCTTCATTGGTCAAGTTGTTATTCCCAATTTGACTAGCAACTAAACTATTGTAGGAAGAAACCATTGCAGAGACTAATGCAATGTGTTGCTGAGCAACTTCAATTGTCACATTTCCAAGATTGGATGTCTCCAAAACCACTGTTGGTTGATTAGGTTGGTTCATTTGGTTCATTGGTTGTGGTTGAGATTGACTAGCAGTGTAAAAAGCTGCTTGTTGCTTTGGGGAGAATGGTGGAATGTAAGAATATTGATATGGAACTTGTGGTTGTGGTTGTGATAAAGATGAAGTTTGTTGTTGGTAGTTAATGATAGGTGATTCCACAACATTAGATACACATGCAACATGTGGTGCAACTAGCCCTCCTGAACTTGCACTAGCTGGAACTGAAGATCCTCCAAAATATAAGTTTGGATTCTGAGGAATCTGTGCTCTCCTAGCCTTCCTCTTCTCTTCCAACTCTTTGTTTTCCAGCTTCTCAATGAACTCCTGGAGAGACCAGTATTGATAAGCATCCTTTTCTTTCAGAACATCCACAAGCTGATCCCAGTTAGGTGGTAATGCATCTGCAAACTTTTCCACCTGTTTTGCCATAGGAATCTGTATTTCATAACTAGACAATTCAGATATCAAATGATTATATCTAGGAGTTAGTTCTTTCAAAGTTTCATTTCCAACATAAGAAAAATTCTCAAACTCCTTAATAAGCTCTTCCTTCCTCAAACTTCGAGTCTTCTCATTTCCATCATGCTTCCTTTTAAGCATATCCCACAGTGCCTTAGAAGTTGTGCAAGTCCCAAATTGATGCAACAGATCATTGGTGATTGCCTGTGTCAATTGGGAAAACGCCTTCTTTTCCACAGCAAATTTCTTTTTCTCATCCTCAGCTATGCTCTCCAATGGCACTGGTTCACCTGTGTTCTCCAGAACTGGTGGTGTGTAACCTTTAGCAATCATGTTCCATGCTTCAGCACCTTCCACTCCCATCCCTTCCAGATGTATTTTGAACTTTTTCTGCCACTGATTGTATTCTTGAATCTCCATAAGCTTCGGTGGCCGAGTCCCGCTACCTGAAGACAAATCATTAATCAGTGTGGAAATAGCATTTGTAGTTTGAGTGTTTACCACCGCTGCTGCTACTCCCCAGTAGTCAGACTGTGGTGCTGGAGGTGCACTTTGAGTCATGTAGTTAACCGGCTGCGAAGACTGTGTGCTCGTCTTCTGTGTTGCCACTGTCCATGGGTCCATCACCTGCTGTTGTGGTTGTGTAGTTGCTGGTGTAGGAGTAGTCTGATAACGCCACATGATCACGAACTTCGAGAATTTCAACACTTAGAAAAATTTTCCAAAAACTATCCTAGGTTCGCCCAAAAGTGATCAGGTTCGTCCCTTTTGTTTCAGGTTCGCCCAAAAAGTCTCTCACCCGAATGTGAAATTTCACCAGAATGTAAAAACACACTAACACGTTTCTACGTTCGTCCAAAAATCCTAGGTTCGACCGTTCCAGATTCACATTCGTCCGCCCGATCTCCCGAGGGTGAAAAATTTGACCCGAATGTAAAATATTCTAGTGAAAAACTCTACGTTCGCCCAGAAACCTCTAGATTCGCCCACAAAACCACTCACCTTCGACCTAAAACTCACACATTCGCCCAACAACTCCAGGTTCGCCCATTTCAGACTTTTGAAAAACGGTTACACTTTGAAAAACGGTTATTTTGATCTCTGATTTTCAAAAGTTTGTGGATTTGATTGATCTTGATCAGGTTATGCTTCGGAGATGATTTGGAACAACTTTAATACTTGGAATTTTGAATTTTAACCACAAAATCACCTCTAATTCTTTCAAAAACACTCAAAAACCATTTTTATATGAAAACAGATGTGAATTGATTAAAATTATGTCCAAATCAGCTCTGAGTTTATCAATTTGTTGTTGTATGATCCTCTACGCTCTGATACCACTTTGTAGAGGATGAATTTGACACGAAAACAGGATTATATGATCATACAAGTTACTAAACCAGGTGCGGAAACCCTAGCTTAGAACAAACTGATATAAACTCAATCAAAACACAATCAAAGTCATTTTAAAAGCTTTTCATAGATTAACTCTTCCAAATAATTGCTTACAACTTGATTACAGTTAATCTAGCACACTTCTAAACACTCTCAGACCTCTCTGGAACACACACCAAAAACACACACTCTAAATGACTCGTTATACATTACAAAAACCCAAAATCTATTTATAGCAGCTGCACATTCGCCCCTTCTCATTGGTCGAATGTAAGCTTTTTCCACATTCGCCCATATTGTATGGTCGAATGTGTCTTCTGTGTCATCCTATTCCAGATTCGTCCATCTACAAGCTACCTTCGCCCACTTGTATTTTCACCTTCGCCCAGTTTATCTTCCATCGCCCCTTAACACATGTTAATATCTAATCATTAGTCGCAAAACGGCATCTACAACGTGTTAAAGAATATAGAGTTTTCAGGAATCATTGATTTTCTTAGAAGGAGTCGAATCATCCTGCCATTGCTACACCAGCCATCATATACAAAGACATTGTCGAAGATTTCTGGATGAATGCAAGATACGACTTCTGGGAGGGCAAAACTGCTACAGTTAGCAAGATACAAGGAATGGAGATGCTGATTACTGAAGAAGACATTCGGGATGCACTCAAGATTAAAGATGAAGAGTGTACTGATCCTAGAGAGTTATCGTAGACTGAGCAGAGGGTTTGTTTCTTAAGAATGAAGTACAAAGGCCCAATCAAAAATGGTGCTTTACACAAAGGGAACTCAGTGTGCAGTTTAGTATTTCGCACATGTGATCATTCATGTCTTTGGGTGTGTTAGTGGTGGTTACGATGTAATGAGGAAGAGTCTTAGTTCGTTAATGGTTGCGTTGACTCTCAACAAACCATTTAACATTGCTGGAATGATATTGGACCACATGCTGGAGATGTTGAAGGGTTTAAAGTCGAAGAAGTTTTTGTTATATCCAAGATTCCTGATGATGATTTTTGATAACAAGTATCCTAACTTGAGGAAAGATCCAACGATGATATTGGGTCAAGATCACATGAATATCAGAACACTTGTGAGGATGAAGGGTTATAAGGGTGTGCCTGATAATGAGAAGCCACCGAATAGACGTTTGTTTGGAGCTTTAGTGAATCTGGGTTACACTGACCCAGGATTGAACAAAGCAATACATGAGAAGAGTGATTCTGATAATGATGATCCTGTAGTACATGCTGATGCAAGTACTAAAAGGAAGAGACAAGTAAAGAACGCTGGAGCCAAAGGGAAGGGCAAAGCGAAGGCTGATGAAGGAGAATCAAAGAAACAAAAGGGTAGGAAGAAAACTACTGCGAAGAAAGGTACTAGTTTGGTTGACGAAGACTCAGTGGATTCAGAGGAAACTGAAGAAGAGGAGCAGTGGGATTCTGAAGCTGAGTTTGTGAAGAGGTCTTCCAAACGCAAGGCCACTGCGGTTGGGGAGTCCGAATCACTCAACAAAACTGTTGAAGAAATATTACAGAAAGAACCGATTGATGTTGAAGGAGAGTTAGGTGTGGATACTGAAGACTTTGCTGGATCAACTGTTGTTGTTAATCTGAAAAAGCCAAAGCACAAGTCAATGGCGAAGAAGGTTAGTACGAAGAAACTGAGAGAGAAAGAAATAGAGATATTGCTGAAAAGTAAGAAAGTGCCTGAAGCTGGTACATCATCGAGGGTATCTTCACCTGCTACTAAGAAACAGAAGAAGGCGAAAGAACCTGAAGTAGTTCCTGATTTAGAATCTACTTTAGAGAAAGTTCTGAATATGTTTAAGCCTGAGAAAGAGAAGACTTCTGTGATTCAAGCTTCCAAATCATCAAAAGTTACTGTTTCCGATGATGTGATGAAACAGGTTAACAAGAAAATGGAAGAAATTATGAAGATGATTGTTGCTCAACAAGCTGAAATTGATAAGTTCAAGAAAAATGAGGAAAAGATGCTTCAGATTGTTGTTGCTTCCAAATCAAATCAGGATGAGATTGATAAGAAGCTGAAGCAACTTGAAGAAGAGAAGAAAGAACTTGATGAAAAATGTAACAGAAATAGGAGAATGATAAAGCTTGTAAAGGTTGAGAACAAAGAATTGAAGAAAGAGAATAAAAGGATGAGCGATCTACTTGATAAACTATATGGTGAAGCTCCCAAGTTGAAAGAGGGAGAGGAAGATAAAGAGAAAGAGGAGGAGCAAGTAGATTACGAAGAATCTGATAATGAAGAGGAAGAAGAGGATGAGTCAGATGATGAATCTGATGATGATGATGATAATGATGATAAAGATGATGATGCTGAGGGTGGATCGGGTAGTAAGAATGATGATCATCCTGATCTGGAAGATGGAGAAGTGTCTGCTGCTGTGAGCAAAGAGATTTTAGAAGGAAAAGCACAGAAAGTGGGAAAGACACTGGAAGAGATAATGGCAGATCAAATGATTCCAAATATTCTTGAAAAGGATATTGGAAATCATTCTGATGATAAACAAATCCCAGAGATGGAGGAGATTGAGATAGAGGACATTACTCATGAAGAATACCCTCAATACTTCAGAACAAATGATGACAATGAAGTATTCCCAGACTTCACCGAAACACATCAGAGGGAAGCCAAGAAGAAAGCAGAGAAACGAAGCGAAGAGTTTGTTGAGAAGGTGTTTGGTGGAGATAAACGAAAACCATCTGAACAGAGTGATGATTTGAAGACTCTGCTACAGAAGCTGAAGGAAACTGATGATAAAAGACCAAAGCCAGAAGCGCATGGCGGATTCTATAGATATCACAACCAAAAGTTTAAAGGCAGAGCTCTTGGTTGGAAGTATCTAAGAAGTCTGCAATGCATTGCAGTCAAGTGGGAAACAGGAATTCTGTACTTCTAAAGATTCTGTGACCTACTAACTCTACCGTACTGGGCGGTTAGAGACATCTGCGGATTTCCAATGACTGGTGCATCGGTGAATAATACAGCTGTGGGATGGTTTGCTGACAGATTAGTCTGGGAGAGTCGGACGAAGTGGAGTATGTTAAAACCACAATACCCAAGGAGGAAGGTCCATAGGAATATAGATCCGAAGACGGGTAGAAAGCGGGTGACTTTGATATACAAAGCTCCTGAAGTGATGAGAAAGATTCCTTTGATGACGATTCAACAACACTTCAGTGAAGACTTTATCTTTTGGTATTATGATTGGAGGAATGCAGAAGCTGTGATAGTGTTGAGAGATGGGAAGGATGTGTATAAGAAGATACATGTTTTTGACCCGATGTGGCTCATTAACTATACATTCGAAGACATCATCATGCTTTACTACAACCCGATATACAGCGATCCCAATGATGCATCGCAAGCGAAGAAGTATCAACAGGTTGTCGGAGTGTGTTTTGCGTATGATATCAACTCCGGTAGCAACCTGGAACTGAAGTTGGGCAAGCAGGTGAAGGTGGTTGATGTACCGAAGCGATCGACGAAAAGAAAACTTGAGCCTGAGATGACTAAAGAACAAAAGAAGCAGCTGAGGATCAAGTTAATGAACAAAGAGATGGACGAAGCCAGAAGGCAATCCGAGCAATAGTCGAGGGGGAGTTTGTAGATGCACCTTATGCGACTAATGCTTCGGATTGTAGATTTAACATATGTTAGTGATTTCTGGAAGGTCGAGGGTGTGTTCGGAAGGGCGAAGGTAGATTGAAGACGGGCGAAGGTAGAAGTCTGGAGGGCGAATGTGAGAATGGTCTTTGATGTATTGTATGTTCGTACTTATGTGATGGGCGAATGTGGACTAAGTCCACATTCGTACCTTAATAGAGGGCGAACGTGCTGATCCTATATATAGGTTTTGCTTGTTTAATAAGTTAGAATAGTTGGTTATTGTGTGTGTGAAGGTCAGGTTATTGCTCTCTAGATTAAGTGTGTTTGAAAGTGAGTAGATTAACTTGTAATCAGTTTGTATTGAATATTTTGAGTCAAGTTATCTATAAAATGATGTTTGAAAAGGTAATTCGTGTGTTTTGATTCGTGTATTATCATTTTGTTCAGTTCTAGGGTTTCCGCACCTGGAATTGTGACTTGTATGATCAGATTTCCTGTCTATTGCTAAAATTCTTCATCATCAACAGAAATGGAGGCAGATTTCAGAAGCCCATCCCTGTACTCTTGTACTTCCTTCTCTTGATCTAGCACCTCCTGGGCATGCTCTGACTTCACCTGCTTCAGTTCAGCCTCTGCATATTCCAACTTCTTCTCAGGATGTTTGCTCTTGTCACAAGCAATTTTCTGAACATCATCCAGTTTGGTCTGGGCATCCTAAAGCTCTTTGGCAAGAACATCCAAACATTTCAGCAGATATTCATGGCCTTGCTGATGAAAGAAAAAAGGATAACACTATACCTGGATTGTTAACTGGGAGATCTTGTTCAAGACATCCTCAAAGCTAAGCCCTTCGAAAGCGGTGACTTCCTTAGCAATAGCAGAAGCAGTAGTGGTCTCCCTCTTCTTTGAGGAAGCTGCAACCCTGGACTTAGGAGGATTGGAGGAAGGACTGGCCATCTTGGAACTAAATGATGAGGTGACCTTGGTTGCCTTGACATACAAACTGTCAATGTCATCTAAGTTAAAAGAGACAGGTTTTTTTGCTGAAAAAAGACAAACACAGGATTAGTCAAACATTCATATAGAAGACATCCTCAGGATGTAACAGGTATTACTCACCAGACATCTCAGTGGCTTAGCTAGTAGTGTAGCTCTCTTTTTCATCAAAGGTTCTAGCTGAGACAGGTAAGTCTATAACAACCTTGTATCTGATGATATAAATCATTTAAAGGGGGAGCAAGTTTGGCAAATGATGTACCTGATGAGATAAATCTTTACCACTTTTTAGCCAAGACATTGGGATATCATCACCAAAAGGACTGAAATCCCTCTTCACAAAGAAGAACTTTGATTTCCAAGACTTGTCATACTTAATGACACTATACAGGTAAGGAGGATCTTTATTTATAAGCTGGAGAACACAACGGTTGGACCCACGAGTTTTCAACTTATACAGGTAAAGACAAGTCACTGATCTGAAGATTGATACCATGATTCTCGATGATCTTAATAAAGACAATCAAGATCCTCCAAATCTCAGGCATAGCCTGAGCATAGGCCATCCCAGTAATGTTAAAGATATCGTTGATGAATTTGGGAACTAGTATCTTAGGCCAAGGTGGAAAGGCAGGTATAGGAAACAGACCCATACAGAGGATGCAAAATCAGACTTCGCATTCTGGTCATATGGCTGGAATACAGTTGATTCAGGGAAAGCCCCTGAGTTTTTCAAAGAAAGCATATCTTTGTCTGTGAACGTATAGACTTCATTTGAAGGATAATGTAGCTGGTTTTGTTGTATAAAGTCCTTATGGACTCCTATACATCATGTATCCCTTTTTGATTTTTTTACCCATTCTCGGAATTCTTCGTATAAAAAGTTAGAAAATTGGTAAAAACAGAGAAAAGCAGAGAGGAAAGAAGAAATAACCTTTATGATAATCTTGTCGTGATTATAAAGGAAGGATTGACGTCTAGATATAGACTGTGAATGGTGATAAGGTGTAACGGTCATCCCTAAATCATCGACCGAAATAAAGCCGTTGATATCCTGTCAGATGTTTAATCATCCTCAGAAGATAAGCATCAGAATTAAAATTATTATAACCGTTAAAGATATTAACGGTAATATATTTTTGGGGACAATTGTTGGTGGTGAAATCTTCAGGATAGAACTAACCTATATTTTCTATGTGTCATCCTCAGGATACTACAGGCAGAACAGGATTTAGGATGACACTGAATATTATCTTATGCACATTCTGAGGATAAACTAACTATCTTATTGTTATATGAATTTAGGATGATTTTACCTCATATTCTCTGAGTAACACCAATAGGATACTGAAGGACTAAGCAGGGTTCAGGATGTAACTGTGTTTTACCTTATGTGCATCCTGAGGATTGACTAACGAATTATCTTATTATAATTATATTGCAGGTACACCTAATCTATATTAAGGTTTGTAATTGCTCCCTAACGGCTATATTGTCTCATTCAAGTCAAAGGAGCTGATCATTGAAGAGCAATACGTGTGGAGCAAGTCCAACACTAAAGAATATGTCGAAGGTGTAACCGACGAGCATTAGTGAGACGCGAGAAATAAGGAAACGATTAACCAACGTCTATATTGGTTAACCACTCTTCAAAGACAGCTGGAAACAATCAAGAGAGTCATTAATTTAGGCTGATATCATGGGATTTTCATTATTCACTTGTAACTATATAAAGGGGGTGATTAAACAAGTATAGGACACTTCTCACCTTCTTAACACTTCGCAGACGCCTAATACTCTCTATACACATACACAACACTCATATTGTAACCTTAGATACTCGTTTGTCACCTATCCAAAGTTGTACTTATTTTTACCTAATTAATATTAACAAACAAGGCTGTGGCTTAGAATCCTCCCGAGGTTATGTGCCGACGATCGTCAACTGATTAAGGGCTTTCCTCGTACATCGAGTATTGTTCTGTTGTTGCATTACATTTACATTCATTAATCTTTGCCTAATTCATCATTCTGTCAGATAGTTACATCCTCAGGATATAACTGTGCATCCTGACTATTTTCTTTGCCATCCTGAGCATAGTTGTTATATTGATATTTCGTTATTATATTAAACTGCCATCTTCAGAATACAGTTGAGTTTTTAACATATTTCACACATTTAGCACTGTACCTCACTTTTACTAATTTGGAATACAAAATTATTTTTACTAGGTAATTTTTGACCAAAACACCTATAAACTTAGTAAGGATAAAAATTTCAGGCCTATACAACAAAAGCGAAGGAAATTTGCAACTGAAAGGAATGTCATCATTTAAGAAGAGGTGGATAGATTGCTGAAATCTTGGGTGATAAGGGAACTAAAATTCCTAAGATGGTTAGCCAATGTGGTGATAGTATAAGAGAAGAATGGGAAGTGGAGAGTGTGTGTAGATTACACAGACCTTAACAAGGTTTGTCCTAAAGATCCATTTCCGCTTCCACATATTGACTCAATTGTAGATGCCACAGTGGGACATGAAACGATAACATTCATGGACGCATCATCAGGATTTTATCAAATTCAAATGGAACCGGATGATCAAGAGGATACTGCATTCATGACCACTCCAGGTATTTATTGTTATATGGCAATGCCATTTAGACTAAAAAATGCAGGGGCAACATACTAGAGGTTGGTCAACAAGATGTTTAAAGACAAGTTTTGGGATACAATCGAAGTCTATATTGATGACATTGTAGTTAAATCCCGAAAAGCTAAAGATCATCTTTATAATCTCAAAGAGGCTTTCGATCCTGGATGCATACAACATGAAGCTGATCCAGCAAAATATCACTTGGTGCTGGTGCTGCAAAATTCCTAGGATACTTGGTAACCAAGAGGGGAAGGTTGGTTGGCAGAATAGCAGCCTTGAACAGATTAATCTTGAAGTCATCAGAGAAGTGTAAGGATTTCTATGACATCCTGAAGAAGAATAAGATGTTCGAGTGGGGACAAATGCATGAAAAGGCATTAAAAAATTTAAAGGAATAGTTGGATACAACCCCATTCCGAATAAAACATGAGGATAGTATTAGTGTAGTCTTGGTAAAAGATTTTAATGGTCAGCAACATCTTGTATACTATGTAAGTCAAACTTTATTGGATGCTAAAACAAGGTACTCTCATTTTGAAAAACTTATTTTAGCTTTGATCATGGCTTCGACCAAGTTAAGGCATTATTTTGAAACACATAGACATCGGGTTCCTCTCTGTTCATCATGGGGTTGTTGGGATAAAGGTGGGTTTGAGACGCGCGGGAATCCATGGTAAAACCATGTATCATATTAAGAGTCTGCTTACAAAACCAGAGATGTCTCGCACGATGGCAAAATGGTTTGTCAAATTAAGTGCCTATGACTTGGTCTGTGAACCTAGGAATGCAACTAAGTCACAAGCCCTACCTGATTTTGTGACTGATTTAAGTAGTGATATCTAGAATGAAGTGGATTTAGAAGTTCAACAATTATATGAAAACATGCAAAAATGGATTTATACACAGTTGGTGCTTCAAATATAAGAGGCACTGGGTTAGGAATACTACTGAAATCGCCAGAAGGGGACATAACACCCCAGGCAATAAGATATGAATTTCAAACAACCAATAATGAGGCTAAGTATGAAGCTCTCACTGCTGGTTTACATCTTGCCAAAAACATGAATATTAACAATATTGAATGATATATTGTACAGGAAATCATAAATGGAGAAAATGCTAGGGCATTCATAATCAAGGTATCAAAAATTGTTATCTTGAATGATATATAGTACAGGAAATCTCTTGTAGGTCCATACTTAAGATCTCTCAACATGGAGAAAGCAAAGGAAGTAGTCAAGGATATCCATGAAGGAGATTGTGGAAATCACATAGGTGGAAGAGCTTTATAATCAAAACCATTTGAACAGGATACTACAAGCCGACAATGAAGAAGGATGCTATGATATATTGTAAAAAATATGATGTATGCCAATGGCATAGTAACATCCTACACCAGCCGACTGAACCATTATATCCTATTGTCTCTCCATGGACCTTCATGAAATGGGGGACGGATATAGTGGGAAAATTACCTAAGGCTACTGGTGGAAAGGTGTTTATGCTAGCCATGACTGACTATTTCTCCAAATGGATAGAGGCTTAAGCTTTTGTACAAGTTAGAGATAAAGAAGTGGTGTATGTTATCAAGAGGAACATCTTAACAAGATTTGGTGTTCCTGTAGAAATCATTTGTGTTAAACTCATGCATTCCTTAAGTCTCACACACACTACACAGAATTGTAATCTTAGTCATTCATTCGTCCCACTTCCAAAGTTGTAAACATTTTATTCATATAAATATTAACAAACAAGGCAGGGGCTTAGACTTCTCCCGAGGTTTTTTGCCGGCGATCATCATTGATCAAGGGTTTTCCTCGTACATCAAGTGTTGTTCTCTTGTTTCCTTTCATTTATAATCATTAGTTGTACCTTTGTATCAGACAGTTACACCCTTAGGATATAACTGACAATCCTGACCAATTCCTTTGTTATCCTAACGTATCATCTTAAAGATATAACTAAGTTTTGAACATTTTAAACACTTTTAGCACTCTACCTCGCATTTTCTAATTTGGAATACAAAGTTATTTTTACTTAGTAATTTTTTACCAAAACAATTTGGCTCCCACCATGGAGCAAGTGGTGCTATTTTTAACAAAATCTTTGTTAAAGTTTATCCTTCATAAACTTATTTCAAAAATCTTAACAACTATGGCTTCCAACTAAAAATCGGTGTCTTCATCTATGACATCTTCAACCTCTGCAAAAATTGTGACATTACCACCTCCCCCTGCATTCTCCAAGAGTTCTGGTTCTGTCATTTGAACCACTTCTCAAACTCCTCCTAGATCTGGGATAGGCACATCGGGATCTACTCCTGTGACACCCGCCACTTCACCAGGTCAAAATCCGTACACTTTCTAGTCAACATTTAACTTTCTAAGCATAGTTTTCATCATTTTCTATACATGAGTCCCCTAAGAAAGTCTAACAAGACCCGAATGAGTGTAATTTTACTCATATCAACGAACATTGGTGGTACGAGTTTAAACGATTATAGACTATTTTCTAAAAACATGTGTGAATGTTTATTTGTTTAATAATATGTTAACAAATAGGATAGAGTCCATGCATGAAAACTAATGCTTTTCTAACTTACTTGTCTATATATATATATATATATATACACCTAAATACACGACACATATGTATATATAGGCACACATATGCCAGCTTGGAATGTCATATTCTGAGTGGAAATTCAGCTTCATTCAGGTCATGAAAATCAAAGATGCAAAGGCTCTAAGATCTATTCTGAATGGCCCCTGTGTGATCACGTATGTGGTGAATGAATTAACGGGAGCCACTGCCATCAAATCGAAGAGCATGTATACTGATGAGGATCATGAGTAGGCTGATATTGATGATAGGGCAATTGCTTACCTTCATCAGGGACTTTCACCTGAAGTCTCAATTGGAGTTCGTGATACTGCTACTGCCAAAGAACTGAGGGAAGCTCTTGAAAATTTGTATGAGGGAAATGAAGAAAAGAAAGAAAGCAGAAGGGAAATGGTAAGCCAAAAATTCAATGCTTTTAATCATACTCCCAGCAAGTCACTTGAAAGCCAGATTCAACGTTTCGTGGCTCTAGTAAGTGAAATGAAATCAAATGACATGATGGTGGGTAAGTTTGTGATGAAGAAGAAGCTTCTTAACACATTACCAAGGACTTGGGACTCAAATGTGACGTTGATTAAGAGAACCAAAGATCTTGCAAGACTCACTATGTCTGAAACCATATCCTTTATCAAGTCTTATGACCTCAATGACAGACAACGTTATCTGACTCAAACTGCAAGCTACAATAGTGCCATCATCGAATCTTCTAGTAATGCCCTTATGTCTTAGCAAGAACCTCTGTGTCCTTTGTTATATTCTTATCCTGCCAGCGGATCCTCGTACCCTCCAATTTTTGCACCCAGCTCATCCACTACTTCAGCTTCGTCAGTGGCTGCTGGGGGATCCTCGTCTTCTGCCTCACCAATACCACCACCATCTGCCGCTGCACCCCAACAAACTATGAAAATTCCTAGAGAGCATGAAAATAACTTAAGTTTGTTTGCTGGATTTATGAACTGTTACAACGCATTTTTAGCAAGACAACTTTCTGCAAAGGATGTTGGAGCATGTGATTTAGAAGATGTCAATCAAGATGATGTAGAAGAAATGGACTTGACTTCGCAGATTGCTATGGAAGTACATAGAGCAAACAAGTTTGTGAAGAAAATTGGACGAAATGTGTGGGAGAACCCAACCAAGAAACTGGGGTGGGATAAAACGAAGATCCGTTGCTACAATTGTGATAATCCTGGTCATTTTGCTCGTGAGTGCACCAAGCCAAAGAGGGAACTAGGCACTCCTGCTCCTACAGTTACTGCCTCTGCTTCTACTCCTGGAACTCATGCATCTGTCACTCGCATTGAATACACATCTTCAAATGCAAATAAAACTATGGTTGCTCAATCAGGAGGTGGATGGGACTGGTCCTCTCAAGTAGCAGAATTGAAGATTGATGAAGATTCTGTGTACAAAGCACTCATGGCTCAAATGGATGATGATTATGTTCCGTCTGCAGCTGAGGTGCATTCTGAAATTTTAGCTGAATCTTGTTGCACTGATAGGTGTAGGCAAAAAATTAAGGGCTTTAGAGAAGAAACTCTCTCTGCATACAAGCAGCTTGAATACGAGAAAATGGCTGCTTAGGATATTAAAAAGAAATTTAATTCTTATAAAGAAATGGTCCAAAAACAAAAACTCGATATCAAGCGCTTGCATCAGGAGGTGAGTGATCACAAATGTCGATACCTACACTTCAAACGACTGTCTGATACTTTGACCACGGAATTGATAGACTTAAAATCTAAATTTGAAAATGCTGACTTTCATTTTAAAAAAATCGATTGTTCTAGTGACAAAGTCGAGAAAATGATCAATACCCAGTTAAAGTACAGGCCAAAGGAAGTGAGGAATAAGGGTATTAGATTTGTGGAAATTCCTCCACCCTTTAATGAAAATTATTCCTCAATTTCCATGTCAGATGAAGAATTGTTGGCTCTTCCTGTGAAAGGATATGGTCCACAAATAGAGGAGCCAACCAGTCGACCATCAAGGGATCAAGTTAAAATCACCAAAGTTTAATCAGCCCCAATTAGAATCTCTAGATCTACACACAGACAATCTAAGCAAGAGCAAGCCCCGTCAAAAACTTTTGTCAGGTCTCAAGATGCTTTAAAGCAGACTGACATGTTAAACTTTGAATAAAATAAAGAAATTGATAGAGTTTTTGAGGTTAGCAAAGATGAGGTTCCAACTTCAATAATGAATTGCTATTTAATTCTGAAGAGTCTGAACTTGAATCAATAAAAGATAATGAACCGACTCCTGCTAAGACCACTCTGCCAGACTCAAGTGTAACCCATGAGTTTGACTTCATGAAACAAATCAGGGAGCTTTGTCTACAGCAAAGGGCAAATAGAGAAAATAATTTGACCAACTCTCAATCTCACTCAGATGATTCGCTAGTGACCGAACCTGAATCTAACTCTGATTCAGACTCAGGCGACACCAGTGAATCTAGCTATCAGTCATGTGAAAAGTCGAATCATCTGAGGACATGCCGGAATTGCATGAATCTGTTTCTGTGCATATTCAGAATTCATTTGATTCAAATAAGGAGAGCTTAGAATCATATGAATCTACTGTGTCTTCTGTAACTGAAAATTTCTATATAAAAAATTGTTGTGATGTTTCAGATACTGTGAATGTTACTAATTCGATTAATTCTTATGCAGAAAATTTAATTATTGAGGATTGGGTAGATGATAGGGTTGAATTCGATGACTCTGATTTACATGCATTAAATAATAAAAATCAGAGAAACAATTTATCAATTTCTGCTAAAGACAAAATGTCACATACCAGGATCCATTAGCCATAAGTCACATGAACAAACTCTAAATGCCCAAACCATTTAGTTCGTTTCCAAAAACCAAGTTTAGTTAAGCTGCAGAAGCATAAACCAAATTTAAACCTTTTAGAAACCATGCGCAAAACAACGCGCCCAAATTAAAACCATATAGAAATAAATGTAAACGCACGATATGTAATTTAGGTGTGTGCCCAAGACCCCAAATGCAGTGAATGTGCAGTGCTACTAATCGTGACACCGGAAGCTAACTACCTGCAAAAGCATGTACATGGTGGGTCAACAAACAATGTTGGTGAGTTCACCAAGTAAAGTAAACGAGTGAGTAAACGCGTAGGTTTCCAAAAACCACGTAACCAAGTAAAAGCGTAGGTCCTCAAGACCCAAAAGTTCAAGTGTTATCAGTTTAAGCTTGTTAGGGGTAGCTAGCCCACTCATTGTAACTAAGTAGTTGATTATTGCGAACATACAGAAGTTGTTATAAGTTTTGCCTCAGCACTAGTGTCTATCAACACTAGCAGATCAGCTCCTTCAGAGCGTGGTCAAAAGTTCATGCCCGTGACACAAGCACCTCAAGCATGAGGTTGCTGCACAACCTAATAGCGCTATCAACTAATACCCTGTTCGCCTACATCGATTAACCCAATAATATGTAAGGACTTCAAATGATAGAGTGTGTTTAGTTCACAAAGGATTGTAAAGTTTTAAACTGATAAAAGCGTGACCCACACAAGGAGTCCAAAACCTGACCTACACAAGGAGTCAAAACCTAAGTTGTAAAAGTTGGCCCAAACTGGACAAGAAAACGTTTACCAAAGTTGTCTCAAACCCGAGACGCATGTTTTCGAGAAAAAGTAGTGAAACAATCACCTTTGGTTGCAAGCAAATTATCCAAATTCCAAAACAATAGGGTGCTACCGACTCCCTATTACAAGTTTCACTAAGTGAGTATATTTGTATAACCAATACACCATATAACCCGTTTGTCCAAGACGTTTAAATGTTCAAAACCGTGTAAGTGACACCTAGGGATTCTACTTGCATAAGTAAACCCTACGGACCCGTTGGTGATCGTAGTGATTATTATCAGTTTAGTACCTCAATTACACCTCATACAAGTGTCCATACAAGTTCATGTCAAATACATACCATATAAGACTCCAAATTGGCACATAAAGATCCCGTACACAATCTGTGTTTTTAGGGCAGATTATGCGCTGTGAAAAACGAAATATTTAAAATACTTAACGAATGAATTAAAGTCCCAAATTTTTACTGAGTATTAATTAGGATTCCATAGATAACCCATATTTTTGTTTTGTCTTAAAACCAAACACAAAAATTATTAAAATTCGTACAACACAGCTATGTCCAGAAAATTTCCACAACAGGTCAGTTTAGTAGAAAAATTCCCAAAAATTGTGTATTCATCCAAACGGGATGAATCCACTTCTAAAAGCCGAGTTATTCCAATTTTAATCTACTGTCCGAATTTCATAACTTAATTCCATGTAAAACTCGAGTTATGATTGTTTAAAGTTGACTCAGTTAGTTAATCCAAAAATCTGATATGACCTTTATTCAAAGAAAATTCCAAAAACTATTCAAACGACGTCCAAATCACTCGATTTTACCATTATGAAAATCTAAAACCAGGTATAATACAACCATGCAAAGAAATCATCAAAACCATCATGTTTAAGTCATGTGAGAGACCCTACAAGTTGACCTAAACATTCTGTCCGGGTTTTAATCATGCATGAACTCTTATTTAGACAACCCACGTGTGCGTATAATCGATCAACAACAATCAATAATCATCACCAAACATTCATAAGACCAAGCATGATCAGAACCTATCATAACACATGCAAAATCATAAACCCTAACGATCAAAACATCACAAACTTGCGCAACAAGCAACCTATCATATCACTAATCGCATAGGATCATGTTTAACCCATTAAATCTTTATAAACATCAAGTTTTAATCTTTATAAAAAGGTTTCAGACCTAGAAAAACTTAGTTATAAGGTTTTTATAACATATTAAGAAGATTTGAAGCATAATAGATTAAAGATTATACCGCAAGCTCTTCGAAACAATCAACCGAATGCTCTTGAAGCTTCCAGATCGATGTTCTTGCGCCTTAGCAGGTGTGTAGGGGTTAATATTTTGTAAATAGGGCAGTAGGGGCGATTAGGGTTTGAGTTTAGGAGGTAAAAAAAGGCTTAAGGTTGCTTAAATACATGTGTAAGTCGGTTTGGTGATGTCAGACGCCCGCGCGCGGCCGCTTGAAGCCTGTGAGCGGTCGCTCACAGCTCTTCGGCCCGCGTGGGTGGCCTGCTTCATTATACGACGTGTTTGCATCTATGTTTTCGCTATTTTGGACCATAATAAGTGTATCCCCATGTGTTGAGACCCCAACCATCCTAATGGTCCACCTTTAACGATTTTTAATAACGTATTCGGTTTAAGTTCACGTAATCATATACGGTTTGCACATAGTTTCACAGAGTATCATAGAAGCACGTAATTGCAATCAATCTCAATCAATTAACAAACAATTATTTAACTTCGTTGTTCACCAACGTCTGAGGTTCACTATTCATGTATATGGTCTGGTAATTCCCCGAATTACCACTTCATGCAGTTATTAACCTATAACTTTGCAACGTGTGTCCTATCTAGCTAACCCTAGTTAAGTATAATGTAAGGAATGTAACTAGAGTTTAGTTAAAGTGAGGACCTGAAATTGCGGGGTATCACACAAAAATATTTGTGTGGGCTCGTTTGTTTTGAGCATAAATGTAACACCCCAACCGAAGGCGGAAACATCGTGGTGTCACGTAGTGACGATTGTTCAATAGCTCATGGACTAAAAGTGTAAATTTGAATACATTGAATATATAGTTTATTACATTGAAAAGAAATTCAAGTTACAAATATTCTAAAGCGACAATTATAACTAAAGTACAATAAAGTCAAAACTTAAATATAAATCCAAAAGCTTAAAGGAAGCGTCTCAAAATAACCTGAAACATGTACAAAATAATTTGGTCAACACATATAATGTATTGGTGAGAATACCCTATTTGAATACATATAGTAGAAAAAGTGTTTAGCAATTGATGTGTTGCATACCGTTTGCAACTATGTATTAAGTAGTATCAGTCAAAGCCAACCCTAATGATAAATGATTCAATGATTAACCACAGCTGATAATGATTCACACAACAATGACCAAGGTCTCTCAACAGAGTCACAAGGGGTATATACCATAGTACTATTCATTGAAATGCCTGGCCCTCAAAGGTTAATGGTTTTGATAGTCATAGACACACAAAATAACATAAAGCAAACACACAAGAGAATTGCCATTAATGATAAAATAACATTTGATAATAGTGTACATGTATAGCCCCAAAAGAGTAAAACATGAAAAAGGGGAAAGATATACTCACAGTTTTGCTAAGCGATAAATCCAACAAAGTTCGTCGCAAAAGGCTTAAGAATTCCGACGAACTCAACCTATATGTTTAAGAATACTAAAGAGGAAAATGACTTAAAAGTCTAAGGCATCTATAATCTAGGGCATTAGGGTTTGCTAGAATTATGTAGGGAAGATGAAGTTTTATATATCTTGAATTTAATAATAATTTTAAATAAAGTATATTATTATTTAAGATTTATTTCGTAACGAAGAAATTATAATACTATGTTTCCACATTTAGGAAACATTTTCTATTTTATAGGAAAATATCCGTAAAACAGATTTTTAATAATATGTATTTAACCAAATAATTAATAATTAATTATATCTAATATAAATAAGTATAAATACATGATATGATCCAAAAATGATATTTCTATGAAAAATAGTTATTTTCTGACGTATAACAATGAGAATAATTTTTCCATAATTTTTCTCAATTTATTTGTATTTAAAATAAATTTAATGAGTTTAAATCATGTTTAAATGGTTAAAAAAATAGGAAAATTAATAAAAATGAATGTTTTCACGTCCAATAATTTTTATTTTAGAAATAATTTTCCATAAATTTTGTGATTAAAATCATTAAAAATGAATTTTTAATCAATTAATTATGATTAAAACAATTTAATTCAATAAAAATATAAAAATAAGACATTTTCCAGAAAATAAAAGTGTGGTAATTTTTTTATGGTGTCAAGAAACTACTCCTAAATTTTCATAATTTTTGGGTAAATATTGGATTTATTATGAATATTTCAAGTTTTGTGTATATTATATATGTTTAAATTATATCTTAAAAAAATAAAAAGAAATCCAAAATAAAAAGCCCAGATCCGCCTGGAGTGGGGGTCGAACCCGGGGCCATCCATACACAAAGCAACCATTTGACCACTACACCATAAGTGCCTTTGATGATTAGAATCAGAAATCTAATTATATAAACAATAATACCAAAACATCATCTTCCCCAAATACTGGGGTGTCACATACTGTGCTCAGAAAGGGATTGCGCGCCAATTCAGCTACGCAAGGACACCACAGCAAAATGGAGTTGCTGAAAGAAGAAATCGCACTCTAATTGAAGCCGCTCGCACAATGCTATGTGACTCACAGCTTCCGACATTCTTCTGGGCAGAGGCTGTGAACACGGCTTGCTATGTGCAAAACCGGGTTCTGGTCAACAAAGCTCGAATGAAAACGCCCTACGAGGTGCTATTTGGTGCAAAACCCTTTGTAAAGCATTTTCGTGCTTTTGGTTGTCCGTGCACTTTGTTGCATCTGGATGCAACACCAAAGTTTGATGCGAAAGCTGACTATTGTTACTTTGTTGGGTATGCTGGCAAGACTGCATATAGGGTCTACAACAAACAAACCAGGCAAATTGTAGATGTGACATCCGGGAACCAAGCACACATTTTTATAGCTGGCTTTATTGTTTACTTGCTGAATTTCGGGACGAATTTCTTTTCAACTTGGGGAGGATGTGTCACCCCGCATTTTCAGGTTAATACTTTTACTGAACTCTAGTTAACTTACATGTTTATACGTGGTTAGATACTTAACTAGGATTAGTTAAGTAGGCCTAACATATGTTAGATGATATTAACATATGTGATAACTAGGAAAATCTTTATTTTGACGCACACACGAGTCCCGTATCCCGAGCGTTGGTGATTTATCTGGCATACATAATAATGTGTACAGTTGTAGTATGATGAACGTGAAGTTACATGCTTATGTGGATTACATGCTTACGTGAATTACTGTTTGATGGATAGTTAATATGTAAATGATGCAAAATACGTGCATCTTATGATTAACATGTTATGAGATAATATGAACAATGGTTTTTATGCAATTTAGGGTGATTAATATTATCGGGTCCGGTATTGGGCTAAAACATGGTTAACGGGTCCAATTAGTGGGCTAAAAGGGCCCTAATACCCAATTACTTGGGCAACAAGCCAAATCCTATTATAATTATAGATCAAAAAAAAAACCCTAACCCTAAACACCCTTGGCGCCGTGAACATCCCCACACACACACACCTTCACTTTTCAACAAACATCAATCTTATTCATCCCTTCAAGCTTGTTTGGGTGTAATCTCTAGGCTTTGAGGACTCTTGCATTGAAAGGTATAATCTTTACATGTTTTTGATGATTAATAATGCTTGAAAAGTTTAAAAATCATGGAGCATGCATGTATACATAATCGCATATATGTGTTAGTAGGAGTTCTTGAATGTTCATGATGATTTGATGATGATGATTGTTGTTAGTAATCATAATTAGGGTTTTTGTATGATAATATATGTGTTTGATCATGATAATATGGGTTATGCATGTATTAGAGATTTTTATGCAAAATTAGGGTTTGTGAATAACTTGGGATGCAAGTTTCAGTTTCTGGCAGATTCGTTAGGATGTATTGTAGGGTCTATGTTGCGATGTTAAATTTATTGTTTTGACGATTTATTTGCATGATTGTAATGTACATGGTTGTTGTTGTTGTTAATGTACATGGTCTTAGCTTTTCATAATGGGCAAAACCACCAGATTTGGACGTCGTTTGAGTCGTTTTTGGAATTTTATTTGATTGGAGGTCATATCAGATTTTCGGATTTGTAAATTGGGTCAACTTTAAATGGTCATAACTTGAGATTTACAAAGACTTAAGCTTTGAAATTTGGACAGTAAATATTTGGGACTTTAATTCATTCGTTAAATATTTTAAATAATTTGTTTTTCACAGCGCACAATCTGCCCTAAAAACGCAGATTGTGTACGGGATCATTATATGACTATTTGGAGTCTTATATGGTATGTCTTTGACATGAACTTGTATGTAAACTTGTATGAGATGTATTTGATGTATTAAACTGATAATAATCACTATGATCACCAACGGGATACGTAGGACATACTTGTGCATGTAGAGTCATTAGGTGTCACTACACGGTTTTGAACTTTTAAAAGTCTTGGACAAACGAGTTGTATGGTGTATTGGTTATGCACATATACTCACCTAGTGACATTTGTAATAGGGAGTCGGTAGCTCATTACTATTTATGGAATTTGGATTATTCACTTGCAACCTAAGGTGAGTTCCACTACACTTTTCTCAAAAGCATGCGTCTCGGGTTGAGACAACTTACTTAACGTTTCTAGTCCGGTTTGGGACTACTTTTACACATCCCGGGTTTTGGGGTGCATGGTTCACGGGGTGAATCTACTGTTACTAATTCATGCTATATGTCCTTGATGAACTAAACCAACCCTATTATTCAAGCCCTTCAAAATACCGAATCAATTGCCGGGTGGGCAAGCGGGTTACTAGTTGATAGCGCTATTAGGTTTAACAAACCTCACATCGTGCTGGGAGCATGGGTGTGAACTAATAACTTAAAACATATGTCATTGTTGATGGGCAATGACGCAAGGCACTATACTCCCTGTTGTGGGAACTCGTTCATTAGTAGTTCGGTATTTGCCGGTATTAGTTATCATGAGTGGGTTAGCTACCCCTGGCATGTGAATTAGCTGGTTACTTGTGGCCGGGGAGGCTGACGTTCTTACTTGTTGTTATGTGGTCTGGGAGACCGACACTTTTACTTGGTTACGTGGTTTGGGAAACCTACACTTTTACTTACTCACCTATTTTACTTAGTGAACTCACCAACATTGTTTGTTGACCCACCATTTACATGCTTTTGCAGGTAGTTAGCTTCCGGTATCACGATTAGGAAGCACTGCACGTTCACTGCATTTTGAGAGTCCAGTTAGAAACCGAACTCGTGGATTGTATACCCGTAAACAACTCAGTTTCAGACGGGATGTTCGAGACGAGACAGAAATATACGATAACAACGTCATCACAGATTCGTATTAATACATAAACGGTTACAGACACTGTCATCAGTAGGATAAACGTCTATCTCGTGGCCGGGGGAGGTCGGGCATGACCTCCCCCTTGAGAGCATTCAAAGTACCAACTCAAATCACCAAATGAACAATAACACATGAGATTGCTATTTATAGTCCAAAACTCAAGTTCCACGTTCGCCCACTGTTACTAGTCGAATGTGGAGTATTTCCACATTCGCCCAGTTATACTGGTCGAATGTGGATCACTTCCACATTCGCCCCATTTGTATATAGGTCGAACCTGGATCTGTTTTGTCCTATATATTACAACTGCGTCAGATCCATAAAATGCCCTTATGGATCACCACAATCTCATGTAACACTACACCTAGACTCAACCCTAGTCTATTCGACAATGACGTCCACAGAAAGTGCATCAACACATTTGGGTCTTGGGCATACACCTAAATTATATATCATGCTTATAAGTTTTCTTTCATATGGTTTTGATTTGGGCGCGTTGTTTTGCGCATGGTTTTTAAAAGGTTTAATTTGGTTTACGCTTCCGCAGCTTAACTAAACTTGGTTTTTGAAAAAGAACTAAATGGTTTGGGCATTTAGAGTTCGTTCATATGACTTATGGCTATGGGATCCTGGTATGTCATGCGCCTCGCGGTAAAACCCCGCAGTGGAAATTTGAGGGTGTGACAGTAGATTCATTCGACGTGCGCTGGCTTGAGGAGCATGAGACGGATCCTAGAGTGGGCCCAGATTGGTTATTTGATTATGACACTTTGTTTCGGTCCTTTCATATTTTTGAGGATGTGTTTAGTAGTGTTAATACAGGTTCTACAGGTCTCTCAATTTATGCTACTGGCACCTCATCCTCCATGGCAGATGATGCAGAGGATGAGGGGGATGTTATACCTGGGTCTTCATCAAAATTTTCAAAAGACCCACTGGTACAGCAACCTTCTTCTGTTCTACATAATCAAACCACGGAGCCTACCACAGCAACACAACAACATTCAATTTCTGATGAACTTTCAACTACCACCTTGGATCTGGTGTGACAGGTAGATGACGAAGAGTTACTTTCTGATACCTTAGTAGCTGCTTTTTGTTATCCTATACATCTTTAGTGTACGGTGGGGCACTATGCTAATGATGAATCTGATGCTGCCCCCATGGAAGAGATTGTAACCGACAATATCACACCCTTACTTGAAAATCTTCCAGGCCCAGACAAAGCTATCCCTACACATATTCAACGAGCTCATCCATTGGAAAATATCATTGGTCCAGTGGATGCTGGGTTCTTAACAAGAAGTCAGACTGGTGACATCAACAGATGCTTGTACTCGTGCTTCATTTTGCAACTTGAGCCAAAGACTACTGCTGTGGCTATGCAGGAACCAAGCTGGGTTGATGCAATGCAAGATGAACTTAACTAGTTTGAGAAGCTCAAGGTTTGGAAGTTAGTGAAGTTGCCCTCAGGAAAGCGTCCTCTTGGAACAAGATGGGTGTATCGAAACAAAAGAGATGACAGTGGGGTAATTGTAAGAAACAAAGCAAGATTGGTCGTGCAAGGGCTCAGGCAGATTGAGGGATTAGATTATGATGAAGTATATGCCCTAGTTGCGAGGTTGGAAGCCATAAGAATATTTCTTGCCTACGCCTCGTTTATGGACTTTACTATTTATCAGATGGACGTCAAGACTGCGTTTCTTTATGGCACCGTGAAACAAGAGATCTATGTTGGTCAGCCATCGGGTTTCACAAATCCAAAATATCCAGAGCATGTGTACAAGCTTGACAATGCTTTGTATGGGTTACATCAGGCACCTCGTGCATGGTATGCTACCCAAACTGAACATTTGCTTGCAAATGGATAAACCCATGGCGTAATTGATCAGACCGTATTCGTAAAGACGGTGAACGAAGATTGAATACTGGTGCAAATCTATGTAGACGATATCATTTTTTGTTCCACTAATGATGCACTGTGCAGGGAGTATGAAGAGGTGTTGAAGAAGCAGTTTTAAATGAGTGCTCTAGGTGAAATGACCTTTTTCTTAGGTCTGCAAGTTCGTCAGAACTCCAAGGGTATCCTGATTCATCAAGGGAAATATGTGGATGACATTCTTGCAAAGTTCAGCTTCAATGATGCAAAGCCAGCCAACACCCCAATTTCTGAAAGACCAGGTCTAACTCAGGATCTGGAAGGAGAAGCCGTGGAAGAAACATTGTATCGATCAATGATTGAGTCTATGATGTACCTGACTGCAAGCAGACCTGATATCATGTTTGCTGTGTGTCAGTGCGCACGCTATTATGCTAATCCTAAAACTTCTCATTTAAATGCTGTCAAGAGAATCTTTAGATACTTTAAGGGGAAACCCAGATTCGGTCTTTGGTATCCTAAGGATTCTCCCTTTGAATTAATTGCTTTTTCTGACAGCGATTTTGGAGGTTGTGACATTGACAGGAAATCTACATCTGCTGGGTGTCAATTTCTGTTGGGTTAATATGAGACCACAGTTACCAGGTTTAATCATGTTTAGTTATATGTTAGAGTTGGAGGGTCAGTTATGTAATTAAAGCATAGTTGTAGTAAAGAAACCCTAGGCTGCGAACTTAAAGGACGGGGACTGCGAACTTAATGTTAAGTTCGCAGTCCACCAGGTTCTCCTATAAATAGAAGCTCATTTGTGCAGCTAGGGTTAGGGTTTTTGTTGTATCTTTGAGAGCACAAGTTTAAAGGTGCGAACTTATCTAGTGTAATCCATGGTTGTTCACAGCTGAAATCTTTAATGGAATCGTGTCTTTATGTTTCTTGTGTGTTGGTTTTTATAATCTTCATCTAGTTCTTTAACTTGTCTTGATTAATCAACTAAAACACCTAACAAATAGGTGTTTCTAGTTGATGACAATCTAGTGCACACTTAAGATCTAGTATTTTGGGACTACAATTTGGTATCAGAGTCTCTGTGCTCGAGATTGTATCTATCTAAAGATATCAAAACCCTCCTTGTTAGTTTTACTATCAAGTTTTTCAAAAATTTTTGGTGTTTATCAAAGTTTGAATATTTTCATTGTTTTGCCTTAAAATCTCGTGAATAGTGTTTCTAAGGTGTTTAAAAGGTATTAATTTCAGTAGAAACATCATTCAAGAGCTTCAAAACAATTAAAAATCTCTTGGACATGTTTTTGATAAGATTAAAATCACAACAGCCGAGGTTGCGTACTTAATTGTGCGAACTTAGCTCAAAATTTGTGAACTTATTTCTTGCTTGTGAGTACTTGTTTCAAGAGTTGAGTACTTGCTTCAAGAATTGAGTACTTAGCTCATAAGTTGCATACTTGATATTTCAAGGTGTGCACTTATTAACAGCCACAACTGCGCACTTAAGCCAAAAGTGTGTGCACTTGTGTCTGTGTGAGCACTTAAATTTACACAAGGCTTTACAGCTTTCTCTCTCCTGGCACCACAACTAGGGTTTCTGTATACTTATCTGAAATCTCTAGTTGGTGTGCGAACTTACTGAAAAGGTGCATTTTCTGAGCACTTGGCTAGGGTTACTGCGAACTTAAATCTTAAACGAGAGTTTAAGTGTCTGTGTACTTGTACAAGTGCGCAGGCTGATCAGTCATAGACTGAGCACTTGTGCTGCTCTGACTTGGCTGAACTGCGAACTTAAGCCAAAGTGTGTGCTACAGGGACTGCGTACTTAACAGGAGAATCAGGAACTTATCATCTTTGCTTGTTATTGTTTCAGGTGTCTAAGGAACTGCGAACTTGTGGAACTGCGAACTTGATCTTAGACTGCGAACTTAGACTGCGAACTTAGACTGCGAACTTGTGGACTGTTTTGTTTTTTCAAGGACTTTGGACTATAACCTGCTAATCAACTCAATTAAAACCCTAAAATCAGTCTAAAATCAACCTAAAATCAATCTTAAATCATGTCTAGTAACAACTCATTCCAAGTTAACCCCATAACTCAAGCTGAACTTGAAACCGGCACTATAACACGCATTCCCAAGTTGATGGGTGCTGAAGACTATGGCACATGGAAGAACAGAATGAAAGCTTTCTACTTTGTTAACGATCACACCCAATGGAACTCAGTCCAGCTCGGACCTCACATTCCCACCAGAACCACTGATGCAGGAGAAGTGTTCAACACTGATCCCACTACATACACTGATCTCGACAAACAACTGTTGCAGAGAGATCACAAAGCCTACGGTGCTCTCACCATGGCTTTGTCAAATGATGTATACAATATGTTTGAAGAATACGGATCAGCGCACGATCTGTGGTTTGCTCTGAGTGAGTATTATGAAGGAAATGCAGAGATGAGGCAAAACAAACAGGATATGATTCAAAAGGAGTACGACATGTTTGGAAGTATCCGTGGTGAGAGTCTGTCTTCACACATTGACAGGTTCATGAATTTGTTGACCAAGATGAAGAAAGCTGGTATTCCTGTAAACAACCGCAATTCCATCAAGAAACTGCTCGATTCTCTCCCAAAGGAGTGGAGTGTCCAATGTATGTTGATCAAAAAGGACTACTTGGATGCTCAGTCTACTTTGGCAGATCTCATAAACACTCTGAAATCATTTGAGATGGACATCACTAAAAGAGAAATGAATCAGACTGTCCCGAAGGTGACTCCCAGCAGTGCTATGAAGAATTTGGCCTTGATGGCCCCAATTGGTGATATGAGTTCAAGTTCGTTGCATTCTTATGTGGATTCTGCAGGGATTGGTAGTTCAAGTTCTGGCAAAGCTCCAATGTATTCTGAAAAGGCTGCAAAGACACTAACTCCACAGGCTGCTAAACTGGCTGCTGAACATGTGGAACTTTTCAACTCTTTCATGAGCAGTTTTGAAGCTTTGAAGACAGGAGAGATTAAGAATGAGATGATGTCCCCAGAGGATATGTACCAGGTTGACCCAGATGACATGGAAGAGATGGATCTGAAGTGGCAGATGGCAATGATCACTCTACGAGTTAAGCGTTTTCAAGACAGAACCGGAAGAAGAGTGGGTATGGGAAAGGCTGGGTTTGACAAGTCCAAGATCAAGTGTTACAACTGCAAGGTCCTCGGGCATTTCAAGTACGAATGCCCCACACTGAACCAAGCTGAAATCAAGCCTGCAAAGAGGTTGGTGGCCATAACCGATGGTAATGAGGGAAACGATAAGGAACCACAAAAGACTTTGGTTGTTGAAGATTTCGACTGGGGAGAAGAGGCAGCTGCTGCTGAAGTTGAAGTGAACAAAGCCCTGATGGCCACAATCTGCACCAAATCTTCCAATGGTGTGAACTCTGTTGAAGGATCATCTGCTGAGGTTCTAAAGGGGGAAATGCAGAAGAATGCCGGGCTGAAGAGTGTGTTGATTAAAGAGAATAATAGTAATATGATAATTTAGAACAATCCTCATCATCATCAACAACCACATGAACCTTTTTGTTTTCAGTTTAGAATAAGGCTTAGGTTTATATGGTTCATATGTGGGTGTCGACTTCCGATTTGGATTGTTATATCTTGAGGATGCTTCTATTCTATCTTGAATTTTTGGTCATCTTCAAGACGAATGAATCTTAGATCCTTGTTCCTGACTTGGTCTAGGTTCCTACAATGGTTCATCACCAATTCTTGATAGAACGGTGAATCCTTTTGTAGTCACATATTGAAGGCTTGAATTGCAGTTGCGACATCTAGGTTAGGGATGTCAAGTGATTCCTTCCAAAATTAGTAATATATTCTCGAAGTGACCTTGTGTCTGTGTTACCCTGTTTAGATCACTTGTTAAACATTCAATGGCTAGATTACAAGAGAATTTTTGGGCCATATAATTTAGAGATTGGTGTCTGTCTTAGGTCACTAATAGTGTTGGTGGTGAAAATCCTCAGGATGATTTTACCTCATATTCTTAATGTAGCATCCTCAGGATGCTGAAGGACCTAACAGACTTCAGCATGTAACTATACTTTAGCATGTGTACATCCTGAGGATGGACTAACAAATTATCATTCTATGACATGATTGCAGGTTTAATTAAGCTATAATATAGACACATAACTCCTCTCCAATGTCAATATTTCAACATTCAGTCAAAGAATTCAAGGATGGCGATGTTAAACTTGCAAGACAAGTCCAAGCTCAAAGAAGAAGTCAAAGTTGTAACCGATATGCATTAAATATCAGCGAAGAACAAGGAATTAACTGCTTCAACGACTAGTTAAGATATAACAGCCACAACGGTCACCTGAAGTCTTAAAAGAACTTAACTAAGCAGCGGATTACACGGGATTCATCATTTACTTTCATGTAGCTATATATATGGGGATGATTGACGAGTATAGGACACCTCAGACTTACTTGAACCACGCATACACTCAGCCGCTCATAGAATACTCACACACTTAGCATAATCATTGTAATCATAGTACACTCGTCACTCATTCATCCAAAGTTGTAATCATTTTACCATTTTTAATATTAACAAACAAGGTAGGGGCCTAGTCTCCTCCCGAGGTTTTATGCCAGCGATCTACAACTGATCAAGGGCTTTCCTCGTACATCGAGTGTTGTCTTCTTATTACTTTACATTTACAATTGTCATTTTTAGCCAATTTCATCATTCTACCTTACAGTTATATCCTTAGTATATAACTGTCCACCCTCAAACAGTCTTTGCCATCCTGAACATACTTGTCACATATTTACTTCTTTTGCATCCTAACACAGCATTTTCAGAATAGAACTAGATTATAAACTTGTTTGACACTTTTAGCACTCTACCTCACATTTTCTAATTTCGAAAACAAGATTATTTTTACTAAGTAATTTTTGACCAAAACGATTTGGCGCCCACCGTGGGGCAAGTGGTGCTATTTTAACAAAAAACCTTTGTTAAAACTTTTTCTCAATTAACTCATTTTACAAAACTTGACAACTATGTCTTCTTTTCAGAAAACTGTTTCCTCATCCATGCCCTCTTCAACCTCTACCAAAAATGCAACACTGCCACCCCATCTGCATTCTCAAGAAGTTCTACTTCCCAGATTCCACCTAGACCAGTAATGCGGACTTCTGGATCAACTCCTCTTGATTAAAGAAGTATTGACAAATCCAAACTTCTTAAAAATGGACCCTTATAATACTGGATCTGCCAATAAACCTCCTATGCTGGTCAGAAATGAATATAACATCTGGCAAAGAAGGTTGGCACATACAATTTCTCAGACCAAAACTGGTTGTTGGAGGTCTATAATGTTTGGACCTCACAAACCAGTTGTTACTGATCCAGAAGGAAAAACTGAGAGACCAAAAGACTACATTGATGAAGATTTCCAAAAATTTAAGCTAGATGCAAAAGCTTTATCTATGTTGGCTATGGCTATCCCAAACGAAATTTATGCTAGGCTTTTACATTGTGAAAGTGCCAAAGAGCTGTGGGATTGCCTAAAAGAACAGTTTGCAGGAACTGGAGAGGTGATAGCCAACACTAGAGAAAACCTGGCTCAACAATATGAAACTTTTACTCACATAGATGGTGAAACATTAACACAACAGTTTGAAAGATTTTCTTCACTCATCTCTGAGTTAAAAATTAACAATCAGACCTATTCAAATGAATCTATGTTACATTGATTTTTAAGGTCTTTACCTTCAAAATGGGAAACTTATTCTATAGTCCTCAGATCAAGTACAGATTTCAACACCCTAAACCTAACTAGGTTACATGGAAAATTACTAACTTTTGAAAGAGAAATCAATCAAAAGAAAAAGCTGCAAGAATCTGGTAAAACTGCTGATGACTATACTCTAGGTAGCACAGCCTTATTAGGACCTGACTCACCATCTTGTTCTAATAATTTTGGATCTTTTGACCACATTAACATAACTGTTGGGATCTCATCAGATGGATCATTCCCAGCTTATGACAATGAAGACCTAAGTCAAACTGCTGATAACATGTGTTTTATCATGGATGACTTAAAATATTTTAGCAATGATGACTTGGAAGAAATGGATATTTTAAACCAACTGGCCTTGTTAAGCATTAATAATAACAAATTTTACAAAAGGTCAGGAAGGAAATTTCCAGGACTAAACAATTCAACAAAAGTTGGTTTTGACAAATCTAAACTGAGATGTCATAAGTGTCAAAAGTTGGGACACTTTGCTAGAGAGTGTAGAAGCTCTACCTACAACCAACCCATGTCTGGAAATCAATTTAACCCCACTTATAATAGGAATAATGGAACTCAAGGGAGTTCTCATTTTGTATAGGCACAATCTCCACAAGTCCAATTGGTGCCACAAGTACAATATGTTCAAATGCCTGCTCACCAACAGCAGCAAATGCCTCCTTTTCCAACTGCTCAACAACCTGCACAAACTCAACAACCCCCTCAGCAACAAAGTTTATTTACATCAGGGTATGTTGACTGGAGTAGTCTTCCTTATGACACATCTGAATGCAGTCAAGATGCAGACAACAAAGTCTATGATGTCAACTGGGGAGAACCTGACAATGGCAGGAAGAACTTTGCCTTAATGGCTTTTGAGGGATATTCCTCCAATTCTGCACTCACTCAGGTATGACAACAATCTCTATTAAAGCTTTGCTCAAAATCTTGCAAAGAATCTTTTGCTTTAATAAGGGAAACCAATGTGCATTTACAAGTCAAAACAAATGATATGGAGGGAAAAAACACCCAAATGAAGTGTGATTTAGAAAGAAAAATTGCTTTGAAAAATAAAGAAATTTCTAAATTGACTGATAAATCCATAGAAACCCAGGCAAAAATTAAAAATATGATAGACAACCTAGGAAATGTCAGAAAAGAGCTTGCTGACACTAAGGTTGACTATGAAAAATGGGTTGAGTCTTGGAAAGGGTACCAAATGCTGCTTAATAAACAAACTGCAACAAATGTTAAGTTTGGCATAGGGTGTACCCTGTTGGGACAAGGAGGATTGAGAAATCACCTTTTGATAACCTTAGTCCAAATCATATTCTGCTTAAGTATAGAATTGCTGAAGAACAAACACACAAGTGCTGAAGAAGAAATAGCAAAGTGCTGAAGAGTTAAAGATCAGAAGTTCTGATGTCTAACCAGACATTTCACTGAAGAACTACGTAAGACAAACTACTCATCAGTAGTTTGTCACTCATCAGTATTTTCATATCAGAAGCTTCTAACCGACCCAGCAACTTTAGTAGTTTAGTATTATATTATTTTGTTAAAGTCTTGGATCAAGTTTCGATGTAAAGCCTATTGCTAACATTATCCTAAGTATAATATCTTAGCTAAATATCTTAGATTACTTAGTGCAACAGTCTTGTATGTTTGTCTATAAATAGACGAGCTTGTTCATCTATTTTAGATATGTGATTTACTTTGAATTAATTGAAAAACCTTCGAGGCATTTAAACTTATAATCCATTTCACATCTGAGAATCATAACTTGTATTTACTGCTTTATACTTCAATTGTTTATTGATTCTCATTTACTGCTCAGTCAAGGGGGAGTAATAACTCCTGTTAAAAGTGATAATTTAACCTTAGAACATTTACTATTCCGCTGTGCAATAACTCTTATATAATCTGCAAACACATAAGTGTTCTTAAAAGAGGCCACTGATCCAACAATTGGTATCAGAGCTCTGGTTAATCTGATCAAATATCAATCTAACAAATTGAAAATCAGACACGGGCTCTTATTGATATCCAATAAAGGATTAAAAGGTTCACTTTTTCATCCATCACTTTAAAGAAGAAGTTTTTATCTTAACAAAAGTCTTCTTCTCAAAGTTCATCTTCAGAAGTTACACCTAACTAATCAGTAGTTTCACAAACTACTGAAGTTAAAGATTTTATAAATTTGGTTAAACTTCTGATGACCAAAGTTGATGGTGGTCACCAAAAAGAACCCACCATTGTTTTTAATGACAAATCCTTTGGCAAAAAGACATGGATTTCAAAAATTGGTCCTCAACAAGCTGCACCTGTTCTTAAGAGCAAACCCAAAGCCAAACTGGCTTGGGTTGCCAAATCTAACTAATTTGCTATTTTGTGCAGAGGGTCTCCAGAGGTTTGAATAGCATATGGTATGTTGATAGTGGAGGCTCAATGCACATGACTGGATGCAGATACCTAATAAACAATTTTATCAGTCAAAGAGAAGGATCTGTGTCCTTTGGGAACAATGCCAAGGGATATGTGCTAGGATATGGCATTGTATCCTCAGGCAAAATGCAGTTTGACAAGGTCAATTTGGTTGAAAACCTTGAGTACAACTTGCTGAGTGTCTCTCAATGTGTGATAAAGGATATTCTTCCTTTTTCACCAAGACAGCATGCAACATCATATCACCAGAAGGCCAGAAGTTGATAGAGAAGATCATTGAAGATCATACTTTGCTGATTGCCAAAAGATGTGGCAATGTCTATGCAGTGGACATTGAAAAAGACAAAGTATTGAACAACACTGCCTGTTTCTTCTCAAAGGCATCAACTTCAGAAAATGATCTCTGGCATAGGAGACTTGGCCATGTGAACTTTAAAACCATCAATAAAGTCACTAAAATGGGCTTGGTCAAGGGTCTACCTTTGAAGGAATACCAGTGTAAAGAACACTGTGTTTCCTGTCTTAAAGGTAAACAACATAAGTCCTCCTATAAGTCTATTGAAGAATCTAAAACAACTGCATGTCTTCAACTACTCCATATGGACTTATTTGGACCAGTCAAGATTATGAGCCTTGTTAAGAAGAAGTACTGCTTGGTCATCATCGATGACTATTCAAGATTCACAAGGGTCTTCTTCTTATATTCCAAGGATGATGCAGCTGAAATCATCAAGTTCTTCATTCTACAAGTAGAGAAGCAATATTCTCTCTCTGTCAAAGTCATCAGGAGTGACAATGGGACAGAGTTCAGGAACAAAACTCTGGATGAATTCTGTTTGTCTAAAGGGATTGTTAGACAATTCAGTATTCCCAGAACTCCTGAACAAAATGGTGTGGTAGAAAGGAAGAACAGAACTTTAATAGAAGCAACCAGAACAATGTTAGCTGATTCAGGCCTACCTTTGTATTTTTGGGCTGAAGCAGTCAACACAGCTTGTTATGTTCATAATAGAGTTCTTATCAACCAGAACAATCTCCTTCTTCAGGGCTTTTGGATGTCAATGTTTTATCCTCAACATCAAAGACTTTATCTCAAAATTTGCTGCAAAAGTTGATACAGGTTATTTTCTTGGTTATTCTCCATTGAGAAAAGCTTACAAAGTATTTAATTCAAGAACCAAGATAGTTGAAGAAACATTGAATGTCAAGTTCAATGAATCAAAGCACACTCTTATTCCAGCAAATCGTGCTGAATTATTTGATCTTGACAACTTTCATTTCGGACCTGAAAAGACTGTTGAATCATCCAAACCTCCTCAAAATGGTTTTCAAGGATTTGAAGATGATAGTCCTGCACCATGGACTCCAAAAACAGTCAGCAGATCAACTTTTAAACCTTCAGAAGTTTCAAATGCTTCAAGTTCAGGAACTACTGATGAACAACTTGAAAGTACTGATTCAGCTGAACCTAAAACTCCTGAACCTCAAACAACAGCTGAACCAGATATTATCAATCTCAGTGGTTTATTTGAAGAAACAGTAGAGCCATCCTCTAATACAGGTCTACAACAATTGATTGAACACAAGGATCATCCATTGGATCAAATCATGGGTGATATTGCTTCAGGGGTACTTACAAGAAACCAGCTTTCCAACTTTTGCTTTTTCTCAGCATTCATTTCTCAGTTGGAACCAAAGAAATATCAAGAAGCCCTCAAAGATAACAATTGGGTGCAAGCCATGCAAGAAGAACTGCTTCAATTCAAGAAACAACAGGTTTGGGAAATCTGTCCCTTACCTCCAAACAAGCAACCAATTGGTACAAGATGGGTTTTCAGAAACAAATCAGATGAAGCTGGTATGATCATCAAGAACAAGGCAAGATTGGTGGTACAAGGTTATTCTCAAGAGGAAGGAATTGACTATGATGAAACCTTTGAACCAGTTACAAGACTTGAAGCTATCAGGTTATTTTTAGCTTATGCAATTTCCAACCATATAAAAGTTTATCAAATGGATGTCAAGAGTGCATTTTTGTATGGATAAATAAAAGAGGAAGTGTATGTCTGTCAACCTCCAGGGTTTGAGGATCCTTCTCATCCTGACTGGGTTTACAGACTTGACAAAGCTCTTTATGGGCTAAAACAGGCTCCAAGAGCCTGGTATGAAACACTTTCAAACTTTTTACTTAAGAATCACTTCTCAAGGGGATCCATTGATAAAACTCTTTTCATAAAACATGTTGGAAATCATGTCTTACTAGTTCAGATTTATGTTGATGATATCATTTTTGGTTCAACAAATTCAAAACTGTGTGAAGATTTTAAGAAACTCATGCAATCAAAATTTGAAATGAGTACAATGGGAGAATTGCAGTACTTTTTGGGACTGCAAATCAAGCAACAATCAAATGGAACATTTAGACATCAATCAAAATAAGTTAAAGAATTATTAAACAAATTCTCTTTACAAGACTGTAAATCATGTTCCACTTCCATGACACCAATCACACAAGTTGAACCAGATGATCAAGGGAAACAAATTGATCAAACCATGTATAGATGTATGATAGGTTCTCTTCTGTATTTAACTGCTTCTAGACCAGATATTATGTTCTCAACTTGTGTCTGTGCTAGATACCAATCTGCACCAAGAGAATCACACCTAATTGCAGTCAAAAGAATCTTCAGATATCTGAAAAGAAGTCCAACTTTAGGAATTTGGTATCCTGCTTCAAGCAATACCATGTTAATAGCCTTTTCAGATAGTGACTATGCAGGGTGCAAAATGTCAAGAAAATCAACATCTGGTGGTTGTCAATTCTTGGGAAACTGTCTGGTGTCCTGGCAATCAAAGAAACAAACATCAGTGGCAACTTCAATAGCTGAAGCTGAATATATTGCTGCTGCAAGCTGTACATCACAGATATAATGGCTCCAATATCAACTGCTTGATTATGGAATCAAAGAAACCAAGACTCCACTCTTAGTAGACAGCAAATCTGCCATTAGCATCATTCAAAATCCTGTTCAGTTCTCAAAAACTAAACATATTGAAATCAGGTATCATTTCATAAGAGATTGCTATGAAAAAGGCAAGATTGAGGTGAAACATGTCACAACTGCTAATCAAATAGCTGATATTTTCACCAAACCCCTTGATTCAACAACATTTCAAAGGTTAGTATCCTTTCTTGGGATGTTAAACTTGGAAGAAAGTCTTTAAGTGTTTTCACTTTTTAGTTCTGCACATATTTTATTTCACTTACATACTTATCTGTCACAAACCTCTGATGAACAATTTTGAGAGTGAGAAACTACAGATACTTTGAAAAACATCAAAATGTGATATTTTTAGAAAAGAAGTAACTACTGATGATAATCAGAAGTTATTCAAGTGTTATGAAAGTCATTCTCATCAGCTGTTTCAAACTACTGAAGAGATGACAAAAACCACTGATGAAGAAACCTGACATTTCACTCATCAGAAGTTTTGACCTAGTCGGTTAAAAACTTCTGATAAGTACCTTTTTCAAACACTTATCCATTCAAAAAGCAAAATTCCCTCTCTCTCTCTCAAAGCAAAACCAAAACCCCCTCTCTAACCTAAAAATTACTGTTCGATCAAACATCCATGGCTCTCGTTCTCAAACAGGGACACAATCAAAGAGGCTACTTCGAGAAAGATGATGCCTGGTCCCAATATGATGAAATCATTGATCTTGTCATCAAATCCCAATATTATCAAGCTTTCACCATTGATCCTCCCATACATGTAGAAACTCTCAATGAGTTCTGGGCTAATGCAGAGGCGGTGACAGTAAATAATAAAGTGATTTCCCTCAACTCAACCATCCAAGGGAAGAATATGGCAATCACACAAGAGTCACTGGGAATAAGGCCTGGCCTTAATGATTCTAATGCTCCTGAAAGCATTCCCACTGCTGATATTCATCTAACCATGACTGAATGTGGTTACCATGGTACTTTAGCACAGGCTACAGTTTATAAGAAATATTTTGATCCACAATATAAACTGTTATTTCATTATATCATCATGTGTTTAAGTCCTAAAACTGGATCATATGACCAGATGCCTTCAACTTTTCAACCTATTTTTCATTCAATCATTAATGAAACAACTTTTAAGGAATCTTCTCTATTTTTCAATGAGTTGGTTTTACACCATCAAAATGATAAAAAGAAGTTTTTACTGTACCCAAGATTTGTTATGCAGTGCATAATCAAAGAACTTGGTGAGGGAGTACTTGTGGGTGAGTCAAAAACTTTAAATCCACTGACTTCACAAGTATTCTCAAGGCACAACAAACCGGCACTTTTGCCAGAAGATGACCAAAGGGAAGAACAACCCATCCCTGAGGAACCCACATCTTCAAAACCCAAAAAGAAAACTAAAAAGCCAAAACAGCAAAAACAAAAACCAACCAACCCAAAGAAAAAGGTAGTTCAGGAAGTGGAGATCCCTGAAACTACTGATGTGCAATCTGCACTTGATAAGGATGTGGCTGAAACATCCTCTCAGCACACACCATCTCCACCACCCAAAAGAAAACCAGTTACAGTCATTTTCCAAAGAAAAAGACTTAAAAAGACTGTAACTACTGACCAATCCTTCCAAACTACTGAACCTGAACCTATACCAACTACTGAACACCAACCCATTACAACTACTGAACCTGAACCCTCCCATACAACCATAGAAATAGCCCAACTTCTCTCAGGACTAAAAGGATCCCATCCAACACATGTCACTCCCCTAGCAACACATCAATCAGGGGAGATGCCTTCAGAACTTGACATGGATGTGGACCTTATTAGCCCTAACCAGGGAGATGAGGATGAACCAGAGTATCTAACCCCAAACATAGAAACTCTTGGTACTTTTGAGGCTGCTACTTCTCATTTATCACCCAGTGGTGAACCTGAGGACAATAGTAACATTGCTAAGACCTCAAATTTGGCAACTACTGATGAAGGCTTATTGCCTGAAGTAGGAAAACCTTAGTTCCAAGACAAAGAGGTTCATGAGAAGACTAGTTTGGAGCTAGCTCATGATTTAACTGATGCTGCCCTCATTGAGTACACTATCAGGGATTTAGATGATTCCATTAGCTTGGATGATGAATCACAAATTCCACAAAAAGAATTGACGGCTGATGATGAAGATCCTGAATCAGAGGTCTCTATGCTCAAAGAGCTGGTCACCAAAGATCAGGTTAAAGACCACTTAAGCCCTATTTCCCCAAAAGTGGCATCTTCAGAAAAATCTGAAGATCACCCAAAAACACCCCGTTTACAAAAACAGCATATCCAATTCCCTGGGCTCACTAGCTTAGGTCTGAACCAACTATGCAGCCCAGATGGTCTCCTGTTCCAGATGATGAAAGAAATTCTAACTGCTCAACTAAAATCCTTCACAACTGCTTGGGATTTGAAGGTATACAATTAATTTGGGTTGATTAATTCAAGACTTGCAGAGCTGAATAAGAAGATGGATGATACACAAAAACAGCTTGCAACATTGTCTGCTGCAACTTCTCATTCCTTGAGGCTTCCAGAAGTGGATGAAGCCAAAAAGGGGGAGAAGATTAAGGAACCAATAGTTGAAGAATCTCCTGATGCTGAAAAGACTTCCAAAAGACCAGGAAAGGAGATCCTTCAAGAGTTCAGTTCATCTAAGGCTGCTGAAGAAACTACTGAACACATCTCTCAAACTGCTGAAGACAATCCTTCAGTAGTTGTGAAGACCATTCACCCTTCAGAAGTTTTATCTTCCAAACCCATTCAAGGATAGTCTTCAAGGGCAACTGAAAAGGAACCAACTTCTATTCCTAAGCCAACAACAACTACAACAACTGTTTTAAACCCTACTCCTATCTCAATGTCAAAAGAACTAGTGGAGAAGAGTTTAAAAGAGGCTCAGAAGAAGGCAAAGGAAGACAAATTGTGGAACATCCTAGAAGCTAGAGATGATTTGAGCTATGAAGAAAAGTTAGTCAAGTATCAAGAGAATCTTGATGAACTTGAAGCTGAAGAGAGAGCACTTGAGGCTGCTGCTGAAGAAGACAAAAGAACACAGTTGATTATATTCATTACAAAGAACTCCAAGGCAAAACAAGTCTATCTGAATAGACTCTCAACTAAAAAACTCACAAGAAGAGCTCAACTTATATCTGATAGGATGGCAACGGAAAAAGAGAGAAAAGCTAGAAGAGCTGAGATAGTAGAAGAACTTGTAGCTAATGATTTTGGTTCAAAGGCCTCAGTTTCAAGATGGAAAGAAGAAACATTATATGAAACTTACAAAACGTTTAAGACCAGCAAAGTTGCAAATCCAGATAGATTTGAAACTCCTGAAGCCCAACAAACTTCAATCAGAAGGAGATCATCTGGTGCATTAAGAAGACCAACTACAAAGAGAAAGGCAGAGGAGACTGTGAAGACTGATTTCAAGATGGTACTCTTGGAAGGAAATCAGTTGGTTCATGGTGACTTTGATGTAGAAGAAAAGCCCCTGCTGACACAATTCAGAGATCCTGCTACTTATGCTTATCAACTGCAACAATCCATTAGTGTGAGCGAAAGATTTTGACTAAAACAAGATTATTTGATCATACAAGTTACAAAACCAGGTGCGGAAACCCTAGCTTTGAACAAACAGATAAAACTCAAATCAAAACACAATCAATATCATTTTCAATGCTTTTTCATAGATAAACCTTTTCAAATATTCAATTACAAAGACACTTAGGTTAATCTAGATCAGTTACACACTTTCACAAAATCAACCTGGAACCTAACTCAAACACACACACAACTGAAACCTCTTTATACATTGCAAAAACACAACATCTATATATACTAACTGCACGTTCGCCCCTTTACTGTGGTCGAATGTGGAATTCTTCCACATTCGCCCAGTATAAGGTACGAATGTGTTTCTTCAGTTAAGTTCCAATCTACATTCGCCCAAGAGACTTCTACCTTCGCCCACTAAAGCTCACCTTCGCCCAGTCAGTTTCACATTCAACCCATCAGCATCTCTTAACATATGTTAACATCCAATCACTAGTCGCAAAACGTGCATCTACAAACTCCCCCTCGACTATTGATTGGATCGTCTTCTGTCTTCGTCCATTGCTTTGTTCAACAACTTAATTCTGAGCTGTTTCTTCTGCTCTTTGGTCATTTCAGGCTCCAACTTTCTCTTCACCGGTTTCGATACATTCGCCATCTTCACCATTTTGCCAAGTTTGTTATCCAAATTACTCCCAGCGTTTATATCATATGCAAAACAAACTCCAACCACTTGAGTATATTTCTTTGCTTGATCAGCGTCATTCGGCTCATGATGAATCGGATTATAGAAGAGCATGACAATGTCTTCGAAAGTACAGTTTATCAACCACATCGGATCAAATACATGAACATGCTTGTATTTGTCCTTCCCGTCTCTCAACACTATCACTGCTTCAGCCTTCCTCCAATCATAATACCAGAAAATAAAGTCAGCACTGAAATGTTGTGGCATGGGCATCAAAGGTATCTTCCTCATCACTTCAGGTGCTTTGTATACTAGAGTAACCCTTTTCAGCTTGGTTTTAGGATCAATATCCCGATGAACTTTCCTTCTGGGATATTGAGGCTTGAATCTATTCCATCTCGTTCTACTTTCCCAAACCAGCTTGTCTGCACACCAACCGACATGAGTATTGTTAACTGAAGCTCCAAACATAGGGAATCTGCATAAATCTCTGACCGCCCAGTACGGTAGAGTTAGCAAATCAATGAATCTGTAGAAGTACGGAATTCCTGATTCCCATTTGGCAGCTAGACACTTCAGCCTGCCCAAATATGTCCACCCGAGAGCTCTGCCTTTAAATTTAGCATTGTGGAATCTATAAAAACTTCCTTGAGCTTCAGGCTTCGGTCGGTTTTCATCCATTTCTCTCAATTTCTTCAAGTAATTCTTCAATTCATCAGATTGATTTGAAGATTCTTGCTTATCAGCTCCAAACACCTTCTCTACAAACTCTGCACTCCTTTGCTTTGCCTTCTTCTTTGCTGAAGTGTTTGGTATCTCAGTAAAATCAGGAAATATCACATCATCATCAGTCTGTTTGAAGTACTGTGGATATTCCTCTTGAGTTATGTCTTCAATTTCCACTTCATCAAACTCAGGAGTATTCTTATCATCTGAGTGATTTCCAATATCCTTTTCAGGAATATCTGGAATCGACTCATCCACTATAAACTCCTCAAATGTTTTCCCTACTCTCTGTGCAAGGCCATCCAGAATTTCCTTTGCCACAGAAGCAGGTACTTCACCTTCTTCAAGATCAGGATCGTTGTATTCCAGTTCGTATCTCATATCATCCGTCTGGAATATCTCAGCAAAACGTCCTGTAAACTCAATCGTCCATTCTCTTCTTTCCAACATGTCTTTGTACACTTTCTTAGCATCATCTGTCAAAGATCTCACCTTCTCGTTCCAGAAGATACTTTCATCTGAATCTGTGTTCTCACCTTTCTTCTTCTTTGAACTAGATTCTCCAGTATCTTTCTTCTTTGACGTTCTCTTCTCAAAAGTAAACTTAGAAGTATCATCACCTCCTTCATCATTATCACTCTCATCACTACTATCATCTTCTTTCTGACTCCCAGACCCTTCTGCATCATCATCATCATCATCATCATCCTTCATACTATCCTCATCATCACTTTTCTCTGACTCTTCATCATCCTCATCATCATCCTTTTCTTTATCCGATTCAGACGGTTCAAAGTCAACCTGCTCTTCTTCTTTCTCTTTATCTTCTTCACCCTCCTTCAACTTGGGTGCAACATTATACAAATCATCAATCAAATCACTAAGGCGTTTGTTCTCAGCCTTTAGTTCTTTGTTGTCTTCTTTGATGGCTTTCAACCTGTTCTTGTTTCTTAAACACTTACCCTCAAGCTTCTTGTTCTTCGCTTCAAGCTTCTTCACTTTCTTGTCAATCTCATCTTGATTCGACTTAGAAGCAACCACAATCTGAAGCATTTTCTCTTCATTTTGTTTAAACTTGGCTATTTCAGCTTGTTGAGCAACGATCATCTTCATCATCTCATCCATTTTCTTGTTCACCTGCTTCATCACGTCATCAGCAACAGTGACTTTCTTGGATTTCGATGGCTCAACTTCCACAGCTTTTTCTTTCTGAGGCTTCCTAAACATATCAAGCACATTATCCAGTGCAATGTTAAATTGATCAACTGGTAGTTTCTCAGCCTCCTGTGTCTTTTTCTGCTTCTTAGACACTGGTGAAGATAGCTTTGATGATGTACCAGCATCGGGTACTCTTTTACCTTTCAAAAGCTGGGCAATCTCCTTCTCCCTCAACTGTTTGGTACTTGTCTTCTTTGCCATGGTTTTGTGTTTTGGCTTTGGCAAGTTTACTACCACAGTCTCTCCAGCATTCAGCTCATCTAAATCAATACCCAAACCTTCATCTTCAACATTCACAGACTTCTTACTCTTCTCAACTTCCTCAATCGTCTTGTTTAAAGATTCAGACTCACCAACCATAGTGGCCTTACGTTTGGTGGCCCTAACATTCTCAGCATCCGAATCCCATTGTTCCTCTTCCTCAGTTTCCTCCGAGTCAACAGATTGTTCATCCACCAAACCTGTACCCTTCTTTGCAGTTGATTTCTTTCTCACCACCTGTTGCTTTGAACTTCCTTGGTCAGTTTTTCCCTTACCCTTCCCTTTGGCTCCGGGATTAACTACCTGTCTCTTTCTTTTTGTGCTAGCATCTGCATATACTAATGGATCATCGTTATCAGAATCGCTCTCAGGATGCCTAGCCTTGTTCTTTCCAGGATCAGTGTAATCCTGTTTGGCTAAAGCTCCAAACAATCTTCTGTATGGTGGCCTCTCGTTGTCTGGCACACCTTTATAACCCTTCATTCTCACCAAAGTTCGAATATTCATGTGGTCTTGACCAAGAATCTGTGTAGGATCCTTTTTCAAGTCAGGATACTTGTGGTCAAATATCATCATCAGGAATCTAGGATATAACATGAACTTCTTATTCTTCAATCCCTTTAACATTTCCAGCATGTGATCCAAAATCATCCCAGACACGTTGAATGGTTTGTTGAGAGTCAACGCAACCATCAACGAGCTTAGACTTCTCCTCATAACATCATAACCTCCACTCACACATCCAAACACATGGATTATGACGTGTGCAAAGTATTTAAACTGCACGCTCAACTTCCCTTTGTGCATCGAACCATCAGTGATTGCTCCCTTATACTTCATCCTGAGGAAACATGCCTTCTGTTCAGTCCAGGATAGTTCTCTGGGATCTTCGCTCACTTCAAACTTTATCTAGAGCGCTTCTCTGATATCAGACTCTGTTATAAACATCTCCATGTCTTGTATCTTGCTTTTAATAATTGTCTGATTATCCCAGAAATCATACTTTGCGTTCTTGTAAAAGTCCTCAACTATATCCTTGTAGATAATAGTCGGAGTAGCTAACGCATACACAACTCTGCTTCTTTTCAAGAACTTGATGATATCAGCAAACTCAACATTCTTTTCCACATCTCCCAGATAAGCACAACAGTTATGGGTTTTCTCAAACGGCCAATTGCTTGTACTTGAAGATTCTCCCTCCTGAACACTTTCTGGGACTGGATCTGAAACAATATCTTCAACTGGAGTCTCAATATTCTCAGTCTGGTCAGCCATCTGTACATCAAAATCAAAGAAATACGTCAAAATACAAGATCGACAAAATTTCAAAATTTTAAGTTTTTAAGGTTCCACATTCGCCCATTTTGAACTGGTCGTATGTGAGTTTTTCTGGTCGAATGTGAGATTTTCTGGTCGAATGTGAAAAAGTTTTGATTAAAAATCACATTCGTCCAGTAAGAGATACATTCGCCCGTTTTAGCTTCACCTTCGCCCATTTTTGACCCGAAGGTGAAACCTGTTCATCCCCAAAAATTCAAAAATTTTTCAACTTTGTTTTTAACATGTAATTTTGATTAGGATATGTTCTATTATGGCCGATTAACCTTCGTTCATCATCAATTGTCCTTTTATTTCATTTTACATCAGTTTTAAAGAAGAATTAGGTTAAAACTGTTTCATTCATTCAATTGATCATTCAAACGATGTTAACAACCTAATTCGTTAAATCATCTCCCCCTAAAACTGATGTTAAGTGAAATGCAAGCAAAAATAAGCAACTATAAACACCCTAAGACCCTAAAATCTGAAACCCTAAGTCCGGTTATAAAAATGATGATTCTGAACTCGTTACCGCTCCAATACCTGTAATTTTAGTATGAAAATGATCAGTAATCAAGTAGGAATCAAATGCACAAGAAAACAGAAGCAAAGCAACAAGGTGACAGGATCGAATGAAAATTTTGAAAAACAAGAATGAGGGTTCGAATCTGAAATCTGGCATATATAGGCAAGTCACCTTCGCCCGGTTTAGTGGTCGAATGTGGGTGATTTCCACATTCGGTCCAAATGAATGACCCGAAGGTGGAATGATTCACCCGAAGGTGGAAATTTGTTATAAAAACCCACATTCATCCAATGTTAAACAGCCGAAGGTAAGGATTTTTCCACATTCGACCCAATTAAGGGGCGAATGTGAAATGGAAAAATCTGAAAATTTTGCCAAATCACGAATTCGAATCCCGTTCAACATTTTTCAATCTGTTAAGCTTCCAAAACTCATATTTTCACTTTTTGAATGATACAAAGCCCAGATGGTGTTATCAAATCTCAGAAAATGACCATCAAGCATCCCCGGTTATCAAAAATAAAGCAGAAATGCAAAAATTTTGGGTTTTCTGAAATTTTATCAAAACACACCTAAAATCTTTTTGGATTTTGTATCTTTTTGACAATAAAAGTAAAATACAGCAAAGTAAAATGCATCAAAGTAAATGAAAGCAGTAAACATTTTGTGAAATCCGGTAAAAGGATCATATCAGTTTTCTGAGAAATCTGATCACAGCGTTGATCTATTTGTTTAATATTATCATTAGAAACAGTATGTGACACGGCAATTCCTGATATTGTGGTCCACCTATGCTCACATGCAGACAATTACACAGTGCTTTAAAATGATACGAGTTAGGTGTATTAGACTAACACGATGTGGTGCCCACACACACGACATACTCCCGTATCAAGTAATTGCACAAAGCTTCGTCGTAACGCGTGATTATGCCAGAGTTATCCGTAAAAGTTACAAAGTATATAGCACAGAGGTGTAAAGGTCAGCAAACGAATGCAGCAGAGTAACATGTGCATATACACTAGGTTGAGGCTGATATTAATCACTGATTTGCATCAGATGATCAATACGATGTAATAATGATCTTTGATCAATTAAAACATAAAGTTCCTCAATTCGGTAACTTCCGGTTTTGGCAATTAAGCTCTTTTAGCAAATATTCTGATGAAACTAGGTCCGTAAATTAATACGACAAAAGTTTAATCAGAATATCCCGGATAACCATAACATAACGACCCGAAACCTCAGATTTTGGCAATCCTATCAAACGAAATTACGGTACTAAGACCATATGCCCATGAGGTGTTCAGCCACGAACGCATAGTTAGTTATGTTTGTATCACTAATGCACGCAATATTTAGTCTACGAAGCCTATCAGCATATCACACGTAGTCAACATACGCCTCATTATACTATACAATTCTTTAGCCTGTGTCAGATCCCCACTGATGTACTATCATTTCCTCTTTTTATCCAGGAAATCATTTTTGGTTTTCTAATTTTTTTAGGTCTTTTTGAATTTTTCAATGTTTTTGGTTTTTCTGATAAAATGGCTCCCCCTAAAATAAAGAACATATTTTTGGGTTTTTAATTTTTCTGAAAAACAATAAAAAGAAAAATTTGAAAGAAACAATCCACTCGAAAGCATCAACTTCTTTGAGGATTAAACAATCCCCTCGAAAGCATCAACTTCTTTGAGGATTACGATAGTAAAGAGAAATTCCCAATTAGCAAAGAGAAATTCCCAATTAGCAAAATATTAAAAACTAAAACTAAAAAGCGATAAACCGAGGTGTCGATTAGTCCTGTTTTTCCTTTATGTTGTTTACTTTTAAAAGATATTCAAAGCGGGATCTGTCAAAAGCTTTTGTAAACAAATCTGCACGTTGGTAGTCAGTATGGATTTTGACCATATCTATCAATTCTTTAGCGTAACAATCACGGATAAAATGATATTTGATCCGGATATGTTTCGCTTTAGAATGATTTTCAGTATTTTTAGTTAATGCGATTGCGGCTTCGTTGTCACAGTGTATAGGGGTTTTAAGAAATTGCAAACCGTAATCCACCATCTGCTGTTGGATCCAGAGCACTTGCGAACAGCAACTCGAGGCTGCAATGTACTCGGCTTCACAGGTAGACAGCGCCACGGAAGTTTGCTTCTTGCATTGCCAGATGATTAACCTGCTCCCTAAAAACTGGCAACCAGCTGTTGTAGATTTACTATCTTTGTCACAGCCGCCCCAATCTGCATCACTAAAGGCAATAAAATCAAAATCATCATCATTAGGGTACCAAAGTCCTTTTGAGGGACAACCCTTCAGATATCTAAGGATACGCTTGACCGCCGTCAGATGACTTTGTTTCGGCTTCGATTGATAGCGAGCACAGAGACACGTTGCGTACATAATATCTGGTCGAGACGCCGTCAAATACATCAGAGATCCGATGATTGCTCTGTATGTAAATGGGTCCGTCAGCTCCCCCTTAGCGTCCACTCCAATCCCGTGCTGGGTTGAATCGGGGTATCCATCGGCTTGGAATCCTCCATCTGGAATCGACTCAAGATATCGGATACGTATTTCGTCTGGTGAATGAAGATCCCGTCGGGTCTTTGGTCCACCTGCAAGCCTAGGAAAAACTGCATCTCCCCCATTGCGCTCATTTCAAACTTTTCCTGCATGACAATTTCGAACTCCCTGCATAAAAGCTCGTTAGTTGAACCAAATATTATATCATCAACGTAAATCTGCACTAGAAGCAAATCATCCCCAGTCTTCTTCGTGAAGAGGGTGCAGTCGACGAGTCCGCGCTTAAATCCTTTGGTGATGAGGTATGTACTTAGCTCCTCATACCACTGTCTCGGAGCCTGGTGCAAACCATATAGAGCTTTGTTCAGCACGTAGACCTTATCCTGGTGGATTGGGTCCTCAAAGCCTGGTGGCTGCCCGACATAAACCTCTTCCTTGACTTTCCCGTACAGAAATGCGCTCTTGACGTCCATTTGATACACTTTGAATTTCTTGTATGAAGCAAACGCGAGGAACATTCGAATAGCTTCAATTCGTGCTACCGGTACATAGATTTCGTTATAATCAATCCCTTCGATTTGATGGAAACCCTGCATGACCAATCTGGCTTTGTTACGAACAATAACCCCACGATCATCCTTCTTGCACTTAAACACCCATTTAGTGCCGATCTTCTTCCTTCCAGGTGGCAAATCCGTGAGCGTCCAAACTCCCAATTTCTGGAATTGTAATAACTCCTCCTGCATAGCTTCAACCCAGGGGTCTTCCTTCAAAGCGTCCTTGTATGTCCTTGGCTCTACCTGCGACACATAACACGCAAACGACCAATCATTTTGACTACCAGATTGTTGAATTTTGGCATATAACGCTACAGCACCAAAACTCTCAGGCGAGTTAACACTTCTTAGCTGTCCTCTGGTCATAACACTGCTTCCAGGATCACCGATAACTTGCTCCAGCGGGTGAATACGATGAATCCGAGATTCCGGATATTCAGGTATAGTAACTCCCGTCTGAACAGTCAAGTTCTCTACAGCATCCAGATCATGACCCGTGTTAGATGATGAAGCAACATCTGGAGTTGGAGTTGGGTTCACTGGCGGTGCCTCTGGTTCTTCTGCATGTTCAAGAATAACTTCTTCAAATTGTTCATCTTCAGATTCTGAAGAGTCTAATGAAGTTGAAGCCTCTTGAAACACTTCTTCCTCTTGTATAGGAGCATTGGTATCATTAGAAGCTGGTAGAGGGTTCACGGTGATCGGACGCACCAACGGTGAAGTAGTTGCATTTTCACACTCGTAAAGTAATCTGATAACAGCTTCTTCAACCAAGCTATCTAGATTGAATGATTCAAAGAAATCTTTGTAATCAAACATCCAATCAGGACCCGTGCCTTGCAAATTTTGAGTATATCGTTGAACTTCCACGTTAGCCCAATCCTCCACCCGACGAGTTCGCTTGTTGTATACCCGTTTGAGCGGGGTTGCATATCCAACAAAGTATCCCTCCTCAGCTTTAGGACTAAACTTCTCGCTTGGATTCAACATCGTGCAAGGTGCCCCAAAAGGTTCTAGATACTCTAAGTTCGGCTTTCAGCGGTGTAACAGCTCATAAGATGTTTTACCAAACTTCCTCACTGTTAGAACCCGATTTAGTGTATAATTTGCTGCATAAATCGCCTCGTTCCAGAACATTACTGGAAGATTTGAATCAGCGAGCATTGTTCTAGCCGCTTCAATTAGAGTCCTATTCTTTCGTTCAGCAACACCGTTCTGTTGTGGAGTGTACGGAGCCGAATATTCATGATGTATCCCTTTGCTTTCACAAAGTTCATCCATCTTGGCATTTTTGAACTCCGTCCCATTGTCACTCCGAATTCTCTTTATCTTCACATTGTAGAGATTCTCCAATCGAGTGAACAGAACTTTCAGGTTGTCAAAGGTGTCACTTTTATTCTGCAAACACATCACCCATGAAAATCTTGAGTAGTCGTCAGTGACAACTAAACAGTAAAGCTCCCCAAGATGACTTTTGCGCTTGACCGGTCCGAATAGATCCATGTGCAATCGCTCAAGTGGCATCTCTACAGAGTTAACTTTCTTCACTTTGTGGGACTGTTTGTGTTGCTTCCCCTTCTTACAACTTACACACTTGTCATTCAGATGGAAATGTTTCACGTTTACTCCATCGACAAGTCCATTTCTCACAAGTTGATTCATTTTCCTCAGATGAATGTGCCCCATTCTTCGGTGCCACATTATCGATTCTTTCTCAGTCACCTTGGATAGAAAACATGTTATTTGCCCCTGTGATGTTATCGCCTTGGACATATCAAGAATATAGAGATTGTTGACGCGAGGTGCCTTCAACATTATCCACTCCTTAGGAATTTTGAAGCCCGATTTGAGAATATAGCAGGATTTGTCATCAAAATGCACAGTAAATTGTTTATCACTAATTTGACTGACACTCAACAGATTATAATCGATCTGTTTCACATAAGATATTCTCACAAAGCTCCCTATTCCATTACTCACGCTCCCCTCCATCGTAATATATCCACCTTTATTACCAGCGAATGCGACATACCCTCCATTGATGTTCTTCACGTTGAACAACAACGCACGATCCCTTGTCATGTGGCCTGAAGCTCCACTATCAACAATCCAAAGACTGCTAATAGGGCCAGCTGAAGCTCCCTGCACACAAAAAGTAAATCATTTAGTTCTTTCGGGGGACCCAAGCCTGAGTCTTGGGTCTTGGAATATCATTTTTCACAAAAACATTCTCAGAAACATTTTCAACAACTTTTTGTTTTGGATCAATCTTTTTCTGATTGTTCAAAACATTTTCCTTTTTCTCAACATTTGAAGTAGAGGCTCCTGGAGTACCATTGGGTGTCCAACATTGTTCAGTTCGTTTCAAGATACGAATCTGAGACTTTGGGTTCTCAGTTGGTTTCTGAACATTGTTTGCAAATGAAACTTTCTTGGTTACCTTATCTGATTTAACAGACTTAGGTCCAACATTTGACTTGACAATCGGTTTTATTGGAACCTTTTGCCTATCATTTGTTGTGTTCACCACTGGTTTTCTCCATGATTGTTCCATAGCAATCCGATTCCTACGATCATATTGAATTGGACGATTGTTCATCATTTGGTAAAAATTGTTTTGATTGTTAAACTGTTGTTGTTGAGGAACAACTCGTCTATGTGGTGGAACATAATGATCAATCGGTTTCCTCATGGAATTCCTCACTTCAACTTTGTGCCTTTTATGCCTTACATACGGGCACTGAGCAAGTAAATGCCCTCGTTCTCCGCATTTAAAGCATGCACGGTACTCTTCAAAAACATTTAGAGCATTTGGTTGAGCAAATGATCTAACAGGATATTGATCATTATACTGTTGATTCCTCAAACTCTCAGGGAGTGGCCCTTTAGAGTAAGCAGGCTCATGAAAACCATTAGCTCTGTTTTTGGGTCTAATGAACTCTGTGACATGGACCTTTGGTTCTTGAGGAACATCCAAATACAATTTCTTTAAAATGGCAGGTGGGATTTCATTTGTTCTCTCATGTTTTGGGAACCAAATAGTGCTTTCTTGCCAAATTTTGTCGATTTTAGCATATTTAGCATTTTTGATTGGAAATTCCTCGTCAGAGATGATCTTATCGGATCCTTCCATCCGATAAAACACCTTGACAGGTTTGTCACACGATTCATTCTTATCATTCTTTTCAAGATCTTTCTTAACCACATTCTTCTCAAGATCTTTCTTAATAACATTCTTTTCAGACTTTTTCTCACGATGAACATTTGCCATCGGATGCACAAGTTGAGATGGTGAAACTGGTTCATTGGTAATGATGTGATTTTCTTTTGGAATTTCACATGCATTATCAGTTTGAACACAACCAGTATCATCACTCTCAGAGTCTGAATCCACACTCTCAGCAGTAACACCCTCATCATTCAAACCTAAAATCGGTCTCACATCGGAATGTGGATCACCAATACTCGAGGTATTAGATTCATTTTCCGATGATGAGTCTGATTTTATCGAGCTCTCCGGTGTCACTTGATGACAATTGTGATTTTCAAAAAGCACCGGAGATGGCACAAACTTGTAATTAGTGGTTTGATCATCAATGATGTGGTCTACCACATAAGCAATGTGCTTGTAACTTTCCAACTTTTTGTTTAGTTTTTCAGCAAAGCATTTGATGGCGGCCATTTCCAACTTGGTATTTTCAATTTCATTTATGTAGTTATTAATTGCCAATTGTTTTAATGATAAAGTGTTTTTCAAGTCGGAAATGTCCTTTTTATAACCATCTAATACTTTGTTAAAAGCATTCAACTCATTGCGAGTAGATTGACTGTTCATGATAGCACTATCACGTTGAACACGGAGTTGTTTGTTCTCCTCAGTCAATCTATCACATGTACCACAATATTTATCACTTTTAATATCAGTGCTACACTCAGAACTTACAGGTTTTGGCGGATCAGTCAAGGCCATCAATGCGAAATGAGCTTCCTTTCCAGTGAAAAACTTGGAATAGTCAATCTTGGTAAAAGCATCATCTGCAATGCACGACTTCCTTGTCTTCAGAAAATCCGCTTCTGCTAGCAACTGATCAATGTCATCATCCAAAGATGTAACACTTGCTTCTGTATCCGATTCACTGTCTGAATCTGAATAAACCGATTCACACTCCTCAGGAATGTCAGAAACAGTGTCAATCACCACTCCAGAGTTAGCTTCCTTAGCCTTAACGTCAACAGGTTCAGTCTCCACATCCATTTCAGCTTCAGACACATCAAGTTCAACCTCAGTTTCTTTCTTCTCATCAATTGTCACTGACTCTTCAATATCAACCTTACAAGCAACACATGCCACATTTCCACCAGTAGTAATCTCCTCAACACCTATTTGCATTGCCGACCAATCAAACCGTTCATCTTGTTGAGTCACCAATGCTTGATTCTGACTGGTATTCTGTTGTGTATCATTTGGTGTAGTGATTGGTATGACTGTTCGGTTAGTGTTATTAGGTGCTTAGTTTTGAGTCTGGTTTGGTGTGTTTGGTTGTCTGTTCTGGTTGTTGTTAGAGTTGTTTTGACGGTTTTGGTAGTTGTTGTTGTTTTGGTAAGAAACTTGGTTTTGGTTTTGTTGTTGACGGTTCTGGTAGCTTGCATTGAATGGGTTCGTATTACCTTGTTTTGGTGGCTGGGTGCATTCTCTTTTAAAGTGACCTTTCCCTCCACATTTAAAACAAGTAACTTTCTCCTTGTTGAACCCGTAGGTCGTGTTAGGAGAAGTTCCCAAATCCGTTCTACCCGTCTTTTCAATAAACTCTGTTGCTCTTCTCATAATGCTTGCAAAAGCCCATTGGATATCAATCAGTTCCATCTCTTCCTTGTCAATCTGTGCATAGTCTTCATTGGTTAAGTTGTTGTTTCCAATTTGACTAGCAACCAACCCGTTGTAAGATGAAACCATTGCAGATACTAGTGCAATGTGTTGCTGAGCAACTTCAACCGTCACATTTCCCAAGTTAGAAGTCTCCAAAACTACCGGTTGTTGATTAGGTTGAGTAACTTGGTTCATTGGTTGTTGAGATTGGCTAGCAGTATAGAAAGTTGCCTGTTGCATTGGGGAGAATGGTGAAATGTATGAATTGTTGTATTGTTGTTGTGGTGGTGGTTGTGGGTATGATGGTTGTGAGTAGGATGAGGTTTGTGCCATGTAGTTGATGGTAGGTTTTGGTGATTCCATAACATTGGAAATGCAAGCAACATGTGGTGCAACAACTCCTGAACTTGAGTTACTCACTGAAACTGGAGTGCCTCCAAAGTATAAGCTAGGATTCTGAGGAATCTGTGATCTTCTAGCTTTCCTCTTTTCTTCCATCTCTTTGTTTTCCAGCTTCTGAATAAACTCTTGAATAGTCCAGTATTGGTATGCATCCTTCTCTCTGAGAACTTCCACATGCTGATCCCAGTAAGGTGGTAGAGCATCTGCAAACTTATCCACCAAATTCTTCATAGGAATCTGTATACCATAACTTGACAATTCAGTTAGCAAATGACTATATCTAGGAGTTAATTCTTTTAAAGTTTCATTGCCAATATAAGAAAAATTCTCAAACTCCTTTCTTAATTCATCCATCCTTAAGCTTCTAGTCTTCTCATTCCCATCATGCCTCCTTTTAAGAACATCCCACAATTGCTTAGACGTGGTACAAGTCCCAAATTGATGCAATAGATCATTTGTGATTGCCTGAGTCAATTGGGAAAAGGCCTTCTTTTCCACCGCAAACTTCTTTTTCTCTTCCTCGGACATACTTTCCAATGGAACTGGTTCACCTGTATTCTCCAACACTGGTGCTGTGTAACCTCTAGCAATCATACTCCATGCCTCTGCTCCCTCCACTCCCATGCCTTCCAAGTGAATCTTGAACTTGTTCTGCCACTGATTATACTGTTGTATCTCCATAAGCTTCGGTGGACGGTTCTCGCTACCTGAAGACAAATCATTAATCAGTGTGGAAATAGCATTTGTAGTTTGAGTGTTTACCACCGCTGCTGCTACTCCCCAGTAGTCAGGTTGTGGTGCTGGAGGTGCTACACTTTGAGGCATCGAGCTAGTCATCGCCATGTAGTTAATCGGTTGCGAAGACTGTGTGCTCGTCTTTTGTGCTGCCACCGTCCATGGGTCCATCACTTGCTGTTGTGGTTGTGTCGTTGCTGGTCTCGGTGTAGTCGAAAAATTCCACATGATCACGAACTTCGAGAAATTCAACACTTAGAAAATTTTCCAAAACTTAATCCTAGGTTCGCCCGTTTTCTTTTACTTTCGTCCCTTTCTGTTTAGATTCGCCCAAACAGTAACCAACCGAATGTAAAATCTCACCAGAATGTAAAACACACTAACACTTTTCACTTTCACCCAGTAAAAATTTAGGTTCGCCCGTTTTGATTTCAGGTTCGCCCGCCCGATCACTCTGATGTGGAAAATATGACCCGAAAGTGAAAAATTCAACCAAGAAATTCCAGGTTCGCCCAAAAATACCCTAGGTTCGACCAGAAATGACTCAGGTTCGCCCAAAATAAGTCAGGTTCGACCACTTATGTTCCAGGTTCGCCCATTTCAGGTTTGAAAAACGGTTACACTTTGAAAAACGGTTATTTTGATCTCTGATTTTCAAAAGTTTGTGAATTTGAATGATCTTAATCAGGTTTTGATTCGGAATTGATTTGGAACAACTTTAATTCTTGGAATTTTGAATTTTATCCACAAAATCAACTTCAAATCAATCAAAAACACTCAAAAACCATTTTCATTCAAAAACAGATGTATTTTGATCAAATTCAAGTCCAAATCAGGTCTGAGTTTATCAAATTTGTTGTTGTATGATCCTCTATGCTCTGATACCACTTTGTGAGTGAAAGATTTTGACTAAAACAGGATTATTTGATCATACAAGTTACAAAACCAGGTGCGGAAACCCTAGCTTTGAACAAACAGATAAAACTCAAATCAAAACACAATCAATATCATTTTCAATGCTTTTTCATAGATAAACCTTTTCAAATATTCAATTACAAAGACACTTAGGTTAATCTAGATCAGTTACACACTTTCACAAAATCAACATGGAACCTAACTCAAACACACACACAACTGAAACCTCTCTATACATTGCAAAAACACAACATCTATATATACTAACTGCACGTTCGCCCCTTTACTGTGGTCGAATGTGGAATTCTTCCACATTCGCCCAGTATAAGGTACGAATGTGTTTCTTGAGTTAAGTTCCAATCTACATTCGCCCAAGAGACTTCTACCTTCGCCCACTAAAGCTCACCTTCGCCCAGTCAGTTTCACATTCAACCCATCAGCATCTCTTAACATATGTTAACAACCAATCACTAGTCGCAAAACGTGCATCTACAATTAGAGACAAAACCCATACCAAGGTTGTTACAACACATCACCTACCCAACATTCCTATCCAAGGTGGTGTTGACCTTCAAGCTAGCAAGGATTCTCACCTGAGAGTCACATAAATTGAAGACATTCCCCAATCATCCTCAGGTCAACCTCAGGAAACTGGCTTGGTTTCCTATGCCTCTGACTTTGACAGGTCAAAGGTAAATATCATCAAATGGTCATTCACTGATTCAAACTCAGTGTTAGTGACTATAAGAGATCGTTCAAGTAAGGTCTACAAGAACTCAAAGGATTTGAGTATATTATCATCAAAGGACCTTCTTATCATTCAACATCTCACACCTGAACAAGGATCTCTTACAGAGCAACAAAAAGACACTCTTACTACCAAGATGACAGCAGAAGTCTAGAGGATACTAGAAGAGAGAAAGAATCAAGAACAATAAAGATTGGATAAGGTTTTGGCTTCAACAATACAGGGGGAGATTGTTGGGACAAAGAGGATTGAAGAAACCACCTTTTGATAACCTTAGTCCAAATCATATTCTGCTTAAGTGTAGAACTGTTGAAGAACAAAGACACAAGTGCTGAAGAAGAAATAGCAAAGTGCTGAAGAGTTAAAGCATCAGAAGTTCTGAAGTCTAACCAGACATTTCACTGAAGAACTACTGAAGACAAACTACTCATCAGTAGTTTGTCACTCATCAGTACTTTCATATCAGAAGCTTCTAACCGACCCAGCAACTTCAGTAGTTTAGTATTATATTATTTTCTGAAAGTCTTGGATCAAGTTTCGATGTAAAGCCTGTTGTAAACATTATCCTAAGTATAATATATTAGCTAAATATCTTCGATTACTTAGTGCAACAGTCTTGTATGTTTGTGTATAAATAGATGAGCTTGTTCATCTATTTTAGATATGTGATTTACTTTGAATTAATTGAAAAACCTTCGAGGCTTTTTAACTTATAATCCATTTCACATCTGAGAATCATAACTTGTATTTATTGCTTTATACTTCAACTGTTTATTGATTCTCATAAACTGCTCAGTCAAGGGGGAGTAATAACTCCTGTTAAAAGTGATAAATTAACCTTAGAACATTTACTATTCCGCTGTGCAATAACTCTTATATAATCTGCAAACACCTAAGTGTTCTTAAAAGAGGCCACTGATCCAACAAAATGCAATCAAATCTCAGGCTCTAGCAGATTTTGTGGCTGATTTCAGTAGTGACATCCTGAGTGAAGTAGAGTCTGAAGTTCAATAATTAAACAAAAATTCAGAAAAATAGATTCTATACACCGATGGTGCTTCAAATGCAAGGGGTACAGGGTTAGGAATACTACTTAAATCGCACAAGGGGACATAATACCCCATGCTATTAGATGTGCATTTCAAACAACTAATAATGAGGCAGAATATGAACCTCTCATTGTTGTTTTAACTAACACATACCTAGGGAAGAAAATGTTGAAGCTGATGCCTCAGCAAATCTGGGATCCTCCTTAAATTTACCTCAAGGGTCCAAGATTCTCATTATCCACATCCTAATGCCAACAATTGAAGAGTTGCATCCTGCGGATAGTAAGGCACATCCTGAATATATCGCTGAACAGCCTGAGGATAAGACGGTGCATCCTAAGGCTAACACTGTTCTAACCACTCCGGTTCAAGATGGTTCGTCATGGATGACTCCTATAATAAAGAATTTACAAGAAGACGTCATCCATGATGGAGAAAATGCAAAAGCTTCCAGGATGAAAGTAGCAAAATTTACTATTATAGAAAATGTTTTGAATAGAATATCCCTTGCAGGTCCATATTTGAGGTGTCTCAACAAAGAAGAAGCAAATGAAGTTCTCAAGGATATCCATGAAGGAGAATGTGAGAATCACACGGGAGGAAAATCTCTTTATTCGAAGACTCTAAGGACAGGATACTACTAGCCAACTATGAAGAAGGATGCCATGTTGTATTCTCAAAAGTGTGATCCATGTCAAAGACATAGTAACATCCTTCACCAGCCTGCTGAACCATTACATCCTATTATGTCACCATGGCCCAAAATGAAATGGGGAATGGATATAGTAGGGAAACTACCTAAAGCTCCTGGTGGAAAGGTGTTTATGCTAGTAATGACCGATTATTTCTCAAAATGGATCGAATCCGAAGCATTTGTACAAGTCAAGAATAAAGAAATTGTGTCATTCACCAAGAGGAACATCCTAAAAAGATTTGGAGTACCGGCTGAAATCATTTGTGACAACGGTTCTCAATTCATTAGCCAAAGGACAACCAACTTTTGTGAGAGCTGGGGGATCAGGATGATAACTTCAACACCAGTCCATCCTCAAGCTAATGGACAAGCAAAATCCTAAACAAAATCATTTCAACAACTTGAAGAAGAAGCTTGGGGAAAAGAAAGAGAATTGGGTAGAAGAACTTCCTTTTGTACTTTGGGCTGATAGGACTACTTCCAAGAACGCAACTGCTCAAACACCTTTCCCCTTGGTCTTTGAAGCGGAAGCGATGCTACCAACAGAGATGGTCATGCCTATAACTAGGAGACATCATCAGGATGCAACTACCAACTCGGAAACACTCTTGCAAGATTTGGAGACTACGGATGAACTCAGGGATGATTCTAAGTTAAAGATGGTAGCTTATCCACAAAGGATCGCTAAAGCCTACAACAAAAATATAAGGGTAAGAAGATTTCAAGAAGGATATTTGGTACTAAGGAAAGCCTTCAAAAATACCACCAAACCAAGTGATGGCAAGCTACCTCCTAAATGGGAAGGACCATACATAATATATTCCGAAGCTGGCAAAGGAGCGTACTGGCTATCAACAATGGAAAGGGAGATTCTACCAAGAGCGTAGAATGCAATTCATTTGAAATATTACCATGTGTAAAGATTCATGTGACTAATCTATCTAGAAGAGAAACCATGGTTCGGATTACTGGTAAGATGAAAGTGAAGGCTGACAGAGATGAATAATTTCCATATGTAAGTACTTATCCTTAACTTATTTCAATTATTTAAATTTTTACTAAACATGGTCTAGAAATAGTCCATCCTGAGAATTTTGCAGTACCATCCTGAGGATGGAACGCTTTGAAGACTAGAGGGCTTGCCACCCTCTCCTACGTTAAGGTGTCCGACACCTTCCTAAGGTTTAAAGGTTTTCACCATTCTCATTGGGTTAGCAACCCCGCATGGAGCGCACGTTGTTCATATATATTTTCAGGATGGTGGGACCAGTCCATGTAAAAGTGGCTGACAATTTCATCATTTTTGAGATATATATTGAACTCTTAAGGTTTAGACAGTTTTCAATGTCTCTTACATATTTGGCATAGTCTCCAGTGGCCTTGTTGCCAGTTATTCCTAAGATAGTAGAATAGGCCTTGACGCCAATTATCCTCAAGATGCTACATTTTTGGACTTGTCAACAAGTTATTCTAAATGGGCTTGACCCAGTTTATTTAAAGGCCTAGTCGCCAGAACAATAACAATGTTTTCCTTATACAGGTTATAATCAGAATTCATTCGTGAAAAGGAATATGAACTTAGAATCTATCTTGAAGATATTACACTGGGGACATCCTCAGAATGATAAAGACCATCCTAAGGATGATTGAAGAAAAAGAACTGGGGACATCCTCAAGATAGTAAAGACCATCATGAGGATGACAAAGAAGAATTTAAGACATCTTCGAATTATTGATCTAACGAGACTACTTAATGAAAGAAGACAAAGGTATCATTTGTCTCAATATTTTATACCTAACATTTATTGATGTTTGCAGGGCAACAAAAAAAAACAAACAAAGAAAAGAACACAAGGATGTAGCGTGAAAAGTAGTTACCATATTATTTATGCATCATAATCAAAATTGACGTCAACCCCAGGCTTCATCCAAAACTAGGACCCATCCACCAGGGGTCAACATCTATAGTCCAGGTCAGAAGAAGATTTGGGGCTTCGTCTTCAAACCAAGATCCCTCTACCCCAAACCTTGTATTGTCTTAAGCAATTACATGCCGAAACAAAATTGACTGATATTGTTCAACCATAACTACCACCATGACTGCTTTGGTCAAAAATTACCTAGTAGAAATAATTTTGTATTCCAAATTAGAAATTGTGAGGTAGAGTGCCACGAATGTAAATTTATTGTTAAAACTAGTTATATTCTGAAAATGTTTAGTCAAGATGTTAAAAGAGGCAAATATATGACAACTATGCTCGGGATGGCTTAGGTTATCCTCGGGATGGACAGTCATATCCTCGGGATGGAACTGTTTATAATGAACGAATTATGGAGTAAAACACAAAGAACAACACTCAATATACGAGGAAAGCCCTTAATCAATTGTAGATCGCCGGCATAAAACCTCGGGAGGAGATTAGGCCCCTACCTTGTTTGTTAATATTAACTTGGTAAAAAGCACAACTTTGGATGAGTAAGTGGATGAGTGTACTAAGATTACAATGATTGTGTGAGTATTTCTAAGTGCATTTGTGCAGCTATAGTGTAAGCATTATCTAAGAAAGTGTCCTATACTCGTCCAATACTCCCATTTATATAGTACATGAGAATAACTTAAGAATCCCGTATGATCCGCTTAGTAGTTAAGGTCTTCAATGATGTTTAACGGTTGTTTCAGGTGAACGTTGGAGGTCTTCAACAGAAAGTAGTCGTTGGATAGCGGTTTCTCCTCAGCTAGTCAATGATCCAACTGTTTCCTTGTTTATCACCGATATTAAATGTATATCAGTTACAACTTTGACTCCATCTTCAATCATAGACCATGAGTTACACTTCTATCTTTGACTTCTTCACTTGAGGATCATAATATAGACGTTGCTGCGTATATAATTCTATATTATTACTTAGTTGTACCTGCAATCATATATAAGAAAGCTAATTCGTTAGTTCATTCTCAGGATGTGCACATGCTAGATTACTGTTACATCCTGAAGTTAGCAGGGTCCTTCAGCATTCTAAGAATGGTACATTAGGGATGTATGGTAAAATCATCCTGAGGATTTTCACCCACAACAATTGTCACCAACAAATATGTTACCATTAATATCTTTCTAGGTAAAAATATTTTTTAATCTAAATATCTTCTCTGATGACTGATGGGATGTCTTGTCAGGATGACAACGGCTATTTTTCTCGGTGGTAATTATGTGATGACCGTTACAAACATCATCCTCTATCCTCTAGGGTTAAGGTATTTTCTGTTTATTCCTGATAATCACATTCGATTTTTAAGAAGGTAATTTCTCTCTTGTTACGAATGATTTTAGATGGTACTCCAAATCTTGTTAGGATGTTTCTTTTTGATGAATGAGACTACTTCTTTATCTCTGACGTGCACAAATGCTTCCGCTTTGATCCATTTTGATAAGTAGTCTGTCATTACTAGCATGAATACCTTTCCTGCATGAGATTTGGGTAGCTTTCCCACTAGGTCTATTCCCCATTTCATGAAGGGCCATGGTAAAATAATAGGATGTAGTGGTTCAGCACGCTGGTGAAGGATGTTGCTATGTCTTTGGCATGCTTCACACTTTTGGGAATATAGCATGCCATCCTTCTTCATATTAGGCCAGTAGTATCCCATCCTCAAAGTCTTCGAGTAGAGAGATCTTCCTCCTGTATGATTTCCACAATCTCCTTCGTGGATGTCTTTGAGTACTATGTTTGCTTCATCCTTGTTGAGACATCTCAAATATGGACCTGCAAGAGACTTTCTATACAAAATATTGTCTATAATTGTAAATTTAGATACTTTTATCCTAAAAGCCTTTGGATTTTCTTCATCAGGAATGACATCTTCTTGTAAATATTTCATTATGGGAGTCATCCTTGATGAATCGTCTTGTTCTTGAGGGGCTAAAATAGTGATATCCTCGGGATGGTCCGTTTTATCCTCAGGATGTGCCTGGCCATCCTCAGGTTGCCACTCTTCAATCGCTGGTTTCAGGATGTGGATAATGGGAATCTTAGAACCTTCTAGTAGATTAAAGGAGGATCCCAGGTTTGCTAAGGCATCAGCTTCAGCATTTTCATCCCTAGGTACCCGTGTTAGTGAAAATTCTACAAAAGAAGTAGCTAAATTTTTAACAATTTCAAGATAAACGGCTAACTTTTATCCCTTTACTGCATATGATCCGTTGAAATGGTTAGTAATCAACAAAGAATCAATGAAGACTTCAATATTAATAACATGCATATCTCTAGCAAGTTGTAAACCAACAATGAGAGCTTCATACTCAGCCTCATTATTGGTTGTTTGAAATGCACATCTAATGTCATTGGGTATCTTATCCCCTTGTGGCGATTTTATAGTATTCCTAGACTTGTGCCTCTTGCATTCGATGCACCATCAGTGTATAGAGTCCATTTTTCCAAATTTTCATTTAGTTGTTGAAATTCAGACTCTACTTCACTCAGGATGTCAACACTGAAATCAGCCACAAAGTCTGCTAGAGCATGTGACTTGTTTGCTTTTCTAGGCTCATATTCTAAGTCAAAAGCACTTAATTTAACTGACCATTTTGCCATTCTTCCAAAAATTTTAGGTTTTCTAAGTACACTTTGAATGGGATAGTTAGATTGAACATATATTTTATGTGTTTCAAAATAGTGCCTTAACTTAGTAGAAGCCATTATTAAAGCTAAGATAAGTTTTTTGAGATGTGAATACCTGGTTTCAGCATCTAGTAGTAGATTTTACTTACATAATAGACAGGATGTTGTTGACCTTCGAAGTCGTTTACTAATACAGCACTTATTGCATTCCTAGAAACTGCAAGATATAGCTTGAGAGGTTTTCCATCCTCAGGTTTCATCAATAATGGAGCTGCTGCAAGATATTATTTCAGCTTCTTCAATGCTTCTTCATGTCTCTGTCCCCAGTCGAATTTGTTATTCTTCTTCAGGATGTTATAGAACTCTTTGCATTTGTCTAAGGATTTCGAGATGAATCTATTCAGGGCTGCTATCCTGCTAGTCAACCTTTGCACATCCTTGATATTTCTTGGGGATTTAAGATCAAGGATGACCTTTATTTGTTCGAGGCTGGCTTCTATCCCATTTTTTGTAACCAAGTATCCAATAAACTTTCTAGCTCCGACTCCGAAATGGCATTTTGCTGGGTTTAACTTCAGGTTGTAAGCATCCAGGATGTCAAAAGCTTCTTTGAGATCACGAAGATGATCTTCTCCTTTCTTGGATATTACTACCATGTCGTCAATGTAGACCTCCATCATGTCCCCAATCTTCTCTTTGAACATCATGTTCACTAGCCTTTGATATGTGGCTCCTGCATTTTTTTAGTCCGAATGGCATGGCTATATAACAATATATACCTAATGGTGTCATGAACGCCGTGTCCTCCTGATCATCTAGTTTCATTTGTATTTGTTGGAATCCTGCGGATGCAGCCATGAATGTCAGCATCCCGTGGCCTGCTATAGCATCCATCATTGAATCTATGTGTGGTAATGGGAATGGATCTCTAGGACAGGCCTTGTTAAGGTCTGTATAGTCCACTCACACTCTCCATTTCCCATTTTTCTTTTAACGTCCACAACATTCGCCAGCCATCTTGGGAATTTCACTTCCCTTATCATCTTAGATTTCAGCAGCCTGTCTACTTCCTCTTGTATGATGATATTTCTCTATGGAGCAAATTTCCTTCTTTTTGGCTGAATAGGCTTGAAATTTTTATCAATCCCAAGTTTGTGAGTAATGACATCCTTAGAGATACCAGTCATATCTTCATGTTTCCAAGCAAAAGTAGACATCCTGCATTTAAGAAATGAAATTAGTGATTGTTCAATATCATGTGGGATATTCTTACCGATTTGCACAATGACATTCTCATTATTATCGTCGAGGCAGACGGCTTTTACATCCTGGTCAGGATGTGCTTTAACATCCTGAGGATGGCACTGTGCATCCTGCTATAATTGCTATGCTTGACGGGATGAGGCCTTCATTGATGTCGTATAGCAATCCTTAGCTTCCTGTTGATCACTGTTGACCTTCACAACTCCCCAAGGTGTGGGTAGTTTCACACACTGACGATATGTTGAAGGAACTGCCTTCATGTCATGTATCCACGGTCTCCTCAGGATGACATTGTAGTAGGATAGGGAATCTATCACACAGAATCTCTGAATAGAGTTCACTCCTTCTACATATACTGGTAGCTTGATGTCACCCACTGTGGTCTTAGTTTCTCCACTGAAGCCCACCAAAATGGATGACCTGGAAACTATTTCAGATTCCGGGATGTTAATTCTCTTAAGGGCTTCAAACTAGATGATATTCACTAAACTTCCTCCATCTACGAGAATCCTACGAACAAAGTGGTTAGCAATATATAAAGTAATAACCAAACAGTCGTGATGAGGGTCAAGAATGTTTTCTCTGTCTTCCTCCTCAAAGCAGATCACTTTAGAAGTTGTCAAGATGGTCGTCTTCGTTGGTCTTTCTCCCTTTTCTGACTTTGTTTCCCACGCGTGTCTTTTAGCAGCTGAGTATGAGGTTCCACAAATGTCTGACCCTCCTTAAATGAAGTTGATAATACCAGCATCCTTAGGTGGGGATGCTGCTCTTTCCGGGATGTTGGTGCCATCCTGAGCCCTTGATTTCTTTTTGCCCAGGAGATCCTTGAGATGACCTTTTCTCAAGAGATATGCTATCTCCTTTCGTAATGTGATGTAATCTTCAGTGGTATAGCCGAAATCTTCGTGAAAGGTGCAACATTTGGACTTGTCTTTCCATCCTGTCTTGTTGTCCTTCTTCGGCCATCTTGCTTTGTCCCCTAGATCCTTCATGGCATACATCAATCCTGTTACATATACAGAAAAACAGTAATCTGACAATTTAGGGCAGTCATCCTCATCTTCGTCCTCTACCACATTGACTTTCTTATTATCTGGCCTAGCATATGGTTTATGCTTGTATGGTTCGTATGTGGAAGTGGACTTTCGATTGGGATGGTTATATTTTGACGATGATTCTATCCACTCTTGTATTTTCTTATCCTCTTCAATTCGGATGAATCTTAAAGCTCTGTTCCTGACATCATCCAATTTCCTGCATGGATTCATCACCAATTCTTGGTAGAGTGGTGAATCTTTCTGCAGTCCTATCTTGAAAGATTGAACTGCTGTTGTGACATCCAGATTCGGGATGTCAAGTGCTTCCTTTCCAAATCTAGTAATGAACTCTGTCAGTGATTCCTCATGTGGTTGAGTCACCCTGTATAGATCACTTGTCAAACGTTCGAACGTTCAACTACAAGAAAACTGATTATTTAACATGTTAATTAAATGTGCAAAAGAAGAAATAGAATAGGGAGGAACACTTAGGAGCCATTTCAGGGCTGGACCAGTGACAGTTGAACCAAATCCCTTGCATAAGCATGCTTCTTTTAGATTGGCCGGGATTGGATTTATTTCCATCCTTTCCCTATATTGAGCCACATGCTCCTCATGATCTGTTGATCCATCGTAGAGCTTCATAGTTAGAGTTTGAAACCGCTTTGGGATCTCTGCATCAACCTGGGATGGGATTTATTTCCATCCTTTCCCTATATTGGGGGTGCGAATCTCGACACCCTGTGGCATGATGATGATACCTTCGGGATAGGTTGCACTATCCCAGGCACACTCGATACCATGTCCTTCATCTTTTGAAGCTCCCTTGCTAGTTGTGGTTATTGTTGTATCCTGCAAAGAAGCAACATCATTAGCAGAAAAAGTCCTGGAACTTAAATTGTTACCGTTATTGTTATATCCTTGGGATGGCATAGGTGTATATCTTGTATCCCTGGTAGTTGCCATCCTGGGTGTAGTAGTCGTTTCAGGAGCAGAGAATCCCGTGCTCATGGGGATGAAATCTCCTTGATGACACCTCCTGAGATGCCATAATTGAAATATAACACTCTTGGTTGTAAGGGTGTCCCCATGTCTTCACTTGGTTTCTTCGAGGATGTCTTGAGGGATTGTATCTCTCTCATTAGCATTCTGTTGGTCTCCTGCTGTTGCTGCATTTGATCCTTTACCATTAAAAACATGGATAGGATCTCATCATTTGAAACTAGAACAGGAGAAAATCCAGATTCCCCCATTGCTGGCCTAGGTGGAATTTGAGAGGTAGCACTCTGAGAATGTAGGTGGAGGTGGTAGGGCAGTATTTCTGGTAGAGGTTGACGAAGGCATGGATGAAGAAACAGTTTTCTGGGAAGACGACATAGTTGTCAAGTTTTGTAAAAAAGAATCAAATGAGAAAAGCTTTTAACAAAGTTTTTTGTTAAAATAGCACCACTTGCCCCACGGTGGGCGCCAAATTGTTTTTGTCAAAAATTACCTAGTAGAAATAATTTTGTATTCCAAATTAGAAATTATGAGGTAGAGTGCTAAGAATGTAAATTTATTGTTAAAACCAGTTATATTCTGAAAATGCATAGTCAAGATGTTAAAAGAGGCAATCATATAACAACTAAGTTCGGGATGCCTTAGTTTATCCTCGGGATGGACAGTTATATCCTCAGGATGGAACTGTTTATAATGAACGAATTAAGGAGTAAAGCACAAAGAACAACACTCGATATACGAGGAAAGCCCTTGATCAATTATAGATCGTCGGCATAAAACCTCGGGAGGAGGCTAGGCCCCTGCCTTTTTTGTTAATATTAATTTGGTAAAAAAGCACAACTTTGGATGAGTAAGTGGACGAGTGTACTAAGATTACAATGATTGTGTGAGTGTTTCTAACTGTATGTGTGCAGCTATAGTGTAAGCAATGTGTAAGTAAGTGTCCTATACTCGTCGAATACTCCCATTTCTATACTACATGAGAATAACTTAAGAAACCCGTAAGATCCACTAAGTAGTTAAGGTCTTCAATGTTGTTTAACGGCTGTTTTAGGTGAATGTTGGAGGTCTTCAACAGAATCTAGTCGTTGGATAGCGGTTTCTCCTCAGCTAGTCAATGATCCAACTGTTTCCTTGTTTATCGCCGATATTAAATGTATATCGGTTACAACTTTGACTCCATCTTCAATCATAGACCATGATTTACACTTCTATCTTTGATTTCTTAACTTGAAGATCATAATATAGACGTTGCTACGTGTATAATTCTATATTATGACTTATTTATACCTGCAATCATATATAGGAAAACTAATTTGTTAGTTCATTCTTAGGATGTGCACATGCTGAATTATTGTTACATCCTGAAGTCAGCAGAGTCCTTTAGCATTCTGAGAATGGTACATTAGGGATGTATGGTAAAATCATCCTGAGGATTTTCACCCACAACAATGATCACTACCACAATAGACTTAAAAAAGTGGGCTCCAGTCTAGTCATTGTATCCTTCATCACCTACTGGAAGATCCTTCACCACCCCAGCCACCTTAGCCTCTGCCTCCTTCACCCCGGCATCTTCAGGATCCTTAGGTGCATCCATAGGATGAGCAACTAGGAAAGGCTCATAGACCACATTTTTTCCACCAAGGCCCTTGATTTTTTCCTTCCAAGCTTCGACATCCCAGTCATCCTTCTTAAAACTAGGATCCTTAGCTTGGAGAGCCATTTTCACCCTAGCCTGTAAGACAGATGTAGATGCACTTTATGGGACTAATGCTTCGGATTGTAGATTTAACATATGTTAGTGATTTTTGGAAGGTCAAAGGTGTGTTCTGAAGGGCGAAGGTAGAAGTCTGGAGGGCGAATGTGAGAATGGTCTTTGATGTATTGTATGTTCGTACTTATGTGATGGGCGAATGTGGACGAAGTCCAGATTTGTACCTTAACAGAGGGCGAACGTGCAGATCCTATATATAGGTTTTGCTTGTTTGATAAGTTAGAATAGTTGGTTATTGTGTGTGTGAAGGTCAGGTTATTGCTATCTAGATTAAGTGTGTTTGAAAGTGAGGTAATCAGTTTGTATTGAATATTTTGAGTCAAGTTATCTATAAAATGATGTTTGAAAAGGTAATTCGTGTGTTGTGATTCGTGTATTATCATTTTGTTCAGTTCTAGGGTTTCCGCACCTGGAATTGTGACTTGTATGATCATATTTCCTGTCTATTGCTAAAATTCTTCATCACTTCCGGGTCTTAGATTCCACCTTCGGGGCATCGGGGGTGCGAAAGTGGATTTGGGAGGTACGAAGGTAAGTATTTCTAGACGAAAGTGAATATTATCTGGTGATTTCTACATTCGGGTGAACCTTTTGGACGAAAGTGAGTTCTCCAATGGCGAAAGTAGAAGGTGTTAGTGAAATTTTTCAAGTTTGGTGAATTTCTAACTTTGTGAACATCATGTGGGGATTTCCAACTACACCAAGACCGGGAACGACACAGCAACAACAGCAAGTGACCATGGACCCATGGACAGTGGCAGCTCAGAAATCGAACACTCAGTCGTCACAACTAATTAACTACTTAGCGATGACTAGTTCGATGCCTCAGAGCGTTGCATCTTCGTCACAACAACCTGCAGCAGATTATTGGGGAGTAGCAGCCGCGGTGGTAAAACTCAAACTACTAATGCTATTTCTACACTAATCAATGATTTATCTTTAGGTAGCGGGAATAGGCCACCCAAGCTAATGGAGATGCAGGAGTACAACCGGTGGCAGAAGAAATTTAAGATTCATCTTGAAGGCATGGGGTTGGAAGGAACGGAGGCTTGGCAGATGATAGCTAAAGGTTATGTGGCACCAGTATTAGAGAACACCGGTGAGCAGGTTCCTCTGGAAAGCTTGACTGACGATGAGAAGAAGAAATTCGCGGTGGAGAAGAAGGCGTATTCTCAACTGACACACGCGATCACAAACGATTTATTACATCAGTTTGGGTCGTGCACTACTTCTAAACAGTTATGGGATGTTCTAAAGAATCGTCATGATGGTAACGAGAAGACGAGAAGGTTGAGAATGGAAGAGCTGAGGAAAGAATTTGAGAACTTCAGCTATGTCGGGAACGAGACGTTGAAAGAATAGACTCCCAGATATTGTCACTTACTAACTGAACTGTCAAGTTATGACATTAAGATTCCTATGTCTGATCTGGTGGACAAATTTGCTGATGCATTACCACCGTACTGGGATCAACACATCGAGGTACTCAAAGAGAAGGATGCTTACAAGTATTGGACCATCAATGAGTTTATTCAGAAGCTAGAAAACAAAGAACTCGAGGAGAAGAGGAAAGCTAAGAGATCTCAGATTCCTCAGAACCCAGAGTTGTATCATGTGTCATGGAACCACCCAAACAACCGATCAACTACCTAGCACAAACTTCATCTTACTCACAACCATCATATACACCACCACCACAACAATACACAAATCCTTTCATTTCACCATTTTCTCCGATGCAACAAGCTGCATGTTATTCTGCTAATCAACCACAACAACAACCTCAACAACAACCTTACATGACACAGATGAATCAAACCAATCAGAAACCGGTAGTATTGGAGACATCCAATATGAATAACGTGACTTTGGAGGTTGCTGAGCAACATATTGCGTTAGTTTCTGCAATGGTTGCTTCTTATAACGGTTTAGTTGCAAGTCAAATTGGGAATAACAACTTAACCAATGAAGACTATGCACAAATCGATAAAGAGGAGATGGGGCTTATTGACATTCAATGGGCTTTCGCAAGTATTATGAGACGGGCAACCAAGTTCATAGAAAAGACCGGAAGAACTGATCTGGGTACTTCTCCGAACACCACATATGGCTTTAACAAGGAGAAAGTTACATGCTTTAATTGTGGTGGAAAAGGGCACTTCAAAAGAGAATGCACTCAGCCTACTAAACAAGGTAACAAAAATCCATTCAACTCAAACTACCAAAACCGTCAATCTCAAAATCAAAACCAAGTTTCTTTCCAAAACAACAACTATCAAAACCAAAACAATTACGAAAACCAACAAAACACCTCGAAAAACAACCAAAATAGACAACCAAACACAACCAACCAGAATCAAACTCAACCACCAAATAACACAAACAGAACAGTCATACCCATCACTACACCAAATGAACAGCCACAAAATAACAATCAAAATCAAGCTTTGGTGATACAGAATGATGAGAGGTTTGATTGGACTGGCGGCAAATTGGTGTTGAAGAGATAACCACTAGTGGGAATGTGGCATCTGTTGCACAACAGGTTGATATAGAGGAGTCGGTGATAGTTGATCAAGATGAAGAAACTGAGAGTGAGGTTGAGGAATCAGTTGAAGAGATGAATGTAGAGAATGAATCTTTTAAAATTCAGGCTGAAGAAACAAGTTCGGGAGTTGTGATTGACTCAGTCACAGACGTTCCTGAGGAGAGTGAGTCGGTATATTTGGATTCAGACAGTGAATCAGATTCAGAGGCCATTGTAACTTCTTTGGATGATGACATTGATCAATTACTGGCTTAAGCTTATTTTCTTAAGACGAGGAAGTCGTGCATAGTGGATGACGCCTTTACCAGAATCGATTATTCAAAGTTTTTCGCTGGAAAGGAATCTCATTTTGCTTTAATGGCCATGACAAATCCTCCAAAACAGGTAAGTTCCGAATCAACCACTGACATTCGTAGTAAGAAATATTGTGGCACCTGTGACAGATTGACAGAAGAAAACAAAGAACTTCGCATTCAACGTGATAGTACTGTGATTAACTGTCAATCTGCTCAGAAGGAAGTGATTGCGTTCAACAAAGTACTTGATGGGTACAAAAAGGACATTTCTGACCTAAAGAAAACTCTTTCATTAAAACAATTAGCAATTAACAATTACATTAATGAACTTGAAAACACTAAGTTGGAAATGGCCACCATCAAGTGTTTTGCTGAAAAGGTCAACAAGAAGCTTGAAAGTTACAAGCACATTGCTTATGTCGTTGATCATATCATTGAAGAACCATCTCAAACCACAAGTTATAAGTCTGTGCCATCTCCGATGCTTTTTTAAAATCACAATTGTCATCAAGTGACACCGGAGAGCTCAGTAAAATCAGACTCTGCATCGGAAGATGAATCCAATACTTCTAGTGTTGGTGATCCTCATTCCAATGTGAGACCGATTTTAGGTTTGAATGATGAGGGAGTTACAGCTGAAAATGATGATTCAGACTCTGAGAGTGACAAATCTGATAATGTGAGTGATATTCCAAAAGAAAATCACATTATTACGAATGAACCAGTGTCACCGTCTCAGCATGTTCATCCGATGGCTAACGCACATCATGATAAAAAGTCTGAAATGAAAGATGTTAAAAAGGATTCGGGTGACAAACCAGTCAAGGTATTTTAACGGATGGAAGGATCCGATAAGATTATCTCTAACGAGGAATATCCAATCAAGTTTGCTAACTATTCTAAAATCGAGAAAATTTGGCAAGAAAGCACAATATGGTTTCCAAAACATGAGAGATCAAATGATATTCCACCTGAAATCTTAAAGAAACTGTATTTGGATGTTCCAAAAGAACCAAAAGTTCATGTCACCAAATTCATTAAACCGAAACATAAAGCAAACGGTTTTCATGAGCCTGCATACTCTAGGGGCCCAGCTCCTGAGAGTTTAAGAATGCGATGTATTGATGATCAATATCCCGTCAATACATACGCAAAGCCGAATGCTCCAAATGTGTTTGAAGAGTACTGTGCATGCTTTAAGTGCGGGGAACGAGGGCATTTACTTGCTCACTGCCCGTATGTAAGGCACAAAAGGCACGAGGTTGAAGTGAGGCAATCTATGAGAAAGCCGGTTGACAATCATTACTATCCACAAAGACGATTTGTTCCTCAATCAGCACCATTTTATAACCAAAACAATTTTTATCAAAAGAGGAATGAACGTCAATTTCATTATGATCGTCGTAACCGGATAGCGATGGAGAAACCGTGGAGAAAACCATTGGTGAACTCAACGGCTAATAGACAAAAGGTTCCACAAAAACCGGTTGTCAAATCAAATGTTGGACCTAAATCGGTTAAATCCGAGAAGGTAACCAAGAAGGTTTCATTTGTGAACGATCCTAAGAAATCGACTGAGATTCCAAAATCTCAGATTCGTATCTTGAAATGTTCGGAACAGTCTTGGACACCAAACGGTACTCCGGGAGCCTCTACTTCAAAATCCAATGAAAAAGTTGAAAAAGTCTTGAATGATCCTAAAAAGATTGTTCCAAAATCAAATGTTGAAGTTACTGAATCTTTGAAGGATGATACTCAAAGACCCCAGACCACTCAAGCTTGGGTCCCCGGAAAGAACTGACATGTTTACTTGATGTGTGCAGGGAGCTTCAGTTGACCCTATTAGCACTCTTTGGATTGTTGATAGTGGAGCTTCAGGCCACATGACAGGGGATTTGGCATTGTTGTTTGATGTGAAGAATATAAATGGAGGATATGTTGAGTGTCAGTCAAATATGTGACAAACAATTTTCTGTTTATTTTGATGACAAATCTTGCTATATTCTCAAACCGGGCTTCGAAATGCCAAAAGAGTGGGTTATGTTGAAGGCACCTCGCGTCAACAATCTCTATATTCTTGATATGTCCAAAGCAATGACGACCCAGGGGCAAGTGACATGTTTCCTATCAAAGGCTACTGAGAAAGAATCAATTATGTGGCACAGAAGAATGGGGCATATTCATTTGAGAAAGATGAACCACTTAGTGAAAAATGGACTTGTCGATGGCGTGAATGTTAAACATTTCCATTTGAACGACAAGTGTGTAAGTTGTAAGAAAGGAAAGCAACACAGACAATCCCACAAAGTGAAGAAAATAAACTCTGTTGAGATGCCGCTTGAGCGATTGCACATGGACCTATTCGGACCTGTCAAACGCAAAAGTCATCTTGGGGAGCTTTATTGGTTAGTCGTTGCTGACGATTATTCAAGATTCTCATGGGTAATGTGTTTGCATCAGAAAAGTGACACTTTTAATAATCTGAAAGTTCTGTTCACTCGATTGGAAAACATCTATGGTCTAAAGATCAAGCGAATTCGGAGTGATAACGGGACGGAGTTCAAAAATGCCAAGATGGACGAACTTTGTGAAAGAAAAGGAATCCGTCATGAATATTCGGCCTCAACAGAACGGTGTTGCTGAACGGAAAAACAGGACTCTCATAGAAGCGGCTAGAACAATGCTAGCAGACTCGAATCTTCCAGTAATGTTCTGGAACGAGGCGATTTATGCGGCAAACTATACTCTTAATCGGGTTTTAACAGTGAAGAAGTTTGGCAAAACCTCTTATGAGCTGTTACACCGAAGAAAGCCGAACTTGGAGTATCTAGAACATTTTGGGGCTCCGTACACGATGTTGAATCCAAGTGAAAAGTTTAGTCCGAAAGCTGAAGAGGGATACTTTGTTAGAACCTTCAGAATCGGAAGATGACGGAGAATTTGAAGAAGTTATTCTTGAAAATGCAACAGAGGCACCGCCAGTGAACCCAAATCTAGATGGATGCAGTAGAGAACTTGACTACTCAGACGGGAGTTACTGTACCTGAACATCCGGAATCTCGGATTTACCGTATTCACCAGCTAGAGCAAGTTATCGGTGACCCTGGTAGAAGTGTTATGACGACAGGACAGCTAAGAAGTGTCAATTCAACAGAAAGTTTTGCTGCTTTAGCTTTATATGCAAAAATACAAAAGTCTGGTTGTCAGAATGATTGGTCGTTTGCATATTATGTTTCGCAGGTCAAGCCGCGGACATATAAAGAAGCTCTTTTGGACGATGCCTGGGTTGAAGCGATGCAAGAGGAGTTGTTGCACTTTCAGAAGTTGGGAGTCTGGACACTCACGGATTTACCTTCAGGAAGAAAAAAGATTGGTACCAAGTGGGTGTTTAAGTGTAAGAAAGATGATCGAGGAGTGATCGTAAGGAACAAAGCCAGATTGGTAGTTCAAGGTTTTCATCAGATCGAGGGGATTGAATATAATGAAATATATGCACCTGTGGCGCACATAGAAGCAATCCGAATGTTTCTAGCGTTTGCCTCCTACAATAAATTTAAGGTGTATCAGATGGACGTCAAAAGTGCTTTTCTTTACGGTATGGTCAAAGAGGAGGTCTACGTCGGTCAACCACCGGGCTTTGAAGATCCTATCCACCGGGATAAGGTGTACGTCTTGAACAAAGCACTGTACGGGTTGCACCAGGCTCCACGCCAATGGTACGAGGAGCTGAGCACGTACCTCATGTCGAAAGGATTCAAACGCGGATTGGTCGACTGTACTTTGTTCACGAAGAAAACAGGAGATGATTTGCTTCCAATCCAGATTTATGTTGACGATATTATTTTTGGCTCAACTAACGAACTTTTGTGTAGGGAATTTGAACGTGTTATGCACGAAAAGTTCGAAATGAGTGCGATGGGGGAGGTGCAGTTTTTCCTCGGCTTGCAGATGGATCAAAGACTAACGGGGATCTTCATTCACCAGACCAAATACGTATCCGAAGTCTTGAGCCGGTTCCAGATGGAGGATTCCAAGCCGATGGATACCCCGATTCAGCCTAATCACGGGATTGGAGTTGATGCTAAGGGGGAGCTGACGGACCCGTTTACATACAGAGCAATCATCGGATCTCTAATGTATCTAACCGCATCTCGGCCAGACATAATGTTCGCCACATGTCTCTGCGCACGTTTCCAGTCGAAGCCGAAACAAAGTCATCTGACAGCGGTCAAGCGTATCCTTAGATATCTGAAGGGTTGTCCCTCGAGAGGACTTTGGTACCCTAATGATGATAATTTTGACTTTATCGCATTTAGTGATGCAGATTGGGGCGGCTGTGACAAGGACCGCAAATCCACGACAGCTGAATGCGAGTTTTTAGGGAGCAGGTTAGTCACCTGGCAATGTAAGAAGTAGACTTCGGTCGCATTGTCTACCTGCGAAGCAGAGTACATAGCAGCCTCGAGTTGTTGTTCGCAAGTTCTCTGGATTCAGCAGCAGATGGTGGATTATGGTTTGCAATTTCTTAAAACCCCTATACACTCTGATAATGAAGCCGCAATCGCTTTAACTAAAGATACGGGCAATCACTCTAAAGCTAAACATATCCGGATTAAGTATCACTTTATCCGTGATTGTTATGCCAAAGAGCTGATCGATATGGTCAAAATCCACACTGACTATCAACGAGCAGACTTGTTCACAAAAGCTTTTGACAAATCCAGATTCGAATATCTTTAAAAAGTAAACAATATAAAAGAAAAACAAGACTGATCATCACCTCGGTTTATCGCTTTTTAGTTTTAAAATTTTCTTTAAGTTTTTACAGTTTTTCAGAAAAATTCAAAAACCCAAAAATATGTTTTACATTTTAGGGGGAGTCTTTTATCAGAAAAACCAAAAACATTGAAAAATTCAAAAATGACATAAAAATAGAAAAACCCAAAATGATTTCCAGGATAAAAAGAGGAAATGATAGTACATCAGTGGGGATCTGACACAGGCTAAAGATATGTAATGAAATATGAGGCGTGTGTTGATTACGTGTGATGTGCTGATAGGCTTCGTAGACTAATAACTGCGTACATTAGTGATACAAACATAACGAACTACTCGTTCGTGGCTGAACACCTCATGGGCATATGGTCTTAGTACCATAATTTCGTTTGATAGAGTTGCCAACATCTGAGGTTTCGGGTCGTTATGTTATTGTTATCCGGGATATTCTGATTAAACTTTTGTCGTATTAATTAACGGACCTAGTTTAATCAGAATATTTGCTAAAAAGAGCTTAAATGCCAAAACCAAAAGTTACCGAATTGAGGAACTTCATGTTATTATTGATCAAAGATCATAATTACATCGTGTCAATTTACTGATGCAAATCAGTAGTTGATATTAGCCTCAACCTGGTATATTTGCACAAGTTACTTTGCTGCATTCGTTTGCTGACCTCTACACCTCTTTGCTATATATCTTGTAACTAAACGGATAACTCTGGCATAATCACGCGTTACGAGGAAGCTTTGTGCACTCTCTTGATACGGGAGTATGTCGTGTGTGTGCGAACCACAACGTGTTAGTATAATACACCTAAATCGTATCATTTTAAAGCACTGGATAACAGTCTGCATGTGAGCTTATGTGGACCACAATATTAGCAGTTGCAGGGTCACATACTGTTTCTAATGATAATATAAAAGATCAACGCTGTGGTCAGGTTTCTCAAACAACTGATATGATCCTCTTACCGGACATCACAAAACGTTTACTGCTTTATTTACTTTTGTGCATTTTAGTTTGTTTGTCATAAAGATACAAAACTCAAAAAAAATTTAGGTGTGTTTTGATATAAATTTCAGAAAAACCAAAAGCTTTACATTTCTGCGTTATTTTTAGATAACCGACGGTGTTTGATGGTCATTTTCTTAGATTTGATTAAACCATCTGAGCTTTGTATCATTCTAAACTGAAATAATGCATGTTTGAGACTTAATGTGTTGAAAAATGTTGAACGGGATTCGATTTCGTGATTTGGTAAAAATTTCAAAATTTTCCAATTCACATTCGCCCCTTAATTGGGTCGAATGTGGAAAAATTTTCACGTTCGAACTTTTATTTTTGGACGAAGTTGGATTTTTAATAAAACATTTTCACCTTCGGGTCTTAACTTCACATTCGTGCCATTCATTTGGGACGAATGTGGAATTTTTTTCACATTCGTCCATTGAGAAAGGGCGAAAGTGGCACATTATATATATACCAAAGCAGGTTTGAACCCTCAGTTCAAAAATTTTCAAAAAAATTTCAAAGTGCCAAGATCTTGTTGCCCTCTTTCTTTTCATTCTAGAATCTTATTCTCTATCATTAGCTGATTGTTTTGACTATATTTTTGCAGGTAATGGACTGTTTTTGATGTGTGATTTGTGGTTTTAAATACGAACCCTAACTGTTATCATCTGGACATGTTTGAATTGTTTTATACCAATTCTTTGATAAGGATTCAATCCTTATTAGTTTTAGGGGGAGAGTATAGAAAGAATTAGGGTTAATTCATTGATTATGACTGTTAATTGATTGTTTGAAGCTTTCGAACCCTAATTTCTTTTGAAAAACCAATAAGAATTGAATGAAAACAGAAATTGATGTTTACATAGGCTTAGTCGGCTGTTTTAGCATTTGTTTGAATCAAAATTACAAGTTAAAACACAACTGATTACAGATTTGAAATTTTGGGTCAATCTCGGTCACATTCGTACCATATAAACCGGCGAATGTGGAATCAAGAGGACGAATGTGTGATAACACGGACGAATGTACATTTTGCTTAATGAATTTTTACATTCGGGTCTTAATCTCACTTTCGAACCACAAAATTCTCACTTTCGTACCTATAAAACGGGCGAAAGTGGAAATGTGTTAAAACCTAAAATTTTCTAAGTTTGTCGTTTTTGTGTGTTTTGACGTATTTTTGTGTTTCTGCTTTACATATGGCTGAACAACCTGAAAATGTGGAAATTCCTGTGGAAGATGTGATTGTTCAGGACCCTGTGCAGGAAGTTCAAGTTGAGAATGCACCACAAGCATGGCCATTTGATGCTCCACATAATTGTTGTGCCTATGTTGGTGACGTGTGTAGAGGATGAATTTGACACGAAAACAGGATTATATGATCATACAAGTTACTAAACCAGGTGCGGAAACCCTAGCTTAGAACAAACTGATATAAACTCAATCAAAACACAATCAAAGTCATTTTAAAAGCTTTTCATAGATTAACTTTTCCAAATAATTGCTTACAACTTGATTACAGTTAATCTAGCACACTTCTAAACACTCTCAGACCTCTCTGGAACACACACCAAAAACACACACTCTAAATGACTCGTTATACATTACAAAAACCCAAAATCTATTTATAGCAGCTGCACATTCGCCCCTTCTCATTGGTCGAATGTAAGCTTTTTCCACATTCGCCCATATTGTATGGTCGAATGTGTCTTCTGTGTCATCCTATTCCAGATTCGTCCATCTACAAGCTACCTTCGCCCACTTGTATTTTCACCTTCGCCCAGTTTATCTTCCTTCGCCCCTTAACACATGTTAATATCTAATCATTAGTCGCAAAACGGCATCTACAAACTCCCCCTCGACTATTGATTAGATCGTTTTCTGTCTTCGTCCATGGCTTTATTCAGCAACTTGATTCTCAGCAAACTCTTCTGTTCTTTCGTCATCTCCGGCTCTAATTTTCTCTTTACCGGCTTTGACACATTAGCCATCTTCACCTTCTTGCCAAGCTTTCCCTCCAGATTACTACCAGCATTGATGTCATAAGCAAAGCAAACACCCACAACTTGTGTGTATTTCCTTGCTTGATCTGCATCGTTTGGCTCATGATGAATCGGATTATAAAAGAGCATGATGATGTCTTCGAAGGTGCAATTGATCAGCCACATAGGATCAAATACATGAACATGCTTGTATTTGTCCTTTCCCTCTCTCAACACGATCACTGCTTCTGCCTTCCTCCAATCATAATACCAGAAAATGAAGTCAGCACTGAAATGTTGAGGCATAGGCATCAAAGGTATCTTCCTCATAACTTCAGGTGCCTTATAAATCAAGGTAACCCTTTTCAACTTGGTTCTGGGATCAATATCCCTGTGAACTTTCCTCCGGGGATATTGTGGTTTGAATCTGTTCCACTTAGTTCTACTCTCCCAAACCAATTTATCAGCACACCAACCGACATGTGAATTATTCACTGAAGCACCCGACATTTGGAATCTGCAAAGATCTCTAACCGCCCAGTACGGTAGAGTCAGCAAGTCAATGAATCTGTAAAAGTACAAGATTCCAGATTCCCACTTAGCAGCTAAACACTTCAGCCTGCCTAAGTATGTCCACCCGAGAGCTCTGCCTCTGAACTTTGCATTGTGAAACCTATAAAAGTTTCCTTGAGCTTCAGGCTTCGGTCGGTTTTCATCCATCAGTCTTAATTTCTTCAAATACTCTTTCAATTCATCAGTCTTATTTGAAGATTCTGGCAAATCAGCTCCAAGCACTTTCTCTACAAACTCAGCACTCCTCTTCTTTGCCTTTCTTTTTGCAGACGTATTGTGTCTCTCAGTAAAATCAGGAAACACCACCTCTTCATCAGTTTGTCTGAAGTACTGTGGATATTCCTCATGTGTAATATCCTCTATCTCAACTTCTTCAAATTCAGGGGTTTCTTTGTCATCTGAGTGACTTCCAACATCCTTTTCAGGAATATGTGGAATCGACTCATCAACAATGAATTCTTCAAACGTTTTCCCTACCCTCTGTGCAAGTCCATCCAGGATCTCCTTAGCAACAGATGCAGGTACTTCCCCTTCTTCAAGATCAGGATCGTTATATTCCAATTCATATCGCATGTCATCTGTTTGGAATATTTCAGCAAAACGACCTGTGAACTCAATGGTCCATTCTCTTCTCTCTAACATGTCCTTGTATACTTGTTTTGCATCATCAGATAAGGACCTCACCTTCTCATTCCAAAACACAGTCTCATCATCAACATTCTCACTACTCTTCTTCGAACTTGACTCACCTGTGTCTTTCTTCTTCTTTGAAGGTGGTCTTTTCTCAAATGTAAACTTTGAAGTATCATCTCCTCCATCATTATCATCACTACTACTACTATCATCCTCCTTTTGGCTTCCTGAACCTTCAGCATCATCATCATCATCATTATTATCACCTTCATCATCACTCTTATCCGATTCTTCATTCTCATCATCCTCATCATCCTCATCTTCCTCTTTGTCAGATTCAGATGGTTCAAAGTCAACCTGTTCAACCTCTTTCTCTGTATCCTCCTCTCCCTCTTTCAGCTTGGGTGCAACATTGTACAGATTATCAATCAGCTCACTAAGCCGTTTGTTTTCAGCCTTCAACTCTTTATTGTCTTCTTTAATTGCCTTGTATCTGTTTTTGTTTCTCAGACACTTTCCTTCAAGCTTCTTATTCTTTGCTTCAAGCTTCTTTACCTTCTCATCTATATCATCTTGATTAGATTTAGAAGCTACAACGATCTGAAGCATTTTCTCTTCATTCTGCTTGAATCTGGCAATTTCAGCTTGCTGAGCCACTAGCATCTTCATCATGTCGTCCATTTTCTTATTCACCTGCTTCATCACATCATCATCCACAGTGACTTTCTTCGATTTGGACTTTGACTTAGATGGCTCAATCTCAGCTTCTTTTCCCTTCTGAGGCTTAGTAAACATATCAAGAACATTATCCAGTGCAATATTGAATTGATCCACTGGTAATGTTGTAGCCTCCTTAGTCTTTTGCTTCTTAGTTGCTGGTGAAGATTGTTTAGATGATGTACCAGCATCAGGTAATCTCTTCCCTTTCAACAATAAGTTCAATTCTTTCTCTCTCAGCTGCTTTGTACTAGTCTTCTTGGCCATGGTTTTGTGTTTGGGCTTGGGCAAGTTTACAACAACAGTTTCACCTTCATTCAACTCGTCCAAATTTATAGTCAACCCTTCATCTTCAGCACCAACAGACTGCTTGCTCTTCTTAGCTTCCTCAATCGATCTGTTCAGTGATTCAGACTCACCAACCAAAGTGGCCTTTTGTTTGGTAGTCCGGACATTTTCAGCATCCGAATCCCACTGTTCTTCAGTCTCTGTCTCCTCTGAATCAACAGACTCTTCATCTACCAAACTCGTACCCTTCTTAGCAGTTGTTTTCTTCCTCACCACTTGTTGTTTTGAACTCCCCTGATCTGTCTTTCCCTTACCCTTCCCTTTGGCTCCGGGATTGACAACTTGTCTTTTCCTCTTCGTGCTTGCATCAGCATAAACTAATGGATCATCATTATCACTGTCACTATCAGGATGCCTCGCTGTATTCTTTCCAGGATCCATGTAATCCTCTCTAGCCAAGGCTCCAAACAATCTTCTGTAAGGTGGTCTCTCGTTATCCGGCACACCTTTGTAACCTTTCATTCTAACCAAGGTTCTAACATTCATATGATCCATATTAAGTATCTGTGTTGGATCCTTCTTCAAGTTTGGATATTTGTGATCGAAGATCATCATCAAAAATCTAGGATAAAGCATGAAGTATTTCTTCTTCAAACCCTTCAACATTTCCAGCATGTGATCTAAGATCATCCCAGCAACATTAAATGGTTTATTGAGAGTCAACGCAACCATTAACGAGCTCAAACTTTTCCTCATCACGTCATAACCCCCACTAACACATCCAAATACTAGTATGATGACGTGAGCAAAATACTTGAACTGCACGCTCAGTTTCCCTTTATACATAGAACCATCAGTGATCGGTCCTTTGTATTTCATCCTCAGGAAACAGGCTTTCTGCTCAGTCCAGGATAATTCCCTTGGATCCTCACTTGTTTCAAATTGGATCTGGAGAGCTTCTCTGATATCAGCTTCAGTGATGAACATCTCCATTCCCTGAATCTTGCTTTTAATGATCGTCTGATTGTCAAAGTAATCATACTTGGCATTGTTGTAAAAATCCTCAACTATATCCTTGTAGATAATAGTTGGTGTGGCCAAGGCATAAACCACTCTGCATCTTTTCAGAAACTTGATGATCTCAGTAAATTCCACGTTCTTCTCAACATCTCCCAGATACGCGCAACAATTATGAGTCTTCTCAAACGGCCATTTAGTACCGCTTGATGATTCTCCTTCTGGTACAGTCTCTGGAATAGGATCAGTAACTTCTATCTCCACAGGAATCTCAATATTTGCTTGTTCTTCAGCCATCTGAAATGTAAAATCAAAATAAACGTCAAAACACGAAATCGACAAAACTTGAAAAATTTTGGACTTTTGAAATTTCACATTCGCCCATAATGAACTGATCGAATGTAGATTATTTTGGCCGAAGGTGTAAGATTTTGGTCGAATGTAAAGTGATTTTGATAAAAATGATACATTCGCCCGTTTAATGTTTCCTTCGTCCAATTTGTTCCACCTTCGTCCAGTCGATGGACCGAAGGTAAAACCTGTTTTATCCCAAAATTTGAAAAATTTTCAATCATGTTTTAAACCTTTAATTTTGATCAGATTCTACTCTAACATGGCCGACTAAGCTTCGTCAACCATCAATTGACCTTAAAATTCATTCAACATCAGTTTTCAAAAGAAATTAGGTTTTTATTTTATCAATCAATCAATCAGTGATTAAACCTTGTTTATATACTAATTCCTAATACATTCTCCCCCTAAAACTGATGTGGGATGAATGTTTAACAAAATCAAGCATTAAGAACCACTGAAAATCCCTAAACCCTTAAACCCTAGGTCCGGTTACTAAACAAACGATTCCGGCTTGAATCCTTGTCCATTACCTGTAAAACTTATATGAAAATGATCAGTAAGATGCAAGGATCAAAACGCACAAGCAAGGAAATCAAAATCAACAAGGGTCTGGTATTGAAGAAATTTTGAAAAAATATTGAAGTGAGGGTCGAACCTGTAATTTGTTTATAAATAGGCTGCACCTTCGTCCGTTTATAGGGTCGAAGGTGGGAATGTTCTACATTCGCCCACAATCTAATGTGCCCGAATGTAGAATGTGTACCCGGAAGTGGAAATCAAACACACAACCCACATTCGCCCGTTTTAGCCTGACCCGAAGGTGAAAAAATTTCCACATTCGTCCCAATGAAGGGCGAATGTAAAATGGAAATTTTTGAAAAATTTTGCCAAATTACAAATTGGAATCCCGTTCAACATTTTTCAATCCGTTAAGCTTCCAAAACACAAATTTTTACTTTTAGAATGATACAAAGCCCAGATGGTGTTTTCAAATCTCAGAAATTGACTATCAAGCATCCCCGGTTATCAAAAATAAAGCAGAAATGCAAAAATATTTGGATTTTTCTGAAATTTTATCAAAACACACCTAAAATCTTTTTGGATTTTGTATCTTTTTGACATTAAAAGTAAATTGCAACAAAATAAAATGCATCAAAGTAAATGAAAGCAGTAAACATTTTGTGAAATCCGGTCAGAGGATCATATCAGTTTTCTGAGAAATCTGATCACAGCGTTGATCTTTTTGATTAATATTATCATTAGAAACAGTATGTGATACGGCAATTGCTGATATTGTGGTCCACGTAAGCTCACATGCAGACAATTACGCAATGCTTTAAAATGATACGAGTTAGGTGTATTAGACTAACACGATGTGGTGCCCACACACACGACATACTCCCGTATCAAGTAATTGCACAAAGCTTCATCGTAACGCGTGATTATGCCAGAGTTATCCGTAAAAGTTACAAAGTATATAGCACAGAGGTGTACAGGTCAGCAGTTGAATGCAGCAGAGTAACATGTGCGTATATACTAGGTTGAGGCTGATATTAATCACTGATATGCATCAGATGATCAATACGATGTAATAATGATCTATGATCAATTAAAACATAAAGTTCCTCAATTCGGTAACTTCCGGTTTTGGCAATTAAGCTCTTTTAGCAAATATTCTGATAAAACTAGGTCCGTAAATCAATACGACAAAAGTTTATCAGAATATCCCGGATAACCATAACATAACGACCCGAAACCTCAGATTTTGGCAATCCTATCAAACGAAATTACGGTACTAAGACCATATGCCCATGAGGTGTTCAGCCACGAACGCGTAGTTCGTTATGTTTGTATCACTAATGCACGCAATATTTAGTCTACGAAGCCTATCAGCATATCACACGTAATCAACACACGCCTCATAAACTATACATTTCTTTAGCCTGTGTCAGATCCCCACTGATGTACTATCATTTCCTCTGTTTTACCAGGAAATCATTTTTGATTTTCTAATTTTTTAGGTCTTTTTGAATTTTATAATGTTTTTGGATTTTCGGATAAAATGGCTCCCCCTAAAATAAAGAACATATTTTTGGGATTTTCGATTTTTCTGAAAAACAAAAACAAAAATTTGAAAGAAACAATCCACTCGAAAGCATCAACTTCTTTGAGGATTAAACAATCCCCTCGAAAGCATCAACTTCTTTGAGGATTTCGAAAGTAAAGAGAAATTCCCAATTAGCAAAGAGAAATTCCCAATTAGCAAAATATAAAAACTAAAAACTAAAAAGCGATAAACCGAGGTGCCGATTAGTCCTGTTTTTCCTTTATATTGTTTACTTTTAAAAGATATTCAAAGCGTGAACGGTCAAAGGCTTTAGTAAACAAATCTGCACGTTGGTAGTCAGTATGTATTTTGACCATATCAATCAATTCCTTAGCGTAACAATCACGGATAAAATGATATTTGATCCGGATGTGTTTCGCTTTAGAATGATTATCCGAATTTTTAGTTAATGCAATTGCGGCTTCGTTGTCACAGTAAATAGGAGTTTTAAGAAACTGCAAACCGTAATCCACCATTTGTTGTTGAATCCAGAGTACTTGCGAACAGCAACTCGAGGCTGCAATATACTCGGCTTCACAGGTAGATTGTGCTACGGAAGTTTGTTTCTTGCATTGCCAGGTGATTAACCTGCTCCCGAAAAACTGGCAACCAGCTGTAGTAGATTTGCTATCTTTGTCACAGCCGCCCCAATCTGCATCACTAAAAGATATGAAATCAAAATTATCATCATTAGGGTACCAAAGTCCTTTTGATGGACAACCCTTCAGATATCTAAGGATACGCTTGACCGCCGTCAGATGACTTTGTTTCGGCTTCGATTGATAACGGGCACAGAGACACGTTGCATACATAATATCTGGTCGAGACGCCGTCAAATACATCAGAGATCCGATGATTGCTCTGTATGTAAAAGGATCCGTCAGCTCCCCTTTTGCGTCCACTCCAATCCCGTGATTGGGTTGAATCGGGGTATCCATCGGCTTTGAGTCCTCCATCTGGAACCGGCTCAAGATGTCGGAGACATATTTCGTTTGGTGAATGAAGATCCCGTCGGGTCTTTGGTCCACCTGCAAGCCTAGGAAAAACTGCATCTCCCCCATTGCGCTCATTTCGAACTTTTCCTGTATGACAGTTTCGAACTCCCTGCATAAAAGCTCGTTAGTTGAACCAAATATTATATCATCAACGTATATCTGTACTAGAAGCAAATCATCTCCCGTCTTTTTCGTAAAGAGGGTGCAATCGACGAGGCCGCGCTTAAATCCTTTGGTGATGAGGTATGTACTCAGCTCCTCGTACCACTGCCTCGGAGCCTGGTGCAAGCCATAAAGAGCTTTGTTCAACACGTAGACCTTATCCCGGTGGATTGGGTCCTCAAAGCCTGGTGGCTGCCCGACATACACCTCTTCCTTGACTTTCCCGTACAGAAATGCGCTTTTCACGTCCATCTGATAAACTTTGAATTTCTTATAAGAAGCAAACGCGAGGAACATCCGAATAGCTTCGATTCGTGCTACCGGTGCATAGATTTCGTTATAATCAATCCCTTCGATTTGATGGAATCCCTGCACTACCAATCTGGCTTTGTTTCGAACAATTACCCCACGATCATCCTTCTTACACTTAAACACCCATTTGGTGCCAATCTTCTTCCTATCCTGCGGCAAATCCGTGAGCGTCCAAACTCCCAATTTCTGGAATTGTAATAACTCCTCCTGCATAGCTTCCACCCAGGCATCATCCTTCAAAGCGTCCTTGTATGTCCTTGGCTCTACCTGCGACACATAACACGCAAACGACCAATCATTTTGACTACCAGATTGTTGAATTTTGGCATATAAGGCTAAATCACCAAAACTCTCTGGCGTATTAACGCTCTTAAGCTGCCCTCTGGTCATAACACTACTTCCAGGATCACCGATAACTTGCTCCAGCGGGTGTATACGATGAATCCGAGATTCCGGATAATCAGGTACTTGCACTCCCGTCTGAACAGTCAAGTTCTCTACAGCATCCAGATCATGACCCGTATTTGATGATGAAGCCACATCAGAAGTTGGAGTTGGGTTCACTGGCGGTGCCTCCTGTTCTTTAGCTTGATCAAGAATAGCTTCTTCAAATTGTTCATCTTCAGATTCTGAAGTGTCTAATGAAGTTGAAGCCTCTTGAAATATTTCTTCTTCTTGTATAGGAGCATTGGTATCATTAGAAGCTGGTAGGGGGTTCACGGTGATCGGACGCACCAACGGTGAAGTTGTTGCATTTTCACACTCGTAAAGTAATCTGATAACAGCTTCTTCAACCAAGCTATCTAGATTGAATGATTCAAAGAAATCTTTGTAATCAAACATCCAATCAGGACCCGTGCCTTGAATATTTTGAGTATATCGTTGAACTTCCACGTTAGCCCAGTCTTCCACACGACGAGTTCGCTTGTTGTATACCCATTTGAGCGGGGTTGCATATCCAACAAAGTAACCCTCCTCGGCTTTAGGACTAAACTTTTCGCTTGGATTCAACATGGTGCAAGGCGCCCCAAAAGGTTCTAGATACTCTAAGTTCGGCTTTCTTCGGTGCAACAGCTCATAAGATGTTTTACCAAACTTCTTCACTGTTAGAACCCGATTTAATGTGTAATTTGCTGCATAAATCGCCTCGTTCCAGAACATTACTGGAAGATTTGAATCAGCGAGCATTGTTCTAGCCGCTTCAATTAGAGTCCTATTCTTTCGTTCAGCAACACCGTTCTGTTGAGGGGTGTACGGAGCCGAATATTCATGATGTATTCCTTTGTCTTCACAAAGTTCATCCATCCTGGCATTTTTGAACTCCGTCCCATTGTCACTCCGAATTCTCTTTATCTTCACATTGTAGAGATTCTCCAATCGAGTGAACAGAACTTTTAGATTGATAAAAGTGTCGCTTTTATTCTGCAAACACATCACCCATGAAAATCTTGAGTAATCGTCAGTGACGACTAAACAATAAAGCTCTCCAAGATGACTTTTGCGCTTGACCGGTCCGAAAAGATCCATGTGCAGTCGCTCAAGTGGCATCTCAACAGAGTTAACCTTTTTCACTTTGTGGGACTGTTTGTGTTGCTTCCCCTTTTTACAACTCACACACTTGTCATTTAGATGGAAATGTTTCACGTTTACTCCATCGACAAGTCCATTTCTCACAAGTTGATTCATTTTCTTCAGATGAATGTGCCCCATTCTTCGGTGCCACATTATCGATTCTTTCTCAGTCGCCTTGGACAAAAAGCATGTTATTTGCCCCTGTGATGTCATCACCTTGGACATATCAAGAATGTATAGATTGTTGACGCGAGGTGCCTTCAACATTATCCACTCTTTAGGAATTGTAAAGCCCGGTTTCAGAATATAGCAGGATTTGTCATCAAAATGCACAGTAAATTTCTTGTCACATATTTGACTGACACTCAACAGATTGTAGTCTATCTGCTTCACATACGAAATCCGCTCGAAACTCACTATCCCATTGCTCACACTTCCTTCCATTGTGATATATCCACCTTTGTTTCCTGCAAACGCTACATACCCGCCATTGATGTTCTTCACGTCGAACAGCAACGCAAGATCCCCTGTCATGTGGCCTGAAGCTCCACTATCAACAATCCAAAGACTGCTAATAGGGCCAGCTGAAGCTCCCTGCACACAAAAAGTAAATCAGTTAGTTCTTTCGGGGGACCCAAGCCTGAGTCTTGGGTCTTTCAACATCAGGTTTCACAATAACATTGTCACAAACATTTTTAACAACATTTTGATCAATCTTTTTCTGATTGTTCAAAACAGTTTCCTTTCTCTCAATAACTTTTGAAGTTGAGGCTCCTGGAGTACCATTGGGTGTCCAAGATTGTTCAGTCCTTTTCAGGATACGAATCTGAGACTTTGGGTTCTCAGTCGGTTTCTGAACATTGTTAGCAAATGTAACTTTCTTGGTAACCTTATCTGATTTAACAGACTTAGGTCCAACATTTGATTTGACAATCGGTTTTGATGGAACCTTTTGCCTCTCAACTGTTGTGTTCACCACAGGCTTCCTCCACGAATTTTCCGTCGCAATCCGATTCCTTCTATCATAGTGCATTGGACGAGTGTTCCTCATTTGAAAATTGTTTTGATTATAAAACGGTTGTGGTTGTTGAGGAACAACTCTCCTATGTGGTGGCACATAATGATCAATCGGTTTTCTCATGGAATTCCTCACCTCCACCTCGTGCCTCTTGTGCCTTACATATGGGCACTGAGCAAGTAAATGCCCACGTTCCCCACATTTAAAACACGCACGGTACTCTTCAAAAACATTCGGAGCATTTGGTTGAGCAAATGATCTAACAGGATATTGATCATTATACTGTTGCTTTCTTAAACTCTCAGGGAGTGGCCCTTTTGAGTAAGTAGGCTCATTAAAACCATTAGCTCTGTTTTTGGGTTTAACAAACTCTGTGACATGGACCTTTGGTTCTTGAGGAACATCCAAATACAACTTCTTTAACAAAGCTGGTGGAATTTCATTTGTTCTCTCATGTTTTGGAAACCAAATGGTACTTTCTTGCCAAATCTTTTCGATTTTAGCATAGTTGGCATTTTTTATTGGAAAGTCCTCGTCAGAGATGATTTTATCGGATCCTTCCATCCGATAAAATACCTTGACAGGTTTGTCACATTGTTCGTTTTTATCATTCTTTTCAAGATCTTTCTTCACCACATTAAGATCTTTCTTCACAACATTCTTCTCAGACTTATTCACATGATGAACATTTCTCATCGGAACAATTTGAGATGATGAAACTGGTTCATTTGTAATGATGTGATTTTCTTTTGGAATTTCACATGCATTAACAGTTTGGTTACAACCAGAATCATCACTCTCTGAGTCTGAGTCAACACTTTCAGCAGTAACACCCTCATCATTGATTCCCAAAATCGGTCTAACATCGGAATTTGGATCACCAATACTTGAAGTATTAGATTCATTTTCCGATGCTGAATCAGATTTTACCGAACTCTCCGGTGTCACTTGGTGACAATTATGGTTTTCAAAAAGAACCGGAGATGGTACAGCCCGATAATTGGTGGTTTTATCATCAATGATGTGGTCTACCACATAAGCAATATGCTTATAACTTTCCAACTTTTTGTTTACTTTTTCAGCAAAGCATTTGATGGCGGCCATTTCCAACTTGGTATTTTCAATTTCATTGATATAGTTGTTAATTGCCAATTGTTTCAAAGACAAAGTGTTTTTCAAGTCGGAAATGTCCTTTTTGTAGCCATCTAATACTTTGTTAAAAGCATTCAACTCTTTGCGAGTAGATTGACTGTTCATGATAGCACTATCACGTTGAACACGGAGTTGTTTAACCTCCTCAATCAATCTATCACATGTACCACAATATTTTTCACTTGTATTATCAGTACTACATGCAGAACTTACAGGTTTTGGCGGATCAGTCATGGCCATTAATGCGAAATGAGCTTCCTTTCCTGCAAAGAATCTGGAATAATCAATCTTTGTGAAAGCATCATCTGCAATGCACGACTTCCTTGTCATCAGAAAATCTGCTTCTGCAAGCAACTGATCAATATCTTCATCAAGAGAATTAACACTTGCTTCTGTATCCGATTCACTGTCTGAATCAGAATAAACTGATTCACACTCCTCAGGAATGTCAGAAACAGTATCAATCACAACTCCAGAACTTGTCTTTTGAGCTTCAACATCAACCTCAGCATTAACCTTGACAGGTTCAAATTCCCCATCCATCTCCGCCTCAGACTCATCACTGTCAACCTCAGTTCCTACCTTCTCCTCCATCGTCACAGAATCTTCAACATCAACCTGATATGCAACACAAGCCACATTTCCCCCAGTGGTGATTTCCTCAACACCTATCTGAATGCTCGACCAGTCAAACCTCTCATCTTGTTGAGTAACCAATGCTTGATTGGTATTCTGTTGTTCATTTGGTGTAGTGATCGGTATGACTGTTCGGTTAGTATTGTTTGGTGTTTGGGTTTGTGTCTGGTTTGGTGTGTTTGGTTGTCTATTTTGGTTGTTATTAAAGTTGTTTTGATGGTTGTTTTGGTAAGAAACTTGGTTTTGGTTTTGTTGTTGACGGTTCTGATAACTGGCATTGAAAGGGTTTCTATTGCCTTGTTTTGGTGGCTGGGTGCATTCTCGTTTAAAGTGACCTTTACCTCCACAGTTAAAACATGTCACTTTCTCCTTATTGAACCCGTAGGTTGTGTTAGGAGAAGTTCCCAAATCTGTTCTACCTGTCTTCTCAATAAACTCAGTTGCTCTTCGCATTATACTCGCAAATGCCCATTGGATATCAATGAGTTCCATCTCCTCCTTGTCAATTTGTGCATAGTCTTCATTGGTCAAGTTGTTATTCCCAATTTGACTAGCAACTAAACTATTGTAGGAAGAAACCATTGCAGAGACTAATGCAATGTGTTGCTGAGCAACTTCAATTGTCACATTTCCAAGATTGGATGTCTCCAAAACCACTGTTGGTTGATTAGGTTGGTTCATTTGGTTCATTGGTTGTGGTTGAGATTGACTAGCAGTGTAAAAAGCTGCTTGTTGCTTTGGGGAGAATGGTGGAATGTAAGAATATTGATATGGAACTTGTGGTTGTGGTTGTGATAAAGATGAAGTTTGTTGTTGGTAGTTAATGATAGGTGATTCCACAACATTAGATACACATGCAACATGTGGTGCAACTAGCCCTCCTGAACTTGCACTAGCTGGAACTGAAGATCCTCCAAAATATAAGTTTGGATTCTGAGGAATCTGTGCTCTCCTAGCCTTCCTCTTCTCTTCCAACTCTTTGTTTTCCAGCTTCTCAATGAACTCCTGGAGAGACCAGTATTGATAAGCATCCTTTTCTTTCAGAACATCCACAAGCTGATCCCAGTTAGGTGGTAATGCATCTGCAAACTTTTCCACCTGTTTTGCCATAGGAATCTGTATTTCATAACTAGACAATTCAGATATCAAATGATTATATCTAGGAGTTAGTTCTTTCAAAGTTTCATTTCCAACATAAGAAAAATTCTCAAACTCCTTAATAAGCTCTTCCTTCCTCAAACTTCGAGTCTTCTCATTTCCATCATGCTTCCTTTTAAGCATATCCCACAGTGCCTTAGAAGTTGTGCAAGTCCCAAATTGATGCAACAGATCATTGGTGATTGCCTGTGTCAATTGGGAAAACGCCTTCTTTTCCACAGCAAATTTCTTTTTCTCATCCTCAGCCATGCTCTCCAATGGCACTGGTTCACCTGTGTTCTCCAGAACTGGTGGTGTGTAACCTTTAGCAATCATGTTCCATGCTTCAGCACCTTCCACTCCCATCCCTTCCAGATGTATTTTGAACTTTTTCTGCCACTGATTGTATTCTTGAATCTCCATAAGCTTCGGTGGCCGAGTCCCGCTACCTGAAGACAAATCATTAATCAGTGTGGAAATAGCATTTGTAGTTTGAGTGTTTACCACCGCTGCTGCTACTCCCCAGTAGTCAGACTGTGGTGCTGGAGGTGCACTTTGAGTCATGTAGTTAACCGGCTGCGAAGACTGTGTGCTCGTCTTCTGTGTTGCCACTGTCCATGGGTCCATCACCTGCTGTTGTGGTTGTGTAGTTGCTGGTGTAGGAGTAGTCTGATAACGCCACATGATCACGAACTTCGAGAATTTCAACACTTAGAAAAATTTTCCAAAAACTATCCTAGGTTCGCCCAAAAGTGATCAGGTTCGTCCCTTTTGTTTCAGGTTCGCCCAAAAAGTCTCTCACCCGAATGTGAAATTTCACCAGAATGTAAAAACACACTAACACGTTTCTACGTTCGTCCAAAAATCCTAGGTTCGACCGTTCCAGATTCACATTCGTCCGCCCGATCTCCCGAGGGTGAAAAATTTGACCCGAATGTAAAATATTCTAGTGAAAAACTCTACGTTCGCCCAGAAACCTCTAGATTCGCCCACAAAACCACTCACCTTCGACCTAAAACTCACACATTCGCCCAACAACTCCAGGTTCGCCCATTTCAGACTTTTGAAAAACGGTTACACTTTGAAAAACGGTTATTTTGATCTCTGATTTTCAAAAGTTTGTGGATTTGATTGATCTTGATCAGGTTATGCTTCGGAGATGATTTGGAACAACTTTAATACTTGGAATTTTGAATTTTAACCACAAAATCACCTCTAATTCTTTCAAAAACACTCAAAAACCATTTTTATATGAAAACAGATGTGAATTGATTAAAATTATGTCCAAATCAGCTCTGAGTTTATCAATTTGTTGTTGTATGATCCTCTACGCTCTGATACCACTTTGTAGAGGATGAATTTGACACGAAAACAGGATTATATGATCATACAAGTTACTAAACCAGGTGCGGAAACCCTAGCTTAGAACAAACTGATATAAACTCAATCAAAACACAATCAAAGTCATTTTAAAAGCTTTTCATAGATTAACTCTTCCAAATAATTGCTTACAACTTGATTACAGTTAATCTAGCACACTTCTAAACACTCTCAGACCTCTCTGGAACACACACCAAAAACACACACTCTAAATGACTCGTTATACATTACAAAAACCCAAAATCTATTTATAGCAGCTGCACATTCGCCCCTTCTCATTGGTCGAATGTAAGCTTTTTCCACATTCGCCCATATTGTATGGTCGAATGTGTCTTCTGTGTCATCCTATTCCAGATTCGTCCATCTACAAGCTACCTTCGCCCACTTGTATTTTCACCTTCGCCCAGTTTATCTTCCATCGCCCCTTAACACATGTTAATATCTAATCATTAGTCGCAAAACGGCATCTACAACGTGTTAAAGAATATAGAGTTTTCAGGAATCATTGATTTTCTTAGAAGGAGTCGAATCATCCTGCCATTGCTACACCAGCCATCATATACAAAGACATTGTCGAAGATTTCTGGATGAATGCAAGATACGACTTCTGGGAGGGCAAAACTGCTACAGTTAGCAAGATACAAGGAATGGAGATGCTGATTACTGAAGAAGACATTCGGGATGCACTCAAGATTAAAGATGAAGAGTGTACTGATCCTAGAGAGTTATCGTAGACTGAGCAGAGGGTTTGTTTCTTAAGAATGAAGTACAAAGGCCCAATCAAAAATGGTGCTTTACACAAAGGGAACTCAGTGTGCAGTTTAGTATTTCGCACATGTGATCATTCATGTCTTTGGGTGTGTTAGTGGTGGTTACGATGTAATGAGGAAGAGTCTTAGTTCGTTAATGGTTGCGTTGACTCTCAACAAACCATTTAACATTGCTGGAATGATATTGGACCACATGCTGGAGATGTTGAAGGGTTTAAAGTCGAAGAAGTTTTTGTTATATCCAAGATTCCTGATGATGATTTTTGATAACAAGTATCCTAACTTGAGGAAAGATCCAACGATGATATTGGGTCAAGATCACATGAATATCAGAACACTTGTGAGGATGAAGGGTTATAAGGGTGTGCCTGATAATGAGAAGCCACCGAATAGACGTTTGTTTGGAGCTTTAGTGAATCTGGGTTACACTGACCCAGGATTGAACAAAGCAATACATGAGAAGAGTGATTCTGATAATGATGATCCTGTAGTACATGCTGATGCAAGTACTAAAAGGAAGAGACAAGTAAAGAACGCTGGAGCCAAAGGGAAGGGCAAAGCGAAGGCTGATGAAGGAGAATCAAAGAAACAAAAGGGTAGGAAGAAAACTACTGCGAAGAAAGGTACTAGTTTGGTTGACGAAGACTCAGTGGATTCAGAGGAAACTGAAGAAGAGGAGCAGTGGGATTCTGAAGCTGAGTTTGTGAAGAGGTCTTCCAAACGCAAGGCCACTGCGGTTGGGGAGTCCGAATCACTCAACAAAACTGTTGAAGAAATATTACAGAAAGAACCGATTGATGTTGAAGGAGAGTTAGGTGTGGATACTGAAGACTTTGCTGGATCAACTGTTGTTGTTAATCTGAAAAAGCCAAAGCACAAGTCAATGGCGAAGAAGGTTAGTACGAAGAAACTGAGAGAGAAAGAAATAGAGATATTGCTGAAAAGTAAGAAAGTGCCTGAAGCTGGTACATCATCGAGGGTATCTTCACCTGCTACTAAGAAACAGAAGAAGGCGAAAGAACCTGAAGTAGTTCCTGATTTAGAATCTACTTTAGAGAAAGTTCTGAATATGTTTAAGCCTGAGAAAGAGAAGACTTCTGTGATTCAAGCTTCCAAATCATCAAAAGTTACTGTTTCCGATGATGTGATGAAACAGGTTAACAAGAAAATGGAAGAAATTATGAAGATGATTGTTGCTCAACAAGCTGAAATTGATAAGTTCAAGAAAAATGAGGAAAAGATGCTTCAGATTGTTGTTGCTTCCAAATCAAATCAGGATGAGATTGATAAGAAGCTGAAGCAACTTGAAGAAGAGAAGAAAGAACTTGATGAAAAATGTAACAGAAATAGGAGAATGATAAAGCTTGTAAAGGTTGAGAACAAAGAATTGAAGAAAGAGAATAAAAGGATGAGCGATCTACTTGATAAACTATATGGTGAAGCTCCCAAGTTGAAAGAGGGAGAGGAAGATAAAGAGAAAGAGGAGGAGCAAGTAGATTACGAAGAATCTGATAATGAAGAGGAAGAAGAGGATGAGTCAGATGATGAATCTGATGATGATGATGATAATGATGATAAAGATGATGATGCTGAGGGTGGATCGGGTAGTAAGAATGATGATCATCCTGATCTGGAAGATGGAGAAGTGTCTGCTGCTGTGAGCAAAGAGATTTTAGAAGGAAAAGCACAGAAAGTGGGAAAGACACTGGAAGAGATAATGGCAGATCAAATGATTCCAAATATTCTTGAAAAGGATATTGGAAATCATTCTGATGATAAACAAATCCCAGAGATGGAGGAGATTGAGATAGAGGACATTACTCATGAAGAATACCCTCAATACTTCAGAACAAATGATGACAATGAAGTATTCCCAGACTTCACCGAAACACATCAGAGGGAAGCCAAGAAGAAAGCAGAGAAACGAAGCGAAGAGTTTGTTGAGAAGGTGTTTGGTGGAGATAAACGAAAACCATCTGAACAGAGTGATGATTTGAAGACTCTGCTACAGAAGCTGAAGGAAACTGATGATAAAAGACCAAAGCCAGAAGCGCATGGCGGATTCTATAGATATCACAACCAAAAGTTTAAAGGCAGAGCTCTTGGTTGGAAGTATCTAAGAAGTCTGCAATGCATTGCAGTCAAGTGGGAAACAGGAATTCTGTACTTCTAAAGATTCTGTGACCTACTAACTCTACCGTACTGGGCGGTTAGAGACATCTGCGGATTTCCAATGACTGGTGCATCGGTGAATAATACAGCTGTGGGATGGTTTGCTGACAGATTAGTCTGGGAGAGTCGGACGAAGTGGAGTATGTTAAAACCACAATACCCAAGGAGGAAGGTCCATAGGAATATAGATCCGAAGACGGGTAGAAAGCGGGTGACTTTGATATACAAAGCTCCTGAAGTGATGAGAAAGATTCCTTTGATGACGATTCAACAACACTTCAGTGAAGACTTTATCTTTTGGTATTATGATTGGAGGAATGCAGAAGCTGTGATAGTGTTGAGAGATGGGAAGGATGTGTATAAGAAGATACATGTTTTTGACCCGATGTGGCTCATTAACTATACATTCGAAGACATCATCATGCTTTACTACAACCCGATATACAGCGATCCCAATGATGCATCGCAAGCGAAGAAGTATCAACAGGTTGTCGGAGTGTGTTTTGCGTATGATATCAACTCCGGTAGCAACCTGGAACTGAAGTTGGGCAAGCAGGTGAAGGTGGTTGATGTACCGAAGCGATCGACGAAAAGAAAACTTGAGCCTGAGATGACTAAAGAACAAAAGAAGCAGCTGAGGATCAAGTTAATGAACAAAGAGATGGACGAAGCCAGAAGGCAATCCGAGCAATAGTCGAGGGGGAGTTTGTAGATGCACCTTATGCGACTAATGCTTCGGATTGTAGATTTAACATATGTTAGTGATTTCTGGAAGGTCGAGGGTGTGTTCGGAAGGGCGAAGGTAGATTGAAGACGGGCGAAGGTAGAAGTCTGGAGGGCGAATGTGAGAATGGTCTTTGATGTATTGTATGTTCGTACTTATGTGATGGGCGAATGTGGACTAAGTCCACATTCGTACCTTAACAGAGGGCGAACGTGCTGATCCTATATATAGGTTTTGCTTGTTTAATAAGTTAGAATAGTTGGTTATTGTGTGTGTGAAGGTCAGGTTATTGCTCTCTAGATTAAGTGTGTTTGAAAGTGAGTAGATTAACTTGTAATCAGTTTGTATTGAATATTTTGAGTCAAGTTATCTATAAAATGATGTTTGAAAAGGTAATTCGTGTGTTTTGATTCGTGTATTATCATTTTGTTCAGTTCTAGGGTTTCCGCACCTGGAATTGTGACTTGTATGATCAGATTTCCTGTCTATTGCTAAAATTCTTCATCATCAACAGAAATGGAGGCAGATTTCAGAAGCCCATCCCTGTACTCTTGTACTTCCTTCTCTTGATCTAGCACCTCCTGGGCATGCTCTGACTTCACCTGCTTCAGTTCAGCCTCTGCATATTCCAACTTCTTCTCAGGATGTTTGCTCTTGTCACAAGCAATTTTCTGAACATCATCCAGTTTGGTCTGGGCATCCTAAAGCTCTTTGGCAAGAACATCCAAACATTTCAGCAGATATTCATGGCCTTGCTGATGAAAGAAAAAAGGATAACACTATACCTGGATTGTTAACTGGGAGATCTTGTTCAAGACATCCTCAAAGCTAAGCCCTTCGAAAGCGGTGACTTCCTTAGCAATAGCAGAAGCAGTAGTGGTCTCCCTCTTCTTTGAGGAAGCTGCAACCCTGGACTTAGGAGGATTGCAGGAAGGACTGGCCATCTTGGAACTAAATGATGAGGTGACCTTGGTTGCCTTGACATACAAACTGTCAATGTCATCTAAGTTAAAAGAGACAGGTTTTTTTGCTGAAAAAAGACAAACACAGGATTAGTCAAACATTCATATAGAAGACATCCTCAGGATGTAACAGGTATTACTCACCAGACATCTCAGTGGCTTAGCTAGTAGTGTAGCTCTCTTTTTCATCAAAGGTTCTAGCTGAGACAGGTAAGTCTATAACAACCTTGTATCTGATGATATAAATCATTTAAAGGGGGAGCAAGTTTGGCAAATGATGTACCTGATGAGATAAATCTTTACCACTTTTTAGCCAAGACATTGGGATATCATCACCAAAAGGACTGAAATCCCTCTTCACAAAGAAGAACTTTGATTTCCAAGACTTGTCATACTTAATGACACTATACAGGTAAGGAGGATCTTTATTTATAAGCTGGAGAACACAACGGTTGGACCCACGAGTTTTCAACTTATACAGGTAAAGACAAGTCACTGATCTGAAGATTGATACCATGATTCTCGATGATCTTAATAAAGACAATCAAGATCCTCCAAATCTCAGGCATAGCCTGAGCATAGGCCATCCCAGTAATGTTAAAGATATCGTTGATGAATTTGGGAACTAGTATCTTAGGCCAAGGTGGAAAGGCAGGTATAGGAAACAGACCCATACAGAGGATGCAAAATCAGACTTCGCATTCTGGTCATATGGCTGGAATACAGTTGATTCAGGGAAAGCCCCTGAGTTTTTCAAAGAAAGCATATCTTTGTCTGTGAACGTATAGACTTCATTTGAAGGATAATGTAGCTGGTTTTGTTGTATAAAGTCCTTATGGACTCCTATACATCATGTATCCCTTTTTGATTTTTTTACCCATTCTCGGAATTCTTCGTATAAAAAGTTAGAAAATTGGTAAAAACAGAGAAAAGCAGAGAGGAAAGAAGAAATAACCTTTATGATAATCTTGTCGTGATTATAAAGGAAGGATTGACGTCTAGATATAGACTGTGAATGGTGATAAGGTGTAACGGTCATCCCTAAATCATCGACCGAAATAAAGCCGTTGATATCCTGTCAGATGTTTAATCATCCTCAGAAGATAAGCATCAGAATTAAAATTATTATAACCGTTAAAGATATTAACGGTAATATATTTTTGGGGACAATTGTTGGTGGTGAAATCTTCAGGATAGAACTAACCTATATTTTCTATGTGTCATCCTCAGGATACTACAGGCAGAACAGGATTTAGGATGACACTGAATATTATCTTATGCACATTCTGAGGATAAACTAACTATCTTATTGTTATATGAATTTAGGATGATTTTACCTCATATTCTCTGAGTAACACCAATAGGATACTGAAGGACTAAGCAGGGTTCAGGATGTAACTGTGTTTTACCTTATGTGCATCCTGAGGATTGACTAACGAATTATCTTATTATAATTATATTGCAGGTACACCTAATCTATATTAAGGTTTGTAATTGCTCCCTAACGGCTATATTGTCTCATTCAAGTCAAAGGAGCTGATCATTGAAGAGCAATACGTGTGGAGCAAGTCCAACACTAAAGAATATGTCGAAGGTGTAACCGACGAGCATTAGTGAGACGCGAGAAATAAGGAAACGATTAACCAACGTCTATATTGGTTAACCACTCTTCAAAGACAGCTGGAAACAATCAAGAGAGTCATTAATTTAGGCTGATATCATGGGATTTTCATTATTCACTTGTAACTATATAAAGGGGGTGATTAAACAAGTATAGGACACTTCTCACCTTCTTAACACTTCGCAGACGCCTAATACTCTCTATACACATACACAACACTCATATTGTAACCTTAGATACTCGTTTGTCACCTATCCAAAGTTGTACTTATTTTTACCTAATTAATATTAACAAACAAGGCTGTGGCTTAGAATCCTCCCGAGGTTATGTGCCGACGATCGTCAACTGATTAAGGGCTTTCCTCGTACATCGAGTATTGTTCTGTTGTTGCATTACATTTACATTCATTAATCTTTGCCTAATTCATCATTCTGTCAGATAGTTACATCCTCAGGATATAACTGTGCATCCTGACTATTTTCTTTGCCATCCTGAGCATAGTTGTTATATTGATATTTCGTTATTATATTAAACTGCCATCTTCAGAATACAGTTGAGTTTTTAACATATTTCACACATTTAGCACTGTACCTCACTTTTACTAATTTGGAATACAAAATTATTTTTACTAGGTAATTTTTGACCAAAACACCTATAAACTTAGTAAGGATAAAAATTTCAGGCCTATACAACAAAAGCGAAGGAAATTTGCAACTGAAAGGAATGTCATCATTTAAGAAGAGGTGGATAGATTGCTGAAATCTTGGGTGATAAGGGAACTAAAATTCCTAAGATGGTTAGCCAATGTGGTGATAGTATAAGAGAAGAATGGGAAGTGGAGAGTGTGTGTAGATTACACAGACCTTAACAAGGTTTGTCCTAAAGATCCATTTCCGCTTCCACATATTGACTCAATTGTAGATGCCACAGTGGGACATGAAACGATAACATTCATGGACGCATCATCAGGATTTTATCAAATTCAAATGGAACCGGATGATCAAGAGGATACTGCATTCATGACCACTCCAGGTATTTATTGTTATATGGCAATGCCATTTAGACTAAAAAATGCAGGGGCAACATACTAGAGGTTGGTCAACAAGATGTTTAAAGACAAGTTTTGGGATACAATCGAAGTCTATATTGATGACATTGTAGTTAAATCCCGAAAAGCTAAAGATCATCTTTATAATCTCAAAGAGGCTTTCGATCCTGGATGCATACAACATGAAGCTGATCCAGCAAAATATCACTTGGTGCTGGTGCTGCAAAATTCCTAGGATACTTGGTAACCAAGAGGGGAAGGTTGGTTGGCAGAATAGCAGCCTTGAACAGATTAATCTTGAAGTCATCAGAGAAGTGTAAGGATTTCTATGACATCCTGAAGAAGAATAAGATGTTCGAGTGGGGACAAATGCATGAAAAGGCATTAAAAAATTTAAAGGAATAGTTGGATACAACCCCATTCCGAATAAAACATGAGGATAGTATTAGTGTAGTCTTGGTAAAAGATTTTAATGGTCAGCAACATCTTGTATACTATGTAAGTCAAACTTTATTGGATGCTAAAACAAGGTACTCTCATTTTGAAAAACTTATTTTAGCTTTGATCATGGCTTCGACCAAGTTAAGGCATTATTTTGAAACACATAGACATCGGGTTCCTCTCTGTTCATCATGGGGTTGTTGGGATAAAGGTGGGTTTGAGACGCGCGGGAATCCATGGTAAAACCATGTATCATATTAAGAGTCTGCTTACAAAACCAGAGATGTCTCGCACGATGGCAAAATGGTTTGTCAAATTAAGTGCCTATGACTTGGTCTGTGAACCTAGGAATGCAACTAAGTCACAAGCCCTACCTGATTTTGTGACTGATTTAAGTAGTGATATCTAGAATGAAGTGGATTTAGAAGTTCAACAATTATATGAAAACATGCAAAAATGGATTTATACACAGTTGGTGCTTCAAATATAAGAGGCACTGGGTTAGGAATACTACTGAAATCGCCAGAAGGGGACATAACACCCCAGGCAATAAGATATGAATTTCAAACAACCAATAATGAGGCTAAGTATGAAGCTCTCACTGCTGGTTTACATCTTGCCAAAAACATGAATATTAACAATATTGAATGATATATTGTACAGGAAATCATAAATGGAGAAAATGCTAGGGCATTCATAATCAAGGTATCAAAAATTGTTATCTTGAATGATATATAGTACAGGAAATCTCTTGTAGGTCCATACTTAAGATCTCTCAACATGGAGAAAGCAAAGGAAGTAGTCAAGGATATCCATGAAGGAGATTGTGGAAATCACATAGGTGGAAGAGCTTTATAATCAAAACCATTTGAACAGGATACTACAAGCCGACAATGAAGAAGGATGCTATGATATATTGTAAAAAATATGATGTATGCCAATGGCATAGTAACATCCTACACCAGCCGACTGAACCATTATATCCTATTGTCTCTCCATGGACCTTCATGAAATGGGGGACGGATATAGTGGGAAAATTACCTAAGGCTACTGGTGGAAAGGTGTTTATGCTAGCCATGACTGACTATTTCTCCAAATGGATAGAGGCTTAAGCTTTTGTACAAGTTAGAGATAAAGAAGTGGTGTATGTTATCAAGAGGAACATCTTAACAAGATTTGGTGTTCCTGTAGAAATCATTTGTGTTAAACTCATGCATTCCTTAAGTCTCACACACACTACACAGAATTGTAATCTTAGTCATTCATTCGTCCCACTTCCAAAGTTGTAAACATTTTATTCATATAAATATTAACAAACAAGGCAGGGGCTTAGACTTCTCCCGAGGTTTTTTGCCGGCGATCATCATTGATCAAGGGTTTTCCTCGTACATCAAGTGTTGTTCTCTTGTTTCCTTTCATTTATAATCATTAGTTGTACCTTTGTATCAGACAGTTACACCCTTAGGATATAACTGACAATCCTGACCAATTCCTTTGTTATCCTAACGTATCATCTTAAAGATATAACTAAGTTTTGAACATTTTAAACACTTTTAGCACTCTACCTCGCATTTTCTAATTTGGAATACAAAGTTATTTTTACTTAGTAATTTTTTACCAAAACAATTTGGCTCCCACCATGGAGCAAGTGGTGCTATTTTTAACAAAATCTTTGTTAAAGTTTATCCTTCATAAACTTATTTCAAAAATCTTAACAACTATGGCTTCCAACTAAAAATCGGTGTCTTCATCTATGACATCTTCAACCTCTGCAAAAATTGTGACATTACCACCTCCCCCTGCATTCTCCAAGAGTTCTGGTTCTGTCATTTGAACCACTTCTCAAACTCCTCCTAGATCTGGGATAGGCACATCGGGATCTACTCCTGTGACACCCGCCACTTCACCAGGTCAAAATCCGTACACTTTCTAGTCAACATTTAACTTTCTAAGCATAGTTTTCATCATTTTCTATACATGAGTCCCCTAAGAAAGTCTAACAAGACCCGAATGAGTGTAATTTTACTCATATCAACGAACATTGGTGGTACGAGTTTAAACGATTATAGACTATTTTCTAAAAACATGTGTGAATGTTTATTTGTTTAATAATATGTTAACAAATAGGATAGAGTCCATGCATGAAAACTAATGCTTTTCTAACTTACTTGTCTATATATATATATATATATATACACCTAAATACACGACACATATGTATATATAGGCACACATATGCCAGCTTGGAATGTCATATTCTGAGTGGAAATTCAGCTTCATTCAGGTCATGAAAATCAAAGATGCAAAGGCTCTAAGATCTATTCTGAATGGCCCCTGTGTGATCACGTATGTGGTGAATGAATTAACGGGAGCCACTGCCATCAAATCGAAGAGCATGTATACTGATGAGGATCATGAGTAGGCTGATATTGATGATAGGGCAATTGCTTACCTTCATCAGGGACTTTCACCTGAAGTCTCAATTGGAGTTCGTGATACTGCTACTGCCAAAGAACTGAGGGAAGCTCTTGAAAATTTGTATGAGGGAAATGAAGAAAAGAAAGAAAGCAGAAGGGAAATGGTAAGCCAAAAATTCAATGCTTTTAATCATACTCCCAGCAAGTCACTTGAAAGCCAGATTCAACGTTTCGTGGCTCTAGTAAGTGAAATGAAATCAAATGACATGATGGTGGGTAAGTTTGTGATGAAGAAGAAGCTTCTTAACACATTACCAAGGACTTGGGACTCAAATGTGACGTTGATTAAGAGAACCAAAGATCTTGCAAGACTCACTATGTCTGAAACCATATCCTTTATCAAGTCTTATGACCTCAATGACAGACAACGTTATCTGACTCAAACTGCAAGCTACAATAGTGCCATCATCGAATCTTCTAGTAATGCCCTTATGTCTTAGCAAGAACCTCTGTGTCCTTTGTTATATTCTTATCCTGCCAGCGGATCCTCGTACCCTCCAATTTTTGCACCCAGCTCATCCACTACTTCAGCTTCGTCAGTGGCTGCTGGGGGATCCTCGTCTTCTGCCTCACCAATACCACCACCATCTGCCGCTGCACCCCAACAAACTATGAAAATTCCTAGAGAGCATGAAAATAACTTAAGTTTGTTTGCTGGATTTATGAACTGTTACAACGCATTTTTAGCAAGACAACTTTCTGCAAAGGATGTTGGAGCATGTGATTTAGAAGATGTCAATCAAGATGATGTAGAAGAAATGGACTTGACTTCGCAGATTGCTATGGAAGTACATAGAGCAAACAAGTTTGTGAAGAAAATTGGACGAAATGTGTGGGAGAACCCAACCAAGAAACTGGGGTGGGATAAAACGAAGATCCGTTGCTACAATTGTGATAATCCTGGTCATTTTGCTCGTGAGTGCACCAAGCCAAAGAGGGAACTAGGCACTCCTGCTCCTACAGTTACTGCCTCTGCTTCTACTCCTGGAACTCATGCATCTGTCACTCGCATTGAATACACATCTTCAAATGCAAATAAAACTATGGTTGCTCAATCAGGAGGTGGATGGGACTGGTCCTCTCAAGTAGCAGAATTGAAGATTGATGAAGATTCTGTGTACAAAGCACTCATGGCTCAAATGGATGATGATTATGTTCCGTCTGCAGCTGAGGTGCATTCTGAAATTTTAGCTGAATCTTGTTGCACTGATAGGTGTAGGCAAAAAATTAAGGGCTTTAGAGAAGAAACTCTCTCTGCATACAAGCAGCTTGAATACGAGAAAATGGCTGCTTAGGATATTAAAAAGAAATTTAATTCTTATAAAGAAATGGTCCAAAAACAAAAACTCGATATCAAGCGCTTGCATCAGGAGGTGAGTGATCACAAATGTCGATACCTACACTTCAAACGACTGTCTGATACTTTGACCACGGAATTGATAGACTTAAAATCTAAATTTGAAAATGCTGACTTTCATTTTAAAAAAATCGATTGTTCTAGTGACAAAGTCGAGAAAATGATCAATACCCAGTTAAAGTACAGGCCAAAGGAAGTGAGGAATAAGGGTATTAGATTTGTGGAAATTCCTCCACCCTTTAATGAAAATTATTCCTCAATTTCCATGTCAGATGAAGAATTGTTGGCTCTTCCTGTGAAAGGATATGGTCCACAAATAGAAGAGCCAACCAGTCGACCATCAAGGGATCAAGTTAAAATCACCAAAGTTTAATCAGCCCCAATTAGAATCTCTAGATCTACACACAGACAATCTAAGCAAGAGCAAGCCCCGTCAAAAACTTTTGTCAGGTCTCAAGATGCTTTAAAGCAGACTGACATGTTAAACTTTGAATAAAATAAAGAAATTGATAGAGTTTTTGAGGTTAGCAAAGATGAGGTTCCAACTTCAATAATGAATTGCTATTTAATTCTGAAGAGTCTGAACTTGAATCAATAAAAGATAATGAACCGACTCCTGCTAAGACCACTCTGCCAGACTCAAGTGTAACCCATGAGTTTGACTTCATGAAACAAATCAGGGAGCTTTGTCTACAGCAAAGGGCAAATAGAGAAAATAATTTGACCAACTCTCAATCTCACTCAGATGATTCGCTAGTGACCGAACCTGAATCTAACTCTGATTCAGACTCAGGCGACACCAGTGAATCTAGCTATCAGTCATGTGAAAAGTCGAATCATCTGAGGACATGCCGGAATTGCATGAATCTGTTTCTGTGCATATTCAGAATTCATTTGATTCAAATAAGGAGAGCTTAGAATCATATGAATCTACTGTGTCTTCTGTAACTGAAAATTTCTATATAAAAAATTGTTGTGATGTTTCAGATACTGTGAATGTTACTAATTCGATTAATTCTTATGCAGAAAATTTAATTATTGAGGATTGGGTAGATGATAGGGTTGAATTCGATGACTCTGATTTACATGCATTAAATAATAAAAATCAGAGAAACAATTTATCAATTTCTGCTAAAGACAAAATGTCACATACCAGGATCCATTAGCCATAAGTCACATGAACAAACTCTAAATGCCCAAACCATTTAGTTCGTTTCCAAAAACCAAGTTTAGTTAAGCTGCAGAAGCATAAACCAAATTTAAACCTTTTAGAAACCATGCGCAAAACAACGCGCCCAAATTAAAACCATATAGAAATAAATGTAAACGCACGATATGTAATTTAGGTGTGTGCCCAAGACCCCAAATGCAGTGAATGTGCAGTGCTACTAATCGTGACACCGGAAGCTAACTACCTGCAAAAGCATGTACATGGTGGGTCAACAAACAATGTTGGTGAGTTCACCAAGTAAAGTAAACGAGTGAGTAAACGCGTAGGTTTCCAAAAACCACGTAACCAAGTAAAAGCGTAGGTCCTCAAGACCCAAAAGTTCAAGTGTTATCAGTTTAAGCTTGTTAGGGGTAGCTAGCCCACTCATTGTAACTAAGTAGTTGATTATTGCGAACATACAGAAGTTGTTATAAGTTTTGCCTCAGCACTAGTGTCTATCAACACTAGCAGATCAGCTCCTTCAGAGCGTGGTCAAAAGTTCATGCCCGTGACACAAGCACCTCAAGCATGAGGTTGCTGCACAACCTAATAGCGCTATCAACTAATACCCTGTTCGCCTACATCGATTAACCCAATAATATGTAAGGACTTCAAATGATAGAGTGTGTTTAGTTCACAAAGGATTGTAAAGTTTTAAACTGATAAAAGCGTGACCCACACAAGGAGTCCAAAACCTGACCTACACAAGGAGTCAAAACCTAAGTTGTAAAAGTTGGCCCAAACTGGACAAGAAAACGTTTACCAAAGTTGTCTCAAACCCGAGACGCATGTTTTCGAGAAAAAGTAGTGAAACAATCACCTTTGGTTGCAAGCAAATTATCCAAATTCCAAAACAATAGGGTGCTACCGACTCCCTATTACAAGTTTCACTAAGTGAGTATATTTGTATAACCAATACACCATATAACCCGTTTGTCCAAGACGTTTAAATGTTCAAAACCGTGTAAGTGACACCTAGGGATTCTACTTGCATAAGTAAACCCTACGGACCCGTTGGTGATCGTAGTGATTATTATCAGTTTAGTACCTCAATTACACCTCATACAAGTGTCCATACAAGTTCATGTCAAATACATACCATATAAGACTCCAAATTGGCACATAAAGATCCCGTACACAATCTGTGTTTTTAGGGCAGATTATGCGCTGTGAAAAACGAAATATTTAAAATACTTAACGAATGAATTAAAGTCCCAAATTTTTACTGAGTATTAATTAGGATTCCATAGATAACCCATATTTTTGTTTTGTCTTAAAACCAAACACAAAAATTATTAAAATTCGTACAACACAGCTATGTCCAGAAAATTTCCACAACAGGTCAGTTTAGTAGAAAAATTCCCAAAAATTGTGTATTCATCCAAACGGGATGAATCCACTTCTAAAAGCCGAGTTATTCCAATTTTAATCTACTGTCCGAATTTCATAACTTAATTCCATGTAAAACTCGAGTTATGATTGTTTAAAGTTGACTCAGTTAGTTAATCCAAAAATCTGATATGACCTTTATTCAAAGAAAATTCCAAAAACTATTCAAACGACGTCCAAATCACTCGATTTTACCATTATGAAAATCTAAAACCAGGTATAATACAACCATGCAAAGAAATCATCAAAACCATCATGTTTAAGTCATGTGAGAGACCCTACAAGTTGACCTAAACATTCTGTCCGGGTTTTAATCATGCATGAACTCTTATTTAGACAACCCACGTGTGCGTATAATCGATCAACAACAATCAATAATCATCACCAAACATTCATAAGACCAAGCATGATCAGAACCTATCATAACACATGCAAAATCATAAACCCTAACGATCAAAACATCACAAACTTGCGCAACAAGCAACCTATCATATCACTAATCGCATAGGATCATGTTTAACCCATTAAATCTTTATAAACATCAAGTTTTAATCTTTATAAAAAGGTTTCAGACCTAGAAAAACTTAGTTATAAGGTTTTTATAACATATTAAGAAGATTTGAAGCATAATAGATTAAAGATTATACCGCAAGCTCTTCGAAACAATCAACCGAATGCTCTTGAAGCTTCCAGATCGATGTTCTTGCGCCTTAGCAGGTGTGTAGGGGTTAATATTTTGTAAATAGGGCAGTAGGGGCGATTAGGGTTTGAGTTTAGGAGGTAAAAAAAGGCTTAAGGTTGCTTAAATACATGTGTAAGTCGGTTTGGTGATGTCAGACGCCCGCGCGCGGCCGCTTGAAGCCTGTGAGCGGTCGCTCACAGCTCTTCGGCCCGCGTGGGTGGCCTGCTTCATTATACGACGTGTTTGCATCTATGTTTTCGCTATTTTGGACCATAATAAGTGTATCCCCATGTGTTGAGACCCCAACCATCCTAATGGTCCACCTTTAACGATTTTTAATAACGTATTCGGTTTAAGTTCACGTAATCATATACGGTTTGCACATAGTTTCACAGAGTATCATAGAAGCACGTAATTGCAATCAATCTCAATCAATTAACAAACAATTATTTAACTTCGTTGTTCACCAACGTCTGAGGTTCACTATTCATGTATATGGTCTGGTAATTCCCCGAATTACCACTTCATGCAGTTATTAACCTATAACTTTGCAACGTGTGTCCTATCTAGCTAACCCTAGTTAAGTATAATGTAAGGAATGTAACTAGAGTTTAGTTAAAGTGAGGACCTGAAATTGCGGGGTATCACACAAAAATATTTGTGTGGGCTCGTTTGTTTTGAGCATAAATGTAACACCCCAACCGAAGGCGGAAACATCGTGGTGTCACGTAGTGACGATTGTTCAATAGCTCATGGACTAAAAGTGTAAATTTGAATACATTGAATATATAGTTTATTACATTGAAAAGAAATTCAAGTTACAAATATTCTAAAGCGACAATTATAACTAAAGTACAATAAAGTCAAAACTTAAATATAAATCCAAAAGCTTAAAGGAAGCGTCTCAAAATAACCTGAAACATGTACAAAATAATTTGGTCAACACATATAATGTATTGGTGAGAATACCCTATTTGAATACATATAGTAGAAAAAGTGTTTAGCAATTGATGTGTTGCATACCGTTTGCAACTATGTATTAAGTAGTATCAGTCAAAGCCAACCCTAATGATAAATGATTCAATGATTAACCACAGCTGATAATGATTCACACAACAATGACCAAGGTCTCTCAACAGAGTCACAAGGGGTATATACCATAGTACTATTCATTGAAATGCCTGGCCCTCAAAGGTTAATGGTTTTGATAGTCATAGACACACAAAATAACATAAAGCAAACACACAAGAGAATTGCCATTAATGATAAAATAACATTTGATAATAGTGTACATGTATAGCCCCAAAAGAGTAAAACATGAAAAAGGGGAAAGATATACTCACAGTTTTGCTAAGCGATAAATCCAACAAAGTTCGTCGCAAAAGGCTTAAGAATTCCGACGAACTCAACCTATATGTTTAAGAATACTAAAGAGGAAAATGACTTAAAAGTCTAAGGCATCTATAATCTAGGGCATTAGGGTTTGCTAGAATTATGTAGGGAAGATGAAGTTTTATATATCTTGAATTTAATAATAATTTTAAATAAAGTATATTATTATTTAAGATTTATTTCGTAACGAAGAAATTATAATACTATGTTTCCACATTTAGGAAACATTTTCTATTTTATAGGAAAATATCCGTAAAACAGATTTTTAATAATATGTATTTAACCAAATAATTAATAATTAATTATATCTAATATAAATAAGTATAAATACATGATATGATCCAAAAATGATATTTCTATGAAAAATAGTTATTTTCTGACGTATAACAATGAGAATAATTTTTCCATAATTTTTCTCAATTTATTTGTATTTAAAATAAATTTAATGAGTTTAAATCATGTTTAAATGGTTAAAAAAATAGGAAAATTAATAAAAATGAATGTTTTCACGTCCAATAATTTTTATTTTAGAAATAATTTTCCATAAATTTTGTGATTAAAATCATTAAAAATGAATTTTTAATCAATTAATTATGATTAAAACAATTTAATTCAATAAAAATATAAAAATAAGACATTTTCCAGAAAATAAAAGTGTGGTAATTTTTTTATGGTGTCAAGAAACTACTCCTAAATTTTCATAATTTTTGGGTAAATATTGGATTTATTATGAATATTTCAAGTTTTGTGTATATTATATATGTTTAAATTATATCTTAAAAAAATAAAAAGAAATCCAAAATAAAAAGCCCAGATCCGCCTGGAGTGGGGGTCGAACCCGGGGCCATCCATACACAAAGCAACCATTTGACCACTACACCATAAGTGCCTTTGATGATTAGAATCAGAAATCTAATTATATAAACAATAATACCAAAACATCATCTTCCCCAAATACTGGGGTGTCACATACTGTGCTCAGAAAGGGATTGCGCGCCAATTCAGCTACGCAAGGACACCACAGCAAAATGGAGTTGCTGAAAGAAGAAATCGCACTCTAATTGAAGCCGCTCGCACAATGCTATGTGACTCACAGCTTCCGACATTCTTCTGGGCAGAGGCTGTGAACACGGCTTGCTATGTGCAAAACCGGGTTCTGGTCAACAAAGCTCGAATGAAAACGCCCTACGAGGTGCTATTTGGTGCAAAACCCTTTGTAAAGCATTTTCGTGCTTTTGGTTGTCCGTGCACTTTGTTGCATCTGGATGCAACACCAAAGTTTGATGCGAAAGCTGACTATTGTTACTTTGTTGGGTATGCTGGCAAGACTGCATATAGGGTCTACAACAAACAAACCAGGCAAATTGTAGATGTGACATCCGAGAACCAAGCACACATTTTTATAGCTGGCTTTATTGTTTACTTGCTGAATTTCGGGACGAATTTCTTTTCAACTTGGGGAGGATGTGTCACCCCGCATTTTCAGGTTAATACTTTTACTGAACTCTAGTTAACTTACATGTTTATACGTGGTTAGATACTTAACTAGGATTAGTTAAGTAGGCCTAACATATGTTAGATGATATTAACATATGTGATAACTAGGAAAATCTTTATTTTGACGCACACACGAGTCCCGTATCCCGAGCGTTGGTGATTTATCTGGCATACATAATAATGTGTACAGTTGTAGTATGATGAACGTGAAGTTACATGCTTATGTGGATTACATGCTTACGTGAATTACTGTTTGATGGATAGTTAATATGTAAATGATGCAAAATACGTGCATCTTATGATTAACATGTTATGAGATAATATGAACAATGGTTTTTATGCAATTTAGGGTGATTAATATTATCGGGTCCGGTATTGGGCTAAAACATGGTTAACGGGTCCAATTAGTGGGCTAAAAGGGCCCTAATACCCAATTACTTGGGCAACAAGCCAAATCCTATTATAATTATAGATCAAAAAAAAAACCCTAACCCTAAACACCCTTGGCGCCGTGAACATCCCCACACACACACACCTTCACTTTTCAACAAACATCAATCTTATTCATCCCTTCAAGCTTGTTTGGGTGTAATCTCTAGGCTTTGAGGACTCTTGCATTGAAAGGTATAATCTTTACATGTTTTTGATGATTAATAATGCTTGAAAAGTTTAAAAATCATGGAGCATGCATGTATACATAATCGCATATATGTGTTAGTAGGAGTTCTTGAATGTTCATGATGATTTGATGATGATGATTGTTGTTAGTAATCATAATTAGGGTTTTTGTATGATAATATATGTGTTTGATCATGATAATATGGGTTATGCATGTATTAGAGATTTTTATGCAAAATTAGGGTTTGTGAATAACTTGGGATGCAAGTTTCAGTTTCTGGCAGATTCGTTAGGATGTATTGTAGGGTCTATGTTGCGATGTTAAATTTATTGTTTTGACGATTTATTTGCATGATTGTAATGTACATGGTTGTTGTTGTTGTTAATGTACATGGTCTTAGCTTTTCATAATGGGCAAAACCACCAGATTTGGACGTCGTTTGAGTCGTTTTTGGAATTTTATTTGATTGGAGGTCATATCAGATTTTCGGATTTGTAAATTGGGTCAACTTTAAATGGTCATAACTTGAGATTTACAAAGACTTAAGCTTTGAAATTTGGACAGTAAATATTTGGGACTTTAATTCATTCGTTAAATATTTTAAATAATTTGTTTTTCACAGCGCACAATCTGCCCTAAAAACGCAGATTGTGTACGGGATCATTATATGACTATTTGGAGTCTTATATGGTATGTCTTTGACATGAACTTGTATGTAAACTTGTATGAGATGTATTTGATGTATTAAACTGATAATAATCACTATGATCACCAACGGGATACGTAGGACATACTTGTGCATGTAGAGTCATTAGGTGTCACTACACGGTTTTGAACTTTTAAAAGTCTTGGACAAACGAGTTGTATGGTGTATTGGTTATGCACATATACTCACCTAGTGACATTTGTAATAGGGAGTCGGTAGCTCATTACTATTTATGGAATTTGGATTATTCACTTGCAACCTAAGGTGAGTTCCACTACACTTTTCTCAAAAGCATGCGTCTCGGGTTGAGACAACTTACTTAACGTTTCTAGTCCGGTTTGGGACTACTTTTACACATCCCGGGTTTTGGGGTGCATGGTTCACGGGGTGAATCTACTGTTACTAATTCATGCTATATGTCCTTGATGAACTAAACCAACCCTATTATTCAAGCCCTTCAAAATACCGAATCAATTGCCGGGTGGGCAAGCGGGTTACTAGTTGATAGCGCTATTAGGTTTAACAAACCTCACATCGTGCTGGGAGCATGGGTGTGAACTAATAACTTAAAACATATGTCATTGTTGATGGGCAATGACGCAAGGCACTATACTCCCTGTTGTGGGAACTCGTTCATTAGTAGTTCGGTATTTGCCGGTATTAGTTATCATGAGTGGGTTAGCTACCCCTGGCATGTGAATTAGCTGGTTACTTGTGGCCGGGGAGGCTGACGTTCTTACTTGTTGTTATGTGGTCTGGGAGACCGACACTTTTACTTGGTTACGTGGTTTGGGAAACCTACACTTTTACTTACTCACCTATTTTACTTAGTGAACTCACCAACATTGTTTGTTGACCCACCATTTACATGCTTTTGCAGGTAGTTAGCTTCCGGTATCACGATTAGGAAGCACTGCACGTTCACTGCATTTTGAGAGTCCAGTTAGAAACCGAACTCGTGGATTGTATACCCGTAAACAACTCAGTTTCAGACGGGATGTTCGAGACGAGACAGAAATATACGATAACAACGTCATCACAGATTCGTATTAATACATAAACGGTTACAGACACTGTCATCAGTAGGATAAACGTCTATCTCGTGGCCGGGGGAGGTCGGGCATGACCTCCCCCTTGAGAGCATTCAAAGTACCAACTCAAATCACCAAATGAACAATAACACATGAGATTGCTATTTATAGTCCAAAACTCAAGTTCCACGTTCGCCCACTGTTACTAGTCGAATGTGGAGTATTTCCACATTCGCCCAGTTATACTGGTCGAATGTGGATCACTTCCACATTCGCCCCATTTGTATATAGGTCGAACCTGGATCTGTTTTGTCCTATATATTACAACTGCGTCAGATCCATAAAATGCCCTTATGGATCACCACAATCTCATGTAACACTACACCTAGACTCAACCCTAGTCTATTCGACAGTGACGTCCACAGAAAGTGCATCAACACATTTGGGTCTTGGGCATACACCTAAATTATATATCATGCTTATAAGTTTTCTTTCATATGGTTTTGATTTGGGCGCGTTGTTTTGCGCATGGTTTTTAAAAGGTTTAATTTGGTTTACGCTTCCGCAGCTTAACTAAACTTGGTTTTTGAAAAAGAACTAAATGGTTTGGGCATTTAGAGTTCGTTCATATGACTTATGGCTATGGGATCCTGGTATGTCATGCGCCTCGCGGTAAAACCCCGCAGTGGAAATTTGAGGGTGTGACAGTAGATTCATTCGACGTGCGCTAGCTTGAGGAGCATGAGACGGATCCTAGAGTGGGCCCAGATTGGTTATTTGATTATGACACTTTGTTTCGGTCCTTTCATATTTTTGAGGATGTGTTTAGTAGTGTTAATACAGGTTCTACAGGTCTCTCAATTTATGCTACTGGCACCTCATCCTCCATGGCAGATGATGCAGAGGATGAGGGGGATGTTATACCTGGGTCTTCATCAAAATTTTCAAAAGACCCACTGGTACAGCAACCTTCTTCTGTTCTACATAATCAAACCACGGAGCCTACCACAGCAACACAACAACATTCAATTTCTGATGAACTTTCAACTACCACCTTGGATCTGGTGTGACAGGTAGATGACGAAGAGTTACTTTCTGATACCTTAGTAGCTGCTTTTTGTTATCCTATACATCTTTAGTGTACGGTGGGGCACTATGCTAATGATGAATCTGATGCTGCCCCCATGGAAGAGATTGTAACCGACAATATCACACCCTTACTTGAAAATCTTCCAGGCCCAGACAAAGCTATCCCTACACATATTCAACGAGCTCATCCATTGGAAAATATCATTGGTCCAGTGGATGCTGGGTTCTTAACAAGAAGTCAGACTGGTGACATCAACAGATGCTTGTACTCGTGCTTCATTTTGCAACTTGAGCCAAAGACTACTGCTGTGGCTATGCAGGAACCAAGCTGGGTTGATGCAATGCAAGATGAACTTAACTAGTTTGAGAAGCTCATGGTTTGGAAGTTAGTGAAGTTGCCCTCAGGAAAGCGTCCTCTTGGAACAAGATGGGTGTATCGAAACAAAAGAGATGACAGTGGGGTAATTGTAAGAAACAAAGCAAGATTGGTCGTGCAAGGGCTCAGGCAGATTGAGGGATTAGATTATGATGAAGTATATGCCCTAGTTGCGAGGTTGGAAGCCATAAGAATATTTCTTGCCTACGCCTCGTTTATGGACTTTACTATTTATCAGATGGACGTCAAGACTGCGTTTCTTTATGGCACCGTGAAACAAGAGATCTATGTTGGTCAGCCATCGGGTTTCACAAATCCAAAATATCCAGAGCATGTGTACAAGCTTGACAATGCTTTGTATGGGTTACATCAGGCACCTCGTGCATGGTATGCTACCCAAACTGAACATTTGCTTGCAAATGGATAAACCCATGGCGTAATTGATCAGACCGTATTCGTAAAGACGGTGAACGAAGATCGAATACTGGTGCAAATCTATGTAGACGATATCATTTTTTGTTCCACTAATGATGCACTGTGCAGGGAGTATGAAGAGGTGTTGAAGAAGCAGTTTTAAATGAGTGCTCTAGGTGAAATGACCTTTTTCTTAGGTCTGCAAGTTCGTCAGAACTCCAAGGGTATCCTGATTCATCAAGGGAAATATGTGGATGACATTCTTGCAAAGTTCAGCTTCAATGATGCAAAGCCAGCCAACACCCCAATTTCTGAAAGACCAGGTCTAACTCAGGATCTGGAAGGAGAAGCCGTGGAAGAAACATTGTATCGATCAATGATTGAGTCTATGATGTACCTGACTGCAAGCAGACCTGATATCATGTTTGCTGTGTGTCAGTGCGCACGCTATTATGCTAATCCTAAAACTTCTCATTTAAATGCTGTCAAGAGAATCTTTAGATACTTTAAGGGGAAACCCAGATTCGGTCTTTGGTATCCTAAGGATTCTCCCTTTGAATTAATTGCTTTTTCTGACAGCGATTTTGGAGGTTGTGACATTGACAGGAAATCTACATCTGCTGGGTGTCAATTTCTGTTGGGTTAATATGAGACCACAGTTACCAGGTTTAATCATGTTTAGTTATATGTTAGAGTTGGAGGGTCAGTTATGTAATTAAAGCATAGTTGTAGTAAAGAAACCCTAGGCTGCGAACTTAAAGGACGGGGACTGCGAACTTAATGTTAAGTTCGCAGTCCACCAGGTTCTCCTATAAATAGAAGCTCATTTGTGCAGCTAGGGTTAGGGTTTTTGTTGTATCTTTGAGAGCACAAGTTTAAAGGTGCGAACTTATCTAGTGTAATCCATGGTTGTTCACAGCTGAAATCTTTAATGGAATCGTGTCTTTATGTTTCTTGTGTGTTGGTTTTTATAATCTTCATCTAGTTCTTTAACTTGTCTTGATTAATCAACTAAAACACCTAACAAATAGGTGTTTCTAGTTGATGACAATCTAGTGCACACTTAAGATCTAGTATTTTGGGACTACAATTTGGTATCAGAGTCTCTGTGCTCGAGATTGTATCTATCTAAAGATATCAAAACCCTCCTTGTTAGTTTTACTATCAAGTTTTTCAAAAATTTTTGGTGTTTATCAAAGTTTGAATATTTTCATTGTTTTGCCTTAAAATCTCGTGAATAGTGTTTCTAAGGTGTTTAAAAGGTATTAATTTCAGTAGAAACATCATTCAAGAGCTTCAAAACAATTAAAAATCTCTTGGACATGTTTTTGATAAGATTAAAATCACAACAGCCGAGGTTGCGTACTTAATTGTGCGAACTTAGCTCAAAATTTGTGAACTTATTTCTTGCTTGTGAGTACTTGTTTCAAGAGTTGAGTACTTGCTTCAAGAATTGAGTACTTAGCTCATAAGTTGCATACTTGATATTTCAAGGTGTGCACTTATTAACAGCCACAACTGCGCACTTAAGCCAAAAGTGTGTGCACTTGTGTCTGTGTGAGCACTTAAATTTACACAAGGCTTTACAGCTTTCTCTCTCCTGGCACCACAACTAGGGTTTCTGTATACTTATCTGAAATCTCTAGTTGGTGTGCGAACTTACTGAAAAGGTGCATTTTCTGAGCACTTGGCTAGGGTTACTGCGAACTTAAATCTTAAACGAGAGTTTAAGTGTCTGTGTACTTGTACAAGTGCGTAGGCTGATCAGTCATAGACTGAGCACTTGTGCTGCTCTGACTTGGCTGAACTGCGAACTTAAGCCAAAGTGTGTGCTACAGGGACTGCGTACTTAACAGGAGAATCAGGAACTTATCATCTTTGCTTGTTATTGTTTCAGGTGTCTAAGGAACTGCGAACTTGTGGAACTGCGAACTTGATCTTAGACTGCGAACTTAGACTGCGAACTTAGACTGCGAACTTGTGGACTGTTTTGTTTTTTCAAGGACTTTGGACTATAACCTGCTAATCAACTCAATTAAAACCCTAAAATCAGTCTAAAATCAACCTAAAATCAATCTTAAATCATGTCTAGTAACAACTCATTCCAAGTTAACCCCATAACTCAAGCTGAACTTGAAACCGGCACTATAACACGCATTCCCAAGTTGATGGGTGCTGAAGACTATGGCACATGGAAGAACAGAATGAAAGCTTTCTACTTTGTTAACGATCACACCCAATGGAACTCAGTCCAGCTCGGACCTCACATTCCCACCAGAACCACTAATGCAGGAGAAGTGTTCAACACTGATCCCACTACATACACTGATCTCGACAAACAACTGTTGCAGAGAGATCACAAAGCCTACGGTGCTCTCACCATGGCTTTGTCAAATGATGTATACAATATGTTTGAAGAATACGGATCAGCGCACGATCTGTGGTTTGCTCTGAGTGAGTATTATGAAGGAAATGCAGAGATGAGGCAAAACAAACAGGATATGATTCAAAAGGAGTACGACATGTTTGGAAGTATCCGTGGTGAGAGTCTGTCTTCACACATTGACAGGTTCATGAATTTGTTGACCAAGATGAAGAAAGCTGGTATTCCTGTAAACAACCGCAATTCCATCAAGAAACTGCTCGATTCTCTCCCAAAGGAGTGGAGTGTCCAATGTATGTTGATCAAAAAGGACTACTTGGATGCTCAGTCTACTTTGGCAGATCTCATAAACACTCTGAAATCATTTGAGATGGACATCACTAAAAGAGAAATGAATCAGACTGTCCCGAAGGTGACTCCCAGCAGTGCTATGAAGAATTTGGCCTTGATGGCCCCAATTGGTGATATGAGTTCAAGTTCGTTGCATTCTTATGTGGATTCTGCAGGGATTGGTAGTTCAAGTTCTGGCAAAGCTCCAATGTATTCTGAAAAGGCTGCAAAGACACTAACTCCACAGGCTGCTAAACTGGCTGCTGAACATGTGGAACTTTTCAACTCTTTCATGAGCAGTTTTGAAGCTTTGAAGACAGGAGAGATTAAGAATGAGATGATGTCCCCAGAGGATATGTACCAGGTTGACCCAGATGACATGGAAGAGATGGATCTGAAGTGGCAGATGGCAATGATCACTCTACGAGTTAAGCGTTTTCAAGACAGAACCGGAAGAAGAGTGGGTATGGGAAAGGCTGGGTTTGACAAGTCCAAGATCAAGTGTTACAACTGCAAGGTCCTCGGGCATTTCAAGTACGAATGCCCCACACTGAACCAAGCTGAAATCAAGCCTGCAAAGAGGTTGGTGGCCATAACCGATGGTAATGAGGGAAACGATAAGGAACCACAAAAGACTTTGGTTGTTGAAGATTTCGACTGGGGAGAAGAGGCAGCTGCTGCTGAAGTTGAAGTGAACAAAGCCCTGATGGCCACAATCTGCACCAAATCTTCCAATGGTGTGAACTCTGTTGAAGGATCATCTGCTGAGGTTCTAAAGGGGGAAATGCAGAAGAATGCCGGGCTGAAGAGTGTGTTGATTAAAGAGAAGGTGAATGATCAGAAAAGGGAGGAGGCGTTGATAGCTGAGAAGACTCCATCAGAGAAGGTCGCTGAAGAGGTGAAAAGTTCTTCTAAGAAAGCTGAGGAAAGGGACATGGTAAATATTCCTTTAGAAATTAAATCTAAACTGTGCTCACCTAGGTGTGTTACAGCTGTCGCATACTGTTTATCACACAACAGACGAGTTTAAAGAGAAATGGATGACATTCGTAAAATTAATTCTGAAATGAAAGAAAATGAGTGGGCATATCAGCGAAAGTTAAATGCAACTCTAGCTGAAATGCAAACCTTAAAAGAATTTGTGCTTAAGAAAGATTTTCTGATAAACGATTTAACCTCAAAACTAGAGAAATCTAGAAATGAGACAACTCGTCTTCAAATTGTTGTGGATAAATGGAATGTGAGCAAACGGGCTCATGCTGATATAATCGAGTGTGGGAGACAATCATTCGTAAAGGATGGAATTGGGTATAAGGATAAGAATGGAATCGAAAGATCTCTATTCTTACCCTTGAGCCAAAGTGAATACATACCCATTCCATCACCTCATCCAAAAAATGACCTTTTTGAAAATAAATGTGATGAATCTGAGTCAAATACTAACATAAGTAAAAGCAATGCAGATGTGACCCAACAGGCTCAGGTGGAGGATGATGTATGTTGTGGTGGCCAGACAGTGGGTTTAGGACATCCGGGTGCCAATTACTCAACAGTGAATTGGTTTATCTGGAACAATGAAAATTCGAAAAACAATTCTATTTTGGATAACTGTAAAACTTTAACTAAATCGGATGACTGTAATAGTTTGCCTAGGATGGATGACTGTAATAGTTTAACTAGGTTGGATGACTGTAAACTTGATTTAAAAGGGGCTGTGGCTCCCGATGATAGGAAGCCTCCTATCAAACGATCTAATGTTTGTGTTGAAAATGTTATTTCTGTGTGTGTTGATCTTAATGCTGCATTCTCTGATGATAATCATGTGCTCAAACCATCTGTGTTTGTGCCAGAACTTAAGCGTAACAGGTTTGGGAAATTTCTCACTGAGGAAATCCCAGAATTTATCCCCTCATCCACAGATGTATCAGGTTCTGAAGAATCACAAAGTGAAACAGGTACCTCAAGTTCTGAAGAATCACTGAGTGATACAGAGAGCAGCTCCAGCTTAAATAATCTGGACACCAATGAAGAATCAAGTAGCAACAGGGAAGAATCAAGCTCAACCGAAAGCTCAAGATCAAACAAGATCAAGAAAAGAACATCACAACCATCATCATCCAGATCTTCTCCTAAGATCAAGCCTAAGCATTCAAAATGCTTCAGATGTGGAAAAGAGGGTCACGTGGTCAAGAACTGTCACATAAAACCTAAATCACAAAAAGATGTCAAAACACAAAATTCTTTTTCGGATCAATTAAGAAATCTTCAAGAAACCGTAAAAAGTTTTGTTAAAAATACACAAATTTGGAAGAAACAAGAGTCAATTTTGGGAGAAAACCATGACAGATCAAAAATTAAACAAACTTGGATTCCCAAAGTTACTTAAGTTTCAGGCAAAATCACCACTGTACATAGATTGTTTTTTTGTTTAGCATTGTTTCTCTTTTGTTTTTGTATGTGCAGAATAAATTACAAAAATGGCTGATAGCTCTCATGAGATATCTATGGCATGTCGACAGCGGCGCTTCACGACACATGACAGGACTGAAAGAACTCCTCAAGAACTATCGGTTCATCGATGGAGAATTTGTAGCGTTCGCTGGGAATGAAAAGGGTGGAAAGATCGTTGGCATAGGAGATGTAGTCTCTGACGCGCTAACACTTGAGGACGTCAACTATGTTCCAGAACTGTGCTACAATCTTTTGAGTGTATCACAAGTCTGCGACAAAGGAATCTCAGTGTTGTTCAACGACATGGAATGCATCTTCCTAAAGCCTGGATTTAAACCATCCACTGACATGATCATGCTAAAAGCCCCCAGACAAAACAATACTTATGTGATAAACATGAGGGATGCCAAGTCTGAACAACCAATGACTTGTCTACTGTCAAAGGCATCCGAGTCAGAGTCACTGTTATGGCACAGGCGATTAGGTCATGTTAACTTTAAAAATATAAACAAACTTTCTAAACTTAATCTAGTCAGAGGTCTTCCTTCTAAGGAATTTCCTTTTTCTGAAAAATGTTTAGCATGTGCCAAAGGTAAACAACATAAGAAATCGCACAAGTCCAAAACAGTGAACTCAATTGACTCTCCTCTTCAATTATTACATATGGATCTTTTTGGTCCTATCAGTATAAAAAGCCTGGAAACAGATGACTTCTCTCGCTTCACATGGGTGTACTTCTTGGAATTCAAGAGTGAGGCTGCTGAGACCTTGATGCTGTTCGTTCCTTTGATCGAGAATATAATCAAGTTAAAAGTAAAGTCAATCAGAAGTGATCATGGAACAGAATTCAAGAACCAAACTTTTGTGACGTTCTGCAGCGGGAAAGGAATTCATCTCCAATACAGTGCTACAAGGACTCCTCAGCAAAATGGAGTGGCTGAAAGGAAGAATCGTACACTTATTGAAGCTGCCAGAACCATGCTCATTGACTCTAAGTTACCGATCATCTTCTGGGCAGAAGCTGTGAATACCGCCTGTTATGTTCTTAACAGGGTCTTGATCGTCAAGCCTCGTGGGAAAACAGCTTATGAATTGCTTTTCAAAAGAAAACCTCTCATTGATTATTTCAGGCCGTTTGGATGTTCCTGCACTCTTCTAAACAACTTTGAGAATATCATGAAGTTTGATGCTGTTGGAGACGAATGTTTCTTTGTTGGATACTCGTCTAGTCAAAAGGCTTATCGGGTTTACAACAAACGTACCAAGATGGTTCTGGAATCCTTTTATGTTGACTGGCAAGAATCCAACTCTACTAATGTTGGAACCGGTCCTGACTGGTTCTTTGATGTGGATGTTGTGTTCAATCACTTTGTCATTCCTGAACAGCAAGCTCATGCAGATCAAGCTCCTGAAAATCAAGCCACAAGCTCATCTCCCTTTGGAAATATTCTCTACTCTTCTGATGATGAAGTCGCACCGTTTACCACCCGTTTCTCTCCTCTTGTTGCTGATCCAATTGTCCCTCAACTTAATAATGGTGATACTACTGCTGAAACCTCTAACATTCCTGAAAGCACGTCAAATGCTGAAGGAACGCAATCCAATCAGCAGTCGGTAAATGAACCATCCAGCTCTTCTACACCTGGAGATCATCTTTCGAACCTTCCTCTACAAGTGCAAGAAGAAGAAAATATGGGATTCAAATCTTCTAAGAACCATCCAATTGAAAATGTCATTGGACCAATCAGTGAGGGTGTTCTTACAAGAAATCAGACAGACAAGCTCAACACCGCTCTCTCAGCATTCTTATCTCAAACAGTACCCTTCAGCATTGAAGATGCAGTTAGAGATGCAAGCTGGGTAGAGGCAATGCAGGAAGAACTATTTCAGTTCAGAAAACTCAAAGTGTGGGAGCTCGTTGATCTGCCTGAAGGAAAATATCCTATTGGGACAAGATGGGTTTTTCGTAACAAAATGGATGAACGTGGCGTGGTGATCAAGAACAAAGCTCGTCTAGTTGTTCAAGGATTTCGTCAGCAGGAGGGGATTGATTATGAGGAAGTCTTCGCTCCAGTCGCTCGACTTGAAGCCATACACATCTTCTTGGCATATGCTTCATATCGAAATTTTAAAGTCTTTCAGATGGACGTGAAGAGCGCCTTCTTATATGGGAAGATCAAAGAAGAAGTCTATGTGTGCCAACCGCCCGGATTCGAAGGCCCTCATCATCCAAACAGATACTACAAGTTGGACAAGGCTCTCTACGGTCTCCATCAAGCTCCTAGAGCTTGGTATGAGACCTTGTCTTCATATCTGTTACAAAATGGATACACGAGAGGGAAGATCGACATGACCTTGTTCACCAAAGAAGTCAACAAACATTCTATCCTTGTTCAGATTTATGTTGATGATATTATCTTTGGTTCAACTGACGAAAATTTGTGCAGGGAATTTGAAAGCATTATGAAGTCTCAATTTGAAATGAGCATGATGGGAGAACTCTCATTTTTATTAGGTCTCGAAGTCCAACAGAAAGAAGACGGTATTCTCATCCATCAAGCAAAGTACACAAGAGACATTCTGGCGAAGTACAACCTGTCGGATTGCAAACCGTCCAACACTCCTTTTGCAGCTCAAACAACGCTTGTACCAGATCTTGAAGGACCTTCTGTGAACCCGCACACTTACCGTTCTATGATTGGCTCCTTGATGTATCTCACAGCCAGCAGACCGGAAATCATGTGGGCAGTTGGATGCTGTGCTCGCTTTCAGTCAAATCCAAAGCAATCTCATGAGACTGCAGTCAAAAGAATCTTCCGCTACCTCAAAGGAACACCAAAACTTGGTTTATGGTATCCTAAGAGTGACAATTTTGACCTAATTGCGTACTCTGATAGTGATCATGCAGGTTGCAGGATTGACCGAAAGTCCGTCTCTGGTGGCTGTCAATTTCTGGGAAACAGGCTCGTGTCATGGCAGAGCAAGAAACAGACCACTGTGTCTATATCTACCGCTGAAGCTGAGTACACAGCCGCATCCAGTTGTTGTTGTCAAGTGTTGTGGATCCAAAATCAGCTGTTGGATTACGGTTTGAATATCATGAAAACCCCAATTTACATTGATAATGATGCTTGTCGTGACATTGTGAAGAATCCAATTGATCATTCGAAAACTAAACATATTGAAATTCGGATTCATTCAATTCGCGATGCGCACGACAAGGGGTACATACAGGTGTTGCCTATAGATACTGCTGATCAAAAGGCAGATATCTTTACCAAAGCTTTCGACAAAACCCGTTTTCGTCAGTTGGTAACTTGGTTAGAGATGATCAACTTTGAATGATATTAAAAAAAAAAAAAAAAAAAAAAAAAAAAAAAAAAAAAACACCTTTGTGAATAAACTATAGAAAAATCTTTTGTTTTAAAATAAAATAAAGATTTTTGGGGGAGAAATAAACCGGTAGATCCCTAAATTTGCAAGTTTTAAAAACTTTTTCAAAAACAATCAAGAAATGATAGGGACTAATCATATTTGTCAGCATGTGAATAGGACCCAGAGGACGTTGTGGCTTCAAGCAACGACATGTCGGTAGATTCAGCCTGGAATTGAGTAAACTACTAAAAGATGACAAACTAAAAAGTCTACACGAGGTGCTGGATTCCCACTGTGTTTCAGGTTTGCACAAGCTGAGTCCGGTCATACACAGGTTGAGAGATCAAAAGACACAGAAAATTTTGTGCATAAGTAATCAAAAGACACCTAAGAGTGAAAGCTACCAAAGCGGGGCTATTAAATTAAAATGAGCAACAAAAGACACGCAATGTTAGTGACGTGCAAACATATAGATAGCTCACAAAGCAATCAGATGATCATCTTCTCTGCTTATGGGAACATAGACCTGAAGCTCTCATCATCTGATTGACATAATGATCATCTTCTCTGCTTATGGAAACATAGACCTGAAGCTCTCATCATTATATCTCAATAAACCTTGAGGATTTGTAGGCTTACACCTGGCACAAGTGGGGTCCATTAACATGTCGTCAATATTACCAAAACATGATAAAGATCATCATATAAAGTATGTTGAAAGACGAGAGGCATGGATTTAAGTGGACAAAAATACCGACAGTTTTTCTTGGGCTACATCTATCCAACGGAAAGTTGAAATGTGGTCTGGCAGGTATGACTGGTATGATCTTGATGCAAAAGGTGAGAAACGGTTGATCTCTAAACTCAAATCTTTGGTTAAAAAGGCTATTTTCTTGAATGTGGGCTTGCGCACTTAACAGCTTTTAAACTCTTAATTGGGCTTGCGAACTTAACAGTTTAATAAGCCTTGTTGGGCTCGCGTACTTGACTGGGCTCTTGGGCCTGCGCACTTAAAGGTCAAGTACGCGGCCCAACCAAGTTCACCTATAAATACGCAGTAAATCTTTCATTTTAACTTTTTATCAAAATTTTACAAACCCTAAATTTTTCACCCACCGTCACACCACCGTATTCTTCTTTCAAACCACCACCAAACCACCGAGTTCTTCTCTCAAACCACCACCGTTGATCCATCTCTGCTATTGTTCTGTGTTTGGTTGTGTGATTGATAAGGTAGTTCATTGATTCTAACGAAATCTTCGTTGTATTAACAGGCTTTGTGGTTGAAATCAGTGAAAATCTGTTGAAGATTTAGGGATGATATGAACTGCGCACTTAAATCTTGGAAGAACTGCGCACTTGTATCATATGATGCGTACTTGCTTCATATGATACAAGCCTGAGAAACCCTTTGAATCACTGCGTACTTGGTTGTGAACTTAAAAATCTTAAACGGAAGTTTAAGTGTCTGCGTACTAGTCTAGTACGCAGACTTGATGACTCTTTCCAAGTCGTTACCATGCCCGAGTAAACCAAGTGCGCACTTAGGATACCCGTATCCTAACCGTATCCTGATGACTGCGTACCAAGCAACAAGTGCTCAGTCTTGACTTGGGCTGCGAACATAGATTGTGTGAACTTAACATTGGACCAAAAATTTTGACCATTGACTTGACTATTCAGGACATTTGACCGGACTACGTATCTTGACTCATTCATCCGTTAACCGTAACTGGACTCAAATGACTATTAAAATGAAAAACGAAACATGTCATATACACTTTAAAATCTAATCCATAAAATGAATAACACACGTAAAACCAACTTAAAATCAAACCTAGTCTAAGTACGTCGTCCGTCAAAGTAAATGAAGTGTCTGTCATTAGTCAAATTCAAAATCCAAAGTTCTAACTTACTTTTCGTGCACGTGTCCCACACAGATGGCTCTTGAATGGGATCCTAGAGGAATGCACAACCAACCGATGATTCTGGAAACTGATGATACAAAGTTTTGAGACGTTGTTGCATGGATCAGGAGAAGCAGGATCGGATATGCGGTAGAGCAGCACGTTCATGTCTACAGCTCACACATTGAAGACTTCTGGCGATCTGCTAGAGTAGAGACCGTGGCACGTGTCAAGAGGATTAAAGCCACAGTAAGGAACAAGGCAGTAATCATTACAGAAGACACAGTGAGAAATGTTCTGAGATTTCAAGATCAACCAGCAGCTGTTAGATCTTTACCAAAGACTGAGATTCATCAAGAGTTCCTGAATTTTGGTTACAAAGGAGATTTTGACGCAAGGGGTGATATCAAGAAGAGCCAGCTGACCAGAGATTGGAAGCTTATTTGTCACGTATTTCTGATGTCTCTGTGTCACAGAAAAGGGGGGTACAATGCACTCAGTCCTGACTGGGCAACTGCCATGATTAAAGTCTGCAAGAATGAGCCATTTAATCTGTCTGGATTGGTGTTTGATTGTATGGTGAAGAATGCTCAAGCTGAAAGGAAAAAGTGGACGATGTATCCCAGATTCGTTCAGATGATGATCAACTCTCAACATGAGGATCTGCCCCTTGGTGATAAATACAGTTTCGCCAAAGGTGCACGATTCTTCACTGAGTGCAACACACCTGATTGGGAACCCCTGCTGGAAAGTATGTATGCTGCTCAACGCTATCCAGTTGTAATGAAGCTGTACAATGAGATGAAGAGAAGAAGACAATCTGCTGCTAGAACTCAACAACCAACTGCAACCGAACCTGAACCTACTGAACCTGCTCCTACTGAACCTGCTACTACAGTGCCTCAGCACACTGCTGAAGAAGTTGCCCGAGAAAGAACCGTTGGTAAGAGGGCGGCATCTGATCCTGTTCCTCAAAGGCCAACTAAACGAAACAGGCCTACGGGTTTATTGCAGCAAGGGAGAGAATCATTGACTCCTGAGGAACTTGAAATGGCTGAAGCTGCCAGACAGAATGCTGAACTTGCAAAGGCAGAGAGAAGAAGAAGGAGAGAACAGCTGCCCGAGTCTGAAAGGCCACGGGTTATGACAGAAGAGGATGAGGAAAACGAAGCGATACTGGAATCAATGTTTGGTGTGGAGGGTCAACCTGGGCCTTCCACTGACAGGCCAGGGCCCTCTACTGCCAGGCCTGGCCCTTCCTCTGAAAGACCTCCTATTCCCAAGCCTCCTGCGAAGAAACAGCCTGTACCATCCTCATCTGTTCCTGGTGCATCACGTCGAAAACCGGTGCATCAAGAATTATATGAGACGTTATCTAAGGAAGTGGGAAAGAATGCTGCTAAGGACATTTGTATGTTGAAGAATCAGATCTACAATAATCAGGAGTTAAGGAAGAAATTGAAGAAATTGAAGCACAAAAACCGAAGTCTTGAAAAGGTGGTTAAAGATCAGCGTTATCTGATAAAGTTTCAGACTGAGGTTCAAATGAAGATGTTTGATATGCTTCAAGAGTTAAAGACTCAGGGTACCGATGCTCCAAGAATGACTTTTGATGAAGCATTTGATTTCGGGAAATTCATGGAAGAGGAAAAAGAGAAAGAAAGAAAGGAGGAAGAAAGTGATGTCGATGAAATCAGTGAGGACGAGATGCCGGAGACGTTCGTTGAAATGGGTGCAGGAGAAAACACAGTCTATGAAATGGATGATGGGTATAGATTGGATCCTGAAAGATCAAGCTGGTTTCCAAGAAGACCAATCACTATTCCTGCTTTGCACCAGAACATCCTCCACACTCGTGCATCTCACCAAGAAAGAGTTGTTTGTTGGGGTTATGATGGGTTTAAACGTCTATTCTTTGTGAAGCGAAGGGGAGGTGTGATTCAGTACTTCAAGGGTCGACCGAATCTGAAGACCCTTCCAAGATGGGATATACGAGAGATGTGCAGAACACCTTTCCTAAACCACTCTGGGGATACCACAGCTGACTCAGTGTCTGTGTTTATAGAAGACGAATGTGCACGTGACTTCAAGAACTGGAAGCCACAGAAGCCGAGGCGAAGAATGTCAAAGAAGAGAATAGATCCAGCCACCGGACGAGGAATGATAACCTACGTGATAGACCCTCCCCAGGTCGTCACTAGGGTTCCCATCCGTCCAGAGCTTCCTGTGATTTTGTCGGATTTCAAGAAGTGGTTTTATGACAGCCGAACCGGTGAAGCTGTGATAAAACTGAGAGATGATACAGAGGCGTTGAGAATAGTTGACCCAGTAGACGTGTTTGCTCTGAATCCTTCTGATTTAACTACTCTTTTTGCAAATCAGATAAATGTGGGTGCTGGTAATGTGTTATTTGAGGAAGCTGTCTTGTTTAGAAGGGCTGTGGAAAGAGCGTTGAAGCGAAAGCAAGAACTGATTGATTTGGTGGCGAGGATCAATGCAGCTGACAAAGCTAGAGATGACAAAGCAATAGCTGCTGCTGCTGCCGCTGCTGCTGCGAAGATATCAGAAGCTGAAGTTATTCCAGCGGTTCAAACACAGACTTCTGCAGCAACAGCTGATCCTGAGATTGAGCCCTCTCAAGCTCCACCAGTCTCTCCATGTACAGCCCCGGAAACTCAGCAAGATCAAGCAGATGTAGATCTAGCTGAGTTATTCATTCAAGAGCCATCCACTGAAGAACCACAAGCTGAAGTAACACATGCTGAAGAACCTCGTACTGAAGATCCAACCGTTGAAGAAAGCATAGTTCAAGCACTCCCGGCACATCAAGCAAGAGAAGAGGGGGAGTTGAGTGATGTCGAGATAGACTGATTTTGTAGAACTGGTAGCTGTGGTCTAGGGGGAGTATTGTTGGGTTAATATGAGACCACAGTTACCAGGTTTAATCATGTTTAGTTATATGTTAGAGTTGGAGGGTCAGTTATGTAATTAAAGCATAGTTGTAGTAAAGAAACCCTAGGCTGCGAACTTAAAGGACGGGGACTGCGAACTTAATGTTAAGTTCGCAGTTCACCAGGTTCTCCTATAAATAGAAGCTCATTTGTGCAGCTAGGGTAAGGGTTTTTGTTGTATCTTTGAGAGCACAAGTTTAAAGGTGCGAACTTATCTAGTGTAATCCATGGTTGTTCACAGCTGAAATCTTTAATGGAATCGTGTCTTTATGTTTCTTGTGTGTCGGTTTTTATAATCTTCATCTAGTTCTTTAACTTGTCTTGATTAATCAACTAAAACACCTAACAAATAGGTGTTTCTAGTTGAGGACAATCTAGTGCACACTTAAGATCTAGTATTTTGGGACTACAATTTCTAGGAGATCGGCTTATTGCATGGCAATGTAAAAAGCAACAAACAGTCTCTGTTTCAACAGCGGAAGCTGAATATGTTGCTGCTTCAGCATGCTGCTCTCAGGTGATTTGGATGCAACACCAACTGGTGGACTACGGTTTGGATTTCTCTCTTACTCCCATCTATTGTGATAATGATGCAGCTATCCAAATTGTGAAAAATCCAGTTCAATTTTCAAAAGTTAAGCACATTGCCATAAAAGAACATTTCATCCGAGATTCGTTTAACCAAGGTTTAATTATTCCTACTCATATCCACACTGACGACAATGTCGCAGACCTTTTTACTAAACCGGTTGATCGAGCTCGTTTTGAAGCTCTTTTGAAACTGCTCAAAATGGTCCATTTCGAGGACTGAATTGGTCACAAAAATATACAAATATTTTTCTTGTTTTTAGGTTGTAAATTTGTTCTTTAAATTTTCAATTTTAAGCACAAATTTAGGGGGATGTGTATCTTCCTCAGAAAACTCGAAAAATATAAAATAATTGAGTTGGGCCGTCATGCTGGTAGGCTTGGTCTTGATGGCTGAAATGTTAATGATCTTGTGAACCACTTAAATATAAGACACGACCTCAGTAAGGAACATCACATGGAATCAGGTACAATTTCTATTTGAATACTTGTGTGATGTCCCGAAGCATTACACTGTGGTCTAGGTCTGAAACCTTGTCTGAAAAACTCGTGTATCTCCTCTGTTTTGTGTAAGCAAAGACCTGGAGATGCTAGGCAACGAAATCTTTTGGTGCATCCAGATATATGCTGACCTAGCTATTCGTTGTCGTGCTGTAGATCATTTTTCACCTAAAAGAGACCTTAGTGTCCAAAGATGTCCTGGCTGTGATATGCTGACATGGACACAGTCTGGATGTCACAAAAGAGACCCTTCAGAGTCCAAAACCAAATGCCCTGGTCATTTGAGAAATCATCTGACTCGTATATTACTCTAAATCTCTTATTGATCTATTCTTTTCTTCCCTCAATCCAGTCCCAGTCAAGGTTTCAGAATTCTAGAACAGATACCGTGAAAAATATGTGGTAGGGAAACTACTCGCATGATAGAGTGTATCACTTACGACTCTAGGATTTGATTGTGACTTGCTTGAGTGCTCAAAATTAATACATCCAAAAACATGATAAAGAATATCACGTATCATTATACTAGAAGGCCTGAGGAAATAAGCTTAAGTGGACAAATATACTGGCAATTGCCAAGATCAACTTAAGTAGATTAGTTTTGATAAATGGATCGGCCTGAAACTCTGTGATTTGATCTCGTAGGCACAGATTGTGTGAAGTTTTTGTTTTAAAATTTTTTTATAATTTAGAATTTATTCGTTTATTTTTTATCTTTTTATTTCGACCAGTTCACGATTTGACTTGGACCCGTTTTTAAAATACACTTTAAAATGTTTATATGGGTTTGGGATCCGAGATGGGCCCACTACATGTTTGGTGGGCCACACAAAATCTGGGATAAACAAAAGAGAGGCAGATGGTTTATTTTTTTCAAAAAAAAATCACAATCATTTCTTCTCTCTTCTCTCACACACTCATCGAAAAGCATTCTCTCTTTAAACTTGATCATCAAAACCTTCAAGAGATCAGGTAATCTCTTGATAAAAAGTTTTTTGGTTTGGAAATAGTGCTGTTTTGTTGATTTGCAGGTGTGAAAGCATGATGTAGGCCAAGGAATGATCAACGGCGATGGAAATGGAGGAGTTTGATTCGTCCAGTCTGCGCCACGTGGGCCTTACGCGTCTGGGAAATTGAGTTCGAGTGGTGCGTGATCTTTACGCGTCTGGAATTTGACCAGAATACCCTCGGACACACTTGAGTCATTCGGACACATGTGTAAAAGACCAAAATGCCCTCGGACACCCATGGACACTTACCAAAATGCCCTCGGGACCCTCCATTCATTCGGACACCCATGGGCTTTTACCAAAATGCCCTCGGACACCCATGGGTTTTTACCAAAATGCCCTCGGACACCCTTTCCTCATTCGGACACTTGTGTCAAAGAGTGATTTGCCCTTGGACACCCTTCCCTCATTCGGACACGTGTGTCAAAGACATGTTTACCCTCGGAAACCTAGTGCCTTTGACAAAAGTACCCTCGGACACTCCCATGGCGCTCGGACATCTCTTTTATCCTCGGACACCCTCATGGATTGGGCTGTTTTATAGTTCAGAGCCCATATGACTCTAAAACTTGGGCTGTAATGGACCTAGATGAAATTTTAAATTCTCAAAGGGGCTCATTAACTTATTTTGATGACTGTACATTTTTATTTACATTCTTGTACCTAATCCGACTCGTTTTGTGCAGAAATGGCCGTTCACGTACCAAGGTTCGAAAGGGATCATAACGTGGTATGTTTTCTTTCTTACCCTCCCAAGGAGCACATGCAGGAGTTCAAGTCCTTGATTGTTCGCCTCAACACCTGTAGAGTTGCGCATGCCATGAGAGAAAATCCGGTTGTTCTTACGGACTGGATTACTGAATTTTGGGACAACTCGACTCCACGAAAGACAGACACTTCGATTCGCTCAAGGGTTCGAGGAACTGAGGTGGTGATTTCAGAACAAGATATTCAAAATGTGCTATTTTTTGGTGAATCCCCCAATTATCCAGTCAGTTTCACAAAAGAACGAATTATTCCAGTGCTGAGAAGAATGGGATACGAAGGTGATTTGTCTACATCTCCGTATGTAAAGAAATTATTTCCAAGCTACTGGAGATTGTTGATTCATATGTTTTTGGCGAGTTTGGGAGGCAACAAAAATGGATTGAATCAAATAAGTTTGAGATATAATTCTGGAATGGTAGCCTTTATTGAGGGATGGAACTTCAACTACTCCAAGTGTGTGTTTGAAGATATGCTGGTAAATGCAAAGACCCTCAACAAGAAGTACTTTTACAAGTTTCCATGATTTGTTCAGATGATATTGGAATCCAAGTAACCAAATCTAGAAAGGACGGTTGAAACATATGACAGGAAATGCATGGCTTCCCAGGTTTTTGGATTGATTAGATAGAATCGTAAAGATGCCCAACAAGTTTTTGAGAGAAGATTTCCACTAGTGAAGTTTGGAAAATTTAGCGAAATTGTTGAAGAAGCTCCAGCTCCTGCATCTGCTCTAGATGCTGAAGAACATGATGTACAGATTGTGGAACCTCCACCTGCTGAACAACGGACACCTCCTGAAAAGGTAGATTTGACTGGGATTGAGAGTGATGATGAGGAGATAGTCCAAGAAGATAATCAAGCTGAAAGAAATAATGAACAGCAAGTTGATGATCTTAAGTTTGATGATTTGGATGATAATGAAATTGATGCCGTTATTACTGAAAGCACGTCAGTTCCTGAAGTTGAAAGAGAAGTGAATCAAGAAGAGACCATTACTGAAATTCCTGTAACTGCTGAAGTTGAAGTTGCTATTCCTCCAGTGGATGTTCTTGCAGGAATACTTGACTCTGTCCGTGAATCTGAACAAAGGAATCCTCCATCCAATGTTATAGCTGAGACACCAGTCAGTGTTAAAGACCCAAGTGCTGATTTGCGACCCAGAAAGAGAAGTAAAAGAGATCCTAGATTGACTACTATTACTGATGTTGCTACTGACGTTGAAACTACCAATGCTGCTGTTGCAACCGAATCATTTTCGCAGTATATGAGCTAAGCACCTATTACTGGTAGAATACATGAAGGTGCTAGATCATCCGGTATGCCTGACTCAGGAAAGGTGTTGTTTAATGAAGAAGCATTTCAAAGAACTCGGAGTGCTTATTTGGCTGATAAAGCGAGAGGAAAAAGTATTGATGTTGAATTTCTGACAACTGAAGAGAGAGAAGCTGGTACTGAAGGAATTGATAGTAATGAAGATATCTTTGCTGAAGTGGATGTTCATAAATTGCAGACAAGAGTCTTGAAGTTGGAGACTGACAATATATGGCTTACTACTCATGTAGAAAGTCTGATGGAGACTGTCACTGAGAAGAATCAGAAGAGCAATGAATTGGAGTCAAGTTTGGGTGATGTGTTTGCCAGACTGCACAATTTGACTCAAAAGTTGGAAAACAAGTTTGGAAAGGAATTCTGAGAGACATCTTCTTTCGTGGAGAAAGTTATGACACCTGGAGAGCATGAAAAGGCATAGAAAGAGCATGGAGAACAAATGAGAAAGTATTATGCTGATCAGATTCCTCGTGTTAGAGATCGTCGTCCAGGAAGCACTTTTATCAAAAAGAATACAGCTGAACCACCCAGTGATCCTATGGAAGAACAACCTGAAAGGTTCGTGACAACTACTAGGGATCGCTTTGATAAGTATGGAAATAGAACAAAAATAAACTGTTGGAGATACAATGATGATAAAGGGGTGTTCGTGGTTCATCGAGGAAATGGAGCGGTTGAATATTATGCTTCTATAGCTGCGTTTAGCTCTTGGACCAAAGTGGATCTGACTGAACTTGCTAAAGCTCCATTCATTAATCAGGTGAGAAATCCTAGAAATAGGATTGGGATTACTTTTTATAAGAAGATTCAAGAGCAAGCAAAGGTGAACTTAAGAGATATGAAGACTACTAATTCACTTCTGGTTGAGTATAAATATGTGTTGACACCAAAGGGAAAGCCATTCAAGACCGTTCAATGGTCTCCTACTGATAAAATGAAGACTATACCTTTATATAGGCCATATGATAAAGGATTCTTGAAAGACATGAAGTTCTGGGTTTATGATCCTACTTCTCGATCTGTAGTAAATGCCTGTGAAAGTGATGAGTTCAGAGTCTATGATGTGAAAGATTTGATGAGCCTGCATTCTGAAGACATTGAAATTCTGGTGAAACACCAAATTCAATGTGATCCAGATTATGAAGCGTGTGCGAAATATTTTACTCGTGCAGTTGATCAGATATTAGCGTTGTGTTTAGGGGCTGATAATAGAGGAAGAGTGGATACGAAGTTGTTTGGTCCTTATGTTGGAAAATCAACCGAAGAGTGGAAGAAAGCATTGGAGAAAAAGAAGAAGACGTCAAAGAGAAGTAGCAAGAAGCAACAGTGAGCTCGCCAAGCCAACACAAACCTAGGGGGATATTGTTGGGCCATAGTTAGAGGTTTGCGTTTGTCTTGGGCTTGTATTTTGTTCTTGATGGGTTTCGGCCTAAGTGGCCCATGTAAGGTGACCGCCTATGTTTACTATAAATAGGGGTTTCATAGTTTGTTTTGGGGTTGCTAGTCATTGTGGTTGTTTATGCTCTTGTGTACCAGACGTCTCTTTGAAGACGTGTGCACTTAATCAATATAATCATTCTACTTAAAGTTTCTTCTTTGTTCTTTGCATACAATCATTGTTTCCGCCTTTGGTTTTGTGTTGTTTGATACCTGGTATAGAAGATCTTTGACTTACAGTCCTCATCCACTGTTCCTGTACATTATGTCCAAACCACTATTCTCCAGATTCATTATGTCCAAACCCCTGTTGCTCAGGCTCAAATGCTAATAGCTGCTACTCCACCCTCTGCTCTAGCAAAGACCAGTCAACAAAGTCAACAGACCTTTTTCACACAAGGCTTTGTTGATTGGAGCAGCTTACAACATTAGTTAACAGATGAAAACATTGCTCTAGTTGCCAAATCTAAAAATGAACCAGGAATTTTTTGTTTCATGGCATTAGTGACAATTGTTGAGGACTAATGATGTTGATACAGTTGTTTCAGTTGAAGACTTTGAAGCTGAGGTTGTGAATCTCTAAGACCCATGGGGAGAAAATGATTGTGAGTGCAAGTTTGATTGTGCATTGATAGCTGCTGCTAAGGTATCACCTCAAATCTAAAATGATTTATGTTCAGACAAATGTGTAATAGCTTTTGCTAACATTAAAAAGGTGAATGAAAAATTTAGAAAGAAAATTTTAGAGGATGAAATTCAGTTTGAAAAACTCATAAAAGACTTAAAATCAAAATTAACTGAAAAAGAATCTAAAATCAGCAGTTTAAAACATGAAGCAATCATAACCAAGGACCAGCTCCAAACTATGATAACAAAATATCAAAGTTGTAAACAGGAGCTTGAATCCACCCAAGTTGAGTGTGAAAAATTGGTGGAATCATCAAAAGGCTTTGAAACGATTCTCAACCAACAGACCAAAAGTCATGTGCAATTTGGCTTTTGTTTCAATGAAACCATTTCTCAAGATTCTCAAAACACTGACAAAAAGGAACTATAGTTGGTTGAGGTCATTCCAACAAATTCAAAAGGGCAGGAAGATAAAGTCGCTGAACCTAATGGTAAGAAAATTATTCTTGAAAAACATGAAGGTTCCTCATCATTTGCTAAAATTGAAAAATATCAGTTTAAACCAACTTGGTCAGATGAGTGTGATGTTCTTGAAAATTTCCAACCAATGAATTTTAAAACCCCTGTAAGTAAGAAGGCACCATAGGTTAAAATCATTCCCTTAAAAGATCTTCAAACAGATGTTCAAACAACTGTTGAAAAGAAGAAGGAAAAGGGGAAGTTGAAGGAAAACTTGTTTTGTGATTTTTGTGAAAAAGGAACAAGTGTGTGTGTGATTCTAAACCAATTTTCTCAATATGTGGTAAAAAGAATCATAAAACCAAAGAATGTCTTTATCTCAAAAATTCTGATGTCAAAATACAAAGGAATGAAAACTCTGCTCCCAGAGATGTTCAAGTAACAAATGCTCCACCTCAAACAAGTTTCCAAGAGGACATGAACAACCACCTTGTCATCGTCTGCCGCGTGTTTATGAAGAGCTAAAATGGCCTTCAAAACAAAGAGTGAACAGACATCCTCATGGTTACCAACATCTGACAAGAAATGGTCAAACATCTGTTGCACCAAGCGTTGACATACAAACACTGGCAAATGGTCAACAACAGTTGTTGAACTTGGTTCAAAAAATAATTCAAACCACTGATCATTCTCCTAAACTTGAGACTGAAAAGTCTGAGAACCCATCCACAGCCAATTTAGTTTTGGACACTCACCAAAACTAATTCTTTACAGATGTGCAGGGAGCTTCTCCTTGCTTAGATAGTTTATGGTATGTAGATAGTGGAGGCTCCAGGCACATGACAAGATGTAGAGCCCTTCTTCTGGACTTTCATGCACATGGAGGGGTGGTATATCTTTTGGTAATGATTCTAAAGGTAAGGTGCTGGGTTCAGGGACTATTCAGGATGGGAGACTCAAGTTTGAAAATGTTAATCTAATTGATAATCTGAAATTTAACCTTCTTAGTGTTTCACGAATGAGTGACAAAGGTTATGGGTCATTCTTCACTAAGAAAACTTGTAAGATTATTGGACCAGAAGTGGTTGAAAAGATTAACACCATCATTGCTAAGAGCAAAGCACAACTTGTTGCTCATAGAAGTGGCAATGTCTATGTAGTTGATATGTTGAAGGATAATCCTATGGCAATTTTCTGTCTATTTTCTGCTGCTTCAACAAAAGAGACAGAATTGTGGCATAGGAGATTGGGTCACACCAACCTTCAAACTATTAACTCTCTCTCCAAACAAAGCCTTGTAAGAGATCTTCCACCAAAGGAATTTAAATGTGATGAGCATTGTGTTTCCTGTTTAAAAGGTAAACAACATAAAAGCTCTTACAAATCCATTGATGAGTCCAAAACCAGTCAATGTCTTCAATTGTTGTACATGGACTTGTTTGCCCCAGTTAAAATCTTGAGTCTAAGGAAAAAGAGATTTTGTCTTGTCATAGTTGATGATTTTTCTAGGTTTACATGGATTTACCTTTTACACTCTAAGGATGAGACTGCAAGTATCTTGAAGGACTTTGTCACCAAAGTTGAAAAGCAACATGACTTGCCAGTAAAAGTCTTTAGAAGTGACAATGCAATAGAGTTTAAAAATAAGGAGTTGGATGACTTCTGTGCGTCAAAAGGAGTTGTGAGGCAGTACAACATTCCAAGAACACCAGAACAAAATGGGGTGATTGAAAGGAAAAATAGAATAGTCATTGAGGCTGCAAGGACTGTGCTAGCAGATTCTGGTTTACCACTGTCCTTTTGAGCAGAAGCTGTAAACACTACTTGCTATGTTCAAAACAGAGTTTTAATCTACCCTAGACATCAAAAGACTGCTTATGAAATTTTGTTCAAAATCAAACCACGGATCTCATTTTTCAAAATCTTTGGCTGCTCATGTTTCATTATAAATCTAAAAGATTACATTTCAAAATTTGCATCCAAAGTAGATTGTTGATATTTCTGGGATACTCTTCTACTGCCAAGGCCTATAAAGCGTTTAACACAAGGACTAGGACAATAGAAGAAACTCTGAATGTAAAGTTCAATGAACTTTCATCTTTAAAAATCCCAGCAAATCCTGCTGAATTGTTTGACCTAGATAAATTCAAATTTGAAGATATTACTGCTAAAACTAACAGTGCAGCTACTCCACGATCTCCACAACAAGACTCCAGATTTGACATTGTGATTCCATAGTTTCACAGCAAAGTATATTTTGCATCAGGGCAAGCAGATGTTCAAAACTCTGTTGCAGCTGTGTCAACCATTGTTGACCAGTCTTACCCTCAAACCACTGCTTCATCCAGCTCAACCACTTTTCAATCATCTGTTGATTAAAGTCCACTTTCAGTTAACAAAAATCAGTCCACCTTTACACCACTTGGGCCTATTCCTCCACTTCGATTCCAAACATCTGTTGGCACTAAAGAAGTACAAACAGATGTTACATCAACAGATGCCACAAACCTCTGTCCCTCACCTCAAAATGCCATAGTACCATACAAAGGAGATCTAATCTTCCTTAGAGTTCATCCACCAGACTAAATCATTTGGTAAGAATAGTGAAGGGGTGCTCACAAGAAGTCAATCCTTAAACATTTGTCTTCTTGTAGGCTTTCCATCTCTCACACAATCTATCAAGTACCAAGAGGCACTGAAAGACAACAGATGGGTAGAAGACATGCAAGAAGAGATCCTTCAGTTCAAAATATAACAAGTATGGGAACTTGTACCATTGACAAAGAATGTATATCCAATTGGAGCAAAATGGGTCTTCAAGAACAAAACTGTAGATGCACCGAATGTGACGAATGCTTTGGATTGTCATAATGATGTGTTTTGTAGAAATCGTGGGGTCGAATGAAGATTATGAAGGTCGAAGGTAAAAGACTGAAGACAGATTGTTAGTTCGAGCTATGGTGTTGGTCGAATGAACATATTCGACCTAGTCGTGTGGTCTAATGTGCAGGTCTATATAAACGAAGTGTTTTCTTTAGTTGATAACTTTTGTCATTTGGTTCTGTGTGTTAAGTCTAGGTTCTTTCTGTAGTTCTAGAAGTTTCTGAACGTGAGTTCTTTCATTATAAACTAAATTGTAAAGCAAAATTAACATGTTTATGAATGAAATCATGATTGAAAAGGTAATCGATTGCGTCTGATTTGATCTATATCATTTTGCATACGATCTACGGTTTCCGCACCTAGATTGTTCTACTTGTATGATCATATAGTTGTTTTCATTAAAACCGGTCCTTTACAAAGTGGTATCAGAGCTTATCTGGATCATACAACTGCAAATTGATAGATTTCGAACAGCTTTTGACCCAAAATTGTCCAATATTTTTCTGTTTTGCATGAACATTGAGTTCTAATGGAGATTGATTGATTTGGACTAGATTTTACAGATAAAATCAAATCTATCATTGATTACAGTTGATCTCCATCAAATCCGAAGCAAAACCTGATTATGATCATCAAAATCCATAAACTTTTGAAAAATTTGGATCAAATTAACTGATTTTTAAAGAATAACCGTTTTTCAAATGGGTTGGGTCGAACCTGAGAGAAGAGGGTCGAACGTGTGAGTTTTTGGGTCGAACTAAGTGATTCCAGGTCAAATCTGGGTCTTTTAGGTCGAATCATAGCTTTTCAAATGTGTTGTTTGTTCATTCGACCATCAGTTGTTCATTCGACCAACCGGGAGGTCGAAGAGAGTTTTTGTCAGGTCGAACGTGTCTAGTGTGTTACATTTCTTCATTCAAGTCTGATCAAGGGGGTCGAACCAAGAGTTTTCTACATTCGAACCCTTGTTTGCTTTCCAGAGGTCGAACCAAGCTTGTTTTTGGAATTTTTTCAAAGTGTTCACATTTCAAACATCAGGGATAACATTTAAAGATTTCCTATGACACCTAGGCCTACAACAACACAGCAACAGCGCGTTCTGATAAATCCATGGGCTGTAGCATCTCAGAAGACGAACACTCAATCATCTCAACCGATTAACTACCTTGCCATGAGTAATTCAATACCACAATCTGTTACACAACCTCCACAGCAATCAGTGAATGACTATTGGGGCGTTGCAGCAGCAGCGGTACATTCTCAGACTACTAATGCTATTTCCACACTAATCAATGATTATCCTTAGGAAGTGGAAATCGTCCTCCGAAGTTGATGGAAATGTCAGACTACAACCAATGGCAAAACAAGTTTAAGATTCATCTAGAGGGCATGGGTTTGGAAGGAAGTGAAGCTTGGCAAATGATTGTAAAAGGTTATGTTGCTCCATATCTTGAAAATTCGGGAGAACCCATTCCACTTGAAGGGTTATCAGTAGATGAGAAGAAAAAGTTCGCAGTAGAGAAGAAAGCTTTCTCACAACTATCTCAAGCTTTGACTACAGATCTACTACAATAGTTTGGATCGTGTACTACATCAAAACAATTATGGGATATGTTGAAAAACAGACATGATGATAACAAGAAAACGAGAAGACTGAGGGTGGAAGAGCTGAAGAAAGAGTTTGAGAATTTCAGCTATGTTGGGAATGAAACCTTAAAAGAGCTTGTTCCAAGATACTGTCATCTATTAACAGAGCTGTCAAACTATTATATCAAGATTCCTAAGTCATAATTGGTAGACAAGTTTGCTGATTCATTACCTCCATATTGGAGTCAACACATTGAAGTCTTGAAGGAAAAAGATGCGTATTAGTATTGGACCATTAATGAGCTGATTCAGAAGTTGGAAACCAAGGAGCTGGAGGTGAAGAGAAAAGCTAAAAGATCACAGTTCCCATAGAACCCGGAATTGTATCATGCTACATCATCCTCTTCTATGTCCAGTTCAAGTGTTGGTGGAAGTGTTGCACCACATATAGCTTGTGTTTCTAGGGTTGTTGAACCACAAAGAAACCCAATCAACTATCTTGCACAAACATCAGGCTACACACCAAACTATACAACAAACTCTTACATTCCACCTCCACCTCAAATGCCGGCGATCTACAACTGATTAAGGGCTTTCCTCGTAGATCGAGTGTAGTTCTTTGTGTTTTACTACTTTATTTACTTATTCTTTGAATCTGCCAACAGTTCCATCCTGAGGATATAATTGTCCATCCCGAATCATACCTTTGTCATCCCGAGCATAGTTGTCATTTATTTATTTCTTTCTTTTGCATCCTGATTAAACATTTTCATAATATAACTAGTTTATACACTTGCTTCACACTTGTAGCTCTGATACCAATTGAGAAATCGTTTTAGGATCGTAATCACGAACCGTGATCTCATGAATACCAACCGTAGGGTGCGGAATCCCCTCCGATTGTGCAAAATGATTTGGAAATAAACAATAACGATCGTAATGAAAACAGATAACGAATCACCGAGCAATTTCCATAACTTTACTCGTGTATTAGATCAAATATCCATGATTACAGATCAAAACCTAGACCTAATACAGAGAATATCACACACACGCAATCTCGGAAAACCTCAAAATGATAACTAACTCTCCTAAACAAACTAACTTTTCCCTTTATATAAGCGTCCACATTCGACCCTTAGCTAAGGTCGAATGGGTTCATTCGACCCCTTCTTGGGTTCGAATGAAGCCTTTCCTGTCATTCAATCTACGTTCCACCCAAGACAAACTTCATTTGACCTCTCGACTGGTCGAAGGTATCTTCAAGCTAAATTCTTGGTCGTTTTCTGATTATCTGAACCTTCGACATTAAGCACTGGATCACTAGCTGGGGACATACATGAATAATGCACTTATAGACATGATGGAAATGAGAAGACTCATAAGATGAGGATTGAAGAGCTAAAGAAAGAGTGTCACGCCCTCAAATTTCACTACGGGGTTTTACTGCGAGGCGGGTGACACACCAGGATCCCATAGCCATAAGTCATACGAACGACTCTAAATGCCCAAACCATTTAGTTTGTTTTTTTAATGAAATTCGATTTTATTTTTAAAAGAAAGTCAACCATACGTTAAAGTAAAATGCAGAAGCGAAAACAATTTAGTAAGGTAAATAATGATGTGCAAACACAACGCGCCCAAACCAAAATGAAAGTAAATAACGTCAAAAGTTTATAAAGTTATAAATCCCATGTGTGACACCATGCATGAACTTAGACGTGCTCCTTTCTAGCGACCTGCGAATATATACTACGTGTGTCAACATAAAGTTGGTGTGTTCACAGTACGAGTAACAGTTGTAATTTCATCAAGTGTATTAAAAACAGCAGTTTTATGCTTGTCAAGGGTAGCTAACCCGCTCAATGTAAATAAACAGTGGTTATTGGGAAACATACAGATGTTACATTGCCTCAACACTAGTGTCTATCAACACTATTAAGAAAAAGTGGTCAGAAGTTCATGCCCGTGATCCAAGTACCTCAGGCATGAGGTTGCTGTACAACCTAATAGTGCTACTAACTAATACCCCGTTCGCCTCCAGCGATAAGCCCAATAAAATAGTAAGGACTTTCAAGATAGAGTGTTTAGTTCACAAGGGACAGTTAAAGTACAAAACTGATAAAAGTGTGATTCACATATGGAATCGAAAACCCGACCCACACAAGGATTCATAGCATCCCAAAACCTGGGATGTAAAAGTAGTCCTAACTGGACTAGAAAAGTTTTATTTAACTTTGTCTCAACCAGAGACACATGCTTTCGCGAAAAGTAGTGAAACTCACCTTAGGTTGCGTGCTAATATAACTGCAAAAACCGCAAATGAGGAAGACTACTCGCCTATCGACAACCTATCGAACACTAAGTCACAAGTGTGTTAGTGCATAATGTGTGTCTAATGCTTTGGATTGCAAATACAAAGTTTCTTAGTTTTGATCGTGAGGCCAAATGTGGATTTACAAGAGGCCGAATGTGGAATATTGAAGGGCGAATGCAGAATGGAACGGACAAATGTAGAGACTGAAGACACAAGTGCTTGATTCGTACCATATGATTGGGCGAACCTCCACATTCGACCTTATTAAAGGGGCAAATGTGTAGTAGTATATACACTTGAACTTTGTTTTTCATTGTAACTTTTGCCATTTAAGTCAGTGTTTTCAGTCTAGGTTCTCTCTCTAGGGTTTGATCATTGTCAAAACGTTTTTATTAACTTGTAACTCAATTGTATAGATCTTTATCATGTTAATTAATGAAAATAAAGATTGAAAATGTGAATTTGATTGTTTGATTCATTAGCTATCATTTGTAACTGATCTAGGGATTCCGCACCTAGATTGGTAGACTTGTATGATCATCTAAACAGTTTTTGTGAAAACTATCCGCTACAAAGTTGTATCAGAGCCTATATAGATCATACAACTACAAATTGATAGTTTTTGAACGGATTTGGACCCAAAATTGATCAAAATTTTTCTGTTTTGAATGAACAATGGGTTTTGATGAAAATTGATGATTCGGACTAGATTTCATGGATAAAATCATGATTTCCATTCATTAAAGTTGTTCCAAATCAATTCTGAATCAAAACCTGATAAACATCATCAAAATTCATCAACTTTTGAAAAATTGGGATCAAAATAACTGATTTTCAAAGAATAACCGTTTTTCAAATGGGTCAGGTCGAACCTACAAGAGTGGGGTCGAACGTGTAGTTTTTGGGGTCGAACCTAGCATTTTCAGGTCGAAAGTGGAATTATTTAGGTCGAACCTAGATGTTTTGTGTGTTGTGTTTTCACATTCGACCAAGTGTTGTACATTCGACCATACGTGAGGTCGAACGTGGGTCATGGTTTTATATTTTCTACATTCGAGTCAAATTAAGGGGCGAACCTGGAAGGATTTCCACATTCGTACCCCCGACAGGTTTGAAAGGGTCGAACGTAGATTTTGTTGAAAATTTTTCTAAGTGATTCGCATTTCGAACTTCATAGACGATATGTGGGGATTTCCGACAACACCTAGGCCTGTTACAACACAACAACACGTTACCATGGACTCTTGGACTGTAGCTAATCAAAACTCGAATACTAAACCATCTCAGCCGATTCCACAGACTGTTGCTCAACCTCCACAACAACCAATGATTGATTATTTGGGTGTAGCAGCACCAGCGGTACACACTCAAGTTACAAATGCTATTTCCACACTAATAAATGATTTGTCTTCAGGTAGTGGAAACAGACCACCGAAGCTGTAGATGCCGTTTTGCGACTATAGATTAGATACTAACATGTGTTAGGGGCGAAGGAGTATCAGATAGGGCGAATGAAGAAATGGAAATGGGCGAAGGAGGTTTCTCATGGACGAAGGAAGATCAGGAAGACACAAGAAGTCACATTCGACCAGTTCACTGGGCGAATGTGGAAATCTGCCACCTTCGACCAGTGTAACTGGGCGAATGTGCAGAGGTTATAAATAGGAATCGAGTTTTTGTAATGTAAAACGAGTCTTAGAGAGTGTGTGTTTTGTGTGTGTGTTCCTGAGAGGTTAGAGATTATCTGTTTGAGGTCTAGATTAACTATATTGAGTCTGTAAAGGTTTATTTGAACAAGTTAATCTATGAAAAGCATTTAAAATGATCTTGATTGTGTTTTGATTGAGTTTACTTCAGTTTGTTCTGAACTAGGGTTTCCGCACCTGGTTTAGCAACTTGTATGATCATATAATCCTGTTTTCGTGTCGAATTCTCTCCTCTACAAAGTGGTATCAGAGCGTAGAGGATCATACAACAACAAATTGATAAACTCAGAGCTGATTTGAACCTAATTTTCATCAATTCACATCTGTTTTCAACTAAAAATGGTTTTTGTGTGTTTTTGAAACAATTAGAGGTGATTTTGTGGTTAAAATTCAAAATTCCAAGTATTAAAGTTGTTCCAAATCATCTCCGAAGCATAACCTGATTAAGATCAATCAAATCCACAAACTTTTGAAAATCAGAGATCAAAATAACCGTTTTTCAAAGTGTAACCGTTTTTCAAAACAGAGATATGGGCGAACCTGAGAGTTGTGGGCGAATGTGTGTGTTTTAGGGCGAATGTGAGTAGATTTTAGGGCGAACGTAGTTATTTTTGGACGAACGTAGAAGTTTTCACTTGAATTTCTTACATTCGGGTTTAAATCTTTACCTTCGATTCATCGGGGGTACGAAGGTATTTCACATACGGACGAACCTAGGAATTTTAGGACGAAGGTAGAAAGGTGTTGGTGAAATTTTACATTCTGGTGAATTTCTCACATTCGGGGCACTGTTTTTGGACGAAAGTAAACAAAAGGGACGAATCTGATCTCATTTGGGCGAATCTAGGACAGTTTTTGTGAAAATTTTTCTAAGTGTTGATTTTTCGAAGTGCGTGACTATGTGGCGTTATCAGACTACTCCTACACCAGCAACTACACAACCACAACAGCAGGTGATGGACCCATGGACCGTAGCAGCACAGAAGACGAGCACACAGTCTTCGCAGCCGGTTAACTACATGACTCAGAATGCACCTACAGTACCACAGTCTGACTACTGGGGAGTAGCAGCAGCGGTGGTAAACACTCAAACTACTAATGCTATTTCCACACTGATTAATGATTTGTCTTCAGGTAGCGGGACTCGGCCACCGAAGCTCATGGAGATTCAGGAATACAATCAGTGGCAGAAAAAGTTCAAGATACACTTGGAAGGCATGGGAGTAGAAGGTGCTGAAGCATGGAACATGATTGCTAAAGGATACACACCACCAGTTCTGGAGAACACGGGTGAACCAGTGCCATTAGAGAGCATGGCGGAGGATGAGAAGAAAAAGTTTGCTGTGGAAAAGAAGGCGTTCTCACAACTGACACAAGCTATTACTAATGATCTTTTGCATCAGTTTGGGACGTGCACAACTTCTAAGGCACTGTGGGATATGCTTAAAAGAAAGCATGATGGAAATGAAAAGACTAGGAATTTGAGGATGGAAGAGCTTGTTAAGGAGTTTGAGAATTTTTCATATGTTGGAAATGAAACTTTGAAAGAACTAACTCCTAGATATAATCATTTAATATCTGAATTGTCTAGTTATGGTGTACAGATTCCTATGGCTAAACAGGTGGACAAGTTTGCTGAAGCATTACCACCTAACTGGGATCAGCATGTGGATGTTTTGAAGGAAAAGGATGCTTTTCAATACTGGTCGCTTCAAGAGTTCGTTGAAAAGCTGGAAAACAAAGAGTTGGAAGAGAAGAGGAAGGCTAGGAGAGCACAAATTCCTCAGAATCCAAATTTGTATTTTGGAGGATCTTCAATTCCAGTGAGTACAAGCTCAGGAGGGCTAGTTTCACCACATGTTGCTTGTATATCCAATGCTGTAGAATCACCCATCATGAACTACCATCAACAAACTTCATCTTTATCACAACCACAACCACAAGTTCCATATCAATATTCATACATTCCACCATTCTCACCAAAACAACAAGCAGCTTTTTACACTGCTGGTCAAACTCAACCACAACCAATGAACCAACCTAATCAACCAACTGTGGTTTTGGAGACTTCCAATCTTGGAAATGTGACAGTTGAAGTTGCTCAGCAACACATTGCATTAGTCTCTGCAATGGTTTCTTCCTATAATGGATTAGTTGCTAGTCAAATTGGTAATAACAATTTGACCAATGAAGACTATGCACAGATTGATAAGGAGGAAATGGAACTCATTGACATCCAATGGGCGTTTGCGAGCATTATGCGAAGAGCAACTGAGTTTATAGAGAAAACAGGTAGAACCGACTTGGGAACTTCTCCTAATACAACCTACGGGTTTAATAAGGAGAAAGTGACTTGTTTTAATTGTGGGGGCAAAGGTCACTTTAAACGTGAATGTACACAACCACCGAAACAAGGCAACAGGAATCCATTTAATGCTACCTATCAGAATCGTCAACAACAAAACCAAAACCAAGTCTCTTCCCAAAACAACAACAACAACTACCAAAACCGTCAAAACAACTTTAACAACAACCAAAATAGACAACCAACCACACCAAACCAGACACAAACCCAAACACCAAACAATACTAACCGAACAGTCATACCAATTACTACACCAGCTGAACCGCAGAATACCAATCAAGCATTGGTTACTCAACAAGACGAGAGGTTTGACTGGTCGAGTATTCAGATAGGTGTTGAGGAGATAACCACTGGAGGAAATGTGGCATGTGTTGCCTATCAGGTTGATCTTGAAGACTCTGTGACGGTGGAGGAGAAAGTTGAAACTAAGGTTGATAGTGATGATTCTGAAGCTGAGATGGATGGTGATTTTGAACCTGTTAAGGTTGATTCTGAAGTAAATGTTGAGGTTGAAAATGAAGAGACTAATTCAGGAGTGGTGATTGATACTGTTTCTGACATACCTGAGGAGTGTGAATCGGTTTATTCTGATTCAGACAGTGACTCGGATACGGAAGCTAGTGTTAATTCTCTTGATGAAGACATTGATCAGTTGCTTGCAGAGGCAGATTTTCTGATGACTAGGAAGTCGTGCATTGCAGATGATGCTTTCACAAAGATTGATTATTCCAGATTCTTTGCAGGAAAGGAAGCACATTTCGCATTAATGGCCATGACTGACCCACCAAAACCTGTAAGTTCTGCTTGTAGTACTGATAATACTAGTGAAAAATATTGTGGTGCTTGTGATAGATTGACTGAGGAGGTTAAACAACTCCGTATTCAACGTGATAGTGCTATCATGAACAGTCAATCTACTCGCAAAGAGTTGAATGCTTTTAACAAAGTGTTAGATGGCTACAAAAAGGACATTTCTGATTTGAAAAATACTTTGTCATTAAAACAATTGGCAATAAACAATTACATCAATGAAATTGAAAACACCAAGTTAGAAATGGCCGCCATCAAATGCTTTGCTGAAAAAGTAAACAAAAAGTTAGAAAGTTATAAGAATGTTGCTTATGTGGTAGACCACATCATTGATGACAAAACAACCAATTATCGGGCTGTACCATCTCCGGTTCTTTTTGAAAACCATAATTGTCACTCAGTGACACCGGAGAGTTCGGTAAAATCTGATTCAGCATCAGAAAATGAATCAAACACTTCAAGTGTTGGTGATCCAAATTCTGATGTTAGACCGATTTTGGGAATCAATGATGAAGGTGTTACTGCTGAAAGTGTTGACTCAGATTCAGAGAGTGATGAGATTGGTTGTAACCAAACTGTTAATGTATGTGATATTCCAAAAGAAAATCACATCATTACAAATGAACCAGTTTCATCATCTCAAATTGTTCCAATGAGAAATGTTCATCATGTGGACAAATCTGAGAAGAATGTTGTGAAGAAAGATCTTAATGTGATTAAGAAAGATCTTGAGAAGATTGAGAAAAACGAACAATGTGACAAACCTGTCAAAGTGTTTTATCGGATGGAAGGATCCGATAAGATCATCTCTGACGAGGACTTTCCAATTAAAAATGCCAATTATGCTAAAATTGAAAAGATTTGGCAAGAAAGTACTATTTGGTTCCCTAAACATGAGAGAACTAATGAAATTCCACCAGCTTTGTTGAAAAAGTTGTACTTGGATGTTCCTCAAGAACCAAAGGTCCATGTCACAGAGTTTGTTAAACCCAAAAACAGAGCTAATGGTTTCAATGAGCCTACTTACTCAAAAGGGCCACTCCCTGAGAGTTTAAGAAAGCAACAGTATAATGATCAATACCCTATTCGATCATTTGCTCAACCAAATGCTCCAAATGTTTTTGAAGAGTACCGTGCGTGCTTTAAATGTGGGGAACGCGGGCATTTACTTGCTCAGTGTCCATATGTAAGGCACAAGAGGCACGAAGTTGAAGTGAGGAATTCTATGCGTAAGCCGATTGATCATTATGTGCCACCTCATAGGAGAGTTGTTCCTCAACAACCACAACCATTTTATAATCAAAACCATTTTCAAATGAGGAACACTCGTCCAATGCACTATGATAGAAGGAATCGGATTGGAATGGAAAACTCGTGGAGAAAGCCTGTGGTGAACTCAACAGTTGATAGGCAAAAGGTTTCACCGAAACCTATTGTCAAATCAAATGTTGGACCTAAGTCTGTTAAATCAGATAAGGTTACCAAGAAAGTTACTTTTGCTAATGTTCAGAAACCAACTGAGAATCCAAAGTCTCAGATTCGTATCCTGAAAAGGACTGAACAATCTTGGACACCCAATGGTACTCCAGGAGCCTCATCTTCAAAAGTGAATGAGAAAAAGGAAACAGTTTTGATTAATCAGAAAAAGATTGATCAAAATGTTGTTAAAAATGTTTGTGAAAATGTTATTGTGAAACCTGATGTTGAAAGACCCAAGACTCAGGCTTGGGTCCCCCGAAAGCACTAAATGATTTACTTTTTGTGTGCAGGGAGCTTCAGCTGGCCCTATTAGCAGTCTTTGGATTGTTGATAGTGGAGCTTCAGGCCACATGACAGGGGATCTTGCGTTGTTGTTCGACGTGAAGAACATCAATGGAGGGTATGTAGCGTTTGCGGGAAACAAAGGTGGATATATCACTATGGAAGGGAGTGTGAGCAATGGGATCGTGAGTTTTGAGCGGATATCGTATGTGAAGCAGATAGACTACAATCTGTTGAGTGTCAGTCAAATTTGTGACAAGAAATTTACTGTGCATTTTGATGACAAATCCTGCTATATCTTGAAACCGGGCTTTACAATTCCTAAAGAGTGGATAATGTTGAAGGCACCTCGCGTCAACAATCTATACATTCTTGATATGTCCAAGGCGATGACATCACAGGGGCAAATAACATGCTTTTTGTCCAAGGCGACTGAGAAAGAATCGATAATGTGGCACCGAAGAATGGGGCACATTCATCTGAAGAAAATGAATCAACTTGTGAGGAATGGACTTGTCGAGGGAGTTAATGTGAAACATTTCCATTTGAATGACAAGTGTGTAAGTTGTAAAAAGGGGAAGCAACACAAACAGTCCCACAAAGTGAAAAAGGTTAACTCTGTAGAGATGCCACTAGAGCGATTGCACATGGATCTTTTCGGACCAGTCAAGCGTCATAGTCATCTTGGAGAGCTTTATTGTTTAGTCGTCACTGACGATTATTCAAGATTTTCATGGGTGATGTGTTTGCAGAATAAAAGCGACACTTTTATGAATCTAAAAGTTCTGTTCACTCGTTTGGAGAATCTCTACAACGTGAAGATAAAGAGAATTCGGAGTGACAATGGGACGGAGTTCAAAAATGCCAAGATGGATGAACTTTGTGAAAACAAGGGGATACATCATGAATATTCGGCTCCGTACACCCCTCAACAGAACGGTGTTGCTGAACGAAAGAATAGGACTCTAATTGAAGCGGCTAGAACAATTGTTGGGACGAAGAGGATTGAAGAAACCACCTTTTGATAACCTTAGTCTTTTCCATATCTGCCTAAGTATAGAACTGCTGAAGAACAAATAGAAGAAGTACTGAAGAACAAACACAAAGTACTGAAGAGTAAATTCATCAGAAGTTCTGAAGTCTAACCAGACATTTCACTGAAGAACTACTGAAGACAAACTGCTCATCAGCAGTTTGTCACTCATCAGCACTTTCCATCAGAAGCTTCTAACCGACTGAAAGATCAGCAGTTTTACTATTATATTGTTTTGTTAAAGTCTTGATTTCAAGTTTCAATGTACAGACTGATGTAAGCTTATCTTAGCATAATATCTTTGATAAATATCTTAGATTACTTCAGACTTCAGTTTTGTACAATAGTCTATAAATAGATGAGTTTGTTCATCTATTTTACATATGTGATTTTGTGTAATATCTTTGAAATTATATTGAAATCCTTCAAGCTTTAAACTTATAATTTCCACTTCACATCTGAGAAACATAAACTGCTATTACTGCTTTATACTTAGATCATTTATTGTTTCTCATTTACTATTCAGTTAAGGGGGAGTAATAACTCCTCATCAAAGTGATCTTTTAGACCTTTGAACACTTAACCTTCCGCTGCTTAATAACTCTTATATAAATCTGATCAAACACATAAGTGTTCATAGAAACAGCCACTGATCCAACAATTGGTATCAGAGCTTCTGGTTAATCTGATCAAAATCAATCTAATAAATTGAGATTCAGACACAGGCTCAATATTGATATTCAATAAAAAGGATAAAAGGCTCACTTTTTAAATCCATCACTTTAAGAAAGTATTGACAAATCCAAACTTCTTAAAAATGGATCCCTACAATACTGGATCTGCCAACAAACCTCCTATGTTAGTCAGAAATGAATATAACATATGGTCTAAAAGGTTGGCACATACTATCTCTCAAACAAACACTGGATGTTGGAGGTCTGTAGTTTTTGGACCTCACAAACCAGTTGTTACTGATCCAGAGGGTAAGACTGAAAGACCAAAGGATCCAAAAGAATACACGGAGGAAGATTTCCTAAAGTTTGAGCTTGATGCAAAAGCTTTCTCCATGTTGGCTATGGCTCTCCCAAACGAAATTTATGCTGGCCTTTTACATTGTGAAAGTGCCAAAGAGCTGTGGGACTGCCTAAAAGAGCAGTTTGCAGGAACTGCTGAGGTGATAGCCAACATCAGAGAAATACTAGCTCAACAATATGAAACTTTTACTCACATAGAGGGTGAAACTTTAACTCAACAGTTTGAAAGATTTTCTTCACTCATATCTGAGTTAAAAATAAACAATCAGACCTATACAACTGAGTCTATGTTACATAGATTTTTAAGGTCTTTACCTTCAAAATGGGAAACTTACTCAATAGTCCTCAGAACCAGTTCTGATTTTAACACCTTGAACCTAACTAGGTTACATGGTAAATTATTAACTTTTGAAAGAGAAATCAATCAAAAGAAAAAGCTTCAAGAATCTGGTAAAACTGCTGATGACTATACTCCGGGTAGCACAGCCTTATTAGGACATGACTCACCATCCTGTTCTAATAATTTTGGTTCTTTTGACCACATTGACATAACAGCTGGGATCTCATCAGATGGATCTTTCCCAGCTTATGACAATGAGGAACTAAGTCAAACTGCTGACAACATGTGTTTCATCATGGATGATTTAAAATATTTTAGCAGTGATGACTTAGAAGAAATGGAAATATTGCACCAACTGGCCTTGTTAAGTTTAAAAACTAACAAATTTTACAAGAGGTCAGGAAGGAAATTTCCAGGACTAAACAATTCAACAAAAGTTGGTTTTGACAAATCTAAATTGAGATGTCATAAGTGTCAAAAGTTGGGACACTTTGCTAGAGAATGTAGAAGCTCTAGCTATAACCAACAAATGTCCCCTGGAAATCAATATAACCCCTCATACAATAGGAATAATGGAACTAATGGGAGTGCTCATTTTGTACAGGCACAAGCTCCAAATGTTCAATATGTGCCACAAGTACAATATGTACAGATGCCTGCTCAACAACAACAGCAGCTCATGCCTCCATTTCCAACTGCTCAACTTCCTGCACAAACTCAACAACCCCCTCAGCAACAAAGCTTATTTACCTCAGGGTATGTTGATTGGAGTAGTCTTCCTTATGACACGTCAGAATGCAGTCAGGATTCAGACAATAAGGTCTATGATGTCAACTGGGGAGAACCTGATAATGGCAGAAAGAATTTTGCCTTAATGGCCTTTGAAGGATACTCTTCAAATTCTGCTCTCACACAGGTATCACAACAATCTCTGTTAAAGCTTTGCACTAAATCTTGCAAAGAATCATTTGCTTTAATAAGAGAAACCAATGTGCATTTACAAGGCAAATCCAATGACATGGAAAGAAAATACACACAAATGAAGTGTGATTTGGAAAGAAAAGTCATGTTGAAAAACAAAGAAATTTCCAAACTAAATGATAAATCCATTGAAACAGAAGCACAAATTAAAACCATGATAGACAGCCTAGGAAAAGTCAGACAAGAGCTTGCTGACACCAAGGTTGATTGTGAAAAATGGGTTGAGTCTTGTAAAGGGTATCAAATGTTACTTAACAAACAAACTGCAGCCAATGTTAAATTTGGCATTGGATATACCCACACTGAATCACCAACAGATTTCACCCACAAAACTGATAATGATGGGAAGAAATTGATTCAAACTTCTGATATGGAGGAATGCACATCCTACCATCAGAACTTCCTTAAAAAGGGAAGTACTGCAGAAGTTAAAACTACTGACAATAAGCCATCAGCAGTTTCAACTACATCAGGAGTTGAGACCCTGAAAACTGCTGATGACCTATTTCAAAAATCAGATTTTGTCAGTAAATTGCCTTCTAGCTCTCTTGATCTATCTAAAAGGAAAGAGAAGGCAAAAGCATGTGAAATATGTGGTCTGTTTAACCACATAACTGAACTTTGCAAATTTAGAAAGGTAAATCAGTTAAATAAACAAAGACAACAACTGATTGTGGGAAAACAGATAAAACAAGATTTTCAAAATACCTTTTTTCCCAACAAACAACAATCAAACAAAACCCTTTCTAAGAAGAAGCCTTTATCTCAACAAAGGTCATCTTCTCAAAGTTCAATTTCAGAAGTTTCACCTAACTCATCAGCAGATTCACAAACTGCTGAAGTTAAAGATTTGATAAACCTGGTCAAACTTCTGATGACCAAAGTTGATGGTGGAAACCAAAAAGAACCCACCATTGTTCTTAATGACAAATCCATTGCCAAAAAGACATGGATTACTAAAAATGGTCCACAACAAGCTGCACCTGTTCTCAAGAGCAAACCCAAAGCCAAACTGGCTTGGGTTGCCAAAACTAACTAATTTGCTATCTTGTGCAGAGAGTCTCCAGAGGTTTGAATAGCATATGGTATGTGGACAGTGGAGGCTCAATGCACATGACTGGATGCAGATACCTGATAAACAATTTTATCAGTCAAAGAGAAGGATCTGTGTCCTTTGGGAACAATGCCAAGGGATATGTGCTAGGATATGGCAATGTATCCTCAGGCAAAATGCAGTTTGACAAGGTCAATCTGGTTGAAAACCTTGAGTACAACTTGCTGAGTGTCTCTCAAATGTGTGACAAAGGATATTCTTCCTTTTTCACAAAGACAGCATGCAAGATCATATCACCAGAAGGCCAGAAGTTGATAGAGAAGATCATTGAAGATCATACTTTGCTAATTGCCAAAAGATGTGGCAATGTCTATGCAGTGGACATTGAAAAAGACAAAGTATTGAACAAAACTGCCTGTTTCTTCTCAAAGGCATCAACTTCAGAAAATGATCTCTGGCATAGGAGACTTGGCCATGTGAACTTTAAAACCATCAATAAAGTCACAAAAATGGGCTTGGTCAGAGGTCTACCTTTGAAGGAATATCAGTGCAAAGAACACTGTGTTTCCTGTCTTAAAGGTAAACAGCATAAGTCCTCTTATAAGTCTATTGAAGAATCAAAAACAACTGTATGTCTTCAATTACTCCATATGGACTTATTTGGACCAGTCAAGATTATGAGCCTTGGTAAGAAGAAGTACTGCTTGGTCATCATTGATGACTACTCAAGATTCACATGGGTCTTCTTCTTATATTCCAAGGATGAGGCAGCTGAAATCATCAAGTTCTTTATTCTACAAGTAGAGAAGCAATACTCTCTATCTGTCAAAATCATCAGGAGTGACAATGGGACAGAGTTCAGGAACAAGACTCTGGATGAATTCTGTCTGTCTAAAGGGATTGTTAGACAGTTCAGCATTCCCAGAACTCCTGAACAAAATGGTGTAGTAGAAAGAAAGAACAGAACATTAATTGAAGCAGCCAGAACAATGTTAGCTGATTCAGGCCTACCTTTGTATTTTTGGGCTGAAGCAGTCAACACTGCATGCTATGTTCAGAATAGAGTTCTTATCAACAAGAGACATACCAAAACTGCCTATGAAATTCTTCATGGCATTAAGCCCCTTATCTCCTTCTTCAGGGCTTTTGGATGTCAATGTTTTATCCTCAACATCAAAGACTCTATCTCTAAGTTTGCTGCAAAAGTTGATACAGGTTATTTTCTTGGTTATTCTCCATTGAGAAAAGCTTACAAAGTATTCAATTCAAGAACCAGGATAGTAGAAGAAACACTGAATGTCAAGTTCAATGAATCAAAACACACTCTTATTCCAGCAGATCCTGCTGAATTATTTGATCTTGACAGTTTTCATTTCGGACCTGAAAAGACTGTTGAATCATCCAAACCTCCTCAAAATGGTTTTCAAGGATTTGAAGATGATAGTCCTGCACCATGGACTCCAAACACAGTCAGAAGATCAACTATTAAACCTTCAGAAGTTTCAATAGCTTCTACTTCAGGAACTACTGATGAACATTTTGAAACTCCTGATTCAGCTGAACCTAAAACTCCTGAAGTTCAAATAACAGCTGAACCAGATATTATCAATCTCAGTGGTTTATTTGAAGAAACTGTAGAGCCATCATCCAGTACAGGCTTACAACAACTGATTGAACACAAGGATCATCCATTGGAACAAATCATGGGTGATATTGCCTCAGGGGTACTTACAAGAAACCAGCTCTCCAACTTTTGCTTATTCTCAGCATTCATCTCTCAGTTGGAACCAAAGAAGTATCAAGAAGCCCTCAAAGACAACAATTGGGTGCAAGCAATGCAAGAAGAGTTGCTTCAATTCAAGAAACAACAGGTTTGGGAAATCTGTCCCTTACCTGACAACAAGCAACCAATTGGAACAAGATGGGTCTTCAGAAACAAATCAGATGAGGCTGGTATGATAATCAAGAACAAAGCAAGACTAGTGGTACAAGGTTATTCCCAAGAGGAAGGAATTGATTATGATGAAACCTTTGCACCAGTTGCAAGACTTGAAGCTATCAGGTTATTTTTAGCTTATGCAATTTCCAACAACATTAAAGTTTATCAAATGGATGTCAAAAGTGCATTTTTGTATGGAAAAATAAAAGAGGAAGTGTATGTCTGTCAACCTCCAGGGTTTGAGGATCCTTCTCATCCTGATTGGGTTTACAGACTTGACAAAGCTCTTTATGGGCTAAAACAGGCTCCAAGAGCCTGGTATGAAACACTCTCCAACTTTTTACTAAAGAATCACTTCTCAAGGGGATCCATTGATAAAACTCTTTTCATAAAACATGTTGGAAATCATGTCTTACTTGTTCAAATATATGTTGATGATATCATTTTTGGTTCAACAAACTCAAAACTGTGTGAAGAATTTAAGAAACTCATGCAATCAAAATTTGAAATGAGTACAATGGGAGAATTGCAGTACTTTTTGGGACTGCAAATCAAGCAACAATCAAATGGAACATTTATACATCAATCAAAATATGTTAAAGAATTATTGAACAAATTTTCTTTACAAGACTGTAAAACATGTTCCACTCCCATGACACCAATCACACAAATTGAACCAGATGATCAAGGGAAACACATTGATCAAACCATGTATAGATGTATGATAGGTTCTCTTTTATATCTAACTGCTTCTAGACCAGATATCATGTTTTCAACTTGTGTCTGTGCTAGATACCAATCTGCACCAAGAGAATCTCATCTAATTGCAGTCAAAAGAATCTTCAGATATCTGAAAGGAACTCCTACTTTGGGGATCTGGTATCCTGCTTCAAGCAATACCAAGTTAACTGCTTTTTCAGATAGTGACTATGCAGGCTGCAAAATGTCAAGAAAATCAACATCTGGTGGTTGTCAATTCTTAGGAAACTGTCTGGTGTCCTGGCAATCAAAGAAACAAACATCTGTGGCAACTTCAACAGCTGAAGCTGAATACATTGCTGCTGCAAGCTGTACTTCACAGATACAATGGCTCCAATATCAACTGCTTGATTATGGAATCAAAGAGACCAAGACCCCACTTTTTGTAGACAGCAAATCTGCCATTAGCATCATTCAAAATCCTGTTCAGTTTTCAAAAACTAAACATATTGAAATCAGGTATCATTTCATAAGAGATTGCTATGAAAAAGGCAAGATTGAGGTGAAGCATGTCACAACAGCCAATCAAATAGCTGACATTTTCACCAAACCCCTTGATTCAACAACTTTTCAGAGGTTAGTATCCATGCTTGGGATGTTAAACTTAGAAGAAAGTCTGTAAGTGTTTCACTTTTTAATTCTGCACATATTTTATTTTTCACTTACATACTTATCTGTCATAAACCTCTGAAGACCAAAAATTTGAGAAAAGAGAAAGTTCTGATGAACAAATTTGAAAACTACTGATAAACATCAAATTGGGATATTTTCAAAATGGATGTAACTACTGATAAAAATCAGAAGTTAGAAAAGTGCTTTAAGAGTCATCTGCATCAGCAGTTGAAACTACTGATGAGAAAACTAAAACCACTGATGAAGAAACCTTTCTTCTTCAGCAGTTTGACTAAAAGGGTAAAACAGACTTTTCACTCGTCAGAAGTTTGACCTAGTCGGTTAAAAACCTCTGATAAATACCCTGTTCCAACACTTATCCATTCAAAAAGCAAAATTCCCTCTTTCTCTCTCAAATTCAAAACAAAACCCCTTCTCTAACCTAAAAATCACTGTTCGATCAAAAATATCCATGGCTCTCGTGTTAAAACAGGGACACAACCAAAGAGGCTACTTTGTTAAAGATGAAGCCTGGTCCCAGTATGATGAGATACTTGATCTCATCATGAAATCCCAATATTATGATGCTTTCACCATTGATCCACCCATTCATGAAGAAACTCTTAATGAGTTCTGGGCAAATTCAGAAACGGTGAAGGTGAATAATGAAGTGATTTCCCTCAAATCTTCTATAAAAGGGAAACTGATGGCCATCTCACCAGAAACACTAAGCATCAGGCTTGGTTTGAAGGATTCTGAGGCACCTGAACAAATTCCAACCTCAGATATTCATCTGACCATGACAGAATGTGGCTATCAAGGTACTTTGGCACAAGCAACAGTTTACAAAAAATATTTTGACCCACAATATAAACTGTTATTTCATTATATTATTATGTGTCTTAGTCCTAAAACTGGGTCAATAGATCAGATGCCTTCAACCTTTCAACCTATTTTTCATTCCATCATAAATGAAACTTCTTTCAAGGCATCAAAACTATTTTTCAATGAACTGGTTTTACATCATCAAAATGATAAAAAGAGATTTTTGTTGTATCCAAGGTTTGTTATGCAGTGCATAATAAAAGAACTTGGTGAGGGAGTACTTGAGGGAAAAACAACAACTTTAAATCCTTTAACTGCTCAAGTATTCTCTAGGCACAACAAACCAGCACTTTTGCTTGAAGATGACCAAGGGGAAGAACAACCCATCCCCAAGGAACCCACATCTTCCAAACCCAAAAAGATAACTAAAAAGCCTAAACAACAAAAACCAAAAACAACCAAGTCACTGAAAAAGAAAGTTCAGGAACTGGAGAAACCTGAAACTACTGATGTGCAATCTGCACTTGAAAAGGAAGTGGCTGAAACATCCTCTCAGCACACTCCTTCTCCACCACCCAAAAGAAAACCTGTCACAGTTATATTTAAAAGAAAAAGATTTAAGAAACAAGTAACTGTTGACCCTGCCTTTGAAACTGCTGAAACCATTCCCACCCAAACTCCTGAACACCAACCCATCCAAACTACTGAACCTGAACCCTCACATACAACCATAGAAATTGCCCAACTTCTCTCAGGACTTAAAGGAACCCATTCACCACATGTCACTCCCCTTACAACACATCAAATTGGGGAGATGCCTTCAGAAGTTGACATGAATGTGGATCCCTTTAGCCCAACACAGAGAGATGAGGATGAACAAGGGTTTGTAAGCCCAAACTTACAAACTTTTGGTATTTTTGAGGCTGCTACTACTCACTTATCACCCAGTGGTGAACCTGAGGACAGTAGTAACATAGCTAAGACCTCAAATCTGGCAACTACTGATGAAGGCCTAAGGCCAGAAGTAGGAAAACCTCAGGACCAAGACAAAGAGGTTCATGAGACTACTGGTTTGGGTCCAGCTCATGATATAACTGATCCTGCCCTCTCTGAGGACACTATCAGGGATTCAGATGATTCCATTAAGTTGGTTGATGAATCAAAACTTCCACAAACTGAATTGACGGTTGATATTGAAGGTCCTGCATCTAAGGTCTCCAAGCTCAAGAAGCTGGTCACCAAAGATCAGGTTAAAGACCAGTTAGCCCAAAAATCCCCACAACTGGCATCTTCAGAGCAATCTGAAGATCACCCAAAACTCACCCCTTCACCAAAACAACCTACCCAATTCACTGGGCTCACAAGCATAGACTTGAACCAACTATGCAGCCCAGATGGTCCCCTGTATCAAGCACTCAAACAAATTATTACTGATCAACTCAAACCCTTCACAACTGCTTGGGAGTTAAAAGCTAACAATCAGTTTGGGTTGATCAACTCGAGACTTGCAGAGTTGAACAAGAAAATGGATGAAACTCAAGATCAACTTGCAAGGTTGTCTGCTGCAACATCTCATTCTATTCGGCTTCCAGAAGTGGATGAAGCCAAAAAGGGGGAGATGATTAAGGAACCAACAACAGATGCTACACAAAGACAAAATCCTGATCAAGAAGCTGATAGACCAACACAAAGACCAGGAAAAGAAGTAGCACCAGAGTTCAAGTTACCTAAGGCATCAGAGGTAACTGCTGATTACATTTCTCAAACTACTGAAGACAATCCTTCAGCAGTTGTGACCAAACCTACCACATCAGCAGTTCTACCTCCAAAACCATCATCAGAAGTTCCTAAGGCAACTGAAAAAGACCCTGCTCCCACTCCTTTGCCTACAACAACTTCCACAGCTGTTTTAAACCCTACTCCCATCAGGATGTCAAAAGAATTATTAGAGAAGAGTTTAAAAGAAGCTGCCAAGAAGGCAAAAGAAGACAGAGTATGGAACAGCCTAGAAACTAGAGAAGACTTGAACTATGATGAAAAACTGATCAAGTATCAAGAAAAACTTGATGAGCTTGAGGCTGAAGAGAGAGCACTTGAAGCTGCTGCTGAAGATGACAAAAGAGCACAGCTAATAAAATTCATTACAAAGAACTCCAAATCCAAACAAGTGGCCCTCAAGAAACTCTCAACACAAGAACTGACAAGAAGAGCTCAGATGCTATCTGACAGAATAGCAACTGAAAATGAGAGGAAAGCCAAAAGAGCCGAAGTGATTGAAGAATTAGTGGCTAATGACTATGGTTCAAAAGCCTCAATCAGCAAATGGAAAGAACAAACTCTCTATGAGGCTTACAAGAAACTCAAAGCAAAGAAAGCTGCTGAACCAGAAAAATTTGAAAGCCAAGAAGTCCAAACAACTTCTATTGTCAAAAGACCATCTGGTACATTAAGAAAGCCAGCCACTAAAAGAAAAGCAGATGGAGATCCCATTGTCAAGACTGACTTCAAGATGATTCTGTTAGAAGGAGATCAGTTGGTACATGGTGATTTTGATGTTGAAGAGAAACCCATCTTAACCCAATTCAGAGACAAGGCTACCTATGCTTATCAGTTACAACAATCCATTCAAGAAGAAACACATACAAGGGTTGTTACAGAGCATCACCTGCCCAATATGCCAATCCAAGGTGCTGCTGAATTACAAGGAAGTCAAGAGTCTCACCTGAGAGTCACTGAAATCGAAGACATTCCTCAATCAGGTCAACCTAAGGAAACAGGCTTGGTTTCCTATGCCTCTGACTTTGACAGGTCAAAGGTAAACATTGTGAAATGGTCATTTACTGAATCCAACTCAGTACTTGTGACCAGGAGAGACCGTTCAAGTAAGGTCTATAGAAACTCAAAGGAGTTGAGTGTTTTATCGTCCAAAGACCTTCTCACCATTCAACATTTAACACCTGAACTTGGTCCTCTCACTGAGCAACAAAGATGTACTCTTACCACCCGGATGACAGCAGAGATCTGGAGGATGTTAGAAGAGAGAAAAGGACAACAATAAAGGATAGATAAGGTTTTGGCTTCATCAATCCAGGGGGAGATTGTTGGGACGAAGAGGATTGAAGAAACCACCTTTTGATAACCTTAGTCTTTTCCATATCTGCCTAAGTATAGAACTGCTGAAGAACAAATAGAAGAAGTACTGAAGAACAAACACAAAGTACTGAAGAGTAAATTCATCAGAAGTTCTGAAGTCTAACCAGACATTTCACTGAAGAACTACTGAAGACAAACTGCTCATCAGCAGTTTGTCACTCATCAGCACTTTCCATCAGAAGCTTCTAACCGACTGAAAGATCAGCAGTTTTACTATTATATTGTTTTGTTAAAGTCTTGATTTCAAGTTTCAATGTACAGACTGATGTAAGCTTATCTTAGCATAATATCTTTGATAAATATCTTAGATTACTTCAGACTTCAGTTTTGTACAATAGTCTATAAATAGATGAGTTTGTTCATCTATTTTACATATGTGATTTTGTGTAATATCTTTGAAATTATATTGAAATCCTTCAAGCTTTAAACTTATAATTTCCACTTCACATCTGAGAAACATAAACTGCTATTACTGCTTTATACTTAGATCATTTATTGTTTCTCATTTACTATTCAGTTAAGGGGGAGTAATAACTCCTCATCAAAGTGATCTTTTAGACCTTTGAACACTTAACCTTCCGCTGCTTAATAACTCTTATATAAATCTGATCAAACACATAAGTGTTCATAGAAACAGCCACTGATCCAACAACAATGCTTGCTGATTCAAATCTTCCAGTAATGTTTTGGAATGAGGCGATTTATGCAGCAAATTACACATTAAATCGGGTTCTGACAGTGAAGAAGTTTGGTAAAACATCTTATGAACTGTTACACCGAAGGAAGCCGAACTTAGAATATCTAGAACCTTTCGGGGCGCCTTGCACTATGTTGAATCCAAGCGAAAAGTTTAGTCCTAAAGCCGAAGAGGGTTACTTTGTTGGATATGCAACCCCACTCAAACGGGTATACAACAAGCGAACTCGTCGTGTGGAAGACTGGGCTAACGTGGAAGTTCAACGATATACTCAAAATCTTCAAGGCACGGGTCCTGATTGGATGTTTGATTACAAAGACTTCTTTGAATCATTCAATCTAGATAGCTTGGTTGAAGAAGCTGTTATTCGATTACTTTACGAGTGTGAAAATGCAACAACTTCACCGTTGGTGCGTCCAATCACCGTGAACCCCCTACCAGTTTCTAATGATACCAACGCTCCTATACAAGAAGAAGAGATTTTTCAAGAGGCTTCAACTTCATTAGACACTTCAGAATCTGAAGATGAACAATTTGAAGAAGCTATTCTTGATCAAGCTGAAGAACAGGAGGCACCGCCAGTGAACCCAACTCCAAATACTGATGTGGCTTCATCATCAAATACGGGTCATGATCTGGATGCTGTAGAGAACTTGACTATTCAGACGGGAGTGCAAGTATCTGATTATCCGGAATCTCGGATTCACCGTATTCACCCGCTGGAGCAAGTTATCGGTGATCCTGGAAGAAGTGTTATGACCAGAGGGCAGCTTAAAAGCGTTAATACGCCAGAGAGTTTTGGTGCTTTAGCTTTATATGCCAAAATTCAACAATCTGGTAGTCAAAATGATTGGTCGTTTGCGTGTTATGTGTCGCAGGTAGAGCCAAGGACATACAAGGACGCTTTGAAGGATGATGCCTGGGTGGAAGCTATGCAGGAGGAGTTATTACAATTCCAGAAATTAGGAGTGTGGACGCTCACGGATTTGCCGCCGGATAGAAAGAAGATTGGCACCAAATGGGTGTTTAAGTGTAAGAAGGATGATCGTGGGGTAATTGTTCGGAACAAAGCCAGATTGGTCGTGCAGGGTTTCCATCAAATCGAAGGGATTGATTATAATGAGATCTATGCACCGGTAGCGCGAATCGAAGCTATTCGGATGTTCCTCGCGTTTGCTTCTTATAAGAAATTCAAAGTTTACCAGATGGACGTGAAAAGCGCATTTCTGTACGGGAAAGTCAAAGAAGAGGTGTATGTCGGGCAGCCACCAGGCTTTGAGGACCCAATCCACCGGGATAAGGTCTACGTGCTGAACAAAGCTCTTTATGGCTTGCACCAGGCTCCGAGGCAGTGGTACGAGGAGCTGAGTACATACCTCATCAACAAAGGATTTAAGCGCGGCCTCGTCGATTGCACCCTCTTTACGAAAAAGACGGGAGATGACTTGCTTCTAGTGCAGATATACGTTGATGATATAATATTTGGTTCAACTAACGAGCTTTTATGCAGGGATTTTGAATCTGTCATGCAGGAAAAGTTTGAAATGAGCGCAATGGGGGAGATGCAGTTTTTCCTAGGCTTGCAGGTGGACCAAAGACCCGACGGGATCTTCATTCACCAGACGAAATATGTCTCCGACATCTTGAGCCGGTTCCAGATGGAGGACTCAAAGCCAATGGATACCCCGATTCAACCCAATCACGGGATTGGAGTGGACGCTAAGGGGGAGCTGACGGATCCTTTTACATACAGAGCAATCATCGGATCTCTGATGTATTTGACGGCGTCTCGACCAGATATTATGTACGCAACGTGTCTCTGTGCCCGCTATCAATCGAAGCCGAAACAAAGTCATCTGACGGCGGTCAAGCGTATCCTTAGATATCTGAAGGGTTGTCCCTCAAAAGGACTTTGGTACCCTAATGATGATAATTTTGATTTCATATCTTTTAGTGATGCAGATTGGGGCGGCTGTGACAAGGATAGCAAATCTACTACAGCTGGTTGCCAGTTTTTCGGGAGCAGGTTAATCACCTGGCAATGCAAGAAACAGACTTCCGTAGCACAATCTACCTGTGAAGCCGAGTACATTGCAGCCTCGAGTTGCTGTTCTCAAGTACTCTGGATTCAACAACAAATGGTGGATTACGGTTTGCAGTTTCTTAAAACTCCTATTTACTGCGACAACGAAGCCGCAATTGCATTAACTAAAAATTCGGACAATCATTCTAAAGCGAAACACATCCGGATCAAATATCATTTTATCCGTGATTGTTACGCTAAGGAATTGATCGATATGATCAAAATACACACTGACTACCAACGTGCAGATCTGTTTACTAAAGCCTTTGATCGTTCACGCTTTGAATATCTTTTAAAAGTAAACAATATAAAGGAAAAACAGGACTAATCGGCACCTCGGTTTATCGCTTTTTAGTTTTAGTTTTTATATTTTGCTAATTGGGAATTTCTCTTTGCTAATTGGGAATTTCTCTTTACTTTTGTAATCCTCAAAGAAGTTGATGCTTTCGAGGGGATTGTTTAATCCTCAAAGAAGTTGATGCTTTCGAGTGGATTGTTTCTTTCAAATTTTTGTTTTTATTTTTCAGAAAAATCAAAAATATCAAAAATATGTTCTTTATTTTAGGGGGAGCCAATTTTTCAGAAAAACCAAAAGCATTATAAAATACAAAAAGACCTAAAAATTAGAAAATCAAAAATGATTTCCTGGTAAAACAGAGGAAATGATAGTACATCAGTGGGAATCTGATACAGGCTAAAGAATTGTATAGTTTATGAGGCGTGTGTTGATTACGTGTGATATGCTGATAGGCTTCGTAGACTAAATATTGCGTGCATTAGTGATACAAACATAACGAACTACGCGTTCGTGGCTGAACACCTCATGGGCATATGGTCTTAGTACCGTAATTTCGTTTGATAGGATTGCCAAAATCTGAGGTTTCGGGTCGTTATGTTATGGTTATCCGGGATATTCTGATAAACTTTTGTCGTATTGATTTACGGACCTAGTTTTATCAGAATATTTGCTAAAAGAGCTTAATTGCCAAAACCGGAAGTTACCGAATTGAGGAACTTTATGTTTTAATTGATCATAGATCATTAATACATCGTATTAGTCATCTGATGCAAATCAGTGATTAATATCAGCCTCAACCTAGTGTATACGCACATGTTACTCTGCTGCATTCATTTGCTGACCTGTACACCTCTGTGCTATATACTTTGTAACTTTTACGGATAACTCTGGCATAATCACGCATTACGACGAAGCTTTGTGCAATTACTTGATACGGGAGTATGTCGTGTGTGTGGGCACCACATCGTGTTAGTCTAATACACCTAACTCGTATCATTTTAAAGCATTGCGTAATTGTCTGCATGTGAGCTTACGTGGACCACAATATCAGCAATTGCCGTATCACATACTGTTTCTAATGATAATATTAAACAAAAAGATCAACGCTGTGATCAGATTTCTCAGAAAACTGATATGATCCTCTGACCGGATTTCACAAAATGTTTACTGTTTTCATTTACTTTGCTGCATTTTATTTGTTGCAATTTACTTTTAATGTCAAAAAGATACAAAATCCAAAAAGATTTTAGGTGTGTTTTGACAAAATTTCAGAAAATCCAACACTTTTGCATTTCTGCTTTATTTTTGATACCGGGGATGCTTGATAGTCAATTTTTGAGATTTGACTGAGATTTGACACCACCAATTGGGCTTTGTATCATTCTAAATGTGAAATTTTGTGTTTTGGAAGCTTAACGGACTGAAAAAATGTTGAACGGGATTCGAATTTGTAATTTGGTAAAATTTTTCAAAATTCCCATTTTACATTCGCCCTTAATTGTGGACGAATGTGGGATTTTTGTTCACGTTCGACCCTTTCAATTTGGACGAATGTGGTTTCTATTCAATTTTTACATTCGGGTAAAAACCATATTACCTTCGGCTCTTTAATTAGGGGCGAAGGAGGGACATCTGTTCCTTCGTCCAAAGGAAACGGACGAATGTGATGTTCTATATATATACCATAACAGGTTCGACCAAACAGTTGCATTTTTTCAAAATTTTTCATCATAACCGAACCTTGTTGCTTTTGAATTCTCTGCTTGTGCGTTTTAATCCTTAGTGTTCACTGATCATTTTCATACCAATTTTACAGGTAATGGTGACGGATTGAACATGGAATCGTTCGTTCTTTAACCGGACTTAGGGTTTTCGAGTTCATAGTGTTTGACTGATTCTTAATGCTTGATTTTGATAACCATTCATCCCATTACAGTTTTAGGGGGAGAGTTTAACTAGAATTAGGTTAATAACAGTGTTTAAGGGGTATTTGATTGTTTGAACATTTTAAAACCCTAATTCTTTATGAAAAACTGTTATAGAATGAATGTTTAGGGCAATTGATTTTACATGTTGCTTAATCGGTCATGTTAGGATAGAATCTGATCAAAATAAAGGCCTAAAAACATGATTGAAAAATTTTTGAATTTTGGGGATTGAAGCAGTTTCTCCTTCGGTCCATCGATTGGACGAAGGAAGAACACTTTGGACGAAGGAGATAAAAATTGGGCGAATGTATTTTAGATTCAAAATTCCTTAACGTTCGACCAGAAAATTTGCACCTTCGGCCACTTTTATCTACGTTCGACCACGTTAAAATGGGCGAATGTGAATCTTTGAAAACCTAAAATTTTTGAATTTTTGACGATTTCGTGTTTTGACGTTTTATTTTGATTTTTCATTTCAGATGGCTGAAGAACAACCAATTGCTGATATTCCTGTGGAAACTGAAGTGACTGATCCTGTTCCAGAGACGGTGCAAGAGGAAGGATCATCAAGCGGATCTAAATGGCCGTTTGAGAAGACTCACAACGTTTGTGCATATCTTGGTGATGTTGAAAAGAATGTAGAATTCACAGAGATTATTAAGTTCTTGAAGAGATGTAGAGTGGTTTATGCACTGGCAACACCAACTATTATCTACAAGGATATAGTTGAGGATTTTTATAATAATGCCAAGTATGATTATTTTGATAATCAGACTATCATCAAGAGTAAGATTCAGGGAATGGAGATGTTTATTACTGAAGCTGACATTAGAGAAGCACTCCAGATCCAGTTTGAGACAAGTGAGGATCCAAGAGAACTTTCCTGGACTGAGCAGAAGGCATGTTTTCTAAGAATGAAATACAAAGGACCGATTACTGATGGTTCTATGTATAAAAGCAAGCTGAGCGTGCAGTTCAAGTATTTTGCTCACGTCATTTTAATAGTATTTGGATGTGTTAGTGGGGGTTATGACGTGATGAGGAAGAGTTTAAGCTCGTTAATGGTTGCATTGACTCTCAATAAGCCATTTAACGTTGCTGGAATGATACTAGATCATATGTTGGAGATGTTGAAGGGATTGAAGAAGAAGTACTTTATGCTTTATCCAAGATTTCTGATGATGATCTTCGATCACAAATATCCACACTTGAAGAAAGATCCAACACAGATACTTAACATGGATCATATGAATGTGAGAACCTTAGCAAGAATGAAGGGTTACAAAGGTATACCTGAAGATGAAAGACCACCTTACAGAAGGTTATTCGGAGCTTTGGCTAGAGAGGATTATGAAGATCCGGGAAAGAATCTAGCAAGGCATCCTAACAGTGACAGTGATAATGACGATCCACTTGTGTATGCTGATGCAAGCACAAAGAGGAAAAGGCAGGTTGTCAATCCCGGAGCCAAAGGGAAGGGCAAGGGAAAGACAGAGCAGGGAACTTCAAAACAAAAAGCAGTGAGGAAGAAGACTACGGCCAAGAAGGGGACAGGTTTGGTAGATGAGGAGTCTGTTGATTCTGAGGAGACTGAAACTGAAGAACAATGGGATTCGGATGCTGAGAATGTTAAGACTACCAAACAAAAGGCCACTTTGGTTGGTGAGTCTGAATCTTTGAACAGATCAATAGAAGAAGCTAATAAGGGTAAGCAATCTATTGATGCTGTAGATGAAGTGTTGACTGTTAATCTGGATGAGTTGAATGAAGGAGAAACAGTTGTTGTGAATTTGCCCAAGCCCAAACACAAATCTATGGCTAAGAAGACAAGTACTAAGCAACTCAGAGAGAAGGAGTTGAACTTATTGTTGAAGGGAAAAAGATTACCGGATGCTGGAACATCATCTAAACAATCTTCACCAGCTGCAAAGAAACAAAAGACTAAGGAGGCTACAACATTACCAGTGGAGCAGTTCAATATTGCACTGGATAATGTTCTGAACATGTTTACTAAGCCTCAGAAGGGAAAAGAAGTTGAGGATGAGCCATCTAAGTCTAAATCCAAGTCTAAGAAGATCACTGTAGATAATGAAGTGATGAAGCAGATGAACAAGAGAATGGATGATATGATGAAGATGCTTGTGGCTCAACAAGCTGAGATTGCCAAGTTTAAACAGAATGAGGAGAAGATGCTTCAGATAGTTGTTGCTTCTAAAATCAATCAAGATGAAATAGATGAGAAGGTCAAGAAGCTTGAAGCAAAGAATCAGAAGCTTGAAGGAAAAGTTCTGAGAAACAAAAACAGATATAAGGCAATCAAAGAAGACAATAAGGAGTTGAGAGCTGAAAACAAACGCCTTAGTGATCTGATTAATGACTTGTACAACATAGCACCCAAGCTGAAGGAGGGTGAAGAAGATGAAGAGAGAGAAGTTGAGAAAGTAGATTTTGAACCATCCGAATCTGATAAAGAGGAGGATGAGGATGATGATGAGAATGAAGAATCGGATAAGAATGATGATGAAGATGATAACAATGATGATGATGATGATGCTGAAGGGTCAGGAAGTCAAAAAGATGATGATAGTAGTAGCAGTGATGATGATGAAGGAGGAGATGATACTGCTAAGTTTACTTTTGAGAAGAGACCACCTTCTAAGAAGAAGAAAGACACGGGTGAGTCTAGTTCTAAGCAGAAGGGAGAGAATGTAGATGATGAGACTGTGTTTTGGAACGAGAAGGTGAGGTCGTTATCTGATGATGCAAAACAAGTTTATAAAGACATGTTAGAGAAGAGAGAGTGGACCATTGAGTTCACAGGTCGTTTTGCAGAAATATTCCAAACAGATGATATGCGTTATGAGTTGGAATATAACGATCCAGATCTTGAAGAGGGGGAAGTACCTGCTTCTGTGGCAAAGGAGATATTGGATGGTCTTGCACAGAGAGTAGGGAAAACTTTTGAAGAGTTCATTGTTGATGAGTCGATTCCACCTATTCCTGAAAAGGATGTTGGAACTCACTCTGATGATAAAGAAACCCCTGAGTTTGAGGAAGTTGAGATTGAGGATATTACACACGAGGAATATCCACAGTACTTCAGACAAAATGATGAAGACGTGGTGTTTCCTGATTTTACAGAAAGGCATAATACGTCTGCAAGGAAAAAGGCAAGAAAAAGAAGTGCTGAATTTGTTGAAAAGGTACTTGGAGCTGATGTGCCAGAATCTTCAAGTAAGTCTGATGAGTTGAAAGAGTACTTGAAGAAACTAAGATTGATGGATGAAAACCGACCAAAACCCGAAGCTCAAGGAAACTTTTACAGGTTCCATAATGCAAAGTTCAGAGGAAGAGCTCTTGGGTGGACATACTTGAGCAGGCTGAAGTGCTTAGCTGCCAAGTGGGAATCAGGAATCCTGTACTTCTACAGATTCATTGATTTGCTAACTCTACCGTACTAGGCGGTTAGAGATTTATGCAGATTCCCTATGTCGGGTGCTTCAGTGAATAATACTCACGTCGGTTGGTGTGCAGACAAATTGGTTTGGGAGAGTAGGACGAAGTGGAATAGATTCAAGCCTCAGTATCCCCGGAGGAAAGTTCACAGGGATACTGATCCTCGAACCAAGTTGAAGAGGGTTACCTTGATATACAAGGCACCTGAAGTTATGAGGAAGATTCCTTTGATGCCTATGCCTCAACACTTCAGTGCTGACTTCATATTTTGGTATTATGATTGGAGGAAGGCAGAAGCTGTGATAGTGCTGAGAGATGGAAAGGATAAATACAAGCATGTTCATGTATTTGATCCTATGTGGCTAATCAATTGCACCTTCGAAGACATCATCATGTTATTCTATAATCCGATTCATCATGAGCCTAACGATGCAGATCAAGCAAGGAAATACACACAAGTTGTGGGTGTTTGCTTTGCTTATGATATCAATGCTGGAAGCAATTTGGAAGGGAAGCTTGGTAAGAAAGTGAAGATGGCGAATGTGTCGAAGCCGGTTAAAAGAAAGTTAGAGCCGGAAATGACAAAAGAGCAGAAGAGTTTTCTGAGAATTAAGCTGCTAAACAAAGCCATGGATGAAGATAGAAAAAGATCTAATCAATAGTCGAGGGGGAGTTTGTAGATGCCGTTTTGCGACTATAGATTAGATACTAACATGTGTTAGGGGCGAAGGAGTATCAGATAGGGCGAATGAAGAAATGGAAATGGGCGAAGGAGGTTTCTCATGGACGAAGGAAGATCAGGAAGACACAAGAAGTCACATTCGACCAGTTCACTGGGCGAATGTGGAAATCTGCCACCTTCGACCAGTGTAACTGGGCGAATGTGCAGAGGTTATAAATAGGAATCGAGTTTTTGTAATGTAAAACGAGTCTTAGAGAGTGTGTGTTTTGTGTGTGTGTTCCTGAGAGGTTAGAGATTATCTGTTTGAGGTCTAGATTAACTATATTGAGTCTGTAAAGGTTTATTTGAACAAGTTAATCTATGAAAAGCATTTAAAATGATCTTGATTGTGTTTTGATTGAGTTTACTTCAGTTTGTTCTGAACTAGGGTTTCCGCACCTGGTTTAGCAACTTGTATGATCATATAATCCTGTTTTCGTGTCGAATTCTCTCCTCTACAGAAGCTGATGGAGATGGCGGAGTACAATCAATGGCAGAAGAAGTTCAAGATTCATCTGGAAGGGATGGGACTAAAAGGTACAGAGGCATGGCAGATGATAGCTAAGGGATACGTTGCACCAGTGTTGGAGAATACAGATGAACCGATTCCCCTTGAAAGTCTAGGTGAGGATGAAAATAAGAAGTTTGCGGTGAAGAAGAAGGCGTTCTCCCAACTATCTCAAGCTATTACTACTGATCTTCTACATCACTTTGGATCATGTACAACTTCCAAATAGCTTTGGGATATGTTGAAGAATCGTCATGATGGAAATAAGAATACCAGAAAGTTGAGGATAAAAGAATTGAGGAAGGAATTTGAGAATTTTAGCTACGTGGGGAATGAGACACTGAAGGAACTTACTCCGAGATATTGTCATCTTTTGACTGAATTGTCCAACTATGACATTCAGATTCCAATGTCTGTTGCTAGACAAATTTGCTGATTCTCTACCACCGTATTGGAACCAACATATTGAGGTCTTAAAGGAGAAAGATGCTTATCAATACTGGACCATCAATGAGTTAATTCAGAAATTAGAGAACAAAGAGCTTGAAGAAAAAAGGAAAGCAAAATAGATCACAGTTTCCTCACAATCCGGAGTTGTATCACGCTGGTACATCTTCTACTTTGGGAAGCTCGAGTGTTAGTGGTACAGTTGCTCCACACATTGCTTGTGTTTCAAGTGTCATGGAACCACGCAAAAACCCAATCAACTACCTTGCTCAAACTTTATCATACATACCACCATCATACACTAATTCTTACATTCCACCTTTTTCACCAATGCACCAAGCAGCATGTTACACATCTAGCATGAATGAACCTCAAAAACAACCTTACATTCCACCAATGAATCAAGTACAACCTAATCAAAGCCCAGTAGTGTTGGAGACATCCAACATGAATAATGTCACAGTTGAAGTTGCTCAGCAACACATTGCATTGGTGGCTAGTCAAATCGGTAACAACAATCTAACCAATGTGGACTATGCTTAGATTGATAAGGAAGAGATGGAGATTATCGATATCCAATGGGCTTTCGCAAGTGTTATGAGACGAGCAACTGAGTTTATTGAGAAAACTAGAAGGACTTATCTGGCTACATCACCCAATACAACATATGGCTTCAACAAAGCCAAAGTTACTTGTTTCAATTGTGGTGCTAAAGGACATTTCAAGAGGGAATGCACTCAGCCAGCTCAACAAGGTAACCGAAATCCATTCAACTCAAATTACCAAAACCGTCAATCTCAAAACCAAGTAACCTATCAAAGCCAAAACATTAACAACTATCAACAACAAAACAATTACCAAAACCGACAAAGCACCTCACAAAAGAACTCTGCTAGGCAAGCAACTACACCTAACCAGACTCAAACTCAAACACCACATAACCCAACCAGAACTATCATTCCTATCTCTACACCAAATAGCCAACAGAAAACAGAAACTCAAAATCAGGCGTTGGTGATTCAAAAAGATGAAGGTTATGACTAGACGGGGATGCAATTGGGTGTTGAAGAGATAACGGCTGGGAATGTAGCTTGTGTTTCTCATAAGATTGACTTACAGGAGTCGGTGATAGTTGATGAGGTTTTGGAGACTGAGAAGGTTTCTGAAGTAGAAGTTGAGGAGATGGTGGACGGAGTGGATATTTCTGTTGCTGATCCAATTGAAGAATCACATGATGAGAAGACTTCGGGAATAGTTATTAATTCAGTCACTGATATTCCTAAAGAGCTTGATTCGGTGTATTCAGACTCGGAGAGTGAAACAGATTCAGAAGCAAGTGTGAACTCATTAGACAATGAGATTGATCAACTCGTGGCCGAAGCTGATTTTCTTATGACTTGGAAGTCATGTATTGTTGATGATGCCTTTACCAAGATCGACTACTCAAAGTTCTTTGCTGGAAAAGAGGCTCATTTCGCACTCATGGCTATGACCGATCCTCCAAAGCAGGTGATAGTGATAAGTATTGTGGAAAATTCTTTGGCTTCTTTGCTGGAAAAGTTCTGAATCCACAACTGACATGAATAGTGATAAGTATTGTTGAACTTGTGATAGACTGACAGATCAAAACAAGAAACTCAAGGTTCAACTTGGGAGTGCGATAATCAATTGTCAATCTTATCGCAAGGAAGCCAAAGAATTTAACAAAGTGCTTGGTGGTTATAAAAAGGACATTTCTTATTTAAAGTAAACTATTTCTTTAAAACAACTTGCTATTAACAGTTACATAAATGAACTTGAAGAAACAAAGTTAGAAATGGCCACCACCAAGTGCTTTGCTGAAAAGGTCAATAAAAAGTTTGAAAGTTATAAACACATTGCATATATGGTTGACCATATCATTGAAGAACCATCACAGCCCGGTAGTGCACACAATAAGGGTGTTCCAGCTCCAGTGTTATTTGAGAACCACAATTTACACTCAGTAACACCTGAGAGTTCAGTCAAATTAGACTCTACATCGGACAATGAATCTAACACTTCTAGTGTTGGAGATCCACATTCCGATGTGAGACCGATTTTGGGGTTGAATTATGAGGGAGTAACCGCAGTGACTGATGATTCTGACACAGAAAATGAGAAATCTGAGAAAGTGAGTGATATTCCTATGGAAAATCACATTATCACAAATGAACCAATATCACATTCTCAGATTTCACATCCGATGACAAATACTCATCGTGTGAATCAATCAGTAAAGAAAGAAGTTAAAAATGAATCAGTTGACAAACCCATCAAAGTATTTTATCGGATGGAAGGATCCGATAAGATTATCTCTGATGAGGAGTATCCGATAAAATTTGCCAATTATTCAAAAATTGAGAAAATCTGGCAAGAAAGTACGATTTGGTTTCCGAAACACAAAAGGACCAATGATGTACCCCCAGAAATTTTAAAGAAAATATATCTGGATACTCCAAAAGAACATAAGATTCACGTCACTGAGTTTATTAAGCCTAAAGAGAAGGCAAATGGTTTTCTTGAGCCGGCTTACTCAAAGGACCCAGCTCCTGCGAGTTTAAGACGCAGATGTGCGGATGATCAATATCCGATCTATTCATTTGCAAAGCCACAAGCTCAGAATGTTTTTGAGGAATACCGTGCGTGTTTCAAGTGCGGGGAGAGAGGGCATTTACTTGCTCACTGCCTGTACGTTAGGCATAAAAGGCATGAAGTTGAGATAAGGCAATCTTATAGAAAGCCGGTCGATAATCATAGTTATCCACAAAGACGTTTTGTCCCTCAACCAGCACCGTTTTATAATCAAAGCAGTTATTATCAAAGGAGGGATCATCGTCAATTCACCTATGATTGTCGAAACCGGATTGCTATGGAAAAACCTTTGAAGAAACCTATGGTGAACTCAACTATTGATAAACAAAAGGTTCCTCCGAAACCTGCTGTTAAGTCAACAGTTGGACCTGTCTCTGTTAAATCAGAGAAGGTAGCTAAGAAGGTTTCATTTAAGAATGATATTAAGAAACCTACTAAGAATCCAAAATCTCATATTAGGATTCTAAAACGTTCGGAACAATCTTGGTCACCATCGGGTTTTCCAGGTGCTTCTACCTCAAAGGCTAATGAAAAACCTCAAAGTGAGAAAGGTTTGAACGATCAGAAAAAGGTCAATTCAAACCCTAATGTTTCTGTGAATGAATCTTTGAAATATGATGTTCAAAGACCCATGACAAAGTAGGCTTGGGTCCCCCGAAAGAACTAATGTTTTCCTTGATATGTGCAGGGAGCTCCAGCTGGCCTCTTAGGAGTCTCTGGATTGTCGACAGTGGAGCTTTTGGTTAGATGACTGGTGATTTGACGCTGCTTTTCGATATAAAGAATATCAATGGAGGATATGTAGAGTTTGCTGGAAATAAAGGAGGTTACATCACGATGGAGGCAAGTGTTAGTAACGGGATTGTGAGTTTTGAGAGGATTTCTTATGTGAAGAAAATTGATTACAATCTGTTAAGTGTGAGTCAAATATGCGACAAACACTTTTCTGTGCACTTCGATGACAAATCTTGCTATATTCTCAAACCCGACTTCGATATTCCAAAGGAGTGAATCATGCTATAGGCACCAAGAGTGAACAATCTTTACATTCTAGATATATCTAAAACGATGACAACTCAGGGCCAAGTTACGTGTTTCCTATCAAAGGCTATAGAGAAAGAATCAATTATGTGGCACAGGAGGATGGGACACATTCACCTCAGAAAAATGAATCATTTGGTGAAGAATGGACTTGTTGAAGGCATTAATGTGAAACATTTTCATCTCAAGAAGGATAAACAGCACAAAAAGTCCCACAAACCAAAGCAAGTGAACTCTGTTGAAATGCCACTTGAAAGTTTGCATATGGATCTATTCGGACCTGTCAAGCGTAAGAGTCACGTCGGAGAGCTTTACTGTCTTGTGGTTACCGACGATTATTCAAGATTCCCGTGGGTGATGTGCTTACACCATAAAAGTGACAATGGGACGGAGTTCAAAAATGCACAGATGGATGCTCTTTGTGAAGATAAAGGAATTCGTCATGAATATTCTACCCCGTATACCCCACAACAGAACGGTGTCGCTGACAAGAAAAACAGGACTCTAATAGAACGGCAAGAACAATGCTCGCAGATTCCAATCTTCCAGTAATGTTTTGGAATGATGCTATCTACGCAGCTTGTTATACATTGAATCGTGTGTTAACGGTTAAGAAGTTTGGCAAAACTTCTTATGAGCAGTTAAATAAACGAAAGCCGAATTTGAAGTATTTAGAACCATTTGGAGCTCCGTGTACGATGTTGAATCCGACAAAAAAGTTTAGTCCAAAAGCTGAAGAAGGATACTTTGTTGGATATGCAACCCCGCTCAAACAGGTATTTAACAAAAGAACTCGACAGGTGGAGGAGTGGGCTAATGTTGAAGTTCAACGATATACTCAGAACGTACAAGGAAATGGTCCTGACTGGATGTTTGATTACAAAGACTTCTTTGAATCATTCAATCTAGATAGCTTGGTTGAAGAGGCTGTTCTAAGACTACTTTACGAGTGTGAAAACGCAGCGACCTCACCGTTGGTGCGTCCGATCACAGTAACTCCTCCAGCAGCTCCTGATGATAACACCGTTCCTGCAACTGAAGAAGAAGTTTTCCAGGAAGCTTCAACTACTCTTGATACCTCAGAATCAGAAAATGATGAAGAAATATTTAGTGAAGCGATTCTAGATCTTGCAACAGAGGCACCACTAGTGAACCCAAATATAGATGTTGCTTCATCGTCTAACACGGGTAATGATATGGATTCAGTGAAAAATTTGACTACTTAGGCGGGAGTTATAGTACCTGATCATCCGGAATCTCGGATTCATCGTATTCACCCGCTCGAGCAAGTTAATGGTGACCCTAGAAGCAGTGTCATGACTAGAGGAAAACTTCGTAGTGCAAATTCACCTGAAAATCTTGGCGCTTTAGCTTTATATGCAATAATTCAAAAATCTGGTTGTCAGAATGACTGGTCCTTTGCTTGTTATGTTTCACAGGTTGAGCCGCGGAGTTACAAGGAAGCTCTTTTGGATGATGCTTGGGTTGAGGCGATGCAAGAAGAATTATTGCAGTTCCAGAAACTTGGTGTTTGGACACTTACAGATTTACCTTCGGGAAGAAGATAGGAACCAAATGGGTTTTCAAATGCAAGAAAGTTGATAGAGGCGTAATAGTGAGAAACAAAGCTCGGTTGGTAGTTCAAGGTTTTCATCAAGTTGAAGGAATAGAGTACAATGAGATCTATGCACCTGTGGCACGTATAGAAGCTATCTGTATGTTTCTAGTGTTTGCTCGTATAAGAAATTCAAGGTGTATCAAATGGATGTCAAGAGCGTGTTTCTATACGGTGTGGTCAAGGAAGAGGTCTACGTCGGTCAACCTCCAGGATTTGAAGATCCTATCAACCGGGATAAGGTTTACGTTCTAAACAAAGCACTTTACGGGTTGCACCAGGCTCCACGCCAATGGTATGACGAGCTAAACACATACCTACTATCCAAAGGATTCAAATGAGGCTTGGTAGATGTACACTGTTCACCAAAAGAATAGGGGATGACTTGCTTCTCGTCCATATTTATGTAGATGATATTATTTTTGCTTCTACTAACGAACTTTTATGCAGAGATTTTGAAAAAGTAATGCAGGAAAAGTTCGAGATGACTGCGATGGGAGAAATGCAGTTTTTCCTCGGCTTGCAGGTGGATCAAAGACCAACAGGCATCTTAATTCACCAAACCAAATACGTATCTAAAGTCTTTAGCCGGTTCCAGATGGAAGATTCGAATCTGATGGATACCCCGATTCAACCAAATCACGGGATTGGAGTTGACACTAAGGGGGAGCTTAAAGATCCTTTTACATACAAAGAAATCGTCGGATCTCTGATGTATCTCACCCCATCTAGACCAGATTTAATGTTTGCTACATGTCTCTACGCACGTTTTCAATTGAATCTGAAACAAAGTCACCTAATAGCGGTCAAGCGAATCCTAAGATATCTGAAGGGTTGTCCGTTGAGAGGACTTTGGTACCCTAATGATGATAATTTTGACTTTGTTGCATTTAGTGATGCAGATTGGGGCGTTTGTGACAAAGACAACAAATCCACAACGGCTGGATGTCAATTCCTGGACAGCAGGATCGTGACCTGGCAGTGTAAGAAGCAGACTTCAGTAGCATTATCTACCTGCGAAGCAGAATATGTAGCAGCTTCTAGTTGTTGCTCAGGTTCTATGGATTCAGCAGCAGATGGTTGATTACGGTTTGCAATTTCTAAAAACCCTTATTCACTGTGACAACGAAGACGCAATTGCATTAACTAAAGACACGGTCAATCACTCAAAAGCTAAGCACCTTTGGATTAAGTATCACTTTATCCGTGAATGTTACGCAAAAGAGTTGATTGATATGGTCAAATCCACACTGATTATCAGGGGGTGGATCTTTTTACCAAAGCTTTTGATAAATCCAGATTTGAATATCTTTTAAAAGCTAACGGTATTAAAGAAAAACAAGACTGATTATCACCTCGGTTTATCACTTTTTGTTTTCAAATGTTTAAGTTTTTACTGTTTTTAAAAAAATTCAAAAACCCAAAAATATGTTTTACATTTTAGGGGGAGTCTTGATTCAGAAAATCCAAAAACATTGAAAAATCCAAAAAACCATAAAATATAAAAACCCAAAATGGTTTCCAGAAGTAAAAGAGGAAATGATAGTACATCAATGGGGATCTGACACATGCTAAAGAAATGTAATGCAATATGAGGGGTGTGTTGATTTTGTGTAATGTGCTAATAGGCTTCGTAGATCTATTACTGCGTTCCTTAGTGATACAAACATAACGAACTACTCGCTAGTGGCTGAACACCTCATGGGCATATGGTCTTAGTATCGTAATTTCGTTTGATAGGGTTGCCAAAATCTGAGGTTTGGGGTCGTTATGTTAATTGTTATCCGAGATATTCTGATTGATCTTTTGTCATATTAATTGATGGCCAAGATTCAATCAGAATATTTGCTAAAAGAGCTTTAATGCCAAAACCTAAAAGTTACTGAATTGAGGAACTTAATGTATATTAATGATCAAAGATCATTAAATGCATCGTATCATTTCACTGATGAAAATCTGTGATTGATATCAGCCTCAACCTGGTATATATGCACATGTTACTTTGCTGCATTAATTTGCTGACCTGTACACCTCTGTGCTATATATCTTGTAACACAACGGATAACATTTGGCATAATCACGCGTTACGACGAAGCTTTGTGAAAATTCCTTGATATGAGAGTACGTCGTGTGTGTGGGAACCATCAGTGTGTTAGTATAATACATCTAATTGCGTATCATTTTAAAGCACTGCATAATAGTCTGCATGTGATCAGATTTCTCAAAAACTGATATGATCCTCATACCGGAAATCACAAAATGTTTACTGCTTTATGTTTACTTTTCTGAATTTTACATTTGTTTTTGCAAAATATAGAAAACTCAAAAAGATTTTAGGTGTGTTTTAACATAAATTTCAGAAAAACCAAAATTTTTACATTTCTGAGTTATTTTTGATAATCGATTGTGATTGATGGTCGTTTTCTAAAACTTGATGAACCAATCTGAGTTTTGTAACTATCAAATGTGAAATGATGAATGTTTGAGGCTTAAAATGTGTGAAAATCATTGAACGGGATTCGATTTTGAGATTTGGTAAATTTTCAAAAATTCCAATCCTCATTCGCCCCTTCGTTGGGTCGAATGTGGAATTTTTGTTACATTCGTCCCTTACATTTTGGTCGAATGTGAGTGTTCTAGTGTTATATTCCCGCTCATTGAGGCTTTCCAACATATGCCTAAATATGCTAAGTGGTTGAAAGACTATCTGACAAAGAAGGCTAAAGTGGGAGACCTCTCGAGTGTTTCGTTGACAGCCGACTGTTCTGCGATAGTCCTGAATAAGCTACAGGAGAAATTGACAGACCTGGGCATTTTCACAATCCCGTGTTTATTTGGTGGCGATGTTCAGTACCACGCGTTGGCCGACCTAGGTGCTAGTATCAATGTGATGCCTTATTCTTAGTATGAGAAGCTAGGCTTGGGTGAACTTTCCCCAACACGCATGACACTGACGTTAGCAGATAAGTCTGTTAAATATCTACGTGGCATCGTAGAGAACTTGCTTGTTAAGGTTGATAAATTTGTGTTCCCTATGGATTTTGTAGGAGGATGATTTTACACGAAAACAGGATTATATGATCATACAAGTTACAAAACCAGGTGCGGAAACCCTAGCTTTGAACAAACTGATATAAACTCAAATCAAAACACAATCACAGTCATTTTCAAATGTTTTCATAGATTAACATATTCATAAACTTGATTACAATTGACTTTAGGTTAATCTAGAACTCACACTGGACCTCTCAAACTATTCTGGAACAACACTTCAAAACACACACACCTAATGACTCTCTTAACATTACAAAAACACAAATTCTATTTATAGAGTCTGCACATTCGCCCATTTCACCTGGTTGAATGTAAGTCTTTTCCACATTCGCCCATATTGATGGTCGAATGTGTTCTTCTGTGTAGTTCCATTCTTCATTCGTCCAGTATAATCTACCTTCGCCCACTGTATTTCTTCCTTCGCCCAATTCTTCTTACATTCGCCCAGAACAGCCTTCTTAACACATGTTAAATATCCAATCACTAGTCGCAAAACGCATCTACAAACTCCCCCTCGACTATTGATTGGATCGTTTTCTGTCCTCGTCCATGGCTTTGTTCAGCAACTTGATTCTGAGCTGTTTCTTCTGCTCCTTTGTCATTTCAGGCTCTAGCTGTCTCTTCACCGGTTTTGACACGTTTGCCATCTTCACCATCTTGCCAAGTTTTCCATCCAAATTACTACCCGCATTTATATCATATGCAAAGCAAACACCAACCACCTGAGTGTATTTCTTTGCCTGATTAGCGTCGTTCGACTCATGATGAATCGGATTGTAAAAGAGCATGATGATGTCTTCGAAAGTGCAATTTATCAACCACATAGGATCAAATACATGCACATGCTTGTATTTATCCTTTCCATCTCTCAATACTATCACCGCTTCTGCCTTTCTCCAATCATAATACCAGAAGATAAAGTCAGCACTGAAATGTTGTGGCATGGGCATCAAAGGTATTTTTCTCATCACTTCAGGTGCTTTATATATCAAAGTAACCCGCTTCAGCTTGGTTCTGGGATCAATATCCCTATGCACTTTCCTTCTGGGATATTGTGGCTTGAATCTATTCCATCTCGTTCTACTTTCCCAAACCAGCTTGTCTGCGCACCAACCGACATGTGTATTATTAACTGAAGCACCCGACATTGGGAATCTGCATAGATCTCTAACCGCCCAGTACGGTAGAGTTAGTAAGTCAATGAATCTTTAGAAGTACAAGATCCTTGATTCCCATTTGGCAGCTAGACACTTCAGCCTACCCAAATATGTCCATCCAAGAGCTCTGCCTCTGAACTTAGCATTGTGAAATCTATAAAAGTTTCCTTGAGCTTCAGGCTTCGGTCGGTTCTCATCCATTTCTCTCAACTTCTTCAAATAACTCTTCAATTCATCAGATTTATTTGAAGATTCTGGCATATCAGTTCCAAATACTTTCTCTACAAACTCTGCACTTCTCTGCTTAGCTTTCTTCTTTGCAGAAGTGTTTGGAATTTCAGTAAAATCAGGAAACACCACATCTTCATCAGTTTGCCTGAAGTATTGTGGGTATTCCTCATGCGTTATGTCTTCTATTTCCACTTCTTCAAATTCAGGGGTATTCTTATCATCAGAGTGACTTCCAATATCCTTTTCAGGAATATTTGGAATCGACTCATCTACAATGAACTCCTCAAATGTTTTCCCTATCCTCTGTGCAAGCCCATCTAAAATCTCCTTTGCCACAGATGCAGGTACTTCCCCTTCTTCTAGATCAGGATCGTTATATTCCAATTCATATCTCATATCGTCAGTTTGGAATATTTCAGCAAAACGACCTGTGAACTCAATGGTCCATTCTCTTCTTTCTAACATGTCCTTGTAAACTTGTTTAGCATCATCAGTCAAGGACCTCACCTTCTCATTCCAGAATATACATTCATCTGAATCAACGTTCTCACCTTTCTTCTTCGAACTTGATTCTCCAGTATCTTTCTACTTCTTTGAAGGTGGTCTCTTCTCAAATGTAAACTTCGATGTATCATCTCCTCCATCATTATCATCATCACTACTACTATCATCTTCTTTTTGACTACCAGAACCCTCTGCATCATCCTCATCATCATTATTATCATCATCCTCATCATCACTCTTTTCCGATTCTTCATCATCCTCATCATCATCTTTCTCTTTATCAGACTCAGATGGTTCAAAATCAACCTGTTCTTCTTCTTTTTCTTTATCTTCTTCACCCTCCTTCAATTTGGGTGTAACATTGTACAGGTTATCAATCAACTCACTCAGGCGTTTATTCTCAGCCTTCAGTTCTTTGTTATCTTCTTTGATAGCTTTAAATCTGTTCTTGTTCCTCAAACACTTTTCTTCAAGCTTTTTGTTCTTTGCTTCTAGCTTCTTCACTTTCTCATCAATCTCATCTTGATTCGACTTTGAAGCTACTACAATTTGAAGCATCTTTTCCTCATTCTGCTTGAACTTGGCTATTTCTGCTTGCTGAGCCACAATCATCTTCATCATATCATCCATCTTTTTATTCACCTGCTTCATAACATCGTCATCCACAGTGACTTTCTTGGATTTTGATCTGGATGGCTCAACTTCAGCTTCTTTCTCTTTCTGAGGCTTTCTGAACATGTCAAGTACATTATCCAGTGCTACATTGAATTCATCAACTGGTAATGTTACTGCCTTTTTTGATTTCTTTTGTTTCTTGGTGACCGGTGAAGATTGCTTTGATGACGTACCAGCTTCAGGTAATCTTTTTCCTCTCAAGAGTTGGTTTAACTCTTTCTCTCTCAGCTGCTTTGTACTGGTCTTTTTAGTCATGGTTTTGTGTTTAGGTTTGGGCAAGTTAACAACTACAGTTTCTCCTTCATTCAACTCATCCATGTTTACACCTAAAACTTCATCTTCAGCACTAACAGACTTCTTGCTCTTCTCAGCTTCCGCAATCGATCTGTTTAATGATTCAGACTCACCAACCATAGTGGCCTTACGTTTGGTGGCCCGGAGATTTTCAGCATCCTAATCCCACTGTTCCTCCTCCTCTGTTTCTTCTGAATCTACTGATTCTTCATCCACCAAACTTGTACCTTTCTTTGCAGTTGATTTCTTTCTAACAACCTGTTGCTTCGAGCTTCCCTGATCAGTCTTTCCTTTGCCCTTCCCTTTGGCTCCAGGATTGACTACTTGCCTCTTCCTCTTAGTATTAGCATCAGCATATACCAAGGGATCATCATTATCAGAATCACTATCAGGATGCCTTGCTGTATTCTTTCCTGGATCAGTATAATCCTCTCTAGCTAAGGCTCCAAACAACCTTCTGTAAGGTGGTCTTTCATTGTCTGGCACACCCTTATATCCCTTCATTCTCACCAAAGTACGAATGTTCATGTGATCTAGTGCAAGTATCTGTGTTGGATCTTTCCTCAGATTTGGATACTTGTGATCAAAGATCATCATCAGGAATCTTGGGTATAACATGAAATATTTCTTCTTTAACCCTTTCAGCATCTCCAACATGTGGTCCAAGATCATTCCAGCAACATTAAATGGTTTGTTGAGAGTCAATGCAACCATTAATGAGCTCAAACTCTTTCTCATTACGTCATATCCTCCACTAACACATCCAAACACATGAATGATAACATGAGCAAAATATTTAAACTGCACGCTCAGTTTCCCTTTGTACATTGAACCATCTGTGATAGGTCCTTTGTATTTCATCCTGAGGAAACAAGCTTTCTGCTCAGTCCATGACAATTCTCTTGGATCTTCACTAACTTCAAACTTAATCTGGAGAGCTTCTCTAATGTCAGACTCTGTAATGAACATCTCCATATCTTGAATCTTGCTTCGTATAATGGTCTGATTATCCAGAAAGTCGTACTTCGCGTTGTTGTAGAAGTCCTCAACTATATCCTTGTAGATAATAGTTGGTGTAGCCAAAGCATAAACTACTCTACTTCTCTTCAGAAACTTGATTATGTCAGTAAACTCCACGTTCTTTTCCACGTCCCCCAGATAAGCACAGCAATTGTGATTCTTCTCGAAAGGCCATTTGCTTTTACTCGATGATTCACCTTCTTGAACAGGTTCTCGGACTATATCTGGAACAACAGTTTCAACTGGAATCTCCACATTCTCAGTCTGGTCAGCCATCTAAACACACAAAATCAGAAACAAACGTCAAAACACAAAAAACGACAAAATTTCAAAAATTTTAAGTTTGAACAGTTTCTACATTCGCCCAAAATAAACAGGTCGAATGTAACTATTTAGGTACGAATGTGAAAGAGTTATGGTCGAATGTAAATATTTTTGAATAAAAACCTACATTCGCCCGTTTCAGTGTACATTCGCCCTAAAACATTCCACCTTCGCCCATTCGTTCAGCCGAAGGTGAAATCTGTTCTTCCTAAAATTTGAAAATTTTCAATCTTTGTTGTTAATCTGTAAAACTGATTAAGGTGAGTCCTAAAAGTGCCGACTAACACTTGTGTAACATCAATTGTCCCTTAATTTCATTATATGTCAGTTTTAATAGAAAATTAGGGTTTATATTTAAAAATCAATCGATTACTCAATTAAAATCTGTAATAACCCTAATTTGTTATTCATTCTCCCCCTAAAACTGTCATAGAATGAAATGCACTCATAATGAAGCATTAACAAACACTCTAAGTCCTTGAAATCCTAAACCCTAGGTCCGGTTACAAAACACATGATTCTGATCTTGATAAGGCTCCAATACCTGTGATTTTGATATGGAAAAGATCAGTAAAACACCAGGAATCAATCTCTCAAACAAACGGAATCAAAGCAACAAGGTTTTGTACTTAGTAAAAATTTTTGAAAAATTTGAAATGAGGGTCGAACCTGCTACTGGCATTATATAGGCATCTACCTTCGACCGTTTTCATTGGACGAATGTAAAGGATTTCCACATTCGCCCCAAATGAATGGCACGAATGTAAAAAGTGTTTACCCGAATTTGGATTTTGATTAAAAGGCCCACATTCGTCCGTTTAAACAGCCCGAAGGTGAAGAAATTTTCCACATTCGACCCAATTAAGGGGCGAATGTGAAATGGAAAAATCTGAAAATTTGGCCAAATCACGAATTCGAATCCCGTTCAACATTTTTCAATCTGGTTATCTTCCAAAACCCATATTTTCACTTTTTGAATGATACAAAGCCCAGATGGTGTTGTCAAATCTCAGAAATTGACTATCAAGCATCCCCGGTTATCAAAAATAAAGCAGAAATGCAAAAATTTTGGATTTTTCTGAAATTTTATCAAAACACACCTAAAATCTTTTTGGATTTTGTATCTTTTAGACAATAAAAGTAAATTGCAACAAAATAAAATGCAGCAAAGTAAATGAAAGCAGTAAACATTTTGTGATGTCCGGTAAGAGGATCATATCAGTTTTCTGAGAAATCTGATCACAGCGTTGATCTTTTTGTTTAATATTATCATTAGAAACAGTATGTGACACGGCAATTGCTGATATTGTGGTCCACGTATGCTCACATGCAGACAATTACGCAATACTTTAAAATGATACGAGTTAGGTGTATTAGACTAACACGATGTGGTGCCCACACACACGACATACTCCCATATCAAGTAATTGCACAAAGCTTCATCGTAACGCGTGATTATGCCAGAGTTATCCGTAAAAGTTACAAAGTATATAGCACAGAGGTGTACAGGTCAGCAATTTAATGCAGCAAATTAACATGTGCGTATACACTAGGTTGAGGCTGATATTAATCACTGATTTGCATCAAATGATCAATACGATGTAATAATGATCTATGATCAATTAAAACATAAAGTTCCTCAATTCGGTAACTTCCGGTTTTGGCAATTAAGCTCTTTTAGCAAATATTCTGATAAAACTAGGTCCGTAAATCAATACGACAAAAGTTTATCAGAATATCCCGGATAACTATAACATAACGACCCGAAACCTCAGATTTTGGCAATCCTATCAAACGAAATTACGGTACTAAGACCATATGCCCATGAGGTGTTCAGCCACGAACGCGTAGTTCGTTATGTTTGTATCACTAATGCACGCAATATTTAGTCTACGAAGCCTATCAGCATATCACACGTAATCAACACACGCCTCATTATACTATACAATTCTTTAGCCTGTGTCAGATCCCCACTGATGTACTATCATTTCCTCTTTTTACCAGGAAATCATTTTTGATTTTCTAGTTTTTAGGTCTTTTTGAATTTTATAATGTTTTTGGTTTTTCTGATAAAATGGCTCCCCCTAAAATAAAGAACATATTTTTGGGTTTGTGATTTTAAAAGAATTTGAAAGAAACAATCCACTCGAAAGCATCAACTTCTTTGAGGATTAAACAATCCCCTCGAAAGCATCAACTTCTTTGAAGATTACGATAGTAAAGAGAAATTCCCAATTAGCAAAGAGAAATTCCCAATTAGCAAAATATAAAAACTAAAAACTAAAAAGCGATAAACCGAGGTGCCGATTAGTCCTGTTTTTCCTTTATATTGTTTACTTTTAAAAGATATTCAAAGCGTGATCTGTCAAAAGCTTTTGTAAACAAATCTGCACGTTGGTAGTCAGTATGGATTTTGACCATATCTATCAATTCCTTAGCGTAACAATCACGGATAAAATGATATTTGATCCGGATATGTTTCGCTTTAGAATGATTTTCAGTATTTTTAGTTAATGCGATTGCGGCTTCGTTGTCACAGTGTATAGGGGTTTTAAGAAACTGCAAACCGTAATCCACCATCTGCTGTTGGATCCAGAGTACTTGCGAACAGCAACTCGAGGCTGCAATGTACTCGGCTTCACAGGTAGATAGAGCCACGGAAGTCTGTTTCTTGCACTGCCAGGTGATTAACCTGCTCCCTAAAAACTGGCAACCGGCTGTAGTAGATTTGCTATCTTTGTCGCAGCCGCCCCAATCTGCATCACTAAACGCAATAAAATCAAAAGCATCATCATTAGGGTACCAAAGTCCTTTTGAGGGACAACCCTTCAGATATCTAAGGATACGCTTGACCGCCGTCAGATGACTTTGTTTCGGCTTCGATTGATAGCGAGCACAGAGACACGTTGCATACATAATATCTGGTCGAGACGCCGTCAAATACATCAGAGATCCGATGATTGCTCTGTATGTAAATGGGTCCGTCAGCTCCCCCTTAGCGTCCACTCCAATCCCGTGATTGGGTTGAATCGGGGTATCCATCCGCTTAGAGTCCTCCATCTGGAACCGGCTCAAGATGTCGGAGACATATTTCGTCTGGTGAATGAAGATCCCGTCGGGTCTTTGGTCCACCTGTAAGCCTAGGAAAAACTTCATCTCCCCCATTGCGCTCATTTCGAACTTTTCCTGCATGACAGTTTCGAACTCCCTGCATAAAAGCTCGTTAGTTGAACCAAATATTATATCATCAACGTAAATCTGCACTAGAAGCAAATCATCTCCCGTCTTCTTCGTAAAGAGGGTGCAATCGACGAGGCCGCGCTTAAATCCTTTGGAGATGAGGTATGTACTTAGCTCCTCGTACCATTGTCTCGGAGCCTGGTGCAAACCATATAGAGCTTTGTTCAGCACGTAGACCTTATCCTGGTGGATTGGGTCCTCAAAGCCTGGTGGCTGCCCGACAAAAACCTCTTCCTTGACTTTCCCGTACAGAAATGCGCTCTTAACGTCCATTTGATAAACTTTGAATTTCTTGTATGAAGCAAACGCAAGGAACATCCGAATAGCTTCGATTCGTGCTACCGGTGCATAAATTTCGTTATAATCAATCCCTTCGATTTGATGGAAACCCTGCACGACCAATCTGGCTTTGTTACGAACAATAACCCCACGATCATCCTTCTTGCACTTAAACACCCATTTAGTGCCTATTTTCTTCCTATCCGGCGGCAAATCCGTGAGCGTCCAAACTCCCAATTTCTGGAATTGTAATAACTCCTCCTGCATAGCTTCCACCCAGGCATCATCCTTCAAAGCGTCCTTGTATGTCCTTGGCTCAACCTGCGACACATAACACGCAAACGACCAATCATTTTGACTACCAGATTGTTGAATTTTGGCATATAAAGCTAAAGCACCAAAACTCTCTGGCGAATTAACACTTTTAAGCTGCCCTCTGGTCATAACACTACTTCCAGGATCACCGATAACTTGCTCCATCGGGTGAATACGATGAATCCGAGATTCCGGATAATCAGGTACTTGCACTCCCGTCTGAACAGTCAAGTTCTCTACAGCATCCAGATCATGACCCGTATTTGATGATGAAGCAACATCTGGAGTTGGAGTTGGGTTCACTGGCTGTGCCTCTGGTTCTTCAGCATGTTCAAGAATGACTTCTTCAAATTGTTCATCTTCAGATTCTGAAGAATCTAGTGAAGTTGAAGCCTCTTGAAACACTTCTTCCTCTTGTATAGGAGCATTGGTATCATTAGAAGCTGGTAGGGGGTTCACAGTGATCGGACGCACCAACGGTGAAGTTGTTGCATTTTCACACTCGTAAAGTAATCTGATAACAGCTTCCTCAACCAAGCTATCTAGATTGAATGATTCAAAGAAATCTTTGTAATCAAACATCCAATCAGGACCCGTGCCTTGCAAATTTTGAGTATATCGTTGAACTTCCACGTTAGCCCAGTCTTCCACTCGACGAGTTCGCTTGTTGTATACCCGTTTGAGCGGGGTTGCATATCCAACAAAGTAACCCTCCTCGGCTTTAGGACTAAACTTCTCGCTTGGATTCAACATAGTGCATGGCGCCCCAAAAGGTTCTAGATACTCTAAGTTCGGCTTTCTTCGGTGTAACAGCTCATAAGATGTTTTTCCAAACTTCTTCACTGTCAGAACCCGATTTAGTGTGTAATTTGCTGCATAAATCGCCTCGTTCCAGAACATTACTCGAAGATTTGAATCAGCAAGCATTGTTCTAGCAGCTTCAATTAGAGTCCTATTCTTTCGTTCAGCAACACCGTTCTGTTGTGGGGTGTACGGAGCCGAATATTCATGATGTATCCCTTTGCTTTCACAAAGTTCATCCATCTTGGCATTTTTGAACTCCGTCCCATTGTCACTCCGAATTCTCTTAATTTTCACATTGTAGAGATTCTCCAATCGAGTGAACAGAACTTTCAGGTTGTTAAAGGTGTCACTTTTGTTCTGCAAACACATCACCCATGAAAATCTTGAGTAATCGTCAGTGAAGACTAAACAATAAAGCTCTCCAAGATGACTTTTGCGCTTGACCGGTCCGAAAAGATCCATGTGCAATCGCTCAAGTGGCATCTCTACAGAGTTGACCTTCTTCACTTTGTGGGACTGTTTGTGTTGCTTCCCCTTTTTACAACTCACGCACTTGTCATTCAGATGGAAATGTTTCACGTTTACTCCATCGACAAGTCCATTTCTCACAAGTTGGTTCATTTTTCTCAGATGAATGTGCCCCATTCTTCGGTGCCACATTATCGATTCTTTCTCTGTCGCTTTTGATAGAAAACATGTTATCTGCCCTTGTGATGTCATCGCCTTGGACATATCAAGAATGTATAGATTGTTGACGCGAGGTGCTTTCAACATTATCCACTCTTTAGGAATTGTATAGCCCGGTTTCAGAATATAGCAGGATTTGTCATCAAAATGCACAGTAAATTGCTTATCACATATTTGACTGACACTCAACAGATTATAATCAATCTGCTTCACATACGAAATCCGCTCGAAACTCACTATCCCATTGCTCAAACTTCCTTCCATTGTGATATATCCACCTTTATTACCTGCGAAAGCTACATACCCTCCATTGATGTTCTTCACGTCGAACAGCAACGCAAGATCCCCTGTCATGTGGCCTGAAGCTCCACTATCAACAATCCAAAGACTGCTAATAGGGCCAGCTGAAGCTCCCTGCACACAAAAAGTAAATCAGTTAGTTCTTTCGGGGGACCCAAGCCTGAGTCTTGGGTCTTTGAACATCAGGTTTCAAAGTAACATTCTCACAAACATTTTTAACAACTTTTTGATCAATCTTTTTCTGATTGTTCAAAACAGTTTCCTTTTTCTCATTAACCCTTGAAGTTGAGGCTCCTGGAGTACCATTGGGTGACCAAGATTGTTCAGACCTTTTCAAGATGCGAATCTGAGACTTTGGATTCTCAGATGGTTTCTGAACATTGTTAGCAAACGTAACTTTCTTGGTTACCTTATCTGATTTAACAGACTTAGGTCCAACATTTGATTTGACAATCGGTTTTGGTGGAACCTTTTGCCTATCAACTGTTGCATTCACCACAGGCTTCCTCCATGATTGTTCCATAGCAATCCGATTCCTTCGATCATATTGAATTGGACGATTGTTCCTCATTTGATGAAAATTGTTTTGATTGTAAAACTGTTGTGATTGTTGAGGAACAACTCTCCTATGTGGTGGCACATAATGATCAATCGGTTTCCTCATGGAATTCCTTACTTCAACTTCGTGCCTTTTATGCCTTACATATGGGCACTGAGCAAGTAAATGCCCACGTTCCCCACATTTAAAGCACGCACGGTACTCTTCAAAAACATTCGGAGCATTTGGTTGAGCAAATGATCTAACAGGGTATTGATCATTGTACTGTTGCTTCCTTAAACTCTCAGGGAGTGGCCCTTTTGAGTAAGTAGGCTCATGAAAACCATTAGCTCTGTTTTTAGGTCGAACAAACTCTGTGACATGGACCTTTGGTTCTTGAGGAACATCCAAATACAATTTCTTTAATAATGCAGGTGGAATCTCATTTGTTCTCTCATGTTTTGGGAACCAAATGGTGCTTTCTTGCCATATTTTATCAATTTTAGCATAGTTAACATCTTTGATTGGAAAGTCCTCGTCAGAGATGATCTTATCGGATCCTTCCATCCGATAGAACACCTTGACAGGTTTGTCACATTGTTCATTCTTAACACTCTTTTCAAGATCTTTCTTAACCACATTTTTCTCAAGATCTTTCTTCTCAACATTCTTATCAGACTTCTTTTCACGATGAGCATTTGCCATCGGAATCACAATCTGAGATGGTGAAACTGGTTCATTTGTAACGATGTGATTTTCTTTTGGAATTTCACATGCATTAACAGTTTGATTACAACCAGTGTCATCACTCTCAGTATCTGAATCCACACTCTCAGCAGTAACACCCTCATCATTGATACCCAAAATCGGTCTAACATCGGAATGTGGATCACCAATACTCGAGGTATTAGATTCATTTTCCGATGCTGAATCTGATTTTACCGAACTCTCCGGTGTCACTTGGTGACAATTATGGTTTTCAAAGAGAACCGGAGATGGTACAGATCGGTGATTAGTGGTTTGATCATCAATGATGTGGTCTACCACGTAAGCAATGTGCTTATAGCTTTCCAGCTTTTTGTTTACTTTCTCAGCAAAGCATTTGATGGTGGCCATTTCCAACTTGGTATTTTCAATTTCATTTATGTAGTTGTTAATTGCCAATTGTTTTAAAGACAAAGTGTTTTTCAAGTCGAAAATGTCCTTTTTATAACCATCTAATACTTTGTTAAAAGCATTCAACTCTTTGCGAGTAGATTGACTGTTCATGATAGCACTGTCACGTTGAACACGGAGTTGTTTATTCTCCTCAGTCAATCTATCACATGTACCACAATATTTATCACTTTTAACATCAGTGCTACACTCAGAACTTACAGATTTTGGTGGATCAGTCATGGCCATCAATGCGAAATGAGCTTCCTTTCCTGCAAAGAATCTGGAATAGTCAATCTTTGTGAAAGCATCATCTGCAATGCACGACTTCCTTGTCATTAGAAAATCCGCTTCTGCTAGCAACTGATCGATGTCATCATCTAGAGAATTACTTGCTTCCGTTTCCGATTCACTATCTGAATCAGAATAAACCGATTCACACTCCTCAGGAACATCAGAAACAGTATCAATCACAACTCCAGAATTAGTTTCTTCAGTCTTAACCTCAACATTAACCTCAGCATTAACCTTAACAGGTTCAGTCTCCACATCCATCTCAGCCTCAGACTCATCACATTCAACCTCAGTTTCTACCTTCTCATCCACTGACACTGAATCTTCAATATCAACCTGATACGCAACACAAGCCACATTGCCACCAGTAGTAATTTCTTCAACACCTATTTGCATACTCGACCAGTCAAACCTCTCATCTTGTTGAGTCACCAATGCTTGATTCTGATTGGTATTCTGATGTGTCTCATTTGGTGTAGTTATTGGTATGACTGTTCGGTTAGCATTGTTTGGTGTTTGGTTTTGTGTCTGGTTTGGTGTGTTTGGTTGTCTGTTTTGGTTGTTATTAAAATTGTTTTGACGGTTTTGGTAGTTGTTGTTGTTTTGGTAAGAAACTTGGTTTTGGTTTTGTTGTTGACGATTCTGATAGCTTGCATTGAATGGGTTCCTATTGCCTTGTTTTGGTGGTTGGGTACATTCTCTTTTAAAGTGACCTTTCCCTCCACAGTTAAAACAAGTAACTTTCTCCTTGTTGAACCCGTAGGTTGTGTTAGGAGAAGTTCCCAAATCCGTTCTACCTGTCTTCTCGATAAATTCTGTTGCTCTTCTCATAATGCTCGCAAAGGCCCATTGGATATCAATGAGTTCCATCTCTTCCTTGTCAATCTGTGCGTAGTCTTCATTGGTTAAGTTGTTATTCCCAATTTGACTAGCAACTAATCCATTGTAGGATGAGACCATTGCAGAGACTAATGCAATGTGTTGCTGAGCAACTTCAACTGTCACATTTCCCAAGTTAGAAGTCTCCAAAACCACCGTTTGTTGATTAGGTTGGTTCATTGGTTGTTGAGATTGGCTAGCAGTGTAGAAAGCTGCTTGTTGCATTGGGGAGAATGGTGGAATGTATGAATTGTTGTATTGTTGGTGTGGTGGTGGATTTGATGGTTGTGAAAAAGATGATGTTTGTTGATGGTAGTTGATGGTAGGTGATTCCATAACATTGGAAATACATGCAACATGTGGTGCCACTAGCCCTCCTGAGCTTGAAGTACTAGCTGGAACTGGAGTACCTCCAAAATATAAGTTGGGATTCTAAGGAATCTGTGCTCTTCTAGCTTTTCTCTTTTCTTCCAATTCTTTGTTTTCCAGCTTCTCTATTAACTCTTGAATAGACCAGTATTGATAAGCATCCTTCTCCCTAAGGACTTCCACATGCTGATCCCAGTTTAGTGGTAATGCATCTACAAACTTATCCACCTGCTTTGCCATAGGAATCTGTATACCATAGCTAGACAATTCAGATAACAAATGACTATATCTAGGAGTTAGTTCTTTCAAAGTTTCATTTCCAATATAAGAAAATTCTCAAACTCCTTTCTCAGTTCTTCCATCCTTAGACCTCTAGTCTTCTCATTACCATCATGCCTTCTTTTAAGTGCTTCCCACAATTGCTTAGACGTTGTACAAGTCCCAAACTGATGCAACAGATCGTTTGTGATAGCCTGTGTCAATTGGGAAAAAGCCTTCTTCTCCACAGCAAACTTCTTTTTCTCATCCTCAGCCATACTCTCCAATGGCACTGGTTCACCTGTGTTCTCCAAAACTGGTGCTGTGTAACCTCTAGCAATCATATTCCATGCCTCTGCACCCTCCACTCCCATGCCTTCCAAATGTATCTTGAACTTTTTCTGCCACTGATTGTATTCTTGTATCTCCATAAGCTTCGGTGGCCGATTCCCGCTACCTGAAGACAAATCATTAATCAATGTGGAAATAGCATTTGTAGTTTGAGTGTTCACCACCGCTGCTGCTACTCCCCAGTAGTCAGATTGTGGTGTTGGAGGTGCACTTTGAGTCATGTAGTTAATCGGCTGCGAAGACTGTGTGCTCGTCTTCTGTGCTGCCACTGTCCATGGGTCCATCACTTGCTGTTGTGGTTGTGTAGTTGCTGGTGTCGGAGTAGTTGGAAAATTCCACATGTTCACGAACTTTGAAAAATTCAACACTTAGAAAATTTTCCAAAAACTAGTCTAGGTTCGCCCAAATGATCTTCACTTTCGCCCCTTTCTGATGTAGGTTCGCCCAAACAGTAACACTCGAAGGTAAAATCTCACCAAAATGTAAAAACACACTAACACTTTTCCACGTTCGTCCAAATTAACCTAGGTTCGCCCGTTTCTATTCCAGGTTCGCCCGCCCGATCAATCGAAGGTGAAAAATGTGACCCGAAAGTGAAAAATTCAACAGAAAATTTCCAGGTTCGCCCAAAATACCCTAGGTTCGCCCAAAATTCTTTCAGGTTCGCCCAAAACTACACACTTTCGACCACTCAGTTTCCAGATTCGCCCATATCAGGTTTGAAAAACGGTTACACTTTGAAAAACGGTTATTTTGATCTCTGATTTTCAAAAGTTTGTGAATTTGAATGATCTTAATCAGGTTTTGATTCGGAATTGATTTGGAGCAACTTTAATACTTGGAATTTTGAATTTTAACCACAAAATCAACTCTAAATCTTTCAAAAACACTCAAAAACCATTTTTTATGCAAAAACAGATGTGAATTGATTAAAATAATGTCCAAATCAGCTCTGAGTTTATCAATTTGTTATTGTATGATCATCTATGCTCTGATACCACTTTGTAGGAGGATGATTTTACACGAAAACAGGATTATATGATCATACAAGTTACAAAACCAGGTGCGGAAACCCTAGCTTTGAACAAACTGATATAAACTCAAATCAAAACACAATCACAGTCATTTTCAAATGTTTTCATAGATTAACATATTCATAAACTTGATTACAATTGACTTTAGGTTAATCTAGAACACACACTGGACCTCTCAAACTATTCTGGAACAACACTTCAAAACACACACACCTAATGACTCTCTTAACATTACAAAAACACAAATTCTATTTATAGAGTCTGCACATTCGCCCATTTCACCTGGTCGAATGTAAGTCTTTTCCACATTCGCCCATATTGATGGTCGAATGTGTTCTTCTGTGTAGTTCCATTCTTCATTCGTCCAGTATAATCTACCTTCGCCCACTGTATTTCTTCCTTCGCCCAATTCTTCTTACATTCGCCCAGAACAGTCTTCTTAACACATGTTAACTATCCAATCACTAGTCGCAAAACGCATCTACAGATTTTGTGGTCCTCGACATGGAAGCTGACGACATAGTTCAACTTATTTTGGGACGCCCCTTTTTATGTACTGCGAAGGCATTGATTGATATCTTTGATGGTAAGATCACACTTCGGGCGGGGGATGAAACCGTCGTCTTTGATGCCTCAAAATCTAGACCTAAGCTGAGTGAGAGGTGTGAGAATGTCTTATGTGTTGATGATTCCTTAGGAGTACCGCCATTAGAGAAGCAGGAGGAAGATAGGTCTAGGTCTAAGGATGTGGTAAAACCTAAGTCTCACTACAAATCCTTAATGCATCAGGGTTTTAGGGCGAGTTACAAGAGGTTTGATGAGCTAGAGAAGCCGAGAGGTTGTAAGATGAGCTTGTACGTGAAAGCCTGGTTTGTTAGTTTCGGGGGTGATGTGGATCTTAAGGATCCCCCGTAGATTTTGAGGAGTGTTGAAGATAGTTCTTAGGGTGAGTCCTAAGTGTAGAGTTTGTATTAGTTGCGAATGGTCCGTCTTTTGGTAGTGGTTCATAGGTTTTTATCTTTCTATTTTATCTTTATTTTTGTGTCTTTGAGTCTATTTGCACGTTTGCGTGTTTGCTTGGGTAAAGGAAATTTCACTATGAGCGGATCCCATGTATTATCTATATATATATATATTATGAGTGGGAGTTTCGGTAAAGGTTTGGGTAATAAAAGAAACTTTTTTCTTAAAGAAAAATTAAATTTCTGTGAAAAAAGACTTTTAACGTAATGTGAGGAGTTTGGGCTGACCTGTTCGCCTCATGCAACTAGCTATTACCCCGGAAAGTTATATTTTTTTTCTTGCAAGGCGTGTTGTGATCACCAGTGTCCTTCACGTTGGACGAGAACCCGATTTTTTTTTTCTTTTCTACCCATTTGGTTCTACTACCATTCACCGCCATTTTGCCAAGCAGTTACGTCTTCTTGTTTGTTGTTATATTATGAGTTTAAGTTAGTAGTTTGAATCTTTTTATTTTTGTGTGGTTCGGTATTATGCTCGGGTTTTGTTTGTTTCGTTTTATGCAGGTTTGGATTGCACCGCCCGTACTCAATCTCCATTCGGGTGATTCCGGAGCTGTTAACATTTGTCAAGGCAAGCCTAGAGTTTACCATTGTACCAAAGCCGATCACGAATGAAATGCTATACGATCAAGCTGGACTGGACTAGTGTTTTAGAGCTTACGAAGAAAAATTGACCAGTTAAGTCCTTTTCCTATTTGCCCTTGTTCTTTTTATTTATTTATATAATTTTTGTATTCGGAATGTATTTTGTTTTGAGTCGTTTTCTATTCCTACATTGAGGGCAATGTAGAGTTTAAGTGTGGGGATGGTAAACTGTCGTTTAGTCTGTATATAGAGTCGTTTTGAGTGAAAAAACACTGAAAAATAAAAAAAACAAAAAAGAAAAAAAAAGTCCTTGATTTTGAAGTTTCCATTATAAAATATGGGAAATGATAGATAAAATCAAGTGTCTGGTTTTCAAATATTATATGTATTAGAAGAATAAATAATCAAAAGCGTATTGATTTGGGATGTGTGGGTAGGCCCAACCGGTAGAAAAGTTTCATTTAAGCTAATACACCTAAATACATTAGGATACCTTGTCGGTTATCATTTAAGAAAAAATGGGGAAGCTGAAACCGTCAATAAAAGTATAAGGAAATGCCGTTATAAGTTTAAAACCGTTAGAATTTCTAATCAAAAGTTGAAGAAAAAAGAGCTGGATATAAAGTAAGGGCAAGGCCAATGGTGTCGTTTCTAGGGATAGTGACTCCGGAATCGACTCCCTCTAGGATTGTCTGAAAATAAATATCTAAAAAAGCTCATGAATTAATTTGAAATCAAAGTGAAAATGCCGAAGCTTAAGATGCATGGCCACTGGGATAGCGACTTGGATTGCTCACACCCTCTGAGTTAAGTATGCTGAGATGAAAAAAAAAACATATGATTTTAAATTCTCTTGGTTTTCTACATAAAACGGTTAGGAACAATCAATTGGTTGTTCCTTTTGTTTCATAAGCTTGAAGCGGGATTAGTTGAAATCGTGGCTTCTTTAGTTTGAGACCCTAGGGAGACTAAATGAACCTAAAATTAAACAAACATGATAAGGGGCTTAGAAATCGGCGGTTGGGTTAAAGAGGACAAGTATACCGGCAATCACAGTTGGCACGTGATTAGATTTTTAAAATTAAAATAATCTATTTTTGAGGCCAGATTATTTGATTGTGATTCCATAGCATAATTCTTTTTCAGGGACGAAAAAGAGATAAGTGTGGGGATATTTGATGTATTGTAAAATAAATCTATTTCCAGTGTAAAGTTTATATAGTTTTCGAGTCGTTTAGATAGTGTTTTCATTAGTTTTTGGCTTGTACTGATCTATTTTACTTATTATAGGTTTTTATAGATTTTTATTAGCTTTGGGTCATTTTTAGTACTCATGTATTTATTTTTATTTATAATTTGTAGGTGTTCATGGGCATTGGAGCGTAAATGAGCAACTTTGGTCAAGTCAAGAACACCCGAGTCTAGAACACTGAGTCATAACAACAACAACGACGACGACGACGACGACAACGACAACGACGCAAAGGCCTTGGAGGATAAAACCTACGGAAGTAGGTCAAAGTAAAAAAATAAAAGATTTATGAAGGCAGCGATATTTTTTGGGGGAGGAGGATTATTATTAAGGCGGCGACAATATTATAAAAGGAGGAACAAATCAGCCGAAAAGAAATATATTATTAGGAAGATCATCGACTGCAGCAGCTAAAAGGCAGAGAAGAGGTGGATCGATTGAAGTGGAGGTTAAGGGTTGAAGTATAAGTGTGAGCACGGGTTGGTTCTAATTCAATTATTTATTAATACTCTATTCAAACCCGTTGTGAACGCCATCAATATTATTTGTTCCTCTAGTTTTGATTTTATCATGACTTTTAGAGGTTAAACCTTTATCACTACCTAGGTTATGGATGATTGCACTTGTTTGAATTATTTTCTTTTGGATTTAGAACTTTTAGTTGTGGGTGAATTTTAAAGTAAAGAACTTTTTATTTTCTGGTTTGATTTATATGCATATTTAGTTTTATTTAAATAACTTTTATAAACTCCAGTTGCGTTTTTGTGAATATCTTTCATGTATGAATGCGGGTTAGGTTGCGGACTAGGTGTTAGCAACTAGTTTATGGTTAATTTATGGAGGTTAACCATAGGAGTTGTAAGTGTTACTTAGATAATTCTAAGTGTTCTATCAATTCTCAATAGTTGTAAGGTGCGAGATTGTTGGTCTGTCTAGGATGTTAAATTACTAGACCTAGAGGATTTGAGAGAAGATCTTCCTAGTTTCCCTAGCATTCCTTGTAGGCCAAGTCTTATCAGAAATATTGTAGGTACCCCTTGCACTTTTAGGTGTATTGTGACTTTCGCGCTGTGAGGTATACTGTCTAGCAGTTACTTTAAGATTCGAGTAGGTATGCCTGTGAGGGTTGTAGATGCACGTTTTGCGACTAGTGATTGGATTAGAGTTTAACATATGTTAGTTTGTATTTCTGATGGGCCGAATGTAAGTTACTGTGGGCGAAGGTGATATAGTGTGGGCGAAGGTAGATTCAGTCTGGGCAAATGTAGAAGTCAGAAGACCAGAAGACACATTCGTACTATGGCAGTGGGCGAATGTGGACTATGTCCACATTCACACCATCATTATGGGCGAACCTGCAGTTAGTATAAATATGTTTTGGTCATTTTCATGTTTAGAATAGTTTTGAAAAGTGTGTGTTGAGAGGTCAGGTTGTGCTTTAGATTGTGAAAGTTTATGTGAGGGTTAGATTAACGTGTGTGCTGATTGTAAACAAGTTTTGATAAAGTTAATCTATAAAATGGAGATTGAAAAGGTGTCTTACGTGTTTTGATTTGCGTATTATCATTTTGTTCAGTTCTAGGGTTTCCGCATCTAGAATTGTGACTTGTATGATCATTACATCCTGTTTTAGCTAAATTCTTTCATCTACAAAGTGGTATCAGAGCCATACGGATCATACAACAACAAAATTGATAATATCAGAGCTGATTTGGACTTAATTTTGATCAATAATCATCTGGTTTTGATTGAAAATGGTTTTTGAGTGTTTTTCAAGGATTTCGAATTGAATTTGTGGATAAAATCAAGTTTTCCAAGAATTAAAGTTGTTCCAAATAAATTCCGAATCAAAACCTGATTAAGTTCATCAAAATCTATAAACTTTTGAAAATCTCAGATCAAAATAACCGTTTTTCAAAGTGTAACCCTTTTTCAAAGTCAAAATGGGCGAATCTAGAGTAAAGTGGGCGAACCTGACCTTGCTAGGGCGAATCTGAGGGAGTTTTGGACGAAAGTACATTTATTCAGGTCGAACCTAGGTTGTTGTGTTAAGATTTTCCTCATTCGGGTGAGATTTTTCACTTTCGACTGATCGGGCGGATGAAGGTGGAAACAGAGTGGACGAACGTGACTTATTTTGGACGAACGTGGAAATAGGTTTAGGATATTCTACATTCTGGTTCCTGTTCTACATTCGGGTCAACTAAACTGGGCGAAAGTAGCTCATTTTGGACGAAAGTAGAACTTTAAGGGCGAAAGTAGACTTGGGTTTGGAATATTTTCTAAGTTTAGTATTTTTCGAAGTTCGTGAACATCATGTGGAATTTTCCGACTACACCGAGACCAGCAACGACACAACAACAACAGCAAGTGACGATGGACCCATGGACAGTGGCAGCCCAGAAAACGAGTACTCAGTCTTCGCAACTGATCAATTACATAGCGATGACTAGCTCGATGCCTCAGAGTGTAGCACCTCCAGCACCACAACCTGACTATTGGGGAGTAGCAGCCGCGATAGTAAATAATCAAACTATCAATGCTATTTCTACACTAATAAATGACTTATCTTCAGGTAGCGGGAATCGTCCACCCAAGCTCACGGAGATGCAAGAATATAACCAGTGGCAGAAAAAGTTCAAGATCCATCTGGAAGGCATGGGAGTGGAGGGTGCAGAGGCATGGAGGATGATAGCTAAAGGTTACACTGCACCGGTTCTGGAGAACACCGGTGAACCAGTTCCATTGGAGAGCATGTCAGATGAGGAGAAAAAGAAGTTTGCTTTGGAGAAGAAAGCATATTCCCAGTTGACTCAGGCGATCACGAATGATTTACTACATCAGTTCGGAACGTGTACGACATCGAAGCAGTTATGGGATGTGCTCAAGAATATGCATGATGGGAACGAAAAGACGAGAAGGTTGAGGATGGAGGAGTTGAGAAAAGAGTTTGAGAATTTTACTTATGTTGGAAATGAGACTCTAAAAGAATTAACTCCTAGATATTGTCATTTACTAACTGAGTTGTCTAGTTATGGTATACAGATTCCAATGACAGATCTAGTGGACAAGTTTGCAGATGCTCTACCACCATACTGGGATCAGCATGTTGAAGTTCTCAAAGAGAAGGATGCTTATAGATTCAGGACTATCAACGAGTTTGTGCAAAAGCTGGAGAACAAAGAGCTCGAGGAAAAGAGGAAAGCTAAAAGATCTCAGATTCCTCAGAATCCAGAGTTATACTTTGGTGGTGCTTCAGCTACAGTTGGAAACTCAAGTGCAGGTGGAACAGTGGCACCTCACATTGCTTGTATTACCAATGTCATGGAACCACCAAAACCAACCGTCAACTACATTGCACAAAATTCATCCTACTCACAACCATCATACACACCACCACCACAACAATACACTAATTCATACATTTCACCATTCTCTCCAATGCAGCAAGCAGCATTCTACACTGCTAGCCAATCACAACAACCACCTCAACAACCACAATACATGAACCAAGGGAATCAACCTAATCAGCAACCAGTGGTTTTAGAGACTTCCAATTTGGGAAATGTGACTGTTGAAGTTGCTCAGCAACATATTGCATTAGTCTCTGCAATGGTTTCATCATATAACGGGTTGGTTGCTAGTCAAATTGGGAACAATAACTTGATAAGGAAGAGATGGAACTGATTGACATTCAGTGGGCTTTTGCGAGTATAATGAGAAGGGCAACTGAGTTTATTGAAAATACGGGTAGGACTGATTTGGGAACTTCTCCTAATACAACCTACGGGTTCAACAAGGAGAAAGTGACATGTTTTAATTGTGGAGGGAAAGATCACTTCAAACGGGAATGCACCCAGCCACCGAAACAAGGTAACAGATACCCTTTCAATGCAAGTTACCAGAACCGTCAACAACAAAACCAAAACCAAGTTTCTTACCAATGTAACAACAACTATCAAATCCAAAATAACTACCAAAACCGACAAAACACCTCTAACAACAACCAGAACAGACAACCAAACACTACAAACCAGACTCAAAACCAATCACCAAACAACACTAACAGAACAGTTATACCGATTACTACACCAAATGAAAACCAACAGAACACGAATCAGAATCAAGCTTTGGTGATCCAGCAGGATGAAAGGTTTGACTGGTCTGGGATGCAAATTGGTGTTGAGGAGATTACAACTGGTGGGAATCTGGCTTGTATTGCCCAACAGGTTGAAACTGAGGAGTCAGTGATAGTTGATAAGAATGAAGAAACTAAGGTTGAAGTTGATGAATCTGCGGAAGATGTGGAAGTGGAGACTGAGCCTGTTGAGGTTAAAGCTGAGGAAGCAAGTTCTGTAGTGGTGATTGACACAGTTTCTAATGTTCCTGAGGAGTGTGAATCAGTTTATTCAGATTCAGACAGTGAATCAGATGCAGAAGCAAGTGTTACATCCTTGGATGATGATATTGATCAGTTGCTAGCAGAAGCAGATTTTCTGAAGACGAGGAAGTCATGCATTGCTGATGATGCTTTCACCAGAATTGATTATTCCAAGTTTTTCGCTGGAAAGGAAGCTCATTTTGCATTGATGGCCATGACAGATCCTCCTAAACCTGTAAGTTCTGAATCTAGCACTGATGTTACTAGTGATAAATACTGTGGAACTTGTGATAGATTGACAGAGGAAAACAAAGAACTTCGCATTCAACGTGATAGTGCTATCATCAACTGTCAATCTACTCGCAAAGAATTGATTGCTTTCAACAAAGTACTTGATGGATATAAAAAGGACATTTCCGATCTTAAAAATACTCTTTCATTAATACAACTTGCCATTAATAACTATATTAATGAAATTGAGAACACTAAGTTGGAAATGGCCGCTATTAAGTGCTTTGCTGAAAAAGTCAATAAGAAGTTGGAGAGTTATAAGCACATTGCTTATGTTGTAGACCACATCATTGATGATCAAACCACTAACTATAAGTCTGTGCCATCTCCGGTACTCTTTGAAAATCACAACTGTCATCAAGTGACACCGGAGAGCTCGGTAAAATCAGACTCATCATCGGAAAATGAATGTAATACCTCGAGTATTGGTGATCCTCATTCCGATGTGAGGCCGATTTTAGTTTTGAATGATGAGGGGGTTACAGTTGACAGTGTTGATTCAGACTCTGAGAGTGATGACTCTGGTAGTTACCAAAGTGCTAATGCATGTGAAATTCCAAAAGAAAATCACATCATTACTAATGAACCAGTGTCATCATCTCAACATGTGCATCCGATGGCTAACGCACATCGTGAGAAAAAGTCTGAAAAGAATGTGATTAAGAAAGCAATTAAGAAAGATGTTAAGAATGAACCTTGTGACAAACCAGTCAAGGTGTTTTATCGGATGGAAGGATCCGATAAGATCATCTCTGACGAGGAATTTCCAATTAAGAATGCTAACTATGCTAAAATTGATAAAATTTGGCAAGAAAGCACTATTTGGTTCCCAAAACATGAGAGAACAAATGAAATTCCACCGGCAATTTTAAAGAAATTGTATTTGGATGTTCCTCAAGAACCAAAGGTTCATGTCACAGAGTTCATTAAACCCAAAAACAAGGCAAATGGTTTTCATGAGCCTACTTACTCAAAAGGGCCACTCCCTGAGAGTTTGAGGAACAAACAGTATAATGATCAATATCCTGTTTGATCATTTGCTCAACCGAATGCTCCTAATGTTTTTGAGGAATACCGTGCATGCTTTAAATGCGGGGAGAGAGGGCATTTACTTGCTCACTGCCCGTATGTAAGGCATAAGAGGCACGAAGTTGAAGTGAGGAATTCCATGAGGAAACCGGTTGATCATTATGTTCCACCACATAGACGAGTTGTTCCTCAACAACAACAATTTTATAATCAAAACAATTTTTATAAAATGAGGAACAATCGTCCATTTCAATATGATCGCAGAAACCGGATTGCTATGGAAAATTCATTGAGAAAACCAGTGGTGAACACAACAAATGATAGGCAAAGGGTTCCACCAAAACCTATTGTCAAGTCAAATGTTGGACCTAAATCTGTTAAGTCAGAGAAGGTAACCAAGAAAGTTTCTTTTGCAAACAATGTTCAGAAACCGACTGGGAACCCAAAATCTCAGATTCGTATCTTGAAAAGATCTGAACAATCTTGGACACCAAATGGTTCTCCAGGGGCCTCAACTTCTAAATCAAATGAGAAAAAGGAAAATGTTTTGAACGATCCTAAAAAGATCAATCCAAAACAAAGTGTTGATGTGAATGTTTCTTTGAAAGATGATGTTCAAAGACCCAAGACTCAGGCTTGGGTCCCCCGAAAGAACTAACTGTCTTACTTGATGTGTGCAGGGAGCTTCAGCTGGCCCTATTAGCAGTCTTTGGATTGTTGATAGTGGAGCTTCAGGCCACATGACCGGGGATCTTGCGTTGCTGTTCGATGTGAAAAATATTAATGGTGGATATGTTGCATTTGCTGGGAACTGTAGTTGAAAGAATTTAGCTAAAACAGGAAGATATGATCATACAAGTCACAAATCTAGGTGCGGAAACCCTAGATATGAACAAAATGATAATACTCGGATCAAAACACAGAAAACATCATTTCAATGGCTTTTTCATAGATTAACTTTGATAAAAACTTGTTACAATTGATCACCTAGTCAATCTAATCAACACACACACTATCACAAACTTAACCTGAACCTGACCTCAATACACACACAAACTAAAACTCTCTCTAACTTGAAAATACACAAAATCTATTTATAGATACTGCACATTCGCCCCTTTTCATGGTGCGAATGTGGAACTTTTCTACATTCGCCCACTACAAGGTACGAATGTGTACTTCTTGATCAGCATACTTTCACCTTCGCCTATTTCTTCTTCCTTCGTCCCTTTTCACTTACCTTCGGCCCATCAGAAAACTTTCTAACAAATGTTAATATTGTTAATCCAACCACTAGTCGCACTTCGTGCATCTACAAACTCCCCCTCGACTATTGATTGGATTATCTTCGATCTTCGTCCATGACCTTGTTCATCAAATAAATTCTCAGCTGCTTCTTCTGTTCTTTTGTCATTTCAGGCTCCAACTTTCTTTTCACCGGTTTAGGCACATCGGCCATCTTCACCATCTTACCAAGTTTGGCATCCAAGTTTCTACCGGAGTTTGTATCATAAGCAAAGCACACTTCGACAACTTGTGTATACTTCTTCGCCTGTTCTGCATCATTGGGATCATGATGAATCGGATTGTAGAAAAGCATGATGATGTCTTCAAATGTACAGTTTATCAACCACATAGGATCAAATACATGAACATGCTTGTATTTGTCCTTCCCATCTCTCAGCACTATTACCGCTTTTGCCTTCCTCCAATCGTAATACCAAAAGATAAAATCAGCACTGAAGTGTTATGGCAAAGGCATCAAAGGTATCTTCTTCATCACTTCAGGTGCTTTGTAAATCAAGGTCACCCTCTTCAAACCAGTTTTAGGATCAATATCCCTGTGAACTTTCCTTCTGGGATATTGAGGCTTAAACCTATTCCATTTCGTCCTGTTCTCCCAGACTAACTTATCAGCACACCAACCAACAGGAGTGTTATTCACTGAAGCTCCAGACATTGGGAATCTGCAAATGTCTATGACCGCCCAGTACGGTAGAGTTAGCAAATCAATGAATCTGTAAAAGTACAGAATTCCTGATTCCCATTTGACAGCCAAGCACTTCAATCTTCCCAAATATGTCCAACCGAGAGCTCTGCCTTTGAACTTCTCGTTGTGAAATCTATAAAAACTACCTTGAGCTTCAGGCTTTGGTCGGTTATCATCCATTTCCTTCAACTTCTGCAGATATGTCTTCAAATCATCATTCTGACTTGAAGACTGTTGCTTATCAGTACCAAACACCGTCTCAACAAACTCCTCGCTTCTCTTCTTAGCTTTCTTCTTAGCTGAAGTGTTTGGTAACTCTGTGAAGTTTGGGAAAACCACATCTTCATTATTCTGTCTGAAATATTGTGGATATTCCTCATGAGTAATATCCTCAATCTCCACTTCATCCATCTCAGGAGTATTCTTATCATCCGAGTGATTTCCAATATCCTTTTCAGGAATATCTGGAATCGACTCATCCATCATAATCTCCTCCAAAGATTTCCCTACTCGCTGTGCAAGACCATCCAGAATTTCTTTGGCAACAGCAGCAGGTACTTCACCTTCTTCTAGATCTGGATCATTGTACTCGAGCTCATACCTCATATCACCAGTCTGAAAGATCTCAGCAAACTTGCCCGTGAACTCAATGGTCCATTCTCTCTTCTCCAACATATCTCTATACACCTTCTTCGCATCATCACTCAGAGACCTCACCTTTTCATTCCAGAATATGCTTTCATCTGAGTCTACATTCCCGCCTTTCTTCTTCTTAGAACTAGACTCTCCAGCATCCTTCTTAGGTGTTCTCTTCTCAAATGTGAACTTACTCGAATCATCTCCCCCATCATCATCATCACTGTCATCACTACCATCATCATCTTTACTACCCGATCCCTCAGCATCATCATCATCATCATCATCTTTATCGCTTTTCTTGCTTTCTTCATCATCACTCTTCTCAGAATCATCATCCTCCTCATCATCCTTTTCTTCTTCATCATCAGAAGGCTCAAAATCAACTTGTTCCTCCTCTTTTTCTTTATCTTCCTCACCTTCTTTCAGCTTTGGTGCTTCATTGTATAAGCTATCGAACAAATCACTAAGGCGTTTGTTTTCAGCCTTTAGTTCTTTGTTGTCAGCCTTAATCACTTTAATCATACTCCGATTCCTGGAACACTTAACCTCAAGATCCTTATTATCAGCTTCAAGTTTCTTCACTTTCTGCTCGATCTCATCTTGGTTATTCTTTGAAGCAACCACAATTTGTAGCATCTTTTCTTCATTCTGCTTAAACTTAGCAATCTCTGCCTGCTGAGCTACTATCATCTTCATCATATCATCCATCCGTTTGTTAACTTGTTTCATAACGTCATCTGAAACAGTAACCTTCTTCGACTTGGATGGCTCAGCTTCTTTGGCTTTCTGCTTCTGAGGATTCTTAAACATATCCAAAACATTATCCAGTGCAACATTAAACTCATAAACTGGTAATGCTTCAGCCTCTTTACTCTTTTTTTGTTTCTTAGTAACTGGTGAAGATAGCTTTGATGATGTACCTGCATCAGGTATCCTTTTCTCTTTCAGCAACTGAGCTATTTCCTTCTCTCTCAACTGTTTAGTGCTAGATTTCTTTGCCATAGACTTATGCTTTGGTTTAGGCAAATTCACTACAACAGTTTCACCTGTTTCCAACTCATCCAGGTTAATACTCAAACCTCCTTCATCAACATCAACAGACTTCTTCTTCTGTGACACTTCTTCAATCGTCTTATTCAAAGATTCAGACTCACCAACCATAGTGGCCTTACGTTTGGTGGTCTTTACTCTTTCCTCATCAGAATCCCACTGCTCATCTACCTCTGTCTCCTCCGAATGAACTGAGTCTTCATCAACTAGACTAGTTCCCTTCTTAGCAGTAGTTTTCTTCCTAACAACCTGTTGCTTAGAACTTCCTTGATCAGTCTTTGCTTTGCCCTTCCCTTTGGCTCCAGCATTGACTACCTGCCTCTTCCTCTTAGTGTTTGCATCAGCATACACCAAGGGATCATCATTATCAGAATCACTGTTGTCATGTCTTGCTTTGTTCTTGCCAGGATCAGTGTAATCCTGACTAGCCAAAGCACCAAAAAGTCTCCTGTGAGGTGGCTTTTCCTCATCTGGCACACCCTTATACCCTTTCATCCTAACCAGTGTACGAATGTTCATGTGATCTTGACCTAGGATCATAGTTGGATCCTTATTTAAATCATGATACTTATGGTCAAAGATCATCATGAGAAACCTCGGGTATAGCATGAATTGTTTCTTCTTCAAACCCTTTAACATCCCAAGCATATGATCTAATATCATCCCAGAAACATTGAATGGTTTGTTAAGAGTTAACGCAACCATCAATGAACTCAGACTTCTTCTCTTCACGTCGTATCCACCGCTCACACATCCGAATACATGAATAATAACATGTGCAAGATACTTGAACTGCACACTCAACTTCCCTTTATGCATTGATCCATCAGTAATTGGACCCTTGTACTTCATCCTCAGAAAACAAGCTTTCTGTTACGTCGTATCCACTGATTTCAAACTTTATCTGCAGTGCTTCTCTGATGTCTGATTCTGTCAGAAACATCTCCATCCCCTGAATCTTGCTCTTGATAATAGTCTGATTTTCCCAGAAATCGTACTTAGCATTCTTGTAAAAATCTTCAACTATATCTTTGTAGATGATTGTTGGTGTAGCTAAGGCATGAACAATTCTGCTTCGCCTTAAAAACTCCACAATTCCAGCAAATTCGGTATTCTTCTCAACATCTCCGAGAAAAGCACAGCAATTATGTTTCGGTTCGAATGGCCAACCACGTGGAGCAGCTGCTTCAGCTTCCTGAACCGCATCTGGTACAACATTTTCCACTTGTGCTTCAACGTTTTCGGGTTGCTTAGCCATCTGCACATCAAAATCAGAAAAATACGTTAAAATACAAAAACGTCAAAAATTAAAAATTTTTAAGATTTTCATTTTCCACATTCGCCCCTTTTTATAAGGTCGAATGTGTATTTTTAGGTACGAATGTGAAACACTTGGTACGAATGTGAACATGTATATGTCAAAAATTACATTCGCCCAGAATTGACTCTCATTCGCCCGTTTATTTCACATTCGCCCGTTCTATATGGACGAATGTAAAACCTGTTAAACCCCAAAATTTAAAATTTTGCCAAACTTGTAATTTTACTCTGATTTTGATTCAAACATGTACTAAATTCGCCGATTATCATTCGTATACCATCAATTGTAAGAATTATTCAATTTACATTAGTTTTTAAAGTGGAATTAGGGTTCGAAGGTTCAATCGATCAATCAAACTTCTAAACATTGTTATTAACCAAATTCTTTAATATATCTCCCCCTAAAACTAATGTAGATTGAAATGACAACAAAAATAAGCATCAAAATCAGTCCATTCAACACAGATGAAAAACCCTAGGTTCGAAACCCTCAATCTCAAAATCCAACCTGTTAACGAGTCCATTACCTGTGTAATAGGGTGCAAAACAATCATTGAACACTCGGGAACAATAAACACAGGTCAAAGAAATCACAGCAACAAGTCTAGATATCTTAGAAAAATTTTGAAGAAAATATGAATGAGGGGTCGAACCTGCTCATTGGCTTTTATAGGAAATCCACATTCGCCCGTTTATCTGGTCGAAGGTGGGATAAGTCCACATTCGCCCCAAGCGAATGGCCCGAATGTGCACTTTTCACCCGAAGGTGGAAAATGTGTTTGTAAAACCCACATTCGCCCAAAGATAAACACCCGAATGTGAAGATTTTTCCACATTCGACCCAATTAAGGGGCGAATGTGAAATGGAAAAATCTGAAAATTTTGCCAAATCACGAATTCGAATCCCGTTCAACATTTTTCAATCCGTTGAACTTCAAAAACTCATAATTTCACTTTTTGAATGATACAAAGCCCAGATGGTTTCATCAAATCTCAGAAATTGACCATCAAGCACCGTCGATTATCAAAAATAAAGCAGAAATGCAAAAACTTTGGTTTTTCTGAAATTTTATCAAAACACACCTAAAATCTTTTTGGATTTTGTATCTTTTTGACAATAAAAGTAAAATGCATCAAAGTAAATGAAAGCAATAAACATTTTATGATATCCGGTAAGAGGATCATATCAGTTTTCTGAGAAATCTGATCACAGCGTTGATCTTTTTGTTTAATATTATCAGTAGAAACTGTATGTGACACGACAATTGCTGATATTTTGGTCCACTTAAGCTCACATGCAGACTATTACGCAATGCTTTAAAATGATACGAGTTAGGTGTAGCAGACTAACACATTGTGGTGCCCACACACACGACATACTCCCGTATCAAGTAATTGCAAAAATCTTCGTCGTAACGCGTGATTATGCCAGAGTTATCCGTAAAAGTTACAAAGTATATAGCACAGAGGTGTACAGGTCAGCAAACGAATGCAGCAGAGTAAACCGAGGTGCCGATTAGTCCTGTTTTTCCTTTATGTTATTGATTTTTAAAAGATATTCAAAGCGGGATCTGTCAAAAGCTTTTGTAAACAAATCTGCACGTTGATAGTCAGTATGGATTTTGACCATATCTATCAATTCTTTAGCGTAACAATCACGGATAAAATGGTATTTGATCCGGATATGTTTCGCCTTAGAATGATTGCCGGTATCTTTAGTTAATGCGATAGCGGCTTCGTTGTCACAGTGTATAGGGGTTTTAAGAAACTGCAAACCGTAATCCACCATCTGCTGTTGGATCCAGAGCACTTGCGAACAGCAACTCGAGGCTGCAATGTACTCGGCTTCACAGGTAGACTAACCTGCGCCACGGAAGTCTGCTTCTTGCATTGCCAGGTGACTAACCTGCTCCCTAAAAACTGGCAACTAGCTGTAGTGGATTTGCTATCCTTGTCACAGCCGCCCCAATCTGCATCACTAAAAGCAATGAAATCAAAATCATCATCATTAGGCTACCAAAGTCCTTTTGAGGGACAACCCTTCAGATATCTAAGGATACGCTTGACCGCCGTCAGATGACTTTGTTTCGGCTTCGATTGATAGCGGGCACAGAGACACGTTGCAAACATAATATCTGGTCGAGATGCCGTCAAATACATCAGAGATCCGATGATTGCTCTGTATGTAAATGGATCCGTCAGCTCCCCCTTAGCGTCCACTCCAATCGCGTGATTGGGTTGAATCGGGGAATCCATTGGCTTGGAATCCTCCATCTGGAACCGGCTCAAGACTTCGGATACGTATTTCGTCTGGTGAATGAAGATCCCCATGGGTCTTTGGTCCACCTGCAAGCCTAGGAAAAACTGCATCTCCCCCATTGCGCTCATCTCGAACTTTTCCTGCATGACAGTTTCGAACTCCCTGCATAAAAGCTCGTTAGTTGAACCAAATATTATATCATCAACGTATATCTGCACCAGAAGCAAATCATCCCCTGATTTCTTCGTGAATAGGGTGCAGTCGACGAGTCCGCGCTTAAATCCTTTTGCCATGAGGTATGTACTTAGCTCCTCGTACCACAGTCTCGGATCCTGGTGCAAGCCATATAAAGCTTTGTTCAGCACATAGACCTTATCCCGGTGGATTGGGTCCTCAAAGCCTGGTGGCTGCCCGACATAAACCTCTTCTTTGACTTTCCCGTACAGAAATGCGCTCTTGACGTCCATTTGATAAACTTTGAACTTCTTATAGGAAGCAAACGGAAGAAACATCCGAATAGCTTCAATGCGTGCTACAGGAGCATAGATTTCGTTATAATCAATCCCTTCGATTTGATGGAATCCCTGCATGACCAATCTGGCTTTGTTACGAACTATAACACCACGATCATCCTTCTTGCACTTAAACACCCATTTAGTGCCAATCTTCTTTCTTCCAGGCGGTAAATCAGTGAGCCTCCAAACCCCCGATTTCTGAAATTGTAATAACTCCTCCTACATTGCTTCAACCCAGGCGTCCTCCAGCAAAGCGTCCTTGTATGTCCTTGGCTCTACCTGCGACACATAACACGCAAACGACCAATCATTTTGACTACCAGATTTTTGTATTTTGGCATATAAAGCTAAAGCACCAAAACTCTCTGGCGAATTAACACTTCGCAGCTGCCCTCTGGTCATCACACTGCTACCAGGATCACCAAGGATGCAACACTCACTTCTGTGTCTGATTCACAGTCTGAATCTGAAAAAACCGATTCACACTCCTCAGGATCTTCAGAAATTGTGTTAATCACCACTCCAGAACTTGCCTCCTCAGCCTAAACCTCCACAGATTCAGTTTCCACTTCCACATCTACCTTAGATACATCAACTTCAACCTCAGTTTCTTCCTTCTCATCAACTATCACTGACTCCTCAATATCAACTTGTCGGGCAACACAAGCCACATTTCCACCAGTTGTAATTTCCTCAACCCCAATTTGCATACCGGACCAGTCAAACCGTTCATCCTGTTGAATCACCAATGCTTAATTCTGATTGGTGTTCTGTTGGGTTTCATTTGGTGTAGTAATCGGTATAACTGTTCGGTTAGTGTTGTTTGGTGATTGGTTTTGAGTCTGGTTTGTTGTGTTTGGTTGTCTGTTTTGGTTGTTGTTAGAGGGGTTTTGTCGGTTTTGGTAGTTATTTTGGTTTTGATAGTTGTTGTTACTTTGGTAGGAAACTTGGTTTTGGTTTTTTTGTTGACGGTTCTGGTAGCTTGCATTGAAAGGGTTTCTATTACCTTGTTTCGGTGGCAGAGTGCATTCTCGTTTAAAGTGACCTTTCCCTCCACAATTAAAACAAGTCACCTTCTCCTTGTTGAATCCGTAGGTTGTATTTGGAGAAGTTCCCAAATCAGTTCTACCCGTCTTCTCAATAAACTCCGTTGCCCTTCTCATAATACTCGCAAAAGCCCACTGGATGTCAATAAGTTCCATCTCTTCCTTATCAATCTGTGCATAGTCTTCATTGGTCAAATTATTGTTCCCAATTTGACTTGCAACCAACCCATTATAAGATGAAACCATTGCAGAGACTAGTGCAATATGTTGCTGAGCAACTTCAACAGTTACATTGCCCAAGTTAGAAGTCTTCAAAACCACTGGTTGCCACTACTCCCCCTGAACTCGAGTTTGCAACTGGTACTGAAGTGCCTCCAAAATATAAGCTTGGATTCTGAGGAATCTGTGATCTTTTGGCCTTCCTCTTTTCCTCAAGCTCTTTGTTCTCCAGCTTCTGCACAAACTCATTAATAGTCCAGAATTTGTAAGCATCCATCTCCTTGAGAACTTCCACATGCTGATCCCTGTAAGGTGGTAGAGCATCTGCAAACTTGTCCACCAAATCTGTCATAGGAATCTGTATACCATAACTAGACAACTCAGTTAGTAAATGACAATATCTAGGAGTTAACTCTTTTAGAGTTTCATTTCCAACATAAGTAAAATTCTCAAATTCCTTTCGCAACTCTTCCATCCTCAACCTTCTTGTCTTCTCATTCCCATCATGCCTATTCTTGAGCACATCCCACAGTTGCATAGACGTAGTGCAAGTCCCAAACTGATGTAGTAAGTCGTTTGTGATCGCCTGAGTCAACTGGGAATAGGCTTTCTTCTCCACAGCAAACTTCTTTTTGTCCTCCTCAGACATACTCTCCAATGGAACTGGTTCACCGGTGTTCTCCAAAACCGGTGCAGTGTAACCTCTAGCAATCATCCTCCATGCCTCTGCACCCTCCACTCCCATGCCTTCCAAATGGATCTTGAACTTTTTCTGCCACTGATTATATTCTTGCATCTCCATGAGCTTAGGTGGCCGATTCCCGCTACCTGAAGATAAGTCATTTATTAGTGTGGAAATAGCATTGGTAGTTTGAGTATTTACCACCGCTGCTGCTACTCCCCAATAGTCAGGTTGTGGTGCTGGAGGTGCCACACTTTGAGGCATCGAGCTAGCCATCGCTATGTAATTAATCGGTTGTGAAAACTGTGTGCTCGTCTTTTGTGCTGCCACTGTCCATGGGTCCATCACTTGCTGTTGTGGTTGAGTCGTTGCTGGTCTCGGGGTAGTCGGAAAATTCCACATGATGTTCACGAACTTCGAAAATCACAACACTTAGAAAATTTTCCAAAAACAGATCTAGGTTCGCCCAAACTTTCTACTTTCGTCCCTTTTAGTCCACGTTCGTCCAAAAGATATCACCCGAATGTAGAAAATTACCAGAATGTAGAATATCCTAAATCAAGTTCCACTTTCGTCCAAAATTTCTCAGGTTCGACCAACCTAATTCCACATTCGCCCGCCCGATCAATCGAATGTGGAAATGTATACCCGAATGTGAAAACTTCAAACTCAAACTTCCAGGTTCGATCAGAATAACCCTACGTTCGACCAGAAACTACACACGTTCGCCCACTCTAGGTCAGGTTCGCCCACTACCTTAGCAACCCTATCACAATCTCCATTTTTATTCAAAGCAATTTTGTTGCGATTGTCATACACAACAAACTGTTTCCCCTTTTGCTTATTGGTTTGGTTTGGGGCTACAGGCCTTTTGACATTGCCTGAATTTTTAGCAAATTTCACTTCGGTCCTTTTCTGTTTAACATACGGACAGGAAGCAACTAAACGCCCATACTCTCCGCAGTTATAACAAGACCTATACTCTTCAAAATCATATGCATACCCTTCATCCCAATACCAATAGGGACAATGAGCAGCAATATGACCAACTTCACCACATTCAAAATAGTTTCTCCATTCAACATAACCATGAGAATACTATGGTGAGTTGTTTCCCCAATAACCATCAAATCGAGAGTTATATGAATAATCATAATAGTCATATGATCTAGATGAAAAATTTCTTGAATTCTTTTGATGAGAATTTTTCATCTGATCATTTCCTTTCGATTTGTTTGGTTTTGGTCCTCTTACTTTAGAACCTATCTTATTTTCAACATTTTTCTTTTCAACATTTTTTTTTTGATCCTCTTTATTCTCATGTTGGTTAGGACTGAGTTCAAAATGAAGATGATCAAATTGATTTCTAAATTGATTTGACAACTCATTATTATTGACAAAAATACATTTAAGTAAAGATTGTTCAATATTATCAATTAGAAAATCTTTGTTGAAAATCAATTTGTCATGTCCTTCGAACATGTAGGATCCTTCAACTCCTTCAGGAAACCTGAATATGGGTTTTTCTTCAGATTCAGATTCTGAAGTTGTTACCACATTTTCAGTTTTCTGTTCAAACATTTGTTTCACTTCAGAATCAGAATTAACAACACAAGGTGTGGTGATTTCTAACATTTCTTTCTTTAAAGATTCAATTTGGTGTAACAAATCGTTTTCATTCTTTTCAATAACTTTATTTTGGTTTTGACACTTTTCTAGCTCATTTGCTAGGTTCTGTTTGTCCTTAATAAGTGTCATCAATTCACATTTTAACTTGACACATTCAGAACAACTAGCACACTCAACACTAGATCTTACCTCAGCTTCTGATTCATTACTATTATCAGATTTTGCATCACCATTTGAGAGGTCACTCTCTCTTGATTCACTTTGTTCTGAATCTGTATCAGAACTCAAGACACTCCCTGACAACTCACTTGAATCATCATTTCTCATATGTTTGACTAAACACACAACATTTCTTTGAACACCTACACTGTTAACACACTTGTCAACATGTACCATTTCATCATACGGTTTCGGTGTCATTGGAAATCCCCAACTGTTGTCAACTTGAGAATTTTGTCTCTGTAATTGCTGTCGTTCAGCTTCTATTATAGCTCTTATCTGCTCATCCGTTCTTGATATGGTCATGTAATTCATCATTTTTCCAACAAAAATATCTCAAAAATTTTCTGAACAGAATGTAGAATCCCCTGTCAATCCAACAAAAATATCTCAAAAATTTTCTGAACAGAACGTAGGCCCTAAATTCTACGTTCGCCCCTGTCAATCTACGTTCGCCCAAAATAGTATACCCGAATGTAGAATCCTGAACAGAATGTAGAAATACCACAGACACTTTCCACTTTCGCCCGAAATGTCTCACTTTCGCCCACTATGATTTCACCTTCGCCCGCCCGATCAACCTAAGGTGGAATCTGTCACCCGAATGTGGAAAATTCAAACAACACAACCTAGGTTCGACCTGAATTAAGGTACGTTCGTCCAAAATCACTTCAGGTTCGCCCTATACTGGTCAGGTTCGCCCGTTTCTCCCTAGTTTCGCCCATTTCAGATTTGAAAAACGGTTACACTTTGAAAAACGGTTATTTTGATCTCTGATTTTCAAAAGTTTATGGATTTGGATGATCTTTATCAGGTTTTGATTCGGAATTGATTTGGAACAACTTTAATTCTTGGAAAACTTGATTTTATCCACAAATTCAACTCTAAATCAATCAAAAACACTCAAAAACCATTTTCAATCAAAAACAGATGTATTTTGTCCAAAATTATGTCCAAATCAGCTCTGAGATTATCAATTTTGTTGTTGTATGATCCGTATGGCTCTGATACCACTTTGTAGTTGAAAGAACTTAGCTAAAACAGGAAGATATGATCATACAAGTCACAAATCTAGGTGCGGAAACCCTAGATATGAACAAAATGATAATACTCGGATCAAAACATAGAAAACATCATTTCAAAGGCTTTTTCATAGATTAACTTTGATAAAAACTTGTTACAATTGATCACCTAGTCAATCTAATCAACACACACACTATCACAAATTTAACCTGAACCTGACCTCAATACACACACAAACTAAAACTCTCTCTAACTTGAAAATACACAAAATCTATTTATAGATACTGCACATTCGCCCCTTTTCATGGTGCGAATGTGGAACTTTTCCACATTCGCCCACTACAAGGTACGAATGTGTACTTCTTGATCAGCATACTTTCACCTTCGCCCATTTCTTCTTCCTTCGTCCCTTTTCACTTACCTTCGGCCCATCAGAAAACTTTCTAACATATGTTAATATTGTTAATCCAATCACTAGTCGCACTTCGTTCATCTACAGGAACAAAGGCGGATATATCACTATGGAAGGGAGTGTGAGTAATGGGATTGTGAGCTTTGAGAGAATTTCATATGTGAAGCAGATAGATTATAATCTGTTGAGCGTCAGTCAAATCTGTGATAAACAATTTACTGTTCATTTTGATGACAAATCCTGCTACATTCTCAAACCAGGTTTCAAAATTCCAATGGAGTGGGTAATGTTGAAGGCACCTCGCGTCAACAACCTCTATATTCTTGATATGTCCAAGGTAATGACTACCCAGGGGCAAATAACATGTTTTCTATCCAAGGCGACCGAGAAGGAATCGATAATGTGGCACCGAAGAATGGGGCACATTCATCTGAGAAAAATGAATCATCTTGTGAAGAATGGACTTGTCGATGGCGTGAATGTGAAACATTTCCATTTGAATGATAAGTGTGTAAGTTGTAAGAAGGGGAAGCAACACAGACAGTCCCACAAAGTGAAGAAACTTAACTCTGTTGAGATGCCACTTGAGCGATTGCACATGGACCTATTTGGACCTGTCAAGCGCAAAAGTCATCTTGGAGAGCTTTATTGTTTAGTTGTCATTGATGACTATTCACGTTTTTCATGGGTGATGTGTTTACAGCATAAAAGTGACACCTTTAACAACTTGAAATTTCTATTCACTCGATTAGAAAATATCTATAATCTAAAGATCAAGAGAAATTCGGAGTGATAATGGGACGGAGTTCAAAAATGCAAAGATGGATGAACTTTGTGAAAACAAAGGAATTCATCATGAATATTCGGCTCCGTACACCCCACAACAGAACGGTGTTGCTGAACGCAAAAACAGGACTCTAATTGAAGCGGCTAGAACAATGCTCGCAGACTCAAATCTTCCACTAATGTTCTGGAATGAGGCGATTTATGCAGCAAATTATACACTTAATCGGGTTCTAACGGTGAAGAAGTTTGGTAAAACTTCTTATGAACTGTTACACCGACGAAAGCCGAACTTAGAGTATCTAGAACCTTTTGGGGCACCATGCACGATGTTGAATCCAAGCGAGAAGTTTAGTCTTAAAGCTGAAGAGGGATACTTTGTTAGATATGCAACCCCGCTCAAACGGGTATACAACAAGCGAACTCGTCAGGTGGAGGATTGGTGGCTAACGTGGAAGTTCAACGGTATACACAAAATGTGCAAGGGATTGGTCCTGATTGGATGTTTGATTACAAAGATTTCTTTGAATCATTCAATCTAGATAGCTTGGTTGAAGAAGCTGTTATCAGATTACTTTACGAGTGTGAAAACGCGGAGACTTCACCGTTGGTGCGTCCGATCACCGTGAACCCCCCACCAGCTTCTAATGATGCCAATGTTCCTGTACCGGAAGAAGAAGTGTTTCAAGAGGCTTCTACTACTTTAGATTCTTCAGAGTCTAAAGATGAACAATTTGAAGAAGTCATTCTTGAACATGCAGAAGAACCAGAGGCACCGCCAGTGAACCCAACTCTAACTCCAGATGTTGCTTCATCGTCTAACACGGGTCATGATCTGGATGTTGTAGAGAACTTGACTATTCAGACGGGAGTTACTGTACCTGAACATCCGGAATCTCGGATTCATCGTATTCACCCGCTGGAGCAAGTTATAGGTGATCCTGGTAGCAGTGTGATGACAAGAGGGCAGCTGCGAAGTGTTAATTCGCCAGAGAGTTTTGGTGCTTTAGCTTTATATGCCAAGGACATACAAGGACGCTTTGCTGGAGGACGCCTGGGTTGAAGTAATGCAGGAGGAATTATTACAATTTCAGAAATTGGGGGTTTGGACGCTCACTGATTTACCGCCTGGAAGAAAGAAGATTGGCACTAAATGGGTGTTTAAGTGCAAGAAGGATGATCGTGGTGTTATAGTTCGAAACAAAGCCAGATTGGTCGTACAAGGATTCCATCAAATCGAAGGGATTGATTATAACGAAATCTATGCTCCTGTAGCACGCATTGAGGCAATTCGGATGTTTCTTGCGTTTGCATCCTATAAGAAGTTCAAAGTTTATCAAATGGACGTCAAGAGCGCATTTATGTACGGGAAAGTCAAAGAAGAGGTTTATGTCGGGCAGCCACCAGGCTTTGAGGACCCTATCCACCGGGATAAGGTCTATGTGCTAAACAAAGCTTTATATGGTCTGCACCAGGCTCCGAGACAATGGTACGAGGAGCTAAGTACATACCTCATCGCAAAGGGATTTAAGCGCGGACTCGTCGACCGCACCCTATTCACGATGAAATCAGGGGATGATTTGCTTCTGGTGCAGATATACGTTGATGATATAATATTTGGTTCAACTAACGAACTTTTATGCAGGGAGTTTGAAACTGTCATGCAGGAAAAGTTTGAGATGAGCGCAATGGGGGAGATGCAGTTTTTCCTAGGCTTGCAGGTGGACCAAAGACCCACGGGGATCTTCATTCACCAGACGAAATACGTATCCGAAGTCTTGAGCCGGTTCCAGATGGAGGATTCCAAGCCGATGGATACCCCGATTCAACCAAATCACGGGATTGGAGTGGACGCTAAGGGGGAGCTGACGGACCCATTTACATACAGAGCAATCATCGGATCTCTGATGTACCTTACAGCATCTCGGCCAGATATTATGTTTGCAACGTGTCTCTGTGCTCGCTATCAATCGAAGCCGAAACAAAGTCATCTGACGGCGGTCAAGCGTATCCTTAGATATCTGAAGGGTTGTCCCTCTAGAGGACTTTGGTACCCTAATGATGATGATTTTGTTTTTATCGCTTTTAGTGATGCAGATTGGGGCGGCTGTGACAATGCAAGACGAAGACTTAGAAAGAACAAAGAAGTTTGGGATAGCAAATCCACTACAGCTGGTTGCCAGTTTTTAGGGAGCAGGTTAGTCACCTGGCAATGTAAGAAGCAGACTTCGGTCGCGCTGTCTACCTGTGAAGCCGAGTACATTGCAGCCTCGAGTTGCTGTTCGCAAGTGCTTTGGATCCAACAGCAGATGGTGGATTACGGTTTGCAGTTTCTTAAAACCCCTATACATTGTGACAATGAAGCCGCGATTGCATTAACTAAAGATACCGGCAATCATTCTAAAGCGAAACATATCCGGATCAAATACCATTTTATCTGTGATTGTTACCCTAAAGAATTGATAGATATGGTCAAAATCCATACTGACTATCAACGTGCAGATTTGTTTACTAAAGCTTTTGACAGATCCCGCTTTGAATATCTTTTAAAAGTTAACAACATAAAGGAAAAACAGGACTAATCAGCACCTCGGTTTATCGCTTTTTAGTTTAAAATTTTCTTTAAAGTTTCTACTGTTTTTCAGAAAAATTAAAAACCCAAAAATATGTTTTATATTTTAGGGGGAGTCATTTTATCAGAAAAACTAAAAACATTGAAAACTTCAAAAGACCTAAAAATTAGAAAAACCAAAAATGATATCCAGGATAAAAAGAGGAAATGATAGTACATCAGTGGGGATCTAACACAGGTTAAAGATTTGTATAGTAATATGAGGCGTGTGTTGATTACGTGTGATGTGCTGATAGGCTTCGTAGACTAAAAATTGCGTGCATTAGTGCTACAAACATAACGAACTACGCGTTCGTGGCTGAACACCTCATGGGCATATGGTCTTAGTACCGTAATTTCGTTTGATAGGATTGCCAAAATCTGAGGTTTCGGGTCGTTATGTGATGGTTATCCGGGATATTCTGATTAAACTTTTGTCGTATTGATTTACGGACCTAGTTTTATCAGAATATTTGCTAAAAGAGCTTAAATGCCAAAACCGAAAGTTACCGAATTGAGGAACTTTATGTTTTTATTGATCAAAGATCATAATTACATCGTATTGACTTCCTGATGCAAATCAGTAGTTGATATCAGCCTCAACCTACTATATATGCACATGTTACTCTGCTGCATTCGTTTGCTGACCTGTACACCTCTGTGCTATATACTTTGTAACTTTAACGGATAACTCTGGCATAATCACGCGTTACGATGAAGCTTTGTGCAATTACTTGATACGGGAGTATGTCGTGTGTGTGGGCACCACAATGTGTTAGTCTAATACACCTAACTCGTATCATTTTAAAGTATTGCGTAATAGTCTGCATGTGAGCTTAAGTGGACCACAATATCAGCAATTGCCGTGTCACATACTGTTTCTAATGATAATATTAAACAAAGAGATCAACGCTGTGATCAGATTTCTCAGAAAACTGATATGATCCTCTTACCGGATATCACAATATATTTACTGCTTTGTTTACATTGATGCTTTTTACTTTTATTGTCAAAAAGATACAAAATTCAAAAAGATTTTAGGTGTGTTTTTGATAAAATTTCAGAAAAACCAAAAGTTTTTGCATTTATGCTTTATTTTAGATAACCGACGGTGTTTGATGGTCAATTTCTGAGATTTGATGAAACCATCTGGGCTTTGTATCATTCTACAAAGTGAAATAATGAGTTTTTGAGATTTAACGGATTGGAAAATGTTGAACGGGATTCGAATTCGTGATTTGGCAAAATTTTCAGATTTTTCCATTTCACATTCGCCCCTTAATTGGGTCGAATGTGGAAAAATCAATACTTTCGTGCGTTTCTGTTTGGGCGAATGTGGATTTTTTAAACAAATTCCACTTTCGGGTGGCACAGTTCACCTTCGTACCATTAAATTGGGGTGAATGTGGACTTCACCCACATTCGTCCAACTCCAACGGGCGAATGTAGGATTCTATATATAGCCATCTCCAAGTTCGACCATTCATTCTGATATTTTTCAAAATTTTTCTAAGATACCAGACCTTGTTGCTGTGATTTCCTTTGATCTTGTTTATTGTTCCCTGTTGTTCCCTGATTGTTTTACACTAATTTTCACAGGTAATGGCTTCCGAATCAGACCAGAATTCGTGTTTGTGGGTTACGAACCTAGGGTTCATAATCTGGACTATTTGGACTGATCTTAATGAATGATTTTGTTTAGGATTCAATTCTCATCAGTTTTAGGGGGAGATATAACAAGGAATTAGGATAATAACAATGATTAGATGATTAATTGATCGATTGAAGTCAATAAACCCTAATTCCTCTTTTAAAACAGATGAAAATTGAATAATAATAACAATTGGTTATTGACGAGTGTTATTCGGCCATTATAGAACATGTTTCAATCAGAATCAAAGTTTAAAAACAAGTTTGACAAAATTTTGTATTTTTGGGGTTTTCAGGTTCACATTCGTCCCAATCGAACTGGGCGAATGTAGAACTTTTTGGGCGAATATGAGATGTTTTGGACGAATGTGATTCTAAACCTGATAATTTCCACATTCGAACCAAAATAATTACATTCGTACTTATTATTCCACCTTCGGCCAAACAAAACTGGGCGAATGTGGAATTTGTAAAAACCTAAAATTTTCAATTTTTGTCGTTTTCGTATTTTGACGTATTTTCTGATTTTTGATGTGCAGATGGCTGAGCAACCTGAACATGTTGAAGCACTAGTGGAGAACATTGTACCAGATCCTGTCCAAGAAGTTGAAAATGTTCCACGTGGATGGCCATTTGAACCGACACACAACTGCTGTGCATATGTTGGAGATGTCGAGAAGAACACTGAATTTACTGGTATTGTGGAGTTTTTAAGGCGAAGCCGGATTATTCATGCCTTAGCTACACCAACAATAATCTACAAAGATATAGTGGAGGACTTTTACAGAAATGCTAAATATGATTTCTGGGAAGATCAGACTATCATCAAAAGCAAGATTCAAGGGATGGAGATGTTCTTGACTGAATCAGACATCAGAGAAGCTTTACAGATCAAGTTTAGTGATGATCCTAGAGAGCTTTCATGGACCAAGCAGAGGGCGTGCTTTTTGAGGATGAAATACAAGGGCCCGATTACTGATGGTTCGATGCACAAAGGAAAATTAAGTGTGCAGTTCAAGTATCTTGCACACGTAATTATCCATGTATTCGGGTGTGTGAGCGGTGGATACGATGTTATGAGGAAGAGTCTAAGTTCATTGATGGTTGCGTTAACACTTAACAAGCCATTCAATGTGGCTGGTATGATTTTGGACCACATGCTCGAGATGTTAAAAGGATTGAAGAAGAAGCAGTTTATGTTGTATCCGAGATTTCTTATGATGATCTTTGACCATAAGTATCCTGATTTTAAGAAGGATCCAACTATGATCCTAGGTCAAGATCATATGAATATTCGTACGCTTGTGAGAATGAAAGGTTATAAAGGTGTGCCAGATAATGAAAAGCCACCTCACAGAATATTATTTGGGGCTTTGGCTAATCAGGGTTACACTGATCCTGCTAAGAACAAAGCAAGACATGACAAGAGTGATTCGGACAATGATGATCCATTAGTGTATGCTGATGCAAACACTAAGAGGAAGAGACAGGTAGTCAATGCCGGAGCCAAAGGGAAGGGTAAGGCAAAGATAGATCAAGGAAGTTCAAAGCAACAGGTTACTAGAAAGAAGACAACAGCAAAGAAAGGAACTAGTCTGGTTGATGAAGATTCAGTGGATTCAGAGGAAACTGAAGTTGATGAGTAGTGGGATTCAGAAGAGGAAAGAGTAAAGACTACCAAACGTAAGGCCACTATGGTTGGTGAGTCTGAATCTTTGAATAAGACTATTGAAGATGTTTCACAGAAGAAGACTGTTGATGTTGATGAAGGTCTGAGTGTGAATCTTGATGAGCTTGAAGTAGGTGAGACTGTTGTTGTTAATTTGCCAAAACCAAAGCACAAGTCAATGGCAAAGAAGTCAAGTACTAAGCAGTTGAGAGAGAAAGAGATTGCTCAGTTGTTGAAAGGCAAGAAGTTACCTGATGCAGGTACATCATCTAAGCTATCTTCACCAGTGGCTAAGAAGCAGAAAAAGAGCAAAGAGTCAGAAGCTTTACCAATTGATGATTTCAATGCTGCTTTAGATAATGTGTTGGATATGTTCAAGAATCCTCAAAAGCAGAAGGCAAAAGAAGTAGAACCATCCAAATCAAAGAAAGTTACTGTTTCAGATGATGTGATGAAACAGGTTAACAAACGGATGGATGACATGATGAAGATGATTGTAGCACAGCAGGCTGAGATTAGCAAGTTTAAACAGAATGAGGAGAAGATGCTACAGATTGTGGTTGCTTCTAAAACTAACCAAGATGAGATCGAACAGAAAGTTAAGAAACTTGAAGAAGAAAACAAGGATCTTGAGGTTAAGTGCACCAGAAATCGGAGAATGATTAGAATTATTAAAGCTGACAACAAAGATCTTAAGACTGAAAACAAACGTCTAAGTGATTTGTTGGACAAGCTATATGGTGAAGCACCTAAGTTGAAGGATGGTGAAGAAGATAAAGAAAAAGAAGAGGAACAAGTTGATTATGAGCCTTCTGATGAAGAGGAAAAGGATGATGAGGAGGAGGATGAATCTGATAAGAGTTCTGATGAAGAAAGCAAGAAAAGTGATAAAGATGATGATGATGCGGAGGGATCAGGTAGTAAGGATAATGATGGTAGTGATGAAAGTGATGATGATGATGGGGGAGATGATACTAGTAAGTTTACATTTGAGAAGAGAACACCACAGAAAGATGCTGGAGAGTCCAGTTCGAAGAAAAAGAAAGGTGAGAATGTAGACTCAGATGAAAGCATCTTCTGGAACGAAAAGGTAAGATCTTTGAATGATGATGCAAAGAAGGTTTACAGAGATATGCTTGAAAAGAGAGAATGGAACATTGAGTTCACAGGCAAGTTTGCTGAGATTTTTCAAACAGATGATATGAGATATGAGCTTCAGTACAATGATCCAGATTTGGAGGAAGGTGAAGTACCTGCTGCTGTTGCCAAAGAAATCTTGGAGGGTATTGCACAGCAAGTGGGGAAATCATTAGAGGAGATTATGATGGATCAGTCGATTCCAGATATTCCTGAAAAGGATATTGGAGATCACTCTGATGATAAGCAGACACCTGAGATGGATGAAGTAGAGATTGAAGATATTACTCACGAGGAATATCCACAATATTTCAGGCAAAATGATGAAAATGTGGTTTTCCCAAACTTCACTGAGATACCAAACAGACTTGCTAGAAAGAAAGCAAAGAAGAGAAGCGAGGAGTTTGTAGAAAAAGTGTTTAGTACTAATGCAGAAACCTTCAAATCAGAATGATGATTTGAAGACATTTCTACAGATGTTGAAGGAGACTGATGACAAACGACCAAAGCCTGAAGCTCAAGGTAGTTTTTACAGATATCACAACGAGAAATTCAAAGGCAGAGCTCTCGGTTGGAAATATCTGGGAAGATTGAAATGTTTAGCAGTCAAATGGGAATCAAGAATCTTGTATTTTTATAGATTCATTGATTTATTAACTCTACCGTACTGGGCGGTCAGAGACATTTGCAGATTCCCTATGACTGGAGCTTCAGTGAACAATACAGCTGTTGGTTGGTTTGCTGATAAGTTGGTTTGGGAGAGTAGAACTAAATGGAACAGGTTTAAGCCACAGTACCCTAGAAGGAAAGTTCATCGTGACATTGATCCGAGAACAGGAAGGAAAAGGGTGACTTTGATTTATAAAGCCCCTGAAGTGATGAAAAAGATTCCATTGATGCCGTTACCTCAACACTTCAGTGCTGACTTTATCTTTTGGTATTACGATTGGAGGAAGGCAGAAGCAGTGATTGTGCTGAGAGATGGAAAGGACAAATACAAGCATGTTTATGTATTTGATCCTATGTGGTTGATCAATTGCACGTTTGAAGACATCATCATGCTATTCTACAATCCGATTCATTGTGATCCCAATGATGCAGATCAGGCAAAGAAGTATCAACAAGTTGTCGGAGTTTGCTTTGCTTATGATATAAACTCTGGAAGCAACTTGGATACTAAACTGGGCAAGATGGTGAAGATGGCCGATGTGCCTAAGCCTGTAAAGCGTAAGCTGGAGCCTGAAATGACTAAAGATCAGAAGAAGCAACTGAGAATCAAGCTTTTGAACAAGGTTATGGACGAAGACCGAAGACAATCCAATCAATAGTCGAGGGGGAGTTTGTAGATGCACGAATTGCGACTAGTGATTGGATTAGCTTTATTAACGTATGTTAGTTTGTGTTTTTCTGATGGGTCGAAGGTGATAAGAATGGGCGAAGGAAGAAGAATGTTGGGCGAAGGTGAAGACTGAAGATCATAAAGATACATTCGTACCATGTATGTGGGCGAATGTGGACTATGTCCACATTCGCACCATAACACTGGGCGAACCTGCAGTTATTATAAATAGATTTTGGTCATTTGTAAGTTAGAGAGAGTTTTAGAAAGTGTGTGTTTGAAGGTCAGGTTCATGTTAAGTTTGTGATTGTGTGTGATAGGTCTAGATTAACGTGTTGATCAATTGTAACAAGTTTTATGAAAGTAAATCTATGAAAAAGGTGTTTAAAATGATGTTTTATGTGTTTTGATTCTAGTATTATCATTTTGTTCATATCTAGGGTTTCCGCACCTGGATTTGTGACTTGTATGATCATTACATCCTGTTTTAGCTAAATTGTTTCAACTACACCGGTTTCGGTCTCTTATCATTTGTTTCTTTCAACTTCTTTAACAAAGTCTTTAGATCATCATTCTGTTCAGACGGTTTTTGCTTATCTTCACCAAACACTTTCTCTACAAACTCTTCACTTCTTTTCTCAGCTTTCTTCTTAGCTTCCCTCTGATGTGTTCCGGTGAAGTCTGGGAATACTTCACTTTCATCATTCGTTCTGAAGTATTGAGGATACTCTTCATGAGTAATATCTTGTATCTCAATCTCCTCCATCTCTGGGGTTTGTTTATCATCAGAATGATTTCCAATATCCTTTTCAGGAATATCTGGAATCATTTTATCTGTCATGATTTCCTCTAGTGTCTTTCCCACTCGCTGTGCTATTCCTTCTAAAATCTCTTTGCTCACAGCAACAGACACTTCACCGTCTTCCAGATCAGGATCATTGTACTCTAATTCGTATCTCATATCCTCTGTCTGAAAGATTTCAGCAAACTTCCCAGTGAATTCTAGCGTCATCCGATAAAGATCTAACTTTTTCATTCCAAAAGATACTTTCATCAGAATCCACATTCTCTCCTGATTTCTTTTTCGAGCTCAACTGACCTGCATCACCCTTTTTGGTCTGTCGTTGTTCAAACTTAAACTTGCTCGAGTCATCACCATCATCATCATCATCACTACTATCACTTTCATCATCATTCTTACTACCCGATCCAACCTCAGCATCATCATCCTCATCATCATCATCATCATCAGATTCATCGTCTGATTCCTCTTCTTCATCTTCTTTATCAGATTCTTTGTAATGTACCTGCTCCTCATCTTTCTCTTTATCTTCCTCTCCCTCTTTCAACTTGGGAGCTTCACCATAAAGTTTGTCAAGTAGATCGCTCATCCTCTTATTCTCTTTCTTCAATTCTTTGTTCTCAATCTTTACAACCTTGATCATCCTCCTATTCCTGTTACACTTTTCATCAAGTTCTTTTTTCTCATCTTCAAGTTGCTTCAGCTTCTTATCAATCTCATCCTGATTTGATTTGGAAGCAACAACTATTTGTAGCATCTTTTCCTCATTCTTTTTGAACTTCTCAATTTCAGCTTGTTGAGCAACAATCATTTTCATCATTTCTTCCATCTTCTTGTTCACCTGTTTCATCACATCGTCTGAAACAGTGACCTTTGATGATTTGGAAGATTCAATCACAGGAGTTTCTTTCTCATGCTTTCTGAACATATTGAGAACATTTTCTAAAGTAGCTTCTAGGTTAGGAACTACTTCAGGTTCTTTAGCCTTTTTCTGTTTCTTTGCAGCAGGTGAGACAACTTTTGATGATATACCAGCTTCAGGCACTTTCTTTCCTTTCAGCAATAACTCAATCTCTTTCTCCCTCAGTTTCTTAGTACTCACCTTCTTCGCCATCGACTTGTGCTTGGGCTTTTTCAAGTTCACAACTACTGTCGAACCATCATAGTCTTCAGTATCTAGCCCCAAGTCACCTTCCACATCAATCGGCTCTTTCTGCAATGCTTCTTCCACTGATTTGTTGAGTGATTTAGACTCCCCAACAGCAGTGGCCTTGCATTTGGAAGACTTCCTCACCAACTCAGCATCAGAATCCCACTGCTCCTCTTCCTCAGTCTCCTCTGAATCTACTGAGTCCTCGTCTACCAAACTAGTACCCTTCTTTGCAAAACTTTTCTTTCTTGCCCTCTGTTTCTTTCCAGATTCTTCTTCATCATCTTTCGCCTTGCCCTTCCCTTTGGCTCCAGCGTTCTTAACTTGTCTTTTCCTTTTAGTACTTGCATCAGCATGCACTAAAGGATCATCATTATCAGAATCACTCTTCTCATGTCTCGCTTTATTCAATCCTGGGTCAGTGTAACCCGGATTCACTAAAGCTCCAAACAAATGTCTATTCGGTGGCTTTTCATTATCAGGCACACCCTTATAACCTTTCATCCTCACTAGTGTTCTGATATTCATGTGATCTTGACCCAATACCATCGTTGGATCCTTCCTCATGTTAGGATATTTATTGTCAAAGATCATCATCAGAAACCTAGTGTACAATAGGAACTTCTTAGATTTCAATCCCTTTAACATCTCCAGCATATGATCCAATATCATTCCAGCAATGTTAAATGGTTTGTTGAGTGTCAACGCAACCATTAACAAACTTAGACTCTTTCTCATCACGTCGTATCCACCACTAACGCAACCAAAGACATGAATAATCACATGTGCAAAATACTTAAATTGCACACTGAGTTTCCCCTTGTGTAGTGCACCATCAGTTTTTGGACCTTTGTACTTCATTCTCAAGAAACAAATCCTCAGCTCAGTCCAAGATAGAACTCTGGGATCAGTACTCTCTTCAAACTTGATCTTGAGTGCCTCTCTGATATCTTCTTAAGTAATCAGCATCTCCATTCCTTGTATCTTACTGACTATAGCAGTTTTGCCCTCCCAAAAGTCATAACGTGCATTCTTCCAGAAGTCTTCTACAATGTCTTTGTAAATAATGGCTGGTGTAGCAATGGCATGTATGATCCTACTCCTCCTGAGAAAATCAACGATCCCTGAAAACTCTGTGTTCTTCATCACTTCACCAACATAAGCACAGCAGTTAGCGGAGGTTCAAACGACCAAACTTTCGGTAGATTTTCCTCTTGAGCTTCTGGAACCGGATCTTGAACAATCACATCCTCAATGGGAATCTCTACATTTTCTGGTTGTTCGGTCATCTAAAATACAAAAATAAGAAAAATACGTCAAACAAAAACGACAAAGTTAGAAAATTTTGAGGTAAAACCATTTCCACATTCGCCCCTTTTAGTAGGTACGAATGTAAAAAAAACTTTAAGTTCGAATGTGTGATTTCAGACCCGAAAGTGAAAATTCATTAGACAAAATCTACATTCGTCCGTTTAATAACACTTTCGACCTTTTTAAAATCACATTCGTCCACTAATTCCACATTCGCCCGTTTTATCTGGGACGAATGTGACTCAGTTTTACCCAAAAAATAAAATTTGTTATCTGAGCTGTTTTGAACTATGTTTTTGATTCAATCATGGCCTAAAACATCCGACTAAGCCTATGCAACCATCAATTTCATTGGTTATTCATTGTTTATTGATTTTATACGAAAAACTAGGGTTCGACTAACATAATGAATCAATTAACCTATCAAATCAATGAATTAAACCTAGTTTTTCATTCATTCACCCCCTAAAATCAATAAACAGTGAATCCTAATCAAATAAACGGTCTCAAACATCCCACAAGTGTCCAGATTGAACAAACTAGGGTTCTAAGACGAAAACGCCAATTCAGATATCAATACATGTCCATTACCTGTAAAATTATAAGCAAACTGATGAGAAATAATTAGGGAACAATATTCTGGAATGAAAAGAAACAGAGCAACAAGGTCTTGCAGTTTTGAAAAATTACGAATGAGGGTTCGAAAGTGATTTAGTGTATATATAGACTTCCACTTTCGCCCATTTCAGTTGGACGAATGTAGAATTATTTCCACCTTTGCCCCAAGTTAATGACCCGAAGGTGAAAAATAAACACGAAAGTGAAATTTGTAAAGAAAAATCCACCTTCGTCCAATCTTGAAAGCACGAAAGTGAAAAATTTTCCACATTCGACCCAATTAAGGGGCGAATGTGAGTTGGAAAATTTTGAAATTTTTATCTAAAAATAACATAGAAATGTAAAATTTTTGGTTTTTCTGAAATGTATATCAAAACACACCTAAAATCTTTTTGAGTTTTGTATCTTTTTGACAAACAAACTATAATGCACAAAAGTAAATAAAGCAGTAAACATTTTGTGATGTCCGGTAAGAGGATCATATCAGTTGTTTGAGAAATCTGATCACAGCGTTGATCTAATCTTTTATATTATCATTAGAAACAGTGTGTGACCCGGCAACTACTGATATTGTTGTCCACATAAGCTCACATGCAGACTGTTATGCAGTGCTTTAAAATGATACGATTTAGGTGTATTATACTAACACATTGTGGTTCCCACACACACGACATACTCCCGTATCAAGAAATTGCACAAAGCTACCTCGTAACGCGTGACTATGCCAAAGTTATCTGTTTAGTTACAAGATATATAGCACAGAGGTGTACAGGTCAGCAAACGAATGCAGCAAAGTAACTTGTGCATATATACCAGGTTGAGGCTGATATCAACTATTGATTTGCATCAGTAAATTGATACGATGTAATTATGATCTTTGATCAATAATAACATGAAGTTCCTCAATTGGGTTACTTTCGGTTTTGGCATTTAAGCTCTTTTAGCAAATATTCTGATTAAACTAGGTCCGTAAATCAATACGACAAAAGTTTAATCAAAATATCCCGGATAACAATAACATAACGACCCGAAACCTCAGATTTTTGCAACTCTATCAAACGAAATTACGGTACTAAGACCATATGCCCATGAGGTGTTCAGCCACGAACGAGTAGTTCGTTATGTTTGTATCACTAATGCACGTAGTTATTAGTCTACGAATCCTATCAGCACATCACACGTAATCAACACACGCCTCATATTACATTACATATTTTTAGCCTGTGTCAGATCCCCACTGATGTACTATCATTTCCTCTTTTTATCCTGGAAATCATTTTGGATTTTTCTATTTTTATGGTATTTTGAATTTTTCAATGTTTTTGGTTTTTCTGATAAAAGACTACCCCTAAAATGTAAAACATATTTTTGGGTTTTTGAATTTTTCTGAAAAACTGTAAAAACTTTAAAGAAAATTTTAAAACTAAAAAGCGATAAACTGAGGTGATGATCAGTCTTGTTTTTCTTTTATATTGTTTACTTTTAAAAGATATTCAAATCTGGATCTGTCAAAAGCTTTTGTGAACATGTCTGCTCGTTGATAATCAGTGTGGATTTTGACCATATCGAACAGCTCTTTGGCATAACAATCACCGATAAAGTGATACTTAATCCAGATATGTTTAGCTTTAGAGTGATTGCCCGTATCTTTAGTTAATGCGATTGCGGCTTCATTATCACAGTGTATAGGGGTTTTAAGAAATTGCAAACCGCAATCCACCATCTGCTGCTGAATCCAGAGGACCTGTGAGCAACAACTCGAGGCTGCTATGTACTCTGCTTCGCAAGTAGACAATGCGACCGAAGTCTGCTTCTTACATTGCCAAGTGACTAACATGCTCCCTAAAAACTGGCATCCAGCTGTCGTGGATTTGCTGTCCTTGTCACAGCCGCCCCAATCTGCATCACTAAATGCGATAAAGTCAAAATTATCGTCATTAGGGTACCAAAGTCCTCTCGAGGGACAACCCTTCAGATATCTAAGGATATGCTTGACCACTGTCAGATGACTTTGTTTCGGCTTCGACGGGAAACGTGCGCAGAGACATGTGGCGAGATGCGGTTAGATACATCAGAGATCCGATGATTGCTCTGTATGTAAACGGGTTCGTCAGCTCCCCCTTAGCGTCAACTCCAATCCCGTGATTAGGTTGAATCGGGGTATCCATCGGCTTGGAATCCTCCATCTGGAACCGGCTCAAGACTTCGAATACGTATTTGGTCTGGTGAATAAAGATCCCCGTTGGTCTTTGATCCAACTGCAAGCCGAGGAAAAACTGCATCTCCCCCATCGCACTCATTTCGAACTTTTCCTGCATAACACGTTAAAATTCCCTGCACAAAAGTTCGTTAATTGAGCCAAAAATAATATCGTCAACATAAATCTGGAAGAGAAGCAAATCATCTCCTGTTTTCTTCGTGAACAGAGAACAGTCGACCAATCCGCGTTTGAATCCTTTCGACATGAGATACGTGCTCAGCTCCTCGTACCATTGGCGTGGAGCCTGGTGCAACCCGTGCAGTGCTTTGTTCAAGACGTAAACCTTATCCCGGTGGATAGGATCTTCAAAATCCAGTGGTTGACCGACGTATACCTCTTCTTTGACCACACCGTAAAGAAAAGCACTTTTGACGTCCATCTGATACACCTTAAATTTCTTGTAGGAGGCAAACGCTAGAAACATTCGGATTGCTTCTATGCGCGCCACAGGTGCATATATTTCATTATAGTCAATTCCCTCGATCTGATGAAAACCTTGAACTACCAATCTGGCTTTGTTCCTTACGATCACTCCTCTATCGTCTTTCTTACACATAAAGACCCACTTTGTACCAATCTTCTTCCTTCCTGGAGGTAAATTAGTGAGTGTCCAGACTCCCAACTTCTGAAATTGCAACAACTCCTCTTGCATCGCTTCAACCCAGGCATCGGCCAAAAGAGCTTCTTTATATGTCCGCGGCTCGACCTGCGAAACATAACATGCAAACGACCAATCATTCTGACAACCAGATTTTTGTATTTTTGCATATAAAGCTAAAGCACCAAAACTTTCAGGTGTAGTGACACTTCTTAGCTGTCCTCTTGTCATAACACTACTACCAGGGTCACCGATAACTTGCTCTAGCGGGTGAATACGATGAATCCGAGATTCCGGATGTTCAGGTACAGTAACTCCCGTCTGAGTAGTCAAGTTCTCTACTGCATCCAGATCATGACCCGTGTTAGACGATGAAGCAACATCTGGATTTGGGTTCACTGGCGGTGCCTCTGATGCATTTTCAAGAATAACTTCTTCGAAATCTCCATCATCTTCCGATTCTAAAGCATCTAATGTAGTTGAAGCCTCTTGAAACACTTCTTCCTCCGGTACAGGAACATTGGTATCATTAGAAACTGTTGTAGGAGTTACGGTGATCGGACGCACCAATGGTGAAGTCGCTGCGTTTTCACACTCGTAAAGTAATCGGATAACAACCTCTTCAACCAAGCTATCTAGATTGAATGATTCAAAGAAATCTTTGTAATCAAACATCCAATCAGGACCATTTCCTTGCACATTCTGAGTATACCGTTGAACTTCAACGTTTACCCAATCTCCACTTGTCGAGTTCTTTTGTTGAATACCCGTTTGAGCGGGGTAGCATATCCAACAAAGTATCCCTCTTCAGCTTTTGGTCTAAACTTTTCGCTTGGATTCAACATCGTGCACGGAACCCCAAAAGGTTCTAGATACTCCAAGTTCGGCTTGCTTCTGTGTAACAGCTCATAAGAAGTTTGGCAAGTTTTGCCAAACTTCTTCACTGTTAAAACCCGATTTAGTGTATAGTTTGCTGCATATATCGGCTCATTCAAGAACATCACTGGAAGATTCGAGTCTGCTAGCATTGTTCTAGCCGCTTCAATAAGAGTCCTGTTTTTACGTTCAGCAACACCGTTCTGTTGAGGGGTATACGGAGCAGAATATTCATGATGAATTCCTTTGCTTTCACAATGTTCATCCATCTTGGCATTTTTGAACTCCGTCCCATTGTCACTTTGAATTCGCTTGATCTTGAGACCATAGACATTTTCCAATCGAGTGAACAGAACTTTCAGATTATTAAAGGTGTCACTTTTCTGATGCAAACACATAACCCATGAAAATCTTGAATAGTCGCCAGTAACAACTAAACAATAAAGCTCCCCAAGATGACTTTTGCATTTGACAGGTCCGAATAGGTCCATGTGCAATCGCTCAAGCGGCATCTCAACAGAGTTTACTTTCTTCACTTTATGGGACTGTCTGAGTTGCTTTCCTTTCTTACAACTTACACACTTGTCGTTCAAATGGAAATGTTTAACATTCACGCCGTCGACAAGTCCAATTTTCACTAAGTGGTTCATCTTTCTCAAATGAATATGCCTCATCCTTCTATGCCACATGATCGATTCTTTCTCTGTAGCCTTCGATGGGAAACATGTCACTTGCCCCTGGGTCGTCATTGCTTTGGACATATCAAGAATATAGAGATTGTTGACTCGAGGTGCCTTCAACATAGCCCACTCTTTTGAAATTTTGAAGCCCGGTTTGAGAATATAGCAAGATTTGTCATCAAAATATACAGAATATTGTTTGTCACAGATTTGACTGACACTCAACAGATTATAATCGATCTGCTTCACATACGATATCCTCTCGAAACTCACAATTCCATTACTCACGCTTCCTTCCATTGTGATATAACCTCCTCTGTTCCCAGCAAATGCAACATACCCTCCATTTATATTCTTCACATCAAACAGCAATGCTAAATCCCCTGTCATGTGGCCTGAAGCCCACTATCAACAATCCAAAGACTGCTAATAGGGCCAGCTGAAGCTCCCTGCACACACCAAGTAAACATGTCAGTTCTTTCGGGGGACCCAAGCCTGTGTGGTCTTGGGTCTTTGAATATCATCCTTCAAAGATTCACTAGCATCAACATTTGGTTTTGAAACAATCTGTTTAGGATCATTCAAAACTTTTTCAACTTTTTCATTTGATTTGGAAGTAGAGGCTCCCGGGGTACCATTTGGTGTCCAAGATTGTTCCGAACGTTTCAAAATACGAATATGAGATTTTGGAGTCTCAGTCGATTTCTTAACATTGTTCACAAATGAAACCTTCTTGGTTACCTTCTCGGATTTAACCGATTTAGGTCCAACAGTTGATTTGACAGCAGGTTTTTGTGGAACCTTTTGTCTATCAGCCGTTGTGTTCACCATTGGTCTTCTCCATGGTTTCTCCATGGCTATCCGGTTACGATGATGATAATGAAATGGACGATCATTCCTCTTTTGATTAAAATTGTTTTGGTTATAAAATGGTGCTGGTTGAGGAACAAATCGTCTTTGTGGATAATAATGATTGTCAACCGGCTTTCTCATAGATTGCCTCACTTCAACCTCGTGCCCTTTGTGCCTCACGTACGGGCAGTGAGCAAGTAAATGCCCTCTCTCCCCGCACTTAAAGCATGCACGGTACTCTTCAAACACATTTTAAGCATTCGGCTTTGCGTATGTTTTGATGGGATATTGATCATCAATACATCTACGCCTTAAACTCTCAGGAACTGGGCCCTTAGAGTAAGCCGGCTCATGAAAACCGTTTGATTTTTGTTTCGGTTTGATGAATTGGGTGACATGAACCTTTGGTTCTTTTGGAAAATCCAAATACAGTTTCTTTAAAATTTCGGGTGGAATATCTTTTGATCTTTCATGTTTTGGAAACCATATTGTGCTTTCTTGCCAAATTTTCTCAATTTTAGAATAGTTAGCAAACTTGATTGGATATTCCTCGTCAGAGATAATCTTATCGGATCCTTCCATCCGATAAAATACCTTGACTGGTTTGTCACCTGAATCCTTTTTAATTTCTTTGTTTTCAGACTTTTTATCACGATGTGCGTTAGCCATCGGATGAACATGCTGAGACGGTGACACTGGTTCATTCGTGATAATGTGATTTTCTTTTGGAATATCACTCACATTATCAGATTTGTCACTCTCAGAGTCTGAATCATCATTTTCAGCTGTAACTCCCTCATCATTCAAACCTAAAATTGGTCTCACATCGGAATTAGGATCACCAACACTAGAAGTATTGGATTCATCTTCCGATGCAGAGTATGATTTTACTGACCTCTCCGGTGTCACTTGATGACAATTGTGATTTTCAAAAAGCACCAGAGATGGCACAGACTTATAACTTGTGGATTGAGATGGTTCATCAATGATGTGATCAACGACATAAGCAATGTGCTTGTAACTTTCAAGCTTCTTGTTAACCTTTTCAGCAAAACACTTGATAGTGGCCATTTCCAATTTAGTGTTTTCAAGTTCATTAATGTAATTGTTAATTGCTAATTGTTTTAATGAAAGGGTTTTCTTTAGGTCAGAAATGTCCTTTTTGTACCCATCAAGTACTTTGTTGAATGTAATCACTTCCTTGCGAGCAGATTGACAGTTGATCACGGCACTATCACGTTGAATGCGAAGTTCCTTGTTTACTTCTGTCAATCTGTCACAAGTGCCACAATATTTCTTACTATGAATGTCAGTGGTTGATTCGGAACTTACCTGTTTTGGAGGATCTGTCATGGCCATTAGAGTGAAATGAGATTCCTTCCCAGCAAAGAACTTTGAATAATCGATTCTGGTAAAGGAATCATCCACTATGCACGACTTCCTCGTCTTAAGAAAATCAGCTTCAGCCAGCAATTGATCTATGTCATCATCCAAAGAAGTCACACTGGCCTCTGAATCTGATTCACTGTCTGAATCCGAATATACCGACTCACTCTCCTCAGGAATGTCTGTGACTGAGTCAATCATAACTCCCGAATTGTTTCTTCAGCCTGAACCTCAACAGGTTCATTCTCTACATTCATCTCTTCAACTGATTCCTCAACCTCAATCTCAGTTTCTTCACCTTGATCAACTATCACCGACTCCTCAATATCAACCTGTTGTGCAACACATGCCACATTCCCAACAGTGTTTATCTCCTTAACACCAATTTGCATGTCAGTCTAGTCAAATCTCTCATCATTCTGTATCACCAAAGCTTGATTTTGGTTATTATTCTGTGGTTGCTCATTTGGTGTAGTGATAGGAATGACTGTTCTGTTTGGGTTATTTTGGTTGTTGAGTATGACCCTGATTGGTTGTGTTTGGTTGTCTATTTTGGTTGTTTTGAGAGGTGTTTTGTCGGTTTTGGTAATTGTTTTGGTTTTGATAGTTGTTGTTTTGGAACGAAACTTGATTTTGAGATTGACGGTTTTGGTAGTTTGAGTTGAATGGGTTTCTGTTACCTTGTTTAGGAGGTTGTGTACACTCTCTCTTGAAATGACCTTTTCCATCACAATTGAAACATGTGACTTTGTCTTTGTTAAAGCCATATGTGGTGTTTGGAGAAGTACCCAAATCAGTCCTCCCTGTCTTTTCTATGAATTCTGTTGCTCGCCTCATAATGCTTGCGAAAGCCCACTGAATGTCAATAAGCTCCATCTCTTCTTTATCGATTTGTGCATAGTACTCATTGGTCAAGTTGTTATTACCAATTTGACTTGCCATTAAACCGTTATACGAGGCAACCATAGCTGAAACCAATGCAATGTGTTGCTGAGCAACTTCCACAGTAACGTTATTCATGTTGGATGTTTCCAACACTACTGGTTTCTGATTGGTTTGATTCATTTGAGTCATGAACGGTTGTTGTTGAGGTTGTTGTTGTGGTTGGTTAGCGGAATAACATGCAGCTTGTTGCATTGGAGAAAATGGTGAAACAAAAGAATTGGTGTAATGTTGTGGTGGTGTATATGATGGTTGTGAGTAAGATGAAGTTTGAGCTAGGTAGTTAATCGGTTGTTTGGGTGGTTCCATGACACTTGAGACACATGCTATATGAGGAGCCACTGTTCCTCCATGATTTGAACTACCCACAGTTGATGAAGTACCAGCATGGTATAACTCTGGGTTCTGAGGAATCTGAGATCTTTTGGCTTTCCTCTTTTCCTCGAGTTCTTTGTTCTCCAACTTTTGGATAAACTCGTTGATGGTCCAGTACTTATAAGCATCTTTCTCTTTAAGTACCTCGATGTGTTGATCCCAGTACGGTGGTAAAGCATCATCAAATTTGTCCACCAGATCAGACATAGGAATCTGAATGTCATAGTTTGACAATTCAGTTAATAAATGACAATATCTGGGAGTCAACTCTTGCAATGTCTCATACCCGACATAGATGAAGTTCTCAAATTCTTTCCTCGGCTCTTCCATTCTCAACCTTCTCGTCTTCTCGTTACCATCATGACGATTCTTAAGCACATCCCATAACTGTTTTGAAGTAGTGCACGACGCAAACTGATGTAGCAAATCAAACTCTCCAAAGGAATCTGCTCACCGGTGTTCTCTAATACTGGTGCCACATGACGTGCTTGTCGTGGTACACGTTAAATTTCCCAATTACAACTAAGATAGTGGTAAGAAGGGTATCGAACACAGGGAGTTTGTGGAAAATGTGAGAATTAAAGTTTTGTAATTAAACTACTATTTAACAACTAAGAAAAATAAAGATCAAAGATTGTTTGTTGGTTTAGATTTAGAATTAAGAAAATTAACTAAATTGCTGAATTGAAATAAGATTGTGTTTATCAAATTAAGAAAGCAATGACCATCCCTGGATCCATTTCCCTTGAATTTTTATGCCAAACGTCTAACTAGAAAGAGTTACATAGACATAACTCGTATTTGAACAAGTGTTGTGATAAAAGGGAACAAAGTACTCGGATTGTAACATTGCGAGGTTGTTTCCCGATGACCAATTACTCAATTATCCAACCCAAATCCTTCCCGCAATATCCCGATTGTTAGCAACACCAAGAACATGCAATAAAGATGAGAAATTGATTAGTTAAATAACTACTACAATCAAATGTTCAAACACCATAACAATCAAGCAAACATACCAAATTGTTATTCTAGAAATCATAACACAAAAGCATAAAAAAGTTCAAAGGAAACTTCACCAAGGATGACCATCAAAGGTTTAGCCAAACATTGCCAAACGGGTCATCATAATCTTCAATCTATTGTTCATGTGAATCAAAGATAATAACCTAATGATTAGCAATGTTCTTCAACCTTGTTCTAGCCCCAAAATCGCCTCTAGGATGCTTAGAACCGTTCCCAATTCGAAGATAGTGAAAAGTCTTGCAATAACCACTCATTTAAGGGGGAAGTTACAAAAAACGTGCAGAGTCCACCGTACCTTACGGTGGCCACCGTAAGGTACGGTGGCACTAACAAGCTGAACGGCCATCAGGGACTGTAATACGGTGGGCAAGAAGTGTCAGTCTTCACCGTAAGGTACGGTGGAGACCGTACCATACGGTGGACCTGACAAAATTTTCAACTTTTCTTCTTTTGTTTCTTTCAAGCTCCAACTCGTTTCCGGTCCGCTCCAAAGTGCGTTTTTCTTCATTTTTAGCTCCTTAATGCCCCTGCAATCATAGCAACCGTAGTCACCCAATTCCAAGCAATAACATGGACAAATGTGGATAAAATAAGCGTTTTAGCACTATAAAAGGGTGTTCTATGAACCACCCGTCACATCCCCACACTTACCCATTGCTTGTCCCAAGCAATCTATCACAAAACAATTCACAATTAAGCGATCATTTCAAAGTCAAGATTAATGTGCAATCCTTGTACTAACCTATCCTCGACACCCCAATTCAACACACCCCTCACAATATCTCTCCTCTCGGTATCAAGCAAGTTCTAGCAAAGATAAGCTAGGCACACAAAAGGCAAACGGGTAGTCGCACAATCATAAGCTTGTACCTAAATCGATTATCCTCCTAACATGGACACAAGTCTAGATCAAAGGGACTTTCCGGTTTTAACTTGGCTAAGTGTAGGGTAGGGAATAGGATATATATATAAGTAGCGCAAACTTTACCCGGTCTTTTATTACATAACAACACACGCGCACAAGGACACCACTATATACAAACACATCACATAACCTCACTTTCTTTTCTTGACTTCATTTTTTTTCTTTTTCCCCTTTTTTTTTTCAATACTTCTTTTCTCATTTTTTTCTTTTCTTTGTCTCTTGCTAAACAAAGACATAAACATAAACATGCTAAACATACTAACATACTACAATAATACTACTAACACAAACCTAAACACAAAAGACCGGGTCAAGTTGGGTAAGATTTTTGGGAGCTAGTTCAAGGGTAGTCAAACAATAGGCTTCAAGGCTCAACAGTGGGCAACTAAATGTCCAAACCCCCGCCCCTCTCGCTACCATGCTCATATGTATAATGTATGAGGTCCAACCCCCCAAAACCCACACTCGCACTCTCATGACGAGGCTACCTAATGCCCTAATCATTTCTAAACTCATGTCCAATCAAAGATTCAAGTTGTATTTCAGCACAAGTTCTAATGCACTCCCACCCGTTGCCACTCTCTCAAAGAAGAACTTTATTTATTTACAAGTGTGGCTTCAACTCTCACCAAGAAAAAGAAACGGGTATTAAGGGTTGCCGGTGTGTCTAATGGGGCTAAATCAAAGTGTTCCAAATTTTACAACATTGCACTTGACCTCAAAAAATTTTAAAAAAATCTCCAAAAATTTCCTCCCATCCCCACACTTGGGATGCATTGTCCCAATGCATGGTTTTGGAAGGAATGATCGCAAATTTTCACCCAACAGACCAATGCTTTTTAACTCCACCACAACCTTCTTTTTGGTATTTTTCATTTTTTCATTTTTTTTTTGGATTTTTATTTATATTTTTTTAACACACCACCTACTCTCACAACCTAAACATAAACATCAATCACATACACCACCCAACCTCCCAATCCCAACACATAACTTCAAATAATAAAAAAAACTCTACAACTATGTACAAGAAAAACAACCTGATCAATAATAGCGCGGCTGAGGCGGCCCGAAGACAGACGTCAGCAGGTCGTTCCATTCTCCAAATCCGAACGCGCCACTATCACTTCCACCTTGGTCCGGAGCTTGTTGTTGTTGTTGCATCGGGTCCACCCATTGCGAATGATGAAGTGGCGGAGTGGGATAAGAAATGCATCCATCATAGGGTGGTAAAGAGCTATAGTCCACCGGTTGTGGATTTGCTACCACCGGCCTCCCCGAATGCCAGTCGGCATTCATTCTTCGATTCTGATCATCTATGAAGTGATTGTTGATTTCCACCTCTTGGGAATAGGCGTGCGCCCGGTTCCACATAGTTTGGTAGTCAAACATCGAACGCTCAGGTCCCGACCACGAATCAGAAACAGATGCGGGAGGACGTTGACTCTCAATTACCTGCTGCATTGTCCCCCCGTATGCCCAACCGTCAACATACGCTCTCTCCGTGAAATCATAATATCCACCACCACCATGCACACCACTTGAACTACCTTGACCAATATTCATATGTCCCCCCATGGGATTCTCCTCATAATCATCATCATCGCTTGGAGGTTGATCTTCATTGTCACTTTCTGGCTCATCCACTTCCCCGGGCAAAAGTGCCCGGGCATCTCTTTTCAATACCCTCCATCTCTGCCCTCCAGTCTTCAACTTGTGATATCTTTCTGATTCAGAATACACCCAACCAGTTCCCATCTTGGCCAACTCAAACGATTTATATCTCTTCTTCCTCTTCGACACATCATCAGCAGTAATAGCCCCTTGTTGCTTGAGTAACCCGGTAATGATCCTACAGTAAGGAATAATGGATCTTTCAGCCGAGTTCCTACACATCCACACATGGTTGAGAATCAAATATCGGATTGAGAATTTAGGACCACCGTGCATTAAAGCATACAAAATCGGAATCTCCGGATATCTCACTTGCTCCTTATCCGCCCGTCTTGGCAACACATTGAGAATAATAATAGCCAACAGTAACTTCGGTTCAATCTTCAAATTTTTTCTATATAAAGTACCATGATAGCTTCCCGGGAGAAACAAAGAATCCAACATTTCCGTCCAACGAGGATGCTTTTCAGGTGCAATAATCAAGTCATTGATGCTGGGATTTTTGTACTCCTTGGCCGGTAAACTGTCATATTTGGCCAAACGCCTCAACGTGTCGTAAGACATTTCTACATCCACACCATTAACCGTCCCGATTAACTTCATTTGTGACGGTTTATCATATCGTCCACACCTTAAAGTAGCCATCCACTCTTCAATCTCATCTAAAAACAAGTACTTAGTCTCTTGATCATAGCAGTGCAATAATGCTTCCCAACCCAAGGCTTTAAACCGATCAACTACCCCAAAAGGACCAAACTCTCTTTCCTTCACCTCCCTCTCGCAAATGAATGCTCCAGCTCTATCTTGTAAATTCTTTATTTGTTCGTGAAACAAAGTTGGCTGCCAAATACTCGGTTGTTCATTTAAAGGTCCAGTTTTCCAATCTGGCTTATCGGCCGGATCTAAACGAGGTGCACCTTGTTGCTGCTCCATTTCTTCATCCGTGTCATCATCCTGCCCAATGTATTTCCTCCTCTTGTATTGCTGTGTCGGCTGCTTCCCTTTTGCTTTAGCAGCAGCCGAACTTGAACCCGCAACTTCACCTGTACGAGCCATATTCCTGCACAATACATAACCACAAACAACCACAAGACATTGAACAAATCAGTCACATATGTTAAAAACTTCCCCACACTTGCTTGTTATTATGGTAATGAGTCTTTGTGAACAAAAATATCGCCTTTGGTTTTACAAAAATTGGGCATGACGCCTCCATAATATTAGCATTACCAAAAGTTCACAATTTTCATCTCAACAACAATTCTACTACCTTATTATTATCAACCAAACTATGTACATACTACATTATCATAACAAGCAAGTGGTATCATCAAGTAAAAGTAATAACCTTCATATCTCACAATGTAGCAACAAAGTTAGGGAAATAATGCACATACCTTTAAGTGAATGATGCTAGCACACAAGAAAAAACAAAAACTTGAAAACCCCCAAAATTTCCGAAAATTAGGGTTTAGATTCGACCCACACACAGTGTTTTTCTTGCAAGTTCCTCCCCAAAATCAGAAACTAGATGAAATTTTAGCCAAAATAGACCCAGGAATCACTAGAATTGGTGAAGGATTGAAGGTTTTATGAGTGATTAAAGGATTGAGAAGGTTAGGGGTTTTGGGTTCTTGATGGAGAAGAAGAATGAATAAGGAAAAGTAAAAGTGGTTGTGTGTGTGGCTGGAAGAATAATCGTGGGTTTAGAAAAAAATTTTTTTTTTTTTTTTTTTTAAAGGTACGTAACGGAAGTTTGAGAGCCCAGACCCCACCGTATCATACGGTGGGTACCGTATGGTACGGTGAACATGTTCACAAATTTTCCACCGTAGGGCAGTACCCAACTACCGTATGGTTTCTGATTTCCACCGTATGGTACGGTGTCTACCGTATCATACGGTAGACCCTGTACAATTTTTTTTTTTTTTTTTTTTTTAATAAAGACACTTCTAATTTTACACTTAAAATTACCCTACCCCCTCAAAAATCCCGTGTTGTCCTCAACACAATGCTAAGACATATTTGCGACCCAAACGTCCCCACACTTGTTTCGAACACGGGTTCTTGAACACACACCAAAGAAAATAAACTGAAAACTAACTATTTACACTACCAAACCTGGGCCTCTTAAAGTTGTACATCCTCCACCGGGCGCAAGAGTTAGCCCGCCTTTGTAGTCCCAAAATACTAGATCTTAAGTGTGCACAAGATTGTTATCAACTAGAAACACCTATTTATTAGGTGTTTTAGTTGATTAATCAAGAAAACTAAAGAACTAGATGAAGATTATAGAAACCGACACACAAGAAACATAAAGACACGATTCCATTAATGATTTCTGCTGTGAACAACCATGGAATACAATAAGTTCGCACTACTCTAGATAAGTTCGCACCTTTACAACTTGTGCTCTCAAAGATACATCAAAAACCCTGACCCTAGCTGCACAAATGAGCTTCTATTTATAGGGAATCCTGAGGACTGCGAACTTAACATTAAGTTCGCAGTATCCGTCCTTTAAGTGCGCAGTCTAGGGTTTGTGCACTACAACTATGCTTTAATCACATATCTAACCCTCCAACTTTAACAAATAACTAAACATGGTTAAACCTGGTAACTGTGGTCTCATTTTAACCCAACAATACTCCCCCTAGACCACAGCTACCAGTGCTACACTATCAATCTATCTCGACATCACTCAACTCCCCCTCTTCTCTTGCTTGCTGTGCCGGGAGTGCTTGAACTATGCTTTCTTCAATGATTGGTTCTTCAGTATGAGGTGCTTCAGCATGTGTTTCTTCAGTGGATGGCACTTCAGTGGGTGGCTCTTGAATGAATAACTCAGCTAGATCTACAGTTGTTTGATCTTGCTGAGTCTCTGGAGCTGTGCTTGGAGAGACTGGTGGTACTTGTGAAGGCTCAGGTTCAGGATCAACTGTTGCTGGAGAAGCTTGTGTTTGAACCTCTGGAGTAGCTTCAGCTTCTGATTTCTTTGCAGCAGCAGCAGCAGCTAGCGCTCTGTCATCTTTCGCTTTGTCAGCTGCGTTGATCTTCGCCACCAGATCGATCAGTTCTTGCTTTCGCTTCAGCGCTCTTTCCACAGCCCTTCTAAACAAGACAGCTTCTTCAAATAACACGTTACCAGCACCAACATTTATCTGATTTGCAAAAAGAGTAGTTAAATCAGATGGATTCAAAGCAAACACGTCCACTGGGTCAACTATTCTCAATGCTTCTGTGTCATCTCTCAGTTTAATCACGGCTTCACCGGTTCTGCTGTCATAAAACCACTTCTTGAAGTCTGCCAAAAGCACAGGAAGCTCTGGACGAATGGGAACCCTAATGACGACATCTGGAGGGTCTATCACATAGGTTATCATTCCCCGTCCGGTTGCAGGATCAATTCTTTTCTTCGACATCCTTCGCCTCGGCTTTTGTGGCTTCCAGTTTTTGAAGTCACGTGCACATTCATCTTCAATAAATACAGACACCATGTCAGCAGTGGTACACCCAGAATGGTTTAGAAAAGGTGTTCTGCACATCTCTCGAATGTCCCATCTTGGAAGGGTCTTCAAATTCGGTCTTCCCTTGAAATACTGAATAACACCTCCCCTTCGCTTCACAAAGAAGAGACGTTTGAACCCATCATAGCCCCAGCAGACAACCTTTTCTTGATGAGATGCACGAGTATGGTGAATGTTCTGGTGGAGAGCAGGAATGGTGATTGGTCTTCTTGGAAACCAACTTGCTCTCTCAGGATCCAATACGTACCCATCATCCATTTCATACACTGTGTTTTCCGCCGCACCCATTTCTACAAATGTCTCTGGCATCTCGTCTTCACTGATCTCATCTACATCACTCTCTTCCTCCTTTCTTTCTTTCTCTTTTTCATCTTCCATAAATTTCCCGAAATCAAACACTTCATCAAACGTCAATTTTGGAGCATCGGTACCCTGAGTCTTTAACTCCTGAAGCATATCAAACATCTTCATCTGTACCTCAGTCTGAAACTTTATCAGATAGCGCTGATCTTTAACCACCTTTTCAAGACTTCGGTTCTTGTGCTTCAACTTCTTTAGCTTCTTTCTCAACTCCTGATTATTATAGATCTGATTCTTCAACATACAGATTTCCTTGGCAGCATTCTTTCCCACTTCCTTAGATAACTTCTCATACAATTCTTGATGCACCGGTTTTTGACGAGATGCACCAGGAACAGACGAGGAAGGTACTGATTGTTTCTTTGCTGGAGGCTTGGGAATGGGTGGTCTTTCAGAGGAAGGGCCAGGCCTAGCAGTAGAGGGCCCTGGCCTGGCAGTGGAAGGCCCAGGTTGACCCTCCACACCAAACATCTGTTCCAGAATTGCTTCATTTTCCTCATCTTCTTCTGTCATAACCCGTGGCCTCTCAGACTCGGGCAACTGTTCTCTTCTTCTTCTTTTCTCTGCCTTTGCACGTTCAGCATTCAGTCTGGCAGCTTCAGCCATTTCAAGTTCCTCGGGAGTCAACGATTCTCTCCCTTGCTGAAGTAAACCAGTAGGCCTGTTACGTTTAGTCGGCCTTTGTGGAGCAGGATCAGATGCTGCCCTTTTACCAACAGTTCTTTCTCGAGCAACTTCTTCAGCAGTGTGCTGAGGCACTGTAGTAGCAGGTATAGTAGTAGTAGGTACAGTAGGAGCAGATTCAGTAGGGGCAGGATCAGGTTCGGTTACAGTTGGTTGTTGATTTCTAGCAGCATATTGTCTTCTTCTCTTCATCTCACTGTACAACTTCATAACAACTGGATAGCGTTGAGCAGAGTACATGCTTTCCAGCAGGGGTTCCCAATCAGGTGTGTTGCACTCAGTGAAGAATCGTGCACCCTTGGCAAAACCGTATTTATCACCAAGGGGCAGATCCTCATGCTGCGAGTTAATCATCATCTGAACAAATCGTGGATACATCGTCCACTTCTTCTTCTCAGCTTGAGCATTCCTCACCATACAGTCAAATACCAATCCCGACAGATTAAAAGGCTCATTCTTGCAGACTTTAATCATGGCTGTTGCCCAGTCGGGACTGAGTGCATTGTAACCCCCTTTTCGATGACATAAAGACATCAGGAATACATGACAGATAAGCTTCCAATCTCTGGTTAAATGACTCTTTTTGATATCACCCCTTGCATCGAAGTCTCCTTTGTATCCAAAGTTCAGGAACTCTTGATGAATCACGGTCTTCGGTAAAGATCTGACAGTTTCTGGTTGATCCTGAAATCTTAGAACATTTCTCACTGTGTCTTCTGTGATGATAACTGCCTTGTTCCTTACTGTGGCTTTAATCCTCTTGACACGTGCCACAGTCTCCACTCTAGCAGATCGCCAAAAGTCTTCAATGTGAGAGCTGTATACTTCAACTTGCTGCTCTACCGCATATCCGATCCTGCTTCTCCTGATCCATGCAACCACGTCTCGAAACTTAGAATCATCAGTTTCCAGAATTATCGCCTGGTTGTGCATTCCTCTAGGATCCCATTCAAGAGCCATCTGTTTTGGACACGTGCACGAAAATTAAGTTAGAATTTTGATTTTGAATTGACTAATTGACAGACACTTCATTTTATTTGACGGACGACGTACTTAGACTAGGTTTGGTTTTAAGTTGGTTTTACGTGTGTTATTTATTTTATGGATTAGATTTTTAAGGTGTATATGATTTGTTTCATTTTACATTTAAATAGTCATTTGAGTCCAGTTACGGTTTACGAATGAATCAGTCAAGTTACCTAGTCCGGTCAAATGTCCTGAAAAGTCAAGTCAATGGTCAAAAATTTGGTCCAAGATTAAGTCCACAGATTTATTAAGTTCGCAGTCCAAATCAACAGGTCAGGTGTGCGCACTTGGTTTTACTCGGAAATATTTAGTGCGCAGTGACCTGACTCGGGCATGGTAACGGCTTGGGAAGGGTGATCAGGTCTGCGTACTAGACTAGTACGCAGCCACCTAAACTTTCGTTTAGGATTTTAAGTCCACATCCAAGTACGCAGTGATATTAGGGTTTTGATTCTTGAATCATATGAAGCAAGTGCGCATTCATATGAAACAAGTGCGCAGTTCTTCAAGTTTTAAGTGCGCAGTTCATCAAAAACCCCAAACATCAACTGATTTTACTGATTTCAATCCTCAGATCCTGTTATACACGAAGAAATAGGTTAGAATCACTGAACTACCTTTAATCAAACACACAAACACGAAAGAGAATAGAAGGGAATGGATCAAGAACGGTGGTTCACAGGTGGTTTTGTTGGTTGTTTTGTTGAAGAACACGGTGGTCAAGTGGTGGCTGAGGATGAAGACGATGGCAGTTGGGTGGTGAAAACTTTAGGGTTTTGAAAAATAAAAAGTTAAAATGAGAAATTTAACTGCGTATTTATAGGTAAATTGTTTGGGCTGCGTACTTGGCCCTTAAGTGCGCAGGCCCAAAACTCTTGTCAAGTGCGCAGGCCCAACAAAGGTTTTCAATGAGTTAAGTTCACAGGCCCACTAAGATTTTAATAGACAGTTAAGTGCGCAGGCCCACAAACAAGAAAATAGCCTTTTTAACCAAAGATTTGAGTTTAGAGATCAACCGTTTCTCACCTTTTGCATCAAGATCATACCAGTCATACCTGCCAGACCACGTTTCAACTTTCCTTTGGATAGCTGTAGCCCAAGAAAAACTGTCGGTATAATTGTCCACTTAAATCCATGCCTCTCGTCTTTCAACATACTTTATATGATGATCTTTATCATGTTTTGGTAATATTGATGACATGTTAATGGACCCCACTTGTGCCAGGTGTAAGCCTACCAATCCTCAAGGTTTATTGAGATATAATGATGAGAGCTTCAGGTCTATGTTTCCATAAGCAGAGAAGATGATCATTATGTCAATCAGATGATGAGAGCTTCAGGTCTATGTTCCCATAAGCAGAGAAGATGATCATCTGATTGCTTTTTGAGCTATCTATATGTTTGCACGTCACTAACATTGCGTGTCTTTTGTTGCTCATTTTGATTTTAATAGCCCCGCTTTGGTAGCTTGCACTCTTAGGTGTCTTTTGATTGCTTATGCACAAAATTTTCTGTGTCTTTTGATCTCTCAACCTGTGTATGACCGGACTCAGCTTGTGCAAACCTGAAACACAGTGGGAATCCAGCACCTCGTGTAGACTTTTTAGTTTGTCATCTTTTAGCAGTTTACTCAATTCCAGGCTGAATCTACCGACATGTCGTTGCTTGAAGCCACAACGTCCTCTGGGTCCTATTCACATGCTGACAAATATGATTAGTCCCTATCATTTCTTGATTGTTTTTGAAAAAGTTTTTAAAACTTGCAAATTTAAAAACTTGCAAATTTAGGGATCTACCGGTTTATTTCTCCCCCAAAAATCTTTATTTTATTTTAAAACATAAGATTTTTCTATAATTTATTCACAAAGTAAAGTTTTTTTTTTTTTTTTTAACAAAAATTAAATCATTCAAAGTTGATCATTTCTAACCAAGTCACCAACTGACGAAAACGGGTTTTGTCGAAAGCTTTGGTAAAGATATCTGCCTTTTGATCAGCAGTATCGATAGGCAACACCTGTATGTACCCCTTGTCGTGCGCATCGCGAATTGAATGAATCCGAATTTCAATATGTTTAGTTTTTGAATGATCAATTGGATTCTTCACAATGTCACGACAAGCATCATTATCAATGTAGATTGGGGTTCTCATGATATTCAAACCGTAATCCAACAGCTGATTTTGGATCCACAACACTTGACAGCAACAACTGGATGCGGCTGTGTACTCAGCTTGAGCGGTAGATATAGACACAGTGGTCTGTTTCTTGCTCTGCCATGACACGAGCCTGTTTCCAAGAAATTGACAGCCACCAGAGACAGACTTTCGGTCAATCCTGCAACCTGCATGATCACTATCAGAGTACGCAATTAGGTCAAAATTGTCACTCTTAGGATACCATAAACCAAGTTTTGGTGTTCCTTTGAGGTAGCGGAAGATTCTTTTGACTGCAGTCTCATGAGATTGCTTTGGATTTGACTGAAAGCGGGCACAGCATCCAACTGCCCACATGATGTCCGGTCTGCTGGCTGTGAGATACATCAAGGATCCAATCATAGAACGATAAGTGTGCGGGTTCACAGAAGGTCCTTCAAGATCTGGTACAAGCGTTGTTTGAGCTGCAAAAGGAGTGTTGGACGGTTTGCAATCCGACAGGTTGTACTTTGCCAGAATGTCTCTTGTGTATTTTGCTTGATGGATGAGAATACCGTCTTCCTTTTGTTGGACTTCGAGACCTAAGAAAAATGATAGTTCTCCCATCATGCTCATTTCAAATTGAGACTTCATGATGCTTTCAAATTCCCTGCACAAATTTTCGTCAGTTGAACCAAAGATAATATCATCAACATAAATCTGAACAAGGATAGAATGTTTGTTGACTTCTTTGGTGAACAAGGTCATGTCGATCTTCCCTCTCGTGTATCCATTTTGTAACAGATATGAAGACAAGGTCTCATACCAAGCTCTAGGAGCTTGATGGAGACCATAGAGAGCCTTGTCCAACTTGTAGTATCTGTTTGGATGATGAGGGTCTTCGAATCCGGGCGGTTGGCACACATAGACTTCTTCTTTGATCTTCCCATATAAGAAAGCGCTCTTCACGTCCATCTGAAAGACTTTAAAATTTCGATATGAAGCATATGCCAAGAAGATGCGTATGGCTTCAAGTCGAGCGACTGGAGCGAAGACTTCCTCATAGTCAATCCCCTCCTGCTGACGAAATCCTTGAACAACCAGACGAGCTTTGTTCTTGATTACCACGCCACGTTCATCCATCTTGTTGCGAAAAACCCATCTTGTCCCAATAGGATATTTTCCTTCAGGCAGATCAACGAGCTCCCACACCTTGAGCTTTCTGAACTGAAATAGTTCTTCCTGCATGGCCTCAACCCAGCTTGCATCTCTAACTGCATCTTCAATGCTGAAAGGTACGGTTTGAGATAAGAATGCTGAGAGAGCGGTGTTGAGCTTGTCTGTCTGATTTCTGGTAAGAACACCCTCACTGATTGGTCCAATGACATTTTCAATTGGATGGTTCTTAGAAGATTTGAATCCCATATTTTCTTCTTCTTGCACTTGTAGAGGCAGGTTCGAAAGATGATCTCCAGGTGTAGAAGAACTGGATGGTTCATTTACAGACTGCTGATTTGATTGTGTTCCTTCAGCATTTGACGTGCTTTCAGGAATGTTAGAGGTTTCAGCAGTAGTATCACCATTATTAAGTTGAGGAACAATAGGATCAGCAACCAGAGGAGAGAAACGGGTGGTAAACGGTGCGACTTCATCATCAGAAGAGTAGAGAATATTTCCAAAGGGAGATGAGCTTGTGGCTTGATTTTCAGGAGCTTGTTCTGCATGAGCTTGCTGTTCAGGAATGACAAAGTGATTGAATACAACATCCACATCAAAGAACCAGTCAGGACCGGTTCCAACATTGGTGGAGTTGGATTCTTGCCAGTCAACATAAAAGGATTCCAGAACCATCTTGGTACGTTTGTTGTATACTCGATAAGCCTTTTGACTAGACGAGTATCCAACAAAGAAACATTCGTCTCCAACAGCATCAAACTTCATGATATTCTCAAAGTTGTTTAGAAGAGTGCAGGAACATCCAAACGGTCTGAAATAATCGATGAGAGGTTTTCTTTTGAAAAGCAATTCATAAGCTGTTTTCCCGCGAGGCTTGACAATCAAGACCCTGTTAAGAACATAACAGGCGGTATTCACAGCTTCTGCCCAGAAGATGATCGGTAACTTCGAGTCAATGAGCATGGTTCTGGCAGCTTCAATAAGCGTACGATTCTTCCTTTCAGCCACTCCATTTTGCTGAGGAGTCCTTGTAGCATTATATTGGAGATGAATTCCTTTCCCGCTGCAGAACGTCACAAAAGTTTGGTTCTTGAATTCTGTTCCATGATCACTTCTGATTGACTTTACTTTTAACTTGATTATATTCTCGATCAATGGAACGAACAGCATCAAGGTCTCAGCAGCCTCACTCTTGAATTCCAGGAAGTACACCCACGTGAAGCGAGAGAAGTCATCTGTAATCACCAAACAGTAAGACTTTTTACCCAAGCTTTTCACACTGATAGGACCAAAAAGATCCATATGTAATAATTGAAGAGGTGAGTCAATTGAGTTCACTGTTTTGGACTTGTGCGATTTCTTATGTTGTTTACCTTTGGCACATGCTAAACATTTTTCAGAAAAAGGGAATTCCTTAGAAGGAAGACCTCTGACTAGATTAAGTTTAGAAAGTTTGTTTATATTTTTAAAGTTAACATGACCTAATCGCCTGTGCCATAACAGTGACTCTGACTCGGATGCCTTTGACAGTAGACAAGTCATTGGTTGTTCAGACTTGGCATCCTTCATGTTTATCACATAAGTATTGTTTTGTCTGGGGGCTTTTAGCATGATCATGTCAGTGGATGGTTTAAATCCTGGCTTTAGGAAGATGCATTCCATGTCGTTGAACAACACTGAGATTCCTTTGTCACAGACTTGTGATACACTCAAAAGATTGTAGCACAGTTCTGGAACATAGTTGACGTCCTCAAGTGTTAGCGCGTCAGAGACTACATCTCCTATGCCAACGATCTTTCCACCCTTCTCATTCCCGGCGAACGCTACAAATTCTCCATCGATGAACCGATAGTTCTTGAGGAGTTCTTTCAGTCCTGTCATGTGTCTTGAAGCGCCGCTGTCGACATGCCATAAATATCTCATGAGAGCTATCAGCCATTTTTGTAATTTATTCTGCACAAACAAAAACAAAAGAGAAACAAAGCTAAACTAAAGAAAATCTATGTACAGTGGTAATTCTTCCTGAAACTTAAGTAACTTTGGGAATCCAAGTTTGTTTAATTTTTGATCTGTCATGGTTTTCTCCCAAAGCTGACTCTTGTTTCTTCCAAATTTGTGTATTTTTAACAAAACTTTTTACGGTTTCTTGAAGATTTCTTAATTGATCCGAAAAAGAGTTTTGTGTTTTGACATCTTTTTGTGGTTTAGGTTTTATGTGACAGTTCTTGACCACGTGACCCTCTTTTCCACATCTGAAGCATTTAGAATGCTTAGGCTTGATCTTAGGAGAAGATCTGGATGATGATGGTTGTGATGTTCTTTTCTTGATCTTGTTTGATCTTGAGCTTTCGGTTGAGCTTGATTCTTCCCTGTTGCTACTTGATTCTTTATTGATGTCCAGATTAGTTAAGCTGCAGCTGCTCTCTGTATCACTCAGTGATTCTTCAGAACTTAAGGTACCTGTTTCACTTTGTGATTCTTCAGAACCTGATACATCTGTGGATGAGGGGATAAATTCTGGGATTTCCTCAGTGAGAAATTTCCCAAACCTGTTACGCTTAAGTTCTGGCACAAACACAGATGGTTTGACCACATGATTATCATCAGAGAATGCAGCATTAAGATCAACACACACAGGAATAACATTTTCAACACAAACATTAGATCGTTTGATAGGAGGCTTCCTATCATCGGGAGCCACAGCCCCTTTTAAATCAAGTTTACAGTCATCCAACCTAGTTAAACTATTACAGTCATCCATCCTAGGCAAACTATTACAGTCATCCGATTTAGTTAAAGTTTTACAGTCATCCAAAATAGAATTGTTTTTCGAATTTTCATTGTTCCAGATAAACCAATTCACTGTTGAGTAATTGGCACCCGGATGTCCTAAACCCACTGTCTGGCCACCACAACACACATCATCCTCCACCTGAGCCTGTTGGGTCACATCTGCATTACTTTTACTTATGTTAGTATTTGACTCAGATTCATCACATTTATTTTCAAAAAGGTCATTTTTTGGATGAGGTGATGGAATGGGTATGTATTCACTTTGGCTCAAGGGTAAGAATAGAGATCTTTCGATTCCATTCTTATCCTTATACCCAATTCCATCCTTTACGAATGATTGTCTTCCACATTCGATTATATCAGCTTGAGCCCGTTTGCTCACATTCCATTTATCCACAACAATTTGAAGACGAGTTGTCTCATTTCTAGATTTCTCTAGTTTTGAGGTTAAATCGTTTATCAGAAAATCTTTCTTAAGCACAAATTCTTTTAAAGTTTGCATTTCAGCTAGAGTTGCATTTAACTTTCGCTGATATGCCCACTCATTTTCTTTCATTTCAGTATTTATTTTACGGATGTCATCCATTTCTCTTAAAACTCGTCTGTTGTGTGATAAACAGTATGCGACAGCTGTAACACACCTAGGTGAGCACAGTTTAGATTTAATTTCTAAAGGAATATTTACCATGTCCCTTTCCTCAGCTTTCTTAGAGGAACTCTTCACCTCCTCAGCGACCTTCTCAGATGAAGTCTTCTCAGCAATCAGCGCTTCCTCTCTTTTCTCATCATTCACCTTCTCATCAGTCAACACACTCTTCAGCCCGGCATACTTCTGCATTTCCCCCTTTAGAACCTCAGCAGACGATCCTTCAACAGAGTTTACACCATTTGAAGATTTGGTGCAGATTGTGGCCATCAGGGCTTTGTTCACCTCAACTTCAGCAGCAGCAGCCTCCTCTCCCCAGTCGAAGTCTTCAACAACCAAAGCCTTTTGTGGTTCCTTATCGTTTCCCTCATTACCATCAGTTATAGCCACCAACCTCTTTGCAGGCTTGATTTCAGCTTGGTTCAGTGTGGGGCATTCGTACTTGAAATGCCCGAGGACCTTGCAGTTGTAACACCTGATCTTGGACTTATCGAACCCAGCCTTTCCCATACCTACTCTTCTTCCGGTTCTGTCTTGAAAACGCTTCACTCGTAAAGTGATCATAGCCATCTGCCATTTCAAATCCATCTCTTCCATGTCATCTGGGTCAACCTGGTACATGTCCTCTGGGGACATCATCTCATTTTTAATCTCTCCTGTCTTCAAAGCTTCAAAACTGCTCATGAATGAGTTGAACAGTTCCACATGTTCAGCGGCCAGTTTAGCTGCCTGTGGAGTTAGAGTCTTTGCAGCCTTTTCAGAATACATTGGAGCTTTCCCAGAACTTGAACTACCAATCCCTGCAGAATCCACATACGAATGCAACGAACTTGAACTCATATCACCAATTGGGGCCATCAGGGCCAGATTCTTCATAGCACTACTGGGAGTCACCTTCGGGACAGTCTGATTCATTTCTCTTTTAGTGATGTCCATCTCAAATGATTTCAGAGTGTTTATGAGATCTGCCAAAGTAGACTGAGCATCCAAGTAGTCCTTTTTGATCAACATACATTGGACACTCCACTCCTTTGGGAGAGAATCGAGCAGCTTCTTGATGGAATTGCGGTTGTTTACAGGGATACCCGCTTTCTTCATCTTGGTCAACAAATTCATGAACCTGTCAATGTGTGAAGACAGACTCTCACCACGAATACTTCCAAACATATCGTACTCCTTTTGAATCATATCTTGTTTGTTTTGCCTCATCTCAGCATTGCCTTCATAATACTCACTCAGAGCAAACCACAGATCGTGCGCTGATCCGTATTCTTCAAACATATTGTAAACATCATTTGACAAAGCCATGGTGAGAGCACCGTAGGCTTTGTGATCTCTCTGCAACAGTTGTTTGTCGAGATCAGTGTATGTAGTGGGATCAGTGTTGAACACTTCTCCAGCATCAGTGGTTCTGGTGTGAATGTGGGGTCCGAGCTGGACTGAGTTCCATTGGGTGTGATCGTTGACAAAGTAGAAAGCTTTCATTCTGTTCTTCCAAGTGCCATAGTCTTCTGCACCCATCAACTTGGGAATACGTGTTATAGTGCCAGTTTCAAGTTCAGCTTGAGTTATGGGGTTAACTTGGAATGAGTTGTTACCAGACATGATTTAAGATTGATTTTAGGTTGATTTTAGATTGATTTTAGGGTTTTGATTGAATTGATTAGCAAGTTATAGTCCACAGTCCTTGAAAAGTCAAATCAGTCCACAAGTACGCAATTAAGTACGCACTCAGCTTAAGTTCACAGTTTGCACAAGTTCGCAGTCTAAGTTCGCAGATCTTGGAAACCTGAAACAAATAAAAAGCAAAGATAAGTCCCTGATTCTCCTGATAAGTACGCAGTCCCTGTAGCACACACACTTTGGCTTAAGTTCGCAGTTCAGCCAAGTCAGAGCAGCACAAGTACTCAGTCTTGACTGATCAGCCTGCGCACTTGTACAAGTACGCAGACACTTAAACTCTCGTTTAAGATTTAAGTTCGCAGTAACCCTAGCCAAGTGCTCAGAAAATGCACCTTTTCAGTAAGTTCGCACACCAACTAGAGATTTCAGCTAAGTATGCAGAAACCCTAGCTGTGGTGCCAGGAGAGAGAAAGCTATAAAGCCTTGTGTAAATTTAAGTGCTCACACAGACACAAGTGCACACACTTTTGGATTAAGTGCGCAGCTGTGGCTGTTAATAAGTGCACACCTTGAAATATCAAGTATGCAGCTTATGAGCTAAGTACTCACTCTTGAAACAAGTACTCACAAGCAAGAAACAAGTTCACACTTTATGAGTTAAGTACGCACAATTCAGTACTCAATGCTTGAAACAAGTACTCAGTTTTTGAGACAAGTACTCACAGGCAAGAAACAAGTACTCAAAATCAAGAAATAAGTTCGCAGATTTTGAGCTAAGTTCGCACAATAAGTGCGCAGACTCGGCTGATGAATTTTTTAACTTTCCAAAAACATGTCCAAGAGATTTTCAATTGTTTTGAAGCTCTTGAATGATGTTTCTAATGAAGATAATAACTTTTAAACACCTTAGAAACACTTTTCACAAGATTTGAAGGCAAAACAATGAAAATATTCAAACTTTGATAAACACTAAAATTTTGAAAAACTTGAAAGTAAAAACTAACAAGGAGGGTTTTGATATCTTTAGATAGATACAATCTCGAGCACAGAGGCTCTGATACCAAATTGTAGTCCCAAAATACTAGATCTTAAGTGTGCACAAGATTGTTATCAACTAGAAACACCTATTTATTAGGTGTTTGTTGGGTTCAGTTGAGACCACAGTTACCAGAACAAAGACTTTTTGTAGCTTATTTTGTAGTTTGATAGTTAGAGGACTAGTTATGTAATTCTTTGTTAGTTTATGTGTAAACCCTAGAGTGTGAACTTAAGGGAAGGGCACTGCGAACTTAATGTTAAGTTCGCAGTCCATCAAGTGCTCACTATATAAAGTTCACTCATATGCACACTCTAGGTCAGGGTTTTGGACATCTTTCATTACACAAGAATATTGTAATCCATGGTGCTTTGAAGATCTATTGTTAATGGAATCAAACGTTTTGAGTTTCTTGTGTGTCGGTTTTACTTTGTTCATCTAGTTCTTTAACTTTTCTTGATTAATCAACTAAAACACCTAACAAATAGGTGTTTCTAGTTGATAACAATCTAGTGCACACTTAAGATCTAGTATTTTGGGACTACAATTTGGTATCAGAGCCTCTGTGCTCTAGATTGTATCTGATTAAGATACCAAAACCCTCAATTTGTTAATATTTCTTAGTATTTTTTTTTAACTTTTCAAGTTTTTATCAAAAAAAAAAAAAAAAAAACTATTTTTCTTGCTTCTGATTTCTCGTAATCTGGTGTTTCTAAGGTGTTAAAACGTGTTTATCTCAATTAGGAACATCATTTGAGCATTTCAGATTGATTGAAATAGGCTTGGATGAGTTTCTGGAGTGTTTAAAATCATTCAGACGAAACTGCATACTTATTCTGCGAACTTAGCTCATAAAACTGAGTACTTGTTTCAAGAGTTGAGTACTTGTTTCAAAAGTTGAGTACTTAGCTCATAAGCTGTGTACTTATTTCTTGCTGTGTGCACTTAAAGTGCGAACTTAGCTCATAGAGTGTGAACTTGTTTCTTGCTTGTGAGTACTTGTTTCAAAAGTTGAGTACTTAGCTCATAAGCTGTGTACTTATTTCTTGCTGTGTGCACTTAAAGTGCGAACTTAGCTCATAGAGTGTGAACTTGTTTCTTGCTTGTGAGTACTTGCTTCAAGAGTGCGAACTTAGCTCATAAAGTGTGAACTTGTTTCTTGCTTGTGAGTACTTGCTTCAAGAGTGCGAACTTAGCTCATAGAGTGTGAACTTGTTTCTTGCTTGTGAGTACTTGCTTCAAGAGTTGAGTACTTAGCTCATAAGTTGCATACTTGATATTTCAAGGTGTGCACTTGTGTCTGTGTGAGCACTTAAATTTACACAAGGCTTTATAGCTTTCTCTCTCCTGGCACCACAACTAGGGTTTCTGCATACTTATCTGAAATCTCTAGTTGGTGTGCGAACTTACTGAAAAGGTGCATTTTCTGAGCACTTGGCTAGGGTTTCTGCGAACTTAAATCTTAAACGAGAGTTTAAGTGTCTGTGTACTTATACTAGTACGCAGGCTGATCAGTCAAAGACTGAGCACTTGTGCTGCTCGGACTTGGCTGAACTGCGAACTTAAGCCAGAGTGTGTACTACAGGAACTGCGAACTTAGTGACTGTGAACTTAAGTGTGAACTTAACTGCATACTTAGCTGCGAACTTAGCTGTGTACTTAAGGACTGTGGACTTAATTTTGGACTTTAAACTTTAAAATCAGAAAATCAAACTAGATCTTGCTTAATCTTGATTAAAAAAAAAAAAAAAAAAAAAAAAAAAAAAAAATCATCCTTAATCAATGGCTGGTAACAATAACAACTTAACCATGAATCCTATAACCCAAGCTGAACTGGAAATTGGAACCATAACCCACATTCCCAAGTTGAAGGGTGTGGAAGATTATGGAACATGGAAGAATCGCATGAAAGCCTTCTATTATGTGAATGATTTTACCCAATGGACCTCTGTTCAACTCGGACCACACCTCCCAATGAGGACCACAGAGGCAGGAGAGGTGTTCAACACTGATCCAACTACTTATACACATCTTGACAATCAGTTGATTCAACGTGATCACAAAGCCTACCATGCTCTTACCATGGCTCTGTCGAATGATGTTTTTAACATGTTCGAAGAGTATACCACTGCTCAGTCTCTGTGGCATGCCTTGTGTGACTACTATGAAGGAAATCAGGACATGATTCAGAAGAAGCAAGACATGGTTCAAAAGGAGTATGACATGTTTGGAAGCATTCGTGGTGAGAGCCTGACGTCACATATCGACAGGTTCATGAGTTTGTTGACAAAAATGAAGAAGGCTGGCATTCCTGTGAACAACCGTAATTCCATCAAGAAACTACTCGACTCTCTTCCAAAGGAGTGGAGTGTTCAATGTATGCTCATTAAGAAAGATTACTTGGATGCTCATTCCACTCTGGCAGATCTTATAAACACGCTAAAATCATTTGAAATGGACATCACAAAGAGAGAGATGAATCAGACAGTGTCAAAAGTTACTCCAAGCAGCTCTCTAAAGAACCTGGCTTTAATGACTCCAATTGGACAGAAGGCACTGGTGGTTGAAGACTTTGGCTGGGGGAAGGAAGCTGTTGCAGCTAAAGCAGATGTTAACAAAGCATTGATGGTAACGATATGCACCAAATCCGCAAATGGTGTAAACTCTGTGGAAGGATCTTCAGTGGGAGTGCCAAAAGGAGGAATGCAAGAGAGTGCGGGTCTGAAGAGTGTGCTGATTGCTGAGAAGAAGAAAGATCAGACTGGAGAGGAGGCTTTGATAGCTGAGAAGACACCCACTGAGAAAGCAGCTGAAAAGATGGAAAGTGCACCCAAGAAAGCCGAGGAGAAAGATATGGTAAACATTCCTCTTGAAATAAAATCAAAGCTGTGCTCACCTAGGTGCGTTACAGCTGTTGCTTACTGTTTGTCACACAACAAAAGGGTTTTGAGAGAAATGGATGATATCCAAAGAATCAATTCTGAAATGAAAGAAAATGAGTGGGCATATCAGCGAAAGTTAAATGCAACTCTAGCTGAAATGCAAACTTTAAAAGAATTTGTGCTTAAGAAAGATTTTCTGATAAATGATTTAACCTCAAAACTAGAGAAATCTAGAAATGAGACAACTCGTCTTCAAATTGTTGTGGATAAATGGAATGTGAGCAAACAGGCTCATGCTGATATAATCGATTGTGGAAGACAATCATTCGTAAAGGATGGAATTGGGTATAAGGATAAGAATGGAATCGAAAGATCTCTATTCTTGCCCTTGAGCCAAAGTGAATACATACCCATTCCAACACCTCATCCTAAAAATGATCTTTTTGAAAACAAATGTGATGAATCTGAGTCAAATGCTAACATAAGTAAAAGCGATGCAGATGTGACCCAACAGGGTAGGGTGGAAGATGATGAGAGTTGTGGTGGGCAGACAATGGGGTTAGGACATCCAGGTGCCAATTACTCCACAGTGAATTGGTTCATCTGGAACAATGAAAAGTCTAAAAACAATTTGATTTCAGATGACTGTAATACTTTAATTAATATGGATAAATGTAGTAGTTTATCTAGGATGGATAACTGTAATAGTTTATCTAGGCCGGATGACTGTATTAACTTGACTTCTAAACTAGATTTAAAGGGTGCTGTGGCCCCTGATGATAGGAAGAATCCTATCAGACGTTCAAATGTTTGTGTTGACAATGTTATGCCTGTTTGTGTTGATCTTAATGCTGCATTCTCTGATGATAAACATACGTGTAAACCACCTATGTTTGTACCAGAACTAAAGCTTAACAGGTTTGGGAAATTTCTCACTGAGGAAATCCCAGAGTTTATCCCTTCATCCACAGATGTATCAGGTTCTGAAGAATCACAAAGTGAAACAGGTAACTCAAGTTCTGAAGAATCACTAAGTGATACAAAGAGCAACATCAGCATACCTGACTGCAACACAAATGAAGAATCAAGTAGCAGCAAGGATGAATCATGTTCAAGAGAAAGCTCCTGCTCAAACAAGATCAAGAAAACAACATCACAATCATCATCATCCAGATCTTCTCCAAAGATCAAGCCTAAACACTCAAAATGCTTTAGATGTGGAAAAGAAGGACATGTGGTCAAAAAGTGTCATTTAAAACCTAAACCACAAAATGATGTCAAAACTCAAAACTCTTTTTCTGATCAGATCAAAAATCTTCAAGAAACAGTAAAAAGTTTTGTTAAAACCACACAATTTTGGAAGAGAAAAGAGTCAATGATGGGTGAAAATCACGATAGATCAAAACTAAAACAAACTTGGATTCCCAAAGTCACTTGATTAAATGTCTGAGTCGTGATTGTACATAGATTTTCTTTAGTTTATCTTCGTATATTATTATTTTTTTTATATAATTTTTTTTGAGCTGGATGCTGTGCTCGCTTTCAGTCAAATTCCAAGCAATCTCATGACACTGCAGTCAAAAGAATCTTCCGCTACCTCAAAGGAACACCAAAACTTGGTTTATGGTATCCTAAGAGTGATAATTTTGATTTAATCGCTTACTCTGATAATGGTCATGCAGGTTGTAGAATTGATAGAGAATTTGTCTCTGGTGGTTGCAAATTTTTTGGGGAATTGGCTTGTATCTTGGCAAAGCAAAATGCAGATAATAGTGTTTATCTCCACTGATGAAGCCGAGTACACTGTTGCGTCCAGTTGTTGATGTCAAGCTTTGTGGATCCAAAATCAGTTGCTGGATTACGGTTTGAATGTCATGAAAACCCCAATCTTCATTGATAATGATGCTTGTCGTGACATCGTGAAGAATCCTATCGACCACTACCTATTGAGATCAGGATTCACTCTATTCGCGATGCTCATGATAAAGGATACATTCAAGTGTTATCCATTGATACTGCTGATCAAAAGGCAGATATCCTCACAAAGGCTTTTGACGAAACTCGTTTCCTCCAATTGGTCACTTGGCTGGAAATGATAAATTTTGAGTGAGCTCACATTATGTCATGGTGTTAAAAATAAAAAAAATATAATAAAAAAAAAATAAAAATAAAATAAAAAAAATCCTATTTTCATACAAAACAAGATTTTTGGGGGAGAAAGTATATCTCTATTGCAAATTAACAAGAAATGATAGGGACTAATCATATTTTGTCAGCATGTGAATAGGATCCAGAGGATGTTGCGGCTTCAAGCAACGACATGTCGGTAGATTCAGCTTGGAATCGAGTAAACTGCTAATAGGTGATTAACAGAATAGATCTACACGGAAAGCTGGATTCCCACTGTGTTTTAGGTCTGCACAAGCTGAGTCCGGTCATACACAGGTTGAGAGATCAAAAGACACAGAAAATTTTGTGCATATGTAATCAAAAGACACCTAAGTGTGCAAGCTACCAATGCGGGGCTATTCAAACAAATGAGCAACAAAAGACACGCAATGTTAGTGACGTGCAAACATATAGATAGCTCAAAAAGCAATCAGATGATCATCTTCTCTGTTATGGGAACATAGACCTGAAGCTCTCATCATCTGATTGACATAATGATCATCTTCTCTGTTATGTGTAAACATAGACCTGAAGCTCTCATCATTATATCTCAATAAACCTTGAGGATTGGTAGGCTTATACCTAGCACAAGTGGGGTCCACTAACTTTCCGTCAATATTACCAAAACATGATAAATCTCATCACCAAACGTATGTTGAAAGACGAGAGGCATGGATTTAAGTGGACAAACATACCGACAGTTTTTCTTGGGCTGCAGCGATCCAACGGAAAGTTGAAATGTGATCTGGCAGGTATGGTTAGTATGATCTTGTATGCAAAAGGTGAGAAACAGTTAACCCCTCCTTGTTGTGTTTGTTTTTATTAAAAAAAAAAAAAAAATATATATATAAAAAGTTTAGGGGGAGTATTAAAATATGTGTTAGAATGTGAGATGTGTTTATTGCATATAATCCTGATCTTCATCCAGTCTGTGATCAAGAACAGTGCAGGGGACTAGATTGTGAGATTCTTCGATCTGGTAGATGTATTCATGTTTTATCTGTTAGAGTTGATGTAGCTGTTTGGGAACACATTCAGAGTTGGAGCCGGTTAGACACTGCTGGAAGAAGGAATGCTATTTCAAAGAGCAGTAGATCCTGCTGAAGAAAGGAAGCTGGAGATGCTAGAAATTTTGGAAATGATCGAGGCTGCAGACAAAGAGAAGGAGCTTGGAGACAAAGACAAGGAAATTGCTAACAAAGACAAAGCTGACAATTAAAGAAAAGCAGCCAGAAACTCTGAAGCTCCAGAAGTGATAGTTCCAAAACAACAGGTGCGGGTAAAGCAGGAAGAAGGTGAATCGAGTGATATCTCGGTTTGAAGCTAACAGACGAGGATCTGGTATCTGTGGTCTAGGGGGAGTATTGTTGGGTTCAGTTGAGACCACAGTTACCAGAACAAAGACTTTTTGTAGCTTATTTTGTAGTTTGATAGTTAGAGGACTAGTTATGTAATTCTTTGTTAGTTTATGTGTAAACCCTAGAGTGTGAACTTAAGGGAAGGGCACTGCGAACTTAATGTTAAGTTCGCAGTCCATCAAGTGCTCACTATATAAAGTTCACTCATATGCACACTCTAGGTCAGGGTTTTGGACATCTTTCATTACACAAGAATATTGTAATCCATGGTGCTTTGAAGATCTATTGTTAATGGAATCAAACGTTTTGAGTTTCTTGTGTGTCGGTTTTACTTTGTTCATCTAGTTCTTTAACTTTTCTTGATTAATCAACTAAAACACCTAACAAATAGGTGTTTCTAGTTGATAACAATCTAGTGCACACTTAAGATCTAGTATTTTGGGACTACAGTGTTTTAGTTGATTAATCAAGAAAACTAAAGAACTAGATGAAGATTATAGAAACCGACACACAAGAAACATAAAGACACGATTCCATTAATGATTTCTGCTGTGAACAACCATGGAATACAATAAGTTCGCACTACTCTAGATAAGTTCGCACCTTTACAACTTGTGCTCTCAAAGATACATCAAAAACCCTGACCCTAGCTGCACAAATGAGCTTCTATTTATAGGGAATCCTGAGGACTGCGAACTTAACATTAAGTTCGCAGTATCCGTCCTTTAAGTGCGCAGTCTAGGGTTTGTGCACTACAACTATGCTTTAATCACATATCTAACCCTCCAACTTTAACAAATAACTAAACATGGTTAAACCTGGTAACTGTGGTCTCATTTTAACCCAACAGCCTTATCGACCTCCAAAGCATTGATGTCATGCCCATCCAAGTATGGCTTTAAACGATGCCCATTAACCGTGAAGATCTTGTTTGTTTGCTCTTCTTCTATGTCTACATCGCCAAACTTGCCAACCCGTCGTATGACATACGGACCCATCCATTTGCTCTTCAATTTACCCGCAAACATCTTTAGCCTTGAATTGTACAACCAAACCTTTTGACCCACTTCAAAGGTTTTTCTTCTCAACTTTGCATCGTGTACCTTCTTGAGTTTATCTTTATAAGCCGATGCACATTCATAAGCCTCATCTCGAATTTCTTCAACTTCACTCAATTGTAACTTTCTCAACTTCCCCGCTTCATCATAGTCGGCATTAACCGTGGTAATTGCCCAATGTGCTCGATGCGCCAACTCCATTGGTAAGTGACAACCTTTCCCATACACCAATCGATAAGGGGTTGTGCCAATAGGAGTTTTGTAGGCTGTACGGTATGCCCACAAAGCATCATCTAACTTCCCCGACCAATCCTTTCTATCAACACGTACCGTCTTCATTAGAATTTCCTTGATTTGGCGATTAGAGACTTCAACTTGTCCACTTGTTTGTGGATGGTACGGGGTGGCAATTCGATGATTTACTCCATATCTCTTCAAAAGCTTCCCAAAGTTGAAATTTTTAATGTGTGATCCACCATCACTAATAATTACTCTTGGGATACCAAACCGGGCAAAAATGTTGGATTGAACAAACTTACACACCACCGAATGATCATTAGTTCTTTTAGCAATTGCTTCAATCCATTTTGACACATAATCAACCGCCACCAAGATATACAAGAACCCGTTTGAGTTAGGAAAAGGACCCATGAAGTCTATGCCCCAAACATCGAAAATTTCAACAACTAAGATTGGTTGTAGGGGCATTTCATCCCTCTTTGAGATACTTCCCATCCTTTGGCAATTGACACAATTCCGGACAAACTCACAAGCATCTTTGAAAATTGTGGGCCAATAGAACCCACATGATAAAACCCGGTAACCGGTCTTGTGCCCACTAAAATGCCCTCCACAAGCGGATGAATGGGCATGAGTAAGAATTTCTTTTACTTCCGCTTCAGGCACACATCTTCGAATCACTTGATCGGGTCCAATCTTGAAAAGATCCGGTTCATCCCATATGTATTGCTTCACTTGAACCATAAATTGTTGTCTTCTCTTTTTGGTCCAATGATCCGGATTGACCCCCGTGGCTAAATAGTTAACATAGTGAGCAAACCACGGTGCATTAATAGTGGACACCGACATCAATTGTTCATCGGGAAATCTTTCATTTATCTCCCCAAAATCATCATTTTTATCAACCGGAATTCGGGACAAATGATCCGCCACTACATTTTCACTTCCTTTCTTGTCCCGAATTTCCAAATCAAATTCTTGTAGCAATAGAACCCATCGAATTAAGCGTGGCTTGGCATCTTTCTTCTCCATTAAATAACGAACCGCACTATGATCCGAATATACCACCACCTTGCTCCCCCAAATATATGAACGAAACTTATCCAAAGCATACACCACCGCAAGTAATTCTTTTTCGGTTGTGGTGTAATTGAGTTGCGCTTCGGATAAAGTTTTGCTTGCATAATATATCACCACCGGCTTCTTGTCAACTCTTTGACCCAAGACCGCTCCAATTGTCGTGTCGCTTGCATCACACATAATTTCAAATGGCTTCGACCAATCCGGCGGTTGCAAAATAGGAGCCTTCACCAAGTGTTCCTTCATAACATTAAAAGCTTGCAAGCATTCATTAGTAAAATCAAATGGAACATCCTTTAATAATAAATTACATAAAGGCTTTGTAATGACACTAAAACCTTTAATAAACCATCTATAGAAACCGGCATGCCCCAAAAACGATCTTACCCCCTTGACATTTTTCGGTGGTGGCAATGATGAAATAACCCGAATTTTTGCCTTGTCCACCTCCATCCCTCTTTCCGAAATCACATGCCCCAACACAATTCCCTCTTGCACCATGAAATGGCTTTTTTCCCAACTTAGCACCAAATTTTTCTCAACACATCTTTTTAAAACTTTTTGTAATTCGTTGAGACAAGAATCAAAACTAGTGCCAAATATTGAGAAATCATCCATAAACACTTCGAGCGACTCTCCAACCATGTCCGAGAAAATACTCATCATACATCGTTGGAAAGTAGCCGGCGCATTGCACAAGCCAAATGGCATCCGCCTAAAGGCAAAAGTACCATATGGACAAGTGAAGGTGGTCTTGTGTTGGTCATCCGGGTGGATTGCAATTTGATTATAACCCGAATACCCATCTAAGAAACAATAGTATTTTTGACCCGAAAGTTTTTCAATAATTTGGTCAATAAAAGGAAGTGGGAAATGATCCTTAGAAGTGGCGGCATTCAATTTGCGGTAGTCAATGCACACTCGCCACCCGGTAACGGGTCGAGTTGGTATTTGTTCACCACTTTCATCCTTGACTACTTGAATGCCGGACTTCTTAGGCACTACTTGAGTAGGACTTACCCAAGAGCTATCCGAAATAGGATAAATAATTCCCGCATCAAACCACTTAATTACCTCCTTTTTCACTACCTCCCTTAGATTAGGATTTAATCTCCTTTGTGCTTCTCTTGTGGGCTTTGCATCTTCATTGGTGATAATCTTGTGCATCACAATGGATGGACTAATTCCTTTGAGATCGGCAATCATCCACCCAATAGCCCCCTTGTTTTCTTTCAACACCTTCAACAGTGCTTGCTCTTGAGCCACCTCCAAATTAGAGGCAATAATGACCGGTAAAGTGTCATCATCCCCTAGAAAAGCATACTTCAAGTGGCTTGGCAAGTCTTTGAGTTCCAACTTTGGTGGCACCTCCAATGATGGTTTGGTGCCCGAATCAATCTCTACCGGTAAGCTCTCAAATTGATGAGTCCATGGTGGTCTTCCTTCCTTCAATGCCATGGCATCTTGCTTCACCTCTTCAACCCGTATCGCACAAGCATGTACCTGTTCAGAAAAATCACACATACAAACATCCATGCTATCCTCTTCATACTCATGAGGGTTGCATCCATCAATCAAATCTGCCATGAAACACTCATCAACACCAATAGCATTAGAATTGTTAGTAAAAACATTCAAACGCATTTTCCGGTTTCCAAAAGTGATATCAACCGTGCCAAATCTACAATCAATCACCGCATGAGCGGTACTCAAAAATGGCCGACCCAAAATGACATTTTGTTGTTGTCTTGGGTCCGCGGTCGAATAATCCAAAACTAAGAAATCAACCGGATAGTAAAACTCATCAATTTTCACAATAACATTTTTAACCATCCCTCGGGGCAACTTATGAGACAAATCGGCTAGAACAACCGTTGTCTCCACCCGTGCCAATGGACCAAAATCATATTGGTCATATAAGCCCCCCGGTAAAATGCTCACCCCGGCTCCAAGATCTAGCAATGCCTTTGCCATTTTAAAATTACCAACTTGAATGTCTATCAAAGGCGTGCCCGGATCTTGAAGCTTAAGTGGAAGCTCCCCATTTAATACCGCACTCACTTGCCCGGTAACATTTACCCGCTTAGGCACCTTTTTCTTTTCTTGCCTCTTTTGGGTGCACAATTCTTTTAAAAATTTAGCATAGGCGGGTATTTGTTTTATTGCATCAAGTAATGGAAGATTAATTTTTACTTGTTTAAACATGTCCCACATCTCTTCTTTTTGGGGACCTCTTGATTCAATAAAGTTTTTCTTACCCGGGTCAAGTAGAGCCGAAGGAAAAGGAACTTGATTCGGCTCACTTTCATTTTTCTCATTTTTATTTAACACATTTTTATTATTCTCACCCACTTCCGGTTTTTTCACACTTGACTCATTTTTTAAAACCAGTGAAATTTCTTCCTCATCACTCTCATTACCCGCTATGTCTTCAACCACCCCCTCAACAACATCCGAAGACACATTAGCTTTAAATTCCTTACCACTTCTTAACACACTCACTTGATTAACATTAACATTATTACCTCTTGATGAGCCATGGGACGGATTTACCTTTGTGTCACTAGGAAGTTGACCTTTGCTTTTCTTCAATTCCGCCACATCGGTTGCTAGTTGGCCCATTTGGGTGGTCAATGCTTGAATGCTCTTGTCACGAACTTCATCCTTTTGAATTCTAGCTTCATCAAGTTGGTTCCTCTTTTTCATATCTTGTTGCATAGCTCTAAGCATATCCATGACTTCATTCCCACTTGATGAACTTTGACCCGAATTACCTTGACCCGTTGGTTGAAACTTTCCAAGATACCCTTGGTTACCTCCACCTCTATAATTGCCTTGATTGTATTGTTGACGAGGTGCAAAGTTACCATGAGACTCTTGAAAGTTCGGGTTCAATTGATTGGAAGCATTCCCATATCGAAAATTGGGATGATTTCGTAACCCGGGGTGGTAAGTGTTGGAGTTCATGTCATAATTTCTCCCACCCCCTTGAATAGCATTTACTTCTTCACTTGGTGCTTCTTGAGCACCCACTCCACAAACCTCCGCCGTGTGGCCTATTTCTTGACAAGTGTTGCAAACATTATACAATTGATTGGTAGTTTGCACATTACCACCTTCTACCGCATGCACTTGTGGTCTTTGAAGTACATGTCTCGCCCTTCTTGAAGATTGAGCCTTCCTTTTTGAAGTCACCGCCATTTGCTCTAAATACGCCCAATCATCTTGTTCAAAATTTGTACCAAAAGTACCATTTGTGATGGACATATGATCTCGTGCATCCTCCGGTATCAAACCTTCATGAAAAGCATTTAACAATTCCCATAGTTGGATACCATGGTGAGGGCAATTTCGTAACATCATGTTAAACCTCTCAAATGCTTCATGAAACATCTCTCCCGCTTGTTGTTGAAAACTCCTCAAACTTCGTCTTGCATCATTAGTCTTTTGAGATGTGTAGAACTCATCCAAAAAGATTTGTTGCATGTCGGCCCATGTGAAAATTGATGCGGATGGTAAAGTGTGGAACCATCTTTTTGCCTTGTCTTCTAATGAGAATTGAAAAAGAACCAACTTGACATCATCCGGAGTAAATCCTTGACCCCCAATAGTGTTGCAAATAGAATCATAAGTCTCCAAATGAAAGTAAGGTTCTTCCGTTGCTAGACCTTTGAATTTTGGAAGACTTTGCAATGCGGTTGTTCGAACTTCAAAAGTTCTCCCATCCGTATGATGAGGAATCACTATTGGTGAAGGATTGTTAGTGATAATGGGTTTAAAATGGGCTTCAATTCCTCTAACGGCTTCCCGGTGAATTCTTCGAGGGGCACCCAATGGTGCTCTTGGTTGACCCATTTGTCCTTGCATAGGCCCTTGAGGTGCAAATTGTTGAGGATGTTGATATTGATGCATAGGCGGTTGTTGTTGCATTGGCCTTTGAAATTGATTTGGCCCATATGGAGGAGGCACTTGTTGCAATGGCGGAGGACGCGGAAATCGCGGTCCCGGTGGTCTCACGTGTTGCACACCAACCGGTAAATTACCCGAATTTTGCAATTGAAATTGTTGAATGGGTTGACTTTGTTGACCCACTCCTCCTTGACTTCCAACATACCCTCCATCATCCCCATAATAATAACCCTCGTCGTTGTATCCACTATACTCTTCTTCATATACTTCATCATATCTACCTCCTTGAACTCCCGAGTATTGAAAACCCGAGTGGTTAGGTGGTTGGTAAGTAGAGGTATGAACAACGGTTGACCCATGTGGAATTTGATGAGTTGAAGATGATTGACCCGTTGTTGGGAAGAAATGAGTGAATGGTGGAATTGTAGCGGATGGGCTAAGGGTGAAAGTTGATTGAACTTGGGTAGTGTTTGGTTGGGTGGTATGAGTTGGTGGAATTTCATGAGATAAGGTTACATTTGGTGATTGTGTGGAAGTTGGCATGACTGAGGTGATTGGTTGACCCGTTGTGGGTGGTATTTGGCTTTCTTGCATGATGTTTCTTGGTATGATAGGTGAAGTAGGTGAACCAAGAACTCGGTTTTCACGGACTAGTACTCGGTTTCGCCTCAAAGTTCTTTCAATTTCCGGATCAAACAATAGCGGTGATGACTCGTGAGAGCTTCTAGTATGCATACACTTGAAGTACCTGCACACTAAACACAACCAGTGTAAACCCGAAAATAACAAAACAAAACTATTAACTAACACACGTTGCGCACTACTCCCCGGCAACGGCGCCAAAATTTGACGTGCTTGTCGTGGTACACGTTAAATTTCCCAATTACAACTAAGATAGTGGTAAGAAGGGTATCGAACACAGGGAGTTTGTGGAAAATGTGAGAATTTAAGTTTTGCAATTAAACTACTATTTAACAACTAAGAAAAATAAAGATCAATGATTGTTTGTTGGTTTAGATTTAGAATTAAGAAAATTAACTAAATTGCTGAATTGAAATAAGATTGTGTTTATCAAATTAAGAAAGCAATGACCATCCCTGGATCCATTTCCCTTGAATTTTTATGCCAAACGTCTAACTAGAAAGAGTTACATAGACATAACTCGTATTTGAACAAGTGTTGTGATAAAAGGGAACAAAGTACTCGGATTGTAACAATGCGAGGTTGTTTCCCGATGACCAATTACTCAATTATCCAACCCAAATCCTTCCCGCAATATCCCGATTGTTAGCACCACCAAGAACATGCAATAAAGATGAGAAATTGATAAGTTAAATAACTACTACAATCAAATGTTCAAACACCATAACAATCAAACAAACATACCAAATTGTTATTCTAGAAATCATAACACAAAAGCATAAAAAAGTTCAAAGGAAACTTCACCAAGGATGACCATCAAAGGTTTAGCCAAACATTGCCAAACGGGTCATCATAATCTTCAATCTATTGTTCATGTGAATCAAAGATAATAACCTAATGATTAGCAATGTTCTTCAACCTTGTTCTAGCCCCAAAATCGCCTCTAGGATGCTTAGAACCGTTCCCAATTCGAAGATAGTGAAAAGTCTTGCAATAACCACTCATTTAAGGGGGAAGTTACAAAAAACGTGCAGAGTCCACCGTACCTTACGGTGGCCACCGTAAGGTACGGTGGCACTAACAAGCTGAACGGCCATCAGGGACTATAATACGGTGGGCAAGAAGTGTCAGTCTTCACCGTAAGGTACGGTGGAGACCGTACCATACGGTGGACCTGACAAAATTTTCAACTTTTCTTCTTTTGTTTCTTTCAAGCTCCAACTCGTTTCCGGTCCGCTCCAAAGTGCGTTTTTCTTCATTTTTAGCTCCTTAATGCCCCTGCAATCATAGCTACCGTAGTCACCCAATTCCAAGCAATAACATGGACAAATGTGGATAAAATAAGCGTTTTAGCACTATAAAAGGGTGTTCTATGAACCACCCGTCACCACATATCCTTTAGCTATCATCTGCCACGCCTCCGTTCCTTCCAACCCCATGCCTTCAAGATGAATCTTGAATTTCTTCTGCCACTGGTTGTACTCCTGCATCTCCATTAGCTTGGGTGGCCTATTCCCGCTACCTGAAGATAAATCATTGATTAGTGTAGAAATAACATTAGTAGTTTGAGTATTTACCACCGCAGCTGCTACTCCCCAGTAATCTGCTACAGGTTGTTGTGAAGATGATGCAACGCTCTCAGGCATCGAACTCGTCATCGCTAAGTAGTTAATTGGTTGTGACGACTGAGTGTTCGATTTCTGAGCTGCCACTGTCCATGGGTCCATGGTCACTTGTTGCTGTTGTTGTGCTGTCCCCGGTCTCGGTGTAGTTGGAAATCCCCACATGTTTTTCACAAACTTAGAAATTCACCACACTTGAAAATTTTCCCAATAACCTTCTACTTTCGCCCTGTCAAATTCTAAATTCGCCCAAAAACTAAGACCCGAATGTAGAATGTCTGACTCGAATGTAGAATGTCTGACTCGAATGTAGAATATCAACAAATAAATTCCACTTTCGTCCGGAAATGTTCACCTTCGTCCCTCTAAATCCCACTTTCGCACCCCCGATCACCCGAATGTGGAATATAACACCCGAAAGTGAAACAATCAACACAACACACCTAGGTTCGACCTGAAAATACCTACATCCGTCCATAAATAATCCAGGTTCGCCCTAAAACTGCCACTTTCGACCCATGCTCTCCAGATTCGACCCTTTCATGTTTAAAAAACGGTTACACTTTGAAAAACGGTTATTTGGATCTGAAATTTTCAAAAGTTAATGGATTTTGATGATCTTTATCAGGTTATGATTCGAAATTGATTTGGAACAACTTTAATTCTTGAAAATATTGATTTTAGCCACGAATTGTTGTCCAAAACCTTCAAATTGTATCAAAAACCATTTTCAATGAAAAACAGAGAAAATTTGATCAAAATAGGGTCCAAATCAGTTCTGATATTATCAATTTGTTGTTGTATGATCTCTATGGCTCTCATACCACTTTGTAGATGAAGAATTTTAGCAATAGACAGGAAATCTGATCATACAAGGCACTATTCCAGGTGCGGAAACCCTAGAACAGAACAGAACAAAATGATAATACAAGAATCACAACACACGGATTACCTTTTCAAACATCATTTTTATAGATAAACTTGCTTAAAATGATTACATAAGGTAATTACAAGTTGATCTACACACTTTCACAAAACCTTAATCTAGAGAGCAACAACCTGACCTTGATACACACAATAACCAACTGTTCTAACTTACAAAACAAGCAAAACCTATTTATAGGTACTGCACATTCGCCCCTTTTCAGAGTACGAATGTGGACTTTGTCCACATTCTCCCCATACAAAAGTACGAATATACACTTCTTCAGTCAGCTTCCCACATTCGCCCACTAGACTTTCCACCTTCGCCCTTGTAAAGCTACCTTCGTCCTTCTTTAATCTACCTTCGACCTTCCATAAATCATTAACATATGTTAAAACTACAATACGAAGCATTAGTCGCATAAAGTGCATCTACAATATATTTCAAATACATGCAAACGCTCATGGTCATAAGACTAAATGCATAATGACTACATTTAATATATCTTAATAGGGTAGGGTTCCTGTAGGAAAATGGTTTTGTGTAGGAAGTGTTTTGAACCATTAAATTTAAAGATGGATGGTGGAGATTAAAAGATAGGATGGTGTTTAAAATCAAATTAATATATTAAAGAAATTAGGGTAGGATTGTCAATATGTGTTTTAAATGAGAGTATCAAGGTCATTATGTATCAAGTTTTTTAGAAACTGTTTAAATGCTTCCTACATTTATGGTACCTCTCTCTCTCTCTCCTAATTATTGTTTTCAATAATATCATTCAAAGTCAAACATTCATCTTCACAAAACAAAAGCAACGATGCACTTTATATAGAGAAAACTAATTTCTCTCTCCTATTAGTTTTGAAACCATTCCCATAATTTATTAACTAATGCACACTAGTTTCTCACTCATATCAGTTTTAAAACACTTCTACTGTTTTAAAACACTTCTACGATGTTTAGTTTTAATATAAAACACTCTTGATGTTATTATAAAACACTCCCAATGATATTATAGAACACTCCTTATTAACGCATACTAGTTTCTCTTTCATTATAAAACACTCCTGACGTTATTATAAAACACTCCTGATGTTAACCTTATGCCATGACTTGAATAATCGAACAAGTGATAGAGATGGGTTATATGTTTGAAGAATCGAACAAGTTTTGGGGTATTGATCAACTTATTTGATATGAATATCATATGATTCTTATGAAAAATAATGAATAATTAGTTAATTTAGGATAATTAATCTTTGGTAAGAAACCGAATCCATGGATCGAATAAATGAATACAGCTCGGTTTCAGACGGAAGATATGAGATGAGACAGAAACATACAAAAACAATGTCATCACAGATTCGTATTACATCAGAAACGGTTACAGACACTGTCATCAGTAGGATAAACATCTATCTCGGGGCCGAGGGAGGTCGGGCATGACCTCCCCATTGAGAGCATTCAAAGCACAAACCCAAAATCTTAATATGAAAAACACACATAAGATTGCTATTTATAGGCCTAGCACCTTCGACCCTTGCAGGAGGTCGAATGTGCTAGTTCCACCTTCATATAGGGTCGAATCAACACCTAATATGTTGGTTCGACCTTTACTTTCAGGTTCGACCTCACGCTGGTTCGAACCACTCAGGTCTACCTTAAACAGTTACGTCAGATCCATAAAACGCCCTTATGGATCACCACAATCTCATGTAATACAATACAAGACTCAACCCTAGTCTATTCGACAGTGATGTCCACAGAAAGTGCATTAACAATCGCCCCATTGGACGTTGCTAGAGAATCCACAAATCTCTTGAACATCAACAGTCAAAATCACAGGTCTCCCCCTCAATACATGCACTATTCCATTGAGTTAGAAATACAATATCATTCGTGAACCGACCAAGTAATGCACTAAGGACATTCAGCATCAATACGCAGGAAGTCAGCTAGACTACGTATATCATTTGCGAATTCAGCCGGCCTCTGAATTACATCCAGATCACCTAGTTACGCCAATATGAAGTCGACAATGTAATGCACTGCAATCTCGTAGCATCAGTACCCAGGAATGTCATCTTGACCAAGTACATCACGCGCAATCCAACTAGTCTGACCTGTAGTCTAATAAGACCCCTGCTAGAAGGATTCCATACTGACTGATCAGATATTCAACATAACATGTAGGTACCACCACTTATTCACGTCTCCTATCTGCACTTAACCTGTGCATCACCCTTCACACCAACTGGAGAAGTCTAACTATCAGTACCCAATTAAACATCTCAAATGTGATTTTGTGCAAAACAATCCTCTCGGACACTGGTACTTCTATGAAAATCTTCATCTGTGCTGTCTGTGATTGCATTAACACTTTCTTCTCTTTGAACAAGTTCCATCAATCTTACTGGAACTGGGTTGATTGTTCACAACTTTCGAATAAAATCTGTCTATTTTTCTGGCCCATAATAGTCATTTGAATCTGATTATCATACTGTTGATTCTCATGACTACCCCACAATAAAATGTTTCATCATCATAATATCTTCAACAATTTGTGTAGACATCATCAATATTCGACCATTTGCAGAAAAACGTGTTCTTCTTCAATATTTTCTGCAAATCAGTCCATAAACACTCTAAAACTTTGAATTTGATGAAGAAACTTGTACAGAAAGGTGCGAAAATGAAAACCTAACCCTCGAATTAACAGAAACATTGATAAATCACATGATTTTGGGTTCATTTAAGAATCTAGGGTTTCAACCTTTCAATCAAAAACTGATTTTTAACATCTGAAATCATGGAATTGAGCTGTGATTGATTCAAACGACTGTTAGATAGTTCAAATCGTTACCACAGCTCTAATACCGGTTGAGAATCTGGTAAGAAACCGAATCCACAGATCGAATAAACGAATAAAGCTCGGTTTTAGACGGAAGATATGAGACGAGACAGAAACATATGAAAACAATGTCATCACAGATTCGTATTACATCAGAAACGGTTACAGACACTGTCATCAGTAGGATAAACATCTATCTCGGGGCCGGGGGAGGTCGGGCATAACCTCCCCCTTGAGAGCATTCAAAGCACAAACTCAAAATCTTTAAATGAAAAACACACACGAGATTGCTATTTATAGGCCTAACACCTTCGACCCTTGCAGGAAGTCGAATGTGCTAGTTCGACTTTGATATAGGGTCGAATCAACACCTAATATGTTGGTTCGACCTCTTACTTTCAGGTTTGACCTCACGCTGGTTCGAACCAATCAGGTCTACTTAAACAACTACGTCAAATCCATAAAATGCCCTTATAGCTCACCACAATCTCATGTAATACAATACACGACTCAACCCTAGTCTATTCGACAGTGACGTCCACAGAAAATGCATCAACAATCTTCATAAATATCTAGATGTTAGTTGCTAATTTAGTGGGTTTATAATAAATAAAAAATAGACAAAAAGACTATAATGCTCTTCACCTAAAGATTTAATCCGATTTGATCTAATGGTTGAAAATACTTCCTACACTTCCTACACAAAACAATTTTCCTACCGGATCCTCTATCTATATTAATATATTAAATTAAATATTATAATATGCGTGAGTATATTAATGTGCTATTATATCTATATCTATACTAACTAATAAACAAAACCAATATTTGCCACTTGGCATTTAAGTAAATCATTTTTTGCCATTTGGCATGTGTTAAGCTATGAAAACATTTTTATATAAGCCAAAATTATAGGGATGATTGTTTGACATTAGTATATTTATTAAAACTCTTTTAATAATATTAATGATGGTATTTGACCTTAACCATATTAAGTATTAACATCATATTTTAAAATATTATCCACGTTAACCTTGTGAAAAAAAATTACATCTTCAAGTTTATATTTGTAAAAAAAGTAGCGATCTTATGTTGTTCCACAAATAAAATGGGATATGTTACAACACATACATCTTATGAGTTTTTATTAAGTTAAACCCACTCATTTTCATTGGACCATTTTAAATGAGTATAACCTGTATTCAACTTTCAAGGATTTGTGATTACTCTTTAATGTGATGTTTAGTGATAATTTATGTTGGTTCATGGTTTGTTTGTGTTTTAGACTACTTTTATCTAAACAAATTATTTCTTTTGAAGCACATAAAACTTTAAAATGTTTTTATATATTTTTTTGATGTAACATTATTGCTTATAGGCACAAAAAAAAAAGAAATTAATTGTTACATTATAAATAAAAACAATAACACGTTTGTCATCCGTATTTCTAATTCAAAATAATTAAACTTTATACTTTTAATAAAAAACATATATGAAAGTGCATCACTTTCATGTTTGTTAACATATTTAAAAATGGTTTAATAACCCCAATTTTCATAATATTTTAATACCATTGTTATTTAATTGCACAAAAAGTAAGTATCAAAATTAAAATTTAAATAATAGAATTTGAAATTACAGATTTTAGTTAAACTTTAAAAATATTTGAATAATCAATATTATATTTAAGATTTTAATTACAAATTTTAATATCTATAATTTGAATTTGTAAATTTAAGTTAATATTATGAAAATTCAAAATTTTAAATTTCAGTTAATAATGGTAACAATTAAACTTTATTAATACATTTAATTCAAACTTTTGAATGATCCGAATCTTTAAAAAAATTAAATTTAAGTTAATAATGCTAATAACTGCACCTACTTATTACCTTTAAATTATACATTTTCTAAGATCTTTAATTTTTAATACTTAATAATTTCGGTTATAAATTTCTCAAATTAGTTTCAAGTTAATACTCAAATTTTAAATAATAGAATTTGAGATTATAGATTTCAGTTAAAATTTGAAAATATTTGAATACTAAATGGCCTATTTAAGTATTTAATTTCAAATTTTAATATCTATAATTTTAATTTTTAAGTTTCTGTTAATATTATAAAATTTTAAAAATTTTAATTAAAGATACTATTGGTAATATTTAAATTTAATTAATACATTATTAACTTGTTAAAAGTTTCACCTCATTCAAAATTTCGAATTAAATTTTTCTAAATACAACAACAACAACTACTACAACAACAATCTTACCCAGTAAGTCCCACGCTAATTGTGGGACTTACTGGGTAAGGTTGTTGTTGTATTTAGAAAAATTTAATTCAAAATTTTGAATGAGGTGAATCTTTTAACAAGTTAATAGTGCTAACAATTACACCTATTTATTACCTTTAAATTGAAGATTGAAGTAACATATTTAAAATTTAAGAATTACTAATTTTGGTTATAAGTTACTCAAATTAGTTATAGTTAAAATTCAAATTTTAAATACTATAATTTGAAGTTATAGATTTTGGTTAAGTATTCGAATATTAAATGTTTTATTTAAGTATTTAATTTCAAAATCTAATATATATAATTTTAGTCTTTAAATTTCGATTAATAGTATAAAAATATAAAGTTTTGAATTTAAAATAATAACGGTAGCAATTAGACTTAATTAATGTGTTTAATTCAAAATTTTACATAATGTTAATCTTTTAAAAAAAATTCAAACTTTTAAATTTATGTTAATAATGATAACAATTAAAACTACTTAGTATTTATAAATTAGAAATTTCCTAATATATTTAAAATTTAACAATTAATGTTTTTGGTTATAAGTTTATAGAATTAATTACAAGTGTAATTAACAAATTAATTTATATCCTAATCCTAATTCAAAGCATTGCATATATATTCCCGTTTTCAAAATCAATTATCACTTGATTCGTTTATAGAGATCACAATTCTCAATGAATATAAAGACATTTCAACAATAATTATTTAAACATTTGGTTTTGAAAGTTGTAAATGAAGAATTTTAGCTATAAACAGGAAATCGGATCATACAAGGCACTATTCCAGGTGCAGAAACCCTAGAACAGAACAAAATGATAATCAACAAATCAAAACATACGAATTACGCTTTTCAAACTTATTTTCATAGATTACTTGATCAAATATTCAATACATACGCTTTTACAAGTTAATCTATTGACACATTCAAAACCTCAACCTAGAGAGCAAACCTCTGACCTTAACACACACACAATGACCAAGTTCTAACCAACAAAACAAATTAACATATTTATACTTGCTGCACATTCGCCCTTCATGATGGTTCGAATGTGGAATTCTTCCACATTCGACCTCTTCCAAATTACGAACCAAGACTTATTCTTCAGCACACTCTACATTCGCCCATATAACTTTACCTTCGACCTTCTGATCTTCACATTCGACCTATAAGATTCCACCTTCGCCCCTCTGTATTCTCTAACATATGTTAATGATTACAATCCGAAGCATTAGTCGCACATAATGCATCTACAAACTCCCCCTCGACTATTGCTCGGATTGCCTTCTCGCTTCGTCCATCTGTAAGTTCATCAGCTTGATTCTCAATTGTTTCTTTTGGTCTTTTGTCATTTCAGGTTCAAGTTTCCTCTTTGTTGACTGCTTAGGTACTTCAGCTACCTTCACCTGCTTACCCAGCTTTTGCTCAAGGTTGCTACCGGAGTTGATATCATAAGCAAAGCATACTCCAACAACCTGTTGATACTTCTTTGCTTGTGATGCATCATTGGGATCACTATAAATCGGGTTGTAATACAACTTGATGATATCTTCAAATGTACAGTTAATGAGCCACATCGGGTCAAAAACATGTATTTTCTTGTATGAGTCCTTCCCATCTCTCAGCACAATAACCGCTTCAGCATTCCTCCAGTCATAATACCAGAAAATAAAGTCATTACTGAAATGCTGTTGAATTGGCATTAGAGGAATCTTTCTCATCACTTCAGGAGCTTTGTAAATCAAAGTCACTCTCTTTCTACCCGTCCTTGGATCAATTTCTCTGTGAACCTTCCTTCTCGGGTACTGAGGTTTAAACATATTCCATTTAGTTCTACTCTCCTAGACCAACTTGTCAGCAAACCATCCAACCGCTGTATTGTTCACAGACACATCAGTCATTCTGAAACTACATATATCTCTCACCGCCCAGTACGGTAGAGTTAATAAATCATAGAATCTGTAGAAGTACAGAATTCCAGTTTCCCACTTGACTGCAATACACTTCAGATTTCTAAGATATTTCCAACCAAGAGCTCTGCCTATAAACTTTTGGTTGTGATATCTGTAGAATCCTCCCCGTGCTTCTGGTTTCGGTCTCTTATCATCAGTCTCTTTCAGCTACTTCAACAAAGTCTTCAACTCATCGCTTTGTTCAGATGGTTTCTGTTTATCTTCACCAAACACATTCTTAACAAACTCTTCACTCTTCTTCTCAGCTTTCTTCTTAGCCTCCCTCATATGTGTTTCCGTGAAATCTGGGAATACTTCATTTTCATCATTCTCTCTGAAGTATTGAGGATACTCTTCATGAGTTATATCTTCAATTTCAATTTCCTCAGTCTCTGGTGTTTGCTTGTCATCGGGATGATTACCAACATCCTTTTCAGGAATGTCTGGAATCATTTGATCTGACATAATCTCCTCCAGTTTCTTTCCAACTCGCTGCGCAATCCCTTCAAGAATCTCTTTTGTCACAGCAGCAGACACCTCAACATCCTCTAGATCAGGATCATTATACTCCAATTCATATCTCATATCTTCTATTTGGAATATTTCAGCAAACTTCCCAGTAAACTCTATCGTCCATTCTCTTTTACCCAACATCTCCCGATAGACATCTTTAGCTTCATCTGATAACGCTCTAATTTTCTCATTCCAGAAGATGTTATCATCAGCATCTACATTCTCTCCTGCCTTCTTCGAGCTATATTGACCAGAACTCCCCTTCTTGGTCTTTCTTTGTTCAAAAGTGAATTTGCTCGAATCGTCATTATCATCATCATCATCACTACTGCTACTCTCATCATCACCATCTTTCTTATTACCCGATTCACCCTCAGCATCATCATCGTCATCATTAGATTCATCATCGGATTCATCTCCTTCTTCTTCTTCATCAGATTCTTCATAATCTACTTGTTCTTCTTCTTTCTCTTTATCTTCTTCTCCTTCTTTCAACTTAGGAGCTTCACCATAAAGTTTGTCAAGAAGATCACTCATTCTCTTGTTCTCCTTCTTCAACTCCTTGTTTTCTTTTCTGACACTCTTTATCATCCTCCTGTTTCCACTACATTTCTCATCAAGCTCATTTTTCTCCTCCTCTAGTTGTTTCAGCTTCTTCTCAAGCTCATCTTGATTCGTCATAGAAGCAACAACTATTTGTAACATCTTTTCCTCATTCTTCTTATTCACTTGCTTCATCACATCATCCGAAACAGTGGCTTTTGATTTGGAAGATTCAACAACAGGAGTCTTTTCTTTCTCTGGCTTCCTGAACATATTAAGAACATTCTCTAAAGTAGATTCCAGATTAGGAACTACTTCAGGTTCTTTGGAAGTCTTCTTTTGTTTCTTAGCTGCAGGTGAGGAAACTTGTGACGAAGTACCAGCTTTAGGAACTTTCTTTCCTTTCAATAACTTTTCAATTTCCTTCTCTCTTAACTTCTTTGTACTCACTTTCTTAGCCATCGACTTGTGTTTAGGCTTTTTCAGATTCACTACTATTGTAGATCCATCAAAATCTCCAGTATCCAGCCCTAAATCACCTTCAACATCAATTGGCTCTTTCTGCAACTGTTCTTCCACTGCTTTGTTAAGTGAATCAGACTCTCCAACAGCAGTGGCCGTGTGTTTGGAGCTCTTCCTCACCAAGTCAGTCTCAGAATCCCACTGTTCATCCTCCTCTGTCTCTTCAGAATCCACAGAGTCCTCATCCACCAAACAAGTACCCTTCTTAGCAGTACTTTTCTTTCTAGCCTTCTGTTTCTTTGTGGTTTCTGCTTCATCAGCCTTTGCCTTGCCCTTCCCTTTGGCTCCGACATTCTTAACTTGTCTCTTCCTCTTGGTATTTGCATCAGCATGTACCAATGGATCATCATTGTCTGAATCGCTCTTATCATGTCTAGCCTTGTTTAACCCTGGGTCGTGTAACCCGGATTAACCAAATAACCAAACAGACGCTTGTGTGGTGGCTTCTCATTATCAGGCACACCCTTATATCCCTTCATTCTCACCAACGTTCTGATGTTCATATGATCCTGTCCCAACACCATAGTAGGATCCTTCCTCAAGTTAGGATACTTATTATCAAATATCATCATCAGAAATCTGGGATACATCAAGAACTTCTTTGACTTCAAACCTTTCAGCATCTCCAGCATATGATCTAAAATCATTCCAGCTATGTTAAATGGTTTATTCAGTGTCAAAACAACCATTAACGAGCTTGTAAGACCCGCAAAACCGGTGTTAAACAGTTAGCATTCAAAGACTAAAGCCATGCTAACAATTGATAAGAAATCTTATTTTATTTCAGAAAATTTCGCAGGGGAATATCAAATAAGTTTTTAAGTTTCCCAACATGGGTTTCCCAAAACGGGTCAAAACAGTAATTATAAAACAAACTAGAATATTATAATATAAATGACGTTCGAGCAAAATCCCTTTGACGCCTTCTTATTTGAAATGTCAACTGCAACCAAGTAGCTCCACTGCATGCCAAGGCGTCCCTTTTATTCATCAACAAACCTGAAATCAATCTAACGTGTATGCAAAAGTCAGCTACGCTGAGTGAGTTCAAGTTTTATAAATTTATATAGACAAGTAATTTGTCAATTTAAGAATTAACAAAATACCTCAACCTCGGAGTTAACAATAAGCGCAAACCGCCAATTTGTTCCCTAAGCAAAAAAATGTAAAGTCTAGAATAAGCGCAATCCCCCTACTTAACATAAGACTTTACCTTAAATCTACATAAGCGCATATCGCCTACTAAGACTCAAACCATAACTATAAATCAGAGCAGTCATACTGTAAAACTATCATAGCTCAATTTATAATATAAGGTAAACGTCATACACAATTTGTATATATAATATGTAAATATATAGTAACACATTTAACCTAACAAGTATAACTCAAGGCAAGTCCCGATCTAACAAGCAAGGTTTCTAATACGTGGCTAAGACATTAAGCGCACTCCGCTTATTAAATAAAAACTTAAGCCACACTCTAATCAAAACAACCGTCTATTCATATATATAATAATATATATGATTCAAGCCATATAATGACACATTAGGCGCATTCCGCCTACTTATGTTTCATGCCAAAATAATATATATGAGTTCACAAAAATATTTATAACTTTATAAAAATATTTTGTGACTTCATAAAAATAATCTTGCTAGTTTAGCATGCACGTCAGCCCAAAAATATTTAGAAGAACAATAACTAAAAGAGTGGGCGCAAGAACTCACTGGATGCGAAGCTTCTAAGTCCACACGTTAAACCGCTTCAAACCGTGACTTGTCAAGTCTCGTACCAACCCCTAATCCATTCCAACTCATTTCCTATACAAAAGCTTCCACACATCCTACACCATAATCATGTGTGATGATGTTTTTTCCCAATATCATGTCCACCACGAAAATTATTAAGCATGCCACATCATGCATTAGTAGCCACCCATCATGCATGTATATATGTCATGCATTAGACTAAAACAGAATGTTTCATCCAATCTAGCTTTCATGGTGGCGCCATATCACATTAATATACAAAAATAACACTTAAATCTCATCATCTCCTAAAGTGAGAGACCAAACCTTCATATTCTGCATTAAATCAATCCCCATGCCATCGCAACAGCTAACTCTAAATAACTACCTAAGACCAAGATTCATAGCATCCGCAACCTTCCCAGTACCGTAACCACACACCAACCCAACCATTTACGTCGACTCCTCCTGCAATCCCAACACCACCGCCAGCATCGAACACAATTCCTCATCGTCAAACCCGACTACCGCCATCTTCCAATTACCACCCCACCACTCGACCACCATCTCGATGCCTACCTCTTTGGAATGTAGGTCAAAATGGGATCCCGAAACTGAGCTTCAAGAACAACCCAAAGGTGATCCGAAAAAAACCACGACTAGAAACCTCTTAAGTGTTCCTTAAGTCCATTTTTTAACGGTTCCGTTTCAACCCTACACCGCTCTGAGTCGCTTTCATGGTTATGTAAGATGACAATCATATCACCGACCTTTACAAACCCCATCGTCCTCAAACCAAGAATTAAGACGACTTAGCGACACGATATGAAAGAATACCAAGAACCTACAACGTCGCCATTATCAATGGGTTAACAAAATATCGGTTGAACCTAAGAAGCATGAGAAAGAATAATTACCGAAATCTGCGAGTAGGAGGACACGAGTCGAACCCTTCCACCATTAGAGCCGTCCCTAGAGGAGATCGTTGTTGGAAACAACAACAAGCGGCATACACCATGCGTGCGAATGGAACCGGTTTCTTAGTGAAGAAATATTAAGGTTTTAAAACCTAGGTGATGATGGTTAGCAATCATAAACTCAAGGCTAAATATCTATATATATTAACACAAAGGTCCTTTGATTATCCACCATAATATAAAATGTACCTCAAGTTGTATGACAACCAGATTGTTAAACCCTAGTCCCCCAAATTCATTCAAAATAATTGGTTCTCCAATTTAAACTATAACTGATTAATCTAATTCCAATAAACTCCCGAAACTTATACAAGAAAAAGAAACATGGTCGTATACTAACGACACAATATCCCGTATAAAAATTTTAGGGCGTTACAGAGCTTAAACTTTTCCTCATTACATCATATCCACCACTCACTGTCCCGAATACATGGATAATCACATGAGCAAAGTATTTGAATTGGACACTATGCTTTCCCTTATGTAACGCTCCATCAGTGATAGGACCGTTATATTTCATCCTCAGAAAGCATACTCTCTGTTCAGTCCAAGATAATACTCTAGGATCAGTACATTCCTCATCCTTGATCCTAAGTGCTTCTCTAATATCCTCTTCAGTCACCAACACTTCCATCCCCTGAATGTTGCTTACAATGGCAGTCTTTCCCTCCCAGAAATCATAACGAGCATTTTTCCATAAGTCTTCAACTATGTCTTTGTATATGATTGCCGGTGTAGCAATGGCATGTATAATCCTGCTCCTTCTGAGAAAGTCAATGATACCCGAAAACTCAGTGTTCTTCATCACTTCTCCCACATAAGCACAACAATTGTGAGGAGCTTCGAACGGCCACACTGGTGGTACATTATCAACAGGAGCTTCTGGAGCTTGTTCTTCTTGAACTGGAACTTCTACATTTTCTGCTGGAATTTCCACGTTCTCTGCCTGTTGTTCTGCCATCTGTATCACAAAATCAAGAAAAATACGTCAAAATAATAAAAAACGACAAACTTTGAAATTTTTGAGTTTTACTAATTTCCACATTCGCCCTTTTTGAGGTACGAATGTGAGAAAATATGGGTTCGAATGTGTGATTTTAGGTTCGAATGTGAAGATTCAATAAACAAACTCCAGGTTCGTCCTTTTGGTTCTACATTCGTCCTTTTGGTTCTACATTCGTCCTTTAATCAATCACCTTCGACCGTTGAATTCCACATTCTCGTTAACTATTTGGGACGAATGTGTCTGTTACTCACCCAAAAATTCAAAATTGTTATCTGATGTGTTATACACTCTGTTTTTTATTCAAACTCTGCCTAAAATGACCGACTAAGCATTTAGAACAATCAATTGATATTATCATTTAGTTTTTATTAGTTTTAAAGATAATCTAGGGTTTATTATTCAAATTCAATCGATTAACCCTAATCACCATGTTATAACCCTAGATTATGAATCCTTCTCCCCCTAAAACTAATAAACACTAAACGGTCAACAATAATTTTGTCAAAAACAATCCATAAAGGTCCAGATTGTGAAATTAGGGTTCGCCTACAAAAACCCCAATTCTGGCTACATTTTAACTCTATAACCTGTATAAAAAGGATCAAAAGGATCAGTAGATAATAAGGAACAAGAATCAATGATCAGAGAAATCAGGACAACAAGGGTTTGTTGTTTTGAAAAATTTTGAAAAAGTTTTCGAATGTGGTCTGGGGATTATATAGAACTCCACATTCGACCCTTTCCTTTGGACGAATGTGAGGAGTTTTCCACATTCGACCCAAATCAATGACTCGAATGTGAAAACTTAACACGAAAGTGAAACGTTCAAATGGAAAACCCACTTTCGTCCAAATTCAAAGTTCAAAAGTGAAACAATTTTCCACATTCGACCCAATTAAGGGGCGAATGTGAATGGAAAATTTTGAAAATTTTTGCCAAATCACGAAATTGAATCCCGTTCAAACATTTTTCAACACATTAAGTTTCAAACATGCATTCTTTCTGTTTTAAATGATACAAAGCTCGGATTGTTTCATCAAATCTCAGAAAATGGCCATCATACACCGTCGGTTATCTAAAAATAACGCAGAAATGTAAAACTTTTGGTTTTTCTGAAATTTATATTTAAACACACCTAAAATCTTTTTGAGTTTTGTGTCTTTTTGTAAAAACAAAATAAAATGCACAAATGTAAAGTAAATCAGTAAATATTTTGTGATATCCGGTAAGAGGATCATATCAGTTTTTGAGAAATCTGATCACAGCGTTGATCTAATTTGTTTTATATTATCATTAGAAACAGTGTGTGACCTGGCAACTGCTGATATTGTTGTCCACATAAGCTCACATGCAGACTGGTATGCAGTGCTTTAAAATGATACGATTTAAGTGTATTATACTAACACGTTGCGGTTCCCACACACACGACATACTCCCGTATCAAGAAATTGCACAAAGCTTCCTCGTAACGCGATATTATACCAGAGTTATCCGTTTATTTACAAGATATATAGCACAGAGGTGTACAGGTCAGCAAACGAATGCAGCAAAGTAACATGTGTATATATACCAGGTTGAGGCTGATATCAATTACTGATTTTCATCAGTAAATTGATACGATGCAATTAATGATCTTTGATCAATAATAAACATGAAGTTCTTCAATTCGGTAACTTTTGGTTTTGGCATAAAAGCTCTTTTAGCAAATATTCTGATTAAACTAGGTCCGTAAATTAATACGACAAAAGTTCAATCAGAATATCCCGGATAACAATAACATAATGACCTGAAACCTCAGATTTTGGCAACTCTATCAAACAAAATTACGGTACTAAGACCATATGCCCATGAGGTGTTCAGCCACGAACAAGTAGTTCGTTATGTTTGTATCACTAATGCACGCAGTTATTAGTCTACGAAGCCAATCAGCACATCACACGAACTCAACACACGCCTCATATTGCATTACATATCTTTAGCCTGTGTCAGATCCCCACTGATGTACTATCATTTCCTCTTTTTATCCTGGAAATCATTTTGGGTTTTTCTATTTTTATGGCTTTTTGAATTTTTCAATGTTTTTGGTTTTTCTGATAAAAGACTCCCCCTAAAATGTAAAACATATTTTTGGGTTTTTGAATTTTTCTGAAAAACTGTAAAAACTTAAAGAAAATTTGAAAACTAAAAAGCGATAAACCGAGGTGATGATCAGTCTTGTTTTTCTTTATACCATTTACTTTTAAGAGATAATCGAATCTGGATTTATCAAAAGCTTTTGTGAAAAGATCCGCTCTCTGATAGTCAGTGTGGAATTTGACCATATCGATCAACTCTTTTGCGTAACAATCACGGATAAAGTGATACTTAATCCGGATATGTTTAGCTTTCGGGTGATTGACCGTGTATTTAGTTAATGCAATTGCGGCTTCATTATCACAGTGTATAGGGGTTTTAAGAAATTGCAAACCATAATCCACCATCTGCTGCTGAATCCAGAGAACCTGTGAGCAACAACTCGAGGCTGCTACGTACTCTGCTTCGCCAGTAGACAATGCGACCGAAGTCTGCTTCTTAACTGCCAGGTGACTAACCTGTTCCTTAAAAACTGGCATCCAGCTGTCATGGATTTGCTGTCTTTGTCACAGCCGCCCCAATCTGCATCACTAAAAGCGATAAAGTCAAAATTATCGTCATTAGGGTACCATAGTCCTCTCGACGGACAACCCTTCAGATATCTAAGGATACGCTTGACCGCTGTTCGATTGGAAACGTGCGCAGAGGCATGTAGCGAACATTATGTCTGGCCTTGATGCGGTTAGATACATCAGAGATCTGACGATTGCTCTGTATGTAAATGGGTCAGTCAGCTCCCCCTTAGCATCAACACCAATCCCGTCATTAGGTTGTATCGGGGTGTCCATCGGCTTGGAATCCTCCATCTGGAACCGGCTCAAGACTTCGCATACGCATTTGGTTTGATGAATAAAGATCCCCGTTGGTCTTTGATCGACCTGCAAGCCGAGGAAAAACTGCATCTCTCCCATCGCACTCATTTCGAACTTTTCCTGCATAACACGTTCAAATTCTCTACAAATAAGTTCGTTAGTTGAGCCAAAAATAATATCGTCTACATAAATCTGGACGAGAAGCAAATCATCTCCTGTTTTCTTCGTAAACAGTGTACAGTCGACCAATCCGCGTTTGAATCCTTCCGACATGAGGTACGTGCTAAGCTCCTCGTACCATTGGCGTGGAGCCTGGTGCAACCCGTACAGTGCTTTGTTTAAAACATAAACCTTATCCCTGTGGATAGGATCTTCAAAGCCCGGTGGTTGACCGACGTAGACCTCTTCTTTGACCACACCGTAGAGAAATGCACTCTTGACATCCATTTAATACACCTTAAATTTCTTGTACGAGGCGAACGCTAGAAACATTCGGATAGCTTCTATGCGCGCCACAGGTGCATATATCTCATTATAGTCAATTCCTTCGACTTGATGAAAACCTTGCACTACCAATTTGGCTTTGTTCCTTACGATCACTCCTCTATCATCTTTCTTACATTTGAATACTCACTTGGTACCAATCTTCTTCCTTCCTGGAAGTAAATCTGTAAGTGTCCAGACGCCCAACTTCTGAAATTGCAACAACTCCTCTTGCATTGCCTCGACCAAAGCATCATCCAAAAGAGCTTCTTTATATGTCCGCGGCTCAACCTACGAAACATAACATGCAAACGACCAATCATTCTGACAACCAGATTTTTGTATTTTTGCATATAAAACTAAAGCACCAAAACATTCTGGTGAATTGACACTTCGTAGTCCTCTTGTCATAACACTACTACCAGGGTCACCGATAACTTGCTCTAGCGGGTGAATACGATGAATCCGAGATTCCGGATGTTCAGGTACAATAACTCCCGTCTGAGTAGTCAAGTTCTCTAATGCATCCAGATCATGACCCGTGTTGGACGATGAAGCAACATCTGGAATTGGATTTACTGGCGGTGCCTCTGTTGCATGATCAAGAATAGCTTCATCAAAATCTCCACCAACTTCCGATTCTGAAGTATCAAGTGTAGTTGAAGCTTCTTGAAAAATCTCTTCTTTTGCTACAGGAGCATTGGTATCATTAGAAACTGTTGGAGGAGTTACGGTGATCGGAGGCACCAATGGTGAAGTCGCTGCGTTTTCACACTCGTAAAGTAATCGAATAATAGCCTCTTCAACCAAGCTATCTAGATTGAATGATTCAAAGAAATCTTTGTAATCAAACATCCAATCGGGACCATATCCTTGCACATTCTGAGTATACCGTTGAACTTCAACATTTGCCCAATCCTCCACCTGTCGAGTTCTTTTGTTGAATACCCGTTTAAGCGGGGTTGCATATCCAACAAAGTATCCCTCTTCAGCTTTCGGACTAAACTTTTCGCCTGGATTCAACATAGTACACGGAGCCCCAAAAGGTTCTAGATACTCCAAGTTCGGCTTTCGTCGGTTCAACAGTTCATAAGAAGTTTTGCCAAACTTCTTCACTGTTAAGACCCGATTTAGTGTATAATTTGCTGCATAAATCGCCTCGTTCGAGAACATTACTGGAAGATTCGAGTCTGCGAGCATTGTTCTTGCCGTTTCTATGAGAGTCCTGTTTTTTCATTCAGCGACACCGTTCTATTGAGGGGTATACGGAGCAGAATATTCATGATGAATTCCTTTGTTTTCACAAATATCGTCCATCTGTGCATTTTTAAACTCCGTCGCATTGTCACTCCGAATTCTCTTGATCTTAAGACCATAGACATTTTCTAATCGAGTGAACAGAACTTTTAGATTGTTAAATGTGTCACTTTTATGATGCAAACACATTACCCATGAGAATTTTGAATATTCGTCAGTAACAACTAAACAATAAAGCTCTCCAAGATGACTTTTACGTTTGACAGGTCCGAATAAGTCCATGTGCAACCGCTCAAGTGGCATCTCAACAGAGTTTACTTTCTTCACCTTATGGGATTGTTTGTGTAACACCCCAACCGATGGCGGAAACATCGGGATGTCACGCATTGATGATTGTTCAGTAGCTCATGGTGAATAATAAATTTCAATAAATGATTTAAATAAATTATATACAATTGTTCTACAACAATTCGTACATCAAAATGAATAATACTATGCACACATCTTCAAGCATTAACTCAAATCTTCAAGCAAGTAGAACCTGAAACATGTTAAATTTGAAAATATTTTTGGGTCAACAAAAGTTGGTGAGAATTACATAGGTTTTGATAATCGAATAAAAATGTTGTGCAATTCATGTGTCATGGCAAGTCAAGTCCATATGTGAAAACATACTAGAAGTAAATCGAGTGCATAATCAACCCTTGTGACTGTTATAATGTGGTACATCCCATACGCTCATGGTTCACTCGAATATGTTATGCGATAACAAACACCCACGCTACCTTTGTAGGAGGCACGTATCCGGGTGGGATTGTTAGTCCAATAGATCTATCAATGTATACCGTCGGCTGATCAATGATAATGATTATGCTAGAATTGTGCTTACCCTAGTCATGTTCAAGACATAATGCAACATAGAAAAACACATAGACACATTGATGATTGAATTGCATATATAATGTTGTAACATGTTTCACCCCAAAAACGGTGATAAATAGAAAAGAGGCTATGTAAAACTCACCTTAGCAAAGTGTTATACTTTTTGAAAAATTGAATAGTGGTGTTGCCCAAATATGCCAAGTATCACCCTATAATAAGGTAATAAATATGTCTAAGTCTATCTAGTCTACAAATGTATATGTTCTAGGGCTTCGAATTGGGGATAAATGCTCGTTTGATTAATAATTAAAATGTTTGATAATTGAGAGAAATTTAGTAAATAAATAAACAAAAATCTTTTTATAAAATTTGAATTTAAGATGGTCACAATAATGAGTTTAAAGTATAAAAATAATTTTTATAAAATTATTTTCTTAAAAATAGAATATTAAATCTATTTATTACAAATTATCAAAATTTACCTTTAATATTTAAAAATACTAAAATTAAAGAATTATTAGATTAAAAATTATATTTCTGTTCCAAATAATCAGAAATAATTTATATAAAATTTTGGTGAAAAAATATTGAAAAATGAATTTATTATAATTTAATTATTATTAAAACTAACAAAAATTGATTAAAAATATTAAATAAATGATTTTTCAGAAATAAAAATCATTTCAAAAAGTTTATTGTTATAAAAACTCAGAATAATTTTTGTGGAAATTTATAAAATTGTTTTGATATTTTAATAGAATTTTATAATTATAATAGAATAAACTTGATTTAATTATTATATATATTAAATAAATAAATTTTTGAAAACTAAAAATTGTATGTTAAACTTTTTCATTAGATTAACACAAAATAATTTTTGTAGAATTTTTAAAAGAGTTTTAATATTTTAAAACGAATTTAAAAAATATAAGTAATATATATAATTAAACTTGATTGTTTTTGATTAAAACAAAACAAAAAGAAAAATGGTGCTGCTGCTGCGGGTCGAACCTGCGTCAGCCGGTTCATAATCACCAGGCACAACCACTTGGTCCAGACCAGTGGTTGTGTTTGGTTTCACTTCGTTTAATATAAATAACCTATGTGAAATCGTGTTCTTCCCCAAATCGTGCATACGAGCCCTAGATTTTCCAATTGGGCAATTCACACAACATTAACCCAATTAACCTTAGGGTTAATGTTGTGTGGATGCCGATCAATAAAACCCATAACAAAAATCAGACTTACAAACACGTTTTGATGTTGGATTGAACAGTCAAAGCACGAAGTCAAAATACGATCAATAATCTCAAGAACAGTGAAAGATTTAAGAAATTGGAGGTTGAGAACAATTGAGTGGCGAGTTGAGATGGTCCAGAGGTGTCCAATTTATAGTGTTGGGGTCTAGATCATCGAATTGGCAAGGTTGACTTCGTCTTTAATGTTTGACGCGTACACGAGCCAAAAATGGTATGAATTGATTGGTAATTGAACGTGTAATGACTCGTGATAGGCCGGTAATCACAATCCCAATCAATCCATGATCAATTACACGTTAATTGTTTTGATTTAAGGAAGGTCGTGGTCACAGTTGACTTTCCAAGTCAACTGGGAAGATCTGAACCCGTGATATAATAATAACGTGGTGGGTTATGAACAAGAAGCATGGGCAGATCAGCTGGTAAGTATGTGTGTGTATATGGGACGGCTTGGGCGCGGGTTCGAGTCCCAGCCCAAGCAGTTTTTTTTTTGACAATTATCTACAATATTTATATGTATTATGTATAATTATAATAACATTAGAGTTCCAAAAATGCCACAATAATAATAAAATGCGAACAATAATAATAGAACTTGACGTTTTTTATTCAATTTATACGTAACGTACAATTATTAAACGCGAAATGTTACAGTTTGTGTTTCTTTCCTTTCTTACAGCTTACACACTTGTTGTTCAAATGGAAATGTTTGACATTTACGCCTTCGACAAGCCCATTTTTCACCAAGTGATTCATTTTCCTCAGGTGAATATGTCCTATTCTTCTATGCCACCTGATTGATTCCTTCTCTGTAGCCTTTGATAGAAAGCATGTAACTTGTCCCTGAGTCGTCATCGCCTTGGACATACCAAGAATATAGAGATTGTTGACTCGAGGTGCCTTCAACATTACCCACTCTTTTGGAATTTTGAAGCCCGGTTTGAGGATATAGCAAGATTTGTCATCGAAATACACAGAAAATTGCTTGTCGCATATCTGACTGACACTTAACAGATTATAATCGATCTGCTTCACATATGAAATCCTCTCGAAACTCACAATCCCGTTACTCACGCTTCCCTCCATCGTGATGTAACCTCCTTTGTTCCCAGCAAATGCAACGTAACCTCCATTGATATTTTTCACGTCGAACAGCAATGCTAAATCACCTGTCATGTGGCCTGAAGCTCCACTATCAACAATCCAAAGACTGCTAATAGAGCCAGCTGAAGCTCCCTGCACACATCAAGTAAACAAGTTAGTTCTTTCGGGGGACCCAAGCCTGTGTGGTCTTGGGTCTTTGAATATCACCCTTCAAAGATTCATTAACATTAACATTTGGTTTTGAAACAATCTTTTTCGGATCATTCAAAACTTTCTCTACCTTTTCATTTGATTTTGAAGTAGAGGCTCCTGGAGACCCATTAGGTGTCCAAGACTGTTCCAAACGTTTTAGAATTCGAATCTTAGACTTTGGAGTCTCAGTCGATTTCTTAGTCTCGTTCACAAATGAAACTTTTTTGACTACCTTCTCGGATTTAACCGATTTAGGTCCAACATTTGATTTGACAGCAGGTTTTGGTGGAACCTTTTGTCTATCAACTGTTGTGTTCACTATAGGTCTCTTCAAAGGTTTTTCCATGGCTATTTGGTTGCGACGATCATAATTGTATTGACGATTATCCCTCTTTTGATAAAAATTGTTTTGATTATAAAACGGTGCTGGTTGAGGAACAAATCGTCTTTGTGGATAATGATGATTGTCGACCGGTTTTCTCATGGATTGCCTTACTTCAACTTCGTGCCTTTTGTGCCTCACGTACGGGCAGTGAGCAAGTAAATGCCCTCTCTCCCCGCACTTGAAACATGCACGGTACTCTTCAAACACGTTCTGAGCATGCGGCTTAGCAAACGTATTGATGGGATATTGATCATCAACACATCTGCGCCTTAAACTCTCAGGAGCTGGGCCCCTAGAGTAAGTTGGCTCAAGAAAACCGTTTGCTTTTTGTTTCGGTTTGATGAATTGGGTGACATGAACTTTTGGTTCTTTAGGAACATCCAAATACAATTTCTTTAAAATTTCTGGTGGAATAACATTTGACCTTTCATGCTTAGGAAACCATATGGTACTCTCTTGCCAGATTTTCTCAATTTTAGAGTAGTTAGCAAATTTGATTGGATATTCCTCATCAGAGATAATCTTATCGGATCCTTCCATCCGATAAAATACCTTGACTGGTTTGTCACTAAAATCCATCTTAACCTCTTTCTTGTCGGATTGTTTAACACGATGTGCATTAGCCATCGGATGAGAATGTTGAGAAGGTGACACTGGTTCATTCGTGATAATGTGATTTTCCTTTGGAATATCACTCACGTTCTCAACTTTCTCACTCTCAGTGTCCGAATCATCGGTTACACCAGTAACTTCTTCATCATTCAAACCTAAAATCGGTCTTACATCGGAATTTGGATCTCCAACACTAGAAGTGTTGGATTCATCTTCCGATGCAGAGTCAGATTTTACTGAGCTCACCGGTGTCACTTGATGACAATTGTGGTTTTCAAACAGCACCGGAGATGGCACAGACTTATAACTTGTGGTTTGTGATGGTTCATCAATGATGTGGTCAACTACATAAGCAATGTGCTTGTAGCTTTCAAGCTTTTTGTTGACCTTTTCAGCAAAACACTTGATGGTGGCCATTTCTGACTTAGTGTATTCTAATTCATCAATGTAACTGTTAATTGCCAATTGTTTTAATGAAAGAGTTTTCTTTATGTCAGAAATGTCCTTTTTATAGCCATCAAGTACTTTGTTGAATGCTATAACTTCCTTGCGAGTAGATTGACAGTTAATCACAGCACTATCACGTTGTACACGGAGTTGCTTATTTTCTTCTGTCAATTTATCACAAGTGCCACAGTACTTATCACTAGTAATGTCAGTTGTAGATTCAGAACTTACCTATTTTGGAGGATCTGTCATAGCCATTAGAGCGAAATGAGCTTCCTTTCCAGCAAAGAACTTGGAATAATCGATTCTGGTAAAAGCATCATCCACTATACATGACTTCCTCGTCTTCCGAAAATCAGCTTCAGCCAGCAATTGATCAATGTCATCATCTAAAGAATTCACACTGGCCTCTGAGTCTGATTCACTCTCTGAATCTAAGTATACTGACTCCCTTTCTTCAGGAATATCTGTGACTGAGTCAATCACAACTCCCAAACTTTTCTCTTCAAACTGATCTTCAACTGAATCAGTCTCAACATTCTTCTCTTCAATTGTCTCCTCAACCTCACTCTCAGTTTCTTCAACTTTCTCAACTATCACCGACTCCTCAATATCAACCTGTTGTGCAACACAAGCTACATTCCCACCAGGTCTTATCTCATCAACACCAATTTGGATATCAGTCCTGTCAAATCCTTCATCATTCTGAATCACCAAAGCTTGATTTTGATTGTTATTCTGTGGTTGCTCATTTGGTGTAGTGATAGGAATGACAGTTCTGTTTGGGTTATGTGGTGGTTGAGTTTGATTCTGGTTGGTTGTGTTTGGTTGTCTATTTTGGTTGTTTTGAGAGGTGTTTTGTCGGTTTTGGTAATTGTTTTGGTTTTGATAGTTGTTGTTTTGATAAGAAACTTGATTATGAGATTGGCGGTTTTGATAGTTTGAGTTGAATGGGTTTCTATTACCTTGCTTTGCAGGCTGTGTACACTCTCGTTTGAAGTGACCTTTACCACCACAGTTGAAACAAGTGACTTTTTCTTTGTTAAAGCCATATGTGGTGTTTGGTGTAGTGGCCAAATCCGTTCTCATAGTCTTCTCAATAAACTCGGTTGCTCGCCTCATAATGCTTGCGAAAGCCCATTGTATGTCAATAAGCTCCATCACTTCTTTATCGATTTGAGCATAGTCCTCATTGGTTAGATTGTTGTTACCAATTTGACTTGCTACTAAACCGTTATACAAGGCAACCATTGCTGAAACCAATGCAATGTGTTGTTGAGCAACTTCCACAGTGACGTTATTCATGTTCGATGTTTCCAACACTACCGGTTTCTGATTAGTTTGATTCATCTGAGTCATGTACTGTTGTTGAGGTTGTGATGGTTTGCAGAATAACATGCAGCTTGGTGCATTGGAGAAAATGGTGAAACGAAAGAATTGGTGTATTGTTGTGGTGGTGGTGTGTATGATGGTGGTGAATACGATGAGGTTTGAGCTAAATAGTTGATCGGTTGTTTGGGTGGTTCCATGACACTTGAGACACATGCTATATGAGGAGCCACTGTTCCACCAAGACTTGAATTACCTACAGTAGATGATGTACAAGCATGGTACAACTCTGGGTTTTGAGGAATCTGTGACCTTTTTGCTTTCCTCTTCTCTTCAAGTTCTTTGTTTTCCAGCTTCTGGATAAACTCGTTGATGGTCCAGTACTTGCAAGCATCTTTCTCCTTAAGTACCTCGATGTGTTGATCCCAGTAAGGTGGTAAAGCATCAGCAAATTTATCCACCAAATCCGACATAGGAATCTGAATGTCATAGCTTGACGATTCAGTTAACAAGTGACAGTATCTGGGAGTCAAATCTTCCAGCGTCTCATTCCCAACATAGCTGAAGTTCTCAAATTCTTTCCTCAGCTCTTCCATTCTTAACCTTCTCGCCTTCTCGTTACCATCATGACGATTCTTTAGCACATCCCATAATTGTTTGGAAGTTGTACACGAACTAAACTGATGTAGCAAATCATTTGTGATCGCTTGGGTTAGCTGAGAATACGCCTTCTTCTCCACCGCGAATTTCTTCTTCTCGTCATCAGTCAAACTCTCCAAAGGAATCTGCTCACCGGTATTCTCTAACACTGGTGGCACATATCCTTTTGCTATCATCTGCCAAGCCTCGGTTCCTTCCAATCCCATTCCTTCAAGATGAATCTTGAATTTCTTCTGCCACTGGTTGTACTCCTGCATCTCCATTAGCTTGGGTGGTCTGTTCCCTCTAACTGAAGATAAATCATTGATTAGAGTAGAAATAGCATTAGTAGTTTGAGTGTTTACCACTACGGCTGCTACTCCCCAATAATCTGCTGCAGGTTGTTGTGAAGATGATGCAACACTCTGAGGCATCGAACTCGTCATAGCTAAGTAGTTAATTGGTTGCGAAGACTGAGTGTTCGATTTCTGAGCTGCTACTGTCCATGGGTCCATAGTCACTTGCTGTTGTTGTGTTGTACCCGGCCTCGGTGTAGTTGGAAATCCCCACATGTTGTTCACAAAATTAGAAATGCAACACACTTGAAAATTTCAAAAATCAGCTTCTACTTTCGCCCTGATCAACTTCACTTTCGACCAAATTAGTGACCCGAATGTAGAAAATATATGATAATATCCACGTTCGACCAAAAAGTATCACTTTCGTCCCTCTAATTTCCACTTTCGTACCCCCGATCACCCGAATGTGGAATATATGACCCGAAAGTAAAAATCCAACACAACAAACCAACGTTCGACCAAGAAAAAGCTACTTTCGACCAGAAAATGACCTTGGTTCGACCTAAAAACCCACTTTCGACCCAACGCTCTCTAGGTTCGACCCTCCCATGTTCAAAAAACGGTTACACTTTGAAAAACGGTTATTTTGATCTGAAATTTTCAAAAGTTAATGGATTTTGATGATCTTTATCAGGTTATGATTCGGAATTGATTTGGAACAACTTTAATTCTTGGAATTGATGATTTTAACAACGAAAAGTTATCCAAATCCTTCAAATTGTATCAAAAACCATTGTTCAATCAAAACAGAGAACATTTAATCAAAGTAGGGTCCAAATCAGTTCAGAGATTATCAATTTGTTGTTGTGTGATCTCTATTGTTCTGATACCACTTTGTAAATGAAGAATTTTAGCTATAAACAGGAAATCTGATCATACAAGGCACTATTCCAGGTGCGGAAACCCCAGAACAAAACAAAATGATAATCAACAAATCAAAACACACAAATTACGCTTTTCAAACTTATTTTCATAGATTACTTGATCAAATATTCAATACATACGCTTTTACAAGTTAATCTATTGACACATTCAAAACCTCAACCTAGAAAGCAAACCTCTGACTTTAACACACACACAATGACCAAGTTCTAACCAACAAAACAAACTAAACATATTTATACTTGCTGCACATTCGCCCTTCATGATGGTTCGAATGTGGAATTCTTCCACATTCGACCTCTTCCAAAGTACGAACCAAGACTTGTTCTTCAGCACACTCTACATTCGCCCATATAACTTTACCTTCGACCTTCTGATCTTCACATTCGACCTATAAGATTCCACCTTCGCCCCTCTGTATTCTCTAAAATATGTTAATGATTACAATCCGAAGCATTAGTCGCACATAATGCATCTACAAAAGTTCTTCATCAACTTCTTCATTTTCACGTAAGTAAACCATTTTTTTAACCACTTTTTGAATATATACTTTCATGGTTGCTTATTAAGTTTATTGTGGTTGTACTCCAATCTAATACTCCTACGTATGTATAACTATATAAACTATGAATGTATGCACATATAAATTTGGTTTTAGTTTAAACCAAAGTAGGTAATTTAAATATGCAGCTAAAATACAATAAAAACGTAAGAACTTTCAATCAAAGATTGTTACTTTTGTGATACTTGCATATCTTAGTATATATAATTAAAAACTTGTCATCATAATATAACTTCATAATAATGCATCACAACATATCAGCATAAAACTTGCATATATAAAGCTGGTATTACACGCAATTCTTCCTACAATAAAATTTTTTCTAATGTCATATGTAGTAAAATGAGCTCACTTGCATTTGTTTAATAGCTCAAAATGTCCTTTTAATTTTTTCGGCAAGTGGTTTGTGGAAGTTGTGTTTTTTGACTCGAATTAGATTATTGTCTTGAATTACATTTTTTAATATATTAGTTGTTGTTGGGACAAAGAGGATTGACGAAACCACCTTTTGATAACCTTAGTCTATTTCATATCTGCCTAAGTATAGAACTGCTGAAGAACAAAAGAAGAAGTACTGAAGAACAAACACCAAAGTACTGAAGAGTAAACTCATCAGAAGTTCTGAAGTCTAACCAGACATTTCACTGAAGAACTACTGAAGACAAACTGCTCATCAGCAGTTTGTCACTCATCAGCACTTTGCATCAGAAGCTTCTAACCGACTGAAGATCAGCAGTTTTGATTATTATATAGTTTTGTTAAAGTCTTGATTTCAAGTTTCGATGTACAGACTGTAGTAACCTTATCTTTGCATAATATCTTTGTTAAATATCTTAGATTACTTCAGACTACAGTTTAGTACATTAGTCTATAAATAGATGAGTTTGTTCATCTATTTTCATATATGTGATTTTGTGTAAAATCTTTGAACTTAAATTGAAATCCTTCGGGCTTTAAACTTATAATTCCATTTCACATCTGAGAAACATAAATTGCTATTATTGCTTATACTTAAACTGTTTATTGTTTCTCATTTATTGTTCAGTCAAGGGGGAGTAATAACTCCTCATCAAAGTGATCTTTTAGACCTTTGAACACTTGTATTTCCGCTGCTTAATAACTTATATATAAATCTGATAACGCATAAGTGTTCTAAAACATAGCCACTGATCCAACAATTGGTATCAGAGCATCTGGTTAATCTGATCAAAATCAATCTAACAAATTGAGATTCAGACACAGGCTCAATATTGATATTCAATAAAGGATAAAAGGCTCACTTTTTAATCCATCACTTTAAGGAAGTATTGACAAATCCAAACTTCTTAAAAATGGATCCCTACAATACTGGATCTGCCAACAAACCTCCTATGTTAGTCAGAAATGAATATAACATATGGTCAAAAAGGTTGGCACATACTATTTCCCAAACAAACACTGGATGTTGGAGGTCTGTAGTTTTTGGACCTCACAAACCAGTTGTTAGTGATCCAGAGGGAAAGACTGAAAGACCAAAAGACCCAAAAGAATACACGGAGGAAGATTTCCAAAAGTTTGAGCTTGATGCAAAAGCTTTCTCCATGTTGGCTATGGCTCTCCCAAATGAAATTTATGCTGGCCTTTTACACTGTGAAAGTGCCAAAGAACTGTGGGACTGCCTAAAAGAGCAGTTTGCAGGAACTGCTGAGGTGATAGCCAACATCAGAGAAATATTGGCTCAACAATATGAAACTTTTACTCACATAGAGGGTGAATCTTTAACACAACAATTTGAAAGATTTTCTTCACTCATCTCTGAGTTAAAAATAAACAATCAGACCTATACAAATGAGTCTATGTTGCATAGATTTTTAAGGTCTTTACCTTCAAAATGGGAAACTTACTCTATAGTCCTCAGAACAAGTTCAGATTTTAATACCTTGAACCTAACTAGGTTACATGGTAAATTACTAACTTTTGAGAGAGAAATCAATCAAAAGAAAAAGTTGCAAGAATCTGGTAAAACTGCTGATGACTATACTCCGGGTAGCACAGCCTTATTAGGACATGACTCACCATCCTGTTCTAATAATTTTGGTTCTTTTGACCACATTGACATAACAGCTGGGATCTCATCAGATGGATCTTTCCCAGCTTATGACAATGAAGAACTGAGTCAAACTGCTGACAACATGTGTTTCATCATGGATGATTTAAAATATTTTAGCAGTGATGACTTAGAAGAAATGGAAATATTGCACCAATTGGCCTTGTTAAGCTTAAAAACTAACAAATTTTATAAAAGGTCAGGAAGGAAATTTCCAGGACTAAACAATTCGACAAAAGTTGGTTTTGACAAATCTAAACTTAGATGTCATAAGTGTCAAAAGTTGGGACACTTTGTTAGAGAATGTAGAAGCTCCAGCTATAACCAACCAATGTCCTCTGGAAATCAATTTAATCCCTCATATAATAGGAATAATGGAACTAATGGGGGTGCTCATTTTGTACAGGCACAAGCTCCACATGTTCAATATGTGCCACAAGTACAATATGTTCAGATGCCTGCTCAACAACAACAGCAGCTCATGCCTCCATTTCCAACTGCTCAACAACCTACACAAACTCAACAACCCCCTCAGCAACAAAGCTTATTTACCTCAGGGTATGTTGACTGGAGCAGTCTTCCTTATGACACATCAGAATGCAGTCAGGATGCAGACAATAAGGTCTATGATGTCAACTGGGGAGAACCTGATAATGGCAGAAAGAACTTTGCCTTAATGGCTTTTGAAGGATACTCTTCAAATTCTGCTCTCACACAGGTATCACAACAATCTCTGTTAAAGCTTTGCACTAAATCTTGCAAAGAATCATTTGCTTTAATTAGAGAAACTAATGTGCATTTACAAGGCAAATCCAATGACATGGAAAGAAAATACACACAAATGAAGTGTGATTTGGAAAGAAAAATTGTTTTGAAAAACAAAGAAATTTCCAAACTGAATGATAAATCCATTGAAACAGAAGCACAAATTAAAACAATGATAGACAGCCTAGGAAATGTCAGACAAGAGCTTGCTGACACCAAGGTTGATTGTGAAAAATGGGTTGAGTCTTGTAAAGGGTATCAAATGTTACTTAACAAACAAACTGCAGCCAATGTTAAGTTTTGCATTGGATATACCCACACTGAATCACCAACAGATTTCACCCACAAAACTGATAATGATGGGTAGAAATTGATTCAAACATCTGATATGGAGGAATGCACATCCTACCATCAGAACTTCCTCAAAAAGGGAAGTACTGCAGAAGTTAAAACTACTGACAATAAGCCATCAGCAGTTTCAACTACATCAGGAGTTGAGACCCTGAAAACTACTGATGACCTATTTCAAAAATCAGATTTTGTCAGTAAATTGCCTTCCAGCTCTCTTGATCTATCTAAAAAGAAAGAGAAGGCAAAAGCATGTGAAATATGTGGTCTGTTTAACCACATAACTGAACTTTGCAGATTTAGAAAGGTAAATCAGTTAAATAAACAAAGACAACAACTGATTGTGGGAAAACAGTTAAAACAAGATTATCAAAATACCTTTTTTCCCAACAAACAACAATCAAACAAAACCCTTTCTAAGAAGAGGCCTTTATCTCAACAAAGGTCATCTTCTCAAAGTTCAATTTCAGAAGTTTCACCCAACTCATCAGCAGTTTCACAAACTGCTGAAGTTAAAGATTTTATAAACCTGGTTAAACTTCTGATGACCAAAGTTGATGGTGGAAACCAAAATGAACCCACCATTGTTCTTAATGACAAATCCATTGCCAAAAAGACATGGATTACTAAAAATGGTCCACAACAAGCTGCACCTGTTCTCAAGAGCAAACCCAAAGCCAAACTGGCTTGGGTTTCCAAAACTAACTAATTTGCTATCTTGTGCAGAGAGTCTCCAGAGGTTTGAATAGCATATGGTATGTGGATAGTGGAGGCTCAATGCACATGACTGGATGCAGATACCTGATAAACAATTTTATCAGTCAAAGAGAAGGATCTGTGTCCTTTGGGAACAATGCCAAGGGATATGTGCTAGGATATGGCAATGTATCCCCAGGCAAAATGTAGTTTGACAAGGTCAATCTGGTTGAAAACCTTGAGTACAACTTGCTGAGTGTCTCACAAATGTGTGACAAAGGATATTCTTCCTTTTTCACCAAGACAGCATGCAAGATCATATCACCAGAAGGCCAGAAGTTGATAGAGAAGATTATTGAAAATCATAATTTGCTGATTGCCAAAAGATGTGGCAATGTCTATGCAGTGGACATTGAAAAAGACAAAGTATTGAACAAGACTGCCTGTTTCTTCTCAAAGGCATCAACTTCAGAAAATGATCTCTGGCACAGGAGACTTGGCCATGTGAACTTTAAAACCATCAATAAAGTCACAAAAATGGGCTTGGTCAGAGGTCTACCTTTGAAGGAATATCAGTGCAAAGAACACTGTGTTTCCTGTCTTAAAGGTAAACAGCATAAGTCCTCCTATAAGTCTATTGAAGAATCAAAAACAACTGCATGTCTTCAACTACTCCATATGGACTTATTTGGACCAGTCAAGATTATGAGCCTTGGTAAGAAGAAGTACTGCTTGGTCATCATTGATGACTACTCAAGATTCACATGGGTCTTCTTCTTATATTCCAAGGATGAGGCAGCTGAAATCATCAAGTTCTTTATTCTACAAGTAGAGAAGCAATACTCTCTATCTGTCAAAGTCATCAGGAGTGACAATGGGACAGAGTTCAGGAACAAAACTCTGGATGAATTCTGTCTGTCTAAAGGGATTGTTAGACAGTTCAGCATTCCCAGAACTCCTGAACAAAATGGTGTGGTAGAAAGAAAGAACAGAACATTAATTCAAGCAGCCAGAACAATGTTAGCTGATTCAGGCCTACCTTTGTATTTTTGGGCTGAAGCAGTCAACACTGCATGTTATGTTCAGAATAGAGTTCTTATCAACAAGAGACATACCAAGACTGCCTATGAAATTCTTCATGGCATTAAGCCCCTTATCTCCTTCTTCAGGGCTTTTGGATGTCAATGTTTTATCCTCAACATCAAAGACTCTATTTCTAAGTTTGCTGCAAAAGTTGACACAGGTTATTTTCTTGGTTATTCTCCTTTGAGAAAAGCTTACAAAGTTTTTAATTCAAGAACCAAGATAGTAGAAGAAACACTGAATGTCAAGTTCAATGAATCAAAACACACTCTTATTCCAGCAAATCCTGCTGAATTATTTGATCTTGACAATTTTCATTTCGGACCTGAAAAGACTGTTGAATCATCCAAACCTCCTCAAAATGGTTTTCAAGGATTTGAAGATGATAGTCCTGCACCATGGACTCCAAACACAGTCAAAAGATCAACTATCAAACCTTCAGAAGTTTCAATAGCTTCAACTTCAGGAACTACTGATGAACATTTTGAAACTACTGATTCAGCTGAACCTAAAACTCCTGAAGTTCAAATAACAGCTGAACCAGATATTATCAATCTCAGTGGTTTATTTGAAGAACCTGTAGAGCCATCATCCAGTACAGGTTTACAACAACTGATTGAACACAAGGATCATCCATTGGATCAGATCATGGGTGATATTGCATCAGGGGTACTCACAAGAAACCAGCTTTCCAACTTTTGCTTATTCTCAGCATTCATCTCTCAGTTGGAACCAAAGAAGTATCAAGAAGCCCTCAAAGACAACAATTGGGTGCAAGCAATGCAAGAAGAGTTGCTTCAATTCAAGAAACAACAGGTTTGAGAAATCTGTCCCTTACCTGAAAACAAGCAACCAATTGGAACAAGATGGGTCTTCAGAAACAAATCAGATGAGGCTGGTATGATCATCAAGAACAAAGCAAGACTAGTGGTACAAGGTTATTCCCAAGAGGAAGGAATTGATTATGATGAAACCTTTGCACCAGTTGCAAGACTTGAAGCTATCAGGTTATTTTTAGCTTATGCAATTTCCAACAACATTAAAGTTTATCAAATGGATGTCAAAAGTGCATTTTTGTATGGAAAAATAAAAGAGGAAGTGTATGTCTGTCAACCTCCAGGGTTTGAGGATCCTTCTCATCCTGATTGGGTTTACAGACTTGACAAAGCTCTTTATGGGCTAAAACAGGCTCCAAGAGCCTGGTATGAAACACTTTCCAACTTTTTATTAAAGAATCACTTCTCAAGGGGATCCATTGATAAAACTCTTTTCATAAAACATGTTGGAAATCATGTCTTACTTGTTCAAATATATGTTGATGATATCATATTTGGTTCAACAAATTCAAAACTGTGTGAAGAATTTAAGAAACTCATGCAATCAAAATTTGAAATGAGTACAATGGGAGAATTGCAGTACTTTTTGGGACTGCAAATCAAGCAACAGTCAAATGGAACATTTATACATCAATCAAAATATGTTAAAGAATTATTGAACAAATTTTCTTTACAAGACTGTAAAACATGTTCCACTCCCATGACACCAATCACACAAGTTGAACCAGATGATCAAGGGAAACACATTGATCAAACCATGTATAGATCTATGATAGGTTCTCTTTTGTACTTAACTGCTTCTAGACCAGATATCATGTTTTCAACTTGTGTCTGTGCTAGATACCAATCTGCACCAAGAGAATCTCATCTAATTGCAGTCAAAAGAATCTTCAGATATCTGAAAGGAACTCCTACTTTAGGAATTTGGTATCCTGCTTCAAGCAATACCAAGTTAACTGCTTTTTCAGATAGTGACTATGCAGGCTGCAAAATGTCAAGAAAATCAACATCTGGTGGTTGTCAATTCTTAGGAAACTGTCTGGTGTCCTGGCAATCAAAGAAACAAACATCTGTGGCAACTTCAACAGCTGAAGCTGAATACATTGCTGCTGCAAGCTGTACTTCACAGATACAATGGCTCCAATATCAACTTCTTGATTATGGAATCAAAGAGACCAAGACTCCACTTTTAGTAGACAGCAAATCTGCCATTAGCATCATTCAAAATCCTGTTCAGTTTTCAAAGACTAAACATATTGAAATCAGATATCATTTCATAAGAGATTGCTATGAAAAAGGCAAGATTGAGGTGAAGCATGTCACAACAGCTAATCAAATAGCTGACATTTTCACCAAACCCCTTGATTCAACAACTTTTCAGAGGTTAGTATCCATGCTTGGGATGTTAAACTTAGAAGAAAGTCTGTAAGTGTTTCACTTTTTAGTTCTGCACATATTTTATTTTTCACTTGCATACTTATCTGTCACAAACCTCTGAAGACCAAAAATTTGAGAAAGAGAAAGTTTTGATGAACAAATTTTGAAAACTACTTATAAACATCAAAAATGGGATATTTTCAAAATGGATATAACTACTGATGAAAATCAGAAGTTAGAAAAGTGTTTTAAAAGTCATTTGCATCAGCAGTTGAAACTGCTGTAGATGCGTTTTGCGACTAGTGATTGGATAGTTAACATGTGTTAAGTAGGCTGGTTTGGGCGAATGTAGTTTGATATGGGCGAAGGTGAAAGAAAGTGGGCGAAGGTAGATATGGAATGGACGAAACTGGAATGGAGCTACATCAGAAGTACACATTCGACCATGTAAATGGGCGAATGTGGAAAAGCCTCACATTCGACCATTCACAATGGGCGAATGTGCAGTGCCTATATATAGATTTTGTGATTTTGTAAGTTTAAGAGAGTCATTAGGTGTGTGTGTTTTGAGGTGTTGTTCGAGAGCAGTTTGAGATAGTGTGTGTGTGTGATCTAGATTAACTGTATTCACATGGTAATCAAGTTTATAAGAAAGTTAATCTATGAAAATGATTGAAAATGACTTTGATTGTGTCTTGATTTAAGTTTACTTCAGTTTGTTCAAAGCTAGGGTTTCCGCACCTGGTTTTGTAACTTGTATGATCATATAATCCTGTTTTCATGTCAAATAAAATCCTCTACAAAGTGGTATCAGAGCATAGAGGATCATACAACAACAAATTGATAAACTCAGAGCTGATTTGGACATTATTTTGATCAATTCACATCTGTTTTTGCATAAAAATGGTTTTTGAGTGTTTTTGAAAGAATTAGAGTTGATTTTGTGGTTAAAATTCAAAATTCCAAGAATTAAACTTGTTCCAAATCATCTCCGAAGCAAAACCTGATCAAGATCAATCAAATTCACAAACTTTTGAAAATCAGAGATCAAAATAACCGTTTTTCAAAGTGTAACCGTTTTTCAAAATCAGAAATGGGCAAACCTGGATCTGTGTGGTCGAAGGTGTAAATTTTGGGCGAACCTGAGTGTATTTTTGGGCGAACCTAGGAGTTTTTGGGCGAACCTAGAATTTTTCTGTTGAATTATTCACATTCGGGTCACATTTTTCACGTTCGATTGATCGGGCGGGCGAACCTGGAACTAAAACGGGCGAACCTGGATTGTTTTGGGCGAATGTGAAAAGTGTTAGTGTGTTTTTACTTTCTGATGAGATTTTACATTCGGGTGTTACTGTTTGGGCGAATCTGAAGCAGAAAGGGACGAAGGTGAACCATATTGGGCGAACCTAGAGCTAGTTTTTGGAAAATTTTCTAAGTGTTGAATTTCTCGAAGTTCGTGATCATGTGGAATTTTCCAACTACTCCGACACCAGCAACTACACAACCACAACAGCAGGTGATGGACCCATGGACGGTAGCAACGCAGAAGACGAGCACACAGTCTTCGCAGCCGGTTAACTACATGACTCAAAGTGCACCTCCAGCACACAGTCTTCGCAGCCGGTTAACTACATGACTCAAACTACAAATGCTATTTCCACACTGATTAATGATTTGTCTTCAGGTAGCGGGACTCGGCCACCGAAGCTTATGGAGATTCAAGAATACAATCAGTGGCAGAAAAAGTTCAAAATACATCTGGAAGGGATGGGAGTGGAAGGTGCTGAAGCATGGAACATGATTGCTAAAGGTTACACACCACCAGTTTTGGAGAACACAGGTGAACCAGTGCCATTGGAGAGCATGGCTGAGGATGAGAAAAAGAAGTTTGCTGTGGAGAAAAAGGCGTTTTCCCAATTGACACAGGCAATCACAAATGATCTTTTGCATCAGTTTGGGACTTGCACAACATCTAAGGCACTATGGGAAGCACTTAAAAGAAGGCATGATGGAAATGAGAAGACTAGAGGTCTAAGGATGGAAGAACTGAGAAAGGAGTTTGAGAATTTTTTTTATATTGGAAATGAAACTTTGAAAGAACTAACTCCAAGATATAATCATTTGTTATCTGAATTGTCTAGCTATGGTATACAGATTCCTATGGCAAAGCAGGTGGACAAGTTTGCAGATGCATTACCACCAAACTGGGATCAGCATGTGGAAGTCCTGAAGGAGAAGGATGCTTATCAATACTGGTCTATTCAAGAGTTCATAGAGAAGCTGGAAAACAAAGAATTGGAAGAGAAGAGGAAAGCTAGAAGAGCACAGATCCCTCAGAATCCCAACTTATACTTTGGAGGATCTCCAGTTCCAGCTAGTACTGTTGGGTTAAAATGAGACCACAGTTACCAGGTTTAACCATGTTAAGTTTTATGTTAAAGTTAGAGGGTTAGATATGTAATTATAGCATAGTTTATGCTGAAAACCCTAAGCTGCGTACTTAAAGCACGGGGACTGCGAACTTAATGTTAAGTTCGCAGTCTTCAGGTTTGGCTATAAATAGAAGCTCATTTGTGCAGCTAGGGTTAGGGTTTTTGATGTATCTTTGAGAGCACAAGTTAAAGGTGCGAACTTATTTCATATAGTGCGAACTTATCCATGGTGTTTACTGCTGAATCTTTAATGGAATCGTGTCTTTATGTTTCTTGTGTGTCGGTCTTTATAATCTTCATCTAGTTCTTTAACTTGTCTTGATTAATCAACTAAAACACCTAACAAATAGGTGTTTCTAGTTGATAACAATCTAGTGCACACTTAAGATCTAGTATTTTTGGGACTACAATTTGGTATCAGAGCCTCTGTGCTCGAGATTGTATCTATCTAAAGATATCAAAACCCTCCTTGTTAGTTTTTACTTTCAAGTTTTTCAAAATTTTAGTGTTTATCAAAGTTTGAATATTTTCATTGTTTTGCCTTAAAATCTTGTGAAAAGTGTTTCTAAGGTGTTTAAAAGTTATTATCTTCATTAGAAACATCATTCAAGAGCCTCAAAACAATTGAAAATCTCTTGGACATGTTTTTGGAAAGTTAAAAAAAATTCATCAGCCGAGTCTGCGCACTTATTGTGCGAACTTAGCTCAAAATCTGCGAACTTATTTCTTGATTTTGAGTACTTGTTTCTTGCCTGTGAGTACTTGTCTCAAAAACTGAGTACTTGTTTCAAGCATTAATTACTTAATTTTGCGTACTTGTCTCATAAGTGTGAACTTGTTTCTTGCTTGTGAGTACTTGTTTCAAGAGTTGAGTACTTAGCTCATAAGTTGCATACTTGATATTTCAAGGTGTGCACTTATTAACAGCCACAGCTGCGCACTTAATCCAAAAGTGTGTGCACTTGTGTCTGTGTGAGCACTTAAATTTACACAAGGCTTTATAGCTTTCTCTCTCCTGGCACCACAACTAGGGTTTCTGCATACTTATCTGAAATCTCTAGTTGGTGTGCGAACTTACTGAAAAGGTGCATTTTCTGAGCACTTGGCTAGGGTTACTGCGAACTTAAATCTTAAACGAGAGTTTAAGTGTCTGCGTACTTGTACAAGTGCGCAGGCTGATCAGTCAAGACTGAGTACTTGTGCTGCTCTGACTTGGCTGAACTGCGAACTTAAGCCAAAGTGTGTGTGCTACAGGGACTGCGTACTTAACAGGAGAATCAGGGACTTATCTTTGCTGTTTATCTGTTTCAGGTTTCCAAGAACTGCGAACTTAGACTGCAAACTGTGAACTTGAGCTGAGTGCGTACTTACCTGCGTACTTGTGGACTGTTTTGACTTTTCAAGGACTTTGGACTATAACTTGCTAATCAATTCAATCACAAACCTAAAATCAATCTTAAATCATGTCTGGTAACAACTCATTCCAAGTTAACCCCATAACTCAAGCTGAACTTGAAACTGGCACTATAACACGTATTCCCAAGTTAATGGGTGCAGAAGATTATGGCACATGGAAGAACAGAATGAAAGCTTTCTACTTTGTCAACGATCACACCCAATGGAACTCAGTCCAGCTCGGACCTCACATTCCCACCAGAACCACTGATGCTGGAGAAGTGTTCAACACTGATCCCACCACATACACTGATCTCGACAAACAACTGCTGCAGAGAGATCACAAAGCCTACGGTGCTCTCACCATGGCTTTGTCAAATGATGTTTACAATATGTTTGAAGAATACGGATCAGCGCACGATCTGTGGTTTGCTCTGAGTGAGTATTATGAAGGCAATGCTGAGATGAGGCAAAACAAACAAGATATGATTCAAAAGGAGTACGATATGTTTGGAAGTATTCGTGGTGAGAGTCTGTCTTCACACATTGACAGGTTCATGAATTTGTTGACCAAGATGAAGAAAGCGGGTATTCCTGTAAACAACCGGAATTCTATCAAGAAGCTGCTCGATTCTCTCCCAAAGGAGTGGAGTGTCCAATGTATGTTGATCAAAAAGGACTACTTGGATGCTCAGTCTACTTTGGCAGATCTCATAAACACTCTGAAATCATTTGAGATGGACATCACTAAAAGAGAAATGAATCAGACTGTCCCGAAGGTGACTCCCAGCAGTGCTATGAAGAATCTGGCTTTGATGGCCCCAATTGGTGATATGAGTTCAAGTTCGGTGCATTCGTATGTGGATTCTGCAGGGATTGGTAGTTCAAGTTCTGGGAAAGCTCCAATGTATTCTGAAAGGGCTGCAAAGACTCTAACTCCACAGGCTGCTAAACTAGCTGCTGAACATGTGGAACTGTTCAACTCATTCATGAGCAGTTTTGAAGCTTTGAAGACAGGAGAGATCAAAAATGAGATGATGTCCCCAGAGGACATGTACCAGGTTGACCCAGATGACATGGAAGAGATGGATCTGAAATGGCAGATGGCTATGATCACTTTACGAGTGAAGCGTTTTCAAGACAGAACCGGAAGAAGAGTAGGTATGGGAAAGGCTGGGTTTGATAAGTCCAAGATCAGGTGTTACAACTGCAAGGTCCTCGGGCATTTCAAGTACGAATGCCCCACACTGAACCAAGCTGAAATCAAGCCTGCAAAAAGGTTGGTGGCTATAACCGATGGTAATGAGGGAAACGATAAGGAACCACAAAAGGCTTTGGTTGTTGAAGACTTCGACTGGGGAGAAGAGGCCGCTGCTGCTGAAGTTGAGGTGAACAAAGCCCTGATGGCCACAATCTGCACCAAATCTTCTAGTGGCGTGAACTCTGTTGAAGGATCTTCTGCTGAGGTTCTAAAGGGGGAAATGCAGAAGTATGCCGGGCTGAAGAGTGTGTTGACTGATGATAAGGTTAATGATGAGAAAAGAGAGGAGGCGCTGATAGCTGAAAAGACTTCATCAGAGAAGGTTGCTGAGGAGGTGAAAAGCTCGTCTAAGAAAGCTGAGGAAAGGGACATGGTAAATATTCCTTTAGAAATTAAATCTAAACTGTGCTCACCTAGGTGTGTTACAGCTGTCGCATACTGTTTATCACACAACAGACGAGTTCTAAGAGAAATGGATGACATTCGTAAAATCAATTCTGAAATGAAAGAAAATGAGTGGGCATATCAGCGAAAGTTAAATGCAACTCTAGCTGAAATGCAAACTTTAAAAGAATTTGTGCTTAAGAAAGATTTTCTGATAAACGATTTAACCTCAAAACTAGAGAAATCTAGAAATGAGACAACTCGTCTTCAAATTGTTGTGGATAAATGGAATGTGAGCAAACGGGCTCATGCTGATATAATCGAGTGTGGGAGACAATCATTCGTAAAGGATGGAATTGGGTACAAGGATAAGAATGGAATCGAAAGATCTCTATTCTTACCTTTGAGCCAAAGTGAATACATACCCATTCCATCACCTCATCCAAAAAATGACCTTTTTGAAAATAAATGTGATGAATCTGAGTCAGATACTAACATAAGTAAAAGCAATGCAGATGTGACCCAACAGGCTCAGGTGGAGGATGATGTGTGTTGTGGTGGGCAGACAGTGGGTTTAGGACATCCGGGTGCCAATTACTCAACAGTGAATTGGTTTATCTGGAACAATGAAAATTCGAAAAACAATTCTATTTTGGATGAATGTAAAACTTTAACTAAATCGGATGACTGTAATAGTTTGCCTAGGATGGATGACTGTAATAGTTTAACTAGGTTGGATGACTGTAAACTTGATTTGAAAGGAGCTGTGGCTCCCGATGATAGGAAGCCTCCTATCAAACGATCTAATGTTTGTGTTGAAAATGTTATTCCTGTGTGTGTTGATCTTAATGTTGCATTCTCTGATGATAATCATGTGGTCAAACCATCTGTGTTTGTGCCAGAACTTAAGCGTAACAGGTTTGGGAAATTTCTCACTGAGAAAATCCCAGAATTTATCCCCTCATCCACAGATGTATCAGGTTCTGAAGAATCACAAAGTGAAACAGGTACCTCAAGTTCTGAAGAATCACTGAGTGATACAGAGAGCAGCTGCAGCTTAACTAATCTGGACATCAATGAAGAATCAAGTAGCAACAGGGAAGAATCAAGCTCAACCGAAAGCTCAAGATCAAACAAGATCAAGAAAAGAACATCACAACCATCATCATCCAGATCTTCTCCTAAGATCAAGCCTAAGCATTCTAAATGCTTCAGATGTGGAAAAGAGGGTCACGTGGTCAAGAACTGTCACATAAAACCTAAATCACAAAAAGATGTCAAAACACAAAACTCTTTTTCGGATCAATTAAGAAATCTTCAAGAAACCGTAAAAAGTTTTGTTAAAAATACACAAATTTGGAAGAAACAAGAGTCAACTTTGGGAGAGAACCATGACAGATCAAAAGTTAAACAAACTTGGATTCCCAAAGTTACTTAAGTTTCAGGCAAAATCACCACTGTACATAGATTTTCTTTAGTTTAGCTTTGTTTCTCTTTTGTTTTTGTTTGTGCAGAATAAATTACAAAAATGGCTGATAGCTCTCATGAGAATTCTATGGCATGTCGACAGCGGCGCTTCAAGACACATGACAGGACTGAAAGAACTCCTCAAGAACTATCGGTTCATCGATGGAGAATTTGTAGCGTTCGCCGGGAATGAGAAGGGTGGAAAGATCGTTGGCATAGGAGATGTAGTCTCTGACGCGCTAACACTTGAGGACGTCAACTATGTTCCAGAACTGTGCTACAATCTTTTGAGTGTATCACAAGTCTGTGACAAAGGAATCTCAGTGTTGTTTAACGACATGGAATGCATCTTCCTAAAGCCAGGATTTAAACCATCCACTGACATGATCATGCTAAAAGCCCCCAGACAAAACAATACTTATGTGATAAACATGAGGGATGCCAAGTCTGAACAACCAATGACTTGTCTTCTGTCCAAGGCATCCGAGTCAGAGTCACTGTTATGGCACAGGCGATTAGGTCATGTTAACTTTAAAAATATAAACAAACTTTCCAAACTTAATCTAGTCAGAGGTCTTCCTTCTAAGGAATTCCCTTTTTCTGAAAAATGTTTAGCATGTGCCAAAGGTAAACAACATAAGAAATCGCACAAGTCCAAAACAGTGAACTCAATTGACTCACCTCTTCAATTATTACATATGGATCTTTTTGGTCCTATCAGTGTAAAAAGCTTGGGTAAAAAGTCTTACTGTTTGGTGATTACGGATGACTTCTCTCGCTTTACATGGGTGTACTTCTTGGAATTCAAGAGTGAGGCTGCTGAGACCTTGATGCTGTTCGTTCCTTTGATCGAGAATATAATCAAGTTGAAAGTAAAGTCAATCAGAAGTGATCATGGAACAGAATTCAAGAACCAAACTTTTGTGACGTTCTGCAGCGGGAAAGGAATTCATCTCCAATATAGTGCTACAAGGACTCCTCAGCAAAATGGAGTGGCTGAAAGGAAGAATCGTACGCTTATTGAAGCTGCCAGAACCATGCTCATTGACTCTAAGTTACCGATCATCTTCTGGGCAGAAGCTGTGAATACCGCCTGTTATGTTCTTAACAGGGTCTTGATTGTCAAGCCTCGTGGGAAAACAGCTTATGAATTGCTTTTCAAAAGAAAACCTCTCATCGATTATTTCAGGCCGTTTGGATGTTCCTGCACTCTTCTAAACAACTTTGAGAATATCATGAAGTTTGATGCTGTTGGAGACGAATGTTTCTTTGTTGGATACTCGTCTAGTCAAAAGGCTTATCGAGTATACAACAAACGTACCAAGATGGTTCTGGAATCCTTTTATGTTGACTGGCAAGAATCCAACTCTACCAATGTTGGAACCGGTCCTGACTGGTTCTTTGATGTGGATGTTGTATTCAATCACTTTGTCATTCCTGAAAAGCAAGCTCATGCAGAACAAGCTCCTGAAAATCAAGCCACAAGCTCATCTCCCTTTGGAAATATTCTCTACTCCTCTGATGATGAAGTCGCACCGTTTACCACCCGTTTCTCTCCCCTGGTTGCTGATCCTATTGTTCCTCAACTTAATAATGGTGATACTACTGCTGAAACCTCTAACATTCCTGAAAGCACGTCAAATGCTGAAGGAACACAATCAAATCAGCAGTCTGTAAATGATCCATCCAGTTCTTCTACACCTGGAGATCATCTTTCGAACCTTCCTCTTCAAGTGCAAGAAGAAGAAAATATGGGATTTAAGTCTTCTAAGGACCATCCAATTGAAAATGTCATTGGACCAATCAGTGAGGGTGTTCTTACCAGAAATCAGACAGACAAGCTCAACACTGCTCTCTCAGCATTCTTATCTCAAACAGTACCTTTCAGCATTGAAGATGCAGTTAGAGATGCAAGCTGGGTTGAGGCCATGCAGGAAGAACTGTTTCAGTTCAGAAAGCTCAAAGTGTGGGAGCTCGTTGATCTGCCTGAAGGAAAATATCCTATTGGGACAAGATGGGTTTTTCGCAACAAGATGGATGAACGTGGCGTGGTAATCAAGAACAAAGCTCGTCTGGTTGTTCAAGGATTTCGTCAGCAGGAGGGAATTGATTATGAGGAAGTCTTCGCTCCAGTCGCTCGACTTGAAGCCATACGCATCTTCTTGGCATATGCTTCATATCGAAATTTTAAAGTCTTTCAGATGGACGTGAAGAGCGCTTTCTTATATGGGAAGATCAAAGAAGAAGTCTATGTGTGCCAACCGCCCGGATTCGAAGACCCTCATCATCCAAACAGATACTACAAATTGGACAAGGCTCTCTATGGTCTCCATCAAGCTCCTAGAGCTTGGTATGAGACCTTGTCCTCATATCTGTTGCAAAATGGATACACGAGAGGGAAGATCGACATGACCTTGTTCACCAAAGAAGTCAACAAACATTCTATCCTTGTTCAGATTTATGTTGATGATATTATCTTTGGTTCAACTGACGAAAATTTGTGCAGGGAATTTGAAAGCATCATGAAGTCTCAATTTGAAATGAGCATGATGGGAGAACTATCATTTTTCTTAGGTCTTGAAGTCCAACAAAAGGAAGAAGGTATTCTCATTCATCAAGCTAAATACACAAGAGACATTCTGGCGAAGTACAACCTGTCGGATTGCAAACCGTCCAACACTCCTTTTGCAGCTCAAACAACACTTGTACCAGATCTTGAAGGACCTTCTGTGAACCCGCACACTTACCGTTCTATGATTGGCTCCTTGATGTATCTTACAGCTAGCAGACCGGACATCATGTGGGCAGTTGGATGCTGTGCTCGCTTTCAGTCAAACCCAAAACAATCTCATGAGACTGCAGTCAAAAGAATCTTCCGCTACCTCAAAGGAACACCAAAACTTGGTTTATGGTATCCTAAGAGTGACAATTTTGACCTAATTGCGTACTCTGATAGTGATCATGCAGGTTGCAGGATTGACCGAAAGTCTGTCTCTGGTGGCTGTCAATTTCTTGGAAACAGGCTCGTGTCATGGCAGAGCAAGAAACAGACCACTGTGTCTATATCTACCGCTCAAGCTGAGTACACAGCCGCATCCAGTTGTTGCTGTCAAGTGTTGTGGATCCAAAATCAGCTGTTGGATTACGGTTTGAATATCATGAGAACCCCAATCTACATTGATAATGATGCTTGTCGTGACATTGTGAAGAATCCAATTGATCATTCAAAAACTAAACATATTGAAATTCGGATTCATTCAATTCGCGATGCGCACGACAAGGGGTACATACAGGTGTTGCCTATCGATACTGCTGATCAAAAGGCAGATATCTTTACCAAAGCTTTCGACAAAACCCGTTTTCGTCAGTTGGTGACTTGGTTAGAAATGATCAACTTTGAATGATTTCATTTATGTTAAAAAAAAAAAAAAAAAAAAAAAAACTTTACTTTGTGAATAAATTATAGAAAAATCTTATGTTTTAAAATAAAATAAAGATTTTTGGGGGAGAAATAAACCGGTAAATCCCAAATTTGCAAGTTTTAAAAACTTTTTCAAAACAATCAAGAAATGATAGAGACTAATCATATTTGTCAGCATGTGAATAGGACCCAGAGGACGTTGTGGCTTAAAGCAACGACATGTCGGTAGATTCAGCCTGGAATTGAGTAAACTGCTAAAAGATGACAAACTAAAAGTCTACACGAGGTGCTGGATTCCCACTGTGCTTCAGGCTTGCACAAGCTGAGTCCGGTCATACACAGGTTGAGAGATCAAAAGACACAGAAAATTTTGTGCATAAGCAATCAAAAGACACCTAAGAGTGCAAGCTACCAAAGCGGGGCTATTAAAATCAAAATGAGCAACAAAAGACACGCAATGTTAGTGACGTGCAAACATATAGATAGCTCACAAAAGCAATCAGATGATAATCTTCTCTGCTTATGGGAACATAGACCTGAAGCTCTCATCATCTGATTGACATAATGATCATCTTCTCTGCTTATGGAAACATAGACCTGAAGCTCTCATCATTATATCTCAATAAACCTTGAGGATTGGTAGGCTTACACCTGGCACAAGTGGGGTCCATTAACATGTCGTCAATATTACCAAAACATGATAAAGATCATCATATAAAGTATGTTGAAAGACGAGAGGCATGGATTTAAGTGGACAATTATACCGACAGTTTTTCTTGGGCTACAGCTATCCAAAGGAAAGTTGAAACGTGGTCTGGCAGGTATGACTGGTATGATCTTGATGCAAAAGGTGAGAAACGGTTGATCTCTAAACTCAAATCTTTGGTTAAAAAGGCTATTTTCTTGTTTGTGGGCCTGCGCACTTAACTGTCTATTAAAATCTTAGTGGGCCTGTGAACTTAACTCATTGAAAACCTTTGTTGGGCCTGCGCACTTGACAAGAGTTTTGGGCCTGCGCACTTAAGGGCCAAGTACGCAGCCCAAACAATTTACCTATAAATACGCAGTTAAATTTCTCATTTTAACTTTTTATTTTTCAAAACCCTAAAGTTTTCACCACCCAACTGCCGTCGTCTTCATCCTCAGCCACCACTTGACCACCACATTCATCTTCAACAAAACAACCAACAAAACCACCTGTGAACCACCGTTCTTGATCCATTCCCCTCTATTCTCTTTCGTGTTTGTGTGTTTGATTAAAGGTAGTTCAGTGATTCTAACCTATTTCTTCGTGTATAACAGGATCTGAGGATTGAAATCAGTAAAATCAGTTGATGTTTGGGGTTTTTGATGAACTGCGCACTTAAAACTTGAAGAACTGCGCACTTGTTTCATATGAATGCGCACTTGCTTCATATGATTCAAGAATCAAAACCCTAATATAACTGCGTACTTGGGTGTGGACTTAAAATCCTAAACGAAAGTTTGGGTGGCTGCGTACTAGTCTAGTACGCAGACCTGATAACCCTTCACAAGCCGTTACCATGCCCGAGTAAAACCAAGTGCGCACTAAATATTTCCGAGTAAAACCAAGTGCGCACTTAGGTTACATGTAACCTACCTGACCTGTTGACTGCGTACCAAGCAACAAGTACTCAGTCCTGATTTGGACTGCGAACTTAATCTGTGGACTTAATCTTGGACCAAACTGTTGACCAGTGACTTGACTTTACAGGACATTTGACCGGACTACGTACCTTGACTCATTAATCCTTAAAACTAAAACTGGACTAAAATGACTGTTAAAATGAAAAACGAAACATGTCATACACACTTTAAAATCTAATCCATAAAATGAATAACACACGTAAAACCAACTTAAAACCAAACCTAGTCTAAGTACGTCGTCCGTCAAAGAAAATGAAGTGTCTGTCATTAGTCAATTCAAAATCAAAATTCTAACTTAATTTTCGTGCACGTGTCCAACACAGATGGCTCTTGAATGGGATTCTAGAGGTATGCACAACCAGCCGATAATTCTGGAAACTGATGATTCAAAGTTTCGGGACGTTGTTGCATGGATCAGGAGAAGCAGGATCGGATATGCAGTAGAGCAGCAAGTTGAAGTCTACAGTTCTCACATTGAAGACTTCTGGCGATCTGCTAGAGTGGAGACAGTGGCACGTGTCAAGAGAATTAAAGCCACAGTCAGAAACAAGGCAGTTATCATCACAGAAGACACAGTGAGAAAGGTTCTAAGATTTCAGGATCAACCAGAGACTGTCAGATCTTTACCGAAGACCGTGATTCATCAAGAGTTCCTGAACTTTGGATACAAAGGAGACTTCGATGCAAGGGGTGATATCAAAAAGAGTCATTTAACCAGAGATTGGAAGCTTATCTGTCATGTATTCCTGATGTCTTTATGTCACCGAAAAGGGGGTTACAATGCACTCAGTCCCGACTGGGCAACAGCCATGATTAAAGTCTGCAAGAATGAGCCTTTTAATCTGTCGGGATTGGTATTTGACTGTATGGTGAGGAATGCTCAAGCTGAGAAGAAGAAGTGGACGATGTATCCACGATTTGTTCAGATGATGATTAACTCGCAGCATGAGGATCTGCCCCTTGGTGATAAATACGGTTTTTCCAAGGGTGCACGATTCTTCACTGAGTGCAACACACCTGATTGGGAACCCCTGCTGGAAAGCATGTACTCTGCTCAACGCTATCCAGTTGTTATGAAGTTGTACAGTGAGATGAAGAGAAGAAGACAATATGCTGCTAGAAATCAACAACCAACTGTAACCGAACCTGAACCTGCCCCTACTGAATCTGCTCCTACTGTACCTGCTACTACTGTATCTGCTACTACAGTGCCTCAGCACACTGCTGAAGAAGTTGCTCGAGAAAGAACTGTTGGTAAAAGGGCAGCATCTGATCCTGTTCCACAAAGGCCGACCAAACGAAACAGGCCTACGGGTTTACTTCAGCAAGGGAGAGAATCGTTGACTCCCGAGGAACTCGAAATGGCTGAAGCTGCCAGACTGAATGCTGAACGTGCAAAGGCAGAGAGAAGAAGAAGAAGAGAACAGTTGCCCGAGTCTGAGAGGCCACGGGTTATGACAGAAGAAGATGAGGAAAATGAAGCAATTCTGGAACAGATGTTTGGTGTGGAGGGTCAACCTGGGCCTTCCACTGCCAGGCCAGGGCCCTCTACTGCTAGGCCTGGCCCTTCCTCTGAAAGACCACCCATTCCCAAGCCTCCAGCAAAGAAACAATCAGTACCTTCCTCGTCTGTTCCTGGTGCATCTCGTCAAAAACCGGTGCATCAAGAATTGTATGAGAAGTTATCTAAGGAAGTGGGAAAGAATGCTGCCAAGGAAATCTGTATGTTGAAGAATCAGATCTATAATAATCAGGAGTTGAGAAAGAAGCTAAAGAAGTTGAAGCACAAGAACCGAAGTCTTGAAAAGGTGGTTAAAGATCAGCGTTATCTGATAAAGTTTCAGACTGAGGTACAGATGAAGATGTTTGATATGCTTCAGGAGTTAAAGACTCAGGGTACCGATGTTCCTAGAATGACGTTTGATGAAGCTTTTGACTTCGGGAAATTTATGGAAGAAGAAAAGGAGAAAGAAAGAAAGGAGGAAGAGAGTGATGTAGATGAGATAAGTGAAGACGAGATGCCTGAGACGTTTGTAGAAATCGGTGCGGGGGAAAACACAGTGTATGAGATGGATGATGGGTACGTATTGGATCCTGAGAGAGCAAGTTGGTTTCCAAGAAGACCAATCACCATTCCGGCGTTGCACCAGACCATTCACCATACTCGTGCATCTCATCAAGAAAGAGTTGTCTGCTGGGGATATGATGGGTTTAAACGTCTTTTCTTTGTGAAGCGAAGGGGAGGTGTTATTCAGTACTTCAAGGGTCGACCGAATTTGAGGACCCTTCCAAGATGGGACATACGAGAGATGTGCAGAACACCTTTTCTAAACCACTCTGGGTGTACCACTGCTGACATGGTGTCTGTGTTTATTGAAGATGAATGTGCACGTGACTTCAAGAACTGGAAGCCACAGAAGCCAAGGCGAAGGATGTCGAAGAAAAGAATTGATCCTGCAACCGGACGGGGAATGATAACCTATGTGATAGACCCTCCAGATGTCGTCACTAGGGTTCCCATTCGTCCAGAGCTTCCTGTACTTTTGGCGGACTTCAAGAAGTGGTTTTATGACAGCAGAACCGGTGAAGCCGTAATCAAACTGAGAGATGATACAGAGGCACTGAGAATAGTGGATCCAGTGGACGTGTTTGCTCTGAATCCATCTGATTTAACTACTCTCTTTGCTAATCAGATAAATGTTGGTGCTGGTAACGTGTTGTTTGAGGAAGCTGTCTTGTTTAGAAGGGCTGTGGAAAGAGCGCTGAAGCGAAAGCAAGAACTGATCGATCTGGTGGCGAAGATCAACGCAGCTGACAAAGCGAAAGATGACAGAGCGCTAGCTGCTGCTGCTGCTGCAAAGAAATCAGAAGCTGAAGCTACTTCAGAGGTTCAAACACAAGCTTCTCCAGCAACAGTTGATCCTGAACCTGAGCCTTCACAAGTACCACCAGTCTCTCCAAGCACAGCTCCAGAGACTCAGCAAGATCAAGCAACTGTAGATCTAGCTGAGTTATTCATTCAAGAGCCACCCACTGAAGTGCCATCCACTGAAGAAACACATGCTGAAGCACCTCATACTGAAGAACCAATCATTGAAGAAAGCATAGTTCAAGCACTCCCGGCACAGCAAGCAAGAGAAGAGGGGGAGTTGAGTGATGTCGAGATAGACTGATTGTGTAGCACTGGTAGCTGTGGTCTAGGGGGAGTATTGTTGGGTTAAAATGAGACCACAGTTACCAGGTTTAACCATGTTAAGTTTTATGTTAAAGTTAGAGGGTTAGATATGTAATTATAGCATAGTTTATGCTGAAAACCCTAAGCTGCGTACTTAAAGCACGGGGACTGCGAACTTAATGTTAAGTTCGCAGTCTTCAGGTTTGGCTATAAATAGAAGCTCATTTGTGCAGCTAGGGTTAGGGTTTTTGATGTATCTTTGAGAGCACAAGTTAAAGGTGCGTACTTATTTCATATAGTGCGAACTTATCCATGGTGTTTACTGCTGAATCTTTAATGGAATCGTGTCTTTATGTTTCTTGTGTGTCGGTCTTTATAATCTTCATCTAGTTCTTTAACTTGTCTTGATTAATCAACTAAAACACCTAACAAATAGGTGTTTCTAGTTGATAACAATCTAGTGCACACTTAAGATCTAGTATTTTTGGGACTACAAGTACATCAAGCTCAGGAGAGCTAGTAGCACCACATGTTGCATGTATATCCAATGTTATGGAATCACCTACCATCAACTACCATCAACAAACATCATCCTTTTCACAACCATCACCACAACAACAATACAACAATTCATACATTCCACCATTCTCCCCAATGCAACAAGCAGCTTTCTACACTGCTAACCAATCTCAACAACAACCAATGAACCAACCTAATCAACAAACGGTGGTTTTGGAGACATCTAACTTGGGTAATGTGACGGTTGAAGTTGCTCAGCAACACATTGCATTAGTCTCTGCAATGGTCTCATCCTACAATGGACTAGTTGCTAGTCAAATTGGGAATAACAACTTGACCAATGAAGACTACGCACAGATAGACAAGGAAGAGATGGAACTCATTGATATCCAATGGGCCTTTGCAAGCATAATGAGAAGAGCAACAGAATTTATCGAGAAGACAGGTAGAACTGATTTGGGAACTTCTCCTAACACAAACTACGGGTTCAATAAGGAGAAAGTTACTTGTTTTAACTGTGGAGGGAAAGGTCACTTTAAAAGAGAATGCACCCAGCCACCAAAACAAGGTAATAGGAACCCATTCAATGCAAGCTATCAGAACCGTCAACAACAAAACCAAAACCAAGTTTCTTACCAAAACAATAACAACTACCAAAACCGTCAAAACAACTTTAATAACAACCAAAACAGACAACCAAACACACCAAACCAGACACAAAACCAATCACCAAACAATGCTAACCGAACTGTCATACCAATAACTACACCAAATGAGACACATCAGAATGCCAATCAGAATCAAGCATTGGTGACTCAACAAGATGAGAGGTTTGACTGGTCGAGTATGCAGATAGGTGTTGAGGAAATTACTACTGGTGGCAATGTGGCTTGTGTTGCGTATCAGGTTGATATTGAAGATTCAGTGATGGATGAGAAGGTAGAAACTGAGGTTGAAAGTGATGAGTCTGAGGCTGAGATGGATGTGGAGACTAAACCTGTTGAGGTTAATGTTGAGGTTAAAGCTGAAGAGATTAATTCTGGAGTTGTGATTGATACTGTTTCTAATGTCCCTGAGGAGTGTGAATCGGTTTATTCTGATTCAGACAGTGAATCGAATACGGAAGCAAGTGTTGATTCTCTAGATGATGATATAGATCAGTTGCTCGCAGAAGCGGATTTTCTGATGACAAGGAAGTCGTGCATTGCAGATGATGCTTTCACAAAGATTGATTATACCAGATTCTTTGCAGGAAAGGAAGCTCATTTCGCATTGATGGCCATGACTGATCCGCCAAAACCTGTAAGTTCTGAGTGTAGCACTGATGTTACTAATGATAAATATTGTGGTACATGTGATAGATTGACTGAGGAGAATAAACAACTCCGTGTTCAACGTGATAGTGCTATCATGAATAGTCAATCTACTCGCAAAGAGTTGAATGCTTTTAACAAAGTATTAGATGGCTACAAAAAGGACATTTCCGACTTGAAAAACACTTTGTCTTTAAAACAATTGGCAATTAACAATTATATCAATGAAATTGAAAACACCAAGTTGGAAATGGCCGCCATCAAATGCTTTGCTGAGAAAGTAAACAAAAAGCTGGAAAGTTATAAGCATATTGCTTATGTGGTAGACCATATCATTGATGATCAAACCACCAATTATCGGTCTGTACCATCTCCGGTTCTTTTTGAAAACCATAATTGTCACCAAGTGACACCGGAGAGTTCGGTAAAATCTGATTCAGCATCGGAAAATGAATCTAATACCTCGAGTATTGGTGATCCAAATTCCGATGTTAGACCGATTTTGGGTATCAATGATGAGGGTGTTACTGCTGAGAGTGTAGATTCAGACACTGAGAGTGATGACACTGGTTGTAATCAAAATGTTAATGCATGTGAGATTCCAAAAGAAAATCACATCATTACAAATGAACCAGTTTCACCATCTCAGATTGTGATTCCGATGGCAAATGCTAATCGTGAAAAGAAGTCTGAGAAAAATGTGGTTAAGAAAGATCTTGAAAAGAATGCTAAGAATGAACAGTGTGACAAACCTGTCAAGGTGTTTTATCGGATGGAAGGATCCGATAAGATCATCTCTGACGAGGACTTTCCAATAAAAGATGTTAACTATGCTAAAATTGACAAAATATGGCAAGAAAGCACCATTTGGTTCCCAAAACATGAGAGAACAAATGAGATTCCACCAGCATTATTAAAGAAATTATATTTGGATGTTCCTCAAGAACCAAAGGTCCATGTCACAGAGTTTGTTCGACCCAAAAACAGAGCTAATGGTTTTAATGAGCCTACTTACTCAAAAGGGCCACTCCCTGAGAGTTTAAGGAAGCAACAGTACAATGATCAATACCCTGTTAGATCATTTGCTCAACCAAATGCTCCGAATGTTTTTGAAGAGTACCGTGCGTGCTTTAAATGTGGGGAACGAGGGCATTTACTTGCTCAGTGCCCATATGTAAGGCATAAGAGGCACGAGGTTGAAGTGAGGAATTCCATGAGGAAACCGATTGATCATTATGTGCCACCACATAGGAGAGTTGTTCCTCAACAACCACAACCGTTTTATAATCAAAACAATTTTCACCAAATGAGGAACACTCGTCCAATGCAATATGATCGAAGGAATCGGATTGCTATGGAACAATCATGGAGAAAGCCTGTGGTGAACGCAACAGTTGATAGGCAAAAGGTTCCACCAAAACCAATTGTCAAATCAAATGTTGGACCTAAGTCTGTTAAATCAGATAAGGTTACCAAGAGAGTTACATTTGCTAACAATGTTCAGAAACCAACTGAGAACCCAAAGTCTCAGATTCGCATCTTGAAAAGGTCTGAACAATCTTGGTCACCCAATGGTACTCCAGGAGCCTCAACTTCAAGAGTTAATGAGAAAAAGGAAACTATTTTGAACAATCAGAAAAAGATTGATCAAAAAGTTGTTGACAATGCTTGTGAAAATGTTACTTTGAAACCTGATGTTCAAAGACCCAAGACTCAGGCTTGGGTCCCCCGAAAGAACTAACTGATTTATTTTTTGTGTGCAGGGAGCTTCAGCTGGCCCTATTAGCAGTCTTTGGATTGTTGATAGTGGAGCTTCAGGCCACATGACAGGGGATCTTGCGTTGCTGTTCGACGTGAAGAACATCAATGGAGGGTATGTAGCTTTCGCAGGAAATAAAGGTGGATATATCACAATGGAAGGAAGTGTGAGCAATGGGATAGTGAGTTTCGAGCGGATTTCGTATGTGAAGCAGATTGACTATAATCTGTTGAGTGTCAGTCAAATATGTGATAAGCAATTTACTGTGCATTTTGATGACAAATCCTACTATATTCTGAAACCGGGCTTTACAATTCCTAAAGAGTGGACAATGTTGAAGGCACCTCGCGTCAACAATCTATACATTCTTGATATGTCCAAGGCAATGACATCACAGGGGCAGATAACATGTTTTCTATCAAAAGCGACAGAGAAAGAATCGATAATGTGGCACCGAAGAATGGGGCACATTCATCTGAGGAAAATGAATCAACTTGTGAGAAATGGACCTGTCGATGGAGTAAACGTGAAACATTTCCATCTAAATGACAAGTGTGTGAGTTGTAAAAAGGGGAAGCAACACAAACAGTCCCACAAAGTGAAAAAGGTTAACTCTGTTGAGATGCCACTTGAGCGACTGCACATGGATCTTTTCGGACCGGTCAAGCGCAAAAGTTATCTTGGAGAGCTTTATTGTTTAGTCTTCACTGACGATTACTCAAGATTTTCATGGGTGATGTGTTTGCAGAATAAAAGTGACACCTTTATCAACCTAAAAGTTCTGTTCACTCGATTGGAGAATCTCTACAAAGTGAAAATTAAGAGAATTCGGAGTGACAATGGGACGGAGTTCAAAAATGCCAAGATGGATGAACTTTGTGAAAACAAAGGGATACATCATGAATATTCGGCTCCGTACACCCCACAACAGAACGGTGTTGCTGAACGAAAGAATAGGACTCTAATTGAAGCGGCTAGAACGATGCTTGCTGATTCAAATCTTCCGGTAATGTTCTGGAACGAGGCGATTTATGCAGCAAATTACACACTAAATCGGGTTCTGACAGTGAAGAAGTTTGGTAAAACATCTTATGAGCTGTTACACCGAAGAAAGCCGAACTTAGAGTATCTAGAACCTTTTGGGGCGCCATGTACTATGTTGAATCCAAGCGAGAAGTTTAGTCCTAAAGCCGAGGAGGGTTACTTTGTTGGATATGCAACCCCGCTCAAACGGGTATACAACAAGCGAACTCGTCGAGTGGAAGACTGGGCTAACGTGGAAGTTCAACGATATACTCAAAATATTCAAGGCACGGGTCCTGATTGGATGTTTGATTACAAAGATTTCTTTGAATCATTCAATCTAGATAGCTTGGTTGAAGAAGCTGTTATCAGATTACTTTATGATTGTGAAAATGCAACAACTTCACCGTTGGTGCGTCCGATCACTGTGAACCCCCTACCAGCTTCTAATGATACCAATGCTCCTATACAAGAAGAAGAAGTGTTTCAAGAGGCTTCAACTTCATTAGATACTTCAGAATCTGAAGACGAACAATTTGAAGAAGCTATTCTTGAACATGCTGAAGAACCAGAGGCACCGCCAGTGAACCCAACTCCAACTTCAGATGTGGCTTCATCATCAAACACGGGTCATGATCTGGATGCTGTAGAGAACTTGACTGTTCAGACGGGAGTGCAAGTACCTGATTATCCGGAATCTCGGATTCATCGTATTCACCCGCTGGAGCAAGTTATCGGTGATCCTGGAAGCAGTGTTATGACCAGAGGGCAGCTTAAAAGCGTTAATTCGCCAGAGAGTTTTGGTGCTTTAGCTTTATATGCCAAAATTCAACAATCTGGTAGTCAAAATGATTGGTCGTTTGCGTGTTATGTGTCGCAGGTAGAGCCAAGGACATACAAGGACGCTTTGAAGGATGATGCCTGGGTGGAAGCTATGCAGGAGGAGTTATTACAATTCCAGAAATTGGGAGTTTGGACGCTCACGGATTTGCCGCCGGATAGGAAGAAAATAGGCACTAAATGGGTGTTTAAGTGCAAGAAGGATGATCGTGGGGTTATTGTTCGTAACAAAGCCAGATTGGTCGTGCAGGGTTTCCATCAAATCGAAGGGATTGATTATAATGAAATCTATGCACCGGTAGCACGAATCGAAGCTATTCGGATGTTCCTTGCGTTTGCTTCATACAAGAAATTCAAAGTTTATCAAATGGATGTTAAAAGCGCATTTCTGTACGGGAAAGTCAAGGAAGAGGTTTTTGTCGGGCAGCCACCAGGCTTTGAGGACCCAATCCACCGGGATAAGGTCTACGTGCTAAACAAAGCTCTATATGGCTTGCACCAGGCTCCAAGACAGTGGTACGAGGAGCTAAGTACATACCTCATCTCCAAAGGATTTAAGCGCGGCCTCGTCGATTGCACCCTCTTTACGAAGAAGACGGGAGATGATTTGCTTCTATTGCAGATATACGTTGATGATATAATATTTGGTTCAACTAACGAGCTTTTATGCAGGGAGTTCGAAACTGTCATGCAGGAAAAGTTCGAAATGAGCGCAATGGGGGAGATGCAGTTTTCCTAGGCTTGCAGGTGGACCAAAGACCCGACGGGATCTTCATTCACCAGACGAAATATGTCTCCGACATCTTGAGCCGGTTCCAGATGGAGGACTCTAAGCCGATGGATACCCCGATTCAACCCAATCACGGGATTGGAGTGGACGCTAAGGGGGAGCTGACGGACCCATTTACATACAGAGCAATCATCGGATCTCTGATGTATTTGACGGCGTCTCGACCAGATATTATGTACGCAACGTGTCTCTGTGCTCGTTATCAATCGAAGCCGAAACAAAGTCATCTGACGGCGGTCAAGCGTATCCTTAGATATCTGAAGGGTTGTCCCTCAAAAGGACTTTGGTACCCTAATGATGATAATTTTGATTTTCTAGCTTTTAGTGATGCAGATTGGGGCGGCTGCGACAAAGATAGTAAATCTACTACAGCCGGTTGCCAGTTTTTAGGGAGCAGGTTAATCACCTGGCAATGCAAGAAACAGACTTCCGTAGCTCTATCTACCTGTGAAGCCGAGTACATTGCAGCCTCGAGTTGCTGTTCGCAAGTACTCTGGATCCAACAACAGATGGTGGATTACGGTTTGCAGTTTCTTAAAACCCCTATTCACTGTGACAACGAAGCCGCAATTGCATTAACTAAAAATACTGAAAATCATTCTAAAGCGAAACATATCCGGATCAAATATCATTTTATCCGTGATTGTTACGCTAAGGAATTGATCGATATGATCAAAATTCATACTGACTACCAACGTGCAGATTTGTTTACAAAAGCTTTTGACAGATCCCGCTTTGAATATCTTTTAAAAGTAAACAATATAAAGGAAAAACAGGACTAATCGGCACCTCGGTTTATCGCTTTTTAGTTTTTATATTTTATATTTTGCTAATTGGGAATTTCTCTTTGCTAATTGGGAATTTCTCTTTACTATCGTAATCCTCAAAGAAGTTGATGCTTTCGAGGGGATTGTTTAATCCTCAAAGAAGTTGATGCTTTCGAGTGGATTGTTTCTTTCAAATTTTTGTTTTTATTGTTTTTCAGAAAAATCAAAAATCCCAAAAATATGTTCTTTATTTTAGGGGGAGCCATTATATCAGAAAAACCAAAAACATTATAAAATTCAAAAAAAAAAAAAAAACCTAAAAATTAGAAAATCAAAAATGATTTCCTGGTAAACAGAGGAAATGATAGTACATCAGTGGGGATCTGACACAGGCTAAAGAATTGTATAGTATAATGAGGCGTGTGTTGACCACGTGTGATATGCTGATAGGCTTCGTAGACTAAATATTGCGTGCATTAGTGATACAAACATAACGAACTACGCGTTCGTGGCTGAACACCTCATGGGCATATGGTCTTAGTACCGTAATTTCGTTTGATAGGATTGCCAAAATCTGAGGTTTCGGGTCGTTATGTTATGGTTATCCGGGATATTCTGATAAACTTTTGTCGTATTGATTTACGGACCTAGTTTTATCAGAATATTTGCTAAAAGAGCTTAATTGCCAAAACCGGAAGTTACCGAATTGAGGAACTTTATGTTCTAATTGATCATAGATCATTATTACATCGTATTGATCATCTGATGCAAATCAGTGATTAATATCAGCCTCAACCTAGTGTATACGCACATGTTACTCTGCTGCATTCAATTGCTGACCTGTACACCTCCGTGCTATATACTTTGTAACTTTTACGGATAACTCTGGCATAATCACGCGTTACGACGAAGCTTTGTGCAATTACTTGATACGGGAGTACGTCGTGTGTGTGGGCACCACATCGTGTTAGTCTAATACATCTAACTCGTATCATTTTAAAGCATTGCGTAATTGTCTGCATGTGAGCTTACGTGGACCACAATATCAGCAATTGCCGTGTCACATATTGTTTCTAATGATAATATTAAACAAATAGATCAACGCTGTGATCAGATTTCACAGAAAACTGATATGATCCTCTGACCGGATTTCACAAAATGTTTACTGTTTTCATTTACTTTGCTACATTTTATTTTTGTTGCAATTTACTTTTATTGTCAAAAAGATACATAATCCAAAAAGATTTTAGGTGTGTTTTGATAAAATTTCAGAAAAATCCAAAATTTTTGCATTTCTGCTTTATTTTTGATAACCGGGGATGCTTGATAGTCAATTTCTGAGATTTGACAACACCATCTAGGCTTTGTATCATTCAAAATGTGAAAATATGAGTTTTGGAAGCTTAACGGATTGAAAAATGTTGAACGGGATTCGAGTTCGTGATTTGGCAAAATTTTCAGAATTTTCCATTTCACATTCGCCCCTTAATTGGGTCGAATGTGGAAAATTTTCACCTTCGGGCTGTTTGTAACTGGACGAATGTGGTTTTTTTTCTCAAAAATTCACATTCGGGTAGATACGTTCTACCTTCGTGCCATTCAATTGGGGCGAAGGTGGAAATTCTTACATTCGTCCATCCTCACCGGGCGAAGGTGGACACTTATTTATATGCCAGACACAGATTCGCCCCTCATTCGAAATTTTTCAAAATTTTCATCAAGTACCAGACCTTGTTGCTTTCGTTTTTCCTGATTGTGCATTTGATTACCTGCATTCCACTGATCTTTTCCATACCAATATTACAGGTAATGGAGCTGAAACGCGACCAGAATCGTTCATTTCCTAGCCGAACCTAGGGTTTTAGGGTTAATGGACTTTCAGTGTTTGTTAATGCTTAATGTTGATAGATATTCATTCCATATCAGTTTTAGGGGGAGAAGTATAAAAGAATTAGGTTATTAATATCGTTTAAGGTCTGATTGATTGTTTGGAACAAAAACAACCCTAATTCTTTATAAAAACTGATATAGAATGAAATTTAGGGACAATTGACAGTGAACGAGTGTTGATCGGCCATGTTAGACCATGAATGAATCAAAATCAAGGGTTAAAAACATGTTTGAAAAATTTTTAAATTTTGGGGAAAATCAGTTGACGAATGTGAAAATGTTTGGACGAACGTATCTAAAAATGGGCGAATGTACATTTTATGAAATACCATTTCACATTCGACCAGAATTTTTGTACATTCGGCCAAAATGAACTACATTCGACCAGAATTTTTGGGCGAATGTGGATTTTAAAATCCTAAAATTTTGAATTTTGTCGATCTCGTGTTTTGATGCTTGTTTTTGATTTTGTGTTACAGATGGCTGAGGAGCAAGAGAATATTGAGATTCCTGTTGAGAATATTGTCACAGATCCTGTCCCAGAACCTGTTCAGGAAGGAGAATCATCAAGCAGCAGCAAATGGCCATTTGAGAAGAATCATAATTGCTGTGCTTATCTGGGAGACGTTGAAAAGAACGTGGAGTTTACAGACATAATCAAGTTTCTAAAGAGAAGCAGAGTTGTTTATGCTTTAGCTACACCAACTATTATCTACAAGGATATAGTTGAGGATTTCTACAACAACGCTAAGTATGATTACTTTGATAATCAGACGATCATAAAGAGCAAGATTCAAGGAATGGAGATGTTTATTACTGAATCTGAAATCAGAGAAGCTCTCCAGATCAAGTTTGAAGTAAGTGAAGATCCAAGAGAACTCTCATGGACTGAGCAGAAAGCATGTTTCCTTAGGATGAAGTACAAAGGACCTATAACTGATGGTTCGATGTACAAAGGGAAACTGAGCGTGCAGTTTAAGTATTTTGCTCACGTCATCATACATGTGTTTGGACGTGTTAGTGGAGGATATGACGTGATGAGGAAGAGTTTGAGCTCATTAATGGTTGCGTTGACTCTCAACAAACCATTTAATGTTGCTGGGATGATATTGGATCATATGCTGGAGATGCTGAAGGGTTTGAAGAAGAAGTATTTCATGCTTTACCCTAGATTCCTGATGATGATTTTTGATCACAAGTATCCACATTTGAGGAAAGATCCTACTCAGATACTTGCTTTAGATCACATGAATATTCGTACCTTGGTGAGAATGAAGGGTTATAAGGGTGTGCCAGACAATGAGAAGCCACCATACAGAAGGTTGTTTGGAGCCTTGGCTAGAGAGGATTACATGGATCCAGGAAAGAATACAGCAAGGCATCCTGATAGTGATTCTGACAATGATGATCCTTTAGTATATGCTGATGCTAATACTAAGAGGAAAAGGCAAGTAGTCAATCCTGGAGCCAAAGGGAAGGGCAAAGGAAAGACTGATCAGGGAAGCTCAAAGCAACAAGCTGTGAGAAAGAAATCTACTGCTAAGAAAGGTACAAGTTTGGTGGATGAAGAGTCTGTAGATTCTGAAGAGACAGAGGTTGAAGAACAATGGGATTCGGATGCTGAAAATGTCCGGGCCACCAAACGTAAGGCCACTATGGTTGGTGAGTCTGAATCATTGAACAGATCGATTGCTGAAGCTGAGAAGAGCAAGAAGGCTGTTAGTGCTGAAGATGAAGTGTTTGGTGTAAACATGGATGAGTTGAATGAAGGAGAAACTGTAGTTGTGAACTTGCCCAAGCCTAAACACAAAACCATGGCTAAGAAAACCACTACAAAGCAACTGAGAGAAAAAGAGTTAAACCAACTCTTGAGAGGAAAGAGATTACCTGAAGCTGGAACGTCATCAAAACAATCTTCACCAGCAACAAAGAAACAAAAGACTAAAGAGGCAACAACATTACCAGTGGATGAATTCAATGTAGCACTGGATAATGTACTTAACTTGTTTACCAAGCCTCAGAAAGAGAAAGAAGCTGAAGTTGAGCCATCCAGATCTAAGTCCAAGTCAAAGAAAGTCACTGTGGATGACGAAGTTATGAAGCAAGTGAATAAGAAGATGGACGATATGATGAAGATGATTGTGGCTCAGCAAGCTGAAATAGCCAAGTTCAAGCAGAATGAGGAAAAGATGCTTCAGATTGTTGTAGCTTCAAAGTCTAATCAGGATGAAATTGATGAGAAGGTTAAGAAGCTAGAAGCAAAGAACAAAAAGCTTGAAGGAAAGTGTTTGAGAAACAAAAACAGATTTAAGGCTATTAAAGAAGATAACAAAGAGTTGAAGGCTGAGAATAAACGCCTTAGTGAGCTGATAGATAACCTGTACAATGTTGCACCCAAGTTGAAGGAGGGTGAGGAAGACAAAGAAAAAGAAGTAGAACAGGTTGATTTTGAACCGTCTGAATCTAATAAAGAGGAAGATGATGATGAGGATGATGAAGAATCAGAAAAGAGTGATGATGGGGATGATGATAATATTGATGATGATGTTGATGCTGAGGGTTCTGGAAGTCAAAAAGAAGATGATAATAGCAGTGATGATGATAATGATGGAGGAGATGATACATCGAAGTTTACATTTGAGAAAAGACCACCTTCAAAGAAGAAGAAAGACACTGGAGAATCGAGTTCGAAGAAGAAAGGTGAGAATGTTGATTCAGATGAGAGTGTATTCTGGAATGAGAAGGTGAGGTCCTTATCTGACGATGCTAAACAAGTTTACAAGGACATGTTAGAAAGAAGAGAATGGACCATTGAGTTCACAGGTCGTTTTGCTGAAATATTCCAAACTGACGATATGAGATATGAATTGGAATATAACGATCCTGATTTAGAAGAAGGGGAAGTACCTGCATCTGTGGCAAAAGAGATTTTGGATGGGCTTGCACAGAGGGTAGGGAAAACATTTGAAGAATTTATTGTTGATGAGTCGATTCCACATATTCCTGAAAAGGAGATTGGAAGTCACTCTGATGATAAAGATACCCCTGAATTTGAGGAAGTTGAAATAGAAGATATAACGCATGAGCAATACCCACAATACTTTAGACAAACTGATGAAGATGTGGTGTTTCCTGACTTTACTGAGATTCCTAACACTTCTGCGAAGAAAAAGGCAAAGAAAAGAAGTGAAGAGTTTGTAGAGAAAGTATTTGGAGCTGATAAGCCAGAATCTTCAAATAAGTCTAATGAATTGAAGAGTTATTTGAAGAAATTGAGATTGATGGATGAGAACCGACCGAAGCCTGATGCTCAAGGAAACTTTTACAGATTTCACAATGCTAAGTTCAGAGGCAGAGCTCTCGGGTGGACATATTTGGGCAGGCTGAAGTGTCTAGCTGCCAAATGGGAATCAGGGATCTTGTACTTCTACAGATTCATTGACTTGCTAACTCTACCGTACTGGGCGGTTAGAGATTTGTGCAGATTCCAAATGTCAGGTGCTTCAGTTAATAATTCTCATGTCGGTTGGTGCGCAGACAAGCTGGTTTGGGAAAGCAGAACAAGATGGAATAGATTTAAACCTCAATATCCCCGGAGGAAAGTTCACAGGGATATTGATCCCAGAACCAAGCTGAAGCGGGTTACCTTGATATATAAGGCACCTGAAGTGATGAGGAAGATACCTTTGATGCCCATGCCTCAACATTTCAGTGCTGATTTCATTTTCTGGTATTACGATTGGAGAAAGGCAGAAGGGGTGATTGTGTTGAGAGATGGAAAGGATAAATACAAGCATGTGCATGTATTTGATCCTATGTGGTTGATTAATTGCACTTTCGAAGACATCATCATGCTCTTTTACAATCCGATTCATCATGAGCCGAACGACGCTGATCAGGCAAAGAAATACACTCAAGTAGTTGGTGTATGTTTTGCATATGACATAAATGCGGGTAGTAATTTGGAGGGAAAACTTGGCAAGATGGTGAAGATGGCGAACGTGTCAAAACCAGTGAAGAGAAGATTAGAGCCTGAGATGACGAAAGAACAGAAGAATTTGCTCAAAATCAAGTTGCTGAACAAAGCCATGGACGAGGACAGAAAACGATCCAATCAATAGTCGAGGGGGAGTTTGTAGATGCGTTTTGCGACTAGTGATTGGATAGTTAACATGTGTTAAGTAGGCTGGTTTGGGCGAATGTAGTTTGATATGGGCGAAGGTGAAAGAAAGTGGGCGAAGGTAGATATGGAATGGACGAAACTGGAATGGAGCTACATCAGAAGTACACATTAGACCATGTAAATGGGCGAATGTGGAAAAGCCTCACATTCGACCATTCACAATGGGCGAATGTGCAGTGCCTATATATAGATTTTGTGATTTTGTAAGTTTAAGAGAGTCATTAGGTGTGTGTGTTTTGAGGTGTTGTTCCAGAGCAGTTTGAGATAGTGTGTGTGTGATCTAGATTAACTGTATTCACATGGTAATCAAGTTTATAAGAAAGTTAATCTATGAAAATGATTGAAAATGACTTTGATTGTGTCTTGATTTAAGTTTACTTCAGTTTGTTCAAAGCTAGGGTTTCCGCACCTGGTTTTGTAACTTGTATGATCATATAATCCTGTTTTCGTGTCAAATCACATCCTCTACAACTGCTGATGAAATAACTAAAACCACTGATGAAGAAACCTTTCTTCTTCAGCAGTTTGACCAAAAGGGTAAAACAGACTTTTCACTCATCAGAAGTTTGACCTAGTCGGTTAAAAACTTCTAATAAATACCCTGTTCCAACACTTATCCATTCAAAAAGCAAAATTCCCTCTCTCTCTCTCAAATTCAAAGCAAAACCCCTTCTCTAACCTAAAAATTACTGTTCGATCAAAAACAACCATGGCTCTCGTGTTAAAACAGGGACACAACCAAAGAGGCTACTTTGTTAAAGATGAAGCCTGGTCCCAGTATGATGAGATACTTGATCTCATCATGAAATCCCAATACTATGATGCTTTCACCATCGATCCACCCATTCATGAAGAAACTCTTAATGAGTTCTGGGCAAATTCAGAGACGGTGAAGGTGAACAATGAAGTGATTTCCCTCAAATCCTCAATAAAAGGGAAAATGATGGCCATCTCACCAGAAACACTAAGCATCAGGCTTGGTTTGAAGGATTCTGAGTCACCTGAGCATATTCCAACCTCAGATATTCATCTAACCATGACAGAGTGTGGCTATCAAGGTACTTTGGCACAAGTAACAGTTTACAAAAAATATTTTGACCCACAATATAAACTGTTATTTCATTATATTATTATGTGTCTTAGTCCAAAAACTGGGTCAATAGATCAGATGCCTTCAACTTTTCAACCTATTTTTCATTCCATAATAAATGAAACTTCTTTCAAGGCATCAAAATTATTTTTCAATGAACTGGTTTTACATCATCAAAATGATAAAAAGAAATTTTTGTTGTATCCAAGGTTTATTATGCAATGCATAATAAAAGAACTTGGAGAGGGAGTACTTGAGGGAGAAGCAACAACTTTAAACCCTTTAACTGCTCAAGTATTCTCTAGGCACAACAAACCAGCACTTATGCTAGAAGATGACCAAGGGGAAGAACAACCCATCCCCAAGGAACCCACATCTTCCAAACCCAAAAAGAAAACTCAAAAGCCTAAACAACAAAAACCAAAAACCAAGTCACTGAAAAAGAAAGTTCAGGAAATGGAGAAACCTGAAACTACTGATGTGCAATCTGCACTTGAAAAGGAAGTGGCTGAAACATCCTCTCAGCACACTCCTTCTCCACCAACCAAAAGAAAACCTGTCACAGTTATTTTTCAAAGAAAAAGATTTAAGAAACCAATAACTGTTGACCCTGCCTTTGAAACTGCTGAAACCATCCCTGAACCCATCAAAACTCCTGAACACCAACCCCTCACAACTACTGAACCTGAACCCTCACACACAACAATAGAAATTGCCCAAATTCTCTCAGGACTAAAAGGAACCCATTCACCACATGTCACTCCCCTTGCAACACATCAAATTGGGGAGATGCCTTCAGAAGTTGACATGAATGTGGATCCTCTTAGCCCAACCCAGAGAGATGAGGATGAACAAGAGTTTGTAAGCCCAAACTTGCAAACTTTTGATACTTTTGAGGCTGCTACTACTCACTTATCACCCAGTGATGAACCTGAGGACAGTAGTAACATAGCTATGACCTCAAACTTGGCAACTACTAATGAAGGCCTAAGGCCAGAAGTAGGAAAACCTCAGTACCAAGACAAAGAGGTTCATGAGACTACTGGTTTGGGTCCAGCTCATGATATAACTGATCCTGCCCTCTCTGAGGACACTATCAGGGATTCAGATGATTCCATTAATTTGGTTGATGAATCAAACATTCCACAAACTGAATTGACGGTTGATATTGAAGGTCCTGCATCTAAGGTATCCAAGCTCAAGAAGCTGGTCACCAAGGATCAGGTTAAAGACCAGTTAGCCCAAAAATCCCCAAAACTGGCATCTTCAGAGCAATCTGAAGATCACCCAAAAAGCACCCCTTCACCAAAACAACCTACCCAATTCACTGGGCTCACAAGCATAGACTTGAACCAACTATGCAACCCAGATGGTCCCCTGTATCAGGCACTCAAACAAATTATCACTGATCAACTCAAACCCTTCACAACTGCTTGGGAGTTAAAAGCTAACAATCAGTTTGGGTTGATCAACTCGAGACTTGCTGAGTTGAACAAGAAGATGGATCAAACACAAGATCAACTGGCAAGGTTGTCTGCTGCAACATCTCATTCTATTAGGCTTCCAGAAGTGGATGAAGCCAAAAAGGGGGAGATGATTAAGGAACCAACTGAAGTTGCTACAACACAAAGACAAACTCCTGATCCAGAAGCTGATATGCCAAAACAAAGACCAGGAAAAGAAGTAGCACCAGAGTTCAAATTGTCTAAGGCATCAGAGGAAACTGCTGATCCCATTTCTCAAACTACTGAAGACAATCCTTCAGCAGTTGTGACCCCAATTACCACATCAGCAGTTTTACCTCCTAAACCAACATCAGAAGTTCCTAAGGCAACTGAAAGAGAACCTGCTCCCACTCCTTTGCCTACAACAACTTCCACAACTGTTTTGAACCCTACTCCCATCAGCATGTCAAAAGATTTATTGGAGAAGAGTTTAAAAGAGGCTGCAAAGAAGGCAAAAGAAGATAGAGTATGGAAAAGCCTAGAAACTAGAGATGATTTGAGCTTTGAAGAAAAATTGATCAAGTACCAAGAGAAACTTGATGAGCTTGAGGCTAAAGAGAGAGCACTTGAAGCTGCTGCTGAAGAAGACAAAAGAGCACAGCTTATAACTTTCATAACAAAGAACTCCAAATCAAAGCAAGTGGCCCTCAAAAGACTCTCAACACAAGAACTGACCAGAAGAGCACGAATGCTATCTGATAGAATAGCAACAGAAAATGAGAGGAAAGCCAAAAGAGCTGAAGTGATTGAAGAATTAGTGGCAAATGGCTATGGTTCAAAAGCCTCAATCAGCAAATGGAAAGAACAAACTCTTTATGAGGCTTACAAAAAATTCAAAGCAAAGAAAGTTGCTGAACCAGAAAGGTTTGAAACTCCAGAAGTCCAAACAACTTCTATTGTTAAGAGATCATCTGGTACATTAAGAAGGCCAGCCACCAAGAGAAAAGCAGATGGAGATCCCATTGTCAAGACTGACTTCAAAATGATACTGCTAGAAGGAGATCAGTTAGTACATGGTGATTTTGATGTTGAAGAGAAACCCATCTTGACCCAATTCAGAGACAAGGCTACCTATGCTTATCAGTTACAACAATCCATCCAAGAGAAGACACATACAAGGGTTGTTACAGAGCATCACCTGCCCAACATGCCTATTCAAGGTGCTGCTGAACTTCAAGGAAGTCAAGAATCTCACCTGAGAGTCACTGAAATAGAAGACATTCCTCAATCAGGTCAACCTAAGGAAACTGGCTTAATTTCCTATGCCTCTGACTTTGACAGGTCAAAGGTAAACATTGTTAAGTGGTCATTTACTGAATCCAACTCAGTACTTGTGACCAGGAGAGACCGTTCAAGTAAGGTCTATAGAAACTCAAAGGAGTTGAGTGTTTTATCGTCCAAAGACCTTCTCACCATTCAACATTTAACACCTGAACTTGGTCCTCTCACTGAGCAACAAAGATGTACTCTTACTACCCGGATGACAGCAGAGATCTGGAGGATACTAGAAGAGAGAAAAGGACAACAATAAAGGATAGATAAGGTTTTGGCTTCATCAATCCAGGGGGAGATTGTTGGGACAAAGAGGATTGACGAAACCACCTTTTGATAACCTTAGTCTATTTCATATCTGCCTAAGTATAGAACTGCTGAAGAACAAAAGAAGAAGTACTGAAGAACAAACACCAAAGTACTGAAGAGTAAACTCATCAGAAGTTCTGAAGTCTAACCAGACATTTCACTGAAGAACTACTGAAGACAAACTGCTCATCAGCAGTTTGTCACTCATCAGCACTTTGCATCAGAAGCTTCTAACCGACTGAAGATCAGCAGTTTTGATTATTATATAGTTTTGTTAAAGTCTTGATTTCAAGTTTCGATGTACAGACTGTAGTAACCTTATCTTTGCATAATATCTTTGTTAAATATCTTAGATTACTTCAGACTACAGTTTAGTACATTAGTCTATAAATAGATGAGTTTGTTCATCTATTTTCATATATGTGATTTTGTGTAAAATCTTTGAACTTAAATTGAAATCCTTCGGGCTTTAAACTTATAATTCCATTTCACATCTGAGAAACATAAATTGCTATTATTGCTTTATACTTAAACTGTTTATTGTTTCTCATTTATTGTTCAGTCAAGGGGGAGTAATAACTCCTCATCAAAGTGATCTTTTAGACCTTTGAACACTTGTATTTCCGCTGCTTAATAACTTATATATAAATCTGATAACGCATAAGTGTTCTAAAACATAGCCACTGATCCAACAGTTGTTCATACCTATTTATTCCCAATTATATTATTTATTTTTTTTTTTTGCCTTAAGTATAAACAAGATATGTCTAAGCGATTTAAGCATCCATCGAAAAATGACATTTTAATTGGTAGGCTGCTACGACTTTAATTAATCAATGTAAAAAAAAGAATTTTAAATTTTACCCCACATTAAATTTAATAATTCAACTTATATTGAATTAGTTTTTTTAGGTGACCTGAAACGAACTCCATTATCTAACATTTCAAATGGTATTTCAATTGTGTGTTGTTTTTCTGACTTGTGAATTTTATTTTAAGGATTGATTATGTTCATATTTTATTATTCTTACATGAATATTTTACTTTTTGCTAATGCATGATTTGATTTATTTTTATTTAATAAAGTTTAACATTCAAAATATTAGTATTTACTAAACCGTGTGTCCACATGGGAAATAATCTAGTATGCTAATATACTAAATGTGTGAGGATATGTTACCAAGTGTGAAAATCCTAGAAAAAGTGAGAAGGAATATGAAGATGACACGTGGGTATTTTCTAAATTGGCAGGAAGAGTAATATATTAAATGTAACTTTCTCTCTTCCATGTGCATGGCACATGCATTTCCCCCATTTCTTGAATACCTGTAACTTTTTCATACGTTAATTTTTTAAAAAAATTACACCAAATTAATGAGTGTTTTATTATCTTTTCAACGAGCACCATAGTGCTATACAAAAAAATGTAAAAAATGACTTTTTTGAGGATTTTGTTCATGCAGAAAAAAACACAATGCACTATGCAGTGAAAAAACACAAAACTGCAGCAGAGAAAAACACAATGAAAATATATAACACGAATTGCCAGCTAAGAAAAACATAATAGTTAAAAACAAAAACACAATACAAAGTACAAAACAACACAATATTTAGAGAAAAACACAATCTGTAGAAAAAAAACAACACAAAACTGCAGCAGATAAAAACACAATGAATATAAAAACATGAATTGTCAGCTCAGAAAACACAATAGACAGAAAAAATACAATGTATAGTACAAAACAACACAATATTCAGAGAAAAAACACAATCTGTAGAAAAATAGCAACATAAAACTGCAGCAGAAAATAACACAATGAACATAAAAACGCGAATTTTCATCTTAGAAAAATAAAATAGACAGAAAGAACACAACGCACAATACAAAACAACACAGTATTCAAAGAAAAAACACAACATGTAGAAAAAACGCAACACAAAACTACAACAGATAAAAACACAATGAACATAAATACACCAATTATTAGCTCAAAAAAGTACAATAGACAGAAAAAAACACAATGCACTGTACAAAACAACACAATATTCAGAGAAAAACACAATTTGTATAAAAAACGCAACAAAATTGCAGTAGAAAAAACACAATGAACATAAAAACATGAATTGTCAGCTCAGAAAAACACAATGGAGAGAAAAAAAAACACAATGCAGGTTTGTGTTTTGTTATTGCACAATGCATTGTGTTTACTTTTTCTGCATGAATAAAACCCACTAAAAACATCGGGTTTTTTTTCGTTTTTTGTATGGCACAACTGTTCTCGTTGGAAAGATAATAAAACGCTCGTTAGTGTAATTTATTTTGAAAAAAAAATGTTGTATAAAAAAATTTCTTCACATTTTAAGATCGTGATAGAAAGTGCATGTGCCATGCACATGAGAGAGAGAAAGGCAAGTTTACCAATCATTAGCCTTTGTACGTGGTCCCCATATGTTTACATATATACATGCTAGGAGTGAGCAAAATTAACCGCCATAACCGATAATTGAACCATAACCTACATAACCAAACCGATTTTAATCGATAAATGACATAACCAATGGTTATGGTTATGAAATTTCTTTATCCGACCGAGTGGTTATGGTCATGGTTATTTAACTTTGGTTAACCGATATAACCAAAACCGAACCGAACTTCTAGTTTCAAGTGTATGTAATATGTTTATGTTTTATACTAACAATGTAGAGGTTTTCTACTAAAATAGATGTAAATCTTGATGTAGGTGACCTTTATTTAATAAAGAATTAAACTTAGGCTTAGGTAAGCTTTTTTATTGTTTAGGAATATCTCAATAACAACGATCTCTCATTGGTAGTTTAACAAAATACTGCAATCTTGTTAGTCTTATAAAAAAGGCTTAAGCTAAGTCCACCATCATAGGTTTCATTTTTTATTTTGTACCCCCACGCGATTTTAATTTTTAAACTTTAGTCGGAAGTTAGTTTTAGTTGAAGTTTGTGGTTAATAACCGAAATAACCATAACCGAATTCATAACCCATTATCCATAACTGAAGTTTGGTTATGGTTATAGTTAAGGAAATTCTATAACCGAAATAGCGGTTATGGTTAATGGTAAAAATCGAACCAAACCGACCTTTAAACACCCCTAATACATACACACATACATATATATAGATGTATATTATGTAGTGGAGAGTTCAAAAAAGAAGAAAAAGTATTATAAGAAGAAAAAGAAAAAATTTAAACCAATAAGAATCATCCATATTCTTATTGTTTTTAATGTTAAATAAATGATTAATATTTTGTAACCCCCCTAAACTAGTAAAATTAATTAAACTCATAATTCAATTTCAAAATATATTCTTTCATCTAAATCATAATTTACAGTGAATGATGATTTTGATATATGTAGGAGAAATGTAGGTTGTATTTTTACATGTGTAGGATTAACGTAAATTAATCTCAATATATGTAGGATAAGTGCGTGATAATTTCGATATATGTAGGATGAATTTTGATATGTACAGGACAAAATTTGATAATGTGTAGGATAAAGTATTAATAGCTAATTAATTAAAGAGATAATAATTAATGTAATAAGAGTTAAAGTATTTAATGTTTCATTTCTTCTTTTTCTTCTCACATTAAGTTTCTTCTTATTTGATCCCCTCCCTATACATGTATCTGTATATATGTGTGTGTATATATATATATATATATACACGTTAGTCAATTTATTGATTTGTTTCCAGACAAATGAGTTTTAGCAAGAACTGAACTGATATTCAGTGAGTTATTGACTGGTGATTCAAAAGATAGGCATTTTGATTATTATTAGTATTTTATACGACATACATATCTGTTTGATTCAAGGTTGTAATTAGTTTTGCTACATATGCATATGGTTGTATGCCTAACCCATAAAAACATATGGAATTAAACAACTATCAGTAGAAATAAAGGCTGCAGACATTTTTTTCGGAAGGTGTGTTTTAGCGGTGAATCCAAACGACGCACAGCCCTTCAACCCAGTTCGAATCCAAACGACGCACAGCCCTTCAACCCAGTTCGAATCCAGGCCAAACGCGGGTGTTGAATTTCTCACCCCTTAGTGCGAGTGGGGGGATTCGAACCTGAAACCAAGCCCGTGCAGGAACCTCCCTAAGAAGTAAATCCTCCCACCTCCGACCAGCTGGGCTGGACATCATTTGCCAGGATAGCTTCAATTCTTTTTGTTTGTTTCTTTGTCAAAATAGATAATTTTTTTAATTTATCAAACTAATTGACATATTATTTTAAATAAACCTTCTTACCAATTTATTTAAACTAGTGGGTTTCCAGCATCGCGCGTTGCGCGATTGTTTCAAGCCGTGTTCCACAGATGTAAGCCATAGTTAACATGTTTACGATACTTTTCCAATACATGAAATAAATTTTTAAAAGTTGGCACGCAACATAGTTAATACACATGTTAGTAACTGTCTATGAACATGATGCGTTAAATAAACAAAAACAGTTGTGTCCGGGTCATTCTGGGTGCTTGTTTAGTTGCCTAGAGTTGGCCTTTTTTTCCGGGTTGCCAGTGTCATCTACAAAACAGTAAAACTGATTTGGCAATGTGTTTTAACAGTATGTAGATATAAATTATTGTCTACCTCTTGTGTCGCGATGAACAGGACAATCCACTGTTGTGATTAAGTGGCTATCGAGGGTCTTTTTGCTATCCGGTCTGTGTTCCTCTTCTTTGTTCCTCATATCTCTTGTCCTCTTTACACGCGTCCCCTCTTAAGCATTCACATTTATGAATGTTAACAGACTGAAAAGTAAATGCTTAAGATGATAAATAATTGAAGCCAAAACGCTAAATAAATTAGCACATACAATAACTTACATGAGTATAGTTCACATGAGCCAACAACCGTTGAAACGCAAAGCATGACATACGCGATGGAGGTGGTAGAGCCGAGAGCCTAAATGACATTTTAGGCTTAAGGCGTTAACAATGTTTGATTATGTTAGAAGCGAAACAACCTAAGTAAAATGAAATCTCAAAATAGAATTAAAAGGAACCGGTTTAAAATTTGACCTTCATTCCGTGGGAGTGATTGTAACCCCTGACACCGCCGACGGTGCCGTTGAATGAATGAACTTCATTTTCTTCGGCTAAAGCTGCCAGCCAAGCTGCATTTAGTGACCTGTTAAAAGGACTGTTGATGATTGATTGCAGAAACATACTGCTCAAGTAAATAATTGCTGATCGATGCAAATTGTTTCTGATTTGTGAGTTGAGTTTTAACCATATGTTGTTGTTTTCATCTTGTCTGTTATAAGAGGCCGTAATATCATCAACAACCACATCTCATAAGTGAAACATAACAGATCTAAAAGAAATGCTTGAAAGAGAACTTGAATTGTTAAGCAGAACATATAAAATAACCGTAATAAACACAAACATAATAGATATTGTTGCATAGTATAAATTAGATTTGAAATATTGGTACTGCGGCCAAAATTGTACTTTTCTAGTCATTTTTTTGGCTAGAAGTTGTGACAGATCGAGCTCTTGAGCTATGCTCTGATACGCATCGGAGAGAACGTTTATGCAAAATATTATTTTACATTAAACTATATTAATAGATCAAACAAATTGAACAGTACTAAAATTGAACAGTAATTTTTTTATTTATTTTTTTCTTTTAATAGAACCCATTTATTGTGCTTCTCGAACACGCGTCTCTTATCCAACACACGTGTCCTCTTCATATGCTCTCTGCTAATACTAATAATACATCTCTCTCTCACACAAACACACATATCAGGCGCGCACACACACACTCTCTCTCTCTCTCTCTCTAAAAAGAAGAAACCAGATCTATGGGTTTTTAATTTTGATGGTGATGGTGCAGAGGGGTTCGATGGTGCAGAGGGGTGGTCATTGGGTGGTTTGAGGCTGTGTTGGATGATGGTTTCAGGGGATGGGTTTGTTAGGGCTGGTTTGATGGGTTTCTGGGCTGAGGACGGCTTCGGTGGTGGGGGTTTTGCAGAGGGTTGTTGAAGACGGGGTGGTTAAGTTGTGGTGGTTACAGGTTCCAGAGGTTTGTAATTGTATGTTCTTCTCCTGAACCCTTTATTATTATTATTATTATTATTATTATTATTATTATTATTATTATTATTATTATTATTATTATTATTATTATTCATCTAATAAATCTCACTCCAATTTCTAGCTGGCATTCTGTGATCTCATCTGGGTCTGCTTCCATTACTGATTTCTTCAAGATAATACTGATTTTAAGGTACCCTTTTGATTTCAACCACTTTATTTTTATAATTAACGATTTGGGTTGTCTAAAGTTTGTATTTTGTTTAATGGGTATTAAAGATTTTACATTATTAGTGGGCTTTTGTTGAGGATTTCATTGATACTATGCATATTCTGTTTCTTGATTCTTGATTTTTTTTAATCTAAATTTTTTTTTGTAACTGTTAATGGGTAAGGTTTAGAAGTCATTCCTTTTTTCCCTAATTTAGGTTAATATGATTATGTATTAAATATTAAAACTGGATTATGAATATGTATTAGATCAATGCTTTCAGTTTATGTATGGAAATTAAAGAGATAACCCCCCTTTTTGTAAATGTATGTTGTTTGATGTAACCGACAAAATTCCGTTATTTAAACAAAGAATCATGATCATAGTTATTCAACTGAATCATGTTCTTTGTTTGAATAACACAATTTGTCGGCTTTTCGAACTTGCACTAAACAAAACAAACAATATACATGTTATAAAAAGAGGGGTTTAACCTTTGAATTTCATGGATAATGCATATTCTGTTCTTGATTCTTGCTTTTTAAAGCTGATTTATAATTGTATTAGTTGTTGTTAATTTGGTTGTAGGCTAAGGTTTAGTGTTCAATATTATTCTGTTTTCACTAGATAACAATGGTTATTCAAACCGCGGTCGAGGTAGGGGCCGTGGAGGAAATGCAGCCTATCGCGGTTTGTACTTTCTTTATTATTTCACTATTCAATGTTTTTCTGGTCAGTCCTCATGATGTATATGCTTCATCATAATATCATAAACAATATGCGTGCTTTATCAGGGAAGTTAGGAGCCAAATGTCGGGAGTTGGAAGGTCAACTGGAATCCTTGAAACCGAAAGTTGATTATTTAGAATCCGAGACAGAAAAGGAGCGCGCTTTATCAGGGAAGATGGGAGCCAGATGTCAGGAGTTAGAAGGCGAGTTGGAATCTTTAATTTCAAAAGTTGTTTCTCTAGAAACAGAGGTTGAGAAAGAGCGGGACTTATCAAAGAAGATGGGAGTCAAATCCCGGGAACTAGAAGGCGAGATCTCAGTATTATAACGTGAAAATCAGTACCCAAAACCCGCCATCCGAAATCCGGAGCTCACGATAAAAGTATAAAACAGGTCAGTTTACTTGCTACGAAAATTAAACATTGTTTGGATGTGTAGTATGTGTACGCATATTACATGTGTGTATGTATGTTATAATTTGTGAATATTATATGCAGGTTGATCACATGGGTTATGAGATGCAATTGAAAGAGACTGTTTCAGATTGAATCAACTCGTACACACTCTATATTTTTATTTATCTCTCTTTTATTTTTGTTTGTTTGTTAATTCATGATGTTTTTTTACTTGATTTATTTGTATGTATGTCATTCTTGTGGTTCGATTCGGTTTGGCTTCTATTTGAGCTCTAACATGGGTTCTGAAAGTTATTAGAAGTGTTGATTCTCAATTCTCATTGATAGTAAATTATGAATATAAAGTTATTACTAGTGTTGATTCTCACACTAATCAATAATCAATTACAGAACACGTGGTATATATGCATGAACCACGTGTACGGTAGAACTAACTGATGGAATTACATATAGGAAGAGGAAGAGGCTGACCTGGATACATGCCAAGATGAATGTCCTGTAATAGGGCTTTGGGTGGAATCATTTGGCTAACTGGAATGAAAGCACTCATTGCATTGTTGTCTGAATATTTAGTGGACACTATTGAGATAATAGGTTTGTTGTTAAATATGTGGTTCCTGTTTATCTTTTAAATTTATTTATAAGTTTATTTGAACTTAATTTATTAAACAGGATGCTTCAACTTAATGGGGATTGCCATTGAGCTTCATTAGTATCATCTTGCTACCAATTGTAGGAAATGCAGCTGAACATGCTGGAGCGATCATCCTTTCCACTAAGAATAAGCTCGTATATATGTATGCCGAAAATAATTTTTTAGTATTAATAATTTAAATTAATATATTAAAAAATGAGTTTTATGAATGCAGGATATAACTTTTGGGGGTGGCACTTGGGTCTGCAACTCAAATTTCTGTTTTTGTGGTGAGTTTTTGTTCAATCTTTTCGGAACCTTTTTTTTAAATTTCGTTGGGCCAAGGCTCAATCTAGCTAATGGAGCCAAACTAAAAGAGCTGAGCATGTTGTTGGGAAATCAGAAATTTACATTGTAACAGTCGAAGGAGAACCGGTAACAAGCTATAGAGGCGGTGTTGGTGGTTTTGAAGCCAATACTGTCACGATGTTCGTTAGGGGTGAGCATCTGTGAAGAACCGACCCGAACCGGTAGTGGACCGACCCGACCCGAGACCCGAACAAGATAAAAAACTGGAACCTAATTCATACCCTAAAACATGGTTCGGTCTTCGGTCCCAGTACCAGCGGTTCCTCGGTTCCAGAGTCCAAAAACCGACCCGAGATCTAAAAATAACTTTTCTCGTATTTTTATCAGATCATCAGCGGATTCAACATCCATTTTGTTGATTCAACATCCAAATTGTTCAAGGTAACTTGTTTCTACAATATTATTACTTGCTTTGTTGTTTGTTTGATAAAAAAACAAGCTAAATAAATGTAACGAAGCAAATAGAGTTTTAAACTTAATATTACAATTCAAAAATCATACAGGTGTGCATTAATTTGTTGAAAACATGTTTACTTCATGAAAAGTGTTAAAATGATGCTAATGAATATGCAAATTTCTATGTAATTCGTTACTATAACCTTGAATTCTTGATTTTGTTTCGTTACAGGGTAGTGGTTATGAAGTTGTAATATTGGAAGAACTAGATAACAATCATCACATGTTACCATACCTATGGAAGTTTGAACAAGAAGAAGGGATGAATGATGAATGGAGCACTGCAGATATGATCGTGTACTGTATTACAAGGCTAGGTTTATGTTATGTGTTTCTTATAAGTTCAATAAACGGGCTGAGCAACTGGGCCCAAAGTGAAATTGTGATCCATACAGACATACAGTATAACAATTTTCGGTCCAGAAGGTTTTTCGGTTTTTTTCCCTTACCCGGACCGGAACCGACCCGAGACCGAAACACCCCCAAATCCCAGAACCGACCTATTACCTAAATGTAACTTTTCGGGTCGGGTACGGTCCATAATCGGTACGGTTCTCGGTTTTTTTTCGGTCCGGGCCTTGTATGCTCACCCCTAATGTTCGTGTTCTTGGAACTGTTTTTTTTATGATAGCAAACATAAGTTGTTCTTATGCTAGCACATCATACATGTTAATTTATGATTACCTTAGCTACCCCGAAACACAAGTTATGCTTTTCAGTTACTTTTTATGAAACCTGGTGCCATTTTTAAACGTATTCCAAACTAATATTCAATCGCACAACGCGCAAATATAGTTTTTGCTTTGGTATGTGAGGTAACATCATGTTGATTGTGGATTCCTAAAGTGTTTGGGCTTTGACTTTCAAAGTCAATGACTTTAACCATCTATGTTCATTGTAGAACTTTAAACAAAATGTTCTTATACTCTTGCAAGGCAAGTGAATTCAAAATTAGTTTATTGTTTGATTTGATTAGGTGAGACTCTAAAACTGTAAGCATTTCAAAATAATCCCATTGTTAATGAAATCTTGAAAAAGAGTCCTGTATTTTGTAGCATAAATGTTAAAAAAAAATTGTTTGCTAAAGTTCTTTATTTGTGAAGATAAAAAAATATTTATGATGGTAATACATATCTGGAATATGATTTGGTATAGTAGCCTATACTCTGCTTACAAACCATGGATATCAATAAAGGTGCACAAATCAATTTCTGGGCCCAAACCGCTTCGGGTTGGATCAACAAAAGTTAAAAATGGGTCAGATTGGAACCAATTTTTGTACGGGAAGGAATGAGTTGGCTGCTTTGAAACTGGGATTTAACCAGTCTGGGTTCGGTTTTACTGGGTTCAAAACAGTCAAACCTAATTTCAACCTTATGGGTCTGGTCCAAATTGGTTTCATAATTGGGTTCGGGTTCAGAAACTGATTTGGTTCCCAGCCTAGGTTTTTTTTTGCACCTCTGGATAGGTATATTTTGACAATATGTTTATATGTATCTTTTGATCTTTTTAATTTGACAATCTGTTTAGGTATCTTTATATGTGAAAAGACTTATCTACACAAATGACCAAGGCAAAGAAGTTAAAGGAGTTTGCTTAAACTTTTTGTGTAAAAATAAAACCTTAAAACCCTTTGGTTGCTTATTCTTAACATTTTTCATGCTTTTGTAGGATATACATTTGTGTTTTCTAAAATTTCTATTGTATAAAATGTTTGTTTGCAACTCAAGTGACATGATTCCTTATTTTGTAAATCGAATTGCCGCCGCCGCAACGCGCGGCTGATAAAAACCTAGTTGTCTTGATTGAGTAATATACAAGAGTGTTCCAGTTAAATATTAATACGGGAACTGGAACTACTGACATCAACCATCACTAACCACCTACTAACAATATCTAACAATAGCAATAACAATCCATGTGTGTTGCACACTTAATTAGTTGGAAAGGTTATACGACAATGTAACATCAATTGAATACTATATCAACCATCACAGTGACGTCCGCGGAATTCTTCGCCAGACGTCACCGGAAGTCGCTATATTAACGCTATTGCCACGCTAAACACTACATAGCGATGGTTAACCGATACGCGACGCTATTTGCGATCGCGGTCGCTACCAGCTGTAGAACAGCAGCGCGAACAGCTGCCAACAGCCGGTTTTTTTCTTGTTTTTTCAACTGATTATAATAATCGGTTTTTTTCCCTGGTTATCACACCCTTTTTTAACTGATTATAAAAACCAGTTTTTCCATCCCGGTCCTAACTGGTTATAAATAATACGTATTTCAGTCTATAAAACCGGTTAATAAAATGAAGCGTTTTAAAACAAAAAAACTGTTAGTGGCGGTTAATTTGAGAGCAATCATCGGAGCTAGGCCGCTCATGGGAAGGATAGTATTGGAAGAGGAAGCCATAAGCGATATCAAAGGAAGAATAGTGCAGCAAGATAGAAAAGAAGATGAAGATCAGGAAGCAAGATCGAAAAAGAGGGGCTAATCTAAATGAATACTAATAGATAGAAGCCATCAAAAACATAGAGACCAATATGGAAAGGTTGTTGAGCTCCACAAGACGAATATCAAATCTACTTTTCGTCAAATAGAAATTGTTGTTCAACACAAATATCAAGTCAGAGGTAAAGTATAGAGACCCAATTGACCAATAAACATGAACTACATTTTGCACCTTGCGCGATGCACTTGGGTTATGAGTATTTAACCAAATGAATACTAATAGATAGAAGCCATCAAAAACATATAAACCAATATGGAAAGGTTGTTGAGCTCCACAAGACGAATATTTAATCTATTTTTCGTCAAATAGAAATTGTTGTTCAATTAGTGACCTACCAATGCCATAGTACCATCCAAATCATATCCTCAACATGTTACAATTATTGGTCTAATCTAAACCCAATTCAAAATTCTTTATTGTCTAAATGGATTTCTGTTTTGCTATCTAACCTTTAATATGAGAGTTGTTAACAGAACTATTGCATACGGTTGTGAAAATCCACTCAACTTGCAATGTGTGCACATATTGTTGATGACAGTTGAACTTAATTTATATAAAATTAACAGAGTAAGCACCAAGAAATATCAATCAATGTCCACATTTATGGTTCCTGAGTTCATTACTACTTATCGGACTTCGATGTGTATGGAAAAATTAACTGATTGATACAAATGATAAGACCTACATGCGGCATCAAAAATACTATTGGATTGATTTTTCAACCTGGTAAACCATGCTTTCCTACCTTCTTTGCTAGCTAAATTTCATCATTTGGCCAATAATAACCAAACAACAAAACCCATTGAAAAACCAAAGTACCTAAACAAAAAAGAAGACAGGTTGAGTTCAAGGAAACAAAACAAATAATCTGAATAAAAAGAAAGATGTTCAACCACATACATGGTCTTTATCATCAGATAATCCGGTGAACACGTCTAATCAATTAATAATGAGAAACATATGAAGATTAGAATAAACATCCCAAGAAAGTATGAAGTAAGTGTTAAAGTAAAACGGAAATATCAACACGTGAATTTGTTAAGATTTTGTTGAAATATTGAAATACCTCAACGTCCAGGTACTCGAGAAACCCGAAAAAGTAGACAGGAGCTCCGGCTCCGGCACCGACACCCTGAGAAATATTGCAAAGACCAACTTTCGAAGATGTTGACACAACATTTGAAGCCTTCGGCTTTCCTATGCCACCTTTCTTCACCCTCTCATCAGATTTTGGTGCTATGTTCTCTAAAAAAGACCTTCTATCCCCGATTAATCATAGATCTGAGATGGTCGGTGACCCATCTTCATCAAAATCATTACATGTAAGCCATATATACACACAAAATATCAAAATCAGCCACGTAAAAGAGGTACAAGGAAAATCCCTAAAAATTGTTCCCTACACAAAAGCAAAAACAATCGACCTTCAAACATGCAAATTGTCACACCCTCAAATTTCCACCTGCGGAGTTCTACCGCGAGGCGTGTGACACACCAGGATCCAAGTCAACGGTCACAATAAATGACGTCTAAATGTAAAACATACGTAACAAAAACCATGCATAAGATTAAAAACCAACATTCAACAGTGCGGAAGCATTTAAAGTTTACAAAAGTCATGCAGAAATAAAACATAAGTTCAAAAGTTGATAACTTCAAAACATGCAACTGAGACCCTAGACGCGAGACGACTCCAGTGCGACCCCGTGCGCCTATCTGACAGCTGCTACCTTAGCGACCTGAGAAAACATGCTAAAAGAGTCAACATATAATGCTGGTGAGTTCACAGGTTTTATTTAAACGTTTAAAGTGATCCTTCGAAAACCGTTACCATCACAGTTACTACTATGCTTGTGAGAATGCTAGCTAGGCGCAGAATAAGATACTCATACAGGTGAAACCATTGCTGACTAAGCCGTGTAGTGACCCTTAGTTTCCTATGGGCTACCGTCATCACCGGTAGACCTTGTTTTGTTAGAGACAATATGCACCCGCCCGGTCCAACCGTCGATTGGGGTTTGTCAGTTCCCAATAGCGCTATCCATATTTCCCCGCCATATACCCATGTTAGTGGTTTCTAAGGGACTTTTTGATGAACCGTATAGTACGATAAGTGAGCCATAGTATAACGTGATAAAGAGTCATGAGTCATAAAAGAGTTTAATAACCCATAAGTCATAAAAGAGTTTTAAGCATGTTTCTCCCCCGAAAGCAAAAACCGTAAAATGTGGGGCCGTGAACTCACCTTAGGTTGCGTATTCCGTTTATGAGTAAACCGTATGTGTGATATGAGTAAACCGTCTGTAAGATACGATAGCCCCAACTATTAGCGACCTATCATAAGATATGTGTCAAGTTAGACTAATAACCCGTCGGGTTCATTAGTCCCTAAGTCCAGTCCATGACCATTATGTGTCCGAAAAACGTGTTTGACCGACAACCAGACTACGTAAGACAAGACTCAACATCCCATTGGTGACCCGACATTCCACGTGTTCATCTCATACACAAACATACACAAATCATGCAACTTAGTACTCAACATGCGTTAAAGTTCAACGATTCTAACACATAGGTCAAATAACGTACAAACAAGTCCAAACACGTGTTACTATGTTACTAGGCATGTCACGGGGTTCCTATCATGTTCCTAGGTGTCAAATCGGGTTTCGGAATGTCAAAATACACTTATGACAGCATTACATGCGATTAGGAACGTAGCATGCAATTAGGAAAAGTCAACATGTGATTAGGGATGGTCAACAGGCAATTACAGAGGCTAATCGCCCCTTACTATAGGCGATTAGGCCTATCCATGTGCATTTCAGGCGATTATGCTCTTAAGGTATGCAATTCAGGACTTAACTAGTGATTAGGATCACAATTGCATGAAATGAAGGCAATTATGCCCCCAATCGCCTATATAAACACGATTAGGCCCTCTTATCAGGCGATTGGGCTCCCAATCGCCTATAGCATAGGCGATTAGGATCCCCAATCGCCTATAGCACAGCTGTTCCGGTTTTTCGCGCGTTTAAACCTCCAAATCAGATCCGAAACGTGTGTAAACACCCAATAACAATCCTAACACATTAACAAACATATCTCTAGCAAAACCCCCAAGTTTACATCGTTCTAACAGTCCCGAATGTGAGCGTTTTCCCAAAATAGCAACTTAACATGTAAACATCACATCAACATGCAAGAACTTGCCCTAAATAGCAAGCATCCTACTGTTCTAGCATCATCCTAGAGCAAACCCTAACATCAAACAATCAACAACACACCTCATATCATCCTTAATCATTCAAAATCCTTCAAATGGGTCAAAACATCAAGTATCAACAATACACAACAAAAACCATTCAAACTCCTAGAACATCATCATACTAACTTGTAACAACCATTAACATCTTAACAACACAAAAACAATCATGATTCAATCCTAAAAATCCTACCTTTAAACATAAATAACACATGTAACACACATAAAGGTGAGGGTTTGTTTAAAAACGGTTTTAAATGGATTTTCAAAGACAAAAACATTTATAAGTCAGGTCTGGACGTTTAGGGAGTAAAATATAATCATTTAAAGGTTTGGGTTTGAAGAACACACCTTGGATTTAAGAGAAATTGATGGAATAAGCTTGGAAATGGTTGTTTTGATGTAAAAACGAGTTCCAGAGAGTGTTTGTGTGTTGGTATGGGTTATGGGACGGCTAGGGTTGCATAAATGGTGTTTTGGAGGTCAAGGGTGGTATTTATAGGCGTTTCTAGTTGTCAGGTACAGTATAGGCGATTATGCAGCTTTATTAGGCGATTAGGGCTGCTAATCGCCTTCACTATCAGGCGATTAGCCCCCAATCGCCAATAGCAATGCCCCAATAGCCCTCATATGTGCCCAATCGCCCTCCTGAAGGCGATTAGGGCATCCTAATCGCCCTCAGGGCCTGATGTTGTGTATTTGGTGCGTTAAACTCCGTTTTAACATATGTTAACACGTTTTCACATACCGACAAGTCACATAATGATTATAAACACATAATACATGGAAATAAACACGTTCACACTCGTTCACCAATTCCCGGGACTCGAGACTTGCGTGTGTTAAAACCCAAATGATGTACAACTCGACTCGACTGACCCTGTTATGTGTAATGTATGCGCGACTCGCTAAGGTAGACTTACTAAGTTTTCAAAAAGTTAGTTACCGGAATTTGCCGGGTGTCACATCATCCCCCTGTTGAAAGAATTTTCGTCCCGAAAATTTCCCGAAGTCGAAGAGAGAAAACGAATAAGAAGAAAAAATTTTCCGGGTCGTCACACAAATGATCGACATAGGAATATAACTTACTGTTATGAAAAGGCTGAAGGATAACGCATGTTTAGCCAACCGTTTGAACCATCGTAGACACCACCGACCACCGTTTCAAACATGCAGAGGACCACACGACTTAATTGTGCAAACATCTTGTGAATCGGTGAATGATATTGGTAACAGAGACGGGGAGGCGGTCGGATGTCGAGGTCGGTGGCGGTGGGATGTCAAGGTCGGTTGCTGAGAGAGAAGAGGGAGGCATGGCGGTGGATGAGAGTAGAGAAGATGGAGGCGGTTGCGGTGCTGGAGGTCGAAGGCGGAGAAAAGAGGAAAGGGCGATGAGGTGAGTGATAGGTAAGAAAAGGGAGGAAAGAGATGCTAGTTATCCCATTTTGAGCCAGAAGCAAATGTTTAGAGATTAATTACATAAATGCCATCAAATACTGTTCAAATGTCAAATACTGTTCAAATGATTTTGTTCTTTAATATAGTTAAGTTAAATATGCACACTGATTCAGTATTCTCCTTCACTAAGCCATTTCTTGGGTTTCATATCACCATAATTTTGTTCTATATGGCATGGTCGCGTAATGGATGTAGGATGGAGTAGTGAATACCACCGCAACGCGTGGCTGGTAAACAACTAATTAAACATTATGTACAAGAAAAACATTAAAGGATACCAATTAAACGTTTAATTTATGAATGAAATATTTAAATTTAATTTAATACTAAAAGGATTTGCTTTTTTATCATTCCATCAAACATAACTCCTTTTGGGTTTCTTTGCTTATTGTGTCACAAAGATTTATTAACACTCATGTAGAAACTTATGTAGCATACTCTAATATATAATACAAAATATTAATTTGCAAATTCAACTTAAAAGTGCACAAAATAAATAAAATTATACTGAAAAATACGATGCGATATGATATTATATTGTTAGACGAAATCAAGTAGTTTAATATTAAGAAAAGTTATGTGATAGAAGCATAATATAACGTAGCCAAGCTAAAATATCTCAGAAAGAAAAGGATATGTTTTAAACCACATTTATCATGCTAGTGGTTTAGGTAATGGTAACATAAATTAACTTCTTATTATTTATAGACAATAATATCCAACGACGAGCAAACGTGTAGTAGTACCTCTTTTATTTTATTGCTCTCATTCTGAAAATAAAAACGCCAGTTAGTCTTCCTGATTATAGGTTGATTACTCTTTTGGGGGTTATCAATAAAATTATATCTAAAGTCTTGGTGACAACGGTGAAGGAGGTTATGGGTAAAGTTATTTCCGAGACGCAGACAACTTTTCTAAAAAACAAATTTGTTTTGGATGGACCTCTTATGATTAGCGAGTTACATGGGTTGTTAAAAAGGACGGGGAATAAGGCTTTCTTGGTAAAAATTGATTTTGAAAAGGCATGTGACAATGTTAACTGGGGGTTTCTTATTTCGGTGATAGAACAAATGGGGTTTCCTTGTAAGTGGTGCATTTGGATTAAGGGTATCCTTCAGTCTGCGAGGTCCGCGGTGTTGGTTAACTGTTCCCCTACTTTTGATTTTAAGTGTCAAAAGAGGTTGATGGATCTTCCTACTAAAAAATGTATTCCGAGTTGTTGGAAATCTATTGTGCAGGTTCTTAATACAATTTTGTTTCAAGGTTTAAAGCTGCTAGTTTTATCCGTGGGAAGGTTGGAAGGAGTCGCATTTAAGTCCTGGTCGGCTCTATGGCTGGGTTCGACTATTCTAAAAGATCGGTGGCCCGGATTGTATTCTATGGAGCACAGGAAAGACTGCATTGTCAGCGCACGACTGCTGTAGTGGAATGGTGGAATACAGTTTTCGCTAGAGTGGAGTAGAGACCGAATTTATGTTCAGGAAGTGTATGAGATGCTAGACTTGAGTTATATGCTGTAAAATATTTCTCATACATGCACTGAAGATAGATAGAAGTGGGGAGATGAGGATAAAGGATGTTTCTCAGTTGCGCAAGTGAAAATATTACTTCATGATGAAGGGACGCTCACCGTGTTCATCATATGCAATGGGAGTCTTGGATGCCTATTAAAATTAATCTCTTCATTTGGTGGTCTGAGATGGATCGCATCCCAACCAAAATTGATTTGGTCCAAAGCCGAATAAATATTCAAGATGTGTCACGTAGCATATGTGAAGCCGGGGACGAAGATCTGTTACATTTCTTTGCAGGATGTGGTTTTTCATGGGGCGTTTGGTCAGGTGTAGGAAGATGGTGTAAAATAGATCTAATGTTGGTGCTTGAATTCGAAGATTTTTCGAGACTTCATGAGAATATTTCAGGTAACAAATGGGCCAAACAGGTTGTTCGGGACATTGTGATGATTACATGTTGAGCTATTTGGAGGGCTCGAAATAATAAAGTATTTGAAGGGATTAGTCCTAAGGTGGTTGATGTTGTAGCGATGGTCAAGTTGTGGTCTTTTTGTGGTTGAAAACAGATAGGTTAGGTTTACCTCCATTCGGTGGAAAGATTGGATTGTTTATCATTTGTTTATGTTGTAATTGTTTGTTTTAGTGGTCCTCCCCTTGAAGGCACGCCTATTTTTAGTGAAGTTCACAGTTAAAAAAGACACCTATGTAAGTAGGGGTGTAAATGACACGTAGCGGCTCGAGATCGGCTCGGGATCGGCTCGGTAAAAAGCTCAAACGAGCCGAGCCTTAACGAGCTCGAGCCCGAGCCCGAGCCTGAAATATGGCTCGTTTAGTTATCGAGCCCGAGCTCGAGCCCTAGATACAAAGCTCGATTGGGCTCGCGAGCCTAATCGAGCCTTAACGAGCTAGAGCCCGAACCCGAGCCCGAGCCTAAGTTACAGCCGAGCCTAAGTTATAGCCTTAACGATTGGGCTCGCGAGCCTAAGTTATAGCCGAGCTTTTGCGAGCTCGAGCCGAGCTTTTGAGCTCGTTTGAGATTCTCAAATCACCTCGAGCCGAGCCGAGCCTAGCTCGAGCTTTGGATTTTGCTAGCGAGCCGAGCTCGAGCTCAAGATTGTAGGCTCGAACCGAGCCGAGCTCGAGCTCGAGCTTCACAAAACCTTAACGAGCCCGAGCCGAGCCCAGTCAGGCTCGGGCTCGGCTCGGCTCGTTTACACCCCTATATGTAAGTCACGTGTTGAAATAATTCATTATGTACGTTGCTATATCATATAATCCAATGATTCAATAATGAAAAGTTATGTGATATAAACAAAACACAACATGGTCCACAACATCTCAATAGACAACACAAAATATATCTAGAAAATGTAAAATAAGTTTGCATGTAGAGTAATCATGATCTATAAAGTACATAGTATAATGTATATCATTAGAATTTTATTAGCATATTGTATTAAAAAATATATCAAACTATAATATGGTTTATTAAGTGACGTTTTAGTGGAATTAAAAATAATCATATTACATCAAAAAATAAATAAAAACTAGATTTTCTCCCTGCGCTATGCGGCGGGAGTTTGGTCGTTTTTTCTCGTGCTATATTGCGTAACTTTTGTTGTTTATCAGTTTGGCTCATCGGAAACTATAAATGCAAGTATTGGTATCGGTTCCAATAATAATGCCCGTGCCATAGCCTACGATACGAAAAATATACCATATTTGTATATGTTATATGTGTGTGAAAGACACTAAAAAAATAAGAGTGTAAAATACCAAGATGAATGCAATGAATTGGCAAAACCATGCTAAACAAAACCATGGCCTCCACTATTTACACCATCGATTAAATATTTTATTTTGCATGGCGTTGGTCCCTGTTTCTTGTTTTTGTTTTTTGATTTATTGGTTCTCATTCATGTAATTTATTTTTATTATTAATCATTTGTGTGACCTATCCATAAAAAAATATATGCATAAAATGGTATTTATACAGTTACTGGTTGTGGTATCAAGTCATTTACAAAAAGGTAAGCATTATAAGGAAAATGTATAACAAAATTTACTTATAGCCTCATACACAAACCACTTAGAAGGTGAGTATCATAAAGAAATTATAATGAAATTTTGTGGTTCATGAGAGAGATCACACACTTGGACTTAATTAAAACTAGTGGTATTAATTGTCGCACGTTGCGCGAGTACAATGGCGGCTTCGTATGTCGGTTGTACCCAAGTTCAAAAGGTAGTGTACACGTGCTTTTGGTTGCATTACATGATTCGCATTAATACACTATATATAACGTTGCATCCGATGTGCAATACATCGGTATAAAAAACAATTTGCAGTTCTTATGTTTACGGTTTACAGTGCCTTTTCAAAAGTTGTAGTATGCGGCTAATTGATGACCCCTTCCGAAAAAGACGATTGGTGCTTTAGTTGCTTGTGTCATGGTTGTTGCCTCTTTTCGTTGCGACGTTTTCGACAACTGCAATTAGCGATGCAGGTGGAATTAAATATATACTTGCACGAAAGTTGGTCTTCTATATATAAAGAGTTACATACCTTGTAGCTGAGGGATCGATATTTTGAAGTGGTTGTGGTATCCAATTTTCGTGTGGGTGTTTGACAAGAAGTTGTCCTCAGCGTCACTCATCTTAAATCGAAGTCGGATCCAATCTCTGACTCGTCAGCCCACCCAACCCAATCAAATGATTAATTTGATCGATTGTTGTCTGATAGGTTTTACAAAGAAAAACCTACAAAACTTCCAAGAATCACAAGATAAAAGAGGGATCAAGCCAAAAGCTTTCTATAATTTTTCATTCCTATCCTTACTAAAACATTCAAGGCCCTTATAAAAGGCTTACAATATAAAGTAACCGAATGGAAAAAAACTACCTAGACATGATGTAAATTAACTACCCACTATTATGCTAAACTAAACAAAAATTAATAATGTTTCTAGTAAAAACCAAGAGAACGTGGTGAGGCATGAGTCAAGGATATGTGGTTGTGGGACACGTATCATTCCCGCGCGCCTCAAAACGTTCTTGTCCTCAAGAACGGAATGATTGCGCCACGGAGGTCGCCATTCGAGTCTCCCCGCGGCATTCGGTGCGGTCTCAACTATGCGCCATCGTGGCTTCCACGGTGGTCGCCATTCCCGTCTTTGCTCCGGAATGGGATGACTTGTTGGCCTACCCATTGCTACTATACCTAATCCCATGCCAAATTTGAGTGTAGTATGAGTGAAATACTTTTGATAATTGAAAGGAGTATCAAATATTAAATTGTCAGCTTTTGAAATTAGTTTAGGAGGCCACGTGGTTATTAAAGGGACCATCAATGAACATCCAATTGCAAGAAACGGAGGAACTAACAGCGGTGTTGGGCCAAGGGATGAGGATATGGTATTGTTGTTTTCTGGGGTGGTGGAGCAAGCGAAAGACAAAACAGAATAGGGAGATAATGGTGGTGGTGCAAACGTTTCTGGGACTGCTTTTGGGCTAGGCAAGAGTGAGCCGGGTTTGTTCAATGTAGGGATAGAGTATGGGGTTGCCGGAAAGGTGTCAGAGAGTATGGTGAGAGAGGTGACAAGGTTATGTGGTGGTGATGGGTCGGTTTCGGTACCATTATTGGAGTGGAAACGATGAAGCATTGCAATGGTGAAAGACTTCCAAGTGAGGCATTCGGGCCCTCGATACCATGAATTGAACCAAGAAAAAGGTTCATCATCAAAGTACTCAACGACATAGGCAAACCGATCTTCCTCGTAAATTGAGTACGAAGAAAAGAACCGTTCAACCTCATGAAGCCATTGGGCCGGATTGAGACCGGTGAAGCGAGATAGAATAGTGTAGTCATTGAGTTCTTCCAAAGCCATGGAGGCTAAGGCTCAATGAAAGCACCAATTGATAGGTTTTACAAAGAAAAACCTACAAAACTTCCAAGAATCACAAGATAAAAGAGGGATCAAGCCAAAAGCTTTCTATAATTTTTCATTCATATCCTTTATAATTAATCTTCAAATGCCTTTTTATAGGCTACACATGAAAAGAAAATAACTGCAAACTTAAGACCCACTAAACCACTAACTCTAATTAATAGGACTAGTAAACTAAGGAAACAATAGAAAATAACGAATTGATGGTGCATGGTTACGTGGGGTGGTTGTGCACGTATCAATTCCCGCCGCCTCGAAACGTTCTTGTCCTCAAGAACGGAACAAAGTCGCCATGGAGGTTTTACAAAGATAGGTTTTACAAAGAAAAACCTACAAAACTTCCAAGAATCACAAGATAAAAGAGGGATCAAGCCAAAAGCTTTCTATAATTTTTCATTCCTATCCTTACTAAAACATTCAAGGCCCTTATAAAAGGCTTACAATATAAAGTAACCGAATGGAAAAAAACTACCTAGACATGATGTAAATTAACTACCCACTATTATGCTAAACTAAACAAAAATTAATAATGTTTCTAGTAAAAACCAAGAGAACGTGGTGAGGCATGAGTCAAGGATATGTGGTTGTGGGACACGTATCATTGTCACTTCGCCAATAGAATATAACCCATCAACTACATCACTAAAATGTGGTTATTAATAAAAGCAAACCAAAAAAATTTTTTAATACAGAAACATATATTAATAAATTTAAAGCAGTTAATGTAGTTACTGCTGTTGAGAAGCCATGTCTCTTTGCGCCTGTGGAGGAGCTAGGGTAGGAGATTCCACAAAACGCAAGTTGGGGTCATAAAAACAAACATCAAATAACTCAATCAGATATTATTTAGTTTTTTATTTGTGGTAAAGCCTAAAAATGTAGACCATTAGTAACCAAATGATATCATATATTTAGCCTATAAGCAATCGGTAAGGCATTTCCAATAATTAGAATTTTCAATTAACCAAAACTAACTATTTACACCTCTAAAAAATAGTTGAATTGAAGTAATATCTTAAAAAGAAAAATTACTTGAAGAGAGTAGAATGACTAAGCATGTATATAAATTACCTCATCAAGGTCCAAAGTTCCTTCAGAAACCATGCTCACGCTGGATACAACATAATCATGTTTGTCATCATGATGATGTCCTTGGTGGCAATCTATTAAAAACCAGATACATTCATTAGATTACGATTTTTCACCATTTAAAAATACAACAAAATAAGTACAAATGGAGGAAAAAAGGATGTGGAAAGAAAGGTGAAATTCTATTGAGAAACCAAATTATATTCATATGATTATATAGTAAAATAAACTTGAATGAGACACACCAAAATAAAAGAGGATGACAAAAGAAAATGTGATAATTAAATACCATGCCGATGCTCATGAACGTGATTCTCACAATGAGAACTATCCGATGAAACTTCAGAATCAATTTTTCATAACCAACAGGCTTCATCAAGCGTGTGAGAATTATACATCCTAAAGGCTGTAACAAAATACTATGGTGTGATTGGTGTGCGGACATGTATGCATAACAAAATAAGAGTGGTGTGTGTTTACATAGATATGGAATAAATATCATATAACCATCAGCTGTCAAGATCGTAGCCTCCCACTCCGAATACAAAATTGATAATAACAATGCCAAATTTAGCTTGTTTTATCTGTGCCATTCCATTTATCTGCTTGAAAATACACCAAAGTCAAGTTAAATAATATCATGTTGACAAACATAAATATAACTAGTTTTTCACCCGCCCGCGCGTTGCGGCGGGATAACCGTATACACAGAATGCGGCGAGATAACCAAATATACCATAAGCAGTCCGTAAATCTAACCCGACATTTTTTGGTTTAAAACGTGCAAGATGTATAAGGTCAGTTCAAGTCGTTCAAACTCGTTTGTCTCAAGCACATGTCAAACGATATACAATAAAATATTATACTTGATAGCGTGACTAACATATGAAGAAGCAAGATCATATTTTTTGGAAGGGACATAGCATTATACACAAAAACAGCAAGAATAAACCTACTGGAAACAAAGAGAAACAAAAGCAAAACAAATAGATTCATAGTCCCCTGCTATAGTAATAAGGTGCTCCAGATCTGAGACACCTGTTAAGTCCACACCACATCCAAAGCTTTCTCCACAGTGGTGTGATCACCCGACAGTCAAGAAAATCATGCTCAAGACCAAAGAGACACCTCTCGCTATTAAGTATTTAGCAACCAGGGTCCTATTTTGAAGAAGTCTTTGTACAAAACAATCTACTTACAGGGATCCAGCTCGACCAAGCGCAAAACTTTCCCGACGAATGTCCTACCCACTTCCGTTTGTCTACATCCATATGAAAGAGGAAGGAACAAACCATCAGTTGCAGGCCAGCTAAGTGAAACGTATAAGACAAAACAATGTGTACATTCTTGCTTACAAATTGTTTAAGCAAACAACCATAGACAACTACGTGCACACCGGTTTGGTGTTTTGCTTCATATTAGAATATTAGCATACCGATGCCGTTACTTCTTTTCTTTCTAGGAAGGAAGTGTCATGAGTTGAATATATATTTTCGTTTTTTATTCATTATTCGGGGGTTTATGAAAGAAACTAGATAGTTATATGAGTGAAAGAAACGGCTTATAAATTTGCAGTAAAAGGTTGAATCTCATTTCCTATGTACAAAAGTTAAGAAAAGTAAATATAAGTATTAGAGACTGTTTACCCCAAGATTTCTTGATTAGTCATCATGGCGGTTATTCTATTTTCATCATATTCTATTTTCATCATATAATGATTCTTTTTATTCTTTGGATCATAATTCAATCAACTGAGGTTATTCTAAGTTGTAACTTCAATCAAATAAGAATAGTTTCTTTCGTTGGTAGACTATTCCAGTAAGATGGACCAAAAAAATGGATCTAATTGCATTTCACGATTGATAGTTACTAGATCTCACTACTTCTTATATCCGCCGTTTTGATAAATTAACTCCTCCATTGCATTGCATTAGAATTTGGTGGCTGAGAAGGTAGTTGTCTGTCTTATAAGCCACCACACTCACCTATAAAAAGGTGGTGAATATGCTCTTTTTAACTTCCATTTTCAAATAAAGTGTAGAAGCAACAAAGAACAAAAAGGTCGATAACAACATAAGAATTGCAGGAACTCCAAAGCTCACTTTCCACCTAGAAAGACCTTGAATATAAACAATACCCGTTAGAACTGCAACCGAATTAAATCATCCAGATTTCATGTCTTCGTATGCAACAATGCATGATAAAGATCCAATAGAATGTGACTATAAAAAATGCTTGCTACATAGTTACAATCAAATAACCATGTCAAAAGTACAAAAGTCAACAAAACAAAATGTTGCATTGATTACCACCTTACTGTATGAATGCTTGATGTAGGAGAGTGAACAAAATCATTGCCATAGTAAGCAATGCACTACCTTTTTGGGACCTTTGAATCATACCTATGAAATCTAGAAATATATACTTATGAAATTGATTTTTTTCACTCTCTATCGTGTCTATACTGGAACTGCCAGGGGGCGAGAGGGTGTGTGCCACTGATTGCTATCTTTTCAGAGGAAAAAACACAAACAAACATGCACACAACTAAAGTTGATTTTAATGTTAGGTACAGAGTTTGAGAAATATTATCAGCAGAAGTCATATTCAGGTTGTACCAGTTTTACTTCAAAGAAGCCTGAAAACGTAATTCTTCTCTCCTATCGCTATGCTACTCACCCCGAGCCGCAACCACCATTAACCGACGGTAGCGTAGCAAGTCGTCGTAGTTGGTCGTTCACGCTGACGCCTAGCCACACCCATTAATAGATCAAATCGGGTTCGACTTCGTGGGTAGTTTCAAATAATTTCTAAACATATGTTCAAAACCAACATAAATAACCAGTCGGACTTTTCTCTTTATACCATTTTTACCCTTTAATATCAGACCATCAATTTTCTCTAAAATGTTGTACTTCATAACTTGTTAAAAATAAAAACATTACAACTTTGAATCGTAATAGTAATATATACAATTACATCTACTAATTTGAATAAAAAAAAGTGAGTACTTACAAAGAAAGGAGATACCCAGGTGTGAATAATCGGGAGAAAATAGAGAGACGTGAACTATGCGGTGGAATAGGCAGAGGCGTCCGGTGGAGATCATCAATGGCGAATTGTTGATAGGAGATGGAGTCAAAATGAAATGGGCAGTCGACGCATAATTTCGCCATGTCTTCCGACCAACTCTTCTGTTACAACGCAACTCGTATTACCTGTATCCGATTATTTGAAGATCAAGAACAGATCTGGATATGAGTGAAGGAGATGAAGGAAAAAAGGGGTAACAAATTAAATTGAAAACATGCGTATCTGTGTATGAATGAAAAGGAAGCAGTAAAAGCGACGTTGAAGTACGCGTTGGTGGACACGTGGATAAGAGATGAAACGTGTCATATGCAGATGTATTGCATATAAGAGAAGAGAGACAAGTGTAAATAAGTGAGATTAAAAGACCTTAAAAGATACAAAAATTACAATTATACTATCAATTTACTGTTCAAAAGGGTTTGTAAATTAATATAGTGTAATAAACTCAATGTACAATTCGTAGGTTGTATACTTTATTTAAAAATACAACAAACCAGGAAATGAAAAAAAGGATTATACACCCAAAACAAATGAGCCAAAAAGCTGCACACATTCCCTATTAATCAACCTCTTAAGAGTTTCAGTTTATCTTGACCTTCCTTTAATGAAACTCTGGAACAAATCTTTCCTTTCATTTCTTTTCTTTTCTCCCGTTTAGTTAACTCGGGAACACAGCGGTAATCTCATTTATAGGTATGAATAGAAAATGACCTATTTTAGTGTTGCATTAAACTCAAAAAGCTTTCATAATACAACTTCCACTATGATACACATGCTAAAAAAACATTTTACTTTCTCCTTTTTAGTGAATAAAGCGTGAGCTAACTTAAAAGTAATAAAAAATTAAAGAAAAGACTTCACTTAGACATTTATTCGAACACTTGATATGCATGACTCAGGTAATCCAGTTTTGTTAGATAACATAAGAACAAATGATTCATTTTTTTAGAACTTAAAACCCCAGTTCATACATGAAGTCAAATGTCAACAATTGTAATTTAGCACCCATATCCATCTCTCTGTCTCTCTCTCTCTCTCTCACAGTTAAAACATGGTAGACAAATGACAACAAAAACACTTACCGTCGTCGGAGTCGTTAACGATAACACCTCCATAACCGGTTAGCGTCACCATAGGTCCTAACAACCTCAAGAATAGCAAGATTCGAGTACCAGTCAATAGTTTCGGGTTGTAAAATCGATGGTTGTTGGGAATCTGATTGCTCTCTGCCCAGCGCCACCAGGGTGCTCTAACGTGTGTTAGATTTGGTGATAAAGCCACGGCCGCCAAGAGGGTCCAATACGAATCCACCACCTGCCCATGTACTGTTCAAGTCACAGGACTATAATAAAACATATTCAAACCATCGGAAAACATAAAAATACAGATTATAGTACCTTAGTCACCACTCAGATCTGCCTAGGCCCACCATCATCAAGTGAAAACGGCGAACCAAACTAAAAGATTCGAATTCTAGCACCTCTCAGATGCAGCAAGGCCCCTCATCAGCATGTCAGACAACCAGATCCAAATCTAAATCCAAGGAGGTCGAACAACTGGTTGGCTAGTTCAGATGAGACGGTGGAGTTGTGACGTCAGTCGGAGTTGGTATCTGTTACGGTGGTGATGGCTAGTGCTGGGGTGTAGGGGTGTAAATGACACGTAGCGGCTCGAGATCGGCTCGGGATCGGCTCGGTAAAAAGCTCAAACGAGCCGAGCCTTAACGAGCTCGAGCCCGAGCCCGAGCCTGAAATATGGCTCGTTTAGTTATCGAGCCCGAGCTCGAGCCCTAGATACAAAGCTCGATTGGGCTCGCGAGCCTAATCGAGCCTTAACGAGCTAGAGCCCGAACCCGAGCCCGAGCCTAAGTTACAGCCGAGCCTAAGTTATAGCCTTAACGATTGGGCTCGCGAGCCTAAGTTATAGCCGAGCTTTTGCGAGCTCGAGCCGAGCTTTTGAGCTCGTTTGAGATTCTCAAATCACCTCGAGCCGAGCCGAGCCTAGCTCGAGCTTTGGATTTTGCTAGCGAGCCGAGCTCGAGCTCAAGATTGTAGGCTCGAACCGAGCCGAGCTCGAGCTCGAGCTTCACAAAACCTTAACGAGCCCGAGCCGAGCCCAGTCAGGCTCGGGCTCGGCTCGGCTCGTTTACACCCCTACTAGGGTGAGAGGAAAACGTAGAGAGAGAAAAGGGAGTTGAGTCACAGTGAGATTTAAAGCAAATTAAAGTGAAGAAATAACACGTATCAATCGTCGAGACACTTGTTGATGAAACAAATAGACAGGTGATGCCACTGATAAACAACCATGTAAGACTCTGTATTCACCAAAATGCCACTATTTTACTGTTTAAACCACAACGATTATTAATAGTATGTAATTAAAAAATTATTTAAATTTCATGATAGTAATAATAGGCATAAGTAAAAAGGAATTAAAAAGATGTAAACTCAATTTTTTTCCCCTCTGTTCTCTAGAAAGTGATGGTTGTTCTCTTTCTTAGGGAAATTACTTTTACAAATGAAATTAAAAAATTGGTAAGCATTCAAAGCAATGAACTCAACAGAGACAAAACTGAGATTTCATTTGTATTCCGCTCTCTCTCTTCTACAGCGTTCCCTTTCTATCTCCAGAAAATGACGGCAACTGGGAAAGGCAACAGCGACGACCTTCATGACTCCAGATCCACCTCTTTCAGACCAAATCGCCACCATCGGCGCTCAAGAAAACCATCGTCTTTGCTTAAGAACCCACTGCCGCCACCGGAAAGTTGAAATCAACTGATGTCAGTCTTCACCAGTCACCGTAACTTTGTTTGGCGATCGATGTTGAATCTGTATCTTTCTCTTCTTGTGGTGGTCGACTGGCCTGAGATGGCGGGTTTCGCCGACAGAAGAAACGAAGTACCATTTTCTTGCAGTGTTGCTATGATCTTCTTTATGTTGATGTCCGACCTGGCAATGCGGAGCAGGCACCGATTTTCACCTCTACATGATTACATTACATTTGGTTATATGATTTTCTCATTTATGCAATAAATATAAAACATTTGCAAAGTCTCCACGTAGCATAACTATGATACGTGGCTTACAATACCAAGAGAGTCATTGTTTCTTTTCTGTACATAATGCCATGCCTTAACACGTATTCCTGTTACTCTTAAAGAAAGACACGTGAGTTAAACTTGAAATTATAGAAATAACTTTGGTACTAAATTACAGAAATAACCTTGGAATTGTACTATTCATGATGAGTTTTAATAAACATTTGCAAAGTCTCCACGTAGCATAACTATGATACGTGGCTTACAATACCAAGAGTGTCATTGTTTCTTTTCTGTACATAATGCAATGCCTTAACACGTATCCCTGTTACTCTTAAAGAAAGACACGTGCGTTAAACTTGAAATTATAGAAATAACTTTGGTACTAAATTACAGAAATAGCCTTGGAATTGTACTATTCATGATGAGTTTTAATAAACATTTGCAAAGTCTCCACGTAGCATAACTATGATACGTGGCTTACAATACCAAGAGTGTCATTGTTTCTTTTCTGTACATAATGCCATGCCTTAACACGTATCCCTGTTACTCTTAAAGAAATACACGTGCGTTAAACTTGAAATTATAGAAATAACTTTGGTACTAAATTACAGAAATAGCCTTGGAATTGTACTATTCATGATGAGTTTTAATAAACATTTGCAAAGTCTGCACGTAGCATAACTATGATACGTGGCTTACAATACCAAGAGTGTCATTGTTTCTTTTCTGTACATAATGCCATGCCTTAACACGTATCCCTGTTACTCTTAAAGAAAGACACGTGCGTTAAACTTGAAATTATAGAAATAACTTTGGTACTAAATTACAGAAATAGCCTTGGAATTGTACTATTCATGATGGGTTTTAATTTTAATATATATATATATATATATATATATATATATATAATATGTCATTAAACTATTGTTCAACTCTTACTAATGACCAAGTATATTTACATATCATGAATTATTAACTAAGTACTTATAGTTGGCGTACAAAAGGAGCAAAACTAAAATATGGGTACTCGCCGGAAACCTATTCCGGTGGAAGTCTTAGCAAGGTTAACTAAGTTTTTTGTTTCTAATCTTCCGGATAGTTGTAGTGGAGCCGATTTAGCTAAGGAAGTAAGGAATTTTGGAACCATTTTTGATATTTACATAGCAAGAAAGAGAGACAAGGAAGGAAGACGACTCGGTTTTGTGTCCTCATTTGATGTCAAAGATGGTAAGGAGATGGAGAAAGTTTTGTCATCCATTCGGTTGGGTGAGTTTAAGCTGAAGGTTAATGTGGCGAGGTTTGTGTTAGAAGAAGGGGAGGTAAATGCACGTAGACCTTTTGTTCCGACGAAGGATCAACATCCTTTTTCACAGGAATGTCCAGAGAATGTTAACATGAAGAATGGGAACGCTTTTTCGTCTAACTCATTATCTTTCAAGGAGGCTTTTGCAGGGTGCCAAAAGGGAAAACTCTTATGGTTGATAAAAGTATCAGTGCGTTCAAAAGTCTGCATGGAAGATCTATCGTGGTAACGGTAGCTACATTGGATGTGTTAAGAAAGATTAAAAGCATTATGAAGGAGATGGGTTTAGGAGAAGGAGTTGTCAAGTGCATGGGAGGTTTGGTAGTGTTGCTATCGTTTAATTCTAGTGAACATGCCATCATGGCTAAGGATGAGTTGCTGGGTAGACCGGAGCAGTTCAAGTCGGCTACTATATGGGAAGGTCAGGAGATGCCTTTCGAATGCATCGCGTGGCTGAGGTGATTAGAATTCCCCTATGTGTTTTGGATGATCAGGTTTTAAGTAATATTGGGAGCTTTTTCGGTACCATGATCAGAAAGCCGAATTTAGAAAAACTGGATTCGGATTCTTCTTTTCAATGTGGGGGTGTTAGTCGGTCAGGGTGTTCAGATTCAAGAGGTTATTTTTTTGAAGTGGCATAGGAAAACGTTTAATGTTTGGATTGAGGAAGAAGATAAAGAGCGGTTAGCGAGTTTCATCAATGACGAGGGTTCCCAGACGGGGCAGTATTCGGAGATTGAGAATGCGGAGGGAGTTGACCGGAATTCAGTTTCGATGGATGTCCCGAATAACTCTCCGGCGAAAACTAATTTGGAAACAGAGAATAATACGAGGGAAATTAATGATACTTTGATTGACCAATTTAATGTTGAGCATTTTGAGGAGAAATCATCGGATAACAGTTTGGAAGGCCACGTTGGGAATTTTAATGATGACATTAATTTGACTAAACCTTCGATGGTCAAAAGTAACAAGAGAAGAAAAGGAAAAAAGAAAGATAAGGAGATGGGCCAATCTTCTGGTGGGGCATATACAAGTAGTAATGATAGGCCCTATAAGGAGCCTAAATCTATGGAAGACCCATTTAACTTAGACCCAATCATCTTGGGCTTAGATCAAAATGTGGTAAAGACTAAAGGAATGGATCCAGTAGTTGTCTCTAATTCTTTTGAAGGTCTTTTAGAGGACCAGTTAGAAGAGAACGATAATTGCAAAGTAGAGATGCTGAAAGGTCAATCTACTTATCAGCCAGACAACTTCGAACCAGCGAGACAGGTCTTGCAACCGACTGAAGTGGAAGCGATTGTAGAGTTTGGGAACAGACTTGGCGTCAATTTACAAGGATTCGGTAAGATGATTTCGGAATCAATTGAAGGTGAAGGTTTATGATGCGTGCTGATATATATATATATATATATATATATATATATATATATATATATATATATAAATGTGCACAAGTTAAAACCCCAGACTCAACTAAACCACGCACAATCGGCAAGTGTACCCTTCGTTTGTAGCAAGCAAATAAAACAAGGTATCGAACCAAAGGACTCAATTAAAGACAGAAAATTAAACTGTCACTGAATTGTTTGTTTAAACTAATAACTAAGGGGGGTTTAAATTGAAAATATAAAAATTGATTAATTATTAATTAACTAAATTACCCTAAATTAAATAAATTAAAAACTAATTAAAACTAGAATAAAAACCGAACTAAAGTGATGGGAAAATCAAGCAAGGGAAAGACTGGCTACTTAGGTAAGAATCCTTAGACATAATACTCAATCCTGACTAAGAAACCCGTTTGGAGACCCTAATTTCATCCAACTACTCTCCTCCTGCAGGTAAGGCTAGCAAGCTAGAATCAAGGCGGGACAAGTGTAGGAATGCTAAGTTGGATCTGGAATGCCCTAGCATACCAAAATCCCACCGAAATCAGATTAAAACCTCTCCTGGATTAAAACCCTCAAACTATGAAGCAGACTTAAACTCTAATGAAGAAAACCTAGGAAAACTCTAAACACGGAAAGGTAACGACTCCCGCCCTAGCGCTTGTCAACTACCGAACAATGCCTAGTTAGTTACCTAGCAATCTCGACATAGATTTCTCACCCTCAAGAATGGACTGCACGTTTTAGTTAATTTATTATATTAGTTTGTTATACTTGTGTCGTACTCAAACTCCAAATACTAGCACGCTAACCAATAAACCTAAGCTGATGAACTAGATTGATTTCTAGACCTAGGGGTATCTCTACATGCCTAGCTCCACAAAACCAATAAACCAACTTCAAATAAAATCAACACCAACACACATATATCGAATCCAACAATAAAAGTTAAAATCATGTAATTCTACACATCCAAACGGAAATGAAACGTTATTCAATCATATTATTATCTAGATCATCATCCTAAATAGCCATGAAAATGTCTAGCCACTCAGATTATTTAAAAACATCATCAGAAAATAAATAAAAATACTTTTAATCTGGTCTATAGAAAAAATAAATAAAAACTAAACCAAACCCGAGACTCCTTGAATATTGACCTTTAACGTGCCCGAGACCTTTTCTCCTTCATTGCTCTCCTGGTCGATCACAGCTCTGAAAGCGGCTGCTTGGTCGACTTCGCTTCTGCTTGGTCGACATCGAATGAATATTGTCGAAGTGGAATCCAAAAAAATAATTCCTGCCGTCAAAGAAAACATATATCCCTTCACATCTTTTAGCGACCGACCTATTATTTGAATTGTTGTTTTGTGGAGCCCAAGTCAGTTTATTTTATTATTATTATTATTATTATTATTATTATTATTATTATTATTATTATTATTATTATTATTATTATTATTATTATTATTATTATAACTCCATGTTTCTGGCTCGGTTTTTCTTGGCTCGACCAAACTTTCTTGTTTACGCCCCGACGTCTATGAACACATGATCTCAAGTGTCCGTTTCTCAAATTAAAATTCTTTTGTTTTTAACTCATTTTCCACGAACACCTATAAAATATAAAACGAGTAATTAAGTACTAAAAACTAATAAAAACTATACAATGATAAAAAAGACAAACAAACGAACACACGCCTAAAACTACTAAAAACTATATACAAAAGACTCAATTATAACTCAAAATACATAGGAAAATAGATGTGTTTTACGACACATCAAACATCCCCACACGTAACTCTTTTTCGTCCCTGAAAAGAATTATGCAATGGGATCACAATCAAATAATCTGGCCTCAAAACATAGGTTACTTTAATTTTAAAAATCTAATGACGTGTCAACTACGATTATAGGTATACTTGTCCTCTTAAACCCAACTGCCGGTTTCTAAGCCCCTTATCATGTTATTTTAATTTTAGGTTCATTTAGTCTACCTAGGGTCTCACACTAAAGAAGCCACAGTTTCACCTAATCCCGCCTCAAGCTTATGAAACAAAAGGAACAACCAATGGACTATTCCTAACCGTTTTATGTAAAAAACCGAGAGAATTTAAAATCATTTGTTTTTTCATTTTTATCACAGCAAACTTAACTCAGAGGGTGTGACCAATCCAAGTCGCTATCCCAGTGGCTAGACACCTTAAGCTTCAGCATTTTCGCTTTGATTTCTAATTAATTCATCAGCTTTTTTAGATATTTATTTTCAGACAATCCTAGAGGGAGTCGTGTCCGGAGTCACTATCCCTAGAAACGACACTATTGGCCTTGCCCTTATTTTATATCCAACTTTTTTGTTTTTACTTTTAGTTAGAAATTCTAATGGTTTTAAACTTATAACGGCATTCCTTATACTATTATTGGCGGTTTCAGCTTCCTTATTTTTTCCTAGATGAGAACCCACAAGGTATCCTAATATATTTAGGTGTATTAGCTTAAAGGAAACTTTTCTACCGACTGGGCCTACCCACACATCCCAAGTTAACACACTTTCGATTATTTATTCTTCTAATACATATAATATTTGAAAACCAAACACTTGATTTTATCTATCATTTCCCATATTTTGTAATGCAAACATCAAAATCAGGGACATTTTTTTTACTCAACCTACAAGCTAAACGACAGTTTCCCATCCTCACACTTAAACTCTACATTGTCCTCAATGTAGGAATAGAAAACGACTCAAAGTAAAAACTAAAAACAAACTCCGAAAAAAACAAAATGCTAAAGAAAAAGATAAAGGTAAATTGGGAAGGACTTAGCTGGTTAATTAACATGAAAGCTCCAAAATCTCAAGTCCAATCCAGCTCGATCGTATAGCATTTCATTCGCGATCGGCTCTGACACATGGTAGACTTTCGGGTTGCTTCAATATAACGTACAGCTCCAGAATCGCCCCAAAGGAGATTGAGTACGAGCGGTACAATCCAAACCTGCACAAGCTAAAACAAAAACCCAGCAGAATACCGAACTAAACAAAAATAAAAAGACTCAAACTACTAACCTAGACTCATGATAAAAGCAAAAACACAAAGACGGTAACTGTAAAAAAAATGACTCAACAAAAGAAAATAAAAACAAAAATGACGCAACAAAGTAACGAACATGAAAAGAATATACAAACTCTACACTTGGGGGTATCCCCACACTCTCACACACCTACTCGGGATTAATCTTACGGAGGTCCGAAACCTCCACCTCCTCATCAACGCTCATCCCATCCTCGTAATGCTTCGACTTATGGCCGTTCACCTTCCATCGCTGCCATCCTCACCTTCAATCTCAATCGTACCGTAAGGAAAAACCTGTGTAACAACATAAGGACCCGTCCAACGCGACCTAAGTTATCTTGAGAACAACCTAAGACGAGAATTATACTGTAACACTTTCTCCCCATACTAAAAATCTTTCACTATCTTTAGACGCTTATGGTGAAACTTCTTAGTTTTCTCTTTATAATCCCACAATCTCATATAAGCATCATCCCTCAACTCCTCTAACTTATGCAACTGATGTTATCTATGCTTACTTGCCATATCCATATCTAAATTCACCTTCTTCAATGCCCAAAACGCCTTATGCTCTAACTCAACTGGTAAATGGCACGCTTTCCCATAAACTAACCGAAAAGGAGTGGTGCCTATCGGTGTCTTAAATGCGGTGCGAAAATGCCACAATGCATCCTCTAGGTGATCCGACCAATTCTTTCGGTTCTGCCCCACTGTTTTCTCTAGGATTCTCTTGATTCCGCGATTGGTATTTTCCACTTGACCACTTGTTTGTGGATGATAAGCCGTAGAACGCCGATGGGTGACCCCGTAGCGTTTCAAAGCTTTCTCCATCTGGTCATTGGAAAAGTGTGTACCACGATCGCTAATCAAGGACTTAGGAGCACCAAACCTAGAAAACAGTGTCTTTATGATCCTCACAACAACCCGTGCATCATTTGTAGGCAAAGCTTGAGCTTCCACACACTTAGAAACATAGTCAACCGGAACTTTATTTTTGAATGGCCGTCAACCGGAACTAGGATGTATCTATTCCCACGAGAATTAGGGAATGGATCCATGAAATCAATGCCCCACATCAATACTTCAATGCTCTGAATGGGATTTTGGGGCATCTCATTACCAGATGAGATATTACCGGTCCTCTGACAGGCATCACAATGTCTAACAAACTCATGGGCATCCTTAAAAATGGCCGGCCAATAGAAACCCGCATCAAACACGCGTTTGGCGGTATGAGCCGTCCCGTAGTGACCTCCTACTCTACCCTCATGATAGTGCCTAAGGATATCTCTCATCTCCTCACCAAACACACATCTCCTCCAAATCTGATCTGGTCCTAACCTAAACAAGTAAGGATCATCCCACAAGTAGTACTTAGAGTCGGCTATCAATTTCTTTTTCTCCTGAAAAGTAATATCACTCTTAAACTCACCCGAAACTAAGTAATTAGCTATGTCGGCATACCAAGGGAAGTCCCTACCTTGGTTTTAAAATGCGTGATGCGCTCCGATGCATTTTGGTCCAAAAACCCGATGCGCGATGCGCAATGCGTGATGCGCGCGCATCATGTATTTAATGCGGTTTTTATTAAAAATACTAAAAAAATAATTATACATAATAATTCTTGTAATTTTATTACTCAAACACAAAAACATACTTATAAATCATATTTAAAACATAAAACATATTAAAAGAATACAAAAAAAAACTTAATGCTTAACCAATTAAGCTCTATAAGTCTATAATAATCAAAGAAAACAAATAAAGAAACCTAAAAATGAAAAATAAAAGAAATAAAAACTAGTTAAAAGGTAAGATTAAGTAAAGAAACTCTGAAAAAAGTTTTGTATCTGCAAAGTTCTCTCTCTACGACACATAGAACAATAAAAAAAATACTAATCAGAAAAGGTGTACCTTTACTCCAAACATAACTAAAAAAACTCTAAGTTTTAAGGCAACCATTTAGATAACATATATTTTTACACTTTACAGTTGTATAAAATTAAAAAGCTTCATGTTTCAAGGCAAGTTTTTAGTTAATATATCTTTTTTATGCTTTACAGCTGCATGAAAATAAAAAAAATCCCTTCATTTTTTGTGTTGCACGCATCAGTACGCATATTGCGCATCACCGCATCATGCACGCATCACCAGCTACCACAGACATCAAACTCTCATGAGGAAAATCAACCCTAATCCTCTCTTCCCTACCTCTCTCTAACTCCGGATTCACTAAACGAGATAGATGATCCGCAGCTACATTCTCAGCTCCACTCTTATCCCTAATCTTAATATCAAACTCTTGAAGCAAAAGGATCCACCTAATCAGTCTAGGCTTTGCATCTTTCTTGTAGAAAAGATGCCTAAGAGCGGAATGGTCGGTAAAAATGATAGTCTAAGAGAGCACGAGATACGACCTAAACTTATCACAAGCAAAGACGGCGGCTAGTAACTCCTTCTCTGTCGTCTTGTAATTCTCTTGGGCATCATTGAGTGTTTTGTTAGCGTTGTAAATGGGATCCGAATGCTTGTCCCTACGCTGGCCCAACACAGCCCTAACAGCAAAGTCGCTAGCATCACACATGATCTCGAAAGGAAGAGTCCAATCTGGAGCGACCAGAATGGGAGCAGTCACCAAATGCTCCTTCAACAACTCAAATGCCTTGACACATTCAGTAGAAAACTCGAATGGTCGATCTTTCTCAAGAAGCTGGGTCATCGGGCGGGCAATCTTAGAAAAATCGTTAATGAAACGCCTATAGAAACCCACGTGACCTAGAAAACTACGAATAGACTTCACCGAAGTAGGCGGCGGGAGTTGTGAAATGGTGACGATTTTAGCTCTATCAACCTCAATCCCCGCCTGTGAAATCTTGTGCCCAAGCACAATACCCTCACGAACCATGAAGTGACACTTTTCCCAATTAAGCATCAGGTTCGTCTCCTCACATCAAGTAAGAACACGCTCTAGATTACGCATACAATGATCAAAGGAACTCCCAAAGACAAAAAAATAGTGCATGAAAACCTCCATGGAATCCTCGATCAACTCATGGAAAATCGCCACCATACATCGCTGAAATGTGGCAGGGGCATTACATAACCCAAAAGGCATACGCCGATACGCAAAAGTGCCAAACGGGCATGTGAATGTGGTTTTTTCTTGATCCTCGGGTGCAATAGGGATCTGAAAGTAACCAGAGAAACCATTCAGAAAGCAGTAAAACTGCTGATTTGATCAATAAAGGGCAAGGGGAAGTGGTCATTGTGGGTGGCATCATTGAGTTTGCGATAGTCAATGCAAACTCGCCATCCGGTCACGGTCCTAGTGGGTATGAGCTCATTTTTCTCATTCGTGACAACCGTCATACCCCCCCTCCCCTTTTTGGTGACAACCTGGACTGGACTAACCCAAGTAGAATTAGAGATGGGGTAGATCAAACATGCATCTAACAACTTAATCACCTCTTTCTTAACAACATCCTGCATGTTCGGGTTTAACCATCACTGTGGTTGGACAACCGGCTTTAACTCCCCAGTCATCAGAATCTTATGCGTGCAGAAAGAAGGGTGGATACCCTTAATGTCAAAGAGCTTCCACGCAATAGCACGCTTGTGTGCTTTCAGTACACACAACAACCTCTCTTTCTCATCCTCTATCAACTCAGATGATATGATGACAGGCAACTGAGAGTCCTCCCCTAGATATGCGTACTCTAGATGAGATGGTAACTCCTTAAGCTCAAGGGTAGGGGGTGTCTCAAGTGATGGTGTCTCTAGAGGTCTCTCCGAATCAGTGGTCTCGAAAATCTGGGAGGCCTCATCAGAAAGGTGAGACTGAACAGCGTGTGGAGACATGTCCCGCTCAAGATCAAACTCAGTCATCTCAATGCACCCTTTATGCTCAGTACCGAGCATCTGTGTGTCAAGGGTGTCTCGCTTGCAAAAGCTAGTGAGAAAGCTCCCCATCTGAGTCATGAACGAATCAATGAAGTACAGAGTATCATCGTTCTGGTTAGGGTGCTTCATGGAGTGCTGAAATCAAAAGTGACCTGCTCGTCGGCAACTCGACGAGTGAGTTTGCCATCAAAGACATCAACAATAGCACGAGCAATGGCTAAGAATGGACGACGAAGAATGAGTGGAACCTGTGAGTCCTCGTCCATGTCAAGTATAACAAAATCCACCGGGAAAACAAATTTATCAACCTTAACTAACAAGTTTTCCACTGTCCCGCGTGGAAACTTCACCGATCGGTCGGCGAGCTGAATACTCATGTGCGTAGGAGACAGATCTCCTACATTGAGCCTAGCAAAAACAAAGTAGGTCATTAAATTAATGCTAGCTCCAAGGTCTGCATGAGCATTACTAACAGTGAGATTCCCTATCAGACAGGGAATGGTAAAGCTGCTCGGATCAGTCATCTTCGGGGGTAGCTTATTCCGGAGCGCTGCAGAAACCTGCTCAGGAAATTGCCTCAACAAATGGTAAGTTCACTTGGATCTTTTTGTTTGTGAGCAAATCTTTCAGAAACTTGGTATACTTAGGCATCTTTGAAAGCGCCTTAACAAATGGTAAGTTCACTTGGATCTTTTTCAGCATATCCAGGAACTTACGGTACTGATCCGAATCATCTGGTCTAGCAAGTCGACCAGGAAATGGCGGTTTAGGCTTGTAGGCCTTCACTGGAGTGTCATCTCTCTTCTCACCTTGAGACCTGCTGGTTTGTGCTGTACTTGTTGGGCGGAGCCTAGGTTGCACCTCGCCAGCTGGTGTCTCTCTCTCTCAACTCCCTCATCAACAGACTCATCCTCTCCTATTGGTAACGAATCATCTACCCCCTTCCCACTCCTACTAGTGACAGCTTTTGCCTGATGCTGCCTAAACGATGAACTAGAGGAGTTAGGATTATTGACAGTGTTACTAGGAAGGCCCCCAGGAGGTCGCTCGCCTACCTGTAAAGCTAGGTCTTTCACCTCTTTCTCTAGCCTTTGGAAGGCAACCTGATGTCCCTTAAAGAATGTGGCATGGTCACGAAGCAAGGAAAACATCTCAGCTTGAACATTAGCCTGCTGGTCCAACTAAGAGGTTTGCCATTCCAAAAGGGAGGTCAAATCACTCTTAGTACGACTAGAAAAGTTCGGGGCATCCCCGCAATTGGGATTCTGGTGGAGATTCGGGCGTGGTGGATACCTCAAAGAGTTACCACCTTGCCAATTGGAGTTTTGATTTCTCCAATTCGGACCAAAAGATGAGGTGTAGTTTTGTAATGGTGGTCTAAGCCACCCAGAATTCAAGGAATCGACCTGCTTAGGTGAAGAAACTGGGCATTCAGAAGTATCATGTCCCCCCTGACATATCTCACATCTCTCCATCCTAAACCTAAGCTCTTTGACCTCCCTAGCTAAAGACTGAACAGTAGCAGCAAGACTAGTATCAAGAACAACCTGATAGACACCTCGAGTAGCGGGGGAGGTGTTACTAGTCGTAGGAGTGGAATTCCTAACAGCTTGCTTGCTCTGTTGCTCAGAAAGAGCGAAACTCTCAAACATAGAATTAGCTGCATCAATGTCCATCTTTTCCATGACATGTCCCTGTGCAGCAGTGTTAAAACGCATTTGAGTTTCATAAGTAAGCCCATTGTAGAACTTCTCTACAATGGCCCAGTCGGACAAGTCATGCTGAGGACATTTACTCAGCAGATTTTGGAACCGCTCCCAAGCCATGTAGTATGGCTCGTCAGCTTCCATGCGAAACGAGTGGATCAGTTCCCTAACACGAGCATCCTTGGATGGAGGATGATATTTCTTCATGAACTTAGAGCGCAAACCGTCCCCAGTGGTGATACCCCCGTGAGGAAGAGACTCAAGCCAAGTAGCAGCGACGGCAACAGATGCATATAAATGGTCTCAGTGGGAACATTTGCAAGATTGAAAGTCTTGCAAATGTGGACGAAACGAGACAAGTGAGCTGGAGCATCCTCCTCTTCAAGACCGTGAAACTGAGTAGAGTTAGCAATCACAGTCATGATATAAGATGGAATTTGCCAAGTGTTAGCATTGGCAATGGCAGGAAAAGCAATGGGTGAGTGAACGCCTGTGTAGCCCTCAGCAGCGCGCTGGTGAACAGTGCGTCTCTCGTCAGCTATTTCAATAACAAGGGTTGGAAAAGGAATAGGTGGTAAGGAATGAAAAGGTTTTTGCTCGGGTGTGGAAGATGAAGAAGAATGATGGGGTGAAGAAGAACGTACCTGATCGATTTTCTTGCGGATAACCGTTCGAAATTCTCTAAGACGTTCGTGAAGGTATCGCTCGGGATCCATGGAAGCAGTGAACTGTGGAGGTCCCTGCGAGCGGGTATGTGGCATACACTAAAAGTGGATAGCAAATAACTTACGACTAAAAGCACAATTAACAAGTAAAAGCACAGATAATCAGAAGCACGTCCAGCAAGAAACAAACAAGCAAAACAATTCAAGTAAATTCAACACAGTGCCTAAATCAAGTCCCCGGCAACGGCGTCAAAAACTTGATACGTGCTGGTATACATATAAAAATGTGCACAAGTTAAAACCCTAGACTCAACTAAACCACGCACAACCGGCAAGTGTACCGTTCGTTTGTACCAAGCAAATAAGACCAGGTATCGAACAAAACGACTCAATTAAACACAGAAAATTAAACTGTCACTGAATTGCTAGTTTAAACTAATAACTAAGGGGGGTTTGAATTGAAAATATAAAAATTGATTAATTAACTAAATTACCCTAAATTAAATTAAATTAAATTAAAAACCTAATTAAAACTAGAATAAAAACCGAACTAAAGTGATGGAAAAATCAAGCAAGGGAAAGACTGGCTTCCTAGGTAAGAATCCTTAGACATAATACTCAATCCTGACTAAGAAACCCGTCTGGAGACCCTAATTTCATCCAACTACTCTCCTCCTACAGGTAAGGCTAGCAAGCTAGAATCAAGGCGGGACAAATGTAGAAATGCTAAGATGGATCTGGATCACCCTAGCGTACCAAAATCTCACAGAAATCAGATTAAAACCACTCTTGGATTTAAACCCTCAAAGTATGAAGCAGACTTAAACTCTAATGAAGAAAACCTAGGAAAACTCTAAACACGGACAAGTAACGACTCCCGCCCTAGCGCTTGTCAACTACCGAACAATGCCCAGTTAGTTACCTAGCAATCTCGAGTTAGATTTCTCACCCTCAAGAATGGACTGCACGTTTTAGTTAATTTATTATATTAGTTTGTGATACTTGTGTCGTACTTCAACTCCAAATACTAGCACGCTAACCTAAGTTGACGAACTAGATTAATTTCTAGACCTAGGGGGTATCTCTACATGCTTAGCTTCATAAAACCAATAAACAAACATCAAAATAAAATCAACACCAACACACATATACCGAATCCAGCAATAAAAGTTAAAATCAGTTAATTCTACATATCCAAACGGAAATCAAACGTCATTCAATCATATTATTATCTAAATCATCATCCAAACGGAAATCAAATGTCTAGCCACTCATATTATTTAAAAACATCATCACAAAATAAATAAAAATAGTTTTAATCATGTCTATAGAATAAATAAATAAAAACTAAACCAAACTCGAGGCTCCTTGAATATTGACCTTTAACGTGCCCGAGACCTTTTCTTCTTCACTGCTCTCCTGGTCGATCACAGCTCTGAAAGCGGCTGCTTGGTCGACTTCGCTTCTGCTTGTTCGACTTCGAATGAATATTGTCGAAGTGGAATCCAAAAAGATAATTTCTGCTGTCAAAGAAAACATATATCCCTTCACATCTTTTAGCGACCGACCTATTATTTGAATTGTTGTTTTGTTTGACTTGGGCCACGTGCTCAAGTCACTTTGTTTTCTTTTTTTTTTCTTTTTTTAATAATAATAATATTATTATTATTATTATTATTATTATTATTATAGATCCATGTTTTTGGCTCGGTTGTTCTTGGCTCGACCAAATTTTCTCGTTTACGCTCCGACGTCCAGAACACATGATTTCAAGTGTCCGTGTCTCAATTAAAATTCTTTCGTTTTAAGCTCATTTTCCACGATCACCTATAAAATATAAAACGAGTAATTAAGTACTAAAAACTAATAAAAATTATACAATGATAAAAATAGATAAACAAATGAACACACGCCTAAAACTACTAAAAACTATATACAAAAGACTCAATTATAACTCAAAATACATAGGAGAATAAATGTGTTTTACGACGCATAAGTTTACAAGCAGGTTTGTCAAGAATTTCTTATCATTGAATGTTAGAGGTTTAGGGGCGGTTGGTAAAACACCATGGGTTAAAGGTTTGGTGTCAAAACATAAAGTGGATTTTCTGGGTTTGCAAGAATCTATGATGGCAGATAGTGAGAAAATAGATTTTGCTTCGGTTTGGAGTAATAGGAGCTTCGAGGTTGCAGTTATTGGGGCTAGGGGTAAATCGGGTGGTATCATTTGTATGTGGAATCCGAGGAAGTTAAAAAAAATTAGTGAAGTAAAGGAGCATAATTTTATTTTGATTTCTGGCTGTTTAGTGGCGGATGGTACTGTTTTGAATATTGTTAATGTGTATGCTCCGAAAAAAGTAGGGGAAAAAAGGGACATGTGGGATCGCCTTTTGGGTTTGAAGCGGTGTATGATGGGTATGTGGGTGTTTTTGGGCGATTTTAATTCAGTTAGATGGATGGAAGAAAGAAAGAATTCAAAGTTTAATTCAAGGGCGACGTTGGATATTAATAATTTTATTGACGAAGCTTGTCTTCAAGAATATTTTATGCAGGGTCACCGGGAAAGAGGTTAAGTTGAGCAAAATCGGCCCTTTTTTGGTGTGTCAGGATTTTTTAAACATGTGGCATGGGGCGTGTTTAAGAGCGTTTTCAAGGGAACTCTCAGATCATTGTCCTCTATTGACTATTGTTAGTCACTAATGTTTTGAATTATGGTGCCAAACCATTTAAATGGTTTGATTCATGGTTGGGCAGGGAAGGGTGTGAAGAAGTGGTTAAAGAAGCGTTTCAAGGTGTCACTGGTGAAGATAATTCGGCGACGTCTTTATCTAAGATGCTTGCGGCTGCTAAGAACGCTTTGAAGACTTGGTGGAAAGTGACTTCTTTGAAGGAAGGTGAGGTTTTGGAAGCTCTAAAAAAAATGATATTTCGCAGATAGAAAAAAAAATGGAAGATGAGGATATAGAGGATGAAGAGATGTGGGTTTGGGAGAAAAGCAAAAAAGAAGTGGATAGATTGAATTTATTAAAAAGTAGAGATCTGAAGCAAAAATCACGTGTCAAATGGGCCTCGATGGGTGATGATAACTCCGCGTATTTTCATCGGTGTATTAATGTGAGGAAAGCGGCAAATGCCATCCCGGGTGTATTGGTAAACGGGGTGTGGTTCTGTCAACCCTCTCTTGTCAAAAGAGAAGTTCTTCGGTTTTATAGAGAGCTTTTTCGTGAGAATTCTAGTAGAAGACCCGGGTTTATCTGTGCGGATTTGAAACAAGTTTCTATGGAAAATAGAGATTTTTTTATAGCTCCCTTTTCCAAAGAAGAAATTAAGGAAGCTGTTTTGGACTGTGGATCGGATAAGGCGCCTCGACCGGATGGTTTTAACTGTCGGTTCATCAAATATTTTTGGGAGTGTTTGGAGGAAGATTTTGTCAGGTTGTTTGAGGATTTTCACGAGACGGTTGTTATTCATAAAGATTGCAATTTGTCATTTATCACTCTTATCGTGAAGATAAAAACCCCTATAGGATTAAAGGACTATCGTCCCATTAATTTAATAGGGGTTGTTATTAAAACTATTTCTAAGGCGGTGGAAGGTAGAATCAAAAAAGTCATGTGTGATGTTATTTTTGAGTTGCAATCGGCTTTTCTTAAAGATAGGTTTATATTGGACGGTCCGCTTGTTTTTAATGAAGTAATTGGTTGGGCTAAGAAAGGTGGGATAAAGGCGTTTTTCTTCAAGACTGATTTCGAAAAGGCTTATGAGAACGTGAGTTGCGATTTTCTGATCTCTATTATGGAACAAATGGGGTTTCCGCTCAAGTGGTGCCTTTGGACGAGAGGTATTATTCAGTCGGCGCGGTCTGCGGTTCTTGTTAACGGGTCGCCAACGTTTGAGTTCATTTGTCAAAAGGGACTTAGACAAGGCGATCCGTTATCTCCTTTTTTATTCCCGATCGTGATGGAAACGTTGGCGTGTATGATTACTAGAGTTGTCCGGCTGGAAGATATTGAGGGTATTTCTTTGTCGGGTGATGGGCCTACTATATCACATATGCTTTATGCAGATGATGCGCTTATCATGGGGACTTGGTCTAGAAATAATATAGTTATGTTAACTAGACTGCTCCGTATTTTTCGTTTGTGCTCAGGTATGAAGATAAACGTACATAAGTCTCTTTTAATCGGGTTGGGTGTTAACTCTTCGGAGGTTTGTTGTTTGGCTGAAGTTATGGGATGTAAAGTTGGTGAACTCCCCTTTCAATATCTTGGTATTAAAGTAGGTGCGAACATGAACCGGATAACACATTGGGATCCGATTATTGAGACTATACAGAGTAGACTTCAGGCTTGGAAAGCGAAGGTGCTATCTATTGGTGGGCGTCTCACGTTGATTAAATCGGTCTTAGCAAGCCTTCCGGTTTATTATCTGTCGTTATTTAAAGCGCTTTGTTTGGTGATTGAATAAATAGAGAGATTGATGAGAAAATTCCTTTGGATAGGTAGCAAAGATGGTAAAGGTATTTATTGGGTGGCTTCGGAGGAGGTTACGAGACCTAAAAGGCTAGGGGGTTCGGGTATTACCAAATTGTCCGAGGTTAATTCGGCTTTGCTTGTGAAGTGGACTTGGAGGTTTAAAACAGAGCATGAAGGTATGTGGAGAAAGATCATTCTTAGTATTCATGGGGGACGGAACAAATGGAAGTTTTTACCGGGTAAAAAATATCTTCCCGGAGTTTGGAAATCGTTAGTGAATGTCTTGGGAAAGATTCGCTTTGACGGAAGAAACATCGAGGAGTTAAATACTTGCCAGCTTGGTGATGGTCAGCGAATTGTTTTCTGGAAAGATAAATGGTTCGGTAATACATCTTATCGGATAGATGACCTACTTTATTTTCGATAGACAAGGATAAAAATGTCATAGTGAATTGCCGGTTAAAAGAAGATGGAGAGCGAACATCGATCAATGAAAACTGGAAATTGGGTGCGCATTCAGTGGAAGGTGTTTCGGAGGTCCAAGATGTTCTATACATGTTGTCCAACGTTCGTTTAAATAGCAGCAGGACCTACTAGGATCAGAGTCCGAACTTCTCTGTTGCAGCTATTAAATTAGCTTTGAGATAAAATTCTATGGGGCAATCAGGGCAGAGGATGAGATGGGTGAGCTGGGTTCCGATCAAAGTCAATATACTTGTTTGGAGGATAGAGAAAGAGAGAGTTCCTACACGAATGGAATTGGTTAAAAGGAAGATCGCGTTGCCTTCTACTACTTGTCCGATGTGTGGAGTTGAGGGTCTGTGAATCTCATTTTCATTTCTTGTGGTTTTACCTTCGGTGTTTGGAGCAAAGTCTGGAGGTGGTGTTATTTATCTCCTGCTTCATTTAGTTCGATTGTTAATTTATTGGGCTGGCAGGAATTGGTCTCAGATTCAGGCAAGGGAAAGAAGATCGTCCAAGGTATTATTATGGTTACATGTTGGGCCATCTGGAAAGAGCGAAACAAGGTAGTTTTTTAGAACATGGATCCTAAGGTGGTAGAGGTAGTGGCGTTAGTTAAATCTATGTCATATCTTTGGTTGAAATTTAGATCGAATAGTTGCAGGCTTGAGTGGAACGATTGGGCTAAATACCCGTTGTACATGTTGTAATTGGTGTTTCGGGCGGTCCTTAATTTGAGGACTTGCTCGGTGTGTTGAATGAAGTTTGTCTTCAAAAAAAATGTAAATTTACATATCTGTATACCGTACCAATAGGCAACATGAAGACTCTAGAATGACTTATATAAATATATAACTTATTGTGTATGTTTTAGCCATTATCATGGAAATTATGACACTCGAATGAGTAAAGTACATCCGCAACTACACAATAGATGCTTAATTAAGTGATACACATGATGATAAATGGGATCACACCAACATCCTTCGGATATTGTTTATGAGTTACAACATGATGTGTAATTAATCCTAAGGTCATGGGGATGGTGGAGTGATCGATCATGTGTATAACCATAATTACGATAGATATAAATTCACGTAATTGTGGATGTAATTTACTCGTTATGAATGTCAAAAATGCCATGGAAGTAACTAAAACAAAACCAAACTCAATCTTATTCCCATTTCAACTTCGCATAGGTTAGCAGCTTGTGAGTTTTCTTTGTAAGGAAGAATTGATATGGTAGTATGTTCGGTAAGTGCGATTAAGAGAATACTACACATCTTTTATATATGCATTACTACAAATGACTTCATGCACAAACATTTATAATATTACTATAATGGCAGAGTAATAACATATAACTATAAAACATGCTTAATTTATGAATGTTTGACTATCAAAACAGCAAATTAAACACTATGTACCAGAAAAACATTAAAGGATACTTATGAAACGTTTTATTTATTAATGAAATATTAAAGATTGAAATCTATAATCTATAATCTATAACTTATAATAAAAGAATTGAACTTTGATGATATGGCATTCAATGGAGGCATCAACCCCTCCTTGAATGTGCCACGTGGCATCATGTAGGATTTTTTAATTTTTGGGTTTTTTTAATAAATCTATATATATTATAATATTTTAGGAAAATATAAGAATTTAAAAACAAAATTAAATTTTCTCTCTAATGTTTCCTCCCATAACTTTTAAACGTTAATATCTTTTATATACGAGATTTTTTAAAGAAAAAAATTAAACCAAGTTAACGAGCGTTTTATTATCTTTCAAATATATTTTACTCTACTAAGAGCATTCACAGTAAATCCTCCATCTTCATCTCTATAATTACACTAAAAATCACTATATTTTTCTCTCTCTTTTCTATTTAATAATACTTATTCTATACTTTTATCATTACCTTTTATCTCTCCTCTACTTATAACCACTTTTAAAAAGATTAAAAAATTATGAAGGGTGAACAGTGTCTCCTACAATTTTACTGATAAACAGTGTCTCATCTATATATTTTCTCTCTCCTCTACTCACAATCACTTATACCCACTCTATATAATATAGAGGCCATCCTCACACTATTATAGAGTATCTACTGTGAATGCTCTAATAAATCACAAACGATAAATATAACTTCATAGGCAGAGATTCCTTTTTTTATTTGAATATGATAACTTATGACAGAAATTTGTTTAAAATAAATATTATTATTATTATTATTATTATTCATGTATTGGCAAATCATTAATTATGTTGTAATATTAGATATTTTATTATGTTATATTAGATATTTCAATCCCGGGACACTCCCGGGATAAAAGCTAGTTTAATATAATAGTAAATGAATTTGTTTTTTAATTCAAACTGTATAAAATCACGCGCGTTGTGCGTTTTACAATCGAGATTTAGATGAGATGTTGATCAATCAATGAATTATAAACGTTAAATAAAAATAAATACAATGTAAAATTATAAATACAATGATCTAGGAGACTGAATGTATTAAAAATGCACTTAGGCTAGAGTTATGCGTATTCAACCCACTTGACCTATATAACCCAAAGTGAATCATTTAAAAGTGACAGCAAGGGTTGGGTCAGAAGATCCACAACTGCCTACAAAGGATACACATAAACCTTCCACATCTGAAAGCGTTTTCACTTTTGTTATCGCCTCTTCCGGCTCCATTCCAAGTTTTATACCAAGCACTATCTGAAAAGTTTCTGAAAAAAAAAAACAATGATGATCAGAAAGGAGGATGATAATAATAAAATTTCAGCAGGTTGCCTCCATTAAAGTGTCAATCCTTTTCAACTGAAACAAAAAACAAAATAACAGAAAGAGAATACAAAGCAAGCTTTTGGATTTACAACATCTAAACGACATTCAAGTTCGGGTAACGAACTCGTAGTACTCAGCCTGTATCTCATCTGTAGCTGGAATAAGAATGAAAACAGATGCGTTGCCTGCCTATACGCGTCATTGCTGGATGAGATATAATGCTAGTGTAGTCATTTGCCACAACACATGTGTATCCAGGAAGGCTGTAGTTTTAACTTTGACTGTACAATGCCTGGCTCTTCACCTTTCACGACTGCCTGTGTAGCGCCACCCTGCAAAGGTATACATTAGTAAATTCTGTTGGTCTGTATTGGTGAATATTACAATTTCTGTCTGATAAGTTTATAATAGCAGCAGCCATTGCCATTACACTTGATCTTATTATAACCTCCTAATCTACACTTCTGGAACCACAAAACTAATAAAGAGTAAATATATAAGGTTTATCCGAATATATCAACACGTACGATAAAAAAGTTATGTTCTTTGATTATTATTTCCACTTCATAACAAATAAGGAGTTTTCATGCATTAAAAACACACTCCCAGCAAGTGCTTAGTTGCTTACCGATTTGACCCATTATCGATGAAACATAACCTAAATAAATGGATACTTTTTGGTTCGGCTTAGAGGCGAGTTGGGTGGACTTAGAATTTTATTTTATTTATTGGTTATTTTAATGATAACCAGATATCCTTACAAAGGTTGTATTCTTTAAATAATAATGTAATTCTAATAAAAGGTTTTTAGCACCAAGAATATAATTCTAGTGAGTTTTCAAAAAAAAATGATGGCAAAAACCAAACCAATAGGCGGTTTTAAAGTGGAGCATGAGCACTCAAAAAAGGGAGATGCATCATGCATAGATGTAAATCATAAGCATAATGAAGTATATGGAGAAAATGTTTTGCAATGCATATATAAACAGACCATTATACATCCACATTGTGTTACATGGATTAGTAGAGTATGTTTTACTCACATGTAACAACGATTCTTTAAAATGAAATATTGATTCAACACCATATCACAGAACTTACACTGTAGCGAATCCAACTAAATATGTCGTCTACATAAGGCTTTCGCGCTTGGCAACCGGTCCAAATAAGCTCTCCACGCCACTATGCCCACCTTTTTTGGAACCCAATTACACCATTCAAACTGCAATTCTGGTAACACATTTGTCGCCTCAAAAATACATTTTTTCATACTTTTGACTGAGAAGGCGATATCCCCACCTGCCGATAAGTATGAACTGAAGACGTTTCCTAAACCTTTGAACTTTGTTTTCTTGCTCGAATTTGAATCCTAAAAAACTGATTTTCTATGGATGCTATTGCATCCTCCATCACTTGTGCTTGTAATCCTATTTACCGAATCATTTGCTCCTGCAAAATGACAAACTAACCTTAGTAAATTGCATCATGACCATTATTCATAAATTTTCCAGTAGCTTGCCATCTTCTAATTGCTAAGTTCATAAGTTGAATATGTGACATTTTACACAATCTTACTGATGAAAAGTCACGGTATAAGAATCAACGGACTTAAATCCAAGATATCAAGCGTTCCCTAACTGCTCGGTGGAACTTTGTTTGTCTGGTCTATCCTCGTCATCCCCTTCTTAATCAGAAACGCAACTACCATAATCCACCATCTCCGCCACCTACACAAAAGCACAGCAAAGTCATACGCTGTGGTGTGTCGTCGTTGTTTGGTCTAAGAAACAGTTACCTCCATTACTGGTCTGCCTAATCGAACCCGTTCCGTGCACACACAAATCAACATTTTGTTAGACAATACCCAGTAATATGAAGTTACCAACGTCAGTTAACCATTAATATGAAATTTGATCCAAATTATAATATTAACACCAATCTATTAACTGATTTTACTCCTCTCATGAAGTCTCCCCCTAATACCTATGTTCCATAAGAGTTACAAACTTATAACTACCTAATACAAAATTCAACACAAAAACTCAATCAGTATCCATATTTTTATTCAAAAAATGCAACTTTGAATTGGCTTAGTAACTATTCTCAAACTCGTTTTTTTTTCATTTAACTCGCACACTAACACAAATTTAAACGACATTCAGCCTGATTGATAAGAGTTACAAACTTAGAGCTATCTAAAACAAACTTCAGCACGGATACTCAATCTGTATCCATATCTCGGTTCAACTTTAAATCCGTGCAGTAACTATTCTTCAACTACAGTTTGCTCCAATTCTACACCACACCAACATAGATTTAAACAATATTAATCACAATTCATAAGATTCGCAAGCTCATAACCGTCCAAAAAAAATTCAGCACATAAACTCAATCCGTAGCCATATTTCGGTTCAACCGGTTCAATTCTAAACCTGTTCAATAATAATCTCCTACACTTTATTCTAACTCTAGGGCAATTTAACACAAATTTAACCAATATTCATCACAACTGATTACACAAACCCTAGAAACAGTAAAACAACTCACCAAAATGTGTCGTTCAATCAATCGCTTGTCGAAGACTAGTCCGGATGACTTAGAAACAATAGGCTCTTCCGGCACCTCGCCAGAAACTGCTACAACAACACAGAACACCAGTTCAGCAAACAGTGAAACAGATAAGGTTAGACAGCAAGTGAAGAGGTAATGAAGCGATAATAAGTGATGTGTATGTGACAGTGTAAGTATTTTTGTGCAAAAAGAAGCCAAACGGACAAAACCACACACTCTAACAAATAAAAAAAATCTATTAATATATATAAAAGAATTGAACGTTGCTGACGTGGCGTGCAATGGTGGTTTTAACCTCTCCATAAAACTGCCACATGGCATCATAATTGAAAGATTTTAGTGTTTTTGATTTTTTTAAACCCTAATTCTATTCTTTACATTCTTTATCTCTTCTATAATTCTCTCACAAACCAAATCTACTTATATTTTAAATATACTATTATTATAAATTCAAATATTTTATTAAGATATAGCTATCTTCAAAATAAAATAAACATATTTACCTTCAATATTATATTAATTAATATATATATGTTTAGAATTTTTTTAAAATTACTGTTTTTAAAAATAAATCAAAGAAGATACGGATATCTTCAAATTTAAATAAAAAGATTTATATATTACAATTTATCTAACAAACATTTATTAAATAAATATTATAAATACAGGTGAACATTCCGTTAGCTTCTACCTTTGATCAGGAGGTAAGGTTTATACCAATAATCTAATGCACAAATATTATAACTTTTGCTTTGACAAATAAAATAAATGATGTCACTGATAGATTTAAAACAAAGCACTAATAACAATTATCATATATACCCTTAATAATAGATAATTGTGTGTGCACTGATAGATTTATTAGTTGGGATTTTTACTTTAATTAAATATGTAATGTTTGTAATTCAATATATGTATTAATAAAATCATATACCCAAGTACTTTAAAGTGAGACCAAAACGATAAAAACTTAAAAAATGTCAAAACCTCATTTGTAATCTTTAACCACTACAGGAGTATGAAGAGAAAGCCGAAGCTACTGATTAAGTGAGCTATGAATCGTCACATTTGCTTCAAGGTTCAGGTCAGTGATCGCAAATGGGAACTAATGATCCGTATGACTGAGTTTACGATTGGTATGTTTTCTACTTTTATCATTTTGTTGTTAAGTCAAATTAGATTTTTCAACCCCGGGACACTCCCGGGGTGATCAGCTAGTGTACCATAAAATAAAACCTACACACATGTTTGCAAGATCTAACGCTAAAGTAAGTTAACGAAAATAAATCAAATTTAGGGTGGTCCTGTGTGTGCTTTTGTAATGATCCAAATAATTGTTTTGATCGAATAAAAAACCACGTATACAAACATATAAACCCCCACTACGCTCAATGCCTTGTTTTCTTAGATTTAGAGGAAGAAACATTGATTTATATTATAAAACTTTTAAAATAACGACGAAGTTCTTAAATAGTTTGTTTAAGATATGAAACTCATGATTTTAGTGAAACCACGTAAATGAATCTTTTAAGTTACTCAAAGAACAATAATTCGTAAAGGGTTTGAATGAAGATAACGATGGAAAATACAATTGTGACCACCGAATCATGGTCGAACGGTGTGGTAAACCCGTCGACCACCCCTCAACCACCCCATGAAACCCACCAACCACCCATTCGAACCACTCCTCAACCACCACCATACCCTCTGTCGACCCACCGCCCATCCGTTGAACCCAGCATCATCAGCCCTCCATTCGAACCACCCCAACCAGATCTGTGTGTTTTTATAGAGAGAGAGAGTGAAATAGAGACAGTTAGAGAGAGATAATAGGGTTTAAATCAATAATACAGAGAGAGGAGATAGAGAGACGTGAGTAAGAAGTTACCAAGAAAATCGTCGACGGTGATTGTGGGTATGCCGTCAGTGGAGGAAGGAGGTGGAGCAGGAGAGACGATGCGGTGGTGGGGATGCCGTCGGTGGAGGAAGGAGGTGGAGCAAGAGAGACGGTGCGTTGGTGGGGATGCCGTCGGTGGAGGAAGGAGGTGGAGTAGCAGAGATGATACGCTGGTGGGGATGATAGGGTTTAAATGAGGAGGTGGGTTGGGCAGTGGGAAGAAACGTGGCATGCTATGAAGGAGGTGACTCACCAAACTACAAAAAATAAAAAAAATAAAAAGGCACCAAAAGACCAAACTACCCCTCAAAACTTCTATAACTACAAAACTGCCATCATGTTTTTAAAAGATCTGCAAAAAAAAGGGTCTTTAAAAATATGGTTCCACTTAGAATAGAACCCGGGTCAGGAAAAAAGCAACAAATCAACCAAACCAGCTGCTCTACAAAGAAATTTGGTGATATCTATCTATATAATAATTGAGGTCACTTGGGTTGAATCAAGGCCTTAGAGAGGGTTTGAGGTATCCATATTGAATATGGAGCTCCATCTTACATCCAACCAATAGGTATCCTATAAAAACCATTTTTTTCTTTTATTTCCCCTAACACTGCCGCCCTAGAGCCTTCCTCTTCCAGCTTTCTCATCGAAAAACTTCCTCATCCTGATTCTGATCGCCGCTAAGAAGGTCTTCTTCCTCATATGCAATCTTCCCGTGGGGACCCGCCGCTCTTCTCTATCTCTTCAACCCTAATCGCCTCCTCATTCACATCTGTGTCTCTTGGTCAAATCTGAATAATACCCGTCTCAAACCCTAATCCATTCACTCTCCTCTTTTTTCTGTTATCACCGATTCAAATATGTCAAACATGGATATCGATCTTCTGAATTCCATCCCCATTCCAGGTACAGTTATTTGGTTTGATAGGGATTCTTTATTATCTTAATCGGTTTTGGGGTTTTTCTGATTTGTGTGTATTTTACAGATTGGGAAAGGATTTTGCTCTTGATTTGATTTATAGTTGCAGCAGTAATAACGACGTCTATGACGAGATAACTAGTAAGGATTATTCTGATCATCATCAATATTTGAATATTTGCTAGGTTTTGTTAATTTATTTGATTTTTAACAAACTTATTACACGTGTCATCATAATAATCAAGTAAAAGGATTTTTCTCTGTTACTGATTTTATATTAGGGTTTTGAGATTTGTTGGTTTCTTTGAACGACAGTTCGAAGGATGTTGATATAGTATGTGGATTAATTAATGTTGTTTTTATTATCATACTCAACTTTTTTATTGGTGAATGCATTAATCATATAGCATTTCTAGGATTCTTCTTAAATCTTTGTTCATTTTAAAGAATGACTATATATTTTCCAAATCTATTTTTAAACTGTGGATGATGGGCTTTCTGTAATTTACTATATATTAAACCATTTTTGAATCGATTTGTGTTTTTATTTATTTTTGGATCTAGGTATCTGTGTTCATTGTCAGGTGTTCAACTTACAGTTTGTTTGAGAGAGATATGGAGAAGCCAGAGCCAATATTATGAACACTGCTGAAAAATTTATTCAATGTGATGACTTTGGTGGATTCTTTATCAAGGTTAGTTTCACTTTCTTTGTTAGATGAAATTCTGAATCCCTCTTTATGGGCTCACACTTCAATCTCTAACATAGCAGTATCTATGCAGTATGCTCAAACTGAGAATGAAGATATGAAGATGTAGCACCTTCAAACCAAAGCTGTTGTTGAAACAACTACCATCCTTTGTGGCCAGAGGAAGAGAAGGTGATATTATTATCCTATTTTTCACAAAGATTTTTTGAATGCTTTTCGTGAAGTTATTCCGGCATTTGGTGCTTCAACAGACGACCTAGAACGTGCAGATAAATATTTTCTCAAGCTATCTTTCTTTTAATTAATAGTTTTGTAATACTTTGTGAATTTTTATAAGTTGATGCAGAGTGAATAGAATAGTTGATTGTGGTCAGCAACATGATCACATCTTTAAGCAAACTATGCTATTAGCAGAGCAAGTTAAGGTTAGCAGAGGTAGTCCACTTCTCACAGCTCTTTTAGAAGGTCTAAGTGGCAGGTAAATTGTGGTTTTGATTAATAGTTTAATTACTGTTAATATAGCTATTTCTCCCAACTCACAACTTTTTTTAATCATCTTTGGCAGTGGTAAAACTGCAATGGCAGCTACTGTTGGTATCGGTAGCGATTTCCCATATGTGAAGATTGTAAGTTCTTTTGTATTTAAACTATTGGACAATTCCATGTATACCCTTCAATACTTGGCATAATATCATACTTATCCAACAAAAATTCATAATATCATATTTGTCCAACAAAAAAAAATTATAATATCAAATATACATATTTCTAAATCCGTGACTTTATACCCTTCCCCTAATACTTGCATTAGGATATGAGAGTTTGGAGTGGAAGGGTATAATACTATAATGGTCAGATTATAAATTGTATATGAAGTTTTAGATATTTTGAATGGTTATATATGATATCATTTTTTTTTGCTTTGTAAATATGATATTATGCACAAGTTTTCAGATTTATATATAAAATTGTCTCAAATTTAGGATAATCTATTTGTTGCATATTATTGTGTAAAATCAACATGTTTTCCATAATTGTAGATTTGGGCTGAATCGATGATTGGGCTAAGTGAACCAGGTAAATGCACACAAATTGTAAAGGTTTTATACTTCTTCCAACTTTTTATGATGGGTTTTATGAGGTTCTTTTACTGTGAACACTTTTTATAGGTATTTGAGGATGCTTATAAGTCAACGCTGAGCATTATTGTCCTTGATATAATTGAAAGGTAATTTCAATTGATTATGGCATAAAAATGAAATTTGTGTTGATTGATGGTTATTTTTTTTTATTTTCACTAATAGACTACCGGAATATGTTGCCACTGGCCGTCGGTTTTCAAACTTAATATCTCAGACATTAATGGTCCGCCTCAAAAGGCTTCCTCCAAAGGTATATTACTTTCTATTTTGGTATAGTAATCTTGGTTTAAAAAGCACGCCTCATGCGCGAGGTGATGAAGGCAGCAGAAACGCTCCAGGTATGGAGGTTGCGACTATTGCACTTGTAGGTTAAAATTAGGACCGTTGCTTTGAAAATTTTGAAAATAACAACCTTTAGGAGGCTGGTATACATAAAAGACCAAATTTATTGGAGAGTTTATGAATGGTTTGCCTACTAAAGTAGGCTGAAATGTAAAAGAGACGGGAGACACTCACCTTTTGGTTGGTACTTAAATCTTATTTCATTGGTTGTGATGCATGAAGAGAGCTTTTTCTGTTCTTTTTTTAGCTAATGATATAAACGATTGTCCCTGTTTTCATGCTATGATGATGTGTTTGAACATGTCTGAGCCTATGCGTCCCACTTTTGTTTTGATGTGTAAGAAACGGTGAAATGAGCTCTTTACTAGCAGCGTGAAACTAATATAATGAAGTTCGCTCCATTTTTTAGAACAACAAATGAATCTGAATCTTCATGAGGACTATGATTATACGCATTTATTGGATGTTGTGTGCAGCCCCTCCTCTTTGTGTCAACTTACAGTGGTTGGTACAATTTTTGGTTTGTGCGCTTAGTTGTTTAAGATGGTAACAAACCTATTATTGTGTGTTGCTTTTGCTTTGTATCAGTGACGCTATTATGAGACAAGGTTTTAACATGAGTTGGTGGCACAACCGTTGGCATTTGCTATCACGTGGAAATCGGGTATAGTGCAACTATGATATGTGTGCTTCGTCTCTTTACGTGACATCCTGATTCCTTTATAGTGACATTTGGTTAATTATCTTTTTGAATGTTCTGTTTTTTCCCGAATTCCTTTTTTAGCTAATAAATTATTGATGTGGATTTGCTATCACGTATTTCTTATTTTTGTTTTAGTTGGTTTACCAAGATTATAGTTTCATTACTAATGTAAACACTATTTTTGATACCTCATATTTGTTTCTTCCCAGTGGTTATGAAGGAATAGAACAACTTTCATATTTGGTGTTGCAAGAATGGCGTCCTCATAAGGTAATCTGACTTTAAACAAGGCATTACTATTATAGTATCATCATATACTGGTTTAGGCCAATTGTATTGAATAAAAAACGGGCTCTACCCAAATGGGTTCAAGCTAAAATTGATTTTGCATCTTATAGTTTTTCTAAATTTTTTTCATTTGTTAGTTTCTATTTCATATTTGAATTTGTTGATGAAGTGCCTGAATCGGCTATGGCCACAGAAATTAGGATGTCTTCCTTATTCTAAAATTTGTGTTTATATCGTCCATCACTTCCCCTTTGATGGCGAACATCAATCTATAGAATTATAACGTACTACCAAGTATGCCTCTCCTTCAATCTAATATTAATATGTATTGTGGTTTTTTATTTTCAAGGAGGTCTGACTGCTACAGATGTATTTGCTGTTGAATGGATTCAGACAGGCATCATTCATTTTGCAATGACTGTGTCATACTTTGGTTTTGTTAGTGATGGTAAGCTCTGCTATCCTATGACTGAATCTGGTATTTCATTGTTGTTCAAGGAGGCACACAAATTACATTTTATTTGTTTGCAAAAGGTGGTTGGTAATGAATACTTGGCATGTGCTTTCATGTGTGTTATGTTGTTGCTGATATGATCTATTTTCCTAACACAACAATCTAGGAATTTATATACATTAAAATACACTTTGGGTGACTTTTCGACCCAATTCTTTTTAGCCAAATTTTCTTCCTTTTTTCTAAAAACTTTTTTGTAAATATTACCCGTTAAGAGATAAAAACATGTTCTGGCCGAAAATTGCCACCTACCATGTTGTCAATGACTGAATGATGTCAGACACAAAGAAATGTAACCTTAAGCTTGCTAAATATTATGCAACAGAACATGCACAGTGTCTTTCTGCTTGGTACTTTTTGATAGTATAAACGATTAAGCGCTTTTCTAAAACTGTCGTACATAATGTGTTATTGTCGTTTTTTGTTAAGGCGTGTTGCTATTTAGAAACAAATATTTTTTTTTCCTGAAATCAGTAAGTTTGGTCTTTGCGTTCTGTATTACATGTTGTTTGATATGTTTTAGACGACGAAAGATACTTTTAGTACTAACACTAACCGTTTTGAAAAAAGTGCGTAAAGGGGTTATTGTTACTGTGGTTTTAAAAAAAACTATGTAAACATCTGTTCTTTGCATTCTGTAATGTTTTTGATATGGTTTAGACGGCGAAAGACGCTGTTAGTACAATGACAAAGCGTTTTGAAAAGAATGCGTACAAGAATGGGCCGTTTGGGTTTTTGTTGATGCGACTAAGGGAATGTGTTTTTGTCCATTGTTGTTGAGGCGTAAAAAGTTTAGAGTTTTGCTGTTTAAAAACAAATATGCCTACAGTTTACATATTGTTAGGATCTGAGTATTGGACTGTTTTGATTAACTATGAAAAATGAATGAAGTATAAATGGAAAGTGCAGCGGAATAACGAATAATCAAAACATAGAGAATAATTGTTTTCAATCGAATGCTTTCATTAAACTGAAAGATTACAATAGTACAATTAACTCCCCCTCAGCCTGATCACTTAGAGAATGTTTGTCTAAAGAGAATGACGAGTGACCAATAGAACAGTACAAGTACTGTTCTATTTATAGACAAGCACAAACCTCTGATGATCAGTTGCTGACGTCACTTAGAAAGCGACCCCTAACTGACTAACAAACTATAACATCTGTTAAACAATAAACTACTGTTACATTGAAACAACTGATAATAAAACTCTGTTAAACTAAAGCTCTGATGTCTTCTTATCATCTGTTGAACCAAAGTGCTGTTGGTTCAACAGACCTTTGCTCTTCAGATCTTTGATCAGCACTTGTTCTTTATCAGACTTTTGCTCTTCAGACTTTATCCATCAGACTTTTCATCAGCAGCAGTTGTCTTGTATCAGTTGTTAAGCAGCAGCAGTTTGGGAATCAGCAGTTCTTTGGAGGAAGCTTTATTGTAACAACTGTTCTTTATTCTTGATCAAACACTTAGTATATTTTGGCTTTTAATCATCTGTTCTTCTCCAGGTCAGCAGACCCAACAATCTCCCTCTAGAACAGATGATGCCAAAACTCTGCTTTATTCTTGATCTTTATTTCTCATCAGACTTTCTCTAATTTGCCCTTTCAATTGTAATTCAAAGCTTAGAGAGAAGAGGTCTTCAGCATCTCTATCCAGTGTCAGATTCAAAAGTGTCTGGAGATCTTCTGCACTTAGGCCAGGTGCATCATCCATACTCAACTTCTGAATACTACCATCTGACCTGATCAGTGTCAATTCATGGGTCTCTTTATCAGACTTCCATTTTAGAATTTTAGAGTCAGAGGAGTGACTGGGATGCATCTTTATTTTGGATGAGTTGGGAGATGGAGGCCTGCCAATGAGTTCTCTGAACTTCTCTGTGATAGGGTCAGAGAAGAATCTAAGTTGGTTCAAGAGACCCTCTTTTACATAAGTTTCATTGAACTTCCTTGTATCCTCTTCAGACATTTCCTTCTGCTTCTTGTATTGTCTTTGAGCAGCAATGGAAAGATCAGAGGTTGCAAGTAAGCTATCTAATGTAAAGGCCTGTGAGGGTTTCTTGGGAGCATCATCATACACTGGTTTTCTTGGAAGATCAGGATTGGTCTTTCTTTCTTGTTCAAGTTTCTTGTATGTTTCAATTAACCTGACCTCTGACCATCTAGCAACAGATCTCATCTCTCCATACTTGGCTGCTACAAGCTCTTGTCTCATTCTTTTGAATTTCAAGGCTCTAGCTTGATCTCTCCCTTTACTGAAATCAGGGGCAGAGGCCTTAGCAGGAGGATTCTTGGCCATGTTCTCAATTCTGATCAGTTCTTCCCTGAGAGCATGTGTGGTCCAGCCTGTGAATTGGTTCTTTGTAGCTTTGTAAGGCTTGGATGCCAAGATCTGTTCTAGCAGTGAATCCCTCACTTCCATCTCCAAGTGTCTGCTGAGAGGCATGGTAGACATGGAATTGCTCAGGGTCTTAGCATAATCTTCAATCCTTCTGAGTTTGCTAAGCTCTGCTGAATGGATGCCCTGAGCAGTCCTGTCATCCTTCCCTTTGCATTTCTCTTTGATGACAGCATCAGTCTGTTCACCCTTGTATTTAAGATATGTGTCCATGTTGAGTGGAACAGGGAAGCCTTTGAGAGATGGGAAGGATCTTTCTGATGGCTGATCAGTATTGTAGAAGGATTGAAGTTCCCCCTTGATTAGATCCAACTCAAGGGGATACTTCTCAGCCAATGGGGTGATGGTTGGTGGTGGTCTATGGGATCTGAATTGGGCAGTGTGTGGTGAGAAAGATGAGAGTGGAATGGCATTGACTGGTGTGGATTGTGAGATTGGGGTGTTAGGTGGTGTGTTGTGGATGTTTTCATCTTGTATAACAAAGGTGGATTTCCTTTTTCTGCTATACAAGATTTTGGGTTAAGGTGAGGATGAGGCAGTGGTTTGGGAAACATCTGTTGGTCCTTTTGTGGAACCAGCAGTTGTTTGGGTTTTAGGTTGTGTTGAGGTAGGTTTGGGAGTTGGTTGAGTTGTGGCTGGTTTAGTGGTTGATGGTGTGGTGATTGGTTTGGTTACTGGTTTGGGTTGAGCAGATGATTTAGCAGTGGTTTTAGGTTCAGTGGTTTGGGTAGCAGAGGTTGTGGTGGCAGTGGTTTTAGGAGCAGTGGTTGTGGTAGCAGGTGTTTGTACAGCAGAGGTTTCAGCAGTTAGTCTGGAAGGTGGTTTTCTGGTGTGTTTGGCTGGCATTTTCTTTCTTTTTGAAGTATTCACATCTTCCACTTCCTGCTGTTGTTCCTTTTTCCGCTGCACCAACATCTCTGCCTTTACTTCCAATGTATCAGCCCTTTTCCTTTTGTCTTGAGCAGCCTTTTCAGCTTTTTCATTTGCTGAAGTGTCAACATCTTTTGCTTTTGATGCTTGAGCTGGTTCACAGACAGGGATCTGAACATTTGGTTGTTGAGTTTGTGGAGCTGATTTGGGTGACCCTGGTTTGTCAGCAGTTGGCTTCTTCCCTTTTTGTGAGGGTGGTGCACCAAATGGATCAAGTTTTGGTAGCCTATCTCTGCCACTCTCCCCCTTTTTGGCATCATCAGCAGTAAATTCATCATCATCTTCATCTCTGAGAATTGTGGTAGGGGCAGAGCCAGTGGTCTTCAGCAAATGGTCTTTGATCACCTTGATGTCAGCCTTTGTGTCATTAAATCTGGCATCCACCATATTTCTGATCAAAGTCATGTAGGTCTCTTGTGTCTGATCTGCTAATTTTCTGTGAGCTATGATGATGGGGGAAACAGATTTCCATAGCTCATTAGCAACATCAGCAGTGGATGGTTGACTCTTTGTAAAGTTGTTCAATGTTTCCAATATTGACTTGACATCAGATTTGATGTCAGCAACAGAGGATTAAAGGTTTTGGAGTTTAACCGTCAATTCTTGAAGTTTTGACTCATCACCCAAGTTAATAGGATCATCTGAGTCCCTACCAGAGGTAGTTTTAGCTGGTTCAGTTCTAGGAGGTGAGTCCATAGAATGAGAACCTGCTGCCCCTTTGTCTTGGTACTGGGGACTTCCAACTGTTTTAGGAGACACAATTGTGTCCTCATCAGTTGTTGCCTTCAAGGAAGTCTTAGCAATAGAACCACTGTCCTGCTGTGAGACAATGGTCTCTACAGCAGTAGTAGCTGCTTCTCTTGAAACCTCATCAGAAGTGACATTGACTTCTGGGAGGATAACCTCCTCTTCTGTTTGTGGGATAGCTAATTGACTTTCCTCAGCCCCAGTCACTGGTGGTGGCATACTCTCAGTGATAGGTGAAAGAGAGGAACTGGGGTTGTCCTGAGTTTTGTCAATAGCTTCAAACAGGGGTTGCATTGTTTGTGGGACATGTGGTGGTGATGTAGGTGGAGTAAGAAGCTGATTAGCCTTGGGAGATGGACTTATAAACATATGGTCAAGTGACTCATATGCCTCAGTATGAGGTTCCCTTTGCTTACAACAAGATCCTTTTGTGAGGATTCTTGAGGAGTTTGCTTTGGTTGAGATATCTCCAACTGTTGTGAGGAAGTAACAACAGTGGTTTCATGTTGCTTTGGTGATGCAACAGGGTTAGCTTCTGGTATCTCATCTTCCAGAAGTCCCTTTTTGGTTTTGGTGGTTGTTTTGGTGGATGGACGTTTTCTTTTGGTGGCTGGTGTGGGTTTCACAGCACTGGATGAAGTGCCATGATCACCAGGAGCAGTGGGCTCACCAACAGAGGTTTCAACAACAGTTGTTGTCTTTGTCCTCTTTGGTTGTGTTTTTGAAACTTTTTGTACTTTTAACACTTTTTCTTGGGTTGAAGAACCCAGCATTCTTGTAAAAGTTTCATCAGTTAGACTTTTCATTTTGAAAGACTCTCCCTTTTGAAAATCCTTTTCAGGTAATATCTTTTGTAGAATTACACTTAGAATTCTAGGGTAGAGTAGAAAAGCATTGTTTGAGCCAGATTTTATGGCTTTCACATTTGATACCAAGTCTGAAAACAATCCCTGAGATAGATTGAAGTCAGAATCTGACAACATAGCATATCCCAAGTATTGTATCCTCAATGGGATATCATTGAAGGATGTAGTCTTGGCAGAGGCACAGAGAGAAGGGTATGGAAGAAAAATTTCATGACTGGTGGGAAAAACTTTTTGTATAATGTTGAACCAGTCATTTGAGCATCATACCCTCGCTCTTGAAACTCAGTGTGAAGCTCTGTTTTTGGAAAAGTTTCCATACCTGACAAGTCGTTTAGTGAGAAGGTAGTGGATATGATTTCAGGGGTTATGGCGATACTGGTGTCTCCAATTTTTGAAATTATGGAAATTGGCTTTTTGTCTTGGTATAAGACTTCAGCATTCGCCCAGAATTCTTGGAGTGTTTCCAGATATATGGGGGCATCAGCAATAAGAACATTTTTATATTTGGAGTTATTGATGATGTCAATGGTGGAATGGAATGGTGTGTTGTCTTCGGTTTTAACCAAATAAGGAAGGAAATTATGAGTGGCTTTTGTTTGGAGTTCCATTTTAATGGATTTGGATTGTGAAAGTGATGAACTTTGATTGAAGGTTATGAGAAAGACGAGAGCGGTTTTTAGTATTTTGAATACAATGAGACAGTAAAACTGCTGTTGGGGGAAAGAATAGGGTTTTATAGGCTCTGGTGAAACCGCTGATGTGGCAAAACTCTGCTTTTGAGAGCAGACGTGGCAAACATCTGATGGTTGAAACATCTGGTGGCATACAGCTGTTTTGTTAAACCTCTGTTGCCAACCTCTGTTGTTTAACCAAAAGACTGAAGAAAACAGTTGTTTTATCTGATCAGATGTTTGAAACAGATTTTTCAACCAACAGTGGTTGTTTTATCTGATCAGATGTTTGAAACAGATTTTTCAACTATCAGTGTTTTTAATGAAACAGTGGTTGTTTTATCTGAATCAGTGGTTTTAAAACAGATTTTTCAACCAGAGTGTCATTGTAGCAAAATTTGATTTTCTGAAAACATTTTAATGTTTTTATTGAAAACATTTTTGTTGTTTTTAATCCATGTTTAACATTCCAATTCGAGAAATCAGATTTGTGAAGGTAGATGTGTCTAAAGCTTTTGTCAGCACATCTGCCAACTGATCCTCTGTTGGAACATGGTGCAGAGAAATCAAACCTTTTTCATAGCTATCCCTGACAAAATGATGTCTGATATCTATGTGCTTGGTGGTTGAGTGGGAGACTGGATTTTTGATGATATTTTCAGCAGCTTGACTATCCAACATGAGTGGAGTCCTTAGTGCAGTTATCCCAAAATCCAGTAGTTGATTTTGAAGCCACATAAGTTGGGCTGTACAGCTTGCAGCAGCAATGTATTCAGCTTCAGCAGTGGATGTTGAAACAACTGCTTGCTTTTTGCTTTGCCAAGAAACTAAGGCATTCCCTAGAAACTGGCACCCTCCTGAGGTGGACTTCCTTGTGGTATGGCAGCCAGCAAAATCACTATCTGAATAACCTGAAAGCTCAATGTTTCCATTAGCAGGATACCAGATACCAAGTGTGGGAGCACCTTTTAGGTATCTGAATATCCTTTTCACAGCAATAAGGTTAGACTTTCTAGGAGAAGCCTGAGATCTAGCACACACACAGGTTGCAAACATAATGTCTGGCCTGGATGCTGTTAAGTATAATAAAGACCCAATCATGCATCTATAGTGTGTCTGATCAACCAGTTCATCCTTTTCATCATCAGTGAGTGGCTTGACAGTGCTCATGGGTGTACTACATGGCTTACAATCATTCATCTCAAATTTTGTTAACAAGTTTTTCACATACTTGTTTTGATGAATGAAAGTGCCATTTTGCAGTTGCTTTACTTGAAGACCAAGAAAGCACTGAAGTTCACCCATAGCACTCATTTCAAACTCTGCTGTCATGAGTTCCCTAAACTCCTCACACATTTTATTACATGTGGATCCAAAAATGATGTCATCCACATATATTTGAACAATCATTAAATCTTTTCCTTTCCATTTTAAAAACAAGGTTTTATCAATTTTACCTCTTGTGAAACCAATGGATAAGAGAAAAGTAGAGAGAGTTTCATACCAGGCTCTTGGTGCTTGTTTGAGTCCATACAATGCTTTGTTAAGCTTGTAGACATGATCAGGATGGAATGTGTCTTCAAAACCAGGTGGTTGACATACATAGACCTCTTCCTGAATTTTGCCATATAGGAAGGCACACTTGATGTCCATCTGATACACCTTGATATTGTGGTTGACAGCAAAGGCTAAGAAAAGTCTGATAGCTTCTAACCTTGCTACAGGGGCAAAGGTTTCATCATAGTCAATTCCCTCTTCTTGTCTGAAGCCTTGAACCACTAACCTGGCTTTGTTCTTGACAACTATACCCCTTTCATCAGTTTTGTTTTTGAAGACCCACTTTGTGCCAATTGGACAGACATCCTTAGGCAGTGGTACAAGTTCCCATACTTGTTGTCTTTTGAACTGAAGGAGTTCTTCTTGCATGGCTTCTACCCAACTGTTGTCTTTCAGTGCCTCTTGGTACTTGACAGGTTGTGTAAGAGATAGAAAGCCTGCAAAAAGACAGATGTTTGAAGATTGCCTCCTTGTGAGCACACCTTCTCTGATGTTGCCAATGATTTGGTCTGGTGGATGAGCTCTTAGGTAGATTAGATCTCCCTGATATGGTATGATGGCATTTTGTGGTGAAGGACAGAGGTTTGGAGACTCTGTTGACATAACATATGTTGGCACTTTTGAGGAGTCAACAGATGTTTGGAATGGAGGTGGAGGAATGGGTCCAAGTGGTGTAAGATTGGACTGACTTTTGTCAACAGATGATTGACTCTTGTCAACAGATGATTGAACAGTGGATTGGCTGGGTGAATCAGTGGATTGAAGGTAAGACTGGCCAACAGTGGCTGATTCAGCTGTGACAGAGTTTTGATAGTTGTTTTGAACCACTTCTTCCTCTGATGCAGGATAGACTGGAACCACAAAATCTATTCTGTAGTCTTGTTGTGAGGATTGTGGAGTACCTGCAGGGTTAGTTTTGACAGCAATATCTTCAAATTTGAATTTATCTAAATCAAACAACTCAGCAGGATTTGCTGGGATTTTCAAAGATGAAAGTTCATTGAACTTTACATTCAGAGTTTCTTCTATTGTTTTAGTCCTTGTGTTAAACACTTTATAGGCCTTTGCAGTAGAAGAATACCTCAGAAAATATCCACAATCCACTTTGGCTGCAAATTTTGAAATGGAATCTTTAAGATTTAAAATGAAACATGGGCAGCCAAAGACTTTGAAAAATGATATCAGTGGTTTGATTTTAAACAGAATTTCATAAGCAGTCTTTTGATGTCTAAGGTGGATTAAAACTCTGTTTTGAACATAGCAAGCAGTGTTTACAGCTTCTGCCCAAAAGGACAGAGGTAAACCAGAATCTGCTAGCATTGTTCTTGCAGCCTCAATGAGAGTCCTGTTCTTCCTTTCAACCACCCCATTTTGCTCTGGTGTTCTTGGGATACTGTACTGCCTTACAATCCCTTTTGACACACAGAAATCATCCAACTCCTTATTTTTAAACTCTGTTCCATTGTCACTCCTATAGACTTTTACTGGCAAGTCATATTGTTTTTCAACTTTGGTGACAAAGTCCTTCAAGATACCTGCAGTCTCATCCTTAGAGTGTAAAAAGTAAGTCCATGTAAACCTAGAAAAATCATCAACTATGACAAGACAAAATCTTTTTCTTCTTAGACTCATGATTTTTACAGGGCCAAACAAGTCCATGTGCAACATTTGCAAACACTGACTAGTTTTGGACTCATCAATGGATTTGTAAGAGCTTTTATGTTGTTTACCTTTTAAACAGGAAACACAATGCTCATCACATTTGAATTCTTTTGATGGTAAACCTCTGACAAGGTTTTGTTTGGAGAGTGAGTTGATAGTTTGAAGGTTGGTGTGACCAAGTCTCCTATGCCACAATTCTGTCTCTTTGGTAGAGGCAGTTGAGAACAGACAGACATTTGTAGTAGGATTATCCTTCAACATATCAACTACATACACATTGCCACTTCTGTGAGCAACAAGTTGTGCTTTGCTCTCAGCAATGATGGTGTTAATCTTTTCTACAGCCTCTGGGCCAACAATCTTACAAGTTTGCTTAGTGAAGAATGACCCAAAGCCTTTGTCACTCATTTGTGATACACTAAGTAGATTAAATTTTAGATTGTCTATTAGATTAACATTTTCAAACTTAAGCCTCCCTGCTTTGACAGTACCAGAACCCAACACTTTACCTTTAGAATCATTACCAAAGGATATATCACCCCCTCCATGTGCAAGAAAATCCAGAAGAAGGGATCTACATCCAGTCATGTGCCTGGAGCCTCCACTATCTACATACCATAAACTGTCTAAACAAGCAGAAGCTCCCTGCACATCAGTAAAGATTTTAGTTTTGGTGAGTGTCCAAAGCCACATTGGCTTTGGATGGGTCCTTAGCTGTCTCAGCCTTAAGTTGAGGAGAATGATCAGTGGTTTGGACTAGCTTTTGAACTAGGTTCAACAGCTGCAGTTGACCATTTGCCAGTGCTTGTATGTCAACACTTGGTCCAGCAGATGTTTGATCATTTCCTATCAGTTGTTGAAAACCATGAGGGTGTCTGTTCACTTTTGGTTTTGAAGACCTCTTGGGCTCTTCATAAACATGTGGTAGACGATGACAAGTGGGTTGTCCATATCCTCTTGGTAATCTGTTAGCAGGTGGAGCATCTGTTACCTGAACTTCTCTGGGAGCAGAGTTTTTGTTCAGACTTTTGGTAACAGATGTTTGAACTGATTCAAAAGTCTGTTTGGGTTTTCCTTTTGAAGTACTTACCACTTGACTTTCCAGAGTTTTAGCCTTATACTCTTTTATCTTTTCATCAAAATTTTTGAGATATAGGCACTCTTTTGTTTTGTGATTCTTTTTCTTGCAGATTGAACATTCTTTAGATTTAGAATCATTTAAACTTGTTGTTTAGTTGATGTCATATGCTTTTAGAAGAAAACAGTTTTTGGTGACATGGTTCTTCTTTTCACAAAAATCACAAAACAAGTTGTTCTTGGCTTTCCCTTTTTCTTTCTTCTTTTCAACAGATGTTTCATCATCTGTTGGAAGATTTACTAGAGAAATTACTTTGGCCTGTGGTGCCATTTTACCATCAGAGGTTTTGAAGGTCATTGGTTTGAAATTTTCAAGGACTTCACGCTCATCTGACCATGTTGGTTTGAATTGATATTTCTCAATTTCATCAAATGAGGGTGTACCTTCCAACTTTTCAAGAATGATTTTCTTGCCATTGGGTTCAGTAACCTTGATTTCTTGACCTTTTTGTCAGTGGTTTGTGAAACTTGGTCAGTGGTTTTAAAACCAAACCCAAATTTCACATGACTTTTAGATTGTTGGTTGACAATCATCTCAAAACCCTTTGATGATTCCACCCATTTCTTACATTCAACTTGGGTGGACTCAAGCTCCTTTTTACAACTATGATATTTTGTTATCATAGTCTGAAGCTGGTCTTTGATTATGCTTGCTTCATGTTTTAAACTGCTGATTTCAGACTCTTTTTCAGATATTTTTGATTTTAACTCTTTTGTAAGTTTTTCAAACTGAATTTCAGAATCCAAAATTTTCTTTCTAAAGTTTTCATTCACCTCTTTTATCTTAGCAAATGCCACAATACATTTGTCTGAGCATAAGTCATTTAAGATTTGAGGAGATACCTTAGCAGCAGCCATCAAGGCACAGTTACACTGGCAGTCACAGTCATCACTACCCCAGGGGTCTGAGAGATTCACAACCTCCACTTCAGATTCTTCAGCTGAAACAATCTCACCAACAACACCGTCAGTCACATTTTCAGACATAGACACCACTTCCTCAGAATCAGTCTCTTCAACAATTGTTTCTAGTGCCATGAAACAAAAATCCTTTTCAGTGTTAGCAACTAGAGCAATGTTGTCATCTGTCATCTCATCTGGTAGACTGCTCCAATCAACAAAGCCCTGAGTAAAGAAACTCTGTTGACCTGGTTGACTGGTCTCTGCAGGTGCAGAGGGTGGAGTAACAGTCATTGGCACAGGTGCCTGAGCAACAGGTGTTTGGACATAGTGATACTGAGGGACAGTGGTTTGGACATAATGCACAGGAACAGTGGCTTGGGTCTGTGCAAAGTGAGCAGTGTTTTGCACATTAGGTACATTAGGGATGGTTTGATAAGTGTTGGCCTGTGGTCTTTGATTTGGATAGGTAATCATAGGAACTCCATTTTGACTCCTACACTCCCTAGCAAAATGACCCATTCTATGACACTTGTAACACTTTATCTTAGATTTATCCAACCCAACCTTTGACCCACCATGTAAACCTGGGTACCTCCTGCCAGTTTTCTTATAGAAGTTATTGGTTCTAATACTGAGCAGGGCAACCTGATGTAAGATGTCCATTTCTTCTAGGTCCAAAGGGTCAATATATTGCAAGTCATTGTACACAAAAGATGAATTATCAGAAGCCTGGATATCACCACTGGCTGTGAAAGCACAGTTGTTTGGTGATGAGTAAGAATCATTATTGAAACCAGTTGTTATGTCAATGTAATGATCATAACTCTGATCCTTACTACTTCCAGAACCATCATCCTGACCCAACAGTGCAGTATTACCAAATACATAGTCATCTGACACTTTGCCAGAGTCCTGGAGCTTCTTTTTCTGGTTAAGCTCCCTTTCATAAGTCAGGAGCTTACCATGAAGCTGGGTCAGGGTTAGGTCTTTGAATCCGATAGAGTTTCTCATAACTATGGCTATAGTGTCCCATTTGTCCTGAAGTGATCTAAGAAACCTATGATTCAGTGTTGAATTAGGAAAAGTTAGACCAACCAGTTTAAGTTCACTAATTAGACAGTTAAACCTTTCAAACTGCTGTGTTAATGACTCCCCTTTTATGTGACTAAACGTTTCATATTGTTGGTTAAGTATTTCACGGTTGTTTTCAATCACATCATCAGTTCCCCCGAATTGCTCTTTAAGAGCATCCCACAGTTCTTTCGCACTATTGCAGTGCAAGAGACCGGCATAGATATCATTCGGCAGTGCCATGGCTACTATGCTGAAAGCCTTGACATCTAGCTCGATTTTTTGAAAATCTTGCTCTGAGTAGTTCTCAACACTCTTTGGTACTTGGATCTTTGGATCCTCGGCACTCGGTACCATTGGAACATGTGGTCCAAATACTACCGATTTCCAGCACCCTGTGTTCTGTTGTGCTAACACATGAGCCACCCGACGCTGCCAGATGTTGTATTCTGACCTGACAAGCATCGGAGGCTTGTTGTGTGTGCCAGTGTTGTGTGGATCTTGATTAAGTGAAGTCATTCTCTTGGTTTTTCAAAAACAAAGTCTGTTTACTAACTGTTGAAAAGAAAATAAACTATTACTCTGTTTTAACCCGACAAACAAACGATATCAATGATTATGAGCTGATCTGTGTATTAAATTGATTGATTAGATCAGATTTAATTGACCAGGCTCTGATACCAATTGTTAGGATCTGAGTATTGGACTGTTTTGATTAACTATGAAAAATGAATGAAGTATAAATGGAAAGTGCAGCGGAATAACGAATAATCAAAACATAGAGAATAATTGTTTTCAATCGAATGCTTTCATTAAACTGAAAGATTACAATAGTACAATTAACTCCCCCTCAGCCTGATCACTCAGAGAATGTTTGTCTAAAGAGAATGACGAGTGACCAATAGAACAGTACAAGTACTGTTCTATTTATAGACAAGCACAAACCTCTGATGATCAGTTGCTGACGTCACCTAGAAAGCGACCCCTAACTGACTAACAAACTATAACATCTGTTAAACAATAAACTACTGTTACATTGAAACAACTGATAATAAAACTCTGTTAAACTAAAGCTCTGATGTCTTCTTATCATCTGTTGAACCAAAGTGCTGTTGGTTCAACAGACCTTTGCTCTTCAGATCTTTGATCAGCACTTGTTCTTTATCAGACTTTTGCTCTTCAGACTTTATCCATCAGACTTTTCATCAGCAGCAGTTGTCTTGTATCAGTTGTTAAGCAGCAACAGTTTGGGAATCAGCAGTTCTTTGGAGGAAGCTTTATTGTAACAACTGTTCTTTATTCTTGATCAAACACTTAGTATATTTTGGCTTTTAATCATCTGTTCTTCTCCAGGTCAGCAGACCCAACACATATCTATGTAGCAGGTGTGAGAAATGGTATCCCTCCTCTAGAGGTCCAGGGTTTGGGTGCTGCAGTGGATAATGATGTAGAATTAGGAATAATTTAGATAGCTGAAAAATAGAAAACGTATACAGCCAAATTGTGGATAAAGAGGTTACAATGCTTGAAAATGTTATTTGGAAGTTTATTAAAAAAAATATTTTTTAGATGAATAATGCATTGTTCAGAATAGTAAGAATGTTGATATAGTTCAATAAGGCAAAGTAGTGTTCTCCCCATATCTATCTATTAGGATTTTTATTTAGAAGAAAATAATCCATAGTTCAGAAAGTGAAGATAAACAATGCAACAGTTATCATTCTAAGTATTTATTCTAATTTCCAGTTGGTCAATTAGATAGAAGCCTTTGGAAATATGATAATATGTATGCAGAAAATTTTCTCTGTAGTTGATCATGTATCAAGTTTTTAGTGATGTCATAATGCAAGTGTTTTTGAATATAAAGTTTTGGGGCCTTTGGTTTCTGATATATGTAATGGTCGAGTATCTAGCCGTTTGTTATTTTAGGCGTTTTTCCAAAAACGTCTCACCTAATGTGTTTTTGTCGTTTTGCTGTTCAAAAACAAATGGTTTCTGATATATGTAAAGGTAGACTATCTGGATGTTTGTTATTTTAGGCGTTTATCCAAAACCGTCTAATCTAATGTGGTTTTGTCGTTTTTTGTTAAGGCGTTTTACTGTTTATAAACAACTGTTTTTTTTCTCCTGAAATCAGTAGGTTTGTTCTTTGCATTATGTATGACATGTTTATTTTAGGCGCTTTTCTAAAACCGTCTAACCTAATGTGTTTTTGTCGTTTTTTGTTGAGGCATGTTGCGGTTTAAAAACAAATGGTATGTGTTTGTTACATTCTGTTAATGTGATCTCATGGTTTATGATATATGCAGTTATTCTGTTAATGTGATCTGATGATTTATGATATATGCAGTTTGTTTATAAGGTACTAAGGTGTTTAGAACAGTATGTTTGTTACATTCTGTTAATGTAAGTTGTTGCATTTGCAGTTTTGGAATGTGTTTGTTACATTATGTTAATGTGATCTCATGGTTTATGATATGTGTAGTTTGTTTATGTTTTGGCGCATTCTTTGATATGGCAAAAGTAGACACTTTAGGCGTTTAAAAAAACGTCTATTGTACTATTTTAGGCGTTTTCCAAAAAACATATAAGGTTATGTATTTTTCACGTTTTCGCTGAGGTGCCTAAAGTCAGTTTTTCTTTGTTCTTGCGTGTTTGGTTTAATATATGAATTTTGTTTCAGGCTTCTACAAAAAAAATTATGTTTTTCTTTGTTCTTTGTTTTTGCGTGTTGAAGTGCCTAAGGTGTTGAGGCCTGGTGGTTAAACCCGAACCGGAAGCAACTCCAGCATCCTTTTTAAGTGTTGTTAAATATAGATTGCATTAGTCATGGGTAACACTGTATTATTAGTTATATAATTTAGGACAGCTTCGTTTGCATCAAGATTCTTACACATAAACAGTTTTAAATTATTATTTTTTTCAACTAATAGCCTAACACATTAAATTAAACACCAACTCCAGTTTAGCTGCATATGTTATTTTACATCATAATGTGTTTCCTTGAAAATGGACCTAAGAAACATCAGTTATAATGTACCTACATGTTTGGGTAGCATACGTTTTGCTTACATGAGGTAGACCATGGCAATTTTCTACATTCAATGATGTTTGCTTAGCATACGTGTTACATATGTAGGTATGGGGTTAATGCTAGGCCAAGTCTTATTATCTGTCTGTTGGATTTGCTCATCTATCACTTGGTCTTGCTTGTGGCGTGGTTGGTCTTTCTTATGTCATGGGCATCAGAATTGTGGTTGGTGCTGGTGTTAGGTATGATCATGATGATTTTTTACTATTAATGAGAAGTTAGTTTTCCTATTTTTTTTTTCAAATGGCTAAAGATTAAGTTCTGCATTGTTGCTTGCTATAGAAAAGTTAACATTCCTTTGTTTATGGACCGGGATCCTTAGAATAAGAATTTATCGGTTGTTTCTTTAGATTTAGTTTGCGAACATTTTAATTGATATTGATAATGCAGTTTGAAAAAATAAATAAATAAAGTGTATCCATATAGAAGTCTGAACCTAATGATTAATAAGTCATAAACATGCTTAAATTTTGTAGAGGATGAATTCGACAACTAAAACAGGATTATATGATCATACAAGTTGCTAAACCAGGTGCGGAAACCCTAGCTTAGAACAAACTGATATAAACTCAATCAAAACACAATCAAGATCATTTTAAAAGCTTTTCATAGATTAACTTGTTCAAATAATCGATTACAGACTGATTACAGTTAATCTAGACCAATTCTAAACACTCTCAATCCTCTCAGGAACACACACACAAAACACACACTCTCTATGACTCGTTTTACATTACAAAAACCCAATTTCTATATATAATGTCTGCACATTCGCCCAAAGTCAATGGTCGAATGAAACAGTTTTCCACATTCGCCCAGTAGCACTGGTCGAATGTGTCTTCCTTCAGTCCATATTCCAGATTCGTCCACAGCATAAGTTCCTTCGCCCCTTTCTATGTCACCTTCGCCCATCTTAAACTTCCTTCGCCCCTTAACACATGTTAGTATCTAATCATTAGTCGCAAAACGGTATCTACAAACTCCCCCTCGACTATTGATTAGATCTTTTTCTATCTTCATCCATGGCTTTGTTTAACAGCTTGATTCTAAGTATACTCTTCTGTTCTTTCGTCATCTCCGGCTCTAACTTTCTCTTTGCCGGCTTTGACACATTTGCCATTTTCACCTTCTTGCCAAGCTTTCCTTCCAAATTACTCCCAGCATTAATGTCATAAGCAAAGCAAACACCCACAACTTGTGTGTATTTCCTTGCTTGATCTGCATCGTTTGGCTCATGATGAATCGGATTATAGAATAACATGATGATGTCTTCGAAGGTGCAATTGATCAGCCACATAGGATCAAATACATGAACATGCTTGTATTTATCCTTTCCATCTCTCAACACAATCACCGCTTCTGCCTTCCTCCAATCATAATACCAGAAAATGAAATCAGCACTGAAGTGTTGAGGCATAGGCATTAAAGGTATCTTCCTCATAACTTCAGGTGCCTTGTAAATCAAGGTAACCCTTTTCAACTTGGTTCTGGGATCAGTATCCCTGTGAACTTTCCTCCGGGGATACTGTGGTTTGAATCTATTCCATCTCGTCCTACTCTCCCAAACCAATTTGTCTGCACACCAACCGACGTGAGTATTATTCACTGAAGCGCCTGACATTGGGAATCTGCATAAATCTCTAACCGCCCAGTACGGTAGAGTTAACAAGTCAATGAATCTGTAGAAATACAAGATTCCTGATTCCCACTTAGCAGCTAGACACTTCAGCCTGCTCAAGTATGTCCACCCGAGAGCTCTGCCTCTGAACTTAGCATTATGAAACCTATAGAAGTTTCCTTGAGCTTCAGGTTTAGGTCGGTTTTCATCCATCAATCTTAGTTTCTTCAAATACTCTTTCAACTCATCAGACTTATTAGAGGATTCTGGCAAATCAGCTCCAAGTACTTTCTCAACAAACTCAGCACTTCTTTTCCTTGCTTTTCTTTTAGCAGACGTATTATGCCTTTCAGTAAAATCAGGAAACACCACGTCTTCATCATTTTGTCTGAAGTACTGTGGATATTCCTCATGTGTAATATCCTCTATCTCAACTTCTTCAAACTCAGGGGTTTCTTTATCATCAGAGTGAGTTCCAATATCCTTTTCAGGAATAGGTGGAATCGACTCATCTACAATAAATTCTTCAAACGTTTTCCCTACCCTCTGTGCAAGACCATCCAATATCTCCTTTGCCACAGATGCAGGTACTTCCCCCTCTTCAAGATCAGGATCGTTATATTCCAATTCATAACGCATATCATCTGTTTGGAATATTTCTGCAAAACGACCTGTGAACTCAATGGTCCACTCTCTCTTCTCTAACATGTCCTTGTAAACTTGTTTTGCATCATCAGATAAGGACCTCACCTTCTCGTTCCAGAACACAGTCTCATCATCAACATTCTCTCCCTTATTCTTAGAACTAGACTCACCTGTGTCTTTCTTCTTCTTAGAAGGTGGTCTCTTCTCAAATGTAAACTTAGCAGTATCATCTCCTCCATCATTATCATCACTGCTACTACTATCATCATCCTTTTGGCTTCCCGAACCTTCAGCATCATCATCATCATCATTATTATCACCTTCATCATCACTCTTATCCGATTCTTCATCCTCATCATCCTCATCCTCCTCTTTATCAGATTCGGATGGTTCAAAATCTACTTGCTCAACCTCTTTCTCTACATCTTCCTCACCCTCCTTCAGCTTGGGTGCTATGTTGTACAAATCATCAATCAGATCACTAAGGCGTTTGTTTTCAGCCTTCAGCTCTTTGTTATCTTCTTTAATTGCCTTGTATCTGTTCTTGTTTCTCAGAACCTTACCTTCAAGCTTCTCATTCTTTGCTTCAAGCTTCTTTACCTTCTCATCTATTTCATCTTGATTAGATTTAGAAGCAACAACAATCTGAAGCATTTTCTCTTCATTCTGCTTAAACTTGGCAATCTCAGCTTGTTGAGTCACAAGCATCTTCATCATATCGTCCATTCTTTTATTCATCTGCTTCATCACTTCATCATCCACAGTGACCTTCTTAGACTTGGACTTAGACTTAGATGGCTCAATCTCAGCTTCTTTTCCCTTCTGAGGCTTAGTAAACATATCAAGAACATTATCCAGTGCAATGTTGAACTTATCCACTGGTAATGTTGTAGCCTCCTTTGTCTTTTGCTTCTTGGCTGCTGGTGAAGATTGTTTAGATGATGTTCCAGCATCAGGTAATCTCTTTCCCTTCAACAATAAGTTCAACTCCTTCTCTCTCAGCTGCTTTGTACTGGTCTTCTTGGCCATGGTTTTGTGTTTGGGCTTGGGCAAATTCACAACAACTGTTTCACCCTCATTCAATTCATCCAAATTAATTGTCAACCCTTCATCTTCAGCACCAACAGATTGCTTGCTCTTCTTGGCTTCCTCAATTGATCTGTTTAGTGATTCAGACTCACCAACCAAAGTGGCCTTTTGTTTGGTAGTCCGGACATTCTCAGCATCCGAATCCCACTGTTCTTCAGTCTCTGTTTCCTCTGAATCAACAGACTCCTCATCTACCAAACTCGTACCCTTTTTTGCAGTAGTCTTCTTCCTCACCGCCTGTTGTTTTGAACTTCCCTGATCTGTCTTTCCCTTGCCCTTCCCTTTGGCTCCGGGATTGACAACCTGCCTTTTCCTCTTCGTGCTTGCATCAGCATAAACAAGTGGATCATCATTATCACTATCACTGTCAGGATGTCTTGCTAGATTCTTTCCAGGATCATTGTAATCCTCTCTAGCTAAGGCTCCAAACAACCTCCTGTAAGGTGGTCTCTCATTTTCAGGCACACCTTTATAACCTTTCATTCTTGCTAAGGTTCTAACATTCATATGATCCATATTAAGTATCTGTGTTGGATCCTTCTTCAAATGTGGATATTTGTGATCAAAAATCATCATAAGGAATCTAGGATAAAGCATAAAGTATTTCTTCTTCAATCCCTTCAACATCTCCAACATGTGGTCTAAAATCATCCCAGCAACATTAAATGGTTTGTTGAGAGTCAACGCAACCATTAATGAGCTTAAACTCCTTCTCATCACGTCGTATCCTCCACTAACACATCCAAATACCATAATGATGACGTGAGCAAAATACTTGAACTGCACTCCCAGCTTCCCTTTATACATAGAACCATCAGTAATCGGTCCTTTGTACTTCATCCTCAGGAAGCAGGCTTTCTGCTCAGTCCATGACAATTCTCTAGGATCCTCACTTGTTTCAAACTGGATCTGGAGAGCTTCTCTGATATCAGCTTCAGTGATGAACATCTCCATTCCCTGAATCTTGCTTTTGATGATAGTTTGATTATCAAAGTAATCATACTTGGCATTGTTGTAAAAGTCCTCAACTATATCCTTGTAGATAATAGTTGGTGTGGCCAAAGCATAAACCACTCTGCATCTTTTCAAAAACTTAATGATCTCAGTGAATTCCACATTCTTCTCAACGTCTCCAAGATATGCACAACAGTTATGAGTCTTCTCAAACGGCCATTTAGAACCGCTTGATGATTCTCCTTCTTGCACCGTCTGTGGAACTGGATCAGCAACTGTAGTATCCACTGGAATCTCAACATTAGCTTGTTCTTCAGCCATCTGAAATAGAAAATCAAAATAAAACGTCAAAACATGAAATCGACAAAACTTGAAAATTTTTGACTTTTGAAACTCCACATTCGCCCATAAAGAATTGGTCGAATGTAGATTTTTATGGCCGAAAGAGTAAACATTTGGTCGAATGTAATATGTTTTGATTAAAAAGATTCATTCGCCCATTTTTAATGCTACCTTCGTCCACTAGTTCTACCTTCGTCCGGTCGATGACCCGAAGGTGGAAACTGTTTGAATCAAAAATTTAAAATTTTATCAACTCTGTTTTTAACCCTTAATTTTGATCAAAACCTATTCTAATATGACCGATTAAGCTTCGTGTATCATCAATTTCCCTTATCATTCATCTTACATCAGTTTTTAAACGAAATTAGGGTTTTTCTTGTTTTAATCGAACAATCAGTAATTAAACCCTGTTAATAACCTAATTCCTAACACATTCTCCCCCTAAAACTGATGTGGGATGAATGTCTAACAAAATCAATCACAAAGAATCACTGAAAACCCCAAATCCTTAAACCCTAGGTCCGGTTACTAAACGAACGATTCCGGCTTGAATCTGGGTCCATTACCTGTAATCTTTATATGAAAATGATTAGAATCAACCAGGGAACAAAATGCACAAGTACAAGAATCAAAATCAACAAAGTGATGTTACGAAGAAAATTTTGAAAAAAATAGAATGAACTGGTCGAACCTGGTATGGCATATATATTGGGCTGCACCTTCGCCCGTTCCTACTGGACGAATGAACAAGTTTTCCACCTTCGCCCCTAATGAAAGGCACGAAGGTAAAATGGTTCTACCCGAACGTGGAAATTTTGGTAAAAACCACATTCGCCCAATAAAGAACAACCCGAAGGTGAAAAATTTCCACATTCGTCCACAATTAAGGGCGAATGTAAAATGGAAATTTTGAAAAATTTTACCAAATTACAAATTCGAATCCCGTTCAACATTTTTCAATCCGTTAAGCTTCCAAAACACAAATTTTCACTTTGAGAATGATACAAAGCCCAATTGGTGGTGTCAAATCTCAGAAATTGACTATCAAGCATTCCCGGTTATCAAAAATAAAGCAGAAATGCAAAAATTTTGGATTTTTCTGAAATTTTATCAAAACACACCTAAAATCTTTTTGGATTTTGTACCTTTTTGACATTAAAAGTAAATTGCAACAAAATAAAATGCATCAAAGTAAATGAAAGCAGTAAACATTTTGTGAAATCCGGTCAGAGGATCATATCAGTTTTCTGAGAAATCTGATCACAGCGTTGATCTTTTTGTTTAATATTATCATTAGAAAACAGTATGTGATACGGCAATTGCTGATATTGTGATCCACGTAAGCTCACATGCAGACAATTACGCAATGCTTTAAAATGATACGAGTTAAGTGTATTAGACTAACACGATGTGGTGCCCACACACACGACATACTCCCGTATCAAGTAATTGCACAAAGCTTCGTCGTAACGCGTGATTATGCCAGAGTTATCCGTAAAAGTTACAAAGTATATAGCACAGAGGTGTACAGGTCAGCAAATGAATGCAGCAGAGTAACATGTGCGTATACACTAGGTTGAGGCTGATATTAATCACTGATTTGCATCAGATGATCAATACGATGTAATAATGATCTATGATCAATTAAAACATAAAGTTCCTCGATTCGGTAACTTCCGGTTTTGGCAATTAAGCTCTTTTTAGCAAATATTCTGATAAAACTAGGTCCGTAAATCAATACGACAAAAGTTTATCAGAATATCCCGGATAACCATAACATAACGACCCGAAACCTCAGATTTTGGCAATCCTATCAAACGAAATTACGGTACTAAGACCATATGCCCATGAGGTGTTCAGCCACGAACGCGTAGTTCGTTATGTTTGTATCACTAATGCACGCAATATTTAGTCTACGAAGCCTATCAGCATATCACACGTAATCAACACACGCCTCATACACTATACAATTCTTTAGCCTGTATCAGATTCCCACTGATGTACTATCATTTCCTCTGTTTTACCAGGAAATCATTTTTGATTTTCTAATTTTTAGGTCTTTTTGAATTTTATATTGTTTTTGACTTTTCTGATAAAATGGCTCCCCCTAAAATAAAGAACATATTTTTGGATTTTCATTTTACTGAAAACAAAACAAAAACAAAAATTAAAAGAAACAATCCACTCGAAAGCATCAACTTCTTTGAGGATTAAACAATCCCCTCGAAAGCATCAACTTCTTTGAGGATTATGATAGTAAAGAGAAATTCCCAATTAGCAAAGAGAAATTCCCAATTAGCAAAATATAAAAACTAAAAACTAAAAAGCGATAAACCGAGGTGCCGATTAGTCCTGTTTTTCCTTTATATTGTTTACTTTTAAAAGATATTCAAAGCGTGAACGATCAAAAGCTTTAGTAAACAAATCTGCACGTTGGTAGTCAGTGTGTATTTTGATCATATCGATCAATTCCTTAGCGTAACAATCTCGGATAAAATGATATTTGATCCGGATGTGTTTCGCTTTAGAATGATTTTCCGAATTTTTAGTTAATGCTATTGCGGCTTCGTTGTCACAGTAAATAGGAGTTTTAAGAAACTGCAAACCGTAATCCACCATTTGTTGTTGAATCCAAAGTACTTGCGAACAGCAACTCGAGGCTGCAATGTACTCGGCTTCACAGGTAGATTGTGCTACGGAAGTCTGTTTCTTGCATTGCCAGGTGATTAACCTGCTCCCGAAAAACTGGCAACCAGCTGTAGTAGATTTGCTATCTTTGTCACAGCCGCCCCAATCTGCATCACTAAAAGATATGAAATCAAAATTATCATCATTAGGGTACCAAAGTCCTTTTGAAGGACAACCCTTCAGATATCTAAGGATACGCTTGACCGCCGTCAGATGACTTTGTTTCGGCTTCGATTGATAACGGGCACAGAGACACGTTGCGTACATAATATCTGGTCGAGACGCCGTCAAATACATCAGAGATCCGATGATTGCTCTGTATGTAAAAGGATCCGTCAGCTCCCCCTTAGCGTCCACTCCAATCCCGTGATTGGGTTGAATCGGGGTATCCATCGGCTTTGAGTCCTCCATCTGGAACCGGCTCAAGATGTCGGAGACATATTTCGTCTGGTGAATGAAGATCCCGTCGGGTCTTTGGTCCACCTGCAAGCCTAGGAAAAACTGCATCTCCCCCATTGCGCTCATTTCAAACTTTTCCTGCATGACAGTTTCGAACTCCCTGCATAAAAGCTCGTTAGTTGAACCAAATATTATATCATCAACGTATATCTGTACTAGAAGCAAGTCATCTCCCGTCTTTTTCGTAAAGAGGGTGCAATCGACGAGGCCGCGCTTAAATCCTTTGGTGATGAGGTATGTACTCAGCTCCTCGTACCACTGCCTCGGAGCCTGGTGCAAGCCATAGAGAGCTTTGTTCAACACGTAGACCTTATCCCGGTGGATTGGGTCCTCAAAGCCTGGTGGCTGCCCGACATACACCTCTTCCTTGACTTTACCGTATAGAAATGCGCTTTTCACGTCCATCTGGTAAACTTTGAATTTCTTATAAGAAGCAAACGCGAGGAACATCCGAATAGCTTCGATTCGTGCTACCGGTGCATAGATTTCGTTGTAATCAATCCCTTCGATTTGATGGAATCCCTGCACGACCAATCTGGCTTTGTTCCGAACAATTACCCCACGATCATCCTTCTTACACTTAAACACCCATTTGGTGCCAATCTTCTTTCTATCCGGCGGCAAATCCGTGAGCGTCCACACTCCCAATTTCTGGAATTGTAATAACTCCTCCTGCATAGCTTCCACCCAGGCATCATCCTTCAAAGCGTCCTTGTATGTCCTTGGCTCTACCTGCGACACATAACACGCAAACGACCAATCATTTTGACTACCAGATTGTTGAATTTTGGCATATAAAGCTAAAGCACCAAAACTCTCTGGCGAATTAACGCTTTTAAGCTGCCCTCTGGTCATAACACTACTTCCAGGATCACCGATAACTTGCTCCAGCGGGTGAATACGATGTATCCGAGATTCCGGATAATCTGGTACTTGCACTCCCGTCTGAACAGTCAAGTTCTCTACAGCATCCAGATCATGACCCGTATTTGATGATGAAGCCACATCAGTAGTTGGAGTTGGGTTCACTGGTGGTGCCTCCTGTTCTTCAGCTTGATCAAGAATAGCTTCTTCAAATTGTTCATCTTCAGATTCTGAAGTGTCTAATGAAGTTGAAGCCTCTTGAAATATCTCTTCTTCTTGTATAGGAGCATTGGTATCATTAGAAGCTGGTAGGGGGTTCACAGTGATCGGACGCACCAACGGTGAAGTTGTTGCATTTTCACACTCGTAAAGTAGTCGAATGACAGCTTCTTCAACCAAGCTATCTAGATTGAATGATTCAAAGAAATCTTTGTAATCAAACATCCAATCAGGACCCGTGCCTTGAATATTTTGAGTATATCGTTGAACTTCCACGTTAGCCCAGTCTTCCACACGACGAGTTCGCTTGTTGTATACCCGTTTGAGCGGGGTTGCATATCCAACAAAGTAACCCTCTTCGGCTTTAGGACTAAACTTTTCGCTTGGATTCAACATGGTGCAAGGCGCCCCAAAAGGTTCTAGATACTCTAAGTTCGGCTTTCTTCGGTGTAACAGTTCATAAGATGTTTTACCAAACTTCTTCACTGTTAGAACCCGATTAAGTGTGTAATTTGCTGCATAAATCGCCTCATTCCAGAACATTACTGGAAGATTTGAGTCAGCAAGCATTGTTCTAGCCGCTTCAATTAGAGTCCTATTCTTACGTTCAGCAACACCATTCTGTTGAGGGGTGTACGGAGCCGAATATTCATGATGTATCCCTTTGTTTTCACAAAGTTCATCCATCCTGGCATTTTTGAACTCCGTCCCATTATCACTCCGAATTCTCTTTATCTTCACATTGTAGAGATTCTCCAATCGAGTGAACAGAACTTTTAGATTCATAAAAGTGTCGCTTTTATTCTGCAAACACATCACCCATGAAAATCTTGAGTAATCGTCAGTGACGACTAAACAATAAAGCTCTCCAAGATGACTATGGCGCTTGACCGGTCCGAAAAGATCCATGTGCAATCGCTCTAGTGGCATCTCTACAGAGTTAACCTTTTTCACTTTGTGGGACTGTTTGTGCTGCTTCCCCTTTTTACAACTCACACACTTGTCATTCAAATGGAAATGTTTCACATTTACTCCCTCGACAAGTCCATTCCTCACAAGTTGATTCATTTTCTTCAGATGAATGTGCCCCATTCTTCGGTGCCACATTATCGATTCTTTCTCAGTCGCCTTGGACAAAAAGCATGTTATTTGCCCCTGTGATGTCATCGCCTTGGACATATCAAGAATGTATAGATTGTTGACGCGAGGTGCCTTCAACATTATCCACTCTTTAGGAATTGAAAAGCCCGGTTTCAGAATATAGCAGGATTTGTCATCAAAATGCACAGTAAATTTCTTGTCACAAATTTGACTGACACTCAACAGATTGTAGTCTATCTGCTTCACATACGAAATCCGCTCAAAGCTCACTATTCCATTGCTCACACTCCCTTCCATCGTGATATATCCTCCTTTGTTTCCTGCGAAAGCTACATACCCGCCATTGATGTTCTTCACGTCGAACAGCAACGCAAGATCCCCTGTCATGTGGCCTGAAGCTCCACTATCAACAATCCAAAGACTGCTAATAGGGCCAGCTGAAGCTCCCTGCACACAAAATGTAAATCATTTAGTGCTTTCGGGGGACCCAAGCCTGAGTCTTGGGTCTTTCAACATCAGGTTTCACAATGACATTTTCACAAACATTTTTAACAACTTTTTGATCAATCTTTTTCTGATTGCTCAAAATCGTTTCCTTTTTCTCATTCACTTTTGAAGTTGAGGCTCCTGGAGTGCCATTGGATGTCCAAGATTGTTCAGTCCTTTTCAGGATACGAATCTGAGACTTTGAATTCTCAGTCGGTTTCTGAACATTGTTAGCAAAAGTAACCTTCTTGGTAACCTTATCTGATTTAACAGACTTAGATCCAACATTTGATTTGACAATTGGTTTTGGTGGAACCTTTTGCCTATCAACTGTTGAGTTCACCACAGGCTTTCTCCACGAGTTTTCCATCGCAATCCGATTTCTTCTATCATAGTGCATTGGACGAGTGTTCCTCATTTGAAAATTGTTATGATTATAAAACGGTTGTGGTTGTTGAGGAACAACTCTCCTATGAGGTGGCACATAATGATCAATCGGTTTTCGCATAGAATTCCTCACTTCAACCTCGTGCCTCTTGTGCCTTACATATGGGCACTGAGCAAGTAAATGCCCGCGTTCCCCACATTTAAAGCACGCACGGTACTCTTCAAAAACATTTGGAGCATTTGGTTGAGCAAATGATCTAACAGGATATTGATCATTAAACTGTTGCTTCCTTAAACTCTCAGGGAGTGGCCCTTTTGAGTAAGTAGGCTCATTGTAACCATTAGCTCTGTTTTTGGGTTTAACAAACTCTGTGACATGGACCTTTGGTTCTTGAGGAACATCCAAATACAACTTTTTCAACAAAGCTGGTGGAATTTCATTTGTTCTCTCATGTTTTGGGAACCAAATTGTACTTTCTTGCCAAATCTTTTCTATTTTAGCATAATTGGCATTTTTTATCGGAAAGTCCTCGTCAGAGATGATCTTATCGGATCCTTCCATCCGATAGAACACTTTGACAGGTTTGTCACATTGTTCGTTTTTCTCATTCTTTTCAAGATCTTTCTTGACCTCATTAAGATCTTTCTTCACAACATTCTTCTCAGACTTATTCACATGATGAATGTTTCTCATTGGAACAATTTGAGATGATGAAATTGGTTCATTTGTAATGATGTGATTTTCTTTTGGAATTTCACATGCATTAACAGTTTGGTTACAACCATTTTCATCACTCTCTGAATCTGAGTCAACACTTTCAGCAGTAACACCCTCATCATTGATTCCCAAAATCGGTCTAACATCGGAATTTGGATCACCAACACTTGAAGTGTTAGATTCATTTTCCGATGCTGAGTCAGATTTTACCGAACTCTCCGGTGTCACTTGGTGACAATTATGGTTTTCAAAAAGAACCGGAGATGGTACAGCCCGATAATTGGTTGTTTTGTCATCAATGATGTGGTCTACCACATATGCAACATTCTTGTAACTTTCCAACTTTTTGTTTACTTTTTCAGCAAAGCATTTGATGGCGGCCATTTCCAACTTGGTGTTTTCAATTTCATTGATATAGTTATTTATTGCCAGTTGTTTTAAAGACAAAGTGTTTTTCAAGTCAGAAATGTCCTTTTTGTAGCCATCTAATACTTTGTTAAAAGCATTCAACTCTTTGCGAGTAGATTGACTGTTCATGATAGCACTATCACGTTGAACACGGAGTTGTTTAACCTCCTCAGTCAATCTATCACAAGTACCACAATATTTTTCACTAGTATTGTCAGTACTACATGCAGAACTTACAGGTTTTGGCGGTTCAGTCATGGCCATCAATGCGAAATGAGCTTCCTTTCCTGCAAAGAATCTGGAATAATCAATCTTTGTGAAAGCATCATCTGCAATGCATGACTTCCTAGTCATCAGAAAATCTGCTTCTGCAAGTAACTGATCAATATCTTCATCAAGAGAATTAACACTAGCTTCCGTATCCGAGTCACTGTCTGAATCAGAATAAACCGATTCACATTCCTCAGGAATGTCAGAAACAGTATCAATCACAACTCCCGAATTAGTCTCCTCATTTTCAACCTCAATGTTAATCTCAGAATTATCCTTAACAGGTTCAAAATCACCATCTATCTCAGCCTCAGAATCATCACTATCAACCTCAGTTTCAACCTTCTTCTCCATCGTCACTGAATCTTCAAGATCAACCTGATAGGCAACACACGCCACATTTCCCCCAGTGGTAATCTCCTCAACACCTATCTGAATACTCGACCAGTCAAACCTCTCATCTTGTTGAGTAACCAATGCTTGATTGGTATTCTGTTGTTCAGCTGGTGTAGTGATTGGTATGACTGTTCGGTTAGTATTGTTTGGTGTTTGGTTTTGTGTCTGGTTTGGTGTGGTTGGTTGTCTATTTTGGTTGTTATTAAAGTTGGTTTGACGATTTTGGTAGTTGTTGTTGTTGTTTTGGGAAGAAACTTGGTTTTGGTTTTGTTGTTGACGGTTCTGATAGGTAGCATTAAAAGGATTCCTGTTGCCTTGTTTCGGTGGCTGTGTGCATTCACGTTTAAAGTGACCTTTACCCCCACAATTAAAACAAGTCACTTTCTCCTTATTGAACCCGTAGGTTGTGTTAGGAGAAGTTCCCAAGTCGGTTCTACCTGTTTTCTCAATAAACTCTGTTGCTCTTCTCATTATGCTTGCAAATGCCCATTGGATGTCAATGAGTTCCATTTCCTCCTTATCAATCTGTGCATAGTCTTCATTGGTCAAGTTGTTATTACCAATTTGACTAGCAACTAATCCATTATAGGAAGAAACCATTGCTGAGACTAGAGCAATGTGTTGCTGAGCAACTTCAACTGTCACATTTCCAAGATTGGAAGTCTCCAACACCACAGTTGGTTGATTAGGTTGATTCATTGGTTGTGGTTGAGTTTGACCAGCAGTGTAAAAAGCTGCTTGTTGTTTTGGTGAGAATGGTGGAATGTATGAATATTGATATGGAACTTGTGGTTGTGGTTGTGATAAAGATGAAGTTTGTTGATGGTAGTTAATGATGGGTGATTCTACAGCATTGGATATACAAGCAACATGTGGTGTAACTAGCCCTCCAGAACTTGTACTTGCTGGAACTAAAGATCCTCCAAAATATAAGTTTGGATTCTGAGGAATCTGTGCTCTCCTAGCCTTCCTCTTCTCTTCCAACTCTTTGTTTTCCAGCTTCTCAACGAACTCTTGAAGAGACCAGTATTGAAAAGCATCCTTCTCCTTTAGAACATCCACATGCTGATCCCAGTTAGGTGGTAATGCTTCAGCAAACTTGTCCACCTGTTTTGCCATAGGAATCTGTACACCATAGCTAGACAATTCAGATATCAAATGATTATATCTAGGAGTTAGTTCTTTCAAAGTTTCATTTCCAACATAAGAAAAATTCTCAAACTCCTTCACAAGTTCTTCCATCCTCAAATTTCGAGTCTTCTCATTTCCATCATGCTTTCTTTTAAGCATTTCCCACAATGCCTTAGAAGTTGTGCACGTCCCGAACTGATGCAAAAGATCATTTGTAATGGCTTGTGTCAGTTGTGAGAACGCCTTCTTTTCCACAGCAAACTTCTTTTTCTCATCCTCCGCCATGCTCTCCAATGGCACTGGTTCACCTGTGTTCTCCAGAACTGGTGGTGTGTATCCTTTAGCAATCATGTTCCATGCTTCAGCACCTTCCACTCCCATGCCTTCCAAGTGTATCTTGAACTTTTTCTGCCACTGATTGTATTCTTGAATCTCCATAAGCTTCGGTGGCCGAGTCCCGCTACCTGAAGACAAATCATTAATCAGTGTGGAAATAGCATTAGTAGTTTGAGTGTTTACCACCGCTGCTGCTACTCCCCAGTAGTCAGACTGTGGTACTGTAGGTGCACTCTGAGTCATGTAGTTAACCGGCTGCGAAGACTGTGTGCTCGTCTTCTGTGCTGCCAGTGTCCATGGGTCCATCACCTGCTGTTGTGGTTGTGTAGTTGCTGGTGTAGGAGTAGTCTGATAACGCCACATAGTCACGCACTTCGAGAAAATCAACACTTAGAAAAATTTTCCAAAAACTTATCCTAGGTTCGCCCAGTAAGCTTTCAGGTTCGTCCCTTTTGGTGCAGGTTCGCCCAAAACAATCACTCCCGAAGGTAAAATTTCACTAGAATGTAAAAACTCACAAACAGCCTTCTACCTTCGTCCAAATAAACCTAGGTTCGTCCGTTTCGAAACTACGTTCGTCCGCCCGATCTCCCGAGGGTGGAAAATAGTACCCGAATGTAAAAAATTTATGTGAAAAATTCTACGTTCGACCAAAATTCTCTAGGTTCGCCCGAAAAACCACTCACCTTCGACCTAAAACACTCACGTTCGCCCACAAACTCCAGGTTCGCCCATATCTGAACTTTTGAAAAACGGTTACACTTTGAAAAACGGTTATTTTGATCACTGATTTTCAAAAGTTTGTGGATTTGATTGATCTTGATCAGGTTATGCTTCGGAGATGATTTGGAACAACTTTAAAACTTGGAATTTTGAATTTTAACCACAAAATCACCTCTAATTCTTTCAAAAACACACAAAAACCATTTTTAGTTGAAAACAGATGTGAATTGATGAAAATTATGTCCAAATCAGCTCTGAGTTTATCAATTTATTGTTGTATGATCCTCTACGCTCTGATACCACTTTGTAGAGGATGAATTCGACAACTAAAACAGGATTATATGATCATACAAGTTGCTAAACCAGGTGCGGAAACCCTAGCTTAGAACAAACTGATATAAACTCAATCAAAACACAATCAAGATCATTTTAAAAGCTTTTCATAGATTAACTTGTTCAAATAATCGATTACAGACTGATTACAGTTAATCTAGACCAATTCTAAACACTCTCAATCCTCTCAGGAACACACACACAAAACACACACTCTCTATGACTCGTTTTACATTACAAAAACCCAATTTCTATATATAATGTCTGCACATTCGCCCAAAGTCAATGGTCGAATGAAACAGTTTTCCACATTCGCCCAGTAGCACTGGTCGAATGTGTCTTCCTTCAGTCCATATTCCAGATTCGTCCACAGCATAAGTTCCTTCGCCCCTTTCTATGTCACCTTCGCCCATCTTAAACTTCCTTCGCCCCTTAACACATGTTAGTATCTAATCATTAGTCGCAAAACGGTATCTACAAATTTGACTTAAAATGCTTATACAATTAAAACCCCTTATAAATCGTATCATTAGAAGCATGATATGTTGATGTAAACACTAAAAAACTTATTATTACAGTACCAAGAGTCTAAGACACAAAAGTCAGATAATCAACTTATGTTTTTGGCATAAATATATAAATTTACATGTGTTGTTGGTTTCATAGGTACAAGTAGGTAGTTCTCCTATCTATATACAATAAGAGATATTGAAGGTTACTGTTTAAAAAAAAGATATTGAAAGTTAGGGAATGGTGATTTTGGTCAATTTTATGGTGGCAGAATGCTAACTGGTGGAACAGACTTAACAGAGCCAGTTCACAGTTTATTACTGATCCTTTCACTTTTTTAAATGTTATTGATGTCCCATTGTTGCTATCAGTTATAAGTAACTAGAATATGGAAGGGTAATAACATAAAGTTGTCATACGCATACATTGTTGTAACTGCTTGAGCATGTATTGTTTCAATAACAATTTATATTGTTTGCTGCACTAGGATGTGAGATATGGATTTTAAATTGCACGGATGTATGCTTCTTTTCATAGAGTGTGATTTGGTTTTGAAATTTTATGTTCTTTTGAAGCTTATTCAAGGTTTACTTATATTGGAATGGTTTATTTGTTGAAATAACATTAACTGGTGGGGAAAAGGGAGAAATAAAACTCCAGCAACATTCGAGGAACTTTCTCAAATGGGTCAGCTGTAGGTTCTACAAAAATAAAGGATGATTGAGGATGGAGATTGCTGGAAGTGACTAATGTTGATTCAACTCACCAAGGGTGCGTTTTCGAAAAAATTCCAATAACTTGCTATATGAGATTATCCTGAAACATTGAATATATTTTTATATTTTATTACATCATATATTAGTTCAGTTTTGATTTAGTGGTGAATGAATATAGAATGGAAGGAGGTGAATTGGGGATGCTGGCCAGAGGGCGGTTTATCCAATTTTTTTCAGTTAATTATTAGTTTTTGTTGATGTATTCTAGACCCATGTACTCAGTACCACTCTCCCCCGCTGAAGCTTCTTAATCTCATTAACCAGGTTCATTAACCCATCTTATTAGCCTCATGAACGGGGTTTGAGCTCTGTTCCAGCACATGACGATTATTGCAGCTTTGCAATCAGGATCCATGCTGACTTTTAAGCCAATAATATTGAATAGTTTTCTGAAGCGACAACAAAAGCTGCTGAAGAAACACCAATGCCTATAACATTACCATAATTGTAGGAGTATCGTGGAGATTGTTTCAGGAAAATATGATGTGAACATTTGGATATTTATTTGTTTATGTAAAGATGCAGATCAAAGATTGGCATATGTAGAAGTTAACATGCATTATTTGTTATTTCTAATGCATTGTAATCACACCTTGGTTTATTTGTAAATATTTCTGCTTTTATGCTGATTTGCAGAGATTATGGCTAGTCAATTTACAAATATTTCTGATTTTATGCTGATCATCATCTGGTGTATACTGTTGGCTGGTAAAGTTACGACAAGTCGACAATGTGAAGTTGGTTAGAGACTCTACAAACCATTGCGAAGTGGATGTTTTTTTTTTACTACTAGGGAGCTTTTGAGGTACAAATCACAAGAAGGGGTCAGGGTTTTGTTATTGGTATGTGATGATAAAACTCCACAATCCACACAACTTCTTCATCAAAACGGAATGAATTGATTTTCTCACATACTTGTCTGATATGTGTTTTTAGTTATTTGTTTTCATTTATTACTAATAATCTGTATTCAGACTAAATTTCTTTTGATAGACATTGAACTATATATAAATTGATAGCATAAGGTGCGTGTAATTACGCTAAACAAGCACCTTCTTTGAATGTGAGCAACTTGATATTATTCTTGCAGTTAATGTATGTTTCATAATTATTTAGTCGGTTGGTTTATTAATTTTTAAGTGCTTTTCTGTCTTTATTTGCAATGTTTGCTTACTTCCAAATATTTATTTTTATAATATATGCAACATGCATAAGGATAAAGCATAATTGTATGCTGCAATTGAGTTGTAAGTAAGTCTGTTTAATTTACAAGGGCAGGTCGGATGGATCGGATTACAGATGTGGGTTGTGTTGGTTCGGCCCGAAGCGTTTTTGTCCACAAGTTTAACTTTTCTAATAAATGATTAATGTCAGTGGTGACTGTTGTCTGTAGGTATAGCAGAGGTTAGTTGTCACCAAGAGCACAACTTGTGGTCTACGAGGCCTCCGAACATGGAGCCTCTTGTGAAGCCAAATGCACATGGGAGAGGTCGAGAGGAACCTATGTTGTTTTGAACCAAACATATGGGAAAGTGGGAAGCTATACGGATTGTTTACTTTCTGTTGATCCATTTCTAATGTAGTATAAAAGTTCTTTTGCTACAAGTAATCAGAGTCAAAGATTTTCATTTTGTTCTTTTGTATTATGTAACTTTTAACATATAAAACAACTTTTATACTATAATCTTTAAAGAACTTTTTCATTTTACTTGTGGATGCACCGGGTGTACACCTGGGACTCTAACCTAGTTATTCAATATAATAGGTATTTAACAAAATAAAAAGAATAAAAAAATATTAAAACTACTGTTAAAATCAGTTTGATTATTAATAGATTTTAATTTATTGCAACGGCTATCATTCCATCAAACATAACTCCTTTTGGGCTTCTTTGCTTATATTTTATCACAAAGATTATTATCAGTCTTGTAGAAACTTATGTAACATACTCTAATATATAATACAAAATAGTAATTTGAAAATTCTACTTAAAAGCGCATAGATGAATGATATTGAAAAATAAGATGTGATATGATATGATATTATATTGTAAGACCGATTCAAGTAGTTTAAGACAAGGAAAAGTTATGTAACAGAAACAAAATACAACATTGCCCAGGTAAAATATCTGAGAAGACATAACATGATATGTGATAAACCATATTTACCAAGGTAGTGGTTTAGCAAAAAAATTGGCAACAGAAATTAACTTCTTATTATTTATAGACAATAGCATCCTACAACGAGGAAAGTGTTATGTAACCATCGATGTTAGTCACGTCCTGAAATAAATAACTATGTACGTTGCTATATCATATGATACGTTAATTCAATATACCTTAATATTTAACCAAACCGATCTTAACGTAAACAGTAGAGTTTGTGTGTGTTGGAAACAAATGGTTAAATCGAAAAGTAAGAACTTGATGTTTGTGGGAACACCACGACTACTTTTATTAAACTGAGAATAAAACTTGAGAACATTCTAATCGAAAAGTTGAGTTCGACTATTTTGTCCTATGTTTTTAAATAATTATACGTGAAAGCGTGACGTAATATGTTAATTTTTTGTTTGCACTCGTGAAATAGTAAGTTGAAAAAAAATAATCGATGCAAATAGATCTCCTAATAAAAAAAAATACTTCCACTAAACAAAATAATAGGATAATTTTCAAAAGAAAAAACAAAAGTCAAAAAATAAAGTTCACAAAACTTAATAATAGTTCATCAGAAAAGGAAATAAATCAAGTACGAAAAAAACTAATTATGAATAAAACACATCTCCACATCATTCTTCAACGTATTTACCCTTCATCATGGTTACGTTATGCTTTCCTTTTCATATCAACGTTTTTGAAACTTGTACAAAATACGTCGCACAATCCACAATAAAATACTGTTTCACCCCTTGCTGCAGGCTTGCAGCAACCTGAAACAATAAATTGTATGCATAAATGTTTGATACACAAAAATTAAAAAAAACATATAAATATAAAATATATAACTTCAACATACAATTTTGTACCTTTTGATTGTGTTTTTGGGAACCAACATGAATGTCATATTGCTTCCTATCAAGACAAGTAATCTTATATATTTTACAACGCACAAACTCATTTAGCTTGTCACCATTGAAAAGCATATTATTTCTCTTACGATTCATTAGGCTGAAAACTTAGGAACAAATATAGTAAAATTTAAAATATTACACAAAAAAAAACATTTAAACATAAAATAAGAATAAATAAATAATCTACAAAACAAAGTTCAAAAAAAAAAGTTTGTATAAATTATTACCTGTGCTTGATTAATATCAAAATATAGTGGAGATGAAATTTTGGTTGAATGTGGATATGATTATATAGTAGTAGCCCGGCGAGCCGAGATGGGGAGACTACCGACTGTTTCAGCCCTTACCAGGCGTGGCGTGAATCTTGATTTTGAACTATGCAGTTTATGTTGTTCAGCTTCTGAAACGACAGATCATCTATTCGTGGAATGCACTTTTTCGTTCTGGGTCTTGTCGTCTATTGGTAGATGGTGCAGCCCTCTTTTTCATCCCTTCTTTGATATCCGAGACCTGTTGAGCTGGTATAAACATGCTGCCAAAGACAAACACAGTAGAAACATTGTCTGCGGAATTTACATCGTGTCACTTTGGGCTATTTGGGGGGCACGGAATGACAAGATATTCAAAGATAAAGAGCCGAAGGTTAATGAAGTAGTCGCGTCTATTAAATCGCTTTCATTTTTATGGTTTAGTAATAGATCGAGGTTTAAAAATGTCAGGTGGAAGAATTGGGTCAAGTCGCCTTTGTACTCTCTGTAATTGGTTGTGTTTTGCCTGGAGATCCTCGGTTTTGAGGATTTTCCGTTGTTAATGAAAGTAAATATTCAAAAAAAAATATAGTAGTAGGTTATGAAATTTATATTTGGAAAAAATAGAAAATTTCAACAAAAAAAAAAAAAACAAATGAAATAATATTGCATTGCTAAATTTTAATGTTTCAACAATAACTTGCGGCCCGAACAAAATATTAGAATGAACTCTAACATGCGGCCTATCAAACCACAATAGCTTCCGATGTTTCAAACAATAATTTGGGCCCATACAAAATATTAGAACTCTATAATTAAAAGTGACAAAAGATATAAATAAAATGAAATAACATTATCGTGTTTAATTAATACTTTAAAACATAACATGAAGCAAAATATCACATGATATCTAAGTTTTTTTATGTAACATGTAAATGAAAATTAAAACACATAATTCATCTCATCGATATATACAATGTACAATATATATATATATATATCTATACTATATTAATAAGCATATAGGAAGGGCAGAAATGGTCATTTGTCACATGTACAAACCTTGAAAGCATGCTGTACAATGATCAATGCACAAAAACTCTTAAACTTTTTAGGGGTGCAAGCTATGATGCTTTGTGTACATTCCTATTATGCTTAAAAAAATATAACACGGTACATATCCTGATTAGGGTTTCTTTCAACTCACACCTCATATCCTCTTTATCCGCCCCCATCTAACTACCTTCTCTCTCTCTGCGACTAAGATCTAGGGTTTCAAGACAGAATATCAAGATCTAGGGTTCCGCCACCATCTCCCTGCCTTCTCTTTCTATCAACGACAGATCGATGAATCTCTCTCTATTTGACACCAGATTGACTGGGTTTGACTTCTCAGTACAATTTTTTTAACCATATCTAGCGTTTTTTATTTGTTATTTGAGTCTAATATGTGAATACTTTTATATCTGTGTTAGGTTCCTCGAGTTTGGTGGATACAATCGGGGCCAGAACAAAAATGGATACAGCCAGAGCAAGAATATATGAATACTTTCAGATCTGGTTGAAATCGTTTCACAGGTAACAACAAATGTCATTTTCTGTTTAGAGCTGTCACTTATTGCAAGTAGAATGTCACAAATTACTTTAAGTTTCTATATCATGTGTAAACATTGTTATATATGGGTTATATAGCATGATCAGTTGGTCTCATTGGCTAGGGTTTGAACATTGAAGCATTTTTATAGTGGATTTCTTATAATGGAGAACTATGAAGTGTTGGAGCAGATTGGGAAATGATCTTTTGCTTCCGCTTTACTTGTGAAGCATAAACGCAAAAAGAAAAAGTAAGAGTTGCATTTATGTTATTAATTTTGGTCGCGTATATGGTGATATTGTTTCAAGTGTTTTGACTATAAATGGCAAAGTGTTTGGTGTGTTAGGTTTGTTGGATTGATGAATGTTTTGTTATTATTTTAGGTATGATTTGAAGAAAATCCGGCTTGCTCGACAGTCTGATAGGACTCGCAGATCTGCTGTATTGTAGGTTTTTGTTTTTTGTTGCTTCTTTTGTATTGAATAATTGAACAAACATGAAAAAGTTAAGTGTGTTGGTTTTATATTTTTGTTGGAAAATTAAACGGTGCTTGGGCATAATGGGGCGTGTGAACGTGTAAGACCGACCTTTTGTTAAATAGGATAATGTGAAGATCTAACATCTCAGTTTAAATCAGGTTGTATCCATTTTAGTAGGCCTGGTTTGTTATTGTTTTGTTTGGATCAGGTTGTATACAGTTCAATCTACTCTATTATTTGTTATTGTTTCTTTCGTTGTGTTGAGATTTTTTGTGATTTTGATTGATGAATTAGTTTTTTGATGGATTCTCTGTTGTGTTTTGTATTTTTCATAACATATAAATTGTTGTTCACTCATGTAACTCCAATTTAGTGCTGAAAGTTATATGCGTATTTCATAACTGAATTGTAAAAAAATTGTAAGTATTACCTATTCCTTATCTTATATAATTTGCACATGCCAAATAGGTTTCAAAAATATGATATACAACGTAATATTAAAGAGGTGAGTAATTTGCCTTTTAGTTAATACCTAAATGCATTGAGTGATTTGTTGCCTTTTAGTTTTATCTTTATTAATTAGATTAGTTCTCCGCATGTGTTTTTGTATGTATTGGTTTTCATATTCTAAAGAGATTTGCTACAAATGATGCATCCCAATTGCAGGAACTGCTCGAGTTAAATGACGCTGTTGGAAGTCAAAGTCGGGGTCTGTCTCAAGAGGCTATTTCCATGCTCTCTGTTTCAAAGGTCAAGTGGTGTTTCTTCTGGAGAAAAGGTAAAAAAATGAGAGGTAATCAACTAATGCTTGTCAGTAGTTCATTTAACTTTGGGTTGTCAATTGTGTCGGGTTGGTGGTTTGATGAATTGAATCGCTGAACCTTAACACGACCCATATATATATATATATATATATATATATATATATATATATATATATATACTATATTAATAAGCATATAGGAAGGGCAGAAATGGTCATTTGTTACATGTACAAACCTTGAAAGCATGTTGTACAATGATCAATGCACAAAAACTCTTAAACTTTTTAGGGGTGCAAGCTATGATGCTTTGTGTACAATCCTATTATGCTTAAAAAAAATATAACACGGTACATATCCTGATTAGGGTTTCTTTCAACTCACACCTCATATCCTCTTTATCCGCCCCCATCTACCTACCTTCTCTCTCTCTCTACGACTAAGATCTAGGGTTTCAAGACAGAATATCAAGTTCTAGGGTTCCGCCACCATCTCCCTGCCTTCTCTTTCTATCAACAACAGATCGATGAATCTCTCTCTATTTGACACCAGATTGACTGGGTTTGACTTCTCGGTACAATTTTTTAACCATATCTAGCGTTTTTTATTTGTTATTTGAGTCTAATATGTGAATACTTTTATATCTGTGTTAGGTTCCTCGAGTTTGGTGGATACAATCGGGGCCAGAACAAAAATGGATACAGCCAAAGCAAGAATATATGAATACTTTCAGATCTGGTTGAAATCGTTTCACAGGTAACAACAAATGTCATTTTCTGTTTAGAGCTGTCACTTATTGCAAGTAGAATGTCACAAATTACTTTAAGTTTCTATATCATGTGTAAACATTGTTATATATGTGTTATATAGCATGATCAGTTGGTCTCATTGGCTAGGGTTTGAACATTGAAGCATTTTTATAGTGGATTTCTTATAATGGAGAACTATGAAGTGTTGGAGCAGATTGGGAAAGGATCTTTTGCTTCCGCTTTACTTGTGAAGCATAAACGCGAAAAGAAAAAGTAAGAGTTGCATTTATGTTATTAATTTTGGTCGCGTATATGGTGATATTGTTTCAAGTGTTTTGACTATAAATGGCAAAGTGTTTGGTGTGTTAGGTTTGTTGGATTGATGAATGTTTTGTTATTATTTTAGGTATGTTTTGAAGAAAATCCGGCTTGCTCGACAGTCTGATAGGACTCGCAGATCTGCTGTATTGGAGGTTTTTGTTTTTTGTTGCTTCTTTTGTATTGAATAATTGAACAAACATGAAAAAGTTAAGTGTGTTGGTTTTATATTTTTGTTGGAAAATTAAACGGTGCTTGGGCATAATGGGGCGTGTGAACGTGTAAGACCGACCTTTTGTTAAATAGGATAATGTGAAGATCTAACATCTCAGTTTAAATCAGGTTGTATCCATTTTAGTAGGCATGATTTGTTATTTTTTTGTTTGGATCAGGTTGTATACAGTTCAATCTACTCTATTATTTGTTATTGTTTCTTTCGTTGTGTTGAGATTTTTTGTGATTTTGATTGATGAATTAGTTTTTTTGATGGATTCTCTTTTGTGTTTTGTAATTTTCATAACATATAAATTGTTGTTCTCTCATGTAACTCCAATTTAGTGCTGAAAGTTATATGCGTATTTCATAACTGAATTGTAAAAAAATTGTAAGTATTACCTATTCCTTATCTTATATAATTTGCACATGCCAAATAGGTTTCAAAAAAATGATATACAACGTAATATTAAAGAGGTGAGTAATTTGCCTTTTAGTTAATACCTAAATGCATTGAGTGATTTGTTGCCTTTTAGTTTTATCTTTATTAATTAGATTAGTTCTCTGCATGTGTTTTTGTATGTATTGGTTTTCATATTCTAAAGAGATTTGCTTCAAATGATGCATCCCAATTGCAGGAACTTCTCGAGTTAAACGACGCTGTTGGAAGTCAAAGTCGGGGTCTGTCTCAAGAGGCTATTTCCATGCTCTCTGTTTCACAGGTCAAGTGGTGTTTCTTCTGGAGAAAAGGTAAAAAAATGAGAGGTAATCAACTAATGCTTGTCAGTAGTTCATTTAACTTAGGGTTGTCAATTGTGTCGGGTTGGTGGTTTGATGAATTGAATCGCTGAACCTTAACACGACCCATATATATATATATATATATTCGTGTCAGACATCAACAAACTCGAACACACTTAAAATTGTGTAACCCGTAAACGACCAGTTTAACCCATTTATCTAAACAAGTCATACGGGTTGTAATAAAGTTATAAACGTGTAGACAATTGATGGGTTATAATAAATGGCTTAAACAGGAGATATGAGTTAGTGCAGGTTATTGTTTTGCTTATTTTACGCATTAGAAGGTCATTGTTTGAATGATTGTTGGTGGTTTCAGTCCGGAATTTTTATGGTAGGCGAAGGTTGTTGTTTCATTTTTCTATTGAATTGCCTACCTGTCAATGCACTCTTGGACCTATTTTTTTCCTTTTGGGGCTATGGTCGTTTTAAAGATTTGTTTTCAGTCGTTTGATTCTATTGATGGTTATAATGGGCTGGTTGATTAACGGATAATAAAGGAGTGAAATACATGTTTAAGAATAAACGATCAAACCTCTCTTTATTTATTAATTTTTTTTACAGCCGTAAGCTACAGGGGAAGCCATTCTGCAGCTGAACGTTGCTGCCGCTGCTGATTCGCAGCCGTCCTACAGCTGAACGCTGCTACCGCTGCTGATCTGCAGCTATTATGCAGCTGGTAATCAACTAATGCTTGTCAGTAGTTCATTTAACTTAGGGTTGTCAATTGTGTCGGGTTGGTGGTTTGATGAATTGAATCGCTGAACCTTAACACGACCCATATATATATATATATATATATCTATACTATATTATAAAGCATATAGGATGGGCAAAATAGTCATTTCCATAAATCTCTTAAAATCACCCCTTAATGCATGTGTTACAACCTATGAAGCACACCTCTTTTAATACATTTTGACCGGCATTTTAGGTTATTTCAAAAATTTTTGAAATTTGAATCACCACCTTATCCAAATCTCACCACAATATCTGCTCTCAAAATTTATCTGACTTTTTACTGCTCCTGCTAACTTCTCATCCACCATCCTACAAATATCTATTACCATTCCCTCTCTCCCCCTCACTCAAATCCGTTTTCTGATGCTGGTTAAAGGTCAAACCATATGCTTCAGATCTACATCTCACTATAACTTCCTTTATCTCTCTGTGTTTTCTTTCTCTACAAAACCCTAAAGGAGGAGGGAGGGTCAAAAGGGATTTCGTTTATCTATCTACAAATTTTTGTTTTGTAAGGTATGAAACTCAAATCTCCCAAAATATTTAATTTTTCTCAAACCCATGAATGTAGATCTGAATATTCTATGAAGGTAATGGACTGAAATCGTATGTACAGTGGTTATTATGACTGTAAAAGTGGCCAAACATGTTACTTAACTTCAAAACTTAAATTAGCTTTAAGTTATTGTATGCTTGTTAAATAAATTTTGATTGGTTGTCAGGAAATTAAATTAGATAACATATATGTTCATGTTTGTTCAAGTTGCATGAGTTTAATGGGACAACATATGTTGGTTGATTGATTGTTTCAGTGAGTATTTGCTTTTAAGAACAATAGAAGAGGACACTAGATGGAAAAAAAAAACTTGTTGTAGTTATGTATTTGAACAATGCCGAAGCTACCATAATGCAGAGCTATACAGTGTGTGTCTAAGTTCGTGAGTAATGGTGAGGCGGGCATTGCCTAAATGTTGACAAGTTTTGTCTTTTTAAGGTATTTTATGTATGAACAATTAAAATTCTCACATTCGATCAAGATAAAAAGTTATAGATAATGAAATCGTTTTTGTTTATAGATCGTATTTGCAGGTTGTCACTTTACCAATGATTTGCATGCTCTTACCAGTTCAACTGCTCAAGGTACTCCCCCTCCAATTGTCTACCTAAAATAGGTTTGTTTTTCTACAATTAGTAGGTTTTCCCTTTTAAAATTGTTTCTTAATCACACATTTTTGTTGTAGTTAAAAATACACTATTGTTGACAACTGGTAGCAGAAATGCAAGTCTAAGAAGGGGTGTGTTTAATTGGGATACTTAGAGGAGTTTGATTTGTCAAAGGTAAGGTGGTAATTTGTTTGTTTTGGTGGTGTATGTAATGTATAAAGCTGGAGTTTTTTATGTAATTTTGGTGGTGGGTTAGTCCCATGCTAATCCATTTGTTAATAAAAGGTTGACACGCATGTTGTATAAGCGAAAATTATTGTCGACCCGACCCAATAATAATGTTTTTTTTACTAAGCCACATTATGTAGCCATGGAGTTCTCAATCTCTCCATTTAGAACTGGATCTCTCACATTGCAACCAGCCAATGTGCATATGGGTCAAATTACCATCTCTGGTCATATCTTGCAGTTGCACAAAAGGGTTTGATTCATAGGTGTTGAATTAGGAAGGTTGTGATACTGATGATATAGTTTATCTCAGAGTTCAACAAAAAAAAATTGCAAATGAACTGACCCGTTCAACGCCTTTCTATGTTAACGAATATCAAAACTTTTACCTGACCCGTTAGGAAAAGTTTTAACTGACCTGCTTCATTATGGTCAAACAGGAAAAAAGAAACATCTGGACGTGGTGGACGATGGTGCTGGTGTGTTCACTTGTAGTCCAAAAGAGAGCCTGAAAAGTAAATCGATGATCATGGATTGGTATGCCACTTTTTCAGTTCGATTTTAGCTTTTTGGTTTGTTGTTTTAGGTTACTGGAGATAAGAGGAATTGATCCTGATGCGCCACTTATTTCCATGCCAGAATAGGTTCTTCTCTTCCTTTCTTAAATCTTGATCGTATTCATGACACTCAGCTTCTAATCAGTGGAAACTTTGTTGATCCAGCATCCGATAATGTTTTGCCACATTTGACTTGGTTTAAAAAAGCGCGCCTCAGGCGCGCTTGAGGCGCTAGGAAAGCGCTTTTTTTGGCCCGAGGCGCTAAACTACATGAATCGTCCAATATTCAGTCTTGGTGGCTGTTTCTAAGTTGAACCATGAAACCATGTTTTCTATCTGTAAACAAAAGCAGTTCACTTCTAACAAGTTTATTTGTTTTTTTCATTATAGAAATATATATCAACAAGTTCATTAGGTATTATGGACTTGGAGAAACATTACTCTGTGCTCTTTATACAAATATGTATCAACAAGTTCATTTGGATGACTGATTTTATCGTTTTTGTTTACTCTATGATTGTGCAATAGTTTAGAATGAAGAGAGGATTGTCTGTCCCAACTCCCTACAAAACAGAATTGAAGTCAACCTTTTTTTCTCTTAAGGTCATTTATTTACTCTATTTTGCAATCACTTCATTCAAGATTAGGTGGACTCAATTATATATTTTGTTAATATTTATGTAAACTTAGGGTCATAGATTATAGAGACTTAGACCAAGTGTAGTGGTGGGTTAATTGGGCGTGGAAGGGGCAATTCGCGCTGCTACACACCGCCCCAAGGGCATGAAAGGGGCTATTTTGCTCCAATTGTGAAAAATTTCACGCTAGAAAATGGCGTGAAAGAATGTCTCTTTTTGCTGACCAATGAAATAAAAGGAAAGTGGTGGTGGGGTGTGGATATTAACGATCCACTACGTTTGGTATGATATTAACGATCAACTATGTTTGGTCTAAAGACCAAACGTAGTGTAGCGCTAATATTCACGCCTCCCCACCAGTTTTCTTTTATTTACCTTGGTCAAGCAAAAAGAGACATAATTGATTTGTATATAAGAAGAAACTAATGTTCTACGTACAATATTTCGTGCAAATATGTATTGATATTAAAGCAATCTTGACTAATAGATTTTGGAATAAAAAAACTCCTTACATATTTTTTAGACAAAAAAAAAAGATGGAATGCTTTAGGAGGTAACCCTATTCACTATCTTGGTTCTCATAAAACAAATGTAAGAGACTGTAAATTAATTACTTTCTTATGCCCAAACCTACTCAACTAGATAAAGATGAGAAAGAGGATACAAGCAACAAATCCTCACGTTGTTCTAGCCGTCTAAAAGGAAATGATACGACGTGTACAAAAGTTGTCGGTATCTCTTTTGATGAAGAATGGTGGTGGAATTATATAGATGTGAAACTAGGGATGAATTCGGTACCTTTTAACCTTACCGAATCATACCGATGCCCAAAGTACCAATCTTGAAAAACATCAAAATTGGGTAGCGGCACCGAAAAATGTTCGATAGGGTACAATACGACATTTAAAGGTAAAAGTCGGTAAAATACTGGTACTGATACCAAAAATTGCAAAAAGTGAATACTGAATTGGTAAAGAATGCGGGTCAGTATCGGTACCAATATGGTACCGATTTGCTTTTTAACATATTATGTTTATGAATACATCAACGTTTCTTAAAGTAGTTGATAATTTTAGTGTCAAATTGTTACTTAAATGAGATATTTAAGGTTAATGACATATATAAACCACACCAGATGCAAGTAACTTAAATACTTCAAGACAAATATAATGGAAGTACTATCCAATATATCACGAGATAATTTATATATTGATAGAAAAAGAGTGATGTATTGTAAATTGTCGTCGCCGCAGCATCGTGCGGGTTTTTTTTACTAGTATATATATATATATATATATATATATATATATATATATATATATATATATATTCATGTCAAAGACATCAACAAACTCGAACACACTTAAAATTGTGTAACCCGTAAACGACCAGTTTAACCCATTTATCTAAACAAGTCATACGGGTTGTAATAAAGTTATAAACGTGTAGACAATTGATGGGTTATAATAAATGGCTTAAACAGGAGATATGAGTTAGTGCAGGTTATTGTTTTGCTTATTTTACGCATTAGATGGTCATTGTTTGAATGATTGTTGGTGGTTTCAGTCTGGAATTTTTATGGTAGGCGAAGGTTGTTGTTTCATATTTATATTGAATTGCCTACCTGTCAATGCACTCTTGGACCTATTTTTTTCCTTTTGGGGCTATGGTCGTTTTAAAGATTTGTTTTCAGTCATTTGATTCTATTGATGGTTATAATGGGCTGGTTGCGGTTCTGCTTGCATACCCGTTTTAAATGAAGCTTACATTTGTTAATATAAAACAATAGTTTTTAAGTGATTGTTTTGTATTGTCTTGCCTTTTGGCCTTTCATGGCTATTTCGCCATATGTATTTACTGCTTTGGAATTGTGATGGCCTTTCATGGCTATTGCGTTGACTAATTATATTTGACTAAATTTACAGCTTTCTGATTTTGGACTCGCTATTACGGGTGGTTCATTAATATCTTTAGTGAATAATAGATCAACAGGAAGGACACCGTTAGGAAGTCTACAAAATAATAGTAGTCAAATAACACAAATGTTAAAGGAGAATGCGTCAGGTAGTTCTGTCGAAAAACAAAAAGAGTACAACAAAGGATGCCCTGGTACAAGAAAAGAGAATGGAAAACGTGTTTCAAATGGTATCAAAATTACACAAACTCCGATCGATGCCACACCGACAACCACATTCCCCTCTGTAATTGATGAAGTCATGCCTGATAGATCACGAGGTTTGTATTTATTTAACAATGTATTTTTTTATTGAACTTGACATATTTTACAACCTAGATTACTTAATACAATAAATTATTAGGTAGTCGAATTCAACCGCGTACACTATTACCTCAATTTTGTGAAGTTATTGGGCAACCTTCCATCCATGATGAGAATGCTGAAATTGATCCCCACAATTTTGTTTACGATGGTATACCTAGAGAGCATCGTGTTTTAAAAGAACGGAGTGCATGTTGTTATTGTGGAGCAAAACTATTTAGATTTGAATTTGATACCTTTTGTTGTATGAGTGGGAAAACCGTGTTAGCAAATTCAGAAATTCCAAATGAATTGTACCGGCTATTCACGTCACAAGATGAAATTGGAAAAATGTTTAGGCAAAACATACGTGCTTATAACACAATTTTTTCTTTTGCCTCAATGGGCGTGACGTTGGATAATACACTGAACAATATGAGAGATGGTGTATATACATTTCGTGCACATAAAGGAATATATCACAAAATTGACCAATTAGTTCCAAGGGATGGAACTCCTAGGTACTTGCAGTTGTATTTTTATGATCCTGATACTGAGCTGGATTATAGACTCCAATGGCCAAATCTTGATCGAAGTATTACTGAGATGTTGACACGTATTCTTTCTACAAACCCATATGTCGATACATTTCGAAGTCTTGCGGAACTAGGACCACTAGACAACTATAGGGTCACTTTGAATGCTTCAGTGGAACTTGACCAAAGGGTGTACAATCGGCCAACGACATCCGAGGTGTATATATAATTGTTTTATTTAAATTATTTAAAAGTATTATTGATTATTTTACTTATGTATAGTGCATCATTATATAGGTTGCTGGTATTTGGGTTGAAGGTAATGATAATATCACTTCGTTTAAAAGAAGTATTGTTGTGTACGGTAAGTCTGAATATAGTCAAACTATTCAGCCGTACGATAGTTGTTACGATCCATTGGCGTATCCTCTATTTTTTCCTAACGGTGAGTCGGGTTGGCATGATAAAATACCACGCCAAGGAGTGTTAATCAATGAACTCCACAACAATAACAACATCGAAGAAGAAATGGAAGGTACCAACAATTTCACTATCTTTATTAACTGAAATTCATAAAAATAACCTAACATGTATTATTTTCAATTAACTATTTGTTTTTAAACATGACCATCTTTCAGAGGCTAACACACGAAGTGGAGAGGCTAACAAACGAAGTGGTAGAACAACCGTGGCTATGCGAGAGTACTATTGTTACAAGTTTCAAATTCGATCTACCAAGAACTTGCTTCTGTTCGGTGGTAGACTGCTACAACAGTTTGTTGTAGATGTTTACATAAAGCTTGAGACGTCACGTTTACAATATTATGAGCTAAACCAGGCTACAATAAGGGCAGATTTGTACCAAGGTATTGTGGATTGTGCCAGGCTACAATAAGGGCAGCCTGCATCATTCATCGGAGGGCCTCGCGACATGACGTCGGTTTCTTGATGCGATGACTTTAGTTCAAGATGACGGCAAGCCTGATTTGTTCCTTACAATGACGTGTAATCCTCATTGGCCTGAAATATGTGATAATTTAAATGTTGGTCAAACCGCACATGATCGTCCAGACCTTGTTTCAAGAGTGTTTAGGGCTAAATTAGAAGATCTTAAGGAACAACTCTTCAAGAAACATGTCCTCGGGGAAGTTAAGGCATATGTTTATGTCATCGAGTTTCAAAAGCGTGGCTTGCCACATGCACATTTTCTCCTTATCATGTACCCGCAACACAAAATCAATAATCCAGACCATTATGATAAGGTCGTGTGTGCTGAAATTACTAACATACTAAGGCATCCCAAATTGCACGAGCTTGTTGTCAAGCACATGATTCATGGTCCTTGCGGAAATTTGCGTACAAACAGTCCTTGTATGCCAAGTGATCCTAAAATTTGTCGCTTTCGCTATCCTAGGCAATTTAATGAAGAGACGGCACAAGGAGATGATGCATATCCATTATATAGAAGGAGAAACAATGGAATAAAAGTGGATGTACGAGGAAAAACACTTGATAACAGATGGGTTGTCCCGTATAACCCAAAGCTATTGATGATGTTTAACTGCCACATAAATGTTGAAGTTTGCTCAAGTATAAAATCTGTGAAATATCTATTCAAATATGTTTACAAAGGACATGACAAACAAGTTATTCAAGTTGATCAAGATGAGCAAGGGGTTGTTATTAATGAGTTAAAGAGATTTCAAGATGCACGCTACGTATCACCACCGGAGGCTATGTGGCGCATTTTTTCCTTCTCTCTTTCTCAAATTTTTCCTTCTGTTTTGGCCTTATAACTTCATCTCCCTAATAATCAGATGGTTAGATTTAGGGATAACGATATAATGTCTGATGTTGTTGATAGGGAAAGAGATAGGAGAACCTTGTTGACTGCATTTTTTGAGAAAAATAGAGAAGATGAAACGGCCAGGGTGTATTTGTATAAAGATTTTCCAAAACACTTCACATGGAATGGAAGCAAACGTCGTTGGAATCGTCGTAAAGGTAAACAACAAAGAGGTCGTATTGTTTCCGCCAATCCAGCTGAAGGAGAAAGGTACTATTTACGCCTACTTCTATCCAATGTTAGAGGGCCTACTTCTTTTGAACATCTTTGCACAGTTAATGGTCAAAGGTGCGAGACATTTCGAAAAGCATCTCTTGAGGCAGGCTTAATAGAGGAGGATGAATATCTATCACAATGTCTAGAAGAAGCCTCCTTATTTCAGTTTCCCAATGCTCTTAGAAGGATATTCGCGACCATAATGATATTTTGCGAACCTGGAGATGTTCGAAAGTTATGGAATGACCACTTTGATTCACTGTCTGAAGATCATCGGTTGCATTGTCTAAGTATCGAACGAGTTCAAAATATGGTTCTTACCGAAATGAAGGTCTTTCTACAATCTATGGGTAAAAATATCAATGATTTTGATCTTCCTAAGATAACAGATGATGTTAACTTACAGCATGTAGGTTATCGTGAGTTACAAGAGGAGTATGGGATTGTTTTGGAACCTGAACACTTGAGTGCCAAAGATTCACTTAATCCTGACCAAAAAAGGGTGTTTAATGAGATCATGATGCATGTTGATAATGATCTTCCACGTGTCTTCTTTATCGATGGTCCAGGTGGAACGGGAAAAACATATTTGTACAAAGCCTTGCTTGCTGAAGTTCGTTCACTTGGTCTTATTGCTCTCGCAACAGCTTCATCAGGTGCTGCCGCTAATAATATGCCTGTAGTCCCAAAATACTAGATCTTTAGTGTGCACAAGATTGTTATCACCTAGAAACACCTATTTGTTAGGTGTTTTAGGTGATTAATCAAGACAAGCAAAGAAACTAGATGAATATTGTAAGAACCGACACACAAGATGTATAAAAAGATAATTCCGTTGATGATTTAGCACTGAACAACCATGGATATGATAATAAGTTCGCACCTGATCTTGTGCTACAAAAGATAATAACAAAAACCCTAAACCCTAGCTGCTGATAACTGTTCTATATATAGCCAAGGCTGATGGGCCTGCGCACTTAACTTAAGTGCGCAGAGCCCGTCTCCTTAGTACGCAGTCTAGGGTTTTCCACTACAACTTTACTATAATTACATAATAGACCCTCCAACTGAAACAAACAACTAAACATGCTCAAACCTGGTAACTGTGGTCTTATTCTAACCCAACAATACTCCCCCTAGACCACAGCTACCAGCTCTTCGATCTCAATCGATTTCCACATCACTTAACTCCCCTCTTCTCTTGCTTGGTGTGCCGGGAGTGCTTGAACGATGCTCTCTTCAATAGTTGGTTCTTCAATACGTGGTTCTTCAGCATGAGGTTCCTGGATGTATAACTCAGCGAAATCTTCAGTTGCTGGATCTTGCTGAGTTTCTGTGGCTGGACTTGGAGAAGCTGCTGGGGCTTGAGTAGGCTGAATCTCTGGATCAACTGTTGCTGCAGAATCCTGTGCTTGCACCTCTGTGATAACTTCAGCTTCAGATATCATTGCAGCAGCAGCAGCCTTCTCTCTGTCATCTTTAGCTTTATCGGCTGCATTGATCCTAGCCACTAAATCGATCAATTCTTGCTTTCGCTTTAAAGCTCATTCCACCTCCCTTCTGAACAGAATAGCCTCTTCAAACAGCACGTTTCCAGCACCCACATTGATCTGGTTTCCAAAAAGGGTAGTCAAATCAGAGGGATTGAGAGCAAACACATCCACCGGGTCAAGAATTCTCAACGCCTCTGAATCGTCTTTTAGTTTGATGACTGCTTCACCAGTTAGGCTATCATAAAACCACTTCTTGAACTCTGTTAGCATCACAGGAAGCTCTGGACGAATGGGAACCCTAGTGACGACCTGGGGTGGGTCAATCACGTAGGTGATCATTCCCCGTCCGGTAGCTGGATCTATTCTTTTCTTGGAAATTCTTCTTCTCGGCTTCTGTGGCTTCCAGTTCTTGAAGTCAGACTCACACTCTCTTTCTATAAAAGCAGATACCATGCCAGCTTGGGCGTCCAAAGAGTGGTTGATGAATGATGTTCTGCACATTTCCCGGATATCCCAACGTGGAAGAGTTTTCATCTCAGGTCTGCCCTTGAAGTACTGTATAACTCCCCCTCTTCGTTTCACAACAAACAATCTCTTAAACCCATCATACCCCCAAGAAATGATTCTTTCCTGCTGAGCTTCTCGAGTATGGTGTATGTTCTGGTGTAAAGCAGGAATGGTGATTGGTCTTCTTGGAAACCAGGTTGATCTCTCAGGGTCCAATCTGTAACCATCAGCCATCTCATAAACCGTGTTTTCTCCCGTACCCATCTCCACAAACGTTTCTGGCATCTCATCCTCACTAATCTCATCAACATCGCTTTCCTCAGCTTTTCTCTCCTTCTCTTTCTCTTCTTCCATAAACTTTCCAAAATCAAACGCTTCATCAAAAGTCATGCTAGGAGCATCTGTTCCCTGTTTCTTTAGTTCTTGAAGCATATCAAACATTTTCATTTGCACCTCTGTCTGAAATTTGATCAGATAACGCTGATCCTTAACCACTTTTTCCAGATTTCTATTTTTGTGCTTCAACTTCTTCAGCTTTTTCCTCAACTCCTGATTGTTGTAAAGCTGATTCTTTAACGTGCAAATTTCCTTCGCTGCGGTCTTTCCCACCTCCTTGGACAGTGTCTCATATAGTTCTTGATGCACGGGTTTTCGACGCTGTGCACTAGGAACGGATGAGGAAGGTACAGTTTGTTTCTTGACCGGCGGTTTGGGAATAGGAGGTCTTGCAGAGGAAGGTCCTGGCCTGGCAGTGGAAGGCCCTGGTTGGTCCTCCCCCCCAAACATAGATTCCAGAATTTCTTCATTCTCCAAATCCTCTTCTGTCATGACACGTGGCCTTTCAGACGGTGGTAACTGTTCTTTCCTTCTCTTTCTTTCAGCTCTTGCCAGTTCAGCACTCTGTCTAGCAGCTTCAGCCATCTCAAGTTCCTCTGGAGTCAATGATTCTCTCCCTTGCTGCAGTAAACCAGTAGGCCTGTTTCTTTTTGTTGGCCTTTGAGGAACAGGATCAGAGGCTACTCTCTTGCCAATCGTTCTTTCTCTGGCAACTTCTTCTGCAGTTGACTGAGGTACTGTAGTAGCGGGTTCAGAAGTAGCAGGTTCAGAAGATTCGGGTTCGGTTGTAGGTGTTTGTCGAGCTTCAGCAGCAGCTTGTTTTCTTTTCTTGATTTGATTGTATAGCTTCATTATGATGGGATAACGTTGAGCAGCATACATGCTTTCAAGCAGGGGTTCCCAGTCTGCTGTGTTGCACTCAGTGAAGAATCGTGCACCTTTGGCGAAATTGTATTTATCACATAGGGGCAGATCCTCATGTTGTGAGTTGATCATCATCTGAACGAATCTGGGATACATTGCCCACTTATCCTTTCCAGCTTCAGCATTCTTCACCATATAGTCAAACACCATTCCAGACAGATTGAATGGTTCATTCTTGCAGACCTTAATCATAGCAGTTGCCCAGTCAGGACTGAGTGCATTGTATCCACCTTTCCTGTGACATAGAGACATAAGAAATACGTGACTAATAAGCTTCCAATCTCTTGTCAGCTGGCTCTTCTTGATATCACCCCTCTTGTCGAAATCTCCCTTGTACCCAAAGTTCTTGAACTCTTGATGAATTTCAGCTTTTGGTAGAGATCTAACAGTTGCTTGCCTATCTTGGAATCTCAGAACACTTCGAACAGTATCTTCTGTGATGACCACTGCCTTGTTCCTCACTGTGGCTTTAATTCTCTTGACACGTGCCACGACCTCTACTTTAGCGGATCTCCAGAAATCTTCAATGTGCGAGCTGTAGACTTGTACGTTCTGCTCTACAGCATATCCGATTCTGCTTCTTCTGATCCAAGTGACAACGTCTCGAAACTTTGTATCATCAGTCTCAAGATTCATCGGTTGGTTGTGCATTCCTCTTGGATCCCAGTCAAGAGCCATCTATGTGGGACACATGCACGAAAAGTAAGTTAGAACTTTTGATTTTGAATTGACGACTAACAGACTTCTTCATTTACTTTGACGGACGACGTACGTAGACTAGATTTTATTTTAATTTGGTTTTATGTGTGTGATTCTTTTTATGGATTAGATTTATTAGTGTATACGGTATGTTTTGTCTTTCATTTTAATGATCATATGAGTCCAGTTATGGTTTACGGATGAAAGAGTCAAGGTATGCAGTCCGGTCAAATGTCATGAACAGTCAAGTCAATGGTCATAGTTCTGGTCCAATATTAAGTCCACACATTCCTCAAGTGCGCAGCCCGAGTCTGATTTTCTGCTAAGTGCTCAGTCAGGTGCGCACCTAAGTGCTCAGCCTTGACTGAGCACTTGTTGCTAGTACGCAGTCAATTGATCTTATATGAACACGAGAACTTTAAGTGCGCATTCATTTGACTCGGGCATGGTAACGACTTGGGCTGAATTATCAAGTCTGCGTACTAGTCTAGTACGCAGACACTTAAACCTTCGTTTAAGATTTTAGGTACGCAACCAAGTGCGCAGTCATATTAGGGTTACTGAGGCTTGAATCATATGAAGCAAGTACGCATTCATATGATACAAGTGCGCAGTTATTCAACATTTAAGTGCGCAGTTCGTCAAATCCCCAAATCTTCAACAATGATTTCTCAGATTTCACGCTTAAACCCTGTTAATACAACGAAGATCTTATCAGTAACATAGAACTACCTTCAACACATCTCACAAACAGACAGTAAGGGGTAGAAAAACGAATCAACAGGTGGTGGTGCTACGGTGGATTAGTTGTGGCCAACGGTGGTTTTTAGGAAAGAACAGATGGTTGATGGTGGCTGGTAAGTTTTTTAGGGTTTTTAAGATAAAAAGTAGAAAAGAAAAATGTACAGTGGTATATATAGTAAAACTTATTGGGCTGCGCACTTGAACTTGGTACGCAAGGCCCAACAAGACTTAACAGTCTGTTAAGTTCGCAGGCCCAACAAGACTTTGATAGTCTATTAAGTACGCAGGCCCAACAACAAGAAAATAGGCTTTAAACCAAAGCTCTGGGTTTGGAGATCAACCGATTCTCACCTTTTGTATCAAGATCACACTATTCATACTTGCCAGATCACATTTCAACTTTCCGTTGGATAGCTGCAGCTCAAGAAAAACTGTCGGTATATTTGTCCACTTAAATCCATGCCTCTCGTCTTTCAACATGCATTATGTGATGATCTTTATCATGTTTTGGTAATATTGACGAAATGTTAATGGACCCCACTTGTGCCAGGTGTAAGCCTACCAATCCTCAAGGTTTATTGAGATATAATGATGAGAGCTTCAGGTCTATGTTTCCATAAGCAGAGAAGATGATCATTATGTCAATCAGATGATGAGAGCTTCAGGTCTATGTTCCCATAAGCAGAGAAGATGATCATCTGATTGCATTTTGAGCTATCTAAATGTTTGCACGTCACTAACATTGCGTGTCTTTTGTTGCTCATTTTGATTTAATAGCCCCGCTTTGGTAGCTTGCACTCTTAGGTGTCTTTTGATTGCTTATGCACAAAATTTTCTGTGTCTTTTGATCTCTCAACCTGTGTATGACCGGACTCAGCTTGTGCAAACCTAAAACACAGTGGGAATCCAGCATCTCGTGTAGATCCTTTTAGTTTGTCATCTTTAGCAGTTTACTCGATTTCAGGCTGAATCTACCGACATGTCGTTGCTTGAAGCCGCAACGTCCTCTAGGTCCTATTCACATGCTGACAAATATGATTAGTCCCTATCATTTCTTGATTTGTTTGAAAAAGTTTTTAAATTTGCAGTTAGGGATCTACCGGTTTATTTCTCCCCAAAAATCTTTGTTTTATTTTAAACATAAGATTTTTCTATAATTTATACACAAACAAAATAATTTTTTTTTTAATCATTCAAAGTTGATCATTTCTAACCAAGTTACCAACTGACGAAAACGGGTTTTGTCGAAAGCTTTTGTAAAGATATCTGCCTTTTGATCAGCAGTATCTATAGGCAACACCTGTATGTACCCTTCGGAATGGTACGAGGATTTCCAAGATTGGAATAGAGAATTTTATCTAAAGTGCAGCTACGAGGGTCTTCAATGCTCCAAAACAGAATTTCCTGAAAGTTGGTTCATAGACGGTTTTCAGATAAAAATCCTGTCGTGCGCATCGCGAATTGAATGAATCCGAATTTCAATATGTTTGGTTTTCGAATGATCAATTGGATTCTTCACGATGTCACGACAAGCATCATTATCAATGTAGATAGGGGTTCTCATGATATTCAAACCGTAATCCAACAGCTGATTTTGAATCCACAACACTTGACAACAACAACTGGATGCAGCTGTGTATTCAGCTTGAGCGGTAGATATAGACACAGTTGTCTGCTTCTTGCTCTGCCAAGATACGAGCCTGTTTCCCAGAAATTGACAGCCACCAGAGACAGACTTTCGGTCAATCCTGCAACCTGCATGATCACTATCAGAGTATGCAATTAGGTCAAAATTGTCACTCTTAGGATACCATAAACCAAGTTTTGGTGTTCCTTTGAGGTAGCGGAAGATTCTTTTTACTGCAGTTTCATGAGATTGCTTTGGATTTGACTGAAAGCGAGCACAACATCCAACTGCCCACATGATGTCCGGTCTGCTGGCTGTGAGATACATCAAGGATCCAATCATAGAACGGTAAGCGTGCGGGTTCACAGAAGGGCCTTGAAGATCTGGTACAAGCGTTGTTTGAGCTGCAAAAGGAGTGTTGGACGGTTTGCAATCCGACAGGTTGTATTTTGCCAGAATATCTCTTGTATATTTTGCTTGATGAATGAGAATGCCGTCTTCTTTCTGTTGGACTTCGAGACCTAAGAAAAATGATAGTTCTCCCATCATGCTCATTTCAAATTGAGACTTCATAATGCTTTCAAATTCCCTGCACAAATTTTCGTCAGTTGAACCAAAGATAATATCATCAACATATATCTGAACAAGGATAGAATGTTTGTTGACTTCTTTGGTGAACAGGGTCATGTCGATCTTTCCTCTTGTGTATCCATTTTGTAACAGATATGAGGACAAGGTCTCATACCAAGCTCTAGGAGCTTGATGGAGACCATAGAGAGCCTTGTCCAACTTATAGTATCTGTTTGGATGATGAGGGTCTTCGAATCCTGGCGGTTGACACACATAGACTTCTTCTTTGATCTTCCCGTATAAGAAAGCACTCTTCACATCCATCTGAAAAACTTTAAAATTTCGATATGAAGCATATGCCAAGAAGATGTGAATGGCTTCAAGTCGAGCGACTGGAGCGAAGACTTCCTCATAATCAATCCCCTCCTGCTGACGAAAACCTAGAACAACCAGACGAGCTTTGTTCTTGATTACCACACCACGTTCATCCATTTTGTTGCGAAAAACCCATCTCGTCCCAATAGGATATTTTCCTTCAGGCAGATCCACGAGCTCCCACACTTTGAGTTTTCTGAACTGAAATAGTTCTTCCTGCATGGCCTCTACCCAGCTTGCATCTCTAACTGCATCTTCAATGCTGAAAGGTACTGTTTGAGATAAGAATGCTGAGAGAGCGGTGTTGAGCTTGTCTGTCTGATTTCTTGTAAGAACACCCTCACTGATTGGTCCAATGACATTTTCAATTGGATGATTCTTAGAAGACTTGAATCCCATATTCTCTTCTTCTTGCACCTGTGGAGGAAGGTTCGAAAGATGATCTCCAGGTACAGAAGAGCTAGATGGTTCATTTATAGACTGCTGATTTGATTGTGTTCCTTCAGCATTTGACGTGCTTTTAGGAATGTTAGAGGTTGCAGCAGCTGTATCACCATTATTGAGTTGAGGAACAATTGGATCAGCAACAAGAGGAGAAAAGCGGGTGGTAAATGGTGCAACTTCGTCGTCAGAAGAGTAGAGAATATTTCCAAAGGGAGATGAACTTGTAGCTTGATTTTCAGGAGCTTGATCTACAGGAACTTGCTGTTCAGGAATGACAAAGTGATTGAACACAACATCCACGTCAAAGAACCAGTCAGGACCGGTTCCAACATTAGTAGAGTTGGATTCTTGCCAGTCAACGTAAAAGGATTCCAGAACCATCTTGGTACGTTTGTTGTATACTCGATAAGCCTTTTGACTAGAAGAGTATCCAACGAAGAAACATTCGTCTCCAACAGCATCAAACTTCATGATATTCTCAAAGTTGTTCAGAAGAGTGCAGGAACATCCAAACGGCCTGAAATAATCAATGAGAGGTTTTCTTTTGAAAAGCAATTCATAAGCTGTTTTCCCACGAGGCTTGACAATCAAGACCCTGTTAAGAACATAACAGGCGGTATTCACAGCTTCTGCCCAGAAGATGATCGGTAACTTAGAGTCAATGAGCATGGTTCTGGCAGCTTCAATGAGTGTACGATTCTTCCTTTCAGCCACTCCATTTTGCTGAGGAGTCCTTGTAGCACTGTATTGAAGATGAATTCCTTTCCCGCTGCAGAACGTCACAAAGCTTTGGTTCTTGAATTCTGTTCCATGATCACTTCTGATTGATTTTACTTTTAATTTGATTATATTCTCGATCAGGGGAACGAACAGCATCAAAGTCTCAACAGCCTCACTCTTGAATTCCAAGAAGTACACCCATGTAAAGCGAGAGAAATCATCTGTAATCACCAAACAATAAGACTTTTTACCCAGGCTTTTTACACTGATAGGACCAAAGAGATCCATATGTAATAATTGAAGTGGAGAGTCAATTGAGTTCACTGTTTTGGACTTATGCGATTTCTTGTGTTGTTTACCTTTTGCACATGCTAAACACTTTTCAGAAAAAGGAAATTCCTTAGAAGGAAGACCTCTGACTAGATTTAGTTTAGAAAGCTTGTTTATATTTTTAAAGTTAACATGACCTAATCGCCTATGCCATAACAGTGACTCCGACTCGGATGCCTTTGACAGTAGACAAGTCATTGGTTGTTCAGACTTGGCATCTCTCATGTTTATCACATATGTGTTATTTTGTCTGGGAGCTTTCAACATGATCATGTCGGTGGGTGGTTTAAATCCTGGCTTCAGGAAGATGCATTCCATGTCGTTGAACAACACTGAGATTCCTTTGTCACAGACTTGTGATACACTCAACAGATTGTAACACAGCTCTGGAACATAGTTGTTGGGTCTGCTGACCTGGAGAAGAACAGATGATAGAAAGCCAAAATATACTAAGTGTTGATCAAGAATAAATAACAGTGGTTACAAGAAAGCTTCCTCCAAAGAACTGCTGATTCCCAAACTGCTGATGCTTAAACAACTGATACAAGACAACTGCTGTTGAGGAAAGGTCTGATGGATAAAGTCTGAAGAGCAAAAGTCTGATAAAGAACAAGTGCTGATCAAAGATCTGAAGAACAAAGGTCTGTTGAACCAACAGCACTTTTGGTTCAACAGATGATAAGAAGACATCAGAGCTTTAGTTTAACAGAGTTTTTCTTTCAGTAGTTTCAATGTAACAGTAGTTTATTGTTTAACAGATGTTGTAGTTTGTTAGTCAGTTAGGGGTCGCTTTCTAGGTGACGTCAGCTAAGTGATCATCAGAGGTTTGTACTTGTCTATAAATAGAACAGTACTTGTACTGTTCTATTGGTCACTCGTCATTCTCTTTAGACAAACAAACTCTGAGTGATCAGGCTGAGGGGGAGCTATAATTGTACCTTTGTAATCTTTCAGTTTAATGAAAGCATTCGATTGATAACAATTATTCTCTATGTTTTGATTATTCTTTATTCCGCTGCACTTTCCATTTAGATTTCATTCATATTTCATACATAATCAAAACAGTCCAATACTCAGATCCTAACAATTGGTATCAGAGCTTGGTCAATTAAATCTGATCTAATCAATCAATTTAATACACAGATCAGCTCATAATCATTGATATCGTTTGTTTGTCGGGTTAAAACAGAGTAATAGTTTATTTTCGTTTCAACAGTTAGTAAACAGACTTTGTTTTTAAAAAACCAAGAGAATGACTTCACTTAATCAAGATCCACACAACACTGGCACACACAACAAGCCTCCGATGCTTGTCAGGTCAGAATACAACATCTGGCAGCGTCGGGTAGCTCATGTGTTAGCACAACAGAACACAGGGTGCTGGAAATCGGTAGTATTTGGACCACATGTTCCAATGGTACCGAGTGCCGAGGATCCAAAGATCCAAGTACCAAAGAGTGTTGAGAACTACTCAGAGCAAGATTTTCAAAAAATCGAGCTAGATGCCAAGGCTTTCAGCATAGTAGCCATGGCACTGCCGAATGATATCTATGCCGGTCTCTTGCACTGCAATAGTGCTAAAGAACTGTGGGATGCTCTCAAAGAGCAATTCGGGGGAACTGATGATGTGATTGAAAACAACCGTGAAATACTTAACCAACAATATGAAACGTTTAGTCACATAAAAGGGGAGTCATTAACACAACAGTTTGAAAGGTTTAACTGTCTAATTAGTGAACTTAAACTGGTTGGTCTAACTTTTCCTAATTCAACACTGAATCATAGGTTTCTTAGATCACTTCAGGACAAATGGGACACTATAGCTATAGTTATGAGAAACTCTATCGGATTCAAAGACCTAACCCTGACCCAGCTTCATGGTAAGCTCCTGACTTATGAAAGGGAGCTTAACCAGAAAAAGAAGCTCCAGGACTCTGGCAAAGTGTCAGATGACTATGTATTTGGTAATACTGCACTGTTGGGTCAGGATGATGGTTCTGGAAGTAGTAAGGATCAGAGTTATGATCATTACATTGACATAACAACTGGTTTCAATAATGATTCTTACTCATCACCAAACAACTGTGCTTTCACAGCCAGTGGTGATATCCAGGCTTCTGATAATTCATCTTTTGTGTACAATGACTTGCAATACATTGACCCTTTGGACCTAGAAGAAATGGACATCTTACATCAGGTTGCCCTGCTCAGTATTAGAACCAATAACTTCTATAAGAAAACTGGCAGGAGGTACCCAGGTTTACATGGTGGGTCAAAGGTTGGGTTGGATAAATCAAAGATAAAGTGTTACAAGTGTCATAGAATGGGTCATTTTGCTAGGGAGTGTAGGAGTCAAAATGGAGTTCCTATGATTACCTATCCAAATCAAAGACCACAGACCAACACTTATCAAACCATCCCTAATGTACCTAATGTGCAAAACACTGCTCACTTTGCACAGACCCAAACCACTGTTCCTGTGCATTATGTCCAAACCACTGTTCCTCAGTATCACTATGTCCAAACACCTGTTGCTCAGGCCCCTGTGCCAATGACTGTTACTCCACCCTCTGCTCCTGCAGAAACCAGTCAACCAGGTCAACAGAGTTTCTTTACTCAAGGCTTTGTTGATTGGAGCAGTCTACCAGATGAGATAACAGATGACAACATTGCTCTAGTTGCTAACACTGAAAAGGATTTTTGTTTTATGGCACTAGAAACAATTGTTGAAGAGACTGACTCTGAGGAAGTGGTGTCTATGTCTGAAAATGTGACTGATGGTGTTGTTGGTGAGATTGTTTCAGTTGAAGAATCTGAAGTGGAGGTTGTGAATCTATCAGACCCCTGGGGTAGTGATGACTGTGACTGCCAGTGTAACTGTGCCTTGATGGCTGCTGCTAAGGTATCTCCTCAAATCTTAAATGACTTGTGCTCAGACAAATGTATTGTGGCATTTGCTAAGATAAAAGAGGTGAATGAAAACTTTAGAAAGAAAATTTTGGATTCTGAAATTCAGTTTGAAAAATTAACAAAAGAGTTAAAATCAAAAATATCTGAAAAGGAGTCTGAAATCAGCAGTCTAAAACATGAAGCAAGCATAACCAAAGACCAGCTTCAGACTATGATAACAAAATATCATAGTTGTAAGAAGGAGCTTGAGTCCACCCAAGTTGAATGTAAGAAATGGGTGGAATCATCAAAGGGTTTTGAGATGATTGTCAACCAACAATCTAAAAGTCATGTGAAATTTGGGTTTGGTTTTAAAACCACTGATCAAGTTTCACAAACCACTGACAAAAAGGAACCACAGTTGGTTGAGGTCATCCCTACAAACTCTAAAGGTCAAGAAATCAAGGTTACTGAACCCAATGGCAAGAAAATCATTCTTGAAAAGTTGGAAGGTACACCCTCATTTGATGAAATTGAGAAATATCAATTCAAACCAACATGGTCAGATGAGTGTGAAGTCCTTGAAAATTTCAAACCAATGACCTTCAAAACCTCTGATGGTAAAATGGCACCACAGGCCAAAGTTATCCCTCTAGTAAGTCTTCCAACAGATGATGAAACATCTGTTGAAAAGAAGAAAGAAAAAGGGAAAGCCAAGAACAACTTGTTTTGTGATTTTTGTGAAAAGAAGAACCATGTCACCAAAAACTGTTTTCTTCTAAAAGCATATGACATCAACAAAACAACAAGTTTAAATGATTCAAAATCTAAAGAATGTTCAATCTGCAAGAAAAAGAATCACAAAACAAAAGAGTGCTTATATCTCAAAAATTTTGATGAAAAGATAAAAGAGTATAAGGCTAAAACTCTGGAGAGTCAAGTGGTAAGTACTTCAAAAGGAAAATCCAAACAGACTTTTGAATCAGTTCAAACATCTGTTACCAAAAGTCTGAACAAAAACTCTGCTCCCAGAGAGGTTCAGGTAACAGATGCTCCACCTGTTAACAGATTACCAAGAGGATATGGACAACCCACTTGTCATCGTCTGCCACATGTTTATGAAGAGCCCAAGAGGCCTTCAAAACCAAAAGTGAACAGACACCCTCATGGTTTTCAACAACTGATAGGAAATGATCAAACATCTGCTGGACCAAGTGTTGACATACAAGCACTGGCAAATGGTCAACTGCAGCTGTTGAATCTAGTTCAAAAGCTAGTCCAAACCACTGATCATTCTCCTCAACTTAAGGCTGAGACAGCTAAGGACCCATCCAAAGCCAATTTGGCTTTGGACACTCACCAAAACTAAAATCCTTACTGATGTGCAGGGAGCTTCTGCTTGTTTAGACAGTTTATGGTATGTAGATAGTGGAGGCTCCAGGCACATGACTGGATGTAGAGCCCTTCTTCTGGACTTTCTTGCTCATGGAGGGGGTGATATATCCTTTGGTAATGATTCTAATGGTAAAGTGTTGGGTTCTGGTACTGTCAAAGCAGGGAGGCTTAAGTTCGAAAATGTTAATCTAATAGACAATCTAAAATTTAATCTACTTAGTGTATCACAAATGAGTGACAAAGGCTTTGGGTCATTCTTCACTAAGCAAACTTGTAAGATTGTTGGCCCAGAGGCTGTAGAAAAGATTAACACCATCATTGCTGAGAGCAAAGCACAACTTGTTGCTCACAGAAGTGGCAATGTGTATGTGGTTGATATGTTGAAGGATAATCCTACTGCAAATGTCTGTCTGTTCTCAGCTGCCTCTACCAAAGAGACAGAATTGTGGCATAGGAGACTTGGTCACACCAACCTTCAAACTATCAACTCACTCTCCAAACAAAACCTTGTCAGAGGTTTACCATCAAAACAATTCAAATGTGATGAGCATTGTGTTTCCTGTTTAAAAGGTAAACAACATAAAAGCTCTTACAAATCCATTGATGAGTCCAAAACTAGTCAGTGTTTACAAATGTTGCACATGGACTTGTTTGGCCCTGTAAAAATCATGAGTCTAAGAAGGAAAAGATTTTGTCTTGTCATAGTTGATGATTTTTCTAGGTTTACATGGACTTACTTTTTACACTCTAAGGATGAGACTGCAGGTATCTTGAAGGACTTTGTCACCAAAGTTGAAAAACAATATGACTTGCCAGTAAAAGTCTTTAGAAGTGACAATGGAACAGAGTTTAAGAATAAGGAGTTGGATGATTTCTGTGTGTTAAAAGGGATTGTAAGGCAGTACAGTATTCCAAGAACACCAGAGCAGAATGGGGTGGTTGAAAGGAAGAACATGACTCTTATTGAGGCTGCAAGAACAATGCTAGCAGATTCTGGTTTACCTCTGTCATTTTGGGCAGAAGCTGTAAACACTGCTTGCTATGTTCAAAACAGAGTTTTAATCAACCCTAGACATCAAAAGACTGCTTATGAAATTCTGTTTAAAATCAAACCACTGATATCATTTTTCAAAGTCTTTGGCTGCCCATGTTTCATTTTAAATCTTAAAGATTCCATTTCAAAATTTGCAGCCAAAGTGGATTGTGGATATTTTCTGGGGTATTCTTCTATTGGAAAGGCCTATAAAGTGTTTAACACAAGGACTAAAACAATAGAAGAAACTCTAAATGTGAAGTTCAATGAACTTTCATCTTTAAAAATCCCAGTAAACCCTGCTGAGTTGTTTGATTTAGATAAATTCAAATTTGAAGATATTGCTTTCAAAACTAACCCTGCAGGTACTCCACAATCTTCACAACAAGACTACAGAATAGATGTTGTGGTTCCCGACCACTACAAAGTCTATCCTGCATCAGAGGAAGCAGTGGCTCAAAACAACTGTCAAAACTCTGTCACAGCTGAGTCAGCCACTGTTGGCCAGTCTTACCTTCAATCCACTGATTCACCCAGCCAATCCACTGTTCACTCATCTGTTGACAAGAGTCAATCATCTGTTGACAAAAGTCAGTCAAATCTTATACCACTTGGACCCATTCCTCCACCTCCATTCCAAACATCTGTTGCCTCTTCAGAAGTGCCAACAGATGTTATGTCAACAGAGTCTTCAAACCTCTGTCCTTCACCACAAAATGCCATCATACCATATCAGGGAGATCTAATCTACCTAAGAGCTCATCCACCAGACCAAATCATTGGCAACATCAGAGAAGGTGTGCTCACAAGGAGCCAATCTTCAAACATCTGTCTTTTTGCAGGCTTTCTATCCCTTACACAACCTGTCAAGTACCAAGAGGCACTGAAAGACAACAGTTGGGTAGAAGCCATGCAAGAAGAACTCCTTCAGTTCAAAAGACAACAAGTATGGGAACTTGTACCACTGCCTAAGGATGTCTGTCCAATTGGCACAAAGTGGGTCTTCAAAAACAAAACTGATGAAAGGGGTATAGTTGTCAAGAACAAAGCTAGGTTAGTGGTTCAAGGCTTCAGACAAGAAGAGGGTATTGACTATGATGAAACCTTTGCCCCTGTAGCAAGGTTAGAAGCTATCAGACTTTTCTTAGCCTTTGCTGTCAACCACAACATCAAGGTGTATCAGATGGACATCAAGTGTGCCTTCCTATATGGCAAAATTCAGGAGGAGGTCTATGTATGTCAACCACCTGGTTTTGAAGACACATTCCATCCTGATCATGTCTACAAGCTTAACAAAGCATTGTATGGACTCAAACAAGCACCAAGAGCCTGGTATGAAACTCTCTCCACTTTTCTCTTATCCATTGGTTTCACTAGAGGTAAAATTGATAAAACCTTGTTTTTAAAATGGAAAGGAAAAGATTTAATGATTGTTCAAATATATGTGGATGACATCATTTTTGGATCCACATGTAACAAAATGTGTGAGGAGTTTAGGGAACTCATGACAGCAGAGTTTGAAATGAGTGCTATGGGTGAACTTCAGTGCTTTCTTGGTCTTCAAGTGAAGCAACTGCAAAATGGCACTTTCATTCATCAAAACAAGTATGTGAAAAACTTGTTAACAAAATTTGAGATGAATGATTGTAAGCCATGTAGTACACCCATGAGCACTGTCAAGTCACTCACTAATGATGAAAAGGATGAACTTGTTGATCAGACACACTATAGATGTATGATTGGGTCTTTATTGTACTTAACAGCATCCAGGCCAGACATTATGTTTGCAACCTGTGTGTGTGCTAGATCTCAGGCTTCTCCTAGAAAGTCTAACCTTATTGCTGTGAAAAGGATCTTCAGATACCTAAAAGGTGCTCCCACACTTGGTATCTGGTATCCTGCTAATGGAAACATTGAGCTTTCAGGTTATTCAGATAGTGATTTTGCTGGCTGCCATACCACAAGGAAGTCCACATCAGGAGGATGCCAGTTTCTAGGGAATGCCTTAGTTTCTTGGCAAAGCAAAAAGCAAGCAGCTGTTTCAACATCCACTGCTGAAGCTGAATACATTGCTGCTGCAAGCTGTACAGCCCAACTTATGTGGCTTCAAAATCAACTACTGGATTTTGGGATAACTGCACAGAGGACTCCACTCATGTTGGATAGTCAAGCTGCTGAAAATATCATCAAAAATCCAGTCTCCCACTCAACCACCAAGCACATAGATATCAGACATCACTTTGTCAGGGATAGCTATGAAAAAGGTTTGATTTCTCTGCACCATGTTCCAACAGAGGATCAGCTGGCAGATGTGCTGACAAAAGCTTTAGACACATCTACCTTCTCAAATCTGATCTCTCGAATTGGAATGTTAAACATGGATTAAAAACAACAAAAATGTTTTCAATAAAAACATTAAAATGTTTTCAGAAAATCAAATTTTGCTAAAATAACACTTTGGTTGAAAAATCTGCTTTAAAACCACTGATTCAGATAAAACAACCACTGTTTTATTAAAACCACTGTTAGTTGAAAAATCTGTTTCAAACATCTGATCAGGTAAAACAACCACTGTTGGTTGAAAAATCTGTTTCAAACATCTGATCAGATAAAACAACTGTTTTCATCAGTCTTTTGGTTAAACAACAGAGGTTGGCAACAGAGGTTTGACAAACCAGCTGTATGCCACCAGATGTTTTAACCATCAGATGTTTGCCACGTCTGCTCTCAAAAGCAGAGTTTTGCCACATCAGCGGTTTAACCAGAGCCTATAAAACCCTGTTCTTTCCCCCAACAGCAGTTTTACTGTCTCATTGTATTCAAAATACTAAAATCCGCTCTCGTCTTCCTCATAACCCTCAATCAAAGATCATCGCTTTCATAATCAAAATCCATTAAAATGGAACTCCAAACAAAAGCCACTCACAATTTCCTTCCTTATTTGGTTAAAACCGAAGACAACACACCATTCCATTCCACCATTGACATCATCAATAACTCAAAATATAAAAATGTTCTTATTGCTGATGCCCCCATATACCTGGAAACACTCCAAGAATTCTGGACAACTGCTGAAGTTTTATACCAAGACAAAAAGCCTACGTCCATAATTTCAAAAATTGGAGACACCAGTATCGCCATAACCCCTGAAATCATATCCACTACCTTCTCACTGAACGACTTGTCAGGTATGGAAACTTTTCCAAAAACAGAGCTTCACACTGAGTTTCAAGAGAGGGGGTATGATGCTCAAATGACTGGTTCAACATTATACAAAAAGTTTTTCCCACCAGTCATGAAATTTTTCTTTCATACCCTCCTCCTCTGTGCCTCTGCCAAGACTACATCCTTCAATGAAATCCCATTGAGGATACAATACTTGGGATATGCTATGTTGTCAGATTCTGACTTCAATCTATCTCAGGGATTGTTTTCAGACTTGGTATCAAATGTGAAAGCTATAAAATCTGGCTCAAACAATGCTTTTCTGCTCTACCCTAGAATTCTAAGTGTAATTCTACAAAAGATTTTACCTGAAAAGGATTTTCAAAAGGGAGAGTCTTTTAAAATGAAAAGTCTAACTGATGAAACTTTTACAAGAATGCTGGGTTCTTCAACCCAAGAAAAAGCAACAAAAGTTCAAAAAGTTTCCAAAACACAACCAAAGAGGACAAAGACAACAACTGTTGTTGAAACCTCTGTTGGTGAGCCCACTGCTCCTGGTGATCATGGCACTTCATCCAGTGCTGTGAAACCCACACCAGCCACCAAAAGAAAACGTCCATCCATCAAAACAACCACCAAAACCAAAAAGGGACTTCTGGAAGATGAGATACCAGAAGCTAACCCTGTTGCATCACCAAAGCAACATGAAACCACTGTTGTTACTTCCTCACAACAGTTGGAGATATCTCAACCCAAGCAAACTCCTCAAGATTCCTCACAAAAGGAACTTGTTGTAAGCCAAAGGGAACCTCAAACTGAGGCATATGAGTCACTTGATCATATGTTTACAAGCCCATCTCCCAGGGCTAATCAGCTTCTTACTCCACCTACATCACCACCACATGTCCCACAAACAATGCAACCCCTGTTTGAGGCTATTGATAAAACTCAGGACAACCCCAGTTCCTCTCCTTCACCTATCACTGAGAGTATGCCACTACCAGTGACTGGGGCTGAGGAAAATCAATCAGCCATCCCACAAACAGATGAGGAGGCTATACTCCCAGAAGTCAATGTTACTTCTGATGAGGTTTCAAGAGAAGCAGCTACTACTGCTGTAGAGACCATTGTCTCACAGCAGGACAGTGGTTACATTGCTAAGACTTCCTTGAAGGCAACAACTGCTGATGACACAATTGTGTCTCCTAAAACAGTTGGAAGTCCCCAGAACCAAGACAAAGGGGCAGCAGGTTCTTATTCTATGGACTCACCTCCTAGAACTGAACCAGCTAAAACTACCTCTGGTAGGGACTCAGATGAACCTATTAATTTGGGTGATGAGTCAAAACTTCAAGAATTGACGGCTAAAGTTCAAAACCTTGAATCCTCTGTTGCTGATATCAAATCTGATGTCAAGTCAATATTGGAAACATTGAATAACTTTACAAAGAGTCAACCATCCACTGCTGATGTTGCTAATGAGCTATGGAAATCTGTTTCCCCCATCATCATAGCTCATCGAAAATTAGCAGATCAGACACAGGAAACTTACATGACTTTGATCAGAAATATGGTGGATGCCAGATTTAATGACACAAAGGCTGACATCAAGGTGATTAAAGACCATCTGCTGAAGACCACTGGCTCTGCCCCTACCACAATTCTCAGAGATGAAGATGATGATGAATTCACTGCTGATGATGCCAAAAAGGGGGAGAGTGGCAGAGATAGGCTACCAAAACTTAATCCATTTGGTGAACCACCCTCACAAAAAGGGAAGAAGCCAACTGCTGACAAACCAGGGTCACCCAAATCAGCTCCACAGACACAACAACCAAATGTTCAGATCCCTGTCTCTGAACCAGCTCCAGCATCAATGGCAAAAGAAGTTGACACTTCAGCTAATGAAAAAGATGAAAAGGCTGCTTAAGACAAAAGGAAAAGGGCTGATACATTGGAAGTAAAGGCAGAGAGGTTGGTGCAGCTGAAAAAGGAACAGCAGCAGGAAGTGGAAGATGTGAACACTTCAAAGAGAAAGAAAATGCCAGCCAAACACACTAGAAAACCACCTTCCAAATTAACTGCTGAAACCTCTGCTGTACAAACACCTGTTACCACAACCACTGCTCCACAATCCACTGCCACCACAACCTCAGCTACCCAAACCTCTGCACCTAAAACAACTGAAACTAAAACCACTGCTAAAACATCTGCACAACCCAAACCAGTCACTAAACCAATCACTACTCAACCAACTCCCAAACCTACTCCAACACAAACCACTGCCAAACCTACTTCAACACAACCCAAAACCCAAACAACTGCTGGTTCCACTAAAGGACCAACAGATGATTCTCAAACCACTGCCACATCCTCACCTTCACCCAAAATCTTGTATAGCAGAAAAAGGAAATCCACCTTTGTTATACAAGATGAAAACATCCACAACACACCACCTAACACCCCAATCTCATCCACACCAGTCAATGCCATTCCACTCACATCTTACTCACCACACACTGCCGAATTCAGATCACACAGACCACCACCAACCATCACCCCATTGGCTGAGAAGTATCCCCTTGAGTTGGATTTAATCAAGGGGGAACTTCAATCCTTCTATAATACTGATCAGCCATCAGAAAGATCCTTCCCATATCTTAAAGGCTTCCCTGTTTCACTCAACATAGACACATATCTCAAATACAAGGGTGAACAGGCTGATGCTGTCATCAAAGAGAAGTGCAAAGGGAAGGATGACAGGACTGCTCAGGGCATCCATTCAGCAGAGCTTAGCAAACTCAGAAGGATTGAAGATTATGCTAAGACCCTGAGCAACTCCATGTCAACCATGCCTCTCAGCAGACACTTGGAAATGGAAGTAAGGGATTCACTGCTGGAACAGATCTTGGCATCCAAGCCTTATAAAGCAACAAAGAACCAATTTACAGGCTGGACCACACATGCTCTAAGGGAAGAACTAATCAGAATAGAGAACATGGCCAAGAATCCTCCTGCTAAGGTCTCTGCTCCTGATTTCAAAAAGGGGAGAGATGAAGCTAGAGCCTTGAAATTCAGAAGAATGAGACAAGAGCTTGTAGCAGCTAAGTATGGAGAGATGAAGTCTGTTGCCAGATGGTCAGAGATCAGGCTAATTGAAACATACAAAAAGCTTGAACAAGAAAGAAAGTCAAATCCTGATCTTCCAAGAAAACCAGTGTATGATGATGCTCCCAAGAAACCCTCTCAGGCCTTTACATTAGATAGCTTGCTTGCAACCTCTGATCTTTCTATTGCTGCTCAAAGGCAATACAAGAAGCAGAAGGAAATGTCTGAAGAAGACACAAGGAAGTTCAATGAAACTTATGTAAAAGAGGGTCTCTTGAATCAACTTAGATTCTTCTCTGACCCTGTCACAGAGAAGTTCAGAGAACTCATTGGCAGGCCTCCATCTCCCAACTCATCCAATATAAAGATGCATCCCAGTCACTCCTCTGATTCTAAAATTCTAAAATGGAAGTCTGATAAAGAGACCCATGAATTGACATTGCTCAGATCAGATGGTAGTATTCAGAAGCTGAGTATGGATGAGGCACCTGGCCTAAGTGCTGAAGATCTCCAGACACTTCTAAATTTGACACTGGATAGAGATGCTGAAGACCTCTTCTCTCTACACTTTGAATTACAATTGAAAGGGCAGATTAGAGAAAGTCTGATGAGGAATAAAGATCAAGAATAAAGCAGAGTTTTGGCATCATCTGTTCTAGGGGGAGATTGTTGGGTCTGCTGACCTGGAGAAGAACAGATGATAGAAAGCAAAAATATACTAAGTGTTGATCAAGAATAAATAACAGTGGTTACAAGAAAGCTTCCTCCAAAGAACTGTTGATTCCCAAACTGCTGATGCTTAAACAACTGATACAAGACAACTGCTGTTGAGGAAAGGTCTGATGGATAAAGTCTGAAGAGCAAAAGTCTGATAAAGAACAAGTGCTGATCAAGGATCTGAAGAACAAAGGTCTGTTGAACCAACAGCACTTTTGGTTCAACAGATGATAAGAAGACATCAGAGCTTTAGTTTAACAGAGTTTTTCTTTCAGTAGTTTCAATGTAACAGTAGTTTATTGTTTAACAGATGTTGTAGTTTGTTAGTCAGTTAGGGGTCGCTTTCTAGGTGACGTCAGCTAAGTGATCATCAGAGGTTTGTACTTGTCTATAAATAGAACAGTACTTGTACTGTTCTATTGGTCACTCGTCATTCTCTTTAGACAAACAAACTCTGAGTGATCAGGCTGAGGGGGAGCTATAATTGTACCTTTGTAATCTTTCAGTTTAATGAAAGCATTCGATTGATAACAATTATTCTCTATGTTTTGATTATTCTTTATTCCGCTGCACTTTCCATTTAGATTTCATTCATATTTCATACTTAATCAAAACAGTCCAATACTCAGATCCTAACAATAGTTGACGTCCTCAAGTGTCAGTGCGTCAGAGACTACATCTCCTATGCCAACGATCTTTCCACCCTTTTCATTCCCAGCGAACGCTACAAACTCTCCATCGATGAACCGATAGTTCTTGAGGAGTTCTTTCAGTCCCGTCATGTGTCTTGAAGCGCCGCTGTCGACATGCCATAGATATCTCATAAGAGCTATCAGCCATTTTTGTAATTTATTCTGCACAATCAAAAACAAAAGAGAAACAAAGATAAACTAAAAAAAAATCTATGTACAGTGACGAATCTGCCTGATAATTAAGTGACTTTGGGAATCCAAGTCTATTTAATCTTTGATCTGTCATGATTTTCTCCCAAAATTGACTCTTGTTTCTTCCAGATTTGTGTATTTTTAACAAAACTTTTTACGGTTTCTTGAAGATTTTTTATTTGATCTGAAAAAGAGTTTTGTGTTTTGACATCTTTCTGTGGTTTAGGTTTTATATGACAGTTTTTGACCACGTGACCCTCTTTTCCACATCTGAAGCATTTTGAATGCTTAGGCTTGATCTTAGGAGAAGATTTGGATGATGATGGTTGTGATGTTCTTTTCTCGAGCTTGTCTGATCTGGAGCTTTCGCTTGAGCTTGATTCTTTCTTGTTGCTACTTGATTCTTCATTGGTGTCGAGGTTATGTAAGCTGGTGTTGCTCTCTGTATCACTTAGTGATTCTTCAGAACTCGAGGTACCTGTTTCACTTTGTGATTCTTCAGAACCTGATACATCTGTGGATGAGGGGATAAATTCTGGGATTTCATCAGCGAGAAATTTCCCAAACCTGTTACGCTTAAGTTCTGGCACAAACACAGATGGTTTGAGCACATGATTTTCATCAGAGAATGCAGCATTAAGATCAACACACACAGGCATAACATTTTCAACACAAACATTACAGCGTTTAATAGGAGGCTTCCTATCATCGGGAGCCACAGCTCCTTTTAAATCAAGTTTAGAGATACAGTCATCCATCCTAGTTAAACTATTACAATCATCCACCCTAGGCAAACTATTACAGTCATCCGATTTAGTTAAAGTTTTACAGTCATCCAAAATAGAATTGTTTTTTGACTTTTCATTGTTCCAGATAAACCAATTCACTGTTGAGTAATTGGCACCTGGATGTCCTAACCCCACTGTCTGCCCACCACAACTTTCATCATCCTCCTCATGAGCCTGTTGGGTCACATCTGCATCGCTTTTACTTATGTTAGCATTTGACTCAGACTCATCACATTTATTTTCAAAAAGATCATTTTTAGGATGAGGTGATGGAATGGGTATGTATTCACTTCGGCTCAAAGGTAAGAATAGTGATCTTTTGATTCCATTCTTATCCTTATACCCTATTCCATCCTTTATGAATGATTGTCTTGAGCAATCAACGATATCAGCATGAGCCTGTTTGCTTACATTCCATTTGTCAACAACAATTTGAAGACGAGTTGTTTCATTTCTAGATTTCTCTAGTTTTGAAGTTAAATCATTTATCAGAAAATCTTAAATCTTTCTTAAGCACAAATTCTTTTAAAGTTTGCATTTCAGCTAGAGTTGCATTTAACTTTCGCTGATATGCCCACTCATTTTCTTTCATTTCAGAATTGATTTTACGAATATCATCCATTTCTCTTAAAACTCGTCTGTTGTGTGACAAACAGTATGCAACAGCTGTAGCACACCTAGGTGAGCATAGCTTAGATTTTATTTCTAGAGGAATGTTTACCATGTCTCTCTCCTCAGCTTTCTTGGAAGAACCTTTCACCTCTTCAGCAACTTTCTCTGATGAAGTCTTCTCAGCTATCAATGCTTCCTCCCCAGTCTGATCATTTACCTTTTCATCAATTAGCACACTCTTCAGTCCAGCATTCTTCTGCATCTCTCCCTTCAGTACCTCAGCAGATGACCCTTCAATAGAATTCACACCATTTGAGGATTTGGTGCAAATTGTGGCCATCAGGGCTTTGTTGACTTCAACTTCTGCAGCAGCTGCCTCTTCTCCCCAATCGAAATCCTCAACAACCAAAGCCTTCTGTGGTTCCTTATCGTTTCCTTCATTTCCATCAGTTATGGCCACAACCTCTTAGCAGGCTTGATTTCGGCTTGGTTCAAAGTGGGGCATTCATATTTGAAATGCCCGAGGACCTTGCAGTTGTAACATCTGATCTTTGACTTGTCAAACCCAGCCTTTCCCATTCCCACTCTTCTACCGGTTCTGTCTTGAAAACGCTTAACTCGTAGAGTGATCATTGCCATCTGCCACTTGAGATCCATTTCTTCCATATCATCTGGGTCAACTTGGTACATATCCTCTGGGGACATCATCTCACTCTTAATCTCTCCTGTCTTCAATGCTTCAAAACTGCTCATAAAGGTGTTGAAGAGTTCCACATGTTCAGCAGCCAGCTTGGCAACCTGTGGAGTTAGTGTCTTTGCCGCCTTTTCAGAGTACATTGGAGCTTTGCCTGAACTTGAACTACCAACCCCCATAGAGTCCACATATGGATGCAACGAACTTGAACTCATCTCACCAATTGGGGTCATTAAAGCCAGATTCTTCATAGCACTGCTGGGAGTCACCTTCGGGACAGTCTGATTCATTTCTCTCTTTGTGATATCCATTTCAAACGATTTCAAAGTGTTTATAAGATCGGCCAAAGTAGACTGAGCATCCAAGTAATCTTTCTTGATCAGCATACATTGGACACTCCACTCCTTTGGGAGAGAATCGAGTAGTTTCTTGATGGAATTGCGGTTGTTCACAGGAATACCAGCTTTCTTCATCTTAGTCAACAGATTCATGAACCTGTCAATGTGTGACGACAGACTTTCACCACGGATGCTTCCAAACATGTCGTATTCTTTTTGAATCATGTCCTGTTTGTTCTGTCTCATCTCAGCGTTTCCTTCATAATACTCACTCAAAGCAAACCACAGATCATGCGCTGATCCGTACTCTTCAAACATATTGTATACATCGTTTGACAGAGCCATGGTGAGAGCACCATAGGCTTTGTGATCTCGCTGCATCAGTTGTTTGTCGAGATCAGTGTATGTAGTGGGATCGGTATTGAACACTTCTCCTGCATCAGTGGTTCTTGTGGGAATGTGAGGTCCGAGTTGCACTGAGTTCCATTGAGTGTGATCGTTAACGAAATAGAAAGCTTTCATTCAGTTTTTCCATGTACCATAGTCCTCAGCACCCATCAACTTGGGAATACGGGTTATTGTGCCGGTTTCAAGTTCAGCTTGGGTTATGGGATTAACTTGGAATGAGTTGTTACCAGACATGATTTAATATAGATTTTAGATTGATTTTAGAAATTTGATTAATTAGTTCAACAAATTACAGTCCAAAGTCCTTGAAATATCTAAATTAGTCCACAGGTTCGCAGTCAAGTGCGCAGCAGCAAGTACGCAGATCCTTAGAAACCTGAAACAGTAATAAGCAAAGATGATAAGTTCCTGATCTCCTGTAAGTGCGCAGTCCCTGTAGCACACACTGGCTTAAGTTCGCAGGTCAGCCAAGTCAGAGCAGCACAAGTGCTCAGTCTTTGACTGATCAGCCTGCGTACTAGTATAAGTACACAGACACTTAAACTCTCGTTTAAGATTTTAGTCCGCAGAAAACCTAGCCAAGTGCTCAAAAACTGCACCTTTTCCAGCAAGTGCGCACCCCAACTAGAAGTTTCTGATAAGTGCGCAGAAACCCTAGTTGTAGTACCAGGAGAGAGAAAGCTGTAAAGCCTTGTGAAAATTTAAGTGCTCAACACAGACACAAGTGCGCACACTTTGAGATAAGTGCGCAGATGTTCCTGAGATAAGTGCACACCTTGAAATGTCAAGTATGCAACTTATGAGCTAAGTACTCAACTCTTGAAACAAGTACTCAGAAATAAGAAACAAGTACTCAGTTTTATGAGCTAAGTGCGCAGAATAAGTGCGCAGACACGGCTGAAAAACACTCAAGTCATATCAGAAACATATCCAGGAGGTTTTCAATTGATCTGAAGTTCTTGAATGATGTTTCTACTGAAAATAACACTTTTTAAACACCTTAGAAATACCTTTTTTTTTACGAGATTTTAAGGCAAAAACTAATGAAAATACCCAAGTTTGATAAACACTAAAATTTATAAAAATCTTGATAGTAAGAACTAACAAGAGAGGGTTTTGATATCTATAAATAGATACAATCTAGAGCACAGAGGCTCTGATAACAAATTGTAGTCCCAAAATACTAGATCTTTAGTGTGCACAAGATTGTTATCACCTAGAAACACCTATTTGTTAGGTGTTTTAGGTGATTAATCAAGACAAGCAAAGAAACTAGATGAATATTGTAAGAACCGACACACAAGATGTATAAAAACATAATTCCATTGATGATTTAGCACTGAACAACCATGGATATGATAATAAGTTCGCACCTGATCTTGTGCTACAAAAGATAATAACAAAAACCCTAAACCCTAGCTGCTGATAACTGTTCTATATATAGCCAAGGCTGATGGGCCTGCGCACTTAACTTAAGTGCGCAGAGCCCGTCTCCTTAGTACGCAGTCTAGGGTTTTCCACTACAACTTTACTATAATTACATAATAGACCCTCCAACTGAAACAAACAACTAAACATGCTCAAACCTGGTAACTGTGGTCTTATTCTAACCCAACAATGCCAGGAGGGAGAACGGCTCACTCAAGATTCAAGATTCCCATTAATGTTGATAATAATTCAATGTGCAATATCAAAAAACAGAGTGGTGTTGCTGAACTAATTCGGTCTGCTAAAATAATCATATGGGATGAAGCGTCAATGGCAAAACAACAGGCAATAGAGGCGGTGGATCGAACATTGCAAGACATTATAGGCGTTAGTCTCCCATTTGGTGGGAAGATAATGGTTATGGGAGGTGACTTTAGACAGGTGTTGCCTGTTATTAAACGAGGCACTCGAGCACAGATTGTAGACTCGAGCCTACGAATGTCTCATCTTTGGTCTTTGACTAAAAAGATGTGCTTGACCATAAATATGAGAGCGTTGACGGATCCGTGGTTTTCTGAATTTCTTTTAAGAGTCGGTGATGGAACTGAAGAATCAATTGAAGGAGACTTTATCCGCATACCCGATGACATGACAATTCAATGCACCAATAGAGAAAACTCTATAAAAGAATTGATCAATGCAATCTTTCCGTCAATCGAAGACAATGTATATTCTTCGGATTATATAATCTCTAGAGCAATATTATCCACTAAAAATGAGAGTGTTGACGAGATTAATAATCAAATGATTGACATTTTCCAAGGGGAGGAAAAAGTTTACTATAGTTTTGACGAGGCTGAAGACGATCACCACAACTTTTATCCGATCGAGTTCTTAAACTCACTGACGGTCAGTGGTTTGCCGCCTCATAAGCTCCGTTTAAAAATTGGATGCCCAATAATATTGTTGCGGAATATCGATCCATCACATGGCCTATGTAATGGGACACGATTGATATGTAAAGGTTTCCAACGCAATGTAATTGATGCGGAAATTGCTGTCGGTCAACATGCTGGAAAAAGAGTATTTTTGCCAAGAATCCCTCTGTGCCTTTCTGAAGATGACATGTTCCCATTCAAGCTAAAAAGAAAACAGTTTCCTATTCGACTTAGCTTTTCCATGACGATTAATAAAGCTCAAGGTCAGACAATTCCGCATGTTGGAGTTTATCTGCCGGAGTCTGTATTTTCACATGGACAAGTTTATGTGGCATTATCAAGAGGGATTTCAAGACAAAACACGAAGGTGTTAGTACATCTCGCCAAAGATTTTAAGCGACGGGGGGTATATACCTCAAATGTTGTCTACCAGGAAGTGTTGCGTGATGAATGAACAACATTTGAATCAAAATGAAAGTAAGTTTATAGATGTTGAGCCTTAAGTTTTTATATTCCGATTATATATTTTCATGGTATTATTCTTTATAAATTGCTAACAAAAACCTTTTTAGTTTCTCTGTTACATAAATTAGAAATTTGTTATGGACGAACAAAGAAGAAATCGGAAGATATGTCAGGTATCAATTTCATTTAAGATTGTAGTTCAATTTATCCATCTATATACTCGGTTTTGATTAAACACATGCAAGAGACTAACATTGGTTTTTTTTAGTGTCGACACATGCTCCAATAAAGGAGAAGATACAAGAAAGTCATTAGCCGGTGGTTGTATTGGTTAAACAGGAAGAGATATAAGAAACTCTCAGTATTATATCTGATGAAGAATGGTGGTCAAACCATGTTGATGAGGTAATTGAGATGTGTAAGGTTTATGAAAAAAAAAATCTCATCACAATGCAAGAAGTTGACACGTGAATTGTTATTTGTAATTTTCTATGTTGATGACTTATATATTTCTTATTCATGTGTTTGTTTTTTTTAGATTAATATGTTTATGACTGATATGTAACCAAACTTTAAAACTCTCATGACATACATAGACCAAACCGATGCTACGCATAAAAAACTAATAGAAGTACAATACAATATATCACGAGAGAATTGAAAAACTAACAAAAAACGAGCAACAGATTGTAAATTACCATCGCCGCCGCAACGCGCGGGTTCCCTACTAGCATATATATATATATATATATATATATATATATATATATATATATATATATATATATATATATATATATATATATATATATCGGATTTACTAATGCTTTAAAACATAAGCCATTTTATCGATATATACATATAATATGTTAGAGACCCGTGAACTTCATGGTAAAAAAATATAAAATTTAAGTGACAGAATATGCAATAAAATAACTTTATTTGACTTAATTAATACTTTAAAACATAACATGAAGCAAAATATGACACAATCTCTACCTTTTATTTACGCGTAAAGTAAATGAAAAGTAAAACACGATATATATACATATAAAATTGGCATCAAGCATTCAAAACACAACAATATAAACTCATTATCAATACATGATATGATATAAATATAGTAATATAAGTTCATGATAGAACTATATGTGATATAAGTACTATGCCAATGAAATGTCACAAAATATCTAATTTCTATGATTTTGTTTTATTAATTCACACATATTTTAAGCAAACCATGAACTATCAAGTTAATAATGAGATAAATTTTGAATTTAATGTTTGGGAAAATGGAAAACTAATGGAGATTAAAATCTGTCATTTGAATAGCAAACATGAAACACCCCTTAGTTTTTTTTTTTTTTTTTTTTTTTTGAACGGCAAACTTCTTCATATTCAACACCCAAACATATCTACAACAAGTCTCCATGAGCAAGTTGCTCAAAAGGAAACAGTAAGTTTACATCACCCACACACACCCATTACAATTACATCCCAAAGTTATACAAAATCAAACTTTCTCCATTTTTCCCACTCCCAATTTTCTTTCGGTGCCCTGGCTTTAACCCACATAAAAGAAGTTGCTTTAATGTCTGCCATTAATCGATCTAGCTCCACCCTCTTGCCCTTGAAGATCTTTTCGTTACGCCATTTCCATGAAACACCCCTTAGTTGCATCAAATCTTCTAAAACATAGCAAAATCATCAAAAAAAAAAAAGTTTTTTTAATATACATATAAACATAACTATAAGCACAGCTCAAGATCATGACATAAGATTGCAATTTGTTGTTTGAGACCATTGAACGCTAAGATTGAAATATGTCATTTGAATACCAAACACTTCTTAATTACAGCAAATCTATCAAACAAAATCGAGAACAAAACATAAAGTATTAAGTATAACTATCTACCAGAACAAAGATTACATAACAGTCACATCTCTTGTGCATCTAGTTACTTTTCTGCCTTTCCATAACCAACTCCTGAAGTATTACAAAAGAGGCAAACAAAATTATGATAATAATTACATTTAAAATTTTACATTTGGTCATACTTGACCATACTCGATTACAAAAGTCAACAATGTATGGAAATCTTATGAAAAGATACAAACCTAAATTCTATCAGTTGCCCATTTTTTTATGTTCTTCTCCTCCCATGTTTCAGCCTATAAAAGAGTATCATTAAATTTCAATGCATCACATATCTAAAAGAATTTGATAATCTGATAAAGAAAATATAAAGTAATAGTCTAGCAAAATTTCTTAAAGAGTATGAAGAAAAAAAATTAGACTTCACACCGGTAGCTTAAAGGTAATAATTATGATCAAACTAATATACCATTGTGTTCCATAGTCTCAAAGCTCTTGCACAGGAAAATCACCAACATCTGTTTATGCTCTAAGGTCACCCAACTCCATACCTGCATAGAAGAAAAAAATGATTTGTGATTTCACAGCAAAAATAAACTTCCAGCCTCAAGGTTAATGTAAATCAACACTTCTGTATAAAACACAACAAATGAGGCATAGTGGGTGATTAGTTGGGTCAAAATGGGTAATTTTGGAACCGGTTAAAATAGGTATGGTTGTGTTGAGGAAAGCACTTACTGTTCCGTCTTTCAATAGGTACTAAAATTAGTGTGTTAAATCAAATTACTACAATTTTCGTTTTACATATGCACTCACTTTATGAAACAAAATGATGATCTACTTGATCAAGGAGGATAACTTGCTAGTAGCATTTATGAGTATTAAAACAAACCTGCAAAGCAGGCTCCCAGGTCCTTCCCTCGTTTCGCTACAAGTTTTACCCAATAACATTGATGGTCTATTACCTTATGCACCAATTTTTCCAGCAATAGTGGATCCCATTAAACATGACATGCATTCACTTTCTGGAAGTTCAGATAAACCAACAAATAGATAAACTACCATATGTGTATCCTATGAATAAAACTTGTTCAACCAGTATATATCAGTCACATAAACTTCGTCATGAAGAAATGACGAATATAATATTTTAATAATCAATGCAAATTTGATTACCAAAAAGAAGTTTAGTGATTATGAAGCAGGGAAATAATAAAGCAAATGAGGAACAACTTCCTAAGTCATAGATCAAAAGCTAACTGCTAAGAGATGTGTACGCAATAAAAAATATCCACCAAAAATATTCAGTAGGGTTATTACCTAAGATATGAAATTAGAAGAAAGTAACCATTTTAAAGAGTAAGCATATTATGTATAGATTTTGGCTCTTTCTGTTGTATCTACATTCTACACATGTCTTATATAATACATAACATAGGCTTAACAGGTCGTGAAGAATAAAACCACTAAATTATGTATCAGTACCAGTCAATAAATCACTTGGATTATATTGAAATTTGGTTAGATTATAAAGAGGCATGTTATTTACACACTAACAACTTTTAGGTTTGCACAGCCCTCTACGGCTCGTAGAGGGCTCTACGGGCCGTAGAGGGTGTCAGTGCAATTAATGCGAGTAACCTCTACGGCCCGTAGACCTCTCTACGGCCAGTAGAGGTGGGTTGTTGAGAGGCATTTAAACCCTAGACGGCCCGTAGAGACCTCTACGAGCCGTAGAGGGTACGAGGTACGAGAATATTCAATGATCAGACTGACTTTGCAGTGTGTCAGTCTGAAAATTCTAGACCTCTACGGGTCGTAGAGGTCTCTACGACCCGTAGAAAAGTTGGTAGTTGGGAGCATTAAACCCTATACGGCCCGTAGAGACCTCTACGGCCCGTAGAGGTCCAGATATATTCTTCTTCCTTGTCTCCTTTTCTCAGACAACGAAAATTTAAAAAAAAAACGGAGCACGAAAAATCTGATCGATTCCAAGCTACCGCGATGTCTTCGGGCCACTACAGTAATGTTTCGGAGCAATGGGAGCATTCGTATACCATATCTCACGTCTCGGAAAGCCTTTTCGGACCCGTGGTGGAACGTGGTGAGGAGGAGGTTAGATCCGTTGTTCACGGTAATGACGGGAATGCGCTACCCGATTTGAACCTGCTACCCGATTTGAACCTGCTGCCCGGTTTGAACCAGGAGTATGGGACTTATCATTCGCATGAGGAGGGTCATGGCAGCTTCAAGGGATCGCACGAGGGAGGTGATAACGGTGGCTACGAACCTGTCCCGGAGGTTTCGTTTGAAACAAATCAGGTGTGTTTAATAGTGTACATATTTAGACTCGTATATTTAGCCCCGTACATATATTTGTTTTAGGGTTTGTGAGATTTGAACTCGTATTGTGACACCCGGCAATCTCCTGTAACTAACTTTCGAAAACTTAGTAAGTCTACCTTAGCGAGATGCGCATACGTTACACAAAACAGGGTCAGTCGAGTGGAGTCGCATACCATTGGGGTTTTAACATACGCAAGTCTCGAGTCCCGGGAATTGGTGAACGAGGGTGGACGTGTTTATTTCCATGTATTATGTGTTTATAATCATTATGTGACTTGTCGGTATGTGAAAACGTGTTAACATATGTTAAAACGGAGTTTAACGCACAAAATACCCTGCACCAGACCCTATAGGCGATTAGCATGACCCTATAGGCGATTAGCATGATCCATAGGCGATTAGCATGATCCTATAGGCGAGTAGCATGATCCTATAGGCGATTATGGGGCTAATCGCCTATAGTGAAGGCGATTAGCAGCCCTAATCGCCTGATAAAGCTGCATAATCGCCTATAAGGTGCCTGACGACTAGAAACGCCTATAAATACCACCCTTGACCTCCTAAACACCATTCATGCAACCCTAGCCGTCCCATAACCCTTACCAACACACAAACACTCTCTGGAACTCGTTTTTACATCAAAACATCCATTTCTAAGCTTATTCCATCAATTTCTCTTAAATCCAAGGTGTGTTCTTCAAACCCAAACCTTTAAATGATTATATTTTACTCCCTAAACGTCCAGACCTGACTTATAAATGTTTTTGTCTTTGAAAATCCATTTAAAACCGTTTTTAAACAAACCCACACCTTTACATGTGTTATATGTGTTATATGTGATTAAAGATAGGGTTTTTAGGATTGAATCATGGTTGTTTTTGTGTTGTTATGATGTTTATGGCTGTTATAAGTTAATATGATGATGTCCTAGGAGTTTTAATGGTTTTGGTTGTGTATTGTTGATACTTGATGTTTTGACCCATTTGAAGGATTTTGAATGATTAAGGATGATATGAGGTGTGTTGTTGATTGTTTGATGTTAGGGTTTGCTCTAGGATGATGTTAGAACAGTAGGATGCTATCGGACAACGTGGTTATGTGATTAAATCTGGATATTTGCTATTTAGGGCAAGTTCTTGCATGTTGATGTGATATTTTCATGTTAAGTTGCTATTTTGGGAAAACGCTCGCATTCGGGACTGTTAGAATGATGGAAACTTAGGGGTTTTGCTTGAAATATGTTTGTTAATGTGTTAGGATGATTATTGGGTGTTTTTACACGTTTCGGATCTGATTTGGAGGGTTAAACGCGCGAAAAACCACATCAGCTGTGCTATAGGCGATTATGAATCCTAATCGCCTATGCTATAGGCGATTAGGGGCATAATCGCCTGAATGGAGGGCCTACTCGTGTATACTATAGGCGATTAGGGTCATAATTGCCTTCATTTCATGCAATTGTGATCCTAATTGCCTTCATTTCATGCAATTGTGACCCTAATCACTAGTTAAGCCCTGAATTGCATACCTTATGACCATAATCGCCTGAAATGCATGTGATTAGCCCTAATCACATATAATAAGGGGCGATTAGCAGCCCAGTAGCAGACTCGTGTCCCACCGACTTTAGGGCCCAGCACGCAGCAGACCCAGTAGCAGCCCGGGACGTCCTCGCAGCAGCCGCCGCCGCCGCCTAATGATACGATATTTTATTTCTGATTCTGTTATGTGGTTACTTTAAACAATCTTTATTTTGAACACTCATGTTAACGTTTAGTTATATCGTTTTGCTTATATAAACGTTTGTGTTAACGTTTTACACGCTTATCGAGACGACATCAAAAAATTTAAAAAAATTAAACAATTAAAATTTATTTTTTATTGTAACTATTCTGATGATTCACTACGCTCGTGGTTATTTACTAAACAATTAAAATGTTAAAAAAAAAAAACAACTCCTCTACGGGTCGTAGAGACCTCTACGGGCCGTAGAGGGTGCCTAATCTAGTTTATGTTATATTAATTTTTTCCAATAAAGAAGTCAGCGAACTGGTAGCCCAGATGGTCCCCATATACGAAATAAGACTAGTGTGTGTTTGTGTGATAATGTGCCCAAGATCGAACCTCGTCCCAAACGTTTTTTGTTTTTTTTGTCTACGACCCGTAGAGGTCTCTACGGGCCGTAGGCAAAACATAAACATCCATCATCCCTTCTTCATTGCCAAAAAAATTAAAGACTACCTCTACGGGTCGTAGAGGTCTCTACGGCACGTAGGTAATCATTACAATGATTGAAATCATACAATCATTGGTAATGATTACCTACGGCCCGTAGACCTCTCTACGACCCGTAGAAGTATCAAAATTATGCCTATACGGGCCGTAGAGCCCTCTACGGCCCATATAGGGTTGTCTGAATAAAAAGTCAAATTGTGTGAATATCCGGAGCCATTATAAAAGCAATTTGAAGTCAACAATATGGCTGATTCATTTTACGTATGAGAGATTAAATTATTCAGATGACAAGTAACAACGACAGAAGGTAAATGGGTTTAAGACACAGATAATCGATCATAAAACCCAATCTTAAACACCAATTCCCATTGCATAACCTATAATAATCATAATAAGATGAAAAAAGTTAGGGTTTAAAAAAAAAACTAACCGATGAAAAAATTTATCTTTAATCAACATAAGGGTATCAAGAATAATGAAAGCAATCTTAATCAATCAGGGTTTCCAAATAGAATGTAATTTTTATAAAAAAAAAAATTGCACACAGATTATAGATAGATAAATATAAAAGCGGATCTGACCTTCTTTGCTTGCAATGGAAGAGGAAGAGTTTAGGGTTTTCGTAGAGTGAAAACGGCAATTGTTATGTTATATTGTTTTGAGCGGCAATCACCAAGATCAAACAATGATTCTATACGTATAACAAAATCAGAAAACATATACGACTAACAGAGGAGAAATATGCAGAAACATAATATGTATAGTGGACGGATGATACCTTAGATTGGAGAATCCTTTTAGTCAATGAAAGGGGAAACATAGATGTGAATGAGGAGGATGACATTGTGAAAAAATAATTGTATGGTTTATAAACTGTGGATCAACATACTGGTTACAGAAGAGGCTGTGGAATGAAGGAGATGAAGAGGTAGGGTTAGAGCCACGGAATGAAGGAGTTGAAAACAGTAGGGTTTTTGATACGTTTTACAAAGAAAAACCTACAAAAACTTCTAAGAAAATCAAGAGAGGAGAGATTGAAAGCATAAAGCTTCTTTTCATAATTTTTCTTCCATAATCGTTTCACAAAATCATGGACTTATATAGGCATACAAAATACGTAAGTGGGAGAATGAAACATAGGAACATGGACTTAGTGGTTATGCCCACTAACATATAAAGTAAAGTAAACAACTCACAAAACATAAAACAAGGAACAAGTGCATGGAAATGGGAACACGGGTAATATGGATTGCATGAAAACATGGAGTATGGCACCACGTAGTGTGGCACGTATTAGTTTTATTATTTGGGTATATCTTTGGATACGGGTCAGGGGCGGGGCATGCATTTTGAAAAAAGCATTGTAAGGCTGACATGTTTTAGATGAGGCTCTAGTAAAACGCCACATGTCGCCTGACTTACTCCTTTATTAGGTAGGGTAGATTGTGTATGTTTTAGCCATTACCATGGAAATTATGACACTCGAATGAGCAAAGTACATCCACAACTACACAATAGATGATTAATTAAGTGATACACATGATGATAAATGGGATCACACCAACATCCTTCGGATATTGTTTATGAGTTACAACATGATGTGTAATTAATCCTAAGGTCATGGGGATGGTGGAGTGATCGATCATGTGTATAACCATAATTACGATAGACATAAATTCACGTAATTGTGGATGTAATTTACTCGTTATGAATGTCAAAAATGCCATGGAAGTAACTAAAACAAAACCAAACTCAATCTTATTCCCATTTCAACTTCGCATAGGTTAGCAGCTTGTGAGTTTTCTTTGTAAGGAAGAATTGATATGGTAGTATGTTCGGTAAGTGCGATTAAGAGAATACTACACATCTTTTATATATGCATTACTACAAATGACTTCATGTACAAACATTTATAATATTACTATAATGGCATAGTACGTAATAACATATAATGACTATAAAACATGCTTAATTTATGAATGTTTGACTATCAAAACAGCAAATTAAACATTATGTACCAGAAAAACATTAAAGGATACTTATGAAACGTTTTATTTAGTAATGAAATATTAAAGATTAAAATTTAATATAATAGTAAATGAATTTGTTTTTTAATTCAAATTTGTTGCAACGGCTATCATTCCATCAAACATAACTCCTTTTGGGCTTCTTTGCTTATATTTTATCACAAAGATTATTATCAGTCTTGTAGAAACTTATGTAACATACTCTAATATATAATATATAATACAAAATAGTAATTTGAAAATTCTACTTAAAAGCTCATAGATGAATGATACTGAAAAATAATATGTGATATGATATTATTTTGTAAGACCGATTCAAGTAGTTTAATATAAGGAAAAGTTATGTAAGAGCATTCACAACCCATCTCCCATTCCCTCCCCCCTTCCCTCCCCCCCTTCTTAAAATTTAAGAAAATCCTACAAAAACTCACTCCATCCCAACCCCTTTCCCCATATCTCATTTCTAAAATTTACAAAAAACCTATGTTGAGCCCCCATATATGGGGTCTTCCATCCTTCCCCCATATCATTTAATAATAATAAAATAATACAAATGAAAGGTGGAGTGAATTAATGTTGGTTGTAAAGAAATAAAATAATAATAAAAAAAGCTTATAGGGGATATGAATGGGGAATGGGATGTGAGAGATTTTGCAAAAGTGAGTGGCAAATTTAGAAAACTATAATTTTTCCTTAAATTATATGGTTAGGGATGGGGGATGGGTTGTGAATGCTCTTACAGTAACAAAAATACAACATTGGCCAAGTAAAATATCTGAGAAGACATAACATGATATGTGATAAACCATATATCCCAAGGTAGTGGTTTAGCAAAAAAATTGGCAACAGAAATTAACTTCTTATTATTTATAGACAATAACATCCTACAACGAGGAAAGTGTTATGTAACCATCGATGTTAGTCACATCTTGAAATAATTAATTATGTACGTTGCTATATCATATGATACATTAATTCAATATACCTTAATTTTAACCAAACCGATCTGAACGTAAACAGTAGAGTTTGTGTGTGTTAGAAATAATCGGTTAAATCGAAAAGTAAGAACTAGATGTTTGGGGGAACACCACGACTACTTTTATTAAACTGAGAATAAAAGTTTAGAACATTCTTTTTTTATATTTTACTAGGTTAGAGTCTCGTGTGTACACACGGTATATCCCCTAGTCTAATGAGAAAATTCTATAAAGATTATAGTGTATAAGTTTTATTTATTGAAAGTTACATAATACAATTCGTATGGATTTTTTTTGTATGCAAAATATTATTAAAAAGTTTAATGTTACCCAATAATGGATATATGAATCAACAAATGTTTGATTTAATGTGATTTAAATGTATACTAGGTTAGAGTCCCGTGGGGACCCACGGTTCACCCCAAAGTAAAATGAAAAAAAAAAGTAGGAAAATAAGAATTGTATTATGCAATTTGTTTTGGTTACTAAATGTTTGATAATGCAATATGTATGAATTTTGATGTTAAATGCAAAATGTCATCTAACAGTTTAATGTAACGAAATGATGGATATATTGAGTAAGTAAAGTTTAATTTGACGACTGCAAACTACATAGCATACCATCACAATATCACACATTACATTATTTGGGTAATATCTATATTCTAATCATAACTAAGCTTAAGCATAGAACACTTATCATTTAGTTTGGGCTTAACGAACTTCAACCAATATCACAGATTACATCATTTGGGTAATATCTATATTCTAATCAAAACTAAGCTTAACGTTAGAACACTTATCATTTAATTGGGGCTTAACGAACTTCAACCAATGGTCTATTTTCATTACTTCAATCAAATCTTCCAAGTCTTGCTCATTGATAGCTGATTTTTCACCTTCGAAGTTGTTATCATTGTCATCACGATCCTCGGAGTGCAGCTCATTTTCAATAATTTATGAAAACCTCCACCATTGTATTCCATATTTATGTTCTACATAAAATATAGTTGTTGTAAAGATATGGATACGATGATAAGTAAATCAAGAAACAATCCTTAACCCACTTACTTGAATGGGTAGATTTAATTTTACATGTTATCTCTCCAATGGTTCAAATCGATTACATAACTAAAAAACAACTAATAAGAAAATGGGTCTAATGTCTCATGCGGTAATATAAATTTCCTATATTTTATTAAAAAATAGACACCAAAAGGATCAACCCCAGACCCATTTGAACATGTAGCCAAAAGGACTCATTGTACACACACTTTAGGAAACTTTTGACATGTTACAAAATGCCGCCAAAAAAAACGTCATTATTTAAACTGTGTAAATATAGTACTTAGCAATTAAAAATCTTAATAAATAACATCAAAATCATAATCAATCACTCAGATCAATGACACTCAAATAATCCGCGTCTGAAATTGCCTTATCCATTATATACAAATTATTATTGACATCTTAAAATTAGCACATTTATTGAAATCAAGATGATGATTATCGTTTAGTGACAATTGATTAACAGAAAGTAGTAATATCAAAATGAAAGTCGGTCAACAATGTTAAAATGAAATTCGTAATATTAGTAACATCAATAAATAGATTAAAAATCTTAATAAATAACATCAAAATCATAATCAATCATTCAAATAAATGATATTAAAATCATCCGCGTCTCAAATTGCATTACCCATTATATACAAATTATTATTGACATCTTTAATAATCATTATTAGTTGTGATTGAAATAATATAATTCTTTAACAGAAAGTAAAATTTTGAAAATTTATATTATCATTTAATTTCGTTGTTAAAATTGGTATGGCGATTAAATGATTTTATTATTTGTTAAGGTTTGTATAGTATTGTTGTGTCTCAAACAATTCTGCAAAATCGGAAATATTGTGCCTCAATTGACGTGATTGAGTAGGAATATTTATTTATATATTTGAATTATAAAAAATGGAAGGATTGGTAACTGACGTGAATTGGTCAACAACGCTTAAAATAAGTACAATCAAACTCAAAGACATAAAGTCAAAGAATTGACCTCCATCAAATTAACAAAAACGTAAAAAGTTTTTACTCAGATTGGGTCAACAATATTAAAATTAAGGTCGTAATATTAGTAATAGCATTGAAAATTATCTTCAATACATTATATATTTTAGGAAATTGTTAAATAGATATAATTTATATTTATTATCTAAAGAATAATAAAAGGTGTATGAAAATAAATGTACACTCCTATCTTCGGATTATATTTAAATTATAAACTGTTAAATAGATTTAAATAAATGTTTAAAGGAAAGTCGTATATGTTTAAAGGAATATCGTTTCATGACAATTGATTAAAAGAAAGTCTTTGAATTATAAAAAATGGAAGGATTGGTAATTGACGTGAATTGGTCAACAATACTTAAAATTAGCACAATCAAACTCAAAGACATATAGTCAAAGAATTGACGTCCATCAATTTAACAAAAACGTAAAAAGTTTTTACTCAGATTTGGTCAACAATATTAAAATAAAGGTCGTAATATTAGTAATAGCATTGAAAATTATTTTGAATACATTATATATTTTAGGAAACTGTTAAATATATTTAAATTATATTTATTATTAACAGATAAATAAAAGTGTAGGAAAATAAATGTACATTGTTATCTTTGGATTATATTTAAATTATAAACTGTTAAATAGATTTAAATAAATGTTTAAAGGAAAGTCGTATATGTTTAAAAGAATATCGTTTCATGACAATTGATTAAAGAAAAGTATTTGAATTATAAAAAATGAAAGGATTGGTAATTGACGTGAATTGGTCAACAATACTTAAAATTAGCACAATCAAACTCAAAGAATGAGATTAAATTTTTTGATAAATAACATTGAATGTGGTCAATTATTATTAATGTCAATAAATAATATTAAACATCTTAATAAATAACATAAAAAATAATAAATTTTATTAATTGCAATCAAGAGTAATCATAATTCGTAAACATGGTAATATAAATAAATGAGATTATAAATCTTAATAAATAACCTCAAAATCGTAATCAATAATTCAAATAGATTAAATTACAAACATAAAAAATCGTAGTTAAAATTTGAAAATCAATGACTTTTTGTGGTGGAACCTTAGTAACAAACAGCCTGTGTTGGATTGAAAACCATTTAATAAATAATACTCACCAATGGAAATATCTTCTGATCGAAGCAAACTAAAATCATAATATTGGTGTTAGTTAGTATTAGTAATTATTACTAATTAGTAATATATTCGTAAAAATAGAAATAGAAAATTTTATTTCGATCAATAATATTCGTAATTTAGTTCGGTCAATACGAAATAGATGAGATTAAAATTAAAATTAAAATTCATAATATTAGTATTAGTATTAATAATATATTCTTAAATTAGTTCGGTCAATTCGGTTAATAATAAATAAATGAGCTTAAAAATCGTAATATATAACATTAAATTCGGTCAATTATTATTAATGTCATTAAACTCATAATAAATATCATTAAAAAATGAATAAATCCTATTAATTGCAAGCAATACCAATAATATTTCGAACGAATAGTAATATACATAATATTAAACATAATTTCATAAATATAGATTAAATATAATTTCGTAGTAATATTAATATGAATAAATGAGATTAAAAAATGTAATAAATAACATTTAATTCGGTCAATTATTATTAATGTCAATAAATAACATTAATTGTAACATACTAAAAATAAATTAAAAATGATTAAATCTTATTAAACATAAATTCGAAAAAAGTAATATAAATAAATGAGATTAAAAATTTTAATAAATAACATTGAATACGGTCAATTATTATTAATGTCAATAAATAGTATTAATTGTAACATACAAAAAATACATTTAAAGTGATTAAATCTTATTAAACATAAATTCGAAAAAAGTAATATAAATAATGAGATTAAAAATTTTAATAAATAACATTGAATGTGGTCAATTGTTATTAATGTCAATAAATAATATTAAACATCTTAATAAATAACATAAAAATAATAAATCTTATTAATTGCAATCAAAACTAATCATTATTCGTAAACATAGTAACATAAATAAATGAGATTATAAATCTTAATAAATAATCTTAAAATCGTAATCAATAATTCAAATAAAATAAACTACAAACATAAAAAATTGTAATTTAAATTTTAAAATCAATGACTTTTTGTGGTGGAACTTTAGTAACAAACAGTCTATGCTGGATTGAAAACCATTTAAAGAAACAATACTCGCCATGGAAATATGTTCTGATCAAAGCAAACTAAAATCATAATATTAGTATTAGTTAGGATTAATAATTATTAGTAATTAGTAATATATTCGTAAAAATAGTAATAGAAAATTTTAATTCGCTCAATAATATTCGTAATTTAATTCGGTTAATACGAAATACATGAGATTAAAATTAAAATTAAAATTCATAATATTAGTATTAGTATTAATAATATATTCTTAAATTAATTCGGTCAATGCGGTCAATAATAAATAAACGAGCTTAAAAATTGTAATATATAACATTAAATTCGGTCAATTATGATCAATGTCATTAAACTCATAATAAATATCATTAAAAAATAAATAAATCCTATTAATTACAAGCAAGACCAATAATATTTCGAACGAATAGTACTATAAATAATATTAAACATAATTTCATAAAGATAGATTAAACATAATTTTGAAGTAATATTAATATAAATAAACGGGATTAAAAATGTAATAAATAACATTGAATTCGATCAATTATTATTAATGTCAATAAATAATATTAATTGTAACACACAAAAAATACACTAAAAATGATTAAATCTTATTAAACATAAATTCGAAAAAAGTAATATAAATAAATGAGATTAAAAATTTAATAAATAACATTGAATGTGGTCAATTATTATTAATGTCAATAAATAATATTAAACATCTTAATAAATAACATAAAAAATAATAAATCTTATTAATTGCAATCAAGACTAATCATTATTCGTACACATAGTAATATAAATAAATGAGATTATAAATCTTAATAAATAAACTCAAAATCGTAATCAATAATTCAAATAAATTAAATTACAAACATAAAAAATCGTAATTTAAATTTGAAAATCAATGACTTTTTGTAGTGGAACCTTAGTAACAAACAACCTGTGCTGGATTGAAAACCATTTAAAGAAACAATACTCGCCAATGGAAATATCTTCTGATCGAAGCAAACTAAAATCATAATATTAATATTAGTTAGTATTAGTAATTATTAGTAATTAGTAATATATTCGTAAAAATAGTAATCGAAAATTTTAATTCGCTCAATAAGATTGGTAATTTAATTCGGTCAATACGAAATACATGAGACTAAGATTAAAATTAAAATTCATAATATTGGTATTAGTATTAATAATATATTCTTAAATTAATTCGGTCAGTTCGATCAATAATAAATAAATGAGCTTAAAAATCATAATATATAACATTAAATTCGGTCAATTATTATTAATGTCATTAAACTCATAATAAATATCATTAAAAAATGAATAAATCCTATTAATTGCAGGCAAGACGAATAATATTTCGAACGAATAGTAATATAAATAATATTAAGCATTATTTCATAAAGATAGATTAAACATAATTTCGTAGTAATATTAATATAAATAAATGAGATTAAAAAATGTAATAAATAACATTGAATTCGGTCAATTATCATTAATGTCACTAAATAATATTAACTGTAACATACTAAAAATACATTAAAAATGATTATATCTTATTAAACATAAATTCGAAAAAAGTAATATAAATAAATGAGATTAAAATTTTTAATAAATAACATTGAATGTGGTCAATTATTAATTATGTCAATAAATAATATTAAACATCTTAATAAATAACATAACAAATAATAAATCTTATTAATTGCAATCAAGACTAATCATTATTCCTAAACATAGTAATATAAATAAATGAGATTATAAATCTTAATAAATAACCTCAAAATCGTAATCAATAATTCAAATAAATTGAATTAAAAACAAAGAAACTCGTAATTTAAATATGAAAATCAATGACTTTTTGTGGTGGAACCTTAGTAACAAACAGCCTGTGGTGGATTAAAAACCATTTAAAGAAACAATACTCGCCAATGGAAATATCTTCTGAATGAGACAAACTAAAATCATAATATTAGTATTAGTTAGTATTAGTAATTATTAGTAATTAGTAATATATTCGTAAAAATAGTAATAGAAAATTTTAATTCGCTCAATAAGATTCGTAATTTAATTCGGTCAATACGAATTAAATGAGATTAAAATTAAAATTAAAATTCATAATATTAGTATTAGTATTAATAATATATTCTTAAATTAATTCGGCCAATTCGGTCAATAATAAATAAATGAGCTTAAAAGTCGTAATATACAACATTAAATTCGGTCAATTATTATTAATGTCATTAAACTCATAATTAATATCATTAAAAATGAATAAATCCTATCAATTGCAGGCAAGACCAATAATATTTCAAACGAATAGTAATATAAATAATATTAAACATACTTTCATAAAGATAGATTAAACATAATTTCGTAGTAATATTAATATAAATAAATGAGATTAAAAAATGTAATAAATAACATTTAATTCGGTCAATTATTATTAATGTCAATAAATAACATTAATTGTAACATAACCCGGATCCAAACCATAACCCGGTTGAATAATTATGGATCAAACACCAACATCTTTTCATCCCCATAATGAAGATCCAAAATACGCTTGATCCTAAAGAACATGCGAAGAACCCTATGATGAATATTCTAGAACACATCAAAGGAGCTCAAATTAGGACCCGATAAAACTTTCATTTACCAATAATCCTTATGAGCATCTATCATCCCTCAAGAACATTCATCTAATCTAACATCAACATAACCCCATTCAATAACGAACCGACAAACATAACCCGGCTCTTCATGAATAACCGATTCATACTTGATCAACACCAAACATCAAGAACACCTTCCAACATCTGAATCCAAAACAGTCATCCATTACGGACTAAACTCGGTAATACTCCATAAACCGAAAACAAACATCCAAAGACCAAAAGTAATCACGATTCTATAAAAATAAATCTACGAACCTTAGTAACTGTCGGCAATGTCTGGATTAACACATTAAAAACAACATTAACATAAGTAATAATCAGTTTTGTAAAGTAAACAAAGATCCATATCAAGATGAAAATAAGATTAATACCAAAACTCTTGCCGAAGGGTCATGCATGAACTTGAAGAATTGCTCACCCTTGTGATAAGCCATAATCGAATCTTTGTCTTCGGATGGTATTCTAGTATTCAAATGAAAAAACATCCAAACATTCAAATCTGAAATGGTTCCAGATTATAAATAACTTTTATAAACCACGATTTATAACTGAATATTGAGTCGAATTTATCATATGGATGTATTTTATTGATTAGCGATAACATAAAAGTTACACTCAAATCGGAACATATGATATGGCTATTTTAAAAGTTTATGAATCGGAACATATTATAATCGATGCAGTTCCGTCAATCTCAGTGAAGAAGATACATACCTAGAAGCAAGAATGCATAAAAAGAAGAGTGATGAATGTTGGTTGGAAGATTTGTTAGTGAGGAATTGAGAGTGTGATGGAAGATTGTGCACAATTAAAATATAGAAAAGAGTATTTATAGGGACTAACTTGGAGCTCCATATTCAATATGGATACCTCAAACCCTCTCTAAGGCCTTGATTCAACCCAAGTGACCTCAATTATTATATAGATGGATATGAATGAATAATAACATATTTTTTGTAATGAAATGCAAATGAAGAGTAAAATTCAAAGTAAATATAGTTTAACAAATCATACAACTAAAAAAATTATAAAAACGTTTTAGTGTTTGGGATATAATAATTTTACTTCTTGGTTTTTTTGTTAACCCTCGACTCATTATAGTTACCCACTACCCATTCTTGGGCATGAGTATATTTATCCAACTCAACACCTAAACCAAAGCAATCCTTTAACCGACCAACCCCGTATATCCATTAAATAAATATGTCTAGTCTTAACAATATATTTAATCCAATTTAGCTCACAATTAATCTCAACCAAAGCAAAAGAACTAACAATACTTTGACCCAAGTTGTAACCTACACCCTTGTTAACTCTTTGACTAAAAGTAGTCAAAATATAGAGATTGCAAAATAGAACGCGGATAATGGATCTAGTCATCATTATTGCACCCAATTGCATCAAATGTTCGAATCAGATAATAAATGACCCTGCTCTACATATTTATTATTCTAAGGAATAGAAACTTTTTTAACGCTTTAGGCAACTTTACAACCCTTTTCATTGTTGCTGATGGGTCAACCCATTAAAAAAAACATAATCCAAACCAACCGATTCACAAAAAAAAGGGTCAAACTGCAATTTCTACACGTATAAAAAACAAAAGCAATTTCAACTTTTAAAGTTACTTATCATCATAAACTTCGGTTGTCTTTTTAGCTGCCTAATAAGTCTCATTTCTCCCCTTTTGCTCACCAATCTTCACAACTTGGTGTCTCCATATACTTCCAGAGACTGTCACATAACGGCTTGGTTTTAAAAAGCGTACATATGGTAAATACTTCATATCAAGAATGTGAGATCATCATAAACTTGTGTCTTGTTTCTGGCATAGCGTACGTATCATAATAATTGGATTTAATTATACCTCCAATTCTAACTATGTTAAAGGGGATATATACTTTTATTGCTAGCACCTTTTTAAATAAACTAAAAGAATAACATGATGATTTTATATGAACGGTGCATATTGAAATTCTTGTCTCTTGTATTGTACTATCATAAATTTAAATATATTTTAACATAAATCATTCATTAGAGAACGAAAATATGTGTTAATCATAGAGCGATGATTAACAAATTACATATGCATAAACATGTTAATTAGTAACATTTAACTTAAAAGCAATAGTTATAAACTGCCTTTGGTCCCCACTCCCCAATATGAATATGGATCAAAACTGTAGCAGTCATTCATTATCACACGCCCAAAGAGACCAGAGGGGATAGTTATTTGGACTCATTTACTCAAGAGAGTGATTGAACCAGAGAAAATGTAAGACACAAAAATATTTTGAAGAGAGCAGCCCATACAGGTTAAAAGTCACACTCACATAAAGGGTGATCTAATACATGATTCTAGAGGTTTCAGAAAAACCGCAAACCAAATAAAAACCGAAAACCGAACCGTAATCGTAACCGAAAAAACCAATCCGGACAACAAATTTGGTGTTTGGTTTGGTTTTAACCAAAACCGAATTGCTTATTCGGTGTTTGGTTTGGTTTTTGGTTCTACATTTTTTTTTATTTGGTTTACTTGGATAACCGAATAAACCGGTAAAATAATTAATTATTAAATAAAAATAATAATATTTAATAACTCATATATAATATATAAGCACAAAATATTAAACCCAACCCAAAATAAATAAAGCCTACCAATTTATAGAGGTAATAATTTGAGTATAAACTAGTAAACTAGGGTTCATTTTACTATTTGTAATTTTTATGATGTTTTTATTTACGTTGTTTGATTTTTTGGTTTATATTTATTGCAAACTTTCTTTTCGAATTTTGGAACATATAGGTATATAAGTTAGAGATAAAAAAAACTTCGTTTCAATTTGGTTTGTTTGGTTGAATTTGGTTTTAAACCGAAACTGAACCGAATTCAATTTGGTTGAATTTGGTTTGGTTTTCATATTCCTAATTTGGTTTGGTTTGGTTTTTGGTTTGAGGTACAAAAATTTGAAAACCAAATAAACCGAATCGAATAAACCAAATAAACCGTAAACCGAATCGATGAACACCCCTACATGATTCCCCATATATCATTCATAAAAAAATAGCTTATTATATAATAATACTTTCTGTAATCAATTTTGAGTTTTTGACACACATTACTTACTGAAAGTTACATAAAAGGATTATAAGGCTTGGGTAAAAAGTGTTTATGATCAACCCAGCTCAACCAATATGAACCTGTACCAGATAATTATCATTTTGACAAAACCGATATGGTCTACTTGCCCCCAGTAAATAACCATTTATTATTATGTCACCTGATGACCTGAATCTCACAACTGAGGGGCGGATGACATGAACATTACATGAATTGAGGCCACTTACACCCTTTGCAAATTCGACAAGAAGCCGACTGCCATTTAAGTCTCTACCGTTCAAGCTATATCTTGCATCATTAGCATCCCGAGGACCACAAAATTCCTGTTGTTACAAAATACAAAGACAGAGAGCAAAACCAGAAACCCATAATCATGTAATTAATCCATCATAATTTTTCATGACCAACTATAACTTCCCTTTATAAGAAAAAGAAAAGAGGGGATGGAGGGGTACATACAACAAATGCAAAGCCGTGCTTCATATCCACATCTCGTACTCTGCCAAAACGGTTGCCAGAAACAATAAGGCCATCATTACTTAAGTACTTGAAGTGCATCATACATTATCATCGCCCATCAAAACATAAACACCATTTTTGGATTGTTAACAATTCCATAAAAACACGAACTAAGACTACAGAAAGTATCGTCAAAAGTCTCCTAACACTCTGGCAAGACTTCCCACCTTTTTTCCGCCATTTGACCTCCAAGTCGGGCAAAAGCCCGAAAACCTTCAACAAATTCATTCAAGTTAAATCACATACACCATCTACAAGCACAAGGTCCCTCCATAGATAATCAATTATGTCCTGTTCGTCTATGGGGAAACATGACCATCTAAGTATAGTTGCTGACTACCTATTGTTCTCTCTCTTTTTTTTCTTATGTTTGTTGATCACAACTATTTTCAATGATTATGTCCCATCAGCCTAAAATTCTTGACAAAAAAAAAAAAGAAAACAAAAGAAATACAAATTACAGGTCTGGCATCGAGAATTGTCATTTTAAATTCTATAAGCATTGTCGTCTTAAGTTCTCCAAGTAACCATTTGATTGAAAACGTGTTAACTAATGGTTCCATCAAACAATAAGAAAAAGAAATATAGAATCAGAACATGCTTCTTACCTGAGCCCATCTAAACGCGATGGCAAATCCATATGAGAATATATATCAGAGAATATTCCAAGGACCTTCTGATCATGTTGCTGAAGTGTAGTCCAAAAATTATCAGCCTGCCCAAGAAGAAAGAGTATTACATTTCTTGGATTAAGTTTGAACTTAGATAATGATCTTTAATTACCTTTTCTTGTGACTAATTCTTAATACTATTATCCATATTCTTCTTTTTCTTATGCGGACCTCTTATATTTCGGGTGTTCTAGCCTTTTCATAGACCACGGTAAAATAACTTTCACCATTCTACAAATTTGGACATAAAAGCATCTGTAAGCAAGCATGATAAAATACAAACACATAAAAAATGGAACTTAGATATCACCCGAATCATGAGTAACAGACTGAAAAAAAAACATGGAACACGCCAAAGATTTAGAAAAATAACTAAGCAATACCTAGAAAATTATAGACATGCATAAGCCTACAAATCTACACCAAAATTTAAATTAACTTTGAAAAAATCTAACAAAAAACATGAAATTTGACCACCAGAAAAGTGAAAGAAAATGCATAAGAATTCAAAAATTACCTACATCAATAACTGGAAGAAGATAAACCCCAATAACAATACCCAAGAGGATGAGTGCGCCATGAGGATGAGTGCATGAGATTGAGGGATATATACAAAATCGCCAAGAAGGAGGCGAAAAAGGCGGTGACATAGGCAAAGAACAACGCCTATAAGCAGGTTTTCAAAACACTGTAGGCTATTTATTGTTATAGGTAGAATCAATAAAGCATTCAAAACATTAAAAAAACAGAAAGAAAAAAACACATGGCATTATCTAATGCTACAATAAATTGTCAACCTTTCATTATCCATAACATCAAAAGCCTTGACCTTGCTACTTTGTTACTATGGTTAGATTAAGATCCTTAATCATTTGATAATATAGTGTGGATTAACATCTCTTTTGGTGGAGTAAAAAACAGTTTCCGACATATATACATCTCATCTAACCACATTCGTTATAATTTGGTTCTACAAAGATATCTAGTATGTTAAATAGACAAAAGTACCTTAAGAGTAAATGACCTCCCCTCACGACCATCAGGGAATAACACTGTAAAGAGTTTCTTATGTATTTTCACAGCCACACTGAATTTAACATAAAAAAATAAGGCAGAAAAAATTAAACAGTATTATACAAAGATAGGTAATGTAATGTAATGTAACGTAATGGAGGATGAGCTTGAGAAAGTAAGTCAAGCAACGACAAACTCCAATAAACAGATCATGAGGTTAACGAATATACAATATTCTTATGAAACAATTTATACGTAAAAACATATTATGCTACATATCATTTTCATCATGAATACAAATAAAGTCAATTAGAGGAAAGCTATGGAAACCTTTTTGCCATGGTGAGGACTTTGCTTCTCCGGGGATTGAGTCATAGCTGATGGAATTACCGCATTACCACCACCGCTATCTCCCTACAACAAAAAGTATCACATCATAAAAAAAAAATCAACCTAAAAATACAATTTTTGCTGACTAACATCACTATGTAATAGGATCATACATATATTACATAGATACTCCATGTGTTTTCTAAAAGCTAACACCTTTAAGTACTAAGATTTTTTTATAACATAAACAAACAAACCAATGCAATTAAGCCACTACACCATTAAATTAAAATAACAATTGAATCGACACATGCTTAGAATCAATAATACAAAATCAAACTGTCACTAAAACATATAAGATTAGTGAAACCAACCCATATAAAAAAGTAAGTATTTCGTTCATGTACGAATCATATGTTTACAGCATTAATATCCACAAACACATATAATTAATTAGTGTTACAAATCGAAGAGAAGCATTTAAGTAAGCATGAGTGCTATTGTATTACTAAACACTATGCATACCTTAATAAGTCATGTTTTCTTGTCAAGCTCATACTTTTGATCATTTGCCATATTTCCATCACCTGCAAATAGCCAAAAAAGGACAGAATTGATGATAAATCCTTTGTATAAGAACACACATAGTCCCGTATGAAACATTAGCAATCTCATATTTTCAAATAAGATCGATGAAATTCTAGATTCCTTAGTATTGGGATGGACCGGCGCTGGTTTGATTGTAGGGATGGATAATGTAAGATTTGAGATGATATATTGAAAATAGTTACCTGTGTGTGTGCTGTGTTTGATAACCGTGGAAGAAGAACAGGCGACAGGGTAAATGAAAAAGAGAGAAGGAAAATAAGAATGAGCGGCATATGAAAATGAGAAACCCTACATCATCAGACTTTTATATGGCGGGTTAGATGGTTACAACTCGGAGCTCCATGTATAGTTGGAGTCTGACGTGGACACTCTAAAAATGCTGAATTCAACCCAAGTGACCTCAATTATTATATAGATAGATTGAAAGGTGAATTTCATAAAAAAACATGCACACGGGCCTTAAAGCAAGGACCGGTGCAACACAAGGATTACAACATATACAATGGGTATGACGCCCAATCTCTCCACATCAAATTCTTAAACTTATATCTAGCTTTTAACCAATGAAAAGAAAGAGACTTCACTCTAGCGATAACATCTAAAACTTTGGCCTCCTTGTTTTCGAAAACCTTGTCATTCCTAGCGATCCAAATAGCCCAAATCGTTATCATAACAATCCCTTGAATAATCTTCTGCGCTTCCTTATTATTGTTCCTTTTCTCAAGAGTTAACAAGTCTTTGATGTCAAAAGCAAAATAGGGGCCTATTCGACACCAAAAGCTAATAGCCGAATACCCCGAAGCTCCAACCACAACAAGTAAAAACATGCAGCGATGTCTCCGACTCAGCTTCACAAAGCACACGGTTGTCATCCGGAATCAAAATTTGTCTTTTGCGAAGCGCTGCTCGAGTTGGGATTCTGTCCATTTCTAACCTCCATATAAGTTCGCAGGTCAGCCAAGTCAGAGCAGCACAAGTGCTCAGTCTTTGACTAATCAGCCTGCGTACTAGTATAAGTACACAGACACTTAAACTCTCGTTTAAGATTTTAGTCCGCAGAAACCCTAGCCAAGTGCTCAAAAACTGCACCTTTTCCAGCAAGTGCGCACCCCAACTAGAAGTTTCTGATAAGTGCGCAGAAACCCTAGTTGTGGTACCAGGAGAGAGAAAGCTGTAAAGCCTTGTGAAAATTTAAGTGCTCAACACAGACACAAGTGCGCACACTTTGAGATAAGTGCGCAGATGTTCCTGAGATAAGTGCACACCTTGAAATGTCATGTATGCAACTTATGAGCTAAGTACTCAACTCTTGAAACAAGTACTCAGAAATAAGAAACAAGTACTCAGTTTTATGAGCTAAGTGCGCAGAATAAGTGCGCAGACACGGCTGAAAAACACTCAAGTCATATCAGAAACATATCCAGGAGGTTTTCAATTGATCTGAAGTTCTTGAATGATGTTTCTACTGAAAATAACACTTTTTAAACACCTTAGAAATACCTTTTTTTTTTACGAGATTTTAAGGCAAAAACTAATGAAAATACTCAAGTTTGATAAACACTAAAATTTATAAAAATCTTGATAGTAAGAACTAACAAGAGAGGGTTTTGATATCTTTAAATAGATACAATCTAGAGCACAGAGGCTCTGATAACAAATTGTAGTCCCAAAATACTAGATCTTTAGTGTGCACAAGATTGTTATCACCTAGAAACACCTATTTGTTAGGTGTTTTAGGTGATTAATCAAGACAAGCAAAGAAACTAGATGAATATTGTAAGAACCGACACACAAGATGTATAAAAAGATAATTCCATTGATGATTTAGCACTGAACAACCATGGATATGATAATAAGTTCGCACCTGATCTTGTGCTACAAAAGATAATAACAAAAACCCTAAACCCTAGCTGCTGATAACTGTTCTATATATAGCCAAGGCTGATGGGCCTGCGCACTTAACTTAAGTGCGCAGAGCCCGTCTCCTTAGTACGCAGTCTAGGGTTTTCCACTACAACTTTACTATAATTACATAATAGACCCTCCAACTGAAACAAACAACTAAACATGCTCAAACCTGGTAACTGTGGTCTTATTCTAACCCAACAATGCCAGGAGGGAGAACGGCTCACTCAAGATTCAAGATTCCCATTAATGTTGATAATAATTCAATGTGCAATATCAAAAAACAGAGTGGTGTCGCTGAACTAATTCGGTCTGCTAAAATAATCATATGGGATGAAGCGTCAATGGCAAAACGACAGGCAATAGAGGCGGTGGATCGAATATTGCAAGACATTATAGGCGTTAGTCTCCCATTTGGTGGGAAGATAATGGTTATGGGAGGTGACTTTAGACAGGTGTTGCCTGTTATTAAACGAGGCACTCGAGCACAGATTGTAGACTCGAGCCTACGAATGTCTCATCTTTGGTCTTTGACTAAAAAGATGTGCTTGACCATAAATATTAGAGCGTTGACGGATCCGTGGTTTTCTGAATTTCTTTTAAGAGTCGGTGATGGAACTGAAGAATCAATTGAAGGAGACTTTATCCGCATACCCGATGACATGACAATTCAATGCACCAATAGAGAAAACTCTATAAAAGAATTGATCAATGCAATCTTTCCGTCAATCGAAGACAATGTATATTCTTCGGATTATATAATCTCTAGAGCAATATTATCCACTAAAAATGAGAGTGTTGACGAGATTAATAATCAAATGATTGACATTTTCCAAGGGGAGGAAAAAGTTTACTATAGTTTTGACGAGGCTGAAGACGATCACCACAACTTTTATCCGATCGAGTTCTTAAACTCACTGACGGTCAGTGGTTTGCCGCCTCATAAGCTCCGTTTAAAAATTGGATGCCCAATAATATTGTTGCGGAATATCGATCCATCACATGGCCTATGTAATGGGACACGATTGATATGTAAAGGTTTCCAACGCAATGTAATTGATGCGGAAATTGCTGTCGGTCAACATGCTGGAAAAAGAGTATTTTTGCCAAGAATCCCTCTGTGCCTTTCTGAAGATGACATGTTCCCATTCAAGCTAAAAAGAAAACAGTTTCCTATTCGACTTAGCTTTTCCATGACGATTAATAAAGCTCAAGGTCAGACAATTCCGCATGTTGGAGTTTATCTGCCGGAGTCTGTATTTTCACATGGACAAGTTTATGTGGCATTATCAAGAGGGATTTCAAGACAAAACACGAAGGTGTTAGTACATCTCGCCAAAGATTTTAAGCGACGGGGGGTATATACCTCAAATGTTGTCTACCGGGAAGTGTTGCGTGATGAATGAACAACATTTGAATCAAAATGAAAGTAAGTTTATAGATGTTGAGCCTTAAGTTTTTATATTCCGATTATATATTTTCATGGTATTATTCTTTATAAATTGCTAACAAAAACCTTTTTAGTTTCTCTGTTAGATAAATTAGAAATTTGTTATGGACGAACAAAGAAGAAATCGGAAGATATGTCAGGTATCAATTTCATTTAAGATTGTAGTTCAATTTATCCATCTATATACTCGGTTTTGATTAAACACATGCAAGAGACTAACATTGGTTTTTTTAGTGTCGACACATGCTCCAATAGAGGAGAAGATACAAGAAAGTCATTAGCCGGTGGTTGTATTGGTTAAACAGGAAGAGATATAAGAAACTCTAAGTATTATATCTGATGAAGAATGGTGGTCAAACCATGTTGATGAGGTAATTGAGATGTGTAAGGTTTATGAAAAAAAAATCTCATCACAATGCAAGAAGTTGACACGTGAATTGTTATTTGTAATTTTCTATGTTGATGACTTATATATTTCTTATTCATGTGTTTGTTTTTTTTAGATTAATATGTTTATGACTGATATGTAACCAAACTTTAAAACTCTCATGACATACATAGACCAAACCGATGCTACGCATAAAAAACTAATAGAAGTACAATACAATATATCACGAGAGAATTGAAAAACTAACAAAAAACGAGCAACAGATTGTAAATTACCATCGCCGCCGCAACGCGCGGGTTCCCTACTAGCATATATATATATATATATATATCGGATTTACAAATGCTTTAAAACATAAGCCATTTGATCGATATATACATATAATATGTTAGAGACCCGTGAACTTCATGGTAAAAAAATATAAAATTTAAGTGACAGAATATGCAATAAAATAACTTTATTTGACTTAATTAATACTTTAAAACATAACATGAAGCAAAATATGACACAATCTCTACCTTTTATTTACGCATAAAGTAAATGAAAAGTAAAACACGATATATATACATATAAAATTGGCATCAAGCATTCAAAACACAACAATATAAACTCATTATCATGATATGATATAAATATAGTAATATAAGTTCATGATAGAACTATATGTGATATAAGTACTATGCCAATGAAATGTCACAAAATATCTAATTTCTATGATTTTGTTTTATTAATTCACACATATTTTAAGCAAACCATGAACTATCAAGTTAATAATGAGATAAATTTTGAATTTAATGTTTGGGAAAATGGAAAACTAATGGAGATTAAAATCTGTCATTTGAATAGCAAACATGAAACACCCCTTAGTTTTTTTTTTTTTTTTGAACGGCAAACTTCTTCATATTCAACACCCAAACATATCTACAACAAGTCTCCATGAGCAAGTTGCTAAAAAGGAAACAGTAAGTTTACATCACCCACACACACCCATTACAATTACATCCCAAAGTTATACAAAATCAAACTTTCTCCATTTTTCCCACTCCCAATTTTCTTTCGGTGCCCCGGCTTTAACCCACATAAAAGAAGTTGCTTTAATGTCTGCCATTAATCGATCTAGCTCCACCCTCTTGCCCTTGAAGATCTTTTCGTTACGCCATTTCCATGAAACACCCCTTAGTTGCATCAAATCTTCTAAAACATAGCAAAATCATCAAAAAAAAAAAGATTTTTAATATACATATAAACATAACTATAAGCACAGCTCAAGATCATGACATAAGATTGCAATTTGTTGTTTGAGACCATTGAACGCTAAGATTGAAATATGTCATTTGAATACCAAACACTTCTTAATTACAGCAAATCTATCAAACAAAATCGAGAACAAAACATAAAGTATTAAGGATAACTATCTACCAGAACAAAGATTACATAACAGTCACATCTCTTGTGCATCTAGTTACTTTTCTGCCTTTCCATAACCAACTCCTGAAGTATTACAAAAGAGGCAAACAAAATTATGATAATAATTACATTTAAAATTTTACATTTGGTCATACTTGACCATACTCGATTACAAAAGTCAACAATGTATGGAAATCTTATGAAAAGATACAAACCTAAATTCTATCAGTTGCCCATTTTTTTATGTTCTTCTCCTCCCATGTTTCAGCCTATAAAAGAGTAGCATTAAATTTTAATGCATCACATATCTAAAAGAATTTGATAATCTGATAAAGAAAATATAAAGTAATAGTCTAGCAAAATTTCTTAAAGAGTATGAAGAAAAAAAATTAGACTTCACACCGGTAGCTTAAAGGTAATAATTATGATCAAACTAATATACCATTGTGTTCCATAGTCTCAAAGCTCTTGCACAGGAAAATCACCAACATCTGTTTATGCTCTAAGGTCACCCAACTCCATACCTGCATAGAAGAAAAAAATGATTTGTGATTTCACAGCAAAAATAAACTTCCAGCCTCAAGGTTAATGTAAATCAACACTTCTGTATAAAACACAACAAATGAGGCATAGTGGGTGATTAGTTGGGTCAAAATGGGTAATTTTGGAACCGGTTAAAATAGGTATGGTTGTGTTGAGGAAAGCACTTACTGTTCCGTCTTTCAATAGGTACTAAAATTAGTGTGTTAAATCAAATTACTACAATTTTCGTTTTACATATGCACTCACTTTATGAAACAAAATGATGATCTACTTGATCAAGGAGGATAACTTGCTAGTAGCATTTATGAGTATTAAAACAAACCTGCAAAGCAGGCTCCCAGGTCCTTCCCTCGTTTCGCTACAAGTTTTACCCAATAACATTGATGGTCTATTACCTTATGCACCAATTTTTCCAGCAATAGTGGATCCCATTAAACATGACATGCATTCACTTTCTGGAAGTTCAGATAAACCAACAAATAGATAAACTACCATATGTGTATCCTATGAATAAAACTTGTTCAACCAGTATATATCAGTCACATAAACTTCGTCATGAAGAAATGACGAATATAATATTTTAATAATCAATGCAAATTTGATTACCAAAAAGAAGTTTAGTGATTATGAAGCAGGGAAATAATAAAGCAAATGAGGAACAACTTCCTAAGTCATAGATCAAAAGCTAACTGCTAAGAGATGTGTACGCAATAAAAAATATCCACCAAAAATATTCAGTAGGGTTATTACCTAAGATATGAAATTAGAAGAAAGTAACCATTTTAAAGAGTAAGCATATTATGTATAGATTTTGGCTCTTTCTGTTGTATCTACATTCTACACATGTCTTATATAATACATAACATAGGCTTAACAGGTCGTGAAGAATAAAACCACTAAATTATGTATCAGTACCAGTCAATAAATCACTTGGATTATATTGAAATTTGGTTAGATTATAAAGAGGCATGTTATTTACACACTAACAACTTTTAGGTTTGCACAGCCCTCTACGGCTCGTAGAGGGCTCTACGGGCCGTAGAGGGTGTCAGTGCAATTAATGCGAGTAACCTCTACGGCCCGTAGACCTCTCTACGGCCAGTAGAGGTGGGTTGTTGAGAGGCATTTAAACCCTAGACGGCCCGTAGAGACCTCTACGAGCCGTAGAGGGTACGAGGTACGAGAATATTCAATGATCAGACTGACTTTGCAGTGTGTCAGTCTGAAAATTCTAGACCTCTACGGGTCGTAGAGGTCTCTACGACCCGTAGAAAAGTTGGTAGTTGGGAGCATTAAACCCTATACGGCCCGTAGAGACCTCTACGGCCCGTAGAGGTCCAGATATATTCTTCTTCCTTGTCTCCTTTTCTCAGACAACGAAAATTTAAAAAAAAAACGGAGCACGAAAAATCTGATCGATTCCAAGCTACCGCGATGTCTTCGGGCCACTACAGTAATGTTTCGGAGCAATGGGAGCATTCGTATACCATATCTCACGTCTCGGAAAGCCTTTTCGGACCCGTGGTGGAACGTGGTGAGGAGGAGGTTAGATCCGTTGTTCACGGTAATGACGGGAATGCGCTACCCGATTTGAACCTGCTACCCGATTTGAACCTGCTGCCCGGTTTGAACCAGGAGTATGGGACTTATCATTCGCATGAGGAGGGTCATGGCAGCTTCAAGGGATCGCACGAGGGAGGTGATAACGGTGGCTACGAACCTGTCCCGGAGGTTTCGTTTGAAACAAATCAGGTGTGTTTAATAGTGTACATATTTAGACTCGTATATTTAGCCCCGTACATATATTTGTTTTAGGGTTTGTGAGATTTGAACTCGTATTGTGACACCCGGCAATCTCCTGTAACTAACTTTCGAAAACTTAGTAAGTCTACCTTAGCGAGATGCGCATACGTTACACAAAACAGGGTCAGTCGAGTGGAGTCGCATACCATTGGGGTTTTAACATACGCAAGTCTCGAGTCCCGGGAATTGGTGAACGAGGGTGGACGTGTTTATTTCCATGTATTATGTGTTTATAATCATTATGTGACTTGTCGGTATGTGAAAACGTGTTAACATATGTTAAAACGGAGTTTAACGCACAAAATACCCTGCACCAGACCCTATAGGCGATTAGCATGACCCTATAGGCGATTAGCATGATCCATAGGCGATTAGCATGATCCTATAGGCGAGTAGCATGATCCTATAGGCGATTATGGGGCTAATCGCCTATAGTGAAGGCGATTAGCAGCCCTAATCGCCTGATAAAGCTGCATAATCGCCTATAAGGTGCCTGACGACTAGAAACGCCTATAAATACCACCCTTGACCTCCTAAACACCATTCATGCAACCCTAGCCGTCCCATAACCCTTACCAACACACAAACACTCTCTGGAACTCGTTTTTACATCAAAACATCCATTTCTAAGCTTATTCCATCAATTTCTCTTAAATCCAAGGTGTGTTCTTCAAACCCAAACCTTTAAATGATTATATTTTACTCCCTAAACGTCCAGACCTGACTTATAAATGTTTTTGTCTTTGAAAATCCATTTAAAACCGTTTTTAAACAAACCCACACCTTTACATGTGTTATATGTGTTATATGTGATTAAAGATAGGGTTTTTAGGATTGAATCATGGTTGTTTTTGTGTTGTTATGATGTTTATGGCTGTTATAAGTTAATATGATGATGTCCTAGGAGTTTTAATGGTTTTGGTTGTGTATTGTTGATACTTGATGTTTTGACCCATTTGAAGGATTTTGAATGATTAAGGATGATATGAGGTGTGTTGTTGATTGTTTGATGTTAGGGTTTGCTCTAGGATGATGTTAGAACAGTAGGATGCTATCGGACAACGTGGTTATGTGATTAAATCTGGATATTTGCTATTTAGGGCAAGTTCTTGCATGTTGATGTGATATTTTCATGTTAAGTTGCTATTTTGGGAAAACGCTCGCATTCGGGACTGTTAGAATGATGGAAACTTAGGGGTTTTGCTTGAAATATGTTTGTTAATGTGTTAGGATGATTATTGGGTGTTTTTACACGTTTCGGATCTGATTTGGAGGGTTAAACGCGCGAAAAACCACATCAGCTGTGCTATAGGCGATTATGAATCCTAATCGCCTATGCTATAGGCGATTAGGGGCATAATCGCCTGAATGGAGGGCCTACTCGTGTATACTATAGGCGATTAGGGTCATAATTGCCTTCATTTCATGCAATTGTGATCCTAATTGCCTTCATTTCATGCAATTGTGACCCTAATCACTAGTTAAGCCCTGAATTGCATACCTTATGACCATAATCGCCTGAAATGCATGTGATTAGCCCTAATCACATATAATAAGGGGCGATTAGCAGCCCAGTAGCAGACTCGTGTCCCACCGACTTTAGGGCCCAGCACGCAGCAGACCCAGTAGCAGCCCGGGACGTCCTCGCAGCAGCCGCCGCCGCCGCCTGATGATACGATATTTTATTTCTGATTCTGTTATGTGGTTACTTTAAACAATCTTTATTTTGAACACTCATGTTAACGTTTAGTTATATCGTTTTGCTTATATAAACGTTTGTGTTAACGTTTTACACGCTTATCGAGACGACATCAAAAAATTTAAAAAAATTAAACAATTAAAATTTATTTTTTATTGTAACTATTCTGATGATTCACTACGCTCGTGGTTATTTACTAAACAATTAAAATGTTAAAAAAAAAAACAACTCCTCTACGGGTCGTAGAGACCTCTACGGGCCGTAGAGGGTGCCTAATCTAGTTTATGTTATATTAATTTTTTCCAATAAAGAAGTCAGCGAACTGGTAGCCCAGATGGTCCCCATATACGAAATAAGACTAGTGTGTGTTTGTGTGATAATGTGCCCAAGATCGAACCTCGTCCCAAACGTTTTTTGTTTTTTTTGTCTACGACCCGTAGAGGTCTCTACGGGCCGTAGGCAAAACATAAACATCCATCATCCCTTCTTCATTGCCAAAAAAATTAAAGACTACCTCTACGGGTCGTAGAGGTCTCTACGGCACGTAGGTAATCATTACAATGATTGAAATCATACAATCATTGGTAATGATTACCTACGGCCCGTAGACCTCTCTACGACCCGTAGAAGTATCAAAATTATGCCTATACGGGCCGTAGAGCCCTCTACGGCCCATATAGGGTTGTCTGAATAAAAAGTCAAATTGTGTGAATATCCGGAGCCATTATAAAAGCAATTTGAAGTCAACAATATGGCTGATTCATTTTACGTATGAGAGATTAAATTATTCAGATGACAAGTAACAACGACAGAAGGTAAATGGGTTTAAGACACAGATAATCGATCATAAAACCCAATCTTAAACACCAATTCCCATTGCATAACCTATAATAATCATAATAAGATGAAAAAAGTTAGGGTTTAAAAAAAAAACTAACCGATGAAAAAATTTATCTTTAATCAACATTAGGGTATCAAGAATAATGAAAGCAATCTTAATCAATCAGGGTTTCCAAATAGAATGTAATTTTTATAAAAAAAAAAATTGCACACAGATTATAGATAGATAAATATAAAAGCGGATCTGACCTTCTTTGCTTGCAATGGAAGAGGAAGAGTTTAGGGTTTTCGTAGAGTGAAAACGGCAATTGTTATGTTATATTGTTTTGAGCGGCAATCACCAAGATCAAACAATGATTCTATACGTATAACAAAATCAGAAAACATATACGACTAACAGAGGAGAAATATGCAGAAACATAATATGTATAGTGGACGGATGATACCTTAGATTGGAGAATCCTTTTAGTCAATGAAAGGGGAAACATAGATGTGAATGAGGAGGATGACATTGTGAAAAAATAATTGTATGGTTTATAAACTGTGGATCAACATACTGGTTACAGAAGAGGCTGTGGAATGAAGGAGATGAAGAGGTAGGGTTAGAGCCACGGAATGAAGGAGTTGAAAACAGTAGGGTTTTTGATACGTTTTACAAAGAAAAACCTACAAAAACTTCTAAGAAAATCAAGAGAGGAGAGATTGAAAGCATAAAGCTTCTTTTCATAATTTTTCTTCCATAATCGTTTCACAAAATCATGGACTTATATAGGCATACAAAATACGTAAGTGGGAGAATGAAACATAGGAACATGGACTTAGTGGTTATGCCCACTAACATATAAAGTAAAGTAAACAACTCACAAAACATAAAACAAGGAACAAGTGCATGGAAATGGGAACACGGGTAATATGGATTGCATGAAAACATGGAGTATGGCACCACGTAGTGTGGCACGTATTAGTTTTATTATTTGGGTATATCTTTGGATACGGGTCAGGGGCGGGGCATGCATTTTGAAAAAAGCATTGTAAGGCTGACATGTTTTAGATGAGGCTCTAGTAAAACGCCACATGTCGCCTGACTTACTCCTTTATTAGGTAGGGTAGATTGTGTATGTTTTAGCCATTACCATGGAAATTATGACACTCGAATGAGCAAAGTACATCCACAACTACACAATAGATGATTAATTAAGTGATACACATGATGATAAATGGGATCACACCAACATCCTTCGAATATTGTTTATGAGTTACAACATGATGTGTAATTAATCCTAAGGTCATGGGGATGGTGGAGTGATCGATCATGTGTATAACCATAATTACGATAGACATAAATTCACGTAATTGTGGATGTAATTTACTCGTTATGAATGTCAAAAATGCCATGGAAGTAACTAAAACAAAACCAAACTCAATCTTATTCCCATTTCAACTTCGCATAGGTTAGCAGCTTGTGAGTTTTCTTTGTAAGGAAGAATTGATATGGTAGTATGTTCGGTAAGTGCGATTAAGAGAATACTACACATCTTTTATATATGCATTACTACAAATGACTTCATGTACAAACATTTATAATATTACTATAATGGCATAGTACGTAATAACATATAATGACTATAAAACATGCTTAATTTATGAATGTTTGACTATCAAAACAGCAAATTAAACATTATGTACCAGAAAAACATTAAAGGATACTTATGAAACGTTTTATTTAGTAATGAAATATTAAAGATTAAAATTTAATATAATAGTAAATGAATTTGTTTTTTAATTCAAATTTGTTGCAACGGCTATCATTCCATCAAACATAACTCCTTTTGGGCTTCTTTGCTTATATTTTATCACAAAGATTATTATCAGTCTTGTAGAAACTTATGTAACATACTCTAATATATAATACAAAATAGTAATTTGAAAATTCTACTTAAAAGCTCATAGATGAATGATACTGAAAAATAATATGTGATATGATATTATTTTGTAAGACCGATTCAAGTAGTTTAATATAAGGAAAAGTTATGTAAGAGCATTCACAACCCATCTCCCATTCCCTCCCCCCTTCCCTCCCCCCCTTCTTAAAATTTAAGAAAATCCTACAAAAACTCACTCCATCCCAACCCCTTTCCCCATATCTCATTTCTAAAATTTACAAAAAACCTATGTTGAGCCCCCATATATGGGGTCTTCCATCCTTCCCCCATATCATTTAATAATAATAAAATAATACAAATGAAAGGTGGAGTGAATTAATGTTGGTTGTAAAGAAATAAAATAATAATAAAAAAAGCTTATAGGGGATATGAATGGGGAATGGGATGTGAGAGATTTTGCAAAAGTGAGTGGCAAATTTAGAAAACTATAATTTTTCCTTAAATTATATGGTTAGGGATGGGGGATGGGTTGTGAATGCTCTTACAGTAACAAAAATACAACATTGGCCAAGTAAAATATCTGAGAAGACATAACATGATATGTGATAAACCATATATCCCAAGGTAGTGGTTTAGCAAAAAAATTGGCAACAGAAATTAACTTCTTATTATTTATAGACAATAACATCCTACAACGAGGAAAGTGTTATGTAACCATCGATGTTAGTCACATCTTGAAATAATTAATTATGTACGTTGCTATATCATATGATACATTAATTCAATATACCTTAATTTTAACCAAACCGATCTGAACGTAAACAGTAGAGTTTGTGTGTGTTAGAAATAATCGGTTAAATCGAAAAGTAAGAACTAGATGTTTGGGGGAACACCACGACTACTTTTATTAAACTGAGAATAAAAGTTTAGAACATTCTTTTTTTATATTTTACTAGGTTAGAGTCTCGTGTGTACACACGGTATATCCCCTAGTCTAATGAGAAAATTCTATAAAGATTATAGTGTATAAGTTTTATTTATTGAAAGTTACATAATACAATTCGTATGGATTTTTTTTGTATGCAAAATATTATTAAAAAGTTTAATGTTACCCAATAATGGATATATGAATCAACAAATGTTTGATTTAATGTGATTTAAATGTATATATGAATGAATAATAACATATTTTTTGTAATGAAATGCAAATGAAGAGTAAAATTCAAAGTAAATATAGTTTAACAAATCATACAACTAAAAAAATTATAAAAACGTTTTAGTGTTTGGGATATAATAATTTTACTTCTTGGTTTTTTTGTTAACCCTCGACTCATTATAGTTACCCACTACCCATTCTTGGGCATGAGTATATTTATCCAACTCAACACCTAAACCAAAGCAATCCTTTAACCGACCAACCCCGTATATCCATTAAATAAATATGTCTAGTCTTAACAATATATTTAATCCAATTTAGCTCACAATTAATCTCAACCAAAGCAAAAGAACTAACAATACTTTGACCCAAGTTGTAACCTACACCCTTGTTAACTCTTTGACTAAAAGTAGTCAAAATATAGAGATTGCAAAATAGAACGCGGATAATGGATCTAGTCATCATTATTGCACCCAATTGCATCAAATGTTCGAATCAGATAATAAATGACCCTGCTCTACATATTTATTATTCTAAGGAATAGAAACTTTTTTAACGCTTTAGGCAACTTTACAACCCTTTTCATTGTTGCTGATGGGTCAACCCATTAAAAAAAACATAATCCAAACCAACCGATTCACAAAAAAAAGGGTCAAACTGCAATTTCTACACGTATAAAAAACAAAAGCAATTTCAACTTTTAAAGTTACTTATCATCATAAACTTCGGTTGTCTTTTTAGCTGCCTAATAAGTCTCATTTCTCCCCTTTTGCTCACCAATCTTCACAACTTGGTGTCTCCATATACTTCCAGAGACTGTCACATAACGGCTTGGTTTTAAAAAGCGTACATATGGTAAATACTTCATATCAAGAATGTGAGATCATCATAAACTTGTGTCTTGTTTCTGGCATAGCGTACGTATCATAATAATTGGATTTAATTATACCTCCAATTCTAACTATGTTAAAGGGGATATATACTTTTATTGCTAGCACCTTTTTAAATAAACTAAAAGAATAACATGATGATTTTATATGAACGGTGCATATTGAAATTCTTGTCTCTTGTATTGTACTATCATAAATTTAAATATATTTTAACATAAATCATTCATTAGAGAACGAAAATATGTGTTAATCATAGAGCGATGATTAACAAATTACATATGCATAAACATGTTAATTAGTAACATTTAACTTAAAAGCAATAGTTATAAACTGCCTTTGGTCCCCACTCCCCAATATGAATATGGATCAAAACTGTAGCAGTCATTCATTATCACACGCCCAAAGAGACCAGAGGGGATAGTTATTTGGACTCATTTACTCAAGAGAGTGATTGAACCAGAGAAAATGTAAGACACAAAAATATTTTGAAGAGAGCAGCCCATACAGGTTAAAAGTCACACTCACATAAAGGGTGATCTAATACATGATTCTAGAGGTTTCAGAAAAACCGCAAACCAAATAAAAACCGAAAACCGAACCGTAATCGTAACCGAAAAAACCAATCCGGACAACAAATTTGGTGTTTGGTTTGGTTTTAACCAGAACCGAATTGCTTATTCGGTGTTTGGTTTGGTTTTTGGTTCTACATTTTTTTTTATTTGGTTTACTTGGATAACCGAATAAACCGGTAAAATAATTAATTATTAAATAAAAATAATAATATTTAATAACTCATATATAATATATAAGCACAAAATATTAAACCCAACCCAAAATAAATAAAGCCTACCAATTTATAGAGGTAATAATTTGAGTATAAACTAGTAAACTAGGGTTCATTTTACTATTTGTAATTTTTATGATGTTTTTATTTACGTTGTTTGATTTTTTGGTTTATATTTATTGCAAACTTTCTTTTCGAATTTTGGAACATATAGGTATATAAGTTAGAGATAAAAAAAACTTCGTTTCAATTTGGTTTGTTTGGTTGAATTTGGTTTTAAACCGAAACTGAACCGAATTCAATTTGGTTGAATTTGGTTTGGTTTTCATATTCCTAATTTGGTTTGGTTTGGTTTTTGGTTTGAGGTACAAAAATTTGAAAACCAAATAAACCGAATCGAATAAACCAAATAAACCGTAAACCGAATCGATGAACACCCCTACATGATTCCCCATATATCATTCATAAAAAAATAGCTTATTATATAATAATACTTTCTGTAATCAATTTTGAGTTTTTGACACACATTACTTACTGAAAGTTACATAAAAGGATTATAAGGCTTGGGTAAAAAGTGTTTATGATCAACCCAGCTCAACCAATATGAACCTGTACCAGATAATTATCATTTTGACAAAACCGATATGGTCTACTTGCCCCCAGTAAATAACCATTTATTATTATGTCACCTGATGACCTGAATCTCACAACTGAGGGGCGGATGACATGAACATTACATGAATTGAGGCCACTTACACCCTTTGCAAATTCGACAAGAAGCCGACTGCCATTTAAGTCTCTACTGTTCAAGCTATATCTTGCATCATTAGCATCCCGAGGACCACAAAATTCCTGTTGTTACAAAATACAAAGACAGAGAGCAAAACCAGAAACCCATAATCATGTAATTAATCCATCATAATTTTTCATGACCAACTATAACTTCCCTTTATAAGAAAAAGAAAAGAGGGGATGGAGGGGTACATACAACAAATGCAAAGCCGTGCTTCATATCCACATCTCGTACTCTGCCAAAACGGTTGCCAGAAACAATAAGGCCATCATTACTTAAGTACTTGAAGTGCATCATACATTATCATCGCCCATCAAAACATAAACACCATTTTTGGATTGTTAACAATTCCATAAAAACACGAACTAAGACTACAGAAAGTATCGTCAAAAGTCTCCTAACACTCTGGCAAGACTTCCCACCTTTTTTCCGCCATTTGACCTCCAAGTCGGGCAAAAGCCCGAAAACCTTCAACAAATTCATTCAAGTTAAATCACATACACCATCTACAAGCACAAGGTCCCTCCATAGATAATCAATTATGTCCTGTTCGTCTATGGGGAAACATGACCATCTAAGTATAGTTGCTGACTACCTATTGTTCTCTCTCTTTTTTTTCTTATGTTTGTTGATCACAACTATTTTCAATGATTATGTCCCATCAGCCTAAAATTCTTGACAAAAAAAAAAAGAAAACAAAAGAAATACAAATTACAGGTCTGGCATCGAGAATTGTCATTTTAAATTCTATAAGCATTGTCGTCTTAAGTTCTCCAAGTAACCATTTGATTGAAAACGTGTTAACTAATGGTTCCATCAAACAATAAGAAAAAGAAATATAGAATCAGAACATGCTTCTTACCTGAGCCCATCTAAACGCGATGGCAAATCCATATGAGAATATATATCAGAGAATATTCCAAGGACCTTCTGATCATGTTGCTGAAGTGTAGTCCAAAAATTATCAGCCTGCCCAAGAAGAAAGAGTATTACATTTCTTGGATTAAGTTTGAACTTAGATAATGATCTTTAATTACCTTTTCTTGTGACTAATTCTTAATACTATTATCCATATTCTTCTTTTTCTTATGCGGACCTCTTATATTTCGGGTGTTCTAGCCTTTTCATAGACCACGGTAAAATAACTTTCACCATTCTACAAATTTGGACATAAAAGCATCTGTAAGCAAGCATGATAAAATACAAACACATAAAAAATGGAACTTAGATATCACCCGAATCATGAGTAACAGACTGAAAAAAAACATGGAACACGCCAAAGATTTAGAAAAATAACTAAGCAATACCTAGAAAATTATAGACATGCATAAGCCTACAAATCTACACCAAAATTTAAATTAACTTTGAAAAAATCTAACAAAAAACATGAAATTTGACCACCAGAAAAGTGAAAGAAAATGCATAAGAATTCAAAAATTACCTACATCAATAACTGGAAGAAGATAAACCCCAATAACAATACCCAAGAGGATGAGTGCGCCATGAGGATGAGTGCATGAGATTGAGGGATATATACAAAATCGCCAAGAAGGAGGCGAAAAAGGCGGTGACATAGGCAAAGAACAACGCCTATAAGCAGGTTTTCAAAACACTGTAGGCTATTTATTGTTATAGGTAGAATCAATAAAGCATTCAAAACATTAAAAAAACAGAAAGAAAAAAACACATGGCATTATCTAATGCTACAATAAATTGTCAACCTTTCATTATCCATACCATCAAAAGCCTTGACCTTGCTACTTTGTTACTATGGTTAGATTAAGATCCTTAATCATTTGATAATATAGTGTGGATTAACATCTCTTTTGGTGGAGTAAAAAACAGTTTCCGACATATATACATCTCATCTAACCACATTCGTTATAATTTGGTTCTACAAAGATATCTAGTATGTTAAATAGACAAAAGTACCTTAAGAGTAAATGACCTCCCCTCACGACCATCAGGGAATAACACTGTAAAGAGTTTCTTATCTATTTTCACAGCCACACTGAATTTAACATAAAAAAATAAGGCAGAAAAAATTAAACAGTATTATACAAAGATAGGTAATGTAATGTAATGTAACGTAATGGAGGATGAGCTTGAGAAAGTAAGTCAAGCAACGACAAACTCCAATAAACAGATCATGAGGTTAACGAATATACAATATTCTTATGAAACAATTTATACGTAAAAACATATTATGCTACATATCATTTTCATCATGAAAACAAATAAAGTCAATTAGAGGAAAGCTATGGAAACCTTTTTGCCATGGTGAGGACTTTGCTTCTCCGGGGATTGAGTCATAGCTGATGGAATTACCGCATTACCACCACCGCTATCTCCCTACAACAAAAAGTATCACATCATAAAAAAAAAATCAACCTAAAAATACAATTTTTGCTGACTAACATCACTATGTAATAGGATCATACATATATTACATAGATACTCCATGTGTTTTCTAAAAGCTAACACCTTTAAGTACTAAGATTTTTTTATAACATAAACAAACAAACCAATGCAATTAAGCCACTACACCATTAAATTAAAATAACAATTGAATCGACACATGCTTAGAATCAATAATACAAAATCAAACTGTCACTAAAACATATAAGATTAGTGAAACCAACCCATATAAAAAAGTAAGTATTTCGTTCATGTACGAATCATATGTTTACAGCATTAATATCCACAAACACATATAATTAATTAGTGTTACAAATCGAAGAGAAGCATTTAAGTAAGCATGAGTGCTATTGTATTACTAAACACTATGCATACCTTAATAAGTCATGTTTTCTTGTCAAGCTCATACTTTTGATCATTTGCCATATTTCCATCACCTGCAAATAGCCAAAAAAGGACAGAATTGATGATAAATCCTTTGTATAAGAACACACATAGTCCCGTATGAAACATTAGCAATCTCATATTTTCAAATAAGATCGATGAAATTCTAGATTCCTTAGTATTGGGATGGACCGGCGCTGGTTTGATTGTAGGGATGGATAATGTAAGATTTGAGATGATATATTGAAAATAGTTACCTGTGTGTGTGCTGTGTTTGATAACCGTGGAAGAAGAACAGGCGACAGGGTAAATGAAAAAGAGAGAAGGAAAATAAGAATGAGCGGCATATGAAAATGAGAAACCCTACATCATCAGACTTTTATATGGCGGGTTAGATGGTTACAACTCGGAGCTCCATGTATAGTTGGAGTCTGACGTGGACACTCTAAAAATGCTGAATTCAACCCAAGTGACCTCAATTATTATATAGATAGATTGAAAGGTGAATTTCATAAAAAAACATGCACACGGGCCTTAAAGCAAGGACCGGTGCAACACAAGGATTACAACATATACAATGGGTATGACGCCCAATCTCTCCACATCAAATTCTTAAACTTATATCTAGCTTTTAACCAATGAAAAGAAAGAGACTTCACTCTAGCGATAACATCTAAAACTTTGGCCTCCTTGTTTTCGAAAACCTTGTCATTCCTAGCGATCCAAATAGCCCAAATCGTTATCATAACAATCCCTTGAATAATCTTCTGCGCTTCCTTATTATTGTTCCTTTTCTCAAGAGTTAACAAGTCTTTGATGTCAAAAGCAAAATAGGGGCCTATTCGACACCAAAAGCTAATAGCCGAATACCCCGAAGCTCCAACCACAACAAGTAAAAACATGCAGCGATGTCTCCGACTCAGCTTCACAAAGCACACGGTTGTCATCCGGAATCAAAATTTGTCTTTTGCGAAGCGCTGCTCGAGTTGGGATTCTGTCCATTTCTAACCTCCATATAAGTTCGCAGGTCAGCCAAGTCAGAGCAGCACAAGTGCTCAGTCTTTGACTAATCAGCCTGCGTACTAGTATAAGTACACAGACACTTAAACTCTCGTTTAAGATTTTAGTCCGCAGAAACCCTAGCCAAGTGCTCAAAAACTGCACCTTTTCCAGCAAGTGCGCACCCCAACTAGAAGTTTCTGATAAGTGCGCAGAAACCCTAGTTGTGGTACCAGGAGAGAGAAAGCTGTAAAGCCTTGTGAAAATTTAAGTGCTCAACACAGACACAAGTGCGCACACTTTGAGATAAGTGCGCAGATGTTCCTGAGATAAGTGCACACCTTGAAATGTCAAGTATGCAACTTATGAGCTAAGTACTCAACTCTTGAAACAAGTACTCAGAAATAAGAAACAAGTACTCAGTTTTATGAGCTAAGTGCGCAGAATAAGTGCGCAGACACGGCTGAAAAACACTCAAGTCATATCAGAAACATATCCAGGAGGTTTTCAATTGATCTGAAGTTCTTGAATGATGTTTCTACTGAAAATAACACTTTTTAAACACCTTAGAAATACCTTTTTTTTACGAGATTTTAAGGCAAAAACTAATGAAAATACTCAAGTTTGATAAACACTAAAATTTATAAAAATCTTGATAGTAAGAACTAACAAGAGAGGGTTTTGATATCTTTAAATAGATACAATCTAGAGCACAGAGGCTCTGATAACAAATTGTAGTCCCAAAATACTAGATCTTTAGTGTGCACAAGATTGTTATCACCTAGAAACACCTATTTGTTAGGTGTTTTAGGTGATTAATCAAGACAAGCAAAGAAACTAGATGAATATTGTAAGAACCGACACACAAGATGTATAAAAAGATAATTCCATTGATGATTTAGCACTGAACAACCATGGATATGATAATAAGTTCGCACCTGATCTTGTGCTACAAAAGATAATAACAAAAACCCTAAACCCTAGCTGCTGATAACTGTTCTATATATAGCCAAGGCTGATGGGCTGCGCACTTAACTTAAGTGCGCAGAGCCCGTCTCCTTAGTACGCAGTCTAGGGTTTTCCACTACAACTTTACTATAATTACATAATAGACCCTCCAACTGAAACAAACAACTAAACATGCTCAAACCTGGTAACTGTGGTCTTATTCTAACCCAACAATGCCAGGAGGGAGAACGGCTCACTCAAGATTCAAGATTCCCATTAATGTTGATAATAATTCAATGTGCAATATCAAAAAACAGAGTGGTGTCGCTGAACTAATTCGGTCTGCTAAAATAATCATATGGGATGAAGCGTCAATGGCAAAACGACAGGCAATAGAGGCGGTGGATCGAACATTGCAAGACATTATAGGCGTTAGTCTCCCATTTGGTGGGAAGATAATGGTTATGGGAGGTGACTTTAGACAGGTGTTGCCTGTTATTAAACGAGGCACTCGAGCACAGATTGTAGACTCGAGCCTACGAATGTCTCATCTTTGGTCTTTGACTAAAAAGATGTGCTTGACCATAAATATTAGAGCGTTGACGGATCCGTGGTTTTCTGAATTTCTTTTAAGAGTCGGTGATGGAACTGAAGAATCAATTGAAGGAGACTTTATCCGCATACCCGATGACATGACAATTCAATGCACCAATAGAGAAAACTCTATAAAAGAATTGATCAATGCAATCTTTCCGTCAATCGAAGACAATGTATATTCTTCGGATTATATAATCTCTAGAGCAATATTATCCACTAAAAATGAGAGTGTTGACGAGATTAATAATCAAATGATTGACATTTTCCAAGGGGAGGAAAAAGTTTACTATAGTTTTGACGAGGCTGAAGACGATCACCACAACTTTTATCCGATCGAGTTCTTAAACTCACTGACGGTCAGTGGTTTGCCGCCTCATAAGCTCCGTTTAAAAATTGGATGCCCAATAATATTGTTGCGGAATATCGATCCATCACATGGCCTATGTAATGGGACACGATTGATATGTAAAGGTTTCCAACGCAATGTAATTGATGCGGAAATTGCTGTCGGTCAACATGCTGGAAAAAGAGTATTTTTGCCAAGAATCCCTCTGTGCCTTTCTGAAGATGACATGTTCCCATTCAAGCTAAAAAGAAAACAGTTTCCTATTCGACTTATGTTGATGCACTTTCTGTGGACGTCACTGTCGAATAGACTAGGGTTGAGTCTAGGTATAGTGTTACATGAGATTGTGGTGATCCATAAGGGCATTTTATGGATCTGACGCAGTTGTAAAATATAGGACAAAACAGATCCAGGTTCGACCTATATACAACTAGGGCGAATGTGGAAGTGATCCACATTCGACCAGTATAACTGGGCGAATGTGGAAATACTCCACATTCGACCAGTAACAAGGGGCGAAGGTGGAACTTGGGTTTTGTACTATAAATAGCAATCTCATGTGTTTGTTATCATTTGGTGATTTGAGCTGGTACTTTGAATGCTCTCAAGGGGGAGGTTATGCCCAACCTCCCCCGGCCCCGAGATAGATGTTTATCCTACTGATGACAGTGTCTGTAACCGTTTCTGTAGTAATACGAATCTGTGATGACGTTGTTATCGTTATATTTCTGTCTCGTCTCGAATTCCCCGTCTGAAACGAGTTGTTTACGCTTAATCGATCCGCGAGTTCGGTCCGTAACCGGATTCTCAACTTAGCTTTTCCATGACGATTAATAAAGCTCAAGGTCAGACAATTCCGCATGTTGGAGTTTATCTGCCGGAGTCTGTATTTTCACATGGACAAGTTTATGTGGCATTATCAAGAGGGATTTCAAGACAAAACACGAAGGTGTTAGTACATCTCGCCAAAGATTTTAAGCGACGGGGGGTATATACCTCAAATGTTGTCTACCGGGAAGTGTTGCGTGATGAATGAACAACATTTGAATCAAAATGAAAGTAAGTTTATAGATGTTGAGCCTTAAGTTTTTATATTCCGATTATATATTTTCATGGTATTATTCTTTATAAATTGCTAACAAAAACCTTTTTAGTTTCTCTGTTAGATAAATTAGAAATTTGTTATGGACGAACAAAGAAGAAATCGGAAGATATGTCAGGTATCAATTTCATTTAAGATTGTAGTTCAATTTATCCATCTATATACTCGGTTTTGATTAAACACATGCAAGAGACTAACATTGGTTTTTTTAGTGTCGACACATGCTCCAATAGAGGAGAAGATACAAGAAAGTCATTAGCCGGTGGTTGTATTGGTTAAACAGGAAGAGATATAAGAAACTCTAAGTATTATATCTGATGAAGAATGGTGGTCAAACCATGTTGATGAGGTAATTGAGATGTGTAAGGTTTATGAAAAAAAAATCTCATCACAATGCAAGAAGTTGACACGTGAATTGTTATTTGTAATTTTCTATGTTGATGACTTATATATTTCTTATTCATGTGTTTGTTTTTTTTAGATTAATATGTTTATGACTGATATGTAACCAAACTTTAAAACTCTCATGACATACATAGACCAAACCGATGCTACGCATAAAAAACTAATAGAAGTACAATACAATATATCACGAGAGAATTGAAAAACTAACAAAAAACGAGCAACAGATTGTAAATTACCATCGTCGCCGCAACGCGCGGGTTCCCTACTAGCATATATATATATATATATATATATATCGGATTTACAAATGCTTTAAAACATAAGCCATTTGATCGATATATACATATAATATGTTAGAGACCCGTGAACTTCATGGTAAAAAAATATAAAATTTAAGTGACAGAATATGCAATAAAATAACTTTATTTGACTTAATTAATACTTTAAAACATAACATGAAGCAAAATATGACACAATCTCTACCTTTTATTTACGCATAAAGTAAATGAAAAGTAAAACACGATATATATACATATAAAATTGGCATCAAGCATTCAAAACACAACAATATAAACTCATTATCATGATATGATATAAATATAGTAATATAAGTTCATGATAGAACTATATGTGATATAAGTACTATGCCAATGAAATGTCACAAAATATCTAATTTCTATGATTTTGTTTTATTAATTCACACATATTTTAAGCAAACCATGAACTATCAAGTTAATAATGAGATAAATTTTGAATTTAATGTTTGGGAAAATGGAAAACTAATGGAGATTAAAATCTGTCATTTGAATAGCAAACATGAAACACCCCTTAGTTTTTTTTTTTTTTTTTGAACGGCAAACTTCTTCATATTCAACACCCAAACATATCTACAACAAGTCTCCATGAGCAAGTTGCTAAAAAGGAAACAGTAAGTTTACATCACCCACACACACCCATTACAATTACATCCCAAAGTTATACAAAATCAAACTTTCTCCATTTTTCCCACTCCCAATTTTCTTTCGGTGCCCCGGCTTTAACCCACATAAAAGAAGTTGCTTTAATGTCTGCCATTAATCGATCTAGCTCCACCCTCTTGCCCTTGAAGATCTTTTCGTTACGCCATTTCCATGAAACACCCCTTAGTTGCATCAAATCTTCTAAAACATAGCAAAATCATCAAAAAAAAAGTTTTTTTAATATACATATAAACATAACTATAAGCACAGCTCAAGATCATGACATAAGATTGCAATTTGTTGTTTGAGACCATTGAACGCTAAGATTGAAATATGTCATTTGAATACCAAACACTTCTTAATTACAGCAAATCTATCAAACAAAATCGAGAACAAAACATAAAGTATTAAGGATAACTATCTACCAGAACAAAGATTACATAACAGTCACATCTCTTGTGCATCTAGTTACTTTTCTGCCTTTCCATAACCAACTCCTGAAGTATTACAAAAGAGGCAAACAAAATTATGATAATAATTACATTTAAAATTTTACATTTGGTCATACTTGACCATACTCGATTACAAAAGTCAACAATGTATGGAAATCTTATGAAAAGATACAAACCTAAATTCTATCAGTTGCCCATTTTTTTATGTTCTTCTCCTCCCATGTTTCAGCCTATAAAAGAGTAGCATTAAATTTTAATGCATCACATATCTAAAAGAATTTGATAATCTGATAAAGAAAATATAAAGTAATAGTCTAGCAAAATTTCTTAAAGAGTATGAAGAAAAAAAATTAGACTTCACACCGGTAGCTTAAAGGTAATAATTATGATCAAACTAATATACCATTGTGTTCCATAGTCTCAAAGCTCTTGCACAGGAAAATCACCAACATCTGTTTATGCTCTAAGGTCACCCAACTCCATACCTGCATAGAAGAAAAAAATGATTTGTGATTTCACAGCAAAAATAAACTTCCAGCCTCAAGGTTAATGTAAATCAACACTTCTGTATAAAACACAACAAATGAGGCATAGTGGGTGATTAGTTGGGTCAAAATGGGTAATTTTGGAACCGGTTAAAATAGGTATGGTTGTGTTGAGGAAAGCACTTACTGTTCCGTCTTTCAATAGGTACTAAAATTAGTGTGTTAAATCAAATTACTACAATTTTCGTTTTACATATGCACTCACTTTATGAAACAAAATGATGATCTACTTGATCAAGGAGGATAACTTGCTAGTAGCATTTATGAGTATTAAAACAAACCTGCAAAGCAGGCTCCCAGGTCCTTCCCTCGTTTCGCTACAAGTTTTACCCAATAACATTGATGGTCTATTACCTTATGCACCAATTTTTCCAGCAATAGTGGATCCCATTAAACATGACATGCATTCACTTTCTGGAAGTTCAGATAAACCAACAAATAGATAAACTACCATATGTGTATCCTATGAATAAAACTTGTTCAACCAGTATATATCAGTCACATAAACTTCGTCATGAAGAAATGACGAATATAATATTTTAATAATCAATGCAAATTTGATTACCAAAAAGAAGTTTAGTGATTATGAAGCAGGGAAATAATAAAGCAAATGAGGAACAACTTCCTAAGTCATAGATCAAAAGCTAACTGCTAAGAGATGTGTACGCAATAAAAAATATCCACCAAAAATATTCAGTAGGGTTATTACCTAAGATATGAAATTAGAAGAAAGTAACCATTTTAAAGAGTAAGCATATTATGTATAGATTTTGGCTCTTTCTGTTGTATCTACATTCTACACATGTCTTATATAATACATAACATAGGCTTAACAGGTCGTGAAGAATAAAACCACTAAATTATGTATCAGTACCAGTCAATAAATCACTTGGATTATATTGAAATTTGGTTAGATTATAAAGAGGCATGTTATTTACACACTAACAACTTTTAGGTTTGCACAGCCCTCTACGGCTCGTAGAGGGCTCTACGGGCCGTAGAGGGTGTCAGTGCAATTAATGCGAGTAACCTCTACGGCCCGTAGACCTCTCTACGGCCAGTAGAGGTGGGTTGTTGAGAGGCATTTAAACCCTAGACGGCCCGTAGAGACCTCTACGAGCCGTAGAGGGTACGAGGTACGAGAATATTCAATGATCAGACTGACTTTGCAGTGTGTCAGTCTGAAAATTCTAGACCTCTACGGGTCGTAGAGGTCTCTACGACCCGTAGAAAAGTTGGTAGTTGGGAGCATTAAACCCTATACGGCCCGTAGAGACCTCTACGGCCCGTAGAGGTCCAGATATATTCTTCTTCCTTGTCTCCTTTTCTCAGACAACGAAAATATAAAAAAAAAACGGAGCACGAAAAATCTGATCGATTCCAAGCTACCGCGATGTCTTCGGGCCACTACAGTAATGTTTCGGAGCAATGGGAGCATTCGTATACCATATCTCACGTCTCGGAAAGCCTTTTCGGACCCGTGGTGGAACGTGGTGAGGAGGAGGTTAGATCCGTTGTTCACGGTGATGACGGGAATGCGCTACCCGATTTGAACCTGCTACCCGATTTGAACCTGCTGCCCGGTTTGAACCAGGAGTATGGGACTTATCATTCGCATGAGGAGGGTCATGGCAGCTTCAAGGGATCGCACGAGGGAGGTGATAACGGTGGCGACGAACCTGTCCCGGAGGTTTCGTTTGAAACAAATCAGGTGTGTTTAATAGTGTACATATTTAGACTCGTATATTTAGCCCCGTACATATATTTGTTTTAGGGTTTGTGAGATTTTAACTCGTATTGTGACACCCGGCAATCTCCGGTAACTAACTTTCGAAAACTTAGTAAGTCTACCTTAGCGAGATGCGCATACGTTACACAAAACAGGGTCAGTCGAGTCGAGTCGCATACCATTGGGGTTTTAACATACGCAAGTCTCGAGTCCCGGGAATTGGTGAACGAGGGTGGACGTGTTTATTTCCATGTATTATGTGTTTATAATCATTATGTGACTTGTCGGTATGTGAAAACGTGTTAACATATGTTAAAACGGAGTTTAACGCACAAAATACCCTGCACCAGACCCTATAGGCGATTAGCATGACCCTATAGGCGATTAGCATGATCCATAGGCGATTAGCATGATCCTATAGGCGAGTAGCATGATCCTATAGGCGATTATGGGGCTAATCGCCTATAGTGAAGGCGATTAGCAGCCCTAATCGCCTGATAAAGCTGCATAATCGCCTATAAGGTGCCTGACGACTAGAAACGCCTATAAATACCACCCTTGACCTCCTAAACACCATTTATGCAACCCTAGCCGTCCCATAACCCTTACCAACACACAAACACTCTCTGGAACTCGTTTTTACATCAAAACATCCATTTCTAAGCTTATTCCATCAATTTCTCTTAAATCTAAGGTGTGTTCTTCAAACCCAAACCTTTAAATGATTATATTTTACTCCCTAAACGTCCAGACCTGACTTATAAATGTTTTTGTCTTTGAAAATCCATTTAAAACCGTTTTTAAACAAACCCACACCTTTACATGTGTTATATGTGTTATATGTGATTAAAGATAGGGTTTTTAGGATTGAATCATGGTTGTTTCTGTGTTGTTATGATGTTTATGGCTGTTACAAGTTAGTATGATGATGTCCTAGGAGTTTTAATGGTTTTGGTTGTGTATTGTTGATACTTGATGTTTTGACCCATTTGAAGGATTTTGAATGATTAAGGATGATATGAGGTGTGTTGTTGATTGTTTGATGTTAGGGTTTGCTCTAGGATGATGTTAGAACAGTAGGATGCTATCGGACAACGTGGTTATGTGATTAAATCTGGATATTTGCTATTTAGGGCAAGTTCTTGCATGTTGATGTGATGTTTTCATGTTAAGTTGCTATTTTGGGAAAACGCTCGCATTCGGGACTGTTAGAATGATGGAAACTTAGGGGTTTTGCTTGAAATATGTTTGTTAATGTGTTAGGATGATTATTGGGTGTTTTTTACACGTTTCGAATCTGATTTGGAGGGTTAAACGCGCGAAAAACCACATCAGCTGTGCTATAGGCGATTATGAATCCTAATCGCCTATGCTATAGGCGATTAGGGGCATAATCGCCTGAATGGAGGGCCTACTCGTGTATACTATAGGCGATTAGGGTCATAATTGCCTTCATTTCATGCAATTGTGATCCTAATTGCCTTCATTTCATGCAATTGTGACCCTAATCACTAGTTAAGCCCTGAATTGCATACCTTATGACCATAATCGCCTGAAATGCATGTGATTAGCCCTAATCACATATAATAAGGGGCGATTAGCCCTTGTAATTTCCTGTTGACCATCCCTAATCACATGTTGACTTTCCTAATTGCATGCTAAGTTCCTAATCGCGTGTAATGCTGTTATAAGTGTATTTTGACATTCCGAAACCCGATCTGACACCTAGGAACATGATAGGAACTCCGTGACATGCCTAGTATCATAGTAACACGTGTTTGGACTTGTTCGTACGTTATTTGACCTATGTGTTAGAATCGTTGAACTTTAACGCATGTTAAGTACTAAGTTGCATGATTTGTGTATGTTTGAGTATGAGATGAACACGTGGAGTCTCGGGTCACCAATGGGATGTCGAGTCTTGTACATTTGGTCAGTTTAACAGTCAACGCATTTTCAAACGAACCTGGTTATGGTCTGGGCATCTAGGGACTAACTAACCTACGGGTTATTAGTCTAAGTACTTGTAACTGTCATATGTTAGGTCGCCGCTTTACGAGGCTAGCATAGCTTGTTGGTTTAAATCACTTTCGAAGTAACGCAACCCAAGGTGAGTTCATGGCCCCTCTTTTATATGTTTTCTTTCGGGGGAGAAACATGCCACGCAATTTGATAAACTCAATGCTTTTGTATAAACATGTAACTCTTTTTGGAAACGCTTTACTCATTTTGAACACGCAACTGTTTTTGGAAAGTAACTTGTTGTAAACACGCTACGCTTTTGAAACGTTCTTGAAATGCAACACTTTGGAAAGCAACACTTTTGGTATGCAACGCTTTTGAAACACAATTCTTTGATTTGCAACACTTTTGATTACTACACGACGAAACAAGGAGTCCCGGGGGAAACCATGAATGTGCGGGGTAGCACAACGGGGAAATGTGGATAGATCTATTGGGCCTGACAAGCCCCACCCGACGGTAGGACCGGGCGGGTGCATATTGTCTCTAGTTTAGCAACACAAGCAACTCAAACACGGGCAGCAACTCAAGCAACGCTGTCAGTAATGGTTTCAGCATCACAGTCGTGGTAGTAGTAGGAAACACTTGTTTGTTCGTTTGTTTATTTGTTTAACGCAGCTCATGACATGGTATTTTGTGATCAACGCTCAACACACTGAAACTAATTGTAAACTTAAAACCTGTGAACTCACCAGCATTATATGTTGACCCGTTTTTGGCATGATTTTCTCAGGTCGCTAAGGTAGCAGCATCTCAGGGCTTAGGCGCACGCGTCTGCACGGCGTCTAGTTTAGGTTCATGGTTTTGTTATTAAACAAGTTTGGAAACTTTTGGATTTAGTTTTGTAAAACAATGCTTCCGCTGTTATTTCAAATCGTTTGAATTAGTGTTTTTATTTTGCGTATTTTATCATATAGTGTTGTTTATTGTGACCGTTGACTTGGATCCTGGTGTGTCACACGCCTCGCGGTAGAACTCCGCAGGTGGAAATTTGAGGGTGTGACACGTATATATTAGTTGTTATTTGAACTCGTATATAAATTTTGCAGGTATTTGGGTCTCTTAAAGACCTGACAGATTGGGTTTATGAAAGGGCCAAAATTAATGGTTACATTACCGTATACGGACGTACTGTTTCGGATGGCAGGGGGCCGAATAGGAGGGTGAAGACGGCATGGATACGATGTGACCGTAGTGGCGTACATCGTAGTGTAGATACGGTTCGAAAGACGGGCAGCAAAAAATGTGATTGCCAGTTTGAACTAAAAGGGAAATACCACTCCGGCCACGATGGTTATATATTGGAGGTCGTGAACCAAAAACATAATCATAAACCTTTCCAACACATCGAGGGTCACGCGTATGCTACGAGGCTGGGTCCGGGCGAGTTAAAATTGGTGGATACACTTTACTTTCAAAATGTTACGCCAATAGACATACATACGGCCGATAGAAAACAAAACCAGGATAGTCCCTGCATCTTAAGAGACATACATAACACAATAACCAAGGCTAGGCATTTGTTATACGGCGACAGGACTCAAATGCAGGTATTATTATTGTTATCCATTGCAGGTGATGCTGTGGACGTTGGGTTGCATTTTGTTGCTGAGCGGAAGGGGGGCGATCTGAGGGACGTTGAGATGCCTGAGCAGCAGCCTGAGGATGTGCAGAATCCGGTGCGCGTTTATCACTCTCTCAGGTTGCCTCCTGATGTTAGGGAGGACGTACGTGCGGCTGCCGCAGAGGCTGACGAGATGCGTGCGTGGCGTCAGCAGATGGACACTTGGCGTCAGCAGCAGGCCGAGGAGATGCGTCAGTGGCGTGATCGGCAGGAAGAGGCGATGCGCTGGATGATTGCTGGCCAGCAGGATATTTATCGGCAGCTGGGCATGCAGACTCGTGTCCCACCGACTTTAGGGCCCAGCACGCAGCAGACCAAGTAGCAGCCCGGGACGTCCTCGCAGCAGCCGCCGCCGCCGCCTGATGATACGATATTTTATTTCTGATTCTGTTATGTGGTTACTTTAAACAATCTTTATTTTGAACACTCATGTTAACGTTTAGTTATATCGTTTTGCTTATATAAACGTTTGTGTTAACGTTTTACACGCTTATCGAGACGACATCAAAAAATTTAAAAAAATTAAACAATTAAAATTTATTTTTTATTGTAACTATTCTGATGATTCACTACGCTCGTGGTTATTTACTAAACAATTAAAATGTTAAAAAAAAAACAACTCCTCTACGGGTCGTAGAGACCTCTACGGGCCGTAGAGGGTGCCTAATCTAGTTTATGTTATATTAATTTTTTCCAATAAAGAAGTCAGCGAACTGGTAGCCCAGATGGTCCCCATATACGAAATAAGACTAGTGTGTGTTTGTGTGATAATGTGCCCAAGATCGAACCTCATCCCAAACGTTTTTTGTTTTTTTTTGTCTACGACCCGTAGAGGTCTCTACGGGCCGTAGGCAAAACATAAACATCCATCATCCCTTCTTCATTGCCAAAAATATTAAAGACTACCTCTACGGGTCGTAGAGGTATCTACGGCCCGTGGGTAATCATTACAATGATTGAAATCATACAATCATTGGTAATGATTACCTACGGCCCGTAGACCTCTCTACGACCCGTAGAAGTATCAAAATTATGCCTATACGGGCCGTAGAGCCCTCTACGGCCCATATAGGGTTGTCTGAATAAAAAGTCAAATTGTGTGAATATCCGGAGCCATTATAAAAGCAATTTGAAGTCAACAATATGGCTGATTCATTTTACGTATGAGAGATTAAATTATTCAGATGACAAGTAACAATGACAGAAGGTAAATGGGTTTAAGACACAGATAATCGATCATAAAACCCAATCTTAAACACCAATTCCCATTGCATAACCTATAATAATCATAATAAGATGAAAAAAGTTAGGGTTTAAAAAAAAAACTAACCGATGAAAAAATTTATCTTTAATCAACATTAGGGTATCAAGAATAATGAAAGCAATCTTAATCAATTAGGGTTTCCAAATAGAATGTAATTTTTATAAAAAAAAATTGCACACAGATTATAGATAGATAAATATAAAAGCGGATCTGACCTTCTTTGCTTGCAATGGAAGAGGAAGAGTTTAGGGTTTTCGTAGAGTGAAAACGGCAATTGTTATGTTATATTGTTTTGAGCGGAAATCACCAAGATCAAACAATGATTCTATACGTATAACAAAATCAGAAAACATATACGACTAACAGAGGAGAAATATGCAGAAACATAATATGTATAGTGGACGGATGATACCTTAGATTGGAGAATCCTTTTAGTCAATGAAAGGGGAAACATAGATGTGAATGAGGAGGATGACATTGTGAAAAAATAATTGTATGGTTTATAAACTGTGGATCAACATACTGGTTACAGAAGAGGCTGTGGAATGAAGGAGATGAAGAGGTAGGGTTAGAGCCACGGAATGAAGGAGTTGAAAACAGTAGGGTTTTTGATACGTTTTACAAAGAAAAACCTACAAAAACTTCTAAGAAAATCAAGAGAGGAGAGATTGAAAGCATAAAGCTTCTTTTCATAATTTTTCTTCCATAATCGTTTCACAAAATCATGGACTTATATAGGCATACAAAATACGTAAGTGGGAGAATGAAACATAGGAACATGGACTTAGTGGTTATGCCCACTAACATATAAAGTAAAGTAAACAACTCACAAAACATAAAACAAGGAACAAGTGCATGGAAATGGGAACACGGGTAATATGGATTGCATGAAAACATGGAGTATGGCACCACGTAGTGTGGCACGTATTAGTTTTATTATTTGGGTATATCTTTGGATACGGGTCAGGGGCGGGGCATGCATTTTGAAAAAAGCATTGTAAGGCTGACATGTTTTAGATGAGGCTCTAGTAAAACGCCACATGTCGCCTGACTTACTCCTTTATTAGGTAGGGTAGATTGTGTATGTTTTAGCCATTACCATGGAAATTATGACACTCGAATGAGCAAAGTACATCCACAACTACACAATAGATGATTAATTAAGTGATACACATGATGATAAATGGGATCACACCAACATCCTTCGAATATTGTTTATGAGTTACAACATGATGTGTAATTAATCCTAAGGTCATGGGGATGGTGGAGTGATCGATCATGTGTATAACCATAATTACGATAGACATAAATTCACGTAATTGTGGATGTAATTTACTCGTTATGAATGTCAAAAATGCCATGGAAGTAACTAAAACAAAACCAAACTCAATCTTATTCCCATTTCAACTTCGCATAGGTTAGCAGCTTGTGAGTTTTCTTTGTAAGGAAGAATTGATATGGTAGTATGTTCGGTAAGTGCGATTAAGAGAATACTACACATCTTTTATATATGCATTACTACAAATGACTTCATGTACAAACATTTATAATATTACTATAATGGCATAGTACGTAATAACATATAATGACTATAAAACATGCTTAATTTATGAATGTTTGACTATCAAAACAGCAAATTAAACATTATGTACCAGAAAAACATTAAAGGATACTTATGAAACGTTTTATTTAGTAATGAAATATTAAAGATTAAAATTTAATATAATAGTAAATGAATTTGTTTTTTAATTCAAACTAGTTTAGCACAGTCACCTTAATCCATCAACATATCAATAACATTGTCCGTAATTGTAGTGATATTACATATACGAAACATCATTCCTATCCTAAAATCACCATGGAAGCATCAACTTATTATTATTAATTACAAATAATGTCCATGTGGATGTAGCTTTATATAAGAATATTTTTATTTGAATAAGAACTAAGGTTCACGAGTATACGAACTTAAAATGAATATTATTTTTTTAAAGATAACAATCAACCACTAACGGTTTCGTAAAAACATTTTAAAAAATCAAGATACCTTCCTTTAAATAAACTAGGATTTGTATCGCGCGCGTTGCGGCGCGCCGCAGTAATTTCTGCTTTATCTTTAACTTTTTCTTTACTCGGTTACTGTATGCGCAAAACTGATTAAGAGCATCAAATAAGGCTGTTGAAATAAAAAAAAAATTTAACCATGACCACCTAGTCTCGAACCCAAGACCTTCTATTGAGAAAATGCATCTTATACCACTGCACCCCTAAACCCATTTGTGTTTTAATATGAAATTATACTTAACATTAAATATGGCTTTTGAAATGGAAAAAAAAAATGCACATTGCCAGGATAGAACTTGCAACCTTCTATTTAATAAAATGGGACTTAAACGACTACACCACTAACACAATTGATTTTTATAAATGAAATCAATTGTATTTATTATTAAGTAAAGTTGTTAAAATGAAAAAAATAAATAAATTACCTCTCCTAAGAATTAAACTTAAGACCTTAGGCAATAAAAGTTGACCACAAACCACTTCACCACCAACACTACTTGTTTTCTCAAGTGAAATAAATGATATATATTATATAAAAAGATGTGAAAAACAAAAAAAAATAAAATAATGGATGACACTGTTGATGAATAGCGAATTACCATTCTTAATTAATACATATATATAATTTGTTGCAACGGCTATCATTCCATCAAACATAACTCCTTTTGGGCTTCTTTGCTTATATTTTATCACAAAGATTATTATCAGTCTTGTAGAAACTTATGTAACATACTCTAATATATAATACAAAATAGTAATTTGAAAATTCTACTTAAAAGCTCATAGATGAATGATACTGAAAAATAATATGTGATATGATATTATTTTGTAAGACCGATTCAAGTAGTTTAATATAAGGAAAAGTTATGTAAGAGCATTCACAACCCATCTCCCATTCCCTCCCCCCTTCCCTCCCCCCCTTCTTAAAATTTAAGAAAATCCTACAAAAACTCACTCCATCCCAACCCCTTTCCCCATATCTCATTTCTAAAATTTACAAAAAACCTATGTTGAGCCCCCATATATGGGGTCTTCCATCCTTCCCCCATATCATTTAATAATAATAAAATAATACAAATGAAAGGTGGAGTGAATTAATTGTAAAGAAATAAAATAATAATAAAAAAAGCTTATAGGGAATATGAATGGGGAATGGGATGTGAGAGATTTTGCAAAAGTGAGTGGCAAATTTAGAAAACTATAATTTTTCCTTAAATTATATGGTTAGGGATGGGGGATGGGTTGTGAATGCTCTTACAGTAACAAAAATACAACATTGGCCAAGTAAAATATCTGAGAAGACATAACATGATATGTGATAAACCATATATCCCAAGGTAGTGGTTTAGCGAAAAAATTGGCAACAGAAATTAACTTCTTATTATTTATAGACAATAACATCCTACAACGAGGAAAGTGTTATGTAACCATCGATGTTAGTCACATCTTGAAATAATTAATTATGTACGTTGCTATATCATATGATACATTAATTCAATATACCTTAATTTTAACCAGTGGCGGATTCAGAATTTTTTTTGACGGGGGGCACAAATTGGTCGAGTTAAAGAAGATGGGTCAAAACACGTCGGGTCAAAATGGGTCGGGAAAAAACAATTTATACTTATCCACTTAATGATATTGTAAGACTAATCATACTTATTTACTTAATAAGACCATAAATTTGAGAATATTTGAAAAATAAAAAAACTTATAAAACAATTGAATAATCTAATAACATAAAACAACGCTTATCCATTCAATTTAACCATTTATGACTAATACCTAATATGGAATGTTCTTGATACTGTTTAAAATGCAATCATCTAAATATAATAGTAAGTGCCTAATGGTAAAAGCAAAGCTTATAGGAACACCTAAGGAGGAGGTCATGGGTTCAAGTCTTACAAGGAGTAGAAATTTGCCGTTCAAAAAAAATATATAATAATAAGTAAATATAAACATAAAAAATATTAATTTTGGAAGGATCTAATAAAAAAATAGATTCCTTTTTCTACACTAAGCATAAGTTTTTTTAATATCAATAATCAATAAATTTACAAACTTAAAATGAGATCACTAACATATGCATTTTTTAATTTAAATACATTAAATTCATTGGTATTTAAATGGTGCAAGGAATGTTCAATTTGTGTAAAAGCTTTATCATATGGTAAGAAAATTAAGTAATTAAAAACAGTGTATGATAAAACAAAAGATTAATAAAAAAATATTTTTGAGCCGCCTATTCCCTCCTAGCTAGCTGTGCACTAGTTCCTTTTATTTGCTTTAGTTGTTTTTTCAGCCTTCTCAATAGTTCTCATCTCCTAGCTGTGAATATATATCTATTTCAAAGTTCGCCATTTTCACAGCAAACCAGAGCACCGGAAAACTCGAATTTTTTTACTCCCTCTTCGCTGCTCCCTATTTTCTCCTCTTTTTTCACTTTAACAACACTACAACATATAACTTTAAAGGTTTAACTAAAAAACTCTTTGCAAAAACTTATATTAGATGAAAGCTTTGGTTCGCCGGAGGGTAACCGGACGTAGTTCCGTCGATACGTACGGTGGGCACATGCCCACCCTCTCTCCTTAGTGAATCCGCCACTGATTTTAACCAAACCGATCTGAACGTAAACAGTAGAGTTTGTGTGTGTTAGAAATAATCGGTTAAATCGAAAAGTAAGAACTAGATGTTTGGGGGAACACCACGACTACTTTTATTAAACTGAGAATAAAAGTTTAGAACATTCTTTTTTTATATTTTACTAGGTTAGAGTCTCGTGTGTACACACGGTATATCCCCTAGTCTAATGAGAAAATTCTATAAAGATTATAGTGTATAAGTTTTATTTATTGAAAGTTACATAATACAATTCGTATGGATTTTTTTTTGTATGCAAAATATTATTAAAAAGTTTAATGTTACCCAATAATGGATATATGAATCAACAAATGTTTGATTTAATGTGATTTAAATGTATATATGAATGAATAATAACATATTTTTTGTAATGAAATGCAAATGAAGAGTAAAATTCAAAGTAAATATAGTTTAACAAATCATACAACTAAAAAAATTATAAAAACGTTTTAGTGTTTGGGATATAATAATTTTACTTCTTGGTTTTTTTGTTAACCCTCGACTCATTATAGTTACCCACTACCCATTCTTGGGCATGAGTATATTTATCCAACTCAACACCTAAACCAAAGCAATCCTTTAACCGACCAACCCCGTATATCCATTAAATAAATATGTCTAGTCTTAACAATATATTTAATCCAATTTAGCTCACAATTAATCTCAACCAAAGCAAAAGAACTAACAATACTTTGACCCAAGTTGTAACCTACACCCTTGTTAACTCTTTGACTAAAAGTAGTCAAAATATAGAGATTGCAAAATAGAACGCGGATAATGGATCTAGTCATCATTATTGCACCCAATTGCATCAAATGTTCGAATCAGATAATAAATGACCCTGCTCTACATATTTATTATTCTAAGGAATAGAAACTTTTTTAACGCTTTAGGCAACTTTACAACCCTTTTCATTGTTGCTGATGGGTCAACCCATTAAAAAAAACATAATCCAAACCAACCGATTCACAAAAAAAAGGGTCAAACTGCAATTTCTACACGTATAAAAAACAAAAGCAATTTCAACTTTTAAAGTTACTTATCATCATAAACTTCGGTTGTCTTTTTAGCTGCCTAATAAGTCTCATTTCTCCCCTTTTGCTCACCAATCTTCACAACTTGGTGTCTCCATATACTTCCAGAGACTGTCACATAACGGCTTGGTTTTAAAAAGCGTACATATGGTAAATACTTCATATCAAGAATGTGAGATCATCATAAACTTGTGTCTTGTTTCTGGCATAGCGTACGTATCATAATAATTGGATTTAATTATACCTCCAATTCTAACTATGTTAAAGGGGATATATACTTTTATTGCTAGCACCTTTTTAAATAAACTAAAAGAATAACATGATGATTTTATATGAACGGTGCATATTGAAATTCTTGTCTCTTGTATTGTACTATCATAAATTTAAATATATTTTAACATAAATCATTCATTAGAGAACGAAAATATGTGTTAATCATAGAGCGATGATTAACAAATTACATATGCATAAACATGTTAATTAGTAACATTTAACTTAAAAGCAATAGTTATAAACTGCCTTTGGTCCCCACTCCCCAATATGAATATGGATCAAAACTGTAGCAGTCATTCATTATCACACGCCCAAAGAGACCAGAGGGGATAGTTATTTGGACTCATTTACTCAAGAGAGTGATTGAACCAGAGAAAATGTAAGATACAAAAATATTTTGAAGAGAGCAGCCCATACAGGTTAAAAGTCACACTCACATAAAGGGTGATCTAATACATGATTCTAGGGGTTTCAGAAAAACCGCAAACCAAATAAAAACCGAAAACCGAACCGTAATCGTAACCGAAAAAACCAATCCGGACAACAAATTTGGTGTTTGGTTTGGTTTTAACCAAAACCGAATTGCTTATTCGGTGTTTAGTTTGGTTTTTGGTTCTACATTTTTTTTTATTTGGTTTACTTGGATAACCGAATAAACCGGTAAAATAATTAATTATTAAATAAAAATAATAATATTTAATAACTCATATATAATATATAAGCACAAAATATTAAACCCAACCCAAAATAAATAAAGCCTACCAATTTATAGAGGTAATAATTTGAGTATAAACTAGTAAACTAGGGTTCATTTTACTATTTGTAATTTTTATGATGTTTTTATTTACGTTGTTTGATTTTTTGGTTTATATTTATTGCAAACTTTCTTTTCGAATTTTGGAACATATAGGTATATAAGTTAGAGATAAAAAAAACTTCGTTTCAATTTGGTTTGTTTGGTTGAATTTGGTTTTAAACCGAAACTGAACCGAATTCAATTTGGTTGAATTTGGTTTGGTTTTCATATTCCTAATTTGGTTTGGTTTGGTTTTTGGTTTGAGGTACAAAAATTTGAAAACCAAATAAACCGAATCGAATAAACCAAATAAACCGTAAACCGAATCGATGAACACCCCTACATGATTCCCCATATATCATTCATAAAAAATAGCTTATTATATAATAATACTTTCTGTAATCAATTTTGAGTTTTTGACACACATTACTTACTGAAAGTTACATAAAAGGATTATAAGGCTTGGGTAAAAAGTGTTTATGATCAACCCAGCTCAACCAATATGAACCTGTACCAGATAATTATCATTTTGACAAAACCGATATGGTCTACTTGCCCCCAGTAAATAACCATTTATTATTATGTCACCTGATGACCTGAATCTCACAACTGAGGGGCGGATGACATGAACATTACATGAATTGAGGCCACTTACACCCTTTGCAAATTCGACAAGAAGCCGACTGCCATTTAAGTCTCTACCGTTCAAGCTATATCTTGCATCATTAGCATCCCGAGGACCACAAAATTCCTGTTGTTACAAAATACAAAGACAGAGAGCAAAACCAGAAACCCATAATCATGTAATTAATCCATCATAATTTTTCATGACCAACTATAACTTCCCTTTATAAGAAAAAGAAAAGAGGGGATGGAGGGGTACATACAACAAATGCAAAGCCGTGCTTCATATCCACATCTCGTACTCTGCCAAAACGGTTGCCAGAAACAATAAGGCCATCATTACTTAAGTACTTGAAGTGCATCATACATTATCATCGCCCATCAAAACATAAACACCATTTTTGGATTGTTAACAATTCCATAAAAACACGAACTAAGACTACAGAAAGTATCGTCAAAAGTCTCCTAACACTCTGGCAAGACTTCCCACCTTTTTTCCGCCATTTGACCTCCAAGTCGGGCAAAAGCCCGAAAACCTTCAACAAATTCATTCAAGTTAAATCACATACACCATCTACAAGCACAAGGTCCCTCCATAGATAATCAATTATGTCCTGTTCGTCTATGGGGAAACATGACCATCTAAGTATAGTTGCTGACTACCTATTGTTCTCTCTCTTTTTTTTCTTATGTTTGTTGATCACAACTATTTTCAATGATTATGTCCCATCAGCATAAAATTCTTGACAAAAAAAAAAGAAAACAAAAGAAATACAAATTACAGGTCTGGCATCGAGAATTGTCATTTTAAATTCTATAAGCATTGTCGTCTTAAGTTCTCCAAGTAACCATTTGATTGAAAACGTGTTAACTAATGGTTCCATCAAACAATAAGAAAAAGAAATATAGAATCAGAACATGCTTCTTACCTGAGCCCATCTAAACGCGATGGCAAATCCATATGAGAATATATATCAGAGAATATTCCAAGGACCTTCTGATCATGTTGCTGAAGTGTAGTCCAAAAATTATCAGCCTGCCCAAGAAGAAAGAGTATACATTTCTTGGATTAAGTTTGAACTTCGATAATGATCTTTAATTACCTTTTCTTGTGACTAATTCTTAATACTATTATCCATATTCTTCTTTTTCTTATGCGGACCTCTTATATTTAGGGTGTTCTAGCCTTTTCATAGACCACGGTAAAATAACTTTCACCATTCTACAAATTTGGACATAAAAGCATCTGTAAGCAAGCATGATAAAATACAAACACATAAAAAATGGAACTTAGATATCACCCGAATCATGAGTAACAGACTGAAAAAAAAACATGGAACACGCCAAAGATTTAGAAAAATAACTAAGCAATACCTAGAAAATTATAGACATGCATAAGCCTACAAATCTACACCAAAATTTAAATTAACTTTGAAAAAATCTAACAAAAAACATGAAATTTGACCACCAGAAAAGTGAAAGAAAATGCATAAGAATTCAAAAATTACCTACATCAATAACTGGAAGAAGATAAACCCCAATAACAATACCCAAGAGGATGAGTGCGCCATGAGGATGAGTGCATGAGATTGAGGGATATATACAAAATCGCCAAGAAGGAGGCGGAAAAGGCGGTGACATAGGCAAAGAACAACGCCTATAAGCAGGTTTTCAAAACACTGTAGGCTATTTATTGTTATAGGTAGAATCAATAAAGCATTCAAAACATTAAAAAAATAGAAAGAAAAAAACACATGGCATTATCTAATGCTACAATAAATTGTCAACCTTTCATTATCCATAACATCAAAAGCCTTGACCTTGCTACTTTGTTACTATGGTTAGATTAAGATCCTTAATCATTTGATAATATAGTGTGGATTAACATCTCTTTTGGTGGAGTAAAAAACAGTTTCCGACATATATACATCTCATCTAACCACATTCGTTATAATTTGGTTCTACAAAGATATCTAGTATGTTAAATAGACAAAAGTACCTTAAGAGTAAATGACCTCCCCTCACGACCATCAGGGAATAACACTGTAAAGAGTTTCTTATCTATTTTCACAGCCACACTGAATTTAACATAAAAAAATAAGGCAGAAAAAATTAAACAGTATTATACAAAGATAGGTAATGTAATGTAATGTAACGTAATGGAGGATGAGCTTGAGAAAGTAAGTCAAGCAACGACAAACTCCAATAAACAGATCATGAGGTTAACGAATATACAATATTCTTATGAAACAATTTATACGTAAAAACATATTATGCTACATAACATTTTCATCATGAATACAAATAAAGTCAATTAGAGGAAAGCTATGGAAACCTTTTTGCCATGGTGAGGACTTTGCTTCTCCGGGGATTGAGTCACAGCTGATGGAATTACCGCATTACCACCACCGCTATCTCCCTACAACAAAAAGTATCACATCATAAAAAAAAATCAACCTAAAAATACAATTTTTGCTGACTAACATCACTATGTAATAGGATCATACATATATTACATAGATACTCCATGTGTTTTCTAAAAGCTAACACCTTTAAGTACTAAGATTTTTTTATAACATAAACAAACAAACCAATGCAATTAAGCCACTACACCATTAAATTAAAATAACAATTGAATCGACACATGCTTAGAATCAATAATACAAAATCAAACTGTCACTAAAACATATAAGATTAGTGAAACCAACCCATATAAAAAAGTAAGTATTTCGTTCATGTACGAATCATATGTTTACAGCATTAATATCCACAAACACATATAATTAATTAGTGTTACAAATCGAAGAGAAGCATTTAAGTAAGCATGAGTGCTATTGTATTACTAAACACTATGCATACCTTAATAAGTCATGTTTTCTTGTCAAGCTCATACTTTTGATCATTTGCCATATTTCCATCACCTGCAAATAGCCAAAAAAGGACAGAATTGATGATAAATCCTTTGTATAAGAACACACATAGTCCCGTATGAAACATTAGCAATCTCATATTTTCAAATAAGATCGATGAAATTCTAGATTCCTTAGTATTGGGATGGACCGGCGCTGGTTTGATTGTAGGGATGGATAATGTAAGATTTGAGATGATATATTGAAAATAGTTACCTGTGTGTGTGCTGTGTTTGATAACCGTGGAAGAAGAACAGGCGACAGGGTAAATGAAAAAGAGAGAAGGAATATAAGAATGAGCGGCATATGAAAATGAGAAACCCTACATCATCAGACTTTTATATGGCGGGTTAGATGGTTACAACTCGGAGCTCCATGTATAGTTGGAGTCTGACGTGGACACTCTAAAAATGCTGAATTCAACCCAAGTGACCTCAATTATTATATAGATAGATTGAAAGGTGAATTTCATAAAAAAACATGCACACGGGCCTTAAAGCAAGGACCGGTGCAACACAAGGATTACAACATATACAATGGGTATGACGCCCAATCTCTCCACATCAAATTCTTAAACTTATATCTAGCTTTTAACCAATGAAAAGAAAGAGACTTCACTCTAGCGATAACATCTAAAACTTTGGCCTCCTTGTTTTCGAAAACCTTGTCATTCCTAGCGATCCAAATAGCCCAAATCGTTATCATAACAATCCCTTGAATAATCTTCTGTGCTTCCTTATTATTGTTCCTTTTCTCAAGAGTTAACAAGTCTTTGATGTCAAAAGCAAAATAGGGGCCTATTCGACACCAAAAGCTAATAGCCGAATACCCCGAAGCTCCAACCACAACAAGTAAAAACATGCAGCGATGTCTCCGACTCAGCTTCACAAAGCACACGGTTGTCATCCGGAATCAAAATTTGTCTTTTGCGAAGCGCTGCTCGAGTTGGGATTCTGTCCATTTCTAACCTCCATATAAGTTCGCAGGTCAGCCAAGTCAGAGCTGCACAAGTGCTCAGTCTTTGACTAATCAGCCTGCGTACTAGTATAAGTACACAGACACATAAACTCTCGTTTAAGATTTTAGTCCGCAGAAACCCTAGCCAAGTGCTCAAAAACTGCACCTTTTCCAGCAAGTGCGCACCCCAACTAGAAGTTTCTGATAAGTGCGCAAAAACCCTAGTTGTGGTACCAGGAGAGAGAAAGCTGTAAAGCCTTGTGAAAATTTAAGTGCTCAACACAGACACAAGTGCGCACACTTTGAGATAAGTACGCAGATGTTCCTGAGATAAGTGCACACCTTGAAATGTCAAGTATGCAACTTATGAGCTAAGTACTCAACTCTTGAAACAAGTACTCAGAAATAAGAAACAAGTACTCAATTTTATGAGCTAAGTGCGCAGAATAAGTGCGCAGACACAGCTGAAAAACACTCAAGTCATATCAGAAACATATCCAGGAGGTTTTCAATTGATCTGAAGTTCTTGAATGATGTTTCTACTGAAAATAACACTTTTTAAACACCTTAGAAATACCTTTTTTTTACGAGATTTTAAGGCAAAAACTAATGAAAATACTCAAGTTTGATAAACACTAAAATTTATAAAAATCTTGATAGTAAGAACTAACAAGAGAGGGTTTTGATATCTTTAAATAGATACAATCTAGAGCACAGAGGCTCTGATAACAAATTGTAGTCCCAAAATACTAGATCTTTAGTGTGCACAAGATTGTTATCACCTAGAAACACCTATTTGTTAGGTGTTTTAGGTGATTAATCAAGACAAGCAAAGAAACTAGATGAATATTGTAAGAACCGACACACAAGATGTATAAAAAGATAATTCCATTGATGATTTAGCACTGAACAACCATGGATATGATAATAAGTTCGCACCTGATCTTGTGCTACAAAAGATAATAACAAAAACCCTAAACCCTAGCTGCTGATAACTGTTCTATATATAGCCAGTGGCGGATTCACTAAGGAGAGAGGGTGGGCATGTGCCCACCGTACGTATCGACGGAACTACGTCCGGTTACCCTCCGGCGAACCAAAGCTTTCATCTAATATAAGTTTTTGCAAAGAGTTTTTTAGTTAAACCTTTAAAGTTATATGTTGTAGTGTTGTTAAAGTGAAAAAAGAGGAGAAAATAGGGAGCAGCGAAGAGGGAGTAAAAAAATTCGAGTTTTCCGGTGCTCTGGTTTGCTGTGAAAATGGCGAACTTTGAAATAGATATATATTCACAGCTAGGAGATGAGAACTATTGAGAAGGCTGAAAAAACAACTAAAGCAAATAAAAGGAACTAGTGCACAGCTAGCTAGGAGGGAATAGGCGGCTCAAAAATATTTTTTTATTAATCTTTTGTTTTATCATACACTGTTTTTAATTACTTAATTTTCTTACCATATGATAAAGCTTTTACACAAATTGAACATTCCTTGCACCATTTAAATACCAATGAATTTAATGTATTTAAATTAAAAAATGCATATGTTAGTGATCTCATTTTAAGTTTGTAAATTTATTGATTATTGATATTAAAAAAACTTATGCTTAGTGTAGAAAAAGGAATCTATTTTTTTATTAGATCCTTCCAAAATTAATATTTTTTATGTTTATATTTACTTATTATTATATATTTTTTTTGAACGGCAAATTTCTACTCCTTGTAAGACTTGAACCCATGACCTCCTCCTTAGGTGTTCCTATAAGCTTTGCTTTTACCATTAGGCACTTACTATTATATTTAGATGATTGCATTTTAAACAGTATCAAGAACATTCCATATTAGGTATTAGTCATAAATGGTTAAATTGAATGGATAAGCGTTGTTTTATGTTATTAGATTATTCAATTGTTTTATAAGTTTTTTTATTTTTCAAATATTCTCAAATTTATGGTCTTATTAAGTAAATAAGTATGATTAGTCTTACAATATCATTAAGTGGATAAGTATAAATTGTTTTTTCCCGACCCATTTTGACCCGACGTGTTTTGACCCATCTTCTTTAACTCGACCAATTTGTGCCCCCCGTCAAAAAAAATTCTGAATCCGCCACTGTATATAGCCAAGGCTGATGGGCCTGCGCACTTAACTTAAGTGCGCAGAGCCCGTCTCCTTAGTACGCAGTCTAGGGTTTTCCACTACAACTTTACTATAATTACATAATAGACCCTCCAACTGAAACAAACAACTAAACATGCTCAAACCTGGTAACTGTGGTCTTATTCTAACCCAACAATGCCAGGAGGGAGAACGGCTCACTCAAGATTCAAGATTCCCATTAATGTTGATAATAATTCAATGTGCAATATCAAAAAACAGAGTGGTGTCGCTGAACTAATTCGGTCTGCTAAAATAATCATATGGGATGAAGCGTCAATGGCAAAACGACAGGCAATAGAGGCGGTGGATCGAACATTGCAAGACATTATAGGCGTTAGTCTCCCATTTGGTGGGAAGATAATGGTTATGGGAGGTGACTTTAGACAGGTGTTGCCTGTTATTAAACGAGGCACTCGAGCACAGATTGTAGACTCGAGCCTACGAATGTCTCATCTTTGGTCTTTGACTAAAAAGATGTGCTTGACCATAAATATGAGAGCGTTGACGGATCCGTGGTTTTTTGAATTTCTTTTAAGAGTCGGTGATGGAACTGAAGAATCAATTGAAGGAGACTTTATCCGCATACCCGATGACATGACAATTCAATGCACCAATAGATAAAACTCTATAAAAGAATTGATCAATGCAATCTTTCCGTCAATCGAAGACAATGTATATTCTTCGGATTATATAATCTATAGAGCAATATTATCCACTAAAAATGAGAGTGTTGACGAGATTAATAATCAAATGATTGACATTTTCCAAGGGGAGGAAAAAGTTTACTATAGTTTTGACGAGGCTGAAGACGATCACCACAACTTTTATCCGATCGAGTTCTTAAACTCACTGACGGTCAGTGGTTTGCCGCCTCATAAGCTCCGTTTAAAAATTGGATGCCCAATAATATTGTTGCGGAATATCGATCCATCACATGGCCTATGTAATGGGACACGATTGATATGTAAAGGTTTCCAACGCAATGTAATTGATGCGGAAATTGCTGTCGGTCAACATGCTGGAAAAAGAGTATTTTTGCCAAGAATCCCTCTGTGCCTTTCTGAAGATGACATGTTCCCATTCAAGCTAAAAAGAAAACAGTTTCCTATTCGACTTAGCTTTTCCATGACGATTAATAAAGCTCATGGTCAGACAATTCCGCATGTTGGAGTTTATCTGCCGGAGTCTGTATTTTCACATGGACAAGTTTATGTGGCATTATCAAGAGGGATTTCAAGACAAAACACGAAGGTGTTAGTACATCTCGCCAAAGATTTTAAGCGACGGGGGGTATATACCTCAAATGTTGTCTACCGGGAAGTGTTGCGTGATGAATGAACAACATTTGAATCAAAATGAAAGTAAGTTTATAGATGTTGAGCCTTAAGTTTTTATATTCCGATTATATATTTTCATGGTATTATTCTTTATAAATTGCTAACAAAAACCTTTTTAGTTTCTCTGTTAGATAAATTAGAAATTTGTTATAGACGAACAAAGAAGAAATCGGAAGATATGTCAGGTATCAATTTCATTTAAGATTGTAGTTCAATTTATCCATCTATATACTCGGTTTTGATTAAACACATGCAAGAGACTAACATTGGTTTTTTTAGTGTCGACACATGCTCCAATAGAGGAGAAGATACAAGAAAGTCATTAGCCGGTGGTTGTATTGGTTAAACAGGAAGAGATATAAGAAACTCTCAGTATTATATCTGATGAAGAATGGTGGTCAAACCATGTTGATGAGGTAATTGAGATGTGTAAGGTTTATGAAAAAAAAATCTCATCACAATGCAAGAAGTTGACACGTGAATTGTTATTTGTAATTTTCTATGTTGATGACTTATATATTTCTTATTCATGTGTTTGTTTTTTTAGATTAATATGTTTATGACTGATATGTAACCAAACTTTAAAACTCTCATGACATACATAGACCAAACCGATGCTACGCATAAAAAACTAATAGAAGTACAATACAATATATCACGAGAGAATTGAAAAACTAACAAAAAACGAGCAACAGATTGTAAATTACCATCGCCGCCGCAACGCGCGGGTTCCCTACTAGCATATATATATATATATATCGGATTTACTAATGCTTTAAAACATAAGCCATTTGATCGATATATACATATAATATGTTAGAGACCCGTGAACTTCATGGTAAAAAAATATAATATTTAAGTGACAGAATATGCAATAAAATAACTTTATTTGACTTAATTAATACTTTAAAACATAACATGAAGCAAAATATGACACAATCTCTACCTTTTATTTACGCGTAAAGTAAATGAAAAGTAAAACACGATATATATACATATAAAATTGGCATCAAGCATTCAAAACACAACAATATAAACTCATTGTCAATACATGATATGATATAAATATAGTAATATAAGTTCATGATAGAACTATATGTGATATAAGTACTATGCCAATGAAATGTCACAAAATATCTAATTTCTATGATTTTGTTTTATTAATTCACACATATTTTAAGCAAACCATGAACTATCAAGTTAATAATGAGATAAATTTTGAATTTAATGTTTGGGAAAATGGAAAACTAATGGAGATTAAAATCTGTCATTTGAATAGCAAACATGAAACACCCCTTAGTTTTTTTTTTTTTTTTGAACGGCAAACTTCTTCATATTCAACACCCAAACATATCTACAACAAGTCTCCATGAGCAAGTTGCTCAAAAGGAAACAGTAAGTTTACATCACCCACACACACCCATTACAATTACATCCCAAAGTTATACAAAATCAAACTTTCTCCATTTTTCCCACTCCCAATTTTCTTTCGGTGCCCTGGCTTTAACCCACATAAAAGAAGTTGCTTTAATGTCTGCCATTAATCGATCTAGCTCCACCCTCTTGCCCTTGAAGATCTTTTCGTTACGCCATTTCCATGAAACACCCCTTAGTTGCATCAAATCTTCTAAAACATAGCAAAATCATCAAAAAAAAAAAAGTTTTTTTAATATACATATAAACATAACTATAAGCACAGCTCAAGATCATGACATAAGATTGCAATTTGTTGTTTGAGACCATTGAACGCTAAGATTGAAATATGTCATTTGAATACCAAACACTTCTTAATTACAGCAAATCTATCAAACAAAATCGAGAACAAAACATAAAGTATTAAGGATAACTATCTACCAGAACAAAGATTACATAACAGTCACATCTCTTGTGCATCTAGTTACTTTTCTGCCTTTCCATAACCAACTCCTGAAGTATTACAAAAGAGGCAAACAAAATTATGATAATAATTACATTTAAAATTTTACATTTGGTCATACTTGACCATACTCGATTACAAAAGTCAACAATGTATGGAAATCTTATGAAAAGATACAAACCTAAATTCTATCAGTTGCCCATTTTTTTATGTTCTTCTCCTCCCATGTTTCAGCCTATAAAAGAGTATCATTAAATTTCAATGCATCACATATCTAAAAGAATTTGATAATCTGATAAAGAAAATATAAAGTAATAGTCTAGCAAAATTTCTTAAAGAGTATGAAGAAAAAAAATTAGACTTCACACCGGTAGCTTAAAGGTAATAATTATGATCAAACTAATATACCATTGTGTTCCATAGTCTCAAAGCTCTTGCACAGGAAAATCACCAACATCTGTTTATGCTCTAAGGTCACCCAACTCCATACCTGCATAGAAGAAAAAAATGATTTGTGATTTCACAGCAAAAATAAACTTCCAGCCTCAAGGTTAATGTAAATCAACACTTCTGTATAAAACACAACAAATGAGGCATAGTGGGTGATTAGTTGGGTCAAAATGGGTAATTTTGGAACCGGTTAAAATAGGTATGGTTGTGTTGAGGAAAGCACTTACTGTTCCGTCTTTCAATAGGTACTAAAATTAGTGTGTTAAATCAAATTACTACAATTTTCGTTTTACATATGCACTCACTTTATGAAACAAAATGATGATCTACTTGATCAAGGAGGATAACTTGCTAGTAGCATTTATGAGTATTAAAACAAACCTGCAAAGCAGGCTCCCAGGTCCTTCCCTCGTTTCGCTACAAGTTTTACCCAATAACATTGATGGTCTATTACCTTATGCACCAATTTTTCCAGCAATAGTGGATCCCATTAAACATGACATGCATTCACTTTCTGGAAGTTCAGATAAACCAACAAATAGATAAACTACCATATGTGTATCCTATGAATAAAACTTGTTCAACCAGTATATATCAGTCACATAAACTTCGTCATGAAGAAATGACGAATATAATATTTTAATAATCAATGCAAATTTGATTACCAAAAAGAAGTTTAGTGATTATGAAGCAGGGAAATAATAAAGCAAATGAGGAACAACTTCCTAAGTCATAGATCAAAAGCTAACTGCTAAGAGATGTGTACGCAATAAAAAATATCCACCAAAAATATTCAGTAGGGTTATTACCTAAGATATGAAATTAGAAGAAAGTAACCATTTTAAAGAGTAAGCATATTATGTATAGATTTTGGCTCTTTCTGTTGTATCTACATTCTACACATGTCTTATATAATACATAACATAGGCTTAACAGGTCGTGAAGAATAAAACCACTAAATTATGTATCAGTACCAGTCAATAAATCACTTGGATTATATTGAAATTTGGTTAGATTATAAAGAGGCATGTTATTTACACACTAACAACTTTTAGGTTTGCACAGCCCTCTACGGCTCGTAGAGGGCTCTACGGGCCGTAGAGGGTGTCAGTGCAATTAATGCGAGTAACCTCTACGGCCCGTAGACCTCTCTACGGCCAGTAGAGGTGGGTTGTTGAGAGGCATTTAAACCCTAGACGGCCCGTAGAGACCTCTACGAGCCGTAGAGGGTACGAGGTACGAGAATATTCAATGATCAGACTGACTTTGCAGTGTGTCAGTCTGAAAATTCTAGACCTCTACGGGTCGTAGAGGTCTCTACGACCCGTAGAAAAGTTGGTAGTTGGGAGCATTAAACCCTATACGGCCCGTAGAGACCTCTACGGCCCGTAGAGGTCCAGATATATTCTTCTTCCTTGTCTCCTTTTCTCAGACAACGAAAATATAAAAAAAAAACGGAGCACGAAAAATCTGATCGATTCCAAGCTACCGCGATGTCTTCGGGCCACTACAGTAATGTTTCGGAGCAATGGGAGCATTCGTATACCATATCTCACGTCTCGGAAAGCCTTTTCGGACCCGTGGTGGAACGTGGTGAGGAGGAGGTTAGATCCGTTGTTCACGGTGATGACGGGAATGCGCTACCCGATTTGAACCTGCTACCCGATTTGAACCTGCTGCCCGGTTTGAACCAGGAGTATGGGACTTATCATTCGCATGAGGAGGGTCATGGCAGCTTCAAGGGATCGCACGAGGGAGGTGATAACGGTGGCGACGAACCTGTCCCGGAGGTTTCGTTTGAAACAAATCAGGTGTGTTTAATAGTGTACATATTTAGACTCGTATATTTAGCCCCGTACATATATTTGTTTTAGGGTTTGTGAGATTTGAACTCGTATTGTGACACCCGGCAATCTCCGGTAACTAACTTTCGAAAACTTAGTAAGTCTACCTTAGCGAGATGCGCATACGTTACACAAAACAGGGTCAGTCGAGTCGAGTCGCATACCATTGGGGTTTTAACATACGCAAGTCTCGAGTCCCGGGAATTGGTGAACGAGGGTGGACGTGTTTATTTCCATGTATTATGTGTTTATAATCATTATGTGACTTGTCGGTATGTGAAAACGTGTTAACATATGTTAAAACGGAGTTTAACGCACAAAATACCCTGCACCAGACCCTATAGGCGATTAGCATGACCCTATAGGCGATTAGCATGATCCTATAGGCGAGTAGCATGATCCTATAGGCGATTATGGGGCTAATCGCCTATAGTGAAGGCGATTAGCAGCCCTAATCGCCTGATAAAGCTGCATAATCGCCTATAAGGTGCCTGACGACTAGAAACACCTATAAATACCACCCTTGACCTCCTAAACACCATTCATGCAACCCTAGCCGTCCCATAACCCTTACCAACACACAAACACTCTCTGGAACTCGTTTTTACATCAAAACATCCATTTCTAAGCTTATTCCATCAATTTCTCTTAAATCCAAGGTGTGTTCTTCAAACCCAAACCTTTAAATGATTATATTTTACTCCCTAAACGTCCAGACCTGACTTATAAATGTTTTTGTCTTTGAAAATCCATTTAAAACCGTTTTTAAACAAACCCACACCTTTACATGTGTTATATGTGTTATATGTGATTAAAGATAGGATTTTTAGGATTGAATCATGGTTGTTTTTGTGTTGTTATGATGTTTATGGCTGTTACAAGTTAGTATGATGATGTCCTAGGAGTTTTAATGGTTTTGGTTGTGTATTGTTGATACTTGATGTTTTGACCCATTTGAAGGATTTTGAATGATTAAGGATGATATGAGGTGTGTTGTTGATTGTTTGATGTTAGGGTTTGCTCTAGGATGATGTTAGAACAGTAGGATGCTATCGGACAACGTGGTTATGTGATTAAATCTGGATATTTGCTATTTAGGGCAAGTTCTTGCATGTTGATGTGATGTTTTCATGTTAAGTTGCTATTTTGGGAAAACGCTCGCATTTGGGACTGTTAGAATGATGGAAACTTAGGGGTTTTGCTTGAAATATGTTTGTTAATGTGTTAGGATGATTATTGGGTGTTTTTACACGTTTCGGATCTGATTTGGAGGGTTAAACGCGCGAAAAACCACATCAGCTGTGCTATAGGCGATTATGAATCCTAATCGCCTATGCTATAGGCGATTAGGGGCATAATCGCCTGAATGGAGGGCCTACTCGTGTATACTATAGGCGATTAGGGTCATAATTGCCTTCATTTCATGCAATTGTGATCCTAATTGCCTTCATTTCATGCAATTGTGACCCTAATCACTAGTTAAGCCCTGAATTGCATACCTTATGACCATAATCGCCTGAAATGCATGTGATTAGCCCTAATCACATATAATAAGGGGCGATTAGCCCTTGTAATTGCCTGTTGACCATCCCTAATCACATGTTGACTTTCCTAATTGCATGCTAAGTTCCTAATCGCGTGTAATGCTGTTATAAGTGTATTTTGACATTCCGAAACCCGATCTGACACCTAGGAACATGATAGGAACTCCGTGACATGCCTAGTATCATAGTAACACGTGTTTGGACTTGTTCGTACGTTATTTGACCTATGTGTTAGAATCGTTGAACTTTAACGCATGTTAAGTACTAAGTTGCATGATTTGTGTATGTTTGAGTATGAGATGAACACGTGGAGTCTCGGGTCACCAATGGGATGTCGAGTCTTGTACATTTGGTCAGTTTAACAGTCAACGCATTTTCAAACGAACCTGGTTATGGTCTGGGCATCTAGGGACTAACTAACCTACGGGTTATTAGTCTAAGTACTTGTAACTGTCATATGTTAGGTCGCCGCTTTACGAGGCTAGCATAGCTTTTTGGTTTAAATCACTTTCGAAGTAACGCAACCCAAGGTGAGTTCATGGCCCCTCTTTTATATGTTTTCTTTCGGGGGAGAAACATGCCACGCAATTTGATAAACTCAATGCTTTTGTATAAACATGTAACTCTTTTTGGAAACGCTTTACTCATTTTGAAAACGCAGCTATTTTTGGAAAGTAACTTGTTGTAAACACGATACGCTTTTGAAACGTTCTTCAAATGCAACACTTTGGAAAGCAACACTTTTGGTATGCAACGCTTTTGAAACACAATTCTTTGATTTGCAACACTTTTGATTACTACACGACGAAACAAGGAGTCCCGGGGGAAACCATGAATGTGCGGGGTAGCACAACGGGGAAATGTGGATAGATCTATTGGGCCTGACAAGCCCCACCCGACGGTAGGACCGGGCGGGTGCATATTGTCTCTAGTTTAGCAACACAAGCAACTCAAACACGGGCAGCAACTCAAGCAACGCTGTCAGTAATGGTTTCAGCATCACAGTCGTGGTAGTAGTAGGAAACACTTGTTTGTTCGTTTGTTTATTTGTTTAACGCAGCTCATGACATGGTATTTTGTGATCAACGCTCAACACACTGAAACTAATTGTAAACTTAAAACCTGTGAACTCACCAGCATTATATGTTGACCCGTTTTTGGCATGATTTTCTCAGGTCGCTAAGGTAGCAGCATCTCAGGGCTTAGGCGCACGCGTCTGCACGGCGTCTAGTTTAGGTTCATGGTTTTGTTATTAAACAAGTTTGGAAACTTTTGGATTTAGTTTTGTAAAACAATGCTTCCGCTGTTATTTCAAATGGTTTGAATTAGTGTTTTTATTTTGCGTATTTTATCATATAGTGTTGTTTATTGTGACCGTGGACTTGGATCCTGGTGTGTCACACGCCTCGCGGTAGAACTCCGCAGGTGGAAATTTGAGGGTGTGACACGTATATATTAGTTGTTATTTGAACTCGTATATAAATTTTGCAGGTATTCGGGTCTCTTAAAGACCTGACAGATTGGGTTTATGAAAGGGCCAAAATTAATGGTTACATTACCGTATACGGACGTACTGTTTCGGATGGCAGGGGGCCGAATAGGAAGGTGAAGACGGCATGGATACGATGTGACCGTAGTGGCGTACATCGTAGTGTAGCTACGGTTCGAAAGACGGGCAACAAAAAATGTGATTGCCAGTTTGAACTAAAAGGGAAATACCACTCCGGCCACGATGGTTATATATTGGAGGTCGTGAACCAAAAACATAATCATAAACCTTTCCAACACATCGAGGGTCACGCGTATGCTAGGAGGCTGGGTCCGGGCGAGTTAAAATTGGTGGATACACTTTACTTTCAAAATGTTACACCAGTAGACATACATACGGCCGGTAGAAAACAAAACCAGGATAGTCCCTGCATCTTAAGAGACATACATAACACAATAACCAAGGCTAGGCATTTGTTATATGGCGACAGGACTCAAATGCAGGTATTATTATTGTTATCCATTGCAGGTGATGCTGTGGACGTTGGGTTGCATTTTGTTGCTGAGCGGGAGGGGGGCGATCTGAGGGACGTTGAGATGCCTGAGCAGCAGCCTGAGGATGTGCAGAATCCGGTGCGCGTTTATCACTCTCTCAGGTTGCCTCCTGATGTTAGGGCGGACGTACGTGCGGCTGCCGCAGAGGCTGACGAGATGCGTGCGTGGCGTCAGCAGATGGACACTTGGCGTCAGCAGCAGGCCGAGGAGATGCGTCAGTGGCGTGATCGGCAGGAAGAGGCGATGCGCTGGATGATTGCTGGCCAGCAGGATATTTATCGGCAGCTGGGCATGCAGACTCGTGTCCCACCGACTTTAGGGCCCAGCACGCAGCAGACCCAGTAGCAGCCCGGGACGTCCTCGCAGCAGCCGCCGCCGCCGCCTGATGATACGATATTTTATTTCTGATTTTGTTATGTGGTTACTTTAAACAATCTTTATTTTGAACACTCATGTTAACGTTTAGTTATATCGTTTTGCTTATATAAACGTTTGTGTTAACGTTTTACACGCTTATCGAGACGACATCAAAAAATTTAAAAAAATTAAACAATTAAAATTTATTTTTTATTGTAACTATTCTGATGATTCACTACGCTCGTGGTTATTTACTAAACAATTAAAATGTTAAAAAAAAAACAACTCCTCTACGGGTCATAGAGACCTCTACGGGCCGTAGAGGGTGCCTAATCTAGTTTATGTTATATTAATTTTTTCCAATAAAGAAGTCAGCGAACTGGTAGCCCAGATGGTCCCCATATACGAAATAAGACTAGTGTGTGTTTGTGTGATAATTGTGACATCCGCCACTTTTCACAAATCAATATTGTACAACTTTAGTCCCGCTTGTTTCTTATATTTACATATCTAGTCCTTGTATTTCAAAACTTTGCAAGTTATTCCATTATGAGTAAACATTATTCTTATAAATTGAATGTGCTTGTATATATAAAATCACAATTTTATCATGCGCATGGTTTTAAATAATAATAACAATGGTAAATATTGTTCTCTTTCATATAAAATAATAATAATAAGATACATGTAGTGTTCAAAAGAAATACAACCACCTAAGTGGTCATTGTACCAACGTCAAAAAAAAAAAAATTGAATATATAAACAATTAAAACAAAAGAATAAAGAAAGCAATCTTCTTCTTTTGGCAAGCTACCAATTCCGGCGATAAATCCGACGTTTCCGTTTTGGATCCAATCAATCACTTTAATCATGCTAACGCATTTTTTCCATTCATTCCAACTCGGTTACGCGTTTCTTGTTGTTATTTTTGGTTAATTGAAGCTTAAATTCGAACCATAAATCCTTGGAGCTAAGCCCAAGGCCAGTACGCACAATGTCGATTCGATTATATAAATAGACCCACCCTCACATTCTGAAACGGTGCACAAACATTTCCCTTCACTAAATTTTACATCTAAACCGCTCCTTTTATGCATCTTGGGTTCGTCGGAACTTCACCAACCGTCGGCCATCACCACCGACACCGAAAATACCCACCTCCTTCCTCCTAGCTTTTCCTCTCGGTGTGTAGCAGTACATGACCGAGGAGAACACACACCCCATCGCGAAAAGAATCCGACACTTGAAACACACTTTCGTTTCAACCATTGTCTAACCGCCTCCATCTCTGACTTCTGGCGAAACACAAACACCCTCTACGATCAACAAACCCGAACCCAGCGGCTTCGACTATCCTCCTGTTTGGACAAACCACCACCAAACCACGAACGTCACAACGTTGCCAAGGTATTTTATCAAACTATCATTATATGAAGTCTTGTTTTCTCTCAAACTTTCAGAGTTTCAGTACTCCCGACGACGACTCGATATTTTACGAAAACAATGAAAACAGCAAGTCTAAACCTTGTCGAATTAGTGTTCTAGGTCTCTAACTTGTATCCATATATGTCCCCACATGGTTATATATTAGAATATACATGTTTTAGTTATTTTTAATCTACAACTTCTACTATTAATAATTTGTCATATTTACTCAAAAAAAAATAATCATATTAAATATGACTTTATAAATTCTTAGTTTTTTTTTACAATCTGTATTTTTTATGATATACGTAAGGCTTGGTTTGGACTGCCACATTTTAAATGTCAAAATTTTAGTATCACTATGATTTAAACAATTAAATTAACTTTCAAGCACCTTGATGTATGCTGTAGCAAATAATTCGATTTATACTTTAGCGGGGTAAAATTATGATGATCTATATAAAGTTTGAAAGTCTCAAATTTTAATTAGATATCTTTTCGTAAAGTCTTTGTCGTCGGAAGTCAATAACTCGACAAGTCCAATAACCAACTGAGTGTTTTAGAGATGTGACATGTTACGTAATAAAAAAATATAGGTTCAGGCATAGTTCTTTGATTCTCACTGATTTCTTGCAAGACCACACCATAATCAAGGTGAGTTTACATAACCTTGTTTATGCAATTCTTTATACTTGAAACTTTATACTTAAGCAATTCTACATACATGTCTATTTGTAAACTTTAATGCCTCATGACTTAGACAAATACTATTAGACTTAAACTTAAACTTACATAATCATTAGCTGTGGCCAAGCCGGCGATATTCAATGATAGATCTATTGGATTGACAATCCCACCCAGATTCGTTGACCATCTTTTATGGGGAGCGCGGGTGATTGTTATCGTTCCAACGTGATATTAAGGTGAACCGTGGATGACGGGATGGACCTAAACTTTGTCGGAGGTTTGATTATGTGCATACTATACTTCATGTTTAATCATGTAGACTTAAACTTACATTAGACATATGAATTGCTAAACCTTTTATACTTAAACTATTTGCTTAACATGACTTATGTATTCTCACCAACTTCTAGTTGACCCCCCCATTTTTACAACTCAACAGGAAATAATGAGGCATGAAGATTAGAGTACTAGCATGGGAAGATCTTTATTGAAGTTTATGCTTGTTTGGATTATTTGATGTTCTAGACTTTTATTTAAAACTTTGTTATGTAATTCGACTTTGGATATTTTGCCTTAATTATATTTTAATTAAAATTTGTCTACCATGTGCTACTGAACAATCATTCTTACGTGACACCTCGATGTTTCCGCCATCGGTTGGGGTGTTACAGATTGGTATCAGAGCCATGGTTATAGGGAATTAGGTTATTAGAAAAATAATCTAGTCTATAACCATAGGATTTTAACCAGTAATTGCTCCTTTTACTTGCAACCTTACTTGTTTCTAATCTCTATCCTACTTCTTATCCTTACTTTAGTCCCTACAAGAAGAGTGCTCTCCATCACTGGATCTACTCTTAGACTAATAGGACAAATCCTCAGGTTTAGCCTGAACCACCTTGAAGATCTCGTCGAAGTTCTAGATTTTAATAACAAACACGTGCAATCTGGAAGGGTGAACGCCCGTATTCTGAGTTTTCTGTCTAGGACTGGCATTGCGCATAAATCCCAATCAGAAGAGGGACCCGGATGCCTACCTGGGAATTCTCGAGATGAGTGTTCACTTATAGGCTAAAGCATGCCTTCACCATGTTATTATAGTCTAGAAGATTTGATAAGTCAACGTTTTCGTTTATTCGTTTTAGTTAATGAATAAATGATTACGCTCACTTTCCTTAGAACTAAGCTCTAAAATCTCAAAATTTTACAGCTTAAATCAATCACATTTCATAATCATATATGGATTTCACAATCACACCTTACCATCTTAGCCACTTGTTTAAATATTTTCAACACCCTTCCCAAATCATATTATTTCCTTTCTCAACATATTACATATTTATAAACTGTAACCTCATAACCTGAGTATACCCTAGCACAACACTAAAGATTCCTTTATATTGTCAAAATTTTTATCACCTATAAACCATGGAAAATACCTATTTTTGTCAAAAGATGCCCATAAACTTAATTTCTAAATTTAAATGTTTATTCATTAGCGTAACAAAGGATTTTCAGTATAATGTCACCCTGATCTATAAAACCTAATGTCGTGTTTAAAATCTCCAACTAACTTGAATATTTTAATCAAAGCTCACTTAGTTTGTACTATTTAACGAATTTTGCTTTGTGTACGAAACCAATAAAAAAAAATCTTCTCATCCATAGGAACAATATTTAGTCTCCAAATACCCCATTAACAACTACTTATTTTCAACTTGTTCAAATTTTTACAATATTTGGCATATACCACAATCATGTTTTCTCTTCAAACCTCACGATTTACACTGCTAAATAATCTCCTTACTATTTGTGCCTCTTTTAAAATCTATAAAATAAACCCTTTACTAACTATTTTCCCGTTCACTATCTTTCATAACCTTGATTCTGCTTCGAGATTTTTATCACCATCCTCTCAAGAATTAGACTCATATCCTTCACCTTCTTAAACATGAACTAGTTACCCATGATAACCAAATTATTGAAACTTGAATATGTGTTGCATCAAACTTAATCCTTAGTTATACATGAGGATTTGATTGTCTATTTGAACATCTGATTATTCATGATACTTGGGAGCATGGAATATAAGCTATTTTGCTATAATCAAACCTAGAGTCATTAACCTTGTCTAGGACAACTCTATTACAACTCGCATGCTATACTTGATACTTGATGCATTTACAAACTTGCTTACATGTATGTAATATCAAATTGCAACTTATGTGATAAACCAACAACAATTGTTACACTTAATCAAACAACTGGTAGAGGATGAAGTACTTGCTCAACAGTTAATAGAGTACCTAATAACCTGCTCAACGATTGGTAGAGGTCATCATGCCTGCTCAACAGTCGGTAGAGGTCCTAACAACCTGCTCAACGACTGGTAGAGGCTATCGCACCTGCTCAACAATCGGTAGAGGTTCCTACTCACTGACTGGTAGAAGTCTTTTTCCTGCTCGACAGTTGGACTCATTTTTGGATACATTGTATAAGATTCAATCGCAAGGTTATTTTGTATGTGTGTGCTTAGAGTCATAGAATGACACAAAACTTTAATGTAAGGTAAATTGGTGATTGTGGTCCGGAACGTAATCATGAATTTACAGGTACGTTAAGGTAGTGTGAAATTCTATCAAGGTTTTCGGTAGATAACCAATTATAAACTCTAGTTACTTAGTAGTTCATCTAGTCTTTCTATAGTCAATCAACTCATGCATTTCATTTAGGATTTCTAGAACTTAAGTTTAGTGTTTCGCTAGATTCTTATTCTTCTTGCTATTTCAGACGAACCTAATCCAATCATTAAAACTCACACATAACAATCCTCTTATCCAAATTATTCGAAACCGTTTATTACCTATAAACTCATGTCGTGCCTTAACCCAAATTTTCCAAACCACAGTTACCCTAATTCCTACCCTATCACCCTCAACCTTGTGTTTATAATAACTTCGAGACGAAGTTTCCAAAAGTAGGGGAGACTGTGACATCCGCCACTTTTCACAAATCAATATTGTACAACTTTAGTCCCGCTTGTTTCTTATATTTACATATCTAGTCCTTGTATTTCAAAACTTTGCAAGTTATTCCATTATGAGTAAACATTATTCTTATAAATTGAATGTGCTTGTATATATAAAATCACAATTTTATCATGCGCATGGTTTTAAATAATAATAACAATGGTAAATATTGTTCTCTTTCATATAAAATAATAATAATAAGATACATGTAGTGTTCAAAAGAAATACAACCACCTAAGTGGTCATTGTACCAACGTCAAAAAAAAAAAAATTGAATATATAAACAATTAAAACAAAAGAATAAAGAAAGCAATCTTCTTCTTTTGGCAAGCTACCAATTCCGGCGATAAATCCGACGTTTCCGTTTTGGATCCAATCAATCACTTTAATCATGCTAACGCATTTTTTCCATTCATTCCAACTCGGTTACGCGTTTCTTGTTGTTATTTTTGGTTAATTGAAGCTTAAATTCGAACCATAAATCCTTGGAGCTAAGCCCAAGGCCAGTACGCACAATGTCGATTCGATTATATAAATAGACCCACCCTCACATTCTGAAACGGTGCACAAACATTTCCCTTCACTAAATTTTACATCTAAACCGCTCCTTTTATGCATCTTGGGTTCGTCGGAACTTCACCAACCGTCGGCCATCACCACCGACACCGAAAATACCCACCTCCTTCCTCCTAGCTTTTCCTCTCGGTGTGTAGCAGTACATGACCGAGGAGAACACACACCCCATCGCGAAAAGAATCCGACACTTGAAACACACTTTCGTTTCAACCATTGTCTAACCGCCTCCATCTCTGACTTCTGGCGAAACACAAACACCCTCTACGATCAACAAACCCGAACCCAGCGGCTTCGACTATCCTCCTGTTTGGACAAACCACCACCAAACCACGAACGTCACAACGTTGCCAAGGTATTTTATCAAACTATCATTATATGAAGTCTTGTTTTCTCTCAAACTTTCAGAGTTTCAGTACTCCCGACGACGACTCGATATTTTACGAAAACAATGAAAACAGCAAGTCTAAACCTTGTCGAATTAGTGTTCTAGGTCTCTAACTTGTATCCATATATGTCCCCACATGGTTATATATTAGAATATACATGTTTTAGTTATTTTTAATCTACAACTTCTACTATTAATAATTTGTCATATTTACTCAAAAAAAAATAATCATATTAAATATGACTTTATAAATTCTTAGTTTTTTTTTACAATCTGTATTTTTTATGATATACGTAAGGCTTGGTTTGGACTGCCACATTTTAAATGTCAAAATTTTAGTATCACTATGATTTAAACAATTAAATTAACTTTCAAGCACCTTGATGTATGCTGTAGCAAATAATTCGATTTATACTTTAGCGGGGTAAAATTATGATGATCTATATAAAGTTTGAAAGTCTCAAATTTTAATTAGATATCTTTTCGTAAAGTCTTTGTCGTCGGAAGTCAATAACTCGACAAGTCCAATAACCAACTGAGTGTTTTAGAGATGTGACATGTTACGTAATAAAAAAATATAGGTTCAGGCATAGTTCTTTGATTCTCACTGATTTCTTGCAAGACCACACCATAATCAAGGTGAGTTTACATAACCTTGTTTATGCAATTCTTTATACTTGAAACTTTATACTTAAGCAATTCTACATACATGTCTATTTGTAAACTTTAATGCCTCATGACTTAGACAAATACTATTAGACTTAAACTTAAACTTACATAATCATTAGCTGTGGCCAAGCCGGCGATATTCAATGATAGATCTATTGGATTGACAATCCCACCCAGATTCGTTGACCATCTTTTATGGGGAGCGCGGGTGATTGTTATCGTTCCAACGTGATATTAAGGTGAACCGTGGATGACGGGATGGACCTAAACTTTGTCGGAGGTTTGATTATGTGCATACTATACTTCATGTTTAATCATGTAGACTTAAACTTACATTAGACATATGAATTGCTAAACCTTTTATACTTAAACTATTTGCTTAACATGACTTATGTATTCTCACCAACTTCTAGTTGACCCCCCCATTTTTACAACTCAACAGGAAATAATGAGGCATGAAGATTAGAGTACTAGCATGGGAAGATCTTTATTGAAGTTTATGCTTGTTTGGATTATTTGATGTTCTAGACTTTTATTTAAAACTTTGTTATGTAATTCGACTTTGGATATTTTGCCTTAATTATATTTTAATTAAAATTTGTCTACCATGTGCTACTGAACAATCATTCTTACGTGACACCTCGATGTTTCCGCCATCGGTTGGGGTGTTACAATAATGTGCCCAAGATCGAACCTCGTCCCAAACGTTTTTTGTTTTTTTTGTCTACGACCCGTAGAGGTCTCTACGGGCCGTAGGCAAAACATTAACATCCATCATCCCTTCTTCATTGCCAAAAAAATTAAAGACTACCTCTACGGGTCGTAGAGGTCTCTCTGGCCCGTAGGTAATCATTACAATGATTGAAATCATACAATCATTGGTAATGATTACCTACGGCCCGTAGACCTCTCTACGACCCGTAGAAGTATCAAAATTATGCCTATACGGGCCGTAGAGCCCTCTACGGCCCATATAGGGTTGTCTGAATAAAAAGTCAAATTGTGTGAATATCCGGAGCCATTATAAAAGCAATTTGAAGTCAACAATATGGCTGATTCATTTTACGTATGAGAGATTAAATTATTCACATGACAAGTAACAACGACAGAAGGTAAATGGGTTTAAGACACAGATAATCGATCATAAAACCCAATCTTAAACACCAATTCCCATTGCATAACCTATAATAATCATAATAAGATGAAAAAAGTTAGGGTTTAAAAAAAAACTAACCGATGAAAAAATTTATCTTTAATCAACATTAGGGTATCAAGAATAATGAAAGCAATCTTAATCAATTAGGGTTTCCAAATAGAATGTAATTTTTATAAAAAAAAATTGCACACAGATTATAGATAGATAAATATAAAAGCGGATCTGACCTTCTTTGCTTGCAATGGAAGAGGAAGAGTTTAGGGTTTTCGTAGAGTGAAAACGGCAATTGTTATGTTATATTGTTTTGAGCGGAAATCACCAAGATCAAACAATGATTCTATACGTATAACAAAATCAGAAAACATATACGACTAACAGAGGAGAAATATGCAGAAACATAATATGTATAGTGGACGGATGATACCTTAGATTGGAGAATCCTTTTAGTCAATGAAAGGGGAAACATAGATGTGAATGAGGAGGATGACATTGTGAAAAAATAATTGTATGGTTTATAAACTGTGGATCAACATACTGGTTACAGAAGAGGCTGTGGAATGAAGGAGATGAAGAGGTAGGGTTAGAGCCACGGAATGAAGGAGTTGAAAACAGTAGGGTTTTTGATACGTTTTACAAAGAAAAACCTACAAAAACTTCTAAGAAAATCAAGAGAGGAGAGATTGAAAGCATAAAGCTTCTTTTCATAATTTTTCTTCCATAATCGTTTCACAAAATCATGGACTTATATAGGCATACAAAATACGTAAGTGGGAGAATGAAACATAGGAACATGGACTTAGTGGTTATGCCCACTAACATATAAAGTAAAGTAAACAACTCACAAAACATAAAACAAGGAACAAGTGCATGGAAATGGGAACACGGGTAATATGGATTGCATGAAAACATGGAGTATGGCACCACGTAGTGTGGCACGTATTAGTTTTATTATTTGGGTATATCTTTGGATACGGGTCAGGGGCGGGGCATGCATTTTGAAAAAAGCATTGTAAGGCTGACATGTTTTAGATGAGGCTCTAGTAAAACGCCACATGTCGCCTGACTTACTCCTTTATTAGGTAGGGTAGATTGTGTATGTTTTAGCCATTACCATGGAAATTATGACACTCGAATGAGCAAAGTACATCCACAACTACACAATAGATGATTAATTAAGTGATACACATGATGATAAATGGGATCACACCAACATCCTTCGGATATTGTTTATGAGTTACAACATGATGTGTAATTAATCCTAAGGTCATGGGGATGGTGGAGTGATCGATCATGTGTATAACCATAATTACGATAGACATAAATTCACGTAATTGTGGATGTAATTTACTCGTTATGAATGTCAAAAATGCCATGGAAGTAACTAAAACAAAACCAAACTCAATCTTATTCCCATTTCAACTTCGCATAGGTTAGCAGCTTGTGAGTTTTCTTTGTAAGGAAGAATTGATATGGTAGTATGTTCGGTAAGTGCGATTAAGAGAATACTACACATCTTTTATATATGCATTACTACAAATGACTTCATGTACAAACATTTATAATATTACTATAATGGCATAGTACGTAATAACATATAATGACTATAAAACATGCTTAATTTATGAATGTTTGACTATCAAAACAGCAAATTAAACATTATGTACCAGAAAAACATTAAAGGATACTTATGAAACGTTTTATTTAGTAATGAAATATTAAAGATTAAAATTTAATATAATAGTAAATGAATTTGTTTTTTAATTCAAACTAGTTTAGCACAGTCACCTTAATCCATCAACATATCAATAACATTGTCCGTAATTGTAGTGATATTACATATACGAAACATCATTCCTATCCTAAAATCACCATGGAAGCATCAACTTATTATTATTAATTACAAATAATGTCCATGTGGATGTAGCTTTATATAAGAATATTTTTATTTGAATAAGAACTAAGGTTCACGAGTATACGAACTTAAAATGAATATTATTTTTTTAAAGATAACAATCAACCACTAACGGTTTCGTAAAAACATTTTAAAAAATCAAGATACCTTCCTTTAAATAAACTAGGATTTGTATCGCGCGCGTTGCGGCGCGCCGCAGTAATTTCTGCTTTATCTTGAACTTTTTCTTTACTCGGTTACTGTATGCGCAAAACTGATTAAGAGCATCAAATAAGGCTGTTGAAATAAAAAAAAATTTAACCATGACCACCTAGTCTCGAACCCAAGACCTTCTATTGAGAAAATGCATCTTATACCACTGCACCCCTAAACCCATTTGTGTTTTAATATGAAATTATACTTAATATTAAATATGGCTTTTGAAATGAAAAAAAAAAATGCACATTGCCAGGATAGAACTTGCAACCTTCTATTTAATAAAATGGGACTTAAACCACTACACCACTAACACAATTGATTTTTATAAATGAAATCAATTGTATTTATTATTAAGTAAAGTTGTTAAAATGAAAAAAATAAATAAATTACCTCTCCTAAGAATTAAACTTAAGACCTTAGGCAATAAAAGTTGACCACAAACCACTTCACCACCAACACTACTTGTTTTCTCAAGTGAAATAAATGATATATATTATATAAAAAGATGTGAAAAACAAAAAAAATAAAATAATGGATGACACTGTTGATGAATAGTGAATTACCATTCTTAATTAATACATATATATAATTTGTTGCAACGGCTATCATTCCATCAAACATAACTCCTTTTGGGCTTCTTTGCTTATATTTTATCACAAAGATTATTATCAGTCTTGTAGAAACTTATGTAACATACTCTAATATATAATACAAAATAGTAATTTGAAAATTCTACTTAAAAGCTCATAGATGAATGATACTGAAAAATAATATGTGATATGATATTATTTTGTAAGACCGATTCAAGTAGTTTAATATAAGGAAAAGTTATGTAAGAGCATTCACAACCCATCTCCCATTCCCTCCCCCCTTCCCTCCCCCCCTTCTTAAAATTTAAGAAAATCCTACAAAAACTCACTCCATCCCAACCCCTTTCCCCATATCTCATTTCTAAAATTTACAAAAAACCTATGTTGAGCCCCCATATATGGGGTCTTCCATCCTTCCCCCATATCATTTAATAATAATAAAATAATACAAATGAAAGGTGGAGTGAATTAATGTTGGTTGTAAAGAAATAAAATAATAATAAAAAAAGCTTATAGGGGATATGAATGGGGAATGGGAGGTGAGAGATTTTGCAAAAGTGAGTGGCAAATTTAGAAAACTATAATTTTTCCTTAAATTATATGGTTAGGGATGGGGTATAGGTTGTGAATGCTCTTACAGTAACAAAAATACAACATTGCCCAAGTAAAATATCTGAGAAGACATAACATGATATGTGATAAACCATATATCCCAAGGTAGTGGTTTAGCAAAAAAATTGGCAACAGAAATTAACTTCTTATTATTTATAGACAATAACATCCTACAACGAGGAAAGTGTTATGTAACCATCGATGTTAGTCACATCTTGAAATAATTAATTATGTACGTTGATATATCATATGATACATTAATTCAATATACCATAATTTTAACCAAACCGATCTGAACGTAAACAGTAGAGTTTGTGTGTGTTAGAAATAATCGGTTAAATCGAAAAGTAAGAACTAGATGTTTGGGGGAACACCACGACTACTATTATTAAACTGAGAATAAAAGTTTAGAACATTCTTTTTTTATATTTTACTAGGTTAGAGTCTCGTGTGTACACACGGTATATCCCCTAGTCTAATGAGAAAATTCTATAAAGATTATAGTGTATAAGTTTTATTTATTGAAAGTTACATAATACAATTCGTATGGATTTTTTTTTGTATGCAAAATATTATTAAAAAGTTTAATGTTACCCAATAATGGATATATGAATCAACAAATGTTTGATTTAATGTGATTTAAATGTATATATGAATGAATAATAACATATTTTTTGTAATGAAATGCAAATGAAGAGTAAAATTCAAAGTAAATATAGTTTAACAAATCATACAACTAAAAAAATTATAAAAACCGGTAAAATAATTAATTATTAAATAAAAATAATAATATTTAATAACTCATATATAATATATAAGCACAAAATATTAAACCCAACCCAAAATAAATAAAGCCTACCAATTTATAGAGGTAATAATTTGAGTATAAACTAGTAAACTAGGGTTCATTTTACTATTTGTAATTTTTATGATGTTTTTATTTACGTTGTTTGATTTTTTGGTTTATATTTATTGCAAACTTTCTTTTCGAATTTTGGAACATATAGGTATATAAGTTAGAGATAAAAAAAACTTCGTTTCAATTTGGTTTGTTTGGTTGAATTTGGTTTTAAACCGAAACTGAACCGAATTCAATTTGGTTGAATTTGGTTTGGTTTTCATATTCCTAATTTGGTTTGGTTTGGTTTTTGGTTTGAGGTACAAAAATTTGAAAACCAAATAAACCGAATCGAATAAACCAAATAAACCGTAAACCGAATCGATGAACACCCCTACATGATTCCCCATATATCATTCATAAAAAATAGCTTATTATATAATAATACTTTCTGTAATCAATTTTGAGTTTTTGACACACATTACTTACTGAAAGTTACATAAAAGGATTATAAGGCTTGGGTAAAAAGTGTTTATGATCAACCCAGCTCAACCAATATGAACCTGTACCAGATAATTATCATTTTGACAAAACCGATATGGTCTACTTGCCCCCAGTTGTAGATGCGTTTTGCGACTAATGATTAGATAGTTAACATGTGTTAGGAAGGGCTGATGGGGCGAAGGAAGATTGATTGGGCGAAGGTGAAATAGATATGGGCGAAGGTAGATTAACAGTGGGCGAATCTGGATGGAACAAGACTGAGAAGACACATTCGACCACTACAAGTGGGCGAATGTGGAAAGGCTTCACATTCGACCAGTCAAACTGGGCGAACGTGCAGGTCCTATATATAGATTTTGTGATTTTGTAAGTTTAAGCGAGTCATTAGTTGTGTGTGTTATCAGGTGTTGTTCCAGAGAGGTTTGAGAGAATTTGTGTGTGTGTTAGATTAACTGAATAGACATTGTAATCAAGTTTTTGAGAAAGTTAATCTATGAAAAGTATTGAAAATGACTTTGATTGTGTTTTGATTTAAGTTTACTTCAGTTTGTTCAAAGCTAGGGTTTCCGCACCTGGTTTTGTAACTTGTATGATCATATAATCCTGTTTTCGTGTCAAATTTCGCCTCTACAAAGTGGTATCAGAGCGTAGAGGATCATACAACAACAAATTGATAAACTCAGAGCTGATTTGGACATTATTTTCATCAATTCACATCTGTTTTTACATAAAAATGGTTTTTGAGTGTTTTTGAAAGAATTAGAGTTGATTTTGTGGTTAAAATTCAAAATTCCAAGTATTAAAGTTGTTCCAAATCATCTCCGAAGCAAAACCTAATCAAGATCATTCAAATTCACAAACTTTTGAAAATCAGAGATCAAAATAACCGTTTTTCAAAGTGTAACCGTTTTTCAAAAGTGAAAATGGGCGAACCTGGAGTGTTTTGGTCGAAGGTGTGAGTTTTTGGTCGAACCTGAGTGTTTTTCTGGGCGAACCTAGGTATAATTGGGCGAACCTAGAATTTTTCAGTTGAATTTTTCACATTCGGGTCTAACTTTTCACATTCGGGAGATCGTGCGGGCGAACCTGGAACAGAAACGGGCGAACCTGAAACTTTTTGGGCGAACGTGAAAAGTGTTAGTGTGTTTTTACTTTCTGGTGAGATTTTACATTTGGGAGAGTAATTCTGGGCGAATCTGAGGCCAAAAGGGACGAACCTGAAACCATTTTGGGCGAACCTAGACTAGTGTTTTTGGAAAATTTTCTAAGTGTTGAATTTCTCGAAGTTCGTGATCATGTGGAATTTTCCGACTACTCCGACACCAGCAACTACACAACCACAACAACAGGTGATGGACCCATGGACGGTAGCAGCACAGAAGACAAGCACACAGTCTTCGCAGCCGGTTAATTACATGACTCAAAGTGCACCTCCAGCACCACAATCTGACTACTGGGGAGTAGCAGCAGCGGTGGTAAACACTCAAACTACAAATGCTATTTCCACACTGATTAATGATTTGTCTTCAGGTAGCGGGAATCGGCCACCAAAGCTTATGGAGATTCAAGAATACAATCAGTGGCAGAAAAAATTCAAGATACATTTGGAAGGCATGGGAGTGGAGGGTGCTGAAGCATGGAACATGATTGGTAAAGGTTACACACCACCAGTTTTGGAGAACACAGGTGAACCAGTGCCATTGGAGAGCATGGCTGAGGATGAGAAAAAGAAGTTTGCTGTGGAAAAGAAGGCGTTTTCCCAATTGACACAGGCAATCACAAATGATCTTTTGCATCAGTTTGGGACTTGCACAACATCTAAGGCACTATGGGAAATGCTTAAAAGGAAGCATGATGGGAATGAGAAGACTAGAAGTTTGAGGGTGGAAGAACTTATAAAGGAGTTTGAGAATTTTTCTTATATTGGAAATGAAACTTTGAAAGAACTAACTCCTAGATATAATCATTTGTTATCTGAATTGTCTAGCTATGGTATACAGATTCCTATGGCAAAGCAGGTGGACAAGTTTGCAGATGCATTACCACCAAACTGGGATCAGCATGTGGAAGTTCTGAAGGAGAAGGATGCTTATCAATACTGGTCTATTCAGGAGTTCATTGAGAAGCTGGAAAACAAAGAATTGGAAGAGAAGAGGAAGGCTAGGAGAGCACAGATTCCTCAGAATCCAAACTTATACTTTGGAGGATCTTCAGTTCCAGCCAGTACAAGCTCAGGAGGACTAGTTACACCACATGTTGCATGTATATCCAATGTTATGGAATCACCTACCATGAACTACCATCAACAAACTCCATCCTTTTCACAACCACCACCACAACAACCATACAACTATTCATACATTCCACCATTCTCCCCAAAGCAACAAGCAGCTTTCTACACTGCTAGCCAATCTCAACAACAACCAATGAACCAACCTAATCAACAAACGGTGGTTTTGGAGACATCTAACCTTGGAAATGTGACAGTTGAAGTTGCTCAGCAACACATTGCATTAGTCTCTGCAATGGTCTCATCCTACAATGGATTAGTTGCTAGTCAAATTGGGAATAACAACTTGACCAATGAAGACTATGCACAAATTGACAAGGAAGAGATGGAACTCATTGATATCCAATGGGCTTTTGCGAGCATAATGAGAAGAGCAACAGAATTTATTGAGAAGACAGGTAGAACAGATTTGGGAACTTCTTCTAACACAACCTACGGGTTCAATAAGGAGAAAGTGACTTGTTTTAACTGTGGAGGGAAAGGTCACTTTAAAAGAGAATGTACACAACCACCAAAACAAGGCAATAGGAATCCTTTCAATGCCACCTATCAGAACCGTCAACAACAAAACCAAAACCAAGTTTCTTACCAAAACAACAACAACAATTACCAAAACCGTCAAAACAACTTTAATAACAACCAAAATAGACAACCAAACACACCAAACCAGACACAAAACCAAACACCAAACAATGCTAACCGAACAGTCATACCAATCACTACACCAAATGAACAACAACAGAATACCAATCAAGCATTGGTGACTCAACAAGATGAGAGGTTTGACTGGTCGAGTATACAGATAGGTGTTGAGGAAATCACTACTGGGGGCAATGTGGCTTGTGTTGCATATCAGGTTGACATTGAAGATTCAGTGATGGTGGAGGAGAAGGTAGAAACTGAAGTTGAAAGTGACGAGTCTGAGGCTGAGATGGATGTGGAAATTGAACCTGTTAAGGTTAATGCTGAGGTTAACGTTGAGAATAAAGCTGAAGAGACAAATTCTGGAGTTGTTATTGATACTGTTTCTGATGTTCCTGAGGAGTGTGAATCGGTTTATTCTGATTCAGACAGTGAATCGGATACAGAAGCAAGTGTTAATTCTCTGGATGAAGACATCGATCAGTTGCTTGCAGAAGCGGATTTTCTGATGACAAGGAAGTCGTGCATTGCAGATGATGCTTTCACAAAGATTGATTATTCCAGATTCTTTGCAGGAAAGGAAGCTCATTTCGCATTGATGGCCATGACTGATCCGTCAAAACCTGTAAGTTCTGAATGTAGCACTGATGTTACAAGTGACAAATATTGTGGTACTTGTGATAGATTGACTGAGGAGAATAAACAACTCCGTGTTCAACGTGATAGTGCTATCATGAACAGTCAATCTACTCGCAAAGAGTTGAATGCTTTTAACAAAGTATTAGATGGCTACAAAAAGGACATTTCCGACTTGAAAAATACTTTGTCTTTAAAACAATTGGCAATTAACAACTATATCAACGAAATTGAAAACACCAAGTTGGAAATGGCCGCCATCAAATGCTTTGCTGAGAAAGTAAACAAAAAGCTGGAAAGTTATAAGCATATTGCTTATGTGGTAGACCACATCATTGATGATAAAACCACCAATTATCGGGCTGTACCATCTCCGGTTCTCTTTGAAAACCATAACTGTCATCAAGTGACACCGGAAAGTTCGGTAAAATCTGATTCAGCATCGGAAAATGAATCTAATACTTCAAGTATTGGTGATCCAAATTCCGATGTTAGACCGATATTGGGTATCAATGATGAGGGTGTTACTGCTGAAAGTGTAGATTCAGACACTGAGAGTGATGACACTGGTTGTAATCAGAATGTTAATGCATGTGAAATTCCAAATGAAAATCACATCATTACAAATGAACCAGTTTCACTATCTCAAATTGTGATTCCAATGAAAAATGTTCATTGTGAAAAGAAGTCTGAAAAGAATGTTGTGAAGAAAGATCTTAATGTGGTTAAGAAAGATCTTGAATTGAATGCTAAGAATGAACAATGTGACAAACCTGTCAAAGTGTTCTATCGGATGGAAGGATCCGATAAGATCATTTCTGACGAGGACTTTCCAATAAAAAATGCCAATTATGCTAAAATAGAAAAGATTTGGCAAGAAAGTACCATTTGGTTCCCAAAACATGAGAGAACAAATGAGATTCCACCAGCTTTGTTAAAGAAGTTGTGTTTGGATGTTCCTCAAGAACCAAAGGTCCATGTCACAGAGTTTGTTCGACCCAAAAACAGAGCTAATGGTTTTAATGAGCCTACTTACTCAAAAGGGCCACTCCCTGAGAGTTTAAGGAAGTAACAGTATAATGATCAATACCCTGTTAGATCATTTGCTCAACCAAATGCTCCAAATGTTTTTGAAGAGTATCGTGCGTGCTTTAAGTGTGGGGAACGTGGGCATTTACTTGCTCAGTGCCCATATGTAAGGCACAAGAGGCACGAGGTTGAAGTGAGGAATTCTATGCGAAAACCGATTGATCATTATGTGCCACCACATAGGAGAGTTGTTCCTCAACAACCACAACCGTTTTACAATCATAACAATTTTCACCAAATGAGGAACACTCGTCCAATGCACTATGATCGAAGGAATCGGATTGCTATGGAACACTCATGGAGGAAGCCTGTGGTGAACGCAACAGTTGATAGGCAAAAGGTTCCACCAAAACCGATTGTCAAATCAAATGTTGGACCTAAGTCTGTTAAATCAGATAAGGATACCAAGAGAGTTACATTTGCTAACAATGTTCAGAAACCAACTAAGAACCCAAAGTCTCAGATTCGCATTTTGAAAAGGTCTGAACAATCTTGGTCACCCAATGGTACTCCAGGAGCCTCAACTTCAAGAGTTAATGAGAAAAAGGAAACTGTTTTGAACAATCAGAAAAAGATTGATCAAAAAGTTGTTCAAAATGCTTGTGAAAATGTTACTTTGAAACCTGATGTTCAAAGACCCAAGACTCAGGCTTGGGTCCCCCGAAAGAACTAACTGATTTACTTTTTGTGTGCAGGGAGCTTCAGCTGGCCCTATTAGCAGTCTTTGGATTGTTGATAGTGGAGCTTCAGGCCACATGACAGGGGATCTTGCGTTGCTGTTCGATGTGAAGAACATCAATGGAGGATATGTAGCTTTCGCGGGAAATAAAGGAGGATATATCACAATGGAAGGAAGTGTGAGCAATGGGATAGTGAGTTTCGAGCGGATTTCGTATGTGAAGCAGATCGATTATAATCTGTTGAGTGTCAGCCAAATATGTGACAAGCAATTTACTGTGCATTTTGATGACAAATCCTGCTATATTCTGAAACCGGGCTTTACAATTCCTAAAGAGTGGATAATGTTGAAGGCACCTCGCGTCAACAATCTATACATTCTTGATATGTCCAAGGCGATGACATCACAGGGGCAGATAACATGCTTTTTGTCCAAGGCGACAGAGAAAGAATCGATAATGTGGCACCGTAGAATGGGGCATATTCATCTAAGGAAAATGAATCAACTTGTGAGAAATGGACTTGTCGATGGAGTAAATGTGAAACATTTCCATCTGAATGACAAGTGTGTAAGTTGTAAAAAGGGGAAGCAACACAAACAGTCCCACAAAGTGAAAAAGGTTAACTCTGTAGAGATGCCACTTGAGCGACTGCACATGGATCTTTTCGGACCGGTCAAGCGCAAAAGTCATCTTGGAGAACTTTATTGTTTAATCGTCACTGACGATTACTCAAGATTTTCATGGGTGATGTGTTTGCAGAATAAAAGTGACACCTTTATCAATCTAAAAGTTCTGTTCACTCGATTGGAAAATCTCTACAATGTGAAGATAAAGAGAATTCGGAGTGACAATGGAACGGAGTTCAAAAATGCCAAGATGGATGAACTTTGTGAAAACAAAGGGATACATCATGAATATTCGGCTCCATACACCCCACAACAGAACGGTGTTGCTGAACGAAAGAATAGGACTCTAATTGAAGCGGCTAGAACAATGCTTGCTGATTCAAATCTTCCAGTAATGTTCTGGAATGAGGAGATTTATGCAGCAAATTACACACTAAATCGGGTTCTAACAGTGAAGAAGTTTGGTAAAACATCTTATGAACTGTTACACCGAAGGAAGCCGAACTTAGAGTATCTAGAACCTTTTGGGGCGCCATGCACTATGTTGAATCCAAGCGAGAAGTTTAGTCCTAAAGCCGAGGAGGGTTACTTTGTTGGATATGCAACCCCGCTCAAACGGGTATACAACAAGCGAACTCGTCGTGTGGAAGACTGGGCTAACGTGGAAGTTCAACGATATACTCAAAATATTCAAGGCACGGGTCCTGATTGGATGTTTGATTACAAAGATTTCTTTGAATCATTCAATCTAGATAGCTTGGTTGAAGAAGCTGTTATTCGATTACTTTACGAGTGTGAAAATGCAACAACTTCACCGTTGGTGCGTCCGATCACCGTGAACCCCCTACCAGCTTCTAATGATACCAATGCTCCTATACAAGAGGAAGAAGTGTTTCAAGAGGCTTCAACTTCATTAGATACTTCAGAATCTGAAGATGAACAATTTGAAGAAGCTATTCTTGAACAAGCTGAAGAACCAGAGGCACCGCCAGTGAACCCAACTCCAACTTCAGATGTGGCCTCATCATCAAATACGGGTCATGATCTGGATGCTGTAGAGAACTTGACTGTTCAGACGGGAGTGCAAGTACCTGATTATCCGGAATCTCGGATTCATCGTATTCACCCGCTGGAGCAAGTTATCGGTGATCCTGGAAGCAGTGTTATGACCAGAGGGCAGCTTAAAAGTGTTAATTCGCCAGAGAGTTTTGGTGCTTTAGCTTTATATGCCAAAATTCAACAATCTGGTAGTCAAAATGATTGGTCGTTTGCGTGTTATGTGTCGCAGGTAGAGCCAAGGACATACAAGGACGCTTTGAAGGATGATGCCTGGGTGGAAGCTATGCAGGAGGAGTTATTACAATTCCAGAAATTGGGAGTTTGGACGCTCACGGATTTGCCGCCGGATAGGAAGAAGATTGGCACCAAATGGGTGTTTAAGTGTAAGAAGGATGATCGTGGGGTTATTGTTCGTAACAAAGCCAGATTGGTCGTGCAGAGTTTCCATCAAATCGAAGGGATTGATTATAATGAAATCTATGCACCGGTAGCACGAATCGAAGCTATTCGGATGTTCCTCGCGTTTGCTTCTTATAAGAAATTCAAAGTTTATCAAATGGACGTTAAAAGCGCATTTCTGTACGGGAAAGTCAAGGAAGAGGTTTATGTCGGGCAGCCACCAGGCTTTGAGGACCCAATCCACCGAGATAAGGTCTACGTGCTGAACAAAGCTCTATATGGCTTGCACCAGGCTCCGAGGCAGTGGTATGAGGAGCTAAGTACATACCTCATCACCAAAGGATTTAAGCGCGGCCTCGTCGATTGCACCTTCTTTACGAAGAAGACGGGAGATGACTTGCTTCTAGTACAGATATACGTCGATGATATAATATTTGGTTCAACTAACGAGCTTTTATGCAGGGAGTTCGAAACTGTCATGCAGGAAAAGTTCGAAATGAGCGCAATGGGGGAGATGCAGTTTTTCCTAGGCTTGCAGGTGGACCAAAGACCCGACGGGATCTTCATTCACCAGACGAAATATGTCTCCGACATTTTGAGCCGGTTCCAGATGGAGGACTCAAAGCCGATGGATACCCCTATTCAACCAAATCACGGGATTGGAGTGGACGCTAAGGGGGAGCTGACGGATCCTTTTACATACAGAGCAATCATCGGATCTCTGATGTATTTGACGGCGTCTCGACCAGATATTATGTACGCAACGTGTCTCTGTGCCCGTTATCAATCGAAGCCGAAACAAAGTCATCTGACGGCGGTCAAGCGTATCCTTAGATATCTGAAGGGTTGTCCCTCAAAAGGACTTTGGTACCCTAATGATGATAATTTTGATTTCATATCTTTTAGTGATGCAGATTGGGGCGGCTGTGACAAAGATAGCAAATCTACTACAGCTGGTTGCCAGTTTTTCGGGAGCAGGTTAATTACCTGGCAATGCAAGAAACAGACTTCCGTAGCACAATCTACCTGTGAAGCCGAGTACATTGCAGCCTCGAGTTGCTGTTCGCAAGTACTCTGGATTCAACAACAAATGGTGGATTACGGTTTGCAGTTTCTTAAAACTCCTATTTACTGTGACAACGAAGCCGCAATTGCATTAACTAAAAATTCAGAAAATCATTCTAAAGCGAAACACATCCGGATCAAATATCATTTTATCCGTGATTGTTACGCTAAGGAATTGATCGATATGATCAAAATACATACTGACTACCAACGTGCAGATCTGTTTACTAAAGCTTTTGACCGTTCACGCTTTGAATATCTTTTAAAAGTAAACAATATAAAGGAAAAACAGGACTAATCGGCACCTCGGTTTATCGCTGTTGGGACGAAGAGGATTGACGAAACCACTTTTTGATAACCTTAGTCTATTCCATATCTGCCTAAGTATAGAACTGCTGAAGAACAAAAAGAAGAAGTGCTGATGAACAAACACAAAGTACTGAAGAGTAAACTCATCAGAAGTTCTGAAGTCTAACCAGACATTTCACTGAAGAACTGCTGAAGACAAACTGCTCATCAGCAGTTTGTCACTCATCAGCACTTTCACTCAGAAGCTTCTAACCGACTGAAGATCAGCAGTTTGATTATTATATAGTTTTGTTAAAGTCTTGATTTCAAGTTTCAATGTACAGACTGTAGTAACCTTATCTTTGCATAATATCTTTGTTAAATATCTTAGATTACTTCAGACTACAGTTTAGTACATTAGTCTATAAATAGATGAGTTTGTTCATCTATTTTCATATATGTGATTTTGTGTAAAATCTTTGAACTTATATTGAAATCCTTCGGGCTTTAAACTTATAATTTCCACTTCACATCTGAGAAACATAAACTGCTATTACTGCTTTATACTTAGATCATTTATTGTTTCTCATTTATTATTCAGTCAAGGGGGAGTAATAACTCCTCATCAAAGTGATCTTTTAGACCTTTGAACACTTGTATTTCCGCTGCTTAATAACTCTTATATAAATCTGATAAACACATAAGTGTTCACAAAAACAGCCACTGATCCAACAATTGGTATCAGAGCATCTGGTTAATCTGATCAAAATCAATCTAACAAATTGAGATTCAGACACAGGCTCAATATTGATATTCAATAAAAAAAAGGATAAAAGGCTCACTTTTTAAATCCATCACTTTAAGAAAGTATTGACAAATTCAAACTTCTTAAAAATGGATCCCTACAATACTGGATCTGCCAACAAACCTCCTATGTTAGTCAGAAATGAATATAACATATGGTCTAAGAGGTTGGCACATACTATTTCACAAACAAACACTGGCTGTTGGAGGTCTGTAGTTTTTGGACCTCACAAACCAGTTGTTACTGATCCAGAGGGTAAGACTGAAAGACCAAAGGATCCAAAAGAATACACGGAGGAAGATTTCCAAAAGTTTGAGCTTGATGCAAAAGCTTTCTCCATGCTGGCTATGGCTCTCCCAAACGAAATTTATGCTGGCCTTTTACACTGTGAAAGTGCCAAAGAGCTGTGGGACTGCCTAAAAGAGCAGTTTGCAGGAACTGCTGAGGTGATAGCCAACATCAGAGAAATATTGGCTCAACAATATGAAACTTTTACTCACATAGAGGGTGAAACTTTAACTCAACAATTTGAAAGATTTTCTTCACTCATCTCTGAGTTAAAAATAAACAATCAGACCTATACAACTGAGTCTATGTTACATAGATTTTTAAGGTCTTTACCTTCAAAATGGGAAACTTACTCTATAGTCCTCAGAACCAGTTCAGATTTTAACACCTTGAACCTAACTAGGTTACATGGTAAATTATTAACTTTTGAAAGAGAAATCAATCAAAAGAAAAAGTTGCAAGAATCTGGTAAAACTGCTGATGACTATACTCCGGGTAGCACAGCCTTATTAGGACATGACTCACCATCCTGTTCTAATAATTTTGGTTCTTTTGACCATATTGACATAACAGCTGGGATCTCATCAGATGGATCTTTCCCAGCCTATGACAATGAAGAACTAAGTCAAACTGCTGACAACATGTGTTTCATCATGGATGATTTAAAATACTTTAGCAGTGATGACTTAGAAGAAATGGAAATATTGCACCAACTGGCCTTGTTAAGCTTAAAAACTAACAAATTTTATAAAAGTTCAGGAAGGAAATTTCCAGGACTAAATAATTCAACAAAAGTTGGTTTTGACAAATCTAAATTGAGATGTCATAAGTGTCAGAAGTTGGGACACTTTGCTAGAGAATGTAGAAGCTCTAGCTATAACCAACCAATGTCCTCTGGAAATCAATATAACCCCTCATATAATAGGAATAATGGAACTAATGGGAGTGCTCATTTTGTACAGGCACAAGCTCCAAATGTCCAATATGTGCCACAAGTACAATATGTACAGATGCCTGCTCAACAACAACAGCAGCTCATGCCTCCATTTCCAACTGCTCAACTTCCTGCACAAACTCAACAACCCCCTCAGCAACAAAGCTTATTTACCTCAGGGTATGTTGACTGGAGCAGTCTTCCTTATGACACATCAGAATACAGTCAGGATGCAGACAATAAGGTCTATGATGTCAACTGGGGAGAACCTGATAATGGCAGAAAGAACTTTGCCTTAATGGCTTTTGAAGGATACTCTTCAAATTCTGCTCTCACACAGAGAGTCTCCAGAGGTTTGAACAGCATATGGTATGTGGATAGTGGAGGCTCAATGCACATGACTGGATGCAGATACCTGATAAACAATTTTATCAGTCAAAGAGAAGGATCTGTGTCCTTTGGGAACAATGCCAAGGGATATGTGCTAGGATATGGCAATGTATCCTCAGGCAAAATGCAGTTTGACAAGGTCAATCTGGTTGAAAACCTTGAGTACAACTTGCTGAGTGTCTCTCAAATGTGTGACAAAGGATATTCTTCCTTTTTCACAAAGACAGCATGCAAGATCATATCAATAGAAGGCCAGAAGTTGATAGAGAAGATCATTGAAGATCATACTTTGCTGATTGCCAAAAGATGTGGCAATGTCTATGCAGTGGACATTGAAAAGGACAAAGTATTGAACAAGACTGCCTGTTTCTTCTCAAAGGCATCAACTTCAGAAAATGATCTCTGGCATAGGAGACTTGGCCATGTGAACTTTAAAACCATCAATAAAGTCACAAAAATGGGCTTGGTCAGAGGTCTACCTTTGAAGGAATATCAGTGCAAAGAACACTGTGTTTCCTGTCTTAAAGGTAAACAGCATAAGTCCTCCTATAAGTCTATTGAAGAATCAAAAACAACTGCATGTCTTCAACTACTCCATATGGACTTATTTGGACCAGTCAAGATTATGAGCCTTGGTAAGAAGAAGTACTGCTTAGTCATCATTGATGACTACTCAAGATTCACATGGGTCTTCTTCTTATATTCCAAGGATGAGGCAGCTGAGATCATCAAGTTCTTTATTCTACAAGTAGAGAAGCAATACTCTCTATCTGTCAAAGTCATCAGGAGTGACAATGGGACAGAGTTCAGGAACAAAACTCTGGATGAATTCTGTCTGTCTAAAGGGATTGTTAGACAGTTCAGTATTCCCAGAACTCCTGAACAAAATGGTGTGGTAGAAAGAAAGAACAGAACATTAATTGAAGCAGCCAGAACAATGTTAGCTGATTCAGGCCTACCTTTGTATTTTTGGGCTGAAGCAGTCAACACTGCATGTTATGTTCAGAATAGAGTTCTTATCAACAAGAGACATATCAAGACTGCCTATGAAATTCTTCATGGCATTAAGCCCCTTATCTCCTTCTTCAGGGCTTTTGGATGTCAATGTTTTATCCTCAACATCAAAGACTCTATTTCTAAGTTTGCTGCAAAAGTTGACACAGGTTATTTTCTTGGTTATTCTCCTTTGAGAAAAGCTTACAAAGTTTTCAATTCAAGAACCAAGATAGTAGAAGAAACACTGAATGTCAAGTTCAATGAATCAAAACACACTCTTATTCCAGCAAATCCTGCTGAATTATTTGATCTTGACAGTTTTCATTTCGGACCTGAAAAGACTGTTGAATCATCCAAACCTCCTCAAAATGGTTTTCAAGGATTTGAAGATGATAGTCCTGCACCATGGACTCCAAACACAGTCAGAAGATCAACTATCAAACCTTCAGAAGTTTCAATAGCTTCAACTTCAGGAACTACTGATGAACATTATGAAACTACTGATTCAGCTGAACCTAAAACTCCTGAAGTTCAAATAACAGCTGAACCAGATATTATCAATCTCAGTGGTTTATTTGAAGAACCTGTAGAGCCATCATCCAGTACAGGTTTACAACAACTGATTGAACACAAGGATCATCCATTGGATCAAATCATGGGTGATATTGCATCAGGGGTACTTACAAGAAACCAGCTTTCCAACTTTTGCTTATTCTCAGCATTCATCTCTCAGTTGGAACCAAAGAAGTATCAAGAAGCCCTCAAAGACAACAATTGGGTGCAAGCAATGCAAGAAGAGTTGCTTCAATTCAAGAAACAACAGGTTTGGGAAATCTGTCCCTTACCTGACAACAAGCAACCAATTGGAACAAGATGGGTCTTCAAAAACAAATCAGATGAGGCTGGTATGATCATCAAGAACAAAGCAAGAATAGTGGTACAAGGTTATTCCCAAGAGGAAGGAATTGATTATGATGAAACCTTTGCACCAGTTGCAAGACTTGAAGCTATCAGGTTATTTTTAGCTTATGCAATTTCCAACAACATTAAAGTTTATCAAATGGATGTCAAAAGTGCATTTTTGTATGGAAAAATAAAAGAGGAAGTGTATGTCTGTCAACCTCCAGGGTTTGAGGATCCTTCTCATCCTGATTGGGTTTACAGACTTGACAAAGCTCTTTATGGGCTAAAACAGGCTCCAAGAGCCTGGTATGAAACACTTTCAAACTTTTTGCTTAAGAATCACTTCTCAAGGGGATCCATTGATAAAACTCTTTTCATAAAACATGTTGGAAATCATGTCTTACTTGTTCAAATATATGTTGATGATATCATTTTTGGTTCAACAAATTCAAAACTGTGTGAAGAATTTAAGAAACTCATGCAATCAAAATTTGAAATGAGTACAATGGGAGAATTGCAGTACTTTTTGGGACTGCAAATCAAACAACAGTCAAATGGAACATTTATACATCAATCAAAATATGTTAAAGAATTATTGAACAAATTTTCTTTACAAGACTGTAAAACATGTTCCACTCCCATGACACCAATCACACAAGTTGAACCAGATGATCAAGGGAAACACATTGATCAAACCATGTATAGATGTATGATAGGTTCTCTCTTGTATCTAACTGCTTCTAGACCAGATATCATGTTTTCAACTTGTGTCTGTGCTAGATACCAATCTGCACCAAGAGAATCTCATCTAATTGCAGTCAAAAGAATCTTCAGATATCTGAAAGGAACTCCTACTTTAGGGATTTGGTATCCTGCTTCAAGCAATACCATGTTAACTGCTTTTTCAGATAGTGACTATGCAGGCTGCAAAATGTCAAGAAAATCAACATCTGGTGGTTGTCAATTCTTAGGAAACTGTCTGGTGTCCTGGCAATCAAAGAAACAAACATCTGTGGCAACTTCAACAGCTGAAGCTGAATACATTGCTGCTGCAAGCTGTACTTCACAGATACAATGGCTCCAATATCAACTGCTTGATTATGGAATCAAAGAGACCAAGACCCCACTTTTAGTAGACAGCAAATCTGCCATTAGCATCATTCAAAATCCTGTTCAGTTTTCAAAGACTAAACACATTGAAATCAGGTATCATTTCATAAGAGATTGCTATGAAAAAGGCAAGATTGAGGTGAAGCATGTCACAACAGCTAATCAAATAGCTGACATTTTCACCAAACCCCTTGATTCAACAACTTTTCAGAGGTTAGTATCCATGCTTGGAATGTTAAACTTAGAAGAAAGTCTGTAAGTATTTCACTTTTTAATTCTGCACATATTTTATTTTTCACTTACATACTTATCTGTCACAAACCTCTGAAGACCAAAAATTTGAGAAAAGAGAAAGTTCTGATGAACAAATTTTGAAAACTACTGATGAACATCAAAATGGGATATTTTCAAAATGGATATAACTACTGATGAAAATCAGAAGTTAGAAAAGTGTTTTAAAAGTCATCTGCATCAGCAGTTGAAACTGCTGATGAGATAACTAAAACCACTGATGAAGAAACCTTTCTTCTTCAGCAGTTTGACTAAAAGGGTAAAACAGACTTTTCACTCATCAGAAGTTTGACCTAGTCGGTTAAAAACTTCTGATAAATACCCTGTTCCAACACTTATCCATTCAAAAAGCAAAATTCCCTCTTTCTCTCTCAAATTCAAAGCAAAACCCCTTCTCTAACCTAACAAATTACTGTTCGATCAAAAACATCCATGGCTCTCGTGTTAAAACAGGGACACAACCAAAGAGGCTACTTTGTTAAAGATGAAGCCTGGTCCCAGTATGATGAGATACTTGATCTCATCATGAAATCCCAATATTATGATGCTTTCACCATTGATCCACCCATTCATGAAGAAACTCTTAATGAGTTCTGGGCAAATTCAGAGACGGTGAAGGTGAATAATGAAGTGATTTCCCTCAAATCTTCCATAAAAGGGAAACTAATGGCCATCTCACCAGAAACACTAAGCATCAGGCTTGGTTTGAAGGATTCTGAGGCACCTGAGCATATTCCAACCTCAGATATTCATCTGACCATGACAGAGTGTGGCTATCAAGGTACTTTGGCACAAGCAACAGTTTACAAAAAATATTTTGACCCACAATATAAACTGTTATTTCATTATATTATTATGTGTCTTAGTCCAAAAACTGGGTCAATAGATCAGATGCCTTCAACCTTTCAACCTATTTTTCATTCCATCATAAATGAAACTTCTTTCAAGGCATCAAAACTGTTTTTCAATGAACTGGTTTTACATCATGAAAATGATAAAAAGAAATTTTTGTTGTATCCAAGGTTTGTTATGCAGTGCATAATAAAAGAACTTGGAGAGGGAGTACTTGAGGGAGAAACAACAACTTTAAACCCTTTAACTGCTCAAGTATTCTCTAGGCACAACAAACCAGCTCTTATGCTAGAAGATGACCAAGGGGAAGAACAACCCATCCCCAAGGAACCCACATCTTCCAAACCCAAAAAGAAAACTAAAAAGCCTATACAACAAAAACCAAAAACAACCAAGTCACTGAAAAAGAAAGTTCAGGAAGTGGAGAAACCTGAAACTACTGATGTGCAATCTGCACTTGAAAAGGAAGTGGCTGAAACATCCTCTCAGCACACTCCTTCTCCACCTCCCAAAAGAAAACCTGTCACAGTTATATTTAAAAGAAAAAGATTTAAGAAACAAATAACTGTTGACCCTGCTTTTGAAACTGCTGAAACCATACCTGAACCCACCCAAACTCCTGAACACCAACCCATCACAACTACTGAACCTGAACCCTCACATACAACCATAGAAATTGCCCAACTTCTCTCAGGACTTAAAGGAACCCATTCACCACATGTCACTCCCCTTACAACACATCAATTTGGGGAGATGCCTTCAGAAGTTGACATGAATGTGGATCCCTTTAGCCCAACACAGAGAGATGAGGATGAACAAGAGTTTGTAAGCCCAAACTTGCAAACTTTTGATACTTTTGAGGCTGCTACTACTCACTTATCACCCAGTGGTGAACCTGAGGACAGTAGTAACATAGCTAAGACCTCAAACTTGGCAACTACTGATGAAGGCCTAAGGCCAGAGGTAGGAAAACCTCAGAACCAAGACAAAGAGGTTCATGAGACTACTGGTTTGGGTCCAGCTCATGACATAACTGATCCTGCCCTCTCTGAGGACACTATCAGGGATTCAGATGATTCCATTAAGTTGGTTGATGAATCAAAAATTCCACAAACTGAATTGACGGTTGACATTGAAGGTCCTGAATCTAAGGTCTCCAAGCTCAAGAAGCTGGTCACCAAAGATCAGGTTAAAGACCAGTTAGCCCAAAAATCCCCAAAACTGGCATCTTCAGAGCAATCTGAAGATCACCCAAAAAGCACCCCTTCACCAAAACAACCTACCCAATTCACTGGGCTCACAAGCATAGATCTGAACCAACTATGCAGCCCAGATGGTCCCCTGTACCAGGCACTCAAACAAATCATAACTGATCAACTCAAACCCTTCACAACTGCTTGGGAGTTAAAAGCTAACAATCAGTTTGGGTTGATCAACTCGAGACTTGCAGAGTTGAACAAAAAGATGGATGAAACACAAGATCAACTGGCAAGGTTGTCTGCTGCAACATCTCATTCCATTAGGCTTCCAGAAGTGGATGAAGCCAAAAAGGGGGAGATGATTAAGGAACCAACAGATGCTACACAAAGACAAACTCCTGATCAAGAAGCTGATAGACCAACACAAAGACCAGGAAAAGAAGTAGCACCAGAGTTCAAGTTATCTAAGGCATCAGAGGGAACTGCTGATTACATTTCTCAAACTACTGAAGACAATCCTTCAGCAGTTGTGACTCCAATTACCACATCAGCAGTTCTACCTCCTAAACCATCATCAGAAGTTCCTAAGGCAACTGAAAAAGAACCTGCTCCCACTCCTTTGCCTACAACAACTTCCACAGCTGTCTTAAACCCTACTCCCATCAGCATGTCAAAAGACCTTTTGGAGAAGAGTTTAAAAGAAGCTGCTAAAAAGGCAAAAGAAGACAGAGTATGGAACAGCCTAGAAACTAGAGAAGACTTGAGCTTTGAAGAAAAAATGATCAAGTACCAAGAGAAACTTGATGAGCTTGAGGCTGAAGAGAGAGCACTTGAAGCTGCTGCTGAAGAAGACAAAAGAGCACAGCTTATAGCATTCATTACAAAGAACTCCAAATCAAAGCAAGTGGCCCTCAAGAAACTCTCAACACAAGAACTGACCAGAAGAGCACAGATGCTATCTGATAGAATAGCAACTGAAAATGAGAGGAAAGCCAAAAGAGCTGAAGTGATTGAAGAATTAGTGGCTAATGGCTATGGTTCAAAAGCCTCAATCAGCAAATGGAAAGAACAAACTTTGTATGAGGCTTACAAGAAATTCAAAGCAAAGAAAGTTGCTGAACCAGAAAGATTTGAAAGCAAAGAAGTCCAAACAACTTCTATTGTCAAAAGACCATCTGGTACATTAAGAAGGCCAGCCACCAAAAGAAAAGCAGATGGAGATCCCATTGTCAAGACTGACTTCAAAATGATCTTGCTAGAAGGAGATCAGCTTGTACATGGTGATTTTGATGTTGAAGAGAAACCCATCTTGACCCAATTCAGAGACAAGGCTACCTATGCTTATCAGTTACAACAATCCATCCAAGAGAAGACACATACAAGGGTTGTTACAGAGCATCACCTGCCCAACATGCCAATCCAAGGTGCTGCTGAATTACAAGGAAGTCAAGAGTCTCACCTGAGAGTCACTGAAATAGAAGACATTCCTCAATCAGGTCAACCTAAGGAAACAGGCTTGGTTTCCTATGCCTCTGACTTTGACAGGTCAAAGGTAAACATTGTAAAATGGTCATTTACTGAATCCAACTCAGTACTTGTGACCAGGAGAGACCGTTCAAGTAAGGTCTATAGAAACTCAAAGGAGTCGAGTGTTTTATCGTCCAAAGACCTTCTCACCATACAACATTTGACACCTGAACTTGGTCCTCTCACTGAGCAACAAAGATGTACTCTTACCACCCGGATGACAGCAGAGATCTGGAGGATGCTAGAAGAGAGAAAAGGACAACAATAAAGGATAGATAAGGTTTTGGCTTCATCAATCCAGGGGGAGATTGTTGGGACGAAGAGGATTGACGAAACCACTTTTTGATAACCTTAGTCTATTCCATATCTGCCTAAGTATAGAACTGCTGAAGAACAAAAAGAAGAAGTGCTGAAGAACAAACACAAAGTACTGAAGAGTAAACTCATCAGAAGTTCTGAAGTCTAACCAGACATTTCACTGAAGAACTGCTGAAGACAAACTGCTCATCAGCAGTTTGTCACTCATCAGCACTTTCACTCAGAAGCTTCTAACCGACTGAAGATCAGCAGTTTGATTATTATATAGTTTTGTTAAAGTCTTGATTTCAAGTTTCAATGTACAGACTGTAGTAACCTTATCTTTGCATAATATCTTTGTTAAATATCTTAGATTACTTCAGACTACAGTTTAGTACATTAGTCTATAAATAGATGAGTTTGTTCATCTATTTTCATATATGTGATTTTGTGTAAAATCTTTGAACTTATATTGAAATCCTTCGGGCTTTAAACTTATAATTTCCACTTCACATCTGAGAAACATAAACTGCTATTACTGCTTTATACTTAGATCATTTATTGTTTCTCATTTATTATTCAGTCAAGGGGGAGTAATAACTCCTCATCAAAGTGATCTTTTAGACCTTTGAACACTTGTATTTCCGCTGCTTAATAACTCTTATATAAATCTGATAAACACATAAGTGTTCACAAAAACAGCCACTGATCCAACAATCGCTGTTTAGTTTTTAGTTTTTATATTTTGCTAATTGGGAATTTCTCTTTGCTAATTGGGAATTTCTTTTTACTATCGTAATCCTCAAAGAAGTTGATGCTTTCGAGGGGATTGTTTAATCCTCAAAGAAGTTGATGATTTCGAGTGGAGTGTTTCTTTTAAGTTTTGTTTTTATTTGTTTTTCAGAAAAATGAAAATCCAAAAATATGTTCTTTATTTTAGGGGGAGCCATTTTATTAGAAAAACCAAAAACATTATAAAATTCAAAAGACCTAAAAAATTAGAAAATCAAAAATGATTTCCTGGTAAACAGAGGAAATGATAGTACATCAGTGGGAATCTGACACAGGCTAAAGAATTGTATAGTATAATGAGGCGTGTGTTGACTACGTGTGATATGCTGATAGGCTTCGTAGACTAAATATTGCGTGCATTAGTGATACAAACATAACGAACTACGCGTCGTGGCTGAACACCTCATGGGCATATGGTCTTAGTACCGTAATTTCGTTTGATAGGATTGCCAAAATCTGAGGTTTCGGGTCGTTATGTTATGGTTATCCGGGATATTCTGATAAACTTTTGTCGTATTGATTTACGGACCTAGTTTTATCAGAATATTTGCTAAAAGAGCTTAATTGCCAAAACCGGAAGTTACCGAATTGAGGAACTTTATGTTTTAATTGATCATAGATCATTATTACATCGTATTGATTCTCTGATGCAAATCAGTGATTAATATCAGCCTCAACCTAGTGTATACGCACATGTTACTCTGCTGCATTCAATTGCTGACCTGTACACCTCTGTGCTATATACTTTGTAACTTTTACGGATAACTCTGGCATAATCACGCGTTACGACGAAGCTTTGTGCAATTACTTGATACGGGAGTATGTCGTGTGTGTGGGCACCACATTGTGTTAGTCTAATACACCTAACTCGTATCATTTTAAAGCATTGCGTAATTGTCTGCATGTGAGCTTACGTGGACCACAATATCAGCAATTGCCGTGTCACATACTGTTTCTAATGATAATATTAAACAAAAAGATCAACGCTGTGATCAGATTTCTCAGAAAACTGATATGATCCTCTGACCGGATTTCACAAAATGTTTACTGCTTTCATTTACTTTGATGCATTTTATTTTGTTGCAATTTACTTTTATTGTCAAAAAGATACAAAATCCAAAAAGATTTTAGGTGTGTTTTGATAAAATTTCAGAAAAATCCAATATTTTTGCATTTCTGCTTTATTTTTTGATAACCGGGGAAGCTTGATATTCAATTTCTGAGTTTTGACAACACCAACTAGGCTTTGTATCATTCTAAAAGTGAAAATTTGTGTTTTGGAAGTTTAACGGATTGAATAATGTTGAACGGGATTCGAATTTGTGATTTGGCAAAATTTTTAAAGTTTTCCATTTCACATTCGCCCTTAAATGGGAAGAATGTGGAAACTTTTCTACCTTCGGGTTGTTTCAAACGGGCGAATGTGGGGTTGGGTACTTGATTTCCACATCCGGGTACACGTTTTACATTCGGGCACATTCAATTGTGGGCGAATGTGGAAAATTCCCACATTCGACCCACCAAACGGACGAACGTAGACCTTATATATATGCCATTTGCAGATTCGACCCCTCACTTATAATTTTTCAAAATTTTTCTCATTACCAGAACCTTGTTGATTTTGATTCTCCTGATTGTGCGATTTATTCCCTGTATTCTACTGATCATTTCCATATAAAAATTACAGGTATTGACAACGGATTGAGCCTGGAATCGTTGATTTTTAACCGAACCAAGGTTTTTAGGGTTTATGATTTTTCAGTGTTTGTTAATGCTCCATTTTGGTAGATAATCATTCCATATCAGTTTTAGGGGGAGAGATATAAGAGAATTAGGTTATTAACATCATTTAAGGGGTGATTGATTGATTGAACATTCTAAACCCTAATTCTTAATAAAAACTGATATAGAATGAAATTTAGGGGAAATTGAGGATACACGAATCTTAGTCGGCCATGTTAGGATTGTTTCTGATCAAAATCAAGAGTTAAGAACATGTTTTTGCAAAATTTTGAATTTTGGGTAAAATCTATTTCACCTTTGGTTGGTCGTTTGGACGAAGGTGGAACAGAGTGGACGAAGGAACTATAAAACGGACGAATGTGATTTGTATTCAGAAACCATTTTACATTCGGCCTAAATTTTGTACATTCGACCACAAGAAAACTACATTCGACCAGAAACTTGTGGGCGAATGTGGAATTCCAAAAACCTAAAATTTTGAATTTTGACGATTTCGTGTTTTGACGTTTGTTTTTGATTTTATGTTTCAGATGGCTGAAGAACAAGAAAATGTTGAGATTCCTGTTGAGACTGCTGTTCCTGATCCTGTTCCAGAACCTGTTCAGGAAGGAGAATCATCTAGTGGAAGTAAATGGCCGTTTGAAAAGAATCATAACTGCTGTGCGTATTTGGGAGACGTTGAGAAGAATGTGGAGTTTACAGAGATAATCAAGTTTCTGAAAAGATGCAGAGTGGTTTATGCTTTGGCTACACCAACTATTATCTACAAGGATATAGTTGAGGATTTCTACAACAACGCGAAGTATGATTACTTTGATAATCAGACCGTTATCAGAAGTAAGATTCAAGGAATGGAGATGTTCATTACTGAAGCTGACATCAGAGAAGCTCTCCAGATCAAATTTGAAGTTAGTGAGGATCCAAGAGAACTCTCATGGACTGAGCAGAAAGCCTGTTTCCTTAGAATGAAATACAAAGGACCGATCACTGATGGTTCGATGTACAAAGGGAAACTGAGCGTGCAGTTTAAGTATTTTGCTCACGTTGGATGTGTTAGTGGAGGTTATGACGTGATGAGAAAAAGTTTGAGCTCATTAATGGTTGCGTTGACTCTCAACAAACCATTTAATGTTGCCGGGATGATATTGGATCATATGCTGGAGATGCTGAAGGGTTTAAAGAAGAAGTATTTCATGCTTTATCCTAGATTCTTGATGATGATCTTTGATCACAAGTATCCTAACCCGAAGAAGGATCCAACACAGATACTTGCTATGGATCATATGAATATTAGAACCTTGGTGAGAATGAAAGGTTACAAAGGTGTGCCTGATAATGAGAGACCACCTTACAGGAGGTTGTTTGGAGCCTTAGCTAGAGAGGATTACATGGATCCTGGAAAGAACACAGCAAGGCATCCTGATAGTGATTCTGACAATGATGATCCCTTAGTATATGCTGATGCTAGTACTAAGAGGAAAAGACAAGTAGTCAATCCTGGAGCCAAAGGGAAGGGCAAAGGAAAGACTGACCAGGGAAGTTCAAAACAACAAGCTGTGAGAAAGAAATCTACTGCAAAGAAAGGTACAAGGTTGGTGGATGAAGAGTCTGTAGATTCTGAAGAGACAGAGACTGAAGAACAATGGGATTCGGATGCTGAAAATGTCCGGACCACCAAACAAAAGGCCACTTTGGTTGGTGAGTCTGAATCACTAAACAGATCTATTGAAGAAGCTAAGAAGAGCAAGCAGACTGTTAGTGCTGAAGATGAAGGGTTAACTGTGAATTTGGACGAGTTGAACGAAGGTGAAACTGTAGTAGTTAACTTGCCCAAGCCCAAACACAAAACCATGGCCAAGAAAACAAGTTCAAAGCAGCTTAGAGAGAAAGAGTTAGCACAACTCTTGAGAGGGAAGAGATTACCTGAAGCTGGAACGTCATCAAAACAATCTTCACCAGCCACAAAGAAGCAAAAGACTAAGGAGGCAACAACATTACCAGTGGATCAATTCAATATAGCACTGGATAATGTACTTGATATGTTCACAAAGCCTCAGAAAGGGAAGGAAACTGAAATTGAGCCATCAAAGTCAAAGTCCAAGTCAAAGAAAGTCACTGTGGATGACGATGTTATGAAACAAGTGAATAAGAAAATGGACGATATGATGAAGATGTTAGTGGCTCAGCAAGCTGAAATTGCCAAGTTCAAGCTGAATGAAGAAAAGATGCTTCAGATCGTAGTAGCTTCTAAGTCTAATCAAGATGAGATAGACGAGAAAGTGAAGAAGCTAGAAGCAAAGAATAAGAAGCTTGAAGGAAAGTGTTTGAGAAACAAAAACAGGTACAAGGCGATTAAAGAAGAAAATAAAGAGTTGAAGGCTGAGAACAAACGCCTTAGTGAGTTGATAGATAACCTGTATAATGTTGCACCCAAGCTGAAGGAGGGTGAGGAAGACAAAGAGAAAGAAGTTGAACAGGTTGATTTTGAACCATCTGAATCTGATAAAGAAGAAGATGATGATGATAAGGATGATGAAGAATCAGATAAGAGTGATGATGGAGATGATGATGATAATAATGATGATGATGATGATGCTGAGGGTTCGGGAAGTCAGAAGGAGGATGAGAGTAGTAGTGATGATAATGATGGAGGAGACGACACTTCGAAGTTTACATTCGAGAAGAGACCACCTTCAAAGAAGAAGAAAGACACTGATGAGTCGAGTTCGAAGAAGAAAGGAGAGAATGTTGATTCGGATGAGACTGTGTTTTGGAATGAGAAGGTGAGGTCCTTGACTGACGATGCTAAGCAAGTATATAAGGACATGTTAGAAAGAAGAGAATGGACCATTGAGTTCACAGGTCGTTTTGCTGAAATATTCCAAACTGATGATATGCGATATGAATTGGAATATAACGATCCTGATCTTGAAGAAGGGGAAGTACCTGCATCTGTGGCAAAGGAGATCTTGGATGGGCTTGCACAGAGGGTAGGGAAAACATTTGAAGAGTTTATTGTTGATGAGTCGATTCCACATATTCCTGAAAAGGATATTGGAAGTCACTCTGATGATAAAGATACCCCTGAGTTTGAAGAAGTTGAAATAGAAGATATAACTCATGAGGAATACCCACAATACTTTAGACAGACTGATGAAGATTTGGTATTTCCTGATTTTACTGAGATTCCTAATACTTCTGCGAAGAAAAAGGCAAAGAAGAGAAGTGCTGAGTTTGTGGAAAAAGTATTTGGAGCTGATATGCCTGAATCTTCAAATAAGTCTGATGAATTGAAGAATTATTTGAAGAAGTTAAGATTGATGGATGAAAACCGACCGAAGCCTGAAGCTCAAGGAAACTTCTACAGATTTCATAATGCAAAGTTCAGAGGCAGAGCTCTCGGGTGGACATACTTAGGCAGGCTGAAGTGTCTAGCTGCTAAGTGGGAATCAGGAATCTTGTACTTTTACAGATTCATTGATTTGCTGACTCTACCGTACTGGGCGGTTAGAGATTTATGCAGATTCCCTATGTCGGGTGCTTCAGTGAATAATACTCATGTCGGTTGGTGCGCAGACAAGCTGGTTTGGGAAAGCAGAACTAGATGGAATAGATTCAAACCACAATATCCCCGGAGGAAAGTTCACAGGGATATTGATCCCAGAACCAAGCTGAAACGGGTTACCTTGATATATAAGGCACCTGAAGTGATGAGAAAGATACCTTTGATGCCTATGCCTCAACACTTCAGTGCTGACTTCATTTTCTGGTATTATGATTGGAGGAAAGCAGAAGCGGTGATTGTGTTGAGAGATGGAAAGGATAAATACAAGCATGTGCATGTATTTGATCCTATGTGGTTGATTAATTGCACCTTTGAAGACATCATCATGCTCTTTTATAATCCGATTCATCATGAGCCGAACGATGCAGATCAAGCGAAGAAATACACACAAGTTGTTGGTGTATGTTTTGCTTATGACATTAATGCGGGTAGTAGTTTGGAGAGTAAACTTGGTAAGATGGTGAAGATGGCTAACGTGTCAAAGCATGTGAAAAGAAAATTAGAGCCTGAGATGACGACAGAGCAGAAGAAACAGCTCAGGATTATGTTGCTGAACAAAGCCATGGACGAAGACAGAAAACGATCTAATCAATAGTCGAGGGGGAGTTTGTAGATTCGTTTTGCGACTAATGATTAGATAGTTAACATGTGTTAGGAAGGGCTGATGGGGCGAAGGAAGATTGATTGGGCGAAGGTGAAATAGATATGGGCGAAGGTAGATTAACAGTGGGCGAATCTGGATGGAACAAGACTGAGAAGACACATTCGACCACTACAAGTGGGCGAATGTGGAAAGGCTTCACATTCGACCAGTCAAACTGGGCGAACGTGCAGGTCCTATATATAGATTTTGTGATTTTGTAAGTTTAAGCGAGTCATTAGTTGTGTGTGTTATCAGGTGTTGTTCCAGAGAGGTTTGAGAGAATTTGTGTGTGTGTTAGATTAACTGAATAGACATTGTAATCAAGTTTTTGAGAAAGTTAATCTATGAAAAGTATTGAAAATGACTTTGATTGTGTTTTGATTTGAGTTTACTTCAGTTTGTTCAAAGCTAGGGTTTCCGCACCTGGTTTTGTAACTTGTATGATCATATAATCCTGTTTTCGTGTCAAATTTCGCCTCTACACCAGTAAATAACCATTTATTATTATGTCACCTGATGACCTGAATCTCACAACTGAGGGGCGGATGACATGAACATTACATGAATTGAGGCCACTTACACCCTTTGCAAATTCGACAAGAAGCCGACTGCCATTTAAGTCTCTACCGTTCAAGCTATATCTTGCATCATTAGCATCCCGAGGACCACAAAATTCCTGTTGTTACAAAATACAAAGACAGAGAGCAAAACCAGAAACCCATAATCATGTAATTAATCCATCATAATTTTTCATGACCAACTATAACTTCCCTTTATAAGAAAAAGAAAAGACGGGATGGAGGGGTACATACAACAAATGCAAAGCCGTGCTTCATATCCACATCTCGTACTCTGCCAAAACGGTTGCCAGAAACAATAAGGCCATCATTACTTAAGTACTTGAAGTGCATCATACATTATCATCGCCCATCAAAACATAAACACCATTTTTGGATTGTTAACAATTCCATAAAAACACGAACTAAGACTACAGAAAGTATCGTCAAAAGTCTCCTAACACTCTGGCAAGACTTCCCACCTTTTTTCCGCCATTTGACCTCCAAGTCGGGCAAAAGCCCGAAAACCTTCAACAAATTCATTCAAGTTAAATCACATACACCATCTACAAGCACAAGGTCCCTCCATAGATAATCAATTATGTCCTGTTCGTCTATGGGGAAACATGACCATCTAACTATAGTTGCTGACTACCTATTGTTCTCTCTCTTTTTTTTTCTTATGTTTGTTGATCACAACTATTTTCAATGATTATGTCCCATCAGCCTAAAATTCTTGACGAAAAAAAATGAAAACAAAAGAAATACAAATTACAGGTCTGGCATCGAGAATTGTCATTTTAAATTCTATAAGCATTGTCGTCTTAAGTTCTCCAAGTAACCATTTGATTGAAACGTGTTAACTAATGGTTCCATCAAACAATAAGAAAAAGAAATATAGAATCAGAACATGCTTCTTACCTGAGCCCATCTAAACGCGATGGCAAATCCATATGAGAATATATATCAGAGAATATTCCAAGGACCTTCTGATCATGTTGCTGAAGTGTAGTCCAAAAATTATCAGCCTGCCCAAGAAGAAAGAGTATTACATTTCTTGGATTAAGTTTGAACTTCGATAATGATCTTTAATTACCTTTTCTTGTGACTAATTCTTAATACTATTATCCATATTCTTCTTTTTCTTATGCGGACCTCTTATATTTCGGGTGTTCTAGCCTTTTCATAGACCACGGTAAAATAACTTTCACCATTCTACAAATTTGGACATAAAAGCATCTGTAAGCAAGCATGATAAAATACAAATACATAAAAAATGGAACTTAGATATCACCCGAATCATGAGTAACAGACTGAAAAAAAAACATGGAACACGCCAAAGATTTAGAAAAATAACTAAGCAATACCTAGAAAATTATAGACATGCATAAGCCTACAAATCTACACCAAAATTTAAATTAACTTTGAAAAAATCTAACAAAAAACATGAAATTTGACCACCAGAAAAGTGAAAGAAAATGCATAAGAATTCAAAAATTACCTACATCAATAACTGGAAGAAGATAAACCCCAATAACAATACCCAAGAGGATGAGTGCGCCATGAGGATGAGTGCATGAGATTGAGGGATATATACAAAATCGCCAAGAAGGAGGCGAAAAAGGCGGTGACATAGGCAAAGAACAACGCCTATAAGCAGGTTTTCAAAACACTGTAGGCTATTTATTGTTATAGGTAGAATCAATAAAGCATTCAAAACATTAAAAAAATAGAAAGAAAAAAACACATGGCATTATCTAATGCTACAATAAATTGTCAACCTTTCATTATCCATAACATCAAAAGCCTTGACCTTGCTACTTTGTTACTATGGTTAGATTAAGATCCTTAATCATTTGATAATATAGTGTGGATTAACATCTCTTTTGGTGGAGTAAAAAACAGTTTCCGACATATATACATCTCATCTAACCACATTCGTTATAATTTGGTTCTACAAAGATATGTAGTATGTTAAGTAAACAAAAGTACCTTAAGAGTAAATGACCTCCCCTCACGACCATCAGGGAATAACACTGTAAAGAGTTTCTTATCTATTTTCACAGCCACACTGAATTTAACATAAAAAAATAAGGCAGAAAAAATTAAACAGTATTATACAAAGATAGGTAATGTAATGTAATGTAACGTAATGGAGGATGAGCTTGAGAAAGTAAGTCAAGCAACGAAAAACTCCAATAAACAGATCATGAGGTTAACGAATATACAATATTCTTATGAAACAATTTATACGTAAAAACATATTATGCTACATAACATTTTCATCATGAATACAAATAAAGTCAATTAGAGGAAAGCTATATATGGAAACCTTGTTGCCATGGTGAGGACTTTGCTTCTCCGGGGATTGAGTCACAGCTGATGGAATTACCGCATTACCACCACCGCTATCTCCCTACAACAAAAAGTATCACATCATAAAAAAAAATCAACCTAAAAATACAATTTTTGCTGACTAACATCACTATGTAATAGGATCATACATATATTACATAGATACTCCATGTGTTTTCTAAAAGCTAACACCTTTAAGTACTAAGATTTTTTTATAACATAAACAAACAAACCAATGCAATTAAGCCACTACACCATTAAATTAAAATAACAATTGAATCGACACATGCTTAGAATCAATAATACAAAATCAAACTGTCACTAAAACATATAAGATTAGTGAAACCAACCCATATAAAAAAGTAAGTATTTCGTTCATGTACGAATCATATGTTTACAGCATTAATATCCATAAACACATATAATTAATTAGTGTTACAAATCGAAGAGAAGCATTTAAGTAAGCATGAGTGCTATTGTATTACTAAACACTATGCATACCTTAATAAGTCATGTTTTCTTGTCAAGCTCATACTTTTGATCATTTGCCATATTTCCATCACCTGCAAATAGCCAAAAAAGGACAGAATTGATGATAAATCCTTTGTATACGAACACACATAGTCCCGTATGAAACATTAGCAATCTCATATTTTCAAATAAGATCGATGAAATTCTAGATTCCTTAGTATTGGGATGGACCGGCGCTGGTTTGATTGTAGGGATGGATAATGTAAGATTTGAGATGATATATTGAAAATAGTTACCTGTGTGTGTGCTGTGTTTGATAACCGTGGAAGAAGAACAGGCGACAGGGTAAATGAAAAAGAGAGAAGGAAAATAAGAATGAGCGGCATATGAAAATGAGAAACCCTACATCATCAGACTTTTATATGGCGGGTTAGATGGTTACAACTCGGAGCTCCATGTATAGTTGGAGTCTGACGTGGACACTCTAAAAATGCTGAATTCAACCCAAGTGACCTCAATTATTATATAGATAGATTGAAAGGTGAATTTCATAAAAAAACATGCACACGGGCCTTAAAGCAAGGACCGGTGCAACACAAGGATTACAACATATACAATGGGTATGACGCCCAATCTCTCCACATCAAATTCTTAAACTTATATCTAGCTTTTAACCAATGAAAAGAAAGAGACTTCACTCTAGCGATAACATCTAAAACTTTGGCCTCCTTGTTTTCGAAAACCTTGTCATTCCTAGCGATCCAAATAGCCCAAATCGTTATCATAACAATCCCTTGAATAATCTTCTGCGCTTCCTTATTATTGTTCCTTTTCTCAAGAGTTAACAAGTCTTTGATGTCAAAAGCAAAATAGGGGCCTATTCGACACCAAAAGCTAATAGCCGAATACCCCGAAGCTCCAACCACAACAAGTAAAAACATGCAGCGATGTCTCCGACTCAGCTTCACAAAGCACACGGTTGTCATCCGGAATCAAAATTTGTCTTTTGCGAAGCGCTGCTCGAGTTGGGATTCTGTCCATTTCTAACCTCCATATAATGACTTTTATCTTCAAAGGGACCCAACGAATCCAATTCATATGAGACGATCTGTTTTGAACCCGTTCTTGAATCAAAAGATTCCTGAAAGAGGCTACTGTGTAGCAGCCATCAACACCTTTATACCACTTCCAACTGTCTGCCACAGTTGTTAACTGCAGCTCTTGCAGGGCCGCCATCAGCTGAAACAATTCTCGCTGCTCCACATCCGAAACAGGGCTACGTCTCCATCTGCAGTTAAGCACGTTTGTCTCATTTGACCAAATCATAGCGACCAAGTCTTGTTTGTCAACTACTAAACGGAACAAGTTAGGATACGACTCTTTGAAAGGAATATCCCCTCGCCATCTATCAAGCCAAAATCTGGTCTCTATCCCATTCCCAACAATAGCTTTTAACCGAGAGCTAACAATATAAGAATGCAGATCCAGTTTGTCGAGCCAAGCTACAAGAGACTTCCACCCACCTGTTATAGAATTGTTACAAGGGAGAACATTCCATGCTTTATTGGATTTATGCACACTGTTAATAACTTTTCTCCATAAACAATGAGGTTCCAACCTATATCTCTAAACCCATTTAGCAAGTAAGGCCAAATTCACCTCCACTAATTTCGCCACACCCAAACCACCATTTTTCTTAGGCGTCGTGACAATATCCCAAGCGACCCAATGAATTTGCTTAATATTCTCGTCTCCCGCCCATAAAAATTAATTCATAATGATTTCTAAATTATCAATCACTTTGGCCGGCGCCTTATAAAGCGAAAAATAATAAATCGGTAAATTAGACAAAACCGATTTTATAATAATAAGCCTTCCATCAATTGAAAGACATTTATCAAGAACGACATCCCAATTCCGAATTCTATTCATGTTGGCGCCCACTTTTATACCAAGATAGTCGAAAGGAAAACTCCCAAGATTGCACCCACATATATCGGCCAACTCTTTAATATCTTCTTCGGTACTATTAATTCCCAAAATGTTTGACTTGTGAAGAAACTTGAGAACATTCTAATGACTCTATGAGGACCCTCTATTTTTACACATTATTCCTTACAAAGCAAGTACTTAATTGACTCAAATTCTATATAATAAATTCAAAATAAACTAACCAATCCTAAGAGGTTACTGCATCCACATTTGAATTGCATTATCTAGTTTTGCACCTTAAGCCGGTTCCAGCTTCAACCCATCTTCTTTATTATTGTACTTAACCCATTAACTTAAATAATCCAATCTTGTGGCCGATTTAGATTAAGCCCAACAATCTCCCCCTTAATCTTGATGGGTGCCACTAAGATCAATCATGCCAAGTAACCCACGCATTTCCTCAAACTTGACTCTAGGCAACACCTTGGTTAATGTCACACCCTCAAATTCCACATGCAGGATTTTACCGCGAGGCGCGTGACACACCAGGATCCAAGTCAACAGTCACAATAAACGACAACTAAATGTAAAATACGTAAACCAAAAAATTAAGTTTTTAATAACATAAGACCGTAGCGGAAGCTTTATATTGTTTACAACCCAAAATAGATATCGTAGTTTGAAACATTTACACGAAAACATGCAACTAAAAGACCCTAGATGCCATGCAAGACCCATGCGCCTAGCCCATATGCTGCTACCTTAGCGACCTGAGAAAACATGCCAAAAAAGACGTCAACATATAATGCTGGTGAGTTCACAGGTTTGTATAAAACATTTCCAAAAGTGTATCAAGTTCAATCCTGTCAATACTATGTCCCAAGTATGCTAGCTAGGCGTAATTTCTGTTACTACTACGATTGGAAAACCATTACTGAACACGAATACATGAATACAAGCATACAAGAATACTCCCGCCCGAATAATGAATACATACGTCGATACAATATGCACCCGCCCAGCTCCAAGCCGTCGAGTGGGGCAGGTCACGCCCAATAGATTTATCTACATTTCCCCTGTTGTGGTACCCCGCACATTCATGTTTCCCCTGGGACTATAACAAACCGTATAGTAACCAAAAAACGACCATAGTATGACGTAAGTTTTAAGAATACAACTACATACAATGTTTTCTCCCCTGAAAGTAAAACCAGTAAAAATGGGGCTGTGAAACTCACCTTAGGTTGCGTTCTTCTTAATAGACAATAGACCATGCAAATGACAGTCCTTAGTATTGGCGACCTATCATTAAATGCATATGAGTACCTGGACTATTAACCCGCAGGTCAACAAGTACTTAAATGTCCAGACTGTAACCGTGTATGTCTGAAAACATGTTTAAACGTTAATCTGACCACACAAGACAACACCCGACATGCCATTGATGACCGACATCCCACGTCTTAGCCAAATACAAGAAATCAATTAATCCTATGCAACTATGCACTTAACACACACAATAGTTCACCAAGTCTAGCTTACAATTCACATATTGCATATACGAGTCCAAACACGTGCTATCAGGTTTCAAAACATGCCATAAGCTTCTAAATATGTTCCTAGGGGTCAAACCATGTTTTGGGATCTTAAAATACACTTACAGTAGCAAAACACACGACTACGGTTCAAAACTCGTGACTAGGAATCAAACTGGCAATTAGGAATCCTAATTGCCCCCTTTTACAGGTGAGTAGGAATCCTAATTGCCCCCTTTACAGGTGAGTAGGAATCCTAATTGCCCCCTTTACAGGCGAGTAGGAATCCTAATTTCCCCTTTTATTGGCGAGTATGAATCCAAATTGCCCCTTTTACACGAAAAGTAGGAATCCTACTCGCCCCTGCAGACCAGGAGCAACTATTTGCGTGTTTGACCCTCCAAATCAGATCCGAAATATGTAAAAACACCCAACATCAATCCGAAATCATCAAAAAACATACCCTAAATGAAAACCCCCAATTTATCATCAGTCTAACACCCTAAATGCAAGCATTACCCAAAATGGAATAATATTATGAAAACATCACATCAAAGCATGCATAACTTATCCTAAATGGCAAATAATCAGATTTCATCACATAGCCACGTTGCAAATCATCATCGTATTGTTACTACACCATTCTAGTATAAACCCTAACATCCCGCAATCATCAAATCACTTCATAACATCCTAAATCCTCTTAAATCACTCAAACGGGTCAAACACGTATTATTACCAAAACACACAAAAAAGTTCAAACTCCTAGATAATCATATTAACAACTTATCCATATCAGTAAAACATCAAACCCATAAGAATCCCCATATTTTAATCATAGAAATCCGTTCTTTGCATGAATCATTAACATATAACTCATGTAAAAGATTAGACTTGTTTCAAAACTGATTTTCAAAGGTTTTCAAAGACACAAATTTTACAAAACCAGGTATGGACCTTTAGCGATCAAAATAACAACATGATAAAAGCTTAGGATGGATAACACACCTTAGATTTTGCTAAAGAGGATGTGTAAAGCTTGAAAATGGTAGGTTTTAGTGTAAAAATGAGTTCCAAAGGTTAAGTATGGTCTGAGAGCGGTTTGGGGCGAGTTAGGGTTTTACAAATGATGTTTTACAAGTCAATTATGGTATTGATAGTTATTCCTAGTCGTTTATGATATTACACACGAGTAGGAACTGTAGGTGGCAATTAGGAATCCTAATTGCCCCCTTTACAGGCGAGTAGGATCCTAATTGCCCCCTTTACAGGCGAGTAGGATCCTAATTGCCCCTGCAGGTGCCAATTAGGAATCCAAATCGCTCCCTCCAGACTGTTGTGAGTTTTTGGCGCTAAACACTATTGTAAGACATATAAGCACATATTCACATACCGACAAGTTATATAATGATTATAAACACATAAGACTTGATAACTAACATGTTCACATCCTTTCACCAATCCCCGTGACTCGAGACTTGCGTGTTTGCATTAACTGACTCGAGACTTATGTGTGTGCATTAAATCCAGCGATTCTACAAATCACCAATCCATGTACAAATGGTTATGGACCGACTCCGAATGATCCATTGGATCATTTTAACGACTCCCGATGATTCCCAGAACCATCGAAACGTTTCAACTGCCCCAACTAACTATAACATATGCATGACTCACTAAGGTAGACTTACTAATTTGACAAAAGTTACTATCTTGAGTTTGCCGGGTGTCACATCATCCCCCTATTGAAAGAATTTTCGTCCCAAAAATTGTATAAAGCTGAAAAGGAAGAGACAAAAGAAAAGAAAAATTTTCCGGTTGCTATATCATCCCACCTGTTGAAAGGAATATCGCCCCGAGATTCACTCCAACGAGCTATGTCAATACCAAAGATAAACCGTACTCATATCCAACTGAGTACTCCATACTTCATGCAACGATTTCCAGAATGAAACGAGAATCACAATCAGGGACAATAGAAACAGGCACTTCGTGCCAAGGAACCACCTCCTCGAGATAAATACGAGATAACTGCTCCAGACTGCAACATGGTTAACTCCTGCTGGTCGAAGAAACGCCGAAGACTCTTGTGATCAGTATAAACGATGCACTTGGTACCCTCCAAGCAGTGTCTCTAGATCTTTAGGGCTACAACTACCGCACCCGATTCCAAACATGGGTGATGTAGTTCTCCCCACGGACTCTAAGTTGATGAAAAACATAATGATAACCTCCTCGCGTTGAATCAACACTCAATCGAACCCATAATAGAGACATCGCAATAAATAATGAAATCGCCTACGCCCACAAACAGGGACAGGATAGGGTTTGCAAAATGCGGTTCATTAGATCCATAAACACCACAGGCGCATTGGCGAGACCGAAAGGCATGACCAAGAATTCAAAATGGCCATAACGAGTTCAAAAAGAAAATGGTCTCAGCGTGACTCACGATACTAGGACTAGCAACTGACAAAACTCAACAGATATGAAACTCTTAATGGTACAACAAAAACTAAAAAACTAAAAATAAAACCAAAGCATAGCAATCAATAAGAAAAAGACGTACCGGTAATAGTATCAGGTTCCTCTTGGGCTTCACCCGAACCAATGAAAAGGGGGCGCGCACTCAGGCCGCCACCTTCATTTCCTTGACCCTTCCCATCTTACCAGCCTTACCTTATTTCCACTTTGGGCAGTTCTTCTTAAGATGCCCCGATTGACCTCAAAGAAAACACCCTCGCTCACCTAGGGGGGGTAGGAGCACCATCATTCTGCTTCAGCTCAGGGCAGTCACGCTTGAAGTGCCCTGTTTCACCACAGTTATAACACCCCTGATTTCCCCGATGAGTAGGAGTGGGGACACCCGATTGAATCTGCACGGGCTGAAGGTTGGCCCTACAATCTTTAACATAGTGACCGGTCTGAGTACATCGTTTACAACAGAACTTATCACAACTACCATAATGATGGAACCCACACTGATTACACTTCGGGTTCTTCCCGGCATAGCCTCTTTGCTTCTAATCAGACGACGAACCTAATGCTTCAAACTTCTTTATCTGCTGCTGCGGCTAAACTGGAACCAGATTCTTCCTAACACTATCCCATTTCCATTTGTTATTCTTAGTCCCACCAAAGATATGGGGCTCGCACTCCATGAACACCTTAAAAGTACACACCTACAGACCAAGAGGAGGCGGTGGTGGAAGAGATTGCTGATTATCAACGTTTCGACCAAGGTCTTGCTGAGTGGCGTGGAAGGCAGCAAGAACAACAGACACTTACTGCTGGATTAGATTGTTCAGCTTTTCCGGGGTCATGCTGATATTACCACCGTCATGGCCACTAGTACGCCTACCAGAACGACCACCCTGACGACCATCGCGAACTCCAGACATCTTCTTCCAATCACAGGATTTTCATGCATTTCAACTTATGATTTCGTGTGCATCCGAAATGATAAATTGCTCTACATGGTCCTCTAGGCGTGCTCCGAGCTCGAACTTCAAGTCACTAATTACCCACAAATTAGGAGAGTTATCCAACTAATAAGACTCCCCAAGTGAACAGTCACTTGGAGATGTACTACAACTAGTACAAGTGCAAGATAGTGTGTGTAGGCGAGTGTGTCCATTTAAGTATAGAAGGGTGATGTACGAATCTTAGACATATCTCAAAGGTATTGCCCAAGCTACTCTAATGTACGCCACCGCCGTGCCAACAAGCCAGCCTCCCGTCCCCAAAACCCGAGGGCGAGGATAAGTTAGGAATAGAAGAGAGAAATAGATAAGAGATAGAATGGATGAGGTAACACATAAATGATGACGATGATACCGACACCCCTGCAAATCAATAAATGTACCACGTAACACGAGTCATATGTATGTGATCGTCTAGTGTGTGAGACTCGGCTATAGACTAGACTCCACATGTAGTCCTAGTTTACTATAACCATTGGCTCTAATAAGAATATGTCACACCCTCAAATTCCACATGCGGGATTTTACCGCGAGGCGTGTGACACACCAGGATCCAAGTCAACGGTCACAATAAACGACAACTAAATGTAAATACGTAAACTAAAACATTAAGTTTCTAATAATATAAGACCTTAGCGGAGGCTTAATCTTGTTTACAACCCAAAACAGATAACGTAGTTTGAAACATTTATTCAAAAACATGCAACTAGAAGACCCTAAACGCCATGCAAGACCCGTGCGCCTAGCCCATATGCAGCAACCTTAGCGACCTAAGAAAACATATCAAAAAGACGTCAACATATAATGTTGGCGAGTTCACAGGATTTTATAAAACATTTCCAAAAGTGTACCAAGTTCAATCATGTCAATACTATGTCACAAGTACGCTAGCTAGGCGTAAGTTCTGCTACTACTACGATTGGAAAACCATTACTGAACACGAATACATGAATACAAACATACAAGAATACTCCCTCTTGAATACTGAATACATAGGTCGTGACAATATGCACCCGCCCGGCTCCAAGCCGTCGAGTGGGGAAGGTCACGCCCAATAGATCTATCCACATTTACCCCATTGTGCTACCTCACCCATTCATGGTTTCCCCCGAGACTTTAACAAACTGTATAGTAACATAAAGCCGACAATAGAATGACACATGTTTTGGAATAAAATTACATAGCATGTTTTCTCCCACGAAAGTAAAACCAGTAAAAGTGGGGCTGTGAAACTCACCTTAGGTTGCGTTCTTCTTAACAGACTGACAATGCAAATGACAGCCCTTAGAATTGGCGTTCTATCATTAAATGCATATGAGTACCTGGACTATTAAACCGCAGGTCAACTAGTTCCTAAATGTCCAGACCACAGCTGTGTATGTTTGAAAACAAGTTTAAACGTTAATCTGACCACATAAGACAAGATGTAACACTCCAACCGACGGCGGAAACATCGAGGTGTCACGTAGTGACGATTTTTCAATAGCTCATGGACTAAAAGTGTAAATATTGATACATTGATTTTTATAGTTTATTACATTGAAATGAAATACAACAATTCTAAATGGCAACTAACTGAAATACAATAAATCAAAATCTAAGTAAAATTCCAAAAGCTAATAGTCATCTCATAAGAACCTGAAACATGTACGAAAATAATATGGTCAATACAAAAATATATTGGTGAGCATACCCTGTTTTGAAAACATATAGTAAGGAAAAGTGTTTAGCAATTCATGTGCGGTACCATTTGCAATTATGTAATAAGTAATATCCGTTCAAAATCAACCCTAGAAATGAAAAGAAATATATATAGTATGCGCTAGTAGTAATGAAATACATAGCAATGACAGGGACTCTCAACAGAGTCACAAGGGTATATACCATAGTACTATTCATTGAAATGCCAGGCCCTCAAAGGTTAATGATTTTGACAAGTCATAGACACACAAATTAACATAAAGCAAACACACATGAGAATTGCATTTAGTGAAAGAATAACATTTAGTCATAGTGTACATGAATAGCCCCAAAAGAGTAAAACATGAAAAAGGGGAAAGATATACTCACAGTTTGTAAAAGCGATCCAACTTATACGGTAGAGAGCTAAGTAATGGGAATTCCGAGGAATTCAACCTATAACGTAACAGAATACTAATAAGGGAAAAGTCTAAGAGTCTAAGGTAACTAGGGTCTAAGGCATTATGGTTTGCTAAGTCGATTTGGGGAATTAGAGTTTTTTTTATGATAAGTCAAATTCATATAAAAGTTGTATATTGGAAAATAATATACCAAAGTTTGTAAATATGGTTTAGGTAATATAATTATTACCAATTGAATATTTAGATAAAAATATGTTTGATTAATTAAGACAAAGTAATTAAATTAAGTACTTTAACTAAATTAAATAAATATAATAATCAAAATCATAAATGTATAAATAAATAATTATGAGTTACACCATAAACCAACAAATAATAACTAAGACTTCAACATAAGACTATCTCTATTTTATAAGAAAAGTATTTATAAAATAGATGTTAAATAATATAAATAAATAAATGATTAATTATGTCTAATTAAACATAAATAAGACTAAAAATATAAATTATGATCCAAAAATATTATTTTTATAGGAAATGAATTAATTCTGATGTAAATTAATTAAAATAATTTTTCCATAATTTTTCTAAACTTATTTGTATTTAAAACTGATTTAATGAGATATAATCATGTTTAAATGATTTAAAAATAGGAAAATTAATAAAAATAAAAGTTTTCTGAACCAATAATTTTTATTTCAGATTAGAATGGTTAAAAATAATTATCCTAAAATTTTGAGATCAAAATCATTAAAATCGAATTTTTAGTCAATTAATAATGATTAAAATAATTTAAATTAATAAAATAACGAAAATTAAATAATTTTCAGAAAGTAAAAGCGTGATAATTTTCTTTATTATGCCAAGAAGCTACAACTAAATTTTTATAAATTTAAAGCAAATAATGAATTAGTTATGAATATTTCAAGATTTAATGTATTATATATATAAAAAAAATATAATAATAAAATAATACAATATGCCTAACAAATAAAAAGCCCAGACTCGTGGCCTATGGAGACTCGAACCCAGTTCTTGTCTCACAAATCACCCATGTTAAACCACTACACTATAGGTTCCTTTTGTTAATTTGTTTAAAGAAAATAAAATATAACAATATTACAAACCATCATCTTCTTCCCCATCACAACTTATGAAACCCTAACCGTAGGTTAAAATTTAATAGCCGATTCAGAACTGATTCGATGTCTGTAATAAGGGGCTATTATGAAGAATAGATCAATGAATAATACGGCATCAAATAAACGGACTTACAAAAACGAAAAGAGGCTCGATTGAAGATTTCAAGGACCGAACTATATGCCACGATTTTGATAGGTTTCTAGACGTGTTTATGTAATTTTTTTCTTAGGTTTAGAAAGTGTAATCGTGTGGAAATGCAATACTAGTGTCTATTTGTAAGGTTATACATGAAAACGTACGATTTGACTTCTAATAAAACATCCGGCGGTTACATCATTAAAACCTGATTTAAACTCCATAAAAACGCGTTACTTGTTTCGATTAAATATTGGAATCAGTTACTACTTGATGGAGAAACGTTTTGGCGTCATTTGAAGGGGCTAACACACATTAAAAGTGGGTATTAGGTGTCGCCGGAATAGTCGTCGGCGACGACTATTTGCCCGGAAAAACGAGTTTTAACAGTTGGTGGACTTTTGATTTTAAAACTTTCATGACTTGGCAGAAAAGGTCCCCCTCTATTAACCTAGTTAGTTTATTTAGTCTTTGTTAGTTTTTTTTATATATAAAACTTAACCAAGTTAAGTTTATTTAACCAAAATTTCTAAAACTTTATAAACTTGAAAGTTTTATAGAATCCATTCCGAAATACGTTTCAACATACACATTTGATTAAAACTTATACCCGATCCATAATAAATATAAATGATAAAATTTCAGTTTTCTCTAAATTAAATTTGAAAACGACGAAACTTACAAGGACAATAATGGAAATATTTGAAGGGCTATTATTGTTAATTTGATGAAAGATGAAGGTGACAGTTGTCACAGTCTCCCCTACTTCAGAAAATTTCGTCTCGAAATTCTTTTCAAAAGACGTTGTAAAAAGGTAAGTAGGTTTTAAAATTTGTATCAGCTATGATTTGATAAAATTTAAAGTAGTTGTTTAGCACCTAAAAGTAAAAGTTTCAAATTCTTTTGACAGTTAACCCAAAGTTATAAAGTTGAGAGTTTAAATGAGTAAGGTTTGGGAATGTGTAACGGGTGAGGGGCAGAGGTACTAATGAAGCAGTCTCCTCTACTTTAGAAAGGTTTCTGGCCGAACGTTATTAGGGACATGCAATAGGATTTCGACTAACGGAGAGTGTAAGAGTATAAAAGGTTTAAGGTTTTCTGTAGAGGTGGTCAAAAGACTCCAAGAAAAAAACTAATTGAATCTTATGTAAAATGTTCTTATCGAAAATGATAGATGTTAGTCAACGATCGAATGAAGAGGTAATTATAAAGTAATAGGTAGGTTCTTGGTCAGACTCCTAGTCCGTTCCCGCAGTATCGTTTATGCTTATATATAGGGTGTACCGCAGCTAACCCACCACACTCCCGATACTTTGGACTCGTACTGATTGTCTACCAACAGCCTAAATAGAATCACACACCACCCTTACGTACCTGTAAACCCATGATTGCGTTCCGGACCGTAATCATCGATTTACCATACACTAGGGTGTTATGCTTTTCCATAACCCTAACAAGAAATAAATGTGTGCAACCCATATGTAATAGTCACTGTAAATAAATAATGCTCGATCATGACATGGTTAGAGGTCCTTCCCTTCCGGGTTTTCCCTTTAACCGTAATGTGAATAACATGTAAGTATAAGACATGGTTAGAGGTTCTTCTGTTGATGCACTTTCTGTGGACGTCACTATCGAATAGACTAGGGTTGAGTCTAGGTATAGTGTTACATGAGATTGTGGTGATCCATAAGGGCATTTTATGGATCTGACGCATTTGTAAAATATAGGACAATACCAAAGCTAAGTTCGACCTAATATACACTGGGCGAATGTGGAAGCTTTCCACATTCGACCATTACAAATGGGCGAATGTGGAAATGCTCCACATTCGACCATTCAAAAGGGGCGAACCTGGAACTTGGGTGTTGTACTATAAATAGCAATCTCATGTGTTATTGTTCATTTTGGTGATTTGAGTTTATACTTTGAATGCTCTCAAGGGGGAGGTCATGCCCGACCTCCCCCGGCCACGAGATAGACGTTTATCCTACTGATGATAGTGTCTGTAACCGTTTCTGTATTAATACGAATCTGTGACGACGTTGTTATCGTATATTTCTGTCTCGTCTCGAATTCCCCGTCTGAAAACGAGTTGTTTACGCATATTCGATCCACGAGTTCGGTCCGTAACCGGATTCTCATCTTCCCTTTCGGGTTCACCATTAACAAGTAACTTCTGTTCACATCGTTGGCTTTAAACACTCATATTGATAACTTTGAGGTTTACACCGTTCCCCTCGGATTAAAGAAATACTCTAACCCGAGTCCTACGTGGGCACTGGCTTAGATCTCATACGAGTTATCAACTAGTATGTTCATTGGCCATGATGATGAACAAAATAATGTAAAGTATAACAGGGTTTTGCTCAAAAACAGGAAAAATATGCATACCAAATATGCGTCAAGTACATAAGCATAGCATAAAATTTCAATTGAAAGAATAGTATAATATAAATCAAGTAAATCGCACATTTTGCACAAAATAAAAGTAAACGAGTTAAATTAATGCTCAAAACCAGTGTTGTAAGAATGATTACTAAATATTAGTGCGATAATAATTTCAAATAACGCGTGAGAATAATCATCAATAAAATAATAATACGAGAATAATCATAAATAAGATAATACGCGAATTAATAAAATAAAATGATGTAAGAATAAGATAATGATATTTACTGCAATTGAGAGTGGACGGAACATACGTATAGTCTACTAGCCATGCGGGTTTAAAATATATGTACTATATGTTAAAAGACATTTAGCAACATTTCGATAAGGATATGTCCAATGTTTAGACCAAAAGTTTTGCGACTGAAAGAGTGTAAGTGTAAAAGATAAATTATCGTTTATAAAACAAAACGTAGTTTACTCGAACTTTGTGATATAATTGAAAGAATAGTAGTGATGCATGAGAATAACTTTTTTAGATTCAAAACAGCTTCACATGAAAAGACTTCGTAAGTACACACTTTCATGTGCTTACAAGAAGTCGAGTTGAAAATTGTCATAAGGCATATTATCAGTCGCAAGTTTCTTTTTTTCGAAAACCATATAAATCAAATGTATTTTCAAAAGACCAAGATTTAGAAAGGACGTGAATAATAAAAGTCAATGCGATAATAATGTAAAAGTCACAAAACATAAATGAAAATAGTGTAAGTTTTAATGCGATAAAAAGTTTTAATAATGATGATGAAAAATTCAAAAGCGAAAGATCAATGAGTATATAAGACATCAAGAGATGGAACATAAAATCCAAATGTTAAACAAAACTTAAGAATCAATAATGGAAAACGGAAAAAATGCACTAATAGCGATAGCTATTAATAGGGAAAAAGTCAAAAGAGATAATAACTTCATTATAGAAAAGTTTCAAACAACAAATGAAAAATATACCAATAATGAAATGTGATACTAAAAATATTTCTTATGAAACTGGTGACTAGCCAAAGAAATTGAAATATTATTAGTGACTTGTGGGGAGTGTATTTAAACCTATGAATGGTCATCATTCCCTATTGCACGTACCACGTCACTGGTATATTTCAAAACTTTTAGCGAGACTTTAAAACAAGATGTAGAAATAACTCCTTGAGGTGTGGACTTCACTCCTAGCTCAAAGTGTTATGTCAAAAGTGAAAAATAGGAAAGAGTGGAACTAATCACTAAGATAAGGATATCACTCCCAGCTCAGTGGTTAAGTTTCTTTTGAAGAAATAATCCTTTGAGGTGTGGGTATCACTCCTATCTCAAAGATATTTATCCCAAAGATGTAAAATATATAGAAGAGTGAAACTAATCGCCAAGGTATGGATGTCACTCCTAACATGGTGATATCGTTTCGTTTATGAAATACGAGTGTCTTCTTCTCCAAGCAAAATATCGAAAGAATAACGATAAAGTATCATAGCGAAAATATCTTGAAAGAAAATATAAGAAATAAGAGAAATATACACGAGAGGACTCGTGAATGTAAGCTTAGTTATAGACTAGGTTAAAAGGCATTTTAATAACCTAATTCCCTATAACCATGGCTCTGATACCAATCTGTAACACCCCAACCGATGACGGAAACATCGAGGTGTCACGTAGTGACGATTGTTCAATAGCTCATGGACTAAAAGTGTAAATATTGATACATTGATTTTTATAGTTTATTACATTGAAATGAAATACAACAATTCTAAATGGCAACTAACTGAAATACAATAAATCAAAATCTAAGTAAAATTCCAAAAGCTTAAAAGTCATCTCATAAGAACCTGAAACATGTACGAAAATAATTTGGTCAATACAAAAATGTATTGTTGAGCATACCTTGTTTTGAAAACATATAGTAAGGAAAAGTGTTTAGCAATTCATGTGCGGTACCATTTGCAATTATGTAATAAGTAATATCCATTCAAAATCAACCCTAGAAATGAAAAGAAATATATATAGTATGCGCTAGTAGTAATGAAATACATAGCAATGATAGGGACTCTCAACAGAGTCACAAGGGTATATACCATAATACTATTCATTGAAATGCCAGACCCTCAAAGGTTAATGATTTTGACAAGTCATAGACACACAAATTAACATAAAGCAAACACACATGAGAATTGCATTTAGTGAAAGAATAACATTTAGTCATAGTGTACATGAATAGCCCCAAAAGAGTAAAACATGAAAAAGGGGAAAGATATACTCACAGTTTTGTAAGACCCGCAAAATCGGTGTCAAACAGTTGGGTTAAAATTCTTAAATATGCAAAAACATGATTAAAATTTTCTTTTAAAAGAGTATGTATACGCAGCGGAAAATAATTTTAGAATAAAATTCTACAAAACACATGACAATTACTTATCCAATTGTAAATCAAATTGAAAATTTATCATGTGTAAACAAAAGTTGTCTTCCACTAGAAATGCCTTCAATTGCCAGGTAGCTTCTCGCATCGCCAAGTAGTCCTCCATCCATCTCTCTATTAACCTGAAATCAATTTAACGTGTATGCAAAAGTCAGCTACGCTGAGTGAGTTCAAGTTTTATAAATTTATATAATCAAGTATTTGTTAAAATAAGAATTAACAAAATACCTCAACCTCAGAGTTAACAATAAACGCAATCCGCTAATTTGTTTTTCCTTAAGCAAAACAAAAATCAAAGTCTTGGATAGGATAGGCGAAATCTGCCTATTTATCTCAAAACTTCAATTAATAAATATTATAAGCGCATACCGCCTATAAACACAAAGTACAATCAAGTCTATCTAAGCGCATTCCGCTTGCTAGACTCAAACCAAAACTACATATCAGAGCAGGCACATCCCACTTCCTGTCACAGCTAGGTTATAATATTAGAGCAGGCATATCCCACCTCTAATAATACAAAAGAAATATAATATGTAACAACTATGAGTCAAAACCAAGACTAGAGATCAGAATAGGCATATCCCACTTCCGTCATAGCTCAGTTCGACATATCAGGTAGCCATCAAACATAGTCTATTTGTATATAAAATAACACAAGTAACCTAAACAAGTAACAATCAAGACAAAGCCTGATCTAACAAGAAAGGTTTCAAAGACGTGGCTAAGGCATTAAGCGCAGCCCGCTTATTAAATAAAAATTTAAGCCACACTTTAATCAAGACAACAGTCTATTCATATATAATAACACGTATAACATAAACCATATTATAGCATATTAGGCATTAACTATGGGACAACCATAGCAAAAACTATACCATAAATCAGAGCAGGCCTATCTCACTTCTAATAACACATAAGACACACTATGTGATAACCATGAAAAAAGATTATGGCATAAATCAGAGCAGGCCTATCCCACTTCTAATGACACATATAACTCAACCCATATAATAACGCATTAGGCGCATTCCGCCCACTTACGGTTTATACAAAAAAAAATTATGTATGAGCTAATATGTATTTCGATCGTACACAAAAATATTTATAACTTGATAAAAATATTTTGTGACGTCTTAAAAACAATGGTTTAGCATGCACGTCAGCCCAAAAACATTTAGAAAAATGATAACTAAAAGAGTGGGTGCAAGAACTCACCTGGTGCAAATGCCTCTCCTTGCCACCATCAACGACTCCCGTACAATGCTCACCCACATACCAACTTGTGACATGGATTAATAATTCTTCCCATGCACTAGATTAGTGGATTGTCATCAAAATTGCCATACATCATTTTCATAATTAACTCACACATTCATACATGCTTACCACCCTTGTCCATACACCCCTCATCCTTAAAATTCATTCGTAGCCCATCCAAGAATTTTCCATGCATGATCACATGTGCATTCTCCTGGTGCGCCACTATTATCCTCACACTTTGGTATTTCTTTTGTTTTCAATAACCATATCAATTCCATCATCTTCATAAAATGAAATACATATATACACACGCTTTGCTGCAACATTCATCATGCATATCACTTCCAAGCCCTCCCCCAATACTACTATATAACTTCCAACAAATATATGAACACCATGACGGTCTAACACGGTGTATCCCCTTAACACACCTCTAATCATCACCATTGAAATCAGACACTAATTCACCATCGCTTTCACCACCCGAGCTCACCTCGATTTCCATCTCCGGTTGCATTGGTGACCACCACCACGGTGTCGTCGGTCTAATAGGCCACCTATACAGGGCCGGCTCAACCATATTGGGGGCCTAAAGCGAAATAAAAATACGGGGCCCTATTTATAAAAAATAAAATACTGAAAAAAAAAATACAAAATTCATTGGAAGGAGGAATTGATCTTGTGACCTTCTAATTAACAGCTCCTTGCACTAACTGTTGGGTCTGCTGACCTGGAGAAGAACAGATGATTGAAAGCCAAAATATACTAAGTGTTGATCCAGAATAAATAACAGAGTTTACAAGAAAGCTTCCTCCAAAGAACTGCTGACTCCAAACTGCTGATGCTTAAACAACTGATACAAGACAACTGCTGCTGATGAAAGGTCTGATGAAGAAAGTCTGAAGAGCAAAAGTCTGATAAAGAACAAGTGCTGATCAAGATCTGAAGAACAAAGGACTGTTGAACCAACAGCACTTTGGTTCAACAGTTGTTAAGAAGACATCAGAGTTTATAGCTTAACAGAGTTTCCATTCAGTAGTTTCAATGTAACAGTAGTTTATTGTTTATCAGATGTTGTAGTTTGTTAGTCAGTTAGGGGTCGCTTTCTAGGTGACGTCAGCTAAGTGATCATCAGAGGTTTGTACTTGTCTATAAATAGAACAGTACTTGTACTGTTCTATTGGTCACTCGTCATTCTCTCTAAGACAAACAAACTCTGAGTGATCAGGCTGAGGGGGAGTGATAATTGTACCTTTGTAATCTTTCAACTTTAATGAAAGCTTTCGATTGATAACAATTATTCTCTATGTTTTGATTATTCTTTATTCCGCTGCACTTTCCATTTATACTTCATTCATATTACATCATTAATCAAAACAATCCAATACTCAGATCCTAACAATTGGTATCAGAGCTTGGTCAATTAAATCTGATCTAATCAATCAGTTTAATACACAGATCAGCTCACAATCATTGATATCGTTTGTTTGTCGGGTTAAAACAGAGTAATAGTTTATTTTCGTTTCAACAGTTAGTAAACAGACTTTGTTTTTGAAAAACCAAGAGAATGACTTCACTTAATCAAGATCCACACAACACTGGCACACACAACAAGCCACCGATGCTTGTCAGGTCAGAATACAACATCTGGCAGCGTCGAGTAGCTCATGTGTTAGCACAACAGAACACAGGGTGCTGGAAATCGGTAGTATTTGGACCACATGTTCCAATGGTACCGAGTGCCGAGGATCCAAAGATCCAAGTACCAAAGAGTGTTGAGAACTACTCAGAGCAAGATTTTCAAAAAATCGAGCTAGATGCCAAGGCTTTCAGCATAGTAGCCATGGCACTGCCGAATGATATCTATGCCGGTCTCTTGCACTGCAATAGTGCTAAAGAACTGTGGGATGCTCTTAAAGAGCAATTCGGGGGAACTGATGATGTGATTGAAAACAACCGTGAAATACTTAACCAACAATATGAAACGTTTAGTCACATAAAAGGGGAGTCATTAACACAACAGTTTGAAAGGTTTAACTGTCTAATTAGTGAACTAAAACTGGTTGGTCTAACTTTTCCTAATTCAACACTGAATCATAGGTTTCTTAGATCACTTCAGGACAAATGGGACACTATAGCTATTGTTATGAGAAACTCTATCGGATTCAAAGACCTAACCCTGACCCAGCTTCATGGTAAGCTCCTGACTTATGAAAGGGAGCTTAACCAGAAAAAGAAGCTCCAGGACTCTGGCAAAGTGTCAGATGACTATGTATTTGGTAATACTGCACTGTTGGGTCAGGATGATGGTTCTGGAAGTAGTAAGGATCAGAGTTATGATCATTACATTGACATAACAACTGGTTTCAATAATGATTCTTACTCATCACCAAACAACTGTGCTTTCACAGCCAGTGGTGACATCCAGGCTTCTGATAATACATCTTTTGTGTACAATGACTTGCAATACATTGACCCTTTGGACCTAGAAGAAATGGACATCTTACATCAGGTTGCCCTGCTCAGTATTAGAACAAATAACTTCTATAAGAAAACTGGCAGGAGGTTCCCAGGTTTACATGGTGGGTCAAAGGTTGGGTTGGATAAATCAAAGATGAAGTGTTACAAGTGTCATAGAATGGGTCATTTTGCTAGGGAGTGTAGGAGTCAAAATGGAGTTCCTATGATCACCTATCCAAATCAAAGACCACAGACCAACACTTATCAGACCATCCCTAATGTACCTAATGTGCAAAACACTGCTCACTTTGCACAGACCCAAACCACTGTTCCTGTGCACTATGTCCAAACCACTGTTCCTCAGTATCACTATGTCCAAACACCTGTTGCTCAGGCCCCTGTGCCAATGACTGTTACTCCACCCTCTGCTCCTGCAGAGACCAGTCAACCAGGTCAACAGAGTTTCTTTACTCAAGGCTTTGTTGATTGGAGCAGTCTACCAGATGAGATAACAGATGACAACATTGCCCTAGTTGCCAACACTGAAAAGGATTTTTGTTTTATGGCACTAGAAACAATTGTTGAAGAGACTGATTCTGAGGAAGTGGTGTCTATGTCTGAAAATGTGACTGATGGTGTTGTTGGTGAGATTGTTTCAGCTGAAGAATCTGAAGTGGAGGTTGTGAATCTATCAGACCCCTGGGGTAGTGATGACTGTGACTGCCAGTGTAACTGTGCCTTGATGGCTGCTGCTAAGGTATCTCCTCAAATCTTAAATGACTTGTGCTCAGACAAATGTATTGTAGCATTTGCAAAGATAAAAGAGGTGAATGAAAACTTTAGAAAGAAAATTTTGGATTCAGAAATTCAGGTTGAAAAATTAACAAAAGAGTTAAAATCAAAAATATCTGAAAAAGAGTCTGAAATCAGTAGTCTAAAACATGAAGCAAGCATAACCAAAGACCAGCTTCAGACTATGATAACAAAATATCATAGTTGTAAGAAGGAGCTTGAGTCCACCCAAGTTGAATGTCAGAAATGGGTGGAATCATCAAAAGGTTTTGAGATGATTGTCAACCAACAATCTAAAAGTCATGTGAAATTTGGGTTTGGTTTTAAAACCACTGATCAAGTTTCACAAACCACTGACAAAAAGGAACCACAGTTGGTTGAGGTCATCCCTACAAACTCAAAAGGTCAAGAAATCAAGGTTACTGAACCCAATGGCAAGAAAATCATTCTTGAAAAGTTGGAAGGTACACCCTCATTTGATGAAATTGAAAAATATCAATTCAAACCAACATGGTCAGATGAGTGTGAAGTCCTTGAAAATTTCAAACCAATGACCTTCAAAACCTCTGATGGCAAAATGGCACCACAGGCCAAGGTTATCCCTCTAGTAAGTCTTCCAACAGATGATGAAACATCTGTTGAAAAGAAGAAAGAAAAAGGGAAAGCCAAGAACAACTTGTTTTGTGATTTTTGTGAAAAGAAGAACCATGTCACCAAAAACTGTTTTCTTCTAAAAGCATATGACATCAACAAAACAACAAGTTTAAATGATTCAAAATCTAAAGAATGTGCAATCTGCAAGAAAAAGAATCACAAAACAAAAGAGTGCTTATATCTCAAAAATTTTGATGAAAAGATAAAAGAGTATAAAGCTAAAACTCTGGAGAGTCAAGTGATGAGTACTTCAAAAGGAAAATCCAAACAGACTTTTGAATCTGTCCAAACATCTGTTACCCAAAGTCTGAACAAAAACTCTGCTCCCAGAGAGGTTCAGGTAACAGATGCTCCACCTGTTAACAGATTACCAAGAGGATATGGACAACCCACTTGTCATCGTCTGCCACATGTTTATGATGAGCCCAAGAGGCCTTCAAAACCAAAAGTGAACAGACATCCTCATGGTTTTCAACAACTGATTGGAAATGATCAAACATCTGCTGGACCAAGTGTTGACATACAAGCACTGGCAAATGGTCAACTGCAGCTGTTGAATCTAGTTCAAAAGCTAGTCCAAACCACTGATCATTCTCCACAACTTAAGGCTGAGACAGCTAAGGACCCATCCAAAGCCAATTTGGCTTTGGACACTCACCAAAACTAAAATCCTTACTGATGTGCAGGGAGCTTCTGCTTGTTTAGACAGTTTATGGTATGTAGATAGTGGAGGCTCCAGGCACATGACTGGATGTAGAGCCCTTCTTCTGGACTTTCTTGCTCATGGAGGGGGTGATATATCCTTTGGTAATGATTCTAAAGGTAAAGTGTTGGGTTCTGGTACTGTCAAAGCAGGGAGACTTAAGTTTGAAAATGTTAATCTAATAGACAATCTAAAATTCAATCTACTTAGTGTATCACAAATGAGTGACAAAGGCTTTGGGTCATTCTTCACTAAGCAAACCTGTAAGATTGTTGGCCCAGAGGCTGTAGAAAAGATTAACACCATCATTGCTGAGAGCAAAGCACAACTTGTTGCTCACAGAAGTGGCAATGTGTATGTGGTTGATATGTTGAAGGATAATCCTACTGCCAATGTTTGTTTGTTCTCAGCTGCCTCTACCAAAGAGACAGAACTGTGGCATAGGAGACTTGGTCACACCAACCTTCAAACTATCAACTCACTCTCCAAACAAAACCTTGTCAGAGGTTTACCATCAAAAGAATTCAAGTGTGATGAGCATTGTGTTTCCTGTTTAAAAGGCAAACAACATAAAAGCTCTTACAAATCCATTGATGAGTCCAAAACCAGTCAATGTCTACAAATGTTGCACATGGACTTGTTTGGCCCTGTAAAAATCATGAGTCTAAGAAGGAAAAGATTTTGTCTTGTCATAGTTGATGATTTTTCTAGGTTTACATGGACTTACTTTTTACACTCTAAAGATGAGACTGCAGGTATCTTGAAGGACTTTGTTACCAAAGTTGAAAAACAATATGACTTGCCAGTAAAAGTCTTTAGGAGTGACAATGGAACAGAGTTTAAAAATAAGGAGTTAGATGAATTCTGTGTGTCAAAAGGGATTGTAAGGCAGTACAGCATCCCAAGAACACCAGAACAGAATGGGGTGGTTGAAAGGAAGAACAGGACTCTCATTGAGGCTGCAAGAACAATGCTAGCAGATTCTGGTTTACCTCTGTCCTTTTGGGCAGAAGCTGTAAACACTGCTTGTTATGTTCAAAACAGAGTTTTAATCAACCCTAGACATCAAAAGACTGCTTATGAAATTCTGTTTAAAATCAAACCACTGATATCATTTTTCAAAGTCTTTGGCTGCCCATGTTTCATTTTAAATCTTAAAGATTCCATTTCAAAATTTGCAGCCAAAGTGGATTGTGGATATTTTCTGGGGTATTCTTCTATTGCAAAGGCCTATAAAGTGTTTAACACAAGGACTAAAACAATAGAAGAAACTCTGAATGTAAAGTTCAATGAACTTTCTTCTTTAAAAATCCCAGCAAACCCTGCTGAGTTGTTTGATTTAGATAAATTCAAATTTGAAGATATTACTGTCAAAACTAACCCTGCAGGTACTCCACAATCTTCACAACAAGATTACAGAATAGATGTTGTGGTTCCAGACCACTACAAAGTCTATCATGTATCAGAGGAAGCAGTAGTTCAAAACAACTGTCAAAACTCTGTCACAGCTGAGTCAGCCACTGTTGGCCAGTCTTATTTTCAAACCACTGATTCACCCAGCCAATTCACTGCTCAATCATCTGTTGACAAGAGTCAATCATCTGTTGACAAAAGTCAGTCCAATCTTACACCACTTGGACCCATTCCTCCACCTCCATTTCAAACATCTGTTGCCTCTTCAGAAGTGCCAACAGATGTTATGTCAACAGAGTCTCCAAACCTCTGTCCTTCACCACAAAATGCCATCATACCATATCAGGGAGATTTAATCTACCTAAGAGCTCATCCACCAGATCAAATCATTGGCAACATCAGAGAAGGTGTGCTCACAAGGAGCCAATCTTCAAACATCTGTCTTTTTGCAGGTTTTCTATCCCTTACACAACCTGTCAAGTACCAAGAGGCACTAAAAGACAACAGTTGGGTAGAAGCCATGCAAGAAGAACTCCTTCAGTTTAAAAGACAACAAGTATGGGAACTTGTACCACTGCCTAAGGATGTCTGTCCTATTGGCACAAAGTGGGTCTTCAAAAACAAAACTGATGAAAGGGGTATAGTTGTCAAGAACAAAGCCAGGTTAGTGGTTCAAGGCTTCAGACAAGAAGAGGGTATTGACTATGATGAAACCTTTGCCCCTGTAGCAAGGCTAGAGGCAATCAGACTTTTCTTAGCCTTTGCTGTCAACCACAACATTAAGGTGTTTCAGATGGACATCAAGTGTGCCTTCCTATATGGCAAAATTCAGGAGGAGGTCTATGTATGTCAACCACCTGGTTTTGAAGACACATTCCATCCTGATCATGTCTACAAGCTTAACAAAGCTTTGTATGGACTCAAACAAGCACCAAGAGCCTGGTATGAAACTCTCTCTACTTTTCTCTTATCCATTGGTTTCACTAGAGGTAAAATTGACAAAACCTTGTTTTTAAAATGGAAAGGAAAAGACTTAATGATTGTTCAAATATATGTGGATGACATCATTTTTGGATCCACATGTAATAAAATGTGTGAGGAGTTTAGGGAACTCATGACAGCAGAGTTTGAAATGAGTGCTATGGGTGAACTTCAGTGCTTTCTTGGTCTCCAAGTAAAGCAACTGCAAAATGGTACTTTCATTCATCAAAACAAGTATGTGAAAAACTTGTTAACAAAATTTGAGATGAATGATTGTAAGCCATGTAGTACACCCATGAGCACTGTCAAGCCACTCACTGATGATGAAAAGGATGAACTTGTTGATCAGACACATTATAGATGCATGATTGGGTCTTTATTGTACTTAACAGCATCCAGGCCAGACATTATGTTTGCAACCTGTGTGTGTGCTAGATCTCAGGCTTCTCCTAGAAAGTCTAACCTTATTGCTGTGAAAAGGATCTTCAGATACCTAAAAGGTGCTCCCACACTTGGTATCTGGTATCCTGCTAATGGAAACATTGAGCTTTCAGGTTATTCAGATAGTGATTTTGCTGGCTGCCATACCACAAGGAAGTCCACATCAGGAGGGTGTCAGTTTCTAGGGAATGCCTTAGTTTCTTGGCAAAGCAAAAAGCAAGCAGCTGTTTCAACATCCACTGCTGAAGCTGAATACATTGCTGCTGCAAGCTGTACAGCCCAACTTATGTGGCTTCAGAATCAACTGCTGGATTTTGGGATAACTGCACTTAGGACTCCACTCATGTTGGATAGCCAAGCTGCTGAAAATATCATCAAAAATCCAGTCTCCCACTCAACCACCAAGCACATAGATATCAGACATCATTTTGTCAGGGATAGCTATGAAAAAGGTTTGATTTCTCTGCACCATGTTCCAACAGAGGATCAGTTGGCAGATGTGCTGACAAAAGCTTTAGACACATCTACCTTCACAAATCTGATCTCTCGAATTGGAATGTTAAACATGGATTAAAAACAACAAAAATGTTTTCAATAAAACATTAAAATGTTTCAGAAAATCAAATTTTGCTAAAATAACACTTTGGTTGAAAAATCTGTTTTCAAACCACTGATTCAGATAAAACAACCACTGTTTTATTAAAACCACTGTTAGTTGAAAAATCTGTTTCAAACATCTGATCAGGTAAAACAACCACTGTTGGTTGAAAAATCTGTTTCAAACATCTGATCAGATAAAACAACTGTTTTCATCAGTCTTTTGGTTAAACAACAGAGGTTGGCAACAGAGGTTTAACAAAACAGCTGTCTGCCACCAGATGTTTCAACCATCAGATGTTTGCCACGTCTGCTCTCCAAAGCAGAGTTTTTGCCACATCAGCGGTTTCACCAGAGCCTATAAAACCCTGTTCTTTCCCTCAACAGCAGTTTTACTGTCTCATTGTATTCAAAATACTAAAAACCGCTTTCGTCTTCCTTATAACCCTCAATCAAAGATCATTACTTTCATAATCAATATCCATTAAAATGGAACTTCAAACAAAAGCCACTCACAATTTCCTTCCATATTTGGTTAAAACCGAAGACAACACACCATTTCATTCCACCATTGACATCATCAATAACTCGAAATATAAAAATATTCTTGTTGCTGATGCCCCCATTCACCTAGAAACACTCCAAGAATTTTGGGCAACTGCTGAGGTTTTATACCATGACAAAAAGCCTACGTCCATAATTTCTAAAATTGGAGCCACCAGTATCACCATAACCCCTGAGGTCATCTCCACTACCTTCTCACTGAACGACTTGTCAGGTATGGAAACTTTTCCAAAAACAGAGCTTCACACTGAGTTTCAAGAGAGGGGGTATGATGCTCAAATGACTGGTTCCACACTATATAAAAAGTTTTTCCCACCAGTCATGAAATTTTTCTTCCATACCCTCCTCCTCTGTGCCTCTGCCAAGACTACATCCTTCAATGAAATCCCATTGAGGATTCAATACTTGGGATATGCTATGTTGTCAGACTCTGACTTCAACCTATCTCAGGGATTGTTTTCAGACTTGGTATCAAATGTGAAAGCCATAAAATCTGGCTCAAACAATGCTTTTCTGCTCTACCCTAGAATTCTAAGTGTAATTCTACAAAAGCTTTTACCTGAAAAGGATTTTCAAAAGGGAGAGTCATTTAAAATGAAAAGTTTAACTGATGAAACTTTTACTAGAATGCTGGGTTCTTCAACCCAAGAAAAGGCACAAAAAGTTCAAAAAGTTTCCAAAACACAACCAAAGAGGACAAAGACAACAACTGTTGTTGAAACCTCTGTTGGTGAGCCCACTGCTCCTGGTGATCATGGCACTTCATCCAGTGCTGTGAAACCCACACCAGCCACCAAAAGAAAACGTCCATCCACCAAAACAACCACCAAAACCAAAAAGGGACTTCTGGAAGATGAGATACCAGAAGCTAACCCTGTTGCATCACCAAAGCAACATGAAACCACTGTTGTTACTTCCTCACAACAGTTGGAGATATCTCAACCCAAGCAAACTCCTCAAGATTCCTCACAAAAGGAACTTGTTGTAAGCCAAAGGGAACCTCAAACTGAGGCATATGAGTCACTTGATCATATGTTTACAAGCCCATCTCCCAGGGCTAATCAGCTTGTTACTCCACCTACATCACCACCACATGTCCCACCAACAATGCAACCCCTGTTTGAGGCTATTGATAAAACTCAGGACAACCCCAGTTCCTCTCAATCACCTATCACTGAGAGTATGCCACTACCAGTGACTGGGACTGAGGAAAATCAATCAGCCATCCCACAAACAGATGAGGAGGTTATACTCCCAGAAGTACATGTTACTTCTGATGAGGTTTCAAGAGAAGCAGCCACTACTGCTGTTGAGACCATTGTCTCACAGCAGGACAGTGGTTACATAGCTAAGACTTCCTTGAAGGCAACAACTGTTGAAGACACAATTGTGTCTCCAAAAACAGTTGGAAGTCCCCAGAACCAAGACCAAGGGGCAGCAGGTTCTTTCTCTATGGACTCACCTCCTAGGACTGAACCAGCTAAAACTACCTCTGGTAGGGACTCAGCTGATCCTATTAATTTAGGTGATGAGTCAAAACTACAAGAATTGACGGCTAAAGTTCAAAACCTTGAATCCTCTGTTGCTGACATCAAATCTGATGTCAAGTCAATATTGGAAACATTGAATAACTTTACAAAAAGTCAACCATCAACTGCTGATGTTGCTAATGAGCTATGGAAATCTGTTTCCCCCATCATCATAGCTCATCGAAAATTAGCAGATCAGACACAAGAAACCTACATGACTGTGATCAGAAACATGGTTGATGCCAGATTCAATGATACAAAGGCTGATATCAAAGTGATCAAAGACCACTTGCTGAAGACCACTGGCTCTGCCCCTACCACAATCCTCAGAGATGAAGATGATGATGAATTCACTGCTGATGATGCCAAAAAGGGGGAGAGTGGCAGAGATAGGCTACCAAAACTCAAAACACAAAAGGGGAAGAAGCCAACTGCTGACAAACCAGGGTCACCCAAATCAGCTCCACAAACACAACAACCAAATGTTCAGTTCCCTGTCTCTGAACCAGCTCCAGCATCAAAGGCAAAAGAAGTTGACACTTCAGCTAATGAAAGAGCTGAAAAGGCTGTTGAAGACAAAATGAAAAGGGCTGAAACATTGGAGGTAAAGGCAGAGAGGTTGGTACAACTGAAAAAGGAACAGCAACAGGAAGTGGAAGATGTGGGCATTTCAAAGAGAAGGAAAATGCCAGCCAAACACACTAGAAAACCACCTTCCAAATTAACTGCTGAAACTCCTGTTGTACAAACACCTGTTACCACAACCACTGCTCCACAAACCACTGCCACCACAACCTCTGTTACCCAAACCACTGCACCTAAAACAACTGAAACTAAAACCACTGCTGAAACATCTGCACAACCCAAACCAGTAACCAAACCAGTCACTAAACCAACCACAACTCAACCAACTCCCAAACCTACTCCAACACAACCTAAAACCCAAACAACTGCTGGTTCCACAAAAGGACCAACAGATGTTTCTCAATCCACTGCTACATCCTCACCTTCACCAAAAATCTTGTATAGCAGAAAAAGGAAATCCACCTTTGTTATACAAGATGAAAACATCCACAACACACCACCTAACACCCCAATCACATCCACACCAGTCAATGCCATTCCACTCTCATCTTACTCACCACACACTGATCAATTCAGATCACACAGACCACCACCAACCATCACCCCATTGGCTGAGAAGTATCCCCTTGAGTTGGATTTAATCAAGGGGGAACTTCAATCCTTCTATAATACTGATCAGCCATCAGAAAGATCCTTCCCATCTCTTAAAGGCTTCCCTGTTCCACCTAATCTAGACACATATCTCAAATACAAGGGTGAACAGGCTGATGCTGTCATCAAAGAGAAGTGCAAAGGGAAGGATGACAGGACTGCTCAGGGCATCCATTCAGCAGAGCTTAGCAAACTCAGAAGGATTGAAGACTATGCTAAGACCCTGAGCAACTCCATGTCAACCATGCCTCTCAGCAGACACTTGGAGATGGAAGTAAGGGATTCACTGCTGGAACAGATCTTGGCATCCAAGCCTTATAAAGCAACAAAGAATCAATTTACAGGCTGGACCACACATGCTCTAAGAGAAGAACTAATCAGAATAGAGAACATGGCCAAGAATCCTCCTGCTAAGGTCTCTGCTCCTGATTTCAAAAAGGGGAGAGATGAAGCTAGAGCCTTGAAATTCAGAAGAATGAGACAAGAGCTTGTAGCTGCTAAGTATGGAGAGATGAAATCTGTTGCCAGATGGTCAGAGATCAGGCTAATTGAGACATATAAAAAGCTTGAACAAGAAAGAAAGACCAATCCTGATCTTCCAAGAAAACCAGTGTATGATGATGCTCCCAAGAAACCCTCTCAGGCCTTCACATTAGACAGTTTACTTGAAACTTCAGATCTTACCATTGCTGCTAGAAGACAATTTAAGAAGCAAAAGGAAATGACTGAAGAAGAAACAAGACAGTTCACTGATACTTATGTGAAAGAGGGGATCTTGAACCAAATCAGATCTTTTTCTGATCCTGTGTCAGACAGGCTCAGAGAACTCATTGGAAGGCCACCATCACCAAACTCATCCAAAATAAAGATGCATCCCAGTCACTCCTCTGATTCTAAAATTCTAAAATGGAAGTCTGATAAAGAGACCCATGAATTGACATTGCTCAGATCAGATGGTAGTGTTCAGAAGTTGAGCATGGATGAGGCACCTGGCTTAAGTGCTGAAGATCTCCAGTCACTTCTAAACTTGACACTGGATAGAGATGTTGAAGACCTCTTCTCTCTGCACTTTGAATTGCAACTAAAAGGGCAAATTAGAGAAAGTCTGATGAGGAATAAAGATCAAGAATAAAGCAGAGTTTTGGCATCATCTGTTCTAGGGGGAGATTGTTGGGTCTGCTGACCTGGAGAAGAACAGATGATTGAAAGCCAAAATATACTAAGTGTTGATCCAGAATAAATAACAGAGTTTACAAGAAAGCTTCCTCCAAAGAACTGCTGACTCCAAACTGCTGATGCTTAAACAACTGATACAAGACAACTGCTGCTGATGAAAGGTCTGATGAAGAAAGTCTGAAGAGCAAAAGTCTGATAAAGAACAAGTGCTGATCAAGATCTGAAGAACAAAGGACTGTTGAACCAACAGCACTTTGGTTCAACAGTTGTTAAGAAGACATCAGAGTTTATAGCTTAACAGAGTTTCCATTCAGTAGTTTCAATGTAACAGTAGTTTATTGTTTATCAGATGTTGTAGTTTGTTAGTCAGTTAGGGGTCGCTTTCTAGGTGACGTCAGCTAAGTGATCATCAGAGGTTTGTACTTGTCTATAAATAGAACAGTACTTGTACTGTTCTATTGGTCACTCGTCATTCTCTCTAAGACAAACAAACTCTGAGTGATCAGGCTGAGGGGGAGTGATAATTGTACCTTTGTAATCTTTCAACTTTAATGAAAGCTTTCGATTGATAACAATTATTCTCTATGTTTTGATTATTCTTTATTCCGCTGCACTTTCCATTTATACTTCATTCATATTACATCATTAATCAAAACAATCCAATACTCAGATCCTAACACTAACCAACTGAGCTATTCCTTCTATATGCTCCAATTCTGGTTTTTTTTATTATATATAATCAAACTTATGAAAATTATGGGGCCTTTAGAACTTTGAGGCCCAAAGCAAAAGCCTCATTTGAATTGGGCTTGAGCCGGGCTGCACCCATATTGCTACCGAACGACCCCACTGACATCGTCTCAACCCGTCACAACCACCACATACACCATCGCACGCATTCACAACCATCACCATCACAACCGAGTTAACTGTCAGCCTCTACCATTGTCACTATGGCCGACCACCGAAACCATGCAAAAAAATGAATAACCGAATGTGAACCAAAACGTAAAGGGTTTTACCATAAATTGAATGGAAGTCGAGGACTCGAGTTGTCTTCCTCATGGCTCCGAAACTACACATTGCCATGAAGTGGAAGGCGCACAACCCGAATCCTTCTGTTCGATCCTTTCTGCCGTCGTACCCTAGGGTTGTGCATTGCCCTAGGGTTTCTTTTATATTTGTTTTAGTCACCAAATTGCACCTAGGGCCCTTCTGTTTTTACATGCTAACAATTTGACCCCAAAGTAAGATATAACATGTTTAAATATAGACACTTAGGTTCCTCTATTGCTTTAAACCGAGATGGAGGCGTCGAGTTCGCTCAACAATCCATTTAAATAGTGTTTTATACGCTTTAACCGAATAACTGGCCCATTCAAAAAAGTACTGTAAACATTTTGTCTAACTAGGTATTCGCCTAATTTTCAAGATGTTACATTAACAATACATTTCAAAAACGTTTTAAGCGCTTAAACATGATAACTGGTCCATTTAATAAAGTACGGTTAAACATTTTGTCTAAATAGGTATCCGCCTAATTTTCAAGATGTTACAAGTCTACCCTCCTTATAATAGGATTCGTCCTCGAATCCTCTTGGATAGGGAACCACCAAACGCGATGTTTTAAGTATAACCTAGTAAGAATATAGTATCTACAGGTATATATGAGTAGCATTCTACTGCTATTGCAATCCACGTAAGTCTACACAAGATAGAACATTCATATGATCATTTTAGGTTACAGCGCAGACAGAAAAGTAACAATAGACCACCAACAACGTTGATCAAGTGCGGTCGGTTGTCTATGCCACCACAATGTTCTAAATGTTTCCCAACACGGTCACACTAGGATTCTATCTTCCATGTATTCAAAATAGAAATTCAATGAACATCCATACGTACTTCAAAAATGAAGTCATAAATATTATAATGAGGCAAGCAACTCACCATCAAAAGATGAAATTCTACCCTACCTCCTATTACAAGGCCATTAACTCCCTATTTATTACCTCATGCCATTAAGCATTTAAAGGAAAAATATATAGGCATACTTCAAAATTAAAGGATTACCTCTTGGCGTGCAGCTACCCGTAGTGGCATTTCTAGTTTTGGTCCCGTTCTCAGTTTAAGTCTAAGCATCAGGGATGCCCAGATCTCTTAAACTATGGCTCTGATACCAACTTGTAAGACCCGCAAAATCGGTGTCAAACAGTTGGGTTAAAATTCTTAAATATGCAAAAACATGATTAAAATTTTCTTTTAAAAGAGTATGTATACGCAGCGGAAAATAATTTTAGAATAAAATTCTACAAAACACATGACAATTACTTATCCAATTGTAAATCTAATTGAAAATTTATCATGTGTAAACAAAAGTTGTCTTCCACTAGAAATACCTTCAATTGCCAGGTAGCTTCTCGCATCGCCAAGTAGTCATCCATCCATCTCTCTATTAACCTGAAATCAATTTAACGTCTATGCAAAAGTCAGCTACGCTGAGTGAGTTCAAGTTTTATAAATTTATATAATCAAGTATTTGTTAAAATAAGAATTAACAAAATACCTCAACCTCAGAGTTAACAATAAGCGCAATCCGCTAATTTGTTTTTCCTTAAGCAAAACAAAAATCAAAGTCTAGGATAGGATAGGCGAAATCTGCCTATTTATCTCAAAACTTCAATTAATAAATATTATAAGCGCATACCGCCTATAAACACAAAGTACAATCAAGTCTATCTAAGCGCATTCCGCTTGCTAGACTCAAACCAAAACTACAGATCAGAGCAGGCACATCCCACTTCCTGTCATAGCTAGGTTATAATATTAGAGCAGGCATATCCCACCTCTAATAACACAAAAGAAATATAATATGTAACAACTATGAGTCAAAACCAAGACTAGAAATTAGAATAGGCATATCCCACTTCCGTCATAGCTCAGTTCGACATATCAGGTAGCCATCAAACATAGTCTATTTGTATATAAAATAACACAAGTAACCTAAACAAGTAACAATCAAGACAATGCCTGATCTAACAAGAAAGGTTTCAAAGACGTGGCTAAGGCATTAAGCGCAGCCCGCTTATTAAATAAAAATTTAAGCCACACTTTAATCAAGACAACAGTCTATTCATATATAATAACACGTATAACATAAACCATATTATAGCATATTAGGCATTAACTATGGGACAACCATAGCAAAAACTATACCATAAATCAGAGCAGGCCTATCCCACTTCTAATAACACATAAGACACACTATGTGACAACCATGAAAAAAGATTATGGCATAAATCAGAGCAGGCCTATCCCACTTCTAATGACACATATAACTCAACCCATATAATAACGCATTAGGCGCATTCCGCCCACTTACGGTTTATACAAAAAAAAAATTATGTATGAGCTAATATGTATTTCAATCGTACACAAAAATATTTATAACATGATAAAAATATTTTGTGACGTCTTAAAAACAATGGTTTAGCATGCACGTCAGCCCAAAAACATTTAGAAAAATGATAACTAAAAGAGTGGGTGCAAGAACTCACCTGATTCAAATGCCTCTCCTTGCCACCATCAACGACTCCCGTACAATGCTCACCCACATACCAACTTGTGACATGGATTAATAATTCTTCCCATGCACTAGATTAGTAGATTGTCATCAAAATTGCCATACATCATTTTCATAATTAACTCACACATTCATACATGCTTACCACCCTTGTCCATACACCCCTCATCCTTAAAATTCATTCGTAGCCCATCCAAGAATTTTCCATGCATGATCACATGTGCATTCTCCTGGTGCGCCCCTATTATCCTCACACTTTGGTATTTCTTTTGTTTTCAATAACCATATCAATTCCATCATCTTCATATAATGAAATACATATATACACACGCTTTGCTGCAACATTCATCATGCATAACACTTCCAAGCCCTCCCCCAATACTACTATATAACTTCCAACAAATATATGAACACCATGACGGTCTAACACGGTGTATACCCTTAACACACATCTAATCATCACCATTGAAATCAGACACTAATTCACCATCGCTTTCACCACCCGAGCTCACCTCGATTTCCATCTCCGGTTGCATTGGTGACCACCACCACGGTGTCGTCGGTCTAATAGGCCACCCATACAGGGCCGGCTCAACCATATTGGGGGCCTGAAGCGAAATAAGAATACGGGGCCCTATTTATAAAATATAAAATACTGAAAAAAAAAATTCAAAATTCATTGGAAGGAGGAATTGATCTTGTGACCTTCTAGTTAACAGCTCCTTGCACTAACCAACTGAGCTATTCCTTCTATATGCTCTAATTCTGGTTTATTTTTATTATATATAATCAAACTTATGAAAATTATGGGGCCTTTAGAACTTGGAGGCCCAAAGCAAAAGCCTCATTTGAATTGGGCTTGAGACGGGCCTGCACCCATATTGCTACCGAACGACCCCACTGACCTCGTCTCAACCCGTCACAACCACCACATACACCATCGCACGCATTCACAACCATCACCATCACAACCGAGTTAACTGTCAGCTTCTACCATTGTCACCATGGCCGACCACCGAAACCATGCAAAAAAAAACGAATAACCGAATGTGAACCAAAACGTAAAGGGTTTTACCTTAAATTGAATGGAAGTCGAGGACTCGAGTCGTCTTCCTCATGGCTCCGAAACTACACGTTGCCATGAAGTGGAAGGCGCACAACCCGAATCCTTCTGTTCGATCCTTTCTGCCGTCGTACCCTAGGGTTGTGCATTGCCCTAGGGTTTCTTTTATATTTGTTTTAGTCACCAAATTGCACCTAGGGCCCTTCTGTTTTTACATGCTAACAATTTGACCCCAAAGTAAGATATAACATGTTTAAATATAAACACTTAGGTTCCTCTATTGCTTTAAACCGAGATGGAGGCGTCAAGTTCGCTCAACAATCCATTTAAATAGTGTTTTATACGCTTTAACCGAATAACTGGCCCATTCAATAAAGTACTGTAAACATTTTGTCTAACTAGGTATTCGCCTAATTTTCAAGATGTTACATTAACAATCCATTTCAAAAACGTTTTAAGCGCTTAAACATGATAACTGGTCCATTTAATAAAGTACGGATAAACATTTTGTCTAAATAGGTATCCGCCTAATTTTCAGGATGTTACAAGTTTGCAAAAGCGATCCAACTTAAACGGTAGAGAGCTAAGTAATGGGAATTCCGAGGAATTCAACCTATAACGTAATAGAATACTAATAAGGGAAAAGTCTAAGAGTCTAAGGTAACTAGGGTCTAAGGCATTAGGGTTTGTTAAGTCGATTTGGGGAATTAGAGTTTTTTTTTATGATAAGTCAAATTCATATAAAAGTTGTATATTGAAAAATAATATACCAAAGTTTGTAAATATGGTTTAGGTAATATAATTATTACCAATTGAATATTTAGATAAAAATATGTTTGATTAATTAAGACAAAGTAATTAAATTAATTACTTTAACTAAATTAAATAAATATAATAATCATAATCATAAATGTATAAATAAATAATTATCAGTTACACCATAAACCAACAAATAATAACTAAGACTTCAACATAAGACTATCTCTATTTTATAAGAAAAGTATTTATAAAATAGATGTTAAATAATATAAATAAATAAATGATTAATTATGTCTAATTAAACATAAATAAGCATAAAAATATAAATTATGATCCAAAAATATTATTTTTATAGGAAATGAATTAATTCTGATGTAAATTAATTAAAATAATTTTTCCATAATTTTTCTAAACTTATTTGTATTTAAAACTGATTTAATGAGATAAAATCATGTTTAAATGATTTAAAAATAGGAAAATTAATAAAAATAAAAGTTTTCTGAACCAATAATTTTTATTTCAGATTAGAATGGTTAATAATAATTATCCTAAAATTTTGAGATCAAAATCATTAAAAACGAATTTTTAATCAATTAATTATGATTAAAACAATTTAAATTAATAAAATAACGAAAATTAAATAATTTTCAGAAAGTAAAAGTGTGATAATTTTCTTTATTATGCCAAGAAGCTACACCTAAATTTTTATAAATTTAGAGCAAATAATGAATTAGTTATGAATATTTCAAGATATAATGTATTATATATATAAAAAAAATATAATAATAAAATAATACAATATGCCTAACAAATAAAAAGCCCAGACTCGTGGCCTATGGAGACTCGAACCCAGTTCTTGTCTCACAAATCACCCATGTTAAACCAGTACACTATAGGTTCCTTTTGTTAATTTGTTTAAAGAAAATAAAATATAACAATATTACAAACCATCATCTTCTTCCCCATCACAACTTATGAAACCCTAACCCTAGGTGAAAATTTAATAGCCCGATTCAGAACTGATTCGATGTCTGTAATAAGGGGCTATTATGAAGAATAGATCAATGAATAATACGGCATCAAATAAACAGACTTACAAAAACGAAAAGAGGCTCGATTGAAGATTTCAAGGACCGAACTATATGCCACGATTTTGATAGGTTTCTAGACGTGTTTATGTAATTTTTTTCGTGGGTTTAGAAAGTGTAATCGTGCGGAAATGCAATACTAGTGTCTATTTGTATGGTTATACATGAAAACGTACGATTTGACTTCTAATAAAACATCCGGCGGTTACATCATTAAAACCCGATTTAAACTCCATAAAAACGCGTTACTTGTTTCGATTAAATATTGGAATCAGTTACTACTTGATGGAGAAACGTTTTGGCATCATTTGAAGGGGCTAACACACATTATAAGTGGGTATTAGGTGTCGCCGGAATAGTCGTCGGCGGCGACTATTTGGCCGGAAAAACGAGTTTTAACAGAAGGTGGACTTTTGATTTTAAAACTTTCATGACTTGGTAGAAAAGGTCCCCCTCTATTAACCTAGTTAGTTTATTTAGTCTTTGTTAGTTTTTTTTATATATAAAACTTAACCAAGTTAAGTTTATTTAACCAAAATTTCTAAAACTTTATAAACTTGAAAGTTTTATAGAATCCATTCCGAAATATGTTTCAACATACACATTTGATTAAAACTTATACCCGATCCATAATAAATATAAATGATAAAATTTCAGTTTGCTCTAAATTAAATTTGAAAACGACGAAACTTACAGGGACAATAATGGAAATATTTGAAGGGCTATTATTGTTAATTTGATGAAAGATGAAGGTGACGATTGTCACACAAGACAAGACCCGACACGCCATTAGTGACCCGACATCCCACGTGTTAGCCAAATACAAGAAATCAAGTAATACAATGCAACTATGCACTTAACACGCACAATAGTTCACCAAGTCTAGCATACAATTCACATATTGCATATATGAGTCCGAACACGTGATATCAGGTTTCTAGACATGCCACTGGGTTCTAAATATGCTCCTAGGTGTCAAACCATGTTTTGGGATCTTAAAATACACTTACAGCAGCAAAACACCCGACTAGGCATCAAAACACATGACTAGGAATCAAACTGGCAATTAGGAATCCTAGTTTCCCCCTTTTACAGGTGAGTAGGAATCCTAATTGCCCCTTTTACATGCGAGTAGGAATCTTAATTGCCCCTTTTATAAGCGAGTTGGAATCCTACTCGCCCCATGCAGGCCAGGAACCACTTTTCGCGTGTTTTACCCTCCAAATCAGATCCGAAAGATGTAAAAACACCCAACACTCAAAAATCATCAAACAACATATCCTAAATGAAAAACCCAATTTATCATCAGTCTAACAGCCTAAATGCAAACATTCCCCAAAATGGAATAATATTATGAAACATCACATCAAAGCATGCATAACTTACCCTAAATGGAAAATAATCAGATTTCATCACATACTCACGTTGCAAATCATCATCCTACTATTTCTACACCATTCTAGTATAAACCCTAACATCATACAATCATCAAATCACTTCATAACATCCTAAATCCTCCTAAATCACTCAAACAGGTGAAAATGCATATTATCACCAAAACACATCAAACAACCTTCAAACTCCTAGATAATCACACTAACAACTTATCCATATCAGTACAAAATCAAACACATAAGAATCCCCATGTTTTAATCATAAAAATCTGTTATTTGCATGAATCATTAACATATAACTCATTAAAGGATTAGATTTGTTTTAAAACTGTTTTTCAAAGGTTTTCAAAGACACAAACTTTACAAAACCAGGTCTGGACCTTTAGGGATCAAAATAACAACATGATAAAAGCATAGGATGGATAACACACCTTAGATTTTGCTAAAGAGGATGTGTAAAGGTTGAAAATGGTAGGTTTTAGGGTAAAAACGAGTTCAAGAGGTTAAGTATGGTGTGAGAGAGGTTTGGGGTGAGTTAGGTTTTCACAAATGATGTTTTACAAGTCAACTATGATATTTATAGTTGTTCCTAGTCGTTTTTGATGTTACACACGAGTAGGAACTGCAGGTGGCAATTAGGAATCCTAATTGCCCCCTTTACAGGAGAGTAGGATCCTAATTGCCCCGTTTACAGGCGAGTAGTATCCTAATTACCCCTTTTACAGGCGAGTAGGATTCTAATTGCCATGTAGGTGGCAATTAGGAATCCAAATCGCCCCCTGCAGGCTGTTGCGAGTTTTCGACGCGTTAAACACTATTTTAATACTTATAAGCACATATTCACATACCTACAAGTTATATAATGAATATAAACACATAATAATTGTTAACTAACTTGTTCACATCCGTTCACCAATCCCCGTGACTTGAGACTTGCGTGTGTGCATTAAATGACTCGAGACTCATGTGTGTGCATTAAATCCGGCGATTCTACAAATCTCCAATCCTTGTACACATGGTTATGGACCGACTCCCAATGATCCTGGATCGTTGTAACGACTCCCGATGATTCCCAGAACCATCGAAATGACTCAACTGACCCAGTTAAGTATAACGTATGCATGACTCGCTAAGGTAGACTTACTAATTTGACAAAAGTTACTATCTTCAGTTTGCGGGGTGTCACATCATCCCCCATCCTCCAACTCCGGATCTTGATATTCTATCTGATACTTCATATCGTCATTTTCAATGATTTCGGGGAATCTTCCAGTCAACTCTATCGTCCAGTACTTCCTTTTCAACATCTTCTTGTACAATCTCTTATCTTTATCAGACAACTCAGGAATCTTTTTAGTCCAAAATATATCTCTATCATCTTCAGTTGTTCACCCTGATTTCTTTGAACTAGATTCTCCTTTGTCTCCTTTTTCTTTTTCCCTTTTCTCAAATTTGAATTGATCAGGATTTTCATCATCATCTGGATCCTTATCACTTGACTCTTTGTCTTGGTTTGCATTACCACCACCTGAATTGTCATCATTATCACTAGAATCCTTATCATCTTTATCTTCATTATCATCATCATCATCATCATCATCTATACCACTGTAATCAACCTGTTCTTCTTAATCCTCCTCTTCTTCATCTTTAGCACCCTTTAATTGTGGCGCTTTCTCATACAAATCATCAATAATCTTCCCCAAATATTTATTCTCTTTTTCAATCAAAGTAATCCTCTTCGTATTTCTCTTGTTGGAAGTTTTTGAGAATCCGTCTTTGTAAATGAATCGTTTTAACTAAAAACAGGAAATCTGACCATACAAGGCACTATTCCAGGTGCGGAAACCCTAGAACAGAACAAAATGATAATCAATGAATCAAACACATGAACTAAGCTTTTCAAATCTCATTTTCATAGATAACTTGTTCAAAATACGATGATAATAACGTTTACAAGTTAACTTGACCAACAATTCACTGACACAAACACTAGAGAGCTAAACTCAGACCTAGACCTCTCACAATGACCAAAAATTAACATTCAAAACAAACTTTACATATATATACCCTGCAGGTTCGCCCATGTCGTTGGTGCGAATGTGGAATTCTTCCACATTCGACCTTCTTTTAAGCTCGAACCTAGAACTATCTTCATTCCATTTCCACCTTCACCCATCTATCTTCACATTCGCCCATTCTGATTTCCACCTTCGACCCTTCTATTATCAAAACACACTTTGTATTTACAATCCGAAGCATTAGTCGCATAAAACGCATCAACAGTTTTAAGATGAGCATTTTCATCTTGTAACTTCTCAACTTTCTTCTCCAACTCATGCTGCCTATCTTTTGAAGCAAGCACTATCTGAAACATGTCTTTCTCGTTCTCTTTCATTTGTTTGATCTCTGCAGCTTGTTGTTCAAAAGACTTCATCATCTTACCAATCTTCTAATTCACGAATGTCATGATATCATCAGATACAGTTAATTGAGGACTAGATCTAGATTCAGCGGCATGTTTTGCAATCTTGGACTTCATGCTAGCCAATACAGTCTTCAACAATAATGATATATTCTCAGGATTAAGTTGTGATGTAGCAGTAACAGCTTCCTTCACAACTTTTTGTTTCTTCACTGTTGGAGATGCTACTTTTGAACTTGAAACTACAGGCATCCTTTTCCCTTTCATGCTAGCCTAATGGGTCCTGGTTCGACCAAATATAGTTTGGTTTGACCCATGTGATGTTCCTTCGATCTATACACACGTTCATTCGACCTAACACATGTTTATTCGACCCTAACACATGTTAATTCAACCCTAACACATGTCAATTCAACCTAAATAATGTTCGTTCGACCAGTTTGAAGTTCGTTCGACCCTCAGGATTCTTCATTCGACCCCACGAAGGTTGAATGAAGTTCTGGTTCGACCTCAAGCTGTTAAAATGTCACAAAACTCACCAAATCACATCTAAACAGTCCGAAAACATCACGAAACACCACAAATCACAGCAGTCAACTATCATTTACCTATCCCCACAAACCCTACCAATTTTATCTCGAGATCAGTCCGTTTTACTACATTCCAAAAATGGCAAATTATGGAAATGTCACATCAATGCATGTATACTTTACCCAAAATGGAAACTTATCAAATCTACCTCATAAATAGATCATTATGCTCAGATTATCATGCACATGAGAACCCCTAATCATTTCGTCAATAATACCATCACGAACAAACCCTGGATCTAACACAAAACCCCCAAAATGGGTAAAACATCATCAATAATCAATGATAACCTATAACAATCCTAGAGCACCATTTAGAATAGTTAATAATCATCATCGTATCATTTACACATCATTCAAACATCAAACAAATTCATAAAAAGTTTCTAACACATCTGTTGGATCAATGGTCTCTATTGCAGTTTATATTCAAGAACACTTAAGTGTTATAAGTTTATCAAAGTAGTTTACACAGCGGAATAATAAGTGTTTTAAGTTAAAAAGTCACTTTTAACAGGAGTTAAGACTCCCCCTCAATCAATGAACTAGGAAGTTAAAGATGAGAATCAATAGTAATAAATAAAGCAGTTAAAGCAAGATGCTTCTCATATGTAAATTAAATGGATAAACAATAAAGTAAATTGAAGGAAATAGTTCAAGTGATTCTTAATAGATATTCATGTGTATAAAATAGTGGGAGTAACCCCCTATTTATAGATGAAAGATTACATAGATATTAAGTAACAAAAGCTTATAATATTGTTTAGATAAAGCTACAACAGGCTGTAGCATCGAAACTTGAACAAAGACTTTAAGTTAATTAATATACTACTAAACTGCTGAGACTAAGGCGGTTAGAATCTTCTAATTAAAGTGCTGATGTAAAGTGCTGATGAGTCTTTAGCAGTTCTTTAGATATTCTGTCTGGTTTATCTTCAGAACTTCTGATGTATTTCACTCTTCAGAACTTCACATGTTTTCTTCTTTCTTCAGCAGTTTCACAAAACAATAAGAGGATATAAGACAAAGGTTTATTATGGCTTGTCAATCCTCTTTGACCTTACAACATCATTTATTATCATTAACACATGTATTTTTGCACAAAACTCATTATTAATGGAAGGGTTTTGTTTAGAAAGATGTTACAGAGGTTTTTATCCATGAAAACATGCTTGAATCAGATCTGGACTCTTGGGGTTTGAGAAACAAGGAATGAAATTGATTAAAAAGGTTTTAGATCAAGAACACACCTTGAATCTTCTCTCGTTTATGATGTAGATGATATCTTTATGTTAGGACTTAGGATCTTAAAAACAAGGTCAAAAACTCCTCCCTACAGGTTTAAAGTTAAGAGAGAGCACTTGGGGGCATTTAGGTTTTGTGAAATGATTAAAAAGTTGCAAAGTGTGGTATTTATAGCTGTTGCTGGTTCGCAACCTTAAGGGGTCGAATGGAGTAAAATTGGAGTCGGATGGAAGACCATTCAATTGGTTCGAACCCCCTATGGGTCGAACTAGTTTGACCATTTTCCAATTTTGTCGTTTAAACGCGTTTTAGCACATCCTAACACATGAACATGCAATCCTAACATATGTTAAGCATGTATAATCATATAAAAATCATTCAAACACGTATTTGCACATTCCACATCATATATGGATCAATTCATGTTTATTACTTAATTCAGTTCATGTAATTCACCAACAACGGAATTCAAGACTCGTGTGTGCGTGTGATAACCCCAATGATCCTCCGAATCATTGAACACTGGACAATACGTAATGTAAACCGACTCAACTGACCCTGTTAAGTACGTTTGATAAATGTTTTTCACTAAGGTAGACTTATATGTTTGTAAAATGTTAACCTGAATATGCCAGGTGTCACAGATAAGCCTAGATTCACAATTTACACCCAAACATGAAGTCCTAGACTACTAGTTTGTTAGGCAAATCCGCCAAGTATGAAATATAGCAAGTATTAGAGATTCGGGTTTTCAACATTGCCAAGTATTACGGATTCGGGTTTTCAACATACAACCTACTTCTAGCGTGTTACATCATTAACCTATCATCAAGAATTGTTCATGTGTCCTTAGCTAATGTGACACCTGGACAAATACCCATGTGACGTGCACAAACTAAATGCCATGTATTAGACTTAATTTTTTTATTAATTATGTCTCTTTAAGTCCAGCATAGCCCATTGCAATGCATAAGTTTGCATTCGGTAACTTCTACTGGTTATCGTTTTGCATACGATTAACTACGTTTGTTACAAACATTGATGATGTATACTACAAACACTAGAAAAGTAATACACTAGTCGGTAACATAAATTTAAAATTTAATACGTGTGTGCGAATATATACACACACGTATGACCATATTTATTTTAGATGAATGCATATTTAAATATATATATTCATACACATGCAAACGCTCATGGACATAAGACCAAATGCAGAATGACTACATTTAATATAACTTAATATATTAAATTAAGTATTCTATTATGTGTGAGTACATTAATGCGCTATTATATCTATATCTATATCTATACTAACTAATAAACAAAACCTATATTTGCCACTTGGCATTTAAGTAAATCAATTTTTTTTGCCATTTGGCATGTGTTAAGATATGAAAACATTTTTATATAAGGCAAAATTATAGGGATGATTGTTTGACATTAGTATATTTATTAAAACTCTTTTAATAATATTAGTGATAGGATTTTGACATTAACCATATTAAGTATTAAGTATCAGTTCCCTTTTATAAATTTAATACTTATACAATTATTACTTTACTAGGTTAGAGACCCGTGGGTACCCACGGTGCGGGCCTTTAGAAAAATATAAAAATATGAAAATAATATTTGTATTATTGAAGTTATGTGTACATGACTTCAATAAAGATAAGTTAAAAAAATGCATCAAAATGTTATAAAATTATTCATAAAGCTTGAAATACTTCTTTGTACACAACGTTTGATGTTTTGTTCGTCAGTTTGCCATCTTCATCTAGTATAACTATCTTCAGTCCATCTCAACTTTTGACCCTTGATAGCGCAACATACAACTGCCCGTGTGAAAAAACAGGATCCTTCAAACACAACCCAACTCTGGATAAGGATTGTCCTTGACTCTTGTTTATTGTCAATGTGAAAGAAACAACAAGTGGGAATTGACTTCTGTTAAATTTAAAAGGAATTCTCTTATCCGTAGGTGATAAAGTAATTCTTGGGATAAACGTTCGCATTCCAATATTAGTATCTGAAATGATTCTCCCTTCTATTGCACATTTTCCCATTTTAACAACTTGTTTGGCACTACAATTACCATTCACACACTGGAAAACCTTTTCTTCTTCAAATTGGCCACTTCCTTCGCCAACTTCACGGATTATGTACTCTATACCACATTTTTTGGTACTTGGGACACCCCATGTAGTGCCACCCAAATTCTTTAAATAGATCTTTAATAGTACCCAACAACACCACAGGCTGTTCCTGTATAAAAAAAATTAGAATTCACGGATTAAAGTTTAAATCTTATTACGTTTATTTTATTTTAAAATGACAAAAAGATAATAGTTAATTGTAATCATGTACCACGAATGCTTATTTTAGGTAATTATAACAGGTAATTTTAAAAGTTAAATATTAATTGTCGGCAAAAAAAAAACTTTAAATAAAGCATTTATTGTGACACCCGGCAAACTCCGGTAACCAACTTTTCGAAAACTTAGTAAGTCTACCTTAGCGAGTCACGCATACGTTACACAAAACAGGGTCAGTCGAGCCGAGTCGTACATCATTGGGGTTTTAACACACGCAAGTCTCGAGTCCCGGGAATTGGTGAACGAGTGTGAACGTGTTTATTTTCATGTATTATGTGTTTATAATCATTATGTGACTTGTCGGTATGTGAAAACGTGTTAACATATGTTAAAACGGGGTTTAACGCACAAAATACCAAGGACCAGGCCCTGAGGGCGATTAGCAGACCGTAATCGTCTTCATGAGGGTGATTAGCACTATATTATAGGCGATTAGGATATGTTATAGGCGATTATGGGGCTAATCGCCTATAGGGAAGGCGATTAGCAGCCCTAATCACCTGATAAAGCTGCATAATCGCCTATAAGCTACCTGACGACTAGAAACGCATATAAATACCACCATTGACCTCCAAAACACCATTTATGCAACCCTAGCCGTCCCATAACCCATACCAACACACAAACACTCTCTGGAACTCGTTTTTACATCAAAACAACCATTTCCAAGCTTATTCCATCAATTTCTCTTAAATCCAAGGTGTGTTCTTCAAACCCAAACCTTTAAATGATTATATTTTACTCCCTAAACGTCCAGGCCTGACTTATAAATGTTTTTGTCTTTGAAAATCCATTTAAAACTGTTTTTAAACAAACCCTCACCTTTATGTGTGTTATATGTGTTATTTGTGTTTAAAGGTAGGATTTTTAGGATTGAATCATGATTGTTTTTGTGTTGTTATGATGTTTATGGCTGTTACAAGTTAGTAGGATGATGTTCTAGGAGTTTGAATGGTTTTGGTTGTGTATTGTTGATACTTGATGTTTTGACCCGTTTGAAGGATTTTGAATGATTAAGAATGATATGAGATGTGTTGTTGATTGTTTGATGTTAGGGTTTGCTCTAGGATGATGTTAGAATAGTAGGATGATATCGGACAACGTGGTTATGTGATTAAATCTGGATAATTGCTATTTAGGGCAAGTTCTTGAATGTTGATGTGATGTTTACATGTTAAGTTGCTATTTTGGGAAAACGCTCGCATTCGGGACTGTTAGAATGATGAAAACTTAGGGGTTTTGCTTGAAATATGTTTGTTAATGTGTTAGGATTGTTATTGGGTGTTTTCACACGTTTCGGATCTAATTTGGAGGGTTAAACGCGCGAAAAACCGTATCAGCTGTGCTATAGGCGATTGGGGATCCTAATCGCCTATGCTATAGGCGATTAGGAGCCTAATTGCCTGAATAGAGGGCCTAATCGTGTATGCTATAGGCGACTGGGATCATAATTGCCTTCATTTCATGCAATTGTGATCCTAATCACTAGTTAAGCCCTGAATTGCATACCTTATGACCATAATCGCCTGAAATGCATGTGGATAGCCCTAATCGCATATATTAAGGGGCGATTAGCCTCTGTAATTGCCTGTTGACCATCCCTAATCACATGTTGACTTTCCTAATTGCATGCTAAGTTCCTAATCGCGTGTAATGCTTTTATAAGTGTATTTTGACATTCCGAAACCCGATTTGACACCTAGGAACATGATAGGAACCCCGTGACATGCCTAGTAACATAGTAATACTTGTTTGGACTTGTTTGTGTGTTATTTGACCTATGTGTTAGAATCGTTGAACTTTAACGCATGTTAAGTACTATGTTACATGATTTGTGTATGTTTGAGTATGAGAGGAACACGTGGAGTCTCGGGTCACCAATGGGATGTCGAGTCTTGTACATTTGGTCAGTTTAACAGTCAACACATTTTCAAACGAACCTGGTTATGGTCTGGGCATCTAGGGACTAACTAACCTACGGGTTGTTAGTCTAAGTACTTGTAACTGTCATATGTTAGGTCGCCGCTTTACGGGGCTAGCATAGTTTGTTGGATTAAATCATTTTCGAAGTAACGCAACCCAAGGTGAGTTCACGGCCCCTCTTTTATATGTTTTCTTTCGAGGGAGAAACATGCCACACAATTTAACAAACTCAATGCTTTCGTATAAACATGTAACTCTTTTTGGAAACGCTTTACTCACTTTGAACACGTAACTATTTTTGGGAAGTAAATTGTTGTAAACACGCTACGCTTTTGAAACACTTTTGGAATGCAACACTTTGGAAAAGCAACACTTTTGGAATGCAACGCTTTTGAAACACAACTCTTTGATTTACAACACTTTTGATAACTACACGACGAAACAAGGAAGTCCTTGGGGGAAACCATGAATGTGCCGGGCACAACGGCGAAATGTGGATAGATCTATTGGGCCTGACAAGCCCCACCCGACGGTAGGACCGGGCGGTTGCATATTGTCTCTAGTTTAGCATCACAAGCAACTCAAACACGGGCAGCAACTTAAGCAACGCTGTCAGTAATGGTTTCAGCATCACAGTCGTGGTAGTAGTAGGAAACGCTTGTTTGTTTGTTTAATGCATCTCATGACATGGTATTTTGTAATAAACGCTCAACACATGGAAACTAATTATAAACTTAAAACCTGTGAACTCACCAGCATTATATGTTGACCCGTTTTTGGCATGATTTCTCAGGTCGCTAAGGTAGCAGCATCTCAGGGCTTAGGCGCACGTGTCTGCACGGCGTCTAGTTTAGGTTTCATGGTTTTGTTATCAAACAAGTTTGGAAACTTTTGGATTTAGTTTTGTAAAACAATGCTTCCGCTGTTATTTCAAATGGTTTGAATTCGTGTTTTGAATTTACTTATGTTTCATATAGTGTTGTTTATTGTGACCGTTGACTTGGATCCTGGTGTGTCACACGCCTCGCGGTAGAACTCCGCAGTTGGAAATTTGAGGGTGTGACAGATTGGTATCAGAGCCAATGGTTATAGTGAACTAGGACTGCATGTAGAGTCTAGACTATAGCCGAGTCTCACACACTAGACGGTCACATACATTTGAGTTGTGTCTTTTGGGGAAACATACTAACTTTGTCGGGGTGTCGGTATCCTTACCACACAGTGTCACGTTACCTATCTTATCCTTGGTTATTCCTAACTTCACATTATCTTCCTCTTCGGGTTACAGTCGAGGGGACTTGTTTGTTAATCTTTTGAGTTGGTTATATCCCCCTAAGATGTGGGTGTCGGGTGACTTGAGGTTCGAGCTCGGGGCACGCCTTGAGGACCATGTAGAGCAATTTATCATTTCGGGTGCACACGAAATCATAAGTTGAAATGCATGGAAGACTTGGTGGATCTCGTGTTGGGATTTATGGTCACATTGGACCCAATCCTGGACTTCTCATATTCTCTTGGTTTAGCGTTGGTGATGGGTCTGAGTGTTTGTTTCTTGCCTTTCTCAGAAGATGTCTGGAATTCGCGGTGGACGTAGAGGCGGTGGTCGTACTGGTGGACGCAATGGTGGCGGTGGTAGTGGAGGAGTGAATCTAACCCAGGAGGATTTGAACAACTTGCTGCAGGCTGCCTTTCAGGTAGGACACAATGCTCATGACGGTGAGTTGGTCCTATCAGTTTTGCCTCGTTGTGAGCATGGTATCCTTCTTGTGTGGTTTTCTTACGTGTTTCGTTTCAGGTGGTGTTGTTAATCCACCCCCAGTCATGTGCACGTACAAGATGTTTCGGGACTGTAAGCCCCACGATTTCTCTGGCACTGAGGGGGCTGTGGGTTTGCTCAAGTGGCTGGAGAAGGTGGAGTCGGTATTCTTGATGTGTAACTGTCTTCCTGAGGATCGAGTCAAGTATGCTGCCGCGCTTTTCCAGGACGTTGCTTTGACCTGGTGGAACTCTACTACTCGGAACATGGGTTTGGGGGAAGCTTACGCCATGCCATGGGAGAACTTCGTTCAGCTCTTGAAGAGGGAGTACTGTCCTAGGGAGGAGATCCAGAAGTTGGAACATGAGGTTTGGAACCTCAAGATGGTTGGTTCGGAGATAGAGGAGTACACTATGAGGCGTAATGAGTTGGCAGTGCTGTGTCCTGATTTGCATGCGCCAGAGTATAGGAGGATCGAGCATTATGTTTCGGGGCAAGTACCAGAGATAGCGGGATTGGTGGCTACAGGAAATCTTCCTACTTATGCAGAGGTGGTTCGATCGGCTCATCGGATGACTAATCTGAAGGTGAATGAAGGTATTTTACCTGCTCGTGGTTCGACTGTCAAGGCTCCAGAGAGCGGCAAGCGCAAGTGGGAAGGCTCGGGGAAGAGTTCAGCTCAAGAACAGCCGCAGCAGCAGACCAGGAAGCTAGGGGCGGTGGGGTCACCATCGACTCAGAATCAAGGTGGATACACTGGAAAGAACCCCAAGTGCAACCAGTGCGGGTACCATCATGTTGGGGGCTGCGATACGTTTCGTTGCAATCATTGTCATCGGGGACCATAATCGCCTGAAATGCATGTGGATAGCCCTAATCGCATATATTAAGGGGCGATTAGCCTCTGTAATTGCTTATTGACCATCCCTAATCACATGTTGACTTTCCTAATTGCATGCTAAGTTCCTAATCACGTGTAATGCTGTTATAAGTGTATTTTGACATTCCGAAACCCGATTTGACACCTAGGAACATGATAGGAACCCCGTGACATGCCTAGTAACATAGTAATACGTGTTTGGACTTGTTTGTGCATTATTTGACCTATGTGTTAGAATCGTTGAACTTTAACGCATGTTAAGTACTAAGTTACATGATTTGTGTATGTTTGAGTATGAGATGAACACGTGGAGTCTCGGGTCACCAATGGGATGTCGAGTCTTGTACATTTGGTCAGTTTAACAGTCAACACATTTTCAAACGAACCTGGTTATGGTCTGGGCATCTAGGGACTAACTAACCTACGGGTTATTAGTCTAAGTACTTGTAACTGTCATATGTTAGGTCGCCGCTTTACGGAGCTAGCATAGCTTGTTGGTTTAAATCATTTTCGAAGTAACGCAACCCAAGGTGAGTTCACGGCCCCTCTTTTATTTGTTTTCTTTCGGGGGAGAAACATCCCACACAACATAACAAACTCAATGCTTTCGTATAAACATGTAACTCTTTTTGGAAACGCTTTACTCACTTTGAACACGTAACTATTTTTGGGAAGTAAATTGTTGTAAACACGCTACGCTTTTGAAACACTTTTGGAATGCAACACTTTGGAAAAGCAACACTTTTGGAATGCAACGCTTTTGAAACACAACTCTTTGATTTACAACACTTTTGATAACTACACGACGAAACAAGGAAGTCCCTGGGGGAAACCATGAATGTGCCGGGCACAACGGGGAAATGTGGATAGATCTATTGGGCCTGACAAGCCCCACCCGACGGTAGGACCGGGCGGGTGCATATTGTCTCTAGTTTAGCATCACAAGCAACTCAAACACGGGCAGCAACTCAAGCAACGCTGTCAGTAATGGTTTCAGCATCACAGTCGTGGTAGTAGTAGGAAATGCTTGTTTGTTTGTTTAATGCATCTCATGACATGGTATTTTGTGATAAACGCTCAACACATGGAAACTAATTATAAACTTAAAACCTGTGAACTCACCAGCATTATATGTTGACCCGTTTTTGGCATGATTTCTCAGGTCGCTAAGGTAGCAGCATCTCAGGGCTTAGGCGCACGCGTCTGCACGGCGTCTAGTTTAGGTTTCATGGTTTTGTTATCAAACAAGTTTGGAAACTTTTGGATTTAGTTTTGTAAAACAATGCTTCCGCTGTTATTTCGTTTGAATTCGTGTTTTGAATTTACTTATGTCTTATATAGTGTTGTTTATTGTGACCGTTGACTTGGATCCTGGTGTGTCACACGCCTCGCGGTAGAACTCCGCAGGTGGAAATTTGAGGGTGTGACATTTATTGGCTTTAACATTTTACAATGTAACTATGCTGTTGGTAAAAATATATAACGTCTAAGAAAAAAATAAAAATTAAGTAGTATAGAATTTTTCATTCCTGTAAGATTACACATACCTCTTGTATTTCCCAAATATCACCAATTTTACTAACAGGAGTGTTGTGAAGAAAATCTTCTTCATCCAAACAGAACATAGACGTGCCATATGGTCGATGAACCAATGAAGGATTATCCGCCATTTTCTTACCCAACCTGGTTCATAAAAAATAGTTATATGTATTAACTACTGTAAATAGTTGTAAAAAAATAACTAACTTTACCTTTTGTTGTACATGTTAATATCTTCAATATTATTATCATTAATAAACAATCGACTAACACGATCTCCAAAAGAATTAGAAACATAGGGTTTGCCTGCATAAAAAACAATTACTAAAATTAGAATTCAAAGTATTGGGTAAAATAATTAAAGTATTAGAAGTACAGATATTTAATAAATTGTAACAACCATTATAAAATTTCAAGCGACCAAACTGAAGAATTATAATAATTTGCTTGTGATTTTGACGCGTAGCAACATATTTAGACATCTCGGTTGCATACGTATCCCACAAACTTATATAAATGTTCAAATCCCTTCAAAAAGAAAAAAATATTTTAGTGATACATCGAATTCAATTATAAAATTATTAATTATGTAATAATAAATATAATAAAAAACAATTCATACTATCCTGCATTTCCATTGTCAACCTCTTTTTATCTGTGGTCACTTTCTTATCTTTATCGTCATTGTTGAAGAACCTCACAGCATGTCCTATAACATCTATATTAAAATATAAACCAACATTAATGGTGACATAAATTAAAAAAAATATGCTGTTTATAATAAAAAAAATGATCTAGTAATGATACAGACCTATTGTCACATTTTCTGTAACCTCATTGTCCAGAATTCTTTGGTAGGGGACAAAAGAAAACCCAAATGACGGACCTTGAAAGTCCACAGAAACAGTAACCTGAGTGTTCATATTCAAGCACAATTTGTTGGGATTTGCTGAATACTTGTACATTGATGGGTTCATGCCAATTCCTGGATTTCTAATGACAAGACAAGCATTTTCCAACAGAGACCTCTCGAATCTGAAAAATAAACGCTTCAACACATTCGCCTGAATTTTGTCACCCTGTAATATTTATACCGATGAGTAAACGTGTGGTGCTAATAAACTAATATATTAAAAAATAAATGTAATACAAAATACGGATTTTGGAATTACATTCTCGTCAATGAGTATCATCTCAACTGAGTAAACATTTGTAGGATTGCGACGATCAGCTTGCCGCCACAGCCGAATGATCTTTAGCTTCATAGCAACATCATTTTGATTGACATCAATTTGGCTAACCATGGTAAACTTTTGTGCTTGTACAGCGGCCATTGCTCTCTTCGTGTAATCAAAAAACTTAAGACTAAAATTAGGAATGAAATAAAAGTTAAAATATTATAACAAAAATAATCAGCAAATAACAAAATCATATAAAAATTTCTATGGTTTATCCTACATTTTGCGAATTGTTGCACCTTCTGTAAATGGTGTGTATAGCAAGTTTGAGTAATGAGATACCATGCAATTAAATAGATCACTATAAAACTAGAAAGCATTGTATCAGACTTAAATTTATGGTAAATGGTCAACAATTTTGGCAATGAATAGCTAAATCTTGTCTAAATGATTAAAAATAGAGATATAATCTACCTATATTATAGTATAGCAATTTTCCCAATGAATAACTAAATCTATGCTAAATGGTCAACAATTTTCAAAATGTATAGATAAATTTAAGGAAGCGATTTTTTTTTTTCAGTATTTGCATAGCTAAATGGTCAACAATTATATCTCGTAATTATAGCTTAATTTATAGAACATAACACACATTTCGCAATGTATAGCTAAATTTCAGAATAGTCAACAATTATATCTTGGAATTATAGCTAAATTTAACGATACAAGTATCATCGTTCGTCTCTGGATACATGTAGCATTTTGTATTTGTAGCACAATAAAGACATAATTATGTAAATATATATATGTTTCCTTTTTTATTATTATATAATGATAAGTTTATATCATTCTTTTTCGTATTTAAAGTTTGTTATGTAGTGTTTTGGTCAAAAATTACCTAGTAGAAATAATTTTGTATTCCAAATTAGAAATTGTGAGGTAGAGTGCTAAAAATGTAAATATATAGTTGAAACCAGTTATATTCTGAAAATGCTTAATCAAGATGTTAAAAGTAGTAAATATATGACAACTATGCTCGGGATGGCTTAGGTTTGCTTCAGGATAGACAGTTATATCCTCGGGATGGAACTTGTTTGTAATGAACGAATTTAGGAATAAAACACAAAGAACAACACTCGATCTAAGAGGAAAGCCCTTGATCAGTTGTAGATCGCCAGCATAAAACCTCAGGAGGAGACTAGTGTTGGATCAGTGGCCTCTTTTAAGAAAACTTATGTGTTTGCAGATTATATAAGAGTTATTGCACAGCGGAATAGTAAATGTTCTAAGGTTAATTTATCACTTTTAACAGGAGTTATTACTCCCCCTTGACTGAGCAGTTTATGAGAATCAATAAACAGTTGAAGTATAAAGCAATAAATACAAGTTATGATTCTCAGATGTGAAATGGATTATAAGTTAAAAAGCCTCGAAGGTTTTTCAATTAATTCAAAGTAAATCACATATCTAAAATAGATGAACAAGCTCATCTATTTATAGACAAACATACAAGACTGTTGCACTAAGTAATCGAAGATATTTAGCTACGATATTATACTTAGGATAATTTTTACAACAGGCTTTACATCGAAACTTGATCCAAGACTTTAACAAAATAATATAATACTAAACTACTGAAGTTGCTGGGTCGGTTAGAAGCTTCTGATGTGAAAGTACTGATGAGTGACAAACTACTAATAAGTAGTTTGCCTTCAGTAGTTCTTCAGTGAAATGTCTGGTTAGACTTCAGAACTTCTGATGCTTTAACTCTTCAGCACTTTGCTATTTCTTCTTCAGCACTCGTGTCTTTGTTCTTCAGCAGTTCTATACTTAAGCAGAATATGATTTGGACTAAGGTTATTAAAAGGTGGTTTCTTCAATCCTCTTTGTCCCAACAATCTCCCCTGGATTGATGAAGCCAAAACCTTATCCAATCTTTATTGTTCTTGATTCTTTCTCTATTCTAGTATCCTCCAGACTTCTGCTGTCATCTTGGTAGTAAGAGTGTCTTTTTGTTGCTCTGTAAGAGATCCTTGTTCAGGTGTGAGATGTTGAATGGTAAGAAGGTCCTTTGATGATAATATACTCAACTCCTTTGAGTTCTTGTAGACCTTACTTGAACGATCTCTTCTGGTCACTAACACTGAGTTTGAATCAGTGAATGACCATTTGATGATATTTACCTTTGACCTGTCAAAGTCAGAGGCATAGGAAACCAAGCCAGTTTCCTGAGGTTGACCTGAGAATGATTGGGGAATGTCTTCAATTTCTGTGACTCTCAGGTGAGAATCCTTTCTAGCTTGAAGGTCAACACCACCTTGGATAGGAATGTTGGGTAGGTGATGTGTTGTAACAACCTTGGTATGGGTTTTGTCTCTAAAGGATTGTTGCAGTTGATAAGCATAAGTAGCAGGATCTCTAAATTGCGTCAGCAGGGGCTTTTCTTCTACATCAAAGTCACCATGAACCAACTGATTTCCTTCCAAGAGTACCATCTTGAAATCAGTCTTCATAGTCTCCTCTGCCTTTCTCTCTGTAGTTGGTCTTCTTAATGCACCAGATGATCTCCATATGATTGAAGTTTGTTGGGCTTCAGGAGTTTCAAATCTATCTGGATTTGCAGCTTTGCTGGCCTTAAACTTTTTGTAAGTTTCATATAATGTTTCTTCTTTCCATCTTGAAACTGAGGCCTTTGAACCAAAATCATTAACTACAAGTTCTTCTACTATCTCAGCTCTTCTAGCTTTTCTCTCTTTTTCTGTTGCCAACCTATCAGATATAAGTTGAGCTCTTCTTGTGAGTTCTTCAGTTGATAGTCTATTCAGAGAGACTTGTTTTGCCTTGGAGTTCTTTGTAATGAATATAATTAGCTGTGCTCTTTTGTCTTCTTCAGCAGCAGTGTCACACCCTCAAATTTCCACTGCGGGGTTTTACCGCGAGGCGCGTGACACACCAGAATCTCATAGCCACAGTTATACGAACGACTCTAAATGCCCAAACCATTTAGTTCGTTTAAAATAAAATTCGCTTTTATTTTTGAAAAGTTTACTAGTCATAAGTTTAATTAAATGCGGAAGCGAAACAGTTAAGCAATTTAAGATATGTTGCGCAAATACAACGCGCCCAAAAACCGAAATAAAGTAAGTACGAAAGCATTAAAAGTTATAGTTCCCAAAAGACATCATGCATGGACCTAGACGTGCTCCTTTTCTAGCGACCTGCGAAAACATACTAAGTGTGTCAACATAAAGCTGGTGAGTTCACAGTAGGGAAACAGTTGTAATTTCTACAGTTGTAAATGTAACATCAGTTTTAAGTTTGTCAGGGGTAGCTAACCCACTCGATGTAACTAAACAGTGGTTATTGGGAAACATACAGATGTTATAGTGCCTTAGCACTGGTGTCTATCAACACCAGTAAGAAAAAGTGGTCAGAAGTTCATGCCCGTGACCCAAGCACCTCAAGCATGAGGTTGCTGCACAACCTAATAGCGCTATCAACTAATACCCCGTTCGCCTACAGCGATTAACCCAATAATATGTAAGGACTTTAAATGATAGAGTGTGTTTAGTTCACAAAGGACAGTAAAGTTGTAAGCTGATAAAAGCGTGATCCACACAAGGAATCGTAAAACCCGACCCACACAAGGAGTCAAAGCATCTCAAACCCGAGATGTAAAAGTAGTCCCAAACCGGACTAGAAAACGTTTACCAAAGTTGTCTCAAACCCGAGACGCATGCTTTCGAGAAAAAGTAGTGAAACTCACCTTAGGTTGCGTGCTAAAGTAAACCGTACAGGAAATAAGTGTGGAAGACTATTCGTCTACCCAAAAACCTATCAAATACAAGGTTGCAAGTGTTTGAGTGTATTGACACAAGGACTTTAAGTGACATCTCACGTAATCGTACACGACTTAATGAAACCATGCAAACCCGTCAATCGTTGGTGATTAGTAAATGATGTATCAATTTAACACTTTTAACACAACTAGTTCACATCGCACGTTGCATACCATTAGCCTATCATGGCATCTACACTCTGTAAATATCATGTACACATGTATTCATATAGGATTCCATAACTCATAGCTCATTAACACACTCAAAATGTCACATAAACGATTATTCGCAAATCTGCGTTTTCTGGACAGATTTTGGAGTATAAAAACTAATTTTTATAAAATATCAAATCAACTCATCAAGTTCCCAAAATTTTACAGAGATGCCTTTTATGTTCATACGTGACCCTACTATTTTTATTTCTCGTCAAAAGTGCCTCAATATTTTTATAAAAATCATTTCGTTCCAGCCACTTCAGAAAATGGTGCTGTTGACAGCAGCTCACATAAACATTTATTAAAAATTCAAGACTCAACGAAACGAGGCGAATCCAACTGGAAAAGCTCGTATACTCCGAAACTCAACTCCTGTCCAAATTTCATAATTAACGGATTTGTAAAACTCAAGTTACAGCCCTTTAAAGTTGGTCCATTTTTCAGTTCCGAAAATCAGATTACACCTTTAGTCTTAAAAAAATCATGTTTACATATCAAAACAGGTCCAAAACGCATGATTTTGGACTCTTTGGAAAGCTAACATCATAAATTACGTTTGAGAGTCAGAAAATAATCAATTTAATCATGTTATCATTCGCATAACAGCCACACAATTCAGTACAAGTAATCTGCCAGAAATCAATATCTTCATTAACATGACTTATGTAAACCCTAACCAACCTCCATACCCCATAATCATGCAAAAACCTAATACTAGCATAATAACAATCATACTAACATGTTCAATCTCAGATTTTTACATATCATACATCCTAGACATGATTCCTATTAACCATATTCATCAACAATTCAACAAACAATCAATATATCAAAGCAAATCATCACATGCGATTTTTATATATCAAGTTCTTAGGGTTTTTATAACTTTTCAAACATGAATAACAATCATAAAACTCTTAAACATTATACCTTTCAATGCTAGGCTCCTTAGGACTCCAAGATATCACCCAAAACAACTTGAATCAAGCTAGAAATTGAAGAAGATTGATTGAAAGTGTGTGTGTGTGTTCTACAAACCCACGGCGCAAAGGAGCCTTAGGGTTTCTTTATTTTTTTTTTATAAAGGAGGGACTAGGGTTAGGCTCATGGGCCAAGCCTTTCGGGCTTTGGTGGGTTTTTGTCTGATAACTGAGCCCGTTAGCCCTAACTAACTCCCGAGATTCATCCCGACAATAATAGTCATACTAGTATGTATAAAAGTACTATTTTATCAATACGTGTTGTGTTTATCATGGGTGCACGTATTTCATAACGTTTACGTACAAGTTAATTAATTCGTAATAATTCACATAAGCATGTAACTTGCATACACGTGTTAATTCACATACATCAATACTCAATTGCTCACATAATCATGCATGTCCAACGAATCACCAACGTTCGGGTTATAGGGTTCGTGTGTGTGTCAAGACAACTGTTATCCTAGTTATACGTACGTTAATGTCACTTAACGTGTGTTAATGTTACCTAACATTCAAGACGCCTGTCTAGCTAACCCTAGTTAAGTGCTTAACCACATATAATCATGGAAAATTAATTAGAGTTCGGTAAAAGAGTTAACCTGAAAATGCGGGGTGTCACATCATCCCCAAGTTGAAAAGAATTTCGTCTCGAAATTCAGCAAGTAAACAGTAAAGTTGGTGTGCTTGGTTACCGGATGTCACATCATCCCCAAGTTGAAAGGGATTTCGACTCGAAATCACCTTGAGTTAGTTACTTTACGTTTAGCGTTCGGCCTATGTACAATTTCAGGTTCTGTGAAAAGGTGTGGGTATTTGAGTCGCATCTGATCCTTGCGTTCCCACATATATTCTGGTCCTAGACGAGAATTCCACCGTACCTTAACAATAGGTATAGTGCTTTGTCGAAGTTTCTTGACGCCTTGTTCAAGGATTTCTACTGGTTCTTCCACGAACCTCAACTGGTCATCCACTTGAATTTCTTCTAGTGGAACCACCAATGTTGCGTCAGACAGACACTTCTTAAGATTTGATACGTGGAATACGTTATGCACCCCATTAAGTTCATCAGGTAGGTTCAACCTATACGCCATCGGGCCAATTCTTTCCACAATTTCGAATGGTCCCACATACCGAGGGTTTAACTTTCCTCGTTTCCCAAAACGAATCACACCCTTCCAGGGCGACACTTTTAAGAGTACCCTGTCCCCAACTTGGAATTCTAGAGGCTTTCGGCGTTTATCAGCGTAACTTTTCTGCCTATCACGGGCAGCAGCCATACGGTTTCTAATTTGGATGATTTTCTCAGACGTTTCATGTACGAGCTCAGGGCCTGTCAGCTGGCTGTCCCCAACCTCAGCCCAACAAATTGGTGATCTACATTTACGCCCATAGAGTGCCTCAAAAGGCGCACACTGTATAGAAGTGTGGTAACTGTTGTTGTACGAAAATTCAATCAAGGGTAAATGTTTATCCCAATTCTTACCAAAATCCACCACGCATGCTCGTAGTAAATCCTCTAACGTTTGAATAGTACGTTCACTTTGGCCATCTGTCTGAGGATGATAGGCCGTGCTCATGTCTAGGCGAGTGCCCAACGCATCGTGAAGCGTAGTCCAGAATCGGGAAGTAAATCTGGGATCACGGTCAGATATGATTGAAGTAGGCACCCCGTGCCTAGAAACAACCTCCTTGATGTAAAGAGTAGCAAGGCGTTCCAAAGTATCTGTCTCCTTGATTGCCAAGAAATGAGCTGACTTCGTTAGGCGGTCAACAATGACCCAAATTTTGTCATAGCCACCAGACGCCTTAGGAAGTTTGGAGATAAAGTCCATGGAAATTCCATCCCATTTCCACATGGGAATTTCGGGTTGTTGGAGCAAGCCCGAAGGTTTTTGGTACTCGATCTTGACCTTAGCACAAGTTAAGCACTTACTAACATAAGTCGCTATTTCGGCTTTCATATTCGGCCACCAGTAAAGAGTTTTAAGGTCTTGGTACATTTTATCCGAGCCAGGATGTACCGAATAGCGAGAGGTGTGTGCCTCATCAAGCACAAGTTGTCTGACATCCCCAAAAAGTGGAATCCAAACTCGATTCATAAAATATTGGAGTCCATCCGGCTTTAATTCCAAGTGTTTATCAGCACCGTGTAGCGTTTCAAGTCGGATATTCTCCTCCTTTAAGGCCTCAACTTGAGCGTCGCGGATTTTATCTGGGAGGTTCGAGTGTATGGTAAGTTGCAAGGCTCGTACCCGCTTGGGTTTCGTCTCCTTGCGACTAAGGGCATCAGCTACAACGTTGGCTTTCCCCGGATGATACTTAATAGCACAGTCATAATCATTCTGAAGTTCGACCCAGCGACGTTGTCGTATGTTTAGTACCTTCTGATCAAATATATGCTCAAGGCTCTTGTGATCAGTGAAAATTGTGCACTTTGTCCCGTAGAGGTAGTGCCTCCAAATTTTGAGAGCGAAGACCACTGCTCCCAACTCCAAGTCATGAGTGGGGTAATTCTTCTCATGAACTTTCAATTGCCGCGATGCATACGCGATCACCTTCTTGCGTTGCATCAGTACACACCCTAGGCCTTGGATGGAGGCGTCACAATACACCTCAAAATCATCCGTACCCTCAGGCAATGACAGAATTGGCGCACTACAGAGTTTTGTTTTCAATAACTGGAAAGCGGACTCTTGGGCATCCCCCCATTTGTAAGTAATACTTTTCTGAGTCAAAGCGGTGAGGGGTTGGGCGATCTTTGAAAATCCCTGAATGAACCTACGATAATACCCCGAGAGACCAAGGAATTGACGCACTTCTGTAGGAGTCTTAGGGGCCTCCCAACGTTTGATAGCATCAATCTTGGCAGGGTCAACATGTATGCCCGCCTCATTCACTACATGTCCTAAGAATTGAACCTCCCGAATCCAAAAGTCACATTTGGAAAATTTTGCATATAACTGTTCTCTCCTTAGAAGTTCCAAGATCATCTGCAAGTGTTGCTCGTGTTCTTCGCTGCTCTTGGAATAAATTAGAATGTCAACAATAAACACTATGACGAATTTATCCAAGTATGGTTTACACACGCGGTTCATGAGGTCCATAAAGACCGCGGGTGCATTTGTCAACCCAAATGGCATCACCAAAAATTCATAGTGCCCATAACGAGTTCGGAAGGCTGTCTTGGCCACATCCTCCTCCCGGACCCTCAACTGGTGATAGCCCGACCTCAAATCAATTTTCGAATAAAAACTTGACCCTTGAAGTTGGTCAAACAGATCATCAATTCGAGGCAACGGGTAACGGTTCTTGATTGTGACTTTCAAAGAACGAAATGATAAAAGTTCCCCACTAGGAAGAGGGATACGAACAATTTTCTCGAGACAAAGAATTTCAGCATGATAGTTAGACAACCAATCCATGCCAACCACGATATCAAAGCTTCCTAGGGTGATAGGAATAAGGTCGATGTCGAATAGGTGACCATCCAGGTCGAGTTTACAGCTGCGGTGGACATGAGTCGCCTCAACAGGCTTGCCATCGGCCAGCTCTACAGAGTGTGGAGTTTCTAGAAGAGTAGGGGCTGTCCCTAGGCGTTTGCTAAGTTTCATAGACACAAAGCTAAAATCCGCACCAGTATCATACAAAACGGAAGCAAGAATATCGTTTAGAGAGCACGTACCTGTCACAACATTGTTATCTGTTCTGGCCTCCCCCGAGCCGATCACGAATGCTCTCCCCCGAGCCCCATTGTTGTTGCCTGTGTTGGTTGGGATATTGTTGTTCCTGTTGTTGTTGCCACCTCCGTTGTTGTTTCCCCCAGTATTGTTGTTTCCATTGGTCCTCAGTTGTGGACAATCCCTCTTAAAGTGATCCACACTACCACACTGATAACACCTCTTACCACCCCGCTGCTGTTGCCCTTGCTGCGCAGGTTGATTTCCTTGAATGTTAACCCGACAATCCTTTGCCACATGCCCCAACTTGCTACAGCGTTCACACTTAACTTTGTTGCACGGTCCAGAGTGATGAAGACTGCACCTGTTGCACTTGGGATGGTTTCCTTGGTAACCACCCTGAGTCTGATTACGACTGTTGTTTCCCCCATTGCTGTCGTGCCTCTTGTTCTGCTGTGACTGTTGCTGATTACCACTACCTGAGTGTTTACCCACTGAACTCTCCCACTTTCTTTTATTGTCGCTAGCACTGGAAGACGAAGCGCCACGAGGGGGTAACAATCCCTCATCCACTTTCTGATCAGTTAGTCTATGAGCCAGGCGAATGACCTGCTGAATGTTATCCAAGTTTGCAGCAGTAACCATCCCCTTAATCTGGGGCACCAAACCTTTGATGTAAAGTTCAATCCGCTTATAGGGCGGGTTAGAATAGTTAGGACACATCGTAGCCAACTCATGTGATCTGGTGGTATACTTTTCGATCTCCGATCCCACCATTTTCAGAGTGAAGTACTCCGATTCCAGCTTTTGAATTTCATCACGTGGGCAATACTCTTCTTTGATCAACTCCTTAAAATCGGCCCATGGTGTCGCATTGGCCACATCAATCCCCAGCATTTGCACCTGCGAGTTCCACCAAGACAGGGCCGCATCCTCAAGTGTGTGGGTTGCATACTTAACCCGATCTGCCTGCGGACAGTTGCACATGGCAAAGCAAGACTCCACCTTCTCAATCCACCTTAGTAATCCAACTGCCCCCTCCGAACCTCCAAAAGTCTGAGGTTTGCAGTCCATAAATGACTTGTGGTATCACAGGAGGTTGCTGGTTGGCCATCAGGAGCTGTATTTGCTCCTGCTGCTCCTCAACAATAAGCCTGGTCTCAGCGAGACGATTGGTCAGTGTGTTGACACGTTCTTCCAAAGTAGAGTATTTGTAAGTCAGTGTGTCTCGTAAACCCCAAACAAGTTCCAATTTGCGACCCGCCTCGACCACATCGCTCATCTTGTCTTGCACGTAGCTTACGTAACCTGCAAACGTCTTTTTCCACGAGTCTCTCATTTCGGGAACATCATCAGGCACCTCATACTTTTCCACGGTGTAGTTTAGCAATGCAGGGTACCATCCCCATTTTTTCTCCATTTCATTGTCCGAAGGTGGGGAATTTGGTTCAGAGTTAGTGTTAGAAGAGGAAGACATGTTTTCCTGCAACACAAGGGTTTAGTATACCATCTCAAGAGCCATAGTTAAATATGTGCTTCTAATGTGTGTAACTAATGCAATACTCAGGCTATGACAGTTATAGACTAGACTCGACTCCAAGTCCTAGTTCACTATAACCATTGGCTCTGATACCAATCTGTCACACCCTCAAATTTCCACTGCGGGGTTTTACCGCGAGGCGCGTGACACACCAGAATCTCATAGCCACAGTTATACGAACGACTCTAAATGCCCAAACCATTTAGTTCGTTTAAAATAAAATTCGCTTTTATTTTTGAAAAGTTTACTAGTCATAAGTTTAATTAAATGCGGAAGCGAAACAGTTAAGCAATTTAAGATATGTTGCGCAAATACAACGCGCCCAAAAACCGAAATAAAGTAAGTACGAAAGCATTAAAAGTTATAGTTCCCAAAAGACATCATGCATGGACCTAGACGTGCTCCTTTTCTAGCGACCTGCGAAAACATACTAAGTGTGTCAACATAAAGCTGGTGAGTTCACAGTAGGGAAACAGTTGTAATTTCTACAGTTGTAAATGTAACATCAGTTTTAAGTTTGTCAGGGGTAGCTAACCCACTCGATGTAACTAAACAGTGGTTATTGGGAAACATACAGATGTTATAGTGCCTTAGCACTGGTGTCTATCAACACCAGTAAGAAAAAGTGGTCAGAAGTTCATGCCCGTGACCCAAGCACCTCAAGCATGAGGTTGCTGCACAACCTAATAGCGCTATCAACTAATACCCCGTTCGCCTACAGCGATTAACCCAATAATATGTAAGGACTTTAAATGATAGAGTGTGTTTAATTCACAAAGGACAGTAAAGTTGTAAGCTGATAAAAGCGTGATCCACACAAGGAATCGTAAAACCCGACCCACACAAGGAGTCAAAGCATCTCAAACCCGAGATGTAAAAGTAGTCCCAAACCAGACTAGAAAACGTTTACCAAAGTTGTCTCAAACCCGAGACGCATGCTTTCGAGAAAAAGTAGTGAAACTCACCTTAGGTTGCGTGCTAAAGTAAACCGTACAGGAAATAAGTGTGGAAGACTATTCGTCTACCCAAAAACCTATCAAATACAAGGTTGCAAGTGTTTGAGTGTATTGACACAAGGACTTTAAGTGACATCTCACGTAATCGTACACGACTTAATGAAACCATGCAAACCCGTCAGTCGTTGGTGATTAGTAAATGATGTATCAATTTAACACTTTTAACACAACTAGTTCACATCGCACGTTGCATACCATTAGCCTATCATGGCATCTACACTCTGTAAATATCATGTACACATGTATTCATATAGGATTCCATAACTCATAGCTCATTAACACACTCAAAATGTCACATAAACGATTATTCGCAAATCTGCGTTTTCTGGACAGATTTTGGAGTATAAAAACTAATTTTTATAAAATATCAAATCAACTCATCAAGTTCCCAAAATTTTACAGAGATGCCTTTTATGTTCATACGGGACCCTACTATTTTTATTTCTCGTCAAAAGTGCCTCAATATTTTTATAAAAATCATTTCGTTCCAGCCACTTCAGAAAATGGTGCTGTTGACAGCAGCTCACATAAACATTTATTAAAAATTCTAGACTCAACGAAACGAGGCGAATCCAATTGGAAAAGCTTGTATACTCCGAAACTCAACTCCTGTCCAAATTTCATAATTAACGGATTTGTAAAACTCAAGTTACAGCCCTTTAAAGTTGGTCCATTTTTCAGTTCCGAAAATCAGATTACACCTTTAGTCTTAAAAAAATCATGTTTACATATCAAAACAGGTCCAAAACGCATGATTTTGGACTCTTTGGAAAGCTAACATCATAAATTACGTTTGAGAGTCAGAAAATAATCAATTTAATCATGTTATCATTCGCATAACAGCCACACAATTCAGTACAAGTAATCTGCCAGAAATCAATATCTTCATTAACATGACTTATGTAAACCCTAACCAACCTCCATACCCCATAATCATGCAAAAACCTAATACTAGCATAATAACAATCATACTAACATGTTCAATCTCAGATTTTTACATATCATACATCCTAGACATGATTCCTATTAACCATATTCATCAACAATTCAACAAACAATCAATATATCAAAGCAAATCATCACATGCGATTTTTATATATCAAGTTCTTAGGGTTTTTATAACTTTTCAAACATGAATAACAATCATAAAACTCTTAAACATTATACCTTTCAATGCTAGGCTCCTTAGGACTCCAAGATATCACCCAAAACAACTTGAATCAAGCTAGAAATTGAAGAAGATTGATTGAAAGTGTGTGTGTGTGTTCTACAAACCCACGGCGCAAAGGAGCCTTAGGGTTTCTTTATTTTTTTTTTTTATAAAGGAGGGACTAGGGTTAGGCTCATGGGCCAAGCCTTTCGGGCTTTGGTGGGTTTTTGTCTGATAACTGAGCCCGTTAGCCCTAACTAACTCCCGAGATTCATCCCGACAATAATAGTCATACTAGTATGTATAAAAGTACTATTTTATCAATACGTGTTGTGTTTATCATGGGTGCACGTATTTCATAACGTTTACGTACAAGTTAATTAATTCGTAATAATTCACATAAGCATGTAACTTGCATACACGTGTTAATTCACATACATCAATACTCAATTGCTCACATAATCATGCATGTCCAACGAATCACCAACGTTCGGGTTATAGGGTTCGTGTGTGTGTCAAGACAACTGTTATCCTAGTTATACGTACGTTAATGTCACTTAACGTGTGTTAATGTTACCTAACATTCAAGACGCCTGTCTAGCTAACCCTAGTTAAGTGCTTAACCACATATAATCATGGAAAATTAACTAGAGTTCGGTAAAAGAGTTAACCTGAAAATGCGGGGTGTCACAAGCAGCCTCAAGTGCTCTCTCTTCAGCTTCAAGTTCATCAAGTTTCTCTTGATACTTGACTAACTTTTCTTCATAGCTCAGATCATCTCTAGCTTCTAGGTTGTTCCACACTTTGTCTTCCTTTGCCTTCTTTTGAGCCTCTTTTAAACTCTTCTCCAATAGTTCTTTTGACATTGAGATAGGAGTAGGGTTTAAAACAGTTGTTGTAGTTGTTGTTGGCTTAGGAATAGAAGTTGGTTCCTTTTCAGTTGCCCTTGAAGATTGTCCTTGAATGGGTTTGGAAGATAAAACTTCTGAAGGGTGAATCGTCTTAACAACTACTGAAGGATTGTCTTCAGCAGTTTGAGAAATGAGTTCAGTAGTTTCTTCAGCAGCCTTAGATGAACTGAACTCTTGAAGGATCTCCTTTCCTGGTCTTTTGGAAGTCTTTTCAGCATCAGGAGATTCTTCAGCTATTGGTTCCTTAATCTTCTCCCACTTTTGGCTTCATCCACTTCTGGAAGCCTCAAGGAATGAGAAGTTGCAGCAGACAATGTTGCAAGCTGTTTTTGTGTATCATCCATCTTCTTATTCAGCTCTGCAAGTGTTGAATTTAACAACCCAAATTGATTGTTTGCCTTCAACTCCCAAGCAGTTGTGAAGGATTTGAGTTGAGCAGTTAGAATTTCTTTCATCATCTGGAACAGGGGACCATCTGGGCTGCATAGTTGGTTCAGATCTATGCTAGTGAGCCCAAGGAATTGGGTAGGCTGTTTTTGTGAAGGGGGTGTTTTTGGATGATCTTCAGATTTTTCTGAAGATGCCACTTTTGGGGAAATAGGGCTTATGTGGTCTTTAACCTGATCTTTGGTGACCAGCTCTTTGAGCTTAGAGACCTCTGATTCAGGATCTTCATCATCAGCACGTCAATTCTTTTTGTGGAATTTGTGATTCATCATCCAAGCTAATGGAATCATCTGAATCACTGATAGTGTCCTCAATGAGGGCAGCATCAGTTAAATCATGAGCTAGCTCCAAACTAGTCTTCTCATGAACCTCTTTGTTTTGGAACTGAGGTTTTCCTACTTTAGGCAATAAGCCTTCATCAGTAGTTGCCAAATTTGAGGTCTTAGCAATGTTACTACTGTCCTCAGGTTCACCACTGGGTGATAAATGAGTAGTAGCAGCCTCAAAAGTACCAAGAGTTTCTAAGTTTGGGCTTAGATACTCTGGTCCATCCTCATCTCCCTGGTTAGGGCTAATAAGGTCCACATCCATGTCAAGTTCTGAAGGCATCTCCCCTGATTGATGTGTTGCTAGGGGAGTGACATGTGTTGGATGGGATCCTTTTAGTCCTGAGAGAAGTTGGGCTATTTCTATGGTTGTATGGGAGGGTTCAGGTTTAGTAGTTGTAATGGGTTGGTGTTCAATAGTTGGTATAGGTTCAGTTTCAGTAGTTTCAAAGGATTGGTCAGTAGTTACAGTCTTTTTAAGTCTTTTTCTTTGGAAAATGACTGTAACTAGTTTTCTTTTGGGTGGTGGAGATGGTGTGTGCTGAGAGGATGTTTCAGCCACATCCTTATCAAGTGTAGATTGAACATCAGTAGTTTCAGGGATCTCCACTTCCTGAACTACCTTTTTCTTTGGGTTGGTTGGTTTTTGTTTTTGCTGTTTTGGCTTTTTAGTTTTCTTTTTGGGTTTTGAAGATGTGGGTTCCTCAGGGATGGGTTGTTCTTCCCTTTGGTCATCTTCTGGCAAAAGTGCCAGTTTGTTGTGCCTTGAGAATACTTGTGAAGTTAGTTGATTTAAAGTTTTTGACTCACCCACAAGTACTCCCTCACCAAGTTCTTTGATTATGCACTGCATAACAAATCTTGGGTACAGTAAAAACTTCTTTTTATCATTTTGATGGTGTAAAACCAACTCATTGAAAAATAGAGAAGATGCCTTAAAAGTTGTTTCATTAATGATTGAATGAAAAATAGGTTGAAAAGTTGAAGGCATCTGGTCATATGATCCAGTTTTAGGACTTAAACACATGATGATATAATGAAATAACAGTTTATATTGTGGATCAAAATATTTCTTATAAACTGTAGCCTGTGCTAAAGTACCTTGGTAACCACATTCAGTCATGGTTAGATGAATATCAGCAGTGGGAATGCTTTCAGGAGCATCAGAATCATTAAGGCCAAGCCTTATTCCCAGTGACTCTTGTGTGATTGCCATATGCTTCCCTTGGATGGTTGAGTTGAGGGATATCACTTTATTATTAACTGTCACCGCCTCTGCATTAGCCCAGAACTCATTAAGAGTTTCTATATGTATGGGAGGATCAATGGTGAAAGCTTGATAATATTGGGATTTGATGACAAGATCAATGATTTCATCATATTTGGACCAGGCATCATCTTTCTCGAAGTAGCCTCTTTGATTGTGTCCTTGTTTTAGAACGAGAGCCATGGATGTTTGATCGAACAGTAATTTTTAGGTTAGAGAGGGGGTTTTGGTTTTGCTTTGAGAGAGAGAGAGGGAATTTTGCTTTTTGAATGGATAAGTGTTTGAAAAAGGTATTTATCAGAAGTTTTTAACCGATTAGGTCAAAACTCCTGATGAGTGAAATGTCTGTTTTACCCTTTTTAATGAAACTACTGATGAAGAAGGTTTCTTCATCAGTGGTTTTGGTCATCTCTTCAGTAGTTTGAAACAGCTGATGAAAATGACTTTCATAACACTTGAATAACTTCTGATTATCATCAGTAGTTACTTCTTTTCTAAAAATATCCCATTTTGATGTTTTTCAAAGTGTCAGTAGTTTCTCTCTCTCAAAATTGTTCATCAGAGGTTTGTGATAGATAAGTATGTAAGTGAAATAAAATATGTGCAGAATTAAAAAGTGAAAACACTTACAGACTTTCTTCCAAGTTTAACATCCCAAGCATGGATACTAACCTCTGAAATGTTGTTGAATCAAGGGGTTTGGGGAAAATATCAGCTATTTGATTAGCAGTTGTGACATGTTTCACCTCAATCTTGCCTTTTTCATAGCAATCTCTTATGAAATGATACCTGATTTCAATATGTTTAGTTTTTGAGAACTGAACAGGATTTTGAATGATGCTAATGGCAGATTTGCTGTCTACTAAGAGTGGAGTCTTGGTCTCTTTGATTCCATAATCAAGCAGTTGATATTGGAGCCATTGTATCTGTGATGTACAGCTTGCAGCAGCAATATATTCAGCTTCAGCTGTTGAAGTTGCCATAGATGTTTGTTTCTTTGATTGCCAGGACACCAGACAGTTTCCCAAGAATTGAGAACCACCAGATGTTGATTTTCTTGACATTTTGCACCCTGCATAGTCACTATCTGAAAAGGCTATTAACTTGGTATTGCTTGAAGCAGGATACCAAATTCCTAAAGTAGGAGTTCCTTTTAGATATCTGAAGATTCTTTTGGCTGCAATTAGGTGTGATTCTCTTGGTGCAGATTGGTATCTAGCACAGACACAAGTTGAGAACATAATATCTGGTCTAGAAGCAGTTAAATACAGAAGAGAACCTATCATACATTTATACATGGTTTGATCAATATTTTTCCCTTGACCATCTGGTTCAACTTGTGTGATTGGTGTCATGGGAGTGGAACATGATTTACAGTTTTGTAAAGAAAATTTGTTTAATAATTCTTTAACATATTTTGATTGATGTATAAATGTTCCATTTTATTGTGTTTGATTTGCAGTCCCAAAAAGTACTGCAATTCTCCCATTGTACTCATTTCAAATTTTGATTGCATGAGTTTCTTAAAATCTTCACACAGTTTTGAATTTGTTGAACCAAAAACGATATCATCAACATAAATCTGAACAAGTAAGACATGATTTCCAACATGTTTTATGAAAAGAGTTTTATTAATGGATCCCCTTGAGAAGTGATTCTTATGTAAAAAGTTTGAAAGTGTTTCATACCAGGCTCTTGGAGCCTGTTTTAGCCCATAAAGAGCTTTGTCAAGTCTATATACCCAGTCAGGATGAGAAGGATCCTCAAACCCTGGAGGTTGACAGACATACACTTCCTCTTTTATTTTTCCATACAAAAAATGCACTCTTGACATCCATTTGATAAACTTTAATATGGTTGGAAATTGCTTAAGCTAAAAATAACCTGATAGCTTCAAGTCTTGCAACTGGTGCACAGGTTTCATCATAGTCAATCCCTTCCTCTTGAGAATAACCTTGTACCACCAATCTTGCCTTGTTCTTGATGATCATACCAGCTTCATCTGATTTGTTTTGGAAAACCCATCTTGTACCAATTGGTTGCTTGTTTGGAGGTAAGGGACGGATTTCCCAAACCTGTTGTTTCTTGAATTGAAGCAGTTCTTCTTGCATGGCTTGCACCCAATTGTTATCTTTGAAGGCTTCTTGATATTTCTTTGGTTCCAACTGAGAAATGAATGCTGAGAAAAAGCAATAGTTGGAAAGCTGGTTTCTTGTAAGTACCCCTGAAGCAATATCACCCATGATTTGATCCAATGGATGATCCTTGTGTTCAATAAATTGTTGTAGACCTGTACTAGAGGATGGATCTTCTGTTTCTTCAAATAAACCACTGAGATTGATAATATCTGGTTCAGCTGTTGTTTGAGGTTCATGAGTTTTAGGTTCAGCTGAATCAGTACTTTCAAGTTGTTCATCAGTAGTTCCTGAAGTTGAAGCTTTTGAAACTTCTGAAGGTTTAAAAGTTGATCTGCTGACTGTTTTTGGGGTCCATGGTGCAGGACTATCATCTTCAAATCCTTAAAAACCATTTTGAGGAGGTTTGGATGATTCAACAGTCTTTTCAGGTCCGAAATGAAAGTTGTCAAGATCAAATAATTTAGCAGGATTTGCTGGAATAAGAGTGTCTTTTGATTCATTGAAGTTGACATTCAGTGTTTCTTCAACTATCTTGGTTCTTGAATTAAATACTTTGTAAGCTTTTCTCAAAGGAGAATAACCAAGAAAATAACCTGTATCAACTTTTGCAGCAAATTTTGAGATAGAGTCTTTGATGTTGAGGATAAAACATTGACATCCAAAAGCCCTGAAGAAGGAGATAAGGGGCTTTATGCCATGAAGAATTTCATAGGCAGTCTTGGTATGTCTCTTGTTGATAAGAACTCTATTCTGAACATAACAAGCTGTGTTGACTGCTTCAGCCCAAAAATGCAAAGGTAGGCCTGAATAAGCTAACATTGTTCTGGCTGCTTCTATTAAAGTTTTGTTCTTCCTTTCTACCACACCATTTTGTTCAGGAGTTCTGGGAATACTGAATTGTCTAACAATCTCTTTAGACAAACAGAATTCATCTAGAGTTTTGTTCCTGAACTCTGTCCCATTGTCACTCCTGATGACATTGACAGAAAGAGAATATTGCTTCTCAACTTGTAGAATGAAGAACTTGATGATTTCAGCTGCCTCATCCTTGGAATATAAGAAGAAGACCCATGTGAATCTTGAGTAGTCATCAATAATGACCAAGCAGTACTTCTTCTTACCAAGGCTCATAATCTTGACTGGTCCAAATAAGTCCATATGGAGTAGTTGAAGACATGCAGTTGTTTTAGATTCCTCAATAGACTTATAGGAGGACTTATGCTGTTTATCTTTAAGACAGGAAACACAATGTTCTTTACACTGGTATTCCTTCAAAGGTAGACCCCTGACCAAGCCCATTTTAGTGACTTTATTGATGGTTTTAAAGTTCACATGGCCAACTCTCCTGTGCCAGAGATCATTTTTTGAAGTTGATGCCTTTGAGAAGAAACAGGCAGTGTTGTTCAATACTTTGTCTTTCTCAATGTCCACTGCATAGACATTGCCACATCTTTTGGCAATCAACAAAGTATGATCTTCAATGATCTTCTCTATCAACTTTTAGCCTTCTGGTGATATGATCTTGCATGTTGTCTTTGTGAAAAAGGAAGAATATCCTTTATCACACATTTGAGAGACATTCAGCAAGTTGTACTCAAGGTTTTCAACCAGATTGACCTTGTCAAACTGCATTTTGCCTGAGGATACATTGCCATATCCTAGCACATATCCCTTAGCATGGTTCCCAAAGGACACAGATCCTTCTCATTGACAGATAAAATTGTTTATCAGGTATCTGCATCCAGTCATGTGCATTGAGCCTCCACTATCAACATACCATATGCTATTCAAACCTCTGGAGACCCTCTCCACAAAATAGCAAATTAGTTGGATTTGGCAACCCAAGCCAGTTTGGCTTTGGGTTTGCTCTTGAGAACAGGTGCAGCTTGTTGAGGACCAAATTTTGAAATCCATGTCTTTTTGGTAATGGATTTGTCATTAAGAACAATGGTGGGTTCTTTTTGGTGACCACCATCAACTTTGGTCATCAGAAGTTTAACCAAATTTATCAAATCTTTAACTTCAGTAGTTTGTGAAACTACTGATGAGTTAGGTGTAACTTCTGAAGATGAACTTTGAGAAAAGGACTTTTGTTGAGATAAAGTCTTTTTCTGAAAAAGGTTTTTACTTGAGTGTTGTTTGTTGGGAAAGAAAGTGTTTTCAAAATCTTGTTTTATTTGTTTTCCCACAATCAGTTGTTGATTTTTCTTATTGAGCTGATTTGCCTTTCTGTATCTATAAAGTTCAGTTATGTGGTTAAATAGACCACATATTTCACATGCTTTTGCCTTCTCTTTCCTTTTAGATAAAGCAAGAGAGTTGGAAGGCAATTTACTGACAATATCAGTATTTTGAAATAGGTCAACAGTAGTTTTCAGGGTCTCAACTCCTGATGTAGATGAAACTACTGATGGCTTATTCTCAGTTGTTTTAACTTCTGCAGTACTTTACTTTTTGAGAAAGTTCTGATGGTAGGATGTGCATTCCTCCATGTCAGAAGTTTGAATCAATTTCATCCCATCATTATCAGTTTTGTGGGTGAAATCTGTTGGTGATTCAGTGTGGGTATACCCTATGCCAAACTTAACATTTGCTGCAGTTTGTTTGTTAAGCAGCATTTGGTACCCTTTACAAGACTCAACCCATTTTTCACAGTCAACCTTAGTGTCAGCAAGCTCTTTTCTGACATTTCCTAGGTTGTCTATCATGGTTTTAATTTGTGCCTGGGTTTCTATGGATTTATCAGTCAATTTAGAAATTTCTTTATTTTTCAAAGCAATTTTCTTTCTAAATCACACTTTATTTGGGTGTATTTTCTCTCCATATCATTTGTTTTGCTTGTAAATGCACATTGGTTTCCCTTATTAAAGCAAAAGATTCTTTGCAAAATTTTGAGCAAAGCTTTAATAGAGATTGTTGTGATAACTGAGTGAGTGCAGAATTGGAGGAATATCCCTCAAAAGCCATTAAGGCAAAGTTCTTTCTGCCATTGTGAAGTTCTCCCCAGTTGACATCATAGACTTTGTTGTCTGCATCCTGACTGCATTCAGATGTGTCAATAGGAAGACTGCTCCAGTCAACATACCCTGATGTAAATAAACTTTGTTGCTGAGGGGGTTGTTGAGTTTGTGCAGGTTGTTGAGCAGTTGGAAAAGGAGGCATTTGCTGCTGTTGGTGAGCAGGCATCTGAACATATTGTACTTGTGGCACATATTGGACTTGTGGAGCTTGTGCTTGTACAAAATGAGCACTCCCTTGAGTTCCATTATTCCTATTATAAGTTAGGTTAAATTGATTTGCAGACATGGGTTGGTTGTAGCTAGAGCTTCTACTCTCTCTAGCAAAGTGTCCCAACTTCTGACACTTATGACATCTCAGTTTTGATTTGTCAAAACCAACTCTTGTTGATTCGTTAAGTCCTAGAAATTTCTTTCCTGACCTTTTGTAAAATTTGTTAGTTTTAATACTTAACAAGGCCAGTTGGTGTAAAATATCCATTTCTTCTAAGTCATCACTGCTAAAATATTTTAAGTCATCCATGATAAAATACATGTTATCAGCAGTTTGACTTAGGTCTTCATTGTCATAAGCTGGGAAAGATCCATCTGATGAGATCCCAGCAGTTATGTCAATGTGGTCAAAAGATCCAAAATTATTAGAACACGATGGTGAGTCATGTCCTAATAAGGCTGTGCTACCTGGTGTATAGTCATCTGCAGTTTTACGAGATTCTTGTAACTTTTTCTTTTGATTGATTTCTTTTTCAAAAGTTAGTAATTTTCCATGTAACCTAGTTAGGTTTAGGGTGTTGAAATCAATACTTGATCTGAGGACTATAGAATAAGTTTCCCATTTTGAAGGTAAAGACCTTAAAAATCTATGTAACATAGATGCATTTGAATAGGTCTGATTGTTAATTTTTAACTCAGAGATGAGTGAAGAAAATCTTTCAAACTGTTGTGTTAAAGTTTCACCATCTATGTGAGTAAAAGTTTCATATTGCTGAGCCAGGATTTCTCTAGTGTGGGCTATCACCTATTCAGTTCCTGCAAACTGTTCTTTTAGGCAATCCCACAGCTCTTTGGCACTTTCATAATGTAAAAGCCGAGCATAAATTTCGTTTGGGAGAGCCATAGCCAACATAGAAAAAACTTTTGCATCTAGCTCAAATTTTTGGAAATCTTCTTCAGTGTAGTCTTTTGGGTCTTTTGGTCTTTCAGTTTTTCCTTCTGGATCAGTAATAACTGGTTTGTGAGGTCCGAACATTACAGACCTCCAACAACCAGTGTTGGTCTTAGAAATTGTATGTGCCAACCTTCTTTGCAAGATGTTATATTCATTTCTGACCAGCATAGGAGGTTTATTGGCAGATCCAATATTATAAGGGTCCATTTTTAAGAAGTTTGGATTTGTCAATACTTCTTTAAAGTGTTGGATGAAAAAGTGAACCTTTTAATCCTTTATTGGATATCAATAAGAGCCTGTGTCTGATTCTCAATTTGTTAGATTGATATTTGATCATATTAACCAGAGCTCTGATACCAATTGTTGGATCAGTGGCCTCTTTTAAGAACACTTATGTGTTTGCAAATTATATAAGAGTTATTGCACAGCGGAATAGTAAATGTTCTAAGGTTAAATTATCACTTTTAACAGGAGTTATTACTCCCCCTTGACTGAGCAGTTAATGAGAATCAATAAATAGTTGAAGTATAAAGCAGTAAATACAAGTTATGATTCTCAGATGTGAAATGGATTATAAGTTTAAAAGCCTCAAAGGTTTTTTAATTAATTCAAAGTAAATCACATATCTAAAATAGATGAACAAGCTCATCTATTTATAGACAAACATACAAGACTGTTGCACTAAGTAATCTAAGATATTTAGCTAAGATGTTATACTTATGATAATGTTAGCAACAAGCTTCACATCGAAACTTGATCCAAGACTTTAACAAAACAATATAATACTAAACTACTGAAGTTGCTGGGTCGGTTAGAAGTTCTGATATGAAAGTACTGATGAGTGACAAATTACTGATGAGTAGTTTGTCTTCAGTAGTTCTTCAGTGAAATGTCTGGTTAGACTTCAGAACATCTGATGCTTTAACTCTTCAGCACTTTGCTATTTCTTCTTCAGCACTTGTGTCTTTGTTCTTCAGCAGTTCTATACTTAAGCAGAATATGATTTGGACTAAGGTTATCAAAAGGTGGTTTCTTCAATCATCTTTGTCCCAACAGGGTATACCCTATGCCAAACTTAACATTTGCTGCAGTTTGTTTGTTAAGCAGGATTTGGTACCATTTATAAGACTCAACCCATTTTTCACAATCAACCTTAGTGTCTGCAAGCTCTTTTCTGACATTTCCTAAGTTGTCTATCATGGTTTTAATTTGTGCCTGGGTTTCTATGGATTTATCAGTCAATTTAGAAATTTCTTTATTTTTCAAAGCAATTTTTCTTTCTAAATCACACTTCATTTGGGTGTATTTTCTCTCCATATCATTTGTTTTGCCTTGTAAATGCACATTGGTTTCCCTTATTAAAGCAAAAGATTCTTTGCAAGATTTTGAGCAAAGCTTTAATAGAGATTGTTGTGATACCTGAGTGAGTGCAGAATAGAAGGAATATCCCTCAAAAGCCATTAAGCCAAAGTTCTTTCTGCCATTGTCAGGTTCTCCCCAGTTGACATCATAGACTTTGTTGTCTGCATCTTAACTGCATTCAGATGTGTCATAAGGAAGACTGCTCCAGTCAACATACCCTGATGTAAATAAACATTGATGCTTAGGGGGTTGTTGAGTTTGTGAAGGTTGTTGAGCAGTTGGAAAAGGAGGCATTTGCTGCTGTTGGTGAGCAGGCATTTGAACATATTATACTTGTGGCACAAATTGGACTTGTGGAGCATGTGCCTGTACAAAATGAGCACTCCCTTGAGTTCCATTATTCCTATTATAATTGGGGTTAAATTGATTTCCAGACATGGGTTGGTTGTAGCTAGAGCTTCTACACTCTCTAGCAAAGTGTCCCAACTTTTGACACTTATGATATCTCAGTTTAGATTTGTCAAAACCAACTTTTGTTGAATTGTTTAGTCCTGGAAATTTCCTTCCTGACCTTTTGTAAAATTTGTTAGTTTTAATGCTTAACAAGGCCAGTTGGTGCAAAATATCCATTTCTTCTAAGTCATCATTGCTAAAATATTTTAAGTCATCCATGATAAAACACATGTTATCAGCAGTTCTTTCTGCCATTGTCAGGTTCTCCCTAGTTGACATCATAGACTTTGTTGTCTACATCTTGACTGCATTCAGATGTGTCATAAGGAAGACTGCTCGAGTCAACATACCCTAATGTAAATAAACTTTGTTGCTTCGGGGGTTGTTGAGTTTGTGCAGGTTGTTAAGCAGTTGGAAAAGGAGGCATTTGCTGCTGTTGGTGAGCAGGCATTTGAACATATTATACTTGTGGCACAAATTGGACTTGTGGAGCTTGTGCCTGTACAAAATGAGCACTCCCTTGAGTTCCATTATTCCTATTATAATTGGGGTTAAATTGATTTCTAGACATGGGTTGGTTGTAGCTAGAGCTTCTACACTCTCCAGCAAAGTGTCCCAACTTTTGACACTTATGATATCTCAGTTTAGATTTGTCAAAACCAACTTTTGTTGAATTGTTTAGTCCTGGAAATTTCCTTCCTGACCTTTTGTAAAATTTGTTAGTTTTAATGCTTAACAAGTCCAGTTGGTGCAAAATATCCATTTCTTCTAAGTCATCATTGCTAAAATATTTTAAGTCATCCATGATAAAACACATGTTATCAGCAGTTCTTTCTGCCATTGTCAGGTTCTCCCTAGTTGACATCATAGACTTTGTTGTCTACATCTTGACTGCATTCAGATGTGTCATAAGGAAGACTGCTCCAGTCAACATACCCTGATGTAAATAAACTTTGTTGCTTCGGGGGTTGTTGACTTTGTGCAGGTTGTTAAGCAGTTGGAAAAGGAGGCATTTGCTGCTGTTGGTGAGCAGGCATTTGAACATATTATACTTGTGGCACAAATTGGACTTGTGGAGCTTGTGCCTGTACAAAATGAGCACTCCCTTGAGTTCCATTATTCTTATTATAATTGGGGTTAAATTGATTTCCAGACATGGGTTGGTTGTAGCTAGAGCTTCTACACTCTCTAGCAAAGTGTCCCAACTTTTGACACTTATGATATCTCAGTTTAGATTTGTCAAAACCAACTTTTGTTGAATTGTTTAGTCCTGGAAATTTCCTTCCTGACCTTTTGTAAAATTTGTTAGTTTTAATGCTTAACAAGGCCAGTTGGTGCAATATATCCATTTCTTGTAAGTCATCATTGCTAAAATATTTTAAGTCATCCATGATAAAACACATGTTATCAGCAGTTTGACTTAGGTCAACATTGTCATAAGCTGGGAAAGATCCATCTGATGAGATCCAAGCAGTTATGTCAATGTGGTCAAAAGATCCAAAATTATTAGAACAAGATGGTGAGTCATGTCCTAATAAGGCTGTGCTACCTGGAGTATAGTAATCAACAGTTTTACCAGATTCTTGCAACTTTTTCTTTTGATTGATTTCTCTTTCAAAAGTTAGTAATTTTCCATGTAACCTAGTTAGGTTTAGGGTGTTGAAATCTGTACTTGATATGAGGACTATAGAAAAAGTTTCCCATTTTGAAGGTAAAGACCATAAAAATCTATGTGTAGATACACGTTTTGCGACTTGTGATTGGATGTTAACATATGTTAGAGATGCTGATGGGGTGAATGTGAAACAGAAGTGGGCGAAGGTGAGTTAAAGTGGGCGAAGGTAGAAGAAACAGGGCGAAGGTAGAATGGGACTTGACTCAAGGAACACATTCGTACCTTATACTGGGCGAATGTGGAAGAATTCCACATTCGACCACAGTAAAGGGGCGAACGTGCAGTTAGTATATATAGATGTTGTGTTTTTGCAATGTATAGAGAGGTTTCAGTTGTGTATGTGTTTGAGTTAGGTTCTAGGTTGATTTTGTGAAAGTGTGTAACTGCTCTAGATTAACCTAAGTGTCTTTGTAATTGAATATTTGAAAAGGTTTATCTATGAAAAAGCATTGAAAATGATATTGATTGTGTTTTGATTTGAGTTTTATGTGTTTGTTCAAAGCTACGGTTTCCGCACCTAGTTTTGTAACTTGTATGATCAATTAATCCTGTTTTAGTCAAAATATTTCGCTCACAAAGTGGTATCAGAGCTTAGAGGATCATACAACAACATATTTGATAAACTCAGAGCTGATTTGGACCTATTTTTGATCAAAATACATCTGTTTTTGAATGAAAATGGTTTTTGAGTGTTTTTGATTGATTTGAAGTTGATTTTGTGGATAAAATTCAAAATTCCAAGAATTAAAGTTGTTCCAAATCAATTCCGAATCAAAACCTAATTAAGATCATTCAAATTCACAAACTTTTGAAAATTAGAGATCAAAATAACCGTTTTTCAAAGTGTAACCGTTTTTCAAACCTGAAATGGGCGAACCTGGAACATAGTGGTCGAATCTGAGTGTTTTTGGGCGAACCTGAGACATTTTTGGTCGAACCTAGTGTCTTTTTGGGCGAACCTGGAGTTTGTTGGTTGAAGTTTTCACTTTCGGGTCACATTTTCCACATCGGAGTGATCGGGCGGGCGAAGCTGGAAACAAAACGGGTGAACCTAGATTTTTACTGGGCGAAAGTGGAAGTGTGTTAGTGTGTTTTACTTTCTGGTGAAGTTTTACATTCGGGGAACACTGTTTGGGCGAACCTGCATCAGAAAGGGACGAAAGTGAAAGAAAAAGGGCGAACCTAGGACTTAGTTTTGGAAAATTTTCTAAGTGTTGAATTTTTCGAAGTTCGTGATCATGTGGAATTTTCCGACTACACCGAGACCAGCAACGACACAACCACAACAGCAACTGATGGACCCATGGACGGTGGCAGCACAAAAGACGAGCACACAGTCTTCGCAACCGATTAACTACATGGCGATGACTAGCTCGATGCCTCAAAGCGTAGCACCTCCAGCACCATAACCTGACTACTGGGGAGTAGCAGCAGCGGTGGTTAACACTCAAACTACAAATGCTATTTCCACACTGATTAATGATTTGTCTTCAGGTAGCGGGAATCGGCCACCGAAGCTTATGGAGATACAAGAATACAATCAGTGGCAGAACAAGTTCAAGATTCACTTGGAAGGCATGGGAGTGGAGGGAGCAGAGGCCTGGAGTATGATTGCTAGAGGTTACACAGCACCAGTTTTGGAAAATACAGGTGAACCAGTTACATTGGAGAGTATGTCTGAAGAGGAGAAAAAGAAGTTTGCGGTGGAGAAGAAAGCCTTTTCCCAATTGACTCAGGCAATCACAAATGATCTTCTGCATCAATTTGGGACTTGCACTACGTCTAAGCAATTGTGGGATGTGCTTAAAAGGAGACATGATGGGAATGAGAAGACTAGAAGCTTAAGAATGGATGAATTACGAAAGGAGTTTGAGAATTTTTCTTATATTGGAAATGAAACTTTAAAAGAATTAACTCCTAGATATAGTCATTTACTAACTGAATTGTCAAGTTATGGTATACAGATTCCTATGAAGAATTTTGTGGATAAGTTTGCAGATGCACTACCACCTTACTGGGATCAGCATGTGGAAGTTCTCAGGGAGAAGGATGCATACCAATACTGGACTATTCAAGAGTTTATTCAGAAGCTGGAAAACAAAGAAATGGAAGAAAGGAGGAAAGCTAGAAGATCACAGATTCCTCAGAATCCTAGTTTATACTTTGGAGGCACTCCAGTTTTAGTGAGTAACTCAAGTTCAGGAGTTGTTGCACCACATGTTGCTTGCATTTCCAATATTATGGAATCACCAAAACCTACCATCAACTATATGGCACAAACCTCATCCTACTCACAACCATCATACCCACAACCACCTCCACAACAACAATACAACAATTCCTACATTCCACCATTTTCCCCAATGCAACAAGCTGCTTTCTACACTGCTAGCCAATCTCAACAACCAATGAATCAAGTTACTCAACCTAATCAACAACCGGTAGTTTTGGAGACTTCTAACTTGGGAAATGTGACGGTTGAAGTTGCTCAGCAACACATTGCACTAGTCTCTGCAATGGTTTCATCCTACAACTGATTAGTTCCTAGTCAAATTGGGAATAACAACTTAACCAATGAAGACTATGCACAGATTGACAAGGAAGAGATGGAACTGATTGATATCCAATGGGCTTTTGCAAGCATTATGAGAAGAGCAACGGAATTTATTGAGAAGACGGGTAGAACGGATTTAGGAACTTCTCCTAACACGACCTATGGGTTCAACAAGGAGAAAGTTACTTGTTTTAACTGTGGAGGTAAAGGTCACTTTAAACGAGAATGCAACCAGCCACCAAAATAAGGTAATAGGAACCCATTCAATGCAAGCTACCAGAACCATCAACAACAAAACCAAAACCAAGTTTCTTACCAAAACAACAACAACTACCAAAACCGTCAAAACAACTTTAACAACAACCAAAACAGACAACAAAACACATCAAACCAGAACCAAAACCAATCTCCTAACAACACTAACCGAACAGTCATACCGATCACTACACCTAATGAGACACAACAGAACACCAATCAGAATCAAGCATTGGTGACTCAACAAGATGAGAGGTTTGATTGGTCGGCAATGCAAATAGGTGTTGAGGAAATTACTACTGGTGGCAATGTGGCTTGTGTTGCTTGCAAGGTTGATATTGAAGAGTCAGTGACAGTTGATGAGAAGAAAGAAACTGAGTTTGAAAGTGATGAGTCTGAAGCTGTAATGGAAGTGGAGACTGAACCTGTGGAGGTTAAAGCTGAGGATGCTAACTCTGGAGTGGTGATTGACACTGTGTCTGATGTTCCTGAGGAGTGTGAATCGGTTTACTCAGATTCAGACAGTGAATCGGATACATAAGCAAGTGTAACATCTCTGGATGATGATATTGATCAGTTGCTAGCAGAAGAGGATTTTCTGAAGACAAGGAAGTCGTGCATTGCTGGTGATGCTTTTACCAAGATCGACTATTCCAAGTTTTTCGCTGGAAAGGAAGCTCATTTCGCATAGATGGCCATGACTGATCCGCCAAAACCTGTAAGTTCTGAGTGTAGTACTGATATTAAAAGTGATAAATATTGTGGTACATGTGATAGATTGACTGAGGAGAATAAACAACTCCGTGTTCAACGTGATAGTGCTATCATGAACAGTCAATCTACTCGCAAAGAGTTGAATGCTTTCAACAAGGTATTAGATGGCTATAATTGGCAATTGGCAATTAATAACTACATAAATGAAATTGAAAATACGAAGTTGGAAATGGCCGCCATCAAATGCTTTGCTGAGAAAGTAAACAAAAAGTTGGAAAGCTATAAGCACATTGCTTATGTGGTAGACCACATCATTGATGATCAAACCACTAATTACAAGTCTGTGCCATCTCCGGTGCTTTTTGAAAACCATAATTGTCATCAAGTGACACCGGAGAGCTCGGTAAAATCAGACTCATCATCGGAAAATGAATCTAATACCTCGAGTATTGGTGATCCACATTCCGATGTGAGACCGATTTTAGGTTTGAATGATGAGGGAGTTACTGCTGAGAGTGTGGATTCAGACTCTGAGAGTGATGATACTGGGTGTGTTCAAACTGATAATGTATGTGAAATTCCAAAAGAAAATCACATCATTACAAATGATCTTCTGCATCAATTTGGGACTTGCACTACGTCTAAGCAATTGTGGGATGTGCTTAAAAGGAGACATGATGGGAATGAGAAGACTAGAAGCTTAAGAATGGATGAATTACGAAAGGAGTTTGAGAATTTTTCTTATATTGGAAATGAAACTTTAAAAGAATTAACTCCTAGATATAGTCATTTACTAACTGAATTGTCAAGTTATGGTATACAGATTCCTATGAAGAATTTTGTGGATAAGTTTGCAGATGCACTACCACCTTACTGGGATCAGCATGTGGAAGTTCTCAGGGAGAAGGATGCATACCAATACTGGACTATTCAAGAGTTTATTCAGAAGCTGGAAAACAAAGAAATGGAAGAAAGGAGGAAAGCTAGAAGATCACAGATTCCTCAGAATCCTAGTTTATACTTTGGAGGCACTCCAGTTTTAGTGAGTAACTCAAGTTCAGGAGTTGTTGCACCACATGTTGCTTGCATTTCCAATATTATGGAATCACCAAAACCTACCATCAACTATATGGCACAAACCTCATCCTACTCACAACCATCATACCCACAACCACCTCCACAACAACAATACAACAATTCCTACATTCCACCATTTTCCCCAATGCAACAAGCTGCTTTCTACACTGCTAGCCAATCTCAACAACCAATGAATCAAGTTACTCAACCTAATCAACAACCGGTAGTTTTGGAGACTTCTAACTTGGGAAATGTGACGGTTGAAGTTGCTCAGCAACACATTGCACTAGTCTCTGCAATGGTTTCATCCTACAACTGATTAGTTCCTAGTCAAATTGGGAATAACAACTTAACCAATGAAGACTATGCACAGATTGACAAGGAAGAGATGGAACTGATTGATATCCAATGGGCTTTTGCAAGCATTATGAGAAGAGCAACGGAATTTATTGAGAAGACGGGTAGAACGGATTTAGGAACTTCTCCTAACACGACCTATGGGTTCAACAAGGAGAAAGTTACTTGTTTTAACTGTGGAGGTAAAGGTCACTTTAAACGAGAATGCAACCAGCCACCAAAATAAGGTAATAGGAACCCATTCAATGCAAGCTACCAGAACCATCAACAACAAAACCAAAACCAAGTTTCTTACCAAAACAACAACAACTACCAAAACCGTCAAAACAACTTTAACAACAACCAAAACAGACAACAAAACACATCAAACCAGAACCAAAACCAATCTCCTAACAACACTAACCGAACAGTCATACCGATCACTACACCTAATGAGACACAACAGAACACCAATCAGAATCAAGCATTGGTGACTCAACAAGATGAGAGGTTTGATTGGTCGGCAATGCAAATAGGTGTTGAGGAAATTACTACTGGTGGCAATGTGGCTTGTGTTGCTTGCAAGGTTGATATTGAAGAGTCAGTGACAGTTGATGAGAAGAAAGAAACTGAGTTTGAAAGTGATGAGTCTGAAGCTGTAATGGAAGTGGAGACTGAACCTGTGGAGGTTAAAGCTGAGGATGCTAACTCTGGAGTGGTGATTGACACTGTGTCTGATGTTCCTGAGGAGTGTGAATCGGTTTACTCAGATTCAGACAGTGAATCGGATACATAAGCAAGTGTAACATCTCTGGATGATGATATTGATCAGTTGCTAGCAGAAGAGGATTTTCTGAAGACAAGGAAGTCGTGCATTGCTGGTGATGCTTTTACCAAGATCGACTATTCCAAGTTTTTCGCTGGAAAGGAAGCTCATTTCGCATAGATGGCCATGACTGATCCGCCAAAACCTGTAAGTTCTGAGTGTAGTACTGATATTAAAAGTGATAAATATTGTGGTACATGTGATAGATTGACTGAGGAGAATAAACAACTCCGTGTTCAACGTGATAGTGCTATCATGAACAGTCAATCTACTCGCAAAGAGTTGAATGCTTTCAACAAGGTATTAGATGGCTATAATTGGCAATTGGCAATTAATAACTACATAAATGAAATTGAAAATACGAAGTTGGAAATGGCCGCCATCAAATGCTTTGCTGAGAAAGTAAACAAAAAGTTGGAAAGCTATAAGCACATTGCTTATGTGGTAGACCACATCATTGATGATCAAACCACTAATTACAAGTCTGTGCCATCTCCGGTGCTTTTTGAAAACCATAATTGTCATCAAGTGACACCGGAGAGCTCGGTAAAATCAGACTCATCATCGGAAAATGAATCTAATACCTCGAGTATTGGTGATCCACATTCCGATGTGAGACCGATTTTAGGTTTGAATGATGAGGGAGTTACTGCTGAGAGTGTGGATTCAGACTCTGAGAGTGATGATACTGGGTGTGTTCAAACTGATAATGTATGTGAAATTCCAAAAGAAAATCACATCATTACCAATGAACCAGTTTCACCATCTCAACTTGTGCATCCGATGGCAAATGTTCATCGTGAGAAAAAGTCTGAAAAGAATGTTGTTATGAAAGATCTTGAGAAGAATGTGGTTAAGAAAGATCTTGAAAAGAATGATAAGAATGAATCGTGTGACAAACCTGTCAAGGTGTTTTATCGGATGGAAGGATCCGATAAGATCATCTCTGACGAGGAATTTCCAATCAAAAATGCTAACTATGCTAAAATTGATAAAATCTGGCAAGAAAGCACCATTTGGTTCCCAAAACATGCGAGAACAAATGAAATCCCACCTGCCATTTTAAAGAAATTGTATTTGGATGTTCCTCAAGAACCAAAGGTCCATGTCACAGAGTTCATTAGACCCAAAAACAGAGCTAATAGTTTTCATGAGCCTGCTTACTCAAAAGGGCCACTCCCTGAGAGTTTGAGGAATCAACAGTACAATGATCAATATCCTGTTAGATCATTTGCTCAACCAAATGCTCCAAATGTTTTTGAAGAGTATCGTGCATGCTTTAAATGTGGGGAACGAGGGCATTTACTTTCTCAGTGCCCGTATGTAAGGCATAAAAGGCACGAAGTTGAAGTGAGGAATTCCATGAGGAAACCGATTGATCATTATGTTCCACCACACAGACGAGTTGTTCCTCAACAACAACAGTTTTACAATCAAAACGATTTTCATCATATGAGGAACAATCATCCAATTCAATATGATCGCAGAAATCGGATTGCAATGGAACAATCATGGAGGAAGCCAGTGGTGAACACAACAAATGATAGACAAAAGGTTCCACTAAAACCAATTGTCAAGTCAAATGTTGGACCTAAGTCTGTTAAATCAGATAAGGTAACCAAGAAAGTTTCATTTGCAAACAATGTTCAGAAACCAACTGAGAACCCAAAGTCTCAGATTCGTATCTTGAAACGAACTGAACAATCTTGGACACCTAATGGTACTCCAGGAGCCTCTACTTCAAAGGTCAATGAGAAAAAGGAAACTGTTTTGAACAATGAGAAAAAGATTGATCAAAAAGTTCTTAAAAGTGTTTCTGAAAATGTTTCCGTGAAAAATGATATTCCAAGACCCAAGACTCAGGCTTGGGTCCCCCGAAAGAACTAAATGATTTACTTTTTGTGTGCAGGGAGCTTCAGCTGGCCCTATTAGCAGTCTTTGGATTGTTGATAGTGGAGCTTCAGGCCACATGACAGGGGATCTTGCGTTGCTGTTCGACGTGAAGAACATCAATGGAGGGTATGTCGCATTCACTGGTAATAAAGGTGGATATATTACGATGGAGGGGAGCGTGAGTAATGGAATAGTGAGCTTCGAGAGAATATCTTATGTGAAGCAGATTGATTATAATTTGTTGAGTGTCAGTCAAATTTGTGATAAACAATTCACTGTGCATTTTGATGATAAATCCTGCTATATTCTCAAACCGGGCTTCAAAATTCCTAAGGAGTGGATAATGTTGAAGGCACCTCGCGTCAACAATCTCTATATTCTTGATATGTCCAAGGCGATGACATCACAAGGGCAAATAACATGTTTTCTATCCAAGGCGACTGAGAAAGAATCGATAATGTGGCACCGGAGAATGGGGCACATTCATCTGAGAAAAATGAACCAACATGTGAGAAATGGGCTTGTCGATGGAGTAAACGTGAAACATTTCCATTTGAATGACAAGTGTGTAAGTTGTAAGAAGGGGAAGCAACACAAACAGTCCCACAAAGTGAAGAAAGTCAACTCTGTAGAGATGCCACTTGAGCGATTGCACATGGATCTATTCGGACCAGTCAAGCGCAAAAGTCATCTTGGGGAGCTTTACTGTTTAGTTGTCACAGATGACTATTCAAGATTTTCATGGGTGATGTGTTTGCAAAATAAAAGTGACACCTTTGATAACCTGAAAGTTCTGTTCACTCGATTGGAGAATCTCTACAATGTGAAGATAAAGAGAATTCGGAGTGACAATGGGACGGAGTTCAAAAACGCCAAGATGGATGAACTTTGTGAAAGCAAAGGAATTCATCATGAATATTCGGCTCCGTACACCCCTCAACAGAACGGTGTTGCTGAACGAAAGAATAGGACTCTAATTGAAGCGGCTAGAACAATGCTCGCTGATTCAAATCTTCCGGTAGTGTTCTGGAACGAGGCGATTTATGCAGCAAATTATACACTAAATCGGGTTCTAACAGTGAAGAAGTTTGGTAAAACATCTTATGAGCTGTTACACCGACGAAAGCCGAACTTAGAGTATCTAGAACCTTTTGGGGCACCATGCACGATGTTGAATCCAAGCGAGAAGTTTAGTCCTAAAGCTGAGGAGGGATACTTTGTTGGATATGCAACCCCGCTCAAACGGGTATACAACAAACGAACTCGTCGAGTGGAGGATTGGGCTAACGTGGAAGTTCAACGATATACTCAAAATTTGCAAGGCACGGGTCCTGATTGGATGTTTGATTACAAAGATTTCTTTGAATCATTCAATCTAGATAGCTTGGTTGAAGAAGCTGTTATCAGACTACTTTACGAGTGTGAAAATGCAACTACTTCACCGCTGGTGCGTCCAATCACCGTAAACCCCCTACCAGCTTCTAATGATACCAATGCTCCTATACAAGAAGGCTTCAACTTCATTAGACTCTTCAGAATCTGAAGATAAACAATTTGAAGAAGTCATTCTTGAACATGCAGAAGAACCAGAGGCACGGGTCATGATCTGGATGCTGTAGAGAACTTGACTGTTCAGACGGGAGTTACTGTACCTGATTATCCGGAATCTCGGATTCATCGTATTCACCCGCTGGAGCAAGTTATTGGTGATCCTGGAAGCAGTGTTATGACCAGAGGGCAGCTGAGAAGCGTTAACTCGCCAGAGAGTTTTGGTGCTTTAGCATTATATGCCAAAATTCAACAATCTGGTAGTCAAAATGATTGGTCGTTTGCGTGTTATGTGTCGCAGGTAGAGCCAAGGACATACAAGGACGCTTTGAAGGAAGACGCCTGGGTTCAAGCTATGCAGGAGGAGTTATTACAATTCCAGAAATTGGGAGTCTGGACGCTCACGGATTTGCCACCTGGAAGGAAGAAGATCGGCACTAAATGGGTGTTTAAGTGCAAGAAGGATGATCGTGGGGTTATTGTTCGTAACAAAGCCAGATTGGTCGTGCAGGGTTTCCATCAAATCGAAGGGATTGATTATAACGAAATCTATGCACCGGTAGCACGAATTGAAGCTATTAGGATGTTCCTTGCGTTTGCTTCTTTTAAGAAATTCAAAGTGTATCAAATGGACGTTAAGAGCGCATTTCTGTACGGGAAAGTCAAGGAAGAGGTTTATGTCGGGCAGCCACCAGGCTTTGAGGAACCAATCCACCGGGATAAGGTCTAAATACTGAACAAAGCTTTATATGGTTTGCACCAGGCTCCGAGACAGTGGTACGAGGAGCTAAGTACATACCTCATTTCCAAAGGATTTAAGCGCGGCCTCGTCGACTGCACCCACTTCACGAAGAAGACTGGGGATGATTTGCTTCTAGTGCAGATTTACGTTGATGATATAATATTTGGTTCAACTAACGAGCTTTTATGCAGGGAGTTCGAAACTGTCATGCAGGAAAAGTTTGAAATGAGCGCAATGGGGGAGATGCAGTTTTTCCTAGGCTTGCAGGTGGACCAAAGACCCGACGGGATATTCATTCACCAGACGAAATACGTATCCGATATCTTGAGTCGATTCCAGATGGAGGATTCCAAGCCGATGGATACCCCGATTCAACCCAATCACGGGATTGGAGTGGACGCTAAGGGGGAGCTGACAGACCCATTTACATACAGAGCAATCATCGGATCTCTGATGTATTTGACGGCGTCTCGACCAGATATTATGTACGCAACGTGTCTCTGTGCTCGCTATCAATCGAAGCCGAAACAAAGTCATCTGACGGCGGTCAAGCGTATCCTTAGATATCTGAAGGGTTGTCCCTCAAAAGGACTTTGGTATCCTAATGATGATGATTTTGATTTTATTGCTTTTAGTGATGCAGATTGGGGCGGCTGTGACAAAGACAGTAAATCTACAACAGCTGGTTGCCAGTTTTTAGGGAGCAGGTTAATCACCTGGCAATGCAAGAAGCAGACTTCCGTGGCGCTGTCTACCTGTGAAGCCGAGTACATTGCAGCCTCGAGTTGCTGTTCGCAAGTGCTATGGATCCAACAGCAGATGGTGGATTACGGTTTGCAGTTTCTTAAAACCCCTATACACTGTGACAACGAAGCCGCAATTGCATTAACTAAAAATACTGAAAATCATTCTAAAGCGAAACATATCTGGATCAAATATCATTTTATCCGTGATTGTTATGCTAAGGAATTGATAGATATGGTCAAAATCCATACTGACTACCAACGTGCAGATTTGTTTACAAAAGCTTTTGACAGATCCCGCTTTGAATGTCTTTTAAAAGTAAACAACATAAAGGAAAAACAGGACTAATCGGCACCCCGGTCTATCGCTTTTTATTTTTAGTTTTTAATATTTTGCTAATTGGGAATTTCTCTTTGCTAATTGGGAATTTCTCTTTACTATCGAAATCCTCAAAGAAGTTGATGCTTTCGAGGGGATTGTTTAATCCTCAAAGAAGTTGATGCTTTCGAGTGGATTGTTTCTTTCAAATTTTTCTTTTTATTGTTTTTCAGAAAAATTAAAAAACCCAAAAATATGTTCTTTATTTTAGGGGGAGCCATTTTATTAGAAAAACTAAAAACATTGAAAAACTCAAAAAGACCTAAAAATTAGAAAATCAAAAATGATTTCCTGGATAAAAAGAGGAAATGATAGTACATCAGTGGGGATCTGACACAGGCTAAAGAATTGTATAGTATAATGAGGCGTATGTTGATTACGTGTGATATGCTGGTAGGCTTCGTAGACTAAATATTGCGTGCATTAGTGATACAAACATAACGAACTACACGTTCGTGGCTGAACACCTCATGGGCATATGGTCTTAGTACCGTAATTTCGTTTGATAGGATTGCCAAAATCTGAGGTTTCGGGTCGTTATGTTATGGTTATCCGGGATATTCTGATTAAACTTTTGTCGTATTGATTTACGGACCTAGTTTTATCAGAATATTTGCTAAAAGAGCTTAATTGCCAAAACCGGAAGTTACCAAATTGAGGAACTTTATGTTTTAATTGATCAAAGATCATTATTACATCATATTGATCATCTGATGCAAATCAGTGATTAATATCAGCCTCATCCTAGTGTATATGCACATGTTACTCTGCTGCATTCGTTTGCTGACCTGTACACCTCTGTGCTATATACTTTGTAACTTTTACTGATAACTCTGGCATAATCACGCGTTACGACGAAGTTTTGTGCAATTACTTGATACGGGAGTATGTCGTGTGTGTGGGCACCACATTGTCTTAGTCTAATACACCTAACTCGTATCATTTTAAAGCATTGCGTATTTGTCTGCATGAGAGCTTACGGGGACCACAATATCAGCAATTGCCGTGTCACATACTGTTTCTAATGATAATATTAAACAAATGGATCAACGCTGTGATCAGATTTCTCAGAAAACTGATATGATTCTCTTACCGGATTTCACAAATTGTTTACTGCATTCATTTACTTTAATGCATTTTACTTTGCTGTATTTTACTTTTATTGTCAAAGAGATACAAAATCCAAAAAAAAAAAAAAATTTAGGTGTGTTTTGATAAAATTTCAGAAAAACCCAAAATTTTTGCATTTATGCTTTATTTTTGATAACCGGGGATGCTTGATGGTCAATTTCTGAGATTTGATAACACCATCTGGGCTTTGTATCATTCAAAATGTGAAAATATGATTTTTGGAAGTTTAACAGATTGAAAAATGTTGAACGGGATTCGAATTCGTGATTTGGCAAAATTTTCAGATTTTTCCATTTCACATTCGCCCCTTAATTGGGTCGAATGTGGAAAAATCTTTACCTTCGGCCGTTTCAACTTGGACGAATGTGGACTTTTTTAAACAAAAATTCACCTTCGGGTGAAAGTTTCACCTTCGGGTCATTTATTTAGGACGAAGGTGGAACAGATCCACTTTCGACCGTTAAACCGGGCGAAGGTGTCTTGCCTATAAATGCCATCTTTCACATTCGAACCCTCATTCAGTGTTCTTCAAAATTTTCTTTCGATCTGTCACCTTGTTGCTTTGCTTTATTTTTCTTGTGCGTTTGTTTCCTGCTTGTGAACTGATCATTTCTACACTAACAACACAGGCAATGGAGCAAGAATGAGGCCACACTCGTCGTTTTTAGAACCGTATCTAGGGTTTCAGAATTAAGGGTTTTAGGATGGTTTTTGTTCGTTGTTTTTTATTGCATTTCACTTCACTTCAGTTTTAGGGGGAGAAGATTGAAAGAATTAGAGTTTTAACAATGATTGAATGGTTAATTGATTGAATAAAACAGTTTAAACCTAATTCTACTATAAAACTGATGTAAACTGAAATAAAAAGACAATTGATGATGGACGAGTGATGATCGGCCATGATAGAACATATTCTAATCAAAATCAAGTGCTAAAAACGGGCGAAGGTAGAACAAAATGGGCGAATGTAACTTGAAAATGGGCGAATGTGATTTTCATTCAAAACCTTCTCACATTCGACCAGAAAATTTCACATTCGACCAGAAAATCTCACATTCGACCAGTTCAAAATGGGCGAATGTGGAACCTTAAAAACTTAAAATTTTGAAATTTTGTCGATTTTGTATTTTGACGTATTTCTTTGATTTTGATGTGCAGATGGCTGATCAAACTGAGAACGTTGAGATTCCAGTAGAGACTATTGTCACAGATCCAGTTCCCGAGAATGTTCAAGAGGGAGAATCTTCAAGTACAAGCAGCTGGCCGTTCGAGAAAACTCATAACTGCTGTGCTTATCTGGGAGATGTAGAAAAGAATGTTGAGTTTGCTGATATCATCAAGTTCTTGAAAAGAAGCAGAGTTGTGTATGCGTTAGCTACTCCGACTATTATCTACAAAGATATAGTTGAGGATTTTTACAAGAACGCAAAGTATGATTTCTGGGATAATCAGACAATTATTAAAAGCAAGATACAAGACATGGAGATGTTTATTACAGAGTCTGCTATCAGAGAAGCGCTCCAGATAAAGTTTGAAGTGAGCGAAGATCCCAGAGAACTATCATGGACTGAACAGAAGGCATGTTTCCTCAGAATGAAGTACAAAGGAGCTATTACTGATGGTTCGATGCACAAAGGGAAATTGAGCGTGCAGTTTAAATACTTTGCACACGTCATAATCCATGTGTTTGGATGTGTGAGTGGAGGTTATGACGTCATGAGGAGAAGTCTAAGCTCGTTGATGGTTGCGTTGACTCTCAACAAACCATTCAACGTGTCTGGGATGATTTTGGATCACATGCTGGAAATGTTAAAGGGATTGAAGTATGAGAAGTTCATGTTATATCCTAGATTCCTGATGATGATATTTGACCACAAGTATCCTGACTTGAAAAAGGATCCTACACAGATTCTTGGTCAAGACCACATGAATATTCGAACTTTGGTGAGAATGAAGGGTTATAAAGGTGTGCCAGACAACGAGAGGCCACCATACAGAAGATTGTTTGGAGCTTTAGCCAAACAGGATTACACTGATCCTGGAAAGAACAAGGCTAGGCATCCTGAGAGCGATTCTGATAACGATGATCCATTAGTATATGCTGATGCTAGTACTAAGAGAAAGAGACAGGTAGTTAATCCCGGAGCCAAAGGGAAGGGTAAGGGAAAAACTGACCAAGGAAGTTCGAAGCAACAGGTGGTGAGGAAGAAATCAACTGCTAAGAAGGGTACAGGTTTGGTGGATGAAGAATCTGTTGACTCGGAGGAAACTGAGGAAGAGGAACAATGGGATTCGGATACTGAGAATGTTAGGGCCACCAAACGTAAGGCCACTATGGTTGGTGAGTCTGAATCATTAAACAAGACGATTGAGGAAGTTGAGAAGAGTAAGAAGTCTGTGAATGTTGAAGATGAAGGTTTGGGCGTTGATATGGATGAGTTGAATGCTGGAGAGACTGTTGTGGTAAACTTGCCAAAACCAAAACACAAAACCATGGCAAAGAAGACAAGTACCAAACAGTTGAGGGAGAAGGAGATTGCCCAACTTTTGAAAGGAAAAAGAGTACCCGATGCTGGTACATCATCAAAGCTATCTTCACCAGTGTCTAAGAAGCAGAAAAAGACACAGGAGGCTGAGAAACTACCAGTTGATCAATTTAACATTGCACTGGATAATGTGCTTGATATGTTTAGGAAGCCTCAGAAAGAAAAAGCTGCAGAAGTTGAGCCATCCAAATCTATAAAGGTCACTGTTGCTGATGACGTGATGAAGCAGGTGAACAAGAAAATGGATGAGATGATGAAGATGATCGTTGCTCAACAAGCTGAAATAGCCAAGTTTAAACAAAATGAAGAGAAAATGCTTCAGATTGTGGTTGCTTCGAAGTCGAATCAAGATTAGATTGACGAGAAAGTGAAGAAGCTTGAAGCGAAGAACAAGAAGCTTGAGGGTAAGTGTTTAAGAAACAAGAACAGGCTGAAAGCAATCAAAGAAGACGATCCAATCAATAGTCGAGGGGGAGTTTGTAGATACACGTTTTGCGACTAGTGATTGGATGTTAACATATGTTAGAGATGCTGATGGGGTGAATGTGAAACAGAAGTGGGCGAAGGTGAGTTAAAGTGGGCGAAGGTAGAAGAAACAGGGCGAAGGTAGAATGGGACTTGACTGAAGGAACACATTCGTACCTTATACTGGGCGAATGTGGAAGAATTCCACATTCGACCACAGTAAAGGGGCGAACGTGCAGTTAGTATATACAGATGTTGTGTTTTTGCAATGTATAGAGAGGTTTCAGTTGTGTGTGTGTTTGAGTTAGGTTCCTGGTTGATTTTGTGAAAGTGTGTAACTGCTCTAGATTAACCTAAGTGTCTTTGTAATTGAATATTTGAAAAGGTTTATCTATGAAAAAGCATTGAAAATGATATTGATTGTGTTTTGATTTGAGTTTTATTTGTTTGTTCAAAGCTAGGGTTTCCGCACCAGGTTTTGTAACTTGTATGATCAATTAATCCTGTTTTAGTCAAAATCTTTCGCTCACACTATGTAACATAGATGCATTTGAATAGGTCTGATTTATAATTTTTAACTCAAAGATGAGTGAAGAAAATCTTTCAAACTGTTGTGTTAATGTTTCACCATCTATGTGAGTAAAAGTTTCATATTGTTGAGCCAGGATTTCTCTAGTGTTGGCTATCACCTCTTTAGTTACTGCGAACTGTTCTTTTAGGCAATCCGACAGCTCTTTGGCACTTTCAGAGTGTAAAAGCCCAGCATAAATTTTGTTTGGGAGAGCCATAGCCAACATAGAGAAAGCTTTTGCATCTAGCTCAAATTTTTGGAAATCTTCTTCAGTGTAGTCTTTTGGGTCTTTTGGTCTCTCAGTTTTTCCTTCTGGATCAGTAACAACTGGTTTGTGAGGTCCAAACATTACAGACCTCCAACAACCAGTGTTGGTCTAAGAAATTGTATGTGCCAACCTTCTTTGCCAGATGTTATATTCATTTCTGACCAGCATAGGAGGTTTATTGGCAGATCTAGTATTATAAGGGTCCATTTTTAAGAAGTTTGGATTTGTCAATACTTCTTTAAAGTGATGGATGAAAAAGTGAACCTTTTAATCCTTTATTGGATATCAATAAGAGCCTGTGTCTGATTCTCAATTTGTTAGATTGATATTTGATCAGATTAACGAGTGCTCTGATACCAATTGTTGGATCAGTGGCCTCTTTTTAGAACACTTATGTGTTTGCAGATTATATAAGAGTTATTGCACAGCGGAATAGTAAATGTTCTAAGGTTAATTTATCACTTTTAACAGGAGTTATTACTCCCCCTTGACTGAGCAGATTATGAGAATCAATAAACAGTTGAAGTATAAAGCAATAAATACAAGTTATGATTCTCAGATGTGAAATGGATTATAAGTTAAAAAGCCTCGAAGGTTTTTCAATTAATTCAAAGTAATTCACATATCTAAAATAGATGAACAAACTCATCTATTTATAGACAAACAAACAACACTGTTGCACTAAGTAATCGAAGATACTTAGCTAAGATATTATACTTAGGATAATGTTTACAACAGGCTTTACATCGAAACTTGAACCAAGACTTTAACAAAATAATATAATACTAAACTACTGAAGTTACTGGGTCGGTTAGAAGCTTCTGATATGAAAGTACTGCTGAGTGACAAACTACTGATGAGTAGTTTGTCTTCAGTAGTTCTTCAGTGAAATGTCTGGTTAGACTTCAGAACTTCTGATGCTTTAACTCTTCAGCACTTTGCTATTTCTTCTTTAGCACTTGTGTCTTTGTTCTTCAGCAGTTCTATACTTAAGCAGAATATGATTTGGACTAAGGTTATCAAAAGGTGGTTTCTTCAATCCTCTTTGTCCCAACAACTAGGCTCCTGCCTTGTTTGTTAATATTAATTTGGTAAAAAAGTACAACTTTGGTTGAGTATGTGTACGAGTGTACTAAGATTACAATGTTTGTGTGAGTGTTTCTAGGTGTAAGTGTGCAGCTATAGTGTAAGCAATGTGTATGTAAGTGTCCTATACTCGTCCAATACTCCCATTTATATAGTACATGAGAGTAACTAAAGAATCCCGTGAGATCCGCTAGGTAGTTAATGTTCTTCAATGTTGTGTAAAGCTGCTCTGGGTGAATGTTGGAGGTCTTCAACAGAAACTAGTCGTTGGTTAACAGTTTCTTCTTGGCTAGTCAATGATCCAGCTGTTTCCTTGTTTATCGCTGATATTAAATGTGTATCGGTTACAAGTTTGACTCCATCTTCAATCATAGAACATGAGTTACATTGCTATCTTTAACTTCTTCAATTGAGGATTATAATATAGACGTTGCTGAGCTTTAAAATCCTTATTATAACTTAGTTGTACCTGCAATCATATAAGAAAGCTAATTTGTTAGTTCATTCTCAGGATGTGCACATGCTGAATTACAGTTACATCCTAAAGTCAGCAGAGTCGTTGAGCATCCTGAGGATGGTACATTAGGGATGTAGGGTAAAATCATCCTGAGTATTTTCACCCACAACAATTGTCCCCAAAAAATATGTTACCATTAATATCTCTCAAGGTAAAAATATTTTTTAATCTAAATATCTTCTCTCATGACTGATGGGATGTCTTTTCAGGATGACAACGACTATTTTCTCGGTGGTAATCATGTGATGACCGTTACAAACATCATCCTGTATCCTCTATATCTAGAGCTTGATCCTTTCCTTTATAATCACATTTGATTTTTAAGAAGGTAATTTCTCTCTTCTTTCTTCCACTTTTCTCTTTAGTCCTGCAAAAAATATTAGTAATATTCTGAAGATGGCAAAAAGATCCATAAGAGCTTCGGGGAGTTTGGGAACTTCCAGTGACTTCATTCCCCAAAACCTCTTGAGTCATCCTGAACAGAAGATCTGTTCTTTTGATGACAAGGATATTCGAGCCCTAAAAAGGTCAAAAGTCTTCCCATGCTCTGCTGAGTTTTGTCCTTATGATACTCATGCAAGATCAGACTTTGCATCTCCTACATGGGTCTGCTTCTTGTACTTACCATTCCTTTTAAGTTTGAGGTATCCTTTTCCCAAGTTTATCAAAGATTTCTTTGATATTACTCGGATGGCTTATTCCTAAGCCACGCCTGAACTTTGGAAGATTCTGATGGTTTGTAGTAGGCTCGTTCAAGATCATGGTGTCCATCTTGAAGTGGGGGACCTGGCTCATGTTTATCAATTGAGGACACACGGTTCCCACCGTTATGTTCTTCAAGTTATAGAAAAGGAACCACCCTTTCTGTTCAATGTGGTCAAATCTGAGAAAAATTGGAAAACAAAGTTCTTTTTTGTTAAGGGGAGTTCTATTCCTTATGGGGATGAGATTCCACTTTATTGGTAAAAAAGTGGTAAAATTATTTTTAGTATTTTTGTAAAAATTTTAGTTACATCCTGAAGATGCTAACATCCTAAAACTTTTTGTTCAACGGGTGTTTCCTTTGCCAAGTTTGCCACCTCATTGAACGACGCCTTTCTTCGATGTAGAGTTATTTACAAGTTAACTGAATCAGCAAGGACCTTCGTAGTGGAAGAAAGTGATACCACCAGCCAAGCCTCCAAGATGTCTTGTAAGCACGTTTTGTTACATCCTGAGGATCATTTCCTGTTATTATCTTAGCCTTAGCCAGGAAACCTACTTCTTTTGACATGGTTGATATTGATAGCATGGCTACCAAAGTGTCCTCTCCCTCTCCTTCAAGCTCCAAGATGGTTACTCCTCCTTCCATCCCCCCTAAGACTAGGGCTGTTGCTGCTGCTTTAAAGAAAAGGAAGGGGAGTGCTGCTGCTGCTGTTGCTCAGGAGGACACCCCTTTCGAGGGTTTAAGCTATAACGAGATTCTAAGCAAGATCTCTTAATTCACTCTTCAGGTATGGTCCTATCCTGAGAATACCATTGTTAAGTCAGCGAAAAAAGGTTAAGAATACTTATCTTTCCTTTTTCTTGTCAGGGCCATGAGTATCTCTCAAAGTCTCTGGATGTTGTTGCTCAAGAACTTCATGAGGCCCAAACCAAGCTTGAAGATGTTTAGAAGATTTCTCATGAGAAGGGCAAATTTCTTGAAGCCAAGCTGGCAGAGACTGAGGCTGAACTGAAGAGAGTGAAAGCGGAGCATGCTAAGGCCTTGTTTGATTATCAGAATGAGGCACAGGATCACAGGAACGGGCTTATCAAGTCTGCTTCTATTGCCGTATTTCAGGCCAGAGTGAAGATGGCTCTCCAGGTCAAGGATCCAGGATTCGACCAGAGTACCTGGGATGTTGAGGCTCTGAAGGAAAAAATTAAGAGCCTAGGCGGAAAAGAAGTGGTCTATGAGCCTGTTCCTGTTGCTCATCCTATGGGTGTGGCTAAGGATCCTGAGGATGCAGAGGTGAAGGCAGCGGAGTCCAAGGTTGGTGATGTGGTGAAGGACCTTCTATTAGGCGATGAAGGATGTGTTGACTAGGATGGAGCCCACTTTTTATTTGATCTTTGTGGTTGTGTTTGGTAGAATACTTTAAGACAATTATTAATATGTAATAACTTAGGATATTATAAGGTTTGGCATGGAGGGATCTTGGTTTCAAGACGAAGCCCCAAATCTTTTTGCTGACCCTGGACTATAGATGTTGACCCTTGGTCGATGGGTCCTGGTTTTGGATGAAACCAGGGGTTGACATCAAATTTTGACTTATGATGCATAATAATATATGGTAACAATCTTTTGACGCTATTATTCCTGTGTTCTTTATTTCCTTTGATATTCTGCAAACATTAGCAAACACTTATGTTGTAAAGAAATAATCTGAAATAATACCTTTTGTATCTTCTTTGTTGAATAATTCTTCTGATGTTGCCATATTCCTTATAAGTCCTTCTCACCGTCAGGATGGTCTTCATTATCCTGAGGATGTCCCCAGTTTCTTCTTCATCCTTGGGATGGTTTTGCATTATGAGGCTGTTCCCAGTGTAATATCTTCAAAATAGACTTTAAGTCTACAATCCAACATAATAAAGAATTGTGTTTTGACAATATCCTGTAAAGGAAAATTTTGTTATTATACTGGCGACTTAGGCCTTTGGTTTAACTGGGATCAAAACCTTTTTGTAATATCTTGGTGATAAAACCACTATGTATCATCTTGAGAATAACTTGCGACAGGACCCTTAGGAATAACTGGCGACAAGGCCCTTAGGAACAACTGGCGACAAGGCCCTGGTGACTAGACCAAAGAAACATTAAAAAATGTCTAAACCTTAGAGACATTGAAAAATGTCTAAACCTTAAGAGCTCCATCGTATATCTCAAAGATAATGAAATTGTCAGCCACTTTTACATGGACTGGTCCCACCATCCCGAGAATATACATGGGCATCGTGCGCACCAGGCGAGGGTTGCTAACCCAATAAAAAAGGTGAAAACCTTTAAAGCTTAGGAAGGTGTCAGACACCTTAACGGAGGAGAGGGTCGGCAGCCCCCTAGTCTTCTAAGCATTACATCTTCATGATGGTACTACAAAATTCTCAGGATGGACTATTTCTAGACCATGTTTAGTGACGATATAATCAATCGAAATAAATCAAGGATAAGTTCTTACATATGGAGATGATTCATCTCTATCAGCCTTCACCTTCGTCCCACCTGTGATTCGGACCATGGTTTCTCTTCCAAAGAGATCAGTCACATGAATCCCTAAGCATGGTAGTATTTTAAGTAAATAGCATCCCAAGGTCTTGGTAGAATCTCTCCTTCCATTGTTGACAGCCAATATGCTCTTTACCAGCTTCGGAATTGATCAAGTATGGACCTTCCCACTTGGGAGCTAGCTTACCATCATTTAGTTTTGTTGTATTTTGGAAGGCTTTTCTTAGTACCATGTCTCCCACTTGAAATCTTCTTATCCTGATGTTCTTGTTGTAAGCTTTAGCAATCCTTTGTTGATATGCTGCCATCCTTACTTTAGTAGCATCTCTGAGTTCGTCTACAGTTTCCAAATCTTGTAATAATCCTTCATAATCGGTAGTTGTATCCTGAAGATGTTTCCTTGCAGTAGGCATAACCATCACTATTGGCAGAATTGCTTTTGTTCCAAAGACCAAGGAGAAAGGTGTCTAACCAGTAGCATTCTTGGAAGTAGTCCTATCAGGCCAGAGTACAATGGAAGTTCTTCTGCCCATTTTCCTTTCTCTTCCCCAAGCTTCTTCTTCAAGTTGTTGACGATGATTTTGTTTGAGGATTCTGCTTGTCCATTAGCTTGAGGATGAACTGGTGTTGAAGTTACCATCTTTATTCCCCAACTCTCGTAAAAGTCAGTTGTTCTATTGCTAATGAATTGAGAACCATTCTCATGAATAGCATGAATACTTTTCCTCCGGGAGATTTGGGTAGCTTGCCTACTATATCCATTTCCCATTTCATGAAGGGCCATGGTGAAATAATAGGATGTAGCAGTTCAGCAGGATGGTGAAGTATGTTGCTATGTCTTTGGCATGCATCACACTTTTGGGAATACAGCATGACATCCTTCTTCATAGTAGGCCAATAGTATCCCGTCCTCAAAGTCTTCGAGTAGAGAGATCTTCATCCTGTATGATTTCCACAATCTCCTTCGTGGATGTCTTTGTGTACTTCGTTTGCTTCATCCGAGACATCTCAAATATGGACCTGTAAGAGACTTTCTGTACAAATATTGTCCATAATTGTAAATTTAGATACCTTTATCCTGAAAGCCTTTGGATTTTCCTCATTAGGAATGACATCTTCTTGTAAATATTTCATTATGGGAGTCATCCATGATGAATCGTCTTGTTCCTGAGTGGCTAAAACAGTGACATCCTCAGGATGGTCTGTTTTATCCTCAGGATGTGCCTGGCTATCCTCAGGATGCCACTCTTCAATTGCTGGTTTCAAGATGTGGATGATGGGAATCTTAGATCCTTCTGGTAAATTAAAGGATGCTCATGATCCCAGGTTTGCTAAGGCATCAGCTTCAACATTTTCTTCCCTAGGTACCTGTGTTAGTGAAAATTCTACAAAAGAAGTAGATAAATTTTTAACAATTTCAAGATAAACGGCTAACTTTTGTCCTTTTACTGCATATGATCCATTGAAATGGTTAGTAATCAATAAAGAATCAACAAAGACTTCAATTTTAACAATATGCATATCTCTAGCAAGTGGTAAACCAGCAATGAGAGTTTCATACTCAGCCTCATTATTGGTTGTTTGAAATGCACATATAATGGCATGGGGTATCTTGTCCCCTTGTGGCTATTTTAGTAGTATTCCTAGACCTGTTCCTCTTGCATTCGAGGCACCATCAGTGTATAGAGTCCATTTTTCCAAATTTTGATTTAGTTGTTGAACTTCAGACTCTACTTCACTCAGGATGTCACTACTAAAATCAGCCACAAAGTCTGCTAGAGCCTGTGACTTGATTGCTTTTCTAGGCTCATATTCTAAGTCAAAAGCACTTAATTTAACTGACCATTTTGCCATTCTTCCAGACATTTCAGGTTTTCTTAATACATTCTTAATGGGATAGTTAGTTTGAACATATATTTTATGTGTTTCAAAATAGTGCCTTAACTTAGTAGAAGCCATTATTAAAGTTAAAATAAGTTTTTCGAGATGTGAATACTTGGTTTCAGCATCTAGTAGAGTTTTACTTACATAATAGACAGGATGTTGTTGCCTTTCGAAGTCTTTTACCAATACAACACTTATTGCATTCCCAGAAACTGCAAGATATAGCTTAAGAGGTTCTCCATCCTTAGGTTTCATCAATAATGGAGCTGCTGGAAGATAATCTTTGAGCTTCTTAAATGCTTCTTCATGTCTCTGTCCCCAGTCGAATTTGTTATTCTTCTTCAGGATGTCGTGGAACTCTTTATATTTCTCTGAGGATTTCAAGATGAATCTATTTAGGGTTGCTATCCTGCCAGTCATCCTTTGCACATCCTTAACATTTCTTGGGGATTTGAGATCAAGGATGGCCTTTATTTGTTCAGGGCTTGCTTCTATCCCTCTCTTTGTTACCAAATAACCAAGAAACATTCTAGCTCCAACTCCAAAATGGCACTTTGCTGGGTTTAACTTCATGTTGTAAGCATCCAGGATGTCAAAAGCTTCTTTGAGATCCCGAATATGATCTTCTGCTTTCTTGGATTGTACTACCATGTCGTCAATGTAGACCTCCATCGTGTCCCCAATCTTTTCTTTGAACATCATGTTCACTAGCCTTTGATAAGTGGCACCTTCATTTTTTAGTCCGAATAGCATGGCTATATAACAATATATACCTGATGGTGTCATGAATGCTATGTCCTCCTGATCATCTGGTTCCATCTGTATCTGTTGGAATCCTGAGGATGCATCCATGAATGTTAGCATCTCGTGGCCTGCTGTAGCATCCACCATCGAATCAATGTTTGGTAATGGGAATGGATCTTTAGGACAGGCCTTGTTAAGGTCTGCATAGTCCACACACACTCTTTATTTCCCATTTTTCTTTTGAACTACCTCAACATTCGCCAGCTATCTTGGAAATTTCACTTCCCTTATCATCTTAGATTTCAGCAGCCTGTCTACTTCCTCTTGTATGATGATATTTCTCTCTAGAGCAAACTTCCTTCTTTTTTGCTGAATGGGCTTGAAACTCTTATCAATCCCAAGTTTGTGAGTAATGACATCCTTAGAGATGCCAGTCATATCTTCATGCTTCCAAGCAAAAGTAGACATCCTGCATTTAAGAAATGAGATTAGTGATTGTTCAATATCATGTGGGATATTCTTATCGATTTGCACAGTGATATCATTGTTATTGTTGTCAAGGCAGACGGCTTTCACATCATGATCAGGATGTACTTTAACATCCTGAGGATGGCACTGTGCATCCTGCTGTAATTGCTATGCTTGACGGGATGAAGCCTTCATTGATATCGTATAGCAATCCTTAGCTTCCTGTTGATCGTTGCTCACTTTCAAAACTCCCCAAGGTGTGGGCACTTTCACACACTGATGATATGTTGAAGGGACTGCCTTCATGTCATGTATCTAGGGTCTCCCCAGGATGAAATTGTAGCAGGATAGGGAATCTATCACACAGAATCTCTGGATAGAGGTTACTCCTTCTACATATACTGGTAGCTTGATGTCACCCACTGTGCTCTTAGTTTCTCCACTGAAGCCCACCAAAACTGATGACCTGGAAATTATTTCAGATTCTGGGATATTCATTCTTTTAAGGGCTTCAAGCTGGATGATGTTCACTGAACTTCCTCCATCTACGAGAATCCTGCGAACAAAGTGGTTAGCAATATATAAAGTAATAACCAAACCGTCGTGATGAGGGTCAAGAATGTTTTCTCTGTCTTCCTCCTCAAAGCTGATCACTTTAGATGTTGTTAGGATGGTCAACTTCGTTGGTTTTTCTCCTTTTTTAGACTTTGTTTCCCTCGCCTGTCTTTTATCAGCTGAGTATGAGGTTCCACAAATGTCTGAACCTCCTGAAATGAAGTTGATAATACCAGCATCCTTAGGTGGGGATGCTGGTAGCATCCTGAGCCCTTGATTTCTTTTTGCCTAGGAGATCCTTGAGATGACCATTGCTCAAGGGATATGCTATCTCCTTTCTTAATGCGATGCAATCTTCAGTGGTATGGCCGAAATCTACGTGAAAGGCACACCATTTGGGCTTATCTTTCCATCCAGTCTTGTTGTCCTTCTTCGGCCATCTTGCTTTTTCCCCTAGATCCTTCATGGCATACATCAACCCTGTTACATCCACAGAAAAACAATAGTCTGATAATTTAGGGCAGTCATCCTCATCGTCATCCTCTACCATATTGACCTTCTTATTATCAGGCCTAGCATATGGTTTATGCTTGTATGGTTCGTATGTGGGAGTGGACTTCCGATTGGGATGGTTGTATTTTGAGGATGATTCTATCCTCTCTTGTATCTTCTTATCATCCTCAAGCCGGATGAATCTTAAAGCTCTATTCCTGACTTCATCCAAATTCCTGCATGGATTCATCACCAATTCTTGGTAGAATGGTGAATCTTTCTGCAGTCCCATCTTGAAAGCCTGAACTGCTGTTGTGACATCCAGGTTCGAAATGTCAAGTGCTTCCTTTCCAAACCTAGTAATGAATTCTCTTAGTGATTCCCCCTGTGGTTGAGTCACCCTATATAGATCACTTGTCAAACGTTCGAACGTTCGACTACAGGAAACCTGATTATTAAACATGTTAATTAAATGTGCAAAAGAAGTAATAGAATAGGGAGCAACACTTAGGAGCCATTTCAGGGCTGGACCAATGAGAGTTGAATCAAATCCCTTGCATATGCATGCTTCTTTCAGATTGCCAGGGATCGGATATATTTCCATCATTTCCCTATATTGAGCCACATGATCCTCAGGATCTGTTGATCCATCGTAGAGCTTCATGCTTGGAGTTTGAAACCGCTTTGGGATCTCTGCATCACATATTGGGGGTGCGAATCTTGACACCCTATGGCATGCTGAAGATACCTCAGGGATAGGTTGCACTATCCCAGGCACACTCGATACCATATCCTTGATCTTCTGAAGCTCCCTTGCTAGTTGAGGGCTTATTCATGTATCCTGCAATGAAGCAACATCATTAGCAGCAAAAGTACTAGAACTTATATTGTTACCGTTATTGTTATATCCTTGGGATGGCACAGGTGTATATCCTGTATCCATGGTAGTTGCCATCCTGGGTGTAGTAGTCGTTTCAGGAGTAGAGAATCCAGTGCTCATGGGGAAGAAATCTCCTTGATGAACACCTCCAGAGATGCTAGAATTGAAATCTAACACCATTGGTTGTAATGGTGTCTCCATGTCTTCACTTGGTCTCTTCGAGGATGTCTTGAGGGATTGTATCTCTTTCATTAGCATTTTGTTGGTCTCCTGCTGTTACTGCATTTGATCCTTTACCATTGAAAACATGGATAGGATCTCATCATTTGACACTAAAACAAGAGAAAATCCAGATGAGAAAAGCTTTTAACAAAGTTTTTTGTTAAAATAGCACCACTTGCCCCACGGTGGGCGCCAAATTGTTTTGGTAAAAAATTACCTAGTAAAAATAATTTTGTATTCCAAATTAGAAATTGTGAGGTAGAGTGCCAAGAATGTAAATTTATAGTTAAAACCCGTTATATTCTGAAAATGCTTAATCAAAATGTTAAAAGAAGTAAATATATGACAACTATGCTCGGGATGGCTTAGGTTTGCTTCAGGATGGACAGTTATATCCTTGGGATGGAACTTGTTTGTAATGAACGAATTAAGGAATAAAACACAAAGAACAACACTCGATCTACGAGGAAAGCCCTTGATCAGTTGTAGATCGCCGGCATAAAATCTCGGGAGGAGACTAGGCCCCTGCCTTGTTTGTTAATATTAATTTGGTAAAAAAGTACAACTTTGGATGAATATGTGGACGAGTGTACTAAGATTACAATGTTTGTGTGAGTGTTTCTAAGTGTAAGTGTGCAGCTATAGTGTAAGCAATGTGTATGTAAGCGTCCTACACTCGTCCAATACTCCCATTTATATAGTACATGAGAGTAACTAAAGAATCCCGTGAGATCTGCTAGGTAGTTAAAGTTCTTCAATGTTGTGTAACAGCTGCTATAGGTAAACGTTGGAGGTCTTCAACAGAAACTAGTAATTGGTTAACAGTTTCTCCTTGGCTAGTCAATGATCCCGCTGTTTCCTTGTTAATCGCCGATATTAAATGTGTATCGGTTACAAGTTTGTGTCCATCTTCAATCATAGACCATGAGTTACATTCCTATCTTTGACTTCTTCAATTGAGGATTATAATATAGACGTTGCTGAGCTTTAAAATCCATATTATAAATTAGTTGTAACTGCAATCATATAAGAAAGCTAATTTGTTAGTTCATTGTTAGGATGTGCACATGCTGAATTATAGTTACATCCTGGAGTCAGCAGAGTCCTTCAGCATCCTGAGGATGGTACATTAGGGATGTAGGGTAAAATCATCCTGAGGATTTTCACCCACAACATGTAGTAACTATCATTTATCACATATCTATGGTCAACATTTATCACAATGAATAGGTAAATCTGTGAAAAGCAACACACATTTCCTTATTTTTAATTTCTTTTGCCAAACAAAGCCGTTAAGATGGTAATTGCGATTATTGAGTTATGTTCTGTGGGTATATATCTCATTGTGATATTTCAACAGCAATCGTCCTTGCAAAATTCTTATAACAATCATCATAATGTTAATATAAATTCGGTAAAGAAAATAATAAATGTCATTATTGCGGTCTACATAGTCATTAATGTAAATATTTACTTTGTATAATAATCAATGCCGTTATTTAATGGCAATTTTTTCTCCATTTAAATAAAATTATTTGGTAAATTGACATTAAATTTTTAATTTTGTAGGAACAATCAACATGTTGACTTTCAAGTTTTAATTTAGTAGGAAAAATAAACATTTTTTACTGAATATTATGTATTCAGTCAAAATAACATTAAATAACAATTATGATGATGCTAATATAAATTCGGTAAATTGTTAAAAGAATAAATGTCATTAAGTCCGGTCAACATATAAATTAATCTAAATAAATAACAATGACCAATATTCAAATTCTAGATTAAATAAAATTAACATCAGTCAACACTTATTATTATAAATAAATAACATTAATTCTGAATTAATGACAACAAATTTGGTCAAAAAAAATTTAATGACATTAATCGAAATTTCAAAAAACATCGAATTATTTCAATAACATTAAACATAAATTAGAAACACAAAATTTAAAATAACTTAACTTAAAAACATTGACGAAGGCTATATTAAACTTGAAAATCAATGTCTTCTTGTTGTGCAATCTTAGTCTGCGCTGATTTGAACACCACCTAAATACACAATATTCGCCAATGGTAATACCTTCGAATTCAAGCAGATCAGGTCATCCATTCTCCGAAGGATTATGCAATATCTTGAAGAACTTAGAACCATTATGATAAGATATAATTGCCTTTGCGTGTTCAAATCAAATCCTGTGGTATAATAGATAGAGAAACATATATTATTAAAAAAAATCTTGAAGACAAAAACAAAGTTTCCATAATCGATGATATCTACATATAAGAACTAGCAAGAAACCCGCGCGATGCGGCGGCGGCGGCAAAATTTTACAACACGGTATTTTTTTTAGTTTATGAATTCTCCTGTGATATATTGTACAATAATTATATTAGTTTTCTTATTAATGGCATTGATGTATTGTATACATGTCGTGAGCCTTACGGATCTCAATTATACAATAACAAATTCCATATTGTGTAACTTATGAGATCCGTATGGTATTACTGGCATTGATGTATTGTATACATGTCGTGAGCATTGATGTATTGTATACATGTAAGTTGCAAGAACAAATGTTTGACCAACCATAGACAAGTGGAGAACGATAAACTATAAACAAGAAAGACCATATATTTATACAAGGCATGCATTAGCCGACTCTTACCATATGGACCCAAAAGTTTGTGTGTGTGAGTTTGATTTATGGCTAGAAAACTCATTACAAACAATGGTAACCCCATTTTTTTTAATGTGGAAGGATGAAATTGGCCATTAAACGAATTTGTGTTGATAAAATAGTTGCAACTTGGGTTATATGGTATAAAAGGTTTTAATTAATAGTAGATACTAATGATACAATAACCAAATATTGATTAATAAAAACTTGATCCATTACAAATGAAAACATATATAAAACATATTAATAAGTGAATAAAAACACACCAATAAAAGTGGTGGTGTCTGTGTTGGTACTTTTTTACACAAGGCGTTACTTTATAGGAGAAAACAAATCCATTGTTTGAGCTCTCGATGTTTGATCCTTTTTCATCAAAGCCGGCCACCTGCAGTGATAGGCAAAAAACAAATAGTACATTTTAGAGGGGGCAGTCTGCCATCTACTTAGGGTGGTGAGCAGACCATTTTTCTCCTGTTTGGCCATTTTTCATTAACCATTTTAAGAAGTCTTACAGTCTCTACAGTCTGCAGACGTATTTCGTTTCCGTGAAAGAGATTAAAAGTAAAAAAATACGGTGTGTACACTTAAATTTTGATTGTATTATCTAAAGACACAAATTAGGTGAACACGAATGGGAAAATGTACCTTACCAAAGCTTTGGCCGATTATAAGTAAGAGAGAAGGGACGGTGTGAATTTATAATCACCAATTTCTGCAAAGCTTGCAGTCTGTAGAGGGTGAGCAGTCTACAAAGCTTGCAGTCGTTTATACCAACCCTGTGTAACAATAGGATAGCAAACAATGTTATCTACTGTTACCACATAAATAAAAAAGAAAGCTGACCAGCCAGCCTTCAACCAAACAGACAACTACACTACCATGTCGACAGACACCGATTGCCTTGTGAAACTAAGACGTCTCACATGAGAATCCGGTTAGGAACCGAACTCGTGGATCGAATACGCATAAACAACTCGGTTTCAGACGGGAGATTCGAGACGAGACAGGAATTAACGATAACAAAGTCATCACAGATTCGTATTACTACAGAAACGGTTACAGACACTGTCATCAGTAGGATAAACATCTATCTCGTGGCCGGGGGAGGTCGGGCATGACCTCCCCCTTGAGAGCATTCAAAGCATAAACTCAAATCACCAAATGAACACTAACACATGAGATTGCTATTTATAATCCAATACCCAAAAGCCACCTTCGCCCCTTTTGAATGGTCGAATGTGGAGCATTTCCACATTCGCCCCAACTACAAAGTGCGAAGCTGGCATAGTGTATTGTCCTATATTTTACAAATGCGTCAGATCCATAAAATGCCCTTATGGATCACCACAATCTCATGTAATACAATACTAAGACTCAACCCTAGTCTATTCGACAGTGACGTCCACAGAAAGTGCATTAACTCACACGACAATCACAGTCGTCAACCAGAGACAAAAGAAGCGTAACCCCCCCCCCCCCCCACACACCCACCCACACACAACACACAAACCTTCCACAAATACAGTACAATTCTGAAATCACATCACATAATTTCTCAATTTTTTCAATAAGGATATGCAGTTTACAATAGGCTTTGAGATGGCATATAAATCACTTTCTTTTCTAAAAAATAAACATTTAAATCAATCACATAACAAAAAAGAACAAATCCTAGAATCAGATCACCATACTGGATAAACAAATTAAATCAATCTTTATAGATATAGACAGCTAACTATATAAATTCACTGTTTTATTAACTTTACAGTTTGATGAACTCGTGATCAGAAAAATCGTTAGAAATTTTACAAGCTAAGCTACAATTTACTTATCTCATCACAAGCCTAATCTCAAGGCTACAATTACCTCTTTGGGCTTTTTGCAATTCTTTTCAATTTCTTAATCAAATCAAGATTAAGACAAATTTCCATCTAAAAACAAACCCAAAGCGTTTCACGTATGTATCATGACAAAGGAGCTTGATGAATAATTGAAAAGATTGTATGAATTCGCATGAAAACAACCAAAGGATAGACTTTGCCAGCAATGAAGACTTGTTAATATCATGACGTTCTTGTTGGTTGTATCATCTTTCAAGCTATGTCACAAAAAAGAAACTGAGAAGGGAGGCAATTATAATTGGCAACCTAATGGTAAAATTAAATAAGCATACTTCAAAAAAAAAATACGCACGTAATTATATAAAATAAATAAAAACCATTCCTAATGGCAACATTTCATTTCAGTAATATAATATAAAAATAAATAAATAAAACGTCTAGAGTAAATTCCTTTTTGAGTCCCTGAGTTTTCTTGATTTTAACTACTTGAGTCCAACATTTTCATTTTTAACATTCTGAGTGCTAGTGTTTTAAGTTTGTTATGATTTGAGTCCAATTTTCTAACTCTGTTAGATTTTTTCTGTTAATATTTATGAAATGACTAAAATACCCCTACCATTAAAAATAAATAACTATTAAATATTATACTTTATTATATTATAATATTAAAAACATACACACACTAGATCTCTGCACACACACAGAGATCTCTCTCTCTCACTTCTCTATCTCTCTTCTCTCTTTCTCACTCACTTCTCTCACTGGGCACAAGACATTCGAAAGTATATTATCACACAATGAAAGAAAGAAGAAATCAATGCTTGTAGAACCCGTAGCAATGCTTCTGACCCGTAGATACAGCAGCAAGTGAGAGAGAGAGAGAGAGATCTGTGTGCTTCTAACCGGTGGTGGTTCGATTGTCGAAGGGAGGAGCTGTGGTGATCGTTGGTCCAACGAAGGGGAGGAGATGTGGTGTGTGGTGTTCGATTGACGAAGGGGCAGGTGGTGGTCAATGGCAGGAGTTGTGGTGGTTCGATTGACGAAGGGATGAGCTGTGGTGGTCGGTGATGGTGGTTAGTGAGGCGACGGTGGTGGTGGTTTTGGTGGGTTGCAGGTGGAGGTTGTTGTGGTGGGTTGCAGGTGGAGGTTGTTGTGGTGGTTTGCAGGTGGAGGTGGTTGGTGAGGCGACGGTGGTGGTGGTTTTGGTGGGTTGCAAGTGGAGGTTGTTGTGGTGGGTTGCAGGTGGATGTGGTTGGTGAGGCGACAGTCGTGGTGGTTTTGGTGGGGGTGGGGGTAAGGGGGAGAAAGTGTGTGCATGTGTGGATTTGGGGGTGGTGGTTTATGGTTCAGATCCGGATTTGGGGTTAGGGTTTAGATCGATGTGGTGTAGTGGTGGTGATTTATGGTGCAGTGGTGGTGGGATGGTCAATGTGGTGTGGTGGTGGTGGTGGTGTGGTTTATGATGTGGAGAAGAAAGTGTGTGAGAGAGAGAGAGAGTGTGTGTGTGCTGTGTGTGAGAGAGAGCTTTAATATATATATTATATTTTACTTATGCATTAAAGACTTATACGTAATACCTTATGCATTACAGAGTTGTACCTATGTGTAAAATGACTGAGATACCCATATAGTTAACAGACTTGGTTAACGACGTTAGAAAATTGGACTCAAACCATAACAAACTTAAAACACTAGCACTCAGAACGTTAAAAATGAAAATGTTGGACTCAAGTAGTTAAAATCAAGAAAACTCAGGGAGAGGTGACATTTTCATGAGCTAACCAGGCGATCATAAAATATCTACAAATATCAAGTCATCAACCATGAGAGAGGTGACATGTAAATGCTCAAAGAAAATAATATTATGTGCTAAATAACCCCATGAGGCGCAAGTTTTCTATGTGCCTCAAACCTTTGAGGCACACGTACAAAATAACCTCATGAGGTACCACCTTAGACATGTTTCCTCAATACCTTGCCTTGAGGCGCGCCTCGAGGCACATGCCTCAACTGTTTTTTATAATCAAGTGTATATGTAAAAACTGTGTGTGAATGTACCCAATACATTTAAGAACATAAAGTCACTTTACCTTTGAACATTAGATCCTTGATATCTTGATTACCTGGTCCGTCACCGTGACCACATATTAATCCTTCGAGGTTTTAATACAACATTTTTCCACAATCAATAACTACCAGCAAAATCTAGCCACATAAAAAATTACTAACACATTTAATGCAAAATGACCCATAACAGCTGGTTTTCAAAACATTTAAATATGGGTCATTTATTTTCGAAAGCATTTAAATTATTTACTATTGCAAGAAGTTTTAGTCAAACATACAAGTTAATTATCAGCTTGCCCCAAATCACCTTGGTCAAATTAACCTGGATATCATCTTACCCCTAATCACTTGCTACACCTACACTCTCTTGGCCAAACTTCACAGCAAAACACATATATAGCTAAATTATCAGCATCATTTTCACTATATAAAAAAAGATTTTTAGAAAAGGACAAGACACTAATAAACCAATATACTTTTAATTTTTTTCTCATAAAAGTCCTTCAACCCACATTTCTCATATTAAAGCGATTCTACGTGTTACATTTAAACAAAATAATGAAGTATTTTTTTAAAACAAACCTGCAACATGTGCCTCAGTTTGGTTAGCTTGGTTGATGTGTCAAAAAACGATCAAGTTATAATGAGTGATGATTAGTCCTGATGAACCAAGCAGGTTTACCAGTAAAAAAATGTCTATTTCAAATTCAAGTCAGCTACAATTAACGTTATACCATCATGGTCAGCAATTTTGATTCAGAAACCATAGAGGTCTTAAAAAAACTGAGCTTTATCGATTCCAACATGATAACTTCTGGGAAATATGTTGCACACTTAAGTCACCTGATGATAAACTTCCATACCAATTGTTTCTTTAAATGATGATGAAGTTGCGAGTGGCCAACATGGTAACTTCTCCCCATCATGTACCAGAACGATTCTTCGAAGAAACTAAACAAATAATACAGATAATGTTAAGATCTAGCAGTTGGACCAGAATGGGTCTTCGAGATACCATACCAGCTAATGATGGCGAGCTACATACAATAAAAATGCACCCTCACCAAATCTGTTACTCTAAAAATTTATATACCAAGAGGCTAAATCACATTTTCACACAACTATAGGGATTAATAAGAAAATCTATTCACTCACGAACTCATAAAAAATGATACCAGCAATAGATGATGTTTTCTTGTGTCACTAACAATGGAAAAACACATTAACCGTGTATGTGAGCGCCTTTGGATCCAACATCAGCTTTACATCTTTAAACATTAACCTGGCATAGGAATTCGAGTTAAGCAAGTTAACCAACAACTTTTTGAAAAAAAAAATCCTAGGTGAAAGAAACATAGTAAAAACCTGGTTTAGGAATCTGAGGAAAGAATCCTATGGCATCTGTAAATCCTTAACTTTCCAGCGGTAAAAACTGATCAAGTTTGCCCCAACGTCAGTCAGTCTGCTGGGCCGAGGTGAAGAAGAAGGTTGAAGAAAGTGGATTCGATGTAGTAGCGGCCGAGAAGAAGGGAGGCGGTGGCTAGGGTTTCTTTAGAGAGTAAATGACAAATGAGGGAGCCAGGGGAATTTTAGGGTTTTTGTTTTAAGCGTGGATTGGGTTTCAATATGCATAAGAGGTTGTACATGTTGAATTATTGAAATTTTAAGATATTTGGTAAAACTACCATCTTGCCCATCCTATATGCATTATAAAGTAGTATAGATGAATCATTGATTGAAAAAGAATGAAGACAAAAACAATTATAGTACAATCGATGATATCTGCATACACCATGAATCGAAATCAGAAATGTTTTCAAAAATTAATATACCAGGAATCGATAATATCTACCTATAAGAATGAATAACGAAATCTTTAAGAATTAATATACCAAGAATCTATCTATATAAAAAAACTGAAGATTTTTTGATTGTTTGAAGTTTGTCCGCATCTTCACAGACATGTCTATTTCACTGAGCCTCTCTCCGAGACAGTGCCCAGATCGTTACACCTTCCGTGTGGGTCGAAACTTACCCGACAAGGAATTTCGCTACCTTACGACCATTATAATTACGGCCGCCGTTCACCGGGGCTTCTGTCGCCGGTTCCCCTGTCATCAAGTCACCAACTTCCTTGACCTTCCGGCGCTGGGCAGGCGTCAGCCCCCATACATGGTCTTACGACTTTGCGGAGACCTGTCTTATGAAGAATATCTTCAAGACGTCGACCTCAGAAGAACTACTCGATGGAAAAAACGCAAAAGTTATTATTTGTGTCATTTCTTTATAACCTAAACGTTTGCAGAATATTAAAAGAAAAAGAACAGAAGGATATAACATCAAAAGTTGTTACCATATATTATTAACGCATCATAGTCAAAAATTGATGTCAACCCCTGGCTTCATCCAAAACCAGGACCCATCTATCAGGAGTCAACATATATGGTCCGGGTCAATAGAAGATTTGGGTCTTCGTATTGAAACCAAGATCCCTCCAACCCAAACCTTATAATATTCTAAGTTAAGGCAAGGCGTGACTCTTATTTTATCCGTGAATTGGCAAGGCGAAGTGCATCGCGCTCGGTTGAACTTATGAAGCTCTTGCCCTGCCTTAGGGATCCCCAGAGTGAACTCCTCTTGCTCAGGTCCTGTATGGGGGTTGCTAAGTTGCTTTTTGGGTTACGGACCTGCCAACCCCCCATGATGGATGAAGCAGTGTCATGTTTTGACAAGGGGCTAAGGGAAGCCATTGAAGACATAGTGGTATGTGGGGGGCCTTTCTTCGGTGACCTACAGTGGCGGATGGCGTCTTTGCCATTGCGTATGGGAGGATTATGGCTCCTCTCTGCGAAGGATGTCGGCATGTATGCGTTTGTGGCGTCGCGAGCTCAGTCCTGGAACCTTCAAGACCACATCCTACGGAATAGCGGGGTTTTCGGCGCAGACTTGGACTACGTGCAGGCCCTCGAAAAGCTAAGTGACTATCTCCCAGGTTTTGATATTGGCGGTTTTTCTAACAAGGACACCGCCCCCCCCCCCCCCCCAAAGCCTCAAAAAACTTTGGCGAATGCCCTTTATGGCAAAATCGCTCAGAGCCTGGGTGAAGTTTTTGGTCTGTCCCCCCGTCAGAGGGCAGTTATTGAATGCTTGCAAAGCCCCCATGCTCAAGATTTCCTGACCGTTATCCCGATCGAAGGTCTAGGCCAAAGCATGTTCGCTATTGAATACTGGGCCATTCTTAAATATCTTCTGATGATCCCAATGTACCAAGAGGATGAAATATGTCCGATTTGCCGTAAGGCCTGCCTGGATGAATACGGGGAACATGCGGTTCATTGTAAGGAGTTACCCGGTTTCAAATATCGGCATGATTGGGTTCGAGACATTCTGTGGGATATTTTAAGACGGGCTGGGATCTCAGCCAAAAAGGAGGCCCCTGTGAACTTCCTCTCGGATCCAGCAGAAGGGCGATCCACCCTACGACCAGCAGATCTCCTTGTCTTTGGGTGGGCCGGGGGGAAGCATGCTTGTGTTGACCTGACGGGTGTATCTCCCCTAGTTGGGCTGAGGGATAGTGGCTTTGTAGCAGGGCAAGCGGCCCGGAAAGCAGAGACAAAGAAGGTAGAAAAACATGCTAAAGCCTGCGAGGAGAACCAACATGTTTTTGTACCCTTGGCTTTTGATACCTTTGGCTCATTGGCACCGGAGGCTATCCGTTTCCTGACGAGGGTTCAGCGGGTTATTCATAGTAGTGTCTCGGTTCCGGGTGGGCAGGGTTACGTTTTTAGCAGATTAGGATTTGCTATTCAGAAAGGGGTGGCGGCGCAGCTTGTTGACCGCCTACCCGTTATCTTAATGTAATTTTCTTTGTCCTGAAAAAAAAAACCATATTGATGTTTTAGTTATTCCATGCCAAAAGAAAATTGTCTGAAATTGTCCAACAATAAACTACAACCACAACCACAAAGATTTAAAAAGTGGGCTCCAGCCTAGTTTTCACATCCTTCATCGCCCACTGGAAGATCCTTCACCACCTCAGCAACCTTGGCATCAACCGCCTTCACCTCAGCATCCTCAGGATCCTTAGCCACATCCTCAGGATGAGCAATAAGAGCAGGCTCATAAACCACTTCTTTTCCGCCCAGGCTTCTGATCTTCTCCTTCCAAGCATCAACATCCCAGGCATCCTGATTGAACCCTGGGTCCTTGGCTTGGAAAGCCATTTTTACCCTGGCCTAAAAGTCAGAAATAGTGGCAGACTTTATGAGCCCATTCCTATGATCTTGTGCCTCCTTCTCCTGATCCAACATGACCTGAGCATTCTCTCCCTTCACTCACTTCAGTTCAGCCTCAGTCTCTACCAACTTGCTCTCAGGATATTTGCTCTTGTCACGAGCAATCTTCTGGACATCCTCAAGCTTGGTCTGGGCCTGATGAAGTTCATTGGCAACAACATCCAAAGATTTTGACAGATTTTCATGACCCTAACAAAAGAAGGCAAGGAAAGGTAAGTATTTCGGAGTTTTTATTACTAACATGTCAGTGCCATCCTTAGGATAGGTCCATACGTGGAGAGTGAACTAGGAGATTTTGTTCAAAACATCATCAAAGCCTAAACCCTCAAAGGAGGTGATCTCTGGAGCAATAGCAGAAGCAGCACTTGCCTTCCTCTTCTTTGAGGCAGCAACCCTAGACTTGGGTGGTTGGATGAAGGAGTAACCATCTTGGAACTAGATGGTGAGGGAGAGGTCACTTTGGTTGCCTTAACATCTAGACTGTCGATGTCATCCAAATCAAAGGAAGCAGGTTTCTTAGCTGAAATTATGACAATAGCAGGGTTAGTAAATAAATAAAGTAGTGAACATCCTCAGAATGTAACATAACATACTCACCAGACATCTCAGAGGCTTGACTAGTGGTATAACTCTCTTCCACTTCAAAGGTCCATCCTGATTCAGGTAAGTCATAAACAGCTTTACACCGAAGGTAAGCGTCGTTCAGAGGAGAAGCAAACTTGGAAAACGAAGCACCTGTTAAACAAAAATTTTTAGAATGTTAACATCCTCAGGATGTAATTAATGTTTTTTATAAAAACTTTGAAAAAATTACCACTTTTTAACCAGTAAAGAGGAATCTCATCCCCATAAGGAATAGAGCTCCTCTTTACAAACAAAACTTTGTTTTCCAGTTTTTCTCAGAGCTAAGAAAAACATGAGACAGGTCCCCACCTGAAGATAGACACCATGACTTTCGACGATCCTGCTACAAACAATCAATATCTTCCAGAGTTCGGGCATGGCTTGGGAAAAAGCCATCTCTGTCACATCAAAGAAATCTTTGATGAACAAGGGAAAGGGATATCTCAAACCTAGAGAGAATGGTAAGTACAGGACACAGACCCAAGTAGGAGATGCAAAATCAGATCTTGCATGAGGGTCATAAGGACGAAACTCAGTAGAACTCAGAAAGATTTTTGAGTTCTTTAGAGCTCGAATGTCCTTATTATCGAAAAAACAGACCTCCTGTTCAGTATGACTTATGAGGTTTTGGGGAATGAAGTCACTTGAAGTTCCTACACTCCCCGAAGCTCTTGTAGATCTTTTGCCCATCTTCAGAATATTACTAATATTTTGCAGGTGTAAAAGAAAGTAGGAACAAGATGAAAAAGAAATTACCTTCTTAAAAAAGTCAAGTATGATTATAAAGGAAGAGATAAACTCTAGATATAGAGGGCATAAGGTGATGTTATGTAACGGTCATCACATAATTACCGCTGAGAAAGTAGCCGTTGTTATCTTGACAGGACGTCCCATCAAGCATCAGATAAGATATTATGGTTAAAAAATATATTACCTTGAAAGATATTAACGGTAACATAATTTTTGGGGATAATTGTTGGTGGTGTAAATCCTCAGGATGATTTTACCTCACATCCCTAGTGTAGCATCCTTAGGATGCTGAAGTGCTCAACTGACTTCAGGATGTAACTATAACTCAACATGTGCACATCCTGAGAATGGACTGACAAATTACCTTTTTTATATATATGATTGCAGGTACAACTAAGTTATAATATGGATACATAAGTACTCTCCAACGTCTATATTATAACGCTCAGTCAATGGAGTCAAAGATAGAAGAGTAACTCATACAAACCAAAGTCTATGATCGAATATGGAGTCAAAGTTGTAACCGATATACATTAAATATCGGCGAAGAATAAGGAAACAGTTGGTACAATGACTAGCTGAGGAGATACTGTTACAAACGGTCACCTGAAGACTTTAAGCAACTTAACTACATAGCAATACTGTTACAAACGGTCACCTGAAGACTTTAAGCAACTTAACTACATAGCGGATCACACGGGATTCTCCATTAACTTTCATGTATTATATAAATGGGAATGATGGATGAGTATAGGACACACATTGCTATCACTAGAACTATACACACACACTCTGCTACTTAGAACACTCACAAATTATTGTAATCTTAGATCACTCGTCCAATCATTCATCCAAAGTTGTAACATTTTTTACCATATTAATATTAACAAACAGGGCATGGGCCTAGTCTCCTCCCGAGGTTTTATGCCGGCGATCTACAATTGATAAAGGGCTTTCCTCGTACATCGAGTGTTGTTCTTTGTGTTTTAGTGCTTTACATACTTGTTCCTTGAATTTGCCAACAGTTACATCCTCAGGATATAACTGTCCATCCCGAATATTACCTTTGCCATCCCGAGCATAGTTGTCATATATTTGTTTCTTTAGCATCTTAATTAACCATTCTCAGAATATAACTAGATTACAAACTTGATTCACACTTATAACAGTCTACCTCATAATTTCTAATTTGGAAAACAAAATTATTTTTACTTAGTAATTTTTTACCAAAACAGTTGCTGCATTTGATCCTTCACCATTGCAAACATGGAAAGGAGTTCATTGTTTGATACAAAAACAGGAGGAGTGGATCCAGATGTCTCCACTGTCGGTCTAGGTGAAATTTTGGAAGTAGAACTTCTTGAGAATGCAGGTGGGGTAGCAATGTAGCATTTCTGGTAGAGGTTGAAGATGGCATGGATGAAGGAACAGTTTTCTGGTAAGAAGACATAGTTGTCAAGATTTTGTAAAATGAGTTGTTTTGGAAAAAAAGTCTTAAGAAAGTTTTTTGTTAAAATAGCACCACTTGCCCCACGGTGGGCGCCAAATTGTTTTGGTAAAAAATTACTAAGTAGAAATAATTTTGTATTCCAAATTAGAAACTGTGAGGTAGAGTGTTATAGATATTAAACAAGTTTATAATTTAGTTATATTCTGAAATGTTGTATATGGATGCTAAAGAAAGCAAAGATATGACAATTATGCTCGGGATGGCAAAGGTGGAATTCAGGATGGACATTTATATCTTGAGGATGCAACTGTTGGCAGATTGAGAAAAATAGGTTAAGGTTGACGAATGTGAATGCAATGCAACAAAAGAACATCACTCGATCTACGAGAAAAGCCCTTGATTAGTTATAGATCGCTGGCATAAAACCTCGGGAGGAGACAAGGCCCCTGCCTTGTTTGTTAATATTAAAATGGTAAAAAAATGTTACAACTTTGGATGAATGATTAGACGGGTGTACTAAGATTACAATGATTTGTGTGAGTGTTCTCTAAGTAGCAGTGTGTGTGTAGTTCTAGTGATAATCATATGTCCTATAGTTCATGAAAGTAAAAAAGGAGATCCCATGTAATCTGCTGCTTAGTTAAATTCCTTTATGACTTCAGGTGACCGTTGTGGCAGTTTCACCACAGTTATACGTTGCACCAGCTATTTCCTGGTTCTTCGCCGATATTTAATGCATATTGGTTACAACTTTCACTCCATCTTTGGTCTTGGACTTTGGCTTGCAAGAGTCATTCTTCTATCTTTGACTTCTCTGACTGAGTATCATAAAATAGACGTTGGAGAGCAGTTACGTGTCCATATTATAACTTAGTTGTACCTGCAATCATATCATATAAAGAGAATTTGTTGTCCATCATCAGGATGTGCACATGCTGAATTATAGTTACATCTTAAAGTTAGTTAATGAGGTAAAACCATCTTGAGGATTTTCACCACCAACACTAACTACTTTGGAACATCATCAGTAAACATGACACAGCAACAACAACCACCATAAGTTACACCAATTGTCAGTCAAGCCACATCAAGCTCAGGTCCAATTGTGTTAGAAACTTCTAACATGAATAATGTGATGGCTGAGGTAGCACAACATGTTGCCTTAGTTTCTACATTAGTTGCATTATACAATGTACTTGGGGCTAGTCAGATTGAAAATAACAATCTAACCAATGAAGATTATGTAACACCTCGAGGTGTTACGGGTCTCGTAAACGGGTCGGGTCGTACCCGACCACCCAAATATTTAAAGTATAATATTCAAGTTTGAATCTCGTAGCCGAACGTCTTTAAGCTTCTAATAAATTCAGCACCAAACGTTCCCAAATCTGTTGTTATACCCGCTGCCAAACGCATTGTGTACGATTCTATTCTCGCATCCATACACCTTATGTCCAGCTACAATCTGTGTAGCCAAACACCCCCTATTCTACAATTGACTTATAAAAAGTCTACTCCTCCTTTATTACCCTACAGACAAACGAAAACACACACACACTCGTGTGTTTCAACGAGAGCAGCATGGTCACTGGAGAGCCATGGCGGCCGTTGGCGCCTCCGCTGCCTCCGGTCAACGCCGCCTCCATGTCCAGAGCCGTCTTCTGTTTCCGGTAAGCCCTCTTCTTCTCCAACAAACTCCATCCTCCTCCTACTCGATAACCTTCTCCTCTGACCGGATATTAAACCCAACCTCTGTTCCTCTGGTTGCTACGCGGTGTGGAGACAGTCACCGGTCATGGTGACATTCGTTAGGTCTGTATAACCGGCAACCCAATCTTAACAAACAATCCACCTCTTTGTTCTAAGTAATCTTTTCTATGAACCCGATAACTAAACTTACCCGGTAGACCCAACCTGTAAACCTTGTTCCTCCTGTTACCGAGCCCAAACCATTACCATAACCCTTCTCTTCTGTTTTTGTTTTGAGTGCGACGAAGAGAGTCACTGGAACAGTCACCGGAATCGGTGACTGTCGTAAACCCTTATAAACAACCGAGTCCCATCACCTCTATTCTTTGTTTGTATCGGTTATTGTCGACTTGGGAACCCTTGCTTCTGTTTCTGTTTCAGACCCATCGGAACCATATTGAAACCCAAACCGAACCAACAAATCATTCCCTTTATGTTTTGATAATTAGACAGTCACCAAGATTCAATGACTGTCATCGGACATCGAACCCTTCTGCTTATGTTATAAACCTTGATAACCAACCGAACCCACCCCCAAACTTGTCCGGTTGTCTCATATATATATATATATATATATATATACATGTTGATGAATGTTTGTTCATGTATTGTGACAGTTTGCTTGGGTCTTCGGTCGGCTCCCGACGTGTTTCCGGTAAAGGTTCGGGTACCAAACCCACTTGTAATATACAACTATTACACACACCCTTCGGTGTTTGTGTGTGGTGTAATATGTATGAGCAAGAGATAGGATTTTGCTAGACACGATCATAACCCGAACTCTGATTATATTTCCGGTCAGATTCCAGTTATTATCTGATGATACTCCAACCCGTATTAAAAGCCGATCAAAATGTGGTATGAAATACATAATTATCATTTGGTTATTAGATATATAATCTCTTGATAATTAACATATCTTTACGATTATTGATTGCGAGGTAATATTAATCATATCGGGAATATGAGAGCAATACCGAGTTGATTCAGTGACTCGGTCAACACCCGGAATAGAACCCGGTCCAATAGCTAGACGAGGATTATTAGAATTATACGAATATATATATAATACGGGAACGTACGGACTTGATAATAATAATAAGAGAATAATAAACATATATAAAATATATATGTTTATATATATACGATTCGATATATAAAACGATATACTAGACTCGGGTTAATAATAATATGCTCTGCCGAACCATCATCCAGGTAAGTTCGTGTCTAGAGTTCTTTAGGTTCGTGTGCCAAGCTGTAATGGCCAGCTTTATTAGCTACGAGTTCCAAGCTGTAATGGCCAGCTAGATTTAGGATGTCCGTGTCGTGTCAATAATGAACCCCGAGTTTAGGACTATCTAATATATACCGAATTCTGTATGTATAAATTGTATATATGATATATATCCTAAGTATTACAATCTAACAAGTCCCATGTGTAACAGGTATCGATATATATATGAAATATAATTATAATAAGAAGATTAGCTAGAAGATATACGTAAACCTGTGAGTATCGTGAACTCCCCACTTTTACTGTTTTATTAATGTTTTCGGGGGAATACATGTCGTTTATTAGAAAACCTAGAAATGCTTTACATAATAGAATAATTACTAATAGAGGTTATATAATAGAAAGGGGATAATAGAAACGACAAGGACAATACTGACCGGTATATCGCCATTTCCTTTCTTGTCCAAGTAGAGGACAAGAACCAGTCTTACCCGAGTAGAGGGTAGGAATAATTGTATTTACCATAAGCAGAGTGGTACCATCGATAGGAATGGAAACTAGTAGAATATAATCGGAATAATATATTAGAATTGACATATAATCAAACTGAAATGATAGAATATATTTTCCCCTTCAGAAAGTATAATCTGTAAAGCATGTTTATAAAAGAATGTTTTATATAAAAGAATTATAAATAAACGAACTGGCCATTCACTTTATAAAATACACGACCTCACCAACTTTATGTTGACAGAAACTATATTTGGCATGTGTTTAGGTAACCCAACAGATATGATGACGTGGATCCTGGAAGAGTAAAGACTGTTATGATCCGAATCCGCTGCGTAGCTCTGAAACCCGACCCGACGACCCGGCACCGACGCCAGGGTCGTTACAGATTATGCCCAAATTGATAAAGAAGAAATGGAATTGATTGATATCCAGTGGGCGTTTGCATGTGTCATGAGAAGAGCTACAAAGTTTATTGGGAAAACTGGTAGAACTGTAAGTCCATAATCCTCTCTGGGGTATCAAGCACACCCAATCAAGTGCGGAAAACAAGATTGAGTGTAAGAACAACTAGGAAGAAATGAAAACCAAATGATTGTATTGCTAAAGTGCACACGACTTCCAAGAGTTGTCTGGTACACTGAGTTGGAATACAAGAAGCAAGAGAATAAAACTAGTAAAATCACAAGCAAACCCAGAATGTTCATGGAACCCCTTATTTATAGTTGCATAGGGCGGTTCAATACAAAGGCCCAAAGGCCGAAACTGTAAATGAAGAATTTTAGCTTTAAACAGGAAATCTGACCATACAAGACACGAATCACAACACACTAATTACGCTTTTCAACATCATTTTCATAGATAACTTGTTTAATATTGATTACATAAACTGATTACAAGTTAATCTAAAAGCAATCTCACAGACTCAATCTAGAGAGCACACACCTGACCTTAACACACACAATGACCAACAACTCTTAAACATGAAAACAAGCAAAACAAATTTATACAGTCTGAACATTCGCCCATTTCCAAGGTACGAATGTGGAATTCTTCCACATTCGTCCATTCCTATGGTACGAACATAGATATCTTCAGTGTAGATTCCACCTTCGCCCTTCTGTACTTCACATTCGACCATGTATATCTACCTTCGACCTTCCTGTTTCTACCTTCGACCTTCCATAAACTCTAACACATGTTAATATTTACAATCCGAAGCATTAGTCACATAAAGTGCATCTACAAACTCCCCCTCGACTATTGCTCGGATTGCCTTCATGCTTCATCCATCTGAATGTTCATCAACTTGATCCTCAGCTGTTTCTTTTGATCTTTTGTCATCTCTAGTTCAAGTTTCCTCTTCGTCGATTGCTTCGGTACTTCAGCTACCTTCACCTGCTTGCCCAACTTCTGCTCAAGATTGCTACCGGAGTTGATATCATAAGCAAAACATACTCCGACAACCTGTTGATACTTCTTTGCTTGTGATGCATCATTGGGATCACTATAAATCGGGTTGTAGTAAAGCATGATGATGTCTTCAAAAGTACTGTTAATGAGCCACATTGGGTCAAAAACATGTATCTTCTTATACGCATCCTTCCCATCTCTCAGCACAATAACTGCTTTAGCATTCCTCCAATCATAATACCAGAAAATGAAATCATTACTGAAGTGTTGTTGAATTGGCATTAGAGGAATCTTTCTCATAACTTCAGGAGCTTTGTATATCAACGTCACTCTCTTCTTACCCGTCTTCGGATCAACATCCCTATGAACCTTCCTTCTTGGGTATTGTAGATGAAGAATTTTAGCTAAAAACAGGATATTATGATCATACAAGTCACAATTCCAGGTGCGGAAACCCTAGAATTGAACAAAACGATAATACGCAAATCAAAACACGTAAGACACCTTTTCAATCTCAATTTTCTTAGATAACTTGATCAAAACATGTATACAATCAATCTACAAGTTAATCTAGACCAAACATAAACAATCACACTCTAGAGAGAAACCTGACCTCGACACACACACATTCAATAACTACTCTAAACATCAAAATGAACAAAACCTATATATAGTTGCTGCAGGTTCGCCCCTTATCATGGTGCGAATGTGGACAATGTCCACATTCGCCCACTTCAAAGGTACGAACCTGGACTTTCTTCAGCCTTCTTTCACATTCGTCCAGTCTGCCCTTCCTTCGCCCTGTCAAACACACATTCGCCCATACTTAAACCACATTCGCCCCTTCAGATTACATTCTAACATATGTTAACATCTAATCCAATCACTAGTCGCAAAACGTGCATCTACAAACTCCCCCTCGACTATTGATTGGATTGTCTTCGTTCTTCGTCCATGATCTTGTTCAACAACTTGAGTCTCAGCTGCTTTTTCTGGTCTTTAGTCATCTCAGGCTCAAGCTTACGTTTCACAGAATGCTTAGGCACATTAGTCATCTTCACCATCTTTCCCAACTTAGTATCCAAGTTGCTTCCAGAGTTTATATCATATGCAAAGCAAACTCCAACAACTTGCTGATACTTCTTCGTTTGTTCTGCATCATTGGGATCACAATGTATTGGATTGTAGTAAAGCATGATAATATCTTCAAACGTGCAATTGATAAGCCACATTGGATCAAACACGTAGATCTTCTTGTAGTTATCCTTTCCATCTCTTAACACGATCACTGCCTCTGCCTTCCTCCAATCATAATACCAAAAGATGAAGTCTGCACTGAAGTGTTGTTGTAAAGGCATCAATGGAATTTTCTTCATCACTTCAGGCGCTTTGTAAATAAGAGTAACCCTGTTCTTTCCAGTTCTCGGATCAACATCTCGATGAACTTTCCTCCTAGTGTACTGAGGTTTAAACATGTTCCATTTGGTTCTACTTTCCCAGACTAACCGATCAGCAAACCAACCAACAGCCGTATTGTTAACTGAAGCACCAGTCATAGGGAATCGACAAATGTCTCTTACCGCCCAATACGGTAGAGTTAATAGATCATGAAATCTGTAAAAGTAGAAAATTTCTGATTCCCATTTGACTGCCAAACATTTCAATCTACCAAGATACTTCCAACCAAGAGCTCTGCCTTTGAACTTCTGGTTGTGATAACTGTAAAATCCACCTTGAGCTTCCGGCTTAGGTCGTTTATCATCAGCTTCTTTCAACTTCTGTAATAATGTTTTCAAATCATCATTCTGATTCGAAGGTTTCTGCTGATCATCACCAAACACTTTCTCAACGAACTCCTCACTTCTCTTTTCTGCTTTCTTTCTAGCTTCTCTATATCTGAGTTCAGTAAAGTTTGGGAATACCTCATTCTCATTGTTCTCCCTGAACTATTGTGGATATTCTTCGTGAGTAATATCCTAAATCTCAATCTCTTCCATTTCAGGTGTATGCTTATCATCAGAATGATTTCCAATATCCTTTTCAGGAATATCTGGAATCATCTGATCCATCATAATCTCCTCCAATGACTTCCCTACTCGCTGTGCAATACCCTCTAAGATCTCCTTGGCAACAGCAGCAGGTACTTCACCCTCTTCCAAATCAGGGTCATTATATTCAAGTTCAAACCTCATATCTTCCCTTTGAAAGATTTCGGCGAACTTTCCTGTGAACTCTATAGTCCATTCCCATCTATCAAGCATCTCTCTATACACTTTCTTTGCATCATCAGTCAACGATCTAACTTTCTCGTTCCAGAAAATACTTTCATCTGAATCTACGTTCTCACTTCCTTTCTTTTTCTTTGAACTAGATTCTCCAGCCTCACCTTTCTTTGATTTTCTCTTCTTAAACGAAAACTTACTCGTATCATCTCCTCCATTATCATCACTATCATCACGGTTATCATCAATATCCTTACTTCCTGATCCCTCAGCATCATCATCATCCTTATCATCTTTCTCACCTTCATCGTCAAAACTTTCCTCTGATTCATCATCCACATTATCATCCTCTTTTTCTTCATCCGAAGGCTCAAAATCAACTTGCTCTTCTTCTCTTTCCTTATCCTCTTCTCCTTCTTTTAACTTCGGAGCTTCACCATATAGTTTATCCAGCAAATCACTCAGACGCTTGTTTTCCTTCTAAAGTTCTTTGTTGTCAACCTTCACAAGCTTAATCATTCTTCGATTTCTGTTGCATTTAACCTCAAGATCCTTATTCTCTTCTTCAAGTTGTTTAACTTTCTTCTCGATCTCATCTTGGTTAGTTTTGGATGCAACGACAATCTGAAGCATCTTTTCTTCATTCTTCTTAAACTTACTAATCTCAGCCTGTTGTGCAACGATCATTTTCATCATATCATCCATCTTCTTGTTAACCTGTTTCATGACATCATCCGAAACAGTAACTTTGGATGCTTTGGATGATTCAACTTCTTTAGCCTTTCCTTTCTCAGGATTATTGAACATATTCAGGACATTCTCTAAAGCAGTTTCAAAATCAGGAACTGGTACTGCTTCAGATTCTTTACTCTTCTTTTGCTTCTTTGTCACAGGTGAAGATAACTTCGATGATGTACCTGCTTCAGGTATCTTCTTTCCTTTAAGCAACTGATCAATCTCTTTTACTCTTAACTTCTTAGTACTTGACTTCTTGGCCATCGACTTATGTTTTGGTTTCTTCAAGTTCACAACCACAGTCGATCCTTCAAAATCATCAATGTTAACACTTAAACCTTCATCAACATCAACTGGCTCTTTCTTTAACATCTCTTCAACAGTCTTGTTCAATAATTCAGACTCTCCAACCGCAGTGGCCTTACGCTTGGTAGTCTTTACACGCTCTTCCTCTGAATCCCACTGTTCATCAACTTCTGTTTCTTCTGAATCAACAGAATCCTTATTAACTAAACTTGTGCCTTTCTTAGCAGTCGTCTTCTTTCGAGTAACTTGTTTCTTTGAGGAACCCTGATCAACCTTTGCCTTGCCCTTCCCTTTGGCTCCAGCATTTACAACTTGTCTCTTCCTCTTAGTGTTTGCATCAGCATAAACCAGAGGATCATCATTGTCTGAGTCACTGTTATCATGCCTCGCTTTGTTCAATCCTGGGTCAGTGTAACCCGGATTAACCAAAGCTCCAAACAATCTTCTATGAGGTGGCTTCTCGTTATCAGGCACACCTTTATAACCCTTCATTCTCACAAGCGTTCTAATGGTCATGTGATCTTGACCCAAAATCATCGTCGGATCCTTCCTCAAATCAGGATACTTGTGGTCGAAGATCATCATCAGAAACCTTGGATATAGCATGAACTTCTTGCTCTTTAAACCTTTAAGCATCTCTAGCATATGATCCAATATCATACCAGAAACATTAAATGGTTTGTTAAGCGTCAACACAACCATTAATGAACTTAGGCTTTTCCTCATAACATCATACCCACCGCTTACACACCCAAACACATGTATGATCACGTGTGCAAAGTACTTGAACTGCACACGGAGCTTTCCTTTATGCATCGCTCCATCTGTGATCGGACCCTTATACTTCATCCTAAGAAAGCAGGCTCTCTGGTCGGTCCATGATAGTTCTCTGGGATCAGTACTTGTTTCAAACTTAATCTTCAACGCCTCTCTGATGTCCTCTTCTGTTAAGAACATCTCCATCCCCTGAATAGTGCTTCGAATCACAGTTTGATCTTCCCAGAAATCATATCTTGCGTTCTTGTAAAAATCCTCCACGATGTCTTTGTAGATAATGGCAGGTGTAGCTAAGGCATGAATGATTCGGCTTTGCCTTAAGAAATCCACAATCCTAGAAAATTCCGTGTTCTTCACCACATCGCCAACGTAAGCACAACAATTAAGCGACGGTTCGAACGGCCATGCTTGTGGAATATTCTATGCCTCTGGTACAACATTCTCCACTGGTAATTCAATATTCTCGGGTTGTTCAGCCATTCTGCAAAACAAACATCAGAAAATACGTCAAAACACAATAACGACAAAATTTAAAAATTTTAAGTTTTTCTGATTTCCACTTTCCCCCATTTTTGATGGTCGAATGTGGAATTTATGGTTCGAAGGTAAACATTTTGGTACGAATGTGGAAATAATCAAGTTAAACATCACATTCGCCCGATCTAGAACACCTTCGTCCTCAGTTCTCTACATTCGCCCATTTGAGTATGGACGAATGAAAAACTGTTCTACCCAAAATTTGAAAATTTTATCAATTGTGATTTTGCTTCTGATTTTGATTCATTTGTGAACTAAAATGGCCAACTAAGACACGTTCATCATCAATTTATCTTAACATTCAGTTTTTATTAGTTTTCCTAAGGAATTAGGGTTTATCTTATTCAAACCAACGATTAATCATCAAAAACAACGAAATAAACTAATTCCTATTAACTTCTCCCCCTAAAACTAATAACAGCTGAATCCACAGCAAAAGTCCTCAATGAAACAGTCCAGATTTTGTCAGTTTGGCAAAACTAGGGTTCGTAAACTAAAAACCCAATTCTAATCTTATCTGAGGTCCATTACCTGTAATAATTGAATCAAAATGATCAGTAATAAACAGGTAACAAGATTCGAAGGCAAAAGAAATCAAAGCAACAAGTTCTTGCACAAATGAAAATTTTTGAAAAATTAACAGAATGAGGTTCGAAAGTGGCTTTGGCTATTTATAATAAGCTACATTCGCCCGTTTATGGTGGACGAATGTGGGAAATTTCTACATTCGTCCAATCTAAATGGCCGAATGTAAAAATGTAACACCCGAATGTGAAAAATTTGTATAAAAAGTCACATTCGTCCAACCCAAAAGGCACGAAGGTGCAAAAATTTCCACATTCGACCTAATTAAAGGGCGAATGTGAAATGGAAATTTCTGAAAATTTTGCCAAATCACGAAATCGAATCCCGTTCAACATTTTTCAACCAGTTAAGTCTCAAACACTAATTATTGCACTTTAGAATGATACAAAGCCCAGATGGTTTCATAAAATCTCAGAAATTGACCATCAAACACCGTCGGTTATCTAAAAATAAAGCAGAAATGTAAAACTTTTGGTTTTTCTGAAATTTATATCAAAACACACCTAAAATCTTTTTGAGTTTTGTATCATTTTGACAATGAAAGTAAAATGCATCAATGTAAATAAAGTAGTAAACATTTTGTGATGTTCGGTAAGAGGATTATATCAGTTGTTTGAGAAATCCGATCACAGCGTTGATCTTTTTGTTTAATATTATCATTCGAAACAGTATGTGACACGGCAATTGCTGATATTGTGGTCCACATAAGCTCACATGCAGACTATTACGCAATGCTATAACATGATACAATTTAGGTGTATTAGACTAACACATTGTGGTTCCCACACACACGACATACTCCCGTATCATGTAATTACACAAAGCTTCCTCGTAACGCGTGATTATGCCAGAGTTATCCGTTTAAAGTTACAAAGTATATAGCACAGAGGTGTACAGGTCAGCAAACGAATGCAGCAGAGTAACATGTGCATATATACTAGGTTGAGGCTGATATCAATTACTGATTTGCATCAATAACCTGAACTCGAATTTCCAACTGGTACTGATGTGCCTCCAAAATATAAACTTGGATTCTGAGGAATCTGTGATATTTTAGCTTTCCTCTTTTCCTCAAGCTCTTTGTTCTCCAGCTTCTGCACAAACTCATTGATAGTCCAGAATTTGTAAGCATCCTTCTCTTTGAGAACTTCCACATGCTGATCCCAGTATGGTGGTAGAGCATCTGCAAACTTGTCCACCAAATCTGTCATAGGAATCTGTATACCATAACTAGACAACTCAGTTAGTAAATGACAATATCTAGGAGTTAATTCTTTTAGAGTTTCATTTCCAACATAAGTAAAATTCTCAAACTCCTTTCGTAACTCCTCCATCCTCAACCTTCTCGTCTTTTCATTCCCATCATGCCTATTCTTGAGCACGTCCCATAGTTGCTTAGACGTAGTGCAAGTCCCAAACTGATGTAGTAAGTCGTTTGTGATCGCCTGAGTCAACTGGGAATAAGCTTTCTTCTCCACAGCAAACTTCTTTTTCTCCTCCTATGACATACTCTCCAATGGAACTGGTTCACCGGTGTTCTCCAAAACCGGTGCAGTGTAACCTCTAGCAATCATCCTCCATGCCACTGCACCCTCCACTCCATGCCTTCCAGATGGATCTTAAACTTTTTCTGCCACTGATTATATTCTTGCATGTCCATGAGCTTGGGTGGCCGATTCCCACTTCCTGAAGATAAGTCATTTATCAGTGTGGAAATAGCATTGGTAGTTTGAGTATTTACCACCGCTGCTGCTACTCCCCAATAGTCAGGATGTGGTGCTGGAGGTGCAACACTTTGAGGCATCGAGCTAGTCATTGCTATGTAATTGATCGGTTGCGAAGACTGTGTGCTCGTCTTTTGTGCTGCCACTGTCCATGGGTCCATCACTTGTTGTTGTGGTTGTGTTGTTGCTGGTCTCGGGGTAGTCGGAAAATTCCACATGATATTCATGAACTTCGAAAATCACAACACTTAGAAAATTTTCCAAACTCAGATCTACGTTCGCCCAAACTGGTCTACTTTCGTCCAGAAACAGTCCACGTTCGTCCAAACAGTAACACACGATGGTAGAATATGAACAGAATGTAGAATATCAAAATCCAATTTTCACTTTCATCCGAAATGTCTCAGGTTCGACCACTCTAATTCCACATTCGCCCGCCCGATCAATCGAATGTGGAAATGTATACCCGAATGTGAAAAATTCAAACTCAAACTTCCAGGTTCGACCAGAATGACCCTACGTTCGACCAGAAACTACTCACTCTCGCCCATTCTAGGTCAGGTTCGCCCACAACATCACACATTCGACCATTTTACTTCTGAAAAACGGTTACACTTTGAAAAACGGTTATTTTGATCTCTGATTTTCAAAAGTTTATGGATTTGGATGATCTTTATCAGGTTTTGATTCGGAATTGATTTGGAACAACTTTAATTCTTGGAAAACTTGATTTTATCCACAAATTCAACTCTAAATCAATCAAAAACACTCAAAAACCATTTTCAATCAAAAACAAATGTATTAATCAGCTCTGAGATTATCAATTTTGTTGTTGTATGATCCGTATGGCTTTGATACCACTTTGTAGTTGAAAGAATTTAGCTAAAACAGGAAAATATGATCATACAAGTCACAAATCTAGGTGCGGAAACCCTAGATATGAACAAAATGATAATACTCGGATTAAAACACGTAAAACATCATTTCAAAGGCATTTTCATAGATTAACTTTGATAAAAACTTGTTACAATTGATCACCTAGTCAATCTAATCAAGTCACACACTATCACAAACTTAACCTGAACCTGACCTCAAAACACACACGAACTAAAACTCTTTCTAACTTGAAAACACACAAAATCTATATATAATATCTGCACATTCGCCCCTTTACATGGTGCGAATGTGGACTATGTCCACATTCGCCCACTACAAGGTACGAATGTGTATCTCTTCAGGTCAGTCTCCACTTTCGCCCATTTCTTCTTCACTTTCGCCCATATACTCCACCTTCGGCCCATCAGGATTTCACTAACACATGTTAATTAAGCTAATCCAATCACTAGTCGCACTTCGTGCATCTACAATATTGAAAGACCCAAGACCACACAGGCTTGGATCCCCTGAAAGAACTGACATGTTTACTTGATGTGTGCAGGGAGCTTCAGCTGGCCCTATTAACAATCTTTGGATTGTTGATAGTGAAGCTTCAGGCCACATGACAAGGGACTTAGCATTGCTGTTCGACGTGAAGAATATCAATGGAGGTTATGTTGCATTTGCTGGGAACAAAGGAAGTTACATCACGATGGAGGGAAGCGTGAGTAACGGGATTGTGAGTTTCGAGAGGATATCGTATGTGAAGCAGATTGATTATAATCTGTTGATTGTCAGTCAGATATGTGACAAGCAATTTTCTGTTTATTTTGATGATAAATCTTGTTATATCCTCAAACCGGGCTTCAAAATTCCAAAAGAGTGGGTTATGTTGAAGGCACCTCGAGTCAACAATCTCTATATTCTTGATATGTCCAAGGCAATGACGACCCAGGGGCAAGTGACATGTTTGCTATCAAAAGCTACAGAGAAAGAACCAATTATGTGGCATAGAAGGATGGGACATATTCACCTGAGGAAGATGAACCACTTGGTGAAAAATGGGCTTGTCGATGGCGTAAATGTTAAACATTTCCATTTGAACGACAAGTGTGTAAGTTGTAAGAAAGGAAAGCAACACAAACAACCCCATAAGGTGAAGAAAGTAAACTCTGTTGAGATGCCACTTGAACGGTTCCATATGGACCTATTCGGACCTGTCAAACATAAAAGTCATCTTGGGGAGCTTTATTTTTTAGTTGTTACTGACGACTATTCAAGATTCTCATGGGTAATGTGTTTGCATCATAATAGTGACACCTTTAATAATCTGAAAGTTCTGTTCACTCGATTGGAGAATGTCTATGGTCTAATGATCAAGAGAATTCGGAGTGATAATGGGACGGAGTTCAAAAATGCCAAGATGGATGATCTTTGTGAAAACAAAGGAATTCATCATGAATATTCTGCTCCATATACCCTCAACAGAACGGTGTTGCTGAACGGAAAAACAGGACTCTCATAGAAGCGGCAAGAACAATGCTAGCAGACTCGAATCTTCCAGTAATGTTCTGGAACGAGGCGATTTATGCGGCAAATTATACACTAAATCGGGTCTTAACGGTGAAGAAGTTTGGCAAAACTTCTTATGAGCTGTTACACCGAAGAAAGCCGAACTTGGAGTATCTAGAACCTTTTGGGGCTCCGTGCACTATGTTGAATCCAGGCGAAAAGTTTAGTCCAAAAGCTGAAGAGGGTTACTTTGTTGGATATGCAACCCCACTCAAACGGGTATTCAATAAAAGAACTCGACAGGTGGAAGACTGGGCAAACGTTGAAGTTCAACGGTATACTCAGAATGTGCAAGGAAATGGTCCCGATTGGACGTTTGATTACAAAGACTTCTTTGAATCATTCAATCTAGATAGCTTGGTTGAAGAGGCTGTTATCCGATTACTTTACGAGTGTGAAAACGCAGCGACTTCACCATTGGTGCGTCCGATCACCGTAACTCCTCCAACAGCTTCTAATGATACCAATGTTCCTGTACCAGAAGAAGAAGTGTTTCAAGAGGCTTCAACTACTTTAGATACTTCAGAATCGAAAGATGATGGATATTTCGAAGAAGTTATTCTTGAACATGCAACAGAGGCACCACCAGTGAACCCAAATCCAGATGTTGCTTCATCGTCCAACACGGGTCATAATCTAAAATGCATTGCAGTCAAATGGGAAACTGGAATTCTGTACTTCTATAGATTCTATGACTTGCTAACTCTACCGTACTGGGCGGTAAGAGATATATGCAGATTCAGGATGACTGGTGCATCTGTGAACAACACGGTGGTTGGATGGTTTCATGACAGATTGATTCCGGAGAGTAGGACAAAGTGGAGTATGTTTAAACCACAATACCTGTAGATGCACGTTTTGCGACTAGTGATTGGATTAGATGTTAACATATGTTAGAATGTAATCTGAAGGGGCGAATGTGGTTTAAGTGTGGGCGAATGTGCGTTTGACAGGGCGAAGGAAGGACAGACTGGACGAATGTGAAAGAAGGCTGAAGAAAGTCCAGGTTCGTACCTTTGAAGTGGGCGAATGTGGACATTGTCCACATTCACACCATGAAAAGGGGCGAACCTGCAGCAACTATATATAGGTTTTGTTCATTTTGATGTTTAGAGTAGTTATTGAATGTGTGTGTGTCGAGGTCAGGTTTCTTTCTAGAGTGTGATTGTTTATGTTTGGTCTAGATTAACTTGTAGATTGATTGTATACATGTTTTGATCAAGTTATCTATAAAAATGGAGATTGAATAGGTGTCTTACGTGTTTTGATTTGCGTATTATCGTTTTGTTCAATTCTACGGTTTCCGCACCTGGAATTGTGACTTGTATGATCATAATATCCTGTTTTTAGCTAAAATTCTTCATCTACAAAGTCGTATCAGAGCTATACGGATCACACAACAACAAAATTGATAATATCAGAGCTGATTTGGACTTAATTTTTATCAAACTTCATCTGTTTTTGAATGAAAATGGTTTTTGATTGATTTTGAAGGTTTTTGATTTGAATTCATGGTTAAAATCAAGTTTTCCAAGAATTAAAGTTGTTCCAAATCAATTCCGAATCATAACCTGATTTAGAACATCAAAATCCACAAACTTTTGAAAATCTCAGATCAAAATAACCGTTTTTCAAAGTGTAAACGTTTTTCAAAGATGTTTTGGGCAAACCTAGAGAGAAGTGGGCGAACCTGGACCAGTTAGGACGAACCTGAGTGATTTTTGGATGAAGGTATCACTATTCAGGTCGAACCTAGGTTGTTGTGTTTGAATTTTCCACATTCGGGTGAAAATTTCCACCTTCGGTTGATCGGGCGGGCGAAAGTGGAAGTGAAGTGGACGAAAGTGATATTATTTGGGCGAACGTGGAAAAGGGGTTTGATTATTCTACATTCTGGTTTCTGTTCTACATTCGGGTCAACACAAGTGGGCGAAAGTAGATAGTTTGGATGAAAGTAGAAGGTTTTAGGGCGAAAGTAGAAAAGTTATTGGAAAATTTTCTATGTTTGGTGAATTTCGAAGTTCGTGAACATCATGTGGAATTTTCCGACTACACCGAGACCAACAATGACACAACAACAACAGCAAGTGACGATGGACCCATGGACAGTGGCAGCCCAGAAAACGAGCAATCAGTCTTCGCAACCGATCAATTACATAGCGATGACTAGCTCGATGCCTCAGAGTGTTGCACCTCCACCACCACAACATGTGACAGACTATTGGGGAGTAGCAGTCGCGGTGGTAAATACTCAAACTACCAATGTTATTTCCACACTAATAAATGACTTATCTTCAGGTAGCAGGAATCGTCCACGCAAGCTAATGGAGATGCACGAGTATAACCAGTGGCAGAAGAAATTCAAGATCCATCTGGAAGGCATGGGGTTGGAAGGCACACAGGCATGGCAGATGATAGCTAAAGGTTATGTTGCACCGATTCTAGAGAACACCGGTGAACCTGTTCCTTTGGAGAGTTTGTCAGATGAGGAAAAGAAGAAATTTGCTGTGGAGAAGAAAGCATAGTCCCAGTTGACTCAGGCGATTACTAACGATTTGTTACATCAGTTTGGATCATGCACTACGTCGAAGCAGTTATGGGATGTGCTAAAGAATCGTCTTGATGGGAATGATAAGACGAGATGATTGAGGATGGAGTAGTTGAGAAAAGAATTTGAGAACTTTACTTCTGTTGGAAACGAGACATTAAAATAGTTGACTCCTAGATATTGTCATTTACTAACTGAATTGTCTAGTTATGATATACAGATTCCGATGACAGATCTGGTGGACAAGTTTGCAGATGCTTTACCACCGTACTGGGATCAACATGTCGAGGTTCTCAAAGAGAAGGATGCTTATAAATACTGGACTATCAATGAGTTTGTTCAAAAGCTGGAGAATAAAGAGCTCGAGGAGAAGAGAAAGGCCAAAAGATCTCAGATTCCTCAGAATCCAGAGTTATATTATGGTGGTACTTCAGCAACAGTGGGAAACTCAAGTGCAGGTGGTACAGTGGCACCTCACATAGCCTGTATTTCTAGTGTCATGGAACAATCAAAACAACCCATCAACTACCTAGCACAAACCTCATCCTATTCACAACCATCATACACACCACCACCACAACAATACACAAATTCTTACATTTCACCATTCTCTCCGATGCAGCAAGCAGCATTCTATACTGCTAGCCAATCACAACAACCACCTCAACAACCACAATACATGAATCATGTGAACCAACCTAATCAGCAACCGGTGGTTTTGGAGACTTCCAATTTTGGTAATGTGACAGTAGAGGTTGCTCAGCAACATATCGCGTTAGCCTCAGCAATGGTTTCGTCATATAACGGTTTGGTTGCAAGTCAAATTGGGAACAACAACTTGACCAATGAAGACTATGCACAAATCGACAAAGAGGAGATGGAGCTGATTGACATCCAGTGGGCTTTTGCGAGTATTATGAGAAGGGCAACCGAGTTTATTGAAAAGACCGGGAGGACTGATTTGGGAACTTCTCCGAACACTACCTATGGTTTCAACAAGGAGAAAGTTACATGCTTTAACTGTGGAGGTAAGGGTCACTTCAAAAGAGAATGCACTCAGCCATCTAAGCAAGGTAACAGAAACCCTTTCAACTCAAACTATCATAACCGTCAACAACAAAACCAAAACAGACAACCAAACACAACTAACCAGAATCAAAACCAATCACCAAATAACACTAACAGAACAGTTATACCGATCACTACACCAAATGAGCAGCCACAGAATACAAATCAGAATCAAGCATTGGTGATTCAGCAGGATGAACGGTTTGACTTGTCTGGGATGCAAATTGGTGTTGAGGAGATCACTACTGGTGGGAATGTGGCTTGTGTTGCCCGACAGGTTGATACTGAGGAGTCGGTGATAGTTGATCAAGATAAAGAAACTGAGAGTGAAGTTGATGAATCTGTGGAAGAGGTGAATGTGGAGACTGAGACTATTGAAGTTCAGGCTGAGGAAGCAAGTCCAGGAGTGGTGATTGACACAGTTTCTGATGTCCCTGAGGAGTGTGAGTCAGTTTATTCAGATTCAGACACTGAATCAGACACAGAGGCTAGTGTTACATATTTTGATGACGAGATTGATCAGTTGCTGGCAGAAGCAGATTTTCTGAAGACGAGGAAGTCGTGCATAGTAGATGACGCTTTCACCAGAATCGATTATTCGAAGTTTTTCGCTGGTAAGGAAACTCATTTTGCTTTGATGGCCATGACAGATCCTCCTAAACAGGTAAGTTCTGAATCTAGCACTGATGTTACTAGTGACAAATACTGTGGAACTTGTGATAGATTGACTGATGAAAACAAAGAACTTCGCGTTCAACGTGATAGTGCTATAATCAACTGTCAATCTACTCGCAAAGAATTGATTGCTTTTAACAAAGTACTTGATGGATATAAAAAGGACATTTCCAACCTTAAGAAAACTCTTTCATTAAAACAATTAGCAATTAACAACTATATTAATGAAATTGAGAACACCAAGTTGGAAATGGCCATCATTAAGTGTTTTGCTGAAAAGATCAATAAGAAATTGGAAAGTTATAAGCATATCGCTTACATTGTTGACCACATCATTGATGATCAAACCACAAATTATTCGTCTGTGCCATCTCCGGTGCTTTTTGAGAACCATAATTGTCATCAAGTGACGCCGGAGAGCTCAGTAAAATCAGACTCATCATCGGAAAATGAATCCAATACCTCAAGTGTTGGTGATCCTCATTCCGATGTGAGGCCGATTTTAGGTTTGAACAATGAAGGGGTAACAGTTGAAAATGTTGATTCAGACTCTGAGAGTGACTCTGGAAGTTACCAAAGTGCTAATGCGTGTGATATTCCAAAAGAAAATCACATCATTACTACTGAACCAGTGTCATCGTCTCAACATGTGCATCCGATGGCTAACACACATCTGCATCAGTAAATTGATACGATGTAATTATGATCTTTGATCAGTAAAAACATGAAGTTCCTCAATTCGGTAACTTTTGGTTTTGGAATTTAAGCTCTTTTAGCAAATATTATGATGAAACTAGGTCCGTAAATCAATATGACAAAAGTTTAATCAGAATATTCTGGATAACAATAACATAACAACCCGAAACCTCAGATTTTGGCAATCCTATCAAATGAAATTACGGTACTAAGACCATATGCCCATGAGGTGTTCAGCCACGAACGCGTAGTTCGTTATGTTTGAATCACTAATGCACGAAATTTTTAGTCTACGAAGCCTATCAGCACATCACACGTAATCAACACACGCCTATCCCCACTGATGTACTATCATTTCCTCTTTTTATCCTGGACATCATTTTTGGTTTTTCTAATTTTTATGACTTTTTGATTTTTCAATGATTTTGGTTTTTCTGATAAAATGACTCCCCCGTAAAATGTAAAACATATTTTTGGGTTTGAATTTTTCTGAAAAACAATAAAAACTTTTAAAGAAAATTTTAAAACTAAAAAGCGATAAACCGAGGTGCTGATTAGTCCTGTTTTTCTTTTATGTTAACTTTTAAAAGATACTCAAATCGGGATCTGTCAAAAGCTTTAGTGAACAAATCTGCACGTTGATAGTCAGTATGGATTTTGACCATATCTATCAATTCTTTAGCGTAACAATCACGGATAAAATGATATTTAATCCGGATATGTTTCGCTTTAGAATGATTGCCCGTATCTTTAGTTAATGCCATCGCGGCTTCATTATGACAGTGTATAGGGGTTTTAAGAAATTGCAAACCGTAATCCACCATCTGCTGTTGGATCCAGAGCACTTGCGAACAGCAAACTCGAGGCTGCAATGTACTCGGCTTCACCGGTAGACAGCGCGACCGAAGTCTGCTTCTTACATTGCGAGGTGACTAACCTGCTCCCAAAAAACTGGCATCCAGCTGTAGTGGATTTGCTATCCTTGTCACAACCGCCCCAATCTGCATCACTAAAAGCGATAAAATCAAAATCATCATCATTGGGGTACCAAAGTCATCTCGAGGGACAACCCTTCAGATATCTAAGGATACGCTTGACCGCCGTCAGATGACTTTGTTTCGGCTTTGATTGATAATGAGCACAGAGACATGTTGCGAACATAATGTCTGGCCGAGATGCGGTAAGATACATCAGAGATCTGATGATTGCTCTGTATGTAAACGGGTCCGTCAGCTCCCCCTTAGCGTCCACTCCAATCCAGTGATTGGGTTGAATCGGGGTATCCATCGGCTTGGAATCCTCCATCTGGAACCGGCTCAAGACTTCGGATGCGTATTTCGTCTGGTGAATGAAGATCCCCGTGGGTCTTTGGTCCACCTGCAAGCCGAGGAAAAACTGCATCTCCCCCATCGCACTCATCTCGAACTTTTCCTGCATGACAGTTTCAAACTCCCTGCACAAAAGTTCGTTAGTTGAGCCAAATATTATAACATCAACATATATCTGAACTAGAAGCAAATCATCTCCTGTTTTCTTCGTGAACAGGGTGCAGTCGACGAGTCCGCGCTTAAATCACTTTGACATGAGGTATGTACTCAGCTCCTCGTACCACTGGCGTGGAGCCTGGTGCAGACCATACAAAGCTTTGTTCAATACATACACCTTATCCCGGTGGATAGGGTCTTCAAAGCCCAGTGGTTGCCCGACATAAACCTCCTCTTTGACTTTCCCGTACAGAAATGCGCTCTTGACGTCCATCTGATACACCTTGAACTTCTTATAGGAGGCAAACACAAGAAACATTCGAATTGCCTCTATGCGTGCTACAGGTGCATAGATTTCATTGTAATCAATCCCTTCGATTTTATGGAAACCTTGTACGACCAATCTGGCTTTGTTTCGAACAGTCACTCCACGATTATCTTTCTTACACTTAAACACCCATTTGGTGCCGATCTTCTTTCTACCAGGAGGTAAATCAGTGAGCGTCGAGACCCCCAACTTCTGAAATTGTAATAAATCCTCCTGCATTGCTTCAACCCAGGCGTCCTCCAGCAAAGCGTCCTTGTATGTCCTTAGCTCGACCTGAGACACATAACATGCAAACGACCAATCATTTTGACTACCAGATTTTTTATTTTTGGCATATAAAGCTAACGCACCAAAACTTTATGGCGAATTGACATTTCTCAGCTGTCCTCTCGTCATTACATTACTTCCAGGGTCACCAATAACTTGCTCCAGCGGGTGAATACGGTGAATCCGAGATTCCGGATGTTCAGGTACAGTAACTCCCGTCTGAATAGTCAAGTTCTCAACTGTATCCAGATCATGACCCGTGTTAGACGATGAAGCAACATCTGGATTTGGGTTCACTGGAGGTGCCTTTGGTTCTGTCGCATTTTCAAGAATAACTTCTTCAAATTCTCCATCATCTTCCGATTCTGAAGTATCTAAAGTTGTATCATTGGAAGCCTCTTGAAACACTTCTTCCTCCGGTATAGGAACATTGGTATCATTAGAAGCTGTTGGAGGAGTTACGGTGATCGGACGCACCAATGGTGAAGATTGGGGCGGCTGTGACAAGTATAGCAAATCCACTACAGCTGGTTGCCAGTTTTTAAGGAGCAGGTTAGTCACCTGGCAATGTAAGAAGCAGACTTCCGTGGCGCTGTCTACCTGTGAAGCCGAGTACATTGCAGCCTCGAGTTGCTGTTCGCAAGTGCTCTGGATCCAGCAGCAGATGGTGGATTACGGTTTGCAGTTTCTTAAAACCCCTATACACTGTGACAACGAAGCCGCTATCGCATTGACTAAAGATACTGGCAATCATTCTAAAGCGAAACATATCCGGATCAAATACCATTTTATCCGTGATTGTTACGCTAAAGAATTGATAGATATGGTCAAAATCCATACTGACTTCCAACGTGCAGATTTGTTTACTAAAACTTTTGATAGATCCCGCTTTGAATATCTTTTAAAAGTTAATAACATAAAGGAAAAACAGGACTAATCGGCACCTCGGTTTATCGCTTTTTAGTTTAAAGTTTTCATTAAAGTTTTTATTGTTTTTCAGAAAAATTAAAAACCCAAAAATATGTTCTTTATTTTAGGGGGAGTCATTTTATCAGAAAAACCAAAAACATTGAAAAATTCAAAAAGACCTAAAAATTAGAAAAACCAAAAATGATTTCCAGGATAAAAAGAGGAAATGATAGTACATCAGTGGGGATCTGACACAGGCTAAAGAATTGTATAGTAATATGAGGCGTGTGTTGACTACGTGTGATGTGCTGATAGGCTTCGTAGACTAAATATTGCGTGCATTAGTGATACAAACATAACGAACTATGCGTTCGTGGCTGAACACCTCATGGGCATATGGTCTTAGTACCGTAATTTCGTTTGATAGGATTGCCAAAATCTGAGGTTTCGGGTCGTTATGTTATGGTTATCCGGAATATTCTGATTAAACTTTTGTCGTATTGATTTACGGACCTAGTTTCATCAAAATATTTGCTAAAAGAGCTTAAATGCCAAAACCGAAAGTTTCCGAATTGAGGAACTTCATGTTTTATTGATCATAGATCATTATTACATCGTATTGACTTACTGATGCAAATCAGTAGTTGATATCAGCCTCAACCTAGTATATATGCCCATGTTACTCTGCTGCATTCGTTTGCTGACCTGTACACCTCTGTGCTATATACTTTGTAACTTTAACGGATAACTCTGGCATAATCACGCGTTACGACGAAGCTTTGTGCAATTACTTGATACGGGAGTATGTCGTGTGTGTGGTCACCACAATGTGTTAGTCTAATACACCTAACTCGTATCATTTTAAAGCATTGCGTAATAGTCTGCATGTGAGATTAAGTGGACCACAATATCAGCAATTGCCGTGTCACATACAGTTTCTAATGATAATATTAAACAAAAAGATCAAAGCTGTGATCAGATTTCTCAGAAAACTGATATGATCCTCTTACCGGACATCACAAAATGGTTATTGCTTTGTTTACATTGATGCATTTTACTTTTATTGTCAAAAAGATACAAACTCCAAAAAGATTTTAGGTGTGTTTTGCTAAAATTTCAAAGAAACCAAAACTTTTTGCATTTCTGCTTTATTTTAGATAACCGACGGTGTTTGATGGTCAATTTCTGAGATTTGATGAAAACCGTTTGGACTTTGTATCATTCAAAAAGTGAAATTATGAGTTTTTGAAGTTTAACGGATTGAAAAATGTTGAACGGGATTCGAATTCGTGATTTGGCAAAGTTTTTCAGATTTTTCCATTTCACATTCGTCCCTTAATTGGGTCGAATGTGGAAAAATCTTCACATTCGGGTGTTTAGGGTTGGGCGAATGTGGGAATTTTAAACAAAATCCACTTTCGGGTGAACAGTATTCAGCTTCGTGCCATTCAATTGGGGCGAATGTGAATTTCACTCACATTCGACCACCACAAACGGGCGAATATTTTTCATCATACCAAGATCTTGTTGCTGAGAATTCCTTTGATCTTATTTCTTGTTCCCTAGTGTTTACTGATCAGTTTAAACCTTATTTCACAGGTAATGGACATGATAACAGACCAGAATTCATGATTTTAGGGCTTCGACCTAGGGTTTATAATCTGGGTTGTTTGGACTGTTTTTAATTGTTGTTTTTGATACACATTCAATCTCCATCAGTTTTAGGGGGAGAAATATCAAGGAATTAGAATTATTTCATGATTAAGTGGGTTAATTGATCGATTGAAGCATAAATCCTAATTCCTCTTTTAAAAACTGATGAAAATTGATTGATAATAACAATTGGTTGTACACGAGACTTAATCGGCCATGTAAGGTTACATACCAATCAAAATCTGGGACAAATTACAAACTTGGCAAAATTTTAAATTTTGGGATTAACAGTTTTTACATTCGTCCATGTAGAACGGGCGAATGTGGAAACAAACGGGCGAATGGGTTAAATACTGGTCGAATGTAATTTTTGTTCAAAATAATTTCACATTCGTACCAAATGATCTACATTCGTACCTGAAAATCCACCTCCGACCTTACAAAATGGGGCGAATGTGGAAAATGAAAAACTTAAAATTTTCAATTTTTGTCGTTTTTGTATTTTTGACGTGTTTTCTGATTTTGATGTGCAGATGGCTGAGCATCCCGAACACGTTGAAGCACCAGTGGAGAATATTGCACCAGATCCTGTTCAGGAAGCTGAAGCAGTTGTTCCACGTGGTTGGCCATTCGAACCGACACACAACTGTTGTGCTTATGTCGGAGACGTTGAGAAAAACACTGAGTTTGCTGGGATTGTAGAGTTTCTGAGGCGAAGCAGAGTTATTCATGCCTTAGCTACACCAACAATCATTTACAAAGATATAGTTGAAGATTTTTACAAGAATGCAAAGTATGATTTTTGGGAAAATCAAACTATTATCAAGAGCAAGATTCAGGGGATGGAGATGTTCTTGACAGAATCAGATATCGGGGAAGCATTACAGATTAAGTTTGAAGTTAGTGATGATCCCAGAGAGCTATCTTGGACCGAATAGAAAGCTTGCTATTTGAGGATGAAGTACAAGGGACCGATTACTGATGGATCAATGCATAAAGGGAAATTGAGTGTGCAGTTCAAGTATCTTGCACATGTTATTATTCATGTCTTTGGGTGTGTGAGCGGTGGATGCGACGTGATGAGGAGAAGTTTGAGTTCATTAATGGTTGCGTTAACTCTTAACAAACCATTTAATGTATCCGGGATGATTTTAGATCACATGCTCGAGATGTTGAAGGGTTTGAAGAAGAAGCAGTTCATGCTATACCCGAGGTTTCTCATGATGATCTTTGACCATAAGTATCCTGATTTGAATAAGGATCCAACTATGATCCTAGGTCAAGATCACATGAACATTCGTACACTTGTGAGAATGAAAGGGTATAAGGGTGTGCCAGATGAGGAAAAGCCACCTCACAGGAGACTTTTTGGAGCTTTGGCTAGTCAGGATTACACTGATCCTGCCAAGAACAAAGCAAGACATGAAAACAGTGATTCTGACAATGATGATCCTTTTGTGTATGCTGATGCAAACACTAAGAGGAAGAGGCAAGTAGTCAATGCTGGAGCCCAAGGGAAGGGCAAAGCAAAGAATGATCAGGGAAGTTCTAAGCAACAGGTTTCTAGGAAGAAAACAACAGCAAAGAAGGGAACTAGTCTAGTTGATGAAGACTCAGTTGATTCAGAGGAGACAAAGGTTGATGAACAATGGGATTCTGATGAAGAAAGAGTAAAGACCACCAAACGTAAGGCCACTATGGTTGGTGAGTCTGAATCTTTAAACAAGACGATTGAAGAGGTTTCTTAGAAGAAGACTGTAGATGTGGATACAGGTCTGAGTATAAATCTGGATGAGCTGGAAACAGGTGAGACTATGGTAGTGAATTTGCCAAAACCGAAGCATAAGTCGATGGCAAAGAAGTCTAGCACCAAGCAGTTGAGAGAGAAGGAAATTGCTCAGTTGCTCAAAGGAAAAAAGATACCTGATGCAGGTATATCATCGAAGCTATTTTCACCGGTTGCTAAGAAACAGAAAAAGAGTAAAGAAGCTGAAGCATTACCAGTTGATGAATTTAATGTTGCACTGGATAATGTTTTGGATATGTTTAAGAATCCTTAGAAGCAGAAGGCAAAAGAAGCTGAGCCATCCAAATCGAAGAAAGTTACTGTTTCAGATGATGTTATGAAACAGGTTAACAAACGAATGGATGATATGATGAAGATGATAGTAGCTCAGCAGGCAGAGATTGCCAAGTTTAAACAAAATGAAGAAAAGATGTTACAGATTGTGGTTGCTTCTAAGACTAACCAAAATGAGATCGAGCAAAAAGTGAAGAAACTTGAAGCTGATAATAAGGATCTTGAGGTTAACTGCTCCAGAAATAGAAGTATGATTAGAGTGATTATGGCTGACAACAAAGAACATAAGGCTGAAAACAAACGTCTTAGTGATTTGTTGGACAACTTATACAATGAAGCACCGAAGTTGAAAGAAGGTGAGGAAGACAAAGAAAAAGAGGAGGAACAAGTGTATTTTGAGCCTTCTGATAATGAAGAGGAAAAGGATGATGAGGAGGATGATGATTCTGAGAAGAGTGATGATGAAGAAAGCAAGAAAAGTGATAAAGATGATGATGATGATGCGGAGGGATCAGGTAGTAAGGATGATGATGATAGTGATGAAAGTGATGATGATGACGGGGGAGATGATTCGAGTAAGTTTACATTTGAAAAGAGAACACCACAGAAGGATGCTGGAGAGTCTAGCTCAAAGAAAAAGAAAGGTGGGAATGTAGACTCAGATGAAAGCATCTTCTGGAATGAAAACGTGAGGTCTCTGAATGATGATGCAAAGAAGGTGTCTAGAGATATGTTAGAGAAGAGAGAATGGACCATTGAGTTCACGGGCATGTTTGTTGAGATTTTTCAAACTGATGACATGAGGTATGAGCTCGAGTACAATGATCCAGATTTAGAAGATGGTGAAGTACCTGCTGCTGTTGCCAAAGAAATTCTGGATGGTCTTGCACAGCGAGTAGGGAAATCTTTGGAAGAGATTATGATGGATTAGTCGATTCCAAATATTCCTGAAAAGGATATTGGAAATCACTCTGATGATAAGAATACTCCTGAGATGGATGAAGTGGAAATTGAGGATATTACTCACGAGGAATATCCACAATATTTTAGACAGAATAATGAAGATGTAGTTTTCCCAAACTTCACTGAGTTACCAAACGTATCGGCTAAAAGAAACGCTAAGAAAAGAAGTGAGGAGTTTGTTGAGACGGTGTTTGGTACTGATAAGCAACAAGCTTCAATTCAGAATGATGAATTGAAGACATATCTGCAGAAGTTGAAGGAAATGGATGACAAACGACCAAAGCCTGAAGCTCAAGGTAGTTTTTACAGATTTCACAACGAGAAGTTCAAAGGCAGAGCTCTCGGTTGGACATATTTGGGAAGATTGAAGTGCTTAGCTGTCATATGGGAATCAGGAATCTTGTATTTTTACAGATTCATTGATTTGTTAACTCTACCGTACTGGGTGGTTAGAGACATTTGCAGATTCCCTATGTCTGGAGCTTCAGTAAATAGTACAGCTGTTGGTTGGTTTGCAGACAAGTTAGTTTGGGAGAGCAGGACGAAGTGGAATAGGTTTAAGCCTCAATATCCTAGAAGGAAAGTTCACAGGGATATTGATCCTAAAACTGGATTGAAGAGGGTGACTTTGATATATAAGGCACCTGAAGTGATGAAGAAGATACCTTTGATGCCTTTACCTCAACACTTCAGTGCTGATTTTATCTTCTGGTATTATGATTGGAGGAAGGCAGAAGCTGTGATAGTGCTGAGAGATGGGAAGGACAAATACAAGCATGTTCATGTATTTGATCCTATGTGGTTGATAAACTGTACGTTTGAAGACATCATCATGCTTTTCTACAATCTGATTCATTATGATCCCAATGATGCAGATCAGGCTAAGAAGTATACACAAGTTGTCGGAGTTTGCTTTGCTTATGATATAAACTCTGGTAGCAACTTGGATGCTAAACTTGGTAAGATGGTGAAGATGGCCGATGTGCCTAAACCGGTGAAACGAAAGTTGGAGCCTGAGATGACGAAAGAGCAGAAGAAGCAGCTGAGAATCTATCTGATGAACAAGGTTATGGACGAGGATCGAAGACAATCCAATCAATAGTCGAGGGGGAGTTTGTAGATGCACGAAGTGCGACTAGTGATTGGATTAGCTTAATTAACATGTGTTATTGAAATCCTGATGGGCCGAAGGTGGAGTATATGGGCGAAAGTGAAGAAGGAATGGGCGAAAGTGGAGACTGACCTGAAGAGATACACATTCGTACCTTGTAGTGGGCGAATGTGGACATAGTCCACATTCGCACCATGTAAAGGGGCGAATGTGCAGATATTATATATAGATTTTGTGTGTTTTCAAGTTAGAAAGAGTTTTAGTTCGTGTGTGTTTTGAGGTCAGGTTCAGGTTAAGTTTGTGATAGTGTGTGAGTTGATTAGATTGACTAGGTGATCAATTGTAACAAGTTTATATCAAAGTTAATCTATGAAAAAGCCTTTGAAATGATGTTTTACGTGTTTTGATCCGAGTATTATCATTTTGTTCATATCTAGGGTTTCCGCACCTAGATTTGTGACTTGTATGATCATATTTTCCTGTTTTAGCTAAATTCTTTCAACTACAAATATCACCCTTCAAAGATTCATTAACATCAACATTTGGTTTTGAATCGATCTTTTTCGGATCATTCAAAACTTTTTCAACTTTTTCATTTGATTTTGATGTAGAGGCTCCCGGAGTACCATTTGGTGTCCAAGACTGTTCCGAACGTTTCAAAATACGAATCTGAGATTTTGGAGTCTCAGTCGATTTCTTAGGATCGTTCACAAATGAAACTTTCTTGACTACCTTATCGGATTTAACCTATTTAGGTCCAACATTTGATTTGACAACAGGTTTTGGTGGTACCTTTTGTCTATCAATTGTTGTGTTCACCATAGGTCTCTTCAAAGGTTTCTCCATGGCTATCTGGTTGCGACGATCATAATGAAAGTGACGATCATTCCTCTTTTGATAAAAATTGTTTTGGTTATAAAATGGTGCTGGTTGAGGAACAAATCGCCTTTGTGGATAATAACGATTGTCAACCGGCTTTCTCATGGATGCCTCTCTTCAAACTCGTGCCTTTTGTGGGTCACGTACGGGCAGTGAACAAGTAAATGCCCTCTCTCGCCGCACTTGAAACATGCACGGTACACTTCAAACACGTTTTGTGCATGCGGTTTTGCAAATGTTTTGATGGGATATTGGTCTTCAACAGATCTACGCATTAAACTCTCAGGAGTTGGGCCCCTAGAGTAAGCCGGCTCAAGAAAACCATTTGCTTTTTGTTTCGGTTTGATGAATTGGGTGACATGAACTTTTGGTTCTTTAGGAACATCCAAATACAGTTTCCTTAAGATTTCTGGTGGAATATCATTTGATCTTTCATGTTTCGGAAACCATATTGTGCTTTCTTGCCAAATTTTCTCAATTTTAGAATAGTTAGCAAATTTGATTGGATATTCCTCGTCAGAGATAATCTTATCGGATCCTTCCATCCGATAAAATACCTTGACTAGTTTTTCACCTGAATCCTTTTTAACCTCTTTCTTTTCGGATTGTTTAACACGATGTGCGTTAGCCATCGGATGAGAATGTTGAGAAGGTGACATAGGTTCATTCGTGATAATGTGATTTTCCTTTGGAATATCACTCACTTTCTCAACTTTCTCATTTTCAGAGTCCGAATCATCAGTTACAGCAGTAACTCCTTCATCATTCAAACCTAAAATCGGTCTTACATCGGAATTTGGTTCTCCGATACTAGAAGTATTGGATTCATCTTCCGATGTAGAATCAGATTTTACTGAGCTCTCCAGTGTCACTTGATGACAATTGTGGTTTTCAAACAGCACCGGAGATGGCACAGACTTATAAGTAGTGGTTTGAGATGGTTCCTCAATGATGTGGTCAACGACATATGCAATGTGCTTGTAGCTTTCAAGCTTTTTGTTGACCTTTTCAGCAAAACACTTGATGGTGGCCATTTCTAACTTACTGTTTTCAAGCTCATCAGTGTAACTATTGATTGCTAATTGTTTTAATGAAAGAGTTTTCTTTAGGTCAGAAATGTCCTTTTTGTAACCATCAAGCACTTTGTTGAATGCTATAACTTCCTTGCGAGCAGATTGACAGTTAATCACAACACTATCACGTTGTACGCGAAGTTGCTTGTTTTCCTCTGTCAATCTATCACAAGTACCACAATACTTATCACTAGTTATGTTAGTGGTAGATTCAGAACTTACCTGTTTTGGAGGATCTGTCATAGCCATTAGAGCGAAATGAGATTCCTTCCCAGCAAAGAACTTTGAATAATCGATTCTGGTAAAGGCATCATCCACTATGCATGACTTTCTCGTCTTCAGAAAATCAGCTTCAGCCAGCAATTGATTGATGTCATCATCTAGAGAAGTCACACTGGCCTCTGAGTCTGATTCACTGTCTGAATCTGAATATACTGACTCACTCTCCTCATGAACGTCTGTAACTGAGTCAATCACAACTCCCGAACTTTTCTTTTCATATTGAACTTCAACTGTTTCAGTCTCAACATTCATCTCTTCAACTGATTCCTCAACCTCATTCTCAGTTTCTTCAACTTGATCAACTATCACCGACTCCTCAATATCAACTTGTTGTGCAACACAAGCCACATTCCCACCAGTGCTTATCTCCTCAACACCAATTTGCATATCAGTCCAGTCAAATCTCTCATCATTCTATATCACCAAAGCTTGATTTTGATTATTATTCTGTGGTTGCTCATTTGGTGTAGTGATAGGAATGACAGTTCTGTTTGGGTTATTTGGTGGTTGAGTATGATTCTGATTGGTTGTGATTGGTTGTCTATTTGAGTTGTTTTGAGAGGTGTTTTGTCGGTTTTGGTAATTGTTTTGGTTTTGATAGTTGTTGTTTTGAAAAGAGACTTGGTTTTGAGATTGGCGGTTTTGGTAGTTTGAGTTGAATGGGTTTCGGTTACCTTGTTTAGCAGGCTGTGTACACTCTCTCTTGAAATGACCTTTTCCACCACAATTGAAGCATGTGACTTTTTCTTTGTTAAAGCCATATGTGGTGTTTGGAGAGGTACCCAAATCAGTTCTCCCGGTCTTTTCTATGAATTCTGTTGCTCGTCTCATAATGCTTGCGAAAGCCCATTGAATGTCTATAAGCTCCATCTCTTCTTTATCGATTTGAGCATAGTCTTCATTGGTTAATTTGTTATTCCCAATTTGACTTGCTACTAAACCGTTATACAAAGCAACCATTGCTGAGACTAGCGCAATATTTTGCTGAGAAACTTCCACAGTAACGTTATTCATGTTGGATGTTTCCAACACTACCGGTTTCTGATTGGTTTGATTCATCTGAGTCATGTACTGTTGTTGTTGAGGTTGTTGTGGTTGGTTTGCAGAATAACATGCAGCTTGTTGCATTGGAGAAAATGGTGTAATGAAAGAATTTGTGTATTGTTGTGGTGGTGGTGTGTATGATGGTTGTGTGTAAGATGAGGTTTGAGCTAGGTAGTTGATCGGTTGTTTGGGTGGTTCCATGACACTTGAAACACATGCTATATGAGGAGCCACTGTTCCTCCATGACTTGAGTTACCCACAGTTGATGAAGTACTAGCATGGTACAACTCTGGGTTTTGAGGAATCTGAGATCTTTTTGCTTTCCTCTTCTCCTCGAGTTCCTTGTTTTCCAGCTTCTGGATAAACTCGTTGATGGTCCAGTACTTGTACGCATCTTTCTCCTTAAGTACCTCGATGTGTTGATCCCAGTACGGTGGTAAAGCATCAGCAAATTTGTCCACCAAATCTGACATAGGAATCTGAATGTCATAGCTTGACAATTCAGTTAATAAGTGACAATATCTGGGAGTCGACTCTTTCAACGTCTCATTCCCAACATAGCTAAAGTTCTCAAATTCTTTCCTCAGCTCTTCCATTCTCAACCTTCTCGTCTTCTCGTTGCCATCATGACGATTCTTTAGCACATCCCATAACTGTTTGGAAGTAGTACACGAACCAAACTGATGTAGTAAATCATTTGTAATCGCTTGGGTTAACTGAGAATACGCCTTCTTCTCCACCGCGAATTTCTTCTTTTCGTCATCTGTCAAACTCTCCAGAGGAATCTGTTCACCTGTATTCTGTAACACTGGTGCCACATATCCTTTCGCAATCATCTGCCACGCCTCAATTCCTTCCAATCCCATTCCTTCAAGATGAATCTTGAATTTCTTCTGCCACTGGTTGTACTCCTGCATCTCCATTAGATTGGGTGGTCTGTTCTCGCTACCTGAAGATAAATCATTGATTAGTGTAGAAATAGCATTAATAGTTTGAGTGTTGTCCCCGGTCTCGGTGTAGTTGGAAATCCCCGCATGTTGTTCACAAAGTTAGAAATTCAACACACTTGAAAATTTCTCAAAACAGCTTCTACTTTCGTCCTGTCAAACTCACTATCGCCCAAAAATACTGACCCGAATGTAGAAACCAAGAAATAATATCCACATTCGGCCAAATCTGCTCACTTTCGTCCCTCTGATTTCCACCTTCGAACCCACGCTCACCCGAATGTGGAAAATATGACCCGAAAGTGAAACAATCAACACAACAAACCTAGGTTCGACCTGAATACAGCTAGTTTCGTCCAGAAAAGCCCTAGGTTCGACCCTAAAAAGCCACTTTCGACCCACTGCTCTCTAGATTCGACCCTCCCATGTTCAAAAAACGGTTACACTTTGAAAAACGGTTATTTTGATCTGAAATTTTCAAAAGTTAATGGATTTTGATGATCTTTATCAGGTTATGATTCGGAATTGATTTGGAACAACTTTAATTCTTGGAATTGATGATTTTAACCACGAATTGTTATCCAAATCCTTCAAATTGTATCAAAAACCATTTTTCAATGAAAACAGAGAAAATTTGATCAAAATAGGGTGCAAATCAGTTCTGAGATTATCAATTTGTTGTTGTATGATCTCTATGGCTCTGATACCACTTTGTAAATGAAGAATTTTAGCTTTAAACAGGAAATCTGATCATACAAGGCACTATTCCAGGTGCGGAAACCCTAGAATAGAAGAAAATGATAATACACGAATCACGACACACTAATTACGCTTTTCAAAATCATTTTCATAGATAACTTGTTTAATATTGATTACATAAACTGATTACAAGTTAATCTAAAAGCAATCTCACAGACTCAATCTAGAGAGCACACACCTGACTTTAACACACACAATGACCAACAACTCTTAAACATGAAAACAAGCAAAACCTATTTATACAGTCTGCACATTCGCCCATTTCCAATGTACGAATGTGGAATTCTTCCACATTCTTCCATTCCTATGGTACGAACATAGATATCTTCAGTGTAGATTCCACCTTCGCCCTTCTATACTTCACATTCGACCATGTATATCTACCTTCGACCTTCCTGTTTCTACCTTCGACCTTCCATAAACTCTAACACATGTTAATATTTACAATCCGAAGCATTAGTCGCATAAAGTGCATCTACAGAAACCCACTAGACCAAACTACCCAAAATGTCTAATGGGCCAAGACAGATGCAAACCTCTAAATTATGGCCCTACAATATCCCCCTAGGTTTGTGTTGTCTAGGTACAATTACATTACTTGAAAACCACTTATAATTTACATAAGATATTCAAAATTTGATCATCCTGATGTGGATCTTCGGTCAATCAGCGTCACTTGTCTTCTGGCCTCATCCATGTTCATCTGATTTGATCATCCCAAGGTTGAGAAACTCCATGATCCAGATGGTTCGACGTCTTTTTGAGATTTGGCACTCCATGATCTAGATGGTTCGTCGTCATTTTGAGATTTGGTTGTAGTAACCATCTCCTGACCCAACCTGATCCTGAGTCCTCGGTGACAACCTTTGACCCCAACCTGATCCTGAGTCCTCGGAGCGAACCTTTTGACTTAAGTCTGGTCCCGAGTCCTCTGTGACGACCTTTTGACCCCTGGGTCACCTTTTATAATTTATATATAGTAGACGAGTCTCACTGCATTAGCAAAAATGTGAGCCTCGTCTAATATTAGATACCAGTGAAGCACCCTAGAGACACATGGTGGGCGAAGACATTTTCAATGATGTACCTCCTACCCGTATCTGCTCACCATGTCTTTCCAGCTGCATCTCGTTTTCGGCGAAATATGAAAAGTGATCTTCCTCTACAGCTTCGTGTGGTTCATCATCATCGTCCACATCTGCAAACAAAACCCAAATCCTCATAAGAAAATCATTTTCAAACTTCATACAACCACATACTCATAACATATTTTTCACAAAAAGCACAACAAAATCAGATTCTAAACAAGATGTAAATTATCGGGTTGTCATAAAAATGTCAAATGAAAAATGATTTCGAGTAACACATGTTCTCAGATGATCTAGAGGTTATCAAGTAACATAAAGTGTTTGAATATTTTTTTTTGGTTTTCGAGAGACCAACTGGTTCTCGAGTGACCAGTGGGTTCTCAAATGGTGAGAATTCGTTTCGGATCGTAATCAAGAAACGTGATCTCACAAATACCAACCGTAGGGTGCGGAATCCCCAACGATCATGTAAAATGATTCAGAAATAATCGATAAAGATCGTGATGAAAACAGATAACGAATCACCGAGCAATTTCCATAACTTTAATGTTTTTATTAGATCAAATCAAGATGTTTACTAATGAAATCTTAGACCTAATACAGAGAAAAACACACATGCACACTCTAGGGAAAAGCTCAAATGATAACTCCCTCTTTCCAAAATAACTAACTTTCCCTATATATAGGCTCTCCACCTTCGCCCTAAGCATGAGGTCGAATGTGGATGTTTTCCACATTCGCCCATTTCATGTGGACGAATGAAGCCTTTTCTACCTTTCATTCTTCTTTCGGCCCTAGACAAGCTACATTCGACCTTTCGTCTGGTCGAATGCATCTTCCAGTTAAAGTCTTGGTCGTTTTCTGATTATCTGAACCTTCGACATTCTGTACCGGATCACTAGCTGGGGACATACATGAATAATGCACTTACAATCTCCCCCTTGGACCTAGCTAGTGATGTACCAAATCAGAAAGTTATCAATTCTTCAAGTCTTGATCTCATCATCTTGAACGACTTGAAAACTTTCCATCTTCATGCACATTTTTGTCGAGGTTCCTGTCTATCTCTCCAGTAAGCTTCGAAATCTCAGACACACTCAAGAAATCTTGGCTTTGTCATTTGTTGATCCAGATATTTAGATACGCAATAATCTTGAATTCTTCAATCTTCAGTTATTTCTTTAACAACCTCTTACTAGCTTCTGTTGTTCTGGTGATCTTGATGTTCAGGTTTGGGTCTTGTTCAGTTACATGCATTGTCGATGAGTCTTGAGCAGTGCACCTGTTGTATTTGAGTCTGCAGAAAAATTTACTAAAAACTGCACAAACTACAACCAGCGTAAGACACGACAAAAATCTCGGAAGTACTCTTCACATTCCTTTTGACCCTCAATAGTTCTCCCCCTGAACTATAAAACATTTTCAATATGTACCAGAAACTTAAAATTTGCAATCTTTTTCAACTTTTATGTATCAGTGCCTACACATTCAGTATCCTAACATCGGTTATCGAAAATAAAATTGACACAAAACTTTTTGATTTTTCAAAGTTTATGCTAAAACACACCAAAAATCTTTTTGAATTTTCAAATGTAATTGCATAAAAGTAAACTAAACATATTTTTGTGAATTTTCTGGTAAGACGATCATATCAGTATTGAAACAGTGAGTCAAAACTCTTTTTGATCAATTTTCTGTTTTTGACATTGAGCATCCTACAACCGTTACCAGTATGTTTGTCCAATTAAACTCAAAATCAGTATTCATTGCTCAGCACACTTTAGATACATTATGGTAATATTAGATACTGAATAATCTATGGTCCCCGCGCTCGCGACAGATTCCCATATCAAGAATTGCGCAAAGCTTCATCGTAACGCGTGATTATATTGATGTTATCCGTTAGTTACAAGGTATGAGGCACAGAGGTGACAGGTCAGCAAATTAATGCTTCAAAGCAACTTATGCACTCTACCAGGGTGAGGACTGATATCATACATGACTTTCATCATAGTATTGATACGATGCATTAGATAATCTTTGATTATCATCACACATGTTAAGTTCCTCATTCGGTAACTTATGGTTTTGGCTTTATTAGCTCTTTTAATAAGATACCCTGACTGAATCTAGGTCTGTAAATCAATACATCAAAAGATCAATCAGGCCATCCCCAGATAACTTTCAATATAACGACCCGAAACCTCTGATTTTGGCAATCTATCAAACAAAATTTCGGTACTAAGACCATATGCCAACGAGACGTTGATCCACATGATTATCAGTTATTGATTTTAAGTTTATATCACCATGCTGAACCTTAAACTTTGATTTCAAGCCTACCAATATATAATTGTAGTGGCTACTCAATGTTTATCAATTCATTTTGTTTTTAGAGTAGTCTGACAGTCCACTGATGTACTATCATCTCCTCTTTTTCTCCAGGAAAACTCATTTTTGATTTTCTATTTTTTTTATTTTGATTTTTCTGAAATTTTCTCCACCTAAAAATCTAAAAATAAGCATATTTTTGGATTTTTAAACTTCTTGAAGAAAAACAAAATAAAATGATATCCGTTGCGGTTTACTCATTTAGTTTCAAAAACCATTTTCCACTCACATTACTTCACTCAATAAGATCTTTCAATTAATAAAAGCCATTAACAAAGATAAGAGAGTTTAGAATAAACCGTTTTGTCGTATCTGTGGTAAAAATCCAAAACCTGAGAGCAATTGCATGAGATTGCAATGTTTTTCTAGCTTCACAGGTTGGAAACAGACTACAAACACTCTCCTCTCTATTGAAATCATGTTTTTCTTCTTCAATATCCCTTCCTTGACCTTCACCTCTCCAATAAATAGCTTGTATACAGATGCTCCACAATCAACTATCAAAGAATAGCTAATAGGTCTGTCTGGAACAATCTGCACACTTGTTAAACAATTAGCACAAAAGAGGTACCCATCCCTTCACAATGATGGGTCGTCCAAGGTCATCAATCCTCAGAACATCAATCCATTCTCCTTTTGAAAAATCAATTGGTTTTTCAATGGATTGATTTGAAGTAGAAATTGCTATAGATTTAGAAATTGACTTAGGTTTCCAAACACGTTCAGAATTTATTTTAGATTTTGTTGAAATTGTTTTGATTTTTGACTTTTCAGATTTCTTATTTGAAACCTGCTTCTGAACTTTGTTTGGAATCGTCTCAGACTTAACAGATGAAGACCCAGGTTTAGAGTTATTCTTAGGCTTAGCCTTAGAACTCCCCCTTACCTCAACAACTCGTCCACAATCTCCATTTTTATTCAAGGCAATTTTGTTACGATTGTCATAAACAAACCGTTTCCCCTTTTGCTTCTTGATTGGTTTTGGGGATACAGGCTTTTTGACATTGCCTGAATTTTTAGCAAATTTAACTTCGGTCCTTTTCTGTTTAACATACGGACAGGCAGCAATTAAATGCCCACACTCTCCGCAGTTAAAACAAGACCTATAATCTTCAAAATTACATGCATACCCGTCATCCCAATACCAATAGGGACAGTGAGCAGTAATATGACCAACTTCACCACATTCAAAACAGCTTCTCCGTTCAACATAAGCATGAGAATACTGTGGTGAGTTGTTTCTCCAATAACCATCAAATCGAGAGGTATATGAATAATCATAAGAATCATATGATCTAGATGAAAAATTTCTTGAATTCTTTTTTTTCATCTGATCATTTCCTTTCGATTTGTTTGGTTTCGGTCCTTTTACTTTAGAACCTTTCTTTTGATCCTTATGTTGGTTAGGATTTAGTTCAAACGACAAATGACCAAATTGATTTTTAAATTGATTTAACAAATCGATATTAACAACATATATACATTTGAGTAAAGATTGTTCGATATTATCAATTGGAAAATCTTTATTGAGAATCAACTTGTCATGTCCTACCCACATATAGGATCCTTCCATTCCATCAGGAAATTTAAATATGGTTTTCTCATCAGACTCAGGTTCTGAAGTGATTACCACATTTTCAATTTTCTGACTAGAATCGGACTTCACCTCAGAGTTTGAAACTTCAACACAAGATGTTGTGTCTTTCAACTCTGATGTGGTGTTATTTATTGAAAAACTTCTATTCATTTCTAAAATTTCTTTCTTTAAAGATTCAATTTTATTTAACAAAATTTTTTCATTCTTTTCAAAAACATTATTTTGATTTTGACAATTTTCTAGTTCATTTGCTAGGTTCTGTTTGTCCTCAATAAGTGTCATCAATTTACATTTCAACCTGACACATTCAGAACAACTAGCACAGTCAATACTAGATCTTACCTCATCATCTTATTTATTACCATTATCAGATATAGCATCAACATTTGAGATATCACTCTCTCTTGATTCACTCTGTTCTGAATTCGTATCAGAACTCAAGTCACTCTCTGACAATTCACTTGAATCATCATTTCTCATTTGTTCGACTAAACACACAACATTACTTTGAACACCTTCTCTGTTAACACACTTGTCAACATGTACCATTGGAAATCCCCAAAAATTGTCAACCTTAGAATTTTGTCTTTGTAATTGTTGTCGTTCAGCTTCTATCTGAGCTCTTATCTACTCATCAGTTCTTGATATGGTCAAGTAATTTATCATTTTTCAACAAAAAAATATTTCGAAATTTTTTTTACACCTTAAAATTCTACGTTCGTCCCTTTATGAGATAGCGGGGGTACGAATGTGGAAATTCCTTCACTTTCGTCCTCAAATCCTGTACCAAATGTAGAATTTATCTGATAAATCCCACTTTCGACCAGAAACTATTCACTTTCGTCCCTTTCCCTTTTCACTTTCGACCTCGCGATCACCCGAAAGTGGAACTTTGAACCGAAAGTGGAAAATCAACACAACACAGATCTAGGTTCGACCAAAAAGATGTACTGTCGACCTCTAAAAATCCTTGGTTCGACCTAAAATCCCACTTTCGCCCTAACGAACTCACAAATTTTCTGCACATTCGACCCTTGCAGACCTGTTCTTCATTTTCAACCTCAAGAACACGAATCTGAATGATTTTTGACAAAATTTTCACCAAATGTAATGATTTTGGATAGGTTATGTGCGGAATTGATTTTAGACAAGTTTTTGTGAAAGAATTTTTGAAATCAACACCGAATTCAACTCCGATTTAATCAAAAACCATGTTTTTATTAAAAGCTTCAAAATTTCTAGGGTTTTTATCTTTAAACCTGAATTCTAATCCGTTTTCACCAATTCAAATCAATTTGCAATCGTGAAATCGAGCCTATGCTCTGATACCAATTGAGAATTCATTTCGGATCGTAATCAAGAAACGTGATCTCACGAATACCAACCGTAGGGTGCGGAATCCCTAACGATCGTGCAAAATGATTCAGAAATAATCGAAAAAGATCGTGATGAAAACAGATAACGAATCACCGAGCAATTTCCATAACTTTAATCTTTTTATTAGATCAAATTAAGATGTTTACAAATGAAATCTTAGACCTAATACAGAGAAAAACACACATGCACACTCTAGGGAAAAGCTCAAATGATAACTCCCTCATTCCAAAATAACTAACTTTCCCTATATATAGGCTCTCCACCTTCGCCCTAAGCATGAGGTCGAATGTGGATGTTTTCCACATTCGCCCCTTTCATGTGGACGAATGAAGCCTTTTCTACCTTTCATTCTACTTTCGACCCTAGACAAGCTACATTCGACCTTTCGTCTGGTCGAATGTATCTTCCAGTTAAAGTCTTGGTCGTTTTCTTATTATCTGAACCTTTGACATTAAGTACCGGATCACTAGCTGGGGACATACATGAATAATGCACTTACAAATGGTTCGATGGATCTCGAGAAGACAAAGAGTTCTCGAATGGCTAAAAAATTTATAATATTTAATCAAGTCACAAATCCCAAGGCGCGTGACCCACATGCGCCACCCCATCTTCAACAGATCAGCCCTCCGATCATCATCTCCGATGAGTTCAACACCTCAAACACAATCATTTTAGAGAAAAACGGCACTTTGATAAAGATTTAAACTGAACATCAACTATAACAATCACCATTTTATCACAAATACACATCACATAAACTCGGTTCATGTTTTGAAACAAAACAAGCTTCATATCCAACCGGTGATTGTTGAACAAGATCAACACCTACCAGATCATCACCAAGCACAAAGAAAAATACCTTTAGTTGGCAAGAAGGACATGATTCTTGATCTAACCTAGCTTCGATCATAGATTTACTTGAAACTGAAGTGTGTTGTTTGTGTGTGTGAGAGAGACGGTTCGGTTTCTTATGAAGGAAACCGTGAGCTTTTGATGAAAAGGGAAAGAACAAACTTTTCCTTCTATAAGCAATTAAGTACTAGAAGTAAGATTTTGTGGAGCCCACCAAGTGTGCGGTGGGTCCGGCTCCAATCCAAAACTGTCAAAAGATTTTTCAAGTGAATTCTCATAAAAGTGGGTCAAGTTCAAATTATGAGTCGGTCAGGATTTTTATAAAAAAATATATTAAAACTTAAAAGAAATTATAAATAAAATAAACTAAACTAATAACACAGGAAAATAAAAATTATTCACACTCAAACGAAGCTTATTACAAATTTACTTATGAGATCAAATCACTATGTTTCAGGACAGATTACACTTATCAACACTGATCTACTTAGGTCGGTTTTAGCAATTACTGGTATATTTGTCCACTTAAACTTATTGCCTTAGGCCTTCTTGTATGACAACCCGTGATATCATTTTATCAAGTTTTGGTTTATTAAAAATGAGCACTCAGGTAACTCACAGTAAAATCCTAGAATCATAAATTGTACACTCTATCATACTAGCAGTTTCCCTATAGCATATTTTGCACAGTATCTGTTGTAGTATTTTGAAACCATGACTTGGACTGGGTTAAAAAGAGAAAAGAATAGATCAGTAAGAGATATGGTGTAATATACAAATCAAATGACTTCTCAAATGATATAGGCTATGGGTTTTGGAGTCTTGAGGGTCTCTTTTATGACATCCTGACTATGGCTAGGTCAGCATATATCTGGATGCAGCAGAGGGACAGCCAGGACATCTTTGGACACAAAGTTCTCTTTTTGGTGAAAATTTGATCTACAGCACGATAATAAAGAGACTAGGTCAGCATATTTCTGGATGCTGCAGAAGCCCCTTTATTGCTTAGCATCACCAAATCTTTGCTTACGCAAAACAAAGGAGATACACGAGTGTTTCAGACAAGGTTTCAGACCTTGACCATAGTGTTAAGCTTAGGGACATCACACAAGCCTTCAAATAAAGATTGTACTTGATTCCAAGTGATGTTCCTTACCGAGGTCATACTTTATCTTTTAGTGCATCACAAGATCAGTCATTTTTCCAGCCGTCAGGACCAAGCCTACCAGTACATCACACCAGAGTCAAACCATTTCAATACTCGCTTTACATGAGCCAACCTTAATCCAGTTGTGAAAAATCATTTCATTTCCCGCATAACAGCACTAAAAAAAACTCTATTTTTGTATTTTTTATTTTTTTATTGTTTTTGTATTTTTCTGAGGATACATACCCCTAAATTTATGCTTTAAAAATAATATTTAAAGAACAAATTTACAAAACTAAAACAAAGAAAAATATTTTTGTTTGACCAGGCTCAGTCCTTAAACTGGACCATTCTTAACAGTTCTAAAAGAGCGGCAAAATGAGCTCGATTAACAGGTTTTGTAAAAAGATCGACGACATTGTCGTCGGTGTGAATTTGTTCAGGAACAATTAAACCCTGGTTAAACGAGTCTCGGATGAAATGTTCTTTTATGGCAATGTGTTTTGTTTTTGAAAAATAAACTAGATTTTTCATAGTTTGGATAGCTACATCATTGTAAATAGGAGTGTGAGAGAAATCGAAACCGTAATCCACCAGATGGTGCTGCATCCAAATGACCTGTGAGAAGCATGCCGAAGCTGCAACATATTTAGCCTCTGCAGTTGCAACTGACACGGTTTGCTGCTTTTTACATTGCCAAGAGATAAGCCCATCACCCAGGAATTGACATCCCGCTGAGGTGGATTTTCTTTCAATGTCACAACCTCCATAATCGCTGTCAGAAAAAGTAAATAAATCAAATGGAGAGTCTCTAGGATACCAAAGACCGAATCTGGTTTTCCCCTTAAGGCATCTAAAGACTCTCTCTACAGCTTTAAGATGAGAGGTTTTAGGAGTAGCCTGATATCGTGCACACTGGCACACAGCAAACATGATATCTGGTATGCCAGCGGCCAGGTACATAAGTGAGCCAATCATGGACGTGTACAAGGTCGGATCTACTGGTTCTCCTTCCAGATCTTGAGTTAGACCCGGTCTTTCAAACATTGGGGTGTGGTTTATCTTTGCTTCAGTAAACCCAAACTTAGCTAGTATATCATCCACGTACTTTCCCTGATGAATCAAAATACCCTCACGACTTTGACGGACTTGCAAACCCAAAAAGAACGTCATTTCACCAAAGTGCACTCATTTCAAACTGCCTTTTCATCACCTCTTCAAAGTCTTTACACAATGCATCACTAGTGGATCCAAAAATAATGTCGTCCACATAGATCTGCACAAGGATTTGGTCCCCATCTTCTCTTTTCACAAACAAAGTCTGATTGATAATGCCACGAGTGTATCCATTGGCGAGCAAGTGATCGGTCAATGTAGCATACCATGCACGAGGTGCTTGGTGAAGACCGTACAGAGCTTTATCAAGCTTGTATAAATGCCCTGGATATTTAGGATTGTTGGGTCTGCTGACCTGAAAAAGAACAGATGATTAAAAGCTTAAACATTCTACACTTCTCATTATCAATAAAACAATATTTTGATTCAAGTATCCTTCCAAACGACTGATGATTCTAACTGCTGATACCAAACTGCTGCTGGACAAAATTGCTGCTGATTAAAGAAACCAACGATAGACAAAGTGCTGATAAGGAAACAAGGCAAAGTGCTTACAAGAAATACAAGGTCTGTTGGAGCCAACAACACTTAGGCTCCAACGGATGTTCAAGCCAACAGAGTTTCTCCATCAGAGGTTTAGGCAATGTAATAGTAGTTATTCCTAGCAGATGTTTTATGTTGTTATGTTAGTTAGCTGTAATTGTCTAGGTGATGTCAGTCTTAGGTCCTCAGAGCTTTCGTTTGTCTATAAATAGAACAGTGCATGTAGTGTTCTATTTGTCACTCTTACATTCTCTTACTTGTAGTCTGGGATGACTTTTGCATAGTATTTGATATAAAAACAATTGTCCTATTTGATATGAATTAAAGTTTACAATTCCGTTGCACTTTCCATTATTATTCATTCATTTACTGTTCCATTACATAAACTTTCATAACAAATCAAACTCAGATCCTAACAATTGGTATCAGAGCTTGGTCAATTAAATTCGATCTAACCAATCAATTTAATATAAATAGATCAGCTCAATATTATTGATATCACTTTGTTTGTTGATTGAAAACAGAGTAAAAGTTTATTTATGTTCAAAGTTTTTTTACCAACACTTTGTTTTACAAACAATCAGAGAATGGCTTCAGTCAATCATGATCCACACAACACTGGCATGAGCAACAAGCCACCGATGCTTGTCAGATTTGAGTACAATATCTGGCAACGTCGGATGAGTCATGTGTTAGCTCAACAAAAAACTGGGTGTTGGAAGTCGGCTTTCTTTGGACCACATGTTCCGATGGTGCCGAGTACCGAAGATCCCAAGGTCCAAGTACCTAAAAGTGTCGAAAACTACTCCGAGCAGGATTTTCGGAAAATTGAGTTAGATGCTAAAGCTTTCAGTATTGTAGTCATGGCTCTACCAAATGATATCTATGCTGGACTGTTACACTGTAGCAGTGCAAAGGAGTTGTGGGATGCATTAAAAGAACAATTCGGTGGGATTTAGGAGGTTATTGAAACCAACCGGGAAATACTGAATCAACAGTATGAAACATTTAGTCATGTGAAGGGGGAGTCATTAACTCAACAATTTAAGAGGTTTAATTGCTTAATTAGTGAACTAAAACTGGTGGGCTAACTTACCCAATATCAACATTGAACTATAGGTTTCTTAGATCACTACAAGATAAATGGAACACTGTTGCAATTGTAATGAGTAACTCAATTGGATTTAAGGACTTATCTCTGACCCAGCTTCATGGTAAGCTCTTGACCTATAAGAGAGAGCTTAACCAGAAAAAAAAGCTTCAGGATTCTGGAAAAGTGTCTGATGCTTATGTGTTTGGGAATACATCACTTTTGGGTCAGGATGAGGTGCCTAGTAGTAGTAAGGATCAGGGTTATGAACATTACATTGATATAACTACTGGTTTTAACACTGATTCCTATTCATCCAACTATGCTTTTGTAGCAAGTGGTGATATCCAGGCATATGATAACACATCCTTTGAGTATATTGACCTTCAGTACTTGGACCCTGTGGACTTAGAAGGAATGGACATATTGCACCAATTGGCTATGCTCAATATTAGAACTAATAATTTCTATAAGAAAACTGGAAGAAGATATCCAGGATTACATGGTGGGTCAAAAGTTGGGTTGCATAAATCTATGATTAAGTGTTACAAATGTCATAGAATGGGTCATTTTGCTAGGGATTGTAGGAGTCAAAATGGTACACCTCTGATTACCTATCCAAACCAAAGGCCTCAGATAAACACTTATCAGTTTTCCAAAAATATCCCTGGACCAAATGTGCAAAACACTGCTCACTTTGCACAGTCCTCATCCACTGTTCCTGTCCATTATGTCCAAACCACTGTTCCCCAGATTCACTATGTCGAAACGCCTGTTACTCAGGCTCAAATGCCAATAGCTGCTACTCCACCCTCTGCCCCCGCAGAGTCCAGTCAACATAGCCAACATAGCTTTTTCACACAAGGGTTTGTTGATTGGAGCAGCTTACCAGATGAGTTAACAGATGAAAACATTGCTCTAGTTTCCAAATCTGAAAATGAACCAGGAAATTTTGGCTTCATGGCATTAGAGAAAATTGTTAAGGAAGTTGAATATGAGGAAGTGGTGTTTAAGTCTGAAAATGTGATTGATGATCTTGTTGATACATTTGTTTCAGTTTAAGAATCTGAAGCTGAGGTTGTGTATCTCTCAGACCCATGGGGTACAGATGATTGTGAGTGCAAGTGTGATTGTGCATTGATGGCTGCGGCTAGGGTATCACCTCAAATCTTAAATGATTTATTTTCAGACAAATGTGTAATAGCTTTTGCTAACATTAAAAAGGTGAATGAAAACTTTAGAAAGAAAATTTTAGAGGATGAAATTAAGTTTGAAAAACTCACAAAAAAGTTAAAATCAAAATTAACTGAAAAGGAATCTGAAATCAACAGTTTAAAACATGAAGAAAGTATAACCAAGGACCAGCTCCAAACTATGATAACAAAATATTAGAGTTGTAGACAGGAGCTTGAATCCACCCAAGTTGTATGTGAGAAATGGGTGGAATCATCCAATGGTTTTGAAATGATACTCAACCAACAGACTAAAAGTCATGTGAAATTTGGCTTTGGTTTCAATGAAACCACTGATCAGGTTTCTCAAAACACTGACAAAAAGGAACCACATTTGGTTGAGGTCATTCCAACCAATTGAAAAGGTCAGCAAATTAAAGTCACTGAACCTAATGGTAAGAAAATTGTTCTTGAAAAACTTGAAGGTCCCTCATCATTTGCTGAAATTGAAAAGTATCAGTTTAAACCAACTTGGTCAGATGAGTGTGATGTTCTTTAAAATTTCCTACCAATGAATTTTAAAACTCCTGCTGGTAAAAAGGCACCACAGGTTAAAATCATTCCATTAAAAGACCTTCCAACAGATGTTCAAACATCTGTTGAAAGGAAGAAGAAAAAAGGGAAATCCAAACAGAACTTGTTTTGTGATTTTTGTCAAAAGAAGAACCATGTTACTAAAAACTCTTTTCTTCTAAAAGCATATGATATCAACAAAGGAACAAGTGTGTGATTCTAAACCAATTTTCTCAATTTGTGGTAAAAACAATCATAAAACCAAAGAGTGCCTTTATTTCAAAAATTTTGATGTCATAATTCAGGTGTATAAAGCTAAAACTCAAGTGACTCAAGTGGTTAGTACTTCAAAAGGAAAACTCAAACATACCTTTACACCAGTCCAAACATCTGTTGTCAAAAATCTGAATGAAAACTCTGCTACTAGAGATGTTCAAGCTAGGAGACTCAAGTTTGAAAATGTTTATCTGATAGATAATTTTAAATTTAACATTCTTAGTGTTTCACAAATGAGTGACAAAGGTTATGGGTCATTCTCCATTAAGAAAACTTGTAACATTATTGGACCAGAAGTGGTTGAAAAGATTAACACCATCATTGCTGAGAGCAAAGCACAACTTGTTGCTCATAGGAGTGGCAATGTGTATGTGGTTGATATGTTGAAGGATAATCCTATGGCAAATGTCTGTCTCTTTTCTGCTGCCTCAACTAAAGAGACAGAATTGTGGCATAGGAGATTGGGTCATACCAACCTTCAAACTATCAACTCACTCTCAAAACAAAACCTCGTAAGAGGTCTACCACCAAATGAATTTAAATGTGATGAGCATTGTGTTTCCTGTTTAAAAGGTAAACAACATAAAAGCTCTTACAAATCCATTGATGAGTCCAAAACAAGTCAATGTCTTCAATTGTTGCACATGGACTTGTTTGGCCTAGTGAAATCATGAGTTTAAGGAAAAAGATATTTTGTCTTGTTATTTTTGATGATTTTTCTAGGTTTACATGGATTTACTTTTTACACTCTAAGGATGAGACTGCTGGTATCTTGAAGGACTTTGTCACCAAAGTTGAAAAACAACAAGACTTGCCAGTAAAAGTCTTTAGAAGTGACAATGGAACAAAGTTCAAAAATAAGGAGTTGGATGATTTTTGTGTGTCAAAAGGACTTGTGAGGCAGTACAGCTTTCCAAGAACACCAGAACATAATGGGGTGGTTGAAAATAAAAATAAGAACTCTCATTGAGGCTGCAAGAACTATGTTGGCAGATTCTGGTTTACCTCTATCCTTTTGGGCAAAAGCTGTAAACACTGTTTGCTATGCTCAAAACAGAGTTTTAATCAACCCTACACATCAAAGACTGCTTATGAAATCTTGATCAAAATCAAACCACTAATATCATTTTTCAAAATCTTTGGCTGCCCATGTTTCATCTTAAATCTCAAAGATTCCATTTCAAAATTTGCAGCCATAGTAGATTGTGGATATTTTCTTGGATATTCATCTAATGCCAAGGCATATAAAGTGTTTAACCCAAGGACTAGGACAATAGAAGAAACTCTGAATGTAAAGTTCAATGAACTTTCATCCATAAAAATCCCAGCAAATCCTGCAGAATTGTTTGATTTAGATAAATTCAAATTTGAAGATATCACTTTTAAAACTGACAATGCAAGTACACCACAGTCCTCACAACAAGATTACAGATTTGACATTGTGATTACACAGTCTCACTGCAAAGTCTATTTTGCATCAGGGCAAGCAGATGTTCAAAACTCTATCACAGCTGAGTCAACCACTGTTAACCAGCTGTTGACAGAAGTCCACTCTATGTTGACAAAAGTTAATCCACCTCTACACCACTTGGGCCTATTCCCCCACTTCCATTCCAAACATCTGTGGCACTACAGAAGTGCAAACAGATGTTACAACAACAGACGCCACAAACCTCTGTCCCTCACCTGAAAATGTCATACTTCCATGCAAAGGAGATCTACTCTTCCTTAGAGCTCATCCACCAGACCAAATCATTGGCAACATTAGTGAAGGGGTGCTCACAAGAAGTCAATCCTCAAACATTTGTCTTTTTTCAAGCTTTCTATCTCTCACACAATCTGTCAAGTACCAAGAGGCACTAAAAGACAACAGTTAGGTAGAAGCCATGCAAGAAGAGCTTTTTCAGTTCAAAAGACAACAAGTATGGGAACTTGTACCATTGCCAAATGATGTATGTCCAATTTTCACAAAATGGGTCTTCAAGAACAAAACAGATGAAAGGGGTATTGTTGTCAAGACTAAAGCTAGGCTTGTGGTTCAAGGCTTCAGACAAGAAGAAAGAATAGATTATGATGAAACCTTTGCTCCAGTAGCTAGGTTGGAAGCCATCAGACTTTTCCTAGCCTTTGCTGTCAACCACAACATCAAGGTGTATCAGACGGATATCAAATGTGCATTTCTTTATGGCAAAATTCAGGAGGATATCTATGTATGTCAACAACCTGGTTTTGAAGACACATTCCATCATGATTGTAAGTGTATGTCGCATTATTCATGTATGTCCCTAGCTAGTGATCCAGTTCATAATGTCGATGTTTCAGATAATCTAAAAACGACCAAGATTATGAAGATGTTGAGTTTTATAAGACACATTCGAACCCACAGGGGGTCGAATGTAGCTCAACAACAGGTCGAAGGTAGAATGGTTGATAGGGAAGGCTTCATTCGTCCATATGAAAGGGGCGAAGGTGGAAAAGTTCGACATTCGACCATACGACAGGGGCGAAGGCGGGAGCATATATATAGGGAAAGTTAGTTATTTTGAAAAAGTGAGTTATCATTTGAGCCTTTTCCCTAGGGTGTGTATGTGTGTTTTTCTTTGTATTAGGTCTAAGATTTCATATGTAAACATCTTGATTTGATCTAATACAAAGATTAAAGTTATGGAAATTGCTCGGTGATTCGTTATCTGTTTTCATCACGATCTTTATCGTTTATTTCTGAATCATTCTGCACGATCGTTGGGGATTCCACACCCTACGGTTGGTATTCGTGAGATCACGTTTCTTGATTACGATCCGAAACAAATTCTCAATTGGTATCAGAGCATAGGCTCGATTTAACGATTGCAAATTGATTTGAATTGGTGAAAACATATTAGAATTCAGGTTTTAAAGATCAAAACCCTAGAAAGTTTGAAGCTTTTCATAAAAACATGGTTTTTGATTAAATTAGAGTTGAATTCAGTGTTGTTTTCAAAACTTCTTTCACAAAAACTTGTCTAAAATCAATTCCGCACAAAACCTATCCAAAATCAATCGAACGTGCAGAAAATTTTTTAGTACGTGAGGGCGAACCTGGAGTATTTTAGGTCGAACCTAGAATTTTTAGCTCGAATCTGGAAATTGTGTACATTCGACCTTATGGGAGGTCCAAAGTGGAATTTTTGTGGTCGAAAGTGAGTCAGTGTTTTACAGTTTTCACATTCGTGAGTCAGTGTTTTAAGCCTGATTTCAGAAAATATTTGAAATATTTTTTGTTGAAAAATGATAAATTACTTGGCCATATCAAGAACTGATGAGCAGATAAGAGCTCAGATAGAAGCTGAACGACAACAATTACAAAGACAAAATTCTAAAGTTGACAACATTTGGGGATTTCCAATGACACCGAAGCCAATTGATGAAATGGTACATGTTGACAAGTGTGTTAACAGTGAAGGTGTTCAAAGTAATGTTGTGTGTTTAGTCGAACAAATGAGAAATGATGATTCAAGTGAATTGTCAGAGAGTGTCTTGAGTTCTGATACGAATAAAGAACAGAGTGAATCAAGAGAGAGTGATATCTCAAATATTCAAACTCTGAGGTGAAGTCCGATTCTAGTCAGAAAAATAAAAATGTGGTAGTCACTTCAGAACCTGATTCTGATGAGAAAACCAAATTTAAATTTCCTGATGGAATGGAAGGATCCTATATGTTGGTAGGACATGACAAGTTGATTCTCAATAAAGATTTTCCAATTGATAATATCGAACAATCTTTACTCAAATGTATATATGTTGATAATATCGATTTGTTAAATCAGTTTAAAAAACAATTTGGTCATTTGTCATTTGAACTAAATCCTAACCAACATGAGGACCAAAAGAAAAACATTGAAAAGAAAAATGTCAAAAACAAGAAAGGTTCAAAAGTAAAAGGACCGAAACCAACCAAATCGAAAGGAAATGATCAGATGAACAATTCTCATCAAAAGAATTCAAGAAATTTTTCATCTAGATCATATGATTCTAATGATTATTCATATACCTCTCGATTTGATGGTTATTGGGGAAACAACTTACCACAGTATTCTCATGGTTATGTTGAACGGAGAAGCTGTTTTAAATGTGGTGAAGTTGGTCATATTGCTGCTCATTGTCCCTATTGGTATTGGGATGATGGGTATGCATGTGATTTTGAGAGTATAGGTCTTGTTTTAACTGCGGAGAGTGTGGGCATTTAGTTGCTGCTTGTCCGTATGTTAAACAAAAAAAGACCGACGTGAATTCTGCTAAAAATTCAGGCAATGTCAAAAAGCCTGTATCTCCACAACCAAACAAGAAGCAAAAGGGGAAACAGGTTGTGTATGAAAATCGTAACAAAATTGACTTGAATAAAAATGTTTGAGAATCTGGTTAGGAACCGAATTCAAAGATCGATTAAGCGAAAAGAACTCGGTTTCAGATAGGAGATTCGAGACGAGACAGAAATTAACAATAACAACGTCATCACAGATTCGTATTAATTCAGAAACGGTTACAGACACTGTCATCAATAGGATAAACATCTATCTCGGGGCCGGGGGAGGTCGGGCATGACCTCCCCTTTGAGAGCATTCAAAGCACAAACTCAAATCTTCAAATGAAAAGCAACACATGAGATTGCTATTTATAGTCCAAAACCAAAAGCCACCTTCGCCCCTATGAGGAGGTCGAATGTGGAAGTTTTACACATTCGCCCCTTGTATAGATTCAAATCTAGACTTTGTGTTTTGGTCTATATTTACAAATGCATCAGATCCATAAAATGCCCTTATGGATCACCACAATCTAATGTAATACAATACAAAACTCAACCCTAGTCTATTCGACAGTGACGTCCACAGAAAGTGCATCAACAATCTCCCCCTTGGACGTTGCTGGCAAATCCTAAACACAACTTGCATCTTCAGTCAGTTATTGTTGAAGTATCAGACACATTGTTACAACAACAATCTCCCCCTTGACTGATGCTTCATAATGTTTCCCTGAGATCCCGTATGATAAATCAAACATGTTCTTGAGTAACTTCATCTGTTCGACAGAATACAAGCCGTAGACGAGTGGATCAAGCAATCAGAAGTTTTCAGCGGGAACTACCAATACTATTGAGGACTTGAAATGCTTCAGAAACTGAAGTATTTGACGGGGCCAGCAATATCTACCAATAGCTCTTGAAATTCTTCAGGACTGTGATCTTGAAACTTTCGTTGAATCTACGTGCCACATGACTCCTACTAGGATCCCTCATTACTTTCGGAACATTGAGATCTTAGTCTTGATTTGCTTCTACATAACAACTCTGTTTGAACAAGTTCCTTCAATCACACTGGAACTGGGTTGACTGTTCTCATCTTGCGGAATAAAAATATATCTGATTTTTCTTGCCCAAAATAGTCATCTGAATCTGATTATCATGCTGTTGATTCTCATTACTACCCCACAATAAAACGTTTCATCATCATCATTTCTTCAACAATTTGGGTAAACATCATCACCATTCTTCCGAAAATCTTCAAAAAATGCCATTCGACCGTACGAATGTGGGATTAAGGCTACATTCAACCGTTTTGTAAGGTCGAAGGTACCAAGATTGATTGAAATTCCACATTCGCCCAGTAGTAAGGTTCGAATGTGGAAAATTTTCTAGGTTCGCCCTTTCGTGAGGTTCGAATGTGGAAAATTTCCACTTTCGACCTCTAAATTCTATGTTCGACCGAATACACTCCACGTTCGACTTCCCGTAATGAAAAATCATCAGCACATTCAACCCATGCAGAAAAAACGTGTTCTTCTTCAATATTTTCTGCAAATCAGTCTATAATCACTCCAATTCTTCGAATTTGATGATGAAACTTGTACAGAAAGGTGGGGAAATGAAAACCTAACCCTCGAAATAACAAAAACAAGGTGAAATCACATGATTTTGGGTTCAATGAAGAATCTAGGGTTTCTAGGGTTTCAACCTTTCAATCAAAATCTGATTTTTAACGTCTGAAATCATGAAAACGAGTTGTGATTGATTCAAACGACTGTTAGATCGTTCAAATCGGTACCACGGCTCTGATACCAGTTGAGAATTCGGTTAGGAACCGAATTCAAGGATCGATTAAGCGAAAACAACTCGGTTTCAGACGGGAGATTCGAGACGAGACAGAAATTAACAATAACAACGTCATCACAGATTCGTATTAATTCAGAAACGGTTATAGACACTGTCATCAGTAGGATAAACATCTATCTCGGGGCCGGGGGAGGTCGGGCATGACCTCCCCTGTGAGAGCATTCAAAGCACAAACTCAAATCTTCAAATGAAAAGCAACACATGAGATTGCTATTTATAGTCCAAAACCAAAAGCCACCTTCGCCCCTATGAGGAGGTCGAATGTGGAAGTTTTCCACATTCGCCCCTTGTATAGATTCGAATCTAGACTTTGTGTTTTGGTATATATTTACAAATGCATCAGATCCATAAAATGCCCTTATGGATCACCAAAATCTCATGTAATACAATACAAGACTCAACCCTACTCTATTCGACAGTGACGTCCACAGAAAGTGCATCAACAATCTCCCCCTTGGACGTTGCTGGCGAATCCTAAACACAACTTGCATCTTTAGTCAGTTATTGTTGAAGTATCAGACACATTGTTACATCAACAATCTCCCCCTTGACTGATGCTTCATAATGTTTCCCTGAGATCCCGTATGATAAATCAATCATGTTCTTGAGTAACTTCATCTGTTCGACAGAATACAAGCCGTAGACGAGTGGATCAAGCAATCAGAAGTTTTCAGCGGGAACTACCAATACTATTGACGACTTGAAATGCTTCAGAAACTGAAGTTTTCGACTGGGCCAACAATATCTACCAATAGCTCTTGAAACTCTTCAGGACTGTGATCTTGAAACTTTCGTTGAATCTACGTGCCACATGACTCCTACTAGGATCCCTCATTACTTTTGGAACATTGAGATCTCAGTCTTGATTTGCTTCTACATAATAACTCTGTTTGAACAAGTTCCTTCAATCACACTGGAACTGGGTTGACTGTTCTCATCTTGCGGAATAAAAATATATCTGATTTTTCTGGCCCATAATAGTCATCTGAATCTGATTATCATAGTGTTGATTCTCATGACTACCCCATAATAAAACGTTTCATCATCATCATTTCTTCAACAATTTGGGTAAACATCATCACCATTCTTCTGAAAATCTTCAAAAAATGCCATTCGACCGTACGAATGTGGGATTAAGGCTACATTTGACCGTTTTGTAAGGTCGAAGGTACCAAGATTGATTGAAATTCCACATTCGCTCAGTAGTAAGGTTCGAATGTGGAAAATTTCCACTTTCGACCTCTAAATTCTATGTTTGACCAAATACACTCCACGTTCGACCTCCCGTAATGAAAAATCATCTGCACATTCGACCCATGCAGAAAAAACGTGTTCTTCTTCAATGTTTTCTGCAAATCAGTCCATAATCACCCCAATTCTTCGAATTTGATGATGAAACTTGTACAGAAAGGTGCGGAAATGAAAACCTAACCCTCGAAATAACAAAAACATGGTGAAATCACATGATTTGGGTTCAATTAAGAATCTAGGGTTTCTAGGGTTTCAGCCTTTCAATCAAAATCTGATTTTCAACGTCTGAAATCATGAAAATGAGCTGTGATTGATTCAAACGACTGTTAGATCGTTCAAATGAGTACCACAGCTCAGATACCAGTTGAGAATCCGGTTAGGAACCGAATTCAAGGATCGATTAAGCGAAAACAACTCGGTTTTAGACGGGAGATTCGAGACGAGACAGAAATTAACAATATCAACGTCATCACAGATTCGTATTAATTCAGAAACGGTTACAGACACTGTCATCAGTAGGATAAACATCTATCTCGGGGCAGGGGGAGGTCGGGCATGACCTCCCCTTTGAGAGCATTCAAAGCACAAACTCAAATCTTCAAATGAAAACGAACACATGAGATTTCTATTTATAGTCCAAAACCAAAAGCCACCTTCGCCCCAATGAGGAGGTCGAATGTGGAAGTTTTCCACATTCGCCCCTTGTATAGATTCGAATCTAGACTTTGTATTTTGGTCTATATTTACAAATGCATCAGATCCATAAATTGCCCTTATGGATCACCACAATCTCATGTAATACAATACAAGACTCAACCCTAGTTTATTCGACAGGTACGTCCACAGAAAGTGCATCAACAAGATTGTGGATGGGTTGCTAATGTAAGGGAGAGTTCTAAGGCTAAGCCTAAGAATAACTCTAAACCTAGGTCTTCATTAGTTAAGTCTGAGAAGATTCCAAACAAAGTTCAGAAGCAGGTTTCAAATAAGAAATTTGAAAAGTCAAAAATTTAAACAATTTCACCAAAATCTAAAATAAACTCTGAACGTGTTTGGAAACCCAAATCACTTTCAAAATCAATAGTAATTTCTACTTCAAATCAATCCATTGAAAAACCAATTGACTTTTCAAAAGGAGAATGGATTGATGTTCCGAGAATTGATGACCTTGGACGACCCATCATTGTGAAGGGATGGGTACCTCTCTCTTATTAAATGTTTAATGAGTGTGCAGATTGTTCTAGACAGACCTATTAGCTATCTTTTGATAGTTGATAGTGGAGCATCTGTGTACAAACTATTTATTGGAGAGGTGAAGGTCAAAAGAAGGAATATTGAAAAAGGAAAACTTGACTCAACAGAGAGGAGAGTGTTTGTCGTCTGTTTCCGACATGTGAAAGCCGGAAAACTTTGCAATCTCATGCAATTGCTATCAGGTTTTGAATTTTTACAACAGATACGACAAAACGGTTTATTATAAACTCTCTTATCTTTGTTAATGGTTTGCTAATTGAAAGATCTTAATGAGTCTAGTAATCTAAGTGGAAAATGGTTGTTGAAACTCAATAAGTAAACCGCATCGGATATCGTTTTATTTTGTTTTTACTTTTCTTCAAAAGTTTAAAAATTAAAAAATATGCTTATTTTTAGATTTTTAGGGGGAGAAAATTTCAGAAAAATCAAAATAAAAAATAGAAAATCAAAATTGAGTTTTTCTGGAGAAAAAGAGGAGATGATAATACATCAGTGGACTGTCAGACTACTCTAAAAATCAGTGGACTGTCAGACTACTCTAAAAACAAAATGAATTGATAAACATTAAGTAGCCACTACAATTATATATTGGTAGGCTTGAAATCAAACTTTAAAGTTCAGCATGGTGATATAAACTTAAAATCAATAACTGATAATCATGTGGATCAACGTATCGTTGGCATATGGTCTTAGTACCGAAATTTCGATTGATAGATTACCAAAATCAGAGGTTTCGGGTTGTTATATTGAAAGTTATCTGGGGATGGCCTAACTGATCTTTTACTGTATTGATTTACAGACCTAGATTCAGTCAGGGTATCTTATTAGAAGAGCTAATAAAGCCAAAACCATAAGTTACCGAATGAGGAACTTAACATGTGTGATGATAATCAAAGATTATCTAATGCATCGTATCAATACTATGATGAAAGTCATGTATGATAATAGTCCTCACCCTGGTAGAGTGCACAAGTCGCTTTGAAGCATTAATTTGCTGACCTATCACCACTGTGCCTCATACCTTGTAACTAACGGATACCTTCAATACAATCACGCGTTACGATAAAGCTTTGTGCAATTCTTGATACGGGAATGTGTCGCGAGCGCGGGGACCATAGATTATTCATTATCTAATATTATCATAATGTATCTAAAGAGCTGAGCAATGAATGATGATTTTGAGTTTAAGTGGACAAAAATACAAGTAATGGTTGTAGGATGCTCAATGTCAAAAAACAGAAAATTGATCAAAAAAAGTTATGATTGACTGTTTCAATACTGATATGATCCTCTTACCAGAAAATTCACAAAAATATCTTTAGTTTATTTTTATGCTATTATATTTGAAAATCCAAAAATATTTTTGGTGTGTTTTAGCATAAACTTTGAAAAATCAAAAAGTTTTGTTTCAATTTTATTTTCGATGACTGATGTTGGGATACTGAATGTGAAGGCTCAGATACTTAAAAGTTGAAAAATATTGCAAATTTTCAAGTTTCTGGTACATATTGAAAATGTTTTATAGTTCAGGGGGAGAACCATTGAGGGTCAAAAGGAATGTGAAGAGTACTTCCGAGATTTTTGTCGTGTGTAACGCTGGTTGTAGTTTGTGCAGTTTTTAGTAAATTTTTCTGCAGAATCAAACACAACTGTTGCACTATTCAAGACTCATCGACAAAGCGTGTAACTGAACAAGACCCAAACCTGAACATTAAGATCACCAGAACAACAGAAGATAGTAAGAGGTTGTTAAAGAAATGACTGAAGATTGAAGAATTCAAGATTATTGTCTATTTTCATGTCTGGACCAAGTGACCAACAAATGACAAAGCCAAGATTTCTTAAGTCTGTCTGAGATTTCGAAGCTTACTAGAGAGATAGACAGGAACCTCTACACAAACGTACATGAAGATGGAGAGTTTTCAAGTCATTCAAGATGATGAGATCAACTTGAAGAATTGATAACTTTCTGATTTGGTATATCACTAGCTAGGTCCAAGGGGGAGATTGTAAGTGCATTATTCATGTATGTCCCTAGCTAGTGATCCAGTTCTTAATGTCGAAGGTTCGGATAATCAGAAAACGACCAAGATTATGAAGATGTTGAGTTATAGAAGACACATTCGAACCCACGGGGGGTCGAATGTAGCTCAACAACAGGTCGAAGGTATAATGGTTTATAGGAAAGGCTTCATTCGTCCATATGAAAGGGGCGAATGTGGAAAAGTTCCACATTCGACCATACGACAGGGGCGAAGGTGGGAGCCTGTATATAGGGAATGTTAGTTATATTGAAAAAGTGAGTTATCATTTGAGCCTTTTCCCTAGAGTGTGTATGTGTGTTTTTCTCTGTATTAGGTCTAAGATTTCATATGTAAACATTTTGATTTGATCTAATACAAAGATTAAAATTATGGAAATTGCTCGGTGATTCATTATCTATTTTCATCATGATCTTTATCGTTTATTTCTGAATCATTCTGCATGATCGTTGGGATTCCGCACCCTACGGTTGGTATTCGTGAGATCACGTTTCTTGATTACGATCCGAAACGAATTCTCACAGATCATGTCTACATGCTCAACAAAGCTAGGTATGGCTTGAAAAAAGCACCAAGGTCCTGGTATGAAACTCTTTCCACCTTTCTCTTATCCATTGGTTTCACAAGAGGTAAAATTGATAAAACTTTATTTCTTAAATGGAAAGGAGAAGATTTAATGATTGTTCAAATATGTGTGGATAACATCATTTTTGGGTTCACATGTAACAAAATGTGTGAAGAGTTTAGGAAACTCATGACAACAGAGTTTGAAACGAGTGCCATGGGTGAACTCCAATGCTTTCTTGGTCTGGAAGTAAAGCAATTGCAAAGTGGAACTTTTATTCACCACAACATGTATGTTAAAAACCTACTTACAAAATTTGACATGAATGACTGTAAACCATGTAGTACACCCATGAGTACCACTAAGTTACTCACTGTTGGATGGTAAAAATGAACTGGTTGACCAGACACATTATAGATTTATGATTGGGTCTTTATTGTACTTAACTGCATCTAGGCCAGAGATTATGTTTGCCACTTGTGTCTGTGCAAGATCCTAGGCATCACCTAGAAAGTCAAATCTTATAGCTATGAAAAGGATATCCAGATACCTAAAAGGTGCTCCCACACTTGGTATCTGGTACCCTGCTAATGGGAATATTGAGCTTTCAGGTTACCCAGATAGTGATTTTGTTGGTTGTCAAACCACAAGGAAGTCAACATCAGGTGTGTGCCAATTCCTAGGCAATGCCTTGGTCTCTTGGCAAAGCAAAAAGCAAGCAGCTGTTTCAACATCCACTTCAGACGCTGAATACATTGCTGCTGCAAGCTGTACAGCTCAACTTATGTGGCTTCAAAACCAGCTACTAGATTTTGGTATAACTGCTCTGAGGACTCCACTAATGTTGGATATTCAAGCAGCTGAAAATATCATAAAAAAAACAGTCTCTCACTCAACCACAAAGCACATTGACATCAGACATCACTTTGTATGAGACAGCTATGAAAAGGTTTGATTTCTCTGCACCATGTTCCAACAGAGGATCAGTTGGTAGATGTGTTGACAAATGCTTTAGACACATCTACCTTTGCAAACCTGGTCTCTCAGATTGGTATGCTAAACATGGAATAAAACAAAAATGTTTTCATGAATAAAAGCATTAAATTGCTGTCAGAAAATCAAAAATCTATCCTTAAAAATAGTTTGGTTGAAAAATTTGTTTGAGGTAAAACAACCACTGTTTCATTGAGTGTATCATCTGTTGGTTGAAAAATCTGTTTCAAACATCTGATCAGATAAAATAATTGTTGTCACAAACATCTGTTGACTAGTCAACAGATGTTATAAACAACTATCATCCACCAAAACAAACCTTCCGTCAGATGTTTGCCATGTATGCTTTCAAAAGCAGCGCTTTGGCCACATCAGCAGTTTCCACTGTCTCATCGAATTCAAAATTCCAAAAACCGCTTTCTCTCAACCATAAACCCTTATCACAAATTCATCGTCTTTCTTACTGAAATCCAAGACATGGATCTTCAATTGGAAGCTCCCCATAATTATATACCATATCTGACAAAAACATATGTAAACCGTCACTTCCATTCCATCATTGACATATTAAATGAATCCAAATACTTGCTTGCTCTCACTTCAAGTTCCCTCATCTATGTTGACACTTTTCAAAAATTCTGGTTGAAAGCTGAAACCTTGTCCACAGATAAAAAACCAACTTCCATAACTTCACAAATTAGAGATACACATGTCGTCATAACCCCCCAATCCATATCCACTACCTTCTCACTGAATGATCAGGCAGGTAAAGATTCTTTCGATAAAACTGAACTTCACACAAAGTTCATAGAGAGAGGCTATGAGGGTCAAATGACTGGGGCAACAATTTACAAAATGTTTTCCCCCCAGCCATGAAATTTTTCTTTCATACCTTACTCGTATGTCTCCCTGCCAAAGCTACATCTTTTAATGAAATCCCATTGAAAGTTTAGTACTTAGGATATGCCATTTTGTCAAACACTAATTACAATCTATCCCAAGCACTGTTTCTAGATTTGGATGCAACTGTGAAAGGTGTCCAGTCCGGGTCAAACAATGCTTTTCTACTATACCCAAGACTTTTAAGTGTTATCCTACAAAAGGTTTTACCTGAAAAGGATTTAAAAAAGGTGTAGGCCTTCAAATGAACAGCCTATCCCAAGAGACTTTTACAAGAATGTTGGGTCCTAATTCCCAAGAAAAACCAACAAAAACAAAAGTTTCCAAAACACAAGCAAAGAGTGTTAAGGCAACAACTGTTGTGCAAACCTTTGTTGCTGAGCCCACTGCTCCTGGTGATCATGGCACTACATCCAATGTTGTGAAACCCACACCAGCCATTTCCAAAACAAAACATCCATCCACTAAGCCCACCAAAAAGCAACCCAAAAAGGTGACTCTGGAAGATGAGATACCAGAGAAGAATCATGTTGTACCTCAAATGCAACAAACAACCTTTGTTGATACTTCCTCTCAACAGATTTGGGATATGTTGAAGAATCGTCATGATGGAAATGAGAAAACCAGAAGGTTGCGGATTGAAGAATTGAAGAATGAATTTGAGAACTTCAGTGATTTGAGGAATGAGACTCTGAAGGAACTTGTTCTCAGATACTTTCATCTATTAACTGAATTATCAAGCTCTGAGATTCAGATCCCAATGTCAAACTAGGTGGACAAATTTGCTGACTCTCTACCACCGTATTGGGATCAACATATTGAGGTTTTAAAGGAGAAAGATGCTTATAAATACTGGACCATAAATGAGTTGATTCAGAAATTAGAGAACAAAGAGCTAGATGAAAAGAGGAAAGCAAAGAGATCACAATTTCCTCAGAACCCAGAATTGTATCATGCTGGTACATCTTCTGCTGCAGTTAGCTTAAGTGTTTGTAGAACAGTTGCACCACATATTGCTTGTGTCTCAAGTGTTATGGAACCACCTAAAAACCCAATCAATTATCTTGCTCAAACTTCATCCTACACACCACCATTATACACACAACCACAATCATACACAAAATTCATTTGTTTCACCTTTTTCACCGATGCAACAAGCAGCTTGTCACACAACAAGCATGAATCAAGCTCAACAACAATCTTACACTCCTCAGTTGAATCAAAATCATTCTGGTCAAAGTCCAATTTTGTTGGAGACATCCAACATGAACAATGTCACAGTTAAGTTTGCTCAGCAGCACGTTGCTTTAGTTTCAGCAATGGTTGCTTCTTATAACGGATTGGTGGCTAGTCAGATTGGGAACAACAATCTAACCCAGGAAGACTATGCTCAGATTGATAAAGAAAAGATAGAGTTGATTGATATACAATGGGCTTTTGCGAGTGTTATGAGAAGGGAAACAATGTTTGTTGAGAAAACAGGGAGAACGCATCTGACCACATCACCAAACACTACATATGGCTTCAACAAAGCCAAAGTTACTTGTTTCAATTGTGGTGGTAAAGGTCATTTCAAAAGAGAATATACACCTAACCAACAACCGACAAAGCACCTCACAGAACAACTCTGCAAGACAAACAACTACACCTAACCAGACTCAAATTCAAACACCACTTAACCCAACCAGAACCATCATTCCTATCTCAACTCCAAATAGCCAACTACAGACAGAAACTCAAAATCAGGGGTTGGTGATTCAAAGAGATGAAATATATGACTGGACGGGGATGCAATTGGGTGTTGAGGAGGTCACACCTGGTAATGTAGCTTGTGTTGCTCAGCATATTGATATAGAGGAGTCGGTGGTAGTTGGAGAAGTTGTAGAGACTGAGAAGATTTATGAAGTAGAGATTGAGGAGTTGGTTGATGAAGTGGATATTTCTGTTGATGATCCAATTGATGAATCAAAAGTTGGGAAGACTTTGGGAATTGTTATTGATTCAGTTTCTGATATTCCTGAAGAGAATGATTCAGTGTATTCAGAATCGGAGAGTGAAGCAGATTCAGAAACAAGTGTGAACTCATTAGACAATGAGATTGACGAACTCTTGGCCGAAGCTGATTTTCTTATGACTCGGAAGTCATGTATTTTTATGACGCCTTCACCAGAATTGACTATTCAAAATTCTTTGCTGGAAAGGAAGTGCATTTCGCACTCATGGCTATGATTGATCCTTCGACAAAGGTAAGTTCTGAATCTACAACCGATATGAAAAGTGACAAGTACTATGGTACTTGTGATAGGTTGACAGATGAAAACAAGCAACTCAAGGTTCAACTTGAGAGTGCGATAATGAACTGTCAAACTTATCGCAAGGAAGCCAAAGAGTTTAACAAAGTGCTTGATGGTTACAATAAGGACATTTCTGACTTAAAGAAAACTCTTTCTTTAAAAAAACTTGCAATTAACAGTTATATAAATGAAATTGAAGAAACAAAGTTAGAAAATGGCCACCATCAAATGCTTTGCTGAAAAGGTCAACAAAAAGCTTGAAAGTTATAAACATATTGCTTATGCGGTTGACCATATCATTGATGAACCTTCAAACCCAAGTAGTGCAAACTACAAGGCTGTTCCATCACCACTGTTATTTGAGTATCACAATTGCTACTCAGTAACACCGAAGAGTTTAGTCAAATCAGACTCTGCATCGGATGATGAATCTAACACTTCTAGTGTTGGAGATCCTAATTCCAATGTGAGACCGATTTTGGGGATCAATGATGAAGGAGTGACTGCTGTGACTGATGATTCAGACTCAGATAATGTGGAACCTGAGAAAGTGAGTGATATTCTTGCGAAAAATCACATAATCACAAATGAACCAAGATCACTTTCTGAGGTTTCTCATCCTTTGAAAAATCCAAAAGTAGTGAATCAGTTAGTGAAGAAAGAAGTTAAGAATGACCCAGTTGACAAACCCGTCAAGGTATTTTATCGGATGCAAGGATCCGATAAGATTATCTCTGACAATGAGTATCCGATAAAATTTGCCAACTATTCTACAATTGATAAAATCTGGCAAAAAAGTACGATTTTGTTTCCTAAACACGAGAGGACCAATGATGTACCACCAGAAATTTTAAAGAAAATATATCAGGATGCTCCAAAAGAACCTAAGGTTCACGTCACTGAGTTCATTAAGCCAAAAGAAAAGGCAAATGGTTTTCTAGAGCTGTCTTACTCAAAGGACCCAGCTCCTGAGAATTTAAGACGCAGATGTATGGATGATCAATATCCTATCAATTCATTTGCAAAGTCATATGCTCAAAATGTGTTTGAAGAATACCTTGCGTGTTTCAAGTGCGGGGAGAGAGGGCATTTAGTTGCTCACTGCCCGTACGTGAGGCATAGGAGGCACGAAGTTGAGATAAGGAAAAACTATAGAAATTCGGTTGATCATCATGATTATCCTCAAAGACGTTTTGTGCCTCAACCGGGACCATTTTATAATCAAAATCAATTTTTTCAAAGAAGGGATAATTGTCAATTCTCATATGATCGTCGAAACCAAGTTGCTATCAAAAAACCGTTTAAGAAACCAATGGTGAACACACTTGTTGATAGGCAAAAGGTTCCACCAAAACCTACTGTTACATCTTCAGTTGGACCGGTCTCTATTAAATCATAGAAGGTAACTAAGAAAGTTTCATTCAAGAACGATAATAAGAAACCGACTAAGAATCCAAAATCTCAGATCAGAATTCTAAAACGTTCGGAACAATCTTGGTCACCATCAGGATCTTCGGGAGCGTCAACCTCAAAGAATGTAAACCTTCAAAGTGAGAAACTTTTGATAGACCAGAATAAGGTTGAGTCAAAACCAAGTGCTAGTGTGAATGAATATTTGAAATTTGATGTTCAAAGACCCAAGACCAAGCAGGCTTGGGTCCCCTGAAAGAACTAATGCTTTTATTGATATGTGTAGGGAGCTCCAGCTGGCCCTGTTAGCAGTCTCTGGATTGTTGACAGTGGAGCTTCAGGCCACATGACTGGTGATTTAGCACTGTTGTTTGATGTGAAGAATATTAGTCGAGGGTATGTTGCATTTGCTGGAAATAAAGGCGGTTACATCACTATGGAGGGAAGTGTGAGTAACGAGATAGTGAGTTTTGAGAGAATTTCCTATGTGAAGCAAATTGATTACAATCTGTTAAGTGTATGTCAAATCTGCGACAAACAGTTTTCCGTGCACTTTGATGACAAATCTTGCTATATCCTTAAACCAAGCTTTGTTATTCCAAAGGAGTGGATCATGTTAAAGGCACCGAGAGTTAATAATCTTTACATTCTTGATATGTCTAAAGCGATGACAACTCAGGGCCAAGTTACGTGTTTCCTGTCAAAGGCTACAGAGAAAGAATCTATAATGTGGCACAGTAGAATAGGACACATTCACCTCAGAAAAATGAATCATTTGGTGAAGAATGGACTTGCCGAAGGCGTTAATGTCAAACATTTTCATCTAAATGACAAGTGTGTGAGTTGCAAGAAGGGTAAGTATCACAAACAGTACAAAAACCAAAGAATGTAAAATCTGTTGAAATGCCACTTGAGCGTTTGCACATGGACCTATTCGGATCTGTAAGCGTAAGAGTCATGTCGTAGAGCATTACTTTCTTATGGTTACCGACGATTTTTCAAGATTCTCGTGGGTAATGTGCTTACAACATAAAAGTTACACGTTTACCAAATTGATAGTTCTGTTAACTCGATTGGAGAATATCTATGGTTTAAAGATTAATAGAATTCGGAGTGATAATCGGACGGAGTTCAAAAATGCACAGATGGATGCTCTTTGTGAAGATAAAGGAATTCATTATGAATATTCTGCTCCGTATACCCCACAACAGAACGGTGTCGCTGAAAGGAAAAACAGGACTCTAATAGAAATGGCAAGAACAATGCTCGCGGATTCCAGCCTTCCAGTAATGTTCTGGAATGAAGCTATCTACGCAGCTTGTTATACATTGAATCGTGTGTTAACGTGAAGAAGTTTGGCAAAAATTCTTATAAGCTGTTGAACAAACGAAAGCCGAATTTGGAGTATCTAGAACCATTTGGGGCTCCGTGTACGATGTTGAATCCAGGTGAAAATTTTAGTCCGAAAGCTGAAGAGGGATATTTTGTTGGATATACAACCCCGCTCAAACAGGTATTCAACAAAAGAACTCGATAGGTGGAGGAGTGGGCAAATGTTGAGGTTCAACGATATAGTCTGAACATACAGGGGAATGGTCCTGACTGGATGTTTGATTACAAAGACTTCTTTGAATCATTCTATCTAGATAGCTTGGTTGTAGAGGCTGTTCTAAGGTTAACTTACGAGTGTGAAAACGCAGCGACTTAACCGTTGGTGCGTCCGATCACCGTAACTCCTCCAACAGCTTCTAATGTTGCCAATATTCCTACCGCAGAAGAAGAAGTTTTCCAGGAAGCTTCAACTACTCTAGATGCTTCAGAATCGAAAGATGATGAAGAAATCTTTAGTGAAGCAATTCTAGATCATGCAAAAGAGGCACCACCAGTCAACCCAAATCCAAATGTTGCTTCATCGTCTAACACGGGTAATGATCTGGATTCAGTGGAGAATTTGACTACTCAGACGAGAGTGATAGCACCTGATCATTCGGAATCTCGGATTCATTGTATTCACCTGCTCGAGCAAGTTATTGGTGACCCTGGAAGCAGTGTCATGACTAGAGGACAACTTCATAGTGCAAACTCACCGGAAAATCTTGGCGCTTTAGCTTTGTATTCAAAAATTCAAAAATCTGGTTGTCAGAATGATTGGTCATTTGCTGGTTATGTTTCGCAGGTTGAGCCGCGGACGTACAAGGAAGCTCTTTTGGATGATGCTTGGTAGAGGCGATGCAGGAAGAGTTGTTGCAGTTCCCGAAATTGGGCGTCTAGACACTTACAGATTTACCTCCGGAGAGGAAAAAGATTGGAACTAAATGGGTTTTCAAATGTAAGAAAGATGACAGAGGCGTGATCGTGAAAAACAAAGCTCGGTTGGTAGTTCAAGGTTTTCATCAAGTGTAAGGAATTGGCTATAATGAGATCTATGCACCTGTGGCACGTATATAAGCTATCCGAATGTTTCTAGCGTTTGCCTCGTACAAGAAATTCAAGTTGTACCAAATGGATGTCAAGAGCTCGTTTCTACACGGTGTGGTTAAGGAAGAGGTCTATGTTGGTCAACCTCCAGGCTTTGAAGATCCTATCCACCGGGATAAGGTTTACGTTCTTAACAAAGCGCTATACGGGTTGCACCAGGCTCCACGCCAATGGTATTATGAGCTAAGCACGTACCTGCTACCCAAAGGATTCAAACAAGGCTTGGTGGATTGCACACTGTTCACTAAGAAAACAGGAGATGACTTGCTTCTTGTCCAGATTTATGTAGACGATATTATTTTTGGCTCTACTAACAAACTTTTGTGCAGAGCATTTGAGAAAGTTATGCAAGAAAAGTTCGAGATGAGTGCGATAGGAGAAATGCAGTTTTTCCTCGGCTTGCAGGTGGATCAAAGACCAACGGGGATCTTCATTCACCAAACAAAATACGTTTCTGAAGTCTTGAGCCGGTTCCAGATGGAAGATTCGAAGTGGCTGGATACCCCGATACAACCTAATCACGGGATTGGAGTTGACGCTAAGCGGGAGCTGACAGACCCATTTACATACATAGCAATCGTCGAATCTCTGATTTATCTCACTGCATCTAGGCTAGATATAATTTTCGCTACATGTCTCTGCGCACGTTTTCAATCGAAGCCAAAACAAAGTCATCGAACGGCAGTCAAGTGAATCCTAAGATATCTGAAGGGTTGTCCGTCGAGAGGACTTTGGTACCCTAATGATGATAATTTTGACTTTGTTGCATTTAGTGATGCAGATTGGGCCGGTTGTGACAAAGATAGCAAATCCACAATGGCTGGATGTCAATTTTTGGGGAGCAGGCTCGTGACCTGGCGGTGTAAGAAGCACACGGCAGTCACACTATCTACCTGCGAAGCTGAATACGTAGCAGCCTCTAGTTGTTTCTCACAGGTTCTTTGGATTCAGTAGCCGATTGTCGATTATGGTTTGCAATTTCTAAAAACCCCTATTTATTGTGACAACGAAGCCGCGAGTGCATTAACTAAAGACACGGTCAATCACTCAAAAGCTAAGCACATCCGGATTAAGTATCACTTTATCCGAGATTGCTATGCGAAAGAGTTGATTGATATGGTCAAAATCCACACTGATTAGTAGAGGGCAGATCTTTTTACCAAAGCTTTTGATAAATCCCGATTTGAATATCTTTTAAAAGCTAACGGTTTAAAAGAGAAACAAGACTAATCATCACCTCGTTTATCACTTTTTGTATTCAAATTTGTTTTAAGTTTTTACTGTTTTTCAGAAAAATACAGAAACCCAAAAATATATTTTACGTTTTAGGGGGAGTCTTTATTCAGAAAAACCAAAAACATTGAAAAATCCAAAAAACCATAAAAATAGAAAAACCCAAAATGATTTCCAGGAGTAAAAGAGGAAATGATAGTACATCAGTGGGGATCTAACACATGCTAAAGATATGTAATGAAATATGAGGCGTGTGTTGATTTCGTGTGATGTGCTGATAGGCTTCGTAGACCTATTACTGCGTGCCTTAATGATACAAACATAACGAACTACCCGTTAGTGCCTGAACACCTCATGGGCATATGGTCTTAGTACCGTAATTTCGTTTGATAGGGTTGCCAAAATCTGCGGTTTCGGGTTGTTATGTTAATTGTTATCCAGGGTATTCTGATTGAACTTTTATCGTATTAATTTACGGAACTAGATTCAGTCAGAATATTTGCTAAAAGAGCTTTAATGTCAAAACCTAAAAGTTACCGAATTGAGGAACTTCATGTATATTATTGATCAAAGATCATTAATTGCATCGTATCAATTCACTGATGAAAATCTGTGATTGATATCAGCCTCAACCTGGTATATATGCACATGTTACTTTGCTGCATTATTTTGCTGACCTGTACACCTCTGTGCTATATATCTTGTAACAAAACGGATAACATTTGGCATAATCACACGTTACGACAAAGCTTTGTGCAAATTCCTTGATACGGGAGTAAGTCGTGTGCATGGGAACCATAAGCGTGTTAGTATAATACACCTAATAGCGTATCATTTTAAAGCACTGCATAACAGTCTACATGTGAGTTTATGTGGACAACAATATCATCAATTTCCGAGATCACACATAGTCTTTAATGATAATATATAATAAACATCAACGGTGTGATCAGATTTCTCAAAAACTGATATGATCCTCTTATCGGGAATCACAAAACAAACTCAAAAAGATTTTAGGTGTGTTTTAACATAAATTTCAGAAAAACCAAAATTTTTACATTTCTGTGTTATTTTCGATAACCAATGGTGTTTGTTGGTCATTTTCTGAAACTTAATGAAACAATCTGAGTTTTGTGTCATTTAAATGTGAAATAATGAATGTTTGAAGCTTAAAATGTTGAAAAATGATTGAACGGGATCGATTTTGAGATTTGGTAAATTTTCAAAAAATTCCAATTTTCATTTGCCCCTTCGTTGGGTCGAGTGTGGAATTTTGGGTACCTTCGAACCTTAAAAATTGGACTAATGTGACTGTTCAAGTGATAATTTGAACATTCGAACCCTTATTCCACATTCGAGCCTTTCAACAGGGTCGAATGTAGAATAAGTTTCACATTTGCCTTACAACAACGGTCGAAGGTAGCTATCTATATATACCAGTTCTTCATTCGATCTTCTCATTCAAACTTTTTCAAAATAACAGAAACTTGTTGCCCTTGATTTCCTGATCAGTGTTTATTGTTCCCCACATGATTCACGTCATTTTGATATCATAATTAGGGTTTTTTTTGTTCAAACCATGTGTTTGATTGTTGGACGATTTTCAATCGGTTTTAATCAAAATTGATTGTTAGGATTTAGTTTCAGATGGTTTTAGGGGGAGAAGGAAACATAATCTAGGTTTATAACACACAAATTGTTGAATTTTGATCATTCAAATATTGTTAAACCTAGGATTAATAATAAAAACTATCTAAAACTAATTAATAGTAATAACTGATGATAAAGAAGGCTTAGTCGGTCGGTTTAGTGGGTAAATGAATGAAAATCAGATAATGAAACAAGCAAAGCTAAATTGCATTTTTGATGTTTGGTCTTTTGAACCGACACATTCGACCACAAAGAAAGGGTCGAATGTAGCTCTTTCGGTCGAATGTAGGATGTTTAAATGGACGAATGTGGAGATATAGGTCGAATGTAAAATTATAGTTATAATGTTTCACATTCGAACATAATCAGTCACATTCGAACTTCAGAAATTTCACATTCGTACCTCCGTAAGGTCGAATGTGGAAATTTGAAAAACAAAATTCAAAATTTGTCAATTTTGTCCGTTTTTAACGAATTTTCATTGTGTCGTTTTTGCAGATATACAAATGGCTGAACCACAAGTTGAACAACAGAATGTGGATGTTCCAGTTCAAGAAGTTCAGGAAGATTTGCCATTTGAGAGTGCCCATAATTGTTGTGCATATTTGGGCGAAGTGAAGAAACTTACAGAGTTTTCCTGAATTATTGATTTTCTCAAAAGGAGCAGGGTTATAGATGCTATAGCAACTCCAGCTATCATTTATCAAGATCATCAAAAGGATTTATGGAGAAATGCACGTTATGTTTATGGGATGCTAGGACTGCAATAGTCGGTAACATTCAGGGGGAGCTTGCAATTATTACAGAAGATGATATTAGACAAGCCTTGAAGCTGAGAGATGAACCGACTGATCCAAGAAGTCTTTCATGGATAGAACAGAGGATATGTTTTCTATGAATGAAATACAACGGTCCAATAACTGACGGTGCTTTGAACAAAGGGAAGTTATGTCCTCAATTCAAGTATCTAGCACACGTCATTATACATGTGTTTGGGTCCGTGAGTGGTGGTTATGATGTGATGAGGAAGAGTCTAAGTTCATTAATGGTTGCTTTATTGTTGATCAAACCATTTAATGTATCGGGAATGATACTTGATCATAAGCTTGAACCTTTGAAGGGATTAAAGACAAAGAAGTTTTTGATGTATCCCAGGTTTCTGCAGATGACATTTGATCACAAGTATCCAACACTGAGGAAAGATCCTACAAAGATTCTAGTTCAGGATCACATGAATATGAAGACTTTGATCAGGATGAAAGGTTACTAAGGAGTTCCTGATAATGAGAGACCACCTCACAAGAATTTATTCAGTCATTTGATTAATCCAGGATATAAGGATCCGGGTGAGAACAAGGCGAGGAATGTTCACAGTGAGACTGATACTGATGATCCATTAGTTCATGCAGATCCAACTATGAAGAGAAAACGGCAAGTTGTGAATGCTGGAGCCAAAGGGAAGGGCAAAGCAAAGGTTGATGTTGTTGAAAAGACTAAGAAGCAGACTAAGAGAAAGAAAAGTGTTGCAAAGAAAGGAACTATGCTAGTTGATGAGGATTCTGTTGATTCTGAAGAAACAGAAGAAGATGATAGATGGGATTTTACTGACGAGACTATAAAGACTTCAAAGACCACGGCCACTGTGGCTGGAGAGTCTAAAAGTTTAAACAAGACGATTGAAGAACAAGGTCCAATTGATTTAGAAGAAGGAGAAGGGGATATTGGTTTAGGTGCTGATGATTTTGATGGTTCTACTGTTGTTGCAAAAAAACAGAAGAAACCAAAATACAAGACGATGTCAAAGAGGGAGGTGAAAGAAAATTCTAAGAAGAGAAGAGCAAAGGAAGTTGAAATCTTACTGAAAGGAAAGAAAATTCCTGATGTGGGCACTTCATCAAAAGTTACATCTCCAGTAGCTAAGAAGTCAAAGAAAACTACTACTGAATCTGAAATAGTTCCTGATTTGGATACTACTTTGCAGAGTGTTCTGAACTTGTTCCAGAAAAAGCAGAAAACTTCTAAAACTGAATCTTCCAATCCTAATGTTTCTGTTTCAGATGATGTCATGGAGATTGTGAATAAGAGAATGGAAGAGATGATGAAGATTATAACTGCACAACAAGCTCAAATTGATAAGTTTAAAAAGAATGAAGAAACAATGTTGCAGATTGTTGTAGCATCAAAAGAGAATCAGGATGAGTTGGAAAAGAAGCTGAAAAAGTTAGAATAAGAAAAAGATGAAATTGATGATCGTAGCAAAAGAAACAAGAGATTAATTGTAGGAATGAGGGATGAAAACAAAAAGTTGCTTGAAGATAACAAGAGGATGAACAAATTGTTAGACAAACTATATAATGAAGCTCATCAACTTAAAGAAGGAGAAGAGGAAGAGGAGGAAGAAGAAGAAAAGTTAGATTATGAAGATTCACCTGATGAGGGAGATAAGGATGAATCAGATGATGATTCTGATGATGATGATGCAGATGGCAAATCTAATGAAAAGAAGAATGATGATGAGGAGAGTAGTAGTGATGACGATGATGATGATGCAAGCAAGTTTACTTTTGATGACAGACAGACTAAGAAAGGAGATAAAGGACAATCTAGTTCCAAGAAAAAGTCTGGTGGAAATGTAGATGATAATGATGATGATATCTTCTGGACTAAAAAGAACAAATCTTTATCGGCTAATGATAAGAAATTGTACAGAGAGATGTTAAACAAGAAAGTCTGGACAATTGAGCTTACAGGAAAGTTTCCTGAGATCTTTGAAACAGATGATATGAGATTCGAGTTGGAATATAATGATCCAGATCTTGAAGAGGGAAAAGTGTCAGCTGCTGTGTCAAAAGAGATACTTGAAGAAATTGCACAGCAAGTGGGAAAGACACTTGAGGAGATCATGAAGGAACAGATGATTCCTGACATACCTGAAAGGGATGTAGGAAGTCATTCTGATTATCAGTCATTTGAGAAAGAAGAGATTGAGATACAAGACATCACACACAAAGAATATCCTGAGTATTTCAGAGATAAGAGTGATGAAGTATTCCCAGACTTTACAGAAATAAGCATTAAAGAAGATGTGTATAAAGCAAAGAAGAAAAGTGATGTATTCTTGAAGAATGTATTTGCAGAAGGCAATCAGAAACTAACAACTGAGCAGAGTGATAGTTTGAAGACTCTGTTAAAAAATTTGAAAGAGATGGACGGTAAAAGACCAAAGCCTGAAGCACAAAGTGGGTTCTATAAGTTTCACAACCAACTGTTCAAAGGCAGAACCTTAGGTTGGAAATATCTGAGACAATTGAAGTGCATAGCAGTGAAATGGGAGAAAGGAATTTTGTACTTCTACAGATTCCATGAAATTCAGACTCTACCGTACTGGGCGGTGAGAGACGTATGCAGATTCACGATGTCTTGTGCTTCAGCAAATAATGATGTGGTTGGTTGGTTTGCTCATAAGCTGAGTTGGGAGAGCAGGACGAAGTGGAATGTGTCTAAACCACAGTATCCTAAAAGAAAAGTGCACAAAGAGATTGATCCGAAACAGGTTTGAAGAAAGTGACTTTAAAGTACAAATCTCCAGTTGTTAGGAAGAAGATTCCATTAATGCCGGTTCAGTAGCATTTTAGCTCTGAATTCGTTATGTGGTATTATGACTGGAGTACAGCAGAAGTGGTGATAGTATTGAAGGATGGGAAGGATGCTTACAAGAAGATACATGTTTTTGATCAGATGTGGATCATTAACAGTGCTTTTGAAGACATCATCATGCTCTACTGCAATCCGATCTATTGTGAACCGAAGGATGCAGATCAAGATAAAAGTATCAACATGTTGTGGGAGTTTGTTTTGCATATGACATCAATTCTGGAAGCAATTTGGAGAAGAAACTTGGAAAGAAAGTCAAGATGAACGAAGTGCCGAAACATTCGACTAAACGAAAACTTGAGCCTGAGATGACGATAGATCAGAAGAAACAACTTAGATTGAAGCTGATGAATAAACAGTTGGACGAAGAACGAAGGCAATCCAAGCAATAGTTGAGGGGGAGTTTGTTACTGCATATTGTGAGACTAATGCTTTGGATTGCGAATCAAAGTTGTTTTGTGTAAAACGTAAGGGTGAATTTGGGATTTAGTGTGGTCGAATGTAGAATGTTTGGGGCGAATGTAGAACTTGGAGGGACAAACCTGGAAGGACTGAAGTTTATGTGCTGATTCGTACTGAGCTAAAGGACGAATGAAGAAATGTGTGCACATTCGACCTAGCAATAGCGGCGAATGTGCAGCACTATATAAGGTTGGTTTTTATTTTGCAATGTAACTTTTGCCATTTTGAGTCGTGTGTTCAGTCTATGTTTTCTCTCTAGAGTTTGATCAGTGTTAAGGTGTTTTATTGGCTTGTAACTTGAATTGTAAAGATCAAAACAAGTTTAATTAATGAAAATGGAGATTGAAAAGGTGAATTTGATTGTTTGATTCGATTGCTATCATTTTGTAACTGATCTACGGTTTTCGCACCTAGATTGGTAGACTTGTATGATCAACTAATCTGTTTTGGACAAAACGATCCTATACAATACCATCTTTTGAACTGTTGTTGTGATGTTTTGACCTGAACACTTTAAGCAATGGTTTCTAATCTAAATAATTAATGTTATGTTTTGTAAGAATTGAATGTTTTAAATGGTAATTCCTGTTTTATTAAATAATGCTCGTGTGAATTTTGTGCTTGGAAATCATTTCAGTTGCACCCCATGTTTCCGCCTTAGGCGGGGTGTGGCAACTTTCTCCAAAGTTTACTACTCGAAATTTATTGCAGGAAAGGAAGCTCACTTCGCATTGATGGCCATGACAGAAGCTCCAAAACTGGTAAGTTCTAATTCTACTTCTTCTAATAATGAAAAATATTGTGGTAAATGTGATAGACTTGAAGGCCAGATTAAGGACTTAAAGTACCAACTTGAATGTGCTAGAATCGCGATTGAGTCTTATCGCAAGAAAGAAAAAGATGTTAATAAGCTACTAGATAACTACAAGAAAGACATTTCTGAATTAACTAAAACCTTGTCACAAAAACAGATTGCCATTAATAAATATTTTAATGAAATTGATGAAACAAAATTAGAAGTGGCAAAAGTTAAATGTTTTTCAGAAAACATAAACAAAAAGCTTTAAAGTTATCTAAATGTAGCTTATGTCTTAGACCACATCATAGAAGAGCCAAGTCCTATTGTGAGCTACAAATCAGTACCTTTTCCGGTGTTATTTGAGAATCACAATTTGTACACTGTGACACTGGAACGTACCGATAAATCTAGATCTACAAAAAAAATGAATCAAACACTTCAAGTGTTGGTGATCCAAATTCTGATGTAAGACCAATTTTGGGAGTGAATAATGAAGGCGTTGAGGCAGTAACTGATAATTTTGATTCTAAGGATGATGAACCTAGTAAGAATGTTGAGATTACTTTGGAAAATCACAGTCGAACTACTGAGGGAAGAGAAACACCTAAGGTTCAACATTCTTCTAAAATTGAACAAAATCAGAATCAATCGGTGAAGAAAAATGTTAAAAGTGATTGCAATGACAAACTTGTGAAAGTGCTTTATCGGATGGAAGGATCCGATAAAATAATTTCAGACGAGGAATATCCATCACAGTTCGATAACTATTCTAAAATTGATAAAATTTGGCAAGAAAGTACAATATGGTTTCCTAAATCTAAGAGATCTAATGATTTGCCACCAGAATTAATCAAGCGACTGTATAGTGATAATTCTAAGTCAAAAAAGGTCCATGTCACTGATTTTGTGAAGACAAAAGAGAATGTAAATGGTTTTGTTGAACTGTCTTATCCACTAGAGCCCGCTCCTGAGAGTTTGAGGCAACAGTGTTATAAGAATCATATCCGGTCAACACATTCGCTAGATTTGAGGCAACAGTGTTATAAGAATCACTATCCATACGTAAGACGTAAGTGGCTAGAGGTTGAAAATAGGAAGAATCATAGAAATCCGAATGTTGATATTCCTCAAAGAAACTTCTATCCTCAAAAGCAATTTCATAGCCGAACCAATTTTTATCAAGGAGGAAACCGACCGGTCGTCTTTGACAATCGAAATCAGATTGCTATGACCAATGGAATGTGGAGACCTATGATGAATCCGACTTTTGATAAACAAAAGGTTTATTCGAACAAGGTTTCTAGGGATGTTCCACCTAAGATTTTTTCTAAGAATTCTGAAAAACTTCAACCAAAATTTCAAACTCAAGTCAGAATTCTAAAACGATCGGAGCAATCTTGGTCATCAAAAGCATCATCAGGAGCCTCAAGTTCAACTTCTAAATCGGTAAAAGATGTTCCTAAAACAAATGTTTTAGAGAAACCGGTCATTGAAAAGAAAAATGTTGTTGATAAGAAGGAATCTATGAATGTTTCATTTACTGATACTCAAAGACCCAAGACCAACAAGGCTTGGGTCCCACATAAGAACTAATCATGTTTATAATTTCTGTAGGGAGTTCCAGTTGGCCCTGTGAGCAGTCTCTGGATTGTTGACATTGGAGCTTCCGGGCACATGATGGGAAATATGTTGCTAATTTTTGATATAAAGAATATTAATGGAGGCTACGTTGCATTTGCTAGAAATAAAGGTGGATACATTACTATGGAGGGGAGTGTTAGTAATGGGATTGTGAGTTTCGAGAAGATTTCGTATGTGAAGCAGATTGACTATAACTTGCTAAGTGTATCTCGGATTTGTGACAAAAAGTTTTCTGTGCATTTTGATGAGAAGTCTTGCTACATTTTGAAGCCTGGATTCGAAATACGTAAGGAGTGGATCAAGCATAAAGCTCCGAGAGTAAACAACTTGTACATTCTCGACATGAGCAAAGCAACCACGACTCAAGGTCAAGTTACATGTTTTCTGTCGAAGGCTATCGAGAAAGAATCTATTATGTGGCATCGACGGATGGGGCACATTCACCTTAAAAAGATGAATAATTTGGTGAAAAATGGGCTTGTTGAGGGCGTGATGTGAAACACTTTCATCTGAACGGTAACTATGTGAGTTGCAAGAAGGGCTGTCACACCCTCAAATTTCCACTGCGGGGTTTATACCGCGAGGCGCATGACATACCAGGATCCCATAGCCGTAAGTCATATGAACGAACTCTAAATGCCCACACCATTTAGTTCGTTTTCAAAAATCAAGTTTAGTTAAGCTGCGGAAGCATAATATGTAAAAGCATAATATGTAATTTAGGTGTATGCCCAAGACCCCAAATGCAGTGAAGTGTGCAGTGCTTTCTAATCCTAGCACCGGAAGCTAACTACCTGCAAAAGCATGTAAATCGTGGGTCAACAAACAATGCTGGTGAGTTCACTAAGTAAAGTAAATGAGTATTTAACTGCGCTGGTTTCCAAAACCATGTAAACAAGTAATTGAGTTGGTTCCAAGAACCGTGTAAACACTAGTTCATCGCATGTCAAGGGTAGCTAACCCATTCATGATAACTAACACCGATATACCGAACTGCTGATGTACGTGTAGCCACAAATGTGAGCCGCATGCCTTACATCATTGCCTATCAACAATGATAAAATCTGTTAAGTTATAGTTCACTCCCGCGCTCCCCGAGCCGGTGTGAGGTTTGTCAGACCTAATAGCGCTATCAAATAATAACCCGCTTGCCATAACCCGGCAACTCATTCGGTATGTGAAGGACTTACAGATGATAGAGTTGGTTTAGTTCATCAAGGACACAGTTTGCGAACTAGCAAAAACCGACCCACAGAAGGATCCATAGCATCCCAACCCGGGATGTGTAAGTAGTCCCAAACCGGACTAGAAAGTAGTAGTCCCAACCCGGACAAGAAAAAGTTAATTACGTTGTCTCAGCCCGAGACGCATGCTTTTGAGAAAAGAGTAGTGAAACTCACCTTAGGTTGCACGTGAATGATCCAAATCCCTCAAACAGTAACGAGCTACCAACTCCCTATTACAAGTTTCACTAGGTGAGTATACGTGCATACCAACACATCATTCAATTTGTTTGTCCAAAACTTCTAAAGTTCAAACCGTGTAGTGACACCTAATGACTCTACATGCACAAGTAAGTCCTACGTATCCCGTTGGTGATCATATTGATTATTATCAGTTTAATACCTCATACTCATCTCATATAAGTATTCATGCAAGTTCATGTCAAATACATACCATATAAGACACCAAATAGTCACGTAAACATCCCTTACACAATCTGCGTTTTCAGGGCAGATTGTACGCTTTGAAAAACGAATTATTTAAAATACTTAACAAACGAATTAAACTCCCAAATTTTTACTGAATATTCATTGGGATTCATTTGATTAGAGGTGGCAAAATAGGTGGCTTGGGTTGGTTTGGGTGTTGGGTTAGGATGGGTTTGGGTTAGAATGGGTGTGGGTCAAGATGGGTAAATTAAAAAAATAGGTTAGGATGGGTTGGGTCAGGATGGGTTTGGGCCTTGATGGTTTGGATTAGGATAAGCTCACATCAAAATAGATTAAAATAACAATAAAAAATTAAAAATTTAAAAAGTACAAAAAAAAAATTTAAAAATAAAATCTTAAGCGATACGAAATATTTCATTTCGAACCGGGCCGGTTAACAACTCGGAGTGTTTCGACTCGACTAACCTGTTATCGATCTGGACTGTGGCCGTTAACGACCTGGACTATTTCGACCCGACCGGACCCGTTACCGACCTGACCGTATCCGTTAGCGACCAGGACCGTTTCGACCCGGTCAGGCACGTTAGTGACCGGAATCGCTTCGACCCGGCCGGGCCCATTTGCGATCCAGACCGTTTCGACCCGATCTGGCTCGTCACCGACCGTGTCCGTTAGCGACCCGGACCATTTTCTAACCGGCCGGGACCCGTAGCGACCCGGACCGTTTCGACCCAGCCGGGCCCGGTAGCGACACGGCCTGTTTCGACCAGACCGGTCCCGGAAACGACCCAGACCATTTCAACCTGACCCGTCCCGTAGCGACCCGGACTGTTTCGTTCCAGCCATGCCCGGTAGCGACCAGGACCGTTTGGACCCGATCGGGCCCGGTAACGACCCAGACCGTTTCAACCGGACTCGTCCCGTAGTGACCCGGACCATTTCGACCGGACCGGGCCGGTAGCGACCCGGACCGTTTGGACCCGATCGGGCCCGGTAACGACCCAGACCGTTTCAACCGGACTCGTCCCGTAGTGACCCGGACCATTTCGACCGGACCGGGCCGGTAAGTGACTCGGACCATTTAGATCCGACAGGGCCCGGTAACGACCCGTACCGTTTCAACCTGACCCGTCCCGTAGCGACCCGGACTGTTTCGACCCAGCCGGGCCCGGTAGCGACCCGGACCGTTTCTACCCGACCGGGCCCGGTAACGACCCAGACCGCTTCAACCTGACTCGTCCCGTAGTGACCCGGACCGGGCCCGGTAGCGACCCAGACCGTTTAGACCCGACCAGGCTTGGTAACGACCCAAACCGTTTCAACCTGACCCGTCCTGTAGCGACACGGACTGTTTCGTTCCAGCCGGGCCCGGTAGCGACTGGACCGTTTTGACCCGATCGGGCCCGGTAACGACCCACACCGTTTCAACCTGACTCGTCCCGTAGTGACCCGGACCATTTCGACAGGCCCGGGCCCGGTAGCGACCCGGACCGTTTCGACCTGACTGGGCCCGGTAGCGACCCGGACCGTTTCAACCCGACTGGGCCCGGTAACGACCGAAACCATTTCAACCTGACCCGGACTGTTTCGTTCCAGCCGGGCCCGGTAGCGACCGGACCGTTTTGACCCGATCGGGCCCGGTAACGACCCAGATCGTTTCAACCTGACTCGTCCCGTAGTGACCCGGACCATTTCGACAGGACCGAGCCCGGTAGCGACCCGGACCGTTTCGACCTGACCGGGCCCCGGTAAAGACCCAAACCATTTCAACCTGACCCGTCCCGTAGCGACCCAGTCTGTTTCGACCCAGCCGGGCCCGGTAGCGACCCAGACCGTTTCTACCCGAACAGGCCCGGTAACGACCCAGACCGTTTCAACCTGACTTGTCCCGTAGTGAACTGGACTGTTTCGAACGGACCGGGCCCTGTGGCGACCCGGACCGTTTCTACCCGACCCGGCCCGGTAACGACCCATACCGTTTCAAGCTGACCCGTCCGGTAGTGACACGGACCGTTTCGACCCGAACGGGCCCGGTAGCGACCCGGACCGTTTCTATCCGACCGGGCCCGGTAACGACCCAGACCGTTTCAATCTGACCCGTCCTGTAGTGACCCGGACAGTTTCGACCTGACCGGACCCGGTAACAACCCGGACCGTTTCGACCCGACCGGGCCCGCCAACGACATGACCATTTCGACCCGAACTGGCCAGTCAACAACTCAGACTGTTTCGACTCGTTCAACCCCGCTAACGACTTGAACCATTTCGATGAGATCGGTCTTGTTAACGACCCGTGTTGTTTCGACTTGGTCGTCCGTTAACGACCTGAACGGTTTCGAACCGACCGGGGTTATCAACAAATGCAAAAGATATAATTTTTTGTTTTTAATGACATTTATTTCTATGAGGCATTAACGCTTTTGGTGTTGGGTGAGTTTTAATTCAGATTTGTATATGGTTATCTAAAAATATCCATCCTGACCCATTTGTTTTTTTTAATTTACCCATCCTGACCCACTTACTTATATCCTACAATTAAAATTACCCATCCTAACCCTCTTGAAAGTTATACTAAACCCATTTCAACCCACAAAATCAAATTTTAAACCCAAAATAACCCAAACTCAATCAAATGGGTTGAAATTGCCAGGTCTACATTTGATAACCCAGATTTTTGTTTTATCTCACAACTAAACACAAAAATTATTAAAATTCGTACAACACAGCTATGTCCATAAAATTTCCACAGCAGGTCAGTTTAGTAGAAAAATTCCCAAAAATTGTGTATTCACCCAAACGAGGTGAATCCAATTGGAAAAGCCAATTCTTTGCAATGTTGACCTACTGTCCAAATTTCATAACTTAACCCTTTGTAAATCTCGAGTTATGACCCTTTAAAGTTGACCCGATTTATAATTCCGAAAATCTGATATGACCTTTAAACTTATAAAATCATGAATACATATCAAAACAAGTCCAAAATGCATGATTTGGGACTTTTTGAAAAGATAACACTATGTTTTAGAATAGAAAACAATCAGATTACACCTTTTAATCACTCTATAACAGCCCTACAATTCGTCACAATGAATCTGTCAGCAAATCAGAATTTTATCAACATGACTCTTATAAACCCTAATCATTCTCAATACCTTATAATCATGCAATAACTTCATATTAACACAATAACATTCATATTATCACGTTTAATCTCAGGTTTTTACGTACCGTATACTCTAGATATGATTTCTATCAACAATATTCATCAACACTTTCAACAAACATCATAAACATTCAACATACATTGATTTGCGATTCTAGCATGTATATTTCCTAAAGTTTTTATAATTTTTCCAGCCTAAAATCACATCATTTAACATGTAAAACGCATACCTTGAATTGCTAGAGTCCCTAGAATCACAAGATAGCACCCGAAATTGCTTGAACTAGTGCAAAATTGATGAAGATTGAGATTGAAAGGTGATTGTGGGGGGTGCTCTTATTCACGGCGCAAGGGGTAGGGTTTAGGGTTTGTTTTATTTTTTTTTTATAAACAAAACACTAAGGTTAGGATTATGGGCCAAGGTTTCGGGCTCTAGTGATTTTTATCTGATAAGCGAGCCCAATAGCCCTATCTAACTCTCGAGATTAATCCCGACAATAATAATCCTACCAACTCATATAAAACTATTGTTTTATCAATTCATATTATTTTTTTACCCTAAATGCACATATCTCATAACGTTTACGTACATGTTAACTAACACGTAGTAGTTCACATAACTATGCCCTTCACGTACACGTGTTATTCCACATTCATCAACATCCAATCATTCATATAATCATGCATGCATGCCTAACAAATCACCAACGTTCGGGTTACAGGATTCGTGTGTGCGTCAAGACAATTATTTTTCCTAATTATAACATACGTTAATGTCGCCTAACATGTGTTATTGTTACATAACATCCTGAAGGACCTGTTTAGCTAACCCTAGCTAAGTGTTTAACCACGTATGATTATGGAAATTAACTAGAATTGAGTAAAAGAGTTAACATGAAAATGCGGTGTGTCACATCATCCCCAAGTTGAAAAGAATTTCGTCCCAAAATTCAGCAAGTAAACAGTAAAGTCAGCTAAAAAAAATGTGTGCTTGGTTCCCGGATGTCATATCATCCCCAAGTTGAAAGGAATTTCGCCCCGAAATTCAATTTGAGATAGTTGCTTTACGTTTAGTGTTTGGTTTATGCATAGTTTCAGGTTCAGTAAAGAGATGTGGGTATTTAAGCCGCATTTGATCCATGCGTTCCCACGTGTATTCCGGTCCTAGACGGGAATTCCATAGTACCTTAATAATAGTTATAGTGTTTTGTCTGAGTTTCTTGACGCCCCGCTCAAGAATCTCCACCGGTTCTTCCACGAACCGTGGCTGATCGTCCACCTGGATCTCCTCCCGTGGCACTACCAGTATTATATCAGATAAGCATTTCTTCAGATTAGGTACGTGGAATACATTGTGCACCCCACTGAGTTCATTAGGCTGGATTTACCTGTAAGCTACTGGACCAATCTTTTCGACAATCTCGAATGGTCCTACATATCGCGGGTTCACTTTCCCCGTTTTCCAAAGCGCATCACCCCCTTCCAAGGTGACACCTTCAATAGAACCTTGTCCCCAACCTGGAACTCCAAAGGTTTCCTACGCTTATCAGCGTAACTTTTCTGTTGATCACGAGCAGCAGCAATCCGATTTCTGATTTGCGCAATCTCCTCAGAAGTTTCGTGCACAAGTCCGGGACCTGTTAGCTGGCTATCCCCAACTTCAGTCTAGCAGATGGGAGACCTACACTTGCGTCCATAAAGTGCCTCTAAAGGCGCACACTGTATTGAAGCGGGGTAACTGTTGTTATACGAGAATTCAATCAAAGGCAAGTGCTTATCCCAACTATTGCCAAAACCCGCCACGCACGCTCGTAGAAGATCTTCCAATGTTTGGATGGTTCGTTCACTCTGTCCATCCGTCTGTGGGTAATAGGCTGTGCTCATATCTAAGTGAGTTCCCAAAGCGTTTTGGAGAGTAGTCCAAAAATGAGAAGTGAATCGCGCATCGCGATCAGATATAATAGAAGTAGGCACCCCCATGCCTAGAGACTACCTCCTTGACGTAGAAATTTGCTGGTTTCTCCAGCGAGTCCATTTCCTTTATTGCCAGAAAGTGTGCCGATTTGGTTAAACGATCCACGATAACCCAAATCATGTTATGGCTCGTTGGCGTCTTAGGAAGCTTTGTTATAAAATCCATAGAAATTCCATCCCATTTCCACGTAGGGATTTCTAGTTGCCGGAGTAGGCCTGAAGGTTTTTGATATTCAATCTTAACCTTCGCACAAGTCAAGCACTTACTAACATAAGTGGCTATTTCAGCTTTCATGTTTGGCCACCAGTAGAGAGTTTTAGGATCTTGGTACCTCTTGTCCGAAACAGGATGTACCGAATATCGAGAGGTGTGAGCTTCATCGAGCACCAGTTGTCTGAGATCCCCAAAACGTGGTGTCGAGGCTCGATTCATAAAGTATTGAAGACCATCCGTCTTCCGTTCCATGTGCTTATCCGCACCATGTGAAGTTTCAAACCCGATGTTTTCTTCTTTCAAAGCCTCGCCCTGGGCTTCATGTATCTTATCAGGAAGATTAGAATGTACGGTAAGTTGTAAAGCTCGCACTCGTTTGGGTTTCGTTTCCTTACGACTGAGGGCATCAGCTACTACATTAGCTTTCCCTGGATGATACTTGATGGCACAGTCATAATCATTCAGAAGCTTGACCCGTCGACGTTGTCGCATGTTCAGCTCCTTTTGATCGAATATGAGTTAGAGGCTCTTGTGATCAGTGAATATCGTACACTTCGTCCCATAGAGATAATGCCTCCAGATCTTTAGAGCAAAAACCAATTCTCCAAGTTCCAAGTCATGGGTGGTGTAATTCTTCTCATGAACCTTTAATTGACGTGAGGCATACGCGATCACCTTATCACGCTGCATCAGCACACACCCTAACCCTTGGATAGACGCATCACAATACACCACGAGGTCCTTTATACCCTCAGGTAGTGATAGTATAGGTGCACTGCAAGCTTTCGACTTTGATAATTGAAAAGCAGATTGTTGGGCATCTCCCCACTTGTAAGTAATACCCTTCTGTGTCAAAGCAGTGAGGGGTTGAGTGATCTTAAAGAATCCCTCAATGAATCTGCGATAATATACAGCAAGACCAAGAACTCGTGCACCTCTGTAGGAGTCTTAGGAGCCTCCCACTTTTAATAGCATCAATCTTGGCAGAATCGACATGTATACCTGCCTCGTTAACCACGTGTCCTAGAATTTGGACTTCTCGAATCCAGAAGTCGCATTTAGAGAATTTTGCATACAACTGCTCTGATACCAATCTGTCACACCCTCAAATTTCCACTGCGGGGTTTATACCGCGAGGCGCATGACATACCAGGATCCCATAGCCATAAGTCATATGAACGAACTCTAAATGCCCAAACCATTTAGTTCGTTTTCAAAAATCAAGTTTAGTTAAGCTGCGGAAGGGTAAACCAAATTTAAACCTTTTAGAAACCATGCGCAAAACAACGAGCCCAGATTAAAACCATATGAAAGAAAATGTAAAAGCATAATATGTAATTTAGGTGTATGCCCAAGACCCCAAATGCAGTGAAGTGTGCAGTGCTTTCTAATCCTGGCACCGGAAGCTAACTACCTGCAAAAGCATGTAAATCGTGGGTCAACAAACAATGCTGGTGAGTTCACTAAGTAAAGTAAATGAGTATTTAACTGCGCTGGTTTCCAAAACCATGTAAACAAGTAATTGAGTTGGTTCCAAGAACCGTGTAAACACTAGTTCATCGCATGTCAAGGGTAGCTAACCCATTCATGATAACTAACACCGATATACCGAACTGCTGATGTACGTGTAGCCACAAATGTGAGCTGCATGCCTTACATCATTGCCTATCAACAATGATAAAATCTGTTAAGTTATAGTTCACTCCCGCGCTCCCCGAGCCGGTGTGAGGTTTGTCAGACCTAATAGCGCTATCAAATAATAACCCGCTTGCCATAACCCGGCAACTCATTCGGTATGTGAAGGACTTACAGATGATAGAGTTGGTTTAGTTCATCAAGGACACAGTTTGCGAACTAGCAAAAACCGACCCACACAAGGATCCATAGCATCCCAACCCGGGATGTGTAAGTAGTCCCAAACCGGACTAGAAAGTAGTAGTCCCAACCCGGACTAGAAAAAGTTAATTACGTTGTCTCAGCCCGAGACGCATGCTTTTGAGAAAAGAGTAGTGAAACTCACCTTAGGTTGCACGTGAATGATCCAATCCCTCAAACAGTAACGAGCTACCAACTCCCTATTACAAGTGTCACTAGGTGAGTATACGTGCATACCAACACATCATGCAATTTGTTTGTCCAAAACTTCTAAAATTCAAACTGTGTAGTGACACCTAATGACTCTACATGCACAAGTAAGTCCTACGTATCCCGTTGGTGATCATATTGATTATTATCAGTTTAATACCTCATACCCATCTCATATAAGTATTCATGCAAGTTCATGTCAAATACATACCATATAAGACTCCAAATAGTCACGTAAACATCCCTTACACAATCTGCGTTTGAAGGGCAGATTGTACGCTGTGAAAAACGAATTATTTAAAATACTTAACAAAGAATTAAACTCCCAAATTTTTACTGAATATTCATTTCGATTCATTTGATAACCCATATTTTTGTTTTATCTCACAACCAAACACAAAAATTATTAAAATTCGTACAACACAGCTATGTCCAGAAAATTTCCACAGCAGGTCAGTTTAGTAGAAAAATTCCCAAAAATTGTGTATTCACCTAAACGAGGTGAATCCAATTGGAAAAGCCAAGCTTTTCCAATGTTGACCTACTGTCCAAATTTCATAACTTAACCCTTTGTAAATCTCGAGTTATGACCCTGTAAAGTTGACCCGATTTATAATTCCGAAAATCTGATATGACCTTTAAAATTATAAAGTCATGATTACATATCAAAACAAGTCCAAAACGCATGATTTTGGACTTTTTGAAAAGATAACACCATAAGTTATGTTTTAGGATTAGAAAACAATCAGATTACACCTTTTAATTACTCTATAACAGCCCTACAATTCGTCACAATGAATCTGTCAGCAAATCAGAATTTTATCAACATGACTCTTATAAACCCTAATCATTCTCAATACCTTATAATCATGCAATAACTTCATATTAACACAATAACATTCATATTATCACGTTTAATCTCAGGTTTTTACGTACCATATACTCTAGATATGATTTCTATCAACAATATTCATCAACACTTTCAACAAACATCATATACATTCAACATACATTGATTTGCGATTCTAGCATGAATATTTCCTAAAGTTTTTATAATTTTTCCAGCCTAATATCACATCATTTAACATGTAAAACGCATACCTTGAATTGCAAGAGTCCCTAGAATCACAAGATAGCACCCGAAATTGCTTGAACTAGTGCAAAATTGATGAAGATTGAGATTGAAAGGTGATTATAGGGGGGTGCTCTTATTCACGGCGCAAGGGGTAGGGTTTGGGGTTTGTTTTATTTTTTTTTATAAACAAAACACTAAGGTTAGGATTATGGGCCAAGGTTTCGGGCTCTAGTGATTTTTATCTGATAAGCGAGCCCAATAGCCCTATCTAACTCTCGAGATTAATCCCGACAATAATAATCCTACCAACTCATATAAAACTATTGTTTTATCAATTCATATTATTTTTTTACCCTAAATGCACATATCTCATAACGTTTACGTACAAGTTAACTAACACGCAGTAGTTCACATAAGTATGCAATTCACGTACACGTGTTATTCCACATTCATCAACATCAAATCATTCATATAATCATGCATGCCTAACAAATCACCAACGTTCGGGATACAGGATTCGTGTGTGCATCAAGACAATTATTTTTCCTAATTATAACGTACGTTAATGTCACCTAACATGTGTTATTGTTACATAACATCCTGAAGGACCTGTTTAGCTAACCCTAGCTAAGTGTTTAACCACGTATGAATATGGAAATTAACTAGAGTTCAGTAAAAGAGTTAACATGAAAATGCGGGGTGTCACAAGGGCAAACAGCACAAACATTCCCACAAACCCAAGAAAGTAAAATCTCTCAACATTCCACTTAAACGTCTTCATATGGACCTATTTAGACATGTGAAACGTAAGAGTCTTAATGGAGATCTTTACTGCCTTGTGGTGACCGATGACTATTCTAGATTCTCATGGGTGATGTGCATGAAACAAAAAAGCGAAACGTTCAATAATCTGAAAGTCTGTTTACCCGATTGGAAAACATTTATGGTTTGAAGATCAAACGAGTCAAAAGTGACAACGGGACGGAGTTCAAGAATTCTTTGATGGATGCATTATGTGAAGAAAAAGGAATTCATCATGAATATAGTGCACAATATACACCTCAATAGAACGGTGTTGCAGAACACAAGAACTAGACTCTAATTGAAGCGGCTAGGACAATCCGTGCAGATTCTAACCTTCCAGTTATTTTCTGGAACGAGGCAATTCATGCAGCTTGTTATAATTTGAATCGTGTGTTGACAATGAAGAAGTTTGGATAGACTTCTTATGAACTATTTAACAAACAAAAGCCATATTTAGAGTTTCTAGAACCTTTCGGAGCACCATGCACGATGCTGAATCCTACATAAAAGTTTGGAGCTAAAGCAAAAAAGGGTTATTTTGTTGGATACGCGAAACCACTTAAACGCGTGTTTAACGAAAGAACTCGTCAAGTTGAAGAGTCAGCTAATGTGTATGTACAACGCTACACTTAGAATGCTCCAGGAAATGGGCCCGATTGGATGTTTGACTACAAAGAAATCTTTGAGTCATTCAATCTAGATAGCATGGTTGAAGAGGCTTTATTACGACTATACTACGAGTGTGAGAACGTAGTAACTTCACCGTTAGTGCGTCTGATCACCGTAACTCCTCCTGCAACATCAAATAATGCCAATGCTCCTGTGATCGAAGAAGAAATTTATCAAGAAGCTTCTACAACATTTGATTCATCTGAGTCGGAAGACGATGATAAAGTTATCAGTGAAGCTATCTAAGAACATGCTACATTATCACCTCCAGTGAACCCAAATCTAGATATTCCATCTTCATCGAATACAGGTAATGATCTAGACATGGTAGAAAATGTGAATGTTCCAACTGTGATTCCAATGCCTGAACATCCGGAATCTTGGATTCATCGAATTCATCCGTTAGGACAAGTCATTGGAGATCCTGGTAGTAGTGTGATGACGCGAGGACAACTAAAGCATGCATCATCAACCGAGAATATTGGAGCCCTTGCCCTATATACTCAGATTCAAAAGTCAGGCGAACAAAATGATTGGTCTTTTGCTTGTTAAGTTTCATAGGTGGAGCCGCGGACATACAAGGATGCTTTACAAGACGAATCTTGGTTGGAAACAATGCAACAAGAACTTCAACAATTTCAGAAACTCGAAGTCTGGACGTTGACTGACTTATCCCCAGACAGGAAGAAGATTGGTACCAGATGGGTATTCAAATGCAAGAAGGATGATAGAGGGATTACTGTCAAGAACAAAGCTCGATTGATGGTTCAAGGTTTTAGTCAACAAGAGGGAATTGATTATAACGAAGTCTATGCACCAGTTGCACGCATTGAACCTATCCGAATGTTTCTTGCGTATGCATCTTACATGAAATTCAAGGTGTACCAGGTGGATGTTAAGAGTGCTTTTCTCTATGGTGTGGTGAAAGAGGAAGTGTTTGTTGGCCAACCACCGGGTTTTGAGGATCCTATCCACCGGGATAAGGTCTACAAGCTGAACAAAGCATTGTATGGCTTGCACCAAGCCCCAAGGCAGTGGTACGAAGAGCTGAGCATGTATCTTCTTTATAAAGGATTCAAGAGAGGTTTAGTTGATTTGTACCCTGTTCACGAAACGAACAGAGGGTTACATGCTTCTTGTGCAAATTTATGTTGATGACATTATATTTGGTTCTGTTAATGAACTTTTGTGCAGGGAATTTGAAAAAGTTATGCAGGAGAAATTCGAGATGAGCGCTATGGGAGAAATGCAGTTCTTTCTAGGCTTGCAGATGGATCAATTGCCAACGGACATCTTTATCCATAAGACAAAATACGTTTTCGAAGTCTTGAGCCGATTCCAGATGGAGGATTTGAAGCCGATGGATACTCCCATACAACCCAATCACGGGATTGGAGTTAATGCTAAGGAGGAGCTTACCGATCCCTTTACTTATCGTGCCATCTTCGGATCTCTTATGTACTTAAATGCATCCCGACCGGATATAATGTTTGCCACATGTCTTTGTGCACGATTTCAATCAAAGCCGAAACAAGTCATCTAGTTGCAGTAAAACGAATTCTTCGTTATATGAAGGGTACTCCATCACGCGGGTTATGGTATCCTAATGATGATATCTTTGACTTTATTGCCTTTAGCGATGCAGATTATGCAGGTTGCGATATTGACGTGAAATCCAGAATGCCTGGATGTCAATTTCTTTGGAGCAGGCTCGTGACTTGGCAATGAAAGAAGCAGACCTCGGTTGCTCCGTCTAAATGTGAAGCAGAATATGTGGCGGTTTCAAGTTGATGTTCACAAGTGCTTTAGATACAACAGTAGATGGACGACTACGATTTGCAATTTCTTAGAACCCCCGTTCATTGCGATAATGAAGCAGCCATTGCACTCAATAAAGACACTGTCAATCATTCCAAGGCTAAGCATATCCGATTTCAGTATCACTTTATTCGGGATTGCTATGCTAAAGGATTGATTGACGTGGTCAAAATCCACACTACATATCAAAGAGCCGATTTGTTTACCAAAGCTTTTGATAGATCAAGATTTAAATTTTTATTACAAGCTAATGTTATAACAGAAAAGCAAGATTAGACTCCTCATTAGGTTATCAATTTTTTATTTTGTTTTTGTTTTTCAAAAACTAAAAATCCTAAAACTTGTTTTTAATTTTAGGGGGAGTTTTTTATTTTCAGAAAAACCAAAAACATTTAAAATTTTGAAAATCCATAAAAATTAGAAAATTCAAAAATGATTTTCCAAGAGATGATTTTGTGTGATGTGCTGGTAGGCTTCGTAGCCTTATTATTGCGTGCCTTAGTGATACAAACATAACAAACTACTCGCTAGTGGCTGAACACCTCATGGGCATATGGTCTTAGTACTGTAATTTCGTTTGATAGGGTTGCAAATATCTGAGGTTTCGGGTCATTATGTTAATTGTTATCCGTGGTATCTTGATTGATCTTTTGTCGTATTAATTTACGGACCTAGATTCAATCAAGATATTTGCAATAAGAGCTTATATGCTAAAACCTAAGAGTTACCTAATTGAGGAACTTCATGTGTTAGAAGGATCAAAGATCTTTTAATACATCGTATCAAATCAATGATGAAAATCTTATTTGATATCAGCCTCAACCTGGTACGTGTGCACATGTTACTTTGTAGCATTGATTTGTTGACCTGTACACCTCTGTGTTTTGTATCTTGTACATAACGGATAACAATGGCATAATCACGTGTTACGATGAAGCTTTGTGCAAATTCCATGATACAGGAGTATGTCGTGTGCATGGGAACCATAAGCTTGTTAGTTTAATACACTTAATACGTATCATTTTAAAGCACTGCATAATGGTCTGCATCTGAGCTTATGTGGATCACAATATCAGCAATTGCTGAATCACATATTGCCTTTAATGATAACATATTAAAGATCAACGGTGTGATCATAAACTGATATGTTCCTCCTACCAAAAATCACAAAATGTTTACTGCTTTCAGTATTGAATTTCATATAAAAACTCAGAAAACACACCAAAAATTCTTATGTGTTTTAGCATAAATTTCAGAAAATTGAAAATTTTTACATTTATGTGTTACTTTCGATAACCAATGTTGGATGATAGTCATTTTCTGAAGTTTGACGAACCAATCTGAGTATTTATGGTTGAAAATGACAAAACAGGATTCGAATCGGACATTCGGTAGAATTTCAATTTTCTAGTTTTTTATTCGGCCTTTTGTTGGGTCAATGAATTTCTGATGGATGAAGAAAATGCAAAAGCTTTCAGAATGAAGGTATCGAAATTTACTATTATAGACAATATTTTGTATTTAAAATCTCTTGCAGGTCCATACTTGAGGTGTCTCAACAAAGAAGAAGTGTTAGTGCACTTTTCATGTATGTCCCTAGCTAGTGATCCGGTACAGAATGTCGAAGGTTCAGATAATCAGAGAACGACAAAGTCTTAAACCCAAAGACAATCCAATCAATAGTCGAGGGGGAGTTTGTAGATGCACGAAGTGCGACTAGTGATTGGATCTACAAAGTTAACATGTGTTAAAAGGTGCTGATGGGTTGAAAGTGAAATGCTGATGGGCTGAAGGTGGAAAAAGTGGGCGAACGTGGAAATTACACAGAAAAAGTGGGCGAACGTGGAACCAGTCTGGGCGAATGTAGAATCAAAGTGGGCGAATGTGGAAAGATTCCACATTCGACCAACATAAAGGGGCGAATGTGGAAAGTGTTCCACATTCGACCATTCCAACTGGGCGAACGTGCAGAGCCTATAAATAGGTTTTATGAGTTTTTGAGAGTAAGAGAGCCCAAAACGAGTCTTAGAGAGTGTGTGTTTTGTGTGTGTGTTCCTGAGAGGTTAGAGATTGTCTGTTTGAGGTCTAGATTAACTTTTATTAGTCTGTAAAGGTTTAATTGAACAAGTTAATCTATGAAAAGCATTTAAAATGATCTTGATTGTGTTTTGATTGAGTTTACTTCAGTTTGTTCTAAGCTAGGGTTTCCGCACCTGGTTTAGCAACTTGTATGATCATATAATCCTGTGTTTTTGTCAAATCCGTTCCTCTACAAAGTGGTATCAGAGCGTAGAGGATCATACAACAACAAATTGATAAACTCAGAGCTGATTTGAACATAATTTTCATCAATTCACATCTGTTTTCAACTAAAAATGGTTTTTGTGTGTTTTTGAAAGATTTAGAGGTGATTTTGTGGTTAAAATTCAAAATTCCAAGTTTTAAAGTTGTTCCAAATCATCTCCGAAGCATAACCTGATCAAGATCAATCAAATCCACAAACTTTTGAAAATCAGAGATCAAAATAACCGTTTTTCAAAGTGTAACCGTTTTTCAAAACAGAGATATGGGCGAACCTGAGAGTTGTGGACGAATGTGTGTGTTTTAGGGCGAATGTGAGTAGATTTTCGGGCGAACGTAGTTAATTTTGGACGAACGTAGAAGTTTTCACTTGAATTTTTTACATTCGGGTCCAGTTTTTCACCTTCGGGAGATCGGGCGGACGAACGTAGAATTCACACGGACGAACGTAGGTATCTTGGACGAAGGTAGAAAGGTGTTGGTGAAGTTTTTACATTCTGGTGAAATTTTCACATTCGGGTCAGTATCTTTTTGGGCGAACCTATATCAAAAAGGACGAACCTAATTACCAGGGGCGAACCTAATTTTAGGGCCTAAAAATTTCGAAATATTTTTGTTGGAAAAAAACGATGGAGTACTTATATAGAACGGAAGAGGATATCAAAGCTTTAATAGAAGCTGATAAAAAGAGACAGAGATTACCGAGACAAAATTCTCAAGATGACTACATGTGGAGATTTTCATTGACATCGAAACCAACTGATGCAATGGTACATGTTAACAAGTGTGTTAACAGAGAAGGTGTTCATAGGAATGTTGCGTGTTTAGTCAAACAAATGAGACATGATGATTCCGCTGAATTGTCAAAGAGTGATTTGAGTTCTGATACGAGTTCAGAACAAAGTAAATCAGAACAGAGTGATACCTCAAATGGTGATGCAAAATCTGATAATGGTAATAAATCAGATGATGAGGTAAGTGCTAGTTGTTCTAATTGTGTCAAGTTGAAATGTGAAATGATGACACTTATTGAGGACAAACAGAAACTAGCAAATGATCTAGAAAATTGTAAAAACCAAATTAAAGTTTTTGAAAACAATGAAAAAGATTTGTTAAATAAAATTGAGTCTTTAAAGAAGGAATTGTTAGAAATGAATAAAAGTGTTTCTAAGAATACTTCCACATCAGAATTGGAAATTACAACACCTTGCGTTGTTAATTCTGATTCTGAAGTGAAACAAATGCTTGAAAAGAAAACTGAAAATGTTGAAACAACTTCAGAATCTGAATCTGAAGAAAAACCCATATTCAGTTTTCCTGAAGGAGTTGAAGGATCCTACTTGGTGGAAGGACATGACAAATTGATTTTCAACAAAGATTTTCTAATTGAGAATATCGAACAATCTCTACTTAAATGTATTTTTGTTGATAATATCGATTTGTTAAATCAATTTAGAAATCAATTTGATCATCTTCATTTTGAACTCAGTCCTAACCAAGATGAGAATAAAGAGGATCAAAAGAAAAATGTTGAAAATAAAAAGGGTTCTAAAGTAAAAGAACCAAAACCAAACAAATCGAAAGGAAATGATCAGATGAAAAATTCTTATCAAAAGAATTCAAGAACTTTTTCATCTAGATCATATGACTATTATGATTATTCATATAACTCTCGATTTGATGGTTATTGGGGAGACAACTCACCACAGTATTCTCATCATTATGTTGAATGGAGAAACTGCTTTGAATGTGGTGAAGTTGGTCATATTGCTGCTCATTGTCCCTATTGGTATTGGGATGACGGGTATGCATATGATTTTGTTGAATATAGGTCTTGTTATAACTGCGGAGAGTGTGGGCATTTAATTGCTTACTGTCCGTATGTTAAACAGAAAAAGACCGAAGTGAAATTTGCTAGAAATTCAGGCAATGTCAGAAAGCCTGTATCCCCAAAACCAATCAAGAAGCAAAAGGGGAAACAGGTTGTGTATGACAATCGTAACAAAATTGCCTTGAATAAAAATGGAGATTGTGGACGGGTTGCTGAGGTAAGGGGGAGTTCTAAGGTTAAGCCTAAGAATAACTCTATATCTGGGTCTTCATCAGTTAAGTCTGAGAAGATTCCAAACAATGTTCAGAAGCAGGATTCAAATAAGAAATCTGAAAAGTCAAAAAGTAAAACAATTTCAACAAAATCCAAAATAAACTCTGAACGTGTTTGGAAACCCAAAGCACTTTCTAAATCAATAGCAATTTCTACTTCAAATCAATCCATTGAAAAACCAATTGATTTTTCAAAAGGAGAATGGATTGATGTTCCAAGAATTGATGACCTTGGACGACCCATCATTGTGAAGGGATGGGTACCTCTCTCATGCTAATTGTTTAATAAGTGTGCAGATTGTTCCAGACAGACCTATTAGCTATTCTTTGATAGTTGATAGTGGAGCATCTGTATACAAGCTATTTATTGGAGAGGTGAAGGTCAAGGAAGGGTTATTGGAGAAGGAAAATATGATTTCAACAAGAAAGGAGAATGCTTGTAGTCTGTTTCCAACCTGTGAAGCCGGAAAAAGTTGCAATCTCATGCAATTGCTCTCAGGTGTTGGATTTCAATAACAGATACGACAAAATGGTTTGTTAATTGAAAAATCTTAATGAGTCTAGTAATCTGAGAGGAAAATGGTTTTTGAAACTCAAAGAGTAAACCGCATCGGATATCATTTTATTTTGTTTTTCTTCAAAAAGTTTAAAAATCCAAAAATATGCTTATTTTGAGATTTTTAGGGGGAGAAAAATTTGAGAAAAATCAAAATAAAAAAATAGAAAATCAAAAATGAGTTTTCCTGGAGAAAAAGAGGAGATGATAGTACATCAGTGGACTGTCAGACTACTCTAAAAACAAAAATGAATTGATAAACATTGAGTAGCCACTACAATTATATATTGGTAGGCTTGAAATCAAAGTTTAAAGTTCAGCATGGTGATATAAACTTAAAATCAATAACTGATAATCATGTGGATCAACGTATCGTTGGCATATGGTCTCAGTACCGAAATTTCGTTTGATAGATTGCCAAAATCAGAGGTTTCGGGTCGTTATATTGAAAGTTATCTGGGGATGGCCTAACTGATCTTTTGCTGTATTAGTTTACAGACCTAGATTCAGTCAGGGTATCTTCTTAAAAGATCTTTAATGACAAAACCATAAGTTACCGAATGAGGAACTTAACATGTGTGATGATAATCAAAGATTATCTAATGCATCGTATCAATACTATGATGAAAGTCATGTATGATATTAGTCCTCACCCTGGTAGAGTGCATAAGTCGCTTTGAAGCATTAATTTGCTGACCTGTCACCACTGTGCCTCATACCTTGTAACTAACGGATAACTTCAATATAATCACGCGTTACGATGAATCTTTGCGCAATTCTTGATACGGGAATGTGTCGCGAGTGCGGGGACCATAGATTACTCAGAAACTAATATTACTATAATGTATCTAAAGTGCTGAGCAATGAATGATGATTTTGAGTTTAAGTGGACAAACATACTGGTAATGGTTGTAGGATGCTCAATGACAAAAACAGAAAATTAATCAAAAAGAGTTATGACTGACTGTTTCAATACTGATATGATCCTCTTGCCGGAAAATTTAACAAAAATATGTTGAATTTACTTTTATGCAATTACATTTGGAAATTCAAAAAGATTTTTGGTGTGTTTTAGCATAAACTTTGAAAAATCAAAAAGTTTTATTTCAATTTTATTTTCGATAACCGATGCTGGAATACTAAAATGTGAAACTCAGATACTTAAAAGTTGAAAAAAAAAAACTGCAATCTGGTATATATTGAAAATGTTTAATAGTTCAGGAGGAACTATTGAGGGTCAAAAGGAATGTGAAGAGTACTTCCGAGATATTTGTCGTGTCTAACGCCGGTTGTAGTTTGTGCAGTTTTTAGTAAATTTTTCTGCAGAATCAAATACAACAGGTGCACTTCTCATGACTCATCGACAAAAGAGTGTAATTGAACAAGACCCAACCTGAACATCAAGATCACCAGAGCAAAAGAAGTTAGTAAAAGGTTAAAGAAATGATGAAGATTGAAGAAATCAAGATTATCGTCCATATTCATCTCTGAATCAGCAAATGACAAAGCCAAGATTTCTTGAGTCTGTCTGAGATTTCAAAGCTTTCTGAGAGATAGACAGGAACTTCGACACAAACGTGCATGAAGATGGAAAGTTTTCAATCAAGACTTGAAACATTGATAACTTTCTGATCTGGTACATCACTAGCTAGGTCCAAGGGGGAGATTGTTAGTGCACTTTTCATGTATGTCCCTAGCTAGTGATCCGGTACAGAATGTCGAAGGTTCAGATAATCAGAGAACGACAAAGTCTTAAACCCAAAGACAATCCAATCAATAGTCGAGGGGGAGTTTGTAGATGCACGAAGTGCGACTAGTGATTGGATCTACAAAGTTAACATGTGTTAAAAGGTGCTGATGGGTTGAAAGTGAAATGCTGATGGGCTGAAGGTGGAAAAAGTGGGCGAACGTGGAAATTACACAGAAAAAGTGGGCGAACGTGGAACCAGTCTGGGCGAATGTAGAATCAAAGTGGGCGAATGTGGAAAGATTCCACATTCGACCAACATAAAGGGGCGAATGTGGAAAGTGTTCCACATTCGACCATTCCAACTGGGCGAACGTGCAGAGCCTATAAATAGGTTTTATGAGTTTTTGAGAGTAAGAGAGCCCAAAACGAGTCTTAGAGAGTGTGTGTTTTGTGTGTGTGTTCCTGAGAGGTTAGAGATTGTCTGTTTGAGGTCTAGATTAACTTTTATTAGTCTGTAAAGGTTTAATTGAACAAGTTAATCTATGAAAAGCATTTAAAATGATCTTGATTGTGTTTTGATTGAGTTTACTTCAGTTTGTTCTAAGCTAGGGTTTCCGCACCTGGTTTAGCAACTTGTATGATCATATAATCCTGTGTTTTTGTCAAATCCGTTCCTCTACAAGGAAGCACTTGACATCCCAAACTTGGATGTCACGACGGTAGTACAAGCATTCAAGATGGGACTGCAAAGAGATTCACCATTATACCTGTAGATGCGTTTTGCGACTAGTGATTGGATAGTTAACATGTGTTAGAAGGCTGAGATGGGCGAATGAAGATTGATATGGGCGAAGGTGATTATAAAGTGGGCGAAGGTAGAATGAACTGGACGAAACTGGAATTGAGCTACACAGAAGATACACATTCGACCATGTAAATGGGCGAATGTGGAAAAGACTCACATTCGACCATTCACAGTGGGCGAATGTGCAGTGCCTATAAATAGAATTTGTGTTTTTGTAATGTTAAGAGAGTCATTAGGTGTGTGTGTTTTGAGGTGTTGTTCCAGGATAGTTTGAGAGAGTCTGTGTTTGAGTTAGATTAACAGTATTGACATTGTAATCAAGTTTATAATCAAGTTAATCTATGAAAACGTTTGAAAATGACTTTGATTGTGTTTTGATTTGAGTTTATATCAGTTTGTTCAAAGCTAGGGTTTCCGCACCTGGTTTTGTAACTTGTATGATCACATAATCCTGTTTTCGTGTCAAATCATATCCTCTACAAAGCTGATTTGGACATTATTTTGATCAATTCACATCTGTTTTTGCATAAAAATGGTTTTTGAGTGTTTTTGAAAGATTTAGAGTTGATTTTGTGGTTAAAATTCAAAATTCCAAGAATTAAAGTTGTTCCAAATCATCTCCGAATCAAAACCTGATTAAGATCATTCAAATTCACAAACTTTTGAAAATCAGAGATCAAAATAACCGTTTTTCAAAGTGTAACTGTTTTTCAAAATCAGATATGGGCGAACCTGGAACTGTGTGGTCGAAGGTGTAGATTTTTGGGCGAACCTGAGAAATTTTTGGGCGAACCTAGGAGTTTTTGGGCGAACCTGGAAATTTTCTGTTGAATTTTTCACTTTCGGGTCACATTTTTCACATTCGATTGATCGGGCGGGCGAACCTGGAATAGAAACGGGCGAACCTGGATTAGTTTGGACGAACGTGGAAAAGTGTTAGTGTGTTTTTACTTTCTGGTGAGATTTTACATTCGGGTATCACTGTTTGGGCGAACCTGAAGCAGAAAGGGACGAAAGTGAGTTTATTTGGGCTAACCTAGAGCTAGTTTTTGGAAAATTTTCTAAGTGTTGAATTTCTCGAAGTTCGTGATCATGTGGAATTTTCCGACTACTCCGACACCAGCAACTACACAACCACAACAGCAAGTGATGGACCCATGGACGGTAGCAGCACAGAAGACGAGCACACAGTCTTCGCAGCCGGTTAACTATATGACTCAAAGTGCACCTCCAGCACCACAATCTGACTACTGGGGAGTAGCAGCAGCGGTGGTAAACACTCAAACTACAAATGCTATTTCCACACTGATTAATGATTTGTCTTCAGGTAGCGGGAATCGGCCACCGAAGCTTATGGAGATTCAAGAATACAATCAGTGGCAGAAAAAGTTCAAGATAAATTTGGAAGGCATGGGAGTGGAAGGTGCAAAAGCATGGAACATGATTGCTAAAGGTTACACACCACCAGTTTTGGAGAACACAGGTGAACCAGTGCCATTGGAGAGCATGGCTGAGGATGAGAAAAAGAAGTTTGCTGTGGAGAAGAAGGCGTTTTCCCAATTGACACAGGCAATCACAAACGATCTTTTGCATCAGTTTGGGACTTGCACAACATCTAAGGCACTATGGGAAGCACTTAAAAGAAGGCATGACGGAAATGAGAAGACTAGAGGTCTAAGGATGGAAGAACTGAGAAAGGAGTTTGAGAATTTTTCTTATATTGGAAATGAAACTTTGAAAGAACTAACTCCTAGATATAGTCATTTGTTATCTGAATTGTCTAGCTATGGTATACAGATTCCTATGGCAAAGCAGGTGGATAAGTTTGCAGATGCATTACCACCAAACTGGGATCAGCATGTGGAAGTCCTTAGGGAGAAGGATGCTTATCAATACTGGTCTATTCAAGAGTTCATAGAGAAGCTGGAAAACAAAGAATTGGAAGAGAAGAGGAAAGCTAGAAGAGCACAGATTCCTCAGAATCCAAACTTATATTTTGGAGGATCTCCAGTTCCAGCTAGTACATCAAGTTCAGGAGGGCTAGTAGCACCACATGTTGCATGTATATCCAATGTTATGGAATCACCTACCATTAACTACCATCAACAAACATCATCCTTTTCACAACCATCAAACCCACCACCACAACAACAATACAACAATTCATATATTCCACCATTCTACCCAATGCAACAAGCAGCTTTCTACACTGCTAGCCAATCTCAACAACCAATGAACCAACCTAATCAACAAACGGTGGTTTTGGAGACTTCTAACTTGGGTAATGTGACAGTTGAAGTTGCTCAGCAACACATTGCATTAGTCTCTGCAATGGTCTCATCCTACAATGGATTAGTTGCTAGTCAAATTGGGAATAACAACTTAACCAATGAAGACTACGCACAGATTGACAAGGAAGAGATGGAACTCATTGATATCCAATGGGCCTTTGCGAGCATTATGAGAAGAGCAACAGAATTTATCGAGAAGACAGGTAGAACTGATTTGGGAACTTCTCCTAACACAACCTACGGGTTCAATAAGGAGAAAGTTACTTGTTTTAACTGTGGAGGGAAAGGTCACTTTAAAAGAGAATGCACCCAGCCACCAAAACAAGGCAATAGGAACCCATTCAATGCCAGCTACCAGAATCGTCAACAACAAAACCAAAACCAAGTTTCTTACCAAAACAACAACAATTATCAAAACCGTCAAAACAACTTTAATAACAACCAAAACAGACAACCTAACACACCAAACCAGACACAAAACCAAACACCAAACAATGCTAACCGAACAGTCATACCAATAACTACACCAAATGAGACACATTAGAACACCAATCAGAATCAAGCATTGGTGACTCAACAAGATGAGAGGTTTGACTGGTCGAGCATGCAAATAGGTGTTGAAGAAATTACTACTGGTGGCAATGTGGCTTGTGTTGCGTATCAGGTTGATATTGAAGATTCATGGTCGGTGGATGAAAAGGTAGAAACTGAGGTTGAAAGTGATGAGTCTGAGGCTGAGATGGATGTGGAGACTGAACTTGTTAAGGTTAATGCTGAGGTTAATGTTGAGGTTAAAACTGAAGAGACTAATTCTGGAGTTGTGATTGATACTGTTTCTGATATTCCTGAGGAATGTGAATCAGTTTATTCTGATTCAGACAGTGAATCGGATACAGAAGCTAGTGTTAATTCTCTAGATGAAGACATTGATCAGTTGCTAGCAGAAGCGAATTTTCTGATGACAAGGAAGTCGTGCATTGCAGATGATGCTTTCACCAAGATCGATTATTCAAGATTCTTTGCAGGAAAGGAAGCTCATTTCGCATTGATGGCCATGACTGATCCGCCAAAACCTGTAAGTTCTGAGTGTAGCACTGATGTTACAAGTGATAAATATTGTGGTACATGTGATAGATTGACTGAGGAGAACAAACAACTCCGTGTTCAACGTGATAGTGCTATCATGAACAGTCAATCTACTCGCAAAGAGTTGAATGCTTTTAACAAAGTATTAGATGGCTACAAAAAGGACATTTCTGACTTGAAAAACACTTTGTCTTTAAAACAATTGGCAATTAACAACTATATAAATGAAATTGAAAACACCAAGTTGGAAATGGCCGCCATCAAATGCTTTGCTGAGAAAGTAAACAAAAAGCTGGAAAGCTATAAGCATATTGCTTATGTAGTAGACCACATCATAGATGATCAAACAACCAATTATCGGTCTGTACCATCTCCGGTTCTATTTGAAAACCATAATTGTCACCAAGTGACACCGGAGAGTTCGGTAAAATCAGACACAGCATCGGAAAATGAATCTAATACCTCGAGTATTGGTGATCCACATTCCGATGTTAGACCGATTTTGGGTATCAATGATGAGGGTGTTACTGCTGAGAGTGTGGATTCAGACACTGAGAGTGATGACACTGGTTGTAATCAAACTGTTAATGCATGTGAAATTCCAAAAGAAAATCACATCATTACAAATGAACTAGTCTCACCATCTCAGATTGTGATTCCGATGGCAAATGCTCATCGTGAAAAGAAGTCTGATAAGAATGTTGTGAAGAAAGATCTAGAGAAAAATGTGGTTAAGAAAGATCTTGAAAAGTGTGTTAAGAATGAACAATGTGACAAACCTGTCAAGGTGTTCTATCGGATGGAAGGATCCGATAAGATCATTTCTGACGAGGACTTTCCAATAAAAAATGCCAATTATGCTAAAATAGATAAGATTTGGCAAGAAAGTACCATTTGGTTCCCAAAACATGAGAGAACAAATGAGATTCCGCCTGCATTATTAAAGAAATTGTATTTGGATGTTCCTCAAGAACCAAAGGTCCATGTCACAGAGTTTGTTCGACCCAAAAACAGAGCTAATGGTTTTAATGAGCCTACTTATTCAAAAGGGCCACTCCCTGAGAGTTTAAGGAAGCAACAGTACAATGATCAATACCCTGTTAGATCATTTGCTCAACCAAATGCTCCGAATGTTTTTGAAGAGTACCGTGCGTGCTTTAAATGTGGGGAACGAGGGCATTTACTTGCTCAGTGCCCATATGTAAGGCATAAGAGGCATGAGGTTGAAGTGAGGAATTCCATGAGGAAACCAATTGATCATTATGTGCCACCACATAGGCGAGTTGTTCCTCAACAATCACAACAGTTTTTCAACCAAAACAATTTTCAACAAATGAGGAACACTCATCCAATGCAATATGATCGAAGGAATCGGATTGCTATGGAACAATCATGGAGGAAGCCTGTGGTGAACGCAACAGTTGATAGGAAAAAGGTTCCACCAAAACCGATTGTCAAATCAAATGTTGGACCTAAGTCTGTTAAATCAGATAAGGTAACCAAGAAAGTTACCTTTGCTAACAATGTTCAGAAACCGACTGAGAACCCAAAGTCTCAGATTCGCATCTTGAAAAGGTCTGAACAATCTTGGTCACCCAATGGTACTCCAGGAGCCTCAACTTCAAGAGTTAATGAGAAAAAGGAAACTGTTTTGAATAATCAGAAAAAGATTGATCAAAAAGTTGTTGAAAATGCTTGTGAGAATGTTACTTTAAAACCTGATGTTCAAAGACCCAAGACTCAGGCTTGGGTCCCCCGAAAGAACTAACTGATTTACTGTTTGTGTGCAGGGAGCTTCAGCTGGCCCTATTAGCAGTCTTTGGATTGTTGATAGTGGAGCTTCAGGCCACATGACAGGGGATCTTGCGTTGCTGTTCGACGTGAAGAACATCAATGGAGGGTATGTAGCTTTCGCGGGTAATAAAGGTGGATATATCACAATGGAAGGAAGTGTGAGCAATGGGATAGTGAGTTTCGAGCGGATTTCGTATGTGAAGCAGATTGATTATAATCTGTTGAGTGTCAGTCAAATATGTGATAAACAATTTACTGTGCATTTTGATGACAAATCCTGCTATATTCTGAAACCGGGCTTTACAATTCCTAAAGAGTGGATAATGTTGAAGGCACCTCGCGTCAACAATCTATACATTCTTGATATGTCCAAGGCGATGACATCACAGGGGCAGATAACATGTTTTCTATCAAAAGCGACAGAGAAAGAATCGATAATGTGGCACCGAAGAATTGGGCACATTCATCTAAGGAAAATGAATCAACTTGTGAGAAATGGACTTGTCGATGGAGTAAACGTGAAACATTTCCATCTGAATGACAAGTGTGTGAGTTGTAAAAAGGGGAAGCAACACAAACAGTCCCACAAAGTGAAGAAAGTTAACTCTGTAGAGATGCCACTTGAGCGATTGCACATGGATCTTTTCGGACCGGTCAAGCGCAAAAGTCATCTTGGAGAGCTTTATTGTTTAGTCGTCACTGATGACTACTCATGATTTTCATGGGTGATGTGTTTGCAGAATAAAAGTGACACCTTTAACAACCTAAAAGTTCTGTTCACTCGATTGGAGATTCTCTACAATGTGAAAATTAAGAGAATTCGGAGTGACAATGGGACGGAGTTCAAAAATGCCAAGATGGATGAACATTGTGAAAGCAAAGGGATACATCATGAATATTCGGCTCCGTACACCCCACAACAGAACGGTGTTGCTGAACGGAAGAATAGGACTCTAATTGAAGCGGCTAGAACAATGCTTGCTGATTCAAATCTTCCAGTAATGTTCTGGAACGAGGCGATTTATGCTGCAAATTACACATTAAATCGGGTTCTGACAGTGAAGAAGTTTGGTAAAACATCTTATGAGCTGTTACACCGAAGAAAGCCGAACTTAGAGTATCTAGAACCTTTTGGGGCGCCATGCACTATGTTGAATCCAAGCGAGAAGTTTAGTCCTAAAGCCGAGGAGGGTTACTTTGTTGGTTATGCAACCCCGCTCAAACGGGTATACAACAAGCGAACTCGTCGAGTGGAAGACTGGGCTAACGTGGAAGTTCAACGATGTACTCAAAATCTTCAAGGCACGGGTCCTGATTGGATGTTTGATTACAATGATTTCTTTGAATCATTCAATCTAGATAGCTTGGTTGAAGAAGCTGTTATCAGATTACTTTACGAGTGTGAAAATGCAACAACTTCACCGTTGGTGCGTCCGATCACTGTGAACCCCCTACCAGCTTCTAATGATACCAATGCTCCTATACAAGAGGAAGAAGTGTTTCAAGAGGCTTCAACTTCACTAGAATCTTCAGAATCTGAAGATGAACAATTTGAAGAAGTCATTCTTGAACATGCTGAAGAACCAGAGCATCCGCCAGTGAACCCAACTCCAACTTCAGATGTGGCTTCATCATCGAATACGGGTCATGATCTGGATGCTGTAGAGAACTTGACTGTTCAGACGGGAGTGCAAGTACCTGATTATCCGGAATCTCGGATTCATCGTATTCACCCGCTGGAGCAAGTTATCGGTGATCCTGGAAGCAGTGTTATGACCAGAGGGCAGCTTAAAAGCGTTAATTCGCCAGAGAGTTTTGGTGCTTTAGCTTTATATGCCAAAATTCAACAATCTGGTAGTCAAAATGATTGGTCGTTTGCGTGTTATGTGTCGCAGGTAGAGCCAAGGACATACAAGGACGCTTTGAAGGATGATGCCTGGGTGGAAGCTATGCAGGAGGAGTTATTACAATTCCAGAAATTGGGAGTTTGGACGCTCACGGATTTGCCGCCGGATAGGAAGAAGATTGGCACTAAATGGGTGTTTAAGTGCAAGAAGGATGATCGTGGGGTTATCGTTCGTAACAAAGCCAGATTGGTCGTCCAGGGTTTCCATCAAATCGAAGGGATTGATTATAACGAAATCTATGCACCGGTAGCACGAATTGAAGCTATTCGGATGTTCCTTGCGTTTGCTTCATACAAGAAATTCAAAGTTTATCAAATGGACGTTAAAAGCGCATTTCTGTACGGGAAAGTCAAAGAAGAGGTTTTTGTCGGGCAGCCACCAGGCTTTGAGGACCCAATCCACCGGGATAAGGTCTTCGTGCTAAACAAAGCTTTATATGGCTTGCACCAGGCTCCGAGACAGTGGTACGAGGAGCTAAGTACATACCTCATTTCCAAAGGATTTAAGCGCGGCCTCGTCGATTGTACCCTCTTTACGAAGAAGACGGGAGATGATTTGCTTCTAGTGCAGATATACGTTGATGATATAATATTTGGTTCAACTAACGAGCTTTTATGCAGGGAGTTCGAAACTGTCATGCAGGAAAAGTTCGAAATGAGCGCTATGGGGGAGATGCAGTTTTTCCTAGGCTTACAGGTGGACCAAAGACCCGACGGGATTTTCATTCACCAGAAGAAATATGTCTCCGACATCTTGAGCCGGTTCCAGATGGAGGACTCAAAGCCGATGGATACCCCGATTCAACCCAATCACGGGATTTGAGTGGACGCTAAGGGGGAGCTGACGGACCCATTTATATACAGAGCAATCATCGGATCTCTGATGTATTTGACGGCGTCTCGACCAGATGTTATGTATGCCATGTGTCTCTGTGCCCGTTATCAATCGAAGCCGAAACAAAGTCATCTGACGGCGGTCAAGCGTATCCTTAGATATCTGAAGGGTTGTCCCTCAAAAGGACTTTGGTACCCTAATGATGATGATTTTGATTTTATTGCGTTTAGTGTAGCAGATTGGGGCGGCTGCGACAAAGATAGCAAATCTACTACAGCCGGTTGCCAGTTTTTAGGGAGCAGGTTAATCACCTGGCAATGCAAGAAACAGACTTCCGTGGCTCTATCTACCTGTGAAGCCGAGTACATTGCAGCCTCGAGTTGCTGTTCGCAAGTACTCTGGATCCAACAGCAGATGGTGGATTACGGTTTGCAGTTTCTTAAAACCCCTATACACTGGGACAACGAAGCCGCAATCGCATTAACTAAAAATACTGAAAATCATTCTAAAGCGAAACATATCCGGATCAAATATCATTTTATCCGTGATTGTTACGCTAAGGAATTGATAGATATGGTCAAAATCCATACTGACTACCAACGTGCAGATTTGTTTACAAAAGCTTTTGACAGATCCCGTTTTGAATATCTTTTAAAAGTAAACAATATAAAGGAAAAACAGGACTAATCGGCACCTCGGTTTATCGTTTTTTAGTTTTTAGTTTTTATATTTTGCTAATTGGGAATTTCTCTTTGCTAATTGGGAATTTCTCTTTACTATCGTAATCCTCAAAGAAGTTGATGCTTTCGAGGGGATTGTTTAATCCTCAAAGAAGTTGATGCTTTCGAGTGGATTGTTTCTTTCAAATTTTTTTTTTTTGGGTTTTTGATATTTCTGAAAAACAAACAAAAATATGTTCTTTATTTTAGGGGGAGCCATTTTATCAGAAAAGCCAAAAACATAATAAAATTCAAAAAGACCTAAAAATTAGAAAATCAAAAATGATTTCCTGGTAAAAAGAGGAAATGATAGTACATCAGTGGAAATCTGACACAGGCTAAAGAATTGTATAGTATATGAGGCGTGTGTTGACTACGTGTGATATACTGATAGGCTTCGTAGACTAAATATTGCGTGCATTAGTGATACAAACATAACGAACTACGCGTTCGTGGCTGAACACCTCATGGGCATATGGTCTTAGTACCGTAATTTCGTTTGATAGGATTGCCAAAATCTGAGGTTTCGGGTCGTTATGTTATGGTTATCCGGGATATTCTGATAAACTTTTGTCGTATTGATTTACGGACCTAGTTTTATCAGAATATTTGCTAAAAGAGCTTAATTGCCAAAACCGGAAGTTACCGAATTGAGGAACTTTATATTTTAACTGATCATAGATCATTATTACATCGTATTGATCATCTGATGCAAATCAGTGATTAATATCAGCCTCAACCTAGTGTATACGCACAAGTTACTCTGCTGCATTAAATTGCTGACCTGTACACCTCTGTGCTATATACTTTGTAACTTTTACGGATAACTCTGGCATAATCACGCGTTACGACGAAGCTTTGTGCAATTACTTGATATGGGAGTATGTCGTGTGTGTGGGCACCACATCGTGTTAGTCTAATACACCTAACTCGTATCATTTTAAAGCATTGCGTAATTGTCTGCATGTGAGCTTACGTGGACCACAATATCAGCAATTGCCGTGTCACATACTGTTTCTAATGATAATATTAAACAAATAGATCAACGCTGTGATCAGATTTCTCAGAAAACTGATATGATCCTCTGACCGGATTTCACAAAAGGTTTACTGCTTTCATTTACTTTGCTGCATTTTATTTTGTTGCAATTTACTTTTATTGTCAAAAAGATACAAAATCCAAAAAGATTTTAGGTGTGTTTTGATAAAATTTCAGAAAAATCAAAATTTTTGCATTTCTGCTTTATTTTTGATAACCGGGGATGCTTGATAGTCAATTTCTGAGATTTGACAACACTATCTGGGCTTTGTATCATTCTAAATGTGAAAATATGAGTTTTGGAAGCTTAACAGATTGAAAAATGTTGAACGGGATTCGAATTCGTGATTTGGCAAAATTTTCAGAATTTTCCATTTCACATTCATCCCTTAAATGGGTCGAATGTGGAAAATTCTCTACATTCGGGTTGGTGAAAATGGGCGAATGTGGCTTACTAATCACAATCCACTTTCGGGTGAACAAATTTTTACAATCGTGCCATTCATTTAGGGCGAATGTGGAAATCTATTACATTCGTCCACCTCCAACGGGCGAAGGTGGATGCCTATATATTGCCAGCATCAGATTCGACCACCATTCTAAATTTTTCAAAATTTTTACCAAGTACCAGACCTTGTTGCTTTCGTTTCTCTTGCTTGTGCGTTTTATTCCTCATTCAATCCTGATCATTTTAATATCAATTTTACAGGTAATGATGAAGGAACGAGTTCAGAATCATGTGTTTTATAACCGGACTTAGGGTTTAAGATTTCATGGATTTTGAGTGAATGTTTATGCTTAATTTTGATTCACATTCATTCCACATAAGTTTTAGGGGGAGAGTGTAAAACGAATTAGGATAATTCCATTGATAAATGGTTGATTGATTGATTAAATCTATAAAACCCTAATTCGTAGTTAAAAACTGATGTAGAATGAATGTTAGGAACAATTGACTAATCACGAGTCTTTATCGGTCCATTTAGAACAGGTTTAAATCAAAACAAAGTGTTAAAAACAGATTTGCAAAATTTTTGAATTTGGGGAAGAACATGTTTCACCTTCGGGTCATCGATTGGGCGAAGGTGGAAATTGTTTGGACGAAGGAACTTCAAGATGGGCGAATGTACATTTTTATGCAATATCATTTTACATTCGACCAGAATGTTGTACATTCGACCAAAATAAACTACATTCGACCATGATTTTTGGGCGAATGTGGATTTCTAAAATCCTAAAATTTTTAAGTTTTTGTCGATTTTGTGTTTTGACGTTTGTTCTTGATTTTGTAATACAGATGGCTGATGAACAAGAAAATGTTGAAATTCCTGTTGAAACAGTTGTTCCAGATATAGTCCCAGAACCTGTTCAAGAAGGTGAATCATCAAGCAAGAGCAAATGGCCTTTCGAGAAGAATCACAATTGCTGTGCTTATCTGGGAGATGTAGAAAAGAACGTGGAGTTTACTGGTATAATCAAGTTCTTGAAAAGAAGCAGAATAGTTTATGCTTTGGCTACACCAACTATTATCTACAAGGATATAGTTGAGGACTTCTACAACAATGCGAAGTATGATTACTTTGACAATCAGACAATAATAAAGAGCAAGATTCAAGGAATGGAGATGTTCATTACAGAGTCTGACATCAGAGAAGCTCTCCAGATTAAGTTTGAAGTTAGTGAAGATCCAAGAGAATTGTCATGGACTGAGCAGAAAGCCTGTTTCCTTAGGATGAAATACAAAGGACCTATCACTGATGGTTCAATGTACAAAGGGAAACTGAGCGTGCAGTTTAAATATTTTGCTCACGTCATAATTCATGTGTTTGGATGTGTTAGTGGGGGATATGACGTGATGAGAAAGAGTTTGAGCTCATTAATGGTTGCGTTGACTCTCAACAAACCATTTAATGTTGCTGGAATGATCTTGGACCACATGCTGGAGATGCTGAAGGGTGTAAAGAAGAAGTATTTTATGTTGTACCCTAGATTCCTGATGATGATCTTTGATCACAAGTATCCAAATCTGAAGAAGGATCCAACACAGATTCTTGCTTTAGATCATATGAACATTCGTACCTTGGTGAGAATGAAGGGCTATAAGGGTGTGCCAGACAATGAAAGGCCACCGTACAGAAGGTTGTTTGGAGCCTTAGCTAGAGAGGATTACAATGATCCAGGGAAGAATACAGCAAGGCATCCTGATAGTGATTCTGATAATGATGATCCCTTAGTATATGTTGATGCTAATACTAAGAGGAAGAGGCAAGTAGTCAATCCTGGAGCCAAAGGGAAGGGCAAAGGAAAGACTGATCAGGGAAGCTCAAAGCAACAGGTTGTGAGAAAGAAATCAACTGCTAGGAAAGGTACTAGTTTGGTGGATGAGGAATCTGTAGATTCTGAAGAAACAGAGGAGGAGGAACAGTGGGATTCGGATGCTGAAAATCTCCGGGCCACCAAACGTAAGGCCACTATGGTTGGTGAGTCTGAATCATTAAACAGATCGATTGCAGAAGCTGAGAAGAGCAAGAAGTCTGTTAGTGCTGAAGATGAAGTTTTAGGTGTGAATATGGATGAGTTGAACGAAGGAGAAACTGTAGTAGTTAACTTGCCCAAGCCTAAACACAAAACAATGGCTAAGAAAACCAGCACAAAGCAGCTTAGAGAAAAAGAGTTAGCTCAACTCTTGAGAGGAAAAAGATTACCTGAAGCTGGAACGTCATCAAAGCAATCTTCACCAGTCACAAAGAAACAAAAGACTAAAGAGGCAACAACATTACCAGTGGATGAATTCAACGTAGCACTGGATAATGTACTTAACTTGTTCACAAAGCCTCAGAAAGAGAAAGAAGCTGAAGTTGAGCCATTCAGATCTAAATCCAAGTCAAAGAAAGTCACTGTGGATGATGATGTTATGAAGCAAGTGAATAAGAAGATGGATGATATGATGAAGATGATTGTGGCTCAGCCAAGTTCAAGCAGAATGAGGAAAAGATGCTTCAGATTGTTGTAGCTTCAGAGTCAAATCAAGATGAGATTGACGAGAAAGTGAAGAAGCTAGAAGCAAAGAACAAAAGGCTTGAAGGAAAGTGTTTGAGAAATAAAAACAGATTTAAGGTTATTAAAGAAGACAACAAAGAGTTGAAGGCTGAGAATAAACGCCTTAGTGAGCTGATTGATAACCTGTACAATGTTGCACCCAAGTTGAAAGAGGGTGAGGAAGATAAAGAAAAAGAAGTAGAACAGGTTGATTTTGAACGATCTGAGTCTGATAAAGAGAAAGATGATGATGAAGATGATGAAGAATCGGAGAAGAGTGATGATGAGGATGATGATAATAATGATGATGATGATGATGTAGAGGGTTCGGGAAGTCAAAAAGAAGATGATAGTAGCAGTGATGATGATAATGATGAAGGAGATGATACATCGAAGTTTACATTTGAGAAGAGACCACCTTCAAAGAAGAAGAAAGATACTGGAGAATCGAGTTCGAAGAAGAAAGGTGAGAATGTTGATTCAGATGAAAGTATATTCTGGAATGAGAAGGTGAGGTCCTTAACTGATGATGCTAAACAAGTTTACAAAGATATGTTAGAAAGAAGAGAATGGACCATTGAGTTCACAGGTCGTTTTGCTGAAATATTCCAAACTGACGATATGAGATATGAATTGGAATATAACGATCCTGATCTAGAAGAAGGGGAAGTACCTGCATCTGTGGCAAAGGAGATTTTAGATGGACTTGCACAGAGGGTAGGGAAAACGTTTGAAGAGTTTATTGTAGATGAGTCGATTCCACATATTCCTGAAAAGGATATTGGAAGTCACTCTGATGATAAAGATACCCCTGAATTTGAAGAAGTGGAGATAGAAGATATAACGCATGAGGAATACCCACAATACTTTAGACAAACTGATGAAGATGTGGTGTTTCCTTATTTTACTGAAATTCCAAACACTTCTGCGAAGAAAAAGGCTAAGCAGAGAAGTGCAGAGTTTGTGGAGAAAGTATTTGGTGCTGATAAGCCAGAATCTTCAAATAAATCTGATGAATTGAAGAGTTATTTGAAGAAATTAAGAGAAATGGATGAGAACCGACCGAAGCCTGAAGCTCAAGGAAACTTTTATAGATTTCATAATGCTAAGTTCAGAGGCAGAGTTCTCGGGTGGACATATTTAGGAAGGCTGAAGTGTCTAGCTGCTAAATGGGAATCAGGGATCTTGTATTTTTACAGATTCATTGATTTGCTAACTTTACCGTACTGGGCGGTTAGAGATTTATGCAGATTCCCAATGTCGGGTGCTTCAGTTAATAATACACATGTCGGTTGGTGCGTAGACAAGCTGGTTTGGGAAAGCAGAACAAGATGGAATAGATTCAAACCTCAATATCCCCGGAGGAAAGTTCACAGGGATATTGATCCCAGAACCAAGCTGAAGCGGGTTACTTTGATATATAAGGCACCTGAAGTGATGAGAAAAATACCTTTGATGCCCATGCCACAACATTTCAGTGCTGATTTTATCTTCTGGTATTACGATTGGAGAAAGGCAGAAGCGGTGATTGTGTTGAGAGATGGAAAGGATAAATACAAGCATGTGCATGTATTTGATCCTATGTGGTTGATAAATTGCACTTTCGAAGACATCATTATGCTTTTTTACAATCCGATTCATCATGAGCCGAACGACGCTGATCAGGCAAAGAAATACACTCAAGTAGTTGGTGTTTGCTTTGCATATGACATAAATGCTGGTAGTAATTTGGAGGGAAAACTTGGCAAAATGGTGAAGATGGCAAACGTGTCAAAACCGATAAAGAGAAGGTTAGAGCCTGAGATGACAAAAGAGCAGAAGAAACAGCTCAGAATCAAGTTGCTAAACAAAGCTATGGACGAGGACAGAAAACGATCCAATCAATAGTCGAGGGGGAGTTTGTAGATGCGTTTTGCGACTAGTGATTGGATAGTTAACATGTGTTAGAAGGCTGAGATGGGCGAATGAAGATTGATATGGGCGAAGGTGATTATAAAGTGGGCGAAGGTAGAATGAACTGGACGAAACTGGAATGGAGCTACACAGAAGATACACATTCGACCATGTAAATGGGCGAATGTGGAAAAGACTCACATTCGACCATTCACAGTGGGCGAATGTGCAGTGCCTATAAATAGAATTTGTGTTTTTGTAATGTTAAGAGAGTCATTAGGTGTGTGTGTTTTGAGGTGTTGTTCCAGGATAGTTTGAGAGAGTCTGTGTTTGAGTTAGATTAACAGTATTGACATTGTAATCAAGTTTATAATCAAGTTAATCTATGAAAACGTTTGAAAATGACTTTGATTGTGTTTTGATTTGAGTTTATATCAGTTTGTTCAAAGCTAGGGTTTCCGCACCTGGTTTTGTAACTTGTATGATCACATAATCCTGTTTTCCTGTCAAATCATATCCTCTACAATACCAAGAGTTAGTGGTGAATCCTTGTAGGAACTTATAGGAACATGGATGAAGTTAGGAACAAGGCTCAAAGGTTCATCCAACTTGAGGATGATAAGAAAATACAAAAGATGAGTGAAGCATCCTCAAGATATAACCATCCTAATCGAAAATCCACTCCCACATATGAACCACACAAGCATAAACAATATGCTAGACCTGATAATAAAAAGGTCAATGTGGTTGAGGATGAAGATGAGGATGAATGTCCTAAATTATCATATTATTGTCTTTCGGTGGATGTAACAGGACTAATTTATGCCATGATAGATATCAGAAATAAAGCAAGATGGCCGAAGAAGGATAACAAGACAGGATGGAAGGATAAATCGAAATAGTGTGCCTTCCACGAAGATTTTTGTCACATCACTGAAGATTGTATCGCATTGAGAAAGGAGATAGCATATCTTCTGAGCAAAGGTCATGTTAAGGATCTCTTAGGCAGAAAGAAGCCGAGGATTCAGGATGGCACCAACATCCCAGAAAGAGCAGCATCACCACCCAAGGATGCTGGCATAATCAACTTATATCAGGAGTTTCATACATTTGTGGAACATCATACTCAGCTGCTAAAAGGCGTGCAAGAGACACAAAATCAGAAAAAGGAGAGAGACCCACAAAGACTACCATCGTGACAACTTCAAAAGTGATCAGTTTTGAAGAAGAAGATCGAGAAAATATCTTTGACCCTCACCATGATGATTTAGTTATAACTTTATATATTACTAATCATTTTTTCGCATGATACTTGTAGATAGTGGGAGGTCAGTCAACATGATTCAGCTAGAAGCGCTCAAAAGAATGAACATCGCGGAAACTGAAATAGTTTCCAGATTAGCCGTCTGGTTTGGCTTCAGTGGAGAGACTAAGAGCACTGTGGCTGATTTCAAGCTACCGGTATATGTAGAGGGTGTGAAATCTATCCAAAGATTATGTGTGATAGATTCTCTATCCTGCTACAATGACATCCTAGGGAGACCTTGGATACATGACATGAAGGCAGTCCCTTCAACATATCACCAATGTGTAAAGCTACCAACACCATGGGGAGTTGTTAAAATCAACAACAATCAACAAGAAGCCAAAGATTGCAATACAACATCATTGAAGGCTTCATCAAGACAACCATAGTGATTACAAAAGGATGCACGGTGCCATCCTCAGGATGTCAAAATACATCCTGACTAGGATGTAAAGGCTGTTTGCCTCGACGACAACAACATGTATATCACCGTGCGGATTGGTAAGAATATTCCTCATGACATTAAACAATCTCTAATTTTGTTCTTAAAATGCATGATGTCGACATTTGCATGGAAGCATGAAGATATGACTGGCATCTCCAAAGATGTCACTACCCACATGCTTGGGATTGATAAGACCTTCAAACCCATCCAGTTGAAACGATGAAAGTTTGAACCAGAAAGTAATGCCATCATACAAGAAGAGGCGGACAGATTGCTGAAATCCAAGATGATAAGTGAAATCAAATTCCCAAGATGGCTGGGAAACGTGGTAGTGGTATAGAAGAATAATGGGAAATAAAGAGTGTGTGTAGACTACACAGACCTCAACAAAGGCTATCCTAAAGACCCATTTCCATTACCACACATAGATTAAATGGTCGATGCCATGGCAGGCCACGAGATGTTGTGTCATACCCTAAAATTTCCACTGCGGGGTTTTACCATGAGACGCATGACCTACCAGGATCCCATAGCCATAAGTCATACGAACGAACTCTAAATGCCCAAACCATTTAGTTCGTTTTGAAAAACAAAGTTTAGTTATGCAACGGAAGTGTAAACAAAATTTAAACCTTTTAAAAACCATACGCAAAAGAACGCGCCCAAATTAAAACCATATACAAATAAACGTAAAAGCACGATATGTAATTTAGGTGTATGCCCAAAACTCCGAATGCAGTTAAATGTGCAGTGCTTCCTAATCGTGACACCGGAAGCTAACTACCTACAAAAGCATGTACATAGTGGGTCAACAAACAATGTTGGTGAGTTCACTAAATAAAGTAAATGAGAGAGTAAACGCATAGGTTTCCAAAAACCATGTAACCAAGTAAAAGCGTAGGTCCACAAGACCCAAAAGTTCATGTGTTATCAGTTTAAGCTTGTCAAGGGTAGCTAGCCCACCCATTGTAACTAAATAGTTGATTATTGGGAACATACAGAAGTTGTTATAAGTTTTGCCTCAGCACTAGTGTCTATCAACACTAGCAGTTCAGCTCCATTAAAGCGTGGTCAAAAGTTCATGCCCGTGACACAAGCACCATAAGCATGAGGTTGCTGCATAACCTAATAGCGCCATCAACTAATACCCCATTCGCCTACAGCGATTAACCCAATAATATGTAAGGACTTCAAATGATAGAGTGTGTTTAGTTCACAAAGGACAGTAAAGTTTTAAACTGATAAAAGCGTAACCCACACAAGGAGTCCAAAACCCGACCCACAGAAGGAGTCAAAACCTGAGTTGCAAGAGTAGTCCCAAACTGGACTAGAAAAAGTTAAGTAACTTGTTTCAAACCCGAGACGCATGCTTTTGAGAAAAAGTAGTGAAACTCACCTTGGGTTGCAAGCAAATTATCCAAATTCCAAAATAATAGGGTGCTACCGACTCCCTATTACAAGTGCCACTAAGTGAGTATATGTGTATAACCAATACACCGTATAACCCGTTTGTCCAAGACGTTTAAATGTTCAAAACCGTGTAAGTGACACCTAGTGATTCTACATGCATAAGTAAATCCTACGGACCCGTTGGTGATCGTAGTGATTATTATCAGTTTAGTACCTCAATTACACCTCATACAAGTGTCGATACAACTTCAGGTCAAATACATACCATATAAGACTCCAAATAGGCACATAAAGGTCACGTACACTATCTGCGTTTTGAGGGCAGATTGTGCGCTGTGAAAAATGAATTATTTAAAATACTTAACGAATGAATTAAAGTCCCAAATCTTTATAAATTTCAAGTTTTAATCTTTATAAAAAGGTTTCAAACCTGAACAAACTTAGTTATAAAGTTTATAACATATTAAGAAGATTAAAGCATAATACATTAAAGATTATACCGCAAGCTCTTCGAACAACCAACCGAACGCTCTTGAAGCTTCTCGATCGATGTTCTTGTGCCTTAGCAGGTGTTTAGGGGTTAATATTTTGTAAATAGGGCAATAGGGGCGATTAGGGTTTGAGTTTAGGAGGTACAAGAGGCTTTAGGTTGCTTAAATACAAGTTTAAGTCGGTTTGGTTGCGTCTGTCACCCGCGAGCGGCCGCTCGGAGGGAGTGAGCAGCCAGTCACTCCTCTTCGGCCGGCACTGGGTGGCCTGTTTCGTTGTATAGCGTGTCTTCTTCGATGTTTTCGCTATTTTAGACCATAATAAGTGTATCCCCATGTGTTGAGACCCCAACCATCCTAATGGTCCACCTTTAACGATTTTTATTAACGTATTTGGTTTAAGTTCACGTAATCATATACATTTTGCACATAGTTTCACAAAGTATCATAGAAACACGTAATTGCAATCAATCTCAACCAATTCAGTCACAATTATTTAACTTCATTGTTCACCAACGTCCGAGGTTCACTAATCAGGTACATGGTCTGGTAATTTCCCGAATTACCACTTTATGCAGTTATTAACCTATAACTTTGCAACGTGTGTCCTATCTAGCTAACCCTAGTTAAGTATAATGTAAGGAATTTAACTAGAGTTTAGTTAAAGTGAGGACCTGAAATTGCGAGGTATCACATTATCCCCAAGTTGAAAAGAATTTCGTCCCAAAATTCGGCAAGTAAACAATAAAGCCAACTAGAAAAGTATGTGCTTGGTTCGTGGATGTCACATTATCCCTAAGTTGAAAGGAATTTCGCCACAAAATTCACTTAGAACGAGCTACTTTATGTTCGGTGTTCGATCTACGCACAGATTCATGTTCAGTAAAGAGGTGTGGATATTTGAGTTGCATCTGATCTCTGCGCTCCCACGTGTATTCCGGTCTTAGACGGGAATTCCATCATACCTTAACAATAGGTATAGTGCTTTGTCTGAGTTTCTTGACGCCCTACTCAAGAATCTCCATTGGTTCTTCCACGAACCGTAGCTGGTCGTCCACCTGAATCTCCTCCAGTGGCACTACCAGTGTCTTATCCGATAAGCATTGCTTTAGGTTTGATACGTGGAATACATTATGTACTCCACTGAGTTCATCAGGCATGTTTAACTTGTAAGCTACCGGACCAATCCTTTCGACAATCTCGAACGGTCCAACGTATCGTGGGTTCAATTTTCCCTGTTTTCCATAGCGTATCACCCCCTTCCAAGGTGACACCTTCAATAGAACCTTGTCCCCAACTTGGAACTCCAAAGGTTTCCTACGCTTATCAGCGTAACTTTTCTGACGATCACGAGAAGCAGCTATCCGATTTCTGATTTGCACTATCTTCTCAGAAGTTTCATGCACGAGTTCGGGACCTATTAGCTGGCTATCCCCAACTTAAGTCCAGCTGATGGGAGACCTACACTTGCGTCCATAAAGTGCCTCAAAAGGCGCACACTGTATCAAAGTGTGGTAGCTGTTGTTATAAGAGAATTCAATCAAGGGCAAGTGCTTATCCCAAGTGTTGCCAAAATCCACCACGCACGCTGGTAGCAGATCTACCAATGTTTGGATGGTACGTTGACTCTGTCCATCCGTCTATGGGTGATAGGCTGTGCTCATATCTAAGTGAGTCCCCAAAGCGTTTTGGAGAGTAGTCCAATAATGAGAAGTGAATTGCGCATCGCGATCTGATATAATAAAAGTAGGTACCCCATGCCTAGAGACTACCTCAAGCACTTACTAACATTAGTGGCTATTTCTGCTTTCATGTTTGGCCACCAGTAAAGAGCTTTAAGATCTTGGTACATCTTGTTCGAACCAGGACATACCGAATATCAAGAGGTGTGAGCTTCATCGTGCACCAGTTGTCTGAGATCCCCAAAACGTGGTATCCAGACTCGATTCATAAATTATCGAAGACCATCTGTCTTTAGTTCCAAGTGCTTACCAGCACCATGTAATGTTTCAAGCCTGATGTTTTCTTCTTTCAAGGCCTCGTCCTTGGTTTCACGTATCTTATTAGGAAGAATTGAATGTATGGTAAGTTTTAAAGCTCGCACCCGTTTAGGATTCGTTTCCTTACAACTAGGACATCAGCTACTACGTTAGCTTTCCCTGGTTGATACTGTATGGCACAGTTATAATCATTCAGAAGCTCGACCCATCGACGCTGTCGCATGTTCAACTCTTTCTGATCGAATATGTGTTGGAGGCTCTTATAGTCAGCGTAGATTGTGTAGAGGATGTGATTTAACACGAAAACAGGATTATATGATCATACAAGTTACTAAACCAGGTGCGGAAACCCTAGCTTAGAACAAACTGATATAAACTCAATCAAAACACAATCAAAGTCATTTTAAAAGCTTTTCATAGATTAACTCTTTGATAAACTTGGTTACAACTTGATAACAGTTAATATAGCACACTTCTAAACACTCTCAGACCTCTCTGGAACACACACCAAAAACACACACTCTAAATGACTCGCTCTACATTACAAAATCACAAAATCTATTTATAACACCTGCACATTCGCCCAGTTTCACTGGTCGAATGTAGGCCTTTTCCACATTCGCCCACTGCTGGTGGTCGAATGTGTCTTCTGTTCAGTCTTGGTTCCAGATTCGTCCATCTCTTTTCTACCTTCGCCCACTTGTAAGTCACCTTCGCCCATTCTTGTTTCCTTCGCCCCTTTTACCACATCTAACACATGTTAACAAATCTAATCATTAGTCGCAAAACGCATCTACAAACTCCCCCTCGACTATTGATTAGATCGTTTTCTGTCTTCGTCCATGGCTTTGTTCAGCAGCTTGATTCTGAGCAAACTCTTCTGTTCTTTCGTCATCTCAGGCTCTAACCTCCTCTTTACCGGCTTTGACACATTTGCCATCTTCACCTTTTTACCAAGCTTTCCTTCCAAATTACTTCCAGCATTAATGTCATAAGCAAAGCAAACACCAACAACCTGTGTGTATTTCTTTGCTTGATCTGCATCGTTTGGCTCATGATGAATCGGATTATAAAAGAGCATGATGATGTCTTCGAAGGTGCAATTGATCAGCCACATAGGATCAAATACATGAACATGCTTGTATTTGTCCTTTCCATCTCTCAACACGATCACCGCTTCTGCCTTCCTCCAATCATAATACCAGAAAATGAAGTCAGCACTGAAGTGTTGAGGCATAGGCATCAAAGGTATCTTCCTCATAACTTCAGGTGCCTTATAAATCAAGGTAACCCGTTTCATCTTGGTTCTGGGATCAATATCCCTGTGAACTTTCCTCCGGGGATATTGTGGTTTAAATCTGTTCCACTTAGTTCTGCTTTCCCAAACCAATTTGTCTGCACACCAACCGACATGTGAATTATTCACTGAAGCACCAGACATTTGGAATCTGCACAAATCTCTAACCGCCCAGTACGGTAGAGTTAGCAAATCAATGAATCTGTAAAAGTACAAGATTCCAGATTCCCACTTAGCAGCTAAACACTTCAGCCTGCCTAAGTATGTCCACCCGAGAGCTCTGCCTCTGAACTTCGCATTGTGAAACCTATAAAAGTTTCCTTGAGCTTCAGGCTTCGGTCGGTTTTCATCCATCAGTCTTAACTTCTTCAAATACTCTTTCAATTCATCAGATTTCTTTGAAGATTCTGGCAAATCAGCTCCAAGTACTTTCTCTACAAACTCAGCACTTCTTTTCTTTGCCTTTCTTTTTGCAGACGTATTATGTCTCTCAGTAAAATCAGGAAACACCAAGTCTTCATCAGTTTGTCTAAAGTACTGTGGATATTCCTCATGTGTGATATCCTCTATTTCAACTTCTTCAAATTCAGGGGTTTCTTTGTCATCAGAGTGACTTCCAATATCCTTTTCAGGAATATGTGGAATCGACTCATCAACAATGAATTCTTCAAATGTTTTCCCTACCCTCTGTGCAAGCCCATCTAAAATCTCCTTTGCCACAGATGCAGGTACTTCCCCTTCTTCTAAATCAGGATCGTTATATTCCAATTCATATCGCATATCATCCGTTTGGAATATTTCAGCAAAACGACCTGTGAACTCAATGGTCCATTCTCTTTTCTCTAACATGTCCTTGTATACTTGTTTTGCATCATCAGATAAAGACCTCACCTTCTCATTCCAAAACACAGTCTCATCATCAACATTCTCACTCTTCTTCTTCGAACTCGACTCACCTGTGTCTTTCTTCTTCTTTGAAGGTGGTCTCTTTTCGAATGTAAACTTCGAAGTATCATCTCCTCCATCATTATCATCACTACTACTACTATCATCCTCCTTTTGACTTCCCGAACCTTCAGCATCATCATCATCATCATTATTATCATCTCCATCATCACTCTTTTCCGATTCTTCATCCTCATCATCCTCATCTTCCTCTTTATCAGATTCAGATGGTTCAAAGTCAACCTGTTCAACCTCTTTCTCTGTATCCTCCTCACCCTCCTTCAGCTTGGGTGCAACGTTGTACAGATTGTCAATCAGTTCACTAAGGCGTTTGTTTTCAGCCTTCAACTCTTTATTATCCTCTTTAATCGCCTTGTATCTGTTTTTGTTTCTCAGACACTTCCCTTCAAGTTTCTTATTCTTTGCTTCTAGCTTCTTCACTTTCTCGTCTATCTCATCTTGATTAGACTTTGAAGCTACTACGATCTGAAGCATTTTCTCTTCATTCTGCTTAAACTTGGCAATCTCTGCTTGCTGAGCCACTAGCATCTTCATCATGTCGTCCATCTTCTTATTCACCTGCTTCATCACTTCATCATCCACAGTGACTTTCTTTGACTTGGACTTTGACTTAGATGGCTCAATCTCAGTTTCTTTTCCTTTCTGAGGCTGGGTAAACATGTTAAGAACATTATCCAGTGCAATATTGAATTGATCCACTGGTAATGTTGTAGCCTCCTTAGTCTTTTGCTTCTTAGTGGCTGGTGAAGATTGTTTTGACGATGTTCCAGCATCAGGTAATCTCTTCCCTTTCAACAGTAAGTTCAATTCTTTTTCTCTGAGTTGCTTGGTACTTGTTTTCTTTGCCATGGTTTTGTGTTTGGGCTTGGGCAAGTTGACTACAACAGTTTCTCTTTCATTCAACTCGTCCAAATTTATAGTCAACCCTTCATCTTCAGCACCAACAGACTGCTTGCTCTTCTTAGCTTCTTCAATCGATCTGTTTAGTGATTCAGACTCACCAACCAAAGTGGCCTTTTGTTTGGTAGTCCGGACATTTTCAGCATCCGAATCCCACTGTTCTTCAGTCTCAGTCTCCTCTGAATCAACAGACTCTTCATCTACCAAACTCGTACCCTTCTTTGCAGTAGTTTTCTTCCTCACCACTTGTTGTTTTGAACTCCCTTGATCTGTCTTTCCCTTACCCTTCCCTTTGGCTCCGGGATTGACAACTTGCCTTTTTCTCTTCGTGCTTGCATCAGCATAAACTAATGGATCATCATTATCACTATCACTATCAGGATGCCTCGCTGTATTCTTTCCAGGATCCATGTAATCCTCTCTAGCCAAGGCTCCAAACAATCTCCTGTAAGGTGGTCTCTCATTGTCAGGCACACCTTTATAACCTTTCATTCTCACCAAGGTTCTAACATTCATATGATCCATAGCAAGTATCTGTGTTGGATCCTTCTTCAAGTTTGGATATTTGTGATCGAAGATCATCATCAAAAATCTAGGATAAAGCATGAAGTATTTCTTCTTCAAACCTTTTAGCATCTCTAGCATGTGATCTAAAATCATCCCAGCAACGTTAAATGGTTTATTAAGAGTCAATGCAACCATTAACGAGCTCAAACTCCTCCTCATCACGTCATACCCCCCACTAACACATCCAAATACTAGTATGATGACGTGAGCAAAATACTTGAACTGCACGCTCAGTTTCCCTTTATACATTGAACCATCAGTAATCTGTCCTTTGTATTTCATCCTCAGGAAACAGGCTTTCTGCTCAGTCCAGGATAATTCCCTTGGATCCTCATTTGTTTCAAACTGGATCTGGAGAGCTTCTCTGATATCAGCTTCAGTGATAAACATCTCCATTCCCTGAATCTTGCTTTTAATGATCGTCTGATTATCAAAGTAATCATACTTGGCGTTGTTGTAAAAGTCCTCAACTATATCCTTGTAGATAATAGTTGGTGTGGCCAAAGCATAAACCACTCTGCATCTCTTCAGAAACTTAATAATGTCTGTGAACTCCACATTCTTCTCAACATCTCCCAGATATGCGCAACAATTGTGAGTCTTCTCAAACGGCCATTTAGTACCGCTTGATGATTCTCCTTCTTGTACAGTCTCTGGAACTGGATCAGTAACTACAGTCTCCACAGGAATCTCAATATTTGCTTGTTCTTCAGCCATCTGAAATGTAAAATCAAAATAAACGTCAAAACACGAAATCGTCAAAAATTCAAAATTTTAGGTTTTTGAAATTCCACATTCGCCCAAAACACACTGGTCGAATGTAGGTTATTGTGGCCGAAGGTGTAAACTTATGGTCGAATGTAAAGTGATTTTGATTAACATGATACATTCGTCCGTTTTAGTCTACCTTCGTCCGTCCAGTTCCACCTTCGTCCAATCGACGAGCCGAAGGTAGAATCTGATTCCCCCAAAATTTCAAAAATTTTCAATCTTTGTTTTTAAACCTTGATTTTGATTAGAACCAGTCCTAAAATGACTGACTAAGCTTCGTCATTCATCAATTGTCCCTAATTTTCATTTTACATCAGTTTTCAATAGGAATTAGGGTTTATATTGTTTCATTCGATCAATCAACGATTAAACACTGTTGTTATCCTAATTCCTGATACATTCTCCCCCTAAAACTGATGTGGGATGAAAAGGTATCAAAATTAAACGTCAACAATCAGTGGAACACCATTAACCCTAAAACCCTAAATACGAGTAAAGAATCAATGATTCCGGTTTTGTTAAAGCCCCATTACCTGTAAAAATTATATGAAAAGGATCAGTGAAATGCAAGGATCAAAAGACACAAGCAAGAGATTCAAAATCAACAAGGTTCTGTTACGAAGAAAAATTTTGAAAAATTTGAAGTGAAGGTCGAATCTGGTTTGGGCTTATATATAAGCTCCACCTTCGCCCGTTCCGTCCGGTCGAATGTACAAAAATTCCACCTTCGCCCCAAACAAATGGCACGAAGGTAAAATTGTTTTACCCGAAAGTGGATTTTGGGTTAAAAGCCACATTCGCCCGTTGGAATCAACCCGAAGGTAGAAAAATTTCCACATTCGTCCCAATTAAGGGCGAATGTAAAATGAAAATTTTGAAAAATTTTGCCAAATTACAAATTCGAATCCCGTTCAACATTTTTCAATCCGTTAAGCTTCCAAAACACAAATTTTCACTTTTAGAATGATACAAAGCCCAGATGGTGTTGTCAAATCTCAGAAATTGACTATCAAGCATCCCCGGTTATCAAAAATAAAGCAGAAATGCAAAAATTTTGGATTTTTCTGAAATTTTATCAAAACACACCTAAAATCTTTTTGGATTTTGTATCTTTTTGACAATAAAAGTAAATTGCAACAAAATAAAATGCATCAAAGTAAATAAAAGCAGTAAACATTTTGTGAAATCCGGTCAGAGGATCATATCAGTTTTCTGAGAAATCTGATCACAGCGTTGATCTTTTTGTTTAATATTATCATTAGAAACAGTATGTAATACGACAATTGCTGATATTGTGGTCCACGTAAGCTCACATGCAGACAATTACGCAATGCTTTAAAATGATACGAGTTAGGTGTATTAGACTAACACGATGTGGTGCCCACACACACGACATACTCCCGTATCAAGTAATTGCACAAAGCTTCGTCGTAACGCGTGATTATGCCAGAGTTATCCGTAAAAGTTACAAAGTATATAGCACAGAGGTGTACAGGTCAGCAATTGAATGCAGCAGAGTAACATGTGCGTATACACTAGGTTGAGGCTGATATTAATCACTGATTTGCATCAGATGATCAATACGATGTAATAATGATCTATGATCAATTAAAACATAAAGTTCCTCAATTCGGTAACTTCCGGTTTTGGCAATTAAGCTCTTTTAGCAAATATTCTGATAAAACTAGGTCCGTAAATCAATACGACAAAAGTTTATCAGAATATCCCGGATAACCATAACATAACGACCCGAAACCTCAGATTTTGGCAATCCTATCAAACGAAATTACGGTACTAAGACCATATGCCCATGAGGTGTTCAGCCACGAACGCGTAGTTCGTTATGTTTGTATCACTAATGCACGCAATATTTAGTCTACGAAGCCTATCAGCATATCACACGTAATCAACACACGCCTCATAAACTATACAATTCTTTAGCCTGTGTCAGATCCCCACTGATGTACTATCATTTCCTCTGTTTAACCAGGAAATCATTTTTGATTTTCTACTTTTTAGGTCTTTTTGAATTTTATAATGTTTTTGGTTTTTCTGAGAAAATGGCTCCCCCTAAAATAAAGAACATATTTTTGGTATTTTTAATTTTTCTGAAAAACAAAAACAAAAATTTGAAAGAAACAATCCACTCGAAAGCATCAACTTCTTTGAGGATTAGTCAATCCCCTCGAAAGCATCAACTTCTTTGAGGATTATGATAGTAAAGAGAAATTCCCAATTAGCAAAGAGAAATTCCCAATTAGCAAAATATAAAAACTAAAAACTAAAAGGCGATAAACCGAGGTGCCGATTAGTCCTGTTTTTCCTTTATATTGTTTACTTTTAAAAGATATTCAAAGCGTGAACGGTCAAAAGCTTTAGTAAACAGATCTGCACGTTGGTAGTCAGTATGTATTTTGACCATATCAATCAATTCTTTAGCGTAACAATCACGGATAAAATGATATTTGATCCGAATGTGTTTCGCTTTAGAATGATTATCCGAATTTTTAGTTAATGCAATTGCAGCTTCGTTGTCACAGTAAATAGGGGTTTTAAGAAACTGCAAACCGTAATCCACCATTTGTTGTTGAATCCAAAGTACTTGCGAACAGCAACTCGAGGCTGCAATGTACTCGGCTTCACAGGTAGATTGTGCTACGGAAGTCTGTTTCTTGCATTGCCAGGTGATTAACCTGCTCCCGAAAAACTGGCAACCAGCTGTAGTAGATTTGCTATCTTTGTCACAGCCGCCCCAATCTGCATCACTAAAAGATATAAAATCAAAATTATCATCATTAGGGTACCAAAGTCCTTTTGAGGGACAACCCTTCAGATATCTAAGGATACGCTTGACCGCCGTCAGATGACTTTGTTTCGGCTTCGATTGATAACGGGCACAGAGACACGTTGCATACATAATATCTGGTCGAGACGCCGTTAAATACATCAGAGATCCGATGATTGCTCTGTATGTAAAAGGATCCGTCAGCTCCCCCTTAGCGTCCACTCCAATCCCGTGATTGGGTTGAATCGGGGTATCCATCGGCTTTGAGTCCTCCATCTGGAACCGGCTCAAGATGTCGGAGACATATTTAGTCTGGTGAATGAAGATCCCGTCGGTTCTTTGGTCCACCTGCAAGCCTAGGAAAAACTGCATCTCCCCCATTGCGCTCATTTCGAACTTTTCCTGCATGACTGTTTCGAACTCCCTGCATAAAAGCTCGTTAGTTGAACCAAATATTATATCATCAACGTATATCTGCACTAGAAGCAAATCATCTCCCGTCTTTTTCGTAAAGAGGGTGCAATCGACGAGGCCGCGCTTAAATCCTTTGGTGATGAGGTATGTACTTAGCTCCTCGTACCACTGCCTCGGAGCCTGGTGCAAGCCATAAAGCGCTTTGTTCAACACGTAGACCTTATCCCGGTGGATTGGGTCCTCAAAGCCTGGTGGCTGCCCGACATACACCTCTTCCTTGACTTTACCGTACAGAAATGCGCTTTTCACGTCCATCTGATAAACTTTGAATTTCTTATAAGAAGCAAACGCGAGGAACATCCGAATAGCTTCGATTCGTGCTACCGGTGCATAGATTTCATTATAATCAATCCCTTCGATTTGATGGAAACCCTGCACGACCAATCTGGCTTTGTTACGAACAATTACCCCACGATCATCCTTCTTACACTTAAACACCCATTTGGTGCCAATCTTCTTCCTATCCGGTGGCAAATCCGTGAGCGTCCAAACTCCCAATTTCTGAAATTGTAATAACTCCTCCTGCATAGCTTCCACCCAGGCATCATCCTTCAAAGCGTCCTTGTATGTCCTTGGCTCTACCTGCGACACATAACACGCAAACGACCAATCATTTTGACTACCAGATTGTTGAATTTTGGCATATAAAGCTAAAGCACCAAAACTCTCTGGCGAATTAACGCTTTTAAGCTGCCCTCTGGTCATAACACTACTGCCAGGATCACCGATAACTTGCTCCAGCGGGTGAATACGATGAATCCGAGATTCCGGATAATCAGGTACTTGCACTCCCGTTTGAACAGTCAAGTTCTCTACAGCTTCCAGATCATGACCCGTATTTGATGATGAAGCCACATCAGAAGTTGGAGTTGGGTTCACTGGCGGTGCCTCTGGTTCTTCAGCTTGATCAAGAATTGCTTCTTCAAATTGTTCATCTTCAGATTCTGAAGTGTCTAATGAAGTTGAAGCCTCTTGAAAAATTTCTTCTTCTTGTATAGGAGCATTGGTATCATTAGAAGCTGGTAGGGGGTTCACGGTGATCGGACGCACCAACGGTGAAGTTGTTGCATTTTCACACTCGTAAAGTAGTCTAATGACAGCTTCTTCAACCAAGTTATCTAGATTGAATGATTCAAAGAAATCTTTGTAATCAAACATCCAGTCAGGACCCGTGCCTTGAATATTTTGAGTATATCGTTGAACTTCCACGTTAGCCCAGTCTTCCACACGACGAGTTCGCTTGTTGTATACCCGTTTGAGCGGGGTTGCATATCCAACAAAGTAACCCTCCTCGGCTTTAGGACTAAACTTTTCGCTTGGATTCAACATGGTACAAGGCGCCCCAAAAGGTTCTAGATACTCTAAGTTCGGCTTTCTTCGGTGTAACAGCTCATAAGATGTTTTACCAAACTTCTTCACTGTTAGAACCCGATTTAATGTGTAATTTGCTGCATAAATCGCCTCATTCCAGAACATTACTGGAAGATTTGAATCAGCAAGCATTGTTCTAGCCGCTTCAATTAGAGTCCTATTCTTTCGTTCAGCAACACCGTTCTGTTGAGGAGTGTACGGAGCCGAATATTCATGATGTATCCCTTTGTTTTCACAAAGTTCATCCATCTTGGCATTTTTGAACTCCGTCCCATTGTCACTCCGAATTCTCTTTATCTTCACATTGTAGAGATTCTCCAATCGAGTGAACAGAACTTTTAGATTGATAAAAGTGTCGCTCTTATTCTGCAAACACATCACCCATGAAAATCTTGAGTAATCGTCAGTGACGACTAAACAATAAAGCTCTCCAAGATGACTTTTGCGCTTGACCGGTCCGAAAAGATCCATGTGCAATCGCTCTAGTGGCATCTCTACAGAGTTAACCTTTTTCACTTTGTGGGACTGTTTGTGTTGCTTCCCCTTTTTACAACTCACACACTTGTCATTCAGATGGAAATGTTTCACGTTTACTCCATCGACAAGTCCATTTCTCACAAGTTGATTCATTTTCTTCAGATGAATGTGCCCCATTCTTCGGTGCCACATTATCGATTCTTTCTCAGTTGCCTTGGACAAAAAGCATGTTATTTGCCCCTGTGATGTCATCGCCTTGGACATATCAAGAATGTACAGATTGTTGACGCGAGGTGCCTTCAACAATATCCACTCTTTAGGAATTGTAAAGCCCGGTTTCAGAATATAACAGGATTTGTCATCAAAATGCACAGTAAATTTCTTGTCACATATTTGACTGACACTCAACAGATTATAGTCTATCTGCTTCACATACGAAATCCGCTCGAAACTCACTATCCCATTGCTCACACTTCCTTCCATTGTGATATATCCGCCTTTGTTTCCTGCGAAAGCTACATACCCGCCATTGATGTTCTTTACGTCAAACAGCAACGCAAGATCCCCTGTCATGTGGCCTGAAGCTCCACTATCAACAATCCAAAGACTGCTAATAGGGCCAGCTGAAGCTCCCTGCACACAAAAAGTAAATCAGTTAGTTCTTTCGGGGGACCCAAGCCTGAGTCTTGGGTCTTGGAACATCAGGTTTCAAAATAACATTGTCACAAACATTTTCAACAACTTTTTGATCAAACTTTTTCTGTTTGTTCAAAACAGTTTCCTTTCTCTCATTAACTTTTGAAGTTGAGGCTCCTGGAGTACCATTGGGTGTCCAAGATTGTTCAGTCCTTTTCAGAATACGAATCTGAGACTTTGGATTCTCAGTCGGTTTCTGAACATTGTTAGCAAAAGTAACTTTCTTGGTAACCTTATCTGATTTAACAGACTTAGGTCCAACATTTGATTTGACAATCGGTTTTGGTGTAACCTTTTGCCTATCAACTGTTGTGTTCACCACAGGCTTCCTCCATGAGTTTTCCATCGCAATCCGATTCCTTCTATCATAGTGCATTGGACGAGTGTTCCTCATTTGTTGAAAATTGTTTTGATTATAAAACGGTTGTGGTTGTTGAGGGACAACTCTCCTATGTGGTGGCACATAATGATCAATTGGTTTTCGCATGGAATTCCTCACTTCCACCTCGTGCCTCTTGTGCCTTACATATGGGCACTGAGCAAGTAAATGCCCACGTTCCCCACATTTAAAACACGCACGATACTCTTCAAAAACATTTGGAGCATTTGGTTGAGCAAATGATCTAACAGGATATTGATCATTGTACTGTTGCTTCCTTAAACTCTCAGGGAGTGGCCCTTTTGAGTAAGTCGGCTCATTAAAACCATTAGCTCTGTTTTTGGGTCTAACAAACTCTGTGACATGGACCTTTGGTTCTTGAGGAACATCCAAATACAACTTCTTTAACAAAGCTGGTGGAATTTCATTTGTTCTCTCATGTTTTGGGAACCAAATAGTACTTTCTTGCCAAATCTTGTCAATTTTAGCATAGTTAACATCTTTAATTGGAAAGTCCTCGTCAGAGATGATCTTATCGGATCCTTCCATCCGATAGAACACTTTGACAGGTTTGTCACATTGTTCTTTTTTATCATTCTTTTCAAGATCTTTCTTCACCACATTAAGATCTTTCTTCACCACATTTTGTTCAGACTTCTTCTCACAATGAATCTTTTTCATTGGAATCACAATTTGAGATGATGAGACTGGTTCATTTGTAATGATGTGATTTTCTTTTGGAATTTCACATGCATTAACAGTTTGGTTATCACCAGTATCATCACTCTCTGAGTCTGAATCTACACTTTCAGCAGTAACACCCTCATCATTGATTCCCAAAATCGGTCTAACATCGGAATTTGGATCACCAATACTTGAAGTATTCGATTCATTTTCCGATGCTGAATCAGATTTTACCGAACTCTCCGGTGTCACTTGGTGACAATTATGGTTTTCAAAAAGAACCGGAGATGGTACAGCCCGATAATTGGTGGTTTTATCATCAATGATGTGGTCTACCACATAAGCAATATGCTTATAGCTTTCCAGCTTTTTGTTTACTTTCTCAGCAAAGCATTTGATGGCGGCCATTTCCAACTTGGTGTTTTCAATTTCATTGATATAATTGTTAATTGCCAATTGTTTTAAAGACAAAGTGTTTTTCAAGTCGGAAATGTCCTTTTTGTAGCCATCTAATACTTTGTTAAAAGCATTCAACTCTTTGCGAGTAGATTGACTGTTCATGATAGCACTATCACGTTGAACACGGAGTTGTTTAACCTCCTCAGTCAATCTATCACAGGTACCACAGTATTTTTCACTTGTATTATCAGTACTACATGCAGAACTTACAGGTTTTGGCGGATCAGTCATGGCCATTAATGCGAAATGAGCTTCCTTTCCTGCAAAGAATCTGGAGTAATCAATCTTTGTGAAAGCATCATCTGCAATGCACGACTTCCTTGTCATCAGAAAATCCGCTTCTGCAAGCAACTGATCGATATCTTCATCAAGAGAATTAACACTTGCTTCTGTATCCGATTCACTGTCTGAATCAGAATAAACCGATTCACACTCCTCAGGAATGTCAGAAACAGTATCAATCACAACTCCAGAATTTGTTTCAGTTTGAACATCAACATCAACCTCAGCATTAACCTTAACAGGTTCGAATTCCCCATCCATCTCAGCCTCAGACTCATCACTATCAACTTCAGTTCCTACCTTCTCCTCCATCGTCACCGAATTTTCAATATCAACCTGATATGCAACACAAGCCACATTTCCCCCAGTGGTGATTTCCTCAACACCTATCTGAATGCTCGACCAGTCAAACCTCTCATCTTGTTGAGTCACCAATGCTTGATTGGTATTCTGTTGTTCATTTGGTGTAGTGATTGGTATGACTGTTCGGTTAGTATTGTTTGGTGTTTGGGTTTGTGTCTGGTTTGGTGTGTTTGGTTGTCTATTTTGGTTGTTGTTAAAGTTGTTTTGATGGTTGTTTTGGTAGGAAACTTGGTTTTGGTTTTGTTGTTGGCGATTCTGATAGCTAGCATTAAATGGATTTCTATTACCTTGTTTTGGTGGCTGGGTGCATTCTCGTTTAAAGTGACCTTTACCTCCACAGTTAAAACAAGTCACTTTCTCCTTATTGAACCCGTAGGTTGTGTTAGGAGAAGTTCCCAAATCTGTTCTACCTGTCTTCTCAATAAACTCCGTTGCTCTTCGCATTATGCTCGCAAAGGCCCATTGGATATCAATGAGTTCCATCTCCTCCTTGTCAATCTGTGCATAGTCTTCATTGGTCAAGTTGTTATTCCCAATTTGACTAGCAACTAATCCATTGTAGGAAGAAACCATTGCAGAGACTAATGCAATGTGTTGCTGAGCAACTTCAACTGTCACATTTCCAAGATTAGAAGTCTCCAAAACCACTGTTTGTTGGTTAGGTTGGTTCATTGGTTGTTGTTGAGATTGACCAGCAGTATAAAAGGCTACTTGTTGCTTTGGGGAGAATGGTGGAATGTATGAATATTGATATGGTACTTGTGGTTGTGGTTGTGATAAAGATGAAGTTTGTTGTTGGTAGTTAATGATAGGTGATTCCACAACATTGGATACACATGCAACATGTGGTGTAACTAGCCCTCCTGAACTTGCACTAGCTGGAACTGAAGATCCTCCAAAGTATAAGTTTGGATTCTGATGAATCTGTGATCTCCTAGCCTTCCTCTTCTCTTCCAATTCTTTGTTTTCCAGCTTCTCAATGAACTCCTGAAGAGACCAGTATTGATAAGCATCCTTTTCCTTCAGAACATCCACATGCTGATCCCAGTTTGGTGGTAATGCATCTGCAAACTTTTCCACCTGTTTTGCCATAGGAATCTGTATATCATAGCTAGACAATTCAGATATCAAATGATTATATCTAGGAGTTAGTTCTTTCAAAGTTTCATTTCCAACATAAGAAAAGTTCTCAAACTCCTTAATAAGCTCTTCCTTCCTCAAACTTCGAGTCTTCTCATTTCCATCATGCTTCCTTTTAAGCATATCCCACAGTGCCTTAGAAGTTGTGCACGTCCCAAACTGATGCAAAAGATCATTTGTGATTGCCTGTGTCAGTTGGGAAAACGCCTTCTTTTCCACAGCAAACTTCTTTTTCTCATCCTCAGCCATGCTCTCCAATGGCACTGGTTCACCTGTGTTCTCCAGAACTGGTGGTGTGTAACCTTTAGCAATCATGTTCCATGCTTCAGCACCTTCCACTCCCATGCCTTCCAAATGTATCTTGAACTTTTTCTGCCACTGATTGTATTCTTGAATTTCCATGAGCTTCGGTGGCCGAGTCCCGCTACCTGAAGACAAATCATTAATCAGTGTGGAAATAGCATTTGTAGTTTGAGTATTTACCACCGCTGCTGCTACTCCCCAGTAGTCAGACTGTGGTGCTGGAGGTGCACTTTGAGTCATGTAGTTAACCGGCTGCGAAGACTGTGTGCTCGTCTTCTGTGCTGCCACTGTCCATGGGTCCATCACCTGCTGTTGTGGTTGTGTAGTTGCTGGTGTAGGAGTAGTCTGATAACGCCACATGATCACGAACTTCGAGAAATTCAACACTTAGAAAAATTTTCCAAAAACTAGTCTAGGTTCGCCCAAAAGTACTTCAGGTTCGTCCCTTTTGGAGTAGATTCGCCCAAAAAATACTTACCTGAATGTGAAATCTCACCAGAAAGTAAAAACTCACTAACACTTTTCTACGTTCGTCCAAAACCACCTAGGTTCGACCGTTTCAGTTTTACATTCGTCCGCCCGATCTCCCGAAAGTGAAAAATGTTGCCCGAATGTAAAAAAATTCAAGTGAAAAACTCTACGTTCGCCCTAAAATCTCTAGGTTCGCCCTGAATATCACTCACCTTCGACCAAAAACTCTCACTTTCGTCCACACACTCCAGGTTCGCCCATTTTTAACTTTTGAAAAACGGTTACACTTTGAAAAACGGTTATTTTGATCTCTGATTTTCAAAAGTTTGTGAATTTGATTGATCTTGATCAGGTTATGCTTCGGAGATGATTTGGAACAACTTTAATACTTGGAATTTTAAATTTTAACCACAAAATCACCTCTAATTCTTTCAAAAACACTCAAAAACCATTTTTATGTGAAAACAGATGTGAATTGATGAAAATAATGTCCAAATCAGCTCTGAGTTTATCAATTTGTTGTTGTATGATCCTCTACGCTCTGATACCACTTTGTAGAGGATGTGATTTAACACGAAAACAGGATTATATGATCATACAAGTTACTAAACCAGGTGCGGAAACCCTAGCTTAGAACAAACTGATATAAACTCAATCAAAACACAATCAAAGTCATTTTAAAAGCTTTTCATAGATTAACTCTTTGATAAACTTGGTTACAACTTGATAACAGTTAATATAGCACACTTCTAAACACTCTCAGACCTCTCTGGAACACACACCAAAAACACACACTCTAAATGACTCGCTCTACATTACAAAATCACAAAATCTATTTATAACACCTGCACATTCGCCCAGTTTCACTGGTCGAATGTAGGCCTTTTCCACATTCGCCCACTGCTGGTGGTCGAATGTGTCTTCTGTTCAGTCTTGGTTCCAGATTCGTCCATCTCTTTTCTACCTTCGCCCACTTGTAAGTCACCTTCGCCCATTCTTGTTTCCTTCGCCCCTTTTACCACATCTAACACATGTTAACAAATCTAATCATTAGTCGCAAAACGCATCTACAGATTGTACACTTCGTCCCATAGAGATAATGCCTCCAGATCTTTAGAGTAAAAACCACTGCTCCGAGTTCATGGGTGGTGTAATTCTTCTCATGAACCTTTAATTGACGTGAGGCATACGCGATCACCTTATCACGCTCAGTAAACCACGAAGTCCTCTGTACCCTCAGGTAATGATAGTATAGGTGCACTGCAAAGTTTCGTTTTCAATAATTGAAAAGCTGATTCTTGGGCATCTCCCCACTTGTAAGTAATTCCCTTTTGCGTCAAAGAAGTGAGGGGTTGAGCGATCTTAGAGAATCCCTCAATGAATCTGCGATAATATCCAGAAAGACCAAGAAACGGGCGCACCTCTGTAGGAATCTTATGAGCCTCTCACTTTTTAATAGCATAAATCTTGGCGGGATCGACATGTATTCCTGCCTCGTTACCCACATGTCCAAGAAAATGGACTTCTCGAATCCAGAAGTCTCACTTGGAGAATTTTGCATACAGCTGCTCATTTCTCAAGAGTTCTATGATCAGCTGCAGGTGTTGCTCGTACTCCTCCCTACTCTTAGAATAAATCAATATGTCATCTATGAACACTATGACGAATTTGTGCAAATAAGGCTTACACACACGATTCGTAAGGTCCATGAACACAGCTGGTGCATTGGTCAGCCAAAATCGAATTACCAAAGACTCATAATGTCCATAACGAGTTCCAAAGGCTATCTTCGCCACATCCTCCTCTCGGACTCTTAGTTGATGGTATCCTGAGCTCAAGTCAATCTTAGAATAGAAACTCGACCCTTGTAGCTGGTCGAACAAGTCATCAATACGAGGCAAAGGGTAGCGGTTCTTAACCGTCACATTATTCAACTCCCGATAATCAATACACATGCGGAAACTCCCATCCTTCTTCTTAACAAATAGGACTGGAGCTCCCTAAGGTGAAGAACTATGTCTAATGAAACCCCTAACCAATAGCTCTTGGAGTTGGGTAGATAGTTCTTGTAGTTCGCCTGGTGCTAGGCGGTATGGTGCACGTGCAACTGGGGCCGCTGCTGGTGCAAGTTCAATTCGAAACTCCATATGACGAACAGGTGGAAGTCCAGGTAATTCCTCTTGGAATACATCTGGAAAATCCCGAACTACAGGGATGTCCTCAATTTTTGTTTCAACTTCAGCTTGAGTACCAGAAATGTTAGCCAATATGGCTGGGTAGCCCTTCCGAATACACTTCTGGGCTTTCAAGTAAGAGATGATGCCCACCATGGCACCACCATGATCACCCTGGACAGATAAGAGTTCTCCACTAGGGAGAGGGATACGAATAATCTTCTCCTGACAGAGAATTTCAGCGTGTTGGTTGGACAACCAGTCCATGCCAACCACGAGATCAAAGCTTCCTAGGGTCATAGGTAAGAGGTCGATGGCAAACAATTGTTCATCTAGTTCGAGCTTACAGTCATGATGGATAGGGGTTACCTCGACAGGCTTCCCATCAGCTAACTCTATACAGGACGGGGTATCAAGAAGTGTAGGAACTATCCCTAGTTGTTTGCTAAGTTTGGATGACACAAAACTATAGTCTGCACCAGTATCATATAAAATAGAAGCTAGAGTGTCGTTCAAGGAACACGCACCCGTCATGACATTGTTATCAGTCCTAGTTTCCCCAGAGCCAATATATATTTTTATTCTTTTAGTACCTTGTCATATACACATATATATATATTTATTCTTTTATTATATATTATAGCAAAAAAAAAATGTTTCGTAAAAAAAATAAAAATAACAAAGAATGAAATTGAAACTTTTGGTTTAATTGTTTTGTCCTTTGTGGACTTTAGTAACAAACGACACAACACACAGCAACATTAATGTTGATTTCATTCACCATCAGCGGTAACTCCACAGCTTACCCCATACGGCCCACATCTGCAGCAGCATGTTTCAGCAGCCCAACAGCTGCAGTTTTCTCCTTCTTTCTCGCTCAGCAGCACCATGACCCGACCCGGGTTCTAGAAGTGGCTACCGACATTATTTTTGGATTGATATGGAAATTCTTTTGCAATTAATTTACACCTATATGATTGAAATCTTCATTCTTACCATATATTTCAAAATCATGCGTTAATTCTATCTAATTTTCGGCCAATTTTATAGAAATCATTTTCTTTTTAAAAACCCATTACAACCGAATCAAATCACATTCATAACTGTAGATGCACGAAGTGCGACTAGTGATTGGATCTACAAAGTTAACATGTGTTAAAAGTTTTGCTGATGGGCTGAATGTAGAAAATGTGGGCGAATGTAGAAGTTTGTGGGCGAAGGTGGAGTAGATCTGGGCGAAGGTAGATTGGACCTGATCAGAAGAACACATTCGTACCAAATAGTGGGCGAATGTGGAAGAAGTCCACATTCGACCATCTATACTGGGCGAATGTGCAGACACTATAAATAGAATGTGTGTGTTTTTGAGTTAGAGAGAGTTTTAGTTGAAGTGTGTGTTTGTGTCAGGTTCTAGGTGTAATTGAGAAAGTGTGTGTACTGAATAGATTAACTAGGAAGCCTATTGTAACAAGTTTTTATGAATGTTAATCTATGAAAAAGCTTTGAAAATGATGTTTACTGTGTTTTGATCCGAGTTTTATCAGTTTGTTCAGAACTAGGGTTTCCGCACCTGGTTTTGTTACTTGTATGATCAATTAATCCTGTTTCATCTAAAATCTTTCAATCACAAAGTGGTATCAGAGCCATACGAATCATACAACAACAAATTTGATAAACTCAGAGCTGATTTGGACATGTTTTTGATCAAAATACATCTGTTTTTGACTAAAAATGGTTTTTGAGTGTTTTTGATTGATTTAGAGTTGAATTTGTGGATAAAATCTAAAATTCCAAGAATTAAAGTTGTTCCAAATCAATTCCGAATCAAAACCTGATAAAGATCATTCAAATCCATAAACTTTTGAAAATCAGAGATCAAATTAATCGTTTTTCAAAGTGTAACCGTTTTTCAGACCTGAAATGGGCGAACCTGGAATGTTGTGGGCGAACCTGACATAGAGTGGGCGAACGTGTGATTTTTCTGGTCGAACGTAGCTATTTTCTAGGCGAACCTGGAAATTTTTGTTTGAATTTTTCACTTTCGGGTACGATTTTCCACCTTCGATTCATCGGGCGGACGAAAGTGGAAATATACTGGTCGAACCTGAAGACTTTTGGGCGAAAGTGGAAAGTGTGTTAGGATATTTTACTTTCTGTTGAAGTTCTACATTCGGGTGTACTCAGATTGGTCGAAAGTAGAATAAAAGGGACGAAAGTAGAAGGATTCGGGCGAACCTAGAACTGTTTTTGGAAAATTTTCTAAGTGTTGGATTTTTCGAAGTTCCTGAACATCATGTGGAATTTTCCAACTACCCCGAGACCAGCAACGACACAACCACAACAGCAAGTGATGGACCCATGGACAGTGGCAGCACAAAAGACGAGCACACAGTCTTCGCAACCGATCAACTACATCACGATGACTAGCTCGATGCCTCAAAGTGTGGCACCTCCAGCACCACAACCTGACTACTGCGGAGTAGCAGCAGCGGTGGTAAATACTCAAACCACAAATGCTATTTCCACACTGATTAATGACTTATCTTCAGGTAGCGGGAATCGGCCACCGAAGCTCATGGAGATGCAAGAATACAATCAGTGGCAGAAAAAGTTCAAGATTCACTTGGAAGGCATGGGAGTGGAGGGTGCATAGGCATGGAGTATGATTGTTAGAGGTTACACTGCACCAGTTTTGGAGAACACAGGTGAACCAGTTCCATTGGAGAGAAGAGGAAAGCTAAAAGATCACAGATTCCTCAGAATCCGAGCTTATATTTTGGAGGCACTTCAGTTCCAGTTAGTAACTCAAGTTCAGGGGGATTAGTGGCACCACATGTTGCATGCATTTCCAATGTTATGGAATCACCAAAACCTACAATCAACTACATTGCTCAAACCTCATCCTACTCACAACCATCATACCCACCACCACCACCACAACAACAATACAACAATTCCTACATTTCACCATTCTCACCAATGCAACAAGCAGCTTTTTATACTGCTAGCCAATCTCAACAACCACCTCAACAAACACAATACATGAACCCAATGAACCAAATAACTCAACCTAATCAACAACCAGTGGTTTTGGAGACTTCTAACTTGGGAAATGTGACGGTTGAAGTTGCTCAGCAACACATTGCACTAGTCTCTGCAATGGTTTCATCTTATAATGGGTTGGTTGCTAGTCAAATTGGGAACAACAACTTAACCAATGAAGACTATGCACAGATTGATAAAGAAGAGATGGAGCTTATTGATATACAGTGGGCTTTTGCAAGCATTGTGAGAAGGGCAACAGAGTTCATTGAGAAGACTGGTAGAACAGATTTGGGAACTTCTCCTAACACAACCTACGGGTTCAACAAGGAGAAAGTTACTTGTTTTAATTGTGGAGGGAAAGGTCACTTCAAAAGGGAATGCACCCAGCCACCAAAACAAGGTAATAGAAACCCATTCAATGCAAGCTACCAGAACCGTCAACAACAAAACCAAAACCAAGTTTCATACCAAAATAACAACAACTATCAAAACCAAAACAACTACCAAAACCGACAAAACAACTCTAACAACAACCAAAACAGACAACCAAACACACCAAACCAGACTCAAAACCAATCACCTAACAACACTAACCAAACAGTCATACCAATCACCACACCAAATGAGACACAACAGAATACCAATCAGAATCAAGCATTGGTGATTCAACAAGATGAACGGTTTGATTGGTCGGGAATGCAAATAGGTGTTGAGGAGATTACAACTGGTGGAAATGTGGCTTGTGTTGCACAACTGGTTGGAACTGAAGATTTGGGGATAGTTGATGAGAAGAAAGAAACTGAGGTTGAAGTTGATGTGTCTGAGGCTGAAATGGAAGTGGAGACTGAGCCTGTGGAGGTTAAGGCTGAAGAAGCTAATCCTGGAGTAGTGATTGACACTGATTCTGATGTTCCTGAAGAATGTGAATCGGTTTACTCAGATTCAGACAGTGAATCGGATACAGAAGCAAGTGTTACATCTCTGGATGATGATATTGATCAGTTGCTAGCAGAAGCTGATTTTCTGAAGACGAGGAAGTCATGCATTGCTGATGATGCTTTCACCAAGATTGACTATTCCAAGTTTTTCGCTGGAAAGGAAGCTCATTTTGCTTTGATGGCCATGACTGATCCGCCAAAACCTGTAAGTTCTGAGTGTAGCACTGATATTACTAGTGATAAATATTGTGGTACTTGTGATAGATTGACAGAGGAGAACAAACAACTCCGTGTTCAACGTGATAGTGCTATCATGAACTGTCAATCTACTCGCAAAGAGTTGCATGCTTTTAACAAAGTATTAGATGGCTATAAAAAGGACATTTCTGATCTCAAAAATACTCTTTCATTAAAACAACTTGCAATTAATAACTACATCAATGAAATTGAAAACACTAAGTTGGAAATGGCCGCCATCAAGTGCTTTGCTGAAAAAGTAAACAAAAAGTTAGAAAGTTATAAGCACATTGCTTACGTGGTAGACCACATCATTGATGATCAAACCACTAATTACAAGTCTGTGCCATCTCCGGTGCTTTTTTAAAATCATAATTGTCATCAAGTGACACCGGAGAGCTCGGTGAAATCAGACTCATCATCGGAAAATGAATCTAATACCTCGAGTATTGGTGATCCACATTCCGATGTGTGGCCGATTTTAGGTTTGAATGATGAGGGTGTTACTGCTGAGAGCGTTGATTCAGACTCTGAGAGTGATGATACTGGTAATGTTCAAAATGTTAATGCATGTGAAATTCCAAAAGAAAATCACATTATTACCAATGAACCAGTGTCACCATCTCAACATGTGCATCCGATGGCAAATGCTCATCGTGAGAAAAAGTCTGAAAAGAATGTGGTTAAGAAAGAATTTGAGAAAAAGGATGTTAAGAATGAACCGTGTGACAAACCAGTCAAGGTGATTTATCGGATGGAAGGATCCGATAAGATCATCTCTGACGAGGAATTTCCAATCATGAGAGAACAAATGAAATTGTAGATGCCGTTTTGCGACTAATGATTAGATGCTAACATGTGTTAAGGGGCGAATGAGAACAGAAGTGGGCGAAGGTGATATAGTATGGGCGAAGGTAGCTTTGTACAAGGACGAATCTGGAACTAATGCTGAACAGAAGACACATTCGACCAGTTCATCTGGGCGAATGTGGAAAAGCTTTCATTCGACCAGTTTATCTGGGCGAACGTACAGCTACTATATATAGAAATTGGGTTTTTGTAATGTATAACGAGTCATTGAGAGTGTGTGTTTTGTGTGTGTGTTCCTGAGAGGATTGAGAGTGATAGTTTGAGTTCTAGATTAACTGTAATCAGTCTGTAAACGTTTATTTGGAAAAGTTAATCTATGAAAAGCTTTTAAAATGACTTTGATTGTGTTTTGATTAAGTTTATATCAGTTTGTTCTAAGCTAGGGTTTCCGCACCTGGTTTAGCAACTTGTATGATCATATAATCCTGTTTTAGTTGTCAAAATCATCCTCTACAAAGTGGTATCAGAGCGTAGAGGATCATACAACAACAAATTGATAAACTCAGAGCTGATTTGGACATAATTTTCATCAATTCACATCTGTTTTCAACTAAAAATGGTTTTTGAGTGTTTTTGAGAGAATTAAAGGTGATTTTGTGGATAAAATTCAAAATTCCAAGTATTAAAGTTGTTCCAAATCATCTCCGAAGCAAAACCTAATCAAGATCATTCAAATCCACAAACTTTTGAAAATCAGAGATCAAAATAACCTAGAGTGTTTCACTTAAATTTTTCACATTCAGGTCATTCTTTTCACCTTCGGGACGTCGTGCGGGCGAAGGTGAAATAGAAACGGACGAACCTAGGTGTTTGTGGACGAAGGTAGAAGAGTGATAGTATATTTTTACCTTCTGGTGAATTTTTACCTTCGGGTGAGAGATTTTTGGGCGAACCAACAACAAAAGGGTCGAACCTGTAATTCTTTTGGGCGAACCTAGGATAGTTTTGGAAAATTTTTCTAAGTGTTGAATTTCTCGAAGTTTGTAACTATGTGGCGTTATCAGACTACTCCTACACCAGCAACTACACAACCACAACAGCAGATGATGGACCCATGGACAGTGGCAGCACAGAAGACTAGCACACAGTCTTCACAGCCGGTTAACTACATGACTCAGAGTGCACCTACAGTACCACAGTCTGACTACTGGGGAGTAGCAGCAGCGGTGGTAAACACTCAAACTACTAATGCTATTTCCACACTGATTAATGATTTGTCTTCAGGTAGCGGGACTCGGCCACCGAAGCTCATGGAGATTCAAGAATACAATCAGTGGCAGAAAAAGTTCAAAATACACTTGGAAGGCATGGGAGTGGAAGGTGCTGAAGCATGGAACATGATAGCTAAAGGATACACACCACCAGTTCTGGAGAACACAGGTGAACCAGTGCCATTGGAGAGCATGGCGGAGGATGAGAAAAAGAAGTTTGCTGTGGAAAAGAAGGCATTCTCCCAACTGACACAAGCTATTACCAATGATCTTTTGCATCAGTTTGGGACGTGCACAACTTCTAAGGCTTTGTGGGATATGCTTAAAAGGAAGCATGATGGAAATGAGAAGACTCGAAATTTGAGGATGGAAGAACTTGTTAAGGAGTTTGAGAATTTTTCTTATGTTGGAAATGAAACCTTGAAAGAACTAACTCCTAGATATAATCATTTAATATCTGAATTGTCTAGCTATGGTGTACAGATTCCTATGGCAAAACAGGTGGACAAGTTTGCTGAAGCATTACCACCAAACTGGGATCAGCATGTGGATGTTCTGAAGGAGAAGGATGCTTTTCAATACTGGTCTCTTCAAGAGTTCGTTGAGAAGCTGGAAAACAAGGAATTGGAAGAAAAGAGGAAGGCTAGGAGAGCACAGATTCCTCAGAATCCAAACTTATACTTTGGAGGATCTTTAGTTCCGGCAAGTACAAGTTCTGGAGGGCTAGTTACACCACATGTTGCTTGTATATCAAATGCTGTAGAATCACCCATCATTAACTACCATCAACAAACTTCATCTTTATCACAACCACAACCACAAGTTCCATATCAATATTCATACATTCCACCATTCTCCCCAAAACAACAAGCAGCTTTTTACACTGCTGGTCAAACTCAACCACAACCAATGAACCAACCTAATCAACCAACTGTGGTTTTGGAGACTTCCAATCTTGGAAATGTGACAGTTGAAGTTGCTCAGCAACACATTGCATTAGTCTCTGCAATGGTTTCTTCCTATAATGGATTAGTTGCTAGTCAAATTGGTAATAACAACTTGACCAATGAAGACTACGCACAAATTGATAAGGAGGAAATGGAACTCATTGATATTCAATGGGCATTTGCGAGCATAATGCGAAGAGCGACTGAGTTTATTGAGAAAACAGGTAGAACAGATTTGGGAACTTCTCCTAATACAACCTACGGGTTCAATAAGGAGAAAGTGACTTGTTTTAATTGTGGGGGTAAAGGTCACTTTAAACGTGAATGCACACAGCCACCGAAACAAGGCAACAGGAATCCATTTAATGCTACCTATCAGAACCGTCAACAACAAAACCAAAACCAAGTTTCTTCCCAAAACAACAACAACAACTACCAAAATCGTCAAACCAACTTTAATAACAACCAAAATAGACAACCAACCACACCAAACCAGACACAAAACCAAACACCAAACAATACTAACCGAACAGTCATACCAATCACTACACCAGCTGAACAACAGAATACCAATCAAGCATTGGTCACTCAACAAGATGAGAGGTTTGCTGGTCGAGTATTCAGATAGGTGTTGAGGAGATAACTACTGGGGGAAATGTGGCTTGTGTTGCATATCAGGTTGATCTTGAAGATTCTGTGACGATGGAGGAGAAGGTTGAAACTGAGGTTGTTAGTGATGAGTCTGAGGCTGAGATGGATGGGGATTTTGAACCTGTTACAGTTAATTCTGAGGTTAATGTTGAGGTTGAAAATGAAGAGACAAATTCAGGAGTTGTGATTGATACTGTTTCTGACATTCCTGAGGAGTGTGAATCGGTTTATTCTGATTCAGACAGTGACTCGGATACGGAAGCTAGTGTTGATTCTCTTGATGAAGATATTGATCAGTTACTTGCAGAAGCAGATTTTCTGATGACTAGGAAGTCGTGCATTGCAGATGATGCTTTCACAAAGATTGATTATTCCAGATTCTTTGCAGGAAAGGAAGCTCATTTCGCATTGATGGCCATGACTGACCCGCCAAAACCTGTAAGTTCTGCATGTAGTACTGACAATACTAGTGAAAAATATTGTGGTGCTTGTGATAGATTGACTGAGGAGGTTAAACAACTCCGTGTTCAACGTGATAGTGCTATCATGAACAGTCAATCTACTCGCAAAGAGTTGAATGCTTTTAACAAAGTATTAGATGGCTACAAAAAGGACATTTCTGACTTGAAAAACACTTTGTCTTTAAAACAATTGGCAATAAACAACTATATCAATGAAATTGAAAACACCAAGTTGGAAATGGCCGCCATCAAATGCTTTGCTGAAAAAGTAAACAAAAAGTTGGAAAGTTACAAGAATGTTGCTTATGTGGTAGACCACATCATTGATGATAAAAAAACCAACTATCGGGCTGTACCATCTCCGGTTCTCTTTGAAAACCATAATTGTCACCAAGTGACACCGGAGAGTTCGGTAAAATCTGATTCAGCATCGGAAAATGAATCTAACACTTCAAGTGTTGGTGATCCAAATTCCGATGTTAGACCGATTTTGGGAATCAATGATGAGGGTGTTACTGCTGAAAGTGTTGACTCAGATTCAGAGAGTGATGAAAATGGTTGTAACCAAACTGTTAATGCATGTGAAATTCCAAAAGAAAATCACATCATTACAAATGAACCAATTTCATCATCTCAAATTGTTCCAATGAGAAACATTCATCATGTGAATAAGTCTGAGAAGAATGTTGTGAAGAAAGATCTTAATGAGGTTAAGAAAGATCTTGAAAAGAATGAGAAAAACGAACAATGTGACAAACCTGTCAAAGTGTTCTATCGGATGGAAGGATCCGATAAGATCATCTCTGACGAGGACTTTCCGATAAAAAATGCCAATTATGCTAAAATAGAAAAGATTTGGCAAGAAAGTACAATTTGGTTCCCAAAACATGAGAGAACAAATGAAATTCCACCAGCTTTGTTGAAAAAGTTGTATTTGGATGTTCCTCAAGAACCAAAGGTCCATGTCACAGAGTTTGTTAAACCCAAAAACAGAGCTAATGGTTTCAATGAGCCTACTTACTCAAAAGGGCCACTCCCTGAGAGTTTAAGGAAGCAACAGTACAATGATCAATATCCTGTTAGATCATTTGCTCAACCAAATGCTCCAAATGTTTTTGAAGAGTACCGTGCGTGCTTTAAGTGTGGGGAACGTGGGCATTTACTTGCTCAGTGCCCATATGTAAGGCACAAAAGGCACGAAGTTGAAGTGAGGAATTCTACGAGAAAGCCGATTGATCATTATGTGCCACCTCATAGGAGAGATGTTCCTCAACAACAACAACCGTTTTATTATCAAAACAATTTTCAAATGAGGAACACTTGTCCAATGCACTATGATAGAAGAAATCGGATTGCCATGGAACACTCGTGGAGAAAGCCTGTGGTGAACTCAACAGTTGATAGGCAAAAGGTTCCACCAAAACCAATTGTCAAATCAAATGTTGGACCTAAGTCTGTTAAATCAGATAAGGTTACTAAGAAAGTTACTTTTGCTAACAATGTTCAGAAACCGACTGAGAACCCAAAGTCTCAGATTCGTATCCTGAAAAGGACTGAACAATCTTGGACACCTAATGGTACTCCAGGAGCCTCATCTTCAAAAGTGAATGAGAAAAAGGAAACGATTTTGAGCAATCAGAAAAAGATTGATCAAAAAGTTGTTAAAAATGTTTGTGAAAATGTTATTGTGAAACCTGATGTTGAAAGACCCAAGACTCAGGCTTGGGTCCCCCGAAAGAACTAAATGATTTACATTTTGTGTGCAGGGAGCTTCAGCTGGCCCTATTAGCAGTCTTTGGATTGTTGATAGTGGAGCTTCAGGCCACATGACAGGGGATCTAGCGTTGCTGTTCGACGTGAAGAACATCAATGGAGGGTATGTAGCGTTTCCGGGAAACAAAGGCGGATATATCACGATGGAAGGGAGTGTGAGTAATGGGATAGTGAGTTTCGAGCGGATTTCGTATGTGAAGCAGATAGACTACAATCTGTTGAGTGTCAGTCAAATTTGTGACAAGAAATTTACTGTGCATTTTGATGACAAATCCTGCTATATCTTGAAACCGGGCTTTACAATTCCTAAAGAGTGGATAATGTTGAAGGCACCTCGCGTCAACAATCTATACATTCTTGATATGTCCAAGGCGATGACATCACAGGGACAAATAACATGCTTTTTGTCCAAGGCGACTGAGAAAGAATCGATAATGTGGCACCGAAGAATGGGGCACATTCATCTGAAGAAAATGAATCAACTTGTGAGGAATGGACTTGTCGAGGGAGTAAATGTGAAACATTTCCATCTCAATGACAAGTGTGTGAGTTGTAAAAAGGGGAAGCAACACAAACAGTCCCACAAAGTGAAAAAGGTTAACTCTGTTGAGATGCCACTAGAGCGATTGCACATGGATCTTTTCGGACCGGTCAAGCGCCATAGTCATCTTGGAGAGCTTTATTGTTTAGTCGTCACTGACGATTACTCAAGATTTTCATGGGTGATGTGTTTGCAAAATAAAAGCGACACTTTTATCAATCTAAAAGTTCTGTTCACTCGATTGGAGAATCTCTACAATGTGAAGATAAAGAGAATTCGGAGTGACAATGGGACGGAGTTCAAAAATACCAAGATGGATGAACTTTGTGAAGACAAAGGGATACATCATGAATATTCGGCTCCGTACACCCCTCAACAGAACGGTGTTGCTGAACGAAAGAATAGGACTCTAATTGAAGCGGCTAGAACTATGCTTGCTGATTCAAATCTTCCAGTAATGTTCTGGAACGAGGCGATTTATGCAGCAAATTACACACTAAATCGGGTTCTAACAGTGAAGAAGTTTGGTAAAACATCTTATGAACTGTTACACCGAAGGAAGCCGAACTTAGAGTATCTAGAACCTTTCGGGGCGCCTTGCACTATGTTGAATCCAAGCGAAAAGTTTAGTCCTAAAGCCGAGGAGGGTTACTTTGTTGGATATGCAACCCCACTTAAACGGGTATACAACAAGCGAACTCGTCGTGTGGAAGACTGGGCTAACGTGGAAGTTCAACGATATACTCAAAATATTCAAGGCACGGGTCCTGATTGGATGTTTGATTACAAAGATTTCTTTGAATCATTCAATCTAGATAGCTTGGTTGAAGAAGCTGTTATTCGATTACTTTACGAGTGTGAAAATGCAACAACTTCACCGTTGGTGCGTCCGATCACCGTGAACCCCCTACCAGCTTCTAATGATACCAATGCTCCTATACAAGAAGAAGAGATATTTCAAGAGGCTTCAACTTCATTAGACACTTCAGAATCTGAAGATGAACAATTTGAAGAAGCTATTCTTGATCAAGCTGAAGAACAGGAGGCACCGCCAGTGAACCCAACTCCAACTTCTGATGTGGCTTCATCATCAAATACGGGTCATGATCTGGATGCTGTAGAGAACTTGACTATTCAGACGGGAGTGCAAGTACCTGATTATCCGGAATCTCGGATTCATCGTATTCACCCGCTGGAGCAAGTTATCGGTGATCCTGGAAGTAGTGTTATGACCAGAGGGCAGCTTAAAAGCGTTAATTCGCCAGAGAGTTTTGGTGCTTTAGCTTTATATGCCAAAATTCAACAATCTGGTAGTCAAAATGATTGGTCGTTTGCGTGTTATGTGTCGCAGGTAGAGCCAAGGACATACAAGGACGCTTTGAAGGATGATGCCTGGGTTGAAGCTATGCAGGAGGAGTTATTACAATTCCAGAAATTGGGAGTTTGGACGCTCACGGATTTGCCGCCGGATAGGAAGAAGATTGGCACCAAATGGGTGTTTAAGTGTAAGAAGGATGATCGTGGGGTAATTGTTCGAAACAAAGCCAGATTGGTCGTGCAGGGTTTCCATCAAATCGAAGGGATTGATTATAATGAAATCTATGCACCGGTAGCACGAATCGAAGCTATTCGGATGTTCCTTGCGTTTGCTTCTTATAAGAAATTCAAAGTTTACCAGATGGACGTGAAAAGCGCATTTCTGTACGGGAAAGTCAAGGAAGAGGTGTATGTCGGGCAGCCACCAGGCTTTGAGGACCCAATCCACCGGGATAAGGTCTACGTGTTGAACAAAGCTCTTTATGGCTTGCACCAGGCTCCGAGGCAGTGGTACGAGGAGCTGAGTACATACCTTATCACCAAAGGATTTAAGCGCGGCCTCGTCGATTGCACCCTCTTTACGAAAAAGACGGGAGATGACTTGCTTCTAGTACAGATATACGTTGATGATATAATATTTGGTTCAACTAACGAGCTTTTATGCAGGGAGTTCGAATCTGTCATGCAGGAAAAGTTCGAAATGAGCGCAATGGGGGAGATGCAGTTTTTCCTAGGCTTGCAGGTGGACCAAAGACCCGACGGGATCTTCATTCACCAGACGAAATATGTCTCCGACATCTTGAGCCGGTTCCAGATGGAGGACTCAAAGCCGATGGATACCCCGATTCAACCCAATCACGGGATTGGAGTGGACGCTAAGGGGGAGCTGACGGATCCTTTTACATACAGAGCAATCATCGGATCTCTGATGTATTTGACGGCGTCTCGACCAGATATTATGTACGCAACGTGTCTCTGTGCCCGTTATCAATCGAAGCCGAAACAAAGTCATCTGACGGCGGTCAAGCGTATCCTTCGATATCTGAAGGGTTGTCCCTCAAAAGGACTTTGGTACCCTAATGATGATAATTTTGATTTCATATCTTTTAGTGATGCAGATTGGGGCGGCTGTGACAAGGATAGCAAATCTACTACAGCTGGTTGCCAGTTTTTCGGGAGCAGGTTAATCACCTGGCAATGCAAGAAACAGACTTCCGTCGCACAATCTACCTGTGAAGCCGAGTACATTGCAGCCTCGAGTTGCTGTTCGCAAGTACTCTGGATTCAACAACAAATGGTGGATTACGGTTTGCAGTTTCTAAAAACTCCTATTTACTGTGACAACGAAGCCGCAATTGCATTAACTAAAAATTCGGAAAATCATTCTAAAGCGAAACACATCCGGATCAAATATCATTTTATCCGAGATTGTTACGCTAAGGAATTGATCGATATGATCAAAATACATACTGACTACCAACGTGCAGATCTGTTTACTAAAGCCTTTGACCGTTCACGCTTTGAATATCTTTTAAAAGTAAACAATATAAAGGAAAAACAGGACTAATCGGCACCTCGGTTTATCACTTTTTAGTTTTTAGTTTTTATATTTTGCTAATTGGGAATTTCTCTTTGCTAATTGGGAATTTCTCTTTACTATCATAATCCTCAAAGAAGTTGATGCTTTCGAAGGGATTGTTTAATCCTCAAAGAAGTTGATGCTTTCGAGTGGATTGTTTCTTTCAAATTTTTGTTTTTATTTTTCAGAAAAATCAAAAATACCAAAAATATGTTCTTTATTTTAGGGGGGGCCATTTTTCAGAAAAGCCAAAAACAATATAAAATTCAAAAAGACCTAAAAATTAGAAAATCAAAAATGATTTCCTGGTAAAACAGAGGAAATGATAGTACATCAGTGGGAATCTGATACAGGCTAAAGAATTGTATAGTTTATGAGGCGTGTGTTGATTACGTGTGATATGCTGATAGGCTTCGTAGACTAAATATTGCGTGCATTAGTGATACAAACATAACGAACTACGCGTTCGTGGCTGAACACCTCATGGGCATATGGTCTTAGTACCGTAATTTCGTTTGATAGGATTGCCAAAATCTGAGGTTTCGGGTCGTTATGTTATGGTTATCCGGGATATTCTGATAAACTTCTGTCGTATTGATTTACGGACCTAGTTTTATCAGAATATTTGCTAAAAGAGCTTAATTGCCAAAACCGGAAGTTACCGAATTGAGGAACTTTATGTTTTAATTGATCATAGATCATTACTACATCGTATTGATCATCTGATACACATCAGTGATTAATATCAGCCTCAACCTAGTGTATACGCACATGTTACTCTGCTGCATTCAGTTGCTGACCTGTACACCTCTGTGCTATATACTTTGTAACTTTTACGGATAACTCTGGCATAATCACGCGTTACGACGAAGCTTTGTGCAATTACTTGATACGGGAGTATGTCGTGTGTGTGGGCACCACATCGTGTTAGTCTAATACACCTAACTCGTATCATTTTAAAGCATTGCGTAATTGTCTGCATGAGAGCTTACGTGGACCACAATATCAGCAATTGCCGTATCACATACTGTTTCTAATGATAATATTAAACAAAAAGATCAACGCTGTGATCAGATTTCTCAGAAAACTGATATGATCCTCTGACCTGATTTCACAAAATGTTTACTGCTTTCATTTACTTTGATGTATTTTATTTTGTTGCAAGTTACTTTTATTGTCAAAAAGATACAAAATCCAAAAAGATTTTAGGTGTGTTTTGATAAAATTTCAGAAAATCCAAAATTTTTTTTTTTGCATTTCTGCTTTATTTTTGATAACCGGGGATGCTTGATAGTCAATTTCTGAGATTTGACAACACCATCTGGGCTTTGTATCATTCTCAATGTAAAAATTTGTGTTTTGGAAGCTTAACGGATTGAAAAATGTTGAACGGGATTCGAATTTGTAATTTGGCAAAATTTTTCAAAATTTCCATTTTACATTCGCCCTTAATTGTGGACGAATGTGGACATTTTTCACCTTCGGGTTGTTTTTATTCTGGACGAATGTGGCTTTTATCACAAATTCCACTTTCGGGTAGAACATTTTTACTTTCGTGCCTTTCATTAGGGGCGAACGTGGAAATCTTGTTCATTCGTCCACATAGAACGGACGAAGGAGAAGTCTATAAATAAGCCAAACCACATTCGACCAGTTCATTCTATTTTTTCAAAATTTTCTTCGTAACATCACTTTGTTGATTTTGATTCTTCTACTTGTGCATTTTGTTCCCTGGTTGATTCTAATCATTTTCATATAACGATTACAGGTAATGGACATGTATTGACGCCGGAATCGTTAATTTATTAAACCGACTTAGGGTTTAAGGGTTTGGGATTTTCAGTGCTTCTTTGTGATTGATTTTGTTAGACATTCATCCCACATCAGTTTTAGGGGGAGAATGTATTCGGAATTAGGATATTAACAATGATTAATCAATGATTGATCAATAAAATGAGAAAAACCCTAATTCTGTATTGAAAACTGTTGTAGAATGAATGATAAGGGAAATTGATGGTACACGATGCTTAGTCGGCCATTTTAGGTCTGATTGTAATCAAAATTAGGGGTTAAAAACATGTTTGATAAAATTTTAAATTTTGGGTCAAGAACAGTTTCCACCTTCGGGTCATCGACCGGACGAAGGTAGAACTAGTGGACGAAGGAAACACTGAAACGGACGAATGAACATTTTTATTCAAAAACATTTTACATTCGACCATAAATTTTCACTTTCGGCCACAAAAACCTACATTCGACCATTCCATTATGGGCGAATGTGGAATTACAAAAACCTAAAATTTTGAATTTTTGACGATTTCGTATTTTGACGTTTATTTTGATTTTACATTTCAGATGGCTGAAGAACAAGCGAATGTTGAGATTCCAGTGGAGACTACAGTGACTGATCCAGTTCCACAGACTGTGCAAGAAGAAGGATCATCAAGCGGTAACAAATGGCCGTTTGAGAAGACTCATAACTGTTGCGCGTATCTTGGTGACGTGGAGAAGAATGTAGAATTTACTGAGATTATAAAGTTTCTGAAGAGATGCAGAGTGGTTTATGCTTTGGCCACACCAACTATTATCTACAAGGACATAGTTGAGGACTTTTATAACAACGCCAAGTATGATTACTTTGTTAATCAAACTATCATCAGAAGCAAGATTCAGGGTATGGAGATGTTTATTACTGAATCAGATATCAGAGAAGCTCTTCAGATCCAGTTTGAGACAAGTGAGGATCCTAGAGAATTGTCATGGACTGAGCAGAAAGCGTGTTTTCTGAGGATGAAATACAAAGGACCGATTACTGATGGTTCTATGTATAAAGGGAAGCTGGGAGTACAGTTCAAGTATTTTGCTCACGTCATCATTATGGTATTTGGATGTGTTAGTGGGGGTTATGACGTGATGAGAAAGAGTTTAAGCTCGTTAATGGTTGCATTGACTCTCAATAAACCATTTAACGTTGCTGGGATGATACTAGATCACATGTTAGAGATGTTGAAAGGATTGAAGAGTAAGAAGTTCATGCTTTATCCTAGATTTCTGATGATGATCTTTGATCATAAATATCCAAACTTGAAGAAGGATCCTACACAGATACTTAATATGGATCATATGAATGTGAGAACCTTAGCAAGAATGAAAGGTTATAAAGGTGTGCCTGAAAATGAAAGACCACCTTACAGGAGGTTGTTTGGAGCCTTAGCTAGAGAGGATTACAATGATCCTGGAAAGAATACAGCGAGGCATCCTGATAGTGACAGTGACAATGATGATCCATTAGTGTATGCTGATGCTAGCACAAAGAGGAAGAGACAAGTTGTCAATCCCGGAGCCAAAGGGAAGGGCAAGGGAAAGACAGATCAGGGAAGTTCAAAACAACAAGCGGTGAGGAAGAAGACTACTGCTAAGAAGGGTATGAGTTTGGTAGATGAGGAGTCTGTTGATTCAGAGGAAACAGAAACTGAAGAACAATGGGATTCGGATGCTGAAAATGTCCAGACCACCAAACAAAAGGCCACTTTGGTTGGTGAGTCTGAATCACTTAACAGATCGATTGAAGAAGCCAAGAAGGGCAAGCAATCTGTTGGTGCTGAGGATGAAGGGTTGACTATTAATCTGGATGAGTTGAATGAGGGTGAAACAGTTGTTGTGAATTTGCCCAAGCCCAAACACAAAACCATGGCCAAAAAGACCAGTACAAAGCAGCTGAGAGAGAAAGAACTAAACTTATTGTTGAAAGGAAAGAGATTACCTGATGCTGGTACATCATCAAAACATTCTTCACCAGCAGTTAAGAAGCAAAAGACTGTGGAGGCAACAACATTACCAGTGGATAAGTTCAACATTGCACTGGATAATGTTCTTGATATGTTTACTAAGCCTCAGAAAGGAAAAGTAGTTGAGGATGAGCCATCTAAGTCAAAGTCCAAGTCTAAGAAAGTCACTGTGGATGATGATGTGATGAAGCAGGTGAATAAGAAAATGGACGATATGATGAAGATGTTAGTGGCTCAGCAAGCTGAGATTGCCAAGTTTAAGCAAAATGAGGAGAAAATGCTTCAGATCGTTGTAGCTTCTAAATCTAATCAAGATGAAATAGATGAGAAGGTAAAGAAGCTTGAAGCAAAGAATAAGAAGCTTGAGGGGAAATGTCTGAGGAATAAGAACAGATATAAGGCAATTAAAGAAGACAATAAAGAGCTGAGGGCTGAAAACAAACGCCTTAGTGATCTGATTGATGATCTGTACAACATTGCACCCAAGCTGAAGGAGGGTGAAGAAGATGCAGAGAAAGAGGTTGAACAGGTCGACTTTGAACCATCTGAATCTGATAAAGAGGATGATGAGGATGATGAGAATGAAGAATCGGATAAAAGTGATGATGAAGATGATAATAATGATGATGATGATGATGCTGAAGGTTCAGGAAGTCAAAAGGAAGATGATAGTAGTAGCAGTGATGACAATGATGGAGGAGATGATACTGCTAAATTTACATTTGAGAAAAGACCACCTTCTAAGAAGAAGAAAGACACAGGTGAGTCAAGTTCTAAGAAAAAGGGAGAGAATGTTGATGATGAGACAGTGTTCTGGAATGAGAAGGTGAGGTCTTTATCCGATGATGCAAAACAAGTATACAAAGACATGTTAGAGAAGAGAGAGTGGACCATTGAGTTCACAGGTCGTTTTGCTGAAATATTCCAAACAGATGATATGAGATATGAATTGGAATATAATGATCCTGATCTTGAAGAAGGGGAAGTACCTGCTTCTGTGGCAAAGGAGATTCTGGAGGGACTTGCACAGAGAGTAGGGAAAACGTTTGAAGAGTTTATTGTTGATGAGTCGATTCCACCTATTCCTGAAAAGGATGTTGGAACTCACTCTGATGATAAAGAAACCCCTGAGTTTGAGGAAGTTGAGATAGAGGATATTACACATGAGGAATATCCACAGTACTTCAGACAAAATGATGAAGATGTGGTGTTTCCTGATTTTACTGAAAGGCATAATACGTCTGCAAAAAGAAAGGCAAGGAAAAGAAGTGCTGAGTTTGTTGAGAAAGTACTTGGAGCTGATTTGCCAGAATCCTCAAATAAATCTGATGAGTTGAAAGAGTATTTGAAGAAATTAAGATTGATGGATGAAAACCGACCAAAACCTGAAGCTCAAGGAAACTTTTATAGGTTTCATAATGCAAAGTTCAGAGGAAGAGCTCTTGGGTGGACATACTTGAGCAGGCTGAAGTGCTTAGCTGCTAAGTGGGAATCAGGGATCTTGTATTTCTACAGATTCATTGATTTGCTAACTCTACCGTACTGGGCGGTTAGAGATCTATGCAGATTCCCTATGTCTGGTTCTTCAGTGAATAATACTCATGTTGGTTGGTGTGCAGACAAATTGGTTTGGGAGAGTAGGACGAGATGGAATAGATTCAAGCCACAGTATCCCCGGAGGAAAGTTCACAGGGATTCTGATCCTCGAACCAAGTTGAAAAGGATTACCTTGATTTATAAGGCACCTGAAGTTATGAGAAAGATACCTTTGATGCCTATGCCTCAACACTTCAGTGCTGACTTCATATTTTGGTATTATGATTGGAGGAAGGCAGAAGCGGTGATTGTGTTGAGAGATGGAAAGGATAAATACAAGCATGTGCATGTATTTGATCCTATGTGGCTGATCAATTGCACCTTCGAAGACATCATCATGTTATTCTATAATCCGATTCATCATGAGCCAAACGATGCTGATCAAGCAAGGAAATACACACAAGTTGTGGGTGTTTGCTTTGCTTATGATATCAATGCTGGAAGTAATTTGGAAGGGAAGCTTGGCAAGAAGGTGAAGATGGCTAATGTGTCGAAGCCGGTAAAGAGAAAGTTAGAGCCTGAGATGACGAAAGAACAGAAGAGTATTCTCAGAATCAAGCTGCTAAACAAAGCCATGGATGAAGATAGAAAAAGATCTAATCAATAGTCGAGGGGGAGTTTGTAGATGCCGTTTTGCGACTAATGATTAGATGCTAACATGTGTTAAGGGGCGAATGAGAACAGAAGTGGGCGAAGGTGATATAGTATGGGCGAAGGTAGCTTTGTACAAGGACGAATCTGGAACTAATGCTGAACAGAAGACACATTCGACCAGTTCATCTGGGCGAATGTGGAAAAGCTTTCATTCGACCAGTTTATCTGGGCGAACGTACAGCTACTATATATAGAAATTGGGTTTTTGTAATGTATAACGAGTCATTGAGAGTGTGTGTTTTGTGTGTGTGTTCCTGAGAGGATTGAGAGTGATAGTTTGAGTTCTAGATTAACTGTAATCAGTCTGTAAACGTTTATTTGGAAAAGTTAATCTATGAAAAGCTTTTAAAATGACTTTGATTGTGTTTTGATTGAGTTTATATCAGTTTGTTCTAAGCTAGGGTTTCCGCACCTGGTTTAGCAACTTGTATGATCATATAATCCTGTTTTAGTTGTCAAAATCATCCTCTACAGAAATCCCATCTGCCATTTTAAAGAAATTGTTTTTGGATGTTCCTCAAGAACCGAAGGTCCATGTCACAGAGTTCATTAGACCCAAAAACAGAGCTAACGGTTTTCATGAGCCTGCTTACTCAAAAGGGCCACTCCCTGAGAGTTTGAGGAATCATCAGTATAATGATCAATATCCTGTTCGATCATTTGCTCAACCGAATGCTCCAAATGTTTTTGAAGAGTACCGTGCATGTTTTAAATGCGGGGAGAGAGGGCATTTACTTGCTCAATGCCCGTATGTAAGACATAAAAGGCACGAAGTTGATGTGAGGAATTCCATGAGGAAACCGATTGATCATTATGTTCCACCACACAGACGTGTTGCTCCTCAACAACAACCGTTTTACAATCAAAACAATTTTTATCAAAAGAGGAACAATCGTCCAATTCAATATGATCGCAGAAATCGGATTGCTATGGAACAATCATGGAGGAAACCAGTGGTGAACACAACAAATGATAGGCAAAAGGTTCCACTAAAACCAATTGTCAAGTCAAATGTTGGACCTAAGTCTGTTAAATCAGATAAGGTAACCAAGAAAGTTTCATTTGCAAACAATGTTCAGAAACCGACTGAGAATCCAAAGTCTCAGATTCGTATCTTAAAAAGATCTGAACAATCTTGGACACCTAATGGTTCTCCAGGTGCCTCAACTTCAAAATCCAATAAGAAAAAGGAGAATGTTTTGAATAATCCTAAAAAGATTGATCCAAAACAAATTGTTGATGAAAATGTTTCTTTGAAAGCTGATATTCCAAGACCCAAGACTCAGGCTTGGGTCCCCCGAAAGAACTAACTGTTTTACTTGATGTGTGCAGGGAGCTTCAGCTGGCCCTATTAGCAGTCTTTGGATTGTTGATAGTGGAGCTTCAGGCCACATGACAGGGGATCTTGCGTTGCTATTCGACGTGAAGAATATCAACGGTGGATATGTTGCATTCGCTGGAAATAAAGGTGGATATATTACTATGGAGGGGAGCATGAGTAATGGAATAGTGAGCTTTGAGAGGATATCATACGTGAAGCAGATCGATTATAATCTGTTGAGCGTCAGTCAAATTTGTGATAAACAATTCACTGTGCATTTTGATGACAAATCCTGCTATATTCTCAAACCGGGCTTCAAAATTCCAAAGGAGTGGATAATGTTGAAGGCACCTCGCGTTAACAACCTCTATATTCTTGATATGTCCAAGGCGATGACATCACAGGGGCAAATAACATGTTTTCTATCCAAGGCGACCGAGAAGGAATCGATAATGTGGCACCGAAGAATGGGGCACATTCATCTGAGAAAAATGAACCAACTTGTGAGAAAAGGGCTTGTCGATGGAGTAAACGTGAAACATTTCCATCTGAATGACAAGTGTGTAAGTTGTAAGAAGGGGAAGCAACACAGACAGTCCCACAAAGTGAAGAAAGTTAACTCTGTTGAGATGCCACTTGAGCAATTGCACATGGATCTATTCGGACCGGTCAAGCACAAAAGTCATGTTGGGGAGCTTTATTGTTTAGTTGTCACTGATGACTACTCAAGATTTTCATGGGTGATGTGTTTGCAGAATAAAAGTGACACCTTTAACAACTTGAAAGTTCTGTTCACTCGATTGGAGAATCTCTACAACATAAAGATAAAGAGAATTCGGAGTGATAATGGGACGGAGTTCAAAAATGCCAAGATGGATGAACTTTGTGAAAGCAAAGGGATACATCATGAATATTCGGCTCCGTACACCCCACAACAGAACGGTGTTGCTGAACGAAAGAATAGGACTCTAATTGAAGCGGCTAGAACAATGCTCGCTGACTCAAATCTTCCAGTAATGTTCTGGAATGAGGCGATTTATGCAGCAAATTATACACTCAATCGGGTTCTAACAGTGAAGAAGTTTGGTAAAACATCTTATGAACTGTTACACCGACGAAAGCCGAACTTAGAGTATCTAGAACCTTTTGGGGCACCATGCACGATGTTGAATCCAAGCGAGAAGTTTAGTCCTAAAGCTGTGGAGGGATACTTTGTTGGATATGCAACCCCGCTCAAACGGGTATACAACAAGCGAACTCGTCGGGTGGAGGATTGGGCTAACGTGGAAGTTCAACGATATACTCAAAATGGGCGAGGCACGGGTCCTGATTGGATGTTTGATTACAAGGATTTCTTTGAATTATTCAATCTAGATAGCTTGGTTGAAGAAGCTGTTATCAGATTACTTTACAAGTGTGAAAACGCGGCGACTTCACCGTTGGTGCGTCCGATCACCGTGAACCCCCTACCAGCTTCTAATGATACCAATGCTCCTGTACAAGAGGAAGAAGTGTTTCAGGAGGCTTCTACTTCTTTAGACTCTTCAGAATCTGAAGATGAACAATTTGAAGAAGTCATTCTTGAACATGCAGAAGAACCAGAGGCACCGCCAGTGAACCCAACTCAAATTCCAGATGTTGCGTCATCGTCTAACACGGGTCATGATCTGGATGCTGTAGAGAACTTGACTACTCAGACGGGAGTTACTGTACCTAAATATCCGGAATCTCGGATTCATTATATTCACCCGTTGGAGCAAGTTATCGGTGATCCTGGAAGCAGTGTGATGACCAGAGGGCAGCTGCGAAGTGTTAACTCGCCAGAAAGTTTTGGTGCTTTAGCGTTATATGCCAAAATTCAACAATCTGGTAGTCAAAATGATTGTTCGTTTGCGTGTTATGTGTCGCAGGTAGAGCCAAGGACATACAAGGACGCTTTGCGGGAGGACGCCTGGGTTGAGGCTATGCAGGAGGAGTTATTACAATTCCAGAATTTGGGAGTTTGGACGCTCACGGATTTGCCACCTGGAAGAAAGAAGATAGGCACTAAATGGGTGTTTAAGTGCAAGAAGGATGATCGTGGGGTTATTGTTCGTAACAAAGCCAGATTGGTCGTGCAGGGATTCCATCAAATCGAAGGGATTGATTATAACGAAATCTATGCACCTGTAGCACGCGTTGAAGCAATTCGGATGTTTCTTGCGTGTGCTTCCTATAAGAGGTTCAAAGTATATCAAATGGACGTTAAGAGCGCATTTCTGTACGGGAAAGTCAAAGAAGAGGTTTATGTCGGGCAGCCACCAGGCTTTGAGGACCCAATCCACCGGGATAAGGTCTACGTGCTTAACAAAGCTTTATATGGCTTGCACCAGGCTCCGAGACAGTGGTACGAGGAGCTAAGTACATATCTCATCACAAAAGGATTTAAGCGCGGACTTGTCGACTGCACCCTATTCACGAAGAAATCAGGGGATGATTTGCTTCTGGTGCAGATTTACGTTGATGATATAATATTTGGTTCAACTAACGAGCTTTTATGCAGGGAGTTCGAAACTGTCATGCAGGAAAAGTTCGAGATGAGCGCAATGGGGGAGATGCAGTTTTTCCTAGGCTTGCAGGTGGACCAAAGACCCACGGGGATCTTTATTCACCAGACGAAATACGTATCCGAAGTCTTGAGCCGGTTCCAGATGGAGGATTCCAAGCCGATGGATACCCCTATTCAACCCAATCACGGGATTGGAGTGGACGCTAAGGGGGAGCTGACGGACCTATTTACATACAGAACAATCATCGGATCTCTGATGTATTTGACGGCGTCTCGACCAGATATTATGTATGCAACGTGTCTCTGTGCCTGCTATCAATCGAAGCCGAAACAAAGTCATCTGACGGCGGTCAAGCGTATCCTTAGATATCTGAAGGGTTGTCCTTCAAAAGGACTTTGGTACCCTAATGATGATGATTTTGATTTTATTGCTTTTAGTGATGCAGATTGGGGCGGCTGTGATAAGGATAGCAAATCTACTACAGCTGGTTGCCAGTTTTTAGGGAGCATATCCGGATCAAATATCATTTTATCCGTGATTGTTACGCTAAAGAATTGATTGATATGGTCAAAATTCATACTGACAGATCCCGCTTTGAATATCTTTTAAAAGTAAATAACATAAAGGAAAACAGGACTAATCGGCACCTCGGTTTATCGCTTTTTAGTTTTATTATTTTTCTTATTTTTGCTAATTGGGAATTTCTCTTTGCTAATTGAGAATTTCTCTTTACTATCGTAATCATCAAAGAAGTTGATGCTTTCGAGTGGATTGTTTAATCCTCAAAAAAGTTTATGCTTTCGAGTGGATTGTTTCAAATTTTCGTTTTTATTGTTTTTCAGAAAAAAATTAAAACCCAAAAATATGTTCTTTATTTTAGGGGGAGCCTTTTTATCAGAAAAACCAAAAACATTGAAAAATTCAAAAAGACCTAAAAATTAGAAAATCCAAAAATGATTTCCTGGATAAAAAGAGGAAATGATAGTACATCAGTGGGGATCTGACACAGGCTAAAGAATTGTATAGTATAATGAGGCGTGTGTTGCTTACGTGTGATATGCTGATAGGCTTCGTAGACAAAATATTGCGTGCATTAGTGATACAAACATAACAAACTACGCGTTCGTGGCTGAACACCTCATGGGCATATGGTATTAGTACCGTAATTTCGTTTGATAGGAATGCCAAAATCTGAGGTTTCGGGTCGTTATGTTATGGTTATCCGGGATATTCTGATTAAACTTTTGTCGTATTGATTTACGGACCTAGTTTCATCAGAATATTTGCTAAAAGAGCTTAAATGCCAAAACCGAAAGTTACCGAATTGAGGAACTTTATGTTTTATTGATCAAAGATCATTATTACATCGTATCGACTTACTGATGCAAATCGGTGGTTGATATTAGCCTCAACCTAGTGTATATGCACATGTTACTCTGCTGCATTCGTTTGCCGAACTGTACACAACTGTGCTATATACTTTGTAACTTTTACGGATAACTCTGGCATAATCACGCGTTACGACGAAGCTTTGTGCAATTACTTGATACGGGAGTACGTCGTGTGTGTGGGCACCACAACGTGTTAGTCTAATACACCTAACTCGTATCATTTTAAAGCATTGCGTAATAGTCTGCATGTGAGCTTACGTGGACCACAATATCAGCAATTGCCGTGACACATACTGTTTCTAATGATAATATTAAACAAACAGATCAACGCTGTGATCAGATTTCTCAGTAAACTGATATGATCCTCTTACCGGATATCACAAAATGTTTACTGCTTTCATTTACTTTGATGCTTTTTACTTTTATTGTCAAAAAGATACAAAATCCAAAAAGATTTTAGGTGTGTTTTGTTAAATTTTCAGAAATACCAAAATTTTTGCATTTCTGCTTTATTTTTGATAACCGACAGTGCTTGATGGTCAATTTCTGAGATTTGATAACACCATCTGGGCTTTGTATCATTCAAAAAGTGAAAATATGACTTTTTGAAGTTTAACAGATTGAAAAATGTTGAACGGGATTCGAATTCATGATTTGGCAAAATTTTCAGATTTTTCCATTTCACGTTCGCCCCTTAATTGGGTCGAATGTGGAAAAATCTTTACTTTCGGCCGTTTTTACTTTGGGCGAATGTGGGAATTTTACCCAAATTCCACTTTCGGGTGAACATTTCACCTTCGGGTCATTTATTTGGGCCGAATGTGGAACAAACACACATTCGACCACCATAACGGGCGAAGGTGCATCCCCTATATAAAGCTGTTTCAGGTTCGAACCTCATTCATAGTTTTTCAAAATTTTTCTTTCGATCCAAGGACTTGTTGCTTTGATTTCTTTTGCTTGTGGCTTTTATTCCTTGATAATTACTGATCTTTTTCATATATATTACACAGGTAATGAAGCCCACATGAACCCAGAATCGTGGTTTTTATTCGTCGGACTTAGGGTTTAGAATCAAGGGTTCTAGGATGCCTAATATTGTTTGTTTGTGATTGCATTTCAATTCATATCAGTTTTAGGGGGAGAAGGATTAAAGAATTAGGGTTATAACATTGTTTAGTGGGTTAATCGATTGATTGGGATAATAAAACCCTAATTTTCTTTTAAAACTGATATAAATTGAAGATTGGAAACAATTGGATGTGCACGAATGTTATTCTGCCATTTTAGAATACATTTCAATCAAAATCAGAGTCTAATATCAAAGATTAAAAAATTTTGAATTTAGGGTTTAACCAGTTTCACCTTCGGGTCACAAAACGGGCGAAGGTGGAATTTATTGGGCGAATGTAGCATATAATGGGCGAATGTGATTTTTAACAAACAAATTTCCACATTCGTACCAATTTTTCACATTCGTACCCTAAAATACACATTCGACCTGATTGAAATGGGCGAATGTTGAACTTGAAAAATCTTTAAAATTTTAAATTTTTGTCGTTTTCGTGTTTTGACGTATTTTTCTGATTTTAATGTGCAGACGGCTGAGCAACCCGAGAATACTGAAGTACAAATGGAGAATGTCATACCAGATCCAGTTCAGGAGACTGTTCAGGAGGCTGAAGCATCTGTTCCGATTAGTTGGCCATTTGAACGATCTCACAACTGCTGTGCGTATCTTGGTGATGTAGAAAAGAACACAGAGTTCACTGGGATTATTGAGTTCTTGAAGAGGAGCAGGATTGTGCATGCTTTAGCTACACCGACGATTATCTACAAAGACATTGTTGAAGACTTTTATAAGAATGCGAAGTATGATTTCTGGGAGAAACAGTTGATAATCAGGAGCAAGATACAGGGGATGGAGATGTTCTTGACGGAGTCTGATATAAGAGAAGCACTTCAGATCAAGTTTGAAGTCAGTGAGGATCCCAGAGAGTTATCGTGGACTGAACAGAAAGCTTGCTTCCTAAGGATGAAGTACAAAGGACCGATTACTGATGGTTCTATGCACAAAGGGATGCTGAGTGTGCAGTTCAAATACTTTGCACATGTCATTATTCACGTATTTGGATGTGTAAGCGGTGGATATGACGTCATGAGGAGAAGTTTGAGCTCATTGATGGTTGCGTTGACTCTCAACAAACCATTCAATGTTTCTGGGATGATATTGGACCATATGCTGGAAATGCTAAAGGGTTTGAAGAAGAAATATTTCATGCTATACCCGAGATTTCTGATGATGATTTTTGACCACAAATATCCTGAATTGAAGAAGGATCCTACCCAGATTATAGGTCAAGATAACATGAATATCCGTACTTTAGTGAGGATGAAAGGATACAAGGGTGTGCCTGATGAGGATAAGCCACCATACAGGAGATTGTGTGGAGCTCTAGCTAAACAGGATTACACTGATCCTGGAAAGAATAAAGCTAGACATACTGAGAGCGATTCTGACAATGACGATCCTTTAGTGTATGCTGATGCAAACACGAAGAGGAAGAGGCAGGTTGTCAATCCTGGAGCCAAAGGGAAGGGTAAGGGAAAGACAGACCAGGGAAGTTCCAAGCAACAAGTGGTGAGGAAGAAGACTACTGCTAAGAAGGGAACGAGTTTGATTGATGAAGAATCTGTTGATTCAGAAGAAACAGAGGTAGATGAACAATGGGATTCTGATGAAAAAGGAGTTAGGACCACCAAACGTAAGGCCACTATGGTTGGTGAGTCTGAATCTCTTAACAAGACTATTGAAGAAGCAGAACAGCAGAAGAAGTCTGTTGATATTGAAGAAGGAAGTTTAGGTGTTGATATGGATGAATTGAATGCTGGAGAGACTGTTGTAGTGAATTTGCCAAAACCAAAACACAAATCAATGGCAAAGAAGTCAAGCACTAAACAGTTAAGGGAGAAAGAGATTGCCCAACTGATGAAAGGAAAAAGATTACCCGATGCTGGTACATCATCAAAGCTGTCTTCACCAGCAACTAAGAAGCAGAAAAAGACTAAAGAGGCTGAGACATTACCAGTTGATCAGTTTAATGTTGCACTGGATAATGTGTTAGATATGTTCAGGAAGCCTCAGAAAGAAAAAGCTAAAGAGGTTGAGCCATCCAAGTCTAAGAAGGTCACTGTTGCTGATGATGTGATGAAGCAAGTGAACAAAAAGATGGATGATATGATGAAGATGATTGTAGCTCAACAAGCAGAGATTGCTAAGTTTAAGCAGAATGAGGAGAAAATGCTTCAAATAGTGGTTGCTTCAAAGAATAATCAGGACGAGATTGAGCAGAAAGTAAAGAAACTTGAAGCTGAGAATAAGAAGCTTGAGGGTAAATGTTCCAAGAATAGAAGCATGATTAAGGTGATCAAAGAGGATAACAAAGAACTAAAGGCTGAGAACAAACGCCTTAGTGATTTGTTAGACAGTTTGTAAAATGAAGCACCCAAGTTGAAGGAAGGTGAAGAAGATAAGGAAAAAGAAGAAGAACAAGTAGACTTTGAGCCTTCTGATTCCGAAAAAGAAAAAGATGATGATAAGGAAGATGATGAGTCTGAGAAAAGTGATGATGAGGATTCTAAGAAAAGTGATAAAGATGATGATGATGATGCAGAAGGGTCTGGGAGTCATAATGATGATGATAGTAGTGATAGTGATGATGATGATGAAGGAGGAGATGACACAAGCAAATTTACTTTTGAGAAGAGGACACCAAAGAAGAAAGATGCCGGAGAATCTAGTTCCAAAAAGAAGAAAGGTGGTAACATAGATTCAGAAGAAAGTATCTTTTGGAATGAGAAGGTGAGATCTCTGAGTGACGATGCTAAGAAAGTTCACAGAGATATGTTAGAGAAAAGAGAATGGACGATAGAGTTCACAGGTCGTTTTGCTGAGATATTCCAGACTGATGACATGAGATATGAACTGGAATATAACGATCCTGATTTAGAAGAAGGTGAAGTACCTGCTACTGTGGCTAAGGAAATTCTTGATGGCCTTGCACAGAGAATAGGGAAATCATTTGAGGAGTTTGTGATGGATGAGTCGATTCCAAATATTCCTGAAAAGGATATTGGAAATCACTCAGATGATAAGAATACTCCAGAAATGGATGAAGTGGAGATTGAAGATATTACACATGAGGAATATCCACAATACTTCAGACAGAATGATGAAAATGTGGTATTTCCTGACTTCACAGAGATTCCAAACACTTCAGCCAAGAAGAAAGCAAAGAAAAGGAGTGAAGAGTTTGTTGAGAAGGTGTTTGGAGCTGATAAGCAACAATCTTCAAGTCAATATGATGAATTGAAGACATATTTGCAGAAGTTGAAGGAGATGGACGAGAACCGACCAAAGCCTGAAGCTCAAGGAAGTTTCTATAGATTTCACAATGCTAAATTCAAAGGCAGATCTCTTGGGTGGACTTATTTGAGTAGACTGAAGTGTTTAGCTGCCAAATGGGAATCAGGAATTCTGTACTTTTACAGATTCATTGATTTGCTAACTCTACCGTACTGGGCGGTCAGAGATCTATGCAGATTCCCAATGTCTGGAGCTTCAGTGAATAATACACATGTCGGTTGGTGTGCAGATAAGTTAGTGTGGGAGAGTAGAACAAAGTGGAACAGATTCAAGCCTCAATATCCAAGAAGGAAAGTGCATAGGGATATTGATTCTAGAACTGGTCTAAAGAGGGTAACTTTGATCTACAAAGCACCTGAAGTGATGAGAAAGATACCTTTGATGCCCATGCCACAACATTTCAGTGCTGACTTTATATTTTGGTACTACGATTGGAGGAAAGCTGAAGCTGTGATTGTTTTGAGAGATGGGAAGGACAAATACAAGCATGTTCATGTATTTGATCCTATGTGGTTGATAAACTGTACCTTCGAAGACATCATCATGCTTTTCTACAATCCGATTCATCATGAGCCTAACGATGCTGAACAAGCAAAGAAGTATACTCAAGTTGTAGGAGTTTGTTTTGCATATGACATAAACTCGGGGAGTAACTTGGATGCTAAGCTTGGTAAAATGGTGAAGATGGCTAATGTATCAAAACCAGTGAAAAGAAAGTTGGAGCCTGAAATGACTAAAGAGCAAAAGAAACAGCTCAGAATTTACTTGTTGAACAAGGCAATGGACGAAGATAGAAAACGATCCAATCAATAGTCGAGGGGGAGTTTGTAGATGCACGAAGTGCGACTAGTGATTGGATCTACAAAGTTAACATGTGTTAAAAGTTTTGCTGATGGGCTGAATGTAGAAAATGTGGGCGAAGGTGGAGTAGTTCTGGGCGAAGTTAGATTGGACCTGATCAGAAGAACACATTCGTACCAAATAGTGGGCGAATGTGGAAGAAGTCCACATTCGACCATCTATACTCGGCGAATGTGCAGACACTATAAATAGAATTTGTGTGTTTTTGAGTTAGAGAGAGTTTTAGTTGAAGTGTGTGTTTGTGTCAGGTTCTAGGTGTAATTGAGAAAGTGTGTGTACTGAATAGATTAACTAGGAAGCCTATTGTAACAAGTTTTTATGAATGTTAATCTATGAAAAAGCTTTGAAAATGATGTTTACTGTGTTTTGATCCGAGTTTTATCAGTTTGTTCAGAACTAGGGTTTCCGCACCTGGTTTTGTTACTTGTATGATCAATTAATCCTGTTTCATCTAAAATCTTTCAATCACAATAACATTCCATATCGAAAATCAATCTTTAAATTCGACCTACCATTGCGTTCAGACCATACTCGCCTCTCAATCATCTCTTTTAATGGAACAAAATCGCTCCCTAAACTCACTTTTTGAAGCATTCTTTCTCGGACGCTTTTTCTTCTTTTCTTGAAGCCACGCAACCAGTAAGTGCAAATTAAACACACCCTCTTGTTCGTCTCTGTATGCTGGTTAAAAGCCCTAACTTGTTTCGTGTTATCTTATTCTGAATCGAATTTAATTGGGTTGGATAGAAGCTAGGGTTTATGTATAATAATTGGAAATTAGGATTAGTCTGAAACAATGTCTAACTAATACTTTTTTGTTATATAATCGATCTCAAGGTGTGGCCTAGTGGTGGCCACACTTGTGATAAAGCTTAGACCAGCCCCTGATCTCAGGTTCTAGTCTTGTGAGCCACATCCTTTTTGCTTCTTTTGTTTTCTTATTCATACTTATATAAAAGCTTTATTCTTTTAATATTTTTTTTACATATCAAAACTTATCAAAAAAATCTTTAACTTTCCAGAAAACTTTTATAAACCTCAAAATTTATTATCTTAATTTTTAAATTCCGAAAATCATTTAATTATTATTTTTAATTCATTTTCTTGATTTAATCACAATTAATTCATAGTAAATTCATTTTAATTAGTTTTAACACCAAAATTTTTATATAGATTTCTTTAATCATGAGAATCACTGTATAAATTTGAAAACCTTAAAGCTCATGTTTAAATATTTTTATCCATTTAAATCAATTAATTCATTGTTTTTAACTAAATAATATGTTTTAATAAAAAATAAAACAGAAAATAATTTATAAAATTATTTTTCAACCTTTTAAATCGTTTTCTTTTATTTCCTATAAAAAGGTTATATTTATATATTCTTATCATTTAAATTCGTATTTATTACATTCTTGGCATTTTTAAACCATAAAAAAATACCATTTAATAATTTTCTAAGTTATGAATTTGTTTATTTGTTTCAGAAAATTATGATTTTATGAACCTCTATTTATTTCATTATCAGGGTATTTCGTTAATTCTTACATTTAATTCTTAATTAAATACATGGTATTATTTAATTTAAATTACTTATTAAAAACCTAATCTCCCAATTAAGATAGAAACCCTAAGTGCCTATCCTAGAAACCCTAGACTTTTAAGATCATACATACTTAGACTTTGTTCGTGTCCTTTAGGTTGATTTCTTCGGGAATCTCCTTGCCATCATCTCACCACAGCTTGGATACTTTTTGCTTAGCTAAAGGTGAGTAATACCTACCCCTTTTTGTTTTCTCACTTTTGGGGTGAAACATGCACCTTATGCAAACTTACACATTCACATACACTTAAACATCTTTTCTTTACATATACGATTCATATATGTGTTCATGATTATCCTTGTGCTTTGTGTTAGACTTAAGCGTAGTACTTACAAACTTTATGCAAAATCATTAACTTAGCTAGCCGACGGTAACGATGGATAGCGCTATTGGACTGACAACCCGCCTTGTTTGATTTACCCTTTCGAGGGGAGGCCCTTGGTCATCGTTAGATGCATACTAGACCTAACTTTTGTTAGGGACTCTTTGTCAACTTTAGGCTTGATTTTGTCCCGTATGTTACTTACGTGTTTTACATGAATGCCTTGATAATATTGACACTTGAATTGTACGTTTTAAAACTTACTATATGTACAAAATCCTAGGTTTGCTCACCAACATATTTTATGTTGACAAATATTACTTTGTGCATGTTTTCAGGAAACGCTTGATTGCAAATCACTTAGGGCATTGGACTTAGAATAATAATTTGAACTTTTTATGCTATTTGGATTTTGAACGATTTGTATTTCCTTTCCGTATTGTATGACATTTAATTCGGTTATTTATTACATTTCAAACTTTAATTAGTGCCATGTGCTTTTGAACAACCGTCACTATGTGGCACCCCGATGTTTCCGCCATCGGTTGGGGTGTTACAGATTGGTATCAGAGCCATGGTTATAGGGAATTAGGTCATTAGATTCATTGACCTAGACTATAACCTTATGAGCCCAAACATGAGTCCTCTCATGTCCCATATTGTTGACTCCTATCTCTTTACTACTATTTCCACATCTCCTTCATGATCCTTTCCTCTTCACCCTCTTTCTCTATTTTCTCCCCATACCTCTTTCATTCTTCTCTCTAATTTCTTTATCTTACCAAGACTTTCCATCATCATCTACTTGGAGTTTCACTACTTCTTCAGGAGTTGGAAGCTTATTGAAGAAATACACTTAGGCATGGTGCCTATTTTCATTGATTTCTAGGCCAACATATCGTATAAATCCAAATCAACCGACAGACCACTTATGCTTACCTGGGAACTCCTGGAGTGAGTGTCCACTTATAGGCTAAAGCATGTCTTTCCGAACCATTATTGAGTTCAATTACTTTAAACAGTCAAACTTTCCATTGGGTTTTATAACTAAATGGGAACAATCCAATAATTTAATCATTGTTTCATTATAATGTGTTACATATTATTTTACATGACTTTACCTTACCTTTTACACATTTGTTTAACTTGAGTTTTGGTTCATATTCGTCTTTATGCTTGAATTTCATGATTTATTTCATTATTTCGTAATCGTATTACATTTCATGATGTTACACATGCATCTTTACTAATTCAATCCTTTTGTCCTTTTGTTTATCTCTCATAGATGTCTGCTCATCGTCAACTTAATCGCAACTCTAACAGGAACTCCGGTCGCAAAATGGCAAGTATGATTGCCCAACAAATGGCCGTTGTTCTTCCTACTTTGGTCAATCAGTTGAATCAAAATTCGAGCAGTGGTAACTCTGCCAATGGAGGTTCTGGCACTCCTCAGTGCACGTTCAAACATTTCAACTCTTGCAATCCTACCAAGTTCTCAGGTTCTGAAGGAGCCATTGGTCTCCTTCAATGGTTTGAAAGCATGGAGAGCACCTTTATCAATAGTGACTGTCCAGATAATCTCAGGGTTCGTTATGCCACTAGTGTCTTCCAAAAGAGGGCACTTACTTGGTGGAATAGTGAAAAGAGAAATCGGGGTATGGATGCTACTTTGGCTTTAACATGTGAAGAAGTCAAAGAACTAATGATTCGAGAATTCTGTCCTAGAAACGAAGTCAAGAAACTAGAAGATGAGTTTTATGTCCTCAAACAAGACAGTGGTGAAAGCTTGGCATACACCACTCGTTTTCATGAACTCAGTCTACTTGTGCCTCGTATGGTCACTCCTGTGTCTCTTGCTATCGAGAAATACACTGGTGGCCTTCACCACAAATTCAAGACACTGTTATTTGGAGCAAACCTGAATCTGTTGAAGGCTATTCGTCTTTCTGCTACCCTCACAGATAATCATGTTAAGAATGGTACTCTATTCAGGAAAGGTGCGAAGAAATCTGCTGAGCCAGTTAAGGAGACTAAGGCTACATCTTCTTTCAACCATAAGAAACACAAACTTAGTAATCATGCTGTTGTAACTCCTGCTGTTCAAGCTCCTGTTGTTCAAACTCCCGTGATTCGTGCTCCTGGGAGTCAAGCTCCTGAAAAGAAGGGTCATACGGGAACTCTCCCTTTATGCAATACATGCAAGTATCACCACCATGCTAACCATCCTTGTCGTAAATGCACTACTTGTGGAATGTTTGGACATTTGGCAACAACTTGTCGTGTTGTTAATCCTGGTAATCCGCGTCCTGATGCTCAGAATCCGCCTCAAACTACCAATGGTTGTGCATGTTATAAGTGTGGTGATCCTAGCCACATGCGTTCTCGGTGCCCTGAGCTAGTCAATGCAAATCCAACAACAAATCAAGCAGCACGTGGTCGAGCCTTTAATATCAATGCCACTGAGGCTCAGACTACTAATGACGTGGTGAACGGTACGTTCTTAGTTAATGATCATTATGCTTCAGTACTTTTTGATACCGGTGCAGACAAAAGTTTTGTGTCGTTTGATTTTGAACCCTTGCTTGCTAGTACTCGAACTAAGTTAGGGAAATCTTTCACTGTGGAAGTTGCGGATGGAAAACCTATTACCATTGATGCTGTTATTCGTAATTGCACACTTAACCTTAATGAACACAACTTTCCCATTGATCTCATACCCATGCAACTGGGTAGCTTCGATGTCATAGTAGGCATGGATTGGCTTTCTACACATCGTTCCGAAGTGGTATGCTTTGAGAAGTTTATTCGTATTCCTCTTTCTTCTGGTGATGAATTACAAATCTATGGTGAAAAGCCATCAAGTGGACTCAAGCTCATGTCTTGTACTCAACCCCAAAATTATTTACGAAAAAACTACGTGGCCTTCCTAGCCCATGTTGTGGAAAAGAAGGATAAGGGTAAGAGCATAGATGATATCCCTGTGATTCGTGATTTTCCTGAAGTTTTTCCCGAAGACTTACCTGGACTTCCTCCTATTCGTGATGTTGAGTTTCGGATTGATCTTGTACCTGGTGCTACTGCTGTCGCTAAGTCTCCATATCGTCTTGCACCCTCTGAAATGCAAGAACTTGCCAGCCAACTCCAAGAATTGGCTGACAAGGGTTTTATTCGCCCCAGCTCATCTCCTTGGGGAGCTCCTGTCCTGTTTTTAAAGAAGAAGGATGGATCTTTTCGCATGTGCATAGACTATCGTGAGCTTAATAAACTCACAGTCAAGAACCGTTATCCCTTGCCTCGCATCGACGACCTTTTTGATCAGCTTCAAGGTGCTACTTGTTTCTCTAAGATCGATCTTCCTTCCGGTTATCATAAACTTCGTGTTCATGAAGACGATATTCCCAATACTGCCTTTCGTACTAGGTATGGCCATTATGAATTCATGGTTATGCCTTTGGGTTTAACTAATGCACCCGCGCTTTTTATGGATCTTATGAATCGTGTGTGTAAGCCATACCTGGACAGATTCATGATCGTCTTCATTGACGACATTCTTATTTATTCGAAGTCCAAATCCGACCACGAAAAGCACCTTCGACTTATTATGGGCTTATTAAAGGAGGAGCAACTATATGCCAAATTCTCTAAGTGTGAATTTTGGCTTAAGGAAGTTCAATTCCTTGGGCACATTATCAATGAAAAGGGTATTCACGTGGATCCAGCCAAGATTGAAGCCGTCAAAAATTGGGTCGCACCTAAATCTCCTACTGAGGTCCGTTCTTTCCTTGGATTGGCGGGCTATTATCGTCGTTTCATCTCTAACTTTTCCAAAATTGCTGTACCCCTCACTTCTTTGACTCAAAAGGATAAACCTTATGTGTGGGGACCTAAGCAAGAGGAAGCCTTTCAAACCCTTAAACAGAAACTCTGCGATGCCCCTATCCTAACACTTCCTGATGGTAATGATGATTTTGTTGTCTACTCTTATGCCTCTAATCAAGGTCTTGGTTGTGTCCTCATGCAATGAGGCAAGGTTATAGCTTACGCATCAAGGCAACTAAAGATCCATGATAAGAACTACACCACTCATGATCTTGAACTTGGTGCAGTTGTTTTCGCATTGAAGATTTGAAGGCACTATCTTTATGGTACCAAATGTGTGGTATTCACTGACCACAAAAGCCTTCAACACATCTTCAATCAGAAGGAACTTAATATGTGTCAACGTCTTCGGGTAGAGTTGTTAAACGACTACTACTGCGAGATTCGTTATCATCCTGGCAAAGCGAATGTTGTGGCCGATGCTCTCAGTCGTAAGGATCATGTCACCCTTTATTGTGCTCAAATCCGATCCGACTTTCAAATCCTCATATATGAAGCTCAACATGTTTCAGTCACTGAAGGCAACATGTATGAAGAAATGTCTTGTGGTGCTGAACTCCAATTGGAAACCAAACCAAATGGTTTACTCTACTATCTTAATCGTCTCTGGATTCCTGATCGTGAAAACCTTTGAGCTTTTCTCTTGGATGAGGCTCATAAGTCACGTTATTCTATTCATCCTGGTGCAGATAAGATGTACAAGGATTTGCGTAGCATGTATTGGTGGCCCGGCATGAAAAAGGACATTTCCCTTTATGTGGCTAAATGTCTCACCTGCTCCAAAGTGAAAGCTGAACACCAACGTCCCTCGGGTTTACTCGTTCAGCCAGAAATTCCCGTGTCGAAGTGGGAGAACATAGCTATGGACTTCATCACTAAACTTCCACGCACTACTCGGGGTCACGACAGTATTTCGGTGATTGTTGATCGTTTGACTATATCAGCTCACTTCTTATCCATTCGTGAGACTTATCCAGTTGAAAAACTGGCCAGGATCTTCATTGGCAAGATCGTAAGTCGTCACGGGGTTCCTTTGAGCATCATTTCTGATCGTGATAGTTACTTTACTTCCCATTTTTGGCAATCTCTTCAATCTGCTTTGGGTACTCAACTGAATCTCAGCACTGCGTATCATCCACAAACTGATGGGCATACCGAAAGAACCATCCAAACACTAGAAGATATGCTTAGAGCTTGTGTCATCGATTTCGGTGGCAATTGGGATTCACACCTGCCTTTGGTTGAGTTTTCATATAACAACAGTTATCATGCCAGCATTGATATGGCCCCTTTTGAAGCTTTATATGGTCGCAAGTATCATTCTCCCGTGTGTTGGAACGAGGTTGGTGAAACTCAAATCACTGGACCTGAATTGATTCAAGAGACGACCGACAAGATTCTTCGTATTCGTGATAACCTTAAGGTTGCTAGAAGTCGGCAAAAGAGCTATGCTGATCAAAGGCGTAAGCCACTGGAATTCCAAGTTGGGGATCTAGTACTTCTCAAGGTTTCCCCTTGGAAAGGGATGTTTCGGTTCGGGAAGAAGGGAAAACTAGCACCACGTTATGTAGGTTCTTTTAAGATCCTTGAGAGGATCGGAAAGGTGGCCTACAAACTTGACCTACCGCAAGAGCTTTCTAAGGTTCATCCAACGTTTCATGTTTCGAATCATAAGAAATGCCTAGCAGAGGAAAACCTTCACATACCTCTTGAAGACATTCAAGTTGATGACTCGATGCATTTTATAGAGAAACCTGTGGAGATTATGGATCGGGAAGCCAAGACTCTCAAGCGTAGTCGTATTCCTATTGTCAAGGTTCGTTGGGAATCTAAACGTGGTCCAGAGTTCACTTGGGAACGTGAAGACCAGATGAAGACAAAATATCCTCACCTCTTTCGAGAAGCCTCCTCTTAAAAGAATTTCGGGACGCAATTCTCTAAAGTAGGGGAGACTGTAACATCGCGTGATTTCATTTTTATCGTCTTTCACAAAATTAATAAAAGTTATGAGTATGTTTTTATCGGTTTTCTTTATTTGTAATCTACCGTCATTGTTATATATCCTAAGTATTTCGAATCATATACCTTTAATTTTATATACAAACCTATATTTTATAAACGAGATTTATTAAACATAAACAACTTAGACATCCATTTAGTACCTTGTCATATACACATATATATATTTTTATTCTTTTATTATACATTATAGCAAAATGAATAAAATCTGTAACACCCCAACTGATGGCGGAAACATCGGGGTGCCACGTAGTGACGATTGTTCAAAAGCACATGGCACTAATTAAAGTTTGAAATGTAATAAATAACCGAATTAAATGTCATACAATACGGAAAGGAAATACAAATCGTTCAAAATCCAAATAGCATAAAAAGTTCAAATTATTATTCTAAGTCCAATGCCCTAAGTGATCTGCAATCAAGCGTTTCCTGAAAACATGCACAAAGTAATATTTGTCAACATAAAATATGTTGGTGAGCAAACCTAGGATTTTGTACATATAGTAAGTTTTAAAACATACAATTCAAGTGTCAATATTATCAAGGCATTCATGTAAAACACGTAAGTAACATACGGGACAAAATCAAGCCTAAAGTTGACAAAGAGTCCCTAACACAAGTTAGGTCTAGTATGCATCTAACGATGACCAAGGGCCTCCCCTCGAAAGGGTAAATCAAACAAGGCGGGTTGTCAGTCCAATAGCGCTATCCATCGTTACCGTCGGCTAGCTAAGTTAATGATTTTGCATAAAGTTTGTAAGTACTACGCTTAATTCTAACACAAAGCACAAGGATAATCATGAACACGTATATGAATCGTATATGTAAAGAAAAGATGTTTAAGTGTATGTGAATGTGTAAGTTTGCATAAGGTGCATGTTTCACCCCAAAAGTGAGAAAACAAAAAGGGGTAGGTATTACTCACCTTTAGCTAAGCAAAAAGTATCCAAGCTGTGGTGAGATGATGGCAAGGAGATTCCCGAAGAAATCAACCTAAAGGACACGAACAAAGTCTAAGTATGTATGATCTTAAAAGTCTAGGGTTTCTAGGATAGGCACTTAGGGTTTCTATTTAATTGGGAGATTAGGTTTTTAATAAGTAATTTAAATTAAATAATACCATGTATTTAATTAAGAATTAAATGTAAGAATTAACGAAATACCCTGATAATGAAATAAATAGAGGTTCATAAAATCATAATTTTCTGAAACAAATAAACAAATTCATAACTTAGAAAATTAATAAATGGTATTTTTTTATGGTTTAAAAATGCCAAGAATGTAATAAATACGAATTTAAATGATAAGAATATATAAATATAACCTTTTTATAGGAAATAAAAGCAAACGATTTAAAAGGTTAAATGCTCTTCCACGAGCCCCATTGCCGTTGTGGTTGTTGTTGTTGAAGGACTTATACCTCATACTATCCCACGTTCTTTTGCTATCACCAAAAGTAGAAGATGAAACACCCTGCTTCGGAAAAGTACCATGCTCAACAGCCTCGTCGGTGAGTTTGCGGGCCTGGTGAAAGATTTGTTATATTCTTGATAGGTGAGTTGTAGTAGCCATGCCACGAACCTGTGGGGCCAACCCCTTTAGTATGAAGCTCGATCCTTTTATAAGGTAGGTTAGATAGATTTAAGCATATAGTAGCTATCTCATGTAGCTTGGTAGTGTAGGCGTCGATCTCAGACCCAACCACCTTTAGGGAACAAATTTCTAAATTTCATCACGGGAGGGTTACATTCTCCACCCAAGTATATGTAACTCATTGAGTGTGCATGTAGCATACATTACCCCATCCTGCCTAGGGCGAATGCACATGGCAAAGACTTATACTATTGAAACAACACGACGGTCTCCTTCAGTTCCGTTGGAGTTCTCGAGGATTACAACCAATAAAAGCCTTGAAAATACGATTGCAGGTTGTTGTTGTGGCATGCGCGTTCAAGGTGTAAGAAAGTTCAAATGTTGGAGTCTGGGGAAATGAATGATTTAGCAAGATGAATCTTTACTAGCTTGGAAGATGCGAGAGCCTCAACCTCCCTATCGTTGATCATAAGAACTCAGTCTTCTTTAAGTTAACAAAGGGAAAGGAAAGAAAAGACAGGTAAGAAAACGTAAGAGTCAATCGTCGTCACACTCTGTCTAGATAGTAGAGCCTTCACTCTCACTTTCCATGTGTTTTTCCTGCTCGGGTTTTCCTTACGTCCCTTCTTCGGAGGTACCAATGTTATATGGACCTCGTAACATATAGTCTCCTACTCCGGTTCTATGTAAGTCAGTTCAGTGGTCAGCTTCATCACCCGTTCCTCCAATCGTGGCTGTCAGTCATTAGTAGGTTTCGCCTTCCCTTGAAACCTTGCACTGCATCGTAGTCTTTACATAACTCCCCAAGAGTGTGTGTAACAAGCCCCGATCTGATGTGTTCCCATGAATCCACTATATACACACGAGGAACAGTGACACACATGTCATACATCATTCGTTCGTACTGGCGTAAATGTACTAGGGTAAGAATAAAATTCCATATGAGTAACCCAGTCTCGTCTGAGTTTCAAATGAGGGTAAGAAAGGTCAAATAACAAGGAATAGAAACTAATTGTCCTTTTTAAGTGAAAAAGGATAAGTCTCGGTGTTTGACTTTCTCCGAATTTGATTCGGTTTAATGGTACCACATCATGTGCATCGTGTAGCTTCCTGTGTACGTGCGCCACAATGCACGCAAGGGCTCTCTCCTCTGTACTATTGTTGTCTCCTCATCCATGAGGTTTGTTTGGATACTAATCCCAGTAATGCGCCACCTGGTGTAACCCTGGGTTCCCACCAGTGACGTGTGTAGAATTAGGTTTAGAACTAGAAGGAACATATCTCCTGAAATCTTGTGTTGTAGATATATGTAGCGAAAAGCTAGTTGTGTACTTAAGCTGTAAGTGTACTAATACTTATGCTATGATGATTATAGACTAGACTCAACATGCAGTCCTAGTTCACTTTAACCAATGGCTCTGATACCAATCTGTCACACCCTCAAATTTCCACTGCGGGGTTTTACCGCGAGGCGCATGACATGCCAGGATCCCATAGCCATAAGTCATACGAATGAACTCTAAATGCCCAAACCATTTAGTTCGTTTTCAAAAACCAAGTTTAGTTAAGCTGCGGAAGCGTAAACCAAATTTAAACCTTTTAAAAACCATGCGCAAAACAACGCGCCCGAATTAAAACAATATAGAAATAAACGTAAAAGCATGATATGTAATTTAGGTGTATGTCCAAGACCCTGAATGCAGTTAAACGTGCAGTGCTTCCTAATCGTGACACCGGAAGCTAACTACCTGCAAAAGCATGTACATAGTGGGTCAACAAACAATGTTGGTGAGTTCACTAAATAAAGTAAATGAGTAAATCAGTTTAAGCTTGTCAGGGGTAGCTAGCCCACTCATTGTAACTAAACAGTTGATTATTGGGAACATACAGAAGTTGTTGTAAGTTTTGCCTCGGCACTAGTGTCTATCTACACTAGTAGTTCAGCTCCTTTAGAGCGTGGTCAAAAGTTCATGCCGTGACACAAGCACCTCAAGCATGAGGTTGCTGCACAACCTAATAGCGCCATAAACTAATACCTCGTTCGCCTACAGCGATTAACCCAATAATATGCAAGGACTTGAAATTAAAGAGTGTGTTTAGTTCACAAAGGACAGTAAAGTTTTAAAATGATAAAAGCATAACCCACACAAGGAGTCCAAAACCCGACCCTGAGAAGGAGTTAAAACCTGAGTTGCAAGAGTAGTCTCAAACCAGACTAGAAAAAGTTAAGTAAGTTGTCTCAAACCCAAGATGCATGCTTTTGAGAAAAAGTAGTGAAACTCACCTTGGGTTGCAAGCAAATTATCCAAATGCCACTAAGTAGTATATGTGTATAACCATTACACCATATAACCCATTTGTCCAAGACGTTTAAATGTTCAAAACCGTGTAACTGACACCTAGTGCTTCTACATGCACAAGTAAATCCTACGGACCCGTTGGTGATCGTAGTGATTATTATCAGTTTAGTACATCAATTACACCTCATACAAGTGTCAATACAAGTTCATGTCAAATACATACCATATAAGACTCCAAATAGGCACATAAAGATCCCGTACACTATCTGCGTTTTTAGGGCAGATTGTGCGCTGTAAAAAACGAATTTTTTAAAATACTTAACGAATGAATTAAAGTCCCAAATTTTTACCGAGTATTCATTAGGATTCAGTTGATAACCCATATTTTTGCTTTGTCTTAAAACAAAACACAAAAATTATTAAAATTCATAAAACACAGCTATGTCCGGAAACTTTTCACAACAGGTTAATTTAGTAGAAAACTTCCCAAAAATTGTGTATTCATCCAAACGGGATGAATCCACTTGGAAAAGCCGAGTTATTCATATGTTAATCTACTGTCCAAATTTCATAACTTAATTCCTTGTAAAACTTGAGTTATGATTGTTTAAAGTTGGCTCAGTTAGTTAATCCGAAAATCTGATATGACCTTTATTCAAAGAAAATTCCAAAAGCTATTCAAACGACGTCCAAATCACTCAATTTTACCCACTACGAAAATCTAAGACCAGGTATAATACAACCATCTCCAGAAATCATCAAGACCATCATGTTTAAGTCACGTAACAGACCCTACAATTTGACCTAAACATTCTGTCCGGATTTTAATCATGCATAAACTCTTATTTAAATGACCCACGTCTGCATATAATCGATCAACAACAATCAATAATCATCACAAAACATTCGTAAGACCTAGCACGATCAGAACCTATCATAACACATGCAAAATCATAAACCATAACGATCAAAACATCATAAACTTGCGCAACAAGCAACCTATCATATCACTAATCGCATAGGATCATGTTTAACCCATTAAATCTTTATAAACTTCAAGTTTTAATCTTTATAAAAATTTTTCAGAGCTGGACAAACTTAGTTATAAGGTTTTTATAACATATTAAGAAGATTAAAGCATAATAGATTAAAGATTATACCGCAAGCTCTTTGAACAATCAACCGAACGCTCTTGAAGCTTCTTGATCAATGTTCTTGCGCCTTAGCAGGTGTTTAGGGGTTAATATTTCTTAAATAGGGCAGTAGGGGCGATTAGGGTTTGAGTTTAGGAGGTACAAGAGGCATAAGGTTGCTTAAATACAAGTTTTAGTCGGTTTGGTTGCGTCTGTCACCCGCGAGCGGCCGGTCGGAGGGAGTGAGCGGTCGCTCACTCCTCTTCGGCCCGCACCGGGTGGCCTGTTTCGTTGTATAGCGTGTTTTCTTCGATGTTTTCGCTATTTTGGACCATAATAAGTGTATTCCCATGTGTTGAGACCCCAACCATCCTAATGGTCAACCTTTAACGATTTTTATTAACGTATTCGGTTTAAGTTCACGTAATCATATCAGTTTGCACATAGTTTCATAGAGTATCATAGAAGCACATAATTGCAATCAATCTCAACCAATTAACTCACAATTATTTAACATCATTGTTCACCAACGTCCGAGGTTCATTAATCATGTATATGGTCTGGTAGTTCGCCGAATTACCACTTCATGCAGTTATTAACCTAAAACTTTGCAATGTGTGTCCTATCTAGCTAACCCTAGTTAAGTATAATGTAAGGAATGTAACAAGAGTTTAGTTAAAGTGAGGACCTGAAATTGCGGGGTACCACATGTTGACATTCATGGATGCGTCCTCAGGATTTCAACAAATCCAAATGTAACCGGATGTCCAAGAGGATACCGCAGTCACGACCCCATCAGGTATTTATTGTTATATAGCTATGCCATTTGGACTAAAAAATGCAGGAGCAACCTACCAAAGGCTAGTAAATATGATGTTCAAGGAAGCCTTTGACTTCCTGGATGCCTACAATATGAAATTAAATCCAGCCAAATGTCATTTTGGAGTTGTTTCTGGGAAGTTTCATGGATACTTGGTAACCAGCAGAGGCATAGAAGCCATTCTCGAACAAGTAATGGCCATCCTTGACCTCAAATCCCCAAGAAACCTCAAGGATGTACAGAGACTAACCGGCAGGATAGCAGTTCTGAACAGATTCATCTCAAAGTCCTCAGAAAAATGCAAGGAGTTCTATGACAACGTGAAGAAGAAGAACAAATTCTTCTGGGGACGGAAGCATGAGGATGTATTGAAGAAGCTGAAGGTGTATCTTGCAACAGCTCCACTCCTTATGAAACCTGAGGATGGTGAACCTCTCAAGCTATACCTTGCATTTTCTAGAAATGCAATAAGTGTAGTCTTCGTAAAAGACTTTGAAGGGCAACAACATCCTATCTTTTATGTAAGTAAAACTCTACTAGATGTTGAAACCAGGTATTCACATCTTGAAAAACTTATTTTAGCTCTGATAATGGCATCTAGCGAGTTAAGGCACTACTTTGAAACACATAGGATACATGTTCAAACTAATTACCCTATTAAAAATGTGCTTACAAAACCAGAAATGTCATGAAGAATGGCAAAATGGTCAGTAAAATTAAGTGCTTTTGACTTGGTATATGAACCTAGAAATGCAATCAAATCTCAGACTCTAGTAGATTTTGTGGCTGATTTCAGTAGTGACATTCAGAGTGAAGTAGAGTCTGAAGTTCAACAATTAAACGAAAATTTAGAAAAATGGACTCTATACACTGATGGTGCTTCAAACGCAAGGGGTACAGGGTAGGAATACTACTAAAATCGCCACAAGAGGACCTAATACTTGTTGGATCAGTGGTGTCTTTTTAGCAATAAAGAATATAGAACACTTATGTCTTTGCAGTTGTTTCAAAGTTATTTGCACAGCGGAATGATAAGTGTTCTAAGTTAATGTATCACTTTTACAAGAGTTATTACTCTCCCATTACTATAGCAGTTAATGACATTGAAAAGCAATTCAAAGTATAAAGCACTAAATGCAAGTACTGAATGATTCTCAAATGTGAAATGGATAAGAAGTTATAAAAGCTTTGAAGGATTTCAGTTAAATTCAAGTGTAAATCACATGTCTAAAATAGTGGGATAAACCCATCTATTTATAGACGAATACAAAGACTGTTGTACTAAGTAATACAAGATAAGATTCAGCTAAGATATTACTTAGGATAATGCTTACAACAGGCTATAGCATTGAAACTTGTTCAAAGACTTCAACAAAACAATATAATACTAAACTACTGAAGTTGCTGAGTCGGTTAGAACCTTCTAATGTGAAAGTACTGATGAGGGACAAACTACTGATGAGTAGTTTGTCTTCAGTTGTTCTTCAGTGTAATGTCTGGTTAGACATCAGAACTTCTAATGAGATAAATCTTCAGCACTTTACTAATTCTTCTTCAGTACTTGTTCCTTTGTTCTTCAGCAGTTCTATACTTAGCCGAAATAGGATTTGATCTTTGGTAACAAAAGTGGTTTCATCAATTCTCTTTGTCCCTACAATCTCCCCCTCGATTGATGAAGCCAAAACCAAATCTTTATTTACCTTTATTTTTCCTTGCTTCTAGTATTCTCCAGATTTCTGCAGTCATCTTGATACTAAGTGTATTTTGTTGTTGCTCTGAGAGAGATCCTTGTTCAGGCTCTAGATGTTGTATGGTAAGAAGGTCTTTAGTTGATAGTATGCTCAACTCCTTTGAATTTTTGTAGACCTTGCTTGAACGATCTCTTCTGGTCACCTTTACTGAGTTGGAATCATTGAATGATCACTTAACAATATTTACCTTAGACCTGTCAAAGTCTGAGGCATAGGAGACCAAGCTAGTCTCCTGGGTTTGACCTGAGGATTGAGGAATGTCTTCTATTTTAGTGACCTTCAAGTGGGAGTCTCTGCTTTCTTCAGTGTTTACACCACTTTGAATTGCAAAGTTTGGTAAGTGATGAGTTGTAACAACCTTAGTGTGAGATTGTTGTTTAATGGACTGTTGTATCTGATAAGCATATGTAGTAGGATCCCTAAATTGTGTAAGCAGAGGTTTTTCTTCAATGTCAAAGTCTCCATGTAATAACTGATTTCCTTCCAATAACACCATCGTGAAATCAGTCTTTAAAGTTTCCTCTTGCTTCTTCTTTCTTATAGCAGGTTTTTGTAATGCACCAGAGGATCTTTTGATTACTGAAGTTTGTTGGGCATCAGGAGTTGTGTATTTCTCTGGATGTGCCGCTTTGCTGGCCTTGAATTTCTTGTATGTGTCATAAAGAGTGTCTTCTTTCCTTCTTGACACTGAGGCCTTTTAACCATAATCATTTGCTACTAATTTATCATTAATTTCAGCTCTCTTTGCCTTTCTTTCTTTTTCTGTTCCCAACCTGTCAGCTACAAGTTGAACTCTTCTTGTAAGTTCTTCTGTTGAGAGTCTGTTCAGAGAAGCCTTCTGAGCCTTTGATTTTTTTGTTATCATTATGATGAGTTGCTGTCTTTTATCTTCTTTAGCAATTGCTTCTTTGGCTCTTTCTTCAGCCTCTAACTCATCTAACTTGGCTTGATATCCAACAAGCTTCTCATCAAAAATGAGATCATCCCTTGCTTCCAGGCTATTCCATACTTCATTTTCCTTAGCCTTCTTTTGAGCCTCTCTCAAACTCTTCTCTAAAAATTGTTTAGACATTGGGATTGGAGAAGGGTTTAAAACAGTTGTTGTTGTTGTTGCTGGCTTTGGAATCTGAGTTGGAACTTGTTGAGCTGCCTGAGAAGACGGTCCTTGTATGTCTTTAGAAGATATAACTACTGAATGAGGAATGACGGTCACAACTACTGAAGGATTGTCTTCAGCAGTTTGATAATGTTCATCAGTAGTTTCTTGTATGCCTTGGAATTGATCAGCAGTTTCAAGTATCTCTATCTATTTTCCTTTTCTCTTTGCTGTTGACTTTTGAGCTTCAAGAGACACTTCGGGTTCCTTATTCTTCTCCCCCTTTTTGGCTTCATCCACTTCTAGAAGCTTCAATGGTTTAGAAGTTGTAGCAGATAATGTTTCAAGTTGTCTTGTGTTTTCATCCATCTTTTTGTCCAGCTCTGCAAGTTTGGTGTTTATCAACTCAAATTGAGTGTTGGTCTTCAACTCCCAAGCAGTGGTAAATGATTTGAGTTGGTCATTGATAAGAGTAGATACCATCTGATACAGGGGACCATCTGGGCTGCATAGTTAGTTCAAGTCTATGCTGGAGAGCCCAGGGAATTGGGTAGGCTTTGTGAGTGAAGGGTGTGTTTTTGGGAGATCTTCAGTATGAACTAAAGATGCCACTTTAGGGGAATCTGGGTTTAAGTGGTCTTTAACCTGATCTTTTGTGACCAGCTCTTTGAGCTTAGAGACATTAGATTCAGGACCTTCAACATTAGCCGTCGATTCATGTTGTGGAGATTTTGAATCATCATCCAAATTAATGGAATCATCTGAATCCCTGATAGGGTCCTCAGTGAGGGTAGTATCAGTTAAATCATGAGCTAGTCCCAAACTAGTCTTCTCATGAACCACTTTGTCTTGGTACTAAGGATTTCCTACCTCAGACAATAAGCTTTCATCAGTAGTTGCCACCTTTGAGGTCTTAGGGATGTTAATACTGTCCTCAGATTCACCACTGGGTGATAAATGAGTAGTAGCAGCCTCAAAAGTACCTAACGTATCTAAGTTTGGGCTTAGAAACCTTGGTTCATCCTCATCTCCCTGGTTAGGACTAAAGATGTCCACATCTATGTCAACTTCTGAAGGTATCTCCCCTGTTTGATGTGTTTCTTGGGGAGTGACAGTATGGATGGGACTTTTTCTTTTAGACCTGAGAGAAGTTGGGCAATTTCAATGGTTGTGTGGGAGGGTTCAGGTTTAGTAGATATGGGTAAAGGTTCAGCTGTTTCAAAAGAAGGGTCAGTAGTTACAGTTTTCTTAAGTCTTTTTCTTTGAAAAATAACTGTGACTGGTTTTCTTTTGGGTGGTGGAGATGGAGTGGACTGAGAGGATGTTTCAGCCACTGCCTTTTGAAGTGCAGATTGCACATCAGTAGTTTCAGGGATCTCCACTTCCTGAACTACCTTTTTCTTTGGGTTGGTAGGTTTTTGTATTTGCTGTTTAGGCTTTTTGGATTTCTTAGTTTTGGGTTTTGAAGATGTTGGTTCCTCAAGGACTGGTTCTTGTTCCCTTTGGTCATCTTCTAGCACAATGGCCGGTTTGTTATGCCTTGAGAATACTTGGGAAGTGAGAGGTTTTAAAACTGTTGTTTTCCCCACAAGTACTCCCTCTCCAAACTCTTTTATTAAGCATTGCATAAAAAATCTTGGGTACAGTAAAAACTTTTTCTAATCATCTTGATGATGTAAAACCAACTCATTAAAGAAAAGTTTAGATGCCTTGAAAGTTGTTTCATTTATTATTGAATGAAAAATTGGTTGAAAGGTTGAAGGCATCTGATCATATGATCCACTTTTGGGACTTAAACACATTATAATATAATGAAATAATAGTTTATATTATGGATCAAAAAATTTCTTATAAACTGTTGCTTGTGCTAAAGTACCTTGATAGCCACACTCTGTCATGGTCAAATGAATATCAGCATCTGAAATGTGCTCTGGAGCATCAGAATCATTTAAACCAAGTCTTATACTTAAAGTTTCTGGTGTGATGGCCATAAGCTTCCCCAGGATAGATGATTTTAGGGAAATCACTTTGTTGTTAACTGTCACCGTTTCAGCATTTGCCCAGAACTCATTTAGAGTCTGTTGATGGATTGGAGGATCAATGGTGAAAGCAGTTTGTATTGGGATTTAACGACCAAATCAATGATTTCTTCGTATTGGGACCAGGCTTCATCTTTCTCGAAGTAGCCTCGAAGATTATGTCCCTGTTTTAGAACAAGAGCCATGATTTCTTTGATCAAACAGTATTTTTTTAGGTTTAGAGAAGGGGTTTTGACTTTGCTTTGAGAGAGAAAGAGGGAATTTTGCTTTTTGAATGGATAAGTGTTAGAAAAAGGTATTTATCAGATGTTTTTAACCACCAGGTCAAAACTTCTGATGAGTGAAATGTCATTTTTACCCTTTTCAATGAAACTACTGATGAAGAAGTTTTCTTCATCAGTGGTTTTTAGTCATCTTTTCAGTAGTTTGCAACAGCTGATGAGTATGACTTTCAAAACACTTAAATAACTTCTGATAATTATCAGTAGTTATTTCTTTTCTGAAATTTTCTATTTTTGATGTTTCTTAAAAGAATCAGTAGTTTTTCTCTCTTTTTGTTTATCAGAGGTTTTGTGTCAGATTAATAAGTATATAAGTGAAAGTAAAAATATTTTCAGAACTAAAATGTGAAAACACTTACAGACTTTATTCAAAATTTAGCATCCCAAGCATGGATACTAACCTCTGAAATGTTATTGAATCAAGGGGTTTGGTGCACACATCAGCTATTTGATTTGCAGTTGTGACATGTTTCACCTCAATCTTTCCTTTTTCATAGCAATCTCTTATAAAATGATACCTGATTTCAATATGTTTAGTCTTTGAGAACTGAACAGGATTTTGAATGATGCTAATGGCAGATTTACTGTCTACTAGAAGAGGAGTCTTGGTCTCTTTGGTTCCATAATCAAGAAGTTGATATTGGAGCCATTATATCTGTGATGTACAGCTTGCAGCAGCAATGTATTCAGCTTCAGCTGTTGAAGTTGCCACAGATGTTTGTTTCTTTGATTGTCACGACACCGGACGGTTTCCTAAGAATTGACAACCACCAGATGTTGATTTTCTTGATATCTTACACCCTGCATAGTCACTATCTGAAAAAGCAGTGAACTTGGTATTGCTTGAAGCAGGATACCAAATTCCTAAAGTAGGAGTTCCTTTCAGATATGTGAAGATTCTCTTGACAGCAGTTAGGTGGGATTCTCATGGTGCAGATTGATATCTAGCACAGACACAAGTTGAAAACATAATATCTGGTCTAGAAACAGTTAAATATAAAAGAGAACCTATCATACATCTATACATGGTTTGATCAACCTATTTTCCTTGATCATCCGGTTCAACTTATGTGGTTGGTGTCATGGGAGTGGAACATGATTTACAGTCTTGTAAAGAAAATTTGTTTAATAATTCTTTAACATATTTTGATTGATGTATAAATGTTACATTTGACTATTGCTTTATTTGCAGTCCTAAGAGGTACCGCAGTTCTCACATTGTACTCATTTCAAATTATGATTGCATGAGTTTCTTAAATTCATCACACAATTTGGTATTTGTTGAACCAAAAATGATATCATCAACATAAATCTGAACAAGTAAGACATGATTTCCAACATGTTAGATGAAAAGTGTTTCATCAATGGAGCCTCTAGTGAAGTGATTTTTAAGTAAAAAGTTGGATAGTGTTTCTTACCAGGCTCTTGGAGCCTGTTTTAGCACATAAAGAGCTTTGTCAAGCTTGTACACCCAGTCAGGATGAGAGGGATCCTCAAACCCTGGTGACTGACAGATATACACTTCCTCTTTTATTTTTCCATACAAAAATGCACTATTGACATCCATTTCAAAAAGTTTTATGTTGTTGGAAATTGCATAAGCTAAAAATAACCTGATAGCTTCTAGTCTTGCAATTGGTGCAAAGGTTTCATCATAGTCTATGCCTTTTTCTTGAGAATAACCTTGTACCACCAATCTTGCCTTATTTTTTGTGAGCGAAAGATTTTGACTAAAACAGGATTAATTGATCATACAAGTTACAAAACCAGGTGCGGAAACCCTAGCTTTGAACAAACAGATAAAACTCAAATCAAAACACAATCAATATCATTTTCAAAGCTTTTCATAGATTAACTTGTTCATAAACTTGTTTACAATGACTCTTTGGTTAATCTAGATCAATTACAGACACTCTCAAACAAACCTGGAACCTGACTCAAACACACACCCAAACTGAAACTCTCTATACATTGCAAAAACACAACTTCTATATATACTAGCTGCACATTCGCCCCTTTACTGTGGTCGAATGTGGAATTCTTCCACATTCGCCCAGTAGAAGGTACGAAGGTGTTCTTCAGTTAAGTCCCATTCTACATTCGCCCAAGAGTCTTCTACATTCACCCACTTTGGCCTACATTCGCCCAAATCATTTCCACATTCTACCCATCAGCATCTCTAACATATGTTAACATCCAATCATTAGTCGCAAAACGTGCATCTACAAACTCCCCCTCGACTATTGATTGGATCGTCTTCTGTCTTCGTCCATGGCTTTGTTCAACAACTTTATTCTGAGCTGTTTCTTCTGCTCTTTGGTCATTTCAGGCTCCAACTTTCTCTTCACCGGTTTCGACACATTTGCCATCTTCACCATTTTGCCAAGTTTGTTATCCAAATTACTCCCAGCGTTTATGTCATATGCAAAACAAACTCCAACCACTTGAGTATATTTCTTTGCTTGATCAGCGTCATTTGGCTCATGATGAATCGGATTATAGAAGAGCATGATGATGTCTTCGAAAGTAAAGTTTATCAACCACATCGGATCAAATACATGAACATGTCACACCCTCAAATTTCCACTGCGGGGTTTTACCGCGAGGCGTATGACATACCAGGATCCCATAGCCATAAGTCATATGAACGAACTCTAAATGCCCAAACCATTTAGTTTGTTATCAAAAAAAACAAGTTTAGTTAAGCTGCGGAAGCATAAACCAAATTAAACCTTTTAGAAACCATGCGCAAAACAACGCGCCCAAACTTAATGCCCTATAAAAATAAAGGTAAAAGCATGATATGTAAATTAGGTGTATGCCCAAGACCCAATGCAATGAAACGTGCAGTCCTTCCTAATCGTGACACCGGAAGCTAACTACCTGCAAAAGCATGTAAATAGTGGGTCAACAAACAATGTTGGTGAGTTCACTAAGTAACGTAGGTGAGTAAGTAAAAGCGTAGGTTTCCCAAACCATGTAACCAAATAAAAGCGTCGGTCTCCCAGACCACATAACAATAAGTAAGAACGTCGGCCTCCTTGGCCACAAGTAAACAGCTAATTCATATGCCAGGGGTAGCTAGCCCACTCATGATAACTAAAACCGGCGAATACCGAACTACTAATGAACAAGTTCCCATAACCGGGAGAATAGTGCCTTGCGTCATTGCCCATCAACAATGACATATGTTTTAAGTTATTAGTTCACACCCATGCTCCCAGCGCGATGTGAGGTTTGTTAGACCTAATAGCGCTATCAACTAGTAACCCGCTTGCCCAACCGGCAATTGATTCGGTATTTTGAAGGACTTAAATGATAGGGTTGGTTTAGTTCATCAAGGACATATAGCATGAATTAGTAAAAGTAGATTCACCCCGTGAACCATGCACCCCAAAACCCGGGATGTATAAAAGTAGTCCCAAACCGGACTAGAAACGTTAAGTAAGTTGTCCCAACCCGAGACGCATGCTTTTGAGAAAAGAGTAGTGAAACTCACCTTAGGTTGCAAGCAAAAATATCCAAACTCCAAAGTAATAGAGACTCGCTACCGACTCCCTATTATATGTGTCACTATGTGAGTACATGTGCATAACCAATACACCATACAATTCGTTTATTCGAAACTTTCAAAAGTTCAAAACCGTGTAGTGACACCTAGTGACTCTACATGCACAAGTATGTCCTACGTATCCCGTTGGTGATCATGGCGATTATTATGAGTTTAACACATCAAATATACCTCATGCATGTTTTCACACAAGTACGTGTCAATTGCTTACCACATACAACTTCAAATAGTCACATAAAGACCTCGTACACAATATGCGTTTTTAGGACAGATTGTGCACTGTGAAAAACGAGTCATTTAACCCACTTAAAGAATGAATTAAAATCCCAAATTTTTACTGAATGTTCATGGGGATTCAGTTGCAAACCCCTATTTTTATTTTGTCTTAAAACCAAACACAAAAATTATAAAAATTCGTTCAACACAGCTATGTCCAGAAAATTTCCGCAACAGGTCAGTTTAGTAGAAAAATTATCAAAAATTGTGTATTCATCCAAACGGGATGAATCCACTTGGAAAAGCCGAGTTTTTCCAATGTTGACCTACTGTAAAAATTTTATAACTAAATTCCTTGTAAATCTCCAGTTATGACCATTTAAAGTTGACCCAATTTTCAGTTCCGAAAATCTGATATGACCCCTAATCAATTAAAATTCCAAAAACGACTCATCCGACGTCCAAATCTGATGGTTTTGCCCATTATGAAAAGCTAAGACTATGGAAAACACAATCATGCAATGAAATCATCAAAACTATCAATTTACCAACCCATTACAGCCCCTACAAAACGTCCAAACAAATCTGCCAGAATTTAAAACTTGCAGCCCAAGTTATTCACAAACCCTAACTTGCATAATCCATACTCTCATGATCAAACACATATATTATCATGTAAAAACCCTAATCATGGCAACTAACAACAATCATCAACATTAAATCATCAAGAACATTCAAGAGCTCATACATATATATATATGCGATTGTATGTATGTTGTTTTTAGAGTTTTTAAAGTTTTTCAATTATCATAATCTATCAAAGAACATATAAACGCATACCTTGTAATGCTAAAACTCCCTAGAGCCTTGAGATTAAACCAGAACTAGCTTGATTAAGTGAAAGATTGATTGGTTGTTTGGAAAATTGAGAGGGATGAGGGGAAGGGGATCCACGGCGCAACTTGGAGGGTGGGTTAGGGTTTTTTTTTTTTTTGAACTATAATTATAGGATAAGGTTGCTTGTTCTCCAAGTAGTTGGGTATTAGGGCCCCTCTTGCACAATATCTTGACCCGTTAAGCCTATACTAGCCCAATACCGGACCCGATAATATTAATCCCTCTAAATTGTATAAAAACCATTGTTTTTATTATTACATGAGATATTAACCATCAAGTGTACGTAATTTGCATGGTTTACATATTAATCGTCAGTTAAGTGATAATTCACATAATTCACGTAATTCATCTAAGCAGGCACTTCACATCCATCAAGATCTAATTGCACATATTATAATTATACATGTCACATAATTCACCGACGTTCGGGATACAGGACTCGTGTGTGTGTTAAACAATGCTTTTCCTATTTAACACATATGTTAATATCCTCTAACATGTGTTAGGCCTACTTAACTAACCCTAGTTAAGTATCTAATCATGCACAACACGTAGTTAACTAAAGTATATCATGTAAGTTAACTAGAGTTCAGTAAAAGTATTAATCCTGAAAATGTGGGGTGTCACATCATCCCCAAGTTGAAAAGAATTTCGTCCCGAAATTCAGCAAGTATACAGCAAAGCCAGCTATAAAAATGTGTGCTTGGTTCCCGGATGTCACATCATCCCCAAGTTGAAAGGAATTTCGCCCCGAAATTCACTTTGAAAGAGCTGCTTTTTGTTTAGCGTTCGATCTATGTTCAGGTTCAGGTTTAGAAAAAGAGGTGTGGGTATTTAAGCTGCATTTGATCCATGCATTCCCACGTGTATTCCGGTCCTAGGCGGGAATTCCGTTGTACGTTAATAATAGGCATAGTGTTTTGTTTGAGTTTCTTGACGCCCGCTCAAGAATCTCCACTGGTTCTTCCATGAACCGTAGCCGATATTCCACCTGGATCCCCTCCAGTGGCACCATCAGTGTTGTATCCAACAGAAATTTCTATAAATTCGGTACGATATGTGGGATACATCGTGTACCCTACCAAGTTTGTTAAGCAGGTTTAACCTGTAAGCTACCAGACCAATCCTTTCGACAATCTCAAATGGTCCAATGTATCGTGGGTCAGCTTTCCCCGTTTTACAAAGCGTGTCGCACCCTTTCAAGGTGACACCTTTAATAGTACCTTGCTCCCGATCCGGAGCTCTAAAGGTTTCCTACGCTTATCAGCGCAACTTTTCTGTCGATCACGAGCAGCAGCCATCCGATTTCTGATTTGCACTATCTTCTCAGGAGTTTCGTGCACGAGTGCGGGACCTGTTAGCTGGCTATCCCCAACTTCAGTCCAGCAGATGGGAGACCTACACTTGCGTCCATAAGTGCCTCAAAAGGCGCACACTGTATCGGAGTGTGGTAGCTGTTGTTATATGAGAATTCAATCAAAGGCAAGTGCTTATCCCGACTGTTGCAAAAATCCACAACGCCCGCTCGTAGCAGATCCTACAATGTTTGGATGGTACGTTCACTCTGTTCATCCGTCTGAGGGTGATAGGCTGTGCTCATATCTAAAAGAGTCCCCAAAGTGTTTTGGTGAGTAGTCCAAAAATGAGACGTGAATCGCGCATCGCGATCAGATATAATAGAAGTAGGCACCCCATGCCTAGAGACAATTTTCGTAATACAAAGGCGGCTAGATGTTCCAACTTGTCCGTCTCTTTAATTGTCAAGAAATGCGATGATTTGGTCAAACGGTCAATAATGACCCAAATCATATCGTGCCCACTGGGCGTTTTAGGAAGTTTGGTGATAAAGTCCATGGAAATACTATCCCATCTCCACATGGGATTTTCCGGTTGCTGAAGTAGGCCCGAAGGTTTTGGATATTCAATCCTAACCTTGGCACACGTTAAGCACTTTCTAACATAAGTGCCTATCTCAGCTGTCATGTTTTGGTCACCAGTAAAGAGTTTGGAGATCTTGGTACATTTTATCCGAACCAGGATATACCAAATAATGAGAGGTGTGTGCCCCATCGAGCGCTAGTTGTCTGAGATCTCCAATACGTGGAATCCAGGCCTGATTCATAAAGTGTTGAAGACCCTATGTCCTCCGTTGCAGGTGCTTATCAGCACCGTGCAAGGTTTCAAGCCCGATGTTTTCCCTTTCAAAGCCACGCCCTGGGCTTTACGTATCTTAACAAGAAGATTAGGTTGTAGGATAAGTTGCAAGGCTCGCACTCGTTTGGGTTTTGTTTCCTTACGACTCAGGGCATCTGCTACTACATTAGCCTTCCCTGATTGTTACTTGATGGCACAGTCATAACCATTCAGGAGTTCGACCCATCGGCGTTGTCGTATGTTTAGCACCCTCTGGTCAAATATATGCTGGAGGCTCTTATGATCTGTGAAAATCGTGCACTTTGTCCCGTAGAGGTTGTGCCTCCAAATTTTGAGATCGAAGACCATCGCTCTCAGTTCTAAGTCGTGGGTGGGGATATTCCTCTCATGAACTATTAGTTGTCGTGAAGCATATGCGATCACCTTTTCGCGTTGCATCAAAACACACCCGAGACCTTGGATAGATGCATCACAGTACACCACAAAGTCCTCCGTACCCTCAGGTAGTGATAATATTGGAGCACTGCAAAGTTTAGTCTTTAGTAACTGGAAAAAAAAACAGATTCTTGGGCATCTCCCCACTTGTAGGTAATCCCCTTCTGTGTCAAAGCAGAGAGGGTTTGAGCGATCTTTGAGAATCCCTGAATGAACCTGCGATAATAACCTGCAAGGCCATGGAATTGCCGCACCTCCGTAGGAGTCTTAGGAGCCTCCCATCTTTTAATCGCGTCAATCTTAGCGGGATCGACCTGTATTCCTGCCTCGTTCACCACATGACCCAAAAATTGGACCTCACGAATCCAGAAGTCGCACTTAGAGAACTTTGCATATAACTGCTCATTTTTCAGAAGTTCCAAGATCAGTCGCAGGTGTTTCTCGTGCTCTTCCCTACTCTTGGAATAGATCAAAATGTCGTCTATAAACACTATGACAAATTTGTCCAAATAGGGTTTGCACACACGGTTCATAAGGTCCATGAACACAGCTGGTGCATTGGTCCGCAACAGGTCAGTTTAGTAGAAATATTCTCAAAAATTGTGTATTCATCCAAACGGGATGAATCCACTTGGAAAAGCCGAGTTTTTCCAATGTTAACCTACTGTAAAAATTTTATAACTAAATTCCTTGTAAATCTCCAGTTATGACCATTTAAAGTTGACCCAATTTTCAGTTCCGAAAATCTGATATGACCCCTAATCAATTAAAATTCCAAAAACGACTCATCCGACGTCCAAATCTGATGGTTTTTCCCATTATGAAAAGCTAAGACTATGGACAACACAATCATGCAATGAAATCATCAAAACTATCAATTTACCAACCCATTACAGCCCCTACAAAACGTCCAAACGAATCTGCCAGAATTTAAAACTTGCAGCCCAAGTTATTCACAAACCCTAATCATGCTCAAAAATCTCTAACACATGCATAATCCATACTCTCATGATCAAACACATATATTATCATGTAAAAACCCTAATCATGGCAACTAACAACAATCATCAACATTAAATCATCAAGAACATTCAAGAGCTCATACATATATATATATGCGATTGTATGTATGTTGTTTTTAGAGTTTTTAAAGTTTTTCAATTATCATAATCTATCAAAGAACATATAAACGCATACCTTGTAATGCTAAAACTCCCTAGAGCCTTGAGATTTAACCAGAACTAGCTTGATTAAGTGAAAGATTGATTGGTTGTTTGGAAAATTGAGAGGGATGAGGGGAAGGGGATCCACGGCGCAACTTGGAGGGTGGGTTAGGGTTTTTTTTTTTTTTTTTGAACTATAATTATAGGATAAGGTTGCTTGTTCTCCAAGTAGTTGGGTATTAGGGCCCCTCTTGCACAATATCTTGACCCGTTAAGTCTATACTAGCCCAATACCGGACCCGATAATATTAATCCCTCTAAATTGTATAAAAACCATTGTTTTTATTATTACATGAGATATTAACCATCTAGTGTACGTAATTTGCATGGTTTACATATTAATCGTCAGTTAAGTGATAATTCACATAATTCACGTAATTCATCTAAGCAGGCACTTCACATCCATCAAGATCTAATTGCACATATTATAATTATACATGTCACATAATTCACCGACGTTCGGGATACAGGATTCGTGTGTGTGTTAAACAATGCTTTTCCTATTTAACACATATGTTAATATCCTCTAACATGTGTTAGGCCTACTTAACTAACCCTAGTTAAGTATCTAATCATGCACAACACGTAGTTAACTAAAGTATATCATGTAAGTTAACTAGAGTTCAGTAAAAGTATTAATCCTGAAAATGCGGGGTGTCACAGAATATGCTTGCATTTGTCCTTCCCGTCTCTCAACACTATCACCGCTTCAGCCTTCCTCCAATCATAATACCAGAAAATAAAGTCAGCACTGAAATGTTGTGGCATGGGCATCAAAGGTATTTTCCTCATCACTTCAGGTGCTTTGTATATCAAAGTAACCCTTTTCAGCTTAGTTTTGGGATCAATATCCCTATGAACTTTCCTTCGGGGATATTGAGGCTTGAATCTATTCCACCACGTTATGCTTTCCCAAACCAGCTTGTCTGCACACCAACCGACATGAGTATTGTTCACTGAAGCACCAGACATAGGGAATCTGCATAAATCTCTGACCGCCCAGTACGGTAGAGTTAGCAAATCAATGAATCTATAAAAGTACAAGATCCCTGATTCCCATTTGGCAGCTAGACACTTCAGCCTGCCCAAATATGTCCACCCGAGAGCTCTGCCTCTAAACTTAGCATTATGAAATCTATAGAAATTTCCTTGACCTTCAGGCTTCGGTCGGTTTTCATCCATTTCTCTCAATTTCTTCAAATAACTCTTCAATTCATCAGATTGATTTGAAGATTCTTGCTTATCAGCACCAAACACTTTCTCCACAAACTCTGCACTCCTTTGCTTTGCCTTTTTCTTTGCCGAAGTGTTTGGTATTTCAGTAAAATCAGGAAATATCACATCTTCATCAGTCTGTCTGAAGTACTGTGGATATTCCTCATGAGTTATGTCTTCAATTTCCACTTCATCAAACTCAGGAGTATTCTTATCATCTGAGTGATTTCCAATATCCTTTTCAGGAATATCTAGAATCGACTCATCTACTATAAACTCCTCAAACGTTTTCCCTACTCTCTGTGCAAGTCCATCCAGAATTTCCTTTGCCACAGAAGCAGGTACTTCTCCTTCTTCTAAATCAGGATCGTTGTATTCCAATTCGTATCTCATATCATCTGTTTGGAATATCTCAGCAAAACGCCCTGTAAACTCAATCGTCCATTCTCTTCTTTCCAACATATCTTTGTACACTTGCTTAGCATCATCTGTTAAAGATCTCACCTTTTCATTCCAGAAGATACTTTCATCTGAATCTGTGTTCTCTCCTTTCTTCTTCTTAGAGCTTGATTCTCCAGTATCTTTCTTCTTCGGTGTTCTCTTTTCAAATGTGAACTTGGAAGTATCATCACCTCCTTCATTATCATCACTATCATCACTACTATCATCTTCTTTCTGACTCCCAGACCCTTCTGCATCATCATCATCATCATCCTTCTTACTATCCTCATCATCACTCTTCTCAGACTCTTCATCATCCTCATCATCATCTTTTTCTTTATCCGATTCAGACGGTTCAAAGTCAACCTGCTCTTCTTCTTTCTCTTTATCTTCTTCACCCTCCTTCAACTTGGGTGCAACATTATACAAATCGTCAATCACATCACTAAGGCGTTTGTTCTCAGCCTTTAGTTCTTTGTTGTCTTCTTTGATTGCTTTCATCCTGTTCTTATTCCTTAAGCACTTACCCTCAAGCTTCTTGTTCTTCGCTTCAAGCTTCTTAACTTTCTCATCAATCTCATCATGATTCGACTTTGAAGCTACTACAATCTGAAGCATTTTCTCTTCGTTTTGCTTGAACTTGGCAATTTCAGCTTGTTGAGCCACTATCATCTTCATCATCTCATCCATTTTCTTATTCACCTGCTTCATCACGTCATCAGCAACAGTGACCTTTTTGGATTTGGATGGCTCAACTTCCACAGCTTTTTCTTTTTGAGGCTTCCTAAACATATCAAGCACATTATCCAGTGCAATGTTAAATTGGTCAACTGGAAGTTTCTCAGCCTCCTGTGTCTTTTTCTGTTTCTTAGACACTGGTGAAAACAGCTTTGATGATGTACCAGCATCGGGTACTCTTTTACCTTTCAAAAGTTGGGCTAACTCTTTCTCCCTCAACTGTTTAGTACTAGTCTTCTTTGCCATTGTCTTGTGCTTTGGTTTTGGCAAATTAACTACAACAGTTTCTCCAGCTTCCAACTCAGTCATATCAACACCTAAACTTTCATCTTCAACATTCACAGACTTCTAACTTTTCTCAGCTTCTTCAATCGACTTGTTTAAAGATTCAGACTCACCAACCATAGTGGCCTTACGCTTGGTGGCCCTGACATTCTCAGCATCCGAATCCCATTGTTCATCTTCCTCAGTCTCCTCCGAGTCAACAGATTCTTCATCCACCAAACCTGTTCCTTTCTTAGCAGTTGATTTCTTCCTCACCACCTGTTGCTTAGAGCTCCCTTGATTAGTCTTTCCCTTACCCTTCCCTTTGGCTCCGGGATTGACAACTTGCCTCTTCCTCTTGGTACTAGCATCAGCGTATACTAATGGATCATCGTTATCAGAATCGCTCTCAGAATGCCTAGCCTTGTTCTTTCCAGGATCAGTGTAATCCTTTTTGGCTAAGGCTCCAAATAATCTCCTGTATGGTGGCCTTTCATTGTCTGGCACACCCTTGTAGCCTTTCATTCTCACCAACGTTCGAATGTTCATATGATCTTGACCAAGTATCTGTGTTGGATCCTTTCTCAAATTAGGATACTTGTGATCAAATATCATCATCAAGAATCTAGGGTATAACATGAAATACTTCTTCTTTAAACCCTTTAACATCTCCAGCATGTGATCCAAAATCATTCCAGATACGTTGAATGGTTTGTTGAGAGTCAACGCAACCATCAACGAACTTAAGCTTCTCCTCATGACATCATATCCTCCACTTACACAGCCAAACACATGAATAATGACGTGTGCAAAATATTTGAACTGCACACTCAATTTCCCTTTGTGCATCGAACCATCAGTAATTGCTCCCTTATACTTCATTCTAAGGAAACATGCCTTCTGTTCAGTCCAAGATAACTCCCTGGGATCTTCACTTACTTCAAAATTAATCTGAAGTGCTTCTTTTATATCAGACTCAGTCAGGAACACCTCCATTCCCTGTATCTTACTTTTAATGATTGTCTGATTCTCCCAGAAGTCATACTTTGCGTTCTTGTAGAAATCTTCAATAATGTCTTTGTAAATGATGGTCGGTGTGGCTAAAGCATAGACAACTCTGCTCCTCTTCAAAAATTCAATGATACCAGTAAACTCTGTGTTCTTTTCAACATCGCCAAGATAAGCACAGCAGTTATGTGTTTTCTCAAACGGCCAGCTTATCGGCGTAGAAGCTTCAGCCTCTTGAACAGTCTCTGGAACTGGATCTGTGACCACGTTCTCTACTGGAATCTCAATATTTTCTTGTTCCTCAGCCATCTGTACATTAAAATCAGAAACAAACGTCAAAATACAAAATCGACAAAATTCAAAATTTTAAAGAATTTTAAGTTCCACATTCGCCCGTTTTCATAAGGTCGAATGTAAAAATTATGGTGCGAATGTGAATTTTTCTGGTCGAATGTGAAAAGATTTTGAATGGAAATCACATTCGCCCGTTTTCAAGTTACATTCGCCCAAACCATTCCACCTTCGCCCGTTTATAGACCCGAAGGTGAACAAGTTCTTCCCCAAAAATTCAAAAATTTTGCAACTTTGTTTTTAACACTTGGTTTTGATCAGGATATGTTCTATAGTGGCCGATTAAGACTCGTGAATCATCAATTGTCCCAAATATTCAATTTATATCAGTTTTAAAGAAGAATTAGGTCAAAATGGTTTCATTCAATCAATCTACCATTCAAACAATGTTATTAACCTAATTCTATTAATCTTCTCCCCCTAAAACTGATATAGATTGAAATGTAAACAAAATCAAACATCAACAAACACCCTAAGATCCTTAATTCTAAAACCCTAGGTCCGGTTATAAAAACGATGATTCTGATCTCATTTGTGCTCCAATACCTGTGATTTTTATATCAAAACGATCAGTAATGAACCAGGAATCAAACGCACAAGAACAAATAATCAAAGCAACAAGGTGACAGGATCGAAGGAAAAATTTTGAAAAAATATAATGCGGGTTCGAACCTGTGATTAGCTTATATAGGCAAGCCACCTTCGCCCATTATACCGGTCGAATGTGGATCTATTCCACCTTCGTCCCAAATGAATGACCCGAAGGTGAAACGTTCACCCAAAGGTAAATTTTTGTTATAAGATGTCCACATTCGTCCAAATTGAAACGGCCGAAGGTATAGATTTTTCCACATTCGACCCATTTAAGGGGCGAATGTGAAATGGAAAAATCTGAAAATTTTGCCAAATCAGGAATTCGAATCCCGTTCACCATTTTTCAATCTGTTAAACTTCCAAAACTCATATTTTCACTTTTTGAATGATACAAAGCCCAGATGGTGTTATCAAATCTCAGAAATTGACCATCAAGCATCCCCGGTTATCTAAAATAAAGCAGAAATGCAAAAATTTTGGGTTTTTCTGAAATTTTATCAAAACACATCTAAAATCTTTTTGGATTTTGTATCTTTTTGACAATAAAAGTAAATTGCAACAAAGTGAAATGCATCAAAGTAAATGAAAGCAGTAAACATTTTGTGAAATCTGGTAAGAGGATCATATCAGTTTTCTGAGAAATCTGATCACAGCGTTGATCTGTTTATTTAATATTATCATTAGAAACAACATGTGACACGACAATTGCTGATATTGTGGTCCACGTAAGCTCACATGCAGACAATTACGCAATGCTTTAAAATGATACAAGTTAAGTGTATTAGACTAACACGATGTGGTGCCCACACACACGACATACTCCCGTATCAAGTAATTGCACAAAGCTTCGTCGTAATGCGTGATTATGCCAGAGTTATCCGTAAAAGTTACAAAGTATATAGCACAGAGGTGTACAGGTCAGCAAATGTTAGTGCATTATTCAGGTATGTCCCTAGCTAGTGATCCGGTATAGAATGTCGAAGGTTCAGATAATCAGAGAACGACAAAGTCTTAAACCCAAAGACAATCCAATCAATAGTCGAGGGGGAGTTTGTAGATGCACGTACTGCGACTAGTGATTGGATCTACAAAGTTAACATGTGTTAAAAAGTGCTGATGGGTTGAAAGTGGAATGCTGATGGGTTGAAGGTGGAAAAAGGGGCGAATGTGGAAATTACACAGAAAAAGTGGGCGAACGTGGAACAGACTGGGCGAATGTAGAATCAAAGTGGGCGAATGTGGAAAGATTCCACATTCGACCATCACAACTGGGCGAACGTGCAGAGCCTATAAATAGATTTTGTGAGTTTTTGAGAGAAAAGAGCCCAAAGCGAGTCATTTAGAGTGTGTGTTTTTGAGGTGTGTTCCAGAGAGGTCTGAGAGAGTTTATGTGTGTGCTAGATTAACTGTAACTGAGTTGTAACCAAGTATTTGAAAGAGTTAATCTATGAAAAGCTTTAAAATGACTTTGATTGTGTTTTGATTTGAGTTTATATCAGTTTGTTCTAAGCTAGGGTTTCCGCACCTGGTTTAGTAACTTGTATGATCATATAATCCTGTTTTCGTGTCAAATCACATCCTCTACAAAGTGGTATCAGAGCGTAGAGGACCATACAACAACAAATTGATAAACTCAGAGCTGATTTGGACATTATTTTCATCAATTCACATCTGTTTTCACATAAAAATGGTTTTTGAGTGTTTTTGAAAGATTTAGAGTTGATTTTGTGGTTAAAATTCAAAATTCCAAGAATTAAAGTTGCTCCAAATCAATTCCGAATCAAAACCTGATTAAGATCATTCAAATTCACAAACTTTTGAAAATCAGAGATCAAAATAACCGTTTTTCAAAGTGTAACCGTTTTTCAAAAACTGATATGGGCGAACCTGGACTGAAATGGGCGAACCTGACACTGTAGTGGGCGAACCTGAGAAATTTTTGGGCGAACCTAGGAGTTTTTGGGCGAACCTGAAAATTTTTGTTGAATTTTTCACTTTCGGGTCACATTTTTCACATTCGGGTGATCGGGGGTACGAACCTGGAATTAAAACGGTCGAACCTAGGTCTTTTTGGGCGAAAGTGGAAGTGTGTTAGTGTGTTTTACTTTCTGGTGAATCTCTACTTTCGGGTGATCTGTTTTTGGGCGAATCTGAATCAAAAGTGGACGAAAGTAGACCAGAACGGACGAACCTAGAACTTGTGTTTGGATATTTTACATTCCGGTCAAAATTCTACATTCTGGTATACTACTTTGGGCGAAAGTATAAGTATCAGGGGCGAACGTAGAATTTAGGGCCTAAAAATTTCGACTGATTTTAGAAAATTTTTGAAATATTTTTGATTGGATAAATGATGGATTACTTATATAGAACGGAAGCGGATATCAGAGCTCTAGTAGAAGCTGATAGAAAGCGACAACAATTACTGAGACAAAATTCTCAAGCTGACTATACTTGGAGATTTCCAATGACACCGAAACCAACTGATGAAATGATACATGTTAACAAGAGTGTTAACAGAGAAGGTGTTCATAGGAATGTTGTATGTTTAGTCAAACAAATGAGACATGATGTTTCCAGTGAATTGTCAAAGAGTGATTTGAGTTCTGATACGAGTTCAGAACAAAGTAAATCAGAACAGAGTGATACCTCAAATGGTGATGCAAAATCTGATAATGGTAATAAATCAGATGATGAGGTAAGTGCTAGTTGTTCTAAATGTGTCAAGTTGAATTGTGAATTGATGACACTTATTGAGGACAAACAGAAACTAGCAAATGAACTAGAAAATTGTAAAAACCAAATTAAAGTTTTTGAAAACAATGAAAAAGATTTGTTAAATAAAATTGAGTCTTTAAAGAAGGAAATGTTAGAAATGAATAAAAGTTTTTCAAAGAATACTTCCACATCAGATTTGGAAATCACAACACCTTGTGTTGCTAATTCTGATTGTGAAGTGAAATCAAAGTCTGAACAGAAAACTGAAAATGTTAAAATAACTTCAGAATCTGAATCTGAAGAAAAACCCATATTCAGTTTTCCTGAAGGAGTTGAAGGATCCTACATGTTGGAAGGACGTGACAAATTGATTTTCAACAAAGATTTTCTAATTGAGAATATCGAACAATCTCTACTTAAATGTATTTTTGTTGATAATATCGATTTGTTAAATCAGTTTAGAAATCAATTTGATCATCTCCATTTTGAACTCAGTCCTAACCAACATGAGAATAAAGAGGATCAAAAGAAAAATGTTGAAAATAAAAAGGGTTCTAAAGTAAAAGAACCAAAACCAAACAAATCGAAAGGAAATGATCAGATGAAAAATTCTTATCAAAAGAATTCAAGAAATTTTTCATCTAGATCATATGACTATTATGATTATTCATATAACTCTCGATTTGATGGTTATTGGGGAAACAACTCACCACAGTATTCTCATGGTTATGTTGAATGGAGAAACTGTTTTGAATGTGGTGAAGTTGGTCATATTGCTGCTCATTGTCCTTATTGGTATTGGGATGACGGGTATGCATATGATTTTGTTGAATATAGGTCTTGTTATAACTGCGGAGAGTGTGGGCATTTAATTGCTTACTGTCCGTATGTTAAACAGAAAAAGACCGAAGTGAAATTTGCTAGAAATTCAGGCAATGTCAGAAAGCCTGTATCCCCAAAACCAATCAAGAAGCAAAAGGGGAAACAGTTTGTGTATGACAATCGTAACAAAATTGCCTTGAATAGAAATGGAGATTGTGGACGGGTTGCTGAGGTAAGGAGGAGTTCTAAGGATAAGCCTAAGAATAACTCTAAACCTGGGTCTTCATCAGTTAAGTCTGAGAAGATTCCAAACAACGTTCAGAAGCAGGTTTCAAATAAGAAATCTGAAAAGTCAAAAAGTAAAACAATTTCAACAAAATCCAAAATAAACTCTGAACGTGTTTGGAAACCCAAAGCACTTTCTAAATCAATAGCAATTTCTACTTCAAATCAATCCATTGAAAAACCAATTGATTTTTCAAAAGGAGAATGGATTGATGTTCCAAGAATTGATGACCTTGGATGACCCATCATTGTGAAGGGATGGGTACCTCTCATGTGCTAATTGTTTAATAAGTGTGCAGATTGTTCCAGACAGACCTATTAGCTGTTCTTTGATAGTTGATAGTGGAGCATCTGTATACAAGCTATTTATTGGAGAGGTGAAGGTCAAGGAAGGGTTATTGAAGAAGGAAAACATGATTTCAACAAAGATGAGAGTGTTTGTAGTCTGTTTCTAACCTGTGAAGCCGGAAAAAGTTGCAATCTCATGCAATTGCTCGCAGGAGTTGGATTTCAATAACAGATACGACAAAATGGTTCTACCAACAGAGATGGTCATGCCTACAGCAAGGAAACATTTGTAGGATGCAACTTCCAATTCTGAACCACTATTGCAAGATTTGGAAACTGTGGACAGACGCAAGGATGCTGCTAAATTAAGGATGGAAGCTTATCAACAAAGTATTACTAAAGCCTACAACAAAAACATAAGGATAAGAAGACTTCAAGAAGGAGACTTAGTACTAAGAAAAGCTTTCCAAAATACGACAAAACCAAGTTACGGAAAGCTAGCTCCTAAATGGGAAGGACCCTACTTAATAGATTCCAAAGCTGGCAAAGGAGTATATTGGTTATCAACGATGGAAGGAGAACTCCTACCAAGAGCTTGGAATGCAATTCACCTGAAATACTACCATGTCCACGGATGCATGTGACTGATCTCTCTGGAAGAAAAACCATGATCCAGATTACTGGTAGGATGAAGGTGAAAGCTGATAGAGATGAATCGTCTCCATATGTAAGTACTTATCCTTAACATATTTCGATCGATTATATTTTCACTAAACACAGTCTAGAAATAGTCCTTCCTGAGAATTTTGCAGTACCATCCTGAAGATGGAACGCTTAGAAGACTAGAGGGTTGGCCACCCTCTCCTCCATTAAGGTGTCCGACACCTTCCTAAGGTCTAAAGGTTTTCACCTTTCTCATTGGGTTAGCAACCTCACCTGGTGCGCACATTGCTCATGTATATTTTCAGGATGGTAGGACCAATCCATGTAAAAGTGGCTGACAATTTCATCATTTTTTAGATATATTTGAGCTCTTAAGGTTTAGACATTTTTCAATGTCTCTTACGTATTTGGTCTAGTCACCAGGGTCTTATCGCCAGTTATTCCTAAGGGCCTTGTCGCTAGTTATCCTTAAGATGCTACATAATGGTCTTGTCACCAAGCTATTATGAATGGACTTGACCCCTGTTTACTTAAAGGCCTAAGTCATCATTAAAATAACAATGTTTGCCTTTATACAGGTTATTATCAAAGATTGTTAAAAGTTTCTTAAAAAAGACTTGTAGACTTAAAGTCTATCTGGATGATAGTACAGTGGGGACATCCTCAGGATAATGAAGTCCATCCTAAGTATGAGGAAAGAAGACGAACTGGGGACATCCTCAGTATAATGAAGACCATCCTGAAGATGATAAAGACATATGAAAAATATCTTCAAGACTTTGATCCTAGAAGACTACTCGATAGAAAGAACATAAAGGTATTATTCATATCATTCCTTTATAATCTAAATGTTTGTTATTGTTTGCAGAATATCTAAAGAAAAAGAACACAAGAGTATAGCGTCAAAAGTTGTTACCATATATTATTAATGCATCATAATCAAAATTGATGTCAACCCTTGGCTTCATCCAAAACCAGGACCTATCCACCAGGGGTCACCATCTATGGTTCGGGTCAATAGAGGATTTGGGGCTTCATCTTGAAACCAAGATCCCTCCACCCCAAACCTTATAATATCCTAAGTTATTACATGCCAAAAGAAAATTGTCTGAAACTGTTCAACCATAAACTACAATCACAATCACAACCACAAAGATTTAAAAAAGTGGTCTCTAGCCTTGTCTTCACATCCTTCATCGCCCACAGGAAGATCCTTCACCACCTCAGCAACCTTGGCATCTGCTTCCTTCACCCCAGCATCCTCAAGATCTTTAACCGCATCCTCAGGATGAGCAACAAGAACAGGCGCATAAAGCACCTCTTTCCCACCTAGGCTCTTAATCTTTTCCTTCCAAGCGTCGATATCCCAGGCATCCTGATTGAACCCTAGATCCTTGGCTTGGAGAGCCATTTTTACCCTGGCCTGAAAGACGAAAATAGTGGAAGACTTTATGAGCCCATTCCTATGATCTTGTGCCTCCTTCTCCTGATCCAACATGGCCTGAGCATGCTCTGCCTTCACTCGCTTCAGTTCAGCCTCCGTCTCTACCAACTTGTTCTCAAGATATTTTATCTTATCACGAGCAATCTTCTGGACATCCTTAAGTTTGTTCTAGGCCTCATGAAGTTCTTTGGCAACAGCATCCAAAGATTTTGACAGATATTCATGACTCTAACAAAGTGAAGAAAGAAAAGGTAAGTGTTTCGCACTTTTTATTACTAACATATCAATGTCATCCTCAGGATAGGTCCATACCTGGAGAGTGAACTGGGAGATCTTGTTCAAAACATCATCAAAGCCTAACCCTGGGTGATAACAGAAGCAGCACTAGCCTTCCTCTTATTCGAGGCAACAACAGCCCTAGATTTAGGCTGGTTGGATGAAGGAATGACCATCTTGGAACTAGATGGTGATGGAGAAGCCACTTTGGTTGCCTTGACATCCAAGTCAAAGGAAGCAGGTTTCTTAGCTGAAAATATGACAAAACAGGGTTAGTAAATAAGTAAAATAATGAACATCCTCAGGATGCAACTTAACATGCTCACCAGACATCTCAGAGGCTTGACTAGCGGTATAACTCTCTTCCACTTCAAAGTTTCTTGCTGATTCAGGTAAGTCGTAAACAGCCTTACACCGAAGATAAACGTCGTTCAGAGGAGAAGCAAGCTTAGCAAACGAAGCACCTGTTAAACAAAAACGTTTCAGAATATTAACAACCTCAGGATGTAACAAAAAAAATTTTATAAACACCTTGAAAAAGCTTTACCACTTTTTAACCAGTAAAGAGGAATCTCATCCCCATGAGGAATAGAGCTCCTCTTTACAAAGAAAAACTTCGTTTTCCAGTTTTCTCAGACTTAACAACATTATACAAAAACGGAGGATCCTCTTCTATAAGCTAAAGGACATAACGTTGAGAACCACGCATCCTCAACTTATAAACATGAGACAGGTCCCCCACTTGAAGATGGACACCATGAACATCGATGATCCTACTACAAACCATCAGTATTGTTGTGGGTGAAAATCTTCAGGATGATTTTACCTTACTTCCCTAATGTACCATCCTCAGGATGCTGAAAGGCTCTGCTGACTTCAGGATGTAACAGTAATTCAGCATGTGCACATCCTGAGAATGAACTAACGAATTAGCTTTCCTATATATGATTGCAGGTACAACTAAGTCATAATATAGAATTATACACGCAGCAAGGTCTATATTATGATCCTCAAGTGAAGAAGTCAAAGATAGAACTGTAACTCATGGTCTATGATTGAAGATGGAGTCAAAGTTGTAACTGATATACATTTAATATCGGCGATAAACAAGGAAACAGTTGGATCATTGACTAGCTGAGGCGAAACCGCTATCCAACGACTACATTCTGTTGAAGACCTCGTCCACTTACTCATCCAACGTTGTACTTTTTTACCAAATTTTAAAGGATCAATTTATGTAAAACAGTGAAAATTGATCATACAAGTCTCTATTCCAGGTGCGGAAACCCTAGAACAGATACAAAATGATAATTGATGAATCAAACACACAGATTAAGCTTTTCAATCAACATTTTCATTAATTACTTGAAGAAATATGAAAATGATTAAGCTTACAAGTAATTCAGACTAACTTTGAATAAACACACACACTAGAGAGCTCTATCCTGACTCACTCTAACAAAATGATCAAAGTTGCATAGAAAAACAAACATTAAGCATAAATAGGTCTGCACATTCGCCCTCAGCGTGAGGTCTGAGGTCGAATGTGGCTTTCCTTCTACCTTCGCCCTTTATCAAAGCACTAACCTGGAATCCTTCTACATTCGTCCTAAACTTTCCACCTTCGCCCCATATAATTTCCAGGTTCGCCCCTACGTTTTTCATCAAAACTAGTTTATATTGCAATCCAAAGCACTAGTCGCACATAATGCATCAACAAACTCCCCCTCGACTATTGCTTGGATTGTCTTCGCACTTCATCCATAACCTTGTTCATCAGCTTCATACGAAGTTGTTTACGTTGATCTTTTGTCATTTCTGGTTCCAATTTCCTCTTCGTCGAACGCTTTGGCACTACATTCACCTTCACACGCTCACCAAGTTTCTCTTCAAGATTGCAACCAGAATTTATATCATAAGCAAAGCAAACTCAAACCACCTGTTGATATTTCTTCGCTTGTTCTGCATCATTGGGGTCACTGTAGATCGGATTGTAGTATAACATGATGATGTCTTCAAAAGTACAGTTTATGAGCCACATTGAGTCAAAAACATGTATTTTTTTGTAAGCATCCTTCGCGCCTCTCAACACTATCACCGCTTCAACATTTCTCCAATCATAATACCAAACAATAAAGTCTGCACTGAAATGCTGTTGTATTGGCATTAGCGGTATCTTCTTCAAAACCACTGGAGATTTGTACTTCAAAGTCACCCTCTTTCTACCCGTCTTTGGATCAATTTCTTTTTGAACTTTCCTTTTTGGGTACTGTGGTTTAAACATATTCCACTTCGTTCTACTCTGCCAAACAAGTTTATCAGCAAACCATCCAACCGTAGTGTTATTCACTGACGCACCAGTCATTTACAAATATCTCTCACCGCCCAGTACGGTAGAGTTAGTAAATCATAGAATCTATAAAAGTATAGAATTCCCTTCTCCCACTTCACAGCAATACATTTCAGACTTCTCAAATACTTCCAACCCAATTCTCTTCCTTTAAACAACTGGTTATGGTATTTGTAGAATCCTCCCTGTGCTTCAGGTTTAGGTCTTTTCTCATCAGTTTCCTTCGGTTTCTGCAACAAAGTCTTCAATTCATCACTTTGTTTAGAAGACGGTTTCTAATTACTATCACCAAACACATTCTCCACAAATTCTTTGCTATTCATCTTAGCTTTGTATTCAGCATCTTTCAAATTCACTTTAGATAAATTTGGGAAAGCTTTATCACTTGTATCTCTGAAGTATTCAGGATATTCTTCATGTGTTATATCCTCTATCTCAATCTCTTCAGTCTCGGGAGTCTGCTTATCATTAGAATGCTTACTAACATCCTTTTCAGGAATGTCTAGAATCATCTGATCAGCCACGATCTCCTCCAGTGTCTTTCCCACTCGCTGCGCAATACCTTCAAGTATTTCTTTGGAAACTGCAGCAGACACCTCTCCCTCTTCTAGATCTGGATCATTATATTCCAATTCAAATCTCATGTCATCAGATTGAAATATCTCAGCAAACTTTCCAGTAAATTCAATTGTCCACTCTCTCTTATTCAACATTTCTCTGTAGTCATTCTTAGCATCATCAAATAAAGCTCTAATCTTCTCTGTCCAAAATATGTCATCATCAGCATCGACATTTTCTCTAGATTTCTTCGAGCTAGACTGACCAGAACTTCCCTTCTTAGTCTTTCTTTCTTCAAAAGTGAATTTGCTTGTATCAACATCATCATCATCATCATCATCACTACTATCTTCGTCATCATCATCCTTTTTCTCACCTGATTTCCCCTCAGCATCATCATTATCATCAGATCCATCATCTGGTTCATCATCATGTTCTTCATCATCAGACGAATCACCATAGTCTAATTTTTCATCCTCTTTTTCTTTATCCTCCTCTCCTTCTTTCAATTTAGGAGCATCATTATACAACTTGTCAAGAAAATCGCTCATTCTCTTATTTTCTTTCTTCAGCTTTTTATTCTCAATCTTTATTCCCTTAATCATCATCCTGTTCCCATTACACTTCTCATCAATCTCATTCTTTTCTTCTTCAAGCTGTTTCAATTTCTTTTCAAGTTCATCTTGATTCGCTTTAGAAGCAACGACAATCTGCAGCATCTTTTCTTCATTCTTTTTGAATTTTTCTATCTGAACTTGTGGTGCAGATATCATCTTCATCATCTTTTCCATCTGTTTGTTCACCTTCTGCATAACATCATCAGAAATGGTTACTTTGGTTTTGGAAGATTCTGCAACAGGAGTTTTCTCTTTCTTCTTGAACAAGTTCAATACATTCTCTAAAGTAGAATCCAGATCAGGAACTACTTCAGGTTCTTTTGAAGTCTTTTTCTGTTTCTTGGTCGTCGGTGATGAAACTTGTGAGGATGTGCCTGCATCTGGAACTTTCTTTCCTTTCAGCAACATCTCAATCTTATTCTCTCTCAGCTTCTTTGTGCTCTCTTTCACATCTCTTTTAGCCATCGACTTATGCTTGGGTTTCTTCAAATTAACAACTAATGTAGAACCCTCAAAATCTTCAGCATCAAGCCCTAAATCACCTTCAAGATCAATTGTCTCCTTTTGCAATTGCTCTTCAACAGCTTTGTTTAACGACTCAGACTCTCCAGCAGCAGTGGCCTTGTGCTTGGAGTTCTTTTCAACAATTCAGCATCGAATCCCGATGTTCATCTTCTTTTGTTTCTTCAGAATCAATAGAAGATTCTTCATCAACTAAACAAGTACCTTTCTTTGCTGTACTCTTCTTTCTGGTTTTCTGCTTCTTACCAGGTTCAGCTTCACTCATCTTTGCCTTACCCTTCCTTTTGGCTCTGTCATTTTTAACTTGTCGCTTTCTTTTGGTTGTTGCATCAGCATGTATCAGTGGTTCATCAGTATCAGATTCACTGTCAGCATGTCTTGCTTTGTTCTCTCCTGGGTCACTGTAACCCAGATTAATCAAATGACCAAAAAGATTCTTATATGGAGGCTTCTCATTGTCAGGAATACCCTTATAACCCTTCATTCTCACCAACGTTCTGATGTTCATGTGATCCTGCCCTAAAACCATTGTAGGATCTTTCATCAACTCCGGATACTTATGATCAAAAATCATCATTAAGAATCTGGGATATAGTAGAAATTTCTTCGACTTCAAACCCTTCAACATCTCTAACATATGATCTAGAATCATCCCAGCTATGTTGAATGGTTTATTCAACGTTAGAGCCACCATCAACGAGCTTAGACTCTTCCTCATCACATAATAACCTCCACTCATAGTGCCAAACACATGGATAAAAACATGAGCAAAATACTTGAATTGCACGCTCAACTTCCCTTTATGTAACGCTCCATCAGTAATCGGACCGTTGTATTTCATTCTCAGAAAGCAAACTCTCTGCTCAGTCCACGATAAACATCTAGGATCAGTATAATCATCATCTTTAATCTTCAATGCTTCTCTGATGTCGTCTTCTGTAATCAAAGCAAATTTTCCTTGAATCTCGCCAACAATAGCAGTCTTAGATTCCCAGTAATCATAACGAGCGTTTCTCCAGAATTCTTCCACAATGTCTTTGTAGATAATAGCAGGTGTTGCAATAGCATGAATAATCCTGCTTTGCTTGAGAAAATCAACTATCCCGGAGAATTTCGTGTTCTTTTGTACGTCTCCCACGAATGCACAACAATTATGAGGAGGTTCGAATGGCCACGCTACTACAACATTCTCAACTGGAGCTTCTTGTTCAAGTATCTCCACGTTCTCAGCTTATGGTTCAACCATTATAATATCTGTATCACAAAAACAGAGAAAATACGTTAAAACAATTAAAAACGTCAAACTTTAAAATTTTGGTATTTTACAGAATCCACATTCGCCCCAATCGTAGGTTCGAATGTACGATTTTTGAAGTACGAAAGTAAAAATTAGGGTTCGAATGTGGAGTTGTAAGTTCAAATGTAAACCAAACTCAAATTCGTCTACCAAAAACCACTTTCGATTATTTAGAAGCCACATTCGACCTGAATTTTCCAGGTTCGCCCCATACGAACTGGTCGAATGTATCTGTTTTTATCCTAAATTTCAAAGTTCTGATTTATGATGTTTTAAACTCTGTTCTTGATTCAAACAACCTCTAATATGACCGACTAAGCAATTTCATCAATCAATCGTACCACTGATTTAGTTATTATTGATTTTATAAGTGATCTAGGGTTCAACACATTCAATCAGTCAATTAACACCTTATTTCAATGAATTAACCCTAGATTAATTAACATTCTCCCCCTAAAATCAATAAAAACTAAAACCTAATAAAAAATTATAGCAAAAACACTCTAAAATTGTCCAACGAATCGGTCCAAGGGTTCGGCGATAATAAACCCTAAAAATCCTTCAAAACAGGTCCATTACCTGTGTATTAGGGATGAAAATGATCAGTATAAGGTCAGGAACAATAGTCAGGAACAAGAAAAATCAGGGCAACAAGGGTTTGAGAGATTGAAATTTTTTGAAAAATCAGAATTAATGACGGTCGAATGAGAACTGGCATTTATATAGGAGCCACCTACGACCTTTCCATATGGGTGAATGTGAAGTCTTTTCCACATTCGTCCCTAATTAAAGACTCGAATGTAGAAAAAAGGTTCGAAAGTAATTTATTAACTTGAACACTCACCATCATCCATATTGAATGGTTCGAATGTAGAAAGTTTTCCCTTTCGACCCAGCGAAGGGGCGAAAGTAAAATGGAAAATGTTAAAAAAATTACCAAATCACAAAATCGAATCCCGTTCAAACATTTTTCAACATTTTAAGGCTCAAATATGCATCTTTTTGTAAAACAAATGAAAATTGCAGAATTGTTAACAAAAACAGTAAATGTTTTGTGATTTCCGGTAAGAGGATCATATCAGTTATTGAGAAATCTGATCACATCGTTGATCAGTTTTATATTATCATTAGAAACAATGTGTGATCCGGTAACTGCTAATATTGTTATCCACATAAACTCACATGCAGACTGTTATGCAGTGCGTTAAAATGATACGATATTAAGTGTATTATACTAACACGTTGTGGTTCCCACACAAACGACATACTCCCGTATCAAGAAATTGCACAAAGCTTCCTCGTAACGCGTGATTAGGCCAATGTTATCCGTTTAGTTACAAGATATATAGCACAGAGGTGTACAGGTCAGCAAATGAATGCAGCAAAGTAAAATGTGCATATATACCAGGTTGAGGCTGATATCAATCACTGATTTTCATCAATTAATTGACACGATGCAATTAATGATCTTTGATCAATAATATACATAAAGTTCCTCAATTCGGTAACTTTTAGGTTTCGCATTAAAGCTCTTTTAGCAAATATTCTGATTGAAACTAGGTCCGTAAATTAAAACGACAAAAGTTCAGTCAGAATATCCTGGATAACCATAACATAACGACCCGAAACCTCAGATTTTGGCAACTCTGTCAAACGAAATTATGGTACTAAGACCATATGCCCATGAGGTGTTCAGCCACAAACGAGTAGTTCGTTATGTTTGTATCACTAATGCACGCAGTAATAAGTCTACGAAGCCTATCAGCATATTACACGAAATCAAACACGCCTCATATTGTATTACATATCTTTAGCATGTGTCAGATCCCCACTGATGTACTATCTATTCCTCTTTTTATCCTGGAAATCATTTTGAGTTTTTCTATTTTTATAGTTTTTTTCAAATTTTTAACCTGCATTACACGTTCAAATTCTCTGCAAAGAAGTTCGTTAGTAGAGCCAAAAATAATATCATCTACATAAATCTGGACGAGAAGCAAGTCATCCCCTGTTTTCTTCGTAAATAGTGTGCAGTCGACCAAGCCTCGTTTGAATCCTTTGAACATCAGGTACGTGCTTAGCTCCTCATACCATTGGCGTGGAGCCTGGTGCAACCCGTACAGTGCTTTGTTGAGAACATAAAACTTATCCCGGTGGATAGGATCTTCAAAGCCTGGAGGTTGACCGATGTAGACCTCTTCCTTGACCACACCGTAGAGAAACGCGCTTTTGACATCCAATTGATACACCTTGAATTTCTTATACGAGGCAAACACTAGAAACATTCGAATAGCTTCTATACGTGCCACAGGTGCATATATCTCGTTATAGTCAATTCCTTCAACTTGATGAAATCCTTGAACAACCAATCTGGCTTTGTTTCTCACGATCACGCCTCTGTCATCTTTCTTGCATTTGAATACCCATTTAGTACCAATCTTCTTCCTATTAGGAGGTAAATCCGTAAGTGTCCAGACGCCCAACTTCTAAAATTGCAACAACTCTTTCTGCATCGCCTCGACAGAAGCATCATCCAAAAGAGCTTCTTTGTATGTCCGTGGCTCAACCTGCGATACATAATATGCAAACGACCAATCATTCTGACAACCAGATTTTTGTATTTTTGCATATAAAGCTAAAGCACCAAAACTTTTTGGTGTGTTAACACTGTGTAGTTGTCCTCGTGTCATAACACTACTACCAGGGTCACCAATAACTTGCTCTAGCAGGTGAATACGATAAATCCGAGATTCCGGATGTTCAGGTACAATCATTCCCGTCTGAGTAGTCAAGTTCTCCACGGCATCCAGATCATTAACCGTGTTTGACGATGAAGCAACATCTGGATTTAGGTTCACTGGCGGTGCCTCTGTTGCATGATCAAGAATAACATCGTCAAACTCTCCATCATCTTCCGATTCTGAAGTATCAAGTGTAGTCGAAGCTTCTTGAAAAACCTCTCCTTCTGCTACAAGAGCATTGGTATCATTTGAAGCTGTTGGAGGAGTTACGGTGATCGGACGCACCAACGGTGAAGTCGCCGCGTTTTCACACTCGTAAAGTAATCGTATAACAGCCTCTTCAACCAAGCTATCTAGATTGAATGATTCAATGAAATCTTTGTAATCAAGCATCCATTCAGGACCATTTCCTTGCACGTTTTGAGTATATCGTTGAACCTCAACATTTGCCCAATCCCCCACCTGTCGAGTTCGTTTGTTGAATACCCGTTTGAGCGGGGTTGCATATCCAACAAAGTATCCCTCTTCAGCTTTCGGACTAAGCTTTTCACCTGGATTCCGCATCGTACACGGAGCCCCAAATGGTTCTAGATACTCCAAGTTCGGCTTTCTTCACTGTTAAGACCCGATTCAGTGTATAACAAGCTGCGTAGATCGCTTCGTTCCAGAACATTACCGGAAGATTTGAATCTGCGAGCATTGTCCTAGCCGTTTCAATGAGAGTCCTGTTTTTCCTTTCAGCGACACCGTTCTGTTGAGGGGTATACGGAGCAGAATATTCATGATGAATTCCTTTGTCTTCACAAAGAGCATCCATCTGCGCATTTTTAAACTCCGTCCCATTGTTACTCCGAATTCTTTTGATCTTTAGACCATAGACATTCTCTAGCTGAGTGAACAGAACTTTCAGATTGTTAAACGTGTCACTTTTGTGTTGCAAACACTTCACCCATGAGAATCGTGAAAAATCGTCAGGTCCGAATAGATCCATGTGCAACCGCTCAAGTGGCATCTCAACAGAGTTTACTTTCTTTAGTTTATGGGATTATTTGTGCTGCTTGCCTTTCTTACAGCTCACACACTTGTCGTTCAAATGGAAATGTCTGACATTAACGCCTTCGACAAGCCCGTTCTTCACTAAATGGTTCATTTTCCTGAGGTGAATATGTCCTATTCTTCTATGCCACATGATAGATTCTTTCTCTCTAGCCTTTGATAGAAAACACGTCACTTGGCCCTGAGTTGTCATCGCCTTCGACATATCAAGAATGTAGAGATTGTTGACTCTTGGTGCCTTCAACATTATCCACTCTTTTGGAATCTTAAAGCCTGGTTTGAGGATATAACAAGATTTGTCGTTGAAATGCACAGAAAATTACTTCTCACATATCTGACTGACACTTAACAGATTGTAATCAATTTGCTTTACATAGGAAATCCTCTCGAAACTCACTATCCCGTTACTCACACTTCCCTCCATTCTGATGTAACCTCCTTTATTTCCCGTAAAAGCAACATATCCTCCATTTATATTCTTCACGTCAAACAATAGTGCTAGATCACCAGTCATGTGGCCTGAAGCTCCACTGTCAACAATCCAAAGACTGCTAACAGGGCCAGCTAAAGCTCCCTGCACACATCAAGTAAACACATTAGTTCTTTCGGGGGACCCAAGCCTGTGTGGTCTTGGGTGTTTGAATATCAGCATTTGGTTTAGAATTGATTTGTTTTATTCATTCAAAACTTTCTCATCTTGAGATTTTCCATTTAATTTTGAGGTAGAAGCACCTGAAGAACCTGTAGATGACCAAGATTGTTCTGAACGTTTCAGAATTCGAATTTGAGATTTTGGAGTCTCAGTGGATTTCTTATAATCATTCTTAAAGGAAACTTTCTTAGTTACCTTTTCTGACTAAACAGAAACAGGTCCAACAGTTGACTTAACAGCTGGTTTTGGTGGAACCTTTTGTCTATCAACCATTGTGTTCACCATAAGTCTCTTAAATGGTTTTTCCATTGCAATCCGGTTTCGACGATCATAATTGAATTGACGGTTATCCCTCTTTTGATAAAAATTGTTTTGATTGTAAAACGGTGTTGGTTGAGGAACAAAATGTCTTTGAGGATAATAATGATTGTCAACCGGCTTTTAATGGATTGCCTCATCTCAACTTCGTGCCTTTTGTGCCTCACGTACGGACAGTGAGCAAGTAAATGCCCTCTCCCCCCGCACTTGAAACATGCACGGTATTCTTCAAACACGTTCTGAGCATGCGGCTTAGCAAACGTATTGATGGCATATTGATCATCAACACATCTGCACCTTAAACTCTCAGGAGCTAGGTCCTTAGAGTATCTGCACCGTTTGGTTTAATGAATTCAGTGACATGAACTTTTGGTTCTTTCGGAGTATCCAGATATAGTTTCGTCAAAATTTCTGGTGGTACTTCATTGGTCCTTTTGTGTTTAGAAAACCAGATAGTACTCTCTTGCCAAATTTTCTCAATTTTAGAATAATTTTCAAATTTTATTGGATACTCCTCGTTAGAGATAATCTTATCGGATCCTTCTATCTGATAAAATACCTTGACGGGTTTGTCACCTGAATCATTCTTAACCACTTTCTTCTCTGGTTGATTGACACGATGAGCATTAGCCACCGGATGACAAAGCTGAGAAGGTGACACTGGTTCATCAGTTACAGCAGTAACTCCCTCATCATTCAAACCTAAAATCGATCGTACATCGGAATTTGGATCTCCAACACTAGTAGTGTTAGATTCATCTTCTGATGCTGTGTCAGATTTTACTGAGCTCTCCGGTGTCACTTGATGACAATTGTGATTTTCAAACATAACTGGAGATGGCACAACTTTGTAACTTGCGGTTTGTGATGGTTCTTCAATGATATGATCAACCACATATGCAATGTGCTTATAGCTTTCAAGCTTTTTGTTGACCTTTTCTGCACAGCACTTGATGGTGGCCATTTCTAACATAGTGTTTTCAAGTTCATTTATATAGCTGTTAATTGCCAATTGTTTTAAAGAAAGTGTTTTCTTTAAGTCAGAAACGTCCTTTTTGTAACCATCAAGCAGTTTGTTTAATTCTTATTTTGATAAGAACCTTGGTTTTGATAGTTTGAGTTAAATGGGTTTCCGTTACCTTGTTTTGTTGGCTGTGTACACTCTCTTTTAAAATAACCTTTACCACCACAGTTGAAACATGTGACTTTTTCTTTGTTGAAGCCATATGTTGTATTTGGAGTAGTGGCCAAGTCAGTTCTCCCGGTTTTCTCAATGAACTCTGTTGCTCTCCTCATGATGCTTGCGAAGGCCCACTGTATATCGATAAGCTCCATTTCTTCTTTATCAATTTGAGCAGAGTCCTCATTGGTTAGATTATTGTTACCAATTTGACTAGCTACTAGACCGTTATATGAAGCAACCATTGCTGAAACCAAAGCAATGGTTGCCTCGTATAACGGCTTAGTAGCAAGTCAAATTAGTAACAACAATTTAACCAACGAGGACTATGCTCAAATCGATAAAGAAGAGATGGAGCTTATTGACATACAATGGGCTTTCGCAAGCATTATGAGGCGAGCAACCGAGTTTATTGAGAAGACTGGGAGAACGGATTTGGCCACAACACCAAACACCACATATGGCTTTAACAAAGAAAAAGTCACATGTTTCAACTATGGTGGTAAAGGTCACTTCAAGAGAGAGTGTACACAGCCTGCAAAACAAGGTAATAGAAACCCATTCAACTCAAACTATCAAAACCGCCAATCTCAAAATCAAGTTTCTTATCAAAACAACAACTATAAAAACCAAAACAATTACCAAAACCGACAAAACACCTCTCAAAACAACCAAAATAGACAACCAAACACAACCAACCAGAATCAAACTCAACCATCACATAACCCAAACAGAACCGTCATTCCTATCACTACACCAAATGAGCAATCACAGAATAACAATCAAAATCAAGCTTTGGTGATTCAGAATGATGAAGGATTTGACTGGACTGATATCCAAATTGGTGTTGAGGAGATAAGACCTGGTGGGAATGTGGCTTGTGTTGCACAACAGGTTGACATTGAGGAGTCGGTGATAGTTGAAAAAGTTGAAGAAATTGAGAATGAGGTTGAGGAATCAGTTGAAGAGATGAATGTTGAGATTGTAACAGTTGAAGATCAGTTTGAACAGAAAAGTTCGGGAGTTGTGATTGACTCAGTCACAGATATTCCTGAAGAAAGTGAGTCAGTATATTCAGATTCAGAGAGTGAATCAGACTCAGAGGCCAGTGTGAATTCTTTGGATGATGACATTGATCAATTGCTGGCTGAAGCTGATTTTCTGAAGACGAGGAAGTCATGCATAGTGGATGATGCCTTTACTAGAATCGACTATTCCAAGTTCTTTGCTGGGAAGGAATCTCATTTCGCTCTCATGGCTATGACAGATCCTCCAAAACAAGTAAGTTCTGAATCTACAACTGACATTACTAGTGATAAGTACTGTGGCACTTGTGATAGATTGACAGAAGAAAATAAGCAACTCCGCGTCCAACGTGATAGTGCTGTGATTAACTGTCAATCTGCTCGCAAGGAAGTTATAGCATTCAACAAAGTGCTTGATGGCTATAAAAAGGACATTTCTGACTTAAAGAAAACTCTTTCATTAAAACAATTTGCAATTAACAGTTACATTGATGAATTAGAAAACACTAAGTTAGAAATGGCCACCATCAAGTGTTTTGCTGAAAAGGTCAACAAAAAGCTTGAAAGCTACAAGCACATTGCTTATGTAGTTGACCATATCATTGATGAACCATCACAAACCACAAGTTATAAGTCTGTGCCATCTCCGGTGCTGTTTGAAAACCACAATTGTCATCAAGTGACACCGGAGAGCTCAGTAAAATCTGACTCTGCATCGGAAGATGAATCCAATACTTCTAGTATTGGAGATCCAAATTCCGATGTAAGACCGATTTTAGGTTTGAATGATGAAGGACTTACTGCTGTAACCGATGATTCGGACACTGAGAGTGAGAAAGTTGAGAACGTGAGTGATATTCCAAAGGAAAATCACATTATCACGAATGAACCAGTGTCACCTTCTCAACATTCTCATCCGATGGCTAACGCACATCGTGTTAAACAATCCAAAAAGAAAGAAGTGAAAAATGATTCAGGTGACAAACCAGTCAAGGTATTTTATCGGATGGATGGATCTGATAAGATTATCTCTGACGAGGAATATCCAATCAAATTTGCTAAGTACTCTAAAATTGAGAAAATCTGGCAAGAAAGTACCATATGGTTTCCTAAGCATGAAAGGTCAAATAATATTCCACCAGAAATTTTAAAGAAATTGTATTTGGATGTTTCTAAAGAACCAAAAGTTCATGTCACCCAATTCATTAAACCGAAACAAAAAGGAAATGGTTTTCTTGAGCCAGCTTACTCTAGGGGCCCAGCTCATGAGAGTTTAAGGCCCAGATGTGTTGATGATCAATATCCCATTAATACGTTTTCTAAGCCGCATGCTCAGAACGTGTTTGAAGAGTACCGTGCATGTTTCAAGTGCGGGGAGAGAGGGCATTTACTTGCTCACTGCCCGTACGTGAGGCACAAAAGGCACGAAGTTGAAGTAAGGCAATCCATGAGAAAACCAGTCGACAATCATCATTATCCACAAAGACGATTTGTTCCTCAACCTGCACCGTTTTATAAACAAAACAATCTTTATCAAAAGAGGGCTAATCGTCAATACAATTATGATCATCGCAACCGGATAGCGATGGAAAAACCTTTGAAGAGACCAATGGTGAACACAACAGTTGATAGACAAAAGGTTCCACCAAAACCTGCTGTCAAATCAAATGTTGGACCTAAATCGGTTAAATCCGAGAAGGTAGTCAAGAAAGTTTCATTTGTGAACGATACTAAGAAATCGACTGAGATTCCAAAGTCTCAGATTCGAATTATGAAACGTTCGGAACAGTCTTGGACACCTAATGGTTCTCCGGGAGCCTCTACTTCAAAATCAAATGAAAAGGTTGAGAAAGTTTTGAATGATCCGAAAAAGATTGTTTCAAAACCAAATATTGATGTTAATGAATCTTTGAAGGGTGATATTCAAAGACCCAAGACCACACAGGCTTGGGTCCCCCGAAAGAACTAACTTGTTTACTTGATGTGTGCAGGGAGCTTCAGCTGGCCCTATTAGCAGTCTTTGGATTGTTGATAGTGGAGCTTCAGGTCACATGACAGGTGATTTAGCATTGTTGTTCGACGTAAAGAATATTAATGGAGGATATGTTGCATTTGCTGGAAACAAAGGAGGTTACATCACGATGGAGGGAAGCGTGAGTAACGGGATTGTGAGTTTCGAGAGGATTTCATATGTAAAGCAGATCAATTATAATCTGTTAAGTGTCAGTCAGATATGCGACAAACAATTCTCTGTGTATTTCGATGACAAATCTTGCTATATCCTCAAACCTGCCTTCAAAATTCCAAAAGAGTGGGTAATGTTGAAGGCACCTCGAGCCAACAATCTCTATATTCTTGATATGTCTAAGGCGATGACGACCTAGGGTCAAGTGACATGTTTCCTATCAAAGGCTACTGAGAAAGAATCAATCATGTGGCATAGAAGGATGGGATATATTCATTTGAGGAAAATGAATCACTTGGTGAAAAATGGGCTTGTCGAAGGCGTAAATGTTAAACATTTCCATTTGAACGACAAGTGTGTAAGCTGTAAGAAAGGCAAGCAACACAAACAATCCCATAAGGTGAAGAATGTAAACTCTGTTGAGATGCCACTTGAGCGGTTGCACATGGACCTATTTGGACCTGTCAAACATAAAAGTCATCTTGGGGAGCTTTATTGTTTAGTTGTTACTGATGACTATTCAAGATTCTCATGGGTAATGTGTTTGCATCATAAAAGTGACACGTTTAACAATCTAAAAGTTCTGTTCACTCGATTGGAGAATGTCTATGGTCTTAAGATCAAGACAATTCGGAGTGACAATGGGACGGAGTTCAAAAATGCACAGATGGATGATCGTTGTGAAAAGAGTTAAGTTCCTTTTCAGTCCTTGTGGTTTGTTCAGAAAATCTATTTCAGTCCAAAAGATTTTTTTTTGTCTTTTTTAATCCAATAGCTTAGGTTTGGTATCTATTTTGATCCATTCCACTAACTCATCCATTTTCTTTGTCATTTTTAATCCAATAGGTTAGGTTTGATATCTATTTTGGTCCATTCCACTAACCCCATCCATTTTCTTTGTTAATTTCTTAAGAAAAGACCAAAATGCCCTTATAATTAAAAAAATAATATATAAAAACCCTAAATTCTATTCAACAATATTAATTTATAAACCCGATTATATTAAACTTAATCATATTTTATGGTTATCTCGGAAGAAAAAACCGGGTGGATATTTCACATCTTCTGTCACTCTCAACTCCTTAAAATTCCGACCGATTTTCAACTCATTAACTTAAATGGAAAACCACAAATGATGTGACGATTTTGAACTCATAGAAATTTATGTGTTTTTTTTATCATGTGCTAGTAAATTATTGATATTTCAAATTTTCCACCTCTATTGATTTTTCCATTAATCACCTCAAATTTTCTAGTTGTTAATCCATCACACAAACTGAAATACAGAAGAACAAATACTAAACATGTGTTTCTTTGCCGATTAGTTTGTCGTTCTTGATTTAGACATCTAGTATTCGTTGTGTATACGTAAACAAGAGGATCCAGATCTGACAAAAAAATAAACAAATTTGAGCGAAAGAACTTTAATGGCAACTACTAATTCGCAGTATAAGCTAACAAACATCAACAATCTCCATCATTAAGTACAATTGTATAAATAGAAAAATCGGTCGGAATTTTAGGGAGGTGAGAGTGACAGGAGATGTGAAATACTCACCCGGTTTCTTCTTCCGAGATAATCATAATATATGATTAAATTTAATATAATCGGGTTTATATATTAATGTTGTAGAATAGAATAGGTTTTTTATATATTAATTTTTTTAATTATAAGGGCATTTTTGGTCTTTTCTTAAGAAATTAACAAAGAAAATGGATGAGGTTAGTGGAATGGATCAAAATAGATACCAAACCTAAACTATTGGATTAAAAAGGACAAAGAAAATGAATGAGTTAGTGGAATGGACTAAAATAGATACCAAACCTAAAGTATTGGATTAAGAAAGACAAAAAAAATCTTTTGGACTAAAATAGATTTTTTGAGCACACCACAAGGACCGAAAAGGAACATAACTCTTGTGAAAACAAAGGAATTCATCATGAATATTCTGCTCCGTATACCCCTCAACAGAACGGTGTCGCTGAACGGAAAAACAGGACTCTCATAGAAACAGCAAGAACAATGCTCGCAGACTCGAATCTTCCAGTAATGTTCTGGAATGAGGCGATTAATACAGCAAACTATACACTAAATCGGGTCTTAACAGTGATGAAGTTTGGCCAAACTTCTTATGAACTGTTGAACCGACGAAAGCCGAACTTGGAGTATCTAGAACCTTTTGGGGCTCCGCATACTATGTTGAATTCAGGCGAAAAGTTTAGTCCGAAAGCTGAAGAGGGATATTTTATTGGATATGCAACCCCGCTTAAACGGGTATTCAACAAAAGAACTCGACAGGTGGAGGATTGGGCAAATGTTGAAGTTCAACGGTATTCTCAGAATGTGCAAGGAAATGGTCCCGATTGGATGTTTGATTACAAAGATTTTTTTGAATCATTCAATCTAGATAGCTTGGTTGAAGAGGCTGTTATCCGATTACTTTACGAGTGTGAAAACGCAGCGACTTCACCATTGGTGCGTCCGATCACCGTAACTCCTCCAACAGCTTCTAATGATACCAATGCTCCTGTAGCAGAAAAAGAGATTTTTCAAGAAGCTTCAACTACTTTGGATACTTCAGAATTGGAAGATGATGGAGATTTTGATGAAGCTATTCTTGATCATGCAACAGAAGCACCGCCAGTGAACCCAAATCCAGACGTTGCTTCATCGTCCAACACGGGTCATGATCTGGATGCAGTAGAGAACTTGACTACTCAGACGGGAGTTATTGTACCTGAACATCCGGAATCTCGGATTCATCGTATTCACCCGCTGGAGCAAGTTATCGGTGACCCTGGTAGAAGTGTTATGACGAGAGGACAGCTACGAAGTGTCAATTCACCAGAAAGTGATGAACCGGTCGTCACGGGTCATACAAAACCTAAATAACCTAGGTAGTTAGGGTAAATAGGGTATCGAATCCAAGGAGCGTGTGGTTAGTGAATGTTATTTAGCTGATTAGAAAATGTTGGTTATGAAGATGCTATGTTAATTATGAAGATTGCAATATGTTCATTTAAGACTTTGGTTGAAAGAGGTTTTGATTAAATTAACAAAACTTGAAATTAAATTATAATAAAAATGATGGAGAACAATTTAGGTTGTAACAATTAATTAAAAACACCACACCTAGGGTTCAACAATGAAGCTCCTTTCTTGTTACCTACATAAATTCTTACCCTTCTCTTTGACATCAACCAGGAAGCAATTGAAATATTTATTCAACAAAACAAACATACTAGAATAAAACACGTACACACAACTCACGCACACTCACAAAACACTCAAACATAAATAAAAATGATCATGCCCACACGAATAATATAAGAAGGGAAAGAATACATGGACCTGATCAACGGGTTGCCTCCCGAAAGCGCTAAGTTTAAGGGTCTTCAGCCGGACCACACCTTCTTTGTCTCTCATGGTGGTTTAAGTGAGCATTTTCCCACCGAGTTTCCAACATATGCTCGGTTGTTCACTTTCTGTTCCCCAATCTGTTCCTTTTCCATCCACTTGTCCATCAAATATATGCATGAAAGCTTTATCCCACATTTTCCTACCGAGTTTCCAACATACACTCGGTAGTCTATATGCCAAATCCACAATCGATTCCCAATTGGCATGAGAATTTGGTGATTTTTGTTGTGGGGCAATTTTACAATAAATTGCCCAATATCCTCCCGGCTCACCTTGATCTTCTTCATCTTTGAACCTCCATCCTCCACTTTGTTGGATGCCATAATCAACACGGGATGAGATTCGTGAGGAACTTTCACCTCAGCCACCAGATCTTCATGAGATACTAAGTCTTCAGTTGGGGTTAACCATTCAGAAAGACTTGCAGTATCTTCATCTATATCAGCATAAACCACTACACCACTAGCCAACTCATCATGCTCACTTTTAAGTTGGGAGATTTCCTCAACTAGTTGGCGAACCTGCATAACCAAAGCTTCATGAGCTTTTTCTCTCACTTCATTTCCCTGCTTTGTCTCTTTTATCATATCTATGATAGCATCAAACTTGGAATCTCGTGAGTTTTGAGGTTCTTCATATGCCGGCTGAGGATATTCATTGTGGTGCATATTATATTCTTCTTGGTAACTTGAAAATGGCTCATCTGCGGATTCATAACCTTCATAGCCCCAATTTGAATTATAATTGTGGTTGGCTTTTGGTTGGTAATTTTCTTGGCGTGGCTTTGCCCTATAACCAGACATCAATTTTTCTTTCCAATACTCTGGATTACTCCAAAATACTGGGCAATCTTCACTTATGTGAATTTTCCCACAACAAAAACAAGAATGATCTTCCGGTGGTGGAGGCGGTTTAGAGTGTGGATGGCGTAATGTGTATTGTACGGGTCGTTGGTTGAGATATTGGTTGTTATTGGAGTTTTGAGGTGGGTTGTAATAATGGCCATGTTGTCGTGTGTATTGTCGGTTTTGGTTTTGTGGATGTGATGGAGTTGGCCGATTGATAATTGGTTGCAAGTAGCCCTCATGTTCCTTGTATGCTTGAATTCTCTCACAGGCCACTGGACAATCTCTCCACAAATGATATGGGCTCCCACAAGAAGGACAAGTACTATCATCATCTACCCAATACATGGTAATGATGACGATCAAGTCTCACTAAATTCCCAATATTCGGATTTTTCACAAGTGGCATGCATGCATTATCTGTCACCAGCACACTTAACACACCACACGTAACAACGAACAAAAAGAGGTAGCAAAGACAAGAATTAAACAGTTCATCACAAAAATCCACTAAAATCACAAACACCAAGAGCACTAGCTCCCCGACAACGGCGCCATTTGATGAACCGGTCGTCACGGGTCATACAAAACCTAAATAACCTAGGTAGTTAGGGTAAATAGGGTATCGAATCCAAGGAGCGTGTGGTTAGTGAATGTTATTTAGCTGATTAGAAAATGTTGGTTATGAAGATGCTATGTTAATTATGAAGATTGCAATATGTTCATTTAAGACTTTGGTTGAAAGAGGTTTTGATTAAATTAACAAAACTTGAAATTAAATTATAATAAAAATGATGGAGAACAATTTAGGTTGTAACCATTAATTAAAAACACCACACCTAGGGTTCAACAATGAAGTCTAAGGTTATCACAAATGTAGTGCAATTGGTGTTAACGGGGTGATTGTTCAATAGGCTTAGGTGTCAAGTTTCATCGACATTCAACAATGGACTAAACTACACTTCATTACCTAGAACATACAACCCTATGTTTGTGTTAGAGCAAGAAACCATGTTCATGACATTAGAAATTGGCACAAGATCAATTAACTAAAATGACTCCAACATAAGATTAATCACAATCCAACACGATAGTTCAAACACACAATAACACAATTAAGAGTTTAAAGAAATACCCAAATGTTTAAACCCTAGAACTTCAATTGTTTACTTCCTAAGCATGATACAAAGAGACTAGCCACTCATGGCCATGGAGCTTGATTCTTCAATGATTGGGTCTTGAATCTTGAAATCTTGAATGATAGAAGGATTTGATGTTCTTCAATGATATGGAATGATTAGGGTTTGATAAGATGGATTGGTAATGATAGAGATCCCAAATTATGAGCCTTCAAGCTGTTTAAAAGCCAAAAAAATCGAAACTTCCATTTTGATACGCATTAAAAACATTAAACCCAAGTTTGACTGCAGGTGCTGTAGTCTACGCCACTTCTGGCATCGCCTACGCAAGTCCCGTAGGCGACGCCAAAAGTGTTGTAGGCGACGCCATGTCTGTTTTGGCTACGGGATTTTGATCTGGCCTACGGCATTTTGGTCCCCTTCTCCTACGCGAGTGCTGTAGGCGACGCCAAAAGTGCTATAGGCGACGCCAGCTTGTCCCGGACACCCATTTCAGCTTTTCTTGTTCGGTTTATCACTCCTTGTGCTCCCGAGATGTTCCAAAAACTCCAGATTTGCACCCTTTTTGTGTTAATACCTGAAAATCATAAGACACATCAAAGTAGTGCTATTCCATAATCATTTATGCATTAATCAATCAATTTAGCTTTGTTAATTCTCGAGTTTTTACCAACCTATCAGAAAGTTTTGGTGCTTTAGCTTTATATGCAAAAATACAAAAGTCTGGTTGTCAGAATGATTGGTCGTTTGCATGTTATGTTTCGCTGGTTGAGCCGCGAACATACAAAGAAGCTCTTTTGGATGATGCTTGGGTCGAGGCGATGCAAGAGGAGTTGTTGCAATTTCAGAAGTTGGGCGTCTGGACACTTACAGATTTACCTCCAGGAAGGAAGAAGATTGGTACCAAGTGGGTATTCAAATGTAAGAAAGACGATAGAGGAGTGATCGTAAGGAACAAAGCCAGATTGGTAGTGCAAGGTTTTCATCAAGTTGAAAGAATTGACTACAATGAGATATATGCACCTGTGGCACGCATAGAAGCTATCCGAATGTTTCTAGCGTTTGCCTCGTACAAGAAATTTAAGGTCTATCAAATGGATGTCAAGAGTGCGTTTCTCTACGGTGTGGTCAAAGAAGAGGTCTACGTCGGTCAACCACCGGGCTTTGAAGACCCTATCCACCGAGATAAGGTTTACGTTTTAAACAAAGCGCTTTACGGGTTGCACCAGGCTCCACGCCAATGGTACGAGGAGCTAAGCACGTACCTCATGTCGAAAGGATTCAAACACAGATCGGTCGACTGTACTCTGTTTACGAAGAAAACAGGAGATGATTTGCTTCTCGTCCAGATTTATGTAGACGATATTATTTTTGGCTCAACTAACGAACTTCTTTGCAAAGAATTTGAACGTGTTATGCAGGAAAAGTTCGAAATGAGTGCGATGGGCGAAATGCAATTTTTCCTCGGCTTGCAGGTGGATCAAAGACCAACGGGGATCTTTATTCATCAAACCAAATACGTATCCGAAGTCTTGAGCCGGTTCCAGATGAAGGATTCCAAGCCGATGGACACCCCGATCCAACCTAATCACGGGATTGGTGTTGACGCTAAGGGGGAGCTGACTGACCCATTTACATACAGAGCAATCGTCGGATCTCTGATGTATCTAACCGCATCAAGGCCAGACATAATGTTCGCTACATGCCTCTGCGCAAGTTTCCAATCGAAGCCGAAACAAAGTCATCTGACAGCGGTCAAGCGTATCCTTAGATATCTGAAGGGTTATCCGTCGAGAGGACTATGGTACCCTAATGACGCTAATTTTGACTTTATCGCTTTTAGTGATGCAGATTGGGCGGCTATGACAAAGACAACAAATCCACGACAGCTGGATGCCAGTTTTTAGGAGCAGGTTAGTCACCTGGCAGTGTAAGAAGCAGACTTCGGCCGCATTATCTACTTGCGAAGCAGAGTACGTAGCAGCCTCGAGTTGTTGCTCACAGGTTCTCTGGATTCAGCATCAGATGGTGGATTACGGTTTGCAATTTCTTAAATCCCCTATACACTATGATAATGAAGCCGCAATTGCATTAACTAAAGACACGGTCAATCACTCGAAAGCTAAACATATCTGGATTAAGTATCACTTTATCCGTGATTGTTATGCAAAAGAGGTGATTGATATGGTCAAAATCCACACTGACTATCAGAGAGCGAATCTTTTCACAAAAGCTTTTGATAAATCCAGATTCGATTATCTCTTAAAAGTAAATGGTATAAAAGAAAAACAAGACTGATCATCACCTCGGTTTTTTGCTTTTTAGTTTTCAAATTTTCTTTAAAGATTTTACAGTTTTTCAGTAAAATTCAAAAACCCAAAAATATGGTTTACATTTTAGGGGGAGTCTTTTATCAGAAAAACCAAAAACATTGAAAAATTCAAAAAGACATAAAAATAGAAAAACTCAAAATGATTTCCAGGATAAAAAGAGGAAATGATAGTACATCAGTGGGGATCTGACACAGGCTAAAGATATGTAATGCAATATGAGGCGTGTGTTGACTTCGTGTGATGTGCTGATAGGCTTCGTAGACTAATAACTGCGTGCATTAGTGATACAAACATAACGGACTACTCGTTCGTGGCTGAACACCTCATGGGCATATGGTCTTAGTACCGTAATTTCGTTTGATAGAGTTGCCAAAATCTGAGGTTTCGGGTGGTTAGGACCGGCGAACGCGTAATCCGACAATCACGGGGTTTATACTAGAGGTGCGGAATCCCTCTAATATGTTCTAATAACAGATACGATAATGAAACGATGATAAACGAGTAATTACTACACACACACGGGTCAAAAGATTATAGATTAATCACTAAAACAGAGCTCGAGTGTTTACGATGATCAAATCAGACGTCTCAGACTAGAGGAGGGTGTTTGGAGAGTGTGTGAGGCAAGAACTGAGCTCTAGGGTTGAGAATAGGCCTATTTATACATCCCGGGTACGACCAGACCTTAACAGGCGATTAGCAAGGCTATAAGACATGTTAACATAGGCGATTGGGCCTAATCGCCTGCTACAGTTGTGTGGTATAGCCCTAATCGCATGCTACAGTGGTATTGTATAGCCCTAATCGCATGCTACAGTGGTACCACATAGGGCTAATCGCCTGCTACAGTGGTGTGGTATAGGCTCCTAATCGCCTATACCACTCCCTAATCGCCTGATGCCTCTCGAACACCCCAAAACGCATATAAACGTCTCCAAACACCCCGAAATACGTCCAAACATCCTATATACTAGCCTAGGGACATCATGTACTAACAGACTCCCCTTTGGAGCAGGCTAGTATACGATTACGAGCCATAAACTGCTCGATTAACCTAGCCAACGACCTATAGAGACCTATCACTAGCTAGGGACATACATATAATGCAATTACAGACTCCCCGTTCGACCTAGCTAGTGATTTACAGACTCAACCTATCATCTAGCTGGGGATACACAAGAAGTGCATTTACAGACTTCTCGTTGGACCTAGCTGGAGATACACGGTCTTCGAGTCCTCAAGTCTTCATGTTCAGCATTCTTCAACTTAGGGTGACACCGCAATGTATAACCTCTGAAGACTTGAACATATCAACTGATTTGAGCTTTAGTCGTGGCTTCATAAGATCTCGTCTTGGTCGTCGATTTGCTTCGATAACTTGGGAGGAAACAATCTGGTTTCTCTGAAGATGAAATATCGGGTTCGTGGCTTCATAAGATCTCGTCTTGGTCATCACTTTCATTTCTTGACTCCCATTTTCTTCAGCTTCGATTGCTGGAGCTCTACCACGATCTGGTTTCTCTGAAGATGAAATATCGGGTTCTTGCCGTTCAGGATGATTTTGTTATTCAGGTTCGGGCCTTGTTCAGCTTCAAGCCTAGTCGTTTGAAACATTATATGCACAGTCATTGTGTCTGATCCTGCAGGAAAGATTAATAAAACTGCACACAAACTACAGCTTGTATTAGATACGACAAATAATCCGGACTCAATCAAATTCTTGAAGTTTATCATTTGATGAACTTTCAAGATTTGTCCATTTTGACCACCAATTTGAGAAAGTAGTCATTCTCCCCCTGAACATTTAGATCTTTTCAAATTTCACCTTGAACTCTCACGATTGACAATTTGTGACCCTGAAAGTGATATTTGACCCTTGAATTTTGTAAAATTTAGATTTTATTTGTGTTTCGGCTTCGGATCTGAGATTCCAATTGAAGAATACTTGTATTCCAACATCGGTCAATCAAAAATAAAGACAAAATAAAATCTTTTTGGTTTTTTTTTAAGATAATCAACCAGAAATTAAAAAATGCAGGAAAAGTTAAAACTATTCAAAAGCATATTTTTGAGAGTTTCATCTGTTAGGGAAACATATCAGTGTACAGACTAATCTAGAACTCTTATGTGTTCAGTTTTAATTCAAATTACCAATAAGCATCCTACAACAACTGCCAGCATTGTTGTCCACCTAAACTCAAAATCAAGTTTTATCGCTAGACACTTTAGATACGTTAAGGTAATATTAAGACTGATTAAAGGTGTTCCCCGCACACGCGACATATTCCCGCGTCAAGGCATGCACAAAGCTTCCTCGTAACCGGTGAATAAGCTGTTGTCATCCGTATTTACAAGGAATGGACTCAGTGGTGATCAGGTCTGCAAGAACGCTGCAGCAGAGAGACCAGTGAGATCCAGACCAGGGTTCAAGTCAAATACCGTATATTATTTGATTTTTCACGTTACGATGCTTTAGGTATATGATTGATTTGATACCTTAGAGCGATTCTCTTCGAGAATAGGGTTTTGGCATTCACGATCTTTTTGCTCTTATAGGATTCCCAGACGTCTCCATGTCAGAATTTATTCTATTTTTTTTGTTTTTTTGTTTTTTTTTTTTTCTGGGAATGGCAAAGAGGTGTCTCAGTTGTAGGCTGCGAACCCAACGTACGTCACTTATGCCACCCCGTTTTATTCTGAGAGACGTCCAGTTCACCCCGGATGTACCAACCTCTTAAAGACCAGAAGCCTCGGATTTTGGCATTCTATCAACAAGATTTAGGCTTTTAGACCATATGCCAACGCGACGTTAATCCACACAATTCTCAGTTGATTTAGGTTTATATCACCGTGCCGAGCTTGGAAATGATTTTGAGCCTACCAACACATTATTGTAGAGGCTACTTATCAGATCCAATATTTTTAAGATGATAAAAGTCCAGACAGTCCGACTGATTGGTTAATATCATCTTCCCAATTTTCACCAAAGAAACTCATTTTTGCATTTTTCATTTTTTTTTTCTGATGTTTTTGTATTTTTCTGAATTTTCTCCCCCTAAAAATTTAAAAATTTGCAAAAAGAATTTTTTTTTTTAAGAAAAATATTAAAAATGATTTTCCGATGTGGTTTACTCAGATTTTCCCAAAATGCCTTTTACCTCTCAAAGATAGTCAAATTTAAATTTGTCAAATAGTTTGGTAAAACTTTTGGCAATTCGGTAGTCAGTGTGGACATAAATAATCACTGGATCCTTAGTGATTGTTATGGAAGTTACACTATTAATAAGAAGATGAAGGTGATAAGAAAATGCAAACCGTAGTCAAGCATGTGAGTAGAAGTATCCAAAGATAACCTGGAAACAGCAGCTCAATGCAGCCACCTGATTCGGCTTCACAGGTTGCAGGAAACACATGTGACGACCTCCCAAGAACTGATATCCACCCGTTGCGGATCCAGCTTCAATATTGTAACCACCATAAACAAATCCACTAAAGTCAACGAGATCCAGCTTATCGCCATTTGGGTACCATAGACCTTTGGTCGGTAACCCTTTAGATAATGAAGGAACCGTTCTGCAACAATCACCCAGTCCACTCTTATTCATTACTGACATCCGTTGTTAAGTCAAAACACTGGGTCTTGAATTATTCTTATCGAGCATCTTCTTTTCTTTATTCTTCTTTGATAACAAATCCCCTCCATAATTGTCTAAGGTTTCATATCCTCCTGAGATATTCTGATCAATTTACTGGAGCAATATGACACCTATTTTGTGCTAAGATGCCCCACTGTCAACAATCAAATGACTGCTGATAGTTCCTCCTGAAACACCCTGCACACTCGTTCAAAGATTAGTTCTCGAGGGGGACCCAGGCCTTGACCATCTCTGGTCGGCCTAGGTCATCAATTATAGGCAGCTCCATCCATTTACCATGAGAAGTAGGTGTTTTCTCATCAACAACAGCTGATGTAGATGGTGCTAATGAAGTAGATAAACTCACAGATGGTGCTTCAGCTGCTTTTGGCTTCCAAATCTGGTCATGCTTAGCCTTTACAGGTCTTTGCTTCACAGATTTGGGTGGTACCTGAGACTTCACCTTTGGGTCAGCCGGTGGCTTTGCCCTTTGGTTAGTCTTTGGACCTGCTTTTGGGCCTCTCTTGGGTTTTGCAACCTTAGGTGGAGCCTTGGAGCTTGATTCCTGATCAGCTTTAGGCTTTGCACCATCAACAACAACCCTTTGTTTCTTTTTCACATTCTTTGGTGTCACCTGAACTTGTTGTTTAGGTGTCTTGTATCTTTGGTTGTTGTATTTAGGGGGCTTAAGTGCTTTTCCTTTTAACTTTCTCATATAGGGACAATTAGCAATCAAGTGTCCAACCTCGTTACATTCATAGCATGACCTCCACTCCTCATAGTACTGAGGTTCATACCGTGACTGTCTCGAGCTAACCTGAGAAAACCTAGGGCTACAGCTCCCTTGTGAGCTTCTAAATCGAGAGGTACTCGGATATGAATCATAATCAGATGATATTGGTGAAAAACTTCTTTGATGATTTTGAAGAGAATGTCTCATCTGATCAGTACCTTTCGATTTGATGGGCTTAAGTTCATTGATCTTGGGACCCTTTTGATTTTTCCCAGACCGATTCTGTTGATTCACACGTTTGGTGGGTTTGTGTTCAACATGTTTCTTCTAATCAACTAGTTTTCAGATATGAGCTTCAGTAACTGGTATTTCCTCAAAAATATGTTTAATTAAGGATTGATCAACATTATTAATAGGAAACTCTTTACCAGAAAACAATTTGTCAGATCCCACCAGCATATACAGCCTTCCGTGCCTTCAGGAAACTGAAAATGCTTCTTTTCCGTCTCAGGTTCACACAAAATGTGATTTTTAATAGAGCGATGTGAACCTGATTGAGCCTTCTCAGTTTCCTGGGATTCTTTATTAGAATCCTCAAGGTCTGCCTCCGGTAAGGCCATTGGTTTCAATTTCACTTTCCGTCTATTTACAGAACGTTTATTGTAACCAAGTCCTTGATTTTCTTCTTGCCGAGACTGGTTTTTAAGATCAACATCATTTTTACTTAGCACAAACTTTGCAAACTGAAAACCATCTAGCTTATGTTGGGCTTTTTCATAATCAGATTTTGTTTGCGCTAATTCTTTCTTTATTTCCTCAAGAGTTTTAGAAAGCTCAGAATTTTCTTTCATTAAAATTTCAGTTAAGTTTTTAAGCTCCATTTCATTTGCTTTCAAAACTTCATTGATGGTTATACAATTAGCTAGATCGCAAGTAAGGGTCTGGTCGTTTTCAGACAGCCTTTCAATCGTACTTTGGAGTTCGGCACAGTTAGAACAGACACACCTGGACGATCCTTGTGCAATAGGCTCAGTTCCATGCTTGATTTGAACTCCAACTTCTGGATTTTGATCTTCAACATCTTCATCTTCTGATTCACTCCTTTCAGAAGTTGAACAATTTGCATCAGTTCTGTTGATTTCTTCTGAACTTCATTCAGGATATTGTTCACTGGATGATGATTCACTATCTGCATCTGTACTCTCTTCTAAGATTTGAGCACTCTCTGACGCTTCTCCCGATTCCACAGTCTCTACTCGTTGAGCAAAACACGCAATTTTCCCATTAACACCTCCCATGAGTTGTGTCTTCTGGTCAAAGCCTTTCTTAGCAAGCACAGTTAGTACACTCGCGTCATTCGTGTTTGCTAGGACATAGTGAATTGCAGGAGTAACCGAAACCACAACTGTTTCTTGATTGTTTTGAACATTGTTAAGTTGTCTGGTTTGATTCGGTTGACTTTGACTAGCATCTGACGTTGATTTCCTCTCCAGATGGGCCCACGGATTACATCCGGAACTCCTCTGTTGTTGTCGTTGTTGGGCCGGTTGGGTGTTCATTGAAGACGCGAAAGCCCATGGTTTGGTTGCATTTGCCATTATGAAAGCCTTGTGAAAAAGTCAACTCTTGGTCAACAAAAGTCAAACTTCGGTCAAAGACGGTAAACACCCTTTTTTTAAGTCAAACTTGGTCAACGAAAGTCAACTTTGGTCAACACGAGCCAAACTTAGGTCAATTTTAGGTTCAGCAAGTCGAAGGTGATTAGGAGTTGTAAATGCTAGCTTATACGTGATTACGCGTAATTGCTAGTGAATAGTTGAGTGATTTCTCGTAATTGCTAGTGAACAGTTGAGTGATTAGGGATTTAGGGGCGATTGGGTCACACCACGTGATTAGCAGCCAATCACATGCACTATTCACGCGATTGGGCTAATCACCAGTACTATTCATGCGATTACAAGGCTAATCACTAGTACTATTCACGCGATTGGGCTAATCACTAGTACTATTCACGCGATTGGGCTAATCACTAGTACTATTCACGCGATTGGGCTAATCACTAGTACTATTCACGCGATTGGGCTAATCACTAGTACTATTCACGCGATTGGGCTAATCACTAGTACTATTCACGCGATTGGAGGTCCTAATCGCCTGATCTGATCTGCAAGTTCACTTTTGCTCAAAATTTACCATTTTTGCCTCAAAATCTTATCCAAAACAATGTGTTTTGATCCCAAATGATTAGACAAGTTACCAAAACAGTTTTAGAACAAAACCTGATAAAAAACACACGTTTTTAACCGTAAACACACACTAAGATTTTGAAAAATATGGGTTTTTCATAAAAACTCAAAGTTTCAAAATAAGAACAGGTTTTTGATTAAAAATCTTAACTTTTACACCAAAAACAACCTGTTTTTACTCGTTTTTGCTATTAAAACACCCGTGATAAGAGCCTCGGCTCTGATACCACTTGTTAGGACCGGCGAACGCGTAATTCGACAATCACGGGGTTTATACCAGAGGTGCGGAATCCCTCTAATATGTTCTAATAACAGGTACAAGATTGAAACAATGATAAACGAGTAAATACTACACACACACGGGTCAAAAGATTATAGATTAATCACTAAAACAGAGCTCGAGTGTTTACAATGATCAAATCAGACGTCTCAGACCAGGGGAGGGTGTTTGGAGAGTGTGTGAGGCAAGAACTGAGCTCTAGGGTTGAGAATAGGCCTGTTTATACCTCCCGGGTACGACCAGACCTTAACAGGCGATTAGCAAGGCTAATCACCTGCTACAGTTGTGTGGTATAGCCCTAATCGCATGCTACAGTGGTATGGTATAGCCCTAATCACATGCTACAGTGGTATGGTATAGCCCTAATCACATGCTACAGTGATATGGTATAGCCCTAATCACATGCTACAGTGATATGGTATAGCCCTAATCACATGCTACAGTGATACCACATAGGGCTAATCGCCTGCAGCCTTTCTCACACCCCGAAACGCGTATAAACGTCTCCAAACACCCCGAAATACGTCCAAACATCCTATATACTAGCCTAGGGACATCATGTACTAACAGACTCCCCCTTGGACCAGGCTAGTATACGATTACGAGCCATAAACTACTCGATTAACCTAGCCAACGACCTATAGAGACCTATCACTAGTTAGGGACATACAGATAATGCACTTACACGGGTCGTTATGTTATTTTTATCCCGGATATTCTGATTGAACTTTTTTCATATTAATTCACGGACCTAGTTTAATCAGAATATTTGCTAAAAGAGCTTTAATGCCAAAACCAAAAGTTACCGAATTGAGGAACTTCATGTTTATTATTGATCAAAGATCATTAATTGCATCGTGTCAATCTACTGATGCAAATCAGTAATTGATATCAGCCTCAACCTGGTATATATGCACATGTTACTTTGCTGCATTCGTTTGCTGACCTGTACACCTCTGTGCTATATATCTTGTAACTAAACGGATAACTCTGGCATAATCACGCGTTACGAGGAAGCTTTGGGCAATTTCTTGATACGGGAGTATGTCGTGTGCGTGGGAACCACAACGTGTTAGTATAATACATTTAAATCGTATCATTTTAAAGCACTGCATAACAGTCTGCATGTGAGTTTATGTGGACAACAATATCAGCACTTGTCGAGTCACACATTGTTTCTAATGATAATATAAAACAAATTAGATCAACGCTGTGATCAGATTTCTCAAAAAACTGATATAATCCTCTTACCGAATATCAGAAAACATTTATTGCTTTATTTTACATTTGTGCATTTTAGTTTGTTTTTCCAAACAGATACAAAACTCAAAAAGATTTTAGGTGTGTTTTAATATAAATTTCAGAAAAACCAAAAGTTTTACATTTCTGCGTTATTTTAGATAACCGACGGTGTTTGATGGTCATTTTCTGAGATTTGATGAAACAATCTGAGCTTTGTATTATTTAAACTTGAAAGAATGAATCTTTGAGGATAAATGTGTTCAAAAATGTTTGAACGGGATTCGATTTCGTGATTTGGTAAAAATTTTCAAAATTTTCCATTCACATTCGCCCCTTAATTGGGTCGAATGTGGAAAATTGTTTCACTTTTGAACTTTGAATTTGGACGGAGGTGGGTTTTCCATTTGAAAGTTTCACTTTCGTGTTAAGTTTTCACATTCGGGTCACTAAGTTGGGTCGAATGTGGAAAACTCCTCACATTCGTCCAAAGGCAAGGGTCGAATGTGGAGTTCTATATAAGCATCAGACCACATTCGAACCCTCATTCAAACGGTTTTCAAAAATTTTCATTTCAGCCAAACCTTGTTGCCCTGTTTCTATTTGATCCTGAATATTGTTCCCTATCATATTCTCATCCTTTTGATCTCTTATACACAGGTAATGGCCATGAGCAGAGGACTAATTTGGGGTTTTCTTTGCCGAACCCTAGACCAACTTTGTTGGAACATTTTTAGTGTGTTTTTGTTATAATTCTTGATGAGGTTTTAGTGGTTAATGATTTTAGGGGGAGAGTATAACATATTATAGGGTTATAACAATGTAATTGACAGTTTTTAATCCTTAAAACCGAATAAACCCTAGAATAGTTTTAAAATCATTAACAACTAAACGTTTAAAGCAATTGACTGTTGAGAATACTTAGTCGGTCATTTTAGGCAGTGTTTGAATCAATAACAGAGTGTATAACACATCAGATAACAATTTTGAATTTTTGGGTGATAAACAGACACATTCGTTCCAAATGGTTAGGGCGAATGTGGAATTCAACGGTCGAAGGTGACTGATTAAAGGACGAATGTAGAACCAAAAGGACGAACGTGAAGTTTGTTTATTGAATCTTTACTTTCGAACTTAAAATCACACATTCGAACCCATATTTTCTTACATTCGTACCTCAAAAAGGGCGAATGTGGAAATTAGTAAAACTCAAAAATTTCAAAGTTTGTCGTTTTTTATTATTCTGACGTATTTTTCTTGTTTTTGTGATACAGATGGCGGAACAACATGTAGAGAACGTGGAAATTCCAGCAGAGAATGTAGAAGTTCCAGTTCAAGAAGAACAAGCTCCAGAAGCTCCTGTTGATAATGTACCACCAGTGTGGCCATTCGAAGCTCCTCACAAATGCTGTGCTTATGTGGGAGAAGTGATGAAGAACACTGAGTTTTCGGGTATCGTTGAATTTCTCATAAGGAGCAGGATTATACATGCCATTGCTACACCTGCTATCATATACAAAGACATTCTTGAAGACTTCTGGAAAAATGCTCGTTATGACTTCTGGGAGGGAAAGACTGCCATTGTAAGCATAATTCAGGGGATGGATGTTTTGGTGACTAAAGAGGATATTAGAAAAGCACTGAGGATCAAAGATGAAAAGTGTACTGATCCTAGAGTATTATCTTGGACTGAATAGAGAGTATGCTTTCTGAGGATGAAATATAACGGTCCTATCACTGATGGAGCGTTACATAAGGGAAAGCTTAGTGTCCAATTCAAATACTTCGCTCATGTGATTATTCATGTATTCGGGACAGTGAGTGGTGGATATGATGTGACGAGGAAGAGTTTAAGCTCGTTAATGGTTGCTTTAACACTAAATAAACCATTTAACATAGCTGGAATGATTTTAGATCATATGCTAGAGATGCTGAAAGGTTTGAAGTCAAAGAAGTTCTTGATGTATCCCAGATTTCTGATGATGATATTTGATAATAAGTATTCTAACTTGAGGAAGGATCCTACTATGGTGTTGGGATAGGATCATATGAACATCAGGACGTTGGTTAGGATGAAGGGATATATGGGTGTACCTGATAATGAGAAGCCACCACACAAACGTCTGTTTGGTTATTTGGTTAATCCGGGTTATACTGACCCAGGATTGAACAAGGCTAGACATGATAAGAGTGATTCAGACAATGATGATCCATTGGTACATGCTGATGCAAATACCAAGAGGAAAAGACAAGTTAAGAATGTCGGAGCCAAAGGGAAGGGCAAGGCAAAGGCTGATGAAGGTAAATCTGCAAAGAAGCAAAAGGCTAGAAAGAAGAGTACTGCTAAGAAGGGTACTTGTTTGGTGGATGGGGACTCTATGGATTCTGAAGAGACAGAGGAGGATGAACAGTGGGATTCTGAGACTGAGTTGGTGAGGAAGAGCTCCAAACGCAAGGCCACTGCTGTTGGAGAGTCTGATTCACTTAACAAAGCAGTGGAAGAACAGTTGCAGAAAGAGCCTATTGATGTTGAAGGTGATTCAGGGCTGGATACTAGAGATTTTGATGGATCTACAGTAGTAGTGAATCTGAAAAAGCCTAAACACAAGTCGATGGCTAAGAAAGTGAGTACAAAGAAATTAAGAGAGAAGGAAATTGAAAAGTTATTGAAAGGAAAGAAAGTTCCTGAAGCCGGTACTTCATCACAGGTTTCCTCACCTGCAGCTAAGAAACAAAAGAAGACTTCCAAAGAACCTGAAGTAGTTCCTAATCTGGAATCTACATTAGAGAATGTTCTTAATATGTTCAGGAAGCCAGAGAAAGAAAAGACTCTTGTTGCTGAATCCTCTAAATCTAAGATCACTGTGTCTGATGATGTGATGAAGCAAATGAATAAGAAGATGAAAGAAATGATGAAAATGCTATCAGCTCAACAAGCAGAGATAGAAATGTTTAAGAAGAATGAGGAGAAAATGTTACAAATAGTTGTTGCTTCTAAGACAAATCAGGATGAACTTGAGAAGAAGCTGAAACAACTGGAAGATGAGAAGAATGAGCTGGATGAGAGATGTAGTGGGAACAGGAGGATGATTAAAAGTGTTAGAAAAGAGAATAAGGAGTTGAAAAAGGAGAACAAAAGAATGAGTGATCTTCTTGATAAACTATATGGTGAAGCTCCCAAGCTGAAAGAAGGAGAAGAAGATAAAGAGAAAGAAGAAGAACAAGTTGATTACAAAAAGAATGATGATGAAGAAAGTAGCAGTGATGATGATGATGATAATGACGATTCGAGCAAATTCACGTTTGAACAAAGACAGACCAAGAAGGGAAGTACTGGTCAGTCTAGCTCGAAGAAGGCAGGAGAGAATGTAGATGCTGATGATAACATTTTCTGGAAAGAGAAAATCAGAGCGTTATCAGATGAAGCTAAAGATGTTTATCGGGAGATGTTGAGTAAGTGAGAATGGACGATAGAGTTTACTGGGAAGTTTGCAGAAATATTCCAAAATGAAGACATGAGATATGAGTTGGAATATAATGATCCTGATCTGGAGGATGGTGAGGTGTCTGCTGCTCTGACAAAAGAGATTCTTATGTCGGATCAAATGATTCCAGACATTCCTGAAAAGGATGTTGGAAATAATTCTGATGACAAGCAAACACCAGAGGCTGAGGAGATTGAAATTGAAGATATAACTCATGAAGAGTATCCTCAATACTTCAGAGACACTGATGAGACTGAAGTATTCCCAGATTGCACTCAAACACATATGAGAGAGGCTAAAAAGAAAGCTGAAGAGAAAAGCAAAGAGTTTGTTAAAAATGTGTTTGGGGATGATAAACAGAAACCATCTGAACAAAGCGATGAGTTGAAGACTTTGTTAAAGAAGTTGAAAGAAACTGATGATAAGAGACCGAAACCAGAAGCACAGGGAGGATTCTATAGATATCACAACCAAAAGTTTAAAGGCAAAGCTCTTGGTTGGAAGTATCTTAAAAATCCGAAGTGTATTGCAGTCAAGTGGGAAACTGGAATTCTGTACTTCTACAGATTCTATGATTTGCTTACTCTACCGTACTGGGCGGTGAGAGATATATGCAGATTCAGAATGACTGGGGCTTCTGTGAATAATACAATGGTTGGATGGTTTGCTGACAAGTTGGTCTGGGAAAGTAGAACGAAATGGAATATGTTTAAACCTCAGTACCCAAGAAGGAAGGTTCACAGAGACATTGATCCAAAGACGGGTAGAAAGAGAGTGACATTGATTTACAAAGCTCCTGAAGTGATGAGAAAGATACCGCTAATGCCAATTCAACAGCATTTCAGTGAAGACTTTATTTTCTGGTATTATGACTGGAGGAATGCTGAAGCGGTGATTGTGTTGAGAGATGGGAAGGAGTCGTACAAGAAAATACATGTTGTTGACCCGATGTGGCTCATTAACTGTACATTTGAAGATATCATCATGCTGTACTACAACCTGATTTATAGTGATCCCAATGATGCATCACAAGCAAAGAAGTATCAACATGTTTTTGGAGTATGCTTTGCTTATGATATCAACTCCGGTAGCAACCTTGAGCAAAAGCTGGGTAAGAAGGTGAAGGTAGCTGAAGTACCTAAGCAGTCAACAAAGAGGAAACTTGAACCTGAAATGACAAAAGAGCAAAAGAAACAATTGAGAATTAAGCTGATGAACTTACAGATGGACGAAGCGAGAAAGCAATCCGAGCAATAGTCGAGGGGGAGTTTGTAGATGCATTATGTGCGACTAATGCTTTGGATTGTAAACATTAACATATGTTAGAGTATTAAGAGGGGCGAAGGTGAAATCTAATAGGTCGAATGTGAAGATCAGAATGTCGAAGGTGAATATTGGAGGACGAATGTGGAAGAATTCCACATTCGTACCATGTAAAGGGGCGAAAGTGCAGAACATATAAATAGTTTTAGTTTGTTTTGTTGGTTAGAACTTGGTCATTGTGTGTGTTAAGGTCAGAGGTTTGCTCTCTAGATTGAGTCAGAGTAATCAAATATTGATCAAGTAATCTATGAAAAGGAGTTTGAAAAGCGTAATTCATGTGTTTTGATTCGTTGATTATCATTTTGTTCTGTTCTAGGGTTTCCGCACCTGGAATAGTGCCTTGTAGGATCAGATTTCTTGTTTTTAGCTAAAATTCTTCATTTACAATAGGTCTTGTTATAACTGCGGAGAGTGTGGGCATTTAGTTGTTGCATGTCCGTATGTTAAACAGAAAAAGACCGAAGTGAAATTTGCTAAAAGTTCAGGCAATGTCAAAAAGCCTGTATCCCCAAAACAAATCAAGAAGCAAAAGGGGAAACAGGTTATGTATGACAATCGTAACAAAATTGCCTTGAATAAAAATGGAGATTGTGGACGGGTTGCTAAGGTAAGGGGGAGTTCTAAGGCTAAGCCTAAGAATAACTCTAAACCTGGGTCTTTATCAGTTAAGTCTGAGAAGATTCCAAACAAAGTTCAGAAGCAGGTTTCAAATACGAAATCCGAAAAGTCAAAAATCAAAACAATTTCAACAAAATCTAAAATAAACTCTGAACGTGTTTGGAAACCCAAATCACTTTCTAAATCAATAGCAATTTCTACTTCAAATCAATCCATTGAAAAACCAATTGATTTTTCAAAAGGAGAATGGATTGATGTTCCGAGGATTGATGATCTTGGACGACCCATCATTGTGAAGGGATGGGTACCTCTCTCGTGCTAATTGTTTAACATGTGTGCAGATTGTTCCAGAAAGACCTATTAGCTATCTTTTGATAGTTGATAGTGGAGCATCTGTATACAATCTATTTATTGGAGAGGTGAAGGTCAAAAGGATGGGATATTGAAGAAGGAAAACATGATTTCAACAGAGAGGAGAGTGTTTGTAGTCTTTTTCCAACCTGTGAAGCCGGAAAACATTGCAATGTCATGCAATTGCTCTCAGGTTTTGGATTTTTACAACATATACGACAAAACGGTTTATTCTAAACTCTCTTATCTTTGTTAATGGTTTGCTAATTGAAAGATCTTAATGAGTCTAGTAATCTGAATGGAAAATGGTTTTTGAAACTCAATGAGTAAACCGCATCGAATATCATTTTATTTTGTTTTTCTTCAAAAAGTTTAAAAATCCAAAAATATGCTTATTTTTAGATTTTTAGGGGAGAAAATTTCAGAAAAATCCAAATAAAAAAAATATAGAAAAATTGAAAATGAGTTTTCCTGGAGAAAAAGAGGAGATGATAGTACATCAGTGGACTGTCAGACTACTCTGAAAACAAAATGAATTGATAAACATCAAAATGACGTGACAACAATGGGTAGCCACTACAATTATTTATTGGTAGGCTTGAAATCAAAATTTAAAGTACAGCATGGTGATATAAACTTAAAATCAATAACTGATAATCATGTGGATCAACGTATCGTTGGCATATGGTCTTAGTACCGAAATTTCGTTTGATAGATTGCCAAAATCAGAGGTTTCGGGTCGTTATGTTGAAAGTTATCTGGAGATGGCCTAACCGATCTTTTGCTGTATTGATTTACAGACCTAGATTCAGTCAGGGTATCTTATTAAAAGAGCTAATAAAGCCAAAGCCATAAGTTACCGAATGAGGAACTTAACATGTGTGATGATAATCAAAGATTATCTAATGCATCGTATCAATACTAAGGTAAAAGTCATGTATGATATTAGTCCTCAACCTGGTAGAGTGCACAAGTCGCTTTGAAGCATTAATTAGATGACCTGTCACCCCTGTACCACATACCTTGTAACTAACGGATAACTTCAATAGAATCACGCGCTACGATGAAGCTTTGTGCAATTCTTGATACGGGAATGTGTCGCGAACGCGGGGACCATAGATTACTCAGTATATAATATTACCATAATGTATCTAAAGTGCTGAGCAATGAATGATGATTTTGAGTTTAAGTGGACAAACATACTGGTAATGGTTGTAGGATGCTCAATGACAAAAACAGAAAATTGATCAAAAAGAGTTATGACTGACTGTTTCAATACTGATATGATCCTCTTACTGGAAGATTCAAAAAAATATGTTTAGTTTACGTTTATGCAATTACATTTGAAAAGAGTTAATAGCCAAAATCGTCTCTGAGGTTTGGTCATTTTGCCACTTCAGTCCAAAACCCAAACCTTTTACATCTGGGTCCTTTAGTTTTATTTTTCTTGCCAAATTCTTCCCTGACAACGTTTAAGTTGTGGACTGAAGTGGCAAAAGTGACCAAACCTCATGGACAAATTTAGCAAAACCCAAACCTTTTTTGGGACGAATTTGGCAAAAAAAAAAAAAAAAAAAAAAACTGAGTACCCAAATGTAAAAGGTTTAGGTTTTGGACTGAAGTGGCAAAAGTGACCAAACCTCAGGGACGATATTGGCTATTAACTCCATTTGAAAATCCAAAAAGATTTTTGGTGTGTTTTAGCATAAACTTTGGAAAATCAAAAAGTTTTGTTTCAATTTTATTTTCGATAACCGATGTTGGGATACTGAATGTGAAGGCTCAGATACTTAAAAGTTGAAAAAGACTACAAATTTTCAAGTTTCCGGTACATATTGAAAATGTTTTATAGTTCAGGGGGAGAACTATTGAGGGTCAAAAGGAATGTGAAAAGTACTTCCGAGATATTTGTCGTGTCTAACGCTGCTTGTAGTTTGTGCAGTTTTTAGTAAATTTTTCTGCAGAATCAAATACAACAGGTGCACTGTTCAAAACTCATCGACAAAGCGTGTCACTGAACAAGACCCAAACCTGAACACCGAGATCACCAGAACAACAGAAGCTAGTAAGAGGTTGTTAAAGAAATGATTGAAGAATTCAAGTTTATTGTCTATCTTCATCTCTGGACCAACAAATGATAAAGCCAAGATTTCTTGAGTCTGTCTGAGATTTCAAAGCTTACTGTAGAGATAGACAGGAACCTCGACACAAACGTGCATGAAGATGGAAAGTTCTCAAGTCGTTCAAGATGATGAGATCAAGACTTGAAGAATTGATGACTTTCTGATTTGGTACATCACTAGCTAGGTCCAAGGGGGAGATTGTAAGTGCATTATTCATGTATGTCCCCAACTAGTGATCCAGTACTGAATGTCGAAGGTTCACATAATCAGAAAATGACCAAGACTTAAACTTGAGGATACATTCGACCAGTTGGGAGGTCGAAGGTAGTTTGTCTAGGGTCGAATGTAGCTTTGTCTTGGGTCGAATGTGAATTAGAATGTGGAAAAGTTCCACATTCGACCATACGGCAGGTGTGTATGTGTGTTTTTTTTTGTATAGGGAAAGTTAGTTTTTTTTTTGTAGAGAGTTATCATTTGAGCTTTTCCCTAGAGTGTGTATGTGTGTTTTTCTCTGTATTAGGTCTAAGATTTCATTTGTAAACATCTTGATTTGATCTAATACAAAGATTAAAGTTATGGAATTTGCTTGGTGATTCGTTATCTGTTTTCATCACGATCATTATTGATTATATCTGAATCATTTTGCACGATCGTTGGGGATTCCGCACCCTACGGTTGGTATTCGTGAGATCACGTTTCTTGATTACGATCCGAAACGAATTCTCACCTTTAATAAATAAAATCGGTTATGTACAATGAATAGGTGCCGCCATTTCTTTCATAAGATCCACCTAAGATATGAGATTCTTTCATTTTAACACTCAATGTAGTGAGAAGCCTCCACCTTGCATCCTAACATATAGGCTTAATTATGGCATGCAAAATCCTTGAACTATTAATAACCTTCGGCCCATCATAAATTCCGAAAACCATTTACCTATTATCAATAAACCACTTCCATTTCACTTTCCTTTTAGAACATGCAAAGTAGGAACAACCTTGTCATAAATATTAACCCTTCTCCTTGAATATTAAAACCCCATATTAAAAACCTTCCCTTCTAAACATGCAGCGATCAAAATCCCATACCCTCCCTTACCATATTAACCAACAATATTAAATAATAGTTGTAGTTGTAAAACTTAATCAGCCCAAATTATAATCGGCCGGATATATTATCAAGATTCGACACATCCGGGTGAGTAATCTACTCTAATCTAGTAGGAACACGAGTGCTAAGCTATAATGGCCAGCTTTTAGTTTAGTTATTTATACGCCTAAGCTGTAACGGCCAGCTATATTATATTTATACTTGTAAGTAATCAGTATTAACATGCAACAGGAAAGCGGAGCACTTCGAACTCTTACGGAAAGTGATAAGAATCAATCGGAAATCATAGATGTGAGTGTGTGTACCCCATGTTTGTTTATAATGTTTTCGGGGTAAATGCATGTTGGTCGAGTCATTGTTTTAACTTGCATGTGTCATGATCATGAAAACCAATAGAAATCGATCATATAGAAACAACGAGAGTGGATCCATTCGGTATTAAAATGTATGTATTCCGACCACCTAGAGGATCAGGCCATATAACATACGTCAAAAGGTTCCATCGATATACATTCTACCTTAGAAAAGATCGAACCATATGAATGTTGCATGTTTTTATAAAAAGAAAGTGTTAACCGGTTGTTTTATTAAATCGGTTGTGTGATTATTTTGTTAACCGGCTGTTCTGGCACCACTCACTAGCATCGCTAACGTATTTTCGACATGCATTTCAGGATCGTGAATGAAAAGGTGGAACCCGAGCTCAACGTAGTTTAAACGAGTCGACGCAAAGTTTATAAATAACCGGCCCAGTGGGCCGGATTGTGTCCATGAAAGGCTTCGGCCTAGTTGTTTTGTTAAAATGTTGGTTTGGTTTTGAAAGTTATGTGGTTGTGTACTTGAACATGATAATCGATGGTTTGTAACGTAATAAAAATGGTTGTGTTTTCATAATAAAAATCGATGTTTACTAAGTAAAGAATTAGTGTCATGATTACAAATCCGTAATAAATCGGTAAATTCCGGGTCGTTAAATTAGTAGGTTTGGAAAGGAAGCACTTGACATCCCGAACCTGGATGTCACAACAGCAGCTCAAGCTTTCAAGAGAGGACTGCAGAAAGATTCACTATTCTACCAAGAATTGGTGATGAATCCATGCAGGAACTTGGATGAAGTCAGGAACAGAGCTTTAAGATTCATCTGGCTTGAGGATGATAAGAAGATACAAGAGAGGATGAAATCATCCTCAAAATATAACCATCCCAATTGAAATTCCACTCCCACATACGAACCAAACAAGCATAAACCATATGATAGGCCTGATAATAAGAAGGTCAATGTGGTAGAGGATGACGATGAGGATGACTGCCCTAAATTGTCAGATTACTTTTTTTCTGTGGATGTAACAGGATTGATGTATGCCATGAAGGATCTAGGGGACTAAGCAAGATGGCCAAACAAGGACAACAAGACAGGATGGAGAGACAAGTCCAAATGGTGTGCCTTTCACGAAGATTTCGGCCATACCACTGAAGATTGCATCGCATTAAGAAAGGAAATAGCATATCTCCAGGGCAAAAAGAAATCAAGGGCTTAGGATGGCACCAACATCCCGGAAAGAGCAGCATCCCCACCTAAGGATGCTGGTAATATCAACTTCATTTCAGGAGGATCAGACATTTGTGGAACCTCATACTCAGCTGCTAAAAGACATGAAAGGAAAACAAAGTCTAAAAAAGGAGAAAGACCGACGAAGACAACCATCCTGACAACCTCTAAAGTGATAAGCTTTGAGGAGGAAGACAGAGAAAACATCATTGATCCTCATCACGACAGTTTTGTTATTACTTTATATATTGCTAACCACTTTGTTCGCAAGATTCTCGGAGATGGAGGAAGTTCAGTGAAGATCATCCAGCTTGAAGCCCTTAACAGAATGAACATCCCGGAATCTGAAATAGTTTCCAGGTTATCAGTTTTGGTGGGCTTCAGTGGAGAAATTAAGAGTACAGTGGGTGACATCAAGCTACCAGTATATTTAGAAGGAGTGAACTCTATCCAGAGATTCTGTGTGATAGATTCCCTATCCTGCTACAATGTCGTAATGGGGAGACCCTGGATACATGACATGAAGGCAGTTCCTTCAACATATCATCAGTGTGTGAAACTACCCACACCTTGGGGAGTTGTGAAGGTCAACAGCGATCAACAGGAAGCTACGGATTGCTATACGACATCAATGAAGGCCTCATCCCGTCAAGCATAGCAATTACAGTAGGACGCATAGTGCCATCCTTAGGATGTTAAAACACACCCTGACCAGGATGTAAAAGCCATCTGCCTCGATGATAATAATGAGGATATCATTGTGCAACTCGGTAAGAATATCCCACATGATATTGAACAACCACTAATCTCATTTCTTAAATGCAGGATGTATACTTTTGCTTGGAAACATGAAGATATGACTGGCATCTCTAACGATGTCATTACTCGCAAACTTGGGATTGATAAAATTTTCAAGCCCATTCAGCAAAAATGAAGGAAATTTGCTCCCGAAAGAAATATCATCATACAAGAGGAAGTAGACATGTTGTTGAAATCTAAGATGTTAAGGGAAGTGAAATTCCCAAGATGGCTGGCGAATGTTGCGGTAGCCCAAAAGAAAAATGGGAAATGAAGAGTGTGTGTGGACTATACAGACCTTAACAAGGCATGTCCTAAAGATCCATTCCCATTACCACACATAGATTCAATGGTGGATGCTACAGCAGGCCACGAAATGCTGACGTTCATGGATGCATCCTCAGGATTCCAACAGATACATATGGAACCAGATGATTAGGAGGATACAACGTTCTTGACACCATCATGTATATATTGTTATATAGCGATGCCATTCGGACTAAAAAATGCAGGTGCCACTTATCAAAGGCTAGTGTACATGATGTTCAAAGAGAAGATTGGGGACACGATGGAGGTCTACATTGACGACATGGTAGTAAAATCCAAAAAAGCAGAAGATCATCTTCGGGATCTCAAAGAAGCTTTTGACATCGTGGATGCTTACAACATGAAGTTAAACCCAGCAAAATGCCATTTTGGAGTTGGAGCTGGAAAGTTTCTTGGATACTTGGTAACAAAGAGGGGGATAGAAGCCAACCCTGAACAAATAAAAGCCATCCTTGATCTCAAATCCCCAAGAAATATCAAGGATGTGCAAAGGATGACTGGCAGGATAACAACCTTGAATAGATTCATCTCGAAATCTTCATACAAATGCATAGAGTTCTACGACATCCTGAAGAAGAATAACAAATTTAATTGGGGACAGAGACATGAAGAAGCATTTAAGAAGCTAAAAGATTATCTTGCAGCAGCTCCATTATTGGTGAAACCTGAGGATGGAGAACCTCTCAAGCTATATCTTGCAGTTTCTGGGAATGCAATAAGTGTTGTATTGGTAAAGGACTTCGAAGGGCAACAACATCCTGTCTATTATGTAAGTAAAACTCTACTAGATGCTGAAACCAGGTATTCACATCTCGAAAAACATATCATAACTTTAATAATGGCTTCTACTATGTTAAGGCACTATTTTGAAAACATAAAATATATGTTGAAACTAATTATCCCATTAAGAATGTACATAGAAAACCTGAAATGTCTGGAAGAATGGCAAAATGGTCAGTTAAATTATGTGCTTTTGACTTAGATTATGAGCCTAGAAATGCAATCAAGTCACAGGCTCTAGCAGACTTTGTGGCTGATTTCAGTAGTGACATCCTGAGTGAAGTAGAGTCTGAAGTTCAACAACTAAATGAAAATTTGGAAAATGGACTCTATACACTGATGGTGCTTCGAATGCAAGAGGCACAGGTCTAGGAATACTACTAAAATCGCCACAAGGGGACAAGATACCCCATGCCATTAGATGTGCATTTCAAACAACCAATAATGAGGCTGGGTATGAATTTCTCATTGCTGGTGTAACATCGCATATTTTCCCTAAATTTTTAATTAATAAAAAAAATGTGTTTGTCTTAAACAATGTATGTTTTAAACACCTTATACAAATAATTATTAAATAAAACCCGTTAAATTTTGACGTTTTAGTGTGTTTTAAAATTTTTCGTAACATTTTTTTACTAATATAATCAATATATATATATAAAAAAAGTATAGTTATGCTTAAAATAATAGTGTTGGTAGCAGGAGTCGAACCCGAGCCCAACTGATTAACACAACCATAACAAACCAACTGAGCTACAACTTCTTTGGTTATCTTATACCAACACAAATAAATAAACATCTTCCTAAATTAAACCAGTTGAGTATTGAAAGTCAACTGTGAAACAATCCTTTTCAATTTAACCAATATACCATGTTTTTTTGTTGATTATGTTTGGAATGCTTCTGACCGACCTTCTCTGCTTGATTCCCACGCTAAAACCCTTTAAGACTTACCAATTATAGGCCTTTACGCGTTGATAATTAAGGAATGGGTCAATCACACCATTCTTACAATTCGTGAGTGTATTATAAATTGAATCCCGAATTAGAGCCTAAACAGGCCGATTAAGTCTTTCCCACCTGCAATTTCTATTGAATCCCCCTTTATAATCCAAAACCATCCGTTGTTTTACCTTTATATTTGACTGATCGTTCCTCATCAAAATCATTCTGTAAGTCCTGATTTCTTTGCTTGGCTTTGATTCGTTATCATCATACGAACAATAGTCCCATGATTTCTGGGGTTATTGTTGTAGATGCGTTTTGCGACTAGTGATTGGATATTAACATATGTTAGAGTGCTGATGGATAGAATGTGGAATTGAAAGTGGTCGAATGTAGGCTATAATGGGCGAAGGTAGAAGACTTCTGGGCGAAGGTGAATGGAGCTTGACTGAAGGTGTACATTCGTACCCTGCACATGGGCGAATGTGGAAGAAGTCCACATTCGACCAGTGCATATGGGCGAATGTGCAGTGCTTATAAATAGAAATTGTGTTTTTGCATTATATAGAGAGTTATTAGTTGAGTGTGTTTTGATGTCAGGTTCCAGGATAAATTAACAGTGTTTGTGTGTGTTCTAGATTAACCTAGAACTCATTGTAATCAAGTTTATGCAAAAGTTAATCTATGAAAACCTTTGAAAATGACTTTGATTGTGTTTTGATATGAGTTTCTATCAGTTTGTTCAAAGCTAGGGTTTCCGCACCTGGTTTTGTAACTTGTATGATCAAATAATCCTGTTTCGGTTAAAATCCTTCTCTCACAAAGTGGTATCAGAGCATAGAGGATCATACAACAACAAATTTGATAAACTCAGAGCTGATTTGGACCTATTTTTGATCAATTCACATCTGTTTTTGAATGAAAATGGTTTTTAAGTGTTTTTGAAAGATTTAGAGTTGATTTTGTGGTTAAAATTCAAAATTCCAAGAATTAAAGTTGTTCCAAATCAATTCCGAATCAAAACCTGATTAAGATCATTCAAATTCACAAACTTTTGAAAATCAGAGATCAAAATAACCGTTTTTCAAAGTGTAATCATTTTTCAAACCTGAAATGGGCGAACTTGGAACCTGAGTGGTCGAATCTGACAATTTTTGGGCGAACCTGAGTATTTTGTGGTCGAACCTAGGTACTTTTGGGCGAACCTGGAAAGTTTTTGTTTGAATTTTTCACTTTCGGGTCACAATTTCCACCTTCGATTGATCGGGCGGGCGAACCTGGAGTAAAACCGGTCGAACCTAGAAATTACTGGGCGAACGTGGATTTGTGTTAGTGTGTTTTTACATTCTGGTGAGATTTTACCTTCGATTGTTACTGTTTGGGCGAAGGTAAACAGAAAGGGACGAAAGTGAGACCAAAACGGGCGAACCTAGGATTAGTTTTTGGAAAATTTTCTAAGTGTTGAATTTTTCGAAGTTCGTGATCATGTGGAATTTTCCGACTACTCCGAGACCAGCAATGACACAACCACAACAGCAAGTGATGGACCCATGGATGGTGGCAGCACAAAAGACGAGCACACAGTCTTCGCAACCGATTAACTACATGGCGATGACGAGCTCGATGCCTCAAAGTGTAGCACCTCCAGCCCCACAATCTGACTACTGGGGAGTAGCAGCAGCGGTGGTAAACACTCAAACTACAAATGCTATTTCCACACTGATTAATGATTTGTCTTCAGGTAGCGGGAATCGGCCACCGAAGCTCATGGATATACAAGAATATAATCAGTGGCAGACCAAGTTCAAAATTCACTTGGAAGGCATGGGAGTGGAGGGTGCAGAGGCATGGAACATGATTGCTAGAGGTTACACAGCACCAGTTTTGGAGAATACGGGTGAACCAGTTCCATTGGAGAGCATGGCTGAGGATGAGAAAAAGAAGTTTGCTGTGGAGAAGAAAGCTTTTTCCCAATTGACACAGGCAATCACAAATGATCTGTTGCATCAATTTGGGACATGCACTACATCTAAGCAACTATGGTATATGCTCAAAAGGAGGCATGATGGGAATGAGAAGACTAGAAGTTTAAGGATGGAAGAATTGAGAAAGGAGTTTGAGAATTTTTCTTATATTGGCAATGAAACTTTAAAAGAATTAACTCCTAGATATAGTCATTTGCTAACTGAATTGTCTAGTTATGGTATACAGATTCCTATGACAAAGCAGGTGGATAAGTTTGCAGATGCCTTACCACCAAACTGGGATCAGCATGTGGAAGTCCTCAGGGAGAAGGATGCATATCAATTCTGGTCTATTCAAGAGTTTATAGAAAAGCTGGAAAACAAAGAGATGGAAGAGAAGAGGAAAGCTAGAAGATCACAGATTCCTTAGAATCCTAGCTTATACTTTGGAGGCACTCCAGTTTCAGTTAATAACTCAAGTTCAGGAGTTGTTGCACCACATGTTGCTTGCATTTCCAATGTTATGGAATCACCAAAACCAACCATCAACTACATGGCACAAACATCATCCTACTCACAACCATCAAACTCACAACCACCACCACAACAACAATATAACAATTCCTACATTTCACCATTCTCACCAATGCAACAAGCAGCTTTTTATACTGATAGCCAATCTCAACAACCACCTCACTCAATGAACCAAAGTACCCAACAACAACCAGTGGTTTTGGAGACTTCTAACTTGGGAAATGTGACGGTGGAAGTTGCTCAGCAACACATTGCATTAGTCTCTGCAATGGTTTCATCATATAATGGATTAGTTGCTAGTCAAATTGGGAATAACAACTTAACCAATGAAGACTACGCACAGATCGACAAAGAAGAGATGGAGCTGATTGATATTCAGTGGGCCTTTGCAAGCATAATGAGAAGAGCAACAGAGTTTGTTGAGAAAACAGGTAGAACTGATTTGGGAACTTCTCCTAACACAACCTACGGGTTCAACAAGGAGAAAGTTACTTGTTTTAATTGTGGAGGTAAAGGTCACTTTAAACGAGAATGCACTCAGCCACCAAAACAAGGTAATAGGAACCCATTCAATGCAAGCTATCAGAACCGTCAACAACAAAACCAAAACCAAGTTTCTTACCAAAGCAACAACAACTATCAAAACCGTCAAAACAACTATAACAACAACCAAAACAGACAACAAAACACATCAAACCAGAACCAAAACCAATCTCCTAACAACACTAACCGAACAGTCATACCAATCACTACACCTAATGAGACACAACAAAACACCAATCAGAATCAAGCGTTGGTGACTCAACAAGATGAGAGGTTTGATTGGTCGAGTATGCAAATAGGTGTTGAGGAAATTACTACTGGTGGCAATGTGGCTTGTGTTGCTTATCAGGTTGATATTGAAGAGTCAGTGACAGTTGATAAGAAAGTAGAAACTGAGTGTGAAAGTGATGAGTCTAAGGCTGAAATGGATGTGGAGACTGAACCTGTTGAGGTTAAGGCTGAGGAAGCTAATTCTAGAGTGGTGATTGACACTGTTTCCGATGTTCCTGAGGAGTGCGAATCGGTTTATTCTGATTCAGACAGCGAATCGGATACGGAAGCAAGTGTTACTTCTCTAGATGATGATATTGATCAGTTGCTAGCAGAAGCAGATTTTCTGAAGACAAGGAAGTCATGTATTGCAGATGATGCTTTCACCAAGATTGACTATTCCAGATTCTTTGCTGGAAAGGAAGCTCATTTCGCATTGATGGCCATGACTGATCCGCCAAAACCTGTAAGTTCTGATTGTAGCACTGATATTAAAAGTGATAAATATTGTGGTACATGTGATAGATTGACTGAGGAGAACAAACAACTCCGTGTTCAACGTGATTGTGCTATCATGAACAGTCAATCTATTCGCAAAGAGTTGAATGCTTTTAACAAAGTATTAGATGGCTATAAAAAGGACATTTCTGACTTGAAAAATACTTTATCATTGAAACAACTTGCAATTAACAACTATATCAATGAAATTGAAAATACCAAGTTGGAAATGGCCGCCATCAAATGCTTTGCTGAGAAAGTAAACAAAAAGTTGGAAAGCTATAAGCACATTGCTTATGTGGTAGACCACATCATAGATGATCAAACCACTAATTACAAGTCTGTGCCATCTCCGGCGCTTTTCGAAAATCATAATTGTCACCAAGTTACACCGGAGAGCTCGGTAAAATCAGACTCATCATCGGAAAATGAATCTAATACCTCGAGTATTGGTGATCCACATTCCGATGTGAGACCGATTTTAGGTTTGAATGATGAGGGTGTTACTGCTGAGATTGTGGATTCAGACTCAGAGAGTGATGATACTGGTTGTAATCAAACTGTTAATGCATGTGAAATTCCAAAAGAAAATCACATCATTACCAATGAACCAGTTTCACCATCTCAACCTGTGCATCCGATGGCAAATGCTCATCGTGAGAAAAAGTCTGAAAAGAATGTTGTTAAGAAAGATCTTGAGAAGAATGTGGTAAAGAAAGATCTTGACAAGAATGTTAAGAATGAACCATGTGACAAACCTGTCAAGGTGTTCTATCGGATGGAAGGATCCGATAAGATCATCTCTGACGAGGAATTTCCAATTAAAAATGCTAACTATGCTAAAATCGACAAAATTTGGCAAGAAAGCACCATTTGGTTCCCAAAACATGAGAGAACAAATGAGATCCCACCTGCCATTTTAAAGAAATTATATTTGGATGTTCCTCAAGAACCAAAGGTCCATGTCACAGAGTTCATTCGACCCAAAAACAGAGCTAATGGTTTTCATGAGCCTGCTTACTCAAAAGGGCCACTCCCTGAGAGTTTAAGGAATCAACAGTACAATGATCAATATCCTGTTAGATCATTTGCTCAACCAAATGCTCCAAATGTTTTTGAAGAGTACCGTGCATGCTTTAAATGTGGGGAACGAGGGCATTTACTTGCTCAGTGTCCATATGTAAGGCATAAAAGGCACGAAGTTGAAGTGAGGAATTCCATGAGGAAACCGATTGATCATTATGTTCCACCACATAGACGGGTTGTTCCTCAACAACAACAGTTTTATAATCAAAACAATTTTCATCAAATGAGGAACAATCGTCCAATTCAATATGATCGAAGGAATCGGATTGCTATGGAACAATCATGGAGGAAGCCAGTGGTGAACACAACAAATGATAGCCAAAAGGTTCCACTAAAACCGATTGTCAAGTCAAATGTTGGACCCAAGTCTGTTAAATCAGATAGGGTAACCAAGAAAGTTACATTTGTTAACAATGTTCAGAAACCAACTGAGAACCCAAAGTCTCAGATTCGTATCTTGAAACGAACTGAACAATCTTGGACACCCAATGGTACTCCAGGAGCCTCTACTTCTAAGGTTAATGAGAAAAAGGAAACTGTTTTGAACAATCAGAAAAAGATTGATCAAAAAGTTGTTGAAAATGTTTGTGAAAATGTTTCTGTGAAAAGTGATGTTCCAAGACCCAAGACTAAGGCTTGGGTCCCCCGAAAGAACTAAATGATTTACTTTTTGTGTGCAGGGAGCTTCAGCTGGCCCTATTAGCAGTCTTTGGATTGTTGATAGTGGAGCTTCAGGCCACATGACAGGGGATCTTGCGTTGTTGTTCGACGTGAAGAACATCAATGGAGGGTATGTTGCATTCGCGGGTAATAAAGGTGGATATATCACGATGGAAGGAAGTGTGAGCAATGGGATAGTGAGTTTTGAGCGGATATCTTATGTGAAGCAGATCGATTATAATCTGTTGAGTGTCAGTCAAATATGTGATAAACAATATACTGTGCATTTTGATGACAAATCTTGCTATATTCTCAAACCGGGCTTCAAAATTCTCAAAGAGTGGATAATGTTGAAGGCACCTCGCGTCAACAATCTTTATATTCTTGATATGTCCAAGGCGATGACATCACAGGGGCAAATAACATGTTTTCTATCAAAAGCGACAGAAAAAGAATCGATAATGTGGCACCGAAGAATGGGGCACATTCATCTGAGAAAAATGAATCAGCTTGTGAGAAATGGGCTTGTCGATGGAGTAAACGTGAAACATTTCCATCTGAATGACAAGTGTGTAAGTTGTAAGAAGGGGAAGCAACACAAACAGTCCCACAAAGTGAAGCGCAAAAGTCATCTTGGAGAGCTCTATTGTTTAGTCGTCACTGACGATTACTCAAGATTTTCATGGGTGATGTGTTTGCAGAACAAAAGTGACACCTTTAACAACCTAAAAGTTATGTTCACTCGATTGGAGAATCTCTACAATGTGAAAATTAAGAGAATTCGGAGTGATAATGGTACGGAGTTCAAAAATGCCAAGATGGATGAACTTTATGAAAGCAAAGGGATACATCATGAATATTCGGCTCCGTACACCCCACAACAGAACGGTGTTGCTGAACGAAAGAATAGGACTCTAATTGAAGCGGCTAGAACAATGATTGCTGATTCAAATCTTCCGGTAATGTTCTGGAACGAGGCGATCTATGCAGCAAACTACACATTAAATCGGGTTCTAACAGTGAAGAAGTTTGGTAAAACATCTTATGAGCTGTTACACCGAAGAAAGCCGAACTTAGAGTATCTAGAACCTTTTGGGGCGCCATGCACGATGTTGAATCCAAGCGAGAAGTTTAGTCCTAAAGCTGAGGAGGGATACTTTGTTGGATATGCAACCCCGCTCAAACGGGTATACAACAAGCGAACTCGTCGAGTGGAGGATTGGGCTAACGTGGAAGTTCAACGATATACTCAAAATTTGCAAGGCACGGGTCCTGATTGGATGTTTGATTACAAAGATTTCTCTGAATCATTCAATCTAGATAGCTTGGTTGAAGAAGCTGTTATCAGATTACTTTACGAGTGTGAAAATGCAACGACTTCACCGTTGGTGCGTCCGATCACCGTGAACCCCCTACCAGCTTCTAATGATACCAATGCTCCTATACAAGAGGAAGAAGTGTTTCAAGAGGCTTCAACTTCATTAGACTCTTCAGAATCTGAAGATGAACAATTTGAAGAAGTCATTCTTGAACATGCAGAAGAACCAGAGGCACCGCCAGTGAACCCAACTCCAACTCCAGATGTTGCTTCATCATCAAACACGGGTCATGATCTGGATGCAGTAGAGAACTTGACTGTTCAGACGGGAGTACAAGTACCTGATTATCCGGAATCTCGGATTCATCGTATTCACCTGCTGGAGCAAGTTATCGGTGATCCTGGTAGTAGTGTTATGACCAGAGGGCAGCTAAGAAGCGTTAACTCGCCAGAGAGTTTTGGTGCTTTAGCTTTATATGCCAAAATTCAAAAATCTGGTTGTCAAAATGATTGGTCGTTTGCGTGTTATGTGTCGCAGGTAGAGCCAAGGACATACAAGGACGCTTTGAAGGAAGATGCCTGGGTTGAAGCTATGCAGGAGGAGTTATTACAATTCCAGAAATTGGGAGTTTGGACGCTCACGGATTTGCCACCAGATAGGAAGAAAATAGGCACTAAATGGGTGTTTAAGTGCAAGAAGGATGATCGTGGGGTTATTGTTCGTAACAAAGCCAGATTGGTCGTGCAGGGTTTCCATCAAATCGAAGGGATTGATTATAACGAAATCTATGCACCAGTAGCACGAATTGAAGCTATTCGGATGTTCCTTGCGTTTGCTTCATACAAGAAATTCAAAGTGTATCAAATGGACGTTAAGAGCGCATTTCTGTACGGGAAAGTCAAGGAAGAGGTTTATGTCGGGCAGCCACCAGGCTTTGAGGACCCAATCCACCGGGATAAGGTCTACGTGTTGAACAAAGCTTTATATGGCTTGCACCAGGCTCCGAGACAGTGGTACGAGGAGCTAAGTACATACCTCATCTCCAAAGGATTTAAGCGCGGCCTCGTCGATTGCACCCTCTTTACGAAGAAGACGGGAGATGATTTGCTTCTAGTACAGATTTACGTTGATGATATAATATTTGGTTCAACTAACGAGCTTTTATGCAGGGAGTTCGAAACTGTCATGCAGGAAAAGTTCAAAATGAGCGCAATGGGGGAGATGCAGTTTTTCCTAGGCTTGCAGGTGGACCAAAGACCCGACGGGATCTTCATTCACCAGACGAAATATGTTTCCGACATCTTGAGCCGGTTCCAGATGGAGGACTCTAAGTCGATGGATACCCCGATTCAACCCAATCACGGGATTGGAGTGGACGCTAAGGGGGAGCTGACGGACCCATTTACATACAGAGCAATCATCGGATCTCTGATGTATTTGACGGCGTCTCGACCAGATATTATGTACGCAACGTGTCTCTGTGCTCGCTATCAATCGAAGCCGAAACAAAGTCATCTGACGGCGGTCAAGCGTATCCTTAGATATCAGAAGGGTTGTCCCTCAAAAGGACTTTGGTACCCTAATGATGATGATTTTGATTTTATTGCTTTTAGTGATGCAGATTGGGGCGGCTGTGATAAAGATAGCAAATCTACTACAGCTGGTTGCCAGTTTTTAGGGAGCAGGTTAATCACCTGGCAATGCAAGAAACAGACTTCCGTGGCTCTATCTACCTGTGAAGCCGAGTACATTGCCGCCTCGAGTTGCTGTTCGCAAGTGCTCTGGATTCAACAGCAGATGGTGGATTACGGTTTGCAGTGTCTTAAAACCCCTATACACTGTGACAACGAAGCCGCAATTGCATTAACTAAAAATACTGAAAATCATTCTAAAGCGAAACATATCCGGATCAAATATCATTTTATCCGTGATTGTTACGCTAAGGAATTGATTGATATGGTCAAAATCCATACTGACTACCAACGCGCAGATTTGTTTACAAAGGCTTTTGACAGATCCCGCTTTGAATATCTTTTAAAAGTAAACAATATAAAGGAAAAACAGGACTACTCGGCACCTCGGTTTATCGCTTTTTAGTTTTAGTTTTTAATATTTTGCTAATTGGGAATTTCTCTTTACTATCGTAATCCTCAAAGAAGTTGATGCTTTCGAGTGGATTGTTTCTTTCAAATTTTTGTTTTTATTGTTTTTCAGAAAAATTAAAACCCCAAAAATATGTTCTTTATTTTAGGGGGAGCCATTTTATCAGAAAAACCAAAAACATTATAAAATTCAAAAGGACCTAAAAATTAGAAAACCAAAAATGATTTCCTTGATGAAAAGAGGAAATGATAGTACATCAGTGGGGATCTGACACAGGCTAAAGAATTGTATAGTATATGAGGCGTATGTTGACTACGTGTGATATGCTGATAGGCTTCGTAGACTAAATATTGCGTGCATTAGTGATACAAACATAACGAACTACGCGTTCGTGGCTGAACACCTCATGGGCATATGGTCTTAGTACCGTAATTTCGTTTGATAAGATTGCCAAAATCTGAGGTTTCGGGTCGTTATGTTATGGTTATCCGGGATATTCTGATAAACTTTTGTCGTATTGATTTACGGACCTAGTTTTATCAGAATATTTGCTTAAAAGAGCTTAATTGCCAAAACCGGAAGTTACCGAATTGAGGAACTTTATGTTTTAATTGATCAAAGATCATTATTACATCGTATTGATTATCTGATGTAAATCAGTGATTAATATCAGCCTCAACCTAGTGTATATGCACATGTTACTCTACTGCATTCGTTTGCTGACCTGTACACCTCTGTGCTATATAATTTGTAACTTTTACGGATAACTCTGGCATAATCACGCGTTACGACGAAGCTTTGTGCAATTACTTGATACGGGAGTATGTCGTGTGTGTGGGCACCAAATCGTGTTAGTCTAATACACCTAACTCGTATCATTTTAACGCATTGCGTAATTGTCTGCATGTGAGCTTACGTGGACCACAATATCAGCAATTGCCGTGTCACATATGGTTTCTACTAATAATATTAAACACATAGATCAACGCTGTGATCAGATTTCTCAGAAAACTGATATGATCCTCTTACCGGACATCACAAAATGTTTACTGCTTTCATTTACTTTTATGCATTTTACTTTGCTGCTTTTTCTTTTTATTGTCAAAAAGATACAAAATCCAAAAAGATTTTAGGTGTGTTTTGATAAAATTTCAGAAAATCCAAAATTTTTGCATTTCTGCTTTATTTTTGATAACCGGGGATGCTTGATGGTCAATTCTGAGATTTGATAACACCATCTGGGCTTTGTATCATTCAAAATGTGACAATATGAGTTTTGGAAGCTTAACAGATTGAAAAATGGTGAACGGGATTCGAATTTGTGATTTGGCAAAATTTTCAGAATTTTCCATTTCACATTCGCCCCTTAAATGGGTCGAATGTGGAAAATTCTTTACTTTCGACCGTTACACATTGGACGAATGTGGACATGTTAAATCCTAATTTCACTTTCGGGTTTATGTTTTACCTTCGGGTCATTTATTTGGGGCGAAGGTGGAACAGTTTCACATTCGATCGATGAAACGGGCGAAGGTGGACTGCTTATATAAGCAAAATCCAGATTCGAACCCTCATTATACTTTTTCAAAATTTTCTTTCGATCTGTCACCTTGTTGTTTTGACGAATTTTTCTTGTGGTTTTTGTTCCCTGATTCTTCCTAATCATTTTCCTATAACAATCACAGGTAATGGAGGCTTATTGAGACCAGAATCGTGGTTTTTATATACGGACCTAGGGTTTTAGGTTTAAGGGTCTTAGAATGGTTTTTGATGATTGTTTTTGATAACATTTCAATTCACATCAGTTTTAGGGGGAGAGGATTGAATGAATTAGGTTTGTAACAACGTTTGGATGGTTATTCGATCGAATGGAACAGGGTTAACCTAATTCATCTTTAAAACTGATGTAAAATGAAATCAATGGACAATTGATGATGGACGAGTCTTAATCGGTCATATTAGAATGCATCTTAATCAAAATAAAGTGTTAAAAACATAGTTGGGAAATTTTCAAATTTTGGGGAAGAACAGATTCTACCTTCGGTTAAACGAACGGGCGAAGGTGGAATATGTTGGACGAATGTACTTTGAAACGGGCGAATGTAATTTTTATTCAAAACTGGTTTCACATTCGACCAAAACATTTTACATTCGAACTATAATTTCTACATTCGACCTTGATAAAACGGGCGAATGTGGAATCCTAAAAACTTAAAATTTTGAAATTTTGTCGATTTTGTGTTTTGACGTTTGTTTCTGATTTTAATGTGCAGATGGCTGATCAGACTGAGAACGTTGAGATTCCTGTAGAGAATGTTGTTACAGAACCAGTCACAGAAAATGTTCAAGAAGGAGAATCGTCAAGTGGAAGCAATTGGCCGTTCGAGAAAACACATAATTGTTGTGCTTACCTGGGAGATGTAGAGAAGAATGTTGAGTTTGCTGATATCATAAAGTTTTTGAAAAGAAGCAGAGTGGTATATGCTTTGGCAACTCCAACTATTATTTACAAAGACATCATTGAAGAATTTTACAAGAATGCAAAGTATGATTTCTGGGATAATCAGACAATAATTAAGAGCAAGATACAAGACATGGAGATGTTCATTACAGAGTCTGATATCAGAGAAGCACTCCAGATAAAGTTTGAAGTGAGTGAGGATCCAAGAGAACTTTCATGGACAGAACAGAAGGCATGTTTTCTCAGGATGAAGTACAAAGGAGCTATAACTGATGGATCTATGCACAAAGGGAAGTTGAGCGTGCAGTTTAAATACTTTGCACACGTCATAATCCATGTGTTTGGATGTGTTAGTGGAGGTTATGATGTGATGAGAAGGAGTCTGAGTTCGTTAATGGTTGCGTTGACCCTCAACAAACCATTTAACGTTTCTGGAATGATACTGGATCACATGCTGGAGATGTTGAAGGGTTTGAAGAAGAAGTATTTCATGTTATACCCAAGATTCCTTATGATGATTTTTGATCACAAGTATCCTCATTTGAAGAAGGATCCAACACAGATACTTGGTCAAGATCATATGAATATTCGTACACTGGTTAGAATGAAGGGCTACAAGGGTGTGCCAGACAATGAAAGGCCACCATACAGAAGGTTATTTGGAGCTTTAGCCAGAGAGGATTACACTGATCCTGGAAAGAATACGGCTAGGCATCCTGGAAGTGATTCTGATAACGATGATCCCTTAGTATATGCTGATGCTAATACTAAGAGGAAGAGACAGGTAGTTAATCCCGGAGCCAAAGGGAAGGGTAAGGGAAAAACTGACCAGGGTAGTTCAAAGCAAAAGGTGGTTAGAAAGAAAACAACTGCAAAGAAGGGTACTAGTTTGGTGGATGAAGAATCAGTGGATTCGGAAGAGACAGAGGTTGAAGAACAATGGGATTCGGATGCTGAGAATGTCCGGGCCACCAAACGTAAGGCCACTATGGTTGGTGAGTCTGAATCATTAAACAACTCAATTGCAGAAGCTGAGAAAAGTAAGAAGTCTGTTGGTGCTGAAGATGAAGGTTTAGGTGTGAATATGGATGAGTTGAATGAAGGAGAGACTGTAGTAGTAAACTTGCCCAAGCCTAAGCATAAGACCATGGCTAAAAAGACAAGTACTAAGCAGCTGAGAGAGAAAGAGTTAGCCCAACTCTTGAGAGGTAAAAGAGTACCCGATGCTGGTACGTCATCAAAGCTGTCTTCACCAGTCACTAAAAAGCAAAAGAAATCTAAAGAGGCAGAGACATTACCAGTTGATGAATTCAATGTTGCACTGGATAATGTACTTGACATGTTTAGAAAGTCTCAGAAAGAAAAGGAAGCTGAATTTGAGCCATCCAGATCCAAATCCAAGAAAGTCACTGTGGATGATGATGTTATGAAGCAGGTGAACAAGAAGATGGATGATATGATGAAGATGATTGTGGCTCAACAAGCTGAAATAGCCAAGTTCAAGCAGAATGAAGAAAAGATGCTTCAGATTGTGGTAGCTTCAAAGTCAAATCAAGATGAGATTGACGAGAAGGTTAAGAAGCTTGAAGCAAAGAACAAGAAGCTTGAAGGTAAATGTACAAGAAACAAGAACAGGCTAAAGTTGATAAAAGAAGATAACAAAGAACTGAAGGCTGAGAATAAACGCCTTAGTGATTTGATTGATAACTTGTACAATGTTGCACCCAAGTTGAAGGAGGGTGAAGAAGATAAAGAAAAAGAAGAAGAGCAGGTTGATTTTGAACCATCTGAATCGGATAAGGAGAAAGATGATGATGAGGATGATGAAGAATCTGAGAAGAGTGATGATGAGGATGATAATAATAATGATGATGATGATGCAGAAGGGTCTGGAAGTCAGAAGGAAGATGACAGTAGTGATGAAAGTGATGATAATGATGGAGGAGATGATTCGTCAAAGTTTGCATTTGAGAAAAGGACACCTAAAAAGAAAGATACTGGAGAATCAAGTTCGAAGAAAAAGAAAGGTGAGAACGTTGATTCAGATGAAAGTATTTTCTGGAATGAAAAGGTGAGGTCTTTGACTGATGATGCTAAACAAGTGTACAAAGATATGCTGGAAAGAAGAGAATGGACCATTGAGTTCACAGGACGTTTTGCTAAGATATTCCAAACAGACGACATGAGATATGAATTGGAATACAACGATCCTGATCTTGAAGAAGGGGAAGTACCTGCTTCTGTGGCAAAGGAGATTTTGGATGGACTTGCACAGAGAGTAGGGAAAACGTTTGAGGAGTTCATTGTAGATGAGTCGATTCCAGATATTCCTGAAAAGGATATTGGAAGTCACTCAGATGATAAGAATACTCCAGAATTTGATGAAGTGGAGATTGAAGATATAACGCATGAGGAATACCCACAATACTTCAGACAGACTGATGAAGATGTGGTATTTCCTGATTTTACTGAAATTCCAAACACTTCGGCAAAGAAGAAGGCCAAGCAAAGAAGTGCAGAATTTGTGGAGAAAGTATTTGGTGCTGACAAGCAAGAATCTTCAAATCAATCTGATGAGTTGAAAAGTTATTTGAAGAAATTAAGAGAAATGGATGAAAACCGACCGAAGCCTGAAGCTCAAGGAAACTTCTATAGATTCCATAATGCTAAGTTTAAGGGCAGAGCTCTCGGGTGGACATATTTAGGCAGGCTGAAGTGTCTAGCTGCCAAATGGGAATCGGGAATTCTATACTTTTATAGATTCATTGATTTGCTAACTCTACCGTACTGGGCGGTCAGAGATTTATGCAGATTCCCTATGTCGGGTGCTTCAGTGAATAATACACATGTCGGTTGGTGCGCAGACAAGCTGGTTTGGGAAAGCAGAACGAGATGGAATAGATTCAAGCCACAATATCCCCGAAGGAAAGTTCATAGGGATATTGATCCCAAAACCAAGCTGAAGCGGGTTACTTTGATATATAAGGCACCTGAAGTGATGAGGAAAATACCTTTGATGCCCATGCCACAACATTTCAGTGCTGACATTATCTTCTGGTATTATGATTGGAGAAAGGCAGAGGCGGTGATAGTATTGAGAGACGGGAAGGATAAATACAAGCATGTTCACGTATTTGATCCAATGTGGTTGATAAACTGTACTTTCGAAGACATCATCATGCTCTTTTACAATCCGATTCATCATGAGCCGAATGACGCAGATCAAGCAAAGAAATATACTCAAGTGGTTGGAGTGTGTTTTGTATATGATATTAATGCGGGGAGTAATTTGGATAACAAACTTGGCAAGATGGTGAAGATGGCGAATGTGTCAAAACCGGTGAAGAGACAGTTAGAGCCTGAAATGACTAAAGAGCAGAAGAAACAGCTCAGAATCAAGTTGTTGAACAAGGCCATGGACGAAGACAGAAGACGATCCAATCAATAGTCGAGGGGGAGTTTGTAGATGCGTTTTGCGACTAGTGATTGGATATTAACATATGTTAGAGTGCTGATGGATAGAATGTGGAATTGAAAGTGGTCGAATGTAGGCTATAATGGGCGAAGGTAGAAGACTTCTGGGCGAAGGTGAATGGAGCTTGACTGAAGGTGTACATTCGTACCCTGCACATGGGCGAATGTGGAAGAAGTCCACATTCGACCAGTGCATATGGGCGAATGTGCAGTGCTTATAAATAGAAATTGTGTTTTTGCATTGTATAGAGAGTTATTAGTTGAGTGTGTTTTGAGGTCAGGTTCCAGGATAGATTGAGAGTGTTTGTGTGTGTTCTAGATTAACCTAAAACTCATTGTAATCATGTTTATGCAAAAGTTAATCTATGAAAACCTTTGAAAATGACTTTGATTGTGTTTTGATTTGAGTTTCTATCAGTTTGTTCAAAGCTAGGGTTTTCGCACCTGGTTTTGTAACTTGTATGATCAAATAATCCTGTTTCGGTTAAAATCCTTCTCTCACAATTGTTTGATGGTTCGTCTGATTGGAAAGTTAGGGTTCTTAGTTTACAATTTAGGGAAGAAACACCAGGTATAGTTCGTATAAAACTTTTTCAAAACAAAAGAATACAACCATCGGATCCATTGATGAGATGGTTGGTGTTGATGCACTATTATGTGGACGTCACTGTCGAATAGACTAGGGTTGAGTCTTGTATTGTAATACATGAGATTGTGGTGATCCATAAGGGCATTGTATGGATCTGATGCACTTGTAAATATAGGCCATAATATAAAGTCCAGGTTCGAACTCTTTGAAGGGTCGAATGTGGAAAAGTTCCACATTCGACCTAATCAAAAGGGCGGAAGTTGCTTTGTGTTGTGGGACTATATATAGCAATCTCATGTGTGTGTTTCAATTAATGATTTGAGTTTATGCTTAGAATGCTCTCAAAGGGGAGGTCATGCCTGACCTCCCCCGGCCCTGAGATAGATGTTTATCCTACTGATGACAGTGTCTGTAACCGTTTCTGTAGTAATACAAATCTGTGATGACGTTGTTTTCGTATGTTTCTGTCTCGTCTCGAATCTCCCGTCTGAAACCGAGTTGTTTTCACTTATTCGATCCATGAATTCAGTTTCTAACCGGATTCTCAACTGGTATCAGAGCCAATAAGATCATACAACTAAAATTTGATAGTTTTTGAACTGATTTGGACCCAAATTTGATCAAAATTTTGCTGTTTTCAAAGAACAATGGTTTTTGATGAAAATTGAAGGATTTGGATTAGATTTCATGGATAAAATCAAGAATTCGACTTATTAAAGTTGTTCCAAATCAATTCCGAAGCAAAACCTGATTAAGATCATCAAAATTCATCAACTTTTGAAAAATTGAGATGAAATTAACTGATTTTTAAAGAATAACAGTTTTTCAAATGGGTCGGTTCAACCTAGAGAGCAAAGGGTCGAAAGTGACATTTTAAGGTAGAACCAAGGTTTTCAGTGGTCGAAAGAGATTTTTAGTGGTTGAACCTAGAGGTTTGTTGTGTTGATTTTTCACATTCGGGTCAAAGTTCCACATTCGTCCATACGGGAGGGCGAAAGTGAAAGGTGTTTGGGACGAAAGTGAAATTGTTCTGTCTATTTCAACATTCGTACTTTAAAGGGGGACGAAAGTAGAACAGAGGGGACGAAAGTAGAACAGAGTTGTGATATTTTTCAAGTGTGTCGTATTTCCAACGTCAAAAACAATATGTGGGGATTTCCGACTACACCTAGGCCTGGTACAACACAACAACAGCAAGTTACCATGGACCCTTGGACTGTAGCTGCTCAGATGTCGAATACTCAGTCTTCGCAATCAATCAATTACCTTGCAATGACGAGTTCGATTCCACAAAGTGTTGCTTCCTCTTCACAACAACCAGCAGCTGATTACTGGGGTGTAGCAGCAGTAGCAGCGGTACACACTCAAACTACTAATGCTATATCTACTCTAATCAATGATTTGTCTTCAAGTAGCAGGAACAGACCACCCAAGCTGATTGAGATGCAGGAGTATAACCAATGGCAGAAGAAATTCAAGATTCATTTGGAAGGAATGGGGATCGAAGGGACTGAGGCGTGGCAAATGATTGCAAAGGGATACATTGCACTAGTGTTAGAGAATACCGGTGAACAGATTCCACTTGAGAGTTTGTCTGAAGAAGAAAAGAAGAAGTTTGCGGTAGAAAAGAAGGCGTATTCTCAACTAACCCAAGCCATTACCAATGATCTTTTACACCAGTTTGGATCTTGCACTACTTCCAATCAATTGTGTTTCAAGTGTGATGGAACCACCCAAAAACCCGATCAACTGTGGTGGTAATGGTCATTTTAAAAGAGAGTGCACACAACCAGCTAAACAAGGTAACCGAAACCCATTCAACTCAAATTACCAAAACCGGCAATCTCAAAACCAAGTTTCTAATCAAAATCAAAACAACAACAACTATCAAAATCAAAAAAAATACCAAAACCGACAAAACACCTCTCAGAACAACTCTACTAGACAACCAATTACACCTAACCAGACTCAAACTCAAACACCAAATAACCCAACCAGAACTGTCTTTCCTATCACAACACCAAATGATCAACCACAGATAAATAACCAAAATCAAGCTTTGGTGATTCAAAATGATGAGGGATATGACTAGACTGATATGCAACTTGGTGTTGAAGAGATAAAAGCTGGAAATGTAGCTTGTGTTGCTCAGAAGATTGATTTAGAGAAGTCGGAGAAAGTTGAGAACATTGAAGAAACTGAAAGTATTTCTGAAGAAGAGATTGAGGACTCAATTGAAGAGATGGATGTTTCGGTGGCTGATTCAGTTTAAGAACAACATGATGAGAAGAGTTCGGGAATCATTATTGATTCAGTCATAGATGTTCCTGAAGAGAGTGAATCAGTGTATTCAGATTCGGAGAGTGAAACAGATTCGGAAACAAGCGTGAACTCATTAGATGATGAAATTGATCAACTCTTGGCCGAAGCTGATTTTCTTATGACTAGAAGTCATGTATAGTGGATGATGCCTTTACCAGAATTGACTATTCCAAGTTCTTTGCTAGAAAGGAAGCTCATTTTGCTCTCATGGCTATGACAGATCCTCCGAAGCAGGTAAGCTCTAAATCCACAATTGATATGCATAGTGATAAGTATTGTGGTACTTGTGATAGATTGACAAATGAGAACAAGCAACTCAGGGTACAACTTGAGAGTGCTGTAATTAACTGTCAATCTTCTCGCAAGGAAGTTAGAGAATTCAACAAAGTGCTTGATGGTTACAAAAAGGATATTTCTGACTTAAAGAAAACACTTTCTTTAAAACAATTGGCAATTAACAGTTATATAAATGAACTTGAATAAACTAAGTTAGAAATGGCCACCATCAAGTGCTTTGCAAAAAAGGTCAACAAAAAACTTGAAAGCTATAAACACATTGCATATGTGGTTGACCATATCATTGAAGAACCATCACAAACCAGTAATGCAAATTACAAAGTTGTGCCATCTCCAGTATTGTTTGAAAACCACAATTGTCATCAAGTGACACCAGAGAGCTCAGTAAAATCTGACTCTACATCGGAAGATGAATCTAACACTTCTAGTGTTGGAGATCCAAATTCCGTTGTACGACCGATTTTGGGTTTGAATGATGAGGGCGTTGTTGGTGTAACTGATGATTCTGACACAGAGAGTGAGAAAACTGATAATGTGAGTGATATTCCAAAGGAAAATCACATTATCACAAATGAACCAGTATCACCTTCTCAGCTTTGTCATCCGATGGCTAACGCACATCGTGTCAATCATTCAGTAAAGAAAGAGGTTAAAAATGAATCAGTTGACACACCCGTCAAGGTATTTTATCGGATGGAAGGATCCGATAAGATTATCTCTGACGAGGAGTATCCAATTAAATTTGCAAATTATTCTAAAATTTAGAAAATCTGGCAAGAAAGTACTATCTGGTTTCCTAAACACGAAAGGACCAATGAAGTACCACTAGAAATTTTGAAGAAACTATATTTGGATACTCCGAGAGAACCAAAAGTTCATGTCACTGAATTCATTAAACCAAAGCAAAAGGCAAACGGTTTTCTTGAGCCGGATTACTCAAGGGACCCATCTCCTGAGAGTTTAAGGCGCAGATGTGTTGATGATCAATATCCCATCAATACGTTTGCTAAGCCGCATGCTCAAAACGTGATTGAAAAATACCGTGCATGTTTCAAGTGCGGGGAGAGAGGGCATTTACTTGCTCACTGCCCGTACGTGAGGCACAAGAGGCACGAAGTTGAGATGAGGCAATATGTTAGAAAGCCGGTCGATAATCATTATTATCCTTAAAGACGCTTTGTCCCTCAACAAGCACGATTTTATAATCAAAACAATTTTTATCAAAGGAGGGATAATCGTCAATTCAATTATGATCGTCGAAACTGGATTGCTATGCAAAAACCGTTGAAGAAACCTATGTGAACACAATGGTTGATAAACAAAAGGTTCCACCATCAAAACCTGCTGTTAAGTCAACAGTTGGACCTGTTTCTGTTAAGTCAGAAAAGGTAACCAAGAAAGTTTCATTTAAGAATGATACTAAGAAATCGACTGAGACTCCAAAAACTCAGATTCTAATTCCGAAACGTTCGGAACAATCTTGGTCACCTACGGGTTCTTTAGGTGCTTCTACCTCAAAACCAATTGGTAAATCTCAAGATGAGATAGTTTTGAATGGACATAAACTAATCAATTCAAAACCAAATGTTGATGTGAATGAATCTTTGAAAGCTGATATTCAAAGACCCAAGACCACACAGGCTTAGGTCCCCCGAAAGAACTAATGTTTTTACTTGATATGTGCAGGGAGCTTCAGCTAGCTCTGTTAGCAGTCTTTGGATTGTTGACAGTGGAGCTTCAGGCCACATGACTTGTGATCTAGCACTATTGTTTTATGTGAAGAATATTAATGGACGATATGTTGCTTTTGCGGGAAATAAAGGAGGTTACATCACAATGGAGGGAAGTGTTAGTAATGGGATGGTGAGTTTTGAGAGGATTTCCTATGTGAAGCAAATTGACTACAATCTGTTAAGTGTCAGTCAGATCTGCGACAAACAATTTTCTGTGCATTTCGACGACAAATCTTGCTATATCCTGAAACCAGGCTTTAAGGTTCCAAAAGAGTGGATTATGTTAAAGGCACCGAGAGTTAACAATCTTTACATTATTGATATGTCGAAAGCGATGACAACTCAGGGCCAAGTGACGTGTTTTCAGTCAAAGGCTACAGAGAAAGAATCTATAATGTGGCATAGAAGAATGAGACATATTCACCTCAGAAAAATGAACCATTTGGTGAAGAATGGGCTTGTCGAAGGCATTAATATCAAACAATTCCATTTGAACGACATGTGTGTGAGTTGTAAGAAAGGTAAGCAGCACAAACAATCCCATAAACTGAAAAAAGTAAACTCTGTTGAGATGCTACTTGAGCGGTTGCACATGGATCTATTCGGACATGTCAAACGTAAAACTCATATCGGAGAGCTATACTGTTTAGTGGTTACAGATGATTTTTCACGATTCTCATGGGTGATGTGCTTACAGCATAAGAGTGACACGTTTAACAATCTGAAAGTTCTGTTCACTCGACTGGAGAACGTCTACGGTCTAAAGATCAAAAGAATTCGGAGTGACAATGGGACGGAGTTCAAAAACACGCAGATGGATGCTCTTTGTGAAGAAAAAGGAATTCATCATGAATATTCTGCTCCGTATACTCCTCAACAGAACGGTGTCGCTTAAAGGAAAAACGGGGACTCTCATTGAAACGGCAAGAACAATGCTCGCAGATTCCAATCTTCCAGTAATGTTCTGTAACGAAGCGATATATGCAGCTTGTTGTACTCTGAATCGGGTGTTAACAGTGAAGAAGTTTGGCAAAACTTCTTATTAGCTGTTGAACAGACGAAAGCCGAACATGGAGTATCTAGAACCATTTGGGGCTCCGTGTACGATGTTGAATCCAAGTGAAAAGTTTAGTCCGAAAGCTGAAGAGGGATATTTTGTTGGATATGCAACCCCTCTCAAACGGGTATTCAACAAAAGAACTCGACAGGTGGAGGATTGGTCAAATATTGAGGTTCAACGGTATACTCAAAATGTACAGGGAAATGGTCCTGACTGGATGTTTGATTACAAAGATTTCATTGAATCATTCAATCTAGATAGCTTGGTTGAAGAGGCTGTTATAAGATTACTTTACAAGTGTGAAAATGCGGCAACTTCACCGTTGGTGCGTCCGATCACCGTAACTCCTCCAGCAGCTTCTAAGGATGCCAATGATCCTGTAGTGGAAAAAGAGTTCTAAGAAGCTTCAACTACACTTGATACTTCGGAATCAGAAGATGATGAAGACTTTGGTGAAGCTATTCTAGATCAAGCAACAGAGGCACCACCAGTGAACCCAAATCCAGATGTTGCTTCTTCGTCTAACACGGGTAATGATCTGGATGCAGTGGAAAACTTGACTGTACCTGAACATCCGGAATCTCGGATTCATCGTATTCACCCGCTCGAGCAAGTTATAGGTGACCCTGGTAGCAGTGTCATGACTAGAGGACAACTACGCAGTGTCAACTCACCAGAAAATCTTGGCGCTTTAGCTTTATATGCAAAAATACAAAAATCTGGTTGTCAGAATGATTGGTCGTTTGCGTGTTATGTTTCGCAGGTTGTACCACGGACGTATAAGGAAGCTCTTTTGGATGATGCTTGGGTCGAGGCGATGCAAGAAGAGTTGTTGCAGTTCCAGAAATTGGGTGCCTGGACACTTACGGATTTACCTCCTGATAGGAAGAAGATTGGTACTAAATGGGTATTCAAATGCAAGAAAGATGACAGAGGCCTGATCGTGAGAAACAAAGCCAGATTGGTTGTTCAAGGATTTCATCAAGTTGAAGGAATTGACTACATCGAGATATATGCACCTGTGGCACGTATAGAAGCTATCCGCATGTTTCTAGCGTTTGCCTCATATAAAAATTCAAGGTGTATCAAATGGATGTCAAAAGCGCGTTTCTTTACGGTGTGGTCAAGGAAGAGGTCTACGTCGGTCAACCTCCGGGATTTGAAGATCCTATTCACCGGGATAAGGTTTATGTTCTTAACAAAGCACTATATGGGTTGCACCAGGTTCCACGCTAATGGTATGAGTAGCTCAGCACGTACCTGCTATCCAAAGGATTCAAACGAGGCTTGGTCGATTGCACACTATTTACCAAGAAAACAGGGGATGACTTGCTTCTCATCCAGATTTATGTAGATGATATTATTTTTGGTTCTACTAACGAACTTCTTTGCAGAAAATTTGAACATGTAATGCAGGAAAAGTTCGAGATGAGTGCGATGGGAGAAATGCATCTTTTCCTCGGCTTGCTGGTGGATCAAAGACCAACGGGGATCTTTATTCATCAAACCAAATATGTATCTGAAGTCTTGAGCCGGTTCCAGATGGAAGATTCAAAGCCGATGGACACCCCAATACAACCTAATCACGGGATTTGCGTTGACGCTAAGGGGGAGCAGACAGACGCATTTATATACAGAGCAATCATCGGATCTCTGCTGTATCTCACTGCATCAAGGCCAGACATAATGTTCGCTACATGTCTCTGCGCACGTTTCCAATCGAAGCCGAAACAAAGTCATCTGACTGTGGTCAAGCGAATCTTAAGATATCTGAAGGGTTGTCCGTCGAGAGGACTTTGGTACCCTAATGATGATAATTTTGACTTTATCGCGTTTAGTGATGCAGATTGGGGCGGTTGTGACAAAGACAACAAATCCAAAACGGCTGGATGTTAGTTTTAGGGAGCAGGCTCGTGACCTGGCAGTGTAAGAAGCAGGCATCGGTTGCACTTTCTACTTGCGATGTAGAGTATGTAGCGGCCTCGAGTTGTTGCTCCCAGGTTCTCTGGATTCAGCAGCAGATGGTCGATTACGGTTTGCAATTTCTAAAAACCCCTATTCACTGTGATAATGAAGCCGGAATTGCATTAACTAAAGACACGGTCAATCACTCAAAAGCTAAGCATATCCGGATTAAGTATCACTTTATTCGTGATTGCTATGCAAAAGAGTTGATCGATATGGTCAAAATCCACACTGATTATCAGAGGGCGGATCTTTTTACAGAAGCTTTTGATAAATCCAGATTTGATTATCTTTTAAAAGTAAATGGTATAAAAGAGAAACAAGACTGATCATCACCTCGGTTTATCACTTTTAGTTTTCAAATTTTTAAGTTTTTACAGTTTTTCAGAAAAATTCATAAACCCAAAAATATGTTTTACATTTTAGGGGGAGTCTTTTTTCAGAAAAACCAAAAACATTGAAAAATTCAAAAAGCCATAAAAATAGAAAAACCCAAAATGATTTCCAGGAGTAAAAAGAGGAAATTATAGTACATCAGTGGGGATCTGACACATGCTAAAGAAATGTAATGCAATATGAGGCGTGTATTGATTTCGTACGATGTGCTGATAGGCTTCGTGGACTTAATATTACTGCGTGCATTAGTGATACAAACATAACAAACTACTCTTTAGTGGTTGAACACCTCATGGGCATATGGCCTTAGTACCGTAATTTCGTTTGGTAGATTTGCAAAAATCTGAGGTTTCCGGTCGTTATGTTATTGTTATCCGGGATATTCTGATTGAACTTTTTTCGTATTATTTTACGGACCTAGATTCAATCAGAATATTTGCTAAAAGAGCTTTAATGCCAAAACCTAAAAGTTACCGAATTGAGGAACTTCATGTTTATTATTGATCAAAGATCATTAATTGCATCGTATCAATTCACTGATGAAAATCTGTGATTGATATCAGCCTCAACCTGGTATATAAGCACACTTTACTTCGCTGCATTCATTTGCTGACTTGTACACCTCTGTGCTATATATCTTGTAATTAAACGAATAAAATTGGCATAATCACGTGTTACGAGGAAGCTTTGTGTAATTTCTTGATATGGGAGTATGTCGTGTGTGTGGGAACCATAACGTGTTAGTATAATACACCTAATATAGTGTCATTTTAACGCACTGCATAACAGTCTGCATGTGAGTTTATGTGGACAACAATATCAGCCGTTGCCGGATCACAGATTGTTTCTAATGATAATATATAAAACAGATCAACGATGTGATCAGATTTCTCAAAAACTGATACGATCCTCTTACCGGAATTCACAAAACATTTAATGATTTGTGTTTATATTTCTGCATTTTACATTTGTTTTACAAAAAGATACAAAAACTCAGAAAGATTTTAGGTGTGTTTTAATATAAATTTCAGAAAAATCAAAAGTTTTACATTTCTGAGTTATTTTAGATAACCGATGGTGTTTGATGGTCATTTTCTGAGATTTGATGAACCAATCTGAGTTTTGTATCATTTAGATGTGGAATAATGAATGTTCAAGGCTTAAAATGTTGAAAAATGTTTAAACGGGATTTGATTTTGGGATTTGGAAATTTTTCAAAATTTCCATTTTTACTTTCGCCCCTTCGTTGGGTCGAAGGTGGAAATTTGTTTACATTCGACCAGTTAGATTGGACGAAAGTGAGTGTTTAAAGTATATATTGTACATTCAAACCCATATTGCTCAAAGAAAACAACTTCGTTTGAAGCTGATGAACAAAGGAATGGATGAAGAGCGCAGGCAATCCAAGCAATAGTCGAGGGGGAGTTTGTTGATGCATATAGTGCGACTAGTGCTTTGGATTGCGAAATCAAAGATTATTTTGTTATTACGAAAGGGCGAATGTGAGATTTTTTAGGTACGGATGTGGAAATAGCTTCATATTCGCCCCTGCTCAATGGTCGAAAGTGGACGTCCTATATATACCAGTTCCACATTCGAACTGCCATATGAACCGTTTTTCAAATTTTTTCAAATATCAGAACCTTTGTTGTCCTTGTTATTTTCGTTCCTGATTATTGTTCCTGCTACTATTCGGATCATTTTCACTATTAACTCACAGGTAATGGACTAAGATTCATGCCAGAATTTGAATTTTTCGTTCGAAACCCTAGTCTCGATCAATTGGACCAGTTTTATTGTGTTTTTGATATTCTTTTTTATTAGGATTTAGTGTTTAATGATTTTAGGGGGAGAAGGTACCATAATCCAGGGAAATAACATATCAATTGACTAGTTTTGATCCTTGAAATAAACGAAACCCTTAAAATGATTAAAACTAAACAATTGATTCAATTGAGTGAATATAAAGCTTAGTCCGTCATATTAGTAAGTGTTTGAATCAAAATCAGAGGTTAAAACAACACAAATTGAAGTATTAAAATTTGGGATTATGAAAATGATACATTCGACCTGCTGAAAGGGCGAACCTGGAAAAGTTAGGTCGAATGTACAGATTAAAAAGGACGAAAGTAGATTTTTATGGACGAAAGTAGTTTTTGATTCACATTCGAACCAAAAGTTTCACTTTCGAACCATAATGATCACATTCGTACCTCAAGACATTCGTACCTACGATGGGACGAATGTGGAATTTTGAAAAACCAAATTTTTAGATTTTGTCGATTTTGATTGTTTCTAACGTATTTTTTTCTTGTTTTGTGATATAGATATTCAAATGGCTGAACAACAAACTGAGAATGCTGAAATACCAGAACAACAAGCTCCAGTTCAGAATGTGTTAGAAGCGTGGCCATTCGAACCCACTCATAATTGCTGTGCTTTTGTTGGAGATGTGCAGAAAAACACAGAATTCTCTGGAATAATATATTTTCTCAAAAGAAGCAGGATCATTCATGCTGTTGCAACACCTGCTATTATTTACTAAGAAATCGTTGAAGAATTCTGGAGAAATGCTCTCTATGACTACTCGGAGTCTAAAACAACTATTGTAAGTGAGATTCAAGGTGAATTTGCAATGGTAACAGAAGATGATATAAGAGAAGCGTTGAAGATAAAAGATGACGATTGTACTGATCCAAGGTGTTTGTCATGGATGGAGCAGAGGGTGTGTTTTCTGAGAATGAAATATAATGGTCCTATTACTGACGGTGCTTTACACAAAGGGAAGCTGAGTGTCCAATTCAAGTACTTTGCTCATGTGATAATTCACGTGTTTGGAACAGTGAGTGGAGGATATGACGTATGAGAAAGAGTTTAAGCTCATTGATGGTTGCTTTGACGTTGACTAAAGCATTCAATATAGCTGGGATGATTCTGGATCATATGTTAGAACCACTAAAGGGTTTGAAGACAAAGAAATTCTTATTATATCCCAGATTTTTGATGATGATATTTGATCATAAGTATCCGAAGTTGAAGAAAGATCCTACAAAGATCTTAGGGCAGGATCACATGAATATAAGGACGCTGGTTAGGATGAAGGGATACAAAGGGATTCCTGATGATGAGAAGCCTCCACATAAAAATTTATTTGGGCATTTGATAAATCCGGGTTATACTGACCCAGGAGAGAACAAAGCAAGACATGATAATAGTGATTCTGATCCTGATGATCCACTTGTTCATGCTGATGTTACAACAAAGAGAAAGCGACAAGTGAAAGATGCCGGAGCCAAAGGGAAGGGTAAGGTAAAGATCAGTGAAGCAGGACCTGCTAAGAAGCAGAAGACTAGGAAGAAGAATATAGCTAAGAAAGGTACTCAGTTGGTCGATGAGGAATCTTCTGTAGACTCTGAAGAAACAGAAGAGGAAGAACGTTGGGATTCGGATGCAGAAACGTTGAAAAAAAACTCCAAGCGCAAGGCCACTGTTGCTGGGGAGTCTGAATCACTAAACAAATCTGTTGAAGAACAATTACAGAAGGAGACAATTGATCTTAAAGGTGATCTAGGACTTGGTGCAGAAGATTTTGAGGGTTCAACAGTTGTTGTTAATTTGAAGAAAGCCAAGCACAAGTCGATGGCGAAGGGAGATGTGAAAGAAAGTACTAAGAAATTGAGAGAGAAAGAAATTGAGATGTTGTTAAAAGGAAAGAAAGTTCCAGATGCAGGCACATCATCACAAGTTTCTTCACCAATTACCAAGAAGCAGAAAAAGACCACAAAAGAACCTGAAGTAGTTCTTGATTTAGATATTACTTTAGAGAATGTTTTAAACTTATTCCAGAAAAAGAAGAAAACTCCTGAAGCAGAATCTTCCAGACCCAAAGTGACAGTTTCTGATGAGGTTATGGAGATGGTGAACAAAAAATTGGAAGAGATGATGAAAATGATATTTGCACAACAAGCACAGATAGAAAAATTCAAAAAGAATGAAGAAATGATGTTGCAGATTGTTGTGGCCTCTAAAGCCAATCAAGATGAACTAGAAAAGAAGTTGAAACAGCTAGAGGAAGAGAAGAATGAGATTGATGAGAGAAGTAAGAGGAACAGGAGGTTGATCACTGGAATAAGGATTGATAATAAAAGATTGCTAAAAGATAACATGAGAATGAGTAAAGTTCTTGATAAACTTTATAACGAAGCTCCTAAGTTGAAATAAGGAGAGGAGGATGATGAAGATGAAGAAGAGCAGTTAGACTATGGTGATTCGTCTGATGTGAAGGAAATAATGATGAATCGGATGATGGATCAGATGATGATGATGATGCGGAGGGTGAGAAAAAGAATGATGATGAGGATAGTGATAGTGATGATGATGATGATGATAATGATGATGCAAGCAAGTTTAAGTTTGAAGAGAGACAGACAAAGAAAGGCAGTTCAGGCCAATCGAGTTCTAAGAAATCTGGTGAAAACGTCGATGCTGATGATGATATATTTTGGACACAGAAGATAAGATCTTTATCTGATGATGATAAGAATGTTTACAGAGAAATGCTAAATAAGAGAGTTTGGACGATTGAATTCACTGGAAAGTTTTCTGAAATATTTCAAATTGATGATACGAGGTTTGAATTGGAATACAACGATCCAGATCTTGAAGAAGGAGAAGTGTCAGCTGCAGTTTCTAAAGAAATACTTGAAGGTATTGCGCAGCAAGTTGGAAAGACACTGGAGGAAATAATGGCTGAGCAGATGATTCCAGACATTCCTGAAAAGGATGTTGGTAATCATTCTGATGATAAGCAGACTCCTGAGACAGAAGAGATTGAGATAGTGGATATAACACACGAGGAATATCCTGAATACTTTGGAGATACAAGTAACGAAGTTTTCCCGGATCTAACTGAAGTGAATCTGAAAGAGGCTGAGTATAAAGCAAAGAAGAAAAGCAAAGAGTTTATGAAGAATGTGTTTGGAGATAGCAATTAGCAACCATCTTCTGAACAAAGTGATGATTTGAAGACTTTGTTGCAAAAATAGAAAGAAACAGATGAGAAGAGACCAAAACCTGAAGCACAGAGAGGATTCTGCAGATACCAAAATCAATTGTTTAAAGGAAGAGCATTGGGTTGGAAGTATATGAGATGTCTAAAGTGTATTTCTGTGAAGTAGGGAAAGGGAATTCTATACTTCTATAAATTCCATGATTTACAAACTCTACCGTACTGGGCGGTGAGAGATATATGTAGGTTTCCGATGACCGGTGCTTCAGTAAATAACAGTGTGGTAGGTTGGTTTGCTGATAAGCTTATCTGGGAGAGCAGGGCAAGGTGGAATATGTTTAAACCTCAGTATCCGAGAAAGAGAGTTCACAAAGCAATAGATCCTAAGACTGGAAGAAAGAAGGTGACTTTGAAATATAAATCTCCAGTTGTCATGAAGAAGATACCGCTGATGCCAATACAACAGCATTTCAGTGCAGACTTTGTTGTTTGGTGTTATGATTGGCGAAATACTGAAGCGGTGATCGTGTTGAGAGATGGGAAGGATGCTTACAAGAAGATACATGTTTTTGATCCAATGTGGCTCATAAACTGTACTTTTGAAGACATCATCATGTTGTATTACAATCCGATTTACAGTGACCCCAGTAATGCAGATCAAGCAAAGAAATATCAACAGGTGGTTGGAGTTTGCTTTGCATATGATATAAATTCTGGTAGCAATCTTGAGAAGAAACTTGGTGATCGTGTAAAGGTGAATGAAGTGCCGAAGCGTTCGACGAAGAGGAAATTGGAACCAGAAATGACAAAAGATCAAAGAAAACAACTTCGTTTGAAGCTGATGAACAAAGGAATGGACGAAGAGTGCAAGCAATCCAAGCAATAGTCGAGGGGGTGTTTGTTGATGCATATAGTGCGACTAATGCTTTGGATTGCGAAATCAAAGATTATTTTGTTATTACGAAAGGGCGAATGTGAGATTTCTTAGGGACGAATGTAGAATATATGGGGCGAAGGTGACTTAGACTGGACGAAGGAAGACTTGAAGGTTGATTCGTACTGAAGCTGAGGGCGAATGTGGAATACTTCCACATTCGACCTAGAAGATTGGTCGAACCTGCAGTAGTATATAAGGAAAAACTTTATTTTATGATGTAACTTTGATCATTTGAATAGTGTGTGTCAGGCTAGAGCTCTCTAGAGTTTGTGTTTATTCTAAATCAGTCTGTTTTGCTTGTAAACCTAATTGTAATCATATTTCAACAAGTAAATAATGAGAATGGTGATTGAAAAGCTTAATCTGTGTGTTTGATTCATAAGCTATCACTTTGTATCTGTTCTAGGGTTTCCGCACCTGGAATAGAAATTTGTATGATCAATTCTAACTGTTTTACATAAAACGATCCTTTACAGTTGGGAAGGGTTGTTAGTTCGTTCAGGCCGGTCACTCGTCTTGGGTTCGAGCCGGTTTACATGTTTTTAATTTAGGAAATAATTTCAAAACTGAAACAGTGAATAGATATAAATCAGATTGATATTAATACGTTCTCAGGTTCGAGTCCTGGCACATACAACCAATTTTTTTAGAGCTTATTCTTTTATAATTATACTTTTTATTCTTTTAAAATGGTTTTTAAATACTAAAACAGGGTTATAAATTCTATAAAAATTATTTTAGGTTATTCTAGTGATGAATTTTATTATACAATTTTTAGTTTTTAAAAAATTATTTATTTAATTTATATAATATATTACAAGTTTATTTAATTATAAATTGAAAATTCTATAAAAATATCTAAACAATTTCATATAATTCCTCAAAAAATATTTTGGACTTACGAATCAATTAATATTTCAGAAATATATTTTTATTTCAGAAATAGGTATATTTAATATAATTAATTAATTTTTACTGTTTTAATCATTAATAATTCATAATAAATCCGTTTTTCATTATTTTTACACCAAAATTTTATATAATTTATTTTTTTTCATTTAGAACAGAATTATAAATTTTAATTTGAAACTTTGTGAAGTTTAATATTTTTAGACATTAGTACTATATTTTGACAAATAAATCTAAATAAACTATATATTCAATTATTAAGAAAATAATTTTATAAAAATTATTTTTATATCTACAACATTATAATACAACCATCCTTAATCAAAATTTTACAAAAAGTCATTTATTTATTTATTTTTCAAATTTCTTTTATTTATTATTTCATTAATAACTTATCTAAATTAATGGTTAATCAATTATAAATCCCCAAATTAGGAACCCTAGAAATACTTGTAGACTAGAAAACTTAGCCTTTTAGGTTTTCCCATTACTCAATTATCGCCTTATAAATAGGGTGATATTTGGACACAAGAGCCACAATTATTCTACATCAAGGGATTCAATTCTAGCACTAAGGTGAGTTTACATAGCCCTTTTTTCTGTTTTACATTTTGGGGTGAAACATTTTATATACTCTCATTTACTCATTTTATCATTTGACTGTAACAAAAAAACACAGTACAATCATTAACATTGATCAAGCCGCTTGTTTAGATTATAGCGCTATGGGTCTGACAAACCCATCCCCCCGTATAAATTCAAGGATGATCGATAACAGTTACACTTTTACTAACTTGCGAGGTAGGTCTCATTCACCACAAGGTTTGATTGTACAAAAGACGCATTGTTACATGCCGGACTCATGTTCTATCATTACTCATCATTATACTTCAACTATGATTGCTATACAACATATTGTTTTCAACTATATGCAAAACCTATGTATTCTCACCATTTCAATGGATCATATGCAGTAAAAGGACAAAAGTTCGCCGTCAATCTTGAAATTGTTAAATATTTAGCTACTTCTTTTGTAGAATTTTCACTAACACAGGTACCTAGGGAAGAAAATGCTGAAGCTGATGCCTTAGCAAACCCGGGATCCTCCTTTAATCTACCAGAAGGATCCAAGATTCCCATCATTCACATCTTGAAACCAGCGATTGAAGTGTGGCATCCTGAGGATAGCCAGGCACATCCTGGGGATAAAACAGACCATCCTGAGGATATCACTGTTTTAGCCACCCAGGAACAAGACGACTCATCATGGATGACCCCCATAATAAAATATTTACAAGAGGATGTCATTCCTAATGAAGAAAAGCCAAAGGCTTTCAAGATAAAGGTATCTAAATTTACAATTATAGACAATATCTTGTACAGAAAATCTCCTTCAGGTCCATATTTGAGATGTCTCAACAAGGATGAAGCAAACGAAGTACTCAAAGACATCCACGAAGGAGAATGTGGAAATCATACAGGAGGAAGATCTCTCTACTCGAAGACTTTGAGGACGGGATATTATTGGCCTACTATGAAGAAAGATGCCATTCTACATTCCCAAAAGTGTGAACCACTACATCCTATTATTTCACCATGGCCCTTCATGAAATGGGGAATGGACATACTAGAAAAGCTACCCAAAGCTCCTGGAGGAAAGGTATTCGTGCTAGTAATGATAGACTACTTCTCAAAATGGAATGAAGTTGATGCATTTGTGCAAGTCAAAGATAAAGAAGTAGTCTCATTCATCAAAAGAAACATCCTAAAAAGATTTGGAGTACCATCTAAAATCATTTGTGACAATGGCTCTCAATTCATTAGCAAAAGAACAACTGACTTTTGCGTGAGTTGGGGGATCAAGATGGTAACTTCAACACCAGTCCATCCTCAACCTAATGGACAAGCAGAATCTTCAAATAAAATCATCGTCAACAACTTGAAGAAAAAGCTTGGGGAAAAGAAGGGGAAATGGGCAGAAGAACTTCCATTTGTACTTTGGGCTGATAGGACTACTTCGAAGAATGCTACTGGTCAGACACCTTTCTCTCTGGTCTTTGGAACAGAAGCAATGCTGCCAACAAAGATGGTCATGCCTACAACAAGGAAACATCTTCAGGATACAACTACCAAATTCCAAAGCATTACTACAAGATTTGGAAACTGTGGACGAACTCAGTGAAGCTGCTAAATTAAGGATGGCAGCATATCAACAAAGGATTGCTAAAGCTTACAACAAGAACATCAGGATAAGAAGATTTCAAGAGGGAGACTTGGTATTAAGAAAAGCCTTCCGAAATACAACAAAACCAAGTGATGGTAAGCTAGCTCCCAAGTGGGAAGGTCCATACTTGATCGATTCCAAAGCTGGTAGAGGAGCATATTGGCTGTCTACAATGGAAGGAGAGGTTCTACCAAGAGCTTGGAATGCTATTCACTTAAAATACTACCATGCCTAGGGATGCATGTGACTGATCTCTCTAGAAGAGAAACCATGGTCCGAATCACAGGTGGGATGAAGGTGAAGGCTGATAGAGATGAATCATCTCCATATGTAAGTACTTATCCTTGATTTATTTCGATCGATTATCTTTTCACTAAACATGGTCTAGAAATAGTCCATCCTGAAAATTTTGCAGCACCATCCTGAAGATGGAATGCTTAGAAGACTAGGAGGCTGGCCACCCTCTCCGCCGTTAAGGTGTCTGACACCTTCCTAAGGTTTAAAGGTTTTCACCTTTCTCATTGGGTTAGCAACCCTCGCCTGGTGCGCACGATGTCCACGTATATTCTTGGGATGGTGGGACCAGTCCATGTAAAAGTGGCTAACAATTTCATTATCTTTGAGATATACGATGGAGCTCTTAAGGTTTCGACATTTTTCAATGTCTCTAAGGTTTAGACATTTTTCAATCTCTCTTTGGTCTAGTCACCAGGGCCTTCTCGCCAGTTATTCCTAAGGGCCTTGTCGCTAGTTATTCCTAAGGTCCTTGTCGCCAATTATTCTCAAGATGTTACATAGTGGTTTTATCACCAAGATATTACAAAATGGTTTTGATCCCAATTAAACCAAAGGCCTAAGTCGCCAGTATAATAACAAACTTTTCCTTTACAGGATATTATCAAAACACGATTCTTTCTTATAAAGGATTGTAGACTTGAAGTCTATATTGATGATATTACACTGGGACATCCTCAGAATGCAAGACCATCCCAAGGATGAATAAGAAACTGGGGACATCCTTAGGATAATGAAGACCAGCCTGACGATGAGGAGGACTTATGAAGAATATGGCAAGATCTGAAGAATTATTCAACAAAGAAAATACAAAAGTTATTATTTTCAATTATTCCTTTACAACCTAAATGTTTGCTAATGTTTGTTGAATATCAAAGGAAATAAAGAACACAGGAATAATAGCGTCAAAAGATTGTTACCATATATTATTATGCATCATAAGTCAAAATTTGATGTTAACCCCTGGCTTCATCCAAAACCAGGATCCATCCACCAGGGGTCAACATCTATAGTCCAGGGTCAGCAAAAAGATTTGGGGCTTCGTCTTGAAACCAAGATCCCTCCACCCCAAACCTTATAATATCCTAAGTTATTACATATTACTAATTGTCTGAAATTGTTCTACCAAACACAAACACAAAGATCAAATAAAAAGTGGGCTCCAGCCTAGTCAATACATCCTTCATCGCCCACCGGAAGGTCCTTCACAACCTCAGCAACCTTGACCTCCACTGCCTTCACCTCTGCATCCTCAGGATCCTTAGCCACATCCTCAGGATAAACAATAGGAACAGGCTCATAGACCACTTCTTTGCCGCCTAGGCTCTTAATTTTTTCCTTCCAAGCCTCAGTATCCCAGGTATTCTGATTGAATCCTGGATCCCTAGCCTGGAGAGCCATCTTCACTCTGGCCTGAAATACAGCAATAGAAGCAGAGTTGATAAGCCAGTTCCTGTGATCCTGTGCCTCCTTCTGTTGATCCAACAAGGTCTTCGAATGCTCAGCCTTCAATCTCTCCAGCTCGGCCTCAGTCTCTGCCAGCTTAGCCTCAAGAAATGTGCCTTTGTGATGGGAAATCTTCTAAAAATCCTCAAGCTTGGTCTGGGCTTCATGAAGTTCTTGAGTAAAAACATCCAGAGACTTTGATAAATACTCATGGCCCTAGCAAGAAAAAGGAAAGGTAAGTATTCTTAACCTTCTTTCACTAACATGACGGTGTTATTCTCAGGTAGGACCATACCTGAAGAGTGAATTCAGAGATCTTTCTTAGAATCTCGTTACAGCTCAAGCCCTCGAAAGGGGTAATCTCCTGAGCAACAACAGTAACAGCACTCCCCTTCCTTTTCTTTGAAGCAGCAGCGACATCCCAAGTTTTAGGGGGGTTGGAAGGAGGAGTGACCATCTTGGAACTTGAAGGAGAGGGAGAGGACACTTTGGTAGCCATGCTATCAGTATCATCCAGGTCAAAAGAAGCAGGTTTCTTGGCTGAGGCTAAGATAATAAAAGGATTAGTAAATAAATGAAAAGATAAACATCCTTAGGATGTAACATAACATGCTTACCAGACATCTTGGAGGCTTGGCTAGTGGTTTCACCTTCTTCCACTACAAAGGTCCTTACTGATTCAGGTAACTTATAAACATCTCCACACCGAATAAAAGCGTCGTTCACAGGGGTGGCAAACTTAGCAAAAGAAACACCTGTAGAACAAAAAGTTTCAGAATGTTAGCATCTTCCAGATGTAACTAAAAACATTTTCATAAGAATACTAAAAATAATTTTACCACTTTTTAACCAGTAAAGAGGAATCTCATTCCCTTGAGGAATGGAGCTTCTTTTAAAAAAGAAAAACTTTGTTTTCCAATTTTTCTTTGATTTTACCACATTAAAAAGAAAGGGTGGATCCTTTTCTATATCTTGAAGAACATAACGGTGGGAACCGTGTGTCCTCAATTTATAAATATGAGCCAGGTCCCCCACTTGAAGATGGATGCCATGATCCTCAACGAGCCTACTACAAACCATCAGAATCTTCCAAACTTTAGGCATGGCTTGAGAATAAGCCATCCCAGTCATATCAAAGAAATCTTTGATGAACTTGGGAAAAGGATACCTAAACTCCAGAAGGAATGGTAAGTACAGAAAACAGAACTAGATGTGAGATGCAAAATCTGATCTTGCATGAGGATCATAAGGACGAAACTCAGCAGAACTCGGGAAGATTTTAGAGTTGTTTAGGTCTTGAATCTCCTTATCATCAAAAGAACAGATCTCCTATTCAGGATGACTCAAGAGGCCTTGGGGAATGTAGTCACTAGAAGTTCCCACACTCCCCGAAGCTCTTGTAGATCTTTTCGCCATCTTCGGAATATTAATATTATTTTGCAGGTATAAGAAGAAAGGTGAAAGAAGAAGAAATTACCTTTTCGAAAATCAAATGTGATATTAAAGGAGAGGATAAACTCTAGATATAGAGGGCAGAAGATGATGCTTGTAACAGTAATCAAATTATTACCGCAGAGAAAGTAGCGGTTGTCATCCTGACAAGACATCCCATCAGTCATCAGAGAAAGATATTTAGATTAAAAAATATTTTTACCTTGAAATATATTAACGGTAACATATTTGTTGGGGACAATTGTTGTGGGTGAAAATCCTCAGGATGATTTTACCTTACATCCCTAATGTACCATCCTCAGGATGCCGAAAGGCTCTGCTGACTTCCGGATGTAACAGTAATTCAGCATGTGCACATCCTGAGAATGAACTAACGAATTAGCTTTCCTATATATGATTGCAGGTACAACTAAGTCATAACATAGAATTATTCACGCAGCAACGTCTATATTATGATCCTCAAGTGAAGAAGTCAAAGATAGAAGTGTAACTCATGGTCTATAATTGAAGATGGAGTCAAAGTTGTAACCGATATACATTTAATATCGGCGATAAACAAGGAAACAGTTGGATCATTGACTAGCTGAGGAGAAACCGCTATCCAACGACTACTTTCTGTTGAAGACCTCCAACGTTCACCTGAAATAGCCATTAAACAACAATGAAGACCTTAACTACTTAGCGGATCTTACGGGATTCTTAAGTTATTCTCATGTACTATATAAATGGGAGTATTGGACGAGTATAGGACACTTACTTACACATTGCTTACACTTAGAAACACTCACACAATCATTGTAATCTTGGTACACTCATCCACTTACTCATCCAAACTTGTACTTTTTTACCAAATTAATATTAACAAACAAGGCAGGGGCCTAGTTTCCTCCCGAGGTTTTATGCCGGCGATCTACAATTGATCAAGGGCTTTCCTCGTATATCGAGTGTTGTTCTTCGTGTTTTACTCCTTCATTCGTTCATTACAAACAGTTCCATCCCGAGGATATAACTGTCCCTCCCGAAGATAACCTAAGCCATCCCGAGGATAGTTGTCATATATTTGCCTCTTTTAACATCTTGGCTAAGCATTTTCAGAATATAACTGGTTTTAACAATAAATATACATTCTTAGCACTCTACCTCACAATTTCTAATTTGGAATACAAAATTATTTCTACTAGGTAATTTTTGACCAAAACAAGTATCTTCTAGAGTTCAGGCATGGCTTGAGCATATGCCATCCCTGTCACATCAATGAAATCTTTGATGAACGAGGGAAATGGATACCTCAAACCTAGAGAGAAAGGTAAGTACAGGAAGCAGACCTAAGTAGGAGATGCAAAATCAGATTTTGCATGAAGGTCATAAGGACGAAACTCAGCAGAACTCGGAAAGATTTTTGAGTTCTTTAGGGCCCGAATGTCCTTATCATCTAAAGAACATACCTCCTGTTCAGGATGACTTAAGAGGTTTTGTAAAATGAAGTCACTCGAAGTTCCTACACTCCCCGAAGCTCTTGTAGATCTTTTGCCCATCTTCAGAATATTATTAATATTTTGCAGGTGTAAGAGAAAGTATGAACAAGATGAAAATAAAAGTACCTTCTTTAAAAAGTCAAGTGTGATTATAAAGGAGGAGATAAGCTCTAGATATAAAGGGCAGAAGGTGATATCGTGTAACGGTCATCACATAATTACCGCTGAGAAAATAGTCGTTGCTATCCTGACAGAACGTCCCATCAAGCATCAGATAAGATATTATGGTTAAAAAATATTATTACCTTGAAGGATATTAAGGGTAACATATTTTTTGGGGACAATTGTTGGTGGTGAAAATCCTCAGGATGATTTTACCTCACATCCCTAGCATAGCATCCTCAGGATGCTGAAGGGCTTAACTGACTTCAGGATCTTACTATATTTCAACGTATGCACATCTTGAGAATGGACTAACAAATTATCTCTATATGATATGATTGCAGGTACAATTAGGTTATAATATGGACATGTAAATACCTTACAACGTCTATATTATAATACCCGGTCAAAGAAGTCAAAGATAGAAGAGTAACTCATACAAACCAAGGTCCAAGATCGAAGATAGAGTCATAGTTGTAACCGATATGCATTAAATATCCGCGAAGAACAAGGAAACAGCTGGTACAACGACTAGTTGAGGAGAAACACTTACAAACGGTCACCTGAAGACTTTAAGGAACTTAACTATACAGCGGATCACACGGTATTCTCTATTTACTTTCATGTACTATATAAATGGGGATGATTGACGAGTGTAGCCCCCACATTGCTATCACTAGAACTACACACACACTCTACTACTTAGAACACTCACACGAATCATTGTAATCTTAGTACACTCGTCCAATCATTCATCCAAAGTTGTAACATTTTTTACCATACTAATATTAACAAACAAGGCAGGGGCCTAGTCTCCTCTAGAGGTTTTATGCCAACGATCTACAACTGATCAAGGGCTTTCCTCATACATCAAGTGTTGTTCTCTTATAGCATTTCGTTCATATTCATCAAACATAGCTTAAGTCTTCAATCCATCGACAGTTACATCCTCATGATATAACTGTCCATCCCGAATCATACCTTTGCCATCCCGAGCATAGTTGTCATACATTTGCTTCTTTAGCATCCTGAAACACCATTTTCAGAATATAATTAGATTATAAACTCATTTAACACTTACAGCACTCTACCTCACATTTTCTAATTTGGAAAAAAAATTATTTCTACTTAGTAATTTTTGACCAAAACAGTAAGGAAACTACCTAAAGCTCATGGTGGAAAGGTGTTCATGCTAGTAATGACCGATTATTTTCAAAATGGATCGAAGCCGAAGCATTTTTACATGTCAGGGATAAAGAAGTGGTGTCGTTCATCAAGAGGAACATCCTAACAAGATTTGGAGACTGCGGATGAACTCAGAGATGCTGCTAAGTTAAAGATGGCAGCTTATCAACAAAGGATCGCTAAAGCCTACAACAAAAATATAAGGGTAAGATGATTTCAATAAGGAGATTTGGTACTAAGGAAAGCCTTCCAAAATACCACCAAACCAGGCGATGGCAAGCTAGCTCCTAAATGGGAAGGACCATACATAATAGATTCCGAAGCTGGCAAAGGAGCGTACTGGCTATCAACAATGTTGTTTCCGAGTTGGTAGTTGCATCCTGAAGATGTCTCCTTGCTGTAGGCATGACCATCTCTGTTGGTAGCATTGCTTCCATTCCAAAGACCAAGGAGAAAGGTGTTTGACCAGTTGCATTCTTGGAAGTAGTCCTATCAGACCAAAGTACAAAAGGAAGTTCTTCTGCCCATTTCCCTTTCTTTTCCCCAAGTTTCTTCTTCAAGTTGTTGACAATGATTTTGTTTGAGGATTCTGCTTGTCCATTAGCCTAAGGATGGACTGATGTTGAAGTTATCATCTTGATCCCTCAACTCTCACAAAAGTCAGTTGTCCTTTTGCTAATTAATTGAGAGCCATTGATGTGCTCAAAGTGGTTTAGTAAAAACTAACTAAATTAACCTAAACTAGACACTCTATGTTTTAAATTTATAACCTAAGACTCTCTAAACCTAAACCACACAACCGGCAAGTGTACCGGTCAGAGCAGTATAGCTAAAGTAAGTCCGAGTATCGAACCCACGAGACTCTACTAGAAAACGTAAACTAGATTCGATTACTTATCCTAAATACTGACTTAATAATGTTTTGTTGCTTAAAGGGGGGTTTTCTAACAAACTGATGCAAATAAATAAATAAAACTAAAATAACTAAAGCACAAACTGGAGACTGCAACTGGGATTAGATGATAGGAAGGCACTACCTAGGCTGGAATCCTATACATGAATGATAAGCTTCTAATAGTTATGGAACTGGTGTGGAACCGGGATCTTAAAATGCTAAACATCAAGAATAAACTAGACACCCTCGACCCTTCTCAAGGGGAAACCCTAGAATATTGTTGTGCTGTTAAACCACCGGTTGAGAGGTTACCCTCACAGGCTTACCTACTCGAATCTTAAAGTACCCGCTAGACAGTCTACCTCACACTGCGAAAGTCACAATACACCCGAAAGTGCAAGGGGTAACTACAATATTTCTGATAAGACTTGGCCTACAAGGAATGCTAGGGAAGCTAGGAAGATCTTCTCAAAAAGCCTCTAGATCTAGCAATTTAACACCCAAGACAGACCAACAATCTCGCACCTTACAGCTATTGAGAATTGGTAGAACACTTAGAATTATCTAACTAACAATTACAACTCCTATGGATAACCCTAGGCAATTAACCATAAACTAGCTTCTAACACCCAGTCCGCAACCTAACCCGCATTCATACATGAAAGACATTCACAAAAACGCAAGTGGAGTTTATAAAAGTTATTTAAACAAAACTAAATACGCATACACATCAAACCAGAAAGTAAAGAATTGTTTACTTTAAAATTCACCCACAACCAAAAGTTCCAAAACCAAAAAGAAAAATAATCAAACAAGCGTATTCATCATCGCCTAGGTAGCAAAAAGGTCTAGCCTCTAAAAGTCATGATAAAATCAAAACAATAAAAGCAAGACAAATTCATGGTGTTCACAACAGGTTTGAATAGATAAATAATAAATAATTGAAATAGAACCGACCCGTGCTCGCACCAATGCTTCACCCTTGATCCGAGTCTCTACCTCTTTGAAAAATAATTCTTTTCCTTCTACGGCTGCTGTGTCAAAAGTTGTTCACCCTTTATATCGTGCGCCGCTTCTTCCTTCTGCCGCTGTTATCTCCCTTAATAATAACTAGTAAATTTACCCCGCGCGTTGCGGCGGGAAATCGTTCGGTATCACTACGGTTTGGTTCATTACGGTATCACTATGCGTGTTCACATCGATCGAAAACCTTGAAACCAATATTAGTAACGGCTCCGAATAAAAAAAAAAAACATTAATTTTTACTTATCTTAATAGAGTGATAACATCCATACACAAAGCAGTATATCGTCCAAATTTTAAAGACCTATAGTCTCAACCTGCCATTTCACTCAACAGTTGGACTTCCAGTCTTCCACTTGCATATCTGCATTCGCTGACTTTAGTAAAAACAAAGTGGATCGGTACTAATGCATAGAGTTGGAGATACTTCCTACAAAATATGCAGAACTTTAGTAAATGTTGTTTTTTTATATGCTTACCCAAACTGTAATAGCCAAGACCTTTGTAGAAGGCAAAAATTAGCTTTACTTATTACTTCACATTCTTAATACAAAATGAGATTACCCAAAGGGTTGTATGCAGTAGCAGAAACAATAATAAAATACTATAGAACTAAAAATATTCAACTTGCTTTGAAAGAATATAAAGGTTTAGCATTACCATCCAACTTGCTTTGCATCTTTAATCTATTTTGTCACAAACCCTCTTTGATATAAGGTTGTTCCTCGTTATATATATGTCATCGGCCTCAATCCTTTCACGTATCGTGTCTAAAATTGGTTCAACAATTGACACAAAAATCCGGACCTATATTATTAAATATAAGGAAATTGTTTATTGATGTACAATTGTTGCTAAACATTCATAAAGCTTGAATATGAGCATGTACATCATATTATTCACATATATGTAGCTGTTGCTAGCACTTCTTAAAACAAATAAAAAAGCCAACCAAAATTAGATACCCAAATTTAAAATTATATTAACCTACAACATGTTTCAAATATGCCACTAACAAAACAAAAGGTTGATTATATAGTTGGAATCTTGCCAAATTGAATTGTGTTCTCAAATTCTTATTGTCATTCACATTTTCACCATGTATCAACCCCTCTATTAACTTTTACGACTCAACTTAATTGGAAAGCTAAAAATTATGATTAAAGGTAAAACATCATAAAAGTCATTCATACCTTTGGTCTTGCACCCTTTGAATTGATACATAGAAAAACATCTAAAACCATTCAAATGAAAAGAATACAGATGTAAATTTTCAAAACGATGGAAGGAAAAACGGGACAAACATAGAACAAATTTGTGCATAGGCTGAGAAACAAACATATGTCATTTATTCTAAGCATAACACAAAATGAACATTTATATCACAAAGTTGTCATTGCCAGATTTGTAATCAGTATATGTTTTGTCTCAATTTTTTTAACAATTAAATATACCAATAATTTTGAAACTAAAAGCATTTTGATTAACTCTTAAAAGAGTCGAATTAACCAACCAATAGAACACATGGCACATATGAGGAATTTTACCCATCGCCTTGTGGAAACTTTGAACATCAAGCTACGTGATGCATTTCACCCACCGCCTTCTTTGCTTGGCGCATAAGATGTATTTTTTAAAACCAATTCACTCATATTGCCTAGAAGTGAACGACTTGCAAAAAAAAAAACATCCGTGATTGCATCCTCAAAATAACACTCTTAGAATTTCAAAATCCATATTACTCCAATATAATTGTTTGAAAGATCGACCCTTACAGTTGTTTCAAGTGATTGAAATTGACCAAGTCAGTGCAATATAGCCCTACATCATTATATAAAATGATATAAGTAGATCATAACATGTTTAATGCAAGATTAATCTACATGAAAATGTAAATTAATATAAGAACATTGGGTACAATGAACGATGACATATGATGGAAAACTATTGTGAACATGAGAAGACAAAAACACACAGTGAACATGAGACCAAAAAAACTATTATTTTTATCTATGCTGTATAAAGCACAATCGAAAAAACCCAATTGAAACCCTTAATAGGAAAGACCAACTTCTTTTCCATGCTTAGTTTTGGGGAAAAAAAATCTCTACATACAGAAAGTAGTAAATTTGATTCAAAATTTGCTATTCTTAAATTAAAATCCAAAAGGTATTAAGTTTGACTCAAAATTTGGGATTCTTCAAATAAGATACCAGATTTGACAGATATGTTGGAACCATCAAACCACAGTATGTGTTGCCCTCCTACACACCTGCAGTTGTCCATGCCTAAAAACAACCACAAAACCACAGATCGGTAGTTATCAAACATTTATATTGCTGGAAATTTATTAGGGTATAGAGATTTACCTTAGACGGATCAAAAGACGCACTTTCCGATGTAAGCCAGAGATCCTCTGTTGCCACCGTTGGTTTCTCGAAACCCTCTCCTCTGAAACCTTTCACTTAATAGTTGGATGGTCATGGTGACTCGTGAGGTAGAAGAAAGACGCGTGGCCAAAAATGTTGATGAAGAGGCAAAAGATGACAAGTGGAAAGCAATAACAAACGTAGAGATTTGGAGGGTACGTGGCTTAAACTCGAAAATTACTATACTATCCCTGTTACTATTCATGTTTAGTTTTAATTAATACATATAAAATATTCGAAATTAATATATATCTCCATCAAATATTTTGGATCTTAGTTTCCATTCATTATGGGCCATGGCCGTAAATTTGTGACACAAGTGACGTTTTCTTTTCTTTTTTATATATATTACTAGCAAATTACCCCGGAAAGGTCGCAGGGTTGAAAATTTTAATATGACTTAATAAAAAATAATAAAAGAAGAAAACTCAAATCACGAAAAGAGTAAATAACTTAAACATAATCAATCTTAGTTAAAAAATTTCACTATGTGATAACGTATTGCAAATGACTCAAGTTAACTAACCACAAAATCTCTCAATCACTGCATGTCCCTAACCTAAAACCATCAGTAATCATCTAAATAATCACACTTATGTAAGCTGCAACAATTCAAAAACTCATCAATCTCTAATGACTCTTATAATTCTTAACCTAATCAACTAAACAATCACTTAGGTTGGAAGTTGTAACCATTAAAAACGTATAACATCTATGTACCAAGTCTCACAATATTAATATTGATACCTAACCTAAAAGAATGTATAACTCTAATATTTACACCTATCATAAATGCTAAAAAAATACATAACTCTAATATCAATATTCAACCCATAACCTAAAACAATGTAATAGTGAGGTTATTCCTTGGTGCTTTCTGCAACTATGCTTGATCTGCACCCACCTTCTTAGCTTATTGTTTAACCTATGTTGACTAATTTCAATATACAGTTGACCATGGTTGACCTGGTCAACCCCCTTGACCAAAGCTCCCTATACCAGCAAATAACATGTCAATAAGTTCATCCATGGTTGTAACATTAACCCCACTTACCACCATCTTCCTCATAACGCATTAACAACGACAGCCGCTAACTGTTCCATACTACCGTCACTTAGACCTTAACCACATTAATCGACCATTACACTCATAAATTCTGTTACTCATCAACAATAACAGCCAATTACTATGTGAACATTTTCTAACAATTACAACCATCATTATCATCCGACATCATCCATAATAATCATAAGTCTTAAGTTGTAATTCTTACCTCAGTCGAGTTTGCTGAACTCCAACCTTAGTTACGATTGTTATTGTTGCCAGATAATCGAGTACTGCCGTTATCACCCACCTAAACCACCATCGTCTTCAAGTCCTTCACCTTAGGTAGAAAGAAAAACTGAAAGAAAACAAATACGGTGACTATATCGGAATAGAAACGTCAATAGCTATAAAGTCAAGTAATCAATCAAAGCATACGATTGAATCAAGTAAACACAAATTTAATTAAAGCAAAACCGCTAGATAGGCGTGTAAACACATCAAACTGATGAATAATATACAATAACGGTATTCTACCTGTTTAGAAACTATAAGAAATTCAATATGCTTCATAACAATCTTACTAAATAAAAAAACTGTGACTAATTCAACTATCTTCATAACAATCCAACAATAAAAAAAACTGTGAACAATTCAACCAGCTTCATAGCAATCCAACTATATAAAAAGTATAAGCAATTCAACCTGCTTCATATCAATGTAACTATACAATAATAATAATAATAATAATAATAATAATAATAATAATAATAATAATAATAATAATAAATAAATAAATAAACTGTAAGTAACTCAACCTGCTTCATAGCCGGCATCGCTTTAAAACTCATATAAGTAAACTGCAACGAATGGAGACCTGATAACATAAAACGGCATCAACGTTGCTAACAACTATTCAGATCTGAAAACAACCTTCATAAAACCCTAACCGTAACCGTAACCGTCGCCGTTACAGACTGTGATGGTGGAATGGAGTTAGTAACGGCGTTAGTTAGAAACAAACGGTGGGTGATGTTGGTGAAGATCCTGCGTATAGAACAGCAACAACACATATTATGAAGATATAGCCTAATTAAGTCAACGTACCTTGAATACCACATTCGCCTGCAGAAAATTGCAGATCTGAGATGTTTATAAAAAGATCCACGACGATTAAAGGTAGACAAAACAGCTAACATTATCGCTTCAGTAGCGATCATCTTCCTCATCGTCGTCATAATCGTCGCTAGGGTCGCCTGGAGGATGTGGAAGAGGAAAGACAAAAGGAGATCCACGACGATTAAAGGTAGACAAAACAGCTAACATTATCGCTTCAGTAGCGATCATCTTCCTCATCGTCGTCATAATCGTCGCTAGGGTCGCCTGGAGGATGTGGAAGAGGAAAGACAAAAGGATATGGCTGTGGTTTTGGAGAAATTAGGGTTAGAGACAATGTTTCTGTTTTGAGGGAATGAAAGACGATTAGGGTTGGGATTGGGTTTTGTGTTTTCTCTTTTTTTTAAGGTAAAAAACAAAATAATTAAAAAACATCAAAACCTTTAAATTAACATGCCACGTGGCGATTTCAAGGGGGGGTTGAAGGAACCTATGGACGCCACGTCAGCAAAATAGCTTTGTTTTATATATATATATAGATTGTTATGATTATTAGTTATTATTATTATATAGCATTCTAGCTCCGTGCTTTTGACTCGGGTGTTTATGACTTGACCAAAGTTGCTCGTTTACGTTTCAACGTCCACACGAACACCTACCAAATAATAAGAAAATAAATAAATACTAAAAATGACCCAAAACTAATAAAAATCTATAAAAACCTATAATAAATAAAATATACCGGTACAAGCCTAAAACTAATAAAAACACTATCTAAACGACTCGAAAATTGTACAAACTTTACACTAGAAATAGATGTATTTTACAATACATCAAATATCCCCACACTTACCTCTTTTTCGTCGCTGAAAAAGAATTATGCTATGGAATCACAGTCAGGTTTACATCCGGTTTCAAAATTTAGGTTACTTAATTTATAATCTACTAACGTGTTGATTGCGATTTCAGGTATACTAATCCTCTTAAACCCAAACCGGTTTCCAAGCCCCTTTTTATTTTTATTAAGTTCATGTTGATTAGTCTATCTAGGGTCTCACTCAAAGGAAGCCACAGTTCCTCCTAATCCTGCCTTAAGCTTATGAAGCTAAAGGAACGACCAATTAACCATTTCCCAACCGTCTTATGTAGAAAACCAAGAGAATTTAAAATCACTATTTTTTCTTTTTTTTTCGGCATACTTAACTCAGAGGGTGTGACCAATCCAAGTCGCTATGCCAGTGGCCAGGCACTGATCCTCTTAAACCCAAACCGGTTTCCAAGCCCTTTTTATTTTTGTTAAGTTCATGTTCATTAATCTATCTAGGGTCTCACTCAAAGGAAGCCACAGTTCCTCCTAATCCCGCCTCAAGCTTATGAAGCTAAAGGAACGACCAATTAACCATTTCCCAACCGTCTTATGTAGAAAACCAAGAGAATTTAAAATCACTTTTTTTTTTGGCATACTTAACTCAGAGGGTGTGACCAATCAAAGTCGCTATCCCAGTGGCCAGGCACTGATCCTCTTAAACCCAAACCGGTTTCCAAGCCCCTTTTTATTTTTGTTAAGTTCATGTTGATTAGTCTATCTAGGGTCTCACTCAAAGGAAGCCACAGTTCCTCCTAATCCCGCCTCAAGCTTATGAAGCTAAAGGAACGAGCAACTAACCATTTCCCAACCGTCTTATGTAGAAAACCAAGAGAATTTAAAATCACTTTTTTTTCTTTTTTTTTCGGCAGACTTAACTCAGAGGGTGTGACCAATCCAAGTCGCTATCCCAGTGGCCAGGAACCTTAAGCTTCAGCATTTTTTTTTCATCTCAGCATACTTAACTTAGAGGGTGTGGCCAATCCTAGTCGCTATCCTAGTGACCAGGCACCTTAAGCTTCAACATTTTTGCTTTGATTTCTAATTTTTTTTTAGTGATTAGAAATTCTAACGGTTTTCTACTTATAACGGTGCTTCTTATACTATTTTTGGCGGTTTCGGTCTCCCCGTTTCTCATAGATGAGAACCCACAAAATAGCCTACCATAATGAATTTATTACTTTTCAAAGGAAACCTTTCTACCGGCCGAGCCTACCCACATATCCCAAATCAGACACGTTTTCATTCAATTTTAATCTCTTATTATACATACTATTTGAAAACCGGACACCTAACTTTACCTATCATCTTCCATATTTTATATAATACAAACTTCAAAATCAGGGACATTTTTTTTCAAATTTTTTTTTAAACCAAAAAGACTCTATATACAGACTAAACGACAGTTTCCCATCCCCACACTTAAATTTTACATTGCCCTCAATGTAGGAATAGAAAACGACTCAAAACAAAAAAATAAAAAAAATAATAAATAAATAAATAAATTCCGAATACAAAAATAAAATACAAAAATAAAAAGATAAGTGCAAATTGAAAAGGACTTAACTGGTTAATTTTTTTTCGTAAGCTCCAAAACTCTAGTCCAATCCAGTTCGATCGTATAGCATTTCATTCACGATCGGCTCTGACACAATGGTAAAATCTGGGCTTGCCTTGATAAATGTCAACAGCTCCGGAATCACCCGAATGGAGATTGTATACAGGTGGTGCAATCCAAACCTGCGCAAAACGAAACAAAGCAAAACCCGAGCATAATACTGAACCACACAAAAATAAAAAGACTCAAACTACTAACTTAGACTCATAATATAACAACAAACAAGAAAACGTACCTGCTTGGCAAAATGGCTGTGAATGGTGGTAGAACCAAATGGGTAGAAAGAAAAAAATATGGTTCTCGCTCAACGTGAAGGACACTGGTGATCACAACACGCGTTGCAAGCTAAAAAAAATATTACTTTCCGGGGTAATAGTTGGTCGCATGAGGCGAACAGGTCAGCCCAGACTCCTCACATTACATGAAAAGTCTTTTTTCAGAGAAAGCTAATTACTTTTTTTTTATGAAAAATTCTTTTTTTTTTTACCCAAACCTCTACCAAAAATCCCACTCATAAAATATATATAAAGATAATACATGGGATCTGCTCATGGTGAAATTTCCTTTACCTAAGCAAACACGCAAACCTGCTAACAGACTCAAAAACACAAAAACAAAGATAAAATAGAAAGATAAAAACCTATGAACCACTACCGTAGGACGGACCACAAATAAAAAAAATAAAATAAATAAAATAAAATAAATATAAATTTACAAACTCTACAGAGCCTCCCCACATTTAAACTTAATCAGGGGGCTTCTCTTTTATCTGGACTCTATCTAACCCGTTTAATTCCACTCGACTCTTATTAACAATTAAATATTTATTTGTGGAATTGAAAAATAATTTAACAGTTCTTAACGGGTCAGACCACCAAAATTTAAACTTACCTGGAATTAACCGGATGCGTGGCATGTAGCAAATAGACTGGTCGTGCTTGACATTCACTGGCTTCTTCTTCTCCAACTCGTGCCAGTCTTCGATCCTTTTCCGGTTCCGATCCTTTCTTTTTCTCTTCCTTGCCCTCTCCCGTGGTGCTGTTGATTTTGAAGTTCCATTTATTACCACGGGCCAGCTATGGTTCACTTCTTCTACCACCATTTCCATGGGATGATCCCCACACTTATTTCTTTCATCTGGTGCAGGTTCAGTCGTGTCTGTCGGTTCACCTTCGCGTAGGGCATCTAGGTATGTTATATCCCCATCGGGATCTGACTCCCCTACTTCTTCATAAGCAGGTAAACCTTCTAACTCTAGATCTAAGAACTCATCCTCTTCAGACAACAACTTCTCACCCATCTCATTGTCTTCCACTGCACCAAACATCATATCAATTGAGTCTCCCAATTCCACTTCTTCTTCAATCACTCCTCTCTTCATTATCGACCTCCGATACGCCGCCCAGTCTTCTCCATCGTCCTCTTCATCAGAGTCACTCCCAAAATCATATATCCTAACTTGTGGCACCGGAGGTTGGACTTCAACGTCCATTTTCGTCTCCGTGATTGGGATGATCCCTTCATCTGACTCATCTTCGAATTTCATGATCGGCTCTTTCCCTTCTTCTGGAAACGTCGGGAACAACTCCCCTCGAGCGTTCATGTACCCAAGGTAGTTGCCCTTCTCATCATATGTATAACCAACTTTAGGCGACTGCTCTTGCTGAACTTTTTCTTTTTCTTCTTCATCTAATCTCCTAGATATGTCTTCTAACGTTCGTTGAAGATCCAAAGTAGCAGCCTGTCGGTTTTTCAGGAGGATGTCGTGCTCTGCTAACATTTTCTGGGTATTTTCATCTTTAGCAACTAATAATGTCAACAGACTTTTGATTTCACTCCAATCATTACCACTATCTTTTTCATCCGAGTCTCTACCTCTTTGAAAAATAATTCTTTTCCTTCTACGGCTGCTGTGTCAAAAGTTGTTCACCCTTTATATCGTGCGCCACTTCTTCCTTCTGCCGCTGTTATCTCCCTGAATAGAGTGAATAGCCAAATCCGTCCCTGGGGTTTGACCAATATTGCCACATCCATCCATTTTGAGAATTTTCGACAACTGAGCCACTGAACTTTACACTTCTTTGCCAAATCCGTCCAATTCACAAACCCAGTTAAAAAATTCTGTTAACTCGAGGGCATTTTAGTCATTTCACCTATAAAACTTGTTTTCTTATTTCTAAAAAAATTGTGGGTGTGGGAATCGAACCAGGGTGCAAACCCGGTTCAAACATTAACAACCACAATTTCCACCACTGGGCTACGCCCTTGTTTGTATTTACAACAGAAAACATAATTTATGAATGGAAACAGGTACAATGTACCGGAATTGGGTTTCCTCACAGGTGATTACCCGGTTATGCATATTCTTATGCCCATCTCTGTATTGTTTATGTTTCCATATATTAATTGAAAACCGAATCTTTAAATCTTTATCCATTATTGTGCAGTCATCGACATGCATCAGCAGTAATCGGGTCAAACCTCTATATTTTTGTTGGGATTCACAATGGCAGCATCTCTTCACGAATGTTTAGGCTTGATACCCAAAACTTAACATGGGAAGAAGTAGTTGTTCAAGGGCAAATACCGTCACCTCGTCATTCTCACACATTGGTAGCCTACGGTTCTCAATTATTTATGTTTGGAGGATATGATGGGGTAAAAGCACTTGGAGATTTCTAGGGTTTGTAATGAATGGGGAACCTGCAGACTTTGGGTTTATAAATTATGTTTTTTGTTGTAAATACAAACAAGGGCGTAGCCCAGTGGTGGAAATTGTGGTTGTTAATGTTTGAACCGGGTTTGCACCCTGGTTCGATTCCCACACCCACCATTTTTTTTAGAAATAAGAAAACAAGTTAATAGGTGAAATGACTAAAATGCCCTCGAGTTAACAGAATTTTTTAACTGGGTTTGTGAATTGGACGGATTTGGCAAAGAAGTGTAAAGTTCAGTGGCTCAGTTGTCGAAAATTCTCAAAATGGATGGATGTGGCAATATTGGTCAAACCCCAGGGACGGATTTGGCTATTCACTCCCCTGAATAATAATATTCGAAATTAATATATATCCCCATCAAATATCTTGGATCTTAGTTTCCATTCATTATGGGCCATGGCCTTAAATTTGTGACCCAAGTCGCGTTTTTTTTCTTTTTTATATATATTATTATTAGTTATTATTATTATATAGCATTCTAGCTCCGTGCTTTTGACTCGGGTGTTCATGACTTGACGAAAGTTGCTCGTTTACGTTTCAACGTCCACACGAACACCTACCAAATAATAATAAAATAAATAAATACTAAAAATGACCCAAAACTAATAAAAATCTATAAAAACCTATAATAAATAAAATATACCGGTACAAGCCTAAAAGTAATAAAAACACTATCTAAACGACTCGAAAATTGTACAAACTTTACACTGGGAATAGATGTATTTTACAATACATCAGCCATTGTCACAAATAATTTTAGCCGGTACTCCGAATCTTGTTAGGATGTTCCTCTTAATGAACGACACCACTTCTTTATCTCTGATTTGTATGAATGCTTCGGCTTCGATCCATTTTGAGAAATAATTTGTCATTATAAGCATGAACACCTTTCCACCAGAAGCTTTGGGTAGTTTTCCTACTATATCCATTCCCCATTTCATGAAGGGCCATGGTGAAATAATAGGATGTAATGGTTCAGCATGCTGGTGAAGGATGTTACTATGTCTTTGACATGGATCACACTTTTGAGAATACAGCATGGCATCCTTCTTCATGGTTGGCCAGTAGTATCCTGTTCTTAGAGTCTTTGAGTAAAGAGATCTTCCTTCTGTGTGATTCCCACAATCTCCTTCATGGATATCCTTGAGAACCTCATTTGCTTCTTCCTTGTTGAGATACCTTCATCCTGAATGCCTTTGCATTTTCTCCATCAGGGATGACATCTTCTTGTAAATACTTCATTATAGGAGTCATCCATGACGAACCATCTTGAACCTGAGTGTTTAGAACAGTTATATCCTTGGGATGTACTGTTTTATTCTCAGGATGTATAACGATATCCTATGGATGCGCCTTAGTATCCTCAGGATGCCACTCTTCGATTGCTCGTTTCAGGATGTAGATAATGGGAATCTTGGATCCTTCAGGTAAATTTAAAGAGGATCCCGGATTTGCTAAGGCATCACCTTCAGCATTTTCTTCCCTAGGTACTTGTGTTAGTGAAAATTCTACAAAAGAAGTAGCTAAATTTTTAACTATTTCAAGATAAATGACTAACTTTTGACCTTTTACTACATAAGATCCATTAAAATGGTTAGTAATCAACAAGAAATCAACAAATACTTCTATATTTATAACATGCATGTCTCTAGCAAGTTGTAAACAAGCAATGAGAGCTTCATACTCTGGCTCATTGTTGGTTGTTTGAAATGCACATCTAATTGCATGGGTATTATGTCCCCTTGTGGCGATTTTAGTAGTATTCTTAAACTTGTGCCTCTTGCATTTGAAGCACTATCAGTGTATAGAGTCCACTTTTCTAAATTTTCATTTAATTTTGGAACCTCAGACTCAACTTCACCCAGGATGTCACTACTGAAATCAGCCACAAAATCTGCTAGAGCCTGTGATTTGATTGCATTTCTAGGTTCATATACCAAGTCAAAAGCACTTAATTTTACTGACCATTTTGCCATTCTTCCTAACATTTCATTTCAGGTTTTCTAAGCACATTTTTAATAGAATAATTAGTTTGATCATGAATCTTATCTGTTTCAAAATAGTGCCTTAAATTGGAAGAGTTATTGGTAACGATATATTTATATATATATATATATATATATATATATATATATATATTAAATGAATTATTATTAAAGCTAAAATAAGTTTTTCAAGTTGTGAATACCTGGTTTCAGCATCTAGTAGAGTTTTACTTACATAATAGATAGGATGTTGTTGCCCTTCAAAGTCTTTTACCAAGACTGCACTTATTGCATTCCCAGAAACTGCAAGGTATAGCTTGAGATGTTCACCATCTTCAGATTTCATCAGGAGTCGAGCTGCTGCAAGATATTCCTTCAGCTTCTTCAATGAATCTTCATGCTTCTGTCCCCAGTCGAACTTACTTTTCTTCTTCAGGATGTCTTAGAACTCCTTGCGTTTTTCTGAGGATTTTGAGATGAATCTGTTCAGGGGGGCTATTCTACCAGTTAATCTTTGTTTGTACATCTTTGATATTTCTTGGGGATTTGAAATCAAGGATGGCCTTTATTTGTTAGGGACATGCTTCTATCCCTCTTTTAGTTACTAAATATCCAAGAAACTTTCCAGCACCAACTCCAAAATGACATTTTGTTTGGTTTAACTTCATATTGTAGGCATCCAGAATGTCAAAGGCTTCTTTGAGATCCTAAAGATGATTCTCTGCTGTCTTGGATTTGACCACCATGTCGTCAATGTAGACTTCCATCGTGTCCCCAAACTTTTCCTTGAACATCATGTTCACTAGCCTTTGGTAGGTTGCACCTGCATTTTTCTGTCCAAATGGCATAGCTATATAACAATATATACCTGATGGGGTCATGAATGTCGTATCCTGTTGGTCATCCGGTTCCATTTTTATTTGTTGGAATCCTTAGGATGCATCCATGAATGTCAGTATCTCATGGCCTGCTGTAGCATCCACCATCGAATCTATGTGGGGTAATGGAAATGGGTTTTTAGGGGAGGCTTTGTTGAGGTCTGTGTAGTCTACACACACTCTCCATTTCCCATTTTTCTTTTGTACCACTACCACCTTTGCCAGCCATCTAGGGAATTTTACTTCCCTTATCATCTTGGATTATAGTAATCTATCCACCTCTTCTTGTATGATGACGTTCCTTTCTAGTGCAAACTTTCTTCATTTCTGCTGGATGGGTTTGAAGCTCTTATGAATCCCAAGTTTATGGGTAATAAATATCCTTGGAGATGCCAGTCATCTCTTCATGCTTCCATGCAAACGTTGACATCCTGCATTTTAGAAATGAAATTAATGATTGTTCAATGTCATGAGGAATGTTCTTACCTATCTGCACAGTGATATCCTTGTCGTTGTCGTCGAGGCAAACAACCTTTACATCCTGGTCAGGATGTGTCTTGACATCCTGAGGATGGCACTGTAGTATGCTTGTCTTGATGAAGCCTTCATTGATGTAGTATAGAAATCCTTGGGTTCTTGTTTATCGTTGTTGACTTTAACAACTCCCAATGGTGTTGGTAACTTTACACACTCGTGATATGTTGAAGGGACTTCCTTCATGTCATGTATCCAAGGTCTCCCCAGGATGACATTATATCAGGATAGAGAATCTATCACACGGAATCCCTGGATAGAATTCACTCCCTCTACATATACCAGTAGCTTGATGTCACCCACTATACTCGTAGTCTCTCCACTGAAGCCCACCAGGACTGACGATCTGGAAACAATTTCAGATTCTGGGATGTTCATTCTTTTGTGGGCTTCTAGCTAGATTTTATTGACTGAGCTTCCACCATCTACAAGGATCCTGCGAACAAAATGATTAGCAATATATAAAGTTATAACTGATCACTTTTGAAGTTGTCACGATGGTAGTCTTTTTGGGTCTCTCTCCTTTTTCTGACTTTGTTTGTCTTGCATGCCTTTTAGCAGGGGAGTATGATGTTCTACAAATGTCCAATCCTCCAGAAATAAAGTTGATTACGCCAACATCTTTAGGAGGTGATGCTGCTCTTTATGGGATGTTGGTGTCATCCTGAATCCATGGCTTCTTCTTGCCTTGGAGATCCTTAAGATGACCTTTGCTCAGAAGATATGCTATCACCTTTCTCAAGGGGATACAATCTTCAGTGATGTGACCAAAATCTTCGTGGAAGGCATACCATTTCGATTTGTCCTTCCATCCTGTTTTATTATCTTTCTTCGGCCATCTTGCTTTGTCTCTGAGATCCTTCAGGGCGTACATCAATCCTGTTACATCCATAGAAAAACAGTAATCTAATGATTTAGGACATTCATCCTCATCGTCATCCTCTACCACTTTGACCTTTTTATTATCAGGTCTAGCATATGGTTTATGCTAATATGGTTCGTATGTGGGAGTGGACTTTCAATTGGGTTTGGTTATATCTTGAGGATGCTTCGATCCTTTCTTGAATCTTCTTATCATCCTAAGTTCGGATGAACCTTAGAGCCCTATTCCTGACTTCATCCAAGTTCCTACAAGGATTCATAACCAATTCTTGGTAGAATGGTGAATCTCTTTGCAGTCCCATCTTCAATGCTTGTACTGCCGTTGGGACATCCAAGTTCGGGATGTCAAGTGCTTCCTTTCCGAACCTAGTGATATATTCTCTTAGTGATTCCCCCTGTGGTTGAGTCACCCTCTATAAATCACTTGTAAAACGTTCAAATGTTTGACTACAAGAAAATTGATTGTTAAACAACTTAATCAAATGTGCAAAAGAAGTAATTTAATAGGAAGGAACACCTAGGAGCCATTTCAAGGCAGGGATTGGATTTATCTCCATCCTTTCCCTGTACTGAGCAACATGCTCCTCAGGATCTGTAGATCCATCATAGAGCTTCATGCTTGGAATTTGAAACCGCTTATGGATCTCTGCATCACATATGGGAGGTGCAAACCAAGACACCCTATGACACGTTGAGGATACTTCGGGGATAGGTTGTACTATCCCTGGTACACTTGATACCATATCCTTAATTTTTTGTAGCTCCCTCACTAGTTGTGGACTTATACCTGTATCCTGCAAAGAAGCAACATCATTAGCAGTAAAAGTTCTGGAACATAAATTGTTACCATTATTGTTGTATCCTTGGGATGGCCCAGGTGTATATCTTGGATCCCTGGAACTTAAATTGTTACCGTTATTATTGTTGTATCATTGGTCATGGGGATGAAATCTCCTTGATGAACGCCTCCAGAGATGCCAGAATTGAAATCCAACACCCTAGGTTGTAATGGTGCCCCATGTCCTCAGTCGATCTCTTTGAGGATGTTTTGAGAGATTGTATTTCTCTCATTATCATCCTGTTGGTTTTCGGTTGTTGCTGCATTTGATCTTTCACCATTGAAAACATGAAAATGAGTTCATTATTTGATACAAAAACAGGAGGAGTGGATCCAGATGTCTCCATTGCTGGTCTAGGTGGAATTTCGGAAGTAGAACTTCCTAAGAATGCAGGTGGGGTGGCAGTGTTGCATTTCTGGTAGAGGATGAAGAGGGCATGGATGAGGAAACAGTTTTCTGGGAAGAAGATATAGTTGTCAAATTTTTGTAAAAATGAGTTATTTGAGAAAAAATTTAACAAAGTTTTTTGTTAAAATAGCACCACGTGCCCCACGGTGGGCACCAAATTGTTTTGGTAAAAAATTACTAAGTAGAAATAATTTTCTTTTCCAATTCAGAAAATGTGAGGTAGAGTGCTATAAATGTTAAATATGTTTATAATTAAGCTTTATTCTGAAAATGGCGTATTAAGATGCTAAAGAAATAAATGTATGACAACTATGCTCGGGATGGCAAAGGTGGAGTTCGGGATGGACAATTATATCCTGGGGATGTAACTGTTGGCAGATTTAAGGAACGTATAAGAAAAGCATTTAAACACTAAGAACAACACTCGATGTATGAGGAAAGCCCTTGATCAATTGTAGATCGCCGGCAAAGAACCTCTGGAGGAGTCTAGGCTCCTGCCTTGTTTGTTAATATTAAAAATGTGAAAAAGGTTACAACTTTGGATGAATTATTTGACGAGTGTACTAAGATTACAATGATTTATGTTAAGTGTGTGAGTATTCTATGAATAGCAGGGTGTGTGTGTGGTTCAAGTGATTCTAAGGTGTCCTATAGTCATCAATCATCCCTATATATATAGTATATGTGAGTAAATAAAGAATCCCGTGTAATCCGTTGGCTTAGTTAAGTTCTTTGAAGACTTCAGGTGACCATTGTGGTTGTTTGACCTCAGCTATACATTGTACCAGCTGTTACCAAGTTCTTCGCCGACATTTAATGCATATCGGTTACAAGTTTGACTCCATCCTTGATCTTAGACCTTGGCTTGCCAGAGTTACTCTTCTATCTTTGACTTCTCTGACTGAGTATTATAATATAGTTGTTGGAGAACAGTTACAAGTTCATATTGTAACTAAGTTGTACCTGCAATCATATCATATAAAGATAACTCGTTAGTCCATCCTCAGGATGTGCACATGCTAAAATATAGTTCTATCCTGAGGTTTGTTGAGCTCTTCAGCATCCTGAGGATGCTACACTAGGAATATGAGGTAAAATTATGAGTTAATAGACAAAATCGTCCGTGAGGTTTGGTCACTTTTGCCACTTCAGTCCAAAACCCAAACGTCTTAAATCTGGGTCCGTAGGCTTTTGATTTTTTGCCACATTCATCCCTGACAATAACCCAGTTAACTTATCTCGTTGACTCTGGGGCATTTTTGACTTTTTGCCTATAAAATCGAGGGCATTTTAGATATTTTGTATTTAAAAGCTAAATAAATAAAAAATAAAAAAATAAAAACATACTTTAAGGTAGAGAGAGCAGAGATAGAGAGAGGAGAGAGATAGAGAGAGAGAGCAAAGAGGGAGAGAGCAGAGAGAGACAGAGAGAGAGAGAGAGCAGAGAGGAGAGAGAGAGAGAGCAGAGAGCAGAGAAGAGAGAGAGAGAGCAGAGAGAGATAGAGAGAGCACAGATAGAGAGAATAGATCGAAGGAGGAGTGGGTGTTTAGGGTTACGATTAGGGTGGTTCAAGGCGGCGGAGATGATGGTTGTTTAGGGTGGTTGTGGCGGCGGAGGTGATGGTTGTTTCGGGTGGTTGTGGCGGCGGAGGTGATGGTTGTTTAGGGTTGAATCGCTGCCTCCCTCTCTCTCTTTCTCAGATCCCTCGATTGCTCTCTCAGATCCCTCGATTCCTCTCTCAGATCCCTCTCTCTCTTTCTCTCGTCTGTCTCCCTCTCTCGTCTGTCTCCCTCTCTCTCTTTCTCTCGTCTGTCTCTTTCTCTCGTCTGTCTCTCTCTCTAGAATAGGGTGGTGGTTGTGTGAGGGTGGTGGTGGTGGTGGTGTGTGATGATGGCAGGTCTAAATGGAGAAGAAGGTAGGCAAAAAGTCAGAAATACCCCCCAACTTAACGAGATAAGTTAACTGGGTTAGTGTCAGAAACGAATGTGGCAAAAAATCAAAAGCCTACGGACCCAGATTTAAGACATTTGGGTTTTGGACTGAAGTGGCAAAAGTGACCAAACCTCAGGGACGATTTTGGCTATTAACTCTAAAATCATCCTGAGGATTTTCACCACCAACAAGAGCTTCTAGTTGGATAATGTTGACTGAACTCCCACCATCTACAAGTATCCTGTGAACAAAATGACTAACAATATATAAGGTTATAACTAAACCATCATGGTGAGGGTCAAGGATATTTTCTCTATCTTCTTCTTCAAATCTGATCACTTTCAAAGTTGTCAGGATGGTAGTCTTTGTTGGTCTTTCTCCTTTTTCTGATTTTGTTTCTCTTACATGCCATTTAGCTGCTGAGTAGGATGTTCACCAAATATCTGAACCACCTGAAATGAAATTAATTATGCCAGAATCTTTGGGAGATGCTGCTCTTTCTGGGATTCTAGTGCCATCCTGAATCTTCGGCATCTTCTTGCCTAGGAGATCCTTAAGATGACCCTTACTTAGAAGATATGCTATTTCCTTTCTCAAGGCAATGCAATCCTCAGTAATGTGGTCAAAATCTTCATGGAAAGAACACCATTTTGATTTATTCTTCCATCCTGACTTGCCATCCTTCCTTGGCCATCTTGCTTTATCTCCAATATCCTTCATGGCGTACATTAATCCTATTACATCCACAGAAAAACAATAATCTGAAAGTTTAGGACAATTCTCTTCATCACCATCCTCAACCACATTATCCATTTTGTTATCAGGTATAACATAAGGCTTATGCTCATAAGGCTCGTATGTAGTAGTGAATTTTCGATTAGGATTGTTGTATCTTGAGGATGCTTCTATTCTCTCCTGGATTTTCTTATCATCCTCAAGACGAATGAATCTTAGAGCCCTGTTTCTGACTTCATCCAAACTCCTACAAGGATTCATCATCAATTCTTGGTAGAAAGGTGAATCTCTTTGTAGTCCCATCTTGAATGTTTGCACTGCCATTGTGACATCCAAGTTAGGGATGTCAAGTGCTTCCTTTCCAAACCTGGTTATATACTCCCTTAATGATTCTCCCACAGGTTGAGTCACCCTATATAAGTCACTTGTCAAACGTTCGGCTACAAGAAATTTGGTTAATATACATATTAATCAAATGTGCAAAAGAAGTAATAGAATAGGGTGGAACACTTAGGAGTCATTTTAAGGCTGGACCACTGAGGGTGGAACCAAATCCTTTACACAAGCATGCTTCCTTGAGATCAGCAAGAATTGGATTTATTTCCATTCTTTCCCTTTATTGCGCTACATGCTCTTTAGGATCTATGGATCCATCATAAAGCTTCATGCTTGGAGTCTGAAATCTTTTTGGAATCTCTGCATCACATATTGGAGGTTCAAAACGAGACACCCTATGACATGCTGAGAATACTTCGAGGATAGGCTGTATTATCCCTGGTACACTAGATACCATATCGCTGATCTTTTGAAGCTCCCTTGCAAATTGTGGGCTTATACCTGTATCATGCAAAGAACACATCATTAGTAGCAAAAGTACTTGAACTTAAATTGTTACCATTGTTGTTATATCCTCTGGATGTTTCAGGTGTATATCCTAGATCCCTGGTTGTTGTCATCCTAAGTGCTGCAATAGTCTCTGGAGCAGAGAATCTTCTATTCATAGGGATGAAATCTCCTTGAGAGTTTCCCCCAGAGATGGTAGAGTTGAAATCTAAAACTCTGGGTTGTATTGGTGTCATTACATCCTCAACAGGTCTTTTTGAAGATGTTTTGAGAGATTGAATCTCTCTCATCAACATCTGATTCGTATCTTGCTGCTTCTTCATTTGATCCTTCATTTGTGTAAACAAGTAGAAGATCTCATCGTTTGATACCAAAACAGGAGGAGTCAATCCAGATGTCCCCAATGCTGGTCTAGGTGTAGTTTGAGAATTGGAACTCTTTGAGAATGCAGGTGGGGGTGGCAGTGTTGGATTTCTGGTTGAGGTTGAAGATGGCATGGATGAGGAAACAGATTTCTGGTTGGAAGCCATAGTTGTCGAGTTTTTTTTGAAATGAATTGATTAAGAAAAAAATTTAACAAAGTTTTTGTTAAAAAATAGCACCACTTGCCCCACGGTGGGCGCCAAATTGTTTTGGTCAAAAATTACTTAGTATAAATAATCTTGTTTTCCAAATCAGAAAAAGTTAGGTAGAGTGCTAAATGTGTGTAAGTATGTAAAAGGTCTAGTTATATTCTGAAAATGATACGTTAAGATGTTAAAGAAACAATTATATGACAACTATGCTCGGGATGACAAAGGTAAATTTCAGGATGGACAGTTATATCCTAAGGATGTAATTGTTTTGCAGAATGGTGAAACAAAGAACAACACACGATATACGAGGAAAGCCCTTGATCAGTTAATGATCGCCGGCATAAAACCTCGGGAGGAGTCTAGGCCGCTGCCTTGTTTGTTAATATTAAAAATGGTAAATAAAGGTTAAAAGTTTGGATGAATGATGGACGAGTGTTCTAAGTTTACAATGATTGTGTTGTGTATGGGAGAGTATTAGGTGTTCTATGATGAGCAACAGAGAGTTAGGTGTTGATCAAGTGTGCATAATGTTTCCTATAATCGTCCATCATCCCCTATTGTATGGACAAAAAGGATTGAAGAAACCACTTTTGTTACCAAAGTTCAAATCATATTTTTGCTATTATAATCTAAGTATAGAACTGCTGAAGAAGAAAAGACGGAAGTACTGAAGAAGAAAAGCAAAGTGCTGAAGAGTTAAAGCATCAGAAGTTCTGAAGTCTACCTAGACATTTCACTGAAAAACTACTGAAGACAAACTACTCATCAGTAGTTTGTCACTCATCAGTACTTTCACATCAGAAGTTTCTAACTGACCCAACAACTTCAGTAGTTTAGTATTATATTGTTTTGTTAAAGTCTTTAAACAAGTTTCAATGCTACAGCCTGTTGTAAGAATTATACTAAGCATTATCTTAGCTTATCATAATCTTGTAATACTTAGCACAATAGTTTGTACTCGTCTATATATAGATGGGTTTATCCCACTATTTTAGATATGTGATTTTACAATTGATTTTAATTTAAATCATTCAAAGCTTTTAAAACTTATTATCCATTTCACATCTGAGAATCATTCAATACTTGCAGTTACTGCTTTATACTTTGAATTGCTTTCGATTCTCATTAACTGCTATAGTAAAGGGTGTAAAGGATCGTTTTATGTAAAACAGTTGAGATCAATCATACAAGTCTCTATTCCAGGTGCGGAAACCGTAGAACATATACAAAGTGATAGTTTATGAATCAAACACATAGATTAAGCTTTTCAATCAACATTTTCATTAATTACTTGTAGAAAAATGATAACGATTAGGTTTACAAGCAATACAGACCGACTTTGATTAAACACAAACACTAGAGAGCTATACATGACACACACGACACGAATGATCAAAGTTACATCATAAAATAAGGTTTTTCCTCTTATACTACTGCACATTCACCCATGGCGTAAGGTCGAATGTGGAACATTTCCACATTCGCCCTCCAGTATAGCACGAACCTGGAACAAGTCTTCTGTCAAGTCTACTTTCGCCCTCCATATTCCACATTCGGCCTAGTATAAACCCACCTTCGCCCTTACGTTTTTACCAAAACATGTTTATATTGCAATCCAAAGCATTAGTCGCACATTATGCATCAACAAAGGGGGGGGGGGGGTAATAACTCTTGTAAAAGTGATACTTTAAATTAGAACATTTATCAATCCGCTGTGCAAATAACTTTGATATAACTGCAAACACATAAGTGTTCTATAACTTAACTGTTAAAAGAGACCATTGATCCAACAATTGGTATCAGAGCTTCTGGTTTATCTGATCCAATATCAATCTAACAAATTGAGAATCAGACACAAGCTCTTATTGATGTCCAATAAAGGATTAAAGTTCAGATTTATTTTACATCCATCACTTTAAGAAAGTATTGACAATCCAAACTTCTTAAAAATGGACCCCTACAACACTGGATCTGCCAATAAACCGCCTATGCTGGTTAGAAATGAATATAACATCTGGCAAAGAAGGTTAGCACACATCATATCTCAGACCAATACCGGGTGTTGGAGGTCTGTAATGTTTGGACCTCACAAACCAGTAATAACTGATCCAGAAGGAAAAGTAGAAAGACCAAAATACTACACTAAAGAAGATTTTCAAAAATTCGAGCTAGATGCAAAAGCTTTTTCTATGTTGGCTATGGCTCTCCCAAATGAAATTTATGCTGGACTATTACACTGTGAAAGTGCCAAAGAGCTGTGGGATAGTTTAAAAAACAGTTTGGAGGAACTGAAGAGGTGATAGCCAGCACCAGAGAAATCCTAGCCCAACAATATGTAACTTTCACTCATGTAAATGGTGAAACATTAACTCAACAATTTGAAAGATTTTCGTCACTCATCTCTGAGTTAAAACTTAATGGTCAGACTTATTCAAATGCATCTATGTTACATATATTTTTAAGGTCTTTACCATCAAAATGGGAAACTTATTCAATAGTCCTCAGATCAAGTTCAGATTTTAATACCCTAAAGCTAACAAGGTTACATGGTAAATTACTAACTTTTGAAAGAGAGATCAATCAAATGAAAAAGTTACATGAATCAGGTCAAACTGCTGATGACTATACTCCAGGTAGCACAGCCTTATTGGGACAAGACTCACCATCTTGTTCTAATAATTTTGGATCTTTTGATCACATTCACATAACAGCTGGGATCTCATCTGATGGATCTTTCCCAGCTTATGACAATGAAGACCTAAGTCAAACTGCTGATAACATGTGTTTTATCATGGATGACTTAAAATATTTTAGCAGTGATGACTTAGAAGAAATGGATAATTTACACCAACTGGCCTTGTTAAGCATAAAAACTAACAAATTTTACAAAAGGTCAGAAAGGAAATTTCCAGGGCTAAACAACTCTACAAAAGTTGCTTTTGACAAATCAAAATTGAGATGTCATAAGTGTCAACATTTGGGACACTTTGCTAGAGAGTGTAGAAGCTCTAGCTTTAACCAACCAATGTTTGGAAATCAATTTAACTCCACATATAATAGGAACAATGGAACTCAAGGGAGTGCTCATTTTGTACAGGCACAAGCTCCACAAATCCAATATGTGCCACAACTACAATATGTTCAAATGCCTGCTCAACACCAGGGCCAACAACAAATGCCTCCTTTTCCAGCTGCTCAACAACCTCCACAAACTCAACAACCCTCTCAACAAAGATTATTTACATCAGGGTATGTTGACTAGAGCAGTCTTCCCTTTGATACATCTGAATGCAGTCCAGATGCAGATAATAAAGTGTATGATGTCAACTGGGGAGAACCTGATAATGGTAGAAAGAACTTTGCCTTAATGGCTTTTGAGGAAGACTCCTCCAATTCTACTCTATCTAAGGTATCACAACAATCTCTGTTAAAGCTTTGCTCAAAATCTTCGAAAGAATCTTTTGCTTTAATTAGATAAACAAATGTGCATTTACAAGGAAAATCAAATGACATGGAGAGAAAAAACACACAGATAAAGTGTGATTTAGAAAGAAAACTTGTTTTAAAAACTAAGCAAATTTCTAAATTAACTGATTAATCCATTGAAACCCAGGCACAAATTAAAAGCATGTTAGACAACCTAAGAAATGTCAGAAAAAAGCTTGCTGACAGCCTGACACTAAGGTTGACTATGAAAAATGGGCTGAGTCTTGTAAAGAATACCAAATGCTACTTTACAAGCAAACTGCTGCAAATGTTAAGTTTGGCATAGGGTATACCCATACTGAAATTGATTCAAACTTCTGAAAAAGGAAGAGTGCACATCCTTCCATCAGATCTTTCTCAAAAATGAAAGTCCTGCAGAAGTTAAAACAACTGACAATAAGTCATCAGTAGTTTCATCTACATCAGGAGTTGAGACCGTGAAAACTACTAATGACCTATTGGAAAATACTGATATTGTCAGTAATTTGCCTTCCAACTCTCTTGCTGAATTTAAAAGGAAAGAGAAGGCAAAAGCATGTGAAATATGTGGCCTGTTTAACCACATGACTGAACTTTGCAGACATAGAAAAGGAAATCAATATAATAAGAAAAATCAACACATGGTTGTGGGAAAACAGATAAGAAAAGATTATGAAAACACTTTCTTTCCCAACAAACAACAACCAAGCAAAACCTTTTCCCTGAAAAAGACTAAATCTCAACATCAGCCTTTTACTCAAAGTTCATCTTCAGAAGTTACACATAACCCATCAGTAGTTTCACAAACTACTGAGGTTAAAGATTTGATAAATTTGGATAAAATTCTGATGACCAAAGTTGATGGTGTTCACCATAAAGATACCACCATTGTCCCTAATGAAAAATCCATTGCCAAAAAGACATGGATTTCAAAAATTGGTCCTCAACAAACTGCACCTGTTCTCAAGAGCAAACCCAAAGCCAAATTGGCTTGGGTTGCCAAATCTAACTAATTTGCTATTTTGTGCAGAGGGTCTCCAAAGGTTTGAATAGCATTTGGTATGTTGACAGTGTAAAGAACACTGTGTTTCCTATCTTAAAGGTAAACAACATAAGTCCTCCTATAAGTCTATTAAAGAATCTAAAACAACTGCATGTCTTCAACTACTCCATATGGACTTATTTGGACCAGTCAAAATCATGAGCCTTGGTAAGAAAAAGTAGTACTTGGTCATCATTGAGGACTAGTCAAGATTTACATGGTTCTTCTTCTTACATTCCAAGGATGAGACAACTGAAATAATCAAGTTCTTCATTCTACAAGTAGAGAAGCAATATTCTCTCTCTGTCAAAGTCATCAGGAGTGACAATGGAACAGAGTTCAGGAACAAAACTCTGGATGAATTTTGTTTGTCTAAAGGGATTGTTAGACAATTCAGCATTCCCAGAACTCCTGAACAAAATGTTGTGGTAGAAAGGAATGGCAATGGGAACGGGAATGCTCACCCTGTTTGTACCCTCAAGCACTTCAACTCATGCAACCCTCCTAAGTTTAGCGGGGATGAAGGAGCCACTGGCCTCCTTCAGTGGTTCGAAGGTATCGAAAATACCTTCATTAATAGCGAGTGCCCTAACAATCTCAAAGTTCGTTATGCTATGAGTGTCCTTCACAAGCGGGTGTAATAGAAGAATTTTATCAATAGACAGGAAATCTGATCAAACAAGTCACAATTCCAGGTGCGGAAACCCTGGAACTGAACAAAATGATAATACACGAATCACAACACACGAATTACCTTTTCAAACATCATTTTATAGATAACTTGATTCAAAATATTCAGTACAAACTGATTACAAGTTAATCTACTCACTTTCAAACACACTTAATCTAGAGAGCAATAACCTGACCTTCACACACACAATAACCAACTATTCTCACTTATCAAACAAGCAAAACCTATTTATAGCACCTGCACATTCGCCCCTTTTCTGAGTACGAATGTGGACTTTTTCCACATTCGCCCCATGACAAGGTACAAACATACAATATTACATTCAGCATCCCACATTCGCCCTCTAGCTTTCTACCTTCGTCCTCCATAAGCTACCTTCGACCATCTTGTTTCCACTTTCGCCCTTCTATAATCTTCTAACATAAGTTAAATCTACAATCCGAAGCATTAGTCGCATAAAGTGCATCTACAAACTCCCCCTCGACTATTGCTCGGATTGCCTTCTGGCTTCGTCCATCTCTTTGTTCATTAACTTGATCCTCAGCAGCTTCTTTTGTTCTTTAGTCATCTCAGGCTCAAGTTTTCTCTTCGTTGATCGCTTCGGCACATCAGTCACCTTCACCTGCTTGCCCAACTTCAGTTCCAGGTTGCTACCGGAGTTGATATCATACGCAAAGCACACTCCGACAACCTGTTGATACTTCTTCGCTTACGATGTATCATTGGGATCACTGTATATCGGGCTGTAGTAAAGCATGATGATGTCTTCGAATGTACAGTTAATGAGCCACATCGGGTAAAAAACATGTATCTTCTTATACGCATCCTTCCCATCTCTCAACACTATCACAGCTTCTTCATTCCTCCAATCGTAATACCAAAGGATAAAGTCTTCACTGCAGTGTTGTTGAATCGGCATTAAAGGAATCTTTCTCATCACTTCAGGAGCTTTGTATATCAAAGTCACCCGTTTTCTACCCGTCTTCGGATTAATATCTCTATGAACCTTCCTTCTCGGGTATTGTGGTTTAAACATACTCCACTTTGTCCGACTCTCCCAGACTAATCTGTCAGCAAACCATCCCACAGCCGTATTATTCACAGATGCACCAGTCATTGGAAATCTGCAGATGTCTCTAACAGCCCAGTATGGTAGAGTTAGTAGGTCATAGAATCTGTAGAAGTACAGAATTCTTGTTTCCCACTTGACTGCAATGCATTTCAGACTTCTTAGATACTTCCAACCAAGAGCTCTGCCTTTAAACTTTTGGTGGTGATATCTATAGAATCCGCCCTGCGCTTCTGGCTTTGGTCTTTTATCATCAGTTTCCTTCAGCTTCTGTAACAGAGTCTTCAAATCATCACTCTGTTCAGATGGTTTCTGTTTATCTCCACCAAACACCTTCTCAACAAACTCTTTGCTTCGTTTCTCTGCTTTCTTCTTAGCTTCTCTCTGATGTGTTTTGGTAAAATCTGGGAATACTTCATTCTCATCATTTGTTCTGAAGTATTGAGGGTATTCCTCATGAGTAATGTCCTCTATCTCAATCTCCTCCATCTCTGGTGTTTGTTTATCATCAGAATGATTTCCAATATCCTTTTCAGGGATATTTGGAATCATTTGATCTGCCATTATTTCCTCCAGTGTCTTTCCCACTCGCTGTGCTATACCTTCTAAAATCTCTTTGCTCACAACAGCAGACACTTCACCGTCTTCCAGATCAGGATCATTGTACTCTAACTCGTATCTTATATCCTCTGTCTAAAAGATCTCAGCAAACTTCCCCGTGAATTCTATTGTCCACTCTGTCTTCTCTAACATCTCACGATACACATCTTTAGCATCATCCGATAGAGATCTAACTTTTTCATTCCAGAAGATACTCTCATCAGAATCCACATTCTCTCCTGATTTCTATTTCGAGCTCGACTGACCTGCATCACCCTTCTTAGTCTGTCGTTGTTCAAACTTAAACTTGCTCGAGTCATCACCATCATCATCATCACTACTATCACTCTCATCATCATCCTTACTACCCGATCCACTCTCAGCATCATCATCTTTATCATCATTATCATCATCAGATTCATCGTCTGATTCCTCTTCTTCATCTTCTTTATCAGATTCCTCGTAATCTACTTGTTCTTCATCTTTCTCTTTGTCTTCTTCTCCCTCTTTCAGTTTGGGAGCTTCACCGTATAGTTTATCAAGTAGATCGTTCATTCTTTTATTTTCTTTCTTCAATTCTTTGTTCTCAACCTTTACAAGCTTTATCATTCTCCTATTTCTGTTACACTTTTCATCAAGTTCTTTCTTCTCATCTTCAAGTTGCTTCAGCTTCTTATCAATCTCCTCCTGATTTGATTTGGAAGCAACAACGATCTGAAGCATCTTTTCCTCATTTTTCTTGAGCTTATCAATCTCAGCTTGTTGAGCAACAATCATCTTCATCGTTTCTTCCATTTTCTTGTTAACTTGTTTCATCACATCATCAGAAATAGTAACTTTTGATGATTTGGAAGATTGAATCACAGAAGTCTTCTCTTTCTCAGGCTTGAACATATTCCGAATTTTCTCTAAAGTAGATTCTAAATCAGGAACTACTTCAGGTTCTTTCGCCTTCTTTTGTTTCTTCGCAGCAGGTGAAGATACCTTCGATGATGTACCAGCTTCAGGCACTTTCTTACCTTTCAGCAATATCTCTATTTCTTTCTCTCTCAGTTTCTTCGTACTAACCTTCTTCGCCATTGACTTGTGCTTTGGCTTCTTCAGGTTAACAACAACAGTTGATCCACCAAAGTCTTCAGTATCCACACCTAACTCTCCTTCAACATCAATCGGTTCTTTCTGTAATATCTCTTCAACAGATTTGTTGAGTGATTCGGACTCCACAACCGCAGTGGCCTTGCGTTTGGAAGACCTCTTCACCAACTCAGCTTCAGAATCCCACTGCTCCTCTTCTTCAGTTTCCTCTGAATCCACTGAGTCTTCGTCAACCAAACTAGTACCTTTCTTCGCAGTACTCTTCTTTCTCGCACTTTGTTTCTTTGATTCTCCTTCATCAGCCTTCGCTTTGCCCTTCCCTTTGGCTCCAGCGTTCTTTACTTGTCTTTTCCTTTTAGTACTTGCATCAGCATGCACTAAAGGATCATCATTATCAGAATCACTCTTCTCATGTCTTGCTTTGTTCAATCCTGGGTCAGTATAACCCGGATTCACTAAAGCTCCAAACAAACGTCTATTCGGTGGCTTCTCATTATCAGGCACACCCTTATAACCTTTCATCCTCACAAGTGTTCTGATATTCATGTGATCTTGACCCAATATCATCGTTGGATCTTTCCTCAAGTTAGGATACTTGTTATCAAAAATCATCATCAGGAATCTGGGGTACAATAAAAACTTCATAGACTTTAGACCCTTCAACATCTCCAGCATGTGGTCCAATATCATTCCAGTAATGTTAAATGGTTTGTTGAGAGTCAACGCAACCATTAACGAACTTAAACTCTTCCTCATTACATCATAACCACCACTAACACATCCAAAGACATGAATGATCACATGTGCGAAATACTTAAACTGCACACTGAGCTTCCCTTTGTGTAAAGCACCATCTGTGATTGGGTCTTTGTACTTAATTCATAAGAAACAAACCGTATGCTCAGTCCACGATAACTCTATAGGATCAGTACACTCTTCATCTTTAATCTTGAGTGCATCCCGAATATCTTCTTCAGTAATCAGCATCTCCATTCCTTGTATCTTGCTGACTATAGCAGTTTTTCCTTCCCAGAAGTCGTATCTTGCATTCATCCAGAAGTCTTCTACAATGTCTTTATAAATAATGGCTGGTGTAGCAATGGCATGGATGATTTGACTCCTTCTAAGAAAATCAACGATTCCTGAAAACTCTGTATTCTTTAACACATCACCAATATACGCACAACAATTATGTGGAGCTTCAAATGGCCATGCTTGTGGTGCATTCTCAACTTGAACTTCCTGCACAGGGTCCTGAACAATCACATCTTCCACAGGTATTTCCACATTTTCAGGTTTTTCAGCCATCTGTAAAGCAGAAACACAAAAATACATCAAAACACACAAAAACGACAAACTTAGAAAATTTTGGTTTTAACACAATTCCACTTTCGCCCGTTTTATAGGTACGAAAGTGAGAATTTTGTGGTTCGAAAGTGAGATTTAGACCCGAATGTGGAAATTCTTTAGTCAAAAACCACATTCGTCCGTTTTTTATAACTTTCGTCCCCTTGATTCCACATTCGCCCTTTTTATTTGGGACGAATGTGAACCAGTTTTACCCAAAAATTCAAAACTGTAATCAATTGTGTTTTAACTTGTAATTTTGATTCAAACAAGTGCTAAAACAGCCGACTAAGCCTATGTAACCATCAATTGACATTTTCATTCAGTGTTTATTGATTTTACAGAAAAACTAGGGTTCGAATGATACTTTGAATCAATTAACACATCAAACCAGTTAATCAATCCTAGTTTTTGATATATTCTCCCCCTAAAATCTATAAACAATGAATCCTAATCAAAGAATCACACTAAAACAGTCCAAATAATTCCAGATTGCACATTCTAGGGTTCGTTCATAGAAACCCCAATTCTGATGTTGATATTGATCCTTTACCAGGGCAACAAGATCTTGGCACTTTGAAAATTTTTTGAACTAAAGGTTCGAACATGCTTTGGTATATATATATTGTTCCACTTTCGCCCTTTATCAATGGACGAATGTGAGAAAAATTCCACATTCGTCTCAAATGAATGGCACGAATGTGAAGTTAAGACCCGAAGGTGAAAATGTTTTATTAAGAAACCACCTTCGTCCAACGATAATGGTTCGAAAGTGTAAAAGTTTCCACATTCGACCCAAATAATGGGCGAATGTGAATTGGAAAATTTTAAAATTTTTACCAAATCACGAAATCGAATCCCGTTCAACATTTTTCAACACATTAAGTCTCAAACATGCATTATTTCAGTTTAGAATGATACAAAGCTCAGATGGTTTCATCAAATCTCAGAAAATGACCATCAAACACCGTCGGTTATCTAAAAATAACGCAGAAATGTAAAACTTTTGGTTTTTCTGAAACTTATATTAAAACACACCTAAAATCTTTTTGAGTTTTGTATCTTTTTGAAATAACAAAATAAAATGCACAAAAGTAACTAAAGCAGTAAACATTTTGTGATATCCGGTAAGAGGATCATATCAGTTGTTTGAGAAACCTGATCACAGCGTTGATCTAAACTTTTATATTATCATTAGAAACAATATGTGACCCGACAACTGCTGATATTGTTGTCCACATAAGCTCACATGCAGACTGTTATGCGGTGCTTTAAAATGATACGATTTAGGTGTATTATACTAACATGTTGTGGTTCCCACACACACATCATACTCCCGTATCAAGAAATTGCACAAAGCTTCCTCGTAACGCGTGATTATGCCAGAGTTATCCGTTTAGTTATAAGATATATAGCACAGAGGTGTACAGGTCAGCAAATGAATGCAGCAAAGTAACATGTGCATATATACCATGTTGAGGCTGATATCAACTACTGATTTGCACCAGTAAATTGACACGATGTAATTATGATCTTTGATCAGTAATAACATGATGTTCCTCAATTCGGTAACTTTCGGTTTTGGCATTTAAGCTCTTTTAGCAAATATTCTGATTAAACGAGGTCCGTAAATCAATACGAAAAAAGTTTAATCAGAATATCCCGGATAACAATAACATAACGACCCGAAACCTCAGATTTTGGCAACTCTATCAAACGAAATTACGGTACTAAGACCATATGCCCATGAGGTGTTCAACCACGAACGAGTAGTTCGTTATGTTTGTATCACTAATGCACGCAGTTATTAGTCTACGAAGCCTATCAGCACATCACACGTAATCAACATACGCCTCATATTTTATTACATATCTTTAGCCTGTGTCAGATCCCCACTGATGTACTATCATATCCTCTTTTTATCGTGGAAATCATTTTGGGTTTTTCTATTTTTAATGAGTTTTTGAATTTTTCAATGTTTTTGGTTTTTCTGATAAAAGACTCCCCCTAAAATGTAAAACATATTTTTGGGTTTTTGAATTTTTCTGAAAAAAAACTGTAAAAACTTAAAGAAAATTTTAAAAACTAAAAATCGATAAACCGAGGTGATGATCAGTCTTGTTTTTCTTTTATATTGTTTACTTTTAAAAGATATTCAAATCTGGATCTGTCAAAAGCTTTTGTGAACAAGTCTGCTCGTTGATAGTTAGTGTGGATTTTGACCATATCGATCAGCTCTTTGGCATAACAATCACGGATAAAGTGATACTTAATACGGATATGTTTAAGAGTGATTGCCCGTATCTTTAGTTAAAGCGATTGTGGCTTCATTATCACAGTGTATAGGGGTTTTAAGAAATTGCAAACCATAATCCACCATCTGCTGCTAAATCCAGAGAACTTGCGAACAGCAACTCGAGGCTGCTATGTACTCTGCTTCGCAGGTAGACAATGCGACCGAAGTCTGCTTCTTACATTGCCAGGTGACTAACCTGCTCCCTAAAAACTGGCATCCAGCTGTCGTTGATTTGCTGTCCTTGTCACAGCTGCCCCAATCTGCATCACTAAAGGCGATAAAGTCAAAATTATCATCATTAGGGTACCAAAGTCCTCTCGAGGGAAAACCCTTCAGATATCTAAGGATACGCTTGACCGCTGTCAGATAACATTGTTTCAGCTTCGACTGGAAACGTGCGCAGAGACATGTGGCGAATATTATGTCTGGCCGAGATGCGGTAAGATACATCAGAGATCCGATGATTGCTCTGTATGTAAACGGGTCCGTTAGCTCCCCCTTAGCGTCAACTCCAATCCCGTGATTAGGTTGAATCGGGGTATCCATCGGCTTGGAATCCTCCATCTGGAACCGGATCAAGACTTCGGATACATATTTGGTCTGGTGAATGAAGATCCCCGTTGGTCTTTGATACACCTGCAAGCCGACGAAAAACTGCATCTCCCCCATCACACTCATTTCGAACTTTTCCTGCATAACCCTTTCAAATTCCCTGCATAGAAGTTCGTCAGTTGAGCCAAAAATAATATCGTCAACATAAATCTGGACTAGAAGCAAATCATCTCATGTTTTCTTCGTGAACAGAGTACAGTCGACCAATCCGCGTTTGAATCCTTTCGACATGAGGTACGTGCTCAACTCCTCGTACCATTGGCGTGGAGCCTGGTGCAACCCGTATAGTGCTTTGTTCAAGACGTAAACCTTATCTCGGTGGATAGGATCTTCAAAGCCCGGTGGTTGACCGACGTAGACCTCTTCTTTGACCACACCGTAAAGAAAAGCCAGAAACATTCGGATTGCTTCTATGCGCGCCACAGGTGCATAGATTTCATTATAGTCAATTCCCTCGATCTGATGAAAACCTTGAACTACCAATCTGGCTTTGTTCCTTACGATCACTCCTCGATCATCTTTCTTACACTTAAACACCCACTTGGTACCAATCTTCTTTCTTCCTGGAGGTAAATCCATGAGTGTCCAGACTCCCAACTTCTGAAATTGCAACAACTCCTCTTGCATCGCTTCAACCCAGGCGTCATCCAAAAGAGCTTCTTTATATGTCCGCGGCTCGACCTGCGAAACATAACATGCAAACGACCAATCATTCTGACAACCAGACTTTTGTATTTTTGCATATAAAGCTAAAGCACCAAAAAATTCTGGTGAATTGACACTTCTTAGCTGTCCTCTCGTCATAACACTTCTACCAGGGTCACCGATAACTTGCTCTAGCGGGTGAATACGATGAATTCGAGATTCCGGATATTCAGGTACAGTAACTCCTGTCTGAATAGTCAAGTTCTCTACTTCATCCAGATCATGACCCGTGTTAGACGATGAAGCAACATCTGGATTTGGGTTCACTGGCGGTGCCTCTGTTGCATTTTCAAGAATAACTTCTTCAAATTCTCTATCATCTTCCGATTCTGAAGTATCTAATGTAGTTGAAGCCTCTTGAAACACTTCTTCCTCCGGTACAAGAACATTGGTATCATTAGAAGCTGTTGTAGGAGTTACGGTGATCGGACGCACCAATGGTGAAGTCGCTGCGTTTTCACACTCGTAAAGTAATCGGATAACAGCCTCTTCAACCAAGCTATCTAGATTTAATGATTCAAAGAAATCTTTGTAATCAAACATCCAATCAGGACCATTTCCTTGCACGTTCTGAGTATACCGTTGAACTTCTATGTTTGACCAATCCTCTACCTGTCGAGTTCTTTTGTTGAATACCTGTTTGAGCGGGGTTGCATATCCAACAAAGTATCCCTCTTCAGCTTTTCGACTAAACTTTTCACTTGGATTCAACATCGTGCATGGAGCCCCAAAAGGTTCTAGATACTCTAAGTTCGGCTTTCTTCGGTGTAACAACTCATAAGAAGTTTTGCCAAACTTCTTCACTGTGAAGACCCGATTAAGAGTATAGTTTGCCGCATAAATCGCCTCGTTCCAGAACATTACTGGAAGATTCAAGTCTGCTAGCATTGTTCTAGCCGTTTCTATGAGAGTCCTGTTTTGCGTTCAGCAACACCATTCTGTTGAGGGGTATACGGAGCCGAATATTCATGATGAATTCCTTTGCTTTCACAAAGTTCGTCCATCTTAGCATTTTTGAACTCCGTCCCATTATCACTCCGAATTCGCTTGATCTTTAGACCGTAGATGTTTTCCAATCGAGTGAACAGAACTTTCAGATTATTAAAGGGGTCACTTTTCTGATGCAAACACATGACCCATGAAAATCTTGAATAGTCGTCAGTGACAACTAAACAATAAAGCTCCCCAAGATGACTTTTGCGTTTGACAGCTCCGAATAGGTCCATGTGCAATTGCTCAAGCGGCATCTCAACAGAGTTTACTTTCTTGACTTTATGGGACTGTCTATGTTGCATTCCTTTCTTACAGCTTACACACTTGTCGTTCAAATGGAAATGTTTAACATTCACGCCTTCGACAAGACCATTTTTCACTAAGTGGTTCATCTTTCTCAAATGAATATGCCCCATTCTTCTGTGCCACATGATTGATTCTTTCTCAGTAGCCTTCGATAGGAAACATGTCACTTGCCCCTGGGTTGTCATTGCCTTGGACATATCAGGAATATAGAGATTGTTGACGCGAGGTGCCTTCAACATAACCCACTCTTTCGGAATTTCGAAGCCCGGTTTGAGAATATAGCAAGATTTGTCATCAAAATAAACAGAAAATTGTTTGTCACATATTTGACTGACACTCAACAGATTATAATCGATCTGCTTCACATACGATATCCTCTCGAAACTCACAATTCCATTACTCACGCCTCCTTCCATCGTGATATAACCTCCTTTGTTTTCGGCAAAAGCAACATACCCTCCATTGATATTCTTCACATCAAACACCAATGCCAAATCCCCTGTCATGTGGCCTGAAGCTCCACTATCAACAATCCAAAGACTGCTAATAGGGCCAGCTGAAGCTCCCTGCACACATCAAGTAAACATGTCAGTTCTTTCGGGGGACCCAAGCCTGAGTGGTCTTGGGTCTTTAAGTATCATCCTTCAAAGATTCAGTAACTTCAACATTTGATTTTGGAACAATCTTTTTAGGATCATTCAAAACTTTTTCAACTTTTTCATTGGATTTTGAAGTAGAGGCTCCCGGAGTACCATTTGGTGTCCAAGACTGTTCCAAACGTTTCAAGATACGAATCTGAGATTTTGGAGTCTCAGTCGATTTCTTAGGATCGTTCACAAATGAAACCTTCTTGGTTACCTTCTCGGATTTAACCGATTTAGGTCCAACATTTGATTTGACAACCGGTTTTTGTGGAACCTTTTGTCTATCAGCCGTTGAGTTCACCATTGGTTTTCTCCACGGTTTCTCCATGGCTATCCGGTTACGACGATCATAATGAAATTGACGTTCATTCCTCTTTTGATAAAAATTGTTTTGGTTATAAAATGGTGCTGATTGAGGAATAAATCGTCTTTGCGGATAGCAATGATTGTCAACCGGCTTTCTCATAGATTGCCTCACTTCAACCTCGTGCCTTTTGTGCCTTACATACAGGCAGTGAGCAAGTAAATGCCCTCTTTCCCCGCACTTAAAGCATGCACGGTACTCTTCAAACACATTTGGAGCATTCGGCTTTGCGTATGTATTGACGGGATATTGATCATCAATACATCGCATCCTTAGACTCTCAGGAGCTGGGCCCCTAGAGTATGCAGGCTCATGAAAACCGTTAGCTTTATGTTTCGGTTTGATGAATTCGGTGACATGATCTTTTGGTTCTTTTGGAACATCCAAATACAGTTTCTTTAAGATTTCAGGTGGAATATCATTTGATCTCTCCTGTTTCGGAAACCATATTGTGCTTTCTTGCCAAATTTTCTCGATTTTAGAATAGTTAGCAAACTTGATTCGATATTCCTCGTCAGAGATAATCTTATCGGATCCTTCCATCCGATAAAATACCTTGACTGGTTTGTCACCTGAATCCTTTTTAACATCTTTCTTTTCAGACTTTTTATCACGATGTGCGTTAGCCATCGGATGAACATGCTGAGACGGTGACATTGGTTCATTCGTAATAATGTGATTTTCTTTTGGAATATCACTCACATTATCAGATTTGTCACTCTCAGAGTCTGAATCATCATTTTCAGCTGTAACTCCTTCATCATTCAAACCTAAAATCGGTCTCACATCGGAATGAGGATCACCAACACTAGAAGTATTGGATTCATCTTCCGATGCAAAGTCTGATTTTACTGAGCTCTCCGGTGTCACTTGATGACAATTGTGATTTTCAAAAAGCACCGGAGATGGCACAGACTTATAACTTGTGGTTTGAGATGGTTCTTCAATGATATGATCAACGACATAAGCAATGTGCTTGTAACTTTCAAGCTTCTTGTTGACCTTTTCAGCAAAACACTTGATGGTGGCCATTTCCAACTTAGTGTTTTCAAGTTCATTAATGTAATTGTTAATTGCTAATTGTTTTAATGAAAGAGTTTTCTTTAGGTCAGAAATGTCCTTTTTGTACCCATCAAGTACTTTGTTGAATGCAATCACTTTCTTGCGAGCAGATTGACAGTTAATCACAGCACTATCACGTTGAATGCGAAGTTCTTTGTTTTCTTCTATCAATCTGTCACACGTGCCACAATATTTCTTACTATGAATTGTAAGACCCTAACCCGTAATCACGCAATCACCGCCTAATCATACGGGTTTTAACCTTACTTAAACCACACCCGATTAAAACTTTGATATTTATTATAAACTCAAACCATGAAGATCAAAGACACATTTGATTCCCACAAATTTTTACACTTTTATAGCTAAAACATAGACTACATTTTGAGTTTTAACGGGAGTTCTTTGAATTCTATTGCGGAAGCTTGATGAGTGATCAGGTGTGTTCGGCTCTTTTCGCGACTTGATCCTTGCTCCGGGTCGTCTATTAAATGTTTACCTAGCACCATCACACAAAGAATGGTTAGTGGATTGTCAATAATACCTTTAAACTAGTATGAGAGTTGTTACATGTCGAAACGGAACGAACCAGGCCAAACGACCCTTTATCAGGAGAACAAACTGCTGCAACTTATGCGCAGCAGTTGTTCGGATCGCTTTTACCCCTTCTAAAACCCAAAATCCGACTTCGACTTTCAAATAAGAGTTGTTCTACGCTCCGAGATCTTTCCAGGCATATAAGGAACACCTCCTAACGATTTTTCTACGATTTTATATTGAATTTTAAAGTTCGCATTGTCTGGCTATTCTCTGCGCGCGGCCGGTCGCTTTTATCGCGCGGCCGCGCGAAGCTTCTGATCATTTTTATCAATTCGCTGGGCGCTGTGAGCGGCCGCGCGGTCCCTGTGAGCGGCTGCGCGAAGCCTCTGATGTTTGTTTGGTGACTTTTAAGCATGGGAATCATATCGCAACCGCATTTGATGATTCCCGAAGCCTAAGCCTTGACTTGCCGACTATATAACCCTCTGTTAGACTGATATTAATGGCCAGTTCATGATTTTATGACCCGGTTCATAGTCTTAGGTATTTATGTCGATTTTTACCCAAATCGACCCGTTAAGGCCTTGCATCAAACAAGGCTCTATTTGACCATACCAAATGCATACCGTCTAAATTGTCAAGTCATTAGACTTTTGATTAACCAAAGCGTTTGTCCGATTTGTTTCGTTATGATTTAGTTTCTTAAATTCATCATTTAGAAACCTTTTAAATTCCCAAAATGCCCTTCATGGTCAAATCTATAAATTTAGCCATTCGTGGCGAAACTTCTTGTTCTAATTCCAATGTTTTTGACTCATTGACTTGTTTAAAAACCTCTAAGTCCTTCCGGACTTAGATTTTCATCCTTTCTCAAGTTTTCACTTGTTTAGTAGATTCTAAGCGCGTTAGCGCGCATTAGACATAGTTATGGAAATAACTTACTTGATTTGCACCCACACTTCATGTGGGTAATTCTAGTACCCTTATTGCTTCGCCCTAAGGTGTTTATCTAACTACCACTTACCGGGTGGCGTTGCTCCATACTTGCACCCTCATTGTTTACTTGGGCATCATGTGCCCAATTTCCAAGTGTTTTCATGCACCCTTTCTAGATTAACCACATTAGTCCCTCAAGACTCAATTGTGATGCATTTCCCATTGACCCGTTATCTCCAAGGTTCTTAAGACTTAGATTATTGGCTTTGATTGTCGGGTACGAATGGTGAGAAAATCACTATTTGACCCATTAAGTCTCATGGTTCATAACCTTTTGACATTCCAACTTTTAATTAAGGGGAAGTGGCAATCTCACTTGACCCATTTACCCAAATTGCATAGCTTTCTTATTCAAGTGATTTATTATCAAAACTTGAGTTTAGACTTACCACATAGCTTTATTTATTGACCTAATTGATGATTTCCATCTTATGATCAACACTCTTGATTCGTTTATTACCATAAATCTTGTTTTGACATGGATTCGCATAAACCGTCCGTTTAATAGGTTTCACCCCCTCGGGTCCTAACGTTATCCCTTATCAAGATTTAGATCATTACATCAATACAAAAGTTACATTTGTGATCTAGTGAATGTAAGTATTACTTACCTCGCATCCATTCTTGTTTCCATGAGTATTCGCCTTGCATCCGTTTGACCTGTTTGCTCCCTCTTTGTTGTACCTAACTTGGGGATGAGTCAAACTTGTCTATTAGAATACATAATGTGGAATTTTGTTCACTATCCATAACATCATGTATTCATTATCATTACTAGCTAAGTCCATAGCCATTTTCTTACATGTCTAGTTGAGATTAACTCACCTAGGCATTTCATCAAACAATTGGTGTGCATCCACCAATATACTTAGTTTTCAACCTTCTAAGTTTAACCAAAGTATAGCCATGTATCTAATTATTATCATAACAAGATATTTAGGCATTTCAACTAAATTTGATCATTATAACAACTCCTAAGAGTCACCAAAACTACTAACCATGTGTGGTTTCAACCTAGAGGTTAAAACCCCAATTTCATAAGTTAACATATTCATATGGACATAATCAAACACACATATTAAATGTGATTTGTAACCAAATTATACATGTTTAAGGCTCCCCAAGACTAGGGCAACCTATATTAACCATCAATTTCACATTTTATAAAACCCTAGAGCCATCATCTTCAATATACCATGGATTTGGATGATTTAAAAAGGATCTAGAGTTACCTTATGATGTTTAGAACACTAGATGATCATGAATTCCATCATGCATTAAGAAAAGCCATCGATTTTGGCATGAATTGGGGCTGAATTGGTGGAGGTTCATGTGTGTGTGTTTTTGATGGTGTGAAGAACGATTTTTAGTGTGTGTTATCACACATTTTCATTCTTAACCCCCATTTTATTCCAACTTTGCCTAATTGTCAAGTTCGGCCCCTCCGGTTTAGTACAAGTATGTAATCTTTACTAATTAAGTTAGTTCACACAATATTCCCACGTGTGTTTGCAATTTACGGGACTTGTCAATGTCTCGTTTTATTATCCGCAAAATATTCCTTTTTGATAATGGGCTCAATATTGTGTATATATTGATCCCACCTATTAGCGTAATTAAACGAAACGGGTTTTCGGGGTGTTACATAAACATAATATTATTAACTAGGTTATTTCCATATTAGAATGTAACCCATCTTCTAATCTCTAAGTCTCGTGTTAATATTTTGCTAATCACGCCTAATGACGTAGTTAGGCTAACGAATGGTTTTGGTGTGTTACAAGTCTACCCCCTTAAAGAGGTTTCGTCCTCGAAACCTTTCTTATGTTGTTGCTTTGGTTACACCAAAGAACCTTAGTGTCTCTAATCAATTCTGAGCACCGCTCAATCCCTTGACATTCTATAGTCTAACGAGTAGTACTATATACTTATTGTTTGTATCCCTTTACTCGGCTTTCTAACTTTTATTATATGGAAGCCTTAGCTTTCATAATGCGTGTCTTGAGTCATCCTATTATTTCGGTTAACTAGGGGCAATATCTACATACTTACCCCCTACCCGACATTTTAGCTACTTATGTTCTTCATAGGTCTTCCCTAGACCCGTAGACTATCCCCGTCTACTATTATCCCGAATGATGTAATGGTTTAAGGGGCCATTCTATCATGCACCTTAGGGTGTCTACTGCAATACTCGATTGTAGCATGCATATGCATACATGTCTATGCGTCTATTTCTAACAAGTAATTTGCCTTGGTTTCCAAGACTAACCCGGCTTTTTAACACAGCTGTTTTCTAGCTTCTTGGATTCATCCCCAAATCCAACCCTTGTTTCTTTTTGGTTTGCTAAAATGTTATAAACAAACCTTGATTTACATTAACACTTTCCTTTCTTAGACTAATTCTATTTTAAGAATTTGCCATTTATTTGGTTTACCCAAGTTCCCGTTTTGCTAACTCGATTGGTGGTCATTGCCCCAACCGACCCGTTCAAAGACTTTTTAGTTTTAGACTTCAAATCGTTTATATATTTAGAACGCTTAGTTTCTAAAAGTCCTTTTTCTGATTACCGATCTTAAAATAAATTGAGATTGGTTTTCTTTTCATAAAACACGGTGTAGATTGGTCATTACTACGTATTGTATCGACTAATCTCATGTTATCACGGTTTGCATCAGATTGTAATAACTATACAATCCAACCGTTATTATGATTTGTATTAGATTGTACCAACAATACAATCTAATGATATTGCGGTTTACACTTTTTCATCCTTAACCCAAAGGTTGAATGATTTACTGATCTATCATGACCCCAATCCGCTGTTTTAGGTCATTAATCCCAAGATTCATGACTTACCCGAATGTGATTATGACTCAACCCTTGATTAAGGTTCAAGTCCCTCTTTACAAATTTAACCTTCTATAAAAGTCCGAGTTTAATTATGACTTAACCTTGATTAAGGTCCAAGTCTGTTTTCAAGCTAAATCGGTTTATGACTCAACCTTGATTAAGGTTTAAGTTTATTTCCGAACTGAATCTATTTATGACTAGACCTTGATTAAGGTTCAAGTCAATCTTTGTATCAACCCAGGATAACTCGTATCGTATATTGCCCGTTTTGCTAGCCCAGCGTATAAGCTGGTGCCTCGCTCAAGGTCTTGCATACCGTTTTGCTAGCCCAATGTATAAGCTGGTGCCTCGCTCAAGGTCTTGCATGGTTCGCATCCCTGCCGTGTTAGACAGTGGACTACGTCCAAACGCTCCAATTTGTTGTCCTCTTTGCTAGCCCAGCGTATTCTAGCTGGTGCCTCGCTCAAGGTCTTGCATGGGTTGCATCCCTGCCGTGTTAGACAGTGGACTACATCCAAAATCCCACGGCACCTCACACTTACTAAGCCTTTGTTACATAGGTTGTATATGTATTAATCATAAGAAATCCATGGTATCATATGTTTAACACTTACCTGGCCAGGGTAAGTAATTCGCATATGGTACACACAGACTTATTATAATTAAGGCATCACACCCTATGCAAGAAATTTTCAGCTCATGCTTGTGCCCCCTATTTTATTTGGTAAAACCCTTCCTTGATAAATTGTTCAATGTTAGGTTTTTACCTTTATTCATTAAGAAAAAGCGGTGTGTTATCAATTTAATAAGGTTTGTGTGATCACACTCATTGGTATGATCACAACGCCTTCCTAAACATTAGTTTGGGATGATTACCCCCAACCCGGTCTCGATGTTCAAGTTAAATTTTGTGCATTGATCCTTCATTATTGTGAACTATGCACCTTTCACATTTTGCTTATTGCTTGCATGTGCAATTACTACTCTTCAGGTGATAATTGCATACTAATGCACCTACTATGATTTTGAGCATGTACATGTTTGATACTTGCTCCCGTGTTCCCTTTCGTTACTGATCCATTAGCCCGAGTCATAACTTGACTTGGTCCTTAGTGAGCAATGCTATCAGTCGTGCTCCGTAAACCTCTACAACCTCGTTTGGTGAATCATTTGATCCTCTCTCGATCAAATAAGATGTTATCATCCCTGTCACATGTATAATTTCAATTAATTAGTAACATGACATTTCAGTATTAGTATGCATCACTGCAATAGTGATGTTAGAATTCTTGTTATACGAGATTTTCGTTGCCCGAATCAATCTTTTGGATAGGCCCCAAGAGTACCTAACCATTTCCTTATCAAGCTTTTGAGATAGCGTGTATCTACACGATATCACTATTGATTACCTATAACAATTTCCGGTCAAAACGGATGTTCATTATAGGTATTACTTACCGGATTCCTCGATCAAGTCTCGAACCGAACACCCATAAACACTTTGAGCGCACGGTTTGAGTCCAAGTGTCCTTCCCGACACTCGGATCCCTCAAACCTATGGCTCTGATACCAATTGTAAGACCCTAACCCGTAATCACGCAATCACCGCCTAATCATACGGGTTTTAACCTTACTTAAACCACACCCGATTAAAACTTTGATATTTATTATAAACTCAAACCATGAAGATCAAAGACACATTTGATTCCCACAAATTTTTACACTTTTATAGCTAAAACATAGACTACATTTTGAGTTTTAACGGGAGTTCTTTGAATTCTATTGCGGAAGCTTGATGAGTGATCGGGTGTGTTCGGCTCTTTTCGCGACTTGATCCTTGCTCCGGGTCGTCCATTAAATGTTTACCTAGCACCATCACACAAAGAATGGTTAGTGGATTGTCAATAATACCTTTAAACTAGTATGAGAGTCGTTACACGTCGAAACGGAACGAACCAGGCCAAACGGCCTTTTATCAGGAGAACAAACTGCTGCAACTTATGCGCAGCAGCTGTTCGGATCTCTTTTACCCCTTCTAAAACCCAAAATCCGACTTCGACTTTCAAATAAGAGTTGTTCTACGCTCCGAGATCTTTCCAGGCATATAAAGAACACCTCCTAACGATTTTTCTACGATTTTATATTGAATTTTAAAGATCGCATTGTCTGGCTGTTCTCTGGGCGCGGCCGGTCGCTTTTATCGTGCGGCTGCGCGAAGCTTCTGATCATTTTTATCAATTCGCTGGGCGCTGTGAGTGGCCGCGCGGTCCCTGTGAGCGGCCGCGCAAAGCCTCTGATGTTTGTTTGGTGACTTTTAAGCATGGGAATCATATCGCAACCGCATTTGATGATTCCCGAAGCCTAAGCATTGACTTGCCGACTATATAACCCTCTGTTAGACTGATATTAATGGCCGGTTCATGATTTTATGACCCGGTTCATTGTCTTAGGTATTTATGTCTATTTGACTCATTGACTTGTTTAAAAACCTCTAAGTCCTTCCGGACTTAGATTTTCATCCTTTCTCAAGTTTTCACTTGTTTAGTAGATTCTAAGCGCGTTAGCGCGCATTAGACATAGTTATGGAAATAACTTACTTGATTTGCACCCACACTTCATGTGGGTAATTCTAGTACCCTTATTGCTTCGCCCGAAGGCGTTTATCTAACTACCACTTACCGGGTGGCGTTGCTCCATACTTGCACCCTCATTGTTTACTTGGGCATCATGTGCCCAATTTCCAAGTGTTTTCATGCACCCTTTCTAGATTAACCACATTAGTCCCTCAAGACTCAATTGTGATGCATTTCCCATTGACCCGTTATCTCCAAGGTTCTTAAGACTTAGATTATTGGCTTTGATTGTCGGGTACGAATGGTGAGAAAATCACTATTTGACCCATTAAGTCTCATGGTTCATAACCTTTTGACATTCCAACTTTTAATTAAGGGGAAGTGGCAATCTCACTTGACCCATTTACCCAAATTGCATAGCTTTCTTATTCAAGTGATTTTTTATCAAAACTTGAGTTTAGACTTACCACATAGCTTTATTTATTGACCTAATTGATGATTTCCATCTTATGATCAACACTCTTGATTCGTTTATTACCATAAATCTTGTTTTGACATGGATTCGCATAAACCGTCCGTTTAATAGGTTTCACCCCCTCGGGTCCTAACGTTATCCCTTATCAAGATTTAGATCATTACATCAATACAAAAGTTACATTTGTGATCTAGTGAATGTAAGTATTACTTACCTCGCATCCATTCTTGTTTCCATGAGTATTCGCCTTGCATCCGTTTGACCTGTTTGCTCCCTCTTTGTTGTACCTAACTTGGGGATGAGTCAAACTTGTCTATTAGAATACATAATGTGGAATTTTGTTCACTATCCATAACATCATGTATTCATTATCATTACTAGCTAAGTCCATAGCCATTTTCTTACATGTCTAGTTGAGATTAACTCACCTAGGCATTTCATCAAACAATTGGTGTGCATCCACCAATATACTTAGTTATCAACCTTCTAAGTTTAACCAAAGTATAGCCATGTATCTAATTATTATCATAACAAGATATTTAGGCATTTCAACTAAATTTGATCATTATAACAACTCCTAAGAGTCACCAAAACTACTAACCATGTGTGGTTTCAACCTAGAGGTTAAAACCCCAATTTCATAAGTTAACATATTCATATGGACATAATCAAACACACATATTAAATGTGATTTGTAACCAAATTATACATGTTTAAGGCTCCCCAAGACTAGGGCAACCTATATTAACCATCAATTTCACATTTTATAAAACCCTAGAGCCATCATCTTCAATATACCATAGATTTGGATGATTTAAAAAGGAACTAGAGTTACCTTATGATGTTTAGAACACTAGATGATCATGAATTCCATCATGCATTAAGAAAAACCATCGATTTTGGCATGAATTGGGGCTGAATTGGTGGAGGTTCATGTGTGTGTGTTTTTGATGGTGTGAAGAATGATTTTTAGTGTGTGTTATCACACATTTTCATTCTTAACCCCCATTTTATTCCAACTTTGCCTAGTTGTCAAGTTCGGCCCCTCCGGTTTAGTACAAGTATGTAATCTTTACTAATTAAGTTAGTTCACACAATATTCCCACGTGTGTTTGCAATTTACGGGACTTGTCAATGTCTCGTTTTATTATCCGCAAAATATTCCTTTTTGATAATGGGCTCAATATTGTGTATATATTGATCCCACCTATTAGCGTAATTAAACGAAACGGGTTTTCGGGGTGTTACATAAACATAATATTATTAACTAGGTTATTTCCATATTAGAATGTAACCCATCTTCTAATCTCTAAGTCTCGTGTTAATATTTTGCTAATCACGCCTAATGACGTAGAGTGGCGAACGAATGGTTTAGTGGTGTTACATGAATGTCAGTGGTTGATTCGAATCTTACCTGTTTTGGAGGATCTGTCATGGCCATTAGAGCGAAATGAGATTCCTTCCCAGCAAAGAACTTTGAATAATCGATTCTGGTAAAGGCATCATCCACTATGCACGACTTCCTCGTCTTTAGAAAATCAGCTTCAGCCAGCAATTGCTCTATGTCATCATCCAAAGAAGTTACACTGGCCTCTAAATCTGATTCACTGTCTGAATCCGAATATACCGACTCACTCTCCTCATGAACGTCTGTGACTGAGTCAATCACAACTCCCGAACTTGTTTCTTCAGCCTGTACTTCAACAGGTTCATTCTCTATATTCATCTCTTCAACTGATTCCTCAACCTCACTCTCAGTTTCTTCATCTTGATCAACTATCACCGACTCCTCAATATCAACCTGTTGTGTAACACAAGCCACATTCCCAACATTGTTTATCTCCTCAACACCGATTTGCATGTCACTCCAGTCAAATCTCTAATCATTCTGTATCACCAAAGCTTGATTTTGGTTATTATTCTGTGGTTGCTCATTTGGTGTAGTGATAGGAATGACTGTTCTGTTTGGGTTATTTGGTTGTTGAGTATGACTCTGATTGGTTGTGTTTGGTTGTCTATTTTGGTTGTTTTGTGCGGTGTTTTGTCGGTTTTGGTAATTGTTTTGGTTTTGATAGTTGTTGTTTTGGAAAGAAACTTGGTTTTGATTTTGGGATTGGCGGTTTTGGTAGTTTGAGTTGAATGGATTTCTGTTACCTTGGTTAGTAGGCTGAGTGCATTCTCTTTTGAAGTGTCCTTTTCCACCACAATTAAAGCATGTAAATTTTTCCTTGTTAAAGCCATATGTGGTGTTTGGAGAAGTACCCAGATCAGTTCTCCCGGTCTTTTCTATGAACTCGGTTGCCCGTCTCATAATACTTGCGAAAGCCCACTGAATGTCAATAAGCTCCATCTCCTCTTTATCGATTTGTGCATAGTCTTCATTGGTTAAGTCGTTATTCCCAATTTGACTTGCAACTAAACCATTATACGAAGCAACCATTGCAGAGACTAGCGCAATATTTTGCTGAGCAACCTCCACAGTCACGTTATTCATATTGGATGTCTCCAATACTACCGGTTTCTGATTGGTTTGATTCATTTGATTCATGAACGGTTGTTGTTGAGGTTGTGTAGATGCGTTTTGCGACTAATGATTGGATACTAACATATGTTAGAGATGCTGATGGATAGAAGGTGGAATCTGTCTGGTCGAATGTAGGCTATTGTGGGCGAAGGTAGAAGAATAGTGGGCGAAGGTGTATTGGAGCTTGACTGAAGAAACAGGTTCGTACCCTTAACTGGGCGAATGTGGAAGAAGTCCACATTCGACCACAACTAATGGGCGAACGTGCAGGTGTTATAAATAGATTTTGTGTTTATGAAATGTATAGAGAGTTTTAGAAAGTGTGTGTTTAGAGGTCAGGTTCCTGGTTTGTTTGAGAGAGTCTGTAAGTGATCTAGATTAACAGTATTGTCATTGTAATCAAGTTTATGAAAAAGTTAATCTATGAAAACTTTTGAAAATGATATTGATTGTGTTTTGATTTGAGTTTTTATCAGTTTGTTCAAAGCTAGGGTTTCCGCACCTGGTTTTGTAACTTGTATGATCAATTAATCCTGTTTTAGTCAAAATCTTTCGCTCACAAAGTGGTATCAGAGCCAAGAGGATCATACAACAACAAATTTGATAAACTCAGAGCTGATTTGGACCTAATTTTGATCAAAATACATCTGTTTTTGAATGAAAATGGTTTCTGAGTGTTTTTGATTGATTTGAAGTTGATTTTGTGGTTAAAATTCAAAATTCCAAGAATTAAAGTTGTTCCAAATCAATTCCGAATCAAAACCTGATTAAGATCATTCAAATCCACAAACTTTTGAAAATCAGAGATCAAAATAACCGTTTTTCAAAGTGTAACCGTTTTTCAAACCTAAAATGGGCGAACCTGGAACCTAAGTGGTCGAACCTGGACATTTTTGGTCGAACCTGAGTGGTTTTTGGTCGAATCTGGGTACTTTTGGGCGAACTTGGAAACTTTTTGTTTGAAGTTTTCACTTTCGGGTCACATTTTCCACATCAGATTGATCGGGCGGGCGAACGTAGAAATAAAACGGTCGAACCTAGAATCTTCTGGGCAAAAGTGGAAAAGTGTTAGTGTGTTTTTACATTCTGGTGAGATTTTACCTTCGAGTAATACTGTGTGGGCGAACCTGCATCAGAAAGGGACGAAAGTGAAAGAAAACGGGCGAACCTAGGACTAGTTTTTGGAAAAAATTTCTAAGTGTTAAAATTTTTCGAAGTTCGTGATCATGTGGAATTTTCCGACTACTCCGAGACCAGCAACGACACAACCACAACTGCAAGTGATGGACCCATGGACGGTGGCAGCACAAAAGACGAGCACACAGTCTTCGCAACCGATTAACTACATGGCGATGACTAGCTCGATGCCTCACAGCGTAGCACCTCCAGCACCACAACCTGACTACTGGGGAGTAGCAGCAGCGGTGGTAAACACTCAAACTACAAATGCTATTTCCACACTGATTAATGATTTGTCTTCAGGTAGCGGGAATCGGCCACCGAAGCTTATGGAGATACAAGAATACAATCAGTGGCAGAACAAGTTCAAGATTCACTTGGAAGGCATGGGAGTGGAGGGAGCAGAGGCATGGAGTATGATTGCTAAAGGTTACATAGCACCAGTTTTGGAGAATACAGGTGAACCAGTTCCATTGGAGAGCATGTCTGAGGAAGAGAAAAAGAAGTTTGCTGTGGAAAAGAAAGCCTTTTCCCAATTGACTCAGGCAATCACAAACGATCTGTTGCATCAGTTTGGGACTTGTACAACGTCTAAGCAATTGTGGGATATGCTTAAGAAGAGGCATGATGGGAATGAGAAGACTAGAAGTTTGAGGATGGATGAATTAAGAAAGGAGTTTGAGAATTTTTCTTATATTGGAAATGAAACTTTAAAAGAATTAACTCCTAGATATAGTCATTTGCTAACTGAATTGTCAAGTTATGGTATACAGATTCCTATGAAGAATTTGATGGATAAGTTTGCAGATGCTTTACCACCTTACTGGGATCAGCATGTGGAAGTTCTTAGGGAAAAGGATGCATACCAATACTGGACTATTCAAGAGTTCATACAGAAGCTGGAAAACAAAGAAATGGAAGAGAAGAGAAAAGCTAGAAGAGCACAGGTTCCTCAGAATCCTAGCTTATACTTTGGAGGCACTCCAGTTTCAGTTAGTAACTCAAGTTCAGGAGTTGTTGCACCACATGTTGCTTGCATTTCCAATGTTATGGAATCACCAAAACCTACCATCAACTACATGGCACAAACCTCATCCTACTCACAACCATCATATACACAACCACCACCACAACAACAATACAACAATTCCTACATTCCACCATTCTCCCCAATGCAACAAGCAGCTTTCTACACTGCTAGCCAATCACAACAACCAATGAACCAAGTTACTCAACCTAATCAACAACCAGTGGTTTTGGAGACTTCTAACTTGGGTAATGTGACAGTTGAAGTTGCTCAGCAACATATTGCACTAGTCTCTGCAATGGTTTCATCCTACAATGGATTAGTTGCTAGTCAAATTGGGAATAACAACTTAACCAATGAAGACTATGCACAGATTGACAAGGAAGAGATGAAACTGATTGATATCCAATGGGCTTTTGCAAGCATTATGAGAAGAGCAACGGAATTTATTGAGAAAACGGGTAGAACAGATTTGGGAACTTCTCCTAACACAACCTACGGGTTCAACAAGGAGAAAGTTACTTGTTTTAACTGTGGAGGTAAAGGTCACTTTAAACGAGAATGCACCCAGCCACCAAAACAAGGTAATAGGAACCCATTCAATGCAAGCTACCAGAACTGTCAACAACAAAACCAAAACCAAGTTTCTTACCAAAACAACAACAACTACCAAAACCGTCAAAACAACTCTAACAACAATCAAAACAGACAACAAAGCACATCAAACCAGAACCAAAATCAATCTCCTAACAACACTAACCGAACAGTCATACCGATTACTACCCCTAATGAGACACAACAGAACACCAATCAGAATCAAGCATTGGTGACTCAACAAGATGAGAGGTTTGATTGGTCGGGAATGCAAATAGGTGTTGAGGAAATTACTACTGGTGGCAATGTGGCTTGTGTTGCTTGCAAGGTTGATATTGAAGAGTCAGTGACAGTTGATGAGAAGGTAGAAACTGAGGTTGAGGTTGATGTATCTGAGGCTGAAATGGATGTGGAGACTGAACCTGTTGAGGTTAAGGCTGAGAAAGCTAACTCTGGAATGGTGATTGACACTGTTTCTGACATTCCTGAGGAGTGTGAATCAGTTTACTCAGATTCAGACAGTGAATCAGATACAGAAGCAAGTGTTACTTCTCTAGATGATGACATTGATCAGTTGCTAGCAGAAGCGGATTTTCTGAAGACAAGGAAGTCGTGCATTGCAGATGATGCTTTTACCAAGATTGACTATTCCAGATTCTTTGCAGGAAAGGAAGCTCATTTCGCATTGATGGCCATGACTGATCCGCCAAAATCTGTAAGTTCTGAGTGTAGCACTGATATAACTAGTGATAAAAATTGTGGTACATGTGATAGATTGACTGAGGAGAACAAACAACTCCATGTTCAACGTGATAGTGCTATCATGAACAGTCAATCTACTCGCAAAGAGTTGAATGCTTTTAACAAAGTATTAGATGGCTATAAAAAGGACATTTCTGACTTGAAAAACACTTTATCATTGAAACAACTTGCAATTAACAACTATATCAATGAAATTGAAAATACCAAGTTGGAAATGGCTGCCATCAAATGCTTTGCAGAGAAAGTAAACAAAAAGTTAGAAAGTTATAAGCACATTGCTTACGTGGTAGACCACATCATTGATGATCAAACCACTAATTACAAGTCTGTGCCATCTCCGGTTCTTTTTGAAAACCATAATTGTCACCAAGTGACACCGGAGAGCTCGGTAAAATCAGACTCATCATCGGAAAATGAATCTAATACCTCGAGTATTGGTGATCCACATTCCGATGTGAGACCGATTTTAGGTTTGAATGATGAGGTTGTTACTGCTGAGAGTGTGGATTCAGACTCAGAGAGTGATGATACTGGTAATGTTCAAACTGTTAATGCATGTGAAATTCCAAAAGAAAATCACATCATTGCAAATGAACCAGTTTCATCATCTCAACATGTGCATCCGATGGCAAATGCTCATCGTGAGAAAAAGTCTGAAAAGAATGAGGTTAAGAAAGACCTTGAGAAAAAGGATGTTAAGAATGAAAAGTGTGACAAACCTGTCAAGGTGTTTTATCGGATGGAAGGATCCGATAAGATCATCTCTGACGAGGAATTTCCAATCAAAAATGCTAACTATGCTAAAATCGACAAAATTTGGCAAGAAAGCACCATTTGGTTCCCAAAACATGAGAGAACAAATGAGATTCCACCAGCAATTTTAAAGAAATTGTATTTGGATGTTCCTCAAGAATCAAAGGTCCATGTCACAGAGTTCATTCGACCTAAAAACAGAGCTAATGGTTTTCATGAGCCTGCTTACTCAAAAGGGCCACTCCCTGAGTGTTTGAGGAATCAACAGTATAATGATCAATATCCTGTTAGATCATTTGCTCAACCAAATGCTCCAAATGTTTTTGAAGAGTACCGTGCATGCTTTAAATGTGGGGAACGAGGGCATTTACTTGCTCAGTGTCCATATGTAAGGCATAAAAGGCACGAAGTTGAAGTGAGGAATTCCATGAGGAAACCGATTGATCATTATGTTCCACCACACAGACGTGTTGTTCCTCAACAACAACAGTTTTACAATCAAAACAATTTTTATCAAATGAGGAACAATCGTCCAATTCAATATGATCGAAGAAATCGGATCGCTATGGAACAATCATGGAGGAAGCCAGTGGTGAACACAACAAATGATAGGCAAAAGGTTCCACCTAAACCGATTGTCAAATCAAATGTTGGACCTAAGTCTGTTAAATCAGATAAGGTAACCAAGAAAGTTACATTTGTTAACAATGTTCAGAAACCAACTGAGAACCCAAAGTCTCAGATTCGTATCTTGAAACGAACTGAACAATCTTGGACACCCAATGGTACTCCAGGAGCCTCTACTTCAAGGGTTAATGAGAAAAAGGAAACTGTTTTGAACAAACAGAAAAAGATTGATCAAAAAGTTGTTGAAAATGTTTGTGAAAATGTTTCTGTGAAAAATGATATTCCAAGACCCAAGACTCACGCTTGGATTGTTGATAGTGGAGCTTGTGTGCAGGGTATGTCGCATTCGCTGATTTACTTTTTGTGTGCAGGGAGCTTCAGCTGGCCCTATTAGCAGTCTTTGGATTGTTGATAGTGGAGCTTCAGGCCACATGACAGGGGATCTTGCGTTGTTGTTCGACGTGAAGAACATCAATGGAGGGTATGTCGCATTCGCTGGAAATAAAGGTGGATATATCACAACGGAGGGAAGCGTGAGTAATGGGATAGTGAGCTTTGAGCGGATATCATATGTGAAGCAGATCGATTATAATCTGTTGAGTGTCAGTCAAATTTGTGATAAACAATTTACTGTGCATTTTGATGACAAATCCTGCTATATTCTCAAACCGGGCTTCAAAATTCCTAAGGAGTGGATAATGTTGAAGGCACCTCGCGTCAACAATCTTTATATTCTTGATATGTCCAAGGGGATGACATCACAGGGGCAAATAACATGTTTTCTATCAAAAGCGAAAGAGAAAGAATCGATAATGTGGCACCGAAGAATGGGGCACATTCATCTGAGAAAAATGAATCAACTTGTGAGAAATGGACTTGTCGATGGAGTCAACGTGAAACATTTCCATCTGAATGACAAGTGTGTGAGTTGTAAGAAGGGGAAGCAACACAAACAGTCCCACAAAGTGAAGAAGGTTAACTCTGTAGAGATGCCACTTGAGCGATTGCACATGGATCTTTTCGGACCGGTCAAGCGCAAAAGTCATCTTGGAGAGCTTTATTGTTTAGTTGTCACTGACGATTACTCAAGATTTTCATGGGTGATGTGTTTGCAGAACAAAAGTGACACCTTTAACAACTTAAAAGTTCTGTTCACTCGATTGGAGAATCTCTACAATGTGAAAATAAAGAGAATTCGGAGTGACAATGGGACGGAGTTCAAAAATGCCAAGATGGATGAACTTTGTGAAAGCAAAGGGATACATCATGAATATTCGGCTCCGTACACCCCACAACAGAACGGTGTTGCTAAACGAAAGAATAGGACTCTAATTGAAGCGGCTAGAACAATGCTCGCTGACTCAAATCTTCCGGTAATGTTCTGGAACGAGGCGATCTATGCAGCAAACTACACACTAAATCGGGTTCTAACAGTGAAGAAGTTTGGTAAAACATCTTATGAGTTGTTACACCGACGAAAGCCGAACTTAGAGTATCTAGAACCTTTTGGGGCGCCATGCACGATGTTGAATCCAAGCGAGAAGTTTAGTCCTAAAGCTGAGGAGGGATACTTTGTTGGATATGCAACCCCGCTCAAACGGGTATACAACAAGCGAACTCGTCGAGTGGAGGATTGGGCTAACGTGGACGTTCAACGATATACTCAAAATTTGAATGGCACGGGTCCTGATTGGATGTTTTATTACAAAGATTTCTTTGAATCATTCAATCTAGATAGCTTGGTTGAAGAAGCTGTTATCAGATTACTTTACGAGTGTGAAAACGCGACGACTTCACCGTTGGTGCGTCCGATCACTGTGAACCCCCTACCAGCTTCTAATGATACCAATGCTCCTATACAAGAGGAAGAAGTATTTCAAGAGGCTTCAACTTCATTAGACTCTTCAGAATCTGAAGATGAACAATTTGAAGAAGTCATTCTTGAACATCCAGAAGAACCAGAGGCACTGCTAGTGAACCCAACTCCAACTCCAGATGTTGCTTCATCATCAAATACGGGTCATGATCTGGATGCTGTAGAGAACTTGACTGTTCAGACGGGAGTTACTGTACCTGATTATCCGGAATCTCGGATTCATCGTATTCACCCGCTGGAGCAAGTTATCGGTGATCCTGGAAGCAGTGTTATGACCAGAGGGCAGCTGAGAAGTGTTAACTCGCCAGAGAGTTTTGGTGCTTTAGCTTTATATGCCAAAATTCAACAATCTGGTAGTCAAAATGATTGGTCGTTTGCGTGTTATGTGTCGCAGGTAGAGCCAAGGACATACAAGGACGCTTTGAAGGAAGACACCTGGGTTGAAGCTATGCAGGAGGAGTTATTACAATTCCAGAAATTGGGAGTTTGGACGCTCACGGATTTGCCGCCAGGGAGGAAGAAAATAGGCACTAAATGGGTGTTTAAGTGCAAAAAGGATGATCGTGGGGTTATTGTTCGTAACAAAGCCAGATTGGTCGTGCAGGGTTTCCATCAAATCGAAGGGATTGATTATAACGAAATCTATGCACCGGTAGCACGAATTGAAGCTATTCGGATGTTCCTTGCGTTTTGCTTCATACAAGAAATTCAAAGTATATCAAATGGATGTTAAGAGCGCATTTCTGTACGGGAAAGTCAAGGAAGAGGTTTATGTCGGGCAGCCACCAGGCTTTGAGGACCTAATCCACCGGGATAAGGTCTACGTGCTGAACAAAGCTCTATATGGCTTGCACCAGGCTCCTAGACAGTGGTACGAGGAGCTAAGTACATACCTCATTTCCAAAGGATTTAAGCGCGGCCTCGTCGATTGCACCCTCTTCACGAAGAAGACGGGAGATGATTTGCTTCTAGTGCAGATTTACGTTGATGATATAATTTTTGGTTCAACTAATGAGCTTTTATGCAGGGAGTTCGAAACTGTCATGCAGGAAAAGTTCGAAATGAGCGCAATGGGGGAGATGCAGTTTTTCCTAGGCTTGCAGGTGGACCAAAGACCCGACGGGATCTTCATTCACCAGACGAAATACGTATCCGATATCTTGAGCCGATTCCAGATGGAGGATTCCAAGCCGATGGATACCCCGATTCAACCCAATCACGGGATTGGAGTGGATGCTAAGGGGGAGCTGACGGACCCATTTACATACAGAGCAATCATCGGATCTCTGATGTATTTGACGGCGTCTCGACCAGATATTATGTACGCAACGTGTCTCTGTGCCCGCTATCAATCGAAGCCGAAACAAAGTCATCTGACGGCGGTCAAGCGTATCCTTAGATATCTGAAGGGTTGTCCCTCAAAAGGACTTTGGTACCCTAATGATGATGATTTTGATTTTATTGCTTTTAGTGATGCAGATTGGGGCGGCTGTGACAAAGATAGCAAATCTACTACAGCTGGTTGCCAGTTTTTAGGGAGCAGGTTAATCACCTGGCAATGCAAGAAGCAGACTTCCGTGGCGCTGTCTACCTGTGAAGCCGAGTACATTGCAGCCTCGAGTTGCTGTTCGCAAGTGCTCTGGATCCAACAGCAGATGGTGGATTACGGTTTGCAGTTTCTTAAAACCCCTATACACTGTGACAATGAAGCCGCAATCGCATTAACTAAAACTACTGAAAATCATTCTAAAGCGAAACATATCCGGATCAAATATCATTTTATCCGTGATTGTTACCCTAAGGAATTGATTGATATGGTCAAAATCCATACTGACTACCAACGTGCAGATTTGTTTACAAAAGCTTTTGACAGATCCCGTTTTGAATATCTTTTAAAAGTAAACAATATAAAGGAATAACAGGACTAATCGGCACCTCGGTTTATCGCTTTTTAGTTTTAATTTTTAATATTTTGCTAATTGGGAATTTCTCTTTGCTAATTGGGAATTTCTCTTTACTATCGTAATCCTCAAAGAAGTTGATGCTTTCGAGGGGATTGTTTAATCCTCAAAGAAGTTGATGCTTCCGAGTGGATTGTTTCTTTCAATTTTTTTTTGTTTTTATTGTTTTTCAAAAAATTTAAAAAACCCAAAAATATGTTCTTTGTTTTAGGGGGAGCCATTTTATCAGAAAAACCAAAAACATTGAAAATTTCAAAAAGACCTAAAAATTAGAAAATCAAAAATGATTTCCTGGATAAAAAGAGGAAATGACAGTACATCAGTGGGGATCTGACACAGGCTAAAGAATTGTATAGCTTAATGAGGCGTATGTTGACTACGTGTGATATGCTGATAGGCTTCGTAGACTAAATATTGCGTGCATTAGTGATACAAACATAACGAACTACGCGTTCGTGGCTGAACACCTCATGGGCATATGGTCTTAGTACCTTAATTTCGTTTGATAGGATTGCCAAAATCTGAGGTTTCGGGTCGTTATGTTATGGTTATCCGGGATATTTTGATAAAACTTTTGTCGTATTGATTTATGGACCTAGTTTAATCAGAATATTTGCTAAAAAGAGCTTAATTGCCAAAACCGGAAGTTACCGAATTGAGGAACTTTATGTTTTAATTGATCAAAGATCATTATTACATCGTATTGATCATCTGATGCAAATCAGTGGTTAATATCAGCCTCAACCTAGTGTATATGCACATGTTACTCTGCTGCATTCGTTTGCTGACCTGTACACCTCTGTGCTATATACTTTGTAACTTGTACGGATAACTCTGGCATAATCACGCGTTACGACGAAGCTTTGTGCAATTACTTGATACGGGAGTATGTCGTGTGTGTGGGCACCACATCGTGTTAGTCTAATACACCTAACACGTATCATTTTAAAGCATTGCGTAATTGTCTGCATGTGAGCTTACGTGGATCACAATATCAGCAATTGCCGTGTCACATATTGTTTCTAATGATAATATTAAATAAATAGATCAACGCTGTGATCAGATTTCTCAGAAAACTGATATGATCCTCTTACCGGACATCACAAAATGTTTACTGCTTTCATTTTACTTTACTGTATTTTACTTTTATTGTCAAAAAGATACAAAATCCAAAAAGATTTTAGGTGTGTTTTGATAAAATTTCAGAAAAACCCAAAAATTTTTGCATTTCTGCTTTATTTTTGATAACCCGGGATGCTTGATGGTCAATTTCTGAGATTTGATAACACCGTCTGAGCTTTGTATCATTCAAAAGGTGAAAATATGAGTTTTGGAAGTTTAACAGATTGAAAAATGTTGAACGGGATTCGAATTCGTGATTTGGCAAAATTTTCAGATTTTTCCATTTCACATTCGCCCCTTAATTGGGTCGAATGTGGAAAAATCTCTACCTTCGGGCTGTTTAAAATGGACGAATGTGGGTTTTAATACCAAATTTCCACTTTCGGGTGATTTCTTTCACTTTCGGGTCATTTATTTGGACCGAATGTGGAATATCCCACATTCGACCACAAAAACGGGCGAAGGTGGCCCTTTATATATATGCTGCTTCCACTTTCGAACCTCATTCATATTTTTCCAGATTTTTTTCTTCGATCTGTCACCTTGTTGCTTTTACATATTTTTCTTGTGCGTTTTGTTCTCTGATCCTTACTGATCATTTCCATATTAATATCACAGGTAATGGAGCTATGAACAGGCCACAATCGTCGTTTTTCTAACCGTACCTAGGGTTTTAGATTTCAGGGACTTTGAGTGTTTCTTGTTGATTGTTCTTGTTTGCATTTCAATACACATCAGTTTTAGGGGGAGAATTATAAAGGAATTAGAGTATTAACAACGTTTAATGTGTTGATTGATTGAACGAAACATTTGTGACCTAATTCCATAAGAAAACTGATGTATATTGATTAATTGGACAAATTGATGATTCACGAGTCTTGACCGGCCATATTAGTATACATTCTAATCAAAATCAAGTGTTAAAAACAAGATTGAAGAATTTTTAAATTTTTAGGGTTTAACAGGTTCTACCTTCGGGTCTAGAAACGGACGAAGGTGGAAGGTTTTGGGCGAGTGTAACTTCAAAACGGGCGAATGTGATTTTAATTCAAAATCTTTTCACATTCGACCTAAAAGATTCACATTCGACCAGAAAAATTCACATTCGACCCTATGAAAACGGGCGAATGTGGAACCTTAAAAACTTAAAATTTTGAAATTTTGTCGATTTTGTGTTTTGACGTTTGTTTCTGATTTTGATGTGCAGATGGCTGATCAGACTGAAAATTTAGAGACTCCAGTTGAGAATGTGGTTACTGATCCAGTTCAAGAAACTGTTCAAGAGGCTGAATCTTCTACACAGATAAGCTGGCCATTTGAGAAGACACATAATTGCTGTGCTTATCTTGGCGATGTTGAAAAGAATGTAGAGTTTTCTGGTATCATTGAATTTTTGAAGAGGAGTAGAGTCGTCTATGCTTTAGCTACTCCGACCATCATTTACAATAACATTATAGAAGATTTCTACAAGAATGCAAAGTATGACTTCTGGGAGAATCAGACAATCATCAAAAGCAAGATACAGGGAATGGAGATGTTCCTTACAGAGTCTGATATTCGGGAAGCACTTCAGATTAATTTTGAAGTAAGTGAGGATCCCAGGGAGTTATCTTGGACAGAACAGAAAGCATGCTTCCTTAGAATGAAGTACAAAGGAGCAATTACTGATGGTTCGATGCACAAAGGGAAGTTGAGTGTGCAGTTCAAATATTTTGCACATGTCATCATTCATGTGTTTGGCTGTGTAAGTGGAGGTTATGACGTGATGAGGAGGAGTCTAAGTTCGTAATGGTTGCGTTGACCCTCAACAAACCATTCAACGTATCTGGAATGATTCTGGATCACATGCTGGAGATGCTAAAGGGGTTAAAGAAGAAGTATTTCATGTTATACCCAAGATTCTTGATGATGATATTTGATCACAAGTATCCTCATTTGAAGAAGGATCCAACACGGATACTTGGTCAAGATCATATGAACATTCGAACGTTGGTTAGGATGAAGGGCTACAAGGGTGTGCCAGACAATGAAAGGCCACCATACAGGAGATTATTTGGAGCCTTAGCTAGAAAGGATTACACTGATCCTGGAAAGAACAAGGCTAGGCATCCTGATAGTGATTCTGATAATGATGATCCATTGGTTTATGCTGATGCTAGTACCAAGAGGAAGAGACAAGTGGTCAATCCCGGAGCCAAAGGGAAGGGTAAGGGAAAGACTGATCAAGGGAGCTCTAAGCAACAGGTGGTGAGGAAGAAATCGACTGCAAAGAAAGGTACTGGTTTGGTGGATGAAGAATCTGTTGATTCAGAGGAGACAGAGGTTGAAGAACAATGGGATTCGGATGCTGAGAATGTTAGGGCCACCAAACGTAAGGCCACTATGGTTGGTGAGTCTGAATCATTGAACAAGTCGATTGAGGAAGCTGAGAAAAGAAAGAAAGCTGTGAATGTTGAAGATGAAGGTTTGAGTATTGACTTAGATGAGTTGGAAGCTGGAGAAACTGTGGTAGTTAACTTGCCGAAGCCTAAGCACAAGACAATGGCTAAAAAGACAAGTACTAAGCAGTTAAGGGAGAAAGAATTAGCCCAACTTTTGAAGGGAAAAAGAGTACCCGATGTTGGTACGTCATCAAAGTTGTCTTCACCGGTCACTAAGAAACAAAAGAAGTCTAAAGAGGCAGAGACATTACCAGTTGATCAATTCAACGTTGCACTGGATAATGTACTTGACATGTTTAGAAAGCCTCAGAAAGAAAAGGAAGCTGAAGTTGAGCCATCTAGATCCAAATCTAAGAAAGTCACTGTGGATGATGATGTAATGAAGCAGGTGAACAAGAAAATGGATGACATGATGAAGATGATAGTGGCTCAACAAGCTGAAATAGCCAAGTTCAAGCAAAATGAAGAGAAGATGCTTCAGATTGTGGTAGCTTCTAAGTCGAATCAAGATGAGATTGACGAGAAAGTTAAGAAGCTTGAAGCGAAGAATAAGAAGCTTGAAGGTAAGTGTTTGAGGAATAAGAACAGATTGAAAGCTATCAAAGAAGACAACAAAGAACTAAAGGCTGAGAACAAACGCCTTAGTGATTTGATTGATGATTTATACAATGTTGCACCCAAGTTGAAGGAGGGTGAAGAAGATAAAGAAAAAGAAGAAGAGCAGGTTGACTTTGAACCGTCTGAATCTGATAAAGAAAAAGATGATGATGAGGATGATGAAGAGTCTGAGAAGAGTGATGATGAGGATAGTAAAAAGGATGATGATGATGATGATGATGATGATGCTGATGGGTCTGGGAGTCAGAAAGAGGATGATAGTAGTGATGAAAGTGATGATAATGATGGAGGAGATGATTCGTCAAAGTTTACATTTGAAAAGAGAACACCTAAAAAGAAAGATACTGGAGAATCAAGTTCGAAGAAAAAGAAAGGTGAGAACGTTGATTCAGATGAAAGTATTTTCTGGAATGAAAAGGTGAGATCTTTGACTGATGATGCTAAACAAGTGTATAAAGATATGTTGGAAAGAAGAGAATGGACTATTGAGTTCACAGGACGTTTTGCTGAGATATTCCAAACAGATGACATGAGATACGAATTGGAATACAACGATCCTGATCTTGAAGAAGGTGAAGTACCTGCTTCTGTGGCAAAGGAAATTTTGGATGGCCTTGCACAGAGAGTAGGGAAAACTTTTGAGGAGTTTATAGTAGATGAGTCGATTCCAGATATTCCTGAATAGGATATTGTAAATCACTCAGATGACAAGAATACTCCAGAATTTGATGAAGTGGAGATTGAAGACATAACGCATGAGGAATATCCACAGTACTTCAGACAAACGGATGAAGATGTGATATTTTCTGACTTTACTAAGATACCAAACACTTCAGCAAAGAAGAAGGCAAAGCAAAGAAGTGCAGAGTTTGTGGAGAAAGTGTTTGGAGCTGATAAGCAAGAATCTTCAAATCAATCTGATGAATTGAAGAGTTATTTGAAGAAATTGAGAGAAATGGATGAAAACCGACCGAAGCCTGAAGCTCAAGGAAACTTCTATAGATTCCATAATGCTACGTTTAGAGGCAGAGCTCTCGGGTGGACATATTTAGGCAGGCTGAAGTGTCTACCTGCCAAATGGGAATCGGGAATTCTATACTTCTATAGATTCATTGATTTGCTAACTCTACCGTACTGGGCGGTCAGAGATTTATGCAGATTCCCTATGTCGGGTGCTTCAGTGAATAATACACATGTCGGTTGGTGTGCAGACAAGCTGGTTTGGGAAAGCAAAACGAAATGGAATAGATTCAAGCCACAATATCCTCGAAGGAAAGTTCATAGGGATATTGATCCCAAAACTAAGTTGAAGCGGGTTACTTTGATATACAAAGCACCTGAAGTGATGAGGAAAATACCTTTGATGCCCATGCCACAACATTTCAGTGCTGACTTTATTTTCTGGTATTATGATTGGAGGAAGGCTGAAGCGGTGATAGTGTTGAGAGACGGGAAGGACAAGTACAAGCATGTTCATGTATTTGATCCGATGTGGTTGATAAACTGTACTTTCGAAGACATCATCATGCTCTTTTACAATCCAATTCATCATGAGCCGAATGACGCTGATCAAGCAAAGAAGTATACTCAAGTGGTTGGAGTGTGTTTTGCATATGATATAAATGCGGGGAGTAATTTGGATAACAAACTTGGCAAAATGGTGAAGATGGCGAATGTATCAAAACCAGTGAAGAGAAAGTTGGAGCCTGAAATGACCAAAGAGCAGAAGAAACAGCTCAGAATTAAGTTGTTGAACAAAGCCATGGACGAAGACAGAAGACGATCCAATCAATAGTCGAGGGGGAGTTTGTAGATGCGTTTTGCGACTAATGATTGGATACTAACATATGTTAGAGATGCTGATGGATAGAAGGTGGAATCTGTCTGGTCGAATGTAGGCTATTGTGGGCGAAGGTAGAAGAATAGTGGGCGAAGGTGTATTGGAGCTTGACTGAAGAAACAGGTTCGTACCCTTAACTGGGCGAATGTGGAAGAAGTCCACATTCGACCACAGCTAATGGGCGAACGTGCAGGTGTTATAAATAGATTTTGTGTTTATGAAATGTATAGAGAGTTTTAGAAAGTGTGTGTTTAGAGGTCAGGTTCCTGGTTTGTTTGAGAGAGTCTGTAAGTGATCTAGATTAACAGTATTGTCATTGTAATCAAGTTTATGAAAAAGTTAATCTATGAAAACCTTTGAAAATGATATTGATTGTGTTTTGATTTGAGTTTTTATCAGTTTGTTCAAAGCTAGGGTTTCCGCACCTGGTTTTGTAACTTGTATGATCAATTAATCCTGTTTTAGTCAAAATCTTTCGCTCACAGGTTGTTGTTGTGGTTGGTTAGCAGAATAACATGCAGCTTGTTGCATTGTAGAAAATGGTGAAACGAAAGTATTTGTGTAATGTTGTGGTGGTGGTCTGTATGATGGTTGTGAATAAGATGAAGTTTGAGCTAGGTAGTTGATCTGTGGTTTGGGTGGTTCCATGACACTTGAAATACATGCTATATGAGGAGCCACTGTTCCACCAACACTAGAATTCCCCATAGTTGATGAAGTACCAGCATGATACAACTCTGGATTTTGAGGAATCTGAGATCTCTTAGCTTTCCTCTTCTCCTCGAGTTCTTTGTTTTCCAGCTTTTGAATGAACTCATTGATGGTCCAGTACTTGTAGGCATCCTTCTCTTTGAGTACCTCGATGTGTTGATCCCAGTACGGTGGTAATGCATCAGCAAATTTGTCCACCAGATCAGACATAGGAATCTGAATGTCGTAGTTTGACAATTCAGTTAATAAATGACAATATCTGGGAGTCAACTCTTTCAACGTCTCATTCCCGACATAGCTGAAGTTCTCAAATTCTTTCCTCAGCTCTTCCATTCTCAACCTTCTCGTCTTCTCGTTACCATCATGACGATTCTTTAGCACATCCCATAACTGTTTAGAAGTAGTGCACGACCCAAACTGATGTAATAAATCGTTTGTGATCGCCTGGGTTAGCTGAGAATACGCCTTCTTCTCCACCGCGAATTTCTTCTTCTCATCGTCAGTCAAGCTTTCCAGAGGAACCTGCTCACCGGTGTTCTCTAATACTGGTGCCACATAACCTTTAGCTATCATCTGCCAAGCCTCCATTCCTTCCAACCCCATGCCTTCAAGATGAATCTTGAATTTCTTCTACCACCGGTTATACTCCTGCATCTCCATTAGCTTGGGTGGCCTATTCCCGCTACCTGAAGATAAATCATTGATTAGTGTAGAAATAGCATTAGTAGTTTGAGGGTTTACCACCGCGGCTGCTACTCCCCAATAATCTGCTGCAGGTTGTTGTGAAGATGATGCAACGCTTTGAGGCATCGAACTCGTCATCGCTAAGTAGTTAATTGGTTGTGACGACTGATTGTTCGATTTCTGAGCTGCCACTGTCCATGGGTCCATGGTCACTTGCTGCTGTTGTTGTGTCGTTCCCGATCTTGGTGTAGTTGGAAATCCCCACATGATGTTCACAAAGTTAAAAATTCACCACAATTAGAAAATTTCACCAAAAACTTCCTACTTTCGCCCTGTCAAATTCTACTTTCACCCAAAAACTAAGACCCGAATGTAGAATTTCTGTCCCGAATGTAGAAATCAGCAAATAACTTCCACTTTCGTCCGGATAAACTCACTTTCGTCCCTCTCAATTCTACTTTCGCACCCCCGATGTCCCGAAGGTGGAATCTATGACCCGAAAGTGAAAAACTCAACACAACACACCTAGGTTCGACCTGTAAAAAGCTACGTTAGCCCAAAAATAATCCAGGTTCGCCCTAAAATGTCCAGGTTCGACCCATGCTCTCTAGATTCGACCCTTTCATGTTTAAAAAATGGTTACACTTTGAAAAACGGTTATTTTGATCTGAAATTTTCAAAAGTTAATGGATTTTGATGATCTTTATCAGGTTATGATTCGGAATTGATTTGGAACAACTTTAATTCTTGGAAATGTTGATTTTAACCACGAATTGTTGTCCAAAACCTTCAAATTGTATCAAAAACCATTTTCAATGAAAAACAGAGATAATTTGATCAAAATAGGGTCCAAATCAGTTCTAATATTATCAATTTGTTGTTGTATGATCTCTATGGCTCTGATACCACTTTGTAGAAGAAGAATTTTATCAATAGACAGGAAATCTGATCATACAAGTCACAATTCCAGGTGCGGAAACCCTAGAACTGAACAAAATGATAATACACGAATCACAACACACGAATTACCTTTTCAAACATCATTTTATAGATAACTTGATTCAAAATATTCAATACAAACTGATTACAAGTTAATCTACTCACTTTCAAACACACTTAATCAAGAGAGCAATAACCTGACCTTCACACACACAATAACCAACTATTCTCACTTATCAAACAAGCAAAACCTATTTATAGCACCTGCACATTCGCCCCTTTTCTGAGTACGAATGTGGACTTTGTCCACATTCGCCCCATGACAAGGTACGAACATACAATATTACATTCAGCATCCCACATTCGCCCTCTAGCTTTCTACCTTCGTCCTCCATAAGCTACCTTCGACCATCTTGTTTCCACTTTCGCCCTTCTATAATCTTTTAACATATGTTAAATCTACAATCCGAAGCATTAGTCGCATAAAGTGCATCTACAGCGGGCACTCACATGGTGGAACGAAGAGAAACGGACTCGTGGAGTTGAAGTCGCACTGGCCTTAACTTGGGAACAGGCTAAAGACGTTATGAAGGTGGAGTTCTGCCCTCGTAATGAAATCAAGACGTTAGAAGATGAGTTTCACAATCTTGCCCAAGTACAGTGGAGAAAACCTAGCCTACAACACTCTTTTCCACGAACTTAGTCTACTGCTACCACATAAGGTCACCCCCTTGCCTGTTGCAATCGAAAAGTACATTGGTGGCTTACCCATGCAGATTCAAGACACGGTATGGGGAAGGAACCCTGCTACTCTCGAGGAAACAAAGCGTTTGGCGGCCACCCTAATAGATAACCATGTAAAGGCACTCGGAAAGGGGAAAAAACTGTTGTGCAGGATACTCCTCAACCTGCTATCGAGATTAAAATTGAGTTTTCAACCAACGGAAAATGCAAGGCCAGGAATTTCGCAATAGATGCCAGTGCCCCACCCAACAAGACACCTTATACTGGACCCCATCCTTTGTGTAACACCTGCAAGTATCACCACCCAACCCAAGACACCTTGATTTTTACAATCCCTAGATTTTAGGAAAACCATTGATAATTGATTAATTGTAAAAATTGATGGTTAATCAGTGATACTCGGCCATATTAGAACGTATTTGAATCAAAATCTGATGTTAAAATGGATTGAATCAAAAGATGGTATTTTCAAATTTGAATCATGTTCATTCGACCGACATGGAATGTCGAATGAAAATCTAATAGGTCGAATGAATGCTTTTGATGTTCATTTGATATAAATCAAGTTCATTCGAACCCACGTTAGGTCAAATGAATTTTATAATTTTGACCATTTTTTAATTGAAATCCGGATTGACGATTTTGTGTATTTTTGTTTGTGTTTTTGCAGGATAAGTGGCTGAACAATTGTTGTGCGCACATCGGACCAAAAGTTGACGATAAGTATGCCGAAATTCAAGGGATGATTAAGCTTCTGAGAAGATCTAGAATTGTGTACGCAATTGCTCAATCAGTTACTATATATAAAGATCATCATATGGAGTTTTGGGAGAATGCAGGATTGACTTTCTGGGAAGATAGAACGGTGATACATAGTAAGATACATCGCAAAATGGTCCTGATTAGTGAACAAGATTTTAGGGAAGCTTTACAACTGAATGATTCCTATGAAGATCCTATTGAGTTACCTTGGATTATACAACGTGCATGCTTTTTAAGAATGAAATAAAAAGGAGCAATTACAGACTGCCAATTACACAAGGCGAACTTGTTACCTCCTTTCAAGTATCTACTCCATGTGATACTTCAAGTTTCTGGACCAGTGAGAGGTGGATTCGATGTGTTGAGGAATACATTGTGTTCATTAGTTTTTGCAAATGGTGTTTGATCGTTCATCATATTAAAGAAGTGTTTTAAGGGTTGAAGGTGGATAAATTTCTGATGTACCAAAGATTCCTACAAATGGTGTTTGATCATAAGTATCCGGAGTTGAGGAAAGGTCCATTACAAGTGGTGAATCAAGAACATATGAATCAAATGACACTAAATAGAATGAAGACATATAAAGGGAAAACTAAAGAAGAAAAACCACCGAATAGACGTTTGTTTGGACATCATAGCAGTGTTGCCTATGCTAATCCAGGATTGAATGTTGCTAGGCATCCGGACAGTAATTTTGATTCTGATAGTCCATTAGTACCAGTGGATAAAACTACAACGAGGAAGAGACAAGCGAAGGATGTAGGTCCCAAGTCGAGAGGAAAAGGTAAAGAAAAGATCGTTGAATCAAAGGCAAAGAAGACTGTGAAGGGTGAAGGATAGACGAAGACTTTACTTGTTGACGAAAATTCAGAAGAGACTGAAGAAGATGCTCAGTGGGATTCTGCAATAGAAACAGTGAAGAATACTGATCCCAAGGCCACTGGAATTAGTACTCGTGAAGCGTTAGAGAAGATTTTTGAGGAACAGAGAAACAAAGATGTTACAGATGAGAATGTAGATTTGATTTTGGATGACGTTGTTGATCTTAGTGGTTCACCTATTCCTCCAGTACCAATCAAAAGAGGAAGGGTGAAACACATGTCTCAGAGAGAGCCACCTAAGAAGAGAAGAGATAAAGAGATTGATCTGTTAATGAAAGGGAAAAAGATGCCTGCTGTTTCTAATTCAAAAGCAGCATCTCCAACAGCTTCTTCATCAGCAAAGAGGCAGAAAGTTGAGAAGGAAACTGTCACTTCTACATCACAGTTAGATCCTGAAAATATTTCATTGTCACTAAAGAATGTGTTAGCTAGCTTGAAGTCACAGAGTGCTAAACCAGTTGCTGAATCTGGTTCAAGTCCTCAACTGATTGTATCTGATAATGTCATGTTTTTATGAATCAGAAGATGAGTAAGATGATGAAACCTTTTGAGAAACAACTAGCAGAAGTTAAACATATGAAAGAGAATGAGAAAGACATGTTAGCAATAGTGCTTGCCTCAAAATATAGACAAGATGAATTGGAAGAGAAAGTTAAGAGGCTGCAAGATGAGAATGCTCAGCTCAAGACTTCTAGAGAAAGAAACACAAAAAGAATAGGCTTGATTGAACAAGAGAACAAAGATTTGAGAAATATTATTGATGATCTGTATGCGGAAGCGCCGCAAGTGAAGGGTGTTGATGATGAAGAAGAAGAGGTGGATGAAGAAAAGGTTGATTATAGTGTTACCGATGATGAAGATGATGAAGACAATGATGATAAGGATTCGAGTGATGACGATGATGACACAGGTGGTGGCAATGCAAACCAAGATAAAGATTTAAGTGATAAGGATTCAGATGATGAAGACGATACTGATCAATTCAAGTTTGAGAAGAGAGATTCAAAGAAAGGAGACAAAGACGAATTGAATTCAATGAAGAAGTTAGGTGAAACAACTGAAGTTCATCAAGATATATTTTGGACAGAAAAGATTTATGCCTTGTTTTTGTCACAACCTCAATTTTCCACTGTCAGGTTTTACCGCGAGGCGCATGACATACCAGGACCCCATAGCCATAAGTCATATGAATGAACTCTAAATGCCCAAACCATTTAGTTCGTTTTCCAAAAAAAACCAAGTTTGGTCAAGCTGCGGAAGCGTAAACAAAATTTAAACCTTTTGGAAACCATGCGCAAAACAACGCAACCAAATTAAAACCATATAGAAATAAACCTAAAAGCACGATATGTAATTTAGGTGTATGCCCAACACCCCGAATGCAGTGAAACGTGCAGTGCTTCCTAATCGTGACACCGGAAGCTAACTACCTGCAAAAGCATGTACATAGTGGGTCAAAAAAACAATGTTGGTGAGTTCACAGTTTGGATAACAGGTTTAAAGTTGTTGAAAACCCAAAAGTTAAAGTAGAGTGTCATCCGTTTAAGCTTGTCAGGGGTAGCTAGCCCACTCATTGTAATTTGCCTTAGTACTAGTGTCTATCAACACTAGTAAGTTCAGCTCCTCAAGAGCGTGGTCAAAAGTTCATGCCCGTGACACAAGCACCTCAAGCATGTGGTTGCTACACAACCTAATAGTGCTATCAACTAATACCTCGTTTGCCTCAAGCGATTAACCCAATAATATGTAAGGACTTTAAATGATAGAGTGTGTTTATTTCACAAAGGACAGTAAAGTTTTAAACTGATAAAAGCGTGACCCACACAAGGAGTCCAAAATCCGACCCACACAAGGAGTCAAAACCTGAGTTGTAAGGGTAGTCCAAAACTGGACTAGAAAATGTCTACCAAAGTTGTCTCAAACCTAAGACGCATGCTTTCGAAATAAAGAAGTGAAACTCACCTTAGGTTGCTAGTGAATAAACCAAATTCCACAAATAGTTATGAGCTACCGACTCCCTATTACAAATGTCACTAGGTGAGTATATGTGTATGACACCCGGCAACTTCCGGTAACTAACTTTTGAAAACTTAGTAAGTCTACCTTAGCGAGTTGCCAATACGTTACACATAACAAGGTCGGTCGAGTCGAGTCGCACATCATTAGGGTTTTAACATACGCAAGTCTCGAGTCCCGGGAATTGGTGAACAAGTGTGAACGTGTTTACTTTCATGTATTATGTGTTTATAATCATTATGTGACTTGTCGGTATGTGAAAATGTGTTAACATATGTTAAAACGGAGTTTAACGTGCAAAATACCAACATCAGCCCCTGAAGGCGATTAGGGGGACCTAATTGCCTTCATGAGGGCGATTAGGAGGGTATTATAGGCGATTAGGATGTGTTATAGGAGATTATGGGGGCTAATCGCCTATAGTGAAGGCGATTAGCAGCCCTAATCGCCTGATAAAGCTGCATAATCGCCTATAAGATACCTGACGACTAGAAACGCCTATAAATACCACCCTTGACCTCCAAAACATCATTTACACAACCCTAGCCGTCCCATAACATATCTCAACCCACAAACACCCTCTGGAACCTATTTTTACATCAAAACAACCATTTCCAAGCTTATTCCATCATCTCCTCTTAAATACAAGGTGTGCTCTTCAAACCCACACCTTTAAATGATTATGTTTTACTCCCTAAATGTCCAGACCTGACTTATAAATGTTTTTGTCTTTGAAAATCCATATAAAACCGTTTTTAAACAAACCCACACCTTTACATGTGTTATATGTGATTAAAGATAGAATTTTTAGGATTGAATCATGGTTGTTTTTGTGTTATTATGATGTTTATGGCTGTTACAAGTTAGTATGATGATGTCCTAGGAGTTTGAATGGTTTTGGTTGTGTATTGTTGATACTTGATGTTTTGACCCATTTGAAGGATTTTGGATGATTAAGGATGATATGAGGTGTGTTGTTGATTGTTTGATGTTAGGGTTTACTCTAGGATGATGCTAGAACAGTAGGATACTTTCGGACAACGTGGTTATGTGATTAAATCTGGATATTTGCTATTTAGGGCAAGTTCTTGCATGTTGATGTGATGTTTTCATGTTAAGTTGCTATTTTGGGAAAACGCTCGCATTCGGGACTGTTAGAATGATGAAAACTTAGGGGTTTTGCTTGAAATATGTTTTTTTAATGTGTTAGGATGATTATTGGGTATTTTTACACGTTTCGGATCTGATTTGGAGGGTTAAACGCTCGCATTATGAATCCTAATCGCCTATGCTATAGGTGATTAGGGGCATAATCGCCTGAATTGAAGGCCTACTCATGTATACTATAGGCGATTAGGGTCATAATTGCCTTTCATTTCATGCAATTGTGATCCTAATTGCCTTCATTTCATGCAATTGTGACCCTAATCACTAGTTAAGCCCTGAATTGCATACCTTATGACTATAATCGCCTGAAATACATGTGATTAGCCCTAATTGCATATAATAAGATGCGATTAGCCCTTGTAATTGCCTGTTGACCATCCCTAATCACGTGTTGACTTTCCTAATTGCATGCTAAGTTCCTAATCGCGTGTAATGCTGTTATAAGTGTATTTCAACATCCCGAAACCCGATTTGACACCTAGGAACATGATAGGAACCCCGTGACATGCCTAGTAACATAGTAACACGTGTTTGGACTTGTTTGTACGTTATTTGACCTATGTGTTAGAATCATTGAACTTTAACGCATGTTAAGTACTAAGTTGCATGTTTTGTGTATGTTTGTGTATGAGATGAACACGTGGAATGTCGGGTCACCAATGGGATGTCGAGTCTTGTCTTACGTAGTCTGGTTGTCGGTCAAACACGCTTTTCGGACACATAATGGTCATGGACTGGACTTAGGGACTAATGAACCCGACGGGTTATTAGTCTAACTTAACACATATCTTATGATAGGTCGCCACTAGTTGGGGCTATCATATCATATAAACGGCGTACTCAGTTAACGGAAGACGCAACCTAAGGTGAGTTCACAACCTAATTGTACCTTTGTAATCTTTCAGTTTAATGAAAGCATTCGATTGATAACAATTATTTTCTATGTTTTGATTATTCTTTATTCCGCTGCACTTTCCATTTAGATTTCATTCATATTTCATACATAATCAAAACAGTCCAATACTCAGATCCTAACAATTGGTATCAGAGCTTGGTCAATTAAATCTGATCTAATCAATCAATTTAATACACAGATCAGCTCATAATCATTGATATCGTTTGTTTGTCGGGTTAAAACAGAGTAATAGTTTATTTTCGTTTCAACAGTTAGTAAACAGACTTTGTTTTTAAAAAACCAAGAGAATGACTTCACTTAATCAAGATCCACACAACACTGGCACACACAACAAGCCTCCGATGCTTGTCAGGTCAGAATACAACATCTGGCAGCGTCGGGTAGCTCATGTGTTAGCACAACAGAACACAGGGTGCTGGAAATCGGTAGTATTTGGACCACATGTTCCAATGGTACCGAGTGCCGAGGATCCAAAGATCCAAGTACCAAAGAGTGTTGAGAACTACTCAGAGCAAGATTTTCAAAAAATCGAGCTAGATGCCAAGGCTTTCAGCATAGTAGCCATGGCACTGCCGAATGATATCTATGCCGGTCTCTTGCACTGCAATAGTGCTAAAGAACTGTGGGATGCTCTCAAAGAGCAATTCGGGGGAACTGATGATGTGATTGAAAACAACCGTGAAATACTTAACCAACAATATGAAACGTTTAGTCACATAAAAGGGGAGTCATTAACACAACAGTTTGAAAGGTTTAACTGTCTAATTAGTGAACTTAAACTGGTTGGTCTAACTTTTCCTAATTCAACACTGAATCATAGGTTTCTTAGATCACTTCAGGACAAATGGGACACTATAGCTATAGTTATGAGAAACTCTATCGGATTCAAAGACCTAACCCTGACCCAGCTTCATGGTAAGCTCCTGACTTATGAAAGGGAGCTTAACCAGAAAAAGAAGCTCCAGGACTCTGGCAAAGTGTCAGATGACTATGTATTTGGTAATACTGCACTGTTGGGTCAGGATGATGGTTCTGGAAGTAGTAAGGATCAGAGTTATGATCATTACATTGACATAACAACTGGTTTCAATAATGATTCTTACTCATCACCAAACAACTGTGCTTTCACAGCCAGTGGTGATATCCAGGCTTCTGATAATTCATCTTTTGTGTACAATGACTTGCAATACATTGACTCTTTGGACCTAGAAGAAATGGACATCTTACATCAGGTTGCCCTGCTCAGTATTAGAACCAATAACTTCTATAAGAAAACTGGCAGGAGGTACCCAGGTTTACATGGTGGGTCAAAGGTTGGGTTGGATAAATCAAAGATAAAGTGTTACAAGTGTCATAGAATGGGTCATTTTGCTAGGGAGTGTAGGAGTCAAAATGGAGTTCCTATGATTACCTATCCAAATCAAAGACCACAGACCAACACTTATCAAACCATCCCTAATGTACCTAATGTGCAAAACACTGCTCACTTTGCACAGACCCAAACCACTGTTCCTGTGCATTATGTCCAAACCACTGTTCCTCAGTATCACTATGTCCAAACACCTGTTGCTCAGGCCCCTGTGCCAATGACTGTTACTCCACCCTCTGCTCCTGCAGAGACCAGTCAACCAGGTCAACAGAGTTTCTTTACTCAAGGCTTTGTTGATTGGAGCAGTCTACCAGATGAGATAACAGATGACAACATTGCTCTAGTTGCTAACACTGAAAAGGATTTCTGTTTTATGGCACTAGAAACAATTGTTGAAGAGACTGATTCTGAGGAAGTGGTGTCTATGTCTGAAAATGTGACTGATGGTGTTGTTGGTGAGATTGTTTCAGCTGAAGAATCTGAAGTGGAGGTTGTGAATCTATCAGACCCCTGGGGTAGTGATGACTGTGACTGCCAGTGTAACTGTGCCTTGATGGCTGCTGCTAAGGTATCTCCTCAAATCTTAAATGACTTGTGCTCAGACAAATGTATTGTGGCATTTGCTAAGATAAAAGAGGTGAATGAAAACTTTAGAAAGAAAATTTTGGATTCTGAAATTCAGTTTGAAAAACTTACAAAAGAGTTAAAATCAAAGATATCTGAAAAAGAGTCTGAAATCAGCAGTCTAAAACATGAAGCAAGCATAACCAAAGACCAGCTTCAGACTATGATAACAAAATATCATAGTTGTAAGAAGGAGCTTGAGTCCACCCAAGTTGAATGTAAGAAATGGGTGGAATCATCAAAGGGTTTTGAGATGATTGTCAACCAACAATCTAAAAGTCATGTGAAATTTGGGTTTGGTTTTAAAACCACTGATCAAGTTTCACAAACCACTGACAAAAAGGAACCACAGTTGGTTGAGGTCATCCCTACAAACTCTAAGGGTCAAGAAATCAAGGTTACTGAACCCAATGGCAAGAAAATCATTCTTGAAAAGTTGGAAGGTACACCCTCATTTGATGAAATTGAGAAATATCAATTCAAACCAACATGGTCAGATGAGTGTGAAGTCCTTGAAAATTTCAAACCAATGACCTTCAAAACCTCTGATGGTAAAATGGCACCACAGGCCAAAGTTATCCCTCTAGTAAGTCTTCCAACAGATGATGAAACATCTGTTGAAAAGAAGAAAGAAAAAGGGAAAGCCAAGAACAACTTGTTTTGTGATTTTTGTGAAAAGAAGAACCATGTCACCAAAAACTGTTTTCTTCTAAAAGCATATGACATCAACAAAACAACAAGTTTAAATGATTCAAAGTCTAAAGAATGTTCAATCTGCAAGAAAAAGAATCACAAGACAAAAGAGTGCTTATATCTCAAAAATTTTGATGAAAAAATAAAAGAGTATAAGGCTAAAACTCAGGAGAGTCAAGTGGTAAGTACTTCAAAAGGAAAACCCAAACAGACTTTTGAATCAGTTCAAACATCTGTTACCAAAAGTCTGAACAAAAACTCTGCTCCCAGAGAAGTTCAGGTAACAGATGCTCCACCTGTTAACAGATTACCAAGAGGATATGGACAACCCACTTGTCATCGTCTGCCACATGTTTATGAAGAGCCCAAGAGGCCTTCAAAGCCAAAAGTGAACAGACACCCTCATGGTTTTCAACAACTGATAGGAAATGATCAAACATCTGCTGGACCAAGTGTTGACATACAAGCACTGGCAAATGGTCAACTGCAGCTGTTAAACCTAGTTCAAAAGCTAGTCCAAACCACTGATCATTCTCCTCAACTTAAGGCTGAGACAGCTAAGGACCCATCCAAAGCCAATTTGGCTTTGGACACTCACCAAAACTAAAACCTTTACTGATGTGCAGGGAGCTTCTGCTTGTTTAGACAGTTTATGGTATGTAGATAGTGGAGGCTCCAGGCACATGACTGGATGTAGAGCCCTTCTTCTGGACTTTCTTGCTCATGGAGGGGGTGATATATCCTTTGGTAATGATTCTAAAGGTAAAGTGTTGGGTTCTGGTACTGTCAAAGCAGGGAGGCTTAAGTTTGAAAATGTTAATCTAATAGACAATCTAAAATTTAATCTACTTAGTGTATCACAAATGAGTGACAAAGGCTTTGGGTCATTCTTCACTAAGCAAACTTGTAAGATTGTTGGCCCAGAGGCTGTAGAAAAGATTAACACCATCATTGCTGAGAGCAAAGCACAACTTGTTGCTCACAGAAGTGGCAATGTGTATGTGGTTGATATGTTGAAGGATAATCCTACTGCAAATGTCTGTCTGTTCTCAGCTGCCTCTACCAAAGAGACAGAATTGTGGCATAGGAGACTTGGTCATACCAACCTTCAAACTATCAACTCACTCTCCAAACAAAACCTTGTCAGAGGTTTACCATCAAAAGAATTCAAATGTGATGAGCATTGTGTTTCCTGTTTAAAAGGTAAACAACATAAAAGCTCTTACAAATCCATTGATGAGTCCAAAACTAGTCAGTGTTTACAAATGTTGCACATGGACTTATTTGGCCCTGTAAAAATCATGAGTCTAAGAAGGAAAAGATTTTGTCTTGTCATAGTTGATGATTTTTCTAGGTTTACATGGACTTACTTTTTACACTCTAAGGATGAGACTGCAGGTATCTTGAAGGACTTTGTCACCAAAGTTGAAAAACAATATGACTTGCCAGTAAAAGTCTTTAGGAGTGACAATGGAACAGAGTTTAAAAATAAGGAGTTAGATGATTTCTGTGTGTCAAAAGGGATTGTAAGGCAGTACAGTATCCCAAGAACACCAGAGCAGAATGGGGTGGTTGAAAGGAAGAACAGGACTCTCATTGAGGCTGCAAGAACAATGCTAGCAGATTCTGGTTTACCTCTGTCCTTTTGGGCAGAAGCTGTAAACACTGCTTGCTATGTTCAAAACAGAGTTTTAATCAACCCTAGACATCAAAAGACTGCTTATGAAATTCTGTTTAAAATCAAACCACTGATATCATTTTTCAAAGTCTTTGGCTGCCCATGTTTCATTTTAAATCTTAAAGATTCCATTTCAAAATTTGCAGCCAAAGTGGATTGTGGATATTTTCTGGGGTATTCTTCTATTGCAAAGGCCTATAAAGTGTTTAACACAAGGACTAAAACAATAGAAGAAACTCTGAATGTGAAGTTCAATGAACTTTCTTCTTTAAAAATCCCAGCAAACCCTGCTGAGTTGTTTGATTTAGATAAATTCAAATTTGAAGATATTGCTGTCAAAACTAACCCTGCAGGTACTCCACAATCTTCACAACAAGACTACAGAATAGATGTTGTGGTTCCTGACCACTACAAAGTCTATCCTGCATCAGAAGAAGCAGTGGTTCAAAACAACTGTCAAAACTCTGTCACAGCTGAGTCAGCCACTGTTGGCCAGTCTTACCTTCAAACCACTGATTCACCTAGCCAATCCACTGTTCACTCATCTGTTGACAAGAGTCAACCATCTGTTGACAAAAGTCAGTCCAATTTTACACCACTTGGACCCATTCCTCCACCTCCATTCCAAACATCTGTTGCCTCTTCAGAACTGCCAACAGATGTTATGTCATCAGAGTCTCCAAACCTCTGTCCTTCACCACAAAATGCCATTATACCATATCAGGGAGATCTAATCTACCTAAGAGCTCATCCACCAGACCAAATCATTGGCAACATCAGAGAAGGTGTGCTCACAAGGAGCCAATCTTCAAACATCTGTCTTTTTGCTGGTTTTCTATCCCTTACACAACCTGTCAAGTACCAAGAGGCACTGAAAGACAACAGTTGGGTAGAAGCCATGCAAGAAGAACTCCTTCAGTTCAAAAGACAACAAGTATGGGAACTTGTACCACTGCCTAAGGATGTCTGTCCAATTGGCACAAAGTGGGTCTTCAAAAACAAAACTGATGAAAGGGGTATAGTTGTCAAGAACAAAGCCAGGTTAGTGGTTCAAGGCTTCAGACAAGAAGAGGGTATTGACTATGATGAAACCTTTGCCCCTGTAGCAAGGTTAGAAGCTATCAGACTTTTCTTAGCCTTTGCTGTCAACCACAACATCAAGGTGTATCAGATGGACATCAAGTGTCCCTTCCTATATGGCAAAATTCAGGAGGAGGTCTATGTATGTCAACCACCTGGTTTTGAAGACACATTCCATCCTGATCATGTCTACAAGCTTAACAAAGCATTGTATGGACTCAAACAAGCACCAAGAGCCTGGTATGAAACTCTCTCTACTTTTCTCTTATCCATTGGCTTCACAAGAGGTAAAATTGATAAAACCTTGTTTTTAAAATGGAAAGGAAAAGATTTAATGATTGTTCAAATATATGTGGATGACATCATTTTTGGATCCACATGTAATAAAATGTGTGAGGAGTTTAGGGAACTCATGACAGCAGAGTTTGAAATGAGTGCTATGGGTGAACTTCAGTGCTTTCTTGGTCTCCAAGTAAAGCAACTGCAAAATGGCACTTTCATTCATCAAAACAAGTATGTGAAAAACTTGTTAACTAAATTTGAGATGAATGATTGTAAGCCATGTAGTACACCCATGAGCACTGTCAAGCCACTCACTGATGATGAAAAGGATGAACTTGTTGATCAGACACACTATAGATGTATGATTGGGTCTTTATTGTACTTAACAGCATCCAGGCCAGACATTATGTTTGCAACCTGTGTGTGTGCTAGATCTCAGGCTTCTCCTAGAAAGTCTAACCTTATTGCTGTAAAAAGGATCTTCAGATACCTAAAAGGTGCTCCCACACTTGGTATCTGGTATCCTGCTAATGGAAACATTGAGCTTTCAGGTTATTCAGATAGTGATTTTGCTGGCTGCCATACCACAAGGAAGTCCACTTCAGGAGGGTGCCAGTTTCTAGGGAATGCCTTAGTTTCTTGGCAAAGCAAAAAGCAAGCAGCTGTTTCAACATCCACTGCTGAAGCTGAATACATTGCTGCTGCCAGCTGTACAGCCCAACTTATGTGGCTTCAAAATCAACTACTGGATTTTGGGATAACTGCACTGAGGACTCCACTCATGTTGGATAGTCAGGCTGCTGAAAATATCATCAAAAATCCAGTCTCCCACTCAACCACCAAGCACATAGATATCAGACATCACTTTGTCAGGGATAGCTATGAAAAAGGTTTGATTTCTCTGCACCATGTTCCAACAGAGGATCAGTTGGCAGATGTGCTGACAAAAGCTTTAGACACATCTACCTTCACAAATCTGATCTCTCGAATTGGAATGTTAAACATGGATTAAAAACAACAAAAATGTTTTCAATAAAAACATTAAAATGTTTTCAGAAAATCAAATTTTGCTAAAATAACACTTTGGTTGAAAAATCTGTCTTAAAACCACTGATTCAGATAAAACAACCACTGTTTTATTAAAACCACTGTTAGTTGAAAAATCTGTTTCAAACATCTGATCAGGTAAAACAACCACTGTTGGTTGAAAAATCTGTTTCAAACATCTGATCAGATAAAACAACTGTTTTCATCAGTCTTTTGGTTAAACAACAGAGGTTGGCAACAGAGGTTTAACAAACCAGCTGTATGCCACCAGATGTTTTAACCATCAGATGTTTGCCACGTCTGCTCTCAAAAGCAGAGTTTTGCCACATCAGCGGTTTAACCAGAGCTTATAAAACCCTGTTCTTTCCCCCAACAGCAGTTTTACTGTCTCATTGTATTCAAAATACTAAAAACCGCTCTCGTCTTCCTCATAACCCTCAATCAAAGTTCATCGCTTTCATAATCAAAATCCATTAAAATGGAACTCCAAACAAAAGCCACTCACAATTTTCTTCCATATTTGGTTAGAACCGAAGACAACACACCATTCCATTCCACCATTGACATCATCAATAACTCAAAGTATAAAAACGTTCTTATTGGTGATGCCCCCATTTACCTGGAAACACTCCAAGAATTCTGGGCAACTGCTGAGGTTTTATACCAAGACAAAAAGCCTACGTCCATAATTTCAAAAATTGGAGCCACCAGTATCGCCATAACCCCTGAGATCATCTCCACTACCTTCTCACTGAACGACTTGTCAGGTATGGATACTTTTCCAAAAACAGAGCTTCACACTGAGTTTCAAGAGAGAGGGTATGATGCTCAAATGACTGGTTCCACACTATACAAAAAGTTTTTCCCACCAGTCATGAAATTTTTCTTCCATACCCTTCTCCTCTGTGCCTCTGCCAAGACTACATCCTTCAATGAAATCCCATTGAGGATACAATACTTGGGATATGCTATGTTGTCAGAATCTGACTTCAACCTATCTCAGGGCTTGTTCTCAGACTTGGTATCAAATGTGAAAGCCATAAAATCTGGCTCAAATAATGCTTTTCTGCTCTACCCTAGAATTCTAAGTGTAATTCTACAAAAGATTTTACCTGAAAAGGATTTTCAAAAGGGAGAGTCTTTTAAAATGAAAAGTCTAACTGATGAAACTTTTACAAGAATGCTGGGTTCTTCAACCCAAGAAAAAGCAACAAAAGTTCAAAAAGTTTCCAAAACAAAACCAAAAAGGGACTTCTGGAAGATGAGATACCAGAAGCTAACCCTGTTGCATCACCAAAGCAACATGAAACCACTGTTGTTACTTCCTCACAACAGTTGGAGATATCTCAACCCAAGCAAACTCCTCAAGATTCTTCACAAAAGGAACTTGTTGTAAGCCAAAGGGAACCTCAAACTGAGGCATATGAGTCACTTGATCATATGTTCACAAGCTCATCTCCCAGGGCTAATCAGCTTCTTACTCCACCTACATCACCACCACATGTCCCACAAACAATGCAACCCCTGTTTGAGGCTATTGATAAAACTCAGGACAACCCCAGTTCCTCTCCTTCACCTATCACTGAGAGTATGCCACTACCAGTGACTGGGGCTGAGGAAAATCAATCAGCCATCCCACAAACAGATGAGGAGGTTATACTCCCAGAAGTCAATGTTACTTCTGATGAGGTTTCAAGAGAAGCAGTCACTACTGCTGTAGAGACCATTGTCTCACAGCAGGACAGTGGTTACATTGCTAAGACATCCTTGAAGGCAACAACTGATGAAGACACAATTGTGTCTCCTAAAACAGTTGGAAGTCCCCAGAACCAAGACAAAGGGGCAGCAGGTTCTTATTCTATGGACTCACCTCCTAGAACTGAACCAGCTAAAACTACCTCTGGTAGGGACTCAGATGAACCTATTAATTTGGGTGATGAGTCAAAACTACAAGAATTGACGGCTAAAGTTCAAAACCTTGAATCCTCTGTTGCTGACATCAAATCTGATGTCAAGTCAATATTGGAGACATTGAATAACTTTACAAAGAGTCAACCATCAACTGCTGATGTTGCTAATGAGCTATGGAAATCTGTTTCCCCCATCATCATAGCTCATCGAAAATTAGCAGATCAGACACAGGAAACTTACATGACTTTGATCAGAAATATGGTGGATGCCAGATTTAATGACACAAAGGCTGACATCAAGGTGATTAAAGACCATCTGCTGAAGACCACTGGCTCTGCCCCTACCACAATTCTCAGAGATGAAGATGATGATGAATTCACTGCTGATGATGCCAAAAAGGGGGAGAGTGGCAGAGATAGGCTACCAAAACTTAATCCATTTGGTGAACCACCCTCACAAAAAGGGAAGAAGCCAACTGCTGACAAACCAGGGTCACCCAAATCAGCTCCACAGACACAACAACCAAATGTAAAGATCCCTGTCTCTGAACCAGCTCCAGCATCAAAGGCAAAAGAAGTTGACACTTCAGCTAATGAAAAAGCTGAAAAGGCTGCTCAAGACAAAATGAAAAGGGCTGATACATTGGAAGTAAAGGCAGAGAGGTTGGTGCAGCTGAAAAAGGAACAGCAGCAGGAAGTGGAAGATGTGAACACTTCAAAGAGAAAGAAAATGCCAGCCAAACACACTAGAAAACCACCTTCCAAATTAACTGCTGAAACCTCTGCTGTACAAACACCTGTTACAAACACTGCTCCTAAAACCACTGCCACCACAACCTCTGCTACCCAAACCACTGCACCTGAAACAACTGAAACTAAAACCACTGCTAAAACATCTGCACAACCCAAACCAGTCACTAAACCAACCACAACTCAACCAACTCCTAAACCTACTCCAACACAAACCACTGCCAAACCTACTTCAACACAACCCAAAACCCAAACAACTGCTGGTTCCACAAAAGAACCAACAGATGTTTCTCAAACCACTGCCACATCCTCACCTTCACCCAAAATCTTGTATAGCAGGAAAAGGAAATCCACCTTTGTTATACAAGATGAAAACATCCACAACACACCACCTAACACCCCAATCTCATCCACACCAGTCAATGCCATTCCACTCTCATCTTACTCACCACATACTGCTCAATTCAGATCACACAGACCACCACCAACCATCACACCATTGGCTGAGAAGTATCCCCTTGAGTTGGATTTAATCAAGGGGGAACTTCAATCCTTCTATAATACTGATCAGCCATCAGAAAGATCCTTCCCATCTCTTAAAGGCTTCCCTGTTCCACTCAACATAGACACATATCTCAAATACAAGGGTGAACAGGCTGATGCTGTCATCAAAGAGAAGTGCAAAGGGAAGGATGACAGGACTGCTCAGGGCATCCATTCAGCAGAGCTTAGCAAACTCAGAAGGATTGAAGATTATGCTAAGACCCTGAGCAACTCCATGTCAACCATGCCTCTCAGCAGACACTTGGAGATGGAAGTAAGGGATTCACTGCTGGAACAGATCTTGGCATCCAAGCCTTATAAAGCAACAAAGAACCAATTTACAGGCTGGACCACACATGCTCTAAGGGAAGAACTAATCAGAATAGAGAACATGGCCAAGAATCCTCCTGCTAAGGTCTCTGCTCCTGATTTCAAAAAGGGGAGAGATGAAGCTAGAGCCTTGAAATTCAGAAGAATGAGACAAGAGCTTGTAGCAGCTAAGTATGGAGAGATGAAGTCTGTTGCCAGATGGTCAGAGATCAGGCTAATTGAAACATACAAAAAGCTTGAACAAGAAAGAAAGACCAATCCTGATCATCCAAGAAAACCTGTGTATGATGATGCTCCCAAGAAACCCTCTCAGGCCTTTACATTAGACAGTTTACTGGAAACTTCAGATCTTACCATTGCTGCTAGAAGACAATTTAAGAAGCAAAAAGAAATGACTGAAGAAGAAACAAGACAGTTCACTGATACTTATGTGAAAGAGGGGATCTTGAATCAAATCAGATCTTTTTCTGATCCTGTGTCAGACAGGCTCAGAGAACTCATTGGAAGGCCACCATCACCAAACTCATCCAAAATAAAGATGCATCCCAGTCACTCCTCTGATTCTAAAATTCTAAAATGGAAGTCTGATAAAGAGACCCATGAATTGACATTGCTCAGATCAGATGGTAGTATTCAGAAGCTGAGTATGGATGAGGCACCTGGCCTAAGTGCTGAAGATCTCCAGACACTTCTAAATCTAACACTGGATAGAGATGCTGAAGACCTCTTCTCTCTACACTTTGAATTGCAACTAAAAGGGCAAATTAGAGAAAGTCTGATGAGGAATAAAGATCAAGAATAAAGCAGAGTTTTGGCATCATCTGTTCTACGGGGAGATTGTTGGGTCTGCTGACCTGGAGAAGAACAGATGATAGAAAGCCAAAATATACTAAGTATTGATCAAGAATAAATAACAGTGGTTACAAGAAAGCTTCCTCCAAAGAACTGCTGATTCCCAAACTGCTGATGCTTAAACAACTGATACAAGACAACTGCTGCTGATGAAAGGTCTGATGGATAAAGTCTGAAGAGCAAAAGTCTGATAAAGAACAAGTGCTGATCAAAGATCTGAAGAACAAAGGTCTGTTGAACCAACAGTACTTTGGTTCAACAGATGATAAGAAGACATCAGAGTTTTAGTTTAACAGAGTTTTTCTTTCAGTAGTTTCAATGTAACAGTAGTTTATTGTTTAACAGTTGTTGTAGTTTGTTAGTCAGTTAGGGGTCGCTTTCTAGGTGACGTCAGCTAAGTGATCATCAGAGGTTTGTACTTGTCTATAAATAGAACAGTACTTGTACTGTTCTATTGGTCACTCGTCATTCTCTTTTCAGACAAACATACTCTGAGTGATCAGGCTGAGGGGGAGCTATAATTGTACCTTTGTAATCTTTCAGTTTAATGAAAGCATTCGATTGATAACAATTATTCTCTATGTTTTGATTATTCTTTATTCCGCTACACTTTCCATTTAGATTTCATTCATATTTCATACTTAATCAAAACAGTCCAATACTCAGATCCTAACACCTAGCTTCAGCATCGGTAAAAGTTTATCAAAGATCAACTCGTGAAACGTTTTTCCTTAAAAACCTGTGAACTCACCAGTATTTTATACTGACGTTTTTAGCATGTTTTCTCAGGTCGCTAAGGTAGCAGCTGTCGTCTTGGCGCACGGAGTCGCACTGGAGTCGTCTCGCGTCTAGGATCATTTATGCATGTTTTCTTTGGGATGTTAAACTCTTAAACTTATGTTCTGATTACTTTTGACTTATGTAAACTTATACGCTTCCGCGCTCTCAAATGTTGATTTTTAAATCTTGCATGGTTTTGTTCACGTATGGTTTTACATTTAGACGTCGTTTATTGTGACCGTTGACTTGGATCCTGGTATGTCACACGCCTCACGGTAGAACTCCGCAGGTGGAAATTTGAGGGTGTGACAATGTGCATAACCAATACACCATACAACTCGTTTGTCCAAGACTTTTAAAAGTTTGAAACCGTGTAGTGACACCTAATGACTCTACATGCACAAGTAAGTCCTATGTATCACGTTGGTGATCATAGTGATTATTATCCATTTAGTATTTCAAATACATCTCATACAAGTGTCCATACATGTTCATGTCAAATAGATAGCATATAAGACTCCAAATAGTCACATAAAGATCCCGTACACAATCTGCGTTTTTAGGGCAGATTGTGCGCTGTGAAAAATGAATTATTTAAATTACTTAAAAATGAATTAAAGTCCCAAATTTTTACTAAGCATTCATTGGGATTCAGTTGATAACCCATATTTTTGTTTTGTCTTAAAGCGAAACACAAAAATTACTAAAATTCGTACAACGCAGCTATGTCCAGAAAATTTCCACAACAGGTCAGTTTAGTAGAAAAATTCCCAAAAATTGTGTATTCATCCAAATGGGGTGAATCGACATAGAAAAGGCAAGATTTTCCAATGTCGACCTACTATCCAAATTTCAAAGCTTAACTCCTTGTATACTCAAGTTATGATCGTTTAAAGTTGACCCAATTTACAACTCTGAAAATCTGATATGACCTCTAATCAAATAAAATTCCAAAACCCACTCAAACGGAGTCCAAATCTGGTGGTTTTGCCCATTATAAAAGGCTAAGATCATGTACATTACAATCATGCAACGAATCATCAAAACAATCAATTTAACAACACAATACAGACCCTACAAAACGTCATAACGAATCTGCCAGAAACTGAAACTTGCATCCCAAGTTATTCACAAACCCTAATCATGTATAAAAATCTCTAATACATGCATAACTCATATTATTCTGATTAAACACATATATTATCATACAAATACCCTAATTATGATTACTAACAACAATCATCATCATCAAATCACAATGAACGTTCAAGAACTCTCACTTTAACACATGCATGCGATTAATATATGTGTATGTTCTATGATTTCTACAACTTGTCAAGCACTAATAATCATCATAAAACACATAAAGATTATACCTTTCAAAGCAAGAATCCTCAAAGCCTAGAGATTACACCACAACTAGCTTGAAGAGATGATTAAGATTGATGTTTATTGAAAATTGGGAGTGTGTGTGTGTGTATAGGTATTCACGGCGCAAAATAGGATTTTGGGTTTGGGTTTTTTTTCTCTATAATTATTATAGAATTTGGCTTGTTGCCCAAGTAATTGGGTATTAGGGCCCTTTTAGTCCACTAATTGGACCCGTTAACTATGTTTTAGCCCAATATCGGACCCAATAATATTGACCACCCTATCTTGCATAAAAACCATTGTTTTTATTATTCCATAACATATTAATCATAAGGTGCACGTATTTTGCATTATTTACATATTAACTATCATTCAAGCGGTAATTCACGTAAACATGTAATCCACATAAGCATGTAACTTCACATCCTTCATAATTCAATTGTACACATTATTTTGTATGTCAGACCAATCACCAACGTTCGGGATACAGGACTCGTGTGTGTGTCAAACAAGGATTTCTTCCTAATTATAACATATGTTAACATCATCTAACATATGTTAAGCCTCATTAACTAACCTTAGTTAAGTATTTAACCACGTATGAACATGCAAGGTTACTAGGCTTCAGTAAAAGTGTTAACCTGAAAATGCGGTGTATCACATCATCCCCAAGTTGAATAGAATTCTGTCCCAAAATTCAGCAAGTAAACAATAAAGCCAGCGTAAAAATGTGTGCTTGGTTCCCGGATGTCACATCATCCCCAAGTGGAAAGGAATTTCGCCCCAAAACTCACTTTGAGAGAGCTACTTTACGTTTAGTGTTTGGTTTATGCATAGTTCTAGGTTCAGTAAAGAGATGTGGGTATTTAAGCCGCATTTGATCCCTGTGTTCCCACGTGTATTCCGGTCCTAGACGGGAATTCCATCATACCATAACAATGGGTATAGTGTTCTGTTTAAGTTTCTTGATGCCCCGCTCAAGAATCTCCACTGGTTCTTCCATAAACCGTAGCTGATCGTCCACCTGGATCTCCTCCAGTGGCATCACCAGTGTTGTATCCGACAGACATTTCTTTAGATTTGATACGTGGGATGCACTGTGTACCCCACTAAGTAGATTAAGCAGGTTTAACCTGTAAGTTTCGACAATCTCGAATGGTCCGACATATCGTGGGTTCAACTTTCCCCCATTTCCCGAAGCGTATCACACCCTTCCAAGGTGACACCTTCAATAGTACTTTGTCTCCAACCTGGAACTCCAAAGGTTTTCTACGCTTATCAGCGTAGGTTTTCTGTCGATCACGAGCAGTAACCATCCGGTTTCTGATTTGCACTATCTTCTCAGAAGTTTCATGCACGAGTTCAGGACCTGTTAGTTGGCTATCCCCAACTTCAGTCCAGCAAATGGGACACCTACACATGCGTCCATAAAGTGCCTCAAAAGGCGCACACTGAATCGAAGTGTGATAACTATTATTATAAGAGAATTCAATCAAAGTGTCACACCCTCAACTTTCCACTGCGAGGTTTTACCGCGAGGCGCATGACATACCAGGATCCCATAGCCATAAGTCATATGAACGAACTCTAAATGCCCAAACCATTTAGTTCGTTTTCAAAAACCAAGTTTAGTTAAGCTGCGAAAGCGTAAACCAAATTAAGACCTTTTAGAAACCATGCGCAAAACAACGCTCCCAAAATTAATGCCATATAAAAATAAAGGTAAAAGCATGATATGTAAATTAGGTGTATGCCCAAGACCCAATGCAATGAAACGTGCAGTGCTTCCTAATCGTGACACCTGAAGCTAACTACCTGCAAAAGCATGTAAATAGTGGGTCAACAAACAATGTTGGTGAGTTCACTAAGTAAAATAGGCGAGTAAGTAAAAGCGTAGGTTTCCCAACCAACGTAACCAAGTAAAAGCGTCGGTCTACCAGACCACATAAAAACAAGTAAGAACGTCGGCCTCTCCGGCCACAAGTAAACAGCTAATTCACATGCCAGGGGTAGCTAACCCACTCATGATAACTAACACCGGCGAATACCGAACTACTAATGAACGAGTTCCCACAACAGGGAGTATAGTGCCTTGCGTCATTGCCCATCAACAATGACATATGTTTTAAGTTATTAGTTCACACCCATGCTCCCAGCACGATGTGAGGTTTGTTAAACCTAATAGCGCTATCAACTAGTAACCCGCTTGCCCATCCGGCAATTGATTCGGTATTTTGAAGGACTTAAATGATAGGGTTGGTTTAGTTCATCAAGGACATATAGCATGAATTAGTAAAAGTAGATTCACCCCGTGAACCATGCACCCCAAAACCCGGGATGTGTAAGAGTAGTCCCAAACCGGACTAGAAACGTCAAGTAAGTTGTCTCAACCCGAGACGCATGCTTTTGAGGAAAGAGTAGTGAAACTCACCTTAGGTTGCAAGCAAAAATATCCAAACTCCAAAGTAATAGAGACTCGCTACCGACTCCCTATTATATGTTTCACTATGTGAGTACATGTGCATAACCAATACACCATATAATTCGTTTATTCGAAACTTTTAAAAGTTCAAAACCATGTAGTGACACCTAGCGACTCTACATGCACAAGTATGTCCTATGTATTCCGTTGGTGACCATGGTGTTTATTATGAGTTTAACACATCAAATACATCTCATGAAAGTTTCCACACAAGTACATGTCAATTGCATACCATGTACAACTTCAAATAGTCACATAAAGACCTTGTACACAATCTGCGTTTTTAGGACAGATTGTGCGCTGTGAAAAACGCATTATTTAACCCACTTAACAAATGAATTAAAATCCCAAATTTTTACTGAGTATTAATGGGGATTCAGTTGCAAACTGCTATTTTTATTTTGTCTTAAAACCAAACACAAAAATTATAAAAATTCATACAACACAGCTATGTCCAGAAAATTTCCACAACAGGTCAGTTTAGTAGAAAAATTCCCAAAAATTCTGTATTCATCCAAACGGGATGAATCCACTTGGAAAATACGAGTTTTTTCAATGTTGACCTACTGTAAAAATTTCATAACTTAATTCTTTGTAAATCTCCAGTTATGACCATTTAAAGTTGACCCAATTTTCAATTCCGAAAATCTGATATGACCCCTAATCAATTAAAATTCCAAAAACGACTCAAACGATGTCCAAATCTGATGGTTTTTCCCATTATGAAAAGCTAAGACTATGTAAATCACAATCATGCAAAGAAATCATCAAAACCATCAATTTACCGACCCATTACAGCCCCTACAAAACGCCCAAACGAATCTGCCAGAATTTAAAACTTGCATCCCAAGTTATTCACAAACCCTCTTCATGCTCAAAAATCCCTAACACATGCATAATCCATACTCTCATGATCAAACACATATATTATCATGCAAAAACCCTAATCATGGCCACTAACAACAATCATCATCATTAAATCATCAAAAACATTCAAGAACTCCTATGTATACATATATGCGATTATATATAGGTTGTTTTTAGAGTTTTTAGAGTTTTGAAAATTGAGAGTGTATGGGGATGGGGAAGTCCACGGCGCAAGTAAGGTAGAGGGTTAGGGTTTTTATTTTTTATTTTTTTGATCTATAATTATAAGATAGGTTGGCTTGTTGCCCAAGTAATTGGGTATTAGGGCCCTTCTAGTCCCTTAACTTGACCCGTTAATCATGTTCTAGTCCAATACCGGGCTCGATAATATTAATCACTCTAAATTGCATGAAAACTATTGTTTTTATTATTACCTGAGATATTAATCATCAAGTGTACGTAATTTGCATGGTTTACGTATTAACCTTCAGTCAAGTGATAATTCACATAAGCAGGCACTTCACGTCCATCATGATTTAATTGCACATATTATTATTATACATGCCATATAATTCACCAACGTTCGGAATACAGGACTCGTGTGTGTGTTAAACAATGATTTTCCTATTTAACGCATATGTTAATATCATCTAACATATGTTAGGCCTACTTAACTAACCCTAGTTAAGTATCTAACCATGTACGACACGTAAGTTAACTAGAGTATATCATGTAAGTTAACTAGAGTTCAGTAAAAGTATTAACCTGCAAATGCGGGGTGTCACACAAAGGCAAGTGCTTGTCCCAACTGTTTCCAAAGTCCACCACGCACGCTCGTAGTAGATCTTCTAGTATTTGGATGGTACGTTCACTATGTCCATCCGTCTGAGGGTGATAGGTTGTGCTCATGTCTAAACGAGTCCCCAAAGCATCTTGGAGAGTTTTCCAATAAATGGGAAGTAAATCGCGCGTCGCGATCCGATATGAAGAAGAAAAACCACCGAATAGACGTTTGTTTGGACATCTTAGCAGTGTTGCCTATGCTGATCCAGGATTGAATGTTGTTAGGCATCCGGACAGTAATTCTGATTCTAATAGTCCATTACTACCTGTGGATAAAACTGCAAAGAGGAAGAGACAAGCGAAGGATGTAGGTGCCAAGTCAAGAGGAAAAGGTAAAGAAAAGATCGTTGAATCAAAGGCAAAGAAGACTGTGAAGGGTAAAGGATAGACGAAGACTTTACTTGTTGATGAAGATTCAGAAGAGATTGAAGAAGATGCTAAGTGGGATTCTGAAACAGAAACAGTGAAGGATACTGATCCCAAGGCCACAGGAATTAGTACTCCTGAAGCGTTAGAGAAGATTTTTGAGGAACAGAGAAACAAAGATGTTACAGAAGAGAATGTAGATTTTATTTTAGATGACGTTATTGATCTTAGTGGTTCACCTATTCCTCCAGCACTAATCAAAAGAGCAACGGTGAAACACATGTTTCAGAGAGAGCCACCTATGAAGAGAAGAGATAAAGAGATTGATCTGTTAATGAAAGGTAAAAAGATGCCTGTTGTTTCTAATTCAAAAGCAGGATGTCCAACAACTTCTTCAGCAACAAAGAGGCAAAAAGTTGAGAAGGAAACTGCCACTGCTACATCACAGTTAGATCCTGAAAATATTTCATTGTCACTAAAGAATGTGTTAGCTCGCTTGAAGTCAAAGAGTGCTAAACCAGTTGCTGAATCTAGTTCAAGTCCTGAACTAATTGTATCTGATGATGTCATGATTTTTGTGAATCAGAAGATGAGTAAATCATATTATGATAGAAGTAGGCACCCCGTGCCTAGAGACAGCCTCCTTGATTTAGATGTTGGCTAGCCTTTCCAGCGTGTCGGTTTCCTTTATTGCAAGGAAATGTGCTGATTTGGACAAACGATCAACGATGACCCAAATCATGTTATGCCCACTCAGCGTTCTATGGAGCTTTGTGATAAAGTCCATAGAAATTCAATCCCATTTCTACAAGGATTTCTAGTTGCTAGAGCAAGCCTTAAGGTTTTTGATATTCAATCTTAACCTTAGCACATGTCAGGCACTTACTAACATAAGTAGTTATCTCTGCTTTCATGTTTGGCCACCAGTAAAGAGTTTTGACGTCTTGGTACATTTTATCCGAACCAGGATGTACCGAATAACAAGAGATGTGAGACTCATCGAGCACTACTTGTCTGAGATCCCCAGAACGTGGAATCCAGACTCGATTCCTCAAGTACTGAAGGCCATCTGTCCTTAGTTCCAGGTGTTTATCAGCACCGTGCAAAGTTTCTAGCCCAATGTTTTCCTTTTTCAATGCCTCGCCCTGGGCTTCGCATATTTTATCAGGAAGATTAGAATTTATGGTAAGTTGTAAGGCTCGCACTCATTTGGTTTTTGTTTCCTTACGGCTCAGGGCATCTGCTACTACATTAGCTTTCCCCGGAAGATACTTGATGGCACAATCATCATCATTCAGAAGCTCGACCCATCGACGCTGTCGCATGTTCAGCACCATCTGATCAATTATGTGTTACAGGCTCTTGTGATCGGTGAAGATCGTTCACTTTGTTCCATAAAGATAATGCCTCCAAATCTTGGGAGCAAAAACCACCGCTCCTAGTTCCAAGTCATGGGTGGTGTAATTCTTCTCACGAACCTTCAGTTGTCGTGAAGCATACGCGATCACCTTCTCACGTTGCATCAGTACACACCCTAACTCTTGGATAGACGCATCACAGTACACCACAAGGTCCTCTGTACCCTCAGGTAGTGATAGTATAGGTGCACTGCAATGTTTTGCCTTTAGCAATTGAAAAGCAGATTCTTGGGCATCTCCCCACTTGTAAGGAATTCCCTTTTGCACCAAAGCAGTAAGGGGTTTAGCGATCTTAGATAATCCCTCAATGAATCTGCGATAATATCCCACAAGACCAAGGAACTGTCGCACCTCTGTAGGAGTCTTAGGAGCCTCCCACTTCTTAATAGCATCAATCTTGGCGGGATCGACATGTATTGCTGCCTCGTTAACCACATGACCCAAGAATTGGACCTCACAAATCCAGAAGTCACATTTAGAGAACTTTGCATATAACTGCTCATTTCTCAAGAGTTCCAAGATCAGCCGCAGGTGTTGCTCATGCTCTTCCCTGCTCTTGGAATAGATCAAGATGTCATCTATGAATACTATGACGAATTTGTCCAAATAAGGCTTACACACGTTGTTCAAAAGGTTCACGAACACAGCCGGTGCATTGGTCAGCCCAAATGGCATTATGGAAAACTCATGATGTCCATAACGAGTTCGAAAGGCTGTCTTTGCACATCCTCCTCTCGGACTCTCAGCTGGTGATACCCTGTCCTTAAGTCAATCTTAGAATAGAAACTTGACGCTTGCACCTGTTCGAATAAGTCGTCAATACGAGGCAAAGGGTAGCGGTTCTTAGCCGTCACCTGGTTCAACTCTCGATATTCAAAACACATGTGGAAACTCCCATCCTTCTCCTTAACAAACAGGAATAGGGCTCCCCAGGGTGAAGAACTAGGCCTAATGAAGCCCCTATCCAATAGCTCTTGTGGTTGGGTAGACAGTTCTTGAAGAACGCCTGGTGCTAGGCGATATGGTGCGCGTGCAACTGGCGCCGCTCCTGGTGCAAGATCAATTTGATACTCCACTTGACAAACAGGTGGAAGTCCAGGTAACTCCTCTGGGAAAACATCTGGGAAATCTCGAACTATTGGGATGTCCTCAATTTTTGTTTCATCTTCGGCTCGAGTATCAAAAATGTTAGCCAATATGGTTGGGTAGCCCTTTCGAATACACTTCTGGGCTTTCAAGAAGTAGATGATGCCCACCATGGCACCACCACGATCACCCTGAATGGATAAAAGTTCTCAACTAGGGAGAGGGATACGAACAATCTTCTCCTGACAGAGAATTTCAGCGTGTTGCTTGGACAACCAGTCCATGTCAACCACGAGGTCAAAGCTTCCTAGGGTGATATGTAGGAGATCGATGGCAAATATTCGCCCATCCAGCTCGAGCTTATAGTTACGGTGAATGTGGATTACCTCAACAGGTTTCCCATCAGCTAACTTTATAGAATCTGGGGTATCAAGATGAGTAGGAACTATCCCTAGGTGTTTGCTCAGTTTTAAAAGAAAACAAAAAGCAGATATTCGCACCAGAATCGAAAGTAAGATCAAAAAGATTGTCTTTCATAGATCGTCCTTGACAACACATTGATGTCGCTCTTGGATCCTCCCGAGCCAAGTACACATGGTATTCCCCGAGCACCTCTGAGGTTGTTGTTGTTATTCTGGTTGCTGCTTTTGAAAAACTTATGTCTCACACCTTCCAACGCTATCTTGCTATCACCAACGGCAGGGGATGATGCACCATGTTTCAATAAGTACTATGCTCGACAGCATCGTCAATGAGGTTGCGAGCCAGGTTAAAGATTTGTCCGATTCTAGATATGTGTGCTGTGGTAGTCCCGCCACGAATCTGTGGGGCCAACCTTTCTTGTAAGAAGCTCGATCCGCTTGTAAGGTAGGTTAAATAGATTTGAGAATATAATAGCTAACTCCTGTAGCTTGGTAGTGTAGGCGTCGATCTCAGACCCAACCGTCTTTAGATAACAAATTTCTAAATTTCATCACAGGGTGTTGCATTCTCCACCCATGTACCTGTAACTCATCGAGTGTGCATGTAACATACATTACCCCATCCGGCCTGGGGAAAATTCACGTGGCAAAGACCTATACTATTGAAGAAATCAAACAGTCTGCATCAGTCTCGTTGGAGTTATTGAAGCTTACAACCCATAAAAGCCTTGGAAATACGCTAACGAGTTGTTATTACGGCATGTGCGTTCAAGGAATAAGGAAGTTCAAATGCAGAAGTCAAGGGGAAAAGAATGATTCAGCAAAATAGATCTTTACTAGCTTGGAAAGATGTGAGGGCCTCAACCACCCTATCATTGCTCATAATAACTCAGTCTTATCTAAGTTCACAAAAGAAAAGAAAAGAAAATAAAGGAAGGATAAGTAAGGAAAGGTAGGAGCAAGTCGTCACCATGCTCTGTCGAGATAGAAGAGCCTTCATCCTCACTTTCCATGTGTTCTTCCTGTTCAGGTTTTCCTTCCATCCCTTCTTCTTCCTTCTTTTAGGGTATCAGTGTTATATGGATCTCTTCGCGTATAGTCTCCAACTCCGGTCCTGGTTATTTCAGTTCAGTTGTCAGCTGCACCAATCGTTCCTCCAATCGTGACTGTCAGTCATTAGCAGGTTTCGTCTCCCTTTGAGATTTTTCACTATGTCGCAGACTTTACACAACTCCTCAAGAGTGTGAGTAACAAGTCCTGATCTGATGTGTCCCCGAGAAACAGGGATATGCAAGTCACATGTTCGCCTGCTCGTACTAGGCGTAAAGGTACTAAAGTATGAAATAAATTCTATATGAGTAACCCAGTCTCGTCTGAGTTTCAAATGAGAGTAAGGAATATCAAGCGACAAGGAACAGGAACAAATTGTCTCCTTGCTCAAAGAAAAGGATAAGTCTCAACATTTCACTTCTTCTAATTTGATTCGTTATAGTGGTACTGCGCCTTAGGCATAGTGCAGTTCTCCGTGTACGTGCGCAACAACGCTTGCGAGGGTTCTCTCCCCTGTACTATCGTTGTTTCCTCATCCATGAGATTTGATAGGATACTAATCCCCAATAATGCGCCACCTGGTGTAACCCAAAGTCCTCACCAGTGACGAGTTCAGAATCAAGTTTAGGGATAGAAGATAACATATCTCCTGAAGTGTTGTAGATATATGTAGCCAAAAGCTAATTGTGCACTTAAGTTGTAAGTGTAACTAATGTAATGCTTATGCTATGATGATTATAGACTAGAATGCAATCCTAGTTCACTATAACCAATGGCTCTGATACTATCTGTAACTTCCGGCCCCTCTCACCACAAATATTGTCCGCTTTGCCCCGATGGGTCGCCCATCCAGAGCTCACGGATTTGTTTTTGGTTGCCCAGGTGGAGAATTCCCAGGAGGTCACCCATCCTTGTATTGCTCCCACATGAGCACGCTTAACTATGGAGTTCTCCTCTCATCCACTAACAATAATCCCTAAAACGCATTAGTGATTTAAGAGGCATTGGATTACATATGAACCAAGGATCTCTCCTTGCCACGGCCGATGTGGGATTTTCCCGGGGTGTCACATTCACCCCCTGTTAGAGTCTCATCATCCCTGATGAGGTATGCACCCACCATACCGAACTTCACAGGAGTGGCTCTGATACCAATCTGTCATACCCTCAAATTTCCACTACAGGGTTTTACCGCGAGGCGCAAGAAATACCAGGACCCCATAGCCATAAGTCATATGAACGACATCTAAATGCCTAAACCATTTAGTTCGTTTTCAAAAAAAAAAACCAAGTTTAGTTAAGCTGCGGAAGCGTAAACCAAATTAAAACCTTTTAGAAACCATGCGCAAAACAACGCGCCCAAATTAAAACCATATAGAAATAAACGTAAAAGCACGATATGTAATTTAGGTGTATGCCCAACACCCCGAATGCAGTTAAACGTGCAGTGCTTCCTAATCGTGACACCAGAAACTAACTACCTGCAAAAGCATGTACATAGTGGGTCAACAAACAATGTTGGTGAGTTCATAGTTTGCATAACATGTGTAAAGTTGTCGAAAACCCAAAAGTTAAAGTAGAGTGTCATCAGTGTAAGCTTGTCAGTGGTAGCTAGCCCACTCATTATAACTAAACAGGTGATTATTGGGAACATACAGAAGTTGTTAATTTGCTTTAGTACTAGTGTCTATCAACACTAGTAAGTTCAGCTCCTCAAGAGCGTGGTCAAAAGTTCATGCCCGTGACACAAGCACCTCAAGCATGAGGTTGTTGCACAACCTAATAGCGCTATCAACTAATACCTCGTTCGCCTCCAGCAATTAACCCAATAATATGTAAGGACTTTAAATAATAGAGTGTCTTTAGTTCACAAAGGACAGTAAAGTTATAAACTGATAAAAGCGTGACCTACACAAGAAGTCCAAAATCCGACCTACACAAGGAGTTAAAACCTGAGTTGTATGGGTAGTCCCAAACTGGACTAGAAAATGTTTACCAAAGTTGTCTCAAACCCGAGACGCATACTTTCGAGAAAAAGTAGTGAAACTCACCTTAGGTTGCAAGTCAATAATCCAAATTCCACAAATAGTAATGAGCTACCGACTCCCTATTGCAAATATCACTAGGTGAGTATATATGTGCATAACCAATACACCATAGAATCGTTTGTCCAAGACTTTTAAAAGTTTGAAACCGTGTAATGACACCTAATGACTCTACATGCACAAGTAAGTCATATGTATCCCGTTGGTGATCATAGTGATTATTATCAGTTTAGTACTTCTCATACAAGTGTCCATACAAGTTCATGTCAAATACATACCATATAAGACTCCAAATAGTCAAATAATGATCCCGTACACAATTTGCGTTTTTAGGGTAGATTATGCGCTGTGAAAAACGAATTATTTAAATTACTTAACAAATGAAATAATGTCCTAAATTTTTACTGAGTATTCATTGGGATTCAGTTGATAACCAACATTTTTTCTTTGTCTTAAAACCAAACACAAAAATAATTAAAATTCATACAACACAGCTATGTCCAGAAAATTTTCACAACAGGTCAGTTTAGAGAAAAATTCCCAAAAATTGTGTATTCGCCCAAGCAGGGTGAATCCACTTGGAAAACCCAAGTGTTTCCAATTTCGACCTACTGTCCAAATTTCAAATCTTAACTCCTTGTAAAATTCAGGTTATGATCGTTTAAAGTTGACCCGATTTACAACTCCGAAAATCTGATATGACCTGTAATCAAATAAAAATCCAAAACCCACTCAAACGATGTCCAAATCTAGTGGTTTTGCCCATTATGAAAAGCTAAGATCATGTACATTACAATCATGCAAAGAAATCATCAAAACAATCAATTTAACAACACAATACAGACCCTACAAAACGTCATAATGAATCTGCTGGAAACTAAAACTTGCATCCCAAGTTATTAACAAACCCAAATCATGTATAAAAATATCTAATACATGCATAACTCATATTATTCTGATTAAACACATATATTATCATACAAAAACCCTAATTATGATTACTAACAACAATCATCATCATCAAATCACAATGAACATTCAAGAACTCTCACTTTAACACATGCATGCGATTAATATATGTGTATGTTCTATGATTTCTACAACTTGTCAAGCACTAATAATCATCATAAAACACATAAAGATTATACCTTTCAAAGCAAGTGATGATTAAGATTGATGTTTATTGAAAATTGAGAGTGTGTGTGTGTATGGGTATTCACGGCGCAAAATAGGGTTTGGGGTTAGGTTTTTTTTATCTATAATTATAATAGAATTTGGCTTGTTGCCGAAGTAATTGGGTATTAGGGCCCTTTTAGTCCACTAATTGGACCCGTTAACCATGTTTTAGCCCAATATTGGACCCAATAATATTGACCACCCTATCTTGCATATAAACCATTGTTTTTATCATTCGATAACATATTAATCATAAGGTGCACATATTTTGCATGATTTACATACTGTCACTCAAGCTGTAATTCACGTAAACATGTAATCCACATAAGCATGTAACTTCACATCCTTCATAATTCAATTGTACACATTATTTTGTATGTCAGACCAATCACCAACGTTCGGGATACAGGACTCGTGTGTGTGTCAAACAAGGATTTCTTCCTAATTATATTATATGTTAATATCATCTAACATATGTTAAGCCTCCTTAACTAACCCTAGTTAAGTATTTAACCACGTATGAACATGTAAGTTTACTAGGGTTCAGTAAAAGTGTTAACCTGAAAATAACGGGTATCACATGTCTGATGAAGATAAAAAGTTATACAATATGACGTTGGAAAAGAATTACTAGATGATAGAGTTAACTGTAAGATTCCCTGAGATACTTGAAAGGAATTACGGGATGAAGATAAATAGAATATCGCGATACTGATTTGGATGATGGGGAAGTTTCTGCTGCAATGACCAGAGAGATTTTCAAAGGTCTTGCAAAGAAAGTTTGGAAGTCTCTAGAAGAGATTATGAAAGAAAAAGAGATCCCTTATGTTCCAGTCACTGAACCAGAGAAACATTCTGATGATCAAGATACACCTTACTTTGAGGAAGTTGAGATTGAAGATATTTCACACGAAGAATACCCTGAGTACTATCCAATGAAAGAGAAAGTCAGTAGTCCTGAGATCAACGATCAAACACTCAAAGAAGCTGAAAAGTAAGCTAAGAAGAAGTGAAAGAAGATTATTGATGAGTTATTTGAGAATGATGCAGATAAAGAGAAGATACTCATGCAATCTGATGAGTTGAAGGAATTGCTAAGGCAGTTGAAGGAAAGTGAAGCGACATTCAAGAAGTTCAAGGTGGTTTCTAAAAGTACCATAACAAAGTTTTCAAAGGTAGAGCTTTGGGATGGAAATTCTATCCGCAGTTAAGGTGTATGGAGTTAAGTGGGAAAAAGGAATTTTATACTTTTATAGATTCTATGATATCAAGACTATACCGTACTGGGCTGTGAGAGACATATGTAGACACACACTTGGTGGAGCTTCTGCGAATAATGATGTTGTGGGTTGGTTTGCTCAGAAGATGAAACATGAGAGTAGAATGAAGTGGGATATGTTTAGACCACAATATCCTAAAAGAATTGTGCATAAAAATGAAATAGATCCAAAGAATGGTTTGTAGAAGGTCACTTTGAAGTATAAAACGCTTGTTGTTATGAAGAAGATTCCATTGATGCCGATACAACAACATTTTAGCAAGGATTTCGCGTTTTGGTATTATGATTGAAAGACGGTTGAAGCTGTGATCGTGTTGTATGACAAGAATCCTAAGTTAATGTGCAAAAAGATATGTGTGGTTGATTAACTGCTCAAAAGAAGATATCGACACATTGTATTTCAATCCGATTCATCTTGATGTTGAAGATTTAGAGCAAGCTTGGAAGTATTATCGGGTTGTTTGCTTCAGCTTTGCGTGGGATGTGTATGCTGGATGCGATTACGAGAAGCTGCTGGAAAAAACACTAAAGATTAGAACTTAACCAAAGAAACGGACAATATCAAGAGAACAAATGGAGAAAGATGAGAAGGCAAGGAAGATAGCCAAGATCAAAATGAAGAATGCATAATCAATCCGAGCAATAGCCAAGGGGTAGTTTGTAGATACATTATGTGGCTATTGCTTTCGGATTGTACAAGATTGGCTAATATGTGAAGATTTGAAGTTTTGTAGAAACCCATTAGACCTGTTGAAGGGTCGAGGAGTTTCAACTAGGTCGAATGTAGTTTTGAAGTTGTTATTTTGTTTATTTTATGTTGGTTCGAATCTTGTAGAGGTCGAACCAGGCCATTCGACCAATGCATGGGTCGAATGTGTAGGTCTATATATATGTTGAACTGAGTTTTCAACATAATTTTTGGTCATTTGAGTAGGTGTGTCTATGTGTGTCTTGAGTGTCTATTCTAGAGAGTTCTGAAACTTGTATTTTCATTAATATATAATCTTGTAAACGTTTTATCAACAATATATTAATGGAAATCATATTGAAAAGGTATCTAAATGTGTTCTGATTTGATTATTATCATTTCGTATGAGAATTAGGGTTTCCGCACCTAGTTTGCTTACACTTGTGTGATCTTTGTGTTGTTTTGTTAAAAACCAATCCTACGGGGCTTACACACATGGTTCATAAGATCCATGAAACTGCCGGTGTGTTGGTTAGCCGAATGGGATGACTAGAAACTCATAGTGTCCATAGCAAGCTCGAAAGGTTGTCTTAGCCACATTCTCCTCTCGGACTCTCGGTGGATGATATCTTGTCCTCATGTCAATCTTAGAATAAAAGCTCAACCCTTGGAGCTGTTCAAACAAGTCCTCAATGCCGGGCAAAGGTTAGCGATTTTTAATAGTCACTTTGTTTAGCTCCCAATAGTCAATACACACGTGGAAGCACCTATCCTTCTTTTTGACAAACAAGACAGGTGAAGAACCAAGTCTAATAAAACTTTTGTCCAATAGCTCTTGGGGTTCGCCTGGTGCTAGGCGATATGGTTCGCATGCAATTGGGGCTACTTAAGGTGCAAGATCAATTTGGAACTCCACTTTTTGATAGTTGGAAATCCTGGTAGTTCTTCTGGAAAGGCATCTTGGAACTCACGAACTATGGGTATGTCTTTGAACTATGGGTATGTCCAAATACACTATTAGGCTTTCAAGAGTGAGATGATGCACACCATGGCATCACCACGATCACCATGAATGGATAAGAGTTCCCCACTAGGGAGGGTGATACAATGTCGAAGCTTCCCAGAGTGATAGGTATAAGATTGATGTCAAACAAATTACCATCCACTTTGAGTCTATAAATGCGATGAACATGGGTCACCTCAACTAGCTTGCCATCCTCTAGTTCTGAAGAGTGTGGGGGGTTCAAGAAGTATCAGGGATATCCTTAGGATTTCAATAAGTTTTAATGACACAAAACAAAAGTCTACACTAGTATCATATAAAACAAAACCAAGGTGGTCGTTTAAGGAACACGTACCCATCACGACATTGTTGTCATTTCTGGCTTCTCCCGAGCTAATCACAAATGCTCTTCCCTAAGCTCGATTGTTGTTCATAGTGTTGGTGGTATTATTGTTGTTGTTTCCATTCTTCTATTTAGACAAGTTCGTTATTGTCTTCATAGATGACATCTTGATCTACTCGCGAACTCAAGAAGAGCACGAACAACATCTCAGGTTGATTCTAGAGTTGCTCAAGAACGAGAAACTGTTTGCCAAATTCTCGAAATGCGAGTTCTGGATCCGAGAAGTCCATTTGCTCGGTCACGTTGTGAATGAGAAGGGTATCAAAGATTGGGCTGTGCCCAAGACGCCCAACGAGGTGCGACAATTTTTGAGATTAGCCGGTTATTACCGACGATTCATCGAGAATTTCTCCAAGATTGCCCAGCCACTGACTGTCTTGATGCAGAAAGACAAGAAGTTCGATTGGGGAGTCAGGCAGGAGAATGTTTTTCAAGTATTGAAGGACTGTCTGTGCAGTACTCCAATCCTTTCTCTTCCTGAAGGTACCAAGGATTTCGTAGTTTATTGCGATGCTTCTCATCAAGGTCTTGGATGTGTACTCATGCAAAGGAATAAGGTCATTGCCTATGCATCTCGACAACTCAAAATTCATGAGAAGAATTACACAACTCATGACCTAGAGCTAGGTGCAGTAATCTTTCCTCTCGAGATTCGAAGGCACTACCTTTACGGCACCAAGTGCACTATTTTCACCGATCACAAGAGCTTGCAACACATCCTTAATCAGAAGGATCTGAACATGCGGCAACGCAGATGGGTTGAATTGCTGAATGATTACGATTGTGAGATTAAATACCATCTGGAAAAGCCAACGTTGTGGCTGATGCCTTAAGCCGGAAGGAACGAGTTAAGACCTTGCGTGTGCGCGTACTAGGTTTGACCATCCATACAAATCTCACTACCCATATCTGTGACGCTCAGCAGAAAGCTCTGAAAAGTGAGAACTTGAAAAATGAGTCGTTATTCAAGATGGTGAATCTGTTGGAACCAAGGTCTGATGGCACAGTTTACTTTGCCAACCGGATCTGGGTGCCACGTTTTGGTGGTTTACGTGATCTAATCCTAGAAGAAGCCCATAAGTCTAGATACTCGGTTCATCCTGGTGCTGACAAGATATACAAAGATGTGAAGGAACTTTACTGGTGGCCCAACCTAAAAGGTGAAATCGCTACGTACGTCAGCTAATGTCTTACCTGTTCGAAGGTCAAGGCTGAGTATCAGAAACCATCTGGTCTGCTCCAGCAACCAGACATTCCTGTTTGGAAATGGGAACAGATTTCTATGGACTTCATCACCAAGCTACCCAAGATGTCTAGTGGTCACGACACGATTTGGGTAATTATTGACAGGTTGACTACATCCGCGCATTTCTTGCCGATTAAGGAAACCGACAAGTAAGAGAAACTTGCCAAGTTGTACATCAAGGAGATTGTAACTAGGCATGGAGTTCCTGTTTCAATCATTTCCGACCGAGACAACCGATTTACTTCCCGATTCTGGCAAACATTGATCGACTCATTAGGCTCTCGCTAAGACATGAGCACAGCCTATCATCCTCAAACAGATGGCCAGAGTGAGCGCACAATTCAGACGTTGGAGGACATGCTTCGGGCTTGTGTAATCGATTTCGGTGGAATCTGGGATTCACACTTACCATTGCTTGAGTTATCCTATAATATCAGTTACCATACCAGTATCAAGGCTGCTCCGTTTAACAAAAGTGACCCATGTTGCAAAACACCAGGGGTTCCAAAACAATGTATTCCACAAGTACATTTAGGATTATCACATATACAAGAATCAAGGTATACGAATGACGGGTGAACAAAATGATATAATACATAAAAGATATACAATTCACCATGCTCATAATGATCGTAGGGAAACATTTGTTCGGGCATAGCTATCTCATATTGTTGGCTTCACTAGACCAACACTATCAGGTGAGTTTTTCATGGCCCCATTTTACTATTTTACATTTTGGGGGAAATACATGCATCAATACTTGTGTCATTTTCAAGTGTGTGTATATTCTATCGTGACTACCATGTGGAACATGAGACATATTGCTTCATGAGCTCACTAGTCCTCGTAGAAGTTTACTGGAACCATTAGCTAAACATTTAGCCATGGAACACCTTAATAGATCTATTGGGTTGACACCCCCACTCTTGGTTAGTCGCTCTAACCGGTTACATACAAAAGAGTGTTAGTATTCTACAATACATACATTGTCTTTAGTGTTGTAACACCCCAACCGATGGCGGAAACATCGGGATGCCACGTAGTGATGATTGTTATATAGCTCATGGTGACTAAAAAATGTTTCAATAGATTAATTAATTAAATTACAAACATTACATACAGATCAAACAAGTTCAAATGACTATAACAGGTTTAATCTAAGGCTTCAGCTCCTATGTGATCCACAAGTAATGTTAACTTCCAAGCAACTGAATACCTGAAACATGTTAAGTTTGGAAAATGGAGGGGGTCAACTATAAAGTTGGTGAGAATACATAAGTTTTTTTGTCAAAATGAAGTATAGTATCAAAAAGTGTAAGCATACAATTATGTGTCAATATGTAACAACTAGGGCATACATGTGAAAACAAAACTACAGCAAACTGGGGCATAATCAATCCTATGTTGACAAAGAGTAAAGGTCCATCCCATAGACATGGTTCACCTAAGTTTAAGTTTCAGTTCCAATCACCCGCGCTCCCCATAGATATGGTCAACGAATCTAGGTGGGGTTGTCAATCCAATAGATCTATCATTGTTACTGTTGGCTTGATCAAAGTTAATGATTATGCAAGTATTAGTTGAGTTTATTTAGCAAGTTTAAGACATGTAGCACAAAGAATCACACAAGACACATAGTTGAATTGCATAAGTTTAAAGAATAAAGTTTAACATGTTTCACCCCAAAAAGCATTGAAAAACTGTAAAAGAGTGGGGATATGTAAACTCACCTTAGGTGCTTAATGAGTTTGTGCATGTTCTTGAGCGTGCAAATGATTAGTAATAATGCCCTAAAATAATAAGAAGTGTTGTTTTAGGGTCATATTAAGGGTCTGGAGTTCTTATACGATTAGGATAATCGAAATTATAATAGGTGGAGTGTTGGATAGATTAGATTTGTTAAGATCACATTTTGGACAGATTGCAACTATTGTTTTAAATTATGTTTTAAAAATATCAACCGACCTCCAAAAATTCTAAAAATTTACAGAAAGCTAAATCAAAGTATTTTGAACAACTTTCATTTAGAAAATTTTTTCGTTTGAGCCCTAGAACTAGGTCAAAAACGTGAAACAAAACAGCATGTCTAGATTTGAACCCCCTGTTTTGTTTGGGTTTGTTAAGGGTCAAAACGGATGAGTTTTTCGACATATAATATACCATTGAAACGGTAATTTGACGATCTTGATCATGATATCTGATTTTGCTTTAAAAAGTGTCGTAAAAGTTTAGTTATGGTTGTTTTAAGTTCAGTTTTGCATGTTGTCCAAATCAAGAGTTGCACTTATGTGCGCCTTTGAATATTTTAAAAATTGTTTTCAGTTGAAGTATGACAAAATAAGTTTATAAGCTATCTTATTACATGTTATAAAAGCATGATAAATCTAGTTTTAAAGAAAGGATAAGTAATAGAATAATAGGAATGTTGAAGAAAATGACATTGTAAGACTTACTTGAAAAAAAAAACTCAAAACTAGTTAGGAGAGAGGATGATGGTTGGAAACTTTAGTATATGAGAAAGGGTATAGGAATGTTTTTCAATGGGGAGGTGCAAGGAATGAATGAAGTAGGCTATGGTATTTATAGATTAGCAAATAGAGTTGTAACTTGATTAGGAGGTTAATTAATATAATTTAAAAAAAAATGTAAAGGGATAACAATGTTGGGCGTGAGTTTTTTTAAAAAAAAAAAACATATTCAAATTATCTTATCATCTTAATAAGCATTAATTATTATTAAACCCACTTGTATTATCATAAAAAAACATTAATATTGTGGATAGTTATATGAAACCGTTTCAAATGCAAGGATAGACCAGGCTTTTTTTTTAACGTTATCTTTCATTAAACACGGTAAGTTCTCAAACCGAGAACCGCCAAAACAAAATCAAAGACACATATACAATGGATACATCGACCACTCTTTCCAAACAATATTATTGTATTTTGATCTATACTTCAACCAAAAGAAAGCCTTTGATTTAATCTCAGCGACGACTTCCAAAACCTTCCGTTCCTTATGTTGAAAAATCTTCATATTCCTGGACGTCCAAATACACCAAGTCGTAAACATAATAATACCTCTTACTATCTTTTTTCTCCATTTCCCGGCATGCACATTATGATATAAACCCAATAAATCCTCGAAATCATATGCAAAGAAAGGCGCAAGTTTACACCACTTACAAATCAAGTTCCAAACCTCATATGAGAAGCCACATTGAACGAACAGGTGCGTACCATCCTCGTCTGCCGCATTACACAGGGAACAAGCTACAATTGGAATATTCAATCCTCTGTTTCTCAATGCAACTCTAGTTGGTAACCTATCTTTAACGGCTCTCCATGACAACAAATTGACTTTCAATGGAACCCAAGAATCCCACTTAATCACCTTAGCCTGCATCGCTCCAACAGCATGTACATTGCTCATCAATATCTTCAAATCTTTTACCATGAAAACTCCTTCTTTGTTACCAGCCCACTTCCAATTATCAACCCTATCCGATAATGAAAAACCATTCAACATCCTCGTCAAGTCCTCAGCCTCTGACAACTCTTCCACAGTACTAGGAAATCTTCTCCACGACCCTTTAAAACACATCTGCGAGCTGTTGTAGACGAATCTGTCCCGGATCCTGCACCCTTTGAACTTATCCAAACGATATAAACATGGCCACCTATCTTTTAGAGTCGTATCCCCCAATCAATGATCATACCAAAACCGAATTCGAGCCCCATTCCCAACCGAACCCCTAATGAAAAGGTGCAGCGATTTACCTTGAACCTTAACTGAATCTAGCAAGTTTACAATCACTTTCCACCAGCCCGATAAAGCTCTTTTGACCGGCAAAAAAATTCCACAAACCCCTCCCCCCATGAATCGCCTCAATGTTTTTTTCTCCACAAAGAACTGTCATCGGTGACAAACCTCCAAGACCATTTTGAGAGTAAAGCTAAGTTTACCGTAGCCAAACTCGAAATACCTAAACCACCTACCTTTTTAGGGGTAGTAATGACCTCCCATGCTACCCAGTGCATCTTTTTCACCTTCTCATTTCCGGACCACATAAAATTTCTCATCAACCTTTCAATTTGTTCGACAATAGAAATCGGCGTTTTATAAAGTGATAAATAATATATAGGAAGGCTGGAAAGTACATATTTAATAAGCGTTAACCTTCCCCCCATAGACAATGTTTTTGCCTTCCACGAAGAGAGTCTACTTTTAACCTTATCAAGCACCGGAGCCCAATGAATAACTCGATTCATGTTAGCTCCTACCCGAATACCCAAGTAATCAAACGGCAACACCCCCACCGTACATCCAAACACATCAGCTAATGAGGCCACCTCCAAACCATCCACACCAATACCGTATAACAATGACTTGTGAAAATTAATCTGAAGGCCCGAACAAACATGAATGACTCTAAGAACTCGAGCCACATTTATAAGATTTTCTTCCGACCATTCTCCAACAATCAATGCGTCGTCAGCATAAAATAAATGGGATAAAACCTTGGAATCACCCCCGAAATGGATCCCCTTTATCACACCCAAAGCGATAGCTTTATCAAGCATACAATGCAAGACTTCCATCACTACTAGGAATAGAAAAGGGGATAAAGGGTCCCCTGTCTAACCCCTTTTTCGCACTGAAACTCAAAAGTAGGAGACCCATTTACCAAGATCGCTGAACGGGTCGATTCTAGAATCCCTTTCACCCATCTACACCACCGATCCGGAAAAGCCATAAGGTCCATCGTAGATAAGAGAAAACCCCAATTGACATTATCATAGGCCTTTGCAAAATCCAATTTCAATAAAACGCTCGCTTCTTTGACTTTTTAATCCATCCCACCGTCTCATTAATCATGAGAGGACCATCCAAAATAAACCTACCCTTCAAAAACGCCGACTGAGAGTCTGAAATCAACGTATCTAAGGCTGGTTTTATTCTTTCAGCCAAAACCTTAGATATCACCTTACTAATAACTCCAATAAGATTAATGGGACGATAATCATTCAAACCCACCGATGTTTTGGACTTTGGAATCAACGTAATAAAGGAGGAGCTACATCCTCTACTGATAACTCCCGAGTCAAAAAAAATGATCGAACAGCTTACCAAAATCAGCCTCAAGGAAACGCCAAAAATGTTTAATAAACCTGAAGTTAAAGCCTTCCGGTCCCAGGGCTCTATCCGATCCACAGTCAAACACCACGTCTTTGATCTCTTCTTTAGAAAATCTTCGCACCAAAAAACCTGCACAATCATCACTAATACGTTTTAAATTATCACAAGCAATCTTTGGACGGTGTTTAACATGATCCGCAAAATGCCTTCTATAATGCCTAAATACTTCTTTTTTAACAAGAGAAGGTTTAGACACCCACGAACCCTCCACCTGCAACCCCGGAATCGCATTTGAAGCTTTCCTACCATTTATAATACTATGGAAAAAAGCCGAATTCTCATCCCCGTCAATAGCCCATTTCACCCAAGATTTCTGTTTCAAATCCCTATTAGCACAAAGATTCAAAAAGTCAATCCCCTTCCTACATTCTTCCATAACCCAAATATCCTCCTCCTCTAAATCCTTTTCTTCCAAAGCTAATTCCAACTTTTCAAGGTCCTCCTTCAAGGTTTTTAATTCCTCCCCTTCTTTTTTCAAAACCTCTTTCCACCACTCCTTTAAACATTGTTTCACATATTTCAGTTTAGCCATCAAACCTCTAAAATTACCAACTTCAAACCCTTTAATCACAACCCCTTCACAATCATCCCTATTTAACCAAGAGTTAAACCATCTAAATGGTTTCAGGACAAAATTAACATCTACCATAGTACATAAAATAGGGCAATGATCGGAGAACTCTCTAGGAAGAGCTCTAAGGCAAGCGGAAGGCCATTTGTTGAAAAAATTTTGACACACAAGAACTCTGTCAATCTTGCTTAATTTATGATCTTTTCCTTTCCCAAACCGAAAAGTAAACTTAAAGCCATGCATACAATATTCCCTCAATCCCAAACCATCAATAAAATTGTTGAAATCAACCGCAATCCCTTATTAAAAATAGAATTATGTCGTTCTTCCGGAAACCGAATCGCATTAAAATCCCCCAATAAAACGACCAAACCATCACAACCCCTAACCAACAAATCAAGCTCCTCCCATAATATCCGTTTAGCCCCAGCCCATTGTGGCGCATAAACATTAATGAAATTAATAATCGAACCATCACCAATTAACATACCTGAGGTAAGCAAAAAAATCTTGTTCACTACTGTAGCGATCTTCTGAAAAACCTTCTTATTCCACATATTAACCAAACCTCTTGATCTACCAGTCGCGTCTACCCAATCAAAATCGAAACCATCATCTCCCCAATATCCCAATAAGTCTTTACGACATAAACCCGAAACCAAAGATTCCTGAAAGCTAAAAAATTCAACACCATGTTTTTTCCTCAACCCTTTACACCAAGCCGCTTTACCCCTTACCCTTAAACCACGAATGTTTAATGATAAGAAGTTCATTTAATACCAACCTGTAAACCTTCAACTTCCACTGACTCCTGAACCAACGACCTTTGATTCTGCAATTCTGCTCCTAGCATTATTCCCAACTTCATCGTTTCTTCCACCTCTTTGTCCATGTTAATTCTCGGCACCGATTCTTTAGAAGATGATGGTTCGGCAACATTGTTTACCTCGTTGACTTTGCTATCCTCTGTAACATCAGGTGCAATTGTATTGACTTCTTCTAAATTATTTGCAACATTACTGAAATGTCCCTTATCCTCCTCAAAATTACAATCGGACCTCTCATGACTAATTGGCTGTAACACCCCATTTTGTGATCAAATCAAATAGAAATGTTTATGAAATTTATGTCATGTGTATTATATGCTCTAGGCATGAATAGTATGATTATTTGATATATAAGAATCTAGTCGAGCCAATAGTATTATAAGAGATCGTTTAGTTAGATTAACAAAAGATGTTATATTTGACCCTACTCTATTTTAATGAAACTTAGGTCAAAACGTAAATAAAAATTAGCTCGTCTTAAGAGTATATTCGAAAGTTCGTAAAACGTAATAGTTTAGAAGTTATACGGGAAAAACGAGTGAAGCAGCTAAAATAATAATAATAATAATAATAATAATAATAATAATAATAATAATAATAATAATAATTATAATAATAACTAGTGTTTTAGTTACCCGCGCTTCGCTGCGGGAGATTCTGTTTTGTTGCGGGTTTGGTGGACAGTAGAGATAACATTAACGTGACTGTTATTCTCGTGTGTGCTTGACAAAAACACTCGCTGCCCAGTAAGTTCCAAACCAGCCTTAAGATTACAACACTTTGGTTGCCTCTTGTTACCGTTATTTGAAGCCCACAAATATGTGGCTAAAAAAGCAGCCATAAGATGTTGACAATTTTGTTTTCTTTATTAATGGGCTAAATACGTAATCCGGGAAAAAAATACATATTTATTGCAAAATGTAAATGTAAATATAATATATAGGGGTTGTTTGGTAGCCTCTTAATTAGCTTCTTAACCATTCAGGTCTGAATCATTCAGCATTCAGACTCTTTTGTTTCAGCATCTAAATGGAATGATTAAGTGCTGAACCATTAAGCTAATAAGGGATGCTGAATGATTCAGCTCTTAACCATTCAGATTCAGAGCCTCTTAACCATTCAAACCATCTTAATGATTTAGCACTTAATCAACCAAACAGCCCCATAGTATTACATTGGCTTTTGTTTGGAATTGTTATTAATTGTTTATTTGTTCACATAAGATGAGGCAAAATTTTGTCAAATATGGCGGCTGCTAGTGAACACTCCTTTTTGACACACGGTGGCATATTGTAGTGTGCTCAATTATGATAATTGTTATGTGGTTGCGTACATTAGCTGAAGGACACTATTAAAGTGTCCTTCTATTAATATTATAGAGAATAATAATAATTAACAATAAAAGTTTAAGTTTCATGAATTTATGTTACATATACTTCCATGTTTGGTGTGAACGTAGGCATGAAACGTGTCAGGGCAATAATATGTGATTGAAATCCAAGGAAAGGTTAATAAAACTCAAACCGACTTACGGTGACGGGTGAGTCGGTTTCGTAGGCCATCTAACACAATTATATAAGGAACCAACCAAGTATATAATTTCGATAGTATATTACTTCAACCTTCTAGTTCTCCTGATCAAGTACGAAAGTAGGTATGTATCACTCTTTTAAGTTCATTCATAAATTTTAAGGTTAGCATTTAGTGATCTAATCTTTAAGTTTGTTTATAAATACTAAGACTTAGTATATTATAAGTTGTGGGATTTAGGGTCATAGCCAGGGTTGGTGTTGAATGACATAGTCCTAATTTAGACATGGACTGATCACCCATGTTTAAACTAGGAAAAGTTATCCAAAGCTAACCCCGGTAATGACTAGTTAGTACCCACTCCTTATTTAATTAGTCTCTAAGATTGTCTTGGTCTTGATCAGGGAACCAAGATCGGATTTGATTAGGGTGAACATCTATGAAGCAAAGGTGAGTTCCATGAATGTTTTCAAATGTGAGCATGCTTGTCCAAACTGGTAACTATTAATATTGCACTCATGACTGTTAGTACGCATGTTTATAATCTAATCACACATACACACGATATCTGTGGTCCCTTATACGTGCTGCTACAGCAGGATTTGTCGATACTATATCTAGGGTATAGTGGGCATTGACTGTATGATGTTTGAAGTCTTGTTGACACCATCACGAGGGCCCATGCGTGGGTGCTGGGCGTGGCGGAAAGATTATAGTCACATGGGCAGATACAAGTCATGAATGATAAACGAATGTGTTTTACAACTTGTGTATATTCATGAACTCACCAGCATTGTCTGACGTCCTTTTTAAGCATGTGTCACAGGTAGTGATGACTAGTTCTTGGGCATGTTGTTTAGCTCAAAGTTATATGACCGGTGGAATAGGATGTGCTAGTTCGTGTGTGTAACAACCGGCAAAAATAAGGTAATTCCGTACTAATTAATTAACGTAATTAAATACAATTATGTGTTGATTATTTAACTGAGACCTTAGAATAATAGTCATTCCCAAATAATGCATAAGAATGCATATGTTTAATGACAAAACATGACGGAATCATGTGCGAATAAATCCATCCGGTATGGACACTGGCAATTACCCGGTAAAAATTTAATAAGCGAAGCGAATCCCGGACAGCCGGAATATAAAATAAAACGTAATTTCACAAAATAAGATGAGTTTTGGAACTCCAAAGCCAAACGTGAAAGCTTGTTATACAAATCTCCCGGTAACGAATAAAGCGCGCGTACCGCACCCGATACGCGCCTAACTAATAATTTCACCCGGCAAGAGCCTAAATAATCTATCAACGCTTAACCCGGACCATAGTTAAAGGTTATTAAAGATATTTTTAATATCCGGTGGACGCGCGATAAAAGCTCGAAAAATACCCGGACGGGACCCGAACAAGATTAACTTAAACATAATAATATGGGGTATTAAATTAGCAAAGTGGACCCCACAAAAACACCCTCTTGGGGCCGGCCTATGGCCCACACAAGTGGAAGATAACTTGTGTTATCTAAATAAATCATTAGAAGGATCCTAATCATGAGCTTGCATGGCTTTGTATTGGGCATGAGAGATTAGCCAATCCACTCTCCTCTCTCTCTACAAAACTCGGCCAAACTGTAAGACCCTCAAAACCGACGGATCAAACAGTTGGCATTCAAGGACTAAAACCATGAATTAATACACAAGAAGTCTTATTTTATTTCAGAAAATACGCAGCGGAATGTTAAAAGAAGTTATTAAATTTCCAAACATGTTTTTCCCAAGACGGGTCAAAAGAATATTTAAGAAACAACTAAAATCTTTGGAAAATAATGTAAATAACGTTCGAGCAATCTCGTAGACGTCTTCTTAATCGAAATGTCAACCGCAACTAAGTAGCTCCACTGCATGCCAAGGCGTCCTTGATTCATCGACAACCTGAAATCAAACTAACGTGTATGCAAAAGTCAGCTACGCTGAGTGAGTTCATGTTTTATAAATTTATATAAACTAGTACTTTGTCAAAATAAGAATTAACAAAATACCTCAACCTCAAAGTTAACAAAAAGCGCAATCCGCAAATTTGTTTTTTTTTTCCCAAGCAACAATAAAAGTCTGGGATAAGCGCAATCCGCCTATTTAACCAAGACTTCAATTTCCAACTGTAATAAGCGCATTCCGCTTATCAACACAAAGAACAATCCAGTCTATTTAAGCAAACTAAAGCTAGAGATTAAAGCAGGCACATCCCCCATCTGTCATAGCTCAGTTTATAAAAATACACATAATATAATTTAAACCAAAGCCAGAGATCAAAGCAGGCATATCCCACTTCTGTCATAGCTCAGCTTATAAAAAAATACACATAATATAAACTATGTAACAACCCTGACTCAAAACCAAGACCAGAGATCAGAGTAGGCATATCCCACTTATGTCATAGCTCAGTTCGACGTATCAGGTAACCATCAAACATAGTCTATCATATTTAAAAACAAGTATAACATAAACTAAGCAACAACCATGACACAAAACCAATACCATGAATCAGAGCAGACACACCCCACTTCCATCATAGCCCAGTTTATAAGGTCATGACACAGTTTATGTAAAAATATATAAATCATATAACCTAAACAGGTAGAAGTCATAACAATACTCGATCTCACAAGTAGGGTTTCAAATACGTGGCCAAGACATTAAGCGCATTTCGCTTATTAAATAAAAACTTAAGCCACACTTTAATCAAGACAACAGTCTATTCATATATATATTATATATATATATATAATAACACATATAACTCAAAGCATATAATGACATATTAGACGCATTCCGCCTACTTACGTTTCGTGCCAAAACAATATATGTAGGAGTTAATATGGATTTCAATCGTACACAAAAATATTTATAACTTTATAAAAATATTTGTGACTTCATAAAAATAATCATACTGGTTTAGCATGCACGTCAGCCCAAAAATATTTAGAAAAATAATAACTAAAAGAGTGGGCGCAAGAACTCACAGGTTGCGAAGCTTCCGAATCCGCAAGTAAACAACTAGTACTGTGTCCTCAAAAATAGCATGTAGCCGAATAATCCCGCAGTGAGAATTTATTCGCATAATCCGTCGACTCTATACTCAAACGAAACTCTAAACCGCTATTTATCAAAGTTGGGTCCCATTAATCACCAACTTAACATCATAATCTTTATGTAGTCCATAAGGCAACATCATCATCATCCCCATCGTTACAAATTTTAAGCTATGAAAGTCATTTGTTTTAATCATCAACTCATGGCTTAAATTTGATCCCCTCAAGGTCTCTGATCTTGAGATTAAAATAAGTATCACACATACAACATGGAAGATTATGTTCCATTGCATGAGAGAACTAGGGCATCAAATAATTTAAACCATTCCATGCATCTCAAAAACAAAACAAAACATAGCAACAGTCATCGTTTCCATGCTTCTTGTAGCCCCATGTAATATAGATCATCATCCTCATTACAACTCCGTTCGAACCGAACCATCCGACCCCATCATCTCGGCCACCGACAAAACCACCACCCTACACCGTTTCTGCCACCACCGGTCGCACCGCATCCCACTCCGTTGCCACCACAACCGTGAACCATCATCATCACCGCACGTACATCGTCACCTTCTTCATCGACCATACCAAAAGCCACACACGAGAGCAAGACTACGAACTAGCCTGGAACCATGTAGATGCCAATAACCAACTCCAACCCAACACATGAGTTTCCTGGTGATGGCTTCTTAAACCAACCATTTCGACAAAACCGTGGCTTATAATAACCGTACATGGTTCCTTCATAACCTAACCAATCGCCATAAAGATCTAATCTAAATCGAATATCCGAATACAGTAAGACATGATACTTACCTAGGCGGCGTCGCAACCGAAGCCTGAGAATAACGTGGATGATATCTTCAGCCTTGGTCAATGATGGTTGTTGAGCGCCAAAATAATTTCAAAACGATCCACCGAAGCACTGAACATCAAGAGCTAGATAACCTATCATGGAGCTTCTAGCAGAAGGTTTGAACCCTCCAGTTCTTTCTGGTTTGAAATGATGGTCTGCGTAGTAGGACAAGGTTATAGAGTTGACGGCTGTAGGGTTTCTCGAAGATTATGATGAACCATCCGTTCATTTGGCGAGAAGGAGTATTTAAAGGGAGATTTTAATAAAAATTTACACATTAGCCCCCTTAACTTCTTCCATAAGGCGACTAGTTTCTATAGTTTCACGAATAACATTAAATTACTTACAAACAGGATCCTCCACCAAATCGCGACTAATGCGTTATTTGAAACCATTCCTTAAAATAGCACAATGGTTATGGGTGTTATAGTGTAGGCGCTAAACTGGTTTATCGACCCACTTAAATAAAGTCTTAGGCGCCAAAAACCATTAATGAATCCATTCGATAACATTTGGTGGGTCCATTACCCGGACCAATAAAAGCGAGATTTTCGGGATGTTACAAGTCTCCTTCCCTTAGAGGTGGATTCGTCCTCGAATCCTCTTGCATAGGGAACCACCAAACGTGGTGTTTTAAGGATAACCTACTAAGAAAATAATAACAAAAAGTACAGCTGAATAGCCCTCTACTGCTTTTCCAATCCACTTACTTCTACACAAGACATAACATTCGTATGCTACCATCTTTCTTTTAACAAATAAAACCGGTGCACCCCATGATGAGATACACGGTCTAATGAACCCTTTCTTGAGCAAATCCTCCAACTGAGATGAGAGTTCTCTCATTTACGCAGGTGCTTGGTGGTAAGGGGATCTAGATACAGGTTTAGCTTCCGGCACGAGGTCTATTTGAACACAACCTCGCGATCCAATGGCAAATCCGTCAAATCCTCATGAAACACATTCGGGTAATCCAGCACTACGTGGACATCCCCTAGCTTAGGGATATCAGCCCCCATATCCAAGACCTGCACCAGGTTCGCCTTACAACCACGCTTCAACATTTTCCACGCCTTTAGCATAGAATTAACCCGAGGTAATGAGCAACCATCGTGCCCATGAACAGTAAAACGATTCCCAGCAGGAGCTGTAAGTCGCACGAGTCTCTGTCCGCACACAATGTGAACGTCCACGGTAGCCAGCCAGTCCATCCCAAGAATAACATCAAAGCAACCCAATGACATTAAGTATAAGAGGATAGGAAGACTATGGCCCGATAACTCCATCCGACAATTGACTACAGCCTTGGTTACAAGGAGTGAATTTCCTACCGCAACCTCGTCCTCGATTAAATGTCTAGTATCCTTGGTATCTTAACTAACCTAATAAAAAGGTCATAAACACACCCCCTACTATACATTTACGACAAAACCGCTGCATGATCAGTCACAAGACATATTTAGGATGTGTGAAGTAAGGGTAAACTTCTAATAACGTTGATCAGGTGTGATTAGCTGTTTACTTTACTTTAGTCACCCTAAACACAACAAGTTATGACCACATAAACAATTCTGCCTACACATTAACATGAATACACATAGTATTTAGTTATTAAACCTTAAAGGTTTGCAATTAAGGTTTGCAATTAACAAACGAAGAAGGGGAGTTCTACCCCAGCTCAAAACACAAAAGCACACCCCCTATGAATTATTGCAATTAAGCACTCAATAAGAGCCATCATAACATACTTAAAACAAATATAGGTATTGGGTTTCCTTCTAACACTATGTATCTAAGTGTTCAACGAGAAGCATCCCAACCTATGTATCGTGCATTACGCACTACATTAATTAACTTCGCATACTACATCAAAATGTAAAGGCACTAACCGCTCGTTTATGTCTTCATGCTATTAAGCATCCAATGAAGTGCATATGTTAAAAATAAGGATTACCTCTTGGCGTGTAGCTACCTAGCAGTTGACATTTCTTAGTAACAGTTTGGTCCCATACCAGATTCGAGTTCGAGCATAAACTACCCGAATCCCTCGAATCATTGCTCTGATACCAACTTGTAAGACCCTCAAAACCGACGGATCAAACAGTTGGCATTCAAGGACTAAAACCATGAATTAATACACAAGAAGTCTTATTTTATTTCAGAAAATACGCAGCGGAATGTTAAAAGAAGTTATTAAATTTCCAAACATGTTTTTCCCAAGACGGGTCAAAAGAATATTTAAGAAACAACTAAAATCTTTGGAAAATAATGTAAATAACGTTCGAGCAATCTCGTAGACGTCTTCTTAATCGAAATGTCAACCGCAACTAAGTAGCTCCACTGCATGCCAAGGCGTCCTTGATTCATCGACAACCTGAAATCAAACTAACGTGTATGCAAAAGTCAGCTACGCTGAGTGAGTTCATGTTTTATAAATTTATATAAACTAGTACTTTGTCAAAATAAGAATTAACAAAATACCTCAACCTCAAAGTTAACAAAAAGCGCAATCCGCAAATTTGTTTTTTTTTCCCAAGCAACAATAAAAGTCTGGGATAAGCGCAATCCGCCTATTTAACCAAGACTTCAATTTCCAACTGTAATAAGCGCATTCCGCTTATCAACACAAAGAACAATCCAGTCTATTTAAGCAAACTAAAGCTAGAGATTAAAGCAGGCACATCCCCCTTCTGTCATAGCTCAGTTTATAAAAATACACATAATATAATTTAAACCAAAGCCAGAGATCAAAGCAGGCATATCCCACTTCTGTCATAGCTCAGCTTATAAAAAAATACACATAATATAAACTATGTAACAACCCTGACTCAAAACCAAGACCAGAGATCAGAGTAGGCATATCCCACTTATGTCATAGCTCAGTTCGACGTATCAGGTAACCATCAAACATAGTCTATCATATTTAAAAACAAGTATAACATAAACTAAGCAACAACCATGACACAAAACCAATACCATGAATCAGAGCAGACACACCCCACTTCCATCATAGCCCAGTTTATAAGGTCATGACACAGTTTATGTAAAAATATATAAATCATATAACCTAAACAGGTAGAAGTCATAACAATACTCGATCTCACAAGTAGGGTTTCAAATACGTGGCCAAGACATTAAGCGCATTTCGCTTATTAAATAAAAACTTAAGCCACACTTTAATCAAGACAACAGTCTATTCATATATATTATATATATATATATATAATAACACATATAACTCAAAGCATATAATGACATATTAGACGCATTCCGCCTACTTACGTTTCGTGCCAAAACAATATATGTAGGAGTTAATATGGATTTCAATCGTACACAAAAATATTTATAACTTTATAAAAATATTTGTGACTTCATAAAAATAATCATACTGGTTTAGCATGCACGTCAGCCCAAAAATATTTAGAAAAATAATAACTAAAAGAGTGGGCGCAAGAACTCACAGGTTGCGAAGCTTCCGAATCCGCAAGTAAACAACTAGTACTGTGTCCTCAAAAATAGCATGTAGCCGAATAATCCCGCAGTGAGAATTTATTCGCATAATCCGTCGACTCTATACTCAAACGAAACTCTAAACCGCTATTTATCAAAGTTGGGTCCCATTAATCACCAACTTAACATCATAATCTTTATGTAGTCCATAAGGCAACATCATCATCATCCCCATCGTTACAAATTTTAAGCTATGAAAGTCATTTGTTTTAATCATCAACTCATGGCTTAAATTTGATCCCCTCAAGGTCTCTGATCTTGAGATTAAAATAAGTATCACACATACAACATGGAAGATTATGTTCCATTGCATGAGAGAACTAGGGCATCAAATAATTTAAACCATTCCATGCATCTCAAAAACAAAACAAAACATAGCAACAGTCATCGTTTCCATGCTTCTTGTAGCCCCATGTAATATAGATCATCATCCTCATTACAACTCCGTTCGAACCGAACCATCCGACCCCATCATCTCGGCCACCGACAAAACCACCACCCTACACCGTTTCTGCCACCACCGGTCGCACCGCATCCCACTCCGTTGCCACCACAACCGTGAACCATCATCATCACCGCACGTACATCGTCACCTTCTTCATCGACCATACCAAAAGCCACACACGAGAGCAAGACTACGAACTAGCCTGGAACCATGTAGATGCCAATAACCAACTCCAACCCAACACATGAGTTTCCTGGTGATGGCTTCTTAAACCAACCATTTCGACAAAACCGTGGCTTATAATAACCGTACATGGTTCCTTCATAACCTAACCAATCGCCATAAAGATCTAATCTAAATCGAATATCCGAATACAGTAAGACATGATACTTACCTAGGCGGCGTCGCAACCGAAGCCTGAGAATAACGTGGATGATATCTTCAGCCTTGGTCAATGATGGTTGTTGAGCGCCAAAATAATTTCAAAACGATCCACCGAAGCACTGAACATCAAGAGCTAGATAACCTATCATGGAGCTTCTAGCAGAAGGTTTGAACCCTCCAGTTCTTTCTGGTTTGAAATGATGGTCTGCGTAGTAGGACAAGGTTATAGAGTTGACGGCTGTAGGGTTTCTCGAAGATTATGATGAACCATCCGTTCATTTGGCGAGAAGGAGTATTTAAAGGGAGATTTTAATAAAAATTTACACATTAGCCCCCTTAACTTCTTCCATAAGGCGACTAGTTTCTATAGTTTCACGAATAACATTAAATTACTTACAAACAGGATCCTCCACCAAATCGCGACTAATGCGTTATTTGAAACCATTCCTTAAAATAGCACAATGGTTATGGGTGTTATAGTGTAGGCGCTAAACTGGTTTATCGACCCACTTAAATAAAGTCTTAGGCGCCAAAAACCATTAATGAATCCATTCGATAACATTTGGTGGGTCCATTACCCGGACCAATAAAAGCGAGATTTTCGGGATGTTACAAGTCTCCTTCCCTTAGAGGTGGATTCGTCCTCGAATCCTCTTGCATAGGGAACCACCAAACGTGGTGTTTTAAGGATAACCTACTAAGAAAATAATAACAAAAAGTACAGCTGAATAGCCCTCTACTGCTTTTCCAATCCACTTACTTCTACACAAGACATAACATTCGTATGCTACCATCTTTCTTTTAACAAATAAAACCGGTGCACCCCATGATGAGATACACGGTCTAATGAACCCTTTCTTGAGCAAATCCTCCAACTGAGATGAGAGTTCTCTCATTTACGCAGGTGCTTGGTGGTAAGGGGATCTAGATACAGGTTTAGCTTCCGGCACGAGGTCTATTTGAACACAACCTCGCGATCCAATGGCAAATCCGTCAAATCCTCATGAAACACATTCGGGTAATCCAGCACTACGTGGACATCCCCTAGCTTAGGGATATCAGCCCCCATATCCAAGACCTGCACCAGGTTCGCCTTACAACCACGCTTCAACATTTTCCACGCCTTTAGCATAGAATTAACCCGAGGTAATGAGCAACGATCGTGCCCATGAACAGTAAAACGATTCCCAGCAGGAGCTGTAAGTCGCACGAGTCTCTGTCCGCACACAATGTGAACGTCCACGGTAGCCAGCCAGTCCATCCCAAGAATAACATCAAAGCAACCCAATGACATTAAGTATAAGAGGATAGGAAGACTATGGCCCGATAACTCCATCCGACAATTGACTACAGCCTTGGTTACAAGGAGTGAATTTCCTACCGCAACCTCGTCCTCGATTAAATGTCTAGTATCCTTGGTATCTTAACTAACCTAATAAAAAGGTCATAAACACACCCCCTACTATACATTTACGACAAAACCGCTGCATGATCAGTCACAAGACATATTTAGGATGTGTGAAGTAAGGGTAAACTTCTAATAACGTTGATCAGGTGTGATTAGCTGTTTACTTTACTTTAGTCACCCTAAACACAACAAGTTATGACCACATAAACAATTCTGCCTACACATTAACATGAATACACATAGTATTTAGTTATTAAACCTTAAAGGTTTGCAATTAAGGTTTGCAATTAACAAACGAAGAAGGGGAGTTCTACCCCAGCTCAAAACACAAAAGCACACCCCCTATGAATTATTGCAATTAAGCACTCAATAAGAGCCATCATAACATACTTAAAACAAATATAGGTATTGGGTTTCCTTCTAACACTATGTATCTAAGTGTTCAACGAGAAGCATCCCAACCTATGTATCGTGCATTACGCACTACATTAATTAACTTCGCATACTACATCAAAATGTAAAGGCACTAACCGCTCGTTTATGTCTTCATGCTATTAAGCATCCAATGAAGTGCATATGTTAAAAATAAGGATTACCTCTTGGCGTGTAGCTACCTAGCAGTTGACATTTCTTAGTAACAGTTTGGTCCCATACCAGATTCGAGTTCGAGCATAAACTACCCGAATCCCTCGAATCATTGCTCTGATACCAACTTGTAAGACCCTCAAAACCGACGGATCAAACAGTTGGCATTCAAGGACTAAAACCATGAATTAATACACAAGAAGTCTTATTTTATTTCAGAAAATACGCAGCGGAATGTTAAAAGAAGTTATTAAATTTCCAAACATGTTTTTCCCAAGACGGGTCAAAAGAATATTTAAGAAACAACTAAAATCTTTGGAAAATAATGTAAATAACGTTCGAGCAATCTCGTAGACGTCTTCTTAATCGAAATGTCAACCGCAACTAAGTAGCTCCACTGCATGCCAAGGCGTCCTTGATTCATCGACAACCTGAAATCAAACTAACGTGTATGCAAAAGTCAGCTACGCTGAGTGAGTTCATGTTTTATAAATTTATATAAACTAGTACTTTGTCAAAATAAGAATTAACAAAATACCTCAACCTCAAAGTTAACAAAAAGCGCAATCCGCAAATTTGTTTTTTTTTCCCAAGCAACAATAAAAGTCTGGGATAAGCGCAATCCGCCTATTTAACCAAGACTTCAATTTCCAACTGTAATAAGCGCATTCCGCTTATCAACACAAAGAACAATCCAGTCTATTTAAGCAAACTAAAGCTAGAGATTAAAGCAGGCACATCCCCCTTCTGTCATAGCTCAGTTTATAAAAATACACATAATATAATTTAAACCAAAGCCAGAGATCAAAGCAGGCATATCCCACTTCTGTCATAGCTCAGCTTATAAAAAAATACACATAATATAAACTATGTAACAACCCTGACTCAAAACCAAGACCAGAGATCAGAGTAGGCATATCCCACTTATGTCATAGCTCAGTTCGACGTATCAGGTAACCATCAAACATAGTCTATCATATTTAAAAACAAGTATAACATAAACTAAGCAACAACCATGACACAAAACCAATACCATGAATCAGAGCAGACACACCCCACTTCCATCATAGCCCAGTTTATAAGGTCATGACACAGTTTATGTAAAAATATATAAATCATATAACCTAAACAGGTAGAAGTCATAACAATACTCGATCTCACAAGTAGGGTTTCAAATACGTGGCCAAGACATTAAGCGCATTTCGCTTATTAAATAAAAACTTAAGCCACACTTTAATCAAGACAACAGTCTATTCATATATATATTATATATATATATATATAATAACACATATAACTCAAAGCATATAATGACATATTAGACGCATTCCGCCTACTTACGTTTCGTGCCAAAACAATATATGTAGGAGTTAATATGGATTTCAATCGTACACAAAAATATTTATAACTTTATAAAAATATTTGTGACTTCATAAAAATAATCATACTGGTTTAGCATGCACGTCAGCCCAAAAATATTTAGAAAAATAATAACTAAAAGAGTGGGCGCAAGAACTCACAGGTTGCGAAGCTTCCGAATCCGCAAGTAAACAACTAGTACTGTGTCCTCAAAAATAGCATGTAGCCGAATAATCCCGCAGTGAGAATTTATTCGCATAATCCGTCGACTCTATACTCAAACGAAACTCTAAACCGCTATTTATCAAAGTTGGGTCCCATTAATCACCAACTTAACATCATAATCTTTATGTAGTCCATAAGGCAACATCATCATCATCCCCATCGTTACAAATTTTAAGCTATGAAAGTCATTTGTTTTAATCATCAACTCATGGCTTAAATTTGATCCCCTCAAGGTCTCTGATCTTGAGATTAAAATAAGTATCACACATACAACATGGAAGATTATGTTCCATTGCATGAGAGAACTAGGGCATCAAATAATTTAAACCATTCCATGCATCTCAAAAACAAAACAAAACATAGCAACAGTCATCGTTTCCATGCTTCTTGTAGCCCCATGTAATATAGATCATCATCCTCATTACAACTCCGTTCGAACCGAACCATCCGACCCCATCATCTCGGCCACCGACAAAACCACCACCCTACACCGTTTCTGCCACCACCGGTCGCACCGCATCCCACTCCGTTGCCACCACAACCGTGAACCATCATCATCACCGCACGTACATCGTCACCTTCTTCATCGACCATACCAAAAGCCACACACGAGAGCAAGACTACGAACTAGCCTGGAACCATGTAGATGCCAATAACCAACTCCAACCCAACACATGAGTTTCCTGGTGATGGCTTCTTAAACCAACCATTTCGACAAAACCGTGGCTTATAATAACCGTACATGGTTCCTTCATAACCTAACCAATCGCCATAAAGATCTAATCTAAATCGAATATCCGAATACAGTAAGACATGATACTTACCTAGGCGGCGTCGCAACCGAAGCCTGAGAATAACGTGGATGATATCTTCAGCCTTGGTCAATGATGGTTGTTGAGCGCCAAAATAATTTCAAAACGATCCACCGAAGCACTGAACATCAAGAGCTAGATAACCTATCATGGAGCTTCTAGCAGAAGGTTTGAACCCTCCAGTTCTTTCTGGTTTGAAATGATGGTCTGCGTAGTAGGACAAGGTTATAGAGTTGACGGCTGTAGGGTTTCTCGAAGATTATGATGAACCATCCGTTCATTTGGCGAGAAGGAGTATTTAAAGGGAGATTTTAATAAAAATTTACACATTAGCCCCCTTAACTTCTTCCATAAGGCGACTAGTTTCTATAGTTTCACGAATAACATTAAATTACTTACAAACAGGATCCTCCACCAAATCGCGACTAATGCGTTATTTGAAACCATTCCTTAAAATAGCACAATGGTTATGGGTGTTATAGTGTAGGCGCTAAACTGGTTTATCGACCCACTTAAATAAAGTCTTAGGCGCCAAAAACCATTAATGAATCCATTCGATAACATTTGGTGGGTCCATTACCCGGACCAATAAAAGCGAGATTTTCGGGATGTTACACAAACACCCCTAGTGTGTAAGATATTTTCTTTTTTTTTTATATTAACCCATATAATCTTAATTAGATATTATCAAATCCTTTAAGATTTGGGGGAAAATTATTATAAAGACACACACAACACACTTGAAGCAAAACCCACAAACTTCTTCTTCTTCTTCCTTGTGGCCGTAGCCTACCCCCACCCCCATCAACATTTTCTTTCAATTTTTACACTAACTACTCATCTCTAAATCATCATCCATCAAAACCCCTTGTGTGTTCAAGAGCTTGGAGCTTAACCCCTTTGGAAAAACACACTAAACCCCATCCAATCCAAGGTTGTTGTCTTCCCTAGCCTTGAGCTAGTAGTAAGTTTTACCTTGTTTTGATCATAATGTTCATACTATGTGTTTCATTGAGCAAGTTGTACATTGATGGGTTAAGTATGGTTTTGAAATATAAAACTTAATATATCTTACAAGAACAAAATGGATGAATAATAATATAGATGAATCATAGAGTTGATGTTGGTAGTGTAACACTTCAAGAAATGCGAAAATATTGACACGCATGTAAAAAGGATGATGATCTAAACATTATTTTTGAATGAGACTTGAAAGTGATAAGAGATGGTTTTGATCATCATAAGATGACTAACTAATGTCAAAAAGATAGTAAAATGGGTTAGATGATCTTGCATGTAAAAGATTCATAATTAAAGTCTACTCACTTAGATGAGTGAAATTGGAATATGTTGGATAAAAACATAATACACACATGTTAGTAGCATCATTAATGGAATAGAAGACTAATGGAAGTGGAAAAATGTAAAAAGAACCAAACTTGTGAAATATGATTCTTCAAAGTCTACTAGTTGGATGAAAAATGTTAACTTTGGAAGTTAGGATGGAAAAAGTAACATTTAGAAATTAAAGGACTAAAGATGGGACTTTAAAAGTTGATGGACTAAAATAAGTATTTTAGAAACTTTGGTCCAAAAATGTGTTTATGGAAAGTTTGGTGTCAAAAACATAAATAGTAGTTTTTCCTAGTATAGTTTTGGTAAACATAAGAAAAGCTACTCATGTAAGTTGTGAAAAATATATTTTTATAAAAATAGAAGTTTTATAAAAATAAGTGTTTAAGTTAACATAAGGCTTTTGACAAAAATGAAGGTTTATTAAAATGTTGGACAAAAGTAAAGACTTGGGAAAAACTTGTACGAAAGTGGATACTTTTATATAAATGGGAATATAAAAGTATCGGAAACATTTTTGGAATACAAGATGACAAGTTGAACTAAAAATACAAAAGTATATTTTTCTAAGTAATAGGCGTTCGGAATTGGAAGTATGAATAAAAATACCATAGAACGGATATTAGAAGAAAATGTGGAAAAAGTTAACTATTGGACTTAGTAACATAAACTAACTATGACGTATAAACGGACAAACTAGAGAAAAATACCATAGCGGTAAAACGTGAAAATATGTATATTTTAGGAAGTAAAATATATATAACATGGGTGGAACTTATGTAACACTTTCCTAAGTGTTAGAACGAATATTCGTGGGAGAAAGCGTAAAATAATGAATTAAAAACGTTAGACAACGTATGGACTTAACAAAGAAAACGCACACGTTGATATATAGATACATACTTGCCTCGACGAAATTCTAGTGTATCTATTTAAATGGGAAAATAGATACGCGAGAAGGAAAACCGAGACAAGTAGGTGAAGTATACCTACGAACGTGAAAATACCAACAAGATCCTAGTATATTTATTTAAATGGGAAAAATAAATGTACGGCATGGTGAGTTGAGCCGGGCGTTAAAATATAATATCGAACGACAAGAACTTAGCATATTTATTTAAATGGGAAAATAAATATGTGGCAAAGTGAGTCGGGTCGGGAGATAAGAATACATTATGTCCAACGATACGATCCTAAGTATAATTATTTAAATGGGAAAATAATTATACGCTAGGTAGAGTTGTGTCGAGAATAATAGTATACATGTTACAAATAATATTAACAAGATCAATATATAAAGAAAAGGGGTAATCCATCGCCAATGGACCTAGGATGCGCGTCTAATTAAACGGGAATTGGGATAACACGTGGTCGGGGAGTTGGGTGTACAACTTGCCAAGGCACATGCACTATAGGTGTAGAGACTTATACGCCTAGAACATTTGTAGGTGCGAGACCACCAAATTTGCTATTTACTTCTTTGAGCCGAGCACAGTTTCAGGTGAGTTTCACGGCCCCATCTTTAAACTATTTTAACGTTTTCGGGGAAAGATATGTTAGGGAAATGTTTGACGGGTTGGTACTTGAGTTATGATCGCCACTCGGGGTTGAGACCTCACTACTATAATCATTAATTCAGGAAAGTGAAACCGAAGGAATATTTGAATAGTACTATTGGTGCCTGACAAGGTCCACCCCTAATCGATAGCGTCGATTAAGCATCGGCGTATGCCTGGGGTGCACGTATTCTGAAATTAAGTCGTAAGAATACCGAGTAACGACTTGGAGCGGGGCCTTATTATTTGTCTTGGTTTGATTATAGGCTCAAGTAGAATTGTAGGAACTTGCAACTCCTATAAATTGTCATAACATGGAAATTCCCAAAAGATAATGTTTTGATAACTAAAACCTGTGAACTCACCAATATTTATATATTGACGATTTTAAACATATCTTTCAGGTAATTGATGAATGATGGACAACATGGCAAGCCGGGTCGGGGGAATCTCTTAACGGGACGTCGGGTGTTATGAAGAGGCTTCATCTCTTTATTCCAAGAAATCGGGATATACATGAGAAGCCTCCTTATTTGAATTAAAAACAATTTTTACGTTTATGTATGAATAATTTGACATGATTTTTCGACGTCTTAATAAATGACCCGTTTCTTTAATTACTTGTGATTTGCATTAATCTTGGCTTTATCCATTTGAACCGTCGCGCCACGTGTTTCCGCCGTAGTCCTGGTGTGACAGTGTGATTCAATGAAGTATATCTCCGGCTAAGAATAGTTGATCAAGCTTTGTATTTTTTAAGTTTCCAACCTTTGTACCCTATAGTTTATATTAATAAAATAAGTATTTTTCTTTGTAAGTTGGTATCAATTGTGTATGGTGCATCCTTATCTGGGTGTGGGCGTCACATTGGCCCAACGAGACCATCACTCAGGCCCAATGAATTGTCCACACCTTTATTCTTTTTAAGTATTTTGTCTCTCTCAAGACTACTAGAGTATTGTAGTCTATTATGGCCCAAGCCCATTTCCGAAAACTGTTTCTTCTTCCTCTTGTTAATATTAGAAACCGTATCATTGCCATCAAAGTCATTAAAAGTGTTATCAAAGTCAAACCTATTACCCGGGCAAAAATCTTGGTCATTAATACCTTCCTTTAATTCCTCCCTAATTATGGAAACGGTATCATCTTCCAGAACTGTCGCCTGACCAATCGGAACATTAACACCCATCGGCGTTTTTTGTTCTCCGGTGAACCCATCATCATCACCTACGTACACTTCTTCAACCTCTTCTTCTGAAAATTCTTCTGTCGCGTTAATGCCGTCATCATTCTGCTTATGACTTTTAACTTCCTCATCCATCGATTCCTCTTCTTTATCCGGTTCAAGAAATTCCGGTACCCAATCACCGGACTCTTCCTCTATCCATACCTTGAATTTACGATCACGCCACATCACTGTCACTTCATCTTCAATTCGTTTTCCTTCTCCTACCAGGACGCCAATATATTCGTATGACAAATCCGCATCCTCTTCCGCTCTAGGTGGCCGGTGAATAATGCGACCAATTTTCTCAGCCACACCGTCAATAACCGGCCTATGAAGTAGTTGAATAGGTAAACCCTTCAGCTTAATCCATGCGAGACGATCAAAAGCTAACGACTGTCCCTCCCAAAGATTGATCATAGAGAAACATCCGATAACCTCCTTAGCATTTGTCAACACTTTCATCGCCTCTTGTTCGTTCCGAAACGTAACCATCACAGACAAACCCCCTAGGTATTGCATTCCACAGTCACCAGCTTCAATCTCCTTCAGAATGATATTGATCCTCTTCAATGCATTCAGATCAATCATTCGCATAATTATTGCCTTCCCATGCACATCCTTGTATACCTCCAGGCCTTCATCAACCTTCACCACCTTATCAACATTCACTATGTTTCTTTTTCCTGTTAACATCTCTTGAAACGTCCTACCATCTTGTTTGAATGTACTAGAACCAGCCTTCATATGATCTCCAGAACTCATCTCATCCGTATTTTTGTGAACTGGTTTCCCATAATTTCGCGGTGGAGGCCCAATCTCACCTTCTTCAAAAGTGAATCGTGCCACATTCGCTTTCAGGCTATATTCACCCATCTTCACCCCACACAGTAAACGAACCATCTCGACTGGATCCTTGACATCCAAAAACGAAATAAAACCAAAACTGAGACCCACCTTGTCCCTTTTCCGAGCAATATAAAGATCATATATACCTCCCAAATGCCTTGTAAAATCCGCAAGATCTTTTCCACTACATTTGTCCGGAAGATTGGTGACAAAAAACTTGGTTATACGCCCTTGAAACTTCTCCGGTATAGGAAACCGCCGACTGCCCATGAGAGAATCGCTAGAAGCTGTAACTTTTGTATTTTGATATAGCTTAAGGATAGACCAGGCTTATCACACATATTTAAACAAATCTTTAGATTTTTAAGGTATGAAACTATGAAAAGATGTTAACCATGTTTATCAAAACATTAAAATAGATAAATTATCAAAACTTGGTTTTAGAAATTGTTTATGTTAATAACGGATTCCTATTTTTATTTTGTATAAAAAAAAGATAATATCCACAATCGGTATTATTGCTCAAAGTTTTCACAAAATTAAATTTTACCCCTTCAAGGTTTTATAAAAGTGTTGGAAGTTGGATTATTACCAGTTTAGGCCCTAAAGCTGTAACTAAATTATTGTAAAAATCGTGAATGTTACAAGTGTACAATGCGCGAGGCACAAGAGTCAAGAGGTTTGGTTATGGGACTCATGGTTTGTACAGTGATCATTTTCTTAGCTAGCTCATGATTGGTGATACACGAATTACACGTTGGTTTTACATATTAAAAACAAACCCATGAACTCACCAACATTATTGTTGACAAAAACCCTTTATGCATGTTTTCAGGTAACTAGTATGGAGGGCCACGGGGATTTGAGGGAAGGGTTCGAGCAAGCATTGCGTGGTACCACTACGATGGGTTTTCTTTGTCAATCGTATGTTATTTAATTTTGAGAGTAATAGACAATATTCTCTTTTGGTAACACTATGGTGATGTTTTAAATAATCAATGACAATATCCATCCTTCACGGTGGTACTATTTAAATAAAATGTGTGTTGCTTAGACATTGTGCTTGAAAACCTTTCGGTCGTCCATCCCCATGTTTCCGCCTTGGCGGGGTGTGACAGTTAATTAAGGTTTTTTACGATGAGTTAAAAGGTTTGGGTAAAAGGTAGATTTAAATAAGGTTTAAATTTGGGGAGGGATGAATTTGGCAAAAAAAAAAAAAGGTTTAAAACACGAGTTGACGAGTATACCCCTGAGTTAACGTCACTTAAATGGACGACGTTAGTGCAAGGGACGAACGTGACAAGTAATTGGAACCATTGTACGGTTATGACAAAAAATAATAAGTATGTACGTAAGTAGCGACTTTCACCAAACCACATGGACGATTTCAGCAATTCACCCTTAAAATTATGTTTTGTCAAATTACCTTAATACGCTCAATCACTAAATTTAATGATTGTCACATATCAACACTAGAATCCTTCTACCCTTCTTACATATCTCACCATTTGTACATGGTTCTCTACCTATATATGTGTGTCTATGCGCGCGCTTAATTATCATATAATAAAACCTGACAACATTTAACTCTTTAAACGATAAAGTCATTTATCGTTCAATAGATAAATCCTTCATATTCGTTTAACGCCTTAAACGAATAATTATTAATTATTCCGAACAAACAATCCACAATTTCTATGTGTCGTGTGTAGTCAAACACCACCACCAAATTTTGTCTCAAGCTTAGCGGCATCTACAAAAGAAGGCACAACATTAACCACCATTGTTGTCCAATCCCCCAAGCAACACTATAAATTTCTAGCCAGTCGATCCACGTCTCATTCTTGGTGGCTGCGAAGACGGGTTACCGGTCAAAACTATTTGCGACCTTCTTGTGGGTGGAGTCGCCGGACAAAACGATTAGCGACCTTCTTGGTGGCTACAATGACGATTGGTTGGAAGGAGAGGGTTGTCGGCAAATCGTGTTGGTCGGCCAGAGATAACCACAAAAAGAGCGTTTGGGTTATTTAAAATTATTTAAAAAATACCACCTCAGCATAGTAACTTATTAGATAGGTAAAAATAAAAAAGCTAGGATTAGCATATCTCTTTATTAAACACTAGCTGATTATCCCGGGAGGGTCCCGGGGTTGAAAAATATAATCATTCTAATAATACTAATACTAATACTAATAGTAATAATTATTACTCTTGTAATTAAATAAATAAAAAAATAACCTTGTTATAAGGTGACACTATGTGGTGCAGTGTTACACGATTCTTTCTCCTAGCTTCTCTTGATGAAGTATACCTATCCATCTTTAGAAGAGTAAAATTCCAATGATTGCATGAGGATTGGGCTGAATTTCAACATCGTAGATAAGAAGCTGGTTTAAAAGAAAAAACATGATTAATGAATAACCTGAACACTTTGAGTTTTTTTTCCTGTATGAACGAAACCCTACAAAAAATAGTCTTTTTTTTCTCCGTTTTTTATATAGCACTATGGTACTCGTTGGAAAGATAATAAAACGCTAGTTAATTTGGTGTAATTTTTTTTCTTTAAAAAATCTCGTATATAAAAGATATTAACGTTTAAAAATTATGGGAGAAAATATGAGAGAGAGAAATTTAAATTTTTTTTTAAATTCTTTTTTCCTAAAATAACTCAATCGCTTTTAGGGTTTTATCTTTTTCTTTTTTTATTAAAAAATTGAAATAATTCAAAATCACTAAAATCTTTCAATTATGATGTCACGTGGCAGTTTCATGGAGAGGTTGAAGCCATCATTGCACGCCACGTCAGCAACATTCAATTCTTTTATATATATTAATTAATAGATTATATATATAGTGTCATCATCTCTCTCATTGGTTGAGAGGGGTGGTGGCCTATATATATATATATATATATATATATATATATATATATATATATATATATATATATATATATATATATATATATTTTAAAACTTTATTAAGCAATAAATAAATATGGTTTCAAACATAAAACATAAAGTCTGTTGGTGGTGGAGTGTTTTGTAGTGAGCCTTTGTTGTGAGAGGTCCTAACTCCTAAGGTCGAACCTTGGGAGAGGCCTTTATTTTATTTTTATTTCTAACTTTACTAGATTATACCCTGGGAACGTCCCGGGGTTGAAAAATCTAATATGACATTAATTTTACATATGAAATAGAATGATTCGCTTTACAGTTACATGCAAGAAAGCTTCGGGTGACACCTAACCTAAAACAATTAAAAATGTATCTCCAATGTTAACGCCTAACCTTATACAATGTATAGCTCTAATATTAATATCTAGCCTAAAACAATGTACAACTCTGAACAAAACCCCACAAAAAATAGTCGTTTTTTTTTCTCCGTTTTTTATATATAGCACTATGGTACTCGTTAAAAAGATAATAAAACGCTCGTTAATTTGGTGTAATTTTTTTCTTTAAAAAATCTCTTATATAAAAGATATTAACGTTTAAAAGTTATGAGAGGAAACATAAGAGAGAAAAATCAAATTTTATTTTTAAATATTTTTTTCCTAAAATATCTCAATGCCACATGGGATGACACATGACACAGTCAAGGAGGAGAATTCCTCTTTGAATGTCATGTCTTTAAAATGGCTTTGGTTTATTATAGGTATAGATTAAACATTAAATACATATTGTTACAAAGATAAAGTGTTGGTGGTGTATTGTTTTGTGGTGAGCTTTGGTTGTAAGAGGTCCCAAGGTCGAACCTTGGGGAAGGCCTTTTTTTACAACTTTATTAAACAATAAATACATATGGTTTCAAAGATAAAACATGAAGTGTGTTGTTGGTGGAGTGGTTTGTGGTGAGGTTTGGTTGTGAGATATTTATTTTTTTACAACTTTGTTAAACAATAAATACTCATGGTTTCATTTCAAAACATAAGTGTGTTGGTGGCATAGTGGTTTGTGGTGAACTTTGGTTGTTCAAGGTCACAGGGTCGAACCTTAGGGGAGGCCTTTTTTTTACAACTTTGTTAAAAATAAACACTTATGGTTTTATTTCAAAACATAATTGTATTGTTGGTGGAGTGGTTTGTGGTGGACTTTTGTTGTTCAAGGTCACAAGGTCAAACCTTAGAGGAGGCCTTTATTTTTATTTATTTTTTATTTTTTTTTGTACAACTTTATTAAACAATAAACACTTTTGGTTTCTACTTTGTTTCTTTTTTTCATTTTAACAAGTGTTTTTTTGTTTTTTAAATATTAAATCAAAGTCAGTGACAGAAAATATAATTATTTTTTTAAATGAGTATAGGTAGACCAGGGCTATTACGAAAGAACAAAGAAAGTAGTCAAAATTGTGTTTTGCGATGCTATGTTGTACCTAAACAATACTGTGACCGTCAATGCCCGGAAACGCACAGCGAAGCGCACACAGGGATCTACCTAATTAGTAACTTAAATGAGACAGAAAATTGAGTGACTTAATTAGATCAATATGAAAACTTAATTACTATAAAGTTATCCCACACCTCTTGGTTGCGATTCACCTTGTTAATATTATAAAAATCTATATATATATATAAAACAAAGCCCTTTTGCTGACGTGGCGTTCAATGGTGGCCTCAACCCCATCTTGAATGTGCCACGTGGCATTCTCAATGAAGTTTTTTTTAAAAAAAATACCTACATATAAAACATCTCCTCTTTAAACCCAAACCCTAAACACCAAATTATCATTCTTTTTCTTCTTCGTTAAATATATTAAAACCCTACCTGCCGCTCAACCGAGCTCCACAACCATCGTGACAGTTGCCTCCTTGGTTGCTGCATGCACATCAAGAAGGATCAGGGGACGGTTTCTAAGGCAGAGCCTTTGGCTCTTTGCAGTTAAATACAAGAACGACGAAAAGGAAGCATGAATGAAAGTTATGATCGCATCTCCAGGTGTAGAGTTAGTGTTGGTAATTGTGTCCAACCTATTCATAGTTAGTTTTTTATTTAGATTTCGTTCTTTTCATTCGTTTAGTCAAATATTTATGTTTACATAGGATTGATTAAATGTTTTGAGTTATTAAACTTCAATTAAATTTCATCAGTTAGAACATTCATTGTGCTACGAAAATTTTTAATGGTACCTACAGATCATACCAGAGCAAATGCACTTTATTTGAAGGGTTATATAGCTAAAGTGATAAGGTACTAATCTCTCTATTTTCTTATGATTTTGATTTGCTTTCAATCTCATTGCAATTTGAAATTCGTTGATTAATAATAATAATAATATCGATTTTGATCAGGATTCTGATAATCTGAGAGAAGCCCTAAAATACTCTGCACAGTTGTTGTCTGAGCTTCGGACTTCACGTTTATCGCCTCATAAATACTACGAGCTCTGTAATTTTTCTTATTTATTCTTTCACTTACTTTTATATTATTTTGTATCAATTGGTCTGTTAGTCTGACTGATTAGGGATAATAATAATTGGGGATTTAGGTTGACTCTGAAATTGATATTAATTGTAGAAATATTTTATTGTTAAGAGGAAACTCAATTTAAGTATAGGTAGTTGAAGGCGCTAGGCGTACTCAAGGTGAAAAGTTTAAGCAGGCCTTTTTAGGGTTTAGACATGTTTAGGCTGGCTTTTTGTTACAGAATTTGGACTGAATATGCACATGTTTGCCTTGATGGACGCATGGTGGTATGGCTACACTTGGGCGCCTAGGCGAGTGTTTTTGTGCACCTTTGAGTAATACGGTTCATATATAAAAGAAACAAGTTAGCCTAAATGTACATGAATTACTGTGAACCAGAAACTGACAATTTTAATTTAAGCAATTGACAATTTTACCTCATGTGCAAGATCTTTTTTTGATCTATGTTGACGATATTGAAAAGTTTAACAAGGAAATTCGTTGAAATTTTGTGAAGTTTCGTTAGATATGAAGTAGCAAAAAAAAAAAGAGGTTAGGGATAATGGTTTAAGATCTAGTATGATAACTACTGAAGGCATTTAATTTGAAGTGTTGTAAGTTTATATTGGTTAAGATTTGATGGATATTGAAGATATTTATCTAGCTGTAGATTACTAGGCTTAAAATTGGGTTTGAAGTTGTGTTGTGAGCTGTGAGTTATGACTGTGATAGTATATTAGTTGAAATAAAAGAAAAGGTTGTGGGATGTGTGATGATTCTTTTAATATTTTGAGACGCTTCATATAATATGTCATGTATCCTTTATCGATTCGGCTAGGTTTTTAGTGTTTCTTCATGTTTCAGTATTAGGTGTTAGCATTGGATTTATAGGCTGTTTTAGGTTAGGTATTGAATATTGACATTAGAGTTATGCATTTCTTTAGCCTTTTATGATAGGTGCTAATGCTAGAGTTATATATTGTTTTAGGTTAGGTATTGAATATTGATATTAGAGTTATGCATTTATTTACACTTTATGATAGGTGTAAGAGTTATACATTATTTTAGGTTGGTATTCGCATTACAGGTATAGATGGTAATGGGATTTAATGGTGACGTATTAGCTTAAGTAACTGCTAAAATACTTAATGGATGTGATACTGTAATGGTGATGGTTGACTGTCGAATAGTTACTTGATGATTGTTATTGTAGGTATGCCATTGTTATTGATGTAGGCTTTGGTGACCGATGGTTGGTGGTGCTGAGGAATTGTAACTTGCGCCACATTTGCTTCATGGTTCAGGTCAGTGAACGCAAATGAGAATTATTGATCCGTATTATTAAATCATATTAAATTTTTCAACCCCGGGACCTTCCCGGGGTAATCGGCTAGTATTTGTATATTTAAATAATACAAACCCAAGAGAACCATAATCAGATAATTTATTCCTTTATCTACTAAACTATAGGGCGAAGGATCATCGATATGGGACCCGAAAATTCATCTTGGCGAACATTACAAGTATAAATTGGAATCAGCCATTATTGAACTGATTATCTGTACGAGCGGTATTGAACTCCTGCCTAAGCACCTCCTCTTTTTGCCAATCTTCCCATCTTTTGGCCAACCCGTCACCTTCAAGCGTTTTCACAACTTTCGACATTTTGGGCCGATCCCACGGATTATCTTGCGTGCACAAAAGTGCCACCTGGATCAGCTGCAATACCTCATCATCTATATAATTACCTTTCAAATCAGCATCTACCAATGTCTCCAACTTCTTTTCCCTCAAAAGCCTTTTCACCCAATCAAGCAACATAACATCATCATTGTTCACAGTGCGAGCAACATCAAGAGCTCGTTGTCCAGTTATGAGCTCCAAAAGCATCACACCATACCCAAAAACATCTGTTTTCTCGGTAGCTTTTTCAGTGGACAAATACTCGGGAGCTATGTGTCCAATAGTACCACGGATGGCTGTTGTAACATGAGTATGATTGTAATCCATAAGCTTAGCCAGCCCGAAATCTCCAACAACCGCTTCAAAATTTTCATCTAATAATATATTTGCAGCTTTCACATCTCGATGAATTATTTTTGACTCACAATGACCGTGTAAATAAGCAAGACCTCTTGCGGACCCCAACGCGATTCGCTTCCTTATTGGCCAATCAAGTGGATCCTGATTCTCAGGTCTATCTATTTAAACAAACACCTTGTTAGATATTATTATAATCTTTACATGTTGACTTGACTTTTTGGTCATAGAATGGTACCTCTTAAACACGATGCAACACTGCCATTGGCCATAAAGGGATAAACAAGCAAGCGCTCAGTGGGTGTCATGCAAAATCCTTTCAAACAAAGAAGATTTCGGTGCACCGCTATACTAATCATTTCAACTTCCGTTTGAAACCGCAACTCGCCACCTTGAATTCTTTCTTCTTTTAGACGTTTTACGGCAACCAAAGTGCCATCAGCCAATCGTCCTTTATAAACTTTTCCAACTCCACCTCTTCCAATAATATGCTTGTTATCGAAATTATCAGTTGCAACTTGTAATTCCCGAAGGGAAAACCTCTTTAATTGTCCTAAATGAACGTCTTGGTCCTCTCCTGCTACAGATACAGTAGTGCTTTATTTGTCTTTTATGAATCAAGATGGCAAGATGTGAGGGTCGGGTGACTTGGATAACAAGACAGAACAAACTGGGCCGGGTTGGACCCACAAACATTTTTTTTGTATGAAAAATTAATGCAATTATAATTAGAAAAAAATATTGCTATATAGTAATAATAGCACGGATATAATGGGGTATGAAAATGTATGCATTAATGCAGGATTTTCAACCCGTTTGAACCATTGCCACCCTAGTAAATGATGTAAACAAGTAGTGATTTACTAACCAGGTACATCAAAGAATTGATCATGTGGTTTTCTTAGTCGCCACCAAATAAAGGCAGCTGCAGGAACTGCAAACAGCAGGGCAGCACCAGCAGCAACTACTCCGGCAATGGCCCCGGTGGCACTGTTCCTAACTGAATAACATATAATTATAAACACAATAGGTGGGGGTCCATATATATTTCTTATATCAACTTATGGATAGGTCAACCCAGGTTGAGCTTCAGCTATAATCTGTAGAGAACATAATTAAAAAAAAAGGCAACAAAAGAAAACATTGAAAGTCACCGATGTGTACTTTTAGTGCACACAACCTCAAAAATTGTTTGTAACTCACAAAAATCCAAGCACAAGGTCTTTTGGGTCCCACCCAAACTGGCCTGTTTCAACTTTCAACCCACATAAAAGTTACATGTTTTGGCCCATCACCATTTTGCCATCTCTACCCAAACCTAATGCAACCAAAAGCCCGGTAACAATAATAAGTAAAAAATACCAGTAGGAGCCTGAGAGCTCGATGGAGTTGTTGGTTGAGGAGAAACTGCAGCAGCTTTCAATTCAGGATTACCGGCAAAACTAAAAGAAGCAAAATCCATCCTTAAAAAAAATTACTCTTTTTACCCAGAAATCGCTTGCAACATATACCTGATTGGTGTGAACAGAGAAAAGGAACCATTATGCGGGACTTCTCCTCTCAAATTGTTGTTTGAAACATCACTAGGATACACATCAATAATATAATCAGATGTCCCCCCCTCCATAAAAAAAAGGAGCATTTGGTACTCACAGAAGTTGTAATGAAGCAATAGTAGTTAATGACATTGGAATAGTTCCTGTCAACGTGTTGTTGTTGAGACGGCTGTCCTTGCAAAAATAATAACAAAATGGTCAAATTAGTCAGCCACAACAATAATAAGCAATCTACTAGCCCACTGAATAACCACAATATTTGCAAACAATTGAAAGAGATAGGACGAACACTTTTATCTTTTTAATTTTCTTTTCCTTTTTGCATAGGAGGAAAATGGTTTGGTTGGGTAACTGTTAGCTCCGGTTAAAATAGGACGAACACTTTTATCTTTTTAATTTTCTTTTCCTTTTACAATTTTGTACAGATCAAAATTGGTTTTGGACTTCTTGTCACAGGTAACTGCTACCTCCGGTTAAAATAGAACGAACACTTTTATCTTTTTCTTAATTATATTTTATAAATAGCTAATCTACCTTATTTGTATATCAAAGTTATTCATTACAAATTGACAACTATAATCTATATAATAACACAGTTAAGGAGGTTATATGCATTTTGTATGCACTTTAAGTGAGCTAACCCGCTTGGAGAGTAGGTATTTCAGAAAGTTCACACATTTGACCAGCTACATGCCAAGTATACCCCAACCTGAACCATTTTCCTATGATGACCACCAAATCAAAATATAAAACCCTCAATTATGAGAAAACGTACAGGGTACGAAGCTTCTGTAGCTTGCCCAATGTGTCCGGAATCCCACCGTCTAACCGATTGAGGTAAAGATCAAAATTCACTAAGTTTATTAAGTTTCCAAGCTCATTAGGAATTTTTCCAGTAATATCATTACTGTAAAGTTCCCTGTAAAATAACATAAAAATTAAAAAAAAAAAAAAAAAAGAAAGAAAGAAAATCCATACTTCCAAGTAAAATGTGATTTTACATTTTTATCACATTTATTATATATTTACATTCTCTAGCTTGACAACGAAAACTTCTATTTTGCATTAAAAGGGCTTTTAGGGAGGCCGGATCTTGAAATTTTAAAATAAAAATAAATAAGTTAAATGAGTCCACAAGCTGATTGAAGCATAATGCAAAAACTAGGAGGAAGTATCTTCCATGTTCAATGTATAGGGGATTAGGGGCGTTAGGATACGCGTTTCAATGTATTATGTGATATTGAATAATTATAACCAAATACTCAGATGTAATAAAGAGGATGTAGAGAATAGTGTTTGGATTGCTTAAGTCGCTTAAAGCTGAAATAATATGATAATTAATTCCCATACACTACCTATATACACCTTAAGACATCACATATCGCCATTATATATATATATATATATATATATATATATATATATATCAGAACACCTACATATTAATGCAAAAACAACTTACAAGTACTGTAAATTTGTAAGTTGACCAAGCTGTGGAACCAATTGACCCGACAAGTTTGCGTTTCCAAGATCACTAGGTATACCAAAAGCCATAAAGCACTTCGACATAAACAAAGATAACTTTATCTCAAATGAATCATGTACAATCAAATAATAAAACAAGCTTACAGTCGGATGACACTGTTCTCATTGTTGCATGTAACATGGAACCATGTACAGGGATTTGCTAGACCTGGATTCCAGCTCGAAAAAACATCATTATCAACAAACTGAGTCGTCAAAGCATACAACGCATCGCCTGCCAAATTAATCATTAAGTGACCTAAAAAACATCTAAAATTGGTAAAATTTTGCAGCAAAACAAGATGAATATCATCTTTTCAAATTAATATCAAAAGTAATCACCAACCCATCCAAATAACATCAAATATTGGTAGCAAAACAAGAAAATTGTCATACCTTTGTAATTGAATGACAAAATTAATGAACTCATCTTGGTAAAATCTATAATTGGTAACTTTTGTTGCAAAACAAGGTAAATATCATCATCTATTTGACGGCATATATACCTTTGTCTTACTACATGGCGCTTTTAATGTTTCTATAAATTTAGTAGCTCTTTATTAGTTTTTTAGTGTTATTTGCTTGCTGATTGTGTGTTGTCAAGCCGGGGGGTCTCTCTGGAAGCAGCCTCTCTATCCGCAATGATAGGGGTAAGGTTTGTCTACATCTCACCCTCCCCAAACCCTACTCTTAGCTTTGCTAATTGTGGGATTTACTGGGTAAGGTTGTTGTATACACAATTCATATAAGATGGTGGATATCTAAATAAAGTTAATATTTTAAAGATTACTTTTTAAAGAATCAGGTCATGAAGTAAAAACGTGAGAACAAAAGCCCATGACCTTGAAAAGAAACCCAAACAACTTAAAAAGTAAATTGGGGTTTCTGTAAAAAAAAAAAAAGCGCCACTCTTCTGTTCTGATGGTGAAGACGCTTCAGCAAGCCAGCAACAACCATTTAAGGATGATACAATCTGGAACGTCAATCAACAACCACCAGCGTCAACCGAACAAACATTACAGGATCAGTTCCGGTTATCACTATTCCGTTCAGTAAGTTTCAACCTTCCCTCCTGGCTTTAGGTATCAAAATGGACTAAAAATCCACCGCCTAGGTCTGCCTAATCCCCTCTTAATCCTGCCTAATCACCAAAATGCCTAGAACCCATCCTAGGTCCTTATTCCAATATCAGCCTCCTCCGACTAGCGCCTAGGCGGCCGCCTAGGTTGCCTTTTACAACACTGGTAAATATCATCATCTATTTGTAAATTAAAGGAAAGACAAGAAAGGAAAGGATATGTGTGATTTTATTTCGTGTCCCGAGTTTACGAGAAAGAAAAGGAAAAGAAAGGAAATTTAACATTTTATGTGTTCCCGAGTTTGGAAGAAAAGAAAGAAAGAAAGAAAGTTACAATTTTACTATTATACCCTTTTACATAAAACATCTTGAATTATTTCCTACCTATAACCGTGTTCTTGCAATTTAATACGTATTGACTTACGTTTTCTCATAAAAGATTTTAAAGGAGCTGAGAGTGATTTTAAAGGGATTGAGAAGAAACACTCTTTATATATGTAAAACAAATCTCAAGTTTTTGGGGTTATTTGTTGATTAAGTGTTCAATCATTAAGATGGTCTGAATGGTTAAGAGGCTCTAAATGGTTAAGAGCTAAGTCATTCAGCATCCCTTATTAGCTTAATGGTTCAGCACTTAATCATTCCATTCGAATGCTGAAACAAACAGTCTGAATGCTGAATGATTCAGACCTGAATGGTTAAGAGGCTGATTAATAGGCTACCAAACAACCCTTTAATCTTAAGATATCTAAAATATTTTGACAAAAAGCAAACAACAAGGGGCTCAACCACTTAACTAAGAGGGCATCAGTTTAACAGACACTCACCAAAAACCAACAATCATTTTAATAACGTTATTTTACTAATTTCGTGAAAATAACGTTAAAAACGACAGACGGTTAATCATGCATCATGTGGTGGCGTGGATAGCCAAAAGACAAAGGGGTACATGCACTGATCGGGTTTGTCCCGATTGCTAAGTGTTTTGTGCCTTATGTCCGAGGCTTGATACCAAACCATATCGAGCCGGGGGTCGCAATGGAAGCAGCCTCTCTATTCTTAGGGGTAGAGATAAGATTGTCTACATCTTACCCTCCTCAGACCCTACCTTAGCTTTGCTATAGGTGGGATTAACCGAGTATGATGATGATGTTAATAACAAACAAGTCCAAAGGGTGATGATACTTTATGCTTTTATCACTTGTTTTACACAAAATTACATGGGACGCCACTTTAGAAAAAAAATTATTAACACCCAATATGCACATATATAACTGGACATAAAGGATAGAGTATAAACTCACTAATAATACAAAACAACTGATCAATTGAGCTTCTGATCCTAAAAAAAAAATGGTTATTTCTTCAAAATTTAGTACCAAAGTTTGCATTAGTATGCCTTGTAGATCGCATCCGACGACTGTTCGGATCGAACAGGAGCTTAACGCAGCAAAAACTGTTGCAGCAGTAGCAGCATCAAAGCCTCTGGGAGACCATTTGCATGTGCAACTTTTGAAGGTTCAAACAATATCCAAAAATCATGAAACTTGATAAACATGTTAAGAACTCATGAATAGAAATCTCATGCCAAGAATCATGTATGTTCAATCAATAATCACATAGTGGTGCACATGCAAAGTGGACTGATGTGTTATGCTGTCATATTGAAGCTTGCAGCATGCATACGAGTCAACGATTCTAACATAAACCCATGATTAAAGTATAAAACTGATTCTAGCCTTGAACATATATTACACATAAATACACATTCAAGATGCCATTTAAGACGCATATGATCATTGTTCTAGTCTGTGTGCACGCATTCTAGTCAAATGGGTCAGATTCAAGTTTCTATGTTTATGGGTCATTTTAAACGCATTTCATCGGTTGGATCTACACGGCGATCATTGTATTATGTATGTAAAACATTTAATGATCATTGAATGGCTGGGTAAAATCTCTTATATATTTAAATAAACAACTTATTTGCATCAATAACACCAATAGCCGATAGCTTAGAAAAGTAAGTGCTAGGTCACTCAACCACCAGCCTAGAATTTATTCTTTTTAGAAAAAGAAACACAGTAGTAACAACCATAACATATGCCTAACTCTTTAAAAAAGACCTTTCCTTGGACAATGAACCAGACTTCAGGTGAATCAGGTTAGGGCCTTTGATAACAAAAACAATGCCAAAAGCCCAAAACTTTCAATAAGAAACCACAATTTCTCCAACTACAGAAAACAAAACTTATGACAATCAGTACAACAAAGCAGGAAACTTTATAATCTAACATCAATAAGTCAACAATCTTTAGCCTATAAAATCTCTAACTAACCCTACTCATATTAGAATTCTGGAAACAAGTCTAACAACACAAAAACTGAAAACAATTACACAAGAAAACCATAAAACGGACACACTTAAGTTATATTTATATTTTTACATATTCGGAATGTGATCGCTGAAACCTAACGACTTGAGTTCAACACTGATAGATATATACTTCACCAAATCGAATGCTCTTTATAACAAGTATCAATTCAAAACAAACATAACCTGATTCAAGACAAAGATAGAAGATGATGTGATGCCGGTGACTGCAGTTGTTGTAGGTTTGCGCCAAAATTACTGGTTTTCAGTTGTAGGTTTGAGCCAGATGATTACAATCGTGTTTATATAAAAAGAGAATGTTGGGGTAATTTAGGAATTTCCAGGGAGTTATAATTTCATACGATTCCTTTCTTCCCAATTCTCTCCGAATTGGAAGGATTGAGATATGCTCAAATCTTCCTTCCTTATCTATTCTTTTCTTTCCATTTCTTCCCTAAAAAAAATCTCTAGAACATAATTTTCCCCCCTTTCCTCTCAATTCCTTTTATTTACCACTAATGAATCTCTGGAACACAGTGTAAAATTGAAATTGGGAACAATTTTATCTATATACTCATTATAAAACCGGATCTGCTGAGATTGGTGGCAGAATGATTTAAATCAGTCAAGCAAAATGACAAAACCCAATTGATAAAATCAGTCAAGCAACAGATCAAAAGTCAATAAACATCAACAATCGATTTAAAAAAAAATAAAAAAGCAGATACCTTCAGCGTTTCCATAAACCATTGACAAGCTATTTAACACCGACATGAACCACGCTGAAATCAAAGAGACTCGCTGATCCATCTCTCAAACACGATTCAGGCTGGTCGTGCTAAAATCCTAGATTTCTCAATCAGATTATTTTAAGAATTTAAAAGCCTAAACAACAAACATGCGGAGAAAGGAAAGCCGCCGCTACAAGAGAATATAGAGACCCTATTATTTATTTATTTATTTTTGGACAAAACCATATAATTTTTTTGGGAATTGAAAGTGGTTGTGAGTGAATAAAACGAGGAATCTACAGAGTGTCAGTATATATTGAGTTTTTTGGGAATTATGAAAAATTGAAAAACTGTATTTATTTTTTATTATTTGTTGAAAGTGGTTGCGAGTGAAGGAAAGATAAACTGTAATGATTTTTAATGTAATATATGGTTGTGATTGGTTGTGAATGGATGGACGATGAGGATTCTATTGTGAATGCTCTTAGAAATAGAACGATAGAACAAAAGATTGAAGTGGGAGCTTAGAAAGACAAGAAAGGAAACCTTAAAGATGTGTTCGTGACGTTTTCCGAAAGGCTCTGTCTATTTGAATACCCTAAGTATGCCTCGTATTGATCTATATGAAGCATACTTAAGTCAAAAAACTGCACACAAACTTTAAGGGAATCTCAGACCTGAAACTCCGTGCCAATATGCCTCTTATTGGTCAATATGAGGTATATCATAGTCAAGTATGCCTCGTATAGATCACTATGAGGCATATTATAGTCTTTTTATTGGTTTTTTGTATTCTTATTTTTATTGTTTTTAAATAATTAAAAATACTAAATTAACTTTAAAAAATCCGAAAATTGACGAAAAGTTAGTTATATTCATTCCAATATTATTTTAGTAAAATTATAACTTTTTGTAACCAGTATTATTTTATAAAAAAATATTTCTTTTGTTTGGTTTTGTTTTGGTTGGTTTTGAAGATGTCTTTTTTGTTTTGGTGAGTTTGAAGAAGTTATAAGTTTAGTTAAAAAAAAAATTTTAAATCGATTGATCGTTGTATTTTAATACATTCGAAAAGAGTATTTTTTTTTTAACAAATCGATTGATCAATGTATTTCAGTAGGGTTTTTTTTTGCAAAATTTTTACCATTTGTACATAAAGTTTATAATTTTTTTATTTTTTTAAAGAAAATTTTAAAACCTTATATGGTAGTATAGATATTGAATCGTATTATATGGTGCGTTATCGTATATTACACTATACTATTATAGACTACATGATAATGTTTTGAAAAATAAGAAAATATTTATAAAACTTTATTAACAAAAAATAAATATTGTATAAAAGGTACAAAGTTTGCAAAAAAAAAAGGTCAATATGCCTCATTTTTAAAAACAATAAAAAAATAAAGAAAAAAATTACACCGTTAGTCGTTATGGTTTCCTCCAAATTTCAATGTAAGGTATTAAGGTTTTATTGTTTCACTTTAAGGTATTAAAGTTCTAATTTGTTTCAATGTAGGGTATTAGTCACTAACTGAGTTTAAAGTTAACTGAGTTGACCCTCATGTGATTTGCACGTGAGGGTATTATTGTCTTTTTATCAGCAACGTTCATATACCATCATCCAACCTCCTTATTATTAATACTGATCTTTCTCCCCTGTTTCAAAACCACCAACACTCAACCCCAATCACGATCATCACAATCATGATCATCCAACAAAAATGGTGTTCTGCAGATGTGGAAGGCAAGCTGCAATCAAAACCTCGTGGACTGAACAGAATCCAGGTCGTCAGTTCTACCCATGCTCTGCTCTGGTATTTTTTAAACCCTAAAAATTAGGCGATTTTAATGTAACATTTTATCCATTTGATGATCGAATGAGTATTAATGGTAGTACATTATATGTTTCAGCATTCAAGATGTTCTTTTTTTGCATGGGTTGAGCCTCCATTTTGCAATCGAACCTCCAAAATCATTAAAGGGCTAGTGAACTCAAGGTCTGTTCTTGAGATGAAAGTGAAGGCTATGAGAGAGGATGTGGCAGTGTATGAAGACTCACTGAAAGAAATGAATGAATCAGTTAAGGAACTCAAAGAAAGTCATGCCAGGGATGTTAAGAAGGTTTGGTTTGGTAGTCTTTTGTGGTGGTTGATCATCAGTTGGATGTTCTTTGTGGTGGTGTTTGCTAGTCTTTATGTGTTTATGTAGAAGGTTTGGTTTGGTAGTCTTTTGTGGTGGTTGATCATCAGTTAACTTAGGTAGTCTTTTGTAGTGGTTTATGTGTAAAAAAACTCTAATCTTTTGCTAGTCTTTTGTGGTAGGTTATAATATAAACAAATCTCATCTTTTGGTAACTGTAATGATGTTTAGAGAGTTAGTTTTGGTATTGTAATGTTGTGACTTTTTTATGATAATGAAATTATTATGGAAACAAGTATATTGTGTGTATTGTAGTGCTACATTTGACCCATTTGAATGAAGGTAAACTGTTACAATAGCATTTGACAGCAGTAAACATTTGACCCATTTGAAAACAATGTGCATTCAACCGTTACCCCATAATAGAATAATCTGGTGACCCATTTGACAGCAGTAAACTGCTACATCAGCAGCCATATTCAAACAACATTTGACCCATTAAAGAAGCACCCATATTTGACCCATTTGACAACAGTTTCTCAAAACAATGAGCAATCAACTGAACAAAATTAGATATCTAAGATATTAACCAAAACATGTTCAAATGACATTAAACCAACATGTTTCAACATTGTATCTGAACAAAATTAGATATTCTAAGTTAAAAACCATAACAAGTCAAACTTAAAGTCAACAGACACAAACTAAAACCTGAAACTCCGTGCCAATATGCCTCTTATTGGTCAATATGAGGTATATCATAGTCAAGTATGCCTCGTATAGATCACTATGAGGCATATTATAGTCTTTTTATTGGTTTTTTGTATTCTTATTTTTATTGTTTTTAAATAATTAAAAATACTAAATTAACTTTAAAAAATCCAAAAATTGACGAAAAGTTAGTTATATTCATTCCAATATTATTTTAGTAAAATTATAACTTTTTGTAACCAGTATTATTTTATAAAAAAATATTTCTTTTGTTTGGTTTTGTTTTGTTTGGTTTTGTTTTGGTTGGTTTTGAAGATGTCTTTTTTGTTTTGGTGAGTTTGAAGAAGTTATAAGTTTAGTTAAAAAAAAAATTTTAAATCGATTGATCGTTGTATTTTAATACATTCGAAAAGAGTATTTTTTTTTAACAAATCGATTGATCAATGTATTTCAGTAGGGTTTTTTTTTGCAAAATTTTTACCATTTGTACATAAAGTTTATAATTTTTTTATTTTTTTTAAGAAAATTTTAAAACCTTATATGGTAGTATAGATATTGAATCGTATTATATGGTGCGTTATCGTATATTACACTATACTATTATAGACTACATGATAATGTTTTGAAAAATAAGAAAATATTTATAAAACTTTATTAACAAAAAATAAATATTGTATAAAAGGTACAAAGTTTGCAAAAAAAAAAGGTCAATATGCCTCATTTTTAAAAACAATAAAAAAATAAAGAAAAAAATTACACAGTTAGTCGTTATGGTTTCCTCCAAATTTCAATGTAAGGTATTAAGGTTTTATTGTTTCACTTTAAGGTATTAAAGTTCTAATTTGTTTCAATGTAGGGTATTAGTCACTAACTGAGTTTAAAGTTAACTGAGTTGACCCTCATGTGATTTGCACGTGAGGGTATTATTGTCTTTTTATCAGCAACGTTCATATACCATCATCCAACCTCCTTATTATTAATACTGATCTTTCTCCCCTGTTTCAAAACCACCAACACTCAACCCCAATAACGATCATCACAATCATGATCATCCAACAAAAATGGTGTTCTGCAGATGTGGAAGGCAAGCTGCAATCAAAACCTCGTGGACTGAACAGAATCCAGGTCGTCAGTTCTACCCATGCTCTGCTCTGGTATTTTTTAAACCCTAAAAATTAGGCGATTTTAATGTAACATTTTATCCATTTGATGATCGAATGAGTATTAATGGTAGTACATTATATGTTTCAGCATTCAAGATGTTCTTTTTTTGCATGGGTTGAGCCTCCATTTTGCAATCGAACCTCCAAAATCATTAAAGGGCTAGTGAACTCAAGGTCTGTTCTTGAGATGAAAGTGAAGGCTATGAGAGAGGATGTGGCAGTGTATGAAGACTCACTGAAAGAAATGAATGAATCAGTTAAGGAACTCAAAGAAAGTCATGCCAGGGATGTTAAGAAGGTTTGGTTTGGTAGTCTTTTGTGGTGGTTGATCATCAGTTGGATGTTCTTTGTGGTGGTGTTTGCTAGTCTTTATGTGTTTATGTAGAAGGTTTGGTTTGGTAGTCTTTTGTGGTGGTTGATCATCAGTTAACTTAGGTAGTCTTTTGTAGTGGTTTATGTGTAAAAAAACTCTAATCTTTTGCTAGTCTTTTGTGGTAGGTTATAATATAAACAAATCTCATCTTTTGGTAACTGTAATGATGTTTAGAGAGTTAGTTTTGGTATTGTAATGTTGTGACTTTTTTATGATAATGAAATTATTATGGAAACAAGTATATTGTGTGTATTGTAGTGCTACATTTGACCCATTTGAATGAAGGTAAACTGTTACAATAGCATTTGACAGCAGTAAACATTTGACCCATTTGAAAACAATGTGCATTCAACCGTTACCCCATAATAGAATAATCTGGTGACCCATTTGACAGCAGTAAACTGCTACATCAGCAGCCATATTCAAACAACATTTGACCCATTAAAGAAGCACCCATATTTGACCCATTTGACAACAGTTTCTCAAAACAATGAGCAATCAATTGAACAAAATTAGATATCTAAGATATTAACCAAAACATGTTCAAATGACATTAAACCAACATGTTTCAACATTGTATCTGAACAAAATTAGATATTCTAAGTTAAAAACCATAACAAGTCAAACTTAAAGTCAACAGACACAAACTAAAACATGTTTCCAAAACATTAAACCAAAACATCTTCAATTTGCAGCCTTTCTTTTCTTGTTTCCTGGTTTTGAAGGTTCACCATGTGCAGCAGCAGGCTTCTTAGTGGTCTTCTTAACAGCAGCCCTTAGAGCAGTTGTCTTCTTTTTAGGAGCAGTTGTTGTCTTCTTCTTTGGAGCTGTTATGATAGGCTTATCCTTACCTGTTTACAACTAAAGGTTAAAATCCATACAAAAAAGTTAGTTACAACTAATACAAGTTAAGGCAAAGTAACCATAGCATCAATCAACTTCCCATTCAAACATTCACATAAATTGTTTAAAAGGACATCTGTCTTTGCTCTACATGCATGAAACTACATATATGTCATTTTTTGGAATTAAATTAAACAAGAAACTAATGAAACATTACCAGTAAAGTGACTTCTTGCCCAATGCTTAGGTGGAATCTGCCTTAACCATTGATGACATTCAGGGTTCATTAATTGGAGTTCCACCATCTTATCTTCAAACTCTTGAACTGTAGTTGCAGATGCTATAGACCACAATTGATCCTTAAAAGCCTGACCCTAAACTGAAGTTGCATATTCTGATTGATATGTATCAGACAATACCTATGTTCAGCTCTAGGGAATAGGTCCTCTATGGCTGGGATTAGGCCTTTTTGTTTGTCTGATATGATTGTTAAATTGGTTTTGACTATGTCATCCAAATCATCTTTAAGGATATCCAAAAACCAACCTTATTCCTAATGTCTTCAAACCTACCACCTTCTTCTGATTCAGAGGTCCCAAAGGAATCATTACTAAAACACTCATCTTCATCATCATTTTGATGTTCATGAACAAACTTTGTACATCACTTTAGGTACGTAATGGTCTTAACCCAAAATCTAAATCATGATAAGGAACTACATAATGATAGTGTAGAAGACCCACATCTTTAAACACAAGTGATTGTGCAATTTCATTCATCTCAGTTATATTAAAATGCTCCCTGTTAAGCAAATCAACATAATCACACTTACCATTCTCATAATCAATATCAGGAAATGCAGTAAACCCTCCACCGTAATAAATCTTCAAACAAAACAATTCTTCATAAAGACCTGGAAAGTAAATATTTTTATAAAAATCGTATTTTTTTCATAACTTACCATCAAACGAATATTACTAAAAAAATATTTCCATAAACGTCTTTATGATACTCGTCTTCAGGCTTTCTGATAATCCATGAAGTTAACATTTTTGACCTAACTGATGATCGTATTCGTGGAAGGAAGATGAAGGGTACAATGGTTCTCCAGGTTTTATGTGTTTGAATTCGTTTTGATTTTTTAATAATATTATGGGTATAAAGGCTTAAGAGATAAAAAGACCATAATACCCTCACGTGCAAATCACGTGAGGGCCAACTCAGTTAACTTTAAACGTGGTTAGTGCCTAATACCATACATTGAAACAAATTAGAACTTTAATACCTTAAGTGAAACAATAAAACCTTAATACCTTACATTGAAACTGGAAGGAAGCCATAAGGACTAACGGTGTAATTTTTTCAAAAATAAATAAAAAAAAGACCCTGATATGCCTCGTATTGGTCAATATGAGGCATATCAAAGCAACCACGTATTGGGTCTGATACTAGGATGAGAAGGAGTGATATGAGGACTAATTTGCTCATATAGACCTATATGAGGCATACTGATGTGTTTTTTTTACAATATATACCACCTACCCTCATATCACCTTCCAACCCTAGTATTGCCACCGATACGTGTATTAATATGGGTCGTATTGCCCAATATAACCCATATCAAGTCACCCCATATCACTTTTCAAGCCTAGTATTGGTACCAATAGTAAGCTTGATATGCCACGTAGTGCCCAAAACTAGGCATATCAATGTTTAATACTACTCATATTGCCCAATACTAGGAATATCAATGTGTTTTACTTTTTTTTTAAAATACAATATTATTGTTTAAAAATACTAAAATAACTTTAAAGATCCAAAAAAAATAAATAAAATAAAAATAAGTTTTATTGATTTAAACACTATTTTATAAAATTAGATGGTTTTGTTACAAATACAAGGCATCTTCAAAACCAACCAAAACAAAACCAAACAAAAAAAATATTTTTTTATAAAATAATGTTGGTAACAAAAAGTTGTAATTTTTTTAAAATAATATTGGACTGAATATAACTAATTTTTTGTTAATTTTTGGATTTTTTAAAGTTAATTTAGTATTTTTAGTTATTTAAAAACAATAAAAATAAAAATATATAAAAAATAATAAAAGACCCTAATATGGGTCGTATTTCCCAATATGACCCATATCTGGGCACCCCCATATCACCTTCCAAGCCCAGTATTAGTACCAATACTCGCTTTGACCATAGCCAGACGCTTTGGCCTTTTTTTTTAAAAAAAATTAATTTTTTTAATTCATTTTAAATACTTTTTATTGATAAAAAATAATTTTAATTCATTTTTAATTCTTTTAAGTTGTTTCCAATCCAAAAAAATTCGTTTGAGGCGTTTCGGTTAGTTTATTGCTTGTTTGTGTTTTTTGGTAGAAACATCTGAGTTTGTACAACTTTCATAAATTATTGTACGTGGTGCTCGAACTATACAGTCGATACCCATATTTTTTCAAAATACAAAATTTGCATGTCTAATCGATATGTTGGACTTCCGGACTCTATTTGGCGCGTTTCGAAATGTTTAATTGATTGTTGGTGGTTTTCAGAGGAACCCTTGTTTGATTATACTCGTGTTCATCCTTTAAACTTCGTTTGTGTTTTTTGGTAGAAAGGAACTACGTTGCAAATATAATAGTAATGCAAATAATAATAATAATAATAATGTAATAAGTTATGGTTTCAAAATACAAATTTTGAATGTTTAATTGATCAGATGTGTCTTCTGAAAACAAGCAACGAGCATCGGCTTGAGATAAAGTTTGATTAGCTTAAAATCAGATTCAAAATCTGGTTAATGCTCAAAGAAGTCAACCTTTGCTGACTCCTAGAAGTCTTGAAAACCAAATGACTTTTGCAAGATATGTGGCTTTAGTCCTTTACATAGGTTTGCCATAGGGACACTATTCATAAATAAAGAACATTAATTATAATCGGTTTCATCTTGTTTCTTGAGTTGAACTTTCCATGATCTACCTTTATCATCAAGGAGAGATATCTGTAAATGATGAAGTTCCTTATGAATGATGGGGATAAACCATTAGGAACAGTAATGATCGCTTTACAATGCCGAAAACGACCAATTACTCATTTACCTATAGTCATGGTGCATGCATTTAACTTCCGATGGATTTTTGAATACAAAATGACTTAATCGTACTTACTTGCATGAACAGTTGTTTGGAATTGTTTGGGAATATATTTTCTGATCAAAAAATCTATAACTTTTGCTTATTGGAATCTTGTACGATATCATCTCAGGTTGCCTTCATCGTTGACAGATATCTCTCCGATAACAGAAGCATTATCTTCAATGATTCTAAGAAACTTGAAGGAAGAGGTACCTTGAAGACTAGATCGGTGCAATCAGAATCTGAAGAGAAGTTATCATAATCATCATGCACTGGTACAGAATGGTGAATGAGCAGCTGAACATTATATTATAGTATTTAGTAGCATCAAACAAAACAAGGGTTACTTTTAGTTTAGATTTTGTTAGGGTTTTAAACAGAAAAGACGGAGGGTTAGTTATTACTTTTCCAGAGGGTCACTATTCATATATAAAGAACATAATTGGTTTCATCTTGTTTCTTGAGTTGAACTTTTCATGATCTACCTTTATCATGTCGGAGAGATATCTGTCAACGATGAAGGCAACTGAAACAACATATAAAAGCTGTCTGGATTCCTTCACGGAGATAAACAATTCAGAACAGTAACGATCGCTTTACAATGCCGAAAATGACTATCATGAATCTGGTATTAGTGATTGGAAACTCTAATGACAAAGCTTGTGTTGAGGGATAAAGCATTCAGAACAGTAACAATCGGCTTTAGTCCTTTATGTAGGTTTGCAAGGGGGTCACTATTCATATATAAGAACATTAATCGGTTTCATCTTGTTTCTTGAGTTAAACTTTCCATGATCTACCTTTATCATCTCTGAGATATATCTGTCAATGATGAAGGCAACCTGAAAAAACATTAAAAGTTGTCTGGATTCCTTTAGGGGGATAAACCATTCGGAACAGTAACGATCGCTTTACAATGCCGGAAACGACTATCATGAATCTGGTTTACGAGGAATGGGTTGAATGTGTGTGTTGAAACAAGGTATGGATATGGAGAACATGGAATGAGATGATTTTGTACAAAGATTCCATAACTGAACAGTTACTTTGCAAAAAGGTAGACCACACCACTAGACAACTGTTCAGTTAGGGATTTTTTGATCGGAAAATATATTCCCAAACAATTACAAATAACTTATGACAACCGGTAAAAATCCAGGTACTATCCGTACGAGTATAATAACTGTAAATACAATTGCATATGATGTGTTAGATTTGATATGGCAACAATTAGAAAATATTATCTCATATAAATATTGTGGTTTATTAGGAATTTTAGTGGTCCCATATCACATAGTGATAAATTACCGCGTTAAACCTTGGTGACAACCCGACTAACGGTAGAAAGTCTAGTTAAATCGTAATACGTGAATCGACATGACATGATTTTTTATGGATAAACATGATTACTTGAGAATAATTGAGGGATTAAAACGGTGATTTCCAAATTGTCCAAGTCTAGTAGTTGCGTGTTTTCGAAACTATGACGCGAAACTGAGACCCGGTACGATGGGGAAATCTCCAGTAGGACTTAGTTAGTCCGAAATGAATAATTTTTATTGGGGAATACTATTATTGGATAAAGGGATAAAAACCTTAAATATTTAATATTGTTGATTTTATAAAATGCTAGATTGTGGGTATAATGTTAAAGTTTTTATAAGAAAAATAATACACTCACACCCCCCCTCTCGTCCGCCCCTCCCCCTTTCTTTCACAACATTATGTTTTACTAATATTATTATTATTAATGATAATAATCACTTGCTATTAAAGTGTGCCATCCCAAGACACAACAATACCTACACTCTATCTCACTCTCTCTCACTCAAACACTCTTCCAAAAACCATCCATCTTCTTTCCTCTCCTCTCCCCAACCGAAAACCATCCCCATCCCCACTATTCTTTACATTTTGTTCATATTATCATCAAAATGTGCAAGATTACTTGAAGGTTTTAACCTCTTGGGTGATTAGAAGGTTTAAAGGTTCAAGAAATACAAGTTTTAGAAGCAAAAGCCCACAAGTTTCTTACAAAGGTGAGTACATAATCAAACTATAACAAAACTTTTATTATTTTCAGTTTTTAAGCAAGTATTCACTAACTAAACAAGGGTTTTCCAAACTAAAAATAATGGGGAAATGAAAGGAGAATGAGTATGTATGTGTTTGTATGTGTGCGTGAGTATGTATGTGTGGGTGTGTGTGACCATGTGTGTGTGCGTGTGCGTGTGTGTGTGTGTATGTAGGTATGAGTTCTTGTATTGTTTGATTTTTATTCTTGATGTGTGGATGATTAAGATCCTTTGTTTTTAGACTCATGCAATAGGATTAAAAGGATGATGATGAATCTGAAAAATAACTAAATATTAGTGAAATTACTAACTTAGATAAATGAGATTTGGATGGACTAAGTGAGATATGACTTATGGACATATATGGACTTGAAATGGACATTGTTATGGTGTAAATTTGGGATGATTATAAGTATAAACTCAGGTATGAATATAATAATATTTGGATAGATTTTATAAACCTAAATTAGTTTTGATAGGATCTACATGATTGGGAAACCTTGCACGTACGATCGGAACCCATTTTTCGGCTTAAAACGCAAAGAACTAAGCTTTAAAGGATAAATTTCTAAAGCTTATATAAAACAGGTTTTTAACACTTTTTTTGATGATAAATAAGGTATAATAAAGTTAACATGAAAGAACTAAGACAAAAACTTAAGAATATTTGTGAAAGACGCGTTAAAATGCACGATTTCGAAGAATTTGAACACTTGAAATGCATGCATATAGATCTGATGCATAATCAATATATAAGTGTAAAAAGTAGTATAATAATCACTAATCAAGGCACATTAGATGTTTACCTTGATAAGGGACGCTTACAGTACAAAACTATGCCCTAAAAGTCACCCAAAACGTGATTATAAGGCATAAAACGTTAACATGTTGTTGCAAAAGTAGAGCAGCAAAAATAGTTTTCTTACATGAATTATATGTATGTTTTATAACCTAGATAGAAACTATGGAAGGACTATAGGTTGACATGAGATATTGATAAGTGCTTGATGTGAAATACGTGTAAATATGTTCTAGTAAGCTATCAATGCTTAGGATTGAATTGCATGTTGGAACTAGTGGTTTAAATATGATATATGATGGTAATGTGATACCTTGAAAATGTATGTGAAGATTTAAATGTTAGATAAACCATACGATGTTTAAACTTGACCTTTCGTCACATGTCACCAATGGGGTTAATATGGTAAGGGATAACTAAAATTCGATATTATTGGTTTACAAAGTCGAAGTAATTTGGTGAATAACTTAATTAGACTTAGTATGGTTACTGAATTGGCCCTACGGTATGGGAGGTGAATAGGTGAAGGATTATAACCAGGATTGGAAAATACTCAGGATTTTTGCATTGAGGTGAGTTTCACGGCCCCTTTTCTTTTCAATGTTTTTGAACGTTTTTATAAATCGGGGGATTAACATGCTTGTATGATTCGTTAGACTATAAATATAGAACATTTTATGGCCTTAGGATTGTGCACCGGTGGGAAGGTTTTCATGACACCAGTGTCCCGGCAGGTTGACACACACTCCCAGCACTTCTTAATCATTAGCTCTTGGTCTAGAGCCGTTGTTTATGTTATAGATCTTTTGGGTTGACGCCCCCGTTTTCATGATTGAGTTTAGCCGAATCTGAATGAAAAATGAACATAACCTCCAAAAAGCTCCTCTTGGACTAGAGGTCACCACTGGAACAAAGTTATGGTTTGATTAGGAGCCTTAGGTTACATAATACCTGTAGATTTTTGCGAGTCTACTTGGTTCTATTTTAGTGATAATCGATCATACGTTACTATTAAACTTGAAAGTTTATTATTGCACTTAAACCTGTGAACTCGCCAACATGATGTTGATGTTTTTAAGCATGTTTTTCAGGTACCGATACGTAGGTTATTAGAGAGTGGTTTGGCTGGGCACTACGGTGGACATGATGTTGAGACCAAATGATATTATCTAAAACGATGTATTTATTTGTGTTTTGTAATACAATATTAACTTTAAATTTCGCTTCATCTTGGTAAAACGTGTTTTTCCTGTTTTTAACAACTTTCGTTAACCACGAAATTAAAACAATGTTTCATTAGAGGGTGTTAGTAAGATGTCCACACGTAACTTCATGTGATCCGCTAAAATTTGTGGTAACAACTTCCGTTACCCCACGACTTACTTTCCGCTGTGCGCTGTCGGGGTGTGACAGACACTCCAGTGTTGACGGGTGAGCCCGTGGCACGTACAGTAGCTACATTAGCAGCTAGAGGAGCTCGCACAGAGCACGCGATATCTTAGCTTCAGGAGAGGCAAGCATCCTTAGACAGGAGGACTGATACGCACAAGGCGGCCCGCGAGAAACAGCTAATTGGGCTCGAAATCGTCCAAGAGAGAACCGATAAAATCTTTCTGATAAAGGAACGTCTCAAGGTGGCCCATGACCGACAGAAAAGTTATGCGGATATGAGGCGTAAGCCTTTTGGAATTTCAAGTCAGTGATAGAGTTTTATTAAAAGTGTCACCTTGGAAAGGTGTTGCACGTTTTAGGAAGCGCGGAAAATTGAATCCTCGATACGTTGGTCCTTTCGAAATATTGGCAAGAGTAGGCCCTATGGCTTACAAGCCAAGCTACCGCAAGAGCTTAACGGGATACATGACATCTTCCACGTGTCAAATTTGAAAAAGTGTCTTTCCGATGAGACCTTTTATAATATCCAAATATTTATGGAGTTATATATTATATAAATACAAAATTTACTATGTTTGGATTTAAAAAAAAATTAGTTAAAAAAAATATATATTATTAATTAAATATATTGTAAGCTTCTTTTGTGAAGCATATGTCGTTCAAGAAGAAAAAAATAAAAATATAAAATTAATAATAAAAATAAATGAGTTATGTTAAATGTTAATTATAATAATCTTCTAGAAGTCAATAAAATTCCTTTGAGATATTCAAATCGCATCTTCTTTGCCGATAATATTGTTTTCTAATTCAAAATTTGACAATCCTTTCCTTTATCACTTGTAACAAATTTTGGCGAGTTGTCCGGGACTTTCAATCTCTTGTTTAATTCCCATTCAAGACTATAAATCCAATTGATGCTAATTCAATCCGAGCCAAAAAAAAAAATAGTTCGTCTCTCATCATTCCTTTCCGTTGTACATCACTCCGCACACCACCGCATTGGTTGCCACTATAAGTCACTTCGAGTTATCCGATCCCGATCTAGCGCCGCAATGATTTGATTTAGTCTAGTCGTTAGAAAGCTTGGATCGTAGTTCTCTGGTTGGATTCGTTCGGCAACTAAGGTACCAAATTGAACCCACTCCGAATTTAATATTAGACATACGGATTCTAGTTTCGTTTCGAACGTTCCCGGGACCAAGACTTCTAAATTGAAAACTGAACTCAAGTAAATGAGAACTTTGTAATAAGAAAATAAGAATATTTGCATGTTTCGTTTTGTCTAAAATGTAGAGCTCGATTGTTTTTGTGTTTCTATATTTGATAATGGGAGGACTTGACCAAGTTTGGAATGGGTTTCTGTCATCTTCTTTTCATGGAATGAATATAGGCATCAAATAGCATTTTGTATACTAACATATTTACATCCAGGTTGTATTATTGAGTCAAGGGTTATATTGAATTAGCTTTACAAATCTAAAAGTTAAACTAGATACTTTTCCAAATTAATATCCACCTGTTTCGATAATCTACGATTTGGAAATTTTAAGGCATAAATATTTAATTAGCATAACTCACATTTTAGATTGTATTTCCTCATACGTTTTCTATATGTGGATTTGTAAAACAAAATGTTTTATTTTATTTATTTTCAAGTTTAGGCATTTAATTAACTCGACGTGTCTTCGTTAAGCTTAGAACAATTGTCGTTAATTTTCAAAATTTATTTTGAGTAATGAAGTAGTTTATTTTGACTTAGTTTTGTCGCCGGGGACACTTCAACAAACAAGTAAAATTGATGTGGTTAATTTATCGTATAACTGATTTGGAAAATAACCGGATTAGGTTCGCGTACTCGTTGAAGACGTTTTGTTGGTTTTGCTTGCTTTGCTTATAAGGTACGGATTCTCTTTCTTGACATCATAGTATTTCTTTTATCATATCCGTCACTTTGTAGTGCGGATTTTGTCTGTTCGTTCGTTGTCTTAGATTCGTATTATAAGTTTGTTAAATTCGTTGTAGCATGCAATATACCCATTAATTTGTGATCATTGTTGCATGTTCCCGTTAATATTATTTTCGTTATCTTTAACTTATTTGCATGACCTTATTCTGTGTATTCGATCACCTGAGCAGTTTGTTTTGACTTGTCGTTTGGGCGTCAACGACATGGCACTTATCGTGACAGTGCGTAATAAAAGTTCACGGCGTTTCTAGATTGTGTTAGTGTAACACTTGGCCCCTAGAGGCGTATAGATCGATCTTAGCTTTGAGTTTGAGTTTGTTTTGTGGAGATTGGAATAATGGGTGTACGCCACGCTCACCATCTCATAGGTGCATAGACTAGCTATCTGTGTACCAGTTTGTCAGTTTGTTTTGGCTCATGGGTGGTTTCCGTTTGATGTGACTTAATTTATTGTTATCTATAGTCACGGAGTTTGATATCCATATATGTTCTGATATGTTTCTGATTTAGTTTCGATATGCTCTGTTACGTTTGAACTTGTCCCGAATGGGTGTCGGGTTACTTCATAAATTGTGTTCAACATTTGTTTCGGTATGGGTTTTGGGTTCGAGTTTAAATTATAGTTGTTGGGATTTCATATTTTTTTCCCTTCGTCCGTACTTTTCATGAACTGTTGATTTCTCCAATACTGGGCAATTTTTGGCTCAGCCGTATTTTTTTCTTTGTTTTGTTTGTCTTATGTGTTCGCAGGTAATCTGGGGAATCAGGGATGAGTGAGAGAGAAATGAAGTTCAAGACTTTTTCGTTTAAATTCGATAATAAAATTAATTAAGACTTAGGATTTTGTTCGGTTTATTTTGAGACTCTCGATTGTCTTTTCGACTATGTTTCTATTTTTAAATGGATTGTGTTTGGTTTTGATATCTGTAATAGTGACATTTCAACCTGTCCGGGTTGGGGGTGTGACAATTATGGTATCAGAGCCCAGGCTCTTTCCTGTAGAAAACTTAAACTTAAATAAATAAACCTGTGAGGTAATGGGTAGACGTTGGGTTAGGATTCCTCCTTGTCATTTTCCGCATAATATAAATGCTTTTCTCTGCTCACACGTATAACTTCCTTTCAGAATGGCTCCTAGACGTACGAACAACTCTAATGATGATGCTGAGGCTTCTGGTGACGTTCCTCTTGAGACTCTCGTCGCGAACGCTGTCAACGCAGCGATTGCTGGTTTGGTTCCTAACTTGATCCAACAACTGCAGCAGGCCAATGCTAATGCCAATGAAAATGCCAATGCCAATGCTAATGCGAATGCTAATGCTAACGCTAATGCGAACGCGAATGCCAATCCTCCTGATGGCATTCATGTCTGGCTGGAGCGTTTTCAAAAGCAAAAGCCAAAGTCTTTTAGTACTGCTGATACTCCGGTGGAAGCGGAGAATTGGATTGCCCATATTGAGAAGTTGTTTGAGGTTTTGGGAGTTGACGATGTTTTCAAAGTTAGGCTTGCTAGCTATAAGCTGGAGGACGATGCTCATCGTTGGTGGAAAACTCTAAAGAATGCTCGGGGAGGTGATAACTATGCTGCTACATTGCCATGGAATGACTTTCGTACACTGTTTTATCAGCAATACTTTACTGATGCTGACCGCAGCGAGTATTTGAGGGAGTATTCTACGATCATGCAGGATGACGACGAACCAATCATGGAATTTAAAGCTCGTTTCTGTCGCCTGGTGAGTTTTCTGGGCCCAACCGCTGGCACTCATGAGCAGCAAACCAATCGTTTCAAGTGGGCTGTGTGTGATCGGGATAGGAAATTTATCTTGAACCTTCGTTTTGCTGACATTAATGAGATTGTGGATGCGGTCAAGAATTTGGATAATGATAAGAAACACCGGGAGAAAGTTTTTGATGATAGTCGCAAACGGCCAAGGGAAAACAACCAGGGTAATTCTTCTACTCGTGATGGCGATGACCAATCTCGAGACCGTAGGCACCGTTCTGATAGGAATTATAACAATCAGAATCATAGGCCTGCACAAACTCAACAAAACCCGCCACCAAACCGTGACCCCCCTTGTGCCACTTGTGGGAAACCTCATAAAGGGGTTTGTCGTCGAGCTGCAGGACTTTGTTTCAATTGTGGAGATGCAGGACATATGGTTAGGGAGTGCCCTCATGTCAACCCTAGAGCTAATACAGGGGGAAACGCCACTAATGCCACAGGTATGGTTTTGGTTAAGTGTATATTTCGATAAACATGATATATGTGCTCTATTTGATACTCGTGCACCCATTATGTGGTAACACTTTCATTTGCTAAGTATTTGAAGTCTACGATATTTGCCTTAGAGTACCCTTTAGTTAATTTAGCCTTTGAGATATGCCACTGTTACTAATTATGTTTATAGAGATTGTCCAAATTAAATCGTGTCCATTATATATTTCATATGATTCTAGAAAACTTGCCATCTATTGTAGCTATCTGCATCCGTTTACGTACTCTGATATTCGATATGTGTGAATTTTGTATTATCTCATTCGAGTTTTAATCCGCTTCGTTCCCTCTTATCATTTCAAGAATTCGTAAATCTCTTTAGTATGTGACATGTTAGTATACTTTGTGACACTTGAAATCTGTTATATATAAATTTGCTTATTACTTGTGCATAACAATTTTGAGGACAAAATTTGTTTTTAGGGGGGTAAAATTATAATATCCAAATATTTATGGAGTTATATATTATATAAATACAAAATTTACTATGTTTGGATTTAAAAAAAAAAATTAGTTAAAAAAAATATATATTATTAATTAAATATATTGTAAGCTTCTTTTGTGAAGCAGATGTCGTTCAAGAAGAAAAAAATAAAAATATAAAATTAATAATAAAAATAAATGAGTTATGTTAAATGTTAATTATAATAATCTTCTAGAAGTCAATAAAATTCCTTTGAGATATTCAAATCGCATCTTCTTTGCCGATAATATTGTTTTCTAATTCAAAATTTGACAATCCTTTCCTTTATCACTTGTAACAAATTTTGGCGAGTTGTCCGGGACTTTCAATCTCTTGTTTAATTCCCATTCAAGACTATAAATCCAATTGATGCTAATTCAATCCGAGCCAAAAAAAAAAATAGTTCGTCTCTCATCATTCCTTTCCGTTGTACATCACTCCGCACACCACCGCATTGGTTGCCACTATAAGTCACTTCGAGTTATCCGATCCCGATCTAGCGCCGCAATGATTTGATTTAGTCTAGTCGTTAGAAAGCTTGGATCGTAGTTCTCTGGTTGGATTCGTTCGGCAACTAAGGTACCAAATTGAACCCACTCCGAATTTAATATTAGACATACGGATTCTAGTTTCGTTTCGAACGTTCCCGGGACCAAGACTTCTAAATTGAAAACTGAACTCAAGTAAATGAGAACTTTGTAATAAGAAAATAAGAATATTTGCATGTTTCGTTTTGTCTAAAATGTAGAGCTCGATTGTTTTTGTGTTTCTATATTTGATAATGGGAGGACTTGACCAAGTTTGGAATGGGTTTCTGTCATCTTCTTTTCATGGAATGAATATAGGCATCAAATAGCATTTTGTATACTAACATATTTACATCCAGGTTGTATTATTGAGTCAAGGGTTATATTGAATTAGCTTTACAAATCTAAAAGTTAAACTAGATACTTTTCCAAATTAATATCCACCTGTTTCGATAATCTACGATTTGGAAATTTTAAGGCATAAATATTTAATTAGCATAACTCACATTTTAGATTGTATTTCCTCATACGTTTTCTATATGTGGATTTGTAAAACAAAATGTTTTATTTTATTTATTTTCAAGTTTAGGCATTTAATTAACTCGACGTGTCTTCGTTAAGCTTAGAACAATTGTCGTTAATTTTCAAAATTTATTTTGAGTAATGAAGTAGTTTATTTTGACTTAGTTTTGTCGCCGGGGACACTTCAACAAACAAGTAAAATTGATGTGGTTAATTTATCGTATAACTGATTTGGAAAATAACCGGATTAGGTTCGCGTACTCGTTGAAGACGTTTTGTTGGTTTTGCTTGCTTTGCTTATAAGGTACGGATTCTCTTTCTTGACATCATAGTATTTCTTTTATCATATCCGTCACTTTGTAGTGCGGATTTTGTCTGTTCGTTCGTTGTCTTAGATTCGTATTATAAGTTTGTTAAATTCGTTGTAGCATGCAATATACCCATTAATTTGTGATCATTGTTGCATGTTCCCGTTAATATTATTTTCGTTATCTTTAACTTATTTGCATGACCTTATTCTGTGTATTCGATCACCTGAGCAGTTTGTTTTGACTTGTCGTTTGGGCGTCAACGACATGGCACTTATCGTGACAGTGCGTAATAAAAGTTCACGGCGTTTCTAGATTGTGTTAGTGTAACACTTGGCCCCTAGAGGCGTATAGATCGATCTTAGCTTTGAGTTTGAGTTTGTTTTGTGGAGATTGGAATAATGGGTGTACGCCACGCTCACCATCTCATAGGTGCATAGACTAGCTATCTGTGTACCAGTTTGTCAGTTTGTTTTGGCTCATGGGTGGTTTCCGTTTGATGTGACTTAATTTATTGTTATCTATAGTCACGGAGTTTGATATCCGTATATGTTCTGATATGTTTCTGATTTAGTTTCGATATGCTCTGTTACGTTTGAACTTGTCCCGAATGGGTGTCGGGTTACTTCATAAATTGTGTTCAACATTTGTTTCGGTATGGGTTTTGGGTTCGAGTTTAAATTATAGTTGTTGGGATTTCATATTTTTTTCCCTTCGTCCGTACTTTTCATGAACTGTTGATTTCTCCAATACTGGGCAATTTTTGGCTCAGCCGTATTTTTTTCTTTGTTTTGTTTGTCTTATGTGTTCGCAGGTAATCTGGGGAATCAGGGATGAGTGAGAGAGAAATGAAGTTCAAGACTTTTTCGTTTAAATTCGATAATAAAATTAATTAAGACTTAGGATTTTGTTCGGTTTATTTTGAGACTCTCGATTGTCTTTTCGACTATGTTTCTATTTTTAAATGGATTGTGTTTGGTTTTGATATCTGTAATAGTGACATTTCAACCTGTCCGGGTTGGGGTGTGACAATTAAATTGTAACAGTACCGATTTCTGAGAAGATTAACATGGACCATTGTATGACACCCTAGGCAAATCCCACATCGGCCGTGGCCAGGAGAGATCCTTGGTTCATAAGTAATCCAAAGCCTCTTAAATCACCAACGCGTTTTGGGCTTAATGTTAGTGGATGAGAGGAGAACTCCACAGTTAAGCGTGCTCAGGTGGGAGTAGTACTAGGATGGGTGACCTCCTGGGAAGTCTCCACCAGGGCAACCAAAAACAAATCCGTGAGCTTCTGGATGGGCAACCCATCGGGAGCAAAGCGGACAATATTGGTGGTGAGAGAGGCCGGATGTTACAAATGGTATCAGAGCCACTCCTGTGCCGTTCGGGATGGTGGGGCAAACCTCATCGAGGACGATGAGTCCCTAAGGGGGGGTGATTGTAACAGTACCGATTTCTGAGAAGATTAACATGGACCATTGTATGACACCCTAGGCAAATCCCACATCGGCCGTGGCCAGGAGAGATCCTTGGTTCATAAGTAATCCAAAGCCTCTTAAATCACCAACGCGTTTTGGGCTTAATGTTAGTGGATGAGAGGAGAACTCCACAGTTAAGCGTGCTCAGGTGGGAGTAGTACTAGGATGGGTGACCTCCTGGGAAGTCTCCACCAGGGCAACCAAAAACAAATCCGTGAGCTTCTGGATGGGCAACCCATCGGGAGCAAAGCGGACAATATTGGTGGTGAGAGAGGCCGGATGTTACACCTTTATTATCCCTGCCGATGAAATCCACATTGACGATAAGCTTCACTTTATTGAAGAACCAGTTGAAGTGACTGACCGAAAGGTTCAGAAGCTTAGGCGTAGTAGGATCAAGTTGGTCAAGGTGCGATGGAATGCCAAACGTGGTCCAGAATACACTTGGGAAAGATTGGATCAAATGAAGCGCAAATATCCTGCTCTATTCGAGAAGACCCCTGAGCCGAAGAACTTGAAGTGAATTCCGGGACGGAATTCTCTTAACGGGGGGAGAATGTGACAACCGGCAAAATTAAGGTAATTCCATACTAATTAATTATTCGTAATTAACATAATTAAGTGCAATTTCGTGCTAATTGTTTTAACTAAGCCTTAGAGAATAGCAAATTCCCCATAAGATGCATAGGAATGCACATGTCTAATGTGGAAGCACGACGGAAACACGTGCAATTAAACTTGTCCGGAACGGACGTTGGTGATTACCCGATAACGATTAAATAACTGAAAACGATCCCGAAAACCCGGGATATGAAATAAAGGGAATTTCCATGAAATATTATGTGTTTTGGAACTCCAAAACCATATGTGCAAACTCCAAACACAAATCTCCCGGTAATGAATAAAGTGCGCGTATCACACCTGATGCGGGCGAAACTTATAAATTCACCCAATAAAAGCCTAAATAACTTACCAATACCTAAAATAACTTATATTTAAGAGTAATAGAGAGTCAATTATATGTCCGGAATACCTTGTAATAAACACGTGATAAAACCCCGAAAATCCTAACCGAAACAATTAAGGACTAACTAATATAGTTAGGAGATATTTTTAAAAGATGGTAGGACCCACCCAAAGGCCTTTGGCCGTTTTTCTTCAAGGTGGCTCAAGCCACCAACTTGTCCCAAAAAGTACATGACAAAACATGGATGTTTAAGCATGCTTATGGTTTAATATTCTAATAAATTTAATCACATGTGAGAATTGTTTTAAAAACCATGTTAACCTCACATAATACATCCACACAACAATTTCCTTCTTATAACAACCTACGGCCACAATCCTTTCACCATAATCCCTTTTGTTTTTTGTTTTTTTGTTTTTTTATCAAACACTCCCTAAAATCACATCCTTTACATACCATAATCAAGTGTGTACAAAAAGCTTGGAGCTTAACCATATTAGGGGTGTTCAAAAATATCCGAATCCGGAAATCCGATCCGAAATATCCGATATCCGAATCCGAAACTATCCGAAAAACCGGATATCCGAAATTTCGGATATCCGAAATTCGGATATCCGAAATTTCGGATATCCGAGTTTTTGGATTCGGATTCGGATAGTGATTTTGAAAATTTTCGGATATTTCGGATATCCGAAAATATCCGAAAATTTATAAAAAATTTTTATCGGATATCCGAAATATCCAAATATCCGAAAATATCCGAAAATATCCGAAAAGTATCCGAAAGTATCCGAAAATATCCGAAAATATCCGAAAAGTATCCGAAAATATCCGAAATATCCGAAAATATCCGAAAAATATCCGAAAATACATCCGAAAATATCCGAAAAATATCCGAAATATCCGAAAATTTATATATAAAACATATAAAATAAAATATATTATAATAAAATCGGATTTTCGGATATCCGAATCACTATCCGATCGGATATCCGAAATTCGGATATCCGAAATTTCGGATACGGATTCGGATAGTGAAATCAGCTATCCGAAAATTCGGATATCCGAATTTTCGGATATCCGGTTTTGAACACCCCTAAACCATATGAAGACACACTTAAGCCCCATTTTCACTTGAGTTTGAGTCTTCCCTAGCCTTGTGCTAGTGGTAAGTTTCTTAATCTTGCTTCTTGTTTATGTATATTTTTATTTAAAATGTGTTAGAAGCAAGTTGTACATGGGTTATGATAATGAACTTGCACATAATAAAACATATGTTTTACAAGACTAAAATTTGAGTGTTAACATTTATTAATGGGTCGTGAGTTTAGTGGACATTGTCATTGTCTTTATTAGTTAAAAGTGTAACATAATCTTACATGTTTTAAAGATTCTTAAATAATATTTAACAAGAGTTTTGGTCATGAGACAAAATATGTTTTTACTAGTTTAACAAAACTTTATAAAAATACCCATATGGCCGAAACTTTGCTGGAAAATGTTAGAGTTTTATAGTTTTTTTGTTAACATATACATGTGTTGGAAGGTGCTTTGTGTAGTTTTTATAAAAATAACTTGAACAAGTTTAAAATGGTTTTTATCATCATAATATAACCATCTAGAATACAATAACATGATGGAACTTAAAAATATTACAAGATATAAAAACTACTTCTTCAAAGACACTAACTTTGAAGTACCAAAAATGTACATATTGGACGTTATGGACTTAACACACAAAATATACCTATAATTAACCTAAATAATACTATATTTGACTATTTTTAGTGTTGGAACATAAAAATAATTCATATGGACAAAGTTGATAAAAACAAGTTTACAAGTTTAGTGTAAAATTGTCACTTTTGAAAGATCAAGGTAGAAAATGTAACTCTTTGAAAGTTGAAGAAATTACTTTGTAACTTTAAAAGTTGAACGACATAAAATGTCATTTTAGAAACTTAGAGCTAAAAATGTGACTTTGAAAAGTTAAGTGTTAAAAATGGAAGATGACAACTTTCCAAGGTTGTTTTGTGAAAAACTAGTAATCTTACAAAATATATTTTTGTGTAAAAATGTATTTTTATAAAATAAGGTTTTATAAAAATAGAGATTACCAAACTTGTTAGAAAAATATAAGAACAAAAGTTTTTATAAAAATTTGGTAACTTAAAGACTTGGTAAAATTTTGTATAAAAATGAACACTTTGGTATATATGGGAATATAAAAGTGTTGGAATATTTTGTTATAAATAATAAAGTCTTGCTTTTGAAATTAAAATTGTTATTTATAAAATTTCCAAGTAAAATATGTAGAAATTAAAGATTGATTAATTTCAAGAAAACATATTGTTGGGAACTTAAGAAAAATAACAAAAGTATATATTTTGGAAGTAGGAAAAATAATATTTCGACGACAAGTATTTATTCCTACAAAAATATATATAAACAACTTGTGTATTTCGGGACATGAAAATATATAAATACAAGTGACCAATGTAACGTATTTATATCACGACGTGTTAACGGACTAAATGTAAAAACAGACGAATAAGTATATATTGTATAACTTCCCACAAGATACGTATATATGTTATTGCGTCGAAATGTGAAAATGAAAACATATATTTTTTTGAACTAAAGTATATAACTTGGGTGAAAATACATAACACTTTCCTAAGTGTTGAAAATATATTCATGGGAGAATTAACGTAAATAATCTACCACGATTACACGTTTAAAGCAAGTATAAGAACTTGACAATCTTCGGCCCGACAAGATCCTAGTAAATTTATTTAATGGGAAAGTAAATATACGGTAAAGTGAGTCGAGTCGAGTGTTGAGAATGTAATGTTGATCGACAAGATCCTAGTATAATTATTTAATGGGAAAATAATTATACGGTAAGGTGAGTCGAGTCGAGAATGAAGTAAAACAAGTTACTTAATACAAGAATATAAGCGTAACTTATATCAAGGGTAATCCATCATCAACGAACCTAGGATACACGTTTAATTAGACGGGGAATCAAACTAAATAGTGGTGTTGGGAGTTGGGCGTACAACTTGCCGAAACACGCGCGCTATGGACCTAGTGATTTATACGTCTAGGACCTTCGTAGGTTTTTGACCTTGGACGAGCTATTCTCTGAGTTGGATTGCTTGCTTTGCTTGAGGTGAGTTTCCCGGCCCCATTTTACTATTTTTACTTTTCGGGGGAAAGATATGTTAGGGAAATATGTGATATTAGGGATGACCTCGGGACGGTATTGGTACCGACCGATACCGATTCCGAAAATACCGATCCCGAAAACTCTCAAAACCCAATACCGATACCGAAAACATACGGTACGGTACGGTATCGGTTCGGTATCGGTACGGTACCGGTATGGTATCGGTATTTTGCCTTAAAATACCGATACCATACCGATCCTATACTGATACTGAAAATACCGAATACCTCTAAATGTGAATACCGATACCGAACACCCTCGGTTCGGTACGGGATCAGTTCGGGATCGGTATCGGTTCGGTATTCGGTACAATATGCTCATCCCTATGTGATATGTCAAATACTTGAGTTTGTTGTTCGCCATACGGGGTGACTCCTCGTTACTGTAACCATTTATTCGTGTGTATGTATGAAATCGAAAACCGAAGGAATATTTGGATAGTACTATTGGTGTCTGACAAGGCTCACCCCTAATCGATAGGGTCGATTTATGCAACTGTGTATGCCAGGGGTGCACGTATTCTGAACTAAGTTGTTATTTTCCGTGAGACAACTATAAGCGAGGCATTATTAGTCTTGGTTTTGTTATGGGCTCAAGTAGATTGTAGGAACTTGCAACTCCTATAATGGTCACTACTTGTGTTTATTTCCCAAAAATGTTATTATTAAAATTATTTTAAATTAAAACCTATGGACCCACCAATATTTATATATTGACAATTTTTAACATATCTTTCAGGTAACTGATTGCTGGAAGTTCACATGGCTATGGCGGTAGGGATCATACAAGCGTCAGAATCTTTTGGGGGGTTTCGCTCTTATTTTCCACGGGTTCGGATATAGTTGAGAAACCTTAACTTTTGTTTAAACTATGGTTGTTAAAAGATGTGTGTGAAACTTGAAACTACTTTTCGACGTATAAATAAATGATCCTTTTCTTAATTACTTGTAGTTTGTGTTAATCTTGGTTTAATACTCTTCGAACGTCGCGCCACGAGTTTCCGCCATTGGCGTGGTGTGACAGAAGTGGTATCAGAGCCAAGGTTATAGCGAACTAGTATTTTAAAATCTAGACTATAACCAGTTTGGTTCGAGGAGCAAAGTTTTCTAAAAACTTAAAACGCAACAAAGTAATTTTTAGAAAAGAAAGGAAAATTTGTAAATAGGGAGATTCCGACCGAACTAGCCATGATTGTCAATATATGTTAGATTAGAAATATAAGTTAGGAATGTTGTGTTAGATGTAGGCCTAACTTTCTAACTAAATTGATGACTTATATATATGTAGTACGGTTCTTTTGCCAGGATATGTCTATTGCGAGTCACACACTACCGGTCCCTAGTTTCGATAATAGTCTCCAGATTGTGGATGCGATCCCAGCTGTGCTAGTCGAGGTGGTGAACCTCGATCCCTAGGAGGACCCCACCAAGATGGATGGCGCCATGGAGCCCCAAGCTGCCGCGGAGGTTGAGGGCGGAGAGGATACTGAGGATGCTGACCCTAGTGAGGAGGAGGAAGAGGAGGACCCGTCAATGGATGAGTCCGAATCTGACTCTGACTTTGTTACCTCAACGGCCGCTGCTGCCGGCGAGCCGATTGCTGATGCCCCACCCGCTGATCCACCTGTTGTCCCACCTCCTGTTGCACCCCTACCACCACACCCTATCCCAAGCGTTATGGATTTTCCCCTTGGATGTAGAGGCCATATTCACCCAGCCCCTGCCACGTCTCAATCTGCTGAGTCCCCCTTTGATCGACGCGCCCATGTCGATCACGAGTCTCTCCCTGCTCCCTGCATCCCTGTCCCTCCGGGCATGAGACTTGTGTCTTATGTTCGGCGGAGGTCTGTCGGATTTTTAGATAGCAATTCGGACGATGAGGCGTCGGTGGCCTCTGTGGAGCACGTGTTACTACCCGCGTACGTGCCATTGATTGGTTCTAGGCTTGTAGCGCCCACCCTTACCCAGTTGTGCTTGGATTACCAGCCATTTCTACCGAGCCCCCTATGCCTGTAGTACCCATCCCACCCCCAGACCATGTCAAGCCCACTGCTCCTGTTTCTGATGATGTGCCAGTCGCACCCTCAGTCCCTGATACCCACCGCGAGCCATCGCCCCACGATGAGCCAGTATCTGCCGGGCGCGTGATGGAGGGTAGCCTTGCCCGCAGCTCCGAGTTGGGGAGGGCAGGTGTGCAGGCCTACTCAACCAGCCCAGACACCCCGGTCACCCTATGTCCCGAGCCAGTGACTACCATCCATCCACCTATTAACCCACCAGCTGAGCCACTCGTACCACCCCAGGTAGCCACCTACACCATGATCCAACCTGTCCCCACGGTCCCCATGCCCCCACCCCCATGCTGTATACACTAGGCACGGGTGACCCATACCTGATGGACTCCCGCATTACCCATGGGGCGTCTCCCGCGCCTCAACCCTTTACACCTATGCCCTACCCCATACCTGATATTGTCGGCCTTTCCCAGCCGGCATACCCTGACTTACCTGGGCCATCCCAGCCTTACGGAGTGGCCCCACTCCTTGGACATGCACAGATTACCCTAACCACCCTGGAGAGGGATTTCCAGGCATTGGCTGATACGGTGCAGCGCACCGTCACTCACATGGACTACTAGGCCCGTGTGATGTGGGCCCGTATCATCGATGCCTGAGACGCACTCGCCGGCTACGCCGACGAGCTTCTCCGCATGGATGCCATGCGAGGTATCACGGGCGAGAGTCACTTCGCCTATAGGCAGAATTTATATGACCGCATTACAACCATCAGTATGTCCATCAGTCTGAACGCACCTCAGTATCAGTACCCGCCACCCCACCTCAGTCGGGCAGCGACGCATCAGCTACATGAATCTTCAGCGAGGAGATAGCATTATGGATGTACATTATTAGCCAGGATGTAGTACTAGTGGTACTTTTGCATTTTACCTAGGTGGGCTGGTTGTGCCAGCTTATGTTATGGTATTTTGTTACATTTCAAACGATGTTTAAGGGATGTTGTGACCCTTGGTCTTGTTATTGTTGAAACAAATGTTGTACTCGTTGCTTGAAATTAATGAAAATCATATTATTATGGTAAAATATGTTGTTATTACATTATACATCCTGTGATTGATTATGATGAGTGTTTACTCTATATATTGTGATTATGAGATTGTATTGTGATGATATGTTATCGATTATATATGCGTTGTGATGTTACTTGTGTGTTGTGCGTGACAATATTTGGATGAATATTGGTCGGATTAACCTTTAATATTCGTTATTGAAGTTAATGGCACCTACCACAAGGAGTAACTCCAGCCATGAAGGTTTGCCCACGACCCCTGCCGAGTTGGAGTAGATGATCTCCGAACGAATCGCACTAGCTATAGGGGAACGAGATGTGGCACTCACTGACGGACCATGAGATCGTACTGGGAGTGATTGCCGTGATCGGTCCCCCATTGGTAAGTGATCTAAAATGAATTGAAATGTCGGGATGTTGTCTCGATGCTTCTTTCACGTAATAACATATCTTCGTATTATTTCAGAAACTGCTTCTCGTGAGTGCGGTTGCACATTCAAGGCATTCTTAGACCACAAACCCATCAATTTTAATGGGGCTGAAGGCTCCGTTGGCCTAGTTAAGTGGTTTTAGAAGACTGAAGCGGTCATTCGCATCAGTGGTTGCACTCCCAGGCAATCCGTGATGTACTCCACCAACTTGTTTCTTGATTATGCTCTCACTTGGTGGAATAGCCAGGTCCAATCTTTGGGTGACAATGTGGCATACTCTCTATCCTGGTTAGAGCTGAAAGAACTCATGATCTCTGAGCACTGCCCCGTGAGCGAAATCTAGAAACTTGAATCTGAGTTCTGGAATCTTACTATGATCGGTTCAGATGTTGCTGGTTACACGTCCAGATTTCATGATCTCTCTAGATTGGTTCGCCGGTTGGTTACGCCGGAAAACAAGAAGATTGAAAGGCATCTCTATGGGTTGGCACCCCAGATTCGCAGAATGGTCACATCATCAAAGCCTACTACCATGCGTGAGGCTATTGACCTTGCTTTGAGTCTCACTGAAGATGCCATCCGTATGGTCACATTGGTGAGAAAGGTTTATGGTTTGAAGATTTCTGATGAGAAGAGTGTAGAGGGGAAGAATTTGGGTTCTAGTTCTGGTTCTGGTTATGCTGAGCAGTCAAATCGCTCTAGCTTTGGGAAGCAAAAAAGGAATGAGGGAAAGAAGGATGGGTCATCTGGGAACCGAAGCAAGAAGGGGAAGGGGTATGTTGATATGGGTCGGGCGAATGAAAGGAAGACATGAAACCAGGGAAAGAAAAATGATGTTGCTTGCTGGAACTGCCGCCGTACGGGGCACAAAGCTGAGGATTGTAGGGCCGGAGCGCCCAAGACTGGGGAAGCGAGGCCATGCTTCGCATGTGGATCACTTGAGCATTGGAAGAGGGAGTGCCTAAAGCTGAAGAACCAGGCACGCGGACGGGCATTTGTTATCGGTGCTGGTGATGCACGCCAAGACCCTAACGTGGTCACCGGTATGTTCCCTCTTAACAACCATTATGCTTCTGTTTTATTTGATACTGGTGCCGATTTTAGCTTTGTATCTGTTGATTTTATGCGATTACTTGGGTTGAAAACTAGTAAGCTAGATACACCTTATTTTATAGAAATGGCTAATGGTAAAATCATAGAAACGAGTGAAGTGGCGAAGGATTGTTAGTTGGATCTTTGTGGACACGAGTTTAGTATTGATCTCTTACCGGTAGTCTTGGGTAGTTTGACGTAGTCGTTGGTATGGATTGGTTATCTACACATCGCGCCATCGTTGTTGTGACGATAAAATAATTCCAGTTCCTCTCGCGAGTCGTGAAACTCTTTCGATACAAGGGGAAAGGTGTGGAACGCCATCAGGATTATTACATGCATGATGGCTCAGAAGTGCTTGAGGAAGGGTTAGTGCATTCTTGGCACATGTGGTAGATAAGAAGGCTGACGAGCGGAAACTTGAGGATATTCCAATTATGAGAGAATTTCCTGATGTGTTCCCTGAAGATTTGCCGGGGTTCCACCTCCTTGACATGTTGAATTTCGTATTGATCTCGTTCCTGGAGCTACTCCTGTAGCGTGATCACCATATCGCTAGCTCCATCCGAAATGCAAGAACTATCTAATCAATTGCAGGAATTATTGGATAAAGGTTTCATAAGACCGAGTTTCTCACCTTGGGGAGCTCCTGTCTTATTCGTGAAGAAGAAAGATGGCACTTTTCGTATGTGCATCGATTATCGTGAGTTGAACAAATTAACCATCAAGAATTGTTATCCTCTCCCCAGGATCGATGATTCGTTTCTGGGATCTAGCTTTTACTCCAAGATCGATCTACGATCCGGTTACCATCAACTTTGTATCCAAGAGAAGGATGTGCCAAAGACTACTTTTAGAACTCGTTACGGTCATTATGAGTTCTTGGTGATGCCGTTTGGTTTAACCAACGCTCCTGCAGTTTTCATGGACTTGATGAATCGTGTATGCAAGCCTTACTTGGATAAATTCGTAATCGTATTCATCGATGATATATTGATCTCTTCTCGCACCAAGAAAGATCATGAAAATCACCTTCGTTTGATTTTGGAGTTATTACGCAAGGAGAAGCTATATGCCAAATTATCGAAATGTGACTTTTGGATTCGGGAGGTTCATTTCTTAAGCCACATGGTGAATGTGAAAGGCATACATGTTGACCCCGCAAAGATCGAGGCAATCAAAAATTGGGAGGCGCCCAAAACTCCTACCGAAGTTCGACAATTTCTTGGCCTTGTGGGTTACTATAGAAGATTCATCAAGAATTTTTCTAAGATAGCACAGTCCTTGACCATGCTTGCCCAAAAGGATAAAAAGTTCGAGTGGACTGAAAAACAAGAGTCGGCCTTCCAATTGTTGAAGGATAAGTTATGTGGTGCACCCATACTATCACTTCCTGATGGTACTGAGGATTTTGTGGTCTACTGTGATGCTTTGGATCAAGGGTTGGGTTGCGTGTTGATGCAGCGGGAAAAAGTGATTGCATATGCGTCCAGACAATTAAAAGTCCATGAGAAGAATTACACTACACATGATTTGGAATTGGGTGCGGTGGTATTGGCTCTCAAAATTTGGAGGCATTATCTTTATGGCACTAAGTGCACGATCTTCACGGATCACAAGTGTTTGCAACACATTTTTGACCAGGAGGACTTGAATATGCGACAACGGCGATGAGTTGAATTATTAAATGATTATGACTGTGAAATAAAATACCATCCCAGTAAGGCGAACGTCATAGCGGATGCCTTAAGTTATAAGGAACGGGTTAAGCCATTACATGTCCGATCTTTGGGTTTGACTATTCACACGAATCTGACGAAATGGATTCGTGAAGCCCAACTAATGCGCTTAATTCAGAGAATGTGAGGAAGGAAAGACTTCGAGGAATGGTTGATTCATTGGAGCCTAAGGTGGATCGAGCTCTATATTTCATGAATAGAGTTTGGGTACCTTTATATGGTGGTTTACGTGAGCTAGTATTGGCCGAAGCTCACAGCTCTCGATATTCCGTTCATCCTGGAGTGGATAAAATGTTCCACGACTTGAAGGAACATTATTGGTGGCCGAATTTCAAGAGAGACATAGCGGCTTATGTTGCGCATTGCCTAACTTGTTCCAAAATTAAAGCCGAACACCAAAGGCCGTTTGGTTTACTCCAACAACCAGAAATTCCCGAATGGAAATGGGAACAAATTTCCATGGATTTCATTACTAAATTGCCCAAGATATCGAGCGACCATGACATGATTTGGGTGATTGTTGATCGATTGACAAAGTCCGCACATTTCCTTCCAATCCGCGAGATGGAAAAATTGTAAAAATTGACTCGTATGTATATCAAGGAAGTGGTGTCAAAATATTACAAGATATAAAAACTACTTCTTCAAAGACACTAACTTTGAAGCACTAAAAATGTACATATTGGACGTTATGGACTTAACACACAAAATATACCTATAATTAACCTAAATAAGACTATATTCGACTATTGTTAGTGTTGGAATATAAAAATAAATCATATGGACAGTGTTGATAAAAACAAGTTTACTAGTTTAGTGTAAAATTGTCCCTTTTGAAAGATCTAGGTAGAAAATGTAACTCTTAGAAAGTTAAAGGAATTATTTTGTAACTTTAAAAGTTGAAGGACATAAAATGTCATTTTAGAAACATAGAGCTAAAAATGTGACTTTGGAATGTTAGGTGTTAAAAATGGAAGATGACAACTTTTCAAGGTTGTTTTGTGAAAAACTAGTAATCTTACAAAATGTATTTTTGTGTAAAAATGTATTTTTATAAAATAAGGTTTTAGAAAAATAGAGATTACCAAACATGTCAGAAAAATATAAGAACAAAAGTTTTTATAAAAATTTGGTAAATTAAAGACATGGTAAAATTTTGTGTAAAAATGAACACTTTTGTATATATGGGAATACATAAGTGTTGGAGTATTTTGTTATAAATAAGAAAGTCTTGCTTTTGAAATTAAAATTGTTATTTATAATGTTTCTAAGTAAAATATGTAGAAATTAAAGATTGATTAATTTCAAGAAAACATATTGTTGGGAACATAGGAAAAATAACAAAAGTATATATTTTGGAAGTAGGAAAAGTAATATTTCGACGACAAGTAGTTATTCCTACAAAAATATATATAAACAACATGTGTATTTCGGGACATGAAAATATATAAATACAAGTGACCAATGTAACGTATTTATATCACGACATGTTAACGGACTAAATGTAAAAACAGACGAATAAGTATATATTGTATAACTTCCCACAAGATACAATTGTGTCGAAATGTGAAAATGAAAACATATATTTTTTTGAACTAAATTATATAACTTGGGTGAAAATACATAACACTTTCCTAAGTGTTGAAAATATATTCATGGGATAATTAACGTAAATAATCTACCACGATTACACGTTTAAAGCAAGTATAAGAACTTGACAATCTTCGGCCCGACAAGATCCTAGTATATTTATTTAATGGGAAAGTAAATATACGGTAAAGTGAGTCGAGTCGAGTGTTGGCAATGTAATGTTGATCGACAAGATCCTAGTATAATTATTTAATGGGAAAATAATTATACGGTAAGGTGAGTCGAGTCGATAATGAAGTAAAACCAGTTACGTAATATAAGAAAATAAGCGTAACTTATATCATGGGTAATCCATCACCAACGAACCTAGGATACACGTTTAATTAGACAGGGAATCATACTAAATAGTGGTGTTGGGAGTTGGGCGTACAACTTGCCAAAACACGCGCGCTATAGACCTAGTGATTTATACGTCTAGGACATTTGTAGGTGTTTGACCTTGGACGAGCTATTCTCTGAGTTGGATTGCTTGCCTTGCTTGAGGTGAGTTTCATGGGCCTATTTTACTATTTTTACTTTTCGGGGTAAAGATATGTTAGGGAAATATGTGATATGTCGAATACTTGAGTTTGTTGTTCGCCACACGGGGTGAGTCGTCGTTACTGTAACCATTTATTCCTGTGTATGTATGAAATCGAAAACCGAAGGAATATTTGGATAGTACTATTGGTGCCTGACGAGGCATTATTAGTCATGGTTTGGTTATGGGCTCAAGTAGACTGTAGGAACTTGCAACTCCTATAATGGTCACTACTTGTGTTTATTTCCCAAAAATGTTGTTATTAAAATGATTTGTAAATTAAAACCTGTGGACTCACCAATATTTATATATTGACGATTTTTAATATATCTTTCAGGTAACTGATTGCTGGAAGTTCACATGGCTAGGGTGGTAGGGATCATTCAAGTGTCAGAATCTTTTTTTTTGGGGGGGGGGGGGTTTCGCTCTTATTTTCCAAGGGTTGGGATATAGTTGAGAAACCTTAACTTTTGTTTAAACTATGGTTGTTAAAAGATGTGTGTGAAACTTGAAACTACTTTTCGACGTATAAATAAATGATCCTTTTCTTAATTACTTGTAGTTTGTGTTATTCTTGGTTTAATACTCTTCGAATGTCACGCCACGTGTTTCCGCCATTGGCGTGGTGTGACAGAAGTGGTATCAGAGCCAAGGTTATAGCGAACTAGTATTTTGAAATCTAGACTATAACCAGTTTGGTTCGAGGAGCAAAGTTTTCTAAAAACTTAAAACGCAACAAAGTGAGTTTTAGAAAAGAAAGGAAAATTTGTAAATGGGGAGATTCTGACCGAACTAGCCATGATTGTCAATATATGTTAGATTAGAAATATAAGTTAGGAATGTTGTGTTAGATGTAGGCCTAACTTTCTAACTAAATTGATAACTTATATATATGTAGTACGGTTCTTTTGCCAGGATATGTCTACTGCGAGTCACGTACTACCGGTCCCTAGTTTCGATAGCAGTCTCCAAATTGTGGACGCGATCCCAGCCGTGCCAGTCGAGGTGGTGAACCTCGATCCCGAGGAGGACCCCATGGAACAGTTAAGCAAGAATGATAGCTCAGTAGGTGAATTTCGTGTTCGACCAGCGAGAGGCCCGAGGCAGAGGTAGTGGCGCACCCGGTGGTGGAGCACCAGGTGGTGGCGCACCCGGAGGTAGCGCACATGGTGGAGGTGCTTTAGGAGGAAGTACGCCTGGTGGTGCAGCCGTAGGAGTACCTAGAGAGCGGGTCAATATTGGGAGTTCATCAAGAAACACAGAAGCAGGTTGCATTTATAAGACGTTTCAGTCTTGATATCCTCGATCATTTTCCGGAGCGGAGGTTCCACTAGATATCATTATATGGATCAAGTAGATGGAATCGGTCATGATGATCAGTAACTGTTCTGCTACCCAAGGGGTTAAGTATGCTGTTTGCTCTTTTCTTGATGATGCTCTCACATGGTGGAATACGCAAGTGCAAGCTTTGGGAGAAGAAGCCGCATATGGTCTTTCGTGGAATGAACTGAAGGATATGTTGTTGAGAGAATATTGTCCACGTAGTGAAATGCAGAAAATTGAGACCGAATTCTGGACACTCTCTATGAATGGAGCAGAGGTTAAAGCTTACATTACTAGGTTCAATAAGTTAGCCAGATTGGTTCCACGATTGGTTACACCAGATTATGTTAGTATCGAAAGATACATTTTGGGTTTGGCACCATAGATCAGAGGCATGGTATCATCTTCTAGACCAACCACGATATAGAGCGCTATATCTCTAGCGAACTCTTTGACTGACGATGTGATCAGGATGGGAACGTTGGTTAAGAAAGGTGAAGTGGCAAGAAAGCATCGGATGTGGTGGAGAAGACTCCCGAGTCGGAAGTGTTGCCGTCTGGGAAGAAAAGGAAAAGGTCAGAAAGGCTTAAGAAGTCGTCTGGAAGTAAGAAGGGTAAGAGTCGTGATTCGGGGAAGCTCTATGCGAACACCACCAATGAAGGTAAGAAGGTGGAAGAGGCAACACCTATGTGCCAGAAATGCAACACTAAGCATATTGGTTGTTGCAAGGTGGTTCTTTCTGAGAGGTGTGGTCGGTATGGGCATTCAGCCCCGAGGTGTAGAGCGAAACTTCCTTCTGCTACAGGAATAGGCAAGGGCGACCAGGGATGTTATGAGTGTGGCGTGGTAGGACAGTTCAAGAGGCAGTGCCCGAAGCTTCATGGAATGAATGCAAGGGGCAGGGCTTTTGAGATGAACACAGAAGCGGCCCACAAGGATCCTACAGTTGTTACCGGTACGTTTCTTGTCAATAACCAACTTGCATCTATTTTATTTGATACCGGAGCCGATCTGAGTTTTGTTTTGAAGAAATTTGAACCATTATTACGTTAGAAATCAAACGAATTAGATAAAAGTTATTCTATAGAACTGGCAAATGGTAAAATAATTGAAGCCCGCAAGATAATTAAAGGTTGTACCTTACAACTCGAAAGTCATGTGTTTATCATAGACCTTTTGCTAGTAGAATTACGAAGTTTCGATATTATCATAGGAATGGATTGGTTATCTAAGAATCGAGCGGAAGTGATTTGTCGCGCCAAGTTAGTCCGCATCCCGGTTTCAGATAGTGAGATTCTGATCGTGCGTGGTGAAACTTAGAAGAAGTCTATAAAACTGATTAATGTAATGAAGGCACAAAAGTTTCTACGGAAGGGTTACCCAGCATTTTTAGCAAGTGTTGTTAACACTAAGGTTGAGGAAAAGAAGCTTGAAGACATTCCAGTAGTTAGGGAATACCCTGAAGTTTTTCTGGAGGATTTGCCCGGATTACCGCCTACAAGGCAATTAGAGTTCAGAATATATCTTGTATCAGGTGACGCACCAGTCGCTAAGTCCCCTTATCGACTAGCACCTTTCGAAATGCAAGAACTTTCAAACCAATTGCAGGAGTTGTTGGATAAAGGTTTCATCAGACCAAGTAATTCTCCTTGGGGAGCACCGGTGTTGTTTGTCAAGAAAAAAGACGAAATCTTTAGAATGTGTATTGATTATAGGGAGTTGAACAAACTCCCTATAAAGAATTGATACCCGTTACCCAGAATCTATGATTTGTTTGATCAGTTGAAAAATGTGAGTTTTTACTCAAAAATTGATCTTGGATCTGGTTATCATCAGCTGAGAATTGTACAAGAAGACATTCCAAAGACCACTTTTAGGACGAGATACGGTCATTATGAGTTTCTAGTTATGCCATTCGGTCTAACCAACGCTCCTGTAGTGTTTATGGATCAAATGAATAGAGTTTGTAAACCTTACTTATATAAGTTTGTTATAGTATTTATTGATGACATACTTATCTATTCACAAACTAAGGAAGAACATGAACAACATTTGAGACTCATTTTGGAACTGTTAAAAAGTGAGAAGTTATTCGCGAAGTTCTCAAAATGCGAGTTTTGGATTCGAGAAGTTCATTTCTTAGGTCATATTATTAACAAAAAAGGCGTTCAGGTGGATCCAGCAAAAATCGAGGCAATTAAGGATTGGATTACACCAAAATCTCCTACAGAGATATGTCAATTCGTGGGTTTGGCGGGATATTACCGACGATTCATTGGTAATTTCTCCAAGATAGCACAGCCTTCGGCGCTATTAACCCAAAAAGACCGCAAGTTTGAATGGACAGAAAAGCAAGAAGAAGCCTTCCAGCGTCTCAAGCAAAAGTTGTGTAGTGCACCGATATTATCTCTTCCAGATGGAAACGATGGGTTCGTTGTATATTGTGACGCTTCGCATCAAGGGTTGGGATGTGTACTAATGCAGAATGATAAAGTCATAGCATATGCATCGAGACAACTCAAAGTGCATGAGAGGAACTATACAACGCACGACTTGGAGTTAGGAGCAGTAATCTTTGCGCTTAAGATATGGAGACACTACCTATATGGTACCAAATGCACAGTCTTTACGGACCATAAAAGTCTTCAACATATCTTTGACCAAAAGGAGCTCAATATGAGGCAGGGAAGATGGGTCGAGTTACTCAATGATTATGATTATGAGATTCTTTATCATCCTGGAAAAGCAAATATTGTGGCGGATGCTTTAAGCAGAAAAAGAGAGAGTTAAACCGTTGCGTGTTCGCGCGCTGGGTTTGACAATCCATTCGAGCCTCATGGCTCAAATTAAAGAAGCACAACAAGAAGCTTTGAAGGAAGAAAACCTAAAGAAAGAATGTCTTTTCAAGATGATAAAAGATGTGAATCCGAAGGCCGATGGAGTAATGTATTTCATGAATCGTGTTTGGGTGCCAAATAAGGGTGGCATGCGTGGGCTGGTTATGGACGAAGCCCATAAATCTAAGTACTCAATACACCCTGGTTCTGACAAGATGTATAAAGACTTGAAAGAACTTTACTGGTGGCCGAGCATGAAAGGGGAAATAACAACTTATGTTAGTAGGTGTTTAAATTGTGCGAAGGTTAAAGCCGAATATCAAAAGCCTTATGGATTGCTACAACAACCGGAGATTCCTTAATGGAAATGGGAATGTATTTCAATGGACTTTATTATGAAATTACACCGAACATCAAGTGGCCACGATGCCATCTGGGTAATTGTCGATCGATTAACTAAGTCCGCACATGTCCTACCGATTAGGGGAACCTATTCTATTGCGAAGTTAACTCGTATTTATCTGAAAGAGGTAGTCTCTAGGCATGGTGTTCCAATATTAATTATTTCCGATCGAGATGGTCGATTTGTATCAAGGTTTTGGCAGTCATTACATGACACAGTGGGAACACGACTTGATATGAGTACGGCTTACCATCCCTATATTGATGGTCAAAGCGAAAGGACCATTCAAACATCCAAAGATTTGTTATGAGCATGCGCGATTGAATTTGGAGGAAATTAGGACGCCCACCTTCCTTTAGTTGAGTTTTCCTACAATAATAATTATCAATCCACTATCAATGTCGCACCCTTCGAAGCCTTGTATGGTAGAAAGTGTCATTCACCTCTCTGTTGGGTAGAAGTGGGAGATAAATGTTTGACAGGCCCAGAGATGTTGGGTTAAATTGAGACCACAGTTACCAGGTTTAACCATGTTTAGTTATATGTTAAAGTTAGAGGGTTAGAAAGGTAATTAAAGCAAAGTTGTAATAGAAAAACCCTAGTCTGCGCACTTAAGGACGGAGACTGCGAACTTAATGTTAAGTTCGCAGTCCTCAGTTTTCCCTATAAATAGAAGCTCATTTGTGCAGCTAGGGTTAGGGTTTTTGATGTATCTTTGAGAGCACAAGTTAAAGGTGCGAACTTATTTCATATAGTGCGAACTTGTATCTTCCATGGTTGTTTGAAGCTGAATCTTTAATGGAATCGTGTCTTTATGTTTCTTGTGTGTCGGTCTTTATAATCTTCATCTAGTTCTTTAACTTGTCTTGATTAATCAACTAAAACACCTAACAAATAGGTGTTTCTAGTTGATAACAATCTAGTGCACACTTAAGATCTAGTATTTTGGGACTACAATTTGGTATCAGAGCCTCTGTGCTCGAGATTGTATCTATCTAAAGATATCAAAACCCTCCTTGTTAGTTTTTACTTTCAAGTCTTTCAAAATTTTAGTATTTATCAAAGTTTGAATATTTTCATTGTTTTGTCTTAAAATCTCGTGAAAAGTGTTTCTAAGGTGTTTAAAAGTTATTATCTTCATTAGAAACATCATTCAAGAGCTTCAAAACTATTGAAAATCTCTTGGACATGTTTTTGGAAAGTTAAAAATCTCCACAGCCGAGTTTGCGCACTTAAGTGCGAACTTAGCTCAAAATTTTGCGTACTTGTCTCATAAGTGTGAACTTGTTTCTTGCTTGTGAGTACCTGTCTCAAAAACTGAGTACTTGTTTCAAGCATTAATTACTTAATTCTGCGCACTTGTCTCATAAGTGTGAACTTGTTTCTTGCTAGTGAGCACTTGTTTCAAGAGTGAGTACTTAGCTCATAAGCTGCATACTTGATATTTCAAGGTGTGCACTTATTAACAGCCACAGCTGCGCACTTAATCCAAAAGTGTGTGCACTTGTGTCTGTGTGAGCACTTAAATTTACACAAGGCTTTATAGCTTTCTCTCTCCTGGCACCACAACTAGGGTTTCTGCATACTTATCTGAAATCTCTAGTTGGTGTGCGAACTTACTGAAAAGGTGCATTTTCTGAGCACTTGGCTAGGGTTACTGCGAACTTAAATCTTAAACGAGAGTTTAAGTGTCTGCGTACTTGTACAAGTGCGCAGGCTGATCAGTCAAGACTGAGTACTTGTGCTGCTCTGACTTGGCTGAACTGCGAACTTAAGCCAAAGTGTGTGTGCTACAGGGACTGCGTACTTATCAGGAGAATCAGGGACTTATCTTTGCTGTTTATCTGTTTCAGGTTTCCAAGAACTGCGAACTTAGACTGCGAACTTGTGCAAACTGTGAACTTAAGCTGAAGTGCGTACTTAATTGCGTACTTGTGGACTGTTTTAACTTTTCAAGGACTTTGGACTATAACTTGCTAATCAATTCAATCACAACCCTAAAATCAATCTAAAATCAACCTAAAATCAATCCTAAATCATGTCTGGTAACAACTCATTCCAAGTTAACCCCATAACGCAAGCTGAACTTGAAACCGGTACTATAACACGTATTCCCAAGTTGATGGGTGCAGAAGATTATGGCACATGGAAGAACAGAATGAAAGCTTTCTACTTTGTCAACGATCACACCCAATGGAACTCTGTCCAGCTCGGACCTCACATTCCCACCAGAACCACTGATGCTGGAGAAGTGTTCAACACTGACCCCACCACATACACTGATCTCGACAAACAACTGCTGCAGAGAGATCACAAAGCCTACGGTGCTCTCACCATGGCTTTGTCAAATGATGTTTACAATATGTTTGAAGAATACGGATCAGCGCACGATCTGTGGTTTGCACTGAGTGAGTATTATGAAGGCAATGCTGAGATGAGGCAAAACAAACAAGATATGATTCAGAAGGAGTACGATATGTTTGGAAGTATTCGTGGTGAGAGTCTGTCTTCACACATTGACAGGTTCATGAATTTGCTGACCAAGATGAAGAAAGCGGGTATTCCTGTAAACAACCGCAATTCCATCAAGAAGCTGCTCGATTCTCTCCCAAAGGAGTGGAGTGTCCAATGTATGTTGATCAAAAAGGACTACTTGGATGCTCAGTCTACTTTGGCAGATCTCATAAATACTCTGAAATCATTTGAGATGGACATCACTAAAAGAGAAATGAATCAGACTGTCCCGAAGGTGACTTCCAGTGGTGCTATGAAGAATCTGGCCTTGATGGCCCCAATTGGTGATATGAGTTCAAGTTCGTTGCATTCGTATGTGGATTCTGCAGGGATTGGTAGTTCAAGTTCTGGGAAAGCTCCAATGTATCCTGAAAGGGCTGCAAAGACTCTAACTCCACAGGCTGCCAAACTGGCTGCTGAACATGTGGAACTGTTCAACTCTTTCATGAGCAGTTTTGAAGCGTTGAAGACAGGAGAGATTAAAAATGAGATGATGTCCCCAGAGGATATGTATCAGGTTGACCCAGATGACATGGAAGAGATGGATCTGAAATGGCAGATGGCTATGATCACTTTACGAGTGAAGCGTTTTCAAGATAGAACCGGGAGAAGAGTTGGTATGGGAAAGGCTGGGTTTGATAAGTCCAAGATCAGGTGCTACAACTGCAAGGTCCTCGGGCATTTCAAGTACGAATGCCCCACACTGAACCAAGCTGAAATTAAGCCTGCAAAGAGGTTGGTGGCCATAACCGATGGCAATGAGGGAAATGATAAGGAGCCACAAAAGGCCTTGGTTGTTGAAGACTTCGACTGGGGAGAAGAGGCTGCCGCTGCTGAGGTTGAAGTTAACAAAGCCCTGATGGCCACAATCTGCACCAAATCTTCAAATGGTGTAAACTCTGTTGAAGGATCGTCTGCTGAGGTTCTAAAGGGGGAAATGCAGAAGTATGCCGGGCTGAAGAGTGTGTTGACTGATGAGAAGGTGAATGATGAGAAGAGAGAGGAGGCGCTGATAGCTGAGAAGACTTCATCTGAGAAGGTCGCTGAGGAGGTGAAAGGTTCTTCTAAGAAAGCTGAGGAAAGGGACATGGTAAATATTCCTTTAGAAATTAAATCTAAACTGTGCTCACCTAGGTGTGTTACAGCTGTCGCATACTGTTTATCACACAACAGACGAGTTTTAAGAGAAATGGATGACATTCGTAAAATAAATACTGAAATGAAAGAAAATGAGTGGGCATATCAGCGAAAGTTAAATGCAACTCTAGCTGAAATGCAAACTTTAAAAGAATTTGTGCTTAAGAAAGATTTTCTGATAAACGATTTAACCTCAAAACTAGAGAAATCTAGAAATGAGACAACTCGTCTTCAAATTGTTGTGGATAAATGGAATGTGAGCAAACGGGCTCAAGCTGATATAATCGAATGTGGAAGACAATCATTCGTAAAGGATGGAATTGGGTATAAGGATAAGAATGGAATCGAAAGATCTCTATTCTTACCCTTGAGCCAAAGTGAATACATACCCATTCCATCACCTCATCCAAAAAATGACCTTTTTGAAAATAAATGTGATGAATCTGAGTCAAATACTAACATGAGTAAAAGTAATGCAGATGTGACCCAACAGGCTCAGGTGGAGGATGATGTGTGTTGTGGTGGCCAGACAGTGGGTTTAGGACATCCGGGTGCCAATTACTCAACAGTGAATTGGTTTATCTGGAACAATGAAAATTCGAAAAACAATTCTATTTTGGATGAATGTAAAACTTTAACTAAATCGGATGACTGTAATAGTTTGCCTAGGATGGATGACTGTAATAGTTTAACTAGGTTGGATGACTGTAAACTTGATTTGAAAGGGGCTATGGCTCCCGATGATAGGAAGCCTCCTATCAAACGATCTAATGTTTGTGTTGAAAATGTTATTCCTGTGTGTGTGGATCTTAATGCTGCATTCTCTGATGATAATCATGTGGTCAAACCATCTGTGTTTGTGCCAGAACTTAAGCGTAACAGGTTTGGGAAATTTCTCACTGAGGAAATCCCAGAATTTATCCCCTCATCCACAGATGTATCAGGTTCTGAAGAATCACAAAGTGAAACAGGTACCTCAAGTTCTGAAGAATCACTGAGTGATACAGAGAGCAGCTGCAGCTTAACTAATCTGGATATCAATGAAGAATCAAGTAGCAACAGGGAAGAATCAAGCTCAACCGAAAGCTCAAGATCAAACAAGATCAAGAAAAGAACATCACAACCATCATCATCCAGATCTTCTCCTAAGATCAAGCCTAAGCATTCTAAATGCTTCAGATGTGGAAAAGAGGGTCACGTGGTCAAGAACTGTCACATAAAACCTAAATCACAAAAAGATGTCAAAACACAAAACTCTTTTTCGGATCAATTAAGAAATCTTCAAGAAACCGTAAAAAGTTTTGTTAAAAATACACAAATTTGGAAGAAACAAGAGTCAACTTTGGGAGAAAACCATGACAGATCAAAACTTAAACAAACTTGGATTCCCAAAGTTACTTAAGTTTCAGGCAGAATCACCACTGTATATAGATTTTCTTTAGTTTAGCTTTGTTTCTCTTTTGTTTTTGTATGTGCAGAATAAATTACAAAAATGGCTGATAGCTCTCATGAGATATCTATGGCATGTCGACAGCGGCGCTTCAAGACACATGACAGGACTGAAAGAACTCCTCAAGAACTATCGGTTCATCGATGGAGAATTTGTAGCGTTCGCTGGGAATGAGAAGGGTGGAAAGATCGTTGGCATAGGAGATGTAGTCTCTGACGCGCTAACACTTGAGGACGTCAACTATGTTCCAGAACTGTGCTACAATCTTTTGAGTGTATCACAAGTCTGTGACAAAGGAATCTCAGTGTTGTTTAACGACATGGAATGCATCTTCCTAAAGCCAGGATTTAAACCATCCACTGACATGATCATGCTGAAAGCCCCCAGACAAAACAATACTTATGTGATAAACATGAGATGACTACTCTCGCTTTACATGGGTGTACTTCTTGGAATTCAAGAGTGAAGCTGCTGAGACTTTGATGCTGTTCGTTCCTTTGATCGAGAATATAATCAAGTTAAAAGTAAAGTCAATCAGAAGTGATCATGGAACAGAATTCAAGAACCAAACTTTCGTGTCGTTCTGCAGCGGGAAAGGAATTCATCTCCAATATAGTGCTACAAGGACTCCTCAGCAAAATGGAGTGGCTGAAAGGAAGAATCGTACGCTTATTGAAGCTGCCAGAACCATGCTCATTGACTCTAAGTTACCGATCATCTTCTGGGCAGAAGCTGTGAATACCGCCTGTTATGTTCTTAACAGGGTCTTGATTGTCAAGCCTCGTGGGAAAACAGCTTATGAATTGCTTTTCAAAAGAAAACCTCTCATTGATTATTTCAGGCCGTTTGGATGTTCTTGCACTCTTCTAAACAACTTTGAGAATATCATGAAGTTTGATGCTGTTGGAGACGAATGTTTCTTCGTTGGATACTCGTCTAGTCAAAAGGCTTATCGAGTATACAACAAACGCACCAAGATGGTTCTGGAATCCTTTTATGTTGACTGGCAAGAATCCAACTCCACCAACGTTGGAACCGGTCCTGACTGGTTCTTTGATGTGGATGTTGTGTTCAATCACTTTGTCATTCCTGAACAGCAAGCTCATGCAGAACCAGCTCCTGAAAATCAAGCCACAAGCTCTTCTCCCTTTGGAAATATTCTCTACTCTTCTGATGATGAAGTCGCACCGTTTACCACCAGTTTCTCTCCTCTGGTTGCTGATCCTATTGTTCCTCAACTTAATAATGGTGATACTACTGCTGAAACCTCTAGCACTCCTGAAAGCACGTCAAATGCTGAAGGAACACATTCAAATCAGCAGTCTGTAAATGATCCATCCAGTTCTTCTACACCTGGAGATCATCTTTCGAACCTTCCTCTTCAAGTGCAAGAAGAAGAAAATATGGGATTTAAATCTTCTAAGAACCATCCAATTGAAAATGTCATTGGACCAATCAGTGAGGGTGTTCTTACCAGAAATCAGACAGACAAGCTCAACACCGCTCTCTCAGCTTTCCTATCTCAAACCGTTCCCTTCAGCATTGAAGATGCAGTTAGAGATGCAAGCTGGGTTGAGGCCATGCAGGAAGAACTATTTCAGTTCAGAAAGCTCAAAGTGTGGGAGCTCGTTGATCTGCCTGAAGGAAAATATCCTATTGGGACAAGATGGGTTTTTCGCAACAAGATGGATGAACGTGGCGTGGTAATCAAGAACAAAGCTCGTCTGGTTGTTCAAGGATTTCGTCAGCAGGAGGGGATTGATTATGAGGAAGTCTTCGCTCCAGTCGCTCGACTTGAAGCCATACGCATCTTCTTAGCATATGCTTCATATCGAAATTTTAAAGTCTTTCAGATGGACGTGAAGAGCGCTTTCTTATATGGGAAAATCAAAGAAGAAGTCTATGTGTGCCAACCGCCCGGATTCGAAGACCCTCACCATCCAAACAGATACTACAAGTTGGACAAGGTTCTCTATGGTCTCCATCAAGCTCCTAGAGCTTGGTATGAGACCTTGTCCTCATATCTGTTACAAAATGGATACACGAGAGGGAAGATCGACATGACCTTGTTCACCAAAGAAGTCAACAAACATTCTATCCTTGTTCAGATTTATGTTGATGATATTATCTTTGGTTCAACTGACGAAAATTTGTGCAGGGAATTTGAAAGCATCATGAAGTCTCAATTTGAAATGAGCATGATGGGAGAACTATCATTTTTCTTAGGTCTCGAAGTCCAACAAAAGGAAGACGGTATTCTCATCCATCAAGCTAAATACACAAGAGACATTCTGGCGAAGTACAACCTGTCGGATTGCAAACCGTCCAACACTCCTTTTGCAGCTCAAACAACACTTGTACCAGATCTTGAAGGACCTTCTGTGAACCCGCACACTTACCGTTCTATGATTGGCTCCTTGATGTATCTTACAGCTAGCAGACCGGACATCATGTGGGCAGTTGGATGCTGTGCTCGCTTTCAGTCAAATCCAAAGCAATCTCATGAGACTGCAGTCAAAAGAATCTTCCGCTACCTCAAAGGAACACCAAAACTTGGTTTATGGTATCCTAAGAGTGACAATTTTGACCTAATTGCGTACTCTGATAGTGATCATGCAGGTTGCAGGATTGACCGAAAGTCTGTCTCTGGTGGCTGTCAATTTCTGGGGAACCGGCTCGTGTCATGGCAAAGCAAGAAGCAGACCACTGTGTCGATATCTACTGCTCAAGCTGAGTACACAGCCGCATCCAGTTGTTGCTGTCAAGTGTTGTGGATCCAAAATCAGCTGTTGGATTACGGTTTGAATATCATGAGAACCCCTATCTACATTGATAATGATGCCTGTCGTGACATCGTGAAGAATCCAATTGATCATTCGAAAACTAAACATATTGAAATTCGGATTCATTCAATTCGCGATGCGCACGACAAGGGGTACATACAGGTGTTGCCTATCGATACTGCTGATCAAAAGGCAGATATCTTTACCAAAGCTTTCGACAAAACCCGTTTTCGTCAGTTGGTGACTTGGTTAGAAATGATCAACTTTGAATGATTTAATTTAAAAAAAAAAAAAAAAAAAAAAAAAAAAAAAAAAAAAAAAAACTTTACTTTGTGAATAAATTATAGAAAAATCTTATGTTTTAAAATAAAATAAAGATTTTTGGGGGAGAAATAAACCGGTAGATCCCTGAATTTGCAAGTTTTAAAAACTTTTTCAAAAACAATCAAGAAATGATAGGATCTAATCATATTTGTCAGCATGTGAATAGGACCCAGAGGACGTTGTGGATTCAAGCAACGACATGTCGGTAGATTCAGCCTGGAATTGAGTAAACTGCTAAAAGATGACAAACTAAAAGTCTACACGAGGTGCTGGATTCCCACTGTGCTTCAGGCTTGCACAAGCTGAGTCCGGTCATACACAGGTTGAGAGATCAAAAGACACAGAAAATTTTGTGCATAAGCAATCAAAAGACACCTAAGAGTGCAAGCTACCAAAGCGGGGCTATTAAAATCAAAATGAGCAACAAAAGACACGCAATGTTAGTGACGTGCAAACATATAGATAGCTCAAAAAGCAATCAGATGATCATCTTCTTTGTTATGGGAACATAGACCTGAAGCTCTCATCATCTGATTGACATAATGATCATCTTCTCTGCTTATGGAAACATAGACCTGAAGCTCTCATCATTATATCTCAATAAACCTTGAGGATTGGTAGGCTTACACCTGGCACAAGTGGGGTCCATTAACATGTCGTCAATATTACCAAAACATGATAAAGATCATCATATAAAGCTTGTTGAAAGACGAGAGGCATGGATTTAAGTGGACAAATATACCGACAGTTTTTCTTGGGCTGCAGCTATCCAACGGAAAGTTGAAACGTGGTCTGGTAGGTATGACTAGTATGATCTTGATGCAAAAGGTGAGAAACGGTTGATCTCTAAACTCAAATCTTTGGTTAAAAAGGGTATTTTGTTGAATAGTGGGCCTGCGAACTTAACAAGCTTTCTTTAAACTTTTAATTGGGCTGCGAACTTAAAAGGTTGATAAGCTTTCTGGGCCCGCGTACTTGACTGGGCTTTTGGGCCTGCGCACTTAAAAGTCAAGTACGCGGCCCAAACCAAGTCCCCTATATATACACAGTAAATTTCTTCTTTTTAACTTTTTATCAAAAATTCTGAAACCCTAATTTTATCACCACCATCACTGCCGTCGTCTTCTTCCAAACCACCATCTAAACCACCACTAAACCACCAATTGAAAACCACCTTTGATCCATTCCCTTCTACTCTCTTTCGTGTTTGTGTGTTTTATTAAAGGTAGTTCAGTAATTCTAACCTATTTCTTTGTATTAACAGGATTTGAGGATTGAAATCAGTAAAATCAGTTGTGATTTAGGGTTTTCTCTGAAATGCGCACTTATTTCTTTGAAGATCTGCGCACTTGTTTCATATGACTGCGCACTTGCATCATATGAATCAAGAACAAAAAACCCTAACCAACTGCGAACTTAAGTGTGAACTTGAAATCCTAAACGAAAGTTTAGGTGGCTGCGTACTAGTCTAGTACGCAGACCTGATCACGATCTTCCAAGCCGTTACCATGCCCAAATCATCAGACTGCGTACTTGATTTCCATGACCAATGTCTGCGTACCAAGCAACAAGTACTCAGTCAAAGGCTGAGTACTTAGATGCGCACCTGTTGATTTGGACTGCGAACTTAATAATTCTGTGGACTTAAAATTGGACAAATTTTGACCATTGACTTGACTTTTCAGGACATTTGACCGGACTACGTAACTTGACTGATTCATCTGTAAACCGTAACTGGACTTAAATGACTATTAATATGAAAAACGAAACAAATCATATACACGTTAAAATCTAATCCATAAAATAAATAACACACGTAAAACCAACTTAAAACCAAACCTAGTCTAAGTACGTCGTCCGTCAAAGAAAATGAAGTGTCTGTCATTAGTCAATTCAAAATCAAAATTCTAACTTAATTTTCGTGCACGTGTCCAAAACAGATGGCTCTTGAATGGGATCCTAGGGGAATGCACAACCAGGCAATAATTCTGGAAACTGATGATTCAAAGTTTCGGGACGTAGTTGCATGGATCAGGAGAAGCAGGATCGGATATGCAGTAGAGCAGCAAGTTGAAGTCTACAGTTCTCACATTGAAGACTTCTGGAGATCTGCTAGAGTGGAAACAGTGGCTCGTGTCAAGAGAATTAAAGCCACAGTCAGAAACAAGGCAGTTATCATCACAGAAGACACAGTGAGACAGGTTCTAAGATTTCAGGATCAACCAGAGACTGTCAGATCTTTACCAAAGACTGTGATCCATCAAGAGTTCTTAAACTTTGGATACAAAGGAGACTTCGATGCAAGAGGTGATATCAAAAAGAGTCATTTAACCAGAGACTGGAAGCTTATCTGTCATGTATTCCTGATGTCTCTATGTCACCGAAAAGGGGGTTATAATGCACTCAGTCCCGACTGGGCAACAGCCATGATTAAGATCTGCAAGAATGAGCCTTTTAATCTGTCGGGATTGGTATTTGATTGTATGGTGAGGAATGCCCAAGATACAAAGAAGAAATGGACGATGTATCCCCGATTTGTTCAAATGATGATCGATTCTCAACATAAGGATCTGCCTCTTGGTGATAAATATGGTTTTGCCAAGGGTGCACGATTCTTTACTGAATGCAACACACCTGATTGGGAACCGATGCTGGAAAGCATGTACTCTGCTCAACGCTATCCAGTTGTTATGAAGCTATTCAGTGAGATGAAGAGAAGACGACAATATACTGCTAGAACTCAACAACCAGCTGCAACTGAACCTGAACCTACTGAACCTGCTTCTACTGAACCTGCTCCTACTGTACCTGCTACTACTGTTCCTCAGCACACTGCTGAAGAAGTTGCCCGTGAAAGATCTGTTGGTAAAAGGGCAGCATCTGACCCTGTTCCACAAAGGCCGACCAAAAGAAACAGGCCTACTGGTTTACTACAGGAAGGGAGAGAATCGTTGACTCCCGAGGAACTTGAAATGGCTGAAGCTGCCAGACTGAATGCTGAACGTGCAAAGGCAGAGAGAAGAAGAAGAAGAGAACTGTTGCCCGAGTCTGAAAGGCCACGGGTTATGACTGAAGAAGATGAGGAGAATGAAGCTATTCTGGAACAGATGTTTGGTATGGAGGGTCAACCTGGGCCTTCCACTGCCAGGCCAGGGCCCTCTACTGCTAGGCCTGGCCCTTCCTCTGAAAGACCACCCATTCCCAAGCCTCCAGCAAAGAAACAGTCAGTACCATCATCATCTGTTCCTGGTGCATCTCGTCAAAAACCGGTGCATCAGGAATTGTATGAGAAGTTATCTAAGGAGGTGGGAAAGAATGCTGCCAAGGAAATCTGTGTGCTGAAGAATCAAATCTATAATAATCAGGAGTTGAGAAAGAAGCTGAAGAAGTTGAAGCATAAGAACCGAAGTCTTGAAAAGGTGGTCAAAGATCAGCGCTATTTGATTAAGTTTCAGACTGAGGTCCAGATGAAGATGTTTGATATGCTTCAGGAGTTAAAGACTCAGGGTACCGATGCTCCAAAATTGACGTTTGATGAGGTCTTTGATTTCGGAAAATTTATGGAAGAAGAAAAGGAGAAAGAAAGAAAGGAGGAGGAGAGTGATGTAGATGAGATCAGTGAAGACGAGATGCCAGAGACATTTGTAGAAATAGGTGCTGGGGAAAAGACAGTGTATGAAATGGATGATGGGTATGTATTGGATCCTGAGAGAGCAAGTTGGTTTCCAAGAAGACCAATCACCATTCCTGCGTTGCACCAGACCATTCACCATACTCGTGCTTCGCATCAAGAAAGAGTTGTCTGCTGGGGATATGATGGGTTTAAGCGTCTTTTCTTTGTGAAGCGAAGGGGAGGCGTCATTCAGTATTTCAAGGGAAGACCGAATTTGAAGTCCCTTCCAAGATGGGACATACGAGAGATGTGCAGAACTCCTTTTCTGAACCACTCTGGGTGTACCAATGCTGACATGGTGTCTGTGTATATTGAAGATGAGTGTGCACGTGACTTCAAGGAATGGAAGCCACAAAAGCCAAGGCGAAGGATGTCAAAGAAAAGAATTGATCCCGCCACCGGACGGGGAATGATAACCTATGTGATAGACCCTCCAGATGTCGTCACTAGGGTTCCCATTCGTCCAGAGCTTCCTGTACTTTTGGCAGACTTCAAGAAGTGGTTTTATGACAGCAGAACCGGTGAAGCCGTGATTAAACTGAGAGATGACACAGAAGCATTGAGAATAGTTGACCCAGTGGACGTGTTTGCTTTGAATCCATCTGATTTAACTACTCTCTTTGCTAATCAGATAAATGTTGGTGCTGGTAACGTGTTGTTTGAGGAAGCTGTCTTGTTTAGAAGGGCTGTGGAAAGAGCGCTGAAGCGAAAGCAAGAACTGATCGATCTGGTGGCGAAGATCAACGCAGCCGACAAAGCGAAAGATGACAGAGCGCTAGCTGCTGCTGTTGCTGCTGCTGCTGCAAAGAAATCAGAAGCCGAAGCTACTCCAGAGGTTCAAACACAAGCTTCGCCAGCAACAGTTGATCTTGAACCTGAGCCTTCACAAGTACCACCAGTCTCTCCAAGCCCAGCTCCAGAGACTCAGCAAGATCAAACAACTGTAGATCTAGCTGAGTTATTCATTCAAGAGCCACCCTCTGAAGTGACATCCACTGAAGAAACACATGCTGAAGCACCTCATACTGAAGAACCAATCATTGAAGAAAGCATAGTTCAAGCACTCCCGGCACAGCAAGCAAGAGAAGAGGGGGAGTTGAGTGATGTTGAGATAGATTGATTGTGTAGCACTGGTAGCTGTGGTCTAGGGGGAGTATTGTTGGGTTAAATTGAGACCACAGTTACCAGGTTTAACCATGTTTAGTTATATGTTAAAGTTAGAGGGTTAGAAAGGTAATTAAAGCAAAGTTGTAATAGAAAAACCCTAGTCTGCGCACTTAAGGACGGAGACTGCGAACTTAATGTTAAGTTCGCAGTCCTCAGTTTTCCCTATAAATAGAAGCTCATTTGTGCAGCTAGGGTTAGGGTTTTTGATGTATCTTTGAGAGCACAAGTTAAAGGTGCGAACTTATTTCATATAGTGCGAACTTGTATCTTCCATGGTTGTTTGAAGCTGAATCTTTAATGGAATCGTGTCTTTATGTTTCTTGTGTGTCGGTCTTTATAATCTTCATCTAGTTCTTTAACTTGTCTTGATTAATCAACTAAAACACCTAACAAATAGGTGTTTCTAGTTGATAACAATCTAGTGCACACTTAAGATCTAGTATTTTGGGACTACAAGAGATAATCCAGGAAACTACATACAAGATTTTCCAGCTAAGAGATAGATTAAAAGCTGAAAGGGATAGACAGAAGAGTTATGCGGATAACAGAAGAAAACCATTGGAATTCCAAGTGGGAGACAGAGTAATGTTAAAAGTCTCGCCTTGGAAAGGGGTTATTAGATCTGGTAAGCAAGGAAAGCTTAGCCCTTGCTACATTGGACCCTTTAGGATTGTAGCAAGGGTAGGTCCCGTTGCATATCGGCTAAAGCTACCGCAAAAACTATCAGGCGTTCATGATGTATTTCATGTTTGCAACTTGAAGAAATGTCTAATAGATGAAACGTTAGTTATTCCTTCAAATGAAGTAAAATTTGATAACAGGTTTCGTTTTGTTGAAGAACCTGTTGAAGTCACGGATTGGAAAATCCAAAGGTTGAGAAGGAGTAACATCAAGTTGGTCAAAGTTAGATGGAATTCTAAGCGTGGACCCGAGTTCACGTGGGAAAAGGAAGACCAAATGAAACTGAAGTACCCTCACTTGTTTCCAACGAAATCGAAATCAGTAGTGACTAAACGAAAATTTCGAGGACGAAATTTCTGAAACAAGGGGAGACTGTGACAACCGGTAAAAATCCAGGTAATATCCCTACGAGTATAATAATTGTAAATACAATTTCATATGATGTGTTAGATTTGATTTGGTGATAATTAGAAAGTATTACCGGATATAAATATTGTGGGAAATTATTGGGAATTTTAGTGGTCCCGTATCACATAGTGATAAATTACCGCGTTAAACCTTGGTGACGACCCGACTAATGGTATAAAGTCTAGTTAAATCGTAATGCGTGAATCGACATGACATGATATTTTATGGATAGACATGATTACTTGAGAATAATTGAGGGATTAAAACGGTGATTTCTAAATTGTCCATGTCTAGTAGTTGCGCGTTTTCGAAACTATGACGCAAAACTGAGACACGGTACGATGGGGAAATCTCCAGTAGGACTTAGTCAGAAATGAATAATTTTTATTGGGGAATATTATTATTGGATAAAGGGGGTAAAAACCTTAAATATTTAATATTGTAGGTTTTATAAAATGCTAGATTGTGGGTATTATGTTAAAGTTTTTATAAAAAAAAAATAATACACCCAACCCCCCCTCACGTCCGCCCCTCCCCCTGTCTCTCACAATATTATGTTTTACTAATATTACTACTATTGACGATAAAAATCATTTGCTATTAAAGTGTGCCATCCCAAGACAGAACAATACTTTCACTCCATCTCACTCTCTCTCACTCTAACACTCTTCCAAAAACCATACATCTTCTTTCCTCTCCTCTCCCCAACCGAAAACCCTCCCCATCCCCACTATTCTTCACATTTTGTACATATTATCATCAAAATGTGCAAGATTACTTGAAGGTTTTAACCTCTTGGGTGATTAGAAGGTTTAAAGGTTCAAGAAATACAAGTTTTAGAAGCAAAATCCCACACGTTTCTTACAAAGGTGAGTACATAATCAAACTATAACAAAACTTTTATTATTTTCAGTTTTTAAGCAAGTCTTCACCAAAAAAACAAGGGTTTTCCAAACTATAACTAATGAGGAAATGAAAGGAGAGTGAGTAGGTATGTGTTTGTATGTGTGCGTGAGTATGTATGTGTGTGCGTGTTCGTGTGTGTGTATGTAGGTATGAGTTCTTGGATTGTTTTATTTGTTATTCTTGATGTGTGGATGATTAAGATCCTTTATTTTTAGACTCATGCAAGAGGATTAAAAGGATGATGATGAATCTGAAAAATAACTAAATATTAGTGAAATTACTAACTTAGATAAATGAGATTTGGATGGACCAAGTGAAATATGACTTATGGACATATATGGACTTGAAATGGACATTGTTATGGTGTAATTTGGGATGATTATAAGTATAAACTCAGGTCTAAATATAATAATATTTGGATGGATTTTATAAACCTAAATTAGTGCAAAACAAGTTTTGATAGGATCTACATGATTGGGAAACCTTGCATGTACGACCGGAACCCATTTTTCGACTTAAAACACCAAGAACTAAGCTTTAAATGATAAATTTCTAAAGCTGATATAAAACAGGTTTTTAAGACTTATTTTGATGATAAATAAGGAATAATAACGTTAACATGAAAGAACTAAGACAAAAACTTAAGAATATTTTGAAAGACGCGTTAAAATGCACGATTTCGAAGAATTTGAACACTTGAAATGCATGCATATATATCTGATGCAAATTCAATATATAAGTGTAAAACGTAGTATAATAATCACAAATCAAGGCACATTAGACCTTTACCTTGATAAAGGGACGCTTACAGTGCAAAACTATGCCCTAAAAGTCACCCGAAACGTGATTATAAGGCATAAAACGTTAATATGTTGTTGGAAAACTAGAGCAGCAAAAATAGTTTTGTTACATGAATTATATGTATGTTTTATAACCGAGATAGAAACTATTGAAGGATTATAGGTTGACATGAGATATTGATAAGTGCTTGATGTGAAATACGTATAAATATGTTCTAGTATGCATCAATTCTTAGGATTGAATTGCCTGTTGGAAGTAGTGGTTTAAATATGATATATGCTGGTAATGTGAAACCTTGAAAATGTATGTGAAGACTTAAATGTTAGATAAACCATACGATGTTTAGACTTGACCATTCCTCACATGTCACCAATGGGGTTAATAGGGTAAGGGATAACTAAAATTCGATATTATTGGTTTACTAAGTCGAAGTAATTTGGTGAATAACTTAACTGAACTCTAGTTACTTGCACCTAGATTTCTTGCATTCTACTTGACTAGAGTTAACTAGATAAGTCACACGTGCACACACTAGATGTATATGTATCTATGAGTTATCATCACTTGACAAACATATGATTAAACTTATGAAAATTTGCAAATATTAATCTATGTTTGTACATACAAATCAATCTCTTATACTTCTATATGTGCTTGTATATATGTATATACACAATACATACAATAGACCTTGACAAGAAAAACTACATTTTGTTAAATACCTTCTAGAAGCTAACATACATACATACATACACAAAACACACACACACATGCTTATTCTTAGGATCTAGTCATGATATGTCACTATCCTAGTCTATTATTTAACATAGGGAATGTTCTTGTTTTCCTTGAAAATCGAAATCTATACATGCATACATACATATATAAACGCACGCACACATACACCTACACTCTTGTAAGTTTCTTCTTGTCTCTTGTAGACGAATTCTAGGTAAGACAAGTCACTATCACATATACCGATTTGGTTAAACATAAACACACACCATCATCCAAGACCTCTACCCTTTCCTTAACTAGAAACCAACAAACATTCCTACTCTACTAAGAATTTGCGGCCTAAGTGGCACATGGAGGAAGGTTCTTGGATCAATGATATGTCAGCATCCAAGCATGCTTTATACTAGAATAATTATAACCTATGGAACTCACAATACCTAAGCTAGATTAGCTACCTAAAACAACTCTCCCATTCTCTTTGAAAATTACGGCCATAGACTCCCTAGCACCCCAAGAAGCTTCCAAACTAGCAACTAGACCCTATGATCAATCAACATCCAAACAAGTAAGACAAAACATGGCATTGAACTATCACTATCCTAGCCTATAATGTACTTGGCCGATTAGGAGGAAACAACTCACACAGTTCTGCTTGCAACTCATCCTCCTAAGTGATGTAAGCGATCTATAAGCTTGGCGAGGTCATGGATTTCATGAAAATAGATAACAAGACAAAAGTAGTCATCTTCCTAGCCTAATTCAACTTACCTTACTCTTGATTAGTCACCTTACTCATCACTTACTTCAAATGATGTTAACTTACACATATCCATGCACCGAAAACAAGGAATGGTCATTCCTAAATTGTTTTGTCCTCTACCCCACTCGACTCCTATATAAAGGCACCATATCTCATTCTCAAATGCACACCAACATCATTCTTTCACTCTCTCTAAACTTTCGAATCTTGTTCACCATAACCGAAGCCTTGCAAGACTCGTGGAGGAGCCTTGGAAGCTATCCATCTTTCGATCACTCTTGGTAAGGTATCCATGCCCTTAAACTATGATCTAGCCTAGTCTACCCTACTCTAATCGACTCTAGATTTATTTAAACACATAAACACACACACATTGCCATAGTTTTTGCTTGATCTTGCTCACTAGTGAACATATTAATTGAACACTACATCAATTGGCCTTGTTACGTCTTTAGGAGGCCAAGAACTATGTTTTATATTCCAAGATCACATAGATCACCATATGTAGCAATCGGTTTTTTTTAGTAATACCTAAGATCACGATAGATTTCAGGATCTACATGATGTTTTACAATCGGCTACTATCTAATAGCATGTATCAATAAGGTTAGAACATGTGTTAATCTCAACTTAGGTATGTTAATGTCCTAAACACATGTTAAGATAACTAGCTTTATCACAAGTAGAAAACCAAGGTTCACGTAACCCAATAACTAGATCCACAAGTGTTGGGTAAGCAAGTTGTATGATAAACATGTGATTGACCATGGTTTAAATGAATCATAGGGCAAGTACTGTCTAGACAATAGTAGCTACGTGATTCGGCTTCACTAGATCACAAGCATTTTTACCAGGTGAGTTTCACTACTCTTTTCTCAAAAGCATATGTCTCGGATGAGACAATTTTCTAAACTATTTCATAGTCCGGTTTGGGACTACTTTACACATCTTGGGTTTGGGGTGCAATGATTCACTGGGTGAATCTGCTTTCACTGATTCATTCTTATGTCCTTGATGAACTTAACCACATCTATCATTGAAGTCCTTCTAAATACCGAATGAGTTGCCGAATGGCAAGCGGGTTACTAGTTGATAGCGCTATTAGGTCTCACAAAACCTCACATCGTGCAAGGAGCATGGGTGTGAACTATAACTTAACAATTATCATTGATGATAGACAATGATGCAAGGCACTACCCCTATGTGGGAACTCGCAGATTAGCAGTTCGGTATTACCGGTGTTAGTTATCATGAGCGGACTAGCTACCCCTGGCATGTTAATTGGTTGAATACTCATTTTACATGGCCTGGGAGACCTACGCATTTACTTAAAATTGTGAACTCACCAACTTTATGTTGACACACGAATATTATAGCTTTTTGCAGGACACTAGTTCGGAGCACGAGTAGGTCATGCATCATGTAGCGTTATTGGGATATGGTCACTTAAACCTATTTTAGTATGTTTAATTATCTACTATGGTTACGGACGCATTGTTATGCGCAGACTATTTGTTTAACGATTTACTTTAAATTCGCTTCCGCAACTATTTGAATGTTTGGTTATCTATAAAACTTGTTTTCACAATAACGAACTAAATGGTATGGGCGTTTAGAGTCGTTCGTATGACTTATGGGTATGGGATCCTGGTAGATCACACGCCTCATGGTATAAACCCCGCAGTGGAAATCGAGGGAATAGATGTAGAGGATCTTGAGGAGGATTCCGACGAGGAGCCTAGGTTAGGAGGCTTTGATGCTATTGGAGTAGCAGTCGAGGCTGCGCTCGAAGAAGAGCTCGAGCCAGAGGAAGAAGTCGAGCCATTCGAGGACGAGAGCGAGGATGAAGGCTCAGCCGTTCTCATGGATCATGCGGACGATTGATGTTTACTATTCTAGTATTCTATATATAGCGTAAATGAAGAATTTTAGCTTTAAACAGGAACTCTGATCATACAAGGCACTATTCCAGGTGCGGAAACCCTAGAACAGAACAAAATGATAATATACGAATCACAACACACGAATTACGCTTTTCAACATCATTTTCATAGATAACTTGTTTAACTTTGATTACATAAACTGATTACAAGTTAATCTAATGACTTTCACACAGACTCAATCTAGAGAGCAAACACCTGACCTTAACACACACAATGACCAAGAACTCTAAACATCAAAACAAGCAAAACCTATTTATAGTGACTGCACATTCGCCCCTGTTGAAGGTACGAATGTGGAATTCTTCCACATTCGTCCTCTTCCAAGGTACGAATATAGATAATCTTCAGCATCCTCTTCCACCTTCGACCATATCTATCTACCTTCGACCCTGAATATTCACATTTGACCTTCAGGATTTCACCTTCGACCTTTAGAAATCTCTAACACATGTTAATATTCACAATCCGAAGCATTAGTCGCATAAAGTGCATCTACAAACTCCCCCTCGACTACTGCTCGGATTGCCTTCTCGCTTCATCCATCTGTAAGTTCATCAACTTGATCCTCAGTTGTTTCTTTTGGTCTTTTGTCATCTCTGGTTCAAGTTTTCTCTTTGTCGATTGCTTCGGTACTTCAGCTACCTTCACCTGCTTGCCCAACTTCTGTTCAAGGTTGCTACCGGAGTTGATATCATAAGCAAAGCATACTCCGACAACCTGTTGATACTTCTTTGCTTGTGATGCATCATTGGGATCGCTATAAATCGGATTGTAATACAGCATGATGATGTCTTCAAATGTACAGTTAATGAGCCACATCGGGTCAAAAACATGTATCTTCTTATACGCATCCTTCCCATCTCTCAGCAAAATAACTGCTTCAGCATTCCTCCAATCGTAATACCAGAAAATGAAATCATTACTGAAGTGTTGTTGAATTGGCATTAAAGGAATCTTTCTCATAACTTCAGGAGCTTTGTATATCAATGTCACTCTCTTCTTACCCGTCTTCGGATCAACATCCCTATGAACCTTCCTTCTTGGGTATTGTGGTTTAAACATACTCCACTTTGTCCTACTCTCCCAAATCAATCTATTAGCAAACCATCCAACCGCCGTATTGTTCACAGATAAACCAGTCATCCTGAATCTGCAGATATCTCTCACCGCCCAATACGGTAGAGTCAGCAAATCATAGAATCTGTAGAAGTACAGAATTCCAGTTTCCCATTTGACTGCAATGCATTTCAGATTTCTAAGATATTTCCAACCAAGAGCTCTGCCTTTAAACTTTTGGTTGTGATATCTGTAGAATCCGCCCTGTGCTTCCGGTTTAGGCCTTTTATCATCCTTTTCCTTCAGCTTCTGCAACAAAGTCTTCAAGTCGTCACTTTGTTCAGATGGTTTCTGTTTCTCATCACCAAACACTTACTTAACAAACTCTTCGCTCTTCTTTTCAGCTTTCTTCTTTGCTTCCCTCTGATGTGTTTCAGTAAAATCTGGGAATACTTCATTCTCATCATTCGTTCTGAAGTATTGAGGATACTCTTCATGAGTAATATCTTCTATCTCAATCTCCTCAGTCTCTGGTGTTTGCTTGTCATCAAAATGATTTCCAACATCCTTTTCTGGAATGTCTGGAATCATTTGATCTGTCATTATCTCCTCCAGTGTCTTTCCTACTCGCTACGCAATCCCTTCTAGAATCTCTTTAGTCACAGCAGCAGACACCTCACCGTCTTCCAAATCAGGATCATTATACTCTAATTCGTATCTCATATCCTCTGTTTGGAATATCTCAGCAAACTTTCCAGTGAACTCTATAGTCCATTCTCTCTTTCCCAACATTTCTCGATATACATCTTTAGCTTCATCTGATAAAGTTCTAACCTTCTCATTCCAGAAAATACTTTCATCAGAATCAACGTTCTCTCCTGATTTCTTCGAGCTAGACTGACCCGTACTTCCCTTTTTGGTCTGTCTTTGTTCAAACGTGAATTTGCTCGAATCATCATCACCATCACCATCATCATCATCACTGCTACTACTCTCTTCATCATTACTCTTATTACCCGATCCACCCTCAGCATCATCATCATCGTCATCAGATTCATCGTCTGATTCATCCTCTTCTTCATCTTTATCTGATTCTTCATAATCTACTTGTTCCTCCTCTTTCTCTTTGTCTTCTTCTCCTTCTTTCAGTTTAGGAGCTTCACCATAGAGTTTATCAAGTAAATCACTCATTCTCTTATTCTCCTTTTTCAACTCTTTGTTCTCTTTTCTAACACTTTTAATCATCCTCCTGTTTCCATTACACTTCACATCAAGCTCATTTTTCTCATCCTCTAGTTGTTTCAGCTTCTTTTCAAGCTCATCCTGGTTTGTCTTTGAAGCAACAACTATTTGTAACATCTTTTCTTCATTCTTTTTGAACTTCTCAATCTCACCTTCTTGAGCAACTAACATCTTCATCATTTCTTCCATCTTCTTATTCACCTGTTTCATCACATCATCTGAAACAGTGACTTTTGCTTTGGAAGATTCAATCACAGGAGTCTTTTCTTTCCCAGGCTTCTTGAACATGTTAAGAACATTTTCTAAAGTAGATTCCAGATTAGGAACTACTTCAGGTTCGTTAGCCTTCTTCTGTTTCTTTGCTGCAGGTGAGGAAACTTTTGATGAAGTACCGACTTCAGGAACCTTCTTTCCTTTCAGCAACTTCTCAATCTCCTTCTCTCTCAACTTCTTTGTACTAACTTTCTTCGCCATCGACTTGTGTTTAGGCTTTTTCATATTAACAACCACTGTTGATCCATCAAAGTCTTCAGTATCCAAACCTAAATCACCTTCAGTATCAATTGGATCTTTCTGTAACACCTCTTCCACTGATTTGTTGAGTGAATCAGACTCTCCAACAGCAGTGGCCTTGGGTTTGGAAGACTTCCTCACCAACTCAGTCTCAGAATCCCACTGTTCCTCTTCCCCAGTCTCTTCTGAATCCACTGAGTCCTCATCTACCAAACAAGTACCCTTCTTTGCAGTACTTTTCTTCCTAGCCCTCTGTTTCTTTGCAGATTCACCTTCATCAGCTTTTGCCTTGCCCTTCCCTTTGGCTCCGGCATTCTTAACCTGTCTCTTCCTCTTGGTACTTGCATCAGCATGCACCAAAGGACCATCATTATCCGAATCGCTCTTGTCGTGTCTAACCTTATTCAATCCTGGGTCAGTGTAACCCGGATTAACTAAACATCCAAACAAACGCTTGTACGGTGGCTTTTCATTATCTGGAATACCCTTATATCCCTTCATTCTCACCAACGTTCTGATGTTCATATGATCTTGTCCTAACACCATAGTCAGATCCTTTCTCAAGTTAGGATACTTATTATCAAAGATCATCATCAGAAATCTGGGATACATCAAGAACTTCTTAGACTTTAGTCCCTTCAACATCTCCAGCATGTGATCTAATATCATCCCAGCATTAAATGGTTTGTTTAGTGTCAACGCAACCATTAACGAGCTTAAGCTTTTCCTCATCACATCGTATCAACCACTAACTGTCCCAAAGACATGGATAATCACATGTGCAAAATACTTGAATTGCACACTGAGCTTCCCCTTATGTAATGCTCCATCAGTGATCAGACCGTTATACTTCATACGAAGAAAACATACTCTCTGCTCAGTCCACGATAACACTCTCGGATCAGTACACTCCTCATCTTTAATCCTGAGTGCCTCTCTAATATCTTCTTCAGTGATCAACATTTCCATCCCTTGAATCTTGCTTCTGATGGCAGTTTTTCCTTCCCAGAAGTCATATCGTGCATTCTTCCAGAAATCTTCAACAATGTCTTTATAAATGATTGCTGGTGTAGCAATAGCATGTATAATTCTGCTCCTCCTGAGAAAGTCAACTATCCAAGAAAACTCAGTATTCTTCATCACCTCTCCCACATACGCACAGCAGTTGTGAGGAGCTTCGAATGGCCACACTTGAGGTGCATTCTCAACTTGAGCTTCCTGTATTGGATCTTCTTGAACAGGCACTTCCAGATTCTCTACTGGAATTTCCACATTCTTAGGATGTTGTTATGCCATCTGTAACACAAAAACATGAAAAACACGTCAGAATGATCAAAAACGACAAATTTTAAAATATTTTTAGGTTTTACACATTTCCACATTCGCCCTTTTTGTGGTACGAATGTAGGATATTATGGATTCGAATGTGTAATGTTTGGTTCGAATGTAAAATCCTCAGTTCGAATGTGAAATAAAATCCACCTTCGTCCCAAGAATTCCACTTTCGTCCATTGTAAAGCCACATTCGTCCTGTTTAATTCACATTCGCCTTTTACATATGGGTCGAATGTAACTGATTAAACCCCAAAAATTCAAAATTATTGTCTGATGTGTTTTAACCTGTAATTTTGATTCTATCATGGTCTAAAGTGACCGACTAAGCCTGTGCAACCATCAATTTCGTTTATTATTCAGTGTTTATTGATTTTAAAAGAAAACTAGGGTTCGGCTAACACATTGAATCAATTAACCTATCAAATCAATGGATTAATCCTAGTTTTTCCTATATTCTCCCCCTAAAATCAATGAACATTGAATCCTAATCAAAAAATCTGGTTAAATCAGTCCATATAGTTCCAGATTATAAAACCTAGGGTTCAAACACAAAAACCCCAATTATGGCTTCGTTTTTGATCCATTACCTGTGAAATTATAATCAAACTGATGAGAAATTGATAAGGAACAATAATCTGAATTGAAAAGAAACAGGGCAACAAGGTTTGGCACTTTTGAAAAATATACGAATGAGGGTTCGAACCTGGTTCGGTATATATATAGGATGCCACATTCGCCCTTAACAAATGGACGAATGTAAGTTAATTTCCACATTCGCCCCAACCTAATGACACGAATGTGTAAATGTAACACGAAAGTGAAAAGTTTAAATGAAAACTTACCTTCGTCCATTTATCCAGGTTCGAATGTGACAAATTTTCCACCTTCGACCCATTTAAGGGGCGAATGTGAATGGAAAATTTTGAAAATTTTACCAAATCACGAAATCGAATCCCGTTCAAACAATTTTCAACACATTTAGTCTCAAACATGCATTATATCAATTTAAAATGATACAAAGCTCAGATTGTTTCATCAAATCTCAGAAAATGACCATCAAACACCATCGATTATCTAAAAATAACGCAGAAATGTAAAACTTTTTGGTATTTCTGAAATTTATATTAAAACACACCTAAAATCTTTTTAAGTTTTGTATCTTTTTGTAAAAACAAAATAAAATGCACAAAAGTAAAGTAAACCAGTAAATGTTTTGTGATGTCCGGTAAGAGGATCATATCAGTTTATTTGAGAAATCTGACCACAGCGTTGATCTCATTTGTTTTATATTATCATTAGAAACAATGTGTGACCCGGCAACTGCTGATATTGTTGTCCACATAAGCTCTCATGCAGACTGTTATGCAGTGCTTTAAAAATGATACGATTTAGGTGTATTATACTAACACGTTGTGGTTCCCACACACACGACATACTCCCGTATCAAGAAATTACACAAAGCTTCCTCGTAACGCGTGATTATGCCAGAGTTATCCGTTTAGTTACAAGATATATAGCACAGAGGTGTACAGGTTAGCAAACGAATGCAGCAAAGTAACATGTGCATATATACCAGGTTGAGGCTGATTTCAACTACTGATTTGCATCAATAAATTGACACGATATAATTATGATCTTTGATCAATAATAACATGAAGTTCCTCAATTCGGTAATTTTTGGTTTTGGCATTTAAGCTCTTTTAGCAAATATTCTGAGAATATCCCGGATAACAATAACATAACGACCCGAAACCTCAGATTTTGGAAACTCTATCAAACGAAATTACGGTACTATGACCATATGCCCATGAGGTGTTCAGCCACGAAGGAGTAGTTCGTTATGTTTGTATCACTAATGCACGCAGTTATTAGTCTACGAAGCCTATCAGCACATCACACAAAATCAACACACGCCTCTTATTGCATTACAAATCTTTAGCCTGTGTCAGATCCCCACTGATGTACTATCATTTCCTCTTTTTATCCTGGAAATCATTTTGGGTTTTTCTATTTTTTATGGCTTTTTGAATTTTTTAATGTTTTTTGGTTTTTCTGATAAAAGACTCCCCCTAAAATGTAAAACATATTTTTGGGTTTTTGAATTTTTCTGAAAAACTGTAAAAACTTAAACAAAATTTTAAAAACTAAAAAAACGATAAAAACTGCTCGTTCATAGTCAGTGTGGATTTTGACCATATCGATCAACTCTTTGGCATAACAATCGCGGATAAAGTGATACTTAATCCGGATATGTTTAGCTTTAGAGTGATTGCCCGTATCTTTAGTTAATACAATTGCGGCTTCATTATCACAGTGTATAGAGGTTTTAAGAAATTGCAAACCATAATCCACCATCTGCTACTGAATCCAGAGAACCTGTGAGCAACAACTCGAGGCTGCTATGTACTCTGCTTCGCAAGTAGATAATGCGACAGAAGTCTGCTTCTTACACTGCCAGGTGACTAACCTGCTCCCTAAAAACTGGCATCCAGATGTCGTGGATTTGGTGTCTTTGTCACAGCCGCCCCAATCTGCATCACTAAATGCGATAAAGTCAAAATTATCGTCATTAGGGTACCATAGTCCTCTCGACGGACAACCCTTCAGATATCTAAGGATACGCTTGACCGCTGTCAGATGACTTTGTTTCGGCTTCGACTGGAAACGTGCGCAGAGGCATGTAGCAAACATTATGTCTGGCTGAGATGCGGTGAGATACATCAGAGATCCGATGATTGCTCTATATGTAAACGGGTCCGTCAGCTCCCCCTTAGCGTCAACACCAATCCCGTGATTAGGTTGAATCGGGGTGTCCATCGGCTTGGAATCCTCCATCTAGAACCGGCTCAAGACTTCGGATACGTATTTGGTCTGATGAATAAAGATCCCCGTTGGTCTTTGATCCACCTGCAAGCCGAGGAAGAACTGCATTTCACCCATCGCACTCATTTCGAACTTTTCCTTCATTACACGTTCAAATTCCCTGCAAAGAAGTTCGTTAGTTGAGCCAAAAATAATATCGTCTACATATATCTGGACGAGAAGCAAATCATCTCTTGTTTTCTTCGTAAACAGAGTACAGTCGACCAATCCGCGTTTGAATCCTTTCGACATGAGGTACCTGCTCAGCTCCTCGTACCATTGGCGTGGAGCATGGTGCAACCCGTACAGTGCTTTGTTCAGAACGTAAACCTTATCCCGGTGGATAGGATCTTCAAAGCCCGGTGGTTGATCGACGTAGACCTCTTCTTTGACCACACCGTAAAGAAAAGCACTTTTTCACCAAGTGGTTCATCTTCCTCAGGTGAATATGTCCCATTCTTCTATGCCACATAATTGATTCCTTCTCTGTAGCTTTTGATAGGAAACATGTCACTTGCCCCTGGGTAGTCATTGCTTTAGACATATCAAGAATATAGAGATTATTGACTCGAGGTTCCTTCAACATAATCCACTCTTTTGGAATTTTGAAGCCCGGTTTGAGAATATAACAAGATTTGTCATCAAAATATACAGAAAATTGTTTGTTGCATATCTGACTGACACTCAACAGATTATAATCGATCTGCTTCACATACGATATCCTCTCGAAACTCACAATCCCGTTACTCACGCTTCCCTCCATCGTGATGTAACCTCCTTTGTTCCCAGCAAATGCAACATAACCTCCATTGATATTCTTCACGTCGAACAGCAATGCTAAATCCCCTGTCATGTGGCCTGAAGCTCCACTATCAACAATCCAGAGACTGCTAATAGGGCCAGCTGAAGCTCCCTGCACACATCAAGTAAACACGTTAGTTCTTTCGGGGGACCCAAGCCTGTGTGGTCTTGGGTCTTTGAATATCACCCTTCAAAGATTCATTAATATCAACAATTGGTTTTGAATCAATCTTTTTCGGATCATTCAAAACTTTTTCAACCTTTTCATTTGATTTTGAAGTAAAGGCTCCCGGAGTACCATTTGGTGTCCAAGACTGTTCCGAACATTTCAAAATACGAATCTGAGATTTTGGAGTCTCAGTCGATTTCTTATCATCGTTCACAAATGAAACTTTCTTGACTACCTTCTCGGATTTAACCGATTTAGGTCCAACATTTGATTTGACAGCAGGTTTTGGTGGTACCTTTTGTCTATCAAATGTTGTGTTCACCATAGGTCTCTTCAAATGTTTTTCCATGGCAATTCGGTTTCGATGATCATATTGAAATTGTCGATCATTCCTCTTTTGAAATTTCAACTGTTGTGTTCACCATTGATGTTTTTCCTTGAGTACCTCGATATGTTGATCCCAGTACGGTGGTAAAGCATCAGCAAATTTGTCCACCAAATCTGACATAGGAATCTGAATGTCATAGCTTGACAATTCAGTTAATAAGTGACAATATCTGGGAGTCAACACTTTCAATGTCTCATTCCCAACATAGCTGAAGTTCTCGAATTCTTTCCTCAGCTCTTCCATTCTCAACCTTCTCGTCTTCTCGTTTCCATCATGACGATTCTTTAGCACATCCCATAACTGTTTAGAAGTAGTACACGAACCAAATTGATGTAGCAAATCATTTGTGATCGCTTGGGTTAGCTGAGAATACGCCTTCTTCTCCACCGCAAATTTCTTCTTCTCATCATCAGTCAAACTTTCCAGAGGAATCTGCTCACCGGTATTCTCTAACACTAGTGCCACATATCCTTTCGCAATCATCTGCCACGCCTCGGTTCCTTCCAATCCCATTCCTTCAAGATGAATCTTGAACTTCTTCTGCCACTGGTTGTACTCCCGCATCTCCATTAGCTTGGGTGGTCTGTTCACGCTACGTGAAAATAAATCATTGATTAGTGTAGAAATAGCATTAGTAGTTTGAGTATTTACCACCACGGTTGCTACTCCCCAATAATCTGCTGTAGGTTGTTGTGAAGATGATGCAACGCTCTGAGGCATCGAACTAGTCATAGCTAAATAGTTAATTGGTTGCGACGACTGAGTGTTCGATTTCTGAGCTGCTACTGTCCATGGGTCCATGGTCACTTGTTGTTGCTGTGTTGTCCCCGCTCTCGGTGTAGTTGGAAATTCCCACATGTTGTTCACAAAGTTAGAAATTTAACACACTTGAAAATTTCTCAAAACAGCTTCTACTTTCGCCCTGTCAAACTCACTTTCGCCCAAAAATACTGACCCGAATGTAGAAACCAAGAAATAATATCCACGTTCGACCAAATCTGCTCACTTTCGTCCCTCTGATTTCCACCTTCGAACCCACGATCACCCGAATGTGGAAAATGTGACCCGAAAGTGAAACAAACAACACAACAAACTTAGGTTCGACCTAAAACAACAACTTTCGTCCAGAAATGCCCTAGGCTCGACCCTAAAAACACACTTTCGACCCCATGCTCTCTAGATTCGACCCCAACATGTTTAAAAACGGTTACACTTTGAAAAACGGTTATTTTGATCTGAAATTTTCAAAAGTTAATGGATTTTGAAGATCTTTATCAGGTTATGATTCGGAATTGATTTGGAACAACTTTAATTCTTGGAATTGATTATTTTAACCACGAATTGTTATCCAAATCCTTCAAATTGTATAAAAAAACATTTTTCAATGAAAACAGAGAAAATTTGATCAAAATAGGGTCCAAATCAGTTCTGAGATTATCAATTTGTTGTTGTATGATCTCTATGGCTCTGATACCACTTTGTAAATGAAGAATTTTAGCTTTAAATAGGAAATCTGATCATACAAGGCACTATTCCAGGTGCGGAAACCCTAGAACAGAACAAAATGATAATACACGAATCACAACACACGAATTACGCTTTTCAACATCATTTTCATAGATAACTTGTTTAACTTTGATTACATAAACTGATTACAAGTTAATCTAATGACTTTCACACAAACTCAATCTAGAGAGCAAACACCTGACCTTAACACACACAATGACCAAGAACTCTAAACATCAAAACAAGCAAAACCTATTTATAGTGACTGCACATTCGCCCCTGTTGAAGGTACGAATGTAGATAATCTTCAGCATCCTCTTCCACCTTCGACCATATTTATCTACCTTCGACCCTGAATATTCACATTCGACCTTCAGGATTTCACCTTCGACCTTCAGAAATCTCTAACACATGTTAATATTCACAATCCGAAGCATTAGTCGCATAAAGTGCATCTACATATAGTCGTATAATGACTTTTATTTTGTCGTAGTGAGAATTGAGAACCGTTAGCTTATGTTTAAATTATTATTATAATCTCCTACTTTATCTTATTCTCGCGTTCGTGTTCCATGCTGCATTCTAGTTTACTTATACTATGCGAACGATGGTATGGGAGACATATTATTGTTTTCTCATGAATATATTGTAAATGTAGAATTACCATGACGGGAAGAGGACATGGTAGAGGCAACGTTAGCATGACGCAAAAGGAGCTGTGTAGGCTTATGAATGACAGGGTGATTACCGCCCTAGCAGATTTTCAAGCTGGCCAACATGCTCATCAACCTTCGGCTTGTACCTACAAGTCATTCATGGATTGTAAGCCTCACAATTTCGGAGGATCTGAAGGAGCAGTTGGACTACTTAGGTGGTTTGAAAAGCTGGAGTCATGCTTTGCAATGTGTAATTGCACGCCAGCAGATAAGGTCAAATACGCCACCGCTACGCTTGAGAATGCGGCCTTATCGTGGTGGAACACCCAAGTGCAGATGCTAGGAGTAGACGTGGCAAATGCTACCCCATGGGCGGACTTCACGGAACTCATGAAGGAGGAGTATTTTCCTCGAGATGAGATTCAGAAGTTGGAGACAGAGTACCTCAACCTGAAGATGGTGGGGTCGGAGATTGAGAGTTATACTATCAGGTCGCATGAGCTGGTGACAATGTGCCCTAATTACTCCACTCCACTCTACAAATGGATTGAGTTGTATATCCAGGGCCTAGTACCCTAGATTAAGGGAATGGTCACTGCTACTAACTTCGGTAACATTCAGCAGGTTATTCGCTTAGCTCACCAGATGACTGATCAGAAGGTGGAAGAAGGACTGCTACCACCTCGTGGTGCTTCCTCTTCTAGCACCAATGATAACAAGCGGAAGTGGGAGAATGCTTCTGGTAGACCCTCGGGTCATGGTAACCCGCAGCAGCAGCAGAACAAGAGACATAACAATTACAGCAGCGACAGCAACCGCAATCAATCCCATAGTGGTTATCAGGGACATCGTCCCAAGTGCAATAAGTGCAACTATCACCACTCAGGATCCTGTAACAGGATTAAGTGTGATCGCTGTGGTAAGATGGGTCATGTGCAGAAGGACTGTAGAACAAATACCCCAGGAAACCAGCCAGCACCACAACAAGTGCAGCCGCATAAGAATAGTAAAGACTGTTGCCAGTATGGGGATGAGGGTCAGTTCAAGAAGGACTGCCCCCAGCTGAACGGGAATGGCAACAACAACCACAGAGGTAACAGTGGCAACGGTAGTGGTTACCAGACAGGGAACCACAACAATGCCTCCAACAATGCTACCAACAACAACAACAACAACAACGGGGCTCGTGGGAGAGAATTTGTGATCGCTTCAGGCAAAGCTAGGAATGACAACAATGCCGTGACGGGTACGTGTTCCTTGAACGACAACCTTGCTTCTGTTTTATACGATACTAGTGCGGACTTTAGTTTTGTGTCCATAATACTTAGCAAACGTCTAGGGATGATTACTACTCTTCTGGATATCCCTCATTCTATAGAACTAGTTGATAGGATACTTGTTGAGGTAATCCATATTCATCGCAACTGTAAGCTCGAGCTAAATGGGCAATTATTTGCCATCGATCTTATTCCTATCAACCTAGGAAGCTTTGATCTCGTAGTTGGCATGGACTGGTTGTCCAAGCAACACGCCGAAATTCTATGTCAGGAGAAGATTGTTCATATCCCTCCCCCTAACGGAGAATTGCTAACTATACGGGGTGATCATGGTGGTGCCATGGTGGGCATCATCTCATTCCTAAAAGCCCAGAAGTGTATTCGAAAGGGCTATCCAGCCATTCTGGCTAACATTTCTGATACTTGAGCTGAAGTTGACGCGGAGATTGAGGATATCCCAATAGTCCGTGACTTCCCAGACTTATTTCCCGAAGAGCTTCTGGGACTTCCACCTGTTCGACAAGTGTAGTTCCAAATAGAACTTGCACCTGGAGCGGCCCCAGTTGCATGCGCACCATACCGCCTAGCGCCATGCGAGCTTCAAGAACTGTCTACCCAACTCCAAGAGCTGTTGGATAGGGGTTTTATTAGACCTAGTTCTTCACCTTGGGGAGCCCCAGTTCTGTTCGTTAAGAAGAAGGACGGGAGCTTCCGTATGTGCATTGACTATCGAGAGTTAAACAAGGTGACCGTAAAGAATCGCTACCCTTTGCCTCGTATCAATGACTTGTTCGACCAACTTCAGGGGTCAAGTTTCTATTCCAAGATCGACTTGAGATCAGGGTATCATCAACTGAGAGTCCGTGAGGAGGATGTGGCGAAGACAGCCTTCTGAACTCGTTATGGACATGAGTTTTTGGTAATGCCATTTGGGCTAACTAATGCACCGGCTGTGTCAATGGATCTTATGAACCGTGTGTGTAAGCCTTATTTGGACAAATTCGTCATAGTGTTCATAGATGACATCTTGATCTATTCCAAGAGCAGGGAAGAGCATGAGCAACACCTGCGACTAATATTGGAACTTCTGAGAAATGAGCAGCTGTATGTGAAATTCTCTAAGTGTAACTTCTGGATTCGAGAAGTCCAATTTCTAGGACATGTAACTTCTGGTACGCTAATTCCTTGGTCTTGCAGGATATTATCGCAGATTCATTGAGGGGTTCTCTAAGATTGCTCAACCCCTCACAGCTTTGATGCAGAAGGGTACTACTTACACGTGGGGAGATGCCCAAGAGTCTGCTTTTCAATTGTTAAAGGCGAAGCTTTGCAGTGAACCAATTCTATCGTTACCCGAGGGTACAGACGACTTTGTGGTGTACTGTGATGCGTCTATCCAAGGGTTAGGGTGTGTGCTGATGTAGCGCGATAAGGTGATCGCGTATGCTTCACATCAATTAAAGGTACACGAGAAAAATTACACCACCCATGACCTGGAACTGGGAGCAGTAATCTTTGCTCTGAATATTTGGAGGCATCATCTCTATGGAACGAGATGTACATTCTTCACAAATCATAAGAGTCTTCAACACATATTCGATCAGAAAGAGCTGAACATGCGACAACGTCGATGGGTCGAGCTTCTGAACGATTATGACTGTGCCATCAAATATCATCCAGGGAAAGCTAATGTAGTAGCAGATGCCCTTAGTCGAAAGGAAACGAAGCCTAAGCGAGTGCGAGCATTACAACTCACTATTCATTCCGATCTTCCTGGTAAGATACGTGAAGCCCAGAAGGAGGCTTTAAAGGAAGAGAATTTCAGACTCGAGACACTGCATGGTGCTGAGAAACAGCTAGAGCTGAGGACGGATGCTCTTCAGTACTTCATGAATCGAGTGTTGATTCCAAGTTTTGGAGATCTCAGGCAACTGGTACTCGACGAGGCTCACACGTCTCGTTACTCGGTACATCCTGGTTCGGATAAAATGTACTAATATCTAAAAACCCTATATTGTTGGCCAAACATGAAAGCTGGGATAGCCACTTATGTCAGTAAGTGTCTGACTTGTGCAAAGGTTAAGGTTGAATACCAGAAACCTTCATGTTTACTCCAGCAACCAGAGATTCCTATGTGGAAATGGGATGGAATTTCCATGGATTTCATCACAAAACTCCCTAAAAAGCCAAGTGGGCATAACATGATTTGGGTTATCATCGATCGCTTAACCAAATTAGTACACTTTCTGGCAATAAAGGAGACTGGCACACTGGAAAGACTAGCCAACCTTTATCTCATCGATCGCGATTTACTTCTCGCTTTTGGACTACTCTCCAAGATGTATTAGGAACTCGTTTAGATATGAGCACACCCTATCACCCACAAACGTATGGACAGAGTGAGCGTACCATCCAAACCTCGGAGGATATGCTATGAGCGTGCGCGGTGGACTTTGGTAATATTTGGGATAAGCACTTGCCTCTAATCGAATTCTCATATAACAATAGTTATCACACTTCTATTCAGTATTCGCCTTTTGAGGCACTATATGGATACAAGTATAGGTCTCCCATCTGTTGGACCGAAGTTGGGGATTGTCAGTTGACAGGTCCCGAACTCGTGCACGAGACTTCTGAGAAGATAGTGCAAATCAGAAACCGGATGGCTGCAGCCCGTGACCGACAGAAGAGTTACGCAGATATGCGTAGGAAACCCTTGGAGTTCCAGGTTGGAGACAAGGTACTGCTAAAAGTATCCCCTCGGAAGGGAGTGATACGCTTTGGAAAACGGGGAAAGTTGAACCCGCGATACGTTGGACCATTCGAGATCGTCGAGAGGATTGGTCTAGTAGCGTACAGGTCAACCTGCCTGATGAACTCAGTGGAGTTCACAACGTATTCCACGTCTCCAATCTAAAGAAATTTCTCGCTGACACGACACTGGTGGTGCCACTGGAAGAAATCCAGGTGGATAACCAGCTACGGTTCATAGAGGAACCGGTGGAGATTCTTGAGCAAGGTGTCAAGAAACTTAGATAGAGTACCATACCTATTGTTAAGGTATGATGGAATTCCCGGTTAGGACCGGAATACACGTGGGAACGCAGGGATCAATTGCGGTTCAAATACCCACATCTCTTTACTGAACCTGAACCTATACATAGATCAAATGCTAAACATAAAGCAGCTATCTCAAAGTGAATTTCGGGGCGAAATTTCTTTCAACTTGGGGATGATGTGACATCCGGGAACCAAGCACACACTTTTCTAAGCTAGTTTTTCTGTTTACTTGCTGAATTTCGAGACGAAATTCTTTTCAACTTGGGGATGATGTGAAACCCCGCAATTTCAGGTTCCTGATTTAACTGAACTCTAGTTACTTGCACCTAGATTTCTTGCATTCTACTTGACTAGAGTTAACTAGATAAGTCACACGTGCACACACTAGATGTATATGTATCTTTGAGTTATCATCACTTCAAAAACATATGATTAAACTTATGAAAATTTGCAAATATTAATATATGTATGTACATACAAATCAATCTCTTATACTTCTATATGTGCTTGTATATATGTATATACACAATACATACACTAGACCTTGACAAGAAAAATGATATTTTGTTAAGTACCTTCTAGAAGCTAACATACATACATACACAAAAACACACACACATGCTTATTCTTAGGACCTAGTCATGATATGTCACTATCCTAGTCTATTAACTAACATAGGGAATGTTCTTGTTTTCCTTGAAAATCGAAATCTATACATGCATACATACATATATAAACGCACGCACACATAAACCTACACTCTTGGAAGATTCTTCTTGTCTCTAGTAGCCGAATTCTGGGTAAGACAAGTCACTATCACATATACCTATTTGGTTAAACATAAAGACACACCATCATCCAAGACCTCTACCCTTTCCTTAACTAGAAACCAACAAACATTCCTACTCTACTAAGAATTTGCGGCCTAAGTGGCATATGGAGGAAGGTTCTTGGATCAATGATATGTCACCATCCAAGCATGCTTTATTCTATAATAATTATAACCTATGGAACTCACAATACCTAAGCTAGATTAGCTACCTAAAACAACTCTCCCATTCTCTTTGAAAATTGCGGCCATAGACTCCCTAACACCCCAAGAAGCTCCCAAACTAGCAACTAGACCCTATGATCCATCAACATCCAAACAAGTAAGACAAAACATGGCATTGAACTATCACTATCCTAGCCTATAATGTACTTGGCCGATTAGGAGGAAACAACTCACACAATTCGGCTTCCAACTCATCCTCCTAAGTGATGTAAGACATCTAGAAGCTTGGTGAGGTCATGGATTTCATGCAAATAGATAACAAGACAAAAGTAGTCATCTTCCTAGCGTAATTCAACTTACCTTACTCTTGATTAGTCACCTTACCCATCACTTACTTCAAATGATGTTAACTTACACATATCCATGCGCCAAAAACAAGAAATGGTCATTCCTAAATTGTTTGGTCCTCTACCCCACTCGACTTCTATATAAAGGCACCATATCTCATTCTAAAATGCACACCAACATCATTCTTTCACTCTCTCTAAACTTTCGGATCTTGCTCACCATAACCTAAGCCTTGCAAGACTCGTGGAGGAGCCTTGGAAGCTATCCATCTTTCGATCACTCTTGGTAAGGTATCCATGCCCTTAAACTATGATCTAACTTAGTCTACACTACTTTAATCGACTCTAGATTTATTTAAACACATAAACACACACACACATTGCCATAGTTTTTGCTTGATCTTGCTCACTAGTGAACATATTAATTGAACACTACATCAATTGGCCTTGTTACGTCTTTTGGAGGCCAAGAACTATGTTTTATATTCCAAGATCACATAGATCACCATATGTAGCAATCGGTTATTTTGTAATACCTAAGATCATGATAGGTTTCAGGATCTACATGAGGTTTTACAATCGGCTACCATCTAATAGCATGTATCAATAAGGTTAGAGCATGTGTTAATCTCAACTTAGGTATGTTAATGTCCTAAACATATGTTAAGATAACTAGCTTTATCACAAGTACAAAACCAAGGTTCACGTAACCCAATAACTAGATCCACAAGTGTTGGGTAGGCAAGTTGTATGATAAACATGTGATTGACCATGGTTTAAATGAATTATAGGGCAAGTACTGTCTAGGAAATAGTAGCTACGTGATTCGGCTTCACTAGATCACAAGCATTTTTACGAGGTGAGTTTCACTACTCTATTCTCAAAAGCATACGTCTCGGATGAGACAATTTTCTAAACTATTTCATAGTCCGGTTTGGGACGACTTTACACATCCCGGGTTTGGGGTGCAATGATTCACTGGGTGAATCTGCTTTCACTAATTCTTGCTTATGCCCTTGATGAACTAAACCACATCTATCATTGAAGTCCTTCTAAATACCGAATGAGTTGCCGGATGGCAAGCGGGTTACTAGTTGATAGCGCTATTAGGTCTCCCAAACCTCCCATCGTGCTGGGAGCATGGGTGTGAACTATAACTTAACAATTATCATTGTTGATAGATAATGATGCAAGGCACTACCCCTATGTGGGAACTCGTAGATTAGCAGTTTGGTATTACCGGTGTTAGTTATCATGAGCGGGCTAGCTATCCCTGGCATGTGAATTGGTTGAATACTCATTTTACGTTGTCTGGGAGACCTACGCATTTACTTAAAATTGTGAACTCACCAACTTTATGTTGATACACGAATATTATACCTTTTTTAAGGACACTAGTTCGGAGCACGAGTTGGGCATGCATCATGCAGCGTTACTGGGATATGGTCACTTAATGCTATTTTATTATGTTTAATTATCTACTATGGTTACGGACGCATTGTTATGCGCAGACTATTTCTTTAATGATTTACTTTAAATTCGCTTCCGCAACTATTTGAATGTTTGGTTATCTATAAAACTTGTTTTCACAATAACGAACTAAATGGTTTGGGCATTTAGAGTCGTCCATATGACTTATGGCTATGGTATCCTGGTAGATCACATGCCTCGCGGTATAAATCTCGCAATGGAAATTGAGGGTGTGGTAGATTGGTAGCAGAGCCATTGCTAATAGTGAACTAGGATTGCATTCTAGTCTATAATCATCATAGCATAGGTACTAGTTACAATCACTAGTTTAAGTGCACAATGTGTTAATTTCTTGCAGGAAAGACCATGACTAACCCTACTCATAGAAATTATTCTTATCGTGCTATCGAGGGATGACTAGCTCCATCATTGGATCCCTATCAACGTCCAGCTTCATTTCAGGATCCACATTGGGATACCAACCGTTGGCATTGGTTTACCGACATGTTGCACTCTTGGATTGTAGGTTATGGAGTGCCAGCTAGAGTCCTCCTATTATAGATTCTTGGGAAAGATCTTTTGCAGGTATGGTAAGGCACGTTCATACTGAGTTGGACAATGCTTTCACTGCTGTGCAACAGATTATGTTTTGGAGGAGAAATGCAGATGAGACACTTCAGCATATGAGAGGTAAGATAGGCCACTTGATGACTGAGATGGCAGTTGTTAAGCAAGAAGCTGCTGAGGCTAGGCAGGAGTTGGCTGCCACTAGACAGAAACTAGCAGCTACCATGCAAGAACTAAATACTGTTCGAAATTGACTTATAGCAGCTTTGGGAATAGATGCAGAGGATCTTGAGGAGGATTCTGACGAGGAGCCTATGGAAGAAGGCTTTGATGCTATTGGAGTTGCAGTCGAGGCATCGCTCGAAGAAGAGCTCGAGCCAGAGGAAGAAGTCGATCCATTCGAGGACGAGAGCGAGGATGAAGGCTTAGTCGTTCTCATGGATCATGCGGACGATTGATTTTTACTATTCTAGTATTCTATATATAGTCATATAATGACTTTTATTTTGTCGTAATGAGAATTGAGAACTGTTAGCTTATGTTTAGATTATTATTATTAATCTACTACTTTATCTTATTCTCGCATTCGTATTCCATGCTACATTCTAGTTTAAGACTTTTTTTTGATGATAAATAAGGTATAATAAATTTAACATGAAAGAACTAAGACAAAAACTTAAGAATATTTGTGAAAGACGCGTTAAAATGCACGATTTCGAAGAATTTGAACACTTGAAATGCATGCATATAGATCTGATGCAAAATCAATATATAAGTGTAAAAAGTAGTATAATAATCACTAATCAAGGCACATTAGATGTTTACCTTGATAATGGACGCTTACAGTGCAAAACTATGCCGTAAAAGTCACCCGAAACGTGATAATAAGGCATAAGACGTTAACATGTTGTTGCAAAAGTAGAGCAGCAAAAATAGTTTTCTTACAAGAATTATATGTATGTTTTGTAACCTAGATAGGAACTATGGAAGGACTATAGGTTGACATGAGATATTGATAAGTGCTTGATGTGAAATACATGTAAATATGTTCTAGTATGCTATCAATGCTTAGGATTGAATTGCATGTTGGAACTAGTGGTTTAAATATGATATATGATGGTAATGTGATACCTTGAAAATGTATGTGAAGATTTAAATGTTAGATAAACCATACGATGTTTAGACTTGTCCTTTCGTCACATGTCACCAATGGGGTTAATAGGGTAAGGGATAACTGAAATTCGATATTATTGGTTTACTAAGTCGAAGTAATTTGGTGAATAAATTAATAAGACTTAGTATGGTTACTAAATTGGCCCTACGGTATGGGAGGTGAATAGGTGAAGGATTGTAACCAGGATTGGAAAATACTCAGGATTTTTGCATTGAGCTGAGTTTCACGTCCCCTTTTCTTTTCAATGTTTTTGAACGTTTTTATAAATCGGGGGATTAACATGCTTTTATGATTCGTTAGACTATAAATATAGAACATTTGTTGGCCTTAGGATTGTGCACCGGTGGGAACGTTTTCGTGGCAGGTTGACACACACTCCCAGCACTTCTTAATCATTAGCTCTTGGTCTAGAGACGTTGTTTATGTTATAGATCTATTGGGTTGACGCCTCCGTTTTCATGATTGAGTTTAGCCGAATCTGAATGAAAAATGAACATAACCTCCAAAAAGCTCCTCTTAGACTAGAGGTCACCACGAGAACAAAGTTATGGTTTGATTAGGAGCCTTAGGTTACATAATACCTGTAGATTTTTGCGAGTCTACTTGGTTCTATTTTAGTGATACTCGATCATACGTTACTATTAAACTTGAAAGTTTATTATTGCACTTAAAGCTGTGAACTCGCCAACATGATGTTGATGTTTTTAAGAATGTTTTTCAAGTACCGATGCATAGGTTATTAGAGAGTGGTTTGACTAGGCACTACGGTGGACATGATGTTGGGACCAAATGATATTGTCTAAAACTATGTATTTATTTGTGTTTTGTAATACAATATTAACTTTAAATTTCGCTTCATCTTGGTAAAACGTGTTTTTCCTGTTTTTAACAACTTTCGTTAACCACGAAATTAAAACAATGTTTCACTAGAGGGTGTTAGCAAGATGTCCACACGTAACTTCATGTGATCCACTAAACTTTGTGGTAACAACTTCTGTTACCTCACGACTTGCTTTCCGCTGTGCGCTGTCGGGTGTGACATAACTGTTCATGCAAGCAAGTAAAATTCAGTTGTTGGACATTAGGATGGAGAATTCCTATGGAAGTTGCTAAAATAATTAAACAAAAGCTTAAATGGATGGATCATTCGTTAATTTAGTGACATTTGGTGTTGGACTTTGTTTGGTTTTACAGTTTGTATCACGTTGGTTTGACTGGTTAATTTCTCATTTGAGAGTTGGGTATTAGTTCAATTACAAAGGAGTATGGAAAGTATTTGTTAGAGAAAATTAGTTGTTGTTTCTTTTTTCTGACTAAAACTTGATTTTAGGTAAGAACATTGTGGATGATAATAACTTCTCTTCACGAGAAAGGTGTGGATTATCGGAAGATTGATTTTAGTAATTGTTTGAGAATATATTTTCTGATCAAAGGATCCATAATTGAACAGTTATTTGGAATGTTCCTGATCATTACAGTTATGGATTTTTCGATCGGAACATATATTCCCAAACAATTACAAACAACTGTTCATGCAAGCAAGTAAAATTCAGTTGTTGGACATTGAAGTTAGGTAAGAACATTGTGGATGATGATGATAACTTCTCTTCAGGAGAAATGTGTGGATTATCGAAAGATTGATTTTAGGAATTGTTTGAGAATATATTTACTGATCAAAGGATCCATAACTGAACAGTTATTTGGAATGCTCCTAATCATTACAGTTATGGATTTTTCGATCAGAAAATATATTCCCAAACAATTACAAATAACTGTTCATGCAAGCAAGTAAAATTCAGTTGTTGGACATTGATTTTAGGTAAGAACATTGTGTATGATGATGATGATAACTTCTCTCCAGGAGAGAAAGGTGTGGATTATCAGAAGATTGATTTTAGAAATTGTTTGAGAATATATTTTTTGATCAAAGGATCCATAACTGAACAATTATTTGGAATGTTCCTGATCATTACGGAAGTGGAACAATCATCTGGATGAAGAGGAATAATCTCTCGAAACATATTACAAAAAGCAAGGGATAATGAAGATGAATGTTGTATCTTTCCCAGAAGTACTGATCAACAGAGATGATAAACCATTAGGAACAGTAACGATCGCTTTACAATGCCGAAAACGACTATCATCAATCTGGTTTAGGAGGAATAGTTTGAAGGTGTGTGTTGTATGTATAGAATGGTGAATTACTGTAGTGTGTTAGGTATATGGTGGAAGGGTTTGAAAAGAAATAGCACAAGTCCTTCTTTAATGTTGTAAGGAACTAGGTTGCAAAGGAACTTCAGGTCAGCTAGACGTTTTGTCAAAAGAACATACTTGAAATCGATGGGAAGGTAAACAAAATCGTTTAATTCTCATCCGTTTGTTAGCACCGATTCGACTGTTGATTTCTTTCCGCAACCAGTACAAAATACTTGTAATCGATGGGAAGGTAAACAAAATCGTCTAATTTTCAACCGTTTGTTAGTGCCGATATGATTGTTGATTTCTTTCCGCAACCAGTACAACGAACTCTATATGGGTTGCTTTTTCCATTTTTATGCAAACAGTAATGGAAGAATGTTTCCCTCCTTGTTCGAATTATGGATCTCGTTGTCACTAAGGTTAGTGGATACCATGGATCAGAGAGATTTAAAGGTAATAAAACTCATATCTCAAGTCGATGCAAGTTGGTGGTTATTATTTTGTTTTAAAATTTTTTACTATAATTATATTAAAAAAATTAAAAAAAACAATTCTAAACACCAAAAAATGAACCAAAATAAATCTTTGATTCGAAGCGCCTCGCTTTGGCTAAAGCGAGGCGCTTCGGGTCAAAAATTCAGCTTTTCTGACCTCGTACTGAGGGTCGTTAAAAAGACCCAAGTGCCTCGCTTTGGCCAAAGCGTGGCGCTTTGGGGGGTGAAAATAGAAGCCAGGGGGTTTTAATATAACCACCCTTGTATATTAACACTTACCAAACAAGATATTTTGGTCGTCTTTATTTGTTAAGTAAATAATGTGTTCATGAACAATTACCGAACGAGATTTTTGTTTGTGTTCGTTTATTAAGGAAATGAATGTTTTCAAGTTCATTTATCTTTATTTGTTAAAATTAGGCATCGGACCAAAGCGAACACAAAAAAACACCAATGAATGTAAATGAACACAAACAAGGATTAATGAATAAAACAGAGCACAAATTAACACATATTAAATTCCGAAAATTTCATAATGAACATTGTTCACCGAAAATATACTAATCTAATTACCTAAATATACTCGGCATAATCTTGATTACACAATTTCACATAAAAACACAAAATTATCATATTAAACTTGGAATTCTCGTTTAATCAACCTAAAATAACAGTTAATTAATATAGTTAAAATAATATTAAATAATCTACCAAAAGGAAATTTGAAGTACTTAAATTAAAAATAAAAAGTTAAAAATCCTAATGAACTATCAAACACAAAAAAACATGTTACCGAACGTTCACGAACTTAAATAAACGAACGCAACTTTTGTTCATGTTTGTTTTTTTAACTAAACGAACACAAACGAACTTCTCACCAAACATTCACGAATTGTTCGCTAAACGTTTGGTTTGTTTACAGCTTACAATTAGAAACTAGAAAGAAAATCAGTTTTTTTAATATAGGAAATAAAAAGAAAAGGAATTTTTTGGTCTATTTGATTCATGTAATGTTGAAGAAGGAATTGTAAGCTTTTAATTATAATGGAAGTATTGAGTTATTCTAAAAGGCTAAAAAAATGAGACGGGTGAAAGCCACTAGAAAATGACATGTGTCCAAAGGATTAAACAAGTGGGAAGGGTAATTTTGTGAACAGACTATGCACATGCAAATTACATGCCATTTCCATCTTTATTTTTAAACATCCGTAACTTTTTTATATGTCATCTTTTTTTAAATTATACCATAAAATTGAGCGGTTTTTACCTTTAATATGAGTACCATATTGTTATACTGATGTGTTGAAAAACACATCTCTTTTCCTATGTATTTTGTATTTTATTTGGTCAAGTTTTTATTCGTTTCATGTCGTTTTTATTATGTATTTATTTATTTTATTATTTTATATGTGTTCGAGAGAAAGGAGCTCAAAACGAAGGAAAATGATTGAGACGCGAACACCTAGAGTGAGCAATAAATATTATATAATAATAACATTAATAATACTAACAACAATAATAACATATACTAATCTATATATATACGTATACATATATATATATATATATATATATATATCAAAGGGCTAAATCCTACATAGCACTCATATAGTCATTCTCCCCTTTGAGAGTGCCATGTAGGATGCCATGTGGCATTAAGTAATTTTAGGAAAAAAATTTAAAATAAAATTGGATTTTTCTCTCTCATGTTTCCTCCCATAATTTTTCAACTCCAATATCTTTTATCTACGGGATATTTTAAACAAAAAAATTACACCAAATTAACGAGCGTTTTATTATCTTTCCAACGAGTACCATATTGCTATCTATAAAATGGAGAAAAAAAACGACTATTTTTGTGGGGTTTTGTTCATATAGGAAAAAAAACACGTGTTAAGGCAATTCATTAATCATGTATACGCAAGTCACTAATTATGTTTAAACCAGTAAATATGTATTCTATTTTCAACCAGAGCAAAATAGGTTACTAGAGTTATACATTGTTTTAGGTTAGGTATCATTACTATGTTAGAGTTGTACATTTTTTAGACTTTAGGATATGTGTTAATATTTGAGTTACATTGAAGTTATACATTGTTTTAGGTTAGATGTTAGCATTGGAGTTGTACATTGTTTTAGGTTAGGTATTAATATTAGAGTTATACACTGTTTTTGGTTAGATGTTAACATTAGAATTATACATTGTTTTAGGTTAGGCGTTAACAGTGGAGATACATTGTTAATTGTTTTAGGTTAGTTGCTACCTGAAGCTTTCCTGCATGTAACTGTAAGGCACATCAGTCTATTTCATATTTAAAATTGATGTGTTATATTAGAGTTCTCAACCCCAGGACGCTCCCGGGGTATAATCTAGCTATATATAAAAGAATAGCCCCTTGATGACATAGCATTCAATGGGGCAACTTTCCATCCCTTGAATGTGTCATGTGGCTTCATGTGGGATTTAAAAAAACAAGGTAATATATAATGCCTTTTCTTTTCCTCATTTCATCACAAACCCTAAAAAAACCCTCCCAATCTATGTCGGGTATTGTCTCTCTCTCACTCTCTCTCTCTACAATTCCTTCCTTCATCCGGTTTCCTTCTTCTAAGAATCTGAGGTACTTTTTAGGAGGTTCTATAAAGTTGCTACTTGCGACGTGTCTAGGATGGATCGGAGAACAAACCGATTCATTGAAATCTATGCAGTTCAGACAACTAATCACTCAAGCCATTAGCCTTGATTAGAGGTCATATCAGATTTTCCAGAATGTATAAGATTGTGCGATTTGTTTATCGTTTGATGTGTTTTTGGAATTTTATTTGATTAGAGGTCATATTAGATTTTCGGAGTTGTAAATTGGGTCAACTTTAAACGGTCATAACTTGAGTTTTACAAAGAATTAAGCTTTGAAATTTGGACAGTAGTTCGACATTGGAAAAACTCGGCTTTTCCAAGTGGATTCACCCCGTTTGGATGAATACACAATTTTTGGGAATTTTTATACTAATCTGATCTGTTGTGAGTTTTTTCTGGACATAGCTGTATCGTATGATTTTTCATAATTTTTGTGTATGGTTTTGTCATGAAATAAAAGTATTGACTTGTCCAGTAGACTCCCTGGAATATTCAATAAAAGTTTGGGAGTCTAATTCCTTGGATAAGTATTTTTAATAAATTGGTTTTCACAGCGCATAATCTGTCCTAAAAACGCAGATTATGTAATGTACGCTTATGTGGCTATTTGGAGTCTTGTATGACTTGTAATTGACATGAGCTTGCATGAGCACTTATATGAGATGTATATGAAGTGTATAACTGATGATAATCTATGTGTTTCACCAACGGGTTCGTAGGGTTCACTTGTGCATGTAGAATCACTAGGTGTCACATATACGGTTTTGAACATTTAAACGTCTTGGACAAACGGGTTATATGGTGTATTGGTTGTACACATATACTCACTTAGTGACACTTGTATTAGGGAGTCGGTAGCACTCTATTGTTTTGGACTCCTTGTGTGGGTTACGCTTTTATCAGTTTAAAACTTTACTGTCCTTGGTGAACTAAACACACTCTATCATTTAAAGTCCTTACATATTATTGGGTTAATCGATGTAGGCGAACGGGGTATTAGTTGATAGCGCTATTAGGTTGTGCAGCAACCTCATGCTTGAGGTGCTTGTGTCACGGGCATAAACTTCTGACCACGCTCTAAAGGAGCTGAACTGCTAGTGTTGATAGACACTAGTACTAAGGCAAAAACTTAAAACTTCTGTATGTTCCCAATAATCACCTGTTTATTTACAATGAGTAGGCTAGCTACCTCTGAAAAGCTTAAACTAATAACACCTAAACTTTTGGGTCTTGAGGACCTATGCTTTTACTTGGTTATGTGGTTTTTGGAAACCTACGCGTTTACTCACTCATTTACTTTACTTAGTGAACTTACCAACATTGTTTGTTGACCCACCATGTACATGCTTTTGTAGGTAGTTAGCTTCCAGTGTCACGATTAGAAAGCACTGCACGTTCACTGCATTTGGGGTCTTGGGCATACACCTAAATTATATATCATGCTTATACGTTTTCTTTCATATGGTTTTGATTTGGGCGCGTTGTTTTGTTCATGGTTTTTAAAAGGTTTAATTTGGTTATGCTTCCGCAGCTTAACTAAACTTGGTTTTTGAAAACGAACTAAATGGTTTGGGCATTTAGAGTTCGTTCATATGACTTATGGCTATGGGATCCTGGTATGTCATGCGCCTCGCGGTAAAACCCCGTAGTGGAAATTTGAGGGTGTGACAGATTGGTATCAGTGCCATTGGTTATAGTGAACTAGGACTGCATGTTGAGTCTAGTCTATAACCATCATAGCATAAGCGTTAGTACACTCACAGCTTAAGTGCATAATTAGCTTTTGACTACATATATCTACAACACATAATTTTAGGAGATATGTTATTTTTTAATTCTAAACCTGATTCTGAACACGTCACTGGTGGGGACCCAGGGTTACACCAGGTGGCGCATTACTGGGATTGGTATCCTAACAAACCTCATGGATGAGGAAACAACAATAGTACACGGGAGAGAACCCTTGCAAGCGTTGTTGCGCACGTACACAAAGAACTGCACGATGCCTAAGGCGCAGTACCATTATACCGAATCAAATTAGGAGAAGTCAAATGTTGAGACTTTTTTTTTCTTTGTCTCTTGATATTCCTTTCTCTCATTTGAAACTCAGACGAGACTAGGTTACTCATATAGAATTTATTTCTTACTTTAGTATCTTTACGCCTAGTACGAGCGGGCGAACGTATGACTTGCATATCCTTGTTTCTCGGGGACACATCAGATCAGGACTTGTTACTCACACTCTCGAGGAGTTGTGTAAAGCCTGCGACGTAGTGCAACCTCTCAACGAAAGACGAAACCAATTAATGACTGACAGCCACGATTGGAGGAACGAGTGGTACAGCTGACCATTGAACTGACGTATACAGGACCGGAGTTGGAGATTATGCACGATGAGATCCATATAACACTGATACCTGCGAAAAAGGTAAAAGAGGGGATGGAAGGAAAACATGAGCAGGACGAACACATGGAAAGTGAAGATGAAGGCCCTACCAGCTCGATAGAGCGTGGCGAAGATTTGCTCCAACCTTTCCTTGCTAGTTTTCTCTTTTCTTTTCTCTTGTGAAAGAATGAATTCTTATGATCAACAAAAGGGTGGTTGAGGCCCTCGTATCTTTTCAAGCTAGTAAGGATCTATTCCTTTAAATCATTCTTTTCCCTTGACTTTCGCAATTGAACTTCCTTATTCCTTGAGCGCATATGCCGCAACAATAACTCGTTAGCGTATTCTCAAGGCTTTTATGGGTTGTAAGCCTCAATAACTCCAATGGGATGGAAGGAGACTGTTTGATTTCTTTAATAGTATAGGTCCTTGACATATGCATTTGCCCCAGTGGGATGGGTAATGTATACTACATGCACATTCGAGGAGTTACAGATACTTGGGTGGAGAATGTAACACCCTGTGATGAAATTTAGAAATTTGTTATCTAAAGACGGTTGGGTCTGAGATCGACGCCTACACTACCAAGCTACAGGAGTTAGCTATTATATGCTCAAATCTATTTAACCTACCTTACAAGCGGATCGAGCTTTTTAGCAGAAGGGTTGGCCCCACAGATTCGTGGCGGGACTACCACAACACACATATTCAGAATCTGACAAATCTTTCACCTGGCTCGCAACCTCATTGACGAGACTCTCGAGCATAGTACTTTTCGAACATGGTGCTTCATCTGCTGCTGTTGGTGATAGCAAGAGAGCGTTGGAAGGTGTGAGACATAAGTTCTTCAAAAGTAGCAACCAGAATAACAACAACCTCAGAGGTGCTCGGGGAATAGCATGTGTAATTGTCTCGGGAGAAGCCAAGAGCGACATCAATGTGTTGTCAAGTATGACCTATGAAAAACAATCTTGCTGTTGTCTCTCTCGATTCTGGTGCGAATATCAGCTTTGTGTTTTCCTTTAAAACTGAGCAAACACCTAGGGATAATTCCTACATATCTTGATACCCCACATACTATTGAGTTAGCTGATAGGAAGCCTATTGAGGTAACCCATATCCATCGTGACTGTAAGCTCGAACTAAATGGACAGTTATTTGCCATTGACCTTCTACCTATCACCCTAGGAAGCTTTGACCTCGTGGTTGGCATGGAGTGGTTGTCCAAGCAACACGCTGAAATTCTCTGTCAGGAGAAGATTGTTCGTATCCCTCTCCCTAGTGGAGAACTTTTATCCATTCAGGGTGATCGTGGTGGTGCCATGGTGGGCATCATCTCCTTCTTGAAAGCCTAGAAGTGTATTCGAAAGGGCTATCCAGCCATTTTGGCTAACATTTATGATACTCGAGCTTAAGTTAAAACAAAAATTGAGGACATCCCAGTAGTTCGAGATTTCTCAAATGTTTTCCCATAGGAACTACCTGGACTCCCACCTGTTCGTTAAGTGGAGTTCCAAATCGATCTTGCACCAGGAACGGCCCCAGTTGCACGCGCACCATACCGCCTAGAACCAGGCGAACTTCAAGAACTATCTACCCAACTCCAAGAGCTGTTGGATAGGGGTCTCATTAGGCCTAGTTCTTCACCATGGGGAGCCCTAGTCCTGTTTGTTAAGAAGAAGGATGGGAGTTTCCGCATGTGTATTGATTACCGAGAGTTGAATAAGGTGACAGTTAAGAACCGCTACCCTTCGCCTCGTATTGACGATTTATCCGACCAGCTTCAAGGGTCAAGTTTCTATTCCAAGATTGACTAAAGGTCAGGATACCATCCACTGAGAGTCCGAGAGGAGGATGTGGCGAAAACAGCCTTTCAAACTCGTTATGGACATTATGAATTTTTGGTAATGCCATTTGGGCTGACCAAAGCACCGGCTGTGTTCATGGAACTTATGAACCGCGTGTGTAAGCCTTATTTGGACAAATTCATCATAGTGTTCATAGATGACATTTTAATCTATTCCAAGAGCAGGGAAGAGTATGAGCAACACCTGCGGCTGATCTTGGACCTCATGAGAAATGAGCAGTTGTACGCGAAATTTTCTAAATGTGACTACTGGATTCGTGAGGTCCAACTCAGGTTTTCACTCCTTGTGTGGGTCGGGTTTTGGACTCCTTGTGTGGGTTACGCTTTTATCAGTTTAAAACATTACTGTCCTTTGTGAACTAAACACACTCTATCATTTAAAGTCCATACATATTATTGGGTTAATCGCTGTAGGCGAACGGGGTATTAGTTGATAGCGCTATTAGGTTGTGCAGCAACCTCATGCTTAAGGTGCTTGTGTCACGGGCATGAACTTCTGACCACGCTCTAAAGGAGCTGAACTGCTAGTGTTGATAGACACTAGTACTAAGGCAAAAACTTAAAACTTCTGTATGTTCCCAATAATCACCTGTTTAGTTACAATGAGTGGGCTAGCTACCCCTGACAAGCTTAAACTGATAACACCTGAACTTTTAGGTCTTGAGGACCTATGATTTTACTTGGTTACGTGCTTTTTGGAAACCTACGCGTTTACTCACTCATTTACTTTATTTATTGAACTCACCAACATTGTTTGTTGACCCACCATGTACATGCTTTTGCCGGTAGTTAGCTTCCGGTGTCACGATTTGGAAGCACTACACGTTCACTGCATTTGGGGTCTTGGGCATACACCTAAATTATATATCATGCTTATACGTTTTCTTTCATATGGTTTTGATTTGGGCGCGTTGTTTTGCGCATGGTTTTTAAAAGGTTTAATTTGGTTACGCTTCCGCAGCTTAACTAAACTTGGTTTTTGAAAACGAACTAAATGGTTTTGGCATTTAGAGTTCGTTCATATGACTTATGGCTATGGGATCCTGGTATGTCATGCGCCTCGCGGTAAAACCCCGTAGTGGAAATTTGAGGGTGTGACAGTTCGTAATTTCCCTTCCATACATTTTCATTGTTATTTTTTCTCATTAGATGTTAAAGAATTTACTTTTACTTACTGATCATCATTTATTTCGTAAATTTCTCATTTTTATAAATCTTTATCAGTTTTTAAAACTTGGGTATGAATCTTTATAATTGAATTTTGAAGGGTTATAATTTCTTTTTATATTATTTTGAAGTTTAGGTAGGATTTGTAATTAAATTTATGGATGTATGTTGCAAAATGTAACCTTTTTTCATTCTTGATTATTATTATCGTTATCGTTACGTTATCGTTATTATTATTGTTATTATTATTATTATTGTGTAAGATGGGAGGAGTGTGTACAAGTGGGACGATGAAAAGGAGCTTGGTGGCGGAGTACGGTAGTGAGAGGGGTAGTTTGGGGTTTTCAGGGAAGTTGAAATCTATCAAGAGTTTTGGAAAACAGCATAATAAGAACAAGAAGGATGATGGGTATGATGATGATGAGGTATCTTCTTGGTTTAGCGAACACACAAAGTTGGATTGATGGCCATCATTATATTATGGTAAATGGTTTTGATTAGGTTAACATATGGGGTTTATAGCTTAATTTGATAGAAATATGAAATTGTAAGGTAGCGAATGCTGATTTGTAACTGATTTTGATGATATTTATGTTGTAGGATATGTATTGCATGATTGATACATTAGATTAGTTTATGTGGTTAGGTTAATAAGTCTTAGATAGAGTGGTTATATATGTGTACGGATCTGGACCTTTGAAGTTGGTATATGAAAGACTGAGTTTTTTGTGTATGTAGAGGAAGATTTAATGTTTGTTTTGATCCAATTATTAATGTTATCTGGTTCATGTTTGTACATATATATAAGTGATGGGAATGCAAACATGGACATCATTAGGAGAAGTGTAGTATAAGTTGACTTAGAATATAAATGTCACACCACGCCAACGGCGGAAACACGTGGCGCAACGCTCGAAAAGTATATCAAAGTCGAGATTAACACAAACAATAATTATTTAGAAAAGATCATATTATTAAGACGTCGTAAGATGTTTTCGTTGTCCCAAACGTACACATCCATACAAGTTTAATTTAAACAAAAGGGTTTTTCGACTATATTCCGAACCTACGGAAAATAAAAGTATAAACCCCCAAAAGACCGACGTCCCCGTTTCCCCCGCACTAGCCATTCCTTTCAGCAGCCTAATTGCCTGAAAGATATGTTTAAAAGACACGTCAATATATACATATTGGTGAGTTCACAGGTTTTAATTTCACATAGCAAAACATTGCAATACCGGCATGTAACGGAAATATAATATAAGTAGTGTCATATATGTGGAGTAGCTAGCTCCTACATGACGATGGCGACTCCCTCCCGGGCCCATAACCAAACCAAGACTATACAACAGATTGCCCCGCGAGTTGCTTCTTGGACAACAACTCAGTTCAGAATACATGCACCTCTTGTCTTTACCGGGTTGACGCTATCAACCAGAGGTGGGCCTTGTCAGGCACCGATAGTACTACCCAGATATCCCTTTGGTTTCATTTCTCTGAATTAATGGTTACGGTAAACAGCGAGGTCTTACCCCAAGTGGTTTCCAGTTACCCAGGTACCCATCGTGCTAAATATTATATTCCACATGTTACAGCAATTTAACAAAACATATCTTTCCCCCAAAAACGTAAAAACAATTTAAAATGGGGCCGTGAAAACTCACCTCAACTCAGCGTGCATAATTACCAGAGAATAGCATATATCCAAGGTCAAATACCTACAGGCGTTCTTAGACGTATGAGTCACTAAGCCTATCATGTGTGTTTTACCGGCAAGTTGTACACCCAACTCCCAACAACACAATTGTTATACAATTCCCCGTTTAAAACATGTGTCTAGGTCCGTTGGTGATGGATTACCCCCGTTATAAGTCTCACTTAACTTATGTTTAATAAACATATCAACATTATCCTTGAAGTTAGTTAGGTTCGTCGCCGCGAACTAAGATCATTTCCCGACTTTATCACATCATGATCTTATTATTTAATATATGTGTTTTCAATATATTTACTAACTCGGATAAACTTATCTCCGACTCGACTCACTTTACCGCATAATTACTTTCCCATTAAGTAATTATACTAGGATCTTGTCGATCGAGATTTCATTTTCCAACACTCGCCTCGACTCACTTTACCGTATATTTATTTTCCCATGAAATAAATATACTAGGATCTTGTCGATTTGATATTCCCTCGACTCGACTCACTGTTACATATATTTATTTTCCCATTCAAATAAATATACTAAGATCTTGTCGATTCGACTTTTCGTTTTATAACTTTCGACTCGAATCACTGTTCCATATATTTATTTTCCCATGCAAATAAATATACTAAGATCTTGTCGATTTGATATTCCCTCGACTCGACTCACTGTTCCATATATTTATTTTCCCATTCAAATAAATATACTAAGATCTTGTCGATTCGACTTTTCGTTTTATAACTTTCGACTCGACTCACTGTTCCATATATTTATTTTCCCATGCAAATAAATATACTAAGATCTTGTCGATTTGATATTCCCTCGACTCGACTCACTGTACCATATATTTATTTTCCCATTCAAATAAATATACTAAGATCTTGTCGATTCGACTTTTCGTTTTATAACTTTCGACTCGACTCACTGTTCCATATATTTATTTTCCCATGCAAATAAATATACTAAGATCTTGTCGATTCGCCTTTTCGTTTTATAACTTTCGGCTCGACTCACTGTTCCATATATTTATTTTCCCATTTAAATAAATATACTGAGGTCTTGTCGATTCGATTTTATATTTTAACTTGTTAAGTTCTCGGACTTAACTTAATTTTACGTGCGCAATCTTTAAAGATCACTTTACAATTAAGTTCTCCCACGAATACGTTCCAACACTTAGGAAAGTGTTATATATACTTTTCACCCATGATAGTTCATATATTTTATCTCATAAAATATATATTTCCTTGACGTAATACATATATTCGTGTCTCGTACGATATATATTTTCTCGTCCGTTTTACATCTTGTCCGATAACTTGTTGTGTTAAAACATATTCATGTCCGAACGTTCAACTTATATATTTTCGCTCCACGAATAATATAAGTTACGTATATATATATTTTGTAGAAATAAATACTTCACGTCGAATATTATTTTCCTACTTCCGAAAATATATATGTATTTAGTTATTCATATCAAATTTCCGACAATATGATTTACTCGAAATTAATCACTATTAATTTCACCATATTTTTATTTGGAAATTTATAAAATAACTTTTGTATTTCCAAAATCAAGACTTAGTTGTTTTAACCCCAAAATGCTCCAACATTTTTATATTCCCATAAATATAAAAATGTTCATTTTTATAAAACTTTACTAAGTCTTTAAAATTACCAATTTTTGTAATAAAATCCCTAGTTTTTATTTTTCCAAAACCTTTGGTAACTTGTATTTTTATAAAATCCTAATTTTATAAAAATAACATTTAATACAAAAATACATTATTTTTGTAAGTCTTGGAAATATTTTCCATAATCCACCATTGGCTATCCAAGTTTACATTTTCAACACCAAACTTCTAAATGTCACATTTTTGGACTTAACTTTCTAAAATGACACTTTTCACCCTTTAACTTTTAAAGCTTCCAAATAACACCCAAAACTTTCAAAAGTTACATTTTCATCCTTGAACTTCCAAAAGTGACAATTTCTTACAAAACTAGTAAGCTTGATTAAATCAACTTTTTCATGGAAGGCTATTATTATGTTCTAACTTTGTCCAAAGTTCATAATAACTTACTTAAGGATAATAATAGGTGTACTTTGTGTATTAAGTTCAATTTGCTCAAAATGTTAACATTATGTTTGTTTCTTATGTTATGTAAACTTTTTATTTCAACATTTCTCACAAGATCAACATGATATTAAGCTTTAGATAATCATTTTAAGATGATCAACATCACTTTCAAGTGTATTCAAGTTACCATAACAATCTATGCTTTGATCAACATTTTAAACATGATTATGTGACTTTTATCAACTTAAAACATCATCATCCATCATCATCAAACGCACGGCCCAAAACACTAGTTTTAAACGCCCATTTTAACTTGATAAAACACATCACATCTTATGTTAAAAACCTTGTTAAACACTTATGTACAACTTGCTTCAAAAACATCAAAACATAAACTTTTAAAAGCAAGGTTTAGATAAGAATACTTACAACTAGCACAAGGCTAGGGAAGACAAAATCACTTGATTTTGATGAGGTTTAGTGTGTTCTTCCAAGGGGTTAAGCTCCAAGCTTGAAACACACAATGGGGTTTGGATGATGGAGGTTTTGTGATTAAATTGAAGAGTTTAAAGTTGAAGAAAAGTGAATGGATGGGCCTTGGAACCTCACGGCCAAAAAGGAAAGGAAAAGAGGAGTTTTGTTTTTGTTCTCACAAGTATAATCTCTAAGAACTATTATAGTCCCTTCCATGATCTTCCAAAGATACACATGATCTAGTTTGGATTTTAATCCCTTAAAATATGGGTTTTCTTGTACCAAATGAAATCTTGGTGGATTGGTTGTGTGTGGTGGTATGAGCTACGGCTCAAACAAGAAGGAAAGAATGGGATTTGTGGTGAAAATAATTAGAAACTCTAGGATTTTATAAAGATTTCACTAGTACAATCTAATATTAAAAATCCACATGACCATTCCCATATCTCATGCATATCTACATAAACTTGTACCAAAAGATCTTGGGCATATGAATGGCCTTAGGGCTGATCTTGTAGGTGATTTTTGTGGGGTCCAATTTGATTTTCCCACATGTATAAATTATATGATGGTTTAAGCGCGGTTCGATTCGACTTTGATCGGATTTACTTACGAGTTGTCGGACATTAAAATAGCATTTAATAACCCTTAAACATAGCCTAGTTTAAGTGTTGGTTGGTTAGTTTGGCTTTCGTTGGGTGAAATTATAAGTCATACGTGTACCGGGTGCGGTACGCGCACTTTATTCGTTATCGGGAGACTTGTATGGAATTTTTTCACTTATGATTTTGGAGTTCCAAAACACATTATATTTTGTGAAAATACCCTTTATTTTATATCCTGGGTGTTCGGGATCCTTTTCGTTTATTTAATTTTTACCGGGTAATCACCAACGTCCGTTCCAACACAAGTTAATTTGCACGCGATTTCGCCGTGCTTCAAATTAAACACATGCATTCCTATGCATCTTATGGGGAATTTGCTATTCTCTAAGGCTAAATTAATCCAATTAATTTAAATACGCACTTAAACCGTTAATTACATATACTAATTACGTACGGAATCACATCGATTTTTGCCTGATGTTACATTCTCCCCCCGTTAAGAGAATTCCGTCCCGGAATTCAGTTCAAGTTGTCCATTACAATAATATCCTTGAACAGGGCGGGTGGTTTGCGCTTCACGAGATCTCCTCTTCCCTAAGTGAACCCAGGTTCATGCTAGGTTCTCGCTTAGTGCTCTAACGATTACAGTATCACAGTCCAACTATGGCTAAGCTCTTGGGCATCCCACTTTGATACATTTATCGGTTTCCCGAAATAGTAGAGCTTAACGTCAACCGAACTTCCGTCGGTCGAGGAAATTGACAATGCTTCCTCATGCCAGGCTTGCGGGATTCATCAAGAGCCCCATTTAAGCTCTTGCGATAATTCGAGCTTAATCGCCACTAGACCAATTTTGATCGATACCTCCATGCCACTGGAGTATCAAGAATTTGGCCTACTATAATTTCTATGCTTACCAACAGTCTCCCAGAGTATGGCTCTCAGTGTAAACCTATTATCAGTTCGAAGTTCTTAAGGCCTACGCCTTGTCTGTACGACTTCTTAATAGGTTCGCATCTGATCCGAACGGTTTCTAATCTGTAAGATTTATTGGCCATCTCTTGAAAACTCAAACCAGATTATGTGCCTATCTCCGCTTGTCATTCGACGTACTAGAGATGTACACGTATGCCCTCCAAAGGGCTTTGAGCAGTACACCCCGAACGCTGGGATGATAATTCTTATCACATAGGAAATTCTGGCGATGAAGCACATGAACTCGATGTGCCACGGATATCAATCGTGACAACACGGAACAATCCCGTCAAGTACATTCAATTTTTCCGTAAATGACAAGCCATACCCATCTCAAATCGAGTATCCCAAGCTAGGGTACATAGTTTGTCAAACTTGAGATAGAGTGACTACTACAATCCGATATAAAGAAGTCGGCAATCCAGTGTCTAGCCACGACTCTCCAAGAGTACAGGTAGCTATCCACATGCCCCATCTTGGAGCTACGGATGAGTATAAAAAAAATAAGAGGGTTCGCAACAGCAATCAATCATCGCTCAGGTCACATCCCGACCACGGGACCCCTCGGGTGGTATGGTAATGTCAAACAGGTGATCTTACCGCACCACATAATGATCATAAAAGTCCACTTGGAAACCTCATCGGGTGTTCCATTTTATTTATCCTTCGGCTCGACTCACTTTACCGTATATTTATCTCCCCATTAAGATAAATACACTAGGTTCTTGTCGACCGAACAACCACATTAAAAATGGGACTTCATTTCCGTAGGATCCTCTAGGTGCTGATTTGCTACCTCCCACCCGAGCAATTGTGGTTAATGGTACTAGGGCGTCTAGTAGGGACTGATGGAGGTCAATGTTTCTTTGTCGCCTTCTCCCCTCAGCTCCCTGACAGTAAGCAATGTATATATAACACCCAGTCCGTACGATTTCACAATCCCCGCGAATTAAAAGCCGACTTAAACACATAGGACTAGAGGCTCACATCACTCTGTCACATTGGTCGACACGAAAATGATGCATATAAATTATCACAATGTGGTTGCCGCAATAAACAAGGGATAGGATCTCGACCGTATCTCGACATGCTGGTCTCCACCGACACGGTATACAGAACACCGGTAGCTACCCAAAACTAGGGTATCTAGTACCTGTTCCGTTATATGTGCCTCATGGGCACTGGTGTCCTATCGATATTAGCAACCTAGTAAGTCAATTCTGGATAATCCAGGCCACACGCCCTTAAATTGACTTTTAGATCCTTGGCAGAGATCTGAGTGAAAGGAGTCTTGAAACCGGAACCCTTACTCGTCGAAGGTTCCATCCCTTCGGAATCTTTCAAGGTAAATGGCGAAATCGAGTCATAGATGCATGCGTTTGACATAGATTTCACATTTGGCCTGACGGCTTCACGCGCCCAAGTCGTTACTTAAAAACAAACGACGACTGAGATCGCATCACAAGCGATAGTCCTGAGCCTTCCCATAAGGCATCCCATTCGATGACCCAGTTAGTCACATATATAGCGCGATACGTAAGCCTTCAAGCTCATCCTGATTAGTCAGGTACCATACGCCCTGACTGGTAGCTCACATTACTATGGTGCCCCCAACAGTGGCTGTCTAAGACAAGGGATTTTGCTCTAACGCGAGCAATGCTTCCTAAGGACAACTGGAAACACCACTATCGACCCAAGCTCGAAAGGGTTCCCCTATCCCAAGAACCTACGCAACGACACCAAGACAAGACAAATCCACCATCAGGGGAATAACAATATTAATCGAAGGGCTGAGCTGATCGACCCTCTCATAATGATAGGGTAGCTCCCTTATAGAGTAGACAATGTTATACGCCCTACTGGATTTAGGGTTTCACAAAACCTCCGAGATCATGTATCAGGGACTCCACCAATGCACGCGCCATGGGTCGGTCCACCATGGTATTTCCATAATCTTCAGTGTGACACGCCGGCACGTATTTCGTCAAACAAACCCACTGGGATGAGAAATAATGTATTGAGTCCTTCAACTCTTACTAGTCCCAAGGGTATGGGTCATAATATCGCTCGCAATTCCTCGATACCTTCAGGTTCGAGACGTATTCGAAATCCCTTATCACAAGGACGGGCCTCGTCTCGTCATGTGTGGATCCTGGGATTTCTTCCCGACATTGGTTTGCATAGCCGATTGCTGGTCGACCAAATGCGCGTAAAAGTTTAAGGCGTCACTGATGCCTTAGATCCTGAAGATGTAACGCTCATGAAATGTGTGAGTATATCAAGGGTCGACACATGATCCGGTCAATACCCAAACAATCACGAGATTCAGTGGAATACATGCGCTAACACTCAGACTAGAGTGTCTTGGTATGACTTCCAGAAAGTCCGTTGAGCACCCGAAATCTTACATAATCCATGTTGGCGCTACACAATCAAACAAACATAACAGTGACAGCAACGAGGGGTTTGGGTGATGTCTCCAGCCCGAGGGAACCAAGAGCGAAACAAACGAGAAGTCATCACATCATCAAGGCAATCCAACAGCTGCAGCAATACATCCATGGAGCAACACGATAGTATAAATAACACAACATGACAGCAACACATCCACGAAGTACATCAACTAGGGAACACCGCACAGGAACAACATGACGACCGTGAAGCATGACGACAAGGCAACACCGCACAAGATCAATGCGACAATACGGAAACACGACAACAAGGCTACGCTACTGCAGGAGCAGCACAACAACAAGAATGCATAGTCGACAACGCAACTCAACGCAACCACATGGGTACGCAATTGGCAAATAATGCAACCGCAAGCATGCACAATCGCTAAGGGTAACACAGCAGCATGAATGCACACGACAATATGACACTCAATATGGAAAATCCCCCAGTCCACATCAACAGAAAGCTCCGTTATGGTGAGCACGCATACCGGTGCGTCTCAGCTCACTTGTGGGGGCGGGATTTATATCCATGCCTTCGACCTTAAACCTATCCTCCATAGACTCAATGGTAGGAACGATTGAGTCAACCAAGGTATCCGTAGTCATAACAGGAATGGAAACGATGGGTTCCGCATAATTTAGCAGACTGTCAGACCAATTTTGTTCTTAGGGAGAATGATCGTAGGTTCAATATAAGTCATTCGAATAGTGGCAACTGCAGCATCGACAGACTCAACCCAAGCCTGAGAACTATCGTCAATATTAGTCTTGGCAGGAGCCCAAGGAAAGATAATGAGTAGTTCAATGAAAGCCTCGAAGAAAATGGAAGTAACAACAACGAACTCTACGGAGATACAGACATGGTCATAGTAGCTTGACAACGGTCATAGAGACGTCTTCGTTAACGACATTCACCTTTGCAGGAGCTTCAAATACATCAACAGCATCAGCTCGAGAAGTGCCATAGAAACAACATCAAGCCCATCATGGACTATAGAGACTATGACAACCATAAGCTCAACAACAGACATGGAAACAACGGCATCAAGCCCGATAAGTGCTACCGATTCACTGACAACAACAAACTCAGCAAGAGCTACACACATAGCAAAAACATCGGGATCTACTTGAGCCATAGATCAATAACAGCCGCAGCGACATCAGGCTCGGCCGGAGCCTTAGACTAGTCGTAGTTATTATATGTGGGGTAACTAGTATCCATAGGACCTAGAAACCAACCACCGTCTATCCCAATATCAAGGATAGTGGTCATTACGAAAATAGCAAGTAGAAGTAGAAGGATCACGATATATCGAGACACCCTGATAGAATGAAAACGATACCGACTCTGGCAACCCAGCCGAGTCATCCTTCTCATTAGAGTCCTCTTGCATATTATTTTGGCCCTAGCACCGATAGCCATCAACTGGAATGCCTTTCTGCTACCTAAGCGAGACCGGTGGACCTTCTTCCTGATAGGCCACGCAGTGAGAGTATCGAAATACGACAAGAGATTTGACAGGTCACATTGTCCATAACGAATGGATCTTGCAACCTTAGTTTATAATCCACCGTGACGAGGGAACACAACGTCTCAATATCTATGGGGATTGATGTAAAACACTTCGCGTCAATTTCCGCCCCAAATAGATAAAAAGTCTCGTCGTCATGATGAGGGTGACGAACGTTATTGCAACAAGAGCAATGGAATTGTCGTCCCATGGGTAGGTTTAATTTAACAGAGTAACGTGACCACATCCAGTAGTCCTTCATTTGAGGGGGGAACTTCAATGTCAGCAAAAATCGTTTTGCAACATTTGACATTTATGGAACACACCCTTACAATTACGATTCCCAAAGTGTGGTTCCACTCCCCAGAATTTATGACGGATTCAGGCACAACACACGTATCGAACCTACTCTGGCGTTCATCGACTGAAGCGTGATTACCAATAATCCTTGAAAAACAAACAGGAGGTAGATAGAGGAGTCTTACGACAACCTTTGCACCTTGGGAAAGTAGTATGACATAAGCACCGATCTGCTAAGCCCATCACAATTCATCTTCCGGAATACGATCCAGCGCTATTGCAACGGGTGTTAATCCATACTTGAACACTCAATACATCGAGCAGTGGCTTCCCAAGAGTTAATCGTATGCACTTCCGAGTGAGTCCATAGCCAAACGCCAACTGGGGCTTGTTGTTCCACTACACGCCGCCATCATAACACTGGCAATCGTTGCCGCGGTCGTGATTAGTGGCCGAATTTTTGACATCATCGAAATTTAGCAAAGCCCTCTGACTCGCGGGTGTGCAATTTGGCACACTGATTTCACCATCAGTCCATGACTGCATGGGCACAACCAATACTGTCGATTCAGACGAGGGCTATCGAGCCTTCCAGGTAACAATGATCAAGCTTCCTAACTTAGCAACCTCAATTCTGTCCTCCAAAAGGAGAAGAAAAATACCCGACTCTGGAAGACTACTTGGGCATGTGTTGGATCGAGAATGACTTATTTATAATAACAACCCAGCAGCACACGGCCACGATTCTCATATCTGATCCTCACAGGGTCCCGTTCCCAAAACGCACTGGTCTTGTAGGGACGCACCCTAGGTCTTCACTAGGTTCCAGGTATAACCTTCCACGCACCGTACTCGACATTTCTCGCTTCGGTAGGCCGTGTATACTTGTAAGTCCACTCCTTTGGAAGAACTTTGTGGTGGAGGCATTCAACTCCTACAGAAGGAAGCTTTCATCTCCCGTTCCTATCTAGAGCGAGGGTTTGCGTCAGATTATTCGCATGAATAGACGTTCGAGCTCTTCCGTGCTCGCACCTTAAAGGTAATGTCAAAGAAAGCTCATTAGGCTAGCTAGGACCGAAGTCAAGGGCGTCGATGAGACCTCCCATTTAACCCATTAGTCAATCAAAACCAAGACTGAATCTAAAGAAGAAGAACACAAGACAAGGAATGATCACCAACCCCGGCCCTAGCGCCCACCAAGGTTACCGTGCACCCCAAACTATTATTACGTGTGCACCCGTAATGATAATTTGCGTTGCCAGGTAATCTTGTTGCCCGCTAGTTCCGAGTTTCCTGATCCAACGAACAAAAGTTTTATACAACAAAAGACTTGGTCTAGTTTCACCTCCAAATCATAAACAACACGGCGACATCTAATATCGCGATAGAGATTAGTCCTTCTGATCATCCCATCTACCGGTGAGCGAGTGAGCTCCTCATAGACTACCGCATCCTTTCCACTTGCTGGTACCGGTGATCGATAAAAGAGTGCAGACTAATGTGAAGCGTGACACAACATCCTTACTGGCAAAATATCCGTACTACGTATATGTATTAACTAATCTTAGAAAATCAGATTCCCACAGAACCTAAACATTCCTATCCGTATTTTCTAATACTTCATATATTGACACACATGGCTAGTCGGTCGGAATTTCCCCTTGTACATCCCATGTACAAATTTCTCTCTTTTCTAAAAACATTTTGTTGTGTTTTAGTTTTGAAAACTTTGTTTTCGAGCCGAAACCGGTTATAGTCTAGATTTTTCAAAATGCTAGTTCGCTATAACCTTGGCTCTGATACCACTTCTGTCACACCACGCCAACGGCGGAAACACGTGGCGCAACGCTCGAAAAGTATATCAAAGTCGAGATTAACACAAACAATAATTATTTAGAAAAGATCATATTATTAAGACGTCGTAAGATGTTTTCGTTGTCCCAAACGTACACATCCATACAAGTTTAATTTAAACAAAAGGGTTTTTCGACTATATTCCGAACCTACGGAAAATAAAAGTAAAAACCCCCAAAAGACCGACGTCCCCGTTTCCCCCGCACTAGCCATTCCTTTCAGCAGCCTAATTGCCTGAAAGATATGTTTAAAAGACACGTCAATATATACATATTGGTGAGTTCACAGGTTTTAATTTCACATAGCAAAACATTGCAATACCGGCATGTAACGGAAATATAATATAAGTAGTGTCATATATGTGGAGTAGCTAGCTCCTACATGACGATGGCGACTCCCTCCCGGGCCCATAACCAAACCAAGACTATACAACAGATTGCCCCGCGAGTTGCTTCTTGGACAACAACTCAGTTCAGAATACATGCACCTCTTGTCTTTACCGGGTTGACGCTATCAACCAGAGGTGGGCCTTGTCAGGCACCGATAGTACTACCCAGATATCCCTTTGGTTTCATTTCCCTGAATTAATGGTTACGGTAAACAGCGAGGTCTTACCCCAAGTGGTTTCCAGTTACCCAGGTACCCATCGTGCTAAATATTATATTCCACATGTTACAGCAATTTAACAAAACATATCTTTCCCCCAAAAACGTAAAAACAGTTTAAAATGGGGCCGTGAAAACTCACCTCAACTCAGCGTGCATAATTACCAGAGAATAGCAGATATCCAAGGTCAAATACCTACAGGCGTTCTTAGACGTATGAGTCACTAAGCCTATCATGTGTGTTTTACCGGCAAGTTGTACACCCAACTCCCAACAACACAATTGTTATACAATTCCCCGTTTAAAACATGTGTCTAGGTCCGTTGGTGATGGATTACCCCCGTTATAAGTCTCACTTAACTTATGTTTAATAAACATATCAACATTATCCTTGAAGTTAGTTAGGTTCGTCGCCGCGAACTAAGATCATTTCCCGACTTTATCACATCATGATCTTATTATTTAATATATGTGTTTTCAATATATTTACTAACTCGGATAAACTTATCTCCGACTCGACTCACTTTACCGCATAATTACTTTCCCATTAAGTAATTATACTAGGATCTTGTCGATCGAGATTTCATTTTCCAACACTCGCCTCGACTCACTTTACCGTATATTTATTTTCCCATGAAATAAATATACTAGGATCTTGTCGATTTGATATTCCCTCGACTCGACTCACTGTTCCATATATTTATTTTCCCATTCAAATAAATATACTAAGATCTTGTCGATTCGACTTTTCGTTTTATAACTTTCGACTCGAATCACTGTTCCATATATTTATTTTCCCATGCAAATAAATATACTAAGATCTTGTCGATTTGATATTCCCTCGACTCGACTCACTGTTCCATATATTTATTTTCCCATTCAAATAAATATACTCAGATCTTGTCGATTCGACTTTTCGTTTTATAACTTTCGACTCGACTCACTGTTCCATATATTTATTTTCCCATGCAAATAAATATACTAAGATCTTGTCGATTTGATATTCCCTCGACTCGACTCACTGTTCCATATATTTATTTTCCCATTCAAATAAATATACTAAGATCTTGTCGATTCGACTTCTCGTTTTATAACTTTCGACTCGACTCACTGTTCCATATATTTATTTTCCCATGCAAATAAATATACTAAGATCTTGTCGATTCGCCTTTTCGTTTTATAACTTTCGGCTCGACTCACTGTTCCATATATTTATTTTCCCATTTAAATAAATATACTGAGGTCTTGTCGATTCGATTTTATATTTTAACTTGTTCAGTTCTCGGACTTAACTTAATTTTACGTGCGCAATCTTTAAAGATCACTTTACAATTAAGTTCTCCCACGAATACGTTCCAACACTTAGGAAAGTGTTATATATACTTTTCACCCATGATAGTTCATATATTTTATCTCATAAAATATATATTTCCTTGACGTAATACATATATTCGTGTCTCGTACGATATATATTTTCTCGTCCGTTTTACATCTTGTCCGATAACTTGTTGTGTTAAAACATATTCATGTCCGAACGTTCAACTTATATATTTTCGCTCCACGAATAATATAAGTTACGTATATATATATTTTGTAGAAATAAATACTTCACGTCGAATATTATTTTCCTACTTCCGAAAATATATATGTATTTAGTTATTCATATCAAATTTCCGACAATATGATTTACTCGAAATTAATCACTATTAATTTCACCATATTTTTATTTGGAAATTTATAAAATAACTTTTGTATTTCCAAAATCAAGACTTAGTTGTTTTAACCCCAAAATGCTCCAACATTTTTATATTCCCATAAATATAAAAATGTTCATTTTTATAAAACTTTACTAAGTCTTTAAAATTACCAATTTTTGTAATAAAATCCCTAGTTTTTATTTTTCCAAAACCTTTGGTAACTTGTATTTTTATAAAATCCTAATTTTATAAAAATAACATTTAATACAAAAATACATTATTTTTGTAAGTCTTGGAAATATTTTCCATAATCCACCATTGGCTATCCAAGTTTACATTTTCAACACCAAACTTCTAAATGTCACATTTTTGGACTTAACTTTCTAAAATGACACTTTTCACCCTTTAACTTTTAAAGCTTCCAAATAACACCCAAAACTTTCAAAAGTTACATTTTCATCCTTGAACTTCCAAAAGTGACAATTTCTTACAAAACTAGTAAGCTTGATTAAATCAACTTTTTCATGGAAGGCTATTATTATGTTCTAACTTTGTCCAAAGTTCATAATAACTTACTTAAGGATAATAATAGGTGTACTTTGTGTATTAAGTCCAATTTGCTCAAAATGTTAACATTATGTTTGTTTCTTATGTTATGTAAACTTTTTATTTCAACATTTCTCACAAGATCAACATGATATTAAGCTTTAGATAATCATTTTAAGATGATCAACATCACTTTCAAGTGTATTCAAGTTACCATAACTATCTATGCTTTGATCAACATTTTAAACATGATTATGTGACTTTTATCAACTTAAAACATCATCATCCATCATCATCAAACGCACGGCCCAAAACACTAGTTTTAAACGCCCATTTTAACTTGATAAAACACATCACATCTTATGATAAAAACCTTGTTAAACACTTATGTACAACTTGCTTCAAAAACATCAAAACATAAACTTTTAAAAGCAAGGTTTAGATAAGAATACTTACAACTAGCACAAGGCTAGGGAAGACAAAATCACTTGATTTTGATGAGGTTTAGTGTGTTCTTCCAAGGGGTTAAGCTCCAAGCTTGAAACACACAATGGGGTTTGGATGATGGAGGTTTTGTGATTAAATTGAAGAGTTTAAAGTTGAAGAAAAGTGAATGGATGGGCCTTGGAACCTCACGGCCAAAAAGGAAAGGAAAAGAGGAGTTTTGTTTTTGTTCTCACAAGTATAATCTCTAAGAACTATTATAGTCCCTTCCATGATCTTCCAAAGATACACATGATCTAGTTTGGATTTTAATCCCTTAAAATATGGGTTTTCTTGTACCAAATGAAATCTTGGTGGATTGGTTGTGTGTGGTGGTATGAGCTACGGCTCAAACAAGAAGGAAAGAATGGGATTTGTGGTGAAAATAATTAGAAATTCTAGGATTTTATAAAGATTTCACTAGTACAATCTAATATTAAAAATCCACATGACCATTCCCATATCTCATGCATATCTACATAAACTTGTACCAAAAGATCTTGGGCATATGAATGGCCTTAGGGCCGATCTTGTAGGTGATTTTTGTGGGGTCCAATTTGATTTTCCCACATGTATAAATTATATGATGGTTTAAGCGCGGTTCGATTCGACTTTGATCGGATTTACTTACGAGTTGTCGGACATTAAAATAGCATTTAATAACCCTTAAACATAGCCTAGTTTAAGTGTTGGTTGGTTAGTTTGGCTTTCGTTGGGTGAAATTATAAGTCATACGTGTACCGGGTGCGGTACGCGCACTTTATTCGTTATCGGGAGACTTGTATGGAATGTTTTCACTTATGATTTTGGAGTTCCAAAACACATTATATTTTGTGAAAATACCCTTTATTTTATATCCTGGGTGTTCGGGATCCTTTTCGTTTATTTAATTTTTACCGGGTAATCACCAACGTCCGTTCCAACACAAGTTAATTTGCACGCGATTTCGCCGTGCTTCAAATTAAACACATGCATTCCTGTGCATCTTATGGGGAATTTGCTATTCTCTAAGGCTAAATTAATCCAATTAATTTAAATACGCACTTAAACCGTTAATTACATATACTAATTACGTACGGAATCACATCGATTTTTGCCGGATGTTACAATAAATTAGTATGGGATTAAGCGTATAATCATGGTCAATATTAGTACAAAAAAATGGATTAAAAACTTTATAGAAGGGACCTTAAAATAAAATCTTCCTTCAGGTCTCCAAATAGGTTGACCTGCCCCTAGGAATACCGGTTATAGATGGTTGTTTAAAGAGAGATGGTTAAATGGTTAAGTTTGCTTTGTGGCTTAGGGTGTAGGAGAATACATATATTTGGTTTGAGTGGTAATTATTTAATAAGGGTGGTTGTGTTTTATATGGGTTTCCTATATGAAGAAAAATTAGGGTATATATATGTCTAGGTGAATTAGATGATCACTGAGAATGCGATCGCTGAAATAACTACAAAGGACGCGGAAGTTAGGCAGGTAATCATAACTTAATTCGATGTTGTTTATACATACTTTTAAATATATAGTACCTAGATGTAGTGGCATTCTATTGTAATTATTAGTGGCTAATATAGGAATCAAATCCCTAAGGGACCAATATATTTGAGATGGTAGCGTATTAGATGATTATGGGATATGGTAACTGTCGAAATTATAGTTTTCCTTTGCAGCCGTATTTGGTTGACATTTTCTTTTTTAAATAATATATTGAAAATTTTATTACGTCATATTATATTTTTCAACCACAGAACGCTCCTGGGATAAAAATTAGTAATAATAATTCGAAAAAGGTAAAAAAAAAAAAAACAAAAAGAAACTCAAAGATCTCGTGAAGCATTAATTGCCAAAATCATTATTTCCAAAAGCATCAGGAGGATTATTGTTATGAGAGCCTCCATAGTGGAACTCAATATTAGCGCCCCTCCATCTTTCTTTGATTGGCTCCACAAAAAAGGGTGTTAAAACTCAAGTTTCAGGCGCTAAAAACATAACGCTCAATACCATTTTCTCAAATTTAGCACCCTTTAGAGCCCTTTAAGGCCCCTCGTAATGGTGTTTGGGGCGCTAAAACTGGATTAAGGCCCCTAATTATCGCCCCACTACACATGGTCTGATGGTTAAAAACAAAACCCTACAAAAAATGAATATAGAGGCATCAGCATTATAATCGAAGACACAAGACAGCCGCCGCCATAGGTTTGACTTGAGGAGAAGAGGCGCGAGTTTGGGGATCAATTTTGAAGGCATGGAATCATTGGTGAAGGCTTGGATTTGGTTATTTTCAACATTTGTTTTGGTGTTTGATTATTTGGTGTTTTCAATACTTAATACTATGTTTCGTTTATATCTTGAACCCAAGTTTTTATTGTTTTCCATGACTATGAATAGCTAAATTATTTTAGCCACCTAAGTTTGACATGATGACCTTTTGATTTTGGTTTATGTTTTGCATTTGGACTTTATAGTTGGATTTAGGTTTTAGTAAGAAACTTGTTTATGATTCTATGATGTGTGTGCATACTTTTTACTAATTTATAATATTTTGATGTTCCACGAGTGTCTTAGTGAATGTCTTTCATGTATGGATACTTGTTAGAATTACTTGCTTTGTGCTTGTAGTTTACTTTATGGTTTTAGGCCTAAATTTCATAGGAACATTTAATAGGGAGTTTAGAGGTAACTTGTGTTCTTCCTACTCATGAGACTGATAGGTGATAGGTAGTTAGGTTTCTCTTTAGTGCTAGAGGTTAGGCTAGAAACGCTGAGAGATCAAGTTTTCTAGGTTCTCTAGTATTATTTGCCTATCTGTGTCATAGATTGACTTTACAGGTTCCTCTTTGCACTTTAGGGTGTATTGTGATTGGAGAGTGAGAAATATAAACTAATCTAGCAAGTACTTTAGCGTATTTAGTGAGACTGAGAGGTGATCTAACCAATTAACGAATTAGTAGCCTTTAAGATTCCTTTTCAGCCAGTCTTGATAAATGATTCGGGAGCCACTAGGATACTAGGGGTGAATATTATAAGACCCTGATTGCCAACATAATTTCCAAAGCGGGGGCAGTTCCAATTTCATTAGTAGGATTTGATACCTAGGTGGTTGCATTTCCCATCTCTGATTTCCCTCCTTATTAATCCTCTGCTATCTGTTCGTGTATGTCTTTTAATTTGTTTACTTATATAATTAATTAATAAAAAATCACAAAAAATCCAATTTGCTAGGCTAGGAGTCGATAGAGTTCTAGTACCGAGAGTCGCTATATTGTGTCTATTTTGTAACTTGACCTAAAATTTAATGCTTCTAGCAACACCAATCAAAATCCAAAAGTTTAGATTTTTACCAAACTAACTAAATCTGTGAATATATATGTAGTTAGAGGGTCCTTACATGTAATAATAGGTTAAAAAACATATAACTATCTTAACATGATTAGTAATTTTTCTATACATGACTAATGCATTACCTAAACACATTGTATATTTTTTTCTACAGGAATAAAAACCCACTAAAGAAGTCGTTTTTTGTATAGCACTATGCTACTCGTTAGAAAGATAATAAAACGCTCGTTAATTTGCTGTAATTTAAAAAAATGTCGTATACAAAAGTTATTAACATTTAAAAGTTATAGGGGAGTGCATGTGCTATGTACATGAGAGATAAAGACTTTTGAATGAAATCAAGATTAGTCTTACCTAATGCCATGTGACAAACCCCTTTTATTCAAAAACTAAATAATAATATAGCTGATTACCCCGGGAAGGTCCCGTGGTTGAAAAATCTAATATGACTTAATAAAAAATGATAAAAGAAGAAAATATACCAAATGTAAACTCAGTCATACGGATCAACATTCAACCACTTACTTCATGTCAACCTCTAATAAATCATATTTGGATACATTTGAATGTAAGTTGTAAGCTACCACACCATTAAGTATTCCATTGACATATAAATGTTGGGTTCTGTTGAGACCACAGTTACCAGAACGAAGAGTTTTGATAGCTTGTAATGTAGTTTGTAAGTTAAGGGGTTGATTATGTAATTATGGCATAGTTTTGTTGAAACCCTATCAGTCTGCGCACTTAGCAGACGGGCCCTGCGCACTTAGCTAAGTGCGCAGGCCCATCTGTCAAGCCTATAAATAGAATGCAATGTTGCAGCTCTAGGGTTAGGGTTTTTGGTTATCTTTATAGCACAAGTGTAAAGGGTGCGTACTTAGTGTTTGTATTCCATGGTGCTTTGATGTTTATCAGTAATGGAAAGCTTGAATTTCTTTATCTTGTGTGTCGGTTTTACTAGCTTTATCTAGTTTCTTTGTTTGTCAAGATTAATCACTTAAAACACCTAACAAATCTTTTGCACTAACAAGATCTAGTATTTTGGGACTACAATTTGGTATCAGAGCCTCTGTGCTCTAGATTGTATCTGTTTAAGATACCAAAACCCTCATTTTGTTAGTTTTTCTTAATGTTTTTATAAATTTTTGTGTTTTTATCAAAAAAATAGAAGGTTTTTCCTATCTATTTGCTTCAGTTTTCTCTTATTGTGGTGTTTCTAAGGTGTTAAAAGTTGGTTATTTTAGGTAGAAACATCATCCAAGCATTTCAGATTGATTGAAAAAGTCTTGGATAGGATTCAGTTGGGTTTTGTGCTTTAACAGACGTATTTGCGCACTTATTTCTTGTTTTGAGCACTTATTTCATATTTTGACCACTTAACTCATAAGCTGCATACTTGTTTTCAAATTTGTGCACTTATATCCAGATTGTAGGTGCGCACTTATTTCATAAGTCTGCGTACTTGTTTCTTGGATTGAGCAATTATATCTTCAAAATCTTAACAGTTAACTTTGTCTCCAGGAACACAACTAGGGTTTCTGCGCACTTATCAAAAATCACTAGTTGGTTTGCGCACTTGCTGAAAGGGCGTAGTTTTTGAGTACTTGGCTAGGGTTTCTGCGCACTTAAAATCTTAAACGAGAGTTTAAGTGTCTGCGTACTTTATTTAGTACGCAGACTGATCTGTCAAGGCTGAGCACTTACCATGCCCAAGTCTTGACTGATCTGCGCACTTAACTAGGAAACCTAGTTTCTTTGTGTACTTGTCAAACTGCGCACTTATCAGGAGACAAGATCTTGACACTGCTGTTACCATTGTTTCAGGCTGCTGACTTGTACCTGTGCACTTATCTGATCTGCGCACTTAACTGCGCACTTAAGGACTGTGGACTTTATTCTAGACTATAATCTTTAAAATCGTAAAATCAATCTCTTAAAATCAACCTAAATCAATGGTTGGTAACAACGACAACCTAACCATGAATAACCCAAGCTGAACTGGAAACTGGAACAATCACTCGAATTCCTAAGTTAAAAGGTGCTGATGATTATGGAACCTGGAAAAACCGAATGAAGGCGTTTTACTACGTCAACGACTTTACCCAGTGGACGTCTGTACAAATTGGACCTCATATTCGTGTGAGGACCACTGAAGCAGGAGAGGTGTTTAATTCTAATCCCACTACATACACAGACCTCGATAGGCAGTTACTTCAGAGAGATCACAAAGCTTATAGTGCTCTCACCATGGCTTTGTCCAACGACGTGTACAACATGTTTGAGGAATACGGATCTGCTCATGATTTGTGGTTTGCACTAAGTGAATACTACGAGGGAAATGCTGAGATGAGGCAGAACAAGCAAGATATGGTTCAAAAAGAATATGATATGTTCGGAAGTGTTCGGGGTGAAAGCCTGTCGTCTCACATTGACAGGTTCATGAGTCTGTTAACAAAGATGAAGAAAGAAGGAATTCCAGTCAACAACAGAAACTCAATCAAGAAATTGCTCGATTCTCTGCCCAAGGAATGGAGTCTACAATGCATGCTGATTAGAAAGGAGTACTTAGATGCTCAATCTACCTTAGCTGACCTGATCAACACCCTGAAGTCATTCGAAATGGACATCACCAAAACAGAAATGAATCAGACTGTTCCAAAAGTTGTTCCGAGCACTGCTATGAAGAATCTGGCGTTAATGGCTCCAATGGGTGAAATGGGTTCAAGCTCATCACATGCATATGTGGACTCAATGGGTGGTGGAAGTTCAAGCTCGGGTAAAGCAGTCTTGTACTCAGAAAAGGCAGCAAAGACACCGAATCCACAAGTTACAAAGTTGGCTACCGAACATGTGGAACTCTTTAACACTTTCATGAGTAGTTTTGAAGCTCTGAAGACAGGTGAGATTAAGACTGAGATGATGACCCCTGAAGATATGTACCAGGTGGATCCAGATGATATGGAAGAAATGGATCTCAAATGGCAATGATCACGCTGAGAGTGAAAAGGTTCCAAGACAGAACTGGAAGAAGAGTTTGAATGGGTAAAGCAGGTTTTGACAAGTCAAATGATCGATGCTACAACTGCAAAGCTTTTGGGCACTTCAAATATGAGTGTCCTACTTTAAATCAAGCTGAGATCAAGCCGGCTAAAAGATTGGTGGCTATCACTGATGGAGTTGAGGGAAATGAAAAGAACCCTCAGAAAGCACTGGTAGTTGAAGACTTTGATTGGGGAGAAGAGGCTGCTGCGGCTGAAGCTGAAGTGAACAAGGCATTGATGGCCAAAGTTTGCACCAAATCCATAAATGGTGTAAACTCACTGGAAGGGTCGTCAGCTGAAATGCCAAAGGGTGGGATGCTAGAGAGTGCAGGTCTGAAGAGCGTGTTGATTGCTGAAAAAGGAAAAGAAGCAACTGTTATAGAAGCTCTGATAGCTGAAAAGACACCCACTGCCAAATCTGGTGAGAAGCCGCAGGATGTGCCCAAGAAAGCTGAGGAAAGAGATCTGGTAAGTATTCCTCTTGAAATAAAATCAAAGCTGTGCTCACCAAGGTGTGTTACAGCTGTTGCTTACTGTTTGTCACACAATAGAAGAATTTTAAGAGAAATGGATGATATCCGAAAAATTAATGTTGAAATGAAAGAAAATGAGTTGGCGTATCTGCAAAAGTTAAATGCAACTCTAGGTGAAATGCAAACTCTAAAAGAATTTGTTCTCAAAAAGGATTTTCTAATAAATGATTTAACCTCAAAGTTAGAAAAATCTAGAAATGAAACAAATCATCTTCAAATCATTGTGGACAAATGGAATGTAAGCAAACATGCTCATGCTGATATCATTGATTGCTCAAGGCAATCATTCGTCAAAGATGGAATTGGGTACAAAGATAAAAATGGGACTGAAAGATCTCTATTTTTACCTTTGAGCCGAAGTGAATACATACCCATTCCAAAACCTCATCCAAAAAATGATCTTTTTGAAAACGAATGTGTCAAATCTGAGTCAAATGCTAATATAAGTAAAAGCGATGCAGATGTGACCCAACAGGCTCAGGTGGAAGATGATGAGAGTTGTGATGGGCAGACATTGGGGTTAGGACATCCAGGTGCCAATTACTCCACAGTGAATTGGTTCATCTGGAATAATGAAAAGACTAAAAACATTTTGATTTCGGATGACTGTAATACTTTAACTAATTTGGATGAATGTAATAGTTTATCTAGGATGGATAACTGTAATAGTTTATCTAGGCCAGATGACTGTATTAACTTAACTTCTAATCTAGATTTAAAGGGCATAGTGGCCCCTGATGATAGGAAGAATCCTATCAGACGCTCTAATGTTTGTGTTGACAATGTTATGCTAGTATGTGTTGATCTTAATGCTGCATTCTCTGATGATAAACATGCATATAAACCACCTGTGTTTGTAACAGAACTAAAACAGAACAGGTTTGGGAAATTTCTCACTGAAGAAATCCCAGAGTTTATCCCTTCATCCACAGATGTATCAGGTTCTGAAGGATCACAAAGTGAAACAGGTAACTCAAGTTCTGAAGAATCACTAAGTGATACAGAAAGTAACATCAGCACACCTGACTGCAACACAAATGAAGAATCAAGTGGTAACAAGGATGAATCAAGTTCAAATGGAAGATCCTGCTCAGACAAGTTCAAGAAAAGAACATCACAACCATCATCATCCAGATCTTCACCTAAGATCAAGCCTAAGCATTCAAAATTCTTCAGATGTGGAAATGAGGGACATGTGGTCAAAAATTGCCATTTGAAACCTAAACCACAAAAAGAAGTCAAAACTCTTTTTCTGATCAGTTCAAAAATCTTCAAGAAACAGTAAAAAGTTTTGTTAAAAATACACAAATCTGGAAAAGACAAGAGTCAGTTTTGGGTAAAAATCACGATAGATCAAAACTAAAACAGACTTGGATTCCCAAAGTTACTTAATTAAATGTCTGAGTCGTGATTGTACATAGATTTTTTTTAGTTTATCTTTGTTTTATTTTGTTTTGTTTTGCAGAATAAACTACAAAAATGGTTGATAGCTCTTATGAGATACCTATGGCATGTCGACCGCGACGCTTCAAGGCATATGATTGGGCTGAAAGAACTCCTCAAGAACTATCGGTTCATTGATGGAGAGTTCGTAGCGTTCGCTGGAAACGAAAAGGGTGGAAAGATCGTTGGCATAGGAGATGTGGTCTCCGATGCACTAACTCTAGAAGACGTCAATTATGTTCCAGAATTATGTTACAATCTGTTGAGCGTATCACAAGTCTGAGACAAAGGAATCTTTGTGTTATTCAACGACATGGAGTGCATCTTCCTTAAGCCAGGATTTAAACCACCCACCAACATGATCATGTTGAAAGCTCCTAGGCAGAATAATACTTATGTGATAAACATGAGAGATGCCAAGTCTGAATGCCCAATGTCTTTCTTACTATCAAAGGCATCCGAGTCAGAGTCACTGTTATGGCATAGGCGATTAGGACATGTGAACTTTAAAAATATGAATAAATTTCTAAACTTAATCTAGTTAGAGGTCTTCCTTCCAAGGAATTCCCTTTTTCTGAAAAATGTTTAGTATGTGCAAAAGGAAAACAACACAAGAAATCGCACAAGTCCAAAACAGTGAACTCAATTGACTCTCCCCTTCAGTTACTGCATATGTATCTTTTCGGTCAAATTAGTGTTAAAAGCTTGGCTAAAAGGTCTTACTGTTTGCTGATTACAGATGACTTTTCTCGCTTCACATGGGTTTACTTCTTGGAGTTTAAAAGTGAAGCTGCTGAGACTCTGATGCTGTTTGTTCCTCTTATCGAGAACATAATCAAGTTGAAGGTAAAGTCTATCAGAAGTGATCAAGGAACAGAATTCAAGAACCAAAGTTTCATGACATTCTGTAGTGGCAAATGAATTCATCTTCAATATAGTGCTACAAGGACTCCTCAACAAAATGGAGTGGCTGAAAGAAAGAATCGCACACTGATTGAAGCTGGCAGAACTATGCTTATTGACTCAAAGTTGCCGATCATTTTCTGGGCAGAAGCTATGAATACCGCCTGTTACGTTCTTAACAGAGTTTTGATAGTCAAGCCGCATGGGAAAACTGCTTATGAGTTACTCTTCAAAAGAAAACCTCTCATCGACTACTTCAGGCCATTCGGTTGTTCATTTACTCTTCTAAACAACTTTGAGAATATAATGAAGTTCGATGTAGTTGGAGATGAATGCTTCTTCGTTGGATACTCTTCGAGTCAAAAAGCGTATCGAGTATACAACAAGCGCACCAAGATGGTACTTGAATCGTTCTATGTAGACTGGCAAGAATCCAACTCCACTAATACAGGAGCTGGTCCTGACTGGTTCTTTGATGTGGATGTTGTTTTAAATCATTTTTCGTACCTGAAGATCAAGCACCTGCAGATCAAACTCATGAAAATCAAGCAGCTAATTCATCTCCTTTTGGAAATATCCTCTACTCCTCAGATGATGACATTGCACCATTCACCACCCGTCTTTCTCCTTTTGTAGCTGATCCGATTGTTCCTCTTCAACCCATAAATGGTGATACAACTGCTGAAATTACTCATCTTTCTGAGAGTACTCCAATTTCAGAAGGTACATCTTCAACTCAGCAGTTTGTAAATGATCCATCCAACTCCTCTGTACCTGGAGATCATCTATCAAATCTACCCCCACAAGTACAAGAAGAAGAGAACATGGGATACAAGTCTTCAAAGAATCATCCCATTGAAAATGTCATCGGACCTATCACTGAGGGTGTTCTTACAAGAAATCAGACATACAAACTCAACACAGCTCTCTCAGCATTCTTGTCTCAGACAGTACCATTCAGCATTGAAGATGCAGTCAGAGATTCAAGCTGGGTAGAAGCCATGCAGGAAGAGCTCTTTCAATTCAGAAAACTCAAGGTGTGGGAGCTCGTGGATCTGCCTGAAGGAAAGTATCCTATTGGAACGAGATGGGTCTTTCGCAACAAAATGGATGAACGTGGCGTGGTGATCATGAACAAAGCTCATCTGGTTGTTCAAGGGTTTCGTCAGCAGGAAGGGATTGATTATGAGGAAGTCTTCGCACCAGTTGCTCGACTTGAAGCCATTCGTATCTTCTTGGCATACACATCATACAAAAACTTCAAAAATTTTTAGTGGATGTGAAAAGTGCATTCTTATATGGAAAAATCAAGGAAGAAGTCTACGTATGTCAGCCTCCGGGCTTTGAAGATCCTCATCATCCCAACAAATACTACAAGCTGGAAAAGGCTCTCTACGGTCTTCATAAAGCTCCTAGAGCTTGGTATGAGACCTTGTCCTCATATCTGTTGCAAAACGGATACACAAGAGGGAAGATCGACATGACTCTGTTCACCAAAGAAGTCAACAAACACTCTATTCTAGTTCAAATATACGTTGACGATATTATATTTGGTTCAACTGACGAAAATCTGTGCAGGGAATTCGAGAGCATTATGAAGTCTCAGTTTGAAATGAGTATGATGGGAGAATTGTCATTTTTCTTAGGTCTTGAAGTCCAGCAGAAAGAAGACAGAATCCTCATTCACCAAGCAAAATATACAAGAGACATCCTGGCAAAATACAACCTGTCTGACTGCAAGCCGTCCAACACTCCTTTTGCTACTCAAACAACACTTGTACCAGATCTTCAAGGCCTTTCAGTGAATCCTCACACGTATCGTTCAATGATTGGATCTTTGATGTATCTCACAGCTAGCAGACCAGATATTGTGTGGGCAGTTGGATGCTGTGCTCGCTTTCAGTCAAATCCCAAGCAATCTCATGAAATTGCAGTGAAAAGAATCTTCCGCTACTTCAAAGGAACACCAAAACTTGGTTTATGGTATCCTAAGAGTGATAATTTTGATCAAATTGCGTACTCTGATAGTGATCATGCAGGTTGCAGGATTGACAGAAAATCTGTCTCTGGTGGCTGTCAATTTCTGGGAAATAGGCTTGTGTCCTGTCAGAGCAAGAAGCAGACAACAATGTCTATCTCCACCGCTCAGGCTGAGTACACAACTGCCTCCAGTTGTTGTTGTCAAGTGCTGTGGATTCAAAATCAGCTGTTGGACTACGGTTTGAATGTCATGAGAACCCCTCTTTATATTGACAATGATGCTTGTCGTGACATCGTGAAGAATCCAATTGATCATTCTAAAACCAAACGTATAGAAATTCGGATTCATTCCGTTCGCGATGCACACGGTAAAGGGTATATACAGGTGTTGCCAATAGATATTGCTGATCAAAAGGCAGATATCTTTAGAAAAGCCTTTGACAAAACCCGTTTCCGCCAGTTAGTAACATGGCTGGAAATGATCAATTTTGAATGATTGTTGAATCTTAAAAAAAAAATCTTTGTGTATAAAATATAGAAAAATCTTATTTTCAGTTAAAACAAAATTTTTGGGGGAGAAAGTAAAACCGGTCGATCCCTAATGCAAAATTTCCAAAATTTCAAAATTCAAGAAATGATAGGGACTAATCATATTTGTTTAGCATGTGAATAGAATCCAGAGGATGTTGTGGCTTCAAGCAATGACATGTCGGTAGATTCAGCCTGGAATCTAGTAAACTGCCAATAGGTGATTAATTGAAAAGATCCACACGGAAAGCTGGATTCCCACTGTGTTTTGGGTCTGCACAAGCTGAGTCCGGTCATACACAGGTTGAGAGATCAAAAGACACAGAAAATTTTGTGCATATATAATAAAAAAGCACCTAAGTGTGCAAGCTACCAATGCGGGGCTATTCAAACAAATGAGCAACAAAAGCAACGCAATGTTAGTGACGTGCAAACAAATATAGATAGCTCAATAAGTAATCAGATGATCATCTTCTCTGCTTATGGGAACATAGACCTGAAGCTCTCATCATCTGATTGACATAATGATCATCTTCTCTGCTTATGGAAACATAGACCTGAAGCTCTCATCATTATATCTCAATAAACCTTGAGGATTGGTAGGCTTACACCTAGCACAAGTGGGGTCCACTAACTTTCCGTCAATATTACCAAAACATGATAAAGCTCATCACCAAACGTATGATTGAAAGACGAGAGGCATGGATTTATGTGGACAAACATACCGACAGTTTTTCTTGGGCTGCAGCTATCCAAAGGAAAGTTGAAATGTGCTCTGGCAGGTATGGTTAGTATGATCTTGATGCAAAAGGTGAGAAACGGTTAATCCCTAGTCCCCGATCTCTGTTTTTACTTATGTTTGGACTTCTGCGCACTTATTGGGCCCTACACACATAGCTAAGTGCGCAGGCCCATACCTTATATATATACACACAGTAAAAAAAAATCTTTTTTTACAAAACTTAACACTCAATTAAAATCCTAATCTCTTTTAACCCTAATTTCTTCAACAATCATCGTCTTCATCCGTCTTTCTTCAACAAAGAAACCCTTAATCACCCTATTAACCACCGTTTAATCCCCTTCCTCGTCTCCATTTTCAGTCATTGTTGTTTATTGTTAAGGTAGATCATGTTCTAACGGCTTCTTTGTTATGATTAAAGGGTTAAGTTTCAGATTTGAAAGGATACAGTTTCAGTGTTTGGGTTTATCTGAAATTGCGCACTTGTTTCATGGGTTTTGCGCACTTGTATCATAGTTTGCGCACTTGTATCATATAATTCAAGCTGAGAAACCCTAGATCTTTGCGCACTTGACCTGCGCACAAAAAATCTTAAACGTGAGTTTAAGTGTTTGAGCACTTATTAAGTGCGCAGACTGATCTGTCAAAGCACTAGGGTTACCATACCCGTGTATTGACTGACCTGCGCACTTGACTAAGTGCTCAGACTGCGCACTTGACTAAGTGCTCAGACAACTGAGCTGTGTGACCTGCGCACTTGACTAAGTGCTCAGACAAATGATCTGGGTGAACTGCGCACTTGAATGTGTACTTAAACCACTGAACCACATGTGACCTGCGCACTTGACTATCTAAGACTATTGACTGGACTGCGTACTTAGACTTGTTTCTTGTGCACTTAATCTTGGACGTCAATTGGAAACATACGCACTTATAAACCAACTTAATTAAACATAATCAATTGTCTAACCAAAACACAAGTACTCAAGAACTTAAAATGGTCTAAGTCCGTTGTCCGTCTAAGTCTGAGATATCCGTCGTTGGTTGTTTGCTTAAAATCAGAACTCTAACTTGCTTTTCGTGCACGTGACTTGAAACAGATGGCACTTGTGTCGGATAATCTAGGCAAGCACAACCAAGCTATAAATCTCGAAACCGACGATCACAAGTTTAGAGACGTTGTAGCTTGGATCCAGCTAAGCAAAGTTGGATACGCAGTGGAACATGATCTGACTGTATACGTTGATCACATTGAAGATTTTTGGAGATCCGCAAAAGTTGAAGTCGTCGATGGTGTCAAAAGAATCAATGCAACTGTTCGAAACAAACCAGTAATCATCACAGAAGACACGGTCAGAAGGGCGTTAAGGCTGGGAGATCAACCTGGAAGCTTCAAGCAACTAGTCAAAGCAGATCTGCTCAGAGAATTCAAGAAAATCGGATACAAAGGAGATTTCGACACAAGAAGTGATGTAAAGAAAATTGAACTGACACGTGATTGGAGAGTTATCTGCCATGTATTCACCATGTCTATCTCGCACAGAAAAGGAGGGTACAATGCCCTCAGTCCGGAGTGGTCAAGTGCTATGATAAAGATCTGCAAGAATGAACCAGTCAATGTGTCCGGGATGATTCTTGATCTCATGATAAAGAACGCACAAGCTAAGTCAAAAAAGTGGGCCATGTATCCTAGATTTGTGCAGATGATGATAAATGCACAACACGACGATCTGCCTAAGAACAAAGATGAAGTGTACACGTTTGCCAGAACTGGAAGATATTTTACAGAGTGCAACACTCCTAACTGGGAACCAATGTTTGAATGGATGTATCCTGCTCAAAGATATGCTGGAATCAAAGCACTATACACCAAACTTCAACAAAAGAAACGGGAAGCCGAGGAAGCACGCTTGAATGCTGCAATCGAATCTGTTCCATCTGAGACTGCTCCCTCAACTGCTCCACAGTCAGCTGAGGAGAGGGCTAGAGAAAAGGCAAGAGGCAAGAGGCTAGCAACTGAAGAAGCTCCAGCTAAAGTGTCAAAGAAAAGTAGGCCCAAGTTGCTGACAGAAAGCAGGGAGTCACAGACAGAGGAACAACTCGATCTGGCACGAGCATTGCATGATGTTGCTAAAGCTAAAAAGGAAGAAAAAGAGAAAGAAAGAATCACTGAGGAAAGTGATGTGGATGAGATCAGTGAAGATGAGATGCCTGAAACGTTTGTTGAATTCGGTGAAGGAGAGGCTACAGTATATGAGACAAATGATGGTCACAAGGTTAGCCCTGAAAGGCCCACATGGATGCCTAGAAAAGATATCAAGATTCCAGCTTTCCACCAGAATATCCACCACACTAAGGAAGCTCATCAGGAAAAGATCATCTCGTGGAAGTATGATGAGGATAAAGTTTGTTTGTGATTAAGCGTCGAGGGGGAGTTATTCAGTATTTCCAAGGCTCACATGACTTGCAGTCTCTCCCCCGCTGGGATGTCCAAGAGCTGAACAGGGCACATTTCATCAATCGCACCAACAACTCTATCGGTACCATGCTTGCAAGAATGATAGAGAGAGAGTGTGATGCTGATTTCAAGACTTTCAAGCCTCAGAAACCAAGACGCCACATATCGAAGAAAAGGATTGATCCGGCCACTGGACTTGGTAGGATTACCTACGTGATAGACCCTCCCAAGGTCGTCACTAGGGTTTCGATAAGTGAAGAGCTTCCAGTCATGCTTAAAGACTTCAAGAAGTGGCACTACGACAGTCTTACTGGTGAAGCAGTAATCAAGTCCAAGAATGATGAAGAGATAATGAGAATTTAGGATCCAGTGGATGTCTTCTCTCTGAACTTGTCCGACCTGACGATGTTGTTTGCCAACCAAATCAATGTGGGTGCGGGACATGTACTATTTGAGGAAGCCGTACTTTTCAGAAGAGCAGTGGATCGTGCAATGAGGTTGAAACAAGAGCTGCTCAAGTTGGTGAACAGGATAAAGGCAGCAGACATTGCAAAAGAACAAGCCGAGAAAGCTGCAAAAGAAAAAGCTGCTAGAGCTGCTGCTGCAGAAGCTTCTTAGGTTGAAACTGAACCTGCTCCTGAGGCGTCTACTCAAGACCCTCCAGCAACTGTAAATCTATGGCTGGTCTGCTGCGCGGTTCGGTTGCTGGGTCGGTGATCTGCTGCGCGGGTGTGCTACTTGTGGTCTGTTGGTTCAAACTTCAAGTGCAAGTAAAAAACAAAATATATGGAACTACAAACTTAGCCAAAACCATAAATAAAACAGAATTCCATAAACACAACGACAAAGCAGATTAAACAAAATCTAAAAGAGTGTAAACAAAATGATTCCACGCAAAAGATTCGCCACTCGTCATATTTTTCTGTTCTTGAAGCTGTGAGGCAAATAGATAGAATACAAATTAGAATAAAAATGATTTAACTCTACATATAAGAATGATTTATAAAGTATGTGTGACCTAGTATGTTGACTTTGAGTTTCATTAGTGTCAAGGTCTTCAACATTGCCTTCACCATGGTCTTCAAAAAAAATTGATTCATCGTCATTTTCTTCAACATCTACATCATTTTCCATAGCAGGTGTAATATCTATGCCATCATCATCTTCATCCCCAATCCTATGCAAGTTAGGAAAAGCAGACACTTATGTCGACTACAAAAGAAAAAGCTATCTTCCTCCATGTCTACATACTAGAAGATAACCCTCTCTGGCAAGCTGATGCATATAAGCAAGAGTACGAAACTTGGGAAGAGACCAAAAACACTATATGCTGGTCTATTTTGTTCGCAACAAAACTCAGAAGATTCAAACATGACTGAAGACAAAGAAACAAAACTCAGGACAAACAAGACTCAAGTTAAATAAGCAGGCAACCTAAGCAAGTTTCTACTTGGCTCATAGTCATAAGGTTCAAACATGAGGAACGGGTTAGGGAATGGATTTAACTACATGATTCATTGAGATGGAATAACTACATGAATCAACAAAATCGCTGATGCAGTGAATAAAAAAATTCGATGATGCAGTGAATCAACTACATGGAACAACTACAAGAATAACAAAAATCGCTGATCAAATTAATACCATAGCTGATGCAGTGAATCAACTACATAGAACAACTACATGATAAGAAGAATACCTTTGAATCTTCTTTGCTGCAGGTTACTACTTCAATTGAGAGGGATGAGCCGTAGATTACTACTTCAATTGAGAGGGATAAAGAGTAAGAGAAGTAAAATGGTGGGATACTTTTATTTGAGAGGGGAAGCGATCAATGTTTTGGGCGGCGAAAGGGTAAATTGAGAGATTAAACGAGAGAGAGAGAGAGAGAGTGAGAGAGAGAGAGAGAGAGGGGGGGGGGATAAACTTATAAAGAAATGATTTTTAACTTAGTTATCAAGTCATGAGTTTTTTATTATTTAGTTGTGACATGTAACGCTCATTACATCTAGAGACCACAACAATCCTATAATTTTTTTTTAACAAAAGTACTATAAAATATATTACGAGAGGATTGATAAACTAACATAAAACAAGTGTCGCATTGCAAATTATAAACAACACCGTATCGTGCGACACTAAGATTTCATTATTTGCTTCAATATAAGTCATCCCGCCGCATCGTGCGGGCATCCCACTAGTTTGATATAAGTGGTACTTAGGGGTGCCAATCGTATTGAGTTGATGGGTTAACATATTGATAGGTTGTGAGTTAGCGGGTTGAAAAGTGCCACCCGAACCCAACCTATAATATTTTATTCGTGTCAAAGATTTGAATCATAATCCGTGCACACATAAATTCAAGTCAACCCGAAGCGGACCTATTTTTAACACGAGTCACCCGAACTTGACCCACTTTTAAACGGCCCGTGTTTGTCGACCCAAATCTGTGTTTTTTATGTGGGGTTAGGTTTCTGGTCGTATCAACTATTACCGCCCTAGTGCTACCATTAAAAAAAATGATATTAGTGGCACAAAATTAAATGACTCTAAAGTGTGTATCAAAAAATTATGACATACCTAAAGTGTCACTAAAAACCAAAATTAGTGGCATGAGAGTTAAATGTCACTAAAAGTACGTGTTAAGCAAGTATGACATACAAAAGTGTCACTAAAAACCTAATTAGCATCACAAACACTAAATGCCACTAAAAGCGTGTGCCACTACATGGCAATTTTTTGTAGTGTTTATTTAATTATAGAATTTAATGTTTGGTAATGAGTTTTGATTTTTAAAACGGCCAAGCTTTATTGATTATGCTGATGTAGTGCCTACACAGGTACTACTTTGTTCTCTTTTGTTTACATGTAGTAACTTCAACCTACATGTTTTGTGTTTTTTTTTTCATTTTTATGTTCTTAATCTGAAACCATTGATAGCATCCTTGAAAGAGGTGAAAAGTTGGGCAGTTTAGTCGAGAAGAGTTCAGATCTTAGTGCAGCCTCACAGGTCCATCTTTTCTTATTGAAATGCATTTCAATACATTGTTATTTGCTTTGTAAGCTTCTTTACATATAAAATGTTCCTTGCAAGTATATGGAGGTAAAAAATTGAGTGAATTGGATAGGCTGGGTAACAAATCAAAATGATAATTTTTTATATGGGTTGGGTTGACTTCAGAATTTCAATGAAGTTATTTATTAGGTTTTAGGCATTAAACATAAGGACACTTTAAAATTTTGCTTATTATTTATTGTAGTCCCAAAATACTAGATCTTGTTAGTGCAAAAGATTGTTAACACTTAGAAACACCTATTTGTTAGGTGTTTTAAGTGATTAATCTTGACAAACAAAGAAACTAGATAAAGCTAGTAAAACCGACACACAAGATAAAGAAATTCAAGCTTTCCATTACTGATAAACATCAAAGCATGCGCACCATGGAATACAAACACTAAGTACGCACCCTTTACACTTGTGCTATAAAGATAACCAAAAACCCTAACCCTAGAGCTGTAACATTGCATTCTATTTATAGGCTTGACAGATGGGCCTGCGCACTTAGCTAAGTGCGCAGGGCCCGTCTGCTAAGTGCGCAGACTGCTAAGGTTTCAACAAAACTATGCCATAATTACATAATCAGCCCCTTAACTTACAAACTACATTACATGCTATCAAAAGTCTTCGTTCTAGTAACTGTGGTCTCAACAGAACCCTACAATACTCCCCCTAGACCACAGCTACCAGTTCTTCTCAATCAATTGACAAGTCGCTTGCCCCCCCTCTTCTCTTTCTCTCTGTGCTGGGAGTGCTTGAATGAAGGCCACTGCAACGTCTTCTTCACCGTCTGGAGGATCTTGAATAAACATCTCAGCAAGATCTTCTTCGATGGTCTGTGGATCTTGAACAGTTACTGTTGCCGGTTCTTCTTGAGCAGGCGGTTCTGGATCAGAATTAGGGCTGAGTAAATTTACTTTTGGAACTTAACATTATATATGCTCATCCTTTACTTAAAATAATTAATTATTCCAAAAGTGATTGATCTATTTTTAGTTGTGCGACGCAACCTCTCGCATACGCTCATCCTTTACTTCTAACACGAGTTCACCAATCTTTGGTTTGCGCCAAAGCTAACACATAGACCATGTAGCTAAGTCGCTCAACCAAATCTTGGATTCTCACCAAGGCCAAGTATATAGACCGTGCCGACCCTAAGTGAAGTTTTGATAGTTGGGGATTAAACACAAAGTGTGAATGTTTCCACTCAGAAATGGGCTAATATTTACACGTGGAGTTAATGGTTAGGTTACAAGGGTGATGGGTTTTACACACCACGAGTACACTCACAAGTCCCTCCACTTCCTACCAAAACACCCACAAGACTAAATACTAAGTTGATTAATTAGTTAATTCATCAAACAAAGAAGAGTAGAAGAAATTGTTAAAAACACAAAACACCACTATAGATAAAAATAAACTATTTATTCCATGCCAAGTTCAATCACCACCCTAGCAGCACCAAGAGAAATCAAGCCTATCATGGATGATATAAGACACCTGTCGAAATCACAGGTCATGCCCGTACACTTACCTACACGTATACATTGTGCATGACATTACATTTTGCCTGTTTCATTTCAATTGGGCCATACAGGGTGCCAGTAAGTCAATCCCGAGGCATACAGTCTAATAGTAGACACACTAGTTAACACAAAGTCATATTTAGTCATATAATTCATGATAGATTATAGGAAATCCATGCAAAACCCTAGTTGTGGGAATCCATACAATTAAACATAAGATTCCAATTTATTGCCCAGACAAGAACAAAAACAAACAATGTTAAAAAACAATAGATCACCCAGCGCGTTATCTATGGAAAACTAGTAAAACAATAAACGTGTCCACAAATGTCTCTGAAATTTAATCCATACCAGACTTGTGTGATTAATAACTGTGACACCCGGCAAACTCAGGTCAATATTATGGTTTGGGTCAAAGTCTACCTTAGCGAGTCACGCGTACAGTATACTTAACTAGGTCGGTTAAGTCGTGTTATGGTTCGGAGTCATTAGTACAACCTAGAGGATCGTTAGATGTCGGCCATTTAACCAGGTATGCAAGGATTGACGATTCGTGGAATCGTCAAACCTTAGTAGAAACACAAGTCTCGAGTCCCGGGAATTGGTGAACGAGTGTGAACGTGTTTGCTTACATGCTTTATGTGTTTATAATCTTTATGTGACTTGTCCGTATGTGAAAACATGTTAACATAGGTTAAAACGGAGTTTAACGCGCCGAATACGCTGTAACAGACCCTATAGGCGATTATGCAGAGGCTATAGGCGATTAGCCTCTGTAATCGCCTATAGGGATGGCGAGTAGGGAGTTTTGAGGGCGATTAGGCCCTAATCGCCTATAGCTATAGGCGATTAGGAGCCATAATCGCCTAAAGCTGCTGCACAATCGCCTACAGTGTCTTAAACGACTAGAAACGCCTATAAATACCACCCTTGACCTCCAAGACACCTCTAATGCAACCCTAGCCATCTCATAACATATCCCAACTCCCAAACACCCTCTGGAACACGTTTTAGCATCAAAACACTCATTTCCAAGCATTACACATCAAATCCTCATAAAACCAAGGTGTGTTCTTCATCCCCAAACCTTTAAATGATTGATTTTTGCTCCCTAAAGGTCCAGACCTGGTTTATAAATACTTATGTCTTTGAAAACCTATGAAAATCGTTTTTAAACAAGTTCAAACCCTTATGCATGTTGTATGTGTGAAATATGATTAAAAGATAGGATTTTTATGATTCAAAATGGATTGTTATCATGTTATTAAGGTGTTTATAGCTTGTTTATGATAGGATGATGATGTCTTAAGAGTTTGGATGGTTTTAGAGGTGTATTGTGAATGTTGAGTATTTTGACCCATTTGAATGAGTTTGAATGATTTTGGGTGATTTGAAGTGTTTTGCTAGTTGTTTGATGTTAGGGTTTGTTGTAGGATGATGATAGAACAGTAGGGGATGATCGAACAACGTGGTAACATGATGAAATCTGAGTATTTGCTATTTAGGGTAAAATTGTGCCTGTTGATGTGATGTTTTCATGCTAAGTATACTATTTTGGGTAAAGGCTTGCATTCGGGACTGATAGGATGATGATAAGTTAGGGGTTTTTGCTTGAAATATGTTTGGTAATGTTGTATGATCGATATTCGGTGGTTCCACACGTTCCGGATCTGATTTGGAGGGTTAAACACGCGAAAAACCGGAATAGAACAGCTGCAGGCGATTAGCCACCCTAATCGCCTATGCTATAGGCGATTGGGGGCATAATCGCCTGATAGGGAACCCTAATCGCCTAATAGTATAGGCGATTGGGGACTAATTGCCTTCGTTGCATGCGATTGTGATCCTAATTGCTAGTTAAGTCCTGAATTGCATGTCTTATGACCCTAATCGCCTAATAACTCCTGATTTGCATGCCACATGACCCTAATCGCCTATAGTATAGGCGATTAGCCCCATAATCGCTTGTTGACTTACATAATCGCCAGTTGAATTTTCCTAATCGCCTGTACTGCTGCTGTAAGTGCATTTTGGCATTCCGAGACCCGATTTGACACCTAGGAACATTCTAGGAACCCCGTATCATACCTGATAACTTGGTAACACGTGCTCGGGCTTATCTATGTACTGTTTGAACGATGTGTTAGACTTGTTGAACTTTAACGTATGTTAAGTGTGATTGCATTGATTATGTGATTGAGAGTGCAAGTATAACATGGGGAGTCTCGGGTCACCAATGGGATGTCGAGTCTTGTACATTTGGTCAGTTAAACAGTCAACGTGTTTTCAAACGAACCTGGTTATGGTCTGGACATCTAGGGACTAACTAACCTACGGGTTATTAGTCTAAGTACTTGTAACTGTCATATGTTAGGTCGCCGCTTTAAGGAACTAGCATAGCTTGCTGATCTTATTCATTAGTTGAAGTAACGCAACCTAAGGTGAGTTCACGGCCCCACTTTAACTGGTTTTACTTTTGGGGGAGAAAACATGCGCAGAACTATGTTTTGAGAACTTTTGTCATACTATGGTTTATTATGAGTTACTATACGATCTTTTAAGTCCCGGGGAAACCATGAATGTGCGGTATAGCGCAACGGGGGAAATGTGGATAGATCTATTGGGCGTGACCTGCCCCACTCGTCGGCTTGGAGGGCCGGGCGAGTGCATGTTGTCTCGACCTTGTAGCATTGTGACTTGTGACATTATTCGGGCTGTTACTTTGGTAACTTGTGACGAGTCTAGTAATGGTTTCCAGTCGTAGTAGTAACAAAACATACGCCTAGCTAGCGTACTTTGGTTGAACGTTTTATAGTATGGACAGGTGACTTGGTATACTTTTGTAACTTGGTAAATTTTAATTAAAACCTGTGAACTCACCGGCATTTTTGTGCTGACGAACCTTTGGCATGATTTTCTCAGGTCGCTAAGGTAGCAAACGAGGACTAGGGCGCACGCGTCTGCACGGCGTCTAGTTAGGATCATGTTTTACTTATGTTGAACTGTTGGAATTACTTTTTGGAATTTGAACTTGTAACAAAGCTTCCGCTACGGTTTTTATGGTTTCAAACTTATGTTTTTAAAATATGCATGTGTTCATATAGTATTGTTTATTGTGATCGTTGACTTGGATCCTGGTTTGTCACGCGCCTCGCGGTAAAACCCCGCAGGTGGATTTTGAGGGTGTGACAGATTGGTATCAGAGCGAATGGTTATAGTGAACTAGGACTGCATGTAGAGTCTAGTCTATTGCCGAGTCGCACACACACTAGACGGTCACATAGTACTAGACGTCATAGTGGGTAACATACGGGCTTGTCGGGGTGTCTTTATAATCCTCAAACTCTTTGTGTTACATTATCCGCTCTTTTGTGTATTTGACTGTTAATTCCTTAGGCAGTGTGGTGTATTGGAGTGGCTTGTGTACCTTTGAGATCTGTCCAAGGCTCGGACATCTCCCCTTCGTACTCCAATAAACCCACTCGCCCCTGAACTACCGTGACGTTTATGTCACCACGGTGTACGGCTAAGCATCCGTGTTCGGAGACTTGAACTTTAGACTAGGAGGACACTAGGAGGACCATGTAGAGCGGTTTATCGTTTCAGGTGCACACGAAACCATAAGCCGAAATGCATGAAAGCCCTAGTGAGGTCTGGGTTCGAAGGGATGGTCCTGGATTGGATCTAGCCTTATTTATGTGAACACTAGTGGTTATCCCTAGCTGAGAATCTGAACTTTCCTTCGCTACTGTTGCCAGAATCATGTCTGGAATTCGCGGTGGACGTAGAGGTGGTGGTCGTACTGGTGGACGCGCCGGTGGATGTGGTCGTGGAGGTGTGAATCTGACTCAGGAGGACCTGAACAACTTGCTACAGGCTGCCTTCCAGGCAGGACACAATGCCCATGGCGGTAAGTTGATCCTATCAGCTCTGCCTTGCTGTGAGCATGGTATCTTTCTTTTGTGGTTTCTTACGTGTTTCGTTTCAGGTGGGGTTGTTAATCCACCCCCAGCCATGTGTACGTACAAGATGTTCCGGGACTATAAGCCCCATGAATTCTCTGGCACTGAAGGGGCTGTTGGTATGCTCAAGTGGCTAGAGAAAGTGGAGTCGGTGGTCTTGATGTGTAACTGTCTTCCTGAGGATCGAGTTAAGTATGCTGCTGCCCTCTTTCTGGATGTTGCGTTGACCTGGTGGAACAATATTACTCAGAATATGGGTTTGGGTGAGGCGTATGCCATGCCATGGGAGGATTTTGTTCAGTTACTGAAGAGAGAGTACTGCCCCAGAGAAGAGATTCAGAAGTTGGAACATGAGGTTTGGAGCCTCAAGATGGTTGGGTCTGAGATTGAAGAGTACACTGTGAGGCGTAACGAGTTGGCGGTGCTGTGTCCTGACTTACACGTACCAGAATACAGGAGGATCGAGCATTACATTTCAGGGTTAGTACCAGAGATAGCAGGATTAGTGGCTGCGGGAAATGTTCCCAACTATGCAAATGTGGTTCGGTCGGCTCATAGGATGACCAACCTGAAGGTGAACGAGGGTATTTTGCCTGCTCGTGGTGCAACTGTCAAGGTTCCAGAGAGTAACAAGCGCAAGTGGGAGAATGTGGGTAAGGGTTCAGCGTCAGCTCCGGCACAGCAGGGTAAAAAGTATGATGTTGGGGGTTCTTCTTCGTCAGGGTCTAAACAGGGTGGTTATGCTGGGAAACATCCTAAGTGCAACAAGTGTGGGTTTCATCATACGGGGAATTGTCATAGGGCACGTTGTCACCGTTGTCAGCAGTTGGGGCATCACGCCAAGGATTGTAGGGTGAACCTTTCGTCTTCACAGGGTCGTGTTGCTGTCCCTACCCCTACTGCTCAGGGGACTTCAGGGAAGCAGGGTTTTTACAATTGTGGTGAGACTGGTCATTTCAAGAAGGATTGCCCGAAACTGAAGCAGGGCGGGGATGTGAAGAACGGGAACGGTAACGGGAATGGTGGGGGCGGTCGCAGGAACGCACGCGCCTTTGTCATTGGGGCCGCTGAGGCTAAGTTGGATCCCGACACAGTTACCGGTACGTTTCTTCTCAATAATCGCTCTGTTACTGTTTTGTTCGATTCAGGTGCCGATAAAAGCTTCATATCTTTGGAAGTTAGCCGAATGTTAGATATAGTGCCTGTTCCTTTAGAGGCTAAGTATTTAATTGAGTTGGCCGACGGTAAGAAGATTGAGGCAACTTGTGTCCTTCGGGAGTGTCATCTTGAGATGTCGGGTTTGTCTTTCCCCATCGACCTTATGCCTGTACCCTTGGGTAGTTTTGATGTCGTTGTCGGCATGGATTGGTTATCGTTGTATCGTGCTGAGATCGTTTGTTTCGACAAGGTTATTCGAATCCCTCTCCCGGATGGAGAATTTCTTTTGGTACATGGTGAGAAGGGCGGTGCTCCGCTAAGTCTCATCTCCAGCATGAAAGCCCTTAAGTGTATTCGTAAGGGTTGTTCGGCCGTTTTGGCACTTCTCTCTGTTTCCTCTACCGATGAGAAGAAGATCGAGGATATTCCAGTGGTTCGTGACTTTTCTGACGTTTTTCCCGATGATCTACCCGGTCTTCCACCCCATCGTCAGGTTGAGTTCGGTATTGATCTTGTGCCGGGCGCAGCCCCTATTGCTCGGGCCCCCTACCGTCTTGCACCTCCCGAAATGCAGGAATTATCTAGCCAGTTGCAGGAACTCTTGGATAAGGGTTTCATCAGACCGAGTTCTTCCCCTTGGGGAGCCCCGATTCTGTTCGTGAAGAAGAAAGACGGAAGTCTTCGGATGTGCGTGGATTACAGAGAGCTGAACAAGATGACCATCAAGAACCGTTATCCTCTTCCTCGCATTGATGATCTCTTTGACCAGCTCCAGGGTTCTAGCTACTACTCCAAGATCGACTTAAGGTCCGGTTACCACCAGTTACGCGTGCAAGAAGCTGACATCGCGAAGACTGCCTTTCGTACACGTTATGGCCATTTCGAGTTCTTGGTCATGCCTTTCGATCTCACTAACGCGCCGGCGGTTTTCATGGATTTGATGAACCGCGTGTGCAAACCTTATCTTGACAAGTTCGTCATTGTGTTTATCGATGACATCTTGGTTTACTCCAAGAGCAAAGCTGAACATGAGGAACACTTGCGTTTGGTTCTGGAACTTTTGCGACGGGAACAAATTTATGCTAAGTTCTCGAAGTGTGACTTTTGGTTACGCGAAGTTCAATTCCTAGAGCATGTGGTTAATGAACTAGGGATTCATGTCGATCCGGCTAAGATCGAGGCAATTAAGGACTGGGAAGCACCAAAGACGCCATCTGAAGTGCGGCAATTCCTAGGTCTTGCGGGTTACTACCGTCGTTTCATTAAGGGGTTTTCAAAGATCGCTCAACCCCTCACCACTCTTACTCAGAAGGACAGAAAATTCGACTGGGGTGAACCGCAAGAATCAGCGTTCCAATAACTGAAGTCCAAACTCTGTTATGCTCCCATCCTATCCTTGCCTGATGGCACTGAGGACTTCGTTGTTTACTGTGATGCTTCGATTCGGGGTCTCGGTTGCGTGTTAATGCAACGCGAGAAAGTGATTGCCTACGCTTCTCGTCAACTTAAGGTTCACGAGAGCAACTATACAACCCACGATTTGGAGTTGGGTGCAGTGGTATTCGCGTTGAAAATTTGGAGGCATTACTTGTACGGTACCAAATGCACCGTTTATACCGATCACAAGAGTCTCCAGCATATTTTCGACCAACAACACCTGAACATGCGACAGCGTCGCTGGGTTGAACTCCTGAACGACTATGATTGCACCATTAAGTACCATCCTGACAAGGCGAATGTGGTGGCAGACGCCTTGAGCAGGAAGGAAACAGCAAACCCACGTTGCGTTCGGGCGTTGCAACTCACTATCCAATCTTCCCTTCCTGACCAAATCCGTTCTGCGCAACTAGAAGCTTTGAAGGAGGAAAACCTTAAAGCTGAGACCATGCACGGTGCTGATAAGCACCTCGAGCAAAGGCCTGACGGTTTACACTACTTCGCAGAACGCATATGGGTTCCGTTGTTTGGGGGATTACGGGAACTTGTTTTGGATGAAGCTCACAAATCCCGGTATTCCATTCATCCCGGCTCAGACAAGATGTACCAAGACCTAAAGGTACTCTACTGGTGGCCAAACATGAAGGCTGACATTGCCTCCTACGTGAGCAAATGCTTAACCTATGCCAAGGTCAAGGTGGAGTATCAGAAGCCTTCTGGTCTCCTGCAACAACCAGAAATTCCTGAATGGAAGTGGGAAAGGATCACGATGGACTTTGTTACTAAACTACCTAAGTCACCTAGAGGCTGTGATAAGATATGGGTGATTGTGGATCGGTTGACGAAGTCAGCCCATTTTCTTGCCATTAAAGAAACCGACACGATGGATACGTTGGCTCGTCTCTACCTCAAGGAGGTCGTTTCTAAGCACGGTGTGCCGGTTTCTATCATTTCGGATCATGATTCCCATTTCACTTCGCATTTTTGGAAGTCCTTGCACAAAGCCCTGGGTACCCAGCTGGACATGAATACAGCTTATCACCCACAAACTGACGGGCAGAGTGAACGAACAATTCAAACCTTAGAGGACATGCTTCGGGCATGTGTGATCGATTTTGGCAAAAGTTGGGAGATTCACCTGCCGTTAGTGGAGTTTTCTTATAACAACAGTTACCATGCGAGTATCAAGGCAGCTCCGTTCGAGGCATTGTACGGGCGGAAATGCCGGTCTCCCCTTTGTTGGGCTGAAGTGGGTGAGAGTCAACTCACTGGGCCTGAACTAGTGTACGAGACTTCGGAAAAGATCGTACAGATTCGTAACCGCTTGGCAGCGGCGCGGGATCGACAGAAGAGTTATGCCGATCAACGTCGCAAACCTTTAGAGTTCCAGGTTGGGGATAGGGTACTTCTGAAAGTTTCACCATGGAAGGGCGTCATACACTTTGGAAAGCGTGGCAAACTCAACCCTCGGTACGTTGGACCGTTTGCAATCCTGGAACGGATTGGACCGGTGGCATACCGACTTGATTTATCGGCGGAGCTTGGTAATGTACACAACGTCTTCCATGTGTCTAACTTGAAGAAATGCCTGGCTGACGAATCTCTTATTGTTCCACTAGAAGAGATCAAGGTTGATGATCGTCTTCGCATTGTGGAAGAACCTATTGAGATCCTTGATTACAAGATTCGTAGCCTTCGTCGGAGTAAAATCCGTATTGTTAAAGTTCGCTGGAACTCGAACCGTGGACCGGAATACACTTGGGAACGCGACGATCAGATGAAGTCTAAGTATCCTCACCTCTTTCCTAAGCGCGCTTTTGAATCGAGACATGTTACTACTGCAGCTGAATGAATCTCGGGGCGAGATTCCTTCGAACGTGGGGATGATGTGACAACTCGGGTAATTCTCTTTTCTAGTTTCTATTCCTTGATTGTTTTCTCTTTGACTTGTGCTAATTTTCGGGACGAAAATTCTTTTAACGTGGGGATGATGTGACACCCGGCAAACTCAGGTCAATATTATGGTTTGGGTCAAAGTCTACCTTAGCGAGTCACGCGTACAGTATACTTAACTAGGTCGGTTAAGTCGTGTTATGGTTCGGAGTCATTAGTACAACCTAGAGGATCGTTAGATGTCGGCCATTTAACCATGAGAATCCGGTTACGGACCGAACTCGCGGATCGATTACGCATAAACAACTCGGTTTCAGACGGGGAATTCGAGACGAGACAGAAACATACGATAACAACGTCATCACAGATTCGTATTAATACAGAAACGGTTACAGACACTGTCATCAGTAGGATAAACATCAATCTCGTGGCCGGGGGAGGTCGGGCATGATCTCCCCCTTGAGAGCATTCAAAGTATCAACTCAAATCACCAAATGAACAATAACACATGAGATTGCTATTTATAGTCCAACACTCAAGTTCCACGTTCGCCCACTGTTACTGGTCGAATGTGGAGTATTTCCACATTCGCCCAGTTATACTGGTCGAATGTGGATCACTTCCACATTCGCCCCATTTGTATATAGGTCGAACCTGGATCTGTTTTGTCCTATATTTTACAACTGCGTCAGATCCATAAAATGCCCTTATGGATCACCACAATCTCATGTAACACTATACCTAGACTCAACCCTAGTCTATTCGACAGTGACGTCCACAGAAAGTGCATCAACAATCTCCCCCTTGGACGTTGCTGGCGAATCCACAAAACTCTTGCACATCAACAGTCAGAAACACAGTTCTCCCCCTCAATACATGCACCATTGCATTGAGTTAGAAATACAATATCCTTCGTGAACCGACCAAGTAATGCACTACGGACCCTCAGCATCAATACGCAGGAAGTCAACTAGACCACGTATATCATTTGCGAATTCATCAGGTCGCTGAATTACAACCAGATCACCTAGTTACGCCAATATGAAGTCGACAAAGTAATGCACTGCAGTCTCGTAGCATCAGTACCCAGGAATGTCATCTTGACCAAGTACATCACGCGCAATCCAACTAGCCTGATAAGACCCCTACTAGAAGGATTCCATACTGACCGATCAGATATTCAACGTAACACGTAGATACCACCACTAATTTACGTCTCATATCTGCACTTAACCTTTGCATCACCCTTCACACCAACTGGAGAAGTCTAACTGTCAGTACCCAATTAAACATCTCAAATGTGACTATGTGCAAAACAATCCACTCGAACATTAGTATTTCTATGAAATTCTTCATCTGTGCTGACTGTGATTGCATTAACACATTCTTCTCTTCACATTCTTCCCTTTTCCTAACATCTTCAGTCAGTTATTGTTGAAGTATCAGACACTTACATCAACAAACCAGGTATGCAAGGATTGACGATTCGTGGAATCGTCAAACCTTAGTAGAAACACAAGTCTCGAGTCCCGGGAATTGGTGAACGAGTGTGAACGTGTTTGCTTACATGCTTTATGTGTTTATAATCTTTATGTGACTTGTCCGTATGTGAAAACATGTTAACATAGGTTAAAACGGAGTTTAACGCGCCGAATACGCTGTAACAGACCCTATAGGCGATTATGCAGAGGCTATAGGCGATTAGCCTCTGTAATCGCCTATAGGGATGGCGAGTAGGGAGTTTTTGAGGGCGATTAGGCCCTAATCGCCTATAGCTATAGGCGATTAGGAGCCATAATCGCCTAAAGCTGTTGCACAATCGCCTACAGTGTCTTAAACGACTAGAAACGCCTATAAATACCACCCTTGACCTCCAAGACACCTCTAATGCAACCCTAGCCATCTCATAACATATCCCAACTCCCAAACACCCTCTGGAACACGTTTTAGCATCAAAACACTCATTTCCAAGCATTACACATCAAATCCTCATAAAACCAAGGTGTGTTCTTCATCCCCAAACCTTTAAATGATTGAGTTTTGCTCCCTAAAGGTCCAGACCTGGTTTATAAACATTTATGTCTTTGAAAACCTATGAAAATCCTTTTTAAACAAGTTCAAACCCTTATGCATGTTGTATGTGTGAAATATGATTAAAAGATAGGATTTTTATGATTCAAAATGGATTGTTATCATGTTATTAAGGTGTTTACAGCTTGTTTATGATAGGATGATGATGTCTTAAGAGTTTGGATGGTTTTAGAGGTGTATTGTGAATGTTGAGTATTTTGACCCATTTGAATGAGTTTGAATGATTTTGGATGATTTGAAGTGTTTTGCTAGTTGTTTGATGTTAGGGTTTGTTGTAGGATGATGATAGAACAGTAGGGGATGATCGAACAACGTGGTAACATGATGAAATCTGAGTATTTGCTATTTAGGGTAAAATTGTGCATGTTGATGTGATGTTTTCATGCTAAGTATACTATTTTGGGTAAAGGCTTGCATTCGGGACTGATAGGATGATGATAAGTTAGGGGTTTTTGCTTGAAATATGTTTGGTAATGTTGTATGACCGATATTCGGTGGTTCCACACGTTCCGGATCTGATTTGGAGGGTTAAACACGCGAAAAACCGGAACAGAACAGCTGCAGGCGATTAGCCACCCTAATCGCCTATGCTATAGGCGATTGGGGGCATAATCGCCTGATAGGGAACCCTAATCGCCTAATAGTATAGGCGATTGGGGACTAATTGCCTTCGTTGCATGCGATTGTGATCCTAATTGCTAGTTAAGTCCTGAATTGCATGTCTTATGACCCTAATCGCCTAATAACTCCTGATTTGCATGCCACATGACCCTAATCGCCTATAGTATAGGCGATTAGCCCCATAATCGCCTGTTGACTTTCATAATCGCCAGTTGACTTTTCCTAATCGCCTGTACTGCTGCTGTAAGTGCATTTTGGCATTCCGAGACCCGATTTGACACCTAGGAACATGCTAGGAACCCCGTATCATACCTGATAACTTGGTAACACGTGCTCGGGCTTATCTATGTACTGTTTGAACGATGTGTTACACTTGTTGAACTTTAACGTATGTTAAGTGTGATTGCATTGATTATGTGATTGAGAGTGCAAGTATAACATGGGGAGTCTCGGGTCACCAATGGGATGTCGAGTCTTGTACATTTGGTCAGTTAAACAGTCAACGTGTTTTCAAACGAACCTGGTTATGGTCTGGACATCTAGGGACTAACTAACTTACGGGTTATTAGTCTAAGTACTTGTAACTGTCATATGTTAGGTCGCCGCTTTAAGGAACTAGCATAGCTTGCTGATCTTATTCATTAGTTGAAGTAACGCAACCTAAGGTGAGTTCACGGCCCCACTTTAACTGGTTTTACTTTTGGGGGAGAAAACATGCGCAGAACTATGTTTTGAGAACTTTTGTCATACTATGGTTTATTATGAGTTACTATACGATCTTTTAAGTCCCGGGGAAACCATGAATGTGCGGTATAGCGCAACGGAGGAAATGTGGATAGATCTATTGGGCGTGACCTGCCCCACTCGTCGGCTTGGAGGGCCGGGCGAGTGCATGTTGTCTCGACCTTGTAGCATTGTGACTTGTGACATTATTCGGGCTGTAACTTTGGTAACTTGTGACGTCTCTAGTAATGGTTTCCAGTCGTAGTAGTAACAAAACATACGCCTAGCTAGCGTACTTTGGTTGAACGTTTTATAGTATGGACAGGTGACTTGGTATACTATTGTAACTTGGTAACTTTTAATTAAAACCTGTGAATTCACCGGCATTTTTGTGCTGACGAACCTTTGGCATGTTTTTCTCAGGTCGCTAAGGTAGCAAACGAGGACTAGGGCGCACGCGTCTGCACGGCGTCTAGTTAGGATCATGTTTTACTTATGTTGAACTGTTGGAATTACTTTTTGGAATTTGAACTTGTAACAAAGTTTCCGCTACGGTTTTTATGGTTTCAAACTTATGTTTTTAAAATATGCATGTGTTCATATAGTATTGTTTAATGTGATCGTTGACTTGGATCCTGGTTTGTCACGCGCCTCGCGGTAAAACCCTGCAGGTGGATTTTGAGGGTGTGACAATAACATCCAAGATATACATCACCATTCACATAAGACACACACAAGGCCCATATATGTATGTATATAAACGAGTACACACACACACGAGTCCACACCCCTCTAACTCCACACCATCACACTATATTCCCAAGATCACTTCCTAATTTGGCAAGCCCTTTTATGATCAATAGGAACCATGTTGTTTGACTTCCAAAAACTATCCTTGCCATTCCCAAGGCCTAGATTTCGTCCCTTACATTCCCAAGGAATCAAATTGTATTGTTTTTAGCATACCATCACTCTACCTTGCACACATACACCACACGCATACATACATATGCATACATACACTCATAATACACTCACCATTCCTATCCAAACCTCACACACCTCTAGACTTTATACCAACAAGGAAACAACATAAAATACATGACACTCCAAGACATTTTGACTTGCCACAATATCCCTTCCTTTTCCCCATAATTTTCGGCCCCCAAGGATGCTCACACAAACAAACAATAACCTTGGTCAACACCTTGCACTAACATGGCAATAACATAAAACACATGAGCCTCCACACTTTGACAATTTGCCAAAACCTATTTTCCCTTTCCCCATGAAGTTTCGGCCGCTAACCACCCCTGCATAACCAAACACCCAAGTCAACTTATTTCATCTAAAGAGGCTCTAGTTCAATGCACTCCATGAAAGCAAGACCTTGACTTACCCCATTTGTTTACCAATGACACATGGTCTTCCTCTCCACTTCTCGGCTATATATAGACGACATGAGAGCATGAGGATCACACCATAACATTCACAATACTCACTAACACTTAAACACTCTCTTTCTCTCCTTGTTAACCTTCAGCCGAGAACAAAGACCCCCAAGGGGCCTTAGTCGACCGAATACCACCACCAATTGGGAGTCATAAGTCACTAGCAAGCATCTAGGAGTTACATTGTGGGGAGAACCATCTTCATTTCTTTATTTTGTTTTGGCTACACACAAGAGGTACAAGAAATGACTCATGGCATAATATTCGAACACATGAGTGGTTCACCCGAATACACACACTCGAACACGTCACTAGACCACAAGTTTGTCTAGTAAAACTAACTTAAATACCCAAGTTTTATGTTATAAGTTCAATGTTTCACTTAAAGATACACACATATGTATGCGATTACATACACCCTAGAACACATATATGGACATATGCACACACCCACACATATATGTGAATATATGCGTGAGTGTATTGTGTCGAGACCCGGCCTAAGATTAGCAAATCTCACTTAGTTCTAATAAAAGTGTATTAGAGTGTATTTTGTAATAATAATAAGTAGAGGGACTGGAATTGTCAAGTTTAGATAGTTCAAAAATTAGTTAGCTCTCTTGTATAAAAGAATAAGCTGATGAATGAAAGAGTAGTTGTGTTTCAATTGAATTCCTTCTCTGTTTTCTCTTTCTCTGTTCTATCAATTCATAGCTAACATTCGTGACCTTCTATTTCTTTTTGGCGGCTGTGTTCTCTACCTCTCGAAAATAATATTGATCACCGCTTTATATAATATTTTCTTCTCGGCTCCACTTAATGAAACCCTTCAAATATGTTGGCCATTGGGCTATGACTTTCAAAGTCACGGTTCTTTTCTTTCTTTCTTTTTCATTTATCAATATTGTATTTTATTTTGTTCTCATCCCGACCCGAACGATGACCGAACCGAAAATTCTAACGTTTGGTTGGGAAAAATTTGATACTAGAAAAATGGACCCCAATGGATTAAAATCCTGGGTCCGCCACTGCTCATCGTCTCCTTCGCAACCGGCCAACACCATCAACGAACATTACCTGCACCTCATCTTCACCCTCGATAAGCACCATCACAACCATAGCCATGACCGTGACTAAACATGCATGACACCGCCAACATCCCTACGGGTCACACAGGTGATCACCACCACCATGTCTTGATCGACACCTCCATCGTTTGGAACCAAATCCAACCTATGTTCTGTAAAAACAATAATAATAAAAATCAGGTAAGAGTTATAACACACTTACAGATTATAATATACAATTAAATCTAATATATAAACAAAACATAACAGAATAACAGATTATATATATACCAGATGAGAGGATAAGATGACTCTGGAAGCATTAGACATGAGGTATTGGATGGTGGGGATGGCGGCGCGTATGCGCGTGTCATCGGTGATGTTGAAAGTGTCATCCAAGGGTATGTTGAGATCAGCTATTGATTAACAATTCTTCTGTTGATACTAATATAAGCTATAACAGAATAAAAGAAAAAGGAAAATCGAACTCTGCCATCATACCTTCTATCATTTCCTATTTCCACACGTTTGCATATATAGAGAAAAGAAAACAGGTGATGATGGGTATTCTTCTTACATATCACCACTTTTACTATGTATGTTTATGTTTCAAATTCCTACAAAGTCAACAATATCAGGATTAGAGTGTAAACGTAGAAGAAAAGAATGAATCGATCGATGAAATATTGTTTAGATGATAAAAATAATATGAGCGGCTAGGGTTGTAGAGAGAGAAAGGGATTGAGAATAAAAGAGATTATTAGAGTTTGGGTGAGAAAAAGAAGATTATATATGATGAGTGGTAGATTTTATGTGATTTAATAAAAAAAACAAAAAATTATTATTATTCTTATTAAACATATTATTATTCTAATATACTATTATTATATATAGTATTATAACCCTGTTCTCTCAACTCGGGTGTTCTTGATTTGACCAAAGTTGATCGTTTACGCTCCAACGTCCTTAAACACCTACAAAATATAAAATAAATAAATAAATACTAAAAAAGATATAAAATGATACATATAGAGAAACAAATGAATACATGTCTAAAACTACTAAAAACTATATACAAAAGACTGAATTATGACTCAAAATACGTAGGAAAATAGATGTGTTTTATGACACCTCAGATTCATATCCATTTTAAGTTAATAAAGTTTCCCCAAATTAGTCATCACAAACGATTACTATCAAGATATCATAAAAGCCATATTATTATTCTAATATACTATTATTATATATAGTATTATAACCCTGAGCTCTCAACTCGGGTGTTCTTGACTTGACCAAAGTTGCTCGTTTAGGCTCCAACGTCCTTAAACACCTACAAAATATAAAATAAATAAATAAATACTAAACAAGATATAAAATGATACAGATAGAGAAACAAATGAATACATGTCTAAAACTACTAAAAACTATATACAAAAGACTGAATTATGACTCAAAATACGTAGGAAAATAGATGTGTTTTATGACACCTCAGATTCATATCCATTTTGAGTTAATAAAGTTTCCCCAAATTAGTCATCACAAACGATTACTATCAAGATATCATAAAAGCCATATTATTATTATATATAGTATTATAACCCTGAGCTCTCAACTCGGGTGTTCTTGACTTGACCAAAGTTGCTCGTTAAGGCTCCAACGTCCTTAAACACCTACAAAATATAAAATATATAAATAAATACTAAAAAAGATATAAAATGATACAGATAAAGAAACAAATGAATACATGCCTAAAACCACTAAAAACTATATACAAAAGACTCAATTATGACTCAAAATACATAGGAAAATAGATGTGTTTTACGACACCTCAAATTCATACCCATTTCGAGTTAATAAAGTTTCCCCAAATTAGTCATCACAAACCAATTACTATTAAGATATCATAAAAGCCTTATATCTATTAATTACGACATAGAGTAAGGTAAGATTTTGGTGAATAATCAGTGTGATTACATTACATGCAAAGAATGTTGCCTACACACATTGTGAAAGTGATAATTTGTAACGTGATCTATTAACCCTTTGCAACTATTTTTTTAATTATGATTAGTGGTTTTCAGTTCATTTTAATCACGCTCATTATAATAAATTAAAAAATCATTTGGTTATAGATACATAATTGTTACCAAAGTTTTTGGAAAGGGAGATAATTTTATATATCCATCGACGCATTGACTTAAGTTGTTTATATTACAAGACTTGTTAATATTTTAAAAACTTATAAATTGTGTGCTTGATTATAAAGTTACGTTTGTATCTTCAAACGGGCTATTTTTTGTATCAAACAATCTTTACCCTAGACTCTAGCGACCACCGCAAACCACTGCGTATGCTCTCGAGATGTTAGAGGAATGGCGAAATACACAGAAAGAAAGAGGGTTAGTCAAATAGAAAGAGATAAAAGAAATTCAAAGAAACGCCAAAATTAGGTATGAAAAGATCACGGGTAGACATGTAGATTGTAGATTGTAGGACCATATTAGATAATAGATAGCAAATGTAAAAACTAATAGATAGCAAAATTTGAAGCAATTGGTTGTTTGATATGTAATGTTAAAACTGAGTATAAATGGTCAGTCAATAAGAAATAGTTCATAAAATGTTTTTGTTGTTTAATTGTTTAATACATTAATAACTTTCATAGACTAATCACTATACAATAAGCAAACATTGGTGTATAAATGTTATTTCAACAGTTCATAAGTTTATGGATATTCACAATATAGAACCTTTATATATTATTTGGGCAAGCAAAGTAACACGACATACAACATAATTACACCAGAAACACACAAAAATAGACAAACACACAATATACGTACACATAACCCTACACACGCATATACACACACCACTATGTGGATGAGTTCAAATGGTGTAGCTTTTGGTACAGCTGTGAAACAGACAAAACAAAGTTTCTTAATGAGCTTTTGACCCTATTAAAACACTGCTGTAGTGTGCACAGTCCATTCACAGTGTATGTTCTTTCACCAGTTTCGGTAATTAGTGTGACAGGCCATTTTGCAACCTGCACTCTTTTACCATTTTGTACCTATGATAATCAGATTCATAAAGCCATTTATAGAAATTCCCACAAAAATTATTTTAATTATTTTTACATTTGTGAATTCTCAATGATGGTATCAAAACCTTGGTTCAAATTAGCTCCTATACCTTCTACACAAAGTCATTTGACCTAATAATGTCAAACGTGTAAAGTGCTTCAATAGATTAAGACTAAATAGAGATAAATAATGAAATGTAAAAAAAATGCTCACCAAACTTCTTCATAGATTTCAACTTAAACTTGGTAGAGCACATGCAAATATATGAGTTCATTCTTTTGACAAATTGTTGTAATCATATTTGAATTTCAAAACACAAATCATTTAGAAAAAAAATATGTAAAAAAGGTCATACGAACCAACCTGACCCAAAAGCTCTTTACGACCCAACCATGACCCATTGAAGAAATTTGTAAAGAAGGATATGTTGTGGGTGAAAATCCTCAGGATGATTTTACCATACATCCCTAATGAATAATTCTCAGAATGCTGAAGGACTCTGCTGACTTCAGGATGCAATAGTAATTCAGCATGTGCACATCCTGAGAATGAAATAACAAATTAGCTTTCTTATATGATTGTAGGTACAACTAAGTTATAATATAGATTTTAATGCTCAGCAACGTCTATATTATAATCCACAATTGAAGAAGACAAAGATGGGAATGTAACCCATGGTCTATGATTGAAGATGGAGTCAAACTTGTAACCGATACACATTTAATATCGGCGATAAACAAGGAAACAACTGGATCATTGACTAGCTAAGGAGAAACCATTAACCAACGACTAGTTTCTGTTGAAGACCTCCAACGTTCACCTGGAGCAGCTGTTACACAACATTGAAGAATTTTAACTACTTAGCGGATCTCACGGAATTCTTTAATTATTCTCATGTACTATATAAATGGGAGTATTGGACGAGTATAGGACACTTACTTACACATTGCTTACACTATAGCTGCACACATACACTTAGAAACACTCACACAATCATTGTAATCTTAGTACACTCGTCCACTTACTCATCCAAAGTTGTACTTTTCTTACCAAATTAATATTAACAAACAAGGAAGGGGCCTAGTCTCCTCCCGAGGTTTTATGCCGGCGATCTACAATTGATCAAGGGCTTTCCTCGTACATCGAGTGTTATTCTTTGTGTTTTACTCCTTAATTTGTTCATTATACACAGTTCCATCCCGAGGATATAACAATCCATCCCGAAGCTAACCTAAGCCATCCCGAGCATAGTTGTCATATATTTGCCTCTTTTAACATCTTGACTAAGCATTTTCAGAATATAATTGGTTTTAACAATAAATTTACATTCTTAGCACTCTACTTCACAATTTCTAATTTGGAATACAAAATTATTTCTACTAGGTAATTTTTGACCAAAACAATTTGGCGCCCACCGTGGGGCAAGTGGTGCTATTTTAACAAAAAACTTTGTTAAAAGCTTTTCTCATTTGATTCTTCTTTACAAAACTTGACAACTATGTCGACTTCCCAGAAAACTGTTTCTTCATCCATGCCTTCACCAACCTTTACCACAAATACTGCCTTACCACCTCCACCTATATTCTCAAAGAGTGCTACCTCTCAAATTCCACCTACGCCAACAATGGGGGCATCTGGATTTTCTCCTGTTCTAGTGTCAAATGAGGAGATCCTATCCATGTTTTCAATGGTAAAGGATCAAATGAAGCAACAACAGGAGACCAACATAATGCTAATGAGAGAGATACAATCCCTCAGGACATCCTTGAAGAAACCAAGTGAAGACATGGGGACACCCCTACAGCCAAGAGTGTTAGATTTCAATTCTGGCATCTCGAGAGGTGTTCATCAAGGAGATTTCATCCCCATGAACACTGGATTCCCTGCTCCTGAAATGACTACTACACCGAGGATGGCAACTACCAGGGATACAGGATATACACCTGTGCCATCGCAAGGATATAACAATAACGTTAACAATTTAAGTTCCAGTATTTTTGCTGCTAATGATGTTGCTTCTTTGCAGGATACAGGAATAGGCCCTTAACTAGCAAGGGAGCTTCAGAAGGTCAAGGACATGGTATCGAGTGTGCCTGGGATAGTGCAACCTATCCTTGAGGTATCCTCAACATGCCATAGGGTGTCAAGATTCGCACCCCTAATATGTGATGCAGAGATCCCAAAGCGGTTTCAAACTCCAAGCATGAAGCTCTACGATGGATCAACAGATCCTGAGGAGCATGTAGCTCAATATAAGGAGAGGATGGAAATAAATCTAATCCCTGCTAATCTGAAAGAAGCATGCTTATGCAAGGGATTTGGTTCAACTCTCACTGGTCCAGCCCTGAAATGGCTCCTAAGTGTTCCTCCTTATTCTATTACTTCTTTTGCACATTTAATAAACATGTTTAATAATCAGTTTTCTTGTAGTCCAACGTTCGAGTGTTTAACAAATGATATATACAGGGTGACTCAACCACAGGGGGAATCATTGAGAGAGTTCATTACTAGGTTTGGAAAGGAAGCACTTGACATCCCGAACCTGGATGTCACAACAGCAGTTCAAGCTTTTAAGATGGGACTGCAGAAAGATTCACCATTCTACCAAGAATTAGTGATGAATCCATGCAGGAACTTGGATGAAGTCAGGAAAAGAGCTTTAAGATTCATCCGGCTTGAGGATGATAAGAAGATATAAGAGAGGATAGAATCATCCTCAAAATATAACCATCCCAATCGAAAGCATAAACCACATGCTAGGCCTGATAATAAGAAGGTCAATGTGGTAGAGGACGACGATGAGGATGACTGCCCTAAATTGTCAGATTACTGTTTTTCTGTGGATGTAACAGGATTGATGTATGCCATGGTGTGCCTTTCACGAAGATTTTAGCCATACCACTGCAGATTGCATCGCATTAAGAAAGGAGATAGCATATCTCTTGAGCAAAGGTCATCTCAAGGATCTCCTGGGCAAAAAGAAATCAAGGGCTCAGGATAGCACCAACATCCCGGAAAGAGCAACATCCCCACCTAAGGATGCTGATATTGTCAACTTCATTTTAGGAGGATCAGACATTTGTGGAACCTCATAGTCAGCTTCTAAAAGACATGCGAGGGAAACCAAGTCTGAAAAAGGAGAAAGACCAATGAAGACGACCATCTTGACAACCTCTAAAGTGATTAGCTTTGAGGAGGAAGACAGAGAAAACATCCTTGATCCTCATCACGGCGGTTTATTTATTCCTTTATATATTGTTAACCAATTTGTTCACAGGATTCTCGTAGATGAAAGAAGTTCAGTGAATATCATCCAGCTTGAAGCCCTTAAGAGAATGAACATCCCGGAATCTGAAATAGTTTCTAGGTCATCAGTTTTGGTGGGCTTCAGTGGAGAAACTAAGAGCACAGTGGGTGACATCAAGCTACCAGTATAGGTAGAAGAAGTGAACTCTATCCAGAGATTCTGTGTGATAGATTCCCTATCCTGCTACAATGTCATCCTGGGGAGACCCTGGATACATGACATGAAGGCAGTTCCTTCAACATATCATCAGTCTGTGAAACTACCCACACCTTGGGGAGTTGTGAAGGTCAACAACCATCATCAGAAAGCTAAGCATTGCTATACGACATCAATGAAGGCCACATCCCGTCAAGCATAGCAATTACAGCAGGATGCACAGTGCCATCCTCAAGATGTTAAAGCGCATCCTGACCAGGATGTAAAAGCCGTCTCACTCGATGATAATAATGAGGATATCACTGTGCAAATCGGTAAGAATATCCCACATGATATTGAACAATCACTAATCTCATTTCTTAAATACAGGATGTCTACTTTTGCTTGGAAACATGAAGATATGACTGGCATCTCTAAGGATGTCATTACTCACAAACTTGGGATTGATAAAAGTTTCAAGCCCATTCAGCAAAAAAGAGGGAAATTTGCTCCAGAAAGAAATATCATCGTACAAGAGGAAGTAGACAGGTTGCTGAAATCTAAGATGATAAGGGAATTGAAATTCCCAAGATGGCTGGCGAATGTTGTGGTAGTCCAAATGAAAAATGGGAAATGGAGAGTGTGTGTGGAGTATACAGACCTTAACAAGGCCTGTCCTAAAGATCCATTCCCATTACCACACATAGATTCAATGGTGGATGCTACAGTAGGCCACGAAATGCTAACGTTCATGGATGCATCCTCAGGATTCCAACAGATACAGATGGAACCAGATGATGTAAATAAATCATTTTAACTAAAAACAGGAAATCTGATCATACAAGGCACTATTCCAGGTGCGGAAACCCTAGAACAGAACAAAATGATAATCAATGAATCAAACACATGAATTAAGCTTTTCAAATCTCATTTTCATAGATAACTTGTTCAAAATATGATGATAATAACGTTTACAAGTTAACTTGACCAACAATTCACTGACACAAACACTAGAGAGCTATACTCAGACTTAGACCTCTCACAATGACCAAAATTAACAAATAAAACAAACTCCACATATTTATATGACTGCACGTTTGCCCCTTTTGTTGGTACGAATTTGGAATTCTTCCACATTCGTCCTTCTGTCAAGTACGAACTAAGAGCATTCTTCATACCATTTCCACATTCGCCCATTTATCTTCACATTCGACCATGGATTTCTACCTTCGACCCTTCTATTATCAAAACAGACTTTGTATTTACAATCCGAACCATTAGTCGCACAAAATGCATCAATAGATGATCAGGAGGATACAACATTCATGACACCATCAGGTATATATTGTTATATAGCCATGCCATTCGGACTAAAAAATGCAGGTGCCACTTATCAAAGGCTAGTGAACATGATGTTCAAAGAGAAGATTGGGGACACGATGGAGGTCTACATTGACGACATGGTAGTAAAATCCAAAAAAGCAGAAGATCATTTTCGGGATCTCAAAGAAGCTTTTGACATCCTAGATGCTTACAACATGAAGTTAAACCCAGCAAAATGCCATTTTGGAGTTGGAGCGGGAAAGTTTCTTGGATACTTGGCAACAAAAAGAGGGATAGAAGCCAGCCCTGAACAAATAAAAGCCATACTTTATCTCAAACCCCCAAGAAATATCAAGGATGCGCAAAGGCTGACTGGCAGGATAGCAGCCCTGAATAGATTCATCTCAAAATCTTCAGAGAAATGCAAAGTGTTCTACGACATCCTGAAAAAGAATAACAAATTCGACTGGGGACAGAGACATGAAGAAGCATTGAAGAAGCTAAAAGATTATCTTGCAGCAGCTCCATTATTGGTGAAACCTGAGGATATAGAACCAAGCTATATCTTGCAGTTTCTGGGAATGCAATAAGTGCTGTATTGGTAAAGGACTTCGAAAGGCAGCAACATCCTGTCTATTATGTAAGTAAGACTCTAATAGATGCTGAAACTAGGTATTCACATCTCAAAAAACTTATCTTAACTTTAATAATGGCTTCTACTAAGTTATGGCACTATTTTGAAACACATAAAATATATGTTCAAACTAATTATCCCATTAAGAATGTACTTAGAAAACCTGAAATGTCTGGAAGAATGGCAAAATGGTTAGTTAAATTAAGTGCTTTTGACTTAGAGTATGAGCGTAGAAATGCAATCAAGTCACAGGCTCTAGCAGACTTTGTGGCTGATTTCAGTAGTGACATCCTGAGTGAAGTAGAGTCTAAAGTTCAACAACTAAATGAAAATTTGGAAAAATAGACTCTATACACTGATGATGCTTCGAATGCAAGAGGCACAGGTCTAGGAATACTACTAAAATCGCCACAAGGGGACAAGATACCCCATGCCATTAGATGTGCATTTCAAACAACCAATAATGAGGCTGAGTATGAAGCTTTCATTGCTGGTCTACAACTTGCTAGAGATATGCATATTGTTAATCTACAGGTACCTAGGGAAGAAAATGCTGAAGCTGATGCCTTAGCAAACCTGGGATCCTCCTTTAATCTACCAGAAGGATCCAAGATTCCCATCATTCATATCCTAAAACCAGCGATTGAAGAGTGGCATCCTGAGGATAGCCAGGCACATCCTGAGGATAAAACAGACCATCCTGGATGACTCCCATAATAAAATATTTACAAGAGGATGTCATTCCTAATGAAGAAAATCCAAAGACTTTCAGGATAAAGGTATCTAAATTTACAATTATACACAATATCTTGTACAGAAAATCTCTTGCAGGTCCATATTTGAGATGTCTCAACAAGGATAAAGCAAACGAAGTACTCAAAGACATCCACGAAGGAGATTGTGGAAATCATACAGGAGGAAGATCTCTCTACTCGAAGACTTTGAGGATGGGATATTATTGGCCTACTATGAAGAAGGATGCCATGCCAAAGACATAGCAACATCCTTCACCAGCCTACTGAACCACTACATCCTATTATTTCAGCATGGCCCTTCATGAAATGGGAGATGGACATAGTGGGAAAGCTACCCAAAGTTCCTGGAGGAAAGGTATTCGTGCTAGTAATGGCAAACTACTTCTCAAAATGGATTGAAACTGAAGCATTTGTGCAAATCAGAAATAAAGAAGTAGTCTCATTCATCAAAAGAAACATCCTAACAAGATTTGTAGTACCATCTGAAATCATTTGTGACAATGGCTCTCAATTCATTAGCAAAAGAACAACTGACTTTTGCGAGAGTTGGGGGATCAAGATGGTAACTTCAACATTAGTCCATCCTCAAGCTAATTGACAAGCAGAATCTTCAAATAAAATCATCGTCAACAACTTGAAGAAAAAGCTTGGGGAAAAGAAAGGGAAATGGGCAAAAGAACTTCCATTTGTACTTTGGCTGATAGGACTACTTCGAAGAATGCTACTGGTCAGACACCTTTCTCTCTAGTCTTTGGAACAGAAGCAAAGCTGCCAACAGAGATGGTCAGGCCTACAGCAAGGAAACATCTTCAGGATGCAACTACCAATTCCGAAGCATCACTATAAGATTTGGAGGACGAACTCAGGGATGCTGCTAAATTAACGATGGCAGCATATCAACAAAGGATTACTAAAGCATACAACAAGAACATCAGGTTAAGAAGATTTCAAGTGGGAGACTTGGTATTAAGAAAACCCTTCCAAAATACAACAAAACCAAGTGATGGTAAGCTAGCTCCCAAGTGGGAAGGTCCATACTTAATCAATTCCGAAGCTGGTAAAGGAGCATATTGGCTGTCAACAATGGAAGGGGAGATTCTACCAAGAGCTTGGAATGTTATTCACTTAAAATAATACCATGCCTAAGGATGCATGTGACTGATCTCTCTGGAAGAGAAACCATGATCCGAATCACAGGTGGGATGAAGGTGAAGGCTGATAGAGATGAATCATCTCCATATGTAAGTACTTATCCTTGATTTATTTCGATCAATTATATTTTCACTAAACATGGTCTAGAAATAGTCCATCCTGAGAATTTTGCAGTACCATCCTGAAGATGGAATGCTTAGAAGACTAGGGGGCTGGCCACCCTCTCCTCCGTTAAGGTGTCTGACACCTTCCTAAGGTTTGAAGTTTTTCACTTTTCTCATTGGGTTAGCAACCCTCGCCTGGTGCACACAATGCCCATGTATATCTCGGGATGGTGGGACCAGTCCATGTAAAAGTGGTTGACAATTTCATTATCTTTGAGATATACGATGGAGCTCTTAAGGTTTAGACATTTTTCAATGTCTCTAAGTGTTAGACATTTTTCAATGTCTCTTTGGTCTAGTCACCAGGGCCTTGTCGCCAGTTATTCCTAAGGGCCTTGTCGCCAGTTATTCCTAATGGCCTTGTCATCAGTTATTCTCAAGATGTTACATAGTGGTTTTTCACCAAGATATTACAAAAGGGTTTTGATCCCAGTTAAACCAAAGGCCTAAGTTGCCAGTATAATAACAAACTTTTCCTTTACATGTGTTTTGGTCAAAAATTACCTAGTAGATATAATTTTATATTCCAAATTAGAAATTGTGAGGTAGAGTACTAAGAATGTAAATTTATTATTAAAACTAGTTATATTCTAAAAATGTTTGATCAGGATGCAAAAAAGAGTAAATTAATGACAACTATGCTCGGGTTGGCTTAGATTTGCTTTGGGATGGACAGTTATATCCTCGGGATGGAACTGTTTGTAATGAACAAATTAAGGAGTAAAACACAAAGAACAACACTCGATATACGAGGAATGTCCTTGATCAATTGTAGATCACCGACATAAAACCTCGGGAGGAGACTAGGCCCCTGCCTTGTTTGTTAATATTAATATGGTGAAAAAGTACAACTTTGGATGAGTATGTGGACGAGTGTACTAAGATAACAATGATTGTGTGAGTGTTTCTAAGTGTAAGTGTGCATCTATAGTATAAGCAAAGTGCATGTCAGTGTCCTATACTCGTCCAATACGCCCATTTATATAGTACATGAGAATAACTAAAGAATCCCGTGAGATCCGCTAAGTAGTCCCAGCTGTTTCCATATCTTACGCCTGTATTTAATGAGCATCGGCTACAACTTTGACCTCATCTTCGTCTTTGGACTATGGATTCGTATGAGTTACACTTTGACTTCTCTTGAGGGTTATAATATAGACGTTGCCAGGCATTAATCCATATTATCCTTAATTGTACCCGCATTTACGAATAAGAAAGACATTCTGTTAGTCCATTCTCAGGATGCGCATATGTTGGAATTTTGTTACATTCTGAAGTCAGTTTAATCCTTTTGCATCCTGAGGATGCAATATCAGGGATGTGAGGTAAAATCATCTTGAGGATTTTCACCCACAACAATTGTACCCAAAAATATGTTACCGTTATCTTTTAATGGTGAAAATATTTTTCCCAGTTGATGTGTTAATCTTTCCATGTTCCAAGACCCTAACGGCTATTTTTAGGCTAATTCTTCGTGATGACCGTTACGCCCTATCATATCCTGCCGCCTATATCTAGGCTTTCTCTTCCTTCTTTATAAGCAACTGAGATTATTAAAAAAGGTAATTAATTTGCTTCTATCTCGTTTTCTTTCTTTCATCCCTGCAAAAAAGTCTTTCAAAACAATTTTTCAGAATGAGTAAGAAATTAACAAGGGCTCTCGGTAGTGTTGGAGTCTCTAAGGACTTCACAACCCAAAACTTGATCAAAGATCCTGATCAAGAAATCTGTATTTTTAACGATAAAGATATTCAATCCCTTAAGAAATCAGGGGCTTTTCCTGATTCTGCCGTTATTCGGCCTTTTGATCTGAATGCAAAGTCTGACTTTGCTTCTTCTGTCTGGGTGTGATTTTTCCTTTTGCCATTCCAACTTGGTCTAAAATACCCATTCCCTGATTTCATCAAAGAGTTCTTTGATGCGACAGGAATGGCTTATGCCCAAGGTATGCCTGAGATCTGGAGGATCTTGATAGTCTATAACAAGATCATTCAAACTCATGGTATTCATCTTCAGATTGGTGACCTGTCATACATATATAAGTTGAGGACACATGGGTCATGCCGTTATGTTCTTCAACTTATCGATGCAGAATCTTCTTTTCTGCACGGCGTTGTGAAATCTGATAGACCCTGGAAATCAAAGTTCTTTTTTGTGAGAAGGGATTCCATTCCTTATGGGGATGAGATCCCTATATCCTAGTTAAAGAGTGGTAAATATATTAGATATGAACAAGATAGTCACATCCTGAGGATGTTAATAGTCTTGTAAATCTTTGATGTTTTTGCAGGTGCTTTTTTTGCCATGCTTGTTCCTCCCCTAGTAGACTCTTTTATCATACACAAGGCAGTACTCGAACTACCAACTTCAGCAAGGACTTTTGGAGTAGAAGAAAGCTTTTCTACAAGTCGTGCCAGCGAGATGTCTGGTGAATTTTGTCTTATTTTGAGGATACGCCTATCTTGACTCCCATGTTAACCTGTGTATGACTTTTTTGTTTCAGCAAAGAAGCCTGACTATTTTAATCTTGATGAGATCGACAGTCAAAACATTAATGCCCCAAAGATAACTTCTCCATCCAGCTCCAGGATGACAAGTCCTCCTCCTGCCCCTAAGGCCAAAGCTCCAGCTTCTTCTAGAAAGAGGAAGGCTGCCAGTACTTCTGCTCAAGAGACTTCTCCTTTTGAAGGTCTCAATTGTGATGCCATCTTATGCAAAATCTCTCAGTTTGTTCTTCAGGTATGTTGTCTATCCTGAGGATGATTATGGTTATCATTAGCATATAATAGGGTTTAAGTACTTACCTGACTGCTTTTCTTCTACAGGGGCATGAATATTTGATGAAGTCCCTAGATGACATGAACAAAGAGTTTGCTGATACTAAGGCCAAGCTTGAAGATGTGAAGAAATCTGCTCTTGAAAAGACCAAACAGCTTGAGAATAAACTAGGAAAGGTGGAGACTGAGCTGAAGGTTGTGAAGTCTGCTCAAGCCAAAAGCATGAGGGATCACCAAAAAGAGATGGAAGAGTATAAACAGGGGTTGATGAAGTCTGCCACCATCTGTGTCTTTCAAGCTATGGTGAGAATGGCACTGTAAGCTAAGGATCCCAACTTCAAGATGGAAGACTGGGACGTGGAAGCTTGGCAGGAGAAGATCCTCAGTCTGGGTGGAAAGGAGGTGGCATCTGAGTCCGTCCCTGATGCTGATCCTCAGGGTGCTGACAAAGAGGCTGAGGTGATGGATGCCGGGGTGGCCAAGGAGTTTCAGGTTGAGGATCCGGTAGGCAATGAAGGATGTGACGATTAGGCCAGAGCCCACGTTTTTAGAATTTTGGAATGGTAGTTTATGAATAATTTTATGTTTTTATTTCTGTAAACAATGAAGATTTTTGGGTGGAGGGATCTTGGTTTTCAAGACGAAGCCCCAAATCTTTCTCAATTCTGACTTTGAAATGCTGACCCCTGGTGGATGGGTCCTGGTTTAGGATGAAGCCAGGAGTTGGCATTGTTTTTGGTTTTTGGTGAATAATATAACTTTTGACGTTATTGTCTTTGTGCTCTTTATTTCCTTTGATATTCTACAAACATTAACAAACATTTAGGCTGTAAGGAAATGTTCTGAAATAAAACCTTCTTTGTTGAATAATTCTTCTGATCCCGCCATATTCCATATAAGTCCTTCTCATTATCAGGATGGTCTTCACTATCCTCGGGATGTCCCAGTTTCTTCTTCATTCTTGGGATAGTCTTGCATCCTGAGGATGCATATGGTTTCTTTGGGATGGTCTTGCATTCCAAGGATGCCCCCGGTGTAATATCTTCAAAATAGACTTTACGTCTACAATCCTTCATAAGAAAGACTTTTGTTTTGATAATATCCTTTAAAGGAAGATTTTGTTATTATACTGGCGACTTAGGCCTTTGGTTTAACTGGGATCAAAACCCTTTTGTTATATCTTTGGTGATAAAACCACTATGTATTATCTTAAGAATAACTGGCGACAAGGCCCTTAGGAATAACTGGCGACAAGGCCCTTAGGAATAACTGGCGACAAGGCCCTTAAGAACAACTGGCGACAAGGCCCGGGTGACTAGACCAAAGAGACATTGAAAAATGTCTAAACCTTAGAGACATTGAAAAATGTCTAAACCTTAAGAGCTCCATCATATATCTCAAAGATAATGAAATTGTCAGCCACTTTTACATGGACTGGTCCCACCATCCCGAGAATATACATGGGCATCGTGCGCACTAGGCGAGGGTTGCTAACCCAATGAGAAAGGTGAAAATCTTTAAATCTTAGGAAGGTGTCAGACACCTTAATGGAGGAGAGGGTGGCTAGCTCCCTAGTCTTCTAAGCATTCCATCTTCAGGATGGTACTGCAAAATTCTCGGGATGGACTATTTCTAGACCATGTTTAGTGAAAATATAATTAATCGAAATAAATCAAGGATAAGTACTTACATATGGAGATGATTCATCTCTATGAGCCTACACCTTCATCCCACCTGTGATTCGGATCATGGTTTCTCTTCCAGAGAGATCAGTCACATGCATCCTTCCATTGTTGACAGCCAATATGCTCCTTTACCAGCTTCGGAATTGATTAAGTATGGACCTTCCCACTTGGGAGCTAGCTTACCATCACTTGGTTTTGTTGTATTTTGGAAGGGTTTTCTTAATACCAAGTCTCCCACTTGAAATCTTCTTATCCTGATGTTCTTGTTGTAAGCTTTAGCAATCCTTTGTTGATATGTTGCCATCCTTACTTTAGCAGCATCCCTGAGTTCCTCCACAATTTCCAAATCTTGTAATAACGCTTCAGAATTGGTAGTTGCATCCTGAAGATGTTTCCTTGCTGTAGGCATGACCATCTTTGTTGGAATCATTGCTTCTGCTCCAAAGACCAAAGAGAAAGGTGTCTGACCAGTAGCATTCTTTGAAGTAGTCCTATCAGCCCAAAGTACAAATGGAAGTTCTTCTGCCCATTTCCCTTTCTTTTCCCCAAGCTTCTTCTTCAAGTTGTTGACGATGATTGTGTTTGAGGATTCTGCTTTTCCATTTGCTTGAGGATGGACTAGTGTTGAAGTTACCATCTTCACCCCCCAACTCTCACAAAAGTCAGTTGTTCTTTTGCGAGTGAATTGAGAACCATTGTCACAAATGATTTCAGATGGTACTCCAAATCGTTTTAGGATGTTTCTTTTGATGAATGAGACCACCTCTTTATCTCTGACTTGCACAAATGCTTCAGATTCAATCCATTTTGAGAAGTATCCTGTCATCACTAGCATGAATACGTTTCCTCTAGGAGCTTTGGGTAGCTTTCCTACTATGTCCATTCCACATTTCATGAAGGGCCGTGGTGAAATAATACGATGTAGTGGTTCGACAGGCTGGTGAAGTATGTTGCTATGTCTTTGGCATGTATCACATTTTTGGGAATACAGCATGGCATCCTTCTTTGTAGTCCAATAGTGTCCCGTCCTCAAAGTCTTCGAGTAGAGAGATCTTTCTCCTGTATGACTTCCACAATCTCCTTCGTGGATGTCTTTGAGTACTTCGTTTGCTTCATCCTTGTTGAGACATCTCAAATACGGACCTGTAAGAGACTTTTTATACAAAATATTGTCTATAATTGTAAATTTAGATACGTTTATCATGAAAGTCTTTGGATTTTCCTCATCAGGAATGACATCTTCTTGTAAATATTTCATTGTAGGAGACATCCATGATGAATCGTCTTGTTCCTGAGTGGCTAAAACAGTGATATCCCCAGGATGGTCTGTTTTATCCTCAAGATGTGCCTGGCTATCCTCAAGATGTGCTTGGCCATCCTCAGGATGCCATTATTCAATTGCTGGTTTCAAGATGTGGATGAAGGGAATCTTGGATCCTTCTGGTAGATTAAAGGAGGATCCTAGGTTTGCTAAGGCGCCAGCTTCAGCATTTTCTTCCCTGGGTACCTGTGTTAGTGAAAATTCTACAAAAGAAGTGGCTAAATTTTTCACAATTCCAAGATAAACGGCTAACTTTTGACCTTTTACTGCATATGATCCATTGAAATGGTTAGTAATCAACAAAGAATCAACAAAGACTTCAATTTTAACAATATGCATATCTCTAGCAAGTTGTAAACCAGCAATGAGAGCTTCATACTCAGCATCATTATTGGTTGTTTGAAATGCACATCTAATGGCATGGGGTATCTTGTCCCCTTGTGGCGATTTTAGTAGTATTCCCAGACCTGTGACTCTTGCATTCGAAGCCCCATCCGTATATAGAGTCCATTTTTCAAAATTTTCATTTAGTTGTTGAACTTCAAACTCTACTTCACTCAGGATGTCACTACTGAAATCAACCGCAAAGTCTGCTAGAGCCTGTGACTTGATTGCATGTCTAGGCTCATATTCTAAGTCGAAGGCACTTAATTTAACTGACCATTTTGCCATTCTTCAAGACATTTCAGGTTTTCTTAGTACTTTCTTAATGGGATAGTTAGTTTGAACATAGATTTTATGTGTTTCAAAATAATGCCTTAACTTAGTAGAAGCGATTATTAAAGCTAAGATAAGTTTTTCGAGATGTGAATACCTGGTTTTAGCATCTAGTAGGGTTTTACTTACATAATAGACAGGATGTTGTTGCCCTTCGAAGTCCTTTACCAATACAACACTTATTGCATTCCCAGAAACTGCAAGATATAGCTTGAGAGGTTTTCCATCCTTAGGTTTCATCAATAATGGAGCTGCTGCAAGATATTCTTTGAGCTTCTTCAATGCCTCTTTGTGTCTCTGTCCCCAGTCGAATTTGTTATTCTTCTTTCGGATGTCGTAGAACTCTTTACATTTCTCTGAGGATTTCGAGATGAATCTATTCAGGGCTGCTATCCTGCCAGTCAGCCTTTGCACATCCTTAATATTTTTGGGAGATTTGAGATCAAGGATGGCTTTTATTTGTTCAGGACTGTCTTCTATCCCTCCTTTTGTTACCAAATATCGAAGAAATTTTCCAGTTCCAACTTCAAAATGGCACTTTGCTAGGTTTAATTTCATGTTGTAAGCGTCCAGGATATCAAAAGCTTCTTTGAGATCCCGAAGATGATCTTCTGCTTTCTAGGATTTTACTACCATGTCGTCAATGTAGACCTCCATTGTGTTTCCAATCTTTTCTTTGAACATCATGTTCACTAGCCTTTGATAAGTGGCACCTGCATTTTTAGTCCGAATGGCATGGCTATATAACAATATATACCTGATGGTGTCATGAACGTTGTATCCTCCTGGTCATCTGGTCCCATTTGTATCTATTGGAATCCTGAGGATGAGTCTATAAGTCAGCATCTCATGGCCTGTTGTAGCATCCACCATTGAATCTATGTCTGGTAATGGGAATGGATCTTTAGGACAGGCCTTGTGAAGGTCTGTATAGTCCACACACACTCTCCATTTCCCATTTTTCTTTTGAACTACCACAACATTCGCCAACCATCTTGGGAATTTTACTTCCCTTATCATCTTAGACTTCAGTAGCCTGTCTACTTCCTCTTGTATGATGATGTTTCTTTCTAGAGCAAACTTCCTTCTTTTTTGCTGAATGGGCTTGAAACTCTTATCAATCCCAAGTTTGTGAGTAATGACATCCTTTGAGATGCCAGTCATATCTTCATGCTTCCAAGCAAAAGTAGACATTCTGCATTTAAGAAAAGAGATTAGTGATTGTTCAATATCATGCGGGATATTCTTACCGATTTGCACAGTGATATCCTTGTTGTTGTCGTCAAGGCAGACGACTTTTACATCCTGGTCAGGATGTGCTTTAACATCCTAAGGATGGCACTGTGCATCCTGCGGTAATTGCTATGCTTGACGGGATGAGGCCTTCATTGATGTCGTATAACAGTCTTTAGCTTCCTGTTGATCGTTGTTGACCTTCACAACTCCCCAAGGTGTGGGTAGTTTCACACACTGATGATATGTTGAAGGAACTACCTTCATGTCATGTATCCAGGGTCTCCCAGGATGACATTGTAGCAGGATAGGGAATCTATCACACAGAATCTCTGGATAGAGTTCACTCCTTCTGTATATACCGGTAGCTTGTTGTCACGCACTTTTAACTTAGTTTCTCCACTGAAGCCCACCAAAACTGATGACCTGGAATCTATTCACATTCCGGGATGTTCATTCTCTTCAGGGCTTCAAGCTGGATGATATTTACTGAACTTCCTCCATCTACGAGAATCCTGCGAACATAGTGGTTAGCAATATATAAAGTAATAACTAAACCGTCATGATGAGGAGCAAGGATGTTTTCTCTGTCTTCCTCCTCAAAGCTGATCACTTTAGAAGTTGTCAGGATGGTCGTCTTTGTTGGTCTTTCTCCTTTTTCAGACTTTGTTTCCCTCGCATGTCTTTTAGCAGTTGAGTATGAGGTTCCACAAATGTCTGACCCTCCTGAAATGAAGTTGATAATACCAGCATCCTTTGGTGGGGATGCTGCTCTTTTCGGGATGTTGGTGCCATCCTGAGATCTTGATTTCTTTTTGCCCAGGAGATCCTTGAGGTGACCTTTGCTCAAGAGATATGCTATCTCCTTTCTTAACGCGATGCAATCTTCTGTGATATGGCCAAAGTCTCGGTAAAAGACACACCTTTTGGACTTATCTTTCCATCCTGTCTTGTTGTCCTTCTTCGGCATCTTGCTTTGTCCCCTAGATCCTTCATGGCATACATAAACCCTGTTACATCCACAGAAAAACAATAGTCTGATAATTTAGGGCAGTCATCCTCATCGTCATCCTCTACCACATTGACCTTCTTATTGTCAGGCGTAGCATATAGTTTATGCTTGTATGGTTCGTATGTGGGAGTGGACTTTCGATTGGGATGGTTATATTTTGAGGATGATTCTATCCTCTCTTGTATTTTCTATGCTTGTCAGGCGTAGCATATGGTTTATGCTTGTATTCCTTACTTCATCCAAGTTCCTGCATGGGTTCATCACCAATTCTTGGTAGAACGGTGAATCTTTCTGTAGTCCCTTCTTGAAAGCCTGAACTGCTGTTGTGACATCCAGGTTCGGGATGTCATGTGCTTCCTTTCCAAACATAGTAATGAACTCTCTTAGTGATTCCAACTATGGTTGAGTAACCCTGTATAGATTACTTGTCAAACGTTCGACTACAAGAAAACTGATTATTAAACATGTTAATTAAATGTGCAAAAGAAGTAATAGAATAGTGAGGAACACTTAGGAGCCATTTCAGGGCTGGACCAGTGTGAGTTGAACCAAATCCCTTGCATAAGCATCCTTCTTTCAGATTGGTAGGTATTGGATTTATTTCCATTCTTTCCTTATATTGAGCCACATGCTCCTCAGGATCTGTTGTTCCATCGTAGAGCTTCATTTCTTGGAGTTTGAAACCGTTTTGGGATCTCTGCATCACATATTGGGTGTGCGAATCTTGACACCCTGTGGCATGCTGAGGATACCTCAGGGACAGGTTGCACTATCCCAGGCACACTCGATACCATGTCTTTGAACTTCTGAAGCTCCCTTGCTAGTTGAGGGCTTATTCCTGTATCCTGTAAAGAAGCAACATCATTAGCAACAAAAGTACTGGAACTTAAATTGTTACCGTTGTTGTTATATCCTTGGGATGGCACAGGTGTATATCCTGCATCCCTCGTAGTTGCCATCCTAGGTGTAGTAGTCGTTTCAGGAGCAGATAACCCAGTGCTCATGGGGATGAAATCTACTTGATGAACACCTCCAGAGATGCCAGAATTGAAATCTAACACCTTTGGTTGTAATGGTGTCCCCATATCTTCACTTGGTCTATTCGAGGATGTCTTGAGGGATTGTATTTCTCTCATTAGCATTCTGTTGGTCTCCTGCTGTTGTTGCATTTGATCATTTACCATTGGAACACATGGATAGGATCTCATCATTTGACACTAGAATAGGAGAAAATCCAGATGCCCTCATTGCTGGCCTTGGTGGAATTTGAGAGGTAGCACTCTTTGAGAATGTAGGTGGAGGTGGTAAGGCATAAAACCTCGGGAGGAGACTAGGCCCCTACCTTGTTTGTTAATATTAATTTAGTGAAAAAGTATGATGGATCAGTGGCCTCTTTATATCAGTTTAAGTATTTAGAACACTTATGTGTTTGCAGTTATATAAAAGTTATTTGCACAGCAGAATAGTAAATGTTCTAAGTTTAAAGTATCACTTTTAACAGGAGTTAATACTCCCCCTTTACTAAGCAGTTAATGAGAATCAATAAGGAATTGAAAGTATAAAGCAATAAGCACAAGTTATGATTCTCAGATGTGAAATGGATAATAAGTTTAAAAGCCTTGAAGGATTTTCAATTAAAATCAAAGTAAATCACATGTCTAAAATAGATGAATAAACTTATCTATTTATAGACGAAGTTACAAGACTGTTGTACTAAGTAGTACAAGATATTTATCTAAGATATTATACTAAAGGATAATGCTTACAACAGGCTGTAGCATTGAAACTTGATCCAAGACTTTAACAAAACATTATTATACTAAAATACTGAAGTCTAAGTCGGTTATGAGGATAAGATCAACAAACAACTGATGAGTAGACAAACTACTGATGAGTAGTTTTGTCTTCAGTAGTTCTGAAGTGAAGTGTCTGGTTAGACCTCAGAACTACTGATCAGTTTCTTCTTCAGTACTTTGTTCTTCTCTTCTTCAGTACTTGTGTTTTCTTCTTCAGCAGTTTCTTCTATACTTAGCAGAATTATGATTTGGACTAAGGTTATCAAAAGTGGTTTCTTCAATCCTCTTTGTCCCAACAAAGTACAACTTTGGATGAGTATGTGGACGAGTGTACTAAGATTACAATGATTGTGTGAGTGTTTCTAAGTGTAAGTGTGCAGCTATAGTATAAGCAAAGTGCATGTCAGTGTCCTATACTCGTCCAATACTCCCATTTATATAGTACATAAGAATAACTAAAGAATCCCGTGAGATCCGCTAAGTAGTTAAAGTCTTTGAAGTCTTTAGATGACCGTTGTGGCAGTTTCAACTCTGCTTAATTTAGTCCCAGCTGTTTCCATATCTTTCGCCTGTATCTAATGAGCAACGGTTACAACTTTGACCTCATCTTCGTCTTTGGTCTATGGCTTCGTATGAGTTACACTTTGACTTCTTCTCTTGAGGGTTATAATATAGGCGTTGCCAGGCATTAATCCATATTATAGCTTAGTTGTACCTGCATTTACGAATAAGAAAGGCATTCTGTTAGTCCATTCTCAGGATGCGCATATGTTGGAATTCTGTTACATCCTGAAGTCAGTTGAATCCTTTTGCATCCTGAGGATGCAATATCAGGGATGTGAGGTATAATCATCTTGAGGATTTTCACCCACAACAATATGATATTACCAAAACACGATTCTTTCTTATAAAGGATTGTAGACTTAAAGTCTATACTGAAGATATTACACTGGGGACATCCTCAGAATGCAAGACCATCCCAAGGACGAAAAAGAAACTGGGGACATCCTTTGGATAATGAAGACCAACCATCCTGACAATGAGAAGGACTTATGAAGAATATGGCAAGATCAGAAGAATTATTTAACAAAGAAAATACAAAAGGTATTATTTTCAATTAATCCTTTACAACCTAAATGTTTGCTAATGTTTGCAGAATATCAAAGGAAATAAAGAACACGGGAATAATAGCGTCAAAAGATTGTTACCATATATTATTATGCATCATAAGTCAAAATTTGATGTCAACTCCTGGCTTTATCCGAAACCAGGACCCATCCACCAAGGGTCAGCATCTATAGTCCAGGGTCTGCAAAAAGATTTGGGGCTCCGTCTTGAAACCAAGATCCCTCCACCCCAAACCTTATAATATCCTAAGTTATTACATATTAATAATTGTCTAAAATTGTTCTACCAAACACAACCACAAAGATCAAATAAAAAGTGGGCTCCCGCCTAGTCAATACATCCTTCATCGCCCACCGGAAGGTCTTTCACCACCTCAGCAACCTTGACCTCCGCTGCCTTCACCTCTGCATCCTCAGGATCCTTAGCCACATCCTCAGGATGAGCAACAGGAACAGGCTCATAGACCATTTCTTTGCCGCCTAGGCTCTTAATTTTTCCCTTCCAAGCCTCAATATCCCAGGTATTCTGATCGAATCCTAGATCCCTGGCCTGGAGAGCCATCTTCACTTTGGCCTGAAATACAGCAATAGAAGCAGACTTGAGAAGCCCGTTCCTGTGATCCTGTGCCTCCTTCAGCTGATCCAACAAGGTCTTAGCATGCTCAGCCTTCAATCTCTCTAGGTCAGCCTCAGTCTCTGCCAGCTTAGCCTGAAGAAATTTGCCCTTCTGATGAGAAATCTTCTGAACATCCTCAAGCTTGGTCTGGGCTACATGAAGTTCTTGAGCTACAACATCTAGAGACTTTGATAAATACTCATGGCCCTGGCAAGAAAAAGGTAAGTATTCTTAACCTTCTTTCACTAACATAACGGTGTTATTCTCAGGATAGGACCATACCTGAAGAGTGAATTCAAAGATCTTGCTTAGAATCTTGTTACAGCTCAAAACCTCGAAAGGGGTAATCTCCTGAGCAACAACAGCAGCAACACTCCCCTTCCTTTTCTTTGAAGCAGCAGTGACAACCCTAGTTTTAGGGGGGGTGGAAGGAGTAGTGACCATCTTGGAACTTGAAGGGGAGGGAGAGGACACTTTGGTATCCATGCTATCAATATCATCTAGGTTAAAAGAAGCAGGTTTGTTGGCTGAGGCTAAGATAATAAAAGGATTAGTAAATAAATAAAAAGAAAAACATCCTCAGGATGTAACATAACATGCTTACCAGACATCTTGGAGGCTTGGCTAGTGGTATCACCTTCTTCCAGTACAAAGGTCCTTACTGATTCAGATAACTTATAAACAGCTCCACACCGAAGAAAAGCGTCGTTCATAGGGGTGGCAAACTTAGCAAAAGAAACACCTGTAGAACAAAAAGTTTCAGGATGTTAGCATCTTCAAGATGTACCTAAAAACATTTTCATAAGAATATTAAAAATAATTTTACCACTTTTTAACCAGTAAAGAGGAATCTCATTCCCATGAGGAATGGAGCTTATTTTAACAAAGAAAAACTTTGTTTTCCAATTTTTCTCTAATTTTACCACATTAAAAAGAAAGCGTTGATCCTTTTCTATATCTTGAAGAACATAACGGTAGGAACCATGTGTCCTCAATTTATAAATATGAGCTAGGTCCCCCCCCCCTTGAAGATGGACGCCATGATCCTCAACGAGCCTGCTACAAACCATCAGAATCTTCCAAAGTTCAGGCACGGCTTGAGAATAAGCCATCCCAGTCATATCAAAGAAATATTTGATAAACTTGGGAAAAGGATACCTCAACCCAGAAGGAATGGTAAGTACAGAAAACAGACCCAGATATGAGATGTCAAATCTGATCTTGCATGAGGATCATAAGGACGAAACTCGGCAGAACTCGGGAAGATTTTAGAGTTCTTTATGGCTCGAATCTCCTTTTCATCAAAAGAAAAGGTCTCCTGTTCAGGATGACTCAAGAGGTTTTGGGGAATGAAGTCACTAGAAGTTCCCACACTCCATGAAGCTCTTGTAGATCTTTTCGCCATCTTCGGAATATTAATATTATTTTGCAGGTATAAGAAGAAAGGTGAAAGAAGAAATTACCTTTTCGAAAATCAAATGTGATTATAAAGGAGAGGATAAGCTCTAGATATAGAGCGCAGAAGATGATGTTTGTAACGGTCATCTCACCGCCGAGAAAATAGTCGTTGTCATCCTGACAAGACATCCCATCAGTCATCAGAGAAGATATTTAGATTAAAAAATATTTTTACCTTGAAAGATATTAACGGTAACATATTTTTTGGGGACAATTTTTCTGGGTGAAAATCCTCAGGATGATTTTACCTTACATCCCTAATGTACCATTCTCAGAATGCTGAAGGACTCTGCTGACTTCAGGATGTAACAGCAATTCAGCATGTGCATATCCTAAGAATGAACTAACAAATTAGCTTTCTTATATGATTGCAGGTACAACTAAGTTATAATATAGATTTTTATGCTCAGCAACGTCTATATTATAATCCTCAATTGAAGAAGTCAAATATGGGAATGCAACTCATGGTCTATGATTGAAGATGGAGTCAAACTTATAACCGATACACATTTAATATCGGTGATAAATAAGGAAACAGCTGGATGATTGACTAGCTAAGGAGAAACCGTTAACCAACAACTAGTTTCTGTTGAAGACCTCCAACGTTCATCTGGAGCAGCTGTTACACAACAATGAAGAACTTTAACTACTTAGCGGATCTCACGGGATTCTTTAATTATTCTCATGTACTACAAAAATTGGAGTATTGGACGAGTGTAGGACACTTACTTACACATTGCTTACACTATAGCTGCACATATACACTCAGAAACACTCACACAATCATTGTAATCTTAGTACACTCATCCAGTTACTCATCTAAAGTTGTACTTTTTTTACCAAATTAATATTAACAAACAAAGCAGGGGCCTAGTCTCATCCTGAGGTTTTATGCCTGCGATCTACAATTGATCAAGGGCTTTCCTCATATATCGAGTGTTGTTCTTTGTGTTTTACTCCTTAATTCGTTCATTATAAATAGTTCCATCCCGAGGATATAACTGTCCATCCCGAAGCTAACCTAAGCCATCCCGAGCATAGTTGTCATATATTTGCCTCTTTTAACATCTTGACTAAGCATTTTCAGAATATAACTGGTTTTAACAAAAAATTTACATTCTTAGCACTCTACCTCACAATTACTAATTTGGAATACAAAATTATTTCTACTAGGTAATTTTTGACCAAAACAGGATAGTATTAATTTTTAATATAACTGTGGAGATGATGAGAGTTCTTTCCCATGGAACCATTCTTATATTTCCCTTTGCACATTAGGGAAACAAGGATGGTTAAAGAAATTGCTTGAACAATGAACTAAAATTCGGTAATCAGACTGGAACATACTAGTAAACGGGAAATAAGTATTCATCGACCACCACCAAAAAACCATGCTTCTAGCGAAACTTGGAAAGCTGGACAACAAACGTGTTGACCTTAATTATAAGACCTTAATTATAAGACCTTAATTATAAGACCTTAATTATAAACCAACCTGAATCTCTATGATTTTAATTTTTCCTTGAAGCAGATTGTCTTTAATTAGCAAAAAAATGAATTGCAGTGACTAATTATTTTATATTTTAAAAATACATCAATTGAAATTTCTAAAGGCGTACGTTTGTAATCGACCCGTTTGTAAATGAGTCAAACCTGACCCATGTAATTCTGAACCAAAATTATGTGGATTATGTCTAGATTACAACAATCCACTAAAATTATTCAAAAGTGCTACAAATGCTTGTGACTTGCATCAATGACCATATATATAGTCTTTTTTTGTGCGCATTGAAAAGGGTCGGACCAAAACTTGGTCACTTTTATAAAGTAATAATATGTTATATAACAATAGAAAATGGGGCAATGTCAAATGACGCAATTGTCACAAAAATCATGCAATTGTCACAAAAATAAAAAAAAATGGACAAGAACTTTAAATCCACCCAGTTCACACAAAACAACAAAAAAAAAAACATGTTTATAAAGGAAATGGAACCTCAAGGAACAAAGGTGCCAATTGGACAAATGAGTCAAACCTATACCCCTTTCATCAGTTTTGTTTTTGAAGACCCACTTTGTGCCAATTGGACAAACATCCTTAGGTAGTGGTACAAGTTCCCATACTTGTTGTCTTTTGAACTGAAGGAGCTCTTCTTGCATGGCTTCTACCCAACTGTTGTCTTTCAGTGCCTCTTGGTACTTGACAGGTTGTGTGAGGGAAAGAAAGCCTGCAAAAAGACAGATATTGGAGGATTGGCTCCTTGTGAGCACACCTTCTCTGATGTTGCCAATGATTTGGTCTGGTGGATGAGCTCTTAGGTAGATTAGATCTCCCTGATATGGTATGATGGCATTTTGAGGTGAAGGACAGAGGTTTGGTGACTCTGTTGACACAACATCTGTTTGCACTTTTGTAGTGTCAACAGATGTTTAGAATGGAGGTGGAGGAATGGGTCCAAGTGGTGTAAAATTGGACTGACTTTTGTCAACAGATGTTTGACTGTTGTCAACAGATGATTGACTTTTGTCAACAGATGATTGAGCAGTGGATAAAATGGGTGAATCAGTGGTTTGAGGATAGGACTGGCCAACAGTGGCTGACTCAGCTGTGACAGAGTTTTGACAGTTGTTTTGGACTACTGCTTCCTCTGATACAGGATAGACTTTGTAGTGATCTGGGATCACAACATCCATTCTGTAGTCTTGGTGTGGAGATTGTGGAGTACCTGCAGTGTTAGTTTTGACAGTAATATCTTCAAATTTGAATTTATCCAAATCAAATAACTCAGCAGGGTTTGCTAGGATTTTTAAAGATGAAAGTTCATTGAACTTCACATTCAGAGTTTCTTCTATTGTTTTGGTCATTGTGTTAAACACTTTATAGGCCTTAGCAGTAGAGGAATACCCAAGAAAATATCCACAACTACTTTGGCTGCAAATTTTGAAATGGAATCTTTAAGATTTAAAATGAAACATGGGCAGCCAAAGACTTTGAAAAATGAGATCAGTGGTTTGATTTTGAACAAAATTTCATAAGCAGTCTTTTGATGTCTTGGGTTGATTAAAACTCTGTTTTGAACATAGCAAGCAGTGTTTATAGCTTCTGCCCAGAAGGACAGTGGCAAACCAGAATCTGCTAGCATTGTTCTTGCAGCTTCAATGAGAGTTCTGTTCTTTCTCTCAACCACCCCATTTTGCTCTGGTGTTCTTGGGATACTGTACTGCCTTACAATCCCTTTTGACACACAGAAATCATCCAACTCCTTATTTTTAAACTCTGTTCCATTGTCACTTCTAAAGACTTTTACTGGCAAGTCATATTGTTTTTCAACTTTGGTGACAAAGTCCTTCAAAATACCTGCAGTCTCATCCTTAGAATGTAAAAAGTAAGTCCATGTAAACCTAGAAAAATCATCAACTATGACAAGACAGAATCTCTTTCTTCTTAGACTCATGATTTTAACTGGGCCAAACAAGTCCATGTGCAACAATTGTAAGCACTGACTAGTTTTGGACTCATCAATTGATTTGTAAGAGCTTTTATGTTGTTTTCCTTTTAGACAGGAAACACAATGCTCATCACATTTGAATTCTTTTGATGGCAAACCTCTGACAAGGTTTTGTTTGGAGAGAGAGTTGATAGTTTGAAGGTTGGTGTGACCAAGTCTCCTATGCCACAATTATGTCTCTTTGGTAGAGGCAGCAGAGAACAGACAGGCATTTGCCATAGGGTTATCCTTCAACATATCAACTACATACACATTGCCACTTCTGTGAGGTGCTTTGCTCTCAGCAATGATGGTGTTAATCTTTTCAACAGCCTCTGGGACAACAATCTTACATGTTTTCTTAGTGAAGAATGACCCATATCCTTTGTCACTCATTTGAGACACACTAAGTAGATTAAATTTTAGATTGTCTATCAGATTAACATTTTCAAACTTAAGCCTCCCTGCTTGGACAGTTCCAGAACCCAACACTTTACCTTTAGAATCATTACCAAAGGATATATCACCCCCTCCATGTGCAAGAAAGTCCAGAAGAAGGGCTCTACATCCTGTCATGTGCCTTGAGCCTCCACTATCTACATACCATAAACTATCTAAGCAAGCAGAAGCTCCTTGCACATCAGTAAAGAGTTTAGTTTTGGTGAGTGTCCAAAGCCAAATTGGCTTTGGATGGGTTCTTAGATGTCTCAGCCTTAAGTTGAGGAGAATGATCAGTGGTTTGAACTAGCTTTTGGACTAGATTCAACAACTGTAGTTGACCATTTGCCAGTGCTTGTATGTCAACACTTGGTCCAACAGATGTTTGATCACTTCCTGTCAGATGTTGAAAACCATGAGGATTTCTGTTCACTTTTGGTTTGGAAGGCCTTTTGGGCTCTTCATAAACATGTGGTAGACGCTGACAAGTGGGTTGTCCATATCCTCTTGGTAGTCTGGTAGCTGGTGGAACATCTGTTACCTGAACATCTCTGGGAGCAGAGTTTTTGTTCAGACCATTGGTAACAGCTGTTTGGACTGGTTCAAAAGTCTGTTTGGGTTTTCCTTTTGGAGTACTCACCACTTGACTTTCAAGAGTTTTAGCCTTGTACTCTTTTATCTTTTCATCAAAATTTTTGAGATACAGGCACTCTTTTGTTTTGTGATTATTTTTCTTACAAATTGAACATTCATTGGTTTTAGAATCATTTAAACTTGTTGCTTTGTTGATGTCATATGCTTTTAGAAGAAAACAGTTTTTGGTGACATGGTTCTTCTTTTCACAAAAATCACAAAACAAGTTGTCTTTGGCTTTCCCTTTTCCTCTCTTCTTTTCAACAGATGTTTGATCATCTGTTGGAAGATCTCTCAAAGGGATAACTTTGGCCTGTGGTGCCATTTTACCATCAGGGTTTTTGAAGGTCATTGGTTTAAAATTTTCAAGGACTTCACACTCATCTGACCAGGTTGGTTTGAATTGATATTTCTCAATTTCATCAAATGAGGGTGTACCTTCCAACTTTTCAAGAATGATTTTCTTGCCATTGGGTTCAGTAACCTTGATTTCTTGACCTTTTGAATTGGTGGGGATGACTTCAACCAACTGTGGTTCCTTTTTGTCAGTGGTTTGTGAACTTTGAGCAGTGGTTTCTTGATAACCAAAGCCAAATTTCACATGACTTTTAGATTGTTGGTTGACAATCATCTCAAAACCTTTTGATGATTCCACCCATTTCTGACATTCAACTTGGGTGGACTCAAGCTCCTTTTTACAACTATGATATTTGGTTATCATAGTCTGAAGCTGGTCTTTGGTTATGCTTGCTTCATGTTTTAAACTGCTGATTTCAGATTCTTTTTCAGTTATTTTTTATTTTAACTCTTTAGTGAGTTTTTCAAACTGAATTTCATCTTCCAAAATTTTCTTTCTAAAGTTTTCATTCACCTCTTTTATCTTAGCAAATGCCACAATACATTTGTCTGAGCACAAGTCATTTAAGATTTGAGGAGATACCTTAGCAGCAGCCATCAAGGCACAGTTACACTGGCAATCACAATCATCACTACCCCAGGGGTCTGAGGGATTCACAACCTCCACTTCAGATTCTTCAGCTGAAACAACTTCATCAACAACACCATTAGTCACATTTTCAGACATAGATACCACTCCCTCAGAATCAGTCTCTTCAACAATTGTTTCTAGTGCCATAAAACAAAAATTATTTTCAGAATTGGCAACTAAAGCAATGTTATCATCTGTTATCTCATCTGGTAGACTACTCCAATCAACAAAGCCTTTAGTGAAGAAACTCTGTTGACCTTGTTGACTGGTCTCTGCAGGAGCAGAGGGTTGAGCAGCAGTCATTGGCACTTGTGCCTGAGTAACAGGTGTTTGGACATAGTGATACTGAGGAATAGTGGTTTGAACATAGTGCACAGGAACAGTGGTTCGGGTCTGTGCAAAGTGAGTAGTGTTTTACACATTTGGTAGAGGGATGGTTTGATAAGTGTTGGTCTGAGGCCTTTGGTTTGGATAGGTGATCATAGGTGTACCATTTTGACTCCTACATTCCCTAACAAAGTGACCCATTCTATGACACTTGTAACACTTGATCTTTGATTTATCCAACCCCACCTTTGACCCACCATGTAAACCTGGGTACCTCCTGCCAGTTTTCTTATAGAAGTTATTGGTTCTAATGCTGAGCATGGCAACCTGATGCAAGATGTCCATTTCTTCTAAGTCCAAAGGGTCAATATATTGAAGGTCGTTGTACACAAAAGATGAGTTATCAGAAGCGTGGATATCACCACTAGCTGCAAAAGCATAGTTGGGTGATGAGTAAGAATCATTGTTAAAACCAGTGGTTATGTCAATGTAATGATCATAACTCTGATCCTTACTACTTCCAGAACCCTCCTCTTGGCCCAAAAGTGCAGTATTCCCAAATACATAGTCATCCGACACTTTTCCATAGTCCTGGAGCTTCTTTTTCTGGTTAAGCTCCCTTTCATAAGTCAGGAGCCTACCATGAAGCTGGGTCAGGGTCAGGTCTTTGAATCCGATAGAGTTTCTCATGACTATAGCTATAGTGTCCCATTTGTCCTGAAGTGATCTAAGAAACCTATGATTCAGGGTTGAATTAGGAAAAGTTAGACCAACCAGTTTTAGTTCACTAATCAGACAATTAAACCTTTCAAACTGTTGTGTTAACGACTCCCCGTTTATGTGACTAAACGTTTCATATTGTTGGTTAAGTATTTCACGGTTGTTTTCAATCACATCTTCAGTTCCCCCGAACTGCTCTTTAAGAGCATCCCACAATTCTTTAGCACTATTGCAGTGCAAGAGTCCGGCATAGATATCATTCGGCAGTGCCATGGCTACTATGCTGAAAGCCTTGGCATCTAGCTCGATTTTTTGAAAATCTTGCTCTGAGTAGTTCTCAACACTCTTTGGTACTTGGATCTTTGGATCCTCGGCACTCGGTACCATTGGAACATGTGGTCCAAATACTACCGATTTCCAGCACCCTGTGTTCTGTTGTGCTAACACATGAGCCACCCGACGCTGCCAGATGTTGTATTCTGATCTGACAAGCATCGGAGGCTTGTTGCTAGTGCCAGTGTTGTGTGGATCTTGATTGAGTGAAGTCATTCTCTGATTTTTCAAAAACAAAGTCTGTTTACTAACTGTTGAAACGAAAATAAACTATTACTCTGTTTTTAATCCGACAAACAAACGATATCAATAATTGTGAGCTGATCTGTTTATATTAAATTGATTGGTTAGATCGAATTTAATTGACCAAGCTCTGATACCAATTGTTAGGATCTGAGTTCTGTTTGTTTTGATTGTTTAGATAAGTATGGAACAAGTGAAGTGAAATATAAATGGAAAGTGCAGCGGAATAAACTATAAATCAAAACATGGAGAATAATTGTTTTTAATCGAATGCTTTCATTAAGTTGAAAGATTACAATCGTACAAAGAAACTCCCCCTCAGCATGATCACTCAGAGAATGTTTGACTTAAGAGAATGACGAGTGATGAATAGAACAGTACATTCACTGTTCTATTTATAGACTAAACTAAACCTCTGATGATCATTGCTGACGTCACCAAAGACAGCGACCTCTAACTGACTAACAACTTCTAACATCTGCTAACTATATCTACTGTTACATTGAAAACTCTGTTAATACAAAACACTGTAAAGTAAAGCTCTGATGGTCTCTATCATCTGTTGAACCAAAGTGTTGTTGGTTCAACAGACCTTTGTTCTTCAGTACTTGATCAGCAGTTGTTTCTTCATCAGACCTTTGTTCATCAGACGTTTGTTCAGCAGTCCTTTCAGCAGCAGCAGTTGTCTTTATCAGATGTTTGGTGTAGCAGTTGTTAGGGTCAACAGTCTTTTGTGGAAAGCTTCTTTGTAACAACTGTTTTATTCAAGGATCAAAAGATAGAATATTTTGGCTTTCTAATCATCTATTCTTCTCCAGGTCAGCAGACCCAACATTACATGAACTGAATCAAGTAGGACAGGTAGATTATTAACACACATCTAACATAACAGGATAATACGTGCTACAAGGTTTGAACATAATTATACGTGCCTATATGTGCTTAACATGTCTTAGAATTGCATGATCATACGTTAGGATGTGTTTAAATGCGTTAAAACGACAAAACTGGAAAACTTGGAAAACATAAGTCCTAGTTCGACCCATGGCGTGGGGGCGAACCTGGAACTGAACCTTGGTTCGACCCTTTGAAAAGGGGCGAACCTAGCATCTTCTAGGGAACTAACTCATTCGACGTTGCATAGGGGCGAAGGTGGCACCTTCGACCCAATGCAAGGGGTGAATGTGGAATTGTATAAATACCATACTTTGTCATTTTTCTCCATTTCACAAACCCTAGCCGTCTCTAAACACTCTCAAACGATTTTTATCACTGAGGAAGGAGTTTTTGCTTTTATTTTTCATAATCTAACCTACAAACAACATCTAATCAAGAATCCAAGGTGTATTCTTAATCCTAAACCCTTTTTAAAGCATTTTAGTTCGTTTTCATCTAACCCTAAAGGTCCAGATCTGTTCTAAGGATGTTTTCACCATTAAAAACCTTTTAAACATCTTCCTTAACCTAAACCTTATCATTAAACGTAGGTTTTCATATCAATAAACATATGTTAATTATGTGTTATGTGATATTATGAGTTGTTTAATGATTTGCTGTTGTACTAATGCTAGAAACATGATCTAGGGCTGCTATGAATGTTAGTTTAGGATTGTTCAAGGTTACAAATAGATGAATGATGATATCACATCTAATTTGGGGATTTTAATAAGTCTAGGGCTCATTGCATGCTTGTATGATCAATAGAACTTTTTGAGGTTTTCACACACACGACAAACTGAGCATTTTAAGATGAGTAAGAATTGATTTCAGAAAGTTTCCAAATTGGGTAAAGATTTCATGCATGATGTGACACTTCCATAATTTTTACTATTTTGGGAAAGTGGTAAAATGGATTGATTTTGGGATAAAATTGGTAGGGTTTCGTAGGGATATGTTAGTGATGATTAACTGCTGTGTTTGGTGACGTTTCGTAATGTTTTCGGATAGTTTTGATGCGTTTTAGAACGTTAGAAACAGAACAGGTCGAACCTGGGCCACTATCGACCCATCGAAGGGGCGAAAGTGGAATCACCAGGGTCGAACCTGGAACTTGTGCCACATTCGACCCATCGTAAGGGGCGAATGTGGAATTTAGGTCGAACCTGGGAATGTTGAGCCACCTTCGACCAGTATTTGGGGCGAATATGGAACCATAGGGGCGAAGGTGACTCAAAAGGGACGAATGTAGTCCAAAAAGGTCGAACATGATGCAAACTGGCTGAACCTGGACTTAAACTGGTCGAATCTGGACTGTTAAACACAGGTTCGACCCTACGAATGCAAGAATGAGATTTTTGAAGCAATCTAAGTGTTTTGTGCTTGAGCCTTGTGTGTAATCTATGTATGCTTGATTAGTTAGTGTAATGGGTCACCAACGGGATGTCGGGTCAGTCTAGTGTGTCGATTTAGTAGTCAACGTGCATTAAAACATAACTTGAACACGATCTGGACAATCGGGGACTAGATAACCTTATGGTTATTAGTCGGAATACTTATGTAAACTTTTTATAGATCTCCGGTAGTGGGATTATCAAAGATCTAGCTTTATTCTATTTGTGAAGAAAACGCAACCTAAGGTGAGTTCACGGCCCCACTTTCACTAGTTTTACTTTTGGGGGAGAAAACATGTACTAAACTTGTGTTTTAAGAATTTGTGTCATACTATGGGTTACTTTTGGGTTACTATACGATCTTTGGAAGTCCCCGGGGGAAACCATGAATGTGCAGGGTAGCACAACGGGGAAATGTGGATAGATCTATTGCGCGTGACCTGCCCCACTCGTCGGTTGGAGGCCAGGCGGGTGCATATTGTCTCGACCAGTAACAGTATACTCTTCGGGCGGCTAAACACAAACACTTAATGTGCTAAACGCATCAGTAACGGTTCCCAATCGTAGTAGTAACAAAACATACACCTAGCTAGCGTACCTTGGTATACATTTTACATAGTATTGATAGGGTGAACGTGGTAACACTTTTGGAACTTGGTAACTCTTATTGTAAACCTGTGAACTCACCAGCATTTTATATGTTGACGTCTTTTTGGCATGTTTTTCTCAGGTCGCTAAGGTAGCATCAGTTGGACTAGGTGCACGGGTCTGCATTGGCGTCTAGGCTTAGTTGCACGCTTTGAATAAGTGTCTTGAACATTTTGGAACACGGTTTTGTAACATGATCAATTTCTTTAAATGCTTCCGCTACGGTTTTTATGATTATGAAAACTATGTTTTTGAGTTTACGTATTTCATATACTATCGTTTATTGTGACCGTTGACTTGGATCCTGGTTTGTCATGCGCCTCGCGGTAAAACTCCGCAAGTGGAAATTTGAGGGTGTGACAGATTGAAAAGGCAAAAGTTTAAAACCATAATCATCACCCAAGAAATCAACACATCTTAGAAGTTGTGTAATTGATTTAAAAAATATTTTGTATCTATTACCACCCACATTCACTCGTGAATTACTCATATCAATATGAACATATTTCAATATACAAGCATCTTGTTCTTGCAAATGACTTTCAAACATTTCTAACAAATTATTGCCAATGACACCTTGAATTTTGTCTCCCTGCAAAGTACATATTTAGTGTTAATTGTTAATATAAAAAAATATTTAAATTATATAGTAGAGAATAAAAATATTACATTCTCATCCATTAAAACCATTTGTATGGAATATTTCTTATTAGTATCATTGTTATATTTTTTACGCCAAATTCTGAGTAGTCTCGCCTTAGTAACAACATCGTCTTGACAATTCTGAATCTAGTTAAACAATGTTATTGATTCAACCTCCATAAAGATGTGAATAAAATCTGAAAAATAATAAATAAAAATATAAAATTTATTAGGTATTTAAAATTAACGATATGATAAGTTTATAACATTATAATCAGTTAGTAAGAAATCATCACCAGATATTTAAATATAATCAACATATGTTTTTTAGGTAAAATGAATAAAAATAAAAATACGAAAAATTAAAAATGTTGAACCTGATTATATGAAAACCAAGAAGCTTGGAAGTATGAAATGTTCACACGACTATGTATAATAAATCAAGTTTTTTTGCATATACTTATAGAGTAAGTATAAAGACTTATTTTTAGAATGACTTTTTTTTTTGTATACCTCTTCACCTAAATTTCGCGGACGAAATTTCTATAAGGTGGGGAGAGTTGTAACACCCCGTTTTGTGACCAAATAAAATTGAAATGGTTATGAAATTTATATTGTTGAATAATGAATGACACGACTATTTTAAATATAAGAAGCTAGTTAGTCGTTAATATTATAAAAGACCGTTTAGTATTATATTAACAACATATATTATATTTGACCTTATTCCGTTTTTAATGAAACTTAGGTTGACGTGTAGATAAAAATTAGCTCGTCTTAACAGCATATTTGAAAGTTAGTAAAACGTTATAGTATAAAAGTTATACGAGAAAAACAGGTGAAACAGCTGAATTAATTATAATAATAATAATATCAAATCTTATATTAAGAATTGGAACATATACATGTACGTGAGGTGCACATGAATGCATTGCATAAGTAAGAGACGAGTGCTTGTGCTTGTGTCTGACATGTGTGAAAGATGTGTCTAGAACAATAACACTTGTTTCTAAGTGAAGGCATCGTGTGTTTGTCATAACCAATAGAATGAGGTGAACTTCCCTTCACTATTAAGTAAACTTCAATTCTAAATTGAATAGATGAGCCATTACTTGTCTATAAATAGGAATGAAAACCTGCAACTATTTTGTATCACAAATATTCCCGCAACCCACTTTGATTATAAGTAAGATTGAGAACCTACGGTGGTCTTTGAGTATTAGAAGCGGTTACCTTTGACTCTCGAGTGGGGAGAGCCTACATCAGCTTGTCATAGATAATTTAGAGGTATGCCCTCGTTTAAGTTAATTATAATTATTGTTAGTAGTATTAGTATTATTATTTCTAGACATTAGGAGTATTATTATTAGGGGTGGATATTGGGTAGCCTAGCCTTAGTTAGGCATGGACTGATCACCCATGCTTAAACAAGGCAGCGTTAACCAATATCCAACCATAATAATAACTAGATAGGTATACCATTGCCTAACCTAGGAAAATGTAATTGTACCAGGACTGTGAGGTAGTACTTGATCAGACTAGCAAGCGTTAAGCAACTATATAACAGGTGAGTTCTATGAATGTTTTCAAATGTGAGCATGCTTGTCCAAACTGGTAATTGTTAATTATTACACTGTTAGTACGCATGTATATAATCCGAATTTGAGCATTCATACACATGATATTTGTGGAACCCTTTTACATGCCACTATGGTGGGATTTGTCGGTATTACACCTGTGTGTAATGGGCATTTACTTGTATGAGATGTTAGTCACAGGCCCGGTGAGGGAGGCACCCAGTGAGGGTGTGGAGTGACTGTCACAGGCCCGGTGAGGGAGACACCCAGTGAGGGTGTGGAGTGACATTGGGTTATGACATGGGCGGGTACAAGTCATGAATAATAAATGAATATCATTTGTAAATTGTGTGTATTCATGAACTCACCAGCATTGTCTAACGTCGTTTTAAGCATGTGTCACAGGTAGTGATGGCTAGATCTTGTGCATGCTGTTATCATGAAGCTAGTGGACCAGTGGAATAGGATATGCTAGTTCGTGTTTTGATGATGTATATCTCGGGTTAAGAATAGTTTGTTGAAGTTTGTACTCTTAAGTTTCCAACTCTTGTACCTTGCAGTTTATGTTAATGAAATAAGTGTTTCTCTTGTAAGTGGATATCAATTGTGTATGGTGCATCCTTAGCTGGGTGTGGGCGTCACAGTTGGTATCAGAGCCAAAGGTTTTAGCGAATTAGGTATTTGGTAGGAATACCTAGGCTTCAACCTTCGAGATTAGGGCTACCTTAGGAAATCTATATATTGACATAAGTTATTGCAGATAAGGATACCTGTTAGATAAAGGACCTGATTTTTATATGTAAGCATGATATAAATAACCTTTTGATATAGGAGTGATCATTGAGTTTGAATGTGAACCTACTAAGGATGTAGAGTTGTTTGGTAATAAAGATGGTGACAACTGGAGTATATAAACCCTAGTGATTCTCTAAGTTTAGTACCCCTCGTAAGATAGTAGGATTATTGATTGAGAATTAGAGGACAAGAGCCATCATGGTTAGCTGAGGTAAAAGTTGAAAACTGGACATTATTGAATGTAGAAGTCATAAACAATATCCCTTAGCGAGAATAAGTTGAGGTTGAAGTCCGGTAAGGGTGCCTGATTGACATAAAATAAGTTATGGACCCGGTGAGGGTGCCAGATTGACTTAAGGTGTCATGGACCTGGTGAGGGCAACAAACTTATTTGTCTATGTGCTACATTTGAAAACGTGTTGCATTATGTATATTACGTAAAATAGCTAGTGTAGTTGCTTGTACACGTGTAAAATACTAAAGTAGTATTTTCTTGGAAACTTAGAAAATGTCGACCGAACAATCCATTAATATTAATTGATATCCTTGCCCATATGTTGACCCCGCTTGTCATGCCAAACTAGAAAAATTAGGCCATAACTCGATCGATCGAATAGCCATCCGAGTCGCGAAATCCCCCCTCCCCGAACATACAGAGACAAAAACTTTAGAGCACAGGATGACCAATTGTATCCGATGGAAACTATTTTGGAAATAAGCAATTGCCTCGAAATAAACAGAACTGGAAATAAGTTTATGCATCTTGAGCATGGGAATAAGACATTCCATGAATTTATCACCAAGAGGTCTCGACTAGTTCCTTGCAAGTAAATCATGTTATCATATTCATTTGGAGGATGTCTATAAAATACCTCATATTCATTAAGGCAACCAAACCGACTACATATTCTGAGACGGTAGACGTCGAGCAACCATCGTGTCACACCACGACAACGGCGGAAACACGTGGCGTGGACACGAAAGAGAAATGTTTCATAGCCAAGATTAAACAAACACATAATTTAGAAAATAAACATTCATTAGACGGCGGAAAGTATTTTGTTTAGGTACACGTCCCAAAATGTAGTTTTTAACAAAATAAGGATTTTCGACTATTTCCCAATACCATAGGAAATATTAGTAAATCCCTAACAAAAGTCCGTCTCGTCTTTATTTTGCCCGCCCTAGCCATTGCACGCCTTCACACTCCTAGTTACCTGAAAGATATGTTAGGGAAAACGTCAATATATAAATATATTGGTGAGTTTCACAGGTTTTGACACACAAATAAATTAACATTCATTTGTAAATAAGTGCGCATAACGAAATAAGAAATGTGCTACATATAACATTAGGGTAGCTAGTCCTAATATCGATGGATCCCCATGAGCCCATAACCAAAACCAGACTACTTTTCATTGCCCCGCAAGTTGTTTACATGGTAACAACTAATTTAGAATATCGTCGCACCCCGTGGTCCTTCCGTGTTGATCGCTAATCAACCGGGGTGGGTCTCGTCAAGAACCAATAGTACTATTCCCATATTCTATGGCTACATCACTTTGTATAAATGGTTACGGTTAACTGCGGAGACTTCACGTCCCATGTGACTTTACCGTTACCCATGTGCCCATCTTATGTACCATTTCATACTTTCACATGTTACCGCACATTTAATACTTTCTTACTTACATATCTTTCCCCCGAGTTTAAAAAATTTAAAACATAAAAGGGGCCGTGAAAACTCACCTCAAGCGTGTCACGAAATCAGAAATTAGTCTTTGCCAAGTCCAATGCGAGACCACCTACATGTGTCCTAACTTAATAAGGCACTGGTCTCAAAGTGCGTGTCTTACTGGCAAGTTGTCTTTCCCCAACTCCCGACACCACGTTTATACTTACGGTTTAATTAGGAATATACCCTACTCTTAGGTCCGTTGGTGATGATTTATCCCGTTACAAGTTTCACTTAATCTTATAATATAACCGTTGGTATTAATTACCAAGTTAGTTGGTTTCGTCATCGCGAACCCCGATCATTGCCCGTTTTCCTTACACGTCATGATCTTTAAACATATTTATCAATATGTATTTACTAACTTGTATTAATATTTTGTTATATCTTCCGACTCGACTCACTTTTATTATATATTTATTTCCCCATAAAAATAAATATACAAAGATCTTGTCGAACTAGATTCATTTCATGTTAAGTAGTTATTTTTCCCATAAGTATACATATACTTATATTAACATACTTAACTTATTTTATTTCTTACAAACTCTCCCATTTTACTCCCAACACTTAGGAAAGTGTTTATGTATATTTTTCACCCTTTATCATCATTGCATATATTTTGTTCACAAAATATATACTTATTTTCTTACTTGGAATAATTAGTCCGTAATCGCCGCAATAACGTATACTCGTATCTTGTAGGAAGTTATACTTGTATACTTATTCGTCCGATTTACTTTTTGTCCGATTTATGCATTGTTCGTTTTACACTTTTGTCCGATAGTTCGCCATATTAACATACGTCCGCTTTCCCGATTTCTTAACTTATATATATATTTTGTAGGAAATCATACTTCTTGCCAGTTTACACATTTTCCTACTTTTAAATACATATATATGTATATATATATATATATATATATATATATTAACTTGGATGTTTCATTCCTAAAAATTCTTACAACACTTGTACATCCCCATAAATGTAAAAGTACATATTTTTATATAAAACATCCCAAGTCATTTAAGTTACCATTTTTCTTACAACAACATTAGTGTTTATATTTTCTAATACTTGTAGCAACTTTATATTTTTATAAAACACATTTATAAAAATATCATCTTTACAAAATAAAAATATTTTGTATAAGTTTCTTTACTTTACAAAAACACCCCTTTTGGATTCTAACTTTTCATTATTAACCTTTACTTTCCAAAAATTACATTTTTCAACATAAAGTTTCCAAAATCACATTTTACACCCATGGACTTTCCAAAGTTACTTTCCAAACTTCTAACTTTACAAAAGTCACATATTATTCCCAAGACTTATAAAAATGACAATTTCCACTAAAACTAGTAAACTTTAACATGTCAAAATTTACAATAAGTGTTCTTTTCACTATCCAACACTTTTACTAGTCTCATATGGTCATTTTAAGCCTACTAACATGTTTGATTTAAGTCTTGGAGTCCATTTGGTCATACTTGTATTTTTAAAGTCTACAACTATATTTTTGTGATTTTAGCTTCATTACATTTTGTTACAATTATTTCATGTTCAAGTGGTTCCATTAGTCATAATATGATGATCAAAACCATTTTTAGGTGTATTAGGTGTTACTTTATGTTTTTTTTATCCTAAACAACTTCTAAAAAAATACTAGAACATACAATATTGTTGTAACAAAATAACATCACCAACCACCCTAAAACTTATGTTTATGATCATCTTTGTAAACATTTCATTTCATTTTTTTAGAAATCACCCAAAACCTTGTTTCAAAACTTTGGTTAAAAAACACCCCAAAACAACTTGCAAGTCAAGCATATAAATAAATAAAACTTGAACAAGATAAGTTTTAGGAAACTTACTACTACCACAAGGCTAGGGAAGTCACAAAAACACTTGATTATGAAGGGGTTATGTGTGTTCTTCCAAGGGTTAAGCTCCTAGCTTGATAACACACTTGAATATAGGTTTAAGTGGTGATTTTTTTGTGACATTTTGAGATTGAAAATCAAGGTGGGGTGGGGGTATAAATTCACGACAGAATGCAGCAAGTTGAAAGGTTGTTTTTGTTGTGAGGATATTGTTATGTTATGTATTTGATGCTTATAAAGTGCCTTTCTTACAAGGATAAGACAAATATCAATTAAGCATGCTAAACACAATGATTAGGTGTGCTTTTGTCCAACATTAGGGTGGCTTGAGCCACCTTTCTAGAACCGGCCTAGAGGCCTCATGTGGGCCCCTCATTTGTTTCAAAAATATCTTCAAGTATTTAGTTAGATTCGGATCGGTTCGGTTAGGGTTTTTCGGGTTTTTACGCGTTCTTATTACGAGCTATTCTGGACATATAATTAGCTTTCAATTACCCTTAAACATAGCCTAGTTTAAGTATTGGTAAGTTATTTAGGCTCTTACCGGGTGAAAATATATATTTTACGCGCATCGGGTGCGATACGCGAACTTTATTTGCTACCGGGAGATTTGAATTCGGAGTTTTCATTTATTGTTTTGGGGTTCCAAAACACTTTATATTTCATAAAAATACCCTTTATTTTATATCCCGGGCATTCGGAATCGTTTTCGGTTATTTAATTATCGCCGAGTAATCACCAACGTCCGTTTCGGACTAGTTTATTTCTATGCGACTCCTTGCATTTCTAATTAAACTAAGGCATTTCTATGCCATCTATTGGACTTCGCTATTTTCCGAATACTCAATTATATTTAATTGATATTAATTCTTGCTTAGAATAGTTAATTACATATATTAATTACGTACGGATTTACCTTAATTTTGCCGAACGTCACATGCTCCCCCTGTTTAAGGAGTTTCGTCCGCGAAACTCTGCATGAGCCCTTCTTTCGAGGATTTTTCTTAAACAAGGCGGGATATTTCTGCTTCATTTGATCTTCCCTTTCCCATGTGAACTCTGGTCCACGCTTTGCGTTCCAACGCACTTTCACTAACTTGATTCTGCTACGCCTAAGCTTTTGAACTTTCCAGTCCGTTACTTCTATCGGTTCTTCGATAAAATGAAGCTTATCGTCAACATGAATCTCATCAGCGGGAATGATCAAAGTTTCATCCGAGAGACACTTTTTCAGATTAGATACATGGAAGGTATCATGGACTCCACTAAGCTCTTCAGGCAACTTGAGCTTATAAGCAACGGGACCAATCCTAGCCAAGATTTCGAAAGGACCAACATATCTAGGATTTAGCTTCCCGCGCTTTCCAAGACGAACTACACCCTTCCAGGGTGAAACCTTCAACAGGACCTTATCACCGACTTCGAATTCTAGAGGCTTACGCCTATTATCCGCATAGCTTTTCTATCGGTCGCGAGCCGCTTTCAAACGATCTTTTATCAGAAAGACCTTGTCAGTCGTCTCTTGAATAATTTCTGGTCCAGTTAATTGCTTATCACCAACCTCTGCCCAACACAATGGAGATCTACACTTACGCCCATACAGAGCTTCGAACGGTACAGCTTGAATACTTGAATGATAACTATTATTATATGAGAATTCAACAAGAGGCAAATGTGAATCCCAGTTACCACCAAAATCAACTGCACAGGCTCGCAACATGTCCTCCAGTGTCTGAATAGTCCTTTTACTTTGACCATCAGTTTGAGGGTGATATGCTGTACTCATATCTAAGCGAGTACCCAGAGCATGTTGCAGTGTTCGCCAAAATCTTGAAGTGAATCGGCTATCTCGGTCCGAAATAATAGATACAGGCACTCCGTGCCTAGATACCACTTCTTTGATGTACAAACAAGCCAATTTTCCCATTCTGTCGGTTTCACGAATGGGCAAGAAATGAGCGGATTTTGTTAAATGATCAACAATCACCCAAATAGTGTCGTGACCACTTGATGTTTTAGGCAACTTTGTAATAAAATCCATAGAAATTTGCTCCCATTTCCATTCAGGAATTTCAGGTTGTTGGAGCAATCCAGATGGTTTTTGATACTCAGCTTTTACTTTTGAACAAGTTAGACAACGAGCCACATAGGCCGCAATGTCTCGTTTAAAGTATGGCCACCAATAAAATTCCTTCAGATCTTTGAACATTTTATCAGTTCCAGGATGAACCGAATACCTTGACTTGTGAGCTTCATCCAAAACTAACTCACGCAGACCACCATACAGAGGTACCCAAACTCGATCCATAAAATACAAAGTTCCATCCGTCTTAGACACCAACGAATCAACCATACCGCGAAGATTTTCCTTTTTCACGTTTTCAGGCTTTAGCGCGTTACGTTGGGCTTCACGAATACGATCGGTCAAATTGGTATGGATCGTCAAGCCCAATGCACAAACACGTAACGGCTTGGCCCTTTCTTTCCTAATTAAAGCATCCGCTACAACGTTTGCCTTGCCAGGATGGTACTTGATTTCACAATCATAATCATTTAACAATTCCACCCAACGTCTTTACCTCATGTTTAGCTCTTTTTGATCAAAGATATGCTGCAAAGACTTATGATCAGTGAAGATTGTGCATTTGGTACCATAGAGATAATGCCTCCAAATTTTTAGTGCAAAAACCACGGCACCAAGTTCCAGATCATGTGTCGTATAATTTTTCTCATGCACTTTCAACTGTCTGGAAGCATAAGCGATTACTTTATCACGTTGCATTAATACACAACCCAAGCCTTGGTGCGAAGCATCACAGTATACCACGAAATCTTCCGAACCTTCAGGTAGGGAAAGAATTGGAGCATCACACAACTTTTGCTTCAACAATTGGGAAGCTGACTCCTGTTTATCGGTCCATTCAAACTTCTTGTCTTTTTGGGTTAACATTGTCAACAATTGCGCTATCTTAGAAAAATTCTCAATGAATCTTCTATAATAACCTGCAAGACCAAGAAATTGACGCACCTCGGTAGGGGTCTTTGGTGCTTCCCAATTTTTAATCGCTTCGATTTTTGCAGGATCGACATGTATACCCTTCTCATTAACAACATGACCCAAAAAGTGGACTTCTCGAATCCAAAAGTCACACTTAGAGAATTTGGCATACAACTTTTCTTTCCGCAAGACCTCAAGAATTAACCTTAGGTGATTTTCATGCTCCTTTTTGGTTCGCGAATAAATAAGAATATCATCAATGAACACGATCACGAATTTGTCCAAATAAGGTTTGCACACCCGGTTCATCAAATCCATGAAGACAGCAGGAGCATTCGGTAGTCCAAAAGGCATGACAAGAAACTCATAGTGACCGTAGCGAGTTCGGAATGCAGTCTTCGGTACATCTTCTTCGTGAATACGCAACTGATGATACCCGGACCTTAGGTCAATTTTTGAATAATAACTAGAACCTTGAAGTTGGTTAAACAAATCATCGATTCTAGGCAAGGGATAACGATTCTTGATGGTAAGTTTGTTCAACTCAGGATAGTCGATACACATGCGAAACGTACCATCTTTCTTTTTAACGAACAAGACCGGTGCTCGCCAAGGTGAGAAGCTTGGTCGAATGAAACCTTTGTCCAACAATTCTTGCAACTGGTTGGACAATTCTTGCATTTCGGAGGGAGCTAATCGATATGACGATCGTGCCACAGGAGCAGCTCCAGGAATAAGATCAATACGGAACTCGACTTGTCGGGGAGGCGGCAATCCCGGCAAATCTTCAGGGAAAACTTCAAGGAAATCCCTTACCACGGGAATATCTTCGAGCTTACGCTCTTTGGACTTCTTATCAACAACATGCGCTAAGAATGCATAACAGCCTTTCCGCAAGCACTTCTGGGCTTTCATGCAGGTAATGATTCGCAAAGGCGTTCCACGCCTTTCCCCTTGAATAGAGAGAACTTCATCGTTCACTAAAGGGATTCGAATTAACTTTTCGTCGCATACCACGACTGCACGGTTTGTTGACAACCAATCCATACCAATAATGACGTCGAAACTACCCAGGACGATCGGTAGAAGATCAATACTAAACTCATGCCCACAAAGACCCAATTTACAATCTTTTGCTACTTCATTTGTTTCTATAGTTCTACCGTTCGCCAATTCTATGGAGTAAGGTGTATCTAGTTTACTAGTCTTTAAACCAAAAGAGCGCTTGAAATCAATAGACACAAAACTAAAATCGGCTCCGGTATCGAATAGAATAGAAGCATAGCGATTGTTAAGGAGGAACGTACCGGTGACAACATTGGTATCCTGACGTGCTTCACCGGCACCGATAACAAAGGCTCTTCCCTGGGCTTGATTTCTGAGCTTTGGGCAATTCTTCCTCCAATGGTCAGTGGATCCACATTCATAGCATGGACGCATGTCACTAGGAACCGCAGGCGTTCCGGTATAACATTTCTCACCACTATGACCAACCCTTTTGCACTTCCAGTAAACAGTTTGGTTTCCACCACCATTACCTTGGGAATTTTGTCTTTTACCGCCATTTTGAGTAGTGGCAACAAAACCTTTGCCTTTTCGATTAGACCCAGATTTGTTACCAAAAGAGTTGTGGTTCTTGTTTCCCGAAAACTTTCTTTTACGACCAGAAGACTGACCTTCAACCACAGTGTTCTTAGCCTCAGAAACTTTCATCTCAGAAACTTTACCATCAGTGGCCCTTTTCGACAGTGTGCCAATACGTATAGCATCCTCTGTCAGGCTAAGAGCAAGATCAATCGCTTCACGCATAGTAGCAGGCTTTGAGGAAGCCACCATGCCACGAATTTGAGGGGCTAAACCATAAAGATACCTCTCAATTTTCTTCGACTCAGGAGTCACAAGGCAGGGTACCAGACGAGAAAGATCATGGAATCGGGAGGTATAGGTAGCAACATCCGCCCCGATCATGGAAAGGTTCCAGAATTCAGTTTCCAACTTTTGAATTTCGCTAGCTGGACAGTATTCCCTAATCATCAGTTCCTTCAAATCAGGCCATGAGAGAGCATAGGCTGCTTCATCGCCCATTGATTGCACCTGACTATTCCACCATGTCAATGCGTTGTCCAGAAAAAGGTTTGTAGCATACATGACTTTTTGTTCATCAGTACACTTGCTGATACGAATCACAGCTTCAGTTTTCTCAAACCATTTCAGAAGACCAACGGATCCTTCAGTGCCGTTGAAGTTAATCGGCTTGCAATCAAGGAACATTTTGAAAGTACATTGGGGAACAGGATTGCCAGATTCTGTAACATCACATAATAATGTCACCACAAGATAAGTCAATTTGGGTTTTACCCCACATATAAGACATATCAGTGTTGTATACCTGACGTAGATCTTTCGCGGTTATTGTCACCTCGGCTACCAGTTCCGCCAGAACCCCCGTTGGATCGGTACGGTTGGCCTCGAACTGGGCCAGGGCGGTAGCAATTCTGTCAGCAATCAATTGGTCTAGTTGTGCCTGAGAAGTAGGCAACTGGTCTTGTGGTGTCTTTCTTGTCTTAGGCGGCATTTTATACTTCAATATCAAATATCAAAGAATAATTAGACATATATTTAACCAATATTGTCATGCACGTCATACTATTAAAACAAACATCCCACAAGATTTGCAACTCATCACCATATAATCACCGCATCAGAATATGATAATCACAAGGAAAGAATGAATAATAGTTGTAATCATAACAATAATAACAACCATAACGAAAGATAACCACAATACAATAATATATTTTACCATAATACATCATGATTTTCATTCATTTTCATTCATAACGATTACATCATTTGTTCGTACATAACAAAAGGTGGTGATATCTAATCCCACATACATCGTTTGAAGATAACAAAAGATCATAACATACTACGCTAGTCATCACTAGTTTAGCTAGGTAAAATACAAAAGATACAACATCCATCACTGCTACAACTATCTCTAACAGCTACCACGATCTAACATCCACCATCCACTGGAAACTCAACTAAGGCTCCGAAGGAGGCCGAGGAGCGTATTGTGGAGCGTTGAGTCGAATAGCTGCATCCACGGAGGCAATGTGATCATAGATTCGCTGGGCGCGATCCATATGCTCACCAAAAGGAAGACCATGTAAGCTATCCACGCGAAGTAGATCATCAGCGATGCGAGTCAGCATAGAGTTCGTCTCTATGATACGTGCCCAAATGGACCGCATCTGTGTATCAACGTGGGAGACAGTGGAAGAAAACGTCTCTGTCAGGGTCAAAAAGTCTTGCTCAAGAGCGAGCAAAGAGGAAACAGCAAAAGCAGGCATACGTGCCGCCTCACGGGGCAGCCGGGAGAGAAGCTAACCGGTTGAGACAGACCTACCATCTCAGGGACACCAGGGATGACTGGAGCTGGCTGGGAAAAACCAGCCTCAAGGGGTACACTCGGAACCGCAAGGGTAGCAGGGAGAACGGGAGCAACAGGGACAACAGAGATAACAGGAGCAACAGGGACATCAACTGGGTCGACAACAAGCAACACAGGGGAGTGAGGTGGTGCCTCCACCTCGGGGCTGGCAGGGACAACATCCCTGGAAGCATCATCACTATCAGTAGCGTAGGCACGCATCCCAGCGCGTCTAAGCTCGCTACTGCGGGCAGGACTGCCCTCCAGAATAACAGTAGGATGATCACCCTCCAAGGGCTCATCCTCGTCATCCGAAACAAATGCACCATGAGGCGCTACCGGCACCTCACCAACAACAACAGGAAAAGGCTCGACAGGAGCCACGAGAGTAGGGGCAGGAATCGGCTCGATTTGAGCCTCAGACACGACAGGCACACTCGGGCCAGCCTGACCCGATGGCTCAACACGAGAAGATGGGGCGACCGAATCAAAGAATCCCGGAGGGAAGGTACGAATAGCAGGGACAGGGTAAACAGGGAATGTAGGTGTGGGAGCAACGAGTGGTGGGGAAGTGACTGACGCCTCAGACATCACATCCTCCTCACTAGGGTCCTCCTCATCCTCATCCTCATACTCACCGTCGACCATCATCTCGTCCGGCTCGACCTCATCGTCCGAACTCAATACCACAACCACAGGAGCGTTGGGAACGTTCTCCACGATCTGAACACTGCTATCGGAGTCAGACATGTACTCGGATTCTTCAGAAGCAAACATTTTCTTTCCTGGCAAAAGTACCGTACTATATATATATGAATATTTAATTAACTTAAGCAAGAACATCTATACTTCCAAAATTTTACCATCTACTTTTTGTTTCTTCCCTTGGCGTGCTTGGCTAGGCGATTCGGGACTTCCTTTTCTAATATATTTTTCGTGTTTGTTTTTAAGAAAATATAATTTTTCTCTTTCGAACCAAAAACCGGTTATAGTCTAGATTTTTGCAAAATACTAGTTCGCTATAACCTTGGCTCTGATACCATTTCTGTCACACCACGACAACGGCGGAAACACGTGGCGTGGACACGAAAGAGAAATGTTTCATAGTCAAGATTAAACAAACACATAATTTAGAAAATAAACATTCATTAGACGGCGGAAAGTATTTTGTTTAGGTACACGTCCCAAAATGTAGTTTTTAACAAAATAAGGATTTTCGACTATTTCCCAATACCATAGGAAATATTAGTAAATCCCTAACAAAAGTCCGTCTCGTCTTTATTTTGCCCGCCCTAGCCATTGCACGCCTTCACACTCCTAGTTACCTGAAAGATATGTTAGGGAAAACGTCAATATATAAATATATTGGTGAGTTTCACAGGTTTTGACACACAAATAAATTAACATTCATTTGTAAATAAGTGCGCATAACGAAATAAGAAATGTGCTACATATAACATTAGGGTAGCTAGTCCTAATATCGATGGATCCCCATGAGCCCATAACCAAAACCAGACTACTTTTCATTGCCCCGCAAGTTGTTTACATGGTAACAACTAATTTAGAATATCGTCGCACCCCGTGGTCCTTCCGTGTTGATCGCTAATCAACCGGGGTGGGTCTCGTCAAGAACCAATAGTACTATTCCCATATTCTATGGCTACATCACTTTGTATAAATGGTTACGGTTAACTGCGGAGACTTCACGTCCCATGTGACTTTACCGTTACCCATGTGCCCATCTTATGTACCATTTCATACTTTCACATGTTACCGCACATTTAATACTTTCTTACTTACATATCTTTCCCCCGAGTTTAAAACATTTAAAACATAAAAGGGGCCGTGAAAACTCACCTCAAGCGTGTCACGAAATCAGAAATTAGTCTTTGCCAAGTCCAATGCGAGACCACCTACATGTGTCCTAACTTAATAAGGCACTGGTCTCAAAGTGCGTGTCTTACTGGCAAGTTGTCTTTCCCCAATTCCCGACATCACGTTTATACTTACGGTTTAATTAGGAATATACCCTAGTCTTAGGTCCGTTGGTGATGATTTATCCCGTTACAAGTTTCACTTAATCTTATAATATAACCGTTGGTATTAATTACCAAGTTAGTTGGTTTCGTCATCGCGAACCCCGATCATTGCCCGTTTTCCTTACACGTCATGATCTTTAAACATATTTATCAATATGTATTTACTAACTTGTATTAATATTTTGTTATATCTTCCGACTCGACTCACTTTTATTATATATTTATTTCCCCATAAAAATAAATATACAAAGATCTTGTCGAACGAGATTCATTTCATGTTAAGTAGTTATTTTTCCCATAAGTATACATATACTTATATTAACATACTTAATTTATTTTATTTCTTACAAACTCTACCATTTTACTCCCAACACTTAGGAAAGTGTTTATGTATATTTTTCACCCTTTATCATCATTGCATATATTTTGTTCACAAAATATATACTTATTTTCTTACTTGGAATAATTAGTCCGTAATCGCCGCAATAACGTATACTCGTATCTTGTAGGAAGTTATACTTGTGTACTTATCCGTCCGATTTACTTTTTGTCCGATTTATACATTGTTCGTTTTACACTTTTGTCCGATAGTTCGCCATATTAACATACGTCCGCTTTCCCGATTTCTTAACTTATATATATATTTTGTAGGAAATCATACTTCTTGCCGGTTTACACATTTTCCTACTTTTAAATACATATATATGTATATCTATATATATATATATATATATATATATATATATATATATATATATATATTAACTTGGATGTTTCATTCCTAAAAATTCTTACAACACTTGTACATCCCCATAAATGTAAAAGTGCATATTTTTATATAAAACATCCCAAGTCATTTAAGTTACCATTTTCTTACAACAACATTAGTGTTTATATTTTCTAATACTTGTAGCAACTTTATATTTTTATAAAACACATTTATAAAAATATCATCTTTACAAAATAAAAATATTTTGTATAAGTTTCTTTACTTTACAAAAACACCCCTTTTGGATTCTAACTTTTCATTATTAACCTTTACTTTCCAAAAATTACATTTTTCAACATAAAGTTTCCAAAATCACATTTTACACCCATGGAATTTCCAAAGTTACTTTCCAAACTTCTAACTTTACAAAAGTCACATATTATTCCCAAGACTTATAAAAATGACAATTTCCACTAAAACTAGTAAACTTTAACATGTCAAAATTTACAATAAGTGTTCTTTTCACTATCCAACACTTTTACTAGTCTCATATGGTCATTTTAAGCCTACTAACATGTTTGATTTAAGTCTTGGAGTCCATTTGGTCATACTTGTATTTTTAAAGTCTACAACTATATTTTTGTGATTTTAGCTTCATTACATTTTGTTACAATTATTTCATGTTCAAGTGGTTCCATTAGTCATAATATGATGATCAAAACCATTTTTAGGTGTATTAGGTGTTACTTTATGTTTTTTTTATCCTAAACAACTTCTAAAAAAAATACTAGAACATACAATATTGTTGTAACAAAATAACATCACGAACCACCCTAAAACTTATGTTTATGATCATCTTTGTAAACATTTCATTTCATTTTTTTAGAAATCACCCAAAACCTTGTTTCAAAAGTTTGGTTAAAAAGCACCCCAAAACAACTTGCAAGTCAAGCATATAAATAAATAAAACTTGAACAAGATAAGTTTTAGGAAACTTACTACTAGCACAAGGCAAGGGAAGTCACAAAAACACTTGATTATGAAGGGGTTATGTGTGTTCTTCCAAGGGTTAAGCTCCTAGCTTGATAACACACTTGAATATAGGTTTAAGTGGTGATTTTTTTGTGACATTTTGAGCTTGAAAATCAAGGTGGGGTGGGGGTATAAATTCACGACAGAATGCAGCAAGTTGGAAGGTTGTTTTTGTTGTGAGGATATTGTTATGTTATGTATTTGATGCTTATAAAGTGCCTTTCTTACAAGGATAAGACAAATATCAATTAAGCATGCTAAACACAATGATTAGGTGTGCTTTTGTCCAACATTAGGGTGGCTTGAGCCACCTTTCTAGAACCGGCCTAGAGGCCTCATGTGGGCTCCTCATTTGTTTCAAAAATATCTTCAAGTATTTAGTTAGATTCGGATCGGTTCGGTTAGGGTTTTTCGGGTTTTTACGCGTTCTTATTACGAGCTATTCTGGACATATAATTAGCTTTCAATTACCCTTAAACATAGCCTAGTTTAAGTATTGGTAAGTTATTTAGGCTCTTACCGGGTGAAAATATATATTTTACACGCATCGGGTGCGATACGCGAACTTTATTTGCTACCGGGAGATTTGAATTCGGAGGTTTCATTTATTGTTTTGGGGTTCCAAAACACTTTATATTTCATAAAAATACCCTTTATTTTATATCCCGGGCATTCGGAATCGTTTTCGGTTATTTAATTATCGCCGGGTAATCACCAACGTCCGTTTCGGACTAGTTTATTTCTATGCGACTCCTTGCATTTCTAATTAAACTAAGGCATTTCTATGCCATCTATTGGACTTCGCTATTTTCCGAATACTCAATTATACTTAATTGATATTAATTCTTGCTTAGAACAGTTAATTACATATATTAATTACGTACGGATTTACCTTAATTTTGCCGAACGTCACACATCGCCACGACCTAGCAATAGAAAACCCTAGATCATGCCTCTAAGATAAATTGGGACAATCATCAGAAGAATAGGAAATTCGTTTTTGAGATGTTAAGAGGCAATTTGGACCCCACCTTAGTGTCTGATATGTAGAAAAGAACATTTCGATCCATATCACGAATAAGTAAGTGGAAATTATACAACCGTGGACACACCCATCGTGACTATGGAAAACCTTATAGATGTTTTGAATGTAGGAAGAGAGACATGGCATTTTAAGGATGACTGCCCTAAGAAGCAATAGAAGGAATGACTTAATAGAGCAAGAGGGAAAGGTTTTTCCGTACCAACTGAAGAGGTCATAGAAACCCCGACATGATAATGGGTATATTCCTTAAAAAAAATTATGTTGGCACTAGTGTAGATAGAAGTTTTATATCCGAGCAATTTAGAGTTTTGGTTAATCAGATTCTTTGTAAGTTAGATAAACCCTTATAACAGAACTAGATGATGGGATGGAAGAAGAAATTGGAAATGTTATTAAGGATTGCAGCATCCAGTTAGTAATACCTCGATACCCATAGACTTCCTGCCAATGAAACTTGGAGAATTTGATGTAGTAATGGAGATGGATGAGTTAACTAAGTGTCAAACTCAGATATGGTGCGTTAGGAAGCAGATTCAAATTAAGGACCTTCAAGGTGAAACTGTGAAAAATTCATGAGGAAGAACGTTGTAAACCGATAAGTTTTGTCACTAGTCTAAAAAGCATCTAAGTGTATTTCGAAGGGCCATCTGGCTTATCTAGGATATGCCTTGGAAACTAAGGAAGAAAAGAAACCTGAAGAGATACCAGTAGTATCCGAATTTCCTGGAGTATTCTCTAAGGATCTTCCTGGACTTTACCACTAAACTCCCATTGTCATGAACTAATTGGGTAATTGTAGATGGATTAACAAAGTCTGCGTAATTCTAGACATTACGAAAACATTTATAATGGATAACTTAGCAACATTTATCTAAAGGAAATCATTAGTCATCATGGGGTACCCATCCCTATTAATTCAGCGTGTGATGGTTGGTTATATCTGGATTCTGGAAAAGTTTATGTAGTAGTTAGGAAACAAGGAAAAAAAAATTCAGCATGGTTCATCACCCCCAAACATATAGCCAAAGTAAAAGGACCATACCAGCACTAGAATAAATGCTTAGACCATGTGTTATAGACTTCGGTGGTAGCTTCAGTGAACATTTGCCCTTGATATAAGTATGCTTATAACAAGAGTTATCGTTTAAGTATCAAGGTCGGCTATATTGTGGTATTAGATGATAAATGATTTCGATAATCCGTTTGTTGGTTATAAATCAATAGCAACCCCTTAGCAGGCCCCGAGAGTATTAGGGTAACTACAAATAAGATCATCCAAATATGAGACTGGATAGAAAGTTACGAGAAATAGAGAAAAGTATTATGGCGACAAAAGAAAGTACCATTAGAATTCCATATAAGTGACATGGTACTATCTGGTCTCGCTTTGGAAAGGCATCATTCGATTTAAGAAGAAAGGAAAACTGAGTTCACCGTACATTGGACCATTTGAGATAATCGAAAGAATTGACCCAGTAGCACATAAATTCAAACTGCCAGAGAAGTTATAAGGAATACATGGCACGTTTCACGTGTCCAACCTAAGAAAATGTCTGGCGGATGAGTCACTTAAGATGCCAAGGCAGGAGGTCAAGGTGATGACAAGTTGAACTTCACCGAACACCCCATTCAAATTATAAATCGACGAGTAAAGAAATTGAGAAATAGAGAGTTCCCTGTAGTACGAGTCAAGTGGAATGCAAGTAGAGGACCTAAAGAAAACATGGGAAAAAGAAAATGAGATGAAACTGAAATATACATACATCTTCACCTAAATTTCGCGGACGAAATTTCTATAAGGTGGGGAGAGTTGTAACACCCCGTTTTGTGACCAAATAAAATTGAAATGGTTATGAAATTTATATTGTTGAATAATGAATGACACGACTATTTTAAATATAAGAAGCTAGTTAGTCGTTAGTATTATAAAAGACCGTTTAGTATTATATTAACAAAATATATTATATTTGACCTTACTCCGTTTTTAATGAAACTTAGGTTGACGTGTAGATAAAAATTAGCTCGTCTTAACAGCATATTTGAAAGTTATTAAAACGTTATAGTATAAAGGTTATATGAGAAAAACAGGTGAAACAGCTGAATTAATTATAATAATAATAATATCAAATCTTATATTAAGAATTGGAACATATACATGTACGTGAGGTGCACATGAATGCATTGCATAAGTAAGAGACGAGTGCTTGTGCTTGTGTCTGACATGTGTGAAAGATGTGTCTAGAACAATAACACTTGTTTCTAAGTGAAGGCATCGTGTGTTTGTCATAACCAATAGAATGAGGTGAACTTCCCTTCACTATTAACTAAACTTCAATTCTAAATTGAATAGATGAGCCATTACTTGTCTATAAATAGGAATGAAAACCTGCAACTATTTTGTATCACAAATATTCCCGCAACCCACTTTGATTATAAGTAAGATTGAGAACCTACGGTGGTCTTTGAGTATTAGAAGCGGTTACCTTTGACTCTCGAGTGGGGAGAGCCTACATCAGCTTGTCATAGATAATTTAGAGGTATGCCCTTATTTAAGTTAATTATAATTATTGTTAGTAGTATTAGTATTATTATTTCTAGACATTAGGAGTATTATTATTAGGGGTGGGTATTGAGTAGCCTAGCCTTAGTTAGGCATGGACTGATCACCCATGCTTAAACAAGGCAGCGTTAACGAATATCCAACCATAATAATAACTAGATAGGTATATCATTGCCTAACCTAGGAAAATGTAATTGTACCAGGACTGTGAGGTAGTACCTGATCAGATTAGCAAGCGTTAAACAACTATATAACAGGTGAGTTCTATGAATGTTTTCAAATGTGAGCATGCTTGTCCAAACTGGTAATTGTTAATTATTACACTCATGACTGTTAGTACGCATGTATATAATCCGAATTTGAGCATTCATACACATGATATTTGTGGAACCCTTTTACATGTCACTATGGTGGGATTTGTCGGAATTACACCTGTGTGTAATGGGCATTTACTTGTATGAGATGTTAGTCACAGGCCCGGTGAGGGAGGCACCCAGTGAGGGTGTGGAGTGACTGTCACAGGCCCGGTGAGGGAGACACCCAGTGAGGGTGTGGAGTGACATTGGGTTATGACATGGGCGGGTACAAGTCATGAATAATAAATGAATATGTTTTGTAAATTGTGTATATTCATGAGCTCACCAGCATTGTCTGACGTCGTTTTAAGCATGTCACAGGTAGTGATGGCTAGATCTTGTGCATGCTGTTATCATGAAGCTAGTGGACCAGTGGAATAGGATATGCTAGTTCGTGTTTTGATGATGTATATCTCGGGTTAAGAATAGTTTGCTGAAGTTTGTACTCTTAAGTTTCCAACTCTTGTACCTTGCAGTTTATGTTAATGAAATAAGTGTTTCTCTTGTAAGTGGATATCAATTGTGTATGGTGCATCCTTAGTTGGGTGTGGGCGTCACAATATAAAACAAATATAATTTCAATATTATGTTACTTGATATAAAATACTTGATATTGTAGTAATATGAAACATTCAAAACAAAGTATTGCAGTACAAAATAAAAAGAGACATAAACATTAGAAGTTCCATAACACATAAAACACATTAAAGATAACTAAACAAAAGGTGAAATAACTGATTCGTAGAACATCGCTCCTCTTAATCCACCAAAGGTATCAGCATGAAAAAGATATTCAAGTTGAGCAACATCCATGAAAACTTTGAAAAACTGCCCCCAATCAGCCATCAGCAACCATGTACCAGCATTCACCACATCTATAACATTGAGTACTTGATCAAGATTAAGTTGACGAACATTTGAGAAACTTAATACCTTAATCCAAATGGATGAATCCAACTTCCAAAGTTCCACATCCAAATCAGGCGAACCTCTAATCAGAAACATGTGAAGTGTATCAGCAATTCTTACAATATGACCTTGAGGAATCACATTTTGTTGAACTGCTGATAAGGATATCCTTTTGAATGTCTCTTGAGTAACATCAAATGCCACTATTATGCATTCATAATCAGACCAATACTTTGAAACTGTAAAAAACAAAGAATTCTTGCAAAACGTACCACTCGACCAAACAAAATCAGTTGTACTGTATCTTGTTTCATCTAAGACCCCTATAGCTCTCCATGATGAAGATCTCCGTGAGTAGGCATAAGGACTGATAGTAGCACCACGTCGCTTTATATGTAGTATCTTGTAGTCATTAGATGAATCCATAAACAATCCAGCAACATCATGTTGGTAGTTGTAGGAATTACCATATTCACTATCAGATACTACCTTAAAAACTGTTGTAGTGGGATTCCATAGAATCAAAGCACTGGTATTTTTGTCGCAAACCAATAGTAATCCATTCAAAGATGACAAAAACTGTAAATCACTAAACCTTAATTGCATAGGTCCATATATACTACTACTGAATGTAGCATCATGTTGGCCGAGAAAAGTGTTAAAAGTAACAATTGATGACCCTTTAATAGTCATAAATTTTTTATTTTCAGGCTTTGAAATCCTTTTAAAATGCAGGGGTAGCAAATTTTTCGGTAGACAACTCATAATACCATCTCTTGGATAACACCTTCAACCGACCAACGGTCTTGGCAGGAACTCGTGTAAAAATTTCAGAAAACAGTATCTCAAAATCAAGCTCCCCATAATGATAGCAACTACATTTTCAAATATAACATATGTAAACAATAAGTCTAAATTTATTATGTCACGTATGTACATTTATGAAATAAAAGGTATAGATTTATACTATATACATTGATGAGATAAAAAGAATCAACTTATTTATATAATACTAATTACCAAAGTGTTAACGCATTGAGGTGTTGTACTATTAGCTTTAATGGTTTATTGAGCATTATCAAGCGGTGCGTTTGGTTTTAACGTTTGTACCTTCACCTTGACACGCGTCAATCGGTAGGTGTCTTCACACGTATCACCCTCTTTTTCTTTCTTTTCTTTATTTTCATAAACTCCATGTTATCATGTCTCCTCCGCCGTCTCCTTCGTCAACCACCGCCACCACCAACAACCATCTAAACCAGTGTCTCTTTCATGCAAGCTTCCGTCGAGATCCGCCTATTTGTGTTGGTAACCTTTTTCTTACCTAAAACCTCCTGTATATCTTGCACCGCCGGCCATTAGTCGCCACTCCGCGACAATCAATCCAATCTACCAGTTTCAACTCCAACTGCGGCGGCGCTACGACATCGTTTCAACTATCTCCTGGTACGTTTGTTCGTTGTGTTACTTGAATGATAGTTTCAATCGAATTTCACTAATCCCATTTCGTTTAATTCGACATATTTAATATATGGTTTTAGTAAATTAACACTACATTGTTCCTGCAACGTCAACTATCAAGATCGTGTTGGTGTATTATTCTCCAAGTTTGGTTGTTGTTATTTACAGAGTACCTGATTTCGTTGATCTTCAACTTGCTTTTCGGCATACGACTATGTAACTACTAATTTAGAATGATTTCATGGGTTTGTTCAATGATAAAACATTATACTCACATATAAGTATTAATTGTCTGTTCAAGCTTTACTATTGTTTTGGGGATTTGTGGATTTACATCTTTCATTGCTTTATATTAACTTAGTATATTTCTCTTTTGTCACCTTTTAGCAAACCCTCATATTTCCCAAATTCTCTTTCATCTCTTCAAACTCATACCAACCACCGCCACAAGCCAGAGTCTTAACCGTCCACATTGCCGCCCTGACCTCTAGCCCTACTGCTACCCCAACGCGAGCCACCAATTGTAGTCCCGTCACCTCTTCCACTGTCATCTAACCAACAGGCAACAACCAACGGCCACACGGTGAGCGATTTTTGGCGATTGCTCGATACATGACCACCGTCAAAAGAATTTCGCACCTTCATATTTTTTTTAAAACTAAAGCATTTGAAGAGTCTTAAGTAATAAGTATCGGTGTTTAGTTGCACTGATTGTAATTCGTTAGTCATATTTTGACTATATTAGTTTATTTAATGGCTTCTAAGATAAGTTGCATATTTACCATTATGACCTTATGATCAAATAGTTTAGATTAGCTGTAGTTGTTGTAACAGATAGTTAGTCATATTTTGAATTATACTAAGGTTTAAAGAGTTAGCCAATTAGTCATTTCTATTATACTAAGGTTAAAGAATTAGCAATTGGTGGTTGGGTTATGATATCTGTTCCTATAAAATGCAGCTACAAAATGAAATACTATGGCAACGGCTTTGAATACAAGCATAAGCACCCTCTGTTTTTTAATGCAACCTTATGTTAACCTGCTAACCGACAACCTATACGCCAACATGCAAATCCATGTCGCGGATCAAAGTGTAGCATCAGGTAGCATGCAGCCGATAAGCAAGATTCTTGCTTATGACTAACTTCTTTTGTAAAGCTTTCTCACAAGATCCATGGTCATGAGGCGCGATGATGCTAGACTATATGAGCATGTAATCAAACGCTGTATGGCTTAATACATGACAACCGATATATAATATCCAACAGCATATTAACAAAAACACAGTCACCGGATTGCCCCCGCCGCAACGCGCGGGGGACGGCATCTAGTTATACATAATAAGTGGGATAGAAATATTCAAACATGTTTTAATTTTCTTAACACTAATAAGGATAAAACAAATTGATAAATTATAATGCTAATATTTGTAATAGCATCAAACTATTTATTAACCAAATGATTCATAATATGAAACCTCAAATTGTCAGATAACACAAAGCAACAAATATCCAAAACACCAATTATTCAAAATTCAAAAGATAATGAAAAACACAAAAAAAACAAACACCATGCGACTTAGCCTTAAATCAATAAGGCTAACAATGAAATACATTAAAAAATGAATTCAGTTATTAATAATTCATTTTAAATCTACAACTCAATTGGTGTTTTAAGAACCGGGTAACTTTATAATTCATTTTAGAAATACATTAAAAAACTACAACTCAATTTGGACATAAACGTTAACTTAAACATATGAAAAACTAAAAAAAAATAGTAAAGGTTCAACGTTAACTTACCAGTTCGACCGGCCGGTTCAACGAGCAACTGGGTTCCTTCTCTGTTTGTTCCTTCCTTGTTACATCAACACCTCAACTTACTCCTTGTTGAAGGATGTGACTGTCTTCTGCACTTTAGTTTGTTCTTATAACTATCATTGTAAAATCAATCCCCACTATGTTAAGGAATAATACAAAAGCAAAAAATAAACCGAAGAATTTTATAAAGCAAAAGTTAAAAAGTGAAGATTTGGAATTCAACATTTGTGTTTGTTGTTGAAACTCAAACTTGGAAGACTTCGTTTCCAGAAGATTGACGAGAATAAATATCCACAAAAGTTACTTTTTCTTGTGTTTTAGATAGCTCACAAAGGTACTTTTCTATTGATTCTTCACAAAGGTACTTTTCTATTGATTCTATTATCCACAAAAGTTAAAAGTTTGAAACTTCCACTAATCCGATTGTGTAACTATATGTTATTATCAACCAAGAATTCATAATTTTATTACTGTACTCCAATCTATTAAATTGAATTTTTCTTGTGTTTGAAATATGTTGGAAGTGAACTTTTTTTTAGACAAGGGAAACATCATAATCTCTTTTCCTTAGTTTAAAAGTTTGATAAAGTCGTATGAATATGTAGATGTTAGTCTCCGCCAAAATTCATTAATATGTTTACATTACTTATTAGGTTATATACTCATGTATTACCCGAGATTGTACGATAGAAATGTGTTTATGATTCAATAATGTGTAAAAATTGACATAATTAAAGTATTTTATTACGTACAACAATAAAAGATGAAAGTGCTATACAATTTATAAATCTCTAAATACTTTGTAAAAAAACATTTGTTGTACTTGATTATAATTTGACCATTTTTATTAACTATCAATACGTTAATTAACCCATCGCTAGTTTTTAATATGGACAATGCCACGCATACTCTACCGTGCGTAAAAATCGGTTGTCGTATGAAGAAACAAATTAACCATACGTAGGGAATGTCTTTTACTTTTATTATCGTGAATTTAAAATTATTGTTACCGGTTTAAATTCAGGTAATCATTTAAGTTGATACATAGAGTTGGAATGGAGCATACATTATAATATGAAAATAAATAATTACGTTTATTTCCTTGAGTTGATACAGAAATAGAATGAATTGGAGCATACATTATAATATGAAAATAAAAACTAAGTTTATTTCTTTTTACAAGGGTCTTGGCCAAACGACTAAGAGATTCGGTAAAAAAGGTTGTTCCAAAACTTTTTAGGTACATGAGTAATGTCGTATGAGTTTGATTGAAAAAAAAAACATAGACTGCGCATGCGTTCTCTTAAAAATTATAAAACATAGTGTATATTAAATTATGCAATAGAAAATCATAGACTATGCACTTAAAACTTACGCTTAATAAAAAAAAAAAAGAGATACATAAGATTCCTAGGTAGCTACCTATTAAGTGCATAACATTTCATTAGATCGATATCAACATTTTTTATTTTTATATGAGCAGATAGAACAAGCGATTAGTACAAATTAAGTCATAAATAGGTAAGGTACCATTTTTTATTTTTATATGAGCAGATAGAACAATCAAAGAGAAGCACCACCCCACTATGCCAGTGAGAGAGCACATGTACAGCAGCTAAAGCCAACACCTGTCACCCACTAAACAATAACCAAAAAGTGGAAATAATAAAAAAGATAAACCCATTGTCAGGATCGAACCCGGGCACCTTATCAAACACTACAGCAAGCTTACCAACTGAACCAGCAACATTTTTGGTATAGCATTCGTTTACTACAATATATATAGGATTAAAACAGCTTTAGCTAAAGCTCAATAAAAAAAACCAATCAGCCTCTGCCACGTGACAAAGGCACTATTCAATTCAAGTTACTGTTTAAATCAGTTGGTTTATTATTATAGTGTAATTGACTCATACACTCTCTATTCACTCATTAATATATATACCTTTTTTAATAATAACTTTTTGGAGAAGGATAACTTTTTTTCTAACACTTCGGTATGGTACTAAAACGCAATATAAAAGCTCTTGTATCGTGTTGTAAATTGTACCTATTATCGGTTTAACTGAAACTCAAAGTAACTCTCAAGATCCAAAGTAACTTAGCTATTGGGCCAACTATGAAAGCACGCCCGTTTGGTACTTTAATAGTTTAATGGAAGTATTCTTCTTGTTTGACTATAGGGCATTAAGGGAATCCGATAAAATTAAATAAATATTTGTGTTCAATAGATATTAGCATTAAGGCTGCATGGTTGGGCGGGGGAGGGTGGTGTGAATCCCCCTCCACACCACCCACACCTCTTCGGGTCTAGCATAGACAACGGCATGGGGCTCTCTCAGTCGAAATCTCCACCAGCGTGGAGCAAGAGGCCATGATGACATGGCGGACTGTGATTGGGCCATGAATCCGAGCGTTTGTCGGTAGGGTTAACTATTTTTTCTTAAACATACCGTTTTTTTTTCTTTTCAAATTTTACCAATTTAAACCCACCATACATTTTTTAACCCATTCTTCACCAATGTTTTACCCATTCATATAATCATCCATCTTTCTTTCAAAATTCAACTAATTTTTGAGTATCAATCTAGGTACAGTGGGGCTTTTTCACACATTTTGGCTTGTCAAATGTTGCATCCGATACTAAATTAGTTTAGTTTTATTTTTTTTTCTAATTTAATTATGTTTTTTAGTTATTGTGTTTTTTAAATTAAGTTAGGTATTTTTTATGTAATTTTTTTATTTTTATGTAATGTTATGCTTTTTTTATTTAGTTTATTTGTTAATTTAAAATGAAAATGAAAAAAAAACCGAGCTGACGCGGAGGCCACCCTGCCACCGTCCACGCCACAACCACCCCACGGATTTTTGGCCTTGCAGGGAATTCCACCTACACGGAGGTAGATACCACATATCGATCCATGACCACACTGTGTAGTCCAAGGTTTTCACCGATTATCGTTTTTAACAAATCATTTTAAGTAGTGTCGTAAATAAAGGTTCTTATTTCAGCATCAAGGGAATGCAACTCATGACCACCAATATAAGTTAGTGCTATGTCACATATTAAAATGATAATACCATATAGAAACTAATATCGGCTGGGTCGTGCCAGGTCATTTATGTCGCATAAATTAGCGTATTTCGAAGAAAATCTTATTGTAGTTGGATTAGTTCATAACCTTCTCATAATCTCATTAATTAATTTCTTATGAATGGTTTAGATGATATACTTTTTAATTTTTTTTACTAAGTTTGATTTAATTCTGTTAAGACAATTACTAATCGGTTTAACATGTATCGGGTCAGAAGTCTTAAGTATTGTGACTAGCATTTATATATTCAATCAAATCTAGTCTAATCTAAAAATATAATATATCAATCAATAATCTAAGAATCATTTTTAGAAATTTAACTTTAGTTATATCATCATTCAAGTAATCAAGACACTCAGGTAAAATTTATACAAAAGTAAGTCCCAAAACCATACATAAAAAGTCGACTTTTGGAGGGATGTTTTGTGAGCAGCAGACGTTTTGATTTATTAACGAAGTAGTTGATTTATGGATTTAGCAACGAGGGTAAATATCGTGGATACAAAGTCAATAGTGGCAACATCGACGTGGCTACAGCGATCGCAACAGTGCCATTGGGAAGGAAAGATTTGTTTGAATGTTCAGACTAATTCAGTTCTAACAATTGTAATCTACGCTAATCAAAATTCAAAAATAAACAACAGAAATATGATGAACAAATGCCGTTAAGGATAAAGCATGAAATGTAGACTTCTATATTAAAGAAAACGTTACACAACATGCTTCAATATCACATGAAAAGCAACACAAAAATTGACCATCTTTTCGAAAGATGAACGACAAATATAACAGGTTCTCTAAATGTGCGATATTCAATATTCTTTCTCCTACCGTTTTTACTTCTAGCGACTTACGTTTTGATTTCTTAAATGTCCGACAAATCATGACCGTTTACCTTTTTATCATCTTCTTTATCAACTGGCATCCCAAAGTCGATAAAGCACATTGCCCTGGAAAAACGGAGTGATCACCAACCATTCTCAATAATATGCAACTACAAGAACAAAATCTAAATACAAGCCTATAACATCCGACCCCTCATACCAACCAAATATTATACACTTTGCCCACAAGGAGTTCACAAATTTGTTTTGGTTGCCTAAATGTGAAGTTCCCCTCTCATCCATAGCACCCAAACACGTTGGTGGCATTTGAGGTCGGACGTTCCTTATAAGCGCGATATCTGATGTGAGATTTGCATAGGATGGTAGTGTTACGAAAGCATACCTGGCACTATAAATGGCGACATCTGAAGAATCTGCAGAAGGCGGAAATGCAAGTCCAATGACCTCTCCAAGGAAGTCCTGGTATCCTTGTGGCAAGACAAATGTGTTGTGCATTGACCATTCTCCTAAATTCTTTGCCTCTACATCAAACGTGTAAACTTGATTTGACGACGTGGATACTACTAGCATGTTGCTATTTTTGGGAGTAAACCCTCCAGCTGTGACAGAGGCGCCATCCAATCTTGATATAAACCAGTGCTGCTTTTGCATCTCTAAATTAAATATATACACGTCTCCGAAGCAGTTGACAGCAGCTAGCCACTGTCCATCGGGACTGGTAAACATTTTTGTAATTGGCGGTTGAGTAGGCGGTAGTCGTTGATCACACTCCTTACGACAAGGGGTGTATTTATGTGTTACTTTCAGGCTTTCCACATCCACAACCTGAAACATTATACAAAATATGTTAGAAAATATTTACAGAGAAGAAAACAGATATCATACCCTATTATTTCTATCAGGTGTGTCTGTAGTGTGCATGTGTGTGTGTGTGTGTAAGAGAGAGAGAAAGAAAGAGAGAGAGAGAGAGAGAATGATCACTTACATATATCATTCTATCATGTCCCGAAATTATAAACCTAGAAGAACCTGAAGTAAAAATCATGGAGTGGGCAAAGGGTAAAGATGAAGGGAGGTTTCTTTTACTTATGGACCACACACTTTTCCCAGTTCCGGTTCCGCAATTTTTCAACTCAAAAAGGCAAGGCTTAACATGACTGGAATATGCAAAGAACCTCTCTGAAGGTGAGATGGAGTTGCATATGATCTTTCTCAAACCTGTGCTCTTAACCCGAGCCACCAAATCAGTAGTTGAAATGCCACCATCTCGTTTCACATCAACTGTAAGCACATCTAACCAGTGTGGATCCTGAACCAGAAGAAGATAAGTCAATCTGTCAGCCGTCCTGCATGCTAGCTGGATGGACGGTCTTTGTGGTGCAGGGCAGATATCATGTGGAGCAAATTTGGTAAACTCATTGGCAGAATATGCAAAAAGCTTAGTGTCATCACCAGCGGATATAAGCATGGGAACGCCCGTACGGGCCCATTTATTGTAGCTAAACTCAAGTTGCTTTTCCCTAACACGAGCTCTTTTTACTTTATCTTCATGCAGTAAATCTGTTGGCAAACAAGTGTAATTCATGTAAAAGGAATAACAGCAAACGTGTCAAACAAACTCCAGACAAGAGCACAGATGCATACCTTCACGACGTATGGGTACCACAACAGTCAAGGCTCTTACATCATGTGTATGGGCTCTCACATAACCAATGTAGACCCACTATTTCATCATTTTCGAACAAGATTTATCACCAGATAGGTTATATAATATAACCTGAAAACAGATGAATGTTCTTATTATTAATCTATCATTATGATTGTAATTTAACAAAGAAAACAATCTTAAATGTATGCTAACAGATGACATTCAGTACCTGACCATCTGATCCAGCAGAAAACACGCTTGTATGGCTAGGACTGGCTGCTAAAGCATTGACATCACCTTTATGGCAAGAATGTGCTTGCAAGAGAGTTCCGTGTGAACTGTCCCAAAACTGACCACTGCCACTACTATCTGCACTCACAAGGGTTCCACACCTGAAGAAGCATATGTAATGCAGCAAAATAGGTCCGAAAAAACTTCTCATACAGCAGTGTTTTTGCAGAAAAGAACAGGGCCGAACGATTACCAAGAGAACCCTCATCCTACAATGTTTGTGCAGAAGCTAACAGGACCGAAAAACCTTCTGTTGGTCCATCATATTAGTATCAAACTGGAACATGAAAAAGGATAGATATTTGAGCGCAGCTAGGTAGTAAACTTCAGTACCAATGTATAACTCAGCAGCACCATCAGAACAATCTTCGTTAACCAATCGAAATAAATAAGATAAAGCTCTCCACAATGACCCAATCCCCCAAGAAGAGACCAAAAAGAAGACACACACAACGAAACAAATTAACGCGAAAAGAATTATGTAGCCAGGGAGAGTAGCGCCAAAAACTCAATAGGACCCATTTACACAATTTAAGCAACACACGCCAAAATGCACACTTGGCGCTACCCTACCCCCCTACCCCCCCCACCCCCCCCCCCCCCCCCCGCTAACATAACCACCAAGAAAAACGCACCCACGCCAAGTAGAGTAGTGAACACATAAGAATGAAATACCCTGTCTGAGAATCATTTTTTTTTTTCAGGAATTCGTCAAAATATAGTCATGAACTTCACCTGTGCCAACTTATAACAGGCAGCCATCAAACAGTTATCAAGAACAATAATCCTTCACTGTACTTCATGTTACAACACAATGCCTATGCTGCACCATAGGATCCTCCCAGGACAGAAGAGAACATTCACCACAGGTTTGTCTAGATAAACTCATGAAGCATAAGAGCTCTTCCAGCTTATAAATAACAGTCTTCATCAGTTATTACTCAAAAGACCAGCCTTAAGCCGAGGCCATTGTTTCCTCTGATCATCAATTCTGCATTATAAGCCCTCCCAAGAAAAGAATTTGACACACACCACTGAATAAATGACACGAAACCGAATATGAGTAGCCGGGGATAATAGCGTCATTCACAATTTTGACCCATTTGTCCACAAACACACGCCAAGACGCACACATGACGCTATCTAGAAACCCACCCCACCCGACTATCATAACACCAAAAAAACACACACACACCGAAAACACTAACATGGTACATCAGCATTACATCTTAACACTATAAATACCATCACCGAGCCAATCTTGAATCGTCGGAATTTCCTCTTTCGTTCTATACTTCATCCATAGGTATGACACTTCCTTGATTTCCTCCACAATTCTTGAGTAGGATAGCGGTTTACCTCTGAATACCCGAGCGTTTCTGTGCAGCCATATTTTCCAAAAGGTCACTATTATGATTGTAAGGGCTGTGGCATTTACAGTACACAACCCCATACACGGTCTATTGACTGTTTGATTGTTGACTTTTGTTTAAAAGGTCCACACACTCTTTACTAGTGGGTCTAATATTTGAATCTAAACTAGTACACAAGCAAGCAATCTCAATAACATTAAGCATTTTTTGCTTGTCCTCGTGGCCCAAAAGACTTGAATGAATCACGTCGATCTGATCATCAGAACTCATCATCTTTCTTATCCATACCATCATATCCATTCCTACGGTGTCACTGAAAAATTTATCCGTTGGTAGCTTTCCGTTAACCAATACTGCTAGCAAAACCCCAAAACTGTAAATGTCACACTTTTCGGTATATATTCCAGTGCTAGAATATTCTGGCGCAATGAAACCACGAGATCCCCCTACTGCAGAAAGTGTCACGTGTGAGTCAGCTTCGGCGATTTGTTTTGCAAGCCCGAAATCGGTGATGTGGGGCTCCATGTCACTGTCAAGGAGCACGTTAGCCGGCTTTATGTCCCGGTGGACTACACGTGGGGTAACACTTGTGTGGAGATAGTCGAGAGCAGATGCTACTCCGATTGCAATCTTGTATCTGTCAAGCCAATATAGCTGTCGTGTACCATTCTCAACTTGCTTCAGTATGTCATCTAAGCTTCCATTACTCATAAATTCGTACACGAGATAGTGGCAGGTGGGCCGCGGAACATAGGCGAGTAAGCGTACGATATTCCTGTGACGGATTTTGCCAACAATTTGTGTTTCTGCTTGGATTTGACGCATCTGTTCTTTGAAGTTATTTCTTTGATTCTCATTTGGCTCTCCGGGTTCGCTTAAAGGTTGTATAACTTTTTTAATAGCGATGGATTCAATTCTCCCATTTAGTATGTCGGCTTTGTATACCTCTCCACAACCGCCTCTTCCAAGGACTGTCAATGTAGCAACGATGTCGTCCTGTTCAAGAAACGCGAGATCATTCAGAGTTATCGATTGGCAAAAAATTGTTGGACCCAATTGGGGCTCTCTAAATGTATTGTTATTTAAGAAGAAATTGGTAATATACCCAGCAAGTAATCCAGGTAAAAATCCAGCAAAACACGCAAGAACCCTCTTCAAGTATTTCATTATCAAAATATCATTTTTGTGTTTATGAGTTGGGGTTTGATTTGATTCGAGGAGGATATAACGATTGTGGGGATGTTCATAACTCGATCTAACATAAAGGAAGAGGGTTAGTGAGGAGAGGAGTAGCAGAAGGTAAACAAAGGTGTCCATACGTGGTCGGTGAACCGTCCTTTGGGGAGAGTAAACGACGGTGTATACCGGTGTGAAATTCTTGAGTGCTCCCCTTAAACTTTTGCAATCTCACCCCTTGATTTGAACGCTCAAAACCGAGTATAAAAGTTAAGAAAAAAATTAGAGCTTTTGAAGTTTCCGGCAACGACGGTGCGTTGAACTCCGACGGCAATGAGAGCTGATTGGTCCACGTGGCTGCTGAGTCAGCATGGAGAGAGAAACTAAAAAATAGGTGTAATGGTGGGGCTTTATATATAAAGCCCCTGAATCTGATTGGGCCACGTGGATTTTTTTTTAATCTTTTAACACAAAATAATTAAACTAAAAGGCAAATAAATATAAAAAAATTACAAATAATATTAAAAACACACAACTAATATTAATTAAATTAAAAAAAATACAAATAATATTAAAAAACACACAAATAAAAGGGAAATAAATATAAAAAAATTACAAATAATATTAATTTTCATCTTCGCTTTCATCGTACTCTTCTTCTTCTTCATCATCACCTTCCTCTTCACCTTCTTCTTCATCTTCTTCTTCATCTTCGCCTTCGTTTGGAATATACCGAACCGACCACGCATGTTGGACCAAATCCGCCGATAACGCGTCATGTGTTTCATGGTCACGAAGTTCATGAGCGTTGAGTATTCTTTCTTCCACATTGGCTTGCGGTAGTTCTTGAACGGCTTCCGGTATATAATTTTGGCATATCGCTTTACCTTCATCTTCTAATATCATATTATGCATGATTATACATGCATACATAGCATCTCGCAGTTTGTCTGTGGTCCATGCACGAGCAGGATTTCTTATGTAATGCCAACGTTGTTGAAGAACCCCAAAACATCTCTCTATGTCCTTCCGCGCCGCCTCTTGAACCTTTTTGAAGTGTGCCCGTTTTTCATCGTACGGGTTATTGAAGGTCTTAACGATAATGCTATACCTCGGATATATTCCATCAGCCAAATAGTATCCATGTGGGTAGTAGTTTCCATTAGCATAAAAACACGCCTTTGCTGCCCTGCCAGAAATGAAATCCTCAATAACAGGCGACTGCTCAAAAACGTTTAAGTCGTTGCATGAACCCGCAACACCAAAGTAGGCCGACCAAATCCAAAGATCGACTGAAGCCACCGTTTGAAGAATAATTGATGGTCCTTTTTGGTCACCACGTGTGAATTGACCTCGCCAAGCGGTTGGGCAATTATACCAGCGCCAGTGACGACAATCAATGCTACCCAGCATACCTGGTAACCCATGTTCATTGGTATGCACCTCGTAAATTTTCTGTAAGTCGTACCAAGTGGGCCTTCTAAGATACCGGGCTCCGTACAACTTTATTATTCCTAAAAAATTAAATACAACAATATATAAAAAATTGATCTAACTATATACAAAAATATATAAAAAATTGAATTTGCTTTAAAAAAATTGATGTGCCTTGGCAAAAATACTCCAATGAATCGCGTGTTGTTTTCTCGGCCATTTTTAAATACTCGTCGTTGATATCCGTCGAGTTGCCGTAAGCGAGTATACGAAGTGCCGAGGTGCACTTTTGAATAGACGTGAATCCCATAATCCCCCTAGCATCCGCTTTTTGTTTAAAGTAAGGGAACGCGTTCTCCAAATCTCCGGACATACGTAGAAATAAACGTTTGCTCATCCGGAAACGACGCCTAAACATCTTTGGGTCGGGGTAAGTCGGCTTTTCATCGAAGTAATCCTTCATCAATCGAACATTTGCCGAAACCCGATCTCGTTCGTAATACTGCCTACTTTGTTTTGGTGTAGTGGTAGGCGCACTAGTTTGTTCCATATATCTCGACGCAAGCGCACTTGTAACCGCATCTTGCTCCAAGTCTTCGTCTGTCGAAACACCCTCGTCGGCTAGAAACTCTTTATAATATTCTCTCGCAACAGATGAGGACGCGGGGGAACCCATTTTTTTTAACTAAATGTTGTATTTTGTGTTTAAATATATGTGTTTTGTGTGTGTTTTTATAAATGTGTGTAGTTAATTGTGTAGTATATATATATATATATATATATATATATAAATCAAGAAAAAAATAGCCGTTCAAAATATAACGGTCATATGACCGTTTGACTCGTCCACGTGGCAACATTCCATTGGTCAAAACAATAATGGTCCGGCGTTATCTTCATAAAGCCCCCCCCCCCTTTTGGCCTATAGCGCCGGGGTGTAGTGGTGTGGGGGGCGCTATATTTTAAAAACTTTGACAATTAGCGCCCACTACTGTGGGTCTTAAAACCATTATTTTTTTCTGTATGGGAAATTGTGCGTACAAACTACAAAGTCCAACCTGCCCTCTGCTTTTTCTAATTAACATTTCATTCACTTTTTTATGTATTTACTAAGGTGCTGTTTGTTTTTTCTGCATGAAAAGGTAGCAGTCTGCGGACCACATCTGCAGACATCTGCATGAGAAGAGGTGGACCAAAGGTCTGCAGTCTGGAAGAAGAAGACTGTTTGTTTGTTAATGTCTGCAGGCTGCTGAAATAAACTGAAATTTAAATAAACTGATTTTTTTACAGTAGTCTGGTGGTAGACGATGGTGGTGGTGGGTGGTGGACCGTGGTGGTGGTGGACGGTGGTGGTGACAGTGGTGGTGGATGGTGGTGGTGGACGGTGGTAGGTGGTGGTGGACCATGGTGGTGGTGGACCGTGGTGGTGGTGGTGGACCGTGGTTGGTGGTGGGTGGTGGAGGTGGACCGTGGTGGTGGTGGATGGTGGATCGTGGTGGTGGTGGTAGGTGGTGGTGGTGGTAGACGATGGTGGTGGTGGTGGTGGACCGTGGTGGTGGTGGTCAACGGTGGTGGTGGCGATGGACAGTGGTGGTGGCGATGGACGGTGGTGGTGGTGGTGGTGGACGGTGTTGGTGGTAGACGATGGTGGTGGTGGTGGTGGACCGTGGTTGGTGATGGTATTGGACGGTGGACGGTGGTGGTGGACCGTGGTTGGTGGTGGTGGACGGTGGTGGTGGTGGCGGTGGCGGTGGTGGTGGGTGAGGAGAAGAGAAGTGGAGAAGACCTTTGAAGACCTTAGAAAACTTTGGAACAAGTCTGCACCAAGAAGAGGTCAGAAAGACCTTTTTGAGTAAAAGGTCTTCCAAAAATCAAACAATCTGCAGACCTCAAAAGTCTGCGCGCGTCTGCGTGGCGCAGACAAAAGAGGTCAGAAGTGTTTCTGAGCAAAAAACAAACAGCACCTAAGTTAATATTGGATAGTTCTATGGATTATTTACCGATTTAATATTGGATAATTTTTCATAATTCATGTATTTTGTAATGGTTACTTGTAGATTACTCCCTCCGTCCCAATTTAAATGTCCTACTTTCCTTTTTTGTTTGTCCCAAATTAAATTCCCTTTCCAAAAATAGAAATGTAATTTTCAGTTTTGCCTATAAAAGACAAAACACAATCACCACTTTTAAGGATATTATTGTCATTTTACCACATACAAACAAAATATTTCTTAAAATGTGTGTTTTTCAACTAGGACATTTAAATTGGGACGGATGGAGTATTTAGTTAACTATCAAAACTATTATTTTATTTATCTACTAGATTATACCCCGGGAACGTCCCGGGGTTGAAAAATCTAATATGACATATTAATTTTACATATGAAATAGAATGATGCGCTTTACAGTTACATGCATGAAAGCTTCGGGTAGCAGCTAACCTAAAACAATTAAAAATATATCTCCAATGTTAACGCCTAACCTTAAACAATGTATAACTCTAATATTAATATCTAACCTAAAACAATGTATAACTCCAATGCTAACGCATGTTGAAAATAGAATTCATATTTACTGATTTGAACATAATTAGTGACTTGCCTATATATGATTAATGATTTACCTGAATACTTTGTGCTTTTTTTCCTGTTTGAACAAAACCCAACAAAAAATAGTTAGTTTTTTTTCTACGTTTTTTATATATCAATATGGTACTCGTTGGAAAGATAATAAAACGCTCGTTAATTTGGTGTAATTTTTTTCTTTAAAAAATCTCGTATATAAAAGATATTACCGTTTAAAAATTATGGGAGGAAACATAAGATAGAAAAATCTAATTTTGTTTTTAAAATTATGGGAGGAAACATAAGATTTTTTCTTTAAAATTTTGTTTTAAAAACAAAATTAGATTTTTATCTCTAATGTTTTCTCCCATAACTTTTAAACGTTAATATTTTTTATATATGAGATTTTTAAAGAAAAAAAATTACACCAAATTAACGAGCGTTTTATTATCTTTCCAACGAGTACCATAGTGCTATATAAAAAAACGGAGAAAAAACCGATTTTTTTTTTGTGTGGTTTTGTTCATACAGGAAAAAAAACATAAAGTGTTCAGGTTATTTGTTGGGTTAGATTGAGACCACAGTTACCAGGTTTGAGTATGTTTAGTTGTTTGTAATAGTTGGAGGGTCTGTTATGTAATTACAGTATAGTTGTAGTCACAAAACCCTAGTCTGCGTACTTATTGGACGGGCCCTGCACACTTAGCTTAAGTGCGCAGGCCCATCAGCCTTGTCCTATAAATAGAACATCATTCTCAGCAGCTAGGGTTAGGGTTTTTGTTATTATCTTTTGTAGCACAAGATAAGGTGCGTACTTGTATTCAGTCCATGGTTCTTCAGTGTTAAATCATCAATGGAATTATCTTATTATTCATCTTGTGTGTCGGTTCTTACAATATTCATCTAGTTTCTTTGCTTGTCTCGATTAATCACCTAAAACACCTAACAAATAGGTGTTTCTAGGTGATAACAATCTTGTGCACACTAAAGATCTAGTATTTTGGGACTACAATTTGGTATCAGAGCCTCTGTGCTCTAGATTGTATCTATCTAAAGATATCAAAACCCTCTCTTGTTAGTTCTTACTATCAAGATTTTTATAAATTTTAGTGTTTATCAAAACTTTGAGTATTTTTCATTAGTTTTGCCTTAAAATCTCGTGAACAAGGTGTTTCTAAGGTATTTAAAAAGTGTTATTTTCAGTAGAAACATCATTCAAGAACTTCAGATTAATTGAAAACCTCCTGGATATGTTTCTGATATGATTTGAGTGTTTTTCAGCCGTTTCTGCGCACTTATTCTGCGCACTTGGCTCATAAAACTGAGTACTTGTTTCTTATTTCTGAGTACTTGTTTCAAGAGTTGAGTACTTAGCTCATAAGTTGCATACTTGACATTTCAAGGTGTGCACTTATCTCAGGAACATCTGCGCACTTATCTCAAAGTGCGCGCACTTGTGTCTGTGTTGAGCACTTAAATTTTCACAAGGCTTTACAGCTGTCTCTCTCCTGGTACCACAACTAGGGTTTCTGCGCACTTATCAGAAACTTCTAGTTGGGGTGCGCACTTGCTGAAAAAGGTGCAGTTTTTTAGCACTTGGCTAGGGTTTCTGCATATTAAAATCTTAAACGAGAGTTTAAGTGTCTGTGTACTTATACTAGTATGCAGGCTGATCAGTCAAAGACTGAGCACTTGTGCTGCTCTGACTTGGCTGAGCTGCGCACTTAAAGCCAGTGTGTGTGCTACAGGGAATGCACACTTACAGGAGATCAGGAACTTATCATTTCTGTTTATTACGGTTTCAGGTTGCTGGGTATCTGCGTACTTGCTGCTGCGCACTTGACTGCGAACTTGTGGACTGATTATAATATTTCAAGGACTTTGGATTGTAACTTGTTGAACAAATTAATCAAAATTCTAAAATCAATCTAAAATCAATATTAAATCATGGCTGGTAACAACTCATTCCAAGTTAACCCCATAACCCAAGCTGAACTGGAAACCGGCACAATAACCCGTATTCCCAAGTTGATGGGTGCTGAAGACTATGGTACATGGAAAAACAGAATGAAAGCTTTCTATTTCGTTAACGATCACACTCAATGGAACTCAGTGCAACTCGGACCTCACATTCCCACAAGAACCACTGATGCAGGAGAAGTGTTCAACACTGATCCCACTACATACACAGATCTCGACAAACAATTGATGCAGCGAGATCACAAAGCCTATGGTTCTCTCACCATGGCTCTGTCAAACGATGTATACAATATGTTTGAAGAGTACGGATCGGCGCATGATCTGTGGTTTGCTTTGAGTGACTATTATGAAGGAAACGCTGAGATGAGACAGAACAAACAGGACATGATTCAAAAAGAATACGACATGTTTGGAAGCATCCGTGGTGAAAGTCTGTCGTCACACATTGACAGGTTCATGAATCTGTTGACTAAGATGAAGAAAGCTGGTATTCCTGTGAACAACCGCAATTCCATCAAGAAACTACTCGATTCTCTCCCAAAGGAGTGGAATGTCCAATGTATGCTGATCAAGAAAGATTACTTGGATGCTCAGTCCACTTTGGCCGATCTTATAAACACTCTGAAATCGTTTGAAATGGATATCACAAAGAGAGAAATGAATCAGACTGTCCCGAAGGTGACTCCCAGCAGTGCTATGAAGAATCTGGCTTTAATGACACCAATTGGTGAGATGAGTTCAAGTTCGCTGCATCCATATGTGGACTCTATGGGGGGTGGTAGTTCAAGTTCAGGAAAAGCTCCAATGTACTCTGAAAAGGCAGCAAAGACACTGACTCCACAGGTTGCCAAGCTGGCTGCTGAACATGTGGAACTCTTCAACACCTTTATGAGCAGTTTTGAAGCATTGAAGACAGGAGAGATTAAGAGTGAGATGATGTCCCCAGAGGATATGTACCAAGTTGACCCATATGATATGGAAGAAATGGATCTCAAGTGGCAGATGGCAATGATCACTCTACGAGTTAAGCGTTTTCAAGACAGAACCGGTAGAAGAGTGGGAATGGGAAAGGCTGGGTTTGACAAGTCAAAGATCAGATGTTACAACTGCAAGGTCCTCGGGCATTTCAAATATGAATGCCCCACTTTGAACCAAGCCGAAATCAAGCCTGCTAAGAGGTTGGTGGCCATAACTGATGGAAATGAAGGAAACGATAAGAAACCACAGAAGGCTTTGGTTGTTGAGGATTTCGATTGGGGAGAAGAGGCAGCTGCTGCAGAAGTTGAAGTCAACAAAGCCCTGATGGCCACAATTTGCACCAAATCCTCAAATGGTGTGAATTCTCTTGAAGGGTCATCTGCTGAGGTGCTGAAGGGAGAGATGCAGAAGAATGCTGGACTGAAGAGTGTGCTAATTGATGAGAAGGTAAATGATCAGACTGTGGAGGAAGCATTGATAGCTGAGAAGACTTCATCAGAGAAAGTTGCTGAAGAGATGATTTCTCTCGCTTTACATGGGTGTACTTCTTGGAATTCAAGAGTGAGGCTGCTGAGACTTTGATGCTGTTCGTTCCCCTGATCGAGAATATAATCAAATTAAAAGTAAAGTCAATCAGAAGTGATCATGGAACAGAATTCAAGAACCAAAGCTTTGTGACGTTCTGCAGCGGGAAAGGAATTCATCTTCAATACAGTGCCACAAGGACTCCTCAGCAAAATGGAGTGGCTGAAAGGAAGAATCGTACACTCATTGAAGCTGCCAGAACCATGCTCATTGACTCTAAGTTACCGATCATCTTCTGGGTAGAAGCTGTGAATACCGCCTGTTATGTTCTTAACAGGGTTTTGATTGTCAAGCCTCGTGGGAAAACAGCTTATGAATTGCTTTTCAAATGAAAACCTCTCATTGATTATTTCAGGCCGTTTGGATGTTCCTGCACTCTTCTGAACAACTTTGAGAATATCATGAAGTTTGACGCTGTTGGGGACGAATGTTTCTTCGTTGGATACTCTTCTAGTCAAAAGGCTTATCGAGTATACAACAAACGCACCAAGATGGTTCTGGAATCCTTTTATGTTGACTGGCAATAATCCAACTCTACAAATGTTGGAACCGGTCCTGACTGGTTCTTCGACGTGGATGTTGTGTTCAATCACTTTGTCATACCTGAACAGCAAATTTCTGCAGACCAAGCTCCTGAAAATCAAGCTTCAAGTTCATCCCCATTTGGGAATATTCTCTACTCTTCTGATGACGAAGTTGCACCATTTACCACCCGTTTTTCTCCTCTTGTTGCTGATCCAATTGTTCCTTCTCAACTCAGTAATGGCGATACAGCTGCTGAAACCTCTAACATTCCTGAAAGCACGTCAAATGCTGAAGGAACACAATCAAATCAGCAGTCTGTAAATGAACCATCCAGCTCTTCTGCACCTGGAGATCATCTTTCGAACCTTCCTCCACAAGTGCAAGAAGAAGAGAATATGGGATTCAAATCTTCTAAGAATCATCCAATTGAAAATGTCATTGGACCAATCAGTGAGGGTGTTCTTACAAGAAATCAGACAGACAAGCTCAACACCGCTCTCTCAGCATTCTTATCTCAAACAGTACCTTTCAGCATTGAAGATGCAGTTAGAGATGCAAGTTGGGTAGAGGCGATGCAAGAAGAACTATTTCAGTTCAGAAAACTCAAAGTATGGGAGCTCGTGGATCTGCCTGAAGGCAAATATCCTATTGGGACGAGATGGGTTTTTCGCAACAAAATGGATGAACGTGGCGTGGTAATCAAGAACAAAGCTCGTCTGGTTGTTCAAGGTTTTCGTCAGCAGGAGGGGATTGATTATGAGGAAGTCTTCGCACCAGTCGCTCGACTTGAAGCCATTCGCATCTTCTTGGCATATGCTTCATATCGAAATTTTAAAGTTTTTCAGATGGATGTGAAGAGTGCTTTCTTATACGGGAAGATCAAAGAAGAAGTCTATGTGTGTCAACCGCCAGGATTCGAAGACCCTTATCATCCAAACAGATACTATAAGTTGGACAAGGCTCTCTATGGTCTCCATCAAGCTCCTAGAGCTTGGTATGAGACCTTGTCTTCATATCTGTTACAAAATGGATACACAAGAGGGAAGATCGACATGACCCTGTTCACCAAAGAAGTCAACAAACATTCTATCCTTGTTCAGATATATGTTGATGATATTATCTTTGGTTCAACTGACGAAAATTTGTGCAGGGAATTTGAAAGCATTATGAAGTCTCAATTTGAAATGAGCATGATGGGAGAACTGTCATTTTTCTTAGGTCTCGAAGTCCAACAGAAAGAAGACGGCATTCTCATTCATCAAGCAAAATATACAAGAGACATTCTGGCAAAGTACAACCTGTCGGATTGCAAACCGTCCAACACTCCTTTTGCAGCTCAAACAACGCTTGTACCAGATCTTCGAGGCCCTTCTGTGAACCCGCACACTTACCATTCTATGATTGGATCCTTGATGTATCTCACAGCCAGCAGACCGGACATCATGTGGGCAGTTGGATGCTGTGCTCGCTTTCAGTCAAATCCAAAGCAATCTCATGAAACTGCAGTAAAAAGAATCTTCCGCTACCTCAAAGGAACACCAAAACTTGGTTTATGGTATCCTAAGAGTGACAATTTTGACCTAATTGCATACTCTGATAGTGATCATGCAGGTTGCAGGATTGACCGAAAGTCTGTCTCTGGTGGCTGTAAATTTCTAGGAAACAGGCTCGTGTCTTGGCAGAGCAAGAAGCAGACAACTGTGTCTATATCTACCGCTCAAGCTGAATACACAGCCGCATCCAGTTGTTGCTGTCAAGTGTTGTGGATTCAAAATCAGCTGTTGGATTACGGTTTGAATATCATGAGAACCCCTATCTACATTGATAATGATGCTTGTCGTGACATCGTGAAGAATCCAATTGATCATTCGAAAACCAAACATATTGAAATTCGGATTCATTAAATTCGCGATGCGCACGACAAAGGGTACATACAGGTGTTGCCTATAGATACTGCTGATCAAAAGGCAGATATCTTTACAAAAGCTTTCGACAAAACCCGTTTTCGTCAGTTGGTAACATGGTTAGAAATGATCAACTTTGAATGATTCAAAAAAAAAAAAAAAAAAACTTTGTGTATTAATTATCGAAAAATCTTATGTTTAAAATAAAATAAAGATTTTTGGGGGAGAAATAAACCGGTAGATCCCTAACTGCAAATTTAAAAACTTTTTCAAAACAATCAAGAAATGATAGGGACTAATCATATTTGTCAGCATGTGAATAGGACCCAGAGGACGTTGCGGCTTCAAGCAACGACATGTCGGTAGATTCAGCCTGGAATCGAGTAAACTACTAAAGATGACAAACTGAAAAGATCTACATGAAATGCTGGATTCCCACTGTGTTCTAGGTTTGCACAAGCTGAGTCCGGTCATACACAGGTTGAGAGATCAAAAGACACAGAAAATTTTGTGCATAAGCAATCAAAAGACACCTAAGAGTGCAAGCTACCAAAGCGGGGCTATTAAATCAAATGAGCAACAAAAGACACGCAATGTTAGTGACGTGCAAACATATAGATAGCTCAAAAAGCAATCAGATGATCATCTTCTCTGCTTATGGGAACATAGACCTGAAGCTCTCATCATCTGATTGACATAATGATCATCTTCTCTGCTTATGGAAACATAGACCTGAAGCTCTCATCATTATATCTCAATAAACCTTGAGGATTGGTAGGCTTACACCTGGCACAAGTGGGGTCCATTAACATTTTGTCAATATTACCAAAACATAATAAAGATCATCACATTAAGTATGTTGAAAGACGAGAGGCATGGATTTAAGTGGACAAATATACCGACAGTTTTTCTTGAGCTGCAGCTATCCAACGGAAAGTTGAAATGTGATCTGGCAGGTATGGATAGTGTGATCTTGATGCAAAAGGTGAGAAACGGTTGATCTCTAAACCCAGATCTTTGGTTTAAAGCTTATTTTCTTGGTTTTTTGGGCCTGCGTACTTATTGGGCTTTTGGGCCCTGCGCACTTAAGTCAAGTGCGCAGCCCAAACCCTTAGCCTATAAATACCACAGTAAAATCCTTCTTTTTACTTTTTATCAAAACCCTAAAATTTTACCAGCCACCATCATCCACCGGATCTTTCCTAAAAGCCACCGTTGGCCACCACTAAACCACCGTAGCACCACCACCTGTTGATCCATTTTCTGTCCTCTAACATCTGTTTGTGTAGTCGTTTAAGGTAGTTCATTGATTCTGATGGTTTATTCATTCTGAATACAGGAATCGTTGTTGAAGATTTGGGGATTTGATGAACAGCGCACTAAATTTCTTAAAGAAATGCGCACTTGTATCATAGAATGCGAACTTGCATCATATGATACAAGCCTCTGAAACCCTAATGAGACTGCGCACTTGGTTGCGTACTTAAAATCTTAAACGAAGGTTTAAGTGTCTACGTACTTGACTAGTACGCAGACTTAATGATTCAGCCTTAGTCGTTACCATGCCCGAGTCAAATAACTGCGCACTTAAATTCTCGTAATCAGATAAGATCAATTGACTGCGTACCAGCAACAAGTGCTCAGTCAAGGCTGAGTGCCTAGGTGCGCACCTGACTGAGCACTTAGCTGAAAGTCAGACTCGGGCTGCGCACTAAAGGAATGTGTGAACTTAATATTGAACCAAAACTATGACCATTGGCTTGACCATTCATGACATTTGACCGGACTGCGTACCTTGACTCATTCATCCGTAAACCATGACTGGACTTAAATGATCATGATAGACAAAAAAAAAAAATACCGTATACACTAATAAATCTAATCCATAAAAAGAATCACACACATAAAACCAAATTAAAATTAAACCTAGTCTACGTACGTCGTCCGTCAAAGTCAATGAAGAAGTCTGTCAGTCGTCAATTCAAAATCAAAAGTTCTAACTTACTTTTCGTGCATGTGACCCACATAGATGGCTCTTGACTGGGATCCAAGAGGAATGCACAACCAAGCGATGAATCTTGAGACTGATGATACAAAGTTTCGAGACGTTGTCACTTGGATTAGAAGAAGCAGAATCGGATATGCTGTAGAGCAGAACGTACAAGTCTACAGCTCGCACATTGAAGATTTCTGGAGATCTGCTAAAGTAGAGGTCGTGGCACGTGTCAAAAGAATTAAAGCTACAGTAAGGAACAAAGCAGTGGTCATCACAGAAGATACTGTTCGAAGTGTTCTGAGATTCCAAGATCGGCAAGCAACTGTTAGATCTCTACCAAAAGCTGAAATTCATCAAGAGTTCAAGAATTTTGGGTACAAGGGAGATTTTGACAAGAGGGGTGATATTAAGAAGAGCCAGCTGACAAGAGATTGGAAGCTTATTAGTCACGTATTTCTTATGTCTCTATGTCACAGGAAAGGTGGCTACAACGCACTCAGTCCTGACTGGGCAACCGCCATGATTAAGGTCTGCAAGAATGAACCATTCAATCTGTCTGGGATGGTGTTTGACTATATGGTGAAGAATGCTGAAGCTGGAAAAGACAAATGGGCGATGTATCCCAGATTCGTTCAGATGATGATCAACACACAACATGAGGATCTGCCCCTTGGTGATAAATACAATTTCGCCAAAGGTGCACGATTTTTCACAGAGTGCAATACACCAGACTGGGAACCCCTGCTTGAAAGTATGTATGCTGCTCAACGTTATCCCATCATCATGAAGCTATACAACCAAATCAAGAAAAGAAAACAAGCTGCTGCTGAAGCTCGACAACCACCCACAACCGGACCCGAATCTTCTGAACATGCTCCTTCTGAACCTGCTACTACAGAACCTCAGCCAACTGCAGAAGAAGTTGCCAGAGAAAGAACAATCAACAAGAGAGTAGCATCTGAACCTGTTCCTCAAAGGCCAACAAAAAGAAACAGGCCCACTGGTTTGTTGCAGCAAGGGAGAGAATCACTGACTCCAAAGGAACTTGAGATGGCTGAAGCTGCTAGACAGAGCGCTGAACTGGCAAGGGCGGAAAGAAAGAGAAGGAAAGAACAGTTACCACCGTCTGAAAGGCCACGTGTCATGACAAAAGAGGATCTGGAAAATGAAGAAATTCTAGAGTCTATGTTTGGGGGGGAGGTCCAACCAGGGCCTTCCACTGCCAGGCTAGGGCCCTCCACTGCCAGACCAGGTCCTTCCACTGCCAGGCCTCCTATTCCCAAACCCCCGGTGAAGAAGCAGTCTGTACCATCCTCATCTGTTCCTGGTGCACAGCGTCGAAAACCCGTGCATCAAGAACTATATGAGACACTGTCTAAGGAGGTGGGAAAGACTGCAGCGAAGGAAATTTGCACCTTAAAGAATCAGCTTTACAACAATCAGGAGTTAAGGAAAAAGTTGAAGAAGTTGAAACACAAGAATAGAAATCTGGAAAAGGTGGTCAAGGATCAGCGTTATCTGATCAAATTTCAGACAGATGTGCAGATGAAAATGTTTGATATGCTTCAAGATCTGAAGAAACAGGGAACAGATGCTCCTAGTATGACTTTTGACGAAGCATTCGATTTTGGGAAGTTTATGGAAGAAGAGAAAGAGAAAGAGAGAAAAGCTGAGGAAAGTGATGTTGATGAAATAAGTGAGGACGAGATGCCAGAAACGTTTGTGGAAATGGATGCGGGGGAAAACACAGTTTATGAGATGGCTGATGGTTACAGGTTGGACCCTGAGAGATCTACCTGGTTTCCAAGAAGACCAATTACCATTCCTGCTTTGCACCAGAACATCCACCACACTCGAGAAGCTCACTAGGAAAGAATCATCTCTTGGGGGTATGATGGGTTTAAGAGATTGTTTGTTGTGAAACGGAGAGGGGGAGTTATACAGTACTTCAAGGGCAGACCTGAGCTGAAGACTCTTCCACGTTGGGATATCCGGGAAATGTGCAGAGCACCATTCATCAACCACTCTTTGGACGCCCAAGCTGGCATTATATCTGCTTTTATAGAAAGGGAGTGTGAGTCTGACTTCAAGAACTGGAAGCCACAGAAGCCGAGAAGAAGAATTTCCAAGAAAAGAATAGATCCAGCTACCGGACGGGGAATGATCACCTATGTGATTGACCCACCCCAGGTCGTCACTAGGGTTCCCATTCGTCCTGAGCTTCCTGTGATGCTGACAGAGTTCAAGAAGTGGTTTTATGATAGCTTAACTGGTGAAGCCGTCATCAAGCTAAAAGATGATTCAGAGGCGTTGAGAATTCTTGACCCAGTGGATGTGTTTGCTCTCAATCCCTCTGATTTGACCACTCTCTTTGGAAACCAGATCAATGTGGGCGCTGGAAACGTGCTGTTTGAAGAGGCTATTTTGTTCAGAAGGGCAGTGGAACGGGCTTTAAAGCGTAAGCAGGAATTGCTCGATTTAGTAGCCAGGATCAATGCAGCCGATAAAGCTAAAGACGACAAAGAAAAGGCTGCCCAAGCTGCTGCTGCTGAAAAGATATCTGAAGCTGAAGTTATCCCAGAGATGCAAACACAGGATTCTGCAGCCACAGCTGATCCAGAGATTGAGCCTACTCAAGCCCCACCAGCCTCTCCAAGTCCAGCCCCAGAAACTCAGCAAGATCCAGCAACTGAAGATCTCACTGAGTTATTCATCCAGGAACCACAGGCTGAAGAACCACGTATTGAAGAGCCAAATGTTGAAGAGAGCATCGTTCAAGCACTCCCGGCGCACCAAGCAAGAGAAGAGGGGGAGTTAAGTGATGTGGAGATCGACTGAGATCGAAGAGCTGGTAGCTGTGGTCTAGGGGGAGTAATGTTGGGTTAGATTGAGACCACAGTTACCAGGTTTGAGTATGTTTAGTTGTTTGTAATAGTTGGAGGGTCTGTTATGTAATTACAGTATAGTTGTAGTCACAAAACCCTAGTCTGCGTACTTATTGGACGGGCCCTGCGCACTTAGCTTAAGTGCGCAGGCCCATCAGCCTTGTCCTATAAATAGAACATCATTCTCAGCAGCTAGGGTTAGGGTTTTTGTTATTATCTTTTGTAGCACAAGATAAGGTGCGTACTTGTATTAAGTCCATGGTTCTTCAGTGTTAAATCATCAATGGAATTATCTTATTATTCATCTTGTGTGTCGGTTCTTACAATATTCATCTAGTTTCTTTGCTTGTCTCGATTAATCACCTAAAACACCTAACAAATAGGTGTTTCTAGGTGATAACAATCTTGTGCACACTAAAGATCTAGTATTTTGGGACTACATTATTCATTAATCATTTATTGACAAGGCAAGTCATTAGTTATGTTGAAACCAGTAAATTTGAATTTTATTTACAACATGTGTTGTAGATGCGTTTTGCGACTAGTGATTGGATATTAACATGTGTTAGTGTGCTGTTGGGTAGAAGGTGAAATCAGTCTGGGCGAAGGTAAGCTTTAGTGGGTGAAGGAAGAGATAAAGGGGCGAAGGTAAAATGGAGCTTGACAGAGATACACATTCGTACCATGCAAGTGGGCGAATGTGGAAGACTTCCACATTCGACCAGTGCATGTGGGCGAATGTGCAGGTCCTATAAATAGAAATTGTGATTTTGTAATGTAAAGAGAGTTATTAGTTGTGTGTGTTTTGAGGTCAGGTTCCAGGATAGATTGAGAGTGTTTGTGTGTGTTCTAGATTAACCTAAAACTCATTGTAATCAAGTTTATGCAAAAGTTAATCTATGAAAACCTTTGAAAATGATGTTGATTGTGTTTTGATTTGAGTTTCTATCAGTTTGTTCAAAGCTAGGGTTTCCGCACCTGGTTTTGTAACTTGTATGATCAAATAATCCTGTTTCGGTTAAAAATCCTTCACTCACAAAGTGGTATCAGAGCATAGAGGATCATACAACAACAAATTGATAAACTCAGAGCTGATTTGGACCTATTTTTGATCAATTCACATCTGTTTTTGCATAAAAATGGTTTTTGAGTGTTTTTGAAAGATTTAGAGTTGATTTTGTGGTTAAAATTCAAAATTCCAAGAATTAAAGTTGCTCCAAATCAATTCCGAATCAAAACCTAATTAAGATCATTCAAATTCACAAACTTTTGAAAATCAGAGATCAAAATAACCGTTTTTCAAAGTGTAACCGTTTTTCAAACCTGAAATGGGCGAATCTGGAACCTGAGTGGTCGAACGTGTGTGTTTTTGGGCGAACCTGAATATTTTCTGGTCGAACCTAGGTTATTTTGGGCGAACCTGAAAATTTTCTGTTGAATTTTTCACTTTCGGGTAACTATTTCCACCTTCGATTGATCGGGCGGGCGAACGTAGAATTGAAACGGTCGAACCTAGATCATTTTGGGCGAACCTGGAATTGTGTTAGTGTGTTTTTACATTCTGGTGAGATTCTACCTTCGAGTGTTACTGTTTGGGCGAACCTGCATCAGAAGGGACGAAAGTGAGAAGCTTTTGGGCGAACCTAGATTTAGTATTGGAAAATTTTCTAAGTGTTGAATTTTTCGAAGTTCGTGATCATGTGGAATTTTCCGACTACTCCAGCAACGACACAACAACAACAGCAAGTGATGGACCCATGGACGGTAGCAGCACAAAAGACGAGCTCACAGTCTTTGCAACCGGTTAACTACATGGCTCAAAGTGCACCTCCAGCACCACAATCTGACTACTGGGGAGTAGCAGCAGCGGTGGTAAACACTCAAACTACAAATGCTATTTCCACACTGATTAATGATTTGTCTTCAGGTAGCGGGACTCGGCCACCGAAGCTCATGGAGATACAAGAATACAATCAGTGGCAGAAAAAGTTCAAGATACATTTGGAAGGCATGGGAGTGGAGGGTGCAGAGGCATGGAATATGATTGCTAAAGGTTACACAGCACAAGTTTTGGAGAATACAGGTGAACCAGTTCCATTGGAGAGTATGGCTGAGGATGAGAAAAAGAAGTTTGCTGTGGAGAAGAAGGCTTTTACCCAATTGACACAGGCTATCACAAACGATCTGTTGCATCAGTTTGGGACTTGTACAACGTCTAAGCAATTGTGGGAAGCGCTTAAAAGAAGGCATGATGGTAATGAGAAGACTAGAGGTCTAAGGATGGAAGAATTGAGAAAGGAGTTTGAGAATTTTTCTTATATTGGCAATGAAACTTTGAAAGAATTAACTCCTAGATATAGTCATTTGTTATCTGAATTGTCTAGTTATGGTATACAGATTCCTATGACAAAGCAGGTGGATAAGTTTACAGATGCCTTACCACCAAACTGGGATCAGCATGTGGAAGTTCTCAGGGAGAAGGATGCATACCAATTCTGGTCTATTCAAGAGTTTATAGAGAAGCTGGAAAACAAAGAATTGGAAGAGAAGAGGAAAGCTAGAAGAGCACAGATTCCTCAGAATCCCAACTTATATTTTGGAGGTACTCCAGTTCCAGCTAGTAGCTCAAGTTCAGGAGTTGCTGCACCACATGTTGCATGTATTTCCAATGTTATGGAATCACCAAAACCTACCATCAACTACCATCAACAAACATCATCATTCTCACAACCATCAAATCCACCACCACAACAACAATACAACAATTCATACATTCCACCATTTTCCCCAATGCAACAAGCAGCTTTCTATACTGCTAGCCAATCTCAACAACCAATGAACCAACCTAACCAACAAACGGTGGTTTTGGAGACTTCTAACTTGGGAAATGTGACAGTTGAAGTTGCTCAGCAACATATTGCATTAGTCTCTGCAATGGTCTCATCCTACAATGGATTAGTTGCTAGTCAAATTGGGAATAACAACTTAACCAATGAAGACTACGCACAGATTGACAAGGAAGAGATGGAACTTATTGATATCTAATGGGCTTTTGCGAGCATAATGAGAAGAGCAACGGAATTTATTGAGAAGACAGGTAGAACAGATTTGGGAACTTCTCCTAATACAACCTACGGGTTCAACAAGGAGAAAGTTACTTGTTTTAACTGTGGAGGGAAAGGTCACTTTAAAAGAGAATGCACCCAGCCACCAAAACAAGGTAATAGGAACCCATTCAATGCTAGTTACCAGAATCGTCAACAACAAAACCAAAACCAAGTTTCTTACCAAAACAACAACAACTACCAAAACCGTCAAAACAACTTTAATAACAACCAAAACAGACAACCAAACACACCAAACCAGACACAAAACCAAACACCAAACAATGCTAACCGAACAGTCATACCAATTACTACACCAAATGAGACACATCAGAACACCAATCAGAATCAAGCATTGGTGACTCAACAAGATGAGAGGTTTGATTGGTCGAGTATGCAAATAGGTGTTGAGGAAATTACTACTGGTGGCAATGTGGCTTGTGTTGCGTATCAGGTTGATATTGAAGACTCAGTAACAGTTGATGAGAAGGTAGAAACTGAGGTTGAAAGTGATGAGTCTGAGGCTGAAATGGATGTGGAGACTGAACCTGTTGAGGTTAAAGTTGAAGAAACTAACTCTGGAGTGGTGATTGACACTGTTTCTGATGTTCCTGAGGAGTGTGAATCGGTTTATTCTGATTCAGACAGTGAATCGGATACGGAAGCCAGTGTTACTTCTCTAGATGATGACATTGATCAGTTGCTAGCAGAAGCGGACTTTCTGATGACGAGGAAGTCGTGCATTGCTGATGATGCTTTCACCAAGATCGACTATTCAAGATTCTTTGCAGGAAAGGAAGCTCATTTTGCATTAATGGCCATGACTGATCCGCCAAAACCTGTAAGTTCTGAGTGTAGCACTGATGTTAAAAGTGATAAATATTGTGGTACATGTGATAGATTGACTGAGGAGAACAAACAACTCCGTGTTCAACGTGATAGTGCTATCATGAACAGTCAATCTACTCGCAAAGAGTTGAATGCTTTCAACAAAGTATTAGATGGCTATAAAAAGGACATTTCTGACTTGAAAAACACTTTGTCTTTAAAACAATTGGCAATTAACAACTACATAAATGAAATTGAAAATACCAAGTTGGAAATGGCCGCCATCAAATGCTTTGCTGAGAAAGTAAACAAAAAGTTAGAAAGCTATAAGCACATTGCTTATGTAGTAGACCACATCATTGATGATCAAACCACTAATTACCGATCTGTGCCATCTCCGGTTCTTTTTGAAAATCATAATTGTCACCAAGTGACACCGGAGAGTTCGGTAAAATCTGACTCATCATCGGAAAATGAATCTAATACCTCGAGTATTGGTGATCCACATTCCGATGTTAGACCGATTTTAGGTATCAATGATGAGGGTGTTACTGCTGAAAGTGTTGATTCAGACACTGAGAATGATAATACTGGCTGTAATCAAATTGTCAATGCATGTGAAATTCCAAAAGAAAATCACATCATTACAAATGAACCAGTTTCATCATCTCAACATGTGCATCCGATGGCAAATGCTCATCGTGAAAAGAAGTCTGAAAAGAATGTTGTTAAGAAAGACCTTGAGAAAAATGTGGTTAAGAAAGATCTTGAAAACAGTGTTAAGAATGAACAGTGTGACAAACCTGTCAAAGTGTTTTATCGGATGGAAGGATCCGATAAAATCATCTCTGACGAGGAATTTCCAATCAAAAATGCTAACTATGCTAAAATAGAAAAGATTTGGCAAGAAAGCACTATTTGGTTCCCAAAACATGAGAGAACAAATGAGATTCCACCAGCAATTTTAAAGAAATTGTATTTGGATGTTCCTCAAGAACCAAAGGTCCATGTCACAGAGTTCATTCGACCCAAAAACAGAGCTAATGGTTTTCATGAGCCTACTTACTCAAAAGGGCCACTCCCTGAGAGTTTAAGGAAGCAACAGTACAATGATCAATACCCTGTTAGATCATTTGCTCAACCAAATGCTCCGAATGTTTTTGAAGAGTACCGTGCATGCTTTAAATGTGGGGAACCAGGGCATTTACTTGCTTAGTGCCCATATGTAAGGCATAAAAGGCACGAGGTTGAAGTGAGGAATTCCATGAGAAAACCGATTGATCATTATGTTCCACCACATAGGCGAGTTGTTCCTCAACAACCACAACAGTTTTATAATCAAAACAATTTTCACCAAATGAGGAACAATCGTCCAATTCAATATGATCGAAGGAATCGGATTGCTATGGAACAATCATGGAGGAAGCCTGTGGTGAACGCAACAATTGATAGGCAAAAGGTTTCACCTAAACCGATTGTCAAATCAAATGTTGGACCTAAGTCTGTTAAATCAGATAAGGTAACCAAGAAAGTTACTTTTGCTAACAATGTTCAGAAACCAACTGAGAATCCAAAGTCTCAGATTCGTATCTTAAAACGAACTGAACAATCTTGGACACCCAATGGTACTCCAGGAGCCTCTACTTCAAAGGTTAATGAGAAAAAGGAAACTGTTTTGAACAATCAGAAAAAGATTGATCAAAAAGTTGTTGAAAATGCTTGTGAAAATGTTACTTTGAAACCTGATGTTCAAAGACCCAAGACTCAGGCTTGGGTCCCCCGAAAGAACTAAATGATTTACTTTTTGTGTGCAGGGAGCTTCAGCTGGCCCTATTAGCAGTCTTTGGATTGTTGATAGTGGAGCTTCAGGCCACATGACAGGGGATCTTGCGTTGCTGTTCGACGTGAAGAACATCAATGGAGGGTATGTCGCTTTCGCGGGTAATAAAGGTGGATATATCACGATGGAAGGAAGTGTGAGCAATGGGGTAGTGAGTTTCGAGCGGATATCTTATGTGAAGCAGATCGATTATAATCTGTTGAGCGTCAGTCAAATATGTGATAAGCAATTTACTGTGCATTTTGATGACAAATCCTGCTATATTCTGAAACCGGGCTTCACAATTCCTAAAGAGTGGATAATGTTGAAGGCACCTCGCGTCAACAATCTATACATTCTTGATATGTCCAAGGCGATGACATCACAGGGGCAGATAACATGTTTTCTATCAAAAGCGACAGAGAAAGAATCGATAATGTGGCACCGAAGAATGGGGCACATTCATCTGAGAAAAATGAACCAACTTGTGAGAAATGGGCTTGTCGATGGAGTCAACGTGAAACATTTCCATCTGAATGACAAGTGTGTGAGTTGTAAGAAAGGGAAGCAACACAAACAGTCCCACAAAGTGAAGAAAGTCAACTCTGTAGAGATGCCACTTGAGCGATTGCACATGGATCTATTCGGACCGGTCAGGCGCAAAAGTCATCTTGGAGAGCTCTATTGTTTAGTCGTCACTGACGATTACTCAAGATTTTCATGGGTGATGTGTTTGCAGAATAAAAGTGACACCTTTAACAACCTAAAAGTTTTGTTCACTCGATTGGAGAATCTCTACAATGTGAAAATTAAGAGAATTCGGAGTGGCAATGGGACGGAGTTCAAAAATGCCAAGATGGATGAACTTTGTGAAAGCAAAGGGATACATCATGAATATTCGGCTCCGTACACCCCACAACAGAACGGTGTTGCTGAACGAAAGAATAGGACTCTAATTGAAGCGGCTAGAACAATGCTCGCTGATTCAAATCTTCCGGTAATGTTCTGGAACGAGGCGATTTATGCAGCAAACTACACACTAAATCGGGTTCTAACAGTGAAGAAGTTTGGTAAAACATCTTATGAGCTGTTACACCGAAGAAAGCCGAACTTAGAGTATCTAGAACCTTTTGGGCGCCATGCACTATGTTGAATCCAAGCGAGAAGTTTAGTCCTAAAGCTGAGGAGGGATACTTTGTTGGATATGCAACCCCGCTCAAACGGGTATACAACAAGCGAACTCGTCGAGTGGAGGATTGGGCTAACGTGGAAGTTCAACGATATACTCAAAATTTGCAAGGCACGGGTCCTGATTGGATGTTTGATTACAAAGATTTCTTTGAATCATTCAATCTAGATAGCTTGGTTGAAGAAGCTGTTATCAGATTACTTTACGAGTGTGAAAATGCAACAACTTCACCGTTGGTGCGTCCGATCACCGTGAACCCCCTACCAGCTTCTAATGATACCAATGCTCCTATACACGAGGAAGAAGTGTTTCAGGAGGCTTCAACTTCATTAGACTCTTCAGAATCTGAAGATGAACAATTTGAAGAAGTCATTCTTGAACTTGCAGAAGAACCAGAGGCACCGCCAGTGAACCCAACTCCAACTCCAGATGTTGCTTCATCATCAAATACGGGTCATGATCTGGATGCTGTAGAGAACTTGACTGTTCAGACGGGAGTTACTGTACCTAATTATCCGGAATCTCGGATTCATCGTATTCACCCGCTGGAGCAAGTTATCGGTGATCCTGGAAGCAGTGTTATGACCAGAGGGCAGCTGAAAAGCGATAATTCGCCAGAGAGTTTTGGTGCTTTAGCTTTATATGCCAAAATTCAACAATCTGGTAGTCAAAATGATTGGTCGTTTGCGTGTTATGTGTCGCAGGTAGAGCCAAGGACATACAAGGACGCTTTGAAGGATGATGCCTGGGTGGAAGCTATGCAGGAGGAGTTATTACAATTCCAGAAATTGGGAGTTTGGACGCTCACGGATTTGCCACCGGATAGGAAGAAGATCGGCACTAAATGGGTGTTTAAGTGCAAGAAGGATGATCGTGGGGTTATTGTTCGTAACAAAGCCAGATTGGTCGTGCAGGGTTTCCATCAAATCGAAGGGATTGATTATAACGAAATCTATGCACCGGTAGCACGAATTGAAGCTATTCGGATGTTCCTTGCGTTTGCTTCATACAAGAAATTCAAAGTATATCAAATGGACGTTAAGAGCGCATTTCTGTACGGGAAAGTCAAGGAAGAGGTTTATGTCGGGCAGCCACCAAGCTTTGAGGACCCAATCCACCAGGATAAGGTCTACGTGCTGAACAAAGCTCTATATGGCTTGCACCAGGCTCCGAGACAGTGGTACGAGGAGCTAAGTACATATCTCATCTCCAAAGGATTTAAGCGCGGCCTCGTCGATTGCACCCTCTTTACGAAGAAGACGGGAGATGATTTGCTTCTAGTGCAGATTTACGTTGATGATATAATATTTGGTTCAACTAACGAGCTTTTATGCAGGGAGTTCGAAACTGTCATGCAGGAAAAGTTCGAAATGAGCGCAATGGGGGAGATGCAGTTTTTCCTAGGCTTGCAGGTGGACCAAAGACCCGACGGGATCTTCATTCACCAGACGAAATATGTCTCCGACATCTTGAGCCGGTTCCAGATGGAGGACTCTAAGCCGATGGATACCCCGATTCAACCCAATCACGGGATTGGAGTGGATGCTAAGGGGGAGCTGACGGACCCATTTACATACAGAGCAATCATCGGATCTCTGATGTATTTGACGGCGTCTCGACCAGATATTATGTACGCAACGTGTCTCTGTGCCCGTTATCAATCGAAGCCGAAACAATGTCATCTGACGGCGGTCAAGCGTATCCTTAGATATCTGAAGGGTTGTCCCTCGAGAGGACTTTGGTACCCTAATGATGATGATTTTGATTTTATTGCGTTTAGTGATGCAGATTGGGGCGGATGTGACAAAGACAGTAAATCTACTACAGTTGGTTGCCAGTTTTTAGGGAGCAGGTTAATCACCTGGCAATGGAAGAAACAGACTTCCGTGGCTCTATCTACCTGTGAAGCCGAGTACATTGCAGCCTCGAGTTGCTGTTCGCAAGTACTCTGGATCCAACAGCAGATGGTGGATTACGGTTTGCAGTTTCTTAAAACCCCTATACACTGTGACAATGAAGCCGCAATCGCATTAACTAAAAATACTGAAAATCATTCTAAAGCGAAACATATCCGGATCAAATATCATTTTATCCGTGATTGTTACGCTAAAGAATTGATAGATATGGTCAAAATCCATACTGACTACCAACGTGCAGATTTGTTTACAAAAGCTTTTGACAGATCCCGCTTTGAATATCTTTTAAAAGTAAACAACATAAAGGAAAAACAGGACTAATCGGCACCTCGGTTTATCGCTTTTTAGTTTTTAGTTTTTATATTTTGCTAATTGGGAATTTCTCTTTGCTAATTGGGAATTTCTCTTTACTATCGTAATCCTCAAAGAAGTTGATGCTTTCGAGTGGATTGTTTCTTTCAAATTTTTGTTTTTCTTTTGTTTTTCAGAAAAATCAAAAACCCAAAAATATGTTCTTTATTTTAGGGGGAGCCATTTTATCAGAAAAACCAAAAACATTATAAAATTCAAAAAGACCTAAAAATTAGAAAACCAAACATGATTTCCTGGTTAAAAAGAGGAAATGATAGTACATCAGTGGGGATCTGACACAGGCTAAAGAATTGTATAGTATATGTGGCGTGTGTTGACTACGTGTGATATGCTGATAGGCTTCGTAGACTAAATATTGCGTGCATTACTGATACAAACATAACGAACTACGCGTTCGTGGCTGAACACCTCATGGGCATATGGTCTTAGTACCGTAATTTCGTTTGATAGGATTGCCAAAATCTGAGGTTTCGGGTCGTTATGTTATGGTTATCCGGGATATTCTGATAAACTTTTGTCGTATTAATTTACGGACCTAGTATTATCAGAATATTTGCTAAAAGAGCTTAATTGCCAAAACCGGAAGTTACCGAATTGAGGAACTTTATGTTTTAATTGATCATAGATCATTATTACATCGTATTGATCATTTGATGCAAATCAATGATTAATATCAGCCTCAACCTAGTGTATATGCACATGTTACTCTGCTGCATTCGGTTGCTGACTTGTACACCTCTGTGCTATATACTTTGTAACTTTTACGGATAACTCTGGCATAATCACGCGTTACGACGAAGCTTTGTGCAATTACTTGATACGGGAGTATGTCGTGTGTGTGGGCACCACATCGTGTTAGTCTAATACACTTAACTCATATCATTTTAAAGCATTGCGTAATTGTCTGCATGTGAGCTTACGTGGACAACAATATCAACAATTGCCGTGTCACATACTGTTTCTAATGATAATATTAAACAAAAAGATCAACGCTGTGATCAGATTTCTCAGAAAACTGATATGATCCTCTTACCGGACATCACAAAATGTTCACTGCTTTCATTTACTTTGATGCATTTTATTTTGTTGCAATTTACTTTTATTGTCAAAAAGATACAAAATCCAAAAAGATTTTAGGTGTGTTTTGATAAAATTTCAGAAAAATCCAAAATTTTTGCATTTCTGCTTTATTTTTGATAACCGGGGATGCTTGATGGTCAATTTCTGAGATTTGACAACACCATCTGGGCTTTGTATCATTCTAAAAAGTGAAAATATGAGTTTTGGAAGCTTAACGGATTGAAAAATGTTGAACGGGATTCGAATTCGTGATTTGGCAAAATTTTCAGATTTTTCCATTTCACATTCGCCCCTTAAATGGGTCGAATGTGGAAAAATCTCTACCTTCGGGCTGTTTAAAACGGACGAATGTGGGCTTATTAATCAAAATCCACTTTCGGGTGAACACGTTTTACATTCGTGCCATTCATTTGGGGCGAATGTGGAATTCATTCACATTCGTCCAACCCAAACGGTCGAAGGTAGCTGCCTTTATATAGCTGCTAGCAGATTCGACCCCTCATTTCAAATTTTTCAAAATTTTTCCTAAGTACAAAACCTTGTTGCTGAGATTTCGTTGATCATTGCTTGTTGTTGCCTAGTGTTTTCTGATCGTTTTACCCTAATGTTTACAGGTATTGGACACAGAAACAGATCATAATCGTTGTTTTTCGTTCGTCGGCCTAGGGTTTATAATCTGGGTTTAATGGACGGTTTTTAGTGTTTTTTTTTATACACATTCAAACTACATCAGTTTTAGGGGGAGAGTGTACAAGGAATTAGGATAATAACATGGTTTAATCAGTGATTGATAGATTGAAACAATGAAACCCTAATTCTTCTTGAAAAACAGATGTATATTGAATAATAAGAACAATTGATGATCCACGAGTCTTAATCGGTCATATTAGGATACTTTTCAATCAAAATCACATGTTAAAAACAAAGTTACAAAATTTTTGAATATTGGGGAAGAACAGATTCCACCTTCGGATAAACGAATGGGCGAAGGTGAAATTTGGTGGACGAATGAACATTAAAAACGGGCGAATGTGTTTATTATTCAAAATTCATTCACATTCGACCATAAAAGTTTCACATTCGGTCCTAAAAATCTACATTCGACCTGTTTGTTTTTGGCGAATGTAGAAACTGTTCAAACTTTAAAATTTTTAATTTTGTCGATTTTGTGTTTTGACGTTTGTTTATGATTTTGATGAACAGATGGCTGATCAAACTGAGAATGTTGAGATTCCAGTTGAGACTGTAGTCACAGATCCAGTCCCAGAAAATGTTCAAGAAGGTGAATCGTCGAGCAAAAGCAAATGGCCGTTCGAGAAAAACCATAATTGCTGTGCTTATCTAGGGGACGTAGAGAAGAATGTTGAGTTTACTGATATAATCAAGTTCTTGAAGAGAAGCAGAGTAGTGTATGCTTTGGCTACTCCAACTATTATCTACAAGGATATAGTTGAAGACTTCTACAACAACGCGAAGTATGACTTTTTGGATAATTAGACTATTATAAGGAGCAAGATTCAAGACATGGAGATGTTTATTACAGAGTCTGATATCAGAGAAGCACTCCAGATAAAGTTTGAAGTAAGCGAAGATCCAAGAGAATTGTCATGGACTGAGCAGAAGGCATGTTTCCTCAAGATGAAGTACAAAGGACCTATTACTGATGGTTCAATGTACAAAGGGAAACTGAGCGTGCAGTTTAAATATTTTGCTCACGTCATCATTCATGTGTTTGGATGTGTTAGTGGAGGCTATGACGTGATGAGGAAGAGTTTGAGTTCGTTAATGGTTGCGTTGACTCTCAACAAACCATTTAACGTTTCTGGAATGATCTTGGACCACATGCTGGAGATGCTGAAGGGGTTAAAGAAGAAGTATTTTATGTTGTACCCAAGATTCCTGATGATGATCTTTGATCACAAGTATCCAAATCTGAGGAAAGATCCAACACAGATACTTGCACTAGATCACATGAACATTCGTACATTGGTGAGAATGAAGGGATACAAGGGTGTGCCAGACAATGAAAGGCCACCATACAGAAGGTTGTTTGGAGCCTTAGCCAGCGAGGATTACACTGATCCTAGAAAGAATACGGCTAGGCATCCTGGAAGTGATTCTGATAACGATGATCCCTTAGTATATGCTGATGCTAATACTAAGAGGAAAAGGCAAGTGGTCAATCCCGGAGCCAAAGGGAAGGGTAAGGGAAAGACTGATCAGGGAAGCTCGAAGCAACAGGTAGTTAGAAAGAAATCAACTGCTAAGAAAGGTACTAGTTTGGTGGATGAAGAATCAGTGGATTCGGAAGAGACATAGGTTGAAGAACAATGGGATTCGGATGATGAAAATCTCCGGGCCACCAAACGTAAGGCCACTATGGTTGGTGAGTCTGAATCATTAAACAGATCAATTGCAGAAGCTGAGAAAAGCAAGAAGTCTGTTGGTGCTGAAGATGAAGGTTTAGGTGTGAATATGGATGAGTTGAATGAAGGAGAGACTGTGGTTGTTAACTTGCCCAAGCCTAAGCACAAGACCATGGCTAAGAAAACAAGTACGAAGCAGCTGAGAGAGAAAGAGTTAAACCAACTCTTGAGAGGAAAAAGAGTACCCGAAGCTGGTACGTCATCAAAGTTATCTTCACCAGTCACTAAAAAGCAAAAGAAGACAAAAGAGGCAGAAACATTACCAGTTGATGAATTTAATGTTGCACTGGATAATGTACTTGACATGTTTAGAAAGCCTCAGAAAGAGAAGGAAGCTGAAGTTGAGCCATCCAGATCAAAATCTAAGAAAGTCACTGTGGATGATGATGTTATGAAGCAGGTGAACAAGAAGATGGATGATATGATGAAGATGATTGTGGCTCAACAAGCTGAAATAGCCAAGTTCAAGCAGAATGAGGAAAAGATGCTTCAAATTGTGGTAGCTTCAAAGTCAAATCAAGATGAGATTGACGAGAAGGTTAAGAAGCTAGAAGCAAAGAATAATAAGCTTGAAGGTAAATGTTCAAGAAACAAGAACAGGCTAAAGTTGATAAAAGAAGATAATAAAGAATTGAAGGCTGAGAATAAACGCCTAAGTGAGTTGATTGATAACCTGTACAATGTTGCACCCAAGTTGAAGGAGGGTGAAGAAGATAAAGAAAAAGAAGAAGAACAGGTTGATTTTGAACCATCTGAATCAGATAAGGAGAAAGATGATGATGAGGATGATGAAGAATCGGAAAAGAGTGATGATGAGGATGATAATGATGATGATGATGCAGAAGGTTCGGGAAGTCAAAAAGAAGATGATAGTAGCAGTGATGATGATAATGATGGAGGAGATGATACATCTAAGTTTACATTTGAGAAGAGACCACCTTCAAAGAAAAAGAAAGATACTGGAGAATCAAGTTCAAAGAAGAAAGGTGAGAACGTTGATTCAGATGAAAGTATATTCTGGAATGAAAAGGTGAGGTCTTTGACTGATGATGCTAAACAAGTATATAAAGATATGTTGGAAAGAAGAGAATGGACCATTGAGTTCACAGGTCGTTTCGTTGAGATATTCCAAACTGACGACATGAGATATGAATTGGAATACAACGATCCTGATCTAGAAGAAGGGGAAGTACCTGCATCTGTGGCAAAGGAGATTTTAGATGGACTTGCACAGAGGGTAGGGAAAACGTTTGAGGAGTTCATTGTAGATGAGTCGATTCCACATATTCCTGAAAAGGATATTGGAAGTCACTTAGATGATAAGAATACCCCTGAATTTGAAGAAGTGGAAATTGAAGATATAACGCATGAGGAATACCCACAATACTTCAGACAAACTGATGAAGATGTGGTGTTTCCTGACTTTACTGAAATTCCAAACACTTCGGCGAAGAAGAAAGCTAAGCAGAGAAGTGCAGAGTTTGTAGAGAAAGTATTTGGTGCTGATAAGCCAGAATCTTCAAATAAATCTGATGAATTGAAGAGTTATTTGAAGAAGTTAAGAATAATGGATGAAAACCGACCGAAGCCTGAAGCTCAAGGAAACTTTTATAGATTTCACAATGCTAAGTTCAAGGGCAGAGCTCTCGGGTGGACATATTTGGGTAGGCTGAAGTGTCTAGCTGCCAAATGGGAATCAGGGATCTTGTACTTTTACAGATTCATTGACTTGCTAACTCTACCATACTGGGCGGTCAGAGATCTATGCAGATTCCCAATGTCGGGTGCTTCAGTTAATAATACACATGTCGGTTGGTGCGCAGACAAGCTGGTTTGGGAGAGTAGAACAAAATGGAGTAGATTCAAACCACAATATCCCCGAAGGAAAGTGCATAGGGATATTGATCCCAGAACCAAGCTGAAGCGGGTTACTTTGATATATAAGGCACCTGAAGTGATGAGGAAAATACCTTTGATGCCCATGCCACAACATTTCAGTGCTGATTTTATCTTCTGGTATTATGATTGGAGAAAGGCAGAAGCAGTGATTGTGTTGAGAGACGGGAAGGATAAATACAAGCATGTTCATGTATTTGATCCGATGTGGTTGATTAACTGTACTTTTGAAGACATCATCATGCTCTTTTACAATCCGATTCATCATGAGCCAAACGACGTTGATCAGGCAAAGAAATACACTCAAGTGGTTGGTGTTTGCTTTGCATATGATATAAATGCGGGAAGTAATTTGGATGGAAAACTTGGCAAGATGGTGAAGATGGCAAATGTGTCAAAACCGGTGAAGAGAAGGTTAGAGCCTGAAATGACTAAAGAGTAGAAGAAACAGCTCAGAATCAAGTTGCTGAACAAAGCCATGGACGAAGACAGAAAACGATCCAATCAATAGTCGAGGGGGAGTTTGTAGATGCGTTTTGCGACTAGTGATTGGATATTAACATGTGTTAGTGTGCTGTTGGGTAGAAGGTGAAATCAGTCTGGGCGAAGGTTAGCTTTAGTGGGCGAAGGAAGAGATAAAGGGCCGAAGGTAAAATGGAGCTTGACAGAGATACACATTCGTACCATGCAAGTGGGTGAATGTGGAAGACTTCCACATTCGACCAGTGCATGTGGGCGAATGTGCAGGTCCTATAAATAGAAATTGTGATTTTGTAATGTAAAGAGAGTTATTAGTTGTGTGTGTTTTGAGGTCAGGTTCCAGGATAGATTGAGAGTGTTTGTGTGTGTTCTAGATTAACCTATAACTCATTGTAATCAAGTTTATGCAAAAGTTAATCTATGAAAACCTTTGAAAATGATGTTGATTGTGTTTTGATTTGAGTTTCTATTAGTTTGTTCAAAGCTAGGGTTTCCGCACCTGGTTTTGTAACTTGTATGATCAAATAATCCTGTTTCGGTTAAAAATCCTTCACTCACATGTGTTAGCATTGGAGTTGTACATTGTTTTGGGTTAGGTTTTAATATTAAAGTTATACATTGTTTAAGGTTTTGCACTAACATTGGAGATACATTGTTAATTGTTTTAGGTTAAGTGCTACCCGAAGCTTTCCTACATGTAACGGTAAAACGCATCAGTCTATTCATATGTAAAATTGATATGTCAAATTAGATTTCTCAACCCCGGGACGCTCCCGGGATATAATCTAGTTACTTTATATAACCTTTTATTATAATTTTTGTTCTTTTAAAAAAACTAGGTTTTTATCCAGCCGCGCGTTGCGGCGATGTCAATGTGGTTTAGAAAATAATTAAATAATGACATTAGCATTGTGACATTTCAAATTCCAAATCAATCCTATATCAATTTTCATACAAAGGTCACATATAAAAGGAAATAGTGTTTTCCATCAACGCACGTTGCGCGATTACAATATGACTCCACATATAGGGACCGCTAATGTCGTCATCACCGGGACAAACCACCGCTCCATGCTTTACTAATCCAATCCCATCACTAATTGCCAAGAGATTTAGCTTCGTATTACCTCAACTTTCAACCAAATTTTATGGCCATTTACCCCAGTTCTTGTTCGTCCTTGTAGGGAAAGGACTGTAACATCATCATGCCATTCAAATGCATGCCTATTACAATATCAAGAGGTTTGTTTAAAAAGGAAAAAACCAACAACAACTAAATAGGATTTGTTTTAAATTTAGTACATTCAGTCTAACCCGACCCGTTTAACCCGGTGTAACAGAAGCAAATGACCCATGGTAAAATTTTGTTGGTTGATGATATATAAACCACAAACACGAAAAGTTCAAAAATAATGGAAGTACCATGTTTGTTGGTCGCGCGTAATAGAAGCGTCTTTATGAGGTGTTGAGCAGAATCACCTAGAACCTCTTTGCAGATTGCACGAAGGTGTATACGCGCTAATAATTGAGCCTCATTCATAAACTCTGTTTCTTGTTTTCAAGTCTCTGAAATCTTCTTGAAAGTAGCTTCCCTGCCATCAATATCAACCATTTGATAGATTTAACAGTGAATGAAGTAAAATACCCAATTTACTACACACATTAAAAAACCAGAACTTTAATTTTAATCACAGTTGAATATGTTCTCCATCATTCAAGATTAAGTGGTTTTAGGATTGAAGGATCATATTTGCTTTACCATCATACAAAGAGGATTACACTATCAAGGCTGCAACAAAGGTTGCGACTACATTATCAAAAAAGTACCTCGCAGTTGCCATCCTCCAAACCTGCCACGCCAAGGACGGAAAAGGTGACCAACACCTACCGACGGTTCCCTAAACACTTGAAACAGCGTACTCATATAAGATCTAAAACCCACTTTTATTTACAAATACATACAAGCAACAATTATAATAAAACAAAGTAGTAAAAAACATAAAAACACTAAAAAAGCAAAGAAATCAACCGAGCGTAACACCGAACAAATAGCGTGCACCAAAAAAACACCAAAAAAATAAGAGACCAAAAACCTAGGCACAACATCAACAACAAATACTTTATGGATACCTGTCATCGATCATTGTGAAACCCAGACGCACCACCACCACTCTGACGTCCACAGACGGAGTCACAGACATCAGGTACAACCACAATCATCACTGTCACCATCTTTAATTGTAAGTCGTAACAACCATCGTTGTCGAGAATGGCGGATAGAGAAATGGTAACCTGCACTCAGAAGATTTACCCGTCGCCGGCAAATCTGACCATAGTCGCCAGTGACAGATAACGTCGGGATAGCAACGTCCACCGCCTTTGTTTCTTCGTATCTGTTGAGGTCATGTTGTCCCCATCTTCTGTAATAATAAAAGAAAGAGAAAGGGCGCAAGTTAGTGAAGATGACCTAAACAAACAAACAAACAAACAAAACAGAAATAACCCTGCATTTGTAGATTATTTCCAAAAGCGATGAAGCATGAGGAAACCATGTTAGAGGTGTACATCGGTGGATGAGGAAGAAGAAGTGGTGGCTCACAGGAGTCGTGGCGAGCTATGGCGCGATATTACCCTCTATTTTTTTCATAGCAATGGTACAACCATAATGAGGAAATCTCTCATGCCAGGTGTCCTGCTGAACATTTGTGTACCAGTGTTGACCGCAACTGCTCTTCCGTATTTGTGGACCCAACCAGAGCCGTTGTGACCTTCACCCTAGGTCTTATTCCACCTTTCTCCATACGCGCCTTGCCACCATGTTTCTCCTTGTTTCACACCATGCCCGTTTGGGTCAAAGTTCTCATCCCATTTATCGCCCCATTTTATCCACTTGACACCCTCGCAACGTTCTGCCCATTTGTCGATGTACTTCACGCTGCCACCTTGTCCATCATACTTCTCACCCCACCTGCCCAAATCATCAAATGCATATGTTACTCAATGAATGTAGTACTAAAGTGAAACATAAGTGGAAACTCTTAGCTGTTTAATATACGGGTCGTGTTGGGGTCGTATTAACCGTAAGCGGGTTGACCTAGTAATCCCCATTTAAATTAAGATACTTTCTCAAAAGATAATCTCTACAGATAATTTAAAAAAGTTTAGTTATTTAATAAAATTTTACTGTAATCACATTTATGCTCAAAGATCTGTCTGATCTTTGTATGAATCATGTTTCAAGCTATGTTTATTCTGACCTCAAAAGTCAAAAACACCCATGCACAGGTACAACTCTACATTTATACAAATCTTCAAACTTTTTGGTAGTAGTGGTTACTTGTGTTCCAAATCCGATTGAGGTAAAATATAGTTTTAGACTTTTGGATATGCTGCCCACATACCCATTAATCTAATTGACCCAGCAACCCGTTTGATCCACTTAAACAAACAGGTTATACAGATACAGGTCGTATCCTGGTTACAAGATTTTAAGTGTGTCCGGGTTAATGTTGATAACTTGATATGTTTGACACAAATAAATATAAGGTTTGTCGTATACACCTGTCAAATTATTTCAGATGTGTATACACATCATTATTTCATATGTGTATAAAAGCATCAAATTATTTAAGATGTGTATAAAAGCATCATTATTTCAGATTGTGAAAGCCACTTATTAAGAAATGTGTTATATATTATGATGGTTTTCAAATGTGTATATGCATCATTATGTAACTGTAAACTAACATTGCTCCTCAACATACACCATCTCCTCTCAACAATCAATCAACAAAAAAGCGTTTGCATTATCATAAAGACCCCCATCATTCAAAACATAATTGCCCTAAACTCATATGATAAATAAAAAACATAAACTGTTATTTTAATTTACCTAAAAAATGTTTTACCGGAGTTTGGTCGGAATCCGAACGGACCACACCACCCTCTGCTACACCCATCTGTACCACCACCAACATGTGCTCCTACCACCATCTATACCATCACAAAACCACACAAAAATCAAATCAAATAAAATCAAACCTCACAATTATAACAATAACAACAACAATAATAATACTATAAAAACCCTTTATCACAACTACAATTCAATAACTAACAATATCTAAAGGATCTGAATATTCAGATTCAATGTGAACTCAGATCGAATTTCATTTCAGGTAAAACCGACACGACATTCGTCAAATCGTGACAGGAAATTAACCAAACAGAACTGTGCACAAATTGAAAACAAAAGGAAAAAAGGAAAAAAGGAAAAAAAAATACCTGCTTCAACTGGCCATGACGCTTGGACAAGAAAACAATCTGATCATTAAATGTCTTCCACACCTTGGGTTCAAAGCAAATATTTAAAATATCAATGACAGCCTTCTTTGTACCTGCTACATCTCCATTAAGCCTCATCTGTTTCTCCACATTCAACAACGCCTCGATTTTCGTGTCCAAACTTCCTTCTTCCTGAAGAAACAAAAACAACATATTAGTGATTAGATTGAGTTAAACAATCAGATAAGGCGGATGCTCCGACGCCGGAACCTGCTGCCGTAAACATCACGGCTCTGATGTCAGCACACAGATTTAGGAACTTTGAGCCCTGCTTGCATCTGATGCTATGAAGACATATGAAGATAATATTAATGGTGGGCTATCGGTATTTTGTCCGTTGGATGATGCGTTCAAAGGGTTTGCCCCAAAATTCAAAAACCTAACCGTCGCCGGAAAACAATCGCTAAGAATCAGTGAAAACCTATGTTTTTATGAGAATGTAGAGGAGATTGGAGGGTGATGATGATGGTATAGAGAGTGAAAGAAAAGCCCACATGGTGGAAGAATGACTAATGTGTGGGTGACTCTTTGAAAACATTACACCTGGAAACCACTCACAAATTAAATTTCATTAAAAAGGGGTAGTTAAAGGAAAGGTGAAAAAAAAAAAACCAACTGCAGGACTCGAACCCGGGAAACACACAACAAATAGCAACACTACAACCATCTGTACCAGAACAAATTTCACTAACAATCTTAGAACCATTACTATTTGAATAAACAAAAATCACAAAAGAATAAAAAAATAATAAAATTACTTTTCAATTTAGTTGGTTTATTAATATAGTGTAATGGTTATGTACTCCCTCCGTCCTAATTTAAATGTCCTTCTTTCCTTTTTTGTTTGTCCCAAATTAAATGTCCCCTTTCCAAAAATAAAAATATAATTTCCAGTTTTGCCAATAAAAGACAAAACATAATCACCACTTTTGAGGATATTATTGTCATTTTACCACATACAAACAAAAGATTTCTTAAGGCTCTTTCTATTTAGACACCCTTGAAATCTATTTGGACACCCTAAGTATGCCTCGTACTGGTCTATATGATGTATAGTTAAGTCAAAAAGCTGCACACAAACTTCAAGGGAATCTCAGACCTTAAACTTCGTGCCAATATGCCTCATATTGGTCAATATGAGGTATATCATAATCAAGTATGTCTCATATAGATCAATATGAGGCATATTAGGGTCTTTTTATTATTTTATTATTTTTTTGTATTTTTATTTTTATTGTTTTTAAATAACTAAAAATACTAAATTAACTTTAAAAAAATCCAAAAATTGACGAAAAGTTAGTTATATTCATTCCAATACTATTTTAACAAAATTACAACTTTTTGTTACCAGTATTATTTTTTAAAAAAATATTTCTTTTCTTTGGTTTTGTTTTAGTTGGTTTTGAAGATGTCTTTTTTGTTTTGGTAACTTTGAAAAAGTTATAAGTTTAGTTTAGATTTTTTTTTTTAAATCGATTGATCGTTGTATTTTTATACATTCGAAAACAGTTTTTTTAACAAATCGATTGATCAATGTATTTCAGTAGGGTTTTTTTTTTTTGCAAAATTTTTACCATTTGTACATAAAGTTTATAATTTTTTTTATTTTTTTAAAGTAAAAATATTTTAAAACCTTATATGGTAGTATAGATCTTGAATCGTATTATGTGGTGTATTATCGTATAGTACATTATACTATTATAGACTACACGATAATGTTTTGAAAAATAATAAATATTTATAAAACTTTGTAACAAAAAATAAATATTGTATAAAAGGTACAAAGTTTGCAAAAAAAAGGTCAATATGCCTCATTTTAAAAAAACAATAAAAATGAAAATAAAAAAATAAAAAAAACAACCTTGATATGCATCGTATTGGTCAATATGAGGCATATCAAAGCCACCACGTATTGGGTCTGATACTAGGCTCAGAAGAAGTGATATGTCTCATATAGACCTATATGAGGCATAGTGATGTGTTTTTTTTACAATATATACCACACACCCTCATATCACCTTCCAACCCTAGTATTGCAATCAATACGTGTATTAATATGGGTCGTATTGGGCAATTGGGCAATATAACTTTTCAAGCCTAGTATTGGTATCAATATTTGGCTTGATATGTCACGTATTGCTCAATACTAGGCATATTAGGGTTTAATATTACTCATATTGTCTATTACTAGGCATATCAACGCTATTTTTATTTTTTTTAAAATACAATATTATTGTAATATTTTTGTTACAAACACGTTTTTTTAACACGTTTTTTTTTCGAACATGTTTTTTTTTTTCGAATACGTTTTTTTTAACACGTTTTTTTTCGAACACGTTTTTTTTCGAACACTTTTTTTTCGAACATGTTTTTTTTTCAAACACGTTTTTTTCGAACACGTTTTTTTCGAACACATTTTTTCGAACACGTTTTTTTAGCACGTTTTTTTTTCGAGCACGTTTTTTTGAACACGTTTTTTTTCGAACATGTTTTTTTTCGAACACCTTTTTTTCGAACACGTTTTTTCGAACACTTTTTTTTCGAACACTTTTTTTTCGAACAGGTTTTTTTTTCGAACACGTTTTGACGTTCAATTGAAGCTAGTCCGTGAAAAGTGCATAACAAGTAAGGTAAATTCGGATTACGTAAATCCCGATTAAAAACATCACCAAATACAACAAGTCTTGACCTCCTGTCAAGAAAAAAAAACGTGTTCGAAAAAAAAAACGTGTTCGAAAAAAAAAAACGTGTTTGAAAAAAAACGTGTTTGAAAAAAAACGTGTTCGAAAAAGAAACGTTTAAAAAAAACGTGTTCGGAAAAAAACGGGTTTGAAAAAAACGTGTTCGAAAAAAAAACATGTTCGAAAAAAACGTGTTCGAAAAAACGTGTTTAAATTTTTGGACTGAATATAACCAAATTTTTTTTGTTAAATTTTTGGATTTTTTAAAGTTAATTTAGTATTTTTAGTTATTTAAAAACAATAAAAATAAAAATATAAAAAAAGACCCTAATATGGGTCGTATTGCTCAATATGACCCATATATGGGCACCCTTATATCACTTTCCAAGCTCAGTATTAGTACCAATACTAGGCTTGATATGCCACGTATTGTCCAATACTAGGCATATCAGGGCTGTTTTTATTTTTTTAATACAATATTATTGTTTAAAAAATACTAAAATTACTTTTAAAAATCCCAAAAAATAAAAATAAAAGTTTATTGATTTGAACACTATTTATAAAAATAGATGTTTTTGATACAAAGACGAGGCATATTCGTTTTTTTAATTGTTTGGTTTGTTTTTGTTGGTTTTGAAGATGTTTGTTTTCTTTTGTTTCAAATGTTTAAATACTACGATCAATCGACTTAAATAAAAACACTTTCTCAAAAAAATCATATAATTTCTTCAAACTTTGTATTGTTTATATAATTTCTTCAAACTCACCAAAACGAAACAAACATCTTCAATACCAACCAAAACAAAACCAAACAAAAGAAAAGTTTTTTATAAAATAATACTGGTAACAAAAAGTTGTAATTTTGTTAAAATAATATTTCTTCAAACTTTGTATTGTTTATATAATTTCTTCAAACTCACCAAAACGAAACAAACATCTTCAATACCAACCAAACAAAAGAAATTTTTTTAGTAGACTAAGGTTCGCAATTCAGAAAGGGTTGGCGGCGCAGCTTGTTGCCCGTCTACCTTCTATTGTGATGTAACTTTCGTATTTTGTTTTGCCCAAATCAAAATAAATTATATATATGTTTAAAAAAAATAATATTGGAATGAATATAATTAACTTTTCTTCAATTTTTGGATTTTTTAAGTTAATTTAGTATTTTATTTTATTTTATTTAAAAACAATAAAAATGAAAATATACAAAAAATAAAAATAGACCATGATATGCCTTATATTGATCTATATGAGGCATATTACTTTATTGTTTTCTGTGTTGGTCAACATCAGTTAGCTAGAAGACAAAAATTGTACTTCAATATGCCTGATATAGGTCTATATGAGGAGTATCAACTTTATTGTTTTCTGTGTTAGTCAACATCAAATAGCTAAAAGACAAAATTTGTACTTCAATATGGCCCATATAGCTCTATACGAGGCATACTTAGGGTGTCCAAATAACTTTTTGGGGTGTCCAAATAGTATGACCATTTCTTAAAATGTGTGTTTTTAGACATGAGACATTTAAATTGGGACGGGGGGAGTAGTTATGTAAAAATGATAAAAACAAGAATTAGATTTATTAAAGTTGTTAACTACCAATAAATAAAAAATAAAAATAAAATCACATGAATTACTTATGTATATAGGAAATATTTAAAACTATGTTATGACCCTGAACTAAAAATTTTTAGTTCCATCACCTTCCAACTATATGTTTTCTGTAACTTTTAAAGTTGAAGAAGTGATAAAATCACGATAGTAGAATAACCTATTCATATTAGGAGTAAAATATGGACCATTTATGAGTGGGATTATATTTGGTATATTGTTGTTTTATTATGCCTTTATTTTTTTATTTTTCTTTTTCTTTTTTCAGTTGCGATACCAAATATAGCGTACCGATATTGCAATGAACCAAACCACTACCGATTGAATGACTGTCGCAACGCATGAAGGAATACCACTAGTTTGTTTAAAATATGAATTATGAGTCACAAAACGGATGATTCCTCAAGAGTAATGCTGGAGATTATCTTCAACTTTTGGATATGTTGACCGACCAGACCCGACCCAGGCCAAAAAAAAATAATTATGTAGCAATAGAAATTGACTCCTAAAAATTTTCACCACCCATGAAAAAATTTCCTGGGTCCGCCATTAACTTAATCGAGTAGGTGGCCAGCTATGTGGTTGGTGGAGAGTAGGGTCTGTACGCCGGCATTGTAGTTGATGGAGGGTCTGGTCGCAGGTAATATAGAAAGAGGAGAGAGTAGGAGATCTGTATGCATATTTTGGTTAAGTAGTGACTTGGAGTCCATCATAGACTGAACGTGGATGACGTACCAATTTTATCAATTTTGTACCTGTATAGTATTGTTACTCGTAATGGTTTACTTACTTGGTATTTGTACAAGTGTTCAAAAAAGAAAAATAATACAGTGGTATCAAAACGGCTACCGTACCGAAATACCGGTACCGATACCCGTACCGTACCTATATATTCGGTATCGTTATTTTCGATACGGGTACGGTACGGTACGATACCGATCTCATCCTTAACGGAAACTCAGTTTCAGTAGGTATCGATTAGGTTTATTAGGGAATGTACACGGTACCGGTACGCGATATCGCCTATAAGAAAATCAAATTCAATGTATTGACGATGTAGCGAAAGATAACCCATATCCAAAACTTTATATGTTAAAATTATAACACAAAATATAAGTTTGAAATTATTTATAATTAAAAAAAAATATAATAAAAAATTTAAATAAACTAAACTATGTTAAAACTACCTAACTAATGAAACTAGTGTGATTAACCGGCGCGCGTTGCGCGCTTTGGAAATGTGTTTATTACCACGCCTTCAGATAGAGCTAAACTACCGACAAAGTGTCGGGCAAACTTAACGGAAAGTTTAATTTAAGGGCGCCTTAAATACCTTGAGAGGGTGTTTCTTCCTAAAGCACTTCAACCTGGGATAATCAACTTTCATCTCCTCCTATTTGTAGCGGTGGCGTCGATCTCCTTAACCGCAAATTTTACCCAAAGAAACTGTGGCAATCACGCAAGTTGAAGCTGATACAAATGGTACACCCTTGAAATTCAAACAAAAAAAAACTAACTTAGAAACAATGGATATTCAATTGTGTATAGGAAAAAAGAGGGTTCCCAACACCACCATATTTATTGCCACTACCTTTTCAATATATGAGACAAAACAACCTCACAGTCTTTATAGGCAATATGATTAAATAAATAACAAAGGAATCCTATTCATACCTGTGATTTTGAAACCACCTATTTTATGTTGTTCCAATATCTTGTAGACCCTGAGACACATAGCAATAAAATTCAACAGGACCACATCAATACTGCATCACTGCATGAACGTTTACTCTGTTAATTCTATGTTAATGACCAAAACATTCAAGAAATGAAGGAAAATTCATGCGCTCACCCTTTGCTCCAAGCCGACAACAGTCGCTAATTCGCTAGATTCCCTCAACACCTCTTGAACTGCGTCAGTCAAGACCAAAATGTAAGCCGGATTTTTCGCATCAAACCTGCAAGTTTTTCGAACCAAACCCCAGTAACATATTCGGGTAAGAAGTGTGAAAACACACAAATTAAAAAATAGTTCATAGCAGTACTCAAGCACAATATTTAACGAAAAATCGGTCGTCTTTGCTGGAAATCTTTGTTTCTTGTAATGGGAAATTTTTTCTTGATTGCATTCCATAAAAGTAAATCGCTTAAATTATAAAGTCATCAACATAATAACATCCCCTGTGGTAGAACGGACAAAACATTCAACCTTTAACCCATTTGAATCTTAAATAATGAAACATTGAACCTTAAATAATGAAACATATAACCTTCCAGTGCACTAATGTTTAGGCCCTTCTATGTTATCCATAGCCAGGTTCCCCCTAAACAAATCATAAAGGAAATAAAAATATAATAACAAAAATCCAACCTTTAATTAATCAAAATAACTCAGGACATAAAGTTTGTATATTTACCTATACAAACGTTGGATGACGAAGGGTTGATGTGTATGGATTTTTGGCGTTGGCATTGGTGGTTATATATAACACATTATTTCTGTTTGAATGAACTGTAACAAAAGAAAAAGGAAAACATTAGGCATGTTGGTGTGAACACGGTTCCTGAAAACTCTTGATTTTAACTTCCATCCACATTCTTATTATATAGCACACATACTGTCATTTTATCTTCTATTGATTGAAGTAGTCCAATAACATCTGAATATGGTGCAAGCATATCAATTATCAAACATGATTGACGAAACTTTCTTGTTAGTATAATAAGGTTTTTGATTACCTACTATTTGATAAACTGGAAATGTCAAACCAAGCTGTCCCAAATATGCTCTGCAACAGCCATGACTTGTACCAGTTAACCGCCCACCATCACCGCCAACATGTTCCAAACATCAAGATAGCCCTAAAATCAACAAACACTAAGCGGAAAATGAAATGATGATTAGGCGTATTAATCTAGAAAACAATGTATACCTTTGTCAATGATAGAATGATAATCGAACACGAATGCATACCAACAATCGTTAACTCAAATAAAATAATAATAATAGAGCTATTGTTCAAAGCAGTTAGTAGCTAAGGTTACGAAAGGCAGCAGCCGCAACAGTGATAGCGGTTCGCTCATTAGCTCAATTGGTATGCCCTTATTTCCAGTTCTAGTATTTTACCATGTACTAAGCCGGTTTTTAACACATGCCGAAGTTTGCGGCGCCAACACAATGCGCTTAACAGGTAGCAAACAATCAACCAAATGGGTATATATGGTAAACACTACCCTAAAACAAACCTATGAATGCAAAGCAAATAATGAAGAAGTAAAATAGACATGCTTCTATGGCGGCTGCTGCTTCACGGTTGAAGCGGAGAAAGACATTGCCGTCACATTTAGCGCACTCTAAGCATGTCATCATCGCCGAGAGGACAGATGAAAAAGCATTATGTTGCGTCAGAAGCATGCCTTAATAGAAAGGCAGCTTACAAACGTGAAGTAGTTGATCCGTAAAATAGAAGCATGTCGTTGTTATGTGGCTCAGAGTTTAAGCAAAGAAATTGGTTGCAAAGCGACAATAGGGGCATTCAGCGATATCAGATGGCTCAGACATCGAAGAAAAGCAAGGTGCAAATGCAATATGGCAAGATATCAGCTGGTTGCGTTGCCAATGCATTACTATTGGCATCACCCTCACAGCCAGTATGCAAAGCCAATAGCAAGCGCCATAGCTATCGAAAACCGATTGTCATCATCGCCCGAACGCGCAATAAATACCACAATTATCAGCAGACATCCGGCCATAAAAGGTGGGCTTAAGGCATCCCTCTTACATACTATAACAATCTCCAAGGGTCAAAGTATCCCAAGAAATTATGGCTTAGACCCCCATCATAAAGTAGAACAACATCAGAGACGATAACAAAAAGTAAGCTTTTACAACAAAGACACCAACCCATAATCGAAGCAACATACCTGTTGCTATTTGTTTCTAGAAGAAATCAAATATCAAGATCGTAAAGATAAGAAACAAACCATTTTTCAAAGATACCAAGTACACAATACTTTTTTTCTGCTACGTTGCTACTTTTTGTCATCAAGGAGCCGACCGTGGGCGGTTGTACCACCACCGCCCAAGACGGTTGTCGGATGAACCGGCCGCCGAAAACGGCTCGTTCCTGGCGTGTACACCGTAACAACCTGAAAAGAATAACTAAAAAAATGAGGTCTAAAAACCCCCAAAATACAGGTACCTAGAAAACAACGATTTCATCTCCCCCTTTGTCGAACCGTCGTGTATGTCGTGTTTGGAGTTCAAACCCTCCCCCCCCCCCAACAAAAATACAAAGCTCTGCCTTGAGTTGTCGAATCTGACCGCCGGCACCTAGGGTTTCAGATTGAAACCGGCAACAACCGTCGGCAACAGAGACAACCGGTAACCGCGAGCAAATTTAGGGCTCATTACACAGCCAGCAAGAAGCAGTTGTTGGTGTGATCGGTACAAAGAATGGGGATCACAACAAAAGACTAACAAACAACGAAACCAGTATAAGCGAACTGGAGCTTTATATGGCATCAAATCAGCAAATTCAAAAACAAAATAAGAAAAACACGATAAACAGGTAACAAACACGAAAGAGGCTCAGAGTCGAGAAAGCATTGGCTGAAGGGCAGGTTGCACGAAGTGATGTACCATCCTTGAACCCCGCAATGCCAAAGCGACATCCACATCAACATTATACTCAGACCTACCGACTCATCACAGCCCTGACGAAAGCCATAGTTCCCACACCGGCGTGAAACCCTAGTCACCACCCCCAAGATGGCGGCGAAACCTCACATACACAACACCAGAGGCGGCACCATCGCAACCGTAAAGGGTAACAAATACCCTCAAGGCCTCAACAAAAAAAACACTTGCATGGCGGTTGGTGGCTCAGTCGGTGGGAACAATGACAGAGGAGAAAGGACCTCTAGTATTACAATCACAATGATAATGAAGACATGTGCTCAAAACAAATGCCCTCAAAAGAAACATAAATTATACATTTGCCCACATCTACTGTTCAAATAAGAAGGTTCGATTATGACAAACCCTTACACCACCGTGACAACACCAAGACTATCGAACAGCGACACAACATCACCACCGTCACTGCCAGGAGCAACACACCATCATCCAATCATAGATCGGTAACTCTCTGCACCTGAGATAATAAAAAAGAAACCAAGGTTAAAGTAACCAACATGTAAAGCTACATGAATATGTAGCAAATATTACCTCGAATAGGCTTTACATACAGCAAGGATTGGAAGAGGAGGTCGAGGTTGAGCGACGGGAGCAACGGAGGTGGAGCATCGCTGCATCGGCATCGTATAGTCAATCGGACGGTGGTGGTCAGTCGGAGGATGAATTAAACGGTGGCGGCGGCATCAGGTCATCACCACCATGATCTGCCATGATCGAGAGCCCACAACATCCTCATCCACCTTTGGCGGTGGATCTACCATTATCGAGAAAGAGAAAAGATACTAAAAATCATGTCACAATAAAAGAGGCACAAGATGAATGAAGATGAAATGAAGAACACGTATCACAAAACAAACTGGAAGGCCACACGTATCATAAACCCAGCTGTGCAAAATTGTAGATGACTTTAATGCCCTTGCAAAAAACTAACAATCACAATAAGGGCAATTTTACTGTTTAAATCACAAGCTCTATTATAGTTATATAATAGACGTTGAAAAATAAGTAAACTAATAACAGATGAGCGCGAATAAAAAAAAGTGAACTAATAATAAATTACAAATGAATTATATGGTTTGTAGAAACATTGTTACAGGAAAAGGAAGTTATTGAAACAAACAAAACCATGTGCCTAGCACAAAACATCATTCTCTGATTTAGAAATCATGTGCTCAATGTCTCGTTTCACTAATCACCTTTTTAATAACAATACATTATCTCCCTCCCTCTCTCTCTCTCTCTCTCTCTCATAATACAGTCTCTTTGTCTCTCTCTCCCTTTATCACCTCACAAACTTGTTATTAGGCCGCTACAGAGGCTGCATAAACCTCCACTAACCAAAACCTGTAAAATAAAGTACGTGACTTCAGGCAACCAAGAAGAAATGGGAAGGAATACTTACATTACGCGATGCGCTATTATTTGAATTCGAAGGAGACGTTTGGCAGCGAAAGGACCGTTGAATCAGCAGTGAAAGTTGTACAATATGATTGGGTGGCTGCTTGTTTGCATACCTAGCACTATCACCATAACTAAAACCAACGACGCCAACGCGTAGCTGCCACTGGAAGCATGAACCCTGGACGTTGACGGTGGTGTGCATACTTTGGTTGTGGGGTTTTGGTTTCTCACGCGCTGTAATATGGAGACAGGCTACCATTTGCGACAACGCTCTGCCACACCGACTCCTCCCTTTCTCTTCCTACTCTCGTTCTCTCCCTCGGATCTCTCTCTCTAAAATTATTGTGTGTGTGTGTGTGTAACTTTGCTGGAGACATGAGGTTGATGATTTGGATGCTTTGGAAATAAAGTATTAACTAAGTTAGAACTTGGGATTTATGGCTGGTTGACATGTTTGTTGTGGTCTATGATGTGAGGAAGTTGTAAAGGCAAAGACACCTTGTATCCTTTCCAAAATTTACCAAAATACTAATCTATATACTCCCTCCGTCCCATTTTAGATGTCATGGGCCCACAAACACACAGAATAATAAATCTTTGATTTGTATATTCTCTGAGTAGTATAATGAAAATAATATCCTCAAGTTATTATTTCAAATCTTTGATTGTCTTTTGTCTTTTATGGGTAAAACTGGAAATTGCTTAGAAATGGACATTTAATTTGGGACAACAAAAAGTAGCAAAATTGTAACGACCCGGTCAGTCGGTGACGGGTTGTCGGGTCGGGTATCAGAGTTGCACAGCGGATTCGGATCGTGATAGTCTTGAACTTTCCAGGATCCACGTCATCGCTATCTGATTAGTTACCTGAACACATGCCAAAAATAGTTTCTGTCAACATAAAGTTGGTGAGGTCGTGTATTTTATAAACAGAATGGCCAGTTCTATCTTTTGTATTTCTTTAAATAATTCTTTTAAATAAACATGCTTTACAATTCTATTGGGGAAGATTCTATTAAATCAATTCTATTTTATATCAATTCTATTATATCGATTATATTCTATTATTGCCATTCCTTATCGATTGGACCACTCTGCTTGTGGTAACTTGCTTATAACTACCCTCTAGTTGGGTAAACCTGGTTCCTGTCCTCTCCTGGAACAAGAATGGTTCCTGCCCATTTACCTGAGCAAGAGAAGGATATGGCGATACCGTCCAGTACTGTCCTCGTTGTTTCTATTGTCCCAATATTCATTCTATTATTCTTTATAACATTTCTATTATGTAAAGCATTTCTAGGTTTTCTAAGTGACATGTATTCCCCCAAAACATTAATAAAACAGTAAAAGTGGGGAGTTCACGATACTCACAGGTTTGCGTTTATCTTCTGCTTAATCTCTCATTATAATTATATTTCATATATATATTGATACGTTTTACGCGTGAGACTTGATAAATTGTAATACTTAGGATATATATTATATATACATTTATACATATACACCTTGATAGATATCAGATAGTCCTAAACTCAGGGTTCATTATTGATAGCTATTATATGAGACACGACCCGGACATCCTACATCTAGCTGGCCATTACAGCTTGGCACTCGTAACTAATAAAGCTGGCCATTACAGCGTGGCAAAGAAAAGCAAAATATTATTATTAACCCGAGTCTAGAGTATCGTCAATATACCAATTTGTATTTATATAAACATATATATTTTATATATGTTTATTAATGTTATATTATTATTATCAAGTCTGTACGTTAATCGTATTATATATATAATCTTTATAATTATAATACTCCTCTCCGCGTTATATTGAACCGGGTTCTATCCTAGTGCTGACCGAGTCACTGAGTCGACTCGGTTAAGACTCGTGTCCGTTACTCGATTAATGGTGCCTCGCAATCAATATAATCAATATATTAGTAACGATTATAAGATTGTAACCAATTAATCTAACAGAACCATATTACCCAACAAGTAACCGGATCTTACCGAGCTATTATCGGGGCTTAATCGGAGATTAATCAGGAGTTGTATCCAACCGAGTATCGAACCCGTACTTCGTATTCAATACCTTGTAACAATAACACAAGAGATATTAGTTATCAAGGGACTATATATCTTAATACTCCAATTGATAACCAAGTCTTTCATATTAAATACCATATACACACACCATCGGTTAGGTGTATTAGTAATTGGATACCAAAGAGTTCTTAAAGAGAGTTGTCAAAAGCAATAAGAGCATGATTGGACATCCGATTACTAAGCAAGTTGACCCCACACCTTAGTATAATCGGTGGTCCATTGATTACAAAATAACAATAGAAGCAAGGCTCGATATTCTTAAAACATAACAAACTCAAGACGATGGTTCAATGATTTATAACAAGAACAAGAGAAGGATTATTATCGGAACTCGACTAGCGATTCAAGGTATAGATTCAAGGGGTTCCATTCAGTAATTCATCAAGACCATAACAACCCACCTGAGGTCAACCGATTACACAATATAATCGACAATTAATAAGGTACTGTTAAGAGATGCAATTAACAATAACACTTGATGGATAATAACGGGTTATCAATGACGAACGATCAAGAACAAAGTATGGATTATGAACCGATGGGTTTGTTAATTTGATGACTCGGGTTCTTAACAGAAACAAGATGGGTATTCGGTGGATGATTATCGGTAATACTCAAAGCAGTGCGAAGATGATAATGATTCGATGAGAACTATAATACTTACCGGAGGAGAAGGCGAAGGAGGCGATGTTCCGGCAGTGGTGACCGGCAGCAGCGGAGGCGGCAGCGGCCGCCATGGCTGTCCGGTGGCTGCCTTGTATCGGACACACACATGTGTGTGTGGTTCTGTTTGTGCAGGGAACAAACCGAGTAAGAGGACCAAGGTTTATATAACCTTAATTAGAATAGAAGGGTGTTTGGGAACTTGGTTAAGGGGTTGATACTAGGTTGTTTGGCTGCGAGTTTAAGGTCAATAAAGAAGTGTTTGGCTTCGAACTTAGGAATAGAATTGGGAGCGTTTGGGTACGATCTTGACAATAATTAAATATTGAGCGTTTGACGCTAATTTAATCGACCGAATGAAATGTCTGATCGTGAGATTCGAACCGGCGTCTATTATAATAATAATATAATTGGGTAATCGGGTCGTACCCGACCTGTTTGCGAGACCCGTAACACCTCGGGGTGTTACACTCTCCCCCCCTTAGGAAATTTCGTCCCCGAAATTTGAGTGATCTTGTCGATTACACCCTTAATCAATGAGAAAATAACCAATTCAAACCAATATACTTGTCAACGAGACATAATCCATTCTATTGGTTTGCGAGGAAGTTGATTGGATATCAATCTAATGATATAACTGATTAGAAATGTCAATCCGTATGACTACATCTTGACCATATTTCTAATTACGTTTTAACCTTTCTTGCTATAGTCATATTAATTCAGATACATAGATTATCTGTATTCTGATACAACTATTAAAGGTCTTCAAGCTAGATCGATATTTTCTATAATATTCTTCTTATCTTGTTCTCATCAGATTGAGAATTAGACTGAATATTATTTTATATCAAGAGAATTATATCTGTTTGGAGGTTCTGGTTATGTTCATGGATTCACGAACTTCCATCAAACATCACACTCATCTCAAACCGATTTGATTTATTTATCACTTGATATTCGGATTTATATATATATATATACAATGATTGATTCTATTTAGTTCTCAAGAGATAGATACGGAAGTCCCTATCTATTCATTGTTAATTTGATCTGAATAGGGTCCGCGCTACTACCTCTTTGATGCGAACGTTAGAATTTACTATCATTGTATTTCCGATTTAGAGAGTAGAAACGATTTCTGATAGATACCGGATTATTTCTTAGATCATCAGGTGATACTTCTCTGCGTCTGAAAGGTGTGGAAAAAGACTAATCCATTTGCTAGATTACCCAGTTTCAACTTCTCTTTTTTTTTAGAGAGATGAAAGGAATCCGCATTGACGAGTTCTTTAAGAAAGATTCTTGAATTATATTCTAATTCATATTTCTTTGATAATGGTTTAACTATCGTTGAATTCTTATCATTTTTCTTTCATTATCTTGACCTACTGGAATAGGTCTTGAAGATTTTTCTTTTATCGTCGATAATAGTCTTACTGACTATTTCATTTATGATTGACTGCATCGCATCTCGATACATATTCTTTGACCTTTTGTATTATTGTGAATGAGGTCTTTCACAATTCTACAGTCAATTTATATGTAATTTTTCTTGAAAATCTTTGAATCTTCTGGTAACAGTCGTTGTTACGATTCTTTGACTTTCAAATTCTAGTAAGGATGCATTATTCATTCTTTTTCAAAAACATGATTATCATTTGGATCTATTGCATTAAGTATTTCTGCAATTATTCCTTCTTGATATCACTTCGAGATAATTCGATAGCGCTCTCGATAAAAATATATAATTTTTTTTAAAAAATATTCTTTATAAAATTCCCGCCGTTCTTCTTACGACTTGTATTTATTATCTGGTAATTTCTATTTATTTCTTTTGGCTTATCGGATGCCCTCTGATATTCCCTGGCATTTCTTGATGCCTTTCTATTTTTCAGACATATCGGATGTCTTTCTAATTTATAATTTCTTTTATTTCTTGGTTTATTTATATTCTTTTATATCCAAGCGAACACTGATAATCATTTATAGCAGACAATATAAATTTATTATTTCTATAATATATCTTGCTTCGAATGATTCTTTCTGATTTATATATTCGATTATAGTCTATAGTCTGGGTATCTGGGAACACATACTGATAGACTTATATATGTAGGCAATATATCATATCTTGTTAATCCATCTTATTATAAGCGAGGCTTATTTCATCGGATATTCGTGTAGATATTTCTTGCCAGAACAGTGATTTCTTTATAATAACTCTCACATGCCATTTCTTGGAACGGGAATTTCATCCTTGTTTGGCCAGAGAGTTTCACTGGAAAAATGAGCATAATTCTATTCATTTTTCGTTTTCACTTTGATTATACCTTGTGAATCTCTACGTGATTCCACTTGGTATTTCTCGTATTTCTTTATATTTTGTATAATTAATTTTCTTTTTAATAATTCACTGGATTCCACCATTTCCGGTTTCTGAATCCATATAGATTTCTATTTGTTATATTTTCGAGATTTAATAATTCTTTCATCACTTCTTATTCATAATTTTCAACTTGGTAACACTTGACCGGTTTACCAGTTTAATCATATTTGAACTTTTGTGAGTTCTTATACCGAAGTGACTGCGAAGATTCTTTCATGGTATCACATATCCCTATCAAGATAACTTGGTGACAATGTCCAGATATACCTTCCGTAAGGGTCCGGATATCTTTTTGTCACAGGGATATATGATTTTTACATTTTGGTTGGCAATCAAAAATCAATATACTGATTTCTTCGTTTTCATAGAATTTAACCTATCGATGGTTTCATTCTGCAAACGTATTCTTAGTCGTGTTTCTTGAAGAAATTCCGACTAGATTGCCAGTTTTGTGGTCATATTCTCCACATACGATACGCTGATAATTCGGATTTACATTTCTTCTTATTATTTATTCTTATTCTTATTATTTCTTTTAATATGTTTGTGACGCAAACAAACTGTGATCTTGATAAATTCCTACTCGAATGTTCCTGTGCCTGTGACATTCATAATTATGTCGCGATCATAATTACTATTTCACCTCACCTAACATTCCAGTATTTGTTTATCTTAGTCACAATTGGTATGTGTCCTTCACATATTATTCTGATATTTTGTTCTTTATTTTCTCTTGGATTCTAAATTATATTATTCGGGAATAGAATATGTTGATCTGAGTCTAACGAAATAGACTATCAATCGTTCGGGAATTTGATCGCATCAAGGAACATTCAATATAATATCCCAATCTTTTTATCTTTCTGACTTGTTCGAGTCATAGAATTAAGATGGTATTTATATTGTCGCATAATCGAGTGAATAAGAGTTCGGTTTCGATAGATCCAAGTTATTGCTGTCACGAGAATTCGAGATGGTAATATTTCCAATCAGAATATTATTTAAATTCTAGAAATAATCGAGGATAATGAGATATAACTGAGATTTCGATATATGTGCTCAAAGATAGATTTAACTTACATACGGAATATATATAATATTCATCGTTTTATATCAGAATAATGTCGAGAAATTATACAATCGAACATAGATATAAAATTATACTTGAAAAGACTCTTGGTATATATATATATATATATATATATATATATATATATACGAATACTGATTTGATTCAATATTTTCACAAAAATGTCACTATATGTGGAACAAAATTACGTTCTAGTAAAATAATATAACTGTGATTCTATATATTTTGAAATAAAACTTTTAAGAAGATTTATAATAACAATATTCGTTCGAGTTATAAAACGGTATCTACTTTTGAAAATAATAACGAATCAAAAGAGTCAGATTAAAAATCTTTTCATAGTATCGAAATTCTTTAAATAACAACTTTTCTTATTACCGTTTATAAAATAAAATAGGTTTCTCAAAGTATTAAAGTCGAAATTTTTAAGATTAAACGAATAACTTTTTGGATAAAATATATGATAAATTCAAGAAATTTTTAATAACATAAGGAATATTAATATTTGGTTTAATAAAAAGAAAATTAATAAATTTTCTTAATTTTATAAATTTGAATACATCTTCTATTTAAAACTGAAAATGGAAGGGTACTTATATACTTTTACTCAAAATTGAAATATTGGATTAGTATAAAAATAATAATAACCGAGAATAAACCCAATAGACTTTCTAATTATACTAAAAATATTTATAATATTTTAAATAATTCGCAAAATATATCTGATCTTGATTAAATAATCGAGGGGAAATTCTTTAGAAACATAATATTCGTATGTCTCTAGCATATCGAGATTTATAAAATTTCGAGATTTACGAGATAAAATAATATTTCTGGAAACTTGATCACAGGAATGTTCAAGTCGGAGCATAATATTGGTAATTCTATTTATATTTACTGGAATAACCATAAGGTTAATGATCTGGATATAGAATGATTCGATAATTTATACGAAATTATTGGAATATATGACGAGCGATTATAAATCAGCAAATTTTTCTAGAGAATGAAATACGGTTTCTAATTCTCGTGTAAGCTGATCAGATTATCGAGGAATAAATTTTTTTTTTGTAATTTTATATCCATTTATATACTTTCTCATGGCCTTTATATCCTGTAAGATTTCCCAGAAATTAAACGTGTATATAAATTCACAATTTTTGTACAGAATTGTCAATTTATCCCACAAAATCATTCTAGTAATATCTCTTAGTGGATTTGTTCTGATTTCTATTATCGTTATGGTTCACCAACTTTATAATGGTTTGGCATTTTAGGTAACCAAAAATTTTTCTATCTATTATTCTTTCTAATATTCCTGATATAACTTATATCTTTCTAAACAAAAATTCTTTTAAATGATATTGTCGTAGATCCTGGATTGGTAAATACTTCAAGACTATCATTAAAAGATTTCGAGACTATCAATAAGCTCTTCTCTGATACCCACTGTAACGACCCGGTCAGTCGGTTACGGGTTGTCGGGTCGGGTATTAGAGTTGCACAGCGGATTCGGATCGTGATAGTCTTGACCTTTCCAGGATCCACGTCATCGCTATCTGATTGGTTACCTGAACACATGCCAAAAATAGTTTCTGTCAACATAAAGTTTGTGACGTCGTGTATTTTATAAACAGAATGGCCAGTTCTATCTTTTGTATTTCTTTAAATAATTCTTTTAAATAAACATGCTTTACAATTCTATTGGGGAAGATTCTATTAAATCAATTCTATTTTATATCAATTCTATTATATCGATTATATTCTATTATTGCCATTCCTTATCGATTGGACCACTCTGCTTGTGGTAACTTGCTTATAACTACCCTCTAGTTGGGTAAACATGGTTCCTGTCCTCTCCTGGAACAAGAATGGTTCCTGCCCATTTACCTGAGCAAGAGAAGGATATGGCGATACCGTCCAGTACTGTCCTCGTTGTTTCTATTGTCCCCATATTCATTCTATTATTCTTTATAACATTTCTATTATGTAAAGCATTTCTAGGTTTTCTAAGTGACATGTATTCCCCCAAAACATTAATAAAACAGTAAAAGTGGGGAGTTCACGATACTCACAGGTTTGCGTTTATCTTCTGCTTAATCTCTCATTATAATTATATTTCATATATATATATATTGATACGTTTTACGCGTGAGACTTGATAAATTGTAATACTTAGGATATATATATTATATATACATTTATACATATACAACTTGATAGATATCAGATAGTCCTAAACTCGGGGTTCATTATTGATAGCTATTATATGAGACAAGACCCGGACATCCTACATCTAGCTGGCCATTATAGCTTGGCACTCATAACTAATAAAGCTGGCCATTACAGCTTGGCAAAGAAAAGGAAAATATTATTATTAACCCGAGTCTAAAGTATCGTCAATATACCAATTTGTATTTATATAAACATATATATTTTATATATGTTTATTAATGTTATATTATTATTATCAAGTCCGTACGTTAATCGTATTATATATATAATCTTTATAATTATAATACTCCTCTCCGCGTTATATTGAACCGGGTTCTATCCTAGTGCTGACCGAGTCACTGAGTCGACTCGGTTAAGACTCGTGTCCGTTACTCGATTAATGGTACCTCGCAATCAATATAATCAATATATTAGTAACGATTATAAGATTGTAACCAATTAATCTAACAGAACCATATTACCCAACAAGTAACCGGATCTTACCGAGCTATTATCGGGGCTTAATCGGAGATTAATCAGGAGTTGTATCCAGCCGAGTATCGAACCCGTACTTCGTATTCAATACCTTGTAACAATAACACAAGAGATATTAGTTATCAAGGGACTATATATCTTAATACTCCAATTGATAACCAAGTCTTTCATATTAAATACCATATACACACACCATCGGTTAGGTGTATTAGTAATTGGATGCCAAAGAGTTCTTAAAGAGAGTTGTCAAAAGCAATAAGAGCATGATTGGACATCCGATTACTAAGCAAGTTGACCCCACACCTTAGTATAATCGGTGGTCCATTGATTACAACATAACAACAGAAGCAAGGCTCGATATTCTTAAAACATAACAAACTCAAGACGATGGTTCAATGATTTATAACAAGAACAAGAGAAGGATTATTATCGGAACTCGACTAGCGATTCAAGGTATAGATTCAAGGGGTTCCATTCAGTAATTCATCAAGACCATAACAACCCACTTGAGGTCAACCGATTACACAATATAATCGACAATTAATAAGGTTCTGTAAAGAGATGCAATTAACAATAACACTTGATGGATAATAATGGGTTATCAATGACGAACGATCAAGAACAAGGTATGGATTATGAACCGATGGGTTTGTTAATTTGATGACTCGGGTTCTTAACAGAAACAAGATGGGTATTCGGTGGATGATTATCGGTAATACTCAAAGCAGTGCGAAGATGATAATGATTCGATGAGAACTATAATACTTACCGGAGGAGAAGGCGAAGGAGGCGATGTTCCGGCAGTGGTGACCGGCAGCAGCGGAGGCGGCAGCGGCCGCCATGGCTGTCCGGTGGCTGCCTTGTATCGGACACACACATGTGTGTGTGGTTCTGTTTGTGCAGGGAACAAACCGAGTAAGAGGACCAAGGTTTATATAACCTTAATTAGAATAGAAGGGTGTTTGGGAACTTGGTTAAGGGGTTGATACTAGGTTGTTTGGCTGCGAGTTTAAGGTCAATAAAGAAGTGTTTGGCTGCGAACTTAGGAATAGAATTGGGAGCGTTTGGGTACGATCTTGACAATAATTAAATATTGAGCGTTTGACGCTAATTTAATCGACCGAATGAAATGTCTGATCGTGAGATTCGAACCGGCGTCTATTATAATAATAATATAATTGGGTAATCGGGTCGTACCCGACCTGTTTGCGAGACCCGTAACACCTCGGGGTGTTACAAAAATGAACATTTAAAATGGGACGGGGTGAGTATTTTATTAATATACACAGTGTTCAATTCCATGGGATTTAAACATATTTGAATTGAAAATTTTGAGTTGAATTTGATATTCATGAACTCAAAAAAGTTACGTTCTTTTCTAAAGGGGGAACTTTCACCTTTCTATGTTAAAAGTTAAAGGGGGTGAAAATTATTTTCTTTAGATACGTGGTACAAATTAGATGTAAATTTGTTTTGATATCTTGAAGTTTTTGGTTATTGTGTTCGATTAGTCCCTGAGCATCTAGCAACTTGTTAAGTGCGTTGGTTTTCCCGTGTTTGAAATGCAAGCTTATTTGTTCAAAAAAGATAAATGTTTGGTTGGTCTCTTTACTTTCTAGAGCTTGACACGTCGATCCTCAGGATTTAATAATTCCACTTAGTTTATAAAAATTACTCAAAAAATAATTAATACACTAGGTGAAATCCCGTGTGAAAACACGAGAAAACCAAATCGTACTTTAAGGCCTGTTTACTAAAACCAACATTAAGAAGGCAATTGTCTGCTGTACAGAAAACTTGTTTAGTAGCATCTGTTTCTTTCTTTAAAATAATTACTTTAAGGTCTATTTACTAAAACCAACATTAAAAAGCCAATCGTCTGCTGTAAAGAAAACCTGTTTAGTAGCATCTGTTTCTTTCTTTAAAACAATTACTACCCAAAATATAGAAAAACATAAACAGACCAACTGTTATGCTCTGTTTAGTAAACACCAAATTAAAGAGTCAATCTACTGTTAAAACAAAACTGTATTTCGTAACGTCTGTTCCTTTCACGATACCAGTTAATAATGCTGATCAGATGTTTAATGTGGGATCTTACAATAGACGCGTTTTGGCCAGTCCTTCGGGGGTGAGACCAATGCAAAACCGTGAGCTGCGGCGAAGCGGACAATATCATGGTACGGGTTACCTTAGGCTGTTATAGTTGGTATTAGATCCAGGGCTCAGATCGGTGTGCCAGTTGTGCCCGCGAGGACGTTGGGCTCCCTAAGGGGGGTGGATTGTAAGATCCCACATCGGTTGAGAAGGAGAACAAACACTTCCTTATAAGGGGTGAGGGAACCTTCTCTATCAGACGCGTTTTGGCCAATCCTTCTGGGTGAGACCAATGCAAAACCGTGAGCTGCGGCAAAGCGGACAATATCGTGGTACGGGTTATCTTGGGCTGGTACATATAAGGACTTAAAGGTCACATTAAAATCTTAAACTTGGATAAATACTGAAATATGTTTTTTAAAATTTAAATTTACTGCAACTCAAATAACCATCTGTTGATTTATATGCAAATAATGTATTTACTTAATTAAAATATTAATTACATTCAATAAGTTCTACTTATATTTAAAGATATACTTATTTCATCTAAATATATTGTCAAAATTCAAATTTAAGGATTAAACTTTTGAAATTTAGTTTTGATATTTAATTTAATTTTTTTTCAATTTGAATCATATATTTATTTTAATCTTTAATAATAAAATTGTATAGATTGACAGTTGTTTGATAACCGCTGTTTATCATTCAACAGATGTCGTAAAACAAACTATATACAATAAAATCAGTATATTTTTTCAAGTAGCATTAATTACAGCCGTATTTTGCAAGTTTCCATCTAGATTCTTGAACTGTAGAGTAATCATGCTAGCGTTTTAGGGCTATTGACTGCGAGTAATAATCATTACCTTGAAACTCGAATTTTGAAGTGGTTCTATATTTTTTACTTATGTTTATTTATCAGAAATTAATATATAGATATTTGTATTGATTAAAAAATAACAATAAATTAACTTAAGTATGAGGAATGTAAAAGTTATCAATGTTTGTTTATAAATTGTGTTTTGTGAAATAAATGTTTTCATCATCTATTTAATTTATGTTTGATTTTCTCTATGTTTGTTTAAAATTCAATATAATATAAACAACATAATATCTATTAAAATATATAAAAGAATTGAACGTTGCTGGCGTGGCATGCAATGGTGGCTTCAAGTAACCTCTCCATGAAACTGTCACGTGGCATCATAATTGAAAGATTTTAATGTTTTTGAATTATTTTGATTTTTTAATACAAAAAAAAAAAGATAAAACCCTAAATTTATCTCACCGTCTCTCTCTCAATTCTCAATCATTCTTCCCTTTTTCCTTTACAATACTCTCTCTCTCTCATGTTCCTTTAACCTAACGACGATGGTATCCTTTTTGATTGTTCTGTAAGTTATCCTTCACGTCATAGTTTGTTCCATGTTTCATCTGCTTCTTTTATCATCATCTAACTTTTTCGTGTTTTTTGTTTTAATGTCGTTTGACTTGCTCTGGATCTGTTAATAGCTTCATCTTATAGCAGGAATTAGCTTTATCTTCGTGAAGTTTTCTGCTTTCCGATTCACACAAGTAACTTGCATTTTTTACATTTTTAGTGATTCAGTGCTTTGATGTATGGTAAGAATAAATTGATTTGTAGATGCACGAAGTGCGACTAGTGATTGAATCTACAAGTTAACATATGTTAAAAGTTGCTGATGGATTGAAAGTGGAACAGATGTGGGCGAATGTAGAGAATAGTGGGCGAAGGTAGAAGCTTTGGGGCGAAGGTAGATGGAACCTGATCAGAAGAACACATTCGTACCAAATAGTGGGCGAATGTGGAAGAAGTCCACATTCGACCATCTATACTAGGCGAATGTGCAGACACTATAAATAGAATTTGTGTGTTTTTGAGTTATAGGGAGTTTTAGTTGAAGTGTGTGTTGTGTTCAGGTTCTAGGTGATTTTGTGAAAGTGTCTGGACTGAATAGATTAATTAGGAAGCCTATTGTAACAAGTTTTTATGAATGTTAATCTATGAAAAAGCTTTGAAAATGATGTTTACTGTGTTTCGATCCGAGTTTTATCAGTTTGTTCATAACTAGGGTTTCCGCACCTGGTTTTGTTACTTGTATGATCAATTAATCCTGTTTCATCTAAAATCTTTCAATCACAAAGTGGTATCAGAGCCATAAGGATCATACAACAACAAATTTGATAAACTCAGAGCTGATTTGGACATGAATTTGATCAAAATACGTCTATTTTTGACTAAAAATGGTTTTTGAGTGTTTTTGATTGATTTAGAGTTGAATTTGTGGATAAAATCTAAAATTCCAAGAATTAAAGTTGTTCCAAATAAATTTCCGAATCAAAACCTGATAAAGATCATTCAAATCCATAAACTTTTGAAAATCAGAGATCAAAATAACCGTTTTTCAAAGTGTAACCGTTTTTCAGATCTGAAATGGGCGAATCTGGAATGTTGTGGGCGAACCTGACATAGAGTGGGCGAACGTGTGAGTTTTCTGGTCGAACGTAGCTATTTTCTGGGCGAACCTGGAAATTTTTGTTTGAATTTTTCACTTTCGGGTAAGATTTTCCACATTCGATTCGTCGGGCGGGCGAAAGTGGAAATATACTGGTCGAACCTGAAGCGTTTTGGGCGAAAGTGAAAAGGGTGTTTACAGATTTTACATTCTGGTGAATTTTTACATTTGGGTGTATTCTTTTTGGGCGAACTTGGACAAAAAGGGACGAAAGTAAAGATAAAAGGGGCGAACCTAGAACAGTGTTTTTGGAAAATTTTCTAAGTGTTGGATTTTTCGAAGTTCGTGAATATAATGTGGAATTTTCCGACTACCTCGAGACCAGCAACGACACAACCACAACAGCAAGTGATGGACCCATGGACAGTGGCAGCACAAAAGACGAGCACACAGTCTTCGCAACCGATCAACTATATCGCGATGACTAGCTCGATGCCTCAAAGTGTGACACCTCCAGCACCACAACCTGACTACTGGGGAGTAGCAGCAGCGGTGGTAAATACTCAAACCACAAATGCTATTTCCACACTGATTAATGACTTATCTTCAGGTAGCGGGAATCGGCCACCGAAGCTCATGGAGATGCAAGAATACAATCAGTGGCAGAAAAAGTTCAAGATTCACTTGGAAGGCATGGGAGTGGAGGGTGCAGAGGCATGGAGTATGATTGCTAGAGGTTACACAGCACCAGTTTTGGAGAACACAGGTGAACCAGTTCCATTGGAGAGTATGTCTGAGGAGGAGAAATAGAAGTTTGCTGTGGAGAAGAAAGCATATTCCCAGTTGACTCAGGCGATCACAAACGATCTGCTGCATCAGTTTGGGACATGCACTACATCTAAGCAACTGTGGGATGTACTTAAAATTAGGCATGATGGGAATGAGTAGACTAGAAGATTGAGGATGGAAGAGTTACGAAAGGAGTTTGAGAATTTTACTTATATTGGCAATGAAACTTTAAAAGAATTAACTCCTAGATATTGTCATTTGCTAACTGAATTGTCTAGTTGTGGTATACAGATTCCTATGACAGATTTGGTGGACAAGTTTGCAGATGCTCTACCACCATACTGGGATCAGCATGTGGAAGTTCTCAAGGAGAAGGATGCATATAAATTCTGGACTATTAATGAGTTCGTGCAGAAGCTGGAGAACAAAGAGCTTGAAGAGAAGAGGAAAGCTAAAAGATCACAGATTCCTCAGAATCCTAGCTTATATTTTGGAGGTACTTCAGTTCCAGTTAGTAACTCAAGTTCAGGGGGATTAGTGGCACCACATGTTGCTTGCATTTCCAATGTTATGGAATCACCAAAACCTACCATCAACTACATTGCACAAACCTCATCCTACTCACAACCATCATACCCACCACCACCACCACAACAACAATACAACAATTCTTACATTTCACCATTCTCACCAATGCAACAAGCAGCTTTCTATACTGTTAGTCAATCTCAACAACCACCTCAACAAACACAATACATGAACCCAATGAACCAAATTACTCAACCTAATCAACAACCAGTGGTTTTGGAGACTTCTAACTTGGGAAATGTGACGGTTGAAGTTGCTCAGCAACACATTGCACTAGTCTCTGCAATGGTTTCATCTTACAATGGGTTGGTTGCTAGTCAAATTGGGAACAACAATTTAACCAATGAAGACTATGCACAGATTGATAAGGAAGAGATGGAACTTATTGATATCCAGTGGGCTTTTGCGAGCATTATGAGAAGAGCAACGAAGTTTATTGAGAAGACAGGTAGAACTGATTTGGGAACTTCTCCTAATACAACCTACGGGTTCAACAAGGAGAAAGTTACTTGTTTTAACTGTGGAGGGAAAGGTCACTTTAAACGGGAATGCACCCAGCCACCAAAACAAGGTAATAGAAACCCTTTCAATGCATGCTACCAGAACCGTCAACAACAAAACCAAAACCAAGGTTCTTACCAAAACCAAAACAACTATCAAAACCAAAACAACTACCAAAACCGACAAAACAACTCTAACAACAACCAAAACAGACAACCAAACACACCAAACCAGACTCAAAACCAATCACCTAACAACACTAACCGAACAGTCATACCGATTACCACACCAAATGAGACACAACAGAACACCAATCAGAATCAAGCATTGATGATTCAACAGGATGAACGGTTTGATTGGTCGGGTTTGCAAATTGGGGTTGAGGAAATCACAACTGGTGGCAATGTGGCTTGTGTTGCACAACAGGTTGGAACTGAAGAGTCGGTGAAAGTTGATGAGAAGAAAGAAACTAAGGTTGAAGTTGATGTGTCTGAGGCTGAAATGGAAGTGGAAAATGAACCTGTTGAGGTTAAGGCTGAGGAAGCTAATTCTGGAGTGGTGATTGATACTGTTTCTGATGTTCCTGAGAAGTGTGAATCAGTTTACTCAGATTCAGACAGTGAATGGATGATGATATAGATCAGTTGCTAGCAGAAGCTGATTTTCTGAAGACGAGGAAGTCGTGCATTGCTGATGATGCTTTCACCAAGATTGACTATTCCAAGTTTTTCGCTGGAAAGGAAGCTCATTTTGCTTTGATGGCCATGACTGATCCGCCAAAACCTGTAAGTTCTGAGTGTAGCACTGATATTACTAGTGATAAATATTGTGGTACTTGTGATAGATTGACAGAGGAGAACAAAGAACTCCGTGTTCAACGTGATAGTGCTATCATGAACTGTCAATCTACTCGCAAAGAGTTGCATGCTTTCAACAAAGTATTAGATGGCTATAAAAAGGACATTTTCGACTTGAAAAATACTCTTTCATTAAAACAACTTGCAATTAATAACTACATTAATGAAATTGAAAATACTAAGTTGGAAATGGCCGCCATCAAATGCTTTGCTGAAAAAGTAAACAAAAAGTTGGAAAGTTATAAGCACATTGCTTACGTGGTAGACCACATCATTGATGATCAAACCACTAATTACAAGTCTGTGCCATCTCCGGTGCTTTTTAAAAACCATAATTGTCATCAAGTTACACCGGAGAGCTCGGTAAAATCAGACTGATCATCGGAAAATGAATCTAATACCTCAAGTATTGGTGATCCACATTCCGATGTGAGACCGATTTTAGGTTTGAACGATGAGGGTGTTACTGTGGAGAGTGCTGATTCAGACTCTGAGAGTGATGATACTGGTAATGTTCAAAATGTTAATGCATGTGAAATTCCAAAAGAAAATCACATCATTACCAATGAACCAGTGTCACGATCTCAACATGTGCATCCGATGGCAAATGCTCATCGTGAGAAAAAGTCTGAAAAGAATGTTGTTAAGAAAGAATTTGAGAAAAAGGATGTTAAGAATGAACCGTGTGACAAACCAGTCAAGGTGTTTTATCGGATGGAAGGATCCGATAAGATCATCTCTGACGAGGAATTTCCAATCAAAAATGCTAACTATGCTAAAATTGATAAAATCTGGCAAGAAAGTACCATTTGGTTCCCAAAACATGAGAGAACAAATGAAATTCCACCTGCCATTTTAAAGAAATTATTTTTGGATGTTCCTCAAGAACCAAAGGTTCATGTCACAGAGTTCATTAGACCCAAAAACAGAGCTAACGGTTTTCATGAGCCTGCTTACTCAAAAAGGCCACTCCCTGAGAGTTTGAGGAATCATCAGTATAATGATCAATATCATGTTCGATCATTTGCTCAACCGAATGCTCCAAATGTTTTTGAAGAGTACCGTGCATGTTTTAAATGCGGGGAGAGAGGGCATTTACTTGCTCAATGCCCATATGTAAGGCATAAAAGGCACGAAGTTGAAGTGAGGAATTCCATGAGGAAACCGATTGATCATTATGTTCCACCACACAGACGTGTTGTTCCTCAACAACAACAGTTTTACAATCAAAACAATTTTTATCAAAAGAGGAACAATCGTCCATTTCAATATGATCGCAGAAATCGGATTGCTATGGAACAATCATGGAGAAAACCAGTGGTGAACACAACAAATGATAGGCAAAAGGTTCCACTAAAACCGATTGTCAAGTCAAATGTTGGACCTAAGTCTGTTAAATCAGATAAGGTAACCAAGAAAGTTTCTTTTGCAAACAATGTTCAGAAACCGACTGAGAATCCAAAATCTCAGATTCGTATCTTAAAAAGATCTGAACAATCTTGGACACCCAATGGTTCTCCAGGAGCCTCAACTTCAAAATGCAATGAGAAAAAGGAAACTGTTTTGAATAATCCTAAAAAGATTGATCCAAAACAAAATGTTAATGAAAATGTTTCTTTGAAAGCTGATGTTCAAAGACCCAAGACTCAGGCTTGGGTCCCCCGAAAGAACTAACCGCTTTACTTGATGTGTGCAGGGAGCTTCAGCTGGCCCTATTAGCAGTCTTTGGATTGTTGATAGTGGAGCTTCAGGCCACATGACAGGGGATCTTGCGTTGCTGTTCGACGTGAAGAATATCAACGGTGGATATGTTGCATTCGAAGGAAATAAAGGTGGATATATTACTATGGAGGGGAGCGTGAGTAATGGAATAGTGAGCTTTGAGAGGATATCATATGTGAAGCAGATCGATTATAATCTGTTGAGCGTCAGTCAAATTTGTGATAAACAATTCACTGTGCATTTTGATGACAAATCCTGCTATATTCTCAAACCGGGTTTCAAAATTCCAAAGGAGTGGATAATGTTGAAGGCACCTCGCGTCAACAACCTCTATATTCTTGATATGTCCAAGGCGATGACATCACAGGGGCAAATAACATGTTTTCTATCCAAGGAGACCGAGAAGGAATCAATTATGTGGCACCGACGAATGGGGCACATTCATCTGAGAAAAATGAATCAACTTGTGAGAAATGGACTTGTCGATGGAGTAAATGTGAAACATTTCCATCTGAATGACAAGTGTGTGAGTTGTAAGAAAGGGAAGCAACACAGACAGTCCCACAAAGTGAATAAAGTTAACTCTGTTGAGATGCCACTTGAGCGATTGCACATGGATCTATTCGGACCGGTCAAGCGCAAAAGTCATCTTGGGGAGCTTTATTGTTTAGTTGTCACTGATGACTACTCAAGATTTTCATGGGTGATGTGTTTGCAGAATAAAAGTGACACCTTTAACAACTTGAAAGTTCTGTTCACTCGATTGGAGAATCTCTACAACTTGAAGATAAAGAGAATTTGGAATGATAATGGGACGGAGTTCAAAAATGCCAAGATGGATGAACTTTGTGAAAACAAAGGGATACATCATGAATATTCGGCTCCGTACACCCCACAACAGAACGGTGTTGCTGAACGAAAGAATAGGACTCTAATTGAAGCGGCTAGAACAATGCTCGCAGACTCAAATCTTCCGGTAATGTTCTGGAACGAGGCGATCTATGCAGCAAATTATACACTCAATCGGGTTCTAACAGTGAAGAAGTTTGGTAAAACATCTTATGAGCTGTTACACCGACAAAAGCCGAACTTAGAGTATCTAGAACCTTTTGGGGCACCATGCACGATGTTGAATCCAAGCGAAAAGTTTAGTCCTAAAGCTGAAGAGGGATACTTTGTTGGATATGCAACCCCGCTCAAAAGGGTATACAACAAGCGAACTCGTCGGGTGGAGGATTGGGCTAACGTGGAAGTTCAACGATATACTCAAAATGTGCAAGGCATGGGTCCTGATTGGATGTTTGATTACAAAGACTTCTTTGAATCATTCAATCTAGATAGCTTGGTTGAAGAAGCTGTTATCAGATTACTTTACGAGTGTGAAAACGCGGCGACTTCACCGTTGGTGCGTCCGATCACCGTGAACCCCCTACCAGCTTCTAATGATACCAATGCTCCTGTACAAGAGGAAGAAGTGTTTCAGGAGGCTTCTACTTCATTAGACTCTTCAGAATCTGAAGATGAAGAATTTGAAGAAGTCATTCTTGAGCATGCAGAAGAATCAGAGGCACCGCCAGTGAACCCAACTCCAACTCCAGATGTTGCTTCATCGTCTAACACGGGTCATGATCTGGATGCTGTAGAGAACTTGACTACTCAGACGGGAGTTACTGTACCTGAATATCCGGAATCTCGGATTCATCGTATTCACCCGTTGGAGCAAGTTATCGGTGATCCTGGAAGCAGTGTGATGACCAGAGGGCAGCTGCGAAGTGTTAACTCGCCAGAAAGTTTTGGTGCTTTATCATTATATGCCAAAATTCAACAATCTGGTAGTCAAAATGATTGGTCATTTGCGTGTTATGTGTCGCAGGTAGAGCCAAGGACATACAAGGACGCTTTGCGGGAGGACGCCTGGGTTGAAGCTATGCAGGAGGAGTTATTACAATTTCAGAAATTGGGAGTTTGGACGCTCACGGATTTGCCACCTGGAAGAAAGAAGATAGGAACTAAATGGGTGTTTAAGTGCAAGAAGGATGATCGTGGGGTTATTGTTCGTAACAAAGCCAGATTGGTCGTGCAGGGATTCTATCAAATCGAAGGGATTGATTATAATGAAATCTATGCACCTGTAGCACGCATTGAAGCAATACGGATGTTTCTTACGTTTGCTTCCTATAAGAAGTTCAAAGTGTATCAAATGGACGTCAAGAGCGCATTTCTGTACGGGAAAGTCAAGGAAGAGGTTTATGTCGGGCAGCCACCAGGCTTTGAGGACCCAATCCACCGGGATAAGGTCTACGTGCTTAACAAAGCTTTATATGGCTTGCACCAGGCTCCGAGACAGTGGTACGAGGAGCTAAGTACATACCTCATCACAAAAGGATTTAAGCGCGGACTCGTCGACTGCACCCTATTCACGAAGAAGTCAGGGGATGATTTGCTTCTGGTGCAGATTTACGTTGATGATATAATATTTGGTTCAACTAACGAGCTTTTATGCAGGGAGTTCGAAACTGTCATGCAGGAAAAGTTCGAGATGAGCGCAATGAGGGAGATGCAGTTTTTCCTAGGCTTGCAGGTGGACCAAAGACCCACGGGGATCTTCATTCACCAGACGAAATACGTATCCGAAGTCTTGAGCCGGTTCCAGATGGAGGATTCAAAGCCGATGGATACCCCGATTCAACCCAATCACGGGATTGGAGTGGACGCTAAGGGGGAGCTGACTGACCCATTTACATACAGAGCAATCATCGGATCTCTGATGTATTTGACGGCGTCTCGACCAGATATTATGTACGCAACGTGTCTCTGTGCCCGCTATCAATCGAAGCCGAAACAAAGTCATCTGACGGCGGTCAAGCGTATCCTTAGATATCTGAAGGGTTGTCCCTCAAAAGGACTTTGGTACCCTAATGATGATGATTTTGATTTTATTGCTTTTAGTGATGCAGATTGGGGCGGCTGTGACAAAGATAGCAAATCTACTACAGCTGGTTGCCAGTTTTTAGGGAGCAGGTTAGTCACCTGGCAATGTAAGAAGCAGACTTCGGTGGCGCTGTCTGTGAAGCCGAGTACATTGCAGCCTCGAGTTGCTGTTCGCAAGTGCTTTGGATCCAACAACAGATGGTGGATACTGTGACAACGAAGCCGCTATCGCATTAACTAAAAATACTGAAAATCATTCTAAGGCGAAACATATCCGGATCAAATACCATTTTATCCGTGATTGTTACGCTAAAGAATTGATTGATATGGTCAAAATCCATACTGACTACCAACGTGCAGATTTGTTTACAAAAGCTTTTGACAGATCCCGCTTTGAATATCTTTTAAAAGTAAACAACATAAAGGAAAAACAGGACTAATCGGCACCTCGGTTTATCACTTTTTAGTTTTATTATTTTTCTTATTTTTGCTAATTGGGAATTTCTCTTTGCTAATTGGGAATTTCTCTTTACTATCGTAATCCTCAAAGAAGTTGATGCTTTCGAGAGGATTGTTTAATCCTCAAAGAAGTTGATGCTTTCGAGTGGATTGTTTCAAATTTTCATTGTTTTTCAGAAAAATTAAAAACCCAAAAATATGTTCTTTATTTTAGGGGGAGCCATTTTATCAGAAAAACCAAAAACATTGAAAAATTCAAAAAGACCTAAAAATTAGAAAACCAAAAATGATTTCCTGGATAAAAAGAGGAAATGATAGTACATCAGTGGGGATCTGACACAGGCTAAAGAATTGTATAGTATAATGAGGCGTGTGTTGATTACGTGTGATATGCTGATAGGCTTCGTAGACGAAATATTGCGTGCATTAGTGATACAAACATAACGAACTACGCGTTCGTGGCTGAACACCTCATGGGCATATGGTCTTAGTACCGTAATTTCGTTTGATAGGATTGCCAAAATCTGAGGTTTCGGGTCGTTATGTTATGGTTATCCGGGATATTCTGATTAAACTTTTGTCGTATTGATTTACGGACCTAGTTTCATCAGAATATTTGCTAAAAGAGCTTAAATGCCAAAACCGAAAGTTACCGAATTGAGGAACTTTATGTTTTATTGATCAAAGATCATTATTACATCGTATCGATTTACTGATGCAAATCAGTGATTGATATCAGCCTCAACCTAGTGTATATGCACATGTTACTCTGCTGCATTCGTTTGCTGACCTGTACACCTCTGTGCTATATACTTGGTAACTTTTACGGATAACTCTGGCATAATCACGCGTTACGACGAAGCTTTGTGCAATTACTTGATACGGAGTATGTCGTGTGTGTGGGCACCACAACATGTTAGTCTAATACACCTAACTCGTATCATTTTAAAGCATTGCGTAATAGTCTGCATGTGAGCTTACGTGGACCACAATATCAGCAATTGCTGTGTCACATACTGTTTCTAATGATAATATTAAACAAACAGATCAACGTTGTGATCAGATTTCTCAGAAAACTGATATGATTCTCTTACCGGATATCACAAAATGTTTATTGCTTTCATTTACTTTGATGCATTTTACTTTAATTGTCAAAAAGATACAAAATCCAAAAAGATTTTAGGTGTGTTTTGATAAAATTTCAGAAAAACCAAAATTTTTGCATTTCTGTTTTATTTTTGATAACCGACGGTGCTTGATGGTCAATTTCTAAGATTTGATAACACCATCTGGGCTTTGTATCATTCAAAAAGTGAAAATATGAGTTTTTGAAGTTTAACAGATTGAAAAATGTTGAACGGGATTCGAATTCGTGATTTGGCAAAATTTTCGGAATTTTCAATTTCACATTCGCCCCTTAATTGGGTCGAATGTGGAAAAATCTTCACTTTCGGGCGTTTTAGAATGGGCGAATGTGGGAATTTAACCCACATTTCACTTTCGGGTGAAATATTTCACCTTTGGGTCATTTACTTGGACCGAATGTGGAACAAAACCACCTTCGACCATCAAAACGGGCGAACGTGACACTTATATATAAAACCAAACCAGGTTCGAACCCTCATTTATACTTTTTCAAATTTTTTCCTTCGATCCAAAGACTTGTTGCTGGTTTTATTTTGCCTTGTGCCTTTTATTCCTGAGTATTTACTGATCTTTTTAAGACCTATTTCACAGGTAATGGTGACCAAACAAGATCAGAATCAGTGTTTCTGTTCGACGGACTTAGGGTTTAGCATTTAGGGTCATAGAGTGGTTGTTAATGCTTATTCTTGATTGTGTTTTAGTTCACATCAGTTTTAGGGGGAGAATATTCAACGAATTAGGTTATAACATCTGTTTAGGTGGACAATTGATCGATTGAACATGTTAAAACCTAATTTCTTTTAAAAACTGATGTAAACTGATTAATAAGGACAATTGGTCATGCACGAGTGTTAATCGGCCCTATTAGAACACATTTCAATCAGATTTAGATGTTAAAAACATAGATGGAAAATTTTTGAAATTTAGGGTTTATCAGTTTTTCACTTTCGGTTCACCATAACGGGCGAAAGTGGAAAATATCGGACGAAAGAAGCATTTTATGGGCGAATGTGATTTTGAATCAACACATTTTCACATTCGACCAGAATTTCTCACTTTCGTACCATAAAACTGACATTCGAACCAATTAAAATGGGCGAATGTGGAATCTGAAAATCTTAAAATTTTTAAATTTTTATCGTTTTCGTATTTTGACGTATTTTTCTGATTTTGATGTGCGTATGGCTGAGCAAACTGAGAATATTGAGACTCAAGTAGAGAATGTCATTCCAGATCCTGTTCAGGAGGCTGAAGCATCAGTTGCAAGCAGTTGGCCATTCGAAAGATCTCATAACTGTTGTGCATATCTTGGTGACGTGGAGAAGAATACAGAGTTCACTGGGATTATTGAGTTCTTAAAGAGGAGCAGGATTGTGCATGCTTTAGCTACACCGACTATTATCTACAAAGACATTGTTGAAGATTTTTACAAGAATGCGAAGTACGATTTCTGGGAGAATCAGACGATTATAAAGAGCAAGATACAGGGAATGGAGATGTTCTTGACGGAGTCTGATATTAGAGAAGCACTTCAGATTAAGTTTGAAGTAAGTGAAGATCCCAGAGAATTTTCATGGACTGAATAGAAAGCCTGCTTCCTGAGGATGAAGTACAAAGGACCGATCACTGATGGTTCTATGCACAAAGGAAAGCTGAGTGTGCAGTTCAAATACTTTGCACATGTCATAATTCACGTGTTTGGATGTGTGAGCGGTGGATATGACGTAATGAGGAGAAGTTTAAGCTCATTGATGGTTGCGTTGACTCTCAACAAACCATTCAATGTGTCTGGGATGATATTGGATCATATGCTGGAAATGCTTAAGGGTTTGAAGAAGAAACAATTCATGTTATACCCGAGATTTCTGATGATGATTTTTGACCACAAATATCCTGAATTGAAGAAGGATCCAACCATGGTTATTGGTCAAGATCACATGAACATCCGTACTTTGGTGAGGATGAAAGGATACAAGGGTGTGCCTGATGAAGATAAGCCACCATACAGGAGATTGTTTGGAGCTCTAGCTAAACAGGATTACACTGATCCTGGAAAGAACAAAGCTAGACATACTGAGAGTGATTCAGACAATGACGATCCTTTAGTGTATGCTGATGCAAACACTAAGAGGAAGAGGCAGGTTGTCAATCCTGGAGCCAAAGGGAAGGGCAAGGGAAAGATAGACCAGGGGAGTTCTAAGCAACAGGTGGTGAGAAAGAAAACTACTGCTAAGAAGGGAACGAGTTTGATTGATGAAGATTCTGTTGATTCAGAAGAAACTGAGGTAGATGAACAGTGGGATTCGGATGAAGAAGGAGTTAGGACCACCAAACGTAAGGCCACTATGGTTGGTGAGTCTGAATCTCTTAACCAGTCTATTGAGGAAGCACAACAGAAGAAAAAGTCTGTTGATGTTGAAGAAGGAAGTTTAGGTGTTGATATGGATGAATTGAATGCTGGAGAGACTGTTGTAGTGAATTTGCCGAAACAGAAGCATAAATCAATGGCAAAGAAGTCAAGCACTAAACAGTTAAGGGAGAAGGAGATTGCCCAGCTGATGAAAGGAAAAAGATTACCCGATGCTGGTACATCATCAAAGCTGTCTTCACCAGTAACAAAGAAGCAGAAAAAGACAAAAGAGGCTGAGACATTACCAGTTGATCAGTTTAATGTTGCTCTGGATAATGTTTTGGATATGTTCAGGAAGCCTCAAAAGGAGAAAGCTAAAAAAGTTGAGCCATCCAAATCTAAGAAAGTCACTGTTGCTGATGATGTGATGAAGCAAGTGAACAAAAAGATGGATGAGATGATGAAAATGATTGTAGCTCAACAAGCTGAGATTGCTAAGTTTAAGCAAAATGAGGAGAAAATGCTTCAGATAGTGGTGGCTTCAAAGAACAATCAAGATGAGATTGAACAGAAAGTAAAGAAGCTTAAAGATGATAATAAGAAGCTTGAAGGAAAATATTCAAAGAACAGAAGCATGATAAAGGTGATCAAAGAGGATAACAAAGAACTAAAGGCTGAAAACAAACGCCTTAGTGATTTGTTAGACAGTTTGTATAATGAAGCACCCAAGCTGAAAGAAGGTGAAGAAGATAAGGAAAAAGAAGAAGAACAGGTAGACTTTGAGCCTTCGGATTCTGAGAAAGAAAAAGATGATGATGAGGAAGATGATGAGTCTGAGGAAAGTGATGATGAGGGGAGTAAGAAAAGTGATAAAGAAGATGATGATGATGCTGAAGGGTCTGGGAGTAAGAATGATGATGATAGTAGTGATAGTAGTGATGATGAAGGGGGAGATGATACAAGCAAGTTTACTTTCGAGAAGAGAACACCAAAGAAGAAGGATGCTGGAGAATCAAGTTCCAAAAAGAAGAAAGGTGGGAATACGGATTCAGATGAAAGTATCTTTTGGAACGAGAAGGTGAGATATCTGAGTGATGACGCGAAGAAGGTTTATAGAGACATGTTAGAGAAAAGAGAATGGACGATAGAGTTCACAGGTCGTTTTGCTGAGATATTCCAGACTGATGACATGAGATATGAACTGGAGTATAACGATCCTGATCTAGAAGAAGGTGAAGTACCTGCTACTGTGGCTAAAGAAATTCTTGATGGTCTTGCACAGAGAATAGGGAAATCATTTGAGGAGTTTGTAATGGATGAGTCGATTCCAAATATTTCTGAAAAGGATATTGGAAATCACTCAGATGATAAGAATACTCCAGAAATGGATGAAGTGGAGATTGAAGATATTACACATGAGGAATATCCACAATACTTCAGACAGAGTGATGAAAATGTGATATTTCCTGACTTCACTGAGATTCCAAACACGTCAGCTAAGAAGAAAGCAAAGAAAAGAAGTGAAGAGTTTGTGGAGAAGGTGTTTGGAGCTGATAAGCAACAATCTTCAAGTCAATCTGATGAATTGAAGACATATTTGCAGAAGTTGAAGGAGATGGATGAGAACCGACCTAAGCCTGAAGCTCAAGGAAGTTTCTATAGATTTCACAATGCTAAATTCAAAGGCAGAGCTCTCGGGTGGACTTATTTGAGTAGACTGAAGTGTTTAGCTGCCAAATGGGAATCAGGAATTCTGTACTTCTACAGATTCATTGATTTGCTAACTCTACCGTACTGGGCGGTCAGAGATCTTTGCAGATTCCCAATGTCTGGAGCTTCAGTGAATAATACACATGTCGGTTGGTGTGCAGACAAGTTAGTGTGGGAGAGTAGAACAAAGTGGAACAGATTCAAGCCTCAATATCCCAGAAGGAAAGTGCATAGGGATATTGATTCTAGAACTGGTCTGAAGAGGGTAACTTTGATCTACAAAGCACCTGAAGTGATGAGAAAGATACCTTTGATGCCTATGCCACAACATTTCAGTGCTGACTTTATATTTTGGTACTATGATTGGAGAAAGGCTGAAGCTGTGATTGTTTTGAGAGATGGGAAGGACAAATACAAGCATGTTCATGTATTTGATCCTATGTGGTTGATTAACTGTACCTTCGAAGACATCATCATGCTTTTCTACAATCCGATTCATCATGAGCCTAACGATGCTGAACAAGCAAAGAAGTATACTCAAGTTGTAGGAGTTTGTTTTGCGTATGACATAAACTCGGGGAGCAACTTGGATACTAAGCTTGGTAAAATGGTGAAGATGGCTAATGTGTCGAAACCAGTGAAAAGAAAGTTGGAGCCGGAAATGACTAAAGAGCAAAAGAAACAGCTCAGAATTTATTTGTTGAACAAGGCAATGGACGAAGATAGAAAACGATCCAATCAATAGTCGAGGGGGAGTTTGTAGATGCACGAAGTGCGACTAGTGATTGAATCTACAAGTTAACATATGTTAAAAGTTGCTGATGGATTGAAAGTGGAACAGATGTGGGCGAATGAAGAGAATAGTGGGCGAAGGTAGAAGCTTTGGGGCGAAGGTAGATGGAACCTGATCAGAAGAACACATTCGTACCAAATAGTGGGCGAATGTGGAAGAAGTCCACATTCGACCATCTATACTGGGCGAATGTGCAGACACTATAAATAGAATATTTGTGTTTTTGAGTTATAGGGAGTTTTAGTTGAAGTGTGTGTTGTGTTCAGGTTCTAGGTGATTTTGTGAAAGTGTCTGGACTGAATAGATTAACTAGGAAGCCTATTGTAACAAGTTTTTATGAATGTTAATCTATGAAAAAGCTTTGAAAATGATGTTTACTGTGTTTCGATCCGAGTTTTATCAGTTTGTTCATAACTAGGGTTTCCGCACCTGGTTTTGTTACTTGTATGATCAATTAATCCTGTTTCATCTAAAATCTTTCAATCACATGATTTTAGGGGTTTAAGGAATCTACTTTCCTTTTTTATTTTATTTTTAAATTGTTATTAGGGTTTGTATTTATTTTGATTATTTGTGTTTGTTGTGTGTATAATGATTAAAAGTTCCCGATAACTGAATTGTCGCACTGTGTATACAAATATAGAGGGTGAACAGAGAATACTGATCTTGCGATTCTTTAAAAAAGCACAATTGATTGTTGAATTAAAAAGGTTGGGATTTCATCTTCTTCATCGTTTTACTCTTTTTCACTATTAATTTTGTCAAACTATTTTTTGTTGTATCATGGAGGGAAAACTTCTAACTTGGTGTATGTTGTAAATAAACGAACATACTTTGAAATTATTTTTCACTGCTAACCAAATTTGCCAACTGGGTGATTGACTACAACAGCCAAGATTTTACTCCCTTGGTTGGGGTATAGGTATGTTAAAAACGGTAACTATAAATAACCAACAAGGCTTTGATAAATGCTCTTACTTACCTTTGCATCTGTTATTGAAGCAGAACACACTTTCGGGTCCTAAACAATGATCACGGTATGTTATCACTATACACTTTTGTTAAGAACAAAAGAAGAAATTTACTATTGTGTATTGTTGATTTCCGCTTGGAGTATGTATAGTTCATTCAGCACTTGGGGAACTGCAAACCGTAAAAATAGAATGCTCAGTTTATTGTTTCCACATATGGTGAGTTTTGTTACAGGGATGACATGTAATGGAACTCAATTTGCAGGAGTTGATGGAGAGGTACATTACCATTTATACCCTTTTTCAACGTTGCTCTGCAGTTCTCCTAATGGTATGGTTGCAAGAAACCGCTTTATAAATTCTTTACAGCAAGATGTTCCTTTATATGCAAATTCTGGTTTGTTTTCTTTCTCCTACTTTTCTTTTGTAACACTTGCATGATTATCCTCATTATACTATATAACAGTGTAGATCTCTTATTCTGTTTAGTGTGTTTATTTATTTTGTTTGTTTATTTATAAGTCACAATTGTTAAAAGCTACAGATTTAAGTTATGGATGATTTTATTGATCCAAATTCTTTTGATATTGAATAATAATTTGAGTAAATAATTAAGGATTAGTTTTTATTGATTGGTTTTGAGGTAATTAAGAGTAATTCGTCTTTCGGTTAAATACTCATTGATGATTTGACTCATTTTAGGCTTTCTGTTGAGTATAAGTGATGCAGGTGGACAATTGGATATAAAAGTTATGATTGTTGTTATTAGGAGGCATATTGATTTTCTGGAAACTAAGAGTAATTTGTCTTTCGATAAGATCTTTAATTGATGGTTAGAGGCTTTGTGTCAAGTATAAGTGTTGTACATAGACAGTTGGATTTGGATCATGATTGTTGCTGTTAGGCGGCATGTTGATTTCATGGAAAATAAGATATTCCTCTTTGATTAAGTATTCATCGATGATTAAAGGCTGTCTCTCGGGTATTCGTGCTGTAAGTAAATAATTGGATTTGATTCATGATTGTTGTTGCTAGGAGGCATGTTATTTTTGAGGAAATTAAGAGTAATTCGCTTTTTGTTTATTTACTCATCGATGATTCGAGATTGTCCGTATCCGTGTTGTAAGTAGACAATTGGATTTGAGTCATGATCTTTGATTCTAGGAGGCATGTTGATTTTGAAGAAAGTAAGAGTAATTCGCCTTTTTGGAGGCATGAATGATGGATGAATCTTTTGAACTGTTTCGAGAGTTGGAAGATTGAAAATAAGAGTTCTTTCCTCTGTGGCATGTTATGGTTTTGACTATATAAATAGCTTTGTTATTTTTTTTACTTATCAACCAAAAGTATTAACATTGCTTGAATGTGTATATGTTGATAAAAGTGTTTACCACTATTGTGCTTTTCATGACCTCAAACAGGAGGGTGTGTACATTGGAAATTGAAATTGAGCAACTATGATTGCAGCTCATTTGCTATTTTATGGAGTTTTGGAAAAGCTTTTACCTTTGATCTGTAGATCGATGTTCTTGTGTATTTTCATTCAGTTCAATGTTATGGAGTTTTGGCGACTGTATGCATTCATCACCGGTGGGTTCAATGGTGAACTGCGCTGGCAACACTGGTACATCATCTCGGTAAACGTATCAAGGGACAGCTTAACCATCTTCCGTCAGAAGAAAGTTATGCGTGTTGTCATTGTTTGTCAACGCAAACATTGGTGTCAAAAGGACGGCATCTTCATGTATTTTGAAGGTTAATCTTTTTTTATTTTTTACTTTATCTGCTTTATTATTTTGTTAATCTGTTGTAGTTTTACTCAATTTGTTGGACAGATTTATTTTGATAAGGTTAATCTTTAAATACATATTGATTTGTCAATTTTGGAATATTTTTAGTTAAAACTTATTAATTTTAATTATTATTATTTTTGTATGTCTGGTGTTTTTACTTTTTAGTTTACATCGAAATTGAATTGTCTTTTTGCATTGTGTTTTTTTTTTATCAGATTTGTTAAAGATTTGAATATGAAAACAGAGGTTAATAATATTAACATGGAAGGAGAGAGTTGGAACGAAGAAGATAAAGCCATTGTTGCATAGCATCGACGAAAAACAACAAAGGAAACGAGGGAAAAAGCCAGCAAACGGAATGGAAGATCCGCTCAATCATGTTGAAGTGGAGAGACAGCGACGAGAGAAGCTTAACCAAAGATTCTACGCACTACGCGCAGTAGTACCCAACATATCAAAATGGATAAAGCCATTATTTGGTGATACAATTACATACATAACCGATCTTCAAAAGAAGCTTAAAGAGATGGAATCAAACATACAGTCGTCAAGTAACTTCGCGATGTTAGACGAAATCGAAGTGCAAATCCAACACGATTAAGTAATCGTGCGGGTCACTTCGCCGTTAGATGCACACCATGTGTCTAAAGTGATTCAAACGTTTGAAGTAGACCTGGAAATTTCAACCCATTTGGTTAAGTTTGGGTTATTTTGGGTTTAAAATTTGACTTTGTGAGTTGAAATGGGTTTAGTATAATTTTCAAGGGGGTTAGGATGGGTACTTTTAATTGTAGGATATAAGTAAGTGGGTCAAAATGGGTAAATTAAAAAAAACAAATGGGTCAGGATGGGTATTTTTAGATAACTAAATATAAATCTGAATTAAAACTCACCCAACACCAAAAGCGTTAATGCCTCATAGCAATAATGTCATTAAAAACAAAAAATTATATCTTTTGCATTTGTTGACAACCCCGGTCGGTTCGAAACCGTTCAGGTCGTTAACGAGACCGATCTCATCGAAATGGTTCGAGTCGTTAGCGGGCTTGAACGAGTCGAAACAGTCTCAGTTGTTGACCTGCCAGTTCGCGTCGAAATGGTCTGGTCGTTGGCGGGGCCGTTCGGGTCGAAACGGTTCGGGTTGTTACCGGGTCCGGTCGGGTCGAAACGGTCCGGGCCACTACAGGACGGGTCAGGTTGAAACGGTCCGGGTCGCTACCGGGCCCGTTTGGGTCAAAACGGTCTGGGTCACTACCGGACGGGTCAGGTTGAAACGGTCTGCGTTGTTACCGGGCCGGGTCGGGTAGAAACAGTCCGGTTCACTACGGGACGAGTCAGGTTGAAACGGTCTGGGTCGTTACCGGGCCCGGTCAGGTAGAAACGGTCCGAGTTGCTACCGGGCCCGGCTAGGTCGAAACAGTCCGGGTCGCTACGGGATGGGTCCGGATGAGATGGTTTGGCTCTTTACCGGGCCTGGTCAGGTCGAAACGGTCCGGGTCGCTACCGGGCCCGGTCCGGTCGAAATGGTCCGGGTCACTACGGGACGAGTCAGGTTGAAACGGTCTGGCTCGTTAACCGGCAAGATCGGGTCAAAACTGTCCGGTCGCTACCGGGCCCGGCTGGAACGAAACAATCCGGGTCGCTATAGGACGGGTCAAGTTGAAATGGTTTCGGTCGTTACCGGCCCGGTCGGGTCGAAACGGTCCGGGTCGCTACCAGGCCCGTTCGGGTCGAAACGGTCTGGGTCACTACGGGACGGGTCAAGTTGAAACGGTCTAGGTCGTTACCGGGCCCGTTCGGGTAGAAACGGTCCGGATCGCCACACGGCCCGGTCCGGTCGAAACAGTCCGGTTCACTACAGGACGAGTCAGGTTGAAACGGCCTGGGACGTTACCGGGCCCGGTCGGGTCGAAACGATCGGGGTCGCTACCGGGCCTGGCTGGGTCGAAACAGTCCGGGTCGCTACGGGACGGGTCAGGTTGAAATGGTTTGGTTCGTTACCGGGCCCGGTCGGGTCTAAACGGTCCGGGTCGCTACCGGGCCCGTTCGGTCGAAATGGTCCGGGTCATTACGGGACGAGTCAGGTTGAAACGGTCTGGGTCGTTACCGAGCCCGATCGGGTCAAAACGGTTCGGGTCGCTACCGGGCCCGGCTAGAACGAAACAGTCCGGGTCGCTACGGGACGGGCCAGGCTTAAATAGTCTGGGTCGTTTCCGGGCCCGTCTGGTCGAAACAGTCCGTGTCGCTACCGGGCCTGGCTGGGTCGAAACGGTCCGGGTCGCTACAGGGCCTGGCCGGTTCGAAATGGTCCGGGTCGCTAATGGGCGTGGTCGTTGACGAGCCAGATCGGGTCGAAATTATCTGGATCGCAAACGGGCCCGGCCGGGTTGAAGCGATTCCAATCACTAACGTGCCTGACCAGGTCGAAACGGTCCTGGTCGCTAACGGATACGGTCAGGTCGAAACGGTTCGAGTCGCTAACGGGTCCGGTCGGGTCGAAATAGTCCGGGTGGTTAACGGCCCCGGTCTAGATCGATAACAGGTCAGTCGGGTCGAAACAGTCCGGGTTGTTAACCCGCCCGGTTCGAAATGAAATATTTCGGATCCCTTAAGATTTTACGTTTAAATTTATTTTTGTTTTTTATTTAAATTTTTTTTTTTACTTTTTAAATTTTTAATTTTTTATTGTTATTTTAATCTATTTTGATGTGAGCTTATCCTAATCTAAACCATCCAAGCCCAAACCCATCCTGACCCAACCCATCATAACCTATTTTTTTAATTTACCCATCTTGACCCACACCCATCCTAACCCAAACCCATCTTAACCCAACACCCAAACCAACCCAACCTACCCATTTTGCCACCCCTTGTTTGAAGAGTCGAAAATTAATGTTGTTGAATCAAAGATGAGTGCCGTAAACGACATGGTGTTCCATACATTTGCTGTTACGTCTCAAGGACCTGAACAATTAACAAAGGTGAAGTTGATCAATGCATTCTCACGAGAAACAAACTCATCGTGACATCCACAGACATGAAGAGAGGTTATTTTGTTCTTTTTAAGATATTATATATACAATTTTATTATTCAAGTGTAACATGTAGAAAGAACTAGTTTTTAACCCGGCGCGCGCGTTGCTGCGCGCAAAGGATGGTAGTACGTGCTGAGTCGTAATCGTGAGCTCCGTCATTCTACCAAGGTTGGTTTCAGCCCCTTAGCAAATCATTCCGATCTCAATTAGCCACTGCCATGTAAATAGGCACAAACGCACAACGAAAACATAGTCGATTGAACTGCGACAGCGCCATGACAGTAGGTACACATTCGCAAAGGATAGGTTTATGTTTATAAGTGAGTGCATTCATTCATCTATTATCACGGCATATAACAGATGGGGATAAAAAAACAGAAGAAAAAGCATTTACATGTTAAGACAAAGCATAGAGTAAGGCAACATACGCCTACATGTTTTTTTGGCTGGAATAGGAACGCTCGTACAATGGTTTGTCAGTGGATTTTGCTGCTTTGCGCCATATACGATACGCAATCAGCATAGCACGCAAAAGAAGCACGCCACCATGGGTAATAAAGATACCGAAGCTGAAAATTCAAGTAACAGGAGTCACGTATAAAGGCAAACATGGCTGCGGCATGAGTGAATCTGCCATATACAGAATAGCCTCTTTTCGGGCATTCTCGGCATTGTATACAGTTGATCCACATTATCACTTCCTGTGTCTACTTGTATATAATATTCCTTAGGTGGTGTTCCAATTCCAATTTTGGCATAGTACAGACTGCAAAAATATAGCTTAGTGTAAATATAACATTCCATAGTTGATTCAATTATGCCATTATTCCAAATCACAACACTTAATTGCACTTCACTGATTTACAATGATAAAAGTACCACACGCTGCAAATGGTAGGTAAGTAACCCGAATAGGACATGTTGTTGGACCTACCGATTTAAGCGCAAATTAAAAATAAACATTACCTTCGCTGCAAATGGTAGTTAAGTAACCCGAATAGGACGTATCCAAGGTTAATCACAAAACTTCCGTTGTACAATGCTTCCAGCGATCAAATCGAAGCACAACAATCTGCAAGCGTTAAGACTTCTTCTGCTAATCAGCATAAAATACTTAATTTGAATATGAGCTGGACATTAGGTGTTTCAGCGCAACCAATTAACATATGTTTCAACCGTAAGCGCAAACCATTTCCATGCGTGCTTTGCTACACAATATCCTGTTATAACCTGTAACCACTAAACAAAAAATATCAACATCAAATCTCGCTTGCCTTTGATTCATAGCTAACTTACAGTTAAAGGCCGAAGAAACTGTCATCAACTTCAACAAAGCAAATTGCCTAACCTTGGGCAGCAAGCAACATTACTTAAAACATACAAAGATTTTAAATATGATTAACAGAGAAAGAATCTTGTAGAAGCATATCAAGTCAATGAGATATATTTAATCAGCAAAGGCATTATCAAAACAATAACTGTGCATTAATAAGTAAACAACAAAAGCAACCTATGAATTGGGCATACAGTATACCATTACTTGATTGATAAATGTTATTTGAAAGGAGGTTTTAAAAAAGAAGACGTATACTGCTGGCCACAACAGGAAGAGATCATAATGTGTTCATGCTGGTAACCGCTTCCTGTTTTCTTTTGTTGTGTTCTCAGCTGTAGCACAATCTTTCAGCCTCAGACGCTAGAAGACGTGATACAACCATGGTTGCAGGAAAGGTTGCAAATAACGGATTGCCATGAATTTTACAATCAGATATATTGAATCATCATCGCCTCACATGAAACATGCATACCAGAAATGCAAAATGACAATCAGTAGGAGATCGAGTCTACACTTTTACGATGGGTCGCGAAAGAAGATGCAAGCGCAAAAGCATCAAAGTAAGCTCATCACCATCCAGCTGCAGTAACTCGAAATACCCTTTTGAAAACCAAAACAGCGAAATAACCGACTCAAGCTTTGAATTGCCAAAAGCAAGGCACCATCCTACACCGACCTAGCGATAGGAGGCTGAAGGCGTCGACACCTAAGCGACGCCACCATCGACCACCAACTGACAGGAAAGGGAGCCAAGCCGGCGACATAGCCGGCTCCATATACAAATATACAGCGTAGGAATCTATCTCTACATCTACCACCTCCTGTCTGTCAACCGAAAGGCACCGGGAACCGGAATAACCGGCCCGCCGCCGCCACAAAGGGGCTGAAACCGACCGGCAAGAACAACGCGTACCTGGTGAACGGCACCGGCCAAAACAAAGGACGCATTACACGGTTGTACGTACGCATTGAGACACATTCAAACGCCCCAAGTACAGCTACTTTCTTTTAGGCGGCCAAAAACAACCTTTTTAAAAAAACCCACAAACATAACAGTCAAACACAAATCGTATTCCCACTCTAAGACATCAAAACAAAATCTCATCCCCAACAAACAATCGGACCTACAAAGAGAAGTACCTACTTGTGGTTGCATGAATCAGGTACCGAAGCAACAGACTATCGTTGGTAACATCCTCTGCCGCCTAGGGTTCGACAATAAAACCCGGCGGCAATAACAGGACGTCAACATGAACTCCCAACAACGGCGGCCACCGATCATCGGAAGGAAAACAAAACCGGCAACCTGCAACCGACTACACAGGTGAAGCAGACGCAAGGAGGAGCTGTACAACCAAGAATTGGACCCAGCAAGCACTTGTTCAGGTGGCAGGGTTCTGTCTAGGAAGAGAGAGAGAGAGAGATTCAGTAGATACGGAGGGGTATGCGCTTTAAAAGGTTGTACGTGACGAAGGCCATGCTTTAACGACTTGTATTAACCGAAACAGTAAAAGCCCCTCACATCGAAAGTTAGTATTTGTATATATATATAATAACTATGCTATTATTTTGGATATGCATGTTTCTTTGTTATGATAAAAGTAGTTACTCCCTCCGTCCCATTAGAAGTGTCCATATTCCCTTTTTTATTTGTCCCATTTCATGTGTCCACTTTAAAAAATTATTAGCCATTTTCCAAATTTACCCTTAAAAACACAACTAAGATAAACAAAGAATATGATGGGCCCACATATGACAAGGGTATTATTGTCATTTGGCAAGCAAAAAAAGCAATCATTTAATATGCCTAAAACTTTGTGTTTTTCAAACCAAGACACTTCTAATGGGACGGAGGGAGTATTTTTTATGTCAGGTGTATTGTTGTTTAGATAAACTCATACGTTTATAGTCATAGTTAATTTAATCACATTAGATACCTTTATTGCACCCTGCATAGGGTTAGGATCAAATACACAAGACATCTTTTCTAGGAAGGGTTAGAAGGATTGTGATCCATTGATCATATATTTGAAGGGTTGAGATTAGTTTGTTTGAAAAAAAAAATAATAAATTAGAGGAAGGGCATAAAAAGAAAACCACATTTGTTGACTTTCTCTCTCCACATGCAATGCACATGTCATTTCCCCCCATCATTTTAAAACGTCTATAACTTTTTCATACGATATTTGTTTTTCAAAAAAATTTCACCATATTAACGTGCGTTTTTTATCTTTAATATGAGTACCACATTGCTACATTAAAATTGAAAACAAAAATTCGTGTTAAATGGGTTTTCTTCTCCATTGTGTCTTCTTCTTGTTCATTGTGTTATAGTATGCACATGTGCTTTATAAATACGTTATTTATGTTTTTTTAGTCTACACATGATTTAACTTTGTCCATTGTGTTTTTAGTATGCTTTTCATTGTGTTTTACGCAAATGATTTTTGTATTTAGGTGTACATTGTGTATTATTATTTTGTTTATTGTGTTCAAGTCTATTATTCATTGTGTTTTAGTCTTATGTTCATTGTGTCTTTAGTATGTCGTCCATTGTGTTTTATTAGACTGTTCATTGTGTTTTATACCCTATTGTTCATTGCATATTTAACTGGTACTCATTGTGTTTTACGTTATCTCCATTGTGTCTTACGCAATTGGGTTTTCAAATTTTTTTTAAAAGTATTCATTATGTTTTAGTTTTCTATTCATTGTGTCCTTATTATGTCATCCATTGTGTTTTACACAACTGGGTTTTTGACTTTTTTTTTCAAAAGTATTTATTGTGTTTTAGTTTTCAGTTCATTATGTCTTTAGTGTGTCGTCCATTGTGTCTTACGCAACTGGGTTTTCAACTTTTTTTTTTCAAAAGTATTCATTGTGTTTTAGTTTTCTATTAATTGTGTCTTTGGTATGTCGTCCATTGTATTTTATTAGATTGTTGATTATGTTTTATACACTATATTTAATTGGTGCCCATTGTGTTTTACACTCCATTGTGTCTTACGCAAGTGGGTTTTTGGCTTTTTTTTCGAAAGTATAACAATATGGTACTCATATTAAAGATAAAAAGACGCTCGATTTTATGGTATAATTTTTTTTAAAAAAACAATGACGTATAAAAAAGTTACGGACATTTAAAAATGAAGGTGGAAATGGCATGTGACTTGCATGTGCATATTTTTTTGACCAAATTACCCCTCTCACTTGTTTAATCCTTTGACACATGTCATTTTCTAGTGGCTTCTCACCCTTCTCATTTTTTGTAGCCTTTGTAGAATAACCCAACCCTTATTGCATATCATTCTTTTATGAAGACTCAAGAGGTTTACCGTGCAATGATCCGGGGTAAATGATGTTGTAACGGGTCAAAACACATAATTTTTAAATAGTCGAAATGGTTTGCTAGAATCAACCGAAGTTTTTAACTTTCCTGCCGAACAAGAAACATTCTCCTCGCTTTTGACCGATTTAAATTAATATTTCAACCTCGGAACGCTCACTACACACTACAAAATTCATACATACTTGCATATTAAAATTTATTGTTCAAAATACAATTGCGATACCAGAGCATCAACTTACTTAACGTTTCATAATGTGCACTTGGAATAGATTTTAAAACACAATAGGCTAGGTGTACGGTTTTTGTGCAAGGTTTGGTGTCTGGGGAGGAAGCTTCATCAGATTTCACATCATTAGATTTGCAGGTCAGCAAAATGCATCAAAAACTGCTCACATATTGCTAAGAATGGTAAGAAAATATTCTCAGAAGGAGATTGGCCTTCACGATCCTAATATTTGTAAAACCTTACAATTTAGAATGTCTAACACTCAACTCGCAATTTCTAACTTAATTACAACAAAATAGGAGAGTAACTACATTTTCTTATTTACATAAGTCAATTTTCGTGTTCCAGTTTATAAGATTAGCTGATCATGTTTTACATATCATTTTCTATTTAATTTTGTCAAACTATTCATTCTTCAGTTTAAATACACTCCAGTTGCACTACCAATATGCATAACTGATAAAAACTTCATCACTAAATAATAACCTCACCAATATGTTTACCTATGTATGCATTCTAATGTTTCAATCATATATTCCGCTTCATATTTCTTCGAGATCCATTCCACATTTCTGACATTAAATATTATTAATTTTTAACCCCGGGACGCTCCCGGGTAGTCAGCTAGTATGTATATATAGATAAATAAGATTTACATTTTTCAAGGATTTTTAATCCAAAATTACATTGTTGTGACAAATTACAGTTACTATTGATGATTCTTGATAATTTCTTCACGACGCTACTTCCTTTCCTTGCTGATGGAAATAATATTATCAGTAAGGCCTTTCATCTACTTGGAATCGTCATCGTTTAGTTTGATTTGATCCGCTAGATATTGTAGAGCTATGTTTCGTTCAATTGATTCCGGAATTTCAACCATATCAATCATGGTTTTGCCGTTTTTCCTTAGATCCGTAACAAGTAGAGATGTAAGCATTCCACATGAGTTTCTTATTGTTTCTTCTTCAAAAGATTCTTTTTTGAAAGACTCAATAAGAATTTCATGGGCTGTTTGTTGTACACTGGTTTGATAATTTTGAGAGGATGACAAGTTTTTATGTTATGTAATGTAAGTATTTGATTATTGGAAGGTTCGATGTGCACTGTAATAGAGTGTTTTGTATATATATATGGTGGTGTGAATAGAAAATAACTTTAAACACGGTATGGTACACGTGTTTTACACTTTATGAAGTGACGTTTAAATTGGAAGTCTATAAATTTTACAGTTGGCACTTGTAAATATGGTTTTTCATCTACCGCATTTATAGCATTAAATTTCCTTAATTAATACGAAATGTGTAACTTTGGTTTCAACTATCGGCTTATAAATATGTAGATCTTTTACTGAAAATTTCTTCTATATAGTCATATTTTATATAGATTGCTTTTTATTAATTTTTTCAAGTTATGGCATCATCATCTTCACCAGTAGTACTCCCAGTGGATTTGAAGATCGATTTTATAAGACAATTTTTAATCCAATATGATAAAGATACATTGTATAAAGATGTGTTGAAGCAGACTTTCACGCGTATTTCAAACTGTTTTGATAAAAAAGCCAAGGTTGTGGGGAAATTGAAGTGTTTTCCCTCATCAACTATTCGTGACATTGGTGTAGTCTTTTACATCGATTCGATGAAAAGTGATCTGGAACAGTTGGAAATAATTTCTGATATTGTAAAGTCACTTAAGTTGTCTATCGAGTTGAAGTTGAAGCTTTTACATTCATTTTGAATGTTATGTTTATTATCTTTTTTTTATATTTTTATGGTAATGTATTAGATCTTGATGTAATATCATAATATTTAAATAAAATATTCGTGTTTTGTTTATGTTATTTGTATAATAGGTACATTCAACACAAATTAATCCAAACATATTTGATACACCTTCATAAGAAAGCCTTATTTTAAAAAAAATCATATTTACGTCAAAACTGATTATAAACGTCAGCAGATATTTAAAGTACTGTGGTATGATTTGACCATACGTAACAGTATTTATTATTTTATCAGATGTTTGTAAAATCTGTTTTGTCGGATAGATGGCTAGAAAAGATATAAAAGATAGGATTAAAAAATGCATTGTGGTTATCTATTCTCCAAAAGTACTTAAACATTGTCCTATTTTATTTAAAAAAATAGTTATAACTCTATAGAAAGTAAACACATTTTACAATAAACAACATCTGTTGTAAAAAAAAGTTAATTGATATTCTGTTTGAGTCAACAGATGATAAACGTTAGCAGATATTTAATCTACTGTAGAATGATTTGAGGGTATGGCAACAGTATCTAGGATTTTATCAGATGTTTGTAAATTCTGTTGAATTGAACACGTGATTAGAAAATACATAATAGATAAGATTAAGAAATTCTTATTAACTTTTATTGATTTAATAGTACTTAAATGAATTTATAGTTGTAATTTAAATTAGTAAAAATATATCAAATAAATATTTCATTTAAGTTATAAGTTAATAATAAAAGTCATTTAAGTCAAAATTAATTTAATATTGAGTTTTTAAGTGCATTTTTATAATACAATATTTGAAATACAACTAACTATAGTGTAAAATTCATCGGTGTCCCCACCCAATATATAAGCTGTCTATTATTAGAGTTAAAGTTTTGTATCAAAGTTGTGAACAAATTAAAAGACTTCCAACTGAATCTGTAATGTAGATATCCATTATTTACAAGTACTAAAGTTAACTTCACAGACATTAAATCAGGTAAAATCATTTCTGAATCAAGATATCTTACGTGAATATTTACAAATATTTAACTAACATGGAAATCAGCCGTGTTTTCTATTGTGATTATATTCTTATGATTTATTAAGATAATATATTTGTGTTAGTAATTTGTTTTACATTGATTCTAATATATTAAACAGTTAAAATGGGCTCATTCATTGGATGTGTTGTTAACCTTGAAGCTGAAAATCTGGTGTTTATTATGTTATTGAAAGTTATATTAGTTGTAAAATTGTAATAAAGTATCTTTTGGTTCTTACATATTTTTAAATGTTTTGTGTTTATAGAATTTATCAGTAAATGTTGTTGATAACTCTCATCCTTCTAAAGCTATGGATAATCATGTAATTATAACTACTACATCAAATACAAGGAAATGAGAAGTTGTTTTCACGCGTCATTTTTTAGATGAAGCTGAGTTCAGTGAAGGATGGCAAACTGTTATTAAGGATATGGGACTTGAAGTCCATGATATATTATTATTTGAGTATGTTTCTAAAGATACTTTGTTAATGTCCTGTTTCCGGAACTTGATTTATGGGACTTCTTTCATACAGTTTATATATGACCATTAAAGCGAGTTTTTAGTACGTATTTTCTACTATTATTATACGCATATTTATCATTAAAAATAACAAAATAACAATTTTTTTATTTGTTTTACTGACAAAGAGTACCTGATAGTTTTTCTTGGGTCTATCGTGATGCTAAAGTTACTGAAGATTTAGTAACTATTAAATTTGGTGATCATTCATTGCTATTGAAGATAATTACCTTCGAGAAACACTGTTATTTGTATGATGGATGGTTGAATGTAGTTAAAGATCTTCAGTTGGATGTTTTCGGTTTTGTCTTTCTGGAGATGAGAGACCTCTACACATTTGAAATTAAGGTCTTTTTAAGCAATGGTAGTGATCTTTTTCAGCAAACTCACCAATCTGAACAATCAGGTCAAGATATTGAAATGTCTAATCATGATCAGCTTCATATGCAGGTTAAAAAACTGTTTATATGTTTTGTTTATATTATAAGTATTTATATGCAATTAATATTCTATCATATCTAATGTTATGTACTAATACATTTATTAAAAATGGTTGTACAGGTAGATGATTTGGATGAGAATATGACTGTTAAAGTTTATGAGCATAATGCTGTTATTAATAAACGTTATGTAAGTTATATATCAGTTTATGTTTTATACTTTTCATTATTTTACTGAACTTAATTAACTAATAATGATATAAATACATAAGCTTTTCAGCGGCTTCCTGCTCCAACAGTTAGGTTAGCTAACCGTAGTTTGCTGCATAAGATTTTTGTTCAAGTAAATGACGGTGAAGTGAACGTGTCACACCCTCAAATTACCACTTGCAGAGTTTTACCGCGAGGCGCATGACAAACCAAGATCCAAGTCAACGGTCACAATAAACAATACTATATGAGTCGTATGAAAACCCAAAACATTACTTTAACTCTTTAGAAAACCAGCGGAAGCATTTGTTACAATGTAAACCAAAAGTAAATAAGTTCTTATTCCAAAGTTTCCAAAACATGAAACCTAAACTAGACCCCATGCAGACCGGTGCGCCTATTTCCTGAGTTGCTACCTTAGCGACCTGAGAAAAACATGCCAAAAATACGTCAGCATATAATGCTAGTGAGTTCACAGGTTTACAATAAGAGTTACCAAGTTCCAAAAGTGTTACCACGTTGACCCTGTCAATACTATGTAAAATGTATACAAAGGTACACTAGCTAGGCGTATGTTTTGTTACTACTACGATTGGGAACCATTACTGACGCGTTTAGCCCATTAAGTGTTTGTGTTTAAGCCGCCCGAATAGTATACTATCACCGGTTGAGACAACATGCACCCGCCCGGCCTCCAACCGACGAGTGGGGCAGGTCACGCCCAATAAATCTATCCACATTTCCCCGTTGTGCTACCCCACACATTCATGGTTTCCCCCGGGACTTCCAATGATCGTATAGTAACCCAAAAATAACCCATAGTATGACACTTGTTACCAAAATACAAGTTTAACGCATGTTTTCTCCCCCAAAAGTAAAACTAGTTAAAGTGGGGTCATGAACTCACCTTAGGTTGCGTTCTTCTAGTAAAAGAATAAAACTACGTCCTTGATAGTACCAACTACCGGAGATCTAGCAAAAAGTTCACATAAGTGTCCCGACTAATAACCACATGGTTATCTAGTCCCCGATTGTCCAGATCATGACCAAGTATGTTTAAAACCAATGTTTTGACAACCGGATCGGACTGGCCGGTCCGACCGGTTAAACCGGGGTTCGGCAATGGCGACGGTCCGGTTGTACGTGATCGTTATCTTCTTAAAAAATCATCCGGTTCAGAGCGGTGCGACGGTCAGCGGTCCGGTCGGTTCGCCGGTCGGACCGGTATTTGTAAATTGATGCAATATTTCTGCCACCATAACGCGGATTTGAACCAGCTCTGTGAAATATTGAACAATTGGAGAGTGTCGAGTAGGAGTCAAGGAGGTGATTTTCCGGTAGCGATGGTGGATTTTTTTGAGGTGGTGGCGGAGAGCCAACGGGGGAGACGAAGCAAGGTCTGGAGCCTTGAAAACTAAAAAGTCTGACTTCTCATTTTTGATTCCCTTTAACTGTGAAAATTTTAAAAGGCAATATAGAGACTATAGTTAGTAAGTTTTGACTATAACCCCTTCATATTTTTTAGTTTTTCTATTCAATAAACTTTTATATGCTTTATACTTTACAATTTATATATTTTACTATATGTGATATTAATTATTATTTATTTTATATCCGGTTGTTAAATCCGGTCGGACCGGTAGGATCAGTTTGACCAGTGAACCAGTAAGGTGGCCGATTCGATGTCCGGTCCGGTTATGAAAACATTGTTTAAAACACATTTTGATTGTTAAACCGACACACTAGACTGACTAGACATCCCGTTGGTGACCCATTACACTAACCAATAAAATACACATAGATTACACACAAGGTTCATGCATAAAACACTTAGTTTGCATAAAAAATCACACATTTGAGATCGTAGGGTCGAATCTGTGTTTAACAGGTCCAGGTTCGACCCCCAAGGTCCAGGTTCGACCCTCAGAACCTTGGTTCGACCCCTTTATAACACATTCGACCCATCCATAGATTCGTACAACGTAATACATGTTCCTTCGACCTTAACACATGTTCATTTGACCTTAACATATGTTAATTCGACCTAAAAATTCTAATTCGACCTAATAGAGGCTGATTCGACCAACCATGCTGCAGGTTCGACCCCTGTGCCCCACTTTTGACCCCACATGGGTTCGAATGTGGCCAAGTTCGACCCCTGCAGTTACAAGTTTCACAAAACGCATTATAACGATCCGAAAACATCACGAAACACCACGAAATGCTGCAGTCAAGTATGGTTAACATATCCCTACGAAACCCCACTGATTTTCACTAATTTTACCCCAAAATCAGTCCACTATAATACTTACCCAAAATGGTAAGATTATGGAAATGTCACATCATGCATGAAAACTTTACCCGATTTGGAACTTATCAAAATCTCATAAAAATCATCTCAAAATACTCTGCTTTGCTTGTTTATGAAAACCACCAATTTGTTTTATCAATAACCATTACATGTAACCAACCCTAGATTTCCTAGAAATCCCCAAAACTAGCATAACATCAACATTCATCCATTCATAACCTAAACTAAGCATAAACCAACATTAATAGCAGCCCTAGATTATGATTCTAGCATCCACACAACAGCAAACCAATGAACAACACGTTTTAACACATAATACTCTATTAACACATGTTAAATCATAAGAAACTCATGTTAAATGATTAGGTTTTGTTTAGAAAAGTGTTGGATAGGTTTTTATTCATAAAAACATCTTTGAAACAGATCTGGACATTTAGGACCAATTGAAAACGAATCAAAATGTATCAAAAAGGGTTTTGGATTAAGAACACACCTTGGATTCTTGATTAGATGATGTTTGTAGGTTAGATTATGAAAAACGAGAGCAAAAACTCATTCCTTAGTGATTAAAACTTATAGAGAGTGTTTGGAGGCGACTAGGGTTTGTGAAATGGTGAAAAATGACAAAGTGTGGTAGTTATACTAGGCTACATTCGCCCCCTTTTTGTGGTCGAAGGAGCCACATTCGACCCTCTTAACAGGTCGAATGTGTTCTTGTTGTTTTCCCATCCCAGGTTCGACCCCCCCTTCAGGTCAAACCAAGCCTGTGTTTTCCAGATTTTCCAGTTTTGTTGTTTTAACGCATTTAAACACATCCTAACGTATGAACATGCAATCCTAACACATGTTAAGCATATATAAGCACATATAACCATGTTCCTACCTTTGTAGCTCACATTATCATGTTATGTTACACGTATGTTCACAATCCACATATCATACTAAATTCAGTTTGTGTAATTTTACCAACAACGGGACCCAAGCCTAGTGTGACTACCAATTGACTCCCCAATGATCCCCCGAATCATTGAACACTGGACAATCCTAACCTGACCAGACTTAACTGACTCAGCTAAGTATGTTAACAACAGTTTTCCGCTAAAGTAGACTTATATGTTGTCAAAATGTTTAAGCTGAACATGCCGGGTGTCACATCATCCCCACGTTGAAAGAATTTGCGTCCCGAAAATTGCACAAGGCTCAAAAAGAAAAGCGACGAAAAGACAGAAACGAAAGAAAGTTTACCAGAAATTTCCAGTTGTTACAACATCCCCACGTTGAAAGGAATCTCGCCCCGAGTTTCACTCAGCTTCAGTGGTAACATGCCTAGATTCAAACGCGCGCTTAGGAAAAAGACGAGGATACTTAGATTTCAACTGATCCTTCCGTTCCCAAGTGTATTCCGGTCCACGATCCGAGTTCCAACGAACCTTATCGTTACGGATTTTACTCGGACGAAGGCTACGAATCTTGTAATCAAGGATCACAACAGGTTCCTCCACAATGCGAAGACGATCATCAACCTTGATCTCTTCCAGTGGAACAATAAGAGATTCGTCAGCCAAACACTTCTTCAAGTTAGACACATGGAAGACGTTGTGTACACTACCGAGCTCCGCCGGTAAATCAAGTCGGTATGCCACCGGTCCAATCCGTTCTAGGATTGCAAACGGTCCAACATATCGAGGGTTAAGTTTGCCACGCTTCCCAAAGCGTATGACGCCCTTCCATGGTGAAACTTTCCGAAGTACCTTATCCCCAACTTGGAACTCTAATGGTTTGCGACGACGATCAGCATAGCTCTTCTGTCGATCCCGTGCCGCTGTTAAACAGTTACGAATTTGTACGATTTTCTCCTAAGTTTCGTACACCAATTCAGGCCCAGTGAGTTGACTCTCACACACCTCGGCCCAACAAAGAGGAGACCGGCATTTCCGCCCGTAAAGAGCCTCGAACGGAGCTACCTTGATACTGGAATGGTAACTATTATTGTAGGAGAACTCCACTAACGGTAGATGAGCCTCCCAACTTTTGCCAAAATCAATCACACATGCCCGAAGCATGTCTTCCAAGGTTTGAATCGTCCGCTCACTCCGACCGTCAGTTTGCGGATGGTAAGCTGTACTCATATCCAACTGGGTACCCAAGGCCTTATGCAAACCCTTCCAAAAACGTGAAGAGAAACGAGAGTCACGATCAGAGATGATAGAAACAGGCACTCCGTGCTGAGAGACTACCTCCTTAAGGTAAATCCGAGCCAACCACTCAAGTCCGTCCGTTTCCTTAATAGGTAGGAAATGCACAGATTTTGTCAACCGATCAACAATCACCCAAATCATATCACACCCACTTGGTGACTTTGGTAGTTTGGTGACAAAATCCATTGTGATCCGCTCCCACTTCCACTCAGGAATTTCAGGTTGCTGCAGGAGACCAGACGGCTTCTAGTACTCCACCTTGACCTTAGCACAGGTCAAGCATTTGCTCACGTAAGAGGCTATATCCGCCTTCATGTTTGGCCACCAGTAGAGTATCTTCAGGTCCTGATACATCTTGTCTGAACCAGGGTGAATAGAATACCGGGATTTGTGAGCCTCATCCAAAACAAGCTCCCATAATCCCCCAAGTAAAGGAACCCATACACGTTCTGCGAAGTAGTGTAAGCCGTCAGACCTAAGTTCAAGATGCTTGTCATCACCGTGCATGGTTTCAGCTTTAAGGTTTTCCTCCTTCAAAGCTTCTAGTTGCGCAGAACGAATCCGATCAGGTAGAGAGGAATGGATGGTGAGCTGTAAAGCCCGAACACGACGAGGTTTCGCAGGCTCCTTCCTGCTCAAGGCGTCTGCCACCACATTCGCCTTGCCAGGATGATACTTAATAGCGCAATCGTAATCGTTCAGGAGTTCAACCCAGCGTCGCTGTCGCATGTTTAGCTGTTGTTGGTCGAAAATATGCTGGAGACTCTTGTGATCGGTGTAGATGGTGCATTTGGTACCGTACAAGTAATGTCTCCAAATTTTCAACGCAAACACCACTGCACCCAACTCCAAGTCATGGGTGGTATAGTTCTTCTCGTGAACCTTAAGTTGACGAGAAGCGTAAGCAATAACTTTCTCGCGTTGCATCAACACGCAACCGAGACCCCGGATAGAAGCGCCACAGTACACAACAAAATAATCAGTACCCTCAGGTAATGACAAAATAGGAGCATAACAAAGTTTAAACTTCAGCATTTGAAATGCTAACTCTTGTGGTTCACCCCAGTCGAATTTCCGGTCCTTCTGGGTAAGAGAGGTGAGGGGTTGAGCGATCTTCGAAAATCCCTGAATGAAACGACAATAGTAACCCGCAAGACCTAGGAATTGCCGCACCTCGGATGGCGTCTTTGGTGCTTCCCAGTCTTTGATTGCTTCGATCTTAGCCGGATTGACATGAATTCCTAATTCATTAACCACATGCCCTAGGAATTGGACTTCACGTGACCAAAATTCACACTTCGAGAACTTTGCATAAAGTTGTTCCCGTCGCAAGAGTTCCAAAACTAGACGCAAATGTTCCTCATGTTCTGCCCTGTTCTTGGAATAAACCAGGATGTCATCAATGAACACGATGACGAACTTATCAAGATAGGGTTTACAAACTCGACTCATCAAATCCATGAAAACCGCCAGTGCGTTAGTGAGACAAAAAGGCATGACCAAGTATTCAAAATGGCCATAACGTGTACGAAAAGCAGTCTTCGCGATGCCGGCTTCTTGCACGCACAACTGGTGATAACCGGACCTCAAATCAATCTTCGAGTAGTAACTAGAACCCTGGATTTGGTCAAAGAGATCATCAATGCGAGGAAGGGGATAACGGTTCTTGATGGTTACTTTGTTCAATTCCCTGTAGTCGACACACATCCGCAGGCTTCCATCTTTCTTCTTCACAAACAGGATTGGGGCTCCCCAAGGGGAAGAACTTGGTCTGATAAAATCCTTATCCAAGAGTTCCTGTAGCTGACTGGATAGTTCTTGCATCTCGGGAGGTGCAAGACGATAGGGGGCTCGAGCAATAGGAGCAGCACCGGGTACGAGATCAATACCGAACTCGACCTGACGATGGGGAGGAAGACCAAGCAAATCATCGGGAAAAACATCGGGAATGTCGCGAACCACTGGAATATCCTTAATCTTCTTCTCATCGCCAGAAGAAACAGAAACAAGTGCCATACGGCTGAATAACCCTTCCGAAGGTACTTAAGGGCTTTCATACTGGAAATGAGACTTAGCGGAGCACCGTTCTTCTCACCGTGCACAGAAAGAATTTCTCCATCCGGAAGAGGGATCCGAATAACCTTATCAAAACAAACGATCTCCGCACGATACAACGATAACCAATCCATGCCTACAACGACATCGAAACTGCCCAAAGGAACATGCATAAGGTTAATGGGGAAGGACAAACCCGACAGTTCTAAGTGACACTCCCGAAGGACACAAGTCGCTTCATTCTTATTGCCATCAGCCAATTCTATCAAGTACTTAGCCTCTAAAGGAGTGGGCACTACATCTAGCAATCGACTAACATCCATAGATACAAAACTCCAATCGGCACCGGAATCAAACAAAACAGAAACATGGCAATTATTGAGAAGGTGTCACACCCCAAAATGCCACAGCGGAAGACTTAGCATGGTGGTGAACGGAGGTTGGTAATCAATGGTGTAATAGCAAATATTAAGCATTTGGACAAAGTTTATATAAATCTCATATTACATAAAAGTTTTAAGTTAAAACCCGAAATGGATCTTATTGATACATAGGTCCCCAAAATCTTTATTTAAATACATGTCCAAACACATTACTGCTAAAACACTGTTTTCGCCAATCCCCGAAGCCAATCTCATGTACCTGAAAAACACGTTAAAATAATTTTGTCAACACGAGGTTGGTGAATTCACAGAGTTCTTTTAATAAACATTTTTGCTATTCTTGCAAAAATTAATAATAACCCTTTTCATTTTATCCATGAAAAGTCTATCTTTAAAACTCTTTTCAAGTTTATTCATGAAAAGTCTATCTTTAAAACCCTTTTCAAGTTTATTCATGAAAAGTCTATCTTTTAAAACCCTTTTCAAGTTTATTCATGAAAAGTCTATCTTTTATACCCTTTTCGCCTTACCACGAAAAGTATATCTTTTAGATTCAAGATATAGATATAGATTACTAAGACAATCAAGTGGATTCATAAACTAGCTAGGAATATGATTATGTGTTTACGTTATATGCTCATAATCAACACATGACAATTTGGTCCCCAATAGGTCTTTCACTACACCGAATTTGAAGTAGTTTTCCGAACTATGACCAGAGCGACTGGTCGCGGCTAGGGTCGTCAACCCGATGGATCCACCAACACTTCGCTTGCCCTCTATACCAAGGCTAATGATTATGAATGGCCCTGGGAACATTATCTTAAGATTTCTTTTTACTCTCAACTTCCAGTCCCGAAAGGAGATTATCCGCCCATCTATTCGTACACATTCCACAATTTCCGTTGTCTTTCCCTAGTAATCTATTTATTTTTACAACGTGTTTTCCCCCGAAAATATTTATAAAAACTTTATAAAAATGGGGCTGTGAACTCACATCGTGATAGTTTCAAGTTATTTTCCAAATGCTTGTTTCTGATTGGTCCGATTTCCTAATCATGAAAATCGCGTAAACGACCACGTTTTACTTATTTTTCCTAAGTTGTTCACCCAACTTAGACTTTTCACACAACATTTTCTATAGAAAATGTAATCTTTTAGAAAGTATTTATTTTCAAAAATACTTGTTTTTAAGCACGACTCGTTTGTGATTCATGACTCGTTTTTGATCCGTTATTTTTACACTAAAACACTTAGCACCTTTATTTTATGATTTCACACATAATATTTCCTTGGCTTATTTCATGTATTATTATGTACACACTAGTCCAACTATTTTAAACGTGCGAGATACCAAGTTACGCAACTTGTCGGTTTTAGGTGATAATTTGGCAATTTATCGAAATTCCATTTCGTGTGACTTACAAAAACATGTAGGATCTCAATTTTACCTTTTTATTTCAAAAATACACTTTTGAGACCTGTTCTAAATCAGATTTGAAGTTTATACCAATTAAGCCGTTTTTTTCGCCTTTTTATCGCATAGTTTTGTACCGGACTTCCTCAAAACCTAGTTTTTTTGCCAATACTCAAACTTTTTGGTCAAAACCAGTTATTTAATGATCATTTAAGTGATTTTTGGTATAAATAATCAGACCTTATATTTTCTTCAAAAATCACCCATTAATGCCCATATTTTAAGCATTTTTAGGCCCAAAACTTGGCCTTTTTCATAAAGATCAAAACCCAATTATTTTCTTCTAAACATGAGTCATTTTATACAAGTTCATAGGCTAAACTTTCTGATCTAAATCAGATTTTAAAGAATTTGTTAAAAACCTTTAATTTTTACCTCTTTTGAGTCCAAATCTTACCAAGAGTCTTGTAACTTGATTTCCATTGTTAAAGATTAAAATGTGGGTTTTTAAACCATCTTTTTATACCAAATTTTCTGCTCAAAACTTAACTTTTCAAAACCAAGTTGCATGTATCAAAACCATATTTTTAACTATCCATTTTATGTATAATCCCCACATATACAATGTTTGATCCAGAAAATCTCATTCATATACATATATACCTACGGCATACATATATACGTATATAAATATTCTTTGTTTTTCATTTTTGAATCAAAACTCCTCATTTTAGAACTTGAATCCTCATGTTTATAGAAGAAAATCAACAAAATTTATAATTATACACACATATAAACTCACGGCCACATATACACATATATGTATCCTTTAGTTTTTCACCCATTTTCCTTATCTTTTGTGTGTATAATATTATGAATCTTGCTTTTAATGAGGTTGATCGTACATGCAATGATGATTTTAAGTTTAAATCTTCAACATTAACTCATATATACATATATATATACACGACACCCATATATATATATACATACATATCACGCACACATACATATCCATACACCTATCTCTCTTTTATTTTTATAAAAATTATTTGATAAACACTTGTATTTTTAGACCTTGTGTGAACCATCCAAGTTTAAAGGTGAACTAAAATTGAAACAAAATATCAAGAGTTTTTACCTTAAAAATGAAGAAAAACTAGATGGTAGTTGATAAAAACTTGAAAACCCATGATAATTCTTGTTCGTAGTTTTAAACCTTGGACTCCATGGATGATTAACATAGTGTTTTAGTGATTGAAAGAGAGAGAGTGGTGGGGAGGATGAAGATGGCGATGGTTGTGGTGGTGATGTAGGTGAGAGAGTGTGGTTCATTGCATGTAGAAGGAGTGTGGTTTAAATAATAATCATTAGTTTAGATGAATCATCAAAGTAGGATGTGTTGGCTGCCATATCTCACGACACACACATATTTGTAGGATAGATGAGTTGTCTAGTTAATATAATATATTATCTAGTGGGTATTAGGTGTAATTTAGCGGGTATATTACTAGTTAACGCGGTACATGCCTTTAACTGTTTTAAATACCCAACACACCCAAAAATAATATCTTTGACTCAAGACATAATATTATACAAGCCAAGTAAATATTAGGTGCTATCCGGTGTAAAAATGACGAATTTTCATAGTATAGGCACGCAGATTGCGCGGTATCGCGCGTTGCGACTAAAATCACCATTTTTATACTCTAAATTTATTTCTCCATATTTTTCAACTAAATATGTTTAGAAATATCGTTTCAAGCATAAATTTCAAATTTCGGACTTTAAATATTAGCCGGGTCATTACCAACGATCGTTTTCGCGCGCAAAATCGCTATGCGACAAACTATTAAATATGACACCTCTAGTCATATTTTTACATATATAATAAGCTTTTTGACTTAAAACTTTCTTTATTAACTTCAAATATTATTTTTAAACATATACTTGACTTTACATAAGTACGGTTAATTATCCGCTAAATTGCCAGGTGTCACAGAAGGAACGTACCGGTAACTGTATCAGGATCCTGTTTAGCCTCCACTGCTCCAATGACAAAGGCGCGTGCATTCCTGCCACTGCCTCCATTGTTCCCGTTACCGTTTCCACCCTTCCCATTCTCTCCCTGCTTTAGTTTGGGACACTTTTTCTTGAAATGCCCCGCTTCACCACAGTTATAATAACCCTGTTTCCCCTAAGTCCCCTGAGCAGTAGGAGTGGGGATAACAGTAAGGGCCTGAGTCAATGGAAAAGTTGCCCGACAGTCCTTAGTAAAATGCCCAAATCGCTGGCAACGATGACAACGAGTACGGTCACAGTTCCCCTGATGATGAAACCCACACTTGCTACACTTCGGGTGTTTCCCAACATAACCACCCTGTTTCTGCCCTGACGAAGAACCCACAACATCAAGTTTCTTTCCCTGCTGGGACGGAGTTGGCACAGAACGCTTCCCAACACTATCCTACTTGCGCTTGTTGCTCTCAGAAGCCTTCACCGCCTAACCACGATAAGACAAAATACCTTCATTCACCTTCAAATGAGTCAACCTATGAGCCGATCGAACCACCTCCGCATAAGTAGGAAGATTTCCCGCAGCCACTAACCCTGCTATCTCTGTTACTAACCCTGAAACATAATGCTCAATCCTCCTATACTCGTTATGCCTCACGGTATACTCCTCTATCTCTGACCCAACCATCTTGTAGTTCCAGACTTCATGTTCCAATTTCTGAATTTCCTCCCTAGGACAGTACTCCCTTTTCAAGATATGTACAAAGTCCTCCCATGGCATAGCATAAGCTTCCCCCAAACCCATGTTCTGCGAAGTAGAGTTCCACCAGGTCAAAACTGGACCCTGGAAGAGCGCGGCAGAATACTTAACCCGATCCTCAGGAAGACAGTTGCACATCAAGAATACCGACTCTACCTTCTCCAGCCACCTGAGCAGTCCCACTGCTCCTTTAGTGCCAAAGAAATCATAGGGCTTACAGTCCCGAAACATCTTATACGTGCACATAGCTGGAGGTGGGTTAACAACACCACCTGAAATGAAACGCATAAGAAAACCACAAAAGAAAGATACCATACTCAAAACGAGGCAAAGCTGATAGAATCAACTTACCACCATGAGCATTGTGTCCAGCTTGGAAGGCAGCTTGTAACAGGTTGTTCAGCTCTTCCTGATTTAGGTTAACGTTGCCACGACCACCGCCACCATCACGTCCACCAGTACGGCTACCCCTACGTCCTCCACGAGCACCAGACATGATTCTGACAACAAAACGAGGGATTCAGATTCACTGCTAATGTCAACCATTAGTAGTCAGAAAATTCAAAGCTAGGTCCAATCCAGGACTATCCGTTCAAACCCAGAGCTCATTGGGATTTTCATGCATTTCAGTTTATGACTTCGTGTGCACCCGAAATGATAAACTGCTCTACATGGTCCTCCAAGTGTTCTCCTAGTTTAAAGTTCAAATCACCGAATACGAACACCTAGAAGTGTATTACAACGGAATAAATGCCCAAGTAAAGGTATAGGCGAGTGTGTTTATTGGAGCACAGAAGGGAGATGTCCGAACCCTGAACAGATCTCAAAAGTACACAAACCACCCCAATATACGACACTGCCATGCAAAACAACAGTCCAACCCCCTTTCGTCTTCATAACCCGAAGGAGAAAGGAACGAGTAAAACACACAGGAGAGTGGATGATGTAACGCAAAGAGCTTGATGATCTAGAGACACCCCGACAAAACTCGTATGTAACCCACTATAACGACTCGTACCATGTGACCGTCTAGTGTGTGTGTGACTCGGCTATAGACTAGACTCTACATGCAGTCCTAGTTCACTATAACCATTGGCTCTGATACCAATCTGTCACACCCTCAAATTACCACTTGCGTAGTTTTACCGCGAGGCGCATGACAAACCAGGATCCATGTCAACGGTCACAATAAACAATACTATATAAGTTGTATGAAAACCCAAAACATTACTTTAACTCTTAAGAAAACCAGCGGAAGTATTTGTTACAATGTAAACCAAAAGTAAATAAGTTCTTATTCCAAAGTTTCCAAAACATGAAACCCAAACTAGACGCCATGCAGACCGGTGCGCCTATTTCCTGAGTTGCTACCTTAGCGACCTAAGAAAAACATGCCAAAAATACATCAGCATATAATGCTGGTGAGTTCATAGGTTTACAATAAGAGTTACCAAGTTCCAAAAGTGTTACCACGTTCACCCTGTCAATACTATGTAAAATGTATACCAAGGTACGCTAGCTAGGCGTATGTTTTGTTACTACTATGATTGGGAACCATTACAGACGCGTTTAGCCCATTAAGTGTTTGTGTTTAAGCCGCCCGAATAGTATACTATTACCGGTCAAGACAATATGCACCCGCCCGGCCTCCAACCGACGAGTGGGGCAGGTCACGCCCAATAGATCTATCCACATTTCCCCGTTGTGCCACCCCACACATTCATGGTTTCCCCCGGGACTTCCAAAGATCGTATAATAACCCAAAAATAACCCATAGTATGACAGTTGTTACCAAAATACAAGTTTAACGCATGTTTTCTCCCCCAAAAGTAAAACTAGTTAAAGTGGGGCCGTGAACTCACCTTAGGTTGCGTTCTTCTAGTAAAAGAATAAAACTACGTCCTTGATAGTCCCAACTACCGGAGATCTATCAAAAAGTTCACATAAGTGTCCCGACTAATAACCACATGGTTATCTAGTCCCCGATTGTCTAGATCATGGCCAAGTATGTTTAAAACACATTTTGACTGTTAAACCAACACACTAGACTGACCAGACATCCCGTTGGTGACCCATTACACTAACCAATAAAATACACATAGATTACACACAAGGTTCACGCATAAAACACTTAGCTTGCATAAAAAATCACACATTTGAGATCGTAGGGTCGAATCTGTGTTTAACAGGTCCAGGTTCGACCCCCAAGGTCCAGGTTCGACCCTCAGAACCTTGGTTCGACCCCTTTATAACACATTCGACCCATCCATAGGTTCATACAACCTAATACATGTTCCTTTGACCTTAACACATGTTCATTTGACCTTAACATGTGTTAATTCGACCTAAAAATTCCACATTTGACCTAACAGAGGCTGATTCAACTAACCATGTTGCAGGTTCGACCCCTCTGCCCCACTTTTGACCCCTCGTGGGTTCGAATGTGGCCAGGTTTGACCCCTGCAGTTACAAGTTTCATAATACTTACCCAAAATGGTAAGATTATGGAAATGTCACATCATGCATGAAAACTTTACCCGATTTGGAAACTTATCAAAATCTCATAAAAATCATCTCAAAATACTCTACTTTGCTTGTTTATGAAATCCACCAATTTGTTTTATCAATAACCATTACATGTAACCAACCCTAGATTTCCTCGAAATCCCCAAAACTAGCATAACATCAACATTCATCCATTCATAACCTAAACTAAAGCATAAACCAACATTAATAGCAGCCCTAGATTATGATTCTAGCATCCACACAGCAGCAAACCAATGGACAACACGTTTTAACACATAATACTCTATTAACACATGTTAAATCATAAGAAACTCATGTTAAATGATTAGGTTTTGTTTAGAAAAGTGTTGGATAGATTTTTATTCATAAAAGCATCTTTGAAACAGATCTGGACATTTAGGACCAATTGAAAACGAATCAAAATGTATCAAAAAGGGTTTTGGATTAAGAACACACTTTGGATTCTTGATTAAATGATGTTTGTAGGTTAGATTATGAAAAACGAGAGCAAAACCTCCTTCCTTAGTGATTAAAACTTATATAGAGTGTTTGGAGGCGACTAGGGTTTGTGAAATGGTGAAAAATGACAAGGTGTGGTATTTATACTAGGCTACATTCGCCCCCTTTTTGTGGTCGAAGGAGCCACATTCGACCCTCTTAACAGGTCGAATGTGTTCTTGTTGTTTTCCCATCCTAGGTTCGACCCCACCCTTCAGGTCGAACCAAGCCTATGTTTTCCAGATTTTCCAGTTTTGTCGTTTTAACGCATTTAAACACATCCTAAGGTATGAACATGCAATCCTAACATATGTTAAGCATATATAAGCACGTATATGCACGTATAACCATGTTCCTACCTTTGTAGCTCACATTATCATGTTATGTTACACGTATGTTAACAATCCACATATCATACTAAATCCAGTTTGTGTAATTTTACCAACAACGGGACCCGAGCCTAGTGTGACTACCAATTGACTGCCCAATGATCCCTTGGATCATTGAACACTGGACAATCCTAACCTGACCAGACTTAACTGACTCAGCTAAGTCTGTTAACAACTGTTTTTCGCTAAGGTAGACTTATATGTTCTCAAAATGTTTAAGCTGAACATGTCGGGTGTCACAGAACGAGTGTAAACTAAATGTGGAAAAAGATAGGGGTAACCAAAGGTATTACTTAAATTTTAATATATACACTTCCGTCTTTTCACATGTTGTTTGAACTATTCTTACATAATTTTTTAAATTAGATATTTAAAGTGTATGTTTAGTTTTGATTGTATTGAATATAAAACATCTGATTACTACTATTAACAAATGTTGTGAAAGGAACAGATATTACTAAACAGACGTTAAAATATAATAAAACAGTTTTTTGTTTTCTAATGAAGTTAGTGATGATTAAAAATGTATTAACTTGCTATGTGTTTATTTTGTATGTCGCAAATATACTCAAGTTTAACAATTCAATATTTTTCAATTAAAGTAAAACTAATAATCCATGTACACTAATTATATATTTATATTTATTATCTTCACTCACTTATATAAGAAAAAAAAAACTTTTCATGTCCAATTTAGATAAAACAGAAGTTAAACATTTATTATTTAATGTAAAACATGACATGTTCATCTTTGTACAAATTTTATTAAATAGTATTTGTGTTTGTTAGTTAATTTGATTGTTAAATAAAAATAAAATAGAATTTTAAGAGTTGTTTCAGTGGGAAAGTAACGAAATTCATCATTTATTACACATATACACGTATCAACAGATGTTATATATAGTCCCAAAAATAATGATTACCATTTTGAAGTTACTTTATTATTATTTTTTTTTGTTGTGTTGCAATTGTCTTTCATTCTATAACAAATAAATTAAAATTTTCAAAAGTAACTTCCAAGTTTATATTTACTTCAAATCCAACTAATAAAGTTGAAAACCAACTTTATGAATAGTTATTATATTTCAGGCTATAAAAGGAGTTTAAGTTCCAATATTCATTTTCACATCACTTTACATCTCTCCATCCAATATGCATTATGATACTACTTTACAATTTGTTTTCACAAATTTTTTGAAAGATTCTTTCAATCAAAGGAAAATAGATAACCAACAATTAGTTGGTTAATAAACTTCAAATTGATGTTTTCTGATGATTCTTACAATCAAAGGAAAACATCAATTCATTATTACATATATGCATATATACATCCCCTTCCTATTTTCAATGTTAGGGGTTTTTGCATCCTAATGATATTTATATACGACCTGCTGTCGTGTACTGCTTTTCATTGGATGATTTATTTGGATCATGCTTGCAAGAAAGATCATTCTTTAGGGTTTTTTTATGTTTGCTTGTATTTTTATGTACTTTGTAAAGTCACATATTGTAATTCTGTTGTCATTAAAGTATTTTTTTTAGAGATATTTGTATTTGTTTTTTTATAACTCTTCCATTTCGTATTTATTTCTGTTAAATTCAATGTATAACTCAAATTATGGAATTGTAATAATAGGGTTAAATCGTGTAACTGCTGTTTCACAAATTTGTTGATGACTTCTAAAAGATTTGAATAAACAGTGTTATGAAATTTCGGTTGAATAAAAAGCTTAAATCGTGTAACTGCTGTTCATTTGTTTTTTTTATGTCTTATCTCAACAGTCCTTTAGTTTGTTTGTAGATTTATGTTTCCATGGTTGTAATAGCTTCAATTATTAAACATCTGATCAACAGATGTTATAAAAAGTCCCAAAAATAATGATTACGATTTTGAAGTTACTTTATTATTTTATTATTATTATTGTTGTGTTGCAATTGTCTTTATTATTATTGTTGTATTGGAATTGTCTTTCATTGTATAAAAAAATAACTTAAAATTTTTAAAAATAACTTCCAAGTTTATATTTACTTGAAATCCAACTAATAAAGTTGAAAACCAACTTTATGAATAGTTATTATATTTCACCCTATAAAAGATGATGAATTCCCAATATTCATTAACCCATTCTCACTTTCTGCAAATATTGGTAATCAGAAACGTTAGCAAATACAGTGTTTCTTTCAACTTTAGATTTACTTTTTAATTTCCTCATCGTTTTTTTTTGTTTTAATATGTGTTATCTCAACAGCGTTTTAATTTGTGTGTAGATTTATGTTTCCGTGATTGTAATAGCTTCAATTATTAAACATCTGATCGGTATTATTACTTGGTATTGTGAAAGAAACAGACATTACGAAATACAGTTTTTGTTTTAACAGTAGATTCACTCTTTATTACCAAAGTATAACAGTTGGACTGTTTACGTGTTTTTTTATATTTTCAGTAGTAATTGTTTTAAAGAACGAAACATATAAACAAATTTTCTTTACATCATACTATTGACCTCGTAATTTTGGTTTTAGTAAACAAACGATAAAGTAATTGTTTTAAAGAAACAAACAGATGGTAACAAGTAGGTTTTATTTGCAGCAGACGATTTGCTTCTTGATGTTGTTTTTACTAAACAGTTCTTAACATTTAGAAAATACATAATAAAAAGCATATCTACTATATAAACTACTTAATTAAAATCTCTAAAACCCTGTGTTTTTTTTTTCAGAATCTCTCTTGAAAGATTCTTTATTAAGTCCATCAATGCTTCATTAATGTTGTTGTCGATTTGTAGTTGTTGAGTCATTTAGTCTTCTATCTTGTCTCTCAAAGCAGTTGGAGGTTCATGCAACACCATATCTAGCACCCCAATGTTTGTCCTTGATTGTTGCTTAAGTATTTCTTCAATCTTCTCTACTTCTTTTCTAACATCTTCGTTTTTTCTCTTTTCTGTTACTGACCAAATACCGAATATTGACTTAACATTTGATGTATCAGCAAAACGATAGTATGATCTGTTTGCCATTTTGGTAGATGAAGTTTAAAATATGTACTGTGTGGAAGTTATTGATAAATTTTAAGATAGATTTGAACATATTTATAGAAATAATTTTGAAAGATAATTAATTTCACGCGATATTTGATATGATTATTTAAATCTTTGATTTGCACAACTGATAATTTATTATTTTGTCTGTTCGTTTTCTAAAGAATTCCTACATTTATGTTTCCCAAGTTGCATACACTCATCAGATACACTAAATGTTTTTAAATTAAATAATTCTTATAACAAAACTTTTTGTTTAACACGTTAACCCAAGTATAATAACTATACTACGCTATGACTTTTCAAGTTCACGCGTTTTAAATGTATAAATTAGTAAATAAATCACGAATTTCATAATAAACCATCTTAACATTTACATTTCAGTCTTCATCAATAGCATCAATGGCTGCCCTAACTAATAACCAAGAACATGAAATGAAGGAGTTTGTTGTTAATCAAGTTAGAGCACAGTACTATCAAGATTTGAAGACTACAAGAGATTTGAAGATTTGTTTTGACAGTTTGCACTTGGGCACGTTTGAGCGAGATGATATGCAACGGATTTTGAAGTCAATGCCTTTGACTGCTGTTCGTGATTTGGCGTTGTTGTACAATTATGAGGTCGGGAGTAAGGACGTAGATTTTTTTGGCAAAATTGAAAGATCTACATGCACAACTTGAAGCTTCAATGGAATTGAAGCTTAAGTTTATTAATTCCTTTAACTAGCTATGTATCTTGATGTTTAATGTTGATTGTATTTATTTATGTTTTTAGGTTTGTATGTCTTTTAAGATTATATATAGTTTTAATGTTTTGTGATGCTAAATTGAATCGTATTAACTTTTGTGTTTTATTCAACCGACCTTTAATCCGTCTGTAGATTTATATGTGTTATCTCAACAGAGGTTTAATCTATCTGTAGATTTATGTTTGGGTTGTTGTAACAGTTGCAGTTATTAAACATCTGATCAATATTATTAACTGGTATCATGAAAGGAACAGACCTTACGAAATACAGTTTTTCCTTTCAACAATAGATCGATTATTAATTTGGGGTTTACTAAACAGACCATAAGAGTTGGTCTGTATACGTTTTTTTTTTATATTTTGGGTGTTTATAATAATATCTGTTTATAAAGAAATTGTCACACCCTCAAATTTCCCACTTGCGGAGTTCTACCGCGAGGCATGTGACATACAAGGATCCAAGTCAACGGTCACAATAAACGACAACTATATGTAAAAACATACGTAGAAAAACCATGCATAAATTTAAAACCATCATTTAGAAGTGCGGAAGCATTTAAGTTTTACAAAAGTCAAAAGGAAATAGAAACATAAGTTCAAAAGTTTATCATCCCAAAACATGCATTATGAACCTAGACGCGAGTACGACTCCAGTGCGACTCCGTGCGCCTAGCTGACAGTTGCTACCTTAGCAACCTGAGAAAACATGCTAAAAAGGTCAACATATAATGCTGGTGAGTTCACAGGTTTTATTCAAACGTTTAGTCCAATCCTTGAAAACCGTTACCGTTACTACTATGCTTGTGTGCACGCTAGCTAGGCGTTATGTAATATTACTACTACGGGTGAAACCATTCCTGACTGTGTTTTAATGTGTAACCCTTATTTACGGACTACCGTCATCACCGGTAGGCCTTGTGTGTTTAGAGACAATATGCACCCGCCCGGCCTCCAGCCGTCGAGTGGGGTTTGTCAGTTCCCAATAGCGCTATCCATACCTCCCCGCTACATTCCCGCATTAGTGGTTTCTAAGGGACTTTGATGAACCGTATAGTAATAAGATGTTAGCCATAGTATAACATGAAAATGTGTGATAAAAGAGTTTAAGCATGTTTCTCCCCCGAAAAAAAAAACAGTAAAGTGTGGGGCCGTGAACTCACCTTTGGTTGCGTCTTCAGTTAACAAGTAAACCGATATGTGTATGATAGCCCCAACTAGTGGCGACCTATCATAAGATGTGTGTAAAGTTAGACTAATAACCTGTTGGGTTCATTAGTCCCTAAATGTCCAGTCCATGACCATTATATGTTTGAAAATGCGTTTTACTGACAACTAGACTACGTGAGACAAGACTCGACATCCCATTGGTGACCCGACATCCCACGTGTTCATCTTATACAGGGTATCATACCATATATGCAAACAACACTTAACACGTGTAAGAGTTCACCAAATCTAGCATATAGTTCTAATAATGCATAAATAAGTCCAAGCACGTGTTACCAAGTTACTAGGTATGTCACGGGGTTCCTAGCATGTTCCTAGGTGTCAAATCGGGTCTCGGAATGTCAAAATACACTTACAGCAGCAGTACATGCGATTAGGAAAAGTCAACTAGCAATTAGGAAGGGTAATCGCCTATAGTATAGGCATTTAGGCTCTAATCGCCTATAGCTATAGGCGATTAGGCCTATTCTAGTACCTTATAGGCGATTAGGCCTATACCACATGCATTTCAGGATCTAACTAGTGATTAGGATCGTAATCACCTTCAGTATAGGCGATTAGGCCCCCAATCGCCTACCCTATAGGTGATTAGGCTCCCAATTGCCTACCTTATAGGCGATTAGGCTCCCAATTGCCTACCTTATAGGCAATTAGGATTCCTAATCGCCCCCTGCAGTTCTGTTCCGATTTTTCACGCGTTTAACCCTCCAAATCAGATCCGAAACGTGTGGAAACACCAAATGTCAAACCCAAAACATTAATAAACCTATTCCAAGCAAAACCCCTAAATTATCATCATTCTAACAGTCCCGAATGCAAGCGTTTCCCAAAATAGCATATTTAACATGTAAACATCACATCAACATGCAAAGTTTGCCCTAAATGGCAAATACCCTGATTTCATCTCATAACGACGTTGTTCGATAATATCCTACTGTTCTAGCATCATCCTAAAGCAAACCCTAATCTTAGACAATCAACAAAACACATCATAATATCATATATTCCACATAATCCTTCAAACGGGTCTAAACATCTTTTATTAACAATACACAACTATAACCATCCAAACTCCTAGGTTAACATCATAATAACTCATATAAGCTAGAAACATATCAATAACACAAGAACACTCATATTTCAATAATAAAAATCCTACCTTTATATGAATATAACACATATAACATGCATAGAGGTTTGGGTTTGTTTAGAAACTGTTTTTAATAGGTTTTCAAAGACACAATAGTTATAGAAATCAGGTCTGGACTTTTAGGGAGCAAAACAATAACATACAAATGTTTGGGGATGAAGAACACACCTTAGATTTGTAAGAAAATGAGGTGTAAGGCTTGGAAAGGTGGGTTTTGATGCAAAAATGTGTTCCAGAGGGTGTTTGTGAGTTGGGAGAGGTTATGGGACAGCTAGGGTTGCACAAATGATGTTTTACAAGTCAAGGGTGGTATTTATAGGCGTTTCTAGTTGTTTAAAACACGTCAGGCGATTACGCAGCAGTATAGGCGATTAGGGCTCTAATCGCCTTCCCTATAGGCGATTAGGGCTCTAATCGCCTTCCCAATCCTCCTAATCGCCTACCCTATTGGCGATTAGGCCAATCACCCCCTATCAGCATGCAATTACGCGTAATCACCTCCTATCAGCATGCAATTACGCGTAATCACCTATAATGTCATGCAATTACGCGTAATCACCTATAATGTCATGCAATTACGCGTAATCACCTATAATGTCATACAATTACGCGTAATCACCTATAATGTCATGCAATTACGCGTAATCACCATCTTAACACATATAAACACGCATTCACATACCGACAAATCACATAATGATTATAAACACATAATTCATGAAAACAAATACGTTCACATTCGTTCACCAATTCCCGGGACTCGAGACCTGTGTGTGTTAAAACCCCAATGATCCTCCAAATCATTGATCCCTGGACAAGTACTTAGCGCGACTCGACTCAACTGACCTTGTCATGTGTAATGTATGCACAACTCGCTAAGCTAGACTTACTGGGTTTTCAAAAGTTACTAACCGGAGTTTGCCGGGTGTCACAGAAATAAACAGACGATACTAAACATGTGTTCTTTAGAGAAAACGAATGGGTTCTTAATGTTGTCTTTCACTAAACAGACCTTAAGTTTAGGACTCGGTCTCCCGTGTGTTTCACACGGGATTTCACCTAGTATCTATATGATAAAACGATTAGGGTGGCGACACATATTACTTGTTGAGGTGATCCCCACCCTTGAATTCCCGCCAAAATTTTCAGTTTTAAATAATCTAATATTTATTAATTTTTAATCTTTATCTTTATCTTTATATTTACTATATAATAAATAGCCTTATGATTATCTTAATTCTTTCTCATATGAAATAATATTATTAAATTATAATTTCACGTTTATATTTTATATATACTTAATATTTATTTTCCTAACTAGTTCTTTTTATATTTCCGCTTATTAAAAATCATTTAATATTTTATTGATCCAATCTCATGTAATATCATCATGTAATATTAAATTTTCTAACATAATAATAAATAAAAAACAAAAAAAATGTTATAATACGTATGATACACAAGTTTCTAATGAATTATTTATACTAAATGAAACTGTAAATGGGAATTTCGTTTTCATCCATAACAGAATAGGTCAAAATCAGTCGTTTCTAAAAAGAAACTACAACTTCAAGATCACCGCCTCAATTACGCCTTCCAATGATTACCTTTGCCTCTACTCATCATCCAAACGTAGATTTTCTCTTTAATATACATTTTCATTCTTATTCACATGATTAAAGTTGTTTTCTCATATTATAGTACATTAATTTATATGCTACATCGAAACACACATTTTGTTACTTTATATACAATTTGTCCATCCCAAGAACTATAATTATAAATATGTAAAAAAAAGTTACATATTTAGACAAATAAGATGATTAAATATAAAACACACAAGTCATGCTCGAAATTAGAAATAGAAACAAAACTCCAAATGAGCCAATGCTAAAACCAAACGTCCTATGGTGTAAGAAACAATAATCTGTAAATTCTTTAAAACGACTGATTGACTGAATGAATAAATAGCATTTAATTGTACAAATTATTCTTCGTTTTTATGTTTATGGACATCAATCATTAACTAAAAGGGCAGGGGTACTTCTAAACAGGTCTTAAGTCTGTTATGCCTCAACATGACTGATGACACTACTATATGCAAGAGAAATGTGGACCTAAATTAAGATTGTATACGGAAGATGATAAATGTAAAAAAAAAAAAAATGTATGGATTCAAACAAGCTGAGTGTATGGATCTTATGTCCTTACAGATAACATTGTCCACCTATTATCAAATACTATTTGGAAAAAAAATACATAAATAACAATAACAACAATAACAATAATATAATTTGGATTTAAGCAATGATAAAGTATACCTTGTTCGTATATTCAATAGGTAAAGATGCAAAATCTAAGACGGCTTGTGCGCATTGGCTTTGTGGGCCGAAGACATTACGCGTAACTGATTTGTTATTTCAGTGAAAGACGGCCTCACGGCAGGATCTGGAGCCCAGCACTGCTCCATCAGCGTTCTCCAGTCAGGATCACAGTCGCTTGGAATCGTAGGTCTAAGCGTGTTATTCACAATGCCTCCTGTAACAAATACAAAGTATGTATTGAATTCTAGCAAGAAATTCATTGATGTATGTAAACATGTATAAGTGGCAACTTCAACATGTTATTTAGGTTGTGTTTTATCTCTAACGGGTCAAAATGCACCCAAATGCATTAAATAATAGACATTCGGTGACTTTGACCTGTTACCCTTATATAAAGATTTTTATTAGACTAGCTTGAGATGAAACATAAACCACATTAACATACTCATAAGCAAATGGGTCGATCTTTCCAGCTTTAGATATTATTAAAAGTTCAATATATAAATAGCTAAAAGCTGGATTTTAACAAAATGAATAACAAGAATGTGAAGAAATTGCAAAAAGCATACTTATGATTGAACCATAGTGCATGTTAGCATATGGCTCCTCATGAGTAAGAATCTCCCATAACACGATCCCAAAGGAGAAAACATCAACCTGAATAGAACAGACAGACGACATTAAATAAACAAAAAAGGTTAGGTATTATATAAATACACAAATGAAGCTGTAGAGGGGGCATTTTTGCCTTTTCAGAAACTTTATTGCTGCCACCATTCAGTAACTCGGGAGCCATCCATCGCAGGGTTCCCCTAACTCCACCTGAAACCAAAGTATTCCTCTTGATTTTAGACAGCCCAAAGTCACCTACCTGCGTAAGCATGGAGTAAAAATGTCATTTGAAAAAAAAAAACCCTCAACTAAATACATAATACAACATAATATTTCATGTGGTAACCTTGCATATAGGGCGTGAAGAATCCTTCATATTCACAAGAAGATTGTCACATTTCAAATCAAAATGCACAATATTCTTGGAATGCAAATACTCCATTCCAAAGGCTGCATCCATTGCAATTATAAGCCTCTTTCGGTGATCAAGATGCCTGGCATAAGTCATGTGTATGTTAGATGAAGTATATTTAACAAAGAGAACTAAAAGATGAAATCATAATATTTTGTGTTGGAAAAAAGGAAAGTATTACCTATCTTTGCGAAGTAAGACATGCCTTAGTGAGCCATCAACCATGAACTCTGTGACAGTAGCTAATGTTCCATCAGGCCCATCTTGAACTACACCATAAAATGCCATTACATTCAGATGATGGAGCTTTGAAAGAATTATAGCTTCTCGCCAGAACTCTACTGTCTAAAATAACGAAAAAGAAAAACATAAATGTACGATGAAAATTGGAGTCATTTGATTAAAGGGAAAAAGATTTATCTAACGAGAATATCGAAAAAATGAAAATGAAAATCTTATAATCGCTTGTAGACTAAAACCATTAAAAATGGCTGATATATCCAACTTCCTTTGAAACAAACGGGAAGTCTGTACCCATTTACGGTGTTTGAAAGTTATTAAGTCAGTTTGAATTAACAGAGTAGAATAAAAGACCAAAAACCCAATTCTTAATAAAAAAAGAGACATGTCTAGGGAGATGGGAGTCAAAGTCTCCCAAATTAGATTTAAAGAATGGATAATTAATAAACAAAAACCTCATTTATCACTCAATTATCAGTTACATAACTTCGTTTTAATCAAAGATTAATAGACAAGATGTAAATGATGCTTACTAATCTTTCTTGTTCTGATGACCGCCCTGCAAAGCAGCTTTTCTTAATGCGTTTAATTGCAACATCTGTTCCCCTCCATTTTCCATGATACACGGTACCGAACGTACCAGCACCAAGTTTCCTTAATTCTTCAAGATCTCCATATCTTATAATCTGCACCAACCACCAGGAAAAACCTACATTAGTCTTTCATAACCTTAGCCTTGATATCACAACTGATGTCATTTTAACTTCGATGTGGTTTATACCTATAAAGAACTGATATCAAGATCACCTAGAGAATCAAGAGAAGGTAGCCCGTCGTTCCTCGTATCAACCTACATGGTCGAATTGGCATATAAGCATCTTTTAATCTCAAAACAGGTTAATGGAAAACTGTAGCTAAAAAGGGAACTGGTCAAACTTGTTGAAAGTTGTCAAACTGAACTTTTATTATAGACAACCTTCTAAATCGCTTTATGCAAAGATTCAAATTAGTATTGTGATTAAAAATACAAAAAAACAAAAAAATAAAAGTTGGAATCCCACTTAATGCATTAATATGCATGCATAGACAACTCAAGTATTCAAAAGGTTACACTACGGCCACCCAAAAACGAAACACCATTACAGGGCACCCAAGTATCAATCTTGTTTCGTTTATTTATGCCAACAAACATGGCGATTTAGGGTTCATGTATCAAATTGGGTCACTGGGTTGTTTTTTTTCTATTTTTAATGATGGGTGTAAAAGGTATTGCACATTTATATTACTTTGAAGTTAGCGACGTTATTGTCTTTTTACAAATTCTAGGCAGGTTTTTGGCCGGAATTGCCATAACTAAAACAAAGTGTAACCTATGCACACTTGTGCATTATCCCAATTATATTTTAAAACTTTCATATAAAAAGTCTTTACAGTCCAGCCAGACCCGCACATATATGTATCTAAAAATGATCTGTTACCGGATTGTTGACCATACTAGCAATGATAAAAAAAAAAAAATCGGTACCTCATACTCTAAATCCGACATTCTATAGTTTCCGACCAGGTCATCAAACTGCACGCCCTCACTGTTTTTCACCAGTGAAGGATTGTAATGTGGTTGCATAGATGTGGATTCTGAAGCATGGATTTCTTTTGCTTCATCTTCAACAAAAGTGTTTCGGGAAGTCAATAAGGGAAACATCCTTACCCTGAAACTCATTTTGAGCTAATTTCTGAAAAAACGACCAATGTTGAGGTTCATGATTTGCAATGTTCATGCTCAATCCCACACCATCCTGTGGTAGAACACCAATTCCATGTGAATCTTCAGATATCGCTCTTGCAAATACATCAGATAAAAAATCACTGGGAAATCGATCATTGATGTCAATCAAAATAGCTCCTTGCTCTGGCCTGGAAACACTTTCAAAAGTTTGATCACCACCACTAGTCGCCTGACTGTTAGGTGGATGGTGCTTCACTTGTGACCCGGTTTCTGATGGTTTATCAAACTTAACTTTCTTCTCAATCATGGCAGCTTCTGAATCCGGAACCAAATCGGTGTTGGCTTTTGGTGCCTCATTTGACTTTTCATTGTTGACTAAACCACCATGGGTGATTTGAGGAGGCAATTCTTCAGTACGCAAATTTCCAACCGATTCTGAGATTGGGTCAGAATCAGACTGCAAATGTGTAGCAAGCAATTGAGACCCGAGTGAATCGTCTGACTTGGTCAGCCTGTTTTTCTCTATCTGCCCACGCGGAATTCTCTCAGAATGATAAACCCGTGAAGGCGGTTCAAGGTAACTCAAATCAATAAGATCAGACCCCGAGTTATCAGGACCCGCAGCACTACCAGCTGTATATGAATCATTGTCAATAGATGTAACAACTTTTGCATGCATCTGGTCTTGATTCCTGTCCTCATTCATTTTAGGTTTCGGAGGAAGCTTCCCCTCACCAGGTGGGACAACCGTTGATGCCACATCATCTCTTGGGGATCTAATGTTGGTTTGTTTAACATCTTGCTTCATAGTACTATGTATTAGCACCGATTATATTCATAATATTATTTAGATTATTCTAGAGTTTCATAATTATAGTATAGATAATCTTTGTATTTTAGGAATCCTTATCTATTCCTAATTAGGTGTTTGTATTGCTTTATGTTTCTTCCCTATATATAGGGCCCTCTTGTATTCATTCAGAGATCATCAAATAATAATATCATGAACACTTTCATGGTATCAGAGCCTCGGTTCTAAATACCTAAACCCTAATCGCACTCTTCGTTTTTTTTCCAGCCGGCGACACCTTAACCGGTCATCATGACCAAACCCGATACCCAGGAGTCTTCGGACTCTGCTGCTAAGCAAACTCCTTTGCACCCAGCATACTCGGTTACGAATATCCAGTCCAAGATTCGTATCTTGGACGGGAAGAAGGTTACATACTCATCATGGGTTAAACTTTTCAAACTTCATGTCGTCGCCTATAAAGTCGCCCAACACATCGATGGTACAGCAGCCCCGTCTCCGACTGATCCAACATACGCAGCTTGGCAGGAACTGGACGCGCTAGTTCTACAGTGGATTCTCAGTACCGTCACGGACGATCTTTTACCCCGAGCCATGGACTCGGATGGCACCGCACGCGGTGCATGGCTCAAGCTCGAGAAGGTTTACCTAAGCAACAAGAAGGCACGAGCCGCAGCACTGGAGACCAAATTCGTCAATCTTACTCTTTCAGCTTGCTCGTCACTCGACGCCTATTGCCAGCAGTTGAAGGAATTAGCCAACCAACTTGAAGATGTGGATCAGCCAATTACCGAGTCTCGACTCGTTCTTCAGCTAGTACGTGGTTTACCTCAAGAATTCGATACTACCGCGTCCCTCATAAACTCAACTAATGCTGATTGGGACATGGCCCGTTCCTTGCTTACGGACGAACTCATACGGCTGGAAGCTCGACAGGGAACCTCCTCATCCGTCCTGGCTGCTTCGGCTCCACCCCAGGCCGCACCACCATCCACAGGTTCGAATTTTTCTTATCAACATTCATCTAATTACAGGGGTCGAGGACGCGGCAGAAACCAATGGAACAGGAATAATAACCGGGGACGTGGCCGCGGGTCAAACAGAAACCAACCCGCACAGTCTTGGACTCCTCAGCAGCCATCATACCCCACTTGGGCCTGGTGGAATGTTCCGCCTTGCCCATACCCGACCCAACCAGCCTGGTCCGCACCAGGCCCTTACCTGCCGCCCAATCCGGCCCAAGTTCAGCAGCCCACAGGCCGCCCCGGTTCAGCCGCACCATCAGCCCAGCAACCGGCGTTTTACTCAGCCCAGCAGACCGCTCCATCAGCCCCACCCGGGTACGATGCTTTCAGTCCGGCAGACATTCAGGCTGCCTTACAGGCCATGCATCTCAACCAACACTCTCAACCCCAAGACCCAGGGCTTATGGACACAGGGGCCGGCTCACATGTGACACTCGATTCAGGTATGATCTCAATTCCTAATTCAATTCCTGTAAATCCTAAAATTCTTGTGGGCAATGGGCAACAACTCCCAATTCTTGGGTCTGGCACTGGTTTTTATAAGATTTTTAACCGCACCTACATTCTTCCAAATATACTTTATAGCCCATCTGTCATTAAAACCCTTATTTCCGTCCGTCGCTTCTCTCGCGACAACCTTGTCTCTATTGAATTTGACCCTTTCGGTTTTACTGTGAAGGATCTCAAAACTGGACGCAAACTTTCCCGCCACAATAGCACGGGAGACGTTTACCCCATCACCCCACCGGAACTTCCGCCACAAGCTTGCTTCATCACCACCACATCTCTCCCCTGGCATGATCGATTTGGGCATCCCGGCGCTCACGTTTTAGATATTCTTAGTCGTAAATTTAATTTACTTTGTAAAAACGATTTATCTTTTTGTGATTCATGCCATTTATCAAATAGTAAACGTTTACCTTTTTATACGTCCAGTTCTTTCACATTTTCACCGTTTGATATTATTCATTGTGACTTATGGACTTCGCCCATAATTAGCAAATCGGGTTATAAATATTACATGGTGTTAATTGATAATTTTTCTCACTTTGTATGGGTTTATCCTTTAAAATTTAAATCCGAAACATTTACCACCTTTGCTAAATTTCACCGCCTAATCCTTACCCAATTTAACCGTAACATCAAAACCTTTCAATGTGACTTGGGCGGGGAATTTGATAACAATAGGTTCAAACAGTTTGCCCAACAACATGGCTTATTGTTTCGATTCTCCTGCCCACAGACTTCCTCACAAAACGGCCGGGCCGAGCGAATGATTCGACGTCTTAACGACATCATTCGCTCCCTCTTAATTCATGCCCATCTCCCTCCCGTTTACTGGGTTGAAGCCCTACACACCGCCACCTACTTACATAATATCCTTCCCACTAAAAGACTTAACTATTACACCCCCACCTTTGCCCTCTACCTTAGACACCCAACCTATGATCACCTTCGGGTCTTTGGTTGTGCATGCTACCCTAATACCTCGGCCACTCAACCCCACAAGTTACACCCACGGGCTATTCGGTGTATCTTCTTGGGCTACCCACCAGACTTTCGTGGATATCGATGTCTCGATCCCACGACGGGAAGAGTCCATATTTCCCGTCACGTCACATTCGACGAGACATCCTTTCCTTACACCACCCCACCACCCACTAACACATACTCCTTCTTGGACGACCAAATCCCATCTCAATTTAATTTTACCACAAATCCGCCCGCCCCTCCTCCCGTCCCAACCCCATACCCCCTAACTTACTCGCGTCGTCCAAAACCTCCCGGCCCCCAACCTGCCCCAGCTACTCCGGCCCAATCACACCAAAGCCCATTAACCTCCGGCCCAACCACTACCCCGTCCGCTCCACTACAACCCACCACCGGCCCATCTCAATCACTTCCTCTTGCCCCACAACCTGTCCCACCATCCAATACCCACCCAATGACCACCCGGTCCAAAACCGGATCCGTCAAACCGCCCGTTTATCCAGCCTTAATGACCGCTCCCATTTCCCCAGTTCCCACGTCTTATTCAAAAGCCTTTGCCGACCCGAATTGGGTAAACGCTATGCAAACAGAATTTAATGCTTTACAGGAAAACGACACTTGGGAATTGGTACCTAGACCGGTTGATCGCCCCATTATCAGATGCATGTGGCTTTTTCGCCACAAATTCAAATCGGATGGTACGTTGGAACGTTATAAGGCTCGGTTAGTTGTTAATGGGAAATCCCAAACTGTGGGGGTGGATTGTGATGAGACGTTTAGTCCGGTCGTTAAACCGGCTACAATCCGAACCGTTTTGTCTCTGGCCGTTTCTAGTGCATGGCCCATTCATCAGTTGGACGTTAAGAATGCGTTTCTTCATGGTAACCTGAATGAGACAGTTTTCATGCATCAACCAGCGGGGTTCGTCGATTCTCGGAAACCTAATTTTGTTTGCAGGTTGAAGAAGTCGTTATATGGCCTTAAACAGGCTCCACGGGCGTGGTACACCCGGTTTGCATCTTATATATTACAACACGGTTTTCGCAACAGTGCTTGCGACAACTCACTTTTCATCTACAATAACGGGGCTGATCGAGCATACTTACTCTTATACGTTGATGATATTATTCTCACGGCTTCTAGCACTACACTTTTAAATAATCTTATACAAGTCCTTTCGAGGGAATTTGCTATGTCTGATTTGGGGGCTTTGCACTATTTTCTTGGGATCAAAGTCACACGCCATTCTCATGGTTTGTTTCTAGATCAAACACAGTATGCGAAAGACATTCTTGCGCGTGCTTCGATGACTGCATGTAAGCCGTGCACTACCCCCGTGGATCTCTCAGCCAAATTAAGTGCTTCTGAGGGGCCACTGTTTGCCGATCCTACGTTGTATAGGAGTCTCGCGGGGGCTTTGCAATACCTGACTTTCACCCGACCCGATATCTCCTATGCTGTGCAGCAAGTGTGCCTTTTTATGCACGAACCAAGGGACCCTCATTTCGCATTTATGAAGCGGATATTCCGCTATCTTCAGGGTACCGTCAACTATGGTCTACGGATTGTCAAAAGCGCTTGCCACGAGTTAATTGCATATTCGGACGCTGATTGGGGTGGCTGTCCCGATTCGCGGCGTTCCACAAGTGGCTATTGTACGTTTTTAGGTGACAATTTACTTTCCTGGTCATCCAAACGTCAACATACAATCTCGCGCTCCAGTGCGGAGGCTGAATATAGAGGTGTGGCAAATGCGGTAGCTGAAGCTACTTGGTTGCGCAACTTACTGTTCGAATTACATGTTCCTCTGCAGAAGGCTACAATCGTTTATTGTGACAATGTTTCGGCCGTTTATTTATCTGACAATCCTGTTCAACATCAACGGACCAAACACATCGAGATCGACATCCATTTTGTTCGTGAAAAGGTTCGTATTGGCCACATTCGGGTTCTTCATGTACCGGCTGCACTGCAATATGCGGATATCTTCACAAAGGGCCTCCCAAGGGACTTATTTCAACAGTTTCGTTCCAGTTTAAGCGTTTGCACTCCGCCCGCTCAAACTGCGGGGGAATATTAGCACCGATTATATTCATAATATTATTTAGATTATTCTAGAGTTTCATAATTATAGTATAGATAATCTTTGTATTTTAGGAATCCTTATCTATTCCTAATTAGGTGTTTGTATTGCTTTATGTTTCTTCCCTATATATAGGGCCCTCTTGTATTCATTCAGAGATCATCAAATAATAATATCATGAACACTTTCACTATGACTATCCCCCTTTGGTTTCTCCTCCTTTTGTGGAACGGAAGTATCTAGATTGGCTTCTCCGTGATGCATCTGGTTAAGATTTCCATAAGCATTTGATGGAACATTGAGTAATAGATAACATATTTTGAATATTTTGATTTGTAAATAGAGATAAGATTTATCATTTATTTTGTATTTATCTCTTCCCTAAAATAAGGGAATGTATCTTGTATTTATATGGTTTGTTCAATGAAAGAAATCTCAAGCATTGAACCATAACTTTCTACATGGTATCAAGAGCCTAAACCCTATTTTTTCTTTTCTTCCAATTCCCTGCCGTCACCTCCTGTCCTCATTATCTTCTTTTTCGCCGATCACCTTTTCTTTGTTCGACCATGTCTTCTCACCTACACCCAGCTGTGACAGTAACCAACATCAAGAATTCTATCCCTATAATTCTTGACAGCCAAACCGAGCACTACAACACTTGGGCAGAGTTATTTAGCATTCACTGCAAAGCCCATGATGCCTACGATCATCTACAGCCACGGGTTATTACCGAAGCCTCCTCCTCATCTGACAAAGAAAAAGAAGGTACTTCCAAACCCACTTACCTTGAATCTTGGGAACGTATTGATGCCATTGTCCTCCAGTGGATTTATGGCACCATTACGAAAGACCTTGTCCACACCATTATGATACCCAACACCACCGCCTATGACGCTTGGTGTCGTCTCCGTAACCTTTTTCTTGACAACCAAGCCGCCCGTACCATTAACCTCCAAAATAAATTTTTTAATACCCGACTTGACCGTTTTTCAAATATGTCTGATTATTGCCAACACATGAAACTTTTACATGACCAACTCACTAGTCTTGGTGCCAACGTGTCTGAAAGTCAACTGGTTATGCAAATTCTAACCGGCTTGACTGAACAATACGAAAGCATCAAACTAATTTTACAAAACACCCAACCTTTACCCGATTTTTACAGCACCCGGTCTCGCCTATGTCAAGTTGAAGAACAGAAAATTGACCAAGCCAAACTTTCAGCCCAATCGGCCGGTACTGCCCTTCTCACCACCACCGCACCTAAACCGCCCACACCCACTGAAAACCCACCATCCCATAACCAACCCTCTCAACCAGACAACACAAACCAAAACCGTGGCACGTACCGGGGCAGGGGCAGGGGTCGGGGCAAACCATCATACGGCCGTGGGAGGTTTCAACAGTCTCACAATTATCCAACCAATTTTTGGCCTCCCATGTGGTCCAATACCCACTCGCCATTCTCACCTCAACCATCTTGGCCCAATCCTAACTCTCAAACATCCACACCAAATCCATGGGCCAATTGGCACTTTCCACCATGCCCCTACCCCTCCAACCCAATACCCGCCCAAAATCAGCGGCCCAATGCCCCACCAGCAAACAACAGTGCTGGACTGTTAGGCCCAAAACCCACGCAGCCCAATACAGCTCAAGCCTACAACACCGGGTACTCTCCAACCGACATCGCTCAGGCTCTCTACAACTTGGCTATCCACCACAATGATCCCTCTTGGACCATGGACACCGGTGCGTCAGGTACAATGTCTCCTTACTATGATAAGTTTCCCTCTATTTTTAATTCTGGCATTATTCGTAATATTATTGTTGGTAATGGTAAAACCATTCCGGTTTTAGGGCAAGGCAACATTACCCTACCCCCACCATTTCCTCCCTTTAAACTTAACAATGTCCTTTATGCCCCTAACCTTGTTAAAAACCTTATTTCTGTCCGTCGTTTTACGACTGATAATCAATTAACCGTTGAGTTTGACCCTTTTGGTTTTACTGTGAAGGACCTCCAGACCAGGAAACCTATCCTACGATGCAATAGCTCGGGGGATCTCTACACACTCAGTCCGTCCAACATCACCAACCTCAACACGGCCTCCACCTATGCTGCAATCACACAAGACATTTGGCATCAACGGCTTGGTCATCCCGGCCCAGCTATTTTGCAAAGTTTAAAAACTTCTAGTTCTATTTCCTTTAGTCCTTTAATTAATAAAACTTGCAGTGCTTGTATTTTTGGGAAACACCATAGACTTCCTTTTATTGATTCTAATACAAGTACATTTATGCCATTTGATCTTGTGCACAGTGATGTTTGGACGTCCCCCGTTATCTCCAACGGGGGCCACCGCTATTACGTCTTATTTTTAGACGATTACACCAATTTCCTTTGGACCTACCCCATTGCCCATAAGTCCGATGTCTTCGCCATGTTTACAAAATTCAATAATTTTGTACAAACCCAATTTAATACAAAAATAAAACAACTTCAATGTGATAACGGACGTGAATATGCCAACAATCAATTCCATAATTTTTGTAACACCAATGGCATGCACTTCCGTTTTTCCTGCCCTCATACCTCATCCCAAAATGGCAAAGCTGAACGTAAAATACGGACTATCAACAACCTTATCCGAACCATCTTAGCCCAATCCTCCACACCCAATACCTATTGGCATCATGCCCTTGAAACCGCCACCTACTTATTAAACATCATACCAACCAAAATTCACCATTTCCAGACCCCTACCCAACGCCTTTATGGTTGTTTACCATCATACGATCACCTTCGTGTGTTTGGTTGCATGTGCTACCCTCTCATCCCCCACACCACCATACACAAACTTGCTTACCGATCCTACCCATGTGTCTTTCTTGGGTACCCCTCCAACCACCGGGGATATAAATGTCTCGATTTAAAAACCCGGACCATCACCATTAATCGGCACGTCATCTTCGACGAAACCGTGTTCCCATTTGCTAACCACAAAAATAAATCCACCCACAATTACTCCTTCCTTGATGACACTGTTCACCCAAATTTCCTTTTCCCCACCACTGTGTCACCTCCACACACCGACTCCTCACCCTCTGACCACCCATCGGCCCAACCACACCCCAACACTCAAACGGCCCAATCACCTACCATGCCCACACCAGACCAAACGTCACCTGCCCCCCATAACCCTTCACCGGCCCAACCTCAATCCCCGGCCCAACAACCATCGTCCAGCCCATTGACCTCCCACCCATCCATCACGACACCACAGCCCACTCTCACCTACTCCTCCTCTACACTCAGCCCGATACCCAACCCCCCACCACCACCACCGGCTCGCACTATGACCACCCGTGCTATGTCCGGTATATCCAAACCCAAACAAATTTTTAACCTATCCACCACCACTGTCATCCCTGTCCCCAAAAACCCTATCGATGCCTTGTCTAAACCGGAATGGCATAACGCCATGAACAACGAGTTTAATGCTTTAATTAAAAACAAGACTTGGGAACTTGTCCCGAGACGTCCTGACATGCATATTATACGTAGTATGTGGTTGTTTCGTCATAAATACAGGTCTGATGGTACTCTTGAACGGTATAAGGCTCGGTTGGTCTGCGATGGCAGAAATCAGGAGATCGGTATTGACTGTGGTGAGACGTTCAGTCCGGTGGTAAAACCAGCAACTATTCGGACTGTCTTGACTCTAGCTCTCTCTCAGTCATGGTCCATTCATCAGTTGGACGTCACAAATGCGTTTCTTCACGGGAACCTCACTGAGACAGTTTACATGCACCAGCCTGTTGGGTTTCGACATCGTGATTTTCCTGAGCACGTGTGCAAGCTTCAAAAATCTCTCTATGGTCTGAAACAAGCTCCCAGGGCATGGTACCAACGATTCACTGACTTTGTTACATCTATTGGTTTTGTGCAGAGTAGATGTGATAATTCTTTATTTACATACCACCACGGGGGTGACGTCGCTTACCTATTAATTTATGTGGATGACATTATCCTCACCACTTCCTCCGAGACACTTCGGATGAAGCTCATGGGCAGCCTCGCGGCTGAATTTGCTATGAAAGATCTTGGACCGCTTAGTTATTTTTTGGGCATCTCTGTCAATCGCTCTGGTGACTCTATGTTTCTCTCTCAAGAATCCTATGCTCTAGATATTGTTAACCGTGCCGGTATGGACAATTGCAATCCGGTCGCTACTCCCGTTGACTCTAAACCCAAGCTCAGTGCCACCTCCAGTGCACCCTATGATAATCCCACTCTCTACAGAAGTCTTGCTGGTGCTCTTCAATACCTCACCTTTACGAGACCGGATATCACTTATGCAGTGCAACAGATCTGTATCCACATGCATAACCCGACTATTGATCACTGGAATGCCCTGAAAAGAGTTATTCGGTACATTCAGGGCACTGCCGCATTTGGTCTTACTCTCACCTCTTGCGCTACTCTCTCTCTCAGGGCCTATACTGATGCTGACTGGGCTGGCTGTCCAGATACTCGCCGCTCCACTTCTGGTTATTGTGTTTATATGGGGCCGAACCTCTTATCTTGGTCGTCTAAGCGTCAGTCTACTATTTCTCGTTCCAGCGCCGAGGCAGAGTATCGAGCTGTTGCAAATGTCGTGGCTGAAGTATGTTGGATTCGTAATTTGCTTCTGGAGTTGCGCAAGCCAATCTCCTCTGCAACGTTGGTATATTGCGACAACATCAGTGCCATTTATCTCTCTAACAATCCGGTTCAGCATCAACGTACCAAACATATTGAGCTTGATATACATTTTGTTCGCGAACATGTGCAACGAGGTACTGTCAGGATTCTTCATACGCCCACTCGTCTCCAGATTGCGGATATATTTACTAAAGGTTTACCAAGAGTTCTCTTTGAAGACTTCCGCTCCAGTCTCAACATCCGCCAACCTCCTGCTTCGACTGCGGGGGTGTAATAGATAACATATTTTGAATATTTTGATTTGTAAATAGAGATAAGATTTATCATTTATTTTGTATTTATCTCTTCCCTAAAATAAGGGAATGTATCTTGTATTTATATGGTTTGTTCAATGAAAGAAATCTCAAGCATTGAACCATAACTTTCTACATTGAGGTCAATAAAAGTCGAAGGTGACGTATTCCTCTCAACATTTTGGCCATCAAGATCGCTTAGATTATTAGCTGATGATGTCATCAAACCATGCATACCTGATTCCCGCCTTGAACCCATATCCATCCCGTTTACAGCAACCACAAATTGGAATTCATTATCACCACCAGAATTAACATGACTGAAACTACTGTCTTCTAAATCACTTAAAGAAAATAAAAACAACCTAAGCTTTTGTGACCCTTCTCCTACGCCTAACACGTTACATTCCTCTAGCATATTCTGTAAATCTTCATCACATGAAACGGAAACTAAAGCATCAAGATCCTCCCCGGGAAGCTGATACTTAATTGCATAAGTTTCAATATAAATTTCCAATGCTTTTTGGCGTAACTCATGCCAGAATATATCTTTTCTAATGCGAATAATTCGTGTATTTCCTCCAACGTATCTTAGCTTTCCATCAATTGGGCGAGGCAATATTTTACCGCCAAAACTACAGAGTATTTTAATCTTTGGTGAACTTTCCGGAGTTTTTTGCTAAAATGGTGGAATTTTCAAGAATTTTTGTGATAATGGTATGTGTCAGAAACAAGTTTTTGAATTTGGTATTCCCGCAATCTAAGATTGCGGGATTGATGACTGGGATGCTGACTCGGACGCTGACTCGGCAAAGACGATGGAGATAATATTACGTGGCAATCCCGCAATCTTAGATTGCGGGAATAGTTTTTATAAATTCATTTTTGCAATCCTAGATTACGGATGTTGGTCAGAAATATTGCCTTCTTTCGTTTCCATTTCTTATATATCAAACACCTCGCTCGTTCATTTCATACGAACTAAACAATTCACACACTCAAACAGAAACAAAGTAAACAATGAATACCATAATTTTCATGCGTTAGAGGCGATGGTTTTTTAGTGTTGTTGGATCCGTGTTACATTTGCACGTGTTAAATGGCTGTCTGGTCATTTAATTTGAAAAATATTAATGTTGGAGGGTCCAAAGGTTGTAGAAGAATCCATCTAGTTTTTGGTCATGACCCTCTTATTTTTGGATCGATGTTACATTTGCATGAAACTACTTGGATCGATGTTACATTTGCACGTATTATAACACGTGTAGAATGCAACATTGGTATTGTAGTTTATAAAATTAAATACCTGGCTTGCAATGGTGGTTTGAATATCCCGTGTACCACCCCCAGGCATGCCAATTATTTCTTTCTTGGGAACCACCCTCCAAGCAAATCCTTAGGTTACGGAGGCGGTGGTGGGAGTTCCTCAGAAATGGCGCGCCAGCCTGTAGGATTATGGCAAGGCGTGTAGTAAAGTTGGAATAGGTGTTCTCGGAAATTGAAGGTGGTCGACTCATCAAAGTCGATCATTTTAGCAGCAAACTTGATTGCGCTTGCGGGTTCTACACCTTCAGCGCAAGGCCCTCCGACGTCGAAGAAACTCGCTCCATCATTAGCGACGTTGGCGATATTGGATGCACCAGCTCCGGCTCGTACCTCAATCGTTGAGGGCATCTGACATAGTTACGTAGATACCCTTGACTTGGTACCCATGTACAGCAAATCGATGAACTTAAAGATAAAGCTAAAATATGGGCCAAGTATCGAGGGACGCTGCGTGCATAAATATGGGAAGAGATGCATAAATATGGGCTGGTTAAAACACTAAAGATATGTAGTGTGATAGATATGTAGTTGTATGTTGCTGCTGCAGCTAAATTGGAATTGGTGGTCTCGGAAATAGATTGTTTTGTAACTTTGGTAGATTAATGTATATTTAACGTTTTGTGTGAATAATAAATTTACGTTGTTTTTATTCAATAAGTTTATTATTCTTAAATAACTCTGTTAAAAATGACATATCATAATTTAACAAATTGACTAAACGACTTGTGGATTGTATAGTTTGACTAGTTTGAAAAAATAGTTTGTAAATTTGTAGTTTTTAACGTTTTGTCGGTGAAATTGTATTATTGAACTTGTGAGATTTTGTAACTTGGTAGATTGTTGCCCATTAATACCAATAAGTATTTAAATACGGTTTATTAATAAAATGTATTGTTTTAAAACTGACAGTTCCGCAATCTAAGAATGCGGAATTTAATACTGTTCCGCAATCTGAGATTGCGGGAGTAGAGAAATCCGCAATCTGAGACTGCGGGAGTATAGAAATCCGCAATCTGAGATTGCGGGAGTATAGAATGCTTTCCCATTCCCACCTATAAAAGGGATAGGTAATGTGATAGATCACACATCCCGCAACACGGTGCCTGTAGTATAAAAAATGGGGGATCGTACTGAGAAGGATGAAGAGGTTGGTGGGTATTTCTGTTCTCAACCAGTCCCTAAGAAATCAAAGTGGACGGACGATATTTGGAGGCGTTTGAAGAGGTCGTCGTCATCCACGAAGGCTGGGTCGTCTACGCATATGGTGACCGAAAGGCAACCGGAAAAGGATCCTGAAAAAGATAGTGTTATAGTCCCCAAGGAAGATGAACCCAAGAATTGGTCCACAGATGCTTTAGAGTTTTACAACAACGGGGACTCCCCATATTGCTACACTCGTTTCATTACAAAAAAACTGGAAAGAAGTTTTTGGGGTGCCCTACTAGGGATGGTATCCGGCGGTCACCTGTCCTCTACTGTACATTTAACACAATATCAATTTATATTTGTTTTCATATGTTAACATAAGTAGACAGCATATTAATTTATATTGTTATTTCCTGTTTTGCAGCATGTTGAAGCATGGACTGTAAGATTAATGCGTGTTCGCAGTCGCTGCTCTTAAAGAACCCCAATTTAAAATGCCGATGGACGGTGTTACCTCCTGATTTTTATTACTACATGCAAGATGATAAATCTACTACCCCCTTGATTTTGCTGGACGAAAGGACCCGTATCCTCCATTTTGGGAGGTTGACTGCATCTACCTTCCTTTGTGGATTGGCCAAACAGACTGGCTACTTGTCCGTATTGATATGCAAAGCATGGTGATTACTCAATACTGGACCGATAAAAGATGGAGAAATGGAAAGCATCGAGAGGTAAGGAACTACATGGAGATGCTACAGTTATATTTCAAATGGTTTCTAGAACGTATTCACTTTCGGTCAAACACGAGATACATAACGGAACGTGATATGTCCCTTGGTTTGGTTGAGACGGATGTCCCCCAAGATGAGGGTAACATTGCTAACACCGGGGTTCTTGTTTGTATGATGATGGAGAAACTAGTTAAAAAGAAATCGTTGATGATAGACCAACAAATCACCGTAGAAGAGGCTTGTGTTAACTACCGACGCCATATGGCTGATGAACTATACAAGTGTCGTTGTGATAAGTATTGGTGAGTTGTGTCTACTGTTTTGTAATATTTGCCTTGTGTTATAATAATTTTATCGTCGTGTCTATTTAATGTGTAGATGTCTTCCTAAAGATGTCAACCAACAATGCACGATATATATCACATCACGATACTAATACGATAACGTAAGAAGTCGATAACCGATAACATACAATATCAAAGCAACACAAAATAGTACTACCACAAACTAGCATAGATAAAACAGATCACAAGAAATCACATCACAAGAAATCACTGTTGGCGGAATTGGCAGCTCGTTTTGTTGTGCCCAGTCAACTTACAAATGCTACATTTAGGGCGTGCTCTTGGTTGGTCTTCATGCGTAACATCCATCTCGTTATGTATCCTCCTTTGCTTCAACCTCCCACGTTTGATGGTAATTTGTGACGGGTTACCACGAATTCTCCATGTTGTCGGGTCCCAATCTCTTTTATGACCGAGGGTGTAAAAATGCCCGCTGTACTGCAACCGATACATGGAAGTGTGGTAGCGAGGATCAACAAGGTCATGAATATTCTTACGTCGCATATGGCAAACCGCTATAGCATGCGAATAGGGTCTGCATTCTATTTGCCACTTTCCACACGAGCAAGTTCTGTTACTGTACTCAACCATATACTCGTTCCCTCCGTCATCATTGGGTTGCACACGAGACTCCACGAGGTACCTCTTATGGGAAGCATCATACAAACGTACATAGTGTTCTCTGGACTTAGCATCACGTTCGGAAATGACCGTCCATATCCGGGGGGGCAACATTGTTTCGCACCGTCTGGCAATTCGATAATGGATGTTGAATTGATCGATATCTCTGGTAAATGTAAACTGTATGGCTGCCTTTATAGGCATCATCCTTGCTTTCGACAACACATGGTTAAAACACTCAGACATGTTTGTTGTGAGGTTACCCCAGCGGCGATTTTCGTGGTCTCGCATCAGCGTCCACTTATGGAGGCCAATATCTCTCAAGTATCTCCACGCCTGTATCTTACTGTACTTCATCTGTCTGATGGCATACCGATACTTATAATGCTGGGAGGTGCTTCCGATTGTCCAGCAAAGCTTCTTCAACGCGGCGCTCTTGAACTTTGACCCAAGATTGCTTCTTATATGACGAAGACAATAACGATGGTAAGCATGTGGCTCCCTCCATCCTTCCAGTTCCTCCATTGCTCGAATGATTCCCACATGTCGGTCTGAAATAACACAAAGGGGACGGCTGGCAGTGTGATGTGATACATTCTCTCTAAACTGCTCCAAGAACCAACACCAGCTCTCAATTGTCTCTTCATCCACAATTGCATACGCCACCGGAAGAACGTAGTTATTTGCGTTTTTCGCCACCGCAATCAACATCTTACTCCTATACGTCCCCTTCAGATGAGTGCCGTCAATTGATATCACAGGCGCTGAATGCCTAAAGGCCTCAATTAGAGGGCCGAAAGCCCAGAAAACATACTTGAAGACCCTGCATTCGGCAGTGCTCCTCTCATGATGACGCCACTTCACAACGGTACCAGGATTTGTTGCGACTAACCTTTCCATGTAGGTAGGCAACTCATTGAAGTTGCTCTCCCAAGTACCATAGACATTCTCAATTGCTTTTCTACGGGCGGTCCATGCCTTAGAGTACGTAACATCGACGTTCAACGTCTCCTTTACGTGGGTCATAATCTGTTTAACCGGGAAAGTTAAATCAGGATAAATCCAAATTATGTACTACGAATAACAGTATCAATACCTTGAGAGTCATCTGAAGGCTATAATCGTTCTCGTTCTCATCATTGTTGTCATCACTGCTTTCATCATTGGCAACTCGTTCATGTTGCCCTTCATCATAGTCGACAGCATCATCCTCATCGTTATCATTGGCATCTAAATTAGCAACATACTCTTCGTTATAGTTATAATCAGTATATTGGTGTTCTGGAACAGGTTGTCTATTTGAGCTTTCTGTGAGGCTGTTGTACATTGAAGAACCCAGTTCCAAATTGATTGACTGCATCTGCTGTTGCGTTGGAGTATGAAATGTCTCCTCACCACATGACACCGTGAACCGCCTTAAGAGATCCATAGCACTAGTTTCTGCTAATGGAACTAATGGGGTGTACTGAATGTGGATCACTGCCATATAGTGGTTTACGTTCGATGCTAGATAGAACATCATTTCCATACCCTCATTTCCTGTGATGTATGTAGCCTCAGAACACCCCTCGAAAGTGTAATACATTGTTAACCTAACATTGTATGAACACTTGTCTATTTGAGTAACGAGACAAACGTGATCGAGAAAATCCGAGTATGACATTCTATGGGTCATAATAAACGTAGTTGACTCTGTATTGTAGTCAACGGTAATGTCTGTATAGAATTTGTAAGTAATAGCACCACCCCAGTAAAGTTTAACAATGAAAGGGGAAAAGGTGTCCATTAAGGAGGTGAAGGAGGGTGAGCTTTGATTGTGGATTGGTTTTAACTGAGATTAATGAACGATATTTGTAGAATCTGAGATTGCGGGAGTACAGAAATCCGCAATCTGAGATTGCGGGAGTACAGAAATCCGCAATCTGAGATTGCGGGAGTACAGAAATCCGCAATCTGTGATTGCGGAATAGAATTTCTACATAAGGAACCCCAGAAACCATATTTCGAGTTAACTCCACATTTAAATCTTCGTGTCAAACAATGGTTATTTGCAATTGTGGTTCCGACACAATTATTCGAGTTTCAAGGAGCACAAGAAACCCCGGCCGTAGGTATTATTGTTGCAATCGCAGACCACGAAGTTGTGGCTTTGTATGTTGGGTGGAACCACCAAGGGGTGAACAGTTAAGAGCTAATCCGACTCCTAATCCGTTGAATTCCATCACCGAACAACTACAACATCTACACATACATTACCACTTTAATGATACTCAACCTCATCGCCCATTACCAAACTTTCAGTTTTCGAATAACTCGAATGTGCGACCACATACCCAACAGGCAAGGGAGCCCCATTTAAACCACCCACCGTACCGTCACCCTCAACAAAGACATCAGGGGGGACCTTTTGTGCCAGGTGGTCGACACACTTAGAATGATCAAGTTTCGGAAGTTGAAGACTACGCTTCAGAGGCTGATGAGTTTGGGGCTTGTTAATTGTTGTTCATTTCTTACGTTTCCTTGCTTATGTAGTTTGTCAATGTCTTAACCGTATGTGGTGTGTTGTTTTACGTAAGCTGTTTGTGTTTTCTTAATGTTGAAACTGGTTATGTGGTTTGTTGTTTTGTGTAAGGTGTTTTCTTAGTGTTGAAACAGGCCCAGGGAGCCCTTTTCGGGCCCCTGTATCCGTCTCCCAGGCCGGGCTTTACCGGACCCGGATCGCCAAACGTGGCGTCCTTGGGTGATATAACAGGGCCGTCGCTGGTTCAGGCGTTACGGGACTTTCCGTGACACAATCCCGGGCCTCACAAAAAGCCCCGGACCTCATTTTGTTAACTTACTTTTTATTTGTCAATATAACAAATCCTTATATTATAAAAGCCGGTTGAAAATATAAAGAAAACTTAGTGTTGAAACAGGCCCAGGGAGCCCTTTTCAGGCCCCTGTATCCGTCTCCCGGGCCGGGCTTTACCGGACCCGGATCGCCGAACGTGGCGTCCTTGGGTGATATAACAGGGCCGTCGCTGGTTTAGGCGTTACGGGACTTTCCGTGACACGATCCCGGGTCTCACAAATGTAGCAATCCGAACACCAAGAGGCCATGCCGTCGGTGCAACTTTCCGGGAGTACCCCCATGGCTTGTTGATAGGGTCTCCAAATGAACTGTTGTAAAAAATTAAACAGAAACACTATTAGTAAAATTTAATATATTTTTCACTGTAACAAAACATAAACAGTCTCATACCTGTTCGGAATGTAAATTTTGAAGTTGCGATCGTATCGCTTTTAACGACCGCGAGGCAACCCCCCTGAAATCGCGCGATCCTTTCCAGCTGTTTTAAACGAACGAGTTAGTTTATTTAATAAAAAAAATATTTTATATTACATAAGGAAGGGTGATGGAGAAAATACATACATTGCACCATACGGTTTTCCAGGCATCAACCGGGTACTACACCGGGGAGATAGTACACTGATTCGGGTCCATGCCCACAACTGGAGTATGGTGATAGGTCCTCCAATTGTTTTATCAGTGGAGACTGCGGCTTTGCACAAGTTTCTGTACAAAGAAGCTAATGCAGCACTCCCCCAGCTAAACTGACCACATGTTTCTAACGATTCGATGTCCCTTAAAAATGCCAATGATGTCCAACCGTTAGAAGAGTCAGCCAACAGTGAATTACCCACAATAATCAACACCACACAACGTGCTTGTTGTGTAACCATATTAATATCTGCCCCTTCGGGCAGTGGTTCCTTGATTTTTTGTAGAAGGATTGTTGTTCTAATAGTATTTCCAGCAAACATGCTCTCATTCGCCTGTATGCCCAACATACCTTCTACTAGCTGAATTCGATTTTCAGAGGACCATCTTTCCTGTAGTCTTGCAATTGGTGGACCGTTGACTCGCAACCCCATGAGGACGTTCACGTCCTCTAAAGTCACGGTTGTTTCACCGAACGAGAAGTGAAACGTGTGAGTCTCAGGACGCCACCTTTCTACCAACGCGGTTATTAAACCACGGTCAGCAAATAGGTAGCCAATATCAAGAACGCCACCAAAACCAGCTACTCTAACCAGATTAACAACATGGGGGTTTAACGGATTATCCCGTATGTGATAATATAACGACTGATCGCCTCGCCTTATATCAAGTTCTATGGCATCGCCACCATTGTCTTCGAACAGATAAGCAGAACGATGTCGTGGCTGCAGCCATAGAAGAGAATTGTCTCTTGGACCAGGGTGTAAATAAGCCATATTTTTTAAGATATGAAGTTGTTTATCTGCTTTGTGTTGTGAGTTTTTTTTTTGTGAGTTTGCTTTGCTTTGGTGTTTAACAATAACAATAGTCCATCCATATATATATTAAATTGCATGCCATTTCTCTGCACTCTACTCTCACATGCAAGCATTGAAGTTGATTAAAGTTGATTAGATGTGTGTAAGACTTACACTATGCAAGTTCAGACATGCAAGACATGCAAAGCTCTCTACTCTCTCATGCATGCATTCATAATTCAATTGATGAGATGGTGTGTAAGAGTTGAAGACAAAAACAAACAGGAGAAGCCTGACCCAATCTCGCAATCTCAGATTGCGAGAATGCACTGTAGCGCTGCGTCTTCTTAATCCCGCAATCTAAGATTGCGGGTCTTCCACCTAAGCCGTCCACCTCAGCTCCTCGGCCAACTCAGCTCCCTCCTCGTCCTACTCAGCTCCTGTCCAAGTAAGCTGCTGCGCCACGTAAGACAATCCCGCAATCTAAGATTGCGGGAATACCATTTTCCTAATAACTCTTCTGACACATACCAATTACACAAAAACCTTTAAAAAAACGCTAGTTTTGCAAAAAAGTCGAACTTTCCGATCCACGTGAACTGTTAAAATCTGATGAAGTTTGGTGGTTATTATCAAAACGGGTTGAACCTTTTTCTACAATATTAACCATGGAAATATCTGACCCGCTTTCCGATCCGGTATGACTGATGCCTAAAATGCCTTTTAGCTCCAGGTAGCCAGGCGTGCGGCTTGGATCGCCTGCATGATATGCGACTGATGGCATCCTAGGGTTTACACGATCGCGCATAAATTCTAGAGCAAATTCTTCACCGGTCCGGATTGAATAATTTAACACGGGTTTCACAGAAGTAGATCTAGGGTTTGCATTTTGGAAGCTTTGAGATGAATGTAGAGGTTCAACATTCTCATGCTGAACTGGATTGTATTGAATATGGCTGTCGGATTTTGATGGTTCCATTGTAGAGCTATTAACTTTGATGCTGAACTAATTGTGATAAATCTTGATTTCAGAATACTATGAAAGCTAAATCGAATTTGTATAAGGATAACTCATGCTTGAATCTATAATGTCAAAGTAGAATGAAACGGCGATAGATGACCATCAATGCCAGCTATACAATTTACAAAAGAAGATAAATTCTGAGCGCCTAGATCTGACAAAGAACAACAGGAATGATTTATTGTGCTTGGAACCTTTAAAAAAGAAAATAAATTAATAACAAAACAACACTTGTCTAATAAGCACAAAGGCAGAAATTGAGTGAATCAAAAGATTTGAACAGTTTACATTACATTGAATTGTGCTTGTTAATTGATAGTGTATCACACACCATATATCAGAACATTCTAAGTATAGCTTTATGTCGAGTCCTATCAGAACATGTTGATTATGTTGGTTCAGGCCCTTGTTACACACAATATTTGGAACTCTTTCTGTTTATTAGTTTAAAGGGAATTACAAGAGCTTGAACAATAACTAAACTATAGACATGCTTTATATAAGCAAAGCAAAAACAACTAGTCCTACATATACGTAATAGTAAACAACTTCCATGCCTTCCACTTTCCCACGTATTCTCCAATATTTCCGGTCAATCCTTAGACCAACTCTTTAGCTACTCACATAAACAATAGGTGCTAAATGACCCTTTTACCCCTGGACCATTCAGTCTTTAGACCCGTAACCTGCTGACCCGTTTGACCCGCTGACCTGTGAACCGTGAATGAACTCGATTAATCCAACAGATTATCCATATTAGCATTTTAATAACTATACCAGATGCAAACATGATTGATTTTTTTCAGACAAATTCGATATATTGGTTCTAAAAGATCAGATTTAGGGACATTGCAAATGATGTCGTCGAACAAGGGTTCCACGTTACAAAGCAAATGCAATATCAAGCAGACTTTTTGCTTACAAATCCAATATGTTGGTTCTAAAAGACAAGTTTTACGGACACTGCACATGAATTCGTCTAAAAATGGTTCACAGTAAAAAGCAAACCCCTCACCAGGAAATAAAAAACTCAAAACTTTACACAAAATAATTGCAGCAGTCTTCAAATGCTTAAATCAAAAACATGATTATTACACAATAAACACATCAAGTTTAAACTTTCAACCTACCTGAGCGCCACTGATTAACATTAATAATAATAATATTATCAAAACAATGACCCATTTAGAAACACACAAACTAACAAAATCAAAACATCTAAAAATATTATGCTTTCAGAATGAATATTTATTTATTTAGTGCACAAAATCAAAAAGCTTAGCAAGATCGAATCGATAACCACCTTTGATTAAATAAACCCTAGATGATAAGGATCGAACAGTTTAGACAAGAACAGAAGAAGAATTAGCCAAAATGATCGATGATTATTAATATGATCAATGACAGCTATTTAACAACCATACAATCAACAACCCATAACCACTTTTCCCGCCTATTTCAAACTATCAATTATTACCAAAACTACCCTTAACTTCTAACTATTACAATTTTGGTCCATGAGGCTTATTACATCTTATCAATACTTCCCCCCTGTAAACATTTTTTACCTCAAAAATGAAAATCAGGAAAACGAATCTTTAAATCTTCAGCATTCTCCCATGTAGCTTCAGTAACTGGTAGGCTATCCCACTACACTAAAACATCAACAGAAGCCCTGCTACCTCTTTTCACTAACTTTTTGGATAACACCTGAAGTGGTTTGAGCAAAAACCTTGGACCTCATGGTAAGGGAATGGACTGAGTAGTGTCACCATGAGCCTTTTTAAGAAGGGACACATGGAAAACAGGGTGCACTTGTGCATCTGGTGGCAAGTCCAGTTTATAAGCAACTGGACCAATTCTCTCAGTGACCAGGAAAGGTCCAAAGAACTTTGGACCCAACTTATTATACTGAGTAGCCCTTAAAGTAGACTGACCATAGGGATGCAGTTTAACATACACATAATCTCCTACATCAAACTGTCTTTCACTTCTGCTTTGGTCTGCTATTTGTTTCATCCTATTTTGAGCTCGGAGAAGGGAGTGTCTAAGGAGCTGAATGGTCTCTTCTCTATCAAACATCAGTTCATCAACAACAGCAGTTCTAATATCTTTGGGGACATATGGAACAAATAATGGAGGAGGATAGCCATAAAGGGCCTGAAAGGGGGTGATTCCCAAGGAGTTGTGGAAATTGGTGTTATACCAATACTCAACAAGTCCCAACCATTTGACCCACAAAGAGGGCTTGTCCATCACCATGCACCTCAAATAAGTCTCTAGGCATCTGTTGACCACTTCAGTCTGCCCATCCGTTTAAGGATGATGAGCAGTTGACATAGCCAGTTGAATGCCCTGCAATGCAGTAAATTCTTTCCAGAACTGGCTAATGAAAATAGGATCCCTGTCAGATACAATGGTCTATGGCCACCCATGAAGTTTAAAGACCTGATCTAGGAAGAGTTGGGCTACTTGGGCTGCAGTAAGGGATGAGACTAGGCTAGGAAGTGACTGTATTTAGTTAACCTGTCCACTACAACCAGTATGACATCTTTGCCTTGGGATTTTGATAAGCCACCAATAAGATCCATGGATAGATCAACAAATACATGTTGAGGAATTGGCAATGGTTGTAGCAAGCCAGGAGAAGCTGTAGTTTCATATTTGGCTTTTTGACAAACGACACAGCTTCTAATAAAGTTTCTGAGTTTCTTATGTAGGCCCTTCCAAAAAAAAATAAGACTTGATTCGTTGAGTAGTAGCATGAATACCTGAGTGTCCACTGGTAGGCACAGTGTGACAGAGGGTAATAATGGCTTTACTGCATCTCCTAATTGTTTCCCACAGCTAACTTCCCTTTCCTGAATAAAGTCTCTAGTCTCCACTCATACTTGTCATGCCCTTGCCCTTCTTGTAATTGTTGCATAATTGGTTTAAGATGCTCATCAGTCTCCCAAGAAGACTGAATTCTTTGCCATAGAGCAGCATAAAAAGTGTGAAGGGTAATAGCCATCAAAACCAGATCTTGTACTCTAGAAAGAGCATCAGCTGCTCCATTATCTTTCCCTTGCTTATAAGTGATCTCAAAATCATGGCCCATTAACTTTGAGAGCCAAGCTTATTGAAGAGGGGGTGGTAATCTTTTGGTCAAGACGGTGTTTTAAGCTCTTCTGGTCAGTTCTGATTATAAAATGGCCCAAAGACAAGTAGTGGTGCCAATGCTTAACAACAAATATGATAACTAACAACTCCCTTTCATAGACTGATAGGGATTGTTGCCTTGCAAAAAGGCCCTTGCTTATAAAAGCAATGGGATGGCCTTCTTGCATTAACACATCCCCTATTCCCTTCCCTGAGGCATCAGTCTTAATGATAAAAGGTTTAGCAAAGTTAGGTAGGGTCAAAACAGGAGGGTGAATCATGACATCTTTGCGTTTAGAAAAAGCAGCAGTAGCTTCATCAGTCCAAATAAAAGAGTGTTTTTTAAGTAGGTTGGTTAAGGGTCTAGCAATGTTACCATAGGACTGTATGAACCTCCTGTAGTATCCAGTTAAGCCTAGAAAACCCCTTAGTTGTTTGATGTTAGTAGGAATGGGCCATTGACTGATAGCCTCCAGTTTCTTAGGATCAGTAGAAACTCCCTTTATGGAGATAATATGACCATGATACTCAACTGAGGCACCCCCAAATGCACACTTTGACTTCTTTGCATACAATTGATTTGCCCTTAATACTTGTAAGACTTGCTCTAGATGATACAAGTGAGAGTCCAGAAATGGACTGTACACTAAAATATCATCAAAGAACACCAAAACAAATTTCCTCATGAACTGTTTAAAAACATGGTTCATTAATGACTGAAAGGTGGCTGGGGCATTAGTCAGCCCAAAAGGCATGACTAGAAACTCAAAGAGCCCCTTATGAGTTCTGAAAGCTGTCTTAGGGATGTCAGTTTCATTCATTCGAATATGATGATATCTAGCTCTTAAGTCTAGCTTAGAAAAAATAACTGCCCCCCCTCCCCTAATTCATCAAACATGTCTTCTACCAAGGGAATAGGGTAGCTGTTTTCACTGTTGCCTCATTAAGCCTCTTGTAATCAATGCAGAACCTCCAAGTGCCATCTTTCTTTTTGACTAGCCCTACTGGAGCTGCAAATGGACTTGAACTGCCCCTGACTACCCCTGTCTCTATCAACTCTTTAGTTAGTTGCTCAATGACATCTTTTTGAGCAGCTGGATACCTATAAGGCTTCAGATTCACCACTTTGGACTTATCCTTCAAAACTATCTTATGGTCAAAGTCTCTACTGGGTGGTAGACTAGAGGGTACTTTGAACACATCTTCATATCTTTCCAACAATTCTTCTATTCTGTCATTGGAATTTGCTTCTAAGACTTTGGTGCCATGTTGGAACTCATCACTAGACTGTTGCAGTTGAATACTGAACATATGAGCCTTTACAATCTTATTGTCTTTTTCTAACAACCTTCCCATTGTGTCAGTTGAACACAATGTAACATCATTACTGTTGATCCCTTTAAGTTTACACTGAGTGTTCCCAATGGTAAACTGCATGGTTAGATCAACAAAGTTCCATATAGTCTATCCCAAGGTTAATAGGCACTGAATTCCCAACACCATGTCATAGTTATCAAGTGGTATAACTAAGACATCAGTGGTAAACCATAAATTTTGCATACTCCACCGGAAATTGGGGCAATAACTTGCACATTCAATTTTTGACCCATTTGCTACTCCCACTGTCATGTTCTCAATGGACTTGATGTGACACTTCAGTTTGAGAGCCAACTTTTTGTTTAAAAAGTTGTGAGTGGATCCTGAATCCATTAATATTCTCAACTGCACATTCCCAATTTTTCCAATAACAATCATAGTGGAGAATGACTGTATTCCAGTCAAAGCATGAATGGAAATATGTGGGTCTGGCCAGTTTTGTTGATCTAAGGGTTCTACTACTTCAAGAACCTCAGATTCCTCCTCTAACCCCACAACCTCAAGAAGAAACAATTGTTTATTAGGACATTAATGACTAGGAGTAATCTTTTCAGTGCACCAAAACAATTCTCCTTTGGATATTTTCAACTCAATCTCTTTACTAGTTAGTTTCTTGGTGTTATTGAATCTTTTGGTGGATGGTGGAGCAAGTAAAAGAGGTAAGTGAGAGACATTAACAGGTGGCTTAACATTGTTAGATTTTTGGTTAAAAGAAGAGTTGGAAGGGTATTTTTGAGGGTGACTTTGGAAGGCTAAGGACTTGTTTGTATTGTTTTGCACCTTAGCCAAATAAAAGGCTTCTTTCATGGTGGTAGGTTTAAACATTTTGACTGGTCCACCAATTTCAGGCTTCACAGCCTTTAAGAACACACTTACAGCATAGGGTTCAGGGATTGATACCCTCAAAAGACAGGCATCAAATTCATCACAAAACTCTTCTAGTGGTCCAGTTTGAACCATAGAAGTTAGAATCCCTATAGCATCTTCACAAAAGCACTTCAGAGAACCTGTTCATAATAGCCTCTGAGTAATCTGGCCAAGTGATCTCAGATATTGGAATTCCCCTTTGTTTCAGGTAATTCTGGTGCCACTTAACTGCTTTCCCTTCCAGATGAATAGCAGCATACCAGACTTTTAAATTTGTCAGGGTTTCATCCACACTAAAGAAGTGTGCACATCTGTACAACCAATCATCAACATCGGTTCCATCAAATTTGGGAAAATCAATTTTCCCAATTCTGTGTAACCGTTCATTTCTGGATATAGGACCAGTGGTTGTCATCGCTCCCCCATTGTTATCACCATTGGTACCAGAATTCATTTTAGTAAGGAGAGCTTGCACACTAGCATTAAGTGTAGCAATGGTGGATTCAGATTTCTGCATGAATGCGTCAATCTTTAGTAGAGAAACTGAGTGTTCATTCACAGTCTTTTCGAGAGAAGACTTTTCTTGATCAGACCTGCTACGAGTAGTCATGATCACAAATGAAATCAAGAATCAAGAGTAACAAAAGAATTGAAGGGTCAAGGTGTTATCAAGATTGGACAATCACAAATTGATTGTTCCAAAGACTGATTGACCACAAATTGATCAGATCAACAGAGTGCAATGATCACAAATTGATCACTACTTGCGTGTTAGTGAATTAAAATGGTGAACAATAGAATTGGATCAAGAATAAGAAAAAATGAACAGAGAAGATCGGATTAACGGAAAAGATGATTAAAATTGAAGAAAGTAATCGAAGGAAGAAGAAAAAATGAAGGTTGGGTGGAAATGGTGGTTGAGTTGTGACGGATATGGAGGAAAGAGACGGTGGAAGAAGTTAGTTACGGTGGTGAGGTGGTAGTTATTTTGTTAGACAGCTGAGGGCAGCTGGCTCTGATACCATTGATAAGGATCGAACAGTTTAGACAAGAACAGAAGAAGAATTAGCCAAAATGATCGATGATATTATTACAGTTGGAATGACCTCAACGAACTGTGATTCTTTTTCAGCTAATTTTGATTTTAACTCTTTTGTGAGTTTTTCAAACTGAATTTCATCCTCTAAAATTTTCTTTCTAAGGTTTTCATTCACCTCTTTAATGTTTGCAAAAGCTATTACACATTTGTTTGAACATTAATCATTTAAGATTTGAGGAGATACCTTAGCAGCAGCCATCAATGCAGAATCACACTTGCACTCATAATCATTTTTCACTCCATGGATCTGAGAGATTCACAACCTCTGCTTCAGACTTTTCAACTGAAACAACTGTAGCAACAACATCATCAGACACATTTGCAAACTCAGAAACCACTTCCTTAGATTCAACTTCCTCAACAATTATCTCTAATGCCATGAAAAAAAAATCTGGTTCATTTTCAGATTTGGCAACAAGAGCAATCTTCTCATCTGTTAACTCATCTGGTAAGGTGCTCCAATCAACAAAGCCTTGTGTGAAAAAAACTTTGTTGACTGGTCTCTACAGGGGCAAAGGGTGGAGTAGCAGCTAGTGGCATTTGAGCTTGAGCAACAGGGGTTAGAACATATTGAATCTGTGGACCAGTGGTTTAGACATAGTGGAAGGGAATAGTGGATGAGGACTGTGCAAAGTGAGTAGTGTTTTGCACATTTGGTCCAGGTGTATTTTTGGAATACTGATAAATGCTTGTCTGAGGCCTTTGATTTGGATAGGTAATCATAAGGTGTTCCATTTTGACTCCTACAATCCCTAGCAAAATGACCCATTCTATGACATTTATAACACTTAATTTTAGATTTATCCAGCCCCACTTTTGACCCACCATGTAAACCTGGATATCTTCTGCCAGTTTTCTTATAGAAATTGTTAGTTCTAATACTAAGCAAAGCCAGTTAATGCAAAATGTCCATTTCTTCTAAGTCCAAGACGTCAAAATGTTGAAGGTCGTTATACTCAAAAGACATGTTGTCAGATGCCTGGATATCACCACTTGTTGCAAAAGCATAGTTGGGTGAATAAGAATCAGAGCTAAACCCAGTAGTTATGTCAATATAATTATCATAACTCTGATCCTTACTACTACCAGGCATCTTATCCTGTCCCAAAAGTGTTGTATTCCCAAACACATAATCATCAGACACTTTTCCAGAGTCCTGAAGCTTATTTTTCTGGTTAAGCTCTCTCTCATAAGTCAAGAGCATACCATGAAGCTGGGTCAGAGATAAGTCCTTAAATCCAATTGAGTTTCTCATAACAATTGCAATAGTGTCCCATTTATCTAGTAGTGATCTTAAAAATCTATAGTTTAATGTTGATTTTGGGTAAGTTAGACCCACCAGTTTTAGTTCACTAATTAAACAATTGAACCTCTCAAATTGTTGAGTTAATAACTCTCCCTTCACATGACTGAATGTTTCATATTGTTGATTTAATATTTCACAGTTGTTTTCAATAACCTCCTCAGTCCCACCGAATTGTTCTTTCAAGGCATCCCACAACTCCTTCGCACTGTTACAGTGTAACAGCCCATCATAGATATCATTTGGTAGAGCCATGGCCACAATACTGAAGGTTTTGGCATCTAACTCAATTTTCTGAAAATCCTGCTCGGAGTAGTTTTCAAGACTCTTTGGTTCTTGAACCTTGGGATCTTTGGTACTCGGCACCATCGGAACATGTGGTCCGAAGATAACCGACTTCCAGCACCTAGTGTTCTGTTGAGCTAGAACATGGCTCATCCGACGTTGCCAGATATTGTATTCAGATCTGACAAGCATCGGTGGCTTGTTGCTCATGCCAGTGTTGTGTGGATCGTGATTGATTGAAGCCTTTCTCTGATTGTTTATAAAACCAAGTGTGTTTAAAAACTTTCAACGTAAATAAACTTTTACTCTGTTTTCAATTGACAAACAAAGTGATATGAATAAATTTGAGCTGATCTATTTATATTAAATTGATTAATTAGATCGAATTTAATTGACGAAGCTCTGATACCAATTGTTTGGATCTGAGTTTGATTTGTTATGAAGTTTAAGTAAATGAAACAATAATGAAGATGAATAATAATGGAAAGTGCAGCAGAAATATAAACTTTAAATCATAACACACAGGACAATTGTTTTAAAACAAGTACTATCATAAGTCATCACAGAGTACAAGTTATACAATTCTCCCCCTCAGCCCGATCACTCACAGACTTTGTTTGTGCAAGAGAATGTTTGAGAGTGACAAACAACGGCTGTTATGATTACTGCAACAACGTATCAAACGCCAAATCATAAACAAACACCATGCCATAGACACATCTTCTTATGTTTGCCAAAAAAAAAAACCTATGCACAATTGGCTTACAAACAGGGGTCATGAGCACGTGCTAGTTTTGCAAGCCCAACAAACCGCCTCAATATAAAGAGCCAAATGATAACATAATACTCAAACAAACAAAACAACAGACCCTAACTTTGAAAGCCAAAATGTTTACTGCAGCTTTACAATAACAACCTTTTGCCAAGAACGACACAACCCAGGACCTGTAACCCGCCATCAATAATGAAGTATCAACAAACTAAACCCCCAAACACAAAAGCATGGCAGTCTAAAAAAAGAAAAGAACATGCTATTACCTATGTCCAGAAAAACCTAACAAATGTAAATGTGTTACGTTTTTTAAAACCAAACAATAATCATCACACATACCAGTTCAACTGCCGCTATTTAGATGGGTTGTATTGTTCATTAAATCAGCCCTGCTATTACAATCAGACCGCACAACCACCGTCGCCATGCATGGCTATCAAACCACCGGCAACGGTGGCTCAATCGGAGCCCCACACATAAAACCCCAACAATAATCACCACACGCCGCCGCCATGGATGGTTGCCAACCCACCGGCAACGGCGGTTCAACCATAACAATCGCCATATTTTAAAGCAAGCCCTACACATAAAAACCCAACAATAATCATCACACATAACAGTTCAACCACCACCATATTGCGTGGTTGTTGGAATCGAGCCGCACAACCGCCGCTGCCATGGATGGGTGTCAACCCACCGGCAATGGCAGTTCAATCGAAGCCCTAGACAACCATCAAAGGCAGCAGAGAGCCATCGAAGGCACCAGAGAGGTGGTGAGAAATGGATCGGTTGAAGAGACCAAAGAGAGAGAATGGATCGGTTGAAAAGAGTAAAGAGAGAAACAGATACAAATTAAGACAAAAAACGACAATAAAACATTTATTATTTATGGTTCAATTTACAAGTCTATAAATATATTTATTTATAATAATGGATAAATACATAGAAATGATTATTTTTTTCTGAATTAAAAAATAATTTGATAAACAGCAACATCATCAATCAAGAGAACCTGAACCTGAACATTGGACTTGGATGAACCTCAAAAAACACTGTCAATCGGAACTCAATCAACAGATCCTAATCAATTTACGTTCTAAAGGTATGTATTATTATCGTTCAATTTGAGTTACTTTGGTTTCAGATCTAGTGATATGATGTAATAAGCCTCAAGGACCAAAATTGTAATAGTTAGAAGTTAAGGGTAGTTTTGGTAATAATTGATAGTTTGAAATGGGCGGGAAAAGTGGTTATGGGTTGTTGATTGTATGGTTGTTAAATAGCTTTCATTGATCATAATAATATCATCGATCATTTTGGCTAATTCTTCTTCTGTTCTTGTCTAAACTGTTCGATCCTTATCAATGGTATCAGAGCCAGCTGTCCTCGGCTGTCTGACACCATAACTACCACCTCACCACCGTAACTAACTTCTTCCATCGTCTCTTTCCTCCATATCCGTCACAACTCAACCACCATTTCCATCCAACCTTCATTTTTTCTTCTTCCTTCGATTACTTTCTTCAATTTTAATCACAGTTGGTTGAGGTCATTCCAACAAATTCAAAAGGTCAAGAAATTAAAATCACTGAACCTAATGGTAAGAAAATTGTTCTTGAAAAACTTGAAGGTTCCTCATCATTTGTTGAAATTGAAAAATATTAGTTTAAACCAACTTGGTTAGATGAGTGTGATGTTCTTGATAACTTCCAACCAGTCAATTTTAAAACCCCTGATGGTAAAAAGGCACCACAGGCTAAAATCATTCCCTTAAAAGATCTTCCAACAGATGTTCAAACATCTATTGAAAAAAAAGGGAAGTTGAAAGACAACTTGTTTTGTGTTTTTTTGTGAAAAGAAGAACCATGTTACTAAAAACTATTTTCTTCTAAAAGCATATGACATCAACAAAGGAACAAATGTGTGTGATTCTAAACCAAACTGTTCAATCTGTGGTAAAAAGAATCATAAAACCAAAGAGTGTCTTTATTTCAAAAATTTTGATGTCAAAATACAAGAGTATAAAGTTAAAACTCAAATGAGTCAAGTGGTTAATACTTCAAAAGGAAAGCCCGAACAGACCTTCAAACCAGTCCAAACATCTGTTGTCAAAAATCTTAATGAAAACTCTTCTCCTAGAGATGTTCAAGTAACAGATGCTCCACCCTCAAACAAGTTTCCAAGAGGACATGGATAACCACCTTGTCATCGTCTGCCAAATGTTTATGAAGAGCCAAAAAGGCCTTCAAAACCAAAAGTGAACATGCATCCTCATGGTTACTATCATCTTATAGGAAATGGTCAAACATCTGTTGCACCAAGTGTTAACATACAAACACTGGCAAATGGTTAACAACAGTTGTTGAAGTTGGTTCAAAAACTCGTTCAAACCACTGATCATTCTCCTACACTTGAGCCTGTAAGGTCTGAGAACTCATCCAAAGCCAACTTGGCTTTGGACACTCACCAAAACTAATTCTTTACTGATGTGCAGGGAGCTTCTGCTTGCTCAGATAGTTTATGGTATGTAGACAGTGGAGGCTCCAGGCACATGACAGGATGTAGAGCCCTACTTCTGGACTTTGTTGCTCATGGAGGGGGTGATATATCTTTTGGTAATGATTCTAAAGGTAAGGTGTTGGGTTCAGGGACTGTTCAGGCTGGGTGACTCAAGTTTGAAAAACTTAATCTTAATGATAATCTTATATTTAATCTTCTTAGTGTTTAACAAATGAGTGACAAAGGCTATGGGTAATTCTTCACTAAGAAAACTTGTAAGATTATTGGGCCAGAAGTGGTTGAAAAACTCGATACCATCATTGCTGAGAGCAAAGCACAACTTGTTGTTCATAGAAGTGGCAATGTGTATGTAGTTGATATGTTGAAGGATAATCCTATAGCAAATGTCTGTCTATTTTTTGCTGCCTCATCTAAAGAGACAGAATTGTGGCATAGGAGATTGGGTCATACCAACCTTCAAACTATCAACTCACTCTCAAAACAAAGCCTTATATAAGGCCTTCCATTAAAAGAATTCAAATGTGATGAGCATTGTGTTTCCTGTCTAAAAGGTAAACAGCATAAAAGCTCTTACAAATCCATTGATGAGTCCAAAACTAGTCAATGTCTTCAATTATTGCACATGGACTTGTTTGGCCCAGTTAAAATCACGAGTCTAAGGAAAAAGAGATTTTGTCTTGCCATAGTTGATGATTTTTCTAGGTTTACATGGACTTACTTTTTAGACTCTAAGGATGAGACTGTAGGTATTTTGAAGGACTTTGTCACCAATGACTTGCCAGTGAAAATCTTTAGAAGTGACAATGGAACATAGTTCAAAAACAAGGAGTTGGATGACTTATGTGTGTCAAAAGGAATTGTGAGGCAGTTCAGCATTCCAAGAACACAAGAACAAAATGGGGTGGTTGAAAGGAAAAATAGAACCCTCATTGAGGCTACAAGAACTATGCTAGCAGATTCTGGTTTACCACTGTCCTTTTGGGCAGAAGCTGTAAACACTGATTGTTATGTTCAAATCAGAGTTTTGATTAACCCCAGACATTAGATTGCTTATGAAATTTTGTTCAAAATCAAACCACTGATCTCATTTTTCAAAATCTTTGGCTGCCCATGTTTCATTTTAAATATCAAAGATTCCATTTCAAAATTTATAGCCAAAGTAGATTATGGATATTTTCTGGGATATTCTTCTAATGCCAAGGCCTACAAAATGTTTAACACAAGGACTAGGACAATAGAAGAAACACTGAATGTAAATTTCAATGAACTTTCATCCTAAAAAATCCCAGCAAATCCTGCTGAACTGTTTGATTTAGATAAATTCAAATTTGAAGATACTACTACTAAAACTAACAGTGCAGGTACACCACAATCTCCACAACAGGACTACAAATTTGACATTGTGATTCCACAGTCTCACAACAAAGTCTATTCTGCATCAGGGTAAGCAGTTGTTCAAAACAACTGTCAAAACTCTGCTACAGCTAAGTCAACCACTGTTGACCAGTCTTTCCCTCAAACCACTACTTCTTCCAGCTCAACCACTGTTCAATCATCTGTTGACAAAAGTCCACCCTCAGTTGACAAAAGTCAATCCACATTTACACCACTTGGACCTATTCCCCCACCTCCATTTCAAACATTTGTTGGTACTATAGAAGTGCAAACAGATGTTACATCAACAGATGCCACAAACCTCTGTCCCTCACCTCAAAATGCCATCATACCATATCAAGGACATTTAATCTACCTTAGAGCTCATCCACCAGACCAGATCATTGGCAACATCAATGAAGGGGTGCTCACAAGAAGTCAATCCTCAAGAGGCACTAAAAGACAATAGTTGGGTAGAGGCCATGCAAGAAGAGCGCCAAAGGATGTATGTCCAATTGCCAAAGGATGGGAACTTGTGCCATTGCCGAAGGATGCATGTCTAATTGGCACAAAGTGGGTCTTTAAGAACAAAACTGATGAAAGGGGTATTGTTGTCAAGAAAAAAGCCAGGCTAGTGGTTGAAGGCTTCAGATAAGAAGAAGGAATTTATTATGATGAAACCTTTGCTCCTGTAGCTAGGTTGGAAGCCATCAGATTTTTCCTAGCCTTTGCTGTCAACCACAACATCAAGGTGTATCAGATGGACATCAATTGTGCATTCCTTTATGGTAAAATTCAGGAGGAAGTCTATGTGTGCCAACCACCTGGTTTTGAAGACACATTCCATACTGATCAAGTCTACAAGCCCAACAAAGCTTTGTATGGCTTGAAAGAAGCACAAAGGGCCTAGTATGAAACTCTTTCCACCTTTCTCTTGTCCATTGGTTTCACTAGAGATAAAATTGATAAAACCTTATTTTTAAAATGGTAAGGGAAAGATCTAATGATTGTTCAAATATATGTGGATGACATCATATTTGGGTCCACATGTAATAAAATGTGTGAAGAGTTTAGGAGACTCATGACAGCAGAGTTTGAAATGAGTGCTATGGGTGAACTCCAATGCTTTCTTGGTCTCCAAGTTAAGTAATTGCAAAATGGAACATTTATTCACCAAAATAAGTATGTTAAAAACTTACTTACAAAATTTGAAATGAATGATTGTAAACCATGTAGTACACCCATGAGTACCACCAAGTTACTCACTGTTGATGGTAAAGATGAACTGGTTGATCAGACACATTATAGATGCATGATTGGGTCTTTATTGTACCTAACTGCATCTAGGCCAGACATTATGTTTGCCACTTGTGTCTGTGCAAGATCTCAGGAATCACCTAGAAAGTCAAATCTTATAGCTGTGAAAAGGATATTCAGATACCTAAAAGGTGTTCCCACACTTGGTATCTGGTATCCTGCTAATGGAAATATTGAGCTTTTCGGTTATTCAGACAGTGATTTTGCTGGTTGTCAAACCACAAGGAAGTCCACTTAAGGAGGGTGCCAATTACTAGGCAATGCCTTAGTCTCTTGGCAAGCAAAAAGCAAGCAGCTGTTTCAACGTCAACAGCAAAGGCTGAATACATTGCTGCTGCAAGCTGTACAACCCAACTCGTGTGGCTTCAAAACCAGCTACTGGATTTTGGTATAACTGCCTTAAAGACTCCACTCATGTTGGACAGTCAAGCAGCTGAAAATATCATCAAAAATCCAGTCTCCCATTCAGCCACAAAGCACATTGACATCAGACACCACTTTGTAAGAGACAACTATGAAAAAGGTTTGATTTCTCTGCACCATGTACCAACAGAGGATCAGCTGGCAGATGTGTTGACAAAGGCCTTAGACACATCTACCTTTGAAAATCTGATCTCTCGGATTGGTATGCTAAACATGGATTAAAAACAAAAAAATGTTTTCATAAATAAAAACATTAAAATGTTGTCAGAAAATCAAAATCCATCCTTAAAAATAGCTTTGGTTGAAAAATCTGTTCAAGATAAAACAACCAGTGTTTCATAATTTGTATCATCTGTTGGTTGAAAAATTTGTTTCAAAACTCTGATCAAATAAAACAACCACCGCTGGTTGAAAAATCTGTTTCAAAACTCTGATCAGATAAAACAACTGTTTTCTCAAACATCTGTTAACTAGTCAACAGATGTTATAAACAACTGTCATCCACCAATTTTATCCTTCCATCAGATGTTTGCCACATCTGCTCTCAAAAGCCGTGCTTTGGCCACATCAGTGGTTCCCCTGAGACTATAAAAACCCTGTTTATCCCCAACAATTGTTAACTGTCTCATTGAATTCAAAATTCTGAAAACCACCTTCCATCAACCTTAAACCCTCGACCTAAATTCATCAACTTTCTTACTTGAATCCACAACTTGGATCTTCAAGTGAAAGCTCCACACAATTATCTACCATATCTGTCCAAAACAGAGGAAAACAGTCTCTTTCATTCCATCATTGATGTCTTGAACGAATCTAAATACTTTTCTGTTCTCACTGCTACTTCCTTAATCTATATTGACACTCTCCAAGAGTTTTGGTTAAATGCTGAAACTCTGTTTACAGACAAAAAGCCAACAACCATTATCTCCAAAATTGGTGAGACACATGTCACCATAACCCCTCAAACCATATCCACAACCTTCTCACTGAACGACTTGGCAGGTAAGGATTCTTTTGATAAAACTGAACTTCACACTAAGTTCATAGAGACTTGGGCAACCATTTTCAAAAAATATTTCCCCCAGCTATGAAATTTTTCTTTCATACCCTGCTCATATGTCTCTCTGCTAAAACTAATTCTTTTAATGAAATCTCATTAAAAGTTCAGTACCTGGGATATGCAATTTTGTCAAACACTGACTACAATCTATCCCAGGGACTGTTTTTAGATTTAGTAGCAAATGTGAAGGGAGTCAAGTCTGGGTCAAACATTGCTTTTCTTTTATACCCAAGACTTTTAAGTGTTTTCCTACAAAAGGTTTTACCTGAAAAGGAATTCAAAAAGGGTGAAGGACTTCAAATGAACAGTCTTTCACAAGAAACTTTTACAAGAATGTTGGGTCCAAACACCAAGAAAAAGCACCAAAAGCAAAAGTTTCCAAAACACAAGCAAAGAGTGTTAAGACAACAACTGTTGTCTAAACCTCTGTTGTTGAGCCCACTGCTCCTGGTGATCATGTCACTACATCCAGTGGTATGAAACCCACACCAGAAACCACCAAAAAGAAACTTCCATCCACAAAGCCCACCAAAAAGAAAACCAAAAAGGTGACTCTGGAGGATGAGATACTAGAGGAAAATCCTGTTGTAACACAAATGCAACAAACAACCACTGTTGATACTTCCTCTTAACAGTTGGAAATATCTCAATCCATCCAAACTCCTCATGTATCCTCTCAAAAGGATCATGTTGTAAGCCAAGGGGACACACATCATGAAGCATATGATACACTTGAACATATGTTCACAAGTCCTTCTCCCAGGGCTACTTCTCTTTTCACTCCACAACCCTCACCATCACCAAATACTCCTATTCCACCTACTATGCAACCATTGTTCGAAGCCATTGACAAAACTCAGGCTACTACTAGTTCCTCTCAACAACCTATCACTGAGAGTATACTCCAACAAGTGACTAGGTCTGAGAAAAGTCAAGTGGCTAGCCCACGAACATAGGAGGCCACACCCTTTGAGTTACAAGTAACTCAAGAAGGTATTCCATGTGAAGCAGCCACTACTGTTGTAGAGACCATTATCTCACTACAGGACAGTGGTTACATTGCTAAGACTTCCTTGGAGGAAACAACTGCTGAGGCCACTGAAGTGACCCAAATACCAGTTGGAAGTCCCTAGTAGCAAGACAAAGGGGCATCCAGTTTCTTTCCTATAAACTCACCTCCTAGAACTGAACCAGTTACAACTACCACTCCTGGTAGGAATTTAGATGATCCTATTAAGTTAGATGATGGATTAAGATACCAAGAATTGACGGAAAGGGTTAACTCCATTGAGTCATCAGCGAATGATATCAAGACTGATCTTAAGACAATGATGCAAACTTTGGTCACCCTCACCAAAGTCAACCTTCCACCCAAGGCATTGCTAGTGAGCTATGGAAATCTGTCAATCCAATTATCATAGCTCATCGAAAACTAGCAGATCAAACACAAGAAACTTATATGGCTATGATTAGAAATATGGTGAATGCTAGGTTCAATGATACCTAAGCAGATATCAAAGCCATTAAGGAACATCTGCTAAAGACCACTGGCTCTGCCCCCACAACTATACTCAGAGATGAAGATGATGATGAGTTCAAAGCTGATGATGCCAAAAAAGGGGGAGAGTGGCAGAGATACATTACCTAAGCTTGATCCATTTGGAATTCCACCTTCTCAAAAGGGTCAACAACAACAAAAGTTTACTAACAAACCAGGGTCTGCTTTATCTCCCGAATCCACTACTCAAACCTCTGCTTACACTACCAAAGCTGACAAGGCAAAGGAGATTAATGAATCTACCAATGTCATGGCTAAAAAGGCTGCTGAAGCAAAGTTAATCAGATCTGAGACTTTCGAAAACAAAGCAGAGTCTCTCTTGAAAAGAAGACAAGAAGAACAGCAGGAAAAAGATAATGTTGGCTCCTCTAAAAGGAAGAAAATGCCTGCAAGACATGTTAGGCAACCACCATCTAAAACCTCTGTTCTCAAAACATCTGCTGCCACCACCACTACAACCACTGAACCTATCAACACAACAACCACCACCACTGCATTATCCATAACCATGTCACCCATACCATCTTCACAACTCCAAACATCTGCTGGTACTAAACAAGTGCCAACAGATGTTAACACATCCGCTGCTTCACAATCACCATCATCCCCTCTCATCCTGTACAAAAGGAAAAGAAAGTCTACTTTTGTGGTACAGGATGAGAACATTGAAACCACACATACAACCATTTTCATCACCAACATCTGAACCCATTAAGGCCATTCCATTATCATCTTTCTCACAACACACTTCACAATTTTCATCCAATCCTTCCACCACCATAAGACCACCACCAACCATGATCTCATTGGATGCTCAGTATCCTCTTGAACTTGACATCATCAAGAGGGAAATTCAATCCTTCTAAAATACTGAGGATCCATCACAGCTATCCTTCCTATCTCTCTCAAATCTGAATCAGCCTAAGCCTATGAATGTTGATGGATATCTGAAACAAAGCACCGCAACCAGATATGATTATTAAAGAGAAGTGTAAAGGAAAGGATGACAAGACTGCTCAGGGCATCCATTCAGCAAAACTTAGCAAATTGAGAAGGATTGAGGATTTTGCTAAGGACCTAAGCAAGTCTATGTCCAACAAACCCATCAGTGGTGAAATGGTGAAGTTGATTAGGGATTCTCTTTTAGATCAAATCATGGAAACTAAGCCTTACAAAGCAAACAGAAAACATTTTGCAGGCTGGACCACTCATGCCTTACAAGAAAAGCTGAACAGACTTGAAGAATTGAATAAGCATCCAAATCAGAAGGCTACTGTTCCTGATTTCAGAAAAGGCAAAGACCCTGTCAGAGCCTTAAAATTCAAAAGAATGAGGGTAGAACTAGTAGATGCTGGTTTTGGAGAGATGAAGTCTGTATCAAAATGGTCTGAGCTAAGGTTAGTTGAAACATACAAGAAACTTGAAGAGCAAAGAAAAACTAATCCTACACTTCCAAGAAAACCAATTTACCCTGATGAAACAGAGGTCAGAAAATCCCAACAGGCCATTTCACTTGACTACCTACTTCCAACATCTAATCTCACCATTGCTTCCAAGAAGCATCCAAAAGGCAGAAGGAGATGTCTAAGGAAGATCAAAAGAAGTTTGCAGACACTTTTGTGAAAGAGGGGATTTTCAACCAGGTTCACTACTTCTCTGATCCCATCAGTGAAGAGCTAAGAAAACTCATTGGTAGGCCTCCATCACCAAACTCATCAAGAATAAATTTGCAACCCAAAAACTCCTCAGATTCAAAAATTCTAAAGTGGAAAGTCAACAAAGACACCCACGAACTGACTCTGCTCAGGATCTGATGGAGAAGCTCAAAAGCTAAGCATGGATGATGCATATGGTTTGTGTGCAAATGATCTCCAAGATCTGCTGAACTTAGAGCTAGAAAGGGATGCTAAAGACTTGTTCTCCTTCAACTTTGAAGTACAATTTAAAGGACAGATTAGAGAAAGTCTGATGAGAAATAAAGATCAGCAATAAAGATCGAGGTTTGGCATCATCTGTTCTAGGGGGAGATTGTTGGATTTGCTGACCTGGAGAAGAGCAGATGAAGTGAAAAGCCAAAACATACTAAACATCTGATCATCAATAAAACAGTATTTTGTATACAAGATCCTCCCAAAGACTGTTGACACTAACAACTGTTTTTCCCAAACAACTGTTGTACAAACTGCTGCCTACAAAGACTATTGAAGAAACCACTGTTTGCCAAAGTGCTGATGAAGATACAAGGTCTGTTGGAGCCAACAGCACATAGGCTCCAACAGATGATTCAAGCAACAGAGTTTACCCCATCAGCTATTACACATCAGAGGTTTAATCATCAGAGTTTTCAATGTAACAGTAGTTGTATTAGAGCAGATGTTTTATGTTGTTATTTCAGTTAGCTGTCACTGTCTTAGGTTACGTCAGTCTTAGGTCATCAGAGCTTTAGTTTGTCTATAAATAGAATAGTGCCTGTACTATTCTATTTGTCACTCTCAAACATTCTTTTGCACAAACAAAGTATGTGAGTGATCGGGCTGAGGGGGAGAATTGTATAACTTGCACTGAAAATCTGTTATGACTTATGATAGTACTTGTTTTAAAACAATTGTCCTGTTTGTTATGATTTAAAGTTTATATTTCCGCTGCACTTTCCATTATTATTCATCTTCATTATTGTTTCATTTACTTAAACACCATAACAAATCAAACTCAGATCCTAACACCAACTGCGGCAAAAACTCATAAAATGCACCAAATCGCATCAAAACAGTCCGAAAACATCACGAAACATCACCAATCACAGCAGTTAACTATATCTAACGTATCCCCACAAAACCCTACCAATTATATCCCAAAATCAGTCTGTTTCACAACTTACCCAAAATGGCAAATTATGAAAATGTCACATCAATGCATGTAATCTTTACCAAAAATGGAAACTTATCAAAAATCACTTTGTAATCAAATTATTATGCTCAGATTATCATGTATATGAAAACTCCTAATCATCTCATCAACAATCATGAAGAACAAACCCTAGATCTAACACACAAACCCCCAAAATAGGCAAAACATCACCAATAATCAATTACACCCAATAATAATCCTAAACCATGATCTAAAACAGTTATAGATCACTAATATATCATTTACACATCATTCCAACCACAAATAATACATAACATATCATTTAAGATCAATAACACATGTATTTTTGCATAAAAACCCACTATTAGTGAAAAGGTTCTGTTTAGAAAGGTGTTAGAAAGGTTTTTATCCATGAAAACTTACTTAAATCAGATCTAGACCTTTGGGGTTTGGGAAAAACAAATGAAAAATGATTAAAAAGGTTTAGATCAAGAACACACCTTGAATCTTCTCTTGTTTATGATTTAGAAGGTATTTTTATGTTAGGATCTAAAAAACAAGGTCAAAAACTCCTCCCTACATGTTTGGGGTTGATAGAGAGCACTTGGGGGAGGTTAGGGTTTGTGAAATGATGAAAAGTTGCAAAGTGTAGTATTTATAGTCAGAGTTGGTTCGCACCCTCTTGGGGTCGAATGAGAGTTAATTCGACCTTGTCATAGGTCAAATGAGGTTCCTGGATGTTGGTTCGAACCCCCTCAAGGTCGAACAAAAATTCTGGAATCCAATTCTTTACGGTTTTGTCGTTTAAACGCGTTTTAACACATGTTAACACATTCTAAAACATGAACATGCAATCCTAACATATGTTAAGTATGTCTAATCATATTAATGTCATATAAACACGTATTTACACATTGCACATCATATATGGAACAATTCATGTTTATCACTTAATTCAATTCATGTAATTTCACCAACAACGGGACTCAAGACTCGTGTGTGCGTATGTTACCCCCAATGATCATCCGAATCATTGAACCCTGGACAATACGTAATGTATACCAACTCAACTGACACTGTTAAGTACGTTTGATAAATGTTTTTCGCTAAGGTAGACTTATATGTTTGTAAAAGTATTAACCTGAATATGCTGGGTGTCACACCGACAACAATGGTCATCAGATGGTGGTGGTGTTGACTAGTCAGAGAAAGAGAGGAGTCGAAAGAAGTGTTTTTTATAAGATTTGGAGGTGATGGTGGTGACTGGTTAGAGAAAGAGGAGTTGAAACAGGGACTGCATGGCACGTTGATGTTGGGAAGGTGACTGGCTGAACAAGATTCATGGTTGTATGACACGTTTGCTGGGGAAGCTAGTACAATTAGGTAGTGCCAAGCTATAACAAAAAATTACAGGCTATTGAGGCGTATCAAACCCAAGTCAAAGCAGTAACAACACAACAGCCAAACCAACCACGCCAAGTACATTACTCTATATATTAAATGAGAACGTCTTAGGCAATATGCAAGTTTCCCTTCTTTACGTTTTTTCACTAAAGTTTGATTTCTTATACTTTTGACACAAACTTTCTTCTTCCTCTCTTTTTATTCAACTCTTCCACACTAGAAGAGTAGAACCCCTTCTCTTCTCTCATCTCTATTCAAGTATTCATCTCTCTATATACTTCTCCTACCCACCATCAACAACAAATCCAACAACAAGAAGAAGATGGGATCTGACGCGAAGAAGATGAACGACAGCACCAGCTTCAAACCCTTTGACCCGGCTCCCTGCGACACAGGCTGCGGCTTCTTCGCCGCCGCCACGACGGCTACTGCTCCAGATGCTTAAGAACGAGGAACAGTGATTTAACGTTGAAGAACAGTGACTTAACGTTGAGGCCGTCATGTTTACTTCGACTCCCCTCTTTAGGCCACACATCCATAGAGAGACAAACGAAAAGACGCTCCGTCGGTGGCGACCCGACTGTGGAGTCACCTGGTCAGTTTCCGGCGGATCCTAAGCTTTCTCGAATCAGAACATTTATGAATCAGCGATGCATGTATCTACTAATCTACGTCGTCGACCAAATTTCGGTGCCCCTGTAGTTCTTTGCTACCGGCATCACCACTGCAACGGCGGTAAAAAGGTACAAGTTGGAGTTGCACAGGAGCTTGTACATGCCGAAATGGTGTGGACGGCGGGCGCTCGACAGACGAAGACACCAAAAAACGTTAATAGCGAGGGATTAGGTGCGGCAGGTCGATGGTTCTGGTGGTTGTTGCCTGTAGTCCTGTACAACCATTGACGCAGGTTGTACAACCTTCGTATGGAGCAGTATTTTCTCTGTTTCTCCATGATCAGGTTCCGCGGTTGGCGTGTGTTGTCAACGGATTGGAGAGAGACGGGATCCGATGCGTTGTTGGTGGCGGTGAAGGTTGTGGTTTCGGATGTGGATGTCTGTGGTGGTTCCGGCTGGGTGTACCGTGTGCATATCTTCTTCATATAAAGAGAGTGACACTGTGAATTGAGTATTTGAGTAGCAAATGGTTTTAATAACCATTTATTCGCTGTTTTAGTTAATTGCCATGTGGAGTAGGCAAAAAAGAGACACGAATCTCTAAACCTAATACGTGGTTATAAATTTTAGTTTAGTATTGGTTAAGCATTTTTTTTCATGTAATATTGTTGGAAGATATCTTATTTATACATTTAAACAATAGATATAAGTAAGACACGAGGGTATAAATGAGTAATTGCGTAGACGTATAACAACTTTCTGAAACTTGATTAGCAATATTAAACCTTCAAGACAAAAAGCTTGAAGACATTTAAACGCTTATGAGAAAGTACCCTCACTTCTCAAGAATATAATACGTCGTAAAAATATCGACATAACACGTAAGGTAACCCACAAATACATAACAATTAGAGTAGGATCTTAGGAATACACTTCGCACTTGCGACCTCGCCCTCGCAACGCGAGGGTTAACAACTAGTTTTTATTAATAACAAACAGAATACAAAACCTAAATATATTAAAAAACACAAAAATATATATAAAAACAAAACAATGGCCTGCTACCACATGGCAGCAGACACTATTCATGAGCTCCCTAAAATTAATATATAGGATAATTAGGTTAAATGCGATAGAAAACCAGCATACTTTCTGTTTCTCATCTTAAAGGTACATCCATATTTTTTCACATAAAACTCAACATACTTTTTTTATCTAAAAAAAGTCCCTTAACAATTTTTGCATACAAAAGTCCACGCAAATGTTAATTTTGAACAAAATTATGAATAATTTTTTTTACTAATTAATACTACGTGAGAATAGAACTCAAATTAATGAATGAATTTTTTAAATTGTATATATGACAAACCAAAATCTATTCAATATCTGTCTATTATTTTCATTTTAAATTAGTAAGTTCATAATAATAAACAACAAACATAAACTAAAAATACGGTGAATGACATACTCAAAACAAAATAAAATAAAAAAGAAAAACTATATATAATGTTATGTTTAAATTTAAAATGGTTAAATAGTTATTAACTTATAGCAATTATCAAGTAACTAGGTTTGAGACCCGTGTTAACACACGGTACATTCTTAAGTTAAATGACAAAACTCTATAAAGATTGTGGTATACAAGTTTTATTCATTGAAGGTTACGTAATACAATTCGTATGGATTTTGATTGCATGCAAAATATCATAAAAAGGTTTAATGTTACCCAATAAAAGATATATGAATGAACAAATGTTTGATTGACGCGATGTAAAAACAAATAATGAAATAAATAATAACATATTTATTGTAATGGGATGCAAATCAACATTAAAATTCAAATTAAATAAACATAGTTTAACAAAACATAGAACTAAAAAATTATAAAAAAAAAAAGAAATATGACTGGATACTTATTCACAAATCTCCAAATATTTCACATATGTTAAATGTAAGCAACTTCCTAGTTAGGTGCTAAAAGCATATATTAAGAAAACAATGAAATGGTTGGAACCATATGATCTCTTCTAAGATCAGACCTGTTGCTAAAATCTGTAATATTCTAAACACCACTAAGACCATATGTAGTGAAAAGGTGAATTGGGCCGAAAATCCCTAAAAACGCCCCTTCAAGCTCCAACCCCCCCCCCCCCCCCCCCCGGCATGAATCTTCTTTTTTTTGTCTATCAGATGAAATTTTCACGCAAAAAATGGGGTGAAAGATGGTAGTTTTTTAGGAGTCAATCAGATGGGTTTTTTTTTTTTTTTTTTTTTTTGGGGGGGGGGGGGGGGGGGGGGGTTGATATGGGTTAGCCACTACAGACAGGTCTAAAAGAGACGACAACGTTATAGCACTGACAATACTTATTAAAGACCAATCTTTCATGAAGAAAGTGGTATTGATATATGTTTTTTTTCATTGCGCACATGTAATATAGTTAAACAAAAAATAATATTAAGATGATTAGGGCTGTGCAAAGGGTCCGGAACCGACCCGACCCGGACCCACCAGAACCGCATACCCTTTTATTAGGAAATTAGGAACCACGAACCGAACCATAAAAGGCTATGTGGTTCCGGGTCCTAAAGGTTCTGATGGGTCGGGTAAAGGGTCTGACCCTCTAGAACCTTTTACCACTTTTCGAGGATTACGTATTCCTGTTCTTTTACCATGCTCGTAAAAGAATTCCTCCATACGGTTCTAACAATAGCCCATGAGTTTATTTTTTAAATCACTTTTCGTTTCTCGACTTATGTTTTCGTAACATTTTTGTCATTCTTATCACTCAAAACCTTATGTGAATCCGTTATGTATACATCATAAATACACACACACATACACACACGCATCAGAGCGAAATACATAAAAATTTACTTCTAATTTGGATGTAGTATAATAATATATATTATATAATATATATGTATATCAAGCCGAAAAATATTTCAAGAAAAAATACATTGTTATTCTTATTGATAATATATTTAATATTGTATTAGCATTACATGAAATCGATTACAATAGCACGTAAAAACGAATAGTGAAAAGACTAAAAAATATTATTTTTTATTTTTTAATATAAATACAAACGGTTCTTGTGGTTCTTATATTCGAACCGTGGGTTTGGAACCGACCCGACCCGGAACCGATAATTCATATAAATTTAGAACCGGAAACCGACCCATATATTTAAAAAGGTTCGGGTCCAAGGTTCTCGCGGGTCGGGTTCAAGGTTCCTGTGGGTCCGAACCACGAAATGCTCACCCCTAAAGATGATCAAAACTTCTAAGCAACTGCGGGAAATAGAAAGGGAACAGGGGTTCGATCCTCCCACTAGGTGAAAAAAAGGGTGAATAATTTGGTGAAGAAGGAGAGTAATTAGCCATTCAAAAAAAACTGCGGGAAATAGAACATAATGAATAGCAAACTTGATGAAAAAAGATATTAAGTAGGCATGCAGGTAGGTAACATGAAAATTATATATATATATATATATAGGATTTGGTTCAAATGAGAACCTTTCCCCAAATTGAGAACTGAGAAACCATTCTGGGCCACACATTTCTCTAAGGCAAAAAAAAAAAAAAATATTTTTTTTTTTTTTTTTTTTTTTGCAAAAATCGCTGCTTTATATGTAAAAAAATTTTTTTTTTTTTTTAATTTTTTTTTTCAGTATACACATGTGTATAATTGCATTATACACATATGTATAATGCAATATACACATACGTATAACTGAAATATACACATATGTATAGCTGAAAAATGCTATATACACATATGTATAATTGCTATATACACATATGTATAATTGACATATACACATATGTATAAATGAAAAAAAAATTCAAAAAAAATAAAAAAAATTTTTTCCTTGCATAAAAATGTGCGATTAAAGCAAAAAAAAAAAAAAAAAAAAAAAAAATTTTTTTTTTTTTGCCTTTATATGAAATGTGTGGCTCAGAATGGTTCTCTCAGTTCTCAAATAGGAGTTGGTTCTCTTAGGATCCCTACCCTATATATATATATATATATATATATATATATATATATATATATATATATATATACATTTACCAAGTCTATTATGCATCTTTTGTTGTACTTTGAGGTACAATCAATTATTGCACTTCTTCTGGGTTCTTCATCTTCTATAATCAAACCATATTTTGCCCGCCGCTTCAATCTTCTGAACATCCTTATACACCCAAATTATGTGTACATTTATAGCTCATCCGCCTCTATTTATCACTTAATTTGGTTTCCTTCTTTCTCCAACGTCACAGGTACGGATAATTCTAAGGTCGATGATGATTTAATTTGGGGTTTTCTTATAATATCATTGATATTGTTTGTCCACAATTTTGCCGTTTCCAGGTGGTGCTTTGTGTCGCTTGCTTGTCCACCATGTCACGAACTACTTTATTATATTACAAATGAAAAAGAAAAGAATTACATAGGCCATGCATGATTGGTTTGACCCATAAAACTTTTTGTCCATTTAAATAGATAAACATCTACTGTTGACAGTGGATGAAAGAAATAGTACTTCAAATCTTGCCACCACTTGGACTGGTTTCCCATCAATCAACTCAACGACATCAATGGATCTGGCTTTTTTTAAAGCTTGAAACTCTAGTTCTATCTCTTGCCATTGCAATCTTTGCCTTTCAGCCTCTCCTTTGACCATGTCAACCTTAAATACAACAAAAATAACACACAAAATGGTTATGTAAATTGTAAAGTTCCCAGACAACTGTTGAAACATTCATGACAGATTAACTGCTTTTTGCTCACCTGGTTCTTAAGGGCATTCACAATAAAGTATAAACTCAAGCACTTTAACAAATTTCTTTTAGAATTTCACATCGTCACCCTTCTCCTCAACATGCGATCTACTTGTCTAAGCCATCTAAACAGTTTAAACAAAATTTATCATCAATGAGATGTTTTTACAAGTAAACATACATTTATGCAATGTCAACCAATTTACATATGAATATTCGGGCTATCTTTTCTTTCTACCGAGCAACATGAGTAAAACAACAAAAGCTAGCTACATAGGAGAAATGTTATAGGATTTGAAGTAAGCTAAAACTATATATTTTAATATGTAAGCTCTTATAAATCATTTTCCTAAAATAATCATAACAATTTTGAGATAATATATTGGAAAGAATGTTATTGTTCTTGTTTATCGCATCCTTTAAAACTTCTAAAAACACTTTAAATTCATCAATTTCATCTTTATGGTCCTGCTAATTAGAAGAGAACTCCTTTAATAACCCTACCTTATCTCTATATACAATATAAAAATAAAAAGACAGATCAATGAAGACTTACCTAATAATCCCTTCATATGATTTCTTCTGAGTAAGTTGTAATGGGCCACCATTATTACGATCTACATGAAATTTCAGTTGGTGATAATCTGTTTGTATCATTTTGAAATCTTAAACTACAAACAAAACAAAATGATGTGTATCGCTTGGATAAATAATCCGTAGAGTGGATCAAACTCACGAAACTAGAGAGAAGCCAGACTAGAAATATAGATAGAATATTAGACTTAATTCATTTCATTCATAGCTTTAATGTTGAAATAGCAAAGCCTTTAATAGGCAACATAAGGAAACTAAACATGGGGTAACCACTAACCCACTAATCTAATTAAATAGAAAATAACATAAACAAGAAAATATAGGAATTGCACTAAAGAAGGAAAACATGCAGATGGTTGAGACTTTCATGGGATTCATGGGATAGTGGGCACGTATCAATCCTTCCCCGTTAAAACATCCTTGTCCTCAAGGATACACGCACTCGAACATCTCGGGTATCCGAACGAATCTTAGTAACGCTCCACGGTGGGCGCCACTCGACTACCGGACTCGCCTTTGCTTCAGTTCCAACAACAAGCCCCGTCCAAGTCGTTAAACTTCTCATATACTGACTACCAAGCTTTAATTTGTTATTGCCATAAAACTTTTGAATTTTCTTTTGAGCAAAGTTATTCCACCAATCACTTATCCAAGTAAAAATCTTTTTCATGGATGTAGCACTAGACCCAACCTCATAAGCATGTACCTTTTCACGAGACTTTCTCAACTTCCCTATATATGCTGGAACATGGTGATGGCGACCTTGTAACCCCCAACAATGATGGAATGTTTTTGGCTCCCGGTTCCTGTATCTTGGGGTTGGACCGTTGATGATAACAATAGAATCCACATAACAGACCGCAATGGGTTTGTGTTAGAACCACTGCAAAAGTTGGTGGTGATGTTGTAGTTATTGGCGGTGCGGTTGTCGGCACCTGTTTCGGGGCTAATGCAGGTTTTGGGGTTGGTTTCACGGCTATTGTCGTGGATGATGGTTTAGGAGCAGAAACCGAATTGGGTGATGATGGGATATGGGTTTTGGGGGCTTCAAACGCGGTTCGGGTCGATCGGATCTCGGCGAACACGGTTTCAAACCGGGACTCGAGTCTTGCGAAGGATTCCCTCCATTGATGGAACTCGGTTTTGGATAGAGTTTGAGCATCCATAGGCCCGTAGAGGGATCACGGCTGCTCTGATACCACTGATGTGTATCGCTTGGATAAATAATCCGTAGAGTGGATCAAACTCACGAAACTAGAGAGAAGCCAGACTAGAAATATAGATAGAATATTAGACTTAATTCATTTCATTCATAGCTTTAATGTTGAAATAGCAAAGCCTTTAATAGGCAACATAAGGAAACTAAACATGGGGTAACCACTAACCCACTAATCTAATTAAATAGAAAATAACATAAACAAGAAAATATAGGAATTGCACTAAAGAAGGAAAACATGCAGATGGTTGAGACTTTCATGGGATTCATGGGATAGTGGGCACGTATCACAAAATAACCAAATTTATAGTTTTGTAATAACAAAAACTTTCATGGTTCAGATATAAAATAAAAGTGAACCATTAACAAAGCTTAAATGCTTATCCGATTTATTCTAATTAGAGAACCGGGTTTGAAAAATGTAGCCATTGATTTGGCTTCAATTGTAGGTGAAAAGCATGGAGAAGAGATCGATTGGAATTTGGAATTAGAAAAACTGAATAGAAACAAAAGTAGGGCTAGGGTTGAAGCAACGATTCTATGCTTGAGGTCTGGCGGCGGGTTTAAGATAAAAGATGGATGAGTTTCTTGGATGGAGAGGGTAGGGTTTGAAACTTGGGTTTAGAAAACTGATTATGAGAAAAGAAAAGAGGTGTGGTATCTAATTACTAAATCACGGGGCACCGTCCTCCCCTTGCAATACTTCATCCTAAATAATACAATGGTTGTATTCATTCAGCATCAAGTCCCTCTACATCTTGTCTTGTATCTTTTGACAAGTCACTCGCATCAAACCTAACATCCATAGCGCTAATTCTTTTTAATACAATTTATACTTGATTGATATACTTGTTGCTAAATACGTGCACAAAACTAAGAGACCAGAACCATAAAATCCTTCTTTTTACTTTTTGGGATGATTTATGTATATTCCACCAAAATATTCAGCATTTTTTGCATAAAGGCCACATGTATATTTAAACTACTTTCAAGACTGCCCAAGTTTGTATCTTGTTTCATTTTTATCAATTACGACAAAAAAAACATGCCTTGAATATTAAAAAAGAAAAAGAAAACAGTTTTGAACTCTAACATGCTCACACCTCAATGACGGGTGGTTCAACGAACACCCTTTTATAGTGTTAAAATGTTTATTTTATCCACATTTAGCCATGATATTGCTTGGAATTGGGTGACTACGGTTGTTGTGGGTGCAGGTGCATTAAGGCGCGGAAAACGAGGAAATACGGGCTTTGGAGCGGACCGGAACGGGTTGAAGCAAAGAAGAAACAAAGAAGAACAAGTTGAAGAATTCTCAGGGCCTACCGTAAGATACGGTAGCCACCGTATCTTACGGTGGCTCCTGAGAACAAATGTGCACCGTACTCCAGGCTCAAACCGCCGTCAAGTTTATATTGCCACCGTACCTTACGGTGGCCACCGTAAGGTACGGTAGGCCCTGCACGTTTTTGTAACTTCCAAGCATTTAAGGACGGTTATTGCAAGTCTTTTCACATACTTCGAATTGGGAATGTTTCTAAACACCTTTGGGGGCGATTTTGGCTGGTTTTCATGATTGGAGAACAATTCTAAACATTCGGTTATTGTTTTTGATTCCTATGAACAATTATTTGAAGATTATGATGATTCACTTCATGATGCTAGGCTAGAACTCTTGATGATCATCTTTGGTGAAGTTTTTCTTAAACTCTTTTATGTTTGTTCCTCTAATTTCTAGAATGACAATTTAGTATGTTTGCTTGATTGTTGTGGTGTTTGAACAATTGTTTGTAGTAGTTAATCAATTTCTCAATTTCTAGTCTCAATCGTACGTTCTTGGTGTTGCTAACAATCGGGATATTGCGGGAAGGATCTGGGTTGGATAATTGATTAATCGGTCATCGGGAAACAACCTCGCATTGATATAATCCGAGTACTTTGTTCCCTTTATCACAACAATTGTTTAAACACGAGTTATGTCTATGTAACTCTTTCTAGTGGAACTTTTGCATAAAGATTTAAGGAAAATGGATCCAGGGATGGTCATTGCTTTGTTAACTTGAAGAACAACAACTCATTTCAAATCAGTAATTTAGTTTATTTTTATTAAGTCTAAATCCAAATCAACCAACAGCTTTTGATCTTTACTTATTTGTTTAGTAGATTAATTTTAGTTAATTTACAAAGTTATTAGTTTACACACATTCCACAAACTCCCTGTGTTCGATATCTTCTTGCCACTATTTATTAGTTGTAGTTGGGAAATTTTACGTGTACCACGACAAGCACGTCAAATTTTGGCGCCGTTGCCGGGGAGTAGTGCGCAACGTGTGTTAAGTTAATAGTTTTGTTGTTATTTTCGGGTTTACACTGGTTGTGTTTAGTGTGCAGGTACTTCAAGTGTATGCATACTAGAAGCTCTCACGAGTCATCACCACTATTGTTTGATCCGGAGATTGAAAGAACTTTGAGGCGAAACCGAGTACTAGTCCGTGAAAACCGAATTCTTCTACTTCACCCATTACACCTAGAAACATCATGCAAGACTCTCAAATACCACCAACAATGGGTCAACCGACCCCATCATTCATGCCAACTTCTACCCAACCTTCACCAAACACCACACTACCTAACCTTTCCAACCATCCTACTACACCAACCCATACCACATTACCAACTTCCACCCAAGTTGAACCCAATCTCACCTTTAGTCCGGCTAGCACAATTCCACCTTTTCCCATTTTTCCCAACTACGGGTCAATCATCTTCTACCTTCCCACCACCACAAGGCTCAACCATTATCCATACCTCATCTACTTACCAACACCCAACCCAATCCGGTTTTCAATACTCATCGGTTCCATTTGGGCAAACTTTGGCACATCAAAGGGATAGGTATGATGAAGTGTATGAAGAAGAGTATAGTGGGTACAATGAAGAGGGTTACTATTATGGAGGAGATAGAAATTATGTGGGAGTTCAAGCAGAAATGGGTCAAATAAGTCAACCTTTGCAACAATTTCAAGACCCGGTTAGACTACCGGTTGGGGTGCAACATGTTAGACCTCAAGGGACGCAATTTCAACGTCCTGCACCGCTTAATCAAATGCGCCCTCAAAACATGCAAGGTCAAGCTCAAAGGCCGGTTCAACAACCCATGCATCAATATCAACATCCATAGGGATGGCAACGGGTCGGGTTTGGGACGGGTTTAGGTAATCCCAACCCCATACCCGGTTAGGTATACTTGTCCCAAACCCGGCCCAAAACCCATCGGGTTTGTGTCGGGTAAATACCCATCGGGTATCGGGTATACCCGCGGGTTTCGGGTAAACCCATTAATTTTTAAAACTTACTCATTTAGTATATCCGACCAAAAAACCCGACGGGTATCTATTAGGTAACTATTAACCAATTACATTTAGCATTATTAAATATACATGTAAACAATTACAATGTATAAATATAAAATACTTAAATCATATAAAAACAATCAAAGACATAGATAACAAATAGTATACTATAATTTTTGGTAATTTTAGCACAAGTTGACAATGTAAATGGACAATTAGATATATTATGCATACATATTTAAAAAGATTTATATTAGGTATTTTATCGGGTAAACGGGTATACTATATCGGGTAATCAGGTCGGGTAAATGGGTATATCATCAAATCCCAAACCCGTCCCAAACCTGCGAAAAAATTAAAAACTAATCCCATACCCGGACCCATACCCGATTACCCGACCCCAAACCCGTCCCAAATGTGTCGGGTTTCGGGTTTACCCATCGGGTTCGGGTTTGATTGCCATCCCTAAACATCCACAACAATTTGCACCTCAAGGGCCTATGCAAGGACAAATGGGTCAACCAAGAGCACCATTGGGTGCCCCTCGAAGACTTCACCGGGAAGCCGTCAGAAGAATTGAAGCTCATTTTAGACCCATTATCACCAACAATCCTTCACCAATAGTGATTCCTCATCATACAGATGGGAGAACTTTTGAAGTTCGAACAACCGCATTGCAAAGTCTTCCAAAATTCAAGGGTCTAGCAACGGAAGAACCTTACTTTCATTTGGAGACTTATGATTCTATTTGCAACACTATTGGGGGTCAAGGATTTTCGTCGGATGATGTCAAGTTGGTTCTTTTTCAATTCTCATTGGAAGATAAGGCAAAAAGATGGTTCCACACTTTACCATCCGCATCAATTTTCACATGGGCCGACATGCAGCAAATTTTCTTGGATGAGTTCTATACATCTCAAAAGACTAATGATGCGAGACGGGGTTTGAGAAATTTTCAACAACAAGCGGGAGAGATTTTTCATGAAGCATTTGAGAGGTTCAACATGATGCTGTGAAATTGCCCTCACCATGGTATCCAACTATGGGAATTGTTAAATGCTTTTCATGAAGGTTTGACACCGGAGGATGCACGGGATCTTATGTCCATCACAAATGGTACTTTTGGTGCAAATTTTGAACAAGATGATTGGACATATTTAGAGCAAATGGCGGTGACTTCAAAAAGGAAGGCCCAATCTTCAAGAAGGGCAAGACATGTGATTCAAAGACCACAAGTGCATGCGGTAGAAGGTGGTAATGTGCAAACTACTAATCAATTGTACAATGTTTGCAACACTTGTCAAGAGATAGGCCACACGGCGGAGGTTTGTGGAGTGGGTGTTCAAGAAGCACCAAGTGAAGAAGTGAATGCAATTCAAGGGGGTGGGAGAAATTATGACATGAACTCCAACACTTACCACCCCGGGTTACGAAATCATCCCAACTTTCGATATGGGAATGCTTCTAACCAATCGAACCCGAACTTTCAAGAGTCTCATGGTAACTTTGCACCTCGTCAACAATACAATCAAGGCAATTATAGAGGTGGAAGTAACCAAGGATATCTTGGAAAGTTTCAACCAACGGGTCAAGGCAATTCGGGTCAAAGTTCATCAAGTGGGAATGAAGTCATGGACATGCTTAGAGCTATGCAACAAGATATGCAAAAGAGGAATCAACTTGATGAAGCCCGGATCCAAAAAGATGAGGTTCGTGACAAAAGCATTCAAGCATTAACAACTCAAATGGGCCAACTAGCAACCGATGTGGCGGAATTGAAGAAAGTAAAAGGTCAACTTCCTAGTGACACCAAGGTAAATCTGTCTCATGGCTCATCAAGAGGTAATAATATTAATGTTAATCAAGTGAGTGTGTTGAGAAGTGGTAAAGAATTTAAGGCTAATGTGTCTTCGGATGTTGTTGAGGGGGTGGTTGAAGACATAACGGGTAATGAGAGTGATGAGGAAGAGAGTTCACCGGTTTTAAAAAATGAGTCAAGTGTGCAAAAACCGGAAGTGGGTGAGAGTAGTAAAAATGTGATCAATAAAAATGAGAAAAATGAAAGTGAGCCGAATCAAATTCCTTTTCCTTCGGCTCTACTTGACCCGGGTAAGAAAAACTTTATTGCATCAAGGGGTCCCCAGAAAGAAGAAATGTGGGACATGTTTAAACAAGTGAAAATTAACCTTCCATTACTTGATGCAATAAAACAAATACCCGCCTATGCTAAATTTTTAAAAGAATTGTGCACCCAAAAGAGGCAAGAAAAGAAAAAGGTGCCTAAGCGGGTAAATGTTACCGGTCAAGTGAGTGCGGTTTTGAATGGGGAGCTTCCATCTAAGCTCCAAGATCCGGGCACGCCTTTGATAGACATTCAAGTTGGTAATTTTAAAATGGCAAAGGCATTGCTAGATCTTGGAGCCGGGGTGAGCATTTTACCGGGGGGCTTATATGACCAATATGATTTTGGTCCATTGGCACGGGTGGAGACAACGGTTGTTTTAGCCGATTTGTCTCATAAGTTGCCCTGAGGGATGGTTAAAAATGTAATTGTTAAAATTGATGAGTTCTATTATCCGGTTGATTTTTTGGTTTTGGACTATTCAACCGCGGACCCGAGACAACAACAAAATGTCATCTTGGGTCGACCATTTTTGAGTACCGCTCATGCGGTGATTGATTGTAGATTTGGTACGGTTGATATTACCTTTGGAAACCGGAAAATGCGTTTAAATGTTTTTACTAACATTTCTAATGCTATTGGTGTTGATGAGTGTTTCATGGCAGATTTAGTTGATGGATGCAACCCTCATGAGTATGAAGAGGATGGCATAGATGTTTGTGTATGTGATTTTTCTGAACAGGTACATGCTTGTGCGATAAGGGTTGAAGAAGTGAAGCAAGATGCTATAGCATTGAAGGAAGGAAGGCCACCATGGACTCATCAATTTGAAAGCATATCGGTAGAGATTGATTCGGGTACCAAACCATCCTTGGAAGTACCACCAAAGTTGGAACTTAAAGACTTGCCAAGCCACTTGAAGTATGCTTTTCTAGGGGATAATGACACATTACCGGTCATTATTGCCTCTAATTTGGAGATGGCTCAAGAGCAAGCTTTGTTGGAAGTGTTGAAAGAGAACAAAGGGGCTATTGGGTGGACGATTGCCGATCTCAAAGGAATTAGTCCATCCATTGTGATGCACAAGATTATCACCAATGAAGATGCAAAGCCCACAAGAGAAGCACAAAGAAGGTTGAATCCTAACCTAAGGGAGGTAGTTAAAAAGGAGGTAATTAAGTGGTTAGATGCGGGAATTATTTATCCAATTTCAGATAGCTCTTGGGTAAGTCCTACTCAAGTGGTACCTAAGAAGTCCGACATTCAAGTAGTCAAAGATGAAAGTGGTGAACAAATAGCCACTCGACCCGTAACCGGGTGGCGAGTGTGCATTGACTACCGCAAATTGAATGCCGCCACTTCTAAGGATCATTTCCCACTTCCTTTTATTGACCAAATTATTGAAAAATTATCGGGTCAAAAATACTATTGTTTCTTAGATGGGTATTCGGGGTACAACCAAATTGCAATCCACCCGGATGACCAACACAAGACCACCTTCACTTGTCCCTATGGTACTTTTGCCTTTAGGCGGAAGCCATTTGGCTTGTGCAATGCACCGGCTACTTTCCAACGATGTATGATGAGTATTTTCTCGGACATGGTTGGAGAGTCGCTTGAAGTGTTTATGGATGATTTCTCAATATTTGGCACTAGCTTTGAATCTTGTCTCAATGAGTTACAAAAAGTTTTAAAAAGATGTGTTGAGAAACATTTAGTGCTTAGTTGGGAGAAAATCCATTCATGGTGCAAGAGGGAATTGTGTTAGGCCACGTGATTTCGGACAGAGGTATGGAGGTGGATAAGGCAAAAATTCGGGTTATTTCATCATTGCCACCACCGAAAAATGTCAAGGGGGTAAGATCATTTTTGGGGCATGCCGGGTTTTATAGACGTTTTATTAAAGGTTTTAGTGTCATTACCAAACCTTTATGTAATTTGCTTTTGAAAGATGTTCCATTTGATTTTTCTAATGACTGTTTGCAAGCTTTCAATGTTTTGAAGGAACACTTGGTCAAGGCTCCTATCTTGCAACCGCCGGATTGGTCAAAGCCATTTGAGATTATGTGTGATGCAAGTGACACTACAATTGGAGCGGTTTTGGGTCAAAGAGTTGATAAGAAGCCGGTGGTGATTTACTATGCGAGCAAAACTTTGTCCGAAGCGCAACTGAATTACACCACAACCGAAAAAGAATTATTAGCGGTGTTGTATGCTTTGGATAAGTTTTGTTCGTATATTTGGGGGAGCAAAGTGGTAGTGTATTCGGACCATAGTGCGGTTCGTTACTTGATGGAAAAGAAAGATGCCAAGCCACGCTTGATTCGGTGGGTTCTATTGTTGCAAGAGTTTGATTTGGAAATTCGAGACAAGAAAGGAAGTGAAAATGCAGTGGCGGATCATTTGTCTCGAATTCCGGTGGATAAGAATGATGATTTTGGAGAAATAAATGAGAGGTTTCCCGATGAGCAATTGATGGCAATTTCCACTATTCATGCACCGTGGTTTGCTCATTATGTTAACTATTTAGCCACGGGGGTCATTCCGGATCATTGGACCAAGAAACGAAGACAACAATTTATGGTCCAAGTGAAGCAATATATTTGGGATGAACCGGATCTCTTCAAGATTGGGCCCGATCAAGTGATTAGAAGATGTGTGCCCGAATCGGAGGTGAAAGATATTCTTACACATGCTCATTCATCCGCTTGTGGGGGGCATTTTAGTGGACACAAGACCGGCTACCGGGTTCTATCATGTGGGTTCTATTGGCCCACCATATTCAAAGATTCTTGTGAATTTGCCCGGAATTGTGTAAATTGTCAAAGGATGGGAAGTATCTCCAAGAGGGATGAAATGCCTCTACAACCAATCTTGGTTGTAGAAATATTCGATGTTTGGGGCATCGACTTCATGGGTCCTTTCCGAAATTCTAATAGGTTTTTGTACATCTTGGTGGCGGTGGATTATGTTTCGAAGTGGATTGAAGCAATTGCTACAAGGACTAATGATCATTCGGTGGTTTGCAAGTTCGTGCAATCCAACATTTTTGCCCGTTTTGGTATTCCTAGAGTGATCATTAGTGATGGTGGATCACACTTTAAAAATTTCAATTTTGGGAAGTTGTTGAAGAGATATGGAGTGAATCACCGGATTGCCACCCCGTACCATCCACAAACAAGTAGACAAGTTGAAGTGTCTAACCGTCAAATTAAAGAAATTCTCATGAAGATGGTTCGAGTTGATAGAAAAGATTGGTCGGGTAAGTTGGATGATGCTTTGTGGGCATACCGTACGGCCTACAAAACTCCAATTGGTACAACCCCTTATCGATTGGTGTATGGAAAGGGTTGTCATTTGCCAATGGAGTTGGCACACCGAGCACATTGGGCAATCACCACGGTAAATGCCGATTATGATGAAGCGGGAAAGATGAGAAAATTGCAGTTGAATGAAGTTGAGGAGATTAGAGATGAGGCATATGAATGTGCTTCGGCATATAAAGACAAGCTCAAGAAGGTGCATGATGCAAAGTTGAGAAGGAAGACCTTTGAAGTGGGTCAAAAGGTTTGGTTGTACAACTCAAGATTGAAGATGTTTGCGGGTAAGCTAAAGAGTAAATGGATGGGTCCATATGTTATTCGAAGAATTGGCAAGTTTGGAGATGTGGACATTGAAGAGGAGCAAAGCAACAAGATCTACACGGTTAATGGGCATCGCTTGAAGCCGTACTTGGATGGAAATGACATCAACGCTTTGGAGGTTGATAAAGCGGGCTATATCTTGCGCCCGGTGGAGGATGTGCAACTTTGAGAGGCCCAGGTTTGGTAGTGTACATAGTTAGTTTGTTTTTGTTTTGCTTTTGCTGCATGTACAGTTTTCGTTTTGTCCGAAACCCGTGTTTGAAACAAGTGTGGGGACGTTCGGGTTGCGAACATGTCCTAGCATTGTGTTGAGGACAACACGGGATTTTCGAGAGGGTAGGGTAATTTTAAGTTTAAAATTACAAGTGTTTTTTTTATTTTAAAAGTTTTAGTTTTATAAAGGTTTTAAAATTAATGTTTTTTGTAAGGTTTTCTTGAAAAAAAAATAGCCCAGGTCCTACCGTATGATACGGTAGGCACCGCATCATACGGTGAAAACAAAAAAACAACGGCCATTAGCCACTGCCTTACGGTGAACATTTTGGACAATCTTGGTACCATATCATACGGTCCTCACCGTATGATACGGTGGGGTCTGGAAGTTCCGCTACGACATATAAAAAAAAAATTTCTCTCTCTTATTTACGGTTCCACACACAAACCACACACATTCTCACCTAATTTTCTTCTTCTTCTTCTTTCTAAACTCTCAAGAACACAAACCCTTCTCCACCTTAAATCACTCATAAAATCCTCAATACCTAACCAAATCAAGTGATTTTTGAGTCAATCTTGACTAAAATTTCACAAGGATTCTGATTTTGGGTAGTAAACTACAAGAAAAACACTCTTTTGGGCCCGAATCAAAACCCTAGAAATCGAAATTTTTGGGGCTATTTCAAGATCTTGTCTTTCTTGTGTTTTATTATCATCTACTCCAAGGTATGTGTTCTATTTTCCTAGTTTTTATGCTACATTGTAAGATATAGAGGTTTTTGTTCTTCCTAGTTCATACCCACTTGCTTGTTAGTTAATAATAATAGGATGTATGTTGTTGTTTTGTTTTGTGTTACAATAATGTGGTAGTAGAAGTATTATTGAGATGGAAATTGTGAGCTTTTGGTAATGTTATGATTATAGAGGCATCATGCCCAATTTTTTGTCAAACCAATGATGAAGTTTATGCTCAATAACATCTACTACCATGATAACAAGCAAGTGTGGGGATGTGTTTGTCATGTTGGCTAATTTGTTTTGTTTTGTTTGTTTTGTTTTTGTGTTTGTTTGTACATTGTAGGAATATGGCACGCACTGGTGAAGCCGCTGGATCAAGTTCATCCGTCGCCAAGGCTAGAGGAAAGGAACCCGCGCAGCAATATAAACGAAGAAAGTATGTTCCCCATAATAATGAATCCGATGAGGAAATGGAACAAGCACCGGAGGCGCCAAGGTTAGACCCGGCTAATAAGCCGGAATGGAAGACGGGTCCTCTGAATGAAAAACCAAGGGAATGGCAACCTACATTGTTTCATGACCAAATTAAGGGGTTGTCAGATCGGGCTGGAGCATTCATTTGTGAAAGAGAGGTGAGCAGAAGAGACTTTGAACCGTTCGGGGTGTTTGATAGATTCAAGGCGTTAGGTTGGGAAGCGGCGCTCCATTGTTATGATCAGGAAGATAAGATTTTGTTTTTGGATGAAATTGAAGAATGGATGGCGACATTGAGGTGTCCTAGGTATGATTCTCCATCCAAGATGAAATTAATTGGTGAAGTGAATGGGGTTGAAGTGGAAATGTCCTATGAGACATTGCGCCGCTCGCCAAGTATGATAGTCTACCGGCAAAGGAATATAAAAACCCGAGCATCAATGATTTGTTGATTAGTCCAGATAAGCATCCACGGTGGATGGAGTTGTTGGATGCATTATTTTTGCCGGGTACTTATCATGGGACATTGTACCGAAAGAATTTGAAGATGGAGCCCAAACTTCTGTTGAATTTTATCATTGTGAATGTGTTACCGAGACGGGCTGATAAGGAACAAGTGCGTTTCCCCGAGGTTCCTATCTTATACTCCTTGATGCATGGTGGTCCGAAATTTGCCCTTCGGTACTTGATTCTGAATCATGTCTGGATGTGTAGAAATTCGGTGGATAGGTCAATCATCCCATATTGTCGAATGATCACTGGGTTGTTGAAACAGCAGGGTGCTATAACTGAAGAAGATGTAGGGAGAAAAAGAAAGAAATTCAAGCCTTTTGAGCTAGCAACAATGGGTAAAGGTTGGGTTTATTCTCACTCTGAAAGATATCATAAGCTTAAAAGTGGGGGTCAGAGATGGAGAGTGTTAAAAAGGGATGCGAGGGCACTTTTGCCCGGTGAGGTGGATGAAGTTGAGAGTGGGGGTGAAGAGCCACCAAGTGACGATGAAGACTATGAAGACAGTCCGACTGGAGGACACTTGGATATAGGCCAGGGGAGTTCCAGTGGGACACATGGTGGAGGGTTTTATGACTTTACCGAGAGGGCGTATGCTGATGGTTGGGCCTTTGGGGGATCGATGCAACAGGTAATAGAAAACCAACGTCCCCCAGCCTCAGTATTTGACACGTGGTCGGGGTCGGAACGCACACTATTTGATCATCAAACAATGATGAGTGCCAGCATGGAGAGAACGATGAAGCAAGGCTTTGATCGTCAGGAGATGTGGAACAGGGCACATGCTTATTCCCAACAGGTGGAGATCAATCATAGATATATTGATGATCAGAATAGGCGCATGAACGATGATTGGCATGCGGGGAGACCCGTAGTCGCAAATCCACAACCGGTGGATTACGGGTCCCTACCGCCTTATGATGGAAGCATCTCATATCCGACCCCACCACTTCATCACTCCCAATGGGTCGACCCGCAACAGCAACAACAACAATCCTCGGCTCAAGGCGGAAGCAGTGATGGAGCGTTTTGTTTTGGCGAATGGAATGATTTGTTCACTTCGGTGTTCGGGCCGCCTCAGCCTCGCTACTACTGATCAGGTCGTGCTCTTTATACATAGCTTTGTATTTTGTTTGTTTTTGTTTTCGTTTTTGCTTTTGGTGATCGGGTGGTTGGGTGGTGTATTGAATTGTCGATGATTTGTGATGATTAATTTGGGTTGTGAGAGTAGGTGGTGTGTTAGAAAAAATTTAAAAAAAAAATCCAAAAAAATGAGAAAATGAAAAATACCAAAAAGAAAGTTGTGGTTTGAGTTGAAAGACATTGGTCTTGTGGTTGAAGTTTGCGATCATTCCTCTCCAAAGCCATGCATTGGGACAATGCATCCCAAGTGTGGGGATGGGAGGAAATTTTTAGAGATTTTTGAAAATTTTTGAGGTCAAGTGCAATGTTGTAAAAATTAGAACACCTTGATTTAACCCCATTAGACACACCGGCAACCCTTAGTATCTGTTTCTTATTCTTGGTGAGAGTTGAAGCCACACATGTAAGTAAATAAATTCTTTCTTTGAGAGAGTCGCAACGGGTGGGGGTGCACTAGAACTTGTGCTTGAATACAACTTGAATCTTTAATTGGACATGGGTGTAGAGATGATAAGGGCATTAGGTAGCCTCGTCATGTGAGTGCGAGTGTGGGTTTTGGGGGGTTGGACCTCATACATTACATATATGAGCACGGTAGCGAGAGGGGCGGGGGTTTGGACATTTAGTTGCCCATTTTTGAGCCTTAAAGCCTATTGTTTGATGACCCTTAAACTAGCTCCTAAATTTTACCCAACTTGACCCGGTCTTTTGTGTTTAGTTTGTTCTTGTGTTAATAGTATTATTGAAGTGTTGAGTTTAGTATGTTTTAGTATGTTTATGTAACTTGTTTGGCAAGAAAAAGAAAAAGAAAAAATGATGAAAAAAAAAAGAAAAAAAAATGAAAAAAAAAGAAAAAGAAAAGAAAAAGCAAGTAAAGTTATGTTATGTGTTTGTATATAGTGGTGTTTCATTGTTTTTGTGTGTTTGTTATGTAATAAAAAGACCGGGTAAAGTTTGCGCTACTTATACATATCTTAGTCCCTACCTTCACACTTAGCCAAGTTACAACCGTTAAGTCCCTTTGATTTATACTCATGTTCAGGATAGGAGGATGATTGATTTAGGTACAAGCTTATGGTTGTGCAACTACCAGTTTGCCTTTTGTGTGTCTAGCTTATCTCTGCTAGAGCTTACTTGATACCGAGAGGAGAGATATTGTGAGGGGTGTGTTGATTTGGGGTGTTGAGGATGGGTTAGTACGAGGATTGCACATTAAACTTGACTTTGAAATGATCGCTTATTTGTGAAAATGACTTGTAGTAAATTGCTTGGGACAAGCAATGGGTAAGTGTGGGGATGTGACGGGTGGTTCAACGAACACCCTTTTATAGTGTTAAAATGTTTATTTTATCCACATTTAGCCATGATATTGCTTGGAATTGGGTGACTACGGTTGTTGTGGGTGCAGGTGCATTAAGGCGCGGAAAACGAGGAAATACGGGCTTTGGAGCGGACCGGAACGGGTTGAAGCAAAGAAGAAACAAAGAAGAAAAAGTTGAAGAATTCTCAGGGCCTACCGTAAGATACAGTAGCCACCGTATCTTACGGTGGCTCCTGAGAACAAATGTGCACCGTACTCCAGGCTCAAACCGCCGTCAAGTTTATATTGCCACCGTACCTTACGGTGGCCACCGTAAGGTACGGTAGGCCCTACACGTTTTTGTAACTTCCAAGAATTTAAGGACGGTTATTGCAAGTCTTTTCACATACTTCGAATTGGGAACGTTTCTAAACACCTTTGGGGGCGATTTTGGCTGGTTTTCATGATTGGAGAACAATTCTAAACATTCGGTTATTGTTTTTGATTCCTATGAAAAATTATTTGAAGATTATGATGATTCACTTCATGATGCTAGGCTAGAACTCTTGATGATCATCTTTGGTGAATTTTTCTTAAACTCTTTTATGTTTGTTCCTCTAATTTCTAGAATGACAATTTAGTATGTTTGCTTGATTGTTGTGGTGTTTGAACAATTGTTTGTAGTAGTTAATCAATTTCTCAATTTCTAGTCTCAATCGTACGTTCTTGGTGTTGCTAACAATCGGGATATTGCGGGAAGGATCTGGGTTGGATAATTGATTAATTGGTCATCGGGAAACAACCTCGCATTGATATAATCCGAGTACTTTGTTCCTTTTTATCACAACAATTGTTTAAACACGAGTTATGTCTATGTAACTCTTTCTAGTGGAACTTTTGCATAAAGATTTAAGGAAAATGGATCCAGGGATGGTCATTGCTTTGTTAACTTGAAGAACAACAACTCATTTCAAATCAGTAATTTAGTTTATTTTTATTAAGTCTAAATCCAAATCAACCAACAACTTTTGATCTTTACTTATTTGTTTAGTAGATTAATTTTAGTTAATTTACAAAGTTATTAGTTTACACACATTCCACAAACTCCCTGTGTTCGATACCTTCTTGCCACTATTTATTAGTTGTAATTGGGAAATTTTACGTGTACCACGACAAGCACCTCACTCAACACAACTTATTGTCTAAATTTTTTTAAAGAGAAACTTGGTCAGCGGACATGTTATGGCAAAATTTGGTACAAATAAAAACCATCTACATCTGGCCTTGGTGAAGAAAAAGTTGAATGCTCGGAAGACCATTGTATGCATTATCCCTGTGCTATCTATAATGGCTACTTTAAAAGATAAAAATAGATTCCCATAAGAAGCGGCATTAAAAACATGCATTTGAAGAATGTCAACTAATATTGTCAAGAGTTGATAAGGAGAAGCAGGGCATATCCATTTGATCTGCATCACATTCTAAAAAATACATATTAATAATTTATTTATACATTAGCATACTGTTATATAACTGTAATTTGTGATTGGAGTAAAACTTTTAAATGGATTGTTTTTATATAAACAAAACTTGTGTTGCCTTGGAAGAGGAGTTGTCTTTAAAAACTGGAACCAGAGATCAGTCATTACTCACTAAATTGGTTATCTCAAATGAGTGAAATAATTTTTTTAGCTTAAAAAGAGAAATTATCATAGATCAAATGAGTGTTATGTTACTCAAGTATGATTATAAAGCCTACATGGGAAAAGATATTTTTTTACAAATCAAATTCATCATGCTTATGAATCAAGCAAAACATGACATAGTTAATTTTTTATGACATAGTTTAAATCAAAAACTAATTTTTTTTACACAAAATACCAATGGTATACCAATTGTTTTAAAAAAGAAAAGGCACCAACGTAAAACGATCGCAAGCTTCAATTCAAAACAATCCTAATAAACTACTGGAACATTTTTGAAACCTATGAAACAAACAGCATACTTACCTTTAGATCATTTGAACACAAGCATCCCTATGGATTTTTCCTTATCAAGTCACGCCATCCAATGACAACAAACCTTAATGAATAATACATAAAAATAAAAATTTTAGCAAGACACCACAAGAGTATAAACAATATATAGAATTCAAAATTATAGGACAATCTGGAGTAAAGGTATACTGGAACTTCAAACCAGAAGCCTCATGTGCAGAGTATATAGTCATATTTAATCACAACCCAACACCTAGTTATTCCTATATGATAGAGAACATTCAACTTGATTGATTCTCATTGATAACGTAACCTTATATAATACAAAAGGTATATCTCCACTAATTATGGAGAGATAATTACAATAAATACAATTATCATTATCTAAATATAACACATGTTATTACACCCCCACAGTTGAAACGTCGGGAGGGCCGATGTTGAGACTGGCACGAAAATCATCAAACAATATCCGAGGTAGGCCCTTTGTAAAAATGTCTGCAATCTGATGACGAGAAGGGACATGTAATACCCGAATATGTCCGCGCTGTACCTGTTCACGAACAAAGTGAATGTCGAGCTCAATATGTTTAGTGCGCTGATGTTGTACCGGATTGCCCGAGAGATAGACCGCACTAACATTGTCACAGTAGACTAATGTGGCTCGAGATAGAGGATGACGAAGCTCAAGAAGAAGATTGCGCAACCAACATATGTCTGCCACAACATTAGCTACTCCACGGTATTCGGCTTCAGCACTGGACCTGGAGACGGTTGACTGACGTTTAGACGACCAAGAGATGAGATTGTCGCCCAAATATACACAGTACCCTGAAGTGGAGCGACGAGTGTCGGGGCAGCCAGCCCAGTCAGCATCAGTATATGCCCGAAGAGAGACTGTAGAAGCGGGACCCAAATGAAGACCGTGGTCCATAGTACCCTGAAGGTAGCGTATGATACGCTTTAAGGCATTCCAGTGATCCTGACGAGGAGCATGCATGTGCATGCAGATTTGCTGCACAGCATAAGAGATGTCAGGCCTGGTAAAGGTAAGATACCGGAGAGCTCCAGCAAGGCTGCGATATGTGGTGGGGTCGTCATGTAGAGGACCGGTATCTGCAGAAAGTTTGGATTGCGTGTCAACCGGTGTAGCAACTGGGTTGCACGAATCCATGGAAGCCCGATGAATGATATCCCGAACATATGCCTGTTGTGATAAAAACATAGCGTCACCATCCCTGGTCACCTGAATACCCAAAAAATATGAGAGAGCGCCCAAGTCCTTCATAGCAAACTCACTGGACAGGTCATGTAACAAACGCGTCTTAAGGGCCTCATTGGACGTCGTGGGAATGATGTCGTCCACATAAATAAGAAGATAAGCAATGTCAGTCCCATGATGATAAATAAATAAAGAATTGTCCGACTTGCTTTGATGAAACCCCTTAAGTGTGACAAAATCAGTGAATCGCTGGTACCACGCCCGAGGTGCCTGTTTCAACCCATAGAGTGATTTACGAAGGCGGCAGACGTGATCTGGAAAATCCCGGTGCCGAAATCCCATAGGTTGGTGCATGTAAACTGTTTCCTCCAAGTTGCCATGAAGGAAGGCATTGGTAACATCTAGCTGATTAATGGGCCAGGACTTGGACAGAGCCAGTGAAAGAACCAGGCGTATAGTGGATGGTTTGACAACCGGGCTAAATGTTTCACCACAGTCAATACCTGTCTGTTGTTTACGACTATCACATACCAGTCGTGCTTTATAACGCTCCAAAGTACCATCCGACCTGAATTTGTGTTTAAATAACCACAAGCAACGAATAATATTCATGTCCGGGGTCCTAGGTACAAGCTCCCAGGTCTTGTTTTTAATAAGTGCACTAAATTCGTTAGACATGGCAGCGTACCATTCAGGAGAGGACAAGGCAACCTGTGGGTTTTTGGGAATAGGGACAAGAGTGGAAGTGTGGAGATTTAAGGGATGTTTGGGCTTAACGATGCCACTCATGGACCGTGTGTGAGGCCGAGTGGTAGACGGAGGGGGAGGGCCAGCAGGTTGAGGCGCTGTGGGAGAGTGTTCAGGCTGGGCCGGTGTTTGGGATGGCTGTGGATGTGAAGGCTGGGCCGGTGATGTTGTAGACAAGGGTGTTGGGTCAGCGTGTTGTAGTGGGCCACGGGAGGCAGGTGAGGTTGTGGAGGTAGTTGACGGGCCAGGTTGGGTTATTGGGCCAGGTCGGTTTATTGGGCCAGGGGAGTGAGGCGGTTGGCTGGGAGGTGTGGATTGGGAATCGGGAATATTAGGAGTAGTAGCAGGAGTGGTGGGTGAGGTAGTATTCGGTGAATTCTGTAGGTGTTCCCACACAAGAGGGTGAATGGTGGGGTTCAGAAATTCATAGGACGGTGATTTGGTGGGAGATTGAATTGTGTAGGGAAAGATTGTTTCTTCAAATTGTACATGTCTAGAGATAGTTATTTGGTGGGTGGTGAGGTCAAGACACTTGTATCCACGATGGTTCGCAGGGTAGCCAAGGAAGACACAAGGGTGGGAACGGTAATTGAGTTTGTGAATGGTGGTGGATGGGTGTAGGGGGTAGCAAAGACACCCGAAGACACGAAGATGCTCGTATTCGGGTGTGCAGTTGTAGAGAAGAGAGGTCGGGGATTTGAAGTTGAGTTGTTTGTTGGGTAGGATATTTAGTAGGTAGGTGGCGGTTTCAAGGGCATGATGCCACATGTTTGGGGGTAAGGAGGCTTGGGCAAGAAGGGTGCGGATCATGTTGTTGATTGTGCGGATCTTGCGTTCCGCTTTGCCATTTTAGGAAGATGTATAGGGGCATGAAAAACGAAATTGCATGCCGTTTGTATGACAAAAATTATAAAAGTTGTGATTTGCATATTCTTTCCCATTATCACATTGAATTTGTTTGATTTTACAATTAAACTGAGTGTTAATGAGATTGTGAAGTGTGGTAAAAGTATTAAACACGTGTGATTTATTTGAGAGAGGAAAAGTCCATAAGAAATTAGTAAAGTCATCAACAAACAAGATGTAATATTTGTGACCACCTGTACTAAGAACTGGTGAGGTCCATAAATCACTATGAATAATGTCAAAAGCAGAGTGGGTAACATTGACAGAATCATAAAACGGTAATCTAACACTTTTACCAAAAATGCAAGGTTCACAATGAGTTTTATTAAATTTGCCATAATCAATAAAGGAAGATAATTTTAAAGATTGCAATAAAGGGGCGCCAGGATGACCCAGTCTTTGATGCCAGCGATCTTGAGAGACAGCAACGAAGGTGGTTGGTGAGGAGGACTTGAGTGGGAGAGGTTCAGTCAGAGGGTAAAGATCGCCAGTGCTATTGCATCGTAGGATAGGAGCCCGGGTTTTGAGATCCTTCACAAGAAAGCCAAAAGGGTCAAATTCAATAGAGATTAAATTATCAGTGGTAAGGCGACGGACAGAGATAAGGTTCTTGATAATATTGGGGGCAAAAAGGACATCATTAAGTTTAAGGGGTGGGTAAGGTGGTGGGAGTACTTGGTTGCCTTGGGCCAATACAGGAATAGTCGTGCCATTTCCAACTATAATAAATTTATTAGTGCATTTATTAAAAGTAGACGGAGAGTATATATGATGTGAGTCCGAAAGGATCACATTTGTATAGTCTATCTTTGTGTTTTTAATATATGTTGTGTGTGATTTTGTCCGAAACTAGGTACTTAGCCGAAGATTGATGGATGACAAGTTATAAGTGCTAAATTGGCGAAGAAACGAGCAACCGAGTGCAAAGAATGAAGAGTGGATGTGTTTTGGAAAAAATACATGGATTTGAAATGGAGATATTTTTGTATTAAATGAAAAAGGGTTGAAATACGAAAACGTGGCCGCGAAAATGGAGGAAAACGGAGTTGAAACGAAAAAGTTATGAAGAAAACAAGTTTCTAGCCGTCTGGGCGGCCGTCTGCCGCGAATTGGGGCGTCAGGATTTGTCTGGCCGTCAGTGACGGCCAGGGGGCCGTCAGCGACGGCTACTGCCGTCAGAGACGGCCAGGGGGCCGTCAGCGACGGCTGCTGCAGATTTTCACCCATTTCTTCTATAAAACAAAAGAAAAGAAACCCTAACTCGGGGGGGAGCCGCCTTAGGGCGATTTGGGCGACCAAAATACACATTTTTGGGGGTTTTTCATCATCTCAATCCATCCCAATCCATTCCATATCATCATCAATCATTAAGATCTTTCATCCACTTCATCACCACTTTCACCATCATTCATCTTCAATCACTAAGAACACCCAACCTCCATTCCATACTTCTCATGGCTTATTCTCCTACCTTCTTCATCATCATCCAAGCTTCCAAAACCATGATTGGTTAAGTTCCCCTTCACTTCCGGGTGAAGGATAGTAAGTTTAAGGATTCATTGTGTTATTATTATGATTGTAGTTTGTAAGAAACAAGTGTTGTTCTTAATGAATCATTGATATTGGGTTGAACTTTGTGTATGTTTATGTTGTGCTTGAGTCATGGGGATGAATTCCATCAATTAGCTTTTGATGTTGGGTTGGACCTTGTGTATGTTCTTGTATGCTTAAACAATAGAGATGAATCTTGTCAATTAAGTTTTGATTCAACATTATCTTTAGACTTGTGAGATAAACCCTATCACTTAAGTTGGGATATTGGGTTAGACTCATTATATGACTAAAGGTTTTTGTATCTTGCAAATCTACTTGTGATCGTGACATCATTTGTATGAATTAATTGTTGTGCTTAATTGTCTTGGTATTGGGTTGGACTTATTGCATGTTTAGAGACCATTGTGTTTTTAAACTCATAAGATGAATTCTATCATTTATGCCTTAACTCAACATATAGGATTTGGTGAACTAGATAATGAAGCATACTTAGGGCCTAGTAGCTATTTGTTGATGCCTAAGTCTTGATTCTCTGTCCTAGCGATTCATGCAAGTGAAATTGCAAATCTATCATAATAACCCTTGAATCCTAGTTGCTTGCATATTCTAACCCGGGAGTGAATGTTAGTTAAATTTTATTGTTGCTTTCATTACTAAGTAATTCCAACTTCTTCAAAACCAACAAAAAAAATAAAAATTGCAAGCTTCATAATAAGCCAACTTCATAATTGTTTTGCTTACTTGTTTTGTAAATAGCTTAGACAAACAAACCGCTAGTGTGACGCTAACCACATGCTCCTTGGATTCGATACCCTACTTACCCTAGCTACCTAGGTTATTTAGGTTTTGCATGACCCGTGACGACCAAGGTCATCAAATGGCGCCGTTGCCGGGGAGCTAGTGCGCTTAGTGTTGCATTGCTTGTTTGTTTGTATTTTTATTAAAAATCTAAAAAAAATCAGAAAATTAAAAAATAAAAAAAATATGTGTGAAATTTAATTTTATTAGATTTCACTTTGGTTTTAAGCGCTTGTGCAGGATCTTCTTTCACAGGTACAAGAAACCATTTTGATCATGTATAGTAACTTCTATACATGCATATTTTGTGGAGATCCGACCCATGAAAAAAAGAATTGTCCAAAAAGAGCAAGGATAAAGGCGCAAATGTTGCGAAGATATGTATTGGATTATGAAGAATGGGGATACACCCCGGTTTCACACCAAGAAGAACACACACCTTACCCAACCTCCCAATATTACCAAACTCAAGTAGGTGAAAGATATGAGCGAGTTGAAAATACACACTCATATTATTCATACTACACACCTCATCCATATCAACAACAAAACCAACAATACTCACCTCAACATAGCCACTATTATGAATCTCTTCAAAGTGTCAATAACAACCGCCACCCCAATTACTATTCAACAAGTTACAATCAAAGTGGGTTTGTAAGTAACCAAAGTGGGGGTGATGACTCTTTGCATGCTAAATTGGATCAATTGACCAATATGATGAAGGAATTTAGTAGAGATGTCAAAGTGATGAAGAGAGAAAATGAAGGGAGAGACAAAGCTCATGACGCTTTGGTTAAGCAAGTTCATCAACTACGTGAAGAATGTGCTCAACTTAAGTGTGAGCAAGATGAGTTGGCTAGTGGTAGTGAGGTGGAAGAAAAGGTGGATGAGGCGGTCACATGTCTTCCGGATCAAGAAACTGAAGATTTAAACTCTAAAGAAGACATTGAACCGTCAAAAGAGGTGGTGAGTGTGGTACCCGTGGAAAGGAAGGTTGGCTTGCACGACATTGGGCAAGTTATTTTAGAGCGGATCCACAATATATACATGCCGATGCTAATCAAGCATCTCTGGAGGAGGCATGTAAACTACCGAGCATTCATTGGGAACTCGGTAGGAAAATGTGCTTTGAGACCACCTTGAAAGATACATGAGGTAAGGTCCGGCTGAAGACCATTAAATTTAGCGCTTTTGGGAGGCACCCCAAGTTTAAATTTTAATTTTTGTGTGTTTTTGTATTTGTGGCGTTTTTGTGTGTTTTTGTGTTTTGAGTATTTTGTAGGTTCACGGACGTGCTAAATAGACGCAAGATGGATGCCGAGTGTTTATTTTGTTAGCTCGTGTAACTTAACCACTTTGGATTGCGAATGAAATGCTATACAACCAAGGTGAAGATTTGGACATGGCGACTCCGAGACATCATCATATCAAAAAGGGAGTTGTTCTTGTCCTTATGTTTGTTTTTGTGTGTTCTAATTACCATTTCTACATTGAGGACAATGTAACGTTCAAAGTGTGGGGGTGGGAAAAATAGTCCTTGAAAAAATCTTTATTTTTACCAAGAAAAACAAACATTTAAAATTTTGTCACGGTCAATTTTAGGTTGTTTTTGCTATAGATCCTTAATCATGGTTTAATTTGTGATAGGTAATATGAACCGTTTTCAACAAGTATTTTTAAGAAAAATCTTAGAATTGCATGATTAAGTTTAGCAAGCTAGTGAAAACAATTATATGCACACGTCGGTAACCTTATTTCCACTTTTGGTGAGATTTTGAGCCTACTTACATTTGATCACATACACATATATATTTCATTTGTTGAGTGTAGGCCACTGTTACTTTGTTACAAAACTTGTGTGATTTGATGCATGCTATGTGAATATGCACTAAATGTTTAAGGCAAATTAGGATACCCTTTTCTTTTACACCAATTTATGTGCTATACCATGTTTACCCAAATTATAACCATTAGTCACCAACTTTGAGCCTAAACCTTTCGTTTGTCAAAACCATAGATTTCAACCAACCATCCAACAATTTTACCAAACTTCTAGTAGATCCAAGAGTATATATTTATGTTTTGTATCTTTATGTCTTACTTCATGAAAAGAAAACGAAAAAAAAAAAATGATGCAAAAAAAAAAAACGAAAAAAAAAGGAAAAGAAAAAATATATATATGTTGATGTGTGATGTTATAAGTCGAGTTGTTCGACATGTTTATAGTAGTAGTTGTTCAAATAAAGGATCAAAAGCGAGTTTGGTTTCACCACATTTTTATTTTAGCCATTTTTACCCACATTTTCCTACTTTTACCCAAAGCCCAAAACCCATAAGTCCTTTGCATATATGTGTATTTTTACTAAGTTTGATTGTCATACAAGTTTATATTAACAAGTTTCAGTTTGGGTCTTTTAGTGAATCATACTAGCACATCTTTTGCTAGTCCATAAATTATACCGAGAGGAGTGAAGATTGCGAGGGGTGTGTTGCATATAAATGAGTTCAAGAGAATGTTAAACTTGATCTAGTTTAATTCTATTTTTGAAAAATCTATATATTGAGCTTGTTGAATGAACACATCTAATGCTTGTCACAAATGAGGTATGATTTTGAACCTTAAGCGAGAGCCCTAGAAAAGACCAAATTATGTTTGTTGCTAGAAATATTTTATAGAGTTTTTCAGGGACTGAAAAAAGATAAGTGTGGGGGTGTGATGTGAGTCCGAAAGGATCACATTTGTATAGTCTATCTTTGTGTTTTTAATATATGTTGTGTGTGATTTTGTCCGAAACTAGGTACTTAGCCGAAGATTGATGGATGACAAGTTATAAGTGCTAAATTGGCGAAGAAACGAGCAACCGAGTGCAAAGAATGAAGAGTGGATGTGTTTTGGAAAAAATACATGGATTTGAAATGGAGATATTTTTGTATTAAATGAAAAAGGGTTGAAATACGAAAACGTGGCCGCGAAAATGGAGGAAAACGGAGTTGAAACGAAAAAGTTATGAAGAAAACAAGTTTCTAGCCGTCTGGGCGGCCGTCTGCCGCGAATTGGGGCGTCAGGATTTGTCTGGCCGTCAGTGACGGCCAGGGGGCCGTCAGCGACGGCTACTGCCGTCAGAGACGGCCAGGGGGCCGTCAGCGACGGCTGCTGCAGATTTTCACCCATTTCTTCTATAAAACAAAAGAAAAGAAACCCTAACTCGGGGGGGAGCCGCCTTAGGGCGATTTGGGCGACCAAAATACACATTTTTGGGGGTTTTTCATCATCTCAATCCATCCCAATCCATTCCATATCATCATCAATCATTAAGATCTTTCATCCACTTCATCACCACTTTCACCATCATTCATCTTCAATCACTAAGAACACCCAACCTCCATTCCATACTTCTCATGGCTTATTCTCCTACCTTCTTCATCATCATCCAAGCTTCCAAAACCATGATTGGTTAAGTTCCCCTTCACTTCCGGGTGAAGGATAGTAAGTTTAAGGATTCATTGTGTTATTATTATGATTGTAGTTTGTAAGAAACAAGTGTTGTTCTTAATGAATCATTGATATTGGGTTGAACTTTGTGTATGTTTATGTTGTGCTTGAGTCATGGGGATGAATTCCATCAATTAGCTTTTGATGTTGGGTTGGACCTTGTGTATGTTCTTGTATGCTTAAACAATAGAGATGAATCTTGTCAATTAAGTTTTGATTCAACATTATCTTTAGACTTGTGAGATAAACCCTATCACTTAAGTTGGGATATTGGGTTAGACTCATTATATGACTAAAGGTTTTTGTATCTTGCAAATCTACTTGTGATCGTGACATCATTTGTATGAATTAATTGTTGTGCTTAATTGTCTTGGTATTGGGTTGGACTTATTGCATGTTTAGAGACCATTGTGTTTTTAAACTCATAAGATGAATTCTATCATTTATGCCTTAACTCAACATATAGGATTTGGTGAACTAGATAATGAAGCATACTTAGGGCCTAGTAGCTATTTGTTGATGCCTAAGTCTTGATTCTCTGTCCTAGCGATTCATGCAAGTGAAATTGCAAATCTATCATAATAACCCTTGAATCCTAGTCGCTTGCATATTCTAACCCGGGAGTGAATGTTAGTTAAATTTTATTGTTGCTTTCATTACTAAGTAATTCCAACTTCTTCAAAACCAACAAAAAAAATAAAAATTGCAAGCTTCATAATAAGCCAACTTCATAATTGTTTTGCTTACTTGTTTTGTAAATAGCTTAGACAAACAAACCGCTAGTGTGACGCTAACCACATGCTCCTTGGATTCGATACCCTACTTACCCTAGCTACCTAGGTTATTTAGGTTTTGCATGACCCGTGACGACCAAGGTCATCAATATACCTTGGGCATTGGCGGAGTGAGAGGAGGCACCTATGTCCATCACACCATGATCCGGTGGGTTGAGAGCGAGTGAGTAAAGTGCTTGTTCAATGTCGGTCGGAGAATAAGCGGCATAATTAACTTGATCCGGACGTGGGCCGAGTATACCTTGAGAATTATTGCCATTGGGCCTGGACGGATAGGGGCAAGGAGGTTGATTCTGGGCTGGCCTGGTTTGGTTGAAAGCGGCGGCCCACTGAGTGGCAGCCCAACTGTTCGGAAAAACTATGTAAGGGTGAGGGTTATTGTTGGGCTGTTGTTGTTGGTTCTGTCTGGGCCGGGAGTTATTGGGCCTGCCACGGCGGGGTTGGGTTTGGCTACGAGCAGGGCGTTTGTTATTGGTGGAGTAGGTTTGGTTTGAAGGAGTGGTTTGTTGTGTAGTGGCAGTAGAAGTATGAAGGGCCGTGGCAGCCAAGGATGAGGCTCGGGTTGCGTGACGCTTCTTTTTGGTCTCCTCTTGAGTCAGACGAGAACGAACGTCACGAAAATAGGGAGAGGGTTTTGGTTTTGTAGCACCGTAGAGATGCTGTCATAGGATTCGGTGAGCCCCGTAAGAATCTTAAGCACAAGCATGCGGTTGTCAACGGGAGAGCCAACACTCGCCAGTTGATCAGCCAGATGCTTGGCCTGTTGGCAATATTCGTCCATTGACGAAAAATTCTCAAGGTAGAGATTTGCGAACTCCTGACTGAGAAAGATAGCTCTCGTATTTTGATTGTCATTAAACTCACTCTCAATGGCAGACCAGGCTTCGTAAGCCGTCTGACCGGGTTGTAAAATAATATGGAGAAGGGGTTGGGAGATAGTGACTATATAGATTACATTAGGATTCCGGAACTATATGCAGCCTAGTATGTATGTAAGTTTGTAGTGTAGTCAATGTGAAAGTCTGTGTTAAGTATTCTTACACTCTTTGCTGATATTGCAATGCAATTCCTATCTTCATTACAGTTTGAGCTTAGATACTGCTATGATAGACATTGAAACTATAAGTAGTAAACCTTAAAGCCACTACGTCAAAATCCAACTAACCATGATTAATGTGCAATGCATACTTTCATAAATAATATCGTCCAATGGCTGCCTTAGATAGTCAGATGTACAAAAGATCTTAGGATTCAAGAAGCTTCATACAAAAGGAGATTTAAAATGAAGTGTTAAATATAAAAAAAAACATTCTTATTGCTACATTTGAGAAAAACATTACAAGCATAGTAACAGGTAGTAAAATTGAAGGGCCGGGCAACCAAAATGGATGCCTTTTATTCAACAATGAAGCATAATCATACAATCAAAATCAGGTCTCAAAACATAACAGTCTTAACTCACATCTGAAAACGGATTCATCATAAAAGGGATTCAAAATAAATAAGAAACCAATACGATAAAATACGAAAATCGCAAGTCAGGTCTGAAAACATAACAATCTTAAAACGAAAACATCATAGTCGTCAATGATTGTATGATGAAAAAACCCTAGCTTATGAAGAACATAAACAGTCCGATAAAATAAAACAAAAGCAACAAAAGATTGTATTCGTAGCAAATCAGAACCATTAAAGGAGAAGAAACTCTATACAAAATTGCGTACCTTTGGATACGGGTCATAGGATCGAATGAAACAACAACAGCGGGAGACCGTTAGAATAGAGCAGATGAACAGGGTATGGTAATCGGGTTAGGCTGTGGAATGAAGGAGATGAACAGTGTGGGTTAGAGAGGAGAATGAGAAGAGGTAGGATTAGAATGCGGCGGCGGGGTAGATGTGGAATCAATTTTTGCTTATTTGTGTTATAAACCCTGGATACGGGTAACAGGGTCGGGTCGCGCGTTAGAATAAAGCAATTGTATGGCTGACGTGTGTCAGCTGAGGTGGAGTCTATGTGGAAACCCTAGTAAGGTGCCACGTGTAGCCCGAGCTACTCTTTTATTATGTAGGGTAGATTTGTCAAATAACGTTTTAATGACTTCATCCGATCATAATTAAGAGATTCTTTTGTTTGTTTAAGTTTAGCATTTTAAGGGACTTTATGATAAAAGAGTAGAAAATATGATGAATATGCAAAAAAGTTGATTGTTTTTTATGAGATAAAAAAGAAAGTATGTTGGTGTTTTATCTTAAATTAATTGGAGGAGAACAAACAGAAACTTAGTTCTTTTTTAATGGTATTTGCCCTAATAATTAAGTTTCTGGTTTTCGTATGAATATTTTAGATTTGTTGCTAAAATATTGGTATTAAACCCAAAACTCCCAGCGGAAATGAAGGCAATAGTAAATACAGAAGTTGCGGTCAATAAGGTAAATTAATTGGGATATGGATGGAATATAATGAAATAGTGTTAGTTTAGTGCCTTCAGAACTTTCTAATGTCCTAATCGAACCATCTTAAGATGATGATTAGGAAACCCTATTTTAGTGCATGCTGAACTTACCTAATGTCCCAATCTATCTTGACTTTATGATTATGAAATCTGATTATAATGCACACTAAACTTACCTAATGTCCTAATGTACATGGAGTTCCCGATCAATGTCTTGCGAGAACTTATTGGTTAAGCAATTTTAATAACTGAGGCTTTCTGTTATGCTACAGTTGCAAGGTAAGTTTTTACCGAGCCATATAAGTAGCATGGTAGATCGAAATTTGTAAATATGTTTCTAGTGTGTGAAATGTCAAATATTGTTTTATTAAATATAAAGATATCTTTTGTTTTTAACCATATACTAAGACATAAAATATGAAGAATCTAATAATACTTAACAAATTAACATCATTAAGAGCATTCACAACCCATCCCCATTCTCTCCCCCATTCTTAAAATTTAATAAAATCCAACAAAACTCAATCCATCCCAACCCCTTTCCCCATACCCCATTCTCTTTTTCTCCTCACCAACGTTCCCCTCTACTTCAAATAATATTCACTCACTCGTAGGAAGTTGAACAGGCGAAGACAAAATGAAGACAGAAGACAACCCATTCAACAGGACTTCAACGACCTCAGGGAAAGGATTCAGAGAGAAAGAAGACTAGTTCATGAAGGAAGATATAGAGATCAAGGATACAGACCGAACAGAAGATTCGATGGAACAAGGGAGAAGGTCGAAAAGGGGAAGGACGCAACGCTTTATGTTTCCGGATTACCATGGGGGTGTACAAGCCAAGATTTGTGGTGCAGCTTTTTAAGTTTCTCAAATATGGTGGATGCTTATGTTCCTATCAAAAAAGATAGTAGAGGAAGAGATTTCGGCTTTCTTCGATTCAGTCCGGTGGAGAACGTTGAGAAGCTTATACAACAGGTGATGCATGTCGAGGTGAACGGTAAGAAGATTTATGTAAACATTGCTAGGTTTGCAAGAGAAGAAAAACGTCCTGGAGTACAAGGAACAACAAACTTCAGGGGTCCAAATGTGGTTAACAGAAACCAATCACATAACTATATCCCTCCCCAACAACCCAAACCTTGGAGCAAAGACAATCACAACTATGAAGCTAGAGTACCAGCCACTGAACCAAAAAACATGCATGGGGTTACACCGAAAACCTGATAAATATCAACACCAACATTGACAATGAAACACATCTATCATCCCTACTAGGAAAAACCCTCCTTGTTCAGGCTAAGAGCTTGGAAATTTTAGATGAACTTAGATCGTTGATGAAACCTTGGTTACCATCCTCAACTAAGGTGCGATATGTAGGGGGCCTATATGCGTTGCTATCGTTTCAATCAAACGAAGAGCTCAAGACGTTTCTGGAGAACAAGTCTACGGGTTGGAGTGATCTTTGTGTCTGCTCAAAGGTATGGAATGGTCAGGATGTCAAGTATGATAGAGTTGCATGGTTAAATATAAGGGGAATTCCTTTGCATGCCCGGGATGCCAAAACATCCAACCAAATCGCTCAGGTGTTCGGTAAAGTAGTTTTTCCATCTAAAGCGGATGTGTTCGATGTAGATTTTTCGTTTGACCGGATTGCCATCCTTGCTAAGAATGGGGATAGGATTCACAAGAAATTAAAGGTCCGTGTTAAAGGCAAAGTTTTCGATGTCTGGATCGATGAAGTGATGCAACAATGGGCGCCGAATTGCATCCAGGAGCCGGATAATCTTAAGCAAGAAAAATTGAACGTCGGTCTGCCGGTAAACACATCGGAAAATATGGGTGGTCACGTTGAAGATGTTAAGGTAGTTGAAAAGCCTCCTGATGTATTAGTGGTGGAATCTTTGGGCAGCCAAAAGACAAAAAATCCAGTAAACCATGGTGAAAAGGGGGGGGGGGGGGTAAGGCACATGGTACAATGTCTAATAATATTAAAAGCTCTTTTGAATTAGGGGAGATTGATAAAGGCAACTTGAGTGATAAATCGCCTCCTATGTCATCAGAATTTGTCGGGTCCATCCCACGGTCCAGTCATGGCCCAATGCCAAAGCCCAATCGTTTGAATACAGACCCAATTATAAAATCCCATTTGGCCCATATCATGGATGAGATTCAAGTCCAGGAGCATATAAATGTGGAGCCCACTAAAGAAGACTTTGTGAAGATCACTAAAGAAGCAAAGGTAAAGAACAGAAAAGGAAAAAAGGAACTACCTGATCTCAATCTGGATGTCGCTGGTGTGAGAGAGAAAAAGAAAAACAACCCATTTTTGAAAGCTAGAAAGGAAGCTGCGAAAAATCGATTCCGTAGGCAAAATCTTAGAGACGAAGAGGACTTCTCCCATAATGATGAATTTATTAAAAATGGTCAGGTATATAGATTTTGGGAATTTTCCGATTCGGAGGGGGAAGAATGGGGCGAAGACTATGAACCGTCTAATTCTAATTGCTCCAAGACATCGTCATCAAGCGAAACGCTGGTTGCGGAATCGATTCAGACCAAGGTCGTTGGCTCAAAGATTGGTATCAACCTAGATGGATTTGAGGATTTGGTGGCTGAAACCATCAGACAAGAGGAGGAAATTGTAGCCCAATGAATATGTTATCTATAAATATAAGGGGGGCGGCCAAGTCGGCGACAGCCGCTTGGATTAGGCGATTAAAAAAGGAGAATGATATTATGTTCTTGGCAATCCAGGAGACGCATTTAGCTAACATTTCAGATGACCAAATCAAGAGGTTTTGGGACAAGACTCAGATGGATAAGGCTACTTCAAATAACATGGGCAGAGCTGGGGGACTTCTCTCGATTTGGAATCCTCAGATTTTCAGGTTCAATTTCATCACTTCTAATGATCATTTCCTACTTGTATGTGGCAGCATTGTAGGTCATAATGAGGCACTTTACATAGTCAATATACATGCACCAAATGATGAGTCAAAAAGGAGAAGGTTATGGGATGAACTTCTAGTATTGAGGAACTCATATGATGGGATATTTGTTTTTTTGGGTGATTTTAACGAAGTTAGAGACGAAGACGAAAGAATGAATTCGTACTTTAACCCCGGTGGTGCGTTAGCGTTTAATAACTTTATCGCAGCTGCCGGTCTAATCGAATTTCATATGGGGGGGGGGCTAGACACACGTATATATCTGACGACGGATCAAAGAGTAGTAAACTGGATCGTATACTTGTGTGTGATAAATTCGTGGATAAATGGCCGAATGCCCGTATTATGGCTCTCCCCCGAGAACATAAGGTTGATCACAGACCATTGATACTCTCGGTGGTCTCCCGCAATTATGCTCCTTCACCTTTCAGATTTTTTAACACATGGTTGCAGGAAACTGACTTGTTATAGGTAGTAAAGGAAGTTATTGCCAATATATCTGAAGAGGCCACACATGGCAAGACACTTGCGGTTTGTTTACAGAAACTAAAAGAGAAAATTAAAGATTGGAGAGTCAAAAGAAAAAAAGATGAAGAGGAGAGCATTATCAAAGCTAAAGACATTATCCAACTGTTGGAACTGGAAGCGGAAAAAAGAGCGTTGAACTTGGAAGAAAAGACGAGAAGAATCGAGGCTCTGGGCATGATCACTAAATGGGAGTTGAATAAAGCCGAGGATCTTAGAATGAAATCTAGGGCGGTATGGATGAAGAGTGGAGACGAAAACTCTAAAATCTTTCACATGGTGGCGAATAGTAATGCGGTCAAAAACAGAGTCAATGGCATCTTTATCGGTAGTGAATGGGTGGATGATCCAATTAGAGTCAAGGAATCGTTTCAAGAGTTTTTCAAATCTAGGTTCGAAGAGAAAATTGAGACTAGACCACGTATAATGGCAGACGGCTTTAAAAAACTCACGGATGAACAAGGTGAATCACTGGTCAAGAAATTTTCTAAAGAAGAAGTCAAAATAGCCGTGTGGGACTACGACAATGAAAAGGCCCCCGGACCCGACGACTTTACATTCGCTTTTATTAAAAAGTTTTGGGATGATTTTGAGCCTTTGTTCCTGAGCACTATTGATGAATTTCACTCCCATGGTTCCATTTGTCATGCCAGCGGGTCGTCTTTCATATCACTTATCCCCAAGGTTGCGGACCCGAAAGTTCACAATGATTTTAGGCTTATTTCACTTATTGGAGTGGTGCAAAAGGTAATTTCAAAGATTCTTGTTAACCGGTTGGAGGCTGTTATTGATGATTTGGTATCTCCTTCTCAATCGGCTTTTCTTGGTGGGAGAAATATTGTGGACGGGCCTCTTATCCAAAATGAGATTTATGCTTGGGCCAAAAAGTATAAAAAACCGGTTTCGCTATTCAAAGTTGATTTCAACAAAGCCTATGACACATTGAATTGGAAATTCCTCATCACAGCCTTATCCAACATGAACTTTCCGACCCGTTGGAAGTGTTGGATTATGGGTATTTTGTACTCTCAATCCACTATGGTGCTTATTAATGGTTCGAATACAGGTAGCTTTGGCGTCCATAGAGGCCTTCGCCAAGGGGATCTGATATCCCCTTTCTTGTTTATATTGGCAATGGAAGCTCTCCATGTTGTGATGGAGGAGGCACGGCTGGGTCGCAACCTTACCGATGCGGCATGGTGGGTTGGGCCTTCTCTCGGCCCGGGATGTAGCCACTTATGCCTTTGTGGCATCCAGATCTCAATCCTGGGGGTTACAAGACCATATTTTACGTAACAGCGGGGTTGATAACACGGATCCAGATTATGTTTGCGCGCTGGAACGCCTGCAGGAATATCTCCCTGACTTTGATCTTGGCGGTTTCTCCAATAAAGACACCGCCCCCAAAAAGCCACAAAAAACCTTGGCGAATGCTCTTTATTGTCGAATCGCCCGAAGTCTGGGGGAAGATTTTTGCTTAACCCCACGCCAAAAAGCCGTCATGGAATGTTTACAGAGGCCCCACGCCCAAGATTTCCTAACAGTTATCCCTATCGAAGGACTGGGGCAACGAATGTCAGCGGTGGAATATAGAGCAATCCTTAAATATCGTTTGATGATTCCCATTTTTCCGGATGATGAAACATGTCCGGTTTGCCGTAAAGCGTGTTTGGATAAATATGGGGAGCATGCCCTCCATTGTAGAGAGTTACCGGGGTTTAAGTACAGACACGATTTCGTTCGGGACGTTTTAATGGATATTCTTAGACGAGCAGGGATCTCGGCAAAGAAAGAGGCCCCGGTTAACTTCCTTACAGACCCGTCAGAAGGGAGGTCCACTTTACGTCCGGCTGACCTGCTAGTGTTTGGTTGGGAAGGTGGGAAGCACGCATGCGTGGACCTTACGGGTGTGTCCTCTTTAGCTGGATTCAGGGAAAGTGGGTTTGTGCCGGGGCAAGCGGTACTTAGAGCAGAGTCGAACAAGGTGGCAAAGCACGCTAAAGCGTGCGAGGATAACCAACATGCTTTTGTCCCTTTGGCCTTTGACACTTTTGGCTCATTGCCACCGGAAGCGATCAGGTTTCTGATGAGAGTTCAGCGGGTGGTCCACAGCAACTTCTCGACTCCCCAGGGGCGAGGATTTGTTTTCTCTAGATTAGGGTTCTCTATCCAGAAGGGGGTGGCGGCGCAGCTTGTTGCCCGCCTACCAGTTATTCTTATGTAATTTGCCCCTTTTTATTGAAATGAAAGATGACATCTCAAACCAAAACAAAAAAAAAAAAAAAAAAATTCAAAGCTTTTGTATTCCCAAAAAACTAAAGGATAACATCTTGTCTACAAATAGGACAAGAGCCTTGTCTATTAAGCCACTCGTCTATGCAGTGTACGTGAAACACATGTCTACAACTTGGTAGCTCTCTTCCTTCTTCTCTGTTCTCGAAATCTTGCAAACAAATCACACAATTTGTGTCGTTACATGTATCGTCTCTTTGAGTCGTCTTGGGTAAACCCTCAAATATGCGCTTTGGTATGTCTTGTATAACGTCTTCCGATAATCCTCTTGGCACATTGTTCTTCATGTTAAACATGTCTATAAAACTCGTCTCCATAGCACTAGTCTGTATAAATCGTAAACGTTTTAACTATAAATTAATTCAAAGCAAAATTATATTTTTTGCAACTATTAGACCGTATGGTGTGCCTGCGGTGAGGGAATTCGGGGAGCAGACGTGGACACGGGGAGAACCCGGAACACCGCCCCCCGTTTGTTTTCCGGGGAGAAAAGGGAATTAATCCCGTGGACACCGGCCAATCTGATTGGTTGTTTTTTTTTTGTTTTTTTTAAAATCAAACTTTAATAATAAAAAAGAAGGGGGAAAAGGGGAATACCATTTCCAAACTTTGGAGGAGGAGAAGGGGGAAATGACGTGGTGCTGACGTGGCACTTGGGGGAGTTGGGGGAAAGGGGGGCACACCATATAGCCTTATTGTAAATATAAAATATTTTACCAGGAAACAACATAAATAAAATTAAAATTTATTTCTTGTGATGATTCAAGAATCTATTGACTACTATAAATATCTTTGAAAAACATTAAATTTATAAAACTAACTGCACCAAGTGGCAGAAACATTTTCGTCATATTCTGGATATTTCAAAGGACTTGTTAAGTATATATTGATATGTTAATTAATTGTTTTTTGAATTTGCTTAAACTTATTTACTTTTTGCATGTTTATCTATACCAAAACATCATTTATTAATGTCAATCATAAAAGCTAAATAGACAATTCTTATTACTACTTTAGAAACCGAGAAAGAAATGTTTCATCACCTCAGGACATAACGGGCGCTCCACTGAATGTGTTTTCACTTCACTGATTTTTACCAATCCTGCACTGCTACATCACTTCACTGATTTCCTTCACTGAAACATTTTTTTAAAGGCAACACTCCACTGATTCTTTACCCATCTATCAATTATTTTCACAAATAATAATAATAATTTTCACACATAAAAGTATAGTTAATAATTATTATTTTTTTACCTTTCAAAAAATAATTACCAATTTTTTATGTAATTCATAAAAAATAAAAAGCTTAAAAGATTCCCACAAAAAATGACTTGTACCACACAAAATGCATACTTGTACATACATATGTTTGAGAAACTTGTACTGTACAACTGAAATCAGTATACCACAAAATGATAAAAGACTCCCACACATTTGTAAACATATACATATACTTCTATATCTATCTTCTTTTTCACAAACCCACTTCAAACCCACTGTTATAAAAAAAAAAAAAAAAACCTGTAACCAAAATAGAACAGAAAGAGAGAGGAGATTAAAATAATAGAAAGAGATGAATAAAAAAAATAATTAAATTGTGTGAAAGTTTGTGCCACATCCGTGAACCAGTACGGTAACTGAAACCAGAATTTGGTTTACAGGACCACTACTAGCATGGGTGACGATAGTGTTACCGTGCTGGTAGTAGGGTACCCGTGACCAATTCTGGTAGCACCCCGTCCCCGCTCAGTTTCCCATTCTCTCCCTCTAATTCAAAGAAATGTTTCCTCTTCTATTATTTTATTATTTTATCTAATCTTTAAAAAATAAGCAACCAATTAGAAAGGAGATATGAACTCGGGGAATTTTCCCCGGTGGCACCGAACCGAAACAAACTTGGGGGACGCGGTGTTTCCATTCAGGAGTCACTGCCACCTCACAACAACCCAATCCCCCCTCAAACCAACACCGAAACCACATCGTTGAGCCTTACGACTTACGAGCTAATTAATGAATCAGAGAAAAATAAATAAAACAGTGAAAAAGCATGATTCTTTCCCTCCTTGGGCTAGCATGCTTTTAAGACCACACCATCTGGTTGAACCAAAAGCCACCCGAGCAGCAAATTAAACAGTCTGTACGGTTTTCAAAACATTGATTTTGATAAAGTTTTAAGGTGAACATAACTCACCCACTCAAGGAAAAGTTTACCATGAAGAAGGCTCCTTAACAGTGCTACCTGTAGATCGTAAAACCACCTAAAAGTCAACTAACATATCTAGCTAACTGAATCAAACCAAAACAAACTGAATAAAAACCATAAGTTTTATGAGATAGAAATAAAAACCTTAGAGAAGGGTTCGCCATTAGCCACCATATCCACGACTTGCAAAGCTACAATCGCCCCACTGACTGCACCCACACCCGCCCCACGAACTATCCCGATTTCCATCGTCTGTCCTTTAATTGCTCCGGTGATTATCCCAATTAGTGCTCCCACTACATCGCGTAATTCAAACCCATTAGCAAAGTCGTTTCTGAAAACATGGGCATGCTAAATTAGATTAGTAAATTAACAACAAACCTGTGCATGTGATGAAAGCCGTGAAGACTCTGAACATAATATTCAGAAGAAGCCTAATTCGAAAATCAGCCATGTATATGTATGTGAGGGGGACAATTAGACGTAGGGGACTTACTTGGGACTGGATTGACATCAATAGGGAAGAAAGAGAAGATGCATTTATAGCGATCTAAGTGTAGAAACCGCATGACAACCTACGTAAAGACAAGAGTGTTTTTATTTTTATTTTTATTTTTTTTTTTATAGATTTTAGTTGGTTAGATGATTTGTAATTATTTTTAACTACATATATACACACACAATACTATAATAAAATGCCGTTCTAATAGTGACGGATCTAGACCAAGATTTCAGAAGTAACGTTACATAATTTTCACGGGTAACGTAATACAAAACACGTAAAAAAATATTAAAAATACACCAAAAATAAACTACGCCAAAAAAGTTGAGGGGTAACGGACGTTACCCCTACTCCTTCTCTATATCCGTCCCTGCCGTTCAAAAAAAAAAAATACTATAATAAAATATTGAGGTGAGATAATATCAAAATAATTTTTTAGGCTTAAATGGCGTGATAGTAAAGTTGAGTAGGTACTAGTTTCCTTTAATTTGATAGAGCTAAAGCCTGACTACTTTCGTCTTGTATGTGTATCACAAGATTGAGTTTGAGTTGTTAGATCTGTTCATTTATTATACAAAATACATCCTTAATATGTCCTCTATAATTCCCTAATGAATAATAACTAACACATAGCGTACGTGTAAGCCGAAAATTAACTACACACGTAGGAAAGGTATGTACGTACACTACTAGAAAAAGGTCTTTCTTGATGCGCATTACGTCTCAAGAAAGGGGTTTGATAACACACAATAAAATGTCAATGATTGCGGTGTCATAAATTTAACATGACACTTTTTGGCGTGTCATCTGTTTATGACACGAGCTTATAACAGTATTTATTGACACGCGTTATGACACTTTTTATTAACAAACATTTTTATGACAGTTTTTATTGACATTTGAACGACACATCTTATGACAATAAACTCTACTGATCACACACAATAAAACGACAATGTCTTATATGAAACTGCTACTTGTATAGATACATGTCTACTAATAATTTACTAAATTAACAAGAGATTCGATACTTGGGAGTCATTGTGCGGGAGTCGTTCTACCTATCCACTGAGACAATTAGACATATAAACTATCAAATAAGCCTTATGATACCACATGTGCATTGGAAAAGTGGCAAGTAGATACATGATGTTGTTGTGTCAGTAGACATAATACCACGGAGACACTTAGATATATAAACTCTACATTTTTAGTCCAACAGCCACCACAGAAGCCGCCACTGACGCAACAACAAAACACAAAAAACAAAACTAATCGCCCAAGTCCAACAGACATGTGATGCCCTCTTATTAAACTAATCTGCTAATCTGCATCCTTTACTTCTCTATGCGAAAAACAGAAAACAAAATACAACTGATTTGAATGCTAATCTCGAGTACTCAACTAATTTATACCTAAACCCTTATGTTTCTGATCTAGGAAATTTTGTTTTTGATTGACCAGACCTCTAGTCTAATGATATCAAAACAGTAACTATATGATATCACAACATTAACTAAAGAGTTAAATGCTAATTTAGTCCCTGAGGTTTGTTAAAAATTGCCACTTTTATCCAAATCTTTTTTTCTTGTCATTTTAGTCCCTGTGGTTTCATTTTGTTGTCATTTTAGTCCCTGTGGACTAACAAGATTTGGATGAAATTGACAATTTTTGACAAAACTCAGGGACTAAAATGAGAAAAAAAATAAAACCACAGGGACTAAATTGACAAGAAAAAAAGATTTGGATGAAAGTGACAATTTTTGACAAACCTCAGGGACTAAATTGGCAATTAACTCTTAGCTAAATCACATATATGTTGAACAATAGCTATATGATATCAAAACAGTAACTAATTGATATGTTGAACTTTCAAAAGCTTATAAAAAAGTTTAACTAACCTCCCACTCTTTGGTAATTCTTTGTGATACAAAAACTTTCCATTCGCTTTTTTGGATGAATGGAAACGGAGAATCCGGTTAGGAACCGAATTCACGGATCGATTAAGCGAATTCAGCTCGGTTTTAGACAGGAGATTCAAGACGAGACAGAAATTAACGATAACAACGTCATCACAGATTCTTATTAATTCAGAAACTGTTACAGACACTGTCATCAGTAGGATAAACATCTATCTCGGGGCCGGGGGAGGTCGGGCATGACCTCCCCTTTGAGAGCATTCAAAGCACAAACTCAAATCTACAAATGAAAACCAACACATGAGATTGCTATTTATAGTCCAACATCACAAGCCACTTTTGCCCCTTAGTATAGGTCGAATGTGGAATGTTTCCACATTCACCCTTTACTACAGGTCGAACCTGAACTTTGTATATTGTCCTATATTTACAAATGCATCAGATCCATAAAATGCCCTTATGAATCACCACAATCTCATGTAACACCATACAAGACTCAACCCTAGTCTATTCGACAGTGACGTCCACAGAAAGTGCATCAACAATCTCCCCCTTGGACGTTGCTGGCGAATCCTAAACAAACCTAGCATCTTCAGTTAGTTATTGTTGAAGTATCAGACACATTGTTACATCAACAGAAACCTTCGAGGATGATCAAATAGTTCTAGCCACAAGGTCATATTTCTATACCTCAATATAATCCCTCTATAGACCATGTTTAAAAGTTCTCCACTTGTCCCCAATTGATTGGATAGTTTGCTTTCGGCTCTTTGGATCAACTATAAAATTTGCCTGAAACCTAAAATGTAAAGTATTATTTCAATAAAAATGAAATAATTAATAAGTTGAAGTTAAGATTAGATGTTAGACTTACTAAAACATATTGCCATAATTCTTCCTTTGTATCCTTACTAACATGCTTCTAAGAGTCATATGTTATAGGAGTCATACTTCTTGCTACCATTCTCTGAAAAGTAGATAGATCGGTTTCTTCGTCTCCAATTGGGACACCGTGGGCATCGTAAGTGATTACATGTTTCCCTTTATGCTTTCTTTTCTTCATCACCGTCGCACATCTTTGTGATGGGACAGCTTCTGCATCATTATCAAAACCAGAATTCGGTTCCATATCACACAAAAAGAACCCGTTTCAACATGATTCAAAGACAAATAAGGTAATAAAAAACAAAATTTAGCTAATTTGTTCCTTTCACACGCGTTTATGACAATATTATCATATTCATCTCGTTCAAAAGCATAATTAAGTAATAAAAACACATAATTAAATCACAATATTATCAAATTCCAACACTTAAGACAGAATTAAAGACATACAATAATTTAAATAAAAACAAAAAATCTAAAGTTTAACCTAATATGCTCTCGCCATCTAGGCGCCTGCACGAAAAATCATCATCAAGGTCTACTAAAGCGAAGTCTTGCGTAACATCAATAGCAGCATCAAATTCCAACATATCATCAGTTGCATCACTTGCTCCATACGTGTACATCTTATGTGGCGTGAAGCCAACAACACACAAATTATCATCTTGTTGATCTTGAACATAAAAAACTTGTTTGGCTTGACTAGCTAATATGAAGCGTTCAGACTGATGACCAAGCCTATCAAGGTTAACTATGGTGAATCCAAAATCATTCTTTTTTACTCCACGACTATCAACCCAATCACACATGAAAACAGAAATGGTAAACATGCGATAATCAAGATCCCATATCTCTTTTATACAACAAAAGTAAGTAATTGCGCCGTACACAGGTATGGAGTCTTTTGCACTAGCAAGCTACATAGCATGTGCAACTACAGTGTAACAACCCAACCGATGGCGGAATCATCGAGGTGCCACGTAGTGACGATTGTTCAATAGCTCGTGGACTAAAAGTGTAAATATTGATATATTGATTAAGTAGTTTATTACATTGACAGAAAAATGCAAGATATAATAATTCTAAAGTAACAACTAAAACTTAAATGCAATGAATCCAAAATCTAAGTAATAATTCCAAAAGCTTAAAAGTCATCTCATAAATAACCTAAAACATGTACGAAAATAGTATATGTCAATACAAAATGTATCGGTGAGCATACCCTGTTTTGAATACATATAGTAGAAAAAGTGTTTAGTAATTCATGTGCGGTACCATTTGCAATTATGTAATAAGCAGTATCAGTCAAAACCAACCCTAAGACAATAGAATAAGACAACACTTCGAAAACCATTTTTTAGTATAATGAATCACAATACAATGACTAAGGTCTCTCAACAGAGTCACAAGGGGTATATACCATAGTCCTATTCATTGAAATGTCAGGCCACAACGAATAATGATATTGACAGTAATAGATACACACAAATCATAAAGCGAACACACATGAGAATTGCAGTTAGTAAAAGGATAACATTTTGTCATAATGTACATGAATAGCCCCAAAAGAGTAAAACATGAAAAAAGGGAAAGATATATTCATAGTTCTTGCTAAGCGATAAATCCAACAAAGCTCGTCACAAAATAAAATTGGGAATTTGAAGAACACAACCTATATGTATAAGAATACTAATAAGGGATAATGACTTAAAAGTCTCAGGCATCTAGAATATAAGGCATTAGGGTTTGCTAAGTCGATTTGGGGAATTAGAGTTTTTGTGATAAACGATATAATATTTGTAAAGGATCGTTTTACGTAAAAACAGTGAATATGATCATACAAGTCTCTATTCCAGGTGCGGAAACCCTAGAACAGATACAAAATGATAATCGATGAATCAAACACACGAATTAAGCTTTTCAAATCTCATTTTCATAGATAACTTGTCAAAATATGATGATAATAACGTTTACAAGTTAATCTGACCAACAATTCAATAACACACACGCTAGAGAGCTCTACACAGACTCACTCGACTCAAAATGATCAAAGTTAACAATTAAAACAAACTTCAAGGTTATATACTCTGCAGGTTCGCCCTATACGGGAGGTCGAATGTGGCTTTGTTCCACATTCGCCCTTCTAATCAGCTCGAACCTGGAACCATCTTTAGTACATTTCCACATTCGCCCCACAATCTCTACCTTCGTCCCATCAAACTTCCACTTTCGCCCATACGATTACCTCGAAACTAGTTTATGGTTACAATCCGAAGCATTAGTCGCACAATATGCATCAACAAACTCCCCCTCGACTATTGCTCGGATTGCCTTCGATCTTCATCCATACATTTGTTCATAATCTTCAGACGAAGTTGTTTACGCTGTTCTTTCGTCATTTCTGGTTCTAGTTTCCTCTTTGTCGAACGCTTTGGCACTTCAGCTACCTTCACCTTCTCACCAAGCTTCTTCTCAAGATTGCTACCAGAATTGATATCCTAAGCAAAGCATACTCCAACAACCTGTTGATATTTCTTTGCTTGTGCTGCATCATTGGGTTCACTACAGATTGGATTGTAGTACAACATGATGATGTCTTCAAAAGTACAGTTTATGAGCCACATTGGGTCAAAAACATGTATTTTCTTATGCGCATCCTCCCGTCTCTCAACACAAACACCGCTTCAGCATTCCTCCAGTCATAATACCATACAATAAAATCTTCACTGAAATGTTGTTGTATTGGCATTAGCGGTATTTTCTTCATCACCATAGGAGCTTTGTAAATCAACGTCACTCTCTTTCTACCCGTCTTTGGATCAATGTCTCTATGAACATTTCTTTTCGGGTACTGAGGCTTGAACATATCCCACTTAGTTCTACTCTCCCAGACAAGTTTATCAACAAACCATCCGACTGCAGTATTATTCACCGAAGCACCAGTCATCCTGAACCGACAGATATCTCTCACCGCCAAGTACGGTAGAGTCAGCAAATCATAGAATCTGTAAAAGTACAAAATTCCAGTCTCCCACTTCACTGCAATACACTTGAGACTTCTAAGATATTTCCAACCCAGTGCTCTACCTTTGAACTTCTGGTTGTGATATCTATAGAATCCTCCCTGTGCTTCTGGTTTCGGTCTTTTCTCATCCTTCTCTTTCAGCTTTTGTAACAAAGTCTTCAGTTCGTCACTTTGTTCAGACGATGGTTTCTGCTTATCTTCACCAAACACATTCTTCACAAATTCTTTGCTCTTCTGCTCAGCTTTCTTTTTAGCTTCTCTCATATGTGTTTCAGTAAAGTCTGGGAAAACTTCATTTTCATCAGTTTCTCTGAAGTATTGGGGATATTCTTCATATGTTATATCCTCTATTTCAATCTCCTCAGCCTCTGGTGTTTGTTTATCATCAGAATGATTTCCAACATCCTTTTCAGGAATGTCTGGAATCATTTGATCAGTCATAATCTCTTCCAGTGTCTTACCAACTCGCTGCGCAATTCCTTCAAGAATTTCTTTTGAAACAGCAGCTGACACTTCACCATCCTCTAAATCAGAATCATTATATTCCAATTCATATCTCATATCTTCAGATTGAAATATATCAGTAAACTTTCCAGTAAACTCAATGGTCTACTCTCTTTTACTCAACATCTCTCTATACATATTCTTTGCATCATCTGATAACGCTCTGATTTTCTCTGTCCAGAATATGTTATCATCAGCATCAACATTCTCTCCTGCTTTCTTCGAACTAGACTGACCAGAACTACCCTTCTTGGTCTGTCTCTCTTCAAAAGTAAATTTGCTTGTATCATCGTTATCATCATCAACATCAACATCATCATCACTACTACTCTCATCATCATCATTCTTCTTATTGCCTGATTTCCCCTCAGCATCATCATCATCATCATCAGATCCATCATCTGATTTATCATCCTTTCCTTTATCATTAGATGAATCATCATAGTCTAACTACTCTTCTTCTTTTTCTTCATCCTCCTCTCCTTCTTTCAACTTTGGAGCTTCATTGTAAAGTTTATCAAGAAGTTTACTCATTCTCCTGTTATCTTCCTTTAACTCTCTGTTTTCTTTCCTTACACTCTTGATCATTCTCCTATTCCCATTTCATTTCTCATCAAGCTCATTCTTTTCTTCTTCAAGTTGTTTCAGCTTCTTTTCAAGTTCGTCTTGATTTGTTTTAGAAGCTACAACTATCTGCAACATCTTTTCTTCATTTTTCTTGAATTTTTCTATCTGAGCTTGCTGTGCTGTTAACATCTTCATCATATCTTCCAGTTGTTTGTTCACTTTCTTCATCACATCATCAGAAACTGTGACTTTTGTTTTGGAAGATTCAGCAACAGGAGTTTTCTCTTTTTCTTTCTTCTTGAACATGTTTAAAACATTCTCTAAAGTAGATTCCAGATTCGGAACTACTTCAGGTTCTTTAGAAGACTTCTTTTGTTTATTGGTAGCTGGTGAGGAAACCTGTGAGGAAGTGCCAGCATCAGGAACTTTCTTCCCTTTCAGTAGCATTTCTATCTCTTTCTCTATTAACTTTTTCGCGCTTTCTTTAGTTTCTCTCTTAGCCATCGACTTGTGTTTAGGCTTCTTCAGATTCACAACAGCTGTAGATCCATCAAAATCTTCAGCATCCACTCCTAACTCACCTTCAAGATCAATCGGCTCCTTTTGTAATTGTTCTTCAACTGCTTTGTTCAATGATTCAGACTCTCCAGCAACAGTGTCCTTGCGCTTGGAGTTCTTCCTCAACAATTCAGCATCCGAATCCCAGTGTACATCTTCTTCTGTTTCTTCAGAATCAACAGAAGATTCTTCATCAACCAAACAAGTACCTTTCCTCGTTGTACTTTTCTTTCTCGTCTTCTGCTTCTTAGCAGGTTCAGCTTCATCAGCCTTTGCCTTGCCCTTCCCTTTGGCTCCGGCATTCTTCACTTGACGTTTTCTTTTAGTGGAAGCATCTGCATGTACTAGTGGATCATCATTGTCAGATTCACTATTATCATGTCTAGCCTTGTTCTCTCCTGGATCAGTATAACCCGGATTGATCAAATGACCAAACAGATTCTTGTATGGTGGCTTTTCATCATTAGGAATACCCTTATAACCCTTCATCCTCACTAATGTCCTGATGTTCATGTGATCTTGTCCCAACACCATTGTAGGATCCTTCTTCAAATTCAGATACTTGTGATCAAATATCATCATCAGAAATCTTGGATACAATAAAAATTTCTTTGACTTTAATCCCTTCAACATCTCTAACATATGGTCTAAAATCATCCCGGCTATGTTGAATGGTTTATTCAAAGTCAGTGCAACCATCAACGAGCTCAGAATTTCTCATCACGTCATAACCTCCACTCACAGTCCCGAACACATGTATGATGACATGAGCAAAGTACTTGAATTGGACACTTAGCTTTCCTTTGTGTAACGCCCCATCAGTAATTGGACCGCTATATTTCATCCGTAGAAAGCAAACTCTCTGTTCAGTCCATGATAAGCATCTTGGATTTGTACAGTCATCATTCTTAATCTTTAGTGCTTCTCTAATATCTTCTTCAGTCACCAAAGCAAACTCTCCATGAATCTTTCTCACAATAGCAGTCTTTCCTTCCCAGAAGTCATAACGAGCATTTCTCCAGAACTCTTCCACAATATCTTTGTAGATGATAGCAGGTGTAGCAATAGCATGAATTATCCTGCTTCTTCTGAGAAAGTCTATAATACCCGTAAACTTAGTGTTTTTTTGAACGTCTTCTACAAATGCACAACAGTTGTGAGGAGGTTCAAATGGCCACACTTGAACAACATTTTCAATTGGAGCTTCTTGAACAAGAACTTCTTCCATGGGAATCTCCACATTCTCTGCTGGTTTTTCTACCATTAGAATAATCTGTATCACAAAAACAATGAAAATACGTCAAAAACAATCAAAAACGACAAACTTTGAAAAATTTTGCTTTTTCAGAATCCACATTCGCCATTACATGAGTACGAATGTGGGATTCTTGAGGTACGAACGTGTTAATTATGGTTCGAATGTGAAGATTCAAAGGACAAAATCCACATTCGTCCATTAATTTCCACTTTCGACCATTAACATTCACCTTCGACCCATTAAAAAATCCAGGTTCGCCCCAAACAAATAGGTCGAATGTGGCAGATTATACCCAAAATTCAATATTGTTTTTCTGATATGTTTTGAACACTGATTTTGATTCATATACACTCTAATATGGCCGACTAAGTTATTCTAACAATCAATTGTGTTTAACTTTGAGTTTTTATTGGTTTTCAAAGTGTTCTAGGGTTTAACCAAAACAATCGATCAATTAACACATAAGATTGATGTTATAACCCTAGATTTTGTACCCTTCTCCCCCTAAAACTAATAAATACTAAAAACCAATCAAAAAATATATCAAACACAGCCTATAATTGTCCAGCCTGTGTAATAACGATGTAAAAGATCAGAAAATGGTCAGGAACAAGAATCACAGTCAAACAAAATCAAAGCAACAAGGGTTTGTATTTTTGAAAATTTTTGAAAATATGAGAGAATGAGGGTTCGAACATGAAGTGGTATATATATACTATTCTATATTCGACCATTTCATGTGGGCGAATGTGAGATATTTTCCACATTCGTCCCTAATTAAAGAGGTGAATGTAGAACAAAGGTTCGAATGTAAAAATTTGCATTAGAACACTCACCTTCGTCCAAATTTTAGGTACGAATGTAAAGAATTTTCCACTTTCGACCCAACTAAGGGGCGAAAGTAAAATGGAAAATTTTAAAATTTTACCAAATCACGAAATCGAATCCCGTTCAAACATTTTTCAACATATTAAGCCTTAAACATGCATTTTTTAAGTTTTAAATGATACAAAGCTCAGATTGATTCACCAAATCTCAGAAAATGACTATCAAACACCATCGGTTATCTAAAGTAACTCAGAAATGTAAAACTTTTGGTTTTTCTGAAATTTATATTAAAACACACCTAAAATCTTTTTGAGTTTTGTATCTTTTTGTTAAAACGAAAATAAAATGCACAAATGTAATCAAAAACAGTAAATGTTTTGTGATTTCCGGTAAGGGGATCATATCAGTTATTGAGAAATCTGATCACAGCGTTGATCTGATTTATATTATCATTAGAAACAATGTGTGATCAGGCAACTGCTGATATTGTTGTCCACATAAACTCACATGCAGACTGTTATGCAGTGCGTTAAAATGATACGATATTAAGTGTATTATACTAACACGTTGTGGTTCCCACACACACGACATACTCCCGTATCAAGAAATTGCACAAAGCTTCCTCATAACGCGTGATTATGCCAAAGTTATCCTTTTAGTTACAAGATATATAGGACAGAGGTGTACAGGTCAGCAAACGAATGCAGCAAAGTAACATGTGTGATGTGTGTAAATGTATAAATATAAATAACACAAGTTCTAATTAAAACGACTCACCTAAAAACTACACACGCACGGCAAGTGTACCGGTCGCAAAGCAGTAAACAGATAAGACCGAGTATCGAACCCAAAGACGCGAATGCAACTCTAGATCACAACCTATACCGAAATACTAGCCTAAATAAATATATACTTAAATGGGGGGGGGGTTATTTTAAACTACTAATTATAAACTTAACTAAACTAAATATAAATAAAACAACCTCAACTGCTTATACGAAACTAGGAACTTGGAGAATTCAGATAGGAAGAAGGCTGGTTACTTAGGTAAAATCCCTAGACACTAGCAATAAATCCTGAATCTGGTAATTAACTTGAGACCCTATTCTCATCTAACTACTCTCCTCCTGCAGGTAAGGCTAGCAAGCTAGAATCAAGGCGGGACAAGTGTAGAAATGCTAAGATGGATCTGGATCGCCCTAGCGTACCAAAATCTTACGGAAATCAGATTAAAACCTCTCCTGGATTCAAACCTTCTAACTATGAAGCAGACTTAAACTACACTGAAGAAAACCTAGGAAAACTCTAAACACGGACAAGTAGCGACTCCCGCCCTAGCGCTTGTCAACTACCGAACAATGCCTAGTTAGTTACCTAGCAATCTTGAGTTAGATTTCTCACTCTCAAGAATGGACTGCACGTCTTAGTTAATTTACTATATTAGTTTGTTATACTTGTGTCGTACTCCAACTCCAAATACTAGCACGCTAACCTAAGTTGACGAACTAGATTGATTTCAAGACCTAGGGGGTATCTCTACATGCCTAGCTCATCAAAACCAATAAACAAACTTCAAATAAAATCAACACCAACACACATATATCAAATCCAACAATAAAGTTAAAATCATGTAATTCTACACATCAAACTAAAAACCAAAAATCATTAAATATTGCATAAAATATGTCTAGTTCATAAACCTAAGCAACCATAAAAGTCTAGCTACATATAATATTTAGAAACATCGTCACAAAATAAATAAAAATAGTGTTGATCATGTCTATAAAAATATAGAGCGAAAACTAAACCAAACCCGAGGCTCCTTGAATATTAATCTTTAACATACCCGGGACCTTCTCTCGTTCAAAACTCTTTTGGTCGATCACCACTTCTGGCTGCTCCGTTTTAATGATTGTCGAAGTCCAATGAGAATTTGTTGAATGAATTGGAATAAATATTAATTCTCCCCCACTTAATTCTGCCGTCCAAAAAACAAACATATATCTTTTCCATATCTTCGACCGAGTTGTTGTGTTTGGCTTGGGCTTGGGCTACGGCCCAAGCTATTTGTTTTTTTTTCTTTTTTTTTAATAGTATTATTATTATATTATTAGTATTATTATTATTATTACTCTATGCTCTCGTATTAGATGTTCTTGGCTCGACCAAAGTTGCTCGGTTTACGCTCCAACGTTCATGAACACATAACAAATATAAAAACGAGTAAATGAGTACTAAAAATAGCTAAAAACTAATAAAAAAAAAACGATACAATAATAAAAATAGACAAACTAACGAATACATGCCTAAAACTAATAAAAACTATATACAAAAGACTCAATTATGACTCAAAATACATAGGAAAATAGATGTGTTTTAAGACACATCAAACATCCCCACACTTAACTCTTTTTCGTCCCTGAAAAAGCATACAATGGAATCATAATTAAGATATTCGGTTTCCAAATTATTTTAATACTTTTCTTAGTAAGGCAAATCAACATACTAAATGCAACTGCTGGTATTGTGATCCACATAAACCCAACCACCGACTGATCAAGCCCCCTTTTGTGTTTAATCAATTAAGTTCAATTTTATTCAATCATCTACGGGTCTCACACTCAAGCGTCTCGACTCCATCCTAATCACGAATCAAGCTTATGACGCAAAGATTATTATCTACCACTTTATATAAATACCTTTATGCATTGAGAATCAAATATGATGGAAGATAGATGAAGTTTATGAGCTTAGACATATATATTTTTTTATACCTAACCCAGAGGTTGTCTCAATCAGAGTCACCATCCCCAAGAGCGACAGCATGAGCTTCGGAAATTTTTTTGTTTTTATCTAGCTCAATTGATGGATATGTGGATCTTTTTTTTTCGGGCGTCACTTTCACCGGATTTATTCTCATAAAAAGGATCAAGTGTGCCATTTGATTCAAAATACTTATAGGCATTTACTTATAGCGGTACCTCTTATGCTATCAACGGTTTCAAACTTTGCCAATCAACCTAAGGCGAGAACCCACAAGATTTCATGATTATATTATTTTATATATTCTAACACTACTCGGGAAACTATCACAGTCAGCTGGGCCTACCAACACATCACAAGCAACATGCTCTTACCTTTTTATCTTTATCTTATACATATAGTATTGGAAAACTGAAAATCCTAATTTTACCTATCATTTTCCATTTAAAGGCATACAAAATCAAGGACTTTTTTTTTTCGTTTTTTTTTTGTTTTTTTTTTTGACTCAACCTATAAGCTAAACGACAGTTTCCCATCCCCACACTTAAACTCTACATTGTTCTCAATGTAGGAATCGAAAACGACTCAAAGGAAAAACTAAAAATAAAATCTGAAAACAAAAATAAAATGCTAAAATGAAAAGATAAAGGTAAATTGGGAAGGACTTAGCTGGTTAATTAACATGAAAGCTCCAAAATCTCTAGTCCAATCTAGCTCGATCGTATAGCATTTCATTCGCGATCGGCTCTGACACATGGTTGACTCTCGGGTTGCTTCAATATAATGTACAGCTCCAGAATCGCCCGAATGGAGATTGAGTACGAGCGGTACAATCCAAACCTGCACAAGATAAAACAAAAACCCAGCAGAATACCGAACTACACAAAAATAAAAAGACTCAAACTACTAAATTATACTAATAATATAACAAAAAACAAGAAGACGTACTTGCTTGCCAAAATGGCGGTGAATGGTGGTAGAATCAAATGGGTAGAAAAGAAAAGAAAAAATATGGTTCTCGCTCAACGTGAAGGACACTTGTGATCACAACACGCATTGTAGCGAAAAAAAATATAACTTTCCGGGGTAATAGTTGGTCGCATGAGGCGAACATATCAGCCCAGACTCCTCACATTACGTGAAAAGTCTTTTTTCAGAAAAAGGTAATTAATTTTTTTTTACCCAAACCTTTGCCAAAACTCCCACTCATAAAATATATATATAACGATAAAACACGGGATTCGCTCATAGTGAAATTTCCTCTACTTAAGCAAACACGCAAACCTGCAAACAGACTCAAACACAAAAAAAAAAAGATAAAAACCTATGAACCACTACCGAAGGACGGACCACAAATAAAAAAAATGAAAAGCTAAAAAAAAATAAAAAATAAATAGGTATAAATATAAATTTACAAACTCTACAGAGCCTCCCCACACTTAAACTTAATCAGGGGGCTTCTCTTTTATCTGGACCCAATCCAACCCGTTTAATTCCACCTGGTCCATATTATTTAGCAAAATTACATTAGTGGAATTGAAAAATATTTTATCGAATTTAAATGGGTCGGGCCACCAATATTTAAATATACCTGGACCAAACCTAATTCTTGGCATGTAATGAGGGGACTTGTTGTCTCTGCAACTCCTGAGCCTCACCCTGTGTCGGTCCAGGTGCCTCTTCGCCTTCTCCCGTGGTGGTGGCCATGGTGGTGGCGCTAGTAGCAATGTGATATCCAATGCCTGCACGGGCCGGCTGTGGTGTTCTTCTTCCACCACTGCTTCTTTCTCATCTTCCTTGTTTGGTGACACTTGGTCAAAATCTTTGTCCACTTCTGGAGCTGACAAATCAACTAACTCGTCACCAAACTCTGCTTCCCAATCAGCTGCTTCTTCAAGCAGGTTAGTGGTGTCTTCCTCTTCCACCACTTCTTCCTCAAACAGCCAGCCTGTGGATTCTGAAAAATCCATATCTTCCTCAGCCTCCCTCCAGACATCTGCCCCCCAAGGATATGCTGCTGAACTAGAGATCTGGCAAGGCTGCTCATCCTGCTGAACCAAAGGTGGGACTAAGGCGTCCATTATGGTCTCTGGCTCTAACCCTGAATCCTGCAAAATATCATCCTCACAAGACAAGTGTAAAGAATCATATGGGTCAGTTAAATCATGCACAGAATCAGATGAGTAAGGACAAACAGTTTCAGCAACGGGCCTAATACAATCAGGTAATGTAAGTGTTACCATCTCGTCTGGGTCATCATATGTGAAATTAACCTGCTGAACTGAAGGTGGGAATTCAACGTCCATTATAGTCTTCAGTTCATCCACCTGAGCCTGTAGCCTCTCAAGTGCCGCATCTTGTTCCCTCAAATAGCCTGGATAGCAAAGAACGCATATCCTCTAGCATGAGCTGTTAATTAGCAAGGAAGGCGTCCTGCTTAGAAAGAAGGGCGGCAAAAGCGGGCCTAGTGTGAGACGAGACATCCCGATAATCGGCATCTGGATACAGATGTTGGCTAGGTGGATACTCTGACGAGCTACCACCATGCCTCTCCTCATACATCTCAGCTTGTAGACGATCAGACCGACTTTTTATTCTATCTAGTGACTCAGATGTTGCAGGGTTAAACCACCGGTTAGCCTGTGGGTAGGAAGGCTGGTATGACTGACATGGCTGCGGCTGCAAATACTCGTTAAAATAATAATCCGTGGAATACCCCGATGAATATGAATGAGGGCATCTTATGGTAAAATGGGGTCCTCCGCAGATCTCGCACATGATAAAAAGAAATTTATATATTACGAATCAAAAATAATAATAAGAAGAAATAAAAAAAATAAAAAATAAAAGAAAAAATTATTCACAAACTAGTAGACCAGAAACGGATCGGGTAGTTCTCAAGAGTGCCAATTGCGTCCCTGGTAAGTATTCCCGCCTGTCACGCGGGTGACCCGGGTTTGATAACGGCGCCAAAAACTTGATGTGTGTAAATGTATTAATATAAATAACACAAGTTCTAATTAAAACGACTCACATAAAAACTACACACGCACGGCAAGTGTACCGGTCGCAAAGCAGTAAACAGATAAGACCGAGTATCGAACCCAAAGACGCGAATGCAACTCTAGATCACAACCTATACCGAAATACTAGCCTAAATAAATATATACTTAAATGGGGGGGGGGTATTTTAAACTACTAATTATAAACTTAACTAAACTAAAATAAATAAAACAACCTCAACTGCTTATACGAAACTAGGAACTTGGAGAATTAAAATAGGAAGAAGGCTGGTTACTTAGGTAAAATCCCTAGACACTAGCAATAAATCCTGAATCTGGTAATTAACTTGAGACCCTATTCTCATCTAACTACTCTCCTCCTGCAGGTAAGGCTAGCAAGCTATAATCAAGGCGGGACAATGTAGAAATGCTAAGATGGATCTGGATCGCCCTAGCGTACCAAAATCCTACGGAAATCAGATTAAAACCTCTCCTAGATTCAAACCTTCTAACTATGAAGCAGACTTAAACTATACTAAAGAAAACCTAGGAAAACTCTAAACACGGACAAGTAGCGACTCCCGCCCTAGCGCTTGTCAACTACCGAACAATGCCTAGTTAGTTACCTAGCAATCTTGAGTTAGATTTCTCACTCTCAAGAATGGACTGCACGTCTTAGTTAATTTACTATATTAGTTTGTTATACTTGTGTCGTACTCCAACTCCAAATACTAGCACGCTAACCTAAGTTGACGAACTAGATTGATTTCAAGACTTAGGGGGTATCTCTACATGCCTAGCTCATCAAAACCAATAAACAAACTTCAAATAAAATCAACACCAACACACATATATCAAATCTAACAATAAAGTTAAAATCATGTAATTCTACACATCAAACTAAAAACCAAAAATCATTAAATATTGCATAAAATATGTCTAGTTCATAAACCTAAGCAACCATAAAAATCTAGCTACTTATAATATTTAGAAACATCGTCACAAAATAAATAAAAATAGTGTTGAACATGTCTATAAAAATATAGAGCGAAAACTAAACCAAACCCGAGGCTCCTAGAATATTAATCTTTAACATACCTGGGACCTTCTCTCCTCCAAAACTCTTTTGTTCGATCACCACTTCTGGCTGCTCCGTTTTAATGATTCTCCTCCAAAACTCTTTTGTTCGATCACCACTTCTGGCTGCTCCGTTTTAATGATTGTCGAAGTCCAATGAGAATTTGTTGAATGAATTGGAATAAATATTAATTCTCCCCCACTTAATTCTGCCGTCCAAAAAACAAACATATATCTTTTCCATATCTTCGACCGAGTTGTTGTGTTTGGCTTGGGCTACGGCCCAAGCTATTTGTTTTTTTTTTCTTTTTTTTTAATAGTATTATTATTATATTATTAGTATTATTATTATTACTCCATGCTCTCGTATTCGGTGTTCTTGGCTCGACCAAAGTTGCTCGTTTACGCTCCAACGTTCATGAACACATAACAAATATAAAAACGAGTAAATGAGTACTAAAAATAGCTAAAAACTAATAAAAAACGATACAATAACAAAAATAGACAAACTAACGAATACATACCTAAAACTAATAAAAACTATATACAAAAGACTCAATTATGACTCAAAATACATAGGAAAATAGATGAGTTTTACGACACATCAATGTGCATATATACCAGGTTGAGGCTGATGCCAGTTACTGATTTTCATCAGTATATTGACACGATGCAATTAATGATCTTTGATCAATAATAAACATGACGTTCCTCAATTCGGTAACTTTTGGTTTTGGCATTAAAGCTTTTTTTAGCAAATATTCTGATTGAAACTAGGTTCGTAAATTAATACGACAAAAGTTCAATCAGAATATCCCGGATAACAATAACATAGCGACCCGAAACCTCGGATTTTGGCAACTCTATCAAACGAAATTACGGTACTAAGACCATATGCCCATGAGGTGTTCAGCCACGAACGAGTAGTTCGTTATGTTTGTATCACTAATGCACGCAGTATTTAGTCTACGAAGCCTATCAGCACGTCACACGAAATCAACACACGCCTTATACTGCATTACATATCTTTAGCATGTGTCAGATCACCACTGATGTACTATCATTTCCTCTTTTTATCCTGGAAATCATTTTGGGTTTTTCTATTTTTATGGCTTTTTGAATTTTTCAATGTTTTTGGTTTTTCTGAATAAAGACTCCCCCTAAAACGTAAAACATATTTTTTGGGTTTTTGAATTTTTCTGAAAAACTGTAAAAACTTAAAGAAAATTTTAAAACTAAAAACGATAAATCGAGGTGATGATCAGTCTTGTTTTTCTTTTATACCATTTACTTTTAAGAGATAATCGAATCTGGATTTATCAAAAGCTTTTGTGAAAAGATCCGCTCTGTGATAATCAGTGTGGATTTTGACCATATCGATCAACTCTTTTGCATAGCAATCACGAATAAAGTGATACTTAATCCGGATATGCTTAGCTTTCGAGTGATTGACCGTGTCTTTAGTTAATGCAATTGCGGCTTCATTATCACAGTGAATAGGGGTTTTAAGAAATTGCAAACCATAATCCACCATCTGCTGCTGAATCCCGAGAACATGTGAGCAACAACTCGAGGCTGCTACATACTCTGCTTCACAAGTAGATAATGCGACCGAAGTCTGCTTCTTACACTACCAGGTCACGAGCCTGCTCCCTAAAAACTGACATCCAGCTGTTGTGGATTTGCTGTCTTTGGCACAGCCCCCCAATCTGCATGACTAAAAGCGATAAAGTCAAAATTATCGTCATTAGGGTACCATAGTCTTTTCGACGGACACCCTTCAGATATCTAAGGATACGCTTGACCGCTGTCAGATGACTTTTTTTCGGCTTCGATTGGAAACGTGCGCAGAGGCATGTAGCGAACATTATTCTGGCCTAGATGCAGTGAGATACATTAGAGATCTGACGATTGCTCTGTATGTAAATGGGTCTGTCAGCTTCCCCTTAGCGTCAACACCAATCCCGTGATTAGGTTGTATTGGGGTGTCCATCGGCTTGGAATCTTCCATCTGGAACCGGCTCAAGACTTCAGATATGTATTTGGTTTGATGAATAAAGATCCCCGTTGGTCTTTGATCCACCTGCAAGCCGAGGGAAAACTGCATTTCTCCCATCGCACTCATCTCGAACTTTTCCTACATTACACGTTCAAATTCTCTTCAAAGAAGTTCATTAGTAGAGCCAAAAATAATATCATCTACATAAATCTGGACAAGAAGCAAATCATCCCGTGTTTTCTTCTTAAACAGTGTACAGTTGACCAATCCGCGTTTGAAACCTTTGGACATGAGGTACGTGCTTAGCTCCCCGTACCATTGGCGTGGAGCCTGGTGCAACCCGTACAGCGCTTTGTTTAGAACACAAACCTTATCCCGGTGGATAGGATCTTCAAAGCCCGGAGGTTGACCGACGTAGACCTCTTCCTTGACCACACCGTAGAGAAACGCGCTTTTGACATCCATTTGATACACCTCAAATTTCTTGTAAGAGGCAAACGCTAGAAACATTCGGATAGCTTCTATGCATGCCATGGGTGCATATATCTCGTTTTAGTCAATTCCTTAAGCTTGATGAAATCCTTGCACTACCAATCTGGCTTTGTTTCTCACGATCACGCCTCTGTCATCTTTCTTACATTTGAATACCCATTTGGTACCAATCTTCTTCCTATTAGGAGGTAAATCTGTAAGTGTCCAGACACCCAATTTCTGAAATTGCAACAACTCCTCTTGCATCGCCTCGACCTAAGCATCATCCGGAAGAGCTTCTTTATATGTCCGCGGCTCAACCTGCGAAACACAACATGCAAACGACCAATCATTCTGACAACCAGATTTTTGTGTTTTTGCATATAAGGCTAAAGCACCAAAACTTTCTGGTGAGTTGACATTGTGTAGCTGTCCTCTAGTCATAACACTTCTACCAGGGTCACCGATAACTTGCTCTAGCGGGTGAATACGATGAATCCGAGATTCCGGATGTTCAGGTACAATCACTCCCGTCTGAGTAGTCAAGTTCTCCACTGCATCCAGATCATTACCCGTGTTAGACGATGAAGCCACATCTGCATTTGGGTTCACTGGCGGTGCCTCTGTTGCATGATCAAGAATAGCTTCATCAAAATCCCCATCATCTTCCGATTCTGAAGTATCAAGTGTAGTTGAAGCTTCTTGAAATATTTTTCTTCTGGTACAGGAGCATTGGTATCATTAGAAGCTGTTGGAGGAGTTACGGTGATCGGACGCACCAATGGTGAATTCGCTGCGTTTTCACACTCGTAAAGTAATCTGATAACAGCCTCTTCAACCAAGCTATCTAGATTGAATGATTCAAAGAAATCTTTGTAATCAAACATCCAATCAGGACCATTTCCCTGCACGTTTTGAGTATACCGTTGAACTTCAACATTTGCCCAATCCTCCACCTGTCGAGTTCTTTTGTTGAATACCCGTTTGAGCGGGGTTGCATATCCAACAAAATATCCCTCTTCAGCTTTTGGACTAAACTTTTCTCCTGGATTCAACATCGTACACGGAGCCCCAAATGGTTCTAGATACTCCAAGTTCGGCTTTCTTCGGTTCAACAGCTCATAAGAGGTTTTGCCAAACTTTTTCACTGTTAAAACCCGATTCAGTGTATAATTAGCTGCATAGATCGCTTCGTTCCAGAACATTACTGGAAGATTTGAATCTGCGAGCATTGTCCTTGCCGTTTCAGTGAGAGTCCTGTTTTTCCGTTCAGCTACACCGTTCTGTTGAGGAGTATACGGAGCAGAATATTGATGATGAATTCCTTTGTCTTCACAAAGAGCATCCATCTGTGCATTTTTGAACTCCGTCCCATTGTCACTCCGAATTCTCTTGATCTTTTGACCATAGACATTCTCCAATCGAGTGAACAGAACTTTCAGATTGTTAAACGTGTCACTTTTATGGTGCAAACACATCACCCATGAGAATCGTGAAAAATCATCAGTAACCACTAAACAGTAAAGTTCTCCGATATGCCTTTCACGTTTGACAGGTCCGAATAGGTCCATGTGCAACCGCTCAAGTGGCATCTCAACCGGGTTTACTTTCTTCAGTTTATGGGATTGTTTGTGTTGCTTGCCTTTCTTACAGCTCACACACTTGTCGTTCAAATGGAAATGTTTGACATTGACACCTTCGACAAGCCCATTCTTTACCAAATGGTTCATTTTCCTGAGGTGAATATGTCCCATTCTTCTATGCCACATAATTGATTCTTTCTCTGTAGCCTTCGATAGAAAACATGTAACTTGACCCTGAGTCGTCATCGCCTTTGACATATCAAGAATGTAGAGATTGTTGACTCTCGGTGCCTTCAACATTACCCACTCTTTTGGAATCTTAAAGCATGGTTTGAGGATATAGCAAGATTTGTCGTCGAAATACACAGAAAATTGCTTGTCACATATCTGACTGACACTTAACAGATTGTAGTCGATCTGCTTCACATAGGAAATCCTTTCGAAAATCACTATCCCATTACTCACACTTCCTTCCGTCGTGATGTAACCTCCTTTGTTTCCAGCAAATGCAACATAGCCTCCATTAATATTCTTCATGTCGAACAATAGTGCTAAATCACCTGTCATGTGGCCTGAAGCTCCACTGTCAACAATCCAAAGACTGCTAACAGGGCCAGCTGAAGCTCCCTACACACATCTAGTAAACCAATTAGTTCTTTCGGGGGACCCAAGCCTGTGTGGTCTTGGGTCTTTGAATATCACCCTTCAAAGATTCATTGACATCAACATTTGGTTTTGAATTAATCTTTTTCGGATCGTTCAAAACTTTCTCATCTTTCTCATTTGATTTTGAAGTAGAGGCTCCCGGAGAACCATTAGGTGTCCAAGACTGTTCCGATCGTTTCAGAATTCGAATATGAGATTTTGGAGTCTCAGTCGATTTCTTAACATCATTCTTAAAAGTAACTTTCTTGGTTACCTTTTCTGACTTAACAGTTGATTTAACAGCCGGTTTTGGTGGAACCTTTTGTCTATCAACCATTGTGTTCACCATAGGTCTCTTCAAAGGTTTTTCCATTGCGATCCAATTTCGACGATCATAATTGTATTGACGATTATCCCTCTTTTGGTAAAAATTGTTTTGATTATAAAATGGTGCTGGTTGAGGAACAAATCGTCTTTGAGGGTAATAATGATTGTCAACCGGCTTTCTCATGGATTGCCTCATCTCAACCTCGTGCCTTTTATGCCTCACGTATGGGCAGTGAGCAAGTAAATGCCCTCTCTCCCCGCACTTGAAACATGCACGGTACTCTTCAAACATGTTCTGAGCATGTGGCTTAGCAAATGTATTGATGGGATATTGATCATCAACACATCTGTGCCTTAAACTCTCAGGAGCTGGGTCCCTAGAGTAAGCTGGCTCAAGAAAACCGTTTGCTTTTTGTTTCGGTTTAATGAATTCAATGACATGAACTTTTGGTTCTTTTGGAGTATCCAAGTACAATTTCTTTAAATTTCTTGTGGTACTTCATTGGTCCTTTCATGTTTAGGAAACCATATGGTACTCTCTTGCCATATTTTCTTAATTTTAGAGTAATTTGCAAATTTGATTGGATACTCCTCGTCAGAGATGATCTTATCGGATCCTTCCATCCGATAAAATACTTTGACGGGTTTGTCACCTGAATCCTTCTTAACCTCTTTCTTTTCTGATTGTTTGACACGATGTGCGTTAGCCATCGGATGAGAAAGCTGAGAAGGTGACACTGGTTCATTCGTGATAATGTGATTTTCTTTTGGAATATCACTCACGTTCTCAGTTTTCTCACTTTCAGTGTCAGAGTCATCAGTTACAGCAGTAACTCCTTCATCATTCAAACCTAAAACCGGTCGTACATTGGAATTTGGATCTCCAGCACTAGAAGTGTTGGATTCATCTTCCGATGCAGAGTCAGATTTTACTGAGCTCTCCGGTGTTACTTGATGACAGTTGTGGTTTTCAAACAACACTAGAGATGGCACAGATTTATAATTTGTGGTTTGTGATGGTTCATCAATGATGTGGTCAACTACATATGCAATGTGCTTATAGCTTTCAAGCTTTTTGTTGACCTTTTCTGCAAAACACTTGATGGTGGCCTTTTCTAACTTAGTATTTTCAAGTTCATTAATGTAGCTGTTAATTGCCAATTGTTTTAAAGAAAGGGTTTTCTTTAAGTCAGAAATGTCCTTTTTGTAACTATCAAGCACTTTGTTGAATGCTATAACTTCCTTGCGAGAAGATTGACAGTTAATTATAGCACTCTCAAGTTGTACCCTGAGTTGCTTGTTCTCATCTGTCAATCTGTCACAAGTACCACAATTCTTATCACTGTGAATGTCAGTTGTAGATTCAGAACTTACCTGCTTCGGAGGATCGGTCATAGCCATGAGAGCGAAATGAGATTCCTTTCCAGCAAAGAACTTAGAATAGTCGATTCTGGTATAGGCATCATCCACTATACACGACTTCCTTGTCTTCAGAAAATCAGCTTCAGCCAGCAATTGATCAATTTCACCATCTAAAGAATTCACACTGACTTCAGAATCTGATTCAGTCTCCGAATCTGAATATACTGATTCATTATCTTCAAGAACATCTGTGACTGAATCAATAACAATTCCTGAATTCTTCTCTTCATACTGATCTTCAACTGAATCAGTCATCTCAACATTCATCTCTTCAATTGACTCTTCAATCTCACTCTCAGTTTCTTCAACTTTCTCAACTATCTCCGACTCCTCAGTATCAACCTGCTGAGCAACACAAGCTACATTCCCACCAGGTCTTATCTCTTCAACACCAATTTGAATATCAGTCCAGTCAAATCCCTCATCATTTTGAATCACCAAAGCTTGATTTTGATTGGTATTCTGTGGTTGCTCATTTGGTGTTGTGATAGGAATGACAGTTTTGTTTGGGTTATTTGGTGTTTGATTTTGATTCTGGTTAGGTGTATTTGGTTATCTATTAGAGTTGTTCTGAGAGGTGTTTTGTTTGTTTTGGTAATTGTTTTTGTTTTGATAGTTGTTGTTGTTTGAATTCTGATAAGAAACTTGGTTTTGAGATTGACGATTCTAGTAGTTTGAGTTGAATGGGTTTCTGTTACCTTGTTTTGCAGGCTGTGTACACTCTCTCTTCAAGTGACCTTTACCACCACAATTGAAACAAGTGACTTTTTCTTTGTTGAAGCCATATGTTGTGTTTGGGGTAGTGGCCAAATCAGTTCTCGGGGTCTTTTCAATGAATTTAGTTGCTCGCCTCATGATGCTTGCGAAAGCCCACTGTATGTCGATAAGCTCCATTTCTTCTTTATTGGTTTGAGCATAGTCCTCATTGGTTAGATTATTGTTACCAATTTAACTAGCTACTAAACCGTTGTACGAGGCAACCATTGCTGAAACCAACGCAATGTGTTGTTGAGCAACTTCCACGGTGACATTATTCATGTTGGATGTCTCCAACACTACTGGTCTCTGGTTAGTCTGATTCATCTGAGAAATGTATTGTTGTTGTTGAGGTTGTGGTTGTGGTTGGTTTGCATAATAACATGCTGCTTGTTGCATGGGAGAAAATGGTGAAACGAAAGAATTTGGGTATGATTGTTGTGGTGGTGGTGTGTATGATGGTGGTGTATAAGATGAAGTTTGAGCTAACTAGTTGATCGGTTGTTTGGGTGGTTCCATAACACTTGAGACACATGCTATATGAGGAGCAACTGTTCCACCAAGACTTGAGTTACCCACAGTAGATGATGTACTAGCATGGTACAACTATGGGTTTTGAGGAATTTGAGACCTTTTTGCTTTCCTCTTCTCCTCAAGCTCTTTGTTTTCCAATTTCTGGATAAACTCATTGATGGTCCAGTACTTGTAAGCATCTTTCTCCTTAAGTACCTCAATGTGTTGATCCCAGTATGGTGGTAAAGAAGCAGCAAATTTATCCACCAAATCTGACATAGGAATATGAATGTCATAGCTTGACAATTCAGTTAACAAGTGACAGTATCTGGGAGTCAACTCTTTCAGTGTTTCATTCCCAACATAACTGAAATTCTTGAATTCTTTCCTCAGTTCCTCCATTCTTAGCTTTCTCGTCTTATCATTACCATCATGACGATTCTTCAACATATCCCATAGTTGTTTGGAAGTAGTACACGATCCAAACTGATGTAAAAGATCATTAGTGATCGCTTGGGTTAGCTGAGAATACGCCTTCTTTTCCACCGCGAACTTCTTCTTCTCGTCATCAGACAAACTCTCAAGAGGAATCTGTTCACCGGTATTCTCTATCACTGGTGCCACATATCCTTCCAGATGAATCTTGAATTTCTTATGCCATTGGTTGTACTCCTGCATCTCCATTAGCTTGGGTGGTCTGTTTCCGCTACCTGAAGACAAATCATTGATTAGAGTAGAAATAGCATTAGTAGTTTGAGTGTGTACCGCTGCGGCTGCTACACCCTAGTAATCTGCTGCTGGTTGTTGTGAAGATGACGCAACACTCTGAGGAATCGAACTCGTCATTGCTAAGTAATTGATTGGTTGCGAAGACTGAGTATTCGATTTCTGAGCAGCTACTGTCCACGGGTCCATGGTAACTTGCTGTTGTTGTGTTGTACCAGGCCTCGGTGTAGTCGTGAATCCCCACATGTTGTCTTCGAAGTTGGAAATACGACACACTTGAAAATTTCACCAAACAGATTCTACGTTCGCCCTTATCAAATAGATCGTGAGTACGAATGTGGAAAATTCTTCACTTTCGTCCCCAAAAGCTAACCCGAATGTAGAATTCAACTGACCAAACACACTTTCGACCTTAACTTCTTCACTTTCGTCCCTTTCCTTTTCACTTTCAACCGCTCGATCACCCGAAAGTGGAACTTTGACCCGAAAATGGAAAATCAACACAACACTGACCTAAGTTCGACCAATAAAAGCTACTTTCGACCACTGAAAAGCCTTGGTTCGACCTAAAATCCCACGTTTGACCCTGAGCTCTCTAGGTTCGACCCATTCATTTTGAAAAACAGTTATTTTTTGAAAAACGGTTAATTTGATCTGAATTTTTCAAAAGTTAATGAGATTTGATGATCTTAATCAGGTTATGATTCGGAATTGATTTGGAACAACTTTAGTACTTCGAATTCTTGATTTTTTCCATGAAATCTAATCCAAATCCTTCAAAGTGCATCAAAAACCATTGTTCTTTGAAAACAGCAAAAATTTGATTAAATTTGGGTCCAAATAAGTTCAAAAACTATCAATTTGTTGTTGTATGATCTCTATTGGCTCTGATACCACTTTGTAAAGAATCGTTTTACGTAAAAACAATGAATATGATCATATAAGTCTTTATTCCAGGTGCGGAAACCCTAGAACAGATACAAAATGATAATCGATGAATCAAACACACAAATTAAGCTTTTCAAATCTCATTTTCATAGATAACTTGTCAAAATATGATGATAATAACGTTTACAAGTTAATCTAACCAACAATTCAATAACACACACGCTAGAGAGCTCTACACAGACTCACTCGACTCAAAATGATCAAAGTTAACAATTAAAACAGACTTCAAGCTTATATACTCTGCAGGTTCGCCCTATACGGGAGGTCGAATGTGGTTTTGGTCCACATTCGCCCTTCTGATCAGCTGAAACCTGGAACCATCTTCAGTACATTTCCACATTCGCCCCACAATCTCTACCTTCGTCCCATCAAACTTCCACTTTCGTCCATACGATTACCTCAAAACTAGTTTATGGTTACAATCCGTAGCATTAGTCGCACAATATGCATCAACAATATTAAATTGTATGTCAAAATAATATGATTTAAGTTTATAAATAGTATTAGGTAAAATACATATTACCAACTGAAAATCTAGTTAAAAAGTAGTTCCAAATAATTGGGACAAAGTATTTGAATTAATTGTTTTAAACCTATAATTGTAAATAATTACAATAATTAGAGATAACTGAACAAATAAATATAAGTTACACAAGTGAAATAAATGTTGAGGATTATGACTTTCAAACATAAAATATTTCTATTTTATAAAACATTAAATTTATAAAACATATTTTAAGTATTATGAATTAATAAAAGATTTATTGTATTTTAATAAGTATAAATACAACTAAAATATAAGATATGTTTCAAAAATAATATTTTTGTAAGAAACAAATAGATTTTGATGAAAAATGCTTAGAATAAATTTTCCACAATTTATCTCATTTTATTTGTATTTAAAACTGATTTAATGAATTTAAATCATGTTTAAATAATTAAAAATACTAAAATCAATAAAAATAAATGTTTTTTGAATCAATAATTTTTATTTCAGTTTATGATGATTAGAAAATATTTCCCAAAAATTTTGGGGTTAAAATCATGAAAAATGAATTTTAATCAATTAATTATGATTAAAACAATTTAAATTAATAAAAATATGAAAATAATATTTTTTTCTAGAAAGTAAAAGCGTGGAAATTAATTTTATGATTCCAAGATACTGCACCTAAATTTTTATAATTTTTTAATCAAAAATGAATTTATTATAAATATTATAAGTTTTTATGCATTAAGAATAATTATCCTACGTTTAAAAATAATAAATAAATAAATAAGAATTAAAAAAAGAGAAATAAAACAATGTGGAACAGCAGGGTTTGAACCCTGGTTCTCTTGGTTCAACAAACACAAATCAACCACTCCACCAAAGCTTAAGTTTGTTAATATTTTTGAAACTTACACGTATTTAAAAAATATTGAGAGTTCATCTTCTTCTCCAAATTAACACTAAGAACGCTAACCCTAGCCCTAACTCCAATCGCCTCAATTCGACTGGTAAACAACGACGAATCATAGGGCTATTAAAGTAAGATGATATCATAACAGAACGACATCGAAAATTCGGACTCACAATGCTCATAATGGTCGAGATTGAAGCTGCAAGAATCTTAAGAAGAACCGCAAATTTGGGCAAGAATTCTGGATGGTTTGCAATGTTTTAGTAGTCATTTTGAATCAGAAAGAGTGTAGGAAATGATTTAAGAGATCAATTTATAAGATAAACGCTTTAAAGTAAAAAAATAATCGATTTTTAAAAACCGACCGTTTCAAGCTTTAATCCAGATTTATTGACTCAATAAACACGTTATAAATATGATTAAATGACTGGAATTCAATGGGAATGAATGGAGAAACGTATTTGGATGATTAAAATTCAAGGTTAAGCATTAAAAGGGTATTTAAAAGCTTGCAGCAGCAATCGCCGGAGTTTGCCGGATTTTGGCCAGAAAAACGTTAACAATAGTGTTTTTTAACTTAATCTTTTGAACTTTTATTATCAAATAACTTTTTAGGTTTATAATTCGCATAAGTTTTTATTTTAAAACATGATATTTTCCAAACTTTTGTTAGGCGTTAAACGTTTAAATTTAACAATATTTAACGAACTTTAAAATGAATAGTTTTATAAAACGTAGAAACTTCCCGAAAAAAAAAATGAAATGATCAACAGGACTAAAGTTTTATTAGATTCGAAAACATAAGAAGTATAAGGATTAGATTTGACAACTTGAAGAAAGATAAGGGTGACGGTTGTCACATGTAGATACTCCACTACATTGAGTTGTTTTAGATTCTTCTCTAGAACTTGTATGGAACTAATACTCATATATAGTAAAACCTCTATATTTATTAAAAACAAAATTTGGCCCTTTGGCTAACCAACGAACATTGGCACAGATATCTTCCCCGCCATCCACACGTGTTTCAACCTATGTAATTCACACAAAATTACTAAAAATATTGTAAATAACGAACGTTAAAAAAATAGACCTCGTTCTTAAGCCAACTAATAAATGTTCGATTGTGTTAGTTTTGCAACCATGTACTATTTCGAGAGGCACGGGGGTTGAGATTCTTTAATTCCGACATATGTTGCCTGAATTATAGTTGATGTTAAAAGAAGCTTTATGTATAAGATACAATACAAAGTGTATACAGTTTTATGTGATGCTTACTCTATATACAGCTCCATAACAACAGTGTTTCTTAATGACAAAATTGCAGAAAACGTCCTTTTTGTTTACCCAAAATTGCAGGTTTAGACCTTTAACTTTAAAAGTTGCAGGATACCTCCTTTATCGAACTTTTGGTTACAGGAAACATCCTTTAATGAACTTTTGGTTGCATAAAACATCCTTTACCATTAACGCCGTTTGATTCTGCTGTTAAGTTACCCTCACGTGCCAAGCATGTGAGGGTATTTTCGTCAATGCATATATAAAGGACCTTTTCTGCAAAACGAACAAACATAACAAATTAACAATAAAAAATATTTCCCGCCCCCCAAATCCTCTCATCCAACAAACCCTAATTATTCTCAGCGATCAAAGATTAACAAACCCTAATTATTCTCAGCGATCAAAGATTAACAAACCATAATCATACACCATTAACAACATTAACAAACCATAATCATACACCATAATCATACACCATAATAACAACCATTGTCAATAACCATACTAATAACAAAGTGTTTAAAACCAAGGCATTGCAGCCATTACATACCATAAGTTCAGACCATCATTAACAAATGAACAAGTTCAGACCATCAGAAAGTTAACAACAATTACTTAAAAAAAAAAACAGGTTCACAAACCAACACACCATCAGACCTTCTTCTTTCTGGACTTCTTACCACCACCTGCAACCCCACTCTTCTGACCACCACCTGCAACCCCACTCTTCTGACCACCACCTGCAACCCCACTCTTCTTACCACCACCTGCAACCCCACTCATCTTCTTTTCGCCAACATGTTTACTTGACATAGTCTTCTTCCTTTGCCCAACAGTTTTACTTGCCACATCTTTAGAACCTTTCTTCTTGGATTTACTTTTGCCTTCAGGTTCCAATGTTTGCCCTTTACAAGTCCTACTGTTATGGACCAAGTTTTTGCACTTTCCACATTTGACAGTCACATTTTTCCTAGATAACTTGCCACCCTTGGTCATATCTTCTATCTCAGCAGCAGATCTCTTTCTTTTCTTTTTGGGTCTTCCCACTTGTTTGTGATGATATGGAGGTGTTAGGGTAGTTGGTACTTTAGACTTGGCCCATAAAGACTTGCCATTGATAGGGAAAATCTTGTGACTGTATACATTTTTCCATGTTTCCAGCTTGTATGTTTGGTGCACCCAAGTCTCTGGTATCCCAACCTGTTCAATAAAAATACATTAACATATTTGCAAACTAATTCACCAAGACCCAAAATATGATTACATACCTGTTGACCATGACTTGCCATATCCCAATTTGCTGCCACTGCATGTTTGCAAGGTATTCCTGTGATCTCCCACCTTCTACAACTACATGTTCTTTCAGTTACATTGACAACACATTGGTCACCACCATAAGACACTTGAAAGTGTGCATCCCCATTCCAACTAACTGAATACTTGGTAGCATCTTTCTTAATGGTAGCTAACTGATAGGTAGCATATGGTGTCAATGGACCATCACTTTTGTCAATAACAAGTGGTTCATTAACTATATCACATTCAAAGCCACCTGTCCCACTTTGTACATCATCACCCTGTTTCTCACTTTTTTTAACCTTTTTCTTTGAAGGTTTCTTAATGGGTTCCATCCTTTCAACACCTGGAACATCACCATTACAAACCACCCTAACCCTGTTTTTATCATCCTTTATAATTTTTAACATCCTTCTTGTTTCCACTATATGTTTTTTCAGAAATCTTTTAACATCCTTCTTTTGATAAAATATTTTCCCTACATAGAAATTCTGGTCATTTACATGTGCTCTTCTCATGTGTTTTAATTTTCTTCTCCTGATGTTACCAATATTCTCATCACTGTCACTAGCACTCTCAAAGACATCATTGTCTAAAACCTCTAGATCATCAATGTCACCTGTTACATTCTCATTGTAATGTTTATCTTCTTCTTCTACATCATCAACCATGAAATTGAAGTCCCTCATGTCCACATCACTTTCTTGCATATCATTATCATCATCTACTATAAAATCACTATCTTCTTCATCAGTATATTCTTCTACATCATCAACATTGTGTTGTTCATTCTCAACATCTCCATTCTCAATTTGTAATACAGTCCTATCTGCCTGAACAGGTTCAATACTTAGAATGCCAAACGAACCAGTGACACTTGATTGGGAGGGTATTTCAGCTAGAAGCCTTGACATTCCATGTTCTACATAGACATCAACAAACCTATTTCCTTGCCTAATGATGTCTACGAACCTCAATACATCAGCTTCCTCAGCTAATTGACTAAGACCATGATCTAAATCAGCTCCAGGTTCTAAGAAATGGAAAAAAATTGGGATACCTTCAGGATAACCTAAATCGTTCATAATCCAACCTAACTCATATATACCAAATCTATCAGTATCCATCAAATCAACAATGTTCATCAAACCATTCATATACTCACGACCTGGAAATGAACTGAAAAACCCTCCATGATGCATATTAATACTGAATAACGATTCATACGTTTCTACATTCAAAAATTTAAAAAAAAAATTAGGGATTTAACTTTAACAAGTTAATTAAAAAAAATTAGGGTTTTTAAACAATGTTACCATATACAGAGTCGACATCGTATTCATCGTCATGTGTTCGAATATTGTACTTCCCTCCTTCAATGGTTGCCAACTCGTCCCTGATTTCATCTTCTTTCATGGTGTTCTTCTCTGAGTTGTGTACAGGGTATGAGAGAAGATGAAGACGTTTGGGTTTATATTCGTTTTGTTTTTTAAATTTTATTTAGCTTCTGAAATGACAAAAATACCCTCACATGCATTGCACGTGAGGGGCATCTAACGACACTGTCAAACGGCGTTAGCCTAAAGGATGTTTCCTGCAACCAAAAGTTCGATAAAGGAGGTATCCTGCAACTTTTAAAGTTAAAGGTCTAAACCTGCAATTTTGGGTAAACATAAAGGACGTTTTCTGCAATTTTGTCTTTCTTAATACATAAAAATGAGCTTGATCAAGTAGTTGAGGATCCACAGCCTTGATTGTAGCCCGTGATAAAGGCCTACCGGTGCGGATTCTTTCATCAACACGTTCATAAGGATTGCCAATTGATTTCATGTTTTTCAAGTAACCTGGTGTGTGTTGGTGCTTCAATAAAACTTAACTTCTTTTCAAAAAGGGCAAGTCCCGAGAGAAATGCCAAGAGTTTTGATGAAAAGGTGAGTAAGTTAGAAAACAGAAAGACACTTGCAAGTTTTATATTTATAATTTAAAACGATAGTTGCTCAACGTTCTAGACCCAGCACAATAGGCAAGCGCACCTATCGTGTATAGTATAGAAATGTGCAAGTACCAAGTATCGAATCCGTGGACACGATTTTTACTACTCAGCTTCCTAAATTTACTTAAAAAGACTTTTTTAAACAGCGTGTAGAAAAAGTAAAGTAAAAAAAATGTAAACTTTTAAGAGAAATCAATGATAAAACAATGGTGTTGCTTCGGGATTAGATGGAACCTAGTATGAAAAATAGTTATCTTTATTTTAAGTGGTATGTTCGAGCTGCGCACTTTATGCTTAACTTAGAATTGCTACATCATTTTCTAGAGGTGACTGTTATCGCAAAAGCTGTACAAACAATTGTGTTCTTAAGGTTGTTATGAGGGTCTCCCAAACTGGTAAGCACACCTCTCAACACTGAAAAGAAAGTGACCCGAGACTGTGTCGACTCAACCCCGAATTACCCGCCTCCCAATGTTGCGATATAGACATCTAACTATTTAAACTTTTAAGAATAATTTACCGGTGGCCGGAGCATGAATGAATAAATTGCCACTTAATATCATAGAAGAGTCGTGACCAACCGGCACATGTGCATCTTCTACTTGATTTAATTAATTTGTCAAAAAGTGAGTGACCTATTATTAATTGTGCGGCAGTATAATAATGAAAGAAAATAAAGACCTTTTTCTCTCAACACGGGTTCATCAAACCTTAACCTGCGCCAAAGCTATCACATAGACAACGAAGCCAAGTCACATGATTAAGTTTTGACTTATCACTAGGACCATGTATAAAGACCGTACCGACCCTAAATGAGATCTTGATAGTAAAGGATTAAGCTACAAAGTGTATGTATTTCTACCCACAAATGGGCTAATCACTACTCACGGGATTAGGTTAGCTCACAAGTGCATGGGTTGTTACACACCATGGGTCACTCATGAGTCCTCCCACTTCCTATCAAGACATTCACAAGACCAAAGACTAAGTGATTTATTGATTAGATCACTAAACAAGGTTTAGAATAGTCAGAATTATTAAGAACACAAAACACCACTTTAAAATAAAAAGATAAACTACATTAATTCATACCAAGTTTCCATCATCACCCTAGCAACACCAACAGAAATCTAGCCTATCATGGTTGATACAACAAGCTCACAAGGTTGGGTTTGTGTACAAGACATCATGAAGGTTGTATGAAGATTTCTAAGGGATTTGGATGATTTTGGTGGTTTCTCTCTCTCTCTCTCAAGGTGTTTATGGAGTGATCCCAGGCTCCAAAGGACACCAAAGATCCTCAAAGAAGGCAGAAACACTCTAGAGAAGTGTGGAGTTTTGAGTGAGAAGGGATGCTTCAAAATGTGGGGTGGAGGCCTCTATTTATAGGCATTTCAGCTCCAGCACGCCCTTGACAACGTTCTGGCATGCCCCTGCTAGACAACGGGTACTGTTGCAGAGTCCTTAAATGCAGAATTGTCTATAGCAGGTTAAGCACGCTCATGCCAAATGGACTGGCATGCCCGTGCATGTTCAGAAACTCAACCGTCTTGTCAGCCTTGGTCGGTTTTTGCCTTGGTGAACACGCTGGAGTAAAGCACGACCGTGCCATACACCAAAGCACGCCCGTGCTCTTCTCTGTTGACTTGGAAATGTTGATTTGTTGACCCTGGAAGGTTGCACGGCCGTGCCATGTGTGGCAGGGCTTCAATGTCTTCAAATCTTTATCTGTTTTGTGCCGTTTTGTGCAATTTTCCACTTCTTTTCATCACTGGACCTCTGAACCTGCAATTATCAGCAAAGAAAGATAAATCCTGACAAAACAGAGATAAAAGTATGATTTTAGGTACAAAATGGGTGATAATTATAAGTGAAAACATATCAATTTCTTGGCACATCATAACCTGAGCAAAATTCTAAGGCTTCCTCTCCCACATAACATTCTGCAATGCAACCCAAGGGTCGATAATGATTTCGTACATACCCTTTGAGTGTTTTCATGTATCTCTTAAATGGGTACATCCACCTAAAATGAACCGGGCCACATAACCTTACTTCTCTAACTAAATGCACCATCAAGTGAATCATGACATCAAAAAAAAGAAGAAGGGAAATACTTCTCTAACAAACACGAAGTTAATACAATGTCAGTTTTCAACTTGCCTAGCTTACTAACATCAACAACTTTACTACACAAATTATTTAAAACATGACACAAGCTTATAATTGTTTTCCTAACTTTCTTGTGTAACACCCCATTGATTGCAAAAGGAAGAAGTTGTTGGATCAGTACATGACAGTCGTTAGACTTTAAACCATTCATCTTTGAAACATCATCAGACACGAGATTCTTGAAATTGGAACAATACCCATCAGGCACTTTTATGTTAGACAAGGTATGGTAAAATTTATGTTTCTCCGTGGTATTCAATGTGTAGCATGCAGGCGGAAGCAAAAGTCATTCCCTTTTTGTTGAGGTTGTAGTTCAGGCTTAATGCCCAACTCCTCAAGATCTTGTCGTGCATTTAACCCATCCTTCGTCTTGTGAGGCAAATTCAACAATGTCCCGTAAACACTCTCACACACATTTTTTTCTATGTGCATAACATCAAATTGATAACGAACAAGCAACTTCTTCCAATATTCAAGTTAAAAAAATAAATTTTTATGCCACAATGTAGCCCTCTCATCGATACTTTCTTTTTCCGTCTTTGGCGTCTTCTTCTTTAATGTTTCCATCTTTGATTTTCCTTATTTAACTTTGCCTTCTTTGACTTTTTCTTCTTTTGACTTTTCTTTCTTTGGCCTTTTCTTCTTACCCCATGTATTCTTAAACCCCTCCAAATAGTTGTAAATATCTTCACCTAATAATGGGTTTTTTATAGCATCGTTTTCTTGTAAATTGTTGAAATCTTTTTTCCTTTTACGAAAGGATGATTAATTAGGAGAAATCTTCTATGCCCGAGAAAGCATACTTTTTTGGACTTTGGCAACCATTGTTAATAAGTATTCTTTGAACATATTCTACAAGCATAATAACCTTTGGTAACACAGCCCGAAAGATTACCATATGCGGGAAAGTAATTTATAGTCCAAAGTAATATTGCCCTTAGATTGAAGTATTCTTTCTTGTAGGCATCATATGTCTGAACACTAGTTTCCCATAAGAGTTTAAGATCTTCAATCAATGGTGCCAAGGAGACATAAATATTGTTACCAGGTTGATTTAGCCCTGATGTCAATAGAGTCAACATCATGAATTTTCTTGACATGCACAAATGAGAAGGTATGCTTGGAACTTAATGATTTGTGAGGATTGATACTATCAACGGACAGCGCTAAATTAAGATTCTGATTCTCTTATTCGAATTCTTTCCACGTGTTGTCATCAAACTTCCAAGAGGGGGTATCGCGGGGATGAGTTAGCATGCCATTATTGGCCCTGCCTTGTGCATGCAATGTTAAGTCACGTGCAGTTTCGGGTGATGAAAACATTCTTCTAAATCTATGGATCGAGGAAAAGTAGCACAAAACTTTTGAAGGCACGGTTTTTGTGTTCTTCTTCGAACGAGATGTGCCATAAGTTGGACACTGAGAAGCATCCTTTTGTTCTTTCCAGAATATAACACAATCGTTTTCACATGCATGAATCTTTTCATATTGTAGACCTATTCCTTTTAGCAACTTATTGACCTCATATATCGAGCTAGGAATTGCATTGTTTGATAGTAAGATATCTTTTAGGACTGTCACACCCTCAAATTTCCACTGCAGGGTTTATACCGCGAGGCTCATGACGTACCAGGATCCCATAGCCATAAGTGTAACACCCCAACCGATGGCGGAAACATCGGGATGTCACGTATTGACGATTGTTCAGTAGCTCATGGTAAATAATAAATTTCATTAAAGGATTTAAATAAATTACATACAATTGTTCTAAGAATTTGTACATCAAAATGAAAAATACTAGCTAAACATCTTCAAGCATTAACTCTAATCTTCAAGCAAGCTACAACCTGAAACATGTTAAGTTGTAAAAATGGGGGGGGGGGGGGGGGTTAACTATAAATAGTTGGTGAGATTACATAGGTTTTTGAATATATTAGATAACAATAGTTTGTAGGTTTAGGATGAGTATGGCCATGGCTGATGGACTGGTTGGGTTGGGTGTGTATTGGGCTTAGGTGGTTTATAGGTTTGGGTTTAGTTGACCTTGGGTCTTTTGTTCATGGTTCCATTTTGCTCAAAAGTTTATAAAATTAAGTTTTATACACATTTTTTTTATAAACGACACTATTTATTATTATTATTATTATTATTATTATTATTATTATTATTATTATTATTATTATTATTATTATAAAAAGAGGGTTCAAATATTTAGTTTTGGTTTGTATTTATAAAAATTAATAACTTTGACATGTATAAAATTTATAGGAATGGAAAGTAATAATGTTATAAAATAAATGTGAATGGGACTTGGATGAATAAAAATAGGAATTTTATTAATTCAAAAATTAGGGAAAATTACAAAGTGATACAATAAGTCACATGAACGACTCTAAATGCCCAAACCACTTAGTTCGTTATTGTAAAACAAGTTTCATAGTTAACCAATCATTCAAATAGTTGCGAAAGCGAAATTAAAGAAAACAGTTAACCAAATAGTCTGCGCAAAACAACGTGCCCAAAACCAAAAGTAAATAATTAAGTATTTCAAAAATATTTAAGTGTTCATATCCCAATGACACTATATGATGCATGCCCTACACGTGCTCCGAAACTAGTGACCTGCAAAAGCATGTTATCGTGTGTCCGCCTAAAGTTTGTGAGTTTACAAAGTAAAGTAAACGAGTAAGTAAACGCATAGTTTTTTCCAAAACCACGTAACAACAAATAAAAGCGCAGGCCTCCCAGACCATGTAACAAGTAACAGCTAATTCACATGCCAGGGGTAGCTAACCCACTCATGGCAACTAACACTGGTAATACCGAACTGCTAAACAACGAGATCCCATAATAGTGAGCAAAGAGCCTTGCATCATTGCCCATCAACAATGATAATAAAAGTTAAGTTATAGTTCACACCCATGCTCCCAGCATGATGTAAGGTTTGTGAAACCTAATAGCGCTATAAACTAATAACCCGCTTGCCCACCCGGCAATTCATTCGGTATCTAGAAGGACTTCAACGATAGGGTTGGTTTAGTTCATTAAGGACATAAAGCATGAATTAGTAAGAACAGATTCACCTTGTGAACCTAGCACCCCGTAACACAGGATGTGTGAGTTGTCCTAAACTGGACTAGAAAAGTTAAGTAAGTTGTCTCCCCGAGACGCATGCTTTTGAGAAAAGAGTAGTGAAACTCACCTTAGGTTGCAAGCAAATAATCCAAACTCCACAAATAGGACGTACTACCGACTCCCTATTACATGTGTCACTAAGTGAGTATATGTGTAATATCATTACACCATATGACCTGTTTGTCCAAGACATTTAAAAGTTAAAAACCGTGTGAGTGACACCTAATGATTCTAAATGCACAAGTGTAACACCCCGACCGATGGCGGAATCATCGAGGTGCCACGTAGTGACGATTGTTCAATAGCTCATGGTACTAAAGTGTAAATTTGAATATATTGAATAAATAGTTTATTACATTGAAATGAAATACAAAAAATACAATGATTCTAAAGTATCAAGTCTAACTAAAACACAATGAAGTCAAAACTTAAATATGAATCCAAAAGCTTAAAGAAACGCCTCAAAATAACCTGAAACATGTACAAAATAATTTTGTCAACACATATAATGTATTGGAGAGCATACCCATTTGTTCAAAAAGTAATTCGCAATTTATGTGCTATGATATTTGTAATATGTAAAAGGGTCAAAATCAAGCCTCACATCGTACAACAAGTGTTCATACATCGTTCACTAAAAACCATAACAATGACCAAGGACTTAAATCGTTCACGTAAGTCAATCAAGGGATATAACTCATAGTACTACTCATTGTTAGGTGCGGCCCAAAGGTTAATGACTTTGACAAATTGTTCATACAATTCACACAAAACATATCAATGAGCACATTGCTTTATAAAGAATATACGTAAGTTTAGTAATAATGGTACATGATTCACCCCAAAAGAGTAAAACAGTAACATGGGGGTTAGATATACTCACAGTTTTGCTAAGCGCGATAAATCCAAACAAACCCGAACAAGATAACATTTGGGAATTCCAAAGAATTCGACCTATACGTATAAGGACACTAATGAGAGAAAAAAATGACTTAAAGATCTAAGGCATCTAGAATTTAAGGCATTAGGTTTGCTAAATCGATTTTGGGGAATTAGAGTTTTATGATAATTGGTATTAATATTAAGTTCATATAATCAAAATAATATGTGTAAATACGATTAAGGCCTATAAACATGATTAAGTAATACAAATATTTCAAATTGAATATTCAGATAAAATGTGTTTCGAATTATGAAGTCAAAATAATTTAATTATTCTAACTAAAAATGTAAATAAATACAATAATTATAAGGTTGTAAGAGGTGTTCCTAGAATTTTTTTTCCTTTCAATGATTTTAACCAATCCTGCTTTGCCATATCACTTTACTGATTTATTTCACTGAAACACCTTTTTGTAGGCAGCACTCCACTGATTCTTTTATTTTTTTATAATTTCATTAAACCTATTATTATTATTATTATTATTTCACACGGTTTGAAAGATTAAAATTAATTACCAAAACTATTTCAACCGTCCCACAACCTCACGGTCAGAATTCAATATGGAAACCGTTCAATCGAATTGAATGGCATTGATACCGTTCCACCAAACCGATCGAATTGAATGGCATTGATAAACATGGCAAACCGTGGGGTTAAAACAGACTTTTACCACCGTAGATACAAACAAACACACACGAAGATGACTCGTTGGACCCCCGAAGAAGAAATTGCCTTGGTGATCTGCTACAAAGACGCCTCGGACGACCTAGTTCTTCAACAACGTCACCTTTTGAGGGCCTCGGGCTCGGGCTCCCACCCGGAGGGTTTTTGGGAACGTGTACTGGCCGATTTCAACCGCTACGTTGGCATAAATGACCGGACAACCATCAGCCTACAGCGGAAGTGGACCGATCTCACCAATAAGTGTGATCGGTGGACCAACATGTACCAAAACACGTTGAGGGAGGAGCCAGGCATTGACCCGGAGTTGGCTATCGAGCTCACGCAGGTGGACTATGCGGCTGGATATGACAACAGCTTTGACCATGTCGAGGCATGGCAACTGTTGCGCCAACTCTAGGTTTTTTTTATTTCTTTTAATGTATTTTATTTTTTTAGTTTTTTATGTTTGTTATGAATTTTAGTTTTTTATGTTTATTTATCTTTAATGTTCCTATTATTTAAGTAAATTTTAAACAAACTGTTAAAATAAGGTAAAGATATTTATAAAAAACGGTAAAAATAATAAAAATAAAACAAATGTTTAAATACACAAAAAAGGTATAAATAAAAGTAAAAAATAAATCTGAGTCTGTTTCATTATCAGATATCTTACGACCTCCCCGTTCCTCCAATCGGATGCCCGAAACTTCAAATGTAGCGATAGTTACATCCTTTAAAACTCGAGTCTTTTCTCTTGTACGAATCCCAATGTCATTGTCGCATCGTGAGTTTGATTACCGTCCGGTTAGCTTCGTATCCTTTATCTGAGTCTGTTGCATGTTCAAATATCTTACGGCCATCCCGTTCCTCCAATCGGTTTCCCGAAACTTCAAATGTAGCGATAGTTACATCCTTTAAAATTCGAATCTTTTCTTTTGTACGAATCTCTATGTCATTCTCGCATCACGAGTCCGATTACCGTCTGGTCAGCTTCGTATCCTTTGTCTGAGTCTATTGCATGATATCATATCTTACGGCCTTCCCGTTCCTCCATTCGGATGCCCGAAACTTCAAATGTACCGATAGTTACGTCCTTTAAAACTCAAGTCTTTTCATGTGTATGAATCTCTATGTCATTGTCGCATCGTGAGTCCGATTACCATTCGTTCAGGTTGGTATCCGTTACCTGAGTCTGTTGCAAGATCAGATATCTTACGGCCTTCCCGTTCCTCAATTCGGATCCCCGAAACTTGAAATGTACCGATAGTTACGTCCTTTAAAACTCGAGCCTTTTCTTGTGTACGAAAATCTATATCATTCTTGCATCGTGAGTCTGATTACCATCCGGTCAGGTTCGTATCCTTTATCTGAGTCTATTGCATGATCAGATATCTTATGGCCTTCCCGTTCCTCCAATCGGATGCCCGAAACTTCAAATGTGCCGATAGTTACGTCCTTTAAAACTCGAGTCTTTTATTGTGTACGAAACTCTATGTCATTCTCGCATCGTGAATCCGATTACAGTCTGTTTTGGTTTTTATCCTTTAGCTGAGTCTGTTGCATGTTCAGATATCTTACGGCCTTCCCTTTCCTCCATTCGGATCCCCGAAACTTGAACTGTACCGATAGTTACGTCCTTTAAAACTCGAGTCTTTTCTTGTGTACGAATCTCTATATCATTCTTGCATCGTGAGTCTGATTACCATCCGGTCAGGTTGGTATCCTTTATCTGAGTATGTTGCATGATTAGATATCTTACGGCCTTCCCGTTCCTCCAATCGGATGCCCGAAACTTCAAATGTAGCGATAGTTACATCCTTTAAAACTCAAGTATTTTCTCTCGTACGAATCTCTATGTCATTGTCGCATCGTGAGTCTGATTACCATCAGGTCAGGTTCGTATCCTTTATCTGAGTCTGTTGCATGATCAGATTTCTTACAGCCTTCCCGTTCCTCTAGTCGGATGCCCGAAACTTCAAATGTACCGATAGTTACGTCCTTTAAAACTCGAGTCTTTTCTTGTGTACGAATCTCTATGTCATTGTCGCATCGTGAGTCCGATTACCATCCGGTTAGGTTGGTATCCTTTATCTGAGTCTATTGCGTGATCAAATATCTTACGGCCTTCCCGTTGGTCCAATCAGATGCCCGAAACTTCAAATGTAGCGATAGTTACATCCTTTAAAATTCGAGTCTTTTCTTGTGTACGAATCTCTATGTCATTCTCGCATCATGAGTCCGATTACCGTCCGGTCAGCTTCGTATCCTTTGTCTGAGTCTGTTGCATGATCTCATATCTTACGGCCTTCCCATTCCTCCATTCGGATTCCCGATACTTCAAATGTACCGATAGTTACGTCCTTTAAAACTTAAGTCTTTTCTTGTGTACGAATCTCTATGTGATTATCGCATCGTGAGTCCGATTACCATCCGGTTAGGTTGGTATCCTTTATCTGAGTATGTTGCATGATCAGATATCTTACGGCCTTCCCGTTGCTCCGATCGGATGCCTGAAAGTACAAACATAGCGATAGTTACATCCTTTAAAACTCGAGTATTTTCTCTTGTATGAATCTGTATGTAATTTTTGCATCATGAGTTTGATTACCATTTGGTCAGCTTCGTATCCTTTATCTGAGTCTGGTGCATGATCAGATATAATACAGCCTTCCCGTTCCTCCATTAGGGTGCCCAAAACTTCAAATGTGCCAATAGTTACGTCCTTTAAAACTCGAGTCTTTATTGTCTACGAAACTCTATGTCATTCTCGCATCGTGAGTCCGATTACCATCTAGTCAGGTTCGTATCCTTTATCTGAGTCTGTTTCATGTTCAGATATCTTACAGCCTTCCATTTCCTCCATTCAAATGCCCGAAACTTGAAATGTACCGATAGTTACGTCCTTTAAAACTCGAGTCCTTTCTTGTGTACGAATCTCTATATCATTCTTGCATCATGAGTCTGATTACCATCCGGTCAGGTTGGTATCCTTTATCTGAGTCTGTTTCATGATCAGATATCTTACGGCCTTCCCGTTCCTCCAATCGGATGCTCGAAACTTCAAATATAGCGATAGTTTCATCCTTTAAAATTCGAGTATTTTCTTGTGTACGAATCTCTATGTCATTCTCGCATCATGAGTCCGGGTACCGTCCGGTCAGCTTCATCTCCTTTGTCTGAGTCTGTTGCATGATATAATATCTTACGGCCTTCCTGTTCCTCCATTCGGATGCCCGAAACTTCAAATGTACCGATAATTACGTCCTTTAAAACTCGAGTCTTTTCTTGTTTACGAGTCACTATGTCATTGTCGCATCATGAGTCCGATTACCATCCGGTTAAGTTCGTATCCTTTATCTGAGCGTGTTGCAAGATCAGATATCTTACGGCCTTGTAGTTCCTCCATTCGGATGCCCGAAACTTCAAATGTACCGATAGTTACGTCATTAAAACTTGAGTCTTTTCTTGTGTATGAATCTCTATGTGATTATCGCATCGTGAGTCCGATTACCATCGGGTTAGGATGGTATCCTTTATCTGAGTCTGTTGCATGATCAGATATCTTACAGCCTTCTCGTTGCTCCAATCGGATGCCCGAAAGTTCAAATGTAGCGATAGTTACATCCTTTAAAACTCGAGTATTTTCTCTTGTACGAATCTCTATGTAATTTTTGCATCATGAGTTCGATTACCTTTCGGTCAGCTTCTTATCCTTTATCTGTGTCTGGGGCATGATCAGATATCATACAGCCTTCCCGTTCCTCCATTAGGGTGCCCGAAACTTTAAATGTGCCGATAGTTACGTCCTTTAAAACTCGAGTCTTTTATTGTGTACCAAACTCTCTGTCATTCTCGCATCGTGAGTCTGATTACCATCTGGTCAGGTTCGTATCCTTTATCTGAGTCTGTTGCATGTTCAGATATCTTACGGACTTCCCTTTCCTCCATTCGGTTGCCCGAAACATGAAATGTACCAATAGTTACGTCCTTTAAAACTCGAGTCTTTTCTTGTGTACGAATCTACATATCAAACTCGCATCGTGAGTCTAATTACCATCCGCTCAGGTTGGTATCCTTTATCTGAGTCTGTTGCATGATCAGATATCTTATGGCCTTCCCGTTCCTCCAATCGGATGCCCGAAACTTCAAATGTAGCGATAGTTTCATCCTTTAAAATTCGAGTCTTTTCTTGTGTACGAATCTCTATGTCATTCTCGCATCGTGAGTGCGATTACCGTCCGGTCAGCTTCGTATCCTTTGTCTGAGTCCATTGCATGATCTGATATCTTACGGCCTACCCGTTCCTGCATTCGGATGCCCGAAACTTCAAATGTACCGATAGTTACGTCCTTTAAAACTCAAGTCTTTTCTTGTGTACGAATCTCTATGTCATTGTCGTATCGTGAGTCCGTTTACCATCCGGTCAAGTTCGTATCCTTTATCTGAGCCTGTTGCATGATCGAGATATCATACGGCCTTTCCGTTCCTCTATTCGAATGCCCGAAACTTCAAATGTAGCGATAGTTACATCATTTTAAACTCGAGCCTTTTCTTGTGTACGAATCTCTATGTCGTTCTTGCATCGTAAGTCCGATGACCGTCCGGTCAGTTTTGTATCCTTTATCTGAGTCTGTTTCATGATCATATATCTTACGGCCATCCCGTTCCTCCAATCGGATGCCCGAAAACTCAAATGTAGAGATAGTTACATCCTTTAAAACTCGAGTATTTTCTCTTGTACGAATCTCTATGTCATTGTCGCATCGTGAGTCAGATTACCATCTGGTCAGGTTCGTATCCTTTATTGGAGTCTGTTGCATGATCAGATATCTTACGGCCTTCCCGTCCCTCCATTACTACGCCAAAATAGGGCTACGGTCACACTATTGCCAAAATCGCCCTGCCACACTTTTGATTAAATATGTGGCTAAAGGTCAATAATCACATTTGAAAACCTTCCAGCCTACTTTTAGCCACAAATCTTATTTATCCTTGTGACCATTGCATAACAGTTCAAAACTTTTTGCCACATCTGAAGAAAAAACTGTGACATTTTGCAGTCACATTAGAAAAATGTGGCCAAATGTGATCTACGGCCACATTATTTGTTTGATTTTTGATTCTTGTGGCTAAAAATACACTTTTTCGAAACATTTAGCCACACTTTGAGAAAAAATTGCGACATTTCCTAGCCACAATAGAAAAGTGTGGCCAAATGTAATCAACTGTCACAATAGTTTTTTAACAATGTGGCTAAAAGCTAAAACAAATGGCCACTTCTGAGGTTATGTGACCAAATGTTAGACAATAGTCACACTTAAATTACGAAATTTAATGTGGCTTTATATAAACATTTGTTACACCATCATCACTTCGTTTATTTCCATGTGACCATTTGATAACAAATGTCATAGGAAAATACGTCTGACTAAAGAATAGACAATAATCACACTTAAAATTACAAATTTTCGAGTGGCTTTAAATAACTATTAGCCACATCATCGTCACTTTGGTTTTTTTTTGTTTCATGTGACGGAATGATAGCAAGTGTCATGGATCAAAAATATTGTGTGACCAAATGTTAGACAATAGCCACACTTAAAATTATAAAGTTTCATGTGGCTTTACACACTTCAAGAAAAAATATTTTTTTATAAACTTTGACAAGTTAAGACCATTATTTATTTGGAGTAAATAATAATTATAAAACTATAAAATGTAAAAGATCATTACATCATTGTTTTAATTTTTATAAAATGTAAAACTTGATGGTCCAAACATATTCCAAATGTTTACAACAAATGTCGAAAACAAGTGTTAAATTATGTCTAAAACACAAAACTGATAGATGTTGAAATATAAACTGAAACAACCACACCGGCCTGTGAAAAACTCTTAGGACTTGACACCATAGTACAGGCACAATCAACCTCATGAATCAAGTGAAATAGTGAAGAAAACTCAAGCAATCAGTTTTGCTTTAACTGGTAGCAACATGCTAGCTGTCCAATATCACAAACAACCTGCAACAATCATGAACTTCGTCACAACATGTTTAACATACTTAATCTTGATTTAGGATAACTAGATTTGACATTTGAAGTTGCAGTATGTAATTTGTTTTAAATAAGGGATGCACTTATCACACATTAAAAAATTTAGAACATATGACCAGGACACTTGCAGCTTCACCCATTTGCCTAATGCAAGTAAAATGATCCACATCCTTCTTAGCAATAATACTGTAGTTACCTATTAATAAAAATAAAGACCTTTTAGTGGACAAATATTAACTAATGTCATACAAGAGAAAATTATCATTACTATAGTCATAATAATAATCACATCATTCAAGAAAATGAGCAACTGCATGTGTGGCTAAAGATGCATACATCATGTAGTGCAAGGTTTAATTGGCAACCTGTCATATTGTTTTGCAAGCCTCTTCAAGCAATGCATCTTAGTATGTTAATTAGCATCTGAATTAACATTATCTGCACATTTCTGTGCACAAGAGTAATTGACTTAATACAACAATCTCATTGTAATCAGATATATATAAAATACAATGCACTTGTAACTATTCCAAATGTAGTACAACTACAAACTATCTATTTAGAAACAACAATTAGAATGAATGATATAATTAGACCTCAAGAACAAGTATCCAATTATAAGGTGCATCATAATCAACTGGATTGCTCTTGAAAGCACAACTAAAAACTTGTTCAAGTTTTTTACTAAGTATACAAACTCAAGGACTCAAACACTAAGTCAAAAAATCAATCACTATATAAGCAACAAACACATACTTAAATGGAATAAAAACCATAATAATTACCTCTTTACAGCAAATTTGAGCATTCTTGCCTTGATCATCCTACACGCATGTTCATATTGAAATGACTTATTCTGAAATGTGCGCACAATTTAGAAGAAATGCCCAAGGTCGATAATGATGCATACCTGTATCGAGTTGACAAAAGCGGTTTGTTAAGAAGAAAGAAACACATTACGTCTTAGCGGTTATCGCCACCATTATGGTTTAAAAAAATGGAAGTGTCAACGGGGCTGCTCGGCGACAAGAGATGAACACTGCATATAAATCGATTCATGTGATATATCCTTAGATGTTGTATGAGTCCATGTGACAATGGGGCTGCTCTGTGTATAGTAAACTTTAATAAACATACATTTGATGTTGTGTGAGTGCATATAATATATCATTGAAGAAACTGTTAGGCACTAACCATAGACGGCTTCCACAAGGACAATCACAAGTAACCAACTTATCCAAATGTGTAGCAATTTCTGAAAAAACAAATTGTAACTGTTAACTAGTTAGAAAAAAAAAGGTTCAAATAAATAATAATAAACGCATATTACATATTTACATGATGTAAACTGACACATTGTAAAGGATCGATTTGCCTAAAAACAGTCAATATGATCATACAAGTCACTATTCCAGGTGCGAAAACCCTAGAACAGAACAAAATGATAATCAATGAATCAAAACACACGGATTAAGCTTTTTGTAGATGAAGAATTTTAGCTAAAACAGGATTATATGATCATACAAGTCACAGTTCCAGGTGCGGAAACCCTAGAACTGAACAAAATGATAATACGCAAATCACAACACGTAAAATACCTTTTCAATCAACATTTCATAGATAACTTGTTTCAAAATGTTCATACAAAGACCTTACAAGTTAATCTAAATCACTTTTACACAACCTTAATCTAGAGAGAAACCTGACCTCAACACACACACTATCAACAACTATTCTAACTACTAAAATGAGCCAAAACTATATATAGGACCTGCACGTTCGCCCATAGTTAAGGTACGAATGTGGACTTTGTCCACATTCGCCCTGTTCCTAAGTACGAACATGCATTATACTCTTGTCAGCTTCCACATTCGCCCACTTCAAGTCTTCCTTCGCCCACTAGATTATACCTTCGACCATCCAATACTCACCTTCGCCCTACCATATTCACATTTGCCCATCAAAAACACATCTAACATATGTTAAATCACAATCCAAATCATTAGTCGCATAAAGTGCATCTACAAACTCCCCCTCGACTATTGATTGGATTGCCTTCTAGCTTCATCCATCGCCTTATTCATTAACTTGAGTCTCAGCTGCTTCTTTTGTTCTTTCGTCATCTCAGGCTCAAGTTTTCTCTTTGTAGATCGCTTCGGCACATCAGCTATCTTCACCTTCTTTCCCAATTTAGTATCCAGGTTGCTACCAGAGTTGATATCATACGCAAAGCACACTCCGACAACTTGCTGATACTTCTTCGCTTGCGATGCATCATTGGGATCACTATATATCGGGTTATAGTAAATCATGATAATGTATTCGAATGTACAGTTAATGAGCCACATCGGGTCAAAAACGTGTATCTTCTTATACTTATCCTTCCCATCTCTCAACACAATCACAGCCTCTGCATTCCTCCAATCATAATACCAGAAGATAAAATCTTCACTGAAGTGTTGTTGTAATGGCATCAAAGGAATCTTCCTCATCACTTCAGGAGCTTTGTAAATCAAAGTTACCCGCTTCTTACCCGTTCTAGGATCAACATCCCTGTGAACTTTCCTCCTCGGGTATTGTGGCTTAAACATGTTCCATTTAGTTCTACTCTCCCAGACCAATCTATCAGCAAACCAACCCACAGCCGTGTTATTTACAGATGCACCAGTCATGGGAAATCTGCAAATGTCTCTGACCGCCCAGTACGGTAGAGTTAGTATGTCATGAAATCTGTAGAAGTACAGAATTTCTGATTCCCACTTAACTGCAATGCACTTCAGTCTTCCAAGATACTTCCAACCAAGAGCTCTGCCTTTGAACTCCTGGTTGTGATACCAATAGAATCCACCTTGAGCTTCTGGCTTAGGTCTTTTGTCGTCAGTTTCTTTCAACTTCCTTAACAACGTCTTTAAATCATCATTCTGATCAGACGGTTTCTGTTGATCTCCACCAAATACCTTCTCAACAAACTCCTCACTACGTTTCTCAGCTTTCTTTCTAGCTTCCCTTTGACGTAGTTCGATGAAGTCTGGGAATACTTCATCCTCATTATTCTCTCCGAAGTACTGAGGGTACTCTTCATGAGTAATATCCTCTATTTCAATCTCCTCCATCTTCGGTGTATGTTTATCATCAGAATGATTTCCAATATCCTTTTCAGGAATACTTGGAATCATTTGATCTGCCATAATCTCTTCCAATGTCTTTCCTACTCGCTGTGCTATACCTTCCAAAATCTCCTTAGCTACAGCGGCAGTGTAACACCCCGCCCCTCTCACCACCAATATTGTCCGCTTTGCCCATCCAGAGCTCACGGATTTGTTTTTGGGTGCCCAAGTGGAGACTTCCCAGGAGGTCACCCATCCTGGGAAGTCTCCACTTGGGCACCCAAAAACAAATCCGTGAGCTCTGGATGGGCAAAGCGGACAATATTGGTGGTGAGAGGGGCGGGGTGTTACAGATGGTATCAGAGCCACTCCTGTGCCGTTCGGGATGGTGGGTGCATACCTCATCAGGGACGATGAGACTCCAACGGGGGGTGAATGTGACACCCCAGGAAAAATCCCACATCGGCCGTGGCCAGGAGAGATCCTTGGTTCATAAGTAATGTCTTGCCTCTTAAATCACCAACGCGTTTTGGGGCTTAATGTTAGTGGATGAGAGGAGAACTCCACAGTTAAGCGTGCTCAGGTGGGAGAAATTCCAGGATGGGTGACCTCCTGGGAAGTCTCCACTTGGGCACCCAAAAACAAATCCGTGAGCTCTGGATGGGCAAAGCGGACAATATTGGTGGTGAGAGGGGCGGGGTGTTACAGATGGTATCAGAGCCACACCCCGCCCCTCTCACCACCAATATTGTCCGCTTTGCCCATCCAGAGCTCACGGATTTGTTTTTTGGTGCCCAAGTGGAGACTTCCCAGGAGGTCACCCATCCTGGAATTTCTCCCCACCAATATTGTCCGCTTTGCCCTCCCAGAGCTCACGGATTTGTTTTTGGGTGCCCCGGTGGAAACTTCCCATGAGGTCACCCATCCTGAAACTGCTCCCACCTGAGCACGCTTAACTGTGGAGTTCTCCTCTCATCCACTAACATTAAGCCCCAAAACGCGTTGGTGATTTAAGAGGCAAGACATTACTTATGAACCAAGGATCTCTCCTGGCCACGGTGGATGTGGGATTTTCCTGGGGTGTCACAAGCAGACACTTCTTCCTCTTCTAAATCAGGATCATTGTATTCTAGTTCAAACCTCATATATTCTGTTTGAAAGATTTCAGCAAACTTTCCTGTGAATTCAATCGTCCACTCTCTCTTCTCAAGCATTTCACGATAAACATTCTTTGCATCATCAGATAGAGATCTTACTTTCTCATTCCAGAATATACTCTCATCTGAATCTACATTCTCACCTGCTTTCTTCTTAGAGCTCGACTCTCCTCCATCATCATCACTATCATCATTATCATAATCATCATTTTTACTACCCGATCCCTCAGCATCATCATCCTTATCATCTTTATCAGATTCATCATCAGAACCTTCCTCTGATTCATCTTCTTCATCCTCTTCTTTATCTGATTCTTCAAAATCTACTTGTTCCTCTTCTCTCTCTTTATCCTCCACTCTCTCTTTTAACTTGGGAGCTTCACTATACAGTTTATCAAGTAGATCGCTCATCCGTTTGTTCTCTTTCTTCAATTCTTTGTTATCAACTTTCACAATCTTTATCATCCTTCGATTTCTGTTACATTTCTCTTCAAGTTCTTTCTTATCTTCTTCAAGTTGCTTCACTTTCTTCTCAATCTCATCCTGATTTGTCTTTGATGCAACCACAATCTGAAGCATCTTCTCCTCTTTTTGAACTTATTGATCTCAGCTTGTTGAGCAACGATCATCTTCATCATATCTTCCATCTTCTTGTTAACTTGTTTCATCACATCATCAGAAACAGTAACTTTAGATGCTTTGGAAGATTCAACCTCTTTAGCCTTCTCTTTTCCAGGCTTGTACATATTCAACACATTTTCTAAAGTAGTCTCAAAATCAGGTACTGGTACTACTTCAGGTTCTTTTGCCTTTTTCTGCTTCTTAGCAATAGGTGAAGATACCTTGGATGATGTACCAGCTTCAGGTACTTTCTTACCCTTCTGCAATAGTTCAATCTCTTTCTCTCTAAGCTTTTTCGTACTAACTTTCTTCGCCATTGACTTGTGCTTTGGCTTCTTTAACTTTACAACCACTGTCGATCCTTCAAAATCTCCAACATCTAGCCCCAAGTCACCTTCAACATCAATCGACTTTTTCTGCAATACTTCTTCAACAGTTTTATTGAGAGATTCAGACTCCCCAACCGCAGTGGCCTTGCGTTTGGTAGTCTTTACTAATTCTTCTTCAGAATCCCACTGCTCTTCCTCCTCAGTCTCCTCTGAATCAACTAAATCTTCATCTACCAAACTTGTACCTTTCTTTGCAGTTGTTTTCTTTCGTGCACCTTGTTTCTTAGATTCACCCTGATCAACCTTCGCTTTGCCCTTCCCTTTGGCTCCAGCATTTTTAACCTGCCTCTTCCTCTTAGTACTTGCATCAGCATGCACTAAAGGATCATCTGTATCTGAATCACTCTTATCATGCCTTGCTTTGTTCAATCTTGGGTCAGTGTAACCCGGATTAACTAAAGCTCCAAACAATCTTTTTATGTGGTGGTTTCTCATTGTCAGGCACACCCTTGTAACCTTTCATCCTCACAAGCGTTCTTATGTTCATGTGATCTTGACCCATCACCATTGTTGGATCTTTCCTCAAAGTGTATACTTGTGATCAAAGATCATCATCAGAAACCTTGGATACAAAATGAACTTCTTGGACTTCAGACCTTTCAACATCTCCAGCATATGGTCTAATATCATCCCGGCAATATTAAATGGTTTGTTAAGAGTCAACGCAACCATTGATGAACTCAAGCTCTTCCTCATTACGTTATACCCACTACTAACACATCCAAAGACATGGATAATGACATGTGCAAAGTACTTAAACTGCACACTCAGCTTTCCTTTATGAAGTGCACCATCAGTTATCGGTCCTTTGTACTTCATCCTTAGAAAACAAACCCTCTGTTCCGTCCAAGATAGAACTCTAGGATCAGTACTCTCTTCACACTTGATCTGGAGTGCCTCTCTGATATCATCTTCAGTAATAAACATCTCCATCCCCTGAATAACACTTCTGATAATCGTCTTGTCCTCCCAGAAATCATATCTCGCATTTTTTCAGAAATCTTCTACAATGTCTTTGTATATGATGGCTGGTGTGGCTATAGCATGGATAATTCGGCTTCTCTTCAGGAAATCAACAATTCGAGAAAACTCTGTGTTCTTTAATACGTCGCCAACAAATGCACAACAATTGTGCTGAGGTTCGAACGACCAAACTTTTGGAACATTCTCCTCTTCAGCTTCAGGAATTGGATCTTGAACTATCACATCTTCAACTGGAATTTCAACGTTCTCTTGTTGTTCAGCCATCTGTAAAAACACAAATCAGAAAAATGCGTCAAAACACAAAAACGACAAACTTAACAAAATTTAGGTTTTTAACAAAATTCCACTTTCGCCCGTTATACTTGGTACGAATGTGGGATTTTATGGTTCGAAGGTGTAAAATTAGGCCCGAATGTGGAAATCTTTGAGTTAAAACTCACATTCGTCCGTTCTGGTTTACCTTCGTCCCTTTGTTTCTACATTCGCCCGTTTATTAGGGTCGAATGTGAATCTGTGTAACCCAAAATTTAAAAAATTTTCACTGATGTGTTTTACCCTCTGATTTTGATTCACACTAGTCCTAACATGACCGACTAACCTTATTCATTAATCATCTTCAATTATCATTCAATCCTAATTGGTTTTCTAGAGGAATTAGGGTTTGAAACCCTCGAACAATCGATTAACAATAAAAAACAACGAATTAACCTAATTCCTTCTACACTCTCCCCCTAAAACTAATAAGGATTGAATCCTTGTCAAAAATTTGTATTAAAACAGTCCATAAGAGTCCAGAATAATCAAACTAGGGTTCGAAAATAAAAACCCCAATTTCAGTCTTGTTTCTTGTCCATTACCTGTGAAAATAGAGTTAAAATGATCAGCAAATAACAGAGAACAAGATTCTAGGATGAAAAGAAACAGGGCAACAAGTTCTTGCAACTTAGAAAATTTTTGAAAAATATCGGAATGGGGGTTCGAACCTGTGAAAGGCTTTATATAGATGCCACTTTCGCCCTGTTGCTTTGGACGAATGTGAAAGATTTTCACATTCGCCCCAAGTGAATGGCACGAACATGAAAATGAGACCCGAAGGTGAAAAGTTTAGTTTAAAACCCACCTTCGTCCAAAACAAACAGCACGAATGTGTAGAATTTTCCACATTCGACCCATCTAAGGGGCGAATGTGAGATGGAAAATTTTGAAAATTTTACCAAATCACGAAATCGAATCCCGTTCAACAATTTTCAACACGTTAAGTCTCAAACACTCATCATTTCAGTTTAGAATGATACAAAGCTCAGATGGTTTCATCAAATCTCAGAAATTGACCATTAAACACCGTCGGTTATCTAAAAATAAAGCAGAAATGCAAAACTTTTGGTTTTTCTGAAATTTATATCAAAACACACCTAAAATCTTTTTGAGTTTTGTATCTTTTTGACAATGAAACTAAAATGCATAAAGGTAAATAAAGAAATAAACATTTTGTGATGTCCGGCAAGAGGATCATATCAGTTTTATGAGAAATCTGACCACAACGTTGATCTATTTTGTTTTATATTATCATTAGAAACAGTATGTGACACGGCAACTGCTGATATTGTGGTCCACATAAGCTCACATGCAGACTATTACACAGTGCTTTAAAATGATACGATTTAGGTGTATTATACTAACACGTTGTGGTTCCCACACACACGACATACTCCCGTATCAAGAAATTGCACAAAGCTTCCTCGTAACGCGTGATTATGCTAGAGTTATCCGTTTAGTTACAAGATATATAGCACAGAGGTGTACAGGTCAGCAAACGAATGCAACAAAGTAACATGTGCATATATACCAGGTTGAGGCTGATATCAACTACTGATTTGCATCAGTAAATTGATACGATGTAATTATGATCTTTGATCAGTGATAACATGAAGTTCCTCAATTCAGTAACTTTTGGTTTTGGCATTTAAGCTCTTTTAGAAAATATTCTGATTAAACTAGGTCCGTAAATCAATACGACAAAAGTTTAACCAGAATATCCCGGATAACAATAACATAGCGACCCGAAACCTCAGATTTTGGCAATCCTATCAAACGAAATTACGGTACTAAGACCATATGCCCATGAGGTGTTCAGCCACGAACGAGTAGTTCGTTATGTTTGTATCACTAATGCACGCAGTTTGTAGTCTACGAAGCCTATCAGCACATCACACGTAATCAACACACGCCTCATATTACTTTACATATCTTTAGCCTGTGTCAGATCCCCACTGATGTACTATCATTTCCTCTTTTTATCCTGGAAATCATTTTTGGTTTTTCTATTTTTTTAATGTTTTTGGTTTTTCTGATAAAAGACTCCCCCTAAAATGTAAAACATATTTTTGGGTTTTTGAATTTTTCTGAAAAACTGTAAAAACTTTAAAGAAAAACTTTTTAAAACTAAAAAGCGATACACCGAGGTGATGATCAGTCCTGTTTTTCTTTTATATTGTTTACTTTTAAAAGATATTCAAAGCGGGATCTGTCAAAAGCTTTTGTGAACAAATCTGCACGTTGATAGTCAGTATGGATTTTGACCATATCTATCAATTCTTTAGCGTAACAATCACGGATAAAGTGATACTTGATCCGGATATGTTTAGCTTTAGAATGATTGCCCGTATCTTTAGTTAATGCGATCGCGGCTTCATTATCATAGTGTATAGGGGTTTTAAGAAATTGCAAACCGTAATCAACCATCTGCTGCTGAATCCAGAGCACTTGCGAACAGCAACTCGAGGCTGCAATGTACTCGGCTTCACAGGTAGACAGCGCGACCGAAGTCTGCTTCTTACATTGCCAGGTGACTAACCTGCTCCCTAAAAACTGGCATCCAGCTGTCGTGGATTTGTTGTCCTTGTCACAGCCGCCCCAATCTGCATCACTAAATGCGATAAAGTCAAAATTATCGTCATTAGGGTACCAAAGTCCTCTCGAGGGACAACCCTTCAGATATCTAAGGATACGCTTGACCGCTGTCAGATACAGTCATCAGTAGGATAAACATCTATCTCGGGGCCGGGGGAGGTCGGGCATGACCTCCCCCTTGAGAGCATTCAAAGCACAAACTCAAATCTTCAAATGAAAACCAACACATGAGATTGCTATTTGTAGTCCAACACACAAATCCACCTTCGCCCCTTGGTAAAGGTCGAATGTGGAATATTTCCACATTCGCCCCTTTGTTAAGGTCGAATGTGGAAGTTTTCCACATTCGCCCCTTGTATAGGGTCGAACCTGGCTTTGTGCTTTGGCCTATATTTTACAAATGCGTCAGATCCATAAAATGCCCTTATGGATCACCACAATCTCATGTAATACAATACTAAGACTCAACCCTAGTCTATTCGACAGTGACGTCCACAGAAAGTGCATCAACAATCTCCCCCTTGGACGTTGCTGGCGAATCCTAAACACACCTAGCATCTTCAGTCAGTTATTGTTGAAGTATTAGACACATTGTTACATCAACAATCTCCCCCTTGACTGATGCTTCACCAAGTTTCTCTGAGATCTCGTATGATAAATCAATCATGTTCTTGAGTAACTTCATCTATTCAACAGAATACAAGCCGTAGACGAGTTGATCAAGCAATCAAAAGTTTTTCTGCGGGAACTACCAATACTATTGAGGACTTGAAATGCTTCAGAAACTAAAGTTTTCGGCGGGGCCAACAATATCTATCAATAGCTCTTGAAATTCTTCAGGACTGTGATCTTGAAACTTTCGTTGAACCTACGTGCCACATGACTCCTACTAGGATACCTCATTACTTTCAGAACATTGAAATCTCAAACTTGATTTCCTTCTTCATAACAACTCTTTAGAACAAGTTCCTTCAAACATACTGGAACTGGGTTGACTGTTCTCATCATGCAGAATAAAAATATATTTGTTCTGGCCCATAATAGTCATTTGAATCTGATTATCATACTGTTGATTCTCATGACTACCCCACAATAAAACGTTTCATCATCATCAATTCTTCAATAATTTGGGTAAACCTCATCACCATTCTTCCGAAAATCTTCAAAAAAATGCCCCTAAAAATTCTACTTTCGCCCTGTAAACTTCACTTTCGCCCAAAATAGGGACCCGAATGTAGAATATGAATGATAAAGTCCACTGAGATTCCACATTCGCCCAGTAATAAGGTACGAATGTAGAAAATTTTCACTTTCGCCCTAAAAGTTCTACATTCGTCCATTTACACTCCACGTTCGTCCCTCAAATCCTACATTCGACCAGTAGAATTCCACATTCGCCCTCCCGTTTTTCTGTAAGGGGCGAATGTGCAGAAAAGACGTGTTCTTGTTCAATATTTTCTTCAAATCAGTCCATAATCACTCTAATTCTTCGAATTTGATGATGGAACTTGTTCAGAAAGGTGCGGAAATGAAAACCTAACCCTCGAATTCACAAAAACATGGAGAAATCACATGATTTCGGTTTCAATTAAGAATCTAGGGTTTCTAGGGTTTCAACCTTTCATTCAAAATCTGATTTTAACGTCTGAAAACAAGAAAACGAGCTGTGATTGATTCAAACGACTGTTAGATCGTTCAAATCGGTACCATGGCTCTGATACCAGTTGAGATGAAGAATTTTAGCTAAAACAGGATTATATGATCATACAAGTCACAATTCCAGGTGCGGAAACCCTAGAACTGAACAAAATGATAATACGCAAATCACAACACGTAAAATACCTTTTCAATCAACATTTCATAGATAACTTGTTTCAAATGTTCATACAAAGACCTTACAAGTTAATCTAAATCACTTTTACACAACCTTAATCTAGAGAGAAACCTGACCTCAACACACACACTATCAACAACTATTCTAACTACTAAAATGAGCCAAAACTATATATGGGACCTGCATGTTCGCCCATAGTTAAGGTACGAATGTGGACTTTGTCCACATTCGCCCTGTTCCTAAGTACGCACATGCATTATACTCTTGTCAGCTTCCACATTCGCCCACTTCAAGTCTTCCTTCGCCCACTAGATTATACCTTCGACCATCCAATACTCACCTTCGCCCTACCATATTCACATTCGCCCATCAAAAACACATCTAACATATGTTAAATCACAATCCAAATCATTAGTTGCATAAAGTGCATCTACACTTTTCAAATCTCATTTTCATAGATAACTTGTTGAAATATGATGATAATAACGTTTACAAGTTAACTTGGCCAACACTTCACTGACACACACTCTAGAGAGCTTTTCTCAGACCTAGACAATACACATTGACCAAAGTTAACATTCAAAACAAACTTCACATATATATACTTCTGCACTTTCGCCCCAAACATGAGTACGAATGTGGAATTCTTCCACATTCGACCTTCTTTCAAGCACGAACCAAGAACTTCTTCAGCACATTTCCACATTCACCCAAGTAACTCTACCTTCGACCATGTATTTCTACCTTCGACCTTTCTGAACTCCATCTTCGCCCCTACGATTATCAAAACGAACTTTGTATTTACAATTCGAAGCATTAGTCGCACAATGTGCATCAACAAACCCCCCCTCGACTATTGCTCGGATTGCCTTCGCGCTTCATCCATCTGCTTGTTCAACAACTTAATTCTCAATTGTTTCTTTTGATCTTTCGTCATTTCTGGTTCTAGTTTCCTCTTTGTTGAACGCTTAGGCACTTCAGCTACCTTCACCTGCTTACCAAGCTTCTTCTCAAGGTTGCTACCAGAGTTGATATCATAAGCAAAGCATACTCCAACAACTTGTTGATATTTCTTTGCTTGTGATGCATCATCGGGGTCACTGTAGATCGGGTTGTAGTACAACATGATGATATCTTCAAATGTACAGTTTATGAGCCACATCGGGTCAAAAACATGTATTTTCTTGTACGCATCCTTCCCATCTCTTAGCACAATCACCGCTTCAGCATTCCTCCAATCATAATACCAAACAATAAAGTCTTCACTGAAATGCTGTTGTATTGGCATTAGCGGTATTTTTCTCATCACCACAGGAGCTTTATAAAGCAACATCAGTCCCTTTCTACCCGTTTTTGGATCAATGTCTCTGTGAACTTTCCTTCTCGGGCACTAAAGCTTGAACATATCCCATTTCGTTCTACTCTCCCAGACAAGCTTATCAGCAAACCATCCGACTGCAGTGTTATTCACAGAAGCACCAGTCATCCTGAATCGACAAATATATCTCACCGCCCAGTACGATAGAGTAAGCAAATCATAGAATCTGTAAAAGTACAGAATTCCAGTCTCCCACTTCACTGCAATACACTTGAGACTTCTAAGATACTTCCAACCAAGTGCTCTGCCTTTGAACTTTTGGTTGTGATATCTATAGAATCCTCCTTGTGCTTCTGGTTTCGGTCTTTTATCATCCTTCTCTTTCAACTTCTGCAACAAAGTCTTCAGTTCATCACTTTGTTCAGATGATGGTTTCTGCTTGTCATCTCCAAACACATTCTTAACAAATTCTTCACTTTTCTGCTCAGCTTTCTTATTAGCTTCTCTCATATGTGTTTCGGTAAAGTCTGGGAATACTTCATTCTCATCAGTTTCTTTGAAGTATTGGGGATACTCTTCATGTGTAATATCTTCTGTTTCAATCTCCTCAGCCTCTGGTGTTTGCTTATCATCAGAATGATTACCAACATCCTTTTCAGGAATGTCTGGAATCATTTGATCCGTCATAATCTCTTCTAGTGTCTTACCAACCCGCTGCGCAATACCTTCTAGAATTTCTTTTGATACAGCAGCTTACACTTCACCATCCTCTAAATCAGGATCATTATACTCCAACTCATATCTCATATCTTCAGATTGAAATATATCAGCAAACTTTCCAGTAAACTCAATGGTCCACTCTCTTTTACTCAACATCTCCCTATACACATTCTTAGCATCATCTGATAACGCTCTCATCTTCTCTGTCCAGAATATGTTATCATCAGCATCTACATTCTCTCCTGCCTTCTTCGAGCTAGATTGACCAAAACTCCCCTTCTTGTTCTGTCTCTGTTCAAAAGTAAATTTGCTCGTATCATCATCATCATCACTACTACTACTTTCATCATCATCATTCTTTTTATCACCTGATTTCCCCTCAGCATCATCATCATCATCAGATCCATCATCTGATTCATCATCTCCTTCTTCATCATCAGAAGACTCTTCAAAATCAACTTGTTCTTCTTCTTTTTCTTTGTCTTCTTTTCCTTCTTTTAGTTTAGGAGCTTCACCGTATAGTTTATCAAGCAAATCACTCATTCTCTTGTTCTCTTTCTTCAACTCCTTATTTTCTTTTCTTACACTCTTTATCATCCTCCTGTTCCCGTTGCACTTCACATCAAGCTCGTTCTTTTCTTCTTCAACTTGTTTCAACTTCTTTTCAAGTTCATCTTGATTTGTCTTAGAAGCAACAACTATCTGCAACATCTTTTCTTCATTTTTCTTATACTTTTCTATTTGAGCTTGCTGAGCTGTCAACATCTTCATCATGTCTTCCAATTGTTTATTCACTTTCTTCATCACATCATCAGAAACAGTGACTTTAGATTTGGAAGATTCAGCAACAGGAGTTTTCTCCTTTTTAGGCTTCTTGAACATGTTTAAAACATTCTCTAAAGTAGATTCCAGATTCGGAACTACTTCAGGTTCTTTTGAAGACTTCTTTTGCATTTTGGCAGCTGGTGAGGAAACCTTAGAAGATGTGCCAGCATCAGGGACTTTCTTCCCTTTCGGTAACATCTCTACTTCTTTTTCTCGCAACTTTTTCGTGCTCTCTTTCGTGTCTCTCTTAGCCATTGACTTGTGTTTAGGCTTCTTCAAGTTCACAACTACCGTAGATCCATCAAAATCTGCAGTATCCAGCCCTAATTCACCTTCAAGATCAATAGGTTGTTTCTGTAATTGATCTCCAACTGCTTTGTTTAGTGATTCGGACTCTCCAACAGCAGTGGCCTTGCGTTTCTTCCTCAATAGCTCAGCATCAGAATCCCACTGTTCCTCCTCTTCTGTCTCTTCAGAATCGACAGAATCTTCATCAACCAAACAAGTACCTTTCTTAGCAGTACTCTTCTTTCTTGTCTTCTGCTTCATTGCAGGTTCAACTACATCAGCCTTTGCCTTGCCTTGCCCTTCCCTTTGGCTCCGGCATTCTTTACTTAGCGCTTTCTCTTTGTAGTTGCATTAGCATGCACAAGTGGATCATCATTATCTGAATCACTTTTATCATGTCTAGCCTTGTTCAACCATGGGTCAGTGTAACCCGAATTGATCAAATGACCAAACAGATTCTTGTGTGGTGGCTTCTCATCATTTGGAATACCCTTATATCCCTTCATCCTGACCAAAGTCCTGATATTCATATGATCTTGTCCCAACACCATCGTAGGATCCTTCTTCAACTTAGGATACTTGTGATCAAATATCATCATCAGAAATCTTGGATACATCATGAATTTCATTGACTTCAATCCCTTCAGCATTTCTAACATGTGATCTAGAATCATCCCAGCTATGGTAAATGGTTTGTTCAGTGTCAGTGCAACCATTAATGAACTCAGACTCTTCCTCATAACGTCATAACCTCCACTCACCATCCCGAATACATGAATAATAACGTGAGCGAAGTACTTGAACTGGACACTAAGCTTTCCTTTATGTAACCCTCCATCAGTGATCGGACCGTTATACTTCATACGTAGAAAGCACACTCTCTGTTCAGTCCATGATAAACACCTTGGATCTGTACAATCATCATCTTTAATCCTCAATGCTTCTCTGATGTCTTCTTCAGTTACCAAAGCAAACTCTCCCTGAATCTCACTTACTATGGCAGTCTTCCCTTCCCAGAAGTCATATCGAGCTTTACTCCAGAACTCTTCAACAATATCTTTGTAGATTATAGCAGGTGTAGCAATGGCATGAATTATCCTGCTTCTTCTGAGAAAGTCAATGATACCAGTAAACTCAGTGTTCTTCTGAACTTCTCCTACATATGCACAACAGTTGTGAGGAGGTTCGAACGGCCATGCCTGAACAACATTTTCTACTGGAGCTTCCTGTACCGGTACTTCTTGCACAGGAACTTCTTCCACTGGAATCTCTACATTTTCTGCTGGTTGTTCTGCCATCTGTATCACAAAATCAAGAAAAATACGTCAAAATACGTCAAAATAATCAAAAACAACAAACTTTGTAATTTTAAAGTTTATTGATTTCCACATTCGCCCTAAATGAAGTTCAAATGTAGAAAAATGAGGGTTTGAAGGTGTAAAAACAGGTTCGAATGTGAATGTGTCAGTTTGAAAGTAGAGTAAAATCCCACATTCGTCCAAACTGTTTCACTTTCGTCCATTATGTGTCACCTTCGACCAATTAATATCCATATTCGGCCCATTCGTTATGGTCGAATGTGGCTGTTTTTACCCAAAAATTCAAAGCTGTTTTCTGTGTTGATTTAAACTTTGTTTTTGATTTACATACCCTCTAAAGTGACCAATTAAGTTGCTTTAATCATCAATTGTGTTTATTATTCAGTTTTTATTGATTTTCAAGAAGAACTAGGGTTTGGCAATGTCATTCAAACAATTAACCGCTATTAACCGTTAAATTTCAATGTTTTAACCCTATTCCTTATATACTATCCCCCTAAAATCAATAAGGACTGAATCCTTATCAAAGAAACAAGTTAAAACAGTCCTCAGAAGCCCAGATTAAGAATTCTAGGGTTCGGGATTAAAAACCCCAATTCTGGCTTCAATCCTAGTCCATTACCTGTATAATTAGAGTTAAAAGGATGAATAGATGATCAGGAACAAGAATCACAGATAAAAGGAATCTAGGCAACAAGGTTTTACTAGTTTGAAAATTTTTGAAAAACTGTTCGAATGAGGGTTCGAACCTGGTAATGTGTTTATATAGCCATCTACATTCGACCGTTTCAAGTGGGCGAATGTGAGATATGTTCCACATTCGTCCCTAATTAAAGAGGCGAATGTAGAACAGTGGTTCGAATGTACATCATATACATGAAAACACCCACTTTCGTCCAATTAATTAGTACGAATGTAGACAAATTATCCACATTCGACCCAACTAATGGGCGAATGTAAAATGGAAAATATTGAAATTTTACCAAATCACGAAATCGAATCCCGTCCAAACATTTTTCAACACATTAAGCCTTAAACATGCATTATTTCAGTTTTAAATGATACAAAGCTCAGATTGGTTTATCAAATCTCAGAAAATGACCATCAAACACCGTCGGTTATCTAAAAATAACGCAGAAATGTAAAACTTTTGGGTTTTTTTTAAATTTATATTAAAACACACCTAAAATCCTTTTGAGTTTTGTAACATTTTGTAAAACAAAAATAACGCAGAAATGTTTTGTGATATCTGGTAAGAGGATCATATCAGTTTTTGAGAAACCTGGTCACAGCGTTGATCCGAATTATATTATCATTAGAAACAATGTGTGATCCGGCAACTGCTGATATTGTTGTCCACATAAGCTCACATGCAGACTGTTATGCAGTGCGTTAAAATGATACGATTAAGTGTATTATACTAACACGTTGTGGTTCCCACACACACGACATACTCCCGTATCAAGAAATTGCACAAAGCTTCCTCGTAACGTGTGATTATGCCAATGTTATCCATTTAGTTACAAGTTATATAGCACAGAGGTGTACAGGTCAGCAAACGAATGCAGCAAAGTGACATGTGCGTATATACCAGGTTGAGGCTGATATCAATTACTGATTTGCATCAGTAAATTGACACGATGCAATTAATGATCTTTGATCAATAATAAACATGAAGTTCCTCAATTCGGTAACTTTTATGTTTTGGCATTAAAGCTCATTTAGCAAATATTCTGATTGAAACTAGGTCCGTAAATTAATACGACAAAAGTTCAATCAGAATATCCCGGATAACAATAACATAACGACCCAAAACCTCAGATTTTGGCAACTCTATCAAATGAAATTACGGTACTAAGACCATATGCCCATGAGGTGTTCAGCCACAAACGAGTAGTTCATTATGTTTGTATCACTAATGCACGCAGTTATGAGTCTACGAAGCCTATCAACACATCACACGAAATCAACACACGCCTCATACTGCATTACATATCTTTAGCCTGTGTCAGATCCCTACTGATGTACTATCATTTCCTCTTTTTATCCTGGAAATCATTTTCGTTTTTCTATTTTTATGACTTTTTGAATTTTTCAATGTTTTTGGTTTTTCTGGATAAAGACTCCCCCTAAAATGTAAAACATATTTTTGGGTTTTTGAATTTTTCTGAAAAACTGTAAAACTTAAAGAAAATGTGAAAACTAAAAACGATAGACCGAGGTGATGATCAGTCTTGTTTCTCTTTTATACCGTTTACTTTTAAGAGATAATCGAATCTGGATTCATCAAAAGCTTTTGTGAAAAGATCCGCTCTCTGATAGTTAGTGTGGATTTTGACCATATTGATCAACTCTTTTGCATAGCAATCACGGATAAAGTGATACTTAATCCGGATATGCTTAGCTTTCGATTGATTGACCGTGTCTTTAGTTAATGCAATTGCGGCTTCGTTATCACAGTGAATAGGGGTTTTAAGAAATTGCAAACCGTAATCCACCATCTGTTGCTGAATCCAGAGAACTTGTGAGCAAAAACTCGAGGCTGCTACATACTCTACTTCGCAAGTAGAGAAGGCGACCGAAGTCTGCTTCTTACACTGCCAGGTCACGAGCCTGCTCCCTAAAAACTGACATCCAGCCATCGTGGATTTGCTGTCTTTGTCACAGCCGCCCCAATCTGCATCACTAAAAACGATAAAGTCAAAATTATCGTCATTAGGGTACCATAGTCCTTTCGACGGACAACCCTTCAGATATCTAAGGTTACGCTTGACCGCTGTCAGATGACTTTGTTTCGGCTTTGATTGGAAACGTGCGCAGAGGCATGTAGCGAACATTATGTCTGGCCTTGATGCAGTGAGATACATCAGAGATCCGACGATTGCTCTGTATGTAAATGGGTCTGTCAGCTCCCCCTTAACGTCAACACCAATCCCGTGATTAGGTTGTATTGGGGTGTCCATCGGCTTGGAATCTGCCATCTGGAATCGGCTCAAGACTTCAGACACGTATTTGGTTTGATGAATAAAGATCTCCGTTGGTCTTTGATCCACCTGCAAGCCGAGGAAAAACTGCATTTCTCCCATCGCACTCATCTCGAACTTTTCCTGCATTACACATTCAAATTCTCTGCAAAGAAGTTCGTTAGTTCAGCCAAAAATAATATCGTCTACATAAATCTGGACGAGAAGCAAATCATCTCCTGTTTTCTTGGTAAACAGTGTGCAGTCGACCAATCCGCATTTGAATCCATTGGACATGAGGTACGTGCTTAGCTCCTCGTACCATTGGCGTGGAGCCTGGTGCAACCCATACAGTGCTTTGTTTAGAACGTAAACCTTATCCCGGTTGATAGGATCGTCAAAGCCCGGAGGTTGACCGACGTAGACCTCTTCCTTGACCACACCGTAGAGAAATGTGCTTTTGACATCCATTTGGTACACCTAAAATTTCTTGTACGAGGCAAACCCTAGAAACATTTGGATAGCTTCTATGCGTGCCATAGGTGCATATATCTCGTTGTAGTCAATTCCTTCAACTTGATGAAATCCTTGCACTACTAATCTGGCTTTGTTTCTCACGATCACGCCTCTATCATCTTTCTTACACTTGAATACCCACTTGGTACCAATCTTCTTCCTATTTGGAGGTAAATCTGTAAGTGTCCAGACGCCCAACTTCTGAAATTGCAACAACTCCTCTTGCATCGCCTCAACCCAAGCATCATCCAAAAGAGTTTCTTTGTATGTCCGCGGCTCAACCTGCGAAACATAACATGCAAACGACCAATCATTCTGACAACCAGATTTTTGTATTTTTGCATATAAAGCTAAAGCACCAAAACTTTCTGGTAAATTGACACTGCGCAGCTGTCCTCTCGTCATAACACTTTTACCAGGGTCACCGATAACTTGTTCTAGCGGGTGAATACAATGAATCCGAGATTCCGGATGTTCAGGTACAATCACTCCCGTCTGAGTAGTCAAGTTCTCCACTGCATCCAGATCATGACCCGTGTTGGACGATGAAGCAACATTTGGATTTGGGTTCACTGGCGGTGCCTCTGTTGCATGATCAAGAATAGCTTCATCAAAATCTCCATCATCTTCCGATTCTGAAGGATCAAGTGTAGTTGAAGCTTCTTGAAAAATATCTTCTTCTGGTACAGGAGCATTGGTATCATTAGAAGCTGTTGGAAAAGTTACGGTGATCGGACGCACCAATGGTGAAGTTGCTGTGTTTTCACACTCGTAAAGTAATCTGATAACAGCCTCTTCAACCAAGCTATCTAGATTAAATGATTCAAAGAAATCTTTGTAATCAAACATCCAATCAGGACCATTCCCCTGCACATTTTGAGTATACCGTTGAACCTCAACATTTGCCCAATCCTCCACCTGTCGAGTTCTTTTGTTGAAAACCCGTTTAAGCGGGGTTGCATATCCAACAAAATAATCCTCTTCAGCTTTCGGACTAAATTTTTCTCCTGGATTCAACATCGTGCACGGAGCCCCAAAAGGTTCTAGATACTCCAAGTTCGGCTTTCGTTCGGTTCAACAAATCATAAGAGGTTTTGCCAAACTTTTTCACTGTTAAGACCCGATTTAGTGTATAATTTGCTGCGTAGATCGCTTCGTTCCAGAACATTACTAAAAGATTTGAGTCTGCGAGCATTGTCCTTGCCGCTTCTATGGGAGTCCTGTTTTTCCGTTCAGCGACACCGTTCTGTTGAGGGGTATACAGAGCAGAATATTCATGATGAATTCCTTTGTCTTCACAAAGAGCATCCATCTGTGCATTTTTGAACTCCGTCCCATTGTCACTCTGAATTCTCTTGATCTTTAGACCATAGACATTCTCCAATCTAGTGAACAAAACTTTCAGATTGTTAAACGTGTAACTTTTATGGTGCAAACACATCACCCATGAGAATCTTGAAAAATCGTCAGTAACCACTAAACAATAAAGCTCCCCAAGATGACTTTTACGTTTGACAGGTCTGAATAGGTCCATGTGCAACCGCTCAAGTGGCATCTCAACAGAGTTTACTTTCTTTAGTTTATGGGATTGTTTGTGTTGCTTGCCTTTCTTACAGCTCACGCACTTGTCGTTCAAATGGAAATGTTTGACATTTACACCTTCGATAGAAAAGATGTAACTTGGCCCTGATTCGTTTTCCTGAGGTGAATATGTCCCATTCTTCTATGCCACATGATTGATTCTTTTTCTGTAGCCTTCGATAGAAAACATGTAACTTGGCCCTGAGTCGTCATCGCCTTTGACATATCAAGAATATAGAGATTGTTGACTCTCGGTGCCTTCAACATTACCCACTCTTTTGGAATTTTAAAGCCCGGTTTGAGGATATAGCAAGATTTGTCCTCGAAATACACAGAAAATTGCTTGTCACAAATCTGACTGACACTTAACAGATTATAATCGATCTGCTTCACATAGGAAATCCTTTCGAAACTCACTATCCCGTTACTCACGCTTCCTTCCATCGTGATGTAACCTCCTTTGTTTCCATCAAATGCAACATACCCTCCATTAATATTCTTCACGTCGAACAACAATGCTAAATCACCTGTCATGTGGCCTGAAGCTCCACTGTCAACAATCCAAAGACTGCTAACAGGGCCAGCTGAAACTCCCTGCACACATCAAGTAAACAAGTTAGTTCTTTCGGGGGACCCAAGCCTGTGTGGTCTTGGGTCTTTGAATATCACCCTTCAAAGATTAATTTACATTAACATTTGATTTTGAATTAATTGAATTTTACTCATTCAAAACTTTCTCATCTTTTTCATTTGATTTTTAAGTAGAGGCTCCCGAAGAACCATTAGGTGTCCAAGACTGTTCCGAACGTTTCAGAATTCGAATCTGAGATTTTGAAGTCTCAGTCGATTGCTTAACATCGTTCTTAAAAGTAACTTTCTTGGTTACCTTTTCTGACTTAACAGAAACAGGTCCAACAGTTGATTTAACAATCGGTTTTGGTGGAACCTTATGTCTATCAACCATTGTGTTCACCATTGGTCTCTTCAAAGGTTTTTCCATAGCGATCCGGTTCCGACGATCATAATTGTATTGACGATTATCTCTCTTTTGGTAAAAATTGTTTTGATTATAAAATGGTGTTTGTTGAGGAACAAATCGTCTTTGAGAATAATAATGATTGTCAACCGGCTTTCTCATGGATTGCCTCATTTCAACCTCGTGCCTTTTGTGCCTCACGTACGGACAGTGAGCAAGTAAATGCCCTCTCTCCCCGCACTTGAAACATGCACGGTACTCTTCAAACACGTTTTGAGTATGCGGCTTAGCAAATGTATTGATGGGATATTGATCATCAACACATCTACGCCTTAAACTCTCAGGAGCTGGGTCCCTAGAGTAAGCTGGCTCAAGAAAACCGTTTGCTTTCTGCTTTGGTTTGATGAATTCAGTGACATGAACTTTTGGTTCTTTAGGAGTATCCAAATACAATTTCTTTAAATTTCTGGTGGTACTTCATTGGACCTATCATGTTTAGGAAACCATATGGTACTCTCTTGCCAGATTTTCTCAATTTTAGAGTAGTTTGCAAATTTGATTGGATATTCCTCGTCAGAGATAATCTTATCGGATCCTTCCATCCGATAAAATACTTTGACGGGTTTGTCACCTAAATCCTTCTTAACCTCTTTCTTTTCTGAATGTTTGACACGATGTGCGTTAGCCATCGGATGAGAATGCTGAGAAGGTGACACTGGTTCATTCGTGATAATGTGATTTTCCTTTGGAATATCACTCACGTTCTCAGTTTTCTCACTTTCAGTGTCAGAATCATCAGTTACAAAAGTAACTTCTTCATCATTCAAACCTAAAATCGGTCGTACATCGGAATTTGGATCTCCAACACTAGAAGTATTGGATTCATCTTCCGATGCAGAGTCAGATTTTACTGAGCTCTCCGGTGTCACTTGATGACAGTTGTGGTTTTCAAACAACACTGGAGATGGCACATAATTGTAATTTGTGGTTTGTGATGGTTCATCAATGATGTGGTCAACTACATATGCAATGTGCTTGTAGCTTTCAAGCTTTTTGTTGACCTTTTTTGCAAAGCACTTGAGGGTGGCCATTTCTAACTTAGTGTTTTCAAGTTCATCAATATAGCTATTAATTGCCAATTGTTTTAATGAAAGAGTTTTCATTAAGTCAGAAATGTCGTTTTTGTAACCATCAAGCACTTTGTTGAATGCTATAACTTCCTTGCGAGAAGATTGACAGTTAATTATAGCACTCTCAAGTTGTACCCTGAGTTGCTTATTCTCATCTGTCAATCTGTCACAAGTGCCACAATACTTATCACTGTGAATGTCAGTGGTAGATTCAGAACTTACCTGTTTTGGAGGATCTGTCATAGCCATGAGAGCGAAATGAGATTCTTTCCCAGCAAAGAACTTAGAATAATCGATTCTGGTAAAGGCATCATTCACTATACACGACTTCCTAGTCTTCAGAAAATCAGCTTCAGCCAGCAATTGATCAATGTCATCGTCTAAAGAATTCACACTGGCTTCTGAGTCTGATTCACTCTCCGAATCTGAATATACTGACTCACTTTCTTCAGGAATATCTGTGACTGAGTCAATGATGATTCCCGGATTCTTCTCTTCATACTGATCTTCAACCGAATTAGTCATCACATCATTCATCTCTTCAATTGATTCCTCAATCTCACTCTCAGTTTCTTCAACTTTCTCAACTATCACCGACTCCTCAATGTCAACCTGCTGAGCAACACAAGCTACATTCCAACCAGGTCTTATCCCTTCAACACTAATTTGAATATCAGTCCAGTCAAATCCCTCATCATTTTGAATCACCAAAGCTTGATTTTGATTATTATTCTGTGGTTGCTCATTTGGTGTAGTGATAGGAATGACAGTTCTGTTTGGGTTATTTGGTGTTTGAGTTTGATTTTGGTTGGGTGTGTTTGGTTGTTTATTGGGGTTGTTCTGAGAGGTGTTTTGTCGGTTTTGGTAATTTTTTTGATTTTGATAGTCGTTGTTGTTTTGATAAGAACCTTGATTTTGAGATTGACGGTTTTGATAACTTGAGCTGAATGGGTTTCTGTTACCTTGTTTTGCAGGCTGTGTACACTCTCTCTTGAAGTGACCTTTACCACCACATTTGAAGCAAGTGACTTTTTCTTTGTTAAAGCGATATGTGGTGTTTGGTGTTGTGGCCAAATCAGTTCTCCCGGTCTTTTCAATGAATTCAGTTGCTCACCTCATGATGCTTGTGAAAGCCCATTGTATATCGATAAGATCCATTTCTTCTTTATCGATTTGAGCATAGTCCTCATTGGTTAGATTGTTGTTACCAAATTGACTTGCTACTAAACCGTTGTACGAGGCAACCATTGCTGAAACTAAAGCAATGTGCGGTTGAGCAACTTCCACGGTGACATTATTCATGTTAGATGTCTCCAACACTACTGGTCTCTGATTAGTCTGATTCATCTGAGAGATGTATTGTTGTTGTTGAGGTTGTAGTTGTGGTTGGTTTGCAGAATAACATGCTGCTTGTTGCATTGGAGAAAATGGTGAAACGAAAGAATTTGGGTATGATTGTTGTGGTGGTGGTGTATATGATGGTGGTGTGTAAGATGAAGTTTGGGCTAGATAGTTAATTGGTTGTTTGGGTGGTTCCATAACACTTGAGACACAAGCTATATGAGGAGCAACTGTTCCTCCAAGACTTGAATTACCCACAGTAGATGATGTACTAGCATGGTACAATTCTGGGTTTTGAGGAATTTGTGACCTTTTTGCTTTCCTCTTCTCCTCAAGTTCTTTGTTTTCCAGCTTCTGGATAAACTCGTTGATGGTCCAGTACTTGTAAGCATCTTTCTCCTTAAGTACCTCAATGTGTTGATCCCAGTAAGGTGGTAAAGAATCAGCAAATTTATCCATCAAATCTGACATAGGAATCTGAATGTCATAACTTGACAATTCAGTTAACAAGTGACAATATCTGGGAGTCAACTCTTTCAGTGTTTCATTCCCAACATAGCTGATGTTCTCAAATTCTTTCCTCAGCTCTTCCATCCTTAGCCTTCTCGTCTTCTCGTTACCATCAGGATGATTCTTCAACATGTCCCATAGTTTTTTGAAAGTAGTGCACGATCCAAACTGATGTAGCAAATCATTGGTGATCGCTTGGGTTAGCTGAGAATACGCCTTCTTTTCCACAGCAAATTTCTTCTTCTCGTCATCAGTAAAACTCTCAAGAGGAATCTGTTCACCGTTATTCTCTCACACTGGTGCCACATATCCTTTTGCAATCATCTGCCACGCCTCCTTTCCTTCAAGTCCCATTCCCTCCAGATGAATCTTAAATTTCTTCTGCCATTGGTTGTACTCTTGCATCTCCATTAGCTTGGGTGGTCTGTTCCCGCTACCTGAAGACAAATCATTGATTAGAGTAGAAATAGCATTAGTAGTTTGAGTGTGTACCGTTGCGGCTGCTACACCCCAGTAATCTGCTGCTGGTTGTTGTGAAGATGATGCAACACTCTGAGGCATCGAACTCATCATTGCTAAGTAGTTAATTGGTTGCGAAGACTGAGTATTCGATTTCTGAGCAGCTACTGTCCACGGGTCCATGGTAACTTGTTGTTGTTGTGTTGTACCCGGCCTCGATGTAGTCGGAAATCCCCACATGTTGTTCTCGAAGTTGGAAATACGACACACTTGAAAATTTCACCAAACAGTTTCTACGTTCGCCCTTGTCTAAGAAAATATGAGTTCGAATGTGGCAAACCCTTCACTTCCGTCCTCTAAATGTGACCCGAATGTATAATACAACTGATGAAACCCACGTTCGACCTGAAGCTTTCACTTTCGTCCCTCTTCTTTTTCACTTTCGCCCTCACGACGAACCGAAGGTGGAACTTTTGACCAAAAAGTGTAAAAACAACACAACTCACTCCTAGGTTCGACCAAAAATGGCTACGTTCGACCACTAAAACTCCTTGGTTCGACCTAAAACCCACTTTCGACCCCTGAGCTCTCTAGGTTCGACCCATTCATGTTTAAAAAACGGTTATACTTTGAAAAAAGGTTATTTTGATCTGAAATTTTCAAAAGTTAATGAATTTTGATGATCTTAATCAGGTTATGATTCGGAAATGATTTGGAACAACTTTAATCCTTCGAATTGTTGATTTTATCCACGAACTCTTATCCAAATCCTTCAAATTGCATCAAAAACCATTGTTCAATGAAAACCGAGAAAATTTGATCAATTTTGGGTCCAAATCAGTTCAGAAACTATCAATTTGTTTTTGTATGATCTCTATTAGCTCTGTTACCACTTTGTAAAGGATCGATTTGCCTAAAAACAGTCAATATGATCATACAAGTTGTAGATGCATTATGTGCGACTAATGCTTCGGATTGTAATCATTAACATATGTTAAAGAATTTAGAAGGGCGAAGGTGAGTTAATATGGGGCAAAGGTAGAATGAAATGGACGAAGGTAGAAGATGGAATGAAGATTGTTCTGGTTCGTACCATAATGAAGGACGAATGTGGAAGAAGTCCACATTCGTACCATCAGAAGGGGCGAAAGTGCAGATACTATATATAGGTTAAGTTTGTTTTGGTTGTTAGAACTTTGGTCATTTGTGTTTGTTAAGGTCTGAGTTAAGCTTTCTAGGTTGTGTCATTGAAAGTGTGAGTAGATTAACTTGTAAAGGTTTATGTAAACAATATTTGAACAAGTTATCTATGAAAATGATGTTTGAAAAGCTTAATTGTGTGTTTTGATTCATTGATTATCATTTTGTTCTGTTCTAGGGTTTCCGCACCTGGAATAGTGCCTTGTATGATCAGATTTCCTGTTTATAGCTAAAAATCTTTATTTACACAAGTCACTATTCCAAGTGCGGAAACCCTAGAACAGAACAAAATGATAATCAATGAATTAAAACACACGGATTAAGCTTTTCAAATCTCATTTTCATAGATAACTTGTTGAAATATGATGATAATAACGTTTACAAGTTAGCTTGACCAACACTTCACTGACACACACTCTAGAGAGCTTTTCTCAGACCTAGACAATACACAATGACCAAAGTTAACATTCAAAACAAACTTCACATATATATACTTCTGCACTTTCGCCCCAAACATGAGTACGAATGTGGAATTCTTCCACATTCGACCTTCTTTCAAGCACGAACCAAGAACTTCTTCAGCACATTTCCACATTCGCCCAAGTAACTCTACCTTCGACCATGTATTTCTACCTTCGACCTTTCTGAACTCCATCTTCGCCCCTACGATTATCAAAACGAACTTTCTATTTACAATCCGAAGCATTAGTCGCACAATGTGCATCAACACACATGTAAAAGTGAAACAAAATCCAGAAACCAGTTAACAAGAATGTACAACTCACCTCAACAACCAATCCTTTTATAAAAACCCTTTATACAAGAAACTGGTGTCTAATAACTTGACATAGATGAAATTGCCCACGTGTAAGAAACGGAATTTATTGTAGTTTTTAAATGAAAGAAAAACCAAATCATGATTAGAAGTAGTGATGAGATCAAATTTCTCACAAGTCCACCAATTCGGGCGGCTCAATCTACTTTGGGGGCTAAACTAAAGTCTTAAATAGAGACCTATTGGTAAAAGAGCAGTTATTTTTCTTCTGATCCTAATAATGATTTACCAATATTTCACGGGTTAACACGAGCATTAACCGCAAGCAAACTCAATGTATTGAACTTACCATAATATACTCTTGATATAGGAATACTAAAGACTTGATTGACTACATAATTTTATATAAGAAAAGTATACGAAACATTAAAAAACAAAGCTCATAGTGCATACCAGCAAATTTAAGTATTCAAATGGTGTGGTTATGTGCATGAAAAAGGTCAAATGCATTTTAATATTCGAAAAAGAAAGTGAGACTGCTCACATATTTAACAGTCATTCCTTAAAAAAACTGGATGCAGCAATATATGCTAACCCTCTACATATAATATTATGAACTTATACTATGCCATTCATTGGCGTGACCTATGCCCAAAAAAAGATTAGCGCTACATATCAATAAACATAAAGTTGATGTTAGGTCGCAAGAACTAGCAGACGCAACTACAACCACCACCTGCGGTTGTCACGGTCGCAAGCACCACCGGATGCCGCTGCAACCACCACCAACCATCGCCAAGGATGTTACTCCATATATTGCCTTTTTACCACAAAACATCTCTAATATGTAAGAAAAATAGGGTGTGTGGTTTGACCAGCTTTCTTGAGCAGATCTGGTGGTCACCGGTGGGTGCTGAAAGATTGAAGCGGTGGTTGTCGAGGGTGGACTTGCCAGCTACGACTGTTAAGATTTAGGAAGAGATAGAACCACACTTTAGGAGGTGTGAGTTGGATGTGGCTGTATTCACCTGTTAGATATTGACTCGATAACATATATAAAAACTACTTAGTTGTTTATTTCATAGGTTGTAGAATACACCCACATCCAGATTTTGACTCGATAATAATATACAAAGATTCTTAGTAATTTATTTCATAGGTTTTCAGATATTCCTACAGCTTCGAACACAAATTGAGGGATCTGTTTTCTCAAAATTCAATCAATAGCTCAACAAGCTTTTAACAAACATAACATCAACAATTTTTTCACGAATACTAATAAGAAAAAACACTAGAAACTGATTCAATTCATCACTATAAACAAACTCGCATCCAAGAATAATATACAGATCTCTGATTGAGACAACAATCACGATAAAACTAGAGTCAGGATCGAAGCATTACTGCATTAGACTAACCTGAGTGGCTTTACCACTACAACCTCGTCGATTAAATTAGGGCTTGATTCTCTTTTAGCGCTTTAATTCCTCTTTCTGATGCCAAGCTAGTACGGTTTTTCCTCTTTTCCAAGATATCATAGGTTCTACCTTTTCACAATCTGAAAAAATAAAAATTACTCAATCACAACTGCGACATCAAAACAAAGTTAATAACGTAATGATTGTCTGATTGAATTGAAATGGGCAAAGAATAAATTTAGGACGCCAAAGAGAATCAGGGTTGGGGGAGGGGGTGAACTTGAACTCCAATTTGCAATTGTAGTATATGTTCACCAGGAAGTGTGAAAATAAAAAACTAGAATTGAAATCTGGATTGGTAATTTGGTAGGAATAATTTGAGAGGGAATATTTTGGTAAGATTTGAGTGCAAACGAAATTTCTGGAGGGAATGAAATTTTGGATTGAAAATAGTCTAATGGATTTAGGACCGCAAATGAACCGAACGAATACGAACAAGACCTTGTACGTATTCCTTTGTTAGGGAAATTATTGGTTCATGAACACTTACCGAACAATTTTTTTTGTCCGTGTTCGTTTGTTAAGGAAACACTCGTGTTCGTGTTCGTTTGTGTTTGTTTGTGAATTTTGTTCATGAATGCAAACGAACACAAACGGACATATATTAACTTTTAAATAAGATCGAATTCACATACAATAAGACATTAACTAGATCCACTCAAAGTATAACCTAATTATCCAAACATGTGGAGGGTGTCGGCGCTGAAATGTGGAAACATATACTGAGCAGTGAGCGTGGATAATAAAAGTAGGGTTATTGATATCATATAGCCATATATTTACCTCAAATAAATTATTATTTAGTCATTTATTTGGGTAAAATGAATAAAAATAAAAGAATATAAAAAAATTATAGAAATTAAAAACCTTATTAAACTATCGAACATAAACGAACAAGTTACCGAACGTTCACGGACATAAACGAACGAACGCGGCCTTTTTTCATGTTCGTTCGTTTAACTAAACGAACGAAGTGTTTTGTTCGTGTTCGTTCATTTATTAAATGAACGACACACACGAATTTCCCGCCGAACATTCATATCATATTCAATTGCAGATTTGTTGGTGAGTTTGTGGTGAAATTGTTTTTCTTTTTGAATGTGTTCATCCAGAGGCGAGCATGTCTTATGACTCCTAGTCACTAGATAACTTCTTAATTGCATGTCTTATAGCTCCTAATCACCAGTTGACTTTTCCTAATCACTAGTTATGATAATGTAACGGTAATTTAGCATTCTGAGACCCGATTTGACACCTAGGATCATGCTAGAAACCCCGTAACATGCCTAGTAACATAGTAACACGTGTTTGGACTTATTTGTGCGTTATTTGATCTATGTGTTAGACTCGTTGAACTTTAGCACGTGTTAAGTGCTGTTTGCATATTTTGAATGATACCTTATAAAAGATGAACACGTGGGATGTCGGGTCACCACTGGGATGTCGAGTCTTGTCTCACGTAGTCTGGTTGTCAGTCAAACGTATTTTCAAACGTATATTGGTCATGGACTGGACATTAGGGACTAATGAACACAACGGGTTATTAGTCTAACTTTGCACACACATCTTATGATAGGTCGCCACTAGTTGGGGCTATCATACACACATTGGTTTACTTGTTAACTGAAGACACAACCTAAGGTGAGTTCACGGCCCCTCTTTTATATGTTTTACTTTCGAGGGAGAAACATGCCACACCATTTAATAAATGCAACGTTTATATCATATATATGCAACACTTTTGGAATGCAACACTTTTGAAACACAACTATTTTGAATTGCAACTCTTTTGATTACTATACGATGAAACAAGGAAGTCCCTGGGGGAAACCATGAATGTGCTGGGCACAACGGGGGAAATGTGGATAGATCTATTGGGCTTGACAAGCCCCACCCGTCGGCTTGGAGCCGGGCAGGTGCATATTGTCTCTATTGTAGTAGTATAAGCAACTCAAACACGGGCAGCAACATAGGAAACGCTTGTCAGTAATGGTTTCAGCAACACAATCGTAGTAGTAAGGAAACACTGGTTAGGTTATTAAACACATTTCATGACACGGTATTTTGTGACGGAACTCGTAACTCATGGAAACTATTTGTAATCTTAAAACCTGTGAACTCACCAGCATTATATGTTGACGCGTTTTTGGCATGATTTCTCAGGTCGCTAAGGTAGCAGCATCTCAGGGCTTAGGCGCACGCGTCTGCACGGCGTCTAGTTTAGGTTTCATGGTTTTGTTGTCGGAAAAGTTTGGATACTTTTGGGTTTCATTTTGTAAAACAATGCTTCCGCTGTTATGTCAAAATGGTTTAAACTTGTGTTTTGAATTTACTTATGTATCATATAGTGTTGTTTATTGTGACCGTTGACATGGATCCTGGTGTGTCACACGCCTCGCGGTAGAACTCCGCTTGTGGAAATTTGAGGGTGTGACAGATTGGTATCAGAGCCAATGGTTACAGTGAACTAGGACTGCATGTAGAGTCTAAACTATAGCCGAGTCTCACACACTAGACGGTCACATACATTTGAGTCGTGTCTTTTGGTAAACATACTAACCTTGTCGGGGTGTCGGTATCCTTACCACACAGTGTCATATTATCTATCTCATTCTTGGTTATTCCTAGTTTCATTTTATCTTCTCCTTCGGGTTTGCAACCGAAAGAACTCGTTGTTGATCTTTTGAGTTGGCTGTTTCTTTCTAAGTTGTGGGTGTCGGCTGACTTGAGGTTCGAGCTCGGGGCACGCCTTGAGGACCATGTAGAGCAATTTATCATTTCGGGTGCACACGAAATCATAAGTTGAAATGCATGGAAGACTTGGTGGATCTCGGGTTGGGATTAATGGTCACATTTGGACCCGATCCTAGACTTTTCGTATCCTCTTGGTTTAGCATTAGCGATGGGTCTGACTGTATTGTTCTTGTTTCCGCAGAAGATGTCTGGAAATCGTGGTGAACAAAGTATTGGCGGGAGTCGTGAAAGCATCAACTTAACCCCAGAAGAGCTGAAGAATTTAATCCAGCAAAGCGTGACTGCTGCTCTTACTGCTCAACAGGCTGCTCAGTAAGGCGTCGGTGGGAATGTCGTTTGTCCTCCACCACCACCTCCTCTGGGCCAGCAGGTGTGTACTTTTAAGGTGTTCATGGAGTATGAGCCCCACATCTTTGGAGGGGCTGAAAAGAACAAAAGGAGACGAGAGAGCATCGAGGAGGAGGTGGCAACAGCCGAAGTGCATCAGCAAATAGTGAAGCTTGAAGCTTCAGGGTCATCATTTGGTCAGAAGCAAGAAGGATATGTCGGAAAGCACCCGGAGTGCATCATGTGTGGATACCATCATGTGGGGAGTTGCGATACGTTTCGTTGTAGTCAATGTCATCGTAATGGTCATCTTGCCAAGAATTGTCGGTCCAACCCTCAGCTGAAGCAATGCAAGAACAACGAGAATGGGTATACCGGGAAACTACCGAAGTGCAATCGCTGTGGGTTCAATCACTATGGTAGTTGTGAAGAATTCCGTGGCAAGCGTGGTAAGCGAATAGGTCATGTGGCTAAGGACTGCAGGGTCAACTCCCGATCGAAACAAACTCAGGCGGTGATTGCTGCTCCTACTCCTCGGAAAATTTAGGGGTGTTTTCATTGTGGTCAACCGGGGCATTTCAAGCGTGACTGCCATAAGCTAAAGCAGAATGATGATGCTCCTACCCCCTTGTGTGAGCGAGGGTGTTTTCTTTGTGGTCATTTGGAGCATCTTAAGAAGGATTGCCCAAAGCGGATTCAGAGTGGTGTTGAGGCAACTGGTGGTGACAGAGACAACGGAGGTGGCGATCGGAATGCTCGTGCGATTGTCTTGGGCTTGGGGGAGGCCCGTGAGGATCCAGACACTGTTACCGGTGTGTTTTTCCTTCCTATCTTTCGTTACAATTTGGTTTTACCTTTATGTACATCGTTGTGCATTTCGTATCTTCGGGTGTTTTGGTTTTGGTCAGTGCTTCTCATTCGTTGGGTCGATGAGGGTCCTTTGGGGATGCTACTTGGACGGTACCGGTGGGTCAGTTATACCGATCATAGTAGTCTCCAGTAGGCCTTCGATCGGGGGGTCTCTTGTTTTGTATTCACACTTGGGGAAGTGGTTTCCCCGACTGTTGGTATCACTTTTTGGTTCCCGACCTTCACTTCGTTGCATTTTGGGAAACATTGCTTGGGCATCCATTGAAGTCAGCCCTCTTTGTGTTGAAACCGAACGAATCTCGGGACGAGATTCCTTTTAACGTGGGGATGATGTGACGACCGGGAAAATTTTTTCTTTTTATCGCTTCACTCTCTTTGACTTCAGGAAATTTTCGGGACGAAAATTCTTTAAACGTGGGGATGATGTGACACCCGGAAAACTCCGGTTATTAACTTTTTGAAAAACTTAGTAAGTCTACCTTAGCGAGTCCTGCATACATTACACATGACAGGGTCAGTCGAGTCGAGTCATGCATCATTGGGGTTTAACACACACAAGTCTCGAGTCCCGGGAAATTGGTGAACGAGTGTGAACGTGTTTGTATTCATGAATTATGTGTTTATAATCATTATGTGATTTGTCGGTATGTGAATACGTGTTTTATGTGTTAAGATGATGACTACGCGTAATTGCATGATATTATAGGTGATTACGCATAATTGCATGATATTGTAGGTGATTAAACGTAATTGCATGCTGATAAGGGGTGATTACGCGTAATTGCATGCTGATAGGGGGTGATTACGCGTAATTGCATGCTGATAGGGGGTGATTAGCCCTAATCGCCTTTAGGTAGGCGATTAGGAGGTTTGGGTAGCCCTAATCGCCTATAGGGAAGGCGATTAGAGCCCTAATCGCCAATAGGGTAGGCGATTAGGAATCCTAATCGCCTGTAGCTGCCGCGTAATCGCCTGACGTGTTTTAAACGACTAGAAACGCCTATAAATACCACCCTTGACCTCTAAAACACCATTTGTGCAACCCTAGCCGTCCCATAACCTATCCCAACTCACAAACACCCTCTGGAACTCGTTTTTACATCAAAACACACATTTCCAAGCTTTACATATCATTTTCCCCTAAATCCAAGGTGTGTTCTTCATCCCCAAACCTTTATATGATTATGTTTTGTTCCCTAAAAGTCCAGACCTGATTTCTAAATGTTTTTGTCTTTGAAAATCCATTAAAAACCGTTTTAAACAAACCCAAACCATTATGCATGTTATATGTGTTATATGTGATTAAAGGTGGGATTTTTATGATTGAAACATGATTGTTCTTGTGTTGTTAAGGTGTTTATAGCTGTTATGAGTTAGTATGATGATGTCCTAGGAGTTTGGAGGTCCATGGTTGTGTATTGTTAATGTTTGGTATTTTGACCCATTTGAATGGTTTTGAATGATTAAGGATGTTATGAGGTGTATTGTTGATTATATGATGTTAGGGTTTGCTTTAGAATGATGCTAGAGCAGTAGGATACTATCGGACAACGTGGTTACGTGATGAAATCTGGATATTTGCTATTTAGGGCAAGTTCTTGCATGTTGATGTGATGTTTACATGTTAAGCTTACTATTTTGGGAAACGCTCGCATTCAGGACTGTTAGAATGATAATAACTTAGGGGTTTTGCTTGAAATGTGTTTGTTAATGTGTTATGATTGATATTGGGTGTTTGGACATGTTTCGGATCTGATTTGGAGGGTTAAACGCGCGAAAAAGACGGAACAGAACAGCATAGGCGATTAGGAATCCCCAATCGCCTATGCTGTAGGCGATTGGCCCCTAATCACGTACCCTATAGGCGATTAGGGAGCCTAATCACCTTCCCACCATGCAATTGTGATCCTAATCACTAGTTAACTTCTGATAGCATGTCTTATGACTCCTAATCACTAGATAACTTCTGAATAGCATGTCTTATGACTCCTAATCACTAGATAACTTCTGAATAGCATGTCTTATGACTCCTAATCACTAGATAACTTTTGAATAGCATGTCTTATGACTCCTAATCACTAGATAACTTCTGAATTGCATATCTTATTTGCTATCTGATCAGATGTTTGAAATAGATTTTTCAACCAACAGTGGATAGAATGAAACAGTGGTTGTTTTATCTGATCAGTGGTTTAAAAACAGATTTTTCAACCAAAAGTGTTATTTTTTAAGTAAAATTTGATTTTCTGAAAACATTTTAATGTTTTTATTGAAAACATTTTTGTTGTTTTAATCCATGTTTAACATTCCAATTCGAGAGATCAGATTTGTGAAGGTAGATGTGTCTAAAGCTTTTGTCAACACATCTGCCAACTGATCCTCTGTTGGAACATGGTGCAGAGTAATCAAACCTTTTTCATATCTATCTCTGACAAAATGATGTCTGATGTCTATGTGCTTTGTGGTTGAATGAGAGACTGGATTCTTGATGATATTTTCAGCAGCTTGACTATCCAACATGAGTGGAGTCCTTAGTGCAGTTATCCCAAAATCCAGCAGTTGATTTTGAAGCCACATTAGTTGGGCTGTACAGCTTGCAGCAGCAATATATTCAGCTTCAGCTGTTGAAGTTGAAACAGCTGCTTGCTTTTTGCTTTGCCATGAAACTAAGGCATTCCCTAGGAACTGGCACCCTCCAGATGTGGACTTCCTTGTGGTGTGGCAGCCAGCAAAGTCACTGTCTGAATAACCTGAAAGTTCAATGTTTCCATTAGCAGGATACCAGATACCAAGTGTGGGAGAACCTTTTAGGAATCTGAATATCCTTTTCACAGCAATAAGGTTTGACTTTCTAGGTGAAGCCTGGGATCTTGCACAAACACAGGTTGCAAACATAATGTCTGGCCTGGATGCTGTTAAGTACAATAAAGACCCAATCATGCATCTGTAGTGTGTTTGATCAACCAGTTCATCCTTGTCATCATCAGTGAGTGGCTTGACTGTGCTCATGGGTGTACTACATGGTTTAGAGTCATTCATCTCGAATTTGGTTAACAAATTTTTCACATATTTATTTTGATGAATGAATGTGCCATTTTGCAGTTGCTTCACTTGGAGACCAAGGAAGCACTGAAGTTCACCCATAGTACTCATTTCAAACTCTGCTGTCATGAGTTCCCTAAACTCCTCACACATTTTGTTACATGTGGATCCAAAAATGATATCATCCACATATATTTGAACAATCATTAAATCTTTCCCTTTCCATTTTAAAATTAAGGTTTTATCAATTTTACCTCTTGTGAAACCAATGGATAAGAGAAAGGTGGAGAGAGTTTCATACCAAGCTCTTGGTGCTTGTTTTAGTCAATACAATGCTTTATTTAGCTTGTAGACATACTCAGGATGGAATGTGTCTTCAAAACCAGGTGGTTGACATACATAGACCTCCTCCTGAATTTTGCCATATAGGAAGGCACATTTGATGTCCATCTGATACACCTTGATGTTGTGGTTGACAACAAAGGCTAGGAACAGTCTGATAGCTTCTAACCTTGCTACAGGGGCAAAGGTTTCATCATAGTCTATCCCTTCTTCTTGTCTGAAGCCTTGAACCACTAGCCTGGCCTTATTCTTGACAACTATACCCCTTTCATCAGTTTTGTTTTTGAAGACCCACTTTGTGCCAATTGGACAAACATCCTTAGGCAGTGGTACAAGTTCCCATACTTGTTGTCTTTTGAACTGAAGGAGCTCTTCTTGCAAGGCTTCCACCCAACTATTGTCTTTCAGTGCCTCTTGGTACTTGACTGGTTGTGTGAGGGAAAGAAAGCCTGCAAAAAGACAGATATTTGAGGATTGGCTCCTTGTGAGCACACCTTCTCTGATGTTGCCAATGATTTGATCTGGTGGATGAGCTCTTAGGTAGATTAGATCTCCCTGATATGGTATGATGGCATTTTGAGCTGAAGGACAGAGGTTTGGTGACTCTGTTGACATAACATCCGTTTGCACTTTTGTAGTGTCAACAAATGTTTGGAATGGAGGTGGAGGAATGGGTCCAAGTGGTGTAAAATTGGACTAACTTTTGTCAACAGATGATTGACTTTTGTCAACAGATGATTGAGCAGTGGATGCAATGGGTGAATCAGTGGTTTGGGGATAGGACTGGCCAACAGTGGCTGACTCAGCTGTGACAGAGTTTTGACAGTTGTTTTGAACTACTGCTTCCTCTGATACAGGATTGACTTTATAGTGATCTGGAATCACAACATCCATTCTGTAGTCTTGTTGTGGAGATTGTGGAATACTTGCACTGTTAGTTTTGACAGTAATATCTTCAAATTTGAATTTATCCAAATCAAATAACTCAGCAGGGTTTGCTGGGATTTTTAAAGATGAAAGTTCATTGAACTTCACATTCAGAGTTTCTTCTATTGTCTTGGTCCTTGTGTTAAACACTTTATAGGCCTTGGCAGTAGAAGAATACCCCAGAAAATATCCACAATCTACTTTGGCTGCAAATTTTGAAATGGAATCTTTAAGATTTAAAATGTAACATGGGCAGCCAAAGACTTTGAAAAATGAGATCAGTGGTTTGATTTTGAACAAAATTTCATAAGCAGTCTTTTGATGTCTTGGGTTGATTAAAACTCTGTTTTGAACATAGCAAGCAGTGTTTACAGCTTCTGCCCAGAAGGACAGTGGCAAACCAGAATATGCTAGCATTGTTCTTGCAGCCTCAATGAGAGTTCTATTCTTTCTCTCAACCACCCCATTTTGCTCTGGTGTTCTTGGGATACTGTACTGCCTTACAATCCCTTTTGACACACAGAAATCATCCAACTCCTTATTTTTAAACTCTGTTCCATTGTCACTTCTAAAGACTTTTACTGGCAAGTCATATTGTTTTTCAACTTTGGTGACAAAGTCCTTCAAAATACCTGCAGTCTCATCCTTAGAATGTAAAAAGCAAGTCCATGTAAACCTAGAAAAATCATCAACTATGACAAGACAAAATCTCTTTCTTCTTAGACTCATGATTTTAACTGGGCCAAACAAGTCCATGTGCAACAATTGTAAACACTGACTAGTTTTGGACTCATCAATTGATTTGTAAGAGCTTTTATGTTGTTTTCCTTTTAGGCAGGAAAGACAATGCTCATCACATTTGAATTCTTTTGATGGCAAACCTCTGACAAGGTTTTATTTGGAGAGAGAGTTGATAGTTTGAAGGTTGGTGTGACCAAGTCTCCTATGCCATAATTCAGTCTCTTTGGTAGAGGCAGCATAGAACAGACAGACATTTGCCATAGGGTTATCCTTCAACATATCAACTACATACACATTGCCACTTCTATGAGAAACAAGTTGTGCTTTACTCTCAGCAATGATGGTGTTAATCTTTTCAACCGCTTCTGGTCCAACAATCTTACATGTTTTCTTAGTGAAGAATGACCCATATCCCTTGTCACTCATTTGTGATACACTAAGTAGATTAAATGTTAGATTGTTTATAAGATTAACATTTTCAAACTTAAGCCTCCCTGCTTGGACAGTTCCAGAACCCAACACTTTACCTTTAGAATCATTACCAAAGGATATATCACCCCCTCCATGTGCAAGAAAGTCCAGATGAAGGGCTCTACATCCTGTCATGTGCCTGGAGCCTCCACTATCTACATACCATAAACTATCTAAGCAAGCAGAAGCTCCCTGCACATCAGTAAAGAGTTTAGTTTTGGTGAGTGTCCAAAGCCAAATTGGCTTTGGATGGGTTCTTAGATGTCTCAGCCTTAAGTTGAGGAGAATGATCAGTGGTTTGAAGTAGCTTTTGGACTAGGTTCAACAGCTGTAGTTGACCATTTGCCAGTGCTTGTATGTCAACACTTGGTCCAACAGATGTTTGATCCAGACACTGTTACCGGTGTGTTTTTCCTTCCTATCTTTCGTTACAATTTGGTTTTACCTTTATGTACATCGTTGTGCATTTCGTATCTTCGGGTGTTTTGGTTTTGGTCAGTGCTTCTCATTCGTTGGGTCGATGAGGGTCCTTTGGGGATGCTACTTGGACGGTACCGGTGGGTCAGTTATACCGATCATAGTAGTCTCCAGTAGGCCTTCGATCGGGGGGTCTCTTGTTTTGTATTCACACTTGGGGAAGTGGTTTCCCCGACTGTTGGTATCACTTTTTGGTTCCCGACCTTCACTTCGTTGCATTTTGGGAAACATTGCTTGGGCATCCATTGAAGTCAGCACTCTTTGTGTTGAAACCGAACGAATCTCGGGACGAGATTCCTTTTAACGTGGGGATGATGTGACGACCGGGAAAATTTTTTCTTTTTATCGCTTCACTCTCTTTGACTTCAGGAAATTTTCGGGACGAAAATTCTTTAAACGTGGGGATGATGTGACACCCGGAAAACTCCGGTTATTAACTTTTTGAAAAACTTAGTAAGTCTACCTTAGCGAGTCCTGCATACATTACACATGACAGGGTCAGTCGAGTCGAGTCATGCATCATTGGGGTTTAACACACACAAGTCTCGAGTCCCGGGAAATTGGTGAACGAGTGTGAACGTGTTTGTATTCATGAATTATGTGTTTATAATCATTATGTGATTTGTCGGTATGTGAATACGTGTTTTATGTGTTAAGATGATGACTACGCGTAATTGCATGATATTATAGGTGATTACGCATAATTGCATGATATTGTAGGTGATTAAATGTAATTGCATGCTGATAAGGGGTGATTACGCGTAATTGCATGCTGATAGGGGGTGATTACGCGTAATTGCATGCTGATAGGGGGTGATTAGCCCTAATCGCCTTTAGGTAGGCGATTAGGAGGTTTGGGTAGCCCTAATCGCCTATAGGGAAGGCGATTAGAGCCCTAATCGCCAATAGGGTAGGCGATTAGGAATCCTAATCGCCTGTAGCTGCCGCGTAATCGCCTGACGTGTTTTAAACGACTAGAAACGCCTATAAATACCACCCTTGACCTCTAAAACACCATTTGTGCAACCCTAGCCGTCCCATAACCTATCCCAACTCACAAACACCCTCTGGAACTCGTTTTTACATCAAAACACACATTTCCAAGCTTTACATATCATTTTCCCCTAAATCCAAGGTGTGTTCTTCATCCCCAAACCTTTATATGATTATGTTTTGTTCCCTAAAAGTCCAGACCTGATTTCTAAATGTTTTTGTCTTTGAAAATCCATTAAAAACCGTTTTAAACAAACCCAAACCATTATGCATGTTATATGTGTTATATGTGATTAAAGGTGGGATTTTTATGATTGAAACATGATTGTTCTTGTGTTGTTAAGGTGTTTATAGCTGTTATGAGTTAGTATGATGATGTCCTAGGAGTTTGGAGGTCCATGGTTGTGTATTGTTAATGTTTGGTATTTTGACCCATTTGAATGGTTTTGAATGATTAAGGATGTTATGAGGTGTATTGTTGATTATATGATGTTAGGGCTTGCTTTAGAATGATGCTAGAGCAGTAGGATACTATCGGACAACGTGGTTACGTGATGAAATCTGGATATTTGCTATTTAGGGCAAGTTCTTGCATGTTGATGCGATGTTTACATGTTAAGCTTACTATTTTGGGAAACGCTCGCATTCAGGACTGTTAAAATGATAATAACTTAGGGGTTTTGCTTGAAATGTGTTTGTTAATGTGTTATGATTGATATTGGGTGTTTGCACATGTTTCGGATCTGATTTGGAGGGTTAAACGCGTGAAAAAGACGGAACAGAACAGCATAGGCGATTAGGAATCCCCAATCGCCTATGCTGTAGGCGATTGGCCCCTAATCACGTACCCTATAGGCGATTAGGGAGCCTAATCACCTTCCCACCATGCAATTGTGATCCTAATCACTAGTTAACTTCTGATAGCATGTCTTATGACTCCTAATCACTAGATAACTTCTGAATAGCATGTCTTATGACTCCTAATCACTAGATAACTTCTGAATAGCATGTCTTATGACTCCTAATCACTAGATAACTTTTGAATAGCATGTCTTATGACTCCTAATCACTAGATAACTTCTGAATTGCATATCTTATTTGCTATCTGATCAGATGTTTGAAATAGATTTTTCAACCAACAGTGGATAGAATGAAACAGTGGTTGTTTTATCTGATCAGTGGTTTAAAAACAGATTTTTCAACCAAAAGTGTTATTTTTTAAGTAAAATTTGATTTTCTGAAAACATTTTAATGTTTTTATTGAAAACATTTTTGTTGTTTTAATCCATGTTTAACATTCCAATTCGAGAGATCAGATTTGTGAAGGTAGATGTGTCTAAAGCTTTTGTCAACACATCTGCCAACTGATCCTCTGTTGGAACATGGTGCAGAGTAATCAAACCTTTTTCATATCTATCTCTGACAAAATGATGTCTGATGTCTATGTGCTTTGTGGTTGAATGAGAGACTGGATTCTTGATGATATTTTCAGCAGCTTGACTATCCAACATGAGTGGAGTCCTTAGTGCAGTTATCCCAAAATCCAGCAGTTGATTTTGAAGCCACATTAGTTGGGCTGTACAGCTTGCAGCAGCAATATATTCAGCTTCAGCTGTTGAAGTTGAAACAGCTGCTTGCTTTTTGCTTTGCCATGAAACTAAGGCATTCCCTAGGAACTGGCACCCTCCAGATGTGGACTTCCTTGTGGTGTGGCAGCCAGCAAAGTCACTGTCTGAATAACCTGAAAGTTCAATGTTTCCATTAGCAGGATACCAGATACCAAGTGTGGGAGAACCTTTTAGGAATCTGAATATCCTTTTCACAGCAATAAGGTTTGACTTTCTAGGTGAAGCCTGGGATCTTGCACAAACACAGGTTGCAAACATAATGTCTGGCCTGGATGCTGTTAAGTACAATAAAGACCCAATCATGCATCTGTAGTGTGTTTGATCAACCAGTTCATCCTTGTCATCATCAGTGAGTGGCTTGACTGTGCTCATGGGTGTACTACATGGTTTAGAGTCATTCATCTCGAATTTGGTTAACAAATTTTTCACATATTTATTTTGATGAATGAATGTGCCATTTTGCAGTTGCTTCACTTGGAGACCAAGGAAGCACTGAAGTTCACCCATAGTACTCATTTCAAACTCTGCTGTCATGAGTTCCCTAAACTCCTCACACATTTTGTTACATGTGGATCCAAAAATGATATCATCCACATATATTTGAACAATCATTAAATCTTTCCCTTTCCATTTTAAAATTAAGGTTTTATCAATTTTACCTCTTGTGAAACCAATGGATAAGAGAAAGGTGGAGAGAGTTTCATACCAAGCTCTTGGTGCTTGTTTTAGTCAATACAATGCTTTATTTAGCTTGTAGACATACTCAGGATGGAATGTGTCTTCAAAACCAGGTGGTTGACATACATAGACCTCCTCCTGAATTTTGCCATATAGGAAGGCACATTTGATGTCCATCTGATACACCTTGATGTTGTGGTTGACAACAAAGGCTAAGAACAGTCTGATAGCTTCTAACCTTGCTACAGGGGCAAAGGTTTCATCATAGTCTATCCCTTCTTCTTGTCTGAAGCCTTGAACCACTAGCCTGGCCTTATTCTTGACAACTATACCCCTTTCATCAGTTTTGTTTTTGAAGACCCACTTTGTGCCAATTGGACAAACATCCTTAGGCAGTGGTACAAGTTCCCATACTTGTTGTCTTTTGAACTGAAGGAACTCTTCTTGCAAGGCTTCCACCCAACTATTGTCTTTCAGTGCCTCTTGGTACTTGACTGGTTGTGTGAGGGAAAGAAAGCCTGCAAAAAGACAGATATTTGAGGATTGGCTCCTTGTGAGCACACCTTCTCTGATGTTGCCAATGATTTGATCTGGTGGATGAGCTCTTAGGTAGATTAGATCTCCCTGATATGGTATGATGGCATTTTGAGCTGAAGGACAGAGGTTTGGTGACTCTGTTGACATAACATCCGTTTGCACTTTTGTAGTGTCAACAAATGTTTGGAATGGAGGTGGAGGAATGGGTCCAAGTGGTGTAAAATTGGACTGACTTTTGTCAACAGATGATTGACTTTTGTCAACAGATGATTGAGCAGTGGATGCAATGGGTGAATCAGTGGTTTGGGGATAGGACTGGCCAACAGTGGCTGACTCAGCTGTGACAGAGTTTTGACAGTTGTTTTGAACTACTGCTTCCTCTGATACAGGATTGACTTTATAGTGATCTGGAATCACAACATCCATTCTGTAGTCTTGTTGTGGAGATTGTGGAATACTTGCACTGTTAGTTTTGACAGTAATATCTTCAAATTTGAATTTATCCAAATCAAATAACTCAGCAGGGTTTGCTGGGATTTTTAAAGATGAAAGTTCATTGAACTTCACATTCAGAGTTTCTTCTATTGTCTTGGTCCTTGTGTTAAACACTTTATAGGCCTTGGCAGTAGAAGAATACCCCAGAAAATATCCACAATCACATTCAGAGTTTCTTCAACATATCAACTACATACACATTGCCACTTCTATGAGAAACAAGTTGTGCTTTACTCTCAGCAATGATGGTGTTAATCTTTTCAACCGCTTCTGGTCCAACAATCTTACATGTTTTCTTAGTGAAGAATGACCCATATCCCTTGTCACTCATTTGTGATACACTAAGTAGATTAAATTTTAGATTGTTTATAAGATTAACATTTTCAAACTTAAGCCTCCCTGCTTGGACAGTTCCAGAACCCAACACTTTACCTTTAGAATCATTACCAAAGGATATATCACCCCCTCCATGTGCAAGAAAGTCCAGATGAAGGGCTCTACATCCTGTCATGTGCCTGGAGCCTCCACTATCTACATACCATAAACTATCTAAGCAAGCAGAAGCTCCCTGCACATCAGTAAAGAGTTTAGTTTTGGTGAGTGTCCAAAGCCAAATTGGCTTTGGATGGGTTCTTAGATGTCTCAGCCTTAAGTTGAGGAGAATGATCAGTGGTTTGAAGTAGCTTTTGGACTAGGTTCAACAGCTGTAGTTGACCATTTGCCAGTGCTTGTATGTCAACACTTGGTCCAACAGATGTTTGATCACTTCCTGTCAGATGTTGAAAACCATGAGGATGTCTGTTCACTTTTGGTTTTGAAGGCCTTTTGGGCTCTTCATAAACATGTGGCAGACGATGACAAGTTGGTTGTCCATATCCTCTTGGTAGTCTTGTAGCTGGTGGAACATCTGTTACCTGAACATCTCTGGGAGCAGAGTTTTTGTTCAGACCTTTGGTAACAACTGTTTGAACTGGTTCAAAAGTTTGTTTGGGTTTTCCTTTTGGAGTACTCACCACTTGACATTCAAGAGTTTTACCCTTGTACTCTTTTATCTTTTCATCAAAATTTTTGAGATACAGGCACTCTTTTGTTTTGTGATTCTTTTTCTTACAGATTGAACATTCATTGGTTTTAGAATCATTTAAACTTGTTGCTTTGTTGATGTCATATGCTTTTAGAAGAAAACAGTTTTTGGTGACATGATTCTTCTTTTCACAAAAATCACAAAACAAGTTATCTTTGGCTTTCCCTTTTCCTTTCTTCTTTTCAACAGATGTTTGATCATCTGTTGGAAGATCTCTCAAAGGGATAACTTTGGCCTGTGGTGCCTTTTTACCATCAGGGATTTTGAAGGTCATTGGTTGAAAATTTTCAAGGACATCACACTCATCTGACCATGATGGTTTGAATTGATATTTTTCAATTTCATCAAATGAGGGTGTACCTTCCAACTTTTCAAGAATGATGTTCTTGCCATTGGGTTCAGTAACCTTGATTTCTTGACCTTTTGAATTGGTTGGAATGATTTCAACCAACTGTGGTTCCTTTTTGTCAGTGGTTTGTGAACTCTGAGCAGTGGTTTCTTGAAAACCAAAGCCAAATTTCACATGACTTTTAGATTGTTGGTTGACAATCATCTCAAAACCTTTTGATGATTCCACCCATTTCTGACATTCAACTTGGGTGGACTCAAGCTCTTTTTTACAACTATGATATTTGGTTATCATAGTCTGAAGCTGGTCTTTGGTTATGCTTGCTTCATGTTTTAAACTGCTGATTTCAGATTCTTTTTCGGTTATTTTTGATTTTAACTCTTTAGTGAGTTTTTCAAACTGAATTTCATCTTCCAAAATTTTCTTTCTAAAGTTTTCATTCACCTCTTTTATCTTAGCAAATGCTACAATACATTTGTCTGAGCACAAGTCATTTAAGATTTGAGGAGATACCTTAGCAGCAGCCATCAAGGCACAGTTACACTGGCAATCACAATCATCACTACCCCAGGGGTCTGAGAGATTCACAACCTCTACTTCAGATTCTTCAGCTGAAACAACTTCATCAACAACACCATTAATCACATTTTCAGACATAGACACCACTCCCTCAGAATCAGTCTCTTCAACAATTGTTTCTAGTGCCATAAAGCAAAAATTATTTTCAGAATTGGCAACTAAAGCAATGTTATCATCTGTTATCTCATCTGGTAGACTACTCCAATCAACAAAGCCTTGAGTAAAGAAACTCTGTTGACCTTGCTGACTGGTCTCTGCAGGAGCAGAGGATGGAGCAGCAGTCATTGGCACTTGTGCCTGAGTAACAGGTGTTTGGACATAGTGATACTGAGGAACAGTGGTTTGAACATAGTGCACAGGAACAGTGGTTTGGGTCTGTGCAAAGTGAGCAGTGTTTTGCACATTTGGTACAAGGGTGTTTTGGGAAACATGATAAGTGTTGGTTTGAGGCCTTTGGTTTGGATAGGTGATCATAGGGGTACCATTTTGACTCCTACATTCCCTAGCAAAGTGACCCATTCTATGACACTTGTAACACTTGATCTTTGATTTATCCAACCCCACTTTTGACCCACCATGTAAACATGGGTACCTTCTGCCAGTTTTCTTATAGAAGTTATTGGTTCTAATACTGAGCAGGGCAACCTAATGCAAGATGTCCATTTCTTCTAAGTCCAAAGGGTCAATGTATTGAAGGTCATTGTACACAAAAGATGAATTATCAGATGCCTGGATATCACCACTAGCTGCAAAAGCATAGTTGGTAGATGAGTAAGAATCATTGTTAAAACCAGTGGTTATATCAATGTAGTGATCATAACCCTGATCCTTACTACTTCCAGAACCCTCCTCTTGGCCCAAAAGTGCTGTATTCCCAAATACATAGTCATCAGACACTTTTCCAGAGTCGCGGAGCTTCTTTTTCTGGTTAAGCTCTCTCTCATAAGTCAAGAGCTTACCATGAAGCTGGGTCAGAGTCAGGTCTTTAAATCCGATAGAGTTTCTCATGACTATAGCTATAGTGTCCCATTTGTCCTGAAGTGATCTAAGGAACCTATGATTCAAGGTTGAATTAGGATAAGTTAGAGCAACCAGTTTTAGTTCACTAATCAGACAATTAAACCTTTCAAACTATTGTGTTAATGACTCTCCCTTTATGTGACTAAACGTTTCATATTGTTGGTTAAGTATTTCACGGTTGTTTTCAATCACATCTTCAGTCCCCCCGAACTGCTCTTTAAGAGCATCCCATAACTCTTTAGCACTATTGCAGTGCAATAGTCCAGTATAAATATCATTCGGTAGCGCCATGGCTACTATGCTAAAAGCCTTGGCATCTAACTTGATTTTTTGAAAATCTTGCTCTGAGTAGTTCTCAACACTCTTTGGTACTTGGATCTTTGGACCCTCGGCACTCGGTACCATTGGAACATGTGGTCCAAATACTACCGATTTCCAGCACCCTGTGTTCTGTTGTGCTAACACATGAGCCACCCGACGTTGCCAGATGTTGTACTCTGATCTGACAAGCATTGGAGGCTTGTTGCTAGTGCCAGTGTTGTGTGGATCTTGATTAAGTGAAGTCATTCTCTGATTTTTCGAAAACAAAATCTGTTTACTAACGGTTGAAATAAAAATAAACTATTACTCTGTTTTCAATCCGACAAACAAACGATATCAATAATTGTTATCTGGTCTGTTTATATTAAATTGATTGGTTAGATCGAATTTAATTGACCAAGCTCTGATACCAATTGTTAGGATCTGAGTTTGTTTGTTTTGATTGTTTAGACAAATATGAAATAAGTGAAGTGAGATATAAATGGGAAGTGCAGCGGAATGATAAACTATAAATCAAAACAAGAGAATAATTGTTTTTAATCGAATGCTTTCATTAAGTTGAAAGATTACAATCGTACAATAAACTCCCCCTCAGCTTGATCACTCAGAGAATGTTTGTCTTAAGAGAATGACGAGTGATGATTAGAACAGTACATTCACTGTTCTATTTATAGACTAAACTAAACCTCTGATGATCACTGCTGACGTCACCTAAGACAGTGACCTCTAACTGACTAACAACTTTAAACATCTGCTGACTATAACTACTGTTATATTGAAAACATTGTTAATACAAAACACTGTAAAGGAAAGCTCTGATGGTCTCTATCATCTGTTGAACCAAAGTGCTGTTGGTTCAACAGATCTTTGTTCTTCAGTACTTGATCAGCAGTTGTCTTTATCAGTTGTTTGGTGTAGCAGTTGTTAGGGTCAACAGTCTTTTGGGGAAAGCTTCTTGTATCAACTGTTTTATTCAAAGGATCAAAGGATAGAATATTTTGGCTTTCTAATCATCTGTTCTTCTCCAGGTCAGCAGACCAAACATGAGGTGTATTGTTGATTATATGATGTTAGGGTTTGATTTAGGATGATGCTAGAGCAGTAGGATACTATCGGACAACGTTGTTACATGATGAAATCTGGATATTTGCTATTTATGGCAAGTTCTTGCATGTTGATGTGATGGTTACATGTTAAGCTTACTATTTTGGCAAACACTCGCATTCGGGACTGTTAGAATGATGATAACTTAGGGGTTTTTCTTGAAATATGTTTGTTAATGTGTTATGATCGATTTTGGGTGTTTACACATGTTTCGGATCTGATTTGGAGGGTTAAACGTGTGAAAAAGACAGAACAGAACAGCATAGGCGATTAGGAATCCCCAATCGCCTATGCTGTAGGCGATTGGCCCTTAGTCACATGCTCTATAGGCGATTAGGGAGCCTAATCGCCTTCCCACCATGCAATTCTGATCCTAATCACTAGTTAACTTCTGATAGCATGTCTTACGTCTCCTAATCACTAGTTAACTTCTGATAGCTTGTCTTATAACCCCTAATCACTAGCTAACTTCTGGATAGCATGTCTCATGACTCCTAATCACTAGCTAACTTCTGAATAGCATGTCTTATGACTCCTAATCACTAGATTACTTCTGAATTGTATGTCTTATAGCTCCTAATCACCAGTTGACTTTTCCTAATCACCAGTTGACTTTTCCTAATCACTAGTTATGATAATGTAACGGTAAGTTAGCATTCCGAGACCCGATTTGACACCTAGGAGCATGCTAGAAACCCCGTAACATGCCTAGTAACATAGTAACACGTGTTTGGACTTATTTGTGCGTTATTTGATCTATGTGTTAGACTCGTTGAACTTTAGCACGTGTTAAGTGCTGTTTGCATATTTTGAATGATACCTTGTAAAAGATGAACACGTGGGATGTCGAGTTTTGTCTCACGTAGTCTGGTTGTCAGTCAAACGAATTTTCAAACGTATATTGGTCATGGACTGGACATTAGGGACTAATGAACCCAACGGGTTATTAGTCTAACTTTGCACACACATCTTATGATAGGTCGCTACTAGTTGGGGCTATCATACACACATTGGTTTACTTGTTAACTGAAGATGCAACCTAAGGTGAGTTCACGGCCCCACTTTTATATGTTTTACTTTCGGGGGAGAAACATGCCACACGATTTAATAAATGCAACGTTTATATCATATATATGCAACACTTTTGGAATGCAACACTTTTGAAACACAACTCTTTTGAATTGCAACTCTTTTGATTACTATACGATGAAACAAGGAAGTCCCTGGGGGAAACCATGAATGTGCTGGGCACAACGGGGGAAATGTGGATAGATCTATTGGGCTTGACAAGCCCCACCCGTCGGCTTGGAGTCGGGCGGGTGCATATTGTCTCTATTGTAGTAGTATAAGCAATTCAAACACGGGCAGCAACACAGGAAACGCTTGTCAGTAATGGTTATAGCAACACAATCGTAGTAGTAAGGAAACGCTGGTTAGGTTATTAAACACATTTCATGACACGGTATTTTGTGACGGAACTCGTAACTCATGGAAACTATTTGTAAACTTAAAACCTGTGAACTCACCAGCATTATATGTTGACGCGTTTTTGGCATGATTTCTCAGGTCGCTAAGGTAGCAGCATCTCAGGGCTTAGGCGCACGCGTCTGCACGACGTCTAGTTTATGTTTCATGGTTTTGTTGTCGGACAAGTTTGGATACTTTTGGGTTTCATTTTGTAAAACAATGCTTCCGCTGTTATGTCAAAATGGTTTAAACTTGTGTTTTGAATTTATTTATGTCTCATATAGTGTTGTTTATTGTGACCGTTGACTTGGATCCTGGTGTGTCACACGCCTCGCGGTAGAACTCCGCTTGTGGAAATTTGAGGGTGTGACACGTTCCTCCAATCGGATGCTCGAAAACTCAAATGTAAAGATAGTTAAATCCTTTAAAACTCGAGTATTTTCTCTTATACGAATCTCTATGTCATTGTCGCATCGTGAGTCTGTTTACCATCTGGTCAGGTTCGTATACTTTATCTGAGTCTGTTCATGATCAGATATCTTACAGCCTTCCCGTTCCTCCATTCAGATGCTCAAAACTTCAAAGGTACCTGTGATACCCCGCAAATTCAGGTTCTCACTTTAACTAAACTCTAGTTACGTTCTTTGCATTATACTTAACTAGGGTTAGCTAGATAGGACACACGTTGCATTGTTGTGAGTTAATAACTGAATACATGATTAGTGAACCTCGGACGGTGGTGAATAATGAAGTATAATAATAATGAGTAAACTACTTTGGATTGATTGCGATTACGTGTCTATGTGATATTCGATGAACTTATGTGAAAACCATATGTGATTGTGTGAACCTAAACCGAATACGTTAATAAAATCATTAAAGGTGGATCATTAGGTTGATTAGGGTCTTAACGCATGGGGTTGCACTTGTTACGGTCCGACATAACGAAAACGTCGAAGGAAAACACGTCGGGTGACGAAACGGGCCACTCACGCGGGCCGAAGGCCTGCGAGCGGCCGCGCGAGCAGCCCTGACGGGTCTAAACCGCCTCACACCCCTATTTAAACACTCTTAAGCCCCATGCAACCTCTAAACTCAACCCTAATCGCCCCCTTACTACCCCTTACGAATTATAAACCCCAAACAACCTGCAAAGGCTCAAGATCATCGATTGGGAAGCTCCAAAGGTGTTCGGTTGATTGTATCGAAGAGCTAGGGGTATAATCTTTAATCCTTTACGCTTTAATCTTATTTTTATGTTATAAAAATCATATAACAAGGTTTGTCCAGGTCAGAAAGCTTTTGATAATTATTAAAACTTGAGGTTTTTGAAGATTAAACGAATTAAACATGATGATAGGCGATTAGTAATATCATAGGTTACTTGTTGCGCAAGTTGTTGAAGTTTTGATCATTAAAGTTGTAATCATTGCATGAATAATGATAGAATCTGATCACAATAGGTATTAGGAATGTTTGGTAATGGTTATTGATGATTATTAGGTGTTATTGATTGATAATATGCAACTAGGGTTTGATATAATTATTAATATTGCATGATTAGAATCTGGACATAATCTGAATGTCGACTTGTAGGGCCTGTTTCGTGGCTTGAAAATAATTGTTTTGATTGATTCTTTGCATGAATAGATTGTACATGGTCTTAGCTTTTTAGAATGGGCAAAATCATCTGATTTGGATGTCGTTTTATATGTTTTTGGAATTTTTTTTGATTAAAGGTCATGTCAGATTTTCGGATTAACAAACTGAGTCAACTTTAAACAATCATAACTCGAGTTTTACAAGGAATTAAGTTATGAAATTTGGACAGTAGCTTATGAATAACTTGGCTTTTCCAAGTGGATTCATCCCGTTTGGATGAATACACGATTTTTGGGAATTTTTCTACTAACCTGACCTGCTGTAGAAACTTTCTGGACATATCTGTGATGTACGATTTTTCATGAATTTTGTGTTTGGTTTTGAGACAAAACAAAAATATGGGTTATCAAATGAATCCCAAATAATATTCAGTACTCTTTTCTCAAAAGCATGCGTCTCGGGTTGAGACAACTTACTTAACATTTTCTAGTCCGGTTTGGGACTACTATTTTCTAGTCTGGTTTGGGACTACTTACACATCCCGGGTTGGGATGCTATGGATCCTTGTGTGGGTCGGTTTTTGACTCCTTGTGTGAGTCGGGTTTTACTAGTTCGCAAACTGTGTCCTTGATGAACTAAACCAACTCTATCATCTGTAAGTCCTCACGTACCGAATGAGTTGCCGGGTTATGGCAAGCGAGTTATTAGTTGATAGCGCTATTAGGTCTTACAAACCTCACACCGGCTCGGGGAGCGCGGGCGTGAACTATAACTTAACGAACTTTATCATTGTGGATAGACAATGATGTCAGGCATGCGGCTCACATTTGTGGCTACACGTACATAGCAGTTCGGTATATTCGGTGTTAGTTATCATGAATGGGCTAGCTACCCTTGACATGCGATGAACTAGTGTTTACACGGTTCTTGGAACCAACTTAATTACTTGTTTACATGGTTTTGGAAACCAACGCAGTTACATACTCATTTACTTTACTTAGTGAACTCACCAGCATTGTTTGTTGACCCACGATTTACATGCTTTTGCAGGTAGTTAGCTTCCGGTGCCAGGATTAGAAAGCCCTGCACACTTCACTGCATTTGGGGTCTCGGGCATACACCTAAATTACATATTATGCTTTTACATTTTCTTTCATATGGTTTTAATCTGGGCGCATTGTTTTGCGCATGGCTTTTAAAAGGTTTTAATTTGGTTTACGCTTCCGCAGCTTAACTAAACCTTATTTTTGAAAACGAACTAAATGGTTTGGGCATTTAGAGTTCGTTCATATGACTTATGGCTATGGGATCCTGGTGTGTCACGCGCCTCGCGGTAAAACCCCGCAGCGGAAATTTGAGGGTGTGACAGATTGGTATCAGAGCCATTGGTTATAGTGAACTAGGACTGCATGTTGAGTCTAGTCTATAATCATCATAGCATAAGTACACTCACAACTTAAGTGCACAACTAGCTTTTAGCTACATATATCTACAACACATGATTTCGGGAGATATGTTATCTTCTAGTTCTAGACCTAATTCTGAACACGTTAATGGTGGGAAACCAGGGTTACACCAGGTGGCGCATTACTGGGAGTATTATCTTAACAAACCTCATGGATGAGGAAACAACAATAGTACAAGGGAGGGAGCCCTTGCTAGCATTGTGGCGCACGTACACAGGAAGCTGCACGATGCGCATGACGTGGTATCATTAAATCGAGCCAACTGTGAAGCAATTCAAATACTGAGACTTATCCTTTTTCACTGAGCAAGGAGACAATTAGTTTTTGTTTCTTGTTGCTTGATCTTTCTTACTTCCATTCGAAACTCAGACGGGACTGGGTTACACATATAGAACTTATTTCTTACTTTAGTACCTTACGCCCAGTATGAGCGGGCGGACGTATGACTGCATATCCCTGTTACCCATAAGTATATGGTAGATTCATGGGAACACATTAGATCGGGGCTTATTACACACACTTTTGGGGAGTTACGTAAGGCCTGCGATGCAGTGCAACATCTCAAAGGAAGACGAAACCTACCAGTGACTGACAGTCACGATTGGAGAAACGAATGGTGTTGTTGACCATTGAGTTGACTTACACAGGACTGGAGAAGGAGACTGTACGTGATGAGAACCATATAACACTGACATCGCGAAAGAGGAAGGATAAGGGATGGAAAGGGAACCTGAGCAGGACGAGCACATGGAAAGTGAGGATGAAGGCTCAACTATCTAGACAGAGCATGGCGACGATTGGCTCTTACCTTTTCTTACCCATCTTTTCTTTCTTTTCCCTTTGCTAACTTAGATAAGACTGAGTTCTTATGATCAACGATAGGGTGGTTGAGGCCCTCGCATCTTTCCAAGCTAGTAAAGATCTATTTTGCTAAATCATTCCTTTCCCCTGACTTCCACGTTTGCACTTTCTTATACCTTGAACGTACATGCCACAACAACAACTTGCCATCGTATTTTCAAGCCTTTTATTGGTTGTAAACCTCGATAACTCCAACGGAACTGAAGGAGACCGTCTGATTGCTTCGATAGTATAAGTCTTTGCCATGTGCATTTGCCCCAGGCAGAATGGGGAAATGTATGCTATATGCACACTTGATGAGTTACAGATACTTGGATGGAGAACGTAACTCCTTGTGATGAAACCTAGAAATTTGTTATATAAAGACGGATGGGTCTGAGATCGACGTCTACACTACCAAGCTACAGGAGTTAGATACTTCGTGCTCGAATCTAATTAACCAACTTTACCAGCGGATCGAATTTCATACCAAAAGGGTGGGTCCCTCAGATTCGTGGCTTGAACACTGCAGCTGACCTACCCATAATCTAACAAATCTTTCAACTGGCTCGCAAACTCACTGATGAGGCTGTTGAGCATGGTATTTTTTCCGAAGCATGGTACTTCATCTTCTACTTTTGGTGATAGCAAGAGAACGTGGGATAGTGTGAGGTATAAGTCCTTCAACAACAACTACCACAACGGTAACAACAACAATGGGGAGCATTTGTGATTGGCTCTAGGGAAGCTAGGGCTGACAACAATGCCGTGACGGATACAACACTCTTGCTTCAATCTTATATGATACTGGTGCGAACTATAGTTTTGTGTCATCGAAACTTAGCAAACAATTAAGGATGGTTCCTACTCTTCTTGATACCCTGTACTCTATTGAATGTGCTGATGGGAAGCCTGTCGAGGTAACCCATATACATCGTGACTGTAAGCTCGAGTTGGAGGGGCAATTATTTACCATCAATCTCCTACCTATCACCCTAGGTAGCTTTGACCTCGTGGTTGGCATGGACTGGTTGTCCAAACAACACGCTGAAATTCTCTGTCAGGAGAAGATTGTTGGTATTCCCCTCCCAAGTGGAGAACTTTTATCTATACAGGGTGATCGTGGTGGTGCCATGGTGGGCATCATCTCTTTTTTTTTTGAAAGCCCAGAAATGTATTCGTAAGGGTTGTCCAGCAATTTTGGCTAACATATCTGACACTCGAGCTGAAACTGAAATTGAAACTAAGATTGAGGACATTCCAGTAGTCCGAGATTTCCTAGATGTTTTCCCAGAGGAACTACCTGGACTTCCACCTGTTCGTCAAGTGGAGTTCCAAATTGATCTTGTACCTGGAGCAGCTCCAGTTGCACGCGCACCATATCACCTAGCACCAGGCGAACTTCAAGAACTGTCTACCCAACTCCAAGAGCTATTGGATAGGGGTTTTATCAGACCTAGTTCTTCGCCATGGGGAGATCCAGTTCTGTTCATTTAGAAGAAAGATGGAAGTTTATGCATGCGTATTGATTATCGGGAGTTGAACAAAGTGACGGTTGAAAACCGCTACCCTTTTGCCTCGTATTGATGACTTGTTCGACCAGCTGCAAGGTTCGAGCTTCTATTCTAAGATTGACTTGAGGACAGGATACCATCAGCTGAGAGTCCGAGAGAAGGATGTGGCGAGGACAGCCTTTCGAACTCATTATGGACATTATGAGTTTTTGGTGATGCCATTTGGGCTAACCAATGCACCGGCTGTGTTCATGGATCTAATGAACCGCGTGTGCAAGCCCTATTTGGACAAATTCGTCATAGTGTTCATAGATGACATACTGATTTATTCCAAGAGCAGGGAAGAGCACCAGCAACACCTGCAGCTGATCTTGGAACTCTTGAGAAATGAGCAGCTGAATGCGAAATTCTCTAAATGTGACTTCTGGATTCAAGAAGTCCAATTTCTTGGACTTGTGGTTAACAAGGAAGGAATACATGTCGATCCCGCCAAGATTTAAGCTATCAAAAAGTGGGAGGATCCTAAGACTCCTACAGAGGTGCGCCAGTTTCTTGGCCTCGCGGGATATTATCGCAGGTTCATTGAGGGATTCTCTAAGATCACTCAACCCCTCACTGCTTTGACACAGAAGGGTATTACTTACAAGTGGTGAGATGCCCAAGAATCTGATTTTCAATTATTAAAGTCGAAACCTTGCAGTGCACCTATACTATCACTACCTGAGGGTACAGAGGACTTCGTGGTGTACTGTGATGCGCCTATCCAAGGGTTAGGGTGTGTGCTGATGCAGCGTGATAAGGTGATCGCGTATGCCTCATGTCAATTAAAGGTTCCTGAGAAGAATTACACCACCCATGACTTGGAACTGGGAGTAATGGTTTTTGCTCTAAAGATCTGGAGGCATTATCTCCATGGGACGAAGTGTACGATATTCACTGACCACAAGAGCCTCCAACTCATAATCGATCAAAAGGAGTTGAACATGCGACAGCGTCGATGGGTCAAGCTTCTGAATGATTATGACTGTGCCATCAAGTATCATCCAGGGAAAGCTAACGTAGTAGCTGATGCCCTCAGTCGTAAGGAAACGAAACCCAAAAGAGTGCAAGCTTTACAACTTACCGTACATTCTAATCTTCTTGATAAGATATGTGAAGCCCAGGGCGAGGCTTTGAAAAAAAGGAAACATCGGGCTTGAAACTTTACATGGTGCTGATAAGCACTTGGAACTAAAGACAGATGGTCTTTAATGTTTCATGAATCGAGTCTGGATACCACGTTTTGGGGATCTCAGACAACTGGTGCTCGATGAAGCCCACACCTCTTGACATTCGGTACATCCTGGTTCGGACAAAATGTACCAAGATCTCAAAACTCTTTACTCGTGGCCAAACATGAAAGCTGAGATAACCACTTATGTTAGTAAGTGCTTGACTTGTGCGAAGGTTAAGATTGAATATTAGAAACCTTCAGGCCTACTCCAGCAACCGGAAATTCCTATGTGGAAATGGGACGGAATCCCTCTGGATTTCATCACAAAGCTTCCTAGAACGGCAACTGGCCATAACATGATTTGGGTTATCGTGGATCGTTTAACCAAATCGGCACACTTTCTGGCAATAAAGGAAACGGACTCGCTGGAGAAACTAGTTAATCTCTACATCAAGGAGGTAGTCTCTAGGCATGGGGTGCCTACTTCTATTATATCTGATCGCGATGCACGATTCACTTCTCATTTTTGGACTACTCTCCAAAACGCTTTAGGAACTCGCTTAGATATGAGCATAGCCTATCACCCACAGACGGATGGACAGAGTGAACGTACCATCCAAACATTGGAAAATCTGCTACGAGCATGCGTGGTGGATTTTGGCAACAGTTGGGATAAGCACTTGCCTTTGATTGAATTCTCGTATAACAACAACTACCACGCTTCGATACAGTGTGCGCCTTTTGAGGCACTTTATGGACGCAAGTGTAGGTCTCCCATCTGCTTGACTGAGGTTGGGGATAGCCAGTTAACAGGTCCCGAACTCGTGCACGAAACATCTGAGAAGATAGTACAAATCAATAACCGGATGGTTGCTGCTCGTGATCGACAGAAAAGCTACGCTGATAAGCGTAGGAAACCTTTGGAGTTCCAGGTTGGGGACAAGATTCTATTGAAGGTGTCACCTTGGAAGTCGTGATACGCTTTGGAAAACGGGGGAAAGTTGAACCCACGATACGTTGGACCATTCAAGATTGTCAAAAGGATTGGTCCGGTAGCTTACAGGTTAAACCTGCCTAATGAACTTAATGGGGTACACGATGTACTCCACGTATCAAATATAAAGTAATGCCTGTTGGATACAACACTGATGGTGCCACTGGAGGAGATCCAGGTGGACGGACGGCTACGGTTCATGGATGAACCAGTGGAGATTCTTGAGCGGCGCGTCAAGAAACTCAAACAAAACACTACACCTATTGTTATGGTACGATGGAATTCCCGTCTAGGACCGGAATATACGTGGGAGCGCAGAGATCGAATGCGGCTCAAATATCCACACCTCTTTACTAAACCTGAACTTGTGCATAGATTGTAGTTGAAAGAATGTAGCTAAAACAGGAAAATATGATCATACAAGTCACAAATCTAGGTGCGGAAACCCTAGATATGAACAAAATGATAATACTCGGATCAAAACACAGAAAACATCATTTCAAAGGCTTTTTCATAGATTAACTTTGATAAAAACTTGTTACAATTGATCATCTAGTCAATCCAATCAACTCACACACTATCATAAACTTAACTTGAACCTGACCTCAAAACACACACGAACTAAAACTCTCTCTAACATTCAAAACAAGCTAAACCCTTTTATAGGGTCTGCACATTCGCCCAGTATGAAGGTGCGAATGTGGAACTTTTCCACATTCGCCCATTTCTAAGGTACGAATGTGGAATCTTTCCACATTCGCCCAGTTTGTCTTCTGTGTAATTTCCACGTTCGCCCAGAACTTCCACATTCGCCCAGAACAAGCCACATTCGCCCCTTTTGTCTGGTCGAATGTATCTTCATGTTTAAGTCTTGGTCGTTTTCTGATTATCTGAACCTTCGACATTCTGTACCGGATCACTAGCTAGGGACATACAAGAATAATGCACTAACAATCTCCCCCTTGGACCTAGCTAGTGATGTACCAAAGCAGAAAGTTATCAATTCTTCAAGTCTTGATTGAAAACTTTCCATCTTCATGCACGTTTGTGTCGAAGTTCCTGTCTATCTCTCCAGTAAGCTTTGAAATCTCAGACAGACTCAAGAAATCTTGGCTTTATCATTTGTTGATCCAGAGATGAAGATAGACAATAATCTTGAATTCTTTCAATCTTCAGTCATTTCTTTAACCTTTTACTGGTCTCTGTTGTTCTGGTAATCTTGATGTTCAGGTTTGGGTCTTGTTCGGTTACATTCTTTGTCGATGAGTCATGAGTAGTGCACCTGTTGTATTTGATTCTGCAGAAAAATTTACTAAAAACTGCACAAACTACAACCGGCGTTAGACACGAAAAAAATCTCGGAAGTACTCGTCACATTCCTTTTGACCCTCAATAGTTCCCCCCCTGAAATATAAAACATTTTCAATGTGTACCAGAAACTTGAACATTTGCAATCTTTTTCAACTTTTAAGTATCTGAGCCTTCACATTCAGTATCCCAACATCGGTTATCAAAAATAAAATTTGAAACAAAACTTTTTGATTTTTCAAAGTTTATGCTAAAACACGCCAAAAATCTTTTTGGATTTTCAAATGTAATTGCGTAAGAGTAAACTAACATATTTTTGTGAATTTTCTGGTAAGAGGATCATATCAGTATTGAAACAGTCAGTCATAACTCTTTTTGATCAATTTTCTGTTTTTGTCATTGAGCATCCTACAACCATTACCAGTATGTTTGTCCACTTAAACTCAAAATCATCATTCATTGCTCAGCACTTTAGATACGTTATGGTAATATTAGATACTGAGTAATCTATGGTCCCCGCATTCGCGACACATTCCCGTATCAAGAATTGCGCAAAGCTTCATCGTAACGCGTGATTATACTGAAGTTATCCGTTAGTTACAAGGTATGAGGCACAGAGGTGATAGGTCAGCAAATTAATGCTTAATTCAAAGCGACTTGTGCACTCTACCAGGGTGAGGACTAATATCATACATGACTTTCATCATAGTATTGATACGATGCATTAGATAATCTTTGATTATCATCACACATGTTAAGTTCCTCATTCGGTAACTTATGGTTTTGGCTTTATTAGCTCTTTTAATAAGATACCCTGACTGAATCTAGGTCTGTAAATCAATACAGCAAAAGATCAGTTAGGCCATCCCCAGATAACTTTCAATATAACGACCCGAAACCTCTGATTTTGGCAATCCTATCAAACGAAATTTCGGTACTAAGACCATATGCCAACGATACGTTGATCCACATGATTATCAGTTATTGATTTTAAATTTATATCACCATGCTGAACTTTAAACTTTGATTTCAAGCCTACCAATATATAATTGTAGTGGCTACTCAATGTTTATCAATTCATTTTGTTTTTAGAGTAGTCTGACAGTCTACTGATGTACTATCATCTCCTCTTTTTCTCCAGGAAATCTCATTTTTGATTTTCTATTTTTTTATTTTGATTTTTCTTTTGATTTTTCTGTTTTCTGAAATTTTATCTCCCCCTAAAAGTCTAAAAATAAGCATATTTTTGGATTTTTTAAACTTTTTGAGGAAAAACAAAATAAAATGATATCCGATGCGGTTTACTCATTGAGTTTCAAAAACCATTTTCCACTCAGATTGCTTGACTCACTTTTATCTTTCAATTAGTAAAAAAAAACCATTAACCAAGATAAAAGAGTTTAGAATAAACCATTTTGTCGTATCTGTTGTTGAAATCCAACACCTGAGAGCAATTGCATGAGATTGCAATGTTTTCCGGCTTCACAGGTTGGAAACAGACTACAAACACTCTCCTCTCTGTTGAAATCTTGTTTTCCTTCTTCAATATCCCTTCCTTGATCTTCACCTCTCCAATAAATAGTGTGTATACAGATGCTCCACTATCAACTATCAAAGAATAGCTAATAGGTCTGTCTGGAACAATCTGCACACTTATTAAACAATTAGCATGAGAGAGGTACCCATCCCTTCACAATGATGGGTCGTCCAAGGTCATCAATCCTCGGAACATCAATCCATTCTCCTTTTGAAAAATCAATTGGTTTTTCAATGGATTGATTTGAAGTAGAAATTGCTATTGATTTAGAAATTGATTTGGGTTTCCAAACACGTTCAGAGTTTATTTTAGATTTTGTTGAAATTGTTTTGATTTTTGACTCTACAGATTTCTTATTTGAAACCGGCTTCTGAACTTTGTTTGGAATCTTCTCAGACTTAACTGATAAAGACCCAGGTTTAGAGTTATTCTTAGGCTTAGCCTTAAAACTCCCCCTTACCTCAGCAACCCTATCGCAATCTCCATTTTTATTCAAGGCAATTTTGTTACGATTGTCATACACAACCTGTTTCCCTTTTTGCTTCTTGATTGGTTTTGGGGATACAGGCTTTCTGACATTGCCTGAATTTTTAGCAAATTTCACTTCGGTCCTTTTCTGTTTAACATACGGACATGCAGCAACTAAATGCCCACACTCTCCGCAGTTATAACAAGACCTACACTCTTCAAAATCACATGCATACCCGTCATCCCAATACCAGTAGGGACAATGAGCAGCAATATGACAAACTTCACCACATTCAAAACAGTTTCTCCATTCAACATAACCATGTGAATACTGTGGTGAGTTGTTTCTCCAATAACCATCAAATCGAGAGTTATATGAATGATCATAATAGTCATATGATCTAGATGAAAAATTTCTTGAATTCTTTTGATGAGAATTTTTCATCTGATCATTTCCTTTCGATTTGTTTGGTTTTGGTCCTTTTACTTTAGAACCTTTCTTATTTTCAACATTTTTCTTTTCAACATTTTTCTTTTGATCCTCTTTATTCTCATGTTGGTTAGGACTGAGTTGAAAATGAAGATGATCAAATTGATTTTTAAATTGATTTAACAAATCGATATTATCAACATATATACATTTGAGTAAAGATTGTTCGATATTATCAATTTGAAAATCTTTGTTGAAAATCAATTTGTCATGTCCTTCCAACATGTAGGATCCTTCAACTCCTTCAGGAAACTTGAATATGGGTTTTTCTTAAGATTCAGATTCTGAAGTTGTTACCACATTTTCAGTTTTCTTTTCAAACATTTGTTTCAGTTCACAATCAGGATTAACAACACAAGGTGTTGTGATTCCCAACTCTGATGTGGGATTATTCTTTGAAATAGTGTTATGAAGTTCTAAAATTTCTTTCTTAAAAGATTCAGTTTGATTCATAAAATGTCTTTCATTATTTGTTAACATCTTATTTTCAATTTGAAACATTTCAAGTTTATTTGTCAAATTCTGTTTATCTTCAATAAGTTTCAGCACTTCATTTTTCAATTTGATACACTCAAAACAGTTAGCACAATCAACATTAGACTTTACCTCAGCATCTGATTTATTACCATTATCAGATTTTGCATCACCATTTGAGAAGTCATTCTCTCTTGATTCACTTTGTTCTGAATCTGTATCAGAACTCAAGACACTCCCTGACAATTCACTGGAAACATCATTTCCCATATGTTTGACTAAACACACAACATTTCTTTGAACACCTTCTCTGTTAACACACTTGTCAACATGTACCATTTCATCATTTGGTTTCGGTGTCATTGGAAATCCCCAACTGTTGTCAACATGAGAATTTTGTCTTTGTAATATCTGTCGTTCAGCTTCTATCATAGCTCTGATCTCCTCATCCGTTCTTGATATGGTCAAGTAATTCATCATTTTTCCAACAAAGATATTTCAAAAATCTTCTGAAATCAGGCTTATTTTCGAAATTTTTAGGCCCCAAATTCTACTTTCGCCCCTGTCAGTCTACACTTTCGTCCAAACAGTTGACCCGAAGGTAGAATGGTAACCAGAAAGTAGAATATCTAAACTCCTTTTCCACGTTCGTCCAAAATAGTTCACCTTCGTCCACTATAATTCCAGGTTCGCCCGCCCGACAAACCGAAAGTGGAATCTATCACCCGAATGTGGAAAATTCAAACAACACAACCTACGTTCGACCTGAATTAAGGTACGTTCGTCCAAAATCACTTCAGGTTCGTCCTATACTGGTCAGGTTCGCCCACAACTGTCCAGATTCGCCCATTTTACTTCTGAAAAACGGTTACACTTTGAAAAACGGTTATTTTGATCTCTGATTTTCAAAAGTTTATGGATTTGAATGATCTTTATCAGGTTTTGATTCGGAATTGATTTGGAACAACTTTAATTCTTGGAAAACTTGATTTTATCCACAAATTCAACTCTAAATCAATCAAACATACTCAAAAACCATTTTCAATCAAAAACAGATGTATTTTGACCAAAATTATGTTCAAATCAGCTCTGAGATTATCAATTTTGTTGTTGTATGATCCGTATGGCTCTGATACCACTTTGTAGTTGAAAGAATTTAGCTAAAACAGGAAAATATGATCATACAAGTCACAAATCTAGGTGCGGAAACCCTAGATATGAACAAAATGATAATACTCAGATCAAAACATAGAAAACATCATTTCAAAGGCTTTTTCATAGATTAACTTTGATAAAAACTTGTTACAATTGATCACCTAGTCAATCTAATCAACTCACACACTATCACAAACTTAACTTGAACTTGACCTCAAAACACACACGAACTAAAACTATCTCTAACATTCAAAACAAGCTAAACCCTTTTATAGGGTCTACACATTCGCCCAGTATGAAGGTGCGAATGTGGAACTTTTCCACATTCGCCCATTTCTAAGGTACGAATGTGGAATCTTTCCACATTCGCCCAGTTTGTCTTCTGTGTAATTTCCACGTTCGCCCCGAACTTCCACATTCGCCCAGAACAAGCCACATTCGCCCCTTTTGTCTGGTCGAATGTATCTTCATGTTTAAGTCTTGGTCGTTTTCTGATTATCTGAACCTTCGACATTCTGTACCGGATCACTAGCTAGGGACATACAAGAATAATGCACTAACATAGATCAAACACTAAACATAAAGCAGCTCGCTCAAAGTGAATTTCGGGGCAAAATTCCTTTCAACTTGGGGATGATGTGACATCCGGGAACCAAGCGCACACTTTTCTAGCTGGCTTTATTGTTTACTTGCTGAATTTCGAGACGAAATTCTTTTCAACTTGGGGATGATGTGATACCCCGCAAATTCAGGTTCTCACTTTAACTAAACTCTAGTTACGTTCCTTGCATTATACTTAACTAGGGTTAGCTAGATAGGACACACGTTGCATTGTTGTGAGTTAATAACTGAATTCATGATTAGTGAACCTCGGACGTTGGTGAATAATGAAGTATAATAATAATGAGTAAACTAATTTGGATTGATTGCGATTACGTGTCTATGTGATATTCGATGAACATATGTGAAAACCATACGTGATTGTGTGAACCTAAACCGAATACGTTAATAAAATCATTAAAGGTGGATCATTAGGTTGATTAGGGTCTTAACGCATGGGGTTGCACTTTTTACGGTCCGAAATAACGAAAACATCGAAGGAAAACACGTCGGGTGACGAAACGGGCCACTCACGCGGGCCGAAGGCCTGCGAGCGGCCGCGCGAGCAGCCCTGACGGGTCTAAACCGCCTCACACCCCTATTTAAACACTCTTAAGCCCCATGCAACCTCTAAACTCAACCCTAATCGCCCCCTTACTGCCCCTTACGAATTATAAACCCCAAACAACCTGCAAAGGCTCAAGATCATCGATTGGGAAGCTCCAAAGGTGTTCGGTTGATTGTATCGAAGAGCTAGGGGTATAATCTTTAATCCTTTACGCTTTAATCTTATTTTTATGATAAAAAACATATAACAAGGTTTGTCCAGGTCTGAAAGCTTTTGATAATTATTAAAACTTGAGGTTTTTGAAGATTAAACGAATTAAACATGATGATAGGCGATTAGTAATATCAAAGGTTACTTGTTGCGCAAGTTGTTGAAGTTTTGATCATTAAAGTTGTAATCTTTGCATGAATAATGATAGAATCTGATCACAATAGGTATTAGGAATGTTTGGTAATGGTTATTGATGATTATTAGGTGTTATTGATTGATAATATGCAACTAGGGTTTGATATAATTGATAATATTGCATGATTAGAATCTGGACAAAATCTGAATGTCGACTTGTAGGGCCTGTTTCGTGGCTTGAAAATAATTGTTTTGATCGCTTCTTTGCATGAATAGATTGTACATGGTCTTAGCTTTTTAGAATGGGCAAAATCATCTGATTTGGATGTCGTTTTATATGTTTTTGGAATTTTTTTTGATTAAAGGTCATGTCAGATTTTCGGATTAACAAACTGAGTCAACTTTAAACAATCATAACTCGAGTTTTACAAGGAATTAAGTTATGAAATTTGGACAGTAGGTTAACATTGGAATAACTTGGCTTTTCCAAGTGGATTCATCCCGTTTGGATGAATACACCATTTTTGGGAATTTTTCTACTAACCTGACCTGCTGTAGAAACTTTCTGGACATATCTGTGATGTACGAATTTTCATGAATTTTGTGTTTGGTTTTGGGACAAAACAAAAATATGGGTTATCAAATGAATCCCAAGTAATATTCAGTAAAAATTTTGGAGTTTAACTCACTGATTTAGTATTTTAAATAAATTAGTTTTGGTGTCGCACAATCTGTCCTAAAAACGCAGATTGTGTATTTTGTGTTTGTGTTTCCTAATTGGAGTCCGATGTGGTATGTGTTTGATATATATTTGAATGGGCACTTATATGAGATGCATATGAAGTGTAAAACTAATGGTAACCAACATATTCACCAACGGGTCCGTAGGATTTACTTATGCATGTAAAATCACTAGGTGTCACTTACACGCTTTTGAACATTTAAACGTCTTGGACAAATGGATTATATGGTGTAATGGTATTACACATATACTCACTTAGTGACACATGTACTAGGGAGTCGGTAGCACACCCTACTTTGGAGTTGGATTTATTTGCTTGCATTCTAAGGTGAGTTTCACTACTCTTTTCTCAAAAGCATGCGTCTCGGGTTGAGACAACTTACTTAACATTTTCTAGTCCGGTTTGGGACTACTATTTTCTAGTCCGGTTTGGGACTACTTACACATCCCGGGTTGGGATGCTATGGATCCTTGTGTGGGTCGGTTTTTGACTCCTTGTGTGAGTCGGGATTTACTAGTTCGCAAACTGTGTCCTTGATGAACTAAACCAACTCTATCATCTGTAAGTCCTCACGTACCGAATGAGTTGCCGGGTTATGGCAAGCGAGTTATTAGTTGATAGCGCTATTAGGTCTTACAAACCTCACACCGGCTCGGGGAGCGCGGGCGTGAACTATAACTTAACGAACTTTATCATTGTGGATAGACAATGATGTCAGGCATGCGGCTCACATTTGTGGCTACACGTACATAGCAGTTCGGTATATTCGGTGTTAGTTATCATGAATGGGCTAGCTACCCTTGACATGCGATGAACTAGTGTTTACACGGTTCTTGGAACCAACTCGATTACTTGTTTACACGGTTTTGGAAACCAGCGCAGTTACATACTCATTTACTTTACTTAGTGAACTCACCTGCATTGTTTGTTGACCCACAATTTACATGCTTTTGCAGGTAGTTAGCTTCCGGTGCCAGGATTAGAAAGCACTGCACACTTCACTGCATTTGGAGTCTCGGGCATACACCTAAACTACATATTATTGTAGTCCCAAAATACTAGATCTTTAAGTGCACAAGATTGTTATCACCTAGAAACACCTATTTATTAGGTGTTTTGGGTGATTAATCTATACAAACAAAGAAGCTAGATGAAGATAATAAACACCGACACACAAGATGAATAATACAAGATTTCCATTACTGATTGAACATTACAAAACCATGGATAAACACTAAGTACGCACCTATCTTGTGCTATCAAACACAAATAACCAAAAACCCTAACCCTAGCTGCTGAAATGATGTTCTATTTATAGGCCAGACTGATGGGCCTGCGCACTTAAGCTAAGTGCGCAGAGCCCGTCCATTTAGTACGCAGTCTAGGGTTTTGGAGCTACAACTATACTATAATTACATAAAAGACCCTCCAACTATTACAAACAACCAAACGTACTCAAACCTGGTAACTGTGGTCTCAATCTAACCCAACAATACCCCCCTAGACCACAGCTACCAGCTCTTCGATCTCAGTCGATCTCCACATCACTTAACTCCCCCTCTTCTCTTGCTTGGTACGCCGGGAGTGCTTGAACAATACTTTCTTCAACATTTGGTTCTTCGACTGGTGGATCCTGGATGAATAACTCAGCGAGATCTTCAGTTGCTGGTTCTTGCTGAGTTTCTGGGACTGGCCTTGGAGAAGCTGGTGGGGCTTGAGTAGACTCAACCACTGGATCAGTTGTTGCTGCAGGTACCTGTGTCTGCACCTCTGAGATGACCTCAGCCTCAGTTGTCTTTGCAGCAGCAGCTTGGGCAGCTTTTTCTTTATCATCTCTAGCTTTGTCGGCTGCATTGATCCTGTCTACTAAATCGAGCAATTCCTGTTTTCGCTTCAATGCCCGTTCCCCCGCCCTTCTGAACAGAATAGCTTCCTCAAACAGCACGTTTCCAGCACCCACGTTAATCTGGTTTCCAAACAGAATGGTCAAGTCTGAAGGGTTGAGAATTCTCAACGCTTCTGAATCGTCTTTCAACTTGATGACAGCTTCACCAGTCAAGCTATCATAAAACCACTTCTTGAACTCTGTCAACATCACAGGAAGCTCGGGACGAATGGGAACCCTTGTGACGACCTGGGGTGGGTTAATCACATAGGTGATCATTCCCCTTCCGGTGGCTTGATCGATTCTTTTCTTGGAAATTCTTCTTCTTGGCTTCTGTGGTTTCCAGTCTGGAAGTCAGACGCACATTCCCTTTCAATAAAGACAGAAACCATGTCAGCTTGGGCGTCCTGGGAGTGGTTGATGAATGGCGTTCTGCACATTTCCGTGATATCCCAGGGTGGAAGAGTCTTCAGATTTGGTCTACCCTTGAAATACTGTATTACTCCCCCTCTTCTTTTTACAACAAACAATCTCTTGAACCCATCATAACCCCATGAGATGATTCTTTCTTGGTGAGCTTCTCGAGTGTGATGGATGTTCTGGTGCAAAGCTGGTATGGTAATAGGTCTTCTTGGAAATCAGGTAGATCTCTCAGGGTCCAACCTGTATCCATCTGACATCTCATAAATGGTGTTTTCTCCTGCACCCATCTCCACAAATGTTTCTGGCATCTCGTCCTCACTTATCTCATCCACTTCACTTTCTTCAGCTTTTCTCTCTTTCTCTTTTTCTTCTTCCATAAACTTCCCAAAATCGAACACTTCATCAAATGTCATACTAGAAGTACCTGTTTCCTGTTTCTTCAGTTCTTGAAGCATATCGAACATTTTCATCTGCACCTCCATCTGAAATTTGATCAGATAACGCTGATCCTTAACCACCTTTTCTAGATTCCTATTCTTATGCTTCAACTTCTTCAACTTTTTCCTTAACTCCTGATTGTTGTAAAGCTGATTCTTTAAGGTGCATATTTCTTTCGCTGCAGTCTTTCCCACCTCCTTTGATAGTGTCTCATACAGTTCTTGATGCACAGGTTTTCGACGTTGTGCAGCAGGAACAGATGAGGATGGTACAGTTGGCTTCTTCACAGGGGGTTTGGGAATAGGAGGCCTGGCAGTGGAAGGCCCTGGTTGATCCTCCCCCCAAACATAGATTCCCAGATTTCTTCGTTTTCCAGAACCTCTTCAGTCATAAAACGTGGCTTTTCAGACTCTGGTAACTGTTCTCTTCTTCTCTTTCCTTCTGCCCTTGCCAGTTCAGCACTTTGTCTGGCAGCTTCAGCAAGCTCAAGTTCCTCTGGTGTCAGTGATTCTCTCCCTTGCTGCAACAAACCAGTAGGCCTATTTCTTTTTGTTGGCCTTGGAGGAACGGGTTCAGACGCTACTCTCTTGCCTATTGTTCTTTCTCTGGCAATTTCTTCAGCAGTTGGCTGAGGTTCTGAAGGAGCAGGTTCAGAAGATTCGGGTGCGGTTGTGGGTGGTTGTCAAGCTTCTGCAGCAACTTGTTTTCTTTTCTTGATTTGGTTGTACAGCTTCATGATGATGGGATATCGTTGAGCAGCATACATGCTTTCAAGCAGGGGTTCCCAGTCTGGTGTGTTGCACTCAGTGAAGAATCGTGCACCTTTGGCGAAATTGTATTTATCACCAAGGGGCAGATCCTCATGTTGTGCGTTGATCATCATTTGAACGAATCTGGGATACATCGCCCATTTGTCTTTTCCAGCGTCAGCATTCTTCACCATATAATCAAACACCATTCCAGACAGATTGAATGGTTCATTCTTGCAAATCTTTATCATGGCGGTTGCCCAGTCAGGGCTGAGTGCATTGTAGTCACCTTTCCTGTGACATAGAGACATAAGAAACACGTGACTGATGAGCTTCCAATGTCTTGTCAGCTGGCTCTTCTTAATATCACCCCTCTTGTCAAAATCTCCCTTGTATCCAAAATTCTTGAATTCTTGGTGAATTTCGGCTTTTGGTAGAGATCTAACAGTTGCTTGCCGATCTTGGAATCTCAGAACATTCCGAACAGTATCTTCTGTGATGACCGCTGCCTTGTTTCTCACTGTAGCTTTGATTCTCTTGACACGTGCCACGACCTCTACTTTAGCAGACCTCCAGAAGTCTTCAATGTGCGAGCTGTAAACTTGTACATTCTGCTCAACAGCATATCCAATTCTGCTTCTTCTGATCCAAGTAACGACATCTCGAAACTTTGTGTCATCAGTCTCAAGATTCATTGGTTGGTTGTGCATTCCTCTTGGATCCCAGTCAAGAGCCATCTGTGTGGGTCACATGCACGAAAAGTAAGTTAGAACTTTTGATTTTGAGTTGACGACTGACAGACTTCTTCATTGACTTTGACGGACAACGTACGTAGACTAGGTTTATTTTATTTGGTTTCATGTGTGTGATTCCTTTTATGGATTAGATTTATCAGTGTACACGGTATTTTTGTCTTTCATTTTAGTGATCATTTAAGTCCAGTTATAGTTTACGAGTGAGTGAGTCAGATTACGTAGTCCGGTCAATTGTCAAGAATGGTCAAGTCAATAGTCCTGATTTGTTTCACTGATAAGTTCACAGATTCCTTAAGTGCGCAGCCCGAGTCAGGGATTTTCAGCTAAGTTCTCAGTCAAGTGCGCACCCAAGTACTCAACCTTGACTGAGCACTTGGGTTGGTACGCATTCCATTGATCTGTTGAACACAAGATTACAAGTACGCAGCCTTTTGACTCGGGCATGGTAACGGCTTAGTCAAAATGGTCAAGTCTGCGTACTAGTCAAGTACGCAGACACTTAAACCTTCGTTTAAGATTTTAAGTGCGCAACCAAGTGCGCAGTCACTTTAGGGTTTCTCAAGCTTGTATCATATGATGCAAGTACGCATTCTATGATACAAGTGCGCAGTTCTTTCAAGATATAAGTGCGCAGTTTCTTGAAAACCCCAAATCTTCAACGGTTCATTCCAGATCTAGATTCAAATCCTGTAATCATAATGAAGAACTTCATCAGAATCAATGAACTATCTTAAGCAAATACACAAACAGGTAATGGAAGACAGAAAATTGGATCAACATGTGTTGTTTAGCGGTGGTGTTACGGTGGTTTAATGGTGGTTGAAGATGGTGTCAGGGAAGAACACGGCGGCGACGATGAAGAAGATAAAGACTTTTAGGGTTTTAATTTTGTGAGATAAAAAGTAAAAATAAAATTACTGTGGTATTTATAGTAGAACTAGTTTGGGCTGCGCACTTAACTTAAGTGCGCAAGGCCCAAGGCCCAAATAAGTGCGCAGGCCCGCAAAAACAAAGAATAAGCTTTAATCAAGGATCTGGGTTTGAAGATCAACCGTTTCTCACCTTTTGCATCAAGATCACACTATCCATACCTGCCAGATCACATTTCAACTTTCCGTTGGATAGCTGCAGCTCAAGAAAAACTGTGGGTATATTTGTCCACTTAAATCCATGCCTCTCGTCTTTCAACATACTTTATGTGATGAGCTTTATCATGTTTTGGTAATATTGACGAAAGGTTAATGGACCCCACTTGTGCTAGGTGTAAGCCTACCAATCCTCAAGGTTTATTGAGATATAATGATGAGAGCTTCAGGTCTATGTTTCCATAAGCAGAGAAGATGATCATTATGTCAATCAGATGATGAGAGCTTCAGGTCTATGTTCCCATAAGCAGAGAAGATGATCATCTGATTTCTTTTTGAGCTATCTATATGTTTGCACGTCACTAACATTGCGTGTCTTTTGTTGCTCATTTTGATTTAACAGCCCCGCTTTGGTAGCTTGCACTCTTAGGTGTCTTTTGATTGCTTATGCACCAAATTTTCTGTGTCTTTTGATCTCTCAACATGTGTATGACCGGACTCAGCTTGTGCAGACCTAAAACACAGTGGGAATCCAGCTTTTCGTGTAGATCTTTTCAATTTGTCACCTTTAGCAGTTTACTCGATTTCAGGGTGAATCTACCGACATGTCGTTGCTTGAAGTCGCAACGTCCTCTGGGTCCTATTCACATGCTGACAAATATGATTAGTCCCTATCATTTCTTGATTGTTTGAAAAAGTTTTTAAATTTGCAGTTAGTGATCTACCGGTTTATTTCTCCCCCAAAAATCTTTATTTTATTCTAAACATAAGATTTTTCTATAATTTATACACAAGTTTTTTTTTTTTTAAACTTTAATCATTCAAAGTTGATCATTTCTAACCATGTTACCAACTGACGAAAACGGGTTTTGTCGAAAGCTTTTGTAAAGATATCTGCCTTTTGATCAGCAGTATCTATAGGCAACACCTGCATATACCCTTTGTCGTGCGCATCGCGAATTGAATGAATCCGAATTTCAATATGTTTGGTTTTAGAATGATCAATTGGATTCTTCACGATGTCACGACAAGCATCATTGTCGATGTAGATAGGGGTTCTCATGATATTCAAACCGTAATCCAACAGCTGATTTTGAATCCACAACACTTGACAGCAACAACTGGATGCGGCTGTGTACTCGGCTTGAGCGGTAGATATAGACACTGTTGTCTGCTTCTTGCTCTGCCAAGACACGAGCCTGTTTCCCAGAAATTGATAGCCACCAGAGACAGACTTTCGGTCAATCCTGCAACCTGCATGATCACTATCAGAGTACGCAATTAGGTCAAAATTGTCACTCTTAGGATACCATAAACCTAGTTTTGGTGTTCCTTTGAGGTAGCGGTAGATTCTTTTTACTGCAGTTTCATGAGATTGCTTTGGATTTGACTGAAAGCGAGCACAGCATCCAACTGCCCACATGATGTCCGGTCTACTGGCTGTGAGATACATCAAGGATCCAATCATAGAACGGTAAGTGTGAGGGTTCACAGAAGGGCCTTGAAGATCTGGTACAAGTGTTGTTTGAGCTGCAAAAGGAGTGTTGGACGGCTTGCAGTCCGACAGGTTGTACTTTGCCAGAATGTCTCTTGTATACTTTGCTTGATGAATGAGAATGCCGTCTTTTTTCTGTTGGACTTCGAGACCTAAGAAAAATGACAGTTCTCCCATCATGCTCATTTCAAATTGAGACTTCATAATGCTTTCAAATTCCCTGCATAAATTTTCGTCAGTTGAACCAAAGATAATATCATCAACATATATTTGAACAAGGATAGAATGTTTGTTGACTTCTTTGGTGAACAGGGTCATGTCGATCTTCCCTCTTGTGTATCCATTTTGTAACTGATATGAGGACAAGGTCTCATACCAAGCTCTAGGAGCTTGATGGAGACCGTATAGAGCCTTGTCCAACTTGTAGTATCTGTTTGGATGATGAGGGTCTTCGAATCCTGGCGGTTGATACACATAGACTTCTTCCTTGATCTTCCCGTATAAGAAAGCACTCTTCACATCCATCTGAAAAACATTAAAAGTTCGATATGAAGCATATGCCAAGAAAATGCGAATGGCTTCAAGTCGAGCGACCGGTGCGAAGACTTCCTCATAATCAATCCCCTCTTGCTGACGAAACCCTTGAACAACCAGACGAGCTTTGTTCTTGATTACCACGCCACGTTCATCCATTTTGTTGCGAAAAACCCATCTCGTCCCAATAGGATATTTTCCTTCAGGCAGATCCACGAGCTCCCACACTTTGAGTTTTCTGAACTGAATTAGTTCTTCCTGCATGGCCTCTACCCAGCTTGCATCTCTAACTGCATCTTCAATGCTGAAAGGTACTGTTTGAGATAAGAATGCTGAGAGAGCGGTGTTGAGCTTGTCTGTCTGATTTCTTGTAAGAACACCCTCACTGATTGGTCCAATGACATTTTCAATTGGATGATTCTTAGAAGATTTAAATCCCATATTCTCTTCTTCTTGCACTTGTGAAGGAAGGTTCGAAAGATGATCTCCAGGTGCAGAAGAGCTGGATGGTTCATCTACAGACTGCTGATTTGATTGTGTTCCTTCAGCATTTGACGTGCTTTCAGATATGTTAGAGGTTTCAGCAGATGTATTACCATTACTGAGTTGAGGAGGAACAATTGGATCAGCAACGAGAGGAGAAAAGCGGGTGGTGAATGGTGCAACTTCGTCGTCAGAAGAGTAGAGAATATTCCCAAAGGGAGATGAACTTGTAGCTTGATTTTCAGGAGCTTGATCTGCAGGAGCTTGCTGTTCAGGTATGACAAAGTGATTGAACACAACATCCACGTCAAAGAACCAGTCAGGACCGGTTCCAACATTAGTAGAGTTGGATTCTTGCCAGTCAACATAAAAGGATTCCAGAACCATCTTGGTACGTTTGTTGTATACTCGATAAGCCTTTTGACTAGAAGAGTAACCAACGAAGAAACATTTGTCTCCAACAGCATCAAACTTCATGATATTCTCAAAGTTGTTCAGAAGAGTGCAGGAACATCCAAACGGCCTGAAAGAATCAATGAGAGGTTTTCTTTTGAAAAGCAATTCATAAGCTGTTTTCCCACGAGGCTTGACAATCAAGACCCTGTTAAGAACATAACAGGCGGTATTCACAGCTTCTGCCCAGAAGATGATCGGTAACGTAGAGTCGATGAGCATGGTTCTGGCAGCTTCAATGAGTGTACGATTCTTCCTTTCAGCCACTCCATTTTGCTGAGGAGTCCTTGTAGCACTGTATTGAAGATGAATCCCTTTTCCGCTGCAAAACGTCACAAAGCTTTGGTTCTTGAATTCTGTTCCATGATCACTTCTGATTGACTTTACTTTCAATTTGATTATGTTCTCGATCAGGGGAACGAACAGCATCAAAGCCTCAGCAGCCTCACTCTTGAACTCCAAGAAGTACACCCACGTGAAGCGAGAGAAATCATCTGTAATCACCAAACAGTAAGACTTTTTACCCAGGCTTTTTATACTGATTGGACCGAAGAGATCCATATGTAATAATTGAAGTGGAGAGTCAATTGAGTTCACTGTTTTGGACTTATGCGATTTCTTATGTTGTTTACCTTTTGCACATGCTAAACATTTTTCAGAAAAAGGAAATTCCTTAGAAGGAAGACCTCTGACTAGATTTAGTTTAGAAAGTTTGTTTATATTTTTAAAATTCACATGACCTAATCGCCTATGCCATAACAGTGACTCTGACTCAGATGCCTTTGACAGTAAGCAAGTCATTGGCTGTTCAGACTTGGCATCTCTCATGTTTATCACATATGTGTTATTTTGTCTGGGGGCTTTCAACATGATCATGTCAGTGGGTGGTTTAAATCCTGGCTTGAGGAAGATGCACTCCATGTCGTTGAACAACACTGAGATTCCTTTGTCACGGACTTGTGATACACTCAAAAGATTGTAGCACAGTTCTGGAACATAGTTAACATCTTCTAGTGTTAGTGCGTCAGAGACCACATCTCCTATGCCAACGATATTTCCACCCTTTTCATTTCCAACGAACTCTACAAACTCTCCATCGATGAACCGATAGTTCTTGAGGAGTTCTTTCGTCCAGTCATGTGTCTTGAAGCGCTGCTGTCGACATGCCATAGATATCTCATAAGAGCTATCAGCCATTTCTGTAATTTATTCTGCAAAAACAAAACAAAAGAGAAGCAAAGATAAACAAAAGAAAATCTATGTATAGTGACGACTCTGCCTTTTAATTAAGTGATTTTGGGAATCCAAGTCTGTTTAATCTTTGATCTGTCATGATTTTCTCCCAAAATTGACTCTTGTTTCTTCCAGATTTGTGTATTTTTAACAAAACTTTTTACGGTTTCTTGAAGATTTTTCATTTGATCTGTAAAAGAGTTTTGTGTTTGGACATCTTTCTGTGGTTTAGGTTTTATATGACAGTTTTTGACCACGTGACCCTCTTTTCCACATCTGAAGCATTTTGAATGCTTAGGCTTGATCTTAGGAGAAGATCTGGATGATGATGGTTGTGATGTTCTTTTCTCGAGCTTGTCTGATATGGAGCTTTCGCCTGAAATTGATTCTTCCTTGTTGCTACTTGATTCTTCATTGGTGTTGAGGTTATGTAGGCTGGTGTTGCTCTCTGTATCACTTAGTGATTCTTCAGAACTTGAGGTACCTGTTTCACTTTGTGATTCTTCAGAACTTGATACATCTGTGGATGAGGGGATAAATTCTGGGATTTCCTTAGTGAGAAATTTCCCAAACCTGTTACGCTTAAGTTCTGGCACAAACACAGATGGTTTGAGCATATGATTTGCATCAGAGAATGCAGCATTAAGATCAACACACACAGGCATAACATTTTCAACACAAACATTAGAACGTTTGATAGGAGGCTTCCTATCATCGGGAGCCACAGCCCCTTTTAAATCAAGTTTAGAAATACAGTCATCCGTCCTAGTTAAACTATTACAATCATCCACCCTAGGCAAACTATTACAGTCATCCGATTTAGTTAAAGTTTTACAGTCATCCAAAATAGAATTGTTTTTTGATTTTTCATTGTTCCAAATAAACCAATTCACTGTTGAGTAATTGGCACCTGGATGTCCTAACCCCACTGTCTGCCCACCACAACTTTCATCATCTTCCACATGAGCCTGTTGGGTCACATCTGCATCGCTTTTACTTATGTTAGCATTTGACTCAGACTCATCACATTTGTTTTCAAAAAGATCATTTTTAGGATGAGGTGATGGAATGGGTATGTATTCACTTCGGCTCAAAGGTAAGAATAGTGATCTTTCGATTCCATTCTTATCCTTATACCCTACTCCATCCTTTACGAATGATTGTCTTGCACAATCGACTATATCAGTATGAGCCTGTTTGCTCACATTCCATTTGTCAACAACGATTTGAAGACGAGTTGTTTCATTTCTAGATTTCTCTAATTTTGAGGTTAAATCATTTATTAGAAAATCTTTCTTGAGTACAAATTCTTTTAAAGTTTGCATTTAAGCTAGAGTTGCATTTAACTTTCGCTGATATGCCCACTCATTTTCTTTCATTTCAGAATTGATTTTACGAATATCATCCATTTCTCTTAAAACTCGTCTGTTGTGTGACAAACAGTACGCAACAGCTGTAACACACCTAGGTGAGCACAGCTTAGATTTTATTTCGAGAGGAATATTTACCATGTCTCTCTCCTCAGCTTTCTTGGAAGAACTCTTCACCTCTTCAGTAACTTTCTCTGATGAAGTCTTCTCAGCTATCAATGCCTCCTCCCTAGTCTGATCATTCACTTTCTCATCAACCAGCACACTCTTCAGTCCAGCATTCTTCTGCATCTCACCCTTCAGTACCTCAGCAGATGACCCTTCAAGAGAATTCACACCATTTGAGGATTTGGTGCAAATTGTGGCCATCAGGGCTTTGTTGACTTCAACTTCTGCAGTAGCTGCCTCTTCTCCCCTTCTGTGGTTCCTTATCATTTCCTTCATTTCCGTCAGTTATGGCCACCAACCTCTTAGCAGGCTTGATTTCGGCTTGGTTCAAAGTGGGGCATTCATATTTGAAATGCCCGAGGACCCTGCAGTTGTAACATCTGATCTTCGACTTGTCAAACCCAGCCTTTCCCGTTCCCACTCTTCTACCGGTTCTGTCTTGAAAACGTTTAACTCGTAGAGTGATCATCGCCATCTGCCATTTGAGATCCATTTCTTCCATATCGTCTGGGTCCACTTGGTACATATCCTCTGGGGACATCATCTCATTCTTAATCTCTCCAGTCTTTAGTGCCTCAAAACTGCTCATAAAGGTGTTGAAGAGTTCCACATGTTCGGTAGCTAGCTTGGCAACCTGTGGAGTCAGTGTCTTCGCTGCCTTTTCAGAGTACATTGGTGCTTTGCCTGAACTTGAACTACCACCCCCCATTGAGTCCACATATGGATGTAGTGAACTTGAACCCATCTCACCAATTGGTGTCATCAATGCCAGATTCTTCATTGCACTGTTGGGAGTCACCTTCGGGACAGTCTGATTCATTTCTCTCTTTGTGATATCCATTTCAAATGATTTCAGCGTGTTTATAAGATCGGCCAGAGTGGACTGAGCATCCAAGTAATCTTTCTTAATCAGCATACATTGGACACTCCATTCCTTTGGAAGAGAGTCGAGTAGTTTCTTGATGGAATTACGGTTGTTCACAGGAATACCAGCTTTCTTCATCTTAGTCAACAGATTCATGAACCTGTCAATGTGTGACGACAGACATTCACCACCGATGCTTCCAAACATGTCATATTCTTTCTGAATCATGTCCTGCTTGTTCTGTCTCATCTCAGCGTTTCCTTCATAATATTCACTCAAAGCAAACCACAGATCATGCGCCGATCCGTACTCTTCAAACATGTTGTATACATCGTTTGACAGAGCCATGGTGAGAGCACCATAGGCTTTGTGATCTCGCTGCATCAACTGTTTGTCGAGATCTGTGTATGTAGTGGGATCAGTGTTAAACACTTCTCCTGCATTAGTGGTCCTCACAGGAATGTGAGGTCCAAGTTGCACAGAGTTCCATTGAGTGTGATCGTTAACGAAGTAGAAAGCTTTCATTCTGTTTTTCCAGGTACCATAGTCTTCAGCACCCATCAACTTGGGAATACGGGTTATTGTGCCAGTTTCCAGTTCAGCTTGGGTTATGGGATTAACTTGGAATGAGTTGTTACCAGCCATTGATTTAGATTGATTTTAGATTGATTTTAATTAGTTCAACAAGTTACAGTCCAAAGTTCTTGAAATTTTATAATCAGTCCACAAGTTTCGCAGATAAGTGCGCAACAACAAGTACGCAATCACTCAGAGCAGCAACCTGAAACAGTAATTAAACAAAAGTGATAAGTTGTTGATCTCCTGATAAGTGCGCAGTCCTTGAAGCACACACACTGGCTTAAGTGCGCAGGTCAGCCAAGGCAGAGCAGCACAAGTGCTCAGTCTTTGACTGATCAGCCTGCGTACTAATCTAAGTACACAGACACTTAAACTCTCGTTTAAGATTTTAGTGCGCAGAAACCCTAGCCAAGTGCTCAAAAACAGCACTTTTCAGTAAGTACGCACCCCAACTAGTAGATTCTGATAAGTGCGCAGAAACCCTAGTTGTGGTACCAAGAGAGAGAAAGCTGTAAAGCCTTGTGAAAATTTAAGTGCTCAACACAGACACAAATGCGCACAATTTTGAAATAAGTGCGCTGATGTTCCTGAGATAAGTGCACACCCTGAAATGTCAAGTATGCAACTTATGAGCTAAGTACTCAACACATGAAACAAGTACTCAGAAATAAGAAACAAGTACTCAGTTGATGAACCAAGTACGCAGATTAAGTGCCCAAAAACTGCTGAAAACACTCAAATCATATCAGAAACATATCCAGGAGGTTTTCAATCAATCTGAAGTTCTTGAATGATGTTTCTACTGAAAATAACTATCTTTAAACACCTTATCCATGAGATTTTGAAGCAAAACTAAAGAAAATACTCAAAGTTTTGATAAACACTAAAATTTATAAAAATCTTGATAGTAAGAACTAACAAGAGAGGGTTTTGATATCTTTAGATAGATACAATCTAGAGCACAGAGGCTCTGATACCAAATTGTAGTCCCAAAATACTAGATCTTTAAGTGCACAAGATTGTTATCACCTAGAAACACCTATTTATTAGGTGTTTTGGGTGATTAATCCATACAAACAAAGAAGCTAGATGAAGATAATAAACACCGACACACAAGATGAATAATGCAAGATTTCCATTACTGATTGAACATTACAAAACCATGGATAAACACTAAATACGCACCTATCTTGTGCTATCAAAGACAAATAACCAAAAACCCAAACCCTAGCTGCTGAAATGATGTTCTATTTATAGGCCAGACTGATGGGCCTGCGCACTTAAGCTAAGTGCGCAGAGCCCGTCCATTTAGTACGCAGTCTAGGGTTTTGGAGCTACAACTATACTATAATTACATAAAAGACCCTCCAACTATTACAAACAACCAAACGTACTCAAACCTGGTAACTGTGGTCTCAATCTAACCCAACAATTATGCTTTTACATTTTCTTTCATATGGTTTTAATCTGGGCGCGTTGTTTTGCGCATGGCTTTTAAAAGGTTTTAATTTGGTTTACGCTTCCGCAGCTTAACTAAACCTGATTTTTGAAAACGAACTAAATGGTTTGGGCATTTAGAGTTCGTTCAGATGACTTATGGCTATGGGATCCTGGTGTGTCACGCGCCTCGTGGTAAAACCCCGCAGTGGAAATTTGAGGATGTGACAGTACCGATAGTTACGTCTTGTAAAACTCGAGTCTTTTCTTGTGTACGAATCTCTATGTCATTGTCGCATCGTGAGTCCGATTACCATCCGGTCAGGTTCGTATCCTTTACCTGAGTCTGTTGCATGATCAGATATCTTACGGCCTTCCCGTTCCTCCATTCGGATGCCCGAAACATCAAATGTACCGATAGTTACGTCCTTTAAAACTCGAGTCTTTTCTTCGGTACGAATCTCTATGTCATTGTCGCATCGTGAATCCGATTACCATCCGGTCAGTTTGGTATCCTTTATCTGAGTCTGTTGCATGATTAGATATCTTACGGCCTTCACGTTCCTGCATTCGGATACCCGAAACTTCAAATGTACCGATAGTTACATCCTTTAAAACTCGAGTCTTTTCTTGTGTACGAATCTCTATGTAATTGTCGCATCGTGAGTCCGATTACCATCCGGTCAAGTTGGTATCCTTTATCTGAGTCTGTTTCATGATCGGATATGTAGATGCGTTTTGCGACTAGTGATTGGATAGTTAACATGTGTTAGAAGGGCTGAATTGGGTGAATGTATATAGTTCTGGGCGAAGGTGAAAAGAAGTGGGCGAAGGTAGAAGTAAAGTGGACGAAACTGGAATGGAGCTACACAGAGATACACATTCGACCATCAGAATGGGCGAATGTGGAAAAGTCTCACATTCGACCATGTGAAGTGGGCGAATGTGCAGTGCCTATATATAGAATTTGAGTTTTTGTAATGTTAAGAGAGTAATTAGGTGTGTGTGTTTTAAGGTGTTGTTCCAGGATAGTTTGAGAGAGTCTGTGATTGAGTTAGATTAACTGTTTTTGACATTGTAATCAAGTTTATCATCAAGTTAATCTATGAAAATGATTGAAAATGACTTTGATTGTGTTTTGATTTGAGTTTATATCAGTTTGTTCAAAGCTAGGGTTTCCGCACCTGGTTTTGTAACTTGTATGATCATATAATCCTGTTTTCGTGTCAAATCACATCCTCTACAAAGTGGTATCAGAGCATAGAGGATCATACAACAACAAATTGATAAACTCAGAGCTGATTTGGACATTATTTTGATCAATTCACATCTGTTTTTGCATAAAAATGGTTTTTGAGTGTTTTTGAAAGATTTAGAGTTGATTTTGTGGTTAAAATTCAAAATTCCAAGTATTAAAGTTGTTCCAAATCATCTCCGAAGCAAAACCTGATCAAGATCATTCAAATTTACAAACTTTTGAAAATCAGAGATCAAAATAACCGTTTTTCAAAGTGTAACCGTTTTTCAAAATCAGAAATGGGCGAACCTGGAATTGTGTGGTCGAACGTGTAGGTTTTTGGGCGAACCTGAGAAATTTTTGGGCGAACCTAGGAGTATTTGGGCGAACCTGGAAATTTTCTGTTGAATTTTTCACTTTCGGGTCACATTTTTCACATTCGATTGATCGGGCGGGCGAACCTAGAACTAAAACGGGCGAACCTGGATTATTTTGGACGAACGTGAAAAGTGTTAGTGTGTTTTTACTTTCTGGTGAGATTTTACATTCGGGTATCACTGTTTGGGCGAATCTGAAGCAGAAAGGGACGAAGGTGAAACTTTTCTGGGCGAACCTAGACTAGTTTTTGGAAAATTTTCTAAGTGTTGAATTTTTCGAAGTTCGTGATCATGTGGAACTTTCCGACTACTCCGACACCAGCAACTACACAACCACAACAGCAGGTGATGGACCCATGGACGGTAGCAGCACAGAAGACTAGCACACAGTCTTCACAGCCAGTTAATTACATGACTCAAAGTGCACCTCCAGCACCACAATCTGACTACTGGGGAGTAGCAGCAGCGGTGGTAAACACTCAAACTACAAATGCTATTTCCACACTGATTAATGATTTGTCTTCAGGTAGCGGGAATCGGCCACCGAAGCTTATGGAAATTCAAGAATATAATCAGTGGCAGAAAAAGTTCAAGATACATTTGGAAGGCATGGGAGTGGAAGGTGCAGAAGCATGGAACATGATTGCTAAAGGTTACACACCACCAGTTTTGGAGAATACAGGTGAACCAGTGCCATTGGAGAGCATGGCTGAGGATGAGAAAAAGAAGTTTGCTGTGGAGAAGAAGGCGTTTTCCCAATTGACACAGGCTATCACAAATGATCTTTTGCATCAGTTTGGGACTTGCACAACGTCTAAGGAATTGTGGGTAGCACTTAAAAGAAGGCATGATGGCAATGAGAAGACTAGAGGTCTAAGGATGGAAGAACTGAGAAAGGAGTTTGAGAATTTTTCTTATATTGGAAATGAAACTTTGAAAGAACTAACTCCTAGATATAGTCATTTGTTATCTGAATTGTCTAGCTATGGTATACAGAAGCATTATCACCAAACTGGGATCAGCATGTGGAAGTTCTTAAGGAGAAGGATGCTTATCAATACTGGTCTATTCAAGAGTTCATAGAGAAGCTGGAAAACAAAGAATTGGAAGAGAAGAGGAAAGCTAGAAGAGCACAGATTCCTCAGAATCCCAACTTATATTTTGGAGGATCAGTTCTAGCCAGTACATCAAGCTCAGGAGGGCTAGTAGCACCACATGTTGCATGTATTTCCAATGTTATGGAATCACCTACCATCAACTACCATCAACAAACATCATCCTTTTCACAACCATCAAATCCACCACCACAACAACAATACAACAATTCATACATTCCACCATTCTCCCCAATGCAACAAGCAGCTTTTTACACTGCTAGCCAATCTCAACAACCAATGAATCAACCTAATCAACAAACGGTGGTTTTGGAGACATCTAACTTGGGAAATGTGACAGTTGAAGTTGCTCAGCAACACATTGCATTAGTCTCTGCAATGGTCTCATCCTATAATGGATTAGTTGCTAGTCAAATTGGGAATAACAACTTGACCAATGAAGACTACGCACAAATTGACAAGGAAGAGATGGAACTCATTGATATCCAATGGGCCTTTGCGAGCATTATGAGAAGAGCAACAGAATTTATTGAGAAGACAGGTAGAACTGATTTGGGAACTTCTCCTAACACAACCTACGAGTTCAATAAGGAGAAAGTAACTTGTTTTAACTGTGGAGGGAAAGGTCACTTTAAAAGAGAATGCACCCAGCCACCAAAACAAGGCAATAGGAACCCATTCAATGCCAGCTATCAGAACCGTCAACAACAAAACCAAAACCAAGTTTCTTACCAAAACAACAACTACCAAAACCGTCAAAACAACTTTAATAACAGCCAAAACAGACAACCAAACACACCAAACCAGACACAAAACCAATCACCAAACAATGCTAACCGAACTGTCATACCAATAACTACACCAAATGAGACACATCAGAATACCAATCAGAATCAAGCATTGGTGACTCAACAAGATGAGAGTTTTGACTGGTCGAGTATGCAAATAGGTGTTGAAGAAATTACTACTGGTGGCAATGTGGCTTGTGTTGCATATCAGGTTGATATTGAAGATTCAGGGTCGGTGGATGAGAAGGAAGAAACTGAGGTTGAAAGTGATGAGTCTGAGTCTGAGATGAATGTGGAGACTGAACCTGTTAAGGTTAATGCTGAGGTTAATGTTGAGGTTAAGACTGAAGAGACAAATTCTGGAATTGTGATAGATACTGTTTCTGATGTTCCTGAGGAGTGTGAATCGGTTTATTCTGATTCAGACAGTGAATCGGATACGGAAGCAAGTGTTGATTCTCTAGATGATGATATAGATCAGTTGCTAGCAGAAGCGGATTTTCTGATGACAAGGAAGTCATGTATTGCAGATGATGCTTTCACAAAGATTGACTATTCCAGATTCTTTGCAGGAAAGGAAGCTCATTTCGCATTGATGGCCATGACTGATCCGCCAAAACCTGTAAGTTCTGAGTGTAGCAATGATGTTACAAGTGATAAATATTGTGGTACATGTGATAGATTGACTGAGGAGAATAAACAACTCCGTGTTCAACGTGATAGTGCTATCATGAACAGTCAATCTACTCGCAAAGAGTTGAATGCTTTTAACAAAGTATTAGATGGCTACAAAAAGGACATTTCCGACTTGAAAAACACTTTGTCATTAAAACAACTTGCAATTAACAACTATATCAATGAAATTGAAAACACCAAGTTGGAAATGGCCGCCATCAAATGCTTTGCTGAGAAAGTAAACAAAAAGCTGGAAAGCTATAAGCATATTGCTTATGTGGTAGACCACATCATTGATGATCATACCACAAATTATCGGTCTGTACCATCTCCGGTTCTCTTTGAAAACCATAATTGTCATCAAGTGACACCGGAGATTTCGGTAAAATCTGACTCAGCATCAGAAAATGAATCTAATACTTCAAGTATTGGTGATCCAAATTCCGATGTTAGACCGATTTTGGGTGTTAATGATGAGGGTGTTACTGCTGAGAGTGTGAATTCAGACACTGAGAGTGATGATTCTGGTAATGTTCAAAATGCTAATGCATGTGAAATTCCAAAAGAAAATCACATCGTTACAAATGAACCAGTTTCACCATCTCAGAATGTGATTCCGATGGCAAATGCTCATTGTGAAAAGAAGTCTGAAAAGAATGTTGTAAAGAAAGATCTTGAGAAAAATGTGGTTAAGAAAGAAAATGTGGATCTTGAAAAGAGTGTTAAGAATGAACAATGTGACAAACCTGTCAAGGTGTTCTATCGGATGGAAGGATCCGATAAGATCATTTCTGACGAGGACATTCCAATAAAAAATGCCAATTATGCTAAAATAGAAAAGATTTGGCAAGAAAGCACTATTTGGTTCCCAAAACATGAGAGAACAAATGAGATTCCACCAGCTTTATTAAAGTAATTATATTTGGATGTTCCTCAAGAACCAAAGGTCCATGTCACAGAGTTTGTTCGACCCAAAAACAGAGCTAATGGTTTTAATGAGCCTACTTACTCAAAAGGGCCACTCCCTGAGAGTTTAAGGAAGCAACAGTACAATGATCAATACCCTGTTAGATCATTTGCTCAACCAAATGCTCCGAATGTTTTTGAAGAGTACCGTGCGTGCTTTAAATGTGGGGAACGAGGGCATTTACTTGCTCAGTGCCCATATGTAAGGCATAAGAGGCACGAGGTTGAAGTGAGGAATTCCATGAGGAAACCGATTGATCATTATGTGCCACCACATAGGCGAGTTGTTCCTCAACAACCACAACAGTTTTTCAACCAAAACAATTTTCAACAAATGAGGAACAAACGTCCAATGCAATATGATCGAAGGAATCGGATTGCTATGGAACAATCATGGAGGAAGCCTGTGGTGAACGCAACAGTTGATAGGGAAAAGGTTCCACCAAAACCAATTGTCAAATCAAATGTTGGACCTAAGTCTGTTAAATCAGATAAGGTTACCAAGAGGGTTACATTTGCTAACAATGTTCAGAAACCGACTGAGAACCCAAAGTCTCAGATTCGTATCTTGAAAAGGTCTGAACAATCTTGGTCACCCAATGGTACTCCAGGAGCCTCTACTTCAAGAGTTAATGAGAAAAAGGAAACTGTTTTGAACAATCAGAAAAAGATTGATCAAAAAGTTGTTGAAAATGCTTGTGAGAATGTTACATTGAAACCTGATGTTCAAAGACCCAAGACTCAGGCTTGGGTCCCCCGAAAGAACTAACTGATTTACTTTTTGTGTGCAGGGAGCTTCAGCTGGCCCTATTAGCAGTCTTTGGATTGTTGATAGTGGAGCTTCAGGCCACATGACAGGGGATCTTGCGTTGCTGTTCGACGTGAAGAACATCAATGGAGGGTATGTAGCTTTCGCGGGAAATAAAGGTGGATATATCACAATGGAAGGAAGTGTGAGCAATGGGATAGTGAGTTTCGAGCGGATTTCGTATGTGAAGCAGATCGATTATAATCTGTTGAGTGTCAGTCAAATATGTGATAAGCAATTTACTGTGCATTTTGATGACAAATCCTGCTATATTCTGAAACCGGGCTTTACAATTCCTAAAGAGTGGATAATGTTGAAGGCACCTCGCGTCAACAATCTATACATTCTTGATGTGTCCAAGGCGATGACATCACAGGGGCAGATAACATGTTTTCTATCAAAAGAGACAGAGAAAGAATCGATAATGTGGCACCGAAGAATGGGGCACATTCATCTGAGGAAAATGAATCAACTTGTGAGAAATGGGCTTGTCGATGGAGTAAACGTGAAACATTTCCATCTGAATGACAAGTGTGTGAGTTGTAAAAAGGGGAAGCAACACAAACAGTCCCACAAAGTGAAAAAGGTTAACTCTGTTGAGATACCACTTGAGCGGTTGCACATGGATCTTTTCGGACCGGTCAAGCGCAAAAGTCATCTTGGAGAGCTTTATTGTTTAGTCGTCACTGATGACTATTCAAGATTTTCATGGGTGATGTGTTTGCAGAACAAAAGTGACACCTTTAACAACCTGAAAGTTCTGTTCACTCGATTGGAGAATCTCTACAATGTGAAAATTAAGAGAATTCGGAGTGACAATGGGACGGAGTTCAAAAACGCCAAGATGGATGAACTTTGTGAAAGCAAAGGGATACATCATGAATATTCGGCTCCGTACACCCCACAACAGAACGGTGTTGCTGAACGAAAGAATAGGACTCTAATTGAAGCGGCTAGAACAATGCTTGCTGATTCAAATCTTCCAGTAATGTTCTGGAACGAGGCGATTTATGCAGCAAATTACACAATAAATCGGGTTCTAACAGTGAAGAAGTTTGGGAAAACATCTTATGAGCTGTTACACCGAAGGAAGCCGAACTTAGAGTATCTAGAACCTTTTGGGGCGCCATGCACTATGTTGAATCCAAGCGAGAAGTTTAGTCCTAAAGCCGAGGAGGGTTACTTTGTTGGATATGCAACCCCGCTCAAACGGGTATACAACAAGCGAACTCGTCGAGTGGAAGACTGGGCTAACGTGGAAGTTCAACGATATACTCAAAATCTTCAAGGCACGGGTCCTGATTGGATGTTTGATTACAAAGATTTCTTTGAATCATTCAATCTAGATAGCTTGGTTGAAGAAGCAGTTATCAGATTACTTTATGAGTGTGAAAATGCAACAACTTCACCGTTGGTGCGTCCGATCACTGTGAACCCCCTACCAGCTTCTAATGATACCAATGCTCCTATACAACAGGAAGAAGTGTTTCAAGAGGCTTCAACTTCATTAGACACTTCAGAATCTGAAGATGAACAATTTGAAGAAGCCATTCTTGAACAAGCTGAAGAACCAGAGGCACCGCCAGTGAACCCAACTCCAACTTCAGATGTGGCTTCATCATTAAATACGGGTCATGATCTGGATGCTGTAGAGAACTTGACTGTTCAGACGGGAGTGCAAGTACCTGATTATCCGGAATCCCGGATTCATCGTATTCACCCGCTGGAGCAAGTTATCGGTGATCCTGGAAGCAGTGTTATGACCAGAGGGCAGCTTAAAAGCGTTAATTCGCCAGAGAGTTTTGGTGCTTTAGCTTTATATGCCAAAATTCAACAATCTGGTAGTCAAAATGATTGGTCGTTTGCGTGTTATGTGTCGCAGGTAGAGCCAAGGACATACAAGGACGCTTTGAAGGATGATGCCTGGGTGGAAGCTATGCAGGAGGAGTTATTACAATTCCAGAAACTGGGAGTTTGGACGCTCACGGATTTGCCGCCAGATAGGAAGAAGATTGGAACTAAATGGGTGTTTAAGTGCAAGAAGGATGATCGTGGGGTTATTGTTCGTAACAAAGCCAGATTGGTCGTACAGGGTTTTCATCAAATCGAAGGGATTGATTATAACGAAATCTATGCACCGGTAGAATGAATCGAAGCTATTCGGATGTTCCTTGCGTTTGCTTCATACAAGAAATTCAAAGTTTATCAAATGGACGTTAAAAGTGCATTTCTGTACGGGAAAGTCAAGGAAGAGGTTTTTGTCGGGCAGCCACCAGGCTTTGAGGACCCAATTCACCGGGATAAGGTCTACGTGCTAAACAAGGCTTTATATGGCTTGCACCAGGCTCCGAGACAGTGGTACGAGGAGCTAAGTACATACCTCATTTCCAAAGGATTTAAGCGCGGCCTCGTCGATTGTACCCTCTTTACGAAGAAGACGGGAGATGATTTGCTTCTAGTACAGATATACGTAGATGATATAATATTTGGTTCAACTAACGAGCTTTTATGCAGGGAGTTCGAAACTGTCATGCAGGAAAAGTTCGAAATGAGCGCAATGGGAGAGATGCAGTTTTTCCTAGGCTTACAGGTGGACCAAAGACCCGACGGGATCTTCATTCACCAGACGAAATATGTCTCTGACATCTTGAGCCGGTTCCAGATGGAGGACTCAAAGCCGATGGATACCCCGATTCAACCCAATCACGGGATTGGAGTGGACGCTAAGGGGGAGCTGACGGACCCATTTACATACAGAGCAATCATCGGATCTCTGATGTATTTGACGGCGTCTCGACCAGATATTATGTATGAAACGTGTCTCTGTGCTCGCCATCAATCGAAGCCGAAACAAAGTCATCTGACGGCGGTCAAGCGTATCCTTAGATATCTGAAGGGTTGTCCTTCAAAAGGACTTTGGTACCCTAATGATGATAATTTTGATTTTATTGCTTTTAGTGATGCAGATTGGGGCGGCTGCGACAAAGATAGCAAATCTACTACAGCCGGTTGCCAGTTTTTAGGGAGCAGGTTAATCACCTGGCAATGCAAGAAACAGACTTCCGTGGCTCTATCTACCTGTGAAGCCGAGTACATTGCAGCCTCGAGTTGCTGTTCGCAAGTACTCTGGATCCAACAGCAGATGGTGGATTACGGTTTGCAGTTTCTTAAAACCCCTATTCACTGTGACAACGAAGCCGCAATTGCATTAACTAAAAATACTGAAAATCATTCTAAAGCGAAACACATCCGGATCAAATATCATTTTATCCGTGATTGTTACGCTAAGGAATTGATAGATATGGTCAAAATCCATACTGACTACCAACGTGCAGATTTGTTTACAAAAGCTTTTGACAGATCACGCTTTGAATATCTTTTAAAAGTAAACCATATAAAGGAAAAACATGACTAATCGGCACCTCGGTTTATCGCTTTTTCGTTTTTAGTTTTTATATTTTGCTAATTGGGAATTTCTCTTTGCTAATTGGGAATTTCTCTTTACTATCGTAATCCTCAAAGAAGTTGATGCTTTCGAGGGGATTGTTTAATCCTCAAAGAAGTTGATGCTTTCGAGTGGATTGTTTCTTTCATTTTTTTTAAAACAAAAACCCAAAAATATGTTCTTTATTTTAGGGGGAGCCATTTTATCAGAAAAACCAAAAACATTATAAAATTCACAAAGACCTAAAAATTAGAAAATCAAAAATGATTTCCTGGTAAACAGAGGAAATGATAGTACATCAGTGGGGATCTGACACAGGCTAAAGAATTGTATAGTATATGAGGCGTGTGTTGACTACGTGTGATATGCTGATAGGCTTCGTAGACTAAATATTGCGTGCATTAGTGATACAAACATAACGAACTACGCGTTCGTGGCTGAACACCTCATGGGCATATGGTCTTAGTACCGTAATTTCGTTTGATAGGATTGCCAAAATCTGAGGTTTCGGGTCGTTATGTTATGGTTATCCGGGATATTCTGATAAACTTTTGTCGTATTGATTTACGGACCTAGTTTTATCAGAATATTTTCTAAAAGAGCTTAATTGCCAAAACCGGCAGTTACCGAATTGAGGAACTTTATGTTTTAATTGATCATAGATCATTATTACATCGTATTGATCATCTGATGCAAATCAGTGATTAATATCAGCCTCAACCTAGTGTATAAGCACATGTTACTCTGCTGCATTCAATTGCTGACCTGTACACCTCTGTGCTATATACTTTGTAACTTTTACGGATAACTCTGGCATAATCACGCGTTACGACGAAGCTTTGTGCAATTACTTGATACGGGAGTATGTCGTGTGTGTGGGCACCACATCGTGTTAGTCTAATACATCTAACTCGTATCATTTTAAAGCATTGCGTAATTGTCTGCATGTGAGCTTATGTGGACCACAATATCAGCAATTGCCGTGTCACATATTGTTTCTAATGATAATATTGAACAAATAGATCAACGCTGTGATCTGATTTCTCAGAAAACTGATATGATCCTCTGACCGGATTTCACAAAATGTTTACTGTTCTCATTTACTTTGTTGCATTTTATTTTGTTGCAATTTACTTTTATTGTCAAAAAGATACAAAATCCAAAAAGATTTTCGGTGTGTTTTGATAAAATTTCAGAAAAATCCAAAATTTTTGCATTTCTGCTTTATTTTTGATAACCGGGGATGCTTGATAGTCAATTTCTGAGATTTGACAACACCATCTGGGCTTTGTATCATTCTAAACGTGAAAATATGTGTTTTGGAAGCTTAACGGATTGAAAAATGTTGAACGGGATTCGAATTCGTGATTTGGCAAAATTTTCAGAATTTTCCATTTCACATTCGCCCCTTAAATGGGTCGAATGTGGAAAATTCTCTACATTCGGGTTGGTGAAAACGGGCGAATGTGGATTACTAATCACAATCCACTTTCGGGTGAATCAAGTTTTACATTCGTGCCATTCAGTTGGGGCGAATGTGGAATTCTCTCACATTCGTCCACTACCAACGGGCGAATGTAGATGCTTATATATGCCAGACACAGATTCGCCCCTCATTCAAATTTTTCACAAATTTTTCCTAAGTACCAAACCTTGTTGTTTTGATTTTGTTTGATTGTGCATTTGATTCCCTGAGTTACACTGATCATTTCTAGACCAAAATTACAGGTATTGGAGCTATAATGACACTGGAATCATCGTTTTTATGACCGAACCTAGGGTTTAGGATTTCAAGGACTTAGAGTGTTTGTTAATGCTTTATTTTGATTGCATTTCATTATATGACAGTTTTAGGGGGAGAATGTATAACAAATTAGGGTTATTACAGATTCTAAGTGTGTAATCGATTGATTTTTAAATATAAACCCTAATTTTCTATTAAAACTGACATATAATGAAATTAAAGGTCAATTGACAATGAACGAGTGTTTATCGGCCATGTTAGACCATGACTGAATCAAAATCAAGGGTTAAAAACATGTTTGAAAAATTTTTAAATTTTGGGAAAGAACAAGTTTTACATTCGGGCCTTTGAACGGACGAATGTGAAATTGTTTGGACGAATGAATTTCTAAGTGGGCGAATGTACATTTTTATGAAAGATCATTTCACATTCGACCAGAATGTTGTACATTCGACCAAAATAAACTACGTTCGACCATGATTTTTGGGCGAATGTGGAAGTTTTAAAATCCTAAAATTTTTAAGTTTTTGTCGATTTTGTGTTTTGACGTTTGTTTTTGATTTTGTAATACAGATGGCTGAGGAACAAGAAAATATTGAGATTCCTGTTGAGATTGTTGTTCCTGATATAGTCCCAGAACCTGTTCAAGAAGGTGAATCGTCAAGCAAGAGCAAATGGCCTTTCGAGAAGAATCACAATTGCTGTGCTTATCTGGGGGACGTAGAGAAGAATGTGGAGTTTATAGACATAATCAAGTTTCTGAAGAGAAGCAGAGTTGTTTATGCTTTGGCTACACCAACTATCATCTACAAGGATATAGTTGAGGATTTCTACAACAACGCTAAGTATGATTACTTTGATAATCAGACCATCATACGAAGCAAGATTCAGGATATGGAGATGTTCATTACAGAGTCTGACATCAGAGAAGCTCTCCAGATCAAGTTTGAAGTTAGTGAGGATCCAAGAGAATTGTCGTGGACTGAGCAGAAAGCTTGTTTCCTTAGGATGAAATACAAAGGACCTATCATTGATGGTTCGATGTACAAAGGGAAACTGAGCGTGCAGTTTAAGTATTTTGCTCACGTCATCATACATGTGTTTGGATGTGTTAGTGGAGGCTATGACGTAATGAGGAAGAGTTTGAGCTCATTAATGGTTGCGTTGACTCTCAACAAACCATTTAATGTTGCTGGTATGATATTGGATCACATGCTGGAGATGCTGAAGGGTTTGAAGAAGAAATATTTCATGTTGTACCCTAGATTCCTGATGATGATCTTTGATCACAAGTATCCAAATCTGAGGAAAGATCCTACTCAGATACTTGCATTAGATCACATGAACATTCGTACCTTGGTTAGAATGAAGGGCTATAAAGGTGTGCCAGACAATGAGAAACCACCATACAGAAGGTTGTTTGGAGCCTTAGCTAGAGAGGATTACAATGATCCAGGAAAGAATACAGCAAGGCATCCTGATAGTGATTCTGACAACGATGATCCTTTGGTATACGCTGATGCTAATACTAAGAGGAAAAGGCAAGTAGTCAATCCTGGAGCCAAAGGGAAGGGCAAAGGAAAGACTGATCAGGGAAGCTCGAAGCAACAATTTGTGAGAAAGAAATCTACTGCTAAGAAAGGTACAAGTTTGGTGGATGAAGAATCAGTGGATTCGGAAGAGACAGAGGTTGAAGAACAATGGGATTCGGATGCTGAGAATGTTCGGGCCACCAAACGTAAGGCCACTATGGTTGGTGAGTCTGAATCATTGAACAGATCGATTGCTGAAGCTGAGAAGAGCAAGAAGGCTGTTAGTGCTGAAGATTAAGTGTTTGGTGTGAATATGGATGAGTTGAACGAAGGAGAAACTGTAGTCGTTAACTTGCCCAAGCCTAAACACAAAACCATGGCTAAGAAAACCAGTACCAAGCAACTGAGAGAAAAAGAGTTAAATCAACTCTTGAGAGGAAAAAGATTACCTGAAGCTGGAACGTCATCAAAACAATCTTCACCAGTCACAAAGAAACAAAAGACTAAAGAGGCAACAACATTACCAGTGGATGAGTTCAATGTAGCACTGGATAATGTACTTAACTTGTTCACAAAGCCTCAGAAAGAGAATGAAGCTGAAGTTGAGCCATCCAGATCTAAATCCAAGTCAAAGAAAGTCACTGTGGATGACGATGTTATGAAGCAAGTGAATAAGAAGATGGACGATTTGATGAAGATGATTGTGGCTCAGCAAGCTGAAATAGCCAAGTTCAAGCAGAATGAGGAAAAGATGCTTCAGATTGTTGTAGCTTCTAAGTCAAATCAGGATGAAATTGATGAGAAAGTGAAGAAGCTAGAAGCTAAGAACAAAAATCTTGAAGGAAAATGTTTGAGAAACAAAAACAGGTTTAAGGCTATTAAAGAAGATAACAAAGAGCTGAAGGCTGAGAATAAACGCCTTAGTGAGCTGATTGACAACCTGTACAATGTTGCACCCAAGCTGAAGGAGGGTGAAGAAGACAAAGAAAAAGAAGAGGAACAGGTTGATTTTGAACCATCTGAGTCTGATAAGGAGAAAGATGATGATGAGGACGATGAAGAATCGGAGAAGAGTGATGATGAGGATGATAATAATGATGATGATGATGATGTAGAGGGTTCGGGAAGTCAAAAGGAAGATGATAGTAGCAGTGATGATGATAATGATGGAGGAGATGATACATCGAAGTTTACATTTGAGAAAAGACCACCTTCAAAGAAGAAGAAAGATACTGGAGAATCGAGTTCGAAGAAGAAAGGTGAGAATGTTGATTCGGATGAGAGTGTATTCTGGAATGAGAAGGTGAGGTCCTTGTCTGATGATGCTAAACAAGTTTACAAGGACATGTTAGAAAGAAGAGAATGGACCATTGAGTTCACAGGTCGTTTTGCTGAAATATTCCAAACTGACGACATGAGATATGAATTGGAATATAACGATCCTGATTTAGAAGAAGGGGAAGTACCTGCATCTGTGGCAAAACAGATTTTGGATGGGCTTGCACAGAGGGTAGGGAAAACATTTGAAGAATTCATTGTAGATGAGTCGATTCCACATATTCCTGAAAAGGATATTGGAAGTCACTCTGATGATAAAGATACCCCTGAATTTGAAGAAGTGGAGATAGAAGATATAACACATGAGGAATACCCACAATACTTTAGACAAACTGATGAAGATGTGGTGTTTCCTGACTTTACTGAAATTCCTAACACTTCTGCAAAGAAAAAGGCTAAGCAGAGAAGTGCTGAGTTTGTAGAGAAAGTATTTGGAGCTGATAAGCCAGAATCTTCAAATAAATCTGATGAATTGAAGAGTTATTTGAAGAAATTGAAAGAGATGGATGAGAACCGACCGAAGCCTGAAGCTCAAGGAAACTTCTACAGATTTCATAATGCAAAGTTCAAAGGCAGAGCTCTCGGGTGGACATACTTAGGCAGGCTGAAGTGTCTAGCTGCCAAATGGGAATCAGGGATCTTGTACTTCTACAGATTCATTGATTTGCTAACTCTACCGTACTGGGCGGTTAGAGATCTATGCAGATTCCCAATGTCGGGTGCTTCAGTTAATAATACTCATGTCGGTTGGTGTGCAGACAAGCTGGTTTGGGAAAGCAGAACGAGATGGAATAGATTCAAACCACAATATCCCCGGAGGAAAGTTCACAGGGATATTGATCCCAGAACCAAGCTGAAGCGGGTTACCTTGATGTATAAGGCACCTGAAGTGATGAGAAAAATACCTTTGATGCCCATGCCGCAACATTTCAGTGCTGACTTCATTTTCTGGTATTACGATTGGAGAAAGGCAGAAGCGGTGATTGTGTTGAGAGATGGAAAGGATAAATACAAGCATGTGCATGTATTTGATCCCATGTGGTTGATAAATTTCACTTTCGAAGACATCATCATGCTCTTTTACAATCCGATTCATCATGAGCCGAACGACGCTGATCAGGCAAAGAAATACACTCAAGTAGTTGGTGTTTGCTTTGCATATGATATAAATGCAGGTAGTAATTTGGATGGAAAACTTGGCAAGATGGTGAAGATGGCGAACGTATCAAAACCAGTGAAGAGAAGATTAGAGCCTGAGATGACTAAAGAGCAGAAGAAATTGCTCAGAATTAAGTTGCTGAACAAAGCCATGGACGAGGACAGAAAACGATCCAATCAATAGTCGAGGGGGAGTTTGTAGATGCGTTTTGCGACTAGTGATTGGATAGTTAACATGTGTTAGAAGGGCTGAATTGGGTGAATGTATATAGTTCTGGGCGAAGGTGAAAAGAAGTGGGCGAAGGTAGAAGTAAAGTGGACGAAACTGGAATGGAGCTACACAGAGATACACATTCGACCATCAGAATGGGCGAATGTGGAAAAGTCTCACATTCGACCATGTGAAGTGGGCGAATGTGCAGTGCCTATATATAGAATTTGAGTTTTTGTAATGTTAAGAGAGTAATTAGGTGTGTGTGTTTTAAGGTGTTGTTCCAGGATAGTTTGAGAGAGTCTGTGATTGAGTTAGATTAACTGTTTTGACATTGTAATCAAGTTTATCATCAAGTTAATCTATGAAAATGATTGAAAATGACTTTGATTGTGTTTTGATTTGAGTTTATATCAGTTTGTTCAAAGCTAGGGTTTCCGCACCTGGTTTTGTAACTTGTATGATCATATAATCCTGTTTTCGTGTCAAATCACATCCTCTACAGGATATCTTACGGCCTTCTATTCGAAGGCCCGAAACTTCAAATGTAGCGATAGTTACTTCATTTAAAACTCGAGACTTTTCTTGTGTACGAATCTCTATGTCGTTCTCGCATCGTAAGGCCGATGACCGTCCGGTCAGTTTCGTATCCTTTATTTGAGTCTGTCCGTTGATCAGATATCTTTCGGCCATCCCGTTCCTCCAATCGGATGCCCGAAAACTCAAATGTAGAGATAGTTACGTCCTTTAAAACTCGAGTCTTTTCTTGTGTACTAATCTCTATGTAATTGTCGCATCGTGAGTCCGATTACCATCCGGTCTGGTTGGTATCCTTTATCTGAGTCTCTTGCATGATCAGATATTTTACAGCCTTCCCGTTCCTCTATTCGAATGCCCGAAACTTCAAATGTAGCGATAGTTACATCATTTAAAACTCGTGTCTTTTCTTGTGTACGAATCTCAATGTCGTTTCCTTTATCTGAGTTTGTTTCATGATCCGATATCTTACGGCCATCCCGTTCCTCCAATCGGATGCCCAAAAACTGAAATATAGAGATAGTTACATCCTTTAAAACTCGAGTATTTTCTCTTGTACGAATGTCTATGTCATTACCATCTGGTCAGGTTCGTATCCTTTATCTGAGTCTGTTCAAGATCAGATATCTTATGGCCTTCCCGTTCCTCCATTCAGGTGCCCGAAACTTTAAATGTACAATTAGTTACGTCCTTTAAAACTCAAGTCGTTTCTTTTGTACGAATCTCTATGTCATTGTCGCATCGTGAGCCCGATTACCATCCAGTCAGTTTCGTATCCTTAATCTAAGTCTATTGCAAGATTAGATATCTTACGGCCTTCTCGTCCTCCGTTTGGATGCCCGAGACTTTAAATTTACCGATAGTTACGTCCTTTAAAACTCGAGTCTTTTCTTGGGTACGAATCTCTATGTCATTGTTGCATCGTGAGTCGGATTACCATCCAGTCAGTTTGGTATCCTTTATCTGACTCTGTTGCATGATCAGATATCTTATGACCTTCCTGTTCCTCCAATCGGATGCCCGAAACTTCAAATGTAGCGATAGTTTCATCCTTTAAAACTCGAGTCTTTTCTTGTGTACGAATCTCTATGTCATCGTTGCATCGTGAGTCCGATTACCATCCGGTCAGGTTGGTATCCTTTACCTGAGTCTGTTGCATGATCAGATATCTTACGACTTTCTCATTCCTCTATTCGAATGCCCGAAACTTCAAATGTAGCGATAGTTACATCATTTAAAACTCGAGTCTTTTCTTGTTTACGAATCTCTATGTCGTTCTCGCATCGTAAGTCCGATGACCATCCGGTCAGGTTCGTATCCTTTATCTGAGACTTTTCTTGTGTACGAATCTCTATGTGATTATCGCAATGTAAGTCTGATTACAATCTGGTTAGGTTGGAATCCTTAATCTGAGTATGTTACATGATCCAATATCTTACGGCCATCCCGTTCCTCCAATCGGAAGCCTGGAAGTTCAAATGTAGCGATAGTTACATCCTTTAGAACTCGAGTATTTTCTCTTGTACGAATCTCTATGTAATTTTCGCTTCATGAGTTCGATTACCGTTCAGTCAGCATTGTATCCTATATCTGAGTCTGGTGCATGATGTGATATCATACAGCCTTCCCATTCCTCCATTAGGGTGCCTGAAACTTGAGATGTACTCATAGTTACGTCCTTTAAAACTCGAGTATTTTCTTGTGTACGAATCTCTATGTCATTCTCGCATCGTGAGTTCGATTACCATCCGGTTAGGTTGGTATCCTTTATCTGAGTCTGTTGCATGATGAGATATCTTACAACCTTCCCGTTCTTCCATTCGGATGCCCGGAACTTCAATTGTACTGATAGTTACGTCCTTTAAAACTCGAGTCTTTTCTTGTGTACAAATTTCTATGTCATTGTCGCATCGTGAGTCCGATTACCATCCGGTCAGGTTCGTATCCTTTATTTGAGTCTGTTGCATGAACAGATATCTTACGGCCTTCCCGTTCCTCCATTCGGATGCCCAAAACTTCAAATGTACCGATAGTTACGTCCTTTAATACTCGAGTCTTTTCTTGTGTACAAATATCTATGTCATTGTCGGATCTTGAGTCTGATTACCGTTTGGTAAACTTTATATCATTCTCGCATCGTGAGTCCGATTACCATCCGATCAACTTTGTATCCTTTATATGAGTCTGTTGCATGATCAGATATCTTACGGCCTTTCCGTTCCTCCATTCGGATTCCCGAAACTTCAAATGTACCGATAGTTACCTCCTTTAAAACTCGAGTCTTTCCTTGTGTACAAATCTCTATGTCATTGTCGCAACGTTAGTCAGATTACCATCCGGTCAGGTTCGTATCCTTTATCTGAGTCTGTTGCTTGATCAGATATCTTACGGCCTTCCAGTTCCTCCATTCGGATGCCCGAAACTTCAAATGTACCGATAGTTACCTCCTTTAAAACTCGAGTCTTTTCTTGTGTACGAATCTCTATGTTATTGTTGCATCGTGAGTCCGATTACCTTCCGGTCAACTTTGTATCCTTTATATGAGTCAGTTGCATGATCAGATATCTTACAGCCTTCCCGTTCCTCCATTCGGATGCCTGAAACTTCAAATGTACCGATAGTTACCTTCTTTAAAACTCGAGTCTTTTCTTGTGTACGAATCTCTATGTCATTGTGGCATCGTGAGTCTGATTACCATCTGGTCCGGTTTGTATCCTTAATCTGACTCTGTTGCTTGATCAGATATCTTACGGCCTTCCAGTTCCTCCATTCGGATGCCCGAAATTTCAAATGTACCGATAGTTATGTCCTTTAAAACTCGAGACTTTTCTTGTGTACGAATCTCTATGTGATTATCGCATCGTGAGTCCGATTACCATCCGGTCAGGTTGGTATCCTTTATCTGAGTCTGTTGCATGATCAGATATCTTACGGCCTTCCCGTTCCTCCAATCGGATGCCCGAAAGTTCAAATGTAGCGATAGTTACATCCTTTAAAACTCGAGTAATTTCTCTTTTATGAATCTCTATGTAATATTCGCTTCTTGAGTTCGATTACCATTCGGTTAGTTTCGTATCCTTTATATGAGTCTGGTGCATGATTAGATATCATTTAGCCTTCCCATTCCTCCATTAGGGTGCCCGAAACTTGAAATGTACCGATATTTACGTCCTTTAAAACTCGAGTCTTTTCTTGTGTACGAATCTCTATGTCATTGTCGCATGGTGACTCCGATTACCATCTAGTCAGGTTCGTATCCTTTATCTGAGTCTGTTGCATATTCAGATATCTTACGGCCTTCCTTTCCTCCGTTCGGATGCCCGAAACTTGAAATGTATCGATAGTTACGTTGTTTAAAACTCGAGTCTTTTCTTGTGTACGAATCTCTATGTCATTCTCGTATCGTTAGTCCGATTACCATCTGCTCAGGTTGGTATCCTTTATCAGAGTCTGTTGCATGATCAAATTTCTTACGGGCTTCCCGTTCCTCCATTCGGATGCCCGAAACTTCAAATGTACCGATAGTTTCATCCTTTAAAATTCGAGTCTTTTCTTGTGTACGAATCTCTATGTCATTCTCGTATCATGAGTCTGCTTATCGTCTGGGCGGCTTCGTATCCTTTGTCCGAGTTTGTTGCAAGATCTGATATCTTACGGCCTTCCCGTTCGTCCATTCGGATGCAAGAAACTTCAAATGTACCGATAGTTACGTCCTTTAAAACTCGAGTCTTTTCTTGTGTACTAATCTCTATGTCATTCTCGAATTGTTAGTCTGATTACCATCCGGTCAGGTTCATATCCTTTATCTGACTCTGTTGCATGATCAGATATCTTACGGCCTTCCAGTTTCTCCATTCGGATGCCCGTAACTTCAAATGTACTGATAGTTACGTCCTTTAAAACTCGAGTCTTTACTTGTGTACAAATTTCTTTGTCATTGTCGCATCGTGAGTCCGATTACCATCCGGTCAAGTTGGTATCCATTATCTGAGTCTGTTGCAAGATCGGATATCTTACGACCTTCCCATTCCTCCATTCGAATGCCCGAAACTTCAAATGTAGCGATAGTTACATCCTTTAAAACTCGAGTCTTTTCTTGTGTATGAATCTCTATGTCGTTCTCGCATCGTAAGTCCGATTACCATCCGGTCAGGTTCGTATCTTTTATCTGAGTGTGTTGCATGATCAGATATCTTAAGGCCTTCCAGTTCCTCCATTCGGATGCCCGAAACTTAAAATGTACCGATAGTTACGTCCTTTAAAACTCGAGTCTTTTCTTGTGTACGAATCTCTATGTCATTGTCGCATCATGAATCCGATTACCATCCTGTCAAGTTGGTATCCTTTATCTGAGACTCTTGCATGATCAGATATCTTATGGCCTTCCTGTTCCTCCATTTGGATGCACGAAACTTCAAATGTACCGATAGTTACGTCCTTTACAACTCGAGTCCTTTCTTGTGCACGAATATCTATGTCATTGTCGCATCGTGAGTCAAATTAATGTTCGTTCAACTTTGTATCCTTTATCTGAGTCTGTTTCATGATCGGATAGCTTACGGCCATCCCGTTCCTCTAATTGCATGCCCGAAACTTCATATGTACTGATAATTACGCCCTTTAAAACTCGAGTCTTTTCATGTCTACGAATCTCTATGCCACTTTCGCATCGTGAGTCTGATTACCATCTGGTCAGCTTTGCATTCTTTATCTGAGTCTATTTCATGATCAGATATCTTACGGCCTTCCCGTTCCTCCGTTCGGGTGCCCGAAACTTCAAATGTACAAATAGTTACGTCCTTTAAAACTCGAGTCTTTTGTTGTGTACGAATCTCTATGTTATTGTCTCATCGTGAGTCCGATTACCTTCCATCAGCTTCATATCCTTTATCTATGTCTGTTTCATGATCAGATATCTTACGGCCTTCCTGTTCCTCCATTCGGGTGCCTGAAACTTCAAATGTACAAATAGTTACGTCCTTTAAAACTCGAGTCTTTTCTTGTGTATGACTCTCTATGTCATTGTCGCATCGTGAGTCTGATTACCATCCGATCAGCTTCGTATCCATTATCTCAGTCGGTTACATGATCAGATATCTTACGGCCTTCCCGTTCCTCCATTCGGATGCCCGAAACTTCAAATGTACCGATAGTTACGTCCTTTAAAACTCGAGTCTTTTCTTGTGTACTAATCTCTATGTCATTGTCGCATTGTGAGTCTGATTACCATCCGGTCAGGTTCATATCCTTTATCTGACTCTGTTGCATGATCAGTTATCTTACGGCCTTCCAGTTCCTCCAATCGGATGCCCGAAACTTCAAATGTACCGATAGTTACGTCCTTTAAAACTCGAGTCTTTTCTTGTGTACGAATCTCTTTGTCATTGTCGCATCGTGAGTCCGATTACCATCCTGTCAAGTTGGTATCCTTTATCTGAGTCTGTTGCAAGATCAAATATCTTACGACCTTCCTATTCCTCCATTCAAATGCCCGAAACTTCAAATGTAGCGATAGTTACATCCTTTAAAAATCGAGTGTTTTCTTGTGTAAGAATCTCTATGTCGTTCTCGTATCGTAAGTCCGATGACCGTCTGGTCAATTTGGTATCCTTTATCTGAGTCTGTTTCATGATCAGATATCTTACAGCCATCCCGTTCCTCCAATCGGATGCCTGAAACATCAAATGTAGCGATAGTTACATCCTTTAAAACTCGAGTATTTTCTCTTCTACGAATCTCTATGTCATTGTAGCATCATGAGTCCGATTACCATCTGGTCAGGTTAGTATCCTTTATCTGAGTCTGTTGCATGATCAGATATCTTATGGCCTTGCCGTTCCTCCATTTGGAGGTACGAAACTTCAAATGTACCGATAGTTACGTCCCTTACAACTCGAGTCTTTTCTTGTGCACGAATATCTATGTCATTGTCGCATCGTGAGTCCAATTAACGTTCGGTCAACTTTGTATCCTTCATCTGAGTCTGTTTCATTATCAGGTAGCTTACGGCCTTCCCGTTCCTCCAATCGCATTCCCGAAACTTCATATGTACTGATAGTTACGTCTTTTAAAACTCGAGTCATTTCATGTCTAGGAATCTCTATGTCATTTTTGTATCGTGAGTCTGATTACCGTCCGGCTAGCTTCGCATTCTTTATCTGATTCTGTTTCATGATCAGATATCTTACGGCCTTCCCGTTCCTCCATTCGGGTGCCCGAAACTTCAAATGTACAAATAGTTACGTCCTTTAAAACTCGAGTATTTTCATGTGTAGGAATCTCTATGTCATTGTCGCATCGTGAGTCCGATTAATATCCGATCAGCTTCGTATCCATTATCTGAGTCTATTGCAAGATCTGTTACATGATCAGATATCTTACGGCCTTCCCATTCCTCTATTCGGGTGCCCGAAACTTCAAATGTACAAATAGTTACGTCCTTTAAAACTCAAGTCTTTTCTTGTGTACGAATCTCTATATCATTGTCGCATCGTGAGTCCGATTACCATCCGGTCAGCTTCGTATCCTTTATCTGAGTCTATTGCAAGATCAGATATCTTACGGCCTTCCCGTTCCATCACTTGAAAGCCCGAAACTTCAAATGTAGCGATAGTTACGTCCTTTAAAACTCGAGTCTTTTCTTGTGTACTAATCTCTATATCATTGTCACATTGTGAGTCCGATTACGATCCGGTGAGGTTCATATGCTTTATCTAACTCTGTTGCATGATCAGATATCTTACGGCCTTCCAGTTCCTCCATTTGGATTCCCGAAACTTCAAATGTACCGGTAGTTACATCCTTTAAACCTCGAGTCTTTTGTTGTGTACGAATCTCTATGTCATTGTCGCATCGTGTGTCCGATTACCATCCGGTCAAGTTGGTATCCTTTATCTGAGTCTGTTGCAAGATCAAATATCTTACGACCTTCCCGTTCCTCCATTCGAAATCCCGAAACTTCAAATGTAGCGATAGTTACATCCTTTAAAACTCGAGTGTTCTCTTGTGAACGAATCTCTATTTCGTTCTCGCATCGTAAGTCCGATGACTGTCTGGTCAGTTTCGTATCCTTTATCTGAGTCTGTTTCATGATCAGTTATCTTACGGCCATCCCGTCTCTCCAATCGGATGCCCGAAACTTCAAATGTAGCGATAGTTACATCCTTTAAAAATCGAGTATTTTGTTTTGTACGAATCTCTATGTTATTGTCACATCGTAAGTCCGATTGACATTCGGTTAGGTTCGTATCTTCTATCTGAGCCTGTTACATGATCAGATATCTTATGGCCTTCCAGTTCCTCCATTCGGATGCCCGAAACTTCAAATGTACCGATAGTTACGTCCTTTACAACTCGAGTCTTTTCTTGTGCATGAATATCTATGTCATTGTTGCATCGTGACTCCAATTAACATCCGGTCAACTTTGTATCCTTTATCTGAGTCTGTATCATGATCGGATAGCTTACAGCCTTCCCGTTCCTCCAATCGCATGCCCGAAACTTCCAATGTACTGATAGTTACGTCCTTTAAAACTCGAGTCTTTTCATGTCTACGAATCTCTATGTCATTTTCGCATCGTGAGTCTGATTACCATCCGGTCAGCTTCGCATCCTCTATCTGAGTCTGTTTCATGATCAAATATCTTAGGGCCTTCCCGTTTTTTGGAACAGTGGCCTCTTTTAAACAGTTCAGAACACTTATGTGTTTGCAGTTTATATCAAAGTTATTGCACAGCGGAATAGTAAATGTTCTAAGGTTAAATTATCACTTTTAACAGGAGTTATTACTCCCCCTTGTCTGAGCAGTTAATGAGAATCAATAAGCAAGTGAAAGTATAAAGCAATAAATACAAGTTATGATTCTCAGATGTGAAATGGATAATAAGTTTAAAAGCCTTGAAGGTTTTTTAATTATAATCAAAGTAAATCACATGTTGAAATAGATGAACAAGCTCATCTATTTATAGACAAAGATACAAGACTGTTGTACTAAGTAATCTAAGATATTTAGCTAAGATATTATACTTAGGATAATGTTTACAATAGGCTTTACATCGAAACTTGATCCAAGACTTTAACAAAACATTGTAATACTAAACTACTGAAGTCTGAGTCGGTTATGAAGATAAGATCAGCAAACTACTGATGAAAAGACAAACTACTGATGAGTAGTTTTGTCTTCAGTAGTTCTGAAGTGAAGTGTCTAGTTAGACCTCAGAACTACTGATCAGTTCTTCTTCAGTACTTTGCTCTTCTGTTCTTCAGTACTTGTGTTTTCTTCTTCAGCAGTTTCTTCTATACTTAAGCAGAATATGATTTGGACTAAGGTTATCAAAAGTGGTTTCTTCAGTCCTCTTTGTCCAAACAATCTCCCCCTGGATTGATGAAGCCAAAACCTTATCCAATCTTTATTGTTCTTGATTCTTTCTCTCTTCTAGTATCCTCCAGACTTCTGCTGTCATCTTGGTAGTAAGAGTATCTTTTTGTTGCTCTGTTAGAGATCCTTGTTCAGGTGTAAGATGTTGAGTGGTAAGAAGGTCCTTTGTTGACAATATGCTTAACTCCTTTGAGTTCTTGTAGACCTTACTTGAACGATCTCTTCTGGTCACTAACACTGAGTTAGAATCAGTGAATGACCATTTGATAATATTCACCTTTGACCTTTCAAAGTCAGAGGCATAGGAAAACAAGCTAGTTTCCTGAGGTTGACCTGAGGAGGATTGGGGAATGTTTTCTGTTTCTGTGACTCTCAGGTGAGAATCCTTGCTAGCTTGAAGGTCAACACCATCTTGGATAGCAATGTTGGGTAGGTGATGTTCTGTAACAACCTTGGTATGGGTTTTGTCTTTAAAAGATTGTTGTAGTTGATAAGCATAAGTAGTAGGATCTCTGAATTGTGTAAGCAGGGGCTTCTCTTCCACATCAAAGTCACCATGAACTAACTGATTTCCTTCCAAGAGTACCATCTTGAAATCAGTTTTCACAGTCTCCTCTGCCTTTCTCTTTGTAGCTGGTCTTCTTAATGCACCAGATGATCTCCTTATGATTGAAGTTTGTTGGGCTTCAGGAGTTTCAAATCTATCTGGATTTGCAGCTTTGCTGGCCTTGAACTTCTTGTAAGTTTCATATAAAGTTTATTCTTTCCACTTTGAAACTGAGGCCTTTAAACCATAACCAATTGCTACAAGTTCTTCTACTATCTCAGTTCTTTTGGCTTTTCTCTCCTTCTCTGTTGCTAACTTATCAGCAATAAGTTGAGCTCTTTTGGTTAGTTCTTCTATGGAGAGTCTGTTCAGAGAGACTTGTTTTGCCTTGGAATTCTTTGTAATCATCATAATCAGCTGTGCTCTCTTGTCTTCTACAGCAGCAGCCTCAAGTGCTCTCTCTTCAGCTTCAAGTTCATCAAGTTTTTCTTGATACTTGATTAACTTTTCTTCATAGCTCAGATCATCTCTTGCTTCTAGGCTATTCCACACTTTGTCTTCCTTAGCCTTCTTATGAGCCTCTTTTAAACTCTTCTTCAATAATTCTTTTGACATTGAGATGGGAGTAGGGTTTAAAACAGTTGTAGTTGTTGTTGTTGGCTTAGGAATAGAAGTTGGTTCTTTTTCAGTTGCCCTTGAAGACTGTCCTTGACTGGTTTCGGAAGTTAAAACTTCTGAAGGGTGGATGGCAGTCACAACTACTGAAGGATTGTCTTCAGCAGTTTGAGTAATGTCTTCAGTAGTTCCTTCTTGTGCCTTAGATGAACTGAACTCTTGGAGGATCTCCTTTCCTGGTCTTTTGGAAGTCTTTTCAGTATCAGGAGATTCTTCAACTATTGGTTCCTTAATCTTCTCCCCCTTTCTGGCTTCATCCACTGCTGGAAGCCTCAAGGAATGAGAAGTTGCAGCAGATAATGTTGCAAGCTGTTTTTGGGTCTCATCCATCTTCTTATTTAGCTCTGCAAGTCTTGAATTTATCAACCCAAATTGATTGTTGGCCTTCAACTCCCAAGCAGTTGTGAAGGATTTTAGTTGAGCAGTTAAGATATCTTTCATCATCTGGAACAGGGGACCATCTGGGCTACATAGTTGGTTCAAGTCTGTGTAGTGAGCCTAGAGAATTGGGTAGACTGTTTTTGTGAAGGGGGTGTTTTCGGGGGATCTTCAGATTTTTCTGAAGATGCCACTTTCGGGGAAATAGGGTTCAAGTGGTCTTTAACCTGATCTTTGGTGACCAGCTCTTTGAGCTTAGAGACCTCTGATTCAGGATCTTCAACATCAGCCGTCAATTCATTTTGTGGAACTTGTGACTCGTCATCCAAGCTAATGGAATCATCTGAATCCCTGATAGTGTCCTCAATGAGGGCAGTATCACTTATATCATGAGCTAGCTCCAAACTAGTCTTCATTAGTAGTTGCCAAATTTGAGGTCTTAGCAATGTTACTACTGTCCTCAGGTTCACCACTGGGTGATAAATGAGTAGTAGCAGCCTCAAAAGTACCAAGAGTTTCTAGGTTTGGGCTTAGATACTCTGGTCCATCCTCATCTCCCTGGTTAGGGCTAATAAGGTCCACATCCATGTAAAATTCTGAAGGCATCTCCCCTGTTTGATGTGTTGCTAGGGGAGTGACATGTGTTGGATGGGATCCTTTTAGTCCTGAGAGAAGTTGGGCTATTTCTATGGTTGTGTGGGAGGGTTCAGGTTCAGTAGTTGTTATGGGTTGCTGTTCAGTAGTTTGGAAGGATTTGTCAGTAGTTACAGTCTTTTTAAGTCTTTTTCTTTGAAAAATGACTGTAACTGGTTTTATTTTGGGATCTCCACATCTTTTTCAAGTGCAGATTGCACATCAGTAGTTTCAGGGATTTCCACTTCCTGAACTACCTTTTTCTTTGGGTTGGTTGGTTTTTGTTTTTGCTGTTTTGGCTTTTTGGTTTTCTTTGTTTTGGGTTTGGAAGATGTGGGTTCCTCAGGGATTGGTTGTTCTTCCCTTTGGTCATCTTCTGGCAAAAGTGTCGGTTTGTTATGCCTTGAGAATACTTGTGAAGTCAGTGGATTTAAAGTTTTTGACTCACCCACAAGTACTCCCTCACCAAGTTCTTTGATTATGCACTGCATAACAAATCTTGGGTACAGTAAAAACTTTTTCTTGTCATTTTGATGGTGTAAGACCAACTCATTGAAAAATAATGAAGATGCCTTAAAAGATGTTTCATTAATGATTGAATGAAAAATAGGTTGAAAAGTTGAAGGCATCTGATCATATGATCCAGTTTTAGGACTTAAGCACATGATAATATAATGAAATTACAGTTTATATTGTGGATCAAAAAATTTCTTATAAACTGTTGCTTGTGCTAAAGTACCTTGGTAACCACATTCAGTCATGGTTAGATGAATATCAGCAGTGGGAATACTTTCAGGAGCATCAGAATCATTAAGGCCAAGCCTTATTCCCAGTGACTCTTGTGTGATTGACATATGCTTCCCTTGGATGGTTGAGTTGAGGGAAATCACTTTATTATTAACTGTCACCGCCTCTGCATTTGCCCAGAACTCATTGAGAGGTTCTACATGTATGGGAGGATCAATGGTGAAAGCTTGATAATATTGGGATTTGACGACAAGATCTATGATTTCATCGTATTGGGACTAGGCATCATCTTTCTCGAAGTAGCCTCTTTGATTGTGTCCCTGTTTTAGAATGAGAGCCATGGATTCTTTGATCGAATAGTAAAATTTATGTTAGAGAGGGGGTTTTGGTTTTGCTTTGAGAGAGAAAGAGGGAATTTTGCTTTGTGAATGGATAAGTGTTTGAAAAAGGTATTTATCAGAAGTTTTTAACCGACTAGGTCAAACTTCTGATGAGTGAAATGTCAGTTTTACCCTTTTTAATGAAACTACTGATAAAGAAGGTTTCTTCATCAGTGGTTTTGGTCATCTCTTCAGTAGTTTGAAACAGCTGATGAGAATGACTTTCAAAACACTTGAATAACTTCTGATTATCATCAGTAGTTACTTCCTTTTCAAAAATTTCCCATTTTGATGTTTTTCAAATTATTAGTAGTTTCTGTCCTATCAAATTGTTTATCAGAGGTTTGTGACAGATAAGTATGTAAGTGAAATAAAATATGTGCAGAACTAAAAAGTGAAAACACTTACAGACTTTCTTCCAAGTTTAACATCCCAAGCATGGATACTAAAAAGTGAAAAACACTAAAAAGTGAAAACACTTACAGACTTTCTTCCATGTGAAAACCGAACGAATCTCGGGACGAGATTCCTTTTAACGTGGGGATGATGTGACGACCGGGAAAATTTTTTCTTTTTATCGCTTCACTCTCTTTGACTTCGGGAAATTTTGGGGACGAAAATTCTTTTAACGTGGGAATGATGTGACACCCGGCAAACTCCGGTTATTAACTTTTTGAAAAACTTAGTAAGTCTACCTTAGCGAGTCCTGCATACATTACACATGACAGGGTCAGTCGAGTCGAGTCATGCATCATTGGGGTTTAACACACACAAGTCTCGAGTCCCGGGAAATTGGTGAACGAGTGTGAACGTGTTTGTATTCATGAATTATGTGTTTATAATCATTATGTGATTTGTCGGTATGTGAATACGTGTTTTATGTGTTAAGATGATGACTACGCGTAATTGCATGATATTATAGGTGATTACGCATAATTGCATGATATTGTAGGTGATTGCGCGTAATTGCATGCTGATAAGGGGTGATTACGCGTAATTGCATGCTGATAGCGGGTGATTACGCGTAATTGCATGCTGATAGGGGATGATTAGCCCTAATCGCCTTTAGGTAGGCGATTAGGAGGTTTGGGTAGGCGATTAGAGCCCTAATCGCCTATAGGGAAGGCGATTAGAGCACTAATCGCCAATAGGGTAGGCGATTAGGAATCCTAATCGCCTGTAGCTGCCGCGTAATCGCCTGACGTGTTTTAGACGACTAGAAACGCCTATAAATACCACCCTTGACCTCTAAAACACCATTTGTGCAACCCTAGCCGTCCCATAACCTATCCCAACTCACAAACACCCTCTGGAACTCGTTTTTACATCAAAACACACATTTCCAAGCCTTACATATCATTTTCCCCTAAATCCAAGGTGTGTTCTTCATCCCCAAACCTTTATATGATCATGTTTTGTTCCCTAAAAGTCCAGACCTGATTTCTAAATGTTTTTGTCTTTGAAAATCCATTAAAAACCGTTTTTAAACAAACCCAAACCTTTATGCATGTTATATGTGTTATATGTGATTAAAGGTGGGATTTTTATGATTGAAACATGATTGTTCTTGTGTTGTTAAGGTGTTTATAGCTGTTATGAGTTAGTATGATGATGTCCTAGGAGTTTGGAGGTCCATGGTTGTGTATTGTTAATGTTTGGTATTTTGACCCATTTGAATGGTTTTGAATGATTAAGGATGTTATGAGGTGTATTGTTGATTATATGATGTTAGGGTTTGCTTTAGAATGATGCTAGAGCAGTAGGATACTATCGGACAACGTGGTTACGTGATGAAATCTGGATATTTGCTATTTAGGGCAAGTTCTTGCATGTTGATGTGATGTTTACATGTTAAGCTTACTATTTTGGGAAACGTTCGCATTCGGGACTGTTAGAATGATAATAACTTAGGGGTTTTGCTTGAAATGTGTTTGTTAATGTGTTATGATTGATATTGGGTGTTTACACATGTTTTGGATCTGATTTGGAGGGTTAAACGCGCGAAAAAGACGGAACAGAACAGCATAGGCGATTAGGAATCCCCAATCGCCTATGCTGTAGGCGATTGGCCCCTAATCACGTACCCTATAGGTGATTAGGGAGCCTAATCGCCTTCCCACCATGCAATTGTGATCCTAATCACTAGTTAACTTCTGATAGCATGTCTTATGACTCCTAATCACTAGATAACTTCTGAATAGCATGTCTTATGACTCCTAATCACTAGATAACTTTTGAATAGCATGTCTTATGACTCCTAATCACTAGATAACTTCTGAATAGCATGTCTTATGACTCCTAATCACTAGATAACTTCTGAATTGCATATCTTATTTTCTATCTGATCAGATGTTTGAAGCAGATTTTTCAACCAACAGTGGATAGAATGAAACAGTGGTTGTTTTATCTGATCAGTGGTTTAAAAACAGATTTTTCATCCAAAAGTGTTATTTTTTAAGTAAAATTTGATTTTCCGAAAACATTTTAATGTTTTTATTGAAAACATTTTTGTTGTTTTAATCCATGTTTAACATTCCAATTCGAGAGATCAGATTTGTGAAGGTAGATGTGTCTAAAGCTTTTCTCAACACATCTGCCAACTGATCCTCTATTGGAACATGGTGCAGAGTAATCAAACCTTTTTCATAGCTATCTCTGACAAAATGATGTCTGATGTCTATGTGCTTTGTGGTTGAATGAGAGACTGGATTCTTGATGATATTTTCAGCAGCTTGACTATCCAACATGAGTGGAGTCCTTAGTGCAGTTATCCCAAAATCCAGCAGTTGATTTTGAAGCCACATTAGTTGGGCTGTAGAGCTTGCAGCAGCAATATATTCAGCTTCAGTTGTTGAAGTTGAAACAGCTGCTTGCTTTTTGCTTTGCCATGAAACTAAGGCATTCCCTAGGAACTGGCACCCTCCAGATGTGGACTTCCTTGTGGTGTGGCAGCCAGCAAAGTCATTGTCTGAATAACCTGAAAGCTCAATGTTTCCATTAGCAGGATACCAGATACCAAGTGTGGGAGAACCTTTTAGGTATCTGAATATCCTTTTCACAGCAATAAGGTTTGACTTTCTAGGTGAAGCCTGGGATCTTGCACAAACACAGGTTGCAAACATAATGTCTGGCCTGGATGCTGTTAAGTACAATAAAGACCCAATCATGCATCTGTAGTGTGTTTGATCAACCAGTTCATCCTTTTCATCATCAGTGAGTGGCTTGACTGTGCTCATGGGTGTACTACATGGTTTACAATCATTCATCTCGAATTTGGATAACAAATTTTTCACATATTTATTTTGATGAATGAATGTGCCATTTTGCAGTTGCTTCACTTGGAGACCAAGGAAGCACTGAAGTTCACCCATAGCACTCATTTCAAACTCTGCTGTCATGAGTTCCCTAAACTCCTCACACATTTTGTTACATGTGGATCCAAAAATGATATCATCCACATATATTTGAACAATCATTAAATCTTTCCCTTTCCATTTTAAAATTAAGGTTTTATCAATTTTACCTCTTGTGAAACCAATGGATTAGAGAAAGGTGGAGAGAGTTTCATACCAGGCTCTTGGTGCTTGTTTTAGTCCATACAATGCTTTATTTAGCTTGTAGACATACTCAGGATGGAATGTGTCTTCAAAACCAGGTGGTTGACATACATAGACCTCCTCCTGAATTTTGCCATATAGGAAGGCACATTTGATGTCCATCTGATACACCTTGATGTTGTGGTTGACAGCAAAGGCTAGGAACAGTCTGATAGCTTCTAACCTTGCTACAGGGGCAAAGGTTTCATCATAGTCTATCCCTTCTTCTTGTCTGAAGCCTTGAACCACTAGCCTGGCCTTATTCTTGACAACTATACCCCTTTCATCAGTTTTGTTTTTGAAGACCCACTTTGTGCCAATTGGACAAACATCCTTAGGCAGTGGTACAAGTTCCCATACTTGTTGTCTTTTGAACTGAAGGAGCTCTTCTTGCATGGCTTCCACCCAACTGTTGTCTTTCAGTGCCTCTTGGTACTTGACTGGTTGTGTGAGGGAAAGAAAGCCTGTAAAAAGACAGATATTTGAGGATTGGCTCCTTGTGAGCACACCTTCTCTGATGTTGCCAATGATTTGATCTGGTGGATGAGCTCTTTGGTAGATTAGATCTCCCTGATATGGTATGATGGCATTTTGAGCTGAAGGACAGAGGTTTGGTGACTCTGTTGACATAACATCCGTTTACACTTTTGTAGTGTCAACAGATGTTTGGAATGGAGGTGGAGGAATGGGTCCAAGTGGTGTAAAATTGGACTGACTTTTGTCAACAGATGATTGACTTTAGTCAACAGATGATTGAGCAGTGGATGCAATGGGTGAATCAGTGGTTTGGGGATAGGACTGGCCAACAGTGGCTGACTCAGCTGTGACAGAGTTTTGACAGTTGTTTTTAACTACTGCTTCCTCTGATACAGGATTTACTTTATAGTGATCTGGAATCACAACATCCATTCTGTAGTCTTGTTGTGGAGATTGTGGAATACTTGCACTGTTAGTTTTGACAGTGATATCTTCAAATTTGAATTTATCCAAATCAAATAACTCAGCAGGGTTTGCTGGGATTTTTAAAGATGAAAGTTCATTGAACTTCACATTCAGAGTTTCTTCTATTGTCTTGGTCCTTGTGTTAAACACTTTATAGGCCTTGGCAGTAGAAGAATACCCCAGAAAATATCCACAATCTACTTTGGCTGCAAATTTTGAAATGGAATCTTTAAGATTTAAAATGAAACATGGGCAGCCAAAGCCTTTGAAAAATGAGATCAGTGTTTTGATTTTGAACAAAATTTCATAAGCAGTCTTTTGATGTCTTGGGTTGATTAAAACTCTGTTTTGAACATAGCAAGCAGTGTTTACAGCTTCTGCCCAGAAGGACAGTGGCAAACTAGAATCTGCTAGCTTTGTTCTTGCAGCCTCAATGAGAGTTCTATTCTTTCTCTCAACAACCCCATTTTGCTCTGGTGTTCTTGGGATACTGTACTGCCTTACAATCCCTTTTGACACACAGAAATCATCGAACTCCTTATTTTTAAACTCTGTTCCATTGTCACTTCTAAAGACTTTTACTGGCAAGTCATATTGTTTTTCAACTTTGGTGACAAAGTCCTTCAAAATACCTGCAGTCTCATCCTTAGAATGTAAAAAGTAAGTCCATGTAAACCTAGAAAAATCAACAACTATGACAAGACAAAATCTCTTTCTTCTTAGACTCATGATTTTAACTGGGCCAAACAAGTCCATGTGCAACAATTGTAAACACTGACTAGTTTTGGACTCATCAATTGATTTGTAAGAGCTTTTATGTTGTTTTCCTTTTAGGAAGGAAACACAATGCTCATCACATTTGAATTCTTTTGATGGCAAACCTCTGACAAGGTTTTGTTTGGAGAGAGAGTTGATAGTTTGAAGGTTGGTGTGACCAAGTCTCCTATGCCATAATTCTGTCTCTTTGGTAGAGGCAGCATAGAACAGACAGACATTTGCCATAGGGTTATCCTTCAACATATCAACTACATACACATTGCCACTTCTATGAGAAACAAGTTGTGCTTTACTCTCGGCAATGATGGTGTTAATCTTTTCAACCGCTTCTGGTCCAACAATCTTACATGTTTTCTTTGTGAAGAATGACCCATATCCCTTGTCACTCATTTGTGATACACTAAGTAGATTAAATTTTAGATTGTCTATAAGATTAACATTTTCAAACTTAAGCCTCCCTGCTTGGACAGTTCCAGAACCCAACACTTTACCTTTAGAATCATTACCAAAGGATATATCACCCCCTCCATGTGCAAGAAAGTCCAGAAGAAGGGCTCTACATCCTGTCATGTGCCTGGAGCCTCCACTATCTACATACCATAAACTATCTAAGCAAGCAGAAGCTCCCTGCACATCAGTAAAGAGTTTAGTTTTGGTGAGTGTCCAAAGCCAAATTGGCTTTGGATGGGTTCTTAGATGTCTCAGCCTTAAGTTGAGGAGAATGATCAGTGGTTTGAAGTAGCTTTTGGACTAGGTTCAACAGCTGTAGTTGACCATTTGCCAGTGCTTGTATGTCAACACTTGGTCCAACAGATGTTTGATCACTTACTGTCAGATGTTGAAAACCATGAGGATGTCTGTTCACTTTTGGTTTTGAAGGCCTTTTGGGCTCTTCATAAACATGTGGCAGACGATGACAAGTTGGTTGTCCGTATCCTCTTGGTAGTCTTGTAGTTGGTGGAACATCTGTTACCTGAACATCTCTGGGAGCAGAGTTTTTGTTCAGACCTTTGATAACAGCTGTTTGAACTGGTTCAAAAGTCTGTTTGGGTTTTCCTTTTGGAGTACTCACCACTTGACTTTCAAGAGTTTTAGCCTTGTACTCTTTTATCTTTTCATCAAAATTTTTGAGATACAGGCACTCTTTTGTTTTGTGATTCTTTTTCTTACAGATTGAACATTCATTGGTTTTAGAATCATTTAAACTTGTTGCTTTGTTGATGTCATATGCTTTTAGAAGAAAACAGTTTTTGGTGACATGATTCTTCTTTTCACAAAAATCACAAAACAAGTTATCTTTGGCTTTCCCTTTTCCTTTCTTCTTTTCAACAGATGTTTGATCATCTGTTGGAAGATCTCTCAAAGGGATAACTTTGGCCTGTGGTGCCTTTTTACCATCAGGGCTTTTGAAGGTCATTGGTTGAAAATTTTCAAGGACGTCACACTCATCTGACCATGATGGTTTGAATTGATATTTTTCAATTTCATCAAATGAGGGTGTACCTTCCAACTTTTCAAGAATGATGTTCTTGCCATTAGGTTCAGTAACCTTGATTTCTTGACCTTTTGAATTGGTTGGAATGATTTCAACCAACCGTGGTTCCTTTTTGTCAGTGGTTTGTGATCTCTGAGCAGTGGTTTCTTGAAAACCAAAGCCAAATTTCACATGACTTTTAGATTGTTGGTTGACAATCATCTCAAAACCTTTTGATGATTCCACCCATTTCTGACATTCAACTTGGGTGGACTCAAACTCCTTTTTACAACTATGATATTTGGTTATCATAGTCTGAAGCTGGTCTTTGGTTATGCTTGCTTCATGTTTTAAACTGCTGATTTCAGATTCTTTTTCGGTTATTTTTTATTTTAACTCTTTAGTGAGTTTTTCAAACTGAATTTCATCTTCCAAAATTTTCTTTCTAAAGTTTTCATTCACCTCTTTTATCTTAGCAAATGCTACAATACATTTGTCTGAGCACAAGTCATTTAAGATTTGAGAAGATACCTTAGCAGCAGCCATCAAGGCACAGTTACACTGGCAATCACAATCATCACTACCCCAGGGGTCTGAGAGATTCACAACCTCTACTTCAGATTCTTTAGCTGAAACAACTTCATCAACAACACCATTAGTCACATTTTCAGACATAGACACCACTCCCTCAGAATCAGTCTCTTCAACAATTGTTTCTAGTGCCATAAAGCAAAAATTATTTTCAGAATTGGCAACTAAAGTAATGTTATCATCTGTTATCTCATCTGGTAGACTACTCCAATCAACAAAGCCTTGAGTAAAGAAACTCTGTTGACCTTGCTGACTGGTCTCTGCAGGAGCAGAGGATGGAGCAGCAGTCATTGGCACTTGTGCCTGAGTAACAGGTGTTTGGACATAGTGATACTGAGGAACAGTGGTTTGAACATAGTGCACAGGAACAGTGGTTTGGGTCTGTGCAAAGTGTGCAGTGTTTTGCACATTTGTTACAGGGGTGTTTTGGGAAACATGATAAGTGTTGGTCTGAGGCCTTTGGTTTGGATAGGTGATCATAGGGGTACCATTTTGACTCCTACATTCCCTAGCAAAGTGACCCATTCTATGACACTTGTAACACTTGATCTTTGATTTATCCAACCCCACTTTTGACCCACCATGTAAACATGGGTACCTTCTGCCAGTTTTCTTATAGAAGTTATTGGTTCTAATACTGAGCAGGGCAACCTGATGCAAGATGTCCATTTCTTCTAAGTCCAAAGGGTCAATGTATTGAAGGTCATTGTACACAAAAGATGAATTATCAGATGCCTGGATATCACCACTAGCTGCAAAAGCATAGTTGGTAGATGAGTAAGAATCATTGTTAAAACCAGTGGTTATATCAATGTAGTGATCATAACCCCGATCCTTACTACTTCCAGAACCCTCCTCTTGGCCCAAAAGTGCTGTATTCCCAAATACATAGTCATCAGACACTTTTCCAGAGTCCTGGAGCTTCTTTTTCTGGTTAAGCTCTCTCTCATAAGTCAAGAGCTTACCATGAAGCTGGGTCAGAGTCAGGTCTTTAAACGATAGAGTTTCTCATGACTATAGCTATAGTGTCCCATTTGTCCTGAAGTGATCTAAGGAACCTATGATTCAAGGTTGAATTAGGATAAGTTAGACCAACCAGTTTTAGTTCACTAATCAGACAATTAAACCTTTCAAACTGTTGTGTTAACGACTCTCCCTTTATGTGACTCAACGTTTCATATTGTTGGTTAAGTATTTCACGGTTGTTTTCAATCACATCTTTAGTCCCCCCCGAAATGCTCTTTAAGAGCATCCCACAGCTCTTTAGCACTATTGCAGTGCAATAGTCCAGCATAAATATCATTCGGTAGCGCCATGGCTACTATGCTAAAAGCCTTGGCGTCTAACTCGATTTTTTGAAAATCTTGCTCTGAGTAGTTCTCAACACTCTTTTGTACTTGGATCTTTGGACCCTCGGCACTCGGTACCATTGGAACATGTGGTCCAAATACTACCGATTTCCAGCACCCTGTGTTCTGTTGTGCTAACACATGAGCCACCCGACGTTGCCAGATGTTGTACTCTGATCTGACAAGCATTGGAGGCTTGTTGCTAGTGCCAGTGTTGTGTGGATCTTGATTAAGTGAAGTCATTCTCTGATTTTTCAAAAACAAGATCTGTTTACTAACGGTTGAAACGAAAATAAACTATTACTCTGTTTTCAATCCGACAAACAAACGATATCAATAATTGTTAGCTGATTTGTTTATATTAAATTGATTGGTTAGATCGAATTTAAATGACCAAGCTCTGATACCAATTGTTGGGATCTGACTTTGTTTGTTTTGATTGTTTAGACAAATATGAAATAAGTGAAGTGAGATATAAATGGGAAGTGCAGCGGAATGATAAACTATAAATCAAAACAAGAGAATAATTGTTTTTAATCGAATGCTTTCATTAAGTTGAAAGATTACAATCGTACAATAAACTCCCCCTCAGCTTGATCACTCAGAGAATGTTTGTCTTAAGAGAATGACGAGTGATGATTAGAACAGTACATTCACTGTTCTATTTATAGACTAAACTAAACCTCTGATGATCACTGCTGACGTCACCTAAGACAGTGACCTCTAACTGACTAACAACTTTAAACATCTGCCAACTATAACTACTGTTATATTGAAAACATTGTTAATACAAAACACTATAAAGGAAAGCTCTGATGGTCTCTATCATCTGTTGAACCAAAGTGCTGTTGGTTCAACAGATCTTTGTTCTTCAGTACTTGATAAGCAGTTGTCTTTATCAGTTGTTTGGTGTAGCAGTTGTTAGGGTCAACAGTGTTTTGGGGAAAGCTTCTTGTATCAACTGTTTTATTCAAAGGATCAAAGGATAGAATATTTTGGCTTTCTAATCATCTGTTCTTCTCCAGCTTAGCAGACCCAACATGAGGTGTATTGTTGATTATATGATGTTAGGAATTGATTTAGGATGATGCTAGAGCAGTAGGATACTATCGGACAACGTTGTTACATGATGAAATCTGGATATTTGCTATTTATGGCAAGTTCTTGCATGTTGATGTGATGGTTACATGTTAAGCTTACTATTTTGGCAAACGCTCGCATTCGGGACTGTTAGAATGATGATAACTTAGGGGTTTTTCTTGAAATATGTTTGTTAATGTGTTATGATTGATTTTGGGTGTTTACACATGTTTAGGATCTGATTTGGAGGGTTAAACGCGTGAAAAAGACGGAACAGAACAGCATAGGCGATTAGGAATCCCCAATCGCCTATGATGTAGGCGATTGGCCCTTAATCACATGCTCTATAGGCGATTAGGGAGCCTAATCGCCTTCCCACCATGCAATTCTGATCCTAATCACTAGTTAACTTCTGATAGCATGTCTTACGACTCCTAATCACTAGTTAACTTCTGATAGCTTGTCTTATGACCCCTAATCACTAGCTAACTTCTGGATAGCATGTATCATGACTCCTAATCACTAGCTAACTTCTGAATAGCATGTCTTATGACTCCTAATCACTAGATAACTTCTGAATTGTATGTCTTATAGCTCCTAATCACCAGTTGACTTTTCCTAATCACCAGTTGACTTTTCCTAATCACTAGTTATGATAATGTAACGGTAATTTAGCATTCCGAGACCCGATTTGACACCTAGGAGCATGCTAGAACTTTAGCACGTGTTAAGTGCTGTTTGCACGTGTTAAGTGCTGTTTGCACGTGTTAAGTGCTGTTTGCACGTGTTAAGTGCTGTTTGAACGTGTTAAGTGCTGTTTGCACGTGTTAAGTGCTGTTTGAACTTTAGCACGTGTTAAGTGCTGTTTGCATATTTTGAATGATACATTGTAAAAGATGAACACGTGGGATGTCGGGTCACCAATGGGATGTCGAGTCTTGTCTCACGTAGTTTGGTTGTCAGTCAAACGTATTTTCAAACGTATATTGGTCATGGACTGGTCATTAGGGACTAATGAACCCAACGGGTTATTAGTCTAACTTTGCACACACATCTTATGATAGGTCGCCACTAGTTGGGGCTATCATACACACATTGGTTTACTTGTTAACTGAAGATGCAACCTAAGGTGAGTTCACGGCCCCACTTTTATATGTTTTACTTTCGGGGGAGAAACATGCCACACAATTTAATAAATGCAACGTTTATATCATATATATGCAACACTTTTGGAATGCAACACTTTTGAAACACAACTCTTTTGAATTGCAACTCTTTTGATTACTATACGATGAAACAAGGAAGTCCCTGGGGGAAACCATGAATGTGCTGGGCACAACGGGGGAAATGTGGATAGATCTATTGGGCTTGACAAGCCCCACCCGTCGGCTTGGAGCCGGGCGGGTGCATATTGTCTCTATTGTAGTAGTATAAGCAATTCAAACACGGGCAGCAACACAGGAAATGCTTGTCAGTAATGGTTACAGCAACACAATCGTAGTAGCAAGGAAACGCTGGTTAGGTTATTAAACACATTTCATGACACGGTATTTTGTGACGGAACTCGTAACTCATGGAAACTATTTGTAAACTTAAAACCTGTGAACTCACCAGCATTATATGTTGACGCGTTTTTGGCATGATTTCTCAGGTCGCTAAGGTAGCAGCATCTCAGGGCTTAGGCGCACGCGTCTGCACGGCGTCTAGTTTAGGTTTCATGGTTTTGTTGTCGGACAAGTTTGGATACTTTTGGGTTTCATTTTGAAAAACAATGCTTCCGCTGTTATGTCAAAATGGTTTAAACTTGTGTTTTGAATTTACTTATGTCTCATATAGTGTTGTTTATTGTGACCGTTAACTTGGATCCTGGTGTGTCACACGCCTCGCGGTAGAACTCCGCTTGTGGAAATTTGAGGGTGTGACACGTTCCTCCAATCGGATGCTCGAAAACTCAAATGTAAAGATAGTTACATTCTTTAAAACTCGAGTATTTTCTCTTATACGAATCTCTATGTCATTGTCGCATCGTGAGTCTGTTTACCATCTGGTCAAGTTCGTATCCTTTATCAGAGTCTGTTCATGATCAGATATCTTACAGCCTTCCCGTTCCTCCATTCAGATGCTCGAAACTTCAAAGGTACCGATAGTTACGTCTTGTAAAACTCGAGTCTTTTCTTGTGTACGAATCTCTATGTCATTGTCGCATCGTGAGTCCGATGACCATCCGGTCAGGTTCGTATCCTTTACCTGAGTCTGTTGCATGATCAGATATCTTACGGCCTTCCCGTTCCTCCATTCGGATGCCCGAAACATCAAATGTACCGATAGTTACGTCCTTTAAAACTCGAGTCTTTTCTTCGGTACGAATCTCTATGTCATTGTCGCATCGTGAATCCGATTACCATCCGGTCAGTTTGGTATCCTTTATTTGAGTCTGTTGCATGATCAGATATCTTCCGGCCTTCACGTTCCTGCATTCGGATACCCGAAACTTCAAATGTACCGATAGTTACATCCTTTAAAACTCGAGTCTTTTCTTGTGTACGAATCTCTATGTCATTGTTGCATCGTGAGTCCGATTACCATCTGGTCAGGTTGGTATCCTTTACCTGAGTCTGTTGCATGATCAGATATCTTACGACTTTCTCGTTCCTCTACTCGAATGCCCGAAACTTCAAATGTAGCGATAGTTACATCATTTAAAACTCGTGTCTTTTCTTGTTTACGAATCTCTATGTCGTTCTCGCATCGTAAGTCCGATGACCATCTGTTCCATTTCGAATCCTTTATCTGAGTCTGTTTCATGATCAGATATCTTACGACCATCCCGTTCCTCCAATCGGATACCCGAAAACTCAAATGTAGATATAGTTACAACCTTTAAAACTCGAGTATTTTCTCTTGTACGAATCTCTATGTCATTGTCGCATCGTGAGTCCGATTACCATCTGGTCAGGTTCGTATCCTTTATCTGAGTTTGTTGCATGATCAGATATCTTACGGCGTTCCCGTTCCTCCATTCGGATGCCCGAAACTTCAAATGTACCGATAGTTACGTCCTTTAAAACTCGAGTCTTTTCTTGTGTACGAATCTCTATGTCATTGACGCATCGTGAGTCTGATCACCATCCGGTCAGGTTCGTATCCTTTACCTGAGTCTGTTGCATGATCAGATATCTTACGGCCTTCCCGTTTCTCCATTCGAGTGCCCGAAACTTCAAATGTAGCGATAGTTACATCCTTTAAAACTCGAGTAGTTTCACTTGTACGAATCTCTATGTAATTGTAGCCTCGTGGGTTTGATTACCATTTGGTCAGCTTCGTATCCTTTATCTGAGTCTGGTGCATGATCAGATATCTTACAGTCTTCCCGTTCGTCCAATCGAATGCCCGAAGCTTCAAATGTAGCGATTATTACATCCTTTAACACTCGACGCTTTTCTCTTGTACGAATCTCTATGTCATTGTCACATCGTGAGTTAGATTATCGTCCTGTCAGCTTCGTATCCTTTATCTGAGTCTGGTGCATGATCAGATATCTATCGGCCTTCCTGTACCTCCATTCAGATGCACGAAACATGAAATGTACCGATGGTTACGTCCTTTAAAACGTGAGTCTTTTCTTGTGTATGAATCTCTATGTCGTTGTCGCATCGTGAGTCCGATTACCATCCGGTCAGCTTCGTATCCTTTATCTATGTCTGTTACATGATCAGATATCTTACGGCCTTCCCGTTCCTCCAATCGGATGCCCGAAACTTCAAATATAGCGATAGTTTCATCCTTTAAAACTCGAGTCTTTTCTTGTGTACGAATCTCTATGTCATTGTCGCATCGTGAGTCGGATTACCATCCGGTCAGGTTGGTATCCGTATCTGAGTCTGTTCCATGATCAGATATCCTACAGCCTTCCCATTCCCCTATTCGAATGCCCGAAACTGTAAATGTAGCGATAGTTACATCATTTAAAACTCGAGTCTTTTCTTGGGTACGAATCTCTATGTCATTGTCGCATCGTGTGTCCGATTACCATCCGGTCAGTTTGGTATCCTTTATCTGAGTCTGTTGCATGATCAGATATCTTACGGCCTTCCCTTTCCTCTAATCGGATTCCCGAAACTTCAAATGTAGCGATAGTTTTATCCTTTAAAACTCGAGTCTTTTCTTGTGTACGAATCTCTATGTCATTGTCGCATCGTGAGTCCAATTACCATCCAGTCAGGTTGGTATCCTTTATCTGAGTCTATTGCATGATCAGATATCTTATGGGCTTCCCGTTCCTCTATTCGAATGCCCGAAACTTCAAATGTAGCGATAGTTATATCATTTAAAACTCGAGTCTTTTCTTGTGTACGAATCTCTATGTCGTTCTCGCATCGTAATTCTGATGACCGTCTGTTCAGTTTTGAATCCTTTATCCAAGTCTGTTTCATCATCAGATATTTTACGGCCATCTCGTTCCTCCAATAGGATGCCCGAAAACTCAAATCTAGAGATAGTTACATCCCTTAAAACTCGAGTATTTTCTCTTGTACGAATCTCTATGTCATTGCCGCATCGGGAGTCCGTTTACCATCTGTTCAGGTTTGTATCCTTTATCTGAGTCTGTTGCATGATCAGATATCTTACCGCATTCCCGTTCCTCCATTCGGATGCCCGAAACTTCAAATGTACCGATAGTTGCATCCCTTAAAACTCGATTCTTTTCTTGTGTACGAATCTCTATGTAATTGTCGCATCGTCAGTCCGATTACCATCCAGTCAGGTTGGTATCCTTTATCTGAGTCTGTTGCATGATCAGATATCATACGCCTTCCCGTTCCTCCAATCGGAAGCCCGAAAGTTCAAATGTAGCGATAGTTACATCCTTTAAAACTCTAGACTTTTCTTCTGTACGAATCTCTATGTGATTATCTCAATGTGAGTCTGATTACAATCTGGTTAGGTTGGAATCCTTAATCTGAGTATGTTACATGATCCGATATCTTAAGGCGATCCCGTTCCTCCAATCGGAAGCCCGAAAGTTCAAATGTAGCGATAGTTACATCCTTTAGAACTCGAGTATTTTCTCTTGTACGAATCTCTATGTAATTTTCGCTTCATGAGTTCGATTACCGTTCGGTCAGCTTTGCATCCTTTATCTGAGTCTGGTGCATGATTAGATATCATACAGCCTTCCCATTCCTCCATTAGGGTGCCTGAAACTTGAGATGTACTCATAGTTACGTCCTTTAAAACTCGAGTATTTTCTTGGGTACGAATCTCTATGTCATTCTCGCATCGTGAGTTCGATTACCATTCGGTAAGGTTGGTATCCTTTATCTGAGTCTGTTGCATGATCAGATATCTTACAACCTTCCCGTTCTTCCATTCGGATGCCCGGAACTTCAAATGTACCGATAGTTACGTCCTTTAAAACTCTAGTCTTTTCTTGTGTACAAATTTCTATGTCATTGTCGCATCGTGAGTCCGATTACCATCCGGTCAGGTTCGTATCCTTTATTTGAGTCTGTTGCATGAACAGATATCTTACGGCCTTCCCGTTCCTCGATTCGAATGCCCGAAACTTCAAATGTACCGATAGTTACGTCCTTTAAAACTCGAGTCTTTTCTTGTGTACAAATATCTATGTCATTGTCGGATCGTGAGTCTGATTACCGTTTGGTAAACTTTATATCATTCTCGCATCGTGAGTCCGATTACCATCCGGTCAACTTTGTATCCTTTATGTGAGTCTGTTGCATGATCAGATATCTTACGGCCTTCCAGTTCCTCCATTCGGTTGCCCGAAACTTCAAATGTACCGATAGTTACCTCCTTTAAAACTCGAGTCTTTTCTTGTGTACGAATCTCTATGTCATTGTTGCATCGTGAGTCCGATTACCATCCGGTCAACTTTGTATCCTTTATATGAGTCTGTTGCATGATCAGATATCTTACGGCCTTCCCGTTCCTCCATTCGGATGCCCGAAACTTCAAATGTACCGATAGTTACCTCCTTTAAAACTCGAGTCTTTTCTTGTGTACGAATCTCTATGTCAATGTCGCATCGTGAGTCTGGTTACCATCCGGTCTGGTTCGTATCCTTTATCTGACTCTGTTGCTTGATCAGATATCTTACGGCCTTCCAGTTCCTCCATTCGGATGCCTGAAACTTCAAATGTACCGATAGTTATGTCCTTTAAAACTCGAGACTTTTCTTGTGTACGAATCTCTATGTGATTATCGCATCGTGAGTCCGATTACCATTCGGTCAGGTTGGTATCCTTTATCTGAGTCTGTTGCATGATCAGATATCTTACGGCCTTCCCGGTCCTCCAATCGGATGCCCGAAAGTTCAAATGTAGCAATAGTTACATCCTTTAAAACTGGAGTAATTTCTCTTGTACGAATCTATATGTAATATTCGCTTCATGAGTTCATACCAGGCTCTTGGTGCTTGTTTTAGTCCATACAATGCTTTATTTAGCTTGTAGACATACTCAGGATGGAATGTGTCTTCAAAACCAGGTGGTTGACATACATAGACCTCCTCCTGAATTTTGCCATATAGGAAGGCACATTTGATGTCCATCTGATACACCTTGATGTTGTGGTTGACAGCAAAGGCTAGGAACAGTCTGATAGCTTCTAACCTTGCTACAGGGGCAAAGGTTTCATCATAGTCTATCCCTTCTTCTTGTCTGAAGCCTTGAACCACTAGCCTGGCCTTATTCTTGACAACTATACCCCTTTCATCAGTTTTGTTTTTGAAGACCCACTTTGTGCCAATTGGACAAACATCCTTAGGCAGTGGTACAAGTTCCCATACTTGTTGTCTTTTGAACTGAAGGAGCTCTTCTTGCATGGCTTCCACCCAACTGTTGTCTTTCAGTGCCTCTTGGTACTTGACTGGTTGTGTGAGGGAAAGAAAGCCTGTAAAAAGACAGATATTTGAGGATTGGCTCCTTGTGAGCACACCTTCTCTGATGTTGCCAATGATTTGATCTGGTGGATGAGCTCTTTGGTAGATTAGATCTCCCTGATATGGTATGATGGCATTTTGAGCTGAAGGACAGAGGTTTGGTGACTCTGTTGACATAACATCCGTTTACACTTTTGTAGTGTCAACAGATGTTTGGAATGGAGGTGGAGGAATGGGTCCAAGTGGTGTAAAATTGGACTGACTTTTGTCAACAGATGATTGACTTTAGTCAACAGATGATTGAGCAGTGGATGCAATGGGTGAATCAGTGGTTTGGGGATAGGACTGGCCAACAGTGGCTGACTCAGCTGTGACAGAGTTTTGACAGTTGTTTTTAACTACTGCTTCCTCTGATACAGGATTTACTTTATAGTGATCTGGAATCACAACATCCATTCTGTAGTCTTGTTGTGGAGATTGTGGAATACTTGCACTGTTAGTTTTGACAGTGATATCTTCAAATTTGAATTTATCCAAATCAAATAACTCAGCAGGGTTTGCTGGGATTTTTAAAGATGAAAGTTCATTGAACTTCACATTCAGAGTTTCTTCTATTGTCTTGGTCCTTGTGTTAAACACTTTATAGGCCTTGGCAGTAGAAGAATACCCCAGAAAATATCCACAATCTACTTTGGCTGCAAATTTTGAAATGGAATCTTTAAGATTTAAAATGAAACATGGGCAGCCAAAGCCTTTGAAAAATGAGATCAGTGTTTTGATTTTGAACAAAATTTCATAAGCAGTCTTTTGATGTCTTGGGTTGATTAAAACTCTGTTTTGAACATAGCAAGCAGTGTTTACAGCTTCTGCCCAGAAGGACAGTGGCAAACTAGAATCTGCTAGCTTTGTTCTTGCAGCCTCAATGAGAGTTCTATTCTTTCTCTCAACAACCCCATTTTGCTCTGGTGTTCTTGGGATACTGTACTGCCTTACAATCCCTTTTGACACACAGAAATCATCCAACTCCTTATTTTTAAACTCTGTTCCATTGTCACTTCTAAAGACTTTTACTGGCAAGTCATATTGTTTTTCAACTTTGGTGACAAAGTCCTTCAAAATACCTGCAGTCTCATCCTTAGAATGTAAAAAGTAAGTCCATGTAAACCTAGAAAAATCAACAACTATGACAAGACAAAATCTCTTTCTTCTTAGACTCATGATTTTAACTGGGCCAAACAAGTCCATGTGCAACAATTGTAAACACTGACTAGTTTTGGACTCATCAATTGATTTGTAAGAGCTTTTATGTTGTTTTCCTTTTAGGCAGGAAACACAATGCTCATCACATTTGAATTCTTTTGATGGCAAACCTCTGACAAGGTTTTGTTTGGAGAGAGAGTTGATAGTTCGAAGGTTGGTGTGACCAAGTCTCCTATGCCATAATTCTGTCTCTTTGGTAGAGGCAGCATAGAACAGACAGACATTTGCCATAGGGTTATCCTTCAACATATCAACTACATACACATTGCCACTTCTATGAGAAACAAGTTGTGCTTTACTCTCGGCAATGATGGTGTTAATCTTTTCAACCGCTTCTGGTCCAACAATCTTACATGTTTTCTTTGTGAAGAATGACCCATATCCCTTGTCACTCATTTGTGATACACTAAGTAGATTAAATTTTAGATTGTCTATAAGATTAACATTTTCAAACTTAAGCCTCCCTGCTTGGACAGTTCCAGAACCCAACACTTTACCTTTAGAATCATTACCAAAGGATATATCACCCCCTCCATGTGCAAGAAAGTCCAGAAGAAGGGCTCTACATCCTGTCATGTGCCTGGAGCCTCCACTATCTACATACCATAAACTATCTAAGCAAGCAGAAGCTCCCTGCACATCAGTAAAGAGTTTAGTTTTGGTGAGTGTCCAAAGCCAAATTGGCTTTGGATGGGTTCTTAGATGTCTCAGCCTTAAGTTGAGGAGAATGATCAGTGGTTTGAAGTAGCTTTTGGACTAGGTTCAACAGCTGTAGTTGACCATTTGCCAGTGCTTGTATGTCAACACTTGGTCCAACAGATGTTTGATCACTTACTGTCAGATGTTGAAAACCATGAGGATGTCTGTTCACTTTTGGTTTTGAAGGCCTTTTGGGCTCTTCATAAACATGTGGCAGACGATGACAAGTTGGTTGTCCGTATCCTCTTGGTAGTCTTGTAGTTGGTGGAACATCTGTTACCTGAACATCTCTGGGAGCAGAGTTTTTGTTCAGACCTTTGATAACAGCTGTTTGAACTGGTTCAAAAGTCTGTTTGGGTTTTCCTTTTGGAGTACTCACCACTTGACTTTCAAGAGTTTTAGCCTTGTACTCTTTTATCTTTTCATCAAAATTTTTTAGATACAGGCACTCTTTTGTTTTGTGATTCTTTTTCTTACAGATTGAACATTCATTGGTTTTAGAATCATTTAAACTTGTTGCTTTGTTGATGTCATATGCTTTTAGAAGAAAACAGTTTTTGGTGACATGATTCTTCTTTTCACAAAAATCACAAAACAAGTTATCTTTGGCTTTCCCTTTTCCTTTCTTCTTTTCAACAGATGTTTGATCATCTGTTGGAAGATCTCTCAAAGGGATAACTTTGGCCCGTGGTGCCTTTTTACCATCAGGGCTTTTGAAGGTCATTGGTTGAAAATTTTCAAGGACGTCACACTCATCTGACCATGATGGTTTGAATTGATATTTTTCAATTTCATCAAATGAGGGTGTACCTTCCAACTTTTCAAGAATGATGTTCTTGCCATTAGGTTCAGTAACCTTGATTTCTTGACCTTTTGAATTGGTTGGAATGATTTCAACCAACTGTGGTTCCTTTTTGTCAGTGGTTTGTGATCTCTGAGCAGTGGTTTCTTGAAAACCAAAGCCAAATTTCACATGACTTTTAGATTGTTGGTTGACAATCATCTCAAAACCTTTTGATGATTCCACCCATTTCTGACATTCAACTTGGGTGGACTCAAGCTCCTTTTTACAACTATGATATTTGGTTATCATAGTCTGAAGCTGGTCTTTGGTTATGCTTGCTTCATGTTTTAAACTGCTGATTTCAGATTCTTTTTCGGTTATTTTTTATTTTAACTCTTTAGTGAGTTTTTCAAACTGAATTTCATCTTCCAAAATTTTCTTTCTAAAGTTTTCATTCACCTCTTTTATCTTAGCAAATGCTACAATACATTTGTCTGAGCACAAGTCATTTAAGATTTGGGAAGATACCTTAGCAGCAGCCATCAAGGCACAGTTACACTGGCAATCACAATCATCACTACCCAACATTAAGGCACAGTTACACTGGCTTTCTAATCATCTGTTCTTCTCCAGCTTAGCAGACCCAACATGAGGTGTATTGTTGATTATATGATGTTAGGAATTGATTTAGGATGATGCTAGAGCAGTAGGATACTATCGGACAACGTTGTTACATGATGAAATCTGGATATTTGCTATTTATGGCAAGTTCTTGCATGTTGATGTGATGGTTACATGTTAAGCTTACTATTTTGGCAAACGCTCGCATTCGGGACTGTTAGAATGATGATAACTTAGGGGTTTTTCTTGAAATATGTTTGTTAATGTGTTATGATTGATTTTGGGTGTTTACACATGTTTAGGATCTGATTTGGAGGGTTAAACGCGTGAAAAAGACGGAACAGAACAGCATAGGCGATTAGGAATCCCCAATCGCCTATGATGTAGGCGATTGGCCCTTAATCACATGCTCTATAGGCGATTAGGGAGCCTAATCGCCTTCCCACCATGCAATTCTGATCCTAATCACTAGTTAACTTCTGATAGCATGTCTTACGACTCCTAATCACTAGTTAACTTCTGATAGCTTGTCTTATGACCCCTAATCACTAGCTAACTTCTGGATAGCATGTATCATGACTCCTAATCACTAGCTAACTTCTGAATAGCATGTCTTATGACTCCTAATCACTAGATAACTTCTGAATTGTATGTCTTATAGCTCCTAATCACCAGTTGACTTTTCCTAATCACCAGTTGACTTTTCCTAATCACTAGTTATGATAATGTAACGGTAATTTAGCATTCCGAGACCCGATTTGACACCTAGGAGCATGCTAGAAACCCCGTAACATGCCTAGTAACATAGTAACACGTGTTTGGACTTATTTGTGCGTTATTTGATCTATGTGTTAGACTCGTTGAACTTTAGCACGTGTTAAGTGCTGTTTGCATATTTTGAATGATACATTGTAAAAGATGAACACGTGGGATGTCGGGTCACCAATGGGATGTCGAGTCTTGTCTCACGTAGTTTGGTTGTCAGTCAAACGTATTTTCAAACGTATATTGGTCATGGACTGGTCATTAGGGACTAATGAACCCAACGGGTTATTAGTCTAACTTTGCACACACATCTTATGATAGGTCGCCACTAGTTGGGGCTATCATACACACATTGGTTTACTTGTTAACTGAAGATGCAACCTAAGGTGAGTTCACGGCCCCACTTTTATATGTTTTACTTTCGGGGGAGAAACATGCCACACAATTTAATAAATGCAACGTTTATATCATATATATGCAACACTTTTGGAATGCAACACTTTTGAAACACAACTCTTTTGAATTGCAACTCTTTTGATTACTATACGATGAAACAAGGAAGTCCCTGGGGGAAACCATGAATGTGCTGGGCACAACGGGGGAAATGTGGATAGATCTATTGGGCTTGACAAGCCCCACCCGTCGGCTTGGAGCCGGGCGGGTGCATATTGTCTCTATTGTAGTAGTATAAGCAATTCAAACACGGGCAGCAACACAGGAAATGCTTGTCAGTAATGGTTACAGCAACACAATCGTAGTAGCAAGGAAACGCTGGTTAGGTTATTAAACACATTTCATGACACGGTATTTTGTGACGGAACTCGTAACTCATGGAAACTATTTGTAAACTTAAAACCTGTGAACTCACCAGCATTATATGTTGACGCGTTTTTGGCATGATTTCTCAGGTCGCTAAGGTAGCAGCATCTCAGGGCTTAGGCGCACGCGTCTGCACGGCGTCTAGTTTAGGTTTCATGGTTTTGTTGTCGGACAAGTTTGGATACTTTTGGGTTTCATTTTGAAAAACAATGCTTCCGCTGTTATGTCAAAATGGTTTAAACTTGTGTTTTGAATTTACTTATGTCTCATATAGTGTTGTTTATTGTGACCGTTAACTTGGATCCTGGTGTGTCACACGCCTCGCGGTAGAACTCCGCTTGTGGAAATTTGAGGGTGTGACACGTTCCTCCAATCGGATGCTCGAAAACTCAAATGTAAAGATAGTTACATTCTTTAAAACTCGAGTATTTTCTCTTATACGAATCTCTATGTCATTGTCGCATCGTGAGTCTGTTTACCATCTGGTCAAGTTCGTATCCTTTATCAGAGTCTGTTCATGATCAGATATCTTACAGCCTTCCCGTTCCTCCATTCAGATGCTCGAAACTTCAAAGGTACCGATAGTTACGTCTTGTAAAACTCGAGTCTTTTCTTGTGTACGAATCTCTATGTCATTGTCGCATCGTGAGTCCGATGACCATCCGGTCAGGTTCGTATCCTTTACCTGAGTCTGTTGCATGATCAGATATCTTACGGCCTTCCCGTTCCTCCATTCGGATGCCCGAAACATCAAATGTACCGATAGTTACGTCCTTTAAAACTCGAGTCTTTTCTTCGGTACGAATCTCTATGTCATTGTCGCATCGTGAATCCGATTACCATCCGGTCAGTTTGGTATCCTTTATTTGAGTCTGTTGCATGATCAGATATCTTCCGGCCTTCACGTTCCTGCATTCGGATACCCGAAACTTCAAATGTACCGATAGTTACATCCTTTAAAACTCGAGTCTTTTCTTGTGTACGAATCTCTATGTCATTGTTGCATCGTGAGTCCGATTACCATCCGGTCAGGTTGGTATCCTTTACCTGAGTCTGTTGCATGATCAGATATCTTACCACTTTCTCGTTCCTCTACTCGAATGCCCGAAACTTCAAATGTAGCGATAGTTACATCATTTAAAACTCGTGTCTTTTCTTGTTTACGAATCTCTATGTCGTTCTCGCATCGTAAGTCCGATGACCATCTGTTCCATTTCGAATCCTTTATCTGAGTCTGTTTCATGATCAGATATCTTACGACCATCCCGTTCCTCCAATCGGATACCCGAAAACTCAAATGTAGATATAGTTACAACCTTTAAAACTCGAGTATTTTCTCTTGTACGAATCTCTATGTCATTGTCGCATCGTGAGTCCGATTACCATCTGGTCAGGTTCGTATCCTTTATCTGAGTTTGTTGCATGATCAGATATCTTACGGCGTTCCCGTTCCTCCATTCGGATGCCCGAAACTTCAAATGTACCGATAGTTACGTCCTTTAAAACTCGAGTCTTTTCTTGTGTACGAATCTCTATGTCATTGACGCATCGTGAGTCTGATCACCATCCGGTCAGGTTCGTATCCTTTACCTGAGTCTGTTGCATGATCAGATATCTTACGGCCTTCCCGTTTCTCCATTCGAGTGCCCGAAACTTCAAATGTAGTGATAGTTACATCCTTTAAAACTCGAGTAGTTTCACTTGTACGAATCTCTATGTAATTGTAGCCTCGTGGGTTTGATTACCATTTGGTCAGCTTCGTATCCTTTATCTGAGTCTGGTGCATGATCAGATATCTTACAGTCTTCCCGTTCGTCCAATCGAATGCCCGAAGCTTCAAATGTAGCGATTATTACATCCTTTAACACTCGACGCTTTTCTCTTGTACGAATCTCTATGTCATTGTCACATCGTGAGTTAGATTATCGTCCTGTCAGCTTCGTATCCTTTATCTGAGTCTGGTGCATGATCAGATATCTATCGGCCTTCCTGTACCTCCATTCAGATGCACGAAACATGAAATGTACCAATGGTTACGTCCTTTAAAACGTGAGTCTTTTCTTGTGTATGAATCTCTATGTCGTTGTCGCATCGTGAGTCCGATTACCATCCGGTCAGCTTCGTATCCTTTATCTATGTCTGTTACATGATCAGATATCTTACGGCCTTCCCGTTCCTCCAATCGGATGCCCGAAACTTCAAATATAGCGATAGTTTCATCCTTTAAAACTCGAGTCTTTTCTTGTGTACGAATCTCTATGTCATTGTCGCATCGTGAGTCGGATTACCATCCGGTCAGGTTGGTATCCGTATCTGAGTCTGTTCTATGATCAGATATCCTACGGCCTTCCCATTCCCCTATTCGAATGCCCGAAACTGTAAATGTAGCGATAGTTACATCATTTAAAACTCGAGTCTTTTCTTGGGTACGAATCTCTATGTCATTGTCGCATCGTGTGTCCGATTACCATCCGGTCAGTTTGGTATCCTTTATCTGAGTCTGTTGCATGATCAGATATCTTACGGCCTTCCCTTTCCTCTAATCGGATTCCCGAAACTTCAAATGTAGCGATAGTTTTATCCTTTAAAACTCGAGTCTTTTCTTGTGTACGAATCTCTATGTCATTGTCGCATCGTGAGTCCAATTACCATCCAGTCAGGTTGGTATCCTTTATCTGAGTCTATTGCATGATCAGATATCTTATGGGCTTCCCGTTCCTCTATTCGAATGCCCGAAACTTCAAATGTAGCGATAGTTACATCATTTAAAACTCGAGTCTTTTCTTGTGTACGAATCTCTATGTCGTTCTCGCATCGTAATTTTGATGACCGTCTGTTCAGTTTTGAATCCTTTATCCAAGTCTGTTTCATCATCAGATATTTTACGGCCATCCCGTTCCTCCAATAGGATGCCCGAAAACTCAAATCTAGAGATAGTTACATCCCTTAAAACTCGAGTATTTTCTCTTGTACGAATCTCTATGTCATTGCCGCATCGGGAGTCCGTTTACCATCTGTTCAGGTTTGTATCCTTTATCTGAGTCTGTTGCATGATCAGATATCTTACCGCATTCCCGTTCCTCCATTCGGATGCCCGAAACTTCAAATGTACCGATAGTTGCATCCCTTAAAACTCGATTCTTTTCTTGTGTACGAATCTCTATGTAATTGTCGCATCGTCAGTCCGATTACCATCCAGTCAGGTTGGTATCCTTTATCTGAGTCTGTTGCATGATCAGATATCATACGCCTTCCCGTTCCTCCAATCGGAAGCCCGAAAGTTCAAATGTAGCGATAGTTACATCCTTTAAAACTCTAGACTTTTCTTCTGTACGAATCTCTATGTGATTATCTCAATGTGAGTCTGATTACAATCTGGTTAGGTTGGAAACCTTAATCTGAGTATGTTACATGATCCGATATCTTACGGCGATCCCGTTCCTCCAATCGGAAGCCCGAAAGTTCAAATGTAGCGATAGTTACATCCTTTAGAACTCGAGTATTTTCTCTTGTACGAATCTCTATGTAATTTTCGCTTCATGAGTTCGATTACCGTTCGGTCAGCTTTGCATCCTTTATCTGAGTCTGGTGCATGATTAGATATCATACAGCCTTCCCATTCCTCCATTAGGGTGCCTGAAACTTGAGATGTACTCATAGTTACGTCCTTTAAAACTCGAGTATTTTCTTGTGTACGAATCTCTATGTCATTCTCGCATCGTGAGTTCGATTACCATTCGGTAAGGTTGGTATCCTTTATCTGAGTCTGTTGCATGATCAGATATCTTACAACCTTCCCGTTCTTCCATTCGGATGCCCGGAACTTCAAATGTACCGATAGTTACGTCCTTTAAAACTCTAGTCTTTTCTTGTGTACAAATTTCTATGTCATTGTCGCATCGTGAGTCCGATTACCATCCGGTCAGGTTCGTATCCTTTATTTGAGTCTGTTGCATGAACAGATATCTTACGGCCTTCCCGTTCCTCGATTCGAATGCCCGAAACTTCAAATGTACCGATAGTTACGTCCTTTAAAACTCGAGTCTTTTCTTGTGTACAAATATCTATGTCATTGTCGGATCGTGAGTCTGATTACCGTTTGGTAAACTTTATATCATTCTCGCATCGTGAGTCCGATTACCATCCGGTCAACTTTGTATCCTTTATGTGAGTCTGTTGCATGATCAGATATCTTACGGCCTTCCAGTTCCTCCATTCGGTTGCCCGAAACTTCAAATGTACCGATAGTTACCTCCTTTAAAACTCGAGTCTTTTCTTGTGTACGAATCTCTATGTCATTGTTGCATCGTGAGTCCGATTACCATCCGGTCAACTTTGTATCCTTTATATGAGTCTGTTGCATGATCAGATATCTTACGGCCTTCCCGTTCCTCCATTCGGATGCCCGAAACTTCAAATGTACCGATAGTTACCTCCTTTAAAACTCGAGTCTTTTCTTGTGTACGAATCTCTATGTCAATGTCGCATCGTGAGTCTGATTACCATCCGGTCTGGTTCGTATCCTTTATCTGACTCTGTTGCTTGATCAGATATCTTACGGCCTTCCAGTTCCTCCATTCGGATGCCTGAAACTTCAAATGTACCGATAGTTATGTCCTTTAAAACTCGAGACTTTTCTTGTGTACGAATCTCTATGTGATTATCGCATCGTGAGTCTGATTACCATTCGGTCAGGTTGGTATCCTTTATCTGAGTCTGTTGCATGATCAGATATCTTACGGCCTTCCCGGTCCTCCAATCGGATGCCCGAAAGTTCAAATGTAGCAATAGTTACATCCTTTAAAACTGGAGTAATTTCTCTTGTACGAATCTATATGTAATATTCGCTTCATGAGTTCGATTACCATTCGGTTAGCTTCGTATCCTTTAAATGAGTCTGGTGCATGATTAGATATCATTCAGCCTTCCCATTACTCCATTAGGGTGCCCGATACTTGAAATGTACCGATATCTACGTCCTTTAAAACTCGAGTCTTTTCTTGTGTACGAATCTCTATGTCATTGTCGCATGGTGACTCCGATTACCATCTGGTCAGGTTCGTATCCTTTATCTGAGTCTGTTGCATATTCAGATATCTTACGGCCTTCCCTTTCCTCCGTTCGGATGCCCGAAACTTGAAATGTACCGATAGTTACGCCGTTTAAAACTCGAGTCTTTTCTTGTGTACGAATCTCTATGTCATTCTCGTATCGTTAGTCCGATTACCATCTGCTCAGGTTGGTATCCTTTATTAGAGTCTGTTGCATGATCAAATTTCTTACGGGCTTCTCGTTCCTCCATTCGGATGCCCGAAACTTCAAATGTACCGATAGTTTCATCCTTTAAAATTTGAGACTTTTCTTGTGTACGAATCTCTATGTCATTCTCGTATCGTGAGTCCGCTTATCGTCTGGGCGGCTTCGTATCCTTTGTCTGAGTTTGTTGCAAGATCTGATATCTTACGGCCTTCCCGTTCGTCCATTCGGATGCAAGAAACTTCAAATGTACCGATAGTTACGTCCTTTAAAACTCGAGTCTTTTCTTGTGTACTAATCTCTATGTCATTCTCGAATTGTTAGTCTGATTACCATCCGGTCAGGTTCATATCCTTTATCTGACTCTGTTGCATGATCAGATATCTTACGGCCTTCCAGTTTTTCCATTCGGATGCCCGAAACTTCAAATGTACTGATAGTTACGTCCTTTAAAACTCGAGTCTTTACTTGTGTACGAATCTCTTTGTCATTGTCGCATCGTGAGTCCGATTACCATCCGTTCAAGTTGGTATCCTTTATCTGAGTCTGTTGCAAGATCGGATATCTTACGACCTTCCCATTCCTCCATTCGAATGCCCGAAACTTCAAATGTAGCGATAGTTACATCCTTTAACACTCGAGTCTTTTCTTGTGTACAAATCTCTATGTCGTTCTCGCATCGTAAGTCCGATTACCATCCGGTCAGGTTCGTATCTTTTATCTGAGTGTGTTGCATGATCAGATATCTTAAGGCCTTCCAGTTCCTCCATTCGGATGCCCGAAACTTAAAATGTACCGATAGTTACGTCCTTTAAAACTCGAGTCTTTTCTTGTGTACGAATCTCTATGTCATTGTCGCATCATGAATCCGATTACCATCCTGTCAAGTTGGTATCCTTTATCTGAGTCTCTTGCATGATCAGATATCTTATGGCCTTCCTATTCCTCCATTTGGATGCACGAAACTTCAAATGTACCGATAGTTACGTCCTTTACAACTCGACTCTTTTCTTGTGCACGAATATCTATGTCATTGTCGCATCGTGAGTCCATTTAATGTTCCTTCAACTTTGTATCCTTTATCTGAGTCTGTTTCATGATCGGATAGGTTACGGCCATCCCGTTCCTCTAATTGCATGCCCGAAACTTCATATGTACTGATTACCGTCCGGTCAACTTTGCATTATTTATCTGAGTCTATTTCATGATCAGATATCTTACGGCCTTCCCGTTCCTCCGTTCGGGTGCCCGAAACTTCAAATGTACAAATAGTTACGTCCTTTAAAACTCGAGTCTTTTGTTGTGTACGAATCTCTATGTCATTGTCTCATCGTGAGTCCGATTACCTTCCATCAGCTTCATATCCTTTATCTGAGTCTGTTTCATGATCAGATATCTTACGGCCTTCCCGTTCCTCCATTCGGGTGCCTGAAACTTCAAATGTACAAATAGTTACGTCCTTTAAAATTCGAGTCTTTTCTTGTGTATGACTCTCTATGTCATTGTCGCATCGTGAGTCCGATTACCATCTGATCAGCTTCGTATCCATTATCTCAGTCGGTTACAAGATCAGATATCTTACGGCCTTCCCGTTCCTCCATTCGGATGCCCGAAACTTCAAATGTACCGATAGTTACGTCCATTAAAACTCGAGTCTTTTCTTGTGTACGAATCTCTATGTCATTGTCGCATTATGAGTCTGATTACCATCCGGTCAGGTTCATATCCTTTATCTGACTCTGTTGCATGATCAGATATCTTACGGCCTTCCAGTTCCTCCAAACGGATGCCCGAAACTTTAAATGTACCGATAGTTACGTCCTTTAAAACTCGAGTCTTTTCTTGTGTACGAATCTATTTGTCATTGTCGCATCGTGAGTCCGATTACCATCCTGTCAAGTTGGTATCCTTTATCTGAGTCAGTTGCAAGATCAAATATCTTACAACCTTCCCATTCCTCCATTCAAATGCCCGAAACTTCAAATGTAGCGATAGTTACATCCTTTAAAACTCGAGTCTTTTCTTGTGTACGAATCTCTATGTCGTTCTCGCATCGTAAGTCCGATGATCGTATGGTCACTTTGGTATCCAATATCTGAGTCTGTTTCATGATCAGATATCTTACAGCGATCCCGTTCCTCCAATCGGATGCCTGAAACATCAAATGTAGCGATAGTTACATCCCTTAAAACTCGAGTATTTTCCCTTGTATGAATCTCTATGTCATTGTCGCATCGTAAGTCCGATTACCAGCGGGTCAGGTTCGTATCTTTTATCTGAGTGTGTTGCATGATCAGATATCTTATGGCCTTCCAGTTCCTCCATTCGGATGCCCAAAACTTCAAATGTACTGATAGTTACGTCCTTTAAAACTCGAGTCTTTTCTTGTGTACGAATCTCTATGTCATTGTCGCATCATGAGTCCGATTACCATCTGGTCAGGTTAGTATCCTTTATCTGAGTCTGTTGCAAGATCTGTTACATGATCAGATATCTTACGGCCTTCCCGTTCCTCTATTCGGGTGCCCGAAACTTCAAATGTACAAATAGTTACGTCCTTTAAAACTCTAGTCTTTTCTTGTGTACGAATCTGTATATCATTGTCGCATCGTGAGTCCGATTACCATCCGGTCAGCTTCGTATCCTTTATCTGAGTCTATTGCAAGATCAGATATCTTACGGCCTTCCCGTTCCATCACTTGAAAGCCCGAAACTTCAAATGTAGCGATAGTTACGTCCTTTAAAACTCGAGTCTTTTCTTGTGTACGAATCACTATATCATTGTCACATTGTGAGTCCGATTACGATCCGGTCAGGTTCATATGCTTTATCTAACTCTGTTGCATGATCAGATATCTTACGGCCTTCCAGTTCCTCCATTCGGATGCCCGAAACTTCAAATGTACCGGTAGTTACATCCTTTAAAACTCGAGTCTTTTGTTGTGTACGAATCTCTATGTCATTGTCGCATCGTGTGTCCGATTACCATCCGGTCAAGTTGGTATCCTTTATCTGAGTCTGTTGCAAGATCAAATATCTTACGACCTTCTTGTTCCTCCATTCGAAATCCCGAATCTTCAAATGTAGCGATAGTTACATCCTTTAAAACTCGAGTGTTCTCTTGTGAACGAATCTCTATTTCGTTCTCGCATCGTAAGTCCGATGACCGTCAGGTCAGTTTCGTATCCTTTATCTGAGTCTGTTTCATGATCAGTTATCTTACGGCCATCCCGTCTCTCCAATCGGATGCCCGAAACTTCAAATGTAGCGATAGTTACATCCTTTAAAACTCGAGTATTTTGTCTTGTACGAATCTCTATGTTATTGTCACATCGTAAGTCCGATTGACATCCGGTCAGGTTCGAATCTTCTATCTGAGCCTGTTGCACGATCAGATATCTTATGGCCTTCCAGTTCCTCCATTCGGATGCCCGAAACTTCAAATGTACCGATAGTTACGTCCTTTACAACTCGAGTCTTTTCTTGTGCACGAATATCTATGTCATTGTTGCATCGTGACTCCAATTAATGTCCGGTCAACTTTGTATCCTTTATCTGAGTCTGTTTCATGATCGGATAGCTTACAGCCTTCCCGTTCCTCAAATCGCATGCCCGAAACTTCCAATGTACTTATAGTTACGTCCTTTAAAACTCGAGTCTTTTCATGTCTACGAATCTCTATGTCATTTTCGCATCGTGAGTCTGATTACCATCCGGTCAGCTTCGCATCCTCTATCTGAGTCTGTTTCATGATCAAATATCTTAGGGCCTTCCCGTTTTTTGGATCAGTGGCCTCTTTTAAACAGTTCAGAACACTTATGTGTTTGCAGTTTATATCAAAGTTATTGCACAGCGGAATAGTAAATGTTCTAAGGTTAAATTATCACTTTTAACAGGAGTTATTACTCCCCCTTGACTGAGCAGTTAATGAGAATCAATAAGCAAGTGAAAGTATAAAGCAATAAATACAAGTTATGATTATCAGATGTGAAATGGATAATAAGTTTAAAAGCCTTGAAGGTTTTTCAATTATAATCAAAGTAAATCACATGTTGAAATAGATGAACAAGCTCATCTATTTATAGACAAAGATACAAGACTGTTGTACTAAGTAATCTAAGATATTTAGCTAAGATATTATACTTAGGATAATGTTTACAATAGGCTTTACATCGAAACTTGATCCAAGACTTTAACAAAACATTATAATACTAAACTACTGAAGTCTGAGTCGGTTATGAAGATAAGATCGGCAAACTACTGATGAAAAGACAAACTACTGATGAGTAGTTTTGTCTTCAGTAGTTCTGAAGTGAAGTGTCTGGTTAGACCTCATAACTACTGATCAGTTCTTCTTCAGTACTTTGCTCTTCTGTTCTTCAGTACTTGTGTTTTCTTCTTCAGCAGTTTCTTCTATACTTAAGCAGAATATGATTTGGACTAAGGTTATCAAAAGTGGTTTCTTCAATCCTCTTTGTCCAACCAATCTCCCCCTGGATTGATGAAGCCAAAACCTTATTGATGTGTTGTAAAACACATCTAATTTCCTATGTATTTTGTATATTAATTGGTCAGGTTTTTATTCGTTTCGTGTCATTTTTATTATGTATTTATTTATTTTATTATTTTATAGGTGTTCGTGGATAATGAGCTCAAAACGAAAGAATTTTAATCGAGGCACGAACACTTACAAGCGGGTGTTCATGGACGTTGGAGCGTAAAAGAGAAATTTTGGTTGAGCCAAGAAAACCTAAGATGCGAGCTTTGAGTATACTACTACTACTACTACTAATAATAATAATAATAATAATAATAATAATAATAATAATAATAATAATAATAATAATAATAATAATAATAATATTGAAAAAAAAATGAAAGGCATGAATTGTGGACTTTTAAGTCCACGAGCCCAAGATTTTTGGAATAACAAAAAAACCCTATTCGCTATTTTATAAAAAGTGGACGGCACAATTTTCTGGGGTGGCATATTAATATTATCGAAGCATCTCATAGCAGCCGCCAAGGATCGAACAGGTCAACAGCCGCCGAAAGAAGAAGCAACAGCCTTGGGATCGAAGACAGCAGCTCTAATAAAAGAATAATTGATGGATTACAAGGCTTGGGTTTGTTTATCTAAAACACTAGTTTTGAGTTTTGATTACTTTGTGTTTTTCAACTACTTGATACTATGTTTTATTATTATTTTGAACCTATGTTTTTATTGATTTCCTTGACTATGAGTAGCTAAACTTTTAGTGCTACCTAGGTATTGATGATGGGTGACAATTGAATAATAGTTTTTGGTTTGGATCTATGTTATGTTTTGGATAATGTTTTGGTAAAGGTTTTCTAATAAGGTTTCTTTTGTATATGCGTGCTTGATATCTGAATATTAATATTTGTTTCGCTTAATTTTAGTTTAATTGATTTTGTATCTTTTGATCTAGGGTTTTGTAAGTATCATAGACTTGGTGTTTTTGATATATCTTGTGGTTGCTAGACGTAGTAAACCCTAGAAACAATTTAATTAATTATTCGGTAATTTAGCATTCTACCACCTTTGAGACCGAGAGGAGATTAGGTGTCAGTGTGTCTAGCTTGGTAGGTATTCGGGACCGTGGTCTGCACGAGAGTGAGTCACCCCTAGCGTGCCTGTTTTGTTAGCATCCTGTGTTAGAAACCTGTTAGAATAACTATCCCTTGCATCCCTTACACATCCCGGATGTATTGTTTCTGAGTGGGCCGAGAGGACATTCAGATTTTGGATACCTTAGCATAGTTTGGAGAGACCGAGAGGTGATCTGAATCCGAGACCGGTGAGTTTACACACTTCCCTAGATTTAGTATTGCGACATGTTGGAGAGTGATTCGCGTTCCAGTGTTGGTCTAGTTTAGTGTATCTTAAGATCCCGGTAGCCAAAACCCATTTATCCAATCCCGAGAGCTATTAGTCAGTCACCTTGATTCTTACCTAGGTAGCCATTTTCTCATTACTTGATCTCATCCAGTTTTACTTGTTCGTTTTCTTAGTTGATTTGTTCGTATTTTATTTACTTTAATTTTATATATTGTTAGTAATTTAATTAAATCATCATCACTTCAATTTATTAGACTAGGACTCGACGAAAGTTTAGTAACGAGAGCCGCTATTACTGTGTCCACGGTTCGATACTCGGACTTATTTACTTTACTACGTTCGACCGGTACACTTGCCGGTAGTGTGTGGTTTAGTGGGTATTTCCTATTTAAAACTTGTTTTGAAATTAATTGGAATTAATATATATTTATCACACATTTCACGCATCAAGTTTTTGGCGCCGTCACTTGATTCTTTCTGTCTTCTAGTATCCTCCAGACTTCTGCTGTCATCTTGGTAGTAAGAGTATCTTTTTGTTGCTCTGTTAGAGATCCTTGTTCATGTGTAAGATGTTGAGTGGTAAGAAGGTCCTTTGTTGACAATATGCTTAACTCCTTTGAGTTCTTGTAGACCTTACTTGAACGATCTCTTCTGGTCACTAACACTGAGTTAAAATCAGTGAATGACCATTTGATAATATTCACCTTTGACCTGTCAAAGTCAGAGGCATAGGAAAACAAGCTAGTTTCCTGAGGTTGACCTGAGGAGGATTGGGGAATGTCTTCTGTTTCTGTGACTCTCAGGTGAGAATCCTTGCTAGCTTGAAGGTCAACACCACCTTGGATAGCAATGTTGGGTAGGTGATGTTCTGTAACAACCTTGGTATGGGTTTTGTCTTTAAAAGATTGTTGTAGTTGATAAGCATAAGTAGTAGGATCTCTGAATTGTGTAAGCAGGGGCTTCTCTTCCACATCAAAGTCACCATGAACTAACTGATTTCCTTCCAAGAGTACCATCTTGAAATCAGTTTTCACAGTCTCCTCTGCCTTTCTCTTTGTAGCTGGTCTTCTTAATGCACCAGATGATCTCCTTATGATTGATGTTTGTTGGGCTTCAGGAGTTTCAAATCTATCTGGATTTGCAGCTTTGCTGGCCTTGAACTTCTTGTAAGTTTCATATAAAGTTTATTCTTTCCACTTTGAAACTGAGGCCTTTGAACCATAACCATTTGCTACAAGTTCTTCTACTATCTCAGCTCTTTTGGCTTTTCTCTCCTTCTCTGTTGCTAACTTATCAGCAATAAGTTGAGCTCTTTTGGTTAGTTCTTCTGTGGAGAGTCTGTTCAGAGAGACTTGTTTTGCCTTGGAATTCTTTGTAATCATCATAATCAGCTGTGCTCTCTTGTCTTCTTCAGCAGCAGCCTCAAGTGCTCTCTCTTCAGCTTCAAGTTTATCAAGTTTTTCTTGATACTTGATTAACTTTTCTTCATAGCTCAGATCATCTCTTGCTTCTAGGCTATTCCACACTTTGTCTTCCTTAGCCTTCTTATGAGCCTCTTTTAAACTCTTCTCCAATAATTCTTTTGACGTTGAGATGGGAGTAGGGTTTAAAACAGTTGTAGTTGTTGTTGTTGGCTTAGGAATAGAAGTTGGTTCTTTTTCAGTTGCCCTTGAAGACTGTCCTTGACTGGTTTTGGAAGTTAAAACTTCTGAAGGGTGGATGGCAGTCACAACTACTGAAGGATTGTCTTCAGCAGTTTGAGTAATGTCTTTAGTAGTTCCTTCTTGTGCCTTAGATGAACTGAACTCTTGGAGGATCTCCTTTCCTGGTCTTTTGGAAGTCTTTTCAGTATCAGGAGATTCTTCAACTATTGGTTCCTTAATCTTCTCCCCCTTTTTGGCTTCATCCACTTCTGGAAGCCTCAAGGAATGAGAAGTTGCAGCAGATAATGTTGCAAGCTGTTTTTGGGTCTCATCCATCTTCTTATTCAGCTCTGCAAGTCTTGAATTTATCAACCCAAATTGATTGTTGGCCTTCAACTCCCAAGCAGTTGTGAAGGATTTTAGTTGAGCATTTAAGATATCTTTCATCATCTGGAACAGGGGACCATCTGGGCTACATAGTTGGTTCAAGTCTGTGCAGTGAGCCCAGAGAATTGGGTAGGCTGTTTTTGTGAAGGGGGTGTTTTTGGGGGATCTTCGGATTTTTCTGAAGATGCCACTTTCGGGGAAATAGGGTTCAAGTGGTCTTTAACCTGATCTTTGGTGACCAGCTCTTTGAGCTTAGAGACCTCTGATTCAGGATCTTCAACACCAGCCGTCAATTCATTTTGTGGAACTTGTGACTCATCATCCAAGCTAATGGAATCATCTGAATCCCTGATAGTGTCCTCAATGAGGGCAGTATCAGTTATATCATGAGTTAGCTCCAAACTAGTCTTCTCATGAACCTCTTTGTCTTGGAACTGAGGATTTCCTACTTCAGGCAATAAGCCTTCATTAGTAGTTGCCAAATTTGTGGTCTTAGCAATGTTACTACTGTCCTCAGGTTCACCACTGGGTGATAAATGAGTAGTAGCAGCCTCAAAAGTACCAAGAGTTTCTAAGTTTGGGCTTAGATACTCTGGTCCATCCTCATCTCCCTGGTTAGGGCTAATAAGGTCCACATCCATGTCAAATTCTGAAGGCATCTCCCCTGTTTGATGTGTTTCTAGGGGAGTGACATGTGTTGGATGGGATCCTTTTAGTCCTGAGAGAAGTTAGGCTATTTCTATGGTTGTGTGGGAGGGTTCAGGTTCAGTAGTTGTTATGGGTTGCTGTTCAGTAGTTTGGAAGTATTGGTCAGTAGTTACAGTCTTTTTAAGTCTTTTTCTTTGAAAAATGACTGTAACTGGTTTTCTTTTGGGTGGTGGAGATGGTGTGTGCTGAGAGGATGTTTCAGCCACATCTTTTTCAAGTGCAGATTGCACATCAGTAGTTTCAGGGATCACCACTTCCTGAACTACCTTTTTCTTTGGGTTGGTTGGTTTTTGTTTTTGCTGTTTTGGCTTTTTGGTTTTCTTTGTTTTGGGTTTGGAAGATGTGGGTTCCTCAGGGATTGGTTGTTCTTCCCTTTGGTCATCTTCTGGCAAAAGTTCCGGTTTGTTATGCCTTGAGTACTCCCTCACCAACTTCTTTGATTATGCACTCCATAACAAATCTTGGGTACAGTAAAAACTTTTTCTTGTCATTTTGATGGTGTAAGACCAACTCGTTGAAAAATAATGAAGATGCCTTAAAAGATGTTTCATTAATGATTGAATGAAAAATAGGTTGAATAGTTGAAGGCATCTGATCATATGATCCAGTTTTAGGACTTAAGCACATGATAATATAATGAAATAACAGTTTATATTGTGGATCAAAAAATTTCTTATAAACTGTTGCTTGTGCTAAAGTACCTTGGTAACCACATTCAGTCATGGTTAGATGAATATCAGCAGTGGGAATACTTTCAGGAGCATCAGAATCATTAAGGCCAAGCCTTATTCCCACTGACTCTTGTGTGATTGCCATATGCTTCCCTTGGATGGTTGAGTTGAGGGAAATCACTTTATTATTAACTGTCACCGCCTCTGCATTTGCCCAGAACTCATTGAGAGGTTCTACATGTATGGGAGGATCAATGGTGAAAGCTTGATAATATTGGGATTTGAGGACAAGATCTATGATTTCATCGTATTGGGACCAGGCATCATCTTTCTCGAAGTAGCCTCTTTGATAGTGTCCCTGTTTTAGAATGAGAGCCATGGATTCTTTGATCGAATAGTAAAATTTAGGTTAGAGAGGGGGTTTTGGTTTTGCTTTGAGAGAGAAAGAGGGAATTTTGCTTTTTGAATGGATAAGTGTTTGAAAAAGGTATTTATCAGAAGTTTTTAACCGACTAGGTCAAACTTCTGATGAGTGAAATGTCAGTTTTACCCTTTTTAATGAAACTACTGATAAAGAAGGTTTCTTCATCAGTGGTTTTGGTCATCTCTTCAGTAGTTTGAAACAGCTGATGAGAATGACTTTCAAAACACTTGAATAACTTCTGATTATCATCAGTAGTTACTTCCTTTTCAAAAATTTCCCATTTTGATGTTTTTCAAATTATTAGTAGTTTCTCTCCTATCAAATTGTTTATCAGAGGTTTGTGACAGATAAGTATGTAAGTGAAATAAAATATGTGCAGAACTAAAAAGTGAAAACACTTACAGACTTTCTTCCAAGTTTAACATCCCAAGCATGGATACTAATCTCTGAAATGTTGTTGAATCAAGGGGTTTGGTGAAAATATCAGCTATTTGATTAGCAGTTGTGACATGTTTCACCTCAATCTTGCCCTTTTCATAGCAATCTCTTATGAAATGATACCTTATTTCAATATGTTTAGTCTTTGAGAACTGAACAGGATTTTGAATGATGCTAATGGCATATTTGCTATCTACTAAAAGTGGAGTCTTGGTCTCTTTGATTCCATAATCAAGCAGTTGATATTGGAGCCATTGTATCTGTGATGTACAGCTTGCAGCAGCAATGTATTCAGCTTCAGCTGTTGAAGTTGCCACAGATGTTTGTTTCTTTGATTGCCAGGACACCAGACAGTTTCCCAAGAATTGACAACCACCAGATGTTGATTTTCTAGACATTTTGCACCCTGCATAGTCACTATCTGAAAAAGCTGTTAACTTGGTATTTCTTGAAGCAGGATACCAAATTCCTAAAGTAGGAGTTCCTTTCAGATATCTGAAGATTTTTTTGACTGCAGTTAGGTGTGATTCTCTTGGTGTAGATTGGTTTCTAGCACAGACACAAGTTGAGAACATAATATCTGGTCTAGAAGCAGTTAAATATAAAAGAGAACCTATCGTACATCTATACATGGTTTGATCAATCTGTTTTCCTTGATCATCTGGTTCAACTTGTGTGATTGGTGTCATGGGAGTGGAACATGATTTACAGTCTTGTAAAGAAAATTTGTTTAATAATTCTTTAACATATTTTGATTGATGTATAAATGTTCTATTTGATTGTTGCTTGATTTGCAGTCACAAAAAGTACTGCAATTCTCCCATAGTACTCATTTCAAATTTTAATTGCATGAGTTTCTTAAAATCTTCACACAGTTTTGAATTTATTAAACCAAAAATGATATCATCAACATAAATCTGAACAAGTAAGACATGATTTCCAACATGTTTTATGAAAAGAGTTTTATCAATGGAGCCTCTTGTGAAGTGATTCTTAAGTAAAAAGTTGGAAAGTGTTTCATACCAGGCTCTTGGAGCCTGTTTTAGCCCATAAAGAGCTTTGTCAAGTCTGTATACCCAGTCAGGATGAGAAGGATCCTCAAACCCTGGAGGTTGACAGACATACACTTCCTCTTTTATTTTTCCATACAAAAATGCACTCTTGACATCCATTTGATAAACTTTTATGTTGTTGGAAATTGCATAAGCTAAAAATAACATGATAGCTTCAAGTCTTGCAACTGGTGCAAAGGTTTCATCATAGTCAGTCCCTTTTTCTTGAGAATAACCTTGTACCACCAATCTTGCCTTGTTGTTGATGATCATACCAGCTTCATCTGATTTGTTTCTAAAGACCCATCTTGTACCAATTAGTTGCTTGTTTGGAGGTAAGGGACAGATTTCCCAAACCTGTTGCTTCTTGAAATGAAGCAATTCTTCTTGCATGGCTTGCACCCAATTGTGATTTTGAGGGCTTCTTGATATTTCTTTGGTTCCAACTGAGAAATGAATGCTGAGAAAAAGCAAAAGTTGGTGAGCTGGTTTCTTGTAAGCACCCCTGAAGCAATATCACCCATGATTTGATCCAATGGATGATCCTTGTGTTCAATCAATTGTTGTAGACCTGTACTAGAGGATAGCTCTATTGTTTCTTCAAATAAACCACTGAGATTGATAATATCTGGTTCAACTGTTGTTTGAGGTTCAGGAGTTTTAGGTTCAGCTGAATCAGTACTTTCAAGTTGTTCATCAGTAGTTCCTGAAGTAGAAGCTTTTGAAACTTCTGAATGTTTAAAATTTGACCTGCTGACTGTTTTTGGAGTCCATGGTGTAGGACTATCATCTTCAAATCCTTGAAAACCATTTTGAGGAGGTTTGGATGATTCAACAGTCTTTTCAGGTCCAAAATGAAAGTTGTCAAGGTCAAATAATTCAGCAGGATTTGCTGGAATAAGAGTGTGTTTTGATTCATTGAACTTGACATTCAGTGTTTCTTCAACTATCTTGGTTCTTGAATTAAATACTTTGTAAGCTTTTCTCAAAGGAGAGTAACCAAGAAAGTAACCTGTATCAACTTTAGCAGCAAATTTTGAGATAGAGTCTTTGATGTTGAGGATAAAACATTGACATCCAAAAGCCCTGAAGAAGGAGATATGGGGCTTTATGCCATGAAGAATTTCATAGGCAGTTTTGGTATGTCTCTTGTTGATAAGAACTCTATTCTGAACATAACAACCTGTGTTGACTGCTTCAGCCCAAAATACAAAGGTAGGCTTGAATCAGCTAACATTGTTCTGGCTGCTTCTATTAAAGTTATGTTCTTCCTTTTTACCACACCATTTTGTTAAGGAGTTCTGGGAATGCTGAATTGTCTAACAATCCCTTTAGACAAACAGAATTCATCCAGAGTTTTGTTCCTGAACTCGGTCCCATTGTCACTCCTGATGACTTTGACTGAGAGAGAATATTGCTTCTCTACTTGTAGAATGAAGAACTTGATGATTTCAGCTGCCTCATCCTTGGAATATAAGAAGAAGACCCATGTGAATCTTGAGTAGTCATCAATGATAACCAAGTAGTACTTCTTCTTACCAAGGCTCATAATTTTGACTGGTCCAAATAAGTCCATATGGAGTAGTTGAAGACATGCAGTTGTTTTTGATTCTTCAATAGACTTATAGGAGGACTTATGTTGTTTACCTTTAAGACAGGAAACACAGTGTTCTTTACACTGATATTCCTTCAAAGGTAGACCCCTGACCAAGCCCATTTTAGTGACTTTATTGATGGTTTTAAAGTTCACATGGCCAAGTCTCCTGTGCCAGAGATCATTTTCTGAACTTGATGCCTTTGAGAAGAAACAGGCAGTGTTGTTCAATACTTTGTCTTTTTCAATGTCCACTACATAGACATTGCCACATCTTTTGGCAATCAGCAAAGTATGATCTTTAATGATCTTCTCTATCAACTTCAGGCCTTCTGGTGATATGATCTTGCATGCTGTCTTTGTGAAAAAGGAAGAATATCCTTTATCACACATTTGTGAGACACTCAGCATGTTGTACTCAAGGTTTTTAACCAGATTGACCTTGTCAAACTGCATTTTGCCTGAGGATACATTGCCATATCCTAGCACATATCCCTTGACATTGTTCCCAAAGGACACAGATCCTTCTCTTTGACTGATAAAATTGTTTATCAGGTATCTGCATCCAGTCATGTGCATTGAGCCTGCACTATCAACATACCATATGCTATTCAAACCTCTGGAGACCCTTTTCACAAAATAGAAAATTAGTTAGATTTGGCAACCCAAGCCAATTTGGCTTTGGGTTTGCTCTTGAGAACAGGTGCAGCTTGTTGAGGACCAATTTTTGAAATCCATGTCTTTTTGGAAATGGATTTGTCATTAAGAACAATGGTGGGTTCATTTTGGTGACCACCATCAACTTTGGTCATCAGAAGTTTAACCAAGTTTATCAAATCTTTAACTTCAGTAGTTTGTGAAACTACTGATGAGTTAGGTGTAACTTCTGAAGATGAACTTTGAGAAAAGGACTTTTGTTGAGTTAAAGTCTTTTTCTGAGAAAGGTTTTTATTTGATTGTTGTTTGTTGGGAAAGAAAGTGTTTTCAAAATCTTGTTTTAAACTGATTTGCCTTTCTGTATCTACAAAGTTCAGTTATGTGGTTAAACAGACCACATATTTCACATGCTTTTGCCTTCCCTTTCCTTTTAGATAAAGCAAGAGAGTTGGAAGGCAATTTACTGACAATATCAGTATTTTGAAATAGGTCATTAGTAGTTTTCAGGGTCTCAACTCCTAATGTAGATGAAACTACTGATGGCTTATTGTCAGTGGTTTTAACTTCTGCAGTACTTTCATTTTTTAGAATGTTCTGATGGTAGGATGTGCATTCCTCCATATCAGAAGTTTGAATCAATTTCATCCCATCATTATCAGTTTTGTGGGTGAAATCTGTTTGTGATTCAGTGTGGGTATACCCTATGCCAAACTTAACATTTGTTGCAGTTTGTTTGTTAAGCAGCATTTGGTACCCTTTACAAGACTCAACCCATTTTTCACAATAAACCTTAGTGTCAGCAAGCTCTTTTCTGACATTTCCTAGGTTGTCTATCATGGTTTTAATTTGCGCCTAGGTTTCTATTGATTTATCAGTTAATTTAGAAATTTCTTTATGTTTCAAAGCAATTTTTCTTTCTAAATCACACTTCATTTGAGTGTATTTTCTCTCCATATTATTTGTTTTGCCTTGTAAATGCACATTGGTCTCCCTTATTAAAGCAAAAGATTCATTGCAAGATTTTGAGCAAAGCTTTAATAGAGATTGTTGTGATACCTGAGTGAGTGCAGAATTCGAGGAGTATCCCTCAAAAGCCATTAAGGCAAAGTTCTTTCTGCCATTGTCAGGTTCTCCCCAGTTGACATCATAGACTTTATTGTCTGCATCCTGACTGCATTCAGATGTGTCAAAAGGAAGACTGCTCCAGTCAACATACCCTGATGTAAATAAACTTTGTTGTTGAGGGGGTTGTTGAGTTTGTGCAGGTTGTTGAGCAGTTGGAAAAGGAGGTATTTGCTGCTGTTGGTGAGCAGGCATTTGAACATATTGTACTTGTGGCACATATTGGACTTTTGGAGCTTGTGCCTGTACAAAATGAGCACTCCCTTGAGTTCCATTATTCCTATTATAAGTGGGGTTAGATTGATTTCCAGACATGAGTTGGTTGTAGCTAGAGCTTCTACACTCTCTAGCAAAGTGTCCCAACTTTTGACACTTATGACATCTCAGTTTAGATTTGTCAAAACCAACTTTTATTGAGTTGTTTAGTCCTGGAAATTTCCTTCCTGACCTTTTGTAAAATTTGTTAGTTTTAATGCTTAACAAGGCCAGTTGGTGTAGAATATCCATTTCCTCTAAGTCATCACTGCTAAAATATTTTAAATCATCCATGATAAAACACATGTTATCAGCAGTTTGACTTAGGTCTTCATTGTCATAAGCTGGGAAAGATCCATCTAATGAGATCCCAGCAGTTATGTCAATGTGGTCAAAAGATCCAAAATTATTAGAACAAGATAGTGAGTCATGTCCTAATAAGGCTGTGCTACCTGGAGTATAGTCATCAACAGTTTTACCAGATTCTTGTAACTTTTTCTTTTGATTGATTTCTCTTTCAAAAGTTAGTAATTTTCCATGTAACCTTGTTAGGTTCAGGGTGTTAAAATCTGTACTTGATCTGAGGACTATTGAATAAGTTTCCCATTTTGAAGGCAAAGACCTTAAAAATCTATGTAACATAGATGCATTTGAATAGGTCTGATTGTTAATTTTTAACTCAGAGATGAGTGAAGAAAATCTTTCAAACTGTTGTGTTAAAGTTTCACCATCTATATGAGTAAAAGTTTCATATTGTTGAGCCAGGATTTCCCTAGTGTTGGCTATCACCTCTTCAGTTCCTGCAAACTGTTCTTTTAGGCAATCCCACAGCTCTTTGGCACTTTCACAATGTAAAAGTCCAGCATAAATTTCATTTGGGAGAGCCATAGCCAACATAGAAAAAGCTTTTGCATCTAGCTCAAATTTTTGGAAATCTTCTTTAGTGTAGTCTTTTGGGTCTTTTGGTCTCTCAGTTTTACCTTCTGGATCAGTAACAACTGGTTTGTGAGTTCCAAACATTACAGACCTCCAACAACCAGTGTTGGTCTGAGAAATAGTATGTGCCAACCTTCTTTGCCAGATGTTATATTCATTTCTGACCAGCATAGGAGGTTTGTTGGCAGATTCAGTATTATAAGGGTCCATTTTTCAGAAGTTTGGATTTGTCAAGACTTCTTTAAAGTGATGGATGAAAAAGTGAACCTTTTAATCCTTTATTGGATATCAATAAGAGCCTGTGTCTGATTCTCAATTTGTTAGATTGATATTTCATCAGATAAACCAGAGCTCTGATACCAATTGTTGGATCAATGGCCTCTTTTAAACAGTTCATAACACTTATGTGTTTGCAGTTTATATCAAAGTTATTGCACAGCGAAAGTATAAATGGATAATAAGTTTAAATTATGACTCTCAGATGTGAAATGGATAATAAGTTTAAAAGTACAATGTTATTGCACAGCGAAAGTTAATGAGAATCAATAAGCAAGTGAAAGTATAAAGTAATAAATACAAGTTATGACTCTCAGATGTGAAATGGATAATAAGTTTAAAAGCCTTGAAGATTTTTCAATTATAATCAAAGTAAATCACATGTTGAAATAGATGAACAAGCTCATCTATTTATAGACAAAGATACAAGACTGTTGTACTAAGTAATCTAAGATATTTAGCTAAGATATTATACTTAGGATAATGTTTACAACAGGCTTTACATCGAAACTTGATCCAAGACTTTAACAAAACATTATAATACTAAACTACTGAAGTCTGAGTCGGTTATGAAGATAAGATCAGCAAACTACTAATGAAAAGACAAACTACTGATGAGTAGTTTTGTCTTCAGTAGTTCTGAAGTGAAGTGTCTGGTTAGACCTTAGAACTACTGATCAGTTCTTCTTCAGTACTTTGCTCTTCTGATCTTCAGTACTTGTGTTTTCTTCTTCAGCAGTTTCTTCTATACTTAAGCAGAATATGATTTGGACTAAGGTTATCAAAAGTGGTTTCTTCAATCCTCTTTGTCCCAACACCGTTCCTCCATTCGGGTGCCCGAAACATCAAATTTAAAAATAGTCATGTCCTTTAAAACTCTAGTCTTTTCGTGTGTACGAATCTCTATGTCATTTGTAAATGAAATATTTTAGCTATAAGTAGGAAATCTAATCATACAAGGCACTATTCCAGGTGCGGAAACCCTAGAACAGAAGAAAATGATAATCAACAAATCAAAACACACGAATTACGCTTTTCAAACTCATTTTCATAGATTACTTGATCCAATATTCAATACATACGCTTTTACAAGTTAATCTATTGACACATTCAAAACCTCAACCTAGAGAGCAAACCTCGGACCTTAACACACACACAATGACCAAGTTCTAACCAACAAAACACACTAAACCTATATATACTTGCTGCACATTCACCCATTTCAAAGGTACGAATGTGGAATTCTTCCACATTCGTCCATTGTTATGGCACGAACCAAAATATCTTCAGTGTAATTTCCACCTTCGCCCACAAGTCTTCACCTTCGACCTTAAACTTGTCACCTTCGACCCTTCTGAAACTTCTAACACATGTTAATGTTTACAATCTGAAGCATTAGTCGCACATAATGCATCTATAAACTCCCACTCGACTATTGCTCGGATTGCCTTCTCGCTTCGTCGATCTGTAAGTTCATCAGCTTGATTCTCAGTTGTTTCTTTTGATCTTTTGTCATTTCACGTTCAAGTTTCCTTTTTGTTGTCTTCTTAGGTACTTCAGCTACCTTCACCTGCTTACCCAGCTTCTGTTCAAGGTTGCTACCGGAGTTGATATCATAAGCAAAGCATACTCCAACAACCTGTTGATACTTCTTTGCTTGTGATGCATCATTGGGATCACTGTAAATCGGGTTGTAGTACAGCATGATGATATCTTCAAATGTACAGTTTATGAGCCACATTGGGTCAAAAACATGTATCTTCTTGTACGAATCCTTCCCATCTCTCAGCACAATCACCGCTTCAGCATTCCTCCAGTCATAATACCAGAAAATGAAATCATTACTGAAATGTTGTTGAATTGGCATTAGAGGAATCTTTCTCATCACTTCAGGAGCATTATAAATCAGAGTCACTCTCTTTCTACCCGTCTTTGGATCAATATCTCTGTGAACCTTCCTTCTCGGGTACTGAGGTTTAAACATATTCCATTTCATTCTACTTTCCCAGACCAACTTGTCAGCAAACCATCCAACCGCCGTATTGTTCACAGAAGCACCAATCATTCTAAATCGGCATATATCTCTCACCGCCCAATACGGTAGAGTTAGCAAATCATAGAATCTGTAAAAGTACAAAATTCCAGTTTCCCACTTGACTGCTATACACTTCAGATTTCTAAGATACTTCCAACCAAGAGCTCTGCCTTTAAACTTTTGGTTGTGATATCTATAAAATCCTCCCTGTGCTGCTGGTTTAGGCCTTTTATCATCCTTTTCTTTCAGCTTCTGCAACAAAGTCTTTAACTCATCACTTTGTTCAGATGGTTTCTGTTTATCTTCATCAAACACATTCTTCACAAACTCTTTGCTCTTTTCTTCAGCTTTCTTCTTTGCCTCTCTCATATGTTTTTTAGTGAAATCTGGGAATACTTCATTTTCATCATTCTCTCTGAATTATTGAGGATACTCTTAATGAGTTATATCTTCAATTTCAATTTCCTCAGTCTCTGGTGTTTGCTTGTCATAAGAATGATTACCAACATCCTTTTCAGGAATGTCTGGAATCATTTGATCTGACATAATCTCCTCCAGTGTCTTTCCAACTCGTTGTGCAATCCCTTCAAGAATCTCTTTAGACACAGCAGCAGACACCTCACCATCCTCTAGATCAGGATCATTATACTCCAATGCATATCTCATATCTTCAGTTTGGAATATTTCAGCAAACTTCCCAGTAAACTCTATAGTTCATTCTCTTTTACCCAACATCTCTCTATAAACATCATTAGCTTCATCTGATAACGCTCTTATTTTCTCATTCCAGAAGATGTTATCATCAGCATCCACATTCTCTCCTGCCTTCTTCGAGCTAGATTGACCAGAACTCCCCTTCTTGGTCTTTCTTTGTTCAAAAGTGAATTTGCTCGAATCGTCATTATCATCGTCATCATCATCACTACTGCTACTCTCATCATCATTCTTTTTGTTACCCGATTCACCCTCAGCATCATCATCGTCATCATTAGATTCATCATCTGATTCATCTCTTTCTTCTTCTTCATTAGATTCTTCATAATCTACTTGTTCTTCTTCTTTCTCTTTATCTTCTTCTCCTTCTTTCAACTTAGGAGCTTCACCATAAAGTTTATCAAGAAGATCACTCATCCTCTTATTCTCCTTCTTCAACTCCTTGTTTTCTTTTGTGAGACTCTTAATCATTCTCCTGTTTCCACTACATTTCTCGTCAAGCTCATTTTTCTCCTCCTCAAGTTGTTTTAACTTCTTTTCAAGTTCATCCTGATTTGTCTTTGAAGCAACAACTATCTGTAACATCTTTTCTTCATTCTTCATAAACTTCTCAATCTCAGCTTGTTGAGCAATTAGCATTTCCATCATCTCTTCCATCTTTTTATTCACTTGTTTCATCACATCTTCAGAAACAGTAACTTTTGATTTGGAAGATTCAGCAACGGGAGTCTTTTCCTTTTCAGGCTTCTTGAACATATTAAGAACATTTTCTAAAGTAGATTCTAGATTAGGAACTACTTCAGGTTCTTTAGACTTCTTTTGTTTCTTAGCTGCAGGTGAGAAAACCTATGATGATGTACCAGCTTCAGGAACTTTCTCTCCTTTCAATAACTTCTCAATTTCCTTCTCCCTTAACTTCTTTGTACTCACTTTCTTAGCCATCGACTTGTGTTTAGGGTTTTTCCAATTCACCACTACTGTTGATCCATCAAAATCTCCAGTATCCAGCCCTAAATCACCTTCTACATCAATAGGCTCTTTCTGCAACTGCTCTTCCACTGCTTTGTTAAGTGAATCAGACTCTCCAACTGAAGTGGCCTTGCGTTTGGAGCTCTTCCTCACCAACTCAGTCTCAGAATCCCACTGTTCATCCTCCTCTGTCTCTTCAGAATCCATAGAGTCCTCATCCACCAAACAAGTACCTTTCTTCGCAGTACTTCTCATTCTAGCCTTTTGCTTCTTTGCAGATACATCTTCATCAGCCTTTGCCTTGCCCTTCCCTTTGGCTCTGGCATTCTTAACTTGTCTTTTCCTCTTGGTATTTGCATCATTGTCTGAGTCACTCTTATCATGTCTAGCCTTATTCAATGCTGGGTCAGTGTAACCCGGATTAACCAAATATCCAAACAAACGTTTGTGTGGTGGCTTCTCATCATCCGGAATACCTTTATATCCCTTCATTCTCATCAACGTTCTGATGTTCATATGATCCTGTCCCAACACCATAGTAGGATCCTTCCTCAAGTTAGGATACTTATTATCAAATATCATCATCAGAAATCTGGGATACATCAAGAACTTCTTTGACTTCAATACTTTCAGCATCTCCAACATATGATCTAAAATCATTCCAGCTATGTTAAATGGTTTATTCAGTGTCAAAGCAACCATTAACGAGCTTAAACTCTTCCTCATCACATCATATCCACCACTCACTGTCCCGAATACATGGATAATCACATGAGCAAAGTATTTGTATTGGACACTAAGCTTTCCCTTATGTAACGCTCCATCAGTGATTGGACCGTTATACTTCATCCTAAGAAAGCAAACTCTCTGCTCAGTCCATGATAACACTATGGGATCAGTACACTCCTCATCCTTGATCCTCAGTGCCTCTCTAATGTCTTCTTCAGTCACCAACATTTCCATCCCCCGAATCTTGCTTACAATTGCAGTCTTCCCCTCCCAGAAGTCATAACGAGCATTCTTCCAGAAGTCTTCAACTATGTCTTTATATATGATTGCCGGTGTAGCAATGGCATGTATAATCCTGCTCCTACTGAGAAAGTCAACGATACTAGAAAACTCAGTGTTCTTCATTACTTCTCCCACATAAGCACAGCAATTGTGAGGAGCTTCGAACGGCCAAGCTTGTGGTACATTCTCTACTTGAGCTTCTTGCACTGGATCTTCTTGAATAGGCACTTCTACATTCTCCACTGGAATTTCATCACATATATCGAGGGTAGGAATGTGGAAAGTAAGTTACATTCGACCCCTGTGTAATGTCGAACGTACCAAGGTTTCCACTGAGATTCCACATTCGCCCAATTGTGATGTTCGAATGTGAAAAATTTCCAGGTTCGCCCTCACGACAAACCGAATGTGGAAACTTTCTAGGTTTGACCTGTGTTTTCAACATTACTTTCCAGGTTCGACCTAAAATTCCTACTTTCGCCCAAATATAATCCACTTTCGACCTCTAAATTCTACTTTCGACCTCACATTTTCTGCAAGTGGTCGAATGTGCAGAAACACGTGTTCTTCTTCAATATTTTCTTCAAATCAGTCTATAATCACTCCAATTCTTCGAATTTGATGATGAAAAATCATGTGATTTCTCCATGTTTTTGATGATGAAACTTGTTCAGAAAGGTGCGGAAATGAAAACCTAACCCTCGAAATCACAAAAACATGGAGAAATCACATGATTTCGGGTTCAATTAAGAATCTAGGGTTAACCTTTCATTCAAAATCTGATTTTAACGTCTGAAAACATGAATTCGAGCTGTGATTGATTCAAACGACTGTTAGATCGTTCAAATCGGTACCACGGCTCTGATACCAGTTGAGAATCCGGTTAGGAACCAAATTCACGGATTGATTAAGCGAATTCAGCTCAGTTTCAGACGGGAGATTCGAGACGAGACAGAAATTAACGATAACAACATCATCACAGATTCGTATTACTACAGAAACGCTTACAGACACTGTCATCAGTAGGATAAACATCTATCTCGGGGCCGGGGGAGGTCGGGCATGACCTCCCCCTTGAGAGCATTCTAATCACAAACTCAAATCTACAAATAAAAACCAACACATGAGATTGCTATTTATAGTCCAACATCACAAGCCACTTTCGCCCTTTTGATGAGGTCGAATGTGGAAGTTTTCCACATTCGACCCTTCAAATAGTTTGAACCTGGACTTTAGATTTTGGTCTATATTTACAAATGCATCAGATCCATAAAATGCCCTTATGGATCACCACAATCTCATGTAATACAATACTAAGACTCAACCCTAGTCTATTCGACAGTGACGTCCACATAAAGTGCATCAACATCATTGTCGCATCGTGAGTCCGATTACCGTCCGGCCAGCTTCGTATCCTTTATCTGAGTCTGTTTCATGATCAGATATCTTACGGCCTTCCCGTTACACCATTCGGGTGCCTGAAACTTCAAATGTACAAATAGTTACGTCCTTTAAAACTCGAGTCTTTTCTTGTGTACGAATCTCTATGTCATTATCGCATCGTGGGTCCGATTAGCTTCGTATCCATTATCTCAGTCTGTTACATGATCAAATATCTTACGGCCTTCCTGTTCCTCCATTCGGGTGCCCAAAACTTCAAACGTAAAAATAGTTACGTCCTTTAAAACTCGAGTCTTTTCTTCTGTACGAATCTCTATATCATTGTCGCATCGTGAGTCCGATTACCATCCGGTCAGCTTCTTATCCTTTATCTGAGTCTATTGCAAGATTAGATATCTTACGGCCTTCCCGTCCTCCATTGGGATGCCCGAGACTTCAAATTTACCGATAGTTACGTCGTTTAGAACTCGAGTCTTTTCTTGTGCACGAATATCTATGTCATTGTCGCATCGTGACTCCGATTACCGTCTGGTTAGGTTCGTATCCTTTATCTGGTTCTGTTGCATGTTTAGATATCATACAGCATTCCCTTTCCTCCATTCGGATGCCCGAAACTTGAAATGTACCGATAGTTACGTCGTTTAAAACTCAAGTCTTTTCTTGTGTACGAATCTCTATGACATTCTCGTATTGTGAGTACGATTACCATCTGATCAGGTTGGTATCCTTTATCTGAGTCTCTTGCATGATCAGATATCTTACGGCCTTCCCGTTCCTCCATTCAGATGCCCGAAGCTTCAAATGTACCGATAGTTACGTCCTTTAAAACTCGAGTCTTTTCTTGTGTACGAATCTCTATGTCATTGTCGCATCGTGAGTCCGATTACCATCCGGTCAGGTTCGTATCCTTTATATGAGTCTGTTGCATGATCAGATTTCTTACGGCCTTCCCATTCCTCCATTCGGATGCCCGAAACTTCAAATGTACCGATAGTTTCATCCTTTAAAATTCGAGTCTTTTCTTGTGCACGAATCTCTATGTCATTCTTGTATCGTGAGTCCGATTATCGTCCGGTTAGCTTCGTATCCTTTGTCTGAGTCTGTTGCATGATCTGATATCTTACGGCCTTCCCGTTCCTCCATTCGGATGCCTGAAACTTCAAATGTACCGATAGTTACGTCCTTTAAAACTCGAATCTTTTCTTGTGCACGAATATCTATGTCATTGTCGCATCGTGAGTCCAATTAACGTTCGGTCAACTTTGTATCCTTTATCTGAGTCTGTTTCATGATCGGATAGCTTACGGCCATCCCGTTCCTCCAATTGCATGCCCAAAACTTCATATGTACTGATAGTTACGCCCTTTAAAACTCGAGTCTTTTCATGTCTACGAATCTCTATGTCATTTTCGCATCGTGAGTCTGATTACCGTCCGGTCAGCTTTGCATTCTTTATCTGAGTCTATTTCATGATCAGATATCTTACGGCCTTCCCGTTCCTCCGTTCGGGTGCAAGAAACTTCAAATGTACAAATAGTTACGTCCTTTAAAACTCGAGTCTTTTCCTGTGTACGAATCTCTATGTCATTGTCTCATCATGAGTCCGATTACTTTCCATCAGCTTCATATCTTTTATCTGAGTCTGTTTCATGATCAGATATCTTACGGCCTTCCCGTTCCTCCATTCGGGTGCCTGAAACTTCAAATGTACAAATAGTTACGTCCTTTAAAACTCGAGTCTTTTCTTGTGTATGAATCTATCTGTCATTGTCGCATCGTGAGTCCGATTACCATCCGATCAGCTTCGTATCCATTATCTCAGTCGGTTACATGATCAGATATCTTACGGCCTTCCCGTTCCTCCATTCGGATGCCCGAAACTTCAAATTTACCGATAGTTACGTCCTTTAAAACTTGAGTCTTTTCTTGTGTACGAATCTCTATGTCATTGTCGCATTGTGAGTCCGATTACCATCCAGTCAGGTTCATATCCTTTATCTGACTCTGTTGCATGATCAGATATATTACGGCCTTCCATTTCCTCCATTCGGATGCCCGAAACTTCAAATGTACCGATAGTTACGTCCTTTGAAACTCGAATCTTTTCTTGTGTACGAATCTCTATGTCATTGTCACATCGTGAGTTCGATTACCATCTGGTCAAGTTGGTATCCTTATCTGAGTCTGTTACATGATCAGATATATTACGACCTTTCTGTTCCTCCATTCGAATGCCCGAAACTTCAAATGTAGCGATAGTTACATCCTTTAAAACTCGAGTCTTTTCTTGTGTACGAATCTCTATGTCGTTCTCGCATCGTAAGTGTAAATGAAGAGTTTTAGCTAAAAACAGGAAATCTGATCATACAAGGCACTATTCCAGGTGCGGAAACCCTAGAATCAATGAATCAAAACACACAATTAAGCTTTTCAAACATCATTTTCATAGATAACTTGTTCAAATATTGTTTACATAAACCTTTACAAGTTAATCTACTCACACTTTCAATGACACAATCTAGAGAGCTTAACTCAGACCTTAACAAACACAAATGACCAAAGTTCTAAGTCTTAAAACAAACTTGACATATATATAGTTTCTACACATTCGCCCTTTCTGATGGTTCGAATGTGGAACTTTTCCACATTCAACCACTTCAACAGTTCGAACCTGAATCAATCTTCAATACAAATCTACCTTCAACCTTCCAACTCCACCTTCGCCCATATTAAGTCACATTCGACCCTACTGATTTTCTAACACATGTTAATGATTACAATCCGAAGCATTAGTCGCACATAATGCATCTACAAACTCCCCCTCAACTATTGCTCGGATTGCCTTCTTGCTTCATCCATCTGCTTGTTCATCAACTTGATTCTCAGTTGTTTCTTTTGGTCTTTCGTCATTTCTGGTTCAAGTTTCCTCTTTGTTGACTGCTTAGGTACTTCAGCTACCTTCACCCGCTTACCCAGCTTCTTCTCAAGATTGCTACCAGAGTTGATATCATAAGCAAAGCATACTCCAACAACCTGTTGATATTTCTTTGCTTGTGATGCATCATTGGGATCACTGTAAATCGGGTTGTAGTACAGCATGATGATATCTTCAAATGTACAGTTTATGAGGCACATCGGGTCAAAAATATGTATTTTCTTGTACGACTCCTTCCCATCTCTCAGCACAATCACCGCTTCAGCATTCCTCCAGACATAATACCAGAAAATAAAAACATCACTGAAATGCTGTTGAATTGGCATTAGCGGTATCTTTCTCATCACCACAGGAGCTTTATAAATCAACGTCACTCTCTTTCTACCCGTTTTGTTCTACTTTCCGAGACCAGCTTATCAGCAAACCATCCGACTGTTGTATTATTCATAGAAGCACCAATCATCCTGAATCGACATATATCTCTCACCGCCCAGTACGGTAGAGTTAGCAAATCATAGAATCTGTAGAAGTACAGAATTCCAGTCTCCCACTTGACTGCAATACACTTCAGATTTCTAAGATACTTCGAACCAAGTGCTCTGCCTTTAAACTTTTGGTTGTGATATCTATAGAATCCTCCCTGTGCTTCAGGTTTTGGCCTTTTATCATCAGTCTCTTTAAGCTTCTTCAACAAAGTGTTTAGCTCATCACTTTGTTCAGATGGTTTCTGCTTATCATCCCCAAACACATTCTTAACAAATTCTTTGCTCTTCTCCTCAGCTTTCTTCCTAGCCTCCCTCATATGTGTTTCGGTAAAATCTGGGAATACTTCATTCTCATTAGTCATTCTGAAGTATTGAGGATACTCTTCATGAGTTATGTCTTCAATCTCAATCTCCTCAGCCTCTGGGGTTTGCTTGTCATCAGAATGATTACCAACATCCTTTTCAGGAATGTCTGGAATCATTTGATCCGACATAATCTCCTCCAGTGTCTTACCAACTCGCTGCGCAATCCCTTTGAGAATTTCTTTTGATACAGCAGCTGACACCTCACAATCCACTAAATCAGGATCATAAAACTCCAATTCATATCTCATGTCTTTAGATTGGAATATATCAGCAAACTTTCCAGTAAACTCTATAGTCCGCTCTCTCTTACTCAACATTTCTCTATAAACATCTTTTGCTTCATCTGATAACGCTCTGATCTTTTCTGTCCAGAAAATGTTATCATCAGCATCTACATTCTCTCCTGCCTTCTTCGAGCTAGACTGACCAGAACTCCCCTTCTTGGTCTGTCTTTGTTCAAAAGTAAACTTGCTCGAATCGTCATTATCATCATCATCATCACTGCTACTCTAATCATCATCATCTTTTTTATTACCTGATTCCCCCTCAGCATCATCATCGTCAGATCCATCATCTGATTTATCATCTTCTTCTTCATCATCAGAAGATTCTTCATAATCAACCTGTTCTTCTTCTTTTTCTTTATCTTCTTCTCCTTCTTTCAACTTTGGAGCTTCACCATAAAGCTTATCAAGAAGATCACTCATTCTTTTGTTTTCCATTTTCAACTCCTTATTTTCTTTTCTAACACTTTTTATCATCCTCCTGTTCCCGTTGCACTTCACATCAAGCTCATTTTTCTCCTCCTCAAGTTGTTTCAACTTCTTTTCAAGTTCATCTTGATTCGTCTTACAAGCAACAACTATTTGTAACATCTTTTCCTCATTCTTTTTTAATCTTTCTATCTGCGCTTGCTGTGCTGTCAGCATTTTCATCATATCTTCCAGTTGTTTATTCACTTGTTTCATTGCATCATCAGAAACAACAACATTAGATTTGGAAGATTTAGCAACAGGAGTCTTTTCTTTTTCTGGCTTCCTGAACATATTTAGAACATTCTCTAAAGTAGACTCCAGATTAGGAACTACTTCAGGTTCTTTGGAAGACTTCTTTTGCTTCTTGGCAGCCAGTGAGGAAACCTTAGATGAAGTACTAGCATCAGGAACTTTCTTCCCCTTTAATAACATCTCTATCTCTTTTTCTCTCAACTTTTTCGTGTCCCTCTTAGCCATCGACTTGTGTTTAGGCTTCTTCAAGTTAACAACTACTGTAGATCCATCAAAATCTCCAGTATCAAGCCCTAAATCACCTTCAACATCAATAGGCTCCTTCTGTAACTGTTCTTCCACTGCCTTGTTAATTGATTTAGACACTTCAACAGCAGTGGCCTTGCGTTTGGAGTTCTTCCTCAATAACTCAGTTTCAGAATCCCACTGTTCATCCTCTTTTGTCTCTTCAGAATCGACAGAATCCTCATCAACCAAACAAGTACCCTTTTTAGCAGTACTTTTCTTTCTAGGCTTCTGCTTTTTGGCAGGTTTACCTTCATCAGCCTTTGCCTTGCCCTTCCCTTTGGCTCTGGCATTTTTAACTTGTCGCTTTCTTTTTGTAGTAGCATCGGCATGCACCAGTGGATCATCATTATCTGAATCACTCTTATCATGTCTAGCCTTGTTCAACCCTGGGTCAGTGTAACCCGGATTAACCAAGTGACCAAACAGACGCTTGTGTGGTGGCTTCTCATCATTTGGAATACCCTTATATCCCTTCATCCTAACCAATGTTCTGATATTCATATGATCTTTTCCCAACACCATAGTAGGATCCTTCCTCAACGTAGGATACTTATGATCAAATATCATCATCAGAAATCTGGGATACATCATGAACTTCCTAGACTTTAATCCTTTCAGCATCTCTAACATGTGATCCAGAATCATCCCGGCTATGTTAAATGGTTTGTTCAGTGTCAAAGCAACCATTAACGAACTCAAACTCTTCCTCATCACATCATAGCCTCCACTATCTGTCCCGAATACATGAATTATGACATGAGCAAAGTATTTGAACTGTACACTTAGCTTTCCCTTGTGTAACGCTCCATCAGTAATCGGAACGTTATACTTCATCCGTAGAAAGCACACTCTTTGCTCAGTCCATGTTAAAACCCTTGGATCAGTACAATCTTCATCTTTGATCCTCAATGCTTCTTTGATGTCTTCTTCAGTCACCATAGCAACCTTCCCTTAAATCTGGCTTACAATGGCAGTCTTTCCTTCCCAGAAATCATATCTAGCTTTACTCCAAAACTCTTGAACTATGTCTTTGTATATAATAGCAGGTGTAGCAATGGCATGGATTATCCTGCTTCTTCTGAGAAAATCAATGATTCCAGAAAACTCAGTGTTCTTCATAACTTCTCCCACATATGCACAGCAATTGTGAGAAGGTTCAAATGGCCAAGCCTGAGCAACATTCTCTACTGGAGCTTCCTGCACTGGAACTTCTTGCACAGGAACTTCTACATTCTCTGCTGGAATTTCCACGTTTTCTGCTTGTTGTTCTGCCATCTATATCACAACATTAAGGAAAATACGTCAAAATAACAAAAACGTCAAACTTTGAAATTTTAGAATTTTTAAGATTTCCACATTCGCCCTAAATAAAGTACGAATGTGGGAAAATGTGGGTTCGAAAGTGTAACATTTGGTTCGAATGTAAAAATTTAATGTATAAACTCCACATTCGTCCATTTTAAATTACCTTCGTCCCTAAACATATCACCTTCGACCAGACAATTCTACATTCGCCCCTTTCGACCTGGTCGAATGTGATTGGTTTTTACCCAAATTTTCAAAAACGTTTTCTGATGTGTTTTACACTTTGTTTTTGATTCACACAATCCCTAACATGGCCGACTAAGCTACTTGAACAATCAATTGTATTATGTATTCAGTTTTTATTGATTTTAAACAAAAACTAGGGTTCGGCTAAAACAATCAATCGATTAACACATCATATCAATGAATTACCCCTAGTTTTTCTATATTCTCCCCCTAAAATTAATAAAGACTAAATCCTTATCAAAGAAACAAGTTAAATCAGTCCACATTTGTCCAGATTAAAAATTCTAGGGTTCGTAAGTAAAAATCCCAATTCTGGCTTCAATCCTGGTCCATTACCTGTGTAAATGGAATGAAAATGATCACGAGAATGTTAAGAACAAGAATCACTTATAAAAGAAATCAGGACAACAACGGTTTGGTAGTTGGAAAATTTTTGTAATTTTTTTCGAATGAGGGTTTGAACCTGGTTTGCTGTTTATATAGGGTCCCACGTTCGCCCTTTGCCAATGGACGAATGTAAGGCTTTTTCCACATTCGTCCCAAACAAATCACCCGAATGTGAAAATGTAATACGAAAGTGAAATTATTAAAAGAAATACCCATTTTGAAGGTACGAATGTGACCACATTTTCCACCTTCGACCCAATTAAGGGGCGAATATAAAGTGGAAAATTTTGAAATTTTACCAAATCACGAAATCGAATCCTGTTCAAACATTTTTCAACACATTTAGCCTCAAACATGCATTATTTCAGTTTTAAATGATACAAAGCTCAGATTGTTTCATCAAATCTCAGAAAATGACCATCAAACACCGTCGGTTATCTATAATAACGTAGAAATGTAAAACTTTTGGTTTTTCCGAAATTTATATTAAAACACACCTAAAATCTTTTTGAGTTTTGTATCTTTTTGGAAAAACAAAATAAAATGCACAAATGTAAACAAAAACAATAAATGTTTTGTGATATCCGGTAAGAGGATCATATCAGTTGTTTGAGAAATCTGATCACAGCGTTAATCTAATTTATATTATCATTAGAAACAATGTGTGATCCGGCAACTGCTGATATTGTTGTCCACATAAGCTCACATGCAGACTGTTATGCAGTGCTTTTAAAATGATACGATTTAAGTGTATTATACTAACACGTTGTGGTTCCCACGCACACGACACACTCCCGTATCAAGAAATTGCACAAAGCTTCCTCGTAACGCGTGATTATGCCAGAGTTATCCGTTTAGTTACAAGCTTCCTCGTAACACGTGGTTCCCACGCACACGACATACTCCCGTATCAGCAAACTAATGCAGCAAAGTAACATGTGCATATATACCAGGTTGAGGCTGATATCAATTACTGATTTGCATCAGTAAATTAACACGATGCAATTGATGATCTTTGATCAATAATAAACATGAAGTTCCTCAATTCGGTAACTTTTGGTTTTGGCATTAAAGCTCTTTTAGAAAATATTTTGAGTGAAACGAGGTCCGTAAATTAATATGAAAAAAGTTCAATCAGAATATCCCGGATAACAATAACATAACGACCCGAAACCTCAGATTTTGGCAACTCTATCAAACGAAATTACGGTACTAAGACCATATGGCCATGAGGTGTTCAGCCACGAACGATTAGTTCGTTATGTTTGTATCAGTAATGCACGAAGTTATTGGTCTATGAAGCCTATCAGAACATCACACGAAATCAACACACGCCTCATATTGCATTATATATCTTTAGTCTGTGTCAGATCCCCACTGATGTACTATCATTTCCTCTTTGTTATCCTGGAAATCATTTTGGGTTTTTCTATTTTTAAGGCTTTTTGAATTTTTTAATGTTTTTGGTTTTTCTGAATAAAGACTCCCCCTAAAATGTAAAACATATTTTTGGGTTTTTGAGTTTTTCTGAAAAACTGTAAAAACTTAAAGAAAATTTGAAAACTAAAAAGCGATAAACCGAGGTGATTATCAGTCTTGTTTTTCTTTTATACCGTTTACTTTTAAGAGATAATCGAATCTGGATTTATCAAAAGCTTTTGCAAAAGATCCGATCTCTGATAGTCAGTGTGGATTTTGACCATATCGATCAACTCTTTTGCATAACAATCACGGATAAAGTGATACTTAACCCGGATATGTTTAGCTTTCGAGTGGTTGACCGTGTCTTTAGTTAATGCAATTGCAACTTTGTTATCATAGTGAATAGGGGTTTTAAGAAATTGCAAACCATAATCCACCATCTGCTGCTGAATCCAGAGAACTTGTGAGCAATAACTCGAGGTTGCCACGTACTCTGCTTCGCAAGTAGATAATGCGACCGAAGTCTGCTTCTTACACTGCCAGGTCACGAGCCTGCTCCCTAAAAATTGGCATCCAGCGGTCGTGGATTTGATGTCTTTGTCACAGCCGCCCCAATCTGCATAACTAAAAGCGATAAAGTCAAAATTATCATCATTAGGGTACCATAGTCCTCTCAACGGACAACCCTTCAGATATCTAAGGATACGCTTGACCGCTGTCAGATGACTTTGTTTCGGCTTCGATTGGAAACGTGCGTAGAGGCATGTAGCGAACATTATGTCTGGCCTAGATGCAGTAAGATACATTAGAGATCCGACGATTGCTCTGTATGTAAATGGGTCAGTCAGCTCCCCCTTAGCGTCAACACCAATCCCGTGATTAGGTTGTATCGGGGTGTCCGTCGGCTTGGAATCTTCCATCTAGAACCGGCTCTAGACTTTAGATACGTATTTAGTTTGATGAATAAAGATCCCCGTTCGTCTTTGGTCCACCTGCAAGCCGAGGAAAAACTGCATCTCTCCCATTGCACTCATCTCGAACTTTTCCTGCATTACACGTTCAAATTCTCTGCAAAGAAGTTCGTTAGTTGAGCCAAAAATAATATCGTCTACATAAATCTAGACGAGAAGCAAATCATCTCCTGTTTTCTTCGTAAACAGAGTATAGTCGACCAATCCGCGTTTAAATCCTTTTGACATGAGATACGTGCTTACCTCCTCGTACCATTGGCGTGGAGCATGGTGCAACCCGTACAATGCTTTGTTTAGAACGTAAACCTTATCCCGGTGGATAGGATCTTCAAAGCCCGGAGGTTGACCGACGTAGACCTCTTCTTTGACCACACCGTAGAGAAACACACTTTTGACATCCATTTGATACACCTTAAATTTCTTGTAGGAGGCAAATGCTAAAAACATTCGAATAGCTTCTATACGTGCCACAGGTGCATATATCTCGTTGTAGTCAATTCCTTCAACTTGATGAAAACCTTGAACTACCAATCTGGCTTTGTTTCTCACGATCACGCCTCTGTCATCTTTCTTACATTTAAATACCCACTTGGTACCAATCTTCTTCCTTCCTGGAGGTAAATCTGTAAGTGTCCAGACACCCAACTTCTGAAATTGCAACAACTCCTCTTGCATCGCCTCGACCCAAGCATCATCCAAAAGAGCTTCTTTGTATGTCCGCGGCTCAACCTGCGAAACGTAACATGCAAACGACCAATCATTCTGACAACCAGATTTTTGTATTTTTGCATATAAAGCTAAAGCACCAAAACTTTCTGGTGAATTAACACTTCGTAGCCGTCCTCTCGTCATCACACTTCTACCAGGGTCACCGATAACTTGCTCTAAATCAAGCTGAGTACACTCTCTTCTGAAGTGTCCTTTTCCACCACAATTAAAGCATGTAACCTTCTATTTGTTAAATCTATATGTGGTGTTTGGAGAACTACCCAGATCAGTTCTACCGACAAGTGCAATATGTTGCTGAGCAACCTCCACAGTCACGTTATTCATATTGGATGTTTCCAATACTACCGGTTTCTGATTGGTTTGATTCATTTGAGTCATGTATGGTTGTTGTTGAGGTTGTTGTTGTGGTTGGTTAGCAGAATAACATGCAGCTTGTTGCATTGGAGAAAATGGTGAAACAAATGAATTTGTGTATTGTTGTGGTGGTGGTGTGTATGATGGTTGTGAGTAAGATGAGGTTTGAGCTAGGTAGTTGATCGGTTGTTTGGATGGTTCCATGACATTTGAGACACATGCTATATGAGGAGCCACTGTTCCACCAACACTAGAATTCCCCACAGTTGATGAAATACCAGCATGATACAACTCTGGGTTTTGAGGAATTTGAGATCTTTTGGCTTTCCTCTTTTCCTCGAGTTCTTTGTTTTCTAGTTTCTAAATAAACTCGTTGATGGTCCAGTACTTGTAAGCATCTTTTTCTTTAAGTACCTCGATTTGTTGATCCTAGTAAGGTGGTAAAGCATCAGCAAATTTGTCCACCAAGTCAGACATAGGAATCTGAATGTCATAGTTTGACAATGCAGTTAATAAATGACAATATCTGGGAGTCAACGCTTTCAATGTCTCATTCCCAACATAGCTAAAGTTCTCAAATTCTTTCCTCAACTCTTCCATTCTGAATCTTCTCGTCTTCTCGTTACCATCATGACAATTCTTTAGCACATCCCATAACTGTTTGGAAGTTGTACACGAGCCAAACTGATGAAGCAAATCATTTGTGATTGCTTGAGTTAACTGAGAATATGCCTTCTTTTCCACAACAAATTTCTTCTTCTCATCGTCAGACAAACTCTCCAGAGGAATCTGTTCACCGGTGTTCTCTAGCACTAGTGCCACATATCCTTTTGCTATCATCTGCCACGCCTCCGTTCCTTCTAACCCCATTCCTTCAGATGAATCTTGAACTTCTTCTGCCACTGATTGTACTCCTGCATCTCCATTAGCTTGGGTGGCCTATTCCCGCTACCTGAAGATAAATCATTGATTAGTGTAGAAATAGCCTTAGTAGTTTGAGTATTTACCACCGCGGCTGCTACTCCCCAATAATCTGCTGCAGGTTGTTGTGACGAAGATGTAACACTCTGAGGCATCGAACTCGTCATCGCTAAGTAGTTAATTGGTTGCGAAGACTGAGTGTTCGATTTCTGAGCTGCTACTGTCCATGGGTCCATAGTCACTTACTGCTATTGTTGTGTCGTCCCCGGTCTCGGTGTAGTTGGAAATCCCCACATGATGTTCACAAAGTTAGAAATTCACCACACTTGAAAATTTCCCAAATAACCCTTCTACTTTCGTCCCTGACAAAATCTACTTTCGCCCAAAAACAAGACCCGAAGGTAGAAAATAACAAGTAAAGTCCACTTTCGTCTGGATAAACTCATTTTCGTCCCTATAAAACCCACTTTCGTACCCCCGATGTCCCGAAGGTAGAATATAACACCCGAATGTGAAACAATCAACACAACACACCTAGGTTTGACATGAAAATACTTACTTACGCCCAGAAAATCTCCAGGTTCGCCCTAAAAATGACACTTTCGACCCATGCTCTCCAGATTCGACCCTTTTATGTTTAAAAAACGGTTACACTTTGAAAAAACGGTTATTTTGATCTGAAATTTTCAAAAGTTAATGGATTTTGATGATCTTAATTAGGTTATGATTCGGAATTGATTTGGAACAAATTTAATTCTTGGAATTGTTGATTTTATCCAGGAAAAGTGATCCAAAATCTTCAAATTGTATCAAAAACCATTTTCAATGAAAAACAGAGAAAATTTGATCAAAATAGGGTCCAAATCAGTTCTGATATTATCAATTTGTTGTTGTATGATCTCTATGGCTCTGATACCACTTTGTAATTGAAGAATTTTAGCAATAGACAGGAAATCTGATCATACAAGTCACTATTCCACGTGCGGAAACCCTTGAACAGAACAAAATGATAATACACGAATCACAACACACGAATTACCTTTTCAAACATCATTTTTATAGATAAACTTGCTTAAAATGTTTACATAAAGTGATTACAAGTTGATCTACACACTATCAAAAAACCTTAATCTAGAGAGCAATAACCTGACCTTCACACACACAATAACCAACTAATCTAACTTACAAAACAGGCAAAAACTATTTATACCCACTACACGTTCGCCCCTTTGTATCCTTTATCTGAGTCTGTTGCATGATCAGATATCTTACGGCCTTTCGGTTCCTCCATTTGGATGCACGAAACTTCAAATGTACCGATAGTTACGTCCATTAAAAGTCGATTATTTTCTTGTGTACGAATCTCTAATTCATTGTCGCATCGTGAGTCCGATTACCATCCGGTCAACTTCGTATCCTTTATCTGAGTCTGTTTCATGATCGGATAGCTTACGGGCTTCCTGTTCCTCCAATCAAATGTCCGAAACTTCAAACGTACTGATAGTTATGTCCTTTAAAACTCGAGTCTTTTCATGTGTACGAATCTCTATGTCATTGTCGCATCGTGAGTCTGATTACCATCCGGTCAGCTTCGCATCCTTTATCTAAGTCTGTTTCATGATCAGATATCATACAGTCTTCCCGTTCCTCCATTCGGGGGCCTGAAACTTCAAATTTACAAATAGTTACGTCCTTTGAAACTCGAGTCTTTTCTTGTGTACGAATCTTTATGTCATTGTCTCATCGTGAGTCCGATTACCGTTCGATCAGCTTCGTATCCTTTATCTCAGTCTGTTATATGATCAGATATCTTACAGCCTTCCCGTTCCTCCATTCGGGTGCCCGAAACTTCAAACGTACGGATAGTTACGTCCTCTAAAACTCGAGCCTTTTCTTGTGCACGATTATCTATGTCATTGTCGCATCGTGAGTCCGATTACCATCCGGTCAGGTTGGTATCCTTTATTTGAGTCTCTTGCATGATCAGATATCTTACGACCTTCCCGTTCCTCCATTCGGATGCCCGAAACTTCAAATGTACCGATAGTTACGTCCTTTAAAACTCGAGTCTTTTCTTGTGTACGAATCTCTATGTCATTGTCGCATCGTGAGTCCGATTACCGTCCGGTCAACTTCATATCCTTGTTCTGAATCTGTTGCATGATCGGATAGCTTACAGCCTTCCCGTTCGTCCAAACGGATGCCTGAAACTTCAAATGTACCAATAGTTATGTCCTTTAAAACTTGAGCCTTTTCTTGTGCACGGATATCTATGTCATTGTTGCATCGTGAGTCCGATTACCATCCGGTCAACTTCATATCCTTTATCTGAGTCTGCTTCATGATCAGATATCTTACGAACTTTCGATCCCTCCATTTGGATGCACGAAACTTCAAATGTACCGATAGTTACGTCCATTAAAAGTCGAGTATTTTCTTGTGTACGAATCTCTATGTCATTGTCTCATCGTGAGTCCGATTACCATCTGCTCATGTTCGTATCCTTTATCTGAGTATGTTGCATGATCAGATATCTTACGGCCTTCCAGTTCCTCCATTCGGATGCCCGAAACTTCAAATGTACCGATAGTTATGTCCTTTAAAACTCGAGTCTTTTCTTGTGTACGAATCTCTATGTCATTGTCGCATCGTGAGTCCGATTACCATCTGGTCATGTTCGTATCCCTTATCTAAGTCTGTTGCATGATCAAATATCTTACGGCCTTCCCGTTCCTCCAATCGGATGCCCGAAACGTCAAATGTAGCGATAGTTACATACTTTAAAACTCGAGTATTTTCTCTTGTACGAATCTCAATGTCATTGTCGCATCCTTAGTCCGATTACCATCTGGTCAGGTTCGTATCTTTTATTTGAGTCTATCGCATGATTAGATATCTTACGGCCTTCCCGTTCCTCCAATCGGATGCCCAAAACGTCAAATGTATCTATAGTTACATCCTTTAAAACTCGAGTATTTTCTCTTGTACGAATCTCTATGTCATTGTCGCATCGTGAGTCCGATTAACATCTGGTCATGTTCGTATCCTTTATCTGAGTTTGTTGCATGATCAGATATCTTACGGCCTTCCAGTTCCTCCATTCGGAAGCCCGAAACTTCAAATGTACCGATAGTTATGTCCTTTAAAACTCGAGTCTTTTCTTGTGTACGAATATCTATGTCATTGTCGCATCGTGAGTCCGATTAACGTCCGGTCAACTTCGTATCCTTGTTCTTAATCTATTGCAAGATCGGATAGCTTACAGCCTTCCCGTTCCTCCAATCGGATGTCCGAAACGTCAAATGTAGCGATAGTTACATCCTTTAAAACTCGAGTATTTTCTCTTGTACGAATCTCAATGTCATTGTCGCATCCTTAGTCCGATTACCATCCGGTCAGGTTCGTATCTTTTATTTGAGTCTATTGCATGATTAGATATCTTACAGCCTTCCCGTTCCTCCAATAGGATGCCCAAAACATCAAATGTATCGATAGTTACATCCTTTAAAACTCGAGTATTTTCTCTTGTACGAATCTCTATGTCATTGTCGCATCGTGAGTCCTATTACCATCCGGTCAGGTTGGTATCCTTTATTTGTGTCTGTTGCATGATCAGATATCTTACGACCTTCCCATTCCTCCATTCGGATGCCCGAAACTTCAAATGTACCGATAGTTACGTCCTTTAAAACTCGAGTCTTTTCTTGTGTACGAATCTCTATGTCATTGTCGCATCGTGAGTCCGATTAATGTCCGGGCAACTTCGTATCCTTGTTGTGAATCTGTTGCATGATCGGATAGCTTACAGCCTTCCCGTTCCTCCAATCGGATGCCCGAAACTTGAAATGTACCGATAGTTACGTCCTTTAAAACTCGAGTCTTTTCTTGTGTACGAATCTCTACGTCATTCTCGCATCGTGATTCCTATTACCATCCGGTCAGGTTGGTATCCTTTATTTGAGTCTGTTGCATGATCAGATATATTACGACCTTCCCGTTCCTCCATTCGGATGCCCGGAACTTCAAATGTACCGATAGTTACGTCCTTTAAAAGTCGAGTATTTTCTTGTTTACGAATCTCTATGTCATTGTCTCATTGTGAGTCCGATTACCATCTGCTCAAGTTCGTATCCTTTATCTGAGTATGTTTCATGATTAGATTTCTTACGGCCTTCCAGTTCCTCCATTCGGATGCCCAAAACTTCAAATGTACCGATAGTTATGTCCTTTAAAACTCGAGTCTTTTCTTGTGTACGAATCTCTATGTCATTGTCGCATCGTGAGTCCAATTACCATCTGGTCATGTTCGTATCCCTTATCTAAGTCTGTTTCATGATCAGATATCTTACGGCCTTCCCGTTCCTCCAATCGGATGCACGAAACGTCAAATGAAGCGATAGTTACATCCTTTAAAACTCGAGTATTTTCTCTTGTACGAATCTCAATGTCATTGTCGCATCCTTAGTCCGATTACCATCCGGTCAGGTTCGTATCTTTTATTTGAGTCTATTGCATGATTTGATATCTTACGGCCTTCCCGTTCCTCCAATCGGATGCCCAAAACGTCAAATGTATCGATAGTTACATCCTTTAAAACTCGAGTATTTTCTCTTGTACGAATCTCTATGTCATTGTCGCATCGTGAGTCCGATTAACATCTGGTCATGTTCGTATCCTTTATCTGAGTTTGTTGCATGATTAGATATCTTACGGCCTTCCAGTTCCTCCATTCGGATGCCCGAAAGTTCAAATGTACCGATAGTTATGTCCTTTAAAACTCGAGTCTTTTCTTGTGTACGAATATCTATGTCATTGTCGCACCGTGAGTCCGATTAACGTTCGGTCAACTTCGTATCCTTGTTCTTAATCTATTGCATGATTGGATAGCTTACAGCCTTCCCGTTCCTCCAATCGGATGCCCGAAACGTCAAATGTATCGATAGTTACATCCTTTAAAACTCGAGTATTTTCTCTTGTACGAATCTCAATGTCATTGTCGCATCCTTAGTCCGATTACCATCCGGTCAGGTTCGTATCTTTTATTTGAGTCTATTGCATGATTAGATATCTTACGGCCTTCCTGTTCCTCCAATCGGATGCCCAAAACATCAAGTGTATCGATAGTTACATCCTTTAAAACTCGAGTATTTTCTCTTGTACGAATCTCTATGTCATTGTCGCATCGTGAGTCCGATTAACATCTGGTCATGTTCGTATCCTTTATCTGAGTTTGTTGCATGATTAGATATCTTACGGCCTTCCAGTTCCTCCATTCGGATGCCCGAAAGTTCAAATGTACCGATAGTTATGTCCTTTAAAACTCGAGTCTTTTCTTGTGTACGAATATCTATGTCATTGTCGCACCGTGAGTCCGATTAACGTTCGGTCAACTTCGTATCCTTGTTCTTAATCTATTGCATGATTGGATAGCTTACAGCCTTCCCGTTCCTCCAATCGGATGCCCGAAACGTCAAATGTAGCGATAGTTACATCCTTTAAAACTCGAGTATTTTCTCTTGTACGAATCTCAATGTCATTGTCGCATCCTTAGTCCGATTACCATCCGGTCAGGTTCGTATCTTTTATTTGAGTCTATTGCATGATTAGATATCTTACGGCCTTCCTGTTCCTCCAATCGGATGCCCAAAACATCAAGTGTATCGATAGTTACATCCTTTAAAACTCGAGTATTTTCTCTTGTACGAATCTCTATGTCATTGTCGCATCGTGAGTCCTATTACCATCCGGTCAGGTTGGTATCCTTTATTTGTGTCTGTTGCATGATCAGATATCTTACGACCTTCCCATTCATCCATTCGGATGCCTGAAACTTCTATGTACCGATAGTTATGTCCTTTAAAACTCGAGTCTTTTCTTGTGTACGAATCTCTATGTCATTGTCCCATCGTGAGTCCGATTAATGTCCGGGCAACTTCGTATCCTTGTTGTGAATCTGTTGCATGATCGGATAGCTTACAGCCTTCCCGTTCCTCCAATCGGATGCCCGAAACTTGAAATGTACCGATAGTTACGTCCTTTAAAACTCGAGTCTTTTCTTGTGTACGAATCTCTACGTCATTCTCGCATCGTGATTCCTATTACCATCCGATCTGGTTGGTATCCTTTATTTGAGTCTGTTGCCTGATCAGAAATCTTACGACCTTCCCGTTCCTCCATTCGGATGCCCGAAACTTCAAATGTACCGATAGTTACGTCCTTTAAAAGTCGAGTATTTTCTTGTGTATGAATCTCTATGTCATTGTCTCATCGTGAGTCCGATTACCATCTGCTCATGTTCGTATCCTTTATCTGAGTATGTTTCATGATCAGATATCTTACGGCCTTCCAGTTCCTCCATTCGGATGCCCGAAACTTCAAATGTACCGATAGTTACGTCCTTTAAAACTCGAGTCTTTTCTTGTGTACGAATCTCTATGTCATTGTCGCATCGTGAGTCCAATTACCATCTGGTCATGTTCGTATCCCTTATCTAAGTCTGTTGCATGATCAGATATCTTACGGCCTTCCCGTTCCTCCAATCGGATGCCCGAAACTAGACCTGGCAATTTCAACCCATTTGGTTGAGTTTGGGTTATTTTGGGTTTAAAATTTGGCTTTGTGGGTTGAAATGGGTTTAGTATAATTTTCAAGGGGGTTAGGATGGGTAATTTTAATTGTAGGATATAAGTAAGTAGGTCAGTATGGGTAAATTAAAAAAAACAAATGGGTCAGGATGGGTATTTTTAGATAACCATATACAAATCTGAATAAAAACTCACCAAACACCAAAAGCGTTAGTGCCTCATAGAAATAAATGTCATTAAAAACAAAAAATTATATATTTTGCATTTGTTGATAACCCCGGTCGGTTCGAAACCGTTCAGGTCGTTAACGGACGACCAAGTCGAAACAACACGGGTCGTTAACGAGACCGATCTCATCCAAATGGTTCGAGTCGTTAGCGGGCTTGAACGAGTCGAAACAGTCTGAGTTGTTGACCGGCCAGTTCGGGTCGAAATGGTCAGGTCGTTGGCGGGCCCGGTAGGGTCGAAACGGTCCGGGTTGTTACCGAGTCCGGTCGGGTCGAAACCGTCCGGGTCACTACAGGACGGGTCAGGTTGAAACGGTCTAGGTCGTTACCGGGCCCGGTCGGATAGAAACGGTCCGGGTCGGTACGGGACGGGTCAAGATGAAACGGTCTCGGTCGTTACCGGGCCCGTTCGGGTAGAAACGGTCCGGGTCGCCACACGGCCTGGTCCGGTCGAATCAGTCCGGCTCACTACGGGACGAGACAGGTTGAAACAGTCTAGGTCATTACCGGGCCCGGTTGGGTAGAAACGGTCTGGGTCGCTACCGGGGCCGGCTGGGTCGAAACAGTCCGGGTCGCTACCGGGCCCGGTCGAGTCTAAACGGTCCGGGTCGCTACCGGGCCCGGTCCGGTCGAAATGGTCCGGGTCACTACGGGACGAGTCAGGTTGAAACAGTCTGGGTCGTTACCGGGCCCGATCGGGTCAAAACGGTCCGTGTCGTTACCGGGCCCGGTCGGGTAGAAACAGTCCGGGTCGCTACAGGGCCCGGCTGGGTCGAAACAGTCCGGGTCGCTACGGGACGGGTCAGGTTGAAACGGTCTGGGTCGTTACCGGGCCCGGTCGGGTCTAAACGGTCCGGGTCACTACGGGACGAGTCATGTTGAAACGGTCTGGGTCGTTACCGGGCCCAATCGGGTCAAAACGGTCCGGGTCGTTACCGGGCCCGGTCGGGTAGAAACGGTCCGGGTCGCAACCGGGCCCGGCTGGGTCGAAACAGTCCGGGTCGCTACGTGACGGGTCAGGTTGAAACGGTCTGGGTCGTTACCAGGCCCGGTCGGGTCTACACGGTCCGGGTCGCTACCGGGCCCGGTCCGGTCGAAATGGTCCGGGTCACTACGGGACGAGTCAGGTTGAAACGGTCTGGGTCGTTACCGGGCCCGATCGGGTCAAAACGGTCCGGGTCGTTACCGGGCCCGGTCGGGTAGAAACGGTCCGGGTTGCAACCGGGCCCGGCTGGGTCGAAACAGTCCGGGTCGCTACGGGACGGGTCAGGTTGAAACGGTCTGGGTGGTTACCGGGCCCGGTCGGGTTTAAACGGTCCGGGTCGCTACCGGGCCCGGTCCGGTCGAAATGGTCCGGGTCACTACAGGACGAGTCAGGTTGAAACGGTCTGGGTCGTTACCGGGCCCGATCGGGACAAAACGGTCCGGGTCGCTACCGGGCCCGGCTGGGTCGAAACAGTCCGGGTCGCTACGGGACGGGTCAGGTTGAAACGGTCTGGGTCGTTACCGGGCCCGATCGGGTCCAAACGGTCCAGGTCGCTACCAGGCCCGGCTGGAACGAAACAGTCCGGGTCGCTACGGGACGGGTCAGGTTGAAATGGTTTGGGTCGTTTCCGGGCCCTGTCTGGTCGAAATAGGCCGTGTCGCTACCTGGCCCGGCTGGGTCGAAACGGTCCGGGTCGCTACCGGGCCCGGCCGGTTCGAAATGGTCCGGGTCGCTAACGGACACGGTCGTCGACGAGCCAGATCGGGCCGAAACGGTCTGGATCGCAAACGGGCCCGGCCTGGTCGAAGCGATTCCGGTCACTAACGTGCCTGACCGGGTCGAAACGGTCCTAGTCGCTAACGGATACGGTCAGGTCGAAACGGTTTGGGTCGCTAACGGGTCCGGTCGGGTCGAAATAGTCTGGGTCGTTAACGGCCACGGTCCAGATCGATAACGGGTCAGTCGAGTCGAAACAGTCCGGGTTGTTAACCGGCCCGCTTCGAAATGAAATATTTCGCATCCCTTAAGATTTTATTTTTAAATTTACTTTTGTTTTTTATTTTAATTTTTTTTTTACTTTTTAAATTTTTAATTTTTTATTGTTATTTTAATCTATTTTGATGTGAGCTTATCTTAATCCAAACCATCCAGGCCCAAACCCATCCAGACCCAACCCATCCTAACCTATTTTTTTAATTTACCCATCCTAACCCATACCCATCCTAACCCAAACCCATCCTAACCCAACACCCAAACCAACCCAACCCATCCATTTTGCCACCTCTACCCGAAACGTCAAATGAAGCGATAGTTACATCCTTTAAAACTCGAGTATTTTCTCTTGTACGAATCTCAATGTCATTGTCGCATCCTTAGTCCGATTACCATCCGGTCAGGTTCGTATCTTTTATTTGAGTCTATTGCATGATTTGATATCTTACGGCCTTCCCGTTCCTCCAATCGGATGCCCAAAACGTCAAATGTATCGATAGTTACATCCATTAAAACTCGAGTATTTTCTCTTGTACGAATCTCTATGTCATTGTCGCATCATGAGTCCGATTAACATCTGGTCATGTTCGTATCCTTTATCTGAGTTTGTTGCATGATCAGATATCTTACGGCCTTCCAGTTCCTCCATTCGGATGCCCGAAACTTCAAATGTACCGATAGTTATGTCCTTTAAAACTCGAGTCTTTTCTTGTGTACGAATATCGATGTCATTGTCGCATCGTGAGTCCGATTAACGTCCGGTCAACTTCGTATCCTTGTTCTTAATCTATTGCATGATCGGATAGCTTACAGCCTTCCCGTTCCTCCAATCGGATGCCCAAAACGTCAAATGTAGCGATAGTTACATCCTTTAAAACTCGAGTATTTTCTCTTGTACGAATCTCAATGTCATTGTCGAATCCTTAGTCCGATTACCATCCGGTCAGGTTCGTATCTTTTATTTGAGTCTATTGCTTGATTAGATATCTTACAGCCTTCCCGTTCCTCCAATCGGATGCCCAAAACATCAAATGTATCGATAGTTACATCCTTTAAAACTCGAGTATTTTCTCTTATACGAATCTCTATGTCATTGTCGCATCGTGAGTCCTATTACCATCCGGTCAGGTTGGTATCCTTTATTTGTGTCTGTTGCATGATCAGATATCTTACGACCTTCCCATTCCTCCATTCGGATGCCCGAAACTTCAAATGTACCGATAGTTACGTCCTTTAAAACTCGAGTCTTTTCTTGTGTACGAATCTCTATGTCATTGTCGCATCGTGAATCCGATTAATGTCCGGGCAACTACGTATCCTTGTTGTGAATCTGTTGCATGATCGGATCGCTTACAGCCTTCCCGTTCCTCCAATCGGATGCCCGAAACTTGAAATGTACCGATAGTTACGTCCTTTAAAACTCGAGTCTTTTCTTGTGTACGAATCTCTACGTCATTCTCGCATCGTGATTCCTATTACCATCCGGTCAGGTTGGTATCCTTTATTTGAGTCTGTTGCATGATCAGATATCTTACGACCTTCCCGTTCCTCCATTCGGATGCCCGAAACTTCAAATGTACCGATAGTTACGTCCTTTAAAAGTCGAGTATTTTCTTGTGTACGAATCTCTATGTCATTGTCTCATCGTGAGTCCGATTACCATCTGCTCATGTTCGTATCCTTTATCTGAGTATGTTTCATGATCAGATATCTTACGGCCTTCCAGTTCCTCCATTCGGATGCCCAAAACTTCAAATGTACCGATAGTTATGTCCTTTAAAACTCGAGTCTTTTCTTGTGTACGAATTTCTATGTCATTGTTGCATCGTGAGTCCAATTACCATCTGGTCATGTTCGTATCCCTTATCTAAGTTTGTTTCATGATCAGATATCTTACGGCCTTCCCGTTCCTCCAATCGGATGCCCGAAACGTCAAATGAAGCGATAGTTACATCCTTTAAAACTCGAGTATTTTCTCTTGTACGAATCTCAATGTCATTGTCGCATCCTTAGTCCGATTACCATCCGGTCAGGTTCGTATCTTTTATTTGAGTCTATTGCATGATTTGATATCTTACGGCCTTCCCGTTCCTCCAATCGGATGTCCAAAACGTCAAATGTATCGATAGTTACATCCTTTAAAACTCGAGTATTTTCTCTTGTACGAATCTCTATGTCATTGTCGCATCGTGAGTCCGATTAACATCTGGTCATGTTCGTATCCTTTATCTGAGTTTGTTGCATGATCAGATATCTTACGGCCTTCCAGTTCCTCCATTCGGATGCCCGAAACTTCAAATGTACCGATAGTTATGTCCTTTAAAACTCGAGTCTTTTCTTGTGTACGAATATCTATGTCATTGTCGCATCGTGAGTCCGATTAACGTCCGGTCAACTTCGTATCCTTGTTCTTAATCTATTGCATGATCGGATAGCTTACAGCCTTCCCGTTCCTCCAATCGGATGCCCAAAACGTCAAATGTAGCGATAGTTACATCCTTTAAAACTCGAGTATTTTCTCTTGTACGAATCTCAATGTCATTGTCGAATCCTTAGTCCGATTACCATCCGGTCAGGTTCGTATCTTTTATTTGAGTCTATTGCTTGATTAGATATCTTACAGCCTTCCCCTTCCTCCAATCGGATGCCCAAAACATCAAATGTATCGATAGTTACATCCTTTAAAACTCGAGTATTTTCTCTTATACGAATCTCTATGTCATTGTCGCATCGTGAGTCCTATTACCATCCGGTCAGGTTGGTATCCTTTATTTGTGTCTGTTGCATGATCAGATATCTTACGACCTTCCCATTCCTCCATTCGGATGCCCGAAACTTCAAATGTACCGATAGTTACGTCCTTTAAAACTCGAGTCTTTTCTTGTGTACGAATCTCTATGTCATTGTCGCATCGTGAATCCGATTAATGTCCGGGCAACTACGTATCCTTGTTGTGAATCTGTTGCATGATCGGATCGCTTACAGCCTTCCCGTTCCTCCAATCGGATGCCCGAAACTTGAAATGTACCGATAGTTACGTCCTTTAAAACTCGAGTCTTTTCTTGTGTACGAATCTCTACGTCATTCTCGCATCGTGATTCCTATTACCATCCGGTCAGGTTGGTATCCTTTATTTGAGTCTGTTGCATGATCAGATATCTTACGACCTTCCCGTTCCTCCATTCGGATGCCCGAAACTTCAAATGTACCGATAGTTACGTCCTTTAAAAGTCGAGTATTTTCTTGTGTACGAATCTCTATGTCATTGTCTCATCGTGAGTCCGATTACCATCTGCTCATGTTCGTATCCTTTATCTGAGTATGTTTCATGATCAGATATCTTACGGCCTTCCAGTTCCTCCATTCGGATGCCCAAAACTTCAAATGTACCGATAGTTATGTCCTTTAAAACTCGAGTCTTTTCTTGTGTACGAATTTCTATGTCATTGTTGCATCGTGAGTCCAATTACCATCTGGTCATGTTCGTATCCCTTATCTAAGTTTGTTTCATGATCAGATATCTTACGGCCTTCCCGTTCCTCCAATCGGATGCCCGAAACGTCAAATGAAGCGATAGTTACATCCTTTAAAACTCGAGTATTTTCTCTTGTACGAATCTCAATGTCATTGTCGCATCCTTAGTCCGATTACCATCCGGTCAGGTTCGTATCTTTTATTTGAGTCTATTGCATGATTTGATATCTTACGGCCTTCCCGTTCCTCCAATCGGATGTCCAAAACGTCAAATGTATCGATAGTTACATCCTTTAAAACTCGAGTATTTTCTCTTGTACGAATCTCTATGTCATTGTCGCATCGTGAGTCCGATTAACATCTGGTCATGTTCGTATCCTTTATCTGAGTTTGTTGCATGATCAGATATCTTACGGCCTTCCAGTTCCTCCATTCGGATGCCCGAAACTTCAAATGTACCGATAGTTATGTCCTTTAAAACTCGAGTCTTTTCTTGTGTACGAATATCTATGTCATTGTCGCATCGTGAGTCCGATTAACGTCCGGTCAACTTCGTATCCTTGTTCTTAATCTATTGCATGATCGGATAGCTTACAGCCTTCCCGTTCCTCCAATCGGATGCCCGAAACGTCAAATGTAGCGATAGTTACATCCTTTAAAACTCGAGTATTTTGTCTTGTACGAATCTCAATGTCATTGTCGCATCCTTAGTCCGATTACCATCCGGTCAGGTTCGTATCTTTTATTTGAGTCTATTGCATGATTAGATATCTTACGGCCTTCCCGTTCCTCCAATCGGATGCCCAAAACATCAAATGTATCGATAGTTACATCCTTTAAAACTCGAGTATTTTCTCTTGTACGAATCTCTATGTCATTGTCGCATCGTGAGTCCTATTACCATCCGGTCAGGTTGGTATCCTTTATTTGTGCCTGTTGCATGATCAGATATCTTACGACCTTCCCATTCCTCCATTCGGATGCCCGAAACTTCAAATGTACCGATAGTTACGTCCTTTAAAACTCGAGTCTTTTCTGGTGTACGAATCTCTATGTCATTGTCGCATCGTGAGTCCGATTAATGTCCGGGCAACTTCGTATCCTTGTTTTGAATCTGTTGCATGATCGGATAGCTTACAGCCTTCCCGTTCCTCCAATCGGATGCCCGAAACTTGAAATGTACCGATAGTTACGTCCTTTAAAACTCGAGTCTTTTCTTGTGTACGAATCTCTACGTCATTCTCGCATCGTGAGTCCTATTACCATCCGGTCAGGTTGGTATCCTTTATTTGAGTCTGTTGCATGATCAGATATCTTACGACCTTCCTGTTCCTCCATTCGGATGCCCGAAACTTCAAATGTACCGATAGTTACGTCCTTTAAAAGTCGAGTATTTTCTTGTGTACGAATCTCTATGTCATTGTCTCATCGTGAGTCCGATTACCATCTGCTCATGTTCATATCCTTTATCTGAGTATGTTTCATGATCAGATATCTTAAGGCCTTCCAGTTCCTCCATTCGGATGCCCGAAACTTCAAATGTACCGATAGTTATGTCCTTTAAAACTCGAGTCTTTTCTTGTGTACGAATCTCTATGTCATTGTCGCATCGTGAGTCCGATTACCATCTGGTCATGTTCGTATCCTTTATCTAAGTCTGTTGCATGATCAGATATCTTACGGCCTTCCTGTTCCTCCAATCGGATGCCCGAAACGTCAAATGTAGCGATAGTTACATCCTTTAAAACTCGAGTATTTTCTCTTGTAGTCAATGTCATTGTCGCATCCTGAGTCCGATTACCATCCGGTCAGATTCGTATCTTTTATTTGAGTCTATTGTATGATCAGATATCTTACGGCCTTCTCATTCCTCCAATCGGATGCCCAAAACGTCAAATGTATCGATAGTTACATCCTTTAAAACTCGAGTATTTTCTCTTGTACGAATCTCTATGTCATTGTCGCCTCGTGAGTCCGATTACCATCTGGTCATGTTCGTATCCTTTATCTGAGTTTGTTGCAGGATCAGATATCTTACGGCCTTCCAGTTCCTCCATTCGGATGCCCGAATTTTCAAATGTACCGATAGTTATGTCCTTTAAAACTCGAGTCTTTTCTTGTGTACGAATATCAATGTCATTGTCGCATCGTGGGTCCGTTTACCATCCGGTCAACTTCGTATCCTTTATCTGAGTCTGTTGCATGATCAAATATCTTACGGCCTTCCGGTTCCTCCATTTGGATGCACGAAACTTCAAATGTACTGATAGTTACGTCCATTAAAAGTCGAGTCTTTTCTTGTGTACGAATCTCTATGTCATTGTTGCATCGTGAGTCCGATTACCATCTGGTCATGTCCGTATCCTTTATCTGAGTCTGTTGCATGATCAGATTTCTTATGGTCTTCTAGTTCCTCCATTCGGATGCCTGAAACTTCAAATGTATCGATAGTTATGTGCTTTAAAACTCGAGTCTTTTCTTGTGTACGAATCTGTAGATGCTCTTTATGCGACTAAGGCTTCGGATTGTAGTTTTAACATATGTTAGTGATAATATGGAGGCCGAAGGTGGAAACAGGATGGGCAAAGGTGATGTGTAATGGTCGAAGGTAGGAGTCTGGAGGGCGAAGGTGGATGCTGACCAAAGAAAGTGTAGGTTCGTACCATTGTAATGGACGAATGTGGAAGAATTCCACATTCGTACCTTACTAAGGGGCGAACGTGCAGATCATATAAATAGGTTTTGCTTGTTTTATAAGTTAGATAAGTTGGTTATTGTGTGTGTGAAGGTCAGGTTATTGCTCTCTAGATTAAGGTTTTGTGAAAGTGTGTAGATCAACTTGTAATCACTTTATGTAAACATTTTAAGCAAGTTTATCTATAAAAATGATGTTTGAAAAGGTAATCCGTGTGTTGTGATTTGTGTATTATCATTTTGTTCAGTTCTAGGGTTTCCACACCTGGAATTGTGACTTGTATGATCAGATTTCCTGCCTATTGCTAAAATTCTTCAATTACAAAGACACTTTCACAAAACCTTAATCTACAGAGCAATAACCTGACCTTCACACACACAATAACCAACTTGTCTAACTTACAAAACAAGCAAAACCTGTTTATATGATCTGCACGTTCGCCCCTTAGTAAGGTACGAATGTGGAATTTTTCCACATTCGTCCATTACAATGGTACGAACCTACACTTTCTTCAGTCAGCATCCACCTTCGCCCTCCAGACTCCTACCTTCAACCATTACACATCACCTTCGCCCATCCTGTTTCCATCTTCGACCTCCATATTATCACTAACATATGTTAAAAATACAATCCGAAGCATTAGTCGCATAAAGTGCATCTACAAACTCCCCCTCGACTATTGCTCGGATTGCCTTCTGGCTTCATCCATATCTTTGTTCATCAACTTGATCCTCAGCTGCTTCTTTTGATCTTTAGTCATCTCAGGCTCAAGTTTTCTCTTTGTCGGTTGTTTTGGTACATCAGTCACTTTCACCTGTTTACCCAACTTCTGTTCAAGATTGCTTCCGGAGTTGATATCATACGATTCATACTCCGACAACCTGTTGATATTTCTTCGCCTGTGATGCATCATTGGGATCACTGTATATCGGGTTGTAGTAAAGCATGATGATGTCCTCGAACGTACAGTTAATGAGCCACATCGGGTCAAAAACATGTATCTTCTTATAAGAATCCTTCCCATCTCTCAGCACTATCACTGCTTCTGCATCCCTCCAATCATAATACCAAAACATAAAGTCTTCACTGAAGTGTTGTTGAATCGGCATCAAAGGGATCTTTCTCATCACTTCAGGAGCTTTGTATATCAAAGTCACTCGCTTTCTACCCGTCTTAGGATCAATATCTCTATGAACCTTTCTTCTTGGGTATTGAGGCTTGAAGATATTCCACTTAGTTCTACTCTCCCATCTCAACTTGTCAGAAAACCATCCCACAACATCATTATTCACGAAGCTCCACTCATAGGAAATCTGCAAACGTCTCTTACCGCCCAGTACGGTAGAGTTTGAATATCATGGAATCTAGAAAAGTATAGAATTCCTCTTTCCCATTTCACAGCTACACATTTTAGATATCTTAGATATTTCCAACCAAGAGCTTTGCCTTTAAACTTTTGGTTGTGATATCTATAGAATCTACCCTGCGCTTCTGGCTTCGGCCTCTTTTCATCTTTTTCCTTCAGCTTCTGTAACAGAGTCTTCAAATCGTCACTCTGTTCAGATGGTTTCTGTTTTTCTCCACCAAAGACATTATCCACAAACTCTTTGCTCTTTTCTTTAGCTATTTTCTTTGCTCCTCTCTAAAGTGTTTCAGTGAAATCTGGGAATGCTTCATTCTCATCATTCTTCCTGAAGTATTGAGGATACTCTTCATGAGTAATATCTTCAATCTCAATCTACTCCATCTCTGGTGTTTGCTTATCATCAGAATGATTACCAGCATCCTTTTCAGGAATGTCTGGAATCATTTGCCCTGCCATTATTTCCTCTAGTGTCTTACCCACTCGCTGTGCAATCCCTTCCAAAATATCTTTTGCCACAGCAGCAGACACCTCACCGTCTTCCAGATCAGGATCGTTATACTCTAATTCATATCTCATATCCTCTGTCTGAAAGATTTCAGCAAACTTTCCAGTGAATTTTATTGTCCACTCTCTCTTTTCTAACATCTCCCGATAAACATTTTTAGCATCATCTGATAGCTCTCTAACTTTCTCATTCCAAAAGATACTATCGTCAGCTTCTACATTTTCACCTGACTTCTTCTTCGAGCTCGACTGACCTGCATCACCCTTTTTGGTCTGTCATTTTTCAAACGTAAACTTGCTCGAGTCATCACCATCATCATCATCCCTACTATCACTTTCATCATCATTCTTACTACCCGATCCACCCTCAGCATCATCATCCTTATCATCCTTATCAGATTCATCGTCAGAACCATCCTCTGATTCATCCTCTTCTTCCTCTTCTTTATCAGATTCCTTGTAATCTACTTGCTCCTCCTCTTCTTCTTTATCTTCTTCTCCATCTTTCAGTTTGGGAGCTTCACCGTATAATTTGTTAAGTAGATCACTCATTCTCTTATTCTCTTAATCATCCTCCTATTTCTGTTACATTTTGCATTAATATCATTCTTCTCATCCTCTAGTTGCTTTAACTTCTTTTCAAGCCCATCTTGATTAGTATTTGACGCAACCACAATCTGTAACATCTTTTCTTCATTTTTCTTAAACTTCTCAATCTCAGATTGTTGAGCAACTATCATCTTCATCATTTCTTCCATCTTCCTATTCACCTGTTTCATCACATCATCTAAAACAGTGACCTTTGATGATTTGGAAGATTCTATCACAGGAGTATTCTCTTTCCCAGGTTTGAACATATTAAAAACGTTTTCTAAAGTAGCTTCTAAGTCAGGAACTACTTCAGGTTCTTTCGCCTTCTTTTGTTTCTTAGTAGCAGGTGAAGTAACCTTAGATGATGTAACAGCTTCAGGCAATTTCTTTCCTTTTAGCAGCTTTTCAATTTCTTTCTCTCTTAGTTTCTTAGTACTCACCTTCTTCGCCATCGACTTGTGCTTGGGCGTTTTCAAATTAACTTGTACTGTCGATCCATCAAAGTCTCCAGTATCTAGCCCCATGTCACCTTTAACATCAATCGGCTCTTTCTGTAACATCTCTTCAACAGATTTGTTGAGTGATTTAGACTCCCTAACCGCAGTGGCCTAGCGTTTGGAAGACTTCCTCACCAACTCAGCTTCAGAATCCCACTGCTCTTCTTCTTCAGTTTCCTCTGAATCCACTGAGTCTTCGTCAACCAAACTAGTACCCTTCTTCGCAGTCGTCTTCTTCCTAACAATCTGTTTCTTTGTAGATTCTGATTCAACAGTCTTTGCCTTGCCCTTCCCTTTGGCTCCGACATTCTTTACTTGTCTCTTGCTCTTGGTAGTTGCATCAGCATATACCAAAGGATCATCAGTATCTGAATCACTATCATCATGTCTTGCCTTGTTCAATCCTGGGTCAGTGTAACCCGGATTAACTAAGTATCCAAACAAACATTTATGTGGTGGCTTCTCATTATCTGGAACACCCTTATACCCTTTCATCCTCACTAAGGTTCTGATATTCATGTGATCTTGTCCTAACACCATCGTCGGATCCTTCTTCAAGTTAGGATATTTATTGTCAAAGATCATCATCAGAAACCTGGGGTACAATAGGAACTTCTTAGACTTTAGACCCTTCAACATCTCCAGCATGTGGTCTAATATCATCCCAGCAATGTTAAATGGTTTGTTGAGTGTCAACGCAACCATTAACGAACTTAAACTCTTTCTCATCACGTCGTAACCACCACTAACACATCCAAAGACATGAATAATCACGTGTGCGAAATACTTAAACTGCACACTCAGCCTCCCTTTGTGTAGTGCACCATCAGTAATTGGACCTTTGTACTTCATTCTCAAAAAGCAAAGTCTCTGCTCGGTCCAAGATAACACTCTAGGATCTGTGCACTCTTCATACTTAATCCCAAGTGCCTCTCTAATGTCATCTTCAGTTATCAGCATCTCCATCCCTTGGATCTTGCTAACAATAGCAGTTTTTCCTTCCCAGAAGTTGTATCGTGCATTCATCCAGAAATCTTCTACAATGTCTTTGTAAATAATGGCTGGTGTAGCAATTGTCACACTCTCAAATTTCCACTGCGGGGTTTTACCGCGAGGCGCGTGACACACCAGAATCTCATAGCCATAAGTTATACGAACGACCCTAAATGCCCAAACCATTTAGTTCGTTTCAAATAAAGTTCGCTTTCATTTTTAAAACTTTATCAACCATAAGTTTAAATAAGTGCGGAAGCGAAACAGTTTAGCAATTTAAGTTATGTTGCGCAAACACAACGCGCCCAAAAACCAAAATAAAGTAAGTACGTAAAAGTTTAATAAGTTATAGTTCCCAAGAGACATCATGCATGAACCTAGACGTGCTCCTTTCTAGCGACCTGCGAAAACATACTAAGTGTGTCAACATAAAGCTGGTGAGTTCACAGTAGGGAAACAATTGTAAGTTTAACAGTTGTAAATAAGACATCAGTTTTAAGCTTGTCAGGGGTAGCTAACCCGCTCAATGTAACTAAACAATGGTTATTGGGAAACATAAAGATGTTATAGTGCCTTAACACTGGTGTCTATCAACACCAGTAAGAAAAAGTGGTCAGAAGTTCATGCCCGTGACCCAAGCACCTCAGGCATGAGGTTGCTGCACAACCTAATAGCGCTACTAACTACTACCCCGTTCGCCTCCGGCGATTAACCCAATAAAATAGCAAGGACTTTCAAGATAGAGTGTTTAGTTCACAAAGGACAGTTAAAATACAAAACTGATAAAAGTGTGATCCTCGTAAAGATCGAAAACCCGACCCACAAAAGGAGTCATAGCATCCCAAAACTTGGAATGGAAAAGTAGTAGAAAAGTTTTACTTAACCTTGTCTCAACCCGAGACACATGCTTTCGCGAAAAGTAGTGAAACTCACCTTAGGTTGCGTGCTAAAATAAACTGCACAGAAAGTAAGTGTGGAAGACTATTCGCCTACCCAAAAACCTATCAAATACAAGGTTACAAGTGTTTGAGTGTATTGACACAAGGACTCAAGTGGCGTCTCACGTAATTGTACTTGACGTAATGAAACCATGCAAAACCCGTCAATCGTTGGTGATTAGTAAATGATGCAACATGATAAGACTTTTAACACAACTAGTTCACATCACACATTGCATACCGTTAACCTATCATGGCATCCACATAACATAAATAACATATACACATGTTTTCATATAGAATTTCATAACCTATAACTCATTAATACACTCAAACTATCACATAATCAATCCTCTGCAAATCTGCGTTTTCTGGACAGATTTTAGGGTATGAAAACCAATTTTTATAAAATATCAAATCAACTGCTCAAGTCCCCAAAATTTTACAGAGATGTCTCATATGTTTATCCATGACCCTACTATTCTTGTTTCTTATAAAAAACGCTTCAATAGTTTTATAAAAATTATTTTAGTTCAGCCACTTCAGAAAATAGTGCTGTTGACAGCAGCTTACATAAAAATTCATTAAAAATCGTAGACTCATCCAAACGAGGTGAATCCAATTGGAAAAGCTCGTACACTCAAAGACTCAACTCCTTTCCAAATTTCATGATTAACGGATTTGTAAAACTCGAGTTACAGCCCTTTAAAGTTGGTCCATTTTTCACATCCGAAAATCAGATTATACCTTTAAACTTATAAAATCTTGTTTACATATCAAAACAGGTCCAAAACACATGATTTTGGACTTTTCGGAAAGCTAACATCATAAGTTATGTTTTAGAATCAGAAAATAACCGAATTAATCATGTTAACAATCATATAACAGCCATGCAAATCGTTACAAGTAATCTGCCAGAAATCAGAATTTTTATTAACATGACTTTTATAAACCCTAACCATTCTCCATATCCCATAATCATGCAATAACCTCATACTAGCACAATAACATTCATATTAACAGATTCAATCTCAGGTTTTTACATACAATACACCCTAGACATGATTTCTATTAACCATATTCATCAACAATCTCAACAAACAATCAACATATCTGAACTAATCATTATTTGCGATTTTAATATATATAGTTCTTAGGGTTTTTACAACTTTTCAAGCATCAATAATAATCATATAACTCATAAACAATATACCTTGCAATGCTAGACTCCTTAACACTCCAAGATATCACCCGAATCGACTTGAACTAGTGAGAATTTGATGAAGATTGAAATTGCAAGGTGAGTGTGTGTGGTGTGTATGTTCACGGCGCAAATGGGTGTGGGTAGGGTTTCTTTTTTTTTTTTTTATAAATGATAAGCTAGGGTTAAGCTCATGGGCCAAGTCTTTCGGGCTTAGGTGGTTTTTGTCTGATAAGTGATACCATTAGCCCTAACTAACTCTCGAGATAATCCCGACAATAATAGTCATACTAGTATATATAATACTACTGTTTTATCAATACATATTATGTTTATCATAAGTGCACGTATCTCATAATGTTTACGTACAAGTTAATTAATACGCAATAATTCACATAAGCATGTAACTTACATACACGTGTTAATCCACATACATCAACACTCAACTGTTCACATAATCATGCATGTCCAACAAATCACCAACGTTCGGGTTATAGGATTCGTGTGTGTGTCAAGACAACCGTTTTCCTAATTATACGTATGTTAATGCCACTTAACGTATGTTAATGTTACCTAACATTCAGAAAGACTTGTTTAACTAACCCTAGCTAAGTGTTTAACCACGTATAATCATGGAAAATTAACTAGAGTTCAGTAAAAGAGTTAACCTGAAAATGCGGGGTGTCACAGCAATGGCATGGATGATTCGACTCCTTCTAAGAAAATCAATAATCCCTGAAAACTCTGTATTCTTCATGACATCACCAACATACGCACAACAGTTGTGCGGAGGTTCAAATGACCAAACTTTCGGCACATTTTCTTCTTCAGCTTCCGGCACAAGATCTTGAATAATCACATTCTCCACATTCTCAGGTTGTTCAACCATCTGTAAAGCAAAAACACAAAAATATGTCAAAACAAACAAAAAAATGACACACTTAGAAAATTTTAGAGTTTTGATCATTTCCACATTCGCCCATTTTAGTAGGTACGAATGTAGGAAATTGAGGTTCGAATGTACAATATTTGGGTCGAATGTACAATCCTCAGTACGAAAGTGAAATAAACTTCACATTCGCTCCAAGAAATCTACTTTCGTCCATGATGAAATTACATTCGTCCTTTTTATTTCACATTCGCCCTTTTTAGTTTGGACGAACGTGACAGTTAAACCCCAAAAATTTAAAAAATCTTTTCTGATATGATTTAAACTATGATTTTGATTCAATCATGTCCTAAAATGACCGACTAAGACTAATCGAACATCAATATCTGTTTTCATTCAGTTCTTATTGGTTTTCAAAAGAAATTAGGGTTCGAAACCTTCAAACAATCAATTAACAGTCATAATCAATGAATTAACCCTAATTCTTTCTATACTCTCCCCCTAAAACCAATAAGGATTGAATCCTTATCAAAGAATTGGTATAAAACATTCCAAAGAAGTCCTGATGATATCATTTAGAGCTCGTATTTAAAAACCCCAAATCACACTTCAAAAATAGTCCATTACCTGTAAAAGTATATGCAAACTGATGAGAAATGTATAGGGAATAAGATTCTAGAATGAAAAGAAACAGGGCAACAAGATCTTGGCACTTTGAAAAATTTTCAAAAATATTTGAATGAAGGTTCGGACCTGTGAAGAGGTATTTATAGAACTCCACTTTCACCCTTTAGTAATGGACGAATGTGAGATATTTCCACATTCGTCCCAAAATAATGGCACGAAAGTGAAAAAGATGACCCGAAAGTGAAATGTTTAACTAGACACCCACCTTCGTCCACAGATAAGGTTCGAAAGAGAAAAATTTTCCACATTCGACCCAATTAAGGGGCGAATGTGAGTTGGAATATTTTGAAATTTTTACCAAATCACGAAATCGAATCCCTTTCAAACATTTTTCAACACATTAAGTTTCAAACATACATGATTTCAGTTTAGAATGATACAAAGCTCAGATGGTTTCATCAAATCTCAGAAAATGACCATCAAACACCGTCGGTTATCTAAAAAAACACAGAAATGTAAAACTTTTTGGTTTTTCTGAAATTTATATCAAAACACACCTAAAATCTTTTTGAATTTTGTATCTTTTTGACAAACAAACTAAAATGCACAAAGTAAATAAAGCAGTAAACATTTTGTGATAACCGGTAAGAGGATCATATCAGTTATTTGAGAAATCTGACTACAACATTGATCTAAACTTTTATATTATAAATAGAAACAGTATGTGACCCGGTAACTGCTGATATTGCTATCCACATAAGCTCACATGCAGACTGTTATGCAATGCTTTAAAATGATACGATTTAGGTGTATTATACTAACACGTTGTGGTTCCCACGCACACGACATACTCCCGTATCAAGAAATTGCACAAAGCTTCCTCGTAACGCGTGATTATGCCAGAGTTATCCGTTTAGTTTACAAGATATATAGCACAGAGGTGTACAGGTCAGCAAACGAATGCAGCAGAGTAACTTGTGCATATATACCAAGTTGAGGCTGATATCAACTACTGATTTGCATCAGTATATTGATACGATGTAATTATGATCTTTGATCAGTAATAACATAAAGTTCCTCAATTCAGTAACTTTCGGTTTTGGCATTTAAGCTCTTTTAGCAAATATTCTGATTAAACTAGGTCCGTAAATCAATACGACAAAAGTTCAATCAGAATATCCCGGATAACAATAACATAACGACCCGAAACCTCAGATTTTGGCAACTCTATCAAACGAAATTACGGTACTGAGACCATATGCCCATGAGGTGTTCAGCCATGAACAAGTAGTTCGTTATGTTTGTATCACTAATGCACGCATTTATTAGTCTACGAAGCCTATCAGCACATCACACGTAATCAACACACGCCTCATATTATATTACATATCTTTAGCCTGTGTCAGATCCCCACTGATGTACTATCATTTCCTCTTTTTATCCTGGAAATCAATTTGGGTTTTTCTATTTTTATTGGTTTTTGAATTTTTCAATGTTTTTGGTTTTCTGATAAAAGACTCCCCCTAAAATGTAAAACATATTTTTGGGTTTTTTAATTTTTCTGAAAAACTAAAAATCTAAAGAAAATTTTAAAAACTAAAAATCGATAAATCGAGGTGATGATTAGTCTTATTTTTCTTTGATATTGTTTACTTTTAAAAGATATTCGAATCTGGATTTGTCAAAAGCTTTTGTAAACAAATCTGCTCTTTGATAGTTAGTGTGGATTTTTACCATATCTATCAACTCTTTAGCATAACAGTCACAGATAAAGTGATACTTAATCCGGATATGTTTAGCTTTAGAGTGATTTCCAGTATCTTTTGTTAATGCGATTGCGGCTTCATTATCACAGTGTATAGGGGTTTTAAGAAATTGCAAACCGTAATCCACCATCTGCTGTTGAATCCAGAGAACCTGTGAGCAGCAACTCGAGGCTGCTATGTACTCTGCTTCACATGTAGACAGTGCGACCGAAATCTGCTTCTTACATTGCCAGGTCACGAGCCTGCTCCCTAAAAACTTACATCCCGCCGTTGTGGATTTGCTGTCTTTGTCACAGCCGCCCCAATCTGCATCACTGAAAGCAATAAAGTCAAAATTATCGTCATTAGGGTACCAAAGTCCTCTCGAGGGACAACCCTTCAGATATCTAAGGATACGCTTGACCGCTGTCATATGACTTTGTTTTGGCTTTGATTGAAATCGTGCACAGAGACAGGTAGCGAACATTATGTCTGGCCTTGAGGCGGTTAGATACATCAGAGATCCGATGATTGCTCTGTATGTAAACGGGTCTGTCAGCTCCCCCTTAGCGTCGACTCCAATCCCGTGATTAGGTTGAATCGGGGTGTCCATCGGCTTGGAATCCTCCATCTGGAACCGGCTCAAGACTTCGGATACGTATTTGGTTTGATGGATAAAGATCCCCATTGGTCTTTGATCCACTTGCAAGCCGAGGAAGAACTGCATTTCCCCCATCGCACTCATTTCGAACTTTTCCTGCATAATACGTTCAAATTCCCTGCACAAAAGTTCGTTAGTTGAGCCAAAATTAATATCGTCAACATATATCTGGACGAGAAGCAAATCATCTCCTGTTTTTTTCGTGAACAGAGTACAGTCGACCAATCCGCGTTTGAATCCTTTCGACATGAGGTACGTGCTTAGCTCCTCGTACCATTGGCGTGGAGCCTGGTGCAATCCGTACAGTTCTTTGTTTAGAACATAAACCTTATCCTGGTGGATAGGATCTTCAAAGCCCGGTGGTTGACCGACGTAGACCTCCTCTTTGACCACACCATAAAGAAAAGCACTTTTGACGTCCATCTGATACACCTTGAACTTCTTGTAGGAGGCAAACGCTAGAAACATTCGGATTGCTTCTATGCGCGCCACAGGTGCATAAATCTCATTGTAATCAATACCCTCGATCTGATGAAAACCTTGCACTACCAATCTGGCTTTGTTCCGTACAATCACTCCTCTATCATCTTTCTTACACTTAAACACCAACTTGGTACCAATCTTCTTTCTTCCTGGAGGTAAATCCGTCAGTGTCCAGACTCCCAACTTCTGAAATTGCAATAACTCCTCTTGCATAGCTTCAACCCAGGCATCATCCAGTAGAGCTTCTTTATATGTCCGTGGCTCGACCTGCGAGACATAACATGCAAAAGACCAATCATTTTGACAACCAGACTTTTGTATTTTGGCATATAAGGCTAAAGCACCAAAACTTTCTGGTGAATTAACACTTCTTAGCTGTCCTCTCGTCATAACACTTCTACCAGGGTCACCGATAACTTGCTCCAGCGGGTAAATTCGGTGAATCCGAGATTCCAGATGTGTAGGTTCAGTAACTCCCATCTGAATAGTCAAGTTCTCCACTGCATCCAGATCATGACCCGTATTAGACGATGAAGCAACATCTGGATTTGGGTTCACTGACAGTGCCTCTGTTGCATTTTCAAGAATAACTTCTTCGAAATCTCCATCATCTTCCGATTCTGAAGTATCCAAAGTAGTTGAAGCCTCTTCAAACACTTCTTCCTCCGGTACAGGAGCATTGGTATCATTAGATGCTGTTGTAGGAGTTACGGTAATCGGACGCACCAATGGTGAAGTTGTTGCGTTTTCACACTCGTACTGTAATCGGATTACAGCTTCTTTAACCAAGCTATCTATATTGAATGATTCAAAGAAATCTTTGTAATCAAACATCCAATCAGGACCATTTCCTTGCACATTCTGAGTATACCGTTGAACTTCAACGTTAGACCAATCCTCCACCTGTCGAGTTCTTTTGTTGAATACCCATTTGAGTGGGGTTGCATATCCAACAAAGTATCCCTCTTCAGCTTTCGGACTAAACTCTTCGCTTGGAATCAAAATCGTGCACGGAGCCCCAAAAGGTTCTAGATACTCCAAGTTCAGCTTTCTTCGGTGTAACAGCTCATAAGAGGTTTTGCCAAACTTCTTCACTATTAAAACTCGATTTAGTGTATAGTTTGCCGCATAAATCTCCTCATTCCAGAACATTACTGGAAGATTCGAGTCACTTGCCTCTGGGTTCATAACAGCTCATAAGAGGTTTTGCCAAACTTTTTCACTGTTTCCTTTCTTACAACTCACACACTTGTGTATAGTTTACTTTTTTCACTAAGTGGTTCATCTTCCTCAAATGATTATGCCCCATCCTTCTGTGCCACATTATTGATTCTTTTTCAGTAGCCTTTGATAGGAAACATGTCACTTGCCCCTGGGTCGTCATCGCCTTAGACATATCAAGAATATAGAGATTGTTGACGCGAGGTGCCTTCAACATAACCCACTCTTTTGGAATTTCGAAGCCCGGTTTGAGAATATAGCAAGATTTGTCATCAAAATAAACAGTAAATTGTTTGTCACAAATCTGACTGACACTCAACAGATTATAATCGATCTGCTTCACATACGATATCCTCTCGAAACTCACTATTCCATTACTCACGCTTCCTTCCATCGTAATATAACCTCCTTTGTTTCCAGCAAATGCAACATACCCTCCATTGATATTCTTCACATCAAACAGCAATGCTAAATCCCCTGTCATGTGGCCTGAAGCTCCACTGTCAACATCTAAAGACTGCTAACTGGGCCAGCTGAAGCTCCCTGCACACATCAAGTAAACATGTCAGTTCTTTCGGGGGACCCAAGCCTGAATGGTCTTGGGTCTTTGAATTTCACCCTTCAAAGATTCATTAACTTCACAAATTGATTGTGAATCGATCTTTTTCGGATCATTCAAAATTTTTCAACCTTTTCCTTTGGTTTTGAAGTTAAGGCTCCTGAAGAACCATTTGGTGTCCAAGATTGTTCATAACGTTTACGAATTCGAATCTGAGACTTTGGATTCTCAGTCGTTTTCTTAGGTTCGTTCACAAATGAAACTTTCTTGACTACCTTCTCGGATTTAACCGATTTAGGTCCAACATTTGATTTGATGGCAGGTTTTTGTGGAACCCTTTGTCTATCAATTGTTGTGTTCACCATTGGTCTCTTGAAAGATTTTTCCATGGCTATCCGGTTGCGACGATCATAATGAAATGGACGTTAATTCCTCTTTTGATAAAAATTATTTTGGTTATAAAATGGTGCTTGTTGAGGAACAAATCGTCTTTGTTGAAAATAATGATTGTCAACCGGCTTTCTCATAGATTGCCTCACTTCAACCTCGTGCCTTTTGTGTCTTACGTACGGACAGTGAGCAAGTAAATGCCCTCTCTCCCCACACTTAAAACACGCACGGTATTCTTCAAACACGTTTTGAGCAAAAGGCTTGGCAAATGTGTTAATTGGATATTGATCATTCACACATTTACGCCTTAAACTCTCAGGAGCTGGGTCCTTCGAGTAAGTTGGCTCATGAAAACCGTTTGATTTTTTCTTTGGTCTGATGAATTCGGTGACATGAACCTTTGGTTCTTTTGGTACATCCAAATACAATTTCTTTAAGATTTCTGGTGGAATATCATTTGATCATTCATGTTTTGGAAACCGAATTGTGCTTTCTTGCCAAATTTTCTCAATTTTAGAATAGTTAGCAAATTTGATTGGATATTCCTCGTCAGAGATAATCTTATCGGATCCTTCCATCCGATAAAATACCTTGACTGGTCACCTGAATCCTTTTTCTCAACTTTCTCAACTTGCTTGACTAATTGATTTGCTTTTAGAGCATTAGCCATAGGCATGATCTCTGATGATGACACCCTTTCATTTGTGATAATGTGATTAGCAATAGGAATATCACATTCTTTTTTGGGTTTGTCATCCTCAGAATCAGAACTATCATCCTTAGCAGTAACTCCCTCATTATTCACACCCAAAATTCGTCTTACATCAGAATTTGGATCTCCGATACTAGAAGTATCAGATTCAACTTCTGATGCAGAGTCAGACTTTTTTGAGCTTTCCGGTGTCACCGAATGACAATTGTGATTTTCAAATAACACCGGAAAAGGCACAGCTTTATAATTGACATTGTTGGGTTGTGATGGAGTTTCTATTATGTGATCAACAACATATGCAATATGTTTACGGCTTTCAAGCTTTTTGTTGACCTTTTCAGCAAAACACTTGATGGTGGCCATTTCTAACTTAGTGTTTTCTAATTCATCAATGTAACTGTTGATTGCTAATTGTTTTAATGAAAGAGTTTTCTTTAAGTCAGAAATGTCCTTTTTATATCCATCAAGCACTTTGTTAAATGCAATCACTTCTTTGCGAGCAGATTGACAGTTGATCACAGCACTATCACGTTGTACGCGAAGTTGCTTGTTTTCCTCTGTCAATCTGTCACAAGTTCCACAATACTTATCACTTGTAACATCAGTGGAAGATTCAGAACTTACCTGTTTTGGCGGATCTGTCATGGCCATTAGAGCAAAATGAGCTTCCTTCCCAGCAAAGAACTTCAAATAATCGATTCTGGTGAAGGCGTCATCCACTATGCAAGACTACCTCGTCTTCAGAAAATCAGCTTCTGCCAGCAACTGATCAATGTCATCATCTAAAGAAGTTACACTGGCCTCTGAGTCTGATTCACTGTCTACATCTGAAAATACTGACTCACTCTCCTCAGGAACGTCTGTGACCGAGTCAATCACCACTCCTAAACTTCTCTCTTCAGCCTGAACTTCAACATTCTCAGTCTCCACATTCATCTCTTCAACTGATTCCTTAACCTCATTCTCAGTTTCTTCAACTTGATCAACTATCACCGACTCCTTGATATCAACCTGTTGTGCAACACAAGCCATATTGCCACCAGTACTAATCTCCTCAACACCAATTTGCATACCAGTCCAGTCAAATCTCTCATCATTCTGTATCACCAAAGCTTGATTCTAATTGTGTAGAGGAGAAATTTGACACGAAAACAGGATTATATGATCATACAAGTTACAAAACCAGGTGCGGAAACCCTAGCTTTGAACAAACTGATGTAAACTCAAATCAAAACACAATCAAAGTCATTTTCAATACTTTTCATAGATTAACTCTTTCAAAAACTTGATTACAATGTATATTCAGTTAATCTAACACACACACAAATTCTCTCAAACCTCTCTGGAACAACACCTGATAACACACACAACTTATGACTCGCTTAAACTTACAAAAACACAAAATCTATATATAGGACCTGCACGTTCGCCCAGTTTGACTGGTCGAATGTGAGGCATTTCCACATTCGCCCACTCTTAGTGGTCGAATGTGTCTTCAGTGTTAGTCCAGTTCCAGATTCGTCCACTGTCTTTCTACCTTCGCCCACATCTATTTCACCTTCGCCCAATCTTTATACATTCGCCCATTCAGCCTTCTCTAACACATGTTAACTATCTAATCATTAGTCGCAAAACGCATCTACAAACTCCCCCTCGACTATTGATTAGATCGTTTTCTGTCCTCATCCATGGCTTTGTTTAGCAACTTGATCCTGAGCTGTTTCTTCTGCTCTGTCGTCATTTCAGGCTCTAATTTTCTTTTCACAGGCTTTGACACGTTAGCCATCTTCACCATCTTGCCAAGTTTACCCTCCAAAATACTACCCGCATTTATGTCATAAGCAAAGCAAACACCAACAACCTGTGTGTATTTCTTTGCTTGATCTGCATCGTTCGGCTCATGATGAATCGGATTATAAAAGAGCATGATGATGTCTTCGAAGGTGCAATTGATCAACCACATAGGATCAAATACATGAACATGCTTGTATTTGTCCTTTCCATCTCTCAACACAATCACCGCTTCTGCTTTCCTCCAATCGTAATACCAGAAAATGAAATCAGCACTGAAGTGTTGAGGCATAGGCATCAAAGGTATCTTTCTCATCACTTCAGGTGCCTTATAGATCAAGGTAACCCGTTTCAGCTTGTTTCTGGGATCAATATCCCTGTGAACTTTCCTCCGGGGATATTGTGGTTTGAATCTATTCCATCTTGTTCTGCTTTCCCAAACCAGCTTGTCTGCACACCAACCGACATGAGTATTATTCACTGAAGCACCCGACATAGGAAATCTGCATAGATCTCTAACCGCCCAGTACGGTAGAGTTAGCAAGTCAATGAATCTGTAAAAGTACAAGATTCCTGATTCCCACTTAGCAGCTAGACACTTCAGCCTGCCTAAGTATGTCCACCCGAGAGCTCTGCCTCTAAACTTTGCATTATGAAATCTGTAAAAGTTTCCTTGAGCTTCAGGCTTCGGTCGGTTTTCATCCATTAATCTTAACTTCTTCAAATAATTCTTCAATTCATCAGACTTATTTGAAGATTCTGGCATATCAGCTCCAAAAACCTTCTCTACAAACTCTGCACTTCTTTTCTTTGCCTTTTTCTTCGCATACGTATTAGGAATCTCAGTAAAATCAGGAAATACCAAATCTTCATCAGTTTGTCTGAAATATTGTGGGTATTCCTCATGCGTGATATCCTCTATTTCAACTTCTTCAAACTCAGGGGTGTCTTTGTCATCAGAGTGACTTCCAATATCCTTTTCAGGAATATGTGGAATCGACTCATCAACAATAAATTCTTCAAATGTTTTCCCTACCCTCTGTGCAAGCCCATCCAGGATCTCCTTTGCCACAGATGCAGGTACTTCCCCTTCTTCCAAATCAGGATCGTTATATTCCAATTCATATCGCATGTCATCAGTTTGGAATATTTCAGCAAAACGACCTGTGAACTCAATGGTCCATTCTCTTCTTTCTAACATGTCCTTATAGACTTGTTTAGCATCGTCAGTCAAGGACCTCACCTTTTCATTCCAAAACACAGTCTCATCCGAATCAACATTCTCACTTTTCTTATTTGAACTTGACTCACCTGTGTCTTTCTTTTTCTTTGAAGGTGGTCTTTTCTCGAATGTAAACTTCGACGTATCGTCTCCTCCATCATTATCATCACTACTACTCTCATCCTCCTTCTGACTTCCCGAACCCTCAGCATCATCATCATCATTATTATCATCATCATCTCCATCATCACTCTTTTCCGATTCTTCATCATCCTTATCATCATCATCTTCCTCTTTATCAGATTCAGATGGTTCAAAATCAACTTGTTCAACCTCTTTCTCTTTGTCCTCCTCACCCTCCTTCAGCTTGGGTGCAACATTATACAGGTTATCTATCAGCTCACTAAGGCGTTTGTTCTCAGCCTTCAACTCTTTGTTATTCTTCTTTAATCTCCTTGTACCTGTTCTTGTTTCTCAAACACTTTCCTTCAAGCTTCTTATTCTTAGCTTCTAGCTTCTTCACCTTCTCATCTATCTCATCTTGATTAGATTTAGAGGCTACTACAATCTGAAGCATCTTTTCTTCATTCAGCTTGAACTTGGCAATTTCAGCTTGCTGAGCCACTAACATCTTCATCATGTCGTCCATCTTCTTGTTCACTTGTTTCATAACATCATCATCCACAGTGACTTTCTTTGACTTGGACTTTGACTTTGATGGCTCAATTTCAGTTTCCTTCCCTTTCTGAGGCTTTGTAAACATGTTAAGTACATTATCCAGTGCTATATTGAATTGATCCACTGGTAATGTTGTTGCCTCCTTAGTCTTTTGCTTCTTTGTGGCTGGTGAAGATTGTTTTGATGACGTTCCAGCTTCAGGTAATCTCTTCCCTCTCAAGAGTTGTGCTAACTCTTTCTCTCTAAGTTGCTTTGAACTTGTTTTCTTGGCCATTGTTTTGTGTTTGGGCTTGGGCAAGTTAACTACTACAGTTTCACCTTCGTTCAACTCGTCCAAATTCACAGTTAACCCTTCATCTTCAGCACTAACAGTCTGCTTGCTCTTCTTAGCTTCTTCAATAGATCTGTTTAGTGATTCAGACTCACCAACCAAAGTGGCCTTTTGTTTGGTGGTCCGGACATTTTCAGCATCCGAATCCCATTGTTCTTCAGTCTTTGTCTCTTCTGAATCTACAGACTCTTCATCCACCAAACTTGTACCTTTCTTTGCAGTAGATTTCTTTCTCACAGCTTGTTGTTTTGAACTTCCTTGGTCAGTCTTTCCTTTGCCTTTCCCTTTGGCTCCAGGATTGACTACTTGTCTTTTCCTCTTCGTACTTGCATCAGCATATACCAACGGATCATCATTGTCACTATCACTATCAGGATGCCTTGCTGTGTTCTTTCCAGGATCCATGTAATCCTCTCTAGCCAAGGCTCCAAACAACCTCCTGTAAGGTGGTCTCTCATTATCAGGCACACCTTTGTAACCTTTCATTCTCACCAAGGTTCTAATATTCATGTGATCCATAGCAAGTATCTGTGTTGGATCCTTCTTCAGATTTGGATACTTGTGATCAAAGATCATCATCAAGAATCTAGGATAAAGCATGAAATACTTCTTCTTCAAACCCTTCAGCATCTCCAGCATGTGATCCAATATCATCCCAGCAACATTAAATGGTTTGTTGAGAGTCAACGCGACCATCAATGAGCTCAAACTCTTCCTCATCACGTCATACCCTCCACTAACACATCCAAATACATGTATGATAACGTGAGCAAAATACTTGAACTGCACGCTCAGTTTCCCTTTATACATCGAACCATCAGTGATCGGTCCTTTGTATTTCATTCTTAGAAAACAGGCTTTCTGCTCAGTCCATGAAAGTTCTCTAGGATCCTCACTAACTTCAAACTTGATCTGGAGAGCTTCTCTGATGTCAGCTTCAGTAATAAACATCTCCATTCCTTGAATCTTACTTCTGATAACAGTCTGATTATCAAAGTAATCATACTTGGCGTTGTTGTAGAAATCCTCAACTATATCCTTGTAGATAATAGTTGGTGTAGCTAAGGCATAAACAACTCTGCATCTTTTCAGGAACTTGATTATCTCTGTAAATTCTACATTCTTCTCAACATCTCCCAAATACGCACAGCAGTTATGATTCTTCTCAAACGGCCATTTACTTCCGCTTGATGATTCCCCTTCCTGAACAGTTTCTGGAACAGGATCAGGAACAGCAGTCTCAACAGGAATTTCAACATTTTCTTGTTCTTCAGCCATCTGAAACATAAAATCAAAAATAAACGTCAAAACACGAAATCGTAAAAACTCAAAATTTTAGGTTTTTGAAATTCCACATTCGCCCAAAATAAACTGGTCGAATGTAGGTTAATGTGGTCGAATGTACAACAATCAGGTCGAATGTGGAATGCTTCTGAGTAGAAAAGCACATTCGTCCGTTTTTGAGTACCTTCGTCCATTACTGTTCCACCTTCGTCCACACGACGAACCGAAGGTGAAAAAGTTTTACCCCAAAATTTGAAAATTCTGCAAAACATGATATTAACCCTTAAGTTTGATTCAAATATTGTCTAATATGGCCGACTATCACTCGCAAACCATCAATTGTTCCTAAAATTCATTTTATATCAGTTTTTATAAAGAATTAGGGTTTTTCATATTCAATCGATCAATCACTGCTGAAATGATGTTAATAACCTAATTCCTTTAAACTTCTCCCCCTAAAACTGATATTGAATGAATGTGTATCAAAAACACTCATTAACAATCATTAGAAATCTAAGAACTCTAAAACCCTAGTCCGGTTAAGAAAATGAATGATTCCGGCTTCATTCCTTGGTCATTACCTGTAATTTTGATATGAAAATGATCAGAATAATATAGGGAACAAAACGCACAAGCAGGAGAATCAAAATCAACAAGGGTCTGGTACTGAGAAAAATTTTGAAAAAATATAAGTGAGGGTCGAATCTGCAAGTGACATTTATATAAGTTCTACCTTCGACCGTTTGGTGGGTCGAATGTGGGATTTTCCTACATTCGCCCACAAATGAATGTGCCGAATGTGAAATAGGCACCCGAATGTAAAAACCAAATACCCAACCCACATTCGCCCGTTAGGAGTAGCCCGAAGGTAGGAAAATTTTCTACATTCGTCCCAATTAAGGACGAATGTGAAATAGAAAATTTTAAAATTTTGCCAAATCACACATTCGAATTCCGTTCAACATTTTTCAATCCGATAAGCTTCCAAAACACAAATTTTCACCTTTAGAATGATACAAAGCCCCAATGGTGTTGTCAAATCTCAGAAATTGACTATCAAGCATCCCCGGTTATCAAAAATAAAGCAGAAATGCAAAAGTTTTGGATTTTTCTGAAATTTTATCAAAACACACCAAAAATCTTTTTGGATTTTGTATCTTTTTGACAATAAAAGTAAATTGCAACAAAATAAAATGCATCAAAGTAAATGAAAGCAGTAAACATTTTGGGAAATCCGGTCAGAGGATCATATCAGTTTTCTGAGAAATCTGATCACAGCGTTGATCTTTTTGTTTAATATTATCATTAGAAACAGTATGTGACACGGCAATTGCTGATGTTGTGGTCCACGTAAGCTCACATGCAGACAATTACGCAATGCTTTAAAATGATACGAGTTAGGTGTATTAGACTAACACGATGTGGTGCCCACACACACGACATACTCCCGTATCAAGTAATTGCACAAAGCTTCGTCGTAACGCGTGATTATGCCAGAGTTATCCGTCAAAGTTACAAAGTATATAGCACAGAGGTGTACAGGTCAGCAATTGAATGCAGCAGAGTAACATGTGCGTATACACTAGGTTGAGGCTGATATTAATCACTGATTTGCATCAGATGATCAATACGATGTAATAATGATCTATGATCAATTAAAACATAAAGTTCCTCAATTCGGTAACTTCTGGTTTTGGCAATTAAGCTCTTTTAGCAAATATTCTGATAAAACTAGGTCCGTAAATCAATACGACAAAAGTTTTATCAGAATATCCCGGATAACCATAACATAACGACCCGAAACCTCAGATTTTGGCAATCCTATCAAACGAAATTACGGTACTAAGACCATATGCCCATGAGATGTTCAGCCACGAACGCGTAGTTCGTTATGTTTGTATCACTAATGCACGCAATATTTAGTCTACGAAGTCTATCAGCATATCACACATAGTCAACACACGCCTCATTATACTATACAATTCTTTAGCCTGTGTCAGATCCCTACTGATGTACTATCATTTCCTCTGATTTACCAGGAAATCATTTTTGATTTTCTAATTTTTTTATGTCTTTTTGAATTTTATAATGTTTTTGGGTTTTCTGATAAAATGGCTCCCCCTAAAGTAAAGAACATATTTTTGGAATTTTAATTTTTCTGAAAAACAAAAACAAAAAAAAATTTTTGAAAGAAACAATCCACTCGAAAGCATCAACTTCTTTGAGGATTAAACAATCCCCTCGAAAGCATCAACTTCTTTGAGGATTACGATAGTAAAGAGAAATTCCCAATTAGCAAAGAGAAATTCCCAATTAGCAAAATATAAAAACTAAAAACTAAAAAGCGATAAACCGAGGTGCCGATTAGTCCTGTTTTTCCTTTATATTGTTTACTTTTAAAAGATATTCAAAGCGTGAACGATCAAAAGCTTTAGTAAACAAATCTGCACGTTGGTAGTCAGTATGTATTTTGATCATATCGATCAATTCCTTAGCGTAACAATCACGGATAAAATGATATTTGATCCGGATGTGTTTCGCTTTAGAATGATTTTCCGAATTTTTAGTTAATGCAATTGCGGCTTCGTTGTCACAGTAAATAGGAGTTTTAAGAAACTGCAAACCGTAATCCACCATTTGTTGTTGAATCCAGAGTACTTGCGAACAGCAACTCGAGGCTGCAATGTACTCGGCTTCACAGGTAGATTGTGCTACGGAAGTCTGTTTCTTGCATTGCCAGGTGATTAACCTGCTTCCGAAAAACTGGCAACCAGCTGTAGTAGATTTGCTATCTTTGTCACAGCCGCCCCAATCTGCATCACTAAAAGATATGAAATCAAAATTATCATCATTAGGGTACCAAAGTCCTTTTGAAGGACAACCCTTCAGATATCTAAGGATACGCTTGACCGCCGTCAGATGACTTTGTTTCGGCTTCGATTGATAACGAGCACAGAGACACGTTGCGTACATAATATCTGGTCGAGACGCCGTCAAATACATCAGAGATCCGATGATTGCTCTGTATGTAAAAGGATCCGTCAGCTCCCCCTTAGCGTCCACTCCAATCCCGTGATTGGGTTGAATCGGGGTATCCATCGGCTTTGAGTCCTCCATCTGGAACCGGCTCAAGATGTCGGAGACATATTTCGTCTGGTGAATGAAGATCCCGTCGGGTCTTTGGTCCACCTGCAAACCTAGGAAAAACTGCATCTCCCGCATTGCGCTCATTTCGAACTTTTCCTGCATGACAGTTTCGAACTCCCTGCATAAAAGCTCGTTAGTTGAACCAAATATTATATCATCAACGTATATCTGCACTAGAAGCAAATCATCTCCCGTCTTTTTCGTAAAGAGGGTGCAATCGACGAGGCCGCGCTTAAATCCTATGGTGATGAGGTATGTACTTAGCTCCTCGTACCACTGCCTCGGAGCCTGGTGCAAGCCATATAGAGCTTTGTTCAGCACGTAGACCTTATCCCGGTGGATTGGGTCTTCAAAGCCTGGTGGCTGCCCGACATACACCTCTTCCTTGACTTTCCCGTACAGAAATGCGCTTTTAACGTCCATTTGATAGACTTTGAATTTCTTATAAGAAGCAAACGCGAGGAACATCCGAATAGCTTCGATTCGTGCTACAGGTGCATAGATTTCGTTATAATCAATTCCTTCGATTTGATGGAAACCCTGTACGACCAATCTGGCTTTGTTACGAACAATAACCCCACGATCATCCTTCTTACACTTAAACACCCATTTGGTGCCAATCTTCTTCCTATCCGGCGGCAAATCCGTGAGCGTCCAAACTCCCAATTTCTGGAATTGTAATAACTCCTCCTGCATAGCTTCCACCCAGGCATCATCCTTCAAAGCGTCCTTGTATGTCCTTGGCTCTACCTGCGACACATAACACGCAAACGACCAATCATTTTGACTACCAGATTTTTGAATTTTGGCATATAAAGCTAAAGCACCAAAACTCTCTAGCGAATTAACGCTTTTAAGCTGTCCTCTGGTCATAACACTGCTTCCAGGATCACCGATAACTTGCTCCAGCGGGTGAATACGATGAATCCGAGATTCCGGATAATCAGGTACTTGCACTCCCGTCTGAACAGTCAAGTTCTCTACAGCATCCAGATCATGACCCGTATTTGATGATGAAGCCACATCTGAAGTTGGAGTTGGGTTCACTGGCGGTGCCTCTGGTTCTTCAGCTTGTTCAAGAATAGCTTCTTCAAATTGTTCATCTTCAGATTCTGAAGTGTCTAATGAAGTTGAAGCCTCTTTAAACACTTCTTCCTCTTGTATAGGAGCATTAGCATCATTAGAAGCTGGTAGGGGGTTCACAGTGATCGGACGCACCAACGGTGAAGTTGTTGCATTTTCACATTCGTAAAGTAATCGAATAACAGCTTCTTCAACCAAGCTATCTAGATTGAATGATTCAAAGAAATCTTTGTAATCAAACATCCAATCAGGACCCGTGCCTTGAATATTTTGAGTATATCGTTGAACTTCCACGTTAGCCCAGTCTTCCACACGACGAGTTCGCTTGTTGTATACCCGTTTGAGCGGGGTTGCATATCCAACAAAGTAACCCTCCTCGGCTTTAGGACTAAACTTCTCGCTTGGATTCAACATTGTGCATGGCGCCCCAAAAGGTTCTAGATACTCTAAGTTCGGCTTCCTTCGGTGTAACAGCTCATAAGATGTTTTACCAAACTTCTTCACTGTTAGAACCCGATTTAGTGTGTAATTTGCTGCATAAATCGCCTCATTCCAGAACATTACTGGAAGATTTGAATCAGCAAGCATTGTTCTAGCCGCTTCAATTAGAGTCCTATTCTTTCTTTCAGCAACACCGTTCTGTTGAGGGGTGTACGGAGCCGAATATTCATGATGTATCCCTTTGTTTTCACAAAGTTCATCCATCTTGGCATTTTTGAACTCCGTCCCATTGTCACTCCGAATTCTCTTTATCTTCACATTGTAGAGATTTTCCAATCGAGTGAACAGAACTTTTAGATTGATAAAAGTGTCGCTTTTATTCTGCAAACACATCACCCATGAAAATCTTGAGTAATCGTCAGTGACGACTAAACAATAAAGTTCTCCAAGATGACTTTTGCGCTTGACCGGTCCGAAAAGATCCATGTGCAATCGCTCAAGTGGCATCTCAACAGAGTTAACCTTTTTCACTTTGTGGGACTGTTTGTGTTGCTTCCCCTTTTTACAACTCACACACTTGTCATTCAGATGGAAATGTTTCACGTTTACTCCATCGACAAGTCCATTTCTCACAAGTTGATTCATTTTCCTCAGATGAATGTGCCCCATTCTTCGGTGCCACATTATCGATTCTTTCTCTGTCGCCTTGGACAAAAAGCATGTTATCTGCCCCTGTGATGTCATAGCCTTGGACATATCAAGAATGTATAGATTGTTGACGCGAGGTGCCTTCAACATTATCCACTCTTTAGGAATTGTAAAGCCCGGTTTCAGAATATAGCAGGATTTGTCATCAAAATGCACAGTAAATTGCTTATCACATATTTGACTGACACTCAACAGATTATAGTCTATCTGCTTCACATACGAAATCCGCTCGAAACTCACTATCCCATTGCTCACACTTCCTTCCATTGTGATATATCCTCCTTTATTTCCCGCGAAAGCTACATACCCTCCTTTGATGTTCTTCACATCGAACAGCAACGCAAGATCCCCTGTCATGTGGCCTGAAGCTCCACTATCAACAATCCAAAGACTGCTAATAGGGCCAGCTGAAGCTCCCTGCACACAAAAAGTAAATCAGTTAGTTCTTTCGGGGGACCCAAGCCTGAGTCTTGGGTCTTTGAACATCAGGTTTCAAAGTAACATTTTCACAAGCATTTTCAACAACTTTTTGATCATTCTTTTTCTGATTGTTCAAAACAGTTTCCTTTTTCTCATTAACTCTTGAAGTTGAGGCTCCTGGAGTACCATTGGGTGTCCAAGATTGTTCAGACCTTTTCAGGATACGAATCTGAGACTTTGGGTTCCCAGTCGGTTTCTGAACATGGTTAGCAAATGTAACTCTCTTGGTAACCTTATCTGATTTAACAGACTTAGGTCCAACATTTGATTTGACAATCGGTTTTGGTGGAACCTTTTGCCTATCAACTGTTGTGTTCACCACAGGCTTCCTCCATGATTGTTCCATAGCAATCCGATTCCTTCGATCATATTGCATTGGACGAGTGTTCCTCATTTGTTGAAAATTGTTTTGATGATAAAACGGTTGTGGTTGTTGAGGAACAACTCTCCTATGTGGTGGCACATAATGATCAATCGGTTTTCGCATGGAATTCCTCACTTCAACCTCGTGCCTCTTATGCCTTACATATGGGCACTGAGCAAGTAAATGCCCTCGTTCCCCACATTTAAAGCACGCACGGTATTCTTCAAAAACATTCGGAGCATTTGGTTGAGCAAATGATCTAACAGGGTATTGATCATTGTACTGTTGCTTCCTTAAACTCTCAGGGAGTGGTCCTTTTGAGTAAATAGGCTCATTAAAACCATTAGCTCTGTTTTTGGGTCGAACAAACTCTGTGACATGGACCTTTGGTTCTTGAGGAATATCCAAATAAAGTTTCTTTAATAAAGCTGGTGGAATCTCATTAGTTCTCTCATGTTTTGGGAACCAAATAGTGCTTTCTTGCCAAATTTTATCAATTTTAGCATAGTTAACATCTTTGATTGGAAAGTCCTCGTCAGAGATGATCTTATCGGATCCTTCCACCCGATAGAACACTTTGACAGGTTTGTCACATTGTTCGTTCTTAGCATTCTTTTCAAGATCTTTCTTAACCACATTAAGATCTTTCTTCACAACATTCTTTTCAGACTTCTTTTCACAATGAACATTTTTCATTGGAATCACAATCTGAGATGATGAAACTGGTTCATTTGTAATGATGTGATTTTCTTTTGGAATTTCACATGCATTAACATTCTGATTACAACAAGTGTCATCACTCTCTGAGTCTGAATCTACACTCTCAGCAGTAACACCCTCATCATTGATCCCCAAAATCGGTCTAACATCAGAATTTGGATCTCCAATACTAGAAGTATTAGATTCATTTTCCGTTGCTGAGTCAGATTTTACCGAACTCTCCGGTGTCACTTGGTGACAATTATGGTTTTCAAAGAGAACCGGAGATGGTACAGACCTATAATTGGTTGTTTTATCATCAATGATATGGTCTACCACATAAGCAATATGCTTATAGCTTTCCAGCTTTTTGTTTACTTTCTCAGCAAAGCATTTGATGGCGGCCATTTCCAACTTGGTGTTTTCAATTTCATTGATATAGTTGTTAATTGCTAATTGTTTTAAAGACAAAGTGTTTTTCAAGTCGGAAATGTCCTTTTTGTAGCCATCTAATACTTTGTTAAAAGCATTCAACTCTTTGCGAGTAGATTGACTGTTCATGATAGCACTATCACGTTGAACACAGAGTTGTTTAATCTCCTCAGTCAATCTATCACAAGTACCACAATATTTGTCACTTGTAACATCAGTGCTACATTCAGAACTTACAGGTTTTGGCGGATCAGTCATGGCCATTAATGCGAAATGAGCTTCCTTTCCTGCAAAGAATCTTGAATAATCAATCTTAGTGAAAGCATCATCTGCAATGCACGACTTCCTTGTCATCAGAAAATTCGCTTCTGCTAGCAACTGATCGATGTCTTCATCCAGAGAATTAACACTTGCTTCTGTATCCGATTCACTGTCTGAATCAGAATAAACCGATTCACACTCCTCAGGAACATCAGAAACAGTATCAATCACAACTCCAGAATTTGTTTCGTCAGTTTTAACTTCAACATCAACCTCAGCATTAACCTTAACAGGTTTAAATTCCACATCCATCTCAGCCTCAGACTCATCACTTTCAACCTCAGTTTCTACCTTCTCCTTCACCATCACTGAATCTTCAATATCAACCTGATATGCAACACAAGCCACATTGCCCCCAGTCGTGATTTCCTCAACACCTATCTGTATACTCGACCAGTCAAACCTCTCATCTTGTTGAGTAACCAATGCTTGATTGGTATTCTGTTGTTCATTTGGTGTAGTGATTGGTATGACTGTTCGGTTAGCATTGTTTGGTGTTTGGTTTTGTGTCTGGTTTGGTGTGTTTGGTTGTCTGTTTTGGTTGTTATTAAAGTTGTTTTGACGGTTGTTGTTTTGGTAAGAAACTTGGTTTTGGTTTTGTTGTTGACGGTTCTGATAGCTGGCATTGAATGGGTTTCTATTTCCTTGTTTTGGTGGCTGGGTGCATTCTCTTTTAAAGTGACCTTTCCCTCCACAGTTAAAACAAGTCACTTTCTCCTTATTGAACCCGTAGGTTGTATTAGGAGAAGTTCCCAAATCAGTTCTTCCTGTCTTCTCGATAAACTCTGTTGCTCTTCTCATTATGCTAGCAAAGGCCCATTGGATATCAATGAGTTCCATCTCCTCCTTGTCAATCTGTGCGTAGTCTTCATTGGTCAAGTTGTTATTCCCAATTTGACTAGCAACTAATCCATTGTAGGATGAGACCATTGCAGAGACTAATGCAATGTGTTGTTGAGCAACTTCAACTGTCACATTTCCAAGGTTAGATGTCTCCAAAACCACCGTTTGTTGATTAGGTTGGTTCATTGGTTGTTGTTGAGATTGGCTCGCAGTGTAAAAAGCTGCTTGTTGCTTTGGGGAGAATGGTGGAATGTATGAATAGTTGTATGGTTGTTGTGGTGGTGGTTGTGAAAAGGATGAAGTTTGTTGATGGTAATTCATGGTAGGTGATTCCAAAACATTGGATATACATGCAACATGTGGTGTAACCAGTCCTCCTGAGCTTGTACTAGCTGGAACTGAAGATCCTCCAAAGTATAAGTTTGGATTCTGAGGGATCTGTGCTCTTCTAGCTTTCCTCTTCTCTTCCAATTCTTTGTTTTCCAGCTTCTCAATGAACTCCTGAATAGACCAGTATTGATAAGCATCCTTCTCCTTCAGAACTTCCACATGCTGATCCCAGTTTGGTGGTAATGCATCTGCAAACTTGTCCACCTGCTTTGCCATAGGAATCTGTATACCATAGCTAGACAATTCAGATAACAAATGATTATCTGTATACCATAGCTAGACAATTCAGATAAAAAAAAAAAATTTGCATCGTTCTTTCAAAGTTTCATTTCCAATATAAGAAAAATTCTCAAACTCCTTTATAAGTTCTTCCGTCCTCAAACATCTAGTCTTCTCATTCCCATCATGCTTCCTTTTAAGCATTTCCCATAGTGCCTTAGATGTTGTGCAAGTCCCAAACTGATGCAAAAGATCATTTGTGATTGCCTGTGTCAATTGGGAAAACGCCTTCTTTTCCACAGCAAACTTCTTTTTCTCATCCTCAGCCATGCTCTCCAATGGCACTGGTTCACCTGTGTTCTCCAAAACTGGTGGTGTGTAACCTTTAGCAATCATGTTCCATGCTTCAGCACCTTCCACTCCCATGCCTTCCAGATGTATTTTGAACTTTTTCTGCCACTGATTGTATTCTTGAATCTCCATAAGCTTCGGTGGCCGAGTCCCGCTACCTGAAGACAAATCATTAATCAGTGTGGAAATAGCATTTGAGGTTTGAGTGTTTACCACTGCTGCTGCTACTCCCCAGTAGTCAGATTGTGGTGCTGGAGGTGCACTTTGAGTCATGTAGTTAACCGGCTGCGAAGACTGTGTGCTGGTCTTCTGTGCTGCTACCGTCCATGGGTCCATCACCTGCTGTTGTGGTTGTGTAGTTGCTGGTGTCGGAGTAGTCTGAAAATGCCACATAATCACGAACTTCGAGAAATTCAACACTTAGAAAATTTTCCAAAAACTAGCTCTAGGTTCGCCCAATAAGGTTCAGGTTCGCCCCTTTTGGTTTCAGGTTCGCCCAGAAATTCTCTCCCGAATGTAAAATCTCACCAGAAAGTAAAAACACACTAACACTTTCGACCACTCTTACTCAGGTTCGCCCATTTTCACTTTTGAAAAACGGTTACACTTTGAAAAACGGTTATTTTGATCTCTGATTTTCAAAAGTTTGTGAATTTGAATGATCTTGATCAGGTTTTGCTTCGGAGATGATTTGGAACAACTTTAAAACTTGGAATTTTGAATTTTAACCACAAAATCAACTCTAATTCTTTCAAAAACACTCAAAAACCATTTTTATGCAAAAACAGATGTGAATTGATGAAAATAATGTCCAAATCAGCTCTGAGTTTATCAATTTGTTGTTGTATGATCCTCTACGCTCTGATACCACTTTGTAGAGGAGAAATTTGACACGAAAACAGGATTATATGATCATACAAGTTACAAAACCAGGTGCGGAAACCCTAGCTTTGAACAAACTGATGTAAACTCAAATCAAAACACAATCAAAGTCATTTTCAATACTTTTCATAGATTAACTCTTTCAAAAACTTGATTACAATGTATATTCAGTTAATCTAACACACACACAAATTCTCTCAAACCTCTCTGGAACAACACCTGATAACACACACAACTTATGACTCGCTTAAACTTACAAAAACACAAAATCTATATATAGGACCTGCACGTTCGCCCAGTTTGACTGGTCGAATGTGAGGCATTTCCACATTCGCCCACTCTTAGTGGTCGAATGTGTCTTCAGTGTTAGTCCAGTTCCAGATTCGTCCACTGTCTTTCTACCTTCGCCCACATCTATTTCACCTTCGCCCAATCTTTATACATTCGCCCATCCAGCCTTCTCTAACACATGTTAACTATCTAATCATTAGTCGCAAAACGCATCTACAAATTGTTATTCTGTGGTTGCTCATTTGGTGTAGTGATGGGTATAACTGTTCTGTTTGTGTTATTTGGTGGTTGAGTTTGGTTCTGGTTGGTTGTGTTTGGTTGTCTATTTGGGTTGTTTTGTGAGGTGTTTTGACGGTTTTGGTAATTATTTTGGTTTTGATAGTTGTTGTTTTGAAAAGAAACTTGGTTTCGGTTTTGATATTGGCGGTTTTGGCAGTTTGAGTTGAATGGGTTTCGGTTACCTTGTTTAGCAGGCTGGGTACACTCTCTTCTGAAATGTCCTTTTCCACCACAATTAAAGCATGTGACTTTGTCCTTGTTAAAGCCATATGTGGTGTTTGGAGAAGTTCCCTAATCAGTTCTCCCGGTCTTTTCTATGAATTCAGTTGCTCGTCTCATAATGCTTGCGAAAGCCCACTGAATGTCTATGAGTTCCATCTCCTCATTATCGATTTGTGCAAAGTCTTCATTGGTTAAGTTGTTATTCCCAATTTGACTTGCAACCAAAATGTTATATGAAGCAACCATAGTTGAGACAAGTACAATATGTTGCTGAGCAACCTCCACAGTCACGTTATTCATATTGGATGTCTCCAATACTACCGGTTTCTGATTGGTTTGATTCATTTGAGTTATGTATGGTTGTTGTTGAGGTTGTTGTTGTGGTTGGTTTGCAGAATAGCATGCAGCTTGTTGCATTGGAGAAAATGGTGAAACAAATGAATTTGTGTATTGTTGTGGTGGTGGTGTGTATGATGGTTGTGAGTAAGATGAGGTTTGAGCTAGGTAGTTGATCGGTTGTTTGGGTGGTTCCATGACACTTGATACACATGCTATATGAGGAGCCACTGTTCCACCAACACTAGAATTACCCACAGTTGATGAAATACCATCATGATACAACTTCGGGTTTTGAGGAATCTGAGATCTTTTGGCTTTCCTCTTCTCCTCGAGTTCTTTGTTTTCTAGCTTCTGAATAAACTCGTTGATGGTCCAGTTCTTGTAAGCATCTTTTTCTTTAAGTACATCGATGTGTTGATCCCAGTAAGGTGGTAAAGCATCGGCAAATTTGTCCACGAAGTCAGACATAGGAATCTGATGAACAGCTCTGCAAGGGTCGAACGTGCAGAGAATCTGTGAGTATATTTGGGTGAAAGTGGGATTTTAGGTCGAACCAAGGAGATTTTGTGGTCGAAAGTGCATATTTTTGGTCGAACCTAGATTTTTGTTGTGTTGATTTTTCACCTTCGGGTCATAATTTCCACATTCGGGTGATCGGGGGTACAAAAACGGAAAATTGAGAGACGAAAGTGACTGTTTTTGGTCAAACGTGGAATTTATCACTTACTTTCTACATTTGGGTCACATTTAGGGGACGAAATTGAAGGAATTTTCACATTCGTACTCACATTTTCATTGACAAGGGCGAATGTAGAATTTAAGGTGTAAAAAAATGATAAATTACTTGACCATATCAAGAACTGATGAGCAAATAAGAGCTCAGATAGAAGTTGAACGACAACAATTACAAAGACAAAATTCTAAGGTTGACAATTTTTGGGGATTTCCAATGACACCGAAACCAACTGATGAAATTGTAGATGAAAGAATTTAGCTAAAACAGGATGTAACGATCATACAAGTCACAATTCTAGGTGCGGAAACCCTAGAACTGAACAAAATGATAATACGCAAATCAAAACACGTAAGACACCTTTTCAATCTCCATTTTATAGATTAATTTTATCAAAACTTGTTTACAATCAACACACACGTTAATCTAACCCTCACATAAATATTCACAATCTAGAGCAAAATCTGACCTCTCAACACACACCTTCAAAAACTATTCTAAACATGAAAATGACCAAAACATATATATAGGATCTGCAGGTTCGACCAGAATGATGGTGCGAATGTGGACAATGTCCACATTCGCCCACTACACTGGTACGAACCTGGACTTCTGATCTTCAGCATTCATCTTCGCCCGTACCATAACTACATTCGCCCAATCTCATACACATTCACCCATATTCTATCACCTTCGGCCACTTCAGAAAACACACTAACACATGTTAACATCTAATCCAATCACTAGTCGCAAAACGTGCATCTACAAACTCCCCCTCGACTATTGATTTGATTGTCTTCATTCTTCGTCCATGATCTTGTTCAGTATCTTGATTCTCAGTTGCTTTTTCTGGTCTTTCGTCATCTCAGGCTCAAGCTTGCGTTTCACCGGCTTAGGCACATCAGCCATCTTCACCATCTTACCCAACTTAGTATCCAAGTTGCTTCCGGATTTTATATCATATGCAAAGCAAACTCCAACAACTTGCTGATACTTCTTCGCCTGTTCTGCATCATTGGGATCACATTGTATCGGATTGTAGAATAGCATGATAATATCTTCAAACGTGCAATTGATTTGCCACATAGGATCAAACACATAGACATGCTTGTACTTATCCTTTGCATCTCTTAACACAATCACCGCCTCTGCCTTCCTCCAATCATAATACCAAAATATGAAGTCTGCACTGAAGTGTTGAGGTAAAGGCATCAATGGAATTTTCTTCATCACTTCAGGTGCTTTATATATCAAAGTAACCCTTTTCTTTCCTGTTCTCGGATCAACATCCCGATAAACCTTCCTTCTAGGGTACTGAGGCTTAAACATGCTCCATTTAGTTCTGCTTTCCCAAACCAACCGATCAGCAAACCAACCAATAGGCATATTATTAACAGAAGCTCCAGTCATAGGGAATCGGCAAATGTCTCTGACCGCCCAGTACGGTAGAGTTAATAAATCATGAAATCTGTAGAAATACAAGAATTCTGATTCCCATTTGACTGCTAAACATTTCAATCTTCCCAAATACTTCCACCCAAGAGCCCTGCCTTTGAACTTCTGGTTGTGGTATCTGTAAAATCCACCTTGAGCTTCAGGCTTTGGTCGTTTGTCATCAGTTTCTTCCAACTTCTGTAGTAATGTCTTCAAATCATCATTCTGATTTGAAGGTTTCTGCTTATCAACACCAAACACCTTTTCTACAAACTCTTCACTTCTCTTTTGTGCTTTCTTTTTAGCTAGTCTGTTTGGTATCTCAGTAAAGTTTGGGAAAACCTCATTCTCATCATTCTGCCTGAAATATTGTGGATATTCTTCGTGTGTAATATCCTCAATCTCAATTTCTTCCATCTCAGGTGTCTGCTTATCATCAGAATGATTTCCAATCTCCTTTTCAGGAAGATCTGGAATCATCTGATCCATCATAATCTCTTCTAATGATTTCCCTACTCGCTGTGCAATACCCTCCAAGATTTCTTTGGCAACAGCAGCAGGTACTTCACCTTCTTCCAAGTCTGGATCATTATATCCAAGTTCATACCTCATGTCTTCCGTTTGGAAGATTTCGGCAAACTTTCCTGTGAACTCAATGGTCCATTCTCTTCTTTCAAGCATATCTCTATACACTTTCTTCGCATCATCAGTCAACGATCTAACTTTCTCGTTCCAGAAGATACTTTCATCTGAGTCTACATTCTCACTACCTTTCTTTTTCTTGGAACTAGACTCTCCAGCATCTTTCTTTGACTTCCTCTTTTCAAAAGAAAACTTACTTGTATCGTCTCCTCCATCATCATCATCACTCTCATCACTCTCATTATCATCCTTACTACCTGATCCCTCCGCATCATCATCATCTTTATCATCTTTCTTGCTTTCTTCATCAGAACTCTCTTCCGATTCATCATCCTCCTCATCATCCTCTTTCTCTTCATCAGAAGGCTCGAAATCAACTTGCTCTTCTTCTCTTTCTTTATCCTCCTCACCTTCCTTCGGCTTAGGAGCTTCACCATATAGCTTGTCCAACAAATCACTCAGACGCTTGTTTTCAGTCTTAAGCTCTTTGTTGTCAGCCTTCACAATCTTAATCATTCTCCTATTTCTGTTGCACTTAACCTCAAGATCCTTATTTTCTTCTTCAAGTTGCTTAACTTTCTTTTCGATCTCATCTTGGTTAGTTTTGGATGCAACGACAATCTGTAGCATCTTCTCCTCATTCTTTTTGAACTTACTTATCTCAGCTTGTTGTGCTACAATCATCTTCATCATTTCATCCATCTTCTTGTTAACCTGTTTAATCACATCATCCGAAACAGTAACTTTGGAAGACTTGGATGTTTCAACTTCTTTAGCCTTCTCCTTTTGAGGATTCTTAAACATATCAAGCACATTTTCCAAAGCAGTCTCAAAATCAGCAACAGGTACTGCTTCAGCTTCTTTGCTTTTCTTTTGTTTCTTAGCAACTGGTGAAGATAGCTTAGATGATGTACCTGCTTCAGGTATCTTCTTGCCTTTAAGCAATTGAGCAGGTGTTCAAAGTAATGTTGTGATTTGTGTATTATCATTTTGTTCAGTTCTAGGGTTTCCGCACCTGGAATTGTGACTTGCATGATCAGATTTCCTGTCTATTGCTAAAATTCTTCAATTACAAAATTCGTTTCGGATCGTAATCAAGAAACGTGATCTCATGAATACCAACCGTAGGGTGCGAAATCCCCAACGATCGTGCAAAATGATTCAGATGTATTCGATAAAGATCGTGATGAAAACAGATAACGAAACGGATAACTCTGGCATAATCACAAGTTACTCTGCTGCATTCGTTTGCTGACCTGTACACCTCTGTGCTATATATCTTGTAAACTAAACGGATAACTCTGGCATAATTATGTGTTACGAGGAAGCTTTGTGCAATTTCTTGATACGGGAGTATGTCGTGTGCGTGGGAACCACAACGTAGTAGTATAATACACCTAAATCTTATCATTTTAAAGCATTGCATAACAGTCTGCATGTGAGCTTATGTGGATAGCAATATCAGCAGTTACCGGGTCACATACTGTTTCTATTGATAATATAAAAGTTTAGATCAATGTTGTAGTCAGATTTCTCAAATAACTGATATGATCCTCTTACCGGTTATCACAAAATGTTTACTGCTTTATTTACTTTGTGCATTTTAGTTTGTTTGTCAAAAAGATACAAAACTCAAAAAGATTTTAGGTGTGTTTTTGATATAAATTTCAGAATGACCAAAAGTTTTACATTTCTGCGTTATTTTTAGATAACCGACGGTGTTTGATGGTTATTTTCTGAGATTTGATGAAACCATCTGAGCTTTGTATCATTCTAAACTGAAATCATGTATGTTTGAAACTTAATGTGTTGAAAAATGTTTGAACGAGATTCGATTTCGTGATTTGGTAAAAATTTCAACATTTTCCAACTCACATTCGCCCCTTAATTGGGTCGAATGTGGAAAATTTTTCTCATTCGAACCTTATCTGTGGACGAAGGTGGGTGTCTAGTTAAACATTTCACTTTCGGGTCATCTTTTTCACTTTCGTGCCATTATTTTGGGACGAATGTGGAAATATCTCACATCCGTCCGTTACTAAAGGGCGAAAGTGGAGTTCTATAAATACCTCTTCACAGGTTCGAACCCTTACTCAAATATTTTTCAAAATTTTTCAAAGTGCCAAGATCTTGTTGCCCTGTTTCTTTTCATTCTAGAATCTTATTCCCTATACATTTCTCATCAGTTTGCATATACTTTTACAGGTAATGGACTGTTTTTGAAGTGTGATTTGGGGTTTTTAAATACGAACTCTAAATGATATCATCAGGACTTCTTTGGAATGTTTTATACCAATTCTTTGATAAGGATTCAATCCTTATTGGTTTTAGGGGGAGAGTATAAAAAGAATTAGGGTTAATTCATTGATTATGACTGTTAATTGATTGTTTGAAGGTTTCGAACCCTAATTTCTTTTGAAAACCAATAAGAATTGAATGAAAACAGATATTGATGTTTGATTAGTCTTAGTCGGTCATTTTAGGACATTATTGAATCAAAATCATAGTTTAAATCATATCAGAAAAGATTTTTTAAATTTTGGGGGTTTAACTGTCACGTTTGTCCAAATTAAAAAGGGCGAATGTGAAATAAAAAGGACGAATGTAATTTCATCATGGACGAAAGTAGATTTCTTGGGGCGAATGTGAATTTTATTTCACTTTCATACTGAGGATTGTACATTCCACCCAAATATTGTACATTCGAACCTCAATTTCCTACATTCGTACCTACTAAAATGGGCGAATGTGGAAATGATCAAAACTCTAAAATTTTCTAAGTGTGTCGTTTTTTTGTTTGTTTTGACGTATTTTTGTGTTTTTGCTTTACAGATGGCTGAACAACCTGAGAATGTGGAGAATATGATTATTCAAGATCCAGTGCCGGAAGCTGAAGAAGAAAATGTGCCGAAAGTTTGGTCATTTGAACCTCCGCACAACTGCTGTGCGTATGATGGTGATGACTCGAGCAGGTTTACATTTGAACAACGACAGACCAAAAAGGGTGATGCAGGTCAGTCGAGCTCGAAGAAGAAGTCACGTGAAAATGTAGAAGCTGATGATAGTATCTTTTGGAATGAGAAAGTTAGAGAGCTATCAGATGATGCTAAAAATGTTTATCGGGAGATGTTAGAAAAGAGAGAGTGGACAATAGAATTCACTGGAAAGTTTGCTGAAATCTTTCAGACAGAGGATATGAGATATGAATTAGAGTATAACTATCCTGATCTGGAAGACGGTGAGGTGTCTGCTGCTGTGGCAAAAGAGATTTTGGAAGGGATTGCACAGCGAGTGGGTAAGACACTAGAGGAAATAATGGCAGAGCAAATGATTCCAGACATTCCTGAAAAGGATGCTGGTAATCATTCTGATGATAAGCAAACACCAGAGATGGAGGAGATTGAGATTGAAGATATTACTCATGAAGAGTATCCTCAATACTTCAGGAAGAATGATGATGAAAGTGATAGTAGTGATGATGAAACAGGTGAACAGGAAGATGGAAGAAATGATGAAGATGATAGTTGCTCAACAATCTGAGATTGAGAAGTTTAAGAAAAATGAAGAAAAGATGTTACAGATTGTGGTTGCGTCAAAGACTAATCAAGATGGGCTTGAGAAGAAGTTAAAGCAACTAGAGGATGAGAAGAATGATATTAATGCAAAATGTAACAGAAATAGGTGTAGTTGAAAGATTTTAGCTAAAACAGGATGTAATGATCATACAAGTCACAAATCCAGGTGCGGAAACCCTAGATATGAACAAAATGATAATACTCAAATCAAAACATGTAAAACATCATTTTAAACACCTTTTCATAGATTAACTTTCTCAAAACTTGTTTACAATCACTTGACACGTTAATCTAAACCTTACATACACAATCACAATCTAGACCTGAACCTGACCTCTCAACACACACTTTCTAAAACTCTCTCTAACTTTAAAATAACCAAAATCTATTTATAGTGTCTGCAGGTTCGCCCCTTTTCATGGTGCGAATGTGGACTTTGTCCACATTCGCCCACTTACAAGGTACGAACCTGTACATCAGTTCTTCAGTCTTCACATTCGTCCAATCATAAGTCACATTCGCCCAGTCTCATTCACTTTTGCCCACATTCTTACACATTTGCCCAAACAGAATTCTTCACTAACACATGTTAAAAGCTAATCCAATCACTAGTCGCAATACGTGCATCTACAAACTCCCCCTCGACTATTGATTGGATTGTCTTCGTTCCTCGTCCATGATCTTGTTCAGAATATTGATTCTCAATTGCTTCTTCTGATCATTAGACATTTCAGGCTCCAACTTTCGTTTCACCGGCTTAGGCACATCGGCCATCTTCACCATCTTGCCCAGGTTAGTATCCAAGTTGCTTCCGGAGTTTATATCATAAGCAAAGCAAACTCCAACAACTTGTTGATACTTCTTAGGCTGTTCTGCATCATCGGAATCACAATGAATTGGATTGTAGAATAGCATGATGATATCTTCAAACGTGCAGTTAATCAACCACATAGGATCAAATACATAAACATGCTTGTATTTGTCCTTTCCATCTCTCAGCACAATCACAGCTTCTGCTTTCCTCCAATCATAGTACCAAAATATGAAATCAGCACTGAAGTGTTGAGGTAAAGGCATCAATGGAATCTTCTTCATCACTTCAGGTGCTTTATAAATCAAAGTCACCCGTTTCTTCCCTGTTCTCGGATCAATATCACGATGAACTTTCCTTCTAGGATACTGTGGCTTGAACATACTCCATTTAGTTCTACTTTCCCAAACCAAACGATCAGCAAACCAACCAATAGCAGTATTATTCACTGAAGCTCCAGTCATAGGGAATCGACAAATGTCTCTGACCGGCCAGTATGGTAGAGTTAAAAGATCATGAAATCTGTAGAAGTACAAGATTTCTGATTCCCATTTGACCGCCAAACATTTCAATCTCCCCAGATACTTCCAACCAAGCGCCCTGCCTTTGAACTTCTGGTTATGGTATCGGTAGAATCCACCTTGAGCTTCAGGCTTTGGTCGTTTTTCATCAGTCTCTTTCAACTTCTGTAATAAAGTCTTCAAATCATCATTCTGATTCGAAGGTTTCTGCTGATCTGTACCAAACACAGTTTCTACAAACTCCTCACTTCTCTTTTGCGTTTTCTTCTTAGCAAGTCTGTTTGGTATCTCTGTGAAGTTTGGGAAAACCACATTCTCATCACTCTGTCTGAAATATTGTGGATATTCCTCATGAGTAATATCCTCAATTTCAACCTCTTCCATCTCAGGCGTCTGTATATCATCAGAATGATTTCCAATCTCCTTTTCAGGAAGATCTGGAATCATTTGATCCATCATAATTTCCTCCAATGATTTCCCTACTCGCTGTGCAACACCTTCTAAAATCTCTTTAGCAACAGCAGCAGGTACTTCTCCTTCCTCCAAGTCTGGATCATTATACTCAAGTTCATATCTCATATCATCTGTTTGGAAAATTTCAGCAAACTTCCCTGAATTTCAGCAAACTTCCCTGTGAACCCAATGGTCCATTCTCTTCTTTCAAGCATATCTCTGTAAACTTTCTTCGCATCAACACTCAAAGATCTCACCTTCTCGTTCCAGAAAATGCTTTCATCTGAGTCTACATTCCCACTACCTTTCTTTTTCTTAGAACTTGACTCTCCAGCATCTTTCTTTGGTGTTCTCTTCTCAAAAGTAAACTTACTTGCATCATCTCCCCCATCATCATGATCACTCTCATCACTATCAGATCTTTACTACCTGATCCCTCCGCATCATCATCATCTTTGTCATTTTTCTTACCATCATCATCAGAACTTTCTTCAGAGTCATCATCCTCCTCATCATCCTCTTTATCCTTATCAGAAGGTTCATAATCAACTTGTTCTTCTTCTTTCTCTTTATCTTCCTCACCCTCCTTCAGCTTCGGGGCTTCTCCGTATAGCTTATCCAACAAATCACTTAGACGTTTATTTTCAGTCTTAAGTTCTTTGTTGTCAGCCTTAACAATCTTAATCATCCTCCGATTCCTGTTGCACTTAACCTCAAGATCCTTATTTTCTTCTTCAAGTTTCTTAACTTTCTGTTCGATCTCATCTTGGTTAGTTTTCGAGGCAACAACAATCTGTAGCATTTTCTCCTCATTCTTCTTGAATTTGCTAATCTCAGCTTGTTGTGCTACAATCATTTTCATCATCTCATCCATCTTTTTGTTAACCTGTTTCATCACGTCATCTGAAACAGTAACTTTTGAAGACTTGGATGTTTCAGCTTCTTTAGCCTTCTGCTTCTGAGGATTCTTAAACATATCCAACACATTATCCAAAGCAACATTGAAATCATCAACTGTTACAGCCTCAGTCTCTTTGCTTTTCTTTTGTTTCTTGGCTACTGGTGAAGATAGCTTAGATGATGTACCTGCATCAGGTATCTTCTTGCCCTTAAGCAATTGAGCAATCTCTTTTTCCCTCAGCTGTTTTGTACTCGACTTCTTTGCGATTTACTTATGTTTTGGCTTCTTCAGATTAACAACCACAGTCTCACCTTCTTCAAGCACATCAAGATTCACACTTAAACCTTCATCAACATTAGCAGTCTTCTTTTGCAAAACTTCTTCAACAGTTTGATTCAAAGATTCACACTCACCAACCATAGTGGCCTTGCGCTTGGTGGTCTTTACTCTTTCCTCATCCGAATCCCACTGCTCATCCACTTCTATCTCCTCCGAGTCAACCGAATCTTCATCAACTAGGCTCGTTCCTTTCTTTGCAGTCGTCTTCTTTCGAGCACCTTGTTGTTTAGAACTGCCTTGATCAATCTTTGCATTACCCTTCCCTTTGGCTCCAGCATTAATCACTTGTCTTTTCCTCTTAGTGTTTGCATCAGCATACACTAAAGGATCATCGTTATCCGAATCACTGTTGTCATGTCTTGCTTTGTTCTTACCAGGATCAATGTAACCCTGATTAGCCAAAGCCCCAAACAATCTCCTATGAGGTGTCTTCTCATCATCCGGCACACCTTTATACCCCTTCATTCTAACAAGCGTTCGAATGTTCATGTGATCTTGACCTAGAATCATAGTCGGGTCCTTCTTCAAATTAGGATACTTATGGTCAAAGATCATCATCAGAAATCTCGGATATAGCATAAACTGCTTCTTCTTCAATCCTTTCAGCATTTCAAGCATGTGGTCTAAGATCATACCAGATACATTAAATGGTTTGTTAAGTGTTAACGCAACCATCAATGAACTTAGACTCTTCCACATAACATCGTATCCACCACTTACACACCCAAATACATGAATAATTACATGTGCAAAATACTTGAACTGCACACTTAATTTTCCTTTATGCATCGAACCATCAGTAATAGGACCCTTATACTTCATCCTCAAAAAGCACGCCCTCTGCTCGGTCCATGAAAGCTCCCTAGGATCAGTACTCACTTCAAACTTGATCTGTAAAGCTTCCCTGATATCTGATTCAGTCAAGAACATCTCCATACCCTGAATCTTGCTACGAATAATGGTCTGATCTTTCCAGAAATCATATGTAGCATTCCTGTAGAAATCCTCCACTATATCTTTGTAGATTATGGCTGGTGTGGCTAGGGCATGTATGATTCTGCTTCGCCTTAAGAACTCCACAATACCAGAAAATTATGTATTCTTCACTACATCTCCCACATATGCACAGCAATTATGTGTTGGTTCAAATGGCCATCCTTGTGGAACGTTTTCAGCTTCTGGTATAGGATCTGGTACGATATTCTCCACTGGGGCTGCAATATTTTCAGGTTGCTCAGCCATCTACACATCTAAAGTCAGAAAATACGTCAAAATACAAAAACGACAAAAATTAAAAATTTTAAGGTTTTCACAGTTTCCACATTCGCCCAGTTTTTCATGGTCGAATGTGGATCCTTAGGTACGAAAGTAGTTATTTTGGTACGAATGTGGAGATATTCTGATTAAAGATCACATTCGCCCAAATACAGTTACATTCGCCCCAAATTTCTACATTCGCCCGTTCATTTATGGACGAATGTGAAACATAATAACCCCAAAATTTGAAAATTTGCCAAAGTTGTTATTAGACTCTGATTTTGATTTAAACATAACCTAATATGGCCGACTAACCTTCGTATATCATCAATTGTAAAAATGATTCAATTATTATCTGTTTTTAATAAGAATTAGGGTTTAGAATGTTCAATCAATCAATTAATCATATAAACATGTTAAAAACCTAATTCTTGATAGATTCTCCCCCTAAAACTGATGAGAATTGAATTTCTAACAAAAACACATAACAAATCAGTTCCAAAATGTCCAGAATAAGAACCCTGGGGTTCGTAACCCCCTACTCAAATTCTGAACTGTTTATCCATCCATTACGTGTAAAAATTGGTGCAAAAGGGTCAGGAAACAATAGGGAATAATATTCGAAGGCAAATAAAGTCAAGGAAACAAGGTCTCGTTAAGTTGAAAAATTTTGAAAAAATTCTGAATGGTTGGTCGAACCTGGTATCTGGCTTATATAGGTTCTACGTTCGTCCGTTTGTATTGGACGAATGTGGATTAAATCCACTTTCGCCCCAAGTTAATGGTACGAAGGTAGATTTTACACCCGAAGGTAAAAATGAATAATTAAAAACTCCACTTTCGCCCAGAACAAAACATACGAAGGTAAGATTTTTCCACATTCGACCCAATTAAGGGGCGAATGTGAAATGGAAAAATCTGAAAATTTTGCCAAATCACGAATTCGAATCCCGTTCAACATTTTTCAATCCGTTAAGTCTCAAAAACTCATAATTTCACTTTTAGAATGATACAAAGTCCAGATGGTTTCATCAAATCTCAAAAATCGACCATCAAATACCGTCGGTTATCTAAAATAAAGCAGAAATGCAAAAACTTTTGGTTTTTCTGAAATTTTTTATCAAAACACACCTAAAATCTTTTTGGATTTTGTATCTTTTTGACAATAAAAGTAAAATGCGTCAAAGTAAACAAAGCAGTAAACATTTTGTGATGTCCGGTAAGAGGATCATATCAGTTATTTGAGAAATCTGATCACAGCGTTGATCTTTTTGTGTAATATTATCATTAGAAACTGTATGTGACACGGCAATTGCGGATATTGTGATCCACCTAAGCTCACATGCAGACTATTACGCAATGCTTTAAAATGATACGAGTTAGGTGTATTAGACTAACACATTGTGGTTCCCACACACACGACATACTCCCGTATCAAGTAATTGCACAAAGCTTCGTCGTAACGCGTGATTATGCCAGAGTTATCCGTTAAAGTTACAAGTTATATAGCACAGAGGTGTACAGGTCAGCAAACGAATGCAGCAGAGTAACATGTGCATATATACCAGGTTGAGGCTGATATCAACTACTGATTTGCATCAGTAAGTCAATACGATGTAATTATGATCTTTGATCAATAAAAACACGAAGTTCCTCAATTCGATAACTGTCGGTTTAGGCATTTTAAGCTCTTTTGGCAAATATTCTGATGAAACTAGGTCCATAAATCAATACGACAAAAGTTTAATCAGAATATCCCGGATAACCATAACATAACGACCCGAAACCTCAGATTTTGGAAATCCTATCAAACGAAATTTCTGTACTAAGACCATATGCCCATGAGGTGTTCAGCCACGAACGCGTAGTTCGTTATGATTGTATCACTAATGCACGCAATTTTTAGTCTACGAAGCCTATCAGCACATCACACGTAATCAACACACGCCTCATATTTCTATACAAATCTTTAGCCTGTGTCAGATCCCCACTGATGTACTATCATTTCCTCTTTTTATCCTGGAAATCATTTTTGGTTTTTCTAATTTTTAGGTGTTTTTGAATTTTGCAATGTTTTTGGTTTTTCTGATAAAAAGATTCCCCCTAAAATATAAAACATATTTTTGGGTTTTTAATTTTTCTGAAAAACAATAAAAACTTGAAAGAAAATTTAAAACTAAAAAGCGATAAACCGAGGTGCTGATTAGTCCTGTTTTTCTTTTATGTTGTTAACTTTTAAAAGATATTCAAAGCGGGATCTGTCAAAAGCTTTAGTGAACAAATCTGCACGTTGATAGTCAGTATGGATTTTGACCATATCTATCAATTCTTTAGCGTAACAATCACGGATAAAATGATATTTGATCCGGATATGTTTCGCTTTAGAATGATTTCCCGTATCTTTAGTTAATGCGATTGCGGCTTCATTATCACAGTGAATAGGGGTTTTAAGAAACTGCAAACCGTAATCCACCATCTGCTGTTGGATCCAGAGCACTTGCGAACAGCAACTCGAGGCTGCAATGTACTCGGCTTCACAGGTAGACAGCGCGACCGAAGTCTGCTTCTTACATAGCCAGGTGACTAACCTGCTCCCTAAAAACTGGCATCCAGCTGTAGTGGATTTGCTATCCTTGTCACAGCCGCCCCAATCTGCATCACTAAAAGCGATAAAATCAAAATCATCATCATTAGGGCACCACAGTCCATTCGAGGGATAACCCTTCAGATATCTACGGATACGCTTGACCGCCGTCAGATGACTTTGTTTCGGCTTCGATTGATAGCGAGCACAGAGACACGTTGCGAACATAATATCTGGCCGAGATGCGGTAAGATACATCAGAGATCCGATAATTGCTCTGTATGTAAATGGGTCCGTCAGCTCCCCCTTAGCGTCCATTCCAATCTCGTGATTGGGTTGAATCGGGGTATCCATCGGCTTGGAATCCTCCATCTGGAACCGGCTCAAGACTTCAGATACGTATTTCGTCTGGTGAATGAAGATCCCCGTGGGTCTTTGGTCCACCTGCAAGCCTAGGAAAAACTGCATCTCCCCCATTGCGCTCATCTCAAACTTTTCCTGCATGACAGTTTCAAACTCCCTGCATAAAAGTTCGTTAGTTGAACCAAATATTATATCATCAACGTAAATCTGCACCAGAAGCAAATCATCCCCTGATTTCTTCGTGAATAGGGTGCAGTCGACGAGTCCGCGCTTAAATCCCTTTGCCATGAGGTATGTACTCAGCTCCTCGTACAACTGTCTCGGAGCCTGGTGCAAGCCATATAAAGCTTTGTTCACCACATAAACCTTATCCCGGTGGATAGGGTCCTCAAAGCCTGGTAGCTGCCCGACATAAACCTCTTCTTTGACTTTCCCGTACAGAAATGCACTCTTGACGTCCATTTGATATACCTTGAACTTCTTATACGAAGCAAACGCAAGAAACATCCGAATTGCCTCAATGCGTGCTACAGGCGCATAGATTTCGTTATAATCAATCCCTTCGATTTGATGGAAACCCTGTACGACCAATATGGCTTTGTTGCGAACTATAACACCACGATCATCCTTCTTGCACTTAAACCCCCATTTAGTGCCGATCTTCTTTCTTCCAGGCGGTAAATCAGTGAGCGTCCGAACCCCCAATTTCTGAAATTGTAATAACTCCTCCTGCATTGCTTCAACCCAGGCGTCCTCCAGCAAAGCATCCTTGTATGTCCTTGTCTCTACCTGCGATACATAACATGCAAACGACCAATCATTTTGACTACCAGATTTTTGTATTTTGGCATATAAAGCTAAAGCACCAAAACTCTCTGGAGAATTAACGCTTCGCAGCTGCCCTCTTGTCATCACACTGCTACCAGGATCACCGATAACTTGCTCCAGCGGGTGAATACGATAAATCCGAGATTCCGGATGTTCAGGTACAGTAACTCTCGTCTGAATAGTTAAGTTCTCTACAGCATCCAGATCATGACCCGTGTTAGACGAAGAAGCAGCATCTGGATTTGGGTTCACTGGTGGTGCCTCTGGTTCTGTTGCGTTTTCAAGAATAACTTCTTCAAATTCTCCATCATCTTCCGATTCTGAAGTATCTAAAGTTGTAGAAGCTTCTTGAAACACTTCTTCCTCCGGTACATGAACATTGGTATCATTAGAAGCTGGTGGGGGATTTACAGTGATCGGACGCACCAACGGTGAAGTCGCCGCGTTTTCGCACTCGTAAAGTAATCTCATAACAGCTTCTTCAACCAAGCTATCTAGATTGAATGATTCAAAGAAATCTTTGTAATCAAACATCCAATCAGAACCAATTCCTTGCACATTCTGAGTATACCGGTGAACTTCCACGTTAGCCCAATCCTCCACCTGACGAGTTCGCTTGTTGTATACCCGTTTGAGCGGGGTTGCATATCCAACAAAGTATCCCTCTTCAGCTTTAGGACTAAACTTCTCGCTTGGATTCAACATCGTGCATGGTGCCCCAAAAAGTTCTAGATACTCTAAGTTCGGCTTACGTCGGTGTAACAGTTCATAAGAAGTTTTACCAAACTTCTTCACCGTTAAAACCCGATTGAGTGTATAATTTGCTGCATAAATCGCCTCATTCCAGAACATTACTGGAAGATTCGAGTCTGCAAGCATTGTTCTAGCCGCTTCAATTAGAGTCCTGTTTTTGCGTTCAGCAACACCGTTCTGTTGTGGGGTGTACGGAGCCGAATATTCATGATGAATTCCTTTGTTTTCACAAAGTTCATCCATCTTGGCATTTTTGAACTCCGTCCCATTATCACTCCGAATTCTCTTGATCTTGAGATTGTAAAGATTCTCCAATCGAGTGAACAGAACTTTCAAGTTGTTAAAGGTGTCACTTTTATGCTGCAAACACATCACCCATGAGAATCTTGAATAGTCGTCTGTGACAACTAAACAGTAAAGCTCCCCAAGATGACTTTTGCGCTTGACAGGTCCGAATAGATCCATATGCAATCGCTCAAGTGGCATCTCAACAGAGTTAACTTTCTTCACTTTGTGGGACTGTCTGTGTTGCTTCCCTTTCTTACAGCTCACGCACTTGTCATTCAAATGGAAATGTTTCACATTTACTCCATCGACAAGTCCATTCTTCACAAGATGATTCATTTTCCTCAGATGAATGTGCCCCATTCTTCGGTGCCACATTATCGATTCCTTCTCGGTCGCCATTGATAGAAAACATGTTATTTGCCCCTGGGATGTCATTGCCTTGGACATATCAAGAATATAAAGGTTGTTGACGCGAGGTGCCTTCAACATTACCCACTCTTTTGGAATTTTAAAGCCCGGTTTGAGAATGTAGCAGGATTTGTCATCAAAATAAACAGTGAATTGTTTGTCACAGATTTGAATGACGCTCAACAGATTATAATCTATCTGCTTCACATATGAAATCCTTTCAAAGCTTACAATCCCATTACTCACACTCCCTTCCATAGTGATATATCCGCCTTTATTCCCAGCAAACACAACATATCCACCATTAATGTTCTTCACATCAAACAGTAACGCAAGATCCCCGGTCATGTGGCCTGAAGCTCCACTATCAACAATCCAAAGACTACTAATAGGGCCAGCTGAAGCTCCCTGCACACATCAAGTAAAACAATTAGTTCTTTCGGGGGACCCAAGCCTGAGTGGTCTTGGGTCTTTGAATATCATCGTTCAAAGAAACATTCACTTCAGCATTTTGTTTTGGATCGATCTTTTTGGGATCATTCAAAACATTTCCTTTTTCTCATTTGATTTTGAAATTGAGGCACCTGGAGAACCATTTGGTGTCCAAGATTGTTCAGATCTTTTCAAGATACGAATCTGAGATTTTGGGGTCTCAGTCGGTTTCTGAACATTGTTTGCAAAAGAAACTTTCTTGGTTACCTTCTCTGACTTAACAGATTTAGGTCCAACATTTGACTTGACAATAGGTTTTGGTGGAACCCTTTGCCTATCATTTGTTGTGTTCACCACTGGTTTTCTCCATGAATTTTCCATAGCAATCTGGTTTCTACGATCATACTGAAATGGACGATTGTTCCTCGTTTGATAAAAATTGTTTTGATTATAAAAGTGTTGATGTTGAGGAACAACACGTCTATGTGGTGGAACGTAATTATCAACCGGTTTCCTCATGGAATGCCTAACTTCAACTCCGTGCCTCTTATGCCTTACATACGGGCAGTGAGCAAGTAAATGCCCTCTCTCCTCGCATTTAAAGCATGCACGGTATTCCTCAAAAACATTAGGAGCATTCGGTTAAGCAAATGATCGAACAGGATATTGATCATTATACTGTTTGTTCCTCAAACTCTCAGGGAGTGGCCCTTTTGAGTAAGCAGGCTCATGAAAACCGTTTGCTTTGTTTTTGGGTTTAATGAACTCTGTGACATGAACCTTTGGTTCTTGAGGAACATCCAAATACAATTTCTTTAAAATTGCCGGTGGAATCTCATTTGTTCTCTCATGTTTTGGAAACCAAATAGTGCTTTCTTGCCAAATTTTATCAATTTTAGCATAGTTAGCAAACTTAATTGGATATTCCTCGTCAGAGATGATCTTATCGGATCCTTCCATCCGATAAAACACCTTGACAGGTTTGTCACATGGTTCATTCTTAATCTCTTTCTTAATTTCTTTCTTTTCAGACTTTTTCTCACGATGTGAGTTAGCCATCGGTTGCACATGCTGAGATAGTAATGATGTGATTTTCTTTTGGAATATCACATGCATTAGCACTTCGATAACTTCCAGAGTCATCATCCTCTGAGTCTGAATCAACATTTTCAGCTGTAAAACCTTCATCATTCAAACCTAAAATCGGCCTCACATCGGAATAAGGATCCCCAATACTCGAGGTATTAGATTCATTTTCCGATGATGAGTCTGATTTTACCGAGCTCTCCGGTGTCACTTGATGACAGTTGTGATTTTCAAAAAGCACCGGAGATGGCACAGACTTATAGTTAGTGGTTTGATCATCAATGATGTGGTCTACGACATAAGCAATGTGCTTATAACTCTCCAATTTCTTGTTGACTTTTTCAGCAAAACACTTAATGGTGGCCATTTCCAACTTTGTGTTCTCAATTTCATTAATATAGTTATTAATGGCTAGTTGTTTTAATGAAAGAGTGTTTTTAAGATCGGAAATGTCCTTTTTATATCCATCAAGTACTTTGTTGAAAGCCATCAATTCTTTGCGAGTAGATTGACAATTGATAATAGCACTATCACGTTGAACGCGAAGTTCTTTGTTTTCATCAGTCAATCTATCACAAGTTCCACAATATTTATCACTAGTAACATCAGTGCTAGATTCAGAACTTACCGGTTTAGGAGGATCTGTCATGGCCATCAACGCAAAATGAGCTTCCTTTCCAGCAAAAAACTTAGAATAATCAATTCTGGTGAAAGCATCATCAACAATGCACGACTTCCTCGTCTTTAGAAAATCTGCTTCTGCTAGCAACTGATCAATATCATCATCCAAAGATGTAACACTCGCCTCTGTGTCTGATTCACTGTCTGAATCTGAATAAACAGACTCACACTCCTCAGGAACATCAGAAACTGTGTCAATCACTACTCCAGAACTTGCTTCCTCAGCTTGAACTTCAATAGGTTTAGTCTCCACTTTCACCTCTTCTACAGATTCATCAACTTCACTCTCAGTTTCTTCATTCTTATCAACTATCACCGACTCCTCAGTATCAACCTGTCGGGCAACACAAGCCACATTGCCACCAGTTGTGATCTCCTCAACATCAATTTGCATTCCAGACCAGTCAAACCTTTCATCCTGCTGGATCACCAGAGCTTGATTCTGATTAGTATTCTGTAGCTGCTCATTTGGTGTAGTGATCGGTATAACTGTTCTGTTGGTGTTGTTTTGTGATTGGTTTTGATTCTGGTTTGTTGTGTTTGGTTGTCTGTTCTGGTTGTTGTTAGAGGTGTTTTGTCGGTTTTGGTAGTTGTTTTGGTTTTGATAGTTGTTGTTATTTTGGTAAGAAACTTGGTTTTGGTTTTGTTGTTGACGAATCTGGTAGTTTGAGTTGAAAGGGTTTCTATTACCTTGTTTCGGTGGCTGAGTGCATTCCCGTTTGAAGTGACCCTTACCTCCACAGTTAAATCATTGCACCTTCTCCTTGTTAAACCCGTAGGTTGTATTTGGAGAGGTTCCCGAATCAGTCCTACCAGTCTTTTCAATAAACTCAGTTGCCCTTCTCATTATACTAGCAAAGGCCCACTGAATATCAATCAGTTCCATCTCCTCTTTGTCTATCTGTGCATAGTCTTCATTGGTCAAGTTATTGTTCCCAATTTGACTTGCAACCAATCCATTATATGATGAAACCATTGCAGAGACTAATGCAATATGCTGCTGAGCAACTTCCACTGTCACATTTCCCAGATTGGAAGTCACCAAAACCACTGGTTGCTGATTGGATTGATTCACTTGGTTCGTGTATTGTGGCTGTTGAGGTGGTTGTTGTGCTTGGCTAGCAGTGTAGAATGCTGCTTGCTGCATTGGAGAGAATGGTGAAATGTAGGAATTAGTGTATTGTTGTGGTGGTGGAGGTGGTGTGTATGATGGTTGTGAGTAGGATGAGGTTTGTGCAATGTAGTTGATGGTTGGTTTTGGTGGTTCCATGACACTAGAAATACAAGCAATGTGAGGTGCCACTGTTCCTCCAGCACTCGAGTTTCCAACTGTTGCTGAAGTACCACCATAGTATAACTCTGGATTCTGAGGAATCTGAGATCTTTTAGCCTTCCTTTTCTCCTCGAGCTCTTTGTTCTCCAGTTTTTGCACAAACTCGTTGATAGTCCAGAATCTGTAAGCATCCTTCTCTTTGAGAACTTCAACATGCTGATCCCAATATGGTGGTAAAGCATCTGCAAACTTATCCACCAGATCTGTCATTGGAATCTGTATACCATAACTAGACAATTCAATTAGTAAATGACAATATCTAGGAGTTAATTCTTTTAGTGTCTCATTTCCAACATAAGTGAAATTCTCAAACTCTTTTCTCAACTCCTCCATCTTCAGCCTTCTCGTCTTTTCATTCCCATCATGACGATTCTTGAGCACATCCGATAACTGCTTCGACGTCGTGCACGTTCCAAACTGATGTAGTAAGTCGTTTGTGATCGCCTGAGTCAACTGGGAGTATGCTTTCTTCTCCACAGCAAATTTCTTTTTCTCCTCGTCTGACATGCTCTCCAATGGAACTGGTTCACCGGTGTTCTCCAGAACTGGTGCAGTATAACCTTTAGCTATCATTTGCCATGCCTCTGCACCCTCCATTCCCATGCCTTCCAGATGGATCATGAATTTCTTCTGCCACTGGTTATACTCCTGCATCTCCATAAGCTTGGGTGGATGATTCCCGCTACCTGAGGATAAGTCATTTATTAGGGTAGAAATGGCATTGGTATTTTGAGTATTTACCACCGCAGCTGCTACTCCCCAGTAGTCTGTCACAGGTTGTGGTGGAGGTGCAACACTCTGAGGCATCAAGCTAGTCATCGCTATGTAATTGATCGGTTGCGAAGACTGTGTGCTCGTCTTCTGGGCTGCCACTATCCATGGGTCCATCGTCACTTGCTGTTGTTGTTGTGTCATTGCTGGTCTCGATGTAGTCGGAAAATTCCACATGATGTTCACGAACTTCGAAAATCACAAAACTTAGAAAATTTTCCAAACACAAATCTACTTTCGCCCTCCTGAATATACTTTCGTCCAAAAGCAATCTACGTTCGTCCAAAAGTCCCACTTTCGTCCAAACAATGTCACCCGAATGTAAAACAGGAACCATCAAGTAAAATATGTCTTGACCCTTTCCACGTTCGCCCAAAATAAGCTACGTTCGCCCACTCTATTTCCACCTTCGCCCGCGCGATCAATCGAATGTGGAAATAAACACCCGAATGTGGAAAATATCAACACAACTCTTTAGATTCGTCCTGAATAAAGCTACGTTCGACCAAAAATCACTCAGGTTCGCCCAAGCAAGGTCAGGTTCGCCCAACACAGTCTAGATTCGCCCATTTTCATTTTGAAAAACGGTTACACTTTGAAAAACGGTTATTTTGATCTCTGATTTTCAAAAGTTTATGGATTTGGATGATCTTTATCAGGTTTTGATTCGGAATTGATTTGGAACAACTTTAATTCTTGGAAAACTTGATTTTATCCACAAATTCAACTCGAAATCATTCAAAAACACTCAAAAACCATTTTCAATCAAAAACAGATGAATATTGATCAAAATTAAGTCCAAATCAGCTCTGATATTATCAATTTTGTTGTTGTATGATCCGTATGGCTCTGATACCACTTTGTAGTTGAAAGATTTTAGCTAAAACAGGATGTAATGATCATACAAGTCACAAATCCAGGTGCGGAAACCATAGATATGAACAAAATGATAATACTCAAATCAAAACACGTAAAACATCATTTTAAACACCTTTTCATAGATTAACTTTCTCAAAACTTGTTTACAATCACTTGACACGTTAATCTAAACCTTACATACACAATCACAATCTAGACCTGAACCTGACCTCTCAACACACACTTTCTAAAACTCTCTCTAAGTTGAAAATAACCAAAATCTATTTATAGTGTCTGCAGGTTCGCCCCTTTTCATGGTGCGAATGTGGACTTTGTCCACATTCGCCCACTTACAAGGTACGAACCTGTACATCAGTTCTTCAGTCTTCACATTCGTCCAATCTTAAGTCACATTCGCCCAGTCTCATTCACTTTCGCCCACATTCTTACACATTCGCCCAAACAGAATTCTTCACTAACACATGTTAAAAGCTAATCCAATCACTAGTCGCAATACGTGCATCTACAATAGGAGGATGATTAAGGCTGTGAACATAGAAAACAAAGAATTGAAGAAAGAGAATAAGAGAATGAGTGATCTACTTGACAAATTATACGGTGAAGCTCCCAAACTGAAAGATGGAGAAGAGGAGGAGGAGCTAGTAGATTACGAGGAATCTGATAAAGAAGAGGAAGAAGAGGATGAATCAGAGGATGGTTCTGACGATGAAACTGATAAGGATGATAAAGATGAAGATGCTGAGGGTGGATCGGGTAGTAAAAATGATGTTTGAAAAGGTAATCCGTGTGTTGTGATTTGTGTATTATCATTTTGTTCAGTTCTAGGGTTTCCGCACCTGGAATTGTGACTTGTATAATCAGATTTCCTGTCTATTGCTAAAATTCTTCAATTACAAAGTGGTATCAGAGCATAGGCTCGATTTCACGATTGCAAATTGATTTGAATTGGTGAAAACAGATTTGAATTCAGTTGTAAAGATCAAAACCCTAGAAATTTTGAAGTTGTTCATAAAAACATGGTTTTTGATTAAATTGGAGTTGAATTCGGTGTTGATTTCAAAAATTCTTTCATAAAAACTTGTCTAAAATCGATTCCGCGCAAAACCTATCCAAAATCATTACATTTAGTGAAAATTTTGTCAAAAATTGTTCATATTCGTGTTCTTGAGGTTGAAAATGATGAACAGCTCTGCAAGGGTCGAACGTGCAGAGAATCTGTGAGTATATTTGGGCGAAAGTGGGATTTTAGGTCGAGCCAAGGAGATTTTGTGGTCGAAAGTGCATATTTTTGGTCGAATCTAAATTTTTGTTGTGTTGATTTTTCACCTTCGGGTCATAATTTCCAGATTCGGGTGATCGGGGGTACGAAAGTGGAAAATTGAGGGACGAAAATGACTGTTTTTGGTCGAACGTGGAATTTATCACTTACTTTCTACATTCGGGTCACATTTAGGGGACGAAAGTGAAGGAATTTTCACATTCGTACTCACATTCATTGACAAGGGCGAACGTAGAATTTAAGGTGTAAAAAAATGATAAATTACTTGACCATATCAAGAACTGATGAGCAAATAAGTGCTCAGATAGAAGCTGAACGACAACAATTAAAAAGACAAAATTCTAAGGTTGACAATTTTTGGGGATTTCCAATGACACCAAAACCAACTGATGAAATGGTACATGTTGACAAGTGTGTTAATAGAGAAGGTGTTCAAAGTAATGTTGTGTGTTTAGTCGAACAAATTGTAGATGCACGTTTTGCGACTAGTGATTGGATGTTAACATATGTTAAGTTTTGCTGAAGGGTTGAAGGTGAAACAGAAGTGCGCGAAGGTGAGCTAAAGGGGGCGAATGTAGAAGACAAATGGGCGAAGGTGAAATGGAACTTAACTGTAGAAACACATTCGTACCTTCATGTGGGCGAATGTGGATGAATCCACATTCGACCAGTGTAAAGGGGCGAATGTGTAGCTAGTATATATAGATGTTGTGTTTTTGCAATGTAGAGAGAGGTTTCAGTTGTGTGTGTGTGTTTGAGTTAGGTTCCAGGTTAGTTTGTGAAAGTCTGTAACTGATCTAGATTAACCTAAGAGTCATTGTAATTGAATATTTGAAAAGGTTTATCTATGAAAAAGCATTGAAAATGATATTGATTGTGTTTTGATTTGAGTTTTATCTGTTTGTTCAAAGCTAGGGTTTCCGCACCTGGTTTTGTGACTTGTATGATCAATTAATCCTGTTTTAGTCAAAATCTTTCGCTCACAAAGTGGTATCAGAGCATAGAGGATCATACAACAACAAATTTGATAAACTCAGAGCTGATTTGGACCTATTTTTGATCAAAATACATCTGTTTTTGAATGAAAATGGTTTTTGAGTGTTTTTGATTGATTTGAAGTTGATTTTGTGGATAAAATTCAAAATTCCAAGAATTAAAGTTGTTCCAAATCAATTCCGAATCAAAACCTGATTAAGATCATTCAAATCCACAAACTTTTGAAAATCAGAGATCAAAATAACCGTTTTTCAAAGTGTAACCGTTTTTCAAACCTGAAATGGGCGAACGTGGAACATAGTGGTCGAATCTGAGTGTTTTTGGGCGAACCTGAGACATTTTTGGTCGAACCTAGTGTCTTTTTGGGCGAACCTGGAGTTTGTTGATTGAATTTTTCACTTTCGGGTCACATTTTTCACATCAGAGTGATCGGGCGGGCGAACCTGAAATCAAAATGGGCGAACCTAGATTTTTACTGGGCGAAAGTGAAAAGTGTTAGTGTGTTTACATTCTGGTGAGATTTTACCTTCAGTTGGTTACTATTTGGGCGAACCTGCATCAGAAAGGGACGAAAGTGAGTATAAACGGGTGAACCTAGGACTTAGTTTTGGAAAATTTTCTAAGTGTTGAATTTTTCGAAGTTCGTGATCATGTGGAATTTTCCGACTACACCGAGACCAGCAACGACACAATCACAACAGCAAGTGATGGACCCATGGACGGTGGCAGCACAAAAGACGAGCACACAGTCTTCGCAACCGATTAACTACATGGCGATGACTAGCTCGATGCCTCAAAGCGTAGCACCTCCAGCACCACAACCTGACTACTGGGGAGTAGCAGCAGCGGTGGTAAACACTCAAACTACAAATGCTATTTCCACACTGATAAATGATTTGTCTTCAGGTAGCGGGAACCGGCCACCGAAGCTCATGGAGATACAAGAGTACAATCAGTGGCAGAACAAGTTCAAGATTCACTTGGAAGGCATGGGAGTGGAAGGAGCAGAGGCATGGAGTATGATTGCTAGAGGTTACACAGCACCAGTTTTGGAGAATACAGGTGAACCAGTTCCATTGGAGAGTATGTCTGAAGAGGAGAAAAAGAAGTTTGCGGTGGAGAAGAAGGCTTTTTCCCAATTGACTCAGGCAATCACAAATGATCTTTTGCATCAATTTGGGACTTGCACCACGTCTAAGCAATTGTGGGATGTTCTTAAGAGGAGGAATGATGGGAATGAGAAGACTAGAAGTCTAAGGATGGATGAATTAAGAAAGGAGTTTGAGAATTTTTCTTATATTGGAAATGAAACTTTAAAAGAATTAACTCCTAGATATAGTCATTTGCTAACTGAATTGTCAAGTTATGGTATACAGATTCCTATGAAGAATTTGGTGGATAAGTTTGCAGATGCTCTACCACCTTACTGGGATCAGCATGTGGAAGTTCTCAGGGAGAAGGATGCATACCAATACTGGACTATTCAAGAGTTTATTCAGAAGCTGGAAAACAAAGAAATGGATGAAAAGAGGAAAGCTAGAAGATCACAGATTCCTCAGAATCCTAGCTTATACTTTGGAGGCACTCCAGTTTCAGTGAGTAATTCAAGTTCAGGAGTTGTTGCACCACATGTTGCTTGCATTTCCAATGTTATGGAATCACCAAAACCTACCATCAACTACATGGCACAAACTTCATCCTACTCACAACCATCATACTCACAACCACCACCACAACAACAATACAACAATTCATACATTCCACCATTTTCCCCAATGCAACAAGCAGCTTTCTATACTGCTAGTCAATCTCAACAACCAATGAACCAAGTTACTCAACCTAATCAACAACCAGTGGTTTTGGAGACTTCTAACTTGGGAAATGTGACGGTTGAAGTTGCTCAGCAACACATTGCACTAGTCTCTGCAATGGTTTCATCTTATAATGGCTTGGTTGCTAGTCAAATTGGAAACAACAACTTAACCAATGAAGACTATGCACAGATTGACAAGGAAGAGATGGAACTGATTGATATCCAATGGGCTTTTGCAAGCATTATGAGAAGAGCAACAGAATTTATCGAGAAGACGGGTAGAACGGATTTGGGAACTTCTCCTAACACAACCTACGGGTTCAACAAGGAGAAAGTTACTTGTTTTAACTGTGGAGGTAAAGGTCACTTTAAACGAGAATGCACCCAGCCACCAAAACAAGGTAATAGGAACCCATTCAATGCAAGTTACCAGAATCGTCAACAACAAAACCAAAACCAAGTTTCTTACCAAAACAACAACAACTACCAAAACCGTCAAAACAACTCTAACAACAACCAGAACAGACAACCAAACACACCAAACCAGACTCAAAACCAAGCACCTAATAACACTAACCGAATAGTCATACCAATCACTACACCAAATGATACACAACAGAATAACAATCAGAATCAAGCATTGGTGACTCAACAAGATGAGAGGTTTGATTGGTCAGCAATGCAAATAGGTGTTGAGGAAATTACTACTGGTGGCAATGTGGCATGTGTTGCTTGCAAGGTTGATATTGAAGAGTCGGTGACGGTGGATGAAAAGAAAGAAATTGAGGTTGAACTTGATGTGTCTGAAGCAGAAATGGATGTGGAGACTGAACCTGTTGAGGTTAAAGCTGAGGATGCTAACTCTGGAGTGGTGATTGACACTGTTTCTGATGTTCCTGAGGAGTGTGAATCGGTTTACTCAGATTCAGACAGTGAATCTGATACAGAAGCAAGTGTTACATCTTTGGATGATGATATTGATCAGTTGCTAGCAGAAGCAGATTTTCTGAAGACAAGGAAGTCGTGCATTGCTGATGATGCTTTGACCAAGATTGACTATTCCAAGTTTTTCGCAGGAAAGGAAGCTCATTTCGCATTGATGGCCATGACTGATCCGCCAAAACCTGTAAGTTCTGAGTGTAGCACTGATATTAAAAGTGATAAATATTGTGGTACATGTGATAGATTGACTGAAGAGAACAAACAACTCCGTGTTCAACGTGATAGTGCTATCATGAACAGTCAATCTAATCGCAAAGAGTTGAATGCTTTCAACAAGGTATTAGATGGCTATAAAAAGGACATTTCCGACTTGAAAAACACTTTATCATTAAAACAATTGGCAATTAAGAACTACATAAATGAAATTGAAAATACCAAGTTGGAAATGGCCGCCATCAAATGCTTTGCTGAGAAAGTAAACAAAAAGTTGGAAAGCTATAAGCACATTGCTTATGTGGTAGACCACATCATTGATAATCAAACCACTAATTACAAGTCTGTGCCATCTCCGGTGCTTTTTGAAACCATAACTGTCATCAAGTGACACCGGAGAGCTCGGTAAAATCAGACTCATCATCAGAAAATGAATCTAATACCTCGAGTATTGGTGATCCACATTCCGATGTGAGACCGATTTTAGGTTTGAATGATGAGGGTGTTACTGCTGAGAGTGTGGATTCAGACTCTGAGAGTGATGATACTGGTTGTGTTCAAACTGTTAATGTATGTGAAATTCCAAAAGAAAATCACATCATTACCAATGAACCAATTTCACCATCTCAACTTGTGCATCCGATGGCAAATGTTCATCGTGAGAAAAAGTCTGAAAAGAATGTTGTTAAGAAAGATCTTGAGAAGAATGTGGTTAAGAAAGATCTTGAAAAGAATGAATTGTGTGACAAACCTGTCAAGGTGTTTTATCGGATGGAAGGATCCGATAAGATCATCTCTGATGAGGAATTTCCAATCAAAAATGCTAACTATGCTAAAATTGATAAAATCTGGCAAGAAAGCACTATTTGGTTCGCAAAACATGAAAGAACAAATGAGATTCCACCAGCAATTTTAAAGAAATTGTATTTGGATGTTCCTCAAGAACCAAAGGTCCATGTCACAGAGTTCATTAGACCCAAAAACAGAGCTAATGGTTTTCATGAGCCTGCTTACTCTAAAGGGCCACTCCCTGAGAGTTTGAGAAATCAACAGTATAATGATCAATATCCTGTTAGATCATTTGCTCAACCAAATGCTCCAAATGTTTTTGAAGAGTACCGTGCATGCTTTAAATGTGGAGAACGAGGGCATTTACTTGCTCAGTGTCCATATGTAAGGCATAAAAGGCACGAAGTTGAAGTGAGGAATTCCATGAGGAAACCGATTGATCATTATGTTCCACCACATAGACGAGTTGTTCCTCAACAACAACAGTTTTACAATCAAAACAATTTTCATCAAATGAGGAACAATCGTCCAATTCAATATGATCGCAGAAATCGGATTGCTATGGAACAATCATGGAGGAAGCCAGTGGTGAACACAACAAATGATAGACAAAAGGTTCCACTAAAACCAATTGTCAAGTCAAATGTTGGACCTAAGTCTGTTAAATCAGATAAGGTAACCAAGAAAGTTTCATTTGCAAACAATGTTCAGAAACCAACTGAGAACCCAAAGTCTCAGATTCGTATCTTGAAACGAACTGAACAATCTTGGACACCCAATGGTACTCCAGGAGCCTCTACTTCAAAGGTCAATGAGAAAAAGGAAACTGTTTTGAACAATCAGAAAAAGATTGATCAAAAAGTTGGTGAAAATGTTTCTGAAAATGATTCTATGAAAAATGATATTCCAAGACCCAAGACTCAGGCTTGGGTCCCCCGAAAGAACTAAATGATTTACTTTTTGTGTGCAGGGAGCTTCAGTTGGCCCTATTAGCAGTCTTTGGATTGTTGATAGTGGAGCTTCAGGCCACATGACAGGGGATCTTGCGTTGTTGTTCGACGTAAAGAACATCAATGGTGGGTATGTCGCATTCGCTGGAAATAAAGGTGGATATATTACGATGGAGGGGAGCGTGAGTAATGGGATAGTGAGCTTCGAGAGAATATCATATGTGAAGCAGATTGATTATAATCTGTTGAGTGTCAGTCAAATTTGTGATAAACAATTCACTACGCATTTTGATGACAAATCCTGCTATATTCTCAAACCGGGCTTCAAAATTCCTAAGGAGTGGATAATGTTGAAGGCACCTCGCGTCAACAATCTCTATATTCTTGATATGTCCAAGGCGATGACATCACAAAGGCAAATAACATGTTTTCTATCCAAGGCGACCGAGAAAGAATCGATAATGTGGCATCGAAGAATGGGGCACATTCATCTGAGAAAAATGAACCAACTTGTGAGAAATGGACTTGTCGATGGAGTAAACGTGAAACATTTCCATCTGAATGACAAGTGTGTGAGTTGTAAGAAGGGGAAGCAACACAAACAGTCCCACAAAGTGAAGAAAGTTAACTCTGTAGAGATGCCACTTGAGCGATTGCACATGGATCTATTCGGACCGGTCAAGCGCAAAAGTCATCTTGGGGAGCTTTATTGTTTAGTTGTTACTGACGACTACTCAAGATTTTCATGGGTGATGTGTTTGCAAAACAAAAGTGACACCTTTGATAACCTGAAAGTTCTGTTCACTCGATTGGAGAATCTCTACAATGTGAAAATAAAGAGAATTCGGAGTGACAATGGGACGGAGTTCAAAAACGCCAAGATGGATGAACTTTGTGAAAGCAAAGGAATTCATCATGAATATTCGGCTCCGTACACCCCAAAACAGAACGGTGTTGCTGAACGAAAGAATAGGACTCTAATTGAAGCGGCTAGAACAATGCTCGCTGATTCAAATCTTTCGGTAGTGAAGAAGTTTGGTAAAACATCTTATGAGTTGTTACACCGACGAAAGCCGAACTTAGAGTATCTAGAACCTTTTGGGGCGCCATGCACGATGTTGAATCCAAGCGAAAAGTTTAGTCCTAAAGCTGAGGAGGGATACTTTGTTGGATATGCAACCCCGCTCAAACGGGTATACAACAAACGAACTCGTCGAGTGGAGGATTGGGCTAACGTGGAAGTTCAACGATATACTCAAAATTTGCAAGGCACGGGTCCTGATTGGATGTTTGATTACAAAGATTTCTTTGAATCATTCAATCTAGATAGCTTGGTTGAAGAAGCTGTTATCAGATTACTTTACGAGTGTGAAAATGCAACTACTTCACCGTTGGTGCGTCCGATCACCGTGAACCCCCTACCAGCTTCTAATGATACCAATTCTCCTATACAAGAAGAAGAAGTGTTTCAGGAGGCTTCAACTTCATTAGACTCTTCAGAATCTGAAGATGAACAATTTGAAGAAGTCATTCTTGAACATGCAGAAGAACCAGAGGCACCGCCAGTGAACCCAACCCCAACTCCAGATGTTGCTTCATCATCTAACACGGGTCATGATCTGGATGCTGTAGAGAACTTGACTGTTCAGACGGGAGTTACTGTACCTGAATATCCGGAATCTCGGATTCATCGTATTCACCCGCTGGAGCAAGTTATCGGTGATCCTGGAAGCAGTGTTATGACCAGAGGGCAGCTAAGAAGTGTTAACTCGCCAGAGTGTTTTGGTGCTTTAGCGTTATATGCCAAAATTCAACAATCTGGTAGTCAAAATGATTGGTCGTTTGCGTGTTATGTGTCGCAGGTAGAGCCAAGGACATACAAGGACGCTTTGAAGGAAGATGCCTGGGTTGAAGCTATGCAGGAGGAGTTATTACAATTCCAGAAATTGGGAGTTTGGACGCTCACGGATTTGCCACCTGGAAGAAAGAAGATCGGCACTAAATGGGTGTTTAAGTGCAAGAAGGATGATCGTGGGGTTATTGTTCGTAACAAAGCCAGATAGGTCGTGCAGGGTTTCCATCAAATCGAAGGGATTGATTATAACGAAATCTATGCACCGGTAGCACGAATTGAAGCTATTCGGATGTTCCTTGCGTTTGCTTCATACAAGAAATTCAAAGTGTATCAAATGGACGTTAAGAGCGCATTTCTATACGGGAAAGTCAAGGAAGAGGTTTATGTCGGGCAGCCACCAGGCTTTGAGGACCCAATCCACCGGGATAAGGTCTACGTGTTGAACAAAGCTCTATATGGCTTGCACCAGGCTCCGAGACAGTGGTACGAGGAGCTAAGTACATACCTCATTTCCAAAGGATTTAAGCGCGGCCTCGTCGACTGCACCCTCTTCACGAAGAAGACTGGGGATGATTTGCTTCTAGTGCAGATTTACGTTGATGATATAATATTTGGTTCAACTAACGAGCTTTTATGCAGGGAGTTCGAAACTGTCATGCAGGAAAAGTTCGAAATGAGCGCAATGGGGGAGATGCAGTTTTTCCTAGGCTTGCAGGTGGACCAAAGACCCGACGGGATCTTCATTCACCAGACGAAATACGTATCCGATATCTTGAGCTGATTCCAGATGGAGGATTCCAAGCCGATGGATACCCCGATTCAACCCAATCACGGGATTGGAGTGGACGCTAAGGGGGAGCTGACGGACCCATTTACATACAGAGCAATCATCGGATCTCTGATGTATTTGACGGCGTCTCGACCCATTTACATACAGTGCACGCTATCAATCGAAGCCGAAACAAAGTCATCTGACGGCGGTCACGCGTATCCTTAGATATCTGAAGGGTTGTCCCTCAAAAGGACTTTGGTACCCTAATGAGGATGATTTTGATTTTATTGCTTTTAGTGATGCAGATTGGGGCGGCTGTGACAAAGACAGTAAATCTACAACAGCTGGTTGCCAGTTTTTAGGGAGCAGGTTAATCACCTGGCAATGCAAGAAGCAGACTTCCGTGGCGCTGTCTACCTGTGAAGCCGAGTACATTGCAGCCTCGAGTTGCTGTTCGCAAGTGCTCTGGATCCAACAGCAGATGGTGGATTACGGTTTGAAGTTTCTTAAAACCCCTATACACTGTGACAACGAAGCCGCAATCGCATTAACTAAAAATACTGAAAATCATTCTAAAGCGAAACATATCCGGATCAAATATCATTTTATCCGTGATTGTTACGCTAAGGAATTGATAGATATGGTCAAAATCCATACTGACTACCAACGTGCAGATTTGTTTACAAAAGCTTTTGACAGATCCCGCTTTGAATATCTTTTAAAAGTAAACAACATAAAGGAAAAACAAGACTAATCGGGACCCCGGTCTATCGCTTTTTAGTTTTAGTTTTTAATATTTTGCTAATTGGGAATTTCTCTTTGCTAATTGGGAATTTCTCTTTACTATCGTAATCCTCAAAGAAGTTGATGCTTTTGAAGGGATTGTTTAATCCTCAAAGAAGTTGATGCTTTCGAGTGGATTGTTTCTTTCAAATTTTTGTTTTTATTGTTTTTCAGAAAAATTAAGAACCCAAAAATATGTTTTTTATTTTAGGAGGAGCCATTTTATCAGAAAAACCATAAACATTGAAAAATTCAAAAAGACCTAAAAATTAGAAAACCAAAAATGATTTCCTGGATAAAAAGAGGAAATGATAGTACATCAGTGGGGATCTGACACAGGCTAAAGAATTGTATAGTATAATGAGGCGTGTGTTGACTACGTATGATATGCTGATAGGCTTCGTAGACTAAATATTGCGTGCATTAGTGATACAAACATAACGAACTACGCGTTCGTGGCTGAACACCTCATGGGCATATGGTCTTAGTACCGTAATTTCGTTTGATAGGATTGCCAAAATCTGAGGTTTCGGGTCGTTATGTTATGGTTATCCAGGATATTCTGATTAAACTTTTGTCGTATTAATTTACGGACCTAGTTTCATCAGAATATTTGCTAAAAGAGCTTAATTGCCAAAACCGGAAGTTACCGAATTGAGGAACTTTATGTTTTAATTGATCAAAGATCATTATTACATCGTATTGATTATCTGATGCAAATCAGTGATTAATATCAGCCTCAACCTAGTGTATATGCACATGTTACTCTGCTGCATTCGTTTGCTGACCTGTACACCTCTGTGCTATATACTTTGTAACTTTTACGGATAACTCTGGCATAATCACGCGTTACGACGAAGCTTTGTGCAATTACTTGATACGGGAGTATGTCGTGTGTGTGGGCACCACATCGTGTTAGTCTAATACACCTAACTCGTATCATTTTAAAGCATTGCGTAATTGTCTGCATGTGAGCTTACGTGGACCACAATATCAGCAATTGCCGTGTCACATATTGTTTCTAATGATAATATTAAACAAATAGATCAACGCTGTGATCAGATTTCTCAGAAAACTGATATGATCCTCTTACCGGATTTCACAAAATGTTTACTGCTTTCATTTACTTTGATGCATTTTACTTTGTTGTTTTTTACTTTTTATTGTCAAAAAGATACAAAATCCAAAAAGATTTTAGGTGTGTTTTGATAAAATTTCAGAAAATCCCAAAATTTTTGCATTTCTGTTTTATTTTTGATAACCGGGGATGCTTGATGGTCAATTTCTGAGATTTGATAACACCATCTGGGCTTTGTATCATTCAAAATTTGAAAATATGAGTTTTGGAAGTTTAACAGATTGAAAAATGTTGAACGGGATTTGAATTCGTGATTTGGCAAAATTTTCAGATTTTTCCATTTCACATTCGCCCCTTAATTGGGTCGAATGTGGAAAAATCTTTACCTTCGGCTGTTTAAACTTGGACGAATGTGGGCTTTTTAAAACAAAAATTCACCTTCGGGTGATCGTTTCACCTTCGGGTCATTTACTTGGGGCGAAGGTGGAATAGACCCACATTCGACCACTACAACGGGCGAAGGTGGCCTTACTATATAAACAAATTACAGGTTCGAACCTCATAACAGTTTTCAAAATTTTTCCTTTCGATCTGGACACCTTGTTGCTTTGATTCCTTGTTATTGTGCATTTGATTCCCTATCAATTCCTGATCATTTTCATATAAATATCACAGGTATTGGAGCACACATGAGATCAGAATTGTGATTTATATGAACGGACCTAGGGTTTTAGATTCTAGGGTCTTAGGGTGTTTGTTTATGCTTGTTTTTGATCACATTTCAATCTATATCAGTTTTAGGGGGAGATGGATCAACAAATTAGGGTTATAACATAGTTTGATTGGTTAATCGATTGTTTAAGTTAATAAAACCCTAATTTTCTTTTGAAAACTGATATAAATTGATTAATTGGAAAAATTGATGATTCACAAGTCTTAATCGGCCATATTAGGATGTATTTCAACCAAAATTACATGTTAAAAACAAAGCTGAAATATTTTTGAATTTTTGGGGATGAACAAGTTCACCTTCGGGTCTATAAACGGGCGAAGGTGAAATGAATTGGGCGAATGAATCTTCAAAACGGGCGAATGTGATTTTAATTCAAAATCTTTTTCACATTCGACCTAATATACTCACATTCGTACCAGAAAATCTACATTCGACCAGTTCAAAATGGGCGAATGTGGAATTCTAAAAACTTAAAATTTTGAATTTTTGTCGATTTTGCATTTTGACGTATTTCTTTGATTTTGTTGTACAGATGGCTGATCAAACTGAGAACGTTGAGATTCCAATAGAGACTATTGTCACAGATCCAGTTTCAGAGAACGTTCAGGAAGGTGAATCGTCTAGTGCAAGCAGCTGGCCGTTCGAGAAAACCCATAACTGCTGTGCTTATTTGGGTGATGTTGAAAAGAATGTTGAGTTTGCTGATATCATCAAGTTCTTGAAAAGAAGCAGAGTTGTGTATGCGTTAGCTACTCCGACTATTATCTACAAGGATATAGTTGAGGACTTTTACAAGAACGCAAAGTATGACTTCTGGGATAATCAGACTATTATTAAAAGCAAGATACAAGACATGGAGATGTTCATTACAGAGTCTGATATCAGAGAAGCGCTCCAGATAAAGTTTGAAGTGAGCGAAGATCCCAGAGAACTATCATGGACTGAACAGAAGGCATGTTTCCTCAGAATGAAGTACAAAGGAGCTATTACTGATGGTTCGATGCACAAAGGGAAGTTGAGCGTACAGTTTAAATACTTTGCACACGTCATAATTCATGTGTTTGGATGTGTGAGTGGAGGTTATGACGTTATGAGGAGAAGTCTAAGCTCGTTGATGGTTGCGTTGACTCTCAACAAACCATTCAACGTGTCTGGGATGATTTTGGATCACATGCTGGAAATGTTAAAAGGATTGAAGAATAAGAAGTTCATGTTATATCCTAGATTCCTGATGATGATATTTGACCACAAGTATCCTGACTTGAAAAAGGATCCTACACAGATTCTTGGTCAAGATCATATGAATATTCGAACTTTGGTGATAATGAAGGGTTATAAAGGTGTGCCAGACAACGAGAGGCCACCATACAGAAGATTGTTTGGAGCTTTAGCCAAACAGGATTACACTGATCCTGGAAAGAACAAGGCTAGGCATCCTGAGAGCGATTCTGATAACGATGATCCATTGGTATATGCAGATGCTAGTACAAAGAGAAAGAGACAGGTAGTTAATCCCGGAGCCAAAGGGAAGGGTAAGGGAAATACTGACCAAGGAAGTTCGAAGCAACATGTGGTGAGGAAGAAATCAACTGCAAAGAAGGGCACAAGTTTGGTAGATGAAGAATCTGTTGACTCGGAGGAGACTGAGGAAGAAGAACAATGGGATTCTGATGCTGAGAATGTTAGGGCCACCAAACGTAAGGCCACTATGGTTGGTGAGTCTGAATCTTTAAACAAGACGATTGAGGAAGTTGAGAAAAGTAAGAAGTCTGTGAATGTTGAAGATGAAGGTTTGGGTATTGATTTAGATGAGCTGAATGCTGGAGAGACTGTGGTAGTAAACTTGCCAAAGCCTAAGCATAAAACTATGGCGAAGAAGACAAGTACCAAACAGTTGAGGGAGAAAGAGATTTCCCAACTTTTGAAAGGAAAAAGAGTACCCGATGCTGGTACATCATCAAAGCTATCTTCACCAGTATCTAAGAAACAGAAAAAGACACAGGAGGCTGAGAAACTACCAGTTGATCAATTTAACATTGCACTGGATAATGTGCTTGATATGTTTAGGAAGCCTCAGAAAGAAAAAGCTGCAGAAGTTGAGCCATCCAAATATAAAAAGGTCACTGTTGCTGATGATGTGATGAAGCAGGTGAACAAGAAAATGGATGAGATGATGAAGATGATCGTTGCTCAACAAGCTGAAATAGCCAAGTTCAAGCAAAATGAAGAGAAAATACTTCAGATTGTGGTTGCTTCTAAGTCGAATCAAGATGAGATTGACGAGAAAGTGAAGAAGCTTGAAGCGAAGAACAAGAAGCTTGAAGGTAAGTGTTTAAGAAACAAGACCAGGCTGAAAGCAATCAAAGAAGACAACAAAGAACTAAAGGCTGAGAACAAACGCCTTAGTGATTGGATTGATGATTTATATAATGTTGCACCCAAGTTGAAGGAGGGTGAAGAAGATAAAGAGAAAGAAGAAGAGCAGGTTGACTTTGAACCGTCTGAATCGGATAAAGAAAAAGATGATGATGAGGATGATGAAGAGTCAGAGAAAAGTGATGATGAGGATAGTAAGAAGGATGATGATGATGATAATGATGCAGAAGGGTCTGGGAGTCAGAAAGAAGATGATAGTAGTGATGAGAGTGATAATGATGAAGGAGGTGATGATACTTCAAAGTTTACTTTTGAGAAGAGAACGTCAAAGAAGAAAGATACTGGAGAATCAAGCTCTAAGAAGAAGAAAGGAGAGAACACAGATTCAGATGAGAGTATCTTCTGGAATGAGAAGGTGAGATCTTTGACAGATGATGCTAAGAAAGTGTACAAAGATATGTTGGAAAGAAGAGAATGGACTATTGAGTTTACAGGACGTTTTGCTGAGATATTCCAGACGGATGATATGAGATACGAACTGGAATACAACGATTCTGATCTTGAAGAAGGAGAAGTACCTGCTTCTGTGGCAAAGGAAATTCTGGATGGCCTTGCACAGAGAGTAGGGAAAACGTTTGAGGAGTTTATAGTGGATGAGTCGATCCCAGATATTCCTGAAAAGGATATTGGAAATCACTCAGATGATAAGAATACTCCTGAGTTTGATGAAGTGGAGATTGAAGATATAACTCATGAGGAATATCCACAGTACTTCAGACAAACTGATGAAGATGTGATATTTCCTGATTTTACTGAGATACCAAACACTTCAGCAAAGAAGAAGGCAAAGCAAAGGAGTGCAGAGTTTGTAGAGAAAGTGTTTGGACCTGATAAGCAAGAATCTTCAAATCAATCTGATGAATTGAAGAATTATTTGAAGAAATTGAGAGAAATGGATGAAAACCGACCGAAGCCTGAAGCTCAAGGAAGTTTCTATAGATTCCACAATGCTAAATTTAAAGGCAGAGCTCTCGGGTGGACATATTTGGGCAGGCTGAAGTGTCTAGCTGCCAAATGGGAATCAGGAATCTTGTACTTTTACAGATTCATTGATTTGCTAACTCTACCGTACTGGGCGGTCAGAGATTTATCCAGATTCCCTATGTCTGGTGCTTCAGTGAACAATACTCATGTCGGTTGGTGTGCAGACAAGCTGGTTTGGGAAAGTAGAACGAGATGGAATAGATTCAAGCCTCAATATCCCAGAAGGAAAGTTCATCGGGATATTGATCCTAAAACCAAGCCGAAAAGGGTTACTCTAGTATACAAAGCACCTGAAGTGATGAGGAAGATACCTTTGATGCCCATGCCACAACATTTCAGTGCTGACTTTATTTTCTGGTATTATGATTGGAGGAAGGCTGAAGCGGTGATAGTGTTGAGAGACGGGAAGGACAAATACAAGCATGTTCATGTATTTGATCCGATGTGGTTGATAAACTGTACTTTTGAAGACATCATCATACTCTTCTATAATCCGATTCATCATGAGCCGAATGACGCTGATCAAGCAAAGAAATATACTCAAGTGGTTGGAGTTTGTTTTGCATACGATATAAACGCTGGGAGTAATTTGGATAATAAACTTGGCAAAATGGTGAAGATGGCGAATGTAACGAAACCGGTGAAAAGAAAGTTGGAGCCTGAAATGACCAAAGAGCAGAAGAAACAGCTCAGAATTAAGTTGTTGAACAAGGCAATGGATGAATTCAGAAGACGATCCAATCAATAGTCGAGGGGGAGTTTGTAGATGCACGTTTTGCGACTAGTGATTGGATGTTAACATATGTTAAGTTTTGCTGAAGGGTTGAAGGTGAAACAGAAGTGGGCGAAGGTGAGCTAAAGGGGGCGAATGTAGAAGACAAATGGGCGAAGGTGAAATGGAACTTAACTATAGAAACACATTCGTACCTTCATGTGGGCGAATGTGGAAGAATTCCACATTCGACCAGTGTAAAGGGGCGAATGTGCAGCTAGTATATATAGATGTTGTGTTTTTGCAATGTAGAGAGAGGTTTCAGTTTTGTGTGTGTTTGAGTTAGGTTCCTGGTTAGTTTGTGAAAGTCTGTAACTGATCTAGATTAACCTAAGAGTCATTGTAATTGAATATTTGAAAAGGTTTATCTATGAAAAAGCATTGAAAATGATATTGATTGTGTTTTGATTTGAGTTTTATCTGTTTGTTCAAAGCTAGGGTTTCCGCACCTGGTTTTGTGACTTGTATGATCAATTAATCCTGTTTTAGTCAAAATCTTTCGCTCACACAAATGAGAAATGATGATTCAAGTGAATTGTCAGAGAGTGTCTGGAGTTCAGATACGAATTCAGAACAGAGTGAATCAAGAGAGAGTGATATCTCAAATGTTGATGCTATATCTGATAATGGTAATAAATCAGATGATGAGGTAAGTGCTAGTTGTTCTGAATGTGTCAAGTTGAAATGTGAATTGATGACACTTATTGAGGACAAACAGAACCTAGCAAATGAACTAGAAAATTGTCAAAACCAAAATAAAGTTTTTGAAAAGAATGAAAAAGATTTGTTAAATAAAATTGAATCTTTAAAGAAAGAAATTTTAGAAATGAATAAAAGTTTTTCAATAAATAACACCACATCAGAGTTGGAAGACATAACATCTTGTGTTGAACTTTCAAACTCTGAGGTGAAGTCCGATTCTAGTCAGAAAAATAAAAATGTGGTAGTCACTTCAGAACCTGAGTCTGATGAGAAAACCATATTTAAATTTCCTGATGGAATGGAAAGATCCTATATGCTGGTAGGACATGACAAGTTGATTCTCAATAAAGATTTTCCAATTGATAATATCTAACAATCTTTACTCAAATGTATATATGTTGATAATATCGATTTGTTAAATCAATTCAAAAATCAATTTAGTCATTTGTCATTTGAACTAAATCCTAACCAACATGAGGATCAAAAGAAAAACATTGAAAAGAAAAATGTTGAAAACAAAAAAGGTCTAAAGTAAAAGGACCGAAACCAAACAAATCGAAAGGAAATGATCAAATGAAAAATTCTCATCAAAAGAATTCAAGAAATTTTTCATCTAGATCATATGATTCTTATGATTATTCATATACCTCTCGATTTGATGGTTATTGGGGAAACAACTCACCACAGTCATGGTTATGTTGAACGGAGAAGCTGTTTTGAATGTGGTGAAGTTGGTCATGTTGCTGCTCATTGTCCTTATTGGTATTGGGATGATGGATATGCATGTGATTTTGAAGAATATAGGTCTTGTTATAACTGCGGAGAGTGTGGGCATTTATTTGCTGCCTGTCCGTATGTTAAACAGAAAAGGACCGAAGTGAAATTTGCTAGAAACTCAGGCAATGTCAAAAAGCCTGTATCCCCAAAACCAATCAAGAAGCAAAAGGGGAAACAGGTTGTGTATGACAATCGTAACAAAACTGCCTTAAATAAAAATGGAGATTGTGGACGGGTTGCTGAGGTAAGGGGGAGTTCTAAGGCTAAGCCTAAGAATAACTCTAAACCTAGGTCTTCATCAGTTAAGTCTGAGAAGATTCCAAACAAAGTTCAGAAGCAGGTTTCAAATAAGAAATCTGAAAAGTCAAAAATTAAAACGATTTCAACAAAATCTAAAATAAACTCTAAACGTGTTTGGAAACCCAAGTCAATTTCTAAATCAATAGCAATTTCTACTTCAAATCAATCCATTGAAAAACCAATTGATTTTTCAAAAGGAGAATGGATTGATGTTCCGAGGATTGATGACCTTAGACGACCCATCATTGTGAAGGGATGGGTACCTCTCTCGTGCTAATTGTTTAATAAGTGTGCAGATTGTTCCAGACAGGCCTATTAGCTGTTCTTTGGTAGTTGATAGTGGAGCATCTGTATACAAGCTATTTATTGGAGAGGTGAAGGTCAAAAGAAGGAATATTGAAAAAGGAAAACTTGATTTCAACAGAGAGGAGAGTGTTTGTCGTCTGTTTCCTACCTGTGAAGCCGGAAAACATTGCAATCTCATGCAATTGCTCTCAGGTTTTTGGATTTTTCAACAGATACGACAAAACGGTTTATTCTAAACTCTCTTATCTTTGTTAATGGTTTGCTAATTGAAAGATCTTGATGAGTCTAGTAATCTGAGTGGAAAATGGTTTTTGAAACAAAATGAGTAAACCGCATCGGATATCATTTTATTTGGTTTTTCTTCAAAAGTTTAAAAATCCAAAAATATGCTTATTTTTAGATTTTTAGGGGGAGAAAATTTCAGAAAAATCAAAATAAAAAAAAATAGAAAATCAGAAATGAGTTTTCCTGGAGAAAAAGAGGAGATGATAGTACATCAGTAGACTGTCAGACTACTATAAAAATAAAATGAATTGATAAACATTGAGTAGCCACTACAATTATATACTGGTAGGCTTGAAATCAAAGTTTAAAGTTCAGCATAGTGATATAAACTTAAAATCAATAACTGATAATCATGTGGGTCAACGTATCGTTGGCATATGGTCTTAGTACCGAAATTTCGTTTGATAGATTGCCAAAATCAGAGGTTTCGGGTTGTTATATTAAAAGTTATATGGGGATGGCCTAACTGATCTTTTGTTGTATTGATTTACAGACCTAGAGCTAATAAAGCCAAAACCATAAGTTACCGAATGAGGAACTTAACATGTGTGATGATAATCAAAGATTATCTAATGCATCGTATCAATACTATGATGAAAGTCATGTATGATATTAGTCCTCACCCTGGTAGAGTGCATAAGTCGCTTTGAAGCATTAATTTGCTGACATGTCACCTCTGTGCCTCATACCTTGTAACTACCAGATAACTTCAATATAATCACGCGTTACGATGAAGCTTTGCGCAATTCTTGATACGGGAATGTGTCGCGAGCGCGGGGACTATAGATTACTCAGTATCTAATATTACCATAATGTATCTAAAGTGCTGAGCAATGAATGATGATTTTGAGTTTAAGTGGACAAACATACTGGTAATGGTTGTAGGATGCTCACTGACAAAAACAGAAAATTGATCAAAAAGAGTTATGACTGACTGTTTCAATACTGATATGATCCTCTTAACCGGAAAATTCACAAAATATGTTGAATTTACTTTTATGCAATTACATTTGAATATTCAAAAAGATTTTTGGTGTGTTTTAGCATAAACTTTGAAAAATCAAAAAGTTTTGTTTCAATTTTATTTTCGATAACCGATGTTGGGATACTGAATGTGAAGGCTCAGATACTTAAAAGTTGGAAAAGATTGCAAAATTTCAAGTTTCTGGTACATATTGAAAATGTTTTATAGTTCAGGGGGAGAACTATTGAGGTCAAAAGGAATGTGAAGAGTACTTCTGAGATTTTTGTCGTGTCTAACGCTGGTTGTAGTTTGTGCAGTCTTTAGTAAATTTTTCTGCAGAATCAAACACAACAGGTGCACTGCTTAAGACTCATCGACAAAGCGTGTAACTGAACAAGACCCAAACCTGAACATCAAGATCACTAGAACAATAGAAGCTAGTAAGAGGTTGTTAAAGAAATGATTGAAGATTGAAGAATTCAAGATTATCGTTTATCTTCATCTCTGGATCAACAAATGACAAAGCCAAGATTTCTTGAGTCTGTCTGAGATTTCGAAGCTTACTGGAGAGATAGACAGGAACCTCGACACAAACGTGCATGAAGATGGAAAGTTTTCAAGTCGTTCAAGATGATGGAATCAATAGTTGAAGAATTGATAACTTTCTGGTTTGGTACATCACTAGTTAGGTCCAAGGGGGAGATTGTAAGTGCATTATTCATGTATGTCCCTAGCTAGTGATCCGGTACTGAGTGTCGAAGGTTCAGATAACCAGAAAACGACCAAGACTTAAGCTGGAGGATACATTCGACCAGTCGGAAGGTCGAATGTAGCTTGTCTAGGGTCGAATGTAGAGTGGTTGATAGGAAAGGCTACATTCGTCCATAAGAAAGGGGCGAATGTGGAAAAGTTCCACATTCGACCTCCTGCTCAGGGGCGAAGGTGGAAGCCTATATATAGAGAAAGTTAGTTATTTTGAAAGTAGAGTTTAGAGAGTTAGTTATCATTTGAGCTTTTCCCTAGTGTGTGTATGTGTGTTTTTCTCTGTATTAGGTCTAAGGTTTCAATTGTAAACATCTTGATTGGATCTAATACAAAGATTAAAGTTATGGAAATTGCTCGGTCGATCCATCAAAGTCTCCAGTGTCTAGCCCCAAGTCACATTTTCGTCCACAAGAAAGGGTCGAATGTGGAAATTTTCCACATTTGCCCCTTTCTTATAGACGAATGAAGCCTTTCCTATCAACCACTCTACATTTGACCCTAGACAAGCTACATTCGACCTTCCGACTTGTCGAATGTATCCTCCAGCTTAAGTCTTGGTCGTTTTCTGATAATCTGAACCTTCGACATTCAATACCGGATCACTAGCTAGGGACATACATGAATAATGCACTTACAGAATCTCTATGTCATTGTCGCATCGTGAGTCCGATTACCATCTGGTCATGTTCGTATCCTTTATTTGAGTCTGTTGCATGATCAGATATCTTACGGCCTTCCCGTTCCTCCATTCGGATGACCAAAACTTCAAATGTACCGATAGTTACATCCTTTAAAACTCGAGACTTTTCTTGTGTACGAATCTCTATGTCATTGTCGCATCGTGAGTCCGATTACCATCCGGTCAGATAGGGATCCTTTATCTGAGTCTGTTTCATGATCAGATATCTTACGGCCATCCCGTTCCTCCAATCGGATGCCCGAAACGTCAAATGTAGCGATAGTTACATCCTTTAAAATTCTAGTATTTTCTCTTGTACGAATCTCTATGTCATTGTCGCATCGTGAGTCCGATTACCATCTGTCAGGTTCATATCTTTTATCTGAGTCTGTTGCATGATCAGATATCTTACGGCCTTCCCGTTCCTCCAATCGGATGCCCAAAACGTCAAATGTATCGAAAGTTACATCCTTTAAAACTCGAGTATTTTCTCTTATACGAATCTCTATGTCATTGTCGTATCGTGAGTCCGATGACTATTCGGTCAGGTTCGTATCTTTTATCTGAGTCTATTGCATGATAAGAAATCTTACGGCCTTCCTGTTCCTCCAATCGGATGCCTGAAACGTCAAATGTAGCGATAGTTACATCCTTTAAAACAAGAGTATTTTCTCTTATACGAATCTCTATGTCATTGTCGCATCGTGAGTCCGATTACCATCTGGTCATGTTCGTATCCTTTATCTGAGTCTGTTGCATGATCAGATATCTTACGGCCTTCCAGTTCCTCCATTCGGATGCCCGAAAATTCAAATGTACCGATAGTTACTTCCTTTAAAAGTCGAGTCTTTTCTTGTGCATGAATATCTATGTCATTGTCGCATCGTGAGTCCGATTAATGTCAGCTCAACTTCGTATCCTTGTTCTGAATCGGTTGCATGATCGGATAGCTTACAGCCTTCTCGTTCGTCCAATCGGATTCCTGAAACTTCAAATGTACCAATAGTTATGTCCTTTAAAACTGAGCCTTTTCTTTTGCACGAATATCTATGTCATTGTTGCATCGTCAGTCCGATTACCATCCGGTCAACTTCATATCCTTTATCTGAGTCTGTTTCATGATCAGATATCTTATGGCCTTTCGATTCCTCCATTTGGATGCACGAAACATCAAATGTACCGATACTTACGTCCATTAAAAGTCGAGTATTTTCTTGTGTACGAATATCTATGTCATTGTCTCATCGTGAGTCAGATTACCATCTGCTCATGTTCGTATCCTTTATCTGAGTATGTTGCATGATCAGATATCTTACAGCCTTCCAGTTCCTCCATTCGAATGCCCGAAACTTCAAATGTACCGATAGTTATGTCCTTTAAAACTCGAGTCTTTTCTTGTGTACGAATCTCTATGTCATTATCGCATCGTGAGTCCGATTACCATCTGGTCATGTTTGTATCCTTTATCTAAGTTTGTTGCATGATCAGATATCTTACGGCCTTCCAGTTCCTCCAATCGGATGCCCAAAACGTCAAATGTAGCGATAGTTACATCCTTTATAACTCGAGTATTTTCTCTTGTTCGAATCTCTATGTCATTGTCGCATCCTGAGTCCGATTACCATCCGGTCAGGTTCGTATCTTTTATTTGAGTCTATTGCATGATCAGATATCTTACGGCCTTCCTGTTCTTCCAATCGGATGCCCAAAACGTCAAATGTATCGATAGTTACATCCTTTAAAACTCGAGTATTTTCTCTTGTACGAATCTCTATGTCATTGTCGCATCGTGAGTCCGATTACCATCTGGTCAAGTTCGTATCCTTTATCTGAGTTTGTTGCATGATGAGATATCTTACGGCCTTCCAGTTCCTCCATTCGGATGCCCCAAACTTCAAATGTACCGATAGTTATGTCCTTTAAAAATCGAGTCTTTTCTTGTGTACGAATCTCTATGTCATTGTCGCATCGTGAGTCCGATTACCATCCGGTCAGGTTCGTATCCTTTATCTGAGTCTATTGTAAATCAGATATCTTATGGCCTTCCCGTTCCTCCATTCGGGTGCCCGAGACTTCAAATTTACCGATAGTTACGTCCTTTAAAACTCGAGCCTTTTCTTGTGCATGAATATCTATGTCATTGTCGCATCGTGAGTCCGATAAACGTCTGGTCAACTTCGTATCCTTGTTCTGAATCTGTTGCATGATCGGATAGGTTACAGCCTTCCCGTTCCTCCAATCGGATGCCCGAAACTTCAAATATACCGATAGTTACGTCCTTTAAAACCCGAGACTTTTCTTGTGGACGAATCTCTATGTCATTGACGCATCATGAGTCCGATTACCATCCGGTCAGGTTCGTATCTTTTATCTGAGTCTATTGTAAATCAGATATCTTATGGCTTTCCCGTTCCGCCATTGGATGCCCGAGACTATAAATTTACCGATAGTTACATCATTTAAAACTAGAGCCTTTTCTTGTGCACGAATATCTATATCATTGTCGCATCGTGAGTCCGATTAACGTCAGTTCATCTTTGTATCCTTGTTCTGAATCTGTTGCATGATCGGATAGCTTACAGCCTTCCCGTTGCTCTAATCGGATGTCTGAAACTTCAAATGTACCAATAGTTATGTCCTTTAAAACTTGAGCCTTTTCTTGGGCACGAATATCTATGTCATTGTCGCGTCGTGAGTCCGATTACCATCCGGTCAACTACGTATCCTTTATCTAAGTCTGTTGCATGATCAGTTATCTTACGGCCTTCCGGTTCCTCCATTTGGATGCACGAAACTTCAAATGTATTGATAGTTACGTCCATTAAAAGTCGAGTCTTTTCTTGTGTACGAATCTCTATGTCATTGTTGCATCGTGAGTCCGATTACCATCTGGTCATGTTCGTATCCTTTATTTGAGTCTGTTGCATGATCAGATATGTTACGGCCTTCCCGTTCCTCCATTCGGATGACCGAAACTTCAAATGTACCGATAGTTACGTCCTTTAAAACTCGAGACTTTTCTTGTGTACGAATCTCAATGTCATTGTCACATCGTGAGTCCGATTACCATACGGTCAGATTGGGATCCTTTATCTGACTCTGTTTCATGATCAGATATCTTACAGCCATCCCGTTCCTCCAATCGGATGCCCGAAACGTCAAATGTAGCGATAGTTACATCCTTTAAAATTCTAGTATTTTCTCTTATACGAATCTCTATGTCATTGTCGCATCGTGAGTCCCATTACCATCCGGTCAGGTTCATATCTTTTATCTGATTCTGTTGCATGATCAGATATCTTACGGCCTTCCCGTTCCTCTAATTGGATGCCCAAAACGTCAAATGTAGCGATAGTTACATCCTTTAAAACTCGAGTATTTTCTCTTATACGAATCTCTATGTCATTGTCGCATCGTGAGTCCGATTACCATCTGGTCAAGTTCGTATCCTTTATCTGAGTCCGTTGCATGATTAGATATCTTACGGCCTTCCAGTTCCTCCATTCGGATGCCCGAAACTTCAAATGTACCGATAGTTACGTCCTTTAAAACTCGAGTCTTTTCTTGTGCATGAATATCTATGTCATTGTCGCATCGTGAGTCCGATTAACGTTCGGTAAACTTCGTATCCTTGTTCTTAATCTGTTGCATGATCGGATAGCTTACAGCCTTCCCGTTCCTCCAATTGGATGCCCGAAACTTGAGATGTACCGATAGTTACGTCCTTTAAAACTTGAGTCTTTTCTTGTGTACGAATCTCTACGTCATTCTCGCATCGTGAGTCCTATTACCATCCGGTCAGGTTGGTATCCTTTATCTGAGTCTGTTGCATGATCAGATATCTTACGACTTTCCCGTTCCTCCGTTCGGATGGTCAAAACTTCAAATGTACCGATAGTTACGTTCTTTAAAACTCGAGTCTTTTCTTGTGCATGAATATCTATGTCATTGTCGCATCGTGAGTTCGATTAACGTTCGATCAACTTTGTATCCGGGTTCTTAATCTGTTTAATGATCAGATAGCTTACAGCCTTCCCGTTCCTCCAATCGGATGCCCGAAACTTGAAACGTACCGATAGTTACGTCCTTTAAAACTCGAGTCTTTTCTTGTGTACGAATCTCTACGTCATTCTCGCATCGTGAGTCCTATTACCATCCGGTCAGGTTGGTATCCTTTATTTGAGTTTGTTGCATGATCAGATATCTTACGACCTTCCCGTTCCTCCATTCGGATGCTCGAAATCTCAAATGTACCGATAGTTACGTCCTTTAAAACTCGAGTCTTTTCTTGTGTACGAATCTCTATGTCATTGTCGCATCGTGAGTCCTATTAACGTCGGCTCAACTTCGTATCCTTGTTCTGAATCTGTTGCATGATCGGATAGCTTACAGCCTTCCCGTTCCTCCAATCGGATGCCTGAAACATCAAATGTACCGATAGTTACGTCCTTTAAAACACGAGTTTTTTCTTGTGGACGAATCTCTATATCATTGTCGCATCGTGAGTCCTATTACCATCCGGTCAGATTCGTATCCTTTATCTGAGTCTATTGTATGATCAGCTATCTTATGGTCTTCCCGTTTGTCCATTCGGATGCCCGAGACTTCAAATTTACCGATAGTTACGTCCTTTAAATCTCGAGCCTTTTCTTGTGCATGAATATCTATATCATTGTCGCATTGTGAGTCCAATTAACCTCAAGTCAACTTCGTATCCTTGTTCTGAATTTGTTGCATGATTGGATAGCTTACAGCCTTCCCGTTCGTCCAATCGAATGCTTGAAACTTCAAATGTACCATTAGTTATGTCCTTTAAAACTTGAGCCTTTTCTTGTGCACGAATATCTATGTCATTGTTGCATCGTGAGTCTGATTACCATTCGGTCAACTTCATATCCTTTATCTGAGTCTGTTTTATGATCAAATATCTTACGGCCTTTCGATTCCTCCATTTGGATGCACGAAACTTCAAATGTACCGATAGTTACATCCATTAAAAGTCGAGTATTTTCTTGTGTACGAATATCTATGTCATTATCTCATCGTGAGTACAATTACCATCTGGTCATGTTCGTATCTTTTATCTGAGTATCTTGCATGATCAGATCTCTTACGGCCTTCTAGTTCCACCATTCGGATGCCCGAAACTTCAAATGTACCAATCTCTATGTCATTGTCGCATCATGAGTCCGATTACCATCTAGTCATGTTCGTATCCTTTATCTAAGTCTGTTGCATGATTAGATATCTTACGGCCTTCCCGTTCCTCCAATCGGATGCCCGAAACGTCAAATGTAGCGATAGTTACATCCTTTAAAACTCGAGTATTTTCTCTTGTACGAATCTCTATGTCATTGTTGCATCCTGAGTCCGATTACCATCCGGTCAGGTTCGTATCTTTTATTTGAGTCTATTGCATGATCAGATATCTTACGGCCTTCCCGTTCCTCCAACCGGATGCCCAAAACGTCAATTGTATCGATAGTTACATCCTTTAAAACTCGAGTATTTTCTCTTCTACGAATCTCTATGTCATTGTCGCATCGTGAGTCCGATTAGCATCTTGTCATGTTCGTATCCTTTATCTGAGTTTGTTGCATAATCACATATCTTACAGCCTTCCAGTTCCTCCATTCGGATGCCCGAAACTTCAAATGTACCGATAGTTATGTTCTTTAAAACTCGAGTCTTTTCTTGTGCATGAATATCTATGTCATTGTCGCATCGTGAGTCCGATAAACGTCTGGTCAACTTCGTATCCTTGTTCTGAATCTGTTGCATGATCGGATAGGTTACAGCATTCCCGTTCCTCTAATCGGATGCCCGAAACTTCAAATGTACCGATAGTTACGTCCTTTATAACTCGAGACTTTTCTTGTGGATGAATCTCTATGTCATTGTCGCATCATGAGTCCGATTACCATCCGGTCAGGTTCATATCCTTCATCTGAGTCTATTGTAAGATCAGATATCTAATGGCCTTCCCGTTCCGCCATTGGATGCCCGAGGTTTCAAATTTACCGATAGTTACGTCATTTTAAACTAGAGCCTTTTCCTGTGCACGAATATCTATGTCATTGTCGCATCGTGAGTCCGATTAACGTCAGGTCAACTTCGTATCCTTGTTCTGAATCTGTTGCATGATCAGATATCTTACGGCCTTCCGGTTCCTCCATTTAGATGCACGAAACTTCAAATGTGCTGATAGTTACGTCCATTAAAAGTCGAGTCTTTTCTTCTGTACGAATCTCTATGTCATTGCTGCATCGTGAGTCCGATTACCATCTGGTCATGTTCGTATCCTTTATCTTCGTCTGTTGCATGATCAGATATCTTACGGTCTTCTAGTTCCGCCATACGGATGCCCGAATCTTCAAATGTATCGATAGTTATGTGCTTTAAAACTTGAGCCATTTCATGGGCACGAATCTCTAGGTCATTGTCGCATCGTGAGTCCGATTACCATCCGGTAAGGTTCGTATCTTTTATCTGAGTCTGTTGCATGATAAAATATCTTACGGCCTTCCCGTTCCTCCAATCGGATGCCCGAAACGTCAAATGTAGCGATAGTTACATCCTTTAAAACTCGAGTATTTTCTCTTATACAAATCTCTATGTCATTGTCGCATCGTGAGTCCGATTACCATCCGGTCATGTTCGTATCCTTTATCTGAGTCTGTTGCATGATCAGATAACTTACGGCCTTCCCGTTCCTCCATTCGGATGCCCGAAACTTCAAATATACCGATAGTTACGTCCTTTAAAACTCGAGTCTTTTCTTGTGTACGAATCTCTATGTCATTGTCGCATCGTGAGTCCGATTACCATTCGGTCAGGTTCGTATCTTTTATCTGAGTCTGTTGCCTGATCAGATATCTTGCGGCCTTCCCGTTCCTCCAATCGGATGCCCGAAACGTCAAATGTAGCGTTAGTTACATCCTTTAAAACTTGAGTATTTTCTCTTATACGAATCTCTATGTCATTGTCGCATCGTGATTCCGATTACCATCCGGTCAGGTTCGTATCTTTTATCTGAGTCTGTTGCCTGATCAGATATCTTGCGGCCTTCCCGTTCCTCCAATCGGATGCCTGAAACGTCAAATTTAGCGATAGTTACATCCTTTAACACCCGAGTATTTTCTCTTATACGAATCTCTATGTCATTGTCGCATCGTGATTCCGATTACGATCCGGTCAAGTTGGTATCCTTATCTGAGTCTGTTGCATGATCAGATATCTTACGGCCTTCCCGTTCCTCCATTCGGATGCCCGAAACTTCAAATATACCGATAGTTATGTCATTTAAAACTCGAGTCTTTTCTTGTGTACGAATCTCTATGTCATTGTCGCATCGTGAGTCCGATTACCATTCAGTCAGGTTGGTATCATTTATCTGAGTCTGTTGCATGATCAGATATCTTACGGCCATCCCGTTCTTCCAATCGGATGCCCGAAACGTCAAATGTAGCGATAGTTACATCCTTTAAAATTCTAGTATTTTCTCTTGTACCAATCTCTATGTCATTGTCGCATCGTGAGTCCGATTACCATCTGGTCATGTTCGTAGTTTGTTGCATGATTAGATATCTTACGGCCTTCCAGTTCCTCCATTCAGATGCCCGATAGTTATGTCCTTTAAAACTCGAGCCTTTTCTTGTGCATGAATATCTATGTCATTGTCGCATCGTGAGTCCGATAAACGTCCGGTCAACTTCATATCCTTGTTTTGAATCTGTTGCATGATTGGATAGGTTACAGCATTCCCGTTCCTCCAATCGGATGCCCGAAACTTCAAATGTACCGATAGTTACGTCCTTTAAAACTCGAGACTTTTCTTGTGGACGAATCTCTATGTCATTGTCGCATCATGAGTCCGATTACCATCCGGTCAGGTTCGTATCCTTTATCTGAGTCTATTGTAAGATTAGATATCTGATGGCCTTCCCGTTCCGCCATTAGATGCCTGAGACTTCAAATTTACCGAGTGTTACGTCATTTAAAACTAGAGCCTTTTCTTGTGCACGAATATCTATGTCATTGTCGGATCGTGAGTCCGATTAACGTCAGGTCAACTTCGTATCCTTGTTCTGAATCTGTTGCACGATCGGATAGCTTACAGCCTTCCCGTTCCTCCAATCGGATGCCTGAAACTTCAAATGTACCAATAGTTATGTCCTTTAAAACTTGAGCCTTTTCTTGGGCAAGAATATCTATGTCATTGTCGCATCGTGAGTCCGATTACCATCCGGTCAAATTCGTATCCTTTATCTGAGTCTGTTGCATGATCAGATATCTTACGTCTTTCCGGTTCCTCCATTTAGATGCACGAAACTTCAAATGTACTGATAGTTACGTCCATTAAAAGTCGAGTCTTTTCTTGTGTACGAATCTCTATGTCATTTTTGCATCATGAGTCCGATTACCATTTGGTCATGTTCGTATCCTTTATCTTAGTCTATTACATGATCAGATATCTTACGGTCTTCTAGTTCCTCCATTCGGATGCCCGAAACTTCAAATGTATCGATAGTTATGTCCTTTAAAACTCGAGTCTTTTCTTCTGTAGAATCTCTTTGTCATTGTCGCATCGTGAGTCCGATTACCATCTGGTCATGTTCGTATCCTTTATTTGAGTCTGTTGCATGATCAGATGTGACAACCGTCACCCTCATCTTTTAACCAGTTGTCAACTTTAGTCCTTCATGTATTCAATTATTTCCATTATAGCCTCTGTAAGATTCGTCGTTTTCAAATTTAATGTTAGAGCGAACTAAATTTTTATCATTTGTAGTTATTATGGATCGAGTATAAATGTTAATCAAAATGTGTATGTGGAATCGTATTCGTAAAAAAAGAGTTTTAAAAACTTTTAAGTTAAGTTATGTTAACTTAGTTAACCTTTTTATAAGAAAAACATAACCGAAAACATAATATATTTAACCAGGTTATGAAGGAGGGACTAAAAGTGTCAAAGTTTGAAAGTTTTAAAACAAAAATCCCCTCCCCTCTCTTCTCACGTTTTCCGGCCGATTCCGGTCACCGGAGCCAAATTCCGACGATGTTAAAAATGGGTTTTTAATGCGTTTTAACTCGTCTTTATGGCTACAAAACGTTTCTCCACTCTTTAGTAACCTATTCTAGGTCTTAATTACGCTAATAACGAGCATTAATCAAGAATATTAATCGGGTTTTAAGGTGTACCGATCGGAAAGTTTAAATGACTTAAAACTCATCATTTACTCGATCAATACATAAACCGACGATAGAATTAGTTTTCTGCACCCCATCTCGTATTAAACCCACATAAAAATGGTTCTAATCATGTCCCTAGAGCCTCTAATCAACTCATATATTTTCGAACCATTCCTCTTCGTTTCGATCCGAATCCGACTTGGTAAGTATGTTTTCTTTACACCATTATACTCGGTTTTTATACAGGAGTAAAAGCCCCATACTTTTAGTCGCTATCAGTTCCATCGAGGGTCAATTGAAATTGTGTTAGGGTTAGGGTTCATGGTTAGATGAATTGGGGAAGAAGACCATATTTATATATTATTCAAATAAATATATATTTCGTTTTAATTAACAAACTTTGGTCGTGGTGTAGTGGTTCTGTGTGTGTGTGGGAAACGAAAGGGTCCAGGATCGACCCCTGTGGGCAGCGATCTGACCCCTATTTTTTGTTATTTTTTTTCATTTGTTTCATTTATATATTTACATATATATATATATATATATATATATATATATATATATATATATATATATATATATAAGAGTGTTTAATTTTATAATATTCACAATAAATTCGTTTTTGCATCAAATATTATAAAAATTTTGGTATAACATCTTGACATTCTAAAGAAAATTATCATATTTTTATTTTCTGAAAATATATTATTTCGTATTTTTATTAATTTAAATAGTTTTAATCATAAATAATTAATTAAAAATCCAATTTTTATGATTTTAATCTCAAAATTTATGGAAAATTATTTTTAAGAATCATGAACCTAAATAAAAATTGGTTCAGAATTATTTTCATTAATTTTCCTATTTTTAATCATTTAAACATGATTTAAACTCATTAAATTTATTTTAAATACAAATAAATTGAGGAAAATTATGGAAAAATTATTTTCATTGTTATACATCAGAAAATGATTATTTTTCATAAAAATATAATTTTTGGGTCATATGTTGTATTTTTAGTTTAATTACATTTAATTAGATATAATTAATTATTTAGTTAAATGTAAATTATTAAAATATGTTTTATGAATATTTTTCTATAAAATAGAAAATATTCCTATAAGCGGAAACATAGTATTATAATTTCTTCGTCACGTATTAAAACTTAAATCCTGATATACTTTATTTAACATTTTTATTAAATTCAAGATATAATAAAACTTCATCTTCCCCACATACGACTAGCAAACCCTAATGCCTTATAACCCTAGATACTTTAGACTCTTAGATATTTCCTTATTAGTATTCTTACACGTTATAGGTTGAAATCTTCGGAATTCCCAAGTTTATCTTGTGACGAATTTTATTTGGATTTATCGCGCTTAGCAAAACTGTGAGTATATCTTTCCCCTTTTTCATGTTTTACTATTTTGGGGTGATTCATGTACCATTATTATTATTAAACTATGTATACTTTGAAACGTAAAGTGCCTTATGTGATGCTTATGTGATTTGTGTGAATTGAAACGTAATCAAAATCATTAACCATGGGCCGAGCATAACAATGAGTAGTACTACGATTTACATCCCTTGTGTGATTATGGTTTCATTTGAGCCTTGGTCATTGTTATGTGAAACTTGAAACTTGAAACTTTTGGGGTGATACTTGATACTTGAAACTTTTAGGGTTGGTTTTGATGCTTTTATTCTACTAATTACATATTAGCAAACAGCATGGCACAAATATTACAAACGATTCTTGAACTAAAACAGGGTATGCTCACCAATACATTATATGTGTTGACAAAATTATTTTGTACATGTTTCAGGTTATTTGAGACGCTTTCTTTAAACTTTGGATTTAAGTATAAGTTTTGATTTTATTGTATTTTAGTTAGACTTGACGCTTGAGAATTATTGTATCTTTCCTTTCAATGTAATAAACTATTTATTCAATGTATTCAAATTTACACTTTAGTACCATGATCTATTGAACAATCGTCACTACGTGACACCTCGATGTTTCCGCCATCGGTTGGTGTGTAACAGATTGGTATCAGAGCCATGGTTATAGGGAATTAGGTTATTAGAATGCCTTTTAGCCTAGTCTATAACTAAGCTTACTTTCACGAGTCCTCTCGTGTATATTTTCTCTTATTTCTTATATTTTCTTTCAAGATATTTTCTCTATGATTCTTTCTCGTTATTCTTTCGGTATTTTGCTTGGAGAAGAAGATGAGAATCCAGTTATAAACCGAATTCGTGAATCGAATACGCATAAACAACTCGGTTTCAGAAGGGAGATTCGAGACAAGATAGAAACATAAGATAACAAAGTCATCACAGATTCGTATTACTACAGAAACGGTTACAGACACTGTCATCAGTAGGATAAACATCTATCTCGGGGCCGGGGGAAGTCGGGCATGACCTCCCCCTTGAGAGCATTCAAAGCATAAACTCAAATCTACAAATGAAAACGAACTGATGGGATTGGGTGTTCACCACTGCGCAGAGCATACCCAAACCCGGAGCACAACCCCGCGGACCAACGCCCCGCGCATAAGAAAAACTTCCCCAGCAAGCTAAGCAGCAACGACTCTCCTACAATCACGGAGTGATGCTCGCATGCGTAAGCGGTAAAAGCGGTAATCGTTCCATGTTTCCTTATTTATAGCTATTCCATAACTACTTTACTAAGATAGTCTTCGGGTAGTGGAGACAACCCTAATCGGGCCTGGCCCATTACGATTAGGGTTTTGGGTAATGGTGGCATACGTCCACATCTATATAAGGGCTTATATCCCTAATAGAGAGGACACTTTTGGCTAACCCTAAGAGCTATCACACTTGATAGTATCCCCATTCACCCACGTTTTTGTTATAAACTACTACCTCGTGTAGTCGTCTCCAGACCCACAAAATCTTACTTGCAGGTTACTCCAATCCAGGAAGTGCTAGTGAAGGATCAATCTTGTGGTTGCATCTAGTCTATCATCCCCATAAGGAGGTTAGACTACCTGTTTCTTCATTGGCGCCATCCCTTACGGTTTCTTAATCTTTCAAACTAGTGCTAATGGATTCTGGAGCTGAACAACGTCATGATCCCATCAATGTTGATGAGGGAGTTCAAGCGAATCAAGATACTGGAGCACCAACAACGGTGACAAAGAATGTGCATCAGAAGCAGGCTGCCACAAACTTTCAACTATTTCCATCAAGAAGGCCGGCATCAACATCACAAAAGAAAACAGTTGAAGAGCCTGTGGATGATCCAGAGGAATGGCTGGCTCAAGAAAGTGCCAGGACAATAGCATAATACCAAAAGAAATTGATAGCAAAGGCTCGATTGGAATCGAGGAAAACCTTGTCTTTTGATACTGAAGATGACTCTCAAGAGGATGAACAACCTGTTGTTCGTCCTACAGCCAAGCCCCGTCAGGCGGTACGTGGTGGAGAACGTGGTAAAAGTATTCACGTTCAGGACCACGTCAACCTGAATGGGGAACCTGATGGCTACGAGTCCGAGAATGAGATCACTTCTGATCCTACTTATAAGCCGAGAACAAAGTCTGTAGCAAGTAATCAGACTAGCCCAGACGACGATCTCAACAAGCCGTATCGTCCTAAGTCGTTTGCGGAAAGATCAAAATTTTGTGCAAGAATCGCGCTGGCACCTATGCCAGTCGAATGCAAGCTGCCGAATACGATTGGAAAATATGATGGCTTGCGCGATCCCGACGATCACCTGCACGCGTTTGACTGCGCAGGAAGTTCTAAACCATGGCCGGTTCAAGCTTGGTGCCACCTGTTTGTTCAAACCCTAACGGGCGCGGCACGGGTTTGGTATGAAAGTTTGCCGGTGGGAAGTCTTGTATACTTTGACGATCTGATTAAGAAGTTCAAGAATCATTTCTCCCATCTTCGGAAACACAAAAAAGACAAGGCCCAGATCTTGTTGTGTTCCCGGAAGGACAACGAGAGTCTGGAGGATTACATCATCCGCTATAACAAAGAAGCCCTACAATTGGGGTGTGGCGAGGAGCTTACTAGGGCCGCATTTATTCATGGGGTGCGGAATGACGATCTTATGAGATGCCTGACGGGAAAGGAAGGTGTTCCCGAAGCATGGGATGAACTCATCGAGGCAGCAAAGGTTTACGCATCATCGGAGCGCTCGTTTACACGCTCGAAAAATTTCCATCACAATGGCAATCAAGGTGCGCACACGCACGACAAGGGGAAAGGAAAACAGTCAGTGTGGTCTCGAATCTCAGGTGCCACTGATGAAGGGAAATATTCCTCGGGGCTAGATGCGCGGCATTATCTTAACAACAAACACCCGCGCGATTCAAAACCACCAAGTAAGAAGAATTATGACTGGACCCCATTGTCAAAGACACCTTCGGAGGTTCTGAAGACGGAACAAATCCAATTTCCAAAACCAAGGGAGTTAAGGCAAGATAGAAGAAATGTCGACACGTCCAGGTACTGCGAGTACCATGAAGACAATGGCCATCTAACAGACAACTGTTATAGCCTAAAGATGGAAATAGAGAATGCAATCAAGTCGGGTCAGCTATCTCACCTAGTAAAGAATATGCGGAAGAAGCCTAGAGATCCGCAAGGGGATGTTGATCCCAATAACAAGAAGATCAAGAATCTCAACGCGCATCACGTGCAGCGCTCAAATCGCCACAACTGCTACATGACTCACAACCGGAGTCACAAGAAAAGAGCCTATTCTATAGCGCAAGATGATTCTTGGAAAGAAGCACCTGTTGTTATGCCACGCGTCAAGGGAGGAGCGTCTTCCACGACACCGTTAATCATAACGGGCGTCATTGGACATTATCGCACAAGGTATATGTTCCTTGACAATGGGAGCAGTATAGACATCATGTACCAACAGTGTTTTGATCAATTAGATGCGGAAGATAAAGGAAAGCTCGTCCCAACTACGGAACCAATATCCGGATTCATTCACGAGGTGATCATCCCGCTGGGCATACTCACACTGCCTGTCACATGGACAGATGGACAGCTCTCTCGCACAGAGATCTGTGATTTTATGGTTTTACCGGTGAATTCGTCGCATGATGTTCTCATCGGGAGAGAAGGATTGGCAAAATTTAACTGCAACGCGTCTACACCGCACCAGATGGTTGGATTCCCAACGCGTGGAGGTGTGGCTTTCATACGCGGAAACAAAAATTGCCATGCAACAGATACATGCAAGCCTCCTAAGATTATGAAGCCTTCAAACCGCACTGATCCCGAAAATGGGTCATTAACCCTAAATTCCCGGATCAGACGGTTGTCATTGGCCCAGTAATCTCCGACACCATACGGGTACATTTAAAGCAACTGCTAACTAAGAACATGGATGTCTTTGCTTTCCAACCTGCGGACATGGTCGGTGTTCCCCGCCACATCGCGGAACATAAACTAAACGTTTACAAGTCTGTGGAACCAGTCGTTCAGAAGAAGCGCAGTATGGGGCCGGAGAAAACAAAGGCCATGAATGAGCAAGTTGCCGAACTCTTAGACGCAGGCATCCTGCGAAGAACAAGATACCAAACTTGGGTTCCTAATCCAGTCATGGTCGGAAAGTCCAACGGGGGTTGGCGGATATGCGTGGACTACAAAGACATAAATAAAGCATGCCCGAAGGATTGTTACCCACTTCCTGAAATAGATTTGAAAGTCGACTCCTTAGCACCATTCAGATTCAAGTGCTTCCTCGACGCTTACAAAGGGTACCATCAAATCCAGATGGCCAAAGAGGATGAAGATAAAACATCCTTCCGCACAGACACGGGCACTTATTGCTACACAAAGATGCCATTTGGATTGAAGAATGCAGGGGCTACATATCAGCGCCTCATGGACATGGTGTTCAATGCACAAATCGGAGTTAATCTCGAGGTGTACGTGGATGATTTGGTCATCAAAAGCACAGAGGAAGACCAAATGCTCGTGGACATCCAAAAGACCTTTGATCAACTCCGCACAGTCCGCATGAAACTCAACCCGAGCAAATGTTCTTTTGGAATGGAAGAAGGGAAGTTTTTGGGAGTGATCGTCACCAAAGATGGTTTCCGCGCGAATCCTGATAAAGTGCAAGCAATCGAGCGCATGCAATCCCCGTCTTCCGTATGGGAGGTTCAGACACTCATGGGGCGTCTAGTAGCCCTAAATTGTTTTCTCTCGAATTACGCGTCGAAGTCATTCCCTTTCGTGAACACCCTGAAGAGTTGCCTCAAGAAGTCAAATTTCAAATGGACAGAGGAAGCCGAGGCCGCCTTCAAGGAAATGAAAGAGTGCTTAAGCCACTTGCCGACGCTCACAGCGCCACTTCCAAAAGAGCCATTAACGTTGTACTTGTCAGTAAAAGAAAAATCAATCGGTGCTGTTCTCCTGGTTGATCGTAAAGGCGTTCAAACTCCAGTATACTACGTAAGTCGAACCTTACTTGATGCAGAGACTCGATACTCCACGATGGAAAAGCTGGTACTAGCATCAGTACACGCATCAAGAAGATTGCGGAGATACTTCCAGGGACATCCTATAAATGTCCTAACAGATTTCCGCATTAATGACATCCTGCGCAAACCAAAGCTGTCAGGACGCCTGGCCAAGTGGGCCATTGAGCTGGGAGAACATACAATTGAATACAAGACCAGAACATCATTCAAAGGGCAAATCCTTGCAGACTTTGCCGCAGAGGTCCCTCCCGAAAGCGTAACCGAATGTCAACAAGCACATGTCACTTCGCCAATTCCCGAGTCTACAGAGAAATGGGAATTATATACGGACGGGGCATGCAATGACGATGGCGCGGGAGCAGGCCTGCGCTTGATCACACCAGATGGAAAGGATTTCACCTATGCAATCCGCCTTGATTTCCCAACTACAAATAATGAAGCGAAATATGAGGCATTGCTCGCAGGATTGCGCATTGCAAAGAAAATGGGTGTGCAACACTTAGACGCTCATGTCGATTCTCAGTTGGTGGCCAACCATATCGATGGCTCATACGAAGCACGAGAAGCATCCATGATTTTGTACTTAGAGCAGGCCAAAGCCCTCATGCGCGACTTCACGTACTGCAAGTTCATCATATCAAGCGAAGTCAAAACAAGCCAGCAGATGCGTTAAGCAAGATGGCATCAACGGTTTTTGATCATTTGGCAAAGGATGTGCGGGTGGAAGTCTTGGATCACCCATCAGTGCCTCAAAAACAAGTCAATGTGGTCCAGACTGGCAAGACCTCCTGGATCACCCCAATCAAGGCTTATCTCCTCAATGGAACGCTTCCAGACAACAAAGCGGAGGCTAGAAAGCTCCAAAACAAAGCATTGCAGTACCAAGTCATCGACGGAATACTGTACCGGCGCTCGTACTTAGGCCCTTTATTACGTTGTGTTGACTCCGCAGAGGCGACATATCTTATCAAAGACATACATGAAGGGTCGTGCGGACTACACGCAGGCCCAAGGATGGTAGTGGCCAAACTGATGAACGCAGGGTACTATTGGCCCGGAATGCACATGGACGCCATGACAGAATTGCGCAAATGCAAGTCCTGCCAATGCCATGCGCCGGGAACACTACGACCCAAGAATAATCTGGTACCCGTCACCGCGGCATGGCCATTTCAGAAATGGGCCATTGACCTTGTGGGACCATTCCCCACAGCTCCTGGAAATGTAAAATACTTGGTAGTGGCCATTGATTACTTTACCAAATGGGTGGAGGCAAAAACCTTGGCCTCCATCGACGGGAAGAGTATCAAAAACTTCATTTGGGAATTTATCATCTGTCGCTTTGGCTTACCAATGGAGATTGTAAGTGACAATGGCACGCAATTCGCGGACCAACACTTACAAGAATGGTTGTCTTCTATGGGTATCCAGCAGATATTTACCTCAGTCGCACATCCGCAAGGTAATGGACAAGTCGAGCGTGCGAACAGAAGCATCGTGGAAGGAATAAAAACCAGACTTGGCACAAAACGCACTGGTTGGGTGGACGAGCTCCCTCATGTCCTATGGGCTCATCGCACGTTGTCCAAGACAAGCAATGGAGAAACACCGTTCAGCCTTACATACGGGACTGAGGCTGTCATACCTGCGGAAATGCACTGCGCTTCACCAAGGATCTTATTGGCAAATCATCGGGTCAATGACACGGAGTTAAAACTCAACCTGGACCTGTTAGATGAGCGCAGAGACATGGCGGCTATCAAAGAGGCCAATTATAAGAGACAACTGGAGAAGTATTACAATTCAAAGGTTAAAGCAGAAGCCTTCCGCGTTGGAGATTACGTCTTCCGCAACAACAAAGCGTCCAACGCAGAAAAGCCAGGCAAACTTGCGCCAAACTGGGAAGGACCATACAAGGTGCAAGAAGTTTTGGGGAAAGGCGCTTATGCTTTAGAGCGTTTGGATGGTACCCCAATACCGCGCACATGGAACGCTGCCCAGTTGCGCATTTGTTACATGTAAGGCATTCTCTCGCACTTGTAATAAACAGCCTATGGCTACTATCATTTCAATTTCAATAAAGAGAATTTTCATTTTCATTCATATTTCTTTTCAATATGGATTACGTACAATTTCATTCATAATCAAAAAAGGCAGTACAAAAGCCATCAACAAATTACAAAACCAGCTCTAGTGTTATATCTATACCACTGATCAAAGCAAAACAAAAAAGCAAAAGAAGTGGCAACACATAGGCCTAATCTATACAATACTGGCACCACTGGCTACCTAACAATAGCCCCCATGCATGGTTGTTCCACTAATTTGCATGTTCCCAACTGGTGGAGGTTCGACGAAGCCTAAGCTTGGGAGTCCTCGGTACATCACCAAGCTTGTCCAACTTTTTCACCTTCATTGGATTGACAGAGGGACCTTGCTCTCTTTGCTGGTACACTTGATCTTCTGTCAATATAATGTAACCACAATAAGTGGCAAGTTGATGCATAGCAGTCGGAGGGACCTTGATCACAGGGGGGTGATCAGGTAGCATCAGCATCCCTTGGATCGCTTCAATTTCATTTCTTGTAAGTCTTAGAGGAGAAGCCATAGAGATGGTAAAGGAAAAGAAAGAAGAAATTATGAGCAAAATGTTAATCAGCAATTACCCTTTTATAGACATGACAAGGCAGCCTATTAATTACCATTAATGGCTAACACTCGAGTATGGATGCCAATAGTCACATCAATCAATGGAAGCGCCGTCAAACCTGTCAGATGACATCAGCAAACTGACACAGGTGGCTCCCTTTTCAAAAGTGACGTCAGACAATCATTATGGCAAAATTCAAGAGTCACAACAAGCATAATTCAACAGAATTCTAAGGGACAAAGTGCAACGAGGCATACAATTGTTCAACAAAATCAGAAGAGTTAAAAACAATAAAGGAAGACAAAATACATTCACTCATAATCTATGAGATCTATATATGCATCGTCTTCCACTCCTTCATTTAAAGCGCTGGAGCCTGCACCAGCAGTGGATGATTCCCCTCCTCCCTGCGCAGCAACCCTCCGCGCTTCCTCTTCTTTCCGTTCTTTCTCCTCCATCTCAGGCCCAAGACGATCGGACTCCTCAAAATATTCGCGCAGCTGACCAATGGGATCCTCAGTCTTCAAACATTGATCCACCACATCAAACACATCAAAAGTGAGGGTCTCGAACTCCTCCTGCGCAGATATAGCTTCATTTTCATATGGCTTGCCAAAGTGCTCCCCATCTTCAAGCGCCAAGCCAGCAGCATGGTGATGATAACCTTCAGTAAATCCTTGCTGCAAACCACTCCGCATGGATGTAGCCCCAATCTTCGCCACAGCGTCGCCAAACTTGGGCTCATTCCATATACGCTTGAAGACCTGCGGAACGCACCGAAACAAGTTAACAATAACATAATATAGTTAAGTATACAACAAACACCAAGGAAGATCTTACCCCTTGGAGACCATGCTGCATCATCCAGGATAGCCGCTCGCGAGCAGCTAAGGAAGTTTGCACAGCGCCCTGAAGTTCATTCTGAGTTTGTTGGAGGCTTATCTCCAATTGCACGCGCGACGAATCTAGCAATGCATTCGTTTCTTCAAGTTGAGATTTTTGACCAGCAAGACCCTTCATCTGCTCTTCTAACTCTGACATTCGCGTTGTAGCAGTCACAAGGGCTTCATGCTGATCCTTCAACTTACTCACAGTATCAGCCAGCTCAGCTTGCTTTGCGTCAAGCGCCTTTTGCTTTTCCTCCGCCTCAAGAATAACTCGGGCGAGGTCATTCCTTAACTTCTCAGCAGCTTTTCGACCGTGCTCGAGCTCCACATTCGTGCGCTCGCAAGAGTCTTTCCAGTGCTTGGACGCCTCAACTCTCTCATTTTTCAACTTTTGGATTTCGCCTTCCGCGGCCCGCAGTTGACCCCTCAATTGGTCAACCTCCCCGCGAGAATCGGCGCGGAAGCGTTGAAACTCTTCCTCCCTTTTTCTTTGTGCATCTTCTGCACTCTTTAAGGCTTGCCAAGACCGCTGAAACTCTTCTTCCGCCTCATAATTGACCCATAGTTGCTGAAACACAGGGCCAAGTTTAGGCTCATGTCAGACAACAATGAGCGCCGGTCAATACCATCCTGATAATCTCGTTCACTGGGCGGCACAGCATAGGAGATAAACTCCTCCGCATCTAGTGGATTGGTGAAACGAGTCGTTTGCTTTATGTCCCAGAGGGGCTGATATGGCCTGCTTGGATCATAATCCGGGAGAGCCACTCTCCTCCCACACCCACCTATGTTTCCCGCACTTCGAGCCGTTCCCGTCGAACCCTTTTTAGGAGTCGAAAAAGATTGTATCATATCTGCAGATGCCTTCTCCGCAGTAATCTCGGTGAGAACAGGCTTGCTTGACTCAGGAGGTTGCTCCACACGCAAGTCTTTCCCTTCAAGCGATGTGTCCGCAGACACCTCTATAGCATCAACATCCGTTTGCGACGGCTCAAGCATTGGACGCTTCTCCGCCTTCTTACCAGCTTCCAGAGACAGCGTCAGACCTTCATCATGCGCAGGCATCTGGGTCTCCAACGCAGACAAGTTCGTCCCTTCCACATTCTCAACCACAGACTCGAGGACCTTCTTTGCAGGCATAAGTGGTTTTTTAAAGGTCCCCTGCAGTGCAGGACCTTTACCTGGAAGATCAATTCAAAGAGGACGTCATTTTCTATTCTAAATAAAGATGAAGAAAACAAGTAAAGCCGAGAAACTTACCAGAAGTCTGCTTGACAGATTTCACAAATAATGGCTGTCGTCTAGGAGGGGGCTTGACAACCATCTTTCCATGAATAGACATGGCACCCGTTTCCCCACCAGTGGTCAAGTCCACATCCACAGTCGACGACGTAGCCTTTACAGTCTCCGTGACTGGTTTAGGAATTTGCACCTGTTTTTGGGCAAGGTCTTCTAGACGCTTGTGGTACAACTCCGTAGACACCTCAACGGAGTCGTCGGTGGGTGTTGGCTCACGAGTACGTCGTCGCTTGACCTCCTCATCCGACTCCGTATCTTCATCATCTCCTTTGGAAACTGTAGAACTAGATGCTACTTTCTTTCCTTTCAGTGACTCCTTTCACTGACGCTTTGGGCCAGTCCCTACGATCACGCACAACAAGGATTAAGATAACACCATTGCTGTGGTTACAATTACAAGACTTACCTGTACACGACATCTTTTTACGACCGGGGGAAACCTCCCCCGGGTCAACCCCAGCTTTCTTTACAAGATGGATTCTTGCGCCTGAAATAAAGGGCACGTTGGATCAGTGCATGCGCCACGCGGATTACAACGCACCCTTTAAGCGCAGGAACTTTCCGAAGGGCAAAAGAATCAACAATTCTAACATAACAAAGTACATAAAAAGTCACCTGTGCGCGCATAATGACGCGGAGCGTCCTTGAGTTGAGGCATCAAAAAGTTGCGCTCCAATCGTTCAATCACCGAAGGAGCCCCGGGGGGTACAGCTGTGTAACTTAGTTTCGCCGCACCCCGGGCATCGAACAAGTCAAATTTTGTCATTCCTGCAAAAACAACAATGTAAGGAAAGAACACAGCATAGAAATAGGGGATTGAGAGTGGGCAGAGGAGATATGTCACTTACTAGCATCAGACGCAGTAGGCTCATAGCCTTCGGGATTTCCCAAACGGCTGATACCCAACATCACCAAGACACCTTCAGGGCATTTCTCCATAGACAATGGAGTAGAATGGGAGCACAAGGTCTCATACCAAGGTTGGGTCTTATAATCTTTCATGGGCGGAAACTCCGCAATCTTCTCCTTCACTCCAACGCTCATCCATTGCAGTGCGGCAGGAATCACCCCCCTGTGAATGTAGAAAAATTTCTCCTTCCAGTCATACATAGATTTTGGACTCTCAGAAACGATTTGAGTCCGATTCCTCCTGGGTGACACACTATACCAACCGGGCCCCCCACGTGCCTCTTCAAGAACATAGAAAACGTTCAACATGTCGAAAGTAGGCTCCAAGTCCAAGGACCGACAGGTTGCTTCAAAGTGCACTAGCCTAGAAAGGCCAAAGGGTGTCATCTGTGTTGGATGAACCCCATATTTCATTAAAACATTCACCAAGAACTTGGTAATCGGGAGACGGAAGCAACATCGAGTGAAAAACGCTTCGTACAAGGCAATCTTACCAGGGGAGGCCTCCAACGCCGTTTTACCAGCAGCTGGTAATTCTGGCTCCCAGTCGGCCTCAATCCCGTAATGATCAAGAAAGGTGGAGAATGAGGAGGCATCCCACTTGATAGGAGTGGTGCTGATACCCTTCTCTGTCTTCTCTACTTTCTCAGTGGCCTTCGATTGATCCACAGGACAAGAAGTTTCTTGAGACATGTTTGGATGAGTAAAAAACAAAGAAAATTAAGTGAGGACAAGAAAGGAATTTGAGAGGTCTGGAATGCAAGGAATGGGAATAGTGAAACTTGAAAAAATTTGAAATGATTATATACGGTGTGCAATAACTGCCAATGACGTCAGCATTGGTAAAGGAAACGACTTTACACATGACACGTGGCACTGGACAGCTATATAGGCGGCACACGCGCCATACACGCGCTCAGCACGCGCCTGACTCAGCCGTCTGCCATAACTGATGGGACGCTCACTGACACAAGTGTAGCTTGTAACAGACGCTACCCACCATCCTTCGCTTACGTAGCAGACACCTGTCCTCCACCAAGGTGACACACCACGCGGTCGCGGAGAATTAACGTCAAACACAATCACCGTTCTCCGCATTCCGCCATCTCGGAACTCCGCACCCTCAGCGACACGCATGAACTTCCATGCCCATATAACTCAGCACCAGCATCCCAGTTTTCACTACCAAGTAAGGATGAGCTGTCATCCGCGAATCACTATTATGAGTCCAGCATCCACCCTCTTCCCTCATATACTCGAGAAAAGGGTACACACTGGACTAGGGGGACTTGATGGGATTGGGTGTTCACCACTGCGCAGAGCATACCCAAACCCGGAGCACAACCCCGCGGACCAACGCCCCGCGCATAAGAAAAACTTCCCCAGCAAGCTAAGCAGCAACGACTCTCCTACAATCACGGAGTGATGCTCGCATGCGTAAGCGGTAAAAGCGGTAATCGTTCCATGTTTCCTTATTTATAGCTATTCCATAACTACTTTACTAAGATAGTCTTCGGGTAGTGGAGACAACCCTAATCGGGCCTGGCCCATTACGATTAGGGTTTTGGGTAATGGTGGCATACGTCCACATCTATATAAGGGATCATATCCCTAATAGAGAGGACACTTTTGGCTAACCCTAAGAGCTATCACACCTGATAGTATCCCCATTCACCCACGTTTTTGTTATAAACTACTACCTCGTGTAGTCGTCTCCAGACCCACAAAATCTTACTTGCAGGTTACTCCAATCCAGGAAGTGCTAGTGAAGGATCAATCTTGTGGTTGCATCTAGTCTATCATCCCTATAAGGAGGTTAGACTACCTGTTTCTTCACCAACACATGAGATTGCTATTTATAGTCCAACACCCAAAGTCCACTTTCGCCCCTTGATAAAGGTCGAATGTGGAATATTTCCACATTCGCCCCTTTGTAAAGGTCGAACCTGGCTTTGTGCTTTGGCCTATATTTTACAAATGCGTCAGATCCATAAAATGCTCTTATGGATCACCACAATTTCATGTAATACAATACTAAGACTCAACCCTAGTCTATTCGACAGTGGCGTCCACAGAAAGTGCATCAACACTATTTACATGAGTAGTGAACCCCGAGCGTTGGTGAATTCTTAAACAAGAAGATTGTAAAGTGATTGTTTGAGATTGATTGTAATTACGTGCTCCTATGATACTCTTTGAAACTATGTGCAAACTGTATGTGATTACGTGAACTTAAACCAAAAACGTTAATAGAAATCGTAATGGGCGGACCAGTAGGATGGTTGGGGTCTTAACGCATGGGGTTACACTTTTTATGGGCCAAAATAGTGAAAACATCGAAGTAAACATGCAGTACAACGAAGCAGACCACCCGGAGTGGGCCAGGAAGCTGTGAGCGGCAGCTCATAGCCTTCGAGCGGGCGCTCATGGGGGACTGACGAACCCTAACCACCTTAATCCACTATTTAAACACTTTTAAGCCTCATGAAACCCTTAAACTCAACCCTAATCGCCCCCTACTGCCCTATTACGAAAATATCAACCCCTAACACCTGCTAAGGCTCAAGAACACCATTCGGGAAGCGTGAGGAGAAATCGATTGGTGATTTTGAAGTGCTTGTTGGAGTCGGTAGCACCCTATTATCTTGGAATTTGGAAAATTTGCTTGCAACCTAAAGTGAGTTTCACTACTCTTTTCTCAAAAGCAAGTGTCTTGGGTTGAGACAACTTACTTAACTTTTCTAGTCCATTTGGGACTACTACACATCCCGGGTTTTGGGATACTATGACTCCTTGTGTGGGTCGGGTTTTGCTAGTTTCACACTCTGTGTCCTTGATGAACTAAACTACATACTATCACGGAAGTCCTTCACTATTTACCAAATGAGTTACCGGGTTATGGCAAGCGGGTTACTAGTTGATAGCGCTATTAGGTTTGACAAACCTTACACCATGCTGCGAGCCGGGCGTGAACTACGACCTTAGACTTTATCATTGTTGATGGGCAATGATGGGAGGCAAAAACCAGCTCGCGGGGCGAGTGCATCATTTGAATAGCAATTTGGTATAACATTGTTTAGTTATCATGAATGGGTTAGCTACCCTTGGCATACGCTGAACTAGTGGTTCTTGGTTTTGTTGTTGATTACTACTTTCGGGTTTGGGAAACCTAACGGTTGATCTTGGTTTGCGAAACCTACACTTTTACTTACCTTATTTTGTAAACTCACCAACTTTATGTCGACACACAATAGCGTGCTTTTGCAGGTCTCTAGGTTTGGAGCACGATAGGACATGCATCATTGTGTCATGGGTTATGAACATTATTTAACTTATACTTTGCTTTACATTCAATGGTTTTATTTTGGGCGCGTTGTTTTGCGCATGAACTTAAACGATTATGTTTGATTTAAGCTTCCGCAACTCATCTAAACTTTTTGGTTAAATGTTAAAACTATATTTTTGAAAACGAGCTAAATGGTTTGGGCATTTAGAGTCGTTCGTATGACTTATGGCTATGGGGATCCTAGTATGTCACGCTCATCGCGGTATAAACTCCGCAGCGGAATTTGAGGGTGTGACAAGCTAGGCATATGTTTTGTTACTACTACGATTGGAAACCATTGCTGGACACATCACAAGTTACGCATGTTACAAGTTCAACTGCCCAAAAAATGTTACAAGTTACAAGGTCGAGACAATATGCACCCGCCCGGCTCCCAACCGACGAGTGGGGCAGGTCACGCCCAATAGATCTATCCAAATGTCCCCCGCTGTGCTACCCCGCACATTCATGGTGTAACCCCGCGTACTTCCTATTTTTTATATACATTTGTATTCTTTAGTTATAGTACGAATTATCGTGTCGTTTTACTATTTTAACCATGTAAGTTTTCCCTAATCTAATTCTTATATTTATTCTTATCCTCATTCAAACCGACTCAAATTCGTGATATTTTTTTTATACGGATAATGCATTCTACTCATGGGATCCTAATCGAAATCATAAGCCATAATAAACTGCTGTGAATTATTCGATTATAACATTACTAAGTCGGATAATTGTTTGAATTTATGAGTATAGAGGATGTGATTTGACACGAAAACAGGATTATATGATCATACAAGTTACTAAACCAGGTGCGGAAACCCTAGCTTAGAACAAACTGATATAAACTCAAATCAAAACACAATCAAAGTCATTTTAAAGCTTTTCATAGATTAACTCTTTCAAATACTTGATTACAACTCAGTTACAGTTAATCTAGCACACACATAAACTCTCTCAGACCTCTCTGGAACACACCTCAAAAACACACACACTAAATGACTCGCTTAAACTTACAAAATCACAAAATCTATATATAGGACCTGCACGTTCGCCCCTTTCATCTGGTCGAACGTGGGTCATTTCCACATTCGCCCACTTTCAGTGGTCGAATGTGTCTTCTTGTTAGTCTAGTTCCAGATTCGTCCATCTATCTTCTACCTTCGCCCACTTCTTAATCACCTTCGCCCATTCTGTCTTCCTTCGCCCCTTTAACCATATCTAACACATGTTAACATATCTAATCACTAGTCGCAAAACGCATCTACAAACTCCCCCTCGACTATTGATTAGATCGTTTTCTGTCTTCGTCCATGGCTTTGTTCAGCAACTTGATTCTGAGCTGTTTCTTTTGCTCTGTTGTCATCTCAGACTCTAATTTCCTCTTTACCGGCTTTGACACATTTGCCATCTTCACCTTCTTGCCAAGTTTTCCTTCCAAATTACTACCAACATTAATGTCATAAGCAAAGCAAACACCAACAACCTGTGTGTATTTCTTTGCTTGATCTGCATCGTTCGGCTCATGATGAATCGGATTATAAAAGAGCATGATGATGTCTTCGAAGGTGCAATTGATCAACCACATAGGATCAAATACATGAACATGCTTGTATTTGTCCTTTCCATCTCTCAACACGATCACTGCTTCTGCCTTCCTCCAATCGTAATACCAGAAAATGAAATCAGCACTGAAGTGTTGAGGCATAGGCATCAAAGGTATCTTTCTCATAACTTCAGGTGCCTTATAAATCAAGGTAACCCGTTTCAACTTGGTTCTGGGATCAATATCCCTGTGAACTTTCCTCCGGGGATATTGTGGTTTGAATCTATTCCACTTAGTTCTACTTTCCCAAACCAGTTTGTCTGCACACCAACCGACATGTGAATTATTCACAGAAGCACCCGACATTTGGAATCTGCACAAATCTCTAACCGCCCAGTACGGTAGAGTCAGCAAGTCAATGAATCTGTAAAAGTACAAGATTCCAGATTCCCACTTAGCAGCTAAACACTTCAGCCTGCCTAAGTATGTCCACCCGAGAGCTCTGCCTCTGAACTTCGCATTGTGAAACCTATAAAAGTTTCCTTGAGCTTCAGGCTTCGGTCGGTTTTCATCCATCAGTCTTAACTTCTTCAAATACTCTTTCAATTCATCAGTCTTATTTGAAGATTCTGGCAAATCAGCTCCAAGTACTTTCTCTACAAACTCAGCACTCCTCTTCTTTGCCTTTCTTTTAGCAGACGTATTAGGAATCTCAGTAAAATCAGGAAACACCAAGTCTTCATCAGTTTGTCTGAAGTACTGTGGATATTCCTCATGTGTGATATCCTCTATTTCAACTTCTTCAAATTCAGGGGTGTCTTTGTCATCAGAGTGACTTCCAATATCCTTTTCAGGAATATGTGGAATCGACTCATCAACAATGAATTCTTCAAACGTTTTCCCTACCCTCTGTGCAAGCCCATCCAAGATCTCCTTTGCCACAGATGCAGGTACTTCCCCTTCTTCCAAATCAGGATCGTTATATTCCAATTCATATCGCATGTCATCAGTTTGGAATATTTCAGCAAAACGACCTGTGAACTCAATGGTCCATTCTCTTCTTTCTAACATGTCCTTATATACTTGTTTAGCATCGTCAGACAAGGATCTCACCTTCTCATTCCAAAATACACTTTCATCAGAATCAACATTCTCACTCTTCTTCTTTGAACTTGACTCACCTGTGTCTTTCTTCTTCTTTGAAGGTGGTCTCTTTTCGAATGTAAACTTCGAAGTGTCATCTCCTCCATCATTATCATCACTACTACTACTCTCATCCTCCTTTTGACTTCCCGAACCTTCAGCATCATCATCATCATCATTATTATTATCTCCATCATCACTCTTTTCCGATTCTTCATCCTCATCATCCTCATCTTCCTCTTTGTCAGATTCAGATGGTTCAAAGTCAACCTGTTCAACCTCTTTCTCTTTATCCTCCTCACCCTCTTTCAGCTTGGGTGCAACATTGTACAGATTGTCTATCAACTCACTAAGGCGTTTGTTTTCAGCCTTCAATTCTTTATTATCCTCTTTTATAGCCTTGTACCTGTTCTTGTTTCTCAGACACTTTCCTTCAAGCTTCTTATTCTTTGCTTCTTGCTTCTTTACCTTCTCATCTATCTCATCTTGATTAGACTTAGAAGCTACTACGATCTGAAGCATTTTCTCTTCATTTTGCTTGAACTTGGCAATTTCAGCTTGCTGAGCCACTAACATCTTCATCATGTCGTCCATCTTTTTATTTACCTGCTTCATCACTTCGTCATCCACAGTGACTTTCTTTGACTTGGACTTTGACTTTGATGGCTCAATCTCAGTTTCTTTTCCTTTCTGAGGCTGTGTAAACATGTTAAGAACATTATCCAGTGCTATATTGAATTGATCCACTGGTAATTTAGTTGCCTCGACAGTCTTTTGTTTCTTAGTGGCTGGTGAAGATTGTTTTGATGATGTACCAGCTTCAGGTAATCTCTTCCCTCTCAAAAGTAGGTTTAATTCTTTCTCTCTCAGTTGCTTGGTACTTGTTTTCTTGGCCATGGTTTTGTGTTTGGGCTTGGGCAAGTTAACTACTACGGTTTCTCCTTCATTCAACTCGTCCAAATTCACAGTTAACCTTTCATCTTCAGCACCAACAGACTGCTTGCTCTTCTTAGCTTCTTCAATTGATCTGTTAAGTGATTCAGACTCACCAACCAAAGTGGCCTTTTGTTTGGTAGTCCGGACATTTTCAGCATCCGAATCCCACTGTTCTTCAGTCTCAGTCTCCTCTGAATCTACAGACTCTTCATCTACCAAACTAGTACCCTTCTTTGCAGTAGATTTCTTCCTCACAGCTTGTTGTTTTGAACTCCCCTGCTCAGTCTTTCCTTTGCCCTTCCCTTTGGCTCCAGGATTGACTACTTGCCTTTTTCTCTTTGTACTTGCATCAGCATATACCAACGGATCATCATTGTCACTATCACTATCAGGATGCCTTGCTGTATTCTTTCCAGGATCCATGTAATCCTCTCTAGCCAAGGCTCCAAACAACCTCCTGTAAGGTGGTCTCTCATTATCAGGCACACCTTTGTAACCTTTCATTCTAACCAAAGTTCTAATGTTCATATGATCCATAGCAAGTATCTGTGTTGGATCCTTCTTCAGGTTTGGATATTTGTGATCAAAGATCATCATCAGAAATCTAGGATAAAGCATGAAATATTTCTTCTTCAAACCTTTCAGCATCTCCAGCATGTGATCTAAAATCATCCCAGCAACGTTAAATGGTTTGTTGAGAGTCAACGCAACCATTAACGAGCTCAAACTCTTCCTCATCACGTCATACCCTCCACTAACACATCCAAATACAAGTATGATGACGTGAGCAAAATACTTGAACTGTACACTCAGTTTCCCTTTGTACATAGAACCATCAGTGATCGGTCCTTTGTATTTCATCCTCAAGAAACAGGCTTTCTGCTCAGTCCATGATAATTCCCTTGGATCCTCACTGGTTTCAAACTGGATCTGGAGAGCTTCTCTGATATCAGCTTCAGTGATAAACATCTCCATTCCCTGAATCTTGCTTTTGATAATAGTCTGATTATCAAAGTAATCATACTTGGCGTTGTTGTAAAAATCCTCAACTATATCCTTGTAGATAATAGTTGGTGTGGCCAAAGCATAAACCACTCTGCATCTCTTCAGAAATTTGATGATCTCTGTAAACTCCACGTTTTTCTCTACATCTCCCAGATACGCACAACAGTTGTGAGTCTTCTCAAACGGCCATTTATTACCGCTAGACGATTCACCTTCTTGTACAGTCTCTGGAACAGGATCAGTAACTGCAGTCTCAATAGGAATCTCAATATTCTCTTGTTCTTCAGCCATCTGAAACATAAAATCAAAAACAAACGTTAAAACACGAAATCGTCAAAATTTAAAATTTTAGGCTTTTGAAATTCCACATTCGCCCAAACTATACTGGTCGAATGTAGGTTATTGAGGCCGAAGGTACAAAATTCTGGTCGAATGTAAAGCTGATTTTGGATAAAATATACATTCGCCCGTTTCAGGTTACCTTCGTCCACTCAGTTTCACCTTCGTCCACAACGACCGACCGAAGGTGGAATTGTTCTTGCCCAAAATTTGAAAATTTTTCAAATCATGTTATTAACCTTTAATTTTGATTCAGACATAGTCTAACATGGCCGATGATCACTCGCAAACCATCAATTATTCCTAACATTCATTTTATATCAGTTTTTATAACGAATTAGGGTTTTTCTTCATTCAATCTATCAATCAATACTTAAACTATGTTAAAAACCTAATTCGTTGATACTTCTCCCCCTAAAACTGATAGGAAATGAATATCAATCAACATTTATCATTAACAGTCACTAGAACATCGTTAACCCTAAAACCCTAAGTCCGGTTATTAAAACTAACGATTCCGGCTTCAATCCTTGTCCATTACCTGTAAAAATTATATGAAAATGATCAGAAGTAACCAAGGAACAAAACGCACAAGCAAGGGTTTCAAAATCAACAAGGTCTGGTTATGGATGAAATTTTGAAAAATTTAAAGTGACTGGTTGAATGTGCAAGAGGCTTATATATAAGCTCCACCTTCGCCCTATGCTACTGGACGAATGTACATGTGAGTCACCTTCGCCCCAACCAAATGGCACGAAGGTAAAAGGAGTTTACCCGAAGGTGGATTTTAAGGAAAAATCCTCATTCGCCCAGTTACAAACTACCCGAAGGTGGAAAAGTTTCCACATTCGTCCCATTTAAGGGCGAATGTAAAATGGAAAACTTGAAAAATTTTGCCAAATTACAAATTCGAATCCCGTTCAACATTTTTCAATCCGTTAAGCTTCCAAAACACAAATTTTCACTTTTAGAATGATACAAAGCCCAGATGGTGTTGTCAAATCCCAGAAATTGACTATCAAGCATCCCCGGTTATCAAAAATAAAGCAGAAATGCAAAAATTTTGAATTTTTCTGAAATTTTATCAAAACACACCTAAAATCTTTTTGGATTTTGTATCTTTTTGACAATAAAAGTAAATTGCAACAAAATAAAATGCATCAAAGTAAATGAAAGCAGTAAACATTTTGTGAAATCCGGTCAGAGGATCATATCAGTTTTCTGAGAAACCTGATCACAGCGTTGATCTTTTTGTTTAATATTATCATTAGAAACAGTATGTGACACGGCAATTGCTGATATTGTGGTCCACGTAAGCTCACATGCAGACAATTATGCAATGCTTTAAAATGATACGAGTTAGGTGTATTAGACTAACACGATGTGGTGCCCACACACACGACATACTCCCGTATCAAGTAATTGCACAAAGCTTCGTCGTAACGCGTGATTATGCCAGAGTTATCCGTAAAAGTTTCAAAGTATATAGCACAGAGGTGTACAGGTCAGCAATTGAATGCAGCAGAGTAACATGTGCATATATACTAGGTTGAGGCTGATATTAATCACTGATTTGCATCAGATGATCAATACGATGTAATAATGATCTATGATCAATTAAAACATAAAGTTCCTCAATTCGGTAACTTCCGGTTTTGGCAATTAAGCTCTTTTAGCAAATATTCTGATAAAACTAGGTCCGTAAATCAATACGACAAAAGTTTATCAGAATATCCCGGATAACCATAACATAACTACCCGAAACATCAGATTTTGGCAATCCTATCAAACGAAATTACGGTACTAAGACCATATGCCCATGAGGTGTTCAGCCACGAACGCGTAGTTCGTTATGTTTGTATCACTAATGCACGCAATATTTAGTCTACGAAGCCTATCAGCATATCACACGTAATCAACACATGCCTCATTAACTATACAATTCTTTAGCCTGTGTCAAATCCCCACTGATGTACTATCATTTCCTCTGTTTTACCAGGAAATCATTTTTGATTTTCTAATTTTTAGGTCTTTTTGAATTTTATAATGTTTTTGGTTTTTCTGATAAAATGGCTCCCCCTAAAATAAAGAACATATTTTTGGGATTTTTGATTTTTCTGAAAATAAAAACAGAAATTTGAAAGAAACAATCCACTCGAAAGCATCAACTTCTTTGAGGATTAAACAACCCCCTCGAAAGCATCAACTTCTTTGAGGATTACGATAGTAAAGAGAAATTCCCAATTAGCAAAGAGAAATTCCCAATTAGCAAAATATAAAAACTAAAAACTAAAAAGCGATAAACCGAGGTGCCGATTAGTCCTGTTTTTCCTTTATATTGTTTACTTTTAAAAGATATTCAAAGCGTGAACGGTCAAAGGCTTTAGTAAACAGATCTGCACGTTGGTAGTCAGTATGTATTTTGATCATATCGATCAATTCCTTAGCGTAACAATCACGGATAAAATGGTATTTGATCCGGATATGTTTCGCTTTAGAATGATTTTCCGAATTTTTAGTTAATGCAATTGCGGCTTCGTTGTCACAGTAAATAGGGGTTTTAAGAAACTGCAAACCGTAATCCACCATTTGTTGTTGAATCCAGAGTACTTGCGAACAGCAACTCGAGGCTGCAATGTACTCGGCTTCACATGTAGATTGTGCTACGGAAGTCTGTTTCTTGCATTGCCAGGTGATTAACCTGCTCCCGAAAAACTGGCAACCAGCTGTAGTAGATTTACTATCTTTGTCACAGCCGCCCCAATCTGCATCACTAAAAGATATGAAATCAAAATTATCATCATTAGGGTACCAAAGTCCTTTTGAAGGACAACCCTTCAGATATCTAAGGATACGCTTGACCGCCGTCAGATGACTTTGTTTCGGCTTCGATTGATAACGGGCACAGAGACACGTTGCGTACATAATATCTGGTCGAGACGCCGTCAAATACATCAGAGATCCGATGATTGCTCTGTATGTAAAAGGATCCGTCAGCTCCCCCTTAGCGTCCACTCCAATCCCGTGATTAGGTTGAATCGGGGTATCCATCGGCTTTGAGTCCTCCATCTGGAACCGGCTCAAGATGTCGGAGACATATTTTGTCTGGTGAATGAAGATCCCGTCGGGTCTTTGGTCCACCTGCAAGCCTAGGAAAAACTGCATCTCCCCCATTGCGCTCATTTCGAACCGATAACTTGCTCCAGCGGGTGAATACGATGAATCCGAGATTCCGGATAATCAGGTACTTGCACTCCCGTCTGAACAGTCAAGTTCTCTACAGCATCCAGATCATGACCCGTATTTAATGATGAAGCCACATCTGAAGTTGGAGTTGGGTTCACTGGCGGTGCCTCTGGTTCTTCAGCTTGATCAAGAATAACTTCTTCTAATTGTTCATCTTCAGATTCTGAAGTGTCTAATGAAGTTGAAGCCTCTTGAAATACTTCTTCCTCTTGTATAGGAGCATTGGTATCATTAGAAGCTGGTAGGGGTTTACGGTGATCGGACGCACCAACGGTGAAGTTGTTGCATTTTCACACTCGTAAAGTAGTCTGATGACAGCTTCTTCAACCAAGCTATCTAGATTGAATGATTCAAAGAAATCTTTGTAATCAAACATCCAATCAGGACCCGTGCCTTGAATATTTTGAGTATATCGTTGAACATCCACGTTAGCCCAGTCTTCCACACGACGAGTTCGCTTGTTGTATACCCGTTTGAGCGGGGTTGCATATCCAACAAAGTAACCCTCCTCGGCTTTAGGACTAAACTTCTCGCTTGGATTCAACATAGTGCAAGGCGCCCCAAAAGGTTCTAGATACTCTAAGTTCGGCTTCCTTCGGTGTAACAGCTCATAAGATGTTTTACCAAACTTCTTCACTGTTAAAACCCGATTTAATGTGTAATTTGCTGCATAAATCGCCTCGTTCCAGAACATTACTGGAAGATTTGAATCAGCGAGCATTGTTCTAGCCGCTTCAATTAGAGTCCTATTCTTTCGTTCAGCAACACCGTTCTGTTGAGGGGTGTACGGAGCCGAATATTCATGATGTATTCCTTTGTTTTCACAAAGTTCATCCATCTTGGCATTTTTGAACTCCGTCCCATTGTCACTCCGAATTCTCTTTATCTTCACATTGTAGAGATTCTCCAATCGAGTGAACAGAACTTTTAGATTGATAAAAGTGTCGCTTTTATTCTGCAAACACATCACCCATGAAAATCTTGAGTAATCGTCAGTGACGACTAAACAATAAAGCTCTCCAAGATGACTTTTGCGCTTGACCGGTCCGAAAAGATCCATGTGCAATCGCTCTAGTGGCATCTCAACAGAGTTAACCTTTTTCACTTTGTGGGACTGTTTGTGTTGCTTCCCCTTTTTACAACTCACACACTTGTCATTTAGATGGAAATGTTTCACGTTTACTCCATCGACAAGTCCATTTCTCACAAGTTGATTCATTTTCTTCAGATGAATGTGCCCCATTCTTCGGTGCCACATTATCGATTCTTTCTCTGTCGCCTTGGACAAAAAGCATGTTATCTGCCCTTGTGATGTCATCGCCTTGGACATATCAAGAATGTATAGATTGTTGACACGAGGTGCCTTCAACATTATCCACTCTTTAGGAATTGTAAAACCCGGTTTCAGAATATAGCAGGATTTGTCATCAAAATGCACAGTAAATTGCTTGTCACATATTTGACTGACACTCAGCAGATTATAGTCTATCTGCTTCACATAGGAGATCCGCTCGAAACTCACTATTCCATTGCTCACACTTCCTTCCATTGTGATATATCCTCCTTTATTTCCTGCAAAAGCTACATACCCTCCATTGATGTTCTTTACGTCGAACAGCAACGCAAGATCCCCTGTCATGTGGCCTGAAGCTCCACTATCAACAATCCAAAGACTGCTAATAGGGCCAGCTGAAGCTCCCTGCACACAAAAAGTAAATCAGTTAGTTCTTTCGGGGGACCCAAGCCTGAGTCTTGGGTCTTGGAACATCAGGTTTCAAAGTAACATTTTCACAATCATTTTGAACAACTTTTTGATCAATCTTTTTCTGATTGTTCAAAACAGTTTCCTTTTTCTCATTAACCCTTGAAGTTGAGGCTCCTGGAGTACCATTGGGTGTCCAAGATTGTTCAGACCTTTTCAGGATACGAATCTGAGACTTTGGGTTCTCAGTCGGTTTCTGAACATTGTTAGCAAAAGTAACTTTCTTGGTAACCTTATCTGATTTAACAGACTTAGGTCCAACATTTGATTTGACAATCGGTTTTGGTGAAACCTTTTGCCTATCAACTGTTGTGTTCACCACAGGCTTCCTCCATGAGTGTTCCATAGCAATCCGATTCCTTCTATCATAGTGCATTGGACGAGTGTTCCTCATTTGAAAATTGTTTTGATTATAAAACGATTATGGTTGTTGTGGAACAACTCTCCTATGAGGTGGCACATAATGATCAATCGGTTTTCGCATAGAATTCCTCACTTCAACTTCGTGCCTTTTGTGCCTTACATATGGGCACTGAGCAAGTAAATGCCCTCGTTCCCCACATTTAAAACACGCACGGTACTCTTCAAAAACATTCGGAGCATTTGGTTGAGCAAATGATCTAACAGGATATTGATCATTGTACTGTTGCTTCCTTAAACTCTCAGGGAGTGGCCCTTTTGAGTAAGTAGGCTCATTAAAACCATTAGCTCTGTTTTTGGGTCTAACAAACTCTGTGACATGAACCTTTGGTTCTTGAGGAACATCCAAATACAACTTCTTTAATAAAGCTGGTGGAATCTCATTTGTTCTCTCATGTTTTGGGAACCAAATAGTACTTTCTTGCCAAATCTTGTCAATTTTAGCATAGTTAACATCTTTAATTGGAAAGTCCTCGTCAGAGATGATCTTATCAGATCCTTCCATCCGATAGAACACCTTTACAGGTTTGTCACATTGTTCGTTTTTATCATTCTTTTCAAGATCTTTCTTTACCACACTCTTTTCAGACTTCTTTTCACAATGAACATTTTTCATTGGAATCACAACTTGAGATAATGAAACTGGTTCATTTGTAATGATGTGATTTTCTTTTGGAATTTCACATGCATTAACAGTTTGGTTACAACCAGTATCATCACTCTCTGAGTCTGAATCTACACTTTCAGCTGTAACACCCTCATCATTGATTCCCAAAATCGGTCTAACATCGGAATTTGGATCACCAATACTTGAAGTATTAGATTCATTTTCCGATGCTGAATCAGATTTTACCGAACTCTCCGGTGTCACTTGGTGACAATTATGGTTTTCAAAAAGAACCGGAGATGGTACAGCCCGATAATTGGTGGTTTTATCATCAATGATGTGGTCTACCACATAAGCAATATGCTTATAGCTTTCCAGCTTTTTGTTTACTTTCTCAGCAAAGCATTTGATGGCTGCCATCTCCAACTTGGTGTTTTCAATTTCATTGATATAGTTGTTAATTGCCAATTGTTTTAAAGACAAAGTGTTTTTCAAGTCGGAAATGTCCTTTTTATAGCCATCTAATACTTTGTTAAAAGCATTCAACTCTTTGCGAGTAGATTGACTGTTCATGATAGCACTATCACGTTGAACACGGAGTTGTTTAACCTCCTCAGTCAATCTATCACATGTAACACAATATTTTTCACTTGTATTATCAGTACTACATGCAGAACTTACAGGTTTTGGCGGATCAGTCATAGCCATTAATGCGAAATGAGCTTCCTTTCCTGCAAAGAATCTGGAATAATCAATCTTTGTGAAAGCATCATCTGCAATGCACGACTTCCTTGTCATCAGAAAATCCGCTTCTGCAAGCAACTGATCGATATCTTCATCTAGAGAATTAACACTTGCTTCCGTATCCGATTCACTGTCTGAATCAGAATAAACCGATTCACACTCCTCAGGAATGTCAGAAACAGTATCAATCACCACTCCAGAATTTTTCTCTTCAGTTTGAACTTCAACATCAACCTCAGCATTAACCTTAACAGGTTCAGTTTCCACATCCATCTCAGCCTCAGACTCATCACTTTCAACCTCAGTTTCTACCTTCTCTTCCACCATTACTGAATCTTCAATATCAACCTGATATGCAACACAAGCCACATTGCCACCAGTAGTGATTTCCTCAACACCTATCTGAATGCTCGACCAGTCAAACCTCTCATCTTGTTGAGTAACCAATGCTTGATTGGTATTCTGTTGTTCATTTGGTGTAGTGATTGGTATGACTGTTCGGTTAGTATTGTTTGGTGTTTGGTTTGGTGTCTGGTTTGGTGTGTTTGGTTGTCTATTTTGGTTGTTATTAAAGTTGTTTTGACGATTTTGGTAGTTGTTGTTGTTGTTGTTTTGGTAAGAAACTTGGTTTTGGTTTTGTTGTTGACGGTTCTGATAACTGGCATTGAATGGGTTTCTATTGCCTTGTTTTGGTGGCTGGGTGCATTCTCTTTTAAAGTGACCTTTCTCTCCACAGTTAAAACAAGTCACTTTCTCCTTATTGAACCCGTAGGTTGTGTTAGGAGAAGTTCCCAAATCTGTTCTACCTGTCTTCTCAATAAACTCTGTTGCTCTTCGCATTATGCTTGCAAAGGCCCATTGAATATCAATGAGTTCCATCTCCTCCTTGTCAATCTGTGCATAGTCTTCATTGGTTAAGTTGTTATTCCCAATTTGACTAGCAACTAGTCCATTGTAGGATGAGACCATTGCAGAGACTAATGCAATGTGTTGCTGAGCAACTTCAACTGTCACATTTCCAAGATTGGATGTCTCCAAAACCACGGTTTGTTGATTAGGTTGGTTCATTTGTTGTTGTTGAGATTGACTAGCAGTGTAGAAAGCTGCTTGTTGCTTTGGGGAGAATGGTGGAATGTATGAATATTGGTATGGTACTTGTGGTTGTGGTTGTGATAAAGATGAAGTTTGTTGATGGTAGTTAATGGTAGGTGATTCCACAACATTGGATATACATGCAACATGTGGTGTAACTAGCCCTCCTGAGCTTGCACTTGCTGGAACTGAAGATCCTCCAAAGTATAAATTTGGATTCTGAGGAATCTGTGCTCTCCTAGCCTTCCTCTTCTCTTCCAATTCTTTGTTTTCCAGCTTCTCAATGAACTCCTGAAGAGACCAGTATTGATAAGCATCCTTCTCCTTCAGAACATCCACATGCTGATCCCAGTTTGGTGGTAATGTATCTGCAAACTTGTCCACCTGCTTTGCCATAGGAATCTGTATACCATAACTAGACAATTCAGATATCAAATGATTATATCTAGGAGTTAGTTCTTTCAAAGTTTCATTTCCAACATAAGAAAAATTCTCAAACTCCTTTATAAGTTCTTCCGTCCTCAAACTTCTAGTCTTCTCATTTCCATCATGCTTCCTTTTAAGCATATCCCATAGTGCCTTAGAAGTTGTGCAAGTCCCAAACTGATGCAAAAGATCATTTGTGATTGCCTGTGTCAATTGGGAAAACGCCTTCTTTTCCACAGCAAACTTCTTTTTCTCATCCTCAGCCATGCTCTCCAATGGCACTGGTTCACCTGTGTTCTCCAAAACTGGTGGTGTGTAACCTTTAGCAATCATGTTCCATGCTTCAGCACCTTCCACTCCCATGCCTTCCAAATGTATCTTGAACTTTTTCTGCCACTGATTGTATTCTTGAATCTCCATAAGCTTCGGTGGCCGAGTCCCGCTACCTGAAGACAAATCATTAATCAGTGTGGAAATAGCATTTGTAGTTTGAGTGTTTACCACCGCTGCTGCTACTCCCCAGTAATCAGACTGTGGTGCTGGAGGTGCACTTTGAGTCATGTAGTTAACCGGCTGCGAAGACTGTGTGCTCGTCTTCTGTGCTGCCACTGTCCATGGGTCCATCACCTGCTGTTGTGGTTGTGTAGTTGCTGGTGTCGTAGTCTGAAAACGCCACATGATCACGAACTTCGAGAAATTCAACACTTAGAAAAATTTTCCAAAAACTAGTCTAGGTTCGCCCAAATGTGCTCAGGTTCGTCCCTTTTGATTTCAGGTTCGCCCAATTATTCTCTCCCGAAGGTAAAATCTCACCAGAAAGTAAAAACACACTAACACTTTTCACGTTCGCCCAAAAAGTTCCAGGTTCGCCCGTTTGATTTCCAGGTTCGCCCGCACGATCTCCCGAATGTGAAAAATTAGACCCGAATGTAAAATATTCAACTGAAAAATTCTAGGTTCGACCAAAAATCTCTAGGTTCGCCCAGAAAACCACTCACCTTCGACCAAAAACTCACACGTTCGACCAGAACACTCCAGGTTCGCCCATATTGACTTTTGAAAAACGGTTACACTTTGAAAAACGGTTATTTTGATCTCTGATTTTCAAAAGTTTGTGAATTTGAATGATCTTGATTAGGTTTTGCTTCGGAGATGATTTGGAACAACTTTAATACTTGGAATTTTGAATTTTATCCACAAAATCAACTCTAATTCTTTCAAAAACACTCAAAAACCATTTTTATGTGAAAACAGATGTGAATTGATGAAAATAATGTCCAAATCAGCTCTGAGTTTATCAATTTGTTGTTGTATGATCCTCTACGCTCTGATACCACTTTGTAGAGGATGTGATTTGACACGAAAACAGGATTATATGATCATACAAGTTACTAAACCAGGTGCGGAAACCCTAGCTTAGAACAAACTGATATAAACTCAAATCAAAACACAATCAAAGTCATTTTAAAGCTTTTCATAGATTAACTCTTTCAAATACTTGATTACAACTCAGTTATAGTTAATCTAGCACACACATAAACTCTCTCAGACCTCTCTGGAACACACCTCAAAAACACACACACTAAATGACTCGCTTAAACTTACAAAATCACAAAATCTATATATAGGACCTGCACGTTCGCCCCTTTCATCTGGTCGAACGTGGGTCATTTCCACATTCGCCCACTTTCAGTGGTCGAATGTGTCTTCTTGTTAGTCTAGTTCCAGATTCGTCCATCTATCTTCTACCTTCGCCCACTTCTTAATCACCTTCGCCCATTCTGTCTTCCTTCGCCCCTTTAACCATATCTAACACATGTTAACATATCTAATCACTAGTCGCAAAACGCATCTACAATGAGATAAACATAAACCGACTTTAAAACCTTATCTTCCTAATTCAAATTCGTTCTATATCCATAACCTCCCTATAAATTAACCTACCTATTACCCTCTGCATCTCATTCCAACGCAAACCCACAAAATAATCACTCAAATCGTTGCTTTCTGTTACCAAATCAAACCTGTGTAGTCGTTTGCTGTTCTTTATTCTTCTCATCGCTTCTGGTACGTTTTTATCCAATAAATTCCTCCGGTTTGGTCGAATAAATTTAAGTAATGAAATCCATAAGTTATAGATGCGTTTGATCGCTGTTAGGATGGTAAATTTGTTGGGTTTTATGTCGGGTTTGGTGTGGGTTTTTAATTTGGGGAAGATGACAGCAACAGACATTTTTTATAAACTTTTGGATCAGATACACAACCAACTGGTCACTTAGACTAGCTAGTTCAACATTCGTTTTACAGTCAATAGACCCGGGATCGATCCTTGGTCTGAACTGGGATATTGAATTTTTTTAACCATAGCACTATATAGATTGGTGTTTTAAAAATTCTCTACGAAAACTAAAGCAACTGATCACACAGATCAGTTGGCTACTGCATTGGTTGGTTTCCCAGTAGACCTGAGTTCGAACCTGGGCTACTGCATACGTTTTTTTTATTATCAACTTTGTTATAATAAATAACTATTTATGTGTTACATACTTATTGTTAAATCAATATCTTAAAAACTATTTATATTTATATGATATAAACATATGTGCAATGCTTTGAATTATGATTTTTTTTAAACTTTATAAAATCAGATTTAATCTATAAAAGATTAAATCTGAAAATCTAATTTATTATTCTTTTATATTAAATATCTTGTTTTATTTGTAACTAATTCATAAAAATTCCGTTTTTAATGATTCAAAAGCCAAAATTTTTCTAAAATTATTTATAATCTAATTGATCAAAGATATAAACTTTTTTAGAAAAAAAAAGATATACTTTTATATTTATTCTATTATTTTATTTAAATCCTTTGTATAAATAAATTGTTTTATTCAAGATAAATAGGTAATAATTTATAAAAAAATATTTTACATACTTTCAAGAGCGATATCTTTTAGTCTATGTAAAAATAATAATATTTTAAATATTATATATATATATTTTTACTAAACCATTAACATTTAAGTGTCTTTCCCCAAATCTAGGAAACCTTAGTCGATCGACCTAGAAATCTTAGACTTTTAAGACATTCGTATCCTTAGACTTTGTTTGTATCATCTAGGTTGATTACTCGTGAATCATATTGCTAGTTGTCCGTTGCGTTGTGGATAATTATTTGCTTGCTAAAGTGAGTTTACATATCCCCACTCTTTTACAGTTTTTAAATGCTTTTCGAGGTGAAACATGTTAAACTTTATTCTTTAAACTTATGCAATTCAACTATGTGTCTCGTGTGATTCTTTGTGCTACGTGTCTTAAACTTGCTAAGTAAACTCAACTAATACTTTCACAATCATTAACTTTGATCAAGCCAACAGTAACAATGATAGATCTATTGGATTGACAACCCCACCTAGATTCGTTGACCATGTCTATGGGGAGTGCGGGTGATTGGAACTGCAACTTAAACTTAGGTGAACCATGTCTATGGGATGGACCTTTACACTTTGTCAACATAGGGTTGATTATGCCCCAGTTTGCTGTAGTTTTGTTTTTACATGTATGCCGTAGTTGATACATATTGACACAGAATTGTATGCTTAAACTTTTTAGTACTATACTTCGTTTTGATAAAACCTATGTATTCTCACCAACTTTATAGTTAACCCCCTCCATTTTCAAACTTAACATGTTTCAGGTATTCAGTTGCTTGGAAGTTTTAGCATTTACTTGTGGATCACATAAGAGTGGAAGCCTTAGATTCAATTTAATTAAACTTGTTATTGTTGTTTGAACTTATTTGGTTTGTATCTAAATGTTGTAATTGACTTAATAAACTATTTAAACTTTAGTTGCCATGAGCTTTTTGAACAATCGTCACTACGTAGCATCCCGATGTTTCCGCCATCGGTTGGGGTGTTACAGATTGGTATTAGAGCCATGGTTATAGGGAATTAGGTTATTAGACACATGACCTGGACTATAACCTTAAGAGTCCAACATGAGTGACCTATTTCTAGCTTGCTGTTTTTTGTGTTTCTCCAATCCATCTTGTGTCTTCTTATCTTGCTTCTTTCTCCTTCCTTTGACTCTCTTTCCTCATGCTAAGAATCTTCAACATCATCCACGGTGGAACTACAATGCGCCATCCCGAAGAGGAATCTGCTGATGACGTTATTCCTCGGCTTGGTGCCTACTTCCTTGATTTTCAATTCCTTCAAAGGATTGAACTTCATATTATTTACGAAGCTTCATCCTAACTTCATAATTTGTGATTATTTCCTGAGTTACAAAATCCATTCCCCTGCTTGTTGATTTCACCCAGTATGAGTTTCATGATCCTTGTGTCTGTTAGGATCTGAGTTCTGTTTGTTTTGATTGTTTAGATAAGTATGGAACAAGTGAAGTGAAATATAAATGGAAAGTGCAACGGAATAAACTATAAATCAAAACATGGAGAATAATTGTTTTTAATCGAATGCTTTCATTAAGTTGAAAGATTACAAACGTACAAAAAAACTCCCCCTCAACCTGATCACTCAGAGAATGTTTGTCTTAAGAGAATGACGAGTGATAAATAGAACAGTACATTCACTGTTCTATTTATAGACTAAACTAAACCTCTGATGATCACTGCTGACGTCACCTAAGACAGCGACCTCTAACTGACTAACAACTTCTAACATCTGCTAACTATATCTACTATTACATTGAAAACTCTGTTAATACAAAACACTGTAAAGTAAAGCTCTGATGGTCTCTATCATCTGTTGAACCAAAGTGTTGTTGGTTCAACAGACCTTTGTTCTTCAGTACTTGATCAGCAGTTGTTTCTTCATCAGACCTTTGTTCATCAGACGTTTGTTCAGCAGTCATTTCAGCAGCAGCTGTTGTCTTTATCAGATGTTTGGTGTAGTAGTTGTTAGGGTCAACAGTCTTTTGTGGAAAGCTTCTTTGTAACAACTGTTTTATTCAAGGATCAAAAGATAGAATATTTTGGCTTTCTAATCATCTGTTCTTCTCCAGGTCAGCAGACCCAACAATCTCCCCCTAGAACAGATGATGCCAAAACTCAACTTTATTCTTGATTTTTATTCCTCATCAGACTTTCTCTTATTTGCCCTTTGAGTTGTAATTCAATGCTCAAAGAGAAGAGGTCTTCAGCATCTCTTTCCAGCTCTAAATTCAGCAGTGTTTGAAGATCTTCAGCACACAGGCCATGTGCATCATCCATACTGAGCTTCTGAATCTTTCCATCTGATCTGAGCAATGTCAATTCATGGGTGTCTTTGTTTGACTTCCATTTTAGAATTTTAGAATCAGAGGAATGGCTGTGATGCATCTTTATTTTTGATGAGTTAGGAGATGGAGGTCTTCCTATGAGTTCTCTGAGTCTCTCTGTGGTTGGATCAGAGAAGTATCGAATTTGGTTCATGAGACCCTCTTTTACAAATGTATCAGCAAACTGTTTTTTTTTTCTTCTTCTGTCATCTCCTTCTGCTTCTTGAACTGTCTTCTTGCAGCAATAGAGAGATCAGAAGTTTCCAGTAGGCTGTCAAGAGTAAAGGCCTGTAGAGGTCTCTTAGGCTCATCATCATAGATAGGTTTTCTTGGTAAGGTAGGGTCTGTCTTTCTATTCTCTTCCAGCTTCTTATAAGTTTCAATTAATCTGATTTCAGACCATCTAGCCACAGATCTCATCTCTCCATATTTGGCAGCTACAATCTCTTGTCTCATCCTTCTAAACTTGAGAGCTCTAGCTTGATCTCTCCCTTTGCTGAAATCAGGGGCAGAGACCTTTGATGGAGGATTCTTGGCCATGTTTTCAATCCTGATTAATTCTTCTCTAAGTGCATGGGTGGTCCAGCCTGCAAACTGTTTCTTGTTTGCTTTGTAAGGCATGGTGGCCAAGATCTGTTCTAGAAGAGAATCCTTAACCTCATTTTCCATATCTTTGCTGAGAGGCATGGAGGACATGGAGTTGCTCAGAGTCTTAGCAAAATCCTCAATCCTTCTCAATTTGCTAAGCTCTGCTGAATGGTTGCCCTGAGCACTCCTGTCATCCTTCCCTTTGCACTTCTCTTTAATGATGGCATCTGCCTGTTCACTCTTGTACTTCAGATAGGTATCAATGTTGAGAGGAACAGGAAAATCTTTAAGAGAAGGGAAGGATCTTTCTGATGGCTGATCAGTATTGTAGAAGGATTGAAGTTCCCCCTTGAGTAAATCAAGTTCAAGGGGATACATCTCAGCCAATGGTGTGATGGATGGTGGTGGTCTATGTGATCTGAACTGTGAAGTGTGAGGTGAGTATGATGAGAGTGGAATGGCTGGGACAGGTGTGGATTGTGTGATTGGGGTGTTAGGTGGTGTAGTGTGAATGTTTTCATCTTGTACAACAAAGGTAGATTTCCTTTTTCTGCTGTACAAGATCTTAGGTGAAGGTGAAGATGAAGCAGTGGTTGGGTTAACAGGGGTTTCAGCATCAGTGGTTTCAGAAGATAGTTTAGATGGTGGTTTCCTTGTATGTTTTGCTGATATTTTCTTTCTTTTTGAGGAACTCACATCTTCTACTTCTTGCTGTTGTTCCTTCTTTAGCTGAATCAACCTCTCTGCTTTAACTTCCAAAGTGTCAGCCCTTTTAAGCTTGTCTTCAGCAGCCTTATCAGCCTTTTCATTGGCAGAGGTATCAACTTCCTTTGCCTTGCTGGTTTTGGCTGGTTCAGTAGCAGGGGTTTGAACACTTGGTTGTTGTTGTTTTTGTGGTGCTGATTTGGTAGACTCTGGATTGTCAGCAGTTGGCTTACCCTTTTGAGAGGGTGGAGCACCAAATGGATTCAGTTTTGGCAGCCTATCTCTGCCACTCTCCCCCTTTTTGGCATTATCAGCTGTGAATTCATCATCATTTTCATCTCTGAGGATTGTGGTAGGGGCAGAGTCAGTAGTCTTCAGCAAATGGTCTTTGATCACCTTTATATCAGCCTTTGTGTCATTAATTCTGGAATCCACCATATTTCTGATCAAGGTCATGTAAGTCTCTTGTGTCTGATCTGCTAATTTTCTGTGAGCTATGATGATGGGGGAAACAGATTTCCATAGCTCATTAGCAACATCAGCAGTGGATGGTTGACTCTTTGTAAAGTTTGCCAAGGTTTCCAATATTGACTTGACATTAGTTTTGATATCAGCAACAGAGGTTTCAATGGTTTGAACTCTATCCGTCAATTCTTGTAGTTTTAATCCATCACCTAAGTTAATAGGATCATCTGAATTCCCACCAGTGGTAGTTTTTCCTGGTTCAGTCCTAGGAGGTGAGTCCATGGAATGAGAACCAGATGCCCCTTGGTCTTGGTTCTGGGGACTTCCAACTGATTTTGGGGACACAATTGTGGCCTCATCAGTTGTTGCCTTCAAGGAAGTCTTTGCTATGTAACCACTGTCTTGTTGTGAGACAATGGTCTCTACATCAGTAGTGGCTGCTTCACTTGAAAACTCACCAAGAGTTACATTTAACTATGGGAGTGTAACCTCCTCATCTGTTTGTGGGTTGACAGATTGACTTTTCTCAGGCATAGTCACTTGTGGAGGTATACTCTCTGTGATAGGTGAAGGAGAGGAACTGGGATTATCCTGAGTTTTGTCAATTGCCTCAAACAGAGGTTGCATGGTTTGTGGAACATGTGGTGGTGAAATGGGAGGAGTAAGAAGAGAATTAGCCCTGGGAGATGGACTTGTAAACATATGATCAAGTGACTCATATGCTTCAGTATGTGGTTCCCTTTGGCTTACAACAAGATCCTTTTGTGAGGATTCTTGAGGAGTTTGTTTGGGTTGAGATATCTCCATCTGTTGTGAGGAAGTAAGAACAGTGGTTTCAGGTTGCTTTGGTGATGCAACAGGATTAGCTTCTGGTATCTCATCTTCCAGAAGTCCCTTTTTGGGTGTGGAGGTGGTTTTTGAAGATGGACGTTTTCTTTTGGTGGCTGGTGTGGGTTTCACAGCACTGGATGAAGTGCCATGATCACCAGGAGCAGTAGGCTCAACAACAGAGGTTTGAACAACAGTTGTTGTTTTTGTCCTCTTTGTTTGTGTTTTTGAAACTTTAGACACTTTTGACACATTTTGTTGGGTTGAAGAACCCAGCATTCTTGTGAAAGTTTCATCAGTTAAACTTTTACATTTTAAAAGAATCTCCCTTTTGGAAATCATTTTCTGGTAAAATCTTTTGAAGAATTACACTTAAGATTCTTGGGTAGAGTAGAAAAGCATTGTTTGAGCCAGATTTTATGGCTTTCACATTAGAAACTAAGTCCAAAAACAATCCCTGGGAAAGATTGAAGTCAGAATCTGACAACATAGCATACCCCAAGTATTGAATCCTTAATGGGATTTCATTAAAGGATGTGGTCTTAGCCGAGGCACAGAGAAGGAGAGTATGGAAGAAAAATTTCATGACTGGAGGAAAAAACTTTTTAAACAATGTTGATCCAGTCATTTGTGCATCATACCCTCTTTCATGAAACTCTGTGTGAAGCTCTGTTTTAGGAAAGGATTCCATACCTGACAAGTCGTTGAGGGAGAAGGTTGTGGATATGAGTTCAGGTGTAATGGCGATGCTGGTGGCTCCAATTTTTGAAATAATGGAAGTAGGCTTTTTGTCTTGAAACAAGACTTCAGCATTAGCCCAAAATTCTTGGAGTGTTTCTAGATGGATGGGAGCATCAGCAGTGAGGATGGTTTTGTATTTTGAGTTGGTAATGATGTCAATGGTGGAATGGAATGGAACGTTATCTTCTGTTTTAACCAGATATGGAAGGAAATTGTGGGTGGCTTTTGTTTGAAGATCCATTGTAATGGATTTCGAGTGTGAAAGTACTGAACTTTGATTGAGGGTTTTGAGGAAGATTAAGGCGGTTTAATATTTTGAATACAATGAGACAGTAATACTGCTGTTGGGGGAAAAACAGGGTTTTATAGCCTCTGGTGAAACCACTGATGTGGCAAAACTCTGCTTTTGAGAGCAGACGTGGCAAACATCTGATGGTTTAAACATCTGGTGGCATACAGCTGTTTTGGTAAACGTCTGTTGCCAACCTCTGTTGTTTAACCAAAAGACTGATGGAAGAACAGTTGTTTTATCTGATCAGATGTTTGAAACAGATTTTTCAACCAACAGTGGATTGAATGAAACAGTGGTTGTTTTATCTGATCAGTGGTTTAAAACAGATTTTCAACCAAAAGTGCTATTTTTTTTAAGGAAAATTTGATTTTCTGAAAACATTTTAATGTTTTTATTGAAAACATTTTTGTTGTTTTAATCCATGTTTAACATTCCAATTCGAGAGATCAGATTTGTGAAGGTAGATGTATCTAAAGCTTTTGTCAACACATCTGCCAACTGATCCTCTGTTGGAACATGGTGCAGAGTAATCAAACCTTTTTCAAAGCTATCTCTGACAAAATGATGTCTGATGTCTATGTGCTTGGTGGTTGAATGAGAGACTGGATTCTTGATGATATTTTCAGCAGCTTGGCTATCCAACATGAGTGGAGTCCTCAGTGCAGTTATCCCAAAATCCAGTAGTTGATTTTGAAGCCACATGAGTTGGGCTGTACAGCTTGCAGCAGCAATGTACTCAGCCTCAGCTGTTGAAGTTGAAACAGCTGCTTGCTTTGTGCTTTGCCAGGAGACTAAGGCATTCCCTAGAAACTGGCACCCTCCAGATGTGGACTTCCTTGCGGTGTGGCAGCCAGCAAAATCACTGTCTGAATAACCTGAAAGCTCAATGTTTCCATTAGCAGGATACCAGATACCAAGTGTGGGAGCACCTTTTAGGTATCTGAATATCCTTTTCACAGCAATAAGGTTTGACTTTCTTGGTGAAGCCTGGGATCTTGCACAAACACAGGTTGCAAACATAATGTCTGGCCTGGATGCTGTTAAGTACAATAAAGACCCAATCATGCATCTGTAGTGTGTTTGATCAACCAGTTCATCCTTGTCATGATCAGTGAGTGGCTTGACTGTGCTCATGAGTGTACTACATGGCTTACAATCATTCATCTCAAATTTTGTTAACAAGTTTTTCACATATTTGTTTTGATGAATGAATGTGCCATTTTGCAGCGGCTTCACTTGAAGACTAAGGAAGCACTGAAGTTCACCCATAGCACTCGTTTCAAACTCTGTTGTCATGAGTTCCCTAAACTCCTCACACATTTTGTTACATGTGGATCCAAAAATGATATCATCCACATATATTTGAACAATCATTAAATCTTTTCCTTTCCATTTTAAAAATAAGGTTTTATCAATTTTACCTCTTGTGAAACCAATGGATAAGAGAAAAGTGGAGAGAGTTTCATACCAGGCTCTTAATGCTTGTTTCAGTCCATACAAGGCTTTATTAAGCTTGTAGACATGACTAGGATGGAATGTGTCTTCAAAACCAGGTGGTTGACATACATAGACCTCCTCCTGAATTTTGCCATATAGGAAAGCACATTTGATGTCCATCTGATACACCTTGATGTTGTGGTTGACAGCAAAGGCCAGGAACAGTCTGATAGCTTCTAACCTTGCTACAGGGGCAAAGGTTTCATCATAGTCTATTCCTTCTTCTTATCTGAAGCCTTGAACCACTAACCTGGCCTTGTTCTTGACAACTATACCCCTTTCATCAGTTTTGTTTTTGAAGACCCACTTTGTGCCAATTGGACAAACATCCTTAGGCAGTGGTACAAGTTCCCATACTTGTTGTCTTTTGAACTGACGGAGCTCTTCTTGCATGGCTTCTACCCAACTGTTGTCTTTCAGTGCCTCTTGGTACTTGACAGGTTGTGTGAGGGAAAGAAAGCCTGCAAAAAGACAGATATTGGAGGATTGGCTCCTTGTGAGCACACCTTCTCTGATGTTGCCAATGATTTGGTCTGGTGGATGAGCTCTTAGGTAGATTAGATCTCCCTGATATGGTATGATGACATTTTGAGGTGAAGGACAGAGGTTTGGTGACTCTGTTGACACAACATCTGTTTGCACTTTTGTAGTGTCAACAGATGTTTGGAATGGAGGTGGAGGAATGGGTCCAAGTGGTGTAAAATTGGACTGACTTTTGTCAACAGATGTTTGACTGTTGTCAACAGATGATTGACTTTTGTCAACAGATGATTGAGCAGTGGATAAAATGGGTGAATCAGTGGTTTGAGGATAGGACTGGCCAACAGTGGCTGACTCAGCTGTGACAGAGTTTTGACAGTTGTTTTGGACTACTGCTTCCTCTGATACAGGATAGACTTTATAGTGATCTGGGATCACAACATCCATTCTGTAGTCTTGTTGTGGAGATTGTGGAGTACCTGCAGTGTTAGTTTTGACAGTAATATCTTCAAATTTGAATTTATCCAAATCAAATAACTCAACAGGGTTTGCTGGGATTTTTAAAGATGAAAGTTCATTGAACTTCACATTCAGAGTTTCTTCTATTGTTTTGGTCCTTGTGTTAAACACTTTATAGGCCTTAGCAGTAGAGGAATACCCCAGAAAATATCCACAATCTACTTTGGCTGCAAATTTTGAAATGGAATCTTTAAGATTTAAAATGAAACATGGGCAGCCAAAGACTTTGAGAAATGAGATCAGTGGTTTGATTTTGAACAAAATTTCATAAGCAGTCTTTTGATGTCTTGGGTTGATTAAAACTCTGTTTTGAACATAGCAAGCAGTGTTTACAGCTTCTGCCCAGAAGGACAGTGGCAAACCAGAATCTGCTAGCATTGTTCTTGCAGCTTCAAAGAGAGTTCTGTTCTTTCTCTCAACCACCCCATTTTGCTCTGTTGTTCTTGGGATACTGTACTGCCTTACAATCCCTTTTGACACACAGAAATCATCCAACTCCTTATTTTTAAACTCTGTTCCATTGTCACTTCTAAAGGCTTTTACTGGCAAGTCATATTGTTTTTCAACTTTGGTGACAAAGTCCTTCAAAATACCTGCAGTCTCATCCTTAGAATGTAAAAAGTAAGTCCATGTAAACCTAGAAAAATCATCAACTATGACAAGACAGAATCTCTTTCTTCTTAGACTCATGATTTTAACTGGGCCAAACAAGTCCATGTGCAACAATTGTAAGCACTGACTAGTTTTGGACTCATCAATTGATTTGTAAGAGCTTTTATGTTGTTTTCCTTTTAGACAGGAAACACAATGCTCATCACATTTGAATTCTTTTGATGGCAAACCTCTTACAAGGTTTTGTTTGGAGAGAGAGTTGATAGTTTGAAGGTTGGTGTGACCAAGTCTCCTATGCCACAATTCTGTCTCTTTGGTAGAGGTAGCAGAGAACAGACAGACATTTGCCATAGGGTTATCCTTCAACATATCAACTACATACACATTGCCACTTCTGTGAGCAACAAGTTGTGTTTTGCTCTCAGCAATGATGGTGTTAATCTTTTCAACAGCCTCTGGGCCAACAATCTTACATGTTTTCTTAGTGAAGAATGACCCATATCCTTTGTCACTCATTTGAGACACACTAAGTAGATTAAATTTTAGATTGTCTATCAGATTAACATTTTCAAACTTAAGCCTCCCTGCTTGGACAGTTCCAGAACCCAACACTTTACCTTTAGAATCATTACCAAAGGATATATCACCCCATCCATGTGCAAGAAAGTCCAGAAGAAGGGCTCTACATCCTGTCATGTGCCTGGAGCCTCCACTATCTACATACCATAAACTATCTAAGCAAGCAGAAGCTCCCTGCACATCAGTAAAAAGTTTAGTTTTGGTGAATGTCCAAAGCCAAATTGGCTTTGGATGGGTTCTTAGATGTCTCAGCCTTAAGTTGAGGAGAATGATCTGTGGTTTGAACTAGCTTTTGGACTAGATTCAACAGCTGTAGTTGACCATTTGCCATTGCTTGTATGTCAACACTTGGTCCAACAGATGTTTGATCACTTCCTGTCAGATGTTGAAACCATGAGGATGTCTGTTCACTTTTGGTTTTGAAGGCCTTTTGGGCTCTTCATAAACATGTGGCAGACGATGACAAGTGGGTTGTCCATATCCTCTTGGTAGTCTGGTAGCTGGTGGAACATCTGTTACCTGAACATCTCTGGGAGCAGAGTTTTTGTTCAGACCTTTGGTAACAGCTGTTTGGACTGGTTCAAAAGTCTGTTTGGGTTTTCCTTTTGGAGTACTCACCACTTGACTTTCAAGAGTTTTAGCCTTGTACTCTTTTATCTTTTCATCAAAATTTTTGAGATACAGTCACTCTTTTGTTTTGTGATTCTTTTTCTTACAAATTTAACATTCATTGGTTTTAGAATCATTTAAACTTGTTGCTTTGTTGATGTCATATGCTTTTAGAAGAAAACAGTTTTTGGTGACATGGTTCTTCTTTTCACAAAAATCACAAAACAAGTTGTCTTTGGCTTTCCCTTTTCCTCTCTTCTTTTCAACAGATGTTTGATCATCTGTTGGAAGATCTCTCAAAGGGATAACTTTGGCCTGTGGTGCCATTTTACCATCAGGGGTTTTGAAGGTCATTGGTTTAAAATTTTCAAGGAATTCACACTCATCTGACCAGGTTGGTTTGAATTGATATTCCTCAATTTCATCAAATGAGGGTGTACCTTCCAACTTTTCAAGAATGATTTTCTTGCCATTGGGTTCAGTAACCTTGATTTCTTGACCTTTTGAATTGGTGGGGATGACTTCAACCAACTGTGGTTCCTTTTTGTCAGTGGTTTGTGAACTTTGAGCAGTGGTTTCTTGATAACCAAAGCCAAATTTCAAATGACTTTTAGATTGTTGGTTGACAATCATCTCAAAACCTTTTGATGATTCCACCCATTTCTGACATTCAACTTGGGTGGACTCAAGCTCCTTTTTACAACTATGATATTTGGTTATCATAGTCTGAAGCTGGTCTTTGGTTATGCTTGCTTCATGTTTTAAACTGCTGATTTCAGATTCTTTTTCAGTTATTTTTTATTTTAACTCTTTAGTGAGTTTTTCAAACTGAATTTCATCTTCCAAAATTTTCTTTCTAAAGTTTTCATTCACCTCTTTTATCTTAGCAAATGCCACAACACATTTGTATGAGCACAAGTTGTAACAACCCGGGTCCGACCCCCAAAATTTTTTCGCGTTTTATTAACTTTTATAATAGATGTTAATAAATAATATTAAGCGAGACGATTAGGTTCGGAATTCGAAACCGAACTAAATAATATAAACGATATTATTGTAAACCGCATACGAGACCGAGCTAAAACGTGATAACGAACCTAAACCCGCACCCGAGTGGATCAGGTGAGTCACCAAAGGAGAGGACACTTGTCCTCCCCACTTGATGCCACCCACCCTTTACCCTCTTTATAAAAACACAACACAACACACATCTGTGTGTTTTCCTTTTCAAACATACACACACATACACTTTATGGATAGAGAGAGGAAGCAGGAGGAGGGAGCACCTCCGGCTGCCGCCGCTGTGGCGGAGCTCCGACCGAGCATCCCTAGCAACACCCCACCCCTCACCTTCTCAACACCCCACTCCCATTATAATTTAGAGAGAGAGAGATGCAGAAGTCTAGAGAGAGAAACAGAGATCGAGAGAGAACAAAGGAGAGAGAAAGAGCAGAGGACAGAGGGATGAGAAGCAAGAGTAGAGGAAGAAGGAGGTGAAGCAGCGGCGACGCGTGTTCCCAAATCTAATCGAGGTAAAAGACCAAACCACGTTGATTCCCTGTTATAGATGCACGATGATGAGGATTGATGGTTTGTTCTGTTGGTGGTTCACGGAGGGTGCGAAGAGGGTTTGCTAGGGTGGTCGCAGGTGGTTGTTGTAACAAGGTGGTGGCGGGTATGGCCGTAGTGGTGGTCCAGATTGTGACGGCGGTGGCCACAGGAGGTGAGACAGCAGCGACGTGGTGGTCAGTCGAGTGGTGGTTGCCATGGGTAGTGACCGATTGTTGAAATGTTTTGGGTATTGAAGGTGAGATATGGTGATAGTTACTTGGTGGGTTTGAGGTTAAGGGTCACGAGCAGGAGGCCAGGTCAAAGGATTGGTCAACGAAGGTTGACCAGGTCAACTTAACGATCAACCAGGTCAAACCCGAGCTGAAGACAAGTGATAGGTATACCCGAGCTCGATAGTTAGGCTATTATATTTATATATTTATTTATATATATAACGCGTGTGGGACTTTGACGAGCAATACGACGAACCGAACCTAATGACGAATATATATATATATATATAAATGTTAACATAACTTTGAACCTCCAAATTAGTTATATGGGTATTGGATAACTTGTGAACAAGTCGTACAAGGATATTATAACCTAAGCATTGGATCGGACACTTGGATCTCGGGGTATACTTGAATTTGTGGGCAAGACATGGACTTAAACATTAATATTACTGGAAAACTAGTCTGATAGTAACAAAGGTTGATTATGGACTTAATACTTGACAATTTGGACATTGGCGATACTTGAACCATAAGATTAAGATGCAACATTTGGGGATTGATTATAAATATACATTGTCGCCATTTAATAATAGTTATAACAACTAGTGCATATTAATTCTAGACACCTTAGATTGGAATAGAAATCTGGGACCTAGACACCTATAACTCGAGTATTTGAACGAGTCGCATAAACTTTAGATAGCATAGAGCATTGTAACTTTGTGACTCTTGACGCATAAGAACGCCTAGAACGTTAGAAGTATTATTACTAAATACTTGGATAATGGGATTTGGATATCATGGACTTAAGACGCTATCTAGACAAAACCAACATACGTCACATAAGTGTTTAAGATCATTACAAAGCAATATTAAATATCAAATTATAATATAGAACGGATACTAGTTTATAACTATTAGACGTCAGGATTAAGATGGAGACGCGACTAGAATTAGACATGTGACCTTATATTGCGGACTCAACAGCCAAGATTCGGACGTAGTCATACATGATATGAATATATATATAGGACAATAATATTGCTAAATTACATACCAAAGGTCTGAAACAATAAAAGAACATGAAACCGTAATAGAAACCAGGCGTATTCGTCCCCACGCGTAACCATAATGAATGAAACTAAACTCTAATGATAATATGTGTCGACATAGGGCCCAATCAGGAGTATGCCGGTATTCGATACCGAGCACCGGTTTTTATGAGTAAGCTATGCAAACAGGTGAGTTCGTGAATTCCCCTCTTTTTACTTTTATAAATGTTTTGGGGTGACGCATGCTTCTAAACTGTTTTGTACATTGTTATGGGTGTTAGTTTTACAGAGCGTGATTACCTGCTTGCTTGTTATGCATACTGAACCAGGCACTCATTAACTCTAGGATAGAGCCGACTTAATATATGGGTAGTACTACTTGGGGAATCCCCCACGCACAGTGGTCCGGCCTAGACCAGGAAACCCCCACTTTGACCGACGGGTCGTTGCGGCATATATTTTGCCATTGGGGAACCTATGGGGTAGGACATAGGTTGAGAGCTATGACAGTAACGGGCATAGTTTATTTTGTTACATCTAGGCATGGTTAGGCATGAGCTAGGTGCCAAGGGTTGAGTGGCCAGCTTGTAGGACTGTAACACCATAACCAGATAAACGTGCTGAAAACTGTTAAACCTGTTTGGAATAACTTAAACTGTTTTGATAAACTATTTTGGGCGCCTATGTAACTAAACACACGAACTCACCAACATTATTATTGACCCAAACCATTTTAAGCATGTGTTCAGGTACCGGCATTGGAGATATGAAGAATGTATGATTGCAACTCGGAGTCACAACCAGTGGATGAACCAGAAGACGATCGAGAAACCATAGATATTACCGCGCAAGTACGATCGGGGACTAGTTTTAGTTAATGAAATTGTATTAAATTGTATAAATTATGTTAATAAAGATAGTTATTATTGCACCGCTTTCGCTGTTGCTTGCGTTCGCATGAATGTCGTACCAAACTGTAATTTCGTCCAGGCCCCCTGTGGCCGGGTTGTGACATAAGTCATTTAAGATTTGAGGAGATACCTTAGCAGCAGCCATCAAGGCACAGTTACACTGGCAATCACAATCATCACTACCCCAGGGGTCTGAGAGATTAACAACCTCCGCTTCAGATTCTTCAGCTGAAACAACTTCATCAACAACACCATTAGTCACATTTTCAGACATAGATACCACTCCCTCAGAATCAGTCTCTTCAACAATTGTTTCTAGTGCCATAAAACAAAAATTATTTTCAGAATTGGCAACTAAAGCAATGTTATCATCTGTTATCTCATCTGGTAGATTACTCCAATCAACAAAGCCTTGAGTGAAGAAACTCTGTTGACCTTGTTGACTGGTCTCTGCAGGAGCAGAGGGTGGAGCAGCAGTCATTGGCACTTGTGCCTGAGTAACAGGTGTTTGGACATAGTGATACTAAGGAACAGTGGTTTGAACATAGTGCACAGGAACAGTGGTTTGGGTCTGTGCAAAGTGAGCAGTGTTTTGCACATTTGGTACAGGGATGGTTTGATAAGTGTTGGTTTGAGGCCTTTGGTTTGGATAGGTGATCATAGGTGAACCATTTTGACTCCTACATTCCCTAGCAAAGTGACCCATTCTATGACACTTGTAACACTTGATCTTTGATTTATCCAACCCCACCTTTGACCCACCATGTAAACCTGGGTACCTCCTGCCAGTTTTCTTATAGAAGTTATTGGTTATAATACTGAGCAGGGCAACCTGATGCAAGATGTCCATTTCTTCTAAGTCCAAAGGGTCAATATATTGAAGGTCATTGTACACAAAAGGTGAGTTATCAGAAGCCTGGATATCACCACTAGCTGCAAAAGCATAGTTGGGTGATGAGTAAGAATCATTGTTAAAACCAGTGATTATGTCAATGTAATGATCATAACTCTGATCCTTACTATTTCCAGAACCCTCCTCTTGGCCCAAAAGTGCAGTATTCCCAAATACATAGTCATCCGACACTTTTCTAGAGTCCTGGAGCTTCTTTTTCTGGTTAAGCTCCCTTTCATAAGTCAGGAGCTTACCATGAAGCTGGGTCAGGGTCAGGTCTTTGAATCCAATAGAGTTTCTCATGACTATAGCTATAGTGTCCCATTTGTCCTAAAGTGATCTAAGAAACCTATGATTCAGGGTTGAATTAGGAAAAGTTAGACCAACCAGTTTTAGTTCACTAATCAGACAATTAAACCTTTCAAACTGTTGTGTTACCGACTCCCCTTTTATGTGACTAAACGTTTCATGTTGTTGGTTAAGTATTTCACGGTTGTTTTCAATCACATCTTCAGTTCCCCCGAACTGCTCTTTAAGAGCATCCCACAATTCTTTAGCACTATTGCAGTGCAAGAGTACGGCATAGATATCATTCGGCGGTGCCATGGCTACTATGCTGAAAGCCTTGGCATCTAGCTCGATTTTTTGAAAATCTTTCTCTGAGTAGTTCTCAACACTCTTTGGTACTTGGATCTTTGGATCCTCAGCACTCGGTACCATTGGAACATGTGGTCCAAATACTACCGATTTCCAGCACCCTGTGTTCTGTTGTGCTAACACATGAGCCACCCGACGCTGCCAGATGTTGTATTCTGACCTGACAAGCATCGGAGGCTTGTTGCTAGTGCCAGTGTTGTGTGGATCTTGATTGAGTGAAGTCATTCTCTAATTTTTCAAAAACAAAGTCTGTTTACTAACTGTTGAAACGAAAATAAACTATTACTCTGTTTTTAATCCAACAAACAAACGATATCAATAATTGTGAGCTGATCTGTTTATATTAAATTGATTGGTTAGATCGAATTTGATTGACCAAGCTCTGATACCAATTGTTAGGATCTGAGTTCTGTTTGTTTTGATTGTTTAGACAAGTATGGAACAAGTGAAGTGAAATATAAATGGAAAGTGCAGCGGAATAAACTATAAATCAAAACATGGAGAATAATTGCTTTTAATCGAATCCTTTCATTAAGTTGAAAGATTACAATCGTACAAATAAACTCCCCCTCAGCCTGATCATTCAGAGAATGTTTGTCTTAAGAGAATGACGAGTGATAAATAGAACAGTACATTCACTGTTCTATTTATAGACTAAACTAAACCTCTGATGATCACTGCTGACGTCACCTAAAACAGCGACCTCTAACTGACTAACAACTTCTAACATCTGCTAACTATATCTACTGTTACATTGAAAACTCTGTTAATACAAAACACTGTAAAGTAAAGCTCTGATGGTCTCTATCATCTGTTGGACCAAAGCGCTGTTGGTTCAATAGACCTTTGTTCTTCAGTACTTGATCAGCAGTTGTTTCTTCATCAGACCTTTGTTCATCAGACGTTTGTTCAGCAGTCCTTTCAGCAGCAGCTGTTGTCTTTATCAGATGTTTGGTGTAGCAGTTGTTAGGGTCAACAGTCTTTTGTGGAAAGCTTCTTTGTAACAACTGTTTTATTCAAGGATCAAAAGATAGAATATTTTGGCTTTCTAATCATCTGTTCTTCTCCAGGTCAGCAGACCCAACAGTGTCTATCACAAATTTGCTTCTTTTTGCCAGCATCCCTTACGTCACATGTATTTTACTATTTCCAGGATTACTCCAAACACCATCAATCTCTTTTTCACATAAATATATATCTGTAACATTACAACCTTATTACTTTTTGTGTCATCTTGTTTAAAAACCTATTGATTTAATCTTCACAAACTTGAACCTTATTTTTAAAAGCTATTGGACTGCAAATATTTATATCATACCCCTTGCATGTGATGTGCCTGGTCAGCATTTACTGTTTTGGTCAAATGTTTCACGAATTCTGCAAACACTTATAACAAAGATCTCATCTAACTTTACAAACCTAGCCCTTTTCAAATGACATCTTTAATGCTTTAATTGACAGATTTTCACAAAAATATTTGGTTCTCCTAAATAATTGATCAGGATTTCCGTACCAGATGCTCAATTGAATTTTTGAATTTTGAAAAACAAGATACGAGTTTTCTAAAATCTACAACCTCGGTCGAGTTAGTTGCATCCTCAATAAATCAATCACACTAGCATTTTCTTAAAAAATCATCTTTAAATATAAGCTTTTTAGATCACACAGTCCATAATCTAATTTTGCCTCAATCTAGATCGACTATCCACATTTCAATTTTATCACAAACATGACTGCTTTATTCCTTTTCTGGACATATAGACTAAACCATTCATCAACTATTTTTACATTCACTGTTCTCTACAACCTTAATTATACTAAGGGTTTTCATCATTCTCTCAATAATTAGGCACATATTCTTTGCCTTTTCGAACATAGATTTGATTTACATGATAACCAAACTATTTTGATCGCCGATTCTTAATCCTACAATGATTGTTTGTTGCGTGAAACTTGATTCTTCTTGATACATGAGAATTTGATTACCTATTATTTGAACATATTATTATTATTCGTGATACTTGAAGACATGGTTGGCTAATATGAATTGTTTCCTATAATTATCAGCTAGTGAAACCACACCTAGGCTCATTAACCTTGTCTAGGGCAACTCAATTACATGTCGCATTCAATACTTGATACTTGTCGCATTTACAAACTTTCTTGTATGTGTGTATTATTGATTTGCAACATACATGTTGAACTACAAAAAACAAAAAAAAAAGAAAAGAAAAAAAACCTTATTACATTTGCTACATTTATCCACTCAATAACTATTAGAGGGTGAATTACCTACTCAACAGTCAGTGGAGTACCTAATAACCTGCTCAACGATTGGTAGAGGTCATCATGCCTACACAACAGTCGGTAGAGGTTCTAATAACCTGCTCAATGACTGGCGGAGGCCATCGTACCTGCTCAACAATCGGTAGAGGTTCCTACCCTACGTCTGGTAGAGGTTTTCTTGCCTACTCATCAGTTGGACTCATTTTTTCGTATACTATGTGCAAACATCTTACTCAGTGGGCCCTCCGTTTGGGTTGTAGTTCATACTTAAACTTTTTGTATGCTTGCAAGTTGTTGTAACCAAACATTGTTTGTTTTCATTATTACATAATCTCATTTCTGTGTTAAGTGACACGTTGTAACCCAACGTGTTGGTTTTCATAGCCACATTAGTCTCATCACTGTGATAACAAACCATTGTGACACAATGTGTTTATCTTCACAACCACATACACGCATCATTCTTTTGTGAAACATATTTTGCCATAATTTGTTGAAGTAGTTTAGGGTCATAGAATGACATAAAACTCTAATGTAAGGTAAATTGGTGATTGCGGTCCGGAACGTAATTATGAATTTACAGGTACGTTAAGGTGGTGTGAAATTCTATTTAGGTTAACTAGGGGGATTTTCAGTACGCATTCGAAACACCAAAGACGTGGTGGGTTAGCTGCGGTACACCCTATATATAAACGCTAATGGTGAATCTAAAATGAGACTGGGGATTGAACTCAGGAGCAACCCTTGTTTTGTGTTGTAAGACTTCCTATTATCTAGATTTGACCACCATATTTGTTGCGTCTAAAACTTAGTATTTTTGACCTCTTGAAACTTGGACCTTTACGCCATATAATCCAACCATCATTATTTAGTAAACTTAGTTAGTTATCCTCTTACCATGATCATCTATAAGCTATCAGCTCTGCTTTTCAAGTCCGTACATCCTTTTTCTTTAAAGTTAACCACACTAAACATCCTCATCTCTTTCCTAATAACTCTTTCATCTCAATTTCGGGACGAAATTCCTAAAAATAGGGGAGACTGTAACCCCGCGTACTTCCTATTTTTTATATACATTTGTATTCTTTAGTTTTAGTTCGAATTATCGTGCTGTTTTACTATTATAACCATGTAAGTTTTCCCTAATCTAATTCTTATATTGATTCTTATCCTCATTCAAACCGAATCAAATTCGTGATATTTTTTTTGTACGGATAATGCATTCTACTCATGGGATCCTAACTGAAAGCATAAACCATAATAAACTGCTGTGAATTATCCGATTATAACATCACTAAGTTGGATAATTGTTTGAATTTATGAGATAAACATAAACCGACTTTAAAACCTTATCTTCCTAATTCAAATTCGTTCTATATCCATAACCTCCCTATAAATTAACCTACCTATTACCCTCTGCATCTCATTCCAACGCAAACCCACAAAATAATCACTCAAATCGTTGCTTTCTGTTACCAAATCGAACCTGTGTAGCCATTTGGTGTTCTTTATTCTTCTCATCGCTTCTTGTATGTTTTTATCCAATAAATTCCTCCTGTTTTGTTGAACTAATTTAAGTAATGAAATCCATAAGTTATAGATGCGTTTGATCTCTGTTAGGATGGTAAATTGGTTGGGTTTTATGTCGGGTCTGGTGTGGGTTTTTAATTTGGGGAAGATGACAGCAACAGACATTGTTTATAAACTTTTGGATCAGATACACAACCAACTGGTCGCTTAGACCAGCTAGTTCAACATTCTTTTTGCAGTCAATAGACCCAGGTTCAATCCTTGGTCTGAACTGGGATATTGATTTTTTTTTAAACAAAGCACTACATAGATTGGTATTTTAAAAATTATCTACGAAAACTAAAGCAACTGATCACACAGATCAGTTGGCTACTGCATTGGTTGGTTTCCCAGTAGACCTGATTTCGAACCTGGGCTACTGCATACATTTTTTTTATTATCAACTTTGTTATAATAAATAACTGTTTATGTGTTACATACTTATTGTTAAATCAATATATTAAAAACTATTTATATTTGTTTGATATAAACATATGTGTAATGCTTTAAATTATGATTTTTTTTTAAGCTTTATAAAATCGGATTTAATATATAAAAGTTTAAATCTGAAAATCTAATTTATTATTCTTTTATAATAAATATCTTGTTTTATTTGCAACTAATTCATAAAAATTCCGTTTTTAATGATTCAAAAGCCCAAATTTTTCTAAAATTATTTATAGTCTAGTGGATCAAAGATATAAACTTTTTGAGAAAAAAAAAAGTTATACTCTTATATTTATTCTATTATTTTATTTAAATCCTTTGTATAAATAAATTGTTTTATTCAAGATAAATAGGTAAAAATTTATAAAAAAATATTTTACATACTTTCAAGAGCGATATCTTTTAGTCTCTGTAAAAACAATAATATTTTAAATATTATATATATATATAATATATATAATTTACTAAACCATTAACATTTAAGTATCTTTCCCCAAATCTAGGAAACCTTAATCGATCGACCTAGAAATCTTAGACTTTTAAGACATTCGTATCCTTAGACTTTGTTTGTATCATCTAGGTTGATTCCTCGTGAATCATATTGCTAGTTGTCCGTTGCGTTGTGGATACTTATTTGCTTGCTAAAGTGAGTCTACATATCCCCACTATTTTACAGTTTTTAAATGCTTTTCGAGGTGAAACATGTTAAACTTTATTCTTTAAACTTATGCAATTCAACTATGTGTCTCGTGTGATTCTTTGTGCTACGTGTCTTAAACTTGCTAAGTAACCTCAACTAATACTTGCATAATCATTAACTTTGATCAAGCCAACAGTAACAATGATAGATCTATTGGATTTAGAACCCCACCTAGATTCGTTGACCATGTCTATGGGGAGCGCGGGTGATTGGAACTGCAACTTAAACTTAGGTGAACCATGTCTATGGGATGGACCTTTACACTTTGTCAACAAAGGGTTGATTATGCCCCAGTTTGATGTAGTTTTGTTTTCACATGTATGCCCTAGTTGATACATATTGACACAAAATTGTATGCTTAAACTTTTTGGTACTATACTCCGTTTTGATAAAACCTATGTATTCTAACCAACTTTATAGTTGACCCCCTCCATTTTTCAAACTTAACATGTTTCAGGTATTCAGTTGCTTGGAAGTTTTAGCATTTACTTGTGGATCACATAGGAGTGGAAGCCTTAGATTCAATTTAATTAAACTTGTTATTGTTGTTTGAACTTATTTGGTTTGTATCTAAATGTTGTAATTGACTTAATAAACTATTGAAACTTTAGTTGCCATGAGCTTTTTGAACAATCGTCACTACATAGCACCCCGATGTTTCCGCCATCGGTTGGGGTGTTACACATGGTTTCCCCCGGGACCTTAAAAGATCGTAAAGTAACCCAAAATAACCCATAGTATGACAAAAGTTCTCAAAACATAGTTCAACGCATGTTTTCTCCCCCAAAAGTACAACCAGAGAAAGTGGGGCCGTGAACTCACCTTAGGTTGTGTTACTTGTAAATAGTTAAATCAGTATGCTATGATAGTCCCGTATAGTGGCGACCTTGGTGACCTAACATATGACAGGTATAAGTACTTAGACTAATAACCCGTAGGTTAATTAGTCCCCGTATGTCCAGACCATAACCAAGTTTATTTGAAAACGTGTTTGATTGTTTAACCGATCGCACTGGACAAGACTCGCCATCCCATTGGTGACCCGACATCCCACGTGTTAATCTCATACAAGGTATCATGCAACATGTGCAAGTAAACACTTAACATGCATAGAAGTTCACCAAGTCTAGCAGATAGTTCAAATAACGCATAAACAAGTCCGAACACGTGTTACCTAGTTATTAGACATCTCCCGGGGTTCCTAGCTTGTTCCTAGGTGTCAAACCATGTTCCGGGATGCTAAAATATACATATAACAGCAGAACACGCGATTAGGAATCAAACATGCAACTAGGAAAGTCAACTGGTGATTAGGATGGTCAAACTAGTGATTAGGATTGTAATCACATGTCATATAGGCGATTAGGAGCCTAATCGCCCTTACTGTCAGGCGATTAGGGCTAATCACGTGCTCAGGTAGGCGATTGGGACTCCCTAATCGCCCCCTGCAGGTATGTTCCGGTTTTTCGCGCGTTTAATCCTCCAAATCAGATCCAAAACATGTGAAAACACCCAATATCAAACACAAAACATTTATAAACCTATTTCAAGCAAAAACCCCTAAATTATCATCATTCTAACAGTCCCGAATGCAAGCGTTTTCCCAAAATAGCATACTTATCATGTAAACATCACACCAACATGCAAAACATACCCTAAATAGCAAATATCCAGATTTCACCACATAACGACGTTGTCTGACACTATCCTACTATTCTAGCATCATCCTAGAGTAAACCCTAACCTCAAACAATCAACAAAACACATCATACTAACATCAATCCTACATAATCATTCAAACGGGTCAAAACACCTAATATCAACAATACACGACTATGAACCTCCAAACTCCTAGGTTAACATCATAATAGCTCATTTAAGTCAGAAGCATGTCAATAACGCAAGAACAATCATGTTTTAACAATAAAAATCCTATCTTTACATGAATACAGCACATATAACAAGCATAAAGGTTTGTGTTTGTTTAAAAACTATTTTTAATAAGTTTTCAAAGACACAAATGTTTAGAAGTCAGGTCTGGACCTTTAGGGAGCAAAATAATAACATTACACAAGGTTTGGTATCAAGAAAACATCTTGGATTTGCAAGGAAATGAGGTGTAATGCTTGGAGAGGTGGATTCTCGAGCAAAAATGTGTTCCAGAGGGTGTTTGTGAGTTGAGAGAGGTTATGGGGCGATTAGGGTTGCACAAATGAGGTTTTACAAGTCAAGGGTGGTATTTATAGGCGTTTCTAGTCGTTCAACACACGTCAGGCGATTATGCAGCAGTATAGGCGATTAGGGTTCCTAATCGCCTATACCTACTGCCGATTAGGGCTCTAATCGCCTTCATATTCCCCCAATCGCCTTCAGCATATGCAATTACGCGTAATCACCTATAACGTCATGCAATTACGCGTAATCACCTATAATGTCATGCAATTACGCGTAATCACCTATAATGTCATGCAATTTCGCGTAATCACCGTCTTAACACATATAAACACGTATTCACATACCGACAAATCACATAATGATTATAAACACAGAATTCATGAAAACAAACACGTTCACATTCGTTCACCAATTCCCGGGGCTCGAGACTTGTGCGTGTGTGTTAAAACCCGGTGATTCTACTAATCGCCAATCCTTGTACCCATGGTTATGGACCGACACCTAATGTGTCACACCCTCAAAATCCACTTGCGGAGTTTTACCGCGAGGCGCATGACAAACCAGGATCCAAGTCAATGATCACAATAAACAATACTAAATGAATTTCAAAAACATAGTTTAAAAATCCCAAACATCAGCGGAAGCTAAAATATCGTTACATAACCAAAATAAAACCAAATGTTTAATGTTCAAAAACCATGCAACTCTAACTAGACGTCGTGCAGACGCGTGCGCCCTAGTTCCACTTTGCTACCTTAGCGACCTGAGAAAACATGTAAGAGTTTACGTCAGCACAAAAATGCTGGTGAGTTTACAGGTTTGTAATCAAAGTTCCAAGTTTAACCTGTCCATACTATAACAATTGTAAACCAAGTACGCTAGCTAGGCGCATGTACCATTACTACTACGATTGGAAAACCATTACTAACTCGCAAACCAGATGTTGTGCCCGAATAGTAAACCTGTTCCTGTTTGAGACAATATGCACCCGTCCGGCGCTCCATGCCGACGGGTGGGGTTGGTCACTCCCAATAGCGCTATTCACATTTCCCCGTTGTGCAAACCAGCACATTCATGGTTCCCCCCGGGACTTCCAAAGATCGTATAGTAAACCGTTCGAAAACCCATAGTATGACAGTTGTTACCAAATAGTTGTTTAACACATGTTTTCTCCCCCAAAAATGAAAACCAAGTAAAGTGGGGCCGTAAACTCACCTTAGGTTGCGTTACTTCAGATAACAGAATAAGTCAACAAGCTATGCTAGCCCCGTAAAGCGGCGACCTAACATATGACAGTTACAAGTTCTTAGACTAATAACCCGTAGGTTAGTTAGTCCCTAGATGTCCAGACCTTAACCAAGTTTGTTTGACAACACGTTTACTGTTAACATGACCCAACGTACAAGACTCGACATCCCATTGGTGACCCGAGGCTTCCCGTGTTACACTAGCATTCACAAACATATAATCATGCAATCACACTTAACATACGTTAAAGTCCAACAAGTTCTAGCACATAGTTCCATTAACACATTATTGACCCGAACACATGTTACCAAGTTATCAGACATGTTACGGGGTTCCTAGCATGTTCCTAGGTGTCAAATCGGGTCTCGGAATGCTAAAATATACTTACAGCAACAGTACAGGCGATTAGGAAAAGTCAACTAGCAATTACGTTGGTCAACAGGCAATTATGAATGCTAATCGCCTATACAGTAGGCGATTAGGGTCATGTGGTATGCTAATTTTTGAGTTTGTAGGCAATTAGGGTCATGTGACATGCATTTCAGGACTTATCAGGCGATTAGGGTCATGCAGCATGCAAAAACACATCAAAGCAGGCGATTAGCCCCTAATTGCCTAAGGGGTAGGCGATTAGCCCACCATGGTAGGCGATTAGCCTGCTAATCGCCTATCCCTTAGGCGATTATGCCTGCTAATCGCCACCTGCACACCAGTTTTGGTTTTTCGCGCGTTTAACACTCCAAATCAACCCTAGAACGTGTGTAAACCTCCAATATCAATCAAACAAGTATCCTAAACATGTTTAGATCAAAATACATCGTTTAACCTTGTTCTAGCAGTCCTGGATGCAATCATGTTTCTAAAACATAACACAAGTATCATGTAATCATTACACTAACATGCGTAAACACAACCCTAATGAACAATCAATCAGATTACTATATCAAACCATCATCACAGATCAGTAACTACCCTAATATCATGTTATCAACCCTTCATGAATCTCAAAAATCCTATCTTTTAATTAAAACATACACATACAACATGCATAGCATCTAGAATCCACACAATAATGATTATTAACGATTTACAGAAGGCACAAGTGTTTATGAACAGGTCTGGACCATTAGGGATTCAATAAAAACGTTAGAAAAGATTGCATGGATGAAAACCACACCTTAGATTATGATTGATTGATGAAATAGGCTTGAAATCAAGTTGTTTGATCCAAAATCGTGTTCCAGAGGTTGTGTGGGTGTTGGGATGAGTTGTGGGGCGACTAGGGTTGATGTTATGAAGTTTAGGAGGTCAAATATTGTATTTATAGTCGTTTTTAGTCGTAACCCACGTTGCAGGCGATTAGGCTCCAGTTGCAGGCGATTAGGGCTGCTAATCGCCACCCCCTTAGGCGATTAGCCCCCTACTCGCCACCTTGGGTGAGCTACTCGCCACCTGGGGAGTGCTAATCGCCACCCTGTAGGTGATTAGCTCACCCTAATCGCCTACAGGGTATGTTTCCAAGTATTTTGCGCGTTAAACCCCGTTTTAACACATGTTAACACATTTTCACATACCGACAAGTCACATAATGATTATAAACACATAACACTTGCAAATAAACACATTCACACTCGTTCACCAATCCCCGGGACTCGAGACTTGCATGTTCCCTATGCTTTGACGATTCTCCGAATCGTCACCCCTTGTACACTTGGTTAATGACTGACGTCTAACGATCCTCTAGGCCAACATCTAATGATTCCCTAGACTCACATAACAGTTCCCGAACCATAACCCGACTCAACTAACCCAGTTAAGTACAGAATACGCGTGACTCGCTAAGGTAGACTTTAATCTAGACGACGTTGTTAACCTGAATTTGCCGGGTGTCACATCATCCCCACGTTAAAAGAATTTTCGTCCCGAAAATTATGCAAGTACCAAGAGTATGAACAAAAGAAACAGACAAAAGATAGAAACCAAGAGAGAGAATTACCCGAGTTGTCACATCATCCCCACGTTAAAAGGAATCTCGCCCCGAGATTCATTGTGTTGTAGTGGTAACGTGTCTCGATTCGAATGCCTCTTTAGGAAAGAGATGAGGATACTTAGACTTCATCTGATCCTCGCGTTCCCAAGTGTATTCCGGTCCCCGGTTCGAGTTCCATCGAACCTTAACAATGCGAATCTTACTGTGACGTAGACTGCGAATCTTGTAATCAAGGATCTCGACAGGTTCCTCCACTATCCGAAGACGATCATCAACCTTGATCTCTTCTAGTGGAACAATGAGAGACTCGTCAGTCAGACACTTCTTCAGGTTAGACACGTGAAAGACGTTGTGTACGTTACCAAGCTCCGTCGGTAAATCAAGTCGATATGCCACCGGTCCGATCCGTTCCAGGATCGTAAATGGACCGACATACCGCGGGTTAAGTTTGCCACGCTTCCCAAAGCGTATGACGCCCTTCCACGGTGAAACCTTTAGAAGTACTCTGTCACCCACTTGAAACTCCAATGGCTTACGGCGATGATCAGCATAGCTCTTCCGTCGATCCCGTGCTGCTGCCAATCGGTTACGAATCTGTACGATTTTCTCAGAAGTTTCGTACACTAGTTCAGGCCCAGTGAGTTGACTCTCACCCACTTCAGCCCAACAAAGAGGAGACCGGCATTTCCGTCCGTATAATGCCTCGAACGGAGCTGCCTTGATGCTCGTGTGGTAACTGTTGTTGTAAGAGAATTCTACTAACGGTAAGTGAGCTTCCCAACCTTTGCCAAAATCGATCACACATGCCCGCAGCATGTCTTCTAGAGTTTGAATTGTACGCTCACTCTGACCGTCAGTTTGTGGATGGTAAGCTGTACTCATGTCCAACTGGGTACCCAAAGCCTTATGCAAAGACTTCCAGAAATGCGAAGTAAAATGAGAATCACGATCCGAGATAATAGAAACTGGTACCCCGTGCTTAGAGACAACTTCTTTCAGATATAAACGAGCCAACCGATCCATGGTGTCGGTCTCCTTAATAGCAAGGAAATGGGCTGATTTCGTCAAACGGTCGACAATCACCCATATCTTATCATTCCCACTTGGTGACTTAGGTAGCTGTGTGACAAAGTCCATCGTAATCCGTTCCCATTTCCACTCTGGAATTTCAGGTTGTTGCAATAGACCCGACGGTTTCTGGTATTCCACCTTGACCTTAGCACAGGTCAAGCACTTACTCACGTATGAGGCTATATCCGCCCTCATGTTTGGCCACCAGTACAGTATTTTTAGATCCTGGTACATCTTGTCTGAACCAGGATGAATGGAATACCGAGACTTGTGAGCTTCATCAAGAACCAGCTCCCGAAGTCCCCCGAATAAAGGAACCCAGACGCGTTCTGCGAAATAACGCAAGCCATCAGGCCTTTGCTCGAGGTGTTTGTCGGCACCGTGCATAGTTTCAGCCTTAAGGTTTTCCTCCTTCAAGGCTTCTAACTGAGCAGAACGGAGTTGATCAGGCAGAGAGGAATGGATCGTGAGTTGCAACGCCCGAACGCGACGAGGGTTTGTCGATTCCTTCCTGCTCAAGGCGTCTGCCACAACATTCGCCTTGCCAGGATGGTACTTAATGGCACAGTCATAGTCGTTCAGGAGTTCAACCCAACGGCACTGTCGTATGTTCAGGTGCTGTTGGTCAAAAATGTGCTGGAGACTCTTGTGATCGGTGTAGATGGTGCATTTGGTACCGTACAAGTAATGTCTCCAAATTTTCAACGCGAACACCACCGCACCCAATTCCAAGTCATGGGTAGTGTAGTTCCTCTCGTGCACCTTGAGTTGACGAGAAGCGTACGCAATCACCTTCTCGCGTTGCATCAACACGCAACCGAGACCATGAATAGAAGCATCACAGTAAACAACGAAATCCTCAGTGCCTTCAGGCAAGGACAAGATAGGAGCAGAACAAAGCTTAGTCTTCAGTTTTTGGAATGCGGACTCCTGTGGTTCACCCCAGTCGAATTTTCTATCCTTCTGAGTAAGAGTGGTGAGGGGTTGAGCGATCTCCGAGAACCCCTTAATGAAACGGCGATAATAGCCCGCAAGGCCTAGGAATTGCCGCACCTCAGTTGGCGTCTTCGGTGCTTTCCAGTCCTTGATCGCTTCGATCTTAGCTGGATCGACATGGATTCCCAGTTCATTGACTACATGCCCTAGGAATTGGACTTCGCGTAAACAAAAATCGCACTTCGAGAACTTGGCGTACAGTTGTTCTCGTCGTAAGAGTTCCAAAACCAACCGTAGATGTTCCCCATGTTCGGTCTCGTTCTTGGAATAGATCAGAATGTCATCAATAAACACGATAACGAACTTGTCAAGATACGGTTTACAAACGCGGTTCATCAAATCCATGAAAACCGCCGGTGCGTTGGTGAGACCAAAAGGCATAACCAAGAACTCGAAATGGCCATAACGTGTATGAAAGGCAGTCTTAGCAACATCAGCTTCCCTTACGCGCAACTGGTGATAACCGGACCTTAGATCAATCTTGGAATAGTAGCTAGAACCCTGGAGTTGGTCAAATAGGTCATCAATACGAGGAAGAGGATAACGATTCTTGATGGTCACCTTGTTCAACTCTTTATAATCCACGCACAGTCGAAACTGCCATCCTTCTTCTTAACAAACAAAATCGGGGCTCCCCAAGGGGAAGAACTAGGTCTGATGAAACCCTTATCCAAGAGTTCCTGTAACTGGTTAGATAATTCTTGCATCTCAGGAGGTGCAAGACGGTAGGGGGCCCGAGCAATAGGAGCAGCGCCAGGTACAAGATCAATACCGAACTCAACCTGACGATGGGGAGGAAGACCAGATAAATCATCAGGAAAGACATCAGAAAACTCACGTACAACCGGGATGTCGTCGATCTTCTTCTCGCTGGTAGTGGAAACAGATAAAAGTGCCAGAACAGCCGAATAACCCTTCCGAAGATACTTAAGGGCTTTCATGCTGGAGATGAGACTTAGCGGAGCACCGCTCTTGTCCCCGTACACAGAAAGAAATTCTCCATCAGGGAGAGGAATCCGGATGACCTTGTCGTAACAAACAATCTCAGCGTGATACAGAGACAACCAATCCATGCCTATAACCACGTCGAAACTACCCAAAGGTACCGGCATAAGGTCGATAGGAAAAGACAAACCCGATAACTCTATGTGACACTCCCGAAGAATGCAAGTAGCTTCTATCTTCTTACCGTCAGCCAATTCTATAATATATTTAGCCTCTAGAGGAACAGGTACTACATCTAGCAAACGACTAACTTCCACAGATATGAAACTCTTATCGGCACCAGAATCAAATAAAACACTAACAGAGCGATCGTTGAGAAGAAACGTACCAGTGACTGTGTCAGGGTCCTGTCTTGCCTCTGCAGTCACAATAACGAAGGCACGTGCGTTCCTATTTCCGCCCCCGTTGTTACCATTTCCATTCCCATTACCATTCCCGTTCCCTCCCTGTTTCAGCTTTGGACACTCCTTCTTGTAATGCCCCGTTTCCCCACAGTGAAAACATCCCTGTTTGCCCGCAGTCCCCTGAGTAGCAGAAGTCGGAGTAGTAGTTGGGGCCTGAGTCGATGGAAGAGTCACCCTACAGTCTTTGGCAAAATGCCCCAACTTCTGGCAGCGATGGCAACGCTTATTGTCACAACCCCCATGATGATGGCGTCCACACTTATTGCATTTCGGTAACTTTCCCGCATAACCACCACTTGGCTTAGAACCCGATGAAGATGAACCCCCACTATCAAACCTTTTCCCCTGTTGAGTTGGTGTTGGTGTAGAACTCTTCACTTCATTATCCCACTTTCGCTTGTTGCTCTCCGGAGCCTTAGCAGTTGAACCTTTGGCAGGCAAGATACCCTCACTCACCTTCAGGTTAGTCATTCTATGAGCAGATCGGACCACCTCCGCGTAGGTAGGAAGATTCCCCGCAGCTACCAACCCTGCGATTTCTGGCACAAGACCCGAGATATAATGCTCAATCCTCCTATATTCCGGCACATGTAGATCAGGACAAAGTACGGCCAATTCGTTCCGCCTCACAGTATACTTCTCAATTTCCGACCCAGACATTTTGAGGTTCCACACCTCGTGTTCCAGCTTTTGAATCTCCTCCCTGGGACAGTACTCCCTCTTCAGCAGTTGCACAAAGTTCTCCCAAGGCATAGCATAAGCCTCCCCTATACCCATAGTCTGGGTGATATCGTTCCACCAGGTCAACGCAACATCCTGGAGTAACCCAGCAGAATACTTGACTCGATCCTCCGGGAGACAGTTACACATCAGGAAAACATACTCCACTTTCTCCAACCACCTGAGCAAACCTACTGCACCCTCAGTACCCGAGAACTCATGGGGCTTGCAGTCCCGAAACATTTTGTAGGTGCACATGGGTGGTGGTGGTGGATTAACATGACCACCTGTAAAGAAACACGTAAGAAACCCACGGGAAATGTAAACAAAGTTCACCGATGAGATAGAAGTGGTTAGGTCAACTTACCGCCATTGTGCCCTAGCTGGAAGGCAGCCTGCAGCAAGTTATTCAAGTCATCCTGCGTGAGGTTCACACCCCCACGACCACCATTACCACGCCCACCAGCGCGGCCACCTCCACGTCCTCCTCGTGCTCCAGACATGATTCTGGCAAAAAGGACGAGAAAATTTAGTTTCACAGCCAATGATAATCACCAGCGTTCACAAGATCAAAGCTAGATCCAACCCAGGACTATCCATTCGAACCCAGAGCTCACTAGGGTTTTCATGCATTTCGGTTTATGATTTTGTGTGCACCCAAAATGATAAACCGCTCTACATGGTCCTCCAAGTGTTCTCCTAGTTCAAAGTTCAAATCACCGGACATAGATTCTTAGCTATACACCGTAATACTACGGTAGTTCATGACAAGGGTTTCTATTGGGGTAGGAAAGGGAGATGTCCGAGTCTTGGACCAATCTCAAGAGTATACAGTTAACCCCAATGTACCGCACTGTCTAGTAAGCAAGTAACCCAATAAGAGAGAATGGATGATGTAACACAGAAGGGTGAGATGATTTAGAGACACCCCGACAAGTCTATAAGTAACCCAGTATAAAGTTTAGTACCATGTGATCATCTAGTGTGTGCGACTCAGTTATAGACTAGACTCTACATGCAGTCCTAGTTCACTATAACCATTGGCTCTGATACCAATCTGTCACACACTCAAAATCCACTTGCGGAGTTTTACCGCGAGGCGCATGACAAACCAGGATCCAAGTCAATGATCACAATAAACAATACTAAATGAATTTCAAAAACATAGTTTAAAAATCCCAAACATCAGCGGAAGCTAAAATATCGTTACATAACCAAAATAAAACCAAATGTTTAATGTTCAAAAACCATGCAACTCTAACTAGACGTCGTGCAGACGCGTGCGCCCTAGTTCCACTTTGCTACCTTAGCGACCTGAGAAAACATGTAAGAGTTTACGTCAGCACAAAAATGCTGGTGAGTTTACAGGTTTGTAATCAAAGTTCCAAGTTTAACCTGTCCATACTATAACAATTGTAAACCAAGTACGCTAGCTAGGCGCATGTACCATTACTACTACGATTGGAAAACCATTACTAACTCGCAAACCAGATGTTGTGCCCGAATAGTAAACCTGTTCCTGTTTGAGACAATATGCACCCGTCCGGCGCTCCATGCCGACGGGTGGGGTTGGTCACTCCCAATAGCGCTATTCACATTTCCCCGTTGTGCAAACCAGCACATTCATGGTTCCCCCCGGGACTTCCAAAGATCGTATAGTAAACCGTTCAAAAACCCATAGTATGACAGTTGTTACCAAATAGTTGTTTAACACATGTTTTCCCCCCCAAAAATGAAAACCAAGTAAAGTGGGGCCGTAAACTCACCTTAGGTTGCGTTACTTCAGATAACAGAATAAGTCAACAAGCTATGCTAGCCCCGTAAAGCGGCGACCTAACATATGACAGTTACAAGTTCTTAGACTAATAACCCGTAGGTTAGTTAGTCCCTAGATGTCCAGACCTTAACCAAGTTTGTTTGACAACACGTTTACTGTTAACATGACCCAACGTACAAGACTCGACATCCCATTGGTGACCCGAGGCTTCCCGTGTTACACTAGCATTCACAAACATATAATCATGCAATCACACTTAACATACGTTAAAGTCCAACAAGTTCTAGCACATAGTTCCATTAACACATTATTGACCCGAACACATGTTACCAAGTTATCAGACATGTTACGGGGTTCCTAGCATGTTCCTAGGTGTCAAATCGGGTCTCGGAATGCTAAAATATACTTACAGCAACAGTACAGGCGATTAGGAAAAGTCAACTAGCAATTACGTTGGTCAACAGGCAATTATGAATGCTAATCGCCTATACAGTAGGCGATTAGGGTCATGTGGTATGCTAATTTTTGAGTTTGTAGGCAATTAGGGTCATGTGACATGCATTTCAGGACTTATCAGGCGATTAGGGTCATGCAGCATGCAAAAACACATCAAAGCAGGCGATTAGCCCCTAATTGCCTAAGGGGTAGGCGATTAGCCCACCATGGTAGGCGATTAGCCTGCTAATCGCCTATCCCTTAGGCGATTATGCCTGCTAATCGCCACCTGCACACCAGTTTTGGTTTTTCGCGCGTTTAACACTCCAAATCAACCCTAGAACGTGTGTAAACCTCCAATATCAATCAAACAAGTATCCTAAACATGTTTAGATCAAAATACATCGTTTAACCTTGTTCTAGCAGTCCTGGATGCAATCATGTTTCTAAAACATAACACAAGTATCATGTAATCATTACACTAACATGCGTAAACACAACCCTAATGAACAATCAATCAGATTACTATATCAAACCATCATCACAGATCAGTAACTACCCTAATATCATGTTATCAACCCTTCATGAATCTCAAAAATCCTATCTTTTAATTAAAACATACACATACAACATGCATAGCATCTAGAATCCACACAATAATGATTATTAACGATTTACAGAAGGCACAAGTGTTTATGAACAGGTCTGGACCATTAGGGATTCAATAAAAACGTTAGAAAAGATTGCATGGATGAAAACCACACCTTAGATTATGATTGATTGATGAAATAGGCTTGAAATCAAGTTGTTTGATCCAAAATCGTGTTCCAGAGGTTGTGTGGGTGTTGGGATGAGTTGTGGGGCGACTAGGGTTGATGTTATGAAGTTTAGGAGGTCAAATATTGTATTTATAGTCGTTTTTAGTCGTAACCCACGTTGTAGGCGATTAGGCTCCAGTTGCAGGCGATTAGGGCTGCTAATCGCCACCCCCTTAGGCGATTAGCCCCCTACTCGCCACCTTGGGTGAGCTACTCGCCACCTGGGGAGTGCTAATCGCCACCCTGTAGGTGATTAGCTCACCCTAATCGCCTACAGGGTATGTTTCCAAGTATTTTGCTCGTTAAACCCCGTTTTAACACATGTTAACACATTTTCACATACCGACAAGTCACATAATGATTATAAACACATAACACTTGCAAATAAACACATTCACACTCGTTCACCAATCCCCGGGACTCGAGACTTGCATGTTCCCTATGCTTTGACGATTCTCCGAATCGTCACCCCTTGTACACTTGGTTAATGACTGACGTCTAACGATCCTCTAGGCCAACATCTAATGATTCCCTAGACTCACATAACAGTTCCTGAACCATAACCCGACTCAACTAACCCAGTTAAGTACAGAATACGCGTGACTCGCTAAGGTAGACTTTAATCTAGACGACGTTGTTAACCTGAATTTGCCGGGTGTCACATAATGACCCTTTAGACCGTTGTAACGACTCCCGATGATTCCCGAACCATAACATGACTCAACTGACCCAGTTAAGTATAATGTACGCATGACTCGCTAAGGTAGACTTTAATTTAACCAATGTTACTAACCTGAGTTTGCCGGGTGTCACATCGACTAATTATAACAATGATATAATTGAACATAAGGAACCAAGTAGTGCGTATGATTTTATGTTAATAAACTCGACAAATAGAAGTTTTGATAAAGGGTTATGTATTGTATTATTAGAAAGGAGATAATATCACCTAACGTTAAAAGTAAACCAAACTATGATAACTAAAGAGTCTAAGCGTGCCCACACATGTAACCGTGATGTCGGTTACATGAGCTAACGTTTGTGAACCTGAATCGGATCTTGCCAGTAATTGATAAGTGGGATCTTGACATGGAATACTACACGATGGTATGATATAAAACGTCGCTAAGGTGAGTTCCGTGTACCATTCCCCTTTTTCTGTTTTAAATGTTTTGGGGTGAATATATGCTTGTGTGTCTAACTTTTGTGATGTGACAAGATACTAGCTGCCGGATAATACTGACACTCATTAACTCATAGGTGAGCCACTTAATATATGGGTAGTAATACTTGGGGAATCCCCCACGCAAGGTGGACTCGGGACTTAGGGGCCCGGGAAACCCTCCACTAAGGTTTTAAGACCATTGCGGCATATATTTTGCCACTGGATCAATATGGCAGTTATTGATTCATCGTTTAGGGTTGAGGTGTCGCTTGTACATCACGTGTGTAAAACTGTGTCAAACTGTGTAAACTTGTTTGCGAAATGATAAACTGTTTTTGATCCACTTAACTATTATACGGACTCACCAGCGTAATTGCTGACCCAAACTGTTTTAAGCATGTGTTCAGGTACTGTAGACGGATAGATGGTAACAGAGGTATATGCTTGTTAGATGCAGACTAGAGGTTATCATGATAGAAGATTCAGACTATAAGTGTTGCGGACTGGAGCTTCTAGAGTTATGGACATGTAGAGATCAGATTCACTAGTGGATAACAACCCGCCAGCTGCTTTGACGACCGCCGCGTCTCGACCTGGCATTAGACTTTAGTTATATTTTATATTGTATTTGTATTATTTAGCGACTAAAGGTTGTATAAATATTAAATATTAGTCGTCGTTGCTTCCGTTGTGCAAGTCTGTTACCAATCTATTATTTCGTCCAGGCCCCACCTGGTCGGGTTGTTACAAAATTGTTAATAAAAATGGATATTTTTTTTCTTTTTTAATAATAGTAAAAATAAGTACATTAAGCATTAATTGCAGGTGTATTTTCTATCAGGTTTCATCTAGATAGTTCAGGTGTACTTTGTTCACTAAAGCCTTTTATTACTGTAGCTGCTGTTACTAATTATGAATTTGTAAAGACTGGTGTAATTTAAATTCATAGTTATTTTGTTTGTTATTCGTTACGAAGTCTGTTTTTTTAAATTTGGTTGTATTATCCTTTAGTGGATAATTGTATTGGATTACAGTTGTTTATGAACATCTGTTGATAAGTTATCAAATTTTTTATTATTATTTTTTTAATGATAAGTTTATGTGATTGGTTAAAAAAGTCTGTCATGTAATAATAATAATAAACGTAGTTATGGATTAATTTTAGTACGTATATATCTATTTTTCCAGTCTATAAAAGGCGGGGAACTCTTCATTTCAATTTGCAAGCCTGTAATACTTGGACTATTGAAAACAAACCAACCCTCTATGCGTTCAGTATATAATGTTATTTCATTTAAATTACCTACTCTTAGTTTTTTTTAAAATTGAGGGTTTGAAAGAAAAATGTATTGGCAATAACTCGTTGATAATGAAGTCGGAATTGGTGTTGCTGCATGATTCTTACAATCAAAGGAAAGTATTAGTAGATTTGTTATAATAAGGAAGCCTGTCTAAAATGTGATGGGTCTCTATATAAAAAATATTTCTCTAATTTTTCCCCTACTTAGAGGCATACTATTGTTTAATTTGTATATTTTTCTTTTTTTTCAAGCCTGGCTTCTTTTCCAGGCTTCTTTTGGTTTTATTTTGTGGTGTTTCAGCTATATTTTGTATTTTTCTTTTTTTCTTATAGATGACGTGTGTTAGTTTGTATTAGTTATTTTTTACAGTGATATCGGAGATTTTTGTTAGAGAACTTGTATTTTATATCTTTGTAAGCACTTTGGAGTTTCTTGTGTTTCTGCTGTATTTTGTATGTTTTGTTTATTCTTATATTGTAAGTAAAATTATGCAATTTGAATGATGAGTTTTATTGGTATAATTATTTTCAGTATGGTATTTTTGAAAAATTATAGTTAGTGTTGCTTAAGACAAAATACACAGTTTTTGTGTATATATATATGGTGTGAATAGAAAATAACTATTAACACGGTATGTTACACGTATTATACACTTTACGAAGTGACGTTTAAATTGAAAGTGTATACGTTTACAGTTGGCAAATGTAAGTATAGTTTTTCATCTACCGCGTTTATAGCATTAAATTTCGTAATTAATATGAAATGATAACTTTTGTTTGTTATTTGAACAATGGACACCAACAGGCTCCAACCCATGAGCTATTGGTTTCAGTTTGTACGTGAAAACCACCAGACAACGTTGAGGTTGGTCGAATATGTTTGCATACGGCCTATTTTTGGGTGATGGCAAGAATGATCATTGTCTAGAATTTGGTTGTTTAGTTGTGTTATTTTATGTTTCCTTGTATTTTTTTGTACTTTGTAAAGTCACATATTGTAATTCCGTTGTTATTAAAGTAGTTTTTTACAGATATTTGTATTTTTTCTTTTATAAGTCTTGCGTTTTGTATTTAATTTTTTTGTAGACTTATCTTTCCGTCGTTTTAATATTCTCAGTTATTAAACATCTGATCGGTATTATTAAGTGGTGTGACACCCCGCATTTTCAGGTTAACTCTTTTACCGAACTCTAGTTAATTTTCCATGATTATATGTGGTTAAACACTTAACTAGGGTTAGCTAGACAAGCGTCTTGAATGTTAGGTAACATTAACATACGTTAAGTGACATTAACGTACGTATAACTAGGATAACAGTTGTCTTGACACACACACGAACCCTATAACCCGGACGTTGGTGATTTGTTGGACATGCATGATTATGTGAGCAATTGAGTATTGATGTATGTGGATTAACACGTGTATGCAAGTTACATGCTTATGTGAATTATTACGAATTAATTAACTTGTACGTAAACGTTATGAAATACGTGCACCCATGATGATCACAACACGTATTGATAAAATAGTACTTTTATACATACTAGTATGACTATTATTGTCGGGATGAATCTCGGGAGTTAGTTAGGGCTAACGGGCTCAGTTATCAGACAAAAACCCACCAAAGCCCGAAAGGCTTGGCCCATGAGCCTAACCCTAGCTTATCTTTTATAAAAAAACAAATTACAAAGAAACCCTACTACACTTGCGCCGTGGGGTTCCCTTGCACACACACACACACTTTTGTTCAATCTTCTTCAATTTCTTGCTTGATTCAAGTTGTTTTGGGTGATATCTTGGAGTCCTAAGGAGCCTTGCATTGAAAGGTATAATGTTTAAGAGTTTTATGATTGTTATTCATGTTTGAAAAGTTATAAAAACCCTAAGAACTTGATATATAAAAATCGCATATGATGATTGTATGAATATCTTGATTGTTTGTTGAATTGTTGATGATTGTGGTTAATAGGAATCATGTCTAGGGTGTATGATATGTAGAAAAATCTGAGATTGAACATGTAAATATGAAGGTTATTGTGTAGTATGAAGTTGTTGCATGATTATGGGTTGTGGGGGTTGGTTAGGGTTTACATAAGTCATGTTAATGAAGATATTGATTTCTGGCAGATTACTTGTACTGAATTGTGTGGCTGTTATGCGAATGATAACATAGTTAATTTGATTATTTTCTGACTCTCAAACGTAATCTATGATGTTAACTTTCCAAAGAGTCCAAAATCATGCGTTTTGGACCTGTTTTGATATGTAAACATGATTTTTTAAGATTAAAGGTGTAATCTGATTTTCGGAACTGAAAAATGGACCAACTTTAGAGGGCTGTAACTTGAGTTTTACAAATCCGTTAATTATGAAATTTGGACAGGAGTTGAGATTTGGAGTATACGAGCTTTTCCAATTGGATTCGCCTCGTTTCGATGAGTCTAGAATTTTTAATAAATTTTTATGTAAGCTGCTGTCAACAGCACCATTTTCTGAAGTGGCTGGAACGAAATAATTTTTATAAAAATATTGAGGCACTTTTGACGAGAAATAAAAATAGTAGGGTCACGTATGAACATAAGAGGCATCTCTGTAAAATGTTGGGAACTTGATGAGTTGATTTGATATTTTATAAAAATTAGTTTTTATACTCCAAAATCTGTCCCGAAAACGCAGATTTGCAAATAATCGTTTATGTGACATTTTGAGTGTGTTATTGGGTTATGAGTTATGAAATCCTATATGAAAACATGTGTATATGTTAGTTACAAAGTGTAGATGCCATGATAGGCTAATGGTATGCAACGTGCGATGTGAACTAGTTGTGTTAAAAGTATTAAATTGTTACATCATTTACTAATCACCAACGATTGACGGGTTTTGCATGGTTTCATTAAGTCGTGTACGATTACGTGAGATGTCACTTGAGTCCTTGTGTCAACACACTCAAACACTTGCAACCTTGTATTTGATAGGTTTTTTGGGTAGGCGAATAGTCTTCCACACTTACTTTCTGTACGGTTTACTTTAGCACGCAACCTAAGGTGAGTTTCACTACTTTACGCGAAAGCATGTGTCTCAGGTTGAGACAAGGTTAAGTAAAACTTTTCTACTACTTTTCCATCCCAGGTTTTGGGATGCTATGACTCCTTGTGTGGGTCGGGTTTTCGATCTTTACGAGGATCACACTTTTATCAGTTTTGTAATTTAACTGTCCTTTGTGAACTAAACACTCTATCTTGAAAGTCCTTACTTTTTATTGGGTTAATCGCCGGAGGCGAACGGGGTAGTAGTTAGTAGCGCTATTAGGTTGTGCAGCAACCTCATGCCTGAGGTGCTTGGGTCACGGGCATGAACTTCTGACCACTTTTTCTTACTGGTGTTGATAGACACCAGTGCTAAGGCACTATAACATCTGTATGTTTCCCAATAACCACTGTTTAGTTACATCGAGTGGGTTAGCTACCCCTGACAAGCTTAAAACTGATGTTACATTTACAACTGTAGAAATTACAACTGTTTCCCTACTGTGAACTCACCAGCTTTATGGTGACACACTTAGTATGTTTTCGCAGGTCGCTAGAAAAGGAGCACGTCTAGGTCCATGCATGATGTCTTTTGGGAACTATAACTTTTATTGCTTTCGTACTTACTTTATTTCGGTTTTTGGGCGCGTTGTATTTGCGCAACATATCTTGAATTGCTTAACTGTTTCGCTTCCGCATTTAATTAAACATATGACTAATAAACTTTTCAAAAATAAAAGCGAATTTTATTTTAAACGAACTAAATGGTTTGGGCATTTAGAGTCGTTCGTATAACTGTGGCTATGAGATTCTGGTGTGTCACGCGCCTCGCGGTAAAACCCCGCAGTGGAAATTTGAGGGTGTGACAGATTGGTATCAGAGCCAATGGTTATAGTGAACTAGGACTTGGAGTCGAGTCTAGTGTATAACTGTCATAGCCTGAGTATTGCATTAGTTACACACATTATAAGCACATATTTAACGATTGCTCTTGAAATGGTATACTAAACCTTTGTGTTGCAGGAAAACATGTCTTCCTCTTCTAACACTAACTCTGAACCAAATTCCCCACCTATGGACAACGAAATGGAGAAAAAATGGGGATGGTACCCTGCATTGCTAAACTACACCGTGGAAAAGTACGAGGTGCCTGATGATGCTCCCGAAATGAGAGACTCGTGGAAAAAGTCGTTTGCAGGTTACGTAAGTTACGTGCAAGACAAGATGAGCGATGTGGTCGAGGCGGGTCGCAAATTGGAACTTGTTTGGGGTTTACGACACACACTGACTTACAAGTACTCTACTTTGGAAGAACGTGTCAACACACTGACCAATCGTCTCGCTGAGACCAGGCTTATTGTTGAGGAGCAGCAGGAGCAAATACAGCTCCTGATGGCCAACCAGCAACCTCCTGTGATACCACAGGAGGAACAACCTGAGGAGGAGCCAGAAGAGGAACCTGAAGAAGACCCTGAGGAGGAGATTGAGCCTTTGGAGATTGATGAAAGTGACGGCGATGATTCATGCACCACTATGGACAGCGACTGATCCTTATTTTGCTTGCTATTTTATATGCTACTATGTTTTGACTATTATTAAGTAACTCTGTGATTGAGAACCACTTTGGTATTTCGTTTGAGACACTACTATTTATGACATTTTTGGTTTGGCGGTTTTGCTCTTTTCTCATGTGTTGCTTGTCATGATTGTGTTCTAGTTTACTTGTACTATGTGAACAATTATATGTTTAGCATATTATCGTTTTCTCATGAGTATATTGTAACTGTAGAATTACGATGGCGGGAAGAGGATTTGGAAGAGGAAACGTGAACATGTCACAGGCTGAACTTAACGCACTCATCAACGCCAGGGTTGTTGAAGCCCTAGCAGCCTTTCAAGCCGGTAACCTCACCTCGTTCCATCCCTCCCATACTATCTTATTCTAAGCTCTCGTTCTTACTCGTGTTTCCTACTTTTCGTGTTTAGGCCAACCTGCTCGTAACCCACCAGTATGCACCCACAAGTCATTTATGGACTGCAAACCTCAGACTTTTGGAGGTTCGGAGGGGGCAGTTGGATTACTAAGGTGGATTGAGAAGGTGGAGTCTTGCTTTGCCATGTGTAACTGTCCGCAGGCAGATCGGGTTAAGTATGCAACCCACACACTTGAGGATGCGGCCCTGTCTTGGTGGAACTCGCAAGTGCAAATGCTGGGGATTGATGTGGCCAATGCGACACCATGGGCCGATTTTAAGGAGTTGATCAAAGAAGAGTATTGCCCACGTGATGAAATTCAAAAGCTGGAATCGGAGTACTTCACTCTGAAAATGGTGGGATCGGAGATCGAAAAGTATACCACCAGATCACATGAGTTGGCTACGATGTGTCCTAACTATTCTAACCCGCCCTATAAGTGGATTGAACTTTACATCAAAGGTTTGGTGCCCCAGATTAAGGGGATGGTTACTGCTGCAAACTTGGATAACATTCAGCAGGTCATCCGCCTGGCTCATAGACTAACTGATCAGAAAGTGGATGAGGGATTGTTACCCCCTCGTGGCACTTCGTCTTCCAGTGCTAGCGACAATAAAAGAAAGTGGGAGAGTTCAGTGGGTAAACACTCAGGTAGTGGTAATCAGCAACAGTCACAGCAGAACAAGAGGCACGACAGCAATGGGGGAAACAACAGTCGTAATCAGACTCAGGGTGGTTACCAAGGAACCCATCCCAAGTGCAACAGGTGCAATCTTCATCACTCTGGACCGTGCAACAAAGTTAAGTGTGAACGCTGTAGCAAGTTGGGGCATGTGGCAAAGGATTGTCGGGTTAACATTCAGGGAAATCAACCTGCGCAGCAAGGGCAACAGCAGCGGGGTGGTAAGGGGTGTTATCAGTGTGGTAGTGTGGATCACTTTAAGAGGGATTGTCCACAACTGAGGACCAATGGAAACAACAATACTGGGGGAAACAACAACGGAGGTGGCAACAACAACAGGAACAACAATACCCCAACCAACACAGGCAACAACAATGGGTCTCGGGGGAGAGCATTCATGATCGGCTCGGGGGAAGCCAGAACAGATAACAATGTTGTGACGGGTACGTGCTCTCTAAACGATATTCTTGCTTCCGTTTTGTATGATACTGGTGCGGATTTTAGCTTTGTGTCTATGAAACTTAGCAAACGCCTAGGGACAGCCCCTACTCTCCTAGAAACTCCACATTCTGTAGAGCTGGCCGATGGCAAGCCTGTTGAGGCGACTCATGTCCACCGTAGCTGTAAACTCGACCTGGATGGTCACCTATTCGACATCGACCTTATTCCTATCACCCTAGGAAGCTTTGATATCGTAGTCGGCATGGATTGGTTGTCTAAGTGTCATGCTGAAATTCTTTGTTTGGAGAAAATTGTTCGTATCCCTCTTCCTAGTGGAGAACTTTTGTCTATTCGTGGGGACCGGGGTGGTCCAATGGTGAATATCATTTCGTTCTTGAAAGCCCAAAAGTGTGTACGGAAGGGCTATCCAGCTATACTGGCAAATATTTCTGACACTCGAATTGACGATGGACCAAACATTGAGGACATTCCAGTGGTTCGTAATTACCCAGATGTCTTTCCAGAGGAACTACCGGGACTTCCACCCGTCCGGCAGGTAGAGTTTCAAATAGACCTCACCCCAGGGGCGGCCCCAATCGCGCGGGCACCCTACCGCCTAGCACCAGGTGAACTGCAAGAGCTGTCTACCCAGCTCCAAGAGTTACAAGACCGGGGTTTTATCAGACCCAGTTCTTCTCCATGGGGAGCTCCAGTTCTATTCGTTAAGAAGAAGGACGGGAGTTTCCGCATGTGCATTGACTACCGGGAACTGAATAAAGTCACAATCAAGAACCGTTACCCGTTGCCTCGAATTGATGATTTGTTTGACCAACTCCAAGGGTCAAGTTTTTATTCGAAAATTGATTTGAGGTCGGGCTATCACCAGTTGAGGGTCCGGGAGGAGGATGTGGCCAAGACAGCCTTCCGAACTCGTTATGGGCACTATGAATTTTTGGTGATGCCATTTGGGTTGACCAATGCACCCGCGGTCTTTATGGACCTCATGAACCGCGTGTGTAAACCATACTTGGATAAATTCGTCATAGTGTTTATTGATGACATTCTAATTTATTCCAAGAGCAGCGAAGAACACGAGCAACACTTGCAGATGATCTTGGAACTTCTAAGGAGAGAACAGTTATATGCAAAATTTTCCAAATGTGACTTTTGGATTCGGGAGGTTCAATTCTTAGGACATGTAGTGAATGAGGCGGGCATACATGTTGACCCTGCCAAGATTGATGCTATCAAACGTTGGGAGGCCCCTAAGACTCCTACAGAAGTGCGTCAATTCCTTGGTCTCGCGGGGTATTATCGTAGGTTCATTCAGGGATTTTCAAAGATCGCCCAACCCCTCACCGCTTTGACTCAGAAAAGTATTACTTACAAATGGGGGGATGCCCAAGAGTCCGCTTTCCAGTTATTGAAAACAAAACTCTGTAGTGCGCCAATTCTGTCGTTGCCTGAGGGTACGGACGATTTTGAGGTGTATTGTGACGCCTCCATCCAAGGCCTAGGATGTGTACTGATGCAACGCAAGAAGGTGATCGCGTATGCATCGCGGCAATTGAAAGTTCATGAGAAGAATTACCCCACTCATGACTTGGAGTTGGGAGCGGTGGTCTTCGCTCTCAAAATTTGGAGGCACTACCTCTATGGGACAAAGTGCACAATTTTCACTGATCATAAGAGCCTCGAGCATATATTTGATCAGAAGGTACTAAACATACGACAACGTCGCTGGGTCGAACTTCTGAATGATTATGACTGTGCTATTAAGTATCATCCGGGGAAAGCCAACGTTGTAGCGGATGCCCTTAGTCGCAAGGAGACGAAACCCAAGCGAGTACGAGCCTTGCAACTTACCATACACTCGAACCTCCCAGATAAAATCCGCGACGCTCAAGTTGAGGCCTTAAAGGAGGAGAATATCCGACTTGAAACGCTGCACGGTGCTGATAAACACTTGGAATTAAAGTCGGATGGACTCCAATATTTTATGAATCGAGTTTGGATCCCACTTTTTGGGGATGTCAGACAACTTGTGCTTGATGAGGCACACACCTCTCGCTATTCGGTACATCCTGGCTCGGATAAAATGTACCAAGACCTTAAAACCCTTTACTGGTGGCCGAATATGAAAGCCGAAATAGCAACTTATGTTAGTAAGTGCTTAACTTGTGCTAAGGTCAAGATCGAGTACCAGAAACCTTCGGGCTTGCTCCACAACCCGAAATTCCCATGTGGAAATGGGATGGAATTTCCATGGACTTTATCTCCAAACTTCCTAAGGCGTCTGGTGGCTATGACAAAATTTGGGTCATTGTTGACCACCTAACGAAGTCAGCTCATTTCTTGGCAATCAAGGAGACAGATACTTTGGAACGCCTTGCTACTCTTTACATCAAGGAGGTTGTTTCTAGGCACGGGGTGCCTACTTCAATCATATCTGACCGTGATCCCAGATTTACTTCCCGATTCTGGACTACGCTTCATGATGCGTTGGGCACTCGCCTAGACCTGAGCACGGCCTATCATCCTCAGACAGATGGCCAAAGTGAGCGTACTATTCAAACGTTAGAGGATTTACTACGAGCATGCGTGGTGGATTTTGGTAAGAATTGGGATAAACATTTACCCTTGATTGAATTTTCGTACAACAACAGTTACCACACTTCTATACAGTGTGCGCCTTTTGAGGCACTCTATGGGCGTAAATGTAGATCACCAATTTGTTGGGCTGAGGTTGGGGACAGCCAGCTGACAGGCCCTGAGCTCGTACATGAAACGTCTGAGAAAATCATCCAAATTAGAAACCGTATGGCTGCTGCCCGTGATAGGCAGAAAAGTTACGCTGATAAACGTCGAAAGCCTCTAGAATTCCAAGTTGGGGACAGGGTACTCTTAAAAGTGTCGCCCTGGAAGGGCGTGATTCGTTTCGGGAAACGAGGAAAGTTAAACCCTCGGTATGTGGGACCATTCGAAATTGTGGAAAGAATTGGCCCGGTGGCGTATAGGTTGAACCTACCTGATGAACTTAATGGGGTGCATAACGTATTCCACGTATCAAATCTTAAGAAGTGTCTGTCTGACGCAACATTGGTGGTTCCACTAGAAGAAATTCAAGTGGATGACCAGTTAAGGTTCGTGGAAGAACCAGTAGAAATCCTTGAACAAGGCGTCAAGAAACTTCGACAAAGCACTATACCTATTGTTAAGGTACGGTGGAATTCTCGTCTAGGACCAGAATATACGTGGGAACGCAAGGATCAGATGCGACTCAAATACCCACACCTTTTCACAGAACCTGAAATTGTACATAGGCCGAACGCTAAACGTAAAGCAACTAACTCAAAGTGATTTCGGGTCGAAATCCCTTTCAACTTGGGGATGATGTGACATCCGGTAACCAAGCACACCAACTTTACTGTTTACTTGCTGAATTTCGAGACGAAATTCTTTTCAACTTGGGGATGATGTGACACCCCGCATTTTCAGGTTAACTCTTTTACCGAACTCTAGTTAATTTTCCATGATTATATGTGGTTAAACACTTAACTAGGGTTAGCTAGACAAGCGTCTTGAATGTTAGGTAACATTAACATACGTTAAGTGACATTAACGTACGTATAACTAGGATAACAGTTGTCTTGACACACACACGAACCCTATAACCCGAACGTTGGTGATTTGTTGGACATGCATGATTATGTGAGCAATTGAGTATTGATGTATGTGGATTAACACGTGTATGCAAGTTACATGCTTATGTGAATTATTACGAATTAATTAACTTGTACGTAAACGTTATGAAATACGTGCACCCATGATGAACACAACACGTATTGATAAAATAGTACTTTTATACATACTAGTATGACTATTATTGTCGGGATGAATCTCGGGAGTTAGTTAGGGCTAACGGGATCAGTTATCAGACAAAAACCCACCAAAGCCCGAAAGGCTTGGCCCATGAGCCTAACCCTAGCTTATCTTTTATAAAAAAAAAAAAATACAAAGAAACCCTACTACACTTGCGCCGTGGGGTTCCCTTGCACACACACACACACTTTTGTTCAATCTTCTTCAATTTCTTGCTTGATTCAAGTTGTTTTGGGTGATATCTTGGAGTCCTAAGGAGCCTTGCATTGAAAGGTATAATGTTTAAGAGTTTTATGATTGTTATTCATGTTTGAAAAGTTATAAAAACCCTAAGAACTTGATATATAAAAATCGCATATGATGATTGTATGAATATCTTGATTGTTTGTTGAATTGTTGATGATTGTGGTTAATAGGAATCATGTCTAGGGTGTATGATATGTAGAAAAATCTGAGATTGAACATGTAAATATGAAGGTTATTGTGTAGTATGAAGTTGTTGCATGATTATGGGTTGTGGGGGTTGGTTAGGGTTTACATAAGTCATGTTAATGAAGATATTGATTTCTGGCAGATTACTTGTACTGAATTGTGTGGCTGTTATGCGAATGATAACATAGTTAATTTGATTATTTTCTGACTCTCAAACGTAATCTATGATGTTAACTTTCCAAAGAGTCCAAAATCATGCGTTTTGGACCTGTTTTGATATGTAAACATGATTTTTTAAGATTAAAGGTGTAATCTGATTTTCGGAACTGAAAAATGGACCAACTTTAGAGGGCTGTAACTTGAGTTTTACAAATCCGTTAATTATGAAATTTGGACAGGAGTTGAGATTTGGAGTATACGAGCTTTTCCAATTGGATTCGCCTCGTTTCGATGAGTCTAGAATTTTTAATAAATTTTTATGTAAGCTGCTGTCAACAGCACCATTTTCTGAAGTGGCTGGAACGAAATAATTTTTATAAAAATATTGAGGCACTTTTGACGAGAAATAAAAATAGTAGGGTCACGTATGAACATAAGAGGCATCTCTGTAAAATTTTGGGAACTTGATGAGTTGATTTGATATTTTATAAAAATTAGTTTTTATACTCCAAAATCTGTCCCGAAAACGCAGATTTGCAAATAATCGTTTATGTGACATTTTGAGTGTGTTATTGGGTTATGAGTTATGAAATCCTATATGAAAACATGTGTATATGTTAGTTACAAAGTGTAGATGCCATGATAGGCTAATGGTATGCAACGTGCGATGTGAACTAGTTGTGTTAAAAGTATTAAATTGTTACATCATTTACTAATCACCAACGATTGACGGGTTTTGCATGGTTTCATTAAGTCGTGTACGATTACGTGAGATGTCACTTGAGTCCTTGTGTCAACACACTCAAACACTTGCAACCTTGTATTTGATAGGTTTTTTGGGTAGGCGAATAGTCTTCCACACTTACTTTCTGTACGGTTTACTTTAGCACGCAACCTAAGGTGAGTTTCACTACTTTACGCGAAAGCATGTGTCTCAGGTTGAGACAAGGTTAAGTAAAACTTTTCTACTACTTTTCCATCCCAGGTTTTGGGATGCTATGACTCCTTGTGTGGGTCGGGTTTTCGATCTTTACGAGGATCACACTTTTATCAGTTTTGTAATTTAACTGTCCTTTGTGAACTAAACACTCTATCTTGAAAGTCCTTACTTTTTATTGGGTTAATCGCCGGAGGCGAACGGGGTAGTAGTTAGTAGCGCTATTAGGTTGTGCAGCAACCTCATGCCTGAGGTGCTTGGGTCACGGGCATGAACTTCTGACCACTTTTTCTTACTGGTGTTGATAGACACCAGTGCTAAGGCACTATAACATCTGTATGTTTCCCAATAACCACTGTTTAGTTACATCGAGTGGGTTAGCTACCTCTGACAAGCTTAAAACTGATGTTACATTTACAACTGTAGAAATTACAACTGTTTCCCTACTGTGAACTCACCAGCTTTATGTTGACACACTTAGTATGTTTTCGCAGGTCGCTAGAAAAGGAGCACGTCTAGGTCCATGCATGATGTCTTTTGGGAACTATAACTTTTAATGCTTTCGTACTTACTTTATTTCGGTTTTTGGGCGCGTTGTATTTGCGCAACATATCTTGAATTGCTTAACTGTTTCGCTTCCGCATTTAATTAAACATATGACTAATAAACTTTTCAAAAATAAAAGCGAATTTTATTTTAAACGAACTAAATGGTTTGGGCATTTAGAGTCGTTCGTATAACTGTGGCTATGAGATTCTGGTGTGTCACGCGCCTCGCGGTAAAACCCCGCAGTGGAAATTTGAGGGTGTGACAAGTGGTATAAAATGTCAAACAGAAGTTTGCAATACAGTTGTTATAACAAAGCCCAAAAGTAGTAATACGATTTTGAACTTTACTAAAAGTAAATTTGCTTTGCAACAGATGTTATAAAAATGGCCAAAAGTAATGATTACGATTTTGAAGTTTACTTTATATTTACTTAAAATTGAATTCTTAAATTTTAAAAACAAATTTAGGAGTTGTTAGTTTATTCGTGTCACACCCTCAAATTTCCACAAGCGGAGTTCTACCGCGAGGTGTGTGACACACCAGGATCCAAGTCATCGGTCACAATAAACGACGTCTAAATGTAAAAACATACGTAAATAAAACCATGCATAAGATTTAAACCAACATCTGAAAGTGCGGTAGCATTTAAAGTTTACAACTCATGAGTAAATAAAGACATAAGTTCAAAAGTTTAACATACCGAGACTTGCATGAATGACCCTAGACGCGAGTACGAATCCAGTGCGACTCCGTGCGCCTAGCTGACAACTGCTACCTTAGCAACCTGAGAAAACATGTTAAAAGAGTCAACATATAATGCTGGTGAGTTCATAGGTTTTATTTAAACGTTTAAAACAATCCTTGAAAACCGTTACCGTTGCTGTTACTACTATGCTTATGAGAACGCTAGCTAGGCGTCGGGTAATATTACTACTACGGGTGAAACCATTGCTGACTATGCCGTAACTGTGACCCTTAATTCCTACGGACTACCGTCATCGCCGGTAGGCCTTGTTTGCTTTGAGACAATATGCACCCGCCCGACCTCTAGCCGTCGAGTGGGGCTTGTCAGTTCCCAATAGCGCTATCCACATTTTCCCGCCATATCCCCATGTTAGTAGTTTCTAAGGGACTTTTGATGAACCGTATAGTAATAAGATGAGAGCCATAGTATAACATGAAAATGTGTAATAAAAGAGTTTAAGCATGTTTCTCCCCCGAAAACAAAACCGTAAAATGTGGGGCCGTGCACTCACCTTAGGTTGCGTCTTCCGTTAATGAGTAAACCGTTTATGTGATATGATAGCCCCAACTAGTGGCGACCTATCATAAGATGTGTGTAAAGTTAGACTAATAACCCGTTGGGTTCATTAGTCCCTAATGTCCAATCCATGACCGTTATATGTTTAAAATGCATTTGACCGACAACCAGACTACATGAGACAAGACTCGACATCCCATTGGTGAGCCGACATCCCACGTGTTCATCTCATACACTAAAACATACAAGTCATGCAACCAACACTTAACACGTGTTAAAGTAAACACGTGTTACTATGTTACTAGGCATGTTACGGGGTTTCTAGCATGTTCCTAGGTGTCAAATCGGGTCTCGGAATGCTAAATTATACTTACATTATCCTTTCATGTGATTAGGAAAAGTCAACTAGTGATTAGGAAAAGTCAACTAGTGATTAGGAGCTATAAGACATGCAATTCAGAAGTTAACTAGTGATTAGGAGCTATAAGACATGCAATTCAGAAGTTAACTAGTGATTAGGAGCTATAAGACATGCAATTCAGAAGTTAACTAGTGATTAGGAGCTATAAGACATGCATATAGGCGATTAGCATTGTAATTGCATGGTGGGAAGGCGATTAGGCTCCCTAATCGCCTATAGGGCATGTGATTGGGGATTCCTAATCGCCTATGCTGTTCTGTTCCGTCTTTTTCGCGCGTTTAACCCTCCAAATCAGATCCGAAACATGTGTAAACACCCAATATCAATCATAACACATTAACAAACATATTTCAAGCAAAACCCCTAAGTTATCATCATTCTAACAGTCCCGAATGCGAGCGTTTCCCAAAAATAGTAAGCTTAACATGTAAACATCACATCAACATGCAAGAACTTGCCCTAAATAGCAAATATCCAGATTTCATCACGTAACAACGTTGTCCGGTGGTATCCTACTGCTCTAGCATCATCCTAAAGCAAACCCTAACATCATATAATCAACAATACACCTCATAGCATCCTTAATCATTCAAAACCATTCAAATGGGTCAAAATACCAAACATCAACAATACACAACCATGGACCTCCAAACTCCTAGGACATCATCATACTAACTCATACCAGCTATGAACACCTTAGTAACACAAGAACAATCATGTTTCAATCATAAAAATCCTACCTTTATTCACATACAACACATATAACATGCATAAGGGTTTGGGTTTGTTTAAAAACGGTTTTTAATGGATTTTCAAAGACAAAAACATTTAGAAATCAGGTCTGGACTTTTAAGGAAGAAAACATAATCATATAAAGGTTTGGGTTTGAAGAACACACCTTGGATTTAGGAGAAAATGATGGGTAAAGCTTGGAAATGGGTGTTTGATGAAAAAACGTGTTCCAGAGGGTGTTTGTGAGTTGGGATAGGTTATGGGACGGCTAGGGTTGCACAAATGGTGTTTTAGAGGTCAAGGGTGGTATTTATAGGCGTTTCTAGTCGTCACATACAGTATAGGCGATTATGCAGAGGCTGTAGGCGATTAGGGCTGCTAATCGCTAGTAACTACTAGTGATTAGCCCCCAATCGCCCCTTAAGGTCCCCCAATCGCCCCCTCATAGGCGATTAGGGCTATTCCTGATGTCCTAATCGCCTATAGCTGTTGTGTCTGGGTTTTCAGCGCGTTAAACTCTATTTTAACATACGTTAACACGTTTTCACATACCGACAAGTCACATTATGATTATAAACACATAATCCATGAAAACAAACACGTTCACACTCGTTCACCAATTCCCGGGACTCGAGACTTGTGTGTGTTAAAACCCCAATGATGCACGACTCGACTCGATTGACCCTGCCATGTGTAATGTATGCACGACTCGCTAAGGTAGACTTACTGGGTTTTCAAAAATTAATAACCGGAGTTTGCCGGGTGTCACAATTCGTCATATAAAGAATATGAAAATATGAATGTTATTATAATGTTAAGTTTTTTAATATGTAAAAATTTAAGTAATAATTACAAATATATTAAGATTTTAATTATGTAGTTGAAAAGGTTTGTAAAATGTAACTTTATAGTGACAAATCCTGTTTTTATTTTCTACAAATGTTATAAAAAGTGAAAAAAACTTAACATTACAATAACATTCATATACTTCAGCCTATAAAAGGGGATGAATTTCCAATATTCATTTTCAGTATTCTCAATATGCATCTCTCTATTTGTCCATTCAAAATGCATTATGATATTACCCTCAAAGTTTTATGCACAAGTTTTTCGAAAGATTATTTCAATCAAATGAAAATAGTTTACAAATAGTTGGTTAATAAAAACTCTGGAATTGATGTTTTCCAATGATTCTTCCAATCAAAGGAAAGTATCATTTCATTATTATATATATAGATCCAGTTCCTATTTTTTATCGTTAGGTATTTTGAAACTGGATGATATTTAAATTTTTGTTTTTTTTTTTTGAAGATTATACACCAACAGGCTCCAACCCATGAGCTATTGTATTCAGTTTGTACGTGAAAACCACAAGACAACGACGAGGTTGGTCGAATATGTTTGCATAAGACATATTTTTGGGTGATGGCAAGAATGATCATTGTCTAGAATTTGGTTGTTTAGTTGTGTTATTTTATGTTTCCATGTATTTTTATGTACTTTGTAAAGTCACATATTGTAATTCCATTGTTATTAAAGTAGTTTTTTACAGATATTTGTATTTCTTCTTTTATATGTCTTGCGTTTTGTATTTAATTTTTCTGTAGACTTATCTTTCCGTCGTTTTAATATTCTCAGTTATTAAACATCTGATCAGTATTATTAAGTGGTATAAAATGTCAAACAGAAGTTTGCACTACAGATGTTATAACAAAGGCCAAAAGTAATATTTACGGTTTTGAACTTTACTAAAAGCAAATTTGCTTTGCAACAGATGTTATAAAAATGGCCAAAAGTAATGATTACGATTTTGAAGTTTACTTTATATCTATGTTACCTTATTAAGGAGGAGAGATGACTACAAAGGTAATTGAACCCTCTTTTTAAGATGGCATACAAAGGGTCACAAGTGTAATCCTCTATTTTTTATCCCTTTTCTTCCCTTTATGCCCTTATATACAACTTTTAATACCAATTATTATTTGTTATGTATATGTTTGATTGTATATGACACAAAAACTATAATACGCTAACTTTAATAGATTAGGGAAGGTTTTGAAACATCTGGTAAGATGTTTTTAAACAAGCAATATTAAGCACCAATGGTAGTTGTTTGTGGTATATTTGTATATTAAGTGTTCGTATTCATGGGTTGGAGAGTCCAGCAAACAGAAACTAAAAAATGGTATATATAATAGCTTATCAATTTGAACTTGCATAACATTAGTGGTTGTTATATGGTGGCATGGCCAACTTTCTGTCTTTAATGGTCAGTTTGGACTCCAACCGATGTCGTGACAAAGGGTATCAGGTGCGAGACGAGTCCTTCTTTAGATCCAAACTGGATCATACACACAAGATGTAAAAATATAGATATGTTGGCAAGGCAACATTGCTGACTCATATGTACTACCATCTCTATCTTAGCAACAAATGTAGTATCTATATATAAAAGCATGTTCAACTATCCCCGCTGCGTAGCGCGGGTTCAATTACTAGTTTACTTAAAATTGAATTCTTAAAGTTTAAAAACAAATTTAGGAGTTGTTAGTTTATTCGTCGTATAAAGAATATGAAAATATGAATGTTATTGTAATGTTAAGTTTTTTTATATGTAAAATTTTAAGTAATAATTAAAAATATATTAAGATTTTAATTATGTAGTTGAAAAGGTTTGTAAATTGTAACTTTATAGTGACAAATTCTGTTTTTATTTTCAACAAATGTTATAAAAAGAAAAAAATTAATGATTACGATTATGAAATGTAACTCATAAAGTTGAAAACCAACTTTACGAATATATTTATTTATATATATTCTATAAAAGGGGAGGAACATCCAATGTTTATATCTATTGGAAAAATATAAAATTAAGGATTTAAGTTTTGAAATTTAGTTTCCTTCTACATTCTAACCCCTCATTAGTTGTTTTGCAATAATAATAAAAAAAGCTTTATTTCTACCATTAATTACCTCCGTATTCTGCAAGTTTCCATCTAGGATGATGACGTCCTGTATAGTGATCATTAACTTAAAACTCGAATTTTGAAGTGAATTTATATTTTTTAGTTATATATTTATTTATCAAAAATGAATATGTACATATTTCTATAGATTAAAAAATAATAATAAATTAACTTAAATATTAGGATTTTTAAACTTTATGTTTACTCGAAATCTAACACATAAAGTTGAAAAACAACTTTACCAATACTTAATATATTTATATTTATTCTATTCTAATTCTATTCTATTCCTTCTATTCTATAAAATACGAGGAACATCCAATATTTCATCTTTCATCTTTATACATCTCTTCATCCAATATCCATAATAATGTTATTGTCCAATGTATTTACACAAATTTTCTTAAGATTCTTACAATCAAAGGAAAATAGATTTCTAACAATCCGTTGGTATGAAAGTTGGAATTCATGTGACATTTAAATAGTAGATGTTATCGTGTACTTCGTTTAATGTTTATGTTTTTGCTTTTGTTCTGATGATTTTGTGAAGAACTATCAATGTCTAGGATTTGGTTGCTATAAGGTTTTTTTATGTAATTTTTGTTACATTCAGATATTGTAATTTATTCGTTTGTAAAACTTACATTTTGTATTTATTTTTGTTAAATTTAATATTTAACTGAAAATTAGTGATTTATGCTAATATTATTATTGGTCTAAATTAAAATTGAAGTATAATAAAACTGATTAAAAATTCTACTGTTCAAACCAACAGATAATTGATGTTTCATAAACAAATATTTAAAATGTAAATTTGTTCTTGTTGTTAGTAGCAGCTGTTTAATACAACAAGTATTTGAAAAAAAAATGTTGAGTTAAAAACTGTTTGAATAAACAACTGAATATGCTGTAAATAGTTTTAGAGGGTTGTGCCGACTGTTTGTAATTATTCACGTTAACAATATTATTTTATTATTTTTATTATTTTATTATAGTAAATTCTTCAATCTATATATAGGTCAGTAAGTGGTCATTTCTGTTTGCAACTTTATATTCATTGAAGCATTAGAAAAACAAATATATCTTCCTTATCGGCATGATAATCTTATTTCCTTTAAATTTTCTACCACCAATCATCTCGAAAATTCTTACAATAAAAGAAAAATATATTACCAATAAATGGTTGCCTTTGAAGTTGGAGTTTGTTTTCTCTGAAGATTGTTACAATCAAAGAAAAATGTTATTTTTATCCATGTGCACCTCTATGGTCTTAATAAATAGACATGGGTGTATGTGAAATAATGTGTTTTCCACCCTTCAAAGGTTAGGAGGCATATTATTTATTAGGTTTTGTTTTTTCCTTTTAAGATTGTTATTTTGTATCTTTTTCCTATATTTTCTATTTTTTTATTAGAAGACTTCTATCTTTTGTATTTGTAAAATGTTTTGTTTTGTGGTGTTTTACCCATATGTATGTGTTGTCGTATATTTCTTTTCATTGTTTTTTGTTTCTTCTTTGTTCGAATGATGCTCACAAAAAATATCATTATGTAGGTTTTGGTTGCTACAAGATTTTTTTATGTTTCCTTGTATTTCAATGTAGTTTGATAAGTCACATATTGTAATTCTGTTGTATAGCTGACAGTGTAATTTACTTCTCAACAGAGGTTTGATTTGTTTGTAAATTGTTTTTTTCAGCGGCAAATTTTATCACACCTTAATTCCACCTTACCTTGCATTTGCAAGGATTTGAACCCACTACCTTACATTTGTAAGAGGGGGCACCATACCACTAGACCAAGAGGTCATAGGTTGTTTGTAAATTTATGTTCAGGTCGTTCTTATAGTTTCAGTTATTAACTGCTGTTTTTTTTATGAATCAGATGTTACAAGGCAGACGTTACTAAACACTTTTTAATTACAGCACAGAATTAGCTTCCTTGCGTTGAATTTAGTAAACAGAACTTAAAGTAATTGTCTTTAAGAAATAGAGAGATAGTAATAAACAGTTGTTTACATTTAAAACACACATAATAAAAACTATATCTATTATATAAACTAATAAATTAAATGTCAAAAACGCTTTGTTACTTTTTTCAACAAAATGATAGAATGATCTGTTTGCCATTTTTGTAGATGAATTTAATATATGTACTGTGTGGAATTTATAGATAGATTTCAAGTTTGATATCAACATATTTATAGAAATAATTTTGAAATATAATTAATTTCACGCGATATTCGGTACAACTTATACTTTATTATTTCGTCTATTCGTTTTCTAAAGAATTCGTTTATTTATGTTTCAGAAGTTCTATAAACTCTTTAAATACTATAAACGTATAGAAATTAAGTAATCATTATAATAAAACTTTTTGATTAACACGTTAACTCAAGTATAATAACTATACAAAGGTATGATCTTTCATTTCACAGGATTTAAATGTATAATAAAATAGTAAATAAATGACGATTTTCAATATAAACCTTTTTAACATTTTTTTTAAAACGATTTAAACTTTTTTAGCATTTATATAGTCAGTATTCATCAATAGAATCAATGGCAGTCGCAATTACTAAGCAACAACAAGTCACACCCTCAAATTTCCACCTGCGGAGTTCTACCGCGAGGCGTGCGACACACCAGGATCCAAGTCAACGGTCACAATAAACGACGTCTAAATGTAAAAACACACGTGGATGAAAACCATGCATAAGATTTAAAATCAACTTTCGAAAGTGCGGAAGCATTTAAGTTTACAAAAGTCAAATATAACAAAATCATAAGTTTTAAAAGTCAACATCCTAAAACATGCATAAATGATCCTAGACGCGAGTACGACTCCAGTGCGACTCCGTGCGCCTAGATGACAGCTGCTACCTTAGCGACCTGAGAAAACATGCTAAAAACGTCAGTATAAAATACTGGTGAGTTCACAGGTTTTTAAGGAAAATGTTTCACGAGCTTTTGAAAGAACCATCATGTTACTACTGACTGAAGAAAATACTTGTTTGACGTTTAGACTCTGAAACGAACCAATCAACGAACTATCGTCTAACACGACCAACGAACTGCCCAATCATGCCCAACGAACTACCACTCCGTGGTCAACGAACTGTGCATTCACAATTAACGAACTACCGCCACAACGGGCAACGAACTATCACAACGTGAGCCACACACACATAGAACATAAAGGAAACGTGTAACCAACCCAACATAACATGATCTTTTACAAAATGAAGTACTAAGCATTTTTCTCCCCCGAAAACGAAAACAGTAAAGTGTGGGGCCGTGAAACTCACCTTAGGTTGCGTTCTTCAGTAAAGGATAATCCAATACGTGTGTGATAGCCCCAACTAGTGGCGACCTATCAATAAGTTTACATAAGTGTTATGACTACTAACCCGAGGGCTAACTAGTCCCCGATTGTCCAGGCCATGACTAAGTACGTTTTGAAAACACGTTTGACTGTTACTTTGACCACACATACAAGACCCGACATCCCATTGGTGACCTGACGACTCACGTGTTAGCTAAGAATGAGAAATCATGCAATCACAAGCAAACCTGCACCTAATACGCATAACAGTTCACCAAAGTCAACATATAGTTCATACTTTGCATATACGAGTCCACACGCGGGTTACCAGGTTATTAGACGTGTCACGGGGTTCCTATCATGTTCCTAGGTGTCATTTCATGTTCGGGATGTCAAACTATGCTTAAATCAGCTAATCACGTGATTAGACATTAAACATGCAATTAGGAAAGTCAACTAGCAATTAGGATGGTCAACCAGGCAATTAGGATGGTCAACTAGCAATTAGGATGGTCAAACACGTGGATAGGAACCAAGCATGCAATTAGGAAAGTCAACTGGCAATTAGGATGGTCAAACACATGGATAGGAATCAAGCATGCAATTAGGAATGTCAACACGTGGATAGGATGGTCAACCATGCGATTAGGGCTCCTAATCGCATGCTAGAGCACGTGGATAGGGCTAATCACCCCCTACATCAGGCGATTAGGATTCCTAATCGCCCCCTGCAGGGCTGTGCCACTTTTTCGCGCGTTTAACCCTCCAGATCAGATCCAAAACAAGTGGAAACACCCAATATCAAACCCAAATCAATTACCAAGCTATTCCAAGCAAAAACCCCCAATTTATCATCTCTCTAACAGTCCCGAATGCAAGCATTTTCCCAAAATAGCATATTCATCATGTAAACATCACATCATCATGTAAAACTTACCCTAAATAGCAAATACCCAGATTTCATCACATAACAACGTTGTCTAATCCTTTCCTATTGTTCTAGCATCATCCTAGAGCAAACCCTAATCCTCTAGAATCATCAAAACTTATCAAATCTCACTAAATCTCCCAAAATCACCCAAACGGGTTAAAATAGCAAATATCGTCAAAACACAACCATAAGCTCCCAAATTCATAGACAATCATCCTAATGGTTCATTTAAGTCAGAAACACATCAAACATGTGAAAACAAAACATGTTTTAATATCAAAAATCTCATCTTTGCATAATAACATATATAGAACAAGCATGAAGGTGTGGGTTTGTTTATAATCTGTTTTTAACAAGTTTTCAAAGACATAAATACTTAGAAACCAGGTCTGGACCTCTAGGGAGCAAGACATTATCATTAACAAGGTTTAGGAAGATGAACACACCTTAGATTTTAGCAAAGAAAGGTGTAAGATCTTGCAAAGGTGGTTTCTTGATCAAAAACGTGTTACAGAGGTTGGATATAGTTTGTAATGGCTTTGGGGTGTGCTAGGGTTTCTAAAATGATGTTTTGCAACACAAGGGTGGTATTTATAGGCGTTTCTAGTCGTCAGGGCTGCAACAGGAAAGTAGGAAGCTGCAGCACGCGATTAGGGCACCTAATCGCCCCCTATGCAGGCGATTAGGCCACATAGCAGGCGATTAGGGCTCCTAATCGCCCCCTATGATGGGCTAATCGCCCCCTGCAGCCTCAAACTGTTTTTTCGCGCGTTAAACACTATTTTAACACATATAAGCACGTATTCACATACCGACAAGTCACATAAAGATTATAAACACATAATTCATGAAAACAAACACGTTCACACTCGTTCACCAATTCCCGGGACTCGAGACTTGTGTGTGTTAGAACCCCAATGATGCACGACTCGACTCGACTGACCTTGTCATGTGTAATGTATGCACGACTCGCTAAGGTAGACTTACTGAGTTTTCAAAAAGTTAATTACCGGAGTTTGTCGGGTGTCACACAACATGTTTAAGTGGGAATATTGTAAATCTTTGGGTTTGTATGGAAATTTGTATTTAAAAAAATAAAGAATTTAAAGAATTGTTTAAGTGCGAATATTATCTAAACAGTTGAATTTACATCTGTTTTTATCAACAGTGTTTAAAACAGTCTTTTAAAAATATGTGTTATATCAATAGAGCATTACAGTTAGCCTAATTATGTTTTTTCATAGCAGACGATTAGTTTCGTCTGTTAATTTTCTAAATAATTTCAAGCGTTTTAATGTTCATTTTATTTATTTATCCTTACACTGTTTACACAATCTGTTGGCAAAAATATAGGGAAAGTTGGTTTGGACAACAACTGTTTATACTGACAACATATGTTATAGAAAGCCCCAAAAATAGTGATTACGATTTTGAAGTTACATTATTATCATTATTATTATTTTATTTTATTTATTATTATTGTCGTCTTGCAATTGTCTTTCATTGTATAAAAAAATATATAAAATAAAAGGTGACAAAAGTAACTTCGAATGTTAGATATATTTGAAATCCAACTGATAAACTTGAAAACCGACTTTGCGAATATTTAATATATTCACGCTATTAAAAGGGCGGATTTCCCAATATTCATCTTCCATCTTTATATATTCAGTTAACTATTAACTATTCTCACATACATCTCATCTCTCCATTCTATATGCATAATGATAATACTTTGAAATGTGTTTGCACTAATTTTTGAAGGAAATTATATCACCAAAATTCCGCAGATAAGAAAATTGGAATTGATGTTTTTCGATGATTCATACAATCAAAGGAAAACATCAATCGATTATTATTTTCTATATATGCTGCACAGAATCGCTATTTTCAATGTTTAGGCATTTTGCATTTTATTATCATTCATCTTGGGTTTTTTATTGCCAAAAGTCTTGATGAATATTTGCATGAATCTCCTTCATTTATGCACAGGTGTGAGGATCATATGTGACTTTAGAGTTGAATAACAAAGATGTTGTCGTTGTCGTTTACTGATTTTCATGCAAATATTCATCGAGACCTTTGACAATGGAATTGAAGGATGTAGATGTTTTGGCAAAATTGAAAGATCTAGACGCACAATTTGAAGCCTCAATGGAATTGAAGCTTAAGTTATTTAATTCCTTTAACTAGCTTTGTATCATCATGTTTAACATTGATTCTATTTATTTTTGTGTTTATTTTTGTATCTGTATTTCAATATTATATATGGTTTTTTATGTTTTGTAATTTGAATCGTATTAACTTTTGTGTTTTATTTAACAGACCTTTAATACGTCTGTACATTTATATGTGTTATCTCAACAGAGGTTTAATCCGTCTGTAGTTTTATGTTTGGGTTATTGTAACAGTTGTGTTTATTTATGTTTTTAGTATTGTATGTCTTTGAAAAGTATATATGGTTTTTTATGTTTTGTGATGCTAAATTGAATCGTATTAAATTTTGTGCTTTATAATAAGTATATACTAGGCTATGACCTTTCATTTCACGCGTTTTTAATGTATAAATTAGTAAATTGTAGATGCGTTTTGCGACTAATGATTAGATATGTTAACATGTGTTAAGGGGCGAAGGAAACAAGAATGGGCGAAGGTGATTAAGAAGTGGGCGAAGGTAGCTTTGTAATGGACGAATCTGGAACAGGTTTACACTGAAGACACATTCGACCACCTTCAGTGGGCGAATGTGGAAAAGGGCCACGTTCGACCAGTGAAACTGGGCGAATGTGCAGGAGCTATATATAGATTTTGTGTTTTTGTAATGTGAAGTGAGTCATTTAGAGTGTGTGTTTTTGGTGTGTGTTCCAGAGAGGTCTGAGAGTGTTTAGAAGTGTGCTAGATTAACTGTTATCAAGTTGTAACCAAGTTTATCAAAGAGTTAATCTATGAAAAGCTTTTAAAATGACTTTGATTGTGTTTTGATTGAGTTTATATCAGTTTGTTCTAAGCTAGGGTTTCCGCACCTGGTTTAGCAACTTGTATGATCATATAATCCTGTTTTCGTGTCAAATCACATCCTCTACAAAGTGGTATCAGAGCGTAGAGGATCATACAACAACAAATTGATAAACTCAGAGCTGATTTGGACATTATTTTCATCAATTCACATCTGTTTTTACATAAAAATGGTTTTTGAGTGTTTTTGAAAGAATTAGAGTTGATTTTGTGGATAAAATTCAAAATTCCAAGTATTAAAGTTGTTCCAAATCATCTCCGAAGCAAAACCTAATCAAGATCATTCAAATCCACAAACTTTTGAAAATCAGAGATCAAAATAACCGTTTTTCAAAGTGTAACCGTTTTTCAAAAGTGAAATATGGGCGAACCTGGAGTTTTTGGACGAATGTGTGAGTTTTTGGTCGAGGGTGAGTGGTTTTGTGGGCGAACCTAGGAATTTCTGGGCGAACGTAGAGTTTTTCATTTGAATATTTCACATTCAGGTTACATTTTTCACATTCGGGAGATCGGGCGGGCGAACCTGAAACTGAAACGGTCGAACCTAGGTGATTTTGGACGAACGTAGAAAAGTGTTAGTGTAGTTTTTACATTCTGGTGAGAATTCACATTCGGGTGAGTGTTTTTGGGCGAATCTACTACAAAAGGGACGAACCTGAAGCACTTTTGGGCGAACCTAGGATAGTTTTTGAAAATTTTTCTAAGTGTTGAATTTCTCGAAGTTCGTGATCATGTGGCGTTATCAGACTACTCCTACACCAGCAACTACACAACCACAACAGCAGGTGATGGACCCATGGACAGTGGCAGCACAGAAGACAAGCACACAGTCTTCGCAGCCGGTTAACTACATGACTCAAAGTGCACCTCCAGCACCACATTCTGACTACTGGGGAGTAGCAGCAGCGGTGGTAAACACTCAAACTACAAATGCTATTTCCACACTGATTAATGATTTGTCTTCAGGTAGCGGGACTCGGCCACCGAAGCTCATGGAGATTCAAGAATACAATCAGTGGCAGAAAAAGTTCAAGATACATTTGGAAGGCATGGGAGTGGAAGGTGCTGAAGCATGGAACATGATAGCTAAAGGTTACACACCACCAGTTCTGGAGAACACAGGTGAACCAGTGCCATTGGAGAGCATGGCTGAGGATGAGAAAAAGAAGTTTGCTGTGGAAAAGAAGGCGTTTTCCCAACTGACACAGGCAATCACAAACGATCTTTTGCATCAGTTTGGGACGTGCACAACTTCTAAGGCACTGTGGGATATGCTTAAAAGGAAGCATGATGGAAATGAGAAGACTAGAAGTTTGAGGAAGGAAGAGCTTATAAAGGAGTTTGAGAATTTTTCTTATGTTGGAAATGAAACTTTGAAAGAACTAACTCCTAGATATAATCATTTGATATCTGAATTGTCTAGCTATGATATACAGATTCCTATGGCAAAACAGGTGGAAAAGTTTGCAGATGCATTACCACCAAACTGGGATCAGCATGTGGATGTTCTGAAGGAGAAGGATGCTTATCAATACTGGTCTCTTCAGGAGTTCATTGAGAAGCTGGAAAACAAAGAATTGGAAGAGAAGAGGAAGGCTAGGAGAGCACAGATTCCTCAGAATCCAAACTTATATTTTGGAGGATCTTCAGTTCCAGTGAGTACAAGCTCAGGAGGGCTAGTTACACCACATGTTGCATGTGTATCCAATGTTGTAGAATCACCTATCATTAACTACCAACAACAAACTTCATCTTTATCACAACCACAACCACAAGTTCCATATCAATATTCATACATTCCACCATTCTCTCCAAAGCAACAAGCAGCTTTTTACACTGCCAGTCTATCTCAACCACAACCAATGAACCAAATGAACCAGCCTAATCAACAAACGGTGGTTTTGGAGACTTCCAATCTTGGAAATGTGACAGTTGAAGTTGCTCAGCAACACATTGCATTAGTCTCTGCAATGGTTTCTTCCTACAATGGGTTAGTTGCTAGTCAAATTGGGAATAACAACTTGACCAATGAAGACTATGCACAGATTGATAAGGAGGAGATGGAACTCATTGATATCCAATGGGCCTTTGCGAGCATAATGCGAAGAGCAACAGAGTTTATTGAGAAGACAGGTAGAACAGATTTGGGAACTTCTCCTAACACAACCTACGGGTTCAATAAGGAGAAAGTGACTTGTTTTAACTGTGGAGGTAAAGGTCACTTTAAAAGAGAATGCACCCAGCCACCAAAACAAGGCAATAGGAATCCATTTAATGCCAGTTATCAGAACCGTCAACAACAAAACCAAAACCAAGTTTCCTACCAAAACAACCATCAAAACAACTTTAATAACAACCAAAATAGGCAACCAAACACACCAAACCAGACACAAAACCAAACACCAAACAATACTAACCGAACAGTCATACCAATCACCACACCAAATGAACAACAGAATACCAATCAAGCATTGGTTACTCAACAAGATGAGAGGTTTGACTGGTCGAGTATTCAGATAGGTGTTGAGGAAATCACCACTGGGGGAAATGTGGCTTGTGTTGCATATCAGGTTGATATTGAAGATTCAGTGACGATGGAGGAGAAGGCAGGAACTGAAGTTGAGAGTGATGAGTCTGAGGCTGAGATGGATGGGGAATTTGAACCTGTTAAGGTTAATTCTGAGGTTGATGTTGAAGTTCAAACTGAAGAAACAAATTCTGGAGTTGTGATTGATACTGTTTCTGACATTCCTGAGGAGTGTGAATCGGTTTATTCTGATTCAGACAGTGAATCGGATACGGAAGCAAGTGTTAATTCTCTTGATGAAGATATTGATCAGTTGCTTGCAGAAGCAGATTTTCTGATGACAAGGAAGTCGTGCATTGCAGATGATGCTTTCACAAAGATTGATTATTCCAGATTCTTTGCAGGAAAGGAAGCTCATTTCGCATTGATGGCCATGACTGATCCGCCAAAACCTGTAAGTTCTGCATGTAGTACTGATAATACAAGTGAAAAATATTGTGGTACATGTGATAGATTGACTGAGGAGGTTAAACAACTCCGTGTTCAACGTGATAGTGCTATCATGAACAGTCAATCTACTCGCAAAGAGTTGAATGCTTTTAACAAAGTATTAGATGGCTACAAAAAGGACATTTCTGACTTGAAAAACACTTTGTCTTTAAAACAATTGGCAATTAACAACTATATCAATGAAATTGAAAACACCAAGTTGGAAATGGCCGCCATCAAATGCTTTGCTGAAAAAGTAAACAAAAAGCTGGAAAGCTATAAGCATATTGCTTATGTGGTAGATCACATCATTGATGATAAAACCACCAATTATCGGGCTGTACCATCTCCGGTTCTTTTTGAAAACCATAATTGTCACCAAGTGACACCGGAGAGTTCGGTAAAATCTGATTCAGCATCGGAAAATGAATCTAATACTTCAAGTATTGGTGATCCAAATTCCGATGTTAGACCGATTTTGGGAATCAATGATGAGGGTGTTACTGCTGAGAGTGTAGATTCAGACTCAGAGAGTGATGAGACTGGTGATAACAAAACTGTTAATGCATGTGAAATTCCTAAAGAAAATCACATCATTACAAATGAACCAGTTTCATCATCTCAAATTGTGATTCCAATGAAAAAGATTCATTGTGAAAAGAAGTCTGAAGTGAATGTGGTGAAGAAAGATCTTAATGTGGTGAAGAAAGATCTTGAAAAGAATGATAAAAACGAACAATGTGACAAACCTGTCAAGGTGTTCTATCGGATGGAAGGATCCGATAAGATCATTTCTGACGAGGACTTTCCAATTAAAGATGTTAACTATGCTAAAATTGACAAGATTTGGCAAGAAAGTACAATTTGGTTCCCAAAACATGAGAGAACAAATGAAATTCCACCAGCTTTGTTAAAAAAATTGTATTTGGATGTTCCTCAAGAACCAAAGGTCCATGTCACAGAGTTTGTTAGACCCAAAAACAGAGCTAATGGTTTTAATGAGCCTACTTACTCAAAAGGGCCACTCCCTGAGAGTTTAAGGAAGCAACAGTACAATGATCAATATCCTGTTAGATCATTTGCTCAACCAAATGCTCCGAATGTTTTTGAAGAGTACCGTGCGTGCTTTAAGTGTGGGGAACGAGGGCATTTACTTGCTCAGTGTCCATATGTAAGGCACAAGAGGCACGAGGTGGAAGTGAGGAATTCCATGAGGAAACCGATTGATCATTATGTGCCACCTCATAGGAGAGTTGTTCCTCAACAACAACAATCGTTTTATAATCAAAACAATTTTCAAATGAGGAACAATCGTCCAATGCACTATGATAGAAGGAATCGGATTGCTATGGAAAATTCGTGGAGGAAGCCTGTGGTGAACACAACAGTTGATAGGCAAAAGGTTCCACCAAAACCGATTGTCAAATCAAATGTTGGACCTAAGTCTGTTAAATCAGATAAGGTTACCAAGAAAGTTACTTTTGCTAACCATGTTCAGAAACCGACTGAGAATCCAAAGTCTCAGATTCGTATCCTGAAAAGGACTGAACAATCTTGGACACCCAATGGTACTCCAGGAGCCTCAACTTCAAGAGTTAATGAGAGAAAGGAAACTGTTTTGAACAATCAGAAAAAGATTGATCAAAAAGTTGTTGAAAATGTTTGTGAAAATGTTACTTTGAAACCTGATGTTCAAAGACCCAAGACTCAGGCTTGGGTCCCCCGAAAGAACTAACTGATTTACTTTTTGTGTGCAGGGAGCTTCAGCTGGCCCTATTAGCAGTCTTTGGATTGTTGATAGTGGAGCTTCAGGCCACATGACAGGGGATCTTGCGTTGCTGTTCGACGTGAAGAACATCAATGGAGGGTATGTAGCTTTCGCGGGAAACAAAGGCGGATATATCACAATGGAAGGAAGTGTGAGCAATGGGATAGTGAGTTTTGAGCGGATTTCGTATGTGAAGCAGATAGATTACAATCTGTTGAGTGTCAGTCAAATATGTGACAAGAAATTTACTGTGCATTTTGATGACAAATCCTGCTATATTCTGAAACCGGGCTTTACAATTCCTAAAGAGTGGATAATGTTGAAGGCACCTCGCGTCAACAATCTATACATTCTTGATATGTCCAAGGCGATGACATCACAGGGGCAGATAACATGCTTTTTGTCCAAGGCGACTGAGAAAGAATCGATAATGTGGCACCGAAGAATGGGGCACATTCATCTGAAGAAAATGAATCAACTTGTGAGAAATGGACTTGTCGATGGAGTAAACGTGAAACATTTCCATCTGAATGACAAGTGTGTGAGTTGTAAAAAGGGGAAGCAACACAAACAGTCCCACAAAGTGAAAAAGGTTAACTCTGTTGAGATGCCACTAGAGCGATTGCACATGGATCTTTTCGGACCGGTCAAGCGCAAAAGTCATCTTGGAGAGCTTTATTGTTTAGTCGTCACTGACGATTACTCAAGATTTTCATGGGTGATGTGTTTGCAGAATAAGAAGCGACACTTTTATCAATCTAAAAGTTCTGTTCACTCGATTGGAGAATCTCTACAATGTGAAGATAAAGAGAATTCGGAGTGACAATGGGACGGAGTTCAAAAATGCCAAGATGGATGAACTTTGTGAAAACAAAGGGATACATCATGAATATTCGGCTCCGTACACCCCTCAACAGAACGGTGTTGCTGAACGAAAGAATAGGACTCTAATTGAAGCGGCTAGAACAATGCTTGCTGATTCAAATCTTCCAGTAATGTTCTGGAACGAGGCGATTTATGCAGCAAATTACACACTAAATCGGGTTCTAACAGTGAAGAAGTTTGGTAAAACATCTTATGAGCTGTTACACCGAAGAAAGCCGAACTTAGAGTATCTAGAACCTTTTGGGGCGCCATGTACTATGTTGAATCCAAGCGAAAAGTTTAGTCCTAAAGCCGAGGAGGGTTACTTTGTTGGATATGCAACCCCGCTCAAACGGGTATACAACAAGCGAACTCGTCGTGTGGAAGACTGGGCTAACGTGGAAGTTCAACGCTATACTCAAAATATTCAAGGCACGGGTCCTGATTGGATGTTTGATTACAAAGATTTCTTTGAATCATTCAATCTAGATAGCTTGGTTGAAGAAGCTGTCATTAGATTACTTTACGAGTGTGAAAATGCAACAACTTCACCGTTGGTGCGTCCGATCACCGTGAACCCCCTACCAGCTTCTAATGATACCAATGCTCCTATACAAGAAGAAGAAATATTTCAAGAGGCTTCAACTTCATTAGACACTTCAGAATCTGAAGATGAACAATTTGAAGAAGCTATTCTTGATCAAGCTGAAGAACCAGAGGCACCGCCAGTGAACCCAACTCCAAATTCAGATGTGGCTTCATCATCAAATACGGGTCATGATCTGGATACTGTAGAGAACTTGACTGTTCAGACGGGAGTGCAAGTACCTGATTATCCGGAATCTCGGATTCATCGTATTCACCCGCTGGAGCAAGTAATCGGTGATCCTGGAAGCAGTGTTATGACCAGAGGGCAGCTTAAAAGCGTTAATTCGCCAGAGAGTTTTGGTGCTTTAGCTTTATATGCCAAAATTCAACAATCTGGTAGTCAAAATGATTGGTCGTTTGCGTGTTATGTGTCGCAGGTAGAGCCAAGGACATACAAGGACGCTTTGAAGGATGATGCCTGGGTGGAAGCTATGCAGGAGGAGTTATTACAATTCCAGAAATTGGGAGTGTGGACGCTCACGGATTTGCCGCCGGATAGGAAGAAGATCGGCACCAAATGGGTGTTTAAGTGTAAGAAGGATGATCGTGGGGTAATTGTTCGTAACAAAGCCAGATTGGTCGTGCAGGGTTTCCATCAAATCGAAGGGATTGATTATAACGAAATCTATGCACCGGTAGCACGAATCGAAGCTATTCGGATGTTCCTCGCGTTTGCTTCTTATAAGAAATTCAAAGTTTATCAGATGGACGTGAAAAGCGCATTTCTGTACGGGAAAGTCAAGGAAGAGGTGTATGTAGGGCAGCCACCAGGCTTTGAAGATCCAATCCACCGGGATAAGGTCTACGTGTTGAACAAAGCTCTTTATGGCTTGCACCAGGCTCCGAGACAGTGGTACGAGGAGCTGAGTACATACCTCATCACCAAAGGATTTAAGCGCGGCCTCGTCGATTGCACCCTCTTTACGAAAAAGACGGGAGATGATTTGCTTCTAGTGCAGATATACGTTGATGATATAATATTTGGTTCAACTAACGAGCTTTTATGCAGGGAGTTCGAAACTGTCATGCAGGAAAAGTTCGAAATGAGCGCAATGGGGGAGATGCAGTTTTTCCTAGGCTTGCAGGTGGACCAAAGACCCGACGGGATCTTCATTCACCAGACGAAATATGTCTCCGACATCTTGAGCCGGTTCCAGATGGAGGATTCAAAGCCGATGGATACCCCGATTCAACCCAATCACGGGATTGGAGTGGACGCTAAGGGGGAGCTGACGGATCCTTTTACATACAGAGCAATCATCGGATCTCTGATGTATTTGACGGCGTCTCGACCAGATATTATGTACGCAACGTGTCTCTGTGCCCGTTATCAATCGAAGCCGAAACAAAGTCATCTGACGGCGGTCAAGCGTATCCTTCGATATCTGAAGGGTTGTCCCTCAAAAGGACTGTGGTACCCTAATGATGATAATTTTGATTTCATATCTTTTTGTGATGCAGATTGGGGCGGCTGTGACAAAGATAGCAAATCTACTACAGCTGGTTGCCAGTTTTTCGGGAGCAGGTTAATCACCTGGCAATGCAAGAAACAGACTTCCGTAGCACAATCTACCTGTGAAGCCGAGTACATTGCAGCCTCGAGTTGCTGTTCGCAAGTACTCTGGATTCAACAACAAATGGTGGATTACGGTTTGCAGTTTCTTAAAACCCCTATTTACTGTGACAACGAAGCCGCAATTGCATTAACTAAAAATTCGGATAATCATTCTAAAGCGAAACACATCCGGATCAAATATCATTTTATCCGTGATTGTTACGCTAAGGAATTGATTGATATGGTCAAAATACATACTGACTACCAACGTGCAGATTTGTTTACTAAAGCTTTTGACCGTTCACGCTTTGAATATCTTTTAAAAGTAAACAATATAAAGGAAAAACAGGACTAATCGGCACCTCGGTTTATCGCTTTTTCATTTTTAGTTTTTATTTTTTTTGCTAATTGGGAATTTCTCTTTGCTAATTGGGAATTTCTCTTTACTATCGTAATCCTCAAAGAAGTTGATGCTTTCGAGGGGACTGTGTAATCCTCAAAGAAGTTGATGCTTTCGAGTGGATTGTTTCTTTCAAATTTTTTTTGTTTTTCAGAAAAATCAAAAATCTCAAAAATATGTTCTTTATTTTAGGGGGAGCCATTTTATCAGAAAAACCAAAAACATTATAAAATTCAAAAAGACCTAAAAATTAGAAAATCCAAAATGATTTCCTGGTAAAACAGAGGAAATGATAGTACATCAGTGGGGATCTGACACAGGCTAAAGAATTGTATAGTTTATGAGGCGTGTGTTGACTACGTGTGATATGCTGATAGGCTTCGTAGACTAAATATTGCGTGCATTAGTGATACAAACATAACGAACTACGCGTTCGTGGCTGAACACCTCATGGGCATATGGTCTTAGTACCGTAATTTCGTTTGATAGGATTGCCAAAATCTGAGGTTTCGGGTCGTTATGTTATGGTTATCCGGGATATTCTGATAAACTTTTGTCGTATTGATTTACGGACCTAGTTTTATCAGAATATTTGCTAAAAGAGCTTAATTGCCAAAACCGGAAGTTACCGAATTGAGGAACTTTATGTTTTAATTGATCATAGATCATTATTACATCGTATTGATCATCTGATGCAAATCAGTGATTAATATCAGCCTCAACCTAGTGTATACGCACATGTTACTCTGCTGCATTCATTTGCTGACCTGTACACCTCTGTGCTATATACTTTGTAACTTTTACGGATAACTCTGGCATAATCACGCGTTACGACGAAGCTTTGTGCAATTACTTGATACGGGAGTATGTCGTGTGTGTGGGCACCACATCGTGTTAGTCTAATACACCTAACTCGTATCATTTTAAAGCATTGCGTAATTGTCTGCATGTGAGCTTACGTGGACCACAATATCAGCAATTGCCGTATCACATACTGTTTCTAATGATAATATTAAACAAAAAGATCAACGCTGTGATCAGCTTTCTCAGAAAACTGATATGATCCTCTGACCGGATTTCACAAAATGTTTACTGCTTTCATTTACTTTGATGCATTTTATTTGTTGCAGTTTACTTTTATTGTCAAAAAGATACAAAATCCAAAAAGATTTTAGGTGTGTTTTGATATAATTTCAGAAAATCCAAAATTTTTGCATTTCTGCTTTATTTTTGATAACCGGGGATGTTTGATAGTCAATTTCTGAGATTTGACAACACCATCTGGGCTTTGTATCATTCTAAATGTGAAAATTTGTGTTTTGGAAGCTTAACGGATTGAAAAATGTTGAACGGGTTTCGAATTTGTAATTTGGCAAAATTTTTCAAAATTTCCATTTTACATTCGCCCTTAATTGGGACGAATGTGGAAATTTTTTCTACCTTCGGGTTGTTTCCAACGGACGAATGTGGCTTTTTACTCCAAATCTACATTCGGGTGAAATACTTTTACCTTCGTGCCTTTCATTAGGGGCGAAGGTGGAAATTTTGTACATTCGACCGGACGGAACGGGCGAAGGTGGAGGCTATATATAAGCCAAACCCAGATTCGACCATCACTTCAATTTTTTCAAAATTTCTTCAATACCAGACCTTGTTGTTTTTTGACTCTCTTGCTTGTGTATTTTGATCCTTGCATTTCACTGATCCTTTTCATATAATTTTTACAGGTATTGGGGCTTTAACAAAACCGGAATCATTGATTCTTTACTCGTATTTAGGGTTTTAGGGTTAATGGTGTTCCACTGATTGTTAACGTTTAATTTTGATACCTTTTCATCCCACATCAGTTTTAGGGGGAGAATGTATCAGGAATTAGGATAACAATAGTGTTTAATCGTTGATTGATCGAATGAAACAATATAAACCCTAATTCTTTTTGAAAACTGATGTAGCATGAAAATTAGGGAAAATTGATGATAGACGAGTTCTAGTCGGCTGTTTTAGGTTTGGTTCTAATCAAAATCAAGGTTTAAAAACAAAGATTGAAAATTTTTGAAATTTTGGGGGAATCAGATTCTACCTTCGGCTCGTCGATCGGACGAAGGTGGAACTGGACGGACGAAGGAAGACTAAAACGGACGAATGTATAATTTTAATCAAAATCACTTTACATTCGACCAGAAGTTTGCACCTTCGGCCACAATTACCTACATTCGACCAGTTCATTATGGGCGAATGTGGAATTTCAAAAAACCTAAAATTTTGAATTTTTGACGATTTCGTGTTTTGACGTTTATTTTGATTTTATGTTTCAGATGGCTGAAGAACAAGCAAATATAGATATTCCAGTGGAGACTGCAGTTACTGATCCTATTCCAGAGACTGTACAAGAAGGAGAATCATCAAGCGGTACTAAATGGCCGTTTGAGAAGACTCACAACTGTTGCGCGTATCTGGGAGACGTGGAGAAGAATGTGGAGTTTACTGAGATCATCAAGTTTCTGAAGAGATGCAGAGTGGTTTATGCTTTGGCCACACCAACTATTATCTACAAGGATATAGTTGAGGATTTCTACAACAACGCCAAGTATGATTACTTTGACAATCAGACGATCATTAAAAGCAAGATTCAGGGAATGGAGATGTTTATCACTGAAGCTGATATCAGAGAAGCTCTCCAGATCCAGTTTGAAACAAGTGAGGATCCAAGGGAATTGTCATGGACTGAGCAGAAAGCCTGTTTCCTAAGGATGAAATATAAAGGACCGATCACTGATGGTTCTATGTATAAAGGGAAACTGAGTGTACAGTTCAAGTATTTTGCTCACGTCATCATACTAGTATTTGGATGTGTTAGTGGGGGTTATGACGTGATGAGAAAGAGTTTGAGCTCGTTAATGGTTGCGTTGACTCTTAACAAACCATTTAACGTTGCTGGGATGATTTTAGATCACATGCTGGAGATGCTGAAAGGATTGAAGAAGAAATACTTCATGCTTTATCCTAGATTTTTGATGATGATCTTCGATCACAAATATCCAAACTTGAAGAAGGATCCGACACAGATACTTGCTATGGATCATATGAATGTTAGAACCTTGGTTAGAATGAAAGGTTATAAAGGTGTGCCTGACAATGAGAGACCACCTTACAGGAGATTGTTTGGAGCCTTGGCTAGAGAGGATTACATGGATCCTGGAAAGAACACAGCTAGGCATCCTGATAGTGATAGTGATAATGATGATCCATTAGTTTATGCTGATGCAAGCACGAAGAGAAAGAGACAAGTTGTCAATCCCGGAGCCAAAGGGAAGGGTAAGGGAAAGACAGATCAAGGGAGTTCAAAACAACAAGCGGTGAGGAAGAAAACTACTGCTAAGAAGGGTACGAGTTTGGTAGATGAAGAGTCTGTTGATTCAGAAGAGACTGAGACTGAAGAACAGTGGGATTCGGATGCTGAAAATGTCCGGACTACCAAACAAAAGGCCACTTTGGTTGGTGAGTCTGAATCACTGAACAGATCAATTGAGGAAGCTAAGAAAAGCAAGCAGTCTGTTGGTGCTGAAGATGAAGGGTTGACTATAAATTTGGACGAGTTGAATGAAGGAGAAACTGTAGTAGTGAACTTGCCCAAGCCCAAACACAAAACCATGGCAAAGAAAACAAGTACTAAGCAGCTGAGAGAGAAAGAATTAAACTTACTTTTGAAAGGGAAGAGATTACCTGATGCTGGAACATCGTCAAAACAATCTTCACCAGCCACGAAGAAGCAAAAGACTAAGGAGGCTACAACATTACCAGTGGATCAATTCAATATTGCACTGGATAATGTTCTTAACATGTTTACACAGCCTCAGAAAGGAAAAGAAACTGAGATTGAGCCATCTAAGTCAAAGTCCAAGTCTAAGAAAGTCACTGTAGATGACGAAGTGATGAAGCAGGTGAATAAGAAGATGGACGATATGATGAAGATGCTAGTGGCTCAACAAGCTGAGATTGCCAAGTTTAAGCAGAACGAAGAGAAAATGCTTCAGATTGTGGTAGCTTCTAAGTCTAATCAAGATGAGATAGACGAGAAGGTAAAGAAGCTAGAAGCTAAGAATAAGAAGCTTGAAGGAAAGTGTCTGAGAAACAAGAACAGATACAAGGCGATTAAAGAAGATAATAAAGAGTTGAAGGCTGAAAACAAACGCCTTAGTGAGCTGATAGATAATCTGTACAACGTTGCACCCAAGCTGAAGGAGGGTGAGGAGGATACAGAGAAAGAGGTTGAACAGGTTGACTTTGAACCATCTGAATCTGACAAAGAGGAAGATGAGGATGATGAGGATGAAGAATCGGATAAGAGTGATGATGAAGATGATAATAATGATGATGATGATGATGCTGAAGGGTCGGGAAGTCAAAAGGAGGATGATAGTAGTAGTAGTGATGATAATGATGGAGGAGATGATACTTCAAAGTTTACTTTTGAAAAGAGACCACCTTCAAAGAAGAAGAAAGACACAGGTGAGTCAAGTTCAAAGAAAAAGAGTGAGAATGTTGATGATGAGACTGTGTTTTGGAATGAGAAGGTGAGGTCCTTATCTGATGATGCAAAACAAGTATACAAGGACATGTTAGAGAAAAGAGAATGGACCATTGAGTTCACAGGTCGTTTTGCAGAAATATTCCAAACTGGTGACATGCGATATGAATTGGAATATAACGATCCTGATCTAGAAGAGGGGGAAGTACCTGCATCTGTGGCAAAGGAGATTTTGGATGGACTTGCACAGAGGGTAGGGAAAACGTTTGAAGAGTTCATTGTTGATGAGTCGATTCCACATATTCCTGAAAAGGATATTGGAAGTCACTCTGATAACAAAGACACCCCTGAATTTGAAGAAGTTGAAATAGAGGATATTACACATGAGGAATATCCACAGTACTTCAGACAAACTGATGAAGACTTGGTGTTTCCTGATTTTACTGAGAGACATAATACGTCTGCTAAAAGAAAGGCAAAGAAGAGAAGTGCTGAGTTTGTGGAGAAAGTACTTGGAGCTGATTTGCCAGAATCTTCAAAGAAATCTGATGAATTGAAAGAGTATTTGAAGAAGTTAAGACTGATGGATGAAAACCGACCAAAGCCTGAAGCTCAAGGAAACTTTTATAGGTTTCACAATGCGAAGTTCAGAGGCAGAGCTCTCGGGTGGACATACTTAGGCAGGCTGAAGTGCTTAGCTGCTAAGTGGGAATCTGGAATCTTGTACTTTTACAGATTCATTGACTTGCTGACTCTACCGTATTGGGCGGTTAGAGATCTTTGTAGATTCCAAATGTCGGGTGCTTCTGTGAATAATTCACATGTCGGTTGGTGTGCAGACAAATTGGTTTGGGAGAGTAGAACTAAATGGAACAGATTCAAACCACAATATCCCCGGAGGAAAGTTCACAGGGATATTGATCCCAGAACCAAGATGAAAAGGGTTACCTTGATTTATAAGGCACCTGAAGTTATGAGAAAGATACCTTTGATGCCTATGCCTCAACACTTCAGTGCTGACTTCATTTTCTGGTATTATGATTGGAGGAAGGCAGAAGCGGTGATCGTGTTGAGAGATGGTAAGGACAAATACAAGCATGTTCATGTATTTGATCCTATGTGGCTGATCAATTGCACCTTCAAAGACATCATCATGCTCTTTTATAATCCGATTCATCATGAGCCAAACGATGCAGATCAAGCAAAGAAATACACACAGGTTGTTGGTGTTTGCTTTGCTTATGACATTAATGCTGGAAGTAATTTGGAAGGAAAGCTTGGTAAAAAGGTGAAGATGGCAAATGTGTCAAAGCCGGTTAAGAGAAAATTAGAGCCTGAGATGACGAAAGAACAGAAGAGTTTGCTCAGAATTAAGTTGCTGAACAAAGCCATGGACGAAGACAGAAAACGATCTAATCAATAGTCGAGGGGGAGTTTGTAGATGCGTTTTGCGACTAATGATTAGATATGTTAACATGTGTTAAGGGGCGAAGGAAACAAGAATGGGCGAAGGTGATTAAGAAGTGGGCGAAGGTAGCTTTGTAATGGACGAATCTGGAACAGGTTTACACTGAAGACACATTCGACCACCTTCAGTGGGCGAATGTGGAAAAGGGCCACGTTCGACCAGTGAAACTGGGCGAATGTGCAGGAGCTATATATAGATTTTGTGTTTTTGTAATGTGAAGTGAGTCATTTAGAGTGTGTGTTTTTGGTGTGTGTTCCAGAGAGGTCTGAGAGTGTTTAGAAGTGTGCTAGATTAACTGTTATCAAGTTGTAACCAAGTTTATCAAAGAGTTAATCTATGAAAAGCTTTTAAAATGACTTTGATTGTGTTTTGATTGAGTTTATATCAGTTTGTTCTAAGCTAGGGTTTCCGCACCTGGTTTAGCAACTTGTATGATCATATAATCCTGTTTTCGTGTCAAATCACATCCTCTACATAAATAAATCACGATTTTCATTATAAACCATTTTAACATTTACATTTCACTCTTCATCAATAGGATCAATGTCAACGCCGAGTAATAGGCAAGAAGAAGAAATGAAGGAATTTGCTCTTAATCAAATTATAGCACAATACTATCAAGATTTGAAGACTACAAGAGATTTGAAGTCAATGCCTTCGACTCCTGTTGCTGATTTGTCGTTATTGTGCAATTCAGAGGCTGGGAGTAAGGATGTAGAGTTTTTGACTAAATTTATAGATCTACATGCACAACTTGAAGCTTCAATGAAATTGAAACTTAAGTTTATTAATTCCTTTAAGTAATTATGTTGATGTTAAATGTTGTTTATATATTTTTTTTTTAGTTTTGTGTTTTGTGTGTGTGTCAAAATTATATATGATTATTTATGTTTTATGATTTTAAATTGACTCGTAATAACTTTTATGTTTTATTCAATAGAGGTTTAATCTGTCTGTAGATTTATATGTGTTATCTCAACACATCTTTAATCCGTCTGTAGGTTTATATTTTCTTTGTTGTAACAGTTGCAGTTATTGAAAATCTGATTAGTATTATTAACTGGTATCGTGAAAGGGACAGAGGTTACAAACCTCTGTTACTTTTTTTAACAATAAAGAAATAAAACAGACGGTACTAAGCAGATGTTCCTCGGAGCAGACGAATGTGTTGTTAATGTTGTCTTTTACTTAACATCGCTTTAACTTTTGGGGTCGGTCTCCCGTGTGTATCACACGGGATTTCACCTAGTTTTGAAAATAAAATAAAAACCTTCTTTACAAACTTTTAATTATGCCCATTTTGGTCATTTTATACATTTTATTACAAGCTTCAGCTACTCTGCCAAACACCAAATATATTTAAAAAGCTTCTAGCTACCAGCCACCAGCTAGTTTTGCCAAACATACCCTAAAGCTATGTAAATTAGAGTCTCACTATGTCAAATACTAGTTTCGCCAAATAATAATCTAATACCCTATAAGTGGGGTGATGCAGGATTTTATACATATGTCGTCATTGTTTTTATGTGTTTCAGTTTCATACAAGCAGACATAAAAGTATCCATGTTGGGTCAGCCTTGGTAGGTTCGGGAAATACATGTAATATAATTTAGAAATTATGTTTTTTTAATCAAAGTTATTTATGAAAACTCACACGTATGTGTATAGAAAATAAACATTCCATTTCACGTTTTAATTTTAGTTTTACTTATTCTTCATAATCCATAGAAAGTGTATGTGAGTGGAGGAGAGAGAAACTATAATGATTTTTAATATAATATGTGGTTTTGAGTTGTTGTGAGTGAATGGGGATGGGGAAGTTGATGTGAATGCTCGATTTTTCTAAAATTTAAAAATGAGGTATGGGGATGGGGGATCGGGGATGGGATGGAGTGAGGTTTTTGTATGATTTTTTTAAATTTTAAAAATGGGGATTGAAATGAAGGATGTGTTGTGAATGTTGTGAGTATCTTTGTTTCGAAAAAATAGTATCTAAAATACATAGGTGCATCGAAACATTAATTTCGCAACCGGTCAGCTAATATATTTATTATTCTCCTCCATAATATCCAACGGCTATCATTGTTAGTGTGTCAATAATGCAAAAAATCAACAACACTCCTAAAATAGATCAACCAGGATTGTAATTAGTTTATAATGTGGGTGTGTAGTTGGTTGATGTATTGTCGGTGTGCGTGTAGTTGGTTGGTGTGTAGTCGGTGGATGTGTGGTCGGTTGATGTGTTGCAGGGCGGGATGATTGTCGTCGACGATACGTATTCGAAAACATATTACCATCACCCGTATTAAAAGATGTAATTGTGTAAAATTGTATGTGTTGATATGGTTTATATAGGGTAAAATATAAAAACAGTCAAAATGTAAACGGTAAAAAAATATAAAAAAAAGTTAAAAATTAACAGTCAAAGGAAAAACAAAAACGTTGGAAATTAATTATTAGTCAAGAAATATGATCGTTTCTTTTGTACTAGCACGATAAGAAGAACCATAAATTGGTTCATGGAACCCCTACCAGTATGGGTCGCGGTGATATTACTTTGCTGGTAGTAGAGTACCCGTACCTAATTCTAGTGCCGGCTCGTCCCCCTAACTGATAGTTGTTCGAACAAAGTGGGACCCACATGGGCACGCTCAACTCCAATCAATCAATCAGCCATCGGTTTTTTCCCGATCCAACATCTAACTACAAGAAAATGTTTTAATTCTAATGCGAACTTACAAATTGACAAAGCGCTAACTTTACTTCCTCCAAAACAAAAACTTTTTTTACTTTATTTTATAAAAGCCGTGTAGGACGTAACTTTCACAATTGGTGTGGGTCCCAAGTGGCATAGTACAACCTGAAGTGAATAAATCTTTTGGATTTCCTTCTTATCAATCACAAATTAAGTGGAGAGAAAAGTTTTTCAGCAGTACGATGTCGTATTGTCGGTGACTTGTCAACCTTTCATTCGTCTTTATAATTGATCGGACCGACCCCCTTATTACAGAATTACACGTGCTAACTACTTACATTTTAACCCTTTTCTTCTGGTAAATTACAATTATCATCCTTGCTTTATCCACTGTTGAAAAGGAGTATCCTTATAAAAAGTTTTTACACTTTAGTGTACCCTAATGAATCCAATTTTTTTTACGGGTCACAAATTAGTTGGTTAACAATGACAACAAGGGCGGATCGTCCGGTTTCTTTTTTCGTTTCGTAGTGTAAATTTTACTGAAAATTTCTAAAAATTTGTATATATATTGAGTCCGGCCCGCCCACATTAAGCCCGGCCCTACTAGGTGTTTTGGTTCAAGATCCGTCACTAAATGACAAGACAAAATGGTAGTTTATCTCCACTTTTTTTTATTTACTTCTTGATAGATGACAACGACTATATTTTTCTATTCAACTTAACCATGTATAATAAACAAAAAAAAATCATTTGTTACCCAAAATTAAAAAAAAACAATGAACATTAAAAATCAGTGAATAAATCTTACTAGTGGTGCACATCGTTTATATGAACAATAATATTATTAGACCATATTAATAACACAAGTGATTTGAATAGTAATTATATTATTATTTTATTGTTTTTGTTATGTTAAATACTTATGGTTTCAAATATGATAATGAAAAATGGTGTCATAGATGGTGGGATTGATGTTGTGTTTGGTGTTGTACCTGAGTTTAAGTCTTGTAGGCTCTGTATTAGGGTTGTTTTTTTTCTTTTTCTGACAGACTTATAATTTGCTGTTTTTCAAATGGTATTTTCGTCCTTGCGTTTGTTATGGGTTTTAAACCCTTTTGGCCACAGCCATCGCCGCTTGCGTTTGTTTTATTTTATTTTTTGACTTTTTATGATAATTTTTATTTTAATAAAGTGATTTGTTGAACCACTGAACCTTTACAAATGTATGGTTTATTTAGAGACACACTTCTTAATAGTAACTTTTGTAATTTTTAGTTATTTACTACACAACATCTAACATAATGTTACTGAACATTTTTTAAATAGTGTGAACATAATTATCTAATTAAACAATTGTAAAAGTTCGAAATTGTTAATAACTCATAATGCAAAAGGTAAATATTATTATATGATATTTTTAATGATTTAACTTTTGTAACAATATTACTAAGCTAAACTTATGCTAAAGAGTTTATTAGCATAGTAGACGATGTTGTTAGCATTATTGGAATAGGGTATAATGTGTTGATTGTAAATTTTGCCTTATTTCAAACCGGAAGCGTGATTTTGGAACGGAACAATACCAATTTAACCTAGGCGTAGCGCGCCGTAACAAATACCACTAGTTAATATTAAATGTTTAACTATAGAGTTATAACTAAAACCAAACTATTTTTAGTTAGTTTAGCATCGTTTAAAATATAAATCAAAATAAAAGATATACTTTATTACTTTAATTGAAGTTGAAGGGCTAAATGTGAAACTTCTTTTTAATACTCCCTTCGTCTCAATTTAAATGTCCCATGTAAAAAAAACACACATTTTAACAAATCTTTTGTTTGTATGTGGTAAAATGTCAATAATATCTTCAAAAGTGGTGATTATGTTTTGTTTTTTATAGGCAAAACTGGAAATTACATTTCTATTTTTGGAAATGCACATTTAATATGGGACAAACAAAAAAGGAAAGAAGGACATTTAAATTGGTACGGATGGAGTAATAAATTAATCAAATCACCACCACCATTAGCTACATGGAGGATGCATGAACTTACGAATTTAACTTTTTTTAATTGATTAAGTTTAACATATTAAAAAAGATAAATACAAACTTTAGTTAAAATAAATTACAATATTATCATATAATCTATACATATAATAAAAGAAAGCCATTTTAATGACATGGCACTCAAAGAGGCATTCTCCTCATTGAGTGTGCCATGTGTCATCCCATGTGGCATTGAGATATTTTAGGAAAAAAATAATTTAAAAACAAAATTAGATTTTTCTCTCTTATGTTTCCTCCCATAATTTTTAAACGTTAATATCTTTTATATACGAGATTTTTTAAAGAAAAAAATTACACCAAATTAACGAGTGTTTTATTATCTTTCCAACGAGTACCATAGTGCTATATAAAAAACGGAGAAAAAAAAAACGACTATTTTTTGTTGGGTTTTGTTAAAACAGGAAAAAAACACAAAGCGTTCAGGAAATCATTAATCATGTATAGGCAAGTCACTAATTATGTTCAAATCAGTAAATATGAATTCTATTTTCAACATGCGTTAGCATTGGAGTAATACATTGTTTTAGGATAGATATTAATATTAAAGTCATACATTGTTTAAGGTTAGGCGTTAACATTGGAGATATATTTTCAATTGTTTTAGGTTAGCTGTTACCCGAAACTTTCATGCATGTAACTGTAAAGCGCATCATTCTATTTCTTATGTAAAATTTATATGTCATATTAGATTTTTCAACCCCGGGACGTTCCCGGGGTATAATCTAGTAAAATCATATATTCATACAGGAATAATACGACGAATTATAGTACATTGAAAACAACATAATACTTATTAAAGGAAATGATTTGTAATTATATTATTTGTATTTATTTAGTTTCCTTGTAATCTTGAAATCAAATATTAAATATATGCTCCAATCCCTCAAGAGATTATTTGAGGTTGATTTACAAATCCTTACATGGTATCAGCCTAAACCTTCTCAAACCCTAATTACATCTTCTTCTCTTCGATTCTTTCCCCTGCCGCCATGGATGCTTCCTCTGTTCCCTCTGATATCTCTCTTCCCTTCAACAATACCTCTCATCTTACCCCGATCAAGCTCTCATCCTCCAATTACTTGGTGTGGCGCAATCATATGCGTCTTCTTCTTGCCCTTCATCGGCTGCAAGGACATGTTGATGGGACCTCTTGTGCGCCGCCGACCACTATTCAGGCAGACAACAAACCAGTAACGAACCCTGATTTCGTATCCTGGATAACTAACGATCAGAAACCAGCCCTGCTTCTTCTTTCCTCTCTCACAGAAGTTGCCGCTGCTGAGGTCCTTGGCTTGGAAAGCGCTCGTGAAATATGGTCAGCGCTGGAGAATGCATATAATAATGCTTCTGTTGAAAGGGTACAATCCCTTCGTGACTCTCTTCGAACACTAACCAAAGGTAACTCCTCTGTCCTTGATTTTTCTCGCAAATTTAAGAATCTTTGCGAACAGCTTGCAGCCATCGGTCATCCGGTCGCTGATATTGATAAACTTCACTGGTTTTTTTACGGACTCGGCCCGTCCTATGAGGTATTTTCTACTGCCTTGCGTGCATCCAAGCCTGCACCGTCTTTTTCTAATTTAATCGCCCAAGCCGAAAGCCATGAGATGTTTTTACAATATTTACATGGGACTGCACACCCTCCTGCTGCCTTTTACAGTAATAATAGATGCGAACCAGGTAATGGTAGGGGCCGTGGTTCTTCAGGCCGCTGTTCCTATACTCGTGGCGCATCTAATTCTGGTACTGGTCGTGGTGGTAACCGTCGTCCACCTCATTGCCAACTGTGTCGGACGAATGGCCACTATGCTTCGGCTTGTCCCAATCTTCATACGTATGCATCTCAGGCCCTGTTGTGGATGATGATTTAGCAAAGGCGTTTCACGCGGAATGTCATGTTAATAGTGACACGCCAGATTGGACAAGCGACTCTGGCATTAATGTGCATATGGCTCCAAAACCATATCGTCTTCATCACTCGACTCCTTATACAGGTACTGACCGGGTAACGTTTGGTAATGGTGCCCAACTTCCTATTACGCATAAAGGGTCATATAAACTTTGTTATAATATTACTCTTCGTGATATTCTTGTTGTTCCAAATCTAACCAGAAAGTTATTATCTATTAGCAAGTTGACTGATGATCACCCTGTTGATGTTCTCTTCTCTCAAAATTATTTTGATATTTAGGATCGGAAAACAAAACAGGTTCTCGCTAAAGGATGACGAGTTGATGGCTTATATGTGATTCAAGATGGGCCACGGGCGTTTGTTGCTGATTTCTAAAAAAAGGCTTCTTATGAATTATGGCATTCACGTTTAGGACATGTGTCGTTTGATGTTATTTCTATTTTAAATAAGTTTGGTGTTTTGTCTGTCACTTCTTTATTGCCTAAACCCACTATTTGTTCTTCTTGTCAACTTGCTAAGGGACAACGATTACCTTTTAGTAATAATGATAAGCGTGCATCTTTTCCTTTAGATTTGGTTCATTGTGATTTATGGGGACCTGCTCCCATTGCCTCTAAGGATGGTTATCGCTATTATGTGATTTTTATTGATGATTATTCCAGGTTCACGTGGTTTTATCCACTCAAAACAAAGACAGGGTTTTATGCAGTTTTACCTGTTTTTATTAATCTTGTTCAAACTCAATATTCCAGAAAAATTAAGGTTTTGAAAGTGACAGAGGCACTGAGTTTGTTAATCATACAGTTAGACAAATCTTTGAAAACAATGGTACTTTTCACAGGTAGTGTTGTCCTTACACGTCTCAACAAAACGGTCGTGCTGAGCGTAAACACCGTCACATAGTCGAAACTGTTCTTGCTATGTTATTCAATGCCAACATTCCGGCTTCTTTTTGGGTGGATTCTTTTACCTCCACGACGTTTATTATTAATCGCGTGCCATCTCCTTTACTTGAGAACAAGTCACCTTTTGAGTTACTCATGAAGCAAATGCCGCAATATTCTAATTTTCGAGTATATGGTTGTCTTGTGTTTCCTTATTTACGTGACTATGCCAAACATAAGCTTGAGCCGAGGAGTCTCCCATGTGTTTTTATTTGATATAGTCCTTCTCATAAAGGATTCCATTGTCTTGATCCGACTACAAATCAAGTTTTTATTACTCGCCCTGCTCGTTTCAATGAATATTCTTTTCCATTTAAAGGTACAAATGAAACCACGTCTCTTGATCGCTTGGTACTCACCACCTTTACTGATGACTTAACACCTTCACCATCACATCCCACTCCACCACACACTCCTGCCAGTCCCAGTACCGATAATACCCAACCTTATTGTTCTACTCCTATTTGTCCTCTATGCCCTTCTAGTAACCCATTAGACACTAACCAAACACCTGGCCCAATAAATCATGACCCATATCTCCATTCCCTAACCATAACCCATCAACCAGTCCTTCTAATCCATCGGCCCAATCCACTTTCCAACATGAGCCCAACACAACTCCTTCCATTCCCCATACCGATCCCACTCCAGACCCTATACCCGTTCCCGAGCCTAGTCCCGAGCTGATTACAAACCTTGAACCCATCTCCGAGCCTATTGCCGAACCTGCACCCATACCAGAGCCTATTGCCGATCCTGAACCCATACCCGATACCATCAATCTCAACCAAAATACTCATCCTATGACCACCCGTGCCAAAGCTGGCATCTTTAAACCCAAGTACCAAGCAGATCTTTCGTGTCTTCATTCGTATGCTTTACATGTTGCCTTATCCTCTGTTGCTGAGCCTCGCAGTTTCAAAACAGCAGCCAGGGATCCTCTATGGATGGCTGCCATGGTTGATGAGCTTACTGCCTTGCACAATAATAACACAGGGGTCTTGGTCCCGCGACCATCTTCACACAATGTTGTCGGTTCTAAATGGGTCTTCCGTGTTAAGTACCACTCTGATGGTACTATTGAGCGCTATAAAGCACGTCTAGTAGCTCAAGGCTTTACCCAGATTCCTCTTCTGGATTATTCTCACACCTGTTAAAGCCTCCACGATTCGTATTGTTCTATCCCTTGCGGTTCTTAATAATTGGAAGTTACATCAACTTGATGTCAAGAATGCCTTTTTAAATGGAAACCTGGAAGAAACTGTGTTTATGGAGAAACCGCCAGGATTTGTCAGTTCCAAATTTCCGGATCATGTTTGCCGATTGTCAAAGGCTCTCTATGGTCTCAAGCAGGCTCCTCGTGCTTGGTTTCAGCGTTTAAGCACGTTTCTTCTCTCTTATGGGTTTATTGCAGTCGTGCCGATACGTCACTCTTTGTTCTTCGCAAAGACAGTCACATTATGTATCTTCTTGTTTATGTGGATGATCTTATTCACAGGCAATGACAACTCCATTATTACTACTTTTATCTCACACCTTAATCGGGAGTTTGCTATCAAAGATCTTGGAGCTCTAAACTATTTTCTAGGCTTGAAAGTCGTCTATACTCCGACTGGTCTCTTTCTCACACAAGCCAAATATGCATGGGACATTCTCCTCCAGGCAAACATGTATTGTAACATCCGGCAAAAATCGATGTGATTCCGTACGTAATTAGTATATGTAATTAACGGTTTAAGTGCGTATTTTGAATTAATTATATTAATTTGGCATTAGAGAATAGCAAATTCCCCATAAGATGCATAGGAATGCATGTGTTTAATTTGAAGCACGGCGAAATCGCGTGCAAATTAACTTGTGTTGGAACGGACGTTGGTGAATACCCGGTAAAAATTTAATAAAAAAAAATTATCCCGGACACCCAGGATATAAAATAAAGGGGTATTTTCATGAAATGTAATGTGTTTTGGAACTCCAAAACCATAAATGAAAACTCTAAATACAAATCTCCCGGTAACGAATAAAGTGCGCGTATCGCACGCGATACGCGTAAAACTTATAATTTCACCCAACGAAAGCCTAATTAACCAACCAACACTTAAACTAGGCTATGTTTAAGGGTTATTAGAGGCACTTTTAATGTCCGAATAACACGCGATTAAAGCCCGAAAAATACCCGAACGACACCTGAACGTTAAGGGATTAAACTTAACGAATTATTGGTAAATATTTTGTGTTGTGGACCCCACTAAATCACTCCACCAACCGGCCCCAACTCTTGCCAAGCCTAAAAATGTTTTTTTTAGAAAACAAATCTATGAAATCTAAAGAATATATTAAAGATTGGATGATATCTTATGTTAGATTGTATGAGTACTTGGAAGAATTATAATAATCCCTTAAAATCTCTATCAAATTTTCGGCCAAACACACACATATACATCTAGTAAGATTTTTATGTACCATGGTTCCATGATTTAAGGGATATGAGATCCAAGTTAGATACTTTGTAATCTTACATGATCTTTATAAGATTATAATAGATTGAATCATACAACACATGTCAAAACACAAAAGAAAACTTCTTTTTTTTTCTCTTGATGGCCGTGGGTTTCCATCACCCACACACACACCATTTTCAAGTTCAATCACTCCATATTCCTTCATACATATCCATTTTCCAAACCCCATTTGTGTGTTTCAAGCTAGGAGCTTAACCACATAGGAAGAACACACTAAACCTCATCCAAATCAAGTGATTTTGTCTTCCCTAGCCTTGTGCTAGTTGTAAGTATCTTTTATCTTGATCTTGCTTTTAAAAGTTTATGTTTTGAGGTTTTTGATGCAAGTTGTACACAAGTGTTTAACAAGGTTTTTAACATAAGATGAGATGTGTTTTATCAAGTTAAAAGGGGTGTTTAAAACTAGTGTTTTGGGCCGTGGGTTTGATGATGATGGATGATGATGTTTTAAGTTGATAAAAGTCACATAATCATGTTTAAAATGTTGATCAAAGCATAGATTGGTATGGTAACTTGAATACACTTGAAAGTGATGTTGATCATCTTAAAATGATTATCTAAAGCATAATATCATGTTGATCTTGTGAGAAATGTTGAAATAAAAAGTTTACATAACATAAGAAACAAACATAATGTTAACATTTTGAGCAAGTTGGACTTAATACACAAAGTACACCTATTATTATCCTTAAGTAAGTTATTATGGACTTTGGACAAAGTTAGAACATAATAATAACCTTCCATGACAAAGTTGATTTAATCAAGATTACTAGTTTTGCAAGAAATTGTCACTTTTGGAAGTTCAAGGATAAAAATGTAACTTTTGAAAGTTTTGGGTGTTATTTGGAAGCTTTAAAAGTTAAAGGGTGAAAAGTGTTATTTTAGAAAGTTAAGTCCAAAGATGTGACATTTAAAAGTTTGGTGTTGAAAATGAAAACTTGGATAGTCAAAGGTGGATTATGGAAAATATTTCCAAGACTTACAAAAATATGGTGTTTTTGTGTTAAATGTTATTTTTATAAAATTAGGATTTTATAAAAATACAAGTTACCAAAGGATTTGGAAAAATAAAAAATAGGGCTTTTATGACCAAAATTGGTAATTTTAAAGACTTAGTAAAGTTTTATAAAAATGAACATTTTTATATTTATGGGAATATAAAAATGTTGGAGCATTTTGGGGTTAAAACAACTAAGTCTTGATTTTGGAAATACAAAAGTTATTCTATAAATTTCCAAATAAAAATATGGTGAAATTAATAGTGATTAATTTCGAGTAAATCATATTGTCGGAAATTTGATATGAATAACTAAATACATATATATTTTCGGAAGTAGGAAAATAATATTCGACGTGAAGTATTTATTTCTACAAAATATATATATACGTAACTTATATTATTCGTGGAGCGAAAATATATAAGTTGAACGTTCGGACATGAATATGTTTTAACACAACAAGTTATCGGACAAGATGTAAAACGGACGAGAAAATATATTTCGTACGAGACACGAATATATGTATTACGTCAAGGAAATATATATTTTATGAGATAAAATATATGAACTATCATGGGTGAAAAGTATATATAACACTTTCCTAAGTGTTGGAACGTATTCGTGGGAGAACTTAATTGTAAAGTGATCTTTAAAGATTGCGCACGTAAAATTAAGTTAAGTCCGAGAACTTAATAAGTTAAAATATAAAGTCGAATCGACAAGATCTTAGTATATTTATTTGCATGGGAAAATAAATATATGGAACAGTGAGTCGAGTCGAAAGTCATAAAACGAAAAGTCGAATCGACAAGATCTTAGTATATTTATTTGCATGGGAAAATAAATATATGGAACAGTGAGTCGAGTCGAAAGTTATAAAACGAAAAGTCGAATCGACAAGATCTTAGTATATTTATTTGAATGGGAAAATAAATATATGGAACAGTGAGTCGAGTCGAGGGAATATCAAATCGACAAGATCTTAGTATATTTATTTGCATGGGAAAAATAAATATATGGAACCGTGAGTCGAGTCGAAAGTTATAAAACGAAAAGTCGAATCGACAAGATCTTAGTATATTTATTGGAATGGGAAAATAAATATATGGAACAGTGAGTCGAGTCGAGGGAATATCAAATCGACAAGATCCTAGTATATTTATTTAATAGGAAAATAAATATACGGTAAAGTGAGTCGAGGCGAGTGTTGGAAAATGAAATCTCGATCGACAAGATCCTAGTATAATTACTTAATGGGAAAGTAATTATGCGGTAAAGTGAGTCGAGTCGGAGATAAGTTTATCCGAGTTAGTAAATATATTGAAAACACATATATTAAATAATAAGATCATGATGTGATAAAATTGGGAAATGACCTTAGTTCGCGGCGACGAACCTAACTAACTTCAAGGATAATGTTGATATGTGTATTAAACATAAGTTAAGTGAAACTTATAACGGGGGTAATCCATCACCAACGGACCTAGGCACATGTTTTAAATGGGGAATTGTATAACAATTGTGTTGTTGGGAGTTGGGTGTACAACTTGCCGGTAAAACACACATGATAGGCTTAGTGACTTATACGTCTAAGAACGCCTGTAGGTATTTGACCTTGGATATCTGCTATTCTCTGGTATTTGTGCACGCTGAGTTTGAGGTGAGTTTCACGGCCCTATTTTAAACTGTTTTTACGTTTTTGGGGGAAAGATATGTTTTGTTAAATTGCTGTAACATGTGGAATATAATATTTAGCACGATGGGTACCTGGGTAACTGGAAACCACTTGGGGTAAGACCTCGCTGTTTACTGTAACCATTAATTCAGGGAAATGAAACCAAAGGGATATCTGGGTAGTACTATCGGTGCCTGACAAGGCCCACCTCTGGTTGATAGCGTCAACCCGGTAAAGACAAGAGGTGCATGTATTCCGAACTGAGTTGTTGTCCAAGAAGCAACTCGCGGGGCAATCTGTTGTATAGTCTTGGTTTGGTTATGGGCCCGGGAGGGAGTCGCCATCGTCATATAGGAGCTAGCTACTCCACATATATGACACTACTTATATTATATTTCCGTTACATGCCGGTATTGCAATGTTTTGCTATGTGAAATTAAAACCTGTGAACTCACCAATATGTATATATTGACGTGTCTTTTAAACATATCTTTCAGGCAATTAGGCTGCTGAAGGGAATGGCTAGTGCGGGGGAAACGGGGACGTCGGTCTTTTGGGGGTTTTACTTTTATTTTCCGTAGGTTCGGAATATAGTCGAAAAACCCTTTTGTTTAAACTAAACTTGTATGGATGTGTACGTTTGGAACAACGAAAACATCTTACGACGTCTTAATAATATGATCTTTTCTAAATAATTATTGTTTGTGTTAATCTCGACTTTGATATACTTTTCGAGCGTTGCGCCACGTGTTTCCGCCGTTGGCGTGGTGTGACAGAAGTGGTATCAGAGCCAAGGTTATAGCGAACTAGCATTTTGTAAAATCTAGTCTATAACCGGTTTTGGCTCGAAAACAAAGTTTTCAAAACTAAAACACAACAAAATGTTTTTAGAAAAGAGAGAAATTTGTACATGGGATGTACAAGGGGAAATTCCGACCGACTAGCCATGTGTGTCAATATATGAAGTATTAGAAAATACGGATGGGAATGTTTAGGTTCTGTGGGAATCCGATTTTCTAAGATTAGTTAATACATATACGTAGTACGGATATTTTGCCAGTAAGGATGTTGTGTCACGCTTCACATTAGTCCGCACTCTTTTATCGATCACCGGTACCAGCAAGTGGAAAGGATGCGGTAGTCCATGAGGAGCTCACTCGCTCACCGGTAAATGGGATGATCGGAAGGACTAATCTCTATCGCGATATTAGATGTCGCCGTGTTGTCTATGATTTGGAGGTGAAACTAGACCAAGTCTTTTGTTGTATAAAACCTTTGTTCGTTGGATCAGGAAACTCGAAACTAGCGGGCAAAAGATTACCTGGCAACGCAAATTATCATTACGGGTGCACACGTAATAATAGTTTGGGGTGCACGGTAACTTTGGTGGGCGCTAGGGCCGGGGTTGGTGATCATTCCTTGTCTTGTTGTTCTTCTTCTTTAGATTCAGTCTTGGTTTTGATTGACTAATGGGTTAAATGGGAGGTCTCATCGATGCCCTTGACTTCGGTCCTAGCTAGCCTAATGAGCTTTCTTTGACATTACCTTTAAGGTGCGAGCACGGAAGAGCTCGAACGTCTATTCATGTGAATAACCTGACGCAAACCCTCGCTCTAGATAGGAACGGGAGATGAAAGCTTCCTTGTGTAGGAGTTGAATGCCTCCACCACAAAGTTCTTCCAAAGGAGCGGACTTACAAGTATACACGGCCTACCGAAGCGAGAAATGTCGAGTACGGTGCGTGGAAGGTTATACCTGGAACCTAGTGAAGACCTAGGGTGCGTCCCTACAAGACCAGTGCGTTTTGGGAACGGGACCCTGTGAGGATCAGATATGAGAATCGTGGCCGTGTGCTGCTGGATTGTTATTATAAATAAGTCATTCTCGATCCAACACATTCCCAAGTAGTCTTCCAGAGTCGGGTATTTTTCTTCTCCTTTTGGAGGACAGAATTGAGGTTGCTAAGTTAGGAAGCTTGATCATTGTTACCTGGAAGGCTCGATAGCCCTCGTCTGAATCGACAGTATTGGTTGTGCCCATACAGTCATGGACTGATGGTGAGATCAGTGTGCCATATTGCACACCCGCGAGTCAGAGGACTTTTCTAAATTTCGATGATGTCAAAAATTCGGCCACTAATCACGACCGCGGCAACGATTGCCAGTGTTATGATGGCGGCGTGTAGTGGAACAACAAGCCCCAGTTGGTGTTTGGCTATGGACTCACTCGGAAGTGCATACGATTAACTCATGGGAAGCCACTGCTCGATGTATTGAGTGTTCAAGTATGGATTAACACCCGTTGCAATAGCGCTGGATCGTATTCCGGAAGAGGATTTGTGTTGGGCTTAGCAGATCGGTTCTTATGTCATACTACTTTCCCAAGGTGCAAAGGTTGTCGTAAGACTCCTCTATCTACCTCCTGTTTGTTTTTCAAGGATTATTGGTAATCACGCTTCAGTCGATGAACGCCAGAGTAGGTTCGATACGTGTGTTGTGCCTGAATCCGTCATAAATTCTGGGGAGTGGAACCACACTTTGGGAATCGTAATTGTAAGGGTGTGTTCCATAAATGTCAAATGTTGCAAAACGATTTTTGCTGACATCGAAGTCCCCCCCTCAAATGAAGGACTACTGGATGTGGTCACGTTACTCTGTTAAATTAAACCTACCCATGGGACGACAATTCCATTGCTCTTGTTGCAATAAGGTTCGTCACCCTCATCATGACGACGAGACTTTTTATCTATTTGGGGCGGAAATTGACGCGAAGTGTTTTCCATCAATCCCCATAGATATTGAGACGTTGCGTTCCCTCGTCACGGTGGTTTATAAACTAAGGTTGCAAGATCCATTCGTTATGGACAATGTGACCTGTCAAATTTCTTGTCGTATTTCGATACTCTCACTGCGTGGCCTATCAGGAAGAAGGTTCACCGGTCTCGCTTAGGTAGCAGAAAGGCATTCCAGTTGATGGCTATCGGTGCTAGGGCCAAAATAATATGCAAGAGGACTCTAATGAGAAGGATGACTCGGCTGGGTTGCCAGAGTCGGTATCGTTTTCATTCTATCAGGGTGTCTCGATATATCGTGATCCTTCTACTTCTACTTGCTATTTTCGTAATGACCACTATCCTTGATATTGGGATAGACGGTGGTTGGTTTCTAGGTCCTATGGATACTAGTTACCCCACATATAATAACTACGACTAGTCTAAGGCTCCGGCCGAGCCTGATGTCGCTGCGGCTGTTATTGATCTATGGCTCAAGTAGATCCCGATGTCTTTGCTAAGTGTGTAGCTCTTGCTGAGTTTGTTGTTGTCAGTGAATCTGTAGCACTTATCGGGCTTGATGCCGTTGTTTCCATGTCTGTTGTTGAGCCTATGGTTGTCATAGTCTCTATAGTCCATGATGGGCTTGATGTTGTTTCTATGGCGCTTCTCGAGCTGATGCTGTTGATGTATTTGAAGCTCCTGTAAAGGTGAATGTCGTTAACGAAGACGTCTCTATGACCGTTGTCAAGCTACTATGACCATGTCTGTATCTCCGTAGAGTTCGTTGTTGTTACTTCCATTTTCTTCGAGGCTTTCATTGAACTACTCATTATCTTTCCTTGGGCTCCTGCCAAGACTAATATTGACGATAGTTCTCAGGCTTGGGTTGAGTCTGTCAATGCTGCAGTTGCCACTATTCGAATGACTTATATTGAGCCTACGATCATTCTCCCTAAGAACAAAATTGGTCTGACAGTCTGCTAAATTATGCGGAACCCATCGTTTCCATTCCTGTTACGACTACGGATACCTTGGTTGACTCAATCGTTCCTACCATTGAGTCTATGGAGGATAGGTTTAAGGTCGAAGGCATGGATATAAATCCCGCCCCCACAAGTGAGCTGAGACGCACCGGGATGCGTGCTCACCATAACGGAGCTTTCTGTTGATGTGGACTGGGGGATTTTCCATATTGAGTGTCATATTGTCGTGTGCATTCATGCTGCTGTGTTACCCTTAGCGATTGTGCATGCTTGCAGTTGCATTATTTGCCGATTGCGTACCCATGTGGTTGCGTTGAGTTGCGTTGTCGACTATGCATTCTTGTTGTTGTGCTGCTCCTGCAGTAGCGTAGCCTTGTTGTCGTGTTTCCGTATTGTCGCATTAATCTTGTTGTGGTGTTGCCTTGTCGTCATGCTTCACGGTCGTCATGTTGTTCCTGTGCGGTGTTCCCTAGTTGATGTACTTCGTGGATGTGTTGCTGTCATGTTGTGTTATTTATACTATCGTGTTGCTCCATGGATGTATTACTGCAGCTGTTGGATTGCCTTGATGATGTGATGACTTGTCGTTTGTTTCGCTCTTGGTTCCCTCGGGCTGGAGACATCACCCAAACCCCTCGTTGTTGTCACTGTTATGTTTGTTTGATTGTGTAGCGCCAACATTGATTATGTAGGATTTCGGGTGCTCAACGGACTTTCTGGAAGTCATACCAAGACACTCTAGTCTGAGTATTAGCGCATGTATTCCACTGAATCTCGTGATTGTTTGGGTATTGACCGAATCATGTGTCGACCCTTGATATACTCACACATTTCATGAGCGTTACATCTTCAGGATCTAAGGCATCAGTGACGCCTTAAACTTTTACGCGCATTTGGTCGACCAGCAATCGACTATGCAAACCAATGTCGAGAAGAAATCCCAGGATCCACACATGACGAGACGAGGCCCGTCCTTGTGATAAGGGATTTCGAATACGTCTCGAACCTGAAGGTATCGAGTAATTGCGAGCGATATTATGACCCATACCCTTGGGACTAGTAAGAGTTGAAGGACTCAATACATTATTTCTCATCCCAGTGGGTTTGTTTGACGAAATACGTGCCGGCGTGTCACACTGAAGATTATGGAAATACCATGGTGGACCGACCCATGGCGCGTGCATTGGTGGAGTCCCTGATACATGATCTCGGAGGTTTTGTGAAACCCTAAATCCAGAAGGGCGTATAGCATTGTCTACTCTATAAGGGAGCTACCCTATCATTATGAGAGGGTCGATCAGCTCAGCCCTTCGATTAATATTGTTATTCCCCTGATGGTGGATTTGTCTTGTCTTGGTGTCGTTGCGTAGGTTCTTGGGATAGGGGAACCCTTTCGAGCATGGGTCGATAGTGGTGTTCCCAGTTGTCCTTAGGAAGCATTGCTCGCGTTAGAGCAAAATCCCTTGTCTTAGACAGCCACTGTTGGGGGCATCATAGTAATGTGAGCTACCAGTCAGGGCGTATGGTACCTGACTAATCAGGATGAGCTTGAAGGCTTACGTATCGCGCCCATATATGTGACTAACTGGGTCATCGAATGGGATGCCTTATGGGAAGGCTCAGGACTATCGCTTGTGATGCGATCTCAGTCGTCGTTTGTTTTTAAGTAACGACTTGGGCGCGTGAAGCCGTCAGGCCAAATGTGAAATCTATGTCAAACGCATGCATCTATGACTCGATTTTGCCATTTACCTTGAAAGATTCCGAAGGGATGGAACCTTTGACGAGTAAGGGTTCCGGTTTCAAGACTCCTTTCACTCAGATCTCTGCCAAGGATCTAAAAGTCAATTTAAGGGCGTGTGGCCTGGATTATCCAGAATTGACTTACTAGGTTGCTAATATCGATAGGACACCAGTGCCCATGAGGCACATATAACGGAACAGGTACTAGATACCCGAGTTTTGGGTAGCTACCGGTGTTCTGTATACCGTGTTGGTGGAGACCAGCATGTCGAGATACGGTCGAGATCCTATCCCTTGTTTATTGCGGCAACCACATCGTGATAATTTATATGCATCATTTTCGTGTCGACCAATGTGACAGAGTGATGTGAGCCTCTAGTCCTATGTGTTTAAGTCGGCTTTTAATTCGCGGGGATTGTGGAATCGTACGGACTGGGTGTTATATATACATTGCTTACTGTCAGGGAGCTGAGGGGAGAAGGCGACAAAGAAACTTTGACCTCCATCAGTCCCTACTAGACGCCCTAGTACCATTAACCACAATTGCTCAGGTGGGAGGTAGCAAATCAGCACCTAGAGGATCCTACGGAAATGAAGTCCCATTTTTAATGTGGTTGTTCGGTCGACAAGAACCTAGTGTATTTATCTTAATGGGGAGATAAATATACGGTAAAGTGAGTCGAGCCAAAGGATAAATAAAATGGAATACCCGACGAGGTTTCCAAGTGGACTTTTATGATCATTATGTGGTGCGGTAAGATCACCTGTTTGACATTACCATACCACCCGAGGGGTCCCGTGGTCGGGATGTGACCTGAGCGATGATTGATTGCTGTTGCGAACCCTCTTATTTTTTTTTTTTTATACTCATCCGTAGCTCCAAGATGGGGCAGGTGGATAGCTACCTGTACTCTTGGAGAGTCGTGGCTAGACACTGGATTGCCGACTTCTTTATATCGGATTGTAGTAGTCACTCTATCTCAAGTTTGACAAACTATGTACCCTAGCCTGGGATACTCGATTTGAGATGGGTATGGCTTGTCATTTACGGAAAAAAAAATTGAATGTACTTGACGGGATTGTTCCGTGTTGTCACGATTGATGTCCGTGGCACATCGAGTTCGTGTGCTTCATCGCCAGAATTTCCTATGTGATAAGAATTATCATCCCAGCGTTCAGGGTGTACTGCTCAAAGCCCTTTGGAGGGCATACGTGTACATCTCTAGTACGTCGAATGACAAGCGGAGATAGGCACATAATCTGGTTTGAGTTTTTCAAGAGATGGCCAATAAATCTTGCAGATTAGAAACCGTTCGGATCAGATGCGAACCTATTAAGAAGTCGTACAGACAAGGCGTAGGCCTTAAGAACTTCGAACTGATAATAGGTTTACACTGAGAGTCATACTCTGGGAGAGTGTTGGTAAGCATAGAAATTATAGTAGGCCAAATTCTTGATACTCCAGTGGCACGGAGGTATCGATCAAAATTGGTCTAGTGGCGATTAAGCTCGAATTATCGCAAGAGCTTAAATGGGGCTCTTGATGAATTCCGCAAGTCTGGCATGAGGAAGCATTGTCAATTTCCTCGACCGACGGAAGTTCGGTTGACGTTAAGCTCTACTATTTCGGGAAACCGATAAATGTATCAAAGTGGGATGCCCAAGAGCTTAGTCATAGTTGGACTGTGATACTGTGATCGTTAGAGCACTAAGCGGGAACCTAGCATGAACCTGGGTTCACTTAGGGAAGAGGAGATCTCGTGAAGCGCAAACCACCTGCCCTGTTCAAGGATATTATTGTAATGGACAACTTGAACTAAATTCCGGGACGGAATTCTCTTAACGGGGGGAGAATGTAACATCCGGCAAAAATCGATGTGATTCCGTACGTAATTAGTATATGTAATTAACGGTTTAAGTGCGTATTTTGAATTAATTATATTAATTTGGCATTAGAGAATAGCAAATTCCCCATAAGATGCATAGGAATGCATGTGTTTAATTTGAAGCACGGCGAAATCGCGTGCAAATTAACTTGTGTTGGAACGGACGTTGGTGAATACCCGGTAAAAATTTAATAAACAAAAATTATCCCGGACACCCAGGATATAAAATAAAGGGGTATTTTCATGAAATGTAATGTGTTTTGGAACTCCAAAACCATAAATGAAAACTCTAAATACAAATCTCCCGGTAACGAATAAAGTGCGCGTATCGCACGCGATACGCGTAAAACTTATAATTTCACCCAACGAAAGCCTAATTAACCAACCAACACTTAAACTAGGCTATGTTTAAGGGTTATTAGAGGCACTTTTAATGTCCGAATAACACGCGATTAAAGCCCGAAAAATACCCGAACGACACCTGAACGTTAAGGGATTAAACTTAACGAATTATTGGTAAATATTTTGTGTTGTGGACCCCACTAAATCACTCCACCAACCGGCCCCAACTCTTGCCAAGCCTAAAAATGTTTTTTTTAGAAAACAAATCTATGAAATCTAAAGAATATATTAAAGATTGGATGATATCTTATGTAAGATTGTATGAGTACTTGGAAGAATTATAATAATCCCTTAAAATCTCTATCAAATTTTCGGCCAAACACACACATATACATCTAGTAAGATTTTTATGTACCATGGTTCCATGATTTAAGGGATATGAGATCCAAGTTAGATACTTTGTAATCTTACATGATCTTTATAAGATTATAATAGATTGGATCATACAACACATGTCAAAACACAAAAGAAAACTTCTTTTTTTTTTCTCTTGATGGTCGTGGGTTTCCATCACCCACACACACACCATTTTCAAGTTCAATCACTCCATATTCCTTCATACATATCCATTTTCCAAACCCCATTTGTGTGTTTCAAGCTAGGAGCTTAACCACATAGGAAGAACACACTAAACCTCATCCAAATCAAGTGATTTTGTCTTCCCTAGCCTTGTGCTAGTTGTAAGTATCTTTTATCTTGATCTTGCTTTTAAAAGTTTATGTTTTGAGGTTTTTGATGCAAGTTGTACACAAGTGTTTAACAAGGTTTTTAACATAAGATGAGATGTGTTTTATCAAGTTAAAAGGGGTGTTTAAAACTAGTGTTTTGGGCCGTGGGTTTGATGATGATGGATGATGATGTTTTAAGTTGATAAAAGTCACATAATCATGTTTAAAATGTTGATCAAAGCATAGATTGGTATGGTAACTTGAATACACTTGAAAGTGATGTTGATCATCTTAAAATGATTATCTAAAGCATAATATCATGTTGATCTTGTGAGAAATGTTGAAATAAAAAGTTTACATAACATAAGAAACAAACATAATGTTAACATTTTGAGCAAGTTGGACTTAATACACAAAGTACACCTATTATTATCCTTAAGTAAGTTATTATGGACTTTGGACAAAGTTAGAACATAATAATAACCTTCCATGACAAAGTTGATTTAATCAAGATTACTAGTTTTGCAAGAAATTGTCACTTTTGGAAGTTCAAGGATAAAAATGTAACTTTTGAAAGTTTTGGGTGTTATTTGGAAGCTTTAAAAGTTAAAGGGTGAAAAGTGTTATTTTAGAAAGTTAAGTCCAAAGATGTGACATTTAAAAGTTTGGTGTTGAAAATGAAAACTTGGATAGTCAAAGGTGGATTATGGAAAATATTTCCAAGACTTACAAAAATATGGTGTTTTTGTGTTAAATGTTATTTTTATAAAATTAGGATTTTATAAAAATACAAGTTACCAAAGGTTTTGGAAAAATAAAAAATAGGGCTTTTATGACCAAAATTGGTAATTTTAAAGACTTAGTAAAGTTTTATAAAAATGAACATTTTTATATTTATGGGAATATAAAAATGTTGGAGCATTTTGGGGTTAAAACAACTAAGTCTTGATTTTGGAAATACAAAAGTTATTCTATAAATTTCCAAATAAAAATATGGTGAAATTATTAGTGATTAATTTCGAGTAAATCATATTGTCGGAAATTTGATATGAATAACTAAATACATATATATTTTCGGAAGTAGGAAAATAATATTCGACGTGAAGTATTTATTTCTACAAAATATATATATACGTAACTTATATTATTCGTGGAGCGAAAATATATAAGTTGAACGTTCGGACATGAATATGTTTTAACACAACAAGTTATCGGACAAGATGTAAAACGGACGAGAAAATATATTTCGTACGAGACACGAATATATGTATTACGTCAAGGAAATATATATTTTATGAGATAAAATATATGAACTATCATGGGTGAAAAGTATATATAACACTTTCCTAAGTGTTGGAACGTATTCGTGGGAGAACTTAATTGTAAAGTGATCTTTAAAGATTGCGCACGTAAAATTAAGTTAAGTCCGAGAACTTAACAAGTTAAAATATAAAGTCGAATCGACAAGATCTTAGTATATTTATTTGCATGGGAAAATAAATATATGGAACAGTGAGTCGAGTCGAAAGTCATAAAACGAAAAGTCGAATCGACAAGATCTTAGTATATTTATTTGCATGGGAAAATAAATATATGGAACAGTGAGTCGAGTCGAAAGTTATAAAACGAAAAGTCGAATCGACAAGATCTTAGTATATTTATTTGAATGGGAAAATAAATATATGGAACAGTGAGTCGAGTCGAGGGAATATCAAATCGACAAGATCTTAGTATATTTATTTGCATGGGAAAAATAAATATATGGAACCGTGAGTCGAGTCGAAAGTTATAAAACGAAAAGTCGAATCGACAAGATCTTAGTATATTTATTTGAATGGGAAAATAAATATATGGAACAGTGAGTCGAGTCGAGGGAATATCAAATCGACAAGATCCTAGTATATTTATTTAATGGGAAAATAAATATACGGTAAAGTGAGTCGAGGCGAGTGTTGGAAAATGAAATCTCGATCGACAAGATCCTAGTATAATTACTTAATGGGAAAGTAATTATGCGGTAAAGTGAGTCGAGTCGGAGATAAGTTTATCCGAGTTAGTAAATATATTGAAAACACATATATTAAATAATAAGATCATGATGTGATAAAATCGGGAAATGACCTTAGTTCGCGGCGACGAACCTAACTAACTTCAAGGATAATGTTGATATGTGTATTAAACATAAGTTAAGTGAAACTTATAACGGGGGTAATCCATCACCAACGGACCTAGGCACATGTTTTAAATGGGGAATTGTATAACAATTGTGTTGTTGGGAGTTGGGTGTACAACTTGCCGGTAAAACACACATGATAGGCTTAGTGACTTATACGTCTAAGAACGCCTGTAGGTATTTGACCTTGGATATCTGCTATTCTCTGGTATTTGTGCACGCTGAGTTTGAGGTGAGTTTCACGGCCCCATTTTAAACTGTTTTTACGTTTTTGGGGGAAAGATATGTTTTGTTAAATTGCTGTAACATGTGGAATATAATATTTAGCACGATGGGTACCTGGGTAACTGGAAACCACTTGGGGTAAGACCTCGCTGTTTACTGTAACCATTAATTCAGGGAAATGAAACCAAAGGGATATCTGGGTAGTACTATCGGTGCCTGACAAGGCCCACCTCTGGTTGATAGCGTCAACCCGGTAAAGACAAGAGGTGCATGTATTCCGAACTGAGTTGTTGTCCAAGAAGCAACTCGCGGGGCAATCTGTTGTATAGTCTTGGTTTGGTTATGGGCCCGGGAGGGAGTCGCCATCGTCATATAGGAGCTAGCTACTCCACATATATGACACTACTTATATTATATTTCCGTTACATGCCGGTATTGCAATGTTTTGCTATGTGAAATTAAAACCTGTGAACTCACCAATATGTATATATTGACGTGTCTTTTAAACATATCTTTCAGGCAATTAGGCTGCTGAAGGGAATGGCTAGTGCGGGGGAAACGGGGACGTCGGTCTTTTGGGGGTTTTACTTTTATTTTCCGTAGGTTCGGAATATAGTCGAAAAACCCTTTTGTTTAAACTAAACTTGTATGGATGTGTACGTTTGGAACAACGAAAACATCTTACGACGTCTTAATAATATGATCTTTTCTAAATAATTATTGTTTGTGTTAATCTCGACTTTGATATACTTTTCGAGCGTTGCGCCACGTGTTTCCGCCGTTGGCGTGGTGTGACATGTATGATGCTAAACCGGTTGCAACCCCACTTTCTCCACATGAGTCTTTCATTGCGGATGGTGCTCCCTATTTGGACCCTACACTTTATCGTTCTCTAGTTGGAGCTTTGCAATATTTAACTATTACCAGAACAGATCTGTCTTATGTTGTCAACCAGCTTTCCCAGTTTCTCCATGCTCCTACCGTTGATCATTTTCAAGCAATTAAACAGGTCTTACATTACGTTAAAGGCACTCTGTCATTCGGTCATACTTACAGTCGACCGCATGTTCCATCCATCGTGGGTTATTCTGATGTTGACTGGGCTCAATGTCTGGATACCTGACGCTCCACGTATGGTTATTCTATTTTTTCTTGGTGGAAATTTGGTCTCATGGAGTGCTAAGAAACAACCTACTCTCTCTCGGTCTAGCTGTGAATCTGAATATCGGGCTATGACGAACACTGCTGCCGAGCTTATTTGGGTTACTCATCTTTTGCAGGAGTTGCATACTCTTCCTCCTGATCGCCCTACCCTGCTTTGTGATAACAAGAGTGCGTTGTTTATGACTCAAAATCCGGTTGCTCACAAACGTGCTAAATATATTGATTTGGATTATCATTTTATTCGAGAGTTGGTCAATTCTGGGAAGCTCTACACCAAGTTTGTTCCTACCAATCTTCAGGTGGCTGACATCTTTACAAAAAGTCTTCCGCATGCTCAGTTTGAAGTTTTTCGTAACATGCTTCGTCTGGGCCCGCCACCGTTTCGATTGAAGGGGGTATTAAAGGAAATGATTTGTAATTATATTATTTGTATTTATTACTTTCCTTGTAATCTTGTAATCAATTATTATAAATATATGCTCCAATCCCTCAAGAGATAATTTGAGGTTGATTTACAAATCCTTACAATACTAAAGAGAAGCATTGCTGGATATGGTATTCTGGATGTTTTGATATCATATATTGTTGTGTAAGCTTCGTGTTTTATTGTTTAACAAATAACACTAAAAGAATATATAGTAAAGAGAAGCATGGTTGGATATGGGATGTTGGACATTAAATGGGAAGTTGTAGTAGGTAACAAATGAAAAACAAAAAATTAAAAGGTGTTAAGTTCTGGTATTCACATGGAAGCTAGAGGGGCTATGGAGGGTAGGGAAAGACTATTATTTTCGTAGTAAGACCATGTGTAGTGGGGGGCTTTATATATAAAGCCCCCCTTTCTGATTGGTTCACGTGGCAGCTGAGTCAGCATAGGGGTTTAATTCAACATAAGGGTGTAGTGAGGGAATAAATGGGGGGCGCTATTTTATAATAAAAAAAAAAAACTTAAACTAATCACCAATCATCACCTCCACATGGCAAATAGTGACTTGCAAATCACAAAATGCTTCAGGCGTTATTTCCTTAGCGCCAAACAAGATTTTTGCAATATAGAGCCCCCATGTAATGGTGTTTGGGGCTCCATTTTTTGATTTTGTGCAAAAGTAACGCCCCACTACGGATGCTCTAAAGGGACATGTTTATTTCACCTAATATGTGACCCACTTCACGTACCCAAATTACCCCCCTTCGATTTTACAACACACACACACCGACCTAATCAATCTTACTGTCCCCTACCCCTATCCTACTTATCACCCTCTTGTTTTATTTATTCCTTCATTGTTTATTTAATTTATTTATGGGGTTATGAAAATACACATCCAGTGAGGGTGGAATGGGGTGGTCATCACCCTATCACATCTAATTAGATTGTGTTACCTTATTTTATCCCATTCTATCACATTCCATCACTAAACAAATGTGGTGGTGTTCACTTTTCATCACATTTCATCACTAAACTTTTTTTAAAATAATCTAAAAATATTACATTAAATAAAAAAATACATTAAATAAAAAATATTACATTAAATAAAAACATAAAAATAAAAAAAAATAAAAAAAAAACTAAAAGTTACATGCCCAACCCCACTTGTGACAAATTTCACGTTTTCGTTCGATGAGAATCGACTTGTACGGTTCTTCGGCGTCTTCGTGCCACTCATTTTACACCTTCGAATCTTTATTTTTTTTTACCATTTCGGACAAATGTTTCATGTAGTTGTTCTCTCTTTGTATTTTCAAGTCCGCCAAAAGCTTACGCCATTGTCGATTCTCATCAATTTCCCCCAACTTCGCCGACTTGAATTCGGTCAGCGCCTCCACCCAAGGTTCTTTCCCCTTGCCACTTGACGACTCGCCACTTTTCCTTCGATTCGTGCTTCTTGTCGGGGTTGTGTCGTCGGCGAGGTCGGGAAATTCATCATTCAAATTAAGTCGGGCATGTTGCTAGAAAACCCGTCCTTTGATGGTGTACCATTTCCCGACTCCGATGTTTTAGATCGTTTTTTAGAACGACCACCCCTTCCCCTTCCCCTTTCTCCGCGAGTCCCAGTAGGTCCATGTTCGGTTATCTCGGGAATGTCAATGGGAACCCACTTGGAATGAACTCTTGCAACTTTCCCAAGAATCCAACGAATGAGAACCAGTCTTTACGTACAGCCGCTGATAATCGTGGAGGGCCGCACATATGATTTCCACATCATTCGCTCCACTTGGCCAAAGACATCTCTATAATTTATAAAAAAAATATAAAGTTACCAATTTATAAAAAAATATATAGAGTAAACAATTTATAAAAAAAAATAACATAATATACCTGTGTAACATAGAGGCTATTGAATCTACTCATTTTTTTTATTTAAATCGCTCCATTTACAAGTTATTTGATCCATGCGCCTTGTCGTTATACCAGTAAGTTGTTCAAAGTGGGCCTTTACTCGCTGTCAAAAAGTGTCTCTTGGTTGTTAATTTCCGACACGTTTGTCCTCAGAAATATGTAAAAAGGACTTTACCAATGCCACTTCTTCTTTTTGCGTCCAAGGAGTTTTGTCTTTCGGCACCGTGTTTGTATCTCATCTTTTTCGTCTACCTCTTGGTGGGGCTTGCACTTGTACCTCCTCTTCTTCCTCTTGTTCATATTCATAGTCATCTTCATAAGAATCATCGATCGGAAACTGGTTCGGATGCGAACCCCATAACGGTCAAACATAGGTAGATCAATTGGATCGGGAGGTGCTTGGAACACTCTGGATGCGATTTGGGTTGGCATGTTGGGTTGAGAGTAGTGTATTGGATATTGGTTTGGAAGCGAAAATTGTTGGGTTTGAAACATAAGGTTTTGAAAACCTTGGTTTTGAAAGGGTGGGGTGGGCATATGTTGGGTTTGAGATGCTTGGTGTGTAGGTTGTGGGGTTGGTGGTGCGTCTTGACGAAACCTAGATTAGGGATGACAATCTAACCCGAACCCGATGGGTAAACCCGAAACCCGACACATTTGGGACGGGTTTGGGGTCGGTAATCGGGTATGGGTCCGGGTATGGGATTAGTTTTTATTTTTTTTCGCGGGTTTGGGACGGGTTTTGGATTTGATGATATACCCGTTAACCCGACCCAATTACCCGATAAAGTATACCCGTTTACCTGGTTAGATACCCAATATAATTTCTAATATATCTTTTTAAATATGTATGCATAATATATATAGTTGTCCATCTACATTGTCATCTTGTGCTAAAATTACCAAAAGTTAGTGTATACTATTTGTTATCTATGTATTTGATTGTTTTTATATGATTTAAGTATTTTATATTTATACATTGTAATCATTTACATATATATTTAATAATGGTAAATGTAATTGGTTAATAGTTACCTATTACCTAATAGATGTCAGTCAGGTTTTTGGTCGGATATACTCAATGAGTAAGTTTTAAAAATTAATGGGTTTACCCGAAACCCGCGGGTCTACCCGATACCCGATGGGTAATTACCCGACACAAACCCGACGGGTTTTGGGCCGGGTTTGGGACAACCATACCTAATCGGGTATGGGGTTGGGATTACCTAAACCCGTCCCAAACCCGACCCATTGCCATCCCTAACCTAGATGGTTCGCCTAAATTAGACCGAACCTTTGGTTTAAACTTTCGCTTCGTAGCCGATTGTTTCTTTTTGATCCTTCCATTTTTTTTTGAAGTTGAATGTATTTTGAAGTTTGGTGTATTGTTTGATTGTGTGTGGTTTTGATTTTGGTTGAATGAGATATATATATATATATATATATACTGTTAAAATAAATAAAAAACCTATTTTTATATCAAACGGTTAACAGACTGTTGGTGGCCAGCAAACAGCCATAAAACGGCTAGTTATGTACCATGATGAAGTTGTTGGGGCGGTATTCGTGATGGTCTCAGCCATCACGGCCAGCCCATCACGGACCGCCTCGAGTGACCTGATTTAGGAGAAATACATCCTCATGAAAAAGCTTCTAAAAAAATGAAAAAAAGTCAAAAAGTTGTAAGCCTATCTTACCATTGCTTTTCGTTAGAAGCTTTTTTACTTTTTTTTTTCTTTTTCATTCTTTGCTTTTCTTTTTATTAATTTTCTTGCTTAACTATTTGTAATATTCCGTTTTTATTATATAAATAAAATGTCTTGTTCATATTTATTAGTGAATAAAATGAGTCATTGAACGATAAAATGAATCAATGACATGTGAGTTGGATACTCATGTATTTAAAATTAGTTAACGAGTAAGTGACGTATAACATGATTATTTGAGATGTGAGATCTAGGCGAGTAATTAGTAACATAAGAGACCGTTTAGCAATAACATAATATATTATATTATATTTGACCATTCTCCGTTTTTAATGAAACTTAGGTTGACACGTAGATAAAAATTAGCTCGTCTTAAGAGTATATTCAAAATTCTAAAAAAGTTATAGTTTAAAAGTTATACGATTAAAACGAGTGAAGCAGTTGAATTAATTACAATAATACAATAATCTATAACTTATAATAAAAGAATTGAACTTTGATGATGTGGCATTCAATGGAGCCCTCAACCCATCTTTGAATGTGCCACTTGGCATCATGTAGGATATTTTAATTTTTGAGTTTTTTTAATAAATCTATATATATTATAATTATTTTAGGAAAAGATAATAATTTAAAAACAAAAATAAATTTTCTCTCTAATGTTTCCTCCCATAACTTTTAAACGTTAATATCTTTTATATACGAGATTTTTTAAAGAAAAAAAATTACACCAAATTAACGAGCGTTTTATTATCTTTCCAACGAGTACCATAGTGCTATATAAAAACGGAGAAAAACAACAACTATTTTTGTGGGTTTTTGTTTTCAAATATGTTTTACTCTACTAATAAATCACAAACGATAAACATAACTTAATAGGTAGAGATTCCTTTTTTTATATTTGAATATGATAACTTATGGCAGAAATTTGTTTAAAATAAATATTATTATTATTATTATTAATTAATCATGTATTGGCAAATCACTAATTATGTTGTCATATTAGATATTTTATTATGTTATATTAGATATTTCAACCCCGGGACAATCCCGGGATAAAAGCTAGTACTATATAAAGTATACGTGTGAGAATTTGTGTGTATAATATCAAAGAATGCAAACTTCAAAAGGAAGTGTTGTGGAGGTGACGTAGCGAAGTCGGTTAATCAAATTAAGCATATTGGATATATAAATAGAAATGAGTGTCACTTAATATTTCTCCATAGTCCATTCAACATTTTCAACATTCATTTTCTGTTGCTTCTGTTTCAACTTCATATAAGGTAAACAATCAATTTTAAGTCTTTATTATGTTATTAAGGTTTAGTATTAGTGTTAAACTTATAGTTAGACTTAAATAATATTAGGAGTATGTTTAATGTTAGTAGTAGAGTTTAGAATTATAGTTAGGGTGGGTATTGGGCAGCCTAGCCTTAATTAGACATGGACTGATTATTCATGCTTAAACAAGGTAACGTTAACCAATATCCAACTGTAATAATAATTAGTTAGGTGTATCATTATCTAACATAGGGTTGTATAATTGTATCAGGCCCCTAAGATAATACCCGATCGTATAAAGCGTTGTCAAGTGCTAAGGGACTGATAAAGAGGTGAGTTACTTGAACTATTTTCAAAACCTGATACTTTCTCATAAAATTGTTTTGATGGTGATTGATCATGTATATGCATCGAACCATAGGTGTGTGGCATCCAGGGTGATATCTATACTATATTAATAAGCATATAGGAAGGGCAGAAATGGTCATTTGTCACTTTACAAGCCTTGAAAGCATATTGTACAATGATCCATTGCATAAAAACTCTTAAGTGCAACCTTAGATGCATCATGTACAAGTCCCCTAAGCCTAAGAAAAAACACGGGTAATATCTATCATTTAGGGTTTCTACAGAATCCACATTTGCTTCATCCGCCCCCATCCCCCCCCCTCTCTCTCATTTTCTCTCTCTCATGCTCTCGATCGATTCAAGAACACAAGCGATCTTTGGATCTATGGTTTCAACATTCAAGATCTGCATCATCATCATCGGTGTGTAATATTCTTCCTTCTTTTATTTCAACTTTCTAATTTCATGGTTCATAGTCGTCTATTGATTTTAACTTCCTGGATCTAGGGTTTCAACTTGAATACAAGCGATCTTTGGATCTAGAGTACCACACTTTCTGGTTAATGGTTTGATCTTCTATGTGGGAATGCTTTTATGTACAGGTTGATTTTCAGACATTGAGCCGGTGACAATGAAAAGCAATTACAGTTTAACACTATGGAGTTTCGAATAGACCTAGAAAGAAAAAGAAGGGAAATCATTCTGTATGTAAATGTTACTTGAGTTCTTTATGCTTTTTTTTAGTTATTGTGACTAACTTTTGTGTTATGGTGTTGCAGGGATTTGGGTTTGAACACCGTTGATAACTTGATTCTAATTTTAAGAATGACCAGGTGAAATTCAACATTATCTTAGAAAATAAAAATACAAGGTCTGAAAAAAAAAGAAATATAATATTTTCTACATTTTTAGGAATGCAGAAGGATCAAATAAGAGGACTGGAGATGAGTCAATTTGACTCTAATTGAAGTAGTGGTATGGTTCTTTCACTTCTCTTGTGTCATTGGCAATTTGAAAAATTAGTTAAAATCTGAACTTATTTTCCTAATTACATCTGAAAATCTTTCTATAAAGGTTTACACATTATTGAGACATTTACTAGATATATTTATACCCTTCATTTGCAATTTTAGGGTTCTAATTTTTACATTTTTTTTCTAGCTCCATCTGTCAACGGGTTTAGTCATTTGAATAGCTTTAGTTTCAATGTTGCTTTTTAACCTGCGTTACTTAGGATGGATTTTTGAGTTGCCACTGTGAGAAATGTTTAAAGCTTTATATATTTACATAAATATACGTGTTAAATATGATTGGTAATTGTAGGGGAAGTTAACTTGGGTCATTGGAGAAACGGATCTTGAGCAGCTCAGCAGTTGAAGCCGCTGGTCTAGCCAATGAACCATCCGGTGCACTTGTGTTGGCAGGTTCAAGAACAAAGAGGCCCGATATTCTTAACCGGTCCATACGCTATCAAAATGGATGGGACATTATTGACATTTGACAAGAATTATTGTGTTGTAAGCTTTGTTTGTTCAATCCAGATGATCCAGGTTTAGCAATCAAGAATATAAACATAGTTTGTTAATTTCACATTATGTACTTGTTTTTTCAATCCAGATGATCCAGGTTTTTTTTAAGAACAACTCTTAGTCCTTACTTATCCTCAAGATGGGCGACTTTATATAATTGGAAAATCATATATAAGTTCAAAACCTATGATTGCAGACATCAAACTGTAGTAACTAATTTTAATACATATCTAAACATTCACTTTGTTTGAATTAAGCCTGTTACTGATCTTGGTTTAAAAGGCATTCAGAAAATTGCTTTTTTTATGCTGAGGCGAGATTCTACATGAAGCGGGTTAAAGCGGCCCTTCACAGCTGGTTCTTTCTTGTAAACACATTACTTTTCCATTTGTAAATCTAATCAGACATTTGTTAACGGCTGTGATGATGTATCTGTATACATCTGAGAAGCTCCATTTTTTGTATGTTTTTAGCCTCAAACAATGCTTCATGTTGTAGATCAAATTACTCCCCCCAATTCTGTTGACTACAAAAGTCAACTTCTGGATGTTCTCAAAACCATTAAGGTTTGTCTTCTTTGTCTTTATGTTTTATGTAAAACTCTTATTGCGTATGGAACAACATTTGATCCAACAAATGGTATCAAAAGTACCTTGTTGAAAAAAGTCACAGTAAACACCCTACTCCATTTGTGCTGATTTCATCCGACAGAAGGATAATTTTATCTGGGACGAATTCGGTTTGTACGTTTGTGTTGAATCTTGCGGTGTTTTTGCTTGTCGCGAAGACATGTGCTTTGACCATGAATATGGCTGGGGTGGTTAAAAATTGGTTGTTGATAGCATTTTCGTGGCCGGTGATTAAGGATATTGTGAAACCTATCAATTTGTTTGGGTATGTGATTGCTTTCTTGGGGGTTGGTTACTATAATCATGTGAACTTGCAGGCACTTAAGGCAAAAGAAGCAGAGAAGATGGCGACACAGGTTGATGATGAAGCTGGTAAGCTGTTGGAGGAACGTGAAGTTGAGAAGTCGAGCCGAAAAAGCGAGTCTGATAATTGATAAGGGATCTACTTAGGTACTTAATTATGTCGCTTCGTATGTCTTAGTGTCTTATAATTTCATGTTTATGTTTATGTTTATGTTTTGTCACTTGATGTTATTAGGCTTTTGAGATTGTGGATATTGTCTATGTGACTCAGAGGAAAACTTATATTTTGATATATGCTACATATTTATTATCCTATTAACCTATATGTGTGCTATACTTACTTTTATTGTGTTAATGTGTTGCTATATGATGAGCAATGGCGGTGGTAGAAGTCGTAACAAATTGGCGCCGAAAGTGTTATCATGGCTTGAGCAATGGCGGTGGTAGAAGTCGTAACAAATTGGCGCCGAAAGTGCTATCATGGCTTGAGCAATGGCAGTGGTAGAAGTCGTAACAACGGCCTCAAACCGGTGGTCCAAATCGTGACCAAAGATGGCTACGATCGTATCAAGGTTCCGGTTTCCCACTCGCCTCTCCGGCGAACCTCCAGTCAAGAAACCGTCGTCACATGGATCACCCCTTTTAAATATGATACTAATCAGGTATATTTCAATTATTTGCATGTTTTAAATATTTATAGCAAAATTAAAAAGGTAACTTAATTTTTCATTCCTTCATTTAGAATGCTATTGTAATTGCTGCAACGGCATGACGAAAGTAGTTGCTAACTTGAAAAGCTATAGTTAATAGTTAACAGACTAGCTGTTAAGTTATAGGTTCAAATTATTGAGTTTGTTTCTTCAATTGATATGTACTTTTAAAAAACAAAATTGACATGATGTGATGCTTAGTGTTTTTTATATATATTTAAGAACAATATGTACATAATAGTTTAGGTAGTGTGCTTATAACTTTGTTCTATTATTTCATTGCTTCATAGTGATGTGTCATACAACAATGTTAAACTTAGGATTGTCCGATTTCATTGCTTTGAAAAAAATGTGACTAAAACATAAATTATCTAAATATTTTGATCGTGTGTGTTTAATACAGAAAGGATGATCTAGAAGTTGGTCTTATGCTACTTTCTCAAGCAAAAAAGGATGCCATTTCACCAAATCTCGTGATGTGCAGGTGTTTAATTGGTAAGCTGATATATCCTCTTAAAACTTTGGCTAGATATTACCTGTATAATTTTTTCTCAGCCAAATAAATCTTGTTTTTTTATGATAAAGCCTTGTGTTACCGGAGATTTGAGAAAGCCTGTATGGTTGGTGAGCCCATTTTGTCTTTTGACTCACAACGGATACTGGTGAACAATAAATGGTAACCTTCTTGTAAAATACTATAATATTTTCAGCATATTCATTTATGTGTATTAGTGATGTAAAAACAATTAATCAGATAATACAAGTATTCATATCGGGTTCATTGCAGGACGACATTAGTTTTGATGGTATATAGAGAAACAGTTAAGGTTGGTGTCGTTCCAGGGATAGAAGAACTTTCACAAGGCTGAAAAGTTTAAATGAGGTATTTAACCTGAAAAGTTTAAATGAGGTAGTTAATTAATTAACTATGAGTACAAAAGCATTGTAGTATGAATCTGTTGATTAATTGATTTCGAAATTTTATGCCCTCAAATTAGATTTTGGGCTACGTTTAACCTGTATCACACACTCCTCTTTAGTTATTTGTTTTAATTTGATCCATTTAGGCTAATACAAATCAACCTATTAATAATTAAGTTGGTTGAGTTACCACTTCTATAAATGTAAAATGGTTTCAAAGCTTCTGGTGGTGTTTAGCTTTTATCATAATTGTTTGACTTTAGTGTTTTGAATCATCTTTGATGCAGGTTACCATGAGGCCCAGAAAGCCTCATACATTTGCAGAAATCAAATAAAAAATAGGAGAGACTGTGAAAAAGGTTCTTGCATTTGGGTTATGTTTGGTCTATTTCAAAATGGTGACAATGGTGAAAGAGTGGAGAGGGTACAAAATGGTGAAAGTGTGCAGATTGCAGAAATGGTCAGCTCACTTTGACTTCCTAAAATGGTGAAAGACTCCACATTCGGAAATGTTCTCCTTACACTGCAAAAAAGAGTGTTTCAACTCATTGTGCGAATTTGAACACTCTTTTGAACTAAATGTCAATGTTAGTGATAGGTAGGCTATTTTTACGGAACAAGATATATATTTAAGGTCAACATCAGCCACAACCTCTTTTAACTTTCTAGCAATTAATTCTAGCTTTAGTAGCGGTTTGAAAGTGGTCTAGACAATGTATCAATTAAGCAACGCCATATGGTTGTAGATTTTGTTACGTAATTATTTCTCCATAAACCTTTAATTAATATTATATTAAAAGAGGTGCATGGATAGTGATTGTGATATAATAGAAGTTTTGATCTATAAAGCTTAAGAAGTTTCAATTTTTATCCTTGCGTTCAAGTAACACATTTACTGTTTAGTCTTTAACAATAAATGTCACTATTTCAAAATGGTGACAATGGTGAAAGAGTGGAGAGGGTACAAAATGGTGAAAGTGTGCAGATTGCAGAAATGGTCACCTCACTTTGACTTCCTAAAATGGTGAAAGACTCCACATTCGGAAATGTTCTCCTTACACTGCAAAAAAGAGTGTTTCAACTCATTGTGCGAATTTGAACACTCTTTTGAACTAAATGTCAATGTTAGTGATAGGTAGGCTATTTTTACGGAACAAGATATATATTTAAGGTCAACATCAGCCAAAACCTCTTTTAACTTTCTAGCAATTAATTCTAGCTTTAGTAGCGGTTTGAAAGTGGTCTAGACAATCTATCAATTAAGCAACGCCATATGGTTGTAGATTTTGTTACGCAATTATTTCTCCATAAACCTTTAATTAATATTATATTAAAAGAGGTGCATGGATAGTGATTGTGATATAATAGAAGTTTTGATCTATAAAGCTTAAGAAGTTTCAATTTTTATCCTTGCGTTCAAGTAACACATTTACTGTTTAGTCTTTAACAATAAATGTCACTATTTCAAAATGGTGACAATGGTGAAAGAGTGGAGAGGGTACAAAATGGTGAAAGTGTGCAGATTGCAGAAATGGTCACCTCACTTTGACTTCCTAAAATGGTGAAAGACTCCACATTCGGAAATGTTCTCCTTACACTGCAAAAAAGAGTGTTTCAACTCATTGTGCGAATTTGAACACTCTTTTGAACTAAATGTCAATGTTAGTGATAGGTAGGCTATTTTTACGGAACAAGATATATATTTAAGGTCAACATCAGCCAAAACCTCTTTTAACTTTCTAGCAATTAATTCTAGCTTTAGTAGCGGTTTGAAAGTGGTCTAGACAATGTATCAATTAAGCAACGCCATATGGTTGTAGATTTTGTTACGTAATTATTTCTCCGTAAACCTTTAATTAATATTATATTAAAAGAGGTGCATGGATAGTGATTGTGATATAATAGAAGTTTTGATCTATAAAGCTTAAGAAGTTTCAATTTTTATCCTTGCGTTCAAGTAACACATTTACTGTTTAGTCTTTAACAATAAATGTTACTAAGATCAAATGAAGAAGCTAAGTTAAAACAAGCATTAGTTAGCTATTTAGTAAAACAATATAATAAATAAGTAAGAAAATTATAAATATGAACCCAAATAACAAATATTTAGAAATGTAAATAATCATGGAGTTAACACTCACCAATATTTGTTGCATGTTCCTATACATGTAAAGTATTTTTCTTTATTACGAAATTTAGTTAAAAAGAACAAAATTAACATTTGCAAACTTATAACATAATATTAAGACCATGTGTAATGGCCCCCAAATTAGGGCATTTTCTTCCAAATTCACGCCCCTAACCCAAAGTAACACCGCCCCCTTCATCCAAATTGGGGGGTTTTCTTGCCCACCCCAAAATCTTTCACGGCGTTATCTTGCCATCCTCCACCAATGAGATTTTTTCACCTTATTTTATATTTTCAAAACAAAACAAAACAATTAATTAATATTAAATGATTAAATGCACAATGAAAATTTTCACCTTACCCATTACAACCCATCCTAATTTGAATCCCTTAAAGGTCCCACATGGCACGTGTCGATTAATGCCCCATAAGGCTTGAAAATTTTCACCTCCCACTACACATGGTGTAACAACTCCCATTAGAATTAGTTACTTTTGTTTATTAACTTAGTTATAGAACAGATAATGAATGACCGCAACATTTTAATGATTTCTTGGGTTTCACATAGCTCGGAAATTCGTCTATTGTGCTATTTTGATCAAGTAAATTTTAAATGGTTGGTTGCCGATAAAAGAAGACTACTCCTTGTATTGCTTAATAAAAATGCAAGAAGACTATTTCAAATTGACAACAAAATACGCACTTAAATGTAGCACGTAAGCATTGGTAAATTAACTTAATTGAGTTGTAACATATTACACGATGAGAAAACTTACATACTATATATTATAACTTACGTACTACATATTATATTATGAAATAATTGATAAACTAACAAAAACGTCCCTTTGTAAATTGTCGTATCCGCCGCATCGCGCGGGTTTCTTACTAGTATATATATATATATATATATATATATATATATATATATATATATATATATATATATAGGCTAAAGGGATAATGGAAACCCTCTAAAACGAAGAAACTTCCGGAAACCTAACTAGTGGTTCTCATTAATCCACATCACCAATGTTTGTTTTGGAGGGAAAGGGTAGTTTAGTCTTTTGCATCACTTTGATTAGCTATGTACTGACAAATTATGTACTACATGTATCAAAAAGTCAAGCATATCTCTCTCCTGATTATTATTATACCCCATATATCTTCCCCCCTTTTCACTCTTAATAATATACTTCTCATTAACTTCTTTGAATCTTCTCCCTGCCTCATTAAATTTTTCATGCGATGGAATCGAATCCTCGAATCAATCCACATTTAATGATCGTGGATTCTGTCAATAACCATGCACCGGCTGATTTTGTTTCAACTTTCTCTCCTGTATCAGAAACAGAGCATGATAGTGATGATTCTGGATCCGAAGGTTTGTACATGATTTTTTTAACGCCGATGATATAGTATAGCCTAGTATGTTATAGTACTGTTATAGTATTAGTTATTGTCTGTTCATGATCATAGGGATATTTTAGAAAGTAGCATTTGTCTTTTCATGATTATAGTGTTGTTATAGTTATAGTGCGGTAGTTATAGTTGTAACAAAGTTTTTAATATTTTTTCTTTAACAGGGTTACATAGTGTTAGGATGTTTTCTACTGGGTTTCATAGTACCATCATCAAAGTTATTTTTTTTTGTTTTAGTGTGGTTTGTAATGTTTTATATTTTTTTTGTTGTTTACAGGCCTTAATGCTAGTTCCTCATCTGGGTCCTCATCTTTGTTGAGGAATGTTGATGGAGGGGAGCCTGTTGATGGAAATCAAAGAGGACCAAATGAAGATATATATGCAGGGGTTGAGTTTGGTGTTGGGACAAAGAGGATTGAAGAAACCACCTTTTGATAACCTTAGTCCAAATCATATTCTGCCTAAGTATAGAAAGAACTGCTGAAGAAGAAACAAGAAGTACTGAAGAACAAATTCACAAAGTACTGAAGAGTAACTCATCAGAAGTTCTGATGTCTAACCAGACACTACACTGAAGAACTACTGAAGACAAACTACTCATCAGCAGTTTGTCACTCATCAGCACTTTGTCATCAGAAGCTTCTAACCGACTGAAGACTTCAGTAGTTTTATTATTATATTGTTTTGTTAAAGTCTTGATTTCAAGTTTCGATGTACAGACTGTTGTAACCTTATCTTAAGCCGAATATCTTTGTTAAATATCTTAGATAACTTCAAACAACAGTTTAGTATGTTGGTCTATAAATAGATGAGTTTGTTCATCTATTTTAGATATGTGATATTTTGTAATTTCCTTTGAAATCAATTGAAATCCTTCGAAGCTTTTAACTTATAATCCATTTCACATCTGAGAAACATAAATTGCTTTACTGCTTTATACTTGAACTCTATTTATTGTTTCTCATTTACTACTCAGTCAAGGGGGAGTAATAACTCCTCTTAAAAGTGATCTTACACTTATTATTCCGCTGCTCATTAACTCTTATATAAATCTGTAACACATAAGTGTTCCTAAAAGAGGCCACTGATCCAACAATTGGTATCAGAGCACTGGTTAATCTGATCAAATATCAATCTAACAAATTGAGAATCAGACACAGGCTCTTATTGATATCCAATAAAGGATTAAAAGGCTCACTTTTTCATCCATCACTTTAAAGAAGCTTTGACAAATCCAAACATCTTAAAAATGGACCCTTATAACACTTGATCTGCCAACAAGCCTCCTATGTTAGTCAGAAATGAATATAACATATGGTCTAAAAGGTTGGCACACACTATTTCTCAATCAAATACTGGTTGCTGGAGGTCTGTAGTTTTTGGACCTCACAGACCAGTTATTATTGATCCAGAGGGAAAAACTGAGAGACCAAAAGATCCAAAAGACGACACTGAAGAAGATTTCCAAAAGTTTGAGCTAGATGCAAAAGCTTTTTCTATGTTGGCTATGGCTCTCCCAAACGAAATATATGCTGGGCTTTTACATTGTGAAAGTGCCAAAGAGTTGTGGGATTGCCTAAAAGAACAGTTTGCAGGAACTGCTGAGGTGATAGCCAACATCAGAGAAATCCTGGCTCAACAATATGAAACTTTTACTCACATAGAGGGTGAAAATTTAACAAAACAATTTGAAAGATTTTCTTCACTCATCTCTGAGTTAAAAATTAATAATCAGACCTATTCAAATGAGTCTATGTTACATAGATTTTTAAGGTCTTTACCTTCAAAATGGGAAACTTATTCTATAGTCCTCAGAACAAGTCCAGATTTTAACACCCTGAACCTAACAAGGTTACATGGAAAATTACTAACTTTTGAAAGAGAAATCAATCAAAAGAAAAAGTTACAAGAATCTGGTAAAACTGCTGATGACTATACTCCAGGTAGCACAGCCTTATTAGGACATGACTCACCATCCTGTTCTAATAATTTTGGTTCTTTTGACCACATTGACATAACAGCTGGGATCTCATCAGATGGATCTTTCCCAGCTTATGACAATGAAGAACTAAGTCAAACTGCTGACAACATGTGTTTCATCATGGATGATTTAAAATATTTTAGCAGTGATGACTTGGAAGAAATGGAGATATTACACCAACTGGCCTTGTTAAGCTTAAAAACTAACAAATTTTACAAAAGGTCAGGAAGGAAATTTCCAGGACTTAACAACTCAACAAAAGTTGGTTTTGACAAATCTAAACTTAGATGTCACAAGTGTCAAAAGTTGGGACACTTTGCTAGAGAGTGTAGAAGCTCTAGCTACAACCAACCCATGTCTGGAAATCAATTTAACCCCTCTTATAAGAGGAATAATGGAACTCAAGGGAGTGCTCATTTTGTACAGGCACAAGCTCCACAAGTTCAATATGTGCCACAAGTACAATATGTGCCACAAGTACAATATGTCCAGATGCCTGCTCAGCAACAACAGCAGCCGATGCCTCCTTTTCCAACTGCTCAACAACCTGCACAAACTCAACAACCCCCTCAGCAACAAAGCTTATTTACATCAGGGTATGTTGACTGGAGCAGTCTTCCTTATGACACATCAGAATGCAGTCAGGATGCAGACAATAAGGTCTATGATGTCAACTGGGGAGAACCTGATAATGGCAGAAAGAACCCTGCCTTAATGGCTTTTGAAGGATATTCTTCAAATTCTGCACTCACTCAGGTATCACAGCAGTCTCTTTTAAAGCTTTGCTCTAAATCTTGCAAAGAATCTTTTGCTTTAATAAGAGAAACAAATGTGCATTTACAAGGCAAGTCCAATGATATGGAGAGAAAATATACTTAAATGAAGTGTGATTTAGAAAGAAAAATTGCTTTGAAAAATAAAGAAATTTCTAAATTGACTGATAAATCCATAGAAACCCAAGCACAAATTAAAACAATGATAGACAACCTAGGAAAAGTCAGACAAGAGCTTGCTGACACCAAGGTTGATTGTGAAAAATGGGTTGAGTCTTGTAAAGGGTACCAAACGCTGCTTAACAAACAAACTGCAGCAAATGTTAAGTTTGGCATTGGGTATACCCACACTGAATCACCAACAGATTTCACCCACAAAACTGATAATGATGGGATGAAATTGATTCAAACTTCTGACATGGAGGAATGCACATCCTACCATCAGAACTTTCTCAAAAAGGAAAGTACTGCAGAAGTTAAAACTACTGACAATAAGCCATCAGCAGTTTCAACTACATCAGGAGTTGAGATCCTGAAAACTGCTGATGACCTATTTCATAATGCTGATATTGTCAGTAAATTGCCTTCCAACTCTCTTGACTAATCTAAAAAGAAAGAGAAGGCAAAAGCATGTGAAATATGTGGTCTGTTTAACCACATAACTGAACTTTGTAGATATAGAAAGGTAAATCAGTTAAACAAGCAAAGACAACAACTGATTGTGGGAAAACAGATAAAACAAAATTTTGAAAATACTTTCTTTCCCAACAAACAACAATCAAACAAAAACCTTTCTAAGAAGAGGCTTTTATCTCAAAAAAAGTCATCTTCTCAAAGTTCATCTTCAGAAGTTACACCTAACTCATCAGTAGTTTCACAAACTACTGAAGTTAAAGATTTGATAAACCTGGTTAAACTTCGGATGACCAAAGTTGATGGTGGACACCAAAAAGAACCCACCATTGTTCTTAATGATAAATCCATTGCCAAAAGGACATGGATTTCTAAAATTGGTCCACAACAAGCTGCACATGTTCTCAAGAGCAAACCCAAAGCCAAACTGGTTTGGGTTGCCAAAACTAACTAATTTGCTATCTTGTGCAGAGGGTCTCCAGAGGTTTGAATAGCATATGGTATGTTGATAGTGGAGGCTCAATGCACATGACTGGATGCAGATACCTGATAAACAATTTTATCAGTCAAAGAGAAGGATCTGTGTCCTTTGGGAACAATGCCAAGGGATATGTGCTAGGATATGGCAATGTATCCTCAGGCAAAATGCAGTTTGACAAGGTCAATCTAGTTGAAAACCTTGAGTACAACTTGCTGAGTGTCTCACAAATGTGTGACAAAGGATATTCTTCCTTTTTCACCAAGACAGCATGCAAGATCATATCACCAGAAGGCCAGAAGTTGATAGAGAAGATTATTGAAGATCATACTTTGCTGATTGCCAAAAGGTGTGGCAATGTCTATGCAGTGGACATTGAAAAAGACAAAGTATTGAACAAGACTGCCTGTTTCTTCTCAAAGGCATCAACTTCAGAAAATGATCTCTGGCACAGGAGACTTGGCCATGTGAACTTTAAAACCATCAATAAAGTCACTAAAATGGGCTTGGTCAGGGGTCTACCTTTGAAGGAATATCAGTGCAAAGAACACTGTGTTTCCTGTCTTAAAGGTAAACAGCATAAGTCCTCCTATAAGTCTATTGAAGAATCTAAAACAACTGCATGTCTTCAACTACTCCATATGGACTTATTTGGACCAGTCAAGATTATGAGCCTTGGTAAGAAGAAGTACTGCTTGGTCATCATTGATGACTACTCAAGATTCACATGGGTCTTCTTCTTATATTCCAAGGATGAGGCAGCTGAAATCATCAAGTTCTTCATTCTACAAGTTGAGAAGCAATATTCTCTTTCTGTCAAAGTCATCAGGAGTGACAATGGGACAGAGTTCAGGAACAAAACTCTGGATGAATTCTGTCTGTCTAAAGGGATTGTTAGACAGTTCAGCATTCCCAGAACTCCTGAACAAAATGGTGTGGTAGAAAGGAAGAACAGAACCTTAATAGAAGCAGCTAGAACAATGTTAGCTGATTCAGGCCTACCTTTGTATTTTTGGGCTGAAGCAGTCAACACAGCTTGTTATGTTCAGAATAGAGTTCTTATCAACAAGAGACATACCAAGACTTCCTATGAAATTCTTCATGGCATAAAACCCCTTATCTCCTTCTTCAGGGCTTTTGGGTGTCAATGTTTTATCCTCAACATCAAAGACTCTATCTCAAAATTTGCTGCAAAAGTTGATACAGGTTATTTTCTTGGTTATTCTCCTTTGAGAAAAGCTTATAAAGTTTTTAATTCAAGAACCAAGATAGTGGAAGAAACACTGAATGTCAAGTTCAATGAATCAAAACACACTCTTATTCCAGCAAATCCTGCTGAATTATTTGATCTTGATAACTTTCATTTCGGACCTGAAAAGACTGTTGAATCATCCAAACCTCCTCAAAATGGTTTTCAAGGATTTGAAGATGATAGTCCTGCACCATGGACTCCAAACACAGTCAGAAGATCAACTATTAAACCTTCAGAAGTTTAAATAGCTTCAACTTCAGGAACTACTGATGAACATTTTGAAAGTACTGATTCAGCTGAACCTAAAACTACTGAAACTCAAACAACAGCTGAACCAGATATTATCAATCTCAGTGGTTTATTTGAAGAACCAGTAGAGCCATCCTCTAGTACAGGTCTACAACAACTGATTGAACACAAGGATCATCCATTGGATCAAATCATGGGTGATATTGCCTCAGGGGTACTCACAAGAAACCAGCTTTCCAACTTTTGCTTCTTCTCAGCATTCATTTCTCAGTTGGAACCAAAGAAATATCAAGAAGCCCTCAAAGACAACAATTGGGTGCAAGCAATGCAAGAAGAGTTGCTTCAATTCAAGAAACAACAGGTTTGGGAAATCTGTCCCTTACCTCAAGACAAGCAACCGATTGGAACAAGATGGGTCTTCAGAAACAAATCAGATGAGGCTGGTATGATCATCAAGAACAAAGCAAGATTGGTGGTACAAGGTTATTCTCGAGAGGAAGGAATTGATTATGATGAAACCTTTGCACCAGTTGCAAGACTTGAAGCTATCAGGTTATTTTTAGCTTATGCAATTTCCTACAACATTAAAGTTTATCAAATGGATCAAAAGTGCATTTTTGTATGGAAAAATAAAAGAAGAAGTGTATGTCTGTCAACCTCTAGGGTTTGAGGATCCTTCTCATCCTGATTGGGTTTACAGACTTGACAAAGCTCTTTATGGGCTAAAACAGGCTCCAAGAGCCTGGTATGAAACACTTTCATACTTTTTACTTAAGAATCACTTCTCAAGGGGATCCATTGATAAAACTCTTTTCATAAAACATGTTGGAAATCATGTCTTACTTGTTCAAATTTATGTTGATGATATCATATTTGGTTCAACAAACTCAAAACTGTGTGAAGATTTTAAGAAACTCATGCAATCAAAATTTGAAATGAGTACAATGGGAGAATTGCAGTACTTTTTGGGACTGCAAATCAAGCAACAATCAAATGGAACATTTATACATCAATCAAAATATGTTAAAGAATTGTTAAACAAATTTTCTTTACAAGACTGTAAAACATGTTCCACTCCCATGACACCAATCACACAAGTTGAACCAGATGATCAAGGGAAACGTATTGATCAAACCATGTATAGATGTATGATAGGTTCTCTTTTGTATTTAACTGCTTCTAGACCAGATATTATGTTCTCAACTTGTGTCTGTGCTAGATACCAATCTGCACCAAGAGAATCACACCTAATTGCAGTCAAAAGAATCTTCAGATATCTGAAAGGAACTCCTACTTTAGGAATTTGGTATCCTGCTTCAAGCAATACCAAGTTAACAGCTTTTTCAGGTAGTGACTATACAGGGTGCAAGATGTCAAGAAAATCAACATCTGGTGGTTGTCAATTTTTAGGAAACTGTCTGGTGTCCTGGCAATCAAAGAAACAAACATCTGTGGCAACTTCAACAGCTGAAGCTGAATACATTGCTGCTGCAAGCTGTACTTCACAGATACAATGGCTCCAATATCAACTGCTTGATAATGGAATCAAAGAGACCAAGACTCCACTTTTAGTAGACAGCAAATCTGCCATTAGCATCATTCAAAATCTTGTTCAGTTTTCAAAAACTAAACATATTGAAATCAGGTATCATTTCATAAGAGATTGCTATGAAAAAGGCAAGATTGAGGTGAAGCATGTCACAACTGCTAATCAAATAGCTGACATTTTCACCAAACCCCTTGATTCAACAACTTTTCAGAGGTTAGTATCCATGCTTGGGATGTTAAACTTGGAAGAAAGTCTGGACATAATCAGCGAGGCTACTTTGAGAAAGATGAAGCCTGGTCCCAGTATGATGAAATCATTGATCTCATCATGAAATCCCAATATTATGAAGCTTTCACCATTGATCCACCCATTCATGAAGAAACTCTCAATGAGTTCTGGGCTAATACAGAGACGGTGACAGTTAATAATGAAGTGATTTCCCTCAAATCTTCAATTCAAGGGAAACTGATGGCCATATCACCAGAAACACTAAGCATAAGGCTTGGTTTGAAGGATTCTAATGCTCCTGAGCATATCCCAAATTCTGACATCCATCTGACCATGACAGAATGTGGCTATCAAGGTACTTTGGCACAAGCTACAGTTTATAAGAAATATTTTGACCCAAAATATAAACTGTTATTTCATTATATAATTATGTGCTTGAGTCCAAAAACTGGGTCTATTGATCAGATGCCTTCTACTTTTCAACCAATCTTTCATTCTATAATAAATGAAACTCCTTTTAAGGCATCTAAACTGTTTTTCAATGAGTTGGTTCTACACCATCATAATGATAAAAAGAAGTTTTTACTATACCCAAGATTTGTTATGCAATGCATAATCAAAGAACTTGGAGAGGGAGTACTTGTGGGTGAGTCAACAACTTTAAGCCCACTGACTTCACAAGTATTCTCTAGGCACTATAAACCAGCACTTGTGCTAGAAGATGACCAAGGGGAAGAACAACCAATCCCTAAGGAACCCACATCTTCCAAACCCAAACAGAAGTCCAAAAAGCCAAAACAGCAAAAACAAAAACCAACCAAACCCTTGAAAAAGACAGTTCAGGAAGTGGAGATCCCTGAAACTGCTGATGTGCAATCTGCACTTGATAAGGATGTGGCTGAAACATCCTCTCAGCACACACCTTCTCGACCTCCTAAAAGAAAACCTGTTACAGTCATTTTCAAAAGAAAAAGATTTAAGAAGGCTGTAACAACTGACCCATCCTTTGAAACTGCTGAAACTGAATCTGAACCTGAACCCATACAAACTACTGAACACCTACCCATTACAACTACTGAACCTGAACCTTCCCACACAACCTTTGAAATTGCCCAACTTCTCTCAAGACTAAAAGGATCCCATCCAACACATGTCACTCCCTCAGTAACACATCAAATTGGGGAGATGCCTTCTCCACTTGACATGGATGTGGACCTTATTAGCCCAAACCAGGGAGATGAGGATGGACCAGAGTTTATAAGCCCAAACTTAGAAACTCTTGGTACTTTTGAGGCTGCTACTACTCATTTATCACCCAGTGGTGAACCTGAGGATAGTAGTAACATAATTAAGACCTCAAATTTGGCAACTACTGATGAAGGCCTAGTGCCTGAAGTAGGAAAACCTCAGTTCCAAGAAAAAGAGGTTCATGAGAAAACTAGTTTGGTGCTAGCTCATGATATAACTGATCCTGCCCTCTCTGAGGACACTATCAGGGATTCAGATGATTCCATTAGTTTGGATGATGAATCAAACATTCCACAAACTGAATTGACGGTTGATGTTGAAGATCCTGTATCTAAGGTCTCCAAGCTCAAGAAGCTGGTCACCAAGGATCAGGTTAAAGACCACTTAGCCCAAAAATCCCCAAAAGTGGCATCTTCAGAGAAATCTGAAGATCACCCAAAAACACCCACTTCACAAAAACAACCTACCCAATTCTCTGGGCTTTCAAGCATAGACTTGAACCAGCTATGCAGCCCAGATGGTCCCCTGTTCCAGACAATGAAACAAATCTTAACTGATCAACTCAAAACATTCACAACTGCTTGGGAGTTGAAGGCCAACAACCAATTTGGGTTGATAAATTCCAGACTTGCTGAACTGAACAAGAAGATGGATCAAACACAAGATCAGTTAGCAAGGTTGTCTGCTGCAACTTCTCACTCTCTAAGGCTTCCAGAAGTGGATGAAGCCAAAAAGGGGGAGAAGATTAAGGAACCAGAACCTGAAGTTACTATCAGAGAAAATCCTGAAGCTGAAAAGCCAATCCAAAGACCAGGAAAAGAAATATTTCAGGAGTTCTCATCATCTAAGGCACAAGAAGAAACTGCTGATCAGACTAATCAAACTACTGAAGACAATCCTTCAGTAGTTGTGAAGACAGACAAACCATCAGCAGTTTCACCTTCCAAACCAACATCAGAAGTTTCTAAGGCACCTGAAAGAGAACCTGCTTCCATTCCTATGCCAACTACAACTTCCACAACTGTTTTAAACCCTACTCCCATTGCCATGTCAAAAGAATTGTTGGAGAAGAGTTTGAATGAGGCTGCAAAGAAGGCTAAGGAAGACAAAGTATGGAATAGCCTGGAAACTAGAGATGATCTGAACTTTCAAGAAAAACTGATCAAGTATCAAGAAAAGCTTGATGAGCTTGAGGCTGAAGAAAGAGCACTTGAAGCTGTTGCAGAAGAAGACAAAAGGGCACAGCTGATCACATTCATAACCAAGAACTCCAAATCAAAACAAGTGGCTCTAAAAAGACTCTCTACTGAAGAACTAACAAGAAGAGCTCAAATGCTATCTGATAGGTTAGCAACAGAGAAAGAGAGGAAAGCGAAAAGAGCAGAGATTATAGATGAACTGGTGGCAAATGGCTATGGTTCAAAGGCCTCAGTCTCAAAGTGGAAAGAGCAAACCTTATATGAGACATACAAGAAGTACAAGGCCAGCAAAGCTGCAGAGCCAGAAAGATTTGAAACTCATGAAGTCCAACCAACTTCAATCATCAAGAGATCTTCTGGTGCATTGAGAAAGCCTGCCCCAAAAAGAAAAGCAGAGGGAGAACCCATTGTGAAGACTGATTTCAAGATGGTACTCTTGGAAGGAAATCAGTTAGTACATGGAGACTTTGATGTAGAAGAAAAACCCTTGCTTACACAATTCAGAGACAAAGCTACCTATGCTTATCAGCTACAACAATCCATTCAAGAGAAGTCACATACAAGAGTTGTAACAGAACATCACTTGCCCAACATGCCTATTCAAAGTGGTGTTGACCTTCAAGGTAGTCAAGAATCTCACCTGAGAGTCACTGAAGTCGAAGACATTCCACAATCATCCTCAGGATTACCCCAGAAAACAGGCTTGGTTTCCTATGCCTCTGACTTTGACAGGTCAAAGGTAAACATAATCAAATGGTCATTTACTAATTCCAACTCAGTACTAGTGACCAGGAGAGATCGTTCAAGTAAGGTCTACAAGAACTCAAAGGAGTTGAGTGTTCTATCTTCCAAAGACCTTCTTACAATACAACATCTTACACTTGAATTGGGATCTCTCACTGAGCAACAAAGATGTACTCTTACTACCCGGATGACAGCAGAAATCTGGAGGATACTAGAAGAGAGAAAGGATCAACAATAAAGATTGGATAAGGTTTTGGCTTCATTAATCCAGGGGGAGATTGTTGGGACAAAGAGGATTGAAGAAACCACCTTTTGATAACCTTAGTCCAAATCATATTCTGCCTAAGTATAGAAAGAACTGCTGAAGAAGAAACAAGAAGTACTGAAGAACAAATTCACAAAGTACTGAAGAGTAACTCATCAGAAGTTCTGAAGTCTAACCAGACACTACACTGAAGAACTACTGAAGACAAACTACTCATCAGCAGTTTGTCACTCATCAGCACTTTGTCATCAGAAGCTTCTAACCGACTGAAGACTTCAGTAGTTTTATTATTATATTGTTTTGTTAAAGTCTTGATTTCAAGTTTCGATGTACAGACTGTTGTAACCTTATCTTGAGCCGAATATCTTTGTTAAATATCTTAGATAACTTCAGACAACAGTTTAGTATGTTGGTCTATAAATAGATGAGTTTGTTCATCTATTTTAGATATGTGATATTTTGTAATTTCCTTTGAAATCAATTGAAATCCTTCGAAGCTTTTAACTTATAATCCATTTCACATCTGAGAAACATAAATTGCTTTACTGCTTTATACTTGAACTGTATTTATTGTTTCTCATTTACTACTCAGTCAAGGGGGAGTAATAACTCCTCTTAAAAGTGATCTTTTAATCTTTGAACACTTATTATTCCGCTGCTCATTAACTCTTATATAAATCTGTAACACATAAGTGTTCTTAAAAGAGGCCACTGATCCAACATTTGGTAAGCAACTTTTTCCAAACATGGACTTTAGTTAGTGGGTGTGGTGGTGATAGTATTGTGTGGCATAGATTACTAGTGGGTGTGGTGGTGATAGTATTTTGTGGTAGAGTTTTTTGTAGCAAATTTATTATCCGAATATATATTTTTGGTAGCTGTTTTTGTGTCTTATATATTTTACGTACAACATAATAAAAAAATATAGAATTCTAACGTATGTAACACACCCTTGCATAAAATATAGAAATCTAACATGATCAACCGTAAATATAGAAATCTAAGATGTGTTTTACTTAACAGGTGAAAATGAAGACAGGGAGCCGTACTATGTTATTGCTGTAAGCGAAAGATTTTGACTAAAACAGGATTAATTGATCATACAAGTTACAAAACCAGGTGAGGAAACCCTAGCTTTGAACAAACAGATAAGAACTCAAATCAAAACACAATCAATATCATTTTCAAAGCTTTTCATAGATTAACTTGTTCATAAACTTGATTACAATGACACTTTGGTTAATCTAGATCAATTATAGACACTCTCAAACAAACCTGGAACCTAACTCAAACACACACACAACTGAAACCTCTCTCTACATTGCAAAAACACAACATCTATATATACTAGCTGCACATTCGCCCCTTTACTATGGTCGAATGTGGAATTCTTCCACATTCGCCCACATGAAGGTACGAATGTGTTTCTTCAGTCAAGTCCCATTTCACCTTCGCCCTTAATCTTCTACCTTCGCCCCTTTTATCTTACATTCGCCCACTACCATTTCACATTCACCCCATTAGCATCTCTAACATATGTTAACATCCAATCACTAGTCGCAAAACGTGCATCTACAAACTCCCCCTCGACTATTGATTGGATCGTCTTCTGTCTTCGTCCATGGCTTTGTTTAACTACTTAATTCTGAGCTGTTTCTTCTGCTCTTTGGTCATTTCAGGCTCCAACTTTCTCTTCACCGGTTTTGACACATTCGCCATCTTCACCATTTTGCCAAGTTTATTATCCAAATTACTCCCAGCATTTATATCATATGCAAAGCAAACACCAACCATTTGAGTATATTTCTTTGCTTGATCAGCGTCATTCGGCTCATGATGAATCGGATTATAGAAGAGCATGATGATATCTTCGAAAGTACAGTTTATTAGCCACATCGGATCAAATACATGAACATGCTTGTATTTGTCCTTCCCGTCTCTTAACACTATCACCGCTTCAGCCTTCCTCCAATCATAATACCAGAAAATAAAGTCAGCACTGAAATGTTGTGGCATGGGCATCAAAGGTATTTTTCTCATCACTTCAGGTGCTTTGTATATAAAAGTAACCCTTTTCAGCTTGGTTTTGGAATCAATATCCCTATGAAGTTTCCTCCTGGGATATTGTGGCTTGAATCTATTCCATCTCGTTCTACTCTCCCAAACCAATTTGTCTGCACACCAACCGACATGAGTATTATTAACTGAAGCTCCAGACATAGGGAATCTGCATAAATCTCTGACCGCCCAGTACGGTAGAGTTAGCAAATCAATGAATCTATAAAAGTACAAGATCCCTGATTCCCATTTGGCAGCTAGACACTTCAGCCTGCCCAAATATGTCCACCCGAGAGCTCTGCCTTTAAACTTAGCATTATGGAATCTATAGAAATTTCCTTGAGCTTCAGGCTTCGGTCGGTTTTCATCCATTTCTCTCAATTTCTTCAAGTAACTCTTCAATTCATCAGATTGATTTGAAGATTCTTGCTTATCAGCTCCAAACACTTTCTCTACAAACTCTGCACTTCTTTGCTTTGCCTTTTTCTTTGCCGAAGTGTTTGGAATTTCAGTAAAATCAGGAAATATCACATCTTCATCAGTCTGTCTGAAGTATTGTGGATATTCCTCATGAGTTATGTCTTCAATTTCCACTTCATCAAACTCAGGAGTATTCTTATCATCTGAGTGATTTCCAATATCCTTTTCAAGAATATCTGGAATCGACTCATCTACTATAAACTCCTCAAACGTTTTCCCTACTCTCTGTGCAAGTCCATCAAGAATTTCTTTTGCCACAGAAGCAGGTACTTCACCTTCTTCTAAATCAGGATCGTTGTATTCCAGTTCGTATCTCATATCATCTGTCTGGAATATTTCAGCAAAGCGTCCTGTAAACTCAATCGTCCATTCTCTTCTTTCCAACATATCTTTGTACACTTTCTTAGCATCATCTGTCAAAGATCTCACCTTTTCATTCCAAAAGATACTCTCATCTGAATCAGTATTCTCTCCTTTCTTCTTCTTAGAGCTTGATTCTCCAGTATCTTTCTTTTTAGGTTTTCTCTTTTCAAATGTGAACTTGGACGTATCATTTCCTCCATCATTATCATCACTCTCATCACTACCATCATCCTCTTTCTGACTTCCAGATCCCTCTGCATCATCATCATCATCATCCTTCTTACTATCCTCATCATCACTCTTCTCTGACTCTTCATCATCCTCATCATCATCCTTTTCTTTATCCGATTCAGACGGTTCAAAGTCAACTTGCTCTTCTTCTTTCTCTTTATCTTCTTCACCCTCTTTCAACTTGGGTGCAACATTATACAAATCGTCAATCAAATCACTAAGGCGTTTGTTCTCAGCCTTTAGTTCTTTGTTGTCTTCTTTGATTGCTTTCAACCTGTTCTTGTTTCTTAAACACTTACCCTCAAGCTTCTTGTTCTTCGCTTCAAGCTTCTTCACTTTCTCGTCAATCTCATCTTGATTCGACTTAGAAGCAACTACAATCTGAAGCATTTTCTCTTCGTTTTGCTTGAACTTGGCAATTTCAGCTTGTTGAGCCACTATCATCTTCATCATCTCATCCATTTTCTTGTTCACCTGCTTCATCACATCATCAGCAACAGTGACTCTCTTGGATTTTGATGGCTCAACTTCCATAGCTTTTTCTTTTTGAGGCTTCCTAAACATATTAAGCACATTATCCAGTGCAATGTTAAATTGGTCAACTGGTAGTTTCTCAGCCTCCTGTGTCTTTTTCTGCTTTTTAGACACTGGTGAAGATAGCTTTGATGATGTACCAGCATCGGGTACTCTTTTTCCCTTCAGAAGTTGGGCAATCTCTTTTTCCCTCAACTGTTTGGTACTTGTCTTCTTTGCCATGGTTTTGTGCTTAGGCTTTGGCAAGTTTACTACCACAGTCTCTCCAGCATTCAACTCATCCATGTCAACGCCCAAACTTTCATCTTCCACATTCACAGCCTTCTTACTTTTCTCAGCTTCTTCAATCGACTTGTTAAGTGATTCAGACTCACCAACCATAGTGGCCTTACGTTTGGTCGCCCTGACATTCTCAGCATCCGAATCCCATTGTTCTTCTTCCTCAGTCTCCTCTGAGTCAACAGATTCTTCATCCACCAAACCTGTACCCTTCTTAGCAGTTGATTTCTTCCTCACCACCTGTTGCTTCGAACTACCTTGGTCAGTTTTTCCCTTACCCTTCCCTTTGGCTCCGGGATTAACTACCTGTCTCTTTCTCTTTGTACTAGCATCTGCATATACTAATGGATCATCGTTATCAGAATCGCTCTCAGGATGCCTAGCCTTGTTCTTTCCAGGATCAGTGTAATCCTGTTTGGCTAAAGCTCCAAACAATCTTCTGTATGGTGGCCTCTCGTTGTCTGGCACACCTTTATAACCCTTCATTCTCACCAAAGTTCGAATATTCATATGATCTTGACCAAGTATCTGTGTAGGATCCTTTTTCAAGTCAGGATACTTGTGGTCAAATATCATCATCAGGAATCTAGGATATAACATGAACTTCTTATTCTTCAATCCCTTTAACATTTCCAGCATGTGATCTAGAATCATCCCAGACACGTTAAATGGTTTGTTGAGAGTCAACGCAACCATTAACGAGCTTAGACTTCTCCTCATCACGTCATAACCTCCACTCACACATCCAAACACATGAATTATAACGTGTGCAAAGTATTTAAACTGCACGCTCAACTTCCCTTTGTGCATCGAACCATCAGTAATTGCTCCCTTATACTTCATCCTAAGGAAACATGCCTTCTGTTCAGTCCATGATAGTTCTCTAGGATCCTCGCTCACTTCAAACTTTATCTGGAGCGCTTCTCTGATATCAGACTCTGTTATGAACATCTCCATGTCTTGTATCTTGCTTTTAATGATAGTCTGATTATCCCAGAAATCATACTTTGCGTTCTTGTAAAAGTCCTCAACTATATCCTTGTAGATAATAGTCGGAGTAGCTAACGCATACACAACCCTGCTCCTTTTCAAGAACTTGATGATATCAGCAAACTCAACATTCTTTTCAACATCACCCAAATACGCACAGCAGTTATGGGTTTTCTCGAACGGCCAGCTGCTTGCACTAGACGATTCACCTTCCTGAACGTTCTTTGAAACTGGGTCTGTGACAATAGTCTCTACTGGAATCTCAACATTCTCAGTTTGATCAGCCATCTGTACATCAAAATCAGAAACACACGTCAAAACACAAAATCGTCAAAAATTCAAAATTTTAAAAATTTTAAGTTCCACATTCGCCCGTTGTGATCAGGTCGAATGTAGATTTTATGGTTCGAATGTGAAACGTTTTGGTCGAATGTGAAAAGATTTTGATTTAAAATTACATTCGCCCGTTTTCAAGTTACATTCGTCCACAAACCTTCACCTTCGCCCGTTTTGTGAACCGAAGGTGAAAACTTAAACCCTAAAAATTTAAAAAATCTTCAATCTTGGTTTTAACATGTAATTTTGATTAGAATGTATGATAAAACAGCCGATTATCCTTCGTCCATCATCAATTGTCCCAAATATTCAATTTATATCAGTTTTAAAGAAGAATTAGGTTAAAATGGTTTCATTCGATCAATCTACCATTCAAACAATGTTATTAACCTAATTCTATTAATCTTCTCCCCCTAAAACTGATATAGAATGAAGTGTAAACAAAATCAAACATCAACAAACACCCTAAGATCCTTAATTCTAAAACCCTAGGTCCGGAATCAAAAACGACGATTGTGGCCTGTTCATAGCTCCATTACCTGTGTTTTTGATATGGAAATGATTAGTAAATGATAGGGAATCAAATGCACAAGAACAAGAAATCAAAGCAACAAGGTGACAGATCGAAAGAAAAATTTTAGAAAAATATGACTGAGGTTCGAACCTGTAATTGGTATATATAGTAAGGCCACCTTCGCCCGTTATAGTGGTCGAATGTGGGTTCATCCCACCTTCGTCCCAAATGAATGACCCGAAGGTGAAATATACACCCGAAGGTGAATTTTGTGATAAAATGTCCCACATTCGTCCAATATTAACCAGCCGAAGGTAAGGATTTTTCCACATTCGACCCATTTAAGGGGCGAATGTGAAATGGAAAAATCTGAAAATTTTGCCAAATCACGAATTCGAATCCCGTTCAACATTGTTCAATCTGTTAAACTTCCAAAACTCATATTTTCACATTTTGAATGATACAAAGCGCATATGGTGTTATCAAATCTCAGAAATTGACCATCAAGCATTCCCGGTTATCAAAAATAAAGCAGAAATGCAAAAATTTTTGGGTTTTTCTGAAATTTTATCAAAACACACCTAAAATCTTTTTGGATTTTGTATCTTTTTGACAATAAAAATAAAATGCATTTAAAGTAAATGAAAGCAGTAAACATTTTGTGAAATCCGGTAAGAGGATCATATCAGTTTTCTGAGAAATCTGATCACAGCGTTGATCTGATTATTTAATATTATCATTAGAAACAGTATGTGACACGGCAATTGCTGATATTGTGGTCCACGTAAGCTCACATGCACACAATTACGCAATGCTATAAAATGATACGAGTTAGGTGTATTAGACTAACACAATGTGGTGCCCACACACACGACATACTCCCGTATCAAGTAATTGCACAAAGCTTCGTCGTAACGCGTGATTATGCCAGAGTTATCCGTAAAAGTTACAAAGTATATAGCACAGAGGTGTACAGGTCAGCAAACGAATGCAGCAGAGTAACATGTGCGTATACACTAGGTTGAGGCTGATATTAACCACTGATTTGCATCAGAAAGTTAATACGATGTAATAATGATCTTTGATCAATTCAAACATAAAGTTCCTCAATTCGGTAACTTCCGGTTTTGGCAAGTAAGCTCTTTTAGCAAATATTCTGATGAAACTAGGTCCGTAAATCAATACGACAAAAGTTTAATCAGAATATCCCGGATAACCATAACATAACGACCCGAAACCTCAGATTTTGGCAATCCTATCAAACGAAATTACGGTACTAAGACCATATGCCCATGAGGTGTTCAGCCACGAACGCGTAGTTCGTTATGTTTGTATCACTAATGCACGCAATATTTAGTCTACGAAGCCTATCAACATATCACACGTAGTCAACATACGCCTCATTATACTATACAATTCTTTAGCCTGTGTCAGATCCCCACTGATGTACTATCATTTCCTCTTTTTATCCAGGAAATCATTTTTGGTTTTCTAATTTTTAGGTCTTTTTGAATTTTTTAATGTTTTTGGTTTTTCTGATAAAATGGCTCCCCCTAAAATAAAGAACATATTTTTGGGTTTTTAATTTTTCTGAAAAACAATAAAAACAAAAATTTGAAAGAAACAATCCACTCGAATGGAGGATTACAATAGTAAAGAGAAATTCCCAATTAGCAAAGAGAAATTCCCAATTAGCAAAATATGAAAAACTAAAACTAAAAAGCGATAAACCGAGGTGCCGATTAGTCCTGTTTTTCCTTTAGATCTGTCAAAAGCTTTTGTAAACAAATCTGCACGTTGGTAGTCAGTATGGATTTTGACCATATCTATCAATTCTTTAGCGTAACAATCACGGATAAAATGATATTTGATCCGGATATGTTTCGCTTTAGAATGATTTTCAGTATTTTTAGTTAATGCAATTGCGGCTTCGTTGTCACAGTGTATAGGGGTTTTAAGAAACTGCAAACCGTAATCCACCATCTGCTGTTGGATCCAGAGCACTTGCGAACAGCAACTCGAGGCTGCAATGTACTCGGCTTCACAGGTAGACAGCGCCACGGAGGTCTGCTTCTTGCATTGCCAGGTGATTAACCTGCTCCCTAAAAACTGGCAACCAGCTGTGGTAGATTTACTGTCTTTGTCACAGCCGCCCCAATCTGCATCACTAAAAGCAATAAAATCAAAATCATCATCATTAGGGTACCACAGTCCTTTTGAGGGACAACCCTTCAGATATCTAAGGATACTCTTGACCGCCGCTAGATGACTTTGTTTCGGCTTCGATTGATAGCGAGCACAGAGACACGTTGCGTACATAATATCTGGTCGAGACGCCGTCAAATACATCAGAGATCCGATGATTGCTCTGTATGTAAATGGGTCCGTCAGCTCCCCCTTAGCGTCCACTCCAATCCCGTGATTGGGTTGAATCGGGGTATCCATCAGCTTGGAATCCTCCATCTGGAATCGGCTCAAGATATCGGATACATATTTCGTCTGGTGAATGAAGATCCCGTCGGGTCTTTGGTCCACCTGCAAGCCTAGGAAAAACTGCATCTCCCCCATTGCGCTCATTTCGAACTTTTCCTGCATGACAGTTTCGAACTCCCTGCATAAAAGCTCGTTAGTTGAACCAAATATTATATCATCAACGTAAATCTGTACTAGAAGCAAATCATCCCCAGTCTTCTTCGTGAAGAGGGTGCAGTCGACGAGTCCGCGCTTAAATCCTTTGGAAATGAGGTATGTACTTAGCTCCTCGTACCACTGTCTCGGAGCCTGGTGCAAACCATATAGATCTTTGTTCAGCACGTAGACCTTATCCCGGTGGATTGGGTCCTCAAAGCCTGGTGGCTGCCCGACATAAACCTCTTCCTTGACTTTCCCGTACAGAAATGCGCTCTTAACGTCCATTTGATACACTTTGAATTTCTTGTATGAAGCAAACGCAAGGAACATCCGAATAGCTTCAATTCGTGCTACCGGTGCATAGATTTCGTTATAATCAATCCCTTCGATTTGATGGAAACCCTGCACGACCAATCTGGCTTTGTTTCGAACAATAACCCCACGATCATCCTTCTTGCACTTAAACACCCATTTAGTGCCTATTTTCTTCCTTCCAGGTGGCAAATCCATGAGCGTCCAAACTCCCAATTTCTGGAATTGTAATAACTCCTCCTGCATAGCTTCAACCCAGGCATCTTCCTTCAAAGCGTCCTTGTATGTCCTTGGCTCTACCTGCGACACATAACACGCAAACGACCAATCATTTTGACTACCAGATTGTTGAATTTTGGCATATAATGCTAAAGCACCAAAACTCTCCGGCGAGTTAACACTTCTCAGCTGCCCTCTGGTCATAACACTGCTTCCAGGATCACCGATACCTTGCTCCAGCGGGTGAATACGATGAATCCGAGATTCCGGATAATCAGGTACAGTAACTCCCGTCTGAACAGTCAAGTTCTCTACAGCATCCAGATCATGACCCGTGTTAGATGATGAAGAAACATCTGGAGTTGGAGTTGGGTTCACTGGCGGTGCCTCTGGTTCTTCTGCATGTTCAAGAATGACTTCTTCAAATTGTTCATCTTCAGATTCTGAAGAGTCTAATGAAGTTGAAGCCTCTTGAAACACTTCTTCTTCTTGTATAGGAGCATTGGTATCATTAGAAGCTGGTAGGGAGTTTACGGTGATCGGACGCACCAACGGTGAAGTAGTTGCATTTTCACACTCGTAAAGTAATCTGATAACAGCTTCTTCAACCAAGCTATCTAGATTGAATGATTCAAAGAAATCTTTGTAATCAAACATCCAATCAGGACCCGTGCCTTGCAAATTTTGAGTATATCGTTGAACTTCCACGTTAGCCCAATCCTCCACTCGACGAGTTTGTTTGTTGTATACCCGTTTGAGCGGGGTTGCATATCCAACAAAGTATCCCTCCTCAGCTTTAGGACTAAACTTCTCGCTTGGATTCAACATCGTGCATGGCGCCCCAAAAGGTTCTAGATACTCTAAATTCGTCTTTCGTCGGTGTAACAGTTCATAAGATGTTTTACCAAACTTCTTCACTGTTAGAACCCGATTTAATGTATAATTTGCTGCATAAATCGCCTCGTTCCAGAACATTACCGGAAGATTTGAATCAGCGAGCATTATTCTAGCTGCTTCAATTAGAGTCCTATTCTTTCGTTCAGCAACACCGTTCTGTTGAAGGGTGTACGGAGCCGAATATTCATGATGTATCCCTTTGCTTTCACAAAGTTCATCCATCTTGGCGTTTTTGAACTCCGTCCCATTGTCACTCCGAATTCTGTTTATCTTTACATTGTAGAGATTCTCCAAACGAGTGAACAGAACTTTCAGGTTATCAAAGGTGTCACTTTTGTTTTGCAAACACATCACCCATGAAAATCTTGAATAGTCGTCAGTAACAACTAAACAATAAAGCTCTCCAAGATGACTTTTGCGCTTGACCGGTCCGAATAGATCCATGTGCAATCGCTCAAGTGGCATCTCAACAGAGTTGACTTTCTTTACTTTGTGGGACTATTTGTGTTGCTTCCCCTTCTTACAACTTACACACTTGTCATTCAGATGGAAATGTTTCACGTTTACTCCATCGACAAGTCCATTTCTCACAAGTTGGTTCATTTTTCTCAGATGAATGTGCCCCATTCTTCGGTGCCACATTATCGATTCTTTCTCGGTCGCCTTGGATAGAAAACATGTAATTTGCCCCTGTGATGTCATCGCCTTGGACATATCAAGAATATAGAGATTGTTGACGCGAGGTGCCTTCAACATTATCCACTCCTTAGGAATTTTGAAGCCCGGTTTGAGAATATAGCAGGATTTGTCATCAAAATGCACAGTAACTTGTTTATCACAAATTTGACTGACACTCAACAGATTATAATCAATCTGCTTCACATAAGATATTCTCTCGAAGCTCACTATCCCATTACTCACGCTTCCCTCCATCGTAATATATCCACCTTTATTTCCAGCGAATGCGACATACCCTCCATTGATGTTCTTCACGTCGAACAACAAAGCAAGATCCCCTGTCATGTGGCCTGAAGCTCCACTATCAACAATCCAAGGACTGCTAATAGGGCCAGCTGAAGCTCCCTGCACACAAAAAGTAAATCATTTAGTTCTTTCGGGGGACCCAAGCCTGAGTCTTGGGTCTTGGAATATCATTTTTCACAGAAACATTTTCAGAAACATTTTCACTAACTTTTTGATCAATCTTTTTCTGATTGTTCAAAACAGTTTCCTTTTTCTCATTGACCTTTGAAGTAGAGGCTCCTGGAGTACCATTGGGTGTCCAAGATTGTTCAGTTCATTTCAAGATACGAATCTGAGACTTTGAGTTCTCAGTTGGTTTCCGAACATTGTTTGCAAATAAAACTTTCTTGGTTACCTTATCTGATTTAACAGACTTAGGTCCAACATTTGATTTGACAATTGGTTTTAGTGGAACCTTTTGCCTATCATTTGTTGTGTTCACCACTGGCTTTCTCCATGATTGTTCCATAGCAATCCGATTTCTGCGATCATATTGAATTGGACGATTGTTCCTCATTTGATGAAAATTGTTTTGATTATAAAACTGTTGTGGTTGTTGAGGAACAACTCGTCTATGTGGTGGAACATAATGATCAATCGGTTTCCTCATGGAATTCCTCACTTCAACTTCGTGCCTTTTATGCCTTACATATGGACACTGAGCAAGTAAATGCCCTCGTTCTCCACATTTAAAGCATGCACGGTACTCTTCAAAGACATTTGGAGCATTTGGTTGAGCAAATGATCTAACAGGATATTGATCATTATACTGATGATTCCTCAAACTCTCAGGGAGCGGCCCTTTTGAGTTAGCAGGCTCATGAAAACCATTAGCTCTGTTTTTGGGTCGAATGAACTTTGTGACATGGACCTTTGGTTCTTGAGGAACATCCAAATATAATTTCTTTAAAATTGCTGGTGGAATCTCATTTGTTCTCTCATGTTTTGGGAACCAAATGGTGCTTTCTTGCCAAATTTTGTCGATTTTAGCATAGTTAGCATTTTTGATTGGAAATTCCTCGTCAGAGATGATCTTATCGGATCCTTCCATCCGATAAAACACCTTGACAGGTTTGTCACACAATTCATTCTTATCATTCTTTTCAAGATCTTTCTTAACCACATTCTTCTCAAGATCTTTCTTAACAACATTCTTTTCAGACTTTTTATCACGATGAACATTTGCCATCGGATGCACATGTTGAGATGATGAAACTGGTTCATTAGTAATGATGTGATTTTCATTTGGAATTTCACATGCATTAACATTTTGAACATTACCAGTATCATCACACTCTGAGTCTGAATCCACACTCTCAGCAGTAACACCCTCATCATTCAAACCTAAAATCGGTCTCACATCGGAATGTGGATCACCAATACTCGAGGTATTAGATTCATTTTCCGATGATGAGTCTGATTTTACCGAGCTCTCCGGTGTCACTTGATGACAATTATTATTTTCAAAAAGCACCGGAGATGGCACAGACTTGTAATTAGTGGTTTGATCATCAATGATGTGGTCTACCACATAAGCAATGTGCTTATAACTTTCTAACTTTTTGTATACTTTCTCAGCAAAGCATTTGATGGTGGCCATTTCCAACTTGGTATTTTCAATTTCATTTATGTAGTTATTAATTGCCAATTGTTTTAAGATAAAGTATTTTTCAAGTCGGAAATGTCCTTCTTATAACCATCTAATACTTTGTTAAAAGCATTCAACTCTTTGCGAGTAGATTGACTGTTCATGATAGCACTATCACGTTGAACACGGAGTTGTTTGTTCTCCTCAGTCAATCTATCACATGTACCACAATATTTATCACTTTTAATATCAGTGCTACATTATGAGAAGAGCAACAGAATTTATTGAGAAGACAGGTAGAACAGATTTGGGAAGTTCTCCTAACACAACCTATGGGTTCAACAAGGAGAAGGTTACTTGTTTTAATTGTGGAGGTAAAGGTCATTTTAAAAGAGAATGCACCCAGCCACCAAAACAAGGTAATAGGAACCCATTCAATGCAAGCTACCAGAACCGTCAACAACAAAACCAAAACCAAGTTTCTTACCAAAACAACAACAACTACCAAAACCGTCAAAACAACTCTAACAACAACCAGAATAGACAACCAAACACACCAAACCAGACTCAAAACCAAGCATCTAATAATACTAACCGAACAGTCATACCAATCACTACACCAAATGATACACAACAGAATACCAATCAGAATCAAGCATTGGTGACTCAACAAGATGAGAGGTTTGATTGGTCGGCAATGCAAATAGGTGTTGAGGAAATTACTACTGGTGGCAATGTGGCATGTGTTGCTTGCAAGGTTGATATTGAGGAGTCGATGACTGTTGATAAGAAGGTAGAAACTGAAGATGAAGTTGATGTGTCTGAGGCTGAAATGGATGTGGAGACTAAACCTGTTGAAGTTAAGGCTGAGGAAGCTAACTCTGGAGTGGTAATTGACACTGTTTCTGATGTTCCTTAGGAGTGTGAATCGGTTTACTCAGATTCAGACAGTGAATCGGATACAGAAGCAAGTGTAACATCTCTGGATGATGACATTGATCAGTTGCTAGCAGAAGCGGATTTTCTGAAGACAAGGAAGTCGTGCATTGCAGATGATGCTTTTACCAAGATTGACTATTCCAAGTTTTTCGCTGGAAAGGAAGCTCATTTCGCATTGATGGCCATGACTGATCCGCTAAAACCTGGCTTTGATACCACTTTGTAAGCGAAAGATTTTGACTAAAATAGGATTAATTGATCATACAAGTTACAAAACCAGGTGCGGAAACCCTAGCTTTGAACAAACAGATAAGAACTCAAATCAAAACACAATCAATATCATTTTCAAAGCTTTTCATAGATTAACTTGTTCATAAACTTGATTACAATGACACTTTGGTTAATCTAGATCAATTACAGACACTTTCAAACAAACCTGGAACCTAACTCAAACACACACACAACTGAAACCTCTCTCTACATTGCAAAAACACAACATCTATATATACTAGCTGCACATTCGCCCCTTTACTATGGTCGAATGTGGAATTCTTCCACATTCGCCCACATGAAGGTACGAATGTGTTTCTTCAGTCAAGTCTCATTTCACCTTCGCCCTTAATCTTCTACCTTCGCCCCTTTTATCTTACATTCGCCCCCTACCATTTCACATTCACCCCATTAGCATCTCTAACATATGTTAACATCCAATCACTAGTCGCAAAACGTGCATCTACAATTGCAACCCCGAACGGCACCCAATTCGGATCCCCAATGTGAGTCCCCGGTATTTGCCTGCTGTTGGTCAGACTTTCACGACGTTTGAGGCTGCAATGTCTATGTATAAAGAATATGCACATCAGGCCGGTTTTTCAGCTAAGTAGGGACAAACAAAGGTTTGGATGGGGGAACCGACACATAAGTACATCCGTTGTTGCAAATACGGTAAACCTCGGGTTAACAAAACCTTTGACACTTTAGATGAATCTTCTGTTAAAACCCGTAAAACTTCGTTCAGCCTTTCGAACTGCCAAGCCCATGTGTTAGTGTCAATCACTTGTGGGGGTTCGTTGTTTAAATTCATTTGTTTCAATGATGTTCTTAACCATCAGCTCTGGGATAAAAATAACATTGACCATAGTAAGATTTCTCAGAAACTTTCTTTCTCAACCAAACAGTTCATTCGTATGAAAGTTGGAATTCATGTGACATTTAAATAGTAGATGTTATCGTGTACTTCGTTTAATGTTTATGTTTTTGCTTTTGTTCTGATGATTTTGTGAAGAACTATCAATGTCTAGGATTTGGTTGCTATAAGGGTTTTTTTATGTAATTTTTGTTACATTCAGATATTGTAATTTATTCGTTTGTAAAACTTACATTTTGTGTTTATTTTTGTTAAATTTAATATTTAACTGAAAATTAGTGATTTATGCTAATATTATTATTGGTCCAAATTAAAATTGAAGTATAATAAAACTGATTAAAAAGTCTACTGTTCAAACCAACAGATAATTGATGTTTCATAAACAAATATTTAAAATGTAAATTTGTTCTTGTTGTTAGTAGCAGTTGTTTAATACAACAAGTATTTGAAAAAAAAAACGTTGAGTTAAAAACTGTTTGAATAAACAACTGAATATGTTGTAAATAGTTTTAGAGGGCTGTGCCGACTGTTTGTAATTATTCACGTTAACAATATTATTTTATTATTTTTATTATTTTATTATAGTAAATTCTTCAATCTATATATAGGCCAGTAAGTGGTCATTTCTGTTTGCAACTTTATATTCATTGAAGCATTAGAAAAACAAATATATCTTCCTTATCGGCATGATAATCTTATTTCCTTTAAATTTTCTACCACCAATCATCTCGAAAATTCTTACAATAAAAGAAAAATATATTACCAATAAATGGTTGCCTTTGAAGTTGGAGTTTGTTTTCTCTGAAGATTCTTACAATCAAAGAAAAATGTTATTTTTATCCATGTGCACCTCTATGCTCTTAATAAATAGACATGGGTGTATGTGAAATAATGTGTTTTCCACCCTTCAAAGGTTAGGAGGCATATTATTTATTAGGTTTTGTTTTTTCCTTTTAAGATTGTTATTTTGTATCTTTTTCCTATATTTTCTATTTTTTTATTAGAAGACTTCTATCTTTTGTATTTGTAAAATGTTTTGTTTTGTGGTGTTTTACCCATATGTATGTGTTGTCGTATATTTCTTTTCCTTGTTTTTTGTTTCTTCTTTGTTCGAATGATGCTCACAAAAAATATCATTATGTAGGTTTTGGTTGCTACAAGATTTTTTTATGTTTCCTTGTATTTCAATGTAGTTTGATAAGTCACATATTGTAATTCTGTTGTATAGCTGACAGTGTAATTTACTTCTCAACAGAGGTTTGATTTGTTTGTAAATTGTTTTTTTGAACGGCAAATTTTATCACACCTTAATTCCACCTTACCTTGCATTTGCAAGGATTTGAACCCACTACCTTACATTTGTAAGAGGGGGCACCATACCACTAGACCAAGAGGTCATAGGTTGTTTGTAAATTTATGTTCAGGCCGTTCTTATAGTTTCAGTTATTAACTGCTGTTTTTTTATGAATCAGATGTTACGAGGCAGACGTTAATAAACACTTTTTAATTACAGCACAGAATTAGCTTCCTTGCGTTGAATTTAGTAAACAGAACTTAAAGTAATTGTCTTTAAGAAATAGAGAGATAGTAATAAACAGTTGTTTACATTTAAAACACACATAATAAAAACTATATCTATTATATAAACTAATAAATTAAATGTCAAAAACGCTTTGTTACTTTTTTCAACAAAATGATAGTATGATCTGTTTGCCATTTTTGTAGATGAATTTAATATATGTACTGTGTGGAATTTATAGATAGATTTCAAGTTTGATATCAACATATTTATAGAAATAATTTTGAAATATAATTAATTTCACGCGATATTCGGTACAACTTATACTTTATTATTTCGTCTATTCGTTTTCTAAAGAATTCGTTTATTTATGTTTCAGAAGTTCTATAAACTCTTTAAATACTATAAACGTATAGAAATTAAGTAATCATTATAACAAAACTTTTTGATTAACACGTTAACTCAAGTATAATAACTATACAAAGGTATGATCTATCATTTCACGGGATTTAAATGTATAATAAAATAGTAAATAAATGACGATTTTCAATATAAACCTTTTTAACATTTTTTTTATAACGATTTAAACTTTTTTTAGCATTTATATAGTCAGTATTCATCAATAAAATCATTGGCAGTCGCAATTATTAAGCAACAACATGTCACAACCTCAAAGTTCCACCTGCGGAGTTCTACCGCGAGGCGTGCGACACACCAGGATCCAAGTCAACGGTCACAATAAACGACGTCTAAATGTAAAAACACACGTGGATGAAAACCATGCATAAGATTTAAAATCAACTTTCGAAAGTGCGGAAGCATTTAAGTTTACAAAAGTCAAATGTAACAAAATCATAAGTTTTAAAAGTCAACATCCCAAAACATGCATAAATGATCCTAGACGCGAGTACGACTCCAGTGCGACTCCATGCGCCTAGATGACAGCTGCTACCTTAGCGACCTGAGAAAACATGCTAAAAACGTCAGTATAAAATACTGGTGAGTTCACAGGTTTTTAAGGAAAATGTTTCACGAGCTTTTGAAAGAACCATCATGTTACTACTGACTGAAGAAAATACTTGTTTGATGTTTAGACTCTGAAACGAACCAATCAACGAACTATCGTCTAACACGACCAACGAACTGCCCAATCATGCCCAACGAACTACCACTCCGTGGTCAACGAACTGTGCATTCACAATTAACGAACTACCGCCACAACGGGCAACGAACTATCACAACATGAGCCACATACACATAGAACATAAAGGAAACGTGTAACCAACCCAGCATAACATGATCTTTTACAAAATGAAGTACTAAGCATGTTTCTCCCCCGAAAACGAAAACAGTAAAATGTGGGGCCGTGAAACTCACCTTAGGTTGCGTTCTTCAGTAAAGGATAATCCAATACGTGTGTGATAGCCCCAACTAGTGGCGACCTATCAATAAGTTTACATAAGTGTTATGACTACTAACCCGAAGGCTAACTAGTCCCCGATTGTCCAGGCCATGACTAAGTACATTTTGAAAACACGTTTGACTGTTACTTTGACCACACATACAAGACCCGACATCCCATTGGTGACCCGACGACTCACGTGTTAGCTAAGAATGAGAAATCATGCAATCACAAGCAAACATGCACCTAATACGCATAACAGTTCACCAAAGTCAACATATAGTTCATACTTTGCATATACGAGTCCACACGCGGGTTACCAGGTTATTAGACATGTCACGGGGTTCCTATCATGTTCCTAGGTGTCTTTTCATGTTCGGGATGTCAAACTATGCTTAAATCAGCTAATCACGTGATTAGACATTAAACATGCAATTAGGAAAGTCAACTAGCAATTAGGATGGTCAACCAGGCAATTAGGATGGTCAACTAGCAATTAGGATGGTCAAACACGCGGATAGGAACCAAGCATGCAATTAGGAAAGTCAACTGGCAATTAGGATGGTCAAACACATGGATAGGAATCAAGCATGCCATTAGGAATGTCAACACGTGGATAGGATGGTCAACCATGCGATTAGGGCTCCTAATCGCATGCTAGAGCACGTGGATAGGGCTAATCACCCCCTACATCAGGCGATTAGGATTCCTAATCGCCCCCTGCAGGGCTGTGCCACTTTTTCGCGCGTTTAACCCTCCAGATCAGATCCGAAACAAGTGGAAACACCCAATATCAAACCCAAATCAATTACCAAGCTATTCCAAGAAAAAACCCCCAATTTAACATCTCTCTAACAGTCCCGAATGCAAGCGTTTTCCCAAAATAGCATATTCATCATGTAAACATCACATCATCATGTAAAACTTACCCTAAATAGCAAATACCCAGATTTCATCACATAACAACGTTGTCTAATCCTTTCCTATTGTTCTAGCATCATCCTAGAGCAAACCCTAATCCTCTAGAATCATCAAAACTTATCAAATCTCACTAAATCTCCCAAAATCACCCAAACGGGTCAAAATAGCAAATATCGTCAAAACACAACCATAAGCTCCTAAATTCATAGACAATCATCCTAATGGTTCATATAAGTCAGAAACACATCAAACATGTGAAAACAAAACATGTTTTAATATCAAAAATCTCATCTTTGCATAATAACATATATAGAACAAGCATGAAGGTGTGGGTTTGTTTATAATCTGTTTTTAACAAGTTTTCAAAGACACAAATACTTAGAAACCAGGTCTGGACCTCTAGGGAGCAAGACATTATCATTAACAAGGTTTAGGAAGATGAACACACCTTAGATTTTAGCAAAGAAAGGTGTAAGATCTGGCAAAGGTGGTTTCTTGATCAAAAACGTGTTACAGAGGTTGGATATAGTGTGTAATGGCTTTGGGGTGTGCTAGGGTTTCTAAAATGATGTTTTGCAACACAAGGGTGGTATTTATAGGCGTTTCTAGTCGTCAGGGCTGCAACAGGCAAGTAGGAAGCTGCAGCACGCGATAAGGGCACCTAATCGCCCCCTATGCAGGCGATTAGGCCACATAGCAGGCGATTAGGGCTCCTAATCGCCCCCTATGTTGGGCTAATCGCCTCCTGCAGCCTCAAACTGGTTTTTCGCGCGTTAAACACTATTTTAACACATATAAGCACGTATTCACATACCGACAAGTCACATAAAGATTATAAACACATAATTCATGAAAACAAACACGTTCACACTCGTTCACCAATTCCCGGGACTCGAGACTTGTGTGTGTTAGAACCCCAATGATGCACGACTCGACTCGACTGACCTTGTCATGTGTAATGTATGCACGACTCGCTAAGGTAGACTTACTGAGTTTTCAAAACGTTAATTACCGGAGTTTGCCGGGTGTCACATCATCCCCCTGTTGAAAGAATTTCCGTCCTAAAAATTTCCCGAAGTCGAAGAGAGAGAACAAATAAGAAGAAAAATTTTCCGGGTCGTCACATCATCCCCCTGTTGAAAGGAAATCTCATCCCGAGATTCTTTCGAATTCAACAGTGATGAGTGTCGACCTCTGTGCGTGCCCAAGTAACGTTTCCCAAAATGCAACGAAATGAAGGTCGTGAACCAAAACGTGTTACTAACAACCGGGAAACCACTTTCCCAAATGTGAATACAAGGCAAGAGACCCCCCGATCGAAGGCCTACTGGAGACTACTATGATCGATATGACAAACCCACTGGTACCGTCCAAGTAGCATCTCCAAAGGACCCCCATCGACCCAAAGCATGAGAAGCAGCGACCAAAACCAAAAGAAACATCCAACGATACAATTACACAATGATGCGGATAAAAGTAAAACCAAAATGTAACGAAAGATAAGAGAGAATACGTATGGGTAACAGTGTCTGGGTCCTCCTGGTTCTCCCTAGCACCGATAACAAAGACACGAGCAGTCGGACCACCACCCTCGTTGTTTCCACCGCCACCTGCGGCCCCAGCTTCAGCCTGATTTAGCTTCAGGCTGTTGCGCTTGAGATGTCTCAGCTTACCACAGTTATAGCACCCGCGATTTCCCTGAGGAACAGGGGTAGGGACGATCGTTTGACCCGGAGCCGTTTGAAGATTGACCCTGCAGTTCTTGGCAACATGACCCACCTGCTTGCAACGGTTGCAACGAAACTTCTCACAATTTCCGAGATGATGGTACCCGCATTGGTTGCACTCTGGTAGTTTTCCCGTGTACCCGCTCTGCCTCTGACCTGATTGGTTGCACTCTGGTAGTTTTCCCGTGTACCCGCTCTGCCTCTGACCTGAGGACGATCCCAAGGCTTCAGTCTTCCTTGCCTGCTGATGTGGCTGACCCGAACCCGCGGTCTTTCCAGTACTATCCCACTTTCTCTTGTTATCCCCTGGTGTCTTCACGTCGGAGCCCCTGGGAGGTAGAATACCCTCGGTAATCTTCAAGTTGGTCATCTTGGTAGCAGACCGCACAACCTCAGACACGGTAGTAGGATCCCTCGCAGCCACCAACCCAGCAATCTCTGGCACCAAACCTGCAAGGTACTTCTCTATCCTCCGATACTCTGGTGTCGACAAACCTGGACACATCATCGCTAACTCATTGTGCCTGATCGTGTACTCCTCAATCTCAAAACCCACCATCTTGAGATTCGCGTATTCTTGTTCCAACCTCTTGATCTCCTCTCACGGGCAATACTCAGCCTTCAACCTACGCACGAAATCCGCCCAAGGCATGGCATTGGCCTCCCCGAGACCGAGTGTCTGAGTGACGCAGTTCCACCACGTCAGGGCGGGCGAAGCAAACTTCACCCAATCCGCTGCTGGAGTTTCACATAAACAAACACCGACTCAGTCTTCTCCAACCACCTAAGCAACTCCACAGCTCCCTCCGTACCTCGGAAGTTGAGGGGCTGACAATCCTTAAACCGTTTGTAGGCAACTCCCGCCTGCACCGGAGGAGCGGTAGCACCCATAAAGGTCTGCTGAGCAGCCTGGAAGGCAGCCAGTGCAACGCCCAGCTGTTGCTGCATCATCTCATTGAGTTCATCATACGTTAGGGTGATGTTACCACCACCTCTACCCCCGCCAGTGCGGCCTCCACGTCGTCCCCCAGTACGTCCTGACATCTTCTGAGAAAGTAAGAAACAAACACTCAGACCCATCACCAACGCTAAACCAAGAAATATGGAGAGTCTAGGATCGGGTCCAAATGCAACCATTAATCCCAACCCGAGATCCACCAAGTCTTCCATGCATTTGTTGGGACAAAGAGGATTGAAGAAACCACCTTTTGATAACCTTAGTCCAAATCATATCTGCTTAAGTATGGAACTGCTGAAGAACAAATGAAGAAGTACTGAAGAACAAACACCAAAGTACTGAAGAGTAATTCATCAGAAGTTCTGAAGTCTAACCAGACATTTCACTGAAGAACTACTGAAGACAAACTGCTCATCAGCAGTTTGTCACTCATCAGCACTTTGCATCAGAAGCTTCTAACCGACTGAAGATCAGCGGTTTCCTTATTATATTGTTTTGTTAAAGTCTAGATTTCAAGTTCCAATGTACAGACTGTTATAAGCTTATCTTAGTATAATATCTTTGTTAAATATCTTAGATTACTTCAGACAACAGTTTAGTACATTAGTCTATAAATAGATGAGTTTGTTCATCTATTTTAGAGATGTGATTTTGTGTAATATCTTTGATCTAAATTGAAATCCTTCGCGCTTTGAACTTATAATTCCATTTCACATCTGAGAAACATAAATTGCTTTACTGCTTTACACTTAACTGTATTTATTGTTTCTCATTTATTGTTCAGTCAAGGGGGAGTAATAACTCCTCTTCAAAGTGATCTTTTAGACCTTTGAACACTTATCATTCCGCTGCTTATTAACTCATACATAAATCTGATAACACATAAGTGTTCATAAACTAAGCCACTGATCTAACAATTGGTATCAGAGCATCTGGTTAATCTGATCAAAATCAATCTAACAAATTGAGATTCAGACACAGGCTCATTATTGATATTCAATAAAGGATTAAAAGGCTCACTTTTTCATCCATCACTTTAAAGAAGTATTGACAAATCCAAACTTCTTAAAAATGGACCCCTACAATACTGGATCTGCCAACAAACCTCCTATGTTAGTCAGAAATGAATATAACATATGGTCTAAAAGGTTGGCACACACTATTTCCCAAACAAACACTGGATGTTGGAGGTCTGTAGTTTTTGGACCTCACAAACCAGTAGTAAGTGATCCAGAGGGAAAGACTGAAAGACCAAAAGATCCAAAAGAATACACGGAGGAAGATATCCAAAAGTTTGAGCTTGATGCAAAAGCTTTCTCCATGTTGGCTATGGCTCTCCCAAACGAAATATATGCTGGCCTTTTACATTGTGAAAGTGCCAAAGAGCTGTGGGATTGCCTAAAATAGCAGTTTGCAGGAACTGCTGAGGTGATAGCCAACATTAGAGAAATATTGGCTCAACAATATGAAACTTTTACTCACATAGAGGGTGAATCTTTAACACAACAATTTGAAAGATTTTCTTCACTCATCTCTGAGTTAAAAATTAACAATCAGACCTATTCAAATGAGTCTATGTTGCATAGATTTTTAAGGTCTCTACCTTCAAAATGGGAAACTTACTCTATAGTCCTCAGAACAAGTTCAGATTTTACTACCTTGAACCTAACTAGGTTACATGGTAAATTACTAACTTTTGAGAGAGAAATCAATCAAAAGAAAAAGTTGCAGGAATCTGGTAAAACTGCTGATGACTATACTCCGGGTAGCACAGCCTTATTAGGACATGACTCACCATCCTGTTCTAATAATTTTGGTTCTTTTGACCACATTGACATAACAGCTGGGATCTCATCAGATGGATCTTTCCCAGCTTATGACAATGAAGAACTGAGTCAAACTGCTGACAACATGTGTTTAATCATGGATTATTTAAAATATTTCAGCAGTGATGACTTAGAAGAAATGGAAATATTGCATCAACTGGCCTTGTTAAGCTTAAAAACTAACAAATTTTATAAAAGGTTAGGAAGGAAATTTCCAGGACTAAACAACTCAACAAAAGTTGGTTTTGACAAATCTAAACTTAGATGTCATAAGTGTCAAAAGTTGGGACACTTTGCTAGAGAGTGTAGAAGCTCTAGCTACAACCAACCAATGTCTGGAAATCAATTTAACCCCTCATATAATAGGAATAATGGAACTCAAGGGAGTGCTCATTTTGTACAGGCACAAGCTCCACATGTTCAATATGTGCCACAAGTACAATATGTTCAGATGCCTGCTCAGCAACAACAGCAGCTGATGCCTCCTTTTCCAACTGCTCAACAACCTGCACAAACTCAACAACCCCCTCAGCAACAAAGCTTATTTACCTCAGGGTATGTTGACTGGAGCAGTCTTCCTTATGACACATCAGAATGCAGTCAGGATGCAGACAATAAGGTCTATGATGTCAACTGGGGAGAACCTGATAATGGCAGAAAGAACTTTGCCTTAATGGCTTTTGAAGGATACTCTTCAAATTCTGCTCTCACACAGGTATCACAACAATCTCTATTAAAGCTTTGCACTAAATCTTGCAAAGAATCTTTTGCTTTAATAAGAGAAACAAATGTGCATTTACAAGGCAAATCCAATAATATGGAGAGAAAATACACACAACTGAAGTGTGATTTAGAAAGAAAAATTGTTTTGAAAAACAAAGAAATTTCTAAACTGAATGATAAATCCATTGAAACAGAAGCACAAATTAAAACAATGATAGACAGCCTAGGAAATGTCAGACAAGAGCTTGCTGACACCAAGGTTGATTGTGAAAAATGGGTTGAGTCTTGTAAAGGGTATCAAATGTTGCTTAACAAACAAACTGCAGCCAATGTTAAGTTTGGCATTGGGTATACCCACACTGAATCACCACCAGATTTCACCCACAAAACTGATAATGATGGGAAGAAATTGATTCAAACTTCTGATATGGAGGAATGCACATCCTACCATCAGAACTTCCTCAAAAAGGGAAGTACTGCAGAAGTTAAAACTACTGACAATAAGCCATCAGCAGTTTCAACTACATCAGGAGTTGAGACCCTGAAAACTGCTGATGACCTATTTCAAAAATCTGATTTTGTCAGTAAATTGCCTTCCAGCTCTCTTGATTTATCTAAAAAGAAAGAGAAGGCAAAAGCATGTGAAATATGTGGTCTGTTTAACCACATAACTGAACTTTGCAGATATAGAAAGGTAAATCAGTTAAACAAACAAAGACAACAACTGATTGTGGGAAAACAAATAAAACAAAATTTTGAAAATACCTTTTTTCCCAACAAACAACAATCAAACAAAACCCTTTCTAAGAAGAGGCCTTTATCTCAACAAAGGTCATCTTCTCAAAGTTCAACTTCAGAAGTTTTACCTAACTCATCAGCAGTTTCACAAACTGCTGAAGTAAAAGATTTGATAAACCTGGTTAAACTTCTGATGACCAAAGTTGATGATGGAAACCAAAAAGAACCCACCATTGTTCTTAATGACAAATCCATTGCCAAAAAGACATGGATTTCTAAAAATGGTCCACAACAAGTTGCACCTGTTCTCAAGAGCAAACCCAAAGCCAAACTGGCTTGGGTTGCCAAAACTAACTAATTTGCTATCTTGTGTAGAGGGTCTCCAGAGGTTTGAATAGCATATGGTATGTGGATAGTGGAGGCTCAATGCACATGACTGGATGCAGATACCTGATAAACAATTTTATCAGCCAAAGAGAAGGATCTGTGTCCTTTGGGAACAATGCCAAGGGATATGTGCTAGGATATGGCAATGTATCCTCAGGCAAAATGCAGTTTGACAAGGTCAATCTGGTTGAAAACCTTGAGTACAACTTGCTGAGTGTCTCACAAATGTGTGACAAAGGATATTCTTCCTTTTTTACCAAGACAGCATGCAAGATCATATCACCAGAAGGCCAGAAGTTGATAGAGAAGATTATTGAAGATCATACTTTGCTGATTGCCAAAAGGTGTGGCAATGTCTATGCAGTGGACATTGAAAAAGACAAAGTATTGAACAAGACTGCCTGTTTCTTCTCAAAGGCATCAACTTCAGAAAATGATCTCTGGCACAGGAGACTTGGCCATGTGAACTTTAAAACCATCAATAAAGTCACAAAAATGGGCTTGGTCAGAAGTCTACCTTTGAAGGAATATCAGTGCAAAGAACACTGTGTTTCCTGTCATAAAGGTAAACAGCATAAGTCCTCCTATAAGTCTATTGAAGAATCAAAAACAACTGCATGTCTTCAACTACTCCATATGGACTTATTTGGACCAGTCAAGATTATGAGCCTTGGTAAGAAGAAGTACTGCTTGGTCATCATTGATGACTACTCAAGATTCACATGGGTCTTCTTCTTATATTCCAAGGATGAGGCAGCTGAAATCATCAAGTTCTTCATTCTACAAGTAGAGAAGCAATACTCTCTATCTGTCAAAGTCATCAGGAGTGACAATGGGACAGAGTTCAGGAACAAAACTCTGGATGAATTCTATCTGTCTAAAGGGATTGTTAGACAGTTCAGCATTCCCAGAATTCCTGAACAAAATGGTGTGGTAGAAAGGAAGAACAGAACATTAATTGAAGCAGCCAGAACAATGTTAGCTGATTCAGGCCTACCTTTGTATTTTTGGGCTGAAGCAGTCAACACTGCATGTTATGTTCAGAATAGAGTTCTTATCAACAAGAGACATACCAAGACTGCCTATGAAATTCTTCATGGCATAAAGCCCCTTATCTCCTTCTTCAGGGCTTTTGGATGTCAATGTTTTATCCTCAACATCAAAGACTCTATCTCTAAGTTTGCTGCAAAAGTTGATATAGGTTATTTTCTTGGTTATTCTCCTTTGAGAAAAGCTTACAAAGTTTTCAATTCAAGAACCAAGATAGTAGAAGAAACACTGAATGTCAAGTTCAATGAATCAAAACACACTCTTATTCCAGCAAATCCTGCTGAATTATTTGATCTTGACAACTTTCATTTCGGACCTGAAAAGACTGTTGAATCATCCAAACCTCCGCAAAATAGTTTTCAAGGATTTGAAGATGATAGTCCTGCACCATGGACTCCAAACACAGTCAGAAGATCAACTATTAAACCTTCAGAAGTTTCAATAGCTTCAACTTCAGGAACTACTGATGAACATTTTGAAACTACTGATTCAGCTGAACCTAAAACTCCTGAAGTTCAAATAACAGCTGAACCAGATATTATCAATCTCAGTGGTTTATTTGAAGAACCTGTAGAGCCATCATCCAGTACAGGTTTACAACAACTGATTGAACACAAAGATCATCCATTAGATCAAATCATGGGTGATATTGCATCAGGGGTACTCACAAGAAACCAGCTTTCCAACTTTTGCTTCTTCTCAGCATTCATTTCTCAGTTGGAACCAAAGAAGTATCAAGAAGCCCTCAAAGACAACAATTGGGTGCAAGCAATGCAAGAAGAGTTGCTTCAATTCAAGAAACAACAGGTTTGGGAAATCTGTCCCTTACCTAAAGACAAGCAACCAATTGGAACAAGATGGGTCTTCAGAAACAAATCAGATGAAGCTGGTATGATCATCAAGAACAAAGCAAGATTGGTGGTACAAGGTTATTCCCAAGAGGAAGGAATTGATTATGATGAAACCTTTGCACCAGTTGCAAGACTTGAAGCTATCAGGTTATTTTTAGCTTATGCAATTTCCAACAACATTAAAGTTTATCAAATGGATGTCAAGAGTGCATTTTTGTATGGAAAAATAAAAGAGGAAGTGTATGTCTGTCAACCTCCAGGGTTTGAGGATCCTTCTCATCCTGATTGGGTTTACAGACTTGACAAAGCTCTTTATGGGCTAAAACAGGCTCCAAGAGCCTGGTATGAAACACTTTCAAACTTTTTACTTAAGAATCACTTCTCAAGGGGATCCATTGATAAAACTCTTTTCATAAAACATGTTGGAAATCATGTCTTAATTGTTCAAATCTATGTTGATGATATCATATTTGGTTCAACAAACTCAAAACTGTGTGAAGAATTTAAGAAACTCATGCAATCAAAATTTGAAATGAGTACAATGGGAGAATTGCAGTACTTTTTGGGACTGCAAATCAAGCAACAGTCAAATGGAACATTTATACATCAATCAAAATATGTTAAAGAATTATTGAACAAATTTTCTTTACAAGACTGTAAAACATGTTCCACTCCCATGACACCAATCACACAAGTTGAACCAGATGATCAAGGGAAACACATTGATCAAACCATGTATAGATGTATGATAGGTTCTCTTTTGTATTTAACTGCTTCTAGACCAGATATCATGTTTTCAACTTGTGTCTGTGCAAGATACCAATCTGCACCAAGAGAATCACACCTAATTGCAGTCAAAAGAATCTTCAGATATCTGAAAGAAACTCCTACTTTAGGAATTTGGTATCCTGCTTCAAGCAATATCAAGTTAACTGCTTTTTCAGATAGTGACTATGCAGGCTGCAAGATGTCAAGAAAATCAACATCTGGTGGTTGTCAATTCTTAGGAAACTGTCTGGTGTCCTGGCAATCAAAGAAACAAACATCTGTGGCAACTTCAACAGCTGAAGCTGAATACATTGCTGCTGCAAGCTGTACTTCACAGATACAATGGCTCCAATATCAACTGCTTGATTATGGAATCAAAGAGACCAAGACCCCACTTTTAGTAGACAGCAAATATGCCATTAGCATCATTCAAAATCCTGTTCAGTATTCAAAGACTAAACACATTGAAATCAGGTATCATTTCATAAGAGATTGCTATGAAAAAGGCAAGATTGAGGTGAAGCATGTCACAACAGCTAATCAAATAGCTGACATTTTCACCAAACCCCTTGATTTAACAACTTTTCAGAGGTTAGTATCCATGCTTAGGATGTTAAACTTAGAAGAAAGTCTGTTAGTGTTTCACTTTTTAGTTCTGCACATATTTTATTTTCACTTACATACTTATCTGTCACAAGCCTCTGAAGACCAAAAATTTGAGAAAGAGAAAGTACTGATGAACAATTTTTGAAAACTACTGATAAACATCAAAAACGGGATATTTTCAAAATGGATATAACTACTGATGAAAATCAGAAGTTAGTAAAGTGTTTTAAAAGTCATTTGCATCAGCAGTTGAAACTGCTGAAGAGATGACTAAAACCATTGATGAAGAAACCTTCTTCATCAGCAGTTTGACTAAAAAGGGTAAAACAGACTTTTCACTCATCAGAAGTTTGACCTAGTCGGTTAAAAACTTCTGATAAATACCTTTTTCAAACACTTACCCATTCAAAAAGCAAAATTCCCTCTCTCTCTCTCAAATCCAAAGCAAAACCCCTTCTCTAACCTAAAAATACTGTTCGATCAAAAACAACCATGGCTCTCGTGTTAAAACAGGGACACAATCAAAGAGGCTACTTTGTTAAAGATGAAGCCTGGTCCCAGTATGATGAGATGATTGATCTCATCATAAAATCCCAATATTATGAAGCTTTCACCATCGATCCACCCATTCATGAAGAAACTCTTAATGAGTTCTGGGCTAACTCAGAGACGGTGAAGGTGAATAATGAAGTGATCTCCCTCAAATCTTCCATAAAAGGGAAACTGATGGCCATCTCACCAGAAACACTAAGCATCAGGCTTGGTTTGAAGGATTCTGAGGCTCCTGAACATATTCCAAACTCAGACATCCATCTAACCATGACAGAGTGTGGTTATCAAGGTACTTTGGCACAAGCAACAGTTTATAAGAAATATTTTGACCCACAATATAAACTGTTATTTCATTATATTATTATGTGTCTAAGTCCAAAAACTGGGTCAATAGATCAGATGCCTTCTACTTTTCAACCTATTTTTCATTCAATCATAAATGAAACACCTTTTAAGGCATCAAAATTGTTTTTCAATGAACTGGTTTTACATCATGAAAATGATAAAAAGAAGTTTTTGTTGTATCCAAGATTTGTTATGCAATGCATAATAAAGGAGCTTGGAGAGGGAGTACTTGAGGGTGAAGCAACTACTTTAAACCCATTAACCTCTCAAGTATTCTCTAGGCACAACAAACCAGCACTTGTGCTAGAAGATGACCAAGGGGAAGAACAACCCATCCCCAAGGAACCCACATCTTCCAAACCCAAAAAGAAAACCAAAAAGCCTAAACAACAAAAACAAAAACAAACCAAAACACTGAAAAGGACAGTTCAGGAAGTGGAGCAACCTGAAACTGCTGATGTGCAATCTGCACTTAATAAGGAAGTTGCTGAAACATCCTCTCAGCACACTCCTTCTCCACCTCCCAAAAGAAAACCAGTCACAGTTATTTTTCAAAGAAAAAGATTTAAGAAACCAATAACTGTTGACCCAGCCTTTGAAACTACTGAAACTGACCCTGAACCCATCCAAACTCCTGAACACCAACCCCTCACAACTACTGAACCTGAACCTTCCCACACAACAATAGAAATAGCCCAACTTCTCTCAGGACTAAAAGGAACCCATTCAACACATGTCACTCCCTCAGCAACACATCAAATTGGGGAGATGCCTTCAGAAGTTGACATGAATGTGGATCCTATTAGCCCAACCCAGAGAGATGAGGATGAACAAGAGTTTATAAGCCCAAACTTACAAACTCTTGATACTTTTGAGGCTGCTACTACTCACTTATCACCCAATGGTGAACCTGAGGACAGTAGTAACATAGCTAAGACCTCAAAATTGGCAACTACTGATGAAGGCCTAAAGCCAGAAGTAGGAAAACCTCAGTACCAAGACAAAGAGGTTCATGAGACTACTAGTTTGGGTCTAGCTCATGATATAACTGATCTTGCCCTCTCTGAGGACAATATCAGGGATTCAGATGATTCCATTAACTTGGTTGATGAATCAAACATTCCACCTACTGAATTGACGGTTGATATTGAAGGTCCTGCATCTAAGGTATCCAAGCTCAAGAAGCTGGTCACCAAAGATCAGGTTAAAGACCACTTAACCCAAAAATCCCCAAAAGTGGCATCTTCAAAGCAATCTGAAGATCACCCAAAAAGCACCCCTTCACAAAAACAACCTACCCAATTCCCTGGGCTCACAAGCATAGACTTGAACCAACTATGCAGCCCAGATGGTCCCCTGTACCAGGCAATTAAACAAATCATCACAGATCAACTCAAACCCTTCACAACTTCTTGGGAGTTAAAAGCTAACAATCAGTTTGGGTTGATCAACTCAAGACTTGCTGAGTTGAACAAAAAGATGGACCAAACACAAGATCAACTAGCAAGGTTGTCTGCTGCAACTTCTCACTCCATTAGGCTTTCAGAAGTGGATGAAGCCAAAAAGGGGGAGAAGACTAAGGAACCAACTACTGAAGTTGCTACACAAAGACAAACTCCTGATCCTGAAGCTGATATGCCAAAACAAAGACCAGGAAAAGAAGTAGCACAAGAGTTCAAATTATCTAAGGCATCAGAGGAAACTGCTGATCCCATTTCTCAAACTACTGAAGACAATCCTTCAGCAGTTGTGACTCAATTTACCTCATCAGCAGTTTTACCCCCAAAACCAACATCAGAAGTTTCTAAGGCACCAGAAAAAGAACCTGCTTCCATTCCTTTGCCTACAACAACTTCCACAACTGTTTTGAACCCTACTCCCATCAGCATGTCTAAAGATCTATTGGAGAAGAGTTTGAAAGAGGCTGCAAAGAAGGCAAAAGAAGACAGAGTATGGAACAGCCTAGAGACTAGAGATGATTTGAATTTTCAAGAAAAGTTAATCAAGTATCAAGAAAAACTTGATGAGCTTGAGGCTGAAGAGAGAGCACTTGAAGCTGCTGCAGAAGAAGATAAAAGAGCACAGCTTATCACCTTCATCACAAAGAACTCCAAATCTAAACAAGTGGCTCTCAAAAGACTCTCAACACAAGAACTGACCAGAAGAGCTCAGATGCTATCAGACAGATTAGCAACAGAGAATGAGAGGAAAGCCAAAATAGCTGAGATAATAGAAGAGTTAGTGGCAAATGGCTATGGTTCAAAGGCCTCAGTCTCCAAATGGAAAGAACAAACACTTTATGAGGCTTACAAGAAATTCAAGGCCAAGAAAGCTGCAGAGCCAGAGAGATTTGAAACTCCAGAAGTCCAAACAACTTCCATTGTAAGGAAATCATCTGGTGCATTAAGGAAGCCTGCCACCAAGAGAAAAGCAGAGGGTGAACCCATTGTCAAGACTGACTTCAAGATGATACTCTTAGAAGGAGATCAGTTAGTACATGGTGATTTTGATGTTGAAGAGAAACCCCTCTTAACACAATTCAGAGACAAGGCTACTTGTGCTTATCAGTTACAACAATCCATTCAAGAGAAGACACATACAAGGGTTGTAACAGAGCATCACCTGCCCAACATGCCTATTCAAGGTAGTGCTGAACTTCAAGGTAGTCAAGAATCTCACCTGAGAGTCACTGAAATAGAAGACATTCCTCAATCTTCCTCAGGTCAACCTAAGGAAACAGGCTTGGTTTCCTATGCCTCTGACTTTGACAGGTCAAAGGTAAATATTATTAAGTGGTCCTTTACTGAATCCAACTCAGTACTTGTGACCAGGAGAGACCGTTCAAGTAAGGTCTACAAAAACTCAAAGGAGTTGAGTGTTTTATCTTCCAAAGACCTTCTTACCATTCAGCATCTTACACCTGAACTTGGTCCTCTCACAGAGCAACAAAGATGTACTCTTACTACCCGGATGACAGCAGAGATCTGGAGGATACTAGAAGAGAGAAAAGGACAACAATAAAGATTGGATAAGGTTTTGGCTTCATCAATCCAGGGGGAGATTGTTGGGACAAAGAGGATTGAAGAAACCACCTTTTGATAACCTTAGTCCAAATCATATCTGCTTAAGTATGGAACTGCTGAAGAACAAATGAAGAAGTACTGAAGAACAAACACCAAAGTACTGAAGAGTAATTCATCAGAAGTTCTGAAGTCTAACCAGACATTTCACTGAAGAACTACTGAAGACAAATTGCTCATCAGCAGTTTGTCACTCATCAGCACTTTGCATCAGAAGCTTCTAACCGACTGAAGATCAGTGGTTTCCTTATTATATTGTTTTGTTAAAGTCTAGATTTCAAGTTCCAATGTACAGACTGTTATAATCTTATCTTAGTATAATATCTTTGTTAAATATCTTAGATTACTTCAGACAACAGTTTAGTACATTAGTCTATAAATAGATGAGTTTGTTCATCTATTTTAGAGATGTGATTTTGTGTAATATCTTTGATCTAAATTGAAATCCTTCGGGCTTTGAACTTATAATTCCATTTCACATCTGAGAAACATAAATTGCTTTACTGCTTTACACTTAACTGTATTTATTGTTTCTCATTTATTGTTCAGTCAAGGGGGTGTAATAACTCCTCTTCAAAGTGATCTTTTAGACCTTTGAACACTTGTCATTCCGCTGCTTATTAACTCATACATAAATCTGATAACACATAAGTGTTCATAAACTAAGCCACTGATCTAACAGCATTCCAACTTATGATTTCGTGTGCACCCGAAATGATAAATTGCTCCACATGGTCCTCAAGGCGTGCCCCGAGCTCGAATCTCAAGTCGCCCGGTACCCACATCTTAGAAAGAGACAGTCAACACAGATGATCAACAAATGAAACTAGGAATAACCAAGAATGTGATAGATAATATGACACTGTGTGGTAAGGATACCGACACCCCGACAAGGTTAGTATGTTTATCAAAAGACACAACTCAAATGTATGTGACCGTCTAGTGTGTGAGACTCGGCTATAGTCTAGACTCTACATGCAGTCCTAGTTCACTATAACCATTGGCTCTGATACCAATCTATCACACCCTCAAATTTCCACCTGCGGAGTTCTACTGCGAGGCGTGCGACACACCAAGATCCAAGTCAACGGTCACAATAAACGACGTCTAAATGTAAAAACACACGTGGATGAAAACCATGCATAAGATTTAAAATCAACTTTCGAAAGTGCGGAAGCATTTAAGTTTACAAAAGTCAAATGTAACAAAATCATAAGTTTTAAAAGTCAACATCCCAAAACATGCATAAATGATCCTAGAAACGAGTACGACTCCAGTGCGACTCCGTGCGCCTAGATGACAGCTGCTACCTTAGCGACCTGAGAAAACATGCTAATAACGTCAGTATAAAATACTGGTGAGTTCACAGGTTTTTAAGGAAAATGTTTCACGAGCTTTTGAAAGAACCATCATGTTACTACTGACTGAAGAAAATACTTGTTTGACGTTTAGACTTTGAAACGAACCAATCAATGAACTATCGTCTAACACGACCAACGAACTGCCCAATCATGCCCAACGAACTACCACTCCGTGGTCAACGAACTGTGCATTCACAATTAACGAACTACCGCCACAACGGGCATAGAACTATCACAACGTGAGCCAGATACACATAGAACATAAAGGAAACGTGTAACCAACCCAGCATAACATGATCTTTTACAAAATGAAGTACTAAGCATGTTTCTCCCCCGAAAACGAAAACAGTAAAGTGTGGGGCCGTGAAACTCACCTTAGGTTGCGTTCTTCAGTAAAGGATAATCCAATACGTGTGTGATAGTCCCAACTACTGGCGACCTATCAATAAGTTTACATAAGTGTTATGACTACTAACCCGAAGGCTAACTAGTCCCCGATTGTCCAGGCCATGACTAAGTACGTTTTGAAAACACGTTTGACTGTTACTTTGACCACACATACAAGACCCGACATCCCATTGGTGACCCGACGACTAACGTGTTAGCTAAGAACGAGAAATCATGCAATCACAAGCAAACATGCACCTAATACGCATAACAGTTCACCAAAGTCAACATATAGTTCATACTTTGCATATACGAGTCCACACGCGGGTTACCAGGTTATTAGACGTGTCACGGGGTTCCTATCATGTTCCTAGGTGTCATTTCATGTTCGGGATGTCAAACTATGCTTAAATCAGCTAAACACGTGATTAGACATTAAACATGCAATTAGGAAAGTCAACTAGCAATTAGGATGGTCAACCAGCAATTAGGATGGTCAACTAGCAATTAGGATGGTCAAACACGTGGATAGGAACCAAGCATGCAATTAGGAAAGTCAACTGGCAATTAGGATGGTCAAACACATGGATAGGAATCAAGCATGCAATTAGGAATGTCAACACGTGGATAGGATGGTCTCCTAATAGCATGCTAGAGCACGTGGATAGGGCTAATCACCCCCTACATCAGGCGATTAGGATTCCTAATCGCCCCCTGCAGGGCTGTGCCACTTTTTCGCGCGTTTAACCCTCCAGATCAGATCCGAAACAAGTGGAAACACCCAATATCAAACCCAAATCAATTACCAAGCTATTCCAAGCAAAAACCCCCAAATTTATCATCTCTCTAACAGTCCCGAATGCAAGCGTTTTCCCAAAATAGCATATTCATCATGTAAACATCACATCATCATGTAAAACTTACCCTAAATAGCAAACACCCAGATTTCATCACATAACAACGTTGTCTAATCCTTTCCTATTGTTCTAGCATCATCCTAGAGCAAACCCTAATCCTCTAGAATCATCAAAACTTATCAAATCTCACTAAATCTCCCAAAATCACCCAAACGTGTCAAAATAGCAAATATCGTCAAAACACAACCATAAGCTCCCAAATTCATAGACAATCATCCTAATGGTTCATTTAAGTCAGAAACACATCAAACATGTGAAAACAAAACATGTTTTAATATCAAAAATCTCATCTTTGCATAATAACATAACATAGAACAAGCATGAAGGTGTGGGTTTGTTTATAATTTGTTTTTAACAAGTTTACAAAGACACAAATACTTAGAAACCAGGTCTGGACCTCTAGGGAGCAAGACATTATCATTAACAAGGTTTAGGAAGATGAACACACCTTAGATTTTAGCAAAGAAAGGTGTAAGATCTTGCAAAGGTGGTTTCTTGATCAAAAACGTGTTACAAAGGTTGGATATAGTGTATAATGGCTTTGGGGTGTGCTAGGGTTTCTAAAATGATGTTTTGCAACACAAGGGTGGTATTTATAGGCGTTTCTAGTCGTCAGGGCTGCAACAGGCGAGTAGGAAGCTGCAGCACGCGATTAGGGCTCCTAATCGCCCCCTATGCTGGGCTAATCGCCCCCTGCAGCCTCAAACTGTTTTTCGCGCGTTAAACACTATTTTAACACATATAAGCACGTATTCACATACCGACAGGTCACATAAAGATTATAAACACATAATTCATGAAAACAAACACGTTCACACTCGTTCACCAATTCCCGGGACTCGAGACTTGTGTGTGTTAGAACCCCAATGATGCACGACTCGACTCGACTGACCTTGTCATGTGTAATGTATGCACGACTCGCTAAGGTAGACTTACTGAGTTTTCAAAAAGTTAATTACCGGAGTTTGTCGGGTGTCACACAACATGTTTAAGTGGGAATATTATAAATCTTTGGGTTTGTATGGAAATTTGTATTTAAAAAAATAAATAATTTAAAGAATTGTTTAAGTGCGAATATTATCTAAACAGTTGAATTTACATCTGTTTTTATCAACAGTGTTTAAAACAGTCTTTTAAAAATATGTGTTATATCAATAGAGCATTACAGTTAGCCTAATTACGTTTTTTTATAGCAGACGATTAGTTTCGTCTGTTAATTTCCTAAATAATTTCAAGCGTTTTAATGTTCATTTTATTTATTTATCCTTACACTGTTTACACAATATGTTGGCAAAAATATAGGGAAAGTTAGTTTGGACAACAACTGTTTATACTGACAACATATGTTATAGAAAGCCCTAAAAATAGTGATTACGATTTTGAAGTTACATTATTATCATTATTATTATTTTATTTTATTTATTATTATTGTCGTCTTGCAATTGTCTTTCATTGTATAAAAAATAAATAAAATAAAAGGTGACAAAAGTAACTTCGAATGTTAGATATATTTGAAATCCAACTGATAAACTTGAAAACCGACTTTGCGAATATTTAATATATTCACACTATTAAAAAGGCGGATTTCCCAATATTCATCTTCCATCTTTATATATTCGGTTAACTATTAACTATTCTCACATACATCTCATCTCTCCATTCTATATGCATAATGATAATACTTTGAAATGTGTTTGCACTAATTTTTGAAGGAAATTATATCACCAAAATTCCGCAGATAAGAAAATTGGAATTGATGTTTTTCGATGATTCATACAATCAAAGGAAAACATCAATCGATTATTATTTTCTATATATGCTGCACAGAATCGCTATTTTCAATGTTTAGGCATTTTGCATTTTATTATCATTCATCTTGGGTTTTTTATTGCCAAAAGTCTTGATGAATATTTGCATGAATCTCCTTCATTTATGCACAGGTGTGAGGATCATATGTGACTTTAGAGTTGAATAACAAAGATATTGTCGTTGTCGTTTACTGATTTTCATGCAAATATTCATCGAGACCTTTGACAATGGAATTGAAGGATGCAGATGTTTTGGCAAAATTGAAAGATCTAGATGCACAATTTGAAGTGTCAATGGAATTGAAGCTTAAGTTATTTAATTCCTTTAACTAGCTTTGTATCATCATGTTTAACATTGATTCTATTTATTTTTGTGTTTATTTTTGTATCTGTATTTCAATATTATATATGGTTTTTTATGTTTTGTAATTTGAATCGTATTAACTTTTGTGTTTTATTTAACAGACCTTTAATACGTCTGTACATTTATATGTGTTATCTCAACAGAGGTTTAATCCGTCTGTAGTTTTATGTTTGGGTTATTGTAACAGTTGTGTTTATTTATGTTTTTAGTATTGTATGTCTTTGAAAATTATATATGGTTTTTTATGTTTTGTGATGCTAAATTGAATCGTATTAAATTTTGTGCTTTATAATAAGTATATACTAGGCTATGACCTTTCATTTCACGCGTTTTTAATGTATAAATTAGTAAATAAATCACGATTTTCATTAGAAACCATTTTAACATTTACATTTCACTCTTCATCAATAGGATCAATGTCAACGCCGAGTAATAGGCAAGAAGAAGAAATGAAGGAATTTGTTCTTAATCAAATTATAGCACAATACTATCAAATTTGAAGACTACAAGAGATTTGAAGTCAATGCCTTCGACTCCTGTTGCTGATTTGTCGTTATTGTGCAATTCAGGGGCTGGGAGTAAGGATGTAGAGTTTTTGACTAAATTTATAGATCTACATGCACAACTTGAAGCTTCAATGAAATTGAAACTTAAGTTTATTAATTCCTTTAAGTAGTTATGTTGATGTTAAAGGTTGTTTATATATATTTTTTTTAGTTTTGTGTTTTGTGTGTGTCAAAATTATATATGATTATTTATGTTTTATGATTTTAAATTGACTCGTAATAACTTTTATGTTTTATTCAATAGAGGTTTAATCTGTCTGTAGATTTATATGTGTTATCTCAACACAGCTTTAATCCGTCTGTAGGTTTATATTTTCTTTGTTGTAATAGTTGCAGTTATTGAAAATCTGATTAGTATTATTAACTGGTATCGTGAAAGGGACAGAGGTTACAAACCTCAGTTACTTTTTTTAACAATAAAGAAATAAAACAGACGGTACTAAGCAGATGTTCCTCGGAGCAGACGAATGTGTTGTTAATGTTGTCTTCTACTTAACAGCGCTTTAACTTTTGGGGTCGGTCTCCCGTGTGTATCACACGGGATTTCACCTAGTTTTGAAAATAAAATAAAAACCTTCTTTACAAACTTTTAATTATGCCCATTTTGGTCATTTTATACATTTTATTAAAAGCTTCAGCTACTCTGCCAAACACCAAATATATTTAAAAAGCTTCTAGCTACCAGCCACCAGCTAGTTTTGCCAAACATACCCTAAAGCTATGTAAATTAGAGTCTCACTATGTCAAATACTAGTTTCGCCAAATAATAATCTAATACCCTATAAGTGGGGTGATGCAGGATTTTATACATATGTCGTCATTGTTTTTATGTGTTTCAGTTTCATACAAGCAGACATAAAAGTATCCATGTTGGGTCAGCCTTGGTAGGTTCGGGAAATACATGTAATATAATATAGAAATTATGTTTTTTTAATCAAAGTTATTTATGAAAACTCACACGTATGTGTATAGAAAGTAAACATTCCATTTCACGTTTGAATTTTAGTTTTACTTATTCTTCATATTCCATAGAAAGTGTATGTGAGTGGAGGAGAGAGAAACTATAATGATTTTTAATATAATATGTGGTTTTGAGTTGTTGTGAGTGAATGGGGATGGGGAAGTTGATGTGAATGCTCGTTTTTTCTAAAATTTAAAAATGAGGTATGGGGATGGCGGATCGGGGATGGGATGGAGTGAGGTTTTTGTATGATTTTTTTAAATTTTAAAAATGGGGATTGAAATGAAGGATGTGTTGTGAATGTTGTGAGTATCTTTGTTTCGAAAAAATAGTATCTAAAATACATAGGTGCATCGAAACATTAATTTCGCAACTGGTCAGCTAATATATTTATTATTCTCCTCCATAATATCCAACGGCTATCATTGTTAGTGTGTCAATAATGCAAAAAATCAACAACACTCCTAAAATAGATCAACCAGGATTGTAGTTAGTTTATAATGTGGGTGTGTAGTTGGTTGATGTGTTGTCGGTGTGCGTGTAGTTGGTTGGTGTGTGTGGTTGGTTGGTGTGTAGTCGGTGGATGTGTGGTCGGTTGATGTGTTGCTGGGCGGGATGATTGTCGTCGACGATACGTATTCGAAAACATATTACCATCACCCATATTAAAAGATGTAATTGTGTAAAATTGTATGTGTAGATATGGTTTATATAGGGTAAAATATAAAAACAGTCAAAATGTAAACGGTAAAAAAAATATAAAAAAAGTTAAAAATTAACAGTCAAAGGAAAAACAAAAACGTTGGAAATTAATTATTAGTCAAGAAATATGATAGTTTCTTTTGTACTAGCACGATAAGAAGAACCATAAATTTGTTCATGGAACCCCTACCAGTATGTGTCGCGGTGATATTACTTTGCTAGTAGTAGAGTACCCGTACCTAATTCTAGTGCCGGCTCGTCCCCCTAACTGATAGTTGTTCGAACAAAGTGGGACCCACATGGGCACGCTCAACTCCAATCAATCAATCAGCCATCGTTTTTTTCCCGATCCAACATCTAACTACAAGAAAATGTTTTAATTCTAATGCGAACTTACAAATTGACAAAGCGCTAACTTTACTTCCTCCAAAACAAAAACTTTTTTTACTTTATTTTATAAAAGCCGTGTAGGACGTAACTTTCACAATTGGTGTGGGTCCCAAGTGGCATAGTACAACCTGAAGTGAATAAATCTTTTGGATTTCCTTCTTATCAATCACAAATTAAGTGGAGAGAAAAGTTTTTCAGCAGTACGATGTCGTATTGTCGGTGACTTGTCAACCTTTCATTCGTCTTTATAATTGATCGAACCGACCCCCTTATTACAGAATTACACGTGCAAACTACTTACATTTTAACCCTTTTCTTCTGGTAAATTACAATTATCATCCTTGCTTTATCCACTGTTGAAAGGAGTATCCTTATAAAAAGTTTTTACACTTTAGTGTAGCCTAATGAATCCAATTTTTTTTACGGGTCACAAATTAGTTGGTTAACAATGACAATAAGGGCGGATCGTCTGGTTTCTTTTTTCGTTTCGTAGTGTAAATTTTACTGAAAATTTCTAAAAATTTGTATATATATTGAGTCCGGCCCGCCCACATTAAGCCCGGCCCTACTAGGTGTTTTGGTTCAAGATCCGACACAAACCCGACGGGTTTTGGGCCGGGTTTAGGACAACCATACCTAATCGGGTATGGGGTTAGGATTACCTAAACCCGTCCCAAACCCGATCCATTGCCATCCCTAACCTAGATGGTTCGCCTAAATTAGACCGAACCTTTGGTTTAAGCTTTCGCTTCGTAGCCGATTGTTTCTTTTTGATCCTTCCATTTTTTTTTGAAGTTGAATGTATTTTGAAGTTTGGTGTATTGTTTGATTGTGTGTGGTTTTGATTTTGGTTGAATGAGATATATATATATATATATATATATATATACTGTTAAAATAAATAAAAAACCTATTTTTATATCAAACGGTTAACAGACTGTTGGTGGCCAGCAAACGGTCATAAAACGGCTAGTTATGTACCATGATGAAGTTGTTGGGGCGGTATTCGTGATGGTCTCAGCCATCACGGCCAGCCCATCACGGACCGCCTCGAGTGACCTGATTTAGGAGAAATACATCCTCATGAAAAAGCTTCTAAAAAAATGAAAAAAAGTCAAAAAGTTGTAAGCCTATCCTACCATTGCTTTTCGTTAGAAGCTTTTTTACTTTTTTTTTTCTTTTTCATTCTTTGCTTTTCTTTTTATTAATTTTCTTGCTAACTATTTGTAATATTCCGTTTTTATTATAAAATAAAATGTCTTGTTCATATTTATTAGTGAATAAAATGAGTCATTGAACGATAAAATGAATCAATGACATGTGAGTTGGATACTCATGTATTTAAAATTAGTTAACGAGTAAGTGACGTATAACATGATTATTTGAGATGTGAGATCTAGGCGAGTAATTAGTAACATAAGAGACCGTTTAGCAATAATATAATATATTATATTATATTTGACCATTCTCCGTTTTTAATGAAACTTAGGTTGACACGTAGATAAAAATTAGCTCGTCTTAAGAGTATATTCAAAATTCTAAAAAAGTTATAGTTTAAAAGTTATACGATTAAAACGAGTGAAGCAGTTGAATTAATTACAATAATGCAATAATCTATAATCTATCTATAACTTATAATAAAAGAATTGAGGCATTCAATGGAGGTCTCAACCCATCTTTGAATGTGCCACTTGGCATCATGTAGGATATTTTACTTTTTGAGTTTTTTTAATAAATCTATATATATTATAATTATTTTAGGAAAAGATAATAATTTAAAAACAAAAATAAATTTTCTCTCTAATGTTTCCTCCCATAACTTTTAAACGTTAATATCTTTTATATACGAGATTTTTTAAAGAAAAAAATTACACCAAATTAACGAGTGTTTTATTATCTTTCCAACGAGTACCATAGTGCTATATAAAAAACGGAGAAAAACAACAACTATTTTTGTGGGTTTTTGTTTTCAAATATGTTTTACTCTACTAATAAATCACAAACGATAAACATAACTTCATAGGCAGAGATTCCTTTTTTTTATATTTGAATATGATAACTTATGGCAGAAATTTGTTTAAAATAAATATTATTATTATTATTATTATTATTAATTAATCATGTATTGGCAAATCACTAATTATGTTGTCATATTAGATATTTTATTATGTTATATTAGATATTTCAACCCCAGGACATTCCCGGGATAAAAGCTAGTACTATATAAAGTATACGTGTGAGAATTTGTGTGTATAATATCAAAGAATGCAAACTTCAAAAGGAAGTGTTGTGGAGCTGACGTAGCGAAGTCGGTTAATCAAATTAAGCATATTGGATCTATAAATAGAAACTAGGATTTTATTACCCGCGCTTCGCCGCGGGAGCTCCTGTTGCGTTGAAGGTTTGGTGGACGTTAAAGATCGCGTGTCACTGTGGGAACTCCTGTTGCGTGGACATAAAAGATAATATTAAGTGACTGTTATTCTCGCGTGAGCTTCAAAAAAATACTCGCGGCTAAAAGCTAAAAGTTTGGTGGTCAAAGTTTGAAATCTTAAAAACTAAAAGTTTGGCCAAAGCGCAATGCAAGTTTAAAAAAGTTGGGTGGTCAAAGTTTGAAATCCTAAAAGTTAAAAGTTTGGTGGGCAAACTTTTAAATCTTAAAAGCTAAAAGTTTGGTGATCAAATTGGAAGAAAATAAAGTTAAGTTAAAAGTTAATGGCCAAAATTTTAAATTTTAAAAGTTAAAAGTTTGTTAGTCTAAGTTTGGTGATCAAATTAGAAGAAAATAAAGTTAACCTAAAAGTTAATTGCAAAAAATAAAATAAACCTAAAAGTTAGTGGCCAATATATATATTAACAGAAAGACACTATTAAAGTGTCTTTCTATTAATATATATAGATAATGAGTGTCACTTAATATTTCTCCATAGTCCATTCAACATTTTCAACATTCATTTTCTGTTGCTTCTGTTTCAACTTCATATAAGGTAAACAATCAATTTTAAGTCTTTATTATGTTATTAAGGTTTAGTATTAGTGTTAAACTTATAGTTAGACTTAAATAATATTAGGAGTATATTTAATATTAGTAGTAGAGTTTAGAATTATAGTTAGGGTGGGTATTGGGCAGCCTAGCCTTAATTAGGCATGGACTGATTATTTATGCTTAAACAAGGTAGCGTTAACCAATATCCAACTGTAATAATAATTAGTTAGGTGTATCACTATCTAACCTAGGGTTGTATAATTGTATCAGGCCCCTGAGATAATACCCGATCGTATAAAGCGTTGTCAAGTGCTAAGGGACTGATAAAGAGGTGAGTTACTTGAACTATTTTCAAAACCTGATACTTTCTCATAAAATTGTTTTGATGGTGATTGATCATGTATATGCATCGAACCATAGGTGTGTGTCATCCAGGGTGATATATATATATATATATATAGGCTAAAGGGATAATGGAAACCCTCTAAAACAAAGAAACTTCCGGAAACCTAACTAGTGGTTCTCATTAATCCACATCACCAATGTTTGTTTTGGAGGGAAAGGGTAGTTTAGTCTTTTGCATCACTTTGATTAGCTATGTACTGACAAATTATGTACTACATGTATCAAAAAGTCAAGCATATCTCTCTCCTGATTATTATTATACCCCATATATCTTCCTCCCTTTTCACTCTTAATAATATACTTCTCATTAACTTCTTTGAATCTTCTCCCTGCCTCATTAAATTTTTCATGCGATGGAATCGAATCCTCGAATCAATCCACATTTAATGATCGTGGATTCTGTCAATAACCATGCACCGGCTGATTTTGTTTCAACTTTCTCTCCTGTATCAGAAACAGAGCATGATAGTGATGATTCTGGATCCGAAGGTTTGTACATGATTTTTTTAACGCCGATGATATAGTATAGCCTAGTATGTTATAGTACTGTTATAGTATTAGTTATTGTCTGTTCATGATCATAGGGATATTTTAGAAAGTAGCATTTGTCTTTTCATGATTATAGTGTTGTTATAGTTATAGTGCGGTAGTTATAGTTGTAACAAAGTTTTTAATATTTTTTCTTTAACAGGGTTACATAGTGTTAGGATGTTTTCTATTGGGTTTCATAGTACCATCATCAAAGTTATTTTTTTTGTTTTAGTGTGGTTTGTAATGTTTTATATTTTTTTGTTGTTTACAGGTCTTAATACTGGTTCCTCATCTGGGTCCTCATCTTTGTTGAGGAATGTTGATGGAGGGGAGCCTGTTGATGGAAATCAAAGAGGACCAAATGAAGATATATATGCAGGGGTTGAGTTTGGTAAGCAACTTTTTCCAAACATGGACTTTAGTTAGTGGGTGTGGTGGTGATAGTATTGTGTGGCATAGATTACTAGTGGGTGTGGTGGTGATAGTATTTTGTGGTAGAGTTTTTTGTAGCAAGTTTATTATCCGAATATATATTTTTGGTAGCTGTTTTTGTGTCTTATATATTTTACGTACAACATAATAAAAAAAATATAGAATTCTAACGTATGTAACACACCCTTGCATAAAATATAGAAATCTAACATGATCAACCGTAAATATAGAAATCTAAGATGTGTTTTACTTAACAGGTGAAAATGAAGACAGGGAGCCGTACTATGTTATTGCAACCCCGAACGGCACCCAATTCGGATCCCCAATGTGAGTCCCCGGTATTTGCCTGCTGTTGGTCAGACTTTCACGACGTTTGAGGCTGCAATGTCTATGTATAAAGAATATGCACAGCAGGCCGGTTTTTCAGCTAAGTAGGGACAAACAAAGGTTTGGATGGGGGAACCGACACATAAGTACATCCGTTGTTGCAAATACGGTAAACCTCAAGTTAACAAAACCTTTGACACTTTAGATGAATCTTCTGTTAAAACCCGTAAAACTTCGTTCAGCCTTTCGAACTGCCAAGCCCATGTGTTAGTGTCAATCACTTGTGGGGGTTCGTTGTTTAAATTCATTCGTTTCAATGATGTTCTTAACCATCAGCTCTGGGATAAAAATAACATTGACCATAGTAAGATTTCTCGGAAACTTTCTTTCTCAACCAAACAGTTCATTCATAACATGTCTCTAAATCGAGTTGGACATGTGAAAGCTCATCGGTACTTAGTGTCTCTTAAAGGCGGCCACCATAATGTCCATGGAACTGCTTCTGATTTCAAGAACTTTAGTAAGGAGCTTCGAATTTTTATTGGCGAGAGGGACTCGTCTTTATTCCTTGACCGCTTGCGTGATCGGCTTGAAAATTTGCCAGACTTTTTTTATGACTTTGTGGTGCGCGATGGTAAACTTCACTCTGTTTTTTGGGCGGATGAAATTTCAAAATTGAATTATAAGGCCTTCGGTGATGTTGTGGCGTTTGATGCAACATACAACACAAACAAGTAAGTTACCTTAACGTGCGTTACAACTTTTCTGTGTTGCATTTTTTACTACTTAACATACGTAAATAACATGCATCTGTTCCTATAATGTGCAGGTACAACATGATATTTGTCCCTTTCACTGGTGTGGACCACCACAAGCAGTGTGTGACCTTTGGTGCAGGATTGATAATTAATGAAACCATAGATTCCTACGTGTGGTTGCTTGAATGTTTTTTAAAAGCTCATGGTTCACAGCCCAGGCTAGTGTTGACTGACCAAGACCCGTCGATGATGTAGGCTGTACCACAAGTGTTCAGTGAGGCTCGCCACAGGCTGTGTATGTGGCATATAATGAAAAAACTACCTAACAAGGTAATGTTATGTAGGCACCCATGTTCTGTGTTATGTTATGTTATAGTTAGATCCTCACGCACATGTTAAAAATGTCTTACCTTTATTTATGCTTTGTACCTAGGTTGCTGGAGATGTTTTAGCCAACACTGAATTTCGGTCGTGCATTCACAAATTGGTGTGGAACATTTACATAAAACCTTCAACGTTTGAATCTCGATGGAATGCGCTGCTAGAGACATTTGGTCTTGAAGAAAACCAGTGGTTGAGCGATATGTTTGCAATCAAGGAATTGTGGGTGCCGGCGTACTTCAGGGAGATTCCAATGTCATGCTTGATGAAAACAATATCCAGAAGCGAGAGTTCCAACAGCGCATTCAAAGTCAATTCCACTGGTGCACACACACTAGTTCAGTTCATGTTATGTTTTGAGTCCCGTCTCGATAGCCAACGTTACCGTCAGCGTGTTGCCGAGTATAAAACCTCATCGACGGTTTTTGTAGCGTCTACGGATTTAGACATTGAGTAGCATGCGTTTAGTCTGTACAGCAATAATGTATTCCAGGAAGTTAAGAACGAGATTTTGAAGGGGAAGTTTTCGTGCTACATATCGAATGTTGATGAACAGGACAACATGCCGGCCGTCTTTTCAGTCACACAACTCGACAAGCGTCGTGATGTTACCAATGTTTACCAGGTACCCATTTTTTCAACTTCCTGTGTTTTAGGTTTTTCTGTTAAAACTGCTAATAATATTAAGAACAGATGCTTAAAAAAATGCTGCTACATGTGTAACAAGTTAGTTCTACCACACCATAAAAGGGGTATTTGACTTTTACTGTACTCCCTGTGATTTAGGTTTTCTGTCCAAACTGCGAATATTATTGTTAGACATAATAAAACCTCATGCTACATAAGTAACAAGTTACTTGAAACAAACACTATATAAGGTATTTGACTTTTTTGTACTTTTTGTGAGTTAGGTTTTCTCTGTCAAAACTACTTTCTATTTTTGTTATAATACTAGAATTTTTGCTGCATGTGTAACAAGTTACTTGTGCCAAAACACCTGGCACTTTACAGTTTGAGACTGACTTGGGATTATACACCAGTTATAATGTACATATTCTTAATACTTGTTGCATTCCATAGGTCTTACCATTTCTACAATGATGCAGGTGCGATTTGACAGCACTGATACAACGGCTGAATGCTTGTGCCGAGGTTTTACGCGACTTGGCTACCTTTGCCGCCATGTCTTTGCAGTTTACATGATTAAGAAAGTTGACCGCATCCCCCAGCAATATGTTGTCGACAGGTGGTTACGTGATATTCTACCCAAACAGGTGTTCTCCATCACCGGCCGTTATGGTGTTGACACTCATCCAGGTTCTCTGTTGAGGAATGAGGTACTTGAACTCGTAACTGAATGTGTTGATGTTTCCAGAACAGATGAAAGCGTGTTGGCGGACTTGGTTGAGAAGCTCAAATCTATCGAACTGAACTTGTTATCCAGGGAACCTATTTCTGTTATTCCGAATCAACAGTCTCAATCGGATGTGGAAGACATTATTGGGCAATCGGCGGATACTTAGATTGTGGTTGCCAATCCTAATGTGGCACGCAACAAGGGTTGTGGGAAAACTCGCAGAATGTCTGGACCTGGTGAGAAGGCCAACATAAAGCGTCCCAAAATGCCTATGGCCCCACACTTATGCAACAACTGCCACCAATATGTCACGGATCATGATGCAAGGAATTGTGAGAAGGTTGCTGCGATGAAAAGGGCCAAGGAGGAGGCGGCAAAAGCCCGGAAAGCCTAAAACAAGTTGATGGCAGTTGATGGGGCAACATTACTAATCTCTGCTTTTTGAACCATGTTGGACACTGGTAACAGTTAGAAACATATGCAGTCCCTTGTTGTTACGTGTGTAACATGGTTGCCACAGTTTCATGTTTTGTTGTTTCCCAGCTACTTCTATGTTTTTTTTGGTATTTGACTAGTTTATGTATGATGTTCACCCACTAGACATGATGTGGTGTGTTTTGTAATATACAATGTGGTGTGTTGTATTTATTATGTTCTTTGTTTTACATTACCCAGTATTGGTAACATACGCAACACAGAAACTCCACTGATGTGGTTATTATTATATTACATATCATTTTGTGTGGGCCAATGGACAGGAAGTGTTGAGTATGTGTGGTAGATTTGGTACGGAAGGGTGTGTACCAAAATCTAATAAAATTATGATAGACAAAGTACCAAATGAAGAGAATAAAATGTAAATTGAACTTTATCATCCAACAACTTTTAATCAATATTGATTTGACATAAAGCAAAGTCTACCACTATACCATTAAACACAAATTAAATTATCACCAACCACCCATCCTTGAACTTACTTTTTATACCTCATTCTCTTAATAGTTTGAAGTTCCATAATAATAGTGTTCCCAACTTACCAAAAGAAACATTTTCTGCAAATGGAAAGCCTTTCAAACCCTCATGCAGCCAAGCGCCAGAAGTCGACGTCGAAGAGGAGGTCACTTCAAAAGTAACTGATTTTTGGGCATTACTGGAGCGTACCGAACGTCAAGCCATTGATGGTTCGAAGCATGTTACTGATACCAACGAGAGAACACTACCGAACAAAGGCGTTGACACCACAATGATGGAAGATGGTTCTAGTACACAAGCGACATTGGGCGATGCAAAGATGGAAGTTGATGGAGGGGCGTCAGTTGGCACTGCGTACTTGGTAACCAAAGAGGATGTAGCAATATCGTACATGGAATGTCCAGGTGTTGAGTACGACCACGAGTATTGCGGTTGTCCATTGTGTCCAAACTCACCAAATACCCTCACTAGGTGGGCAAGCTATAACCCTTAGGAAGGCGAGGACAGCGAAGTGTCAGAACTGAGCTTGGAAGCGCAATATGGATCATTCTCGCCATGACGCGGCAACTTACGATGGTTTTCCTGTTGTCTTTGAACTTATTCTCCGTTTTGGTCGTACTTTTTTTATGTGTTGTTGTCTATGTACGTTTCGTGTTGAAGACAGTCTATGTAGGTTTTTATTCTCATGGGTTTGTTTAAGACGAGTAGGGTATGTCACAGTCTGACCGTGTAGCTATCTGTTATGTATGTAACAGGTTGTTTGCCATCTCAATAACATATTAACCATCTCTTATGTAGTATCCTATAACCCACTATCAACAACACTCAGAATACCTTACTACCTTACAATTTTTAAAGATATTAACGTATGCAAGATTCTTACATACTATCTGCTTAAAACAGTTTAACATATGCAACAGAATACATGTGCTTAAAACATACTATCTGCTTAAAACAGTTAGGCGTTCGACAAGTGACCATGTTAGTTAAGTTATATTACAGAACCCAGTAGTATTATAGGTGTATCATCACCCAAAAAACAATTTAAACACTACACAGTTCTCATACACAGTTGTCATACCACCCCTTCACCAACGATCCTCCTTACTTCAAACGTGCCCCAGCTTCCACCTCACCCTTCTTTGTGTTAACCGGTGAACGCAAAATTGTGCTGTGTACTTGGACCGTAGCTTATTGATCTCCCCTTCTTTAGTGCGCCACTGCTTACTGAAATTGCATTCAAACGGTACATGAAGCCCCATGAATCACTCCATGTGTCTCATTAGCTAGACACCACAATCCGTGCCATTACCAGCCGTACCCCACTCTACATCCAACCTATGTATTTCTGCCCCTCCGATCTTTCCCGCCTTCGGATGGTTGATGCTTTTAAGGAACTCCACAAACATGTGCTTCTGCAATAACCGTGGAACATGAAACCCAAAAATAAGATGTCAGCGAAAAAAACATTGTTTTAAATCACCAAGGTTTTATTATTTAGCCTTTCAAATGATCTAAAGCAACTTACATATTTGTATACAGTATCCTTTTTGTGAAAGTCAGCATGATCCTTGCACGTTCGCCTCCCTCGCTTTTTGTCATTATCAATCAGCATTATGGCAATATTCTTCAGCTCAAAGACCAATAAGTAGAAGTGGGCCCTTTAAAGGATCGGAAAAAAGACGATATCATATCGTTTAAAGTCACGGTTGCTCTCATAGCCCGGCACTGCAGCAAACATCGCGCCTGAAAACCGTGAATTTCGTCTTTTCGGATCACACTTGGTATCATTAAGCATCCATGGAACCTATTTTTGCATCGAACAAAATAAAAAAAGGCGTCATTATTAGTTAAATAACATACATAAACCGATGTTGGCTTTTTAAATAGCGTACCACTGCGTTTGTGCCTGCAAACAAACGAAGAGGTGCCCCGTCCGATTTCAACCTCTCCTCGTAGTTTAATACATCCACCCAACAGTCAACTATCACATCCATCACCTGCTCCCCCGGCTTCAAAGTTTTGATCATGCTACGTGTGGCTTCCACGTCATATAAACTTCTAAATAACACCTCACTGTATATATTAACCAAGATAAATTTAAGAAGCAGTCTTATAAGTTAAAAAAAGTCGTGGGCTTACTTGGCAAGCACGTTATCTATTTCATCATCTGGTATGTCTACATTTTTTACCTCTTCCCCACGCTCTAGACTGAAAAAAACAGAAACCAAAATGCCACATGTTACACATGTTACACCAGTTCAACAAGTTATTAACACATACATTGTTCAAATTAATTACCGGTTTTTTATGGCTACCCTCCTTCTTTCCTCAGAACCACACAACATATTCAACGGATCCTCGTCCTTGTAAACAAAGTTCCACACAGCATCATCATCCTTTGTGACCCCCTCTCCCAAATCTACCCCTCTTATGTGAAAAGTTGACTTATGAACATAGGTCACATTCCTTTCACGTAGGGGGTTTCGCTTGGTTGCATCCATCTTTGCAATCATTGCTTGACGCATCGCCAATGTCATGTCATCCTCATCTCCCTCCAGATTACCACCAGCCCCATACTCATTGTAAACCTGAGTCTATGCGTCATATGAACTCACGGGCGGCACCAACGGATACACCGGTGTTGTATTACATAATGATCCACCAACCCAACCCGCTTCTAAATATCCAAATAAGTAATTTCAGTCGATATGTACGAAACATAAAATTACATTACAATTTGATGTATGGACTAACCGATAACATTATCAACATTCGCCTTTCCACGCGCCTTGCTCAGATCCAGTGCTGTGCCGCCTGCTATACATGAAAATTATGTGACACATGTAACAGTTGTATGATTACACATGTTAACATTTTTAACACTTGAAAAACAACCTAAATCTAACCTGGTGATCCGACAACCTCCTTCTTATCAACTGTCTTTTCATTCGGAGCCACACTGCCACAATCTGTAACGTACGTCACAACTTTTGTTAGCTGAGTGATCTGTTCAAGCGGTTCAACATTGGTAACATATAGAGTTGATACCTGATTCACCTGGTTGGTCCTTCAAACCACATTCCATTTTTTGAGTCATTGTGACAGATTCTGTAAGATAGGCATTAAAAACTGTTTAAAACACAGAGCATTATCTAACATTTTTGTATAGTTATTTTAAGAACTGAATTCAAACCCGACTCCCCCTGATCTGCTGGTTCTGGTTGTGTTAAGCCAAAGCTAAAATTTGGCGCATCGTTGCCATCTGGTGTCGACATATATGGAAATATCCAGGACATTCCTGCAAATGTATTACCAAAGATAATTTTTCGACCCTTTTGTGGATTCTAAACATATTTCATTTTTCTTTTACTTCGTACCTGCTTCTTTATCTTCCCCTGCTTCACCAACCTGCTTGCCCCTATCACTAGATTCTGCCCTATCCACCTGTACTTCTGTAGGACAATTCCGCACCAGGCCACATTACAATTTACATAATCAATTTACTATTGAGACTCTGAAATGACTTTACAATACCTGTCTCGGGTTGTTGGCCCTGTTCATCATTTTCCCCTGACTGCACTGTATTGGTTACAGCCTTTGCGTTTGTTAAGTAGTATGCTTCACATAATGAACATAACTTATAACACATTCATATCAGCTATGCATGTACTTATAAAATTTACAATATCATACCTGACTCATTTTTGCTGGGTCTGGTCACCTCTGCTTCACCTGTTTTGTCCTCTTGCATTCGTTCATCTGCTTTTGGGTCTCCAACCTTCACACTTGATTCATCCTTGGTGTCGTCGGCAGTATCTTCCTGTCTTGGAGCGCCGCCTTAAAATAATGTAACATACGTCACCAGATAACAATCATAAGACAGTTGTATATATTAGCAATTTTATACTAGTCCACGGGCATACCTATTGGTTCGCTTTGCGTTGCAGCCAATGGTTGTGTGCTCACCAACTCGTGTCCAATCTCATTGGTTGGCGCATCTGGTTCTGAAACAACAATATTATCCCGTCCTTAAAGTTAATTAACATTTCATATGTAGTAAATTTTCAGAATTTGGGTTATGTGATTTACATGTGTATAAAAAACAATTCATTTTTTACCTAATTGTTCATTTTGTGTTGCTGCCAATGGTTGTGTGCTCAGCAATTCCTCTTCATTGTAATTGGGTACCACATCATCTTACATCAGCCTTATTTGCTGATGTAAGATAAAGATGTTCAATGTATTTATTGTAACACCTCAACCGATGGCGGAAACATCGGGATGTCACGTATTGATGATTGTTTCAGTAGCACATGGTATGTATTGAAATTTTAAATAATTTATTCATAACATAAATATCCAAAATGAAATGATGTCTAGAAATCCCAAATACATGATATCAAATAAAGCAAATAACTTCAAATAACTTCAAAAAAACTTCATAGTATTTCCTCATGCATACTCTAAGCCTCAGCTTCATTGTTACCTGAAACATGTTAATTTTGAAAATATTTTTGGGTCAACAAAAGTTGGTGAGAATTACATAGGTTTTGATAATCGAATAAAGCTTGTACAATTCAAGTGTCATGGCAGTCTAGTCCATATGTGAAAACATACTAGCAGTAAATCGAGTGCATAATCAACCCTTGTGACAAGAATATTGTGGTCCATCCCATACGCTCATGGTTCACTCGATTATGTTATGCGATAACAATCACCCACGCTACCTATGTAGGAGGTACGTATCCGGGTGGGATTGTCAGTCCAATAGATCTATCATTGTATACCGTCGGGTGACCTTGTGTGGTAGCAGTAGACTAAGTTCGTGAAAACGAGTGTTGTAGGCAAGGTTTTCTCTACTATCTTGAGCAAGATCATGAAACTCATCTTCCAGCTTCTTGATTTCATTACGAGGGCAGAACTCTGCCTTCATAATGTCTTTAGCTTGATCCCAAGTTAAGGCCAGACCGCAGCTTCAGCTCCGCGGGTGCGCTTTTCCTCATTCCACCAAGTGAGTGCTCGTTTGTGAAGAACACTCATGGCATAACGGACCTTTAAGTTATCGGGACACTCACTGTTAATGAAGGTATTCTCAATACCCTCAAACCATTGCAGAAGACCCGTAGCTCCTTCATCTCCACTGAATTTAGGGGGATTACAGTTATTAAAGTGCTTAAGAGTGCAAGCTGCGAGACCATTCCCGTTTCCATTGTGGTTTCCATTGCCGTTTCCGTTGCCGTTTCAGTTTCCGTTACCGTTTCCGTTCATCTGGATGACTTGAGCGAGTAAATTAGGAACCAGAGTCGCGATCTGCTGTGCCATTTGTTGAGAAATGATCGCAGCCAGTTGGGCATCAACACCATTGTTGTTGTTGTTGTGGTTAGTGTCGTGGTTATGGTTGTGATTGCTACTCCCTTCATCATGATTGTCACCACTGTTAAGGCGAGCGCTGCGACGTGGAGGCATGATCTGTAAGAGACACAAGGAATGTTTAATGAGACATGAAAGAGGTGATACAAGGAATGTAATCATTTATCCATTTATTAAAACGAATAAACGAAAACGTTGACTTATCAAGGATTCTAGATCCTAATAACATAATGAAGACATGCTTTAGCCTATAAGTGAACACTCATCCCGAGAATTCCCAGGTAGGCATCCGGGTCCCTCGTCTGATTGGGATATATGCGCAATGACAGCCTAGACAGAAGACTAAGAATACAGGCGTTCACCCTTCCAGATTGCACGTGTTCGTTATTAAAATCTAGAACTTCGACGAGATCTCAAGGTGGTTCAGGCTAAGCCTGAGGATTTTGTCTTATTAGTCTAAGAGTGGATCCAGTGATGGAGAGCAATCTTCTTTGTAGGGATGAAAGTAGGGATAAGAAGTAGGAGGGAGATAGAGAATAGCAAGAAAAAGGAGCAAATACTGATTATATTCCTATGGTTATAGACTAGATTATTTTTCTAATAACCTAATTCCCTATAACCACGGCTCTGATACCAATCTGTAACACCCCAACCGATGGCGGAAACATCGGGATGTCACGTATTGATGATTGTTTCAGTAGCACATGGTATATATTGAAATTTTAAATAATTTATTCATAACATAAATATCCAAAATGAAATGATGTCTAGAAATCCCAAATACATGATATCAAATAAAGCAAATAACTTCAAATAACTTCAAAAAAACTTCATAGTATTTCCTCATGCATACTCTAAGCCTAAGCTTCATTGTTACCTGAAACATGTTAATTTTGAAAATATTTTTGGGTCAACAAAAGTTGGTGAGAATTACATAGGTTTTGATAATCGAATAAAGCTTGTACAATTCAAGTGTCATGGCAAGTCTAGTCCATATGTGAAAACATACTAGCAGTAAATCGAGTGCATAATCAACCTTTGTGACTAGAATATTGTGGTCCATCCCATACGCTCATGGTTCACTCGATTATGTTATGCGATAACAATCACCCACGCTACCTATGTAGGAGGTACGTATCCGGGTGGGATTGTCAGTCCAATAGATCTATCATTGTATACCGTCGGCTGATCAATGTTAATGATTATGCTAGAATATTGTGCTTACCCTAGTCATGTTTAAGACATAATGCAACATAGAAAAACATATAGACACTTTATGATTGAATTGTATATAGACAGTTGTAACATGCTTCACCCCAAAAATAGTGAAATAGAAAAGGGGCTATGTAAAACTCACCTTAGCAAAATGTTATGTCTCGTGAAAATAGAATATGTGTTGCCCAACGATGCCAAGTATGACCCTATAATTAAGGTAATAAATATGTCTAAGTCTTTCTAGTCTACAAATATTTTCTAGGGTTTCGAATTGGGGATAAGTGTTCGTTTGATTAATAAATAAAATGTTTAATAAATAAGAGAAATTTGATAAATAAATAAACAAAAGTCTTTTTGTAAATCTTAAATTAAAGATGGTCACAATATAAAGTTTTAAGTATGAAAATAATTTTTATAAAATTATTTTCTTAAAAAATAGAATATTAAATCTATTTATTTCAAATTGTCAAAATATAACTTTAATATTTAAAAATACTAAAATTAAAGAATTATTATATTAAAAATTGTATTTCTATTCCAAATAAATAGAAATAATTTATATAAAATTTTGGTGCAAAAATATTGAAAAATGAATTTATTATGATTTATTTATGATTAAAACTAACAAAAATTGATTAAAAATATTAAATAAATGATTATTCAGAAATAAAAATCATTTCAGAATAGTTTAATGTTATATAAACTCAGAATAATTTTTGTGGAAATTTATATAATTGTTTTGATATTTTTATAGAATTTTATAAATAAAATAGATTAAATTTGAATTATTTATTATATATATTAAATAAATAATTTTTGGAAAACTAAAAATTGTATGTCAAACTTTTCTACTAGAATAACATAGAATAATTTTTTTAGAATTTATAAAAGAGGTTTAGTATTTTAAAACTAATTTTAAAAATATAAGAGAATATATATATAAGCTTAAATGAAAAAAATGTTTTGTTGGTGCCAAGAATCGAACCCGCGTCAAACCCGGGTCGGGGTTTTAAATCAGAAGCCCAGACCAGTTGTTCTGGACCCTGAGAACGAATAATCTTTGTTAGAAATAATTATATTACTATGTTGAAACTTGATTTATAAAGCTTTTAAAAGAAAGAATAAAAACCGTTTGGTGTGAGACTCGAACCCGTGTGCCCTGATTAACAAGCATCAGACACAACCACTTGATCTAGATCAGTGGTTGTGTTGGGTTTGTGTTTGTTTAAAATATATAACCATATTCTGCAATGTGTTCTTCCCCAATTCGAACATATACGAGCCCTAGCTTAACAATAATTCAATTTACACAACAATAACCCAATTGAACATAGGTTTATTGTTGTGTATAGGCCGATGAACAAAACCTATCAATAATAAACAACTTACAAAAACGAATCCGTGCAAAACGCTCAGTCAAACAGAAAGTCAAACACGAACTCAAAAGCTTCGAAAGATGATTTTAAAACAGAAATTGAGGATGGAGAGAGAGAGAGATCGGCGAGTGTAGCATGCTAGGAAGTGATCAATTTATAAGGAGAGGGTTCGGGTTGATGAATTGGAAAGTTGACCTCGATAATTATGATGACGCGGTGATTGACGTAAAATTGGTATGTTTTTGACCATTATACAGCGTGTAATGGACGCGTAATTATCAGACCAATCACCAATCATGCCTAATCAAGAATCAAAACACGTTTGAATGGTTAATTAAGGTAAATCGTGGTCTCAGTTGACTTTCCTAGTCAACTATTATGAACTAACCTCGTTATATAATTATTATGCGCTGGGAATAAAACAAGTGTGTTGTGTAGACCAGTTGGTTGTGTTGTCTGTGTTTGGTTGACCCGGCTGTGGGCGCGGGTTCGAATCCCGGCCCAAGCCTAATATTTTTTTTTGATAATTATTCCACATAAATATGTATAATATATATATATATATATATAGTATTGTATTAGGGGTCCAAATGCGTCACAAAAATATTTTTAAAAGGCGATAAATGATGAAACTTGACGTTTTATTCAAGATAATCGTAACGTTCAAGTATTTAAATGCGAAGTGTTACATTTATAGTTTACAAAATTTTATATTGGGCATAAACATCAAACTTACCTGCATCAATGGTGCTGCATTTACTTATTGCTGCTAAAACAGAGGAGATTTCTCCATCAGCATTTACACGCGCAACAGCTTCGGCCTCATTCGCCTTCACCATGTCTTTAATGAACGCATCATACCTAGACTTGACAGCAACAACTTCTTCTCTACCTGGATACTCCTCATCTAATTTGCAGATGGCCGATTCAACCCTCTTTTTCGTTCTAATCAAAACATCTACTAGATCCCCCACAGTTGCTACCTTTTCCTGTTTTTGATATTTGTTAGCTGTTAGCATACCATATATATGTAATACACAAAATGTGTGTTGGTAATACACAACATGTTACAAACCTCGATGCTTGGTTCATCTAATCCAACCTTCACACCCTCGTACGAAGTCAACGGTTTCACAGTACCCCTTCCGAAGCCCCTCCTTTTATTTCAATCATTTCTCGGTCTCTTAACCTTTGGAATGTCCAGAAACTTATAGGACGCACTGAAGAATCAATATCAATACCTTTGCATTTAAAACTATCGACGTATAAAAGCTGCAAAATAGATGTTGTATACATGTTTAGTAACAAGTAAAGAAATACTGTTAGTAGTACCTATGTCAGTATGTAACATACGTAAAAAATAATTTACCGTCAAAAAGGTAAGTGGGCCTGTAAAAGGTGGATCCAAATTGTCTCGTCTCCAACCATTTTTTCAACTCCTTAGGACCTCCACTAGTAACTCACACCAGTCCAGCCCGGCAAAATCCAAGTCATCCGTCAGATAGTCCAGTATGTTGTCCTTCAAACTGCCTTGTTTGTGGCACTCAACCATGATAGTATAGAAGCACATTATAAAATCCATACGGAAAATAAAATCATCCTCACCATTGGACTCTTTCTCAATCATATCAACCATTTGTTTTGGAGATATAAATTTGCTCGGCGGGTACCTCTTTTTCCATTTAGATATCCCTTCATCATGCGCGTCCCTACTCTCTAGCGGATTAAAAGACACCCCTCCAATTGGAATACCGAGTATCTTGTGCACGACCTCAGCATCAATGGCAATTGTCACAGACGGAAAGGTCAACTCCAAACTATCCGGGTCGAAGTTATCAACAACATAATGCCCTAACTTCGCTAGTATCCCATCCATTTTTAGACTGAGCAGGCGGCTGAACCCCATTTCCTTCACTGCTAGGCGCTATTCGTCACTTAGTATTTTTATGCACCTTGTAAACTGTGTTGGTGCTGATCTAGTACGTATTCCCAGCCACTCGTTCAACTTTGACCCTTTGCGCTGCTTACGAGGCTCTAGTCCATCGTTCCATGATTTCTCTGCCCTCTTACGTTTATTTGCCTTCGTTGGTCTGACATTTTTGGCCCTTGGTTTTTCAGATGGAATCTCTATCTCTCGTGCTTTTGATCGGGTTATCCTAACCGGTGAGCTCGAGGACACATCATACACAGGTATGGCTTGTTTTTCTGTTACACATGTAACCATTTTTAGGTCCTAGCTATTTAGTGACAATAGAAGTGTAAATAACAGTTTATTATGTAGTGTCAACCAACCTTTCTTTGCTCTTGTTTGAACTGCTCCACATGCTAGATCAGTGTTTGCTTTTACAAAACATAAAAATCAGGATACAGAAACACCATATGGCTGAACGACATCATATAAAACTGATTTACACACGTAACCGGAAAAGTATCAAAAACACGTTTAAGACGTACCTTTATTTTTCGCCGGTTGTCGAAGACGTCTGTTACAAAAAAAGGACGGCTTCTCGGCTGGACACATAAGACAACAATTAGCCAATTAAAGCATAGCAATCTACATAACATGGTGTTAAAATCTATTTTTAATACCGACCCTTATCCTTATGCGCCTTCACGCTCGACTCATCATCATCACTTTTTCCCGCACTAGAAAAGTCCGCATCACTATCATCAGACGCTTCAATGGATGTTTGTCCTCCCTCCTCATCATCTGAAGGTTTCCCTCTAGATGGCCCTGGATCATCATGCTGACAATCTTTGACGACTCTTTACACAGTCTCTTTAAATTGACAAGCGGTGTGTCCGAATCATAATCTACCAACACAACATTTATAAAGAAAATATCCTCACTAATACAACTACAAATAGAACCACATCATACTATAATTACAGTCCTATAATTTATAAAGCAAAATATCCTCATTAATATCCATAATATATGTAACACCTACCTAGTTGACGTTTTGCTTCTTCATGATCAGTAGTTGATTTGCTAGTGTGCTTAACATGCCTTTTTGATGTTGTATCATCAGACAAAATGACAAGTTTTCTTTTCCTCCTGTTTCAAACAAAGTATATAGGTATTCAGCCCATATCAACTTTAATTTCCGATGAGTGTGTCACATTTCACAAGATACCCTGTAATTATTCAGACAATAAAAAACAATTTCGAGAACCCCCAATTCAGGCCATATCAACTATTGCAAATTCAAAAACTTCCATACTCAATAATTTATTACACCAAACTCGATAACCCCCAACTTTTTATAGTAAATAGTAATGGTAGTAATGGTAAACAAAAACATTAATCACGTACCTTTTTGAACTTTTCTTCGAACCAAACAACCGTTTAAACGAAGATAGGCTCCACATGAACGATCTCATCCTTTCGTTGATGGGTAATCACTAATGATTGTTCTTTGTTTCTTCAAAGAATGTTGTTTGCTGATGAAGATGCACTGTGGATGCCTTACAAGAGAGAACAGGGGGTCGAATTTTTGAATTTGGGATGTTTGTATAAGCAATAAGAGAGAGGGAGGTGTTATTGATAGAGAGAGGGAATGATTTGACGTGGTCTGCAAAGCATGCAGTAACCAACACATAAGCCATGGAGAATTACTCAACTACCCTTCTTAATGCCTCTCTCCTCCTTTAATGTACTTTCCTTGATTATAATATCTAGAATGAATCTAGACCATCCATCTAGTTTGATCAATGGCTCTAAATGCGTTTACAAGGTTTTTTCAATTTAGGTGGGTTTTTATTTTAACCACCCCCTATATATATATATATATATATATATATAGGTCAAGTATAAAATGAAAACCCACTTGAGTTGAGAAAACCTTGGAAACCCATGTAAAAAATGATTTTTTTCTTTTGAAAAAAATAACCAATGTAAAATACATGTTTTTAAGTGTTTTTGAAAAAAAAAATATAAAAAGCGCCGAAGGGATTTTTTTTAAAAAAAATAAACAAAGCTGCGAAAACACATGTTTACAACAGCTTTTATAACAGCAAATAGCTGAAAACATACGTTTTTTAGCAACTTTGTTTATTTTTTTAAAAAAAAACCCCTTCGGCGCTTTTTATATTTTTTTGGCCCAAGATGCTTAAAAACATGTTTTTTACATTGATTATTTTTTTCAAAAAAAATAATGATTTTTTACGTGGGTTTCCAAGGTTTTCTCAACTCAAGAGGGTTTTCAATTTATCCTTCCCCTATATATATATATATATATGGTGGTGGTGAATGACTATGCTTAAAACAAAACAAAACTTAATTCTTTTTAAATAAATACATATATAAAGTAGAATTAACACTAAAATATTATAAAGAAGCAAAATAATCATAATACTTACAGTGGGATTTGCACAGCGGATGGATGGTAGAGAATATGCACAGCGGTGGATTAGTAGTAGTAGTAGCGGTGGATTAGTAGTAGTAGTAGTAGTATTTTTTTTATAGTTGTTGGAATATAATATGAAGATCTTGGACAAACTGAAGAATAAGGAGGTTTAGTTAAGGAGCGTCGGAGAGAGTTTAGTGTGCCATGAAAGTTAAAATTCTATTGCTTTCAATGGATTGCTTGGTGTATTTACAATGAAAGAGATAGTTGCCTTATATAGGCAATTTACAAGGAAACCAAATACTATAGCTATTACACACATGTATGGCTATCAACTAAAGAAAATAAACGACAAACTTCTTTTACAAAATTCAAAAACTAATCAACTCATGTTGGCCATTATTGACACACCTATTGGCCTCTTCTTGACTTTAATTTATTTTGATGCTCTGTGTCTCGTTGTACAACTGTCCTCCATGTTTGTGTGACGTCATTGCTTACGTTTGTTTTCAGAAATCTCTCTGTGTACTGTCTATCGACTGTGGACTTGAACAGTCTTCTAAATCCTCATCTTCTGCAAGGTTTATGAAATGTTTTATCTTTAAGGTCTCTCCCTCGCCTGAAAAAGGTAGAAGAACACGCCAATTGTCTTTTGCATATACTTGAATATAGTGTCCTTCACCTATTAACCTGTACTGTATCCATGGAACATTATCTGGAAGTGTAGGAGTTTCTTGATATTTTTTAAAGAAATTTTTTAGCTCATGCAAAGGTTATTGAGCCTGTGGATTTAACCAGAATATTTCTACAAAATCTATATTTGTGTTAATCATGCTCGTACATAACCAAGGACAAGGGTATGTAGGATCATCTTCTATAAAAACTCTTTTTCTGGCTGGTCTATAGGTATGTGAATCTACAAAAGGAAATGATGCAATAATTTTGCAACGAATCCTTGGTGCAATAGTTCTTGCTGCAATATTTCCTGCTGTTAATAGAATTTTCTCCCCAAGTTTATTGAGAGGATCTTCTGTCTTTCTGTTGTATTTTACTTCTAAATAATCAATCATACCATGATGGTAAAATTGAATTATTTGTTCTTCTGTGATTGTTGTAGGATAAAAAATTTGCAGAACCAATATTCCTGTACCCTTTCCTTCTTCATCTGTTCTTTCTACAACTTCATAACCTTTGTTTTGTTTGTCCATAGCAAAAGCCAAGTCTAGAATTTGATGCTGGAGCTTGTAACGAATTAAAGGAAATTCTTCACATATTTTTAGTGAAACAAGATTTTCAAATTCTGGGAATCTTTCTGTAACAGGTTCCAGGCAATTCCTCCAAGGAGTATCAAGAATCCTGATTCTGAAAGACTCGAAAGACCTGTTTATTTCTGTTTTTTCTTTCTTTTTCTCGAGCCTTTGTAATAACTGTGTATTCTTTTCCTCGAGTAATGCAATTTGTTGTTTAAATATTTCATTCTCAATATTATATTTTATACTCTGTGTATTTTTTCCTTGCTCTATAAGCTGTGATTGTAAGTCATTAATCACCTCCTGTTGAGCTTTAATTATTTGATCAGTCTTTTTATTTGTTATATCAGCAAGCGTTTGTACTTCTTCGGGCTCAATAAAAAATTTTTGTAACCCAAAGTGTTCTCTTGCTGCTTCTATAGCTTGTTGAAAGTTTTCATAACCTTTGTAAACAGGATTGGGACATTGAATATATTTAGCAACTGTTGCCCATTTATTAAAAATTCACATACCTATAGACCAGCCAGAAAAAGAGTTTTTATAGAAGATGATCCTACATACCCTTGTCCTTGGTTATGTACGAGCATGATTAACACAAATATAGATTTTGCAGAAATATTCTGGTTAAATCCACAGGCTCAACAACCTTTGCATGAGCTGTAAAATTTCTTTAAAAAATATCAAGAAACTCCTACACTTCCAGATAATGTTCCATGGATACAGTACAGGTTAATAGGTGAAGGACACTATATTCAAGTATATGCAAAAGACAATTGGCGTGTTCTTCTACCTTTTTCAGGTGAGGGAGAGACCTTAAAGATAAAACATTTCATAAACCTTGCAGAAGATGAGGATTTAGAAGACTGTTCAAGTCCACAGTCGATAGACAGTACACACAGAGATTTCTGAAAACAAACGTAAGCAATGACGTCACACAAACATGGAGGACAGTTGTACAACGAGACACAGAGCATCAAAATAAATTAAAGTCAAGAAGAGGCCAATAGGTGTGTCAATAATGGCCAACATGAGTTGATTAGTTTTTGAATTTTGTAAAAGAAGTTTGTCGTTTATTTTCTTTAGTTGATAGCCATACATGTGTGTAATAGCTATAGTATTTGGTTTCCTTGTAAATTGCCTATATAAGGCAACTATCTCTTTCATTGTAAATACACCAAGCAATCCATTGAAAGCAATAGAATTTTAACTTTCATGGCACACTAAACTCTCTCCGACGCTCCTTAACTAAACCTCCTTATTATTCACTTTGTCCAAGATCTTCATATTATATTCCAACAACTATAAAAAAAAATACTACTACTACTACTACTACTAATCCACCGCTGTGCATATTCTCTACCATCCATCCGCTGTGCAAATCCCACTGTAAGTATTATGATTATTTTGCTTCTTTATAATATTTCAGTGTTAATTCTACTTTATATATGTATTTATTTAAAAAAGAATTAAGTTTTGTTTTGTTTTAAACATAGTCATTCACCACCCTCTCTGATATATACATATATATATATATATACATATATATATATATATATATATATATATATATATATATATATATATATATATATATATATATATATATATATATACACGAGCCAACCGCTCAAGTCCGTCCGTTTCCTTAATAGTTAGGAAATGTGCCGATTTTGTCAACCGATCGACAATCACCCAAATCATATCACACCCACTTGGTGACTTTGGCAGTTTTGTGACAGAATCCATCGGGATCCGTTCCCACTTCCATTCAGGACTTTCAGGTTGCTGTAGGAGACCAGACGGCTTCTGATACTCCACCTTGACCTTAGCACAGGTCAAGCATTTGCTCACGTAAGAGGCTATATCTGCCTTCATGTTTGGCCACCAAAAGAGTATCTTCGGGTCCTGATACATCTTGTCCGAGCTAAGGTGAATAGAATATCGGGATTTGTGAGCCTCATCCAAGACAAGCTCCCGTAATCCCCTGAATAAAGGAACCCATACACGTTCCGCGAAATTGTGTAGGCCGTCAGACCTAAGTTCAAGATGCTTGTCAGCACCGTGCATGGTTTCAGCTTTGAGGTTTTCCTCCTTCAAAGCTTCTAGTTGCACAGAACGGATCCGGTCAGGCAGAGAAGAATGGATGGTGAGCTGCAAAGCCCGAACACGACAAGGTTTCGCAGATTCCTTCCTGCTCAAGGCGTCTACTACAACATTCGCCTTGCAAGGCTGATACTTAATGGCGCAATCATAATCGTTCAGGAGTTCAACCCAGCGACGCTGTCGCATGTTCAGATGCTATTGGTCGAAAATGTGCTGGAGACTCTTGTGATCGGTGTAGATGGTGCATTTGGTACCGTACAAGTAATGTCTCTGAATTTTCAACGCAAACACCACTGCACCCAACTCCAAGTCATGGGTGGTATAGTTCTTCTCGTGAACCTTAAGTTGACGAGAAGCGTAGGCAATCACCTTCCCGCGTTGCATCAACACGCAACCAAGACCCCGGATAGAAGCGTCACAGTACAAAACAAAATCATCAGTACCCTCAGGTAAAGACAAAATAGGAGCAGAACAAAGTTTAAACTTCAGCATTTGAAATGCTGATTCTTGTGGTTCACCCCAGTCGAATTTCCGGTCCTTCTGGGTAAGAGAGGTGAGGGGTTGAGCGATCTTCGAAAATCCCTGAATGAAACGACGGTAGTAACCCGCAAGACCTAGGAATTGCCACACCTCGGATGGCGTCTTTGGTGCTTCCCAGCCTTTGATTGCTTCGTCTTAGCCGGATTGACATGAATTCCTAGTTCATTAACCACATGTCCTAGGAATTGGACTTCGCGTAACCAAGAGTCACACTTCGAGAACTTAGCATAAACATGTTCCCGCCGTAAAAGTTCCAAAACTAAACGCAAGTGTTCCTCTTGTTCTACCCTGTTCTTGGAATAAACCAGAATGTCATCAATAAACACGATGACGAATTTATCATGATAGGGTTTACAAACGCGGTTCATCAAATCCATGAAAACCGCCGGTGCATTAGTGAGACCAAAAGGCATGACCAAGAACTCAAAATGGCCATAACTTGTACGAAAGGCAGTCTTCGCAATGTCAGCTTCCTACACGCGTAACTGGTGGTAGCCGGACCTCAAATCAATCTACGAATAGTAGCTAGAACTATGGAGCGGGTCAAAGAGATCATCTATGCGTGGGAGGGGATAACGGTTCTTGATGGTCACCTTGTTCAACTCCCTGTAGTCAACACACATCCTCAGGCTTCCATCTTTCTTCTTCACAAACAGAATTGGGGCTCCCCAAGGGGAAGAGCTTGGTCTGATAAAACTCTTATCCAAGAGTTCCTGCAACTGACTAGACAATTCCTACATCTCGGGAGGTGCAAGACGGTAGGGGGCTCGAGCAATAGGAGCGGCACCTGGTACAAGATCAATACCAAACTCGACCTGACGATGAGGAGGAAGACCAGGCAAATCATCGGGAAAAACATCAGGGAAGTCGCGAACCACAGGAATATCCTTGATCTTCTTCTCATCAGCAGAAGAAACAGAAAAAAGTTCCAGAACGGCCGAATAACCCTTCCGAAGGTACTTAAGGGCTTTCATACTGGAAATGAGACTTAGCGGCGCACCGCTCTTCTCATCGTGCACAGAAAGGATTTCTCCATCCTGGAGAGGAATCCGAATAACCTTATCAAAACAAATGATCTCCGCACGATACAACGATAACCAATCCATGCCTACAACGACATCAAAGCTACCCAAAGGTACATGCATAAGGTCAATAGGGAAAGACAAACCCGACAGTTCCAGGTGACATTCCCGAAGGACAAAAGTCATTTCAATCTTTTTACCGTCAGCTAACTCTATCAAGTACTTAGCCTCTAAAGGGGTGGGCACTCTATCTAGCAATCGGCTAACATCCACAGATACGAAACTTCTATCGGCACCGGAATCAAACAAAACAGAAACATGGCGATTATTGAGAAGGAACGTACCGGTAACCGTGTCAGGATCTTGTTTAGCCTCCACTGATCCAATGACAAAGGCGCGTGCATTCCTGCCACCGCCTCCGTTGTTCCCGTTACCATTCCCGCCCTTCCCATTCTCACCCTGTTTCAACTTGGGACACTCTCTCCTGAAATACCCTGTTTCACCATAGTTAAAACAACCCTGCTTTCCTGAAGTCCCCTGAGCAGAAGGAGTAGGAACAACACTACGACTCTGAGAAGACGGGAGAGTCACCCTACAATCCTTAGCATGATGCCCCCAACTGCTGACAACGGTGGCAACGAGCCTTATCACAGTTCCCCGGGTGATGAAACCCACACTTGTTACACTTCGGGTGTTTCCCAACATAACCACCCTGTTTTTGCCCTGACGAAGAACCCCCAACCTCAAACTTCTTTCCCTGCTGTGATGGAGCTGGTATAGAACTCTTCCCGAAACTATCCCACTTGCGTTTGTTGCTCTCAGAAACGTTCACAGTCGAACCACGATGAGGCAAAATACCTTCAGTCACCTTCAAATTAGTCAATCTATGTGCCGATCGAACCACCTCCGCAAAAGTAGGAAGATTCCCCGCAGCCACTAACCCTACTATCTCCGGTACTAACCCTGAAACATAATGCTCAATCCTCCTATACTCTGGTGCATGCAAATCAAGACACAACACTGCCAACTCATTACGCCTCACAGTATACTCCTCTATCTCTGACCCAACCATCTTGTAGTTCCGGACTTCATGTTCCAATTTCTGAATTTCCTACCTAGGACATTACTCCCTCTTCAAGATCTGTACAAAGTCCTCCCATGGCATAGCATAAGCTTTCCCCAAACCCATATTCCGCGAAGTAGAGTTCCACCAGGTCAAAGCAGGACCCTGGAAAAGCGCGGCATCATACTTAACCCGATCTTCAGGAAGGCAGTTACACCTCAAGAATACAGACTCTACCTTCTCCAGCCACCTGAGCAGTCCCACTGCTCCCTCAGTGCCAGAGAAATCATGGGGCTTACAGTCCAAGAACATCTTGTACGTGCACATAGCTGGAGGTGGGTTAACAATACCACCTGAAATGAAACGCATAAGCAACCCACCAAAGAAAGATACAACACTCAAAAAAGGGCAAAGTTGATAGAAATCAACTTACCACCATGAGCATGTGTCCAGCCTGGAATGCAGCCTGTATCAGGTTATTCAGCTCTTCCTGAGTTAGGTTAACATTTCCACAACCACCGCCACCATCACGTCCACCAGTACGGCCACCTCTACGTCCTCCACAAGCACCAGACATGACTCTGACAACAAGAACGAGGGATTCAGATTTACTGCTAGTGTTAACCACTAGTAATGATAAATTTAGGCTAGGTCCAATTCAGGACTATCCATTCAAACCTAGAGCTCACTAGGATTTTCATGCATTTCAGTTTATGATTCTGTGTGCACCCGAAATGATAAACTGCCTTACATGGTCCTCCAAGTGTCCTCCTAGTTTAAAGTTCAAGTCACCAAACACGAACACCTAGCAGTGCACCACAACGACATAAGTGCCAAAGTAAAGGTATAGGCAAGTGTGTTTATTGGAGTACGGAAGGGAGATGTCCGAACCCTGGACAGATCTCAAAAGTACTCAAACCACTCCAATATACAACACTGCCTTGCAAGTCAACAATTCAACCCCTTTTCATCTTCCTATCCCGAAGAAGAAAGGAACAAGTAAAACACACAGGAGAGCGGATGATGTAACGCAAAGAGTTTGAGGATCTAGAGACACCCTGAAAAAGCCCGTATGTAACCCACTATAACGACTCGTTCCATGTGACCGTCTAGTGTGTGTGACTCGGCTATAGACTAGACTCTACATGCAGTCCTAGTTCACTATAACCATTGGTTCTGATACCAATCTGTCACACCCTCAAATTTCCACTTGCGGAGTTTTACCATGAGGCGCGTGACAAACCAGGATCCAAGTCAACGGTCACAATAAACAACACTATATGAGACACACATAAATCCAAAACAGTAATTTATATCCTTTGAAAAACCAGCGGAAGCAAGTTTACAAAAATTAAACCAAAAAGGTAAGCAAGTTCTTGTTCAAGTTTCCAAAACATGAGACCTGAACTAGACGTCGTGCAGATGCGTACGCCTATTCTCTGAGTTGCTACCTTAGCGACCTGAGAAAAACATGCCAAAGATACGTCAACATATAATGCTGGCGAGTTCACAGGTTTTCAATAAAAGTTACCAAGTTCCAAAAGTGTTACCAAGTTCAACCTGTCAATACTATGAAATGTTCAACCAAAGTACGCTAGCTAGGCGTATATTTTGTTACTACTACCATTGGAAACCATTACTATGTGTACGTTATGCTTGAAACTTACTTGTAATCTATGTGTACTTGATTTGTTTGTATAATAGGTCACCAACGGGATGTCAATTCAGTCTAGTGTGTCGGTTTAGCAGTCAAACTTACTTTAAACATAGTAGGATCACGATCTGGAGAATCGGGGACTACATAACCTATTGGTTATTAGTAGGTATACTTATGTAAAACTCATTGATAGATCTCTGGTAGTTGGAATCATCAAATGAGTAGCTTTTATTTTTATTTGAAGGCAACGCAACCTAAGGTGAGTTCACGGCCCCACTTTAACTGATTTTACTTTTGGGGGAGAAAACATGCGTTAAACTTGTATTTTGGTAACAACTGTCATACTATGGGTTATTTTTGGGTTACTATACGATCTTTGGAAGTCCTGGGGGAAACCATGAATGTGCGGGGTAGCACAACGGGGAAATGTGGGTAGATCTATTGGGCGTGACCTGCCCCACTCGTCGGTTGGAGGCCGGGCGGGTGCATATTGTGTCGACCGGTAACAGTATACTATTCGGGCGGCTTAAACACAAACACTTAATGGGCTAAACGCGTCAGTAATGGTTCCCAATCGTAGTAGTAACAAAACATACGCCTAGCTAGCGTACCTTGGTATACATTTTACATAGTATTGACAGGGTGAACGTGGTAACACTTTTGGAACTTGGTAACTCTTATTGTAAACCTGTGAACTCACCAGCATTACATGCTGACGTATTTTTGGCATGTTTTTCTCAGGTCCCTAAGGTAGCAAATCAGGAAATAGGCGCACCGGTCTGCATGGCGTCTAGTTTGGTTTCATGTTTTTGTAACTCTTGAATGAGAACCTATTTACTTTTGGTTTACATTGTAACAAACGCTTCCGCTGGTTTTCTAAAGATTTAAAGTAATGTTTTGGGCTTTCATACGTCTCATATAGTGTTGTTTATTGTGACCGTTGACTTGTATCCTGGTTTGTCATGCGCCTCGCGATAAAACTCCGCAAGTGGTAATTTGAGGGTGTGACAGATTGGTATAAGAGCCGATTGTTATAGTGAACTAGGACTGCATGTAGAGTCTAGTCTATAGCCGAGTCACACACACTAGACGGTCAAATGGTACGAGTCGTTATAGTGGGTTACATACGAGCTTTGTCGAGGTGTCTCTAGATCATCAAGCTCCTTGCGTTACCTCATCCACTCTCCTGTGTGTTTTACTCGTTCCTTTCTACTTCGGGTTATGAAGACGAAAGGGGGTTGGACTGTTGTTTTGCATGGCAGTGTCGTATATTGGAGCGGTTTGTGTACTTTTGAGATCTGTTCAGGGCTCGGACATCTCCCTTCTGTGCTCCAATAAGCACACTAGCCTATACCTTTACTTGGGCATTTATGCCGTTGTAATACACTTCCAGGTGTTCGTATTCGGTGATTTGAACTTTAAACTAGGAGAACACTTGGAGGACCATGTAGAGCTGTTTATCATTTCGGGTGCACATGAAGTCATAAACTGAAATGCATGAAAATCCTAATCAGCTCTGGGTTTGAACGGATAGTCCTGGATTAGTAGTGAATCTGACTCCCTCGTTCTTGTTGTCAGAATCATGTCTGGTGCTCGTAGAGGACGTAGAGGTGGTCGTACTGGTGGACGTGATGGTGGCGATGGTCGTGGCAACGTTAACCTAACTCAAGAAGAGCTAAACAACCTGCTACAAGCTGCCTTCCAGGCTGGACACAACACCTCCAGCTATGTGCACGTATAAGATGTTCCGGGACTGTAAGCCCCATGATTTCTCTGGCACTGAAGGAGCAATGGGACTGCTTAGGTGGCTGGAGAAGGTAGAGTCGGTATTCTTGATGTGCAACTGTCTTCCTGAGGATCGGGTTAAGTATTCTGCCGCGCTCTTCCAGGGTCCAGCTTTGACCTGGTGGAACTCTACTTCGCAGAACATGGGTTTGGGGGAAGCTTATGCTATGCCATGGGAGGACTTCGTTCAGATCTTGAAAAGGGAGTACTGTCCTAGGGAGGAAATTCAGAAATTGGAACATGAAGCCTGGAACAACAAGATGGTTAGGTCAGAGATAGAGGAGTATACTGTTAGGGGTAATTAGTTAGCGGTGTTGTGTCTTGATTTGCATTCACCAGAGTATAGGAGGATTGAGCATTATGTTTCAGGGTTAGTACCAGAGGTAGCAGGGTTAGTGGCTGCGGGAAATCTTCCTACTTATGCGGAGGTGGTTCGATCGGCTCATAGGTTGACTCATTTGAAGGTAAATGAAGGTATTTTGCCTCCTCGTGGTTCGACTGTCAAGGCTCCTGAAAGCAACAAACGCAAGTGAGATAGTGTTGGGAAGAGTTCTGTGCCAGCTCCGTCCCAGCAGGGAAAGCAACTTGATGTTGTGGGTTCTTCGTCAGGGCAGAAGCAGGGTGGTTATGTTGGGAAACACACGAAGTGTAGCAAGTGTGGGTTTCATCATCAGGTGAACTATGACCGTATTCGTTGTCATCGCTGCCAGCAATTTGGGCATTTTGCTAAGGACTGTCGGGCAACACTTCCATCGACTCAGGCCCCCATTGTTGTCCCTACTCCTACTGCTCAGGGGACTTCGGGGAAACAGGGTTGTTATAACTGTGGTGAAGCAGGGCATTTCAAGAAAGAGTGCCCCAAACTGAAGCAGGGCGAGAATGGGAAGGGCGGGAACGCTAACGGGAACAACGGAGGCACTGGCAGGAATGCACGCGCCTTTGTCATTGGAGCAGTGGAGGCTAAACAGGATCCTGATACAGTTACCGGTACGTTCCTTCTCAATAATCGCCATGTTTCTGTTTTGTTTGATTTCGGTGCCGATAGGAGTTTTGTATCTGTGGATGTTAGCCTATTGCTAGATGTAGTGCCCACTCCTTTAGAGGCTAAGTACTTGATAGAATTGGCTGATGGCAATAAGATTGAAGCGACTTGTGTCCTTCGGGAGTGTCACTTAGAACTGTCGGGTTTGTCCTTCCCCATTGACCTTATGCCTGTTCCTTTGGGTAGTTTTGATGTCGTTATAGGCATGGATTGGTTATCGTTGTATCATGTGGAGATCGTTTGTTTTGGTAAGGTTATTCGGATCCCTCTTCCGGACGGAGAAATTCTTTCTGTGCAAGGTGAGAAGAGCGGTGCTCCGCTAAGTCTCATTTCCAGTATGAAAGCCCTTATGTACCTTCGGAAGGATTATTCAGCTGTTTTGGCACTTGTTTCTGTTTCTTCTGACGATGAGAAGAAGATCGAGGATATTCCAGTGGTTCGCGACTTTCCCGATGATTTGCCTTGTCTTCCTCCCCATCATTAGGTCGAGTTCGGTATTTATCTCGTACCCGGTGCTGTTCCTATTGCTCGAGTCCCCTATCGTCTTGCACCTTCCAAGATGCAAGAACTATCCAGTCAGCTACAGGAACTCTTGGATAAGGGTTTTATCAGACCACGTTCTTCCCCTTGGGGAGCCCCAATCCTGTTTATGAAGAAGAAAGATGGAATCCTGCGTATGTGTGTCGACTACAAGGAATTGAACAAAGTAACCATCAAGAACCGTTATCCCCTTCCTCACATAGATGATCTCTTTGACCAGCTCCAGGGTTCTAGCTACTACTCGAAGATTGACTTGAGGTCCGGCTACCACCAGTTAGGCGTACAGGAAGCTGAAATTGCGAAGACTGCCTTTCGTACACGTTATGGCCATTTTGAGTTCTTAGTCATGCCTTTTGGTCTAACTAACGCACCGACGGTTTTCATGGATTTGATGAACCGATTTTGTAAACCCTATCTTGATAAGTTCGTCATCATGTTCATTGATGACATCCTGGTTTATTCCAAGAACAGGGCAGAACATGAGGAACATTTGCGTCTAGTTTTGGAACTCTTGCGGCGGGAACAGCTTTATGCAAAGTTCTCGAAGTTTGAATTTTGGTTACGTGAAGTCCAATTCCTAGGGCATGTGGTTAATGAACTAGGAATTCATGTTGATCCGGCTAAGATCGAAGCAACCAAAGACTGGGAAGCACCAAAGATGCCATCCGAGGTGTGGCAATTCCTAGGTCTTACGGGTTACTATCGTCGTTTCATTCAGGGATTTTCGAAGATCGCTCAACCCCTCACCTCCCTTACCCAGAAGGACCGGAAATTCGACTGGGGTGAACCACAAGAATCAGCATTTCAAATGCTGAAGTTTAAACTTTGTTCTGCTCCTATACTGTCTTTACCTGAGGGTACTGATGATTTTGTTGTGTACTGTGACGCTTCTATCCGAGGGCTCGGTTGCGTGTTGATGCAACACGAGAAGGTGATTGCCTACGCTTCTCGACAACTTAAGGTTCACGAGAAGAACTATACTACCCATGACTTGGAGTTGGGTGCAGTGGTGTTTGCGTTGATAATTTGGAGACATTACTTGTATGGTACCAAATGCACCATCTACACTGATCACAAGAGTCTCCCGCATATTTTCGACCAACAACACCTGAACATGCGACAGCGACGCTGGGTTGAACTCCTGAAAGATTACGATTGCGCTATTAAGTATCATCCTGGCAAGGCGAATGTGGTGGCAGACGCCTTAAGCAGGAAGGAGCCTGCGAAACCTCGTCGTGTTCGGGCTTTACAGCTCACCATCCATTCCTCTCTACCTGATCAGATTCGTTCTGTGAAACTAGAAGCTTTGAAGGAGGAAAACCTTAAAGCTGAAACCATGAACGGTGCTGACAAGCATCTAGAACTTAGGCCTGACGGCTTACACTACTTCGCAGAACATTTATGGGTTCATTTACTTGGGGATTACGGGAGCTTGTTTTGGATGAGGCTCACAAATCCTGGTATTCTATTCACCCTGGTTCAGACAAGATGTATCAGGACCTGAGGATACTCTACTGGTGGCCAAACATGAAGGCGGATATAGCCTCTTACGTGAGAAATTGCTTGACCTATGCAAGGGTCAAGGTGGAGTACCAGAAGCCGTCTGGTCTCCTGCAGCAACCTGAAATTCCTGAATGGAAGTGGGAGCGGATCACAATGGATTTTGTCACTAAACTACCAAAGTCACCAAGTGGGTGTGATATGATTTGGGTGATTGTCGATCGGTTGACAAAATCGGTGCATTTCCTACCTATTAAGGAAACAGACGGACTTGAGCGGTTGGCTCGTATTTACCTTAAGGAGGTAGTCTCTCGGCACGGAGTGCATGTTTCTATCATCTCTGATCGTGACTCTCGTTTTTCTTCATGTTTTTGGAAGGCTTTGCATAAGGCCTTGGGTAACCAGTTGGATATGAGTACAACTTACCATCCGCAAACTGACGGTCAGAGTGAGCGGACGATTCAAACCTTGGAAGACATGCTTCAGGCATGTGTGATTGATTTTGGAAAAAGTTGGGAGGCTCATCTACCGTTAGTGGAGTTCTCCTACAACAACAATTACCATTCCAGTATCAAGGCAGCTCCATTCGAGGCTCTTTACGGGCGGAAATGCCGGTCTCCTCTTTGTTGGGCAGAGGTGGGTGAGAGTCAACTCACTAGGCCTGAACTGGTGTACGAAACTTCGAAGAAAATTGTACAAATTCGTAACCGATTAGCAGCGGCACGGGATCGGCAAAAGAGCTATGCCGAACGTCATCGCAAACCATTGGAGTTCCAGGTTGGGGACAAGGTACTTCTGAAAGTTTAACTATGGAAGGATGTCATACGCTTTGGGAAGCGTGGCAAACTTAACCCTCGATATGTTGGACCGTTTGCAATCCTGGAACAGATTGGACCGGTGGCATAAGGACTTGATTTACCGGCGGAGCTCGGTAGTGTACACAACGTCTTCCATGTGTCTAACTTGAAGAAGAGTTTGTGTTGGGACAAAGAGGATTGAAGAAACCACCTTTTGATAACCTTAGTCCAAATTCATATTCTGCTTAAGTATAGGAAGAACTGCTGAAGAAGAATGAAGAAGTACTGAAGAACAAATATGCAAAGTACTGAAGAGTAACTCATCAGTAGTTCTGAAGTCTAACCAGACATTTCACTGAAGAACTACTGAAGACAAACTACTCATCAGCAGTTTGTCACTCATCAGCACTTTGTAATCAGAAGCTTCTAACTGACTGAAGATCAGCAGTTTTATTATTATATTGTTTTGTTAAAGTCGTGATTTCAAGTTTCAATGTACAGGCTGTTGTAAGCTTATCTTAGAATAATATCGTTGTTAAAATATCTTAGATTACTTCAGACAATGGTTTAGTACATTGGTCTATAAATAGATGAGTTTGTTCATCTATTTTACATATGTGATATTTTGTAATTTCTTTGAATTAAATTGAAATCCTTCGGGCTTTTTAACTTATAATCCATTTCACATATGAGAAACTTAAACTGCATTTACTACTTTATACTTGAACTGTTTTATTGTTTCTCATTTATTATTCAGTCAAGGGGGAGTAATAACTCCTCTTAAAAGTGATCTTTTAATCTTTAGAACACTTGTTATTCCGCTGCTTATTAACTCTTACATAAATCTGATACACATAAGTGTTCATAACATAAGCCACTGATCCAACAATTGGTATCAGAGCATCTGGTTAATCTGATCAAAATCAATCTAACAAATTGATATTCAGACACAGGCTCTTATTGATATTCAATAAAGGATAAAAGGCTCACTTTTTCATCCATCACTTTAAAGAAGTATTGACAAATCCAAACTTCTTAAAAATGGACCCTTACAATACTGCATCTGCCAACAAACCTCCTATGTTAGTCAGAAATGAATATAACATATGGTCTAAAAGGTTGGCACACACTATTTCTCAAACAAATACTGGATGTTGGAGGTCTGTAGTTTTTGGACCTCACAAACCAGTAATAACTGATCCAGAGGGAAAGACTGAAAGACCAAAAGATCCAAAAGACTACACGGAGGAAGATTTCCAAAAGTTTGAGCTTGATGCAAAAGCTTTCTCCATGTTGGCTATGGCTCTCCCAAACGAAATATATGCTGGCCTTTTACACTGTGAAAGTGCTAAAAAGCTGTGGGATTGCCTAAAAGAGCAATTTGCAGGAACTGCTGAGGTGATAGCCAACATTAGAGAAATATTGGCTCAACAATATGAAACTTTTACTCACATAGAGGGTGAAACTTTAACACAACAGTTTGAAAGATTTTCTTCACTCATCTCTGAGTTAAAAATTAATAATCAGATCTATTCAAATGAGTCTATGTTACATAGATTTTTAAGATCTCTACCTTCAAAATGGGAAACTTACTCTATAGTCCTCAGAACAAGTTCAGATTTTAACACCTTGAACCTAACTAGGTTACATGGTAAATTACTAACTTTTGAAAGAGAAATTAATCAAAAGAAAAAATTACAAGAATCTGGTAAAACTGCTGATGACTATACTCCAGGTAGCACAGCCTTATTAGGACAAGATTCACCATCCTGTTCTAATAATTTTGGTTCTTTTGACCACATTGACATAACAGCTGGGATCTCATCAGAAGGATCTTTCCCAGCTTATGACAATGAAGAACTGAGTCAAACTGCTAAAAACATGTGTTTCATCATGGATGATCTAAAATATTTTAGCAGTGATGACTTGGAAGAAATGGAAATATTGCACCAACTGGCCTTGTTAAGCTTAAAAACTAACAAATTTTATAAAAGGTCAGGAAGGAAATTTCCAGGACTAAACAACTCAACAAAAGTTGGTTTTGACAAATCTAAACTTAGATGTCATAAGTGTCAAAAGTTGGGACACTTTGCTAGAGAGTGTAGAAGCTCTAGCTACAACCAACCAATGTCTGGAAATCAATTTAACCCCTCTTATAACAGGAATAATGGAACTCAAGGGGGTGCTCATTTTGTACAGGCACAAGCTCCACAAGTTCAATATGTGCCACAAGTACAATATGTTCAGATGCCTGCTCAGCAACAACAGCAGCTGATGCCTCCTTTTCCAACTGCTCAACAACCTGCACAAACTCAACAACCCCCTCAGCAACAAAGCTTATTTACATCAGGGTATGTTGACTGGAGCAGTCTTCCTTATGACACATCAGAATGCAGTCAGGATGCAAACAATAAGGTCTATGATGTCAACTGGGGAGAACCTGATAATGGCAGAAAGAACTTTGCCTTAATGGCTTTTGAAGGAAACTCTTCAAATTCTGCTCTCACACAGGTATCACAACAATCTCTGTTAAAGCTTTGCACTAAATCTTGCAAAGAATCTTTTGCTTTAATTAGAGAAACAAATGTGCATTTACAAGGCAAATCCAATGATATGGAGAGAAAATACACACAGATGAAGTGTGATTTAGAAAGAAAAATTGTTTTGAAAAACAAAGAAATTTCTAAACTGAATGATAAATCCATTGAAACCCAAGCACAGATTAAAACAATGATAGACAACCTAGGAAAAGTCAGACAAGAGCTTGCTGACACCAAGGTTGATTGTGAAAAATGGGTTGAGTCTTGTAAAGGGTACCAAATGCTGCTTAACAAACAAACTGCAGCTAATGTTAAGTTTGGCATTGGGTATACCCACACTGAATCACCAACAGATTTCACCCACAAAACTGATAATGATGGGATGAAATTGATTCAAACTTCTGAAATGGAGGAATGCACATCCTACCATCAGAACTTTCTCAAAAAGGAAAGTACTGCAGAAGTCAAAACTACTGACAATAAGCCATCAGCAGTTTCAACTACATCAGGAGTTGAGACCCTGAAAACTGCTGATGACCTATTTCAAAATGCTGAGATTGTCAGTAAATTGCCTTCCAGCTCTCTTGATTTATCTAAAAAGAAAGAGAAGGCAAAAGCATGTGAAATATGTGGTCTGTTTAACCACATAACTGAACTTTGCAGATATAGAAAGGTAAATCAGTTAAATAAACAAAGACAACAACTGATTGTGGGAAAACAGATGAAACAAAATTTTGAAAATACTTTCTTTCCCAACAAACAACAATCAAACAAACACCTTTCTAAGAAGAGGCTTTTATCTCAACAAAAGTCATCTTCTCAAAGTTCATCTTCAGAAGTTTCACCTAACTCATCAGCAGTTTCACAAACTGCTGAAGTCAAAGATTTGATAAACCTGGTTAAACTTCTGATGACCAAAGTTGATGGTGGAAACCAAAAAGAACCCACCATTGTTCTTAATGACAAATCCATTGCCAAAAAGACATGGATTTCTAAAATTGGTCCACAACAAGCTGCACTTGTTCTCAAGAGCAAACCCAAAGCCAAACTGGCTTGGGTTGCAAAAACTAACTAATTTGCTATCTTGTGCAGAGGGTCTCCAGAGGTTTGAATAGCATATGGTATGTGGATAGTGGAGGCTCAATGCACATGACTGGATGCAGATACCTGATAAACAATTTTATCAGTCAAAGAGAAGGATCTGTGTCCTTTGGGAACAATGCCAAGGGATATGTGCTAGGATATGGCAATGTATTCTCAAGCAAAATGCAGTTTGACAAGGTCCATCTGGTTGAAAACCTTGAGTACAACTTGCTAAGTGTCTCACAAATGTGTGACAAAGAATATTCTTCCTTTTTCACCAAGACAGCATGCAAGATCATATCACCAGAAGGCCAGAAGTAGATAGAGAAGATTATTGAAGATCATACTTTGCTGATTGCCAAAAGGTGTGGCAATGTCTATGCAGTGGACATTGAAAAAGACAAAGTATTGAACAAGACTGCCTGTTTCTTCTCAAAGGCATCAACTTCAGAAAATGATCTCTGGCACAGGAGACTTGGCCATGTGAACTTTAAAACCATCAATAAAGTCACAAAAATGGGCTTGGTCAGGGGTCTACCTTTGAAGGAATATCAGTGCAAAGAACACTGTGTTTCCTGTCTTAAAGGTAAACAGCATAAGTCCTCCTATAAGTCTATTGAAGAATCTAAAACAACTGCATGTCTTCAACTACTCCATATGGACTTATTTAGACCAGTCAAGATAATGAGCCTTGGTAAGAAGAAGTACTGCTTGGTCATCATTGATGACTACTCAAGATTCACATGGGTCTTCTTCTTATATTCCAAGGATGAGGCAGCTGAAATCATCAAGTTCTTCATTCTACAAGTTGAGAAGCAATATTCTCTATCTGTCAAAGTCATCAGGAGTGACAATGGGACAGAGTTCAGGAACAAAACTCTGGATGAATTCTGTCTGTCTAAAGGGATTGTTAGACAGTTCAGCATTCCCAGAACTCCTGAACAAAATGGTGTGGTAGAAAGGAAGAACAGAACCTTAATTGAAGCAGCCAGAACAATGTTAGCTGATTCAGGCCTACCTTTGTATTTTTGGGCTGAAGCAGTCAACACTGCATGTTATGTTTAGAATAGAGTTCTTATCAACAAGAGACATACCAAGACTGCCTATGAAATTCTTCATGGCATAAAGCCTCTTATCTCCTTCTTCAGGGCTTTTGGGTGTCAATGTTTTATCCTCAACATCAAAGACTCTATCTCAAAATTTGCTGCAAAAGTTGATACAGGTTATTTTCTTGGTTACTCTCCTTTGAGAAAAGCTTACAAAGTTTTCAATTCAAGAACCAAGATAGTAGAAGAAACACTGAATGTCAAGTTCAATGAATCAAAACACACTCTTATTCCAGCAAATCCTGCTGAATTATTTGATCTTGACAACTTTCATTTCGGACCTGAAAAGACTGTTGAATCATCCAAACCTCCTCAAAATGGTTTTCAAGGATTTGAAGATGATAGTCCTGCACCATGGACTCCAAACACAGTCAGAAGATCAACTATCAAACCTTCAGAAGTTTCAATAGCTTCAACTTCAGGAACTACTGATTCAGCTGAACCTAAAACTCCTGAAGTTCAAATAACAGTTGAACGAGATATTATCAATCTCAGTGGTTTATTTGAAGAACCTGTAGAGCCATCATCCAGTACAGGTCTACAACAATTCATTGAACACAAAGATCATCCATTGGATCAAATCATGGGTGATATTGCATCAGGGGTACTCACAAGAAACTAGCTTTCCAACTTTTGCTTCTTCTCAGCATTCATTTCTCAGTTGGAACCAAAGAAATATCAAGAAGCCCTCAAAGACAACAATTGGGTGCAAGCAATGCAAGAAGAGTTGCTTCAATTCAAGAAACAACAGGTGTGGGAAATCTGTCCCTTACCTCAAGACAAGCAACCAATTGGAACAAGATGGGTCTTCAGAAACAAATCAGATGAGGCTGGTATGATCATCAAGAACAAAGCAAGATTGGTGGTACAAGGTTATTCCCAAGAGGAAGGAATTGATTATGATGAAACCTTTTCACCAGTTGCAAGACTTGAAGCTATCAGGTTACTTTTAGCTTATGCAATTTCCAACAACATTAAAGTTTATCAAATGGATGTCAAGAGTGCATTTTTGTATGGAAAAATAAAAGAGGAAGTGTATGTCTGTCAACCTCCAGGGTTTGAGGATCCTTCTCATCCTAATTGGGTTTACAGACTTGACAAAGCTCTTTATGGGCTAAAACAGGCTCCAAGAGCCTGGTATGAAACACTTTCAAACTTTTTACTTAAGAATCACTTCTCAAGGGGATCCATTGATAAAACTCTTTTCATAAAACATGTTGGAAATCATGTCTTACTTGTTCAAATTTATGTTGATGATATCATATTTGGTTCAACAAATTCAAAACTGTGTGAAGATTTTAAGAAACTCATGCAATCAAAATTTGAAATGAGTACAATGGGAGAATTGCAGTACTTTTTGGGACTGCAAATCAAGCAACAATCAAATGGAACATTTATACATCAATCAAAATATGTTAAAGAATTATTAAACAAATTTTCTTTACAAGACTGTAAAACATGTTCCACTCCCATGACACCAATCACACAAGTTGAACCAGATGATCAAGGGAAACATATTGATCAAACCATGTATAGATATATGATAGGTTCTCTTTTGTATTTAACTGCTTCTAGACCAGATATCATGTTTTCAACTTGTGTCTGTGCTAGATACCAATCTGCACCAAGAGAATCACACCTAATTGCAGTCAAAAGAATCTTCAGATATCTGAAAGGAACTCCTACTTTAGGAATTTGGTATCCTGCTTCAAGCAATACCATGTTAACTGCTTTTTCAGATAGTGACTATGCAGGGTGTAAGATGTCAAGAAAATCAACATCTGGTGGTTGTCAATTTTTAGGAAACTGTCTGGTGTCCTGGCAATCAAAGAAACAAACATCTGTGGCAACTTCAACAGCTGAAGCTGAATACATTGCTGCTGCAAGCTGTACTTCACAGATACAATGGCTCCAATATCAACTGCTTGATTATGGAATCAAAGAGACCAAGACTCCACTTTTAGTAGACAGCAAATCTGCCATTAGCATCATTCAAAATCCTGTTCAGTTTTCAAAAACTAAACACATTGAAATCAGGTATCATTTCATAAGAGATTGCTATGAAAAAGGCAAGATTGAGGTGAAACATGTCACAACAGCTAATCAAATAGCTGACATTTTCACCAAACCCCTTGATTCAACAACTTTTCAGAGGTTAGTATCCATGCTTGGGATGTTAAACTTGGAAGAAAGTCTGTAAGTGTTTCACTTTTTAGTTCTGCACATATTTTATTTTTCACTTACATACTTATCTGTCACAAAACCTCTGAAGACCAAATTTGAGAAAGAGAAACTACTGATGAACAACTTTTAAGAAAAATGGGAAATTTTCAAAATGGATATAACTACTGATAAGAATCAGAAGTTAGTTAAGTGTTTTAAAAGTCATTTGCATCAGCAGTTGAAACTGCTGAAGAGATGACCAAAACCACTGATGAAGAAACCTTCTTCATCAGCAGTTTCATTAAAAAGGGTAAAACAGACTTTTCACTCATCAGAAGTTTGACCTAGTCGGTTAAAAACTTCTGATAAATACCTTTTTCAAACACTTATCCATTCAAAAAGCAAAATTCCCTCTCTCTCTCTCTCTCTCTCTCAAATCAAAAGCAAAACCCCTTCTCTAACCTAAAAATACTGTTCGATCAAACAAGCAATGGCTCTCGTGTTAAAACAGGGACATAATCAACGAGGCTACTTTGTGAAAGATGAAGCCTGGTCCCAGTATGATGAAATCATTGATCTCATCATGAAATCCCAATAGTATGAAGCTTTCACCATCGATCCACCCATTCATGAAGAAACTCTAAATGAGTTCTGGGCTAACACAGAGACGGTGACAGTGAATGATCAAGTGATTTCCCTCAAATCTTCAATAAAAGGGAAACTGATGGCCATATCACTGGAAACACTAAGCATCAGGCTTGGTTTGAAGGATTCCAATGCTCCAGAGCATATTCCAAACTCAGACATCCATCTAACCATGACAGAATGTGGTTATCAAGGTACTTTGGCACAAACAACAGTTTATAAGAAATATTTTGACAGGCGGAAGCTAGGAAGGTTGCTAAGCACGAGGCAGCATGTCTAGAGAATCAACATGTGTTCATTCCGTTTGCCTTCGATACTTTTGGATCCTTAGCCCCTGAGGCAGTTCGTTTTTTGGAGCGGGTGCAGAAGGTGGTCCACAGTGATTCGCAAAGCCCGAGGAACCAAAAGTTTGTATTTAGTAGAATAGGCTTTGCGATTCAAAAGGGTATAGCGGCGCAGCTTGTTGCTCGCTTACCCATTATCCAGATGTAACTTGGTTTGTTTTGTATTTTATAATGGATTAATTTAAACCCATTGGCAAATAAAAAATTTTGACCCAAAATATAAACTGCTTTTTCATTATATAATTATGTGCTTGAGTCCAAAAACAGGGTCAATAGATCAGATGCCTTCTACTTTTCAACCAATTTTTCATTCAATCATAAATGAAACTCCTTTTAAGGCATCAAAACTGTTTTTCAATGAATTGGTTTTACACCATGAAAATGATAAAAAGAAGTTTTTGTTGTACCCAAGATTTGTTATGCAATGCATAATAAAAGAACTTGGAGAGGGAGTACTTGTGGGTAAAACAACAACTTTAAACCCATTAACCTCACAAGTATTCTCTAGGCACAACAAACCAGCACTTATGCTAGAAGATGACCAAGGGGAAGAACAACCCATCCCCAAGGAACCCACATCTTCCAAACCTAAAAAGAAAACCAAAAAGCCAAAACAACAAAAACAAAAACAAACCAAACCTTTGAAAAAGACAGTTCAGGAAGTGGAGAAACCTGAAACTGCTAATGTGCAATCTGAACTTGATAAGGATGTGGCTGAAACATCCTCTCAGCACACACCTTCTCCACCTCCTAAAAGAAAACCAGTTACAGTTATTTTTCAAAGAAAAAGATTTAAGAAACCTGTAACTGTTGACCCAACCTTTGAAACTGCTGAAACAGAACCTGAACCCATTCCAACTACTGAATACCTACCCATTACAACTACTGAACCTGAACCTTCCCACACAACAATAAAAATAGCCCAACTTCTCTCAGGACTAAAAGGATCCCATCCAACACATGTCACTCCCCCAGCAACACATCAAATTGGGGAGATGCCTTCTCCACTTGACATGGATGTGGACCTTATTAGCCTAAACCAGGGAGATGAGGATGGACCAGAGTTTATAAGCCCAAACTTAGAAACTCTTGGTACTTTTGAGACTGCTACTACTCACTTATCACCCAGTGGTGAACTTGAGGACAGTAGTAACATTGCTAAGACCTCAAATTTGGCAACTACTGATGAAGGCCTAGTGCCTGAAGTAGGAAAACCTCAGTTCCAAGACAAAGAGGTTCATGAGACTACTAGTTTGGGACTAGCTCATGATTTAACTGATCCTGCCCTCTCTGAGGACACCATCAGGGATTCAGATGATTCCATTAGCTTGGATGATGAATCAAACATTCCACCAACAGAATTGACGGTTGAAATTGAAGGTCCTGCATCTAAGGTATCCAAGCTCAAGAAGCTGGTCACCAAAGATCAGGTTAAAGACCACTTAGCCCAAAAATCCCCACATGTGGCATCTTCAGAGAAATCTGAGGATCACCCAAAAAGCCCCCCTTCACAAAAACAACCTACCCAATTCCCTGGGATCACTGGCATAGACTTGAACCAACTATGCAGCCCAGATGGTCCTCTGTTCCAAACAATGAAACAAATTATCATTGATCAACTCAAACCATTCACAACTGCTTGGGAGTTAAAGGCTAACAACCAGTTTGGGTTGATAAATTCAAGACTTGCTGAGTTGAACAAGAAGATGGATCAAACTCAAGATCAACTAGCAAGGTTGTCTGCTGCAACTTCTCACTCATTAAGGCTTCCAGAAGTGGATGAAGCCAAAAAGGGGGAGAAGACTAAGGAACCAATAACTGAAGTTGCTACAACAAGACAAACTCCTGATCCTGAAGCTGAAAAACCAACACAAAGACCAGGAAAAGAAGTAGCAAAAGAGTTCTCATTATCTAAGGCATCAGAGGAAACTGATGATCCCATTATTCAAACTGCTGAAGACAATCCTTCAGTAGTTGTGAGTCAAGTTACTTCATCAGCAGTTTTACCTCTAAAACCAAAATCAGAAGTTTCTAAGGCACCTGATAGAGAACCTACTTCCATTCCTTTGCCTACAACAACTCCCACAACTGTTTTAAACCCTACTCCCATTGCTATGTCGAAAGAACTACTGAAGAAGAGTTTAAAAGAGGCTGCAAAGAAGGCAAAAGAAGACAAAGTATGGAACAGCCTAGAGACTAGAGATGATCTGAACTTTCAAGAGAAATTAATCAAGTATCAAGAAAAGCTTGATGAGCTTGAGGCTGAAGAGAGAGCACTTGAAGCTGTTGCAGAAGAAGACAAAAGGGCACAACTTATAACATTCATAACCAAGAACTCCAAATCCAAACAAGTGGCTCTCAAAAGACTCTCAACACAAGAACTGACAAGAAGAGCTCAAATGCTGTCTGATAGACTAGCAACAGAGAATGAGAGGAAAGCCAAAAGAGCTGAGATCATAGAAGAGTTAGTGGCAAATGGCTATGGTTCAAAGGCCTCAGTCTCCAAATGGAAAGAACAAACACTTTATGAGACTTACAAGAAGTACAAGGCCAGCAAAGCTGCAGAGCCAGAGAGATTTGAAACTCCAGAAGTCCAACCAACTTCTATCATAAGGAGATCTTCTGGTGCACTAAGGAAGCCTGCCACAAAGAGAAAAAGCAGAGGGTGAACCCATAGTGAAGACTGATTTCAAGATGGTACTCTTGGAAGGAAATCAGTTAGTGCATGGTGACTTTGATGTAGAAGAAAAACCCCTCTTAACACAATTCAGAGACAAGGCTACTTATGCTTATCAGTTACAACAATCCATTCAAGGGAAGACACACACAAGAGTTGTAACAGAGCATCACTTGCCCAACATGCCTATCCAAAGTGGTGCTGAACTTCAAGGTAGTCAAGAATCTCACCTGAGAGTCACTGAAATTGAAGACATCCCTCAATCATCCTTAGGTCAACCTAAGGAAACAGGCTTGGTTTCCTATGCCTCTGACTTTGACAGGTCAAAGGTAAACATCATTAAATGGTCCTTTACTGATTCCAACTCAGTACTTGTGACCAGGAGAGATCGTTCAAGTAAGGTCTACAAAAACTCAAAGGAGTTGAGTGTTTTATCTTCCAAAGACCTTCTTACAATTCAACATCTTACACCTGAACTTGGACCTCTCACTGAGCAACAAAGATGTACTCTTACTACCCGGATGACAGCAGAAATCTGGAGGATATTAGAAGAGAGAAAAGATCAGCAATAAAGATTGGATAAGGTTTTGGCTTCATCAATCCAGGGGGAGATTGTTGGGACAAAGAGGATTGAAGAAACCACCTTTTGATAACCTTAGTCCAAATTCATATTCTGCTTAAGTATAGGAAGAACTGCTGAAGAAGAATGAAGAAGTACTGAAGAACAAATATGCAAAGTACTGAAGAGTAACTCATCAGTAGTTCTGAAGTCTAACCAGACATTTCACTGAAGAACTACTGAAGACAAACTACTCATCAGCAGTTTGTCACTCATCAGCACTTTGTAATCAGAAGCTTCTAACCGACTGAAGATCAGCAGTTTTATTATTATATTATTTTGTTAAAGTCGTGATTTCAAGTTTCAATGTACAGGCTGTTGTAAGCTTATCTTAGAATAATATCTTTGTTAAAATATCTTAGATTACTTCAGACAATGGTTTAGTACATTGGTCTATAAATAGATGAGTTTGTTCATCTATTTTACATATGTGATATTTTGTAATTCCTTTGAATTAAATTGAAATCCTTCGGGCTTTTTAACTTATAATCCATTTCACATCTGAGAAACTTAAACTGCATTTACTGCTTTATACTTGAACTGTTTTATTGTTTCTCATTTATTATTCAGTCAAGGGGGAGTAATAACTCCTCTTAAAAGTGATCTTTTAATCTTTAGAACACTTGTTATTCCGCTGCTTATTAACTCTTACATAAATCTGATACACATAAGTGTTCATAACATAAGCCACTGATCCAACAGTTTGGCTGACGAATCTCTTATTGTTCCACTGGAAAAGATCAAGGTTGATGATCGTCTTCGCATTGTGGAGGAACCTGTTGAGATCCTTGATTACAAAATTCGTAGCCTTCGTCGGAGTAAAATCCGTATCGTTAAGGTTCATTGGAACTCAGATCGTGGACCGGAATACACTTCGGAACGGGAGGATCAGATGAAATCTAAGAATCCTCATCTTTTTCCTAAGCGTGTGTTCGAATCGAGACATGTTACCACTGAAGCTGAATGAATCTCGGAGCAAGATTCCTTTCGACGTGGGGATGATGTGACAATTGGTAAATTTCCTTTCGTTTCTATATTTTCGTCGTTCTCTTTTTGGGTCTTGTGCAATTTTCGGGACGAAAATTCTTTCAACGTGGGGATGATGTGACACCCGGCATGTTTAGCTTAACATTTTGAAAACATACGAGTCTACCTTAGCAGAAAACATTTGTTAACAAACCTGACCGGGTCAGTTAGGTTGAGTCAGGATAGGATTGTCCAGGGATCAATGATCGGGAAGATCATTGGGGGAGTCATTGGGTAGTTACACTAGACTTGAGTCCCGTGGTTGGTGAAATTCTACGAACTAAGTTGAGTGGACTATATGTGGATTATTAATGTATACGTGATGTGATATGAGAATATGTGCTATGGAAGTGTGAACATGATTATATGTGTGAGAAGATGCTTAACATGTGATAGGATTACATGATGGTATGTTAGGATGTGTTTAAATGTGTTAAAACGACAAAACTGGAAAATCTGGAAAACACAGGTTCTGGTTCGACCATTTACATAGGATCGAACCTAGAAATGATTGGTCGAACTTGGGAATGTTCTTGGTTCTACCAGGCTTGAGGGTCGAACCTGGAATGGAGAACAAACCCAGTACATTCGACCTGCATAAAGGGGCGAATGTGGCTACATTCGACCTTATGCAGGGGGCGAATGTGGATCAGTGTAAATATTACACTTTGTCATTTTTCACCATTTCACAAACCCTAGTCGCCTCCAAACACTCTCAACCGGTTTTAATCACTAAGGAAGGAGTTTTTGCTCTTGTTTTACATAACCTAAACCACAAACATCATCTAATCAAGAATCCAAGGCGTATTCTTAATCCAAAACAATTTCAAATGCTTTTTGATTCGTTTTCAATCGGTTCTTGATGTCCAAGTCTGTTTCAAAGATGTTTTTATGAATAAAAATCTATCCAACACTTTCTAAACAAAACCTAATCATTTAACATGAGTTTTCTTATGTGTTAACATATGTTAATGATTTTCATGTTATGTTATATGATTATTTGATGTTGTATGATGTGTGGGTGATATAGAGATGTTCTAGGATAGTTATTACTGATGAGTTTTGATTATCTTAGGTTACAAACTATTGTATGATGATGTTAGGTGTAATTTAGGGATTTTGATAGATGTAGGGATTGATGCATGATGTTGTTAGGAATGATATGATTGGGGGTTTTGATCTACATGATAATCTGTGTATGATGATGTGTTTATTAAGTGATTTCACAAAAGTTTCCTAATTGGGTAAAGTTTCCATGCATGATGTGACATCTCCATAATTTTGCCATTTTGGTAAACATTAAAACGGACTGATTTGGGAGTAAGAATAGTAGGGTAATGTGGGGGTATGTTATTCATACTTGACTGCTGTGTTTCATGATGTTTCGTGATGTTTTCGGATGTTTTTCAAGCGTTTTTAGGAAAGCTCATCTGCCAGGGTCGAACCCGGGCACCTTCGACCAGTCGTGGGGTCGAAGGTGGACCCGGTAGCCTGATGGTCGAATCTGCATTATTTGGTCGAACATGCTTGTTTTAGGTCGAATGAACATGTGATAAGGTCAAATGGACTTGTTTTAGGTTGCATGAACTTACCTTGGGGTCGAAGTAACCTAAAAAGGGTCGAACCAAGCTTCTTGGGGTCGAACCTACCTTATTTCCTTCCACATTCGACCCGACTACTTCGTATGTGCGATTCTTGATACAAACTAAGTATGTTATGCTTGAAACTTACTTGTAATCTATGTGTACTTGATTTGTTTGTATAATGGGTCACCAACGGGATGTCGAGTCAGTCTAGTGTGTCGGTTTAGCAGTCAAACTTACTTTAAACATAGTGGGAGCACGATCTGGACAATCAGGGACTAGATAACCTATTGGTTATTAGTCGGTATACATATGTAAAACTCTTTGATCTGGACAATCACGGCCCCACTTTAACTGGTTTTACTTTTAGGGGAGAAAACATGCATTAAACTTGTATTTTGGTAACAACTGTCATACTATGGGTTATTTTTGGGTAACTATACGATCTTTGGAAGTCCCGGGGGAAACCATGAATGTGCGGGGTAGCACAACGGGGAAATGTGGATAGAGCTATTGGGCGTGACCTTCCCCACTCGTCGGTTGGAGGCTGGGCGGGTGCATATTGTCTCGACCGGTAACAGTATACTATTCGGGCGGCTTAAACACAAACACTTAATGGGCTAAACGCGTCAGTAATGGTTCCCAATCGTAGTAGTAACAAAACATACGCCTAGCTAGCATACCTTGGTATACATTTTACATAGTATTGACAGGGTGAACGTGGTAACACTTTTGGAACTTGGTAAATCTTATTGTAAACCTGTGAACTAACCAGCATTATATGCTGACGTATTTTTGGCATGTTTTTCTCGGGTCGCTAAGGTAGCAAATCAGGAAATAGGCGCACCAGTCTTCATGGCGTCTAGTTTAGGTTTCATGTTTTGGAAACTCTGGAATGAGAACCTATTTACTTTTGGTTTACATTGTAACAAATGCTTCCGCTGGTTTTCTAAAGATTTAAAGTAATGTTTTGGGCATTCATACGTCTCATATAGTGTTGTTTATTGTGACCATTGACTTGGATCATGGTTTGTCATGCGCCTCGCGGTAAAACTCCGCAAGTGGTAATTTGAGGGTGTGACATTAAAGGAATTAAGTTGATGAATATTTATTTTGTATTCCTGAATGTTGTTATTTTAGGTCAGCAAAGGGTGATCAGTTTTGATATAAAGTTACACCAACAATTTCGTAATCGTAAATTTGATGATGTTGTTAGTAAGAATGGTTTAATTGAACATGTATTTTTATGGACAGTGTTTGTGAATAATCTGTTTGAATCAACAATTGTTTGTGCTAACAGCGTTTTAAAAACAATGACCTTAACTGATTCTAGATATTTGAAGTTTAATTTGATGAGTAATTGTTTTAAGAAAATATATACTTCCGTGTCTTCACATGTTGTTGAAAGTATTTATATATTTTTTTACATTAGATATTTAAAGTGTTTGTTTAGTTTTGATTGTATTTAGTATTAAACATCTGACCAGTACTATTAACAGTTGTTTTGAAAAGAACAGATATTACTAAACATGCGTTAAAATATAATAAAACAATTCTTTGTTTCTAATGAAGATATTGTTGACCTTAAAAGTATTAACTTGCTATGTGTTTATTTTGTATGTCGCAAATATACTCAAGTTTAACAATTCAATATTTTGCAATTAAAATAAAATTAATAATCCATGTACACTAATTATATATTTATATTTATTATCTTTACTCGCTTATATAAAAAAAACTTTTCATGTCCAATTTAGATAAAACAGAAGTTAAACACCTATTGTATAATAAAAAAATGTAAAACATCACATGTTCATGTTTGTACAAATTTTACTAAATAGTATTTGTGTTTCTTAGGAAATTTGATTGTAAATAAAAATAAAATAAAATTTCAAGATTTCTTTCAGTTGTAAAGTAACGAAATTCATCATTTATTACACATATCAACAGATGTTATAAAAAGTCCCAAAAATAATGATTAGGATTTTGAAACTACTTTATTATTTTATAATTATTGTTGTGTTGCAATTGTCTTTTATTCTATAAAAAATAAATTAAATTTTTTAAAAGTAACTTCCAATTTTATATATACTTGAAATCCAACTAATAAAGTTGTAAACCAACTTTATGAATAGTTATTATATTTCAGCCTATAAAAGGGATTGAATTCCCAATATTCATTACCTCATTCTCACTTTACATCTCTTCATCCAATATGCATTATAATATTACTTTCAAATTTGTTTTCACAAATTTTACAAAAGATTCTTTCAATCAAAGGAAAATATGTTACCAACAGTTAGTTGGTTAACAACTTCGAATTGATGTTTTTTGATGATTCTTCCAATCAAAGGAAAAGATCAATTCATTATTACAAATATACATCCCCTTCTTATTTTCAATGTTAGGGGTTTTTGCATCCTGCTGATATTTAGATACGACCTGCTGTCGTGTATTGCTTTCCATTTTTTCGTTTTCGCTTTTTTTGGATGATGCTAGGAACAAAGATCGTTCTTTAGGGTTTGGTTTTTAGTAGGCTTTTTTATGTTTCCTTATATTTTTATGTAGTTTGTAAAGTCACATATTGTAATTCTGTTGTCATAGAGTACTTTTTTAGAGATATTTGCATTTGTTATTTTATAAGTCTTCCTTTTTGTAATTATTTCTGTTAAATTCAATGTATAACTTAATTTATGGAATTGTAATAATAGAGTTGAATCGTGTAACTACTGTTTCCCAAATTTTTTGATGACTTCTAAAAGATGTGAATAAACAATGTTATAAAATTTCCGTTCAAGTTAAGATTATTTGTTTGTATATCTTGTAAGAATTATGTTAGGATCTGAGTTCTGGTTGTTTTGATTGTTTAACTAAGTATGAGATAAAATGAATGAAATAAAAATGGAAAGTGCAGCGGAATAAACTATAAATCAAAACATGGAGAATAATTGTTTTTAATCGAAAGCTTTCATTAATCGAAAGGTTACAATTGTACAACTAAACTCCCCCTCAGCCTGATCACTCAGAGATTGTTTGTCTGAAAGAGAATGACGAGTGATGAATAGAACAGTGCAAGTACTGTTCTATTTATAGACAGACTCAAACCTCTGATGATCAGTGCTGACGTCACCTAAGACAGTGACCTCTAACTGACTAACAACTTCTAACATCTGCTAAGCTATAACTACTGTTACATTGAAAACACTGACAATACAAAACTCTGTTAAAGTAAAACTCTGATGTCTTCTATCATCTGTTGAACCAAAGTGTTGTTGGTTCAACAAACCTTTGTTCTTCAGTTCTTTGATCAGCAGTTGTTCTCCATCAGACCTTTATTCTTCAGACCTTTGTTCATCAGACCTTTCATCAACAGCAGTTGTCTTTAACAGTTGATTGAAGCAGCAGCAGTTAGGAATCAACAGACTTTTGGGGGAAGCTTCTTTGTAACAACTGTTTTATTCATGGATCAACACTTAGTATATTTTGGCTTTTCAATCATCTGTTCTTCTCCAGGTCAGCAGACCCAACAATCTTCCCCTAGAACAGATGATGCGAAAACTCTGCTTTATTCTTGATCTTTATTTCTCATCAGACTTTCTCTTATTTGGCCTTTGAGTTGCAATTCAAAGCTTAGAGAGAAGAGGTCTTCAGCATCTCTTTCCAGTGTCAAATTCAGAAGAGTTTGGATATCTTCAGCACATAGGCCAGGTGCATCATCCATGCTTAGCTTCTGAACACTACCATCTGATCTGAGCAAAGTCAATTCATGGGTGTCTTTGTTGGACTTCAATTTTAGAATTTTAGAATCAGAGGAGTGACTGGGATGCATCTTTATTCTTGATGAGTTGGGTGATGGAGGCCTGCCAATGAGTTCTCTGAATTTCTCTGTGACAGGGTCAGAGAAATATCTGATCTGGTTGATGAGACCCTCTTTTACAAATGTATCAGTGAACTGTTTTTGTTCCTCTTCTGTCATCTCCTTCTTCTTCTTGAACTGTCTTCTAGCAGCAATGGAGAGATCAGAGGTTTCCAGCAAACTGTCAAGTGTAAAGGCCTGTAGAGGTCTCTTCGGTGCATCATCATAGATTGGTTTTCTTGGAAGGCTAGGGTTAGTCTTTCTTTCTTCTTCCAACTTCTTGTAAGTTTCTATCAGTCGGATTTCAGACCATCTAGCAACAGATCTCATCTCTCCATACTTGGCAGCTACAAGCTCTTGTCTCATTCTCTTGAATTTTAAAGCTCTAGCTTGATCTCTCCCTTTACTGAAGTCAGGGGCAGAGGCCTTTGTAGGAGGATTCTTGGCCATGCTCTCAATTCTTATAAGTTCTTCTCTGAGAGCATGTGTGGTCCAGCCTGTGAATTGATTCTTGTTCGCTTTGTAAGGCTTGGTGGCCAAGATCTGTTCTAGTAAAGAATCCCTAACTTCCATTTCCAAATCTTTGCTGAGAGGCATGGCAGACATGGAATTGCTCAGGGTCTTAGCAAAGTCTTCAATCCTTCTTACTTTGCTAAGCTCTGCTGAATGGATGCCCTGAGTAGTCCTGTCATCCTTCCCTTTACACTTCTCTTTGATGACAGCATCTGCCTGTTCACTTTTGTATTTTAGATAAGTATCAATGTTGAGAGGAACAAGGAAGCCTTTAAGAGAAGGTAAGGTTCTATCTGATGGCTGATCAGTATTATAGAATGATTGAAGTTCCCCCTTGAGTAAATCCAGCTCAAGAGGATACTTCTCAGCCAATGGTGTGATGGTTGGTGGTGGTCTGTGGGATCTGAATTGTGATGTGTGAGGTGAGTATGATGAAAGTGGAATGGCATTGACTGGTGTGGATTGTGTGATTGGGGTGTTAGGTGGTGTGGTGTGAATGTTTTCATCTTGTACAACAAAGGTGGATTTCCTTTTTCTGCTGTACAAGATTTTTGGTGAGGGTGAGGATGTGGCAGTGTTTGAGCTAACATCTGTTGGTCCTTTTGTGGAACCAGCAGTTGTTTGGGTTTTTGGTTGTGTTGTGGTAGGTTTGGTTGTTGTTTGTGTAGTGGCTAGTTTAGTGGTTGATGGTGTGGTGATTGGTTTGGTTGTTGGTTTGGTTGGAACAGATGTTTTGGTAGCAGTGGTTTTGATTTCAGTGGTTTGGGTAGCAGAGGTTGTGGTGGCAGTGGTTTTAGGAGCAGTGGTTGTGGTAACAGGTGTTTCAGCAGCAGAGGTTTCAGAAGATAGCTTGGATGGTAGTTTCCTTGTATGTTTTGCAGGCATTTTCTTTCTTTTTGAGGAACTCACATCTTCCACTTCTTGCTGTTGTTCCTTTTTAAGCTGCACCAACATCTCTGCTTTAGCTTCCAATGTGTCAGCCCTTTTCAATTTGTCTTCAGCAGCTTTATCAGCCTTTTCATTGACAGAGGTATCAACATCCTTTGCCTTGCTGGTTTTAGCTGGTTCAGCAACAGGGGTTTGAACACTTGGTTGTTGTGGTTGTGGTGCTGATTTTGTAGACTCTGGTTTGTCAGCAGCTGGCTTACCCTTTTGAGAGGGTGGTGCACCAAATGGATTTAACTTTGGTAGCCTATCTCTGCCACTCTCCCCCTTTTTGGCATCATCAGCAGTGAATTCATCATCATCTTCATCTCTGAGAATGGTGGTAGGGGCAGAGCCAGTAGTATTCAGCAGATGTTCCTTGATCACCTTGATGTCAGCCTTTGTGTCATTAAACCTGGCATCCACCATGTTTCTGATCAATGTCATATAAGTCTATTGAGTCTGATCTGCTAATTTGTGGTGAGCTATGATGATGGGGGAAACTGACTTCCATAGCTCATTAGCAATATCAGAGGTGGATGGTTGACTCTTTGTAAAGTTTCCCAATGTTTACAATATTGACTTGACATCAGTTTTGATGTCAGCAACAGAGGTTTCAAGGTTTTGAACTTTAGCCGTCAATTCTTGTAGTTTTGATTCATCACCTAAGTTAATAGGATCATCTGAATCCCTACCAGTGGTAGTTTTAGCTGGTTCAGTCCTAGGAGGTGAGTCCATGGAATGAGAACCTACTGCCCCTTGGTCTTGGTTCTGGGGACTTCCAACTGATTTTGGGGACACAATGGTGGCCTCCTCAGTTGTTGCCTTCAAGGAAGTCTTATCTATGGAACCACTGTCCTGTTGTGATCTACAGCAGTAGTGGCTGCTTCTCTTGAAACCTCACCAGAAGTTACATTGAACTCTGGGAGTATAGCCTCCTCTTCTGTTTGTGGGATAACAGATTGACTTTTCTCAGCCCCAGTCACTTGTGGAGGTATACTCTCTGTGACAGGTGAAGGAGAGGAACTGGGGTTGTCCTGAGTTTTGTCAATTGCTTCAAACAGTGGTTGCATGGTTTGTGGGACATGTGGTGGTGATGTGGGTGGAGTAAGAAGCTGATTAGCCCTGGGAGATGGACTTGTAAACATATGGTCAAGTGACTCATATGCCTCAGTATGAGGTTCCCTTTGGCTTACAACAAGATCCTTTTGTGAGGATTCTTGAGGAGTTTGCTTGGGTTGAGATATCTCCAACTGTTGTGAGGAAGTAACAACAGAGGTTTCATGTTGCTTTGGTGATGTAACAGGGTTAGCTTCTGGTATCTCATCTTCCAAAAGTCCCTTTTGGGTTGAGAGGTGGTTTTGGAGGATGGACGTTTTCTTTTTGTGGCTGGTGTGGGTTTCACAGTACTGGATGAAGTGCCATGATCACCAGGAGCAGTGGGCTCACCAACAGAGGTTTCAACAACAGTTGTTGTTTTTGTCCTCTTTGGTTGTGTTTTTGAAACTTTTGTCACTTTTGACACTTTTTCTTGGGTTGAAGAACCCAGCATTCTTGTGAAAGTTTCATCTGTTAAACTTTTCATTTTAAAGGACTCTCCCTTTTGAAAATCATTTTCTGGTAAAATCTTTTGTAGAATTACACTTAGGATTCTAGGGTAGAGTAGAAAAGCATTATTTGAGCCAGATTTTATGGCTTTCACATTTGAGACCAAGTCCAAAAACAATCCCTGAGACAGATTGAAGTCAGAATCTGACAACATTGCATATCCCAAGTATTGAATCCTCAATGGGATTTCATTGAAAGATGTGGTCTTGGCCGAGGCACAGAGAAGAAGGGTATGGAAGAAAAATTTCATGACTGGAGTAAAAAACTTTTTGTATAAGGTTGATCCATTCATCTGTGCATCATACCCTCTTTCCTGGAACTCTGTGTGAAGCTCTGTTTTAGGAAAGGATTCCATACCTGACAAGTCATTCAGTGAGAAGGTAGTGGATATGATTTCAGGGGTTATGGCAATGCTAGTGGCTCCAATTTTTGAAATTATGGAAGTGGGCTTTTTGTCTTGATACAAGACTTCAGCACTTGCCCAGAATTCTTGGAGTGTTTCTAGGTAAATGGGAGCATCAGCAATGAGGATGTTTTTGTATTTTGAGTTGTTTATTATGTCGATTGTGGAATGGAATGGAGTGTTATCTTCGGTTTTAACCAAATATGGAAGGAAATTGTGGGTGGCTTTTGTCTGAAGATCCATTGTAATGGATTTCGAGTATGAAAGTACTGAACTTGGATGGAGGGTTTTGAGGAAGACGAAGGCGGTTTTTAGTATTTTGAATACATTAAGACAGTAAAACTGTTGTTGGGGGGAAAAACAGGGTTTTATAGCCTCTGGTGAAACCGCTGATGTGGCAAAACTCTGCTTTTGAGAGCTGTAGATGCCGTTTTGCGACTAATGATTAGATACTAACATGTGTTAATGGGTGAATGAACATTAGAAATGGGCGAAGGAAGACTGTAATGGACGAATGAAGATCAGGAAGGCACAGAAGAACACATTCGACCAGTTCTACTGGGCGAATGTGGAAATGCTTACCTTCGACCAGTAAGTCTGGGCGAACGTACAGCTAGTATAAATAGGAATTGGGTTTTTGTAATGTATAAGGAGTCATAGAGAGTGTGTGTTTTGTGTGTGTGTTCCTGAGAGGTTAGAGATTGTCTGTTTGAGGTCTAGATTAACTGTTATCAGTCTGTAAAGGTTTATTTGAACAAGTTAATCTATGAAAAGCATTTAAAATGATCTTGATTGTGTTTTGATTGAGTTTACTTCAGTTTGTTCTAAGCTAGGGTTTCCGCACCTGGTTTAGCAACTTGTATGATCATATAATCCTGTGTTTTTGTCAAATTCCGTCCTCTACAAAGTGGTATCAGAGCGTAGAGGATCATACAACAACAAATTGATAAACTCAGAGCTGATTTGGACATAATTTTCATCAATTCACATCTGTTTTCATATAAAAATGGTTTTTGTGTGTTTTTGAAAGAATTAGAGGTGATTTTGTGGTTAAAATTCAAAATTCCAAGTATTAAAGTTGTTCCAAATCATCTCCGAAGCATAACCTGATCAAGATCAATCAAATCCACAAACTTTTGAAAATCAGAGATCAAAATAACCGTTTTTCAAAGTGTAACCGTTTTTCAAAAGGTCAGATATGGGCGAACCTGTGTTGAGTGGGCGAACGTAAGTGTTTTAGGTCGAACGTGAGTGGATTTTCGGGCGAACGTAGAGAAGTTTGGTCGAACGTAGAGTTTTTCACATAAAAGGTTTACATTCGGGTCTAATTTTCTACTTTCGGGATGTCGGGCGGACGAAGGTGATTCTCAAACGGACGAACCTAGTTTGTTTTGGACGAAGGTAGATAGTGTTTGTGTGATTTGTACATTCAGGTGAAATTTCACATTCGGGACAGACTGTTTTGGGCGAACCTAACACAAAAAGGGACGAACCTAATTTTCTTTTGGGCGAATCTAGAACAGTTTTTGGTAAAATTTTTCTAAGTGTCGAACTTCTCGAAGTGCGTGACTATGTGGCGTTATCAGACTACTCCTACACCAGCTACTACACAACCACAACAGCAGGTGATGGACCCATGGACAGTGGCAGCACAGAAGACTAGCACACAGTCTTCGCAGCCGGTTAACTACATGACTCAGAGTGCACCTACAGTACCACAGTCTGACTACTGGGGAGTAGCAGCAGCGGTGGTAAACACTCAAACTACTAATGCTATTTCCACACTGATTAATGATTTGTCTTCAGGTAGCGGGACTCGGCCACCGAAGCTCATGGAGATTCAAGAATACAATCAGTGGCAGAAAAAGTTTAAGATACACTTGGAAGGCATGGGAGTAGAAGGTGCTGAAGCATGGAACATGATTGCTAAAGGATACACACCACCAGTTCTGGAGAACACGGGTGAACCAGTGCCATTGGAGAGTATGGCGGAGGATGAGAAAAAGAAGTTTGCTGTGGAAAAGAAGGCGTTCTCACAACTGACACAAGCCATTACTAATGATCTTTTGCATCAGTTTGGAACGTGTACAACTTCGAAGGCTTTGTGGGATATGCTTAAAAGGAAGCATGATGGGAATGAGAAGACTCGAAATTTGAGGATGGAAGAACTTGTTAAGGAGTTTGAGAATTTTTCTTATGTTGGAAATGAAACTTTGAAAGAACTAACTCCTAGATATAACCATTTAATATCTGAATTGTCTAGCTATGGTGTACAGATCCCTATGGCTAAACAGGTGGACAAGTTTGCTGAAGCTTTACCACCAAACTGGGATCAGCATGTGGATGTTCTGAAGGAAAAGGATGCTTTTCAGTATTGGTCTCTTCAAGAGTTTGTTGAGAAGCTGGAAAACAAAGAGTTGGAAGAGAAGAGGAAGGCTAGGAGAGCTCAGATTCCTCAGAATCCAAACTTATACTTTGGAGGATCTTTAGTTCCAGCAAGCACAAGTTCTGGAGGGCTAGTTACACCACATGTTGCTTGTATATCCAATGCTGTAGAATCACCCATCATTAACTACCATCAACAAACCTCATCTTTATCACAACCACAACCACAAGTTCCATATCAATATTCATACATTCCACCATTCTCCCCAAAACAACAAGCAGCTTTTTACACTGCTGGTCAAACTCAACCACAACCAATGAACCAACCTAATCAACCAACTGTGGTTTTGGAGACTTCCAATCTTGGAAATGTAACAGTTGAAGTTGCTCAGCAACATATTGCTTTAGTCTCTGCAATGGTTTCTTCCTATAATGGTTTAGTTGCTAGTCAAATTGGTAATAACAACTTGACCAATGAAGACTACGCACAAATTGATAAGGAGGAAATGGAACTCATTGACATTCAATGGGCGTTTGCGAGCATAATGCGAAGAGCAACTGAGTTTATTGAGAAAACAGGTAGAACCGACTTGGGAACTTCTCCTAACACAACCTACGGGTTCAATAAGGAGAAAGTGACTTGTTTTAATTGTGGGGGTAAAGGTCACTTTAAACGTGAATGCACTCAACCACCGAAACAAGGCAACAGAAATCCATTTAATGCTACTTATCAGAATCGTCAACAACAAAACCAAAACCAAGTTTCTTCCCAAAACAACAACAACTACCAAAACCGTCAAAACAACTTTAATAACAACCAAAATAGACAACCAACCACACCAAACCAGACACAAAACCAAACACCAAACAACACTAACCGAACAGTCATACCAATCACTACACCAGCTGAACAACAGAATACCAATCAAGCATTGGTTACCCAACAAGATGAAAGGTTTGACTGGTCGAGCATTCAGATAGGTGTTGAGGAGATAACCACTGGGGGAAATGTGGCGTGTGTTGCCTATCAGGTTGATCTTGAAGACTCTGTGACGGTAGAGGAGAAGGTTGAAACTGAGAATGTTAGTGATGATTCTGAAGCTGAGATAGATGGTGATTTTGAACCTGTTAAGGTTGATTCTGAAGTGAATGTTGAGGTTGAAAATGAAGAGACTAATTCAGGAGTTGTGATTGATACTGTTTCTGACATTCCTGAGGAGTGTGAATCGGTTTATTCTGATTCAGACAGTGACTCGGATACGGAAGCGAGTGTTAATTCTCTTGATGAAGATATTGATCAGTTACTTGCAGAAGCAGATTTTCTGATGACCAGGAAGTCATGTATTGCAGATGATGCTTTCACAAAGATTGATTATTCCAGATTCTTTGCAGGAAAGGAAGCTCATTTCGCATTGATGGCTATGACTGACCCACCAAAACCTGTAAGTTCTGCATGTAGTACTGACAATACTAGTGAAAAATATTGTGGTGCTTGTGATAGATTGACTGAGGAGGTTAAACAACTCCGTATTCAACGTGATAGTGCTATCATGAACAGTCAATCTACTCGCAAAGAGTTGAATGCTTTTAACAAAGTATTAGATGGCTACAAAAAGGACATTTCTGACTTGAAAAATACTTTGTCTTTAAAACAATTGGCAATTAACAACTATATCAATGAAATTGAAAATACCAAGTTAGAAATGGCCGCCGTCAAATGCTTTGCTGAGAAAGTAAACAAAAAGTTAGAAAGCTACAAGAATGTTGCTTATGTGGTAGACCACATCATTGATGACAAAACAACCAATTATCGGGCTGTACCATCTCCGGTTCTCTTTGAAAACCATAATTGTCACCAAGTGACACCGGAGAGTTCGGTAAAATCTGATTCAGCATCGGAAAATGAATCTAACACTTCAAGTGTTGGTGATCCAAATTCCGATGTTAGACCGATTTTGGGAATCAATGATGAGGGTGTTACTGCTGAAAGTGTTGACTCAGATTCAGAGAGTGATGAGATTGGTTGTAACCAAACTGTTAATGTATGTGATATTCCAAAAGAAAATCACATCATTACAAATGAACCAGTTTCATCATCTCAAATTGTTCCAATGAGAAATGTTCATCATGTGGAAAAATCTGAGAAGAATGTTGTGAAGAAAGATCTTAATGTGGTAAAGAAAGATCTTGAGAAGAATGAGAAAAACGAACAATGTGATAAACCTGTCAAAGTGTTCTATCGGATGGAAGGATCCGATAAGATCATTTCTGACGAGGACTTTCCAATTAAAAATGCCAACTATGCTAAAATTGAAAAGATTTGGCAAGAAAGTACTATTTGGTTCCCTAAACATGAGAGAACAAATGAAATTCCACCAGCTTTGTTGAAAAAGTTGTACTTGGATGTTCCTCAAGAACCAAAGGTCCATGTCACAGAGTTTGTTAAACCCAAAAACAGAGCTAATGGTTTCAATGAGCCTACTTACTCAAAAGGGCCACTCCCTGAGAGTTTAAGGAAGCAACAGTACAATGATCAATACCCTGTTAGATCATTTGCTCAACCTAATGCTCCAAATGTTTTTGAAGAGTACCGTGCGTGCTTTAAGTGTGGAGAACGTGGGCATTTACTTGCTCAGTGTCCATATGTAAGGCACAAGAGGCACGAAGTTGAAGTGAGGAATTCTATGCGAAAGCCGATTGATCATTATGTGCCACCACATAGGAGAGTTGTTCCTCAACAACAACAACCGCTTTATTATCAAAACAATTTTCAAATGAGGAATACTCGTCCAATGCACTATGATAGAAGGAATCGGATTGCAATGGAAAACTCGTGGAGAAAGCCTGTGGTGAACTCAACAGTTGATAGGCAAAAGGTTTCACCAAAACCTATTGTCAAATCGAATGTTGGACCTAAGTCTGTTAAATCAGATAAGGTTACCAAGAAAGTTACCTTTGCTAACAATGTTCAGAAACCAACTGAGAATCCAAAGTCTCAGATTCGTATCCTGAAAAGGACTGAACAATCTTGGACACCCAATGGTACTCCAGGAGCTTCATCTTCAAAAGTGAATGAGAAAAAGGAAACAATTTTGAGCAATCAGAAAAAGATTGATCAAAATGTTGTTAAAAATGTTTGTGAAAATGTCATTGTGAAACCTGATGTTGAAAGACCCAAGACTCAGGCTTGGGTCCCCCGAAAGCACTAAATGATTTACTTTTTGTGTGCAGGGAGCTTCAGCTGGCCCTATTAGCAGTCTTTGGATTGTTGATAGTGGAGCTTTAGGCCACATGACAGGGGATCTTGCGTTGCTGTTCGACGTGAAGAACATCAATGGAGGGTATGTAGCGTTTGCGGGAAACAAGGGCGGATATATCACGATGGAAGGGAGTGTGAGCAATGGGATAGTGAGTTTTGAGCGGATATCGTATGTGAAGCAGATAGACTACAATCTGTTGAGTGTCAGTCAAATTTGTGACAAGAAATTTACTGTGCATTTTGATGACAAATCCTGCTATATCTTGAAACCGGGCTTTACAATTCCTAAAGAGTGGATAATGTTGAAGGCACCTCGCGTCAACAATCTATACATTCTTGATATGTCCAAGGCGATGACATCACAGGGGCAAATAACATGTTTTTTGTCCAAGGCGACTGAGAAAGAATCGATAATGTGGCACCGAAGAATGGGGCACATTCATCTGAAGAAAATGAACCAACTCGTGAAAAATGGGCTTGTCGATGGAGTAAACGTGAAACATTTCCATCTCAATGACAAGTGTGTGAGTTGTAAAAAGGGGAAGCAGCACAAACAGTCCCACAAAGTGAAAAAGGTTAACTCTGTTGAGATGCCACTTGAGCGATTGCACATGGATCTTTTCGGACCGGTCAAGCGCAAAAGTCATCTTGGAGAGCTTTATTGTTTAGTCGTCACTGACGATTATTCAAGATTTTCATGGGTGATGTGTTTGCAAAATAAAAGCGACACTTTTATCAACCTAAAAGTTCTGTTCACTCGGTTGGAGAATCTCTATAATGTGAAGATAAAGAGAATTCGGAGTGACAATGGGACGGAGTTCAAAAATGCCAAGATGGATGAACTTTGTGAAGACAAAGGGATACATCATGAATATTCGGCTCCGTATACCCCTCAACAGAACGGTGTTGCTGAACGAAAGAATAGGACTCTAATTGAAGCGGCTAGAACAATGCTTGCTGATTCAAATCTTCCAGTAATGTTCTGGAATGAGGCGATTTATTCAGCAAATTACACACTTAATCGGGTTCTAACAGTGAAGAAGTTTGGAAAAACATCTTATGAGCTGTTGCACCGAAGGAAGCCGAATTTAGAGTATCTAGAACCTTTCGGGGCACCTTGCACAATGTTGAATCCAAGCGAAAAGTTTAGTCCTAAAGCCGAGGAGGGTTACTTTGTTGGATATGCAACCCCGCTCAAACGGGTATACAACAAGCGAACTCGTCGTGTGGAAGACTGGGCTAACGTGGAAGTTCAACGATATACTCAAAATATTCAAGGCACGGGTCCTGATTGGATGTTTGATTACAAAGATTTCTTTGAATCATTCAATCTAGATAGCTTGGTTGAAGAAGCTGTTATTAGACTACTTTACGAGTGTGAAAATGCAACAACTTCACCGTTGGTGCGTCCGATCACTGTGAACCCCCTACCAGCTTCTAATGATACCAATGCTCCTATCCAAGAAGAAGAGATATTTCAAGAGGCTTCAACTTCATTAGACACTTCAGAATCTGAAGATGAACAATTTGAAGAAGCTATTCTTGATCAAGTTGAAGAACAGGAGGCACCACCAGTGAACCCAACTCCAAATACTGATGTAGCTTCATCATCAAATACGGGTCATGATCTGGATGCTGTAGAGAACTTAACTGTTCAGACGGGAGTGCAAGTACCTGATTATCCGGAATCTCGGATTCATCGTATTCACCCGCTGGAACAAGTTATCGGTGATCCTGGAAGTAGTGTTATGACCAGAGGGCAGCTTAAAAGTGTTAATACGCCAGAGAGTTTTGGTGCTTTAGCTTTATATGCCAAAATTCAACAATCTGGTAGTCAAAATGATTGGTCGTTTGCGTGTTATGTGTCGCAGGTAGAGCCAAGGACATACAAGGACGCTTTGAAGGATGATGCCTGGGTGGAAGCTATGCAGGAGGAGTTATTACAATTCCAGAAATTAGGAGTTTGGACGCTCACAGATCTGCCGCCGGATAGAAAGAAGATTGGCACCAAATGGGTGTTTAAGTGTAAGAAGGATGATCGTGGGGTAATTGTTCGGAACAAAGCCAGATTGGTCGTGCAGGGATTCCATCAAATCGAAGGGATTGATTATAATGAGATCTATGCACCGGTAGCACGAATCGAAGCTATTCGGATGTTCCTCGCGTTTGCTTCTTATAAGAAATTCAAAGTTTATCAAATGGACGTGAAAAGCGCATTTCTGTACGGTAAAGTCAAGGAAGAGGTGTATGTCGGGCAGCCACCAGGCTTTGAGGACCCAATCCATCGGGATAAGGTCTACGTGTTGAACAAAGCTCTTTATGGCTTGCACCAGGCTCCGAGGCAGTGGTACGAGGAGCTGAGTACATACCTCATCACCAAAGGATTTAAGCGCGGCCTCGTCGATTGCACCCTCTTTACGAAAAAGACGGGAGATGACTTGCTTCTAGTACAGATATACGTTGATGATATAATATTTGGTTCAACTAACGAGCTTTTATGCAGGGAGTTCGAAACTGTCATGCAGGAAAAGTTCGAAATGAGCGCAATGGGGGAGATGCAGTTTTTCCTAGGCTTGCAGGTGGACCAAAGACCCGACGGGATCTTCATTCACCAGACGAAATATGTCTCCGACATCTTGAGCCGGTTCCAGATGGAGGACTCAAAGCCGATGGATACCCCGATTCAACCCAATCACGGGATTGGAGTGGACGCTAAGGGGGAGCTGACGGATCCTTTTACATACAGAGCAATCATCGGATCTCTGATGTATTTGACGGCGTCTCGACCAGATATTATGTACGCAACGTGTCTCTGTGCCCGTTATCAATCGAAGCCGAAACAAAGTCATCTGACGGCGGTCAAGCGTATCCTTAGATATCTGAAGGGTTGTCCCTCAAAAGGACTTTGGTACCCTAATGATGATAATTTTGATTTCATATCTTTTAGTGATGCAGATTGGGGCGGCTGTGATAAGGATAGCAAATCTACTACAGCTGGTTGCCAGTTTTTCGGGAGCAGGTTAATCACCTGGCAATGCAAGAAACAGACTTCCGTAGCACAATCTACCTATGAAGCCGAGTACATTGCAGCCTCGAGTTGCTGTTCTCAAGTACTCTGGATTCAACAACAAATGGTGGATTACGGTTTGCAGTTTCTAAAAACTCCTATTTACTGTGACAACGAAGCCGCAATAGCATTAACTAAAAATTCGGAAAATCATTCTAAAGCGAAACACATCCGGATCAAATATCATTTTATCCGTGATTGTTACGCTAAGGAATTGATTGATATGATCAAAATACACACTGACTACCAACGTGCAGATCTGTTTACTAAAGCCTTTGACCGTTCACGCTTTGAATATCTTTTAAAAGTAAACAATATAAAGGAAAAACAGGACTAATCGGCACCTCGGTTTATCGTTTTTTAGTTTTTAGTTTTTATATTTTGCTAATTGGGAATTTCTCTTTGCTAATTGGGAATTTCTCTTTACTTTCATAATCCTCAAAGAAGTTGATGCTTTCGAGGGGATTGTAAAATCCTCAAAGAAGTTGATGCTTTCGAGTGGATTGTTTCTTTTAAATTTTGTTTTTGTTTTGTTTTTAGAAAAATGAAAATCCAAAAATATGTTCTTTATTTTAGGGGGAGCCATTTTATCAGAAAAGCCAAAAACATTATAAAATTCAAAAAGACATAAAAATTAGAAAATCACATATGATTTCCTGGTAAATCAGAGGAAATGATAGTACATCAGTGGGAATCTGATACAGGCTAAAGAATTGTATAGTTTATGAGGCGTGTGTTGATTACGTGTGATATGCTGATAGGCTTCGTAGACTAAATATTGCGTGCATTAGTGATACAAACATAACGAACTACGCGTTCGTGGCTGAACACCTCATGGGCATATGGTCTTAGTACCGTAATTTCGTTTGATAGGATTGCCAAAATCTGAGGTTTCGGGTCGTTATGTTATAGTTATCCGGGATATTCTGATAAACTTTTGTCGTATTGATTTACGGACCTAGTTTTATCAGAATATTTGCTAAAAGAGCTTAATTGCCAAAACCGGAAGTTACCGAATTGAGGAACTTTATGTTTTAATTGATCAAAGATCATTATTACATCGTATTGATCATCTGATGCAAATCAGTGATTAATATCAGCCTCAACCTAGTGTATACGCACATGTTACTCTGCTGCATTCAATTGCTGACCTGTACACCTCTGTGCTATATACTTTGTAACTTTTACGGATAACTCTGGCATAATCACGCGTTACGACGAAGCTTTGTGCAATTACTTGATACGGGAGTATGTCGTGTGTGTGGGCACCACATCGTGTTAGTCTAATACACCTAACTCGTATCATTTTAAAGCATTGCGTAATTGTCTGCATGTGAGCTTACGTGGACCACAATATCAGCAATTGCCGTATCACATACTGTTTCTAATGATAATATTAAACAAAAAGATCAACGCTGTGATCAGATTTCTCAGAAAACTGATATGATCCTCTGACCGGATTTCACAAAATGTTTACTGTTTTCATTTACTTTGCTGCATTTTATTTGTTGCAATTTACTTTTAATGTCAAAAAGATACAAAATCCAAAAAGATTTTAGGTGTGTTTTTGATAAAATTTCAGAAAATCCAAAATTTTTGCATTTCTGCTTTATTTTTGATAACCGGGGATGCTTGATAGTCAATTTCTGAGATTTGACAACACCATCTGGGCTTTGTATCATTCAAAAAGTGAAAATTTGTGTTTTGGAAGCTTAATGGATTGAAAAATGTTGAACTGGATTCGAATTTGTAATTTGGCAAAAATTTTCAAAATTTCCATTTTACATTCGCCCTTAATTGTGGACGAATGTGGAAATTTTTTACCTTCGGGCGTTCAAGTTTGGGCGAATGTGGTTTTTATCCATATTTCACATTCGGGTAGAAGCATTTCACCTTCGGGCCTTTAATTAGGGGCGAAGGTGGAAAGTATCTTCATTCGACCGAACTAAATGGGCGAAGGTGGCAGCCTATAAATAAGCCAACACAGGTTCGGCCAAACAGTTCTCAGTTTTTCAAAATTTCCTTCGATCACAAGATCTTGTTGATTTTGTTCCCTCTGCTTGTGCGTTTTAATCCCTGCTTATCACTTATCATTTTCGTATAAAGATTACAGGTAATGCTCAAGGATTCAAGCCGGAATCGTTCGATTTTTAACCGGACCTAGGGTTTAAGCGTCTGGGATTTCCAGTGCTTTTTAATGTTTGATTTTGATTTACATTCATCCCATAACAGTTTTAGGGGGAGAATATGTTAGGAATTAGGTTATAAACAAGTTTTAATCATTGTTTGATCTATAAAACAATATAAACCCTAATTTCCTTTTAAAACTGATATAGAATGAATGATAATCGAAATTGATGATGCACGAAGTTCAATCGGTCATGTTAGGACAGGTTTTAATCAAAATTAATGTTTAAAAACAAGATTGAAAAATTTTCAAATTTTTGGTTTGATTCAGTTTCTCCTTCGGTCCATCGATTGGACGAAGGTAGAACATTTTGGACGAAGGAAATACTAAATGGGCGAATGTATCTTTGATTCAAAATTCCTTTACATTCGACCAGAAATCTTGCACCTTCGACCACAAAATCTTACATTCGGCCAGTCTTTTTGGACGAATGTGGAATTTTGAAAATCTAAAATTTTGAATTTTTGACGATTTTGTGTTTTGACGTTTTATTTTGATTTTTCATTTCAGATGGCTGAAGAACAATCAACTGCTGATATTCCTGTGGAGACTGCAGTGACTGATCCTATTCCAGAGAATGTGCAAGAAGAAGGATCATCAAGCGGTAGCAAATGGCCGTTTGAGAAGACCCACAATTGCTGTGCATATCTTGGTGATGTGGAAAAGAATGTGGAGTTCACAGAGATTATTAAGTTTCTGAAAAGATGTAGAGTAGTTTATGCATTGGCAACACCAACTATTATCTACAAGGATATAGTTGAGGATTTTTATAACAATGCCAAGTATGATTACTTTGATAATCAAACTATCATCAAGAGCAAGATTCAGGGAATGGAGATGTTCATCACTGAAGCAGATATCAGAGAAGCTCTCAAGATCCAATTTGAAACAAGTGAAGATCCTAGAGAACTTTCATGGACTGAGCAGAAAGCATGTTTCCTAAGAATGAAATACAAAGGACCGATTACTGATGGTTCTATGTATAAAGGAAAACTGAGCGTGCAGTTCAAGTATTTTGCTCACGTCATCATTCTAGTATTTGGATGTGTTAGTGGTGGTTATGACGTGATGAGGAAAAGTTTAAGCTCGTTAATGGTTGCATTGACTCTCAATAAACCATTTAACGTTGCTGGGATGATCCTAGATCACATGCTGGAGATGTTGAAAGGCTTGAAGAAGAAGTACTTTATGCTTTATCCTAGATTTCTGATGATGATCTTCGATCACAAATATCCACACTTGAAGAAGAATCCTACACAGATACTTAATATGGATCATATGAATGTGAGAACCTTAGCAAGAATGAAGGCTTATAAAGGTGTGCCGGAAAAAGATAGACCACCTTTCAGAAGGTTATTTGGAGCTTTGGCTAGAGAGGATTATGAGGATCCTGGAAAGAATCTAGCAAGGCATCCTAACAGTGATAGTGATAATGATGATCCACTTGTTTATGCTGATGCAAGCACGAAACGAAAGAGACAAGTTGTTAATCCCGGAGCCAAAGGGAAGGGCAAGGGAAAGACAGAGCAGGGTAGTTCAAAACAACAAGCAGTGAGGAAGAAGACTACTGCAAAGAAGGGCACAGGTTTGGTAGATGAGGAGTCTGTTGATTCTGAGGAGACAGAAACTGAGGAACAATGGGATTCGGATGCTGAAGATGTCCAGACTACCAAACAAAAGGCCACTTTGGTTGGTGAGTCTGAATCACTGAATAGATCAATAGAAGAAGCTAATAAGGGTAAGCAATCTATTGATGCTGTAGATGAAGTTTTGACTGTTAATCTGGATGAGTTAAATGAAGGAGAAACAGTTGTTGTGAATTTGCCCAAGCCCAAACACAAGTCTATGGCTAAGAAGACAAGCACTAAGCAACTCAGAGAGAAGGAGTTGAACTTACTGTTGAAAGGAAAGAGATTACCTGATGCTGGTACATCATCAAAACAATCTTCACCAGCTGCAAAGAAACAAAAGACTGTGGAGGCAACAACATTACCAGTGGATAAGTTCAACATTGCACTGGATAATGTTCTTGATATGTTTACTAAGCCTCAGAAGGGAAAAGAAGCTGAGATTGAGCCATCCAAGTCTAAATCCAAATCTAAGAAGATCACTGTGGATGATGAAGTGATGAAACAGATGAACAAAAGAATGGATGATATGATGAAGATGCTTGTGGCTCAACAAGCTGAGATTGCCAAGTTTAAGCAAAATGAAGAGAAAATGCTTCAGATTGTTGTTGCTTCTAAATCTAATCAAGATGAAATAGATGAGAAGGTAAAGAAGCTTGAAGCAAAGAATCAGAAGCTTGAAGGTAAAGTTCTGAGAAATAAGAACAGATACAAGGCAATTAAAGAAGATAACAAAGAGCTAAAGGCTGAAAACAAACGCCTTAGTGATCTGATTGATGACTTGTACAACATAGCACCTAAACTGAAGGAAGGTGAAGAAGATGCTGAGAAAGAGGTTGAACAAGTAGATTTTGAACCATCTGAATCTGAAAAAGAGGAGGATGAGGATGATGAGAATGAAGCATCGGATAAAAGTGATGATGAAGATGATAACAATGATGATGATGATGATGTTGAAGGTTCAGGAAGCCAAAAGGATGATGATGATAGTAGCAGTGATGACAATGATGGAGGAGATGATACTGCTAAGTTCACATTTGAGAAGAGACCACCTTCTAAGAAGAAGAAAGACACAGGTGAGTCTAGTTCTAAGAAGAAAGGAGAGAATGTAGATGATGAGACTGTGTTTTGGAATGAAAAGGTGAGGTCGTTATCTGATGATGCAAAACAAGTTTACAAAGACATGTTAGAGAAGAGAGAGTGGACCATTGAGTTCACAGGTCGTTTTGCAGAAATATTCCAAACAGATGATATGCGTTATGAATTGGAATATAACGATCCTGATCTTGAAGAGGGGGAAGTACCTGCTTCTGTGGCAAAGGAGATATTGGATGGACTTGCACAGAGAGTAGGGAAAACGTTTGAAGAATTCATTGTTGATGAGTCGATTCCACCTATTCCTGAAAAGGATGTTGGAACTCACTCTGATGATAAAGAAACCCCTGAGTTTGAGGAAGTTGAGATAGAGGATATTACACATGAGGAATATCCACAGTACTTCAGACAAAATGATGAAGATGTGGTGTTTCCTGATTTTACAGAAAGGCATAATACGTCTGCTAAGCAAAAGGCAAGAAAAAGAAGTGCTGAGTTTGTTGAAAAAGTACTTGGAGCTGATTTGCCAGAATCTTCAAGTAAGACTGATGAGTTGAAAGAATACTTGAAGAAACTAAGATTGATGGATGAAAACCGACCAAAGCCCGAAGCTCAAGGAAACTTCTACAGGTTTCATAATGCAAAGTTCAGAGGCAGAGCTCTTGGGTGGACATACTTGAGCAGGCTGAAGTGCTTAGCTGCTAAGTGGGAATCAGGAATCTTGTACTTCTACAGATTCATTGATTTGCTAACTCTACCGTACTGGGCGGTTAGAGATTTATGCAGATTCCCTATGTCGGGTGCTTCAGTGAATAATTCACACGTCGGTTGGTGTGCAGATAAATTGGTTTGGGAGAGTAGGACGAAGTGGAATAGATTCAAGCCACAGTATCCCCGGAGGAAAGTTCACAGGGATACTGATCCTCGAACCAAGTTGAAGAGGGTTACCTTGATTTATAAGGCACCTGAAGTTATGAGAAAGATTCCTTTGATGCCTATGCCTCAACACTTCAGTGCTGACTTCATATTTTGGTATTATGATTGGAGGAAAGCAGAAGCTGTGATAGTGCTGAGAGATGGAAAGGATAAATACAAGCATGTGCATGTATTTGATCCTATGTGGCTAATCAATTGCACCTTCGAAGACATCATCATGTTATTCTATAATCCGATTCATCATGAGCCAAACGATGCAGATCAAGCAAGGAAATACACACAAGTTGTGGGTGTTTGCTTTGCTTATGACATTAACGCTGGAAGTAATCTGGAAGGAAAGCTTGGCAAGAAGGTTAAGATGGCGAATGTGTCGAAGCCGGTAAAAAGAAAGTTAGAGCCGGAAATGACGAAAGAACAGAAGAGTATTCTGAGAATCAAGCTGTTGAATAAAGCCATGGATGAAGATAGAAAAAGATCTAATCAATAGTCGAGGGGGAGTTTGTAGATGCCGTTTTGCGACTAATGATTAGATACTAACATGTGTTAATGGGTGAATGAACATTAGAAATGGGCGAAGGAAGACTGTAATGGACGAATGAAGATCAGGAAGGCACAGAAGAACACATTCGACCAGTTCTACTGGGCGAATGTGGAAATGCTTACCTTCGACCAGTAAGTCTGGGCGAACGTACAGCTAGTATAAATAGGAATTGGGTTTTTGTAATGTATAAGGAGTCATAGAGAGTGTGTGTTTTGTGTGTGTGTTCCTGAGAGGTTAGAGATTGTCTGTTTGAGGTCTAGATTAACTGTTATCAGTCTGTAAAGGTTTATTTGAACAAGTTAATCTATGAAAAGCATTTAAAATGATCTTGATTGTGTTTTGATTGAGTTTACTTCAGTTTGTTCTAAGCTAGGGTTTCCGCACCTGGTTTAGCAACTTGTATGATCATATAATCCTGTGTTTTTGTCAAATTCCGTCCTCTACAAGAGCAGATGTGGCAAACATCTGATGGCTTAAACATCTGGGGGCATACAGCTGTTTTGTTAAACATCTGTTGCCGACCTCTGTTGTTTAACCAAAAGACTGATGGAATAACAGTTGTTTTATCTGATCAGATGTTTGAAACAAATTTTTCAACCAACAGTGGTTGTTTTATCTGATCAGATGTTTGAAACAGATTTTTCAACTATCAGTGGTTTGAATGAAACAGTGGTTGTTTTATCTGATCAGTGGTTTAAAACAGATTTTTCAACCAAAGTGTCATTTTAAGCAAAAGTTGATATTCTGAAAACATTTTAATGTTTTTATTGAAAACATTTTTGTTGTTTTAATCCATGTTTAACATGCCAATTCGAGAGACCAGATTTGTGAAGGTAGATGTGTCTAAAGCTTTTGTCAACACATCTGCCAACGGATCCTCTGTTGGAACATGGTGCAGAGAAATCAAACCTTTTTCATAGCTATCTCTGACAAAATGATGTCTGATATCTATGTGCTTGGTGGTTGAATGAGAGACTGGATTCTTGATGATATTTTCAGCAGCTTGGCTATCCAACATGAGTGGAGTCCTTAGTGCAGTTATCCCAAAATCCAGTAGTTGATTTTGAAGCCACATGAGTTGGGCTGTACAGCTTGCAGCAGCAATGTATTCAGCCTCAGCTGTGGAAGTTGAAACAGCTGCTTGCTTTTTGCTTTGCCAGGAGACTAAGGCATTCCCTAGAAATTGGCACCCTCCAGATGTGGACTTTCTTGTGGTGTGACAGCCAGCAAAATCACTATCTGAGTAACCTGAAAGCTCAATGTTTCCATTAGCAGGATACCAGATACAAGTGTGGGAGCACCTTTTAAGTATCTGAATATCCTTTTCACAGCAATAAGGTTAGACTTTCTAGGTGAAGCCTGGGATCTTGCACATACACAGGTTGCAAACATAATGTCTGGCCTGGATGCTGTTAAGTACAATAAAGACCCAATCATGCATCTATAGTGTGTTTGATCAACCAGTTCATCCTTGTCATCAATAGTGAGTGGCTTGACTGTGCTCATGGGTGTACTACATGGCTTGCAATCATTCATCTCAAATTTTGTTAATAAGTTTTTCACATATTTGTTTTGATGAATGAATGTGCCATTTTGCAGTTGCTTTACTTGGAGACTAAGGAAGCACTGAAGTTCACCCATAGCACTCATTTCAAACTCTGCTGTCATGAGTTCCCTAAACTCCTCACACATTTTGTTACATGTGGATCCAAAAATGATGTCATCCACATATATTTGAACAATCATTAAATCTTTTCCTTTCCATTTTAAAAACAAGGTTTTATCAATTTTACCTCTTGTGAAACCAATGGATAAGAGAAAAGTGGAGAGAGTTTCATACCAGGCTCTTGGTGCTTGTTTCAGTCCATACAATGCTTTGTTAAGCTTGTAGACATGATCAGGAAGGAATGCGTCTTCAAAACCAGGTGGTTGACATACATAGACCTCTTCCTGAATTTTGCCATATAGGAAGGCACACTTGATGTCCATCCGATACACCTTGATGTTGTGGTTGACAGCAAAGGCTAGGAATAGTCTGATAGCTTCTAACCTTGCTACAGGGGCAAAGGTTTCATCATAGTCAATTCCTTCTTCTTGTCTGAAGCCTTGAACCACTAATTTGGCCTTGTTCTTGACAACTATACCCCTTTCATCAGTTTTGTTTTTGAAGACCCACTTTGTGCCAATTGGACAAACATCCTTAGGCAGTGGTACAAGTTCCCATACTTGTTGTCTTTTAAACTGGAGGAGTTCTTCTTGCATGACTTCCACCCAACTGTTGTCTTTCAGTGCCTCTTGGTACTTGACAGGTTGTGAAAGGGATAGAAAGCCTGCAAAAAGACAGATATTTGAAGATTGGCTCCTTGTGAGCACACCTTCTCTGATGTTGCCAATGATTTGATCTGGTGGATGAGCTCTTAGGTAGATTAGATCTCCCTGATATGGTATGATGGCATTTTGTGGTGAAGGACAGAGGTTTGGAGACTCTGTTGACATAACATCTGTTGGCACTTTTGTAGAGTCAACAGATGTTTGAAATGGAGGTGGAGGAATGGGTCCAAGTGGTGTAAAGTTGGACTGACTTTTGTCAACAGTTGTTTGACTATAGTCAACAGATGATTGACTTTTGTCAACAGATGATTGAGCAGTGGATTGGATGGGTGAATCAGTGGTTTGGGGATAGGACTGGCCAACAGTGGCTGACTCAGCTGTGACAGAGTTTTGACAGTTGTTTTGAACTACTGCTTCCTCTGATGCAGGATAGACTTTGTAGTGATCTGGAATCACAACATCTATTCTGTAATCTTGTTGTGGAGATTGTGGAGTACCTGCAGGGTTAGTTTTGACAGTAATATCTTCAAATTTGAATTTATCCAAATCAAACAACTCAGCAGGGTTTGCTGGGATTTTCAAAGATGAAAGTTCATTGAACTTCACATTCAGAGTTTCTTCTATTGTCTTGGTCCTTGTGTTAAACACTTTATAGGCCTTGGCAGTACAAGAATACCCCAGAAAATATCCACAATCTACTTTGGCTGCAAATTTTGAAATGGAATCTTTAAGATTTAAAATGAAACATGGGCAGCCAAAGACTTTGAAAAATGATATCAGTGGTTTGATTTTAAACAGAATTTCATAAGCAGTCTTTTGATGTCTAGGGTTGATTAAAACTCTGTTTTGAACATAGCAAGCAGTGTTTACAGCTTCTGCCCAAAAGGACAAAGGCAAACCAGAATCTGCTAGCATTGTTCTTGCAGCCTCAATGAGAGTCCTATTCTTCCTTTCAACCACCCCATTCTGCTCTGGTGTTCTTGGGATACTGTACTGCCTTACAATCTATTTTGACGCACAGAAATCATCCAACTCCTTATTCTTAAACTCTGTTCCATTGTCACTTCTAAAGACTTTTACTGGCAAGTCATATTGTTTTTCAACTTTGGTGACAAAGTCCTTCAAAATACCTGCAGTCTTATCCTTAGAGTGTAAAAAGTAAGTCCATGTAAACCTAGAAAAATCATCAACTATGACAAGACAAAATCGTTTTCTTCTTAGACTCATGATTTTTACAGGGCCAAACAAGTCCATGTGCAACAATTGTAAACACTGACTAGTTTTGGACTCATCAATTGATTTGTAAGAGCTTTTATGTTGTTTTCCTTTTAGACAGGAAACACAATACTCATCACATTTAAATTCTTTTGATGGCAAACCTCTAACAAGGTTTTGTTTGGAGAGTGAGTTGATAGTTTGAAGGTTGGTGTGACCAAGTCTCCTATGCCACAATTCTGTCTCTTTGGTAGAGGCAGCAGAGAACAGACAGACATTTGCCATAGGGTTATCCTTCAACATATCAACTACATACACATTGCCACTTTTATGAGCAACAAGTTGTGCTTTGCTCTCAGCAATGATGGTGTTAATCTTTTCAACAGCCTCTGGGCCAACAATCTTACATGTTTGCTTAGTGAAGAATGACCCAAAGCCTTTGTCACTCATTTGAGACACACTAAGTAGATTAAATTTTAGATTGTCTATCAGATTAACATTTTCAAACTTAAGCCTCCCTGCTTTGACAGTACCAGAACCCAACACTTTACCTTTAGAATCATTACCAAAGGATATATCACCCCCTTCATGTGCAAGAAAGTCCAGAAGAAGGGCTCTACATCCAGTCATGTGCCTGGAGCCTCCACTATCTACATACCATAAAGTGTCTAAACAAGCAGAAGCTCCCTGCACATCAGTAAAGATTTTAGTTTTGGTGAGTGTCCAAAGCCAAATTGGCTTTGGATGGGTCCTTAGATGTCTCAGCCTTAAGTTGAGGAGAATGATCAGTGGTTCGAACTAGCTTTTGAACTAGGTTCAACAGCTGCAATTGACCATTTGCCAGTGCTTGTATGTCAACACTTGGTCCAGCAGATGTTCGATCATTTCCTATCAGATGCTGAAAACCATGAGGATGTCTGTTCACTTTTGGTTTTGAAGGCCTTTTGGGCTCTTCATAAACATGTGGCAGACGATGACAAGTGGGTTGTCCATAACCTCTTGGTAATCTGTTAGCAGGTGGAACATCTGTTACCTGAACATCTCTGGGAGCAGAGTTTTTGTTCAGACTTTTGGTAACAGCTGTTTGGACTGGTTCAAAAGTCTGTTTGGGTTTTCCTTTTGGAGTACTCACCATTTGACTCTCAAGAGTTTTAGCCTTGTACTCTTTTATCTTTTCATCAAAAATTTTGAGATACAGGCACTCTTTTGTTTTGTGATTCTTTTTCTTACAAATTGAACATTCATTTGTTTTAGAATCATTTAAACTTGATGTTTTGTTGATGTCATATGCTTTTAGAAGAAAACAGTTTTTGGTGACATGGTTCTTCTTTTCACAAAAATCACAAAACAGGTTGTTTTTAGCTTTCCCTTTTTCTTTCTTCTTTCAACAGATGTTTGATCATCTGTTGGAAGATCTCTCAGAGGGATAACTTTGGCCTGTGGTGCCATTTTACCATCAGGGGTTTTAAAGGTCACTGGTTTGAAATTTTCAAGGACTTCACACTCATCTGACCATGATGGTTTGAATTGATATTTTTCAATTTCATCAAATGAGGGTGTACCTTCCAACTTTTCAAGAATGATTTTCTTTCCATTGGGTTCACTAACCTTGATTTCTTGACCTTTTGAATTGGTAGGGATGACTTCAACCAACTGTGGTTCCTCTTTTTCAGTGGTTTGTGAACTTTGAGAAGTGGTTTGAAAGCCAAACCCAAATTTCACATGACTTTTAGATTGTTGGTTGACAATCATCTCAAAACCTTTTGATGATTCCACCCATTTCTGACATTCAACTTGGGTGGACTCAAGCTCCTTTTTACAACTATGATATTTTGTTATCATAGTCTGAAGCTGGTCTTTGGTAATGCTTGCTTCATGTTTTAAACTGCTGATTTCAGATTCTTTTTCAGTTATTTTTTATTTTAACTCTTTTGTGAGTTTTTCAAACTGAATTTCATAATCCAAAATTTTCTTTCTAAAGTTTTCATTTACCTCTTTTATCTTAGCAAATGCCACAATACATTTATCTGAGCATAAGTCATTTAAGATTTGAGGAGATACCTTAGCAGCAGCCATCAAGGCACAGTTACACTGGCAGTCACAATTATCACTACCCCAGGGGTCTGAGAGATTCACAACCTCCACTTCAGATTCTTCAGCTGAAACAACTTCACCAACAACACCATCAGTCACATTTTCAGACAAAGACACCACATCCTCAGAATCAGTCTCTTCAACAATTGTTTCTAGTGCCATAAAACAAAAATCATTTTCAGAGTTGGCAACTAAAGCAATGTTGTCATCTGTTATCTCATCTGGTAGACTGCTCCAATCAACAAAGCCCTGAGTAAAGAAACTTTGTTGACCTGGTTGACTGGTCTCTGCAGGAGCAGAGGGTGGAGCAGCAGTCATTGGCACTGGTGCCTGAGTAACAGGTGTTTGGACATAATGATACTGAGGAACAGTGGTTTGAACATAATGCACAGGAACAGTGGTTTGGGGATGTGCAAAATGAGCAGTGTTTTGCACATTTGGTACAGGGATGGTTTGAAAAGTGTTGGTCTGAGGCCTTTGGTTTGGATAGGTGATCATAGGTGTAGCATTTTGACTCCTACATTCCCTAGCAAAGTGACCCATTCTATGACACTTGAACACTTTATCTTTGATTTATCCAACCCCACCTTTGACCCACCATGTAAACCTGGGTATCTCCTGCCAGTTTTCTTATAGAAGTTATTTGTTCTAATACTGAGCAGGGCAACCTGATGCAAGATGTCCATTTCTTCTAAGTCCAAAGGGTCAATATATTGAAGGTCATTGTACACAAAAGATGAATTATCAGAAGCCTGGATATCACCACTAGCTGTGAAAGCATAGTTGTTTGGTGATGAGTAAGGATCACTGTTAAAACCAGTGGTTATGTCAATGTAATGATCATAACTCTGATCCTTACTAATTCCAGAACCCTCATCCTGACCCAACAGTGCAGTATTCCCAAATACATAGTCATCTGACACTTTGCCAGAGTCCTGGAGCTTCTTTTTCTGGTTAAGCTCCCTTTCTTAAGTCAGGAGCTTACCATGAAGCTGGGTCAGGGTCAGGTCTTTGAATCCGATAGAGTTTCTCATGACTATAGCAATAGTGTCCCATTTGTCCTGAAGTGATCTAAGGAACCTATGATTCAGTGTTGAATTAGGATAAGTTAGACCAACTAGTTTAAGTTCACTAATTAGACAGTTAAACCTTTCACACTGTTGTGTTAACGACTCCCCTTTTATGTGACTAAACGTTTCATATTGTTGGTTAAGTATTTCACGGTTGTTTTCAATCACATCTTCAGTTCCCCCGAACTGCTCTTTAAGAGCATCCCACAGTTCTTTAGCACTATTGCAGTGCAAGAGACCGGCATAGATATCATTCGGCAGTGCCATGGCTACTATGCTGAAAGCCTTGGCATCTAGCTCGATTTTTTGAAAATCTTGCTCTGAGTAGTTCTCAACACTCTTTGGTACTTGGATCTTTGGATCCTCGGCACTCGGTACCATTGGAACATGTGGTCCGAATGTTACCGATTTCCAGCACCCTGTGTTCTGTTGTGCTAACACATGAGCCACCCGACGCTGCCAGATGTTGTATTCTGACCTGACAAGCATCGGAGGTTTGTTACTTGTGCCAGTGTTGTGTGGATCTTGATTGAGTGATGTCATTCTCTTGATTTTTCAAAAACAAAGTCTGTTTACTAACTGTTGAAACGAAAATAAACTATTACTCTGTTTTAAATCCGACAAACAAACGATATCAATAATTATGAGCTGATCTGTTATTAAATTGATTGATTAGATCGAATTTAATTGACCAAGCTCTGATACCAATTGTTAGGATCTGAGTTCTGGTTATTTTGATTGTTTAACTAAGTATGAGATGAAATGAATTAAATATAAATGGAAAGTGCAGCGGAATAAAATATAAATCAAAACATGGAGAATAATTGTTTTTAATCGAAAGCTTTCATTAATCGAAAGGTTACAATTGTACAACTAAACTCCCCCTCAGCCTGATCACTCAGAGAATGTTTGTCAGAAAGAGAATGACGAGTGATGAATAGAACAGTGCAAGTACTGTTCTATTTATAGACAGACTCAAACCTCTGATGATCAGTGCTGACGTCACCTAAGACAGTGACCTCTAACTGACTAACAACTTCTAACATCTGCTAAGCTATAACTACTGTTACATTGAAAACACTGACAATACAAAACTCTGTTAAAGTAAAACTCTGATGTCTTCTATCATTTGTTGAACCCAAGTGTTGTTGGTTCAACAGACCTTTGTTCTTCAGTTCTTTGATCAGCAGTTGTTCTCCATCAGACCTTTATTCTTCAGACCTTTGTTCATCAGACCTTTCATCAACAGCAGTTGTCTTTAACAGTTGATTGAAGCAGCAGCAGTTAGGAATCAACAGACTTTTGGGGGAAGCTTCTTTTGTAACAACTGTTTTATTCATGGATCAACACTTAGTATATTTTGGCTTTTCAATCATCTGTTCTTCTCTAGGTCAGCAGACCCAACAAATTATTTATTTATGTATCTTGAAAAAAAATTAAAAAGTATAATTAATTTCAAGCGATATTTGATATAATTATTTAAATCTTTGATTTGCATAACTGATAATTTATTATTTTGTCTGTTCGTTTCCCAAGTTGTATACAGTGTTCAGATACTCTAAACGTTTTTAAATTAAATAATCCTTATAACAAAACTTTTCGTTTAACACGTTAACCCACGTATAATAACTATACTACGGTATGAATTTTCATTTTCACGCGTTTTAAATGTATAAATTAGTAAACAAATCACGAATTTCATAATAAAACATCTTAACATTTACGTTTCAGTCTTCATCAATAGTATCAATGGATGCCCTAACTAATAACCAAGAACATGAAATGAAGGAATTTGTTGTTAATCAAATTAGAGCACAGTACTATCAAGATTTGAAGACTACAAGAGATTTGAAAATTTGTTTTGACAGTTTGCACTTGGGCACGTTTGAGCGAGATGATGTACAAAGGATTTTGAAGTCAATGCCTTCAACTATTGTTCGTGATTTGACGTTGTTGTACAATTCAGAGGCCGGGAGTAAGGATGTAGAATTTTTGGCAAAATTGAAAGATCTACATGCACAACCTGAAGCTTCAATAGAATTGAAGCTTAAGTTTATTAATTCCTTTAACTAGCTATGTATTTTGATGTTTAAGGTTTGATTGTATTTATTTATGTTTTTAGTTTTCTATGTCTTTAAAGATTATATATGGTTTTTTATGTTTTATGATGCTAAATTGAATCATATTAACTTTTGTGTTTTATTCAACAGACCTTTAATCCTTCTGTAGATTTATTTGTGTTATCTCAACAGAGGTTTAATCCGTCTGTAGATTTATGTTTGGGTTGTTGTATCAGTTGCAGTTATTAAACATCTGATAAGTATTATTAACTGGTATCATGAAAGGAACATACCTTACGAAATACAGTTTTTCTTTTCAACAATAGATCGGTGATTAATTTGGGTTTTACTAACAGACCATAACAATTGGTGTGTTTATGTTTTTTTAAGAAATCAACAGACGTTTCTAAACAGGGGTTCTCCGGAGCAGACGATTGGCTTCTCAATGTTGGTTTCACTAAACAGGCCTTAAATTAGGACTCGGTCTCCCGTGTGTTTCACACGGGATTTCAACTAGTACTTTCAATAATAGGAGAGTCGTAAGTGACGTCAGAAAGATGATGTGTCAACACCTTAGATAGGTCAACAATGCTTGTGTGATGCAAAAAGTGATGTCATTAATCAGCTTAGAATATTCACAAAAATATGCCACTTGCATATTTAAAGTAATTAAATAATGTCACTTGCAAAATGTGGGCCAGACATTAAAGGAGTTAGCATCTGATATGATTAAAACTTTACGTCTGTTGTCCACATAAAGCAATCCTTCACGTCTGTTGATAGCATCTGTTCCAAATTTGAGCTCCAAATTCAAAATTCAAAATCAGAACCCTGGTATAAAAAGAGAGAGGGGGGAAACACAATCATAATTTTTTCTTTATTTTCTTTTCTCCTCTCTCTCTCTCTTAATCAATTACCGGAACAACGATATCACCTGAGAGATTCGTGAGACGTGCTACTGATGCTGAAAGCGATGAGGTCGACATAACTGTCAGTCTGATCAAGTTCCCTTTAGGGTATGCAGTTATGATGGCTAATAATCCTTTGCAAAATCTGTTATGGGGAGAGAGGAGAGGGACGAAAATATTATTGTGTTATGATGATTATGTTGTGATGTCCCTCAACCCTAGTAATCTCTTCCTATTTATGCATACCCAGGGGACACCCTAGTTAGGCTCAACTAATGATAAGTCCGTCAAAGACTAATCAGTTATGGTCTTAGAGAATTTAGCAATTGATCAAACATAATATAAATGATTATAATGGCTATACCGATAAATGTACAAGACAACGTATATTTATTCCAACATTCTCCCACTTAGCCGAGTAATCATTTATTATGAGTATTCCATAAGTCTCTGGAGATTAATACTCATTTTAGTTCTAAACCCAAACTGTAGCAGAGAAATACAGTTGTTAAGTCTTTATTCGACTTAGGACCCCCATTAATCATACTACAATCCAAATCTAAAACTTAACACTATGATCAATTATCATTATGCCCTTACTTGATTTGTTGCATTATTGTCTTTATGTCATTATGCTAGCTTAACATACTAATAGACAAACAAGTCATAATGAGGAAATTTCATTAAACATAAGTCATTATTCATAAAACATAAGTCATAAGTAAACACAAGTGGTCAAATAAGTACCTATGCTTCTAAGTAAGGTCATTAGTAAGTGGTCAAATTTCATTAAACATAAGTCATTATTTGTAGATGCCGTTTTGCGACTAATGATTAGATGTTAACATGTGTTAAGGGGCGAATGAGAGTAGTATGGGCGAAGGTAACATAGAAAGGGGCGAAGGAAGCTTTAATGTGGACGAATCTGGAACCAGGGATGCACAGAAGTTACATTCGACCATATGTTATGGGCGAATGTAGAACAAGCTACATTCGACCAATCAGTTTGGGCGAATGTACAGCTACTATATATAGAAATTGGGTTTTTGTAATGTATAACGAGTCATTCAGAGTGTGTGTTTTGTGTGTGTGTTCCAGAGAGGATTGAGAGTGTTAGATTGTGTTCTAGATTAACTGTAATCAGTCTGTAATAGATTATTTGAACAAGTTAATCTATGAAAAGCATTTAAAATGACTTTGATTGTGTTTTGATTGAGTTTATATCAGTTTGTTCTAAGCTAGGGTTTCCGCACCTGGTTTAGCAACTTGTATGATCATATAATCCTGTTTTAGTTGTCAAAATCATCCTCTACAAAGTGGTATCAGAGCATAGAGGATCATACAACAACAAATTGATAAACTCAGAGCTGATTTGGACATAATTTTCATCAATTCACATCTGTTTTCAACTAAAAATGGTTTTTGTGTGTTTTTGAAAGAATTAGAGGTGATTTTGTGGTTAAAATTCAAAATTCCAAGTATTAAAGTTGTTCCAAATCATCTCCGAAGCAAAACCTGATCAAGATCAATCAAATCCACAAACTTTTGAAAATCAGTGATCAAAATAACCGTTTTTCAAAGTGTAACCGTTTTTCAAAAGTTGAATATGGGCGAACCTGGACGTTGTGGGCGAACGTGTGGGTTTTAGGTCGAGGGTGAATGGTTTTCTGGGCGAACCTAGAGGTTTTAGGGCGAATCTAGAGTTTTTCACATAGAAATTTTACATTCGGGTCCTATTTTCTACCTTCGGGAGATCGGGCGGACGAACGTAGATCAGAAACGGTCGAACCTAGGTTTATTTGGGCGAACGTAGAACGTGTTAGTGTGATTTTACTTTCTGGTGAGTTTTCACATTCGGGTGAGAGATTTTTGGGCGAACCTGATTTAAAAGGGACGAACCTGAAAGCTTCTTGGGCGAACCTAGAATAGTTTTTGGTGAATTTTTCTAAGTGTTGAATTTCTCGAAGTTCGTAACCATGTGGCGTTATCAGACTACTTCTACACCAGCAACTACACAACCACAACAGCAGGTGATGGACCCATGGACAGTGGCAGCACAGAAGACTAACACACAGTCTTCGCAGCCGGTTAACTACATGACTCAGAGTGCACCTACAGTACCACAGTCTGACTACTGGGGAGTAGCAGCAGCGGTGGTAAACACTCAAACTACTAATGCTATTTCCACACTGATTAATGATTTGTCTTCAGGTAGCGGGACTCGGCCACCGAAGCTTATGGAGATTCAAGAATACAATCAGTGGCAGAAAAAGTTCAAGATACACTTGGAAGGCATGGGAGTGGAAGGTGCTGAAGCATGGAACATGATAGCTAAAGGATACACACCACCAGTTCTGGAGAACACAGGTGAACCAGTGCCATTGGAGAGCATGGCGGAGGATGAGAAAAAGAAGTTTGCTGTGGAAAAGAAGGCGTTTTCCCAATTGACACAGGCAATCACAAATGATTTGTTACATCAATTTGGGACGTGCACAACTTCTAAGGCATTGTGGGATATGCTGAAAAGGAAGCATGATGGGAATGAGAAGACTCGAAGTTTGAGAATGGAAGAACTTGTTAAGGAGTTTGAGAATTTTTCTTATGTTGGAAATGAAACTTTGAGAGAACTAACTCCTAGATATAATCATTTGATATCTGAATTGTCTAGCTATGGTGTACAGATTCCTATGGCAAAACAGGTGGACAAATTTGCAGAAGCTTTACCACCAAATTGGGATCAGCATGTGGATGTTCTAAAAGAGAAGGATGCTTTTCAATACTGGTCTCTTCAGGAGTTCGTTGAGAAGCTGGAAAACAAGGAATTGGAAGAGAAGAGGAAGGCTAGGAGAGCACAGATTCCTCAGAATCCAAACTTATACTTTGGAGGATCTTTAGTTCCAGCAAGTACAAGTTCAGGAGGGCTAGTTGCACCACATGTTGCTTGTATATCCAATGCTGTAGAATCACCTATCATTAACTACCATCAACAAACTTCATCTTTATCACAACCACAACCACAAATTCCATATCAATATTCATACATTCCACCATTTTCCCCAAAGCAACAAGCAGCTTTTTACACTGCTGGTCAAACTCAACCACAATCATTAACTCAACCTAACCAACCAACTGTGGTTTTGGAGACTTCCAATCTTGGAAATGTGACAGTTGAAGTTGCTCAGCAACACATTGCATTAGTCTCTGCAATGGTTTCTTCCTACAATGGGCTAGTTGCTAGTCAAATTGGTAATAACAACTTGACCAATGAAGACTACGCACAGATTGACAAGGAGGAGATGGAACTCATTGATATTCAATGGGCATTTGCGAGTATAATGCGAAGAGCAACTGAGTTTATTGAGAAGACAGGTAGAACGGATTTGGGAACTTCTCCTAATACAACCTACGGGTTCAATAAGGAGAAAGTGACTTGTTTTAACTGTGGAGGTAAAGGTCACTTTAAACGTGAATGCACCCAGCCACCAAAACAAGGCAATAGAAACCCTTTCAATGCCAGTTATCAGAACCGTCAACAACAAAACCAAAACCAAGTTTCTCACCAAAACAACAACCATCAAAACAACTTTAACAATAACCAAAATAGACAACCAAACACACCAAACCAGACACAAACCCAAACACCGAACAATACTAACCGAACAGTCATACCGATCACTACACCAAATGAACAACAGAATACCAATCAAGCATTGGTTACTCAACAAGATGAGAGGTTTGACTGGTCGAGCATTCAGATAGGTGTTGAGGAAATCACCACTGGGGGAAATGTGGCTTGTGTTGCATATCAAGTTGATGTTGAAGATTCTGTGACGATGGAGGAGAAGGTTGAAACTGAGGTTGATAGTGATGATTCTGAGGCTGAGATGGATGGTGATTTTGAACCTGTTAAGGTTAATTCTGAGGTTAATGTTGAGGTTGTAAATGAAGAGACAAATTCGGGAGTTGTGATTGATACTGTTTCTGACATTCCTGAGGAGTGTGAATCGGTTTATTCTGATTCAGACAGTGAATCGGATACAGAAGCAAGTGTTAATTCTCTTGATGAAGATATTGATCAGTTGCTTGCAGAAGCGGATTTTCTGATGACAAGGAAGTCGTGCATTGCAGATGATGCTTTCACAAAGATTGATTATTCCAGATTCTTTGCAGGAAAGGAAGCTCATTTCGCATTGATGGCCATGACTGATCCGCCAAAACCTGTAAGTTCTGCATGTAGTACTGATAATACTAGTGACAAATATTGTGGTACATGTGATAGATTGACTGAGGAGGTTAAACAACTCCGTGTTCAGCGTGATAGTGCTATCATGAACAGTCAATCTACTCGCAAAGAGTTGAATGCTTTTAACAAAGTATTAGATGGCTATAAAAAGGACATTTCTGACTTGAAAAACACTTTGTCTTTAAAACAATTGGCAATTAACAACTATATCAATGAAATCGAAAACACCAAGTTGGAAATGGCCGCCATCAAATGCTTTGCTGAAAAAGTAAACAAAAAGTTGGAAAGCTACAAGAATGTTGCTTATGTGGTAGACCACATCATTGATGACAAAACAACCAATTATCGGGCTGTACCATCTCCTGTTCTCTTTGAAAACCATAATTGTCACCAAGTGACACCGGAGAGTTCGGTAAAATCTGATTCAGCATCGGAAAATGAATCTAACACTTCAAGTGTTGGTGATCCAAATTCCGATGTTAGACCGATTTTGGGAATCAATGATGAGGGTGTTACTGCTGAAAGTGTTGACTCAGACTCAGAGAGTGATGATACTGGTTGTAACCAAACTGTTAATGTATGTGAAATTCCAAAAGAAAATCACATCATTACAAATGAACCAGTTTCATCATCTCAAATTGTTCCGATGAGAAATATTCATCAATTGAATAAGTCTGAGAAGAATGTTGTGAAGAAAGATCTTAATGTGGTTAAGAAAGATCTTGAGAAGAATGATAAAATCGAACAATGTGACAAACCTGTCAAGGTGTTTTATCGGATGGAAGGATCCGATAAGATCATTTCTGACGAGGACTTTCCAATTTAAAATGCCAACTATGCTAAAATTGAAAAGATTTGGCAAGAAAGTACTATTTGGTTCCCAAAACATGAGAGAACAAATGAAATTCCACCAGCTTTGTTAAAGAAGTTGTATTTGGATGTTCCTCAAGAACCAAAGGTACATGTCACAGAGTTTGTTAAACCCAAAAACAGAGCTAATGGTTTTAATGAGCCGACTTACTCAAAAGGGCCACTCCCTGAGAGTTTAAGAAAGCAACAGTATAATGATCAATACCCTGTTAGATCATTTGCTCAACCAAATGCTCCAAATGTTTTTGAAGAGTACCGTGCGTGCTTTAAGTGTGGGGAACGCGGGCATTTGCTTGCTCAGTGTCCATATGTTAGGCACAAGAGGCACGAGGTAGAAGTGAGGAATTCCATGAGGAAACCGATTGATCATTATGTGCCACCTCATAGGAGAGTTGTCCCTCAACAACCACAACCGTTTTATAATCAAAACAATTTTCAAATGAGGAACACTCGTCCAATGCACTATGATAGAAGGAATCGGATTGCGATGGAAAACTCGTGGAGGAAGCCTGTGGTGAACACGACATTTGAGAGGCAAAAGGTTCCACCAAAACCAGTTGTCAAATCAAGTGTTGGACCTAAGTCTGTTAAATCAGATAAGGTTACCAAGAAGGTTACTTTTGCTAATAATGTTCAGAAACCGACTGAGAACCCAAAGTCTCAGATTCGTATCCTGAAAAGGACTGAACAATCTTGGACACCCAATGGTACTCCAGGAGCCTCAACTTCAAAAATTAATGAGAAAAAGGAAACTGTTTTGAGCAATCAGAAAAAGATTGATCAAAAAGTTGTTAAAAATGTTTGTGAAAATGTCATTGTTAAACCTGATGTTGAAAGACCCAAGACTCAGGCTTGGGTCCCCCGAAAGAACTAACTGATTTACTTTTTGTGTGCAGGGAGCTTCAGCTGGCCCTATTAGCAGTCTATGGATTGTTGATAGTGGAGCTTCAGGCCACATGACAGGGGATCTTGCGTTGCTGTTCGACGTGAAGAACATCAATGGAGGGTATGTAGCGTTTGCGGGAAACAAAGGCGGATATATCACAATGGAAGGAAGTGTGAGCAATGGGATAGTGAGTTTCGAGCGGATTTCGTATGTGAAGCAGATAGACTACAATCTGTTGAGTGTCAGTCAAATTTGTGACAAGAAATTTACTGTGCATTTTGATGACAAATCCTGCTATATTTTGAAACCGGGCTTTACAATTCCTAAAGAGTGGATAATGTTGAAGGCACCTCGCGTCAACAATCTTTACATTCTTGATATGTCCAAAGCGATGACATCACAGGGGCAAATAACATGCTTTTTGTCCAAGGCGACTGAGAAAGAATCGATAATGTGGCACCGAAGAATGGGGCACATTCATCTGAAGAAAATGAATCAACTTGTGAGGAATGGACTTGTCGATGGAGTCAACGTGAAACATTTCCATCTAAATGACAAGTGTGTGAGTTGTAAAAAGGGGAAGCAGCACAAACAGTCCCACAAAGTGAAAAAGGTTAACTCTGTTGAGATGCCACTAGAGCGATTGCACATGGATCTTTTTGGACCGGTCAAGCGTCATAGTCATCTTGGAGAGCTTTATTGTTTAGTCGTCACTGACGATTACTCAAGATTTTCATGGGTGATGTGTTTGCAGAATAAAAGCGACACTTTTATGAATCTAAAAGTTCTGTTCACTCGATTGGAGAATCTCTACAATGTGAAGATAAAGAGAATTCGGAGTGACAATGGGACGGAGTTCAAAAATGCCAAGATGGATGAACTTTGTGAAAACAAAGGGATACATCATGAATATTCGGCTCCGTACACCCCTCAGCAGAACGGTGTTGCTGAACGAAAGAATAGGACTCTAATTGAAGCGGCTAGAACAATGCTTGCTGATTCAAATCTTCCAGTAATGTTTTGGAATGAGGCGATTTATGCAGCAAATTACACATTAAATCGGGTTCTAACAGTGAAGAAGTTTGGCAAAACATCTTATGAACTGTTACACCGAAGAAAGCCGAACTTAGAGTATCTAGAACCTTTTGGGGCGCCTTGTACCATGTTGAATCCAAGCGAAAAGTTTAGTCCTAAAGCCGAGGAGGGTTACTTTGTTGGATATGCAACCCCACTCAAACGGGTATACAACAAGCGAACTCGTCGTGTGGAAGACTGGGCTAACGTGGAAGTTCAACGATATACTCAAAATATTCAAGGCACGGGTCCTGATTGGATGTTTGATTACAAAGATTTCTTTGAATCATTCAATCTAGATAGCTTGGTTGAAGAAGCTGTCATTCGATTACTTTACGAGTGTGAAAATGCAACAACTTCACCGTTGGTGCGTCCGATCACCGTGAACCCCCTACCAGCTTCTAATGATACCAATGCTCCTATCCAAGAAGAAGAGATTTTTCAAGAGGCTTCAACTTCATTAGACACTTCAGAATCTGAAGATGAACAATTTGAAGAAGCCATTCTTGATCAAGCTGAAGAACAGGAGGCACCACCAGTGAAACCAACTCCAACTTCTGATGTGGCTTCATCATCAAATACGGGTCATGATCTGGATGCTGTAGAGAACTTGACTGTTCAGACGGGAGTGCAAGTACCTGATTATCCGGAATCTCGGATTCATCGTATTCACCCGCTGGAGCAAGTTATCGGTGATCCTGGAAGTAGTGTTATGACCAGAGGGCAGCTTAAAAGCGTTAATTCGCCAGAGAGTTTTGGTGCTTTAGCTTTATATGCCAAAATTCAACAATCTGGTAGTCAAAATGATTGGTCGTTTGCGTGTTATGTGTCGCAGGTAGAGCCAAGGACATACAAGGACGCTTTGAAGGATGATGCCTGGGTGGAAGCTATGCAGGAGGAGTTATTACAATTCCAGAAATTGGGAGTTTGGACGCTCACGGATTTGCCGCCGGATAGAAAGAAGATTGGCACCAAATGGGTGTTTAAGTGTAAGAAGGATGATCGTGGGGTAATTGTTCGTAACAAAGCCAGATTGGTCGTGCAGGGATTCCATCAAATCGAAGGGATTGATTATAATGAGATCTACGCACCGGTAGCACGAATCGAAGCTATTCGGATGTTCCTCGCGTTTGCTTCTTATAAGAAATTCAAAGTTTACCAGATGGACGTGAAAAGTGCATTTCTGTACGGTAAAGTCAAGGAAGAGGTGTATGTCGGGCAGCCACCAGGCTTTGAGGACCCAATCCACCGGGATAAGGTCTACGTGTTGAACAAAGCTCTTTATGGCTTGCACCAGGCTCCGAGGCAGTGGTACGAGGAGCTGAGTACATACCTCATCACCAAAGGATTCAAGCGCGGCCTCGTCGATTGCACCCTCTTTACGAAAAAGACGGGAGATGACTTGCTTCTAGTGCAGATATATGTTGATGATATAATATTTGGTTCAACTAATGAGCTTTTATGCAGGGAGTTCGAAACTGTCATGCAGGAAAAGTTCGAAATGAGCGCAATGGGGGAGATGCAGTTTTTCCTAGGCTTGCAGGTGGACCAAAGACCCGACGGGATCTTCATTCACCAGACGAAATATGTCTCCGACATCTTGAGCCGGTTCCAGATGGAGGACTCAAAGCCGATGGATACCCCGATTCAACCCAATCACGGGATTGGAGTGGACGCTAAGGGGGAGCTGACAGATCCTTTTACATACAGAGCAATCATCGGATCTCTGATGTATTTGACGGCGTCTCGACCAGATATTATGTACGCAACGTGTCTCTGTGCTCGTTATCAATCGAAGCCGAAACAAAGTCATCTGACGGCGGTCAAACGTATCCTTAGATATCTGAAGGGTTGTCCTTCAAAAGGACTTTGGTACCCTAATGATGATAATTTTGATTTCATATCTTTTAGTGATGCAGATTGGGGCGGCTGTGACAAAGATAGCAAATCTACTACAGCTGGTTGTCAGTTTTTCGGGAGCAGGTTAATCACCTGGCAATGCAAGAAACAGACTTCCGTAGCACAATCTACCTGTGAAGCCGAGTACATTGCAGCCTCGAGTTGCTGTTCGCAAGTACTCTGGATTCAACAACAAATGGTGGATTACGGTTTGCAGTTTCTAAAAACTCCTATTTACTGTGACAACGAAGCCGCAATTGCATTAACTAAAAATTCGGAAAATCATTCTAAAGCGAAACACATCCGGATCAAATATCATTTTATCCGTGATTGTTACGCTAAGGAATTGATTGATATGGTCAAAATACATACTGACTACCAACGTGCAGATTTGTTTACTAAAGCTTTTGACCGTTCACGCTTTGAATATCTTTTAAAAGTAAACAATATAAAGGAAAAACAGGACTAATCGGCACCTCGGTTTATCGCTTTTTAGTTTTTAGTTTTTATATTTTGCTAATTGGGAATTTCTCTTTGCTAATTGGGAATTTCTCTTTACTATCATAATCCTCAAAGAAGTTGATGCTTTCGAGGGGATTGTTTAATCCTCAAAGAAGTTGATGCTTTCGAGTGGATTGTTTCTTTTAATTTTTGTTTTTGTTTTGATTTCAGAAAAATGAAAATACCAAAAATATGTTCTTTATTTTAGGGGGAGCCATTTTTTCAGAAAAGCCAAAAACAATATAAAATTCAAAAAAAAAAAAAAAAAAAAAAAAACCTAAAAAATTAGAAAATCCAAAATGATTTCCTGGTAAAACAGAGGAAATGATAGTACATCAGTGGGAATCTGACACAGGCTAAAGAATTGTATAGTTTATGAGGCGTGTGTTGACTACGTGTGATATGCTGATAGGCTTCGTAGACTAAATATTGCGTGCATTAGTGATACAAACATAACGAACTACGCGTTCGTGGCTGAACACCTCATGGGCATATGGTCTTAGTACCGTAATTTCGTTTGATAGGATTGCCAAAATCTGAGGTTTCGGGTCGTTATGTTATGGTTATCCGGGATATTCTGATAAACTTTTGTCGTATTGATTTACGGACCTAGTTTTATCAGAATATTTGCTAAAAGAGCTTAATTGCCAAAACCGGAAGTTACCGAATTGAGGAACTTTATGTTTTAATTGATCATAGATCATTATTACATCGTATTGATCATCTGATGCAAATCAATGATTAATATCAGCCTCAACCTAGTGTATACGCACATGTTACTCTGCTGCATTCATTTGCTGACCTGTACACCTCTGTGCTATATACTTTGTAACTTTTACGGATAACTCTGGCATAATCACGCGTTACGACGAAGCTTTGTGCAATTACTTGATACGGGAGTATGTCGTGTGTGTGGGCACCACATCGTGTTAGTCTAATACATCTAACTCGTATCATTTTAAAGCATTGCGTAATTGTCTGCATGTGAGCTTACGTGGACCACAATATCAGCAATTGCCGTATCACATACTGTTTCTAATGATAATATTAAAACAAAAAGATCAACGCTGTGATCAGATTTCTCAGAAAACTGATATGATCCTCTGACCGGATTTCACAAAATGTTTTTTTGCTTTCATTTTACTTTGATGCATTTTATTTTGTTGCAATTTACTTTTAATGTCAAAAAGATACAAAATCCAAAAAGATTTTAGGTGTGTTTTGATGAAATTTCAGAAAAATTCAAAATTTTTGCATTTCTGCTTTATTTTTGATAACCGGGGATGCTTGATAGTCAATTTCTGAGATTTGACAACACCATCTGGGCTTTGTATCATTTTAAAAGTGAAAATTTGTGTTTTGGAAGCTTAACGGATTGAAAAATGATGAACGGGATTCGAATTTGTAATTTGGCAAAATTTTTCAAAATTCCCATTTTACATTCGCCCTTAATTTGGGACGAATGTGGGATTTTTGTTCACTTTCGACCGTTCCAGTTTGGGCGAATGTGGCTTTTATCTAAATTTCACATTCGGGTAAAACCATTTTACCTTCGTGCCTTTCAATAGGGGCGAAGGTGGAAAGTTTGTTCATTCGTCCACACGGAACGGGCGAATGTGGAGTCTATAAATAAGCCAAACCAGGTTCGACCAAACACTTCAAATTTTTCAAAATTTTCTTCAATACCAGACCTTGTTGTTTTTGAAACTCCTGCTTGTGCGTTTTACTCCTTGCTTCGTTCTGATCATTTTTATATCAAGTTTACAGGTAATGGACAAGTAACGAAGCTGGAATCGATTGTTTTCTAAACCGGACTTAGGGTTTAGTGTTTTTGATGATTGAGTGGATTTTAATGCATAATTTTGATTCACATTCATCCCACATCAGTTTTAGGGGGAGAATGAATTAGGAATTAGGTTATTAACAGGGTTTAATTACTGATTGTTCGATTAAAAAAAAGAAAAACCCTAATTTCGTTTAAAAACTGATATAGAATGAATGTTAAGGGCAATTGATGATAGACGATGTTTAGTCGGCCTTATTAGGAATGGTTTTAATCAAAATCAAGGTTTAAAAACAAAGTTTGAAAATTTTCAAATTTTGGGGTTTAACCAGTTCTACCTTCGGTTCGTCGATATGGACGAAGGTGAAATGGAACGGACGAAGGAAACAATAAACGGGCGAATGTATCTTTTATTCAAAATCTTTGTACATTCGACCAGAATAATTGCACCTTCGGCCACATTTATCTACATTCGACCAGTGTAATATGGGCGAATGTGGAACTTTGAAAACCTAAAATTTTGAATTTTTGACGATTTCGTGTTTTGACGTTTTATTTTGATTTTTCATTACAGATGGCTGAAGAACAAACTAATGTTGATATTCCAGTGGAGACTGCAGTGACTGATCCTATTCCAGAGACTGTGCAAGAAGAAGGATCATCAAGCGGTAGCAAATGGCCGTTTGAGAAGACCCATAATTGTTGTGCGTATCTTGGAGATGTGGAGAAGAATGTGGAGTTCACAGAGATCATAAAGTTTTTGAAGAGATGTAGAGTGGTTTATGCTTTGGCCACACCAACTATTATCTATAAGGATATAGTTGAGGATTTTTATAACAATGCCAAGTATGATTACTTTGATAATCAAACTATCATCAGAAGCAAGATTCAGGGAATGGAGATGTTCATCACTGAAGCTGATATAAGAGAAGCTCTCCAGATCCAATTTGAAACAAGTGAGGATCCAAGGGAATTGTCCTGGACTGAGCAGAAAGCATGTTTCCTGAGGAGGAAATACAAAGGACCGATTACTGATGGTTCAATGTATAAAGGGAAACTGAGCGTGCAGTTCAAGTATTTTGCTCACGTCATCATTCTAGTATTTGGATGTGTTAGTGGTGGTTATGACGTGATGAGAAAGAGTTTAAGCTCGTTAATGGTTGCATTGACTCTCAATAAACCATTTAACGTTGCTGGGATGATCTTAGATCACATGTTGGAGATGTTGAAGGGTTTGAAGAAGAAATACTTCATGCTTTATCCTAGATTTTTGATGATGATCTTCGATTACAAATATCCAAACTTGAAGAAGGATCCGACACAGATTCTTGCTATGGATCATATGAATGTGAGAACTTTGGCAAGAATGAAAGCTTACAAAGGTGTGCCTGAAAATGAAAGACCACCTTACAGAAGGTTATTTGGAGCTTTGGCTAGAGAGGATTACATGGATCCTGGAAAGAATCTAGCAAGGCATTCTGACAGTGATAGTGATAATGATGATCCACTTGTTTATGCTGATGCAAGCACGAAGAGGAAAAGGCAAGTTGTCAATCCCGGAGCCAAAGGGAAGGGCAAGGGAAAGACAGATCAGGGAAGTTCAAAACAACAAGCGGTGAGGAAGAAGACTACTGCTAAGAAGGGTACGAGTTTGGTAGATGAAGAGTCTGTTGATTCAGAAGAAACTGAGACTGAAGAACAGTGGGATTCGGATGCTGAAAATGTCCAGACTACCAAACAAAAGGCCACTTTGGTTGGTGAGTCTGAATCACTAAACAGATCGATTGAGGAAGCCAAGAAGGGCAAGCAGTCTGTTGGTGCTGAAGATGAAGGGTTGACTATTAATTTGGATGAGTTGAATGAGGGTGAAACTGTTGTAGTGAATTTGCCCAAGCCCAAACACAAAACCATGGCCAAGAAGACAAGCACAAAGCAGCTGAGAGAGAAAGAATTGAACTTGTTGTTGAAAGGAAAGAGATTACCTGATGCTGGAACATCATCTAAACAATCTTCACCAGCTGCAAAGAAACAAAAGACAAAGGAGGCTACAACATTACCAGTGGATCAATTCAACATTGCCCTGGATAATGTTCTGAACATGTTTACACAGCCTCAGAAGGGAAAAGAAGCTGAAATTGAGCCATCTAAGTCTAAATCCAAGTCTAAGAAGGTCACTGTGGATGATGAAGTGATGAAGCAGATGAATAAAAGAATGGATGATATGATGAAGATGCTTGTGGCTCAACAATCTGAGATTGCCAAGTTTAAGCAGAATGAGGAGAAAATGCTTCAGATCGTTGTTGCTTCTAAATCCAATCAAGATGAAATAGATGAGAAGGTAAAGAAGCTTGAAGCAAAGAATAAGAAGCTTGAAGGTAAGGTTCTGAGAAACAAGAACAGATACAAGGCAATTAAAGAAGATAACAAAGAGCTAAGGGCTGAAAACAAACGCCTTAGTGATCTGATTGATGATTTGTACAACATAGCACCCAAGCTGAAGGAGGGTGAAGAAGATGCAGAGAAAGAGGTTGAACAAGTAGATTTTGAACCATCTGAATCTGATAAAGAGGAGGATGAGGATGATGAGAATGAAGAATCGGAGAAAAGTGATGATGAAGATGATAATAATGATGATGATGATGATGCTGAAGGTTCAGGAAGTCAAAAGGAAGATGATAGTAGTAGCAGTGATGACAATGATGGAGGAGATGATACTGCTAAGTTCACATTTGAGAAAAGACCACCTTCAAAGAAGAAGAAAGACACAGGTGAGTCTAGTTCAAAGAAGAAGGGAGAGAATGTAGATGATGAAACTGTGTTTTGGAATGAGAAGGTGAGGTCCTTATCTGATGATGCAAAACAAGTATACAAGGACATGTTAGAGAAGAGAGAGTGGACCATTGAGTTCACAGGTCGTTTTGCAGAAATATTCCAAACAGATGACATGAGATATGAATTGGAATATAACGATCCTGATCTTGAAGAGGGGGAAGTACATGCTTCTGTGGCAAAGGAGATACTGGATGGTCTTGCACAGAGAGTAGGGAAAACGTTTGAAGAGTTTATTGTTGATGAGTCGATTCCACCTATTCCTGAAAAGGATGTTGGAACTCACTCTGATGATAAAGAAACCCCTGAGTTTGAGGAAGTTGAGATAGAGGATATTACACATGAGGAATATCCACAGTACTTCAGACAAAATGATGAAGACGTGGTATTTCCTGATTTTACTGAAAGGCATAATACGTCTGCTAAAAGAAAGGCAAGGAAAAGAAGTGCTGAGTTTGTTGAGAAAGTACTTGGTGCTGATTTGCCAGAATCTTCAAATAAGTCTGATGAGTTGAAAGAGTATTTGAAGAAATTAAGATTGATGGATGAAAACCGACCAAAACCTGAAGCTCAAGGAAACTTCTATAGATTTCATAATGCAAAGTTTAGAGGCAGAGCTCTTGGGTGGACATACTTGAGCAGGCTGAAGTGTTTAGCTGCTAAGTGGGAATCAGGGATCTTGTATTTTTACAGATTCATTGATTTGTTAACTCTACCGTACTGGGCGGTTAGAGATTTATGCAGATTCCCAATGTCGGGCGCTTCAGTGAACAATACTCATGTCGGTTGGTGTGCAGACAAATTGGTTTGGGAGAGTAGAACGAAGTGGAACAGATTTAAACCACAATATCCCCGGAGGAAAGTTCACAGGGATACTGATCCTCGAACCAAGTTGAAAAGGGTTACCTTGATTTATAAGGCACCTGAAGTTATGAGGAAGATACCTTTAATGCCTATGCCTCAACACTTCAGTGCTGACTTCATTTTCTGGTATTATGATTGGAGGAAGGCAGAAGCAGTGATCGTGTTGAGAGATGGAAAGGACAAATACAAGCATGTTCATGTATTTGATCCTATGTGGCTGATCAATTGCACCTTCGAAGACATCATCATGTTATTCTATAATCCGATTCATCATGAGCCAAACGATGCAGATCAAGCAAGGAAATACACACAAGTTGTGGGTGTTTGCTTTGCTTATGACATTAACGCTGGAAGTAATCTGGAAGGGAAGCTTGGCAAGAAGGTGAAGATGGCTAATGTGTCAAAGCCGGTAAAGAGAAAGTTAGAGCCGGAAATGACGAAAGAACAGAAGAGTATACTTAGAATCAAGCTGCTGAATAAAGCCATGGATGAAGATAGGAAAAGATCTAATCAATAGTCGAGGGGGAGTTTGTAGATGCCGTTTTGCGACTAATGATTAGATGTTAACATGTGTTAAGGGGCGAATGAGAGTAGTATGGGCGAAGGTAACATAGAAAGGGGCGAAGGAAGCTTTAATGTGGACGAATCTGGAACCAGGGATGCACAGAAGTTACATTCGACCATATGTTATGGGCGAATGTAGAACAAGCTACATTCGACCAATCAGTTTGGGCGAATGTACAGCTACTATATATAGAAATTGGGTTTTTGTAATGTATAACGAGTCATTCAGAGTGTGTGTTTTGTGTGTGTGTTCCAGAGAGGATTGAGAGTGTTAGATTGTGTTCTAGATTAACTGTAATCAGTCTGTAATCGATTATTTGAACAAGTTAATCTATGAAAAGCATTTAAAATGACTTTGATTGTGTTTTGATTGAGTTTATATCAGTTTGTTCTAAGCTAGGGTTTCCGCACCTGGTTTAGCAACTTGTATGATCATATAATCCTGTTTTAGTTGTCAAAATCATCCTCTACATTATTCATAAAACGTGATCTTCGAATGCCTTAGGTGGGAGACCTTTAGTCATCGGATCCGCAAGCATATCGTTAGTACTTATATGTTCGATATAAAGATTGTTTTCTTCAACTCGTTCACGTACGAACAAATACTTCGTATCTAAGAAATTACCAGCACCAGTCGAACTGTTACTGTTTGAGAAACTAATGGCGGCTGAGTCATCACAATAAAGCTTCAATGGTCTAGAGATGTGTGACAACCGTCACCTCCATCTTTAATCAATTGTCAAATTTAGTCCCTATACTTTTCAACGTTGTCAAATTTATTAAAACACGAGTTATTTTTAAATCGTGAATTTAAACGCTTATTGAAAGTGTGAATTTTAGTCGAAATTTACGAAATACAAACTTAACTAGTTATTTGATCCGTTTAGATAAAAAGGGTTAAGTTCTAAAAAGTTTTGGATTTGGATTAATCAAAATTAAAAGTAACTTAAGTTGGTTAAGTTTTATAAAGGAAAAACTAACTAAATTATAAAAAAAAACTAACTAGGTTAATGGTTGAGGGACCATTTTTGTCAAAAGCCAAAACTTTAAAGAAAAAAACTCTGATTCCCTCTCTGCACGTTTTTTTCGGGCCGGAAATGTCACCGGACCGGCGACTATGTCCAGCGAACCATTTTTGGTTCGTTAACTCGTTTTAACGCGTTTAAATGGCACGAAAACGTTTCGCCGTTGTTCTAGAGTAGTTATAACAGCTCTTAATTGGTTTAAAACGTTTCAAATCAAGCATTAGTCGAGGCTTGAACTTATAACCGACCCAAAACGTAAAATGCATTAAAACTAGAAGTTTACTCGTCCATTATATAAATTGATAATCCCAAATTATTTTTGTACTGATTTACGATCCAAACCCACAACCAAAGCTTTTTAATCGCGTCTAGAAAGTGGTTAATGTCGTTTTTTTATTTCGGACCTTGAATCCCCGATTGCAAGCATATTTACGTATTGTAAGTTCGTGTTCTTTATGTCGTTATGTTCCTTGTCAAATTCCGATAAAAAACCCTCTATTACAGATCGTGTATCAGGTCTTAAGCGGGTTATTGATTTTGGGTTAGGGTTAGGGTTTATATAGGATGATTTGGGGAAGAAGATGAGTAAGTATTATTAATTAAAAGTTTTCTTGATTCAAATAAATCAACAAAGTGGTACTTAGCCTAGTGGTTGGTGTGTGTGTTATCAAAGGAAGCAGGCCGGGTTCGAACCCAGGCACTGCCTTGTTTTCAGCATTTTTTTTCTTCTTTTCTTTTCTTTCCTTTTATTTTGTTTATTATATACGTATATAATACATTAATCTTGAAATATTTATAATAAATTCCTTTTTGATCCAAAAGTTTTCAAAATTTAGGTGTAGCATCTTGACACCATAAAGAAAATTACCACACTTTTATTTTCTGGAAAATGTCTTATTTTTATATTTTTATTGATTTAATTTGTTTTAATCATATTTAATTGTTTAAAAATTCATTTTAAATGATTTTAATCTCAAACTTTTTGGGAAATTATTTCTAATCATTAGGAACTGAAATAAAAATTATTGCTTCGGAAAACATTTATTTTTATTGATTTCCCATTTTTAATCATTTAAACATGATTTACTCTCATTAAATTAGTTTTAAATATAAATAAGTTTATAAAAATTTTGGGAAAATTAGTTTCATTTATTTACATCAGAAAGTATTTGTTTTATACAAAAATAATATTTTTGGACATGTCTTGTATTTTTAGTCTTATTTACATTTAAATAGACATATTAAACATTTATTTATTTATACTGTTTAAACATTTATTTTATAAATAATTATCTTATAAAATAGAAATATTCTTATGATAGGAAGTCTTAGAAATTATTTGTTGTACCATTGTGTAACACATAACTATTTATTTATACATTTATGATTATTGTATTTATTTTAATTTAGTTAAAGTAATTAACTAAATTATTTTGTCTTACTTATTCAAACATATATTTTTTATCTAAATATTCAATTGGTAATAATTATATTACCTAAATCATAATTACAAACTTTGGGATATTATTTTAATATACAACTTCTATAATAATTAGACTTATCATAAAAACTCTAATTCCCCAAATCGACTTAGCAAAACCTAATGCCTTAGACCCTAGATACCTTAGATTTTTAAGACATTTCCTTATTAGTATTCATAAACTTTATAGGTTGAATTCCTTGGAATTCCCATTACTTAGCTCATAACCACTTAAGTTGGATTTGATCGCTTTCGCAAATTGTGAGTATATTTTTCCCCTTTTACTGTTTTACTCTTTTGGGGTGACTCATGTACAATTATTACTAAACTTACGTATGCTATTTACAAAGCAATGTGCTCTTGATATGTTTTGTGTGAATAGTATGAACGATTTGTCAAAGTCATTAACCTTTGGGCTGCACCTAACAATGAGTAGTACTACGAATTATATCCCTTGGTTACTTACGTGAACGAGTTAAGTCCTTGGTCATTGTTATGGTTTTCTTGAACGATGTGTGAACGATTATTGAACGATGTGAGGCTTTATTTTGACCCTTTTACATATTACATTATCATAGCACATATATTGCGAAACACTTTTCTATATGTATTCAAACAGGGTATGCTCACCAATACATTTTTGTATTGACAAGATTATTTTCGTACATGTTTCAGGTTGTTTTGAGATGCATTCTTTAAGCTTTCGGATTCATACATAGATTTTGGATTCATTGTATTTCATTTTAGTGATATTTAGAATCGTTGTAATTCTTTTCAATGTAATAAACTATTTAATCAATGTATCAATTTTTACATTTTTAGTCCATGAGCTATTGAACAATCGTCACTACGTGACACCTTGATGTTTCCGCCATCGGTTGGGGTGTTACAAGATGGAATTGACAATTTTGAGTCCACTAATTAGATTCCTAATCAACATTCCATGACAGGTAGCATTATACACAGCTATGTATTCTGCCATCATTGTGGATGTTGCCGTAAGTCTCTGTTTATGACTCTTCCATGAAATGGGTCCACCTGCTAACATAAAGATCTACCCCGAAGTGGATTTGTTATCATCTTTGCATTTAGCAAAGTCAGAGTCAGGGTATCTTACTACTTCTAAATTATCACTTCTTTTGTAAGTCAGTTTATAGTCTTTAGTCCCTTGCAGATATCTTAACACCTTCTTAGCTGCTTTCCAATGATCATGGCCAGGATTATTCAAGTAACGGCCTAGCATTCCAGTGACATAAGCGATATCTGGATGCGTACAGACTTGAGCATAAGCAAGGCTACCGACTACTGAGGCATAAGGTATCATTCTCATCTGTTCTTTCTTCACATCTGTTTTCGGACATTGGAATAAACCGAAGACATCTCCCTTAGCTACCGGAGCTGGTGTAGGTTTACAATGTTGCATGTTATAACGTGTGCGAACACGATCAATCTAGGCCCTTTGGGACAAACCTAAAATCCCATTGCATCTGTCTCGGTGTATTTCGATGCTAATGACGTAAAAGGCTTCTCCGAGATCCTTCATGTCGAAATTAGATGAAAGTAATCGCTTCGACTCATGCAACATATCTAAGTTATTACATGCCAGTAAGATATCATCAACATAAAGGACAAGAATAGTAAAATTACTCCCACTCATCTTGAGGTAGGTGCATTGATCAACTTGATTCTTCATGAAACCATTACTATTAACCACTTCATCAAACTTTAAGTACCACTGACGTGAGGCCTGTTTTAAACCGTATATGGATTTCTTCAACTTGCAGACTACATGTTCTTGAACTTTAGGTTTAAAGCCTACAGGTTGCTTCAGGAACACTTCTTCGTCCAAGTCACCATTAAGGAAAGCAGTCTTAACGTCCATCGGATGTAACTCTAAATCAAAATGAGCTACGAGGGCCATAACAATCCTTAAGGAATCTTTTCGAGAGACAAGTGAAAACGTCTCCTGATAATCAATTCCCTCTTTCTAAGTGTAGCCTTTCGCAACCAAACTTTCTTTATATCGTTCAACGTTACCATTCGGATCTAGTTTTGTTTTGAACACCAATTTACATCATACGACTTTTGCACCGCTAGGTAATCCAACCAAATCCCAAACGTCGTTTTTCTTCATGGATTCAAGCTCGTCAGTCATGGCATTAGTCCATTCAGAAGACTGATCACTGCTAATGCTTCTTTATAAGAGTTAGGATCAGTAAGCTTTCCAGTATCCACATCTGCTTCAGTAAGGAAGGTAACATAATCATCAAAATTAGTAGGCCTTCTGGACCTTGATGACCTTCAAAGCGGGTTTTCAGGTTTAGCATTGTCATGGTGATGAGTGTCTGATGGGTCTTCATTAGCTGGTTCGTGAGGATCTGGTTGAGGAGGTGTTGGTGCAGTGATGTTAGGGGTAGAATTGGCATTGGGTACAAGAGGAATCATCGGAATTGTTGTAAGCGACAAATCTGTCTCCCCCGCATCTTGTATTTCTTGCAATTCTTCATAAGGATTTACATTACTCCCACTGACCTTGAAATCCTCTAGAAATGCTGCATGCTTTGTTTCCACAATACGAGTGACATGGGAAGGACAATAGAATTTATAACCCTTAGAGTTCTAAGGATACCCGATAAAGAAACAACTGACGGTCTTCATGGCAAGACAGCCCCATACTTTCATATATCTAACACTCGGTTTCCTACCTGTCCCAATTTTGTAAGGAATTTTGGGGACAGACTTCGTAGGAACTCTATTGAGTATATGAACGGCTGCTTTTAAGGCCTCAGTTCAGAGAAACAAAGGTAAACCTGCGTTGGCTAACATACTGCGCACCATGTCCATAAGGGTTCTATTTCTTCGCTCGGCTACACCATTCTGCTAAGGAGTACCAGGCATGGTGTATTGGTTCACAATCCCCTGGCTCTTACAAAACTCATAAAATGGGCCAGTGGCTTGACCCACATCAGTATGTCTGCCATAATATTCACCTCCTCCGTCTGATCTAACAACTTTTATCTGATGATTTAATTGCTTTTCAACTTCAACCTTACAATCTTTAAAAGTTGTTAGTGATTCAGACTTTTCCTTAATGAGATACAAGTGCATATAACGAGAATAATCATCAATAAAAGTGATAAATGAAGTATGTCCAGTTATGCCAGCAACGTTATAAGGGCCACTAATGTCAGTATGAATGAGTTCTAATAAATTAGAGATCCTAGTGGCACCTTTCTTATTTGCCGACGTCATCTTGCCCTTAAGGCATTTAACACATGTTCCAAAGTCATCGAAATCAAGAGAGGGTAATACCCCATCCTTCACGAGTCTGGTTAACCTTTCTCGTGATATGTGGCCTAAACATTGATGCCACAACATGGATGAAGTTTCTAAGTCTCTCTTGTGTTTCTTCTTTGTTAGTAATCCATTAACATTATATGATAACAAAGACTTGGATCATCATCTAGTTCTAACTTATAGAGACCACCATCCTGAAAATCATGACCATACACTTGGGAATCATAAGTAGTCGTAAGTTTTCCATGACCGTGAGAAACGCCAAAACCATCCATGTCTAACTTAGGTCCAGATACAAGATTCCGAGTAATCTCAGGAATATATAAGGTATCATAAAGAACAATACATAAACCAGTTTTGAATTTTAATTCTATTGTTCCCACGGCTTCGACAATAAGTGACTTTCCATTCCCAACATTAAGTGTTCTTTGGTTTCTTGCCAGCTTCTGGATCGTACGGAATCCCTGAAGAGAATTGGTGACATGGACCATAGAACCAGAGTCAAACCACCAAGTATTAGATGGAACATTTAAGTTAAAGGACTCAAGTATCATAAGTAGATGATTACCTTTCTTAGTTAGCCACTACTTAAAGTCATGGCAGTCCTTTTTCTTATGTCCTTCTTTCTTACAGAACTTGAAAAGGAACTTACCTTTGGAGTTCTTATGGCTAGATGAGGCAGTTGCTTCATTCCTATGGGTTTTAACATTATGATTCTTGTTAGATTGTCTCTTCCTCTTCTTTGGATTAACGGTGGTAAGGTAAGCAACTTCAGGTTTCTCCAGCTGCATCCGCTCCTCCTCTTGCACGCACATAGCGATCAACTCCTGCATTGTCCACTTTTCTTTCTGTGTTTTGTAGTTGATCTTGAAAGCATCGTAAGCAGAGGGTAGAGAAGTCATGATGAAATGCACCAGGAAACCGTCACTAATCTTCATTTCTAAACCCTTGAGCTTTTGGGCCATATCGTTCATGGACATAATGTGCTCACGAATACCGCTTCTCCCGTCATACTTAGTTGTCACAAGTTTCAGAATAAGAGTGGAAGCATGCGCTTTTGAGGTTCCTTTGAACTGATCCTCCACAAAAGCCAGATATTCTTTAGCAACATTAGAATCTGGAATAGATCCTCTAATAGGCATGCTGATGGAATTCTTAATGAACATGAGACACATACGGTTGCATCTCTCCCATTTCTCATGAACCGTTTTATCAGCAGCGGTGCTTTTGTCAGTGAGTTCGGGAGGAGCATCCTCTCTCAGTGCATAATCGAAATCCAGTAATGCCAAAGTTAACATAAGCGAATCTTTCTAGGCAGCATAGTTATCACCAGTTAAGGTAGTGATGCCGCAGTTAGGAGCTGAGAGTGGAAAAAGATGAGAATAGTAAGATACAGCATTAGAGAAGAACTTATAGTGAACTAATGGGGCAACTAATTATCTAAGGCAGGTAGGACGAAGACCACTATACTAATGAAGCTGTGATAACTATTCATAACACCAAAAACATAAGCTACTTAAATACGATGCTCTAGCTTGGCTATACGCTATTTATATAAGTATTAAATTGTCGACAGTGAATGTAACCCATCACCTTTGGGCAGAAGTGAAACATTCAAAGTCCTAATGCAATACGCTCAGTTCACTAACATAATCTGTTACACATCACCTTTGGGCAGAAGTGAAACCTTATGGCACTTATGTGAACGAGCTACAATGCATAACGAGATCTATATAACCACCTAATGTGACACATCACCTTGGGGCAGAAGTGACACCTCGAATGTTATTGCAAGTTAAGCAAGGTCTAAGTAATGATAAAACTGATACATTAGGTTTCATCAAAAATTTCATTAGTTAACGATAAACCTCCCATTAGTGCATATTGAAACCCACAGAATCTTCTCTGGGGGGTGCGGGGGGCATGCCCCCCTGCGTTGCACCCCTTATTTTATAGATATTTCCGTGTTAATGGGTTCATATTTGCTGAAAATAAGTGGGTTTTCGCTAATGATATAATGGTTTGTAAATACCTTAATGCTCGAAACAGAAAACTTGGTCGGATACTCTTATGGGTCGGACACAGGCTAATGAGGTCAGACACAGGCTAACAAGTCGGACACAGACTTATGGTCGGACACTGTTATGCTTGGTCGGACACTCCTAATGGGTTGGACACCGCTGTTCCTTTGGGAACAAGTTTATGTTTAGCTAATTATGGAACCGATAATATCTCTTAATTTTGGTTAGGATTTGATTCTTTAGGTTGCGAAATTTTAGGGAATGATACTTATCCTAAAATATCTAACAACTATCAATCCTAACCCTAAGCAAATTATAATGAATTTTTTGATTTCTGATGATACTCGAATGAACATCAAAACGAAAAACTTCATAAACATTAATCATTAGTCTAATCAGTAAACATAACCATAACTGGAATCATAATCCTCGAACTTTAATAGATTTTATAAGAAAACATCGTTCATCATCGATCTCAAATACATTATGAGACCAAAGTAATAAACGGCTGACGGTTTTTTTCGATCAGCCTAAAACGGCTGTTAGGGTTTTCAGCCGAAAGCCTTCTTAATCTTGTTAACATTATGACACCCACACCACCTAGTCTCTAAACAATCTTGTTAACATACTCAAAATAATCAATATAAATAACATATAAACGATAAATATGATAACACTATTCATGAACATTGGTAATTCAATATACAGGATAAATAATGAATACAAGGAGTTTATTTCGGTTTTTCTTGGTTTGATAACAAACCTGATAACCGTTCAATTGAAACATATTATGAGTGTGTGTATATATATATGTGTGTGTGTGTGTGTGTGATTATAGTGATAACCGCCATAACTAAATTAACCGGCGGGACAATTTGTCAACCATCGGGTGTGTGTGTGTGTGTATATATATGATAATAATATCTATTTATCTAGCTTATATTATGTCTAATAATTTTTGTGCAGGGCCTTGCAGCATAAATTAACACAATTCCTCTATTCAATTCAATATGTTAAAAAAATACCAATAGTTTACGTCCAAAGCATCACCATTCCATTATTCCAATTTCCATTGTATAACAAGCAGGCATGGCCATCAACACCATAGGAATCATTGATGACCTTGGTTATGATGTATGTGTTACTCCCATAAATTCAAAAAGTTATTTCCAGGAACCAAAGGATAAGGGTAAGTGGAAACTTAAGTTGGTTTTCTAAAGGCCTAAATTCTATAATAATTTGGTTGATTTTGTCAAAAAAAAAATAATAATAACTGTTTATGTATGTTATTACATGATTAGCTGTTAGATTTTAATTTAAGTTAACCAGTAAAAAGATTAGTCAAATTTAGATTATGTATTGCTTATCCATGTGTGTAACTATTATGGCATGTGTGTTGAAAAGAATTGTTTTTATAGTATTTTCAGCTACTTTTTGTCTTGACAATTGCAACTGTAAATCGTGCATGCTCGATGTGCACTGTAAAATTTGTTGCTACAACTTTTCTTTTGTTTTGTAACATATTACACTACTAGAAAATAACCCTTCAATGACATACATTTAATGACATAAAAAAGTGTATGTCATAAAAAAAATGTGTCATCTTTGATAAAAACTAATAAATTTTTGACGTTTTTCTTAGCGTGTCAAGAATTTTCCTTCATAAATTTAAAAAGCATGACAGTAAAGGAAATTGTGTGTCATACAAGATCAAACGGATTTACAGTAAACATTAGTAGAAGGACTCGATTGAAAAATTAAATGAATGTTAGGGACTCACGGTGAAAATTCAAAAAAACAGGAACTCAACCTTCCTTTCACCTCAAACCACAGGGACTCAAACAATGCTTAACTCTAATAATGATAATGACAATAATAATCATCATGACTAATAATAATAATAATAATAACACTTAAGAATAACAATAAAAATAACAATAATGGAAAAAACTAAAACACCCCATTCAATCAATGTAAAATGATTAACTTAACCTTATTTACAAACGATCATTTGACTCCAATTTGCTGAGGGACTGGTATGAAAACAAAATGTAACCCTCAGATCATGCGTAATGAGTATTATAGGGGCATGAATAAGCATGATAATGCCTCCCAACATCGCCCATTTAGGCATTATATGGTCATGAAGAGGGAGAGACATTTCTAGGATAATGCCCAAATAAGATAAAAAAAATATGAAAAGTAATAACTAATAAGGGAATTAAGTGGCTGTAACCATTACACATTTTCTTAGGGGCCTTATGATAATGATGTGGCAGAACATTCCCTTCATCATTTCTTAGACTGTCTGTTGTGGGTAGAGGTGAGTGGGAGATTTATCGAATAATATTTTACCACGTCAACGCCTACGTGGCACTGGGTAGCAGCCGGCGGTTGCTCGCGGCAGGGTGTTGTGGTTCAAGGTTAGTGGGGTTTTTTTTATATTTAAATATTTACCACAATTTTTTTTATAAAAAAACATTAAACTAAAAATAAAAGAAAAAATAAACTAAAATATAAAACATTCCATTGCATCAAAATAACAATTACATAAAAAAGCATAAAATAAAAACATCAAACCATTATTTAAAAACATAATAGTAGAAAGATGACTATATTAGAAATCGTCCTCTCAAAAGTCTCCAAGTTTCTTCACGTGAGTAGTTATCATTGTTTATGGCTCGGTATTCATTACGAGCCATTTCAATCCAGTCTTCATCGTTTATACCCGGGTTCTCGTTCATCGCAGTCATGTAGAAATGCTCAAATGTGGTGCACTTCGCCCTCATGGAAAAAAAAATTCCATATATCATATCAGTTGAACGATGTTTTCACCCATTCATTGGTTGAATCGGGTGACAACCCCTCGCCAAAAACTTTGGCTTCGCTCGAGATCTCATATCTCTTGTTGGCGAATATAACAATTCACCAAGGCGATTTCTTCCTCTATAGTTCACATTGGTGGTCGCTTACGGTTGATTGAGGCCGGGATTGGATTTGGATTTTGGTTTGCCATTTGTGATCAAGTGGAAGATAAAAAAAAAATTGAGATGTTCTTTTTTTGATTAACAAGCACTATATATATACATATTATTTTATCAAAATCAAGCAACAATTTAATTAACTTAATTACTTTTGACTGTTAGCTAGCTGCCAACGGCCAAGACTTTTTGAATTTGACCCGCTAGCTCACGTGAGCTATGTCGCTTAGGCTCGCTCGCGGAAACGGTCGCTGGGTCTTGTTATGGGCCGAGCTATCCAGGTGGATCACATTGTGGCTCGCGACAGGCTGCTAACGGGCCACAACGGATAGTCTTATGTAGAGGTGCACAAAATACCCGAACCCGGACCCGAAAAAAATACCTGAACCCGGGTATTTTAAAACCCGGTTATTTAATACCCGAACCCGACCCTACCCATAGGGTATTTTAAAACCCGGGTATTTATTATCAAACGAAGGTGTTAAATAAAGACGATGAATTACTCTATTATCAACGAAGACTTAACTATCTATTTTTTTTATCACTTGTACTTAGGGGTGCTTAACGGGTCGGGTGCGCAAGTTGGTGGGTCCCAACCCGACCCGAACCCGAAATTTTTACATGAACCCGAACCGACCCGAACCCGAAAATTGTGATATACATATGAACCCGAACCCGACCTGAATATTCTTGGGTTGACCCAAACCCGACCCGTTCAACTTGATTTTTTTTTTCGCAAACTAATGTATTAAAATTAAAATTTGACTACAAAAAACACAAATATATATAAAGCATTTATGTTTTATTTATAAAATCCCATACCAATTTCTATTTTAAGTTATAAGTGTAGCATAAAATACCTAACTAATTTAATTTATAATATAAAACATATTGTAAAAATACAATATATAGTATAAATAGGTTAAACGGGTCAATCCGCCCGGGTTGACCCGAACCTGACCCGTTTAACTAAACGGGTTCGCGGGTTCAACCCGAACCCATTTAGACTAGTACTTAAACCCGCTAATTTCGTGTTAGTTTCGGGTCGTGTCTGAAATTCACACCCTTACTTGAAAATAGGTATCTAGTAGCCGAAAATGGGTATACCCGAAACCGAGTATTGACAACCCGAACCCGACATGAACCTGATATATAGGGTATTGCTTTTCACAAAAATACCCTACCCAAACGCGACCCGATTATTTCGTAATACCTTGTTATACCCTACCCGGTCATAACTGAACCCGGGTATTCAAAAAACCCGGTTTTATGCACCTCTAGTCTTGTGGTTTCAAGTACTTAAATGAGCAAAGACACCGAAACTCAAATTGCAGTTCAAACAAAAAGAAAAAATAATAATAATAATTTGGCCATTTGGGTGGCATCCGTCCCACCGCGTGAACACCACTAACTTTGCTGGATCCTGCTTCTTTATAAAGAACCAACCCAGCCAGAAACTGGAACTACAAACGAAACAAAAAACACAGAATCTAAGAAAAACAAGCAGCCCCAATAACAAACAACCGGGCTAAAACACAACTCCATCACACCAAATTCGATACCGCAAAATCATTCCACTCCTCCCAAGTTAGCGCCGGGACTTTGGATCCTGCTGTCCTTCCCTCTTTGTCCTCCTTCTTCTCTCTCTGCTGTACGATTGAAAAACATAACACTGAAACAGTTAATACATTTGTGTTTCTTCTTCTTCATCAACCATGATGATCGCACTCTCCTTTCTCTTTGTGCTGTGTTGTATTTCCACATGTTTCTCATCTCCTGTTTCTATTTCAGGTTTGTCTGTTGGTTGCTACAATATTCTTCATTTTTCAATTCTGATTTCGTTTTTAAAGTGGTTTGCTCAACTCGATTTCTGATCTTCAGTTCTCCATTTTGTGCTTTGCAGATGGTGTCTTCAGCTCTGATGTTTCAATCGGACGAAACCACAATGAAGTACGATGCCTGGACGAGGAGAGAAATGCTTTACTTCATTTTAAAAAAGGTCTTATTGATGAAGGAAATCTACTAGCTTCATGGGTTGCAGAGAACAGAAACTGTTGCACATGGGTTGGGATTTCTTGTGATACCTTTACAGGCCATGTTCATGGTATTAATTTGCGCGGGTTTCATGGTCTATGTTATAAACAATATTGGAGGGATCAGTACAGAACTGAAAGTGATTTTGAAGAAATCTTTTCGACCCTCTTGAGAGGGGATATAAGTCCATCCTTGCTGGATTTGAAGCATCTTAACCATTTGGACTTGAGCTGCAACAATTTTGAAGGGATGCAAATTCCCAATTTTATTGGTTCGTTTCCAAACCTAAGTTATCTTGACCTTTCATACTGTCTCTTTAGTGGAAGTCTCCCTCCTCAATTAGGAAATCTTTCAGAATTGCGTGTCCTTCGTCTTTCACATAATTTTTTAACAAGTACGGGGAGCATTAAATGGTTAAGAAATCTACGTTTGTTAAATCACCTGAATATCAATTATGTTAACCTTACCCTAGCAACCGATTGGTTTGACGTGATAAGCAATCTGCCTTCTTTGGATCAATTACATGTGCGTCATTGTAAGTTCCCACATGAAGAACTCAAAGTTCCTAGCTCTAATCTTATGTCTCTTTCTGTGCTCGATATAAGTTTTAACCACTTAGATAGTATGGTAGTACAATGGATATTCAGCATGGCTAGCCTAGTTTCACTGGATATTTCTCTGTGTACCTTCAATGGTATTACTCCTGGTAAAACTTATAGCTTCCGGAATTTGACTTCTCTCAAGTTTCTTAGTGCTAGTCAAACTAGTCCTTCTATCATGAATTCTTCATTAGTACTCAAAGAGTTGTCACATAGCAAGATCGTCTCATTAGATATTTCTGATAGTCATATTTCAAGTTCACATTTGAATTCCTTACGCAACTTAACATCTCTTCGTATACTTGATTTAAGGTCGAATGAACTCACCGAAAGATTACCAAAATCATTAGGTAACCTCTGTAATCTAAGGTATCTTTATTTGTCTTTTAACAATTTCGCTAATACTAGTTTAACAGACCTTCTTGAAAGTTTCATGGGGTGTAAGTTTCCTGCCTTGAAGTCATTAATGTTAGCGCAAAGCCATATAAGTGGTCCCATTCCGTACTCAATTGCTCATTTATCATCCTTGGAGAATTTATTTCTATCGGATAATCAACTAAATGGTAGCCTCCCGGTAAGCATCGGTCAGCTATCAAAGTTGATTGATTTAGATATTTCTGAAAACTCTTTGACGGGTGTGGTGACACAAACTCACTTTCAGAAATTAGTGAGCTTAAAACATTTGGATGGCGATGGAAATAGGTTAGTCTTAAGGCTACAAGATGAAAAGTGGATTCCTCCGTTCCAAATGAAATACTTGAATTTGAATTCTTGGGCTTTAGGGCCAAAATTTCCATTATGGTTGCAATCACAAAAAAATTTAACGCAGTTGCATGTAGGGAACACAGGCATCTCATCTCCCATGCCTAACTCGTTTGTTCGAGCTTTCCCTAAATTACATGTTTTACAAATGCCACAAAATAACATCAAAGGAGCGTTAACAACGTTGTTGGGTTTCAGTTCAAAACTTGAGGTAATCAACATCAGCTCTAACGAGTTTTTCGGGCCCTTAGAACCCTTTTTGTGTTATGGTGGCGCGAATCAGATATTTTATCTGTTTTTTGGAAACAACAACTTATCAGGTGTGATTCCCGAGTGTTGGGATAACTGGCTGAGTTTAAAGATACTATCATTGGAGAATAATAATGTGGTTGGTAGGGTTCCAAAGGCATTGTTTTCCTTGCCTAGTTTAGAACTATTGAACTTGTATGGGAATAAGTTGTCAGGAGAATTACCTGCTTCTGTAACGAACCAGACAATGTTAAGTTTTCTTCACCTTGGTAGCAACGAACTTGTTGGAACAATTCCAACATGGATTGGAACAGCATTTCCTCTTTTGAAATCAATAAACTTAAGAAACAACAAGTTCGACGGAAATATTCCTAACGAACTTTGTTATCTATTGCATGTTCAAATAATAGATCTTGCTCAAAACAACCTATCCGGAAACATTCCAAGTTGCTTCAACAACCTCAGCGTCCTTTCCGGTAGAGAAGAAATTTGGCTCTTTAATTTTCCAAATGATTATTACGTTGATAAGAGGGTTGTGAATTTGCCACAAGAGTCATTAGTGACAAAGGCACGAATGGACAATTATTTGGATAATCTTATATACATGACTTTGTTGGACCTCTCATGTAACAATCTCGTTGGGCATATTCCAAGTGAGCTGACGTCCCTCCAGCAATTAAAATCTTTAAATTTATCAGGAAATCAAATCGAGGGGAAGATCCCAGAGCAGATTGGAGACATGAAAGAAATTGAGTCCCTGGATTTGTCAATAAACAAGCTTTCTGGGAGTCTTCCATTGAGCTTGACAAGGTTGAATTTCTTAAGTAGCTTCAATGTCTCTTACAACAACCTGACAGGAAGAATTCCTGCAAGTACTCAGATACAGAGTTTCAATTACTCATGCTTCATTGGCAACAAACTCTGTGGACTTCCTTTGACAAACGTTTATGACTGTGTGGCATCTAATGTTAATGTGACAGCTGCTGTTGAGAAGAAAAAAGATGATGGATCTGAAAGGGCCATTTTAATAGGTCTACTTTTTGGAGGATTTTGTACAGGATATATGATAATGTCGGCTCGACTGATCATAAGAAGGATAAAGATGAAGATTGCTTAAGATGTAATGCATAAGTATTGTTTCCTGATGTAATAAAATTAATGTTGTGATGTTATAATAGTTTTCTTTTTTGCATAGAAATCTCAATAACATTGTATTAATGTTGTCTTGTGTATGCTTGTAAATGTGGTTGTAAGTGTTCAAACAAAAAAAAGCCATGCCATGTTTCAGTTATTTTAAAATTTTGGCTGGAACTTAAATTCAATTCACCTTTGATTACATGGTTTGGAAATTTCATCTAGTTAATGTCTGAATACAAATACAATGAAATTGTTCATTTAGTCCATCATTAAACAGAAAAATATTTAATTGGACTTCTCATAACTTGCATATTATTGGAGAATAATTCAATCCAGGTAGTTATTGTGACATTTATTGTGTTGCAGGAAAGAACAGTGTCGCAGCTTTAGCACCAGGAGCAGGAAAGAACAGTGTCGCAGCTGACTCAAGCAACGGCCACAGTATCCGTAGTCCTATTCTGTTGACATTCATTGTGGGATACCTAATATTTTTGTTCTGGTGACATTAACGGGTCAAAAGCATTTCTCCCAATTTGTAAGTTTGTCTGAGTTTCTAATATTGTATTTATCAACCACGCGAGATACTACCCAGATGAAATTCTTTCACATTCTTGTATGATTGTTATTTATTGGTATCTTTGTTTATGTAATATATACAGAAATACGGTGATTTTATAACAAGTTTGTGTAGGATGGTTTGTTCTGCATCTGTTGTTGAAGTTTTTGTGTGTAAAAATGTTGATGGTCTGTGATTAGTCATGCTATTCATGTGGTCTTACCTGTAGTATTACAAGAATCCTTTGTGGTTTTGATGATTGGATGAAATTTATATAGATGTGAATGGGTAGCAAAGTTTAAAAACTCAACTGACTTCTTTAGGTGTTTCAGTCCCTGTTATGTTGTAGATTTGCAGCCATAGAAGAAAATTAGGTTCAAACGGTGCTGTCGGGGTTGAGTGGTCGCCGGAAAGAAACTGAGCAACCCTTTCTGAAGGGAAAGAGTTACATGCCCAGATCATCATGGCTGGAAAGAAATCCTGCAATACATTTTACAAGAAAATGTTCTTGTAAAACTCTTATCACTTGCAAGCGGTTAAACGTGTTCGGGGGGTTGCTCACCAAATGTTTGATAAATTATTCGTTATAAAAGAAATGTGAAGTAGAGATGAACTTAGGTTTAGTAAAGGAGTCTTTTCTTTCACAGTTTCACTACATGAGCCGTTTGGTTTAGGAATTTTTCATTAGTAGAGTATTAAGTAATGGGTTAGTAGGTTTTCATGTTAATCAAGATTTTTTCTCATGTTTGCATGCCTATAAAAGACTCTTTTTTGTTGAATCATATTTTGGAAAATTGGCACCCAAATATTCTCTCTTGTATTCTAACTTCTTAAGAGATTGTTCAACTTAAATCGATTTCTAACAATGGTCCTTTCATTGTTTGTTTTTTGAATTATACATCACAAAATTGGCATCCAAGTATTTTTCTCCCTTGTCCTGTAATTTCTTGAGATTGATGAGCTCGAATCGGTATCTAACAATGGTGCTTTCATTGTTTGTTTGCTGAATTATACATCAGGAAATTGGCTCTAGTATTGTCTTTGTTATCGAAACTCTTGGTAGATTGATCTTCTTGAATCGGCCTCCAACATATCATCCCATTGTTTGTTGAAAATTCATATGTTGTATCTAGGTTTCACAAAGTGCGGATATCGTCTCCACTGTTTGCAAAGTCATTACGTTTTTTCTCGTGTCATTACAAGCATGAAACAAAAGGCGTGACAACTTCACAAACAATAGAGACTATATCCGTACTTTAGGAAACCTAGAGACTAAAGGTGAAATTGCAAAAACCACATGACCCATGTAATCTACTCATAAAACTATTTATAAAGTTAACTTAGATAACTTTTAACAAGTTTGGCAATGAGAAAAAGGACAAAATTGGCAACTTTAATTGCAAACACATGATAAAGGAAATCTTTAAGGTTAATACCAAATTCAGTCTAGATTTTTAGCATTAATTGTCTATTGGAGGCTTATTATTACATAGTTGTGTTGCCCAGCATACTATTATACACAACTGCACAAATAAAAACATTAACAGTCCACCCATATATCACCTATCGATGGCTTATGATGTTTAGTAACTAATTAAGTTGTACTGATGTGAGCACACAGTCACCATAAGAAGTTTCTTCTGGACTTGGGTCGGAAATCCTTTTTGTTAACACACCAGGAATTTGGGAAGGTGCTCAACTGCATTCCAAGGAAAATGTGCATGGAATTTAATAAAAGTGAAATGATTTTACTTTTAAACCTTAGACGTTGGTTAAACTAGGACCCTGATGTATTTAATTCGATTATAAGTGGTACGAGAACTTACATTGCTAAGGAGTTTGGCCCCATATCATGCAGAATCTGCACCATATGGAGGTGGAATCACACGTATGCCATTGGAAATGGACGAAGGAAGAAGAAGATGTAGTTCCTTATCTAACTGTTCTGCACCAGGGAAATACAACGTTGAAAAAAAAGAACCAGACACCGGAAAAGATCACGGGCTCCATTAATACCCTATGAACCTGTGGGATTAGGTAGCGAAAGGGGCTGTGGAAGCTGGCATTCAAACCCAGACCTTTGCTAGAGGGAATTAGGTCGATTTTGGTGAAAAACAAATGCTTACGGATTCATTTGGGTCTACTAAAATTGTACGGCAGGTCAATTTGGATCTACTAAATTATACAACAGGTCAATTTAATGCTGGAATATTAATGCAATAATTTTCACATGATGAGCTCGATAGTTGGGCTGGATTGGTTATGTGAATTCAATGCAAAGTTTAACAGAATGTCTGCTAGTAGTCAATTCAAATAAATCTTGTGAGCGTGACTCTTTTCAGGTATAAAAATTTGGTCACCTAATTCAAGTAATCCAGGTTTGTGTGAAACCAAATATTTCTATTTAGGTAATCGGTTTGATTTCAGGTTAGGAACTTCAAATAGGACTTCAACTTTTTAATAATACTCCCAACTTCCCAAATAACCTGAACAAGAATTTAAAAAAAAAAAACCGTTCAAGCTCTAGAATTTAGTCAAATCTTATGGTGAGAATATAGTCAAATCTCATGTCCAAGTGTGAGAATTTGACTGAATCATAGAATTCGATCGAATTCTTAAAAGGGAAAATTGCCAAAATAAACAGTTGACCAAGCATATTTGCCAAAATAAACACCTGATGCGTCTAAACATTAGCGACGGGCCACTCTTTTGCGTCTACCAATCAGATGATTACACGTGTAAAGTCTTGAGACGCTTTAATTTTTAAGGTCCCTGCGTCTAAACTTTAGACGCGAGGCTGTTGTTTAGATGCATCCTTCGCGTCTAAAGAATAGGTTGGCCCCTTTGCATCTAAAGAACAGCCTCGCGTCTAAAGTTTAGACGCAGGGACCTTAAAAATTAAAGCGTCTCAAGACTTTACACGTGTAATCATTTGATTGTTAAACGCAAAAAAGTGTCTCGTCCCTAATGCTTAGACGCATCAGGTGTTTATTTTGGCAAATATGTTATTTTGGCAAATATGCTTGGTCAACTGTTTATTTTGGCAATTTTCCCTTGTAAGCTTGAAAATTTGGTCAAATCTTGTGAAAAAAATGGTGGAGACATTAGTCACTTCAAGTTCACTTCAACAAATGATATAAGGGTATATACCTCTTTCAATGTGCGAACTGTGTATAGTGAAGAGAAATACAGATTTCTCTGATGCATTTGCTCCCTAAGGTATCCAGTAAGCTTCAAAGCTCCAAATCCCATCACTTCCACACCCACTTGGTGCATTATCTTACCATGCATTACTGAGACATATAATCAGAGTTTACAAAACAAAAGGGTTAAAGTGACACCACACTTGCACAAAAACAATATTGTCAGTAGATTCAAAAAGACACCTATGGCGACCAGATTACAAATTATGAAACATGATAATGTTTACAAATACTGATATTAGGATGATGAAAAGAGCAAGAGAGAGCATACTGGGTACAACAGATCAGAGGCGAAGGATTCTTGGGGCCAGGGGTGGCCCTGGCCCCCCCTGTTTTTTGGCGCAGTAGTGGAAATTTACGATTTTCGTAGGTAAATTGAGTTTGGGTTGAGTCCGGCCCCCGCCGATTTTCCACTACCGATCGAAAAAAATTTAGTCCGGCCCCCGCCGATTCCAAAACCAAGCTTCGCCACTGCAACAGATGTTTGGTTAAAACCAATATTGACAAGAATTCCTGAAGTTTTTCTTGCTGCAAACAAAGCTAAAGTTGCCTGCATATCATGCAACAGGAACATTAAGGGTATTTCTGCAAATATGCGTTCTTGTTATGTGAGCAAAAACTAGGTGCAAACCTGGCTAACTGCACAGACTGAAGGAACATTCATATCAAACAAAGCTGAGTAGATGGCTTCTTTGAGTTTGCGTCTAGCAGTTTTATCATCTTGTGTATCTGAAACATATTTGAAAAATAACAGTATGGAAGTAGATTATGATATTAAAAAATTTGTCAAAAAAAAAAAAAAAAGAACTACAAAAGTACACACAATGGATACAAAATGAATAAAGGCATACTTCCATACTGGATGATCGGAATTGAGACAACAATTGGCTGCGTAGATGATTTCACCTGCATCCTGCAGTTTATAACATTAAGAAAAGCCTCAGATGCATATAAAGAAAAAAAATTCAAATTATATTTTGAAGTGCCAAGAAAGTACTGAGATTGTGGGGAAATGTTAAAAATGAAGAACACCTGCTATATATAGTTGCAAAAAAATGGCGAAACCTAGAGTATATTGGAGACTCGATGTTTCCGAATTCCTACACATACAATTGATCTTGTTAACATATCAAATAATGGGAGTAGATTCTTCTAGCATGTAAAAATCAAGAAAATAGACTTCAGCGGTAACTTTAAAGACACCACATTAAGTCCTATTGCAACAATGATAAAGCACTAGCAGCCACTTACCAAAAATGTTGCAGCCCGCCCAGATGGAGAATGATATTTGCTCCAACCAAATTTGCAATAGCCAGACAAACCTTTATTAAGGATAAGAGTAAATAACTAAAAACTTTAGAATACGCAGAATCAGCTAACACTCATTTTGAACATTCTTCATTTTCATTTTTCGGGTCCCATTTAAATGATAGGAAAAAAAAAAGATCTGATTGCGCTCATTAATATAAAATGAGAGTAAAAAGGGCAAACCCGTTGCACGAGACTGACGCATGCACGTATACATAACAAATGACAACAAAGATACATACCATCAATGATAATAGCTCCCGGAACCTGTGCCCGCTGACCATAAATCTGCATAAATGATTGCATCTGTGAAGGATAGGTCCTGCAATCACAAATCAAGGATGTCAGGCTCACACGTTATTACTAATACTAAAACACAGTGACAAGAAACACAAACATTGAAACATGTATACAAAGTTACAAACACCTATCCATTTTACATTTGATTAAAACATACAATGACCAAAAGTCGAATTCACCGAAGAGAAGAAATCATCATCATCATCATACTCAGGTCTCAGTTAATCCCACCAATAGTAAAGCGTAGCGTCTGAGAAGGGTAAGATGTAGACAGCCTTACCTCTACCCCGTAGGAATAGAGAGGTTGCTTGCAGTGAGACCCCCGGCTCGATAGTAGCTTTGCATCAAGCCTTGGACATACGGCATATAACACTTAGCAATCGGAACAAGCCCTATTGGTGCATGTACCCCCTTGTCTTTTGGCTATCAACGTCACCACATGATGCATGGTTAACCTTCCACCGCTTTTAATGTCATTTTCACGAAATTAGTAACACAACATTATAATTGGTACAATTTTACCACAAGCGGGGCTGTACCAAAGAGAAGAAAGAAAAAATAAAAAAGAACCGATGACAACCAATCAAGTTAATATAACCATGTTTGTACCTAGAACCTAGAGTTGTGCTCACACAAAGCCTCCACATTGTAGCTGTTGTATATATCTAACTGGCAATAATATATGATCAAAATACCCCAGGATGTTTTGAACTTTTTACAGAAACAATAACAAGTAGCCAATTTATATATACTCATTTTATAGCTATTAGTTTTTATTCTAAATTCCTAAATTTAATATACGAACCTTTTCCATAGCGAAGTTATTATAATATTTTGTGACTTGCAGCAGCTCCAATTTTATCAATCAGAACTCACAAGTAAAGTTTGGTAAAATTGTGCATTTTACTGCAGATAATTCTCAGGAGCTATTTAGTCGAGTCCAATAGCTCACGTCATGCATAAATAATAATATTATTATTTTTAAAAGACTTAGTTTTGTTATCCAAAAACCGCCATGAAACATAATAACCAACGGAAACTAACCGAAGAGGATAACCGGATCGTAAACTAGTTTCGGCGAAAAACTTGGAGTCCCAGGGGTCCTGCTGATTCTGAAGGAAAAATATCCAGAGCATATTATCAGAAACAATCAATTTCCACGACTTGCAAATAAATGTGAGCTTAGCAGCCTCTTTAGGACCAAGCAATTTTAATATTTGCATAAACACATCGAGAGGGATTCGATCAAATTCTCCGGTTGATGACATAATAATCTCATCTGAATCGGATATGTCCGTTGAAATTGAGCTGTTGGAATCTGATGATGAGGTTGAGCTTGAGTTGGAGCTGATATTACTATTACTTGAATTTAAACGATTTGCTGATTCTAGAATCATCTTTAACAGATACGCCATTAGGTCGTTGCTTGCCAGAGATGGTGACTGTAACGGAGACGGAGAAGGAAGGGATTAGTGGCGGGCGTTGAAGCTTCTTGTCATTGGGAAGTGTCCTAACAACTACCACTTAACTATTTATGTGTGGATTTGAGTGTAACCACTGCTTGTCAATCCTCCTTCCTTTTCCTTTTCCTTTTATTTTTGGGAAATGAAATTTAATAATCCTAACTTTGGGGTTGGAAGGCACCAGTCCAAACTTGAAAGTTGTAATACAGCAGTCCTAACTTGTCAACCTTTTTATTTTAATGGTCTCAGACTAACCTCAGTTAAATTTCTCTGTTAAGTGCCACGTGGCATTCCTACGTGGCAAAAAGTGTTTATCTGGCAAAAAGTGTTTATCAAGTAAAAAAAAGTGTTTATGAAAGGTGAGTTTGAGTCCTGCTATTGGTAGGTTAAGTTTTATCGCACTAGATCTTCGGGCGGCGGAGTTTCGTCGTGAACTGATGTGAAATTATTAGTGGACTCGGATTACTTTTGGAGTACTCCTTTGTCCAGTGGATACTTCGTGAGTGATCGGGATTGATTTGTTGGTCGTTAAAAAAAAACCCACCACTTTCTTGTATAATTCTTTATTTAACCTTTTATTTAGGAATAAATTGCCAAATTCCTTCCTAAGGTTTGACCAGATTTGCTAGATCCATCCAAAACAAATTTTTTTCTCCCCTGGACCCTTTAGGTTTCTGTTTATCTGTCAAATCCATCCAAAACGTAAACCCAATTAACTTACTCAGTTAAATAAGGGCTAATTTGGTCATTTTGCTTGATTATTTAATTAATATATTGTTTTATATCTATATGTGCACAAATTGTCCCCCAATTTAAACCCTAAATCTAACACCCCTCCCAAATCAACCCTCAGTTTCTTCATTACACTCAGATAACACTGATAAACACCAAGCTTTAATGGACGACGACGATTGGACAAGTTGGTATGTAAGAAAGGTTGATTCAACATTCAATCCAGCAGTTGAATACGGTATATGCACGATTACACACTGATAACACCTCATTAGTTGTTCGTAAACTACTGTTTTATCCTAATTTTGATTACAACTAAACCATTGCAGCAAAACATAGGATTTATTCACTTTGGAAGTTCAACATGGTGGGCAATTCACATATTTTCCAAACATGAGATATGAGGGGGTTTGGTTAAGCACATTGACAATGTGAATGCTGATATTTTTTTCAGTGATTATAATGAATGAGATGTTGTGTAAATTAGGTTATTCATATGAGGACATAGTTACTTACCATTTTAAGGTTCCTAAAGAAGACTTGGATTTAGGATTAAGGCCACTAGGTAGTGATGCTGATGTGCTTAATTTGATCCGACATGCTGAAAAAAGTAAACTTGTGGGAGTTTACTTTTGGTCATTTGGTTATGGTTATTTTGTTGTTTAATTGCAAAATGGTTTGGACAGCAGCTTAATGGATCAACATTTGGTTATGGTTATTTTGTTGTAATTGGTCAAAATTTGTGGTTTGGACAGCAACTTAATAGGTCAACATTTAACAGTTTAATGGTTTGTTGTTTGCTTTGACTGCACAAAATTCATCAGTTAGTCATCAGTTCATCAATTCAACAGTTGGTCATCAGGTAACATGCTCATTTGGTCATTTGTCATGGTCGTTGACTGTAAAACGTCAACATATGTCATTTGCTAATTATAGCTACATTCAACATTCAAGTTCAACATACATACACACACATGTTACCAAAACATTAATTTCATTCCATCTTCACCAAATATTACATTTGCTTGTCTGCGTAAGAAAATACATCTTCCTAATACCACTTTTTAATCAACCTAAACATAATACATTAACATACTGATCAAACAAACAATCAAAATCATTTTAAGCCCATTGTTCTCTTTATTCAATGTTCTTGCATTATCTTCAAGCTTATTGTTTCTTTCATTCAACGTCCCTGCATCTTCAATCAGGTGAGCACGTTTATTCAATAGTCCATGTATAACAACATCAGCAGACATTGGGGCCTCAGCTCAACAAACAAACACACAGCTTCGTCTCTGTTTCATCATTCATCAAACTTATCCTCATTTTTAAAATTGTTATTCATAGATCAAGGGTGAATGGAATATGCATACCTGTCTATTGCATCAATAAAACCGACACCCAAGGTTCATTGGGGTGTAGGATGTGCGAATTATGGTAGGGGCTCCACAATCACAAAGATCCATCTTCAATCTTTCTCAATTCTGCACGTTAAGGTTAGGGTTTATAAAGGTTGTCTGGATTGATTTCGATTAAAAGGGGCGAAACATAGTTGATTAAAAAACCAAATTAAATAAAATATAATAAATTTACCTATTTGCCCTTCATTTAACAAGCAAAAGGACCAAATTAGCCCTTATTTAACTGATTAAGTTAACTGGGTTTATGTTTTGGATGGATTTGGCAAACAAACAGAAACCTGAAAGGTCCAGGTGAGAAAAATTCTTGTTTTGGATGGATTTAGTAAATCTAGTCAAACCTCAGGGACAAATTTGGCAATTTACTCTTTATATAGTTTCAACTTTTAATATTATATTATCCTATCTATTGATAATTGAAGTTCATGAATAGTGGGTGGGACAGTTGTCCACATGCGGTTCGTCTGTTTTTTTTTAATTTTTATATTCTAGTAGTTATTGTATTAGTATTTGTTTTTTTGTTAAATTTTCTGTGTTTGTAGTCTGGTTGTTAGTTTGGGTTGTTGTTAGTGATCTTCATCGGGTTCGAACCTTTTCTCCTCCTTTTTATTTTTATTTTCTTCCTTGTTTTAAAACGGTTAATTCTGGACGCGTGTCCTTTTGCTTTACTCTAGGTGTTTGACGCGTGTCTTTTTTGCTTCTCTTGGAAGGAGTGAATGAATGAGAGAGAAACACAAATACTTTTTTTGAACGGCCAACGAATTAATTTCCGAGCATTGTCAGGCACCCTTTTGGCGAATCAGGTACTCGAGAGTACCCGGACCACCAATTGTCACCAATTCCCGGGAAAACCCAACCACTCACCCGCCCGAAGGCATGACAGTGAAATAATCGGTAAAACCGGTCGAGATCAGGACTCGAACCCAAGCCAATGGCTGGGTCATCCCTCATTTCCCCTCCACCAATGTCCTCCAAATGTAGCTAGTGGAAATTAAACCCAAGTCTCCCCTCCATGAATTGTCATCGGTGTACCCGATTAGAAACAATAATGTTCTCAATTTTCTAGCCGCTAATCCTACACTGTCTCTGCCACTTCTCCTCCTATGATTCTCGATTTCTGGATTTTCATTTATGTTTTCCTCTACGTTGTTACGTTAATGCCAATTTTACTTTGAGGTAATTACATTCAATAATGATTTTTTATTTATTATTTTTCTATTTCTTTCACTCACACACATCAATAAAAAGTATTAGAAAAAAGATATGAGAATTAATATGTTGTTTTGTTGTCTGTTCACCAAAATTTAAAAATAGGGCTGGTTATGGAAATGAGATGTGAATAATCTAACATAGTAAATATAAGAAACAGATATAACATCATAGAATGACCTCTAGACATAAATACAACACTTAACCAAAGCTAATACAACTCTACCTTACGTTAAGTGTTCTTTAGTTTAATTTATTTGTCGGAGAAAAATGGTCAGATAGTCCTAGTAGCTTGACCAAATTTCACCTTTAGTCCCTTACATTTTTGAAATTATATTCTTGTTTTATGTGGATTGCTTGATTGTTACTCGGATGGTCCATAGAGTGGATGATCGTTGGTTTCTAGGTTAAAACCATGCAAAAGACAATATTAACCTTACTAATAAGTTAAACAAAAAAAATTAATCTTTTAAAAACTCAAGGAAAACAAATACTTTAACTAAACAGTTACGAACAACTTAACAATTTCAAGTCGAATTAACTAACCCGGTATATTTTCCATGTTTATAGGAGTGCATTTATGTTTCTGCTTTACGAATATGATATTTTTTCGCCATTTCTAATACTATCATGTTTTATTCCTATTTTGGTATTTTTCATTTCAGGATTTTTAGCTCCGAGTAGCAAAGGGCCTGAGAAACTTTCTAGTTATGAATCAAGTATATAACAAATAGGTAAATTAGCCTAGTTACAATTTAGAATCTGCTATTATATGTATGCTCTAGTTTTTGTTGTTTTTGATGTGGAAACGGTTTTTCTTTATCCATGGGCAATGAGTTTTGATGTATTATAAGTATCTCTATTTGTAGAAGCTTTAATTTTTGTGCTTATCTCAATTGTTGCTTTAGTTTATGTATGGCGAAAGAGAGCATTGGAATGGTCTTAGTTCCTGAATATTCAGACAATAAAAAGAAAAACGGAAAAAATTGAGATAGTTATGAATTCCATTGAGTTTCCCTTATTTCATCGAACAACCCAAAATTCAGTTATTTCAAATACATTAAATGGTCTTTCAAATTGTTTAAGACACTTTAGTTTATGGCCGCTTCTCTATGGTACCAGTTGTTGCTTCACTAATAGGCTCACGATTCGACTTTGATTGTTATGCACTAGTACCAAGATTGAATCCTAGACAAGCGGACCTTATTTTAACAGCCGAAAAAGTAACAATGAAAATGACATCTGTAACAGCCCAAGCTAACCCGTACCACGATATTGTCCGCTTCGCTGCAGCTCACAGTTTTGCATTGGTCTCACCTCCGAAGGACTGGCCAAAACGCGTCTGGTAGAGAAGGTTCCCCCACCCCTTATAAGGAAGTGTTTGTTCTCCTTCTCAACCGATGTAGGATGCTACAATCCACCCCCTTAGGGAGCCCAGCGTCCTTGCGGGCACAACTGGCACACCGATCCGGGCCCCGGCTCTAATACCAACTGTAACAGCCCAAGCTAACCCGTACCACGATATTGTACGCTTCGCCGCAGCTCACGGTTTTTCATTGGTCTCACCCCCAAAGGACTGACCAAAACGCGTTTGGTAGAGAAGGTTCCCCCACCCCTTATAAGGAAGTGTTTGTTCTCCTTCTCAACCGATGTGGAATGCTACATAAATCCATGTGAAATGACAAACTACCCATACTATTAAAAAAATATAATAACAAAAAAGTTAAAAGAAATATATTAATATTTAATAATTTAAGTGGGGCCCACCACCCACTACATCTTCTTCGCTCTAAACCACCCCCCACACTTCATCCATCGGGAAAACAAGGCTTGTTTCCTTCGTCTTTCCCTTCGATTGGCAATATCACCACTTACTTTCTTATCCTCTATTGTATAATTTTGTCTTATCCAATTCACTGCCAACACCTTAATAAAATCTATTTAAGCACCTACAAATCAGAGTCGAAAAAATTTGTACAAAATTTGACACCCTCTAGAAAATCCACTAGCAAATCGGCCATGTGACTACCAGCAACCCATCGACGGAAAGTTGTTTATGGAAACTAGAACGACTTTGGGTAGATCAACACAAGCACCGTCGGAACATTGTTTTAGGGTGGATCCATACAAGCATCACCTAAAAATCATTTTAGGTTGACGATGGTCTTCACTTGTGGTGGTATGGGAAATCTACGAAGATGGCTATGGTGTGGTGGGATCGATGATGTTGATATGGTTATGGTGGTTAAAGGGTTGCACATATGGAGGAATAGGTGGCGGTGGGTTGCCGCACGTGGTGGTTGAAGATGGTGATTAACGTGGGTGTGGTGCTTCAATGATGATCAGTGATGAGAGTCGTGGTTCTGATGAAAAGTTGTTGCTATGATGGTGGCAAGGTGGACGGGGTAATGGTGACGGAGACAACTCATGAAAAGTTTTGACAATTGTGGAAGATGTTGATAGTGATGGGTGTAGGTTGAAGATGAAGTAGGTGGTGGTGGGTGGTGGTGGTGGTGGGTGGAGATTGAAGTAGGTGGTTTGTACGTAAATAAACTAAAAGATATTGGCTTTTTATTCTGTGCAAAGGAATCCTGTCTAATTTACTAATTCGTGTGAAAATACTGAACTTTTGTATTTGAAAAATATTTCAGGAGGAATCTCAGAGGTAGATGGCGGTTGATAAAGGAATCCTTTATCATAATTTCCTGTATGAATACTATGCCCAACCTGAAACTTGTGATTGGTGATGGGTTGGTAAAAACTCGAGAATTAACAAAGCTAAATTGATTGATTAATGCATAAATGATTATGGAATAGCACTATTTTGATGTGTCTTATGATTTTCAGGTATTAACACAAAAAGAGTGCAAATTTGGAGCTTTTGGAACATCTCAGAAGCACAAGGGGTGATAAACCGAACAAGAAAAGCTGAAACAGGTGTCCAGGATAAGCTGGCGTCGCCTACGGCACTCGCGTAGGAGAAGGGGACCAAAATGCCATAGGACAGAGCAAAATCTCGTAGCCAAAGAAGACCTGGCGTCACCAACGCCACTTTTGGCGTAGACTACGGCACTCGCGTAGGCGAAGCCAAATGTCCTGTAGCCTACAGCACCTGCAGTCAAACTTGGTTTTAATGTTATTAATGCGTATCAAAACGGGAGTTTCGATTTTTTTTGGAATTTAAACATCTTGAAGGCTCATAATTGGGTATCTTTTTCAATACCAACCCATCCTATCAATCCTGTGAGCGAAAGATTTTGACTAAAACAGGATTATTTGATCATACAAGTTACAAAACCAGGTGCAGAAACCCTAGCTTTGAACAAACTGATAGAAACTCAAATCAAAACACAATCAATATCATTTTCAAAGGTTTTTCATAGATTTACTTTTGCATAAACTTGATTACAATGAGTTTTAGGTTAATCTAGAACACACACAAACACTCTCAATCTATCCTGGAACCTGACCTCAAAACACACACAACTAATAACTCTCTATACATTGCAAAAACACAATTTCTATTTATAGGGACTGCACATTCGCCCATATGCACTGGTCGAATGTGGACTTCTTCCACATTCGCCCATATGCAGGGTACGAATGTATTCCTTCTGTCAAGCTCCTTCCACCTTCGCCCTGTTGAGTCTACCTTCGCCCACTATGTCTCACATTCGCCCAGAACATTTCTACGTTCTACCCATCAGCACTCTAACATATGTTAATATCCAATCACTAGTCGCAAAAACGCATCTACAAACTCCCCCTCGACTATTGATTGGATCGTCTTCTGTCTTCGTCCATGGCCTTGTTCAACAACTTGATTCTGAGCTGTTTCTTCTGCTCTTTGGTCATTTCAGGCTCCAACCTTCTCTTCACCGGTTTTGACACATTCGCCATCTTCACCATCTTCCAAGTTTGCCATCCAAATTACTTCCCGCATTAATATCATATGCAAAGCAAACTCCAACCACTTGAGTATACTTCTTTGCTTGATCTGCGTCATTCGGCTCATGATGAATCGGATTATAGAAAAGCATGATGATGTCTTCGAAAGTACAGTTAATCAACCACATCGGATCAAATACGTGAACATGCTTGTATTTGTCCTTCCCGTCTCTCAACACTATCACCGCTTCAGCCTTCCTCCAATCATAATACCAGAAAATAAAGTCAGCACTGAAATGTTGTGGCATGGGCATCAAAGGTATTTTCCTCATCACTTCAGGTGCCTTGTATATCAAAGTAACCCGCTTCAGCTTGGTTTTGGGATCAATATCCCTATGAACTTTCCTTCGGGGATATTGAGGCTTGAATCTATTCCATCTTGTTCTGCTTTCCCAAACCAGCTTGTCTGCACACCAACCGACATGTGTATTATTCACTGAAGCACCCGACATAGGGAATCTGCATAAATCTCTGACCGCCCAGTACGGTAGAGTTAGCAAATCAATGAATCTATAAAAATATAGAATTCCCGATTCCCATTTGGCTGCTAGACACTTCAATGTGCCCAAATATGTCCACCCGAGAGCTCTGCCTTTAAACTTAGCATTGTGAAATCTATAGAAATTTCCTTGAGCTTCAGGCTTCGGTCGGTTTTCATCCATTTCTCTTAACTTCTTCAAATAACTCTTCAATTCATCAGATTGATTTGAAGATTCTTGTTTATCAGCTCCAAACACTTTTTCCACAAACTCTGCACTTCTTTGCTTAGCCTTCTTCTTCGCCGAAGTGTTTGGTATCTCAGTAAAATCAGGAAATACCACATCTTCATCCGTTTGTCTGAAGTACTGTGGATATTCCTCATGCGTTATATCTTCAATCTCCACTTCTTCAAACTCAGGAGTATTCTTATCATCTGAGTGACTTCCAATATCCTTTTCAGGAATATCTGGAATCGACTCATCTACTATAAACTCCTCAAATGTTTTCCCTACTTTCTGTGCAAGTCCATCTAAAATTTCCTTTGCCACAGAAGCAGGTACTTCACCTTCTTCTAAATCAGGATCGTTGTATTCCAATTCATATCTCATGTCATCTGTTTGGAATATTTCAGCAAAACGTCCTGTGAACTCTATCGTCCATTCTCTTCTTTCCAACATGTCTTTGTACACTTGTTTAGCATCATCTGTCAAAGATCTCACCTTTTCATTCCAGAAAATACTTTCATCTGAATCAACGTTCTCACCTTTCTTTTTCTTCGAACTTGATTCTCTAGTATCTTTCTTCTTTGGTGTTCTCTTTTCAAATGTAAACTTTGACGAATCATCTCCTCCATCATTATCATCACTCTCATCACTACTATCATCTTCTTTTTGACTTCCCGACCCTTCTGCATCATCATCATCATCATTCTTATCATCCTCATCATCACTTTTCTCTGACTCTTCATCATCCTCATCATCATCTTTTTCTTTATCCGATTCAGATGGTTCAAAATCAACTTGCTCTTCTTCTTTTTCTTTATCTTCTTCACCCTCCTTCAACTTGGGTGCAACATTGTACAAGTTATCAATCAAATCACTAAGGCGTTTGTTCTCAGCCTTTAGTTCTTTGTTGTCTTCTTTAATCAACTTTAGCCTGTTCTTGTTTCTTGAACATTTACCCTCAAGCTTTTTGTTCTTTGCTTCAAGCTTCTTAACTTTCTCGTCAATCTCATCTTGATTTGACTTTGAAGCTACTACAATCTGAAGCATCTTTTCTTCATTCTGCTTGAACTTGGCTATTTCAGCTTGTTGAGCTACTATCATCTTCATCATGTCATCCATCTTCTTGTTCACCTGCTTCATAACATCATCATCCACAGTGACTTTCTTAGATTTGGATCTAGATGGCTCAACTTCAGCTTCCTTTTCTTTCTGAGGCTTTCTAAACATGTCAAGCACATTATCCAGTGCAACATTGAATTCATCGACTGGTAATGTCTCTGCCTCTTTAGATTTCTTCTGTTTCTTAGTGACCGGTGAAGATAACTTTGATGACGTACCAGCATCGGGTACTCTTTTTCCTCTCAAGAGTTGGGCTAACTCTTTTTCTCTCAGCTGCTTAGTACTTGTCTTTTTAGCCATGGTCTTGTGCTTAGGCTTGGGCAAGTTTACTACCACAGTCTCTCCTGCATTCAACTCATCCATATTCACACCTAAACCTTCATCTTCAACATTCAACGACTTCTTACTTTTCTCAGCTTCCTCAATTGATTTGTTTAATGATTCAGACTCACCAACCATAGTGGCCTTACGTTTGGTGGTCTTGACATTCTCAGCATCAGAATCCCACTGTTCCTCTTCCTCAGTTTCTTCTGAATCCACTGATTCTTTATCCACCAAACCAGTACCTTTCTTCGCAGTTGTTTTCTTTCTAACCACCTGTTGCTTAGAGCTTCCTTGATCAGTCTTTCCCTTACCCTTCCCTTTGGCTCCGGGATTGACAACTTGTCTCTTCCTCTTAGTATTAGCATTAGCATATACTAAGGGATCATCATTATCAGAATCACTATCAGGATGCCTAGCCGTGTTCTTTCCAGGATCAGAATAATCCTCTTTAGCTAAGGCTCCAAACAACCTTCTGTATCAGGAATCTAGGGTATAACATGAAATACTTCTTCTTTAATCCCTTTAACATCTCCAACATGTGATCCAGAATCATCCCAGACACGTTGAATGGTTTGTTGAGAGTCAACGCAACCAACAACGAGCTTAGACTTCTCCTCATCACGTCATATCCTCCACTAACACATCCAAACACATGGATTATGACGTGTGCAAAGTATTTAAACTGCACGCTCAGCTTCCCTTTGTGCATTGAACCATCAGTAATAGCACCTTTGTACTTCATCCTGAGGAAACATGCTTTCTGTTCAGTCCATGAAAGTTCTCTTGGATCTTCACTCACTTCAAACTTTATCTGGAGTGCTTCTCTGATATCAGACTCTGTAATAAACATCTCCATGTCTTGTATCTTGCTCCTTATGATAGTCTGATTATCCCAAAAGTCATACTTCGCGTTATTGTAGAAGTCCTCAACTATATCCTTGTAGATAATAGTCGGAGTAGCCAAAGCATACACTACTCTGCTTCTTTTCAAGAATTTGATAATATCAGCAAACTCAACATTCTTCTCCACATCTCCCAGATAAGCACAACAATTATGGTTTTTCTCGAACGGCCATTTGCTTTTACTTGACGATTCTCCTTCCTGAACATTCTCTGGGACTGGATCTGTGACAACAGTCTCTACTGGAATCTCAACATTCTCAGTCTGGTCAGCCATCTGAACATTAAAATAAAAAACAAACGTCAAAACACAAAATCGACAAAAATTGAAAATTTTTAAGTTTTAGAATTCTACATTCGCCCATTTTGGACTGGTCGAATATAGAAATTTTGGATCGAATGTGAAAATTTATGGTCGAATGTAAACAGTTTTTGAATTAAAATTACATTCGCCCATTTTTGATGTACATTCGCCCAAAATAGTTCACCTTCGCCCATTCGTAGGACCGAAGGTAAAACTGTTCATCTTTAAAAAATTCAAAAATTTTCTAACTGTGTTTTTAACATGTGATTTTGATTGAAAAGCATCCTAATATGGCCGATTAACCTTCGTGAATCATCAATTGCTCTTAAAATTCAAACAACATCAGTTTTCAATTCGAATTAGGGTTTTATTCTTTAAACAATCATTTAACCCACTAATTGATGTTAAAAACCTAATTCATTATACTATCTCCCCCTAAAACTGATGTGGATTGAATGTAGATCAAAAACAAACATCAAAAACCATTCTAAGACCCTTAATCCTAAAACCCTAGGTCCGTAAATAAAAACCACGATTCTGAACTCATTCCGGCTCCATTACCTGTGATTATTATACGAAAATGATCAGGAAACCACAGGGAAACAAACGCACAATCAAGAGAAATAAAAGCAACAAGGTGACTTCAATCGAAAGAAAATTTTGAAAAACATAATGAAGGTTCGAACCTGTGAAGTGTTTATATAGGAGGTGCACCTTCGACCGTTTTGATGGTCGAATGTGGGGATATTCCACATTCGCCCAAAACGAATTGGCCGAATGTAAAATGAGTTCACCCGAATGTGAAGTTTGTTTAAACAAACCCACATTCGCCCATTTTAAACAACCGAAGGTGACAAATTTTTCCACATTCGACCCAATTAAGGGGCGAATGTGAAATGGAAAAATCTGAAAATTTTACCAAATCACGAATTCGAATCCTGTTTAACATTTTTCAATCTGTTAAGCTTCCAAAACACATATTTACACATTTTGAATGATACAAAGCCCAGATGGTGTTATCAAATCTCAGAAATTGACCATCAAGCATCCCCGGTTATCAAAAATAAAGCAGAAATGCAAAAAAAAATTTGGGTTTTTCTGAAATTTTATCAAAACACACCTAAAATCTTTTTGGATTTTGTATCTTTTTGACAATAAAAGTAAAATACAGCAAAGTAAAAACATCAAATTAAAATGAAAGCAGTAAACATTTTGTGAAATCCGGTAAGAGGATCATATCAGTTTTCTGAGAAATCTGATCACAGCGTTGATCTATTTGTTTAATATTATCATTAGAAACAGTATGTGACACGGCAATTGCTGATATTGTGGTCCACATAAGCTCACATGCAGACAATTACGCAATGCTTTAAAATGATACGAGTTAGGTGTATTAGACTAACACGATATGGTGCCCACACACACGACATACTCCCGTATCAAGTAATTGCACAAAGCTTCTTCGTAACGCATGATTATGCCAGAGTTATCCGTAAAAGTTACAAAGTATATAGCACAGAGGTGTACAGGTCAGCAAACGAATGCAGCAGAGTAACATGTGCATATACACTAGGTTGAGGCTGATATTAATCACTGATTTGCATCAGATGATCAATACGATGTAATAATGATCTTTGATCAATTAAAACATAAAGTTCCTCAATTCGGTAACTTCCGGTTTTGGCAATTAAGCTCTTTTAGCAAATATTCTGATAAAACTAGGTCCGTAAATCAATACGACAAAAGTTTAATCAGAATATCCCGGATAACCATAACATAACGACCCGAAACCTCAGATTTTGGCAATCCTATCAAATGAAATTACGGTACTAAGACCATATGCCCATGAGGTGTTCAACCACGAACGCGTAGTTCGTTATGTTTGTATCACTAATGCACGCAATATTTAGTCTACGAAGCCTATCAGCATATCACACGTAGTCAACACACGCCTCATATACTATACAATTCTTTAGCCTGTGTCAGATCCCCACTGATGTACTATCATTTCCTCTTTTTATCTAATGTTTTTGGTTTTTCTGATAAAATGGCTCCCCCTAAAATAAAGAACATATTTTTGGGTTTTTAATTTTTCTGAAAAACAAAAAAAAAAATAAAAAAATTTGAAAGAAACAATCCACTCGAAAGCATCAACTTCTTTGAGGATTAAACAATCCCCTCGAAAGCATCAACTTCTTTGAGGATTACGATAGTAAAGAGAAATTCCCAATTAGCAAAGAGAAAATCCCAATTAGCAAAATATTGAAAACTAAAACTAAAAAGCGATAAACCGAGGTGCCGATTAGTCCTGTTTTTCCTTTATATTGTTTACTTTTAAAAGATATTCAAAGCGGGATCTGTCAAAAGCTTTTGTAAACAAATCTGCACGTTGATAGTCAGTATGGATTTTGACCATATCTATCAATTCTTTAGCGTAACAATCACGAATAAAAGATATTTGATCCGGATATGTTTCGCTTTAGAATGATTTTCAGTATTTTAGTTAATGCGATTGCGGCTTCATTGTCACAGTGTATAGGGGTTTTAAGAAACTGCAAACCGTAATCCACCATCTGCTGTTGGACCCAGAGCACTTGCGAACAGCAACTCGAGGCTGCAATGTACTCGGCTTCACAGGTGGATAGGGCCACGGAAGTCTGTTTCTTGCATTGCCAGGTGATCAACCTGCTCCCTAAAAACTGGCAACCGGCTGTAGTAGATTTACTGTCTTTGTCACAGCCGCCCCAATCTGCATCACTAAAAGCAATAAAATCAAAATCATCATCATTAGGGTACCAAAGTCCTTTTGAGGGACAACCCTTAAGATATCTAAGGATACGCTTGACCGCCGTCAGATGACTTTGTTTCGGCTTCGATTGATAGCGGGCACAGAGACACGTTGCGTACATAATATCTGGTCGAGACGCCGTCAAATACATCAGAGATCCGATGATTGCTCTGTATGTAAATGGGTCCGTCAGCTCGCCCTTAGCGTCCACTCCAATCCCGTGATTGGGTTGAATCGGGGTATCCATCGGCTTGGAGTCCTCCATCTGGAACCGGCTCAAGATGTCGGAGACATATTTCGTCTGGTGAATGAAGATCCCGTCGAGTCTTTGGTCCACCTGCAAGCCTAGGAAAAACTGCATCTCCCCCATTGCGCTCATTTCGAACTTTTCCTGCTTGACAATTTCGAACTCCCTGCATAAAAGCTCGTTAGTTGAACCAAATATTATATCATCAACGTAAATCTGCACTAGAAGCAAATCATCTCCCGTCTTCTTCGTGAAGAGGGTGCAATCGACGAGGCCGCGCTTAAATCCTTTGGAGATGAAGTATGTACTTAGCTCCTCGTACCACTGTCTCGGAGCCTGGTGCAAACCATATAAAGCTTTGTTCAGCACGTAGACCTTATCCCGGTGGATTGGGTCCTCAAAGCCTGGTGGCTGCCCGACATAAACCTCTTCCTTGACTTTCCCGTACAGAAATGCGCTCTTAACGTCCATTTGATACACTTTGAATTTCTTGTATGAAGCAAACGCAAGGAACATTCGAATAGCTTCAATTCGTGCTACCGGTGCATAGATTTCGTTATAATCAATCCCTTCGATTTGATGGAAACCCTGCACGACCAATCTGGCTTTGTTGCGAACAATAACCCCACGATCATCCTTCTTGCACTTAAACACCCATTTAGTGCCTATTTTCTTCCTATCTGGCGGCAAATCCGTGAGCGTCCAAACTCCCAATTTCTGGAATTGTAATAACTCCTCCTGCATAGCTTCCACCCAGGCATCATCCTTCAAAGCGTCCTTGTATGTCCTTGGCTCTACCTGCGACACATAACACGCAAACGACCAATCATTTTGACTACCAGATTGTTGAATTTTGGCATATAATGCTAAAGCACCAAAACTCTCTGGCGAGTTAACGCTTCTCAGCTGCCCTCTGGTCATAACACTGCTTCCAGGATCACCGATAACTTGCTCCAGCGGGTGAATACGATGAATCCGAGATTCCGGATAATCAGGTACAGTAACTCCCGTCTGAACAGTCAAGTTCTCTACAGCATCCAGATCATGACCCGTATTTGATGATGAAGCAACATCTGGAGTTGGAGTTGGGTTCACTGGCGGTGCCTCTGGTTCTTCTGCATGTTCAAGAATGACTTCTTCAAATTGTTCATCTTCAGATTCTGAAGAGTCTAATGAAGTTGAAGCCTCTTGAAACACTTCTTCCTCTTGTATAGGAGCAATGGTATCATTAGAAGCTGGTAGGGGGTTCACAGTGATCGGACGCACCAACGGTGAAGTTGTCGCGTTTTCACACTCATAAAGTAATCTGATAACAACTTCTTCAACCAAGCTATCTAGATTGAATGATTCAAAGAAATCTTTGTAATCAAACATCCAATCAGGACCCGTGCCTTGCAAATTTTGAGTATATCGTTGAACTTCCACGTTAGCCCAATCCTCCACTCGACGAGTTCGCTTGTTGTATACCCGTTTGAGCGGGGTTGCATATCCAACAAAGTATCCCTCCTCAGCTTTAGGACTAAACTTCTCGCTTGGATTCAACATCGTGCATGGCGCCCCAAAAGGTTCTAGATACTCTAAGTTTGGCATTCTTCGGTGTAACAGCTCATAAGATGTTTTACCAAACTTCTTCACTGTTAGGACCCGATTTAGTGTATAATTTGCTGCATAAATCGCCTCATTCCAGAACATTACCGGAAGATTTGAGTCAGCGAGCATTGTTCTAGCCGCTTCAATTAGAGTCCTATTCTTTCGTTCAGCAACACCGTTCTGTTGTGGGGTGTACGGAGCCGAATATTCATGATGTATCCCTTTGCTTTCACAAAGTTCATCCATCTTGGCGTTTTTGAACTCCGTCCCATTGTCACTCCGAATTCTCTTTATCTTCACATTGTAGAGATTCTCCAATCGAGTGAACAGAACTTTCAAGTTGTTAAAGGTGTCACTTTTGTTTTGCAAACACATCACCCATGAAAATCTTGAGTAATCATCAGTGACGACTAAACAATAAAGCTCTCCAAGATGACTTTTGCGCTTGACCGGTCCGAATAGATCCATGTGCAATCGCTCAAGTGGCATCTCTACAGAGTTAACCTATTCACTTTGTGGGACTGTTTGTGTTGCTTCCCTTTCTTACAACTCACGCACTTGTCATTCAGATGGAAATGTTTCACGTTGACTCCATCGACAAGCCCATTTCTCACAAGTTGGTTCATTTTTCTCAGATGAATGTGCCCCATTCTTCGGTGCCACATTATCGATTCTTTCTCAGTCGCTTTTGATAGAAAACAAGTTATTTGCCCCTGTGATGTCATCGCCTTTGACATATCAAGAATATAGAGATTGTTGACGCGAGGTGCCTTCAACATTATCCACTCCTTTGGAATTTTGAAGCCCGGTTTGAGAATATAGCAGGATTTGTCATCAAAATGCACAGTAAATTGTTTATCACAAATTTGACTAACACTCAGTAGATTTTAATCAATCTGTTTCACATAAGATATCCACTCAAAGCTCACTATCCCGTTACTCACGCTTCCCTCCATCGAATGCGACATACCCTCCATTGATGTTCTTCACGTCGAACAACAACGCAAGATCCCCTGTCATGTGGCCTGAAGCTCCACTATCAACAATCCAAAGACTGCTAATAGGGCCAGCTGAAGCTCCCTGCACACAAAAAGTAAATCATTTAGTTCTTTCGGGGGACCCAAGCCTGAGTCTTGGGTCTTGGAACATCAGTTTTCACAGAAACATTTTCACAAACATTTTCAACAACTTTTTGATCAATCTTTTTCTGATTGTTCAAAACAGTTTCCTTTTTCTCATTAACTTTTGAAGTAGAGGCTCCTGGAGTACCATTAGGTGTCCAAGATTGTTCAGACCTTTTCAGGATGCGAATCTGAGATTTTGGATTCTCAGTCGGTTTCTGAACATTGTTAGCAAATGTAACTTTCTTGGTTACCTTATCTGATTTAACAGACTTAGGTCCAACACTTGATTTGACAATCGGTTTTGGTGGAACCTTTTGCCTATCAATTGTTGCGTTCACCACAGGCTTCCTCCATGATTGTTCCATAGCAATCCGATTCCTTCGATCATATTGAATTGGACGATTATTCCTCATTTGATGAAAATTATTTTGATTATAAAACTATTGTTGTTGAGGAACAACTCGTCTGTGCGGTGGAACATAATGATCGATCGGTTTCCTCATGGAATTCCTCACTTCAACCTCGTGCCTTTTATGCCTTACATATGGGCACTGAGCAAGTAAATGCCCTCGTTCCCCACATTTAAAGCACGCACGGTACTCTTCAAAAACATTTGGAGCATTTGGTTGAGCAAATGATCTAACAGGATATTGATCATTGTACTGTTGATTCCTCAAACTCTCAGGGAGTGGCCCTTTTGAGTAAGTAGGCTCATGATAACCATTAGCTCTGTTTTTGGGTCGAATGAACTCTGTGACATGGACCTTTGGTTCTTGAGGAACATCCAAATACAATTTCTTTAAAATTGCTGGTGGAATCTCATTTGTTCTCTCATGTTTTGGGAACCAAATAGTGCTTTCTTGCCAGATTTTATCGATTTTAGCATAGTTAGCATTTTTTTATTGGAAACTCCTCGTCAGAGATGATTTTATCAGATCCTTCCATCCGATAAAACACCTTGACAGGTTTGTCACACTGTTCATTCTTAACACTCGTTTCAAGATCTTTCTTTACCACATTCTTCTCAAGATCTTTCTTAACAACATTCTTTTCAGACTTTTTCTCACGATGAGCATTTGCCATCGGATGTACAAGCTGAGATGGTGAAACTGGTTCATTTGTAATGATGTGATTTTCTTTTTGAATTTCACATGCATTAACAGTTTGAACATTACCAGTATCATCATTCTCAGAGTCTGAATCCACGCTCTCAGCAGTAACACCCTCATCATTCAAACCTAAAATCGGTCTCACATCGGAATGTGGATCACCAATACTCGAGGTATTAGATTCATTTTCCGATGATGAGTCTGATTTTACCGAGCTCTCTGGTGTAACTTGGTGATAATTATGGTTTTCAAAAAGAACCGGAGATGGCACAGACCGGTAATTAGTGGTTTGATCATCAATGATGTGGTCTACCACATAAGCAATGTGCTTATAGCTTTCTAACTTTTTGTTTACTTTCTCAGCAAAGCATTTGATGGCGGCCATTTCCAACTTGGTATTTTCAATTTCATTGATATAGTTGTTAATTGCCAATTGTTTTAATGATAAAGTGTTTTTCAAGTCGGAAATGTCCTTTTTGTAACCATCTAATACCATGTTGAAAGCATTCAACTCTTTGCGAGTAGATTGACTGTTCATGATAGCACTATCACGTTGAACACGGAGTTGTTTGTTCTCCTCAGTTAATCTATCACATGTACCACAATATTTATCACTTTTAATATCAGTGCTACACTCAGAACTTACAGATTTTGGCGGATCAGTCATGGCCATCAATGCGAAATGAGCTTCCTTTCCAGCAAAGAATCTGGAATAGTCAATCTTGGTGAAAGCATCATCTGCAATGCACGACTTCCTCGTCATCAGAAAATCCGCTTCTGCTAGCAACTGATCAATGTCATCATCTAGAGAAGTAACACTTGCTTCCGTATCCGATTCACTGTCTGAATCAGAGTAAACCGATTCACACTCCTCAGGAATATTAGAAACAGTGTCAATCACCACTCCAGAATTAGCTTCCTCAGTCTTAACCTCAACGGGTTCAGTGTCCACATCCATTTCAGCCTCAGACTCATCACTTTCAACTTCAGTTTCTACCTTCTCATCAACTGTTACTGACTCTTCAATATCAACCTGATAAGCAACACAAGCCACATTTCCACCAGTAGTAATTTCCTCAACACCTATTTGCATACTCGACCAATCAAACCGTTCATCTTGTTGAGTCACCAATGCTTGATTCTGATTGGTGTTCTGATGTGTCTCATTCGGTGTAGTAATTGGTATGACGGTTCGGTTAGCATTGTTAGGTGATTGGTTTTGAATCTGGTTTGGTGTGTTTGGTTGTCTGTTTTGGTTGTTATTAAAGTTGTTTTGACGGTTTTGGTAGTTGTTGTTGTTTTGGTAAGAAACTTGGTTTTGGTTTTGTTGTTGACGGTTCTGGTAGCTTGCATTGAATGGGTTTCTATTACCTTGTTTTGGTGGCTGGGTACATTCCCTTTTAAAGTGACCTTTTCCTCCACAGTTAAAACAAGTAACTTTCTCCTTGTTGAACCCGTATGTTGTGTTAGGAGAAGTTCCCAAGTCTGTTCTACCTGTCTTCTCAATAAATTCCGTTGCTCTTCTCATAATGCTCGCAAAAGCCCATTGGATATCAATTAGTTCCATCTCTTCCTTGTCAATCTGCGCGTAGTCTTCATTGGTTAAGTTGTTATTCCCAATTTGACTAGCAACTAATCCATTATAAGATGAAACCATTGCAGAGACTAGTGCAATGTGTTGCTGAGCAACTTCAACCGTCACATTCCCCAAGTTAGAGGTCTCCAAAACCACTGGTTGTTGATTCTGTTGAGTACTTTGGTTCATTGAGTGAAGTGGTTGTTGAGATTGGCTAGCAGTGTAGAAAGCTGCTTGTTGCATTGGGGAGAATGGTGGAATATAGGAATTGTTATATTGTTGTTGTGGTTGTGGGTTTGATGACTGTGAAAAGGATGATGTTTGTTGATGGTAGTTGATGGTAGGTTTTGGTGATTCCATAACATTGGAAATGCACGCAACATGTGGTGCCACTAATCCTCCTGAACTTGAGTTACTAGCTGGAACTGAAGTACCTCCAAAATATAAGTCGGGATTCTGAGGAATCTGTGATCTTCTAGCTTTCCTCTTCTCTTCCAATTCTTTGTTTTCCAGCTTCTCTATAAACTCTTGAATGGACCAGAATTGGTATGCATCCTTCTCCCTGAGAACTTCCACATGCTGATCCCAGTGTGGTGGTAAAGCATCTGCAAACTTATCCACCTGCTTTGTCATAGGAATCTGTATACCATAACTAGACAATTCAGATAGCAAATGACTATATCTAGGAGTTAATTCTTTCAAAGTTTCATTGCCAATATAAGAAAAATTCTCAAACTCCTTTCTCAATTCTTCCATCCTTAGACTTCTAGTCTTCTCATTACCATCATGCCTCCTTTTAACTGCTTCCCACAATTGCTTAGACGTTGTACAAGTCCCAAACTGATGCAACAAATCATTTGTGATTGCCTGTGTCAATTGGGAAAAAGCTTTCTTCTCCACAGCAAACTTCTTTTTCTCATCCTCAGCCATACTTTCCAATGGAACTGGTTCACCCGTATTCTCCAAAACTGGTGCTGTGTAACCTCTAGCAATCATGTTCCATGCCTCTGCACCCTCCACTCCCATGCCTTCCAAATGTATCTTGAACTTTTTCTGCCACTGATTATATTCTTGTATCTCCATAAGCTTCGGTGGCCGATTCCCGCTACCTGAAGACAAATCATTAATCAGTGTGGAAATAGCATTTGTAGTTTGAGTGTTTACCACCGCTGCTGCTACTCCCCAGTAGTCAGATTGTGGTGCTGGAGGTGCACTTTGAGCCATGTAGTTAATTGGTTGCGAAGACTGTGTGCTCGTCTTTTGTGCTGCCACCGTCCATGGGTCCATCACTTGCTGTTGTGATTGAGTCGTTGCTGGTCTCGGAGTAGTTGGAAAATTCCACATGATCACGAACTTTGAAAAATTCAACACTTAGAAAATTTTCCAAAAACTAGTCCTAGGTTCGCCCAATTACTTCTCACTTTCATCCCTTCTGATGCAGGTTCGCCCACACAGTAACAATCGAAGGTAGAATCTCACCAGAATGTAAAAACACACTAACACTTTTCCAGGTTCGCCCAAAATGATCTAGGTTCGACCGTTTCAAATCTACGTTCGCCCGCCCGATCAATCTGATGTGGAAAATGTGACCCGAAAGTGAAAAATTCAACAAAAAATTTCCAGGTTCGCCCAAAATTTCCTAGGTTCGACCAGAAATGACTCAGGTTCGCCCAAACAGACTCAGATTCGACCACTCAGGTTCCAGGTTCGCCCATTTCAGGTTTGAAAAACGGTTACACTTTGAAAAACGGTTATTTTGATCTCTGATTTTCAAAAGTTTGTGGATTTGAATGATCTTAATCAGGTTTTGATTCGGAATTGATTTGGAACAACTTTAATTCTTGGAATTTTGAATTTTAACCACAAAATCAACTTCAAATCAATCAAAAACACTCAAAAACCATTTTTATGCAAAAACAGATGTGAATTGATCAAAATTAGGTCCAAATCAGCTCTGAGTTTATCAAATTTGTTGTTGTATGATCCTCTATGCTCTGATACCACTTTGTGAGCGAAAGATTTTGACTAAAACAGGATTATTTGATCATACAAGTTACAAAACCAGGTCCGGAAACCCTAGCTTTGAACAAACTGATAGAAACTCAAATCAAAACACAATCAATATCATTTTCAAAGGTTTTTCATAGATTAACTTTTGCATAAACTTGATTACAATGAGTTTTAGGTTAATCTAGAACACACACAAACACTCTCAATCTATCCTGGAACCTGACCTCAAAACACACACAACTAATAACTCTGTATACATTGCAAAAACACAATTTCTATTTATAGGGACTGCACATTCGCCCATATGCACTGGTCGAATGTGGACTTCTTCCACATTCGCCCATATGCAGGGTACGAATGTATTCCTTCTGTCAAGCTCCTTCCACCTTCGCCCTGTTGAGTCTACCTTCGCCCACTATGTCTCACATTCGCCCAGAACATTTCTACGTTCTACCCATCAGCACTCTAACATATGTTAATATCCAATCACTAGTCGCAAAAACGCATCTACAAATCCTAATCAATTCCTTCAATTCAAGAACACCAAATCATCCTATTATTCAAGATTTCAAGATTCAAGACCCGATTATTTTAGAATCAAGCTCCATGGCCATGAGTGGCTAATCTATTTATATCATGCTTAGGAAGTAAACAATTGAAGTTCTAGGGTTTAAACATGTAACAACCCGAGTTGTTACGTGTCTTGTAAACGGGTCGGATCGTACCCGACCACCTGATTATTAATTTAAAATATTTATTTGGTCCCAAGCCTGCAGTCAAACGCCCCTTATCTGCTATTAATCTCGCTGCCAAACACACTCGAATCTGTCTTATACTCGTCACCAAACACCTCATCAACCAGCTACTATTCCTGTTACCAAACACCCCCTATTTGTCTACACCTATAAATCCCTCCACCCTTGTTAATTCTTTTCTGCAGAAAAACATTACACACACACTTACAGTGTGCATCGAGAGAGAGAGAGAGAGAGAGAGAGAGAGAGAGAGAGAGAGAGAGTAGAGAGCTTCCACCGGACAGCCATGGCCAGCCGCTGCCGCCTCCGCTGCCCCCGGTCACCGCTGCTCCATCTCCGGCCGCCGCCTTCTGTTTTCCCGTAAGCCTCTTCTCCAACGAACGCCACCCTCCTCCTTCTTTTGATAATAATCCGGTAATTGATTCCTGGTTCATAAGCAATAACCACCACCATCACCTTGTTACTGTTGTGAACCGATCGAACCACCAAGTTCCTCCCTTTTGTTCCTGTTAAACAGAACCGGACAGTCACCGGTTGTGATGACTGTCGTGTATCCTCCTCTGCTTCTTTCATGAGTCTCTAAAACCCAACCCGTTAAACCACCTTGTTCTTTCCTTGTTCCTAATAAACCACGATTGGGAACCGGTAACTATTGACGGGTCTTGTGTTAACTGGTCAACTATAATCAGTCAAAACCCGAGAACCCATCCGTGAACCCTCTTTTATCGGACCATATTAACCTCCTGATTAAACCATCTGTCTGTTTGTGTAACCGGACAGTCACCCAACTATGGTGACTGTCGTCGAGCTTTCAATCAAACCAAATCAGAAGCTATCCTTTTGTTCCAGCCTTTTTACTCGTAAACCCACTTATTGATTCCTATTTAGTACCCGATAAACCAACCAGGAACCTTCACTTGTAATCTGATCGTGCTTGGGTTAAGTATCTGATTAATATACATAAGTGTATAATTTGGATATGAGGTGAACAATTCTCATTGATTATTGATTATAATCTATTGATGATTAATAAACCTTTGTGGTTATTGTTATAAGGTACCAAATACGGAGAACAGGTTCGATACTCGGTTGGATATAACTTCTGGTTAATCCCCGATTATGTTCCGATATTAACTCGGTAAGTATCCGGTTATAATTCTTATAAATAAGAGTTTCATTAGATTAATGGGTTATATAATCTTATGATGAATTCCTAATATGAGAATTATGTTGATTGCGAGGTACCGTTAACCATATCTGGAGCATGAGTCTGATGCCGAGTCAACTCAGTGACACAGTCAACACCCGAAATAGAACCCGGTCCAATAGCTAGACGAGGAATATTATTAGAATTATACGATTTTATATATATATATATAATACGGATAACATACGGACTTGATACTAATAATATACCAATAATAAACATATATAAAATATATGTTTATATATATACGATTCGATATATAAAATGATATTCTAGACTCGGGTTAATAATAATATTTTCTATTCTTTTGTTAGTTTAGATCTGCCAAGCTGTAATGGCCAGCTTTATTAGTTTCGAGTGCCAAGCTGTAATGGCCAGCTAGATATAGGATGTCCGGGTCGTGTCTCATATAATAAATATCAATAATGAACCACAAATTTAGGACTATCTAATATATACTGAATTCTATATGTCTAAATTGTATATATGATATATATCCTAAGTATTACAATCTAACAAGTCCCACGCGTAAAACGTATCAATATACATATGAAATATAATTATAATAAGAAAGAGTAGAAGATTATACGCAAACTTGTGAGTATCGTGAACTTCCCACTTTTACTGTTTTATTAAGTGTTTTCGGGGGAATACATGTCGTTTATAAGAAAACATAATAATGCTTTACATAATAGAATTTATATAATAAAAGAAGTATAATAGAAAAGGGGACATAGAAACGACGAGGACAGTACTGGCCGGTATCCGCCATTTCCTTTCTTGTCCAAGTAGAGGACAAGAACCAGTCTTACCCAAGTAGAGGGTAGGAATGTCCCAAGTAGAGGACAAAAACCATTCTTGTCCACGTAGAGGACAGGAACTGGTATTTTACCACGAACAGAGTGGTACCATCGATAGGAATGGCACGTAATATAATCGATATGATAGAATTGATATATAATAGAATTGATTTAATAGAATATAATAGAATATATTTTCCCGTTCAGAATTATAACTACAAAGCATGTTTACAAAAGAATATTATAAAATAATCATCAATAAATGAACTGGCCATTCGCTTTATAAAATACACGACCTCACTAACTTTATGTTCACAGAAACTATTTTTGGCATGTGTTCAGGTAACCCAACAGATATGATGACGTGGATCCTGGGAAAGTAAAGCTGTTATTATTCGAATCCGCTGCGTAGCTCTGATAACCTGACCCGACGACCCGGCTCCGACAGCCAGGGTCGTTACAAAACATTTGGGTATTTCTTTAAACTTTTGATTGTGTGATTGTGTGTTTGAACCATTGTGTTAGATTGTGATTAATCTTATGCTGAAGCCATTTTAGTTAATTGATCTTGTGCCAATTTCTAATGTCATGAACATGATTTTTTGCTCTAACACAAACATAGGGTTGTATGTTCTAGTGTAATGAAATGTAGTTTAGTCCATTATTGAATGTTGATGAAACTTGACACCTAAGCCTGTTGATCAATCACCCCGTTAACACCAATTGCATCATAATTAATTGACCCATTTGTGATAACCTTAAACTTCATTGTTGAACCCTAGGTGTGGTGTTTTTAATTAATTGTTACAACCTAAATTCTTTTCCACCATTTTTATTATAATTTAATTTCAAGCTTTGTTAATTTAATCAAAACCCCTTTCAACCAAAGTCTTAAATGAACCAAATACAATCTTTATAAGTTTTCTAGCAATCTTCATAAGTAACACCGTTTAATAAAATAATATCCACTAACCACATGCTCCTTGGATTGATACCCTACTTATCCTATCTACCTAGGTATTTAGGTTTTGTATGAACCATGACGACCGACTCATCAATAGGCAGTAAAACACTGATTCTCTTGCTGAGACATACTTTTATCTGGATATATTTCTCAAGATACTTTCTTGTGAAGTTTTGTTATAGAATCTATAATTGCATACGGTTTAGGTGGACAACCCGGCAAATAGACAGCCATAGGAATTAGCTTATCGATTCCACAAACAGTACTATAAGAATTGGTACTGAACACCCCCCCTGTAATTGTACATGCTCACATAGCAATAACATATTTTGGTTCAGGCATTTGCTCGTATACTAAGGGAGGGGTTGTAACATCCCAAAATCTGTATAAACACTTACTGTTAAAACACGACTAATCTTAATTATACATAATACGAGGCTTAAATCAAAAGCAAAACGAATATTTGATTCTATAAGTTAAATAATGGTAGAACCTTTACAAGAATTTACCTGGCTAATAATTAACCATTATTTATACCATGAAACAAACTAGGGGGACCATTTGTGTCAATTGGCTAAACTACTTAAGAGGGGTTTATTATGTTATGAAAAGGATATCAGAATTCCATCCCATGGAATTGATTAAAACACCTCAAACACACACTATTCTCACACATTAGCTCAATGATATACGTTAAATTATACAGATATAAGTTCCCGGTTTTACTCCAGTTTGACGCGTTTTCGATTGTAAATTCGTAGTTTTGGTACTTAATCTTGTACTTCTGTTTTTGCAGGTCCTAAACGGCGTACCAAAGATAAAGCTGAAGAAAAAGATGGATTTCTGGGCAAAACGGACAGTTTCTGCACATTCTGCATAATCTGCAGGTGTTGCACTCCCGTGCAACTGGTGGCACTCCCATGCAGACCCGATCAGCACTCCTGTGCAACTTCTGGCACTCCTGTGCAGGCCCAAGTTACTCGGAAGCACTGCCAGTGCATGCGAGAGTGCAAGCCATTTCCTGATCAGCACTCCCGTGCAACTGGTGGCACTCTCGTACAGACCCAAGTTACTCGGAAGCACTCCCAGTGCAAACGAGAGTGCAGGCCATTTCCCGATTAGCACTCCCGTGCAACTAGTGGCACTCTCGTGCAGACCAGATCAACACCCCCGTGCAGCCCCTTTGCACCCCTATGCGGGTCCAATCATCCCACTTGAGCAAAATGTGTTCCAGAGGGTGTTTGTGAGTTGGGAGAGGTTATGGGACGGCTAGGGTTGCACAAATGATGTTTTACAAGCCAAGGGAGGTATTTATAGGCGTTTCTAGTCGTTTAACACACGCCAGGCGATTACGCAGTAGTATAGGCGATTAGGGCTGCTAATCGCCTATAGCTATTGGCAATTAGGCTCTAATCGCCTTCAGTATAGGCGAATACAAGACAAAGGACCCCTCCTGATCGAAGGCCTAATGGAGACTACTGTGATTGGTATAAATAACCCACCGGTACCATCCAAGTAGCATCTCCAAAGGACCCCCATCAACCCGTAAAACGATGACCAAACCCAACACCGATAACACTCAATGGATAAGGAACACACAACGATGTGGATAAGGATGAAACCAAAGTGTAACGAAAGATAAAAGAGAAAACGCACCGGTAACAGTGTCAGGGTCCTCCTGGTTCTCCCTTGCACAAATGACAAAAGCACGAGCAGCTCGACTGCCACCATCGTTGTTCCCACCGCCACTTGTAGCCCTTTCTTCAACTTGATTCAACTTTGGGCAATCCCGCTTGAAATGCCCTGCTTCCCCACAGTTATAGCAGCCCTGGTTTCCCCGAGAAGCGGGGATAGCAGCCGCAGCCTGAGCCGACTTAGATGGAAGAGCGACTCTACAATCTTTCACGACATGACCCATCTTATCACAGCGTTCACAATGAAACTTGTCACAACTCCCAAAATGATGAAATCCACACTGACCACACTTAGGCTTCTTCCCGGTATACCCACCCTGCTTCTGATCGGATGATGACCCCGAAGCTTCAACCTTCTTCACCTGCTGCTGCGGTGACTGAGACGACCCGGAGCACTTCCCCACACTCTCCCACTTCCTCTTATTGCCCTCAGGAACCTTCACAGTAGTGCCTCGAGGAGGCAACACACCCTCAGTCATCTTCAAATTAGTCAATCTATGTGCCGCTCGAACCACCTCCGCATAAGTAGGAAGATTTTCCGCAGTCACTAACCCTACTATCTCCGGTACTAGCCCTGAAATATAATGCTCAATCCTCCTATACTCTGGTGCATGCAAATCAGGACACAACACTGCCAACTCATTACGCCTCACAGTATACTCCTCTATCTCTGACCCAACCATCTTGTAGTTCCAGACTTCATGTTCCAATTTCTAAATTTCCTCCCTAGGGCAGTACTCCCTTTTCATGATCTGTACAAAGTCCTCCCACGGCATTGCATAAGCTTCCCCCAAACCCATGTTCCGCAAAGTAGAGTTCCACCAGGTCAAAGCTGGACCCTGGAAGAGCGCGGAAGAATACTTAACCCGGTCTTCAGGAAGGCAGTTACACATCAAGAATGCAGACTCTACCTTCTCCAGCCACCTGAGCAGTCCCACTGCTCCGTTAGTGCCAAAGAAATCATGGGGCTTACAGTCCCGAAACATCTTGTATGTGCACATAGCTGGAGGTGGGTTAACACCACCACCACCATGAGCATTGTGTCTAGCCTGGAAGGCAGCTTGTAACAGGTTATTCAGATCCTCCTAAGTTAGGTTAACGCCTCCACGACCACCGCCACCATCACGTCCACCAGTGCGGCCATCTCTACGTCCTCCACAAACACCAGACATGATTCTGACAACAAGGACGAGAAATTCAGATTTACCGCTAATGTCAACCACTAGTGTTCATAAAATTTAAAGCTAGGTCTAGTCCAGGACTATCCATTTAAACCCAGAGCTCACTAGGATTTTCATGCATTTCAGTTTATAATTACGTGTGCACCCGAAATAATAAACTGCCCTACATGGTCCTCCAAGTGTCCTCCTAGTTTAAAGTTCAAGTCACCGAACACGAACACCTAGCAGTGCATCACAACGACATAAGTGCCTAGGTAAAGGTATAGGCGAGTGTGTTTATTGGAGCACGAAGGGGAGATGTCCGAACCCTGGACAGATCTCAAAAGTACACGAACCACTCCAGTATACAACACTGCCCTGCCAGTCAACCATTCAACCCCCTTTCATCTTCCTATCCCGAAGAAGAAAGGAACAAGTAAAACACACAGGAGAGCGGATGATGTAACGCAAAGAGTTTGAGGATCTAGAGACACCCCGACAAAGCCCGTATGTAACCCTCTATAACGACTCGTACCATGTGACCGTCTAGTGTGTGTGACTCGGCTATAGACTCTACTCTACATGCAGTCCTTGTTCACTATAACCATTGGCTCTGATACCAATCTGTCACACCCTCAAATTTCCACTTGCGGAGTTTTACCGCGAGGCGCGTGACAAACCAGGATCCATGTCAACGGTCACAATAAACAACACTATATGAGACATACGTAAATTCAAAACACAAGTTCATATTATCTGACAAAACAGCGGAAGCATTGTTTACAAACAAAACCCAAAAGTAACCAAGACTGTTCCAGTTTTCAAAACATGAGACCTAAACTAGACGCCGTGCAGACGCGTGCGCCTATGCCCTGAGATGCTACCTTAGCGACCTGAGAAAAACATGCCTAAAATACGTTAGCACATAATGCTGGTGAGTTCACAGGTTTACAATAAGAGTTACCAAGTTCCAAAAGTGTTACCACGTTCACCCTGTCAACACTATGTAAAATGTATACCAAAGTACGCTAGCTAGGCGTATGTTTTGTTACTACTACGATTGGGAACCATTACTGACGCGTTTAGCCCATAAGTATTTGTGTTTAAGCCGCCCGAATAGTATACTGTTACTGGTCGAGACAATATGCACCCGCCCGGCCTCCAACCGACGAGTGGGGCAGGTCACGCCTAATAGATCTATCCACATTTCCCCGTTGTGCTACCCTGCACATTCATGGTTTCCCCGGTACTTTCAAAGATCATAAAGTAACCCAAAAATAACCCATAGTATGACGGATGTTACCAAAATACGAGTTTAACGCATGTTTTCTCCCCCAAAAGTAAAACCAGTTAAAGTGGGGCCGTGAACTCACCTTAGGTTGCGTTACTTGTAAATGATTAAATCAATATGCTATGTTAGTCCCGTATAGTGGCGACCTAACATATGACAGATATAAGTACTTAGACTAATAACCCGTAGGTTAACTAGTCCCCGTATGTCCAGACCATAACCAAGTTTATTTGAAAACGTGTTGACTGTATAACCGACCACATTGGACAAGACTCGACATCCCATTGGTGACCCGACACCCCACGTGTTGACCTCATATAATGTATCATAAAACATATGCAAGTAGGCACTTAATACGCATCGATGCTCACCAAGTCTAGCATATAGTTCAAATAACGAATAAATAAGTCCGAGCACAAGTTAACATGTTACTAGGCATATCACGGGGTTCCTAGCATGTTCCTAGGTGTCAAATCAGGTCTCAGAATGCCAAAATGCACTTACAGTAGCAGTACATGCGATTAGGAGAAGTCAACTAGCAATTAGGAAAAGTCAACTAGCAATTAGGAGGGTAATCACCTATAGTATAGGCATTTAGGCTCCTAATCGCCTATAGCCTTAGGTGATTAGGCCTATTCATGCTCATTATAGGCGATTAGGCTATCATACATGCATTTCAGGATCTAATTAGTGATTAGGCTCGTAATAACCTTCAGTATAGGCGATTAGGCCCCTAATCGCCTTCACTATAGGCGATTAGGCTCCTAATCACCCTCAGCATAGGCGATTAGGATCCCTAATCGCCCCCTGCAGATTTGTTCTGGTTTTTCGCGCGTTTAACCCTCCAAATCAGATCCGAAACACGTGGAAACACCAAATATCAAACCCAAAACATTAATAAACCTATTCCAAGCAAAACCCCTAAATTATCATCATTCTAGCAGTCCCAAATGAAAGCGTTTTCCCAAAATAGCATATTTATCATGTAAACATCACATTAACACGCAAATTTTGCCCTAAATGGCAAATATCCAGATTTCATCCCATAACAACATTGTTCGATAATACCCTACTGTTCTAGCATCATCCAAGAGCAAACCCTAATATCATACAATCAACAAAACACATCATATCATCCTTAATCCTTCAAAATCATTCAAACGGGTCAAAACACCTATTATTAACAATACACAACTATGAACCTTCAAACTCATAGATTAACATCATAATAACTCATTTAATTCAGAAACATATCAAACACACAAGAACAATCATGTATTATCAATAAAAATCCTATCTTTGCATGAATACATCACATATAGCAAGCATAGAGGTTTGGGTTTGGTTAGAAACTGTTTTTAATAAGTTTTCAAATACACAAAAATTTAAAAACCAGGTCTGGACCTTTAGGGAACAAAACAATAACATTACAAAGGTTTGGGGATGAAGAACACACCTTGGATTTGTAAGGAAATGAGGTGTAAGGCTTGGAAAGTTGATTTCTTGAGCAAAATGTGTTCCAGAGGGTGTTTGTGAGTTGGGAGAGGTTATGGGACAGCTAGGGTTGCACAAATGATGTTTTACAAGCCAAGGGAGGTATTTACAGGCGTTTCTAGTCGTTTAACACACGTCAGGCGATTACGCAGCAGTATAGGCGATTAGGGCTCCTAATCGCCTATAGCTATTGGTAATTAGGCTCTAATCGCCTTCAGTATAGGCGATTGGAGTGCTAATCGCCTTTAGAATCCTCCTAATCGCCTTCAGCAAAGGCAATTACACCAATCACCTCCTATCAGCATGCAATTACACGAATCACCCCCTATCAGCATGCAATTACGCGTAATCACCTATAATGTCATGCGATTACGCGTAATCACCTATAATTTCATGCAATTACACGTAATCATCTATAATGTCATGAAATTACGCGTAATCACCATCTTAACACATATAAACACGTATTCACATACCGACAAATCTCATAATGATTATAAACACGTTCACATTCGTTCACCAATTCCCGGGACTCGAGACCTGCGTGTGTGTTAAAACCCCAATGATCCTCCGAATCATTGATCCCTGGACAATTACTTAACGCGATTCGACTCAACTGACTTTCTTACATATGATGTATGCGTGACTTGCCTAAGGTAGACTTACCGGATTTTTAAAAGTTACTAACCGGAGTTTGCCGGGTGTCACAGATTCTTGAACTATTATTTTATCAAATGTGATTTTGAATCTTTGTTATGTTGTTATGGTTAGTATTTGTAAACCTACAGGTAAAAACAATAGTATAAATTAGTTATTAACAACCTTTATATGTTAATCGTATTTTGTATGAATTTGGTGTTTTTCATGTTTAAATCTTGATGAACATATTGTAAGCAGGTTCTGTTATTGTTGGATTCGTGTTTATGTTAGTGTGACTGTGACGATTATTGTGTTGTGTTAGTCGGATACATGTTGAAAACCGTCCGATTAATTAATCAGTAGTGAACTAGTTAACTTGCTAATGTGTTCACACCATGAAACTGTAACCGGTTATTGGCTTTGGTTAAAGTCAGGCGAATAATAATCAAGAATGTTTATCGACACGTAAAAAGGTCTTAATCGGCTTAATGGTGTTGTTACTAATCTTTGACACGGTTGATAATCTTTGTTAGTTATTTTGGTAGAAATGGCGACCTAAGTAGATTTGTGTTCATAGTTAGTAAAATAGAATAGTTTGTGATATGCTCTTCTTTATGCTAGTCTAGGTGGTTGTATTGTGTATTCAGTATTGCTTTCCTTGATTAGTGAGGTTAGAAAACTCTTAACGGATGACTAACTTATCTTTAGAAGATTTGCATGAGATTATATCAATAGCTCGCTAATGAACAATTTTAGGCGGTTAACGTGTGATTATCGTGTTAGCTTTCCAAATAGTTGTCATGTTAGGATTCCCGAAAGGGATACTAATTGTCTAGAAATGGGAATGTTGATCTCGCGCCTTTACTTCATATGTTATGTAGTTGACATCTTTGGGTTGTTATTATAGTATATTTACATATATATTTCTATTTGGAGTCTTATATATATATGTATATATATATTTGCTATGCTTTAGTTTAACTTAGTTAAAACAAAATTCACCTATCTTTCTTACCGGTAAATCAGTGACAACGGTTCAGTACAATCGTTCCGTAGCGTCCATGGATCGATACTTGGTTCTTATCTATGCTTTACTACATATGTGACAGGGTGTCTTGCCCTTTAATGTGTGTTCTAATGTTAAGATTAAAATAATTTTTATAAATATTAAAACCAAACGTGTGTTAAAATCCATTAAAAATATATGCTTATTGTGCGGACGTCACTCAATAACAAGAAATCAGCCCCAAATCAGCCATGAATCAAGTTGTTGCAGCTTGCATGATACGATTTTCAGTCATCTAAGGCTCCCTAATCATCAAGGTAACCTTTGTTTTATCCAATTTGATGCATTGTAGTCTATGTGATGATGGGGAGAATTCTAAGATTCTTGAATCTTGCAATTTGATGGCTAGGGAAGGTGACTCTAGTGCAAGATGACCTTAAAACAAAATAATCTTGAGAAAAATCATAATAACATAACCTAGATGGTGAAATCTTTGAAGTTTATGATATGAACTTGGTGGTTTTATACATTGTAAGTGAACCAAGGATTCTTGGTAATATTTTGAATGCTTGAAAGCTTCAATTGTAAAAATTCAATAATTGAGTGTTTATTATGATATGAACCTTGAAAATGAATTCGAGATGATCTTGGTGGTATATTTGGCCAATAAATGACATTTGTAAAATCTCGCCCACCAAGTGTATGACAAAAAGCCTCAATGAAACTTGTTGGATCAGTGGCCTCTTTTAAGAACACATATGTGTTTGCAGATTATATCAAAGTTATTGCACAGCGGAATAGTAAATGTTCTAAGGTTAATATATCACTTTTAACAGGAGTTATTACTCCCCCTTGACTGAGCAGTTAGTTTATGAGAATCAATAAACAGCTGAAGTATAAAGCAATAAATACAAGTTATGATTCTCAGATGTGAAATGGATTATAAGTTTAAAAGCCTCGAAGGTTTTTCAATTAATTTAAAGTAAATCACATGTCTAAAATAGATGAACAAGCTCATCTATTTATACACAAACATAGAAGACTGTTGTGCTAAGTAATCTAAGATATTTAGCTAAGATATTATACTTAGGATAATGTTTACAACAGGCTTTACATTGAAACTTGATCCAAGACTTTAACAAAACAATATTAAACTAAACTACTGAAGTTGCTGAGTCGGTTAGAAACTTCTGATATGAATGTACTGACGAGTGACAAACTACTGATGAGTAGTTTGTCTTCAGTAGTTCTTCAGTGTAATGTCTGGTTAGACTTCAGAACTTCTGATGCTTTAACTCTTCAGCACTTTGCTATTTCTTCTTCAGCACTTGTGTCTTTATTCTTCAGTAGTTCTATACTTAGGCAGAATATGATTTGGACTAAGGTTATCAAAAGTGATTTCTTCATTCCTCTTTGTCCCAACAATCTCCCCCTGGATTGATGAAGCCAAAACCTTATCCAATCTTTATTATTCTTGATTCTTTCTCTCTTCTAGTATCCTCCAGACTTCTGCTGTCATCTTGGTAGTAAGAGTGTCTTTTTGTTGCTCTGTGAGAGATCCTTGTTCAGGTGTGAGATGTTGAATGGTAAGCAAGTCCTTTGTTGACAATTTGCTCAATTCCTTAGAGTTTTTGTAGACCTTACTTGAACGATCTCTCCTGGTCACTAACACTGAGTTTGAATCAGTGAATGACCATTTGATGATATTTACCTTTGACCTGTCAAAGTCAGAGGCATAGGATACCAAGCCAGTTTCCTTAGGTTGTCCTGAGGATGATTGGGGAATGTCATCAATTTCTGTGACTCTCATGTGAGAATCCTTGCTGCCTTGAAGGTCAACACCACCTTGGATAGGAATGTTGGGTAGGTGATGTGTTGTAACAACCTTGGTATGGGTTTTGTCTCAAATGGATTGTTGCAGTTGATAAGCATAAGTAGCAGGATCTCTAAATTGTGTCAGCAGGGGCTTTTCTTCTACATCAAAGTCACCATGAACCAACTGATTTCCTTCCAAGAGTACCATCTTAAAATCAGTCTTCATAGTAGTCTCCTCTGCCTTTCTTTTTGTAGCTGGTCTTCTTAATGCACCAGATGATCTCCTTATGATTGAAGTTTGTTGGGCTTCAGGAGTTTCAAATCTATCTGGATTTGCAGCTTTGCTGGCCTTGAACTTCTTGTAAGTTTCATATAAGGTTTCTTCTTTCCATCTTGAAACTGAGGCCTTTGAACCAAAATCATTAGCTACAAGTTCTTCTACTATCTCAGCCCTTCTGGCTTTTCTCTCCTTCTCTGTTGCCAACCTATCAGATATAAGTTGAGCTCTTCTTGTGAGTTCTTCAGTTGAGAGTCTATTTAGAGAGACTTGTTTTGCCTTGGAGTTCTTTGTAATGAATATAATCAGCTGTGCTCTTTTGTCTTCTTCAGAAGCAGCCTCAAGTGCTCTGTCTTCAGCTTAAACTTCATTAAGCTTCTCTTGATACTTGACTAATTTTTCTTCAAAGCTCAGATCATCTCTAGCTTCTAGGCTGTTCCATACATTGTCTTCCTTAGCCTTCTTCTGAGCCTCCTTTAAACTCTTCTTCAATAGTTCTTTTGACATTGAGATGGGAGTAGGGTTTAAAATAGTTGTTGTAGTTGTTGTTAGCTTAGGAATAGAAGCTGGTTCTCTTTCAGTTGCCTTTGAAGACTTTCCTTGAATGGGTTTGGAAGATAAAACTTCTGAAGGGTTAATGGTCTTCACAACTACTGAAGGATTGTCTTCAGCAGTTTGAGAAATTTGTTTAGTAGTTTCTTCAGCAGCCTTAGATGAACTGAACTCCCGAAGGATCTCTTTTCCTGGTCTTTTGATGGTCTTTTCAACATCATCAGGTTTTTCAGTAGATACTTCAGTTAATGGTTCCTTAATCTTCTCCCCCTTTTTGGCTTCATCCGCTTCTGGAAGCCTTAAGGAATGAGAAGTTGCAGCAGAAAATGTTGCAAGCTGTTTTTGGGTCTCATCCATCTTCTTATTCAGCTCTACAAGTCTAGAGTTTATCAACCCAAACTGATTGTTGGCCTTCAACTCCCAAGCAATTGTAAAGGTTTTGAGTTGAGCAGTTAAGAATTCTTTCATTGTCTAGAACAGGGGACCATCTAGGCTGCATAGTTGGTTCAAGTCTATGCTTGTGAGCCCAGGGAATTGGGAAGGCTGTTTTTGTGAAGGGGGTGTTTTTGAGTGATCTTTAGATTTTTCTAAAGATGCCACTTTTGGGGAAATAGGGCTTAAGTGGTCTTTAACCTGATCTTTGGTGACTAGGTTTTTGAGCTTAGAGACCTCTGATTCAGGATCTTCAACATCAGCCGTCAATTCTTTTTGTGGAACTTGTGATTCATCATCCAAGCTAATGGAATCATCTGAATCCCTGATAGTGTCCTTAATGAGGGCAGTATCAGTTATATCATGAGCTAGCTCCAAACTAGTCTTCTCATGAACCTCTTTGTCTTGGAACTGAGGTTTTCCTACTTCAGGCAATAAGCCTTCATCAGTAGTTGCCAAATTTGAGGTCTTAGCAATGTTACTACTGTCCTCAGGTTCACCACTGGGTGATAAATGAGTAGTAGCAGCCTCAAAAGTACCAAGAGTTTCTAAGTTTGGGCTTAGATACTCTGGTCCATCCTCATCTCCCTGGTTAGGGCTAATAAGGTCCACATCCATGTCAAGTTCTGAAGGCATCTCCCCTGTTTGATGTGTTGTTAGGGGAGTGACATGTGTTGGATGAGATCCTTTTAGTCCTGAGAGAAGTTGTGCTATCTCTATGGTTGTATGGGAGGGTTCAGGTTCAGTAGTTGCAATGGGTTGGTGTTCAGTAGTTGGTATAGGTTCAGGGTCAGTAGTTTGGAAGGATTGGTCAGTAGTTACAGTCTTTTTAAGTCTTTTTCTTTGAAAAATGATTGTAACTGGTTTTCTTTTGGGTGGTGGAGGTGGTGTGTGCTGAGGTCTTATTTATGTTACTACTGTCCTCAGGTTCACCACTAGGTGATAAATGAGTAGTAGCAGCCTCAAAAGTACCAAGAGTTTCTAAGTTTAGGCTTATAAACTCTGGTCCATCCTCATCTCCCTGGTTTGGGCTAATAAGGTCCACATCCATGTCAAGTATTGAAGGCATCTCCCCTATTTGATGTATTGCTTAGGGAGTGACATGTGTTGGATGGGATCCTTTTAGTCCTGAGAGAAGTTGGGCTATTTCAATTGTTGTGTGTGAGGGTTCAGGTTCAGTAGTTGTAAGGGGTTGGTGTTCAGTAGTTTGGAAGGATTGGTCAGTAGTTACAGTCTTTTTGAGTCTTTTTCTTTGAAAAATGACTGTAACTGGTTTTGTTTTTGGAGGTGGAGAAGGTGTGTGCTGAGACGATGTTTCAGCCACATCCTTATCAAGTGCAGATTGCACATCAGCAGTTTCAGGGATCTCCACTTCCTGAACTACCTTTTTCTTTGGGTTGGTTGGTTTTTGTTTTTGCTGTTTTGGCTTTTTAGTTTTCTTTGTTTTGGGTTTGGAAGATGTGGGTTCCTCAGGGATTGGTTGTTCTTCCCTTTGGTCATCTTCTGGCAAAAGTGCCGGTTTGTTATGCCTTGAGAATACTTGTGAAGTTAGTGGATTTAAAGTTTTTGACTCACCCACAAGTACTCCCTCACCAAGTTCTTTGATTATGCAGTGCATTACAAATCTTGGGTACAGTAAAAACTTCTTTTTACCATTTTGATGGTGAAGAACCAACTTATTGAAAAATAGTTTTGATGCCTTGAAAGGTGTTTCATTTATTATTGAATGAAAAATAGGTTGAAAAGTTGAAGGCATCTGATCAATAGATCCAGTTTTAGGACTCAAGCACATAATAATATAATGAAATAACAGTTTATATTTTGGATCAAAATATTTCTTATTAACTGTAGCCTGTGCCAAAGTACCTTGATAGCCACATTCTGTCATGGTAAGATGAATATCAGAATTTGAGATGTGCTCAGAAGCATCAGAATCCTTCAAACCAAGTCTTATGCTTAAAGTTTCTGGTGATATGGCCATCAGTATCCCTTGTATGGATGATTTGAGGGAAATCACTTCATTATTAACTGTCACTGCCTCTGCATGAGCCCAGAACTCATTGAGAGTTTCTTCATGTATTGGAGGATCAATGGTGAAAGCTTCATAATATTTGGATTTAACAACAAGATCAATGATCTCATCGTATTGGGACCAGGCATCATCTTTCTCGAAGTAGCCTCTTTGATTGTGTCCCAGTTTTAGAACGAGAGCCATGGTTTCTTGATCGAACAGTAAACTTAGGTTAGAGAGGGGGTTTTGGTTTTTGATTTGAGAGATAAAGAGTGAATTTTGCTTTTTGAATGGATAAGTGTTTGAAAAAGGTATTTATCAGAAGTTTTTAATCGACTAGGTCAAACTTCTGATGAGTGAAATGTCAGTTTTACCCTTTTTATTGAAACTACTGATGAAGAAGGTTTCTTCATCAGTGGTTTTGGTCATCTCTTCAGTAGTTTGAAACAGCTGATGAGAATGACTTTCAAAACACTTGAATAACTTCTGATTTTCATTAGTAGTTACTTCTTTTCTAAAAATTTCCCATTTTGATGTTTTTCAAATTATCAGTAGTTTCTCTCTCTCAAAATTGTTCATCAGAGGTTTGTGACAGATAAGTATGTAAGTGAAATAAAATATGTGCAGAACTAAAAAGTGAAAACACTTACAGACTTTCTTCTAAATTTAGCATCCCAAGCATGGATACTAACATTTGAAATGTTGTTGAATCAAGGGGTTTGGTGAAAATATCAACTCTTTGATTAGCAGCTGGGACATGTTTCACCTCAATCTTGCCTTTTTCATAGCAATCTCTTATGAAATGATACCTGATTTCAATATGTTTAGTTTTTGAGAACTGAACAGGATTTTGAATGATGCTTGTGGCAGATTTACTGTCTACTAAGAGTGGAGTCTTGGTCTCTTTGATTCCATAATCAAGCAGTTGATATTGGAGCCATTGTATCTGTGATGTACAGCTTGCAACAGCAATGTATTCAGCTTCAGCTGTTGAAGTTGCCACAGATGTTTGTTTCTTTGATTTCCAGGACATCAGACAGTTTCCCAAGAATTGAGAACCACCAGATGTTGATTTTCTTGACATTTTGCACCCTGCATAGTCACTATCTGAAAAAGCTGTTAACTTGGTATTGCTTGAAGCAGGATACCAAATTCCTAATGTAAGAGTTCCTTTCAGATATCTGAAGATTCTTTTGACTGCAATTAGGTGTGATTCTTTTGGTGCAGATTGGTATCTAGCACAGACACATGTTGAGAACATAATATCTGGTCTAGAAGCAGTTAAATACAGAAGAGAACCTATCATACATCTATATATGGTTTGATCAATCTGTTTCCCTTGATCATCTGGTTCAACTTGTGTGATTGGTGTCATGGGAGTGGAACATGATTTATAGTCTTGTAAAGAAAATTTGTTTAATAATTCTTTAACATATTTTGATTGATGTATAAATGTTTCATTTGATTGTTGCTTGATTTGCAGTCCCAAAAAGTACTGCAATTCTCCCATTGTACTCATTTCAAATTTTGATTGCATGAGTTTCTTAAAATCTTCACATAGTTTTGAATTTGTTGAACCAAAAATGATATCATCAACATAAATTTGAACAAGTAAGACATGATTTCCAACATGTTTTATGAAAAGAGTTTAATCAATGCATCCCCTTGAGAAGTGATTCTTAAGTAAAAAGTTTGTAAGTGTTTCATACCAGGCTCTTGGAGCCTGTTTTAGCCCATAAAGAGCTTTGTCAAGTCTGTATACCCAGTCAGGATGAGAAGGATCCTCAAACCCTGGAGGTTGACAGACATACACTTCCTCTTTTATTTTTCCATACAAAAATGCACTCTTGACATCCATTTGATAAACTTTAATGTTGTTGGAAATTGCATAAGCTAAAAATAACCTGATAGCTTCAAGTCTTGCAACTGGTGCAAAGGTTTCATCATAGTCAATTCCTTCCTCTTGAGAATAACCTTGTACCACCAATCTTGCCTTGTTCTTGATGATCATACCAGCTTCATCTGATTTTTTTCTAAAGACCCATCTTGTACCAATTAGTTGCTTGTTTGGTGGTAAGGGACAGATTTCCCAAACCTGTTGCTTCTTGAATTGAAGCAATTCTTCTTGCATGGCTTGCACCCAATTGTTGTCTTTGAGGGCTTCTTGATATTTCTTTGGTTCCAAATGAGAAATGAATGCTGAGAAAAAGCAAAAGTTGGAAAGCTGGTTTCTTGTAAGTACCCCTGAAGCAATATCACCCATGATTTGATCCAATGGATGATCCTTGTGTTCAATCAATTGTTGTAGACCTGTACTAGAGGATGGCTCTACTGTTTCTTCAAATAAACCACTGAGATTGATAATATCTGGTTCAGCTGTTGTTTGAGGTTTAGGAGTTTTAGGTTCAGCTGAATTAGTACTTTCAAGTTGTTCATCAGAAGTCCTTGAAGTTGAAGCTTTTAAAACTTCTGAAGGTTTAAAAGTTGATCTTCTGACTGTGTTTGGAGTCCATGGTGCAGGACTATCATCTTCAAATCCTTGAAAACCATTTTGAGGAGGTTTGGATGATTCAACAGTCTTTTCAGGTCCGAAATGGAAGTTGTCAAGATCAAATAATTCAGCAGGATTTGCTGGAATAAGAGTATGTTTTGATTCATTGAACTTGACATTCAGTGTTTCTTCAACTATCTTGGTTCTTGAATTAAATACTTTGTAAGCTTTTCTCAAAGGAGAATAACCAAGAAAATAACCTGTATCAACTTTTGCAGCAAATTTTGAAATAGAGTCTTTGATGTTGAGGATAAAACATTGACATGCAAAAGCCCTGAAGAAGGAGATAAGGGGCTTTATGCCATGAAGAATTTCATAGGCAGTCTTGTTATGTCTCTTGTTGATAAGAACTCTATTCTAAACATAACAAGCTGTGTTGACTACTTCAGCCCAAAAATACAAAGGTAGGCCTGAATCAGCTAACATTGTTCTGGCTGCTTCTATTAAAGTTCTGTTCTTCCTTTCTACCACACCATTTTGTTCAGGAGTTTTGGGAATGCTGAATTGTCTAACAATCCCTTTAGACAAACAGAATTCATCCAGAGTTTTGTTCCTGAACTCTGTCCCATTGTCACTCCTGATGACTTTGACAGAAAGAGAATATTGCTTCTCAACTTGTAGAATGAAGAACTTGATGATTTCAGCTGCCTCATCTATGGAATATAAGAAGAAGACCCATGTGAATCTTGAGTAGTCATCAATGATGACCAAGCAGTACTTCTTTTTACCAAGGCTCATGATTTTGACTGGTCCAAATAGGTCCATATGGAGTAGTTGAAGACATGCAGTTGTTTTTGATTCTTCAATAGACTTATAGGAGGACTTATGCTGTTTACCTTTAAGACAGGAAACACAGTGTTCTTTACACTGATATTCCTTCAAAGGTAGACCCCTGACCAAGCCCATTTTAGTGACTTTATTGATGGTTTTAAAGTCGATGGTGGTCATTAGAAGTTTTACCAGATTTATCAAATCTTTAACTTCAGTAGTTTGTGAAAATACTGATGGGTTATGTGTAACTTCTGAAGATGAACTTTGAGAAGAAGACTTTTGTTGAGATAAAAACTTCTTCTGAGAAAGGTTTTTGTTTGATTGTTGTTTGTTGGGAAAGAAAGTGTTTTCAAAATCTTGTTTTATTTGCTTTCCCACAATCAGTTGTTGATTTTTCTTTTTAAACTAATTTGCCTTTCTATATCTACAAAGTTCAGTTATGTGGTTAAACAGACCACATATTTCACATGCTTTTGCCTTCTCTTTCCTTTTAGATAAAGCAAGAGAGTTAGAAGGCAAATTACTGACAATATCAGTATTTTGAAATAGGTCATCAGCACTTTTCAGGGTCTCAACTCCTGATGTAGATGAAACTACTGATGGCTTATTGTCAGTTGTTTTAACTTCTGTAGTACTTTCCTTTTTGAGAAAGTTCTGATGGTAGGATGTGCATTCCTCCATATCAGAAGTTTGAATCAAATTCATCCCATCATTATCAGTTTTGTGGGTGAAATCTGTTGGTGATTCAGTGTGGGTATACCCTATGCCAAACTTAACATTTGCTGCAGTTTGTTTGTTAAGCAGCATTTGGTACCCTTTACAAGACTCAACCCATTTTTCACAATCAACCTTAGTGTCAGCAAACTCTTTTCTGATATTTCCTAGGTTGTCTATCATGGTTTTAATTTGTGCCTGGGTTTCTATGGATTTATCAGTTAATTTAGAAATTTCTTTATTTTTTAAAGCAATCTTTCTTTCTAAATCACACTTCATTTGGGTGTATTTTCTCTCCATATCATTTGTTTTGCCTTGTAAATGCACATTGGTTTCCCTTATTAAAGCAAAAGATTCTTTGCAAGATTTTGAGCAAAGCTTTAATAGATATTGTTGTGATACCTGAGTGAGTGCAGAATTAGAGGAATATCCTTCAAAAGCCATTAGGGCAAAGTTCTTTCTGCCATTGTCAGGTTCTCCCCAGTTGACATCATAGACTTTGTTGTCTGCATCCTGACTGCATCCAGATGTGTCATAAGGAAGACTACTCCAGTCAACATACCCTGATGTAAATAAGCTTTGTTGCTGAGGGGGTTGTTGAGTTTCTGCAGGTTGTTGAGCAGTTGGAAAAGGAGGCATCTGCTGCTGTTGTTGAGCAGGCATTTGAACATATTGCACTTGTGGCACATATTGAACTTGTGGAGCTTGTGCCTGTACAAAATGAGCACTCCCTTGAGTTCCATTATTCCTATTATAAGAGGGGTTAAATTGATTTCCAGACATGGGTTGGTTGTAGCTAGAGCTTCTACACTCTCTAGCAAAGTGTCCCAACTTTTGACACTTAGGACATCTAAGTTTAGATTTGTCAAAACCAACTTTTGTTGAGTTGTTAAGTCCTGGAAATTTCCTTCCTGACCTTTTGTAAAATTTGTTAGTTTTAATGCTTAACAAGGCCAGTTGGTGCAAAATATCTATTTCTTTTAAGTCATCACTGCTAAAATATTTTAAGTCATCCATGATAAAGCACATGTTATCAACAGTTTGACTTAGGTCTTCATTGTCATAAGCTGGGAAAGATCCATCTGATGAGATCCCAGTAGTTATGTCAATGTGGTCAAAAGACCCAAAATTATTAGAACAAGATGGTGAGTCATGTCCTAATAAGGCTGTGCTACCTGGAGTATAGTCATCAGCAGTTTTACCAGATTCTTTTGATTGATTTCTCTTTCAAAAGTTAGTAATTTTCCATGTAACCTTGTTAGGTTCATGGTGTTAAAATCTGAACTTGATCTGAGGACTATAGAATAAGTTTCGCATTTTGAAGGTAAAGACCTTAAAAATCTATGTAACATAGATGCATTTGTATAGGTCTGATTGTTAATTTTTAACTCAGAACTGACTGAAGAAAACCTTTCAAATTGTTGTGTTAGAGTTTCACCATCTATGTGAGTAAAAGTTTCATATTGTTGAGCCAGGATTTCTCTAGTGTTGGCTATCACCTCTTCAGTTCCTGCAAACTGTTCTTTTAGGAAATCCCACAGCTCTTTGGCACTTTCACAGTGTAAAAGTCCAGCATAAATTTCGTTTGCGAGAACCATAGCCAACATAGAAAAAGCTTTTGCATCTAGCTCAAATTTTTGGAAATCTTCTTCAGTGTAGTCTTTTGGGTCTTTTGGTCTCTTAGTTTTTACTTCTGGATCAGTAACAACTGGTTTGTGAGGTCCAAAGATTACAGACCTCCAACAACCAGTGTTGGTCTGAGAAATTGTATGTGCCAACCTCCTTTGCCAGATGTTATATTCATTTCTGACCAACATAGGAGGTTTATTGGCAGATCCAGTATTATAAGGGTCCATTTTTAAGAAGTTTGGATTTGTCAATACTTGTTTAAAGTGATGGATGAAAAAGTGAACCTTTTAATCCTTTATTGGATATCAATAAGAGCCTGTGTCTGATTCTCAATTTGTTAGATTGATATTTGATCAGATTAACAAGTGCTCTGATACCAATTGTTGGATTAGTGGCCTCTTTTAAGAACACTTATGTGTTTGCAGATAATATCAAAGTTATTGCACAGCGGAATAGTAAATGTTCTAAGGTTAATATATCACTTTTAACAGGAGTTATTACTCCCCCTTGACTGAGCAGTTTATGAGAATCAATAAACAGTTGAAGTATAAAGCAATAAATACAAGTTATGATTCTCAGATGTGAAATGGATTATAAGTTAAAAAGCCTCGAAGGTTTTTTCAATTAATTCAAAGTAAATCACATGTCTAAAATAGATGAACAAGCTCATCTATTTATACACAAACATAGAAGACTGTTGTGCTAAGTAATCTAAGATATTTAGCTAAGATATTATACTTAGGATAATGTTTACAACAGACTTTACATTGAAACTTGATCCAAGACTTTAACAAAACAATATTAAACTAAACTACTGAAGTTGCTGAGTCGGTTAGAAGCTTCTGATATGAAAGTACTGATGAGTGACAAACTACTGATGAGTAGTTTGTCTTCAGTAGTTCTTCAGTGTAATGTTTGGTTAGACTTCAGAACTTCTGATGCTTTAACTATTCAGCACATTGCTATTTCTTCTTAAGCACTTGTGTCTTTGTTCTTCAGCAGTTCTATACTTAGGCAGAATATGATTTGGACTAAGGTTATCAAAAGTGGTCTCTTCAATCCTCTTTGTCCCAACAAAACTCGATTTCATTCGGGCATAGATAGGCATTGATAAGTTGATGAAAACTTGTATGGTTAAATGAATCATGTCTAAGCACATGTATTTAATCACCAATATGGCTTGCACATCTAGGTGCGAGTATAAGAAGCTTCGATTAGTCAAGAAGTCTCGGATTGAAGTTAAGAGGAAGCGTGCATAAGGTGAGTCACCCGATGGCTTAATGTAAATGAAGGATTTTGTCTAAAACAGGATTAATTGATCATACAAGTCACAAAACCAGGTGCGGAAACCCTAGTTATGAACAAACTGATAAAACTCTAATCAAAACACAATCAACATCATTTTCAAAGCTTTTTCATAGATTAACCTTTTCAAATATTCAATTACAATCACACACGCGTTAATCTAGAACACTTTAACACTTTCTCAAATACACCTGGAACCTAACCTGAACACACACACAATCTAAAAACTCTCTCTAATTCACAAATACACAAAATCTATTTATAGACTCTGCACGTTCGCCCACTGTGAATGGTCGAATGTGGAATTCTTCCACATTCGCCCACTACAGGGTACGAACGTGTTCTTCAGATCATGTCCATTCTACCTTCGCCCACTTGCATTCTACATTCGCCCACTTTGCTCTACATTCGCCCAGAAATCCCACTTTCAATCCATCAACAATCTTTAACATATGTTAACATGTAGATCCAATCACTAGTCGCACTCCGTGCATCTACAAACTCCCCCTCGACTATTGATTGGATCGTCTTCTGTCTTCGTCCATTGCTTTGTTCAACAAATAAATTCTGAGCTGCTTCTTTTGCTCTTTAGTCATTTCAGGCTCCAACTTTCTCTTCACCGGTTTCGACACATTAGCCATCTTCACCATTTTGCCAAGCTTAGCATCCAAGCTACTCCCCGAGTTTATATCATATGCAAAACAAACTCCTACAACCTGAGTATACTTCCTTGCTTGTTCAGCATCGTTCGGCTCATGATGAATCGGATTGTAGAAAAGCATGATGATGTCTTCGAAGGTACAATTTATCAACCACATAGGATCAAATACATGAACATGCTTGTATTTGTCCTTCCCATCTCTCAAAACAATCACGGCTTCAGCCTTTCTCCAATCATAATACCAGAATATAAAATCAGCACTGAAATGTTGCGGCATAGGCATCAAAGGTATCATTCTCATCACTTCAGGTGCTTTGTAGATCAAAGTTACCCTCTTCAACTTGGTTTTAGGATCAATATCCCTATGAACTTTCCTTCTGGGATATTGAGGCTTGAATCTATTCCACTTCGTTCTACTTTCCCACACTAACTTGTCTGCACACCAACCGACATGTGTATTGTTTACTGAAGCCCCAGACATTGGGAATCTACATAGATCTCTTATCGCCCAGTACGGTAGAGTTAGCAAATCAATGAATCTGTAGAAATACAGAATTCCTGATTCCCATTTGGCAGCTAGACACTTCAGTCTACCCAAATAAGTCCACCCGAGAGCTCTGCCTTTGAACTTAGCATTGTGGAATCTATAGAAACTTCCTTGAGCTTCAGGCTTCGGTCGGTTCTCATCCATTTCTCTCAACTTCTTCAAGTATGCCTTCAATTCATCAGATTGACTTGAAGATTGTTGCTTATCAGCTCCAAACACTTTCTCAACAAACTCTTTGCTTCTTTTCTTAGCTTTCTTCTTCGCTGAAGTGTTTGGTCTTTCTGTGAAGTCTGGAAATATCACATCTTCATCAGTCTGTCTGAAGTATTGTGGATATTCCTCATGTGTTATATCTTCAATCTCCACTTCATCAAATTCTGGAGTATTCTTATCATCTGAGTGATTTCCAATATCCTTTTCAGGAATATTTGGAATCGACTCATCCATTACAAACTCCTCAAAAGATTTCCCTACTCGCTGTGCAAGGCCATCAAGAATTTCCTTAGCCACAGTAGCAGGTACTTCACCTTCTTCAAGATCAGGATCGTTGTATTCCAGTTCATATCTCATGTCATCAGTCTGGAATATCTCAGCAAAACGACCTGCGAACTCTATCGTCCATTCTCTTTTCTCTAACATGTCTCTATACACTTTCTTAGCATCGTCACCAAGAGATCTCACCTTCTCATTCCAAAAGATACTTTCATCTGAATCAGTATTCCCACCTTTCTTCTTTTTGGAACTTGATTCTCCGGCATCCTTCTTCTTTGGTGTTCTCTTTTCAAAAGTGAATTTGCTCGTATCATATCCTCCTTCATCATCACTACTATCACTACTGTCATCATTATCTTTACTCCCAGACCCTTCTGCATCATCATCATCATCTTTATCGCTTTTCTTTGAATCCTCATCATTGCTTTTCTCAGACTCCTCATCTTCCTCATCATCATCTTTTTCTTTATCAGAATCAGAAGGCTCAAAGTCCACCTGTTCTTCTTCTTTCTCCTTATCTTCTTCACCTTCCTTTAGCTTGGGTGCTTCATTGTACAAATTATCTATCAAATCACTAAGGCGTTTGTTCTCAGCCTTTAGCTCTTTGTTATCCTCCTTGATCAATTTTATCCTGCTCTTGTTCCTTGAACATTTTCCTTCAAGCTTCTTATTCTTAGCTTCAAGCTTCTTAACTTTCCCATCAATCTCATCTTGATTAGACTTCGAAGCAACCACAATCTGAAGCATTTTCTCCTCATTTTGCTTAAACTTGGCAATCTCAGCTTGTTGAGCTACAATCATCTTCATCATATCATCCATCTTCTTATTCACTTGCTTCATCACATCATCAGCAACAGTGACCTTCTTGGATTTGGATGGCTCAACTTCTTTAGGTTTTTCTTTCTGAGACTTCCTGAACATATCCAACACATTATCCAGGGCAACATTAAACTGATCAACTGGTAATGTTTCAGCCTCCTTTGTCATTTTCTGCTTCTTTGTTACAGGTGAAGACAGCTTTGATGATGTACCAGCATCGGGTAATCTTTTTCCTTTCATAAGTTGGGCAATCTCTTTCTCCCTTAACTGTTTAGTGCTTGACTTCTTTGCCATTGATTTGTGTTTTGGTTTTGGCAAGTTCACTACAACAGTCTCTCCAGCATTCAATTCATCCATATCAACACCTAAACTTTCATCTTCAGCACCAACAGACTTCTTACTCTGTTCTGCTTCTTCAATAGATTTGTTAAGAGATTCAGACTCACCAACCATAGTGGCCTTACGCTTGGTGGTCCTAGCTCCTTCTTCATCAGAATCCCACTGTTCATCTATCTCAGTTTCTTCTGAATCAACAGATTCTTCATCCACTAAACTTGTCCCTTTCTTAGCAGTAGTTTTCTTTCTCACCACCAGTTGCTTAGAACTTCATTGGTCTATCTTTCCCTTACCCTTCCCTTTGGCTCCGGGATTGACAACCTGTCTTTTTCTCTTCGTGCTTGCATTAGCATACACTAAAGGATCGTCATTGTCCGAATCACTCTCAGTGTGTCTAGCCTTATTCTTTCCAGGATCAGTGTAATCCTGTTTAGCTAGAGCTCCAAACAATCTTCTGTAAGGTGGCTTATCTTTATCAGGCACACCTTTGTAACCTTTCATCCTCACCAAGGTTCGGATGTTCATGTGATCTTGTCCAATCACCATGGTAGGATCCTTCTTCAACTCAGGATACTTGTGATCAAAGATCATCATAAGAAATCTCGGGTATAGCATGAATTGTTTCTTCTTTAAACCCTTAAGCATCTCAAGCATATGATCCAGTATCATCCCAGACACATTGAATGGTTTGTTGAGAGTCAACGCAACCATCAATGAGCTTAAACTCCTCCTCATTACATCATATCCACCGCTCACACATCCAAACACGTGAATTATGACATGTGCAAAGTATTTGAACTGCACACTCAGCTTACCTTTGTGCATAGAACCATCAGTGATAGGTCCTTTATACTTCATCCTCAGGAAACAGGCTTTCTGTTCAGTCCAGGATAACTCTCTGGGATCTTCACTTACTTCAAACTTGATCTGAAGTGCTTCTCTTATATCAGACTCCGTCAAGAACATCTCCATCCCTTGTATCTTGCTCTTGATGATTGTCTGATTCTCCCAGAAGTCATACTTTGCGTTCTTATAAACGTCTTCAACAATATCCTTGTAAATGATAGTCGGAGTAGCCAAAGCATGCACAACTCTGCTCCTTTTCAAGAACTCAATGATCCCGGTAAATTCAGTGTTTTTCTCCACTTCACCAAGGTATGCACAGCAGTTATGTGATCTTTCGAACGGCCAACTGCTTGCACCTGATGCTTCAGCCTCCTGAACAGTCTCCTGAACTGGATCTGGAATGACATTCTCTGCTTGAGTCTCAATATTTTCAGTTTGATCAGCCATCTGCACATCAAAATCAGAAAGATACGTCAAAATACGAAAATGACAAGAATTCAAAATGTTAAGATTTTTTAAGATCCACATTCGCCCGTTTTTAACTAGATCGAATGTAGGATTTATGATACGAATGTGAAAAGTTTAGGTCGAATGTAAAAATCTGTTTGTTAAAAAGTACATTCGCCCAATATATATCACCTTCGTCCGTTCTATTCCACCTTCGCCCAATTTATGACCCGAAGGTGAAACTGGTTAATCCCAAAAATTCAAAAATTTCTCATCTTCGTTTTTAACATGTAAAACTGATTGAAATGTATCCTAATAGGGCCGATTAAGACTCGTGTATCATCAATTGTTCTAATTATTCAATCTACATTAGTTTTTAGAAGGAATTAGGTCAAAACAGTTTCAAAGAATCAATTAACCCCTTAAATGTTGTTATAACTCTAATTCCTGCATTATTCTCCCCCTAAAACTATTGTGGATTGAAATGCAATAAAAAACAAGCTTTAAGAAACACCCTAGGACCTTTAATTCGAAAACCCTAAGTCCGGTCACACAAACGATGATTCTGAGTTCATTTTGGATCCAATACCTGTATATTTGATATAGAAAGGATCAGTAAATAGCAGGGATTAAAAACCACAAGAAAAAGAAATCAAAGCAACAAGGTCTCGGATCGAAAGAAAAATTTTGAAAAAACTATGAATGAGGGTTCGAACCTGAATCAGCTTATAAAGAGAGTCCACCTTCGCCCGTTTCCCTGGTCGAATGTGGGATTTATCCACATTCGCCCGAAGCTAATTGGCCGAATGTAAATATTGTTAACCCGAATGTGAAGTTTGTTTAAACAAACCCACATTCGCCCAGAAATATAAACCGAAGGTGAGGATTTTTCCACATTCGACCCAATTAAGGGGCGAATGTGAAATGGAAAAATCTGAAAATTTTGCCAAATCACAAATTCGAATCCCGTTCAACATTTTTCAATCTGTTAAACTTCAAAAACTCATATTTTCACCTTTTCGAATGATACAAAGCCCAGATGGTGTTATCAAATCTCAGAAATTGACCATCAAGCATCCTCGGATATCAAAAATAAAACAGAAATGCAAAAAGTTTGGTTTTTCTGAAATTTTAACAAAAACACACCTAAAATCTTTTTGGATTTTGTATCTTTTTGACAATAAAAGTAAAATGCATCAAAGTAAAAAAAAAAAAACAACAAACATTTTGTGATATCCGGTAAGAGGCTCATATCAGTTTTCGGAGAAGCCTGATCACAGCGTTGATCTGTTTGTTTAACATTATCATTAGAAACAGTATGTGACACGGCAATTGCTGATATTGTGGTCCACGTAAGCTCACATGCAGACAATTACGCAATGCTTTAAAATGATACGAGTTAGGTGTATTAGACTAACACATTGTGGTGCCCACACACACGACATACTCCCGTATCAAGTAATTGCACAAAGCTTCGTCGTAACGCATGATTATGCCAGAGTTATCCGTAAAAGTTACCAAGTATATAGCACAGAGGTGTACAGGTCAGCAAACGAATGCAGCAAAGTAACATGTGCATATACACTAGGTTGAGGCTGATATTAACCACTGATTTGCATCAGGAAGTCAATACGATGTAATAATGATCTTTGATCAATTAAACATAAAGTTCCTCAATTCGGTAACTTTCGGTTTTGGCATTTAAGCTCTTTTAGCAAATATTCTGATGAAACTAGGTCCGTAAATCAATACGACAAAAGTTTAATCAGAATATCCCGGATAACCATAACATAACGACCCGAAACCTCAGATTTTGGCAATCCTATCAAACGAAATTACGGTACTAAGACCATATGCCCATGAGGTGTTCAGCCACGAACGCGTAGTTCGTTATGTTTGTATCACTAATGCACGCAATATTTAGTCTACGAAGCCTATCAGCATATCACACGTAGTCAACACACGCCTCATATTACTATACAATTCTTTAGCCTGTGTCAGATCCCCACTGATGTACTATCATTTCCTCTTTTTATCCAGGAAATCATTTTTGGTTTTTCTAATTTTTAGGTCTTTTTGAATTTTTTCAATGTTTTTTTTTTTTTTGGTTTTTCTGATAAAATGGCTCCCCTAAAATAAAGAACATATTTTTGGGTTTTTAATTTTTCTGAAAAACAATAAAATGAAAATTTGAAAGAAACAATCCACTCGAAAGCATCAACTTCTTTGAGGATTACGATAGTAAAGAGAAATTCCCAATTAGCAAAGAGAAATTCCCAATTAGCAAAATATTAAAAACTAAAACTAAAAAGCGATAAACCGAGGTGCCGATTAGTCCTGTTTTTCCATTATGTTGTTTACTTTTAAAAGATATTCAAAGCGGGATCTGTCAAAAGCTTTTGTAAACAAATCTGCACGTTGGTAGTCAGTATGGATTTTGACCATATCTATCAATTCTTTAGCGTAACAATCACGGATAAAATGATATTTGATCCGGATATGTTTCGCTTTAGAATGATTTTCAGTATTTTTAGTTAATGCGATTGCGGCTTTGTTGTCACAGTGTATAGGGGTTTTAAGAAACTGCAAACCGTAATCCACCATCTGCTGTTGGATCCAGAGCACTTGCGAACAGCAACTCAAGGCTGCAATGTACTCGGCTTCACAGGTAGATAGCGCCACGGAAGTCTGCTTCTTACATTGCCAGGTGACTAACCTGCTCCCTAAAAACTGGCAACCAGCTGTAGTAGATTTGCTATCTTTATCACAGCCGCCCCAATCTGCATCACTAAAAGCAATAAAATCAAAATCATCATCATTAGGGTACCAAAGTCCTTTTGAGGGACAACCCTTCAGATATCTAAGGATACGCTTGACCGCCGTCAGATGACTTTGTTTCGGCTTCGATTGATAGCGGGCACAGAGACACGTTGCGTACATAATATCTGGTCGAGACGCCGTCAAATACATCAGAGATCCGATGATTGCTCTGTATGTGAATGGGTCCGTCAGCCCCCCCCCTTAGCGTCCACTCCAATCCCGTGATTGGGTTGAATCGGGGTATCCATCGGCTTGGAATCCTCCATCTGGAACCGGCTCAAGACTTCGGATACGTATTTTGTCTGGTGAATGAAGATCCCCGTGGGTCTTTGGTCCACCTGCAAGCCTAGGAAAAACTGCATCTCCCCCATTGCGCTCATTTCAAACTTTTCCTGCATGACAGTTTCGAACTCCCTGCATAAAAGCTCGTTAGTTGAACCAAATATTATATCATCAACGTAAATCTGCACCAGAAGCAAATCATCCCCTGACTTCTTCGTGAATAGGGTGCAGTCGACGAGTCCGCGCTTAAATCCTTTGGTGATGAGGTATGTACTTAGCTCCTCGTACCACTGTATCGGAGCCTGGTGCAAGCCATATAAAGCTTTGTTTAGCACGTAGACCTTATCCCGGTGGATTGGGTCCTCAAAGCCTGGTGGCTGCCCGACATAAACCTCTTCCTTGACTTTCCCGTACAGAAATGCGCTCTTGACGTCCATTTGATAGACTTTGAACTTCTTATAGGAAGCAAATGCAAGGAACATCCGAATAGCTTCAATGCGTGCTACCGGTGCATAGATTTCGTTATAATCAATCCCTTCGATTTGATGGAATCCCTGCACGACCAATCTGGCTTTGTTACGAACAATAACCCCACGATCATCCTTCTTGCACTTAAACACCCATTTAGTGCCAATCTTCTTTATTTCCGGCGGCAAATCCGTGAGCGTCCAAACTCCCAATTTCTGGAATTGTAATAACTCCTCCTGCATTGCCTCAACCCAGGCGTCCTCCTTCAAAGCGTCCTTGTATGTCCTTGGCTCTACCTGCGACACATAACACGCAAACGACCAATCATTTTGACTACCAGATTGTTGAATTTTGGCATATAAAGCTAAAGCACCAAAACTCTCTGGCGAGTTAACACTTCGCAGCTGCCCTCTGGTCATAACACTGCTTCCAGGATCACCGATAACCTGCTCCAGCGGGTGAATACGATGAATCCGAGATTCCGGATATTCAGGTACGATAACTCCCGACTGAGTAGTCAAGTTCTCTACAGCATCCAGATCATGACCCGTGTTAGATGATGAAGCAACATCTGGAGTTGGAGTTGGGTTCACTGGCGGTGCCTCTGGTTCTTCTGCATGTTCAAGAATGACTTCTTCAAATTGTTCATCTTCAGATTCTGAAGAGTTTAACGAAGTAGAAGCCTCCTGAAACACTTCTTCCTCTTGTATAGGAGCATTGGTATCATTAGAAGCTGGTAGGGGGTTCACGGTGATCGGACGCACCAACGGTGAAGTCGCCGCGTTTTCACACTCGTAAAGTAATCTGATAACAGCTTCTTCAACCAAGCTATCTAGATTGAATGATTCAAAGAAATCTTTGTAATCAAACATCCAATCAGGACCCGTGCCTTGCAAATTTTGAGTATATCGTTGAACCTCCACGTTAGCCCAATCCTCCACCCGACGAGTTCGCTTGTTGTATACCCGTTTGAGCGGGGTTGCATATCCAACAAAGTATCCCTCTTCAGCTTTAGGACTAAACTTCTCGCTTGGATTCAACATCGTGCATGGTGCCCCAAAAGGTTCTAGATACTCTAAGTTCGGCTTTCGTCGGTGTAACAGCTCATAAGATGTTTTACCAAACTTCTTCACTGTTAGAACCCGATTGAGTGTATAATTTGCTGCATAAATCGCCTCATTCCAGAACATTACCGGAAGATTTGAATCTGCGAGCATTGTTCAAGCCGCTTCAATTAGAGTCCTATTCTTTCGTTCAGCAACACCGTTCTGTTGTGGGGTGTACGGAGCCGAATATTCATGATGTATCCCTTTGCTTTCACAAAGTTCATCCATCTTAGAATTTTTGAACTCCGTCCCATTATCACTCCGAATCCTCTTTATCTTCAAGTTGTAGAGATTCTCCAATCGAGTGAACAGAACTTTCAGGTTGTTAAAGGTGTCACTTTTATTTTGCAAACACATCACCCATGAAAATCTTGAGTAGTCATCAGTGACAACTAAACAATAAAGCTCCCCAAGATGACTTTTGCGCTTGACCGGTCCGAATAGATCCATGTGCAAACGCTCAAGTGGCATCTCTACAGAGTTAACTTTCTTCACTTTGTGGGACTGTCTGTGTTGCTTCCCCTTCTTACAACTTATACACTTGTCATTCAGATGGAAATGTTTCACGTTTACTCCATCGACAAGTCCATTTCTCACAAGTTGATTCATTTTTCTCAGATGAATGTGCCCCATTCTTCGGTGCCACATTATCGATTCCTTCTCGGTCGCCTTGGATAGAAAACATGTTATTTGCCCCTGTGATGTCATCGCCTTGGACATATCAAGAATATAGAGATTGTTGACGCGAGGTGCCTTCAACATTATCCACTCCTTTGGAATTTTGAAGCCCGGTTTGAGAATATAGCAGGATTTGTCATCAAAATGCACAGTAAATTGTTTATCACAAATCTGACTGACGCTCAACAAGAATCAATCTGCTTCACATATGATATCCTCTCAAAGCTCACTATACCAATACTCACGCTCCCCTCCATAGTAATATATCCACCTTTATTTCCCACGAATGCAACATATCCACCATTAATGTTCTTCACATCAAACAACAATGCAAGATCCCCTGTCATGTGGCCTGAAGCTCCACTATCAACAATCCAAAGACTGCTAATAGGGCCAGCTGAAGCTCCCTGCACACAAAAAGTAAATCATTTAGTTCTTTCGGGGGACCCAAGCCTGAGTCTTGGGTCTTTGAACATCAGCTTTCAAAGAAACATTCTCATTAACATTTTGTTTTGGATCAATCTTGTTAGGATTATTCAAAACAGTTTCCTTTTTCTCATTGACTTTTGAAGTTGAGGCTCCTGGAGAACCATTGGGTGTCCATGATTGTTCAGACCTTTTCAAGATACGAATCTGAGACTTTGGATTCTCAGTCGGTTTCTGAACATTGTTTGTAAATGAAACTTTCTTGGTTACCTTATCTGATTTAACAGACTTAGGTCCAACATTTGACTTGACAATTGGTTTTAGTGGAACCTTTTGCCTATCATTTGTTGTGTTCACCACTGGTTTTCTCCATGATTGTTCCATAGCAATCCGATTTCTTCGATCATATTGAATTGGACGATTGTTCCTCTTTTGGTAAAAGTTGTTTTGATTATAAAACTGTTATTGTTGAGGAACAACTCGTCTATGTGGTGGAACATAATGATCAATCGGTTTCCTCATGGAATTCCTCACTTCAACTTCGTGCCTTTTATGCCTTACATACGGGCATTGAGCAAGTAAATGCCCTCTCTCCCCGCATTTAAAGCATGCATGGTACTCTTCAAAAACATTTGGAGCATTCGGTTGAGCAAATGATCGAACAGGATATTGATCATTATACTGTTGATTCCTCAAACTCTCAGGGAGTGGCCCTTTTGAGTAAGTAGGCTCATTAAAACCGTTAGCTCTGTTTTTGGGTCTAATGAACTCTGTGACATGGACCTTTGGTTCTTGAGGAACATCTAAAAATAATTTCTTTAAAATGGCAGGTGGAATGTCATTTGTCCTCTCATGTTTTGGGAACCAAATGGTGCTTTCTTGCCAGATTTTATCAATTTTAGCATAGTTAGCATTTTTGATTGGAAATTCCTCGTCAGAGATGATCTTATCGGATCCCTCCATCCGATAAAATACCTTGACAGGTTTGTCACACGGTTCATTCTTAACATCCTTTTTCTCAAATTCTTTCTGTTGGGTCTGCTGACCTGGAGAAGAACAGATGATTGAAAGCCAAAATATACTAAGTGTTGATCAAGAATAAATAACAGAGTTTACAAGAAAGCTTCCTCCAAAGAACTGCTGATTCCCAAACTGCTGATGCTTAAACAACTGATACAAGACAACTGCTGCTGATGAAAGTTCTGATGGATAAAGTCTGAAGAGCAAAAGTCTGATAAAGAACAAGTGCTGATCAAAGATCTGAAGAACAAAGGTCTGTTGAACCAACAGCACTTTGGTTCAACAGATGTTAAGAAGACATCAGAGTTTTTAGCTTAACAGAGTTTTCCTTCAGTAGTTTCAATGTAACAGTAGTTTATTGTTTAAACAGATGTTGTAGTTTGTTAGTCAGTTAGGGGTCGCTTTCTAGGTGACGTCAGCTAAGTGATCATCAGAGGTTTGTACTTGTCTATAAATAGAACAGTACTTGTACTGTTCTATTGGTCACTCGTCATTCTCTCTAGACAAACAAACTCTGAGTGATCAGGCTGAGGGGGAGTTATAATTGTACATTTGTAATCTTTCAACTTTAATGAAAGCATTCGATTGATAACAATTATTCTCTATGTTTTGATTATTCCTTATTCCGCTGCACTTTCCATTTATACTTCATTCATATTTCATAATTAATCAAAACAATCCAATACTCAGATCCTAACAATTGGTATCAGAGCTTGGTCAATTAAATCTGATCTAATCAATCAATTTAATACACAGATCAGCTCATAATCATTGATATCGTTTGTTTGTCGGGTTAAAACAGAGTAATAGTTTATTTTCGTTTCAACAGTTAGTAAACAGACTTTGTTTTTGAAAAACCAAGAGAATGACTTCACTTAATCAAGATCCACACAACACTGGCACACACAACAAGCCTCCGATGCTTGTCAGGTCAGAATACAACATCTGGCAGCGTCGGGTAGCTCATGTGTTAGCACAACAGAATACAGGGTGCTGGAAATCGGTAGTATTTGGACCACATGTTCCAATGGTACCGAGTGCCGAGGATCCAAAGATCCAAGTACCAAAGAGTGTTGAGAACTACTCAGAGCAAGATTTTCAAAAAATCGAGCTAGATGCCAAGGCTTTCAGCATAGTAGCCATGGCACTGCCGAATGATATCTATGCTGGTCTCTTGCACTGCAATAGTGCTAAAGAACTGTGGGATGCTCTTAAAGAGCAATTCGGGGGAACTGATGATGTGATTGAAAACAACCGTGAAATACTTAACCAACAATATGAAACGTTTAGTCACATAAAAGGGGAGTCATTAACACAACAGTTTGAAAGGTTTAACTGTCTAATTAGTGAACTTAAACTGGTTGGTCTAACTTTTCCTAATTCAACACTGAATCATAGGTTTCTTAGATCACTTCAGGACAAATGGGACACTATAGCTATTGTTATGAGAAACTCTATCGGATTCAAAGACCTAACTCTGACCCAGCTTCATGGTAAGCTCCTGACTTATGAAAGGGAGCTTAACCAGAAAAAGAAGCTCCAGGACTCTGGCAAAGTGTCAGATGACTATGTATTTGGTAATACTGCACTGTTGGGTCAGGATGATGGTTCTGGAAGTAGTAAGGATCAGAGTTATGATCATTACATTGACATAACAACTGGTTTCAATAATGATTCTTACTCATCACCAAACAACTGTGCTTTCACAGCTAGTGGTGATATCCAGGCTTCTGATAATTCATCTTTTGTGTACAATGACTTGCAATACATTGACCCTTTGGACCTAGAAGCAATGGACATCTTACATCAGGTTGCCCTGCTCAGTATTAGAACCAATAACTTCTATAAGAAAACTGGCAGGAGGTACCCAGGTTTACATGGTGGGTCAAAGGTTGGGTTGGATAAATCAAAGATAAAGTGTTACAAGTGTCATAGAATGGGTCATTTTGCTAGGGAATGTAGGAGTCAAAATGGAGTTCCTATGATCACCTATCCAAATCAAAGACCACAGACCAACACTTATCAAACCATCCCTAATGTACCTAATGTGCAAAACACTGCTCACTTTGCACAGACCCAAACCACTGTTCCTGTGCATTATGTCCAAACCACTGTTCCTCAGTATCACTATGTCCAAACACCTGTTGCTCAGGCCCCTGTGCCAATGACTGTTACTCCACCCTCTGCTCCTGCAGAGACCAGTCAACCAGGTCAACAGAGTTTCTTTACTCAGGGCTTTGTTGATTGGAGCAGTCTACCAGATGAGATAACAGATGACAACATTGCTCTAGTTGCCAACACGGAAAAGGATTTTTGTTTTATGGCACTAGAAACAATTGTTGAAGAGACTGATTCTGAGGAAGTGGTGTCTATGTCTGAAAATGTGACTGATGGTGTTGTTGGTGAGATTGTTTCAGCTGAAGAATCTGAAGTGGAGGTTGTGAATCTATCAGACCCCTGGGGTAGTGATGACTGTGACTGCCAGTGTAACTGTGCCTTGATGGCTGCTGCTAAGGTATCTCCTCAAATCTTAAATGACTTGTGCTCAGACAAATGTATTGTGGCATTTGCTAAGATAAAAGAGGTGAATGAAAACTTTAGAAAGAAAATTTTGGATTCTGAAATTCAGGTTGAAAAATTAACAAAAGAGTTAAAATCAAAATTATCTGAAAAAGAGTCTGAAATCAGCAGTCTAAAACATGAAGCAAGCATAACCAAAGACCAGCTTCAGACTATGATAACAAAATATCATAGTTGTAAGAAGGAGCTTGAGTCCACCCAAGTTGAATGTAAGAAATGGGTGGAATCATCAAAGGGTTTTGAGATGATTGTCAACCAACAATCTAAAAGTCATGTGAAATTTGGGTTTGGTTTTAAAACCACTGATCAAGTCTCACAAACCACTGATAAAAAGGAACCACAGTTGGTTGAGGTCATCCCTACAAACTCAAAAGGTCAAGAAATCAAGGTTACTGAACCCAATGGCAAGAAAATCATTCTTGAAAAGTTGGAAGGTACACCCTCATTTGATGAAATTGAGAAATATCAATTCAAACCAACATGGTCAGATGAGTGTGAAGTCCTTGAAAATTTCAAACCAATGACCTTCAAAACCTCTGATGGTAAAATGGCACCACAGGCCAAAGTTATCCCTCTAGTAAGTCTTCCAACAGATGATGAAACATCTGTTGAAAAGAAGAAAGAAAAAGGGAAAGCCAAGAACAATTTGTTTTGTGATTTTTGTGAAAAGAAGAACCATGTCACCAAAAACTGTTTTCTTCTAAAAGCATATGACATCAACAAAACAACAAGTTTAAATGATTCAAAATCTAAAGAATGTTCAATTTGCAAGAAAAAAAATCACAAAACAAAAGAGTGCTTATATCTCAAAAATTTTGATGAAAAGATAAAAGAGTATAAGGCTAAAACTCTGGAGAGTCAAGTGATGAGTACTTCAAAAGGAAAATCCAAACAGACTTTTGAATCAGTCCAAACATCTGTTACCCAAAGTCTGAACAAAAACTCTGCTCCCAGAGAGGTTCAGGTAACAGATGCTCCACCTGTTAACAGATTACCAAGAGGATATGGACAACCCACTTGTCATCGTCTGCCACATGTTTATGATGAGCCCAAGAGGCCTTCAAAACCAAAAGTGAACAGACATCCTCATGGTTTTCAGCAACTGATAGGAAATGATCAAACATCTGCTGGACCAAGTGTTGACATACAAGCACTGGCAAATGGTCAATTGCAGCTGTTGAATCTAGTTCAAAAGCTAGTCCAAACCACTGATCATTCTCCTCAACTTAAGGCTGAGACAGCTAAGGACCCATCCAAAGCCAATTTGGCTTTGGACACTCACCAAAACTAAAATCCTTACTGATGTGCAGGGAGCTTCTGCTTGTTTAGACAGTTTATGGTATGTAGATAGTGGAGGCTCCAGGCACATGACTGGATGTAGAGCCCTTCTTCTGGACTTTCTTGCTCATGGAGGGGGTGATATATCCTTTGGTAATGATTCTAAAGGTAAAGTGTTGGGTTCTGGTACTGTCAAAGCAGGGAGGCTTAAGTTTGAAAATGTTAATCTAATAGACAATCTAAAATTTAATCTACTTAGTGTATCACAAATGAGTGACAAGGGCTTTGGGTCATTCTTCACTAAGCAAACCTGTAAGATTGTTGGCCCAGAGGCTGTAGAAAAGATTAACACCATCATTGCTGAGAGCAAAGCACAACTTGTTGCTCACAGAAGTGGCAATGTGTATGTGGTTGATATGTTGAAGGATAATCCTACTGCTAATGTCTGTCTGTTCTCAGCTGCCTCTACCAAAGAGACAGAATTGTGGCATAGGAGACTTGGTCACACCAACCTTCAAACTATTAACTCACTCTCCAAACAAAACCTTGTCAGAGGTTTACCATCTAAAGAATTCAAATGTGATGAGCATTGTGTTTCCTGTTTAAAAGGTAAACAACATAAAAGCTCTTACAAATCCATTGATGAGTCCAAAACCAGTCAGTGTTTACAAATGTTGCACATGGACTTGTTTGGCCCTGTAAAAATCATGAGTCTAAGAAGGAAAAGATTTTGTCTTGTCATAGTTGATGATTTTTCTAGGTTTACATGGACTTACTTTTTACACTCTAAAGATGAGACTGCAGGTATCTTGAAGGACTTTGTCACCAAAGTTGAAAAACAATATGACTTGCCAGTAAAAGTCTTTAGGAGTGACAATGGAACAGAGTTTAAAAATAAGGAGTTAGATGATTTCTGTGTGTCAAAAGGGATTGTAAGGCAGTACAGTATCCCAAGAACACCAGAGCAGAATGGGGTGGTTGAAAGGAAGAACAGGACTCTCATTGAGGCTGCAAGAACAATGCTAGCAGATTCTGGTTTACCTCTGTCCTTTTGGGCAGAAGCTGTAAAGACTGCTTGTTATGTTCAAAACAGAGTTTTAATCAACCCTAGACATCAAAAGACTGCTTATGAAATTCTGTTTAAAATCAAACCACTGATATCATTTTTCAAAGTCTTTGGCTGCCCATGTTTCATTTTAAATCTTAAAGATTCCATTTCAAAATTTGCAGCCAAAGTGGATTGTGGATATTTTCTGGGGTATTCTTCTACTGCAAAGGCCTATAAAGTGTTTAACACAAGGACTAAAACAATAGAAGAAACTCTGAATGTGAAGTTCAATGAACTTTCTTCTTTAAAAATCCCAGCAAACCCTGCTGAGTTGTTTGATTTAGATAAATTCAAATTTGAAGATATTGCTGTCAAAACTAACCCTGCAGGTACACCACAATCTTCACAACAAGATTACAGAATAGATATTGTGGTTCCAGACCACTACAAAGTCTATCCTGTATCAGAGGAAGCAGTGGTTCAAAACAACTGTCAAAACTCTGTCACAGCTGAGTCAGCCACTGTTGGCCAGTCCTATCTTCAATCCACTGATTTACCCAGCCAATCCACTGTTCAATCATCTGTTGACAAGAGTCAATCATCTGTTGACAAAAGTCAGTCCAATCTTACACCACTTGGACCCATTCCTCCACCTCCATTTCAAACATCTGTTGCCTCTTCAGAAGTGTCAACAGATGTTATGTCAACAGAGTCTCCAAACCTCTGTCCTTCACCACAAAATGCCATCATACCATATCAGGGAGATTTAATCTACCTAAGAGCTCATCCACCAGATCAAATCATTGGCAACATCAGAGAAGGTGTGCTCACAAGGAGCCAATCTTCAAACATCTGTCTTTTTGCAGGCTTTCTATCCCTTACACAACCTGTCAAGTACCAAGAGGCACTGAAAGACAACAGTTGGGTAGAAGCCATGCAAGAAGAACTCCTTCAGTTTAAAAGACAACAAGTATGGGAACTTGTACCACTGCCTAAGGATGTCTGTCCTATTGGCACAAAGTGGGTCTTCAAAAACAAAACTGATGAAAGGGGTATAGTTGTCAAGAACAAAGCCAGGCTAGTGGTTCAAGGCTTCAGACAGGAAGAGGGTATTGACTATGATGAAACCTTTGCCCCTGTAGCAAGGCTAGAGGCAATCAGACTTTTCTTAGCCTTTGCTGTCAACCACAACATTAAGGTGTTTCAGATGGACATCAAGTGTGCCTTCCTATATGGCAAAATTCAGGAGGAGGTCTATGTATGTCAACCACCTGGTTTTGAAGACACATTCCATCCTGATTATGTCTACAAGCTTAACAAAGCATTGTATGGACTCAAACAAGCACCAAGAGCCTGGTATGAAACTCTCTCTACTTTTCTCTTATCCATTGGTTTCACTAGAGGTAAAATTGACAAAACCTTGTTTTTAAAATGGAAAGGAAAAGATTTAATGATTGTTCAAATATATGTGGATGACATCATTTTTGGATCCACATGTAATAAAATGTGTGAGGAGTTTAGGGAACTCATGACAGCAGAGTTTGAAATGAGTGCTATGGGTGAACTTCAGTGCTTTCTTGGTCTCCAAGTAAAGCAACTGCAAAATGGTACTTTCATTCATCAAAACAAGTATGTGAAAAACCTGTTAACAAAATTTGAGATGAATGATTGTAAGCCATGTAGTACACCCATGAGCACTGTCAAGCCACTCACTGATGATGAAAAGGATGAACTTGTTGATCAGACACACTATAGATGCATGATTGGGTCTTTATTGTACTTAACAGCATCCAGGCCAGACATTATGTTTGCAACCTGTGTGTGTGCTAGATCTCAGGCTTCTCCTAGAAAGTCTAACCTTATTGCTGTGAAAAGGATCTTCAGATACCTAAAAGGTGCTCCCACACTTGGTATCTGGTATCCTGCTAATGGAAACATTGAGCTTTCAGGTTATTCAGATAGTGATTTTGCTGGCTGCCATACCACAAGGAAGTCCACATCAGGAGGGTGCCAGTTTCTAGGGAATGCCTTAGTCTCTTGGCAAAGCAAAAAGCAAGCAGCTGTTTCAACATCCACTGCTGAAGCTGAATACATTGCTGCTGCAAGCTGTACAGCCCAACTTATGTGGCTTCAAAATCAACTACTGGACTTTGGGATAACTGCACTAAGGACTCCACTCATGTTGGATAGTCAAGCTGCTGAAAATATCATCAAAAATCCAGTCTCTCACTCAACCACCAAGCACATAGATATCAGACATCACTTTGTCAGGGATAGCTATGAAAAAGGTTTGATTTCTCTGCACCATGTTCCAACAGAGGATCAGTTGGCAGATGTGCTGACAAAAGCTTTAGACACATCTACCTTCACAAATCTGATCTCTCGAATTGGAATGTTAAACATGGATTAAAACAACAAAAATGTTTTCAATAAAAACATTAAAATGTTTTCAGAAAATCAAATTTTGCTAAAATAACACTTTGGTTGAAAAATCTGTTTTAAAACCACTGATTCAGATAAAACAACCACTGTTTTATTAAAACCACTGATAGTTGAAAAATCTGTTTCAAACATCTGATCAGGTAAAACAACCACTGTTGGTTGAAAAATCTGTTTCAAACATCTGATCAGATAAAACAACTGTTTTCATCAGTCTTTTGGTTAAACAACAGAGGTTGGCAACAGAGGTTTAACAAAACAGCTGTCTGCCACCAGATGTTTCAACCATCAGATGTTTGCCACGTCTGCTCTCTAAAGCAGAGTTTTTGCCACATCAGCGGTTTCACCTGAGCCTATAAAACCCTGTTCTTTCCCCCAACAGCAGTTTTACTATCTCATTGTATTCAAAATACTAAAAACCGCTCTCGTCTTCCTCATAACCCCCAATCAAAGTTCATCGCTTTCATAATCAAAATCCATTAAAATGGAACTCCAAACAAAAGCCACTCACAATTTCCTTCCATATTTGGTTAAAACCGAAGACAACACACCGTTCCATTCTACCATTGACATCATCAATAACTCAAAATATAAAAATATTCTTATTGCTGATGCTCCCATTTATCTGGAAACACTCCAAGAATTCTGGGCAACTGCTGAGGTTTTATACCAAGACAAAAAGCCTACGTCCATAATTTCAAAAATTGGAGCCACCAGTATTGCCATAACCCCTGAGATCATCTCCACTACCTTCTCACTGAACGACTTGTCAGGTATGGAAACTTTTCCAAAAACAGAGCTTCACACTGAGTTTCAAGAGAGGGGGTATGATGCTCAAATGACTGGTTCCACACTATACAAAAAGTTTTTCCCACCAGTCATGAAATTTTTCTTCCATACCCTCCTCCTCTGTGCCTCTGCCAAGACTACATCCTTCAATGAAATCCCATTGAGGATACAATACTTGGGATATGCTATGTTGTCAGACTCTGACTTCAACCTATCTCAGGGATTGTTCTCAGACTTGGTATCAAATGTGAAAGCCATAAAATCTGGCTCAAACAATGCTTTTCTGCTCTACCCTAGAATTCTAAGTGTAATTCTACAAAAGCTTTTACCTGAAAAGGATTTTCAAAAGGGAGAGTCATTTAAAATGAAAAGTCTAACTGATGAAACTTTTACTAGAATGCTGGGTTCTTCAACCCAAGAAAAAGCACAAAAAGTTCAAAAAGTTTCCAAAACACAACCAAAGAGGACAAAGACAACAACTGTTGTTGAAACCTCTGTTGGTGAGCCCACTGCTCCTGGTGATCATGGCACTTCATCCAGTGCTGTGAAACCCACACCAGCCACCAAAAGAAAACGTCCATCCACCAAAACAACCACCAAAACCAAAAAGGGACTTCTGGAAGATGAGATACCAGAAGCTAACCCTGTTGCATCACCAAAGCAACATGAAACCACTGTTGTTACTTCCTCACAACAGTTGGAGATATCTCAACCCAAGCAAACTCCTCAAGATTCCTCACAAACGGAACTTGTTGTAAGCCAAAGGGAACCTCAAACTGAGGCATATGAGTCACTTGATCATATGTTTACAAGCCCATCTCCCAGGGCTAATCAGCTTCTTACTCCACCTACATCACCACCACATGTCCCACAAACAATGCAACCCCTGTTTGAGGCCATTGATAAAACTCAGGACAACCCCAGTTCCTCTCATTCACCTATCACTGAGAGTATGCCACTACCAGTGACTGGGGCTGAGGAAAATCAATCAGCCATCCCACAAACAGATGAGGAGGTTATACTCCCAGAAGTCCATGTTACTTCTGATGAGGTTTCAAGAGAAGCAGCTACTACTGCTGTAGAGACCATTGTCTCACAGCAGGACAGTGGTTACATTGCTAAGACTTCCTTGAAGGCAACAACTGCTGAAGACACAATTGTGTCTCCAAAAACAGTTGGAAGTCCCCAGAACCAAGACAAAGGGGCAGCAGGTTCTTATTCTATGGACTCACCTCCTAGGACTGAACCAGCTAAAACTACCTCTGGTAGGGACTCAGATGATCCTATTAATTTGGGTGATGAGTCAAAATTCCAAGAATTGACGGCTAAAGTTCAAAACCTTGAATCCTCTGTTGCTGACATCAAATCAGATGTCAAGTCAATATTGGAAACATTGAATAACTTTACAAAAAGTCAACCATCAACTGCTGATGTTGCTAATGAGCTATGGAAATCTGTTTCCCCCATCATCATAGCTCATCGAAAATTAGCAGATCAGACACAGGAAACCTACATGACTTTGATCAGAAACATGGTTGATGCCAGATTCAATGATACAAAGGCTGATATCAAGGTGATCAAAGACCACTTGCTGAAGACCACTGGCTCTGCCCCTACCACAATTCTCAGAGATGAAGATGATGATGAATTCACTGCTGATGATGCCAAAAAGGGGGAGAGTGGCAGAGATAGGCTACCAAAACTTAATCCATTTGGTGAACCACCCTCACAAAAAGGGAAGAAGCCAACTGCTGACAAACCAGGGTCACCCAAATCAGCTCCACAAACACAACAACCAAATGTTCAGATCCCTGTCTCTGAACCAGCTCCAGCATCAAAGGCAAAAGAAGTTGACACTTCAGCTAATGAAAGAGCTGAAAAGGCTGCTCAAGACAAAATGAAAAGGGCTGACACATTGGAAGTTAAGGCAGAGAGGTTAGTACAGCTGAAAAAGGAACAGCAGCAGGAAGTGGAAGATGTGAGCACTTCAAAGAGAAAGAAAATGCCAGCCAAACACACTAGAAAGCCACCTTCCAAATTAGCTGCTGAAACTCCTGTTGTACAAACACCTGTTACCACAACTACTGCTCCACAAACCACTGCCACCACAACCTCTGTTACCCAAACCACTGAACCTAAAACAACTGAAACTAAAACCACTGCTAAAACATCTGCACAACCCAAACCAGTAACCAAACCAGTCACTAAACCAACCACAACTCAACCAACTCCCAAACCTACTCCAACACAAACCACTGCCAAACCTACTTCAACACAACCCAAAACCCAAACAACTGCTGGTTCCACAAAAGGACCAACAGATGTTTCTCAATCCACTGCTACATCCTCACCTTCACCCAAAATCTTGTATAGCAGAAAAAGGAAATCCACCTTTGTTATACAAGATGAAAACATCCACAACACACCACCTAACACCCCAATCTCATCCACACCAGTCAATGCCATTCCACTCACATCTTACTCACCACACACTGCTGAATTCAGATCACACAGGCCACCACCAACCATCACCCCATTGGCTGAGAAGTATCCCCTTGAGTTGGATTTAATCAAGGGGGAACTTCAATCCTTCTATAATACTGATCAGCCATCAGAAAGATCCTTCCCATCTCTTAAAGGCTTCCCTGTTCCACTCAACATAGACACATATCTCAAATACAAGGGTGAACAGGCTGATGCTGTCATCAAAGAGAAGTGCAAAGGGAAGGATGACAGGACTGCTCAGGGCATCCATTCAGCAGAGCTTAGCAAACTCAGAAGGATTGAAGATTATGCTAAGACCCTGAGCAACTCCATGTCAACCATGCCTCTCAGCAGACACTTGGAGATGGAAGTAAGGGATTCACTGCTGGAACAGATCTTGGCATCCAAGCCTTATAAAGCAACAAAGAATCAATTTACAGGCTGGACCACACATGCTCTAAGAGAAGAACTAATCAGAATAGAGAACATGGCCAAGAATCCTCCTGCTAAGGTCTCTGCTCCTGATTTCAAAAAGGGGAGAGATGAAGCTAGAGCCTTGAAATTCAGAAGAATGAGACAAGAGCTTGTAGCAGCTATGTATGGAGAGATGAAATCTGTTGCCAGATGGTCAGAGATCAGGCTAATTGAGACATATAAAAAGCTTGAACAAGAAAGAAAGACCAATCCTGATCTTCCAAGAAAACCAGTGTATGATGATGCTCCCAAGAAACCCTCTCAGGCCTTTACATTAGATAGCTTGCTTGCAACCTCTGATCTTTCTATTGCTGCTCAAAGGCAATACAAGAAGCAGAAGGAAATGTCTGAAGAAGACACAAGGAAGTTCAATGAAACTTATGTAAAAGAGGGTCTCTTGAACCAACTTAGATTCTTCTCTGATCCTGTCACAGAGAAGTTCAGAGAACTCATTGGCAGGCCTCCATCTCCCAACTCATCCAACATAAAGATGCATCCCAGTCACTCCTCTGATTCTAAAATTCTAAAATGGAAATCTGATAAAGAGACCCATGAATTGACATTGCTCAGATCAGATGGTAGTATTCAGAAGTTGAGTATGGATGAGGCACCTGGCCTAAGTGCTGAAGATCTCCAGTCACTTCTAAATTTGACACTGGATAGAGATGCTGAAGACCTCTTCTCTCTGCACTTTGAGTTACAACTAAAAGGGCAAATTAGAGAAAGTCTGTTGAGAAATAAAGATCAAGAATAAAGCAGAGTTTTGGCATCATCTGTTCTAGGGGGAGATTGTTGGGTCTGCTGACCTGGAGAAGAACAGATGATTGAAAGCCAAAATATACTAAGTGTTGATCAAGAATAAATAACAGAGTTTACAAGAAAGCTTCCTCCAAAGAACTGCTGATTTCCAAACTGCTGATGCTTAAACAACTGATACAAGACAACTGCTGCTGATGAAAGGTCTGATGGATAAAGTCTGAAGAGCAAAAGTCTGATAAAGAACAAGTGCTGATCAAAGATCTGAAGAACAAAGGTCTGTTGAACCAACAGCACTTTGGTTCAACAGATGTTAAGAAGACATCAGAGTTTTTAGCTTAACAGAGTTTTCCTTCAGTAGTTTCAATGTAACAGTAGTTTATTGTTTAAACAGATGTTGTAGTTTGTTAGTCAGTTAGGGGTCGCTTTCTAGGTGACGTCAGCTAAGTGATCATCAGAGGTTTGTACTTGTCTATAAATAGAACAGTACTTGTACTGTTCTATTGGTCACTCGTCATTCTCTCTAGACAAACAAACTCTGAGTGATCAGGCTGAGGGGGAGTTATAATTGTACCTTTGTAATCTTTCAACTTTAATGAAAGCATTCGATTGATAACAATTATTCTCTATGTTTTGATTATTCCTTATTCCGCTGCACTTTCCATTTATACTTCATTCATATTTCATAATTAATCAAAACAATCCAATACTCAGATCCTAACACTTTCTTAACCACATTCTTTTCAGACTTTTTCTCACGATGAGCATTTGCCATCGGATGCACAAGCTGAGATGGTGAAACTGGTTCATTGGTAATGATGTGATTTTCTTTTGGAATTTCACATGCATAAGCAGTTTGATTACAACCAGTATCATCACTTTCAGTGTCTGAATCAACACTTTCAGCATTAACACCTTCATCATTGAAACCTAAAATCGGCCTCACATCGGAATGTGGATCACCAATACTCGAGGTATTAGATTCATTTTCCGATGAAGAGTCTGATTTTACCGAACTCTTCGGTGTCACTTGATGACAATTATGATTTTCAAAAAGCACCGGAGATGTCACAGACTTGTAATTAGTGGTTTGATCATCAATGATGTGGTCTACCACATAAGCAATGTGCTTATAACTTTCCAACTTTTTGTTTACTTTTTCAGCAAAGCACTTGATGGCGGCCATTTCCAACTTAGTGTTTTCAATTTCATTTATGTAGTTATTAATTGCGAGTTGTTTTAATGAAAGAGTATTTTTCAAATCAGAAATGTCCTTTTTATAGCCATCTAGTACCTTGTTGAAAGCATTCAACTCTTTGCGAGTAGATTGACTGTTCATGATAGCACTATCACGTTGAACACGGAGTTGTTTGTTCTCCTCAGTCAATCTATCACAGGTACCACAATATTTATCACTAGTAATATCAGTGCTACACTCAGAACTTACAGGTTTTGGAGGATCAGTCATGGCCATCAAAGCGAAATGAGCTTCCTTTCCAGCGCAAAACTTGGAATAGTCAATCTTGGTGAAAGCATCATCAGCAATGCACGACTTCCTCGTCTTCAGAAAATCAGCTTTTGCTAGCAACTGATCAATATCATCATCCAGAGATGTAACACTTGCTTCTGTATCTGATTCACTGTCTGAATCTGAATAAACCGATTCACACTCCTCAGGAACATCAGAAACAGTGTCAATCACTACTCCAGGATTAGCATCCTCAGCCTTAACCTCCACAGGTTCAGTCTCCACCTCCATTTCAGCCTCAGACACATCAACTTCAACCTCAGTTTCTTTCTTCTCATCAACTATCACTGACTCTTCAATATCAACCTGGCAAGCAACACAAGCCACATTTCCACCAGTTGTGATCTCCTCAACACCTATTTGCAAACCCGACCAATCAAACCGTTCTTCTTGTTGAGTCACCAATGCTTGATTCTGATTGGTGTTCTGTTGTGTCTCATTAGGTGTAGTGATCGGTATAACTGTTCGGTTAGTGTTTTTAGGAGATTGGTTTTGAGTCTGGTTTGGTGTGTTTGGTTGTCGGTTTTGGTTGTTGTTAGAGTTATTTTGACGGTTTTGGTAATTGTTGTTATTTTGGTAAGAAACTTGGTTTTGATTTTGTTGTTGACGGTTCTGGTAACTTGCATTGAATGGGTTTCTATTACCTTGTTTTGGTGGCTGGGTACATTCCCGTTTAAAGTGACCTTTCCCTCCACAGTTAAAACAAGTAACTTTTTCCTTGTTAAACCCGTAGGTTGTGTTAGGAGAAGTTCCCAAATCGGTTCTACCCGTCTTCTCAATAAACTCTGTTGCTCTTCTCATAATGCTTGCAAAAGCCCACTGAATATCAATCAATTCCATCTCTTCTTTATCAATCTGTGCATAGTCTTCATTGATCAAGTTGTTGTTTCCAATTTGACTAGCAACCAACCCGTTGTAAGATGAAACCATTGCAGAGACTAGTGCAATGTGTTGCTGAGCAACTTCAACCGTCACATTTCCCAAGTTAGAAGTCTCCAAAACCACCGGTTGTTGATTAGGTTGAGTAACTTGGTTCATTGGTTGTTGAGATTGACTAGCAGTATAGAAAGCTGCTTGTTGCATTGGTGAGAATGGTGAAATGTAGGAATTGTTGTATTGTTGCTGTGGTGGTGATGGTGTGTATGATGGTTGTGAGTAGGATGAGGTTTGTGCCATGTAGTTGATGGTAGGTTTTGGTGATTCCATAACATTGGAAATGCAAGCAACATGTGGTGCCACTACCCCTCCTGAACTTGAGTTACTAACTGGAACTGAAGTGCCTCCAAAATATAAGCTAGGATTCTGAGGAATCTGTGATCTTCTAGCTTTCCTCTTCTCTTCCATCTCTTTGTTTTCCAGCTTCTGTATAAACTCATGAATAGTCCAGAATTGGTATGCATCCTTCTCCCTGAGAACTTCCACATGCTGATCCCAGTATGGTGGTAGAGCATCTGCAAACTTATCCACCAAAGTTGTCATAGGAATATGTATACCATAACTTGACAATTCAGTTAGCAAATGACTATATCTAGGAGTTAATTCTTTTAAAGTTTCATTGCCAATATAAGAAAAATTCTCAAACTCCTTTCGTAATTCATCCATCCTTAAGCTTCTAGTCTTCTCATTCCCATCATGCCTCTTTTTAAGCATATCCCGTAGTTGCTTAGATGTAGTGCATGTCCCAAACTGATGCAACAGATCGTTTGTGATTGCCTGAGTCAATTGGGAAAAGGCTTTCTTCTCCACAGCAAACTTCTTTTTCTCCTCTTCAGACATACTCTCCAATGGAACTGGTTCACCTGTATTCTCCAAAACTGGTGCTGTGTAACCTCTAGCAATCATACTCCATGCCTGTACCCCCTCCACTCCCATGCCTTCCAAGTGAATCTTGAACTTGTTCTGCCACTGATTATATTCTTGTATCTCCATGAGTTTAGGTGGCCGATTCCCGCTACCTGAAGATAAGTCATTTATTAGTGTAGAAATAGCATTTGTGGTTTGAGTGTTTACCACCGCTGCTGCTACTCCCCAGTAGTCAGGTTGTGGTGCTGGAGGTGCCACACTTTGAGGCATCGAGCTAGTCATCGCCATGTAGTTAATCGGTTGCGAAGACTGTGTGCTCGTCTTTTGTGCTGCCACTGTCCATGGGTCCATCACTTGTTGTTGTGGTTGTGTCGTTGCATGTCTCGGGTTAGTCGGAAAATTCCACATGATTTTCACGAACTTCGAAAAATCCAACACTTAGAAAATTTTCCAAAAACACTTCTAGGTTCGCCCCTTTTTGTCTTACTTTCGTCCCTTTTGTTCACCTTCGACCAAAATGAGTACACCCGAATGTAGAAAATGAACAGAAAGTAAAATCAGAAATCTATCTTTCCACTTTCGCCCAAAAGCTTTCAGGTTCGACCAGTAAATTTCCACGTTCGCCCGCCCGATCAATCGAATATGGAAAATCTTACCCGAAAGTGAAAAATTCAACCAAAAATTTTCAGGTTCGCCCAGAAATACCCTAGGTTCGACCAAAACTGACACACGTTCGCCCAAAACTAGTCAGGTTCGCCCACTATGTGACAGGTTCGCCAATTTCAGGTCTGAAAAACGGTTACACTTTGAAAAACGGTTATTTTGATCTCTGATTTTCAAAAGTTTGTGAATTTGAATGATGTTTATCAGGTTTTGATTCGGAATTGATTTGGAACAACTTTAATTCTTGGAATTTTAGATTTTATCCACAAATTCAACTTCAAATCAATCAAAAACACTCAAAAACCATTTTCATTCAAAGAGATGTATTTTGATCAAAAATGGGTCCAAATCAGCTCTGAGTTTATCAAATTTGTTGTTGTATGATCCGTATGGCTCTGATACCACTTTGTAAACGAAGGATTTTGTCTAAAACAGGATTAATTGATCATACAAGTCACAAAACCAGGTGCGGAAACCCTAGTTATGAACAAACTGATAAAACTCTAATCAAAACACAATCAACATCATTTTGAAAGCTTTTTCATAGATTTACCTTTTCAAATATTCAATTACAATCACACACGCGTTAATCTAGAACACTTTAACACTTTCTCAAATACACCTGGAACCTAACCTGAACACACACACAATCTGAAAACTCTCTCTAATTCACAAATACACAAAATCTATTTATAGACTCTGCACGTTCGCCCACTGTGAATGGTCGAATGTGGAATTCTTCCACATTCGCCCACTACAGGGTACGAACGTGTTCTTCAGATGATGTCCATTCTACCTTCGCCCACTTGCATTCTACATTCGCCCACTTTGCTCTACATTCGCCCAGAAATCCCACTTTCAATCCATCAGCAATCTTTAACATATGTTAACATGTAGATCCAATCACTAGTCGCACTTCGTGCATCTACACTTAAATCTCAATATATTCCTAGTGTGTTTATATGCTTATTTATACCTTTGTATATATTCAGAAGTTAGTAGTTGGAATGTCACAAAAGAAGCTTAAACGAGACTCATAATACATAGAAAACGACCTTAGAGGAAGGTTGTCAATATCCCAATTGGGCTAACGGGTCAATTGGGGTAAAACACTAGATAGACAAGGACCTAAACCAAGGATCGATATTATACCGATATCAATTGTTCTTGATTGCTTGAGTATATTTGTAGACTTTATCTTCACAATCTCAAGCTAGTCTATAAGCGAAAAGCTGCGTGAACTAAGGTAAGTCATAACTATGACTTTATACATATATGCACATTTTGACAATGATAGCATTGTCATATAAATTGAGCTACCAATGTGATTCCCAAGAGGTATAATATCTTGAATAAAAACCATGTCACGATTTATATGGGTCGCGTGAGTAAGACCAAGAGAAGTGGCACATGTGACCATGGACACGAGGCATCGCTATGACGATGGAATGGCTTGGATTAATAATCACTTAGTCAAGTTGAGGCTTGATTAGTAGTGTGTAACTCATGAATATAAACTTGAGAATCATAAAAATGCATGTTTTTAACTTATACAAACCTTAATGGGTCAAGTAGAATATGGATTGAATCACTATGGTAATAGTGTTAGAACCCGAAGAAGGTATTGTATTTAAGATTTAATCACTTAGAAACTATCCATTGTGACCCATAAATGAGTTCTAAGAAGTCCCTAACATGGTTTTAAAGTTGCATGAAAAGTGCAGCTTGGTGCAAGAGAAAATGGGCAAAAATGCTAAGTATAAACGTGCAACCATTTCTGAGCAGAGTAGGGCTACGCCCAGGAGAGTAGGGCTATGGCCACTCTGTTGTCAAGTTTTTGAAATCATGAAATCCTGCTTCCATACGCCCCAAATATGCCCAAAAGCTAATTTTGAGTGAGAGTAGGGCTACGCCCATGGGAGTACGGATACGCCAATGGGTGTTTATCATGCTTATCATTGACTTGTTTAAACTAACTTTTGGGTTGTTTTAACCATGTTTGACCCCCAGGAAATCAGGTATACGATACGGATGATGATCAAGACTCGAGCAAGAACCGAACGTTTCAGACTCGACCGCTTTCGCAATTTTTAAACATAATGTTTTACAACTCGGTTTTTGTAAGGCGTTTTGTTGTCGTGTTCGACACTAACTAGACTACATGTATGTTTTGAAATGTGATGTGTATGTGCTAAAAACATGTGAAAAAATGTTTAATATGTAATGCTTTATTCATAAACTTCCAAACTAAGTTTATTACTTTTTAAATTATTGTATAATCACCCGTTTATCGGGTAGGTCCTTACAATTTAACTTGATTAATTAACCTCCATCTAGTAGGGGACTATCTGAGTAACAACCGAGCAAACCACAGGAAATGAGAATGTAATTTCAAAACATTGGGGACTAAAGGTGAAATTTGGTTAAACCACAATAACTATCCGAACATGTTTCTCTATTTACTATTACTAAACCCGAAGTCTTTAATCGGTTACACATTAACTCTCCGGTTGTGGTTTTTGTTTGGGCTATGGGCCGAATAAATATTAGTTTATTGAATATTAATTTGATTTGATTTTTGGAGATTATCGAACTTAGGAACTCAAAACCCTACTTGATGGACATGTATCACGTATATTATGTAGTTGTAAGCTTGCATCGAGTCAATGTAAAACCAAAACAAAAACCAAATTTAAATGTAAAGTAGAGCTTTTTAATAAATAGGACATGTCTAAGCTTAGCCTAGTGTAGGCTAACGACGTTAGAAAGGCAAAGAGGGAATAACCATTGTTGGCCTTTTTTTATAAGTTAAATGTAGTTTCACCGTTTTTATGTGTTGGATCAGTGGTCTCTTTAGTGAACACTTATGTGTTTACAGATTTAGATAAGAGTTATTGAGCAGCGGAATAGTGAGTGTTCAAAGGTTAAAATATCACTTTTAACAGGAGTTATTACTCCCCCTTTACTGAGCAGTTAATGAGAAACAATAAATAGTTCAAGTATAAATCAGTAAATGCAGTTTATGATTCTCAGATGTGAAAGTTAAAAAGCCTCGAAGGTTTTCAATTAAATTCAAAGTAAATCACATATCTAAAATAGATGAACAAGCTCATCTATTTATAGACCAACATACAAAACTGTTGTCTGAAGTAATATAAGATATTATCCTAAGATATTATGCTTAGGATAATGTTTACAACAGGCTGTACATCAAAACTTGAATCAAGACTTTAACAAAACAATATAATACTAAAACTACTGAAGTCTGAGTCGGTTAGAAGCTTCTAATGTCAAAATGCTGATAAGTGACAAACTGCTGATGAGTAGTTTGTCTTCAGTAGTTCTTCAGTGTAGTGTCTGGTTAGACTTCAGAACTTCTGATGCTTTAACTCTTCAGCACTTTGCTCTTTTCTTCTTCAGCACTTCTGATTTCTTCTTCAGCAGTTTCTTCTATACTTAAGCAGAATATGATTTGGACTAAGGTTATCAAAAGGTGGTTTCTTCAATCCTCTTTGTCCCAACAATCTCCCCCTGGATTGATTAAGCCAAAACCTTATCCAATCTTTATTGTGGATTCTTTCTCTCTTCTAGTATCCTCCAGATTTCTGCTGACATCTTGGTAGTAAGAGTACATCTTTGTTGCTCAGTGAGAGATCCCTGTTCAGGTGTGAGATGTTGAATGGTGAGAAGGTCTTTTGAAGATAATACACTCAACTCCTTTGAGTTTTTGGACACCTTACAACGATCTCTCCTGGTCACTAACACTGAGTTAGAATCAATGAATGATCATTTGATGATATTTACCTTTGACCTGTCAAAGTCAGAGGCATAGGAAACCAAGCCTTTTTCCTGAGGTTGACCTGAGGATGATTGGGGAATATCTTCTATTTCTGTGACTCTCAGGTGAGATTCATGGCTACCATGTAAGTCAACACTACCTTGAATAGGAATGTTGGGTAAGTGATGTTCTGTTACAACTCTGGTATGGGTTTTCTCTTGAATAGATTGTTGCAGTTGATAGGCATAAGTAGCACGATCTCTGAATTTTGTTAGCAGGGGCTTCTCTTCTACATCAAAGTCACCATGAACTAACTGATTCCCTTCCAAGAGTACCATCTTGAAATCAGTTTTCACAGTTGTTTCTCCCTCTGCTTTTCTCTTTGCAGCTGGCTTTCTTAGTGCACCAGATGATCTCCTAATGATTGAAGTTGGTTGGACTTCAGGAGTTTCAAATCTCTCTGGCTCTGCAGCTTTGCTGGCCTTAAAATTTTTGTATGTTTCATACAATGTTTGTTCTTTCCATTTTGAGACTGAGGCCTTTGAACCATAGCCATTTGCTACAAGTTCTTCTATTATTTCTGTTCTTTTAGCTTTTCTCTCTTTTTCTGTTGCCAACCTATCAGATATAAGTTGAGCTCTTCTTACAAGTTCTTCAGTTGAGAGTCTTTTTAGAGAGACTTGTTTGGCTTTGGAGTTCTTTGTAATGAATATAATCAGCTGTGCTCTTTTATCTTCTTCAGCAGCAGCTTCAAGTGCTCTCTCTTCTGCTTCAAGTTCATCAAGCTTCTCTTGATACTTGATCAATTTTTCGTCATAGCTCAGATCATCTCTAGCTTCTAGGCTGTTCCAAACTTTGTCTTCCTTAGCCTTCTTTTGAGCCTCTTTCAAACTCTTCTCCAATAGTTCTTTAGACATAGCAATGGGAGTAGGGTTTAAAACAGTTGTTGAAGTTGTTGTTGGCTTAGGAATAGAAGCTGGTTCTCTTTCAGATGCCATTGAAGACTGTCCTTGAATAGGTTTGGAAGATATAACTTCTGATGGGTTAATAGTCTTCACAACTACTGAAGGATCATCTCTAGCTTCTAGGCTGTTCCAAACTTTGTCTTCCTTAGCCTTCTTTTGAGCCTCTTTCAAACTCTTCTCCAATAGTTCTTTAGACATAGCAATGAGAGTAGGGTTTAAAACAGTTGTTGAAGTTGTTGTTGGCTTAGGAATAGAAGCTGGTTCTCTTTCAGATGCCATTGAAGACTGTCCTTGAATAGGTTTGGAAGATAGAACTTCTGATGGGTTAATAGTCTTCACAACTACTGAAGGATTGTCTTCAGCAGTTTGAGAAATTGGATCATTAGTTTCTTCAGCAGCCTTAGATGAGGTGAACTCCTGAAAGATCTCTTTTCCTGGTCTTTGAATAGTCTTTTCAGCATCAGGAATTTGAGTAGAGACTTCAGTTGTTGGTTCCTTAATCTTCTCCCCCTTTTTGGCTTCATCCACTTCTGGAAGCCTTAGAGAGTGAGAAGTTGCAGCAGACAATTTTGCAAGCTGATCTTGAGTGTTGTCCATCTTTTTGTTCAGCTCTGCAAGTCTTAAGTTAATCAACCCAAATTGGTTATTGGCCTTCAACTCCCAAGCAGTTGTGAAAGTTTTGAGTTGAGCAGTGATGATTTCCTTCATTGTCTGAAACATGGGACCATCTGGGCTGCATAGCTGGTTCAGGTCTATGCTAGAGAGCCCAGTGAATTGGGTAGGTTGTTTTTGTGAAGGGGGTGTTTTTGGGTGATCTTCAGATTTTTCTGAAGATGCCACTTTTGGGGAAATATGGGCTAAGTGTGATCTTTAACCTGATCTTTGGTGACCAGCTTCTTGAGCTTAGAGACCTTAGATGCAGGATCTTCAACAACAACCGTCAATTCTTTTTGTGGAATGTTTGATTCATCATCCAAAATAATGGAATCATCTGAATCCCTGATAGTGTCCTCAGAGAGGGCAGGATCAGTTATATCATGAGCTAGCTCCAAACTAGTCTTCTCATGAACCTCTTTGTCTTGGAACTGAGGTTTTCCTACTTCAGGCAATAAGCCTTCATCAGTAGTTGCCAAATTTGAGGTCTTATTTATGTTACTACTGTCCTCAGGTTCACCACTAGGTGATAAATGAGTAGTAGCAGCCTCAAAAGTACCAAGAGTTTCTAAGTTTAGGCTTATAAACTCTGGTCCATCCTCATCTCCCTGGTTTGGGCTAATAAGGACCACATCCATGTCAAGTATTGAAGGCATCTCCCCTATTTGATGTGTTGCTGAGGGAGTGACATGTGTTGGATGGGATCCTTTTAGTCCTGAGAGAAGTTGGGCTATTTCAATTGTTGTGTGTGAGGGTTCAGGTTCAGTAGTTGTAAGGGGTTGGTGTTCAGTAGTTTGGAAGGATTGGTCAGTAGTTACAGTCTTTTTGAGTCTTTTTCTTTGAAAAATGACTGTAACTGGTTTTCTTTTTGGAGGTGGAGAAGGTGTGTGCTGAGACGATGTTTCAGCCACATCCTTATCAAGTGCAGATTGCACATCAGCAGTTTCAGGGATCTCCACTTCCTGAACTACCTTTTTCTTTGGGTTGGTTGGTTTTTGTTTTTGCTGTTTTGGCTTTTTAGTTTTCTTTGTTTTGGGTTTGGAAGATGTGGGTTCCTCAGGGATTGGTTGTTCTTCCCTTTGGTCATCTTCTGGCAAAAGTGCCGGTTTGTTATGCCTTGAGAATACTTGTGAAGTTAGTGGATTTAAAGTTTTTGACTCACCCACAAGTACTCCCTCACCAAGTTCATTGATTATGCAGTGCATTACAAATCTTGGGTGCAGTAAAAACTTCTTTTTATCATTTTGATGGTGAAGAACCAACTTATTGAAAAATAGTTTTGATGCCTTGAAAGGTGTTTCATTTATTATTGAATGAAAAATAGGTTGAAAAGTTGAAGGCATCTGATCAGTAGATCCAGTTTTAGGACTCAAGCACATAATAATATAATGAAATAATAGTTTATATTTTGGATCAAAATATTTCTTATTAACTGTAGCCTGTGCCAAAGTACCTTGATAGCCACATTCTGTCATGGTAAGATGAATATCAGAATTTGAGATGTGCTCAGGAGCATCAGAATCCTTCAAACCAAGTCTTATGCTTAAAGTTTCTGGTGATATGGCCATCAGTATCCCTTGTATGGATGATTTGAGGGAAATCACTTCATTATTAACAGTCACCACCTCTGTATTAGCCCAGAACTCATTGAGAGTTTCTACATGTATTGGAGGATCAATGGTGAAAGCTTCATAATATTGGGATTTGATGATAAGATCAATGATCTCATCATATTGGGACCAGGCATCATCTTTCTCGAAGTAGCCTCTTTGATTGTGTCCCTGTTTTAAAACGAGAGCCATGGATGCTTTGATCGAACAGTATTTTTAAGTTAGAGAGGGGGTTTTGGTTTTGCTTTGAGAGAGAGAGAGAGAGAGGGAATTTTGTTTTTTGAATGGATAAGTGTTTGAAAAAGGTATTTATTAGAAGTTTTTAACCGACTAGGTCAAACTTCTAATGAGTGAAATGTCTGTTTTACCCTTTTAACCGACTTGGTCATCTCTTCAGTAGTTTGAAACAGCTGATGAGAATGACTTTCAAAACACTTGAATAACTTCTGATTATCATCAGTAGTTACTTCCATTTTAAAAATTTCCCATTTTGATGTTTTTAAAATTTTCAGTAGTTTCTCTTTCTCAAAAATTGTTCATCAGAGGTTTGTGACAGATAAGTATGTAAGTGAAAATAAAATATTTGCAGAACTCAAAAGTGAAACCCTTACAGACTTTCTTCCAAATTTAACATCCCAAGCATGGATACTAACCTCTGAAAAGTTGTTGAATCAAGGGGTTTGGTGAAAATATTAGCTATTTGATTAGCAGTTGTGACATGTTTCACCTCAATCTTGCCTTTTTCATAGCAATCTCTTATGAAATGATACATGATTTCAATATGTTTAGTCTTTGAGAACTGAACAGGATTTTGAATGATGCTAATGGCAGATTTGCTGTCTACTAAGAGTGGAGTCTTGGTCTCTTTGATTCAATAATCAAGCAGTTGATATTGGAGCCATTTTATCTGTGAAGTACAGCTTGCAGCAGCAATGTATTCAGCTTCAGCTGTTGAAGTTGCCACAGATGTTTGTTTCTTTGATTGCCAGGACACTAGACAGTTTCCCAAAAATTGACAACCGCTAGATGTTGATTTTCTTGACATTTTACACCCTGCATAGTCACTATCTGAAAAAGCTGTTAACTTGGTATTGCTTGAAGCAGGATACCAAATTCCTAAAGTAGGAGTTCCTTTCAGATATCTGAAGATTCTTTTGACTGCAATTAGGTGTGATTCTCTTGGTGCAGATTGGTATCTAGCACAGACACAAGTTGAGAACATAATATCTGGTCTAGAAGCAATTAAATACAAAAGAGAACCTTTCGTACATCTATACATGGTTTGATCAATTTGTTTCCCTTGATCATCTGGTTCAACTTGTGTGATTGGTGTCATGGGAGTGGAACATGATTTACAGTCTTGTAAAGAAAATTTGTTTAATAATTCTTTAACATATTTTGATTGATGTATAAATGTTCCATTTGATTGTTGCTTGATTTGCAGTCCCAAAAAGTACTGCAATTCTCCCATAGTACTCATTTCAAATTTTGATTGCATGAGTTTCTTAAAATCTTCACACAGTTTTGAATTTATTGAACCAAATATGATATCATCAACATAAATTTGAACAAGTAAGACATGATTTCCAACATGTTTTATGAAAAGAGTTTTATCAATGGATCCCCTTGAGAAGTGATTCTTAAGTAAAAAGTTTGAAAGTGTTTCATACCAGGCTCTTGGAGCCTGTTTTAGCCCATAAAGAGCTTTGTCAAGCCTGTATACCCAGTCAGGATGAGAAGGATCCTCAAACCTTGGAGGTTGACAGACATACACTTCCTCTTTTATTTTTCCATACAAAAATGCACTCTTGACATCCATTTGATAAACTTTAATGTTGTTGGAAATTGTATAAGCTAAAAATAACCTGATAGCTTCAAGTCTTGCAACTGGTGCAAAGGTTTCATCATAATCAATTCCTTCCTCTTGAGAGTAACCTTGTACCACCAATCTTGCTTTGTTCTTGATGATCATACCAGCTTCATCTGATTTGTTTCAGAAGACCTATCTTGTACCAATTGGTTGTTTGTTTGGAGGTAAGGGACAGATTTCCCAAACCTGTTGCTTCTTGAATTGAAGCAATTCTTCTTGCATGGCTTGCACCCAATTGTTGTCTTTGAGGGCTTCCTGCTATTTCTTAGGTTCCAACTAAGAAATGAATGCTGAGAAAAAGCAAAAGTTGGAAAGCTGGTTTCTTGTAAGTACCCCTGAAGCAAAATCACCCATCATTTGATCCAATGGATGATCCTTGTGTTCAATCAGTTGTTGTAGACCTGTACTAGAGGATGGTTGTACTGTTTCTTCAAATAAACCACTGAGATTGATAATATCTGGTTCAGCTGTTGTTTGAGGTTCAGGAGTTTTAGGTTCAGCTGAATCAGTACTTTCAAGTTGTTCATCAGTAGTTCCTGAAGTTGAAGCTTTTGAAACTTCTGAAGGTTTAAAAGTTGATCTTCTGACTGTGTTTGGAGTCTATGGTGCAGGACTATCATCTTCAAATCCTTGAAAACCATTTTGAGGAGGTTTGGATGATTCAACAGTCTTTTCAGGTCCGAAATGAAAGTTGTCAAGATCAAATAATTCAACAGGATTTGCTGGAATAAGAGTGTGTTTTGATTCATTGAACTTGACATTCAGTGTTTCTTCAACTATCTTGGTTCTTGAATTAAATACTTTGTAAGCTTTTCTCAAAGGAGAATAACCAAGAAAATAACCTGTATCAACTTTTGGAGCAAACTTTGAGATAGAGTTGTTGATGTTGAGGATAAAACATTGACATCCAAAAGCCTTGAAGAAGGAGATAAGGGGCTTTATGCCATGAAGAATTTCATAGGCAGTCTTGGTATGTCTCTTGTTGATAAGAACTCTATTCTGAACATAACAAGCTGTGTTGACTGCTTCAGCCCAAAAATACAAAGGTAGGCCTGAATCAGCTAACATTGTTCTAGCTGCTTCTATAAAAGTTCTGTTCTTCCTTTCTACCACACCATTTTGTTCAGGAGTTCTGGGAATGCTGAATTGTCTAACAATCCCTTTAGACAAACAGAATTCATCCAGAGTTTTGTTCCTAAACTCTGTCCCATTGTCACTCCTGATGACTTTGACAGAAAGAGAATATTCCTTCTCAACTTGTAGAATGAAGAACTTGATGATTTCAGCCGCCTCATCCTTGGAATATAAGAAGAAGACCCATGTGAATCTCGAGTAGTCATCAATGATGACCAAGCAGTACTTCTTCTTACCAAGGCTCATAATTTTGACTGGTCCAAATAAGTCCATATGGAGTAGTTAAAGACATGCAGTTGTTTTAGATTCTTCAATAGACTTATAGGAGGACTTATGCTGTTTACCTTTAAGACAGGAAACTCAGTGTTCGTTACACTGATATTCCTTCAAAGGTAGACCCCTGACCAAGCCCATTTTAGTGACTTTATTGATGGTTTTAAAGTTCACATGGCCAAGTCTCCTGTGCCAGAGATCATTTTCTGAAGTTGATGCCTTTGAGAAGAATCAGGCAGTGTTGTTCAATACTTTGTCTTTTTCAATGTCCACTGCCTAGACATTGCCACATCTTTTGGCAATCAGCAAAGTATGATCTTCTCTATCAACTTCTGGCCTTCTGGTGATATGATCTTACATGCTGTCTTGGTGAAAAAGGAAGAATATCCTTTGTCACACATTTGTGAGACATTCACAAGTTGTACTCAAGGTTTTTAACCAGATTGACCTTGTCAAACTGCATTTTGCCTGAGGATACATTGCCATATCCTAGCACATATCCCTTGGCATTGTTCCCAAAGGACATAGATCCTTCTCTTTGACTGATAAATATGTTTATCAGGTATCTGCATCCAGTCATGTGCATGGAGCCTCCACTATCAACATACCATATGCTATTCAAACCTCTGGAGACCCTCTGCACAAGATAGCAAATTAGTTAGATTTGGCAACCCAAGCCAATTTGGCTTTGGGTTTGCTCTTGAGAACAGGTGCAGCTTGTTGTGGACCAATTTTAGAAATCCATGTGTTTTTGGCAATGGATTTGTCATTAAGAACAATGGTGGGTTCTTTTTGGTGTCCACCATCAACTTTGGTCATCAGAAGTTTAACCAAATTTATCAAATTTTTAACTTCAGTAGTTTGTGAAACTACTGATGAGTTATGTGTAACTTCTGAAGATGAACTTTGAGAGGAAGAATTTTGTTGAGATAAAAGCTTCATCTGAGAAAGGTTTTTATTTGATTGTTGTTTGTTGGGAAAGAAAGTATTTTTAAAATTTTGTTTTATCTGTTTTCCCACAATCAGTTGTTGTCTTTTCTTATTTAACTGATTTGCCTTTCTATATCTACAAAGTTCAGTTATGTGGTTAAACAGACCACATATTTCACATGCTTTTGCCTTCTCTTTCTTTTTAGATAAGTCAAGAGAGTTGGAAGGCAATTTACTGACAATCTCAGCATTTTGAAATAGGTCATCAGCAGTTTTCAGGGTCTCAACTCCTGATGTAGTTGAAACTACTGATGGCTTATTGTCAGTTGTTTTAACTTCTGCAGTACTTTCCTTTTTGAGAAAGTTCTGATGGTAGGATGTGCATTCCTCCATGTCAGAAGTTTGAATCAATTTCTTCCCATCATTATCAGTTTTGTGGGTGAAATCTATTGCTGATTCAGTGTGGGGTATACCCTATGCCAAACTTAACATTTGCTGCAGTTTGTTTGTTAAGCAGCATTTCGTACCCTTTACAAGACTCAACCCATTTTTCACAATCAACCTTGGTGTCAGCAAGCTCTTGTCAGACATTTCCTAGGTTGTCTATCATTGTTTTAATTTGTGCCTGGGTTTCTATGGATTTATCAGTCAATTTAGAAATTTCTTTATTTTTTAAAGCAATTTTTCTTTCTAAATCACAATTCATTTGGGTGTATTTTCTTTCCATATCATTGGATTTGCCTTGTAAATGCACATTTGTTTCTCTTATTAAAGCAAAAGATTCTTTGCAAGATTTTGAGCAAAGCTTTAATAGAGATTGCTGTGATACCTGAGTGAGTGCAGAATTGGAAGATTATCCTTCAAAAGCCATTAAGGTAAAGTTCTTTCTGCCATTATCAGGTTCTCCCCAGTTGACATCATAGACTTTATTGTCTGCATCCTGACTGCATTCAGATGTGTCATAAGGAAGACTTCTCCAGTCAACATACCCTGATGTAAATAAGCTTTGTTGCTGAGGGGGTTGTTGAGTTTGTGCAGGTTGTTAAGCAGTTGGAAAAGGAGGCATCAGCTGCTGTTGTTGTTGAGAAGGCATCTGGACATATTGTACTTGTGGCACATATTGAACTTGTGGAGCTTGTGCCTGTACAAAATGAGCACTCCCTTGAGTTCCATTATTCCTATTATAAGAGGGGTTAAATTGATTTCCAGACATGGGTTGGTTGTAGCTAGAGCTTCTACACTCTCTAGCAAAGTGTCCCAACTTTTGACACTTATGACATCTCAGTTTTGATTTGTCAAAACCAACTTTTGTTGAATTGTTAAGTCCTGGAACTTTCCTTCCTGACCTTTTGTAAAATTTGTTAGTTTTAATACTTAACAAGGCCAGTTGGTGCAAAATATCCATTTCTTCTAAGTCATCAGTGCTAAAATATTTTAAATCATCCATGATGTAACACATGTTATCAGCAGTTTGAGTTAGGTCTTCATTGTTATAAGCTGGGAAAGATCCATCTGATGAGATCCCAGCAGTTATGTCAATGTGGTCAAAAGATCCAAAATTATTAGAACAGGATGGTGAGTCATGTCCTAATAAGGCTGTGCTACCTGGAGTATAGTCATCAGCAGTTTTACCAGATTCTTGTAACTTTTTCTTTTGATTGATTTCTCTTTCAAAAGTTAGTAATTTTCCATGTAACCTTATTAGGTTCAGGGTGTTAAAATCTGAACTTGTTCTGAGGACTATAGAATAAGTTCCCCACTTTGAAGGTAAAGACCTTTAAAATCTATGTAACATAGATGCATTTGAATAGGTCTGATTGTTTATTTTTAACTCAGAGACGAGAAAAGAAAATCTTTCAAACTGTTGTGTTAAAGTTTCACCATCTATGTGAGCAAAAGTTTCATATTGTTGAGCCAGGATTTCTCTAGTGTTGGCTATCACCTCTTTAGTTCCTGCGAACTGTTCTTTTAGGCAATGCCACAACTCTTTGGCACTTTCACAATGTAAAAGCCCAGCATATATTTCATTTGGGAGAGCCATAGCCAACATAGAGAAAGCTTTTGCATCTAGCGCAAAATTTTGGAAATCTTCTTCAGTGTAGTCTTTTGGGTCTTTTGGTCTCTCAGTTTTTCCCTCTGGATCAGTAACAACTGGTTTGTGAGGTCCAAATACTACAGACCTCCAACAACCAGTGTTGGTCTGAGAAATAGTGTGTGCCAACCTCTTTGACCATATGTTATATTCATTTCTGACTAACATAGGAGGTTTGTTGGCAGATCCGGTATTATATGGGTCCATTTTTAAGAAGTTTGGATTTGTCAATACTTCTTTAAAGTGATGGATGAAAAAGTGAGCCTTTTAATCCTTTATTGGATATCAACAAGAGCCTGTGTCTGATTCTCAATTTGTTAGATTGATATTTGATCAGATTAACCAGTGCTCTGATACCAATTGTTGGATCAGTGGTCTATTTAGTGAACACTTATGTGTTTACAGATTTAGATAAGAGTTATTGAGCAGCGGAATAGTAAGTGTTCAAAGGTTAAAATATCACTTTTAACAGGAGTTATTACTTCCCCTTTACTGAGCAGTTAATGAGAAACAATAAACAGTTCAAGTATAAAGCAGTAAATGCAGTTTATGATTCTCAGATGTGAAATGGATTATAAGTTAAAAAGCCTCGAAGGTTTTCAATTAAATTCAAAGTAAATCACATATCTAAAATAGATGAACAAGCTCATCTATTTATAGACCAACATACAAAACTGTTGTCTGAAGTAATCTAAGATATTATCCTAAGATATTATGCTTAGGATAATGTTTACAACAGGCTGTACATCGAAACTTGAATCAAGACTTTAACAAAACAATATAATACTAAAACTACTGAAGTCTGAGTCGGTTAGAAGCTTCTGATGTCAAAATGCTGATGAGTGACAAACTGTTGATGAGTAGTTTGTCTTCAGTAGTTCTTCAATGTAGTGTCGGGTTAGATTTCAGAACTTCTGATGCTTTAACTCTTCATTACTTTGCTCTTTTCTTCTTCAGCACTTCTGATTTCTTCTTCAGCAGTTTCTTGTATACTTAAGCAGAATATGATTTGGACTAAGGTTATCAAAAGGTGGTTTCTTCAATCCTCTTTGTCCCAACATTATGTAAAAGTCTAATACTTTTTAAGACTATAAGGGGGGCGGGGATATTATTATTATTATTATTAATGTGTGTGTGTGTTTTTTTAGTTAAATCCGTTTTTATTTTCTTTCATTAAAACAAAATACGAAACATCCCCCCACCACACACAACTCTAATGCTATATATCTTGTTTTCAATATACATAAAATAGATAGTTTTATTAACTTTAATCTAAGTATATATTGATATTGTTTTGTATTTTTTTAAAGATGATATGTGATTATGTGTGATTATATAATATGATAGTACATGACTATATAACCGGTTACTTGATTGCACGCAAACATGTAACAACATCTTATGTAATTATATAACCCGTAATTATATACGGATATTTATACCTGTCGCCTAAAATGCATGTGCGGTATTTTAGTGGCTTTCTAAAAGAAGATATATAAAAAATAAATAGTTTTTTTTTTAACGGCCAACCAATTTTATTAAACACCCAGGCTAGCGGGAAACTAGCAAAACTCCCGATATACACACAAGACTAACATCAATGTTCACCAATATATAGATACAAAAACAGACGCTAAACAGAATACTAAACAAACTGTGACAAATTGAACCCCCTCCATTTCTCCCAATCCAAGTCGAACAACTTCGCTCTCACCTTGACCCAAAGAAAACTTAGTGCTTTAATATCTCCGATCACCTTTTGTAATGATGGCTGAACCTGTTTGAAGATTAAATCGTTTCTGCAGCCCCATAGGCACCACGTTTATACAATAATCGCGCTCCACACTCTGAAGTCATGCTTAGCAAATGCTAGGAAAGACAAAAAAGGAGTCAGTATATTCATGGATACAATATGGAGACCAATGAAGTTAAATGCTTTTGGGAAATTCTATAAAAGAGGGTATCGTCGAAATTCTTAATTAATTGTATTATATGTTTGCTTTTCAAAGCTGTAGCAACTAGCAACATCTTTCATACCTTTCCAGAGAGAGAAACCAACATTTCATTTCTCTCTCGACAATGGGGAGGGGAAGAGTTGACAGAGGAAGAGTTCAACAAACACTAAGCTACGAAGAAATTCAAGACCTTAGAAGACTGAATACTGAAGAACAAGGGAAGATTTCCAAGAACTTTTACCGTGATGACCGAAGGTGGCAACCGGTACTTAGCAAAAAAGACAAGAGAAAGGAAAGAGATTTTCAAAAACATGAAGAACGTAGGAGAATGACTACCACTTTCTTTGTTTCCAATCTGCCGGATGGATGTAATGGTGAAAAATTATGGAGGGCATTTGAATATGCCGGTTCACTCGACGATGTGTTTATACCAAGGAATAGAGATGGAGCAGGGAATAAGTTCGGATTTATTAGATTCGTGGGAGTCAACAATGTCTCGGAGTGGTTAAAAAAATTGCAGGGGGTTGCTATTGATGGGGCTATTTTATCGGTGAACATCGCTAAGTTCAACCGTGATGGTAGAAGCTTTGAGAACCAGGGTTCGCAAAATAACGTTTCAGTATTTGATAGATTGAACCCTCCTGATATCAGACAAACAAATATTGGTGCTGAACTACGACCCGAGGATAGCCAACATGGGAATTTTAAAGAAAAGTTAATGGGAGGAAAGGCCATTCCTAGAGGCATGGACATCAGCCGCCAGTTGGCTTTCAGGCAAAAAAGTCATGGGAGTCCCGATCGTTAATTGGAGAAGTTAAAGATTTAGATTTTCTAGACAACCTCATGGGCATCCTATCCATGGTATGGCACTTGGGATTTGACGTGAGGTATGTGGGTGGTATGAAAGTGCTTCTGAAGTTTCATTCTTGTGAAATGGACGAGGATTTTCTTTGTTCCCATACTGAGTTCTGGTTGGAGTATTTTACGTGGTTAAACGAGTGGGATGGGACTATACCTGAGTTCGATAGAATTGCTTGGGTCAAGGTCTCAGGGGTTCCTATTTGTTTATGGGACAGACACATCTTCAACCGGTTAGGAGAAAGATGTGGTGTTCTGATTCGAAAATCAACAGCATCCATAGATGACTTCAATCTTGAATTAAGCAAGATGGCTATTCGGGTGAAATCAGTAGAAAAGGTGGATCGTTTGTTCAAAATGAGCTGGATGGGATCAATGTTTGTTGCTAGAGTTAGTGAATTGGGTGAGGAGTGGCAACCGAAGTTTCTATCGGAGAAGATGCCGGAAACTATCCCTCCGGCAGGACCCAAATTGAAATCAGTTGTTGTTAGACCGATGAGGGAAGATGTATCGTCAACTGAAGATGAACGGTCGAGGGTTTGCATGGAGAAGAACATGTAGGTGATGGTTCCAAAAAAGGGGGCGCATGCAATGGCAATTTCGAGAATATCATGAAGACGTGGGACCCAAAGACAAAAGAATAACTCGGATAGGGCCTACTCCAATGGGTCACACATTGGGCTGTCTATTTCCATTGATAAGCCCAAAGAGATGTCCACGAGAAATATTTCACAAACCTAAAATTCTTTTATTCCTGACTTGAATGAGGATGTAGAGTCTGACCCTTTTCAATTAAATGATCTTATTTGGCAAATGGGTACCAATGCTGATGGAAGATGCTACGGCAATCAGGAGCTTGAGACAGATAAATCGGGTGATATTATTGGAGAAATGAATACCGAGGGGATCACATTGAACGATAATGATGTTGAAGATGATTGCTTAGATCTGGAGGAGGAAGTGAATTCAGAAGATTTCGAGTTGGAGGTGGGTGAGACTATGAATTATGGGGCCGGATTAGTAATTGAGACTGAAGGATTTGACAACCATGTGTGAAACTTAATTCGTGGGGAATCGGAGTCTAACAGGTTCTCATGAATTTTATGTCACTCAACATAAGGGGGATGTCCGGTGTCGACAAGCCGGGTTGGGTTAGAAGGTTGAAAGCGGAGTCCAGGTGTTTGTTTTTCGCCCTTCAAGAAACTCATTTGGTAGGTGCTGAAGACTCGTTTTTAGTAGATTTTGGGGGAGAGATCGCTTCGAAGTTAATACGGTTGATGCGCAAGGCAGATCGGGTGGTTTGGCTTCCATATGGGATCCGGATGTGTTCAAGATGGAGTCTTCGCTTAAAGGTCACAATTTTCTTCTTATCTCGGGTTTTATCACTGGTGTTGAGTAAAGATTAAATATTATGAATTTGTATGCCCCTAATGACCCCTATCGTAGAAATGACTTGTGGGATAGAGTGGTTGAGATTAAATAGCAGTTTCCGGGTGTATGGGTGATCATAGGCGATTTCAATGACGTGAGATGCCCTGAGGAAAGGGTCAATTCTATTTTCGATGCGAGTGCCCCGACCAACTTCAATGATTTTATTAATAGAGCAGGTATGCTTGAATACAGGATGAATGGAGGGAAGTTCACGTATATCTCAGATAACCTTGAGATAAAGCTAAGTAAGCTGGATAGATGTTTTGTTTGTGATTTATTCATGCTAAAATGGCCTTTTGCGATTCTTGCGGTTCTTAAGAAAGGCTTATCGGGCCATTTTCCAATAAGTCTAACTTGTGTCTCAATCGACTTCGGGCCTGCTCCTTTTCGTTTTTACAGTAGTTGGTGTGGATCGGAGGGTCTAAAAAAGATTGTCAAATCCGCTACTGTGGGTCAAATGGGTGGTGTCTATGGTGACACTATTTTGCTAAATCTTTTAAGGGAGATCAAGAAGAAAATTAAGCTATGGAGGAAAACTAAAATGGCGACTGATGATGTAATTTTCAATTCGTTGACTGAAGTGGCAGAAAGATTAGAAAAACAGGCTGAAGTTGGTCCTCTCACCGAAGCGGAAACAGCTTTAAGACGCAACACAAGATTACAACTGAACCATTTGGAGCTCGAAAAAGCCAAAGAAGCGTATCAAAGAGCCCGTATAAAGTGGTTGAAGTTCGGGGATGAAAATTCGCGATTTTTCCATGGGATGGTGAAAGTTAATAAAGCTCGCAACCGTATGAATGGTCTGATGATTAATGGTTAGTGGAGTTTGGAACCGCGCAAGATGAAGGAGGAAATTTTACAATGGTTCAAAAATCAGTTTAGAGAGCCGATGAGAAGAAGACCCATGGTTAACATTGATGGGTTAAGATGTTTATCTTCGGTTCAAGCTTCGAATTTGGTGACCGCGTTTAGTATTGAGGAGGTTTGGAAGGCGATTAAAGATCTCAATGGCGGAAAAGCTCCTGGTCCGGATGGCTATTCGATTAAATTTTTCAAATTCTTCTAGGATGATCTTAAACCGTTTGTTATGAAGGCGCTGGAGGATTTTTATGCCATGGGCAGAATTAATGATATACGTTAATATACACATATAAACGTCCCCGTTTAACTCCCATTTTCAGACGTTTTTGACCTTATACACATGCATTGGTACTTATTTGGGTACCTTTGCGATTTCAGGTCTTAAACGATGTCCCGGAAGCATAACAGACGAAAAACGGAGTTTTCAGCGCGCAAACGGGACCTCAGGCTCTGTGAGCGGCCCGCTCGCTCCTCCAGATATTCCCAGAAACATTCTAGAAGTCCTACGTTAGCTCTGCCCACTTGCCTGTAAAGTGAGCGGCCGCTCACTCCCTCCGAGCGGCCGCTCACGGGCCCTGTTCAGCTTTAAATACACCATTTCAGCCACTGATCGATTATTGGATCTTTGAGGGGCGATTTCTGGCGATTTTCGGGGCTAACGAAGTGCTGTGTAGGCGTGGAACAAGCTCGGGAATCCATCCAATCCATCCTTCATCATCCAATCCATCTCTTTAGCAATCTTATGGTTTGATCCTTTAAGCTTTCTTAGATCCAAATCTGATTTTGTTTGCTATTTTGATGCTATTTTAGTTAATCGTACGCCTACGGGCAAGAACATTAGTATTAGTTAGTAGTTAAAACAATCGTTTGTATGAAATCAAGTTTTGTATGAATTTGGCGTTTTTCATGTTTGAATCTTGATGATCATAGCGCAACCTTGTTTCATTGTTGTAAGATTTGTAGTTGTGTTTGGATGACTTTGATGATTGTCGAATGTGTTAGGCGGATTACTTATTGAAGAAACCGTCCGTTTAATCGTTCGATAGTAGATTAGTTAACTTGTTAATAAAGTTTACACCATGACACTGTAACCGGGTATTGGTTTGGTTAAAGTCACTCGGATAATGATTATAGATGTTTACCGGCACGTAAAAGAGTCTAAAAAGCTTAATGGTGTTGTTACCAATCTTTGACACGGTTAATGATCTTTGTTAGTTATTTTGGTGAAAATGGCGATCTTAGTAGATTTGTGTTCAAAGTTGGTAAAATGGAATAGGTTGTGAAATGCTCTACTTTATGCTAGTTTAGGTGGTCGTATTGTGTATTCGATATTGCTTTCCTTAACTAGTGCGGTTGAGGACTCCCGAAAGGTGAAACTAACCTATCTTTGAAGATTCTCATGAGATCATATTAGCTGCGCGCTAATCAACAACTTGAAGTGGTTAGCGTGTGTATTCGTGTTAGCTTTTTGTATAGTTATCATGTTAGGATGCCTGAGAGGGAAACTAACTGTCGGAAAATGGGAAAGTTGATCACGCCTTTATTTCTTACTATATGTAGATGACATGCTAGGATTGGTGTATATTAGTTTATATAGTTATATTTTGTATTTGGAGTCGTAGTTAAGTTATTTACATATGTTAGAATTAATCTAGTTATAAACAAACTCAACTTATCTTTTCCTACTGGTAAATCGGGGATAGAGTTTTAGTACCATTGCTCCGCGCGCGTCCATGGATCGATATCTGGTTCTTATCTGTACATTACTACATGTATGACAGGGTACACTTGCCCTATTGTGTGTGTTTTAATATTAAGGTCTAAACCATTTTCATAAATATTAAAGCAAAACATGTGTTTATTCATTGCAAAATTATGTGTATATCCGCACACGTCAAGTTTTTGGCGCCGTTGCCGGGGACGCGACGAGCTTTAGAACGAACCGAGTCAACTTTTTACCAGTGTACATGCTTGTGAATACTTGTTTATACTTCTTAGATTTGTTATTTCGTTCATTTATTTGCATATAGGATTGTTTGAATGTTTATTTGATTTATCTGTCTGTTGATATTTTGGATTGATTTTAGATTGGTTTATAGGTTTGCATATAGATTCGTTCATTTATCTGCTTATAGGATTGTTTGATTTGATTATTCGTTCATTAAGATGTTGATAGATTTAATTGATTGATTATTGGATTTGTTGGTTTGTCTATGAATTTGATTTGTTCTTTATTTGATTGATTAGATTTATTTGTTCGTATTTGGACTAATTATTAATTTCATTCTTTGTATAGTTTTAGGCTTAGTCTGTTTATTTCTGTTCATTCTATTGATTCTATTAGTTTTTATTTGATTTTCTCGAGTTTATTGCTTTCCGTTGTTTTCATATGTATTTATGGATTCTATATTTTATTTGTTTATATTTCTGTCTTTTATCGCCTTTTGGGTTTGTCATCTATTCGCCTGCTGCAACTGTATCATTGTTATTTGCAGGTTGATGTCCACAAACCCCGGGCCTTCTGGTGATCTTTCTGACGAGGAGCGAAGGCGTATCTTGAGGAGAAGCGAGAGGATTAGACTTCATAAATTGCGTCTTTTTTCTGATATTCTTATTTCTGCTCCTAGAGTTGAGGGCCCAGTAGATGAGGCAAGGCAAGATCTGGCTGACGACGAGGGGTCGGAAGCCCATAGTGACATTATCATGGCGGACGATGACATCCCACTTAATGATAGTGGTCGTCCAGGAGGTGATGGACTGGCGCCGAGTATTGTCCGTCCGGCTATTTTGGCGGACCTTTTCGAGATCAAATCTAGTATCGTTAATATGATACAGAACTCGGTGCAGTTCGGTGGACTGGCGCACGAGGATCCAGGCCGACATATTGCTGCATTCTTAGAGGTTTTAGCCACCTTTAAGATGACGGGCATCTCCGATGATGCTATCCGACTGAGACTCTTCCCATTCTCACTGCGGGACAAAGCCCGGACTTGGCTTCTGTCACAACCTTCAGGATCGATCACGACTTGCGAAGAGTTATCACAACAGTTCATGCAGCTGTATTTCCCTCCTGAAAAGACTCAAAAGTTGAGGAACCGCATCATGACATTTCGTCAAGATGACGGGTAATCACTTTACACGGCTTGGGAGAGATTCAAAGACCTACTCTTGAGTTGCCCGCACCATGAGCTTTCGAAAAGACATCTGGTGCAAACGTTTTATCAGGGGCTCGGGTATGAATCTCAGGAACGCCTTGATGTATACGCTGGAGGAGACATCGGAACAAAGTCTCCTAGGGAAGCGTGGAGCATTATTGAGAAGGCGTCCCTGAAATCTAAATTCCGACAGAGTGATAGATCTAGGTCTTCATCTGCCAGGTCTGGTGTGCACGCCGTAGATAACTACACGGCGCTTTCTGCACAGATTGAGGCGCTGTCTACGAGGTTTGATAAATCTCAGCAGCATGTAGCGCAGGCCCAGAGTCTGTGTGAGCAGTGCGGGGTTTCTCACGAGCCTGGCTCGTGTGCTCAGGGGGTGATGTATACAGGACACGAAGAAGTGGACTACATGGGTAATCAGACGAGACCCCAGAATAACCCCTACAGTAACACTTATAATCCGGGTTGGAGAAATCACCCGAACTTCGGGTGGAAATCTGGTTCCTCTAACCAGAACCCGCTCGGATATCAGCAGAGGGCCCCCGCACCACAACAGTCCCACCAACAGCCTTACTAGTCCAATCAACAGCCTTACCAGTCTCATGGTCAATCTTATCTGCAGAGACCGAACCACTACCAGAGCCAGGGCGCCGGGAGCAGCTCCCAGCAGCACGCCCCTCAAGGTATGTCTAAGCTGGAGGAGATGATGTCTCAGCTCTTTACCAACACCTCTAATACCAATCAGATTGCTGAACAGCGCTACCAACAGCATGAGGAGCGCTTTACAAATTATGAGGGTGAGATGAGAAGCAAAAAGGCATCGATGCAGGCCATAGAGAATCAGGTAGTGTAGATGCACGTGTTGCGACTAGTGATTGGATTAGGTTGGTTAACATATGTTAGTTTGTATTCTGAAGTGGGCGAATGAAGGTTTACGTGGGCGAAGGTGGTTATGACTGGGCGAAGGTAGATTGATTGTGGGCGAAGGTGAATGCTGAAGAACAGGAAGCTACGTTCGTACTGTTACAGTGGGCGAATGTGGACTTAGTCCACATTCGCACCATCATTCTGGGCGAACCTGCAGTTAGTATAAATATGTTTTGGTCATTTTTATGTTTAGAATAGTTTTGAAAAGTGTGTGTGTCAAGGTCAGGAACCTCTCTAGTTTGTGAATGTTTATGTGAGGGTTAGATTAACTTGTGTATTGATTGTAAACGAGTTTTGATAAAGTTAATCTATAAAATGGAGATTGAAAAGGTGTCTTACGTGTTTTGATTTGCGTATTATCATTTTGTTCAGTTCTAGGGTTTCCGCACCTGGAATTGTGACTTGTATGATCATTACATCCTGTTTTAGCTAAAATTCTTCATCTACAAAGTGGTATCAGAGCACTTACGGATCATACAACAACAAAATTGATAATATCATAGCTGATTTGGACTTAATTTTGATCAATATTCATCTGTTTTTTGATTGAAAATGGGTTTTGAGTGATTTTGAGGATTTTCGAATTGAATTTGTGGTTAAAATCAAGTTTTCCAAGAATTAAAGTTGTTCCAAATCAATTCCGAATCATAACCTGATTAAGATCATCAAAATCTATAAACTTTTGAAAATCTCATATCAAAATAACCGTTTTTCAAAGTGTAACCGTTTTTCAAACAAGAAATGGGCGAATCTAGAGAGATATGGGTGAACCTGACCTTGCTAGGTCGAACCTGAGGGAGTTTTGGACGAAAGTATATTCATTCAGGTCGAACCTAGAGTGTTGTGTTTGAAGTTTTCACATTCGGATGATATTTTTCACTTTCGGTTGATCGGGCGGGCGAAAGTGGATTTGGAGTGGACGAACGTGACTTAGTTTGGACGAACGTGGAAAAGATTTGCTGGTATTCTACAGTTTGGTTACTATTCTACTTTCGGGTGACACTGTTTGGACGAAAGTGAAACTTTTGGACGAACGTAGAAGGTTTTAGGGCGAAAGTAGAACTGTGTTTGGAAAATTTTCTAAGTTTAGTGTTTTTCGAAATTCGTGAACATCATGTGGAATTTTCCGACTACACCGAGACCAGCAACGACACAACAACAACAGCAAGTGACGATGGACCCATGGACAGTGGCAGCCCAGAAAACGAGCACTCAGTCTTCGCAACCGATCAATTACATAGCGATGACTAGCTCGATGCCTCAGAGTGTTGCACCTCCACCACCACAACCTGTGACAGACTATTGGGGAGTAGCAGCCACGGTGGTAAATACTCAAACTACCAATGCTATTTCTACACTAATAAATGACTTATCTTCAGGTAGCGGGAATCGTCCACCCAAGCTAATGGAGATGCAGGAGTATAACCAGTGGCAGAAGAAATTCAAGATCCATCTGGAAGGCATGGGGTTGGAGGGCACAGAGGCGTGGCGGATGATAGCTAAATGTTATGTTGCACCGGTTCTGGAGAACACCGGTGAACCTATTCCTTTGGAGAGTATGTCAGATGAGGAGAAAAAGAAATTTGCTGTGGAGAAGAAAGCATACTCCCAGTTGACTCAGGAGATCACAAACGATTTACTACATCAGTTTGGAACGTGCACTACGTCGAAGCAGTTATGGGATGTGCTAAAGAATCGTCATGATGGGAATGAAAAGACGAGAAGGTTGAGGATGGAGGAGTTGAGAAAAGAATTTGAAAATTTTACTTATGTTGGAAATGAGACATTAAAAGAGTTGACTCCTAGATATTGTCATTTACTAACTGAATTGTCTAGTTATGGTATACAGATTCCTATGACAGATCTGGTGGACAAGTTTGCAGATGCTTTACCACCGTACTGGGATCAACATGTCGAGGTTCTCAAAGAGAAGGATGCTTACAGATATTGGACTATCAACGAGTTTGTACAGAAGCTGGAGAATAAAGAGCTCGAGGAGAAGAGGAAAGCCAAAAGATCTCAGATTCCTCAGAATCCAGAGTTATATTATGGTGGTACTTCAGCAACAATTGGAAACTCGAGTGCAGGTGGAACAGTGGCACCTCACATTGCTTGCATTTCTAGTGTCATGGAACCACCTAAACAAACCATCAACTAGCTAGCACAAACCTCATTCTATTCACAACCATCATACACACCACCACCACAACAATACACTAATTCCTACATTTCACCGTTCTCTCCAATGCAGCAAGCAGCATTCTACACTGCTAGCCAATCACAACAACCACCTCACCAACCACAATACATGACTCAAGTGAATCAACCCAATCAGCAACCTCTGGTATTGGAGACATCCAATTTGGGTAATGTGACAGTGGAAGTTGCTCAGCAACATATTGCATTAGTCTCTGCAATGGTTTCATCATATAACGGTTTGGTTGCAAGTCAAATTGGGAACAATAACTTGACAAATGAAGATTATGCACAGATCTACAAAGAGGAGATGGAACTGATTGACATTCAGTGGGCTTTTGCTAGTATAATGAGAAGGGCAACTGAGTTTATTGAAAAGACTGGTAGGACTGATTTGGGAACTTCTCCAAATACAACCTACGGGTTTAACAAGGAGAAAGTGACATGTTTTAACTGTGGAGGTAAGGGTCACTTCAAACGAGAATGCACTCAGCCACCTTAGCAAGGTAACAGAAACCCTTTCAACTCAAACTACCAGAACCGTTAACAACAAAACCAAAACCAAGTTTCTTTCCAAGGTAATAACAATTATCAAAACCAAACCAATTACCAAAACCGACAAAACACCTCAAACAACAACCAAAACAGCCAACCAAACACAGCCAACCAGAATCAAAACCAATCACCAAATAACACTAACAGAACAGTTATACCGATCACTACACCAAATGAGCAGCCACAGAATACGAATCAGAATCAAGCTCTGGTGATCCAGCAGGATGAAAGGTTTGACTGGTCTGGGATGCAAATTGGTGTTGAGGAGATCACTACTGGTGGGAATGTGGCTTGTGTTGCCCGACAGGTTGAAACTGAGGAGTCGGTGATAGTTGATCAAGATAAAGAAACTGAGAGTGAAGTTGATGAATCTGTGGAAGAGGTGAAAGTGGAGACTGAGCCTGTTGAGATTCAAGCTGAGGAAGCAAGTTCTGGAGTGGTGATTGACACAGTTTCTGATGTTCCTGAGGATTGTGAATCAGTTTACTCAGATTCAGACAGTGAATCAGATGCAGAGGCGAGTGTTACATCTTTGGATGACGAGATTGATCAGTTGCTGGCAGAAGCAGATTTTCTGAGGACGAGGAAGTCGTGCATTGTAGATGACGCTTTCACCAGAATCGATTATTCAAAGTTTTTCGCTGGGAAGGAAGCTCATTTTGCTTTGATGGCCATGACAGATCCTCCTAAACAGGTAAGTTCTGAATCTAGCACTGATGTTACTAGTGACAAATACTGTGGAACTTGTGATAGATTGACTGATGAAAACAAAGAACTTCGCGTTCAACGTGATAGTGCTATAATCAACTGTCAATCTACTCGCAAAGAATTGATTGCTTTCAACAAAGTACTTGATGGATATAAAAAGGACATTTCCGACCTTAAGAACACTCTTTCATTAAAACAATTAGCAATTAACAACTATATTAATGAAATTGAGAACACTAAGTTGGAAATGGCCACCATTAAGTGTTTTGCTGAAAAAGTCAATAAGAAATTGGAGAGTTATAAGCACATTGCTTATGTTGTAGACCATATCATTGTTGATCAAACCACTAACTATAAGTCTGTGCCATCTCCAGTGCTTTTTGAAAATCATAATTGTCATCAAGTGACACCGGAGAGCTCGGTAAAATCAGACTCATCATCGGAAAATGAATCCAATACCTCAAGTGTTGGTGATCCACATTCCGATGTGAGGCCGATTTTAGGTTTGAACAATGAAGGGGTAACTGTTGAAAATGTTGATTCAGATTCTGATAGTGATGACTCTGGAAGTTACCAAAGTGCTAATGCATGTGAAATTCCAAAAGAAAATCACATCATTACTACTGAACCAGTGTCATCGTCTCAGCATGTGCATCCGATGGCTAACGCACATCGTGAGAAAAAGTCTGAAAAGAATGAGATTAAGAAAGAAGTTAAGAATGAACCGAGTGACAAACCAGTCAAGGTGTTTTATCGGATGGAAGGATCCGATAAGATCATCTCTGATGAGGAATATCCAATTAAGTTTGCCAACTACTCTAAAATTGATAAAATTTGGCAAGAAAGCACTATTTGGTTTCCAAAACATGAAAGAACAAATGAGATTCCACCGGAAATCTTAAAGAAATTGTTTTTGGATGTTCCTAAAGAACCAAAGGTTCATGTCACAGAGTTTATTAAACCCAAAAACAAAGCAAACGGTTTTCATGAGCCTGCTTACTCAAAGGGTCCACTCCCTAAGAGTTTGAGGAATAGACAGTATAATGATCAATATCTTGTCCGATCATTTGCTCAACCGAATGCTCCAAATGTTTTTGAGGAATACCGTGCATGTTTTAAGTGTGGGGAGAGAGGGCATTTACTTGCTCACTGCCCGTACGTAAGGCATAAGAGGCACGAAGTTGAAGTTAGGCAATCTATTAGGAAACCGGTCGATAATCACTACTATCCACAACAAAGGCGTTTTGTTCCTCAACAACAACAATTTTATAATCAAAACAATTTTTATCAAAAGAGGAATAATCGTCCATTTCAGTATGATTGTCGTAACCGGATTGCTATGGAAAATTCATGGAGAAAACCAGTGGTGAACACAACTAATGATTGGCAAAGGGTTCCACAAAAACCTATTGTCAAGTCAAATGTTGGACCTAAATCTGTTAAATCAGAGAAGGTAACCAAGAAGGTTTCTTTTGCAAACAATGTTCAGAAAACGACTGAGACTCCAAAATCTCATATTCGTATCTTGAAACGTTCTGAACAATCTTGGACACCAAATGGTTCTCCAAGTGCCTCAACTTCAAAGTCAAATGAGAAAATGGAAAATGTTTTGAATGATCTCAAAAAGATCGATCCAAAACAAAATGCTGAAGTGAATGTTTCTTTGAACGATGATATTCAAAGACCCAAGACCACTCAGGCTTGGGTCCCCTGAAAGAACTAAATGTTTTACTTGCTATGTGTAGGGAGCTTCAGCTGGCCCTATTAGCAGTCTTTGGATTGTTGATAGTGGAGCTTCAGGCCACATGACCGGGGATCTTGCTTTACTGTTTGATGTGAAGAACATTAATGGTGGATATGTTGCATTTGCCGGGAACAAAGGCGGATATATCACTATGGAAGGAAGTGTGAGCAATGGGATTGTGAGCTTTGAGAGAATTTCATATGTGAAGCAGATAGATTATAATCTGTTGAGCGTCAGTCAAATCTGTGACAAACAATTCACTGTTTATTTTGATGACAAATCCTGCTACATTCTCAAACCGGGCTTCAATATTCCAAAAGAATGGGTAATGTTGAAGGCACCTCGCGTCAACAACCTTTTTATTCTTGATATGTCCAAGGCAATGACAACCTAGGGGCAAGTAACATGTTTTCTAATCAAAGGCGACCGAGAAGGAATCAATAATGTGGCACCGAAGAATGGGGCACATTCATTTGAGGAAAATGAATCATTTAGTGAAGAATGGACTTGTCGATGGTGTGAACGTAAAGCATTTTCATTTGAATGACAAGTGCGTGAGCTGTAAGAAGGGGAAGCAACACAGATAGTCCCACAAAGTGAAGAAAGTTAACTCTGTTGAGATGCCACTTGAGCGATTGCTCATGGACCTATTCGGACCTGTCAAACGCAAGAGTCATCTTGGGGAGCTTTACTGTTTAGTTGTCACTGACGACTACTCAAGATTTTCATGGGTGATGTGTTTGCAGCATAAAAGTGACACCTTTAACAACTTGAAAGTTCTGTTTACTCGATTGGAAAATCTCTACAATCTCAAGATCAAGAGAATTTGGAGTGATAATGGGACAGAGTTCAAAAATGCAAAGATGGATGAACTTTGTGAAAACAAAGGAATTCATCATGAATATTCGGCCCCGTACACCCCACAACAGAACGGTGTTGCTGAACGCAAAAACAGGACTCTAATTGAAGCGGCTAGAACAATGATTGCAGACTCGAATCTTCCAGTAATGTTCTGGAACGAGGCGATATATGCAGCAAATTATACACTCAATCGGATTTTAACGGTGAAGAAGTTTGGTAAAACTTCTTATGAACTGTTACACCGACGAAAGCCGAACTTAGAGTATCTAGAACCTTTTGGGGCACCATGCACAATGTTGAATCCAAGCGAGAAGTTTAGTCCGAAAGCTGAAGAGGGATACTTCGTTGGATATGCAACCCCGCTCAAACGGGTATACAATAAGCAAACTCGTCAGGTGGAGGATTGGGCTAACGTAGAAGTTCAACGGTATACTCAGAATGTGCAAGGGATTGGTCCTGATTGGATGTTTGATTACAAAGACTTCTTTGAATCATTCAATCTAGATAGCTTGGTTGAAGAAGCTATTATTAGACTACTTTACGAGTGTGAAAACGCGGCGACTTCACCGTTGGTGCGTCCGATCACCGTAACTCCTCCAACAGCTTCTAATGATACCAATGTTTCTGTACCAGAGGAAGAAGTGTTTCAAGAGGCTTCTACAACTTTAGATACTTCAGAATCGGAAGATGATGGAGAATTTGAAGAAGTTATTCTTGAAAACGCAACAGAACCAGAGGCACCTCCAGTGAACCCAACTCCAGATGTTGCTTCATCGTCTAACACGGGTCATGATCTGGACGCTGTACAGAACTTGACTATTCAGACGGGAGTTACTGTACCTGAGCATCCGGAATCTCGGATTCATCGTATTCACCCGCTGGAGCAAGTTATCGGTGACCCTGGAAGCAGTGTGATGACGAGAGGACAGCTGAGAAGTGTTAATTCACCAGAGAGTTTTGGTGCTTTAGCTTTATATGCCAAAATACAAAAATCTGGTAGTCAAAATGACTGGTCGTTTGCATGTTATGTGTCTCAGGTCGAGCCAAGGAAATACAAGGACGCTTTGCTGGAAGACGCCTGGGTTGAAGCAATGCAGGAGGAGTTATTACAATTTAAGAAGTTGGGGGTTTGGACGCTCACAGATTTACCTCCTGGTAGAAAGAAGATCGGCACCAAATGGGTGTCTAAGTGTAAGAAGGATGATCATAGTGTCATAGTTCGAAACAATGCCAGACTGGTCGTGCAAGGTTTCCATCAAATCGAAGGGATTGATTACAATGAAATCTATGCGCCTGTAGCACGCATTGAAGCAATTCGAATGTTTCTTGCGTTTGCTTCCTATAAGAAGTTCAAGGTATATCAAATGGACGTCAAGAGCGCATTTTCGTACGGGGAAGTCAAAGAAGAGGTTTATGTCGGGCAACCACCAGGCTTTGAGGACCCTATTCACCGGCATAAGGTTTATGTGCTGAACAAAGCTCTGTATGGTCTGCACCAGGCTCCACGACAGTGGTACGAGGAGCTGAGTACATACCTCATGGCAAAGGGATTTAAGCGCGGACTCGTCGACTGCACCCTGTTCACGAAGAAATCAGGGGATGATTTGCTTCTAGTGCAGATATATGTTGATGATATAATATTTGGCTCAACTAACGAACTTTTATGCAGGGAGTTTGAAACTGTCATGCAGGAAAAGTTCGAGATGAGTGCGATGGGGGAGATGCAGTTTTGCCTAGGCTTGCAGGTGGACCAAAGACCCACGGGGATCTTCATTCACCAGACAAAATACGTATCCGAAGTCTTGAGCCGGTTCCAGATGGAGGATTCCAAGCCGATGGATACTCCGATTCAACCCAATCACGGGATTGGAGTGGACGCTAAGGGGGAGCTGACTGACCCGTTTACATACAGAGCAATCATCGGATCTCTGATGTATCTTACCGCATCTCGGCCAGATATTATGTTCGCAACGTGTCTCTGTGCTCACTATCAATCAAAGCCGAAACAAAGTCATCTGACGGCGGTCAAGCGTATCCTTAGATATCTGAAGGGTTGTCCCTTGAGAGGACTTTGGTACCCTAATGATGATGATTTGGATTTTATCGCTTTTAGTGATGCAGATTGGGGCGGCTGTGAGAAGGATAGCAAATCTACTACAGCTGGATGCCAGTTTTTAGGGAGCAGGTTAGTCACCTGGCAATGTAAGAAGCAGACTTCAGTCGCGCCGTCTACCTGTGAAGCCGAGTACATTGCAGCCTCGAGTTGCTGTTCGCAAGTGCTCTGGATCCAACAGCAGATGGTGGATTACGGTTTGCAGTTTCTTAAAACCCCTATACACTGTGATAATGAAGCTGCGATCGCATTAACTAAAGATACGGGCAATCATTCTAAAGCGAAACATATCCGGATCAAATACCATTTTATCCGTGATTGTTACGCTAAAGAATTGATAGATATGGTCAAAATCCATACTGACTATCAACGTGCAGATTTGTTCACTAAAGCTTTTGACAGATCCCGATTTGAGTATCTTTTAAAAGTTAACAACATAAAAGAAAAACAGGACTAATCAGCACCTCGGTTTATCGCTTTTTAGTTTTAAAATTTTCTTTCAAGTTTTTATTGTTTTTCAGAAATATTCAAAACCCAAAAATATGTTTTATATTTTAGGGGGAGTCATTTTATCAGAAAATCCAAAAACATTGAAAAATCAAAAAGTCATAAAAATTAGAAAAACCAAAAATGATTTACAGGATAAAAAGAGGAAATGATAGTACATCAATGGGGATCTGACACAGGCTAAAGATATGTATAGTAATATGAGGCGTGTGTTGATTACGTGTGATGTGCTGATAGGCTTCGTAGACTAGAAATTGCGTGCATTAGTGATACAAACATAACGAACTACGCGTTCGTGGCTGAACACCTCATGGGCATATGGTCTTAGTACCGTAATTTCGTTTGATAGGATTGCCAAAATCTGAGGTTTCGGGTCGTTATGTTATTGTTATCCGGAATATTCTGATTAAACTTTTGTCGTATTGATTTACGGACCTAGTTTCATCAGAATATTTGCTAAAAGAGCTTTAATGCCAAAACCGAAAGTTACTGAATTGAGGAACTTCATGTTTTTACTGATCAAAGATCATAATTACATCGTATCGATTTACTGATGCAAATTAGTAGTTGATATAAGCCTCAACCTAGTATATATGCACATGTTACTCTGCTGCATTCGTTTGCTGACTTGTACACCTCTACGCTATATACTTTGTAATTTTAACGGATAACTCTGGCATAATCACGCGTTACGAGGAAGCTTTGTGCAATTACTTGATACAGGAGTATGTTGTGTGTGTGGGAACCACAACGTGTTAGTCTAATACACCTAACTCGTATCATTTTAAAGCATTGCGTAATAGCCTGCATGTGAGCTTATGTGGACCACAATATCAGTAATTGCCGTGTCACATACTGTTTCTAATGATAATATTAAACAACAAGATCAACGCTGTGATCAGATTTCTCAAATAACTGATATGATCCTCTTATCGGACATCACAAAATGTTTATTGTTTTGTTTACATTGATGCATTTTACTTTTATTGTCAAAAAGATACAAAACCCAAAAAGCTTTTAGGTGTGTTTTGATATAAATATCAGAAAAACCAATAAGTTTTGCATTTCTACTTTATTTTTAGATAACCGACGGTGTTTGATGGTCAATTTCTGAGATTTGATGAAACCATCTAGGCTTTGTATCATTCTAAAGTGAAATAATGAGTGTTTGAGACTTAACGGGTTGAAAAATGTTGAACGGGATTCGATTTCGTGATTTGGCAAAATTTTCAGATTTTTCCATTTCACATTCGCCCCTTAAATGGGTCAAATGTGGAAAAATCTTCACCTTTGTACGTTCTGTTTTGGGCGAAAGTGGTTTTACATAACAATTTTCACTTTCGGGTACTACTTTTTCACCTTCGGGCCATTCATTTGGTCGAATGTGGAAAATACCTACATTCGTCCATCCTTAACGGGCGAAGGTACATGCTTATATAAAGCCAGATCCAGATTCCACCATTCATTCTGCAATTTTTCAAAATTTTTCAAGCTGACGAGACCTTGTTGCCCTGATTTCGTTTGCCTTAGAATCTTATTCCCTGTTGATTCCTGATCATTTTAACCTATTTTTCACAGGTAATGGATGTGTAATCAGATCAGAATTGGGTTTATTTGTTACGAACCCTAGGTTTATCAGAATGGGATTCTCTGGACTGTTTTAATGTGTGTTTTTGTTAGGGATTCAATCATTATCAGTTTTAGGGGGAGAAGTTACAAGGAATTAGATGAATAACATGTTTAAGTTGGTTAATCGATTGTTTGAATGTTCTAAACCCTGATTCCTTTTTAAAACAGATAATAATTGAATGTTAATAACAATTGATGATGAACGAATGTTAGTCGGTCATATTAGGCTAGGTTTCAATCAAAATCAGAAGTTAAAAACAAGATTGGCAAATTTTCAAATTTTGGGATACAACAGTTTTACATTCGTCCCAAATAAAACGGGCGAATGTAGAAAATTAGGACGAAGGTGATATCATCTGGGTGAATGTGATTTTTAATCTGATCTTTTCCACATTCGATCCAAATTTTCTACTTTCGAACCTTAAATTCCACATTCGGCCAAACAAAAATGGGCGAATGTGGAAACTGTGAAAAACCTAAAATTGTTAATTTTTTTGTCGTTTTTGTGTTTTGACGTATTTTCTGATTTTTGACGTGCAGATGGCTGAACAACCAGAGAATATAGAGTTACCAGTGGAGAATGTTGTTCCAGATCCAATTCCAGAGGCAGAAAATATTCCACAAGCATGGCCGTTCGAACCGTCGCATAACTGTTGTGCATACGTTGGCGATGTGGTGAAGAACACAGAGTTTACTGGAATTGTAGAGTTCTTAAGGCGAAGCCGAATTATTCATGCCTTAGCCACACCAGCTATTATCTACAAAGATATCGTGGAGGACTTTTACAAGAACGCAAGATACGATTTCTGGGAAGATCAAACCATTATCAGAAGCAAAATTCAAGGGATGGAGATGTTCTTAACTGAAGAAGACATCAGAGAGGCTTTAAAGATCAAGTTTGAGACTAGTACTTATCCCAGAGAGCTTTCATGGACCGAGCAGAAAGCTTGTTTTCTTAGAATGAAGTATAAAGGTCCTATCACCGATGGTGCAATGCACAAGGGAAAGCTAATTGTGCAATTCAAGTATTTCGCACACGTGATTATACATGTGTTTGGGTGTGTAAGCGGTGGATATGATGTAATGAGGAAGAGCCTAAGTTCATTAATGGTTGCGTTAACTCTTAACAAACCATTCAATGTTTCTGGTATGATTTTGGATCACATGATTTTGAAAAAGAAGCAGTTCATGTTATATCTGAGGTTTCCAATGATGATCTTCGACCACAAGTATCCTGATTTGAGAAACGATTCGACGATGATTTTAGGTCAAGATCACATGAACATTAGAACGCTTGTTAGGATGAAGGGTTATAAAGGTGTGCCAGACAACGAGAAGCCACCTCATAGGAGATTGTTTGGAGCTTTGGTTAATCTGGGTTACACTGACCCTGGATTGAACAAAGCTAGGCATGATAATAGTGATTCAGATAATGATGATCCCTTAGTTTATGCTAATGCAAACACTAAGAGGAAGAGACAAGTGGTTAATGCTGGAGCCAAAGGGAAGGGTAAAGCAAAGGTGGATCATGGTAGTTCAAAGCAACAAGTTACTCGAAAGAAGACGACTGCAAAGAAAGGCACAAGTCTAGTTGATGAAGATTCTGTAGACTCAGAGGAGACAGAAGTTGATGAACAATGGGATTCAGAGGAAGAAAGAGTAAAGACCACCAAGCTTAAGGCCACTATGGTTGGTGAGTCTGAATCATTGAACAAGACTGTTGAGGAAGTTTTACAAAAGAAAACTGTTGATGTTGATGAAGGTTTGAGTGTCAACGTTGATGATCTTGAAGTAGGTTCGACTGTGGTTGTGAATTTGAAGAAACCAAAACACAAGTCGATGGCCAAGAAGTCAAGTACTAAAAAGTTGAGAGACAAGGAAATTGAACAGTTGCTTAAGGGCAAAAAGATACCTGAAGCAGGTACGTCATCAAAGTTATCTTCACCAGCTGCAAAGAAGCAGAAGAAAAGCAAAGAAGCTGAAGGAGTACCAGTTGCTGATTTTGAAACTGCTTTGGAGAATGTGCTTGATATGTTTAAGAATCCTTAGAAGGAGAAGGCTAAAGAAGTTGAAACATCCAAGTCTTCCAAAGTTACTGTTTCGGATGATGTTATGAAACAGGTTAACAAGAAGATGGATGAAATGATGAAGATGATTGTTGCACAACAAGCTGAGATAAGTAAGTTCAAAAAGAATGAGGAAAAGATGCTACAGATTGTTGTTGCATCCAAAACTAACCAAGATGAGATCAAAAAGAAAGTTAAGCAACTTGAAGAAGAAAATAAGGATCTTGAGGTTAAGTGCAACAGAAATAGGAGAATGATTAAGATTGTGAAGGCTGACAACAAAGAGCTTAAGACAGAAAACAAGCGTCTGAGTGATTTTTTGGACAAGCTATATGGTGAAGCTCCTAAGTTGAAGGAAGGTGGGGAGGATAAAGAAAGAGAAGAAGAGCAAGTTGATTTCGAGCCTTCTGATGAAGAGAAAGAGGATGATGAGGAGGAGGATGAATCAGAGGAGAGTTTTGATGAGGAAGGTGATAAGAAAGATGATAAAGATGATGATGATGCGGAGGGATCAGGTAGTAAAGATGATGTTAATAGTGATGAGAGTGATGATGATGATGGAGGAGATGATACGAGCAAGTTTTCATTTGAAAAGAGGAAGTCAAAGAAAGATGCTGGAGAGTCTAGTTCCAAGAAAAAGAAAGGAAGTGAGAATGTAGACTCAGATGAAAGTATCTTCTGGAATGAGAAAGTTAGATCTTTGACTGATGATGCGAAGAAAGTGTATAGAGATATGCTTAAGAGAAGGGAATGGACCATTGAGTTCACATGAAAGTTTGCCGAAATCTTCCAAACGGAAGACATGAGGTATGAACTTGAATATAATGATCCAGACTTAGAAGAAGGTGAAGTACCTGCTGCTGTTGCCAAAGAGATCTTGGAGGGTATAGCATAGCGGGTAGGGAAATCATTAGAGGAGATTATGATGGATCAGATGATTCTAGATCTTCCTGAAAAGGAGATTGGAAATCATTCTGATGATGAACATACACCTGAGATGGAAGAGATAGAAATTGAGGATATTACTCATGAGGAATATCCACAATATTTCAGGGAGAATGATGAGAATGAGGTATTCCCAAACTTTACTGAGATACCAAACAGACTGGCTAGAAAAAAAGCAGAGAAGAGAAGTGAAGAGTTTGTAAAGAAAGTGTTTGGTGATGATCAGCAGAATCCTTCAAATCAGAATGATGATTTGAAGACATTATTACAGAAGTTGAAAGAAGATGATGATAAACGACCAAAGCCGGAAGCTCAAGGTGGATTTTACAGATATCACAATCAGAAGTTCAAAGGCAGAGCTCTTGGTTGGAAGTATTTGGGAAGATTGAAATGTTTGGCAGTCAAATTGGAATCAGAAATCTTGTACTTCTACAGGATTTCATGATCTTTTAACTCTACCGTACTGGGCGGTTGGAGACATTTGTCGATCTCCTATGACTGGAGCTTCTGTGAACAATACGGCTATTGGTTGGTTTGCTGATCGGTTAGTTTGGGAAAGCAGAACCAAATGGAACATGTTTAAACCTCAGTACCCTAGGAGGAAGGTTCATCGGGATGTTGATCCGAGAACAGGAAAGAAGAGGGTTACTTTGATTTATAAAGCGCCTGAAGTGATGAAGAAAATTCCATTGATGCCTTTACCACAACATTTCAGTGCAGACTTCATCTTTTGGTATTACGATTGGAGGAAGGCAGAGGCTGTGATCGTGTTAAGAGACGGAAAGGATAAGTACAAGCATGTACACGTGTTTGATCCTATGTGGCTTATCAATTGCACGTTTGAAGATATCATCATGCTTTTCTATAATTCGATACATTGTGATCCCAGTCATGCAGAACAGGCGAAGAAGTATCAGCAAGTTGTTGGAGTTTGCTTTGCATATGATATAAACTCTGGAAGCAACTTGGATACTAAGTTGGGTAAGATGGTGAAGATGGCTGATGTGCCTAAGCCGGTGAAACGCAAGCTTGAGCCTGAGATGACGAAAGACCAGGAAAAGCAACTAAGAATCAAGATACTGAACAAGATCATGGATGAAGAACGAAGACAATCCAATCAATAGTCAAGGGGGAGTTTGTAGATGCACGTGTTGCGACTAGTGATTGGATTAGGTTGGTTAGCGTATGTTAGTTTGTATTCTGAAGTGGGCGAATGAAGGTTTATGTGGGCGAAGGTGGTTATGACTGGGCGAAGGTAGATTGATTGTGGGTGAAGGTGAATGCTGAAGAACAGGATGCTACGTTCGTAATGTTACAGTGGGCGAATGTGGACTTAGTCCACATTCGCACCATCATTCTGGGCGAACCTGCAGTTAGTATAAATATGTTTTGGTCATTTTTATGTTTAGAATAGTTTCGAAAAGTGTGTGTGTCAAGGTCAGGAACCTCTCTAGTTTGTGAATGTTTATGTGAGGGTTAGATTAACTTGTGTATTGATTGTAAACGAGTTTTGATAAAGTTAATCTATAAAATGGAGATTGAAAAGGTGTCTTACGTGTTTTGATTTGCGTATTATCATTTTGTTCAGTTCTAGGGTTTCCGCACCTGGAATTGTGACTTGTATGATCATTACATCCTGTTTTAGCTAAAATTCTTCATCTACAGGTAGGCCAGATGGCAAAGATGATGTCTGAGAGATGGCAGGGTAATCTCCCGGGAAACACTGAGCCGAATCCGAGGGGGCATGTGAATGCCATTATGACGAGGAGTGGAAAAACCACGGGACCTGACACATCGGCATCACCACCCATCACTGAGATGGTCCAGACTGAGTCTTCGGACGAGGTGCACGCTAGGCGAGTCCCAGCAAGTACAGCACAGATACCGAAGCTAGTCATAGATTACACTCCTCCTGTTCCATACCCAGGCAGACTTAAGAAACAGAAGGACGAGGCCTAATACAGGAAATTCCTTGAGCTGTTCAAACAGCTACACATAAACATCCCGTTTGTGGAAGTCTTGGACCAGATACCTAAGTATGCGAAATTTCTGAATGACATCCTCACAAAAAAGCAAAAACTTGAGGACCTGTCCTGTGTTCTGTTGAACGAGAACTGTTCTGCAATTCTGCAGAATAGACTGCCCATGAAGATGGGAGATCCTGGTAGCTTTACCATCCCTTGTCTGATAGGAAATATGACTGTCAGTAATGCACTTGCAGACTTGGGGGCCAGCATAAACCTTATGCCCTATAAGGTTTTTGAGAAGTTGGATCTGGGTGAACCTTCACCCACCAGGATGAGTATTCGCCTTGCTGATCGCTCGATCAAGTATCCGCGGGGATTTGTAGAAAATATGCTTGTCAAAATTGACAAATTTGTTTTCCCTGTGGACTTTGTTATCCTTGATATGGATGAGGACTCTAGAGTTCCTCTGATTCTCGGACGTCCTTTCCTTAACACGGCAAGGACGATTGTTGACGTGGCTGCGGGTCAGATCACACTCCAAGTCAATGATGAGCACGTGACTTTTGACATTCAGAGGTCAATGCGCCATCCTGAGAGCCAGGATGATACACTATACTATCTTGATATAGTAGACCAGTGTGTCAGCTCTCATGTCAGAGGTGCTTGGGAGATGGATGTTTCGGACACACTTCTGTTGTGTGGGAGCCTAGATGGCATTATGCAGGAGGGCCATAGAGATGAGCAGCCGGTCTATCAGATCAGTGATGATGGTTCCCAAAGTCCGGAGCGTTTTGTGGAAATTGAGCGAGAGGAAGAGGAGAAGGCGAAGCCGTCTGTTGAGGACCCACCGTCTCTAGAGCTGAAAGAGCTCCCACCGCATCTCGAGTATGCATTTCTGGATGAGGAGGGGCGTTTTCCGGTGATCATATCGTCTTCATTGTCTGTCGAAGAGAAGAGCGAGTTGTTGAAAGTTTTGAAACTTCATAAGCGGGCAATTGCCTGGAAGATCATGGACATCAAGGGGATTAATCCCTCGTTCTGTACTCATAAAATCTTGATAGAGGATGTCCATAAGCCTTGTGCGTAGCACCATAGGCGTCTGAACCCGAACATGCAAGAAGTTGTTACGTCCGAGGTCATTAAATTGCTTGATGCTGGATTGATATATCCGATCTCGGATTCTGTTTGGGTTAGTCCTGTACAAGTCATGCCCTAGATGGGTGGCATGACGGTGGTCACGAATGATAGGAATGAGTTGATTCCTACGAGGACCGTCACGGGGTGGAGAGTTTGCATTGACTACCGCAAGCTCAATGACGCTACCCGCAAGGATCACTTCCCGCTTCCATTCATCGATCAGATGTTGGAACGACTGTCGGGGAAGTTGTATTATTGTTTCCTTGATGGTTTCTCTGGGTACTTTCACATCCCTATCGATCCTGTGGACCAGGATAAGACGACCTTCACATGCCCTTTTGGCACATTCGCCTACAGGCGTATGCCATTTGGGCTGTGCAATGCGCCGGCGACCTTCCAGCGTTGCATGGTGCCATTTTCCATGACATGATCGAGGACTCCATGGAGGTATTCATGGCTGATTTTTCAGTCTTCGGGAGTTCTTTTGATCAGTGTCTAGGGAATCTGGAGCGGATGCTGCAGAGGTGTGAAGAGACCAATCTTGTGCTTAACTGGGAGAAATGCCACTTCATGGTGAAGGAAGGAATAGTCCTTGGGCACAAGGTCTCTCAGAGTGGGTTGGAGGTTGATCCTGCCAAAGTAGATATCATTTCTAGGCTCCCTCTGCCCTCCTCTGTCAGAGCGAACCGCAGCTTTTTGGGTCATGCGGGTTTTTACAGGCGATTCATCAAAGACTTTTCAAAAATCGCCCGTCTGATGAGCCGTCTGTTGGAGAAGGATGCACCGTTTGTGTTTGGTGCAAAATGTTTGAAAGCCTTCGGGCTTTTAAAGTGTTTTCTTGTGGAGGCCCCTATATTGGTAGCACCCGACTGGGAACTGCCATTCGAGATCATGTGCGATGCGAGTGACATCGCGATAGGGAAGGAATTAACCCACCTATTCCGACCGGGGAGAACAGGCCATTCGCCTGGGGGATTCTGAAATTGCGGAGGCTTGGTTCGACCAAGCCGCTGAGTATTGGAAACAGGCTATAGCACTTACTCCGGTCTTGGGACAGCGGAAGGACAAGCACTTCCACCCGATCTACTACGCTAGTAAGACTCTTCATGATGCTCAGGAGCATTATACAATGACTGAGAAGGAGCTTCTAACTGTAGTGTTTGCATTCGGCAAGTTTAGATCGTATTTAGTGCTGTTGAAGACCATTGTCTATACGGACCATTCACCGATCCGATACCTTTTTAGCAAACAGGACGCGAAACCGCGCCTGATTAGGTGGATCCTGTTGCTGCAGGAGTTCGATATAGAGATTCAGGACAAGAAGGGTGCCCTGAATGTTGCTGTTGATCACCTTTCTCGACTCGAGCATGATGATGCCGAGAACTCCGCGTGGGATGCCATTAATGACAATTTTCCCCACGAGTTCTTGATGAGCGTCGAGTCGGTGGAAGATGTATCGCCATGGTTTGCGGATTTTGCGAACTACCTCGCGTGCGGGATCCTTATCAAAGGATTGTCGCACCAGCAAAAGAGGAAGTTCTTCGCGGACCTCAAGCATTACTTCTGGGACGACCTATTTTTGTTCTGGGTCGGGGCAGATCAGCTGATTCTCCGTTGCGTGTTCGGGGTAAAGGCGGCGCAAATCTTGCGTGATTGTCACAAGGGGCCTACCGGAGGTCACCACGGAGCAAATTACACTACCAAAAAAGTGTTAGACTCCGGGTTTTACTGGCCCACACTCTTTCGTGACGCTCAGATATTGGTCGGTGCATGTAATTCATGCCAGAGGGCGACGGAGATATCGGCACGCGACCAAATGCCGCAGAACCCGATGCAAGTCTGTGAGGTCTTTGACATTTGGGGCATTGACATCATGGGACCATTCCCCTCCTCACGGGGCAATCGATATATACTCGTGGCGGTTGACTATGTGTCAAAGTGGGCCGAGGCGAAAGCCTTACCCACAAATGATGCCCGAGTAGTCGTGAGGTTTGTTAGAAGCTTGTTCTCGCGGTTTGGTGCCCCGAAGGCACTAATTAGTGACCGTGGCACGCATTTCTGCAATGCGCAGCTTGATCGCGCATTAGCACGTTATGGTGTTCACCACAGGTTATCCACCCCGTATCATCCACAGACAAGTGGACAGGTGGAGGTCACTAACCGTGGAGTGAAGGAATCCTTGAGCGATCAGTTAATCAAAACTGCAAGGATTGGGCGGACAAGCTGGATGACGCGTTGTGGGCCTTCAGGACCGCATACAACACGCCTATTGGGACGACTCCCTTTAGGCTTGTCTATGGCAAAGCGTGTCATCTCCAAGCCGATTTAGAGCATAGGGCGTTCTAGGCTCTGAAAACAGCGAATCTGGATCTTAAGACCGGCGGTGAGACCCGTTTCTTGCAGATTCATGAGCTGGAGGAGCTTAGGCTGCAGGCCTATGAGAGCTCGATGTTGTACAAAGAGCGCACGAAGAGACTGCACGACAGTCGCCTAAAAAGCCCGAAAGATTTTTAGGTAGGCGATCTGGTCCTGCTTTACAATTCTCGTCTGCGTCTTTTCCCTGGAAAGTTAAAATCCCGATGGACAGGACCGTACATCGTAAAGGAAGTATATCCATACGGAACTGTCTCAATCGCAAATTCTAAGGGTTTGACTTTCAAAGTCAACGGTCATAGATTGAAAGTCTACATTGAAGGACCGGTTGACCAATCCGTAGAGGAAATCGATCTCTACACCCCACACACTTGATAAAGTGTGGGGAAGTGAGTCTAGCTAGCAACTCGATAATAAATATAGCACGGCGTGTATGGGCGTGCCAAATTGTATAAATTTTATAGCTTAGAGTAGTTTTTAGTTAAGTTGTTTTAATTTTTAATGTGTTTTTAGTTAAGTTGTTTTAATTTTTAATGTGTTTTTAGTCTTTGCAGGTTCGATTCGCGCCTTATGAAGATGTCGAAAGTCGCTTCACAACTGAGATATTATACTAAGAAGCGTCGCAAAACATGTATGTTTGTTGTTTGGGTCAAAACGGACGAGTGCAGGGGCTGTTTGGTGAAAAATTGCAACAAAAAAACATGCGCACACACAGTGAGCGGCTCAAAACACCCAGGTCTGCAGAAAAAAAAAAAATTGGTGCGGCCGCTCAGAGGGAGCGAGCGACCGCTCGGACAGGTCTGTTCGAGTTTTTGAAGGGTAAAACAGGTATTTCACTTTAAAAACTAAAATCTCAACCCTAAAACATTAAGGAGCGGCCACTTTTTCACAAAACCCACCAAAACCTTGCACTTGCTCTCAAGAACCACCAAAAACCTTGCGAAATCCACCCCAAATCTTCCAAAACAAGGTATGAATCTTCTTGTTTCTTGCAATTTCTCTTACAATAGTGTAAAGTAGTTTAGTTTTCTTCAATCCTTTCTGAATTTTTAGGGTTCTTCATAATGTTTAACAAACCCTATTGTTATTAGATGGATTGTTTGGGTTGTTAGTGTAGATTAGTGGTTGATTATTGTTCAAATCTTAGAGTTTTTGGGTTTTCTTCATAATGTTTAACATAGGTCCGAAAATTTCCAAAGATTTGGGTGATTTTGTAGCCTAGTATTTAGTGTAATTTAGTGATAATGTAGATTAATTTCATGTTAGGGATTGTATGTTAGTGTTAATCTTCAAGTAATCTAGATTTATTGTTGAATTTTGGGGATCCTTCATAAGCGTTCAAAAATCCCCAAATTCATCACGTTTTAGGTTAATTGTTATTGCTTAGTTTTCTTAATTTTTGGGGATTCTTCATAATGGTTTAACAAATCCCCAAATTTTAAGGTTTTTAGCATTTTGATTGTAGTTTAGAAGTGTGTTGTTAATGGAATTTGGGACTTTCTTCATAACCGGACAAACGAGCCCCAAATTTCTTTGTTACTTCATGAGTATTTGGTTTTTGAACACCTTTCGCTAAGTAACTTGAGTTTGAAATGATTTTGCAAAAACATAGCGCGTAGGTGTTCAAAATTCCAAACTACTTTGCAAACTTCATAAGGGTGAAATTTCGGCCATTCAATCGCCTAAGTTACATAATTTTTCGAACCCCAAGTGCTTGAATGAGCGCTTTTTGAGTGCATTTGGCTAAAATACTGAAAACCAGCCAAAAGCCAATGCACAGGATCGAGAAAACTGGGCTGCAAAACAAAAACGCGCGCACAGAGGGCTGTGAGTGGCCGCTCACAGCCTCTGAGCGGCCGCTCACAGGGGCTGTGATGATTTTTAATTTTTTTATTTGGCGCGTTTTGGGTCCGGGTCCTATTCCTTCAATTATAACTGACATGTTTAAGCATTTTGATGCAGATGGTGCACCGCTTCCTGAGATTTGACCCGACAGACCAGCGAGACTGCGGCTGTCTAGAGAAGTTTGAAGAGCTATATACGCGGAGGCGAATGATTGCCACTCCGCATAGGATTTGTTTTGACACTCTAGCAGAGGTAAATCAAGAGGAAAGGTTGCAGGCATGGATGGACCAACCTATGGAGAACCTGCTTTCTATAAAATAACTGGTCTTTATGGAGACAACAATCGAATTCTTCTCCTCCTTGACCTATAGAAAACTATGAAAGCATGACGATCCGGATTTTAAAGCAGATGGGATATGGGGGCTGCAGTTTCACCTCAGTGGAATCTGGCGCGACATCTCAGTCGCACAGCTGGGCTACCATTTGGGAATATACTCTGATGAAGAGATTTATGATGATAGCTTTAATGAAGCTATGTATAAGTTCCCTGAAGACAACGAACTGCGGAACGCTTTTTGGGCTCAACTAACGGGGCTTTTAGAATACAACCCTCAAGGTTCAAAAGCGACCAAAATTCGTGACCCATTGCTCCGGGTATTTTAGAAGGTTCTCTGTGGCACAGCGGCTGCGAAGACGGATAGCTCAACCAACTGCCCCAAACCTGATTTGTTATTTTTATACGCCCTGGTAAGTGGTCAAAGGGTTAACTTGGTTGCATTAATGGCTTCTTTTCTTAGCTTAGCAGCAGGGACAAAACCAGGAAGTAAGATATATGGGAGAGAGTACGTGACTGCTCTTGCTAGATCTATGGGTGTCCTCAGAGCAGCAAAGAACACCCTTACTCGGGTTCTAGGTGGTTATGTCAACCTGGACATGCTCCGAAACATGGGGATCTTACATGAGTACGACGATGGGACGTGCCGGTTGAAAGGGCACAATGATGAGATCTGGAACCCACTCCCACCACAGCAGCAGGAGCCACCACAGCAGCAGTAGCCACCACAGCAGCAGCAGCCACTAGTGTAGCAGCCACTACTGCCTCACGAGCAGCATCACGACCAGCAGTATGCGCCTCCTCAGCACTTCTACTCAGAGTTTACCGCCTTTAGGGATGAGATGCGGGAAAACTTTGGGTACATGTTCGAGAGCATGCACCACCTTTTCCAGGACTTGCGTGCGGTTCACCCAACCCACTTTGGCTACCAGCCACATCACTTCCAAGGTGGGCCGGGTGAAAAGCGCAGGAGAGGTGGCGATGGAGCGGGTTCGTCCGGGACCCATCATGAGGAGGATGATTGAGCAGTGAGCGGTGGTGATAGTACTTGATCCGGTTATTTATGTTTTGTTTTGTACTGTGATTAGGGTGCAAGCACCCAAGACATCTTTTATTTTTGTATTCGTACATTTCACTTTTCCGCATTTTAATTTTCAGTACTGTTTGGTGTGTTTGAATAATTGTGTTGATGAATGGATAGCTTTGGTGTGTTTTTGCTTTTGTAAAGAATGGTGGTAGTGCAGGAACAGACAAGCACCGGTATGGAGGCTCAATGCAGTCACCATGCTTTTTTTCAGGGATATCAACAACAGGGGAGTATTATTCTCCTTTTTCCACACAATAGTTAGCTATTTCATAAACGCTTTCTATTTTCACATTGGGGACATTGTGACGTTTAAGTGTGGGGAGGGATTATATCTTGTTCGAGTTTGTCCTCTTGTATTTATATTTATATATATACTTAAAAAAAACCCCTTTAAAAGTACATATATGTATATATTTTCCTAGAAACATCAAGCCTAACTAATTTTTGACAAAGATAACTTGAGGCGCGACAACAGATGAGATACGAGCATGTTTGATTTGTACACTTGCACCCATTTCCTTCCGGTTACGTGAGCATTTGAGCCTTAGACTAGATTTTCATTTCTTTGACATGCTTGCGAGTGAGCCGGATGTTTTGTGCAATTTAGACCTTGTCTCTAGCATGCTTGTTTAGACCAGATTCGTGTGACATTGTATGAAAATGATTGAGGCATTTAGGATACCCTTTTGATTTAGCCTTTTCTTTTCGTTTTATCTGTTTCCCGCACCCAAACATTATCCCCTAGTTTACCTTGTTGAGCCTAATCTGTGTTTTTTCTTATTTACCACACCATTTCACCACTTAACCAAATTTAGCCTTTTTCTTTTAAACCTTTTGTGTTGAAACTCAGTTTAGGTTAATGTTTGACTCGTTTTTACGTTGTAAATAGTTCTTGTTCGGGTTGGTATATTTAGAGCCCGTTTGTTGATTATTTGTGTTTTAGTTATCAGTTATATCATATATATATATATATATATAAAATATACAGAAAAATTCCAAAAAAATAGAACACCCTAAAATAGGGTGAGTTAGCAGTGATCGAGCAGTTTTTAGAGCTTTAAAGTTAGAAATTGTACGTTTAGCTCGATTTGAATAAAGTGCGGTTATGTTCGCGTATGTATTGTATAGTAGTTTTTGCTTCAGTTTAGTCTGACTTAACCGCTGAGTTTTAGCCATTTCGTCACTGTTTATATTTCCATTCCACACCCTTACCCTTGCCTAACATTACAACCCTCATAAGACCTCTTGATTTGTGCTTTTTCACACAATTAGTTGGTGAAGACTAGATCTTTTGACAAGCTTATGATATTGCACGATTCATTGTCTTGGCAATGGAGCGATTTACACATACACATTACACGTATGTATCATAAATAAAAACGAGTGTGTGTGAACATTGTGAGTCGTGTACGGGTTAGCATGCTTTATGGATCGGAAGTGAGTTGTTGCTTTTCAGTTATCTTATCACCTGTTCATATCTTCTGTGGGCTTGATTATTATCGTCTGTACAATTTATATTTTGTCTTTGTTGCCATTTGGCGAGTTTTTCGTTTATTTCTGTTTTGTTGTTTGCTTGAAGACAAGCAAAGTTCAAATGTGGGGAGGTTTGATATACGTTAATTTACACATATAAACGTCCCCGTTTAACTCCCATTTTCAGACGTTTTTGACCTTATACACATGAATTGGTACTTATTTGGGTATCATTGCGATTTCAGGTCTTAAACGATGTCCCGGAAGCATAACAGACTAAAAAATGGAGTTTTCAGCGCGCAAACGGAACCTCAGGCTCTGTGAGCAGCCGCTCACTCCCTGTGAGCGGCCCGCTCGCTCCTCCAGATATTCCCAGAAACATTTTAGAAGCCCTATGTCAGCTCTGCCCACTTGCCTGTAAAGTGAGCGGCCGCTCACTCCGTCCGAGCGGCCGCTCACGGGCCTTGTTCAGCTTTAAATACACCATTTCAGCCACTGATCGATTATTGGATCTTTGAGGGGCGATTTCTGGCGATTTTCGAGGCAAACGAAGTGCTGCATAGGCGTAGAACAAGCTCAGGAATCCATCCGATCCATCCTTCATCATCCAATCCATCTCTTTAGCAATCTTATGGTTTGATCCTTTAAGCTTTCTTAGATCCAAATCTGATTTTGTTTGCTATTTTGATGCTATTTTAGTTAATCGTACGCCTACGGGCAAGAACATTAGTATTAGTTAGTAGTTAAAACAATCGTTTGTATGAAATCAAGTTTTGTATGAATTTGGCGTTTTTCATGTTTGAATCTTGATGATCATAGCGCAACCTTGTTTCATTGTTGTTAGATTTGTAGTTGTGTTTGGATGACTTTGATGATTGTCGAATGTGTTAGGCGGGTTACTTGTTGAAGAAATGTCCGTTTAATCGTCCGATAGTAGATTAGTTAACTTGTTAATAAAGTTTAAACCATGAAACTGTAACCGGGTATTGGTTTGGTTAAAGTCACTCGGATAATGATTATAGATGTTTACCGGCACGTAAGAGAGTCTAAAAAGCTTAATGGTGTTGTTACGAATTTTTGACACGGTTAATGATCTTTGTTAGTTATTTTGGTGAAAATGGCGATCTTAGTAGATTTGTGTTCAAAGTTGGTAAAATGGAATAGGTTATGAAATGCTCTACTTTATGCTAGTTTAGGTGGTCGTATTGTGTATTCGATATTGCTTTCCTTAACTAGTGCAGTTGAGGACTCCCGAAAGGTGATACTAACCTATCTTTAAAGATTCTCATGAGATCATATCAGCTGCGCGCTAATGAACAACTTGAAGTGGGTAACGTGTGTATTTGTGTTAGCTTTATGTATAGTTGTCATGTTAGGATGCCCGAGAGGGAAACTAACTGTCGGAAAATGGGAATGTTGATCACGCCTTTATTTCTTACTATATGTAGATGACATGCTAGGATTGGCGTATATTAGTTTATATAGTTATATTTTCTATTTGGAGTCGTAGTTAAGTTATTTACATATGTTAGAATTAATCTAGTTATAAACACACTCAACTTATCTTTTCCTACTGGTAAATCGGGGATACAGTTTTAGTACCACTGCTCCGTGCGCGTCCATGGATCGATATCTGGTTCTTATCTGTACATTACTACATGTATGACAGGCTACACTTGCCCTATTGTGTGTGTTTTAATATTAAGGTCTAAACTATTTTTATAAATATTAAAGCAAAACGTGTGTTTATTCATTGCAAAATTATGTGTATATCCGCACACGTCAATTAATGATGGGTGCAATTCTTCTTTTGTTGTGTTAATCCCCAAAATGGCTGACCCTCAAACCATTTCCAACTACTGACCTATATCCCTGATCGGTTCTTATTACAAAATCCTCTCGAAGATCCTTGCCAATCGGCTTACAAGTGTGGTGGACGGTATGGTTTCTAGTTCTCAAGCGGCGTTTGTCGGAGGTAGAAACATTCTAGATAATCCCTTGATGATAAGCGAAACTATATCATGGGCGAAAACCATTAAACACCCGACGCTTATATATAAGATCGATTTCGAAAAGGCGTATGATTCTATAAATTGGAAACTTTTATTTAAGATTATGGAATCGATGTCTTTCCCGGATAAATGGATTTGTTGGATCAAGGGCTGCCTTGTTTCGAGTAGAAGCTCCATCCTTGTTAACGGGTCGCCGACCAATGAATTTCGATGCAAAAGAGGTTTGCGCCAAGGGGACCGCTCTCCCCTTTTCTATTTATTTTGGCTGTGGAAATAATGGACGTTCTCATGAAAAAGGCGGTGGGAAAAGGTTTATTTCATGGCATAAAATTCTCAGCTGACAGCCCCATTATTTCTCATTTTTGCAACGCCGATGACGTTATTTTTATTGGTGAATGGTCCGTTGAAAATGCAAAGAGTCTCAACCGTTTTCTCAGATGGCTTAATCTTATTACCGGCCTTAAAGTTAATTTTCAAAAAAGTAAAGTGTTTGGAGTAGGAGTGGAGGAATCCGAGGTTGTTCGGGTCGCCAATATTCTTAAATGTGAAGTCGGAGAGCTTCCTTTTAATTATTTAGGAGTCCCTATCGGCTCTAATATGAAACGCATAAAGAATTGGCAGCCGGTGATTGATAAGTTTAAAAAGAAACTATCAAATTGGAAGGCTAAATATCTCTCCTTCGCGGGAAGAATCACGCTCGCAAAGCCGGTGTTGGGCAGTTTGCCTTCGTACTTTTTATCCCTTTTTCCAGCCCCTAAAGCGGTTGTTAAAAAGTTGTAAGGCCTGAGACGCGATTTTATCTAGGGCAAAGTGGGCACGAGAAATTAGATTCATTGGGTCCGTTGGTCGATGATGATAAAACCAAAAAAGGTAGGGGGTCTCGGGATTGGTGGGATTGAAGATTTCAACCACGCGATGCTGTCTAAGTGGTGGTGGCGTTATAGAGATGATCCGGACCAACTGTGGGCTAAGGTGATTAAAGCCATCCATTCGGCTAAGAACAACAAGAAATTGATACCGGTCAAAAGAAGTGTCGCTAGTATTTGGAAAGATATTTCTAATATGGACAAAGTTTTAGAACGCTTGGGTATAGAAATTAATGAAAAACTGAAAGTAAAGATTGGCGATAGGGCGAAGAGCAGCTTTTGGAATGATAGGTAGATCGGTTCGTACACTATTCGTGACAAATTTCCTGCCCTGTATTCTCAGGCGGTAGACAAATCGGCTACTGTTAAGGAATGCTATTATTCGGGGCCGAAGGGAGTTACATTGGGATGGTATTGGAAAGGAGGTCGATTACGCAATGTTTATTTACAGGATTTTGAAGATTTAAAGGCGTTGCTGCAGCAATGTAGTTTCAGTCAGAAGGCGGCCGATTGGACCTGGGAGTACTCGAATGATTGTAAGTTTTCAACTAGCAGCCTGCGATGGGACATTATGATTGCTTCGGTGGAGTTGGGCACACAGCAGCCTTATATGTGGAACACTTGGGCGCCCGCGAAGGTTAATGCTTTTCTTTGGAGAGCGCTTCTGGGTCGTGTCGCAGCCAAGTCTGAATTACAGAAGAGGGGCATTTTGGCTGCAAATGCTGATTGCGACCGATGTGGATGTGGGGTGGAAAACGTAGACCATTTGTTGGTCGGCTGCTTGTTCGCAAAAAGCATATGGTGGCTCATTTTTAGGTGGTTGAAGATTCCATGGCCTTCGGATCTGGACATTTTGCAGGATGTTTTCTCAAAACTTAAAGAAAGTCCCGGCTACAAGAAATGGACGAAGATTGTGTTTACGGTTGCTGCTGCTACGGTTTACCGAATGTGGTCGGCGAGAAATGCAAAAGTTTTTGATAACAAATTCGTTTCTGTGGCCTCTTCTGTAGACTTTATCAAGGAAGATACATATTTGTGGGTTGAAAACTGAAGCAATTTGAACCACATTTCTTGAGAGAATTGGACAGTATTTGACGTTGTTGACATTTTGTATTTTTTTGGTGTCTGTTTGTGGTGTCGCCATAGCTAGTGGGGCTGTGGTGATTTTTGATTCTTTTTTATTGGGTTGTAGATGCGTTTTCCAGCCGCTTGCTGGATATATATATATATATATATATATATATATATATACTATATATAATATGCATATAGCAAGGGCAAGATTGGTCATTTGACACTTTTCTTAAAGGTACAGGACTTGAAAGCATATTGTACAAGTCTTTAGTGCATATACTCTTAAATATCTGGCAACAAAAATGCAAACCCATCACCCAAGGTCTCTGCCCTCTGAACCAACAAAGCCCTCTTCTTCTGCATCACGTGCTACAAAGTCTTGGCTAAAAAACAAGTCGTCTCCCAAAGAAGTAAGCATCATGCCCTCGGTTTCTAGAATCCTGAACAACCCTTACATGGCAAAGGTATTTTCTTCAATCCGTGTGAGAAAGAGAGTTAATCCAACGGCTATTACAATGTTTTCTTCAATCCGTGTGAGAAAGAGGCAGGATCAACGGTTTCAATTCGATTTCTTGCTATCCTGGAATAGGTTTCATCCATGGCGCCCAAATCTCAATTTCTTTTCTATAAAATCAAGCTTTCTTCTCACATTTAAGGTATCCAAGGAATTCAAGTTGGGTCCACAGGGTTCAGTAAGCTCTTTCTGGTGTTTCTTCAAACATGTTATTATGTGCAGTTTTGATGATTTTTGTTCGGATCTTGATCTTTGGTTTTGCAGGTTTCTTTGGTGGAGGAAGGAATATTAACCGGTAGTGGTGGTTGTTGTGATCTTTAATTCAAAAGGTAAGTGGTTTTTTAACTGTGTATGATGCTTGATCTATTTGGGGTACTTATGTGATTCATTAGGGTTTATGATGTCATAATGCATTTTCTTGCACATAACAACTTGTTACTACAACTTTGTGCACTATCTTTCTTGTTGTAGTTTGGTGTGGAGGATTTTAGTTGAAAATTTCATGAGTGATTTTGAGGATATTTTTCCAGGTTGTTCAATATATGAGTTTTAGTGATACATGTCTCCTTACTTAATATAATTGTGTTAGATATATATAATAGTTGCTTCACTATGTATATATATATTGACTAACTTGAGGGTTTATGAGAACATATTTTATTGTCTGAGATGGTTATTGTTAAAATTCCTCATGATTGAATTGAGATTATTTAGAGTTTTCATGTGAGAAGGTTTGTTAGTTTTTTGTTTTGTGTTATTCTCTCTTTTGATCTTGAAATTTATAAATCTCTCCTTCTATCATATTGACAGTTTCATGAGTGATTTTGTAGATATTTTGGCAAATTGTTCAGTTCTTGAGTCACTCACATAATTGGCTTTTTACCTAGCTAATTGTGTTTGCGAATATTGAATAATGTGATATAGCATATGTTCTTCTAGAAAATTTGTAGAGATAATTAGCTATTATTGAAACCAGTCCTATATAAATACTAACTTTAGGGTTCACGATGTCTTCGTGCATTTTGCTGCACTTTCTTTTACATAACAGCTTGTTTTCGTCACAACTTAGCGTAACTTTTTGGTTGTTGAATGAATTTGGGTGTATATATAGCAGCGATAACATGGCCCTTTAAGCTATTATCTTCAAAGTGTTCCTTTCTCTTTTCAATATTTTTCATTTTAAGAACTCATTTAAAAAAATCCTTTTTTTATATGGGGTTTTAGTTATGTAATTTATAAGATTACACATACATCAACACTTTATACACATAATCAAAAGAACTTTATACTCTGTTCAGTTTTGAAGCCCATGTTCATTTTTTATTTGACTAATGCTGCAAACCAATATCGGTCTACAAGTTTGAATCCATCTAACTTTATCTCAGTAACCATCTAAATACATAGTTTATAGTGTAATTTATCTTATTTAAAAGTACAATATAATAGTGCAGTATTAATTCAGGTTTCCTTCATATCCATTGATCACATGGTCCTATTAATGCTATAGCCTATAAATACACATAACAAAGTTTAGTTTAATAATGAAGTATAATAAATTTTTGCTTCTCTTATTTGCTTTTATCGCCTTTGTATTCAAAAGTATTGTTGAATTATGTCTTGTAGGTTCAAACGAAACTTCTTTTTTAGATCTAAAGCATGTAACCTTATCTTATTGGCGTGAATTTGAAAAAAAGACGAAGGCTTTTGTTTAGGTTTCCTAGAAAAAGAAGAGGTTATGCAGATCTGTCACTTGATAATGGGATCGATCTATACCGGTTGCTGCAACAAGCTCAGAAGATTTGCACACTTACACCAAGAGTCCTAATAGTCAATAGATGTGGGTTGGACGACACCTTGAATTTATGGCATTTTTTATTTCAAATTTTGTTGTTTCATTTGGTTCACTTGGTATTATTGCATCCTATGTAGATATCCTTTGAACTTTCCTATGGCTTGGTGCAGATATGTCATTTATGATTGCTTTATACCAACACCAAGTTTTTTTCATTCATTTTGTTTAGGAGTTAGGAGTAGCAAGTTTGGCAATTATTAATGAGTCCTTTGGGTAGTGTTTTATCTCAAAGGGTCAAACATCCAACTGTCTTCCCATCAGAGGCGCCAGATAGTAAAAAGTAGGCGGTTAAGTTTTGCGAAATCGTTATCGACTATCTGTGTATAAAGACACCGCTTTGCGCAAAATACTATAGTCTACTTGATATATGTCTTCTAATTCATTTGCGATGTGTCAATGATGTAAACAACTATTTTGTTTTCCTCATTCAACAGTTAACTTTATGTTCTGTTTGAGATATTTGTCTTTGTATAAAATTGCATTTTCTTTTAAGCTGTATGATGTGTTATGGGTCTGACTTGTTGCCACATAAGCCTAAAGATGATAATTTTATTAACAAATTTGCCACATTTGGTGGGTTATTGATTTTTACAACGATATGGTTGGATTCACTTGCGATCTTTGTTATAATTCGTCGCTTGAATCTGCAGTATTAACTAATAAGACTATACTTGTGCTTTTCTTAAGGTTTGAGGTTCATGTGAATTCACATTTGTCAAGGTGAGACTTTTAACAAAAAATTAGGTTGAATATATTTTTGATCTGGGCTCTCATTTGTATTTTTTTTTCTCAGCTGCAATTATAATGTGTTGAGAATTAATTCAAAGTATGCAGGAGTTGCCAGATTTACTTACATTTTTGTTCTGGTGCGGTCAAAGTCCCCGAGTGACCATGGATAGGTGCTTTGTCTGTTAATTCATCAAACTTTATGAAGAAAAAAAAATGACCGACAACCATTTGTGTTCCAGTGTGAGTGAGAGATAGGAAAAAACATTATCGGGGAAATAAGGACTGAAAAAGTCTAAAATAAAAAGGAAATCAGAAAATGATGGGCAAATAATCAATAGAGAGGGCACATTTATAAAGTATATCCTTTAAGATAATAATTTCAATATACAATAATATCGTTACACCAGTTTTAATGTTCTTACACTTATGTGATGTGTGTATTTATGTGCACACAAATGTATGCACTACTAAAAAATCATATGGATAAAAGTACTATACATTGTTTTATTTAATTATCATTTCATTTAACTTACAAATAGGCCTGTAAACGAACCGAACGAACACGAAAATATAACCGAACACATTTTTGTGAATGTGTTCGTGTTCATTCATTAAGAAACTTGTCGTGTTCGTTTATATTCGTTCATTTAAACCTAAACGAACAGTTCATGAACATAAACAAACACAAATGATCAATATAAATGAACACAAATGAACATAAACGAACATAAACAAACACCAATTAAGACCATGTATAAGATGAGTTATATCCGGAAAAATAATGAACTTACATCAATCAACTTTAGCCAGAACAATCAATGGTGGATGGCATATGCCTAGCTTCTAATCGTGGTAAACGATAAAACCCACAAAGCTATAGAGAAAAAAAACGATAAGAGAAGGTGGGTCATACTCGCGGTTTGTGGAGGTAGGAGGCTGGAGAGTGGAGACGGAGCTGTGGAGGTGGTCAGCCGGAAGTGGAAGAAGGTAGGGCTATGGAGTGTGAAGAAGAAGGGAGGTGGAGTTGTGAAGTGTGGAGAGCGACTGATATGTTTAGAATGTTAGGGTTAGATTTAAGTTTTTAGAACATATCAAATATATTGTATATAGTATAATATGAATTAAGGTTACTTTAACAAATGAGAAATAAATAATAAAAATAAAGTAAAGTTTAATTAAATGAACAAAAATAAACAAACGAAATATGATTTCGAGTCGGTTTATTTGTCTTGCATGTTGTAGATTCATAATTTCTTTTACTCTTATTCATCAGAACTGGTTTAGCTCACAACATGTTTGCAAGCCCTCGACCAAATGAGTATTTCACACACTGTGTACTTTGCATTGATGGCTTTGTATGCAATTTTATGTTGTTTTACTTAATTACTTTGGATAAACTAACAAAAACCAGTGTTACGTTGCAAATAGTTGTCGCCGCAGCATCGCGCGGGTTTCTTACTAGTATATATATATAGGGGACGGTTATTCTACAAAGTAATGAAAACGTGCGAAGTGTGCGAAGTCACGTAACATACAAAATTACGTAACATAGACTGAATCACTACTAGTTCATAACTAAAATCACGTAACATATATGTCATTACGTAATTACGTACCATAAGACAGAATCATTCAAAACTTTACATAAAAAAATTTTCATACCCTTAAAAAACGTAACATACAAAATTACGTAACATAGACAGAATCACTACAAGTTCATACCTAAAATTACGTAACAAAATTACGTACCATAAACAGAATCACTAGTAGTTCATAACTATAAAAAAATCACATATACAAAATTACGTAACTTTTGGTAATGGACTATATGTTACGTGATTTTAGTTATGGAACTAGTAGGTATTCCGTCCATGTTACGTAATTTTGTATGTTACGTGACTTCGCACACTTCGCACGTTTTCATTACTTTGTATTAGAACCTGTCCCTATATATATATATATATATATCTTTTTGGCCGTTAAAAAAACAATATGGAGACCAATAGTTCAAATACAAACCTTTGGTAGTTGGCCACATGGTTTTTGAGTTGCGTTTCTGTTTTCTTTCCAAAAAGATGTAACCATTTACTTTAGAGTTAATAGCCAAAATCGTCCCAGAGGTTTGGTCACTTTTGCCACTTCAGTCCAAAACCCAAACCTTTTAAATCTGGGTCCGTAGGCTTTTGATTTTTTGCCACATTCGTCCCTGACACCAACCCAGTTAACTTATCTCGTTAAGTTGAGGGGTATTTTCGACTTTTTGCCTACACTTTTATTTTTTAATATTTTTACTTAATAAGTGGGACCCACCTCCCCCACCTTCTTCTCCATTGCATCTGCCCACCTATATTACAAATTTGATACAAAATATCACAATTCAATGGAGGGTGAAATTTATTTGGCCAAAATTCGAATAAAAATTAACTACTAAAATAACAGATCGACTCACTACACAAGACTTATTGAAATGCATTAGCAGTTTCAGCTTCTGGATTGTCATTCTACCCGTTTAATAAACGGGTCCGAACCACCGAGTCCAAAAACCCGAACCCACACCCGTGAACTCTCACCATCACACACCACTGAACCACCTCACCTTCTGTCATCCTCCTCATTAGCAATTATTCCTAAATTCAAACATATATAGCTTCAAAATAGAAACCTAGTTGGTAGCCCAGACCACCGCCGCTCCGCTTTCAACTGACGCCACCATCACCTGGTCGCTCGAACTTGATCGGAATTCATAGCCAGACCCACCGACTTGTGACAACATAACTCCGGTTACCAGAGCAATCTCTATTACCGAAACTGGGACGGGGCCGGCCAGAGGCCACAGCCGTGTGTCCCTCATCTCTGGTCTCTCTCTCTCTCTCTCTCGCTGATCTCTCTCTCTAGATATTTGGGGGTGGGTATGAGATGGTTAAAAGATGGTGATGGTGGTTGTGGTTGGTGCCGCCAGAGACAATGGCTGGAGCTCCGCCACTGTGGCGGTGGTTGCCTGAATTCCTCTGCTTCTCTCTCCTCTCTGCTCTCTCTCTCTCTATCTCTCTCCTCTCTCAATCTCTGCTCTCTCTCTCCCTTAGGTAAAGGTTTTTGTTTTTATTTTTTTTCTTATATTTATTTAGACTTTAAATACAAAATGTCTAAAATGCTCTCGATTTTATAGGCAAAAAGTCAAAAATGCCCCCAGAGTTAACGAGATAAGTTAATTGGGTTAGTGTCAGGGACGAATGTGGCAAAAAATCAAAAGCCTACGGACCCATATTTAAAAGGTTTGGGTTTTAGACTGAAGTGGCAAAAGTGACCAAACCTCAAGGACGATTTTGACTATTAACTCATTTACTTTATCGTCAACAATGGTGGGTCATAGATAATGTTTTGTGACAGAAGAGGTATATTTATCAACACTCTTGTCAAATAGGGTGATCCTAACAACTTCTTCTTTTTTTTTATGAGTCTTATGGTTGCGATTTTAAAATATTTACAACTAGCTTTTATCCTGAAAGCGTCTCGGGGTTGAAAAATATAACAATTCTAATAATACTAACTAGCAAGATCCCGGGCGCTTCACTGCGCGCTTTCTGTTACTTCGTCTGTTACAACTCTTCATGTTTCATGTGACCACACATATTAGATAATACAAACAATTTAAATTATAGATAACCAAATGTCTCCAATGAGGCTTCTTCAACATCCCATTCTTTCTCTACACGTTACTACCAAAAATTATGAACTTTAGCAATTTTTATAGGAAAATAAACAGCATAACAAATACTCACTTATTGGTTTATTTAAACTACATATAGGTAACATGCATGGCTAGAACATATGTTGGGTGCCTCAGTTTGGGTTAGATTCGTTATAGAAACACGACCTATTACCAACCATTATGTAAACATGCTACTTCGTCTGTTACAACCCCTCGTGCTTCATGGGCACACACATATTAGATAACCAAATGTCTCCAATGAGGCATCTTCAACATCCCATTCTCTCTACGCGTCACTACCAAAAAATAACAATTTTAGCAATTTTTATAGGCAAATAAGAAACACAACAAATAATCACTTAAACTCACTGTTAAGGCAAAGAATATCACCACACCATTAATAAGATACGCATTCAACTCTTTGTCCGACATGCGCAAGAGCCTTTGCTTTCCTAGGATTAGCCACCATAACGAAGCGCGACCAGGAAAGTATGGAAGAAACTCTAGACAAAATCAACTAAAACAATAATTAACTTAGAGATTGTAGTAATTAAAAAAGTAATTAATATGCCTATTCGACTAAAAGATATCAAAATATCTACACCCTCACCTCACCTCACCTCACCTCACCTCACCTCACCTCTCAACTCAAGTCTCAATCATAGAAGATCAAATATGTCATTCTTACCTTGAAAGTTGAAACATTATGAATACGTATTCATTGATCAAGTCTTTTTCCAAAATTGGTTAGTTCACTTATATGCAATGTTGAATGAAATAAGCTGCCAATTACTCTTATTGATCATGTTCAGCAGATACACTTTGAATCAAGGACTCGATTCGTCCAGCAATTGGAGCGCCCCAAGCATCCTGTTTAAGCTAGCAAGATAATAAGTATAGCTAATAAGAACATTCAACCTAAAGTAAAAAAAGTACTAAAATATAGCATGGTCAAACTTGCCGGGTAAGATTTAGATGACCAACTAACATTTTTTCAGCTTTTTTTCAAATTTATAGAGGTTTAACGTATTTAATATGAACTAAAAAATTATATTATAAAACAATAACATACATATTCTTAAGAAAGGACTTACAAAATGAGGTGATAAAAAGGCTTCTGCACAATAAAGCATAATGAATAAAAATTTAAGAACCTAGCTTTCGCTTGTGGGGTGGAGTGATCCGCATATGAAAATGCATCAGTGATCTGTATGTCAAAGATCCAATGTAAGAACAATTACAGATATAAAATTAGTCAAAATTATGTGCTTATGTGTATAGAGTAGAATGATACAATCAAAATCCATAAAACCAACAAACAAAAACCTTTTAACTATAGGAACTTGGCACCAGGCATCTTATTTTGACTTAATAGGTCCTAAGATTATTTTGTCTACACTTGCATGTGATAAGCTTTTTTGTTTCATGCTCATAGCTTGGCTGACTTATATAAAAGATTGTTTGCATTGCTGTAGATGTCGTTGTAGATGGATTCAAATAACATATATCATGTATCTAATCTATAAGATGTTAATTATTATTTTTAATAGATGATGTCCCAATAACAAACTTGATGTATAAAGTTCAGAGAAGCAAAGAAATGAACATGCAAATGTTTTTTAACATACTGTCTCTTAGATAAAACAAACCACCCTATTATTTTAGTTAAGTTTATTCAAGTAGTTTCATGCTAATTCTTCTTTTAACACTTTAACATGACAAATTCACACACAACTATATGCTGGCATAAGCAATAACCATCAACACACAACCAAATAAAACAAAAAAAGAACTCAGGAAGTTCATCAAACACCTAACAGACATTTCATCAAACACCTAATATGCATGAACATCCTACCATGTTAAAGAAACATGCAATAAATACAAAAACCAAATCTGAAAGTGACATGAAAAACGTAATGGAAGCATCATGAATATTAATTGAAAACTATAAAACTCACCCAAGTGAGTGCTGTTGAAGAAGCAAGAAAGAAAGAGTGGAGGAGGAAGCATTTGAAAGAAAAGAAGAGGCAAAACATGCAACAAAAGGAATTGGGATAACTTAAATACCTACGACAAAATCAACAGACCCATATCAGAAAAATGGTTGAAGCCTTTTATAAAGCACTTGGGGATACCAAAGCGTAAGAAACGTGAAATAAAGCAACGCAAAATTAAAGCTGCACTTGGTGTTCGGCTGGCTTGATTCTTCTTGTTGCAATACTCTACGCGCCGGAAAGGGTAAACCAAAGGTCACCGGTTACTCCTCTGCCGATCATCATCTTCCCCCTCTCTACTTACTTTCTCTCTGTATCTATTACTCTGCTTTGTTGACTTACATTCTCTCTCTCTCTTCCTCTTTTAAATATAACCCTTCTCTGACTCTCTAAATTGTTACACCACGTAGCTTTATAAGTATAAAACGTGGCTTAAAAAGAGAGTGGTTGTTTCTTTTCTTTGACACATTACCCTGACTACTGTGTAGATAAAGAAACGTGCATGAGAAAAGGAAATAACATATATGCCCTTCAATGAGATAAGGAGATGACCTATTTACCCTTCTACTATTCATCTTCCCTTGTCAATAATACATAGTACAATACTAATAGTAATAGTTATTACTCTTGTAATTAAACAAATAAAAAAAATAACCTTGCTATAAGGTGACACCATGTGTTGTAGTGTTACGTGATTCTTTCTCCTAGCTTCTCTTGATTAATTATACCTATGTGTCTTTAGAAGAGTAAAATTCCAATGATAGCATGGCGATTGGGCTGAATTTCAACATCGTAGATAAGAACCTGGTTTAAAAGAAAAAACATGATTAATGAATAACCTGAACACTTTTTTTTTTCTTTATGAACGAAACCTCACAAAAAATAGTCGTTTTTTTCTCCGTTTTTTATATAGCACTATGATACTCGTTGGAAAGATAATAAAACGCTCGTTAATTTGGTGTAGTTTTTTTCTTTAAAAAATCTCGTATATAAAATATATTAACGTTTAAAAATTATGGGGTTCACTTGATAACCCATATTTTTCTTTTCTCTCAATACCAAACACAAAAATTATGAAAATTCGTACAACAGCTATGTCCCGAACACAACCGGTCAGTTTAGTAGAAAAATTCTTAAAAAATGTGTATTCACCCAAATGGGGTGACCCACTGTCGAAATTTCATAACCTTACTCTTTGTAAAACTCAAGTTATGATCGTTTAAAGTTGACCCTGTTAACAACTCTGAAAATCTGATATGACCTTTAATCAAATAAAATTCCAAAAACCACTCAAACGATGTCCAAATCAGGTGATTTTGCCCATTATGAAAAGGTAAGACCATGTACAATACAACCACGCAAAGAAATCATCAAAACAATCAATTTAACATCACAATACAGACCCTACAAAACACCCTAACGAATCTGTCAGAAAACTGAAACTTGCTCCCAAAGTTATTCATGAACCCTAATTATGCATAAAAATCTATAACACATGCATAATCCATAATCACATAGTAAACTCATATTATCACAAACAATCCATATTATCATAATTAAATCCATATTTTTACATGTTAAAACCCTATGATTTATCAACAACAATTCTCATCTAGATCACAATAACCATTCAAGAACTCACATAGCCGATTTTTATTCATGCATCATCTAGGGTTTTCTTTTTCAAACTTTTCAACACATTATTATTATTATTATCATAAAGCATGTAAAAATTATATCTTCCAATGCAAGAATCCCCAAATCCTAGAGATTTCACCCAAACTAGCTTGGATTAGTGAAGAAGATTGATGAAAGATTAAGATTGAGAGGAGTGGTGGTGGTTGTGGTTTATGGCGCAAGGGAATGGGTAGGGTTAGGGTTACTTTTTTTTGTTCTATGTTTATAATATGAATTGGCTTAGGGCCCAAGTAATTGAGTTTTAGGGCTTTTTAGTTTGCTAACCGGACCCGTTAATCATGTTTTAGCCCAATACTGGTCCCGATAATATTAACCACCCCAACCTACATAAAAAACTATTGTTTTTATTATCTCAATACATATTAATCATAGAGTGCACATAATTTGCATAGTTCACGTATTGACTATTAGTCAAGCATTAATTCGCATAAACATGTAATTCATATAAACTTGTTACTTCATGTTCATCATATTTCAATTTTACACATTATCATGTATACTAGACAAATCACTGACGCTTGGGATACAGGACTCGTGTGTGCATTGTGATGATAACTTTCTTATTATAATGTAAAGTATGTTATTATCACTTAACATTTGTTATTACCCTATAACATATAAGAAGACCTTCCTAACTAACCCTAGTCAAGTGTTTAGTCACGTATGCACATGCAAATTAACTAGAGTTCAGTTAAAGTAAGAAGCTAAAAATGCGGGGTGTCACATATCCGATCATGCTACAGACTCAGATAAAGAATACGAAGCTGATCGGACGGTAATCAGACTCACGATGTGAGAGTTATGTATAGATTCGTACACAGGGAAAGACACCAGTTTAAAAGACAATAACTATCGGTACCTTTGGAGTTTCAGGGACCCGAATGGAGGAACGGAAAGGCCATAAGGTATCTGATCATGCTATGTAGAGATTCATACACAAAAAATGATTCCAGTTGAACAGACCGTAACTATCAGTACTTTTATAGTTTCAGGAAACCGAATGGATGAACGAGAAGGCCATAAGGTATTTGAGCATGCTACAGACTCAGATAAAGGATATGAAGCTGACCGGATGGTAATCGAACTCACAATGCGAGAAATACATAGTGATTCGTACAAAGGAAAAGACTACAGCTTAAAAGACTGTAACTATCAGCACTTTTGGAGTTTCAAGGACCCAAATGGAGGAACGGGAAGGCCATAAGGTATCTGATCATGCTACGTAGAGATTCATACACAAGAAAAGATTCCAGTTGAACAGACCGTAACTATCGGTACTTTTATAGTTTCAGGACCCGAATAGATGAACGGGAAGGCCATAAGGTATCCGAGCATGCTATAGATTTAGATAAAGGATATGAAGCTGACCGGATGGTAATCGGACTCCCAATGCGAGAATTACGTAGTGATTCGTACATAGGAAAAGAATACAATTTAAAAGACTAACTATCGTTACTTTTGTAGTATCAGGGACCTAAGTGAAGGAACAAGAAGGCCTTAAGGTATCTGATCATGCTACGCACTCAGATAAAGGATACTAAGTTGACTAAACGATAATCGGACTCACAATGCGAGAATTACGTAGAGATTCGTATACAGGAAAAGACTTCAATTTAAAAAACTGTAACTAATGATACTTTTGGAGTTTCAGGGATCCGAATGGATTAACAGGAAATCCATAAGGTATATGGACATGCTACAGAGTCAAATAAAGGATACTAAGCTAACCTGATGGTAATCGGACTCACCATTTGAGAAGTACATAGAGATTCGTGCACAGGAGAAGACACCAGTTAAAAAGACCGTAATTATCAAGACTTTTGGAGTTTCAGGGACCCGAATGGAGGATCGGGAAGGCCATATGGAATCTGATCATTCTACAAACTCAGATAAAGAATACGAAGCTGGCCGGACGGTTATTCGACTCACATTGTGACAATTACGTAGAGATTCATACATAAGAATAGACTCTAATTGAAAAGATCGTAACTATCGGTACTATTGTAGTTTCAGGGACAAGAATGGAGGAATGGGAAGGCAATAAGGTATCTGGTCATGCCACAGACTTAGATAAAGGATACAAAGCAGACCAGATGGTAATCGGACTCACAATGTGACATCTTTGATGAGATTCATACACATGAAAAGTCTCCAGCATAAAAGGTCGTAACTATCAGCACTTTTGGAGTTTCAAGGACCCGAATGGAGTAACGGGAAGGCCATAAAGCATTTGTTCATGCTAAAGACTCAGAAAAAGGGTACTAAGCTGACCTGATGGTAATCGGACTCACAATGCGTGAAGTATGTTGAGATTCGTGCACAGGAAAAAACACCAGCTTAAAAGACCGTAACTATCTGAATTTTTTGAGTTTCAGGGACCCGAATGGAGGAACGGGAAGGCCATATGGTATCTGATCATGCTCTAGACTTAGATAAAGGATACAAAGCAGACCAGACAGTAATCGGACTCACAATGCGACAAATACGTAGAGATTGGTACACAAGAAAAGTCTCCAGTTTAAAAGACCATAACTACCAAGACTTTTGGAGTTTAGGGACCCGAATAGAGGAACGGGAAGGCCATAAAAGTTTGATCATGCTACAGACTCAGATAAAGGACACTAAGCAGACCTGATGGTAATCGTACTCTTAATGCATGAAGTAAGTAGAGATTCATGAACAGGAAATGAGACCAACTAAAAAGACCGTAACTATCGGTATTTTTTGTGTTTCAAGGACCCGAATGGAATAACGGGAAGGCCATAAGGTATTTGATCTTGCTACAGACTCAGATCAAAGATACAAAGCTAACTTGGTGGTAATTGAACTCACAACGCGACACCTACATAGAGATTCGTACTCAGGAAAAGACTCTAGTTTAAAGACCTTAACTGTCGGTACTTTTGGAGTTTCAGGGACCCAAATAGATAAACAGGAAGGCCATAAGGTATCTGAGGATGCTATACACACAGATAGAGTATATGATGCTGACCAGATGGTAATCAGACGCACAATACGAGAATTACATAGTGATTCGTACACAGGAAAAGACTACAGTTTAAAAGACTGTAACTATCGGTACTTTTGGAGTATCAGGGGCCTGAGTGAAGCATCAGGAAGGCCATAAGGTATCTGATCATGCTACGGACTCAGATAAAGGACACTAAACTGAACAGACGGTAATCGGACTCACAATGCGAGAATTACGTAGAGATTCGTGTACAGGAAGAGTCTCCAGTTTAAAAGACTGTAACTATCGGTAGTTTTGGAGTTTTAGGGACCCGAATGGATGAACGACAAGGCCATAAGGTATATGGCCATGCTATACAGTCAAATAAAGGATACTAAGCTAACCTGATGGTAATCTGACTCACAATTCAAGAAGTAGGTAGAGATTCGGGCATAGGAGGAGACACCAGCTTAAATGACCGTAACTATCAGTACTTTTTGAGTTTCAAGGACCCGAATGAAGAAACGGGAAGGCCATCAGGTATCTGATCATGCTACAGACTTAGATAAAGGATACGAAGCTGACCGGACGGTAATTGTACTAGGAATGCAACAATTACGTAGAGAATCGTACACAAAAAAAGACTCCAGTTAAAAGACCGTAACTATCGTTACTTTTGTAGTTTCATGGAGACGAATGAAGGAATGGGAAGGTCATAAGGTATTTGATCATGCTACAGACTTAGATAAAGGATACAAAGCAGACCAGACAATAACCAGACTCACAATGCTACAATTACGTAGAGATTCGTAAACAAGAAAAGTCTCCAGTTTAAAAGACCGTCACTATCGGTACTTTTGGAGTTTTAGGGACCCGAATGGAGGAACGGGAAGGAAATGAGGTATATGGACATGCTATAGAGTCAGATAAAGGATACTCAGCTGACCTGATGGTAATCAGACTCACAATTTGAGAAGTACATAGAGATTCGTGCATAGGAGAAGATACCAGCTCAAAAGACCGTAACTATCGGTACTTTTGGAGTTTCAAGGACCCGAATAGAGGAACGGGATGGCCATAAGGTATCTGATCATGCTACACCCTCAAATAAAGGATAAGAAGCTCATCGGATGGTAATTGGACTAGGAGTGCGACAATTAAGTAGAGAATCGTACACAAGAAAAGTCTCCAGTTAAAAGACCGTAACTATCGATACTTTTGTAGTTTCAGGGACACGAATGGAGGAACGGGAATGCCATAAAGTATTCGTTCATGCTATAGACTAAGATAAAGGACACTAAGCTGACCTGATGCTAATCGGACTCACAATACATGAATTACGTAGAGATTCATACACTGGAAAAGACACCAGGTTAAAAGACTGTAACTATCTGTGTTTTTGCAGTTTCTAGGACTCGAATGGAGGAACGGGAAGGCCATAAGGTATCTGATCATGATACAGACTCAGATCAAGGATACCAAGTTGACCGGGTGGTAATCAAACTCACAACGCGACACTTACGCAGTGATTTGTACACAGGAAAAGGCTCCAGTTAAAAAGACCGTAATTATCGGTACTTTTGGATTTTCAGGGACCCGAATGGAGGAACGGGAAGGCCATAAGGAATCTAATCAGGCTACAAACCCAGATGAAGGATACGTACCTGACCGGATGGTAATCGGATTCACAATACGACAATTATGTAGAGATTCGTACACAGGAAAAGACTCTAGTATAAAAGACAATAACAATTGGTACTTTTGGAGTTTCAGGGAGCCGAATGCAGGAATGGGAAGGCCATAAGGTATCTGATTATGCTACAGACTTAGATAAAGGATACAAAGCTGACCGGATGGTAATCGGACTCACAATGTGAGAATCATGTAGAGATTCATACACAGGAAAAGACACCAGTTTAAAAGACAATAACTATCGGTACTTTTGGAGTTTCAAGGCCCCGAATGGAGGACCGGGAAGGCCATAAGGTATCTGATAATGCTACAGACATAGATAAAGGATACAAAGCAGACCAAACAGTAATCAGACTCACAATGTGTCTCACCCCGCCAAGGCGGAAACACGGGATGTGACTCGAAAGGTTTTGAAGTACAAGATTCATGCAAACCACTAAATAAAATATGAGTTTTGATTTCAGCTCGTCAAAAGTTACAGAGTCGAGAAATTTGCTATTTTTGAAATCTAAGGATTTTTCATTCAAACTTCGTAGTACTAAAAATCCCCGTGAAAATAGTATCGTGTAACGCATACCTGAATCCCAAGCTCCATTCGAGAAAGTCTATGACCTGAAAAACATGCATAAAAGATTTGTCAACATAAAGTTGGTGAGTTCACGGGTTTGATCGACTCACTATGAGTTGTTCTTTAAAATTCGGTGGTGATTCCCGTAATTGTTGAGAATTATTGTATATTATTCGCGTTGAAAAGTTCACGAAAACGCATATATGATTAGTGAATTCGTGTTTGACCAATCATTGCCTAGCTAGGGCAAGATTTATCTACCAACCATGAGCCTATAACGAAACCTCTGACATGTAGTGCCTCACGCATTGTACAATAAAGATAACGTGAATATGGTAGAATACTAGCACTCTTTTGCATGTGGCAGGTTAGCGCGACTAACCAAGAGTGGGGGTGTCAACCCAATAGATCTATTAAGTGTTCCATGGCTAACTATGTAGCTAATTGTTATTGTGTAACGTATGTACGAGGACTATTGAGATCTCATGAACCAATTGTCTCATGTTTAAATTTGTAGTGACGCTAGAATTCACTCTAAATGAAAGTAACTTGTAAAATTGCATGTTTTTCCCCCAAAAATATGAAAACAGTAAAAAGGGGCCGTGAAACACACCTGGTGTCCTAGTAAGTGATCTAGCAAAGCATAAACTGGAACAACTATAATCCCAACAAGGAGGGCCCTTAAATGTTAAGGACATTTTAAGTTGTGTGTACTTTGTTGTTTACCATACAAGTTGTTCACCTGACTTGTGGACCCTGGTACCATGTATATACGGGGTCATTGTTCATGCACGTGGCAATTGTTACGTTTTTCATGTGTACTTTGTAATGTGTACAACTTTGGGAACTACGGGCGTTTTATTGTAAAAACGTGTCTATTTTTAACAAACCGGGTCCCACATATTGTCATGGGTTATGGAATATTCCCCAGTCTAACATGCGTGGTGTTTTCTAGGAAAAAAACAAGCGTTTGACATGTGTTCTAATATTATAATATCAAGGTTGTGGTTAACATTTGTTATACGTTTTTGTGAGATCCAAAATCTAACTAATAAGTTTGATCTAAATTCGATCCTAGGCTTAACACATTCGACTATCTTATGTTCGAAAATGTTCATAAGTGTGTAGGTGTCTCTCTCAAAACCATATATATACACACTTACAAAATGTGATAGATTCGCATATACCTATATGTTATGTTTAAGTTTGGAAAATACCAGGTCATTGTTATCTGACTAATACCACATGTATTCATAAGCTTCGGGTTTAGCGATCTATCACCCGAGTTGATTACAATACAATGTGGGTGTTATTTATGTATATATACATATTGTGTTTTGTTCAAAAAGTCAAGTTATTGTCAAAACACGTGGTCTATATATCCATCTACTACTCGGACATGGATGTACATCATACGCGTTGATCGATTTTAGATGTGTGCGTTTTGTGTGTATGTGTGCGTGTACCGATAATCATAGATACATATGAGTTCTTAACTAAACTAAAATTTTTGAAAGATGTTACTTCCATATTGTTGATTTTAGGTAGTTAATGGCCGCTTATTTTGTGTTGTGGTTTCATCGGTTTATTACATTGTCACGGGCCGATTTAACATTTACATACCAGGATCATGGTTCGGGTGAATGTTTAAGAAACCGATTGTTAAGGGAAGTTGGTTACCTTGCCAAAGTGTGTGTGCTGATTGCTATAATCTTGCCTGAATCTCTTGGCAGCTCGAGTCTCTTGCTTGGGGTTGATGGTTGGATGGTTTGTGGCCTAGAAAGAAGTAGGTGGGTGCTTGGGTGTGAGCCGAAAGTAGTGGAAATGAGGGTCGGTTTTTTGTGTTGTTTTGGTGTGAGGTTTTCAGTGATTCAAGAGGGTCCTTTTATATGTGCATTCGTGGGTTGTCAAGACTTCATGGGATTGAGGCTTGGGTGGTACAATACTAATTTAGTGAAATGTATTGACAATGTTAGTTGTCATTTGGTTGTTGCCTTGTTCGATTGTCATCTTCCTAAGCCGATTAGAGGTGGATCTTACACAAGGATGGAAGGTTATCTTATATGTAAGTAATAGTCAAGGTAGTACAATTCCTTCTCAACGTAAGATAGTGACAAAGCAAACTCCTTGATTTTTGGCCCATTACAAATAAGATCAAGACTATAATGGTAAGTGCTCATTCCTTGGAATTTGGTTTATGAATTAAAAGACATGCCAATTTTGGTATAAGTATTGAAGGGATAGGGAGCCTAATCCATGCGGAGGCGGCGCCCCTATCCCTCTAAACCGAAATCCTGGCGCTAATGGCCTTAAATCCTGCAAAGCTGGCGAGGCGGAGAGCAAGCCACAAGCCAATGCGCAAGGTCGCCAAGAGGTATTAACACACAACAGCAGACAAGCGCGTACACATACGCGCGGAATATCTCCTTACCACTTTCGATACGAGGTATAGAAGATAAACAAAAGGAAGATTCAGCAGGATCTCTAACAGAGTACGCGCCAACAGCAAGGCGACACGTGGCAGGAGTGGTACAACCGCTACCGACAGGAATGGCGACATGACTGTGTCCATGCTTCCACCATACTGTCATCAACAGTATCCAGCAGACATCCCCTGCTGCTATCAGACGTCACTTCAGGCGACAGAAGCATGGTCAACTACTGTAGTCAGTTTGACATATGGTTCAGAAGCAGTCATTTCCGCAGAAATCGGTTGCCCCTCCACAAGAGTACTAATGACCGAGAAAAGAGACAATGACAAAGAACTCCGCTTGAATCTTGACTTGCTAAAAGAACGCCGTGACCTAGCTACCATCAAAGAGGCCAAATACATGACGCAACTGTAGCGCTATTACAACAAGCGCGTCAAAGAATCCGCGTTCAAGATCGGGGACTACGTTTTCCGCAACAATGACACTTCCAACGCCAAAAAGCCTGGAAAACTAGCTCCTACTTGGGAAGGCCCATACAAGATACAAGAAGTCTTAGGCAAAGGCGCTTATGCGCTAGAATGACTGGATGGCACACCTGTCCCACGATCATAGAACGCCGCGCAACTGCGACGCTGCTATTTCTAACATACTTGTAATACGGCTACACATGCCGATCTACTTATCAATGAAAAATGGTTTCCTATATCTGTATTTCTACTTGTCTTTTCCGCGCCAGAGTCTTCAAGACTTAGGCTAAACTCATGTCGAACCAACGCCGCCGCCCATTAACACAACGCACGTCTTCAACACGTCGGACTTGCACCCCTTGCATAAATGCGGCATGCCATGGTCTTCAAGACAGGTTTACTTATCGGACCTAAACGACGCGCAGATCACGTGTACGTAGAGAACCCTTGTCTTCAAGACTTGTCTAAACACAAGTCGGACAAGCGGACCATACACTACACAAAAAAGCAGTCAATGGTCTTCTAGACAAGGCTCTCACGCGCTTAACTCGGACTCTATGGCACAAGTCGCGTTCCGCTACAGTCTTCTAGGCAAAAGTTTCAACACTTACCCGCCGGACTGTCTAGCCAAACGCGCGCCCTAACTTCTACTTACACATTGGGTGACGACTTGGTTAAATAAGTACAAAGAATTTAGTGCGAGAAAAGAACATGATATAACAAACCAAAAATCTTTCATTAACATAAGGGAATTAAAAACACTTCAATATTTACAAATTTTACAAGTCTTCAAAAGCAACAAAATACAGCGCTTATTCAGCTTGAGGACCAGAGGAACCCTCCCCAAAAGCAACAAAAACACTTCAATATTTACAAATTAAAAACACTTGATCGGATTTCTCGATGAAGTACTTCAGAGCCGCAGGTGGGTCCGCATTGCGATTACAATCCGAAATCACTTGAAGGAGGGGGAAGTCAACCTTCTCAAACTTGAGTAGTTAAGCCTCGTACTCCTCATTCGGCGGCTTCCCATAATGCTCCGCATCCTCAAGGCGCCCACCGTTCTGAGCTGCTAAGAAGCCATCCTCATAACCCTCCCCATACCTGTAAGTGTGGGCGGTGGCGGCTATAGCAGGAACTTGGTCACCAAGCTTGGGCTCATGCCAGAAGCGCATGAAGATCAATAAAATGAAAAACAGTTAGAAATCACAACAAAGAGACAAGGAAAACAGAAAATAAAATACTTACCCCATCAATGCTGCTGGTCATCAACTAGTGGAGGGAATCCTGCATCTTGCCCTGGGCAGAGACCGCCTCCTCCAAAAGTTGCCTCGCCGTGTCTGATTCCTTGGTAGCCGTAGCGCGGGCATGCTCAGAGGAATCCAAGTCTTGCTCCAGATCCTCCTTCACACGAAGTATCTGGACCCTCTCTTGCTCCAAAAAGAAGACTCGCTCAGCAGCTTTAATCAGTTCAGCATCCTTTGATTCGAGCTCTTTGCGCATCTCCACAAACTTAGCAGTCCGTTCGGAGAGGGCCTTACACTTTTCCTCCAGCTTCCTTGTTTCGGTCCGCCTCTCCTCCTGGGCCTCTGCTAGGAGCTCATTCAAGCGCATGGTCTCTTCATTGGTGCGCTTGCAGGCCTCCGACCACCGTCGCCTTTTAGCCGCCGCATCACCCTCAAGTTTCTTGACTTTATCTTCAGCTTCATGGCCATGACGGCGGTACTTGGTAGCAGTAGTGCGGGCATGCTCAGAGGAATCCAAGTCTTGCTCCAGATCCACCTTCACATGAAGGATCTGGACCCTCTGTTGCTCCAAAAAGCAGACTCGCTCAACAGCTTTAATCAGTTCAGCATCCTTTGATTCGAGCTCTTTGCGCATCTCCACAAACTTAGCAGTCCGTTCAGAGAGGGCCTTACACTTTTCCTCCAGCTTCCTTGTTTCGGCCCGCCTCTCCTCTTGGGCCTCTGCTAGGAGCTCCTTCAAGCGCATGGTCTCTTCATTGGTGCGCTTGCAGGCCTCTGACCACCGCCGCCTTTCAGCCGTCGCATCACCCTCAAGTTTCTTGACTTTATCTTCAGCTTCATGGGCACGGCGACGGTACTTGGTTATTTCAGCTTGGAAGGCAGCCTCTCTTTCAGCAATGCTGGCCTTCTCAGACTCCAAGCGCTCAATGACTCGTCGCACCACCGTATCGCGACGGCGCAAGGAATCCATCATGGAAAGTTGAGTCGCCTGATTTACACGCGTAGCTGCAATCAGGTCAGCACGACTCAACATATCCTGGTAGGTGCGCTCATAGGGAGGCACCACCTCACTTACAAACTCCTCGGCAGCCAGAGAGTTAGAGAACAAAGTGTTCTCTCTGATTGCCCAACGCGGACGCCAGATGGCGTCACCTCCCATCCAGCAGGAACCATCATATGTCCCAGCTGATTTCCTACCCCCAGCACCAGACGATTCACGCCTCGTCTGGCACGAACCCTGCTCCGCTCTTCTGGCGCCTGCCGCCAAGAGAGCCCTTTCAAAACCTGATACATCATCGGCTTGCTCGTGAGCCTCAGCATCAGCACGCTCCTTGGCTTCCCTTTCTTTCAAGAGGCGAGCCTTTTCCTCCAGAAAGCGCTGCTATTGAAGACGTAGGCGTTCCGCCTCAGCTTTCTTTGCTGCCTCAGCCCTCTTAAGGGCTTCATTGGCAATCGCCTTCTTCTTGGCCTACGCCTTCTTAAGAGCTTCAGCGGCAGCCGCCTGCAGCTGCGCCTCCTCCTGCTCCTTCCAAAGCCTCTCTTCCTCCCTCCTAGCTACTTCTGCAGATGGAGACGTAGGAGGAGGAGTGGGTATAATCTTGGGCGCAACTACAAGACAAGAAAAAGCTCTGTAACTCAAAGGCAGAACAAAGAACAAAACTTGAGAAAGATGACAAAACAACACTTACCAGGAGCTCTCTTCTTAATCAGCTTCTGAAATAAAGGATGACGAGTAGGGGCAGCGCCAATGCCTTTTGAAAATACAGGCACAATCCCCTCTTGTGTTCCACCGCCAGATGCAGTGGTCTCACCTTTGCCCCCATCACCAACAGTAGTCTTGGGGGCAACAACTCCTTCGGTAGCCTGTGTTGTGACGCCACCTCCCTCACCACCAGCAGGACCTGCGGATGCCCCCTTTGAACCAACAGTTTTGCTGGCAGTCACGCTGGTGGGGCGCTTCTTCTTCTTCTTCTGCAAGTTGGACGAATCATTCTCGTCCTCATACTCTGAAGGTGGCCCATCTTGCCTCCGACGACGCCTCTTGACGCATTCCCCTACTAAAGTAGAAGACCCCGTGTCAGAGCTGGAAATAGGCCTCAATGGGTAACTATGTCTCCGCGGAGCGTGTTTCCAACGACCACGCCCCGCAGATGCCTTAGGCAGCTGAAAAACTTCTACTGAAGAATCAGTAGAGTCGTCGCCAAAAAGGCTAGCAAACAGAGGGTCAAAAGGCTCACCAGTGGTACAATATGGCCTGGGCGCGCTGTTGGGATCAGGGTAGTAGAAGCGGTCAGCCAATACCCTCCACTTGATGCCCTTGTATTCGCGGACAGCATAAAATTGAAACTTGCTCACGCCTGCAAACAAAAAATAGTTAGTCAACAAATTCATAAAAGAGAAATGAACGGGAATGGTAGAGACCACTTACCCTCCTAAGAAATATAAGGCTCCTTGCCTGCGCGGATGCCGAGACGGCTCATACCCAACAATAAGAAAATACCCCTAGTCAAATTCTTAAACTCCAACTTAGTGGCGTTGGAGGTCAGAGTCACGAACCAGGGTTGCGCCTTGTAGTCCATCATCACCTCCATGTACGCCACCCGCTGCCCATCTCCAATCACCTTTCATGGCAGCCCAACAGGGATAGCACCCCTCTTGATGAAGAAAAACTTTTCCTTGGCCCAATGTAAGGACTTGGGAGTGTTGGTAGCCATCGGCGGTACCTTTGGGCGAGGCTTAAACGAGAACCATGTCTCGTCCCGCACGAGGAAACGAAGACATTGAACCTCTCAACGGTCGGTTCAATGTCCAAGGCGCGGCAGGAAGCCTCGAAATGGACCAGCCTCAGTTGAGTGGGCCCAACGCCATAAGCCACCAGAGTGTCTATCTGGAAGCGTGTGCAGGGCAGGCGGAACCCACACTTAGTAAAATTGGCCACACACAAGGTGATCTGACCACTATCGGCAGAGAGCACGGTGTGGGTGGGAGATGGCAACTCTGGTTCCCACTCCGGCAAGATCGCGTTAAACTTGCAGAATTCGTCAAAGGAAGTTTGATTCCAAACACAGTAAGTGTTTGTCATCAACTTCCTCTCTTTGATCTTGCCATGTTCCACCATCTCCTCCCCCTCAACCACTGGGTCTTTACCAGGTGCCTTACCAGACGGTGACTGACTCACAGATAGATCAGACATCTTTTACAAGTCCAAGTATGTGAAATGTGGAAATCTAGAAAACTTTAAATACACAGCCGGAAAACTTGAATAGTCACCGGAATCTTCAAAGGAAAACTTGAAGAGTCGCTGGAATCTTCAACGAAAAACCTGAAGATCAAACGGAAACTTCAAAATGAATCTCTGAAACTCTCGTGAAACGAAAAGGAAACAAGAAGGCAAGAAAGCAACTATGAATTTTCAACAACAAATCTTCAAGATCTCAAAAATCTTTGAAGATTGAATGGAAACTTCAATGAATCGCCGGAGAAAGGAAGAGAGAAAGATGAACAGGTGAGAGTTTTTTGCAAGTGTAACCGCCTAATGATGCTCCAAGGGGTTTATATACCCATCGCATTAATTACGGTGGGACCAGCGAAGAAAAAGGAAACGTCATAATTTTGAATTGGAGAGACCAGATGATGACACGTGTCGCATGCATCATCAAACGGCTCACATCGGCGCGTAGGAACTGCTCCATAGCTGTCACCATTCACGGTTCAGTGACACGTGTCAGCAGATGTCACACTTTCAACAATTTGGGTGTGTGAACGTCACGCGCCTGGAAACCCCCACATGCCATCAGACACGTGGCCTAATCCTCACCACAGATTTCCCAAGTGGAGTGCGTGACGGCACACGTGCCTGACACCAGACAAAAATTTGTTGTCCACGTCATGACGACAGGACAGCTATCACCTTACATGTCAGATTGTCCGCCTGCCCACCTACAACCTTTGAGCTTCCCCACGAAGCAAAGACCCATTCGAATTTCAGGCGCATTAACTTCAAATTATTGGAGACATATTAAATGCCAATGATTCCAAATTTATTACAACTTTGAGGCCGCATTAACTACCCTTAGGTTATTAATACAAGGGCACTGGCGTTACCTTTTACGTCAACAAAAAAGACGTTCCCCGACAAACTCTTTCACAGGTCATGGCGGAACACGTCCTCTCTAGTGGCAAGCTGACGTAAAATAAAAAAGACGTTCCCCGCCAAACTCTTTCACTGGTCATGGCGGAACACGTGTTCTCCAACGGCAAGTTGACGTAAAACAAAAAAGACGTTCCCCGCACAATTTTTGGCCCATTACAAATAAGATCAAGACTATAATGGTAAGTGATCATTCCTTGGAATTTGGTTTATGAATTAAAAGACATGCCAATTTTGGTATAAGTATTGAAGGGATAGGGAGCCTAATCCAGGCGGAGGCGGCGCCCCCTATCCCTCTAAACCGAAATCCTGGTGCTAATGGCCTTCAATCCTGCAAAGCTGTGGAGGCGGAGAGTAAGCCACAAGCCAATGCGCAAGGGCGCCAAGAGGTATTAACAGACAACAGCGGACAAGCGCGTACACATACGCGCGGAATATCTCCTTACCACTTTCGGTACGAGCGAGGTATAGAAGATAAACTAAAGGAAGATTCAGCAGGATCTCTAACAGAGTACGCGCCAACAGCAAGGAGACACGTGGCAGGAGTGGTAAAACCGCTACTAACAGGAACAGCGACATGATTGTGTCCATGCTTCCACCATACTGTCATCAACAGTAACTAGCAGACATCCCATGCTGCTGTCAGACGTTACTTCAGGCGACAGAAGCATGGTCAACTACTGTAGCCAGGCGAATGGAAGAACGGGAAGGCCATAAAGTATTTGTTCATGCTATAGGCTCAGATAAAGGACACTAAGCTGACCTGATGGTAATCAGAGTCACAATGCATGAAGTACGTAGAGATTCATGCATTGGAAAAGACACCAGCTTAAAAGACTTTAACTATTGGTGTTTTTGCAGTTTCAAGGACCCGAATAGAGGAACGGGAAGGCCATAAGGTATCTGATCATGCTACAGACTCAGATAAAAGATACTAAGCTAACCAGACGGTAATCGGACTCACAATGCGAGAATTACATAATGATTCATACATAGGAAAAGACTCCAGTTAAAAAGTCTGTAATTATCGGTACTTTTGGAGTTTCAGGGACCAGAATGGAGGAACGGGAAGGCCATAAGGATACGTACCTGACCGAATGGTAATCGGATTCACAATACGACAATTACATAGAGATTCATACACAGGAAAAGACTCTAGTATAAAAGACAATAACTATCGGTACTTTTGGAGTTTTAGGGAGCCGAATGAAGGAATGGGAAGGCCATAAGGTATCTGATTATGCTACAGACTCAAATAAAGGATACAAAGCTAACCGGATGGTAATTGGACTCACAGTGTGAGAATCACGTAGAGATTCGTACACAGGAAAAGACACCAGTTTAAAAGACAATAACTATCGGTACTTTTGGAGTTTCAAGGCCCCGAATGGAGGAACGGGAAGGCCATAAGGTATCTGATCATGCTAAAGACTTAGATAAAGGATACAAAGCAGACCAGACAGTAATCGGACTCACAATGTGTCTCACCCCGCCAAGGCGGAAACACGGGATGTGACTCGAAAGGTTTTCAAGCACAAGATTCAAGCAAACAACTAAATAAAATTTGAGTTTTGATTTCAGCTCGTCAAAAGTTACAGAGTCGAGAAATTTTCTATTTTTGAAATCTAAGGATTTTTCATTCAAACTTCGTAATACTGAAAATCCCCGCGAAAATAGTATCGTGTAACGTATGCCTGAATCCCAAGTTCCATTCGTGAAAGTCTACGACCTGAAAAATATGCATAAAAGATTTGTCAACATAAAGTTGGTGAGTTCGCGGGTTTTATCGACTCGCTATGAGTTGTTCTTGAAAATTCGGTGGTGATTCCCGTAATTGTTGAGAATTATTGTATATTATTCGCGTTGAAAAGTTCACGAAAACGCGTATATGATTAGTGAATTCGTGTTTGACCAATCATTGCCTAGCTAGGGCAAGATTTATGTAATGCCTCGCGCATTGTACAATTAAGACAATGTGAATTTGGTAGAATACTAGCACTCTTTTGCATGTGGCAGGTTAGCGTGACTAACCAAGAGTGGGGGTGTCAACCCAATAGATCTATTAAGTGTTCCATGGCTAACTATGTAGCTAATTGTTATTGTGTACGAGGACTATTGAGATCTCATGAACCAATTGTCTCATGTTTACATTTGTAGTCATGCTAGAATTCACTCTAAATGAAAGTAACTTGTAAAGTTGCATGTTTTCCCCCCAAAAATATGAAAACAGCAAAAAGGGCCGTTAAAATTGGATGAGACATTTCTTAAAATAATAGTTGTTTGCAGGACTAATAAAAATTTCAACGAAAACAGTAATTGTTGGTTTTGAAATCAGGGTACATCCTATACAAAGTTAGGGTACAAGTATTGGTAGTCAATTTAATAGTTTTCAAAACAATAGGGGTAGAATATTTGCAATTTAAATAAGTTTTTCCAAACAAGGGAACACAAGAACTAAATAGGTCGTAATGTATAGGTGAATATTTTGAGTATGCAACAAAGATATTCATGAAGTTTGGAACAAGGCTAGGAATGGTCAAACACATGTGACGTGAAGGAGAATCCTTGCATAAAGAAGTAAGATTGTGATAGACATCAAGATCATGAAATTCAAATTGGATGATATCAACAAGCAAGGGAATGATTCTTGTAACTCAGGAACTACACAAAGTATGAAGTAAAGATTAAGATCCGTAAAATAATATGGAGCTCAATCCTTTGAAGGCATTGGAAATCAAGGAGGTAGGCGTCAAGTCTAGAAAGGTCTTCAGTTAATTTCCTTCCAAGATAGTGCATTGTAATTCCACCATGAATAATGTTGAAGGATGTTAGGGTTAGGAAAAGGCTCAGAGGAGAGAGCGAAGCAAGATAAGAAAACACAAGATAAACAAAAGAAACACGTAAACAAATAGCATGAACGAAAAAGGTCACTCATGTTGGACTCCTAAGGTTATAGTCTAGGTCATATGTCTAATAACCTAATTCCCTATAACCATGGCTCTGATACCAATCTGTAACACCCCAACCGATGGCGGAAACATCGAGGTGCCACGTAATGATGATTGTTCAATAGCTCATGGTAGTAAAAGAAAGTTGAATATTATTAAATGATTTACAATTTGTCATACAAGTAATGATTACACAAACTTGAGTAATATAAACTAGGTCCAAAGCTCCTATGTGTTCCAAGACGTTTGCAACTTCCAATGGCAAATAAAACCTGAAACATGTTAAGTTGGAAAGATGGGGGGGTCAACTATAAATAGTTGGTGAGAATACATAGGTTTTGCAAGAAATAAAATAGAATATTTTGTATAGCCATCACAACTGAGATAAAGCAATGAGTAATGTAAGAGTATGAGTCTGACATGTAACAATGCGTCTTTTGTACAATCAAACCTTGTGTCGACTGAGACCTAACTCGCAAGTTAGTAAAAGTGTAACTGTTATCGATCATCCCTGAATTTATGCGGGGGGGATGGGTTTGTCAGACCTATAGCGCTATAATCTAAACAGGCGGCTTAATCAATGTTAATGATTGTACTGTGTCTTTTTGTTACAGTGAATTGATAGAATGAGTAAATGATAGTGTAATTGAATCACAAGTTTCAATAATGTAAGAATGAGTAAATGATAGTCTATAAAATGTTTAAACATGTTTCACCCCAAAATGTAAAACAGAAAAATGGGCTATGTAAACTCACCTTGATTGTGATTGACTTTCTAAAATTTAACAGGAATGAGCGAATTATGCTTGTACCTAATTAAGAGTGATGTTTAGTGTCGATAGTTAAAGTGTCCATGCAAAATCTATCGGTTTTTGATTGATCTACTTTAGTATCATATGAAGAATTATACAACTAACCTTGAATTTTGTGAAATGCCTTAATATTTATTCAGGTTATTAATACAACTATGTTTTTTACTTAATCGTGTAAGTGTAATTTCTAAAGCCTTTTGACATTTAATAAAATATTTCAAATAACCTATTACTTTAAGGAAAGCATATATAATATAATAATGGGTGATCGTAAGGTTAATGACATTTAGTCGCTAATAATCTAATTAATTCTTTATGCCTAAGAAATCATGACTTTGTAAACAGGTGACTATTGTTTTTAAATATATATATATATACTAGCTTTTATTTCGGGAGTGTCCCGGGGTTGAAAAATATAACAATTCTAATAATACGAATAGTAATAATTATTACTCTTGTAATTAAATAAACAAAAAAATAACCTTGCTATAAGGTGACACCATGTGTTGTAGTGTTGCGCGATTCTTTCTCGTAGCTTCTCTTGATGAAGTATACCTATCCATCTTTAGAAGAGTAAAATTCCAATGATAGCATAGAGATTGGGCTAAATTTCAACATTGTATATAAGAACCTGGTTGAAAAGAAAAAACATGATTAATGAATAACCTGAACACTTTGTGTTTTTTTCCTGTATGAATGAAACCCCATAAAAAATAGTCGTTTTTTTCTTCGTTTTTTATATAGCACTATGGTACTCGTTGGAAAGATAATAAAACACTCGTTAATTTGGTGTAATTTTTTTCTTTAAAAAATCTCGTATATAAAATATATTAACGTTTAAGAATGATGGGAGGAAACATTAGAGAGAAAAATCTAAATTTGTTTTTAAATTCTTATAGAGATTAGGGTTAGATAAGTGTAGGAGAATGGATAAGAAAAATAAAAAAATAAATTAAAAACTCTCACCTTAACGTGCCACGTGGCACATTCAAAGGAGGGTTGAGGCCTCCATTGGTTGCCACCTCATCAATATTCAATTCTTTTATTATAAGTTATAGATTATAGATATATATATATATATATATATATATATAAACTATATAATTATATTAGATTTTAAATAACCCCATTATTTTTTTGTTAGAAAATATATATATTGTTAGTTATCATTTACAATAAACATAGCGACATTTATATGCCAAATTGGTGGCTTATCGATATTAAATAAAATACTTTATTGATAAAATCCAAATTGTTGATATGTGTTACAGAACTATTAAACGATAGTTGTTTAATTAGATATAAAAAAATGTAATATAATATGATAAATTTTAATCTAATTTTCCAGCAATAATTTACAAACAAGAGTTTTACAAGGATTTGAATTAATGATTAGAGAAAAGAAAGAGATACAATACTTCATGTGGTGCTGCACAACCATCGCGTGAGGTGTTGAAACAATCCCTGAAACGGAAGTGGCGTCGCGACAAAACCAGGAAAGTGTCTTTGAGGATGTGTCGTCGCGTTTGGTTGTGGTGGCGCTCCGACTCGAGCATGTTGTGGTGGAGGTGAAAGTTGCTGGGGTGATGGAATGGTGGTCGGAGTCGGTTGTTGTTTTGTGGTGGCGTGATGGTGGTTATCGGATAAACCTAGTTGGAAGGAGTGGTAGGGTCGCTTTATCTCACCGGACTTTTGGTCTGAGAATACAAAGGAACCGCGAGGATGTTAGTGCGAGGGTATGGGTTTAGAACGAGTAGGATGGGGCCTTTTAAGGAGTCAAGGTGCATTAGTTTGGTGGTCGAATTTTATGGTGAGATTCATGCCGGAATTTACGGAAAGTTTTATGCAATTCATTATGGTTTGATTTGCGGTTATGGTTAGGATTCTAAACAGGAAGGTTTTGGGTTTATTTGGAAGCTTTTGGTCCTTGATTGGGGTTCGCTGAAGTTACGGTTTTACGGATGTTTGGCCGAGATGGTTGTCTAGTCGTTTTCTTTGGTGAAGGTGATGAATGCCATTTGTTGTTTAGTGCCACACCTTGGGTGGTTTTCTTATTATTATTAATAATATTATTATTTTAATGTGAAAAACAATTTAAATGTCTGATTTGCTCCATTCCAATATTGTTGCTATTATTATATTTTTTTTTACTTTAGGTATATAACGTTATAACTAAAAAATTGGGAATGCTACAGTTGTTTACGATACAAGTTGTTCACCTGACTTGTGGACCCTGGTACCATGTATACACGGGGTCATTGTTCAAGCACGTGGCAATTATTACGATTTTCATGTGTACTTTGTAACATGTACAACTTTGGGAATTACGGGCGTTTTTTTCTAAAAACGTGTCTATTGTTAACAAACCGGGTCCCACACATTGTCATAGGTTATGGAATATTCCTCAGTCTAACATGCTTGGTGCTTTCTAGGAAAAAAAACAAGCGTTTGACATGTGTTCTAATATTATAATATCAAGGTTGTGGTTAACACTTGTTATACGTTTTTGTGAGATCCAAAATCTAACTAATAAGTTTGATCTAAATTCGATCCTAGGCTTAACACATTCGACTATCTTATGTTCGAAAATGTTCATAAGTGTGTAGGTGTCTCTCTCAAAACCATATATATATACACTTACAAAATGTGATAGATTCGCATATACCTATATGTTATGTTTGAGTTTGGAAAATACCAGGTCATTGTTATCCGACTAATACCACATGTATTCATAAGCTTCGGGTTTAGCAATCTATCACCCGAGTTGATTACAATACAATGTGGGTGTTATTTATGTATATGTACATATTGTGTTTTGTTCAAAAAGTCAAGTTATTGTCAAAACACGTGGTCTATATATCCATCTACTACACGGACATGGATGTACATCATTCGCGTTGATCGATTTTAGATGTGTGCGTTTTGTGTGTATGTGTGCGTGTACCGATAATCATATATACATATGAGTTCTTAACAAAACTAACATTTTTGCAAGATGTTACTTCCATATTGTTGATTTTAGCTAGTTAATGGCCGCTTATTTTGTGTTGTGGGTTCATGGGTTTATTACATTGTCACGGGCCGATTTAACATTCACATACCAGGGTCATGGTTTGGGTGAATGTTTAAGAAATCTATTGATTAGGGAAGTTGGTTACCTTGCCAAAGTGTGTGTGCCGATTGCTATGATCTTGCTCAAATCTCTTGGCAGCTCGAGTCTCTTGCTTGGTGTTGATGGTTGGATGGTTTGTGGTCTTGAAAGAAGTGGGTTTGTGGTCCTTGGGTGTGAGCCGGAAGTAGAGCAAGTGAGGGTCGGTTTTTGTGTTTTTTTGGTGTGAGGTTTTGAGTGATTCAAGAGGATCCTTTTATAGTTGCATTCGTGGGTTGTCAAGACTTCATGGAATTGAGGCTTGGATGGTACAATACTAATTTAGTGAAATGTATTGACAATGTTAGTTGTCATTTGGTTGTTGCCTTGTTCGATTGTTATCTTCCTAGGCCGATTAGAGGTGGATCTTACACAAGGATGGAAGGTGATCTTATATGGATCACTAAAACAAAAATGGGTTTTTAATACGCATAAAAGCGTCCTAAAATGGTATTTTATAGGACCTTTTATTTAATAGGACCAACGGTAAAAGCGTTTCATGTAAAGGGGTCGTAATAAGTCCCAAAACTTAAAAAGCGTCCTAATATCTCAAACAAGATTATGAAACCAATTTTATGGTCACATAATATTAAGACACTTTTACAATGTTCTAACATGTGCTTACCTGCTTTTAATCTTTTAATACACATACAAGCGTCCTTAAAAATTAATTTATAGGACTCTTATGATGTAACATTACAGGTACCTTAGTACCAAGAAAAGGGTACTAATATCCCAAATAAGATTATGAAACCAATTTTATGGTCGCATAATATGTCTATGAACAACCCATATAGCGTCGTAAGAAAAGCATATTCGGACACTTTTCAATGTTCTAACAAGTTTAATAGGACCTAACAGTCATATGATACAACGCTTTTTTAAACATCCACACACACACAATTTTACGATATGGTTACGGACATCCAAATAATGGTTATTATGTATATAACACCAAAATGAAAGAAATAAAACTTTATTATATTTCAAATAAGCATATTCATAACAAAAACACTAAACATAAATAAGTTATAGCATTATCCAACATAAAGTCTTATAACATTTAATAAATAAATTAAAAGCAATGAAAGAAACAAGCAGCATATAATCTTGAGTCATCATGCGTCCTCAATCCTCATGGACTACCTACAAATAAACCATCCATGTATATAAGCATTAAGTTCCAGATTATTAAAATTATTCGTATCACAATTTTAATAAATAAACCATCCATACTACCTTATAAATAAACTATCCACGTATAAGTATTAAGTTTCAGATTAATCAAATTATTCATATCACAAGTTAACCAAATACATACCGAGATGAAAGGACAAGGCCATGCAATGGATGCACAAATACAATCTTGAATTGTGGAAAGTAACCCATATGGTCTCACCAACTTTCATCTATTTTTTATTGGTACTTGAACATTTACATCACACTATTCTTGTCCAATCTCTATACCACCAACTAGCTCATTTGGGTACAAGCTCTTCACTCATACTCTTGCTACAATTCGGTAGAGTTTAGAATGCTTTTGAGGAAAATTTCATCTCCAACCTAGATTTTAGTCTTCAACAAACATTTATAAAACCCTAGTCACAATAGTGCAAGTAACATTTCACAAAAAACATAATAATAAAGTTTTACACTAACATGCTAAGATTTTTATAGAAAAGAATAATATGAAAAAAAAAAACCCATAAATATACATTGTTGTTTTATAGCATAGCCCAATGTAACCATTATTTAATCACCAACTTACAATCATTTTCGGTATGAATCTACAAGTTAAAATCTACCTTTATTTCACAGCTTCTACATATTCCATAGCGTAACAAAGTATCCAAATTACAACCGAACTTAGCGAAACAGAACTCATATTTTCAATCAATTTGCAAAATCATGCTATAGACTTCATACAAATAAAACTAATGTAAAAACAGAAGCAAATAATATAAGCATCGATGTAAGAATCAAGGTAGTACAATTCCTTCTCAACGTAAGATAGTGACAAAGCAAACTCCTTGATTTTTGGCCCATTACAAATAAGATCAAGACTATAATGGTAAGTGATCATTTCTTGGAATTTGGTTTATGAATTAAAAGACATGTCTATTTTGGTAAGTGCTGAACCAGTAAGAGGTCTGAATGGGTAAGAGGCTCTGAACCAGTAAGTGCTGAACCAGTAAACTGTTGTTTGGTTAAACATCTGAATAGATATGTAAAATGACAATTTTAGCCCCCACCCCCACCCCACCTCCTCCACGTCTTTCTTTTTTGTTTCTTTATTACTGCACCCATGTGATTGTTATCCTTTTTATCTTCTCTCAAATCTCAATAATTCAACATTCAAACGATCTCCTTTATCATTTCTCACAACACAGTGACACACACCACCATTCTTTATCTCTTTACCTTTCTAATCTCTTATCATTTCCATTTTTTATACCTCAAATCGGAACCACCATTCAAGAACCAGGTTTATATACCCCAAACTCAAGATCGAAAGACGGAAGGGAACTCCTATGTTGGGTTCGCACTTATCGGAGGAGACGCACAGACGGAGGAGGCGTTGCTGGGTGGAAGAGAGGGAAGATGAGAGAGGGAGGAGGAGGGCGGCGGGAGGTGGTGAGGAGAGGGGTGGGGTTGTGGTTGGAACAGAGAGGGGGAAGGTTGGGGGTCGGAGCAGAAGGAGAGCAGAGGATGGCAGCGGCGTATGGTGGAGGAGATGGACGGCGGCGTTGGGTGGTGGCTGCAGCGAGGGGTGAAGGGGATGTTCAGAGGTGAGGGCCAATTCTGTCCATTTTTTCATTCAGCATCATCACAATGCTGAACCATTCAGTCTTAATGGTTCAGTTCAGAGGAGCAAGTTTTTGCAACCAAACAACACCCACCTCTGACTGATTCAGAGGTTACCTCTGAATGGAGCCATTCAGAGGTAAACAAACAACCCCTAAGTATGTTTAGAGTATGCTTGTCTTGTTCCTTATGAATGGTACTTTCTTTTTCTTCTAACTCATACATACCATCATGTAGGCGCATGCATGTGAGGGCCGATTGTTTAAATATGGTATGACATATTGGGTAAGTTGACATATATGAGAAGTGTAGTGATGTCATAGCATAGACTACCAAAAGAGTGTAAGCATGGTTGTCCTCTAATTAGATCTTTGTCTTATGTTATTGTCTTTATACACTCACGTATGCATGTATATGTACACATGGTCTTTTCACTTTCCAACAATTTGCACATGTGTCTAGTGTGTGTATATAGTTTGTATGTTTGTTTAGTCATTATCAATAGGGTACAATTGCATACATAGGTTTGTTTATATATACGTAGATGTAAATAAAAAAAATTGGTCCTTGTGTGTTTACATAGATATGGCTCCCAGATGTGTTGGTTTCTATTTTGATATTGAAGGCATGTTGCATGATTAGAGCTAGATTCGTTGGTTTGCGTGCAAGTGTAATATGTTGTGGAAAAATGCCCCTTGTTGCCTTGGTATATAATTGGTTTCTCATGCACTTCTATATGTATCTAATCTTCAATAATATGGTATGTTTGTTGTAATATTAACATATAGTTAGATACTATGTTATTGATCCATAAACATGTGTTTGTTTGGAAATTGTAGCTCATGTTAACACATGCTTGCTCCTTGGTAGTTATTCATAATTGATGTGGGCGTTAACCTTGTAAAACATGTTGTAAATTGTTCGGACTTTGCTAGACTCGGGATGACATAGTTAATGTAAAAATAACTAATGCACAAATTGAAATGTTGTGAATCTAGTTAAGTGTACGGATGTTGTCCGGGAAAATTGTCGGGTGTCACACAATGCGACAATTACGTAGAGATTCGTACTCTAGAAAGGTCTCCAGTTTAAAAGACCGTAACTATAGATACTTTTGTAGTGTAGGCACCCGAATGGAGGAATGGGAAGGCCATAAACTATTTGATCATGCAACAAACTCAGATAAAGGACACTAAGCTGACGTGATGGAAATCGGACTCACAATGCATGAAGTACGAAAAGATTCGTGCAAAGGAAAAGATACCAATTTAAAAGACAGTAACAATCGGTATTTTTGGAGTTTCAGGGACCCGAATGGAGGAACGGGAAGGCCATAAGGTATCTTATCATGCTACAGAATCAGACAAAGGATACTAAGCTGGCCTGACGGTAATCGGATCACAAGGCGAGAAGAACATAATTATTCGTACATACTATCGGTACTTTTAGAGTTTTCAGGGCCCGAGTGGAGGAACGGGAAGGCCATAAGGTATCTGATCATGCTACGGACTCCGATAAAGGATTCTAAGATGACCAGATAGTAATCGGACACACGATGCGAGTATTACATAGTGATTAGTACATCGGAAAAGTCTACAGTTTAAAAGACTGTAACTATCGGTACTTTTGAATTTTCAGGGACCCAAGTAGAGGAACGGGAAGGCCATAAGGTATCTGATCATGCTACAGACTCAGATAAAGGATACTAAGCTGACTGGACGGTAATCGGACTCACAATATGAGAATCAGGTAGAGATTCATACACTTGAAAAGACACCAGTTTAAAGGACAATAACTATCGGTACTTTTGGAGATTTTGGGACCCGAATGGAGGAACAAGAAGTCCATAAAGTATCTTATCATGCTATAGACTCGGATAAAGGATACTAAGCTGATTGGATGGTAATGGGACTCACAATACGAGAATTACATAATGATTCGTACACAGGAAAATACTACAGTTAAAAGACTGTAACTACCGGTACGTTTGGAGTTTCAGTGACCCGAATGGAGGAACGGGATGGCCATAGGGCATCTAAGCATGCTACAGACTAAGATAAAGGATACGAAGCTGAACAGATGGTAATCAGACTCAAAATGCGAGAATTACATAGTGATTCATACACAGGAAAAGACTGTAACTAGAGATACTTTTGGAGTTTCAGGGACCCGAGTGGAGGAACAGGAAGGCCATAACGTGTCTAATAATTCTACAGACCTAATGCTGGAACACGAAGGCTATAAGGTATCTGAACATCCTACAGACCTAGATAAAGGATACGAAGCAGACCGGACATTAATCGGACTAACAATGCGACAATGATGTCTAGATTCGTACATAGAAAAAGTCTCCAGTTTAAAAGACCGTAACTATCGGTTCTTTTGGAGTTTCAAGGACCCGAATGGAGAAACGGGAATGCGATAAGGTATCTGGTCATGCTACAGAATCGGATAAAGGGATAACAAGCTGACTTGATTGTAATCAGACTCACAATGCGAGAAGTACGTAGAGATTCGTGCACAAGAACAGACACCAGCTTAAAAGACCGTAATTATCGGTATTTTTGGAGTTTAGAGGACCCGAATGGAGGAACGGGAAGGACATAAGTTATCAGATTATGCTAATGACTCAAATAAAGGATACGAAGCTGATCGGATGGTAATCGGACTCACAATGCGACAGCTACATTGAGATTCGTACATAGGAAAAGACTCCAGTTTAAAAGACAATAACTATCGGTACTTTTGGAGTTTTAGGGATCCGAATGTTGCAAAAGGAAGGCCATAAGGTATCCGATAATGATACAGGCTCAGATAATGGATACGAAGTTGAATGGATAATAATCGGACTCACAATGTGAGAAATACGTAGAGATTCGTACACCGGAAAAGACACCAGTTTAAAAGACAATAACTATCGGTACTTTTGGAGTTTTAGGAACCCGAATGGAGGAACGAGAAGGCCATAACGTATCTGATCATGCTACGGAATCAACCAAAGGATACTATGCTTAACATACGGTAATGGGACTCACAGTGCGAGAATTACATAATTACATAGTTATTCGTACATAGGAAAAACTATAGTTAAAAAAACTGTAACTATTAGTACTTTTGGATTTTCATGGACCCGAGTGGAGGAACGGGAAGGCCACAAGGTATCTAATCATGATAGAGACTCAGATAATGGATAGTAATCTGACCGGACAATAATCGGACTAAGAATGTGAGAATTACATAGTTATTCGTACACAGGAAAAACTACAGTTTAAAAAACTGTAACTATCGGTGCTTTTGGATTTTCAGGGCCTGAGTGGAGGAACGGGAAGGCCATAAGGTATCTGATCATGCTACAGACTCAGATAAAGGATACTAAGCTGGCCGGACGGTAATCAGACTCACTGTCACAACCTCAAATTTCCACTGTGGGGTTTTACCGCGAGGCGTGTGAAACACCAAGATCTCATAGCCATAAGTCATTCGAACAACTCTAAATGCCCAAACCATTTAGTTCATTTTTCAAAAATTGAGTTTATAGAAATCAACCATATATTTTAAGAAAGTGCGGAAGCGTAAACAAAATGGTTAAGTAGATTATTATGCGCAAAACAACGCACCTAAGATAGAACTAAATAAATGTGAAGCATGATAATAGTCAATAACATTCAATTAACCCTTGACACAATGATGCATGACCTATCGTGCTCCGTACCTAGAGACCTGCAAAAGCATGATAACGTGTGTCAACATAAAGTCGTTGAGTTCACAGTTTAAGTAACAAGTGTAAAGTTATCAATGTTTTAAACCATCAGTTTTAAGCTTGTCAGGGGTAGCTAACCCACTCAATGTAACTAAAACAAAAGTTTATTGGGAACATACAGATCCTACAGTGCCTCAACACTAGTGTCGATCAACACTAGTAAGAAAATGTGGTCACAAGTTCATGCCCGTGACCCAAGCACCTCAGACATGAGGTTGCTGCACAACCTAATAGCGCTATCAACTAATACCCCGTTCGCCTCCAGCGATTAACCCAATAATAATGTAAGGACTTTCAAGTGATAGAGTTTGTTTAGTTTACAAAGGACAATAAAGTTCCAAAATTGATAAAGAAGCGATCCACACAAGGAATCGAAAACCCGACCCACACAAGGAATCAAAATCCGACACACGCAAGGAGTCAAAGCACCCCAAAACCCGAGATGTAAAAGTAGTCCCAAACCGGACTAGAAAAAGTTTAGAAAGTTGCCTCAAACCCGATACGCATGCGTTTGAGAAAAAGTAGTGAGACTCACCTTAGGTTGCGTGCTAAATTAAACCGCAAAGACTGCAAACGTGGAAGACTACATGTCTACCGATAACCTATCGAACACAAAGCTACGAGTGTTTAAGTGTGGTTACACGCGTTGTTTACCCTAAACCATTGTTCTCTACAATGCGTTGGGTGATACCTCATGCAAGTGGACTCGAAACAAGTGAACCATGTATGACCCGTTCAATCGTTGGTGATTAGTTCATAGTATAACATGTTAAGACCTTTACCACAACAATTTCCCATTGCACATTGCAAACAATTAACCTATCATGTCATCTACATCATCTACATAACATGTGCACATATTCACATATGGGATTTCACAACTTATGACTCAATAACGCACTCAAATCACTATATAATCAATATCCCTCAAACCTGCATTTTCTGGACCAATTTTTATAAAATATCAAATCAACTCTTCAAGTCCCCAAACTTATACAGAGACGTCCCATAAGTTTATATGTGACTGTACTATTTTTGTTTCTTGTCGAAAACACATCAATATTTTATGATAATAATTTAGTTCAGCCACCTCCAGAAAAACATGCTATTGATAGCAGCTTACATAAAAATTCACTAAAAATCATAGACTCCTCCAAATGAGATGAATCCACTTGGAAAAGCTTCGAAGCTCATACATGCAACTACTGTACAAAATTCACAACAAATGGACTAGTCCTTTAAATTTGGCAAATTTTTCACATCCAAAAAACAGATTTGACTTCTAAACTCATAAAATCATGAAACAATATCAAAACAAGAAAAAAATGCACGATTTTGGACTTTTTGAAAACCTAACATCATAACCAATGATCTACAATCAACCAAAAATCAAAACAAGCAAGTTATACCCAATAATTCAGCCCTACAAAACATCATAACGAATCTGCCAGAAAATCAAAACTTGCACAACAAGTTACTCATGAACCCTAGTCATCCATAATCACATATTCCATGAAATCCTTACATACACACATGTTAAAATCGGTATTTTTCACATTAGAACTCTAGTTATAATCACATACATTAATTCTCATAAACCTTCATAAAAAACCTTAAAAAAATTCACATACACTCATACACATGCGATTTCAATACTTATGTTTTCTAGGATTCTTAAAACATTTCAAAACAATGATAATCATCAAATAATATGTAAAGATTATACCTTTCAATGCAAGAACTCCTCATCCTAGAGATTACACCCAACACAACCTTGATTAGTGAAGAGGGTTTGATGTTTTGATTGAAATTGAGAGAGAGTGGGGGTGGGGGAGTTCACGGCGCAAAGTGGTAGGGTTCAAGGGTATTTATTTTATTTTCTTTGTAGGTAATATGCCAGAGGTTGGCCCATGGGCAAAGACTACGGGTATTATGGGTCTCTACTTGATAAACGGACCCATTAATAAGGTTCTAGTCCCGAAAATAGTCCCGATAATATTATTGACACTAACTTACATAAAAACTATGATTTTAATCATCTCATAACATATTAATCGCATACTATTCACAGTGTGCACATAATTCGTAGAATTTACATACTGACTGTTTAAGCAGTAATTCGCCTAAACATGTAAGTCATATAAACATGTTAATTCATATTCATCATCATTCAATTGCACATATGATCGTGTAAGTTTGACAAATCACCAACGCTCGGGATACAGGACTCGTGTGTGTGTCATGAGAAAGACTTTCCTAATTTATAGCGTAGGTTAATATCCTATGACATATGTTACAATCGCATAACATATTGAAAGACCTTCTTAACTAACCCTAGATAAGTGTTTAGTCACGAATGTACTGGCAGGTTAACTAGAGTTCAGTACAACTAATATCCTGAAAATGCGGGGTGTCCCACTCACTATATGAGAATTAGGTAGAGATTCATACACAGGAAAAGACACCAGTTTAAAAGACAATAACTATTGGTACTTTTGGAGATTTAGGGACTCGAATGTAGGAACGAGAAGGCCATAAGGTATTTTATCATGCTTCAAACTCAGATAAAGTATACTAAGCTGACCAGACGGTAATCAGACTCACAATGCGAGAATTACATAATGATTCGTACACAGGAAAAGACTACAGTTAAAAGACTGTAACTATTGGTAATTTTGGAGTTTTAGGGACCCAAATGGAGGAACGGGAAGGCCATAAGGCATCTGAGCATGCAATAGACTAAGATAAAGGATACGAAGCTGACCGGATCATAGTCAGACTCACAATGCGAGAATTACATAGTGATTCGTACACAGGAAAAGACTATAGTTTAAAAGACTATAACTATCGATACTTTTGGAGTTGCAGGGACCCGAGGGGAGGAACACGAAGGCCATAAGCTATCTGATCATGCTACGGACTCAGATAAAGGATACTAAGCTGAACAAATGGTAATCGGACTCACAATGTGTCAAGTACATAGAGATTCGTACACAGGAAAAGACACCAGTTTAAAAGACAATAGCTATCAGTACTTTTGGAGTTTTAGGGAGCCGAATGCTCGAACGGGAAGGCCGTAAGGTATCTGATCATGTTACAGAATTAGATAAAGGATACGAAGCTGACTGGATGGTAATCGTACTCACATTGTGCACAAAATTCGTAGAATTTACATGCTGACTATTTAAGCAGTAATTCGCCTAAACATGTAATTCACATAAACATGTTAATTCATAATCATCATCATTAAATTGCACATATGATAATGTATGTTTGACAAATCACCAACGCTTAGGGTACAGGACTGGTGTGTGTGTCAGGAGAAAGACTTTCCTAATTTATAGCGTACGTTAATATCCTAAGACATATGTTACTATCGCATAACATATTGAAAGACCTTCTTATCTAACCCAAGTTAAGTGTTTAGTCACGAATGAATAGGCCAGTTAACTAGAGTTCAGTAAAAGTAATATCCTAAAAATGCGGGGTGTCCCACTCACTATATGAGAATTAGGTAGAGATTTGTACACAGGAAAAGACACAAGTTTAAAAGACAATAACTATCAGTACTTTTGGAGTTTCAGGGACCCGATTGTAGGAATGGGAAGGCCATAAGGAATCTGAGCATGCAACAGACTAAGATAAAGGATACGAAGGTCGGATGGTAATCAGACTCACACTGCGAGAATTACATAGTGATTCGTACACAGGAAAAGACTACAGTTTAAAAGACTATGACTATCGGTATTTTTAGAGTTTCAGGGACCTGAACAGAGGAACGAGAAGGCCATAAGGTATCTGGTCATGCTACATACTCAGATAAAGGATACGAAGCTAATCGGACAGTAATTGGACTCACAATGCGACAATTACGTTGAGATTTGTACACAAGAAAAGACTCCAATTGAAAAGACCGTAACTATATGTACTTTTGTAGTTTCAGGTACCCGAATGGAGTAACGAGAAGGCCATAAGGTATTTGTATATCCTATAGACTTAGATAGAGGATACGAAGCAGACCAGATGATAATCGGACTAACAATGCGAAAATCATCTAGAGATTCGTACACAGAAAAAGTCTCCAGTTTAAAAGACCGTAACTATCACTACTTTGGAGTTTCAGGGACACGAATGGAGAAACGGGAATGCGATAAGGTATCTGGTCATGCTACAGACTCGGATAAAGGGATAATAAGCTAACCTGATGGTAATCAAACTCACAATGCGAGAAGTACGTAAAAGATTCGTGAACAAGAAAAGGCACCAGCTTAAAAGACCGTAATAATCGGTATTTTTTGGAGTTTCAGGGACCCGAATGGAGGAATGGGAAGGCCATAAGTTATCTGATCATGATAATGACTCAAATAAAGGATACAAAGCTGACTGGAAGGTAATCGGACTCACAATGCAACAGCTAGGTAGAGATTCGTACACAGGAAAAGACACCAGTTTAAAAGACCGTAACTATTGATTCTTTTGTAGTTTCAGGGACCCGAATGGAGGAACGGGAAGGCCGTAAGGTATCTGATCATGCTACAGACTCAAACAAAGGATACTAAGCTGACCATACGGTAATCGGACTCACAATGCGAGAAATACATAGATATTGGTATACAGGAAAAACTATAGTTTAAAAGACTGTAACTATCAGTACTTTTGGATTTTAAAGGACCTGAGTGGAGGAACGGGAAGGCCATAAGGTATTTGATCTTGATAGATACTTAGATAAGGTTTACTAAGCTGACCGGACAGTAATCGGGTTAACAATGCAAGAACTACATAGTTATTCGTACACAGGAAAAACTACAGTTTAAAAGACTGTAACTATAGGTACTTTTAGATTTTCAGGGTCCCGAGCGGAAGAAAGGGATGGCCATAAGGTATCTGATCATGCTACAGACTCAGATAAAGGATACTTAGTTGACCAGACGGTAATCAGATTCACTATATGAGAATCCGGTAGAGATTCGTACACAGGAAAAGACACCAGTTTAAAAGACAATAACTATCAGTACTTTTGGAGATTTAGGAACCCGAATGGAGGAACGAGAAGGCCATAAGGTATCTTACCATGCTACAGACTCAGATAAAGTATACTAAGCTGACCGGACGGTTATCGGACTCACAATGCGAGAATTACGTAATGATTCATACACAGGAAAAGACTATAGTTAAAAGACTGTAACTATCGGTACTTTTGTAGTTTTGGGGACCCAAATGGAGGAACAGGAAGGCTATAAGGCATCTGAGAATGCTATAGACTAAGATAAAGGATATGAAGCTGACAGGATCGTAATCAGACTCACAATGCGAGAAAGACTACAGTTTACAAGACTGTAACTATCGGTATTTTAGAGTTTCATGTACCCGAATGGAGGAACGGGAAGGCCATAAGGTATCTGTTCATGCTACATACTCAGATAAAGGATACGGAGCAGACCAAACAAGAATCGGACTAACAATGCGACAATTATGTAGAGATTCATACACAGAAAAAGTCTATAGTTTAATAGACCGTAATTTTCGGAATTTTTGTAGTTTCAGGGACCCGAATGGAGGAAAGAGAAGGCCATAAGTTATATGATCATGCTAATGACTCAAATAAAGGATACGAAGCTGACTAGATGGTAATCGGACTCACAATGAGACTGCTATGTAGAGATTTGTACATAGGAAAAGACACCAGTTTAAAAGACAAATACTATCGGCACTTTTGGTGTATCAGTGACCCGAATGGAGGAACGGGAAGGCCATAAGTCATTTGAGCATGCTACATACTATGATAAAGGATACGAAGCTGACCGGATGGTAATCAGACTCACAATGCAAGAAAACATAGTGATTCGTACAGAGGAAAAAACAATAGTTTAAAAGACTGTGACTATTGATACTTTAGGAGTTTTAGGGACCCGAGTGGAGGAACCGGAAGGCCATTAGGTATCAGATCTTGCTACGGACTCATACAAAGGATACTAAGCTGACCGAACAGTAATCGGACTCAGAATGAGACAATTACGTAGAGATTCGTACATAGTAAAAGACTCCAGTTTAAAAAAAATAGTTATCGGTACTTTTCGAGTTTTAGGGAGCCGAATGCTCGAACGGGAAGGCCGTAAGGTAGCTGATCATGTTACAGACTTAGATAAAGGACACGAAGCTTACTAGACGGTAATCGGACTCACATTGTCCACATAATTCATAGAATTTACATACTGACTATTTAAGCAGTAATTCGCCTAAACATGTAACTCACATAAACATGTTAATTCATAATCATCATCACTAAATTGCACATATGATCGTGTTTGTATGACAAATCACCAACGCTCGGGGGACAGGACTCGTGTGTGTGTCTTGAGAAAGACTTTCCTAATTTATAGCGTACGTTAATATCCTATGACATATGTAACCATAGCATAACATATTGAAAGACCTTCTTAACTAACCCTAGTTAAGTGTTTAGTCACGAATGTACAAGCAAGTTAACTAGAGTTCAGTAAAAGTAATACCTTAAAATGCGGGGTGTCCCTGTTGATGCACTGATTTGTGGACGTCACTGTTGAATAGACTAGGGTTGAGTTGTAACATCCGGCCCCTCTCACCACCAATATTGTCCGCTTTGCCCCCGATGGGTTGCCCATCCAAGAACTCACGGATTTGGTTTTGGTTGCCCTGGTGGAGACTTCCCAGGAGGTCACCCATCCTGGTACTGCTCCCACCTGAGCACGCTTAACTGTGGAGTTCTCCTCTCATCCACTAACATTAAGCCCAAAACGCGTTGGTGATTTAAGAGGCTTTGGATTACTTATGAACCAAGGATCTCTCCTGGCCACGGCCGATGTGGGATTTGCCTAGGGTGTCATACAATGGTCCATGTTAATCTTCTCGGTAATCAGTACTGTTACAATCACCCCCCCTTAGGGACTCATCGTCCTCGATGAGGTTTGCCCCACCATCCCGAACGGCACAGGAGTGGCTCTGATACCATTTGTAACATCCGGCCCCTCTCACCACCAATATTGTCTGCTTTTCCCCCGATAGGTTGCCCATCCAAGAACTCACGGATTTGTTTTTGGTTGCCCTGGTGGAGAGTTCCCACTCACTATATGAGAATTAGGTAGAGATTCGTACACAGGAAAAGACACGAGTTTAAAAGAAAATAACTATCAGTATTTTTGAAGTTTCAGGGACCCGAATGTAGGAACGGGAAGGCCATAAGGCATCTGAGCATGCTACAGACAAAGATAAAGGATACGAAGGTCAGATGGTAATCAGACTCACAATGCGAGAATTACATAGTGATTCGTACACAGGAAAAGACTACAGTTTAATAGACTATGACTATCGGTATTTTTAGAGTTTCAGGGACCTGAATAGAGGAACGGGAAGGCCATAAGATATCTGGTCATGCTACATACTTAGATAAAGGATACGAAGCTAATCGGACAGTAATTGGACTCACAATGCGACAATTACGTTGAGATTTTTACGCAAGAAAAGACTCCAGTTGAAAAGACCGTAACTACCTGTACTTTTGTAGTTTCCGGTACCCGAATGGAGTAACGAGAAGGCCATAAGGTATTTGAATATCCTATACAGTTAGATAAAGGATACGAAGCAGACCAAATGATAATCGGACTAACAATGCGAAAATCATCTAGAGATTCGTACACAGAAAAAGTCTCTAGAATAAAAGACCGTAACGATCACTTATTTTGAAGTTTCAGGGACCCGAATGGAGAAACGGGAATACGATAAGGTATCTGGTAATGCTACACACTCGGAAAAGGGATAATAAGCTGACCTGATGGTAATCAGACTCACAATGCGAGAAGTACGTAGAAGATTCGTGCACAAGAAAAGGCACCAGCTTAAAAGACCGTAATTATTGGTATTTTTTTAGAGTTTCAGGGAACCGAATGGAGGAATGGGAAGGCCATAAGTTATCTGATCATGATAATGACTCAAATAAAGGATACGAAGCTGACTGGATGGTAATCGGACTCACAATGCGACAACTAGGTAGAGATTCGTACACAGGAAATGACACCAGTTTAAAAGACCGTAACTCTCGATTCTTTTGTAGTTTCAGGGACCCGAATGGTGGAACGGGAAAGCCATAAGATATCTGATCATGCTACAGACTCAAACAAAGGATACTAAACTGACCATATGGTAATTGGACTAACAATGCGATAATTACATAGTTATTGGTATACAGGAAAAACTACAGTTTAAAAGACCGTAACTATCGGTACTTTTGTAGTTTCAGGGACCTGAATGGAGGAACGTGAATGCTATAAGGCATCTAAGAATGCTACAGACTAAGATATAGGATATGAAGCTGACAGGATCGTAATAAGACTCACCATGCGAGAATGACATAGTGATTCGTACACAGGAAAAGACTACAGTTTACAAGACTGTAACTATCGGTATTTTAGAGTTTCATGTACCCGAATGGAGGAACGGGAAGTCCATAAGGTATCTGTTCATGCTACATACATAGATAAAGGATACGGAGCAGACCAAACGAGAATCGGACTAACGATGCGACAATTATGTAGAGATTCGTACACAGAAAAAGTCTCTAGTTTAAAAGACCGTAATTTTCGGTATTTTTGTAGTTTCAGGGACCCGAATGGAGGAAAGAGAAGGCCATAAGTTATCTGATCATGCTAATGATCCAAATAAAGGATACAAAGCTGACTGGATGGTAATTGGCATCACAATGAGACTGCTACGTAGAGATTTGTACATAGGAAAAGACACCAGTTTAAAAGACAATAACTATAGGTACTATTGGTGTTTCAGTAACCCAAATGGAGGAACGGGAAGGCCATAAGTCATTTAGGCATGCTACAGACTAAGATAAAGGATACGAAGCTGACCGGATGGTAATCAGACTCACAATGCAAGAATGACTGTAGATGCACGAAGTGCGACTAGTGATTGGATCTACATAATTAACATATGTTAGAAAGTGCTGATGGATTGAAAGTGGAACATATGGGGCGAAGGTGAATTTTAATGGGCGAAGATAGATAGAAGGTGGACGAATGTAGAAGATGGCTGATCAGAATAACACATTCGTACCATGTTGTGGGCGAATGTGGAAGAATTCCATATTCGACCAACACAACTGGGCGAATGTGCAGTGCCTATATATAGATTTTGTGTGTTTTTGTGTTATAGGGAGTTTTAGTTCGAGTGTGTGTTGTGGTCAGGTTCAAGGTTAAGTTGTGAAAGTGTCTGTATTGATTAGATTGACTAGGAAACTGATTGTAACACGTTTTTATGAAAGTTAATCTATGAAAAGGTATTTGAAATGATGTTTTCTGTGTTTTGATCCGAGTTTTATCAGTTTGTTCATAACTAGGGTTTCCGCACCTGGTTTTGTTACTTGTATGATCATATCTTCCTGTTTTAGCTAAAATCTTTCAATTACAAAGTGGTATCAGAGCTATACGGATCATACAACAACAAATTTGATAAACTTAGAGCTGATTTGGACATGATTTTGATCAAAATACATCTGTTTTTGATTAAAAATGGTTTTTGAGTGTTTTTGATTGATTTAGAGTTGAATTTGTGGATAAAATCAAAATTTCCAAGAATTAAAGTTGTTCCAAATCAATTCCGAATCAAAACCTGATAAAGATCATTCAAATCCATAAACTTTTGAAAATCAGAGATCAAAATAACCGTTTTTCAAAGTGTAACCGTTTTTCAAACTCAAAATGGTCGAATGTGCAGTCTAGTGGGCGAACCTAACCAATTGTGGGCGAATGTGTGAGTTTTCTGGTCGAACCTAGCTTATATTTGGGCGAACCTGGGTTTTGTTGTTTGAAGTTTCCACATTCGGGCAAAGATTTCCACTTTCGATTCGTCGGGCGGGCGAACGTGGAATAAGAGTGGTCGAAGGTAGCTAATTTGTGGACGAACGTGGAACTTGATTTTGGGTATTTTACATTCTGTTGATTTTCTACATTCGGGTGAATCCATTTTGGACGAAAGTGTACAAAAGGGACGAAAGTAGAGTGTTTTGGGCGAACCTAGAATTCAGTTTGGAAAATTTTCTAAGTGTTGAATTTTTCAAAGTTCGTGAACATCATGTGGAATTTTCCGACTACCCCGAGACCAGCAACAACACAACCACAACAGCAAGTGATGGACCCATGGACAGTGGCAGCACAAAAGACGAGCACACAGTCTTCGCAACCGATCAATTACATCGCGATGACTAGCTCGATGCCTCAAAGTGCGGCACCTCCAGCACCACAACCTGACTACTGGGGAGTAGCAGCAGCGGTGGTAAATACTCAAACTACCAATGCTATTTCCACACTAATAAATGACTTATCTTCAGGTAGCGGGAATCGGCCACCTAAGCTCATGGAGATGCAAGAATATAATCAGTGGCAGAAAAAGTTCAAGATTCACTTGGAAGGCATGGGAGTGGAGGGTGCAGAGGCATGGAGGATGATTGCTAGAGGTTCCACTGCACCGGTTTTGGAGAATACCGGTGAACCAGTTCCATTGGAGAGTATGTCTGAGGAGGAGAAAAAGAAGTTTGCTGTGGAGAAGAAAGCTTATTCCCAGTTGACTCAGGCGATCACAAACGATCTGCTACATCAGTTTGGGACATGCACTACGTCTAAGCAACTGTGGGATGTGCTTAAGAATAGGCATGATGGGAATGAGAAGACTAGAAGATTGAGGATGGAGGAGTTGCGAAAGGAGTTTGAGAATTTTACTTATGTTGGAAATGAAACTCTAAAAGAATTAACTCCTAGATATTGTCATTTGCTAACTGAATTGTCTAGTTATGGTATACAGATTCCTATGACAGATTTGGTGGACAAGTTTGCAGATGCTCTACCACCATACTGGGATCAGCATGTGGAAGTTCTCAAGGAGAAGGATGCTTATAAATTCTGGACTATCAACGAGTTTGTGCAGAAGCTGGAGAACAAAGAGCTTGAAGAGAAGAGGAAAGCCAAAAGATCACAGATTCCTCATAATCCAAGCTTATATTTTGGAGGCACTTCAGTACCAACTGGAAACTCGAGTTCAGGGGGATTAGTGGCACCACATGTTGCATGTATTTCCAATGTTATGGAACCACCAAAACCTACCATCAACTACATTGCACAAACCTCATCCTACTCACAACCATCATACACACCACCACCACCACAACAACAATACAACAATTCCTACATTTCACCATTCTCTCCAATGCAGCAAGCAGCTTTCTATACTGCTAGTCAATCTCAACAACCACCTCAACAAACACAATACATGAACCCAATGAACCAATTGAATCAAACAAGTCAACAACCGGTGGTTTTGGAGACTTCTAACTTGGGAAATGTGACTGTTGAAGTTGCTCAGCAACACATTGCACTAGTCTCTGCAATGGTTTCATCTTACAATGGGTTAGTTGCAAGTCAAATTGGGAACAATAATTTGACCAATGAAGACTATGCACAGATTGATAAGGAAGAGATGGAACTTATTGATATTCAGTGGGCTTTTGCGAGTATTATGCGAAGGGCAACGGAGTTTATTGAGAAGACGGGAAGAACGGATTTGGGAACTTCTCCTAACACAACCTACGGGTTCAACAAGGAGAAAGTTACTTGTTTCAACTGTGGAGGGAAAGGTCACTTCAAACGGGAATGTACCCAGCCACCAAAACAAGGTAACAGAAACCCTTTTAATGCAAGCTATCAGAATCGTCAACAACAAAACCAAAACCAATTTCTTACCAAAGTAACAACAACTATCAAAACCAAAATAACTACCAAAACCGACAAAATAACTCTAACAACAACCAAAACAGACAACCAAACACACCAAACCAGACTCAAAACCAATCACCAAACAACACTAACCGAACAGTCATACCGATTACCACACCAAATGAGACACAACAGAATACCAATCAGAATCAAGAATTAGTGATTCAACAGGATGAACGGTTTGATTGGTCGGGAATGCAAATAGGTGTTGAGGAGATTACAACTGGTGGAAATGTGGCTTGTGTTGTTCGACAGGTTGATATTGAAGAGTCGGTGATTGTTGGTGAGAAGGAAGAAACTGAGGTTGAAGTTAATGTATCTGAAGCAGAAGTGGAAGTGGTGAATGAACCTGTGGAGGTTAAGGCTGAGGAAGCAAATCCTGGAGTGGTGATTGACACTGTTTCTGATATTCCTGAGGAGTGTGAATCAGTTTACTCAGATTCAGACAGTGAATCGGATACAGAAGCAAGTGTTACATCTCCGGATGATGATATTGATCAGTTGCTAGCAGAAGCTGATTTTCTAAAGACGAGGAAGTCGTGCATTGCTGATGATGCTTTCACCAGGATTGATTATTCCAAGTTTTTCGCTGGAAAGGAAGCTCATTTTGCGTTGATGGCCATGACATATCCTCCAAAACCTGTAAGTTCTGAGTGTAGCACTGATATTACTAGTGATAAATATTGTGGTACTTGTGATAGATTGACAGAGGAGAACAAAGAACTTCGTGTTCAACGTGATAGTGCTATCATGAACTGTCAATCTACTCGCAAAGAGTTGCATGCTTTCAACAAAGTACTAGATGGCTATAAAAGGACATTTCTGATCTTAAAAATACTCTTTCATTAAAACAACTTGCAATTAATAACTATATAAATGAAATTGAGAACACTAAATTGGAAATGGCCGCCATCAAGTGCTTTGCTGAAAAAGTCAACAAGAAGTTGGAGAGTTATAAGCACATTGCTTACGTGGTAGACCACATCATTGATGATCAAACCACTAATTACAAGTCTGTGCCATCTCCGGTGCTTTTTGAAAATCATAATTGTCATCAAGTGACACCGGAGAGCTCGGTAAAATCAGACTCATCATCGGAAAATGAATCTAATACCTCGAGTATTGTTGATCCACATTCCGATGTGAGGCCGATTTTAGGTTTGAATGATGAGGGTGTTACTGCTGAAAGTGTTGATTCAGACTCTGAGAGTGATGATTCTGGTAATGTTCAAAATGTTAATGCATGTGAAATTCCAAAAGAAAATCACATCATTACTAATGAACCAGTGTCACCATCTCAGCATGTGCATCCGATGGCAAATGCTCATCGTGAGAAAAAGTCTGAAAAGAATGTGGTTAAGAAAGAACTTGAGAAAAAGGTTAATAATGAACCTTGTGACAAACCAGTCAAAGTGTTTTATCGGATGGAAGGATCCGATAAGATCATCTCTGACGAGGAATTTCCAATCAAAAATGCTAACTATGCTAAAATAGATAAAATCTGGCAAGAAAGCACCATTTGGTTCCCAAAACATGAGAGAACAAATGAAATCCCACCTGCCATTAGAAAGAAATTGTTTTTGGATGTTCCTCAAGAACCAAAGGTTCATGTCACAGAGTTCATTAGACCCAAGAATAGAGCTAACGGTTTTCATGAGCCTGCTTACTCAAAAGGGCCACTCCCTGAGAGTTTGAGGAATCAACAGTATAATGATCAATATCCTGTTCGATCATTTGCTCAACCGAATGCTCCAAATGTTTTTGAGGAATACCGTGCATGCTTTAAATGCGGGGAGAGAGGGCATTTACTTGCTCAATGCCCGTATGTAAGGCATAAAAGGCACGAAGTTGAAGTGAGGAATTCCATGAGGAAACCGATTGATCATTATGTTCCACCACACAGACGTGTTGTTCCTCAACAACAACAATTTTATAATCAAAACAATTTTTATCAAACGAGGAACAATCGTCCATTTCAGTATGATCGCAGAAATCGGATTGCTATGAAACAATCATGGAGAAAACCAGTGGTGAAAACAACAAATGATAGGCAAAAGGTTCCACCAAAACCTATTTTCAAGTCAAATGTTGGACCTAAATCTGTTAAATCAGATAAGGTAACCAAGAAAGTTTCTTTTGCAAACAATGTTCAGAAACCGACTGAGAATCCAAAATCTCATATTCGCATCTTGAAAAGATCTGAACAATCTTGGACACCAAATGGTTCTCCAGGTGCCTCAACTTCAAAATCCAATGAGAAAAAGGAAAATGTTTTGAATAATCCTAAAAAGATTGATCCAAAACAAACTGTTGATGAGTATGTTTGTTTGAACAATGATATTCCAAGACCCAAGAGTCAGGCTTGGGTCCCCCGAAAGAACTAAATGATTTACTTGATGTGTGCAGGGAGCTTCAGCTGGCCCTATTAGCAGTCTTTGGATTGTTGATAGTGGAGCTTCAGGCCACATGACAGGGGATCTTGCGTTGTTGTTCGACGTGAAGAATATCAATGGTGGATATGTTGCATTCGCTGGGAATAAAGGTGGATATATCACTATGGAGGGGAGCGTGAGTAATGGGATTGTGAGCTTTGAAAGGATATCATATGTGAAGCAGATCGATTATAATCTATTGAGCGTCAGTCAAATCTGTGATAAACATTTTACTGTTCATTTTGATGACAAATCCTGCTATACTCTCAAACTGGGCTTCAAAATTCCAAAGGAGTGGGTAATGTTGAAGGCACCTCGCGTCAACAACCTTTATATTCTTGATATGTCCAAGGCGATGACATCACAGGGGCAAATAACATGCTTTCTATCCAAGGCGACCGAGAAGGAATCAATAATGTGGCACCGAAGAATGGGGCACATTCATCTGAGAAAAATGAATCAACTTGTGCAGAATGGACTTGTCGACGGAGTACACGTGAAACATTTCCATCTGAATGACAAGTGTGTAAGTTGTAAGAAGGGGAAGCAACACAGACAGTCCCATAAAGTGAAGAAAGCTAACTCCGTTGAGATGCCACTGGAGCGATTGCACATGGATCTATTCGGACCGGTCAAGCGCAAAAGTCATCTTGGAGAGCTTTATTGTTTAGTTGTCACTGACGACTACTCAAGATTTTCATGGGTGATGTGTTTGCAGAATAAAAGTGACACCTTTAACAACTTGAAAGTTCTGTTCACTCGATTGGAGAATCTCTACAACTTAAAGATAAAGAGGATTCGGAGTGATAATGGGACGGAGTTCAAAAATGCCAAGATGGATGAACTTTGTGAAAGCAAAGGAATTCATCATGAATATTCGGCTCCGTACACCCCGCAACAGAACGGTGTTGCTGAACGAAAGAATAGGACTCTAATTGAAGCGGCTAGAACAATGCTCGCAGATTCAAATATTCCAGTAATGTTCTGGAACGAGGCGATTTATGCAGCAAATTATACACTCAATCGGGTTTTAACAGTGAAGAAGTTTCGTAAAACATCTTATGAACTGTTACACCGACGAAAGCCGAATTTAGAGTAACTAGAACCTTTTGGGGCACCATGCACGATGTTGAATCCAAGCGAGAAGTTTAGTCCTAAAGCTGAAAAGGGATACTTTGTTGGATATGCAACCCCGCTCAAACGGGTATACAACAAGCGAACTCGTCGGGTGGAGGATTGGGCTAACGTAGAAGTTCAACGGTATACACAAAATGTGCAAGGGATGGGTCCTGATTGGATGTTTGATTACAAAGATTTCTTTGAATCATTCAATCTAGATAGCTTGGTTGAAGAAGCTGTTATCAGATTACTTTACGAGTGTGAAAACGCAGCGACTTCACCGTTGGTGCGTCCGATCACTGTGAACCCCCTACCAGCTTCTAATGATACCAATGTTCCTATACAAGAGGAAGAAGTGTTTCAGGAGGCTTCTACTTCATTAGACTCTTCAGAATCTGAAGATGAACAATTTGAAGAAGTTATTCTTGAACATGCAGAAGAACCAGAGGCACCGCCAGTGAACCCAACTCCAACTCTAGATGTTGCTTCATCGTCTAACACGGGTCATGATCTGGATGCTGTAGAAAACTTGACTATTCAGACGGGAGTTACTGTACCTGAATATCCGGAATCTCGGATTCATCGTATTCACCCGCTGGACCAAGTTATCGGTGATCCTGGAAGCAGTGTGATGACCAGAGGGCAGCTGCGAAGTGTTAACTCGCCAGAGAGTTTTGGTGCTTTAGCGTTATATGCCAAAATACAAAAATCTGGTAGTCAAAATGATTGGTCGTTTGCGTGTTATGTGTCGCAGGTAGAGCCAAGGACATACAAGGACGCTTTGCTGGAGGACGCCTGGGTTGAGGCAATGCAGGAGGAGTTATTACAATTTCAGAAATTGGGAGTTTGGACGCTCACGGATTTGCCACCTGGAAGAAAGAAGATTGGCACTAAATGGGTGTTTAAGTGCAAGAAGGATGATCGTGGGGTTATAGTTCGTAACAAAGCCAGATTGGTCGTGCAGGGATTCCATCAAATCGAAGGGATTGATTATAACGAAATCTATGCACCTGTAGCACGCATTGAAGCTATTCGGATGTTTCTTGCGTTTGCTTCCTATAAGAAGTTCAAAGTCTATCAAATGGACGTCAAGAGCGCATTTCTGTACGGGAAAGTCAAATAAGAGGTTTATGTCGGGCAGCCACCAGGCTTTGAGGACCCAATCCACCGGGATAAGGTCTACGTGTTGAATAAAGCTTTATATGGCTTGCACCAGGCTCCGAGACAGTGGTACGAGGAGTTAAGTACATACCTCATGACAAAAGGATTTAAGCGCGGACTCGTCGACTGCACCCTATTCACGAAGAAATTAGGGGATGATTTGCTTCTGGTGCAGATTTACGTTGATGATATAATATTTGGTTCAACTAACGAGCTTTTATGCAGGGAGTTCAAAACTGTCATACAGGAAAAGTTCGAGATGAGCGCAATGGGGGAGATGCAGTTTTTCCTAGGCTTGCAGGTGGACCAAAGACCCACGGGGATCTTCATTCACCAGACGAAATATGTATCCGAAGTCTTGAGCCGGTTCCAGATGGAGGATTCCAAGCCGATGGATACCCCGATTCAACCCAATCACGGGATTGGAGTGGACGCTAAGGGGGAGCTGACGGACCCATTTACATACAGAGCAATCATCGGATCTCTGATGTATTTGACGGCGTCTCGACCAGATATTATGTATGCAACGTGTCTCTGTGCCCGCTATCAATCGAAGCCGAAACAAAGTCATCTGACGGCGGTCAAGCGTATCCTTAGATATCTGAAGGGTTGTCCCTCAAAAGGACTTTGGTACCCTAATGATGATGATTTTGATTTTATTGCTTTTAGTGATGCAGATTGGGGCGGCTGTGACAAAGATAGCAAATCTACTACAGCTGGTTGCCAGTTTTTAGGGAGCAGGTTAGTCACCTGGCAATGTAAGAAGCAGACTTCCGTGGCACTGTCTACCTGTGAAGCCGAGTACATTGCAGCCTCGAGTTGCTGTTCGCAAGTGCTCTGGATCCAACAGCAGATGGTGGATTACGGTTTACAGTTTCTTAAAACCCCTATACACTGTGACAATGAAGCCGCTATCGCATTAACTAAAAATACTGAAAATCATTCTAAAGCGAAACATATCCGGATCAAATACCATTTTATCCGTGATTGTTACGCTAAAGAATTGATAGATATGGTCAAAATCCATACTGACTACCAACGTGCAGATTTGTTTACTAAAGCTTTTGACAGATCCCGCTTTGAATATCTTTTAAAAGTAAATAACATAAAGGAAAAACAGGACTAATCGGCACCTCAGTTTATCGCTTTTTAGTTTTATTTTTCTGATTTTTGCTAATTGGGAATTTCTCTTTACTAATTGGGAATTTCTCTTTACTATCGTAATCCTCAAAGAAGTTGATGCTTTCGAGTGGATTGTTTAATCCTCAAAGAAGTTGATGCTTTCGAGTGGATTGTTTCAAATTTTTTTTAGTTTTTATTGTTTTTCAGAAAATATTAAAAACCCAAAAATATGTTTTTTATTTTAGGGGGAGCCATTTTTATCAGAAAAACCAAAAACATTGAAAAAAAAAATTCAAAAAGACCTAAAATTAGAAAAACAAAAAATGATTTCCTGGATAAAAAGAGGAAATGATAGTACATCAGTGGGGATCTGACACAGGCTAAAGATTTGTATAGTAATATGAGGCGTGTGTTGATTACGTGTGATATGCTGATAGGCTTCGTAGACTAAAATTGCGTGCATTAGTGATACAAACCTAACGAACTATGCGTTCGTGGCTGAACACCTCATGGGCATATGGTCTTAGTACCGTAATTTCGTTTGATAGGATTGCCAAAATCTGAGGTTTCGGGTCGTTATGTTATGGTTATCCGGGATATTCTGATTAAACTTTTGTCGTATTGATTTCCGGACCTAGTTTCATCAGAATATTTGCTAAAAGAGCTTAAATGCCAAAACCGAAAGTTACCGAATTGAGGAACTTTATGTTTTATTGATCAAAGATCATTATTACATCGTATTGACTCACTGATGCAAATCAGTAGTTGATATCAGCCTCAACCTAGTGTATATGCACATGTTACTCTGCTGCATTCGTTTGCTGACCTGTACACCTCTGTGCTATATACTTTGTAACTTTTATGGATAACTCTGGCATAATCACGCGTTACGACGAAGCTTTGTGCAATTACTTGATACGGGAGTATGTCGTGTGTGTGGGCACCACAACGTGTTAGTCTAATACACCTAACTCGTATCATTTTAAAGCATTGCGTAATAGTCTGCATGTGAGCTTAAGTGGACCACAATATCAGCAATTGCCGTGTCACATACAGTTTCTAATGATAATATTAAACAAAAAGATCAACGCTGTGATCAGATTTCTCGGAAAACTGATATGATCCTCTTACCGGACATCACAAAATGTTTACTGCTTTCATTTACTTTGATACATTTTACTTTATAGATACAAAATCCAAAAATATTTTAGGTGTGTTTTGCTAAAATTTCAGAAAAACCAAAGTTTTTGCATTTCTGCTTTATTTTTGATAACCGAAGGTGCTTGATGGTCAATTTCTGAGATTTGATAACACCATCTGGGCTTTGTATCATTCAAAAAGTGAAAATATGAGTTTTTGAAGTTTAACAGATTGGAAAATGTTGAACGGGATTCGAATTCGTGATTTGGCAAAATTTTTAGATTTTTCCATTTCACATTCGCCCCTTAATTGGGTCGAATGTGGAAAAATCATCACATTTGGTTGTTTATTTTGGGCGAATGTGGGTATGTTTAACCAAATTCCACATTCGGGTGAACAGTATCTACCTTCGGCCTATTCATTTAGGGCGAATGTGGATATATCCTACGTTCGACCAGATAAACCGGCGAACGTGGACTTCCTATATAAGCCACTTTCCAGGTTCGAACCCTCATTCACAAATTTTTCAAAAATTTTCAACCTAACCTAGACTTGTTGCTGGACTTTCGTTTGATTGTGGTTCTCATTCCTTATAATATACTGATCATTTTTAAGCCATAATACACAGGTAATGGAGCACAAACAAGATCAGAATCGTCGTTTTTATGATCGAACTTAGGGTTTTATCATCTGTGGTCTTAGGATGTTTGTTAATGATTGATTTTGCTTGCATTTCAATCCACCTCTGTTTTAGGGGGAGAATTATTAAGGAATTAGATTTACAATAACATTTAGTGGGTTGATTGATTGTTTGAATCGAATATAACCTAATTCCTTTGTAAAACTGATGTAGATTGAATAATAAGAACAATTGGCTGTGTACGAGTCATAATCGGCCACATTAGAACACATTCCAATCAAAATTACATGTTGAAAACAACTTTGACAAAAATTTGAATTTTGGGGATAAACACATTGTACATTCGTCCAGACAAGAAAAGGGCGAATGTGAAAGAAACGGACGAATGTGTTATAAACGGGGCGAATGTGATTTGTAATAGAATCTTTTTCACATTCGTGCTAAGTAGTACATATTCGAACCAAGAATTCCACTTTCGGCCATGATAAAACGGGCGAATGTGGAGACTGTTTAATTCTAAAATTTATAACTTTTTGTCGTTTTTGTATTTTAACGCGTTTTTCTGATTTTGATGTGCAGATGGCTGAGCAACCCGAGAACATTGAAGCACAAGTAGAGAATATCATTCCAGATCCAGTTCAGGAGGCTGAAGCATCAGTTCCTAGTAGATGGCCATTCGAAGCATCTCACAATTGCTGTGCGTATCTTGGAGATGTAGAGAACAACACAGAGTTTGCTGGGATTATTGAGTTCTTAAAGAGGAGCAGGATTGTGCATGCTTTAGCTACACCGACAATCATCTATAAAGACATAGTTGAGGACTTCTACAAGAATGCGAAGTACGACTTCTGGGAGAATCAAACGATTATCAAGAGCAAGATACAGGGGATGGAGATGTTCTTGACAGAGTCTGATATTAGGGAAGCATTACAGATTAAGTTTGAAGTAAGTGAGGATCCCAGGGAATTGTCATGGACTGAGCAGAAGGCTTGTTTCCTAAGAATGAAGTACAAAGGTCCGATCACTGATGGATCTATGCATAAAGGGAAACTGAGTGTGCAGTTCAAGTACTTTGCACATGTCATTATCCATGTATTCGGTTGTGTGAGCGGTGGTTATGATGTGATGAGGAGAAGTTTGAGCTCATTGATGGTTGCGTTGACTCTCAACAAACCATTCAATGTTTCTGGGATGATATTAGACCATATGCTCAAAATGTTAAAGGGGTTGAAGAAGAAACAATTTATGCTATACCCAAGGTTTCTGATGATGATCTTTGATCATAAATATCCTGAATTAAGGAAGGATCCAACAAAGATTATAGGTCAAGATCACATGAACATCCGTACATTGGTGAGGATGAAAGGGTATAAAGGTGTGCCTGATGAGGAAAAGCCACCATATAGAAGATTGTTTGGAGCTCTAGCTAAACAGGATTACACTGATCCTGGAAAGAACAAAGCTAGACATGCTGAGAGTGATTCTGACAATGATGATCCCTTGGTGTATGCTGATGCAAACACTAAGAGGAAGAGGCAGGTTGTCAATGCTGGAGCCAAAGGGAAGGGCAAGGCAAAGACAGATCAGGGGAGTTCGAAGCAACAGGTTGTTAGAAAGAAAACTACTGCGAAGAAAGGGATAAGTTTGGTTGATGAGGATTCTGTTGATTCAGAGGAGACAGAGGTAGATGAGCAGTGGGATTCGGATGAAGAAAGAGTTAGGACCACCAAACGTAAGGCCACTATGGTTGGTGAGTCTGAATCTCTTAACAAGACAATTGAAGAAGTACAACAGAAGAAAAAGCCTGTTGATGTTGATGAAGGAGGTTTAGGTGTTAATATGGATGAGTTGGAAGCAGGTGAAACTGTGGTTGTTAATTTGCCTAAACCAAAACACAAATCAATGGCAAAGAAATCCAGTACTAAACAGTTGAGGGAGAAAGAAATAGCTCAACTGCTGAAAGGAAAAAGGATACCTGATGCTGGTACATCATCTAAGTTGTCTTCACCGGTTACAAAGAAGCAGAAAAAGAGTAAAGAAGCTGAAACATTACCAGTTGATGAGTTCAATGCTGCTCTGGATAATGTTTTAGATGTGTTTAGGAAGCCTCAGAAGGAGAAAGCCAAAGAAGCTGAGCCATCCAAGTCTAAGAAAGCTACTGTTTCTGATGATGTGATGAAGCAGGTGAACAAAAAGATGGATGAGATGATGAAAATGATTGTAGCTCAGCAGGCAGAGATTGCTAAGTTTAAGCAGAATGAAGAGAAAATGTTTCAGATAGTGGTTGCTTCAAAGAATAATCAAGATGAGATTGATCAGAAGGTAAAGAAACTTGAAGCTGATAATAAGAAGCTTGAGGGTAAATGTTCCAGGAATAGGAGTATGATTAAGGTGATCAAAGCTGATAACAAAGAACTAAAGGCTGAAAACAAACGCCTTAGTGATTTGTTAGATAGTTTGTATAATGAAGCACCAAAGCTGAATGAAGGTGAAGAGGATAAAGAAAAAGAGGAGGAACAGGTAGACTTTGAGCCTTCTGTTTCTGAAGAAGAAAAGGATGATGATGAAGATGATGAGTCTGAGAAGAGTGATGATGAGGAGAGTAAGAAAAGTGATAAAGATGATGATGATGATGATGCTGAGGGATCGGGTAGCAAAGATGATGATGATAGTAGTGACAGTGATGATGATGAAGGGGGAGATGACTCGAGTAAATTTACATTTGAGAAGAGAACACCGAAGAAGGATGCTGGAGAATCTAGTTCTAAAAAGAAGAAAGGTGGTAATGTAGATTCAGATGAAAGCATCTTTTGGAATGAAAAGGTGAGATCTCTGAGTGATGATGCGAAGAAAGTATACAGAGATATGTTGGATAAAAGAGAATGGACTATAGAGTTCACGGGCAGATTTGCTGAGATCTTCCAGACTGATGACATGAGATATGAGCTGGAGTATAATGATCCTGATCTAGAAGAGGGTGAAGTACCTGCTACTGTGGCTAAAGAAATTCTTGATGGTCTTGCACAGAGAGTAGGGAAATCTTTTGAGGAGTTTTTGATGGATGAGTCGATTCCAAATATTCCTGAAAAGGATATTGGAAATCACTCAGATGATAAGAATACTCCAGAGATGGATGAAGTGGAGATTGAGGATATTACGCATGAGGAATATCCACAATACTTTAGACAGAATGATGAAAATGTGGTATTTCCAGACTTCACAGAGATTCCAAACACTTCAGCTAAGAAGAAAGCTAAGAAAAGAAGTGAAGAGTTTGTTGAAAAGGTGTTTGGTGCTGATAAGCAACAATCTTCAAGTCAGACTGATGAATTGAAGACATACTTGAAGAAGTTGAAGGAAATGGATGAAAACCGACCAAAGCCTGAAGCTCAAGGAAGTTTTTATAGATTTCATAATGCAAAGTTCAAAGGCAGAGCTCTTGGGTGGACTTATTTGAGTAGACTGAAGTGTTTAGCTGCTAAATGGGAATCAGGAATTCTGTACTTCTACAGGTTCATTGATTTGCTAACTCTACCGTACTGGGCGGTCAGAGACCTTTGCAGATTCCAAATGACTGGAGCTTCAGTGAATAATAATCATGTTGGTTGGTGTGCTGATAAGTTAGTATGGGAGAGCAGAACGAAGTGGAACAGGTTTAAGCCTCAATATCCAAGAAGGAAAGTTCATAGGGATATTGATCCTAAAACTGGATTGAAGAGGGTGACCTTGATTTACAAAGCACCTGAAGTGATTAGAAAGATACCTTTGATGCCTATGCCACAACATTTCAGTGCTGATTTTATCTTTTGGTATTACGATTGGAGGAAGGCTGAAGCAGTGATTGTGTTGAGAGATGGGAAGGACAAATACAACCATGTTCATGTATTTGATCCTATGTGGTTGATTAAATGTACTTTTGAGGACATCATCATGCTTTTCTACAATCCGATTCATCATGATCCCAATGATGCTGAACAGGCTAAGAAGTATACTCAAGTTGTGGGAGTTTTTTTGCATATGACATAAACTCAGGGAGCAACTTAGATGCCAAACTTGGTAAGATGGTGAAGATGGCCGATGTGCCTAAACCGGTGAAAAGAAAGTTGGAGCCTGAAATGACAAAAGAGCAAAAGAAGCTGCTGAGGATTTACTTGTTGAACAAAGCAATGGATGAAGATCGAAAACGATCCAATCAATAGTCGAGGGGGAGTTTGTAGATGCACGAAGTGCGACTAGTGATTGGATCTACATAATTAACATATGTTAGAAAGTGCTGATGGATTGAAAGTGGAACATATGGGGCGAAGGTGAATGTTAATGAGCAAAGGTAGATAGAAGGTGGACGAATGTAGAAGATGGCTGATTAGAAGAACACATTCGTACCATGTTGTGGGCGAATGTGGAAGAATTCCACATTCGACCAACACAACTGGGCGAATGTGCAGTGCCTATATATAGATTTTGTGTGTTTTTGTGTTATAGAGAGTTTTAGTTCGAGTGTGTGTTGTGGTCAGGTTCAAGGTTAAGTTGTGAAAGTGTCTGTATTGATTAGATTGACTAGGAAACTGATTGTAACACGTTTTTATGAAAGTTAATCTATGAAAAGGTATTTGAAATGATGTTTTCTGTGTTTTGATCCGAGTTTTATCAGTTTGTTCATAACTAGGGTTTCTGCACCTGGTTTTGTTACTTGTATGATCATATCTTCCTGTTTTAGCTAAAATCTTTCAATTACAATGACATAGTGATTCGTACAAAGGAAAAAACAATAGTTTTAAAGACTGTGACTATCGATACTTTAGGAGTTTCAGGGACCCGAATGGAGGAACGGGAAGGCCATAAGGTATCTGATCATGTTACGGACTCATAAAAAGGATACTAAGCTGACTGAACAGTAATCGGACTCACATTGCGACAATTACGTGGAGATTCGTACATAGGAAAAGACTTCAGTTTAAAAAAAATAGCTATGGGTACTTTTCGAGTTTTAGGGAGCTGAATGCTCTAATGGGAAGGCCGTAAGGTATCTGATCATGTTATAGACTTAGACAAAGGATACGAAGCTGACTGGACGGTAATCGGACTCAAATTGTGCACATAATTCCTAGTATTTACATACTGACTATTTAAGCAGTAATTCGCCTAAACATGTAATTCACATAAACATGTTAATTCATAATCATGATCATTAAATTGCACATATGATCGTGTATGTTTGACAAATCACCAACGTTCGGGGTACAGGACTCGTGTGTGTGTCATGAGAAAGACTTTCCTAATTTATAGCGTACGTTAATATCCTATGAAATATGTTACTATCGCATAACATATTGAAAAACCTTCTTATCTAACCCTAGTTCAGTGTTTAGTCACCAATGTATAGGCAAGTTAACTAGAGTTCAGTAAAAGTAATATCCTAAAAATGCGGGGTGTCCCACTTACTAAATGAGAATTAGGTAGAGAATCGTACACAGGAAAAGACACAAGTTTAAAAGACAATAACTATTAGTACTTTTGGAGTTTCCGGGACCCGAATGTAGGAATGGGAAGGCCATAAGGCATCTGAGCATGCTACAGACTAAGATAAAGGATACGAAGGTCGGATGGTAATCAGACTCACAATGCGAGAATTACATAATGATTCGTACACAGGAAAAGACTACAGTTTAAAAGACTATGACTATCTGTATTTTTAGAGTTTCAGGGACCTTCATAGAGGAACGGGAAGGCCATAAGGTATCTGGTCATGCTACATACTCAAATAAAGGATACGAAGCTAATCGGACAGTAATTGGACTCACAATGCGACAATTACTTTGAGATTTGTACACAAGAAAAGACTCCAGTTGAAAAAACCGTAACTATCTGTACTTTTGTAGTTTCAGGTACCCGAATGGAGTAACGAGAAGGCCATAAGGTATTTGAATATCCTATAGACTTAGATAAAGCATACGAAGTAGACCAGACGATAATCAGACTAACAATGCGAAAATCATATAGAGATTCGTACACAGAAAAAGTCTCCAGTTAAAAAGACCGTAACTATCACTTCTTTTGGAGTTTCAGGGACCCGAATGGAGAAACGGGAATGCGATAAGGTATCTGGTCATGCTACAGACTCGGATAAAGGGATAATAAGCTGGCCTGATGGTAATCAGACTCACAATGCGAGAAGTACGTAAAAGATTCGTGTATAAGAAAAGGCACCAGCTTAAAAGACCGTAATTATCGGTATTTTTTAGAGTTTCAAGGACCCGAATGGAGGAATGGAAGGCCATAAGTTATCTGATCATGATAATGACTCAAATAAAGTATACAAAGCTGACTGGACGGTAATCGGACTCACAATGCGACAGCTAGGTAGAGATTCGTACACAGGAAAAGACAGCAGTTTAAAAGACCGTAACTATCGATTCTTTTGTAGTTTCAGGGACCCGAATGGAGGAACGGGAAGGCCATAAGGTATCTGATCATGCTACAGACTCAAACAAAGGATACTAAGCTGACCATACGGTAATCGGACTCACAATGCGAGAATTACATAGTTATTGGTATACAGGAAAAACTTCAGTTTAAAAGACTGTAACTATCAATACTTTTGGATTTTCAAGGACCTGAGTGGAGGAACGGGAAGGCCATAAGGTATCTGATCTTGATAGAGACTTAGATAATGGATACTATGCTGACCGGACAGTAATCGGTCTAACAATGCGAGAACTACATAGTTATTTGTACACAGGAAAAACTATAGTTTAAAAGACTGTAACTATCGGTACTTTTAGATTTTCAGGGTCCCGAGCGGAAGAACGGGATGGCCATATAGTATCCGATCATGCTACAGACACAAATAAAGGATACTTAGTTGACCAGACGGTAATCAGATTCACTATATGAGAATCCGGTAGAGATTCGTACACTGGAAAAGACAACAGTTTAAAAGACAATAACTATCGGTACTTTTGGAGATTTAGGGACCCGAATGGAGGAACGAGATGGCCATAACGTATCTTATCATGCTATAGACTCCGATAAAGGATACTAAGCTTACCGGACGGTAATCGGACTCACAATGCGAAAATTACGTAGTGATTCGTACACAGGAAAAGACTACAGTTAAAAGACTGTAACTATCGGTACTTTTGTAGTTTCATGGACCCGAATGGAGGAACAGGAATGCTACATACTAAGATAAAGGATACGAAGATGACAGGATCATAATCAGACTCACAATGCGGGAATGACATAGTGATTCGTACACAGGAAAAGACTACAGTTTACAAGACTGTAACTATCGGTATTTTAGAGTTTCATGTACCTGAATGGAGGAACGGGAAGGCCATAAGGTATCTGTTCATGCTACATACTCAGATAAAGGATACGGAGCAGACCAAATGAGAATCGGACTAACAATGCGACAATTATGTAGAGATTCGTACACAGAAAAAGTCTCTAGTTTAAAAGACCGTAATTTTCGGTATTTTTGAAGTTTCAGGGACCCGAATGGAGGAACGAGAAGGCCATAAGTTATCTGATCATGCTAATGACTTAACTAAAGGATACACAATGAGACCGCTACGTAGAGATTTGTACATAGGAAAAGACACCAGTTTAAAAGAGAATAACTATAGGTACTTTTGGTGTTTCAGTGATCCGAATGGAGGAACGGGAAGGCCATAAGTCATTTGAGCATTCTACAGACTAAGATAAAGGATATGTGAGAATCCGGTTAAGAACCGAACTCGTGGATCGAATACGCATAAACAACTCGGTTTCAGACGGGATGTTCGAGACGAGACAGAAATTAACGATAACAACGTCATCACAGATTCGTATTACTACAGAAACGGTTACAGACACTGTCATCAGTAGGATAAACATCTATCTCGTGGCCGGGGGAGGTCGGGCATGACCTCCCCCTTGAGAGCATTCAAAGTACAAACTCAAATCACCAAATGAACAATAACACATGAGATTGCTATTTATAGTCCAAAACCCAAGTTCCACGTTCGCCCACTTTTACTGGTCGAATGTGGAGTATTTCCACATTCGCCCATTTATACTGGTCGAATGTGGATCACTTCCACATTCGCCCATGTGTATAGGTCAAACCTGGCTTATGCTTTGTCCTATATTTTACAACTGCGTCAGATCCATAAAATGCCCTTATGGATCACCACAATCTCATGTAACACATTACTAAGACTCAACCCTAGTCTATTCGACAGTGACGTCCACAGAAAGTGCATCAACAATATGAAGCTGACCGGATGGTAATCAGACTCACAATGCAAGAATTCCATAGTGATTCGTACAGAGGAAAAGACAACAGTTTAAAAGACTATGACTCTCGATACTTTAGGACTTTCAGGGACCCGAGTGGAGGAACGGGAAGGCCATAAGGTATCTGATCATGCTACGGACTCATATAAAGGATACTAAGCTGACCGAACAGTATTCGGACTCACAATGCGACAATTACGTAGAGATTCGTACATAGGAAAAGACTCCAGTTTAAAAAAATAGCTATCGGTACTTTTGGAGTTTTAAGGAGCCGAATGATGGAACAGGAAGGCCATAAGGTATCTGATCATGCCACAGACTCAGATAAAGGATACGAAGCTGACCAGACGGTAATCAGAATCACAATGTGAGAATTATGTAGAGATTGGTACACAGGAAAATACACCAGTTTAAAAGACAATAACTATTGGTATTTTTAGAGTTTCAGGGACCCGAATGGAGGAATGGGAAGGCCATAAGGTATCTGTTCATGCTACAATGCGACCATTACGCAGAGATTTGTATACAAGAAAAGTCTCCAGTTGAAAAGACCGTAACTATCTGTACTTTTGTAGTTTCTGGTACCCGAATGGTGTAATCGGAAGGCCATAAGGTATTTGAACATCCTATAGACTTAGATAAAGGATACGAAGAAGACAAGACGATAATCGGGCTAACAATGCAAAAATTATGTAGAGATTCATACACAGAAAAAGTATCCAGTTTAAAATACCATAACTATCAGTTCTTTTGGAGTTTCAGGGACCCGAATGGATAAACGGCAATGCGATAAGGTATATGGCCATGTCATAGACTCGAATAAAGGGATAATAAGCTGACCTGATGGTAATCAGACTCACAATGCGAGAATTACATAATGATTCGAACACAGGAAAAGACTATAGTAAAAAGACTGTAACTATCGGTACTTTTGGCATTTCAGGGACCCGAATGGAGGAACATGATGGCCATAAGGCATCTGAGCATGCTACAGACTAAGATAAAGGATGCCAAGATGACCGGATGGTAATTAGACTCACAATGCAAGAATTACATAGTTATTCGTACACAGGAAAAGACTACAGTTTAAATGACTGTTACTATTAGTACTTTTGGATATTCAGGGACCCGAGTGGCGGAACGAGAAGGCCATAAGGTATCTGATCAAGATAGAGACTCAGATAAATGATACTAACCTGACCGGACAATAATCGTACTAACAATGCGAGAATTACATAGTTATTCGTACACAGGAAAAACTACAGTTTAAAAGACTGTAACTATCGTTAATTTTGAATATTCAGGGACCCGAGTAGAGGAACGGGAAGGTCTGAGAATCCAGTTATAAACCGAATTCGTGGATCGAATACACATAAACAACTCGGTTTCAGATGGGAGATTCGAGACGAGACAAAAATTAAGGATAACAAAGTCATCACAGATTCGTATTACTACAGAAAAGGTTACAGACACTGTCATCAGTAGGATAAACATCTATCTCGTGGCCGGGGGAGGTCGGGCATGACCTCCCCCTTGAGAGCATTCAAAGCACAAACTCAAATCTACAAATGAAAACCAACACATGAGATTGCTATGTATAGTCCAACACAGAATTCCACCTTCACCCCTTTGTGAAGGTCGAATGTGGAATATTTCCACATTCTCCCCATTGTAAAGGTCGAATGTGGACCAAAGTTCACCTTCGCCCCATTGTTTAGGTCGAATGTGGAATGTTTCCACATTCGCCCTTTACCTTGGGTCGAACGTGAACTTGTGTATTGTCCTATATCTTTACAAATGCATCAGATCCATAAAATGCCCTTATGGATCACCACAATCTCATGTAATACAATACTAAGACTCAACCCTAGTCTATTCGACAGTGACGTCCACAGAAAGTGCATCAACAATCTCCCCCTTGGACGTTGCTGGCGAATCCTAAACACACCTAGCATCTTTATTCGGTGAATCCTAAACACACCTAGCATCTTCAGTCAGTTATTGTTGAATTGTCAGACACATTGTTACATCAACAATCTCCCCCTTGACTGATGCTTCATCAAGTTTCTCTGAGATCCCGTACAATCAATTAATCATGTTCTTGAGTAACTTCATCTGTTCGACAGAATACAAGCCGTAGACGAGTGGATCAAGCAATCAGAAGTTTTCAGCGGGAACTACCAATACTATTGAGGACTTGAAATGCTTCAGAAACTGAGGTTTTCGGCGGGGCCTCTATTAATAGCTCTTGAAATTCCTCAGGACTGTGATCTTGAAACTTTCGTTGAACCTACGTGCCACATGACTCCTACTACGATACCTCATTAGTTTCAGAACATTGAAATCTCAATCTTAATTTCCTTCTTCATAACAATTCTTTTTGAACAAGTTCCTTCAAACACACAGGAACTGGGTTTACTGTTCTCATCTTGCGGAATAAAAATATATCTGTTCTGTTTTCTGGCCCATAATAGTCAATTGAATCTGATTATCATACTGTTGATTCTCATGACTACCCCACAATAAAACGTTTCATCATCATCAATTCTTCAACAATCTGGGTAAACCTCATCACCATTCTCCCAAAAATCATCAAAAATTGCCATATCGAAAATTTTCGAAATTTTTTACCCCTAAATTCTACATTCGCCCTTGGTAACTACACTTTCGCCCAAAATAGGGACCCGAATGTAGAAATCACCAGATAATTTTCACTTTCACCCGAAAATACTTACCTTCGTATCTCCTAATTTCACTTTCGCACCCCCGATGGCCCGAAGGTGAAAACTGACACCCGAAAGTGGAAATCGACATAACAAAGTTCCATGTTCGCCCTAAACATCTCCACGTTCGTCCTAAAAATGCTACATTCGCCCTCCCGTTTTTTTTCACGCGCGAATGTGCAGAAACACACGTGTTCTTGATCAATATTTTCTTCGAATCAGTCCATAATCAATCTAATTCTTCGAATTTGATGATGAAACTTGTTCAGAAAGGTGCGGAAATGAAAAACTAACCCTCGAATTCACAAAAACATGGAGAAATCACATGATTTCAGGTTCAATTAAGAATCTAGGGTTTCTACCTTTCATTCAAAATCTGATTTTAACGTCTGAAAACATGAAAACGAGCTGTGATTGATTCAAACGACTGTTAGATCGTTCAAATCGGTACCACGACTCTGATACCAGTTGAGAATCCAGTTATAAACCGAATTCGTGGATCGAATACACATAAACAACTCAGTTTCAGACGGGAGATTCGAGACGAGACAGAAATTAACGATAACAAAGTCATCACAGATTCGTATTACTACAGAAACAGTTACAGACACTGTCATCAGTAGGATAAACATCTATCTCGTGGTAGGGGGATGTCGAGCATGACCTCCCCCTTTAGAGCATTCAAAGCACAAACTCAAATCTACAAATGAAAACCAACACAAGAGGTAGCTATTTATAGTCCAACACAGAATTCCACCTTCGCCCCATTGTGAAGGTCGAATGTGGAATATTTCCACATTCGCCCCTTTGTAAAGGTCGAATGTGGACCAATGTTCACCTTCGCCCCATTGTTTAGGTCGAATGTGGAATGTTTCCGCATTCGCCCTTTAACTTGGGTCGAATGTGAACTTGTGTATTGTCCTATATCTTTACAAATGCATCAGATCCATAAAATGCCCTTATGGATCACCACAATCTCATGTAATACAATACTAAGACTCAACCCTAGTCTATTCGACAGTGACGTCCACAGAAAGTGCATCAACAAGGTCATATGGTATCTGATCATGCTACAGACACAGATAAAGGATACTAAGCTTACCAGACGGTAATCAGACTCATTATATCAGAATCTGGTAGAAATTCGTACACAGGAAAAGCCCGAGTTTAAAAGACAATAACTATCGGTACTTTTGGAGATTCAGGGACCCGAATGGAGGAATGAGAAGGCCATAAGGCATCTTATCATGCTACAAACTCAGATAAAGGATACTAAGCTGACCGGCGATAATTAGACTCACAAGGCGAGAATTACATAAGGATTCGTACACAGGAAAAAACTACAGTTAAAAGACGGAAACTATCGGTACTTTTGGAGTTTCAGGAACCTGAGTCGAGGAAGGGGAAGGCCATAAGGTATCTGCGAATGCTACAGACTAAGATAAAGGATACGAAGCTGCCAGAATCGTAATCAGACTCACAATGTGAGAATTACATAGTGATTCGTACACCGGAAAAGACTACAGTTTAAAAGACTGTAACTATCGATACTTATGGAGTTGCAGGGACCCGAATGGAGAAGCGGGATTGCGATAAGGTATCTGATCATGCTACAGACTCGGATAAGGGGATAATAAGCTGAACAGATGGTAATCAGACCCACAATGCGAGAAGTACGTAGTGATTCATGCACAAGAAATGACACCAGCTTAAAAGACCGGAATTAGTGGTGTTTTTGGATTTTCAGGGCCCCGAATGGAGGAACGGGATGGCCATAAGTTATCTGATCATGCTAATGACTCAAATAAAGGATACAAAGCCGACTGGACGGTAATCGAAAACACAATGCGATAACTACGTACAGATTCGTACAAAGGAAAAGACTCCAGTTTAAAAGACAATAACTATCAGTACTTTTGGAGTTGTTGAGAGCCGAATGCTGGAAAGGAAGGCCATAATGTATCGGATCATGATACAGACTCAGATAAAGGATACAAAGCTGACCGAACAATAATCGGACTCACAATGTGAGAAATACGTCGAGATTTGTACACATGAAATGACACCAGTTTAAAAGACAATAACTATCGGTACTTTTGAAGTTTCAGGGACACGAATGGAGGAACGGGAAGCCCATAAAGTATCTGATCATGCTACAGACTCAAACAAAGGATACTAAGCTTACTGGATGGTAATCGGACTCACAATGCGAGAATTACATAGTTATTCGTACACAGGAAAAACTACAGTTTAAATGACTGTTACTATTAGTACTTTTTGATTTTCCGGGACCCGAGTGGGGGAACGAGAGGGCCATAAGGGATTTGATCAAGATAGAGACTCAGATAAATGATACTAAGCTGACCGGACAATAATCGTACTAACAATGCGAGAATGACATAGTTATTCGTACACAGGAAAAACTACAGTTTAAAACACTGTAACTATCGTTAATTTTGAATAATCAGGGACCCGAGTAGAGGAACGGGAAGGCCATATGGTATCTGATCATGCTACAGACACAGATAAAGGATACTAAGCTTACCAGACGTTAATCAGACTCACTATATAAGAATCAAGTAGAAATAAGTACACAGGAAAAGCCCGAGTTTAAAAGACAATAACTATCGGTACTTTTGGGGATTCACGGACCCGAATGGAGGAACGAGAAGGCCATAAGGTATCTTATTATGCTACAAACTCAGATAAAGGATACTAAGCTGACCGGACGGTAATTAGACTCATAAGGCGAGAATTACATAATGATTCGTACACAGCAAAAGACTACAGTTAAAAGACAGTAACTATCGGTACTTTTGGAGTTTCAGGAACCTGAGTGGAGGAACGGGAAGGACATAAGGTATCTGCGAATGCTACAGACTAAGATAAAGGATACGAAGCTGCCAGAATCGTAATCAGACTCACAATGTGAGAATTACATAGTGATTTGTACACCGGAAAAGACTACAGTTTAAAAGACTGTAATTATCGATACTTATGGAGTTGCAGGGACCCGAATGGAGAAGCGGGATTGCGATAAGGTATCTGATCATGCTACAGACTCGGATAAGGGGATAATAAGCTGAACAGATTGTAATCAGACCCACAATGCGAGAAGTACGTAGTGATTCATGCACAAGAAAAGACACCAGCTTAAAAGACCGGAATTAGTGGTGTTTTTGGAGTTTCATGGACCCGAATGGAGGAACGGGATGGCCATAAGTTATCTGATCATGCTAATGACTCAAATAAAGGATACAAAGCTAACTGGATGGTAATCAAAAACAAATGCGATAACTACATACAGATTCATACAAAGGAAAAGACTCCAGTTTAAAAGACAATAACTATCGGTACTTTAGGAGTTTTAGAGAGCCGAATGCTGGAAAGGAAGGCCATAATGTATCGGATCATGATACATACTCAGATAAAGGATACGAAGCTGACCGGACAATAATCGGACTCACAATGTGAGAAATACGTCGAGATTTGTACATAGGAAAAGACACCAGTTTAAAAGACAATAACTATCGGTACTTTTGAAGTTTCAGGGACACGAATGGAGGAACGGGAAGCCCATAAGGTATTTGATCATGCTACAGACTTGAACAAAGGATTCTAAGCTTACTGGATGGTAATCGGACTCACAATGCGAGAATTACATAGTTATTCGTACATAGGAAAACTAAAGTTTAAATGACTGTTACTATTAGTACTTTTGGATTTTCAGGGACCCGAGTGGGGGAACAGGAAGGCCATAAGGTATCTGATCAAGAAAGAGACTCAGATAAATGATACTAAGCTGACCGGACAATAATCGTGCTAACAATGCGAGAATTACATAGTTATTCGTACACAGGAAAAACTACAGTTCAAAAGACTGTAACTATCGTCAATTTTGAATATTCAGGGACCCGAGTAGAGGAATGGGCAGGCCATATGGTATCTGATCATGCTATAGACATAGATAAAGGATACTAAGCTGACCAGACGGTAATCAGACTCACTATATGAGAATCAGGTAGAAATTCGTACACAGGAAAAGCCCGAGTTTAAAAGACAATAACTATCGGTACTTTTGGAGATTAAGGGACCCGAATGGAGGAACGAAAAGGCCAAAAGGTATCTTATCATGCTACAAACTCAGATAAAGGATACTAAGCTGACCGGACCGTAATTAGACTCACAAGGCGAGAATTACATAATGATTCGTACATAGGAAAAGACTACAGTTAAAAGACAGTAACTATCGGTACTTTTGGAGTTTCAGGAACCTAAGTGGAGGAATGGGAAGGCCATAAGGTATCTGCGAATGCTACCGACTAAGATAAAGGTATCTGATCATGCTACAGACTCAAATAAATGATACTAAGCTAAGGTATCTGATCATGCTACACTCAAACAAATGATACTAAGCTTACCGGACGGTAATTGGACTCACAATGCGAGAATTACATAGTTATTCGTAAACAGGAAAAAACTACTGTTTAAAAGACTGTAACTATCGGTACTTTTAGATTTTCAGGGACCCGAGTGGAGGAAAGGGTAGGCCATAAGGTATCTGATCATGATAGAGACTCAGATAAATGATACTAAGCTGACCGGACAGTAATCGGACTACCAATGCGAGAATTACATAGTTATTCGTACACAGGAAAAACTACAGTTTAAAAGACTGTAACTATCAGTACTTTTGGATATTCAGGGACCCGAGTAGTGGAACGGGATGGCCATAAGGTATCTGATCATGCTACAGACTTAGATAAAGGATAATAAGCTGACCAGACGGTAATCAAACTCACAATATGAGAATCAGGTAGAAAGTCGTACACAGGAAAAGACACCAATTTAAAAGACAATAACTATCGGTACTTTTGGATATTGAGGGACCCGAATGGAGGAACGAGAAGGCCATAAGGTATCTTATCATGCTACAAACTCAGATAAAAGATACTAAGCTTACCGGACAGTAAATGGACTAACAATGCGAGAACTACATAGTTATTCGTACACAGGAAAAACTACAGTTTAAACGACTGTAAATATCAGTACTTTTGGAGTTTCAGGGACCCGAGTAGTGGAACGGGGAGGCCATAAGGTATATGATCATGCTATAAACTAAGATAAAGGATACTAAGCTGACCGGACAGTAATTAGACTCACTATATGAGAATCAGGTAGAAATTCCTACACAAGAAAAGACACTAGTTTTGGAGTTTTAGGGATACGAAGCTATTGGTACTTTTGGAGTTTTAGGGAGCCGAATGTTGGAACGTGAAGGCCATAAACTATCTGATCATGCTACATACCCAAATAAAGGATACGAAGCTGACCAGACAGTAATCGGACTCACAATGTGAGAATTACGTAGAGATTCATACACATAAAAAGACACCAGAATAAAAGACAATACCTATAGGTACTTTCGGAGTTTCATGGACCCGATGGAGGAACGGAAGGCCATAAGGCATCTGAGCATGCTACAGACTAAGATAAAGGATATAAAGCTGACAGGATAGTAATAAGACTCACAACGCGAGAATTACATAGTGATTCGTACACAGGAAAAGACTATAGTTTAAAAGACTGTAACTATCGATACTTTTGGAGTTTCTGGGACCAGAGTGGAGGAACGGGAAGGCCATAAGGTATCTGATCATGCTACGGACTCAGCTAAAGGATACTATGCTTACGGAACAGTAATCAGACTCACAATGCGACAATGACGTAGAGATTCGTACACATGAAAAGATTCCAATTTAAAAGACAATAGCTATCGGTACTTTTGAATTTTTGGGAGCCGAATGCTGGAACGGGATGGCCATAAAGTATCTGATCATGCTACAGACTCAGTTAAAGGATACGCAGCTTACCGGACAGTTATCGGACTCACAATCTGAGAATTAGGTAGAGATTCGTACACGGGAAAAAACACAAATTTAAAAGACAATAATTATCGGTACCTTTGGAGTTTCAGGGACCCGAATGGAGGAACGGGATGGCCATAAGGTATCTGATCATGCTACAGACTAAAAGATACAAAGCTGACCAGATGGTAATTGGACTCACAATGCGAGAATTACATAGTGATTCGTCCACAGGAAAAGAATACAGTTTAAAAGACTGTAACTATCGGTATTTTTAGAGTTTCAGGAAACCGAATGGAGGAAGGGGAAGGCCATAAGGTATTTGTTCATGCTACAGACTCAGATAAAGGATACGAAGTTAATCGAACAGTAATTAGACTCACAATGCGACAATTACGTAGAGATACGTACACTAGAAAAGATTTTGTTTATAAGACAATAACTATCGGTATTTTTGGAGTTTTAGGGAGCCGAATTTAGGAATTGGAAAGACATAAGGTATCCGATCATGCTACAGACTAAAAAGATACAAAGCTGACCAGATGGAAATTGGACTCACAATGCGAGAATTACAGAGTGATTCGTCCACAGGAAAAGACTACAGTTTAAAAGACTGTAACTATCAGTATTTTTAGAGTTTTAGGAAACCGAATGGAGGAAGGGGAAGGCCATAAGGTATTTGTTCATGCTACAGACTCAGATAAAGGATACGAAGTTGATCGAACAGTAATTAGACTCACAATGCGACAATTACGTAGAGATTCGTACACTAGAAAAGATTTTGTTTATAAGACAATAACTATCGGTAGTTTTGGAGTTTTAGGGAGCCGAATTTAGGAATTGGAAAGACATAAGGAGCCGAATTTAGGAATGGGAATTCCATAAGATATCTGACAATGCGACAATTACGTAGAGATTTGTACACGGGAAAAGTCTCTAGTTTAAAAGACCGTAACTATCGGTACTTTTGGAGTTTCAGGGACCCGAATGGAGGAACGGGAATGCCATAACGTATATGGTCATGCTACAGACTCAGATAAAGGAAACTAAGCTTACCTGATGGTAGTCGGACTCATAATGCGAGAAGCACCTAGAGATTCGTGCACAGGAAAAGACACCAGCTTAAAATACCGTAACTCTCGGTATTTTTGAAGGTTCAGGGACCTGAATGGAGGAACGGGAAGGCCATAAGGAATATAGTCATGCTACAGACTCAGATAAAAGATACGAAGCTGACTAAACAGTAATCGGACTCACAATGAGACAACTATGTAGAGATTCGTACACTAGAAAAGATTCTGTTTATAAGACAATAACTATCGGTAGTTTTTGAGTTTTAGGGAGCCGAATGTAGGAACGGGAATGGCTTAAGGTATCTGATCATGCTACAGACTCAACTAAAGGATACGAAGATGACCGCAGGGTAATCGGACTCACAACGTGAGAATTACGTAGAGATTCATGCATAGGAATAGACCCCAAATTAAAGGACCGTAACTATCGGTATTTTTGGAGTTTCATAGACCCGAATGGAGAAATGGGTAGGCCATAAGGTATCTGATGACGCTATATACTTAGATCAAGGATACGAAGCTGACTGAGCGGTAATTGAACTCACAACACGTTACTAACGTAGTGATTCGTACACAGGAAAAGACTCCAGTTTTAAAGGGCGTAACTAACGGTACTTTTGGAGTTTCAGGGACCCGAATGGAGGAACGGGAAGGCCATAAGGTATATAATCATGCTAAAGACGTAGATAAAAGATACGAAGCTAACTGAATAGTAATTGGACTCACAGTGAGACAACTAGGTAGAGATTCGTACACTACAAAAGATTTTGTTTATAAGACAATAACTATCGGTACTTTTTCAGTTTTAGGGAGCCGAATGTAGCAATGGGAAGGCCCTAAGGTATCTGATGATGCTACAGACTCACCTAAAGGATACAAAGCTGACCGCAGGGTAATGGGACTCACAATGTGAGAATTACGTAGAGATTCGTACATACGAATAGACACCAAATTAAAAGACCGTAACTATCGGTATTTTTGGAGTTTCATGGACCCGAATGGAGAAATGGGAAGGCCATTAGTTATCTGATCACGTTACATACTTAGATCAAGGATACGAAGCTGACCGCAGGGTAATCGGACTCACAATGTGAGAATTACGTAGAGATTTGTACATAGGAATAGACACCAAATTAAAAGACTGTAACTATCGGTATTTTCGGAGTTTCATAGACCCGAATCGAGAAATGGGTAGGCCATAAGGTATCTGATCATGCTACATACTTAGATCAAGGATACAAAGCTGGCTGAGCGGTAATTGAACTCACAACACGTCACTAATGTAGAGATTCGTACACAGGAAAATTCTCCAGTTTTAAAGACCGTAACTAACGGTACTTTTGGAGTTTCAGGGACCCGAATGGAGGAACGGGAAGGCCATAAGGTATACAATCATGCTAAAGACTCAGATAAAAGATACGAAGCTGACTGAATAGTAATCGGACTCACAATGAGACAACTAGGTAGAGATTCGTACACTAGAAAAGATTTTGTTTATAAGACAATAACTATCGGTACTTTTTCAGTTTTAGGGAGCCGAATGTAGGAATGGGAAGGCCCTAAGGTATCTGATGATGCTACAGACTCACCTAAAGGATACAAAGCTGACCGCAGGGTAATGGGACTCACAATGTGAGAATTACGTAGAGATTCGTACATACGAATAGACACCAAATTAAAGGACCGTAATTATCGGTATTTTTGGAGTTTCATGGACCCGAATGGAGAAATGGGAAGGCCATTAGTTATTTGATCACGTTACATACTTAGATCAAGGATACGAAGCTGACCGCATGGTAATCGGACTCACAATGTGAGAATTACGTCGTGGTTTGTACATAGGAATAAACACCAAATTAAAAGACCGTAACTATCGGTATTTTCAGAGTTTCATAAACCCGAATGGAGAAATGGGTAGGCCATAAGGTATCTGATCACGCTACGTACTTAGATCAAGGATACGAAGCTGACTGAGCGGTAATTGAACTCACAACACGTCACTAACGTAGAGATTCGTACACAGGAAGAGACTCCAGTTTTAAAGACCGTAACTAACGGTACTTTTGGAGTTTCATGGACCCGAATGGAGGAACGGGAAGGCCATAAGGTATATAATCATGCTAAAGACTCAGATAAAAGATACGAAGCTGACTGAATAGTAATCGGACTCACAGTGAGACAACTAGGTAGAGATTCGTACACTACAAAAGATTTTGTTTATAAGACAATAACTATCGGTACTTTTTCAGTTTTAGGGAGCCGAATGTAGCAATGGGAAGGCCCTAAGGTATCTGATGATGCTACAGACTCACCTAAAGGATACAAAGCTGACCGCAGGGTAATGGGACTCACAATGTGAGAATTACGTAGAGCTTCGTACATACGAATAGACACCAAATTAAAAGACCGTAACTATGCGTATTTTTGGAGTTTCATGGACCCGAATGGAGAAATGGGAAGGCCATTAGTTATTTGAACTCGTTACATACTTAGATCAAGGATACGAAGCTGACCACATGGTAATTGGACTCACAATGTGAGAATTACGTAGTGATTTGTACATAGGAATAGACACCAAATTAAAAGACCGTAACTATCGGTATTTTCAGAGTTTCATAGACCCGAATGGAGAAATGGGTAGGCCATAAGGTATCTGATCACGCTACATACTTAGATCAAGGATACGAAGCTGACTGAGCGGTAATTGAACTCACAACCCGTCACTATCGTAGAGATTCGTAGACAAGAAAAGACTCCAGTTTTAAAGACCGTAACTAACGGTACTTTTGGAGTTTCAGGGACCCGAATGGAGGAACGGGAAGGCCATAAGGTATATAATCATGCTAAAGACAAAGAGAAAAGATACGAAGCTGACTAAATAGTAATCAGACTCACAGTGAGACAACTAGGTAGAGATTCGTACACTAGAAAAGATTTTGTTTATAAGACAATAACTCTCGGTACTTTTTCAGTTTTAGGGAGCCGAATGTAGGAATGGGAAGGCCCTAAGGTATCTGATCATGCTACAGACTCACCTAAAGGATACAAAGCTGACCGCAGGGTAATCGGACTCACAATGTGAGAATTACGGAGAGATTCGTACATATGAATAGACACCAAATTAAAAGACCGTAACTATGCGTATTTTTGGAGTTTCATGGACCCGAATGGAGAAATGGGAAGGCCATTAGTTACCTGATCACGCTACATACTAAGATCAAGGATAAGAAGCTGACCGCATGGTAATCGGACTCACAATGTGAGAATTACGTAGTGATGTGTACATAGGAATAGACACCAAATTAAAAGACCGTAACTATCGGTATTTTCAGAGTTTCATAGACCCGAATGGAGAAATGGGTAGGCCATAAGGTATCTGATCACGCTACATACTTAGATCAAGGATACGAAGCTGACTGAGCGGTAATTGAACTCACAACACGTCACTAACGTAGAGATTCGTACACAGGAAGAGACTTCAATTTTAAAGACCGTAACTAACGGTACATTTGGAGTTTCAGGGACCCGAATGGAGGAACGGGAAGGCCATAAGGTATATAATCATGCTAAAGACTCAGATAAAAGATACGAAGCTGACTGAATAGTAATCGGACTCATAGTGAGACAACTAGGTAGAGATTCGTACACAAGAAAATATTTTGTTTATAAGACAATAACTATCGGTAGTTTTTCAGTTTTAGGGAGCCGAATGTAGGAATGGGAAGGCCCTAAGGTATCTGATGATGCTACAGACTCACCTAAAGTATACAAAGCTGACCGCAGGGTAATGGGACTCACAATGTGAGAATTACGTAGAGATTCGTACATACGAATAGACACCAAATTAAAAGACCGTAACTATCGGTATTTTTGGAGTTTCATGGACCCGAATGGAGAAATGGGAAGGCCATTAGTTATCTGATCACGTTACATACTTAGATCAAGGATACGAAGCTGACCGCATGGTAATCGGACTCACAATGTGAGAATTACGTAGTGATTTGTACATAGGAATAGACACCAAATTAAAAGACCGTAACTACCGGTATTTTCGGAGTTTAATAGACCCGAATGCAGAAATAGGTAAGCCATAAGGTATCTGATCACGCTACATACTTAGATCAAGGATACGAAGCTGACTGAGCGGTAATTGAACTCACAACACGTCACTAACGTAGAGATTCGTACACAGGAAAAGACTCCAGTTTTAAAGACCGTAACTAATGGTACTTTTGGAGTTTCAGGGACCCGAATGGAGGAACGGGAAGGCCATAAGGTATCTAATCATGCTAAAGACTCAGATAAAAGATACGAAGCTGACTGAATAGTAATCGGACTCACAGTGAGACAACTAGGTAGAGATTCGTACACTAGAAAAGATTTTGTTTATAAGACAATACTATCGGTACTTTTTCAGTTTTAGGGAGCCGAATGTAGGAATGGGAAGGCCCTAAGGTATCTAATCATGCTACAGACTCACCTAAAGGATATAAAGCTGACCGCAGGGTAATCGGACTCACAATGTGAGAATTACGTAGAGATTCGTACATACGAATAGACACCAAAATAAAAAACCGTAACTATCGGTATTTTTGGAGTTTCATGGACCCGAATGGAGAAATGGGAAGGCCATTAGTTATCTGATCATGCTACATACTTAGATCAAGGATACGAAGCTGACCGCATGGTAATCGGACTCACAATGTGAGAATTACGTAGTGATTTGTACATAGGAATAGACACCAAATTAAAAGACCGTAACTATAGGTATTTTCGGAGTTTCATAGACCCGAATGGAGAAATGGGTAGGCCATAAGGTATCTGATCACGCTACATACTTAGATCAAGGATACGAAGCTGACTGAGCGGTAATTGAACTCACAACACGTCACTAACGTCAAGATTCGTACACAGGAAGAGACTCCAGTTTTAAAGACCGTAACTAACGGTACTTTTGGAGTTTCAGGGACCCGAATGGAGGAACGGGAAGGCCATAAGGTATATAATCATGCTAAAGACTCAGATAAAAGATACGAAGCTGACTGAATGGTAATCGGACTCACAGTGAGACAACTAGGTAGAGATTCGTACACTAGAAAAGATTTTGTTTATAAGACAATAACTATCGGTACTTTTTCAGTTTTAGGGAGCCGAATGTTGGAATGGGAAGGCCCTAAGGTATCTGATGATGCTACAGACTAACCTAAAGGATACAAAGCTGACCGCAGGGTTATGGGACTCACAATGTGAGAATTACGTAGAGATTCGTACATACGAATAGACACCAAATTAAAAGACCGTAACTATCGGTATTTTTGGAGTTTCATGGACCCTAATGGAGAAATGGGAATGCCATTAGTTATCTGATCACGTTACATACTTAGATCAAGGATACGAAGCTGACCGCATGGTAATCGGACTCACAATGTGAGAATTACGTAGTGATTTGTACATAGGAATAGACACCAAATTAAAAGACCGTAACTATCGGTATTTTCGGAGTTTCATAGACCTGAATGGAGAAATGGGTAGGCCATAAGGTATCTGATCACGGTACATACTTAGATCAAAGATACGAAGCTGACTGAGCGGTAATTGAACTCACAACATGTCACTAACGTAGAGATTCGTACACAGGAAGAGACTCCAGTTTTAATGACCGTAACTAATGGTACTTTTGGAGTTTCAGGGACCCGAATGGAGGAACGGGAAGGCCATAAGGTATACAATCATGCTAAAGACTCAGAGAAAAGATACGAAGCTGACTGAATAGTAATCAGACTCACAGTGAGACAACTAGGTAGAGATTCGTACACTAGAAAAGATTTTGTTTATAAGACAATAACTATCGGTACTTTTTCAGTTTTAGGGAGCCGAATGTAGGAATGGGAAGGCCCAAAGGTATCTGATGATGCTACAGACTAACCTAAAGGATACAAAGCTGACCGCAGGGTAATGGGACTCACAATGTGAGAATTGCATAGAGATTCGTACATACGAATAGACACCAAATTAAAAGACCGTAACTATCGGTATTTTTGGAGTTTCATGGACCCGAATTGAGAAATGGGAAGGCCATTAGTTATCTGATCACGTTACATACTTAGATCAAGGATACGAAGCTGACCGCATGGTAATCGGACTCACAATGTGAGAATTACGTAGTGATTTGTACATAGGAATGGACACCAAATTAAAAGACCGTAACTATCGGTATTTTCGGAGTTTCATAGACCTGAATGGAGAAATGGGTAGGCCATAAGGTATCTGATCACGATACATACTTAGATCAAGGATACGAAGCTGACTGAGCGGTAATTGAACTCACAACACGTCACTAACGTAGAGATTCGTACACAGGAAGAGACTCCAGTTTTAATGACCGTAACTAACGGTACTTTTGGAGTTTCAGGGACCCGAATGGAGGAACGGGAAGGCCATAAGGTATATAATCATGCTAAAGACTCAGATAAAAGATACGAAGCTGACTGAATAGTAATCGGACTCACAGTGAGACAACTAGGTAGAGATTTGTACACTAGAAAAGATTTTGTTTATAAGACAATAACTATCGGTACTTTTTCAGTTTTAGGGAGCCGAATGTAGGAATGAGAAGGCCCAAAGGTATCTGATGATGCTACAGACTAACCTAAAGGATACAAAGCTGACCGCAGGGTAATGGGACTCACAATGTGAGAATTGCGTAGAGATTCGTACATACGAATAGACACCAAATTAAAAGACCGTAACTATCGGTATTTTTGGAGTTTCATGGACCCGAATTGAGAAATGGGAAGGCCATTAGTTATCTGATCACGTTACATACTTAGATCAAGGATACGAAGCTGACCGCATGGTAATCGGACTCACAATGTGAGAATTACGTAGTGATTTGTACATAGGAATGGACACCAAATTAAAAGACCGTAACTATCGGTATTTTAGGAGTTTCATAGACCTGAATGGAGAAATGGGTAGGCCATAAGGTATCTGATCACGATACATACTTAGATCAAGGATACGAAGCTGACTGAGCGGTAATTGAACTCACAACACGTCACTAACGTAGAGATTCGTACACAGGAAGAGACTCCAGTTTTAATGACCGTAACTAACGGTACTTTTGGAGTTTCAGGGACCCGAATGGAGGAACGGGAAGGCCATAAGGTATATAATCATGCTAAAGACTCAGATAAAAGATACGAAGCTCACTGAATAGTAATCGGACTCACAGTGAGACAACTAGGTAGAGATTTGTACACTAGAAAAGATTTTGTTTATAAGACAATAACTATCGGTACTTTTTCAGTTTTAGGGAGCCGAATGTAGGAATGGGAAGGCCCTAAGGTATCTAATGATGCTACAGACTCACCTAAATGATACAAAGCTGACCGCAGGGTAATGGGACTCACAATGTGAGAATTACGTAGAGATTCGTACATACGAATAGACACCAAATTAAAAGACCGTAACTATCGGTATTTTTGGCGTTTCATGGACCCGAATGGAGAAATGGGAAGGCCATTAGTTATCTGATCACGTTACATACTTAGATCAAGGATACGAAGCTGACCGCATGGTAATCGGACTCACAATGTGAGAATTACATAGTGATTTGTACATAGGAATAGACACCAAATTAAAAGACCGTAACTACCGGTATTTTCGGAGTTTAATAGACCCGAATGGAGAAATGGGTAAGCCATAAGGTATCTAATCACGCTACATACTTAGATCAAGGATACGAAGCTGACTAAGCGGTAATTGAACTCACAACACGTCACTAACGTAGAGATTCGTACACAGGAAAAGACTCCAGTTTTAAAGACCGTAACTAACGGTACTTTTGGAGTTTCAGGGACACGAATGGAGGAACGGGAAGGCCATAAGGTATATAATCATGCTAAAGACTCAGATAAAAGATACGAAGCTGACTGAATAGTAATCGGACTCACAGTGAGACAACTAGGTAGAGATTCGTTCACTAGAAAAGATTTTGTTTATAAGACAATAACTATCGGTACTTTTTCAGTTTTAGGGAGACGAATGTAGGAATGGGAAGGCCCTAAGGTATCTGATGATGCTACAGACTCACCTAAAGGATACAAAGCTGACCGCAGGGTAATGGGACTCACAATGTGAGAATTACGTAGAGATTCATACATACGAATAGACACCAAATTAAAAGACCGTAACTATCGGTATTTTTAGAGTTTCATGGACCCGAATGGAGAAATGGGAAGGCCATTAGTTATCTGATCACGCTACATACTTAGATCAAGGATACGAAGCTGACCGCATGGTAATCGGACTCACAATGTGAGAATTACGTAGTGATTTGTACATAGGAATAGACACCAAATTAAAAGACCGTAACTATCGGTATTTTCGGAGTTTCATAGACCCGAATGGAGAAATGGGTAGGCCATAAGGTATCTGATCACGCTACATACTTAGATCAAGGATACGAAGCTGACTGAGCGGTAATTGAACTCACAACATGTCACTAACGTAGATATTCGTACACAAGAAGAGACTGCAGTTTTAAAGACCGTAACTAACGGTACTTTTGGAGTTTCAGGGACCCGAATGGAGGAACGGGAAGGCCATAAGGTATATGATCATGCTAAAGACTCAAATAAAAGATACGAAGCTGACTGAATAGTAATCGGACTCACAGTGAGACAACTAGGTAGAGATTCGTATACTAGAAAAGATTTTGTTTATAAGACAATAACTATCGGTACTCTTTCAGTTTTAGGGAGCCGAATGTAGGAATGGGAAGGCCCTAAGGTATCTGATGATGCTACAGACTCACCTAAAGGATACAAAGCTGACCGCAGGGTAATGGGACTAACAATGTGAGAATTACGTAGAGATTCGTACATACGAATAGACACCAAATTAAAAGACCGTAACTATCGGTATTTTTGGAGTTTCATAGACCCGAATGGAGAAAGGGGAAGGTCATTAGTTATCTGATCACGTTACATACTTAGATCAAGGATACGAAGCTGACCGCATGGTAATCGGACTCACAATGTGAGAATTACGTAGTGATTTGTACATAGGAATAGACACCAAATTAAAAGACCGTAACTATCGGTATTTTCGGAGTTTCATAGACCCGAATGGAGAAATGGGTAGGCCATATGGTATCTGATCACGCTACATACTTAGATCAAGGAAACGAAGCTGACTGAGCGGTAATTGAACTCACAACACGTCACTAACGTAGAGATTCGTACACAGGAAGAGACTCCAGTTTTAAAGACCGTAACTAACGGTACTTTTGGAGTTTCATGGACCCGAATGGAGGAACGGGAAGGCCATAAGGTATACAATCATGCTAAAGACTCAGATAAAAGATACGAAGCTGACTGAATAGTAATCGGACTCACAGTGAGACAACTAGGTAGAGATTCGTACACTAGAAAAGATTTTGTTTATAAGACAATAACTATCGGTACTTTTTCAGTTTTAGGGAGCCGACAGTAGGAATGGGAAGGCCCTAAGGTATCTGATGATGCTACAGACTCACCTAAAGGATACAAAGCTGACCGCAGGGTAATGGGACTCACAATGTGAGAATTACGTAGAGATTCGTACATACGAATAGACACCAAATTAAAAGACCGTAACTATCGGTATTTTTGGAGTTTCATGGACCCGAATGGAGAAATGGGAAGGCCATTAGTTATCTGATCATGTTACATACTTAGATCAAGGATACGAAGCTGACCGCATGGTAATCGGACTCACAATGTGAGAATTACGTAGTGATTTGTACATAGGAATAGACAACAAATTAAAAGACCGTAACTACCGGTATTTTCGGAGTTTCATAGACCCGAATGGAGAAATGGGTAAGCCATAAGGTATCTGATCACGCTACATACTTAGATCAAGGATACAAAGCTGACTGAGCGGTAATTGAACTCACAACACGTCGCTAACGTAGAGATTCGTACACAGGAAAAGACTCCAGTTTTAAAGACCGTAACTAACGGTACTTTTGGAGTTTCAGGGACCCGAATGGAGGAACGGGAAGGCCATAAGGTATATAATCATGCTAAAGACTCAGATAAAAGATACGAAGCTGACTGAATAGTAATCGGACTCACAGTGAGACAACTAGGTAGAGATTCGTACACTAGAAAAGATTTTGTTTATAAGACAATAACTATCGGTACTTTTTCAGTTTTAGGGAGCCGAATGTAGGAATGGGAAGGCCCTAAGGTATCTGATGATGCTACAGACTTACCTAAAGGATACAAAGCTGACCGTAGGGTAATGGGACTCACAATGTGAGAATTACGTAGAGATTCGTACATACGAATAGACACCAAATTAAAAGACCGTAACTATCGGTATTTTTGGAGTTTCATGGACCCGAATGGAGAAATGGGAAGGACATTAGTTATCTGATCACGATACATACTTATATCAAGGATACGAAGCTGACCCCATGGTAATCGGACTCACAATGTGAGAATTACGTAGTGATTTGTACATAGGAATAGACACCAAATTAAAAGACCGTAACTATTGGTATTTTCGGAGTTTCATAGACCCGAATGGAGAAATGGGTGAGCCATAAGGTATCTGATCATGCTACATACTTAGATCAAGGATACGAAGCTGACTGAGCGGTAATTGAACTCACAACACGTCACTAACGTAGAGATTCGTACACAGGAGAAGACTCCAGTTTTAAAGACCGTAACTAACGGTACTTTTGGAGTTTCAGGGACCCGAATGGAGGAACGGGAAGGCCATAAGGTATATAATCATGCTAAAGACTCAGATAAAAGATACGAAGCTGACTGAATAGTAATCGGACTCACATTGAGACAACTAGGTAGAGATTCGTACACTAGAAAAGATTTTGTTTATAAGATAATAACTACCGGTACTTTTTCAGTTTTAGGTAGCCGAATGTTGGAATGGGAAGGCCCTAAGGTATCTGATCATGCTACAGACTCACCTAAAGGATACAAAGCTGACCGCAGGGTAATCGGACTCAAAATGTGAGAATTACGTAGAGATTCGTATATACGAATAGACACCAAATTAAAAGACCGTAACTATCGGTATTTTTGGAGTTTCATGGACCCGAATGGAGAAATGGGAAGGCCATTAGTTATCTGATCACGCTACATACTTAGATCAAGGATACGAAGCTGACCGCATGGTAATCGGACTCACAATGTGAGAATTACGTAGTGATTTGTACATAGGAATAGACACCAAATTAAAAGACCGTAACTATCGGTATTTTCGGAGTTTCATAGACCCGAATGGAGAAATGGGTAGGCCATAAGGTATCTGATCACGCTACATACTTAGATCAAGGATACGAAGCTGACTGAGCGGTAATTGAACTCACAACACGTCACTAACGTAGAGATTCGTACACAGGAAGAGACTCCAGTTTTAAAGACCGTAACTAACGGTACTTTTGGAGTTTCAGGGACCCGAATGGAGGAACGTGAAGGCCATAAGGTATATGATCATGCTAAAGACTCAGATAAAAGATACGAAGCTGACTGAATAGTAATCGGACTCACAGTGAGACAACTAGGTAGAGATTCGTACACTAGAAAAGATTTTGTTTATAAGACAATAACTATCGGTACTCTTTCAGTTTTAGGGAGCCGAATGTAGGAATGGGAAGGCCCTAAGGTATTTGATGATGCTACAGACTCACCTAAAGGATACAAAGCTGACCGCAGGGTAATGGGACTCACAATGTGAGAATTACGTAGAGATTCGTACATACGAATAGACACCAAATTAAAAGACCGTAACTATCGGTATTTTTGGAGTTTCATGGACCCGAATGGAGAAATGGGAAGGTCATTAGTTATCTGATCACGTTACATACTTAGATCAAGGATACGAAGCTGACCGCATGGTAATCGGACTCACAATGTGAGAATTACGTAGTGATTTGTACATAGGAATAGACACCAAATTAAAAGACCGTAACTATCGGTATTTTCGGAGTTTCATAGACCCGAATGGAGAAATGGGAAGGCCATAAGGTATCTGATCACGCTAGATACTTAGATCAAGGAAACGAAGCTGACTGAGCGGTAATTGAACTCACAACACGTCACTAACGTAGAGATTCGTACACAGGAAGAGACTCCAGTTTTAAAGACCGTAACTAACGGTACTTTTGGAGTTTCATGGACCCGAATGGAGGAACGGGAAGGCCATAAGGTATACAATCATGCTAAAGACTTAGATAAAAGATACGAAGCTGACTGAATAGTAATCGGACTCACAGTGAGACAACTAGGTAGAGATTCGTACACTAGAAAAGATTTTGTTTATAAGACAATAACTATCGGTACTTTTTCAGTTTTAGGGAGCCGACTGTAGGAATGGGAAGGCCCTAAGGTATCTGATGATGCTACAGACTCACCTAAAGGATACAAAGCTGACCGCAGGGTAATGGGACTCACAATGTGAGAATTACGTAGAGATTCGTACATACGAATAGACACCAAATTAAAAGACCGTAACTATCGGTATTTTTGGAGTTTCATGGACCCGAATGGAGAAATGGGAAGGCCATTAGTTATCTGATCACGTTACATACTTAGATCAAGGATACGAAGCTGACCGCATGGTAATCGGACTCACAATGTGAGAATTACGTAGTGATTTGTACATAGGAATAGACAACAAATTAAAAGACCGTAACTACCGGTATTTTCGGAGTTTCATAGACCCGAATGGAGAAATGGGTAAGCCATAAGGTATCTGATCACGCTACATACTTAGATCAAGGATACGAAGCTGACTGAGCGGTAATTGAACTCACAACACGTCACTAACGTAGAGATTCGTACACAGGAAAAGACTCCAGTTTTAAAGACCGTAACTAAGGGTACTTTTGGAGTTTCAGGGACCCGAATGGAGGAACGGGAAGGCCATAAGGTATATAATCATGCTAAAGACTCAGATAAAAGATACGAAGCTGACTGAATAGTAATCGGACTCACAGTGAGACAACTAGGTAGAGATTCGTACACTAGAAAAGATAATGTTTATAAGACAATAACTATCGGTACTTTTTCAGTTTTAGGGAGCCGAATGTAGGAATGGGAAGGCCCTGAGAATCCGGTTACGGACCGAACTCGCGGATCGATTACACATAAACAACTCGGTTTCAGATGGGGAATTCGAGACGAGACAGAAATATACGATAACAATGTCATCACAGATTCATATTACTACAAAAACGGTTACAGACACTGTCATCAGTAGGATAAACGTCTATCTCGTGGCCGGGGGAGGTCGGGCATGACCTCCCCCTTGAGAGCATTCAAAGTACAAACTCAAATCACCAATTGAACAATAACACATGAGATTGCTATTTATATTCCAACACACCAGTTCCACGTTCGCCCCTTTATGATGGTCGAATGTGGAATATTTCCACATTCGCCCATTTGTGTTGGTCGAATGTGGAAAACTTCCACATTCGCCCAGTTTGTGTTGGTCGAATGTGGAAAACTTCCACATTCGCCCAGTGTATATAGGTCGAATGTAAACTTGTGTATTGTCCTATATTTTACAAATGCGTCAGATCCATAAAATTCCCTTATGGATCACCACAATCTCATGTAACACTATACCTAGACTCAACCCTAGTCTATTCGACAGTGACGTCCACAGAAAGTGCATCAACAATCTCCTCCTTGGACGTTGCTGGCAAATCCACAAAACTCTTGCACATCAACAGTCAGAATCACAGGTCTCCCCCTCAATACATGCACTATTGCATTGAGTTAGAAATACAACATCCTTCGTGAACCGACCAAGTAATGCACTACGGACCTTCAGCATCAATAAGCAGGAAGTCAACTAGACCACGTATATCATTTGCAAATTCAGCAGGTCGCTGAATTACAACCAGATCACCTAGTTACGCCAATGTGAAGTTGACAATGTAATGCACTGCAGTCTCGCGCAACCCAACTAGCCTGATAAGACCCCTACTAGAAGGATTCCATACTGACCGATCAGATATTCAACGTAACATGTAGGTACCACCACTAATTTACGTCTCATATCTGCACTTAACCTTTGCATCACCCTTCACATCAACTGGAGAAGTCTAACTGTCAGTACACAATTAAACATCTCAAATGTGACTATGTGCAAAACAATCCACTCGAACATTAGTATTTCTATGAAATTCTTCATCTGTGCTGACTGTGATTGCATTAACACATTCTTCTCTTTTCCTAGCATCTTCAGTCAGTAATTGTTGAAGTATCAGACACTTACATCAACAATCTCCCCCTTGACTGATGCTTTACCAAGTTTCTCTGAGATCCCGTATAATCAATCAATCATGTTCTTGAGTAACTTCATTTGTTCGACAGAATACAAGCCGTAGACGAGTGGATCAAGCCATCAAAAGTTTTCAGCACTTGAAACTTTCGTTGAACCTACGTGCCACATGACTCCTACTAGGATACCTCATTACTTTCAGAACATTGAGATCTCAAACTTGATTTCCTTCTTTATAACAATTCTTCAGAACAAGTTCCTTCAAACATACAGGAACTGGGTTGACTGTTCTCTTCATGCGGAATAAAATCTGTTCTGTTTTGGCCCATAATAGTCATTTGAATCTGATTATCATACTGTTGGTTCTCATGACTACCCCACATTAAAATTGTTTCATCATCATCAATTCTTCAACAAATTTGGGTAAACCTCATCACCATTTTTCCGAAAATCTTCAAAAATACCATACCTCGAAATTTTTAGGCCTTAAATTCTACATTCGCCCCTGGTACTTCTACATTCGCCCACTTTTGTTGACCCGAAGGTAGAACAGTAACCAGAATGTAAAATAATATTTGACCCTTTCCTCATTCGCCCAAAATCAGCTACTTTCGCCCACTCGACTTCCACCTTCGCCCGCGCGATCAATCGAATGTGAAAATAGTCACCCGAATGTGGAAAATATTATCACAAAATTCCAGGTTCGCCCAAAATCTCTCCACGTTCGTCCAAAAAATGCTACCTTCGCCCAGTAACATTCCACATTCGCCCACCCGACTTTCTAAAAGGGGCGAATGTGCAGACTGAACGTGTTCTTGATCAATATTTTCTTCAAATCAGTCCACAATCACTCTAATCCTTTGAATTTAATGATGAAACTTGTTCAGAAAGGTGCGGAAATGAAAACCTAACCCTCGAATTCACAAAAACATGGAGAAATCACATGATTTCGGGTTCAATTAAGAATCTAGGGTTTCTAGGGTTTCAACCTTTCAATTATAATCTGATTTTAACGTCTGAAAACAGTTAAAACGAGCTGTGATTGATTCAAACGACTGTTAGATCGTTCAAATCGGTACCACGGCTCTGATACCAGTTGAGAATCCGGTTACGGACCGAACTCGCGGATCGATTACACATAAACAACTCGGTTTCAGACGGGGAATTCGAGACGAGACAGAAATATACGATAACAACGTCATCACAGATTCGTATTACTACAAAAACGGTTACAGACACTGTCATCAGTAGGATAAACGTCTATCTCGTGGCCGGGGGAGGTCGGGCATGACCTCCCCCTTGAGAGCATTCAAAGTACAAACTCAAATCACCAATTGAACAATAACACATGAGATTGCTATTTATAGTACAACACACTAGTTCCACGTTCGCCCCTTTATGATGGTCGAATGTGGAATATTTCCACATTCGCCCATTTGTGTTGGTCGAATGTGGAAAACTTCCACATTCGCCCAGTTTGTGTTGGTCGAATGTGGAAAACTTCCACATTCGCCCAGTGTATATAGGTCGAATGTAAACTTGTGTATTGTCCTATATTTTACAAATGCGTCAGATCCATAAAATGCCCTTATGGATCACCACAATCTCATGTAACACTATACCTAGACTCAACCCTAGTCTATTTGACAGTGACGTCCACAGAAAGTGCATCAACAGGCCCTAAGGTATCTGATGATGCTACAGACTCACCTAAAGGATACAAAGCTGACCGTAGGGTAATGGGACTCACAATGTGAGAATTACGTAGAGATTCGTACATACGAATAGACACCAAATTAAAAGACCGTAACTATCGGTATTTTTGGAGTTTCATGGACCCGAATGGAGAAATGGGAAGGCCATTAGTTATCTGATCACGTTACATACTTAGATCAAGGATACGAAGCTGAGCGCATGGTAATCGGACTCACAATGTGAGAATTACGTAGTGATTTGTACATAGGAATAGACACCAAATTAAAAGACCGTAACTATCGGTATTTTCGGAGTTTCATATACCCGAATGGAGAAATGGGTGAGCCATAAGCTATCTGATCACGCTACATACTTAGATCAAGGATACGAAGCTGACTGAGCGGTAATTGAACTCACAACACGTCACTAACGTAGAGATTCGTACACAGGAAAAGACTCCACTTTTAAAGACCGTAACTAACGGTACTTTTGGAGTTTCAGGGACCCGAATGGAGGAACGGGATGGCCATAAGGTATATAATCATGCTAAAGACTCAGATAAAAGATACGAAGCTGACTGAATAGTAATCGGACTCACATTGAGACAACTAGGTAGAGATTCGTACACTAGAAAAGATTTTGTTTATAAGATAATAACTACCGGTACTTTTTCAGTTTTAGGGAGCCGAATGTAGGATTGGGAAGGCCCTAAGGTATCTGATCATGCTACAGACTCACCTAAAGGATACAAAGCTGACCGCAGGGTAATCGGACTCACAATGTGAGAATTACGTAGAGATTCGTACATACGAATAGACACCAAATTAAAAGACCGTAACTATCGGTATTTTTGGAGTTTCATGGACCCGAATGGAGAAATGGGAAGGCCATTAGTTATCTGATCACGCTACATACTTAGATCAAGGATACGAAGCTGACCGCATGGCAATTGGACTCACAATGTGAGAATTACGTAGTGATTTGTACATAGGAATAGACACCAAATTAAAAGACCGTAACTATCGGTATTTTCGGAGTTTCATAGACCCGAATGGAGAAATGGGTGAGCCATAAGGTATCTGATCACGCTACATACTTAGATCAAGGATACGAAGTTGACTGAGCGGTAATTGAACTCACAACACGTCACTAACGTAGAGATTCGTACACAGGAAAAGACTCCAGTTTTAAAGACCGTAACTAACGGTACTTTTGGAGTTTCACGGACCCGAATGGAGGAACGGGAAGGCCATAAGGTATATAATCATGCTAAAGACTCAGATAAAAGATACGAAGCTGACTGAATAGTAATCGGACTCACATTGAGACAACTAGGTAGAGATTCGTACACTAGAAAAGAGTTTGTTTATAAGATAATAACTACCGGTACTTTTTCAGTTTTAGGGAGCCGAATGTAGGAATGGGAAGGCACTAAGGTATCTGATCATGCTACAGACTCACCTAAAGGATACAAAGCAGACCGCACGGTAATCGGACTCACAATGTGAGAATTACGTAGAGATTCGTACAAACGAATAGACACCAAATTAAAAGACCGTAACTATCGGTATTTATGGAGTTTCATGGACCCGAATGGAGAAATGGCAAGGCCATTAGTTATCTGATCACGCTACATACTTAGATCAAGGATACGAAGCTGACCGCATGGTAATCGGACTCACAATGTGAGAATGACGTAGTGATTTGTACATAGTAATAGACACCAAATTAAAAGACCGTAACTATCGGTATTTTCGGAGTTTCATAGACCCGAATGGAGAAATGGGTAGGCCATAAGGTATCTGATCACGCTACATACTTAGATCAAGGATACGAAGCTGACTGAGCGGTAATTGAACTCACAACACGTCACTAACGTAGAGATTCGTACACAGGAAGAGACTCCAGTTTTAAAGACCGTAACTAACGGTACTTTTGGAGTTTCAGGGACCCGAATGGAGGTACGGGAAGGCCATAAGGTATATGATCATGCTAAAGACTCAGATAAAAGATACGAAGCTGACTGAATAGTAATCGGACTCACAGAGAGACAACTAGGTAGAGATTCGTACACTAGAAAAGATTTTGTTTATAAGACAATAACTATCGGTACTCTTTCAGTTTTAGGGAGCCGAATGTAGGAATGGGAAGGCCCTAAGGTATCTGATGATGCTACAGACTCACCTAAAGGATACAAAGCTGACCGCAGGGTAATGGGACTCACAATGTGAGAAATACGTAGAGATTCGTACATACGAATACACACCAAATTAAAAGACCGTAACTATCGGTATTTTTGGAGTTTCAAGGACCCGAATGGAGAAATGGGAAGGTCATTAGTTATCTGATCACGTTACATACTTAGATCAAGGATACGAAGCTGACCGCATGGTAATCGGACTCACAATGTGAGAATTACGTAGTGATTTGTACATAGGAATAGACACCAAATTAAAAGACCGTAACTATCGGTATTTTCGGAGTTTCATAGACCCGAATGGAGAAATGGGAAGGCCATAAGGTATCTGATCACGTTAGATACTTAGATCAAGGAAACGAAGCTGACTGAGCGGTAATTGAACTCACAACACGTCACTAACGTAGAGATTCGTACACAGGAAGAGACTCCAGTTTTAAAGACCGTAACTAACGGTACTTTTGGAGTTTCATGGACCCGAATGGAGGAACGGGAAGGCCATAAGGTATACAATCATGCTAAAGACATAGATAAAAGATACGAAGCTGACTTAATAGTAATCGGACTCACAGTGAGACAACTAGGTAGAGATTCGTACACTAGAAAAGATTTTGTTTATAAGACAATAACTATCGGTACTTTTTCAGTTTTAGGGAGCCGACTGTAGGAATGGGAAGGCCCTAAGGTATCTGATCATGCTACAGACTCACCTAAAGGATACAAAGCTGACCGCAGGGTAATGGGACTCACAATGTGAGAATTACGTAGAGATTCGTACATACGAATAGACACCAAATTAAAAGACCGTAACTATCGGTATTTTTGGAGTTTCATGGACCCGAATGGAGAAATGGGAAGGCCATTAGTTATTTGATCACGCTACATACTTAGATCAAGGATACGAAGCTGACCGCATGGTAATCGGACTCACAATGTGAGAATTACGTAGTGATTTGTACATAGGAATAGACACCAAATTAAAAGACCGTAACTATCGGTATTTTCGGAGTTTCATAGACCCGAATGGAGAAATGGGTAGGCCATAAGGTATCTGATCACGCTACATACTTAGATCAAGGATATGAAGTTGACTGAGCTGTAATTGAACTCACAACACGTCACTAACGTAGAGATTCGTACACAGGAAGAGACTCCAGTTTTAAAGACCGTAACTAACGGTACTTTTGGAGTTTCAGGGACCCGAATGGAGGAACGGGAAGGCCATAAGGTATATGATCATGCTAAAGACTCAGATAAAAGATACGAAGCTGACTGAATAGTAATCGGACTCACAGTGAGACAACTAGGTAGAGATTCGTACACTAGAAAAGATTTTGTTTATAAGACAATAACTATCGGTACTCTTTCAGTTTTAGGGAGCCGAATGTAGGAATGGGAAGGCCCTAAGGTATCTGATGATGCTACAGACTCACCTAAAGGATACAAAGCTAACCGCAGGGTAATGGGACTCACAATGTGAGAATTACGTAGAGATTCGTACATACGAATAGACACCAAATTAAAAGACCGTAACTATCGGTATTTTTGGAGTTTCATGGACCCGAATGGAGAAATGGGAAGGTCATTAGTTATCTGATCACGTTACATACTTAGATCAAGGATACGAAGCTGACCGCATGGTAATCGGACTCACAATGTGAGAATTACGTAGTGATTTGTACATAGGAATAGACACCAAATTAAAAGACCGTAACTATCGGTATTTTCGGAGTTTCATAGACCCGAATGGAGAAATGGGAAGGCCATAAGGTATCTGATCACGCTAGATACTTAGATCAAGGAAACGAAGCTGACTGAGCGGTAATTGAACTCACAACACGTCACTAACGTAGAGATTCGTACACAGGAAGAGACTCCAGTTTTAAAGACCGTAACTAACGGTACTTTTGGAGTTTCATGGACCCGAATGGAGGAACGGGAAGGCCATAAGGTATACAATCATGCTAAAGACTTAGATAAAAGATACGAAGGTGACTGAATAGTAATCGGACTCACAGTGAGACAACTAGTTAGAGATTCGTACACTAGAAAAGATTTTGTTTATAAGACAATAACTATCGGTACTTTTTCAGTTTTAGGGAGCCGACTGTAGGAATGGGAAGGCCCTAAGGTATCTGATGATGCTACAGACTCACCTAAAGGATACAAAGCTGACCGCAGGGTAATGGGACTCACAATGTGAGAATTACGTAGAGATTCGTACATACGAATAGACACCAAATTAAAAGACCGTAACTATCGGTATTTTTGGAGTTTCATGGACCCGAATGGAGAAATGGGAAGGCCATTAGTTATCTGATCACGTTACATACTTAGATCAAGGATACGAAGCTGACCGCATGGTAATCGGACTCACAATGTGAGAATTACGTAGTGATTTGTACATAGGAATAGACAACAAATTAAAAGACCGTAACTACCGGTATTTTCGGAGTTTCATAGACCCGAATGGAGAAATGGGTAAGCCATAAGGTATCTGATCACGCTACATACTTAGATCAAGGATACGAAGCTGACTGAGCGGTAATTGAACTCACAACACGTCACTAACGTAGAGATTCGTACACAGGAAAAGACTCCAGTTTTAAAGACCGTAAATAACGGTACTTTTGGAGTTTCAGGGACCCGAATGGAGGAACGGGAAGGCCATAAGGTATATAATCATGCTAAAGACTCAGATAAAAGATACGAAGCTGACTGAATAGTAATCGGACTCACAGTGAGACAACTAGGTAGAGATTCGTACACTAGAAAAGATAATGTTTATAAGACAATAACTATCGGTACTTTTTCAGTTTTAGGGAGCCGAATGTAGGAATGGGAAGGCCCTGAGAATCCGGTTACGGACCGAACTCGCGGATCGATTACACATAAACAACTCGGTTTCAGACGGGGAATTCGAGACGAGACAGAAATATACGATAACAACGTCATCACAGATTCGTATTACTACAAAAACGGTTACAGACACTGTCATCAGTAGGATAAACGTCTATCTCGTGGCCGGGGGAGGTTGGGCATGACCTCCCCCTTGAGAGCATTCAAAGTACAAACTCAAATCACCAATTGAACAATAACACATGAGATTGTTATTTATAGTCCAACACACCAGTTCCACGTTCGCCCCTTTATGATGGTCGAATGTGGAATATTTCCACATTCGCCCATTTGTGTTGGTCGAATGTGGAAAACTTCCACATTCGCCCAGTTTGTGTTGGTCGAATGTGGAAAACTTCCACATTCGCCCAGTGTATATAGGTCGAATGTAAACTTGTGTATTGTCCTATATTTTACAAATGCGTCAGATCCATAAAATGCCCTTATGGATCACCACAATCTCATGTAACACTATACCTAGACTCAACCCTAGTCTATTCGACAGTGACGTCCACAGAAAGTGCATCAACAGGCCCTAAGGTATCTGATGATGCTACAGACTCACCTAAAGGATACAAAGCTGACCGTAGGGTAATGGGACTCACAATGTGAGAATTACGTAGAGATTCGTACATACGAATAGACACCAAATTAAAAGACCGTAACTATCGGTATTTTTGGAGTTTCATGGACCCGAATGGAGAAATGGGAAGGCCATTAGTTATCTGATCACGTTACATACTTAGATCAAGGATACGAAGCTGACCGCATGGTAATCGGACTCACAATGTGAGAATTACGTAGTGATTTGTACATAGGAATAGACACCAAATTAAAAGACCGTAACTATCGGTATTTTCGGAGTTTCATAGACCCGAATGGAGAAATGGGTGAGCCATAAGGTATCTGATCACGCAACATACTTAGATCAAGGATACGAAGCTGACTGAGCGGTAATTGAACTCACAACACGTCACTAACGTAGAGATTCGTACACAGGAAAAGACTCCAGTTTTATAGACCGTAACTAACGGTACTTTTGGAGTTTCACGGACCCGAATGGAGGAATGGGAAGGCCATAAGGTATATAATCATGCTAAAGACTCAGATAAAAGATATGAAGCTGACTGAATAGTAATCGGACTCACAGTGAGACAACTAGGTAGAGATTCGTACACTAGAAAAGATTTTGTTTATAAGACAATAACTATCGGTACTTTTTCAGTTTTAGGGAGCCGAATGTAGGAATGGGAAGGGCCTAAGGTATCTGTTGATGCTAGAGACTCACCTAAAGGATACAAAGCTGACCGCTGGGTAATGGGTCTCACAATGTGAGAATTATGTAGAGATTCGTACATACGAATAGACACCAAATTAAAAGACCGAAACTATCGGTATTTTTGGAGTTTCATGGACCCGAATGGAGAAATGGGAAGGCACATAGTTATCTGATCAGGTTACATACTTAGATCAAGGATACGAAGCTCACCGCATGGTAATTGGACTCACAATGTGAGAATTACGAAGTGATTTATACATAGGAATAGACACCAAATTAAAAGACCGTAACTATCGGTATTTTCGGAGTTTCATAGACCCGAATGGAGAAATAGGTAGGCCATAAGGTATCTGATCACGCTAGATACTTAGATTAAGGATACGAAGCTGACTGAGCGGTAATTGAACTCACAACACGTCACTAACGTAGAGATTCATACACAGGAAAAGACTCCAGATTTAAAGACCGTAACTAACGGTACTTTTGGAGTTTCAGGGACTCGAATGGAGGAACGGGAAGGCCATAAGGTATATAATCATGCTAAAGACTCAGATAAAAGATACGAAGCTGACTTAATAGTAATCAGACTCACAGTGAGATAACTAGGTAGAGATTCGTACACTAGAAAAGATTTTGTTAATAAGACAATAACTATCGGTACTTTTTCAGTTTTAGGGAGCCGAATGTAGGAATGGGAAGGCCTTAAGGTATCTGATGATGCTACAGACTCACCTAAAGGATACAAAGCTAACCACAGGGTAATGGGTCTCACAATGTGAGAATTACGTAGAGATTCGTACATACGAATAGACACCAAATTAAAAGACCGTAACTATCGGTATTTTTGGAGTTTCATGGACCCGAATGGAGAAATGGGAAGGCCATTAGTTACCTGATCACGTTACATACTTAGATCAAAGATACGAAGTTGACCGCAGGGTAATCGGACTCACAATGTGAGAATTACATAGAGATTTGTACATAGGAATAGACACCAAATTAAAAGACCGTAACTATTGGTATTTTCGGAGTTTCATAGACCCGAATGGAGAAATGGGTAGGCCATAAGGTATCTGATCACGCTACATACTTAGATCAAGGATACGAAGCTGACTGAGCGGTAATTGAACTCACAACACGTCACTATCGTAAAGATTCGTAGACAAGAAAAGACTCCAGTTTTAAAGACCGTAACTAACGGTACTTTTGGAGTTTCAAGGACCCGATTGGAGGAACGGGAAGGCCATAAGGTATATAATCATTCTAAAGACTCAGATAAAAGATACAAAGCTAACTGAATAGTAATCGGACTCACAGTGAGACAACTAGGTAGAGATTCGTACACTAGAAAGATTTTGTTTATAAGACAATAACTATCAGTACTTTTTCAGTTTTAGGGAGCCGAATGTAGGAATGGGAAGGCCCTAAGGTATCTGATGAAGCTACAGACTCACCTAAAGGATACAAAGCTGACCGCAGGGTAATGGGACTCACAATGTGAGAATTACGTAGAGATTCGTACATACGAATAGACACCAAATTAAAACACCATAACTATCGGTATTTTTGGAGTTCCATGGACCCGAATGGAGAAATGGGAAGGCCATTAGTTATCTGATCATGTTACATACTTAGATCAAGGATACGAAGCTGACCGCATGGTAATCGGACTCACAATGTGAAAATTACGTAGAGATTTGTACATAGGAATAGACACCAAATTAAAAGACCGTAACTATCGGTATTTTCGGAGTGACATAGACCCGAATGGAGAAATGGGTAGACCATAAGGTATCTGATGATGCTACAGACTCACCTAAAGGATACAAAGCTGACCGCAGGGTAATGGGACTCACAATGTGAGAATTACGTAGAGATTCATACATACGAATAGACACCAAATTAAAAGACCGTAACTATCGGTATTTTTGGAGTTTCATGGACCCGAATGGAGAAATGGGAAGGCCATTAGTTATCTGATCATGTTACATACTTAGATCAAGGATACGAAGCTGACCGCATGGTAATCGGACTCACAATGTGAAAATTACGTAGAGATTTGTACATAGGAATATACACCAAATTAAAAGACCGTAACTATCGGTATTTTCGGAGTTACATAGACCCGAATGGAGAAATGGGTAGACCATAAGGTATCTGATGATGCTACAGACTCACCTAAAGGATACAAAGCTGACCGCAGGGTAATGGGACTCACAATGTGAGAATTACGTAGAGATTCGTACATACGAATAGACACCAAATTAAAAGACCGTAACTATCGGTATTTTTGGAGTTTCATGGACCCGAATGGAGAAATGGGAAGGCCATTAGTTATCTGATCACGTTACATACTTAGATCAAGGATACGAAGCTGACCGCATGGTAATCGGACTTACAATGTGAAAATTATGTAGAGATTTGTACATATGAATAGACACCAAATTAAAAGACCGTAACTATTGGTATTTTCGGAGTTTCATAGACCCGAATGGAAAAATGGGTAGGCCATAAGGTATCTGATCACGCTACATACTTAGATCAAGGATACGAAGCTAACTGAGCGGTAATTGAACTCACAACACGTCACTATCGTAAAGATTAGTAGACAAGAAAAGACTCCAGTTTTAAAGACCGTAACTAACGGTACTTTTGGAGTTTCAAGGACCCGATTGGAGGAACGGGAAGGCCATAAGGTATATAATCATGCTAAAGACTCAGATAAAAGATACGAAGCTGACTGAACAGTAATCGGACTCACAGTGAGACAACTAGGTAGAGATTCGTACACTAGAAAATATTTTGTTTATAAGACAATAACTATCGGTACTTTTTCAGTTTTAGGGAGCCGAATGTAGGAATGGGAAGGCCCTAAGGTATCTGATGATGCTACAGACTCACCTAAAGGATACAAAGCTGACCGCAGGCTAATGGGTCTCACAATGTGAGAATTACGTAGAGATTCGTACATACGAATAGACACCAAATTGAAAGACCGTAACTATCGGTATTTTTGGAGTTTCATGGACCCAAATGGAGAAATGGAAAGGCCATTAGTTATCTGATCACGTTACATACTTAGATCAAGGATACGAAGCTGACCGAAGGGTAATCGGACTCACAATGTGAGAATTACGTAGAGATTTGTACATAGGAATAGACACCAAATTAAAAGACCGTAACTATTGGTATTTTTGGAGTTTCATAGACCCGAATGGAGAAATGGGTAGGCCATAAGGTATCTGATCACGCTACATACTTAGATCAAGGATACGAAGCTGACTGAGCGGTAATTGAACTCACAACACATCACTAACGTAGAGATTCGTACACAGGAAAAGACTCCAGTTTTAAAGACCGTAACTAACGGTACTTTTGGAGTTTCAGGGACCCGAATGGAGGAACGGGAAGGCCATAAGGTATATAATCATGCTAAAGACTCAGATAAAAGATACGAAGCTGACTGAATAGTAATCGGACTCACAGTTTGACAACTAGGTAGAGATTCGTACACTAGAAAAGATTTTGTTTATAAGACAATAACTATCGGTACTTTTTCAGTTTTAGGGAACCGAATGTAGGAATGGGAAGGGCCTAAGGTATCTGATGATGATACAGACTCACCTAAAGGATACAAAGCTGACCACAGGGTAATGGGTCTCACAATGTGAGAATTACGTAGAGATTCGAACATACGAATAGACACCAAATTGAAAGACCGTAACTATCGGTATTTTTGGAGTTTCATGGACCCGAATGGAGAAATGGGAAGGCCATTAGTTAACTGATCACGTTACATACTTAGATCAAAGATACGAAGCTGTCCGCAGGGTAATCAGACTCACAATGTGAGAATTACATAGAGATTTGTACATAGGAATAGACACCAAATTAAAAGACCGTAACTATTGGTATTTTCGGAGTTTCATAGACCCGAATGGAGAAATGGGTAGGCCATAAGGTATATGATCATGCTACAAACTTAGATCAAGGATACGAAGCTGACTGAGCGGTAATTGAACTCACAACACGTCACTATCGTAGAGATTCGTAGACAAGAAAAGACTCCAGTTTTAAAGACCGTAACTAACGGTACTTTTGGAGTTTCAGGGACCCGATTGGAGGAACGGGAAGGCCATAAGGTATATAATCATGCCAAAGACTCAGATAAAAGATACGAAGCTAACTGAATAGTAATCGGACTCACAGTGAGACAACTAGGTAGAGATTCGTACACTAGAAAAGATTATGTTTATAAGACAATACCTATCGGTACTTTTTCAGTTTTAGGGAGCCGAATGTAGGATTGGGAAGGCCCTAAGGTATCTGATGATGCTACAGACTCACCTAAAGGATACAATGCTGACCGCAGGGTAATGGGACTTACAATGTGAGAATTACGTTGAGATTCGTACATACGAATAGACACCAAATTAAAAGATCGTAACTATCGGTATTTTTGGAGTTTCATAGACCCGAATGGAGAAATGGGAAGGCCATTAGTTATCTGATCACGTTACATACTTAGATCAAGGATACGAAGCTGACCGCCTGGTAATCGGACTAACAATGTGAGAATTACGTAGAGATTTGTACATAGGAATAGACACCAAATTAAAAGACCGTAACTATCGGTATTTTCGGAGTTTCATAGACCCGAATGGAGAAATGGGTAGGCCATAAGGTATCTGATCACGCTACATACTTAGATCAAGGATACGAAGCTGACCAAGCGGTAATTTAACTCACAACGCGACAATAACGTAGAGATACGTACAAAGGAAAAGACTCCAGTTTTAAAGACGGTAACTAACGGTACTTTTGAAGTTTTAGGGAACCGAATGGAGGAACAGGAAGGCCATAAGGTACATAATCAAGCTATAGACTCAGATAAAAGATACGAAGCTGACTGAATAGTAATCGGACTCACAGTGAGACAACTAGGTAGAGATTCGTACACTAGAAAAGATTTTGTTTATAAGACAATAACTATCAGTACTTTTTCAGTTTTAGGGAGCCGAATGTAGGAATGGGAAGGCCTAAGGTATCTGATCATGCTACAGACTCACCTAAAGGATACAAAGCTGACCGCAGGGTAATCGGACTCACAATGTGAGAATTACGTAGAGATTCGTACATACGAATAGACACCAAATTGAAAGACCGTAACTATCGGTATTTTTGGAGTTTCATGGACCCGAATGGAGAAATGGGAAGGCCATTAGTTATCTGATCACGTTACATACTTAGATAATGGATATGAAGCTGACCTTAGGGTAATCGGACTCACAATGTGAGAATTACTTAGAGATTTGTACATAGGAATAGACACCAAATTAAAACACCGTAACTATTGGTATTTTCGAAGTTTCATAGACCCGAATGGAGAAATGGGTAGGCCATAAGGTATCAGATCACGCTACATACTTAGATCATGGTTACGAAGCTGACTTAGCGGTAATTGAACTCACAACGCGACAATAACGTAGAGATACGTACAGAGGAAAAGACTCCAGTTTTAAAGACTGTAACTACCGGTACTTTTGAAGTTTTAGGGACCCGAATGGAGGAACAGGAAGGCCATAAGGTACATAATCAAGCTATAGACTTAGATAAAAGATACGAAGCTGACTGAATAGTAATCGGACTCTCAGTGAGACAACTAGGTAGAGATTCGTACACTAGAAAAGATTTTGTTTATAAGACAATAACTATCGGTACTTTTTCAGTTTTAGGGAGCCGAATGTGCGAATGGGAAGGCCTTAAGGTATCTGATGATGCTACAGACTCACCTAAAGGATACAAAGCTGACCACAGGGTAATGGGTCTCACAATGTGAGAATTACGTAGAGATTCGTACATACGAATAGACACCAAATTAAAAGACCGTAACTATCGGTATTTTTGGAGTTTCATGGACCCGAATGGAGAAATGGGAAGGCCATTAGTTATCTGATCATGCTACATACTTAGATCAAGGATACGAAGCTGACCAAGCGGTAATTTAACTCACAACGCGACAATAACGTAGAGATACGTACAAAGGAAAAGACTCCAGTTTTAAAGACGGTAACTAACGGTACTTTTGAAGTTTTAGGGACCCGAATGGAGGATCAGGAAGGCCATAAGGTACATAATCAAGCTATAGACTCAGATAAAAGATACGAAGCTGACTGAATAGTAATCGGACTCTCAGTGAGACAACAAGGTAGAGATTCGTACACTAGAAAAGATTTTGTTTATAAGACAATAACTATCAGTACTTTTCCTGTTTTAGGGAGCCGAATGTAGGAATGGGAAGGCCCTAAGGTATCTGATCATGCTACAGTCTCACCTAAAGGATACAAAGCTGACCGCAGGGTAATGGGACTCACAATGTGAGAATAACATAGAGATTCGTACATACGAATAAACACCAAATTGAAAGACCGTAACTATCGGTATTTTTGGAGTTTCATGGACCCGAATGGAGAAATGGGAAGGCCATTAGTTATCTGATCATGTTACATACTTAGATAAAGGATATGAAGCTGACCTTAGGGTAATCGGACTCACAATGTGAGAATTACTTAGAGATTTGTACATAGGAATAGACACCAAATTAAAATACCGTAACTATTGGTATTTTCGAAGTTTCATAGACTCGAATGGAGAAATGGGTAGGCCATAAGGTATCAGATCACGCTACATACTTAGATCAAGGATACGAAGCTGACTGAGCGGTAATTGAACTCACAACACGTCACTATCGTAGAGATTCGTAGACAAGAAAAGACTCCAGTTTTAAAGACCGTAACTAACGGTACTTTTGAAGTTTCAGGGACCCGATTGGAGGAATGGGAAGGCCATAAGGTATATAATCATGCTAAAGACTCAGATAAAAGATACGAAGCTGACTGAATAGTAATCGGACTCAGAGTGAGACAACTAGGTAGAGATTCGTACCCTAGAAAAGATTTTGTTTATAAGACAATAACTATCGGTACTCTTTCAGTTTTTGGGAGTCGAATGTAGGAATGGGAAGGCCCTAAGGTATCTGATGATGCTACACACTCACCTAAAGGATACAAAGCTGACCGCAGGGTAATCGGACTCACAATGTGAGAATTACGTAGAGATTCGTACATACGAATAGACACCAAATTAAAAGACCGTAACTATCGGTATTTTTGGAGTTTCATGGACCCGAATGGAGAAATGGGAAGTCCATTAGTTACCTGATCACGTTACATACTTAGATCAAGGATACCAAGCTGACCGCAGGGTAATTGGACTCACAATGTGAGAATTACGTAGAGATTTGTACATAGGAATAGACACCAAATTAAAAGACAGTAACTATCGGTATTTTCGGAGTTTCATAGACCCGAATGGAGAAATAGGTAGGCCATAAGGTATCTGATCACGCTACATACTTAGATCAAGGATACGAAGCTGACTGAGCGGTAATTGAACTCACAACACGTCACTAACGTAGAGATTCGTACACAGGAAAAGACTCCAGTTTTAAAGACCGTAACTAACGGTACTTTTGGAGTTTCAGGGACTCGAATGGAGGAACGGGAAGGCCATAAGGTATATAATCATGCTAAAGACTCAGATAAAAGATACGAAGCTGACTTAATAGTAATCAGACTCACAGTGAGACAACTAGGTAGAGATTCGTACACTAGAAAAGATTTTGTTTATAAGACAATAACTATCGGTACTTTTTCAGTTTTAGGGAGCGGAATGTAGGAATGGGAAGGCCTTACGGTATCTGATGATGCTACAGACTCACCTAAAGGATACAAAGCTGACCACAGGGTAATGGGTCTCACATTGTGAGAATTACGTAGAGATTCGTACATACGAATAGACACCAAATTAAAAGACCGTACTATCGGTATTTTTGGAGTTTCATGGACCCGAATGGAGAAATGGGAAGGCCATTAGTTATCTGATCACGTTACATACTTAGATCAAGGATACGAAGCTGACCGCATGGTAAGCGGACTCACAATGTGAGAATTACATAGAGATTTGTACATAGGTATAGACACCAAATTAAAAGACCGTAACAATCGGTATTTTCGGAGTTTCATAGACCCGAATGGAAAAATGGGTAGACCATAAGGTATCTGATCACGCTACATACTTAGATCAAGGATACGAAGCTGACTGAGTGGTAATTGAACTCACAACACGTCACTAACATAGAGATTCGTACACAGGAAAAGACTCCAGTTTTAAAGACCGTAACTAACGGTACTTTTGGAGTTTCAGGGACCCGAATGGAGGAACGGGAACGCCATAAGGTATATAATCATGCTAAAGACTCAGATAAAAGATACGAAGCTGACTTAATAATAATCAGACTCACAGTGAGACAACTAGGTAGAGATTCGTACACTAGAAAAGATTTTGTTTATAAGACAATAATTATCGGTACTTTTTCAGTTTTAGGGAGCCGAATTTAGGAATGGGAAGGCCCTAAGGTATCTGATCATGCTACAGTCTCACTTAAAGGATACAAAGCTGACCGCAGGGTAATGGGACTCACAATGTGAGAATTACGTAGAGATTCGTACATACGAATAGACACCAAATTGAAAGACCGTAACTATCGGTATTTTTAGAGATTCATGGACCCGAATGGAGAAATGGGAAGGCCATTAGTTACCTGATCACGTTACATACTTAGATCAAGGATACGAAGGTGACCGCAGGGTAATCGGACTCACAATGTGAGAATTACGTAGAGATTTGTACATAGGAATAGACACCAAATTAAAAGACCGTAACTATTGGTATTTTCGGAGTTTCATAGACCCGAATGGAGAAATGGGTAGGCCATAAGGTATCTGATCACGCTACATACTTAGATCAAGGATACGAAGCTGACTGAGCGGTAATTGAACTCACAACACGTCACTAACGTAGAGATTCGTACACAGGAAAAGACTCCAGTTTTAAAGACCGTAACTAACGGTACTTTTGGAGTTTCAGGGACCCGAATGGAGGAACGGGAAGGCCATAAGGTATATAATCATGCTAAAGACTCAGATAAAAGATACGAAGCTGACTGAATAGTAATCAGACTCACAGTGAGACAACTAGGTAGAGATTCGTACACTAGAAAAGATTTTGTTTATAAGACAATAATTATCGGTACTTTTTCAGTTTTAGGGAGCCGAATTTAGGAATGGGAAGGCCCTAAGGTATCTGATCATGCTACAGTCTCACTTAAAGGATACAAAGCTGACCGCAGGGTAATGGGACTCACATGTGAGAATTACGTAGAGATTCGTACATACGAATAGACACCAAATTGAAAAACCGTAACTATCGGTATTTTTGGAGTTTCATGGACCCGAATGGAGAAATGGGAAGACCATTAGTTACCTGATCACGTTACATACTTAGATCAAGGATACGAAGGTGACCGCAGGGTAATCGGACTCACAATGTGAGAATTACGTAGAGATTTGTACATAGGAATAGACAACAAATTAAAAGACCGTAACTATTGGTATTTTCGGAGTTTCATAGACCCGAATGGAGAAATGGGTAGGCCATAAGGTATCTGATCACGCTACATACTTAGATCAAGGATACGAAGCTGACTGAGCGGTAATTGAACTCACAACACGTCACTAACGTAGAGATTCGTACACAGGAAAAGACTCCAGTTTTAAAGACCGTAACTAACGGTACTTTTGGAGTTTCAGGGACCCGAATGGAGGAACGGGAAGGCCATAAGGTATATAATCATGCTAAAGACTCAGATAAAAGATACGAAGCTGACTGAATAGTAATCAGACTCACAGTGAGACAACTAGGTAGAGATTCGTACACTAGAAAAGATTTTGTTTATAAGACAATAACTATCGGTACTTTTTCAGTTTTAGGGAGCCGAATGTAGGAATGGGAAGGCCCTAAGGTATCTGATCATGCTACAGTCTCACCTAAAGGATACAAAGCTGACCGCAGGGTAATGGGACTCACAATGTGAGAATTACGTAGAGATTCGTACATACAAATAGACACCAAATTGAAAGACCGCAACTATCGGTATTTTTGGAGTTTCATGGACCCGAATGGAGAAATGGGAAGGCCATTAGTTACCTGATCACGTTACATACTTAGATCAAGGATACGAAGTTGACCGCAGGGTAATCGGACTCACAATGTGAGAATTACGTAGAGATTCGTATATAGGAATAGACAGCAATTTAAAAGACCGTAACTATTAGTATTGTCGGAGTTTCATAGACCCGAATGAAGAAATGGGTAGGCCATAAGGTATCTGATCACGCTACATACTTAGATCAAGGATACGAAGCTGACTGAGCGGTAATTGAACTCACAACACGTCACTAGCGTAAAGATTCGTAGACAAGAAAAGACACCAGTTTTAAAGACCGTAACTAACGGTACTTTTGGAGTTTCAGGGACCCGAATGGAGGAACGGGAAGGCCATAAGGTATATAGTCATGCTAAAGACTCAGATAAAAGATACGAAGCTGACTGAATAGTAATCAGACTCACAGTGAGACAACTAGGTAGAGATTCGTACACTAGAAAAGATTTTGTTTATAAGACAATAATTATCGGTACTTTTTCAGTTTTAGGGAGCCGAATTTAGGAATGGGAAGGCCCTAAGGTATCTGATCATGCTACAGTCTCACTTAAAGGATACAAAGCTGACCACAGGGTAATGGGACTCACATGTGAGAATTACGTAGAGATTCATACATACGAATAGACACCAAATTGAAAAACCGTAACTATCGGTATTTTTGGAGTTTCATGGACCCAAATGGAGAAATGGGAAGACCATTAGTTACCTGATCACGTTACATACTTAGATCAAGGATACGAAGGTGACCGCAGGGTAATCGGACTCACAATGTGAGAATTACGTAGAGATTTGTACATAGGAATAGACAACAAATTAAAAGACCGTAACTATTGGTATTTTCGGAGTTTCATAGACCCGAATGGAGAAATGGGTAGGCCATAAGGTATCTGATCACGCTACATACTTAGATCAAGGATACGAAGCTGACTGAGCGGTAATTGAACTCACAACACGTCACTAACGTAGAGATTCGTACACAGGAAAAGACTCCAGTTTTAAAGACCGTAACTAACGGTACTTTTGGAGTTTCAGGGACCCGAATGGAGGAACGGGAAGGCCATAAGGTATATAATCATGCTAAAGACTCAAATAAAAGATACGAAGCTGACTGAATAGTAATCAGACTCACAGTGAGACAACTAGGTAGAGATTCGTACACTAGAAAAGATTTTGTTTATAAGACAATAACTATCGGTACTTTTTCAGTTTTAGGGAGCCGAATGTAGGAATGGGAAGGCCCTAAGGTATCTGATCATGCTACAGTCTCACCTAAAGGATACAAAGCTGAGCGCAGGGTAATGGGACTCACAATGTGAGAATTACGTAGAGATTCGTACATACGAATAGACACCAAATTGAAAGACCGCAACTATCGGTATTTTTGGAGTTTCATGGACCCGAATGGAGAAATGGGAAGGCCATTAGTTACCTGATCACGTTACATACTTAGATCAAGGATACGAAGTTGACCGCAGGGTAATCGGACTCACAATGTGAGAATTACGTAGAGATTCGTACATAGGAATAGACAGCAATTTAAAAGACCGTAACTATTAGTATTGTCGGAGTTTCATAGACCCGAATGAAGAAATGGGTAGGCCATAAGGTATCTGATCACGCTACATACTTAGATCAAGGATACGAAGCTGACTGAGCGGTAATTGAACTCACAACACGTCACTAGCGTAAAGATTCGTAGACAAGAAAAGACACCAGTTTTAAAGACCGTAACTAACGGTACTTTTGGAGTTTCAGGGACCCGATTGGAGGAACGGGAAGGCCATAAGGTATATATTCATGCTAAAGACTCAGATAAAAGATTCGAAGCTGACTGAATAGTAATCGGACTCACAGTGAGACAACTAGGTAGAGATTCGTACACTAGAAAAGATTTTGTTTATAAGACAATAATTATCGGTACTTTTTCAGTTTTAGGGAGCCGAATTTAGGAATGGGAAGGCCCTAAGGTATCTGATCATGCTACAGTCTCACTTAAAGGATACAAAGCTGACCGCAGGGTAATGGGACTCACATGTGAGAATTACGTAGAGATTCGTACATACGAATAGACACCAAATTGAAAGACCGTAACTATCGGTATTTTTGGAGTTTCATGGACCCGAATGGCGAAATGGGAAGACCATTAGTTACCTGATCACGTTACATACTTAGATCAAGGATACGAAGGTGACCGCAGGGTAATCGGACTCACAATGTGAGAATTACGTAGAGATTTGTACATAGGAATAGACACCAAATTAAAAGACCGTAACTATTGGTATTTTCGGAGTTTCATAGACCCGAATGGAGAAATGGGTAGGCCATAAGGTATCTGATCACGCTACATACTTAGATCAAGGATACAAAGCTGACTGAGCGGTAATTGAACTCACAACACGTCACTAACGTAGAGATTCGTACACAGGAAAAGACTCCAGTTTTAAAGACCGTAACTAACGGTACTTTTGGAGTTTCAGGGACCCGAATGGAGGAACGGGAAGGCCATAAGGTATATAATCATGCTAAAGACTCAGATAAAAGATACGAAGCTGACTGAATAGTAATCAGACTCACAGTGAGACAACTAGGTAGAGATTCGTACACTAGAAAAGATTTTGTTTATAAGACAATAACTATCGGTACTTTTTCAGTTTTAGGGAGCCGAATGTAGGAATGGGAAGGCCCTAAGGTATCTGATCATGCTACAATCTCACCTAAAGGATACAAAGCTGACCGCAGGGTAATGGGACTCACAATGTGAGAATTACGTAGAGATTCGTACATACGAATAGACACCAAATTGAAAGACCGCAACTATCGGTATTTTTTGAGTTTCATGGACCCGAATGGAGAAATGGGAAGGCCATTAGTTACCTGATCACGTTACATACTTAGATCAAGGATACGAAGGTGACCGCAGGGTAATCGGACTCACAATGTGAGAATTACGTAGAGATTCGTACATAGGAATAGACAGCAATTTAAAAGACCGTAACTATTAGTATTGTCGGAGTTTCATAGACCCGAATGGAGAAATGGGTAGGCCATAAGGTATCTGATCACGCTACATACTTAGATCAAGGATACAAAGCTGACTGAGCGGTAATTGAACTCACAACACGTCACTATCGTAAAGATTCGTAGACAAGAAAAGACTCCAGTTTTAAAGACCGTAACTAACGTTACTTTTGGAGTTTCAGGGACCCGATTGGAGGAACGGGAAGGCCATAAGGTATATATTCATGCTAAAGACTCAGATAAAAGATTCGAAGCTGACTGAATAGTAATCGGACTCACAGTGAGACAACTAGGTAGAGATTCGTACACTAGAAAAGATTTTGTTTATAAGACAATAACTATCGGTAGTTTTTCAGTTTTAGGGAGCCGAATGTAGGAATGGGAAGGCCCAAAGGTATCTGATGATGCTACAGACTCACCTAAAGGATACAAAGCTGACCGCAGGGTATTGGGACTCACAATGTGAGAATTACGTAGAGATTCGTACATACGAATAGACACCAAATTAAAACACCGTAACTATCGGTATTTTTGGAGTTTCATGGACCCGAATGGAGAAATGGGAAGGCCATTAGTTATCTGATCACGTTACATACTTAGATCAAGGATACGAAGCTGACCGCATGGTAATCGGACTCACAATGTGAAAATTACGTAGAGATTTGTTCATAGGAATAGACACCAAATTAAAAGACCGTAACTATCGGTATTTTCGGAGTTTCATAGACCCGAATGGAGAAATGGGTAGGCCATAAGGTATCGATGATGCTACAGACTCACCTAAAGGATACAAAGCTGACCGCAGGGTAATGGGACTCACAATGTGAGAATTACGTAAAGATTCGTACATACGAATAGACACCAGATTAAAAGACCGTAACTATCGGTATTTTTGGAGTTTCATGGACCCGAATGGAGAAATGGGAAGGCCATTAGTTATCTGATCAAGTTACATACTTAGATCAAGGATACGAAGCTGACCGCATGGTAATCGGACTCACAATGTGAAAATTACATAGAGATTTGTACATAGGAATAGACACCAAATTAAAAGACCGTAACTATTGGTATTTTGGGAGTTTCATAGACCCGAATGGAGAAATGGGTAGGGCATAAGGTATCTGATGATGCTACAGACTCACCTAAAGGAGACAAAGCTGACCGCAGGGTAATGGGACTCACAATGTGAGAATAACGTAGAGATTCGTACATACGAATAGACACCAAATTGAAAGACCGTAACTATCGGTATTTTTGGTGTTTCATGGACCCGAATGGAGAAATGGGATGGCCATTAGTTACCTGATCACGTTACATACTTAGATCAAGGATACGAAGCTGACCGAAGGGTAATCGGACTCACAATGTGAGAATTACGTAGAGATTTGTACATAGGAATAGACACCAAATTAAAAGATCGTAACTATTGGTATTTTCGGAGTTTCATAGACCTGAATGGAGAAATGGGTAGGGCATAAGGTATCTGATGATGCTACAGACTCACCTAAAGGATACAAAGCTGACCGCAGGGTAATGGGACTCACAATGTGAGAATTACGTAGAGATTCGTACATACGAATAGACACCAAATTAAAAGACCGTAACTATCGGTATTTTTGGAGTTTCATGGACCCGAATGGAGAAATGGGAAGGCCATTAGTTATCTGATCACGTTACATACTTAGATCAAGGATACGAAGCTGACCGCATGGTATTCGGACTCACAATGTGAAAATTACGTAGAGATTTGTACATAGGAATAGACACCAAATTAAAAGTCCGTAACTATCGGTATTTTCGGAGTTTCATAGACCCGAATGGAGAAATGGGTAGGCCATAAGGTATCTGATCACGCTACATACTTAGATCAAGGATACGAAGCTGACTGAGCGGTAATTGAACTCACAACACTTCACTAACGTAGAGATTCGTACACAGGAAAAGACTGTAGTTTTAAAGACCGTAACTAACGGTATGTTTTGAGTTAAAGGGACCCGAATGGAGGAACCGGAAGGCCATAAGGTATATGTTGATGCTAAAGACCCAGAGAAAAGATACGAAGCTGACTGAATAGTAATCGGACTCACAGTGAGACAACTAGGTAGAGATTCGTACACTAGAAAAGATTTTGTTTATAAGACAATAACTATCGGTACTTTTTAAGTTTTAGGGAGCCGAATGTAGGAATGGGAAGGCCCTAAGGTTTCTGATGATGCTACAGACTCATCTAAAGGATACAAAGCAGACCGCAGGGTAATGGGTCTCACAATGTGAGAATTACGTAGAGATTTGTACATAGGAATAGACACCAAATTAAAAGACCGTAACTATCGGTATTTTCGGAGTTTCATAGACCCGAATGGAGAAATGCGTAGGCCATAAGGTATCTGATCACGCTACATACTTAGATCAAGGATACGAAGCTGACTGAGCGGTAATTGAACTCACAACACGTCACTAACGTAGAGATTCGTACACAGGAAAAGACTGCAGTTTTAAAGACCGTAACTAACGGTATGTTTTGATTTAAAGGGACCCAAATGGAGGAACCGGAAGGCCATAAGGTATATGATCATGCTAAAGACTCAGATAAAAGATACGAAGCTGACTGAATAGTAATCGGACTCACAGTGAGACAACTAGGTAGAGATTCGTACACTAGAAAAGATTTTGTTTATAAGACAATAACTATCGGTACTTTTTCAGTTTTAGGGAGCCGAATGTAGGAATGGGAAGGCCCTAAGGTATCTGATGATGCTACAGACTCACCTAAAGAATACAAAGCTGACCGCAGGGTAATGGGTCTCACAATGTTAGAATTACGTAGAGATTCGTACATACGAATAGACACCAAATTAAAAGACCGTAACTATCGGTATTTTTTGAGTTTCATGGACCCGAATAGAGAAATGGGAAGGCCATTTGTTATCAGATCACGTTACATACTTAGATCTAGGATACAAAGCTGACCGCATGGTAATCGGACTCACAATGTGAGAATTACGTAGAGATTTGTACATAGGAATAGACACCAAATTAAAAGACCGGGTAACTATCGGTATTTTCGGAGTTTCATAGACCCGAATGGAGAAATGCGTAGGCCATAAGGTATCTGATCACGCTACATACTTAGATCAAGGATACGAAGCTGACTGAGCGGTAATTGAACTCACAACACGTCACTAACGTAGAGATTCGTACACAGGAAAAGACTGCAGTTTTAAAGACCGTAACTAACGGTATGTTTTGATTTAAAGGGACCCGAATGGAGGAACCGGAAGGCCATAAGGTATATGATCATGCTAAAGACTCAGATAAAAGATACGAAGCTGACTGAATAGTAATCGGACTCACAGTGAGACAACTAGGTAGAGATTCGTACACTAGAAAAGATTTTGTTTATAAGACAATAACTATCGGTACTTTTTCAGTTTTAGGGAGCCGAATGTAGGAATGGGAAGGCCCTAAGGTATCTGATGATGCTACAGACTCACCTAAAGGATACAAAGCTGACCGCAGGGTAATGGGTCTCACAATGTGAGAATTACGTAGAGATTCGTACATACGAATAGACACCAAATTGAAAGACCGTAACTATCGGTATTTTTGGAGTTTCATGGACCCGAATGGAGAAATGGGTAGGCCATAAGGTATCTGATCACTTTACATACTTAGATCAAGGATACGAAGCTGACTGAGCGGTAATTGAACTCACAACACATCACTAACGTAGAGATTCGTACACAGGAAAAGGCTCCAGTTTTAAAGACCGTAACTAACGGTACTTTTGGAGTTTCAGGGACCCGAATGGAGGAACGGGAAGGCCATAATGTATATAATCATGCTAAAGACTAAGATAAAAGATACGAAGCTGACTGAATAGTAATCGGACTCACAGTGAGACAACTAGGTAGAGATTCGTACACTAGAAAATATTTTGTTTATAACACAATAACTATCGGTACATTTTCAGTTTTAGGGAGCCGAATGTAGGAATGGGAAGGCCCTAAGGTATCTGATGATGCTACAGACTCACCTAAAGGATACAAAGCTGACCGAAGGGTAACGGGACTTACAATGTGAGAATTACGTAGAGATTCGTACATACGAATAGACACCAAATTAAAAGACCGTAACTATCGGTATTTTTGGAGTTTCATAGACCCGAATGGAGAAATGGGAAGGCCATTAGTTATCTGATCACGTTACATACTTAGATCAAGGATACGAAGCTGACCGCCTGGTAATCGGACTCACAATGTTAGAATTACGTAGAGATTCGTTCATAGGAATAGAAACCAAATTAAAAGACCGTAACTATCGGTATTTTCGGAGTTTCATAGACCCGAATGGAGAAATGGGTAGGCCATAAGGTATCTGATCACGCTACATACTTAGATCACGGATACGAAGCTGACTGAGCGGTAATTGAACTCACAACACGTCACTAACGTAGAGATTCGTACACAAGAAAAGACTCCAGTTTTAAAGACCATAACTAACGGTACATTTGGAGTTTAAGGGACCCGAATGGAGGAACGGGAAGGCCATAAGGTATATAATCATGCTAAAGACTATGATAAAAGATACGAAGCTGACTGAATAGTAATCGGACTCACAGTGAGACAACTAGGTAGAGATTCGTACACTAGAAAAGATTTTGTTTATAAGACAATAACTATCGGTACTTTTTCAGTTTTAGGGAGCCGAATGTAGGAATGGGAAGGCCCTAAGGTATCTGATGATGCTACAGACTCACCTAAAGGATACAAAGCTGACCGCAGGGTAATGGGTCTCACAATGTTAGAATTACGTAGAGATTCGTACATACGAATAGACACCAAATTAAAAGACCGTAACTATCGGTATTTTTTGAGTTTCATGGACCCGAATGGAGAAATGGGAAGGCCATTTGTTATCAGATCACGTTACATACTTAGATCAAGGATACGAAGCTGACCGCATGGTAATCGGACTCACAATGTGAGAATTACGTGGAGATTTGTACATAGGAATAGACACCAAATTAAAAGACCGTAACTATCGGTATTTTCGGAGTTTCATAGACCCGAATGGAGAAATGGGTAGGCCATAAGGTATCTGATCACGATACATACTTAGATCAAGGATACGAAACTGACTGAGCGGTAATTGAACTCACAACACGTCACTAACGTAGAGATTCGTACACAGGAAAAGACTCCAGTTTTAAGGACCGTAACTAACGGTACTTTTGGAGTTTCAGGGACCCGAATGGAGGAACGGGAAGGCCATAAGGTATATAATCATGCTTAAGACTCAGATAAGAGATACGAAGCCGACTGAATAGTAATCGGACTCACAGTGAGACAACTAGGTAGAGATTCGTACACTAGAAAAGATTTTGTTTATAAGACAATACCAATCGGTACTTTTTCAATTTTAGGGAGCCGAATGTAGGAATGGGAAGGCCCTAAGGTATCTGATGATGCTACAGACTCACCTAAAGGATACAATGCTGACCGCAGGGTAATGGGACTTACAATGTGAGAATTACGTAGAGATTCGTACATACGAATAGACACCAAATTAAAAGACCGTAACTATCGGTATTTTGGGAGTTTCATAGACCCGAATGTACAAATAGGAAGGCCATTAGTTATCTGATCACGTTACATACTTAGATCAAGGATACGAAGCTGACCGCCTGGTAATCGGACTCACAATGTGAGAATTACGTAGAGATTTGTACATAGGAATAGACACCAAATTAAAAGACCGTAACTACCGGTATTTTCGGAGTTTCATAGACCCGAATGGAGAAATGGCTAGGCCATAAGGTATCTGATCACGCTACATACATAGATCAAGGATACGAAGCTGACTGAGCGGTAATTGAACTCACAACACGTCACTAACGTAGAGATTCGTACACAAGAAAAGACTCCAGCTTTAAAGACCGTGACTAACGGTACTTTTGGAGTTTCAGGGACCCGAATGGAGGAACGGGAAGGCCATAAGGTATATAATCATGCTAAAGACTAAGATAAAAGATACAAAGCTGACGGAATAGTAATCGGACTCACAGTGAGACAACTAGGTAGAGATTCGTACACTAGAAAAGATTTTGTTTATAAGACAATAACTATCGGTACTTTTTCAGTTTTAGGGAGCCGAATGTAGGAATGGGAAGGCCCTAAGGTATCTGATGATGCTACAGACTCACCTAAAGGATACAAAGCTGACCGCAGGGTAATGGGTCTCACAATGTTAGAATTACGTAGAGATTCGTACATACGAATAGACACCAAATTAAAAGACCGTAACTATCGGTATTTTTTGAGTTTCATGGAACCGAATGGAGAAATGGGAAGGCCATTTGTTATCTGATCACGTTACATACTTAGATCAAGGATACGAAGCTGACCGCATGGTAATCGGACTCACAATGTGAGAATTACGTATAGATTTGTACACAGGAATAGACACCAAATTAAAAGACCGTAACTATCGGTATTTTCGGAGTTTCATAGACCCGAATGGAGAAATGGGTGGGCCATTAGGTATCTGATCACGCTACATACTTAGATCAAGGATACGAAGCTGACTAAGCGGTAATTGAACTCACAACACGTCACTAACGTAGAGATTCGTACACAGGAAAAGACTCCAGTTTTAAAGACCGTAACTAACGGTACTTTTGGAGTTTCAGGGACCCGAATGGAGGAACGGGAAGGCCATAAGGTATATAATCATGCTAAAGACTCAGATAAAAGATACGAAGCTGACTGAATAGTAATCGGACTCACAGTGAGACAACTAGGTAGAGATTCGTACACTAGAAAAGATTTTGTTTATAAGACAATAACTATCGGTACTTTTTCAGTTTTAGGGAGCCGAATGTAGGAATGGGAAGGCCCTAAGGTATCTGATGATGCTACAGACTCACCTAAAGGATACAAAGCTGACCACAGGGTAATGGGTCTCACAATGTTAGAATTACGTAGAGATTCGTACATACGAATAGACACCAAATTAAAAGACCGTAACTATTGGTATTTTTTGAGTTTCATGGACCCGAATGGAGAAATGGGAAGGCCATTTGTTATCAGATCACGTTACATACTTAGATCAAGGATACGAAGCTGACCGCATGGTAATCGGACTCACAATGTGAGAATTACGTAGAGATTTGTACATAGGAATAGACACCAAATTAAAAGACCGTAACTATCGGTATTTTCGGAGTTTCATAGACCCGAATGGAGAAATGGGTAGGCCATAAGGTATCTGATCACGCTACATACTTAGATCAAGGATACGAAACTGACTGAGCGGTAATTGAACTCACAACACGTCACTAACGTAGAGATTCGTACACAGGAAAAGACTCCAGTTTTAAGGACCGTAACTAACGGTACTTTTGGAGTTTTAGGGACCCGAATGGAGGAACGGGAAGGCCATAAGGTATATAATCATGCTTAAGACTCAGATAAGAGATACGAAGCCGACTGAATAGTAATCGGACTCACAGTGAGACAACTAGGTAGAGATTCGTACACTAGAAAAGATTTTGTTTATAAGACAATACCAATCGGTACTTTTTCAATTTTAGGGAGCCGAATGTAGGAATGGGAAGGCCCTAAGGTATCTGATGATGCTACAGACTCACCTAAAGGATACAATGCTGACCGCAGGGTAATGGGACTTACAATGTGAGAATTACGTAGAGATTCGTACATACGAATAGACACCAAATTAAAAGACCGTAACTATCGGTATTTTGGGAGTTTCATAGACCCGAATGTAGAAATAGGAAGGCCATTAGTTATCTGATCACGTTACATACTTAGATCAAGGATACGAAGCTCACCGCCTGGTAATCGGACTCACAATGTGAGAATTACGTAGAGATTTGTACATAGGAATAGACACCAAATTAAAAGACCGTAACTACCGGTATTTTCGGAGTTTCATAGACCCGAATGGAGAAATGGGTAGGCCATAAGGTATCTGATCACGCTACATACATAGATCAAGGATACGAAGCTGACTGAGCGGTAATTGAACTCACAACACGTCACTAACGTAGAGATTCGTACACAAGAAAAGACTCCAGCTTTAAAGACCGTGACTAACGGTACTTTTGGAGTTTCAGGGACCCGAATGGAGGAACGGGAAGGCCATAAGGTATATAATCATGCTAAAGACTAAGATAAAAGATACAAAGCTGACGGAATAGTAATCGGACTCACAGTGAGACAACTAGGTAGAGATTCGTACACTAGAAAAGATTTTGTTTATAAGACAATAACTATCGGTACTTTTTCAGTTTTAGGGAGCCGAATGTAGGAATGGGAAGGCCCTAAGGTATCTGATGATGCTACAGACTCACCTAAAGGATACAAAGCTGACCGCAGGGTAATGGGTCTCACAATGTTAGAATTACGTAGAGATTCGTACATACGAATAGACACCAAATTAAAAGACCGTAACTATCGGTATTTTTTGAGTTTCATGGAACCGAATGGAGAAATGGGAAGGCCATTTGTTATCTGATCACGTTACATACTTAGATCAAGGATACGAAGCTGACCGCATGGTAATCGGACTCACAATGTGAGAATTACGTATAGATTTGTACACAGGAATAGACACCAAATTAAAAGACCGTAACTATCGGTATTTTCGGAGTTTCATAGACCCGAATGGAGAAATGGGTGGGTCATTAGGTATCTGATCACGCTACATACTTAGATCAAGGATACGAAGTTGACTAAGCGGTAATTGAACTCACAACACGTCACTAACGTAGAGATTCGTACACAGGAAAAGACTCCAGTTTTAAAGACCGTAACTAATGGTACTTTTGGAGTTTCAGGGACCCGAATGGAGGAACGGGAAGGCCATAAGGTATATAATCATGCTAAAGACTCAGATAAAAGATACGAAGCTGACTGAATCGTAATCGGACTCACAGTGAGACAACTAGGTAGAGATTCGTACACTAGAAAAGATTTTGTTTATAAGACAATAACTATCGGTACTTTTTCAGTTTTAGGGAGCCGAATGTAGGAATGGGAAGGCCCTAAGGTATCTGATCATGCTACAGTCTCACCTAAAGGATACAAAGCTGACCGCAGGGTAATGGGACTCACAATGTGAGAATTACGTTGAGATTCGTACATACGAATAGACACCAAATTGAAAGACCGTAACTATCGGTATTTTTGGAGTTTCATGGACCCGAATGGAGAAATGGGAAGGCCATTAGTTATCTGATCACGTTACATACTTAGATAAAGGATATGAAGCTGACCTTAGGGTAATCGGACTCACAATGTCAGAATTACTTAGAGATTTGTACATAGGAATAGACACCAAATTAAAAGACCGTAACTATTGGTATTTTCGGACTTTCATAGACCCGAATGGAGAAATGAGTAGGCCATAAGGTATCAGATCACGCTACATACTTAGATCAAGGATACGAAGCTGACTGAGCGGTAATTGAATTCACAACACGTCACTATCGTAGAGATTCGTAGACAAGAAAAGACTCCAGTTTTAAAGACCGTAACTAACGGTACTTTTTGAGTTTCAGGGACCCGAATGGAGGAACGGAAAGGCCATAAAGTATATAATCATGCTAAAGACTCAGAGAAAAGATACGAAGCTGACTGAATAGTTATCAGACTCACAGTGAGACAACTAGGTAGAGATTCGTACACTAGAAAAGATTTTGTTTATAAGACAATAAGTATCGGTACTTTTTCAGTTTTAGGGAGCCAAATGTAGGAATGGGAAGGCCCTAAGGTATCTGATCATGCTACAGTCTCACCTAAAGGATACAAAGCTGACCGCAGGGTAATCGGACTCACAATGTGAGAATTACGTAGAGATTCGTACATACGAATAGACACCAAATTAAAAGACCGTAACTATCGGTATTTTTGGAGTTTCATGGACCCGAATGGAGAAATGGGAAGGCCATTAGTTATCTGATCACGCTACATACTTAGATCAAGGATACGAAGCTGACCAAGCGGTAATTTAACTCACAACGCGACAATAACGTAGAGATACGTACACAGGAAAAGACTCCAGTTTTAAAGACTGTAACTAACGGTACTTTTGAAGTTTTAGGGACCCGAATGGAGGAACAGGAAGGCCATAAGGTATATAATGATGCTATAGACTCAGATAAAAGATACGAAGCTGACCGAATAGTAATCGGACTCACAATGAGACAACTACGTAGAGATTCGTACAGTAGAAAAGATTATGTTTATAAGACAATAACTATCGGTAGTTTTGGAGTCTAGGGAGCCATATGTAGGAATTGGAAGGCCATAAGGTATCTGATCATGTTACAGACTCAACTAAAGGATACGAAGCTGACCGCAGGGTAATCGGACTCACAATGGGAGAATTAAGTAGAGATTTGTACATAGGAATAGAAACCAAGTTAAAAGACCGTAACTATCGGAATTTTAGGAGTTTCATCGACCCGAATGGAGAAATGGGTAGGCCATAAGGTATCTAATCACGCTACAAACTTAGATCAAGGATACGATGCTGACTGAGCGGTAATTGAACTCACAACATGTCACTAACGTAGAGATTCGTACACAGGAAAATTCTCCAGTTTTAAAGACCGTAACTAACGGTACTTTTGGAGTTTCAGGGACCCGAATGGAGGAATGGGAAGGCCATAAGGTATATAATCATGCTAAAGACTCAGATAAAAGATACGAAGCTGACTGAATAGTAATCGGACTCACAGTGAGACAACTAGGTAGAGATTCGTACACTAGAAAAGATTTTGTTTATAAGACAATAACTATCGGTACTTTTTCAGTTTTAGGGAGCCGAATGTAGGAATGGGAAGGCCCTAAGGTATCTGATCATGCTATAGTCTCACCTAAAGGATACAAAGCTGACCGCAGGGTAATGGGACTCACAATGTGAGAATTACGTAGAGATTCGTACATACGAATAGACACCAATTTGAAAGACCGTAACTATCGGTATTTTTGGAGTTTCATGGACCCGAATGGAGAAATGGGAAGGCCATTAGTTATCTGATCACGCTACATACTTAGATCAAGGATACGAAGCTGACCAAGCGGTAATTTAACTCACAACGCGACAATAACGTTGAGATACGTACACAGGAAAAGACTCCAGTTTTAAAGACTGTAACTAACGGTACTTTTGAAGTTTTAGGGACCCGAATGGAGGAACAGGAAGGCCATAAGGTATATAATCATGCTATAGACTCAGATAAAAGATACGAAGATGACTGAATAGTAATCGGACTCTCAGTGAGACAACTACGTAGAGTTTCGTACACTAGAAAAGATTTTGTTTATAAGACAATAACTATCGGTACTTTTTCAGTTTTAGGGAGCTGAATGTAGGAATGGGAAGGCCCTAAGGTATCTGATCATGCTACAGTCTCACCTAAAGGATACAAAGCTGACCGCAGGGTAATGGGACTCACAATGTGAGAATTACGTAGAGATTCGTACATACGAATAGACACCAAATTGAAAGACCGTAACTATCGGTATTTTTGGAGTTTCATGGACCCGCATGGAGAAATGGGAAGGCCATTAGTTATCTGATCACGTTAAATACTTAGATAAAGGATATGAAGCTGACCTTAGGGTAATCGGACTCACAATGTGAGAATTACTTAGAGATTTGTACATAGGAATAGACACCAAATTAAAAGACCGTAACTATTGGTATTTTCGGACTTTCATAGACCCGAATGGAGAAATGGGTAGGCCATAAGGTATCAGATCATGCTACATACTTAGATCAAGGATACAAAGCTGACTGAGCGGTAATTGAACTCACAACACGTCACTATCGTAGAGATTCGTAGACAAGAAAAGACTCCAGTTTTAAAGACCGTAACTAACGGTACTTTTGGAGTTTCAGGGACCCGAATGGAGGAACGGGAAGGCCATAAGGTATATAATTATGCTAAAGACCCAGAGAAAAGATACGAAGCTGACTGAATAGTAATCAGACTCACAGTGAGACAACTAGGTAGAGATTCGTACACTAGAAAAGATTTTGTTTATAAGACAATAACTATCGGTACTTTTTCAGTTTTAGGGAGCCGAATGTAGGAATGGGAAGGCCCTAAGGTATCTGATCATGCTACAGTCTCACCTAAAGGATACAAAGCTGACCGCAGGGTAATCGGACTCACAATGTGAGAATTACGTAGAGATTCGTACATACGAATAGACACCAAATTAAAAGACCGTAACTATCGGTATTTTTAGAGTTTCATGGACCCGAATGGAGAAATGGGAAGGCCATTAGTTATCTGATCACGCTACATACTTAGATCAAGGATACGAAGCTGACCAAGCGGTAATTTAACTCACAACGCGACAATAACGTAGAGATACGTACACAGGAAAAGACTCCAGTTTTAAAGACTGTAACTAACGGTGCTTATGAAGTTTTAGGGACCCGAATGGAGGAACAGGAAGGCCATAAGGTATATAATGATGCTATAGACTCAGATAAAAGATACGAAGCTGACCGAATAGTAATCGGACTCACAATGAGACAACTACGTAGAGATTCGTACACTAGAAAAGATTATGTTTATAAGACAATAACTATCGGTAGTTTTGGAGTTTAGGGAGCCATATGTAGGAATTGGAAGGCCATAAGGTATCTGATCATGTTACAGACTCAACTAAAGGATACGAAGCTGACCACAGGGTAATCGGACTCACAATGTGAGAATTACGTAGAGATTTGTACATAGGAATAGAAACCAAATTAAAAGACCGTAACTATCGGAATTTTAGGAGTTTCATCGACCCGAATGGAGAAATGGGTAGGCCATAAGGTATCTGATCACGCTACATACTTAGATCAAGTATACGATGCTGACTGAGCGGTAATTGAACTCACAACACGTCACTAACGTAGAGATTCGTACACAGGAAAATTCTCCAGTTTTAAAGACTTAACTAACGGTACTTTTGGAGTTTCAGGGACCCGAATGGAGGAACGGGAAGGCCATAAGGTATATAATCATGCTAAAGACTCAGATAAAAGATACGAAGCTGATTGAATAGTAATCGGACTCACAGTGAGACAACTAGGTAGAGATTCGTACACTAGAAAAGATTTTGTTTATAAGACAATAACTATCGGTACTTTTTCAGTTTTAGGGAGCCGAATGTAGGAATTGGAAGGCCCTAAGGTATCTGATCATGCTACAGTCTCACCTAAAGGATACAAAGCTGACCGCAGGGTAATGGGACTCACAATGTGAGAATTACGTAGAGATTCGTACATACGAATAGACACCAAATTGAAAGACCGTAACTATCGGTATTTTTGTAGTTTGATGGACCCGAATGGAGAAATGGGAAGGCCATTAGTTATCTGATCACGTTACATACTTAGATAAAGGATACGAAGCTGACCGCAGGGTAATCGGACTCACAATGTGAGAATTACTTAGATATTTGTACATAGGAATACACACCAAATTAAAAGACCGTAACTATTGGTATTTTCGGAGTTTTATAGACCCGAATGGAGAAATGGGTAGGCCATAAGGTATCAAATCACGCTACTTACTTAGATCAAGGATACGAAGCTGACTGAGCGGTAATTGAACTCACAACACGTCACTATCGTAGAGGTTCGTAGACAAGAAAAGACTCCAGTTTTAAAGACCGTAACTAACGGTACTTTTGGAGTTTAAGGGACCCGAATGGAGGAACGGGAAGGCCATAAGGTATATAATCCTGCTAAAGACTCAGAGAAAAGATACGAAGCTGACTGAATAGTAATCAGACTCACAGTGAGACAACTAGGTAGAGATTCGTACACTAGAAAAGATTTTGTTTATAAGACAATAACTATCGGTACATTTTCAGTTTTAGGGAGCCGAATGTAGGAATGGGAAGGCCCTAAGGAATCTGATCATGCTACAGACTCACCTAAAGGATACAAAGCTGACCGCAGGGTAATCGGACTCACAATGTGAGAATTACGTAGAGATTCGTACACACAAATAGACACCAAATTAAAAGACCGTAACTATCGGTATTTTTGGAGTTTCATGGACCCGAATGGAGAAATGGGAAGGCCATTAGTTATCTGATCAAGCTACATACTTAGATCAAGGATACGAAGCTGACCAAGCGGTAATTTAACTCACAACGCGACAATAACGTTGAGATACGTACACAGGAAAAGACTCCAGTTTTAAAGACTGTAACTAACGTTACTTTTGAAGTTTTAAGGACCCGAATGGAGGAACAGGAAGGCCATAAGGTATATAATCATGCTATAGACTCAGATAAAAGATACGAAGATGACTGAATAGTAATCGGACTCTCAGTGAGACAACGAGGTAGAGATTCGTACACTAGAAAAGATTTTGTTTATAAGACAATAACTATCGGTACTTCTTCAGTTTTAGGGAGCCGAATGTAGGAATGGGAAGGCCCTAAGGTATCTGATCAAGCTACAGTCTCACCTAAAGGATACAAAGCTGACCGCAGGGTAATGGGACTCACAATGTGAGAATTACGTAGAGATTCGTACATACGAATAGACACAAATTGAAAGACCGTAACTATCGGTATTTTTGGAGTTTCATGGACCCGCATGGAGAAATGGGAAGGCCATTAGTTATCTGATCACGTTACATACTTAGATAACGGATATGAAGCTGACCTTAGGGTAATCGGACTCATAATGTGAGAATTACTTAGAGATTCGGACATACGAATAGACACCAAATTAAAAGACCGTAACAATTGGTATTTTTGGAGTTTCATGGACCCGAATGGAGAAATGGGAAGGCCATTAGTTATCTGATCACGCTACATACTTAGCTTAAGGATACGAAGCTGACCGAGCGGTAATTAAACTCACAACGCGACAATAACGTAGAGATACGTACACAGGAAAAGACTCCAGTTTTAAAGACCGTAACTAACGGTACTTTTGAAGTTTAGGGACGCAAATGGAGGAACAGGAAGGCCATAAGGTATATAATCATGCTACAGACTCAGATAAAAGATACGAAGCTGACCGAACAGTAATCGGACTCACAATGAGACAACTACGTAGAGATTCGTACACTAGAAAAGATTATGTTTATAAGACAATAACTATCGGTAGTTTTGGAGCTTATGGAGCCCAATGTCGGAATGGGAAGGCCCTAAGGTATCTGATCATGCTACAGACTCACCTAAAGGATACAAAGCTGACCGCAGGGTAGTCGGACTCACAATGTGAGAATTACGTAGAGATTCGTACATTCGAATAGACACCAAATTAAAAGACCGTAACTATCGGTATTTTTGGAGTTTCATGGACCCGAATGGAGAAATGGGAAGGCCATTAGCTATCTGATCATGATACATACTTAGATCAAGGATACGAAGCTGACTGAGCGGTAATTGAACTCACAACACGTCACTATCGTAGAGATTCGTAGACAAGAAAAGACTCCAGTTTTAAAGACCGTAACTAACGGTACTTTTGGAGTTTCAGGGACCCGAATGGAGGAACGGGAAGGACATAAGGTATATAATCATGCTAAAGACCCAGAGAAAAGATACGAAGCTGACTGAATAGTAATCAGACTCACAGTGAGACAACTAGGTAGAGATTCGTACACTAGAAATGATTTTGTTTATAAGACAATAACTATCGGTACTTTTTCAGTTTTAGGGAGCCGAATGTAGGAATGGGAAGGCCCTAAGGTATCTGATCATGCTACAGTCTCACCTAAAGGATACAAAGCTGACCGCAGGGTAATCGGACTCACAATGTGAGAATTACGTACAGATTCGTATATACGAATAGACACCAAATTAAAAGACCGTAACTATCGGTAATTTTGGAGTTTCATGGACCCGAATGGAGAAATGGGAAGGCCATTAGTTATCTGATCATGCTACATACTTAGATCAAGGATACGAAGCTGACCAAGCGGTAATTTAACTCACAACGCGACAATAACGTAGAGATACGTACACAGGAAAAGACTCCAGTTTTAAAGACTGTAACTAACGGTACTTTTGAAGTTTTAGGGACCCGAATGGAGGAACAGGAAGGCCATAAGGTATATAATGATGCTATAGACTCAGATAAAAGATACGAAGCTGACCGAATAGTAATCGGACTCACAATGAGACAACTACGTAGAGATTCGTACACTAGAAAAGATTATGTTTATAAGACAATAACTATCGGTAGTTTTGGAGTTTAGGGAGCCATATGTAGGAATTGGAAGGCCATAAGGTATCTGATCATGTTACAGACTCAACTAAAGGTTACGAAGCTGACCGCAGGGTAATCGGACTCACAATGTGAGAATTACGTAGAGATTTGTACATAGGAATAGGAACCAAATTAAAAGACCGTAACTATTGGATTTTCGGAGTTTCATCGACCCGAATGTAGAAATGGGTAGGCCATAAGGTATCTGATCACGCTACATACTTAGATCAAGGATACGATGCTGACTGAGCGGTAATTGAACTCACAACACGTCACTAACGTAGAGATTCGTACACAGGAAAAGACTCCAGTTTTAAAGACCATAACTAACGGTACTTTTGGTGTTTCAGGGACCCGAATGGAGGAACGGGAAGGCCATAAGGTATATAATCATGCTAAAGACTCAGATAAAAGATACGAAGCTGACTGAATAGTAATCGGACTCACAGTGAGACAACTAGGTAGAGATTCGTACACTAGAAAAGATTTTGTTTATAAGACAATAACTATCGGTACTTTTTCAGTTTTAGGGAGCCAAATGTAGGAATGGGAAGGCCCTAAAGTATCTGATCATGCTACAGACTCACCTAAAGGATACAAAGCTGACCGCAGGGTAATCGGACTCACAAAGTGAGAATTACGTAGAGATTCGTACATACGAATTGACACCAAATTAAAGGACCGTAACTATCGGTATTCTTGGAGTTTCATGGACCCGAATGGAGAAATGGGAAGGCCATTAGTTATCTGATCACGCTACATACATAGATCAAGGATACGAAGCCGACTGACCGGTAATTTAACTCACAACGCGACAATAACGTGGAGATACGTACACAGGAAAAGACTCCACTTTTAAAGACTGTAACTAACGGTACTTTTGAAGTTTTACGGACCCAAATGGAAGAACAGGAAGGCCATAAGGTATATAATCATGCTACAGGCTTAGATAAAAGATACGAAGCTGACCGAACAGTAATCGGACTCACAATGAGACAACTACGTAGAGATTCGTACACTAGAAAAGATTATGTTTACAAGACAATAACTATCGGTAGTTTTGGAGTTTAGGGAGCCGAATGTAGGAATGGGAAGGCCCTAAGGTATCTGATCATGCTATAGACTCACCTAAAGGATACAAAGCTGACCGCAGGGTAATCGGACTCACAATGTGAGAATTACGTAGAGATTCGTACATACGAATACACACCAAATTAAAAGACCGTAACTATCGGTATTTTTGGAGTTTCATGGACCCGAATGGAGAAATGGGAAGCCCATTAGTTATGTGATCACACTACATACTTAGATCAAGGATACGAGGCTGACCGAGCGGTAATTTAACTCACAACGCGACAATAACGTAGAGATACGTACACAGGAAAAGACTCCAGTTTTATAGACCGTAACTAACGGTACTTTTGAAGTTTATGGGACCCGAATGGAGGAACAGGAAGGCCATAAGGTAATTAATCATGCTAAAGACTCAAATAAAAGATACGAAGCTAACTGAATAGTAATCGGACTCACAGTGAAACAACTAGGTAGAGATTCGTACACTAGAAAAGATTTTGTTTATAAGACAATAACTATCGGTACTTTTTCACTTTTAGGGAGCCGAATGTAGGAATGGGAAGGCCCTAAGGTATCTGATCATGCTACAGACTCACCTACAGGATACAAAGCTGACCGCAGGGTAATGGGACTCACAATGTGAGAATTACGTAGAGATTCGGACATACGAATAGACACGAAATTAAAAGACCGTAACAATTGGTATTTTTGGAGTTTCATGGACCCGAATGGAGAAATGGGAAGGCCATTAGTTATCTGATCACGCTACATACTTAGCGTAAGGATACGAAGCTGACCGAGCGGTAATTAAACTCACAACGCGACAATAACGTAGAGATACGTACACAGGAAAAGACTCCAGTTTTAAAGACCGTAACTAACGGTACTTTTGAAGTTTAGGGACGCAAATGGAGGAACAGGAAGGCCATAAGGTATATAATCATGCTACAGACTCAGATAAAAGATACGAAGCTGACCGAACAGTAATCGGACTCACAATGAGACAACTACGTAGAGATTCGTACACTAGAAAAGATTATGTTTATAAGACAATAACTATCGGTAGTTTTGGAGCTTATGGAGCCCAATGTCGGAATGGGAAGGCCCTAAGGTATCTGATCATGCTACAGACTCACCTAAAGGATACAAAGCTGACCGCAGGGTAGTCGGACTCACAATGTGAGAATTACGTAGAGATTCGTACATCTGAATAGACACCAAATTAAAAGACCGTAACTATCGGTATTTTTGGAGTTTCATGGACCCGAATGGAGAAATGGGAAGGCCATTAGCTATCTGATCATGATACATACTTAGATCAAGGATACGAAGCTGACCGAGCGGTAATTCAACTCACAACGCGACAATAACGTAGAGATACGTACACAGGAAAAGACTCTAGTTTTAAAGACCGTAACTAACGGTACTTTTGGAGTTCCAGGGACCCGAATGGAGGAATGGGAAGCCCATAAGGTATATAATAGTGCTACAGACTGAGATAAAAATACGAAGCTGACCGAACAGTATTCGGACTCACAATGAGACAACTACGTAGAGATTCGTACACTATCAAAGATTCTGTTTATAAGACAATACCTATCGGTACTTTTTGAGTTTTAGGAAGCCTAATGTAAGAACGGGAAGGCCATAAGGTTTCTGATCAAGCTACAGACTTAGCTAAAGGATACGAAGCTGACCGCAGTGTAATCGGACTCGCAATGTGAGAATTACGTAGACATTTGTACATAGGAATAGACACCAAATTAAAAGACCGAGATTGTCGGTAATGTTGGAGTTTCATGGATCCGAATGGAGAAATGGGTAGGCCATAAGGTATCTGATCACGCTACATACTTAGATCAAGGATACGAAGCTGACCGAGCGGTAATTGAACTCACAACACGTCACTAACGTAGATATTCGTACACAGGAAAAGACTCCAGTTTTAAAGACCGTAACTAACGGTACTTTTGGAGTTTCAGGGACCCGAATGGAGGAACGGGAAGGCCATAAGGCATCTCATTATGCTACAGACTCCGTTAAATGATACTAAGCTGACCTAATAGATAATCAGACTCACAAAGCGAGAAGTACATAGAGATTCGTTAAAAGGAAAAGACAGTAACTTAAAAGACCGTAACTATCGGTATTTTTGGAGTTTCATGGACCCGAATGGAGAAATGGGAAGGCCATTAGGTACCTGATCATGGTACATACATAGATCAAAGATACGAAGTTGACCGAGCAGTAATTTAACTCACAACGCGACAATAACGAAGAGATACGTACACAGGAAAAGGCTCCAGTTTTAAAGACCGTAACTAACGGTACTTTTGGAGTTTCAGGAAGCCGAATGGAGGAATGGGAAGCCCATAAGGTATATAATAGTGCTATAGACTCAGATAAAAATACGAAGCTGACCAAACAGTAATCAGACTCACAATGAGACAACTACGTAGAGATTCATACACTAGAAAAGATTCTATTTATAAGACAATACCTATCGGTACTTTTGGAGTTTTAGGTAGCCTAATGTAAGAACGGGAAGGCCATAAGGTATCTGATCAAGCTACAGACTTAGCTAAAGGATACGAAGCTGACTGCAGTGTAATCGGACTCGCAATGTGAGAATTACGTAGAGATTCGTACATAGGAATAGACACCAAATTAAAAGACCGAGACTATCGGTATTCTTGGAGTTTCATGGATCCGAATGGAGAAATGGGTAGGCCATAAGGTATCTGATCACGTTATATACTTAGATCAAGGATACGAAGCTGACCGAGCGGTAATTGAACTTACAACGCGACAGTAACGTAGAGATTCGTACATAAGAAAAGGCTCTAGTTTTAAAGACCGTAACTAACGGTACTTTTGGACTTTCAAGGACACGAATAGAGGAACGGGAAGGCCATAAGGTATCTCATCATGCTACAGACTCGGTTAAAGGATACTAAGCTGACCTAATGATAATCGGACTCACAATGCGAGAAGTACATAGAGATTCGTTAAAAGGAAAAGACACCTACTTAAAAGACTGTAACTATCGGTATTTTTGGAGTTTCATGTACCCGAATGGAGAAATGGGAAGGCCATTAGGTTTCTGATCACGCTACATACTTAGATCAAGGATACGAAGCTGAGCGAGCGGTAATTTAACTCACAACGCGACAATAACGTAGAGATACGTACACAGGAAAAGACTCCAGTTTTAAAGACCGTAACTAACGGTACTTTTGGTGTTTCACGGACCCGAATGGAGGAACGGGAAGGCCATAAGGTATCTCATCATGCTACCAACTCAGATGAAGGATGCGTAGTTGATCAAACGGTAATCGGACTCACATTGCGACAATTACATAGACATTCGTACACAGGAAAACACTCCAATTTAAAAGACCATAACTATCGGTACTTTTGGAGTTTAGAGTACCCGAATGGAGGAACAGGAAGGATATAAGTTTTCTGATCATGGTACAGACTCAGTTGAAGGATACTAAGCTGACCTGATGGTAATCGGACTAACAATGCGAGAAATACATAGAGATTCGTCCACAGGAAAATACACCAGCTTAAAAGACCGTAACTTTTGGTACTTTTAGAGTTTCAGGGACCCGAATGGAGGAACGGGAAGGCTATAATGTATGTGTTCATGCTACAGACTCAGATAAAGGATACTAGGCTGACCTAATGGTAATTGGACTCAGAATCTGAGAAGTACGTAGAGATTCGTGCACAGGAAGAGATACTAGCTTAAAAGACCGTAACTATCGGTATTTTTGGAGTTTCAGGGACACGAATGGAGGAACGGGATGGCCATAAGGTATCTGATCATGATATATACATAGATAAAGGATACAAATCTTACCGCAGGGTAATCGGACTCACAATGTGAGAATTGCGTAGAGATTCGTACATCCGAATAGACACCAAATTAAAAGACCGTAACTATCGGTATTTTTGGAGTTTCATGGACCCGAGTGGAGAAATAGGAAGGGCATTAGTTATCAGATCACGCTACATACTTAAATCAAGGATACGAAGCTGACCGAGCGGTAATTTAACTCACAACGCGACAAATAACGTAGAGATACGTGCACAGGAAAAGACTCCAGTTTTAAAGACCGTAACTAACGGTACTTTTGGAGTTTCAGGTACCCGAATGGAGGAACGGGAAGGCCATAAGGTATCTCATCATGCTATAGACTCAGTTAAATGATACTAAGCTGACCTAATAAATAATCGGAATCACAATGCGAGAAGTACATAGAGATTCGTTAAAAGGAAAAGACAGTAACTTAAAAGACCGTAACTATCGGTATTTTTGGAGTTTCATGTTCCCGAATGGAGAAATGGGAAGGCCATTAGGTATCTGATCATGATAGATACTTAGATGAAGGATACGAAGCTGACCGAGCGGTAATTTAACTCACAACGCGACAATAACGTAGAGATACGTACACAGGAAAAGACTCCAGTTTTAAAGACCGTAACTAACGGTACTTTTGCAGTTTCAGGGAGCCGAATGGAGGAATGGGAAGCCCATAAGGTATATAATAGTGCTACAGACTCAGATAAAAATACGAAGCTGACCGAACAGTAATCGGACTCACAATGAGACAACTACGTAGAGATTCGTACACTAGAAAAGATTCTGTTTATAAGACAATACCTATCGGTACTTTTTGAGTTTTAGGAAGCCTAATGTAAGAACGGGAAGGCCATAAGGTATCTGATCAAGCTACAGACTCAGCTAAAGGATATGAAGCTGACCGCAGTGTAATCGGAATCGCAATGTGAGAATTACGTAGAGATTCGTACATAGGAATAGACCCCAAATTAAAAGACCGAGACTATCGGTATTTTTCGAGTTTCATGGATCCAAATGGAGAAATGGGTAGGCCATAAGGTATCTGATCACGCTACATACTTAGATCAAGGATATGAAGATGACCGAGCGGTAATTGAACTCACAACGCGTCACTAACGTAGAGATTCGTACACAGGAAAAGACTCCAGTTTTAAAGACCATAAATAATGGTACTTTTGGAGTTTCAGGGACCCGAATGGAGGAATGGAATGCCCATAAGGTATATAATAGTGCTACAGACTCAGATAAATATATGAAGCTGACCGAACAGTAATCGGACTCACAATGAGACAACTACGTAGAGATTCGTACACTAGAAAAGATTCTGTTTATAAGACAATACCTATCGGTACTTTTTGAGTTTTAGGAAGCCTAATGTAAGAACGGGAAGGCTATAAGGTATCTGATCAAGCTACAGACTCAGCTAAATGATACGAAGCTGACCGCAGTGTAATCGGACTCACAATGTGAGAATTACGTAGAGATTCGTACATAGGAATAGACACCAAATTAAAAGACCGAGACTATCGGTATTCTTGGAGTTTCATGGATCCGAATGGAGAAATGGGTAGGCCATAAGGTATCTGATCACGTTATATACTTAGATCAAGGATACGAAGCTGACCGAGCGGTAATTGAACTTACAACGCGACAGTAACGTAGAGATTCGTACACAAGAAAAGGCTCTAGTTTTAAAGACCGTAACTAACGGTACTTTTGGACTTTCAAGGACACGAATAGAGGAACGGGAAGGCCATAAGGTATCTCATCATGCTACAGACTCGGTTAAAGGATACTAAGCTGACCTAATGATAATCGGACTCACAATGCGAGAAGTACATAGAGATTCGTTAAAAGGAAAAGACACCTACTTAAAAGACCGTAACTATCGGTATTTTTGGAGTTTCATGTACCTGAATGGAGAAATGGGAAGGCCATTAGGTTTCTGATCACGCTACATACTTAGATCAAGGATACGAAGCTGAGCGAGCGGTAATTTAACTCACAACGCGACAATAACGTAGAGATACGTACACAGGAAAAGACTCCAGTTTTAAAGACCATAACTAACGGTACTTTTGGTGTTTCACGGACCCGAATGGAGGAACGGGAAGGCCATAAGGTATCTCATCATGCTACCAACTCAGATGAAGGATGCGTAGTTGATCAAACGGTAATCGGACTCACATTGCGACAATTACATAGACATTCGTACACAGGAAAACACTCCAATTTAAAAGACCATAACTATCGGTACTTTTGGAGTTTAGAGTACCCGAATGGAGGAACAGGAAGGATATAAGTTTTCTGATCATGGTACAGACTCAGTTGAAGGATACTAAGCTGACCTGATGGTAATCGGACTAACAATGCGAGAAGTACATAGAGATTCGTCCACAGGAAAATACACCAGCTTAAAAGACCGTAACTTTTGGTACTTTTAGAGTTTCAGGGACCCGAATGGAGGAACGGGAAGGCTATAATGTATGTGTTCATGCTACAGACTCAGATAAAGGATACTAGGCTGACCTAATGGTAATTGGACTCAGAATCTGAGAAGTACGTAGAGATTCGTGCACAGGAAGAGATACTAGCTTAAAAGACCGTAACTATCGGTATTTTTGGAGTTTCAGGGACACGAATGGAGGAACGGGATGGCCATAAGGTATCTGATCATGATATATACATAGAAAAAGGATACAAATCTTACCGCAGGGTAATCGGACTCACAATGTGAGAATTGCGTAGAGATTCGTACATCCGAATAGACACCAAATTAAAAGACCGTAACTATCGGTATTTTTGGAGTTTCATGGACCCGAATGGAGAAATAGGAAGGGCATTAGTTATCAGATCACGCTACATACTTAAATCAAGGATACGAAGCTGACCGAGCGGTAATTTAACTCACAACGCGACAAATAACGTAGAGATACGTGCACAGGAAAAGACTCCAGTTTTAAAGACCGTAACTAACGGTACTTTTGGAGTTTCAGGTACCCGAATGGAGGAACGGGAAGGCCATAAGGTATCTCATCATGCTATAGACTCAGTTAAATGATACTAAGCTGACCTAATAAATAATCGGACTCACAATGCGAGAAGTACATAGAGATTCGTTAAAAGGAAAAGACAGTAACTTAAAAGACCGTAACTATCGGTATTTTTGGAGTTTCATGTTCCCGAATGGAGAAATGGGAAGGCCATTAGGTATCTGATCATGATAGATACTTAGATGAAGGATACGAAGCTGACCGAGCGGTAATTTAACTCACAACGCGACAATAACGTAGAGATACGTACACAGGAAAAGACTCCAGTTTTAAAGACCGTAACTAACGGTACTTTTGCAGTTTCAGGGACCCGAATGGAGGAATGGGAAGCCCATAAGGTATATAATAGTGCTACAGACTCAGATAAAAATACGAAGCTGGCTGAACAGTAATCGGACTCACAATGAGACAACTACGTAGAGATTCGTACACTAGAAAAGATTCTGTTTATAAGACAATACCTATCGGTACTTTTTGAGTTTTAGGAAGCCTAATGTAAGAACGGGAAGGCCATAAGGTATCTGATCTAGCTACAGACTCAGCTAAAGGATACGAAGCTGACCGCAGTGTAATCGGAATCGCAATGTGAGAATTACGTAGAGATTCGTACATAGGAATAGACCCCAAATTAAAAGACCGAGACTATCGGTATTTTTGGAGTTTCATGGATCCAAATGGAGAAATGGGTAGGCCATAAGGTATCTGATCACGCTACATACTTAGATCAAGGATATGAAGATGACCGAGCGGTAATTGAACTCACAACGCGTCACTAACGTAGAGATTCGTACACAGGAAAAGACTCCAGTTTTAAAGACCATAAATAATGGTACTTTTGGAGTTTCAGGGACCCGAATGGAGGAATGGAATGCCCATAAGGTATATAATAGTGCTACAGACTCAGATAAATATACGAAGCTGACCGAACAGTAATCGGACTCACAATGAGACAACTACGTAGAGATTCGTACACTAGAAAAGATTCTGTTTATAAGACAATACCTATCGGTACTTTTTGAGTTTTAGGAAGCCTAATGTAAGAACGGGAAGGCTATAAGGTATCTGATCAAGCTACAGACTCAGCTAAATGATAGGAAGCTGACCGCAGTGTAATCGGACTCACAATGTGAGAATTACGTAGAGATTCGTACATAGGAATAGACACCAAATTAAAAGACCGAGACTATCGGTATTCTTGGAGTTTCATGGATCCGAATGGAGAAATGGGTAGGCCATAAGGTATCTGATCACGTTATATACTTAGATCAAGGATACGAAGCTGACCGAGCGGTAATTGAACTTACAACGCGACAGTAACGTAGAGATTCGTACACAAGAAAAGGCTCTAGTTTTAAAGACCGTAACTAACGGTACTTTTGGACTTTCAAGGACACGAATAGAGGAACGGGAAGGCCATAAGGTATCTCATCATGCTACAGACTCGGTTAAAGGATACTAAGCTGACCTAATGATAATCGGACTCACAATGCGAGAAGTACATAGAGATTCGTTAAAAGGAAAAGACACCTACTTAAAAGACCGTAACTATCGGTATTTTTGGAGTTTCATGTACCCGAATGGAGAAATGGGAAGGCCATTAGGTTTCTGATCACGCTACATACTTAGATCAAGGATACGAAGCTGAGCGAGCGGTAATTTAACTCACAACGCGACAATAACGTAGGGATACGTACACAGGAAAAGACTCCAGTTTTAAAGACCGTAACTAACGGTACTTTTGGTGTTTCACGGACCCGAATGGAGGAACGGGAAGGCCATAAGGTATCTCATCATGCTACCAACTCAGATGAAGGATGCGTAGTTGATCAAACGGTAATCGGACTCACATTGCGACAATTACATAGACATTCGTACACAGGAAAACACTCCAATTTAAAAGACCATAACTATCGGTACTTTTGGAGTTTAGAGTACCCGAATGGAGGAACAGGAAGGATATAAGTTTTCTGATCATGGTACAGACTCAGTTGAAGGATACTAAGCTGACCTGATGGTAATCGGACTAACAATGCGAGAAGTACATAGAGATTCGTCCACAGGAAAATACACCAGCTTAAAAGACCGTAACTTTTGGTACTTTTAGAGTTTCAGGGACCCGAATGGAGGAACGGGAAGGCTATAATGTATGTGTTCATGCTACAGACTCAGATAAAGGATACTAGGCTGACCTAATGGTAATTGGACTCAAAATCTGAGAAGTACGTAGAGATTCGTGCACAGGAAGAGATACTAGCTTAAAAGACCGTAACTATCGGTATTTTTGGAGTTTCAGGGACACGAATGGAGGAACGGGATGGCCATAAGGTATCTGATCATGATATATACATCGATAAAGGATACAAATCTTACCGCAGGGTAATCGGACTCACAATGTGAGAATTGCGTAGAGATTCGTACATCCGAATAGACACCAAATTAAAAGACCGTAACTATCGGTATTTTTGGAGTTTCATGGACCCGAATGGAGAAATAGGAATGGCATTAGTTATCAGATCACGCTACATACTTAAATCAAGGATACGAAGCTGACCGAGCGGTAATTTAACTCACAACGCGACAAATAACGTAGAGATACGTGCACAGGAAAAGACTCCAGTTTTAAAGACCGTAACTAACGGTACTTTTGGAGTTTCAGGTACCCGAATGGAGGAACGGGAAGGCCATAAGGTATCTCATCATGCTATAGACTCAGTTAGATGATACTAAGCTGACCTAATAAATAATCGGACTCACAATGCGAGAAGTACATAGAGATTCGTTAAAAGGAAAAGACAGTAACTTAAAAGACCGTAACTATCGGTATTTTTGGAGTTTCATGTTCCCGAATGGAGAAATGGGAAGGCCATTAGGTATCTGATCATGATAGATATTTAGATGAAGGATACGAAGCTGACCGAGCGGTAACTTAACTCACAACGCGACAATAACGTAGAGATACGTACACAGGAAAAGACTCCAGTTTTAAAGACCGTAACTAACGGTACTTTTGCAGTTTCAGGGACCCGAATGGAGGAATGGGAAGCCCATAAGGTATATAATAGTGCTACAGACTCAGATAAAAATACGAAGCTGACCGAACAGTAATCGGACTCACAATGAGACAACTACGTAGAGATTCGTACACTAGAAAAGATTCTGTTTATAAGACAATACCTATCGGTACTTTTTGAGTTTTAGGAAGCCTAATGTAAGAACGGGAAGGCCATAAGGTATCTGATCAAGCTACAGACTCAGCTAAAGGATACGAAGCTGACCGCAGTGTAATCGGAATCGCAATGTGAGAATTACGTAGAGATTCGAACATAGGAATAGACCCCAAATTAAAAGACCGAGACTATCGGTATTTTTGGAGTTTCATGGATCCAAATGGAGAAATGGGTAGGCCATAAGGTATCTGATCACGCTACATACTTAGATCAAGGATATGAAGATGACCGAGCGGTAATTGAACTCACAACGCGTCACTAACGTAGAGATTCGTACACAGGAAAAGACTCCAGTTTTAAAGACCATAAATAATGGTACTTTTGGAGTTTCAGGGACCCGAATGGAGGAATGGGATGCCCATAAGGTATATAATAGTGCTACAGACTCAGATAAATATACGAAGCTGACCGAACAGTAATCGGACTCACAATGAGACAACTACGTAGAGATTCGTACACTAGAAAAGATTCTGTTTATAAGACAATACCTATCGGTACTTTTTGAGTTTTAGGAAGCCTAATGTAAGAACGGGAAGGCCATAAGGTATCTGATCAAGCTACAGACTCAGCTAAATGATACGAAGCTGACCGCAGTGTAATCGGACTCACAATGTGAGAATTACGTAGAGATTCGTACATAGGAATAGACACCAAATTAAAAGACCGAGACTATCGGTATTTTTGGAGTTTCATGGATCTGAATGGAGAAATGGGTAGGCCATAAGGTATCTGATCATGCTACATACTTAGATCAAGGATACGTTGCTGACCGAGCGGTAATTGAACTCACAACGCGTCACTAACGTAGAGATTCGTACACAGGAAAAGACTCCAGTTTTAAAGACCGTAACTAACGGTACTTTTGGAGTTTCAGGGACCCGAATGGAGGAACGGGAAGGCCATAAGGATTCTCATCATGCTACAGACTAAGTTAAATGATACTAAGCTGACCTAATAAATAATCGGACTCACAATGCGAGAAGTACATAGAGATTCGTTAAAAGGAAAAGACAGTAACTTAAAAGACCGTAACTATCGGTATTTTTGGAGTTTCATGGACCCGAATGGAGAAATGGGAAGGCCATTAGGTATCTGATCATGATACATACTTAGATCAAGGATACGAAGCTGACCGAGCGGTAATTTAACTCACAACTCGACAATAACGTAGAGATACGTACACAGGAAAAGACTCCAGTTTTAAAGACCGTAACTAACGGTACTTTTGGAGTTTCAGGGACCCGAATGGAGGAATGGGAAGCCCATAAGGTATTTAATAGTGCTACAGACTCAGATAAAAATACGAAGTTGACCAAACAGTAATCGGACTCACAATGAGACAACTACGTAGAGATTCGTACACTAGAAAAGATTCTGTTTATAAGACAATACCTATCGGTACTTTTGGAGTTTTAGGTAGCCTAACGTAAGAACCCGAAGGCCATAAGGTATCTGATCAAGCTACAGACTCAGCTAAAGAATACGAAGCTGACCGCAGTGTAATCGGACTCGCAATGTGAGAATTACGTAGAGATTCGTACATAGGAATAGAGACCAAATTAAAAGACCGAGACCATCGCTATTTTTGGAGTTTCATGGATCCGAATGGAGAAATGAGTAGGCCATAAGGTATCTGATCATGCTACATACTTAGATCAAGGATACGAAGCGGACCGAGCGGTAATTGAACTCACAACGCGTCACTAACGTAGAGATTCGTACACAGGAAAAGACTACAGTTTTAAAGACCGTAACTAACGGTACTTTTGGAGTTTCAGGGACCCGAATGGAGGAATGGGAAGCCTATAAGGTATATAATAGTGCTACAGACTCAGATAAAAATACGAAGTTGACCGAACAGTAATCGGACTGACAATGAGACAACTACGTAGAGATTCGTACACTAGAAAAGATTCTGTTTATAAGACAATACCTATCAGTAATTTTTGAGTTTTAGGAAGCCTAATGTAAGAACGGGAAGGCCATAAGGTATCTGATCAAGCTACAGACTCAGCTAAAGGATACGAAGCTGACCGCAGTGTAATCGGACTCGCAATGTGAGAATTACGTAGAGATTCGTACATAGGAATAGACACCAAATTAAAGGACAAAGACTATCGGTATTTTTGGAGTTTCATGGATCCGAATGGATAAATGGGTAGGCCATAAGGTATCTGATCACGCTACATACTTAGATCAAGGATACGAAGCTGACCGAGCGGTAATTGAACTCACAACGCGTCACTAACGTAGAGATTCGTACACAGGAAAAGACTCTAGTTTTAAAGACCGTAACTAACGGTACTTTTGGAGTTTCAGGGACCCGAATGGAGGAACGGGAAGCCCATAAGGTACCTCATCATGCTACAGAGTCTGTTAAATTATACTAAGCAGACCTAATAAATAGTTGGACTCACAATGCGAGAAGTACATAGAGATTCGTTAAAAGGAAAAGACAGTAACTTAAAAGACCGTAACTATCGGTATTTTTGGAGTTTCATGGACCCGAATGGAGAAATGGGAAGGCCATTAGGTATCTGATCATGATACATACTTAGATCAACGATACGAAGCTAACCGAGCGGTAATTTAACTCACAACTCGACAATAACATAGAGATACGTACACAGGAAAAGACTCCAGTTTTAAAGACCGTAACTAACGGTACTATTGGAGTTTCAGGCACCCGAATGGAGGAACGGGAAGCCCATAAGGTATCTCATCAAGCTACCGACTCTGTTAAATGATACTAAGTTGACCTAATAAATAGTTGGATTCACAATGCCAGAAGTACATAGAGATTCGTTAAAAGGAAAAGACAGTAACTTAAAAGACCGTAACTATCGGTATTTTTGGAGTTTCATGGACCCGAATGGAGAAATGGGAAGGCCATTAGGTATCTGATCATGATACATACTTAGATCAAGGATACGAAGCTGACCGAGCGGTAATTTAACTCACAACTCGACAATAACGTAGAGATACGTACACAAGAAAAGACTCCATTTTAAAGACCGTAACTAACGGTACTTTTGGAGTTTCAGGGACCCGAATGGAGGAATGGGAAGCCCATAAGGTATATAATAGTGCTACAGACTCAGATAAAAATACGAAACTGACCAAACAGTAATCGGAATCACAATGAGACAACTACGTAGAGATTCGTACACTACAAAAGATTCTGTTTATAAGACAATACCTATCGGTGCTTTTGGAGTTTTAGGTAGCCTAATGTAAGAACGGGAAGGCCATAAGGTATCTGATCAAGTTGCAGACTCAGCTAAAGGATACGAAGCTGACCGCAGTGTAATCGGACTCGCAATGTGAGAATTACGTAGAGATTCGTACATAGGAATAGACACAAAATTAAAAGACCGAGACTATCGGTATTTTTGGAGTTTCATGGATCCGAATGGAGAAATGGGTAGGCCATAAGGTATCTGATCATGCTACATACTTAGATCAAGGATACGAAGCTGACCGAGCGGTAATTGAACTCACAACGCGACAGTAACGTAGAGATTCGTACACAAGAAAAGGCTCTAGTTTTAAAGACCGTAACTAACGGTACTTTTGGACTTTCAAGGACCCGAATGGAGGAACGGGAAGGCCATAAGGTATCTCATCATGCTACAGACTCAGTTAAACGATACTAAGCTGACCTAATGATAATCGGACTCACAATGCAAGAAGTACATAGAGATTTGTCAAAAGGAAAAGACACCTACTTAAAAGACCGTAACTATCGGTATTTTTGGAGTTTCATGTACCCGAATGGAGAAACGGGAAGGCCATTAGGTATCTGATCACGCTACATACTTAGATCAAGGATACGAAGCTGAGCGAGCGGTAATTTAACTCACAACGCGACAATAACGTAGAGATAGGTACACAGGAAAAGACTCCAGTTTTAAAGACCGTAACTAACGGTACTTTTGGTGTTTCAGGGACCCGAATGGAGGAACGGGAAGGCAATAAGGTATCTCATCATGCTACAGACTCAGATGAAGGATGCGTAGTTGATCAAACGGTGATCGGACTCACATTGCGACAATTACATAGACATTCGTACACAGGAAAACACTCCAATTTAAAAGACCATAACTATCGGTACTTTTGGAGTTTAGAGTAACCGAATGGAGGAACAGGAAGGATATAAGGTTTCTAATCATGGTACAGACTCAGTTGAAGGATACTAAGCTGACCTGATGGTAATCGGACTAACAATGCGAGAAGTACATAGAGATTCGTCCACAGGAAAATACACCAGCTTAAATGACCGTAACTTTCGGTACTTTTAGAGTTTCAGGGACCCGAATGGAGGAACGGGAAGGCTATAATATATGTTTTCATGCTACAAACTCAGATAAAGGATACTAGGCTGACCTAATGGTAATTGGACTCACAATGTGAGAAGTACGTAGAGATTCGTGCACAGGAAGAGATACTAGCTTAAAAGACCGTAACTATCGGTATTTTTGGAGTTTCAGGGACACGAATGGAGGAACGGGAAGGCCATAAGGTATCTGATCATGCTATAGACTTAGATAAAGGATATAAAGTAGACTACATGGTAATCGGAGTCACAAATCGACAATTACGTAGAGATTCGTACACAAGAAAAGTCTCCAGTTTAAAAGACCGTAACTATCGGTACTTTTAGAGTTTTAGGGACCTAAATGTATGAAGGGGAAGGCGATAAAGTATTTTGTCATGCTAAAGACTCAGATAAAGGACACTATCGGACTCACAATGCATGAAGTACGTAGAGATTCTTGGAAAGGAAAAGACACCAACTTAAAAGACCGTAACTATTAGTATTTTTGGAGTTATAGGGACCCGAATGTAGGAATGGGGAAGGCCATAAGATATCTGATCAGGCTACATACTTAGACCTGGGATACGAAGTTGACTGGGCGGTAATTGAACTCACAACGCAACAATTACGTAGAGATTCGTACAAAGGAAAAGACTCTAGTTTAAAAGATCGTAACTACCAATACATTTGGAGTTTCAGGGACCCAAATGGAGGAATAGGAGGGCCATAAGGTATCTGATCACGCTACAGACTCAGATGAAGGATACAAAGTTGACGGGACGGTAATCGTACTCACAATGCGACAATTACGTAGAGATTCGTACATAGGAAATGTTGGATCAGTGGCTAAGTCTATGAACACTTATGTGTATCAGATTTATGTATGAGTTAATAAGCAGCGGAAATAACAAGTGTTCAAAGGTCTAAAAGATCACTTTGAAGAGGAGTTATTACTCCCCCTTGACTGAACAATAAATGAGAAACAATAAACAGTTTAAGTATAAAGCAGTAAGAGCAGTTTATGTTTCTCAGATTTGAAATGGAGTTTATAAGTTTAAAGCCCGAAGGATTTCAATTTAGATCAAAATATTACACAAAATCAGATGTCTAAAATAGATGAACAAACTCATCTATTTATAGACTAACATACTAAACTGTTGTCTGAAGTAATCTAAGATATTTAACAAAGATATTATGCTAAGATAAGCTTACAACAGTCTGTACATTGAAACTTGAAATCTAGACTTTAACAAAACAATATAATAAGGAAACTGCTGATCTTCAGTCGGTTAGAAGCTTCTGATGCAAAGTGCTGATGAGTGACAAACTGCTGAAGAGTAGTTTGTCTTCAGTAGTTCTTCAGTGAAATGTCTGGTTAGACTTCAGAACTTCTGATGAGTTACTCTTCAGTACTTTGCTGTTTTGTTCTTCAGTACTTCTTCATTTGTTCTTCAGCAGTTCCATACTTAAGCAGATATGATTTGGACTAAGGTTATCAAAAGGTGGTTTCTTCAATCCTCTTTGTCCCAACAATCTCCCCCTGGATTGATGAAGCCAAAACCTTATCCAATCTTTATTGTTGACCCTTTCTCTCTTCTAGTATCCTCCAGATTTCTGCTGTCATCCGGGTAGTAAGAGTACATCTTTGTTGCTCTGTGAGAGGTCCAAGTTCAGGTGTTAGATGTTGAATGGTAAGAAGGTCTTTGGAAGATAAAACACTCAACTCCTTTGAGTTTTTGTAGACCTTACTTGAACGATCTCTCCTGGTCACAAGTACTGAGTTGGAATCAGTAAAGGACCACTTAATGATATTTACCTTTGACCTGTCAAAGTCAGAGGCATAGGAAACCAAGCCTGTTTCCTTAGGTTGACCTGAGGATGATTGAGGAATGTCTTCAATTTCAGTGACTCTCAGGTGAGATTCTTGACTACCTTGAAGTTCAGCACCACTTTGAATATGCATGTTGGGCAAGTGATGCTCTGTTACAACCCTTGTATGTGTCTTCTCTTGAATGGATTGTTGTAACTGATAAGCATAAGTAGCCTTGTCTCTGAATTGTGTTAAGAGGGGTTTCTCTTCTACATCAAAATCACCATGTACTAACTGATCTCCTTCCAAGAGTATCATCTTGAAATCAGTCTTGACAATGGGTTCACCCTCTGCTTTTCTTTTTGTGGCAGGCTTCCTTAGTGCACCAGATGATCTCCTTACAATAGAAGTTGGTTGGACTTCTGGAGTTTCAAATCTCTCTGGCTATGCAGCTTTGCTGGCCTTGTACTTTTTGTAAGTCTCATAGGGTGTTTGTTCTTTCCATTTGGAGACTGAGGCCTTTGAACAATAGCCATTTGCCACTAACTCTTCTATTATCTCAGCTCTTTTGGCTTTCCTCTCATTCTCTGTTGCTATTCTGTCTGATAGCATCTGAGCTCTTCTGGTCAGTTCTTGTGTTGAGAGTCTTTTGAGAGCCACTTGTTTGGATTTGGAGTTCTTTGTTATGAAGGTGATAAGCTGTGCTCTTTTGTCTTCTTCTGCAACAGCTTCAAGTGCTCTCTCTTCAGCCTCAAGCTCATCAAGTTTTTCTTGATACTTGATTAACTTTTCTTGATAGTTCAGATCATCTCTAGCTTCTAGGCTGTTCCATACTTTGTCTTCTTTTGCCTTCTTTGCAGCCTCTTTCAAACTTTTCTCCAATAGTTCTTTAGATATGCTGATGGGAGTAGGGTTTAAAACAGTTGTTGAAGTTGTTGTAGGCAAAGGAATGGAAGCAGGTTCTCTATCAAGTGCCTTGAAAACTTCTGATGTTGGTTTTGGAGATGAAACTACTGATGGTTTGTCTGTTGATGGTTTGTCTGTCTTCACAACTTCTGAAGGATTGTCTTCAGTAGTTTGATAAGTCTCTTCAGCAGTTTTCTCTTGTGCCTTAGACAATGTGAACTCTTTTGCTACTTCTTTTCCAGGTCTTTGTGATGATTTTTCAGCTTCAGGATCAGGAGTTTGTCTTTGTGTAGCAACTTCAGTTTCTGGTTCCTTAGTCTTCTCCCCCTTTTTGGCTTCATCCACTTCTGGAAGCCTTATTGAGTGAGAAGTTGCAGCAGACAACCTTGCTAGTTGATCTTGTGTTTGATCCATCTTCTTGTTCAACTCAGCAAGTATTGAGTTTATCAACCCAAACTGATTGTTAGCCTTTAACTCCCAAGCAGTTGTGAAAGGTTTGAGTTGATCAGTGATGATTTGTTTTATTGCCTGGAGCAGGGGACCATCTGGGCTGCATAGTTGGTTCAAGTCTATGCCAGTGAGCCTAGGGAATTGGGTAGGTTGTTTTGGTGAAGGGGTGCTTTTTGGGTGATCCTCAGATTTCTCTGAAGATGCCACTTGTGGGGATTTTTGGGTTAAGTGGTCTTTAACCTGATCTTTGGTGACCAGCTTCTTGAGCTTGGATACCTTAGATGCAGGACCTTCAATCTCAACCGTCAATTCTTTTTGTGGAGTGTTTGATTCATCATCCAAGCTAATGGAATCATCTAAATCCCTGATAGTGTCCTCAGAGAGGGCAGGATCAGTTATATCATGAGCTAGACCCAAACTAGTAGTCTCATGAACCTCTTTGTCTTGGAACTGAGGTTTTCCTACTTCTGGCCTTAGGCCTTCATCAGTAGTTGCCAAATTTGAGGTCTTAGCAATGTTACTAATGTCCTCAAGTTCACCACTGGGTGATAAGTGAGTAGTAGCAGCCTCAAAAGTATCAAGAGTTTCTAAGTTTGGGCTTATAAACTCTTGTTCATCCTCATCTCTCTGGGTTGGGCTAATAGGGTCCACATCCATGTCAAGTTCTGAAGGCATCTCCCCAATTTGATGTGTTGCTGGGGGAGTGACATGTATTGGATGGGTTCCTTTTTGTCCTGAGAGAAGTTGGGCTATTTCTATTGTTGTGTGGGAAGGTTCAGGTTCAGTAGTTGTAATGGGTAGGTGTTCAGGAGTTTGGATGGGTTCAGGGTCAGTTTCAGCAGTTTCAAAGGTTGGGAAGGCCATTAGGTATCTGATCATGATAGATATTTAGATGAAGGATACGAAGCTGACCGAGCGGTAACTTAACTCACAACGCGACAATAACGTAGAGATACGTACACAGGAAAAGACTCCAGTTTTAAAGACCGTAACTAACGGTACTTTTGCAGTTTCAGGGACCCGAATGGAGGAATGGGAAGCCCATAAGTTATATAATAGTGCTACAGACTCAGATAAAAATACGAAGCTGACCGAACAGTAATCGGACTCACAATGAGACAACTACGTAGAGATTCGTACACTAGAAAAGATTCTGTTTATAAGACAATACCTATCGGTACTTTTTGAGTTTTAGGAAGCCTAATGTAAGAACGGGAAGGCCATAAGGTATCTGATCAAGCTACAGACTCAGCTAAAGGATACGAAGCTGACCGCAGTGTAATCGGAATCGCAATGTGAGAATTACGTAGAGATTCGTACATAGGAATAGACCCCAAATTAAAAGACCGAGACTATCGGTATTTTTGGAGTTTCATGGATCCAAATGGAGAAATGGGTAGGCCATAAGGTATCTGATCACGCTACATACTTAGATCAAGGATATGAAGATGACCGAGCGGTAATTGAACTCACAACGCGTCACTAACGTAGAGATTCGTACACAGGAAAAGACTCCAGTTTTAAAGACCATAAATAATGGTACTTTTGGAGTTTCAGGGACCCGAATGGAGGAATGGGATGCCCATAAGGTATATAATAGTGCTACAGACTCAGATAAATATACGAAGCTGACCGAACAGTAATCGGACTCACAATGAGACAACTACGTAGAGATTCGTACACTAGAAAAGATTCTGTTTATAAGACAATACCTATCGGTACTTTTTGAGTTTTAGGAAGCCTAATGTAAGAACGGGAAGGCCATAAGGTATCTGATCAAGCTACAGACTCAGCTAAATGATACGAAGCTGACCGCAGTGTAATCGGACTCACAATGTGAGAATTACGTAGAGATTCGTACATAGGAATAGACACCAAATTAAAAGACCGAGACTATCGGTATTTTTGGAGTTTCATGGATCTGAATGGAGAAATGGGTAGGCCATAAGGTATCTGATCATGCTACATACTTAGATCAAGGATACGTTGCTGACCGAGCGGTAATTGAACTCACAACGCGTCACTAACGTAGAGATTCGTACACAGGAAAAGACTCCAGTTTTAAAGACCGTAACTAACGGTACTTTTGGAGTTTCAGGGACCCGAATGGAGGAACGGGAAGGCCATAAGGATTCTCATCATGCTACAGACTAAGTTAAATGATACTAAGCTGACCTAATAAATAATCGGACTCACAATGCGAGAAGTACATAGAGATTCGTTAAAAGGAAAAGACAGTAACTTAAAAGACCGTAACTATCGGTATTTTTGGAGTTTCATGGACCCGAATGGAGAAATGGGAAGGCCATTAGGTATCTGATCATGATACATACTCAGATCAAGGATACGAAGCTGACCGAGCGGTAATTTAACTCACAACTCGACAATAACGTAGAGATACGTACACAGGAAAAGACTCCAGTTTTAAAGACCGTAACTAACGGTACTTTTGGAGTTTCAGGGACCCGAATGGAGGAATGGGAAGCCCATAAGGTATTTAATAGTGCTACAGACTCAGATAAAAATACGAAGTTGACAAAACAGTAATCGGACTCACAATGAGACAACTACGTAGAGATTCGTACACTAGAAAAGATTCTGTTTATAAGACAATACCTATCGGTACTTTTGGAGTTTTAGGTAGCCTAACGTAAGAACCCGAAGGCCATAAGGTATCTGATCAAGCTACAGACTCAGCTAAAGAATACGAAGCTGACCGCAGTGTAATCGGACTCGCAATGTGAGAATTACGTAGAGATTCGTACATAGGAATAGAGACCAAATTAAAAGACCGAGACCATCGCTATTTTTGGAGTTTCATGGATCCGAATGGAGAAATGAGTAGGCCATAAGGTATCTGATCATGCTACATACTTAGATCAAGGATACGAAGCGGACCGAGCGGTAATTGAACTCACAACGCGTCACTAACGTAGAGATTCGTACACAGGAAAAGACTACAGTTTTAAAGACCGTAACTAACGGTACTTTTGGAGTTTCAGGGACCCGAATGGAGGAATGGGAAGCCTATAAGGTATATAATAGTGCTACAGACTCAGATAAAAATACGAAGTTGACCGAACAGTAATCGGACTGACAATGAGACAACTACGTAGAGATTCGTACACTAGAAAAGATTCTGTTTATAAGACAATACCTATCAGTAATTTTTGAGTTTTAGGAAGCCTAATGTAAGAACGGGAAGGCCATAAGGTATCTGATCAAGCTACAGACTCAGCTAAAGGATACGAAGCTGACCGCAGTGTAATCGGACTCGCAATGTGAGAATTACGTAGAGATTCGTACATAGGAATAGACACCAAATTAAAGGACAAAGACTATCGGTATTTTTGGAGTTTCATGGATCCGAATGGATAAATGGGTAGGCCATAAGGTATCTGATCACGCTACATACTTAGATCAAGGATACGAAGCTGACCGAGCGGTAATTGAACTCACAACGCGTCACTAACGTAGAGATTCGTACACAGGAAAAGACTCTAGTTTTAAAGACCGTAACTAACGGTACTTTTGGAGTTTCAGGGACCCGAATGGAGGAACGGGAAGCCCATAAGGTACCTCATCATGCTACAGAGTCTGTTAAATTATACTAAGCAGACCTAATAAATAGTTGGACTCACAATGCGAGAAGTACATAGAGATTCGTTAAAAGGAAAAGACAGTAACTTAAAAGACCGTAACTATCGGTATTTTTGGAGTTTCATGGACCCGAATGGAGAAATGGGAAGGCCATTAGGTATCTGATCATGATACATACTTAGATCAACGATACGAAGCTAACCGAGCGGTAATTTAACTCACAACTCGACAATAACATAGAGATACGTACACAGGAAAAGACTCCAGTTTTAAAGACCGTAACTAACGGTACTATTGGAGTTTCAGGCACCCGAATGGAGGAACGGGAAGCCCATAAGGTATCTCATCAAGCTACCGACTCTGTTAAATGATACTAAGTTGACCTAATAAATAGTTGGATTCACAATGCCAGAAGTACATAGAGATTCGTTAAAAGGAAAAGACAGTAACTTAAAAGACCGTAACTATCGGTATTTTTGGAGTTTCATGGACCCGAATGGAGAAATGGGAAGGCCATTAGGTATCTGATCATGATACATACTTAGATCAAGGATACGAAGCTGACCGAGCGGTAATTTAACTCACAACTCGACAATAACGTAGAGATACGTACACAAGAAAAGACTCCATTTTAAAGACCGTAACTAACGGTACTTTTGGAGTTTCAGGGACCCGAATGGAGGAATGGGAAGCCCATAAGGTATATAATAGTGCTACAGACTCAGATAAAAATACGAAACTGACCAAACAGTAATCGGAATCACAATGAGACAACTACGTAGAGATTCGTACACTACAAAAGATTCTGTTTATAAGACAATACCTATCGGTGCTTTTGGAGTTTTAGGTAGCCTAATGTAAGAACGGGAAGGCCATAAGGTATCTGATCAAGTTGCAGACTCAGCTAAAGGATACGAAGCTGACCGCAGTGTAATCGGACTCGCAATGTGAGAATTACGTAGAGATTCGTACATAGGAATAGACACAAAATTAAAAGACCGAGACTATCGGTATTTTTGGAGTTTCATGGATCCGAATGGAGAAATGGGTAGGCCATAAGGTATCTGATCATGCTACATACTTAGATCAAGGATACGAAGCTGACCGAGCGGTAATTGAACTCACAACGCGACAGTAACGTAGAGATTCGTACACAAGAAAAGGCTCTAGTTTTAAAGACCGTAACTAACGGTACTTTTGGACTTTCAAGGACCCGAATGGAGGAACGGGAAGGCCATAAGGTATCTCATCATGCTACAGACTCAGTTAAACGATACTAAGCTGACCTAATGATAATCGGACTCACAATGCAAGAAGTACATAGAGATTTGTCAAAAGGAAAAGACACCTACTTAAAAGACCGTAACTATCGGTATTTTTGGAGTTTCATGTACCCGAATGGAGAAACGGGAAGGCCATTAGGTATCTGATCACGCTACATACTTAGATCAAGGATACGAAGCTGAGCGAGCGGTAATTTAACTCACAACGCGACAATAACGTAGAGATAGGTACACAGGAAAAGACTCCAGTTTTAAAGACCGTAACTAACGGTACTTTTGGTGTTTCAGGGACCCGAATGGAGGAACGGGAAGGCAATAAGGTATCTCATCATGCTACAGACTCAGATGAAGGATGCGTAGTTGATCAAACGGTGATCGGACTCACATTGCGACAATTACATAGACATTCGTACACAGGAAAACACTCCAATTTAAAAGACCATAACTATCGGTACTTTTGGAGTTTAGAGTAACCGAATGGAGGAACAGGAAGGATATAAGGTTTCTAATCATGGTACAGACTCAGTTGAAGGATACTAAGCTGACCTGATGGTAATCGGACTAACAATGCGAGAAGTACATAGAGATTCGTCCACAGGAAAATACACCAGCTTAAATGACCGTAACTTTCGGTACTTTTAGAGTTTCAGGGACCCGAATGGAGGAACGGGAAGGCTATAATATATGTTTTCATGCTACAAACTCAGATAAAGGATACTAGGCTGACCTAATGGTAATTGGACTCACAATGTGAGAAGTACGTAGAGATTCGTGCACAGGAAGAGATACTAGCTTAAAAGACCGTAACTATCGGTATTTTTGGAGTTTCAGGGACACGAATGGAGGAACGGGAAGGCCATAAGGTATCTGATCATGCTATAGACTTAGATAAAGGATATAAAGTAGACTACATGGTAATCGGAGTCACAAATCGACAATTACGTAGAGATTCGTACACAAGAAAAGTCTCCAGTTTAAAAGACCGTAACTATCGGTACTTTTAGAGTTTTAGGGACCTAAATGTATGAAGGGGAAGGCGATAAAGTATTTTGTCATGCTAAAGACTCAGATAAAGGACACTATCGGACTCACAATGCATGAAGTACGTAGAGATTCTTGGAAAGGAAAAGACACCAACTTAAAAGACCGTAACTATTAGTATTTTTGGAGTTATAGGGACCCGAATGTAGGAATGGGGAAGGCCATAAGATATCTGATCAGGCTACATACTTAGACCTGGGATACGAAGTTGACTGGGCGGTAATTGAACTCACAACGCAACAATTACGTAGAGATTCGTACAAAGGAAAAGACTCTAGTTTAAAAGATCGTAACTACCAATACATTTGGAGTTTCAGGGACCCAAATGGAGGAATAGGAGGGCCATAAGGTATCTGATCACGCTACAGACTCAGATGAAGGATACAAAGTTGACGGGACGGTAATCGTACTCACAATGCGACAATTACGTAGAGATTCGTACATAGGAAATGTTGGATCAGTGGCTAAGTCTATGAACACTTATGTGTATCAGATTTATGTATGAGTTAATAAGCAGCGGAAATAACAAGTGTTCAAAGGTCTAAAAGATCACTTTGAAGAGGAGTTATTACTCCCCCTTGACTGAACAATAAATGAGAAACAATAAACAGTTTAAGTATAAAGCAGTAAGAGCAGTTTATGTTTCTCAGATTTGAAATGGAGTTTATAAGTTTAAAGCCCGAAGGATTTCAATTTAGATCAAAATATTACACAAAATCAGATGTCTAAAATAGATGAACAAACTCATCTATTTATAGACTAACATACTAAACTGTTGTCTGAAGTAATCTAAGATATTTAACAAAGATATTATGCTAAGATAAGCTTACAACAGTCTGTACATTGAAACTTGAAATCTAGACTTTAACAAAACAATATAATAAGGAAACTGCTGATCTTCAGTCGGTTAGAAGCTTCTGATGCAAAGTGCTGATGAGTGACAAACTGCTGAAGAGTAGTTTGTCTTCAGTAGTTCTTCAGTGAAATGTCTGGTTAGACTTCAGAACTTCTGATGAGTTACTCTTCAGTACTTTGCTGTTTTGTTCTTCAGTACTTCTTCATTTGTTCTTCAGCAGTTCCATACTTAAGCAGATATGATTTGGACTAAGGTTATCAAAAGGTGGTTTCTTCAATCCTCTTTGTCCCAACAATCTCCCCCTGGATTGATGAAGCCAAAACCTTATCCAATCTTTATTGTTGACCCTTTCTCTCTTCTAGTATCCTCCAGATTTCTGCTGTCATCCGGGTAGTAAGAGTACATCTTTGTTGCTCTGTGAGAGGTCCAAGTTCAGGTGTTAGATGTTGAATGGTAAGAAGGTCTTTGGAAGATAAAACACTCAACTCCTTTGAGTTTTTGTAGACCTTACTTGAACGATCTCTCCTGGTCACAAGTACTGAGTTGGAATCAGTAAAGGACCACTTAATGATATTTACCTTTGACCTGTCAAAGTCAGAGGCATAGGAAACCAAGCCTGTTTCCTTAGGTTGACCTGAGGATGATTGAGGAATGTCTTCAATTTCAGTGACTCTCAGGTGAGATTCTTGACTACCTTGAAGTTCAGCACCACTTTGAATATGCATGTTGGGCAAGTGATGCTCTGTTACAACCCTTGTATGTGTCTTCTCTTGAATGGATTGTTGTAACTGATAAGCATAAGTAGCCTTGTCTCTGAATTGTGTTAAGAGGGGTTTCTCTTCTACATCAAAATCACCATGTACTAACTGATCTCCTTCCAAGAGTATCATCTTGAAATCAGTCTTGACAATGGGTTCACCCTCTGCTTTTCTTTTTGTGGCAGGCTTCCTTAGTGCACCAGATGATCTCCTTACAATAGAAGTTGGTTGGACTTCTGGAGTTTCAAATCTCTCTGGCTATGCAGCTTTGCTGGCCTTGTACTTTTTGTAAGTCTCATAGGGTGTTTGTTCTTTCCATTTGGAGACTGAGGCCTTTGAACAATAGCCATTTGCCACTAACTCTTCTATTATCTCAGCTCTTTTGGCTTTCCTCTCATTCTCTGTTGCTATTCTGTCTGATAGCATCTGAGCTCTTCTGGTCAGTTCTTGTGTTGAGAGTCTTTTGAGAGCCACTTGTTTGGATTTGGAGTTCTTTGTTATGAAGGTGATAAGCTGTGCTCTTTTGTCTTCTTCTGCAACAGCTTCAAGTGCTCTCTCTTCAGCCTCAAGCTCATCAAGTTTTTCTTGATACTTGATTAACTTTTCTTGATAGTTCAGATCATCTCTAGCTTCTAGGCTGTTCCATACTTTGTCTTCTTTTGCCTTCTTTGCAGCCTCTTTCAAACTTTTCTCCAATAGTTCTTTAGATATGCTGATGGGAGTAGGGTTTAAAACAGTTGTTGAAGTTGTTGTAGGCAAAGGAATGGAAGCAGGTTCTCTATCAAGTGCCTTGAAAACTTCTGATGTTGGTTTTGGAGATGAAACTACTGATGGTTTGTCTGTTGATGGTTTGTCTGTCTTCACAACTTCTGAAGGATTGTCTTCAGTAGTTTGATAAGTCTCTTCAGCAGTTTTCTCTTGTGCCTTAGACAATGTGAACTCTTTTGCTACTTCTTTTCCAGGTCTTTGTGATGATTTTTCAGCTTCAGGATCAGGAGTTTGTCTTTGTGTAGCAACTTCAGTTTCTGGTTCCTTAGTCTTCTCCCCCTTTTTGGCTTCATCCACTTCTGGAAGCCTTATTGAGTGAGAAGTTGCAGCAGACAACCTTGCTAGTTGATCTTGTGTTTGATCCATCTTCTTGTTCAACTCAGCAAGTATTGAGTTTATCAACCCAAACTGATTGTTAGCCTTTAACTCCCAAGCAGTTGTGAAAGGTTTGAGTTGATCAGTGATGATTTGTTTTATTGCCTGGAGCAGGGGACCATCTGGGCTGCATAGTTGGTTCAAGTCTATGCCAGTGAGCCTAGGGAATTGGGTAGGTTGTTTTGGTGAAGGGGTGCTTTTTGGGTGATCCTCAGATTTCTCTGAAGATGCCACTTGTGGGGATTTTTGGGTTAAGTGGTCTTTAACCTGATCTTTGGTGACCAGCTTCTTGAGCTTGGATACCTTAGATGCAGGACCTTCAATCTCAACCGTCAATTCTTTTTGTGGAGTGTTTGATTCATCATCCAAGCTAATGGAATCATCTAAATCCCTGATAGTGTCCTCAGAGAGGGCAGGATCAGTTATATCATGAGCTAGACCCAAACTAGTAGTCTCATGAACCTCTTTGTCTTGGAACTGAGGTTTTCCTACTTCTGGCCTTAGGCCTTCATCAGTAGTTGCCAAATTTGAGGTCTTAGCAATGTTACTAATGTCCTCAAGTTCACCACTGGGTGATAAGTGAGTAGTAGCAGCCTCAAAAGTATCAAGAGTTTCTAAGTTTGGGCTTATAAACTCTTGTTCATCCTCATCTCTCTGGGTTGGGCTAATAGGGTCCACATCCATGTCAAGTTCTGAAGGCATCTCCCCAATTTGATGTGTTGCTGGGGGAGTGACATGTATTGGATGGGTTCCTTTTTGTCCTGAGAGAAGTTGGGCTATTTCTATTGTTGTGTGGGAAGGTTCAGGTTCAGTAGTTGTAATGGGTAGGTGTTCAGGAGTTTGGATGGGTTCAGGGTCAGTTTCAGCAGTTTCAAAGGTTGGGTCAACAGTTATTGGTTTCTTAAATCTTTTTCTTTGAAAAATAACTGTGACAGGTTTTCTTTTAGGAGGTGGAGAAGGAGTGTGCTGAGAGGATGTTTCAGCCACTTCCTTATCAAGTGCAGATTGCACATCAGCAGTTTCAGGTTTCTCCACTTCCTGAACTGTCTTTTTCAATGGTTTGGTTTGTTTTTGTTTTTGTTGTTTTGGCTTTTTGGTTTTCTTTTTGGGTTTCGAAGATGTGGGTTCCTTGGGGATGGGTTGTTCTTCCCCTTGGTCATCTTCTAGCACAAGTGCTGGTTTGTTGTGCCTAGAGAATACTTGAGAGGTTAATGGGTTTAAAGTTGTTGCTTCACCCTCAAGTACTCCCTCTCCAAGCTCTTTTATTATGCATTGCATAACAAATCTTGGGTACAACAAAAACTTCTTTTTATCATTTTCATGGTGTAAAACCAGTTCATTGAAAAACAGTTTTGATGCCTTAAAAGGTGTTTCATTTATGATTGAATGAAAGATTGGTTGAAAAGTTGAAGGCATCTGATCAATAGACCCAGTTTTTGGACTTAGACACATAATAATATAATGAAATAACAGTTTATATTGTGGGTCAAAATATTTCTTATAAACTGTTGCTTGTGCCAAAGTACCTTGATAACCACATTCTGTCATGGTTAGATTGATGTCTGAGGTTGGAATATGTTCAGGAGCCTCAGAATCCTTCAAACCAAGCCTGATGTTTAGTGTTTCCGTGATATGGCCATCAGTTTCCCTTCTATAGAAGATTTGAGGGAGATCACTTCATTATTTACCTTCACCGTCTCTGAATTAGCCCAGAACTCATTAAGAGTTTCTTCATGAATGGGTGGATCGATGGTGAAAGCTTCATAATATTGAGATTTCATGATGAGATCAATCATCTCATCATACTGGGACCAGGCTTCATCTTTAACAAAGTAGCCTCTTTGATTGTGTCCCTGTTTTAACACGAGAGCCATGGTTGTTTTGATCGAACAGTATTTTTAGGTTAGAGAAGGGGTTTTGCTTTTCATTTGAGAGAGAGAGGGGGAATTTTGCTTTTTGAATGGATAAGTGTTTGAAAAAGGTATTTATCAGAAGTTTTTAACCGACTAGGTCAAACTTCTGATGAGTGAAAAGTCTGTTTTACCCTTTTTAGTCAAACTGCTGATGTAGAAGGTTTCTTCATCAGTGGTTTTAGTCATTTCTTCAGCAGTTTCAACTGCTGATGCAAATGACTTTTAAAACACTTTACTAACTTCTGATCTTTATCAGTAGTTATATCCACTTTGAAAATATCCCATTTTTGATGTTCATCAGTAGTTTTCAAAAATTGTTCATCAGTACTTTCTCTTTCTCAAATTTTGGTGTTCAGAGGTTTGTGACAGATAAGTATGTAAGTGAAATAAAATATGTGCAGAATGAAAAAGTGAAACACTTACAGACTTTCTTCTAAGTTTAACATCCCAAGCATGGATACTAACCTCTGAAAAGTTGTTGAATCAAGGGGTTTGGTGAAAATGTCAGCTATTTGATTAGCTGTTGTGACATGCTTCACCTCAATCTTGCCTTTTTCATAGCAATCTCTTATGAAATGATACCTGATTTCAATGTGTTTAGTCTTTGAAAACTGAACAGGATTTTGAATGATGCTAATGGCAGATTTGCTGTCTACTAAAAGTGGGGTCTTGGTCTCTTTGATTCCATAATCAAGAAGTTGATATTGGAGCCATTGTATCTGTGAAGTACAGCTTGCAGCAGCAATGTATTCAGCTTCAGCTGTTGAAGTTGCCACAGATGTTTGTTTCTTTGATTGCCAGGACACCAGACAGTTTCCTAAAAATTGACAACCACCAGATGTTGATTTTCTTGACATTTTGCAGCCTGCATAGTCACTATCTGAAAAAGCAGTTAACTTGGTATTGCTTGAAGCAGGATACCAAATATCTAAAGTAGGAGTTCCTTTCAGATATCTGAAGATTCTTTTGACTGCAATTAGGTGTGATTCTCTTGGTGCAGATTGATATCTAGCACAGACACAAGTTGAAAACATGATATCTGGTCTAGAAGCAGTTTAATACAGAAGAGAACCTATCATACATCTATACATGGTTTGATCAATATGTTTCCCTTGATCATCTGGTTCAACTTGTGTGATTGGTGTCATGGGAGTGGAACATGTTTTACAGTCTTGTAAAGAAAATTTGTTCAATAATTCTTTAACATATTTTGATTGATGTATAAATGTTCCATTTGACTGTTGCTTGATTTGCAGTCGCAAAAAGTACTGCAATTCTCCCATTGTACTCATTTCAAATTTTGATTGCATGAGTTTCTTAAATTCTTCACACAGTTTTGAGTTTGTTGAACCAAATATGATATCATCAACATAGATTTGAACAAGTAAGACATGATTTCCAACATGTTTTATGAAAAGAGTTTTATCAATGGATCCCCTTGAGAAGTGATTCTTAAGTAAAAAGTTTGAAAGTGTTTCATACCAGGCTCTTGGAGCTTGTTTTAGCCCATAAAGAGCTTTGTCAAGTCTGTAAACCCAATCAGGATGAGAAGGATCCTCAAACCCTGAAGGTTGACAGACATACACTTCCTCTTTTATTTTTCCATACAAAAATGCACTCTTGACATCCATTTGATAAACTTTAATGTTGTTGGAAATTGCATAAGCTAAAAATAACCTGATAGCTTCAAGTCTTGCAACTGGTGCAAAGGTTTCATCATAATCAATTCCTTCCTCTTGGGAATAACCTTGTACCACCAGTCTTGCTTTGTTCTTGATGATCATACCAGCTTCATCTGATTTGTTTCTGAAGACCCATCTTGTTCCAATTGGTTGCTTGTCTTGAGGTAAGGGACAGATTTCCCAAAGCTGTTGTTTCTTGAATTGAAGCAACTCTTCTTGCATTGCTTGCACCCAATTGTTGTCTTTGAGGGCTTCTTGATACTTCTTTGGTTCCAACTGAGAGATGAATGCTGAGAATAAGCAAAAGTTGGAAAGCTGGTTTCTTGTGAGTACCCCTGATGCAATATCACCCATGATTTGATCCAATGGATGATCTTTGTGTTCAATCAGTTGTTGTAAACCTGTACTGGATGATGGCTCTACAGGTTCTTCAAATAAACCACTGAGATTGATAATATCTGGTTCAGCTGTTATTTGAACTTCAGGAGTTTTAGGTTCAGCTGAATCAGTAGTTTCAAAATGTTCATCAGTAGTTCCTGAAGTTGAAGCTATTGAAACTTCTGAAGGTTTAATAGTTGATCTTCTGACTGTGTTTGGAGTCCATGGTGCAGGACTATCATCTTCAAATCCTTGAAAACCATTTTGAGGAGGTTTGGATGATTCAACAGTCTTTTCAGGTCCGAAATGAAAGTTGTCAAGATCAAATAATTCAGCAGGATTTGTTGGAATAAGAGTGTGCTTTGATTCATTGAACTTGACATTCAGTGTTTCTTCTACTATCTTGGTTCTTGAATTGAAAACTTTGTAAGCTTTTCTCAAAGGAGAATAACCAAGAAAATAACCTGTATCAACTTTTGCAGCAAACTTAGAGATAGAGTCTTTGATGTTGAGAATAAAACATTGACATCCAAAAGCCTTGAAGAAGGAGATAAGGGGCTTTATGCCATGAAGAATTTCATAGGCAGTCTTGGTATGTCTCTTGTTGATAAGAACTCCATTCTGAACATAACATGCAGTGTTGACTGCTTCAGCCCAAAAATACAAAGGTAGGCCTGAATCAGCTAACATAGTTCTGGCTGCTTCTATTAATGTTCTATTCTTCCTTTCTACCACACCATTTTGTTCAGGAGTTCTGGGAATGCTGAACTGTCTAACAATCCCTTTAGACAGACAGAATTCATCCAGAGTTTTGTTCCTGAACTCTGTCCCATTGTCACTCCTGATGACTTTGACAGATAGAGAATATTGCTTCTCTACTTGTAGAATGAAGAACTTGATGATTTCAGCTGCCTCATCCTTGGAATATAAGAAGAAGACCCATGTGAATCTTGAGTAGTCATCAATGATGACCAAGTAGTACTTCTTCTTACCAAGGCTCATAATCTTGACTGGTCCAAATAAGTCCATATGGAGTAGTTGAAGACATGCAGTTGTTTTAGATTCTTCAATAGACTTATAGGACGACTTATGTTGTTTACCTTTTAGACAGGAAACACAGTGTTCTTTGCACTGATATTCCTTCAAAGGTAGAGCTCTGACCAAGCCCATTTTTGTAACTTTATTGATGGTTTTAAAGTTCACATGGCCAAGTCTCCTGTGCCAGAGATCATTTTCTGAAGTTGATGCCTTTGAGAAGAAACAGGCAGTCTTGTTCAATACTTTGTCTTTTTCAATGTCCACTGCATAGACATTGCCACATCTTTTGGCAATCAGCAAAGTATGATCTTCAATAATCTTCTCTATCAACTTCTGGCCTTCTGGTGATATGATCTTGCATGCTGTCTTGGTGAAAAAGGAAGAATATCCTTTGTCACACATTTGTGAGACACTTAGCAAGTTGTACTCAAGGTTTTCAACCAGATTGACCTTGTCAAACTGCATTTTGCCTGAGGATACATTGCCATATCCTAGCATATATCCCTTGGCATTGTTCCCAAAGGACACAGATCCTTCTTTTTGACTGATAAAATTGTTTATCAGGTATCTGCATCCAGTCATGTGCATTGAGCCTCCACTATCCACATACCATATGGTGTTCAAACCTCTGGAGACTCTCTGCACAAGATAGCAAATTAGTTAGTTTTGGCAACCCAAGCCAATTTGGCTTTGGGTTTGCTCTTGAGAACAGGTGCAGCTTGTTGTGGACCAATTTTAAAAATCCATGTCTTTTTGGCAATGGATTTGTCTTTAAGAACAATGGTGGGTTCTTTTTGGTTTCCACCATCAACTTTGGTCATCAGAAGTTTAACCAGGTTTATCAAATTTTTAACTTCAGCAGTTTGTGAAACTGCTGATGAGTTAGGTGAAACTTCTGAAGATGAACTTTGAGAAGATGACTTTTGTTGAGATAAAAGCCTCTTCTTAGAAAGGGTTTTGTTTGATTGTTGTTTGTTGGGAAAAAAGGTGTTTTCAAAATTTTGTTTTATCTGTTTTCCCACAATCAGTTGTTGTCTTTGTTTGTTTAACTGATTTACCTTTCTAAATCTGCAAAGTTCAGTTATGTGGTTAAACAGGCCACATATTTCACATGCTTTTGCCTTCTCTTTCTTTTTAGATAAATCAAGAGAGCTGGAAGGCAATTTACTGACAAAATCAGATTTTTGAAATAGGTCATCAGCAGTTTTCAGGGTCTCAACTCCTGATGTAGTTGAAACTGCTGATGGCTTATTGTCAGTAGTTTTAACTTCTGCAGTACTTTCCTTTTTGAGAAAGTTCTGATGGAAGGATGTGCATTCCTCCATATCAGAAGTTTGAATCAATTTCATCCCATCATTATCAGTTTTGTGGGTGAAATCTGTTGGTGATTCAGTGTGGGTATACCCAATGCCAAACTTAACATTGGCTGCAGTTTGTTTGTTAAGCAACATTTGATACCCTTTACAAGACTCAACCCATTTTTCACAATCAACCTTGGTGTCAGCAAGCTCTTGTCTGACATTTCCTAGGTTGTCTATCATTGTTTTAATTTGTGCTTGGGTTTCAATGGATTTATCATTCATTTTAGAAATTTCTTTGTTTTTCAAAACAATTTTTCTTTCTAAATCACACTTCATCTGTGTGTATTTTCTCTCCATATCATTGGATTTGCCTTGTAAATGCACATTTGTTTCTCTAATTAAAGCAAAAGATTCTTTGCAAGATTTGGTGCAAAGCTTTAACAGAGATTGTTGTGATACCTGTGTGAGAGCAGAATTTGAAGAGTATCCTTCAAAAGCCATTAAGGCAAAGTTCTTTCTGCCATTATCAGGTTCTCCCCAGTTGACATCATAGACCTTATTGTCTGCATCCTGACTGCATTCTGATGTGTCATAAGGAAGACTGCTCCAGTCAACATACCCTGATGTAAATAGGCTTTGTTGCTGAGGGGGTTGTTAAGTTTGTGCAGGTTGTTGAGCGGTTGGAAAAGGAGGCATCAGCTGCTGTTGTTGCTGAGCAGGCATTTGGACATATTGTACTTGTGGCACATATTGAACATGTGGAGCTTGTGCCTGTACAAAATGAGCACTCCCTTGAGTTCTATTATTCCTATTATATGTGGGGTTAAATTGATTTCCAGACATTGGTTGGTTGTAGCTAGAGCTTCTACACTCTCTAGCAAAGTGTCCCAACTTTTGACACTTGTGACATCTAAGTTTAGATTTGTCAAAACCAACTTTTGTTGAGTTGTTTAGTCCTGGAAATTTCCTTCCTGACCTTTTATAAAATTTGTTAGTTTTTAAGCTTAACAAGGCCAGTTGGTGCAATATCTCCATTTCTTCTAAGTCATCACTGCTGAAATATTTTAAATCATCCATGATGAAACACATGTTGTCAGCAGTTTGACTCAGTTCTTCATTGTCATAAGCTGGGAAAGATCCATCTGATGAGATCCCAGCTGTTATGTCAATGTGGTCAAAAGAACCAAAATTATTAGAACAGGATGGTGAGTCATGTCCTAATAAGGTTGTGCTACCCGGAGTATAGTCATCAGCAGTTTTACCAGATTCCTGCAACTTTTTCTTTTGATTGATTTCTCTCTCAAAAGTTAGTAATTTACCATGTAACCTAGTTAGGTTCAAGGTATTAAAATCTGAACTTGTTCTCAGGACTATAGAGTAAGTTTCCCATTTTGAAGGTAGAGACCTTAAAAATCTATGCAACATAGACTCATTTGAGTAGGTCTGATTGTTAATTTTTAACTCAGAGATGAGTGAAGAAAATCTTTCAAATTGTTGTGTTAAAGATTCACCCTCTATGTGAGTAAAAGTTTCATATTGTTGAGCCAATATTTCTCTAATGTTGGCTATCACCTCAGCAGTTCCTGCAAACTGCTCTTTTAGGCAATCCCACAGCTCTTTGGCACTTTCACAATGTAAAAGGCCAACATATATTTCGTTTGGGAGAGCCATAGCCAACATGGAGAAAGCTTTTGCATCAAGCTCAAACTTTTGGAAATCTTCCTCCGTGTATTCTTTTGGATCTTTTGGTCTTTCAGTCTTTCCCTCTAGATCACTTATTACTGGTTTGTGAGGTCCAAAAACTACAGACCTCCAACATCCAGTATTAGTTTGGGAAATAGTGTGTGCCAACCTTTTAGACCATATGTTATATTCATTTCTGACTAATATAGGAGGTTTGTTGGCAGATCCAGTATTGTAGGGGTCCAATTTTAAGAAGTTTGGATTTGTCAATACTTCTTTAAAGTGATGGATGAAAAAAAGTGAGCCTTTTATCCTTTATTGAATATCAATAATGAGCCTGTGTCTGAATCTCAATTTGTTAGATTGATTTTGATCAGATTAACCAGATGCTCTGATACCAATTGTTGGATCAGTGGCTTAGTTTATGAACACTTATGTGTATCAGATTTATGTATGAGTTAATAAGCAGCGGAAATAACAGGTGTTCAAAGGTCTAAAAGATCACTTTGAAGAGGAGTTATTACTCCCCCTTGACTGAACAATAAATGAGAAACAATAAACAGTTTAAGTATAAAGCAGTAAGAGCAGTTTATGTTTCTCAGATGTGAAATGGAGTTTATAAGTTTAAAGCCCAAAGGATTTCAATTTAGATCAAAATATTACACAAAATCACATGTCTAAAATAGATGAACAAACTCATCTATTTATAGACTAACATACTAAACTGTTGTCTGAAGTAATCTAAGATATTTAACAAAGATATTATGCTAAGATAAGCTTACAACAGTCTGTACATTGAAACTTGAAATCTAGACTTTAACAAAACAATATAATAAGGAAACTGCTGATCTTCAGTCGGTTAGAAGCTTCTGATGCAAAGTGCTGATGAGTGACAAACTGCTGATGAGTAGTTTGTCTTCAGTAGTTCTTCAGTGAAATGTCTGGTTAGACTTCAGAACTTCTGATGAGTTACTCTTCAGTACTTTGCTGTTTGTTCTTCAGTACTTCTTCATTTGTTCTTCAGCAGTTCCATACTTAAGCAGATATGATTTGGACTAAGGTTATCAAAAGGTGGTTTCTTCAATCCTCTTTGTCCCAACAGGAAAAGTCTCCAGTTTAAAAGACCGTAAGTATTGGGACTTTTAGAGTTTCGGGGAATCGAATGGAGGAACTAAAGGGATACGTACACAGGAAAAGTCTCCAGTTTAAAAGGCCATAAGGTATCTGGTCAAGCTACAGACTAAGATAAGGGATACGAGGCTGGCCTAATTTGTAATTGGACTCTCAATGCGAGAAGTACATAGAGATTCTTGCAGAGGTAAAGCCACCAGCTTAAATGACCGTAACTATCGGTATTTTAGAGTTTCATGGCCCCGAATGGAGGAACGGGAAGGCCATAACGTATATGGTCATGCTACATACCCAGATAAAGGATACTAAGGTTACCTGATGGTAGTCGGGCTCACAATGCGAAAAGTACGTAGAAATTCATGCACAGGAAAAGGCACCAGCTTAAAATACCGTAACTCTCGGTATTTTTGGAGTTTCAGGCACATGAATTGAGGAACGAGAAGGCCATAAGGTATCTAATCATGCTACATACTCAGATAAAGGATACGAAGCTAACCGAACAGTAATCAGACTCACAATGAGACAACTACGTAAAGATTCGTACCCAGGAAAAGATTCATGTTTATAAGACAATAACTATCGGTACTTTTGTAGTTTTAGGGAGCCGAATGTAGGAATAGATACGAAGCTGACCGCAGGGTAATCAGACTCACAATGTGTGAGAATTACGTAGAGATTCGTACACAAGAATAGACACCAACTTAAAAGACTGTAACTATTGGTATTTTTGGAGTATCATTGACCCGAATGGAGAAATGGGAAGGCCATAACATCTTAGATCATGCTATATACATAGATAAAGGATACAAAGCTGACCGAGCGGTAAATGAAGTCACAACGCGACAGTAACGTAGAGATTCGTATACAGTAAAAGACTCCAGTTTTAAAGACCATAACTAACGGTACTTTTGGAGTTTTAGGGACCCGAATAGTGGAACGGGAAGGCCATAAGGTATCTCATCATGCTACAGACTCAGTTAAAGGATACTAAGCTGACCTGATGGAAATCAGACTCACAATGCGAGAAGTACGTAGAGATTCGTAACTATTGGTATTTTTGGAGTTTCATGGACCCGAATGGAGAAATGGGAAGGCCGTAAGGTATCTGATCATATTACAGGTGCAGGCCTTGGAATTTGGGTTGGAATTTTTTCAGGTGCCTTGGAAGACTGCCCTTGATCAGTCTTGGAAGTTGTAACTGCTGAAGGGTTGATGATAGTCTCAACTTCTGAAGGATTATCTTCAGCACTTTGAAAGTGTACATCAGCAGTTTCTTCTATATGGCCTTAGGATTCATCAGCAGTTTGTTGTATCTCTTTTCCTTTTCTTTTGGTTATAAGTTTGGCTTCAAGAGACACATTTTCTTCAGGTTCCTTATTCTTCTCCCCCTTTTTGGCTTCATCCACTTCTGGAAGCCTTGAAGATTGAGAAGTTGTAGTAAAAATGTGGCAAGCTGTCTTGTGTTGTTGTCTATCTTCCTGTTCAGCTCACCAAGTTGTTTCTTTATTAACTAAAATTAAGTGTTTGCCTTTAAATCCCAAGCAGCTGTGAATGTCTTGAGTTGATCAGCTATGAGGTTGGACATCATCTGGTACAGGGGACCATCTGGGTTGCATAGGTGGTTCCAGTCTATGCTTGTAATCCCAGGGAATTGGGTAGGCTTTTGTAGTGAAGAAGGGTGTATTTTTGGGTGATCTTCAGAATGAACCGAAGATGCCACTTTAGGGGAATGGGGGTTCAAGTGGTCTTTAACCTTTTGTGACCAACTCTTTGAGCTTAAAGACATCAGATTCAGGACCTTCAATATCAGCCATCAATTCATGTTGTGGAGTATGTGAATCATCATCCAAACTAATGGAATCATCTAAATCCCTGATTGTGTCCTCAATGAGAGCACTATCAGTTCAATCATGAGCTAGACCCAAACTAGTTTTCTCATGAACCTCTTTGTCTTGGTATTGAGGTTTTCCTACTTCAGGCATAAAGCCTTCATCAATTGTTGCCATAGTTGAGGTCTTAGCAATGTTACTTCTGTCCTCAGGTCCACCACTAGGTGGTAAATGAGTGGTAGCAGCCTCAAGTGTACCTAAAGTATCTAAGTTTGGGCTTAGATACCCTAGTTCATCCTCAACTCTTTGGATAGGGCTAATGATGTCCACATCCATGTAACCTTTTAAAGGTATCTCCCCTGTTTGATGTGTTTATTAGGGAGTGACATGTTTGGATGGGACTTTTCTTTTATCCCTTAGAGAAGTTTAGCAATTTCTATTGTGGTGTGGGATGTTTCAGGTTCAGTAGTTATGGGTAAGGGTTCAGCAGTTTCAAAGGAAGGATCAGTATTTACGGCTTTTCTAAGTTTCTTTCTATGAAATAAGATAGTTATGGGGTTTCTTTTGGGTGGTTGAGATGGAGTAGATTGAGAGGATGTTTCAGCCACATCCTTAGGAAGTGCACGCTGCACATCATTAATTTCAGGTATCTCATCTTCCTGAACTACCTTTTTCTTTGGGTTGGTGGGTTTTTGTTTTTGCTGTTTTGGTTTCCTGGCTTTCTTGGTTTTCTTTGTTTTGGGTTTGGAAGATGTGGGTTCCTTGGGGACTGTTTCTTGTTATGCATGGAGAATACTTGTGAAGTCAGAGGATTTAAAGTTTTTGACTCCCCCACAAGTACTCCCTCTCCAAGTTCCTTTATTATGTACTGCATAACAAATCTTGGATACAACAAAAACTTCTTTTTAGAATTTTTGTGATGCAACACTAACTCATTAAAGAAAAGTGAAGATGCCTTAAAAGTTGTTTCATTTATGATTGGATGAAATATTGGTTGAAAAGTTGAAGGCATCTGATCATATGTTCCAGTTTAGGACTAAGACACATGATAATATAATGAAATAACAGTTTATATTGTGGATCAAAATATTTTTTGTATACTGTTTCATGTGACAAAGTACCTTGGTAACCTCATTCAGTCATGGTCAAGTGGATATCAGCAGTGGGAACATGCTCAGGAACATCGGCATCATTTAGGCCAAGCTTTATTCCTAGAGAATCTTGTGTGATTACCATATGCTTCCCTTGGATGGTTGATTTTAGGGAAATCACTTTTTTGTTCACAGTCACCGACTCAACATTAGCCCAGAACTCATTGAGAGTTTGTGTATGAATAGGACGATCAACGGTGAAGGCTGTGTAGTAGTGGGATTTAACGACCAAATCAATGATTTCGTCATATTGGGACTAGGCTTCATCTTTCTCGAAGTAGCCATGGTTTTCTTTTCGAACATTGAATTTTTAGGTTAGAGAAGGGGTTTTGACTTTGCTTTCAGAGAGAAAGAGGGAATTTCGCTTTTTGAATGGATAAGTGTTTGAAAAAGGTATTTATCAAAAGTTTTTAACCAACTAGGTCAAACTTCTGATGAGTGAAATGTCTGTTTTACCCTTTTTAATGAAACTTCTGATGAAACAGAATTCTTCATCAGTTTTTTTCATTTTCTCTTCAGTAGTTTCAAACAACTGATGAGATTGATTTAAAAACACTTTTATGACTTCTGATAATTATCAGCAGTTATTTCTCTTCTTAAAAATTCCCATTCTTGATGTTTTCAAAACATCAGTAGTTTCTCTCTGTTTATTCATCAGAGGTTTTGTGACAGATCAGTAAATATGTAAGTGAAAGTAAAAATATGTGCAGAAGAAAAAGTGAAAACACTTACAGACTTTACTGAAAATTTAGCATCCCAAGCATGGATACTAACGTCTGAAATGTTGTTGAATCAAGGGGTTTGGTGAACACATCAGCTATTTTGTTAGCAGTTGTGACATGTTTCACCTTAATATTGCCTTTTTCATAGCAATCTCTTATGAAATGATATTTGATTTCAATATGTTTAGTTTTCGAGAACTGAACAGGATTTTGAATGATGCTAATGGCAGATTTACTGTCTACTAAGAATGGAGTCTTGGTCTCTTTGATTCCATAATCAAGAAGTTGATATTGGAGCCATTGGATCTGTGATGTGCAGCTTGCAGCAACAATGTATTCAGCTTTAGCTGTTGAAGTTGCCACAGATGTTTGTTTCTTTGATTGTCAGGACACCAGACAGTTTCCCAAGAATTAACAACCACTAGATGTTGATTTTCTTGACATTTTACACCCTGCATAGTCACTATCTGAAAAAGCAGTTAATTTAGTATTGCTTGAAGCATGATACCAAATTCCTAAAGTAGGAGTTCCTTCCAAATATCTGAAGATTCTTTTGACAGCAGTTAGGTGTGATTCTCTTGGTGCAGATTGATATCTAGCACAGACAAAAGTTGAGAAGATAATATCTAGTCTCGAAGTAGTTAAATACAAGAGAGAACCTATCATACATCTATACATGGTTTGATCAACCTGTTTTCCTTGATCATCTAGTTCAACTTGTGTGGTTGGTGTCATGGGAGTGGAACATGATTTACAGTCTTGTAAAGAATTTTTTTTTAATAATTCTTTAACATATTTTGAGTGATGTATAAATGTTCCATTTGTTTGTTGCTTGATTTGCAGTCCTAAAAAGTACTGCAGTTCTGTAGATGCACTTTATGCGACTAATGCTTCGGATTGTAGTTTAACATATGTTAGAAGATTTGTAGAAGGGCGAAGGTGAATAATAGAGGGCGATTGTGACTGAAGATGGACGAAGGAAGAATGCTGATGGGCGAATGTGGGATACTGAATGTATATGTGTATGTTCGTACCTTGGAAGGGGGCGAATGTGGACAAAGTCCACATTCGTACTCAGAAAAGAGGCGAACGTGCAGACCCTATAAATAGTTTTTTCTTGTTTGATAAGTTAGATAAGTTGGTTATTGTGTGTGTGTTAATGTCAGGTTGCTCTCTAGATTAAGATTGTGTCAAAGTGTGTAGATCAACTTGTATTTGCTTTATGTAAACATTTTGAACAAGTTAATCTATAAAATGATGTTTGAAAAGGTAATCCGTGTGTTGTGATTTGCGTATTATCATTTTGTTCAGTTCTAGGGTTTCCGCACCTGGAATTGTGACTTGTATGATCATATTTTCCTGTCTATTGCTAAAATTCTTCAATTACAAAGTGGTATCAGAGCCATAGAGATCATACAACAACAAATTGATAATATCAGAGCTGATTTGGACCCTATTTTGATCAAATTTTCTCTGTTTTTCATTGAAAATGGTTTTTGATACAATTTGAAAGTTTTGAACTTTAATTCGTGGTTAAAATCAACATTCTCAAGAATTAAAGTTGTTCCAAATCAATTCCGAATCATAACCTGATTAAGATCATCAAAATCCATTAACATTTGAAAATCTAAAATCAAAATAACCGTTTTTCAAAGTATACCCGTTTTCTAAACACAAAAGGGTCGAATCTAGAGAGCATGGGGCGAACCTGGTCAGTTTAGGGCGAACCTGGAAGTTTTCTGGGCGAAGGTAGCTCATTTCAGGACGATCCTAGGAGTGTTGTGTTGTTTGTTTCACTTTCGGGTCACAATATCCACCTTCGGGGCATCGGGGGTGCGAAAGTGGGTTTAAGAGGGACGAAAGTGGAAAGTTTTGGTAGAAAGTGGATAGTGTTTGTGGATATTCTACATTCAGGTTTCATATTCTACTTTCGGGTCAGCATTTTGGACGAAATTGTAGTTTGTCAGGGCGAAAGTAGAAGTTTATAGTGATATTTTCTAAGTGTGTGATATTTCTAACTTTGTGAAAATCATGTGGGGATTTCCAACTACACCGAGACCGGGAACGACACAACAACAGCAGCAAGTGACTATCGACCCATGGACAGTGGCAGCTCAGAAGTCGAACACTCAGTCTTTGAAACCGATTAATTACTTAGCGATGACTAGTTCGATGCCTCAGAGTGTTACATCTTCGTCACAACAACCTGTAGCAGATTATTGGGGAGTAGCAGCCGCGGTGGTAAATACTCAAACTACTAATGCTATTTCTACACTAATTAATGATTTATCTTCAGGTAGCGGGAATAGGCCACCAAAGCTAATGGAGATGCAGGAGTACAATCAGTGGCAGAAGAAGTTCAAGATTCATCTTGAAGGTATGGGGTTGGAAGGAACGGAGGTGTGGCAGACGATAGCGAAAGGATATGTGGCACCAGTGTTAGAGAACACCGGTGAACAGATTCCTCTGGAGAGTTTGTCTGACGATGAGAATAAGAAATTTGCTGTGGAAAATAAGGCATATTCTCAGTTAACTCAAGCAATCACAAATGATTTGCTTCATCAGTTTGGATCGTATACAACATCTAAACAGTTATGGGATGTGCTAAAGAATCGTCATGATGGTTACAAAAAGACGAGAAGGTTGAGAATGGAAGAGTTGAGGAAAGAATTTGAGAACTTTAGCTATGTTGGGAACGAGACGTTGAAAGAGTTGACTCCCAGATATTGTCATTTATTAACGGAATTGTCAAATTATGACATTCAGATTCCAATGTCTGATTTGGTGGACAAATTTGCCGATGCTTTACCACCGTACTGGAATCAACATATCGAGGTACTCAAAGAGAAGGATGCTTACAAGTATTGGACTATCAACGAGTTCATTCAGAAGCTAGAGAACAAAGAACTCAAGGAAAAGAGGAAAGCCAAAAGGTGGCAGATTCCTCAAAACCCAGCGTTATATCATGCTGGTACTTCATCAGCTGTGGGGAATTCTAGTGTTGGTGGAACAGTGGCACCTCATATAGCATGTGTATCAAGTGTCATGGAACCACCCAAACAACCGATCAACTAACTAACTCAAACCTCATCTTACTCACAACCATCATACACACCACCACCACAACAATACACAAATTCATTTGTCTCACCATTTTCTCCAATGCAGCAAGCTGCATGTTATTCTGCTAATCAACCACAACAACAACCTCAACAACAACCGTACATGACACAAATGAATCAAACCAATCAGAAAACCGGTAGTATTGGAAACATCCAATATGAATAACGTGACTGTGGAAGTTGCTCAGCAACATATTTCACTTGTCTCAGCTATGGTTGCTTCATATAACGGTTTGGTTGCAAGTCAAATTGGGAATAACAACTTGACCAATGAAGACTATGCACAAATTGATAAAGAGGAGATGGAGCTGATAGACATTCAGTGGGCTTTTGCAAGCATTATGAGATGGGCAACTGAATTCATCGAAAAGACCGGGAGAACTGATTTGGGAACTTCTCCAAACACCACATATGGCTTTAACAAGGATAAAGTCACATGCTTTAATTGTGGTGGAAAAGGTCACTTTAAGAGAGAGTGCACTTAGCCTGCTAAACAAGGTAACCGAAACCCATTCAACTCAAACTACCAAAACCGCCAATCTCAAAACCAAAACCAAGTTTCTTTTCAAAACAACAACTATCAAAACTAAAATAATTACCAAAACCGACAAAACACCTCTCAAAACAACCCAAATAGACAACCAAACACAACCAACCAGAACCAAACTCAACCACTAAATAACACAAACAGAACAGATACTACACCAAATGAGCAACCACAGAATAACAATTAGAATCAAGCATTGGTGATACAGAATGATGAGAGATTTGATTGGTCTGGTATGCAAATTGGTGTTGAGGAGATCTGTACTGGTGGCAATGTGGCTTGTGTTGTACAATAGGTTGATATCAAGGAGTCGGTGATAGTTGATCAAGTTGAAGAAACTGAGAATGAGGGTGTGGAATTAGTTGAAGAGATGAATGTGGAGACTGAGAATGCTGGAATTCAGGCTGAAGAGAGAAGTTCGGGAGTGGTGATTGACTCGGTCACAGACGTTCCTGAGGAGAGTGAGTCAGTATATTCAGATTCAGACAGTGAATCAGACTCAGAGGCCAGTGTAACTTCTTTAGATGATGATATTGATCAGTTGCTGGCAGAAGCTGATTTTCTGAAGACGAGGAAGTCTTGCATAGTAGATGACGCCTTCACCAGAATCGATTATTCGAAGTTCTTTGCTGGGAAGGAAGCTCATTTTGCTCTAATGGCCATGACAGATCCTCCAAAACAGGTAAGTACTGAATCTTCTATTGATGTTACAAGTGATAAGTATTGTGGAACTTGTGATAGATTGACAGAGGAAAACAAGCAACTTCGCGTACAACATGATAGTGCTGTGATCAACTATCAATCTGCTCGCAAAGAAGTGATTGAATTTAACAAAGTACTTGATGGATATAAAAAGGAGATTTCTGACCTAAAGAAAACTCTTTCATTAAAACAATTGGCAATAAACAGCTACATTGATGAATTAGAAAACACTAAGTTAGAAATGGCCACCATCAAGTGTTTTGGTGAAAAAGTCAACAAAAAGCTCGAAAGCTATAAACATATTGCATATGTTGTTGATCACATAATAGAAACTCCATCACAACCCAACAATGTCAATTATAAAGCTGTGCCTTCTCCGGTGTTATTTGAAAATCGCAATTGTCATTCGGTGACACCGGAAAGCTCAGAAAAATCTGACTCTGCATCAGAAGTTGAATCTGATACTTCTAGTATCGGAGATCCAAATTCTGATGTAAGACCAATTTTGGGTGTGAACAATGAGGGAGTTACTGCTGAGGATGATAGTTCTGATTCTGAGGATGACAAACCCAGAAAGGAATGTGATATTCCTATTGCTAATCACATTATTACAAATGAACGGGTGTCATCATCAGAAATCATGCCTATGGCTAATGCTTTAAAAGCAAATCAATCAGTCAGGCAAGTTAAGAAAGATGAGAAAAAGGATTCGTGTGACAAACCAGTCAAGGTATTTTATCGGATGGAAGGATCCGATAAGATTATCTCTGACGAGGAATATCCAATCAAATTTGCTAACTATTCTAAAATTGGCAAAATTTGGCAAGAAAGCACAATTTGGTTTCCAAAACATGAAAGAACAAATGATGTTCCACCAGAAATCTTAAAGAAACTGTATTTGGATGTTCCAAAAGAACCAAAGGTTCATGTCACCGAATTCAGTAAACCAAAGCAAAAATCAAACGGTTTTCATGAGCCAACTTAATCGAAGGACCAAGCTCCTGAGAGTTTAAGGCGCAAATGTGTGAATGACCAATATCCAATTAACACATCTGCCAAGCCGTTTGCTCAAAACGTGTTTGAAGAATACCGTGCATGTTTTAAGTGCGGGGAGAGAGGGCATTTACTTGCTCACTGCCCGTATGTAAGACACAAAAGGTACGAGGTTGAAGTGAGGCAATCTATGAGAAAGCCGGTTGACAATCATTATTTTCAACAAAGACGATTTGTTCCTCAACAAGCATCATTTTATAACCAAAATAATTTTTATCAAAAGAGGAATGAACGTTCATTTCATTATGATCGTCGCAACCGGATAGCCATGGAAAAACCTTTTAGGCGACCAATGGTGAACACAACAATTGATAGACAAAGGGTTCCACAAAAACCTGATGTCAAGTCGAATGTTGGACCTAAATCGGTTAAATCCGAGAAGGTAGTCAAGAAAGTTTCATTTGTGAACGACCCTAAGAAATCGACTGAGACTCCAAAATCTCAGATTCGTATCTTGAAACGTTGTGAACAATATTGGACACCAAATGGTTCTCTAGGAGCCTCAACTTCAAAACCAAAGGAAAAGGTTGAAAAAGGTGATTCAAAACCAAATGTTGAATTAAATGAATCTTTGAAGGGTGAAATTCAAAGACCCAAGACCACTTAGGCTTGGGTCCCCCAAAAGAACTGACATGTTTACTTGACATGTGCATGGAGCTTCAGCTGGCCCTGTTAGCAGTCTTTGGATTGTTGACAGTGGAGCTTCAAGCCACATGACCGGGGATTTAGCATTGCTATTTGATGTGAAGAATATAAATGGAGGTTACGTTGCATTTGCTGGCAACAAAGGAGGTTATATCACGATGGAAGGAGGCGTGAGTAATGGAATTGTGAGTTTCGAGAGGATATCGTATGTGAAGCAGATCGATTATAATCTGTTGAGTGCCAGTCAAATATGTGACAAACAATTTTCTGTTTATTTTGATGACAAATCTTGCTATATTCTCAAACCGGGCTTCGAAATTTCAAAAGAGTGGGTTATGTTGAAGGCACCTCGCGTCAACAATCTCTATATTCTTGATATGTCTAAGGCGATGACGCCCAGGGGCAAGTGACATGTTTCCTATCAAAGGCTACTGAAAAAGAATCAATCATGTGGCACAGAAGGATGGGACATATTCATTTGAGAAAGATGAATCATTTAGTGAAAAATGGACTTGTCGATGGCGTTAATGTTAAACATTTTCATTTGAACGACAAGTGTGTGAGCTGTAAGAAAGGAAAGCAACACAGACAATCCCACAAAGTGAAGAAAGTTAACTCTGTTGAGATGCCACTTGAGCGATTACACATGGACCTATTTGGACCTGTCAAACGCAAAAGTCATCTTGGAGAGCTTTATTGTTTAGTCGTTACTGACGATTATTCAAGATTTTCATGGGTAATGTGTTTGCATCAGAAAAGTGACACCTTTAATAATCTGAAAGTTCTGTTCACTCGATTGGAGAATATCTATGGTTTAAAGATCAAGCAAATTCGGAGTGATAATGGGACGGAGTTCAAAAATGCCAAGATGGATGAACTTTGTGAAAGCAAAGGAATTCATCATGAATATTCGGCTCCGTATACCCCTCAACAGAACGGTGTTGCTGAACGGAACAACATGACTCTTATTGAAGCGGCTAGAACAATGCTAGTAGACTCGAATCTTCCGGTAATGTTCTGGAACGAGGCGATTTATGCGGAAAACTATACACTAAATCGGGTTTTAACAGTAAAGAAGTTTGGCAAAACATCTTATGAGCTGTTACACCGAAGAAAGCCAAATTTAGAGTATCTAGAACCTTTTGGGGCTCCGTGCACGATGTTGAATCCAAGCGAAAAGTTTAGTCCGAAAGCTGAAGAGGGATACTTTGTTGGATATGCAACCCCGCTCAAACGGGTATTCAACAAAAGAACTCGACAGGTAGAGGATTGGTCTAACGTAGAAGTTCAACGGTATACTCAAAATGTGCAAGGAAAAGGTCCTGATTGGATGTTTGATTACAAAGATTTCTTTGAATCATTCAATCTAGATAACTTGGTTGAAGAGGCTGTAATTCGATTATTGTACGAGTGTGAAAACGCAGCGACTTCACCGTTGGTGCGTCCGATCACCATAACTTCTACAACAGCATCTTATGACACCAATGCTCCTGTACCAGAGGAAGAAGTGTTTGAAGAGGCTTCAACTACTTTGGATACTTCAGAATCGGAAAATGATGGAGATTTCGAAGAAGTTATTCTTGAAAATGCAACAGAGGCATCGCCAGTGAACCTAAATCCAGATGTTGCTTCATTGTCTAATACGGGTCATGATCTGGATGCAGTGGAGAACTTGACTATTCAGACGGGAGTTACTGTACCTACACATCCAGAATCTCGGATTCACCGAATTCACCCGCTGGAACAAGTCATCGGTGACCCTGGTAGAAGTGTTATGACGAGAGGACAGCTAAGAAGTGTGAATTCACCAGAAAGTTTTGGTGCTTTAGCCTTATATGCCAAGATTCAAAAGTCTGGTTGTCAAAATGACTGGTCTTTTGCATGTTATGTCTCGCAGGTCGAGCCAAGGACATATAAAGAAGCTCTACTGGATGATGCCTGGGTTGAAGCTATGCAAGAGGAGTTACTGCAATTTCAGAAGTTGGGAGTCTGGACACTGACGGATTTACCTCCAGGGAGAAAGAAGATTGGTACCAAATGGGTGTTTAAGTGTAAGAAAGACGATAGAGGAGTGATTGTACGGAACAAAGCCAGATTGGTAGTACAAGGCTTTCATCAGACCGAGGGTATTGATTACAATGAGATTTATGCACCTGTGGCGCGCATAGAAGCAATCCGAATGTTTCTAGCGTTAGCCTCCTACAAGAAGTTCAAGGTGTATCAGATGGACGTCAAAAGTGCTTTTCATTATGGTGTGGTCAAAGAGGAGGTCTACGTCGGTCAACCACCGGGCTTTGAAGACCCTATCCACCGGGATAAGGTGTACGTTCTAAACAAAGCACTGTACGGGTTGCACCAGACTCCACGCCAATGGTACGAGGAGCTGAGCACGTACCTCATGTCGAAAGGATTCAAGCGCGGATTGGTCGACTGTACTCTGTTCACGAAGAAAACAGGAGATGATTTGCTTCTAGTCCGGATATATGTTGACGATATTATTTTTGGCTCAACTAACGAACTTTTCTGCAGGAAATTTGAACGTATTATGCAGGAAAAGTTCGAAATGAGTGCGATGGGGGAAATGCAGTTATTCATCGGCTTACAAGTGGATCAAAGACCAACGGGGATCTTTATCCACCAGACCAAACACGTATCCGAAGTCTTGAGCCGATTCCAGATGGAGGATTCCAAGCCGATGGACACCCCGATTCAACCTAATCACAGGATTGGAGTTGACGCTAAGGGGGAGCTGACGGACCCGTTTACATACAGAGCAATCATCGGATCTCTGATGTATCTAACCGCATCTCGGCCAGACATAATGTTCGCCACATGTCTCTGCGCGCGATTTCAATCGAAGCCGAAACAAAGTCATCTGACAGCGGTCAAGCGTATCCTTAGATATCTAAAGGGTTGTCCCTCGAGAGGACTTTGGTACCCTAATGATGATAATTTTGACTTCATCGCTTTTAGTGATGCAGATTGGGGCAGCTGTGACAAAGACAGCAAATCCACAACGGCTGGATGTCAGTTTTTAAGCAGCAGGCTCGTGACCTGGCAATGTAAGAAGCAGACTTCGGTCGCATTGTCTACATGTTAAGCGGAGTACATAGCAGCCTCGAGTTGCTGCTCACAAGTTCTCTGGATTCAACAACAGATGGTGGATTACGGTTTGCAATTTCTTAAAACCCCTAAACACTGTGATAATGAGGCCGCAATCGCATTAACAAAAGATACTGGAAATCACTCTAAAGCTAAACATATCCGGATTAAGTATCACTTTATCCGTGACTGTTATGCTAAAGAGTTGATAGATATGGTCAAAATCCACACTGACTATCAAAGAGCAGATTTGTTTACAAAAGCTTTTGACAAATCCAGATTCGAATATCTTTTAAAAGTAAACAATATCAAAGAAAAACAGGACTAATCATCATCTCGGTTTATCATTTTTTTTAGATTTTAAAATTTTCTTTAGTTTTTCAGTTTTTCAGAAAAATCCAAAAATATGTTTTACATTTTAAGGGGAGTCTTTTATCAGAAAAACCAAAAACATTGAAAAATTCAAAAACTCATAAAAATAGAAAAACCCAAAATGATTTCCAGGAGAAAAAGAGGAAATGATAGTACATCCGTGGGGATCTGACGCAGGCTAAAGATATGTAGTGTAATATGACGCATGTGTTGATTACGTGTGATGTGCTGATAGGCTTCGTAGACTAATAACTGCGTGCATTAGTGATACAAACATAAGGATCTACTCGTTCGTGGCTGAACACCTCATGGGCATATGGTCTTAGTACCGTAATTTCGTTTGATAGAATTGCCAAAATCTGAGGTTTCGGGTCGTTATGTTATTGTTATCTGGGATATTCTGATTAAACTTTTGTCGTATTGATTTACGGACCTAGTTTAATCAGAATATTTGCTAAAAGAACTTAAATGCCAAAACCGAAAGTTACCGAATTGAGGAACTTTATGTATTAATGATCAAAGATCATAATTACATCGTATCAGTTTACTGCATTAGTTTGCTGACCTGTACACCTCTGTGCTATATATCTTGTAACTACACGTATATCTCTGGCATAATCACGCGTTACGAGGAAGCTTTGTGCAATATATTGATACGGGAGTATGTCGTGTGTGTGGGAACCACAACGTGTTAGTATAATACACCTAAATCGTATCATTTTAACGCACTGCATAACATTCTGCATGTGAGCTTATGTGGATAGCAATATCAGCAGTTACCGGGTCACATACTGTTTCTAATGATAATATGAAAGTTAAGATCAACGCTGTGATCAGATTTCTCAGATAACTGATATGATCCTCTTTCCGGACATCACAAAATGTTTACTGCTTTATTTCCTTTTTGTGCTTTTTGTTTTGATTGTCAAAAAGATACAAAACTCAAAAAGATTTTAGGTGTGTTTTGATATAAATCTTAGAAAACCAAAAGTTTTATATTTCTGCGTTATTTTTGATAACCAACGGTGTTTGATGGCCGTTTTTCTGAGATTTGATGAAAGTATCTGCGCTTTGTATCATTCTAAATTGAAATAATGCATGTTTGAGACTTAAGTGTTGAAAAATGTTTGAACGGGATTCGATTTCGTGATTTGGTGAAAATTTCAAAATTTTCCAAGTCACATTCGCCCCTTGATTGGGTCGAATGTGGAAAATGTTCACTTTCGAACTTATTGTTTTGGACGAAGGTGGCTTTTTACTTAAACATTTCACTTTCGTATGTGTTAGTTTTCACATTTGTGCCATTCGCTTGGGGCGAATGTGGAAATATCTCACATTAGTCCAAATCAAATGGGCGAAAGTGGCGCCTATATATTCACTGAATCAGGTTCGAACCTTCATTCAACAATTTTTTCAAAAATTTTCAAAGTGACACAACCTTGTTGCCCTGTTTCTTTTCATTCCAGATTATTGTTCCTTGTTCATTTCTCATCAGTTTGATTGTTATTTCACAGGTAATGGCTTACATTCAAAGCTGGATTTGGGATTTTTATACACGAACCCTAACCGTGACTATATGGACTTGTTTGGACTGTTTTAAACCAATGTTTTGATAGGGATTCAATCCTTATTAGTTTTAGGGGGAGAGTATAGAAAGAATTAGGTTATTTCATTGATTATGATTGTTAATCGATTGTTTGAAATCGTCGAACCCTAATTCTTTTAGAAAACAAATAAGAATTGAATGTTAAACAAAATTGATTGTTCTATAAGTTTAGTCAGCTGTTTTAGGACAAGTTTGAATCAAAATCAAAGTTCAAATCACAACAGAAAATAATTTTAAAAATTTGGGTAAAACAGGTTTTACATTTGTCCCATGTAAATGGGCGAGTGTGGAATCTAGGGGACGAAGGTGATCAAAAACGGTCGAATGTAGGTTTTGTTTAAAGAATTTTCACATTCGGGCCTAATTTTCACTTTTGAACCACAAAAACTTACTTTCGTACCTATAAAACGGGCGAAAGTGGAATTTGTTAAAACCTAAAATTCTCTAAGTTTGTCGTTTTTGTGTGTTTTGACGTATTTTTTTCTGATTTTTGTTTTTCAGATGGCCGAGCAACCAGAAAACGTTGAGATTCCTGTAGAAGATGTTATTGCTCAGGAACCAGTGCCGGTAGCTGAAGAGGAAAATGTACCGAAAGCTTGGACGTTTGAACCTCCGCACAACTGTTGTGCGTATGTTGGTGATGTTATGAAGAACACCGAGTTTTCAGGAATCATTGATTTTCTCAGAAGGAGTCGGATCATTCATGCTATTGCTACTCTAGCCATTATCTACAACGATATTGTAGAAGACTTCTGGGTGAATGCACGATACGACTTTTGGGAAGGAAAAACTGCAATTGTGAGCAAGATCCAAGGAATGGAGATGTTAGTCACTGAAGATGATATTAGAGATGCACTTGGGATTAAGTATGAAGAATGCACAGATCCTAGAGTGTTATCTTGGACTAAGCAAAGATTGTGCTTTTTGAGAATGAAGTACAAAGGTCCAATTACTGATGGTGCACTACACAAAGAAAAGCTCAGTGTGCAGTATAAGTATTTCGCACACGTGATTATTCATGTTTTTGGATGTGTTTGTGGTGGTTATGATGTAATCAGGAAGAGCTTAAGTTCATTAATGGTTGCGTTGACACTCAACAAACCATTTAACATTGCTGGGATGATATTAGACCACATGCTAGAGATGTTGAAGGGGTCTAAAGTCCAAGAAGTTCTTGTTGTACCCTAGATTTTTTATCATGATCTTTGACAAAATGTATCCACACATGAGGAAGGATCCAACAATGGTGTTAGGACAAGATCATATGAACATCAGAACTTTAGTGAGGATGAAATGGTATAAGGGTGTCCCAGATGCTGAGAAGCCACCACATAAACGTTTGTTTGGATACTTTGTTAATCCGGGTTACACTGACCCAGGAGAGAACAAAGCTAGACATGATGATAGTGATTTAGACACTGATGATCCTTTGGTATATGCTGATGCGACTACCAAGAGGAAGAGACAGGTAAAGAATGTCGTAGCCAAAGGGAAGGGCAAGGCAAAGGCAGTTGAATCAGAAGGTACAAAGAAACAGACTGTTAGAAAGAAGACAACTGCAAAGAAGGGTACGAGTTTGGTTGATGAAGATTCAGTGGATTCAGAGGAGACTGAGGAGGAAGAGCAGTGGGATTCTGAAGCTGAGTTGGTAAGGAAGTCTTCCAAACGCAAGGCCACTGCGGTTGGGGAGTCTGAATTACTTGACAAAACTGTTGAAGAAATGTTACAGAAAGAGCCAGATGATACAGAAGGAGGTTTAGAGCTGAATACTTCAGAAGACTTTGAAGGTCCTACAGTGCAAGTTAATCTGAAAAAGCCTAAACACAAGTCAATGGCTAAGAAGGTAAGTACAAAGAAATTGAGAGAGAAAGAGATTGAAAAGCTGCTAAAAGGAAAGAAATTGCCTGAAGCTGGTACATCATCTAAGGTTACTTCACCTGTTACTAAGAAACAGAAGAAGGCGAAAGAACCTGAAGTAGTTCCTGACTTAGAAGCTACTTTAGAGAATGTTCTGAATTTGTTCTAGCCTGGAAAAGAGAAGACTCATGTGATTGAATCTTCCAAATCATCAAAGGTCACTGTTTCGGATGATGTGATGAAACAGGTGAACAGGAAGATGGAAGAAATGATGAAGATGATGGTTGCTCAACAATCTGAGATTAATAAGTTTAAGAAAAATGAAGAAAAGATGTTACAGATTGTGGTTGCTTCAAAGTCTAATCAGGATGAGCTTGAGAAGAAGCTAAAGGATGAGAAGAATGATATTAAAGCTAGAGGATGAGAAGAATGATATTAAAGCTAGATGTAACAGAAATAGGAGGAGGATTAAGGCTGTGAACACAGATAACGAAGAATTGAAGAAAGAAAATAAGAGAATGAGTGATCTACTTGACAAGTTATACAATGAAGCTCCCAAACTGAAAGATGGTGAAGAAGATAAAGAAGAAGAGGAGGAGCAAGTAGATTATGAGGAATCGGATAAAGAAGAGGAAGAAGAGAATGAATCAGAGGATGGTTCTGATGACGAATCTGATAAAGATGATAAAGATGATGATGCTGAGGGTGGATCGGGTGATAAAAGCAATGATGACAGTGATAGTAGTGATGATGATGATGGTGATGACTCGAGCAAGTTTACGTTTGAACAACGACAAACTAAAAAGGGTGATGCAGGTCAGTCGAGCTCGAAGAAAAAATCAGGTGAAAACGTAGAAGCTGATGATAGTATCTTTTTGAATGAGAAAATTAGCGAACTATCAGATGAAGCTAAAGTTGTTTATCGGGAAATGTTAGAGAAGAGAGAGTGGACAATAGAATTCACGGGAAAGTTTGCTGAAATATTCCAGACAGAGGATATGAGATACGAGTTAGAATATAACGATCCTGATCTGGAAGATGGTGAGGTGTCTGCTGCTGTGAGCAAAGAGATTTTAGAAGGTATTGCACAGCGAGTGGGAAAGACACTGGAGGAAATAATGGCAGATCAGATGATTCCAGATATTCCTGAACAGGGTATTAGAAATCATTCTGATGATAAACAAACACCAGAGATGGATGAGGTTGAAATTGAAGATATTATGCATGAAGAGTATCCTCAATACTTCAGAAAGAATGATGAGAATGAAGTTTTTCCTGATTTCACTGAAGCACCGCAGAGAGGAGCAAAGAAAATGGCTGCAGAAAAGAGCAAAGTATTTGTGAATAAGGTGTTTGGTTGAGAAAAACAGAAACCATCTGAACAGAGTAATGATTGAAGACTTTGTTACAGAAATTGATGGAACAAGATGACAAAAGGCCGAAGCCAGAAGTGCAGGGTGGATTTTATAGATATCACAACCAAAAGTTCAAAGGCAAAGCTCTTGGTTGGAAATATCTAAGATATCTAAAATGTGTGGCTGTGAAACGGGAAAGAGGAATTCTGTATTTCTCTAGATTCCACGATATTCAAACTCTACCGTACTGGGCGGTAAGAGACATTTGCAGATTTCCTATGAGTGGAGCTTCGGTAAATAATGATGTAGTGCGATGGTTTTCTGATAAGTTGAGATGGGAAAGCAGAACGAAGTGGAATATCTTCAAGCCTCAATACCCAAGAAGGAAGGTTCATAGAAATATTGATCCAAAGACCAGTAAAAAGAAAGTGACTTTGATATACAAAGCTCCTGAAGTGATGAGAAAGATTCCTTTGATGCCGATTCAACAACACTTCAGTGAAGACTTTATCTTTTGGTATTATGATTGGAGGAATGCAGAAGCAGTGATAGTACTGAGAGATGGGAAGGATTCGTATAAGAAGATACATGTTTTTGACCCGATGTGGCTCATTAACTGTTCGTTCGAGGACGTCATCATGCTTTACTACAACCCAATACACAGTGATCCCGATGATGCATCACAGGCGAAGAAGTATCAACAGGTTGTCGGAGTATGCTTTGCGTATGATATCAACTCCGGAAACAATCTTGAACAAAAGTTGGGCAAACAGGTGAAAGTGGCCGATGTACTGAAACAATCGACGAAGAGAAAACTTGAGCCTGAGATGACTAAAGATCAAAAGAAGCAGCTGAGGATCAAGTTAATGAATAAAGATATGGATGAAGCTAGAAGGCAATCCGAGCAATAGTCGAGCGGGAGTTTGTAGATGCACTTTATGCGACTAATGCTTCGGATTGTCGTTTAACATATGTTAGAAGATTTGTAGAAGGGCGAAGGTGAATAATAGAGGGCGAATGTGACTGAAGATGGACGAAGGAAGAATGCTGATGCGCGAATGTGGGATACTGAATGTATATGTGTATGTTCGTACCTTGGAAGGGGGCGAATATGGACAAAGTCCACATTCGTACTCAGAAAAGGGGCGAACGTGCAGACCCTATAAATAGTTTTTGCTTGTTAGATAAGTTAGATAAGTTGGTTATTGTGTGTGTGTTAAGGTCAGGTTGCTCTCTACATTAAGATTGTGTCAAAGTGTGTAGATCAACTTGTATTTGCTTTATGTAAACATTTTGAACAAGTAAATCTATAAAATGATGTTTGAAACGATAATCCGTGTGTTGTGATTTGCGTATTATCATTTTGTTCAGTTCTAGGGTTTCCGCACCTGGAATTGTGACTTGTATGATCATATTTTCCTGTCTATTGCTAAAATTCTTCAATTACAAGTTCTCCCATTGTACTCATTTCAAATTGTGATTGCATGAGTTTCTTAAATTCATCATACAATCTTGTATTTGTTGAACCAAATATGATATCATCAACATAAATCTAAACAAGTAAGACATGATTTCCAACATGTTTTGTGAAAAGTGTTTTATCAATGGAGCCTCTAGTGAAGTGATTTTTAAGCAAAAAGTTGGATAGTGTTTCATACCAGGCTCTTGGAGCCTGTTTTAGCCCATAAAGAGCTTTGTCAAGCTTGTACACCCACTTAGGACGAGAAGGATCCTCAAACCTGGTGGCTGACAGACATACACCTTCTCTTTTATTTTTCCATACAAAAATGCACTTTTGACATCCATTTTAACAACATTTATGTTGTTGGAAATTGCATAAGCTAAAAATAACCTGATATTGCAACTGGTGTAAAGGTTTCATCATAGTCAATTCCTTCTTCTTGAGAATAACCTTGTACCACCAATCTTGCCTTGTTCTTGATGATCATACCAGCTTCATCTTGTTTGTTTCTAAAGACCCATCTAGTGCAAATTGGTAACTTGTTTGGAGGTAAGGGACAGATTTCCCAAACCTATTGCTTCTTAAATTGAAGTAGCTCATCTTGCATAGCTTGAAACCAATTGTTATCTTTGAGGGTTTCTTTATATTTCATTGGTTCCAACTGAGAAATAAATGCTGAGAAAAAGCAAAAGTTGGAAAGCTAGTTTCTTGTAAGCAACCCTGATGCATTATCACCCATGATTTGTTCCAATGGATGATCCTTGTGTTCAATCAGTTGTTGTAGTTCTGTACTCGCGGATGGCTCATGAATTTCTTCAAATAAACCATTGAGGTTGATAATATCTAGTTCAGCTGTTTGTTGAGGTTCAAGAGTTTTTGGAGCTGAATCAGTACTTTCAAAATGTTCATCAGCAGTTGTTGAAGTAGAAGCTTGTGAAACTTCTAAAGGTTTGAAAGTTGATTTAATGACCGTGTTTGGAGTCCATGATGTGGGACCATCATTATCAAACCCTCGATCACCATAATAAGTGGGTTTGGATGATTCAACAGTTTTTTCATGTCCGAAATTAAAGCTGTCAAGGTCAAAGGGTTCAGCAGGATTTGCTGGAATGAGAGTATGTTTAGACTCATTTAACTTGACATTTAGTGTTTCTTCTACAATCTTGGTTCTTGAATTGAAGATTTTGTAAGCTTTTCTCATTGGAGAATAACCAAGAAAATAACTTGAATCAACTTTTGCAGCAAATTTAGAGATAGAGTCTTTGATGTTGAGAATAAAACATTGACATCCAAAAGCTCTGAAGAATGAGATGAGGGGCTGCATGCCATGAAGAATTTCATAGGCAGTCTTGGTATGTCTCTTGTTGATAAGAACTCTATTTTCAACATAACAAGCTTTTTGTACTCTACTTCAGCCCCAAAATACAAAGGTAGGCCTGAATCAGCTAACATGGTTCTTGCTGCTTCAATCAATGTCATGTTCTTCCTTTCTACCACACCATTTTGTTTAGGAGTTCTGGGAATGCTTAATTGTCTAACAATCCCTTTAGACAAACAGAATTCATCAAGAGTTTTGTTCCTGAACTCTGTCCCATTGTCACTCCTGATGACTTTGACAGAGAGAGAATATTGCTTCTCTACTTGTAGAATGAGAAACTTGATTATTTCAGCTTCCTCATCCTTGGAATATAAGAAGAAGACCCATGTACATCTTGAGTAGTCATCAATGATAACCAAGAAGTACTTCTTCTTACCAAGGCTCATGATCTTGACTAGTCCAAATAAGTCCATATGGAGTAGTTGAAGACATGCAGTTGTTTTTGATTCTTTAATTATAGACTTATAGGAGGACTTATGTTGTTTACCTTTAAGACAGGAAACACAGTGTTCTTTGCACTGGTATTCCTTCAAAGGTAGACTTCTGACCAAGCCCATTTTTGTGAATTTATTTATGGTTTTAAAGTTCACATGGCCTAGTCTCCTGTGACAGAGATCAGTTTTTGAAGTTGATGCCTTTGAGAAGAAACAGGCAGTGTTGTTTAGTACTTTGTCTTTCTCAATGTCCACTGCATAGACGTTGCCACACCTTTTGGCAATCAGCAAAGTATGATCTTCAATAATCTTCTCTATCAACTTCTGGCCTTCTGGTGATATGATCTTGCATGATCTTCATTTTTGAGAAAGTTTTGATGGAAAGATGTGCATTCTTTCTTCTCAGAAGTTTGAACCAATTTATTCCCATCATTATCAGTTTTGTGGGTAAAATCAGTTGGTGATTCAGTATGGGTATACCCTATGCCAAACTTAACATTTGATGCAGTTTGCTTGTTAAGCAGCATTTGGTATCCCTTACAAGACTCAACCCATTTTTCACAGCCAACCTTGGTGTCAACAAGCTCTTTTCTGACTTTACCTAGGCTGTCTATCATGCTTTTATTTTGTGCTTGGGTTTCAATGGAATTATTGGTTAATTTAGAAATTTCCTTATTTTTAGAAACAAGTTTTCTTTTAAATCACACTTCATCTGTGTGTATTTTCTTTCCATATCATTTGCTTTGCCTTGTAAATGCACATTGGTTTCTCTAATTAAAGCAAAAGATTCTTTGCAAGAATTTGAACAAAGCTTTAATAGAGATTGGTGTGATGCATGAGATAGAGCAGAGTTAGAGGAGCATCCCTCAAAAGCCATTAAGGCCAAATTCTTTCTACCATTGTCAGGTTCTCCCAATTGATATCATAGACCTTGTTGTCTACATCTGGACTGCATTCAGATGTATCAAAAGGATGACTACGCCAATCAACATACCCTAAAGTAAATAGGATTTGTTGTGAGTGTTGTTGAGTTTGTGGAGGAAGTTGAGCAACTGGAACAGGAGGCATTTGTTGCTAGCCCTATTGTTGAGCAGGCATTTGGACATATTGTATTTGTGGCACATATTGGATCTGTGGAGCTTGTTCTTGTACAAAATGAGCACTCCCTTCAGTTCCATTATTCCTATTATAAGTGGGGTTAAATTAGTTTCCAGACTGAGGTTGGTTAAAGCTAGAGCTTCTACACTCTCTAGCAAAGTGTCCCAACTTTTGACAGTTGTGACATCTAAATTTAGATTTGTCAAAATATCCATTTCCTCTAAGTCATCACTGCTAAAAATTTTCAAGTCTTCCATGATAAGACACATGTTATCAGCAGTTTGACTTAGGTCTTCATTGTCATATGCTGGGAATGATCTTTCTGATGAGATCCCAGCCGTTATGTCAATGTGTTCAAAAGACCCAAAATTATTAGAACAAGATGGTGAGTCATGTCCCAATAAGGTTGTACTACCTGGAGTATAGTCATCAGCAGTTTTACCAGATTCTTGTAACTTTTTCTTTTTGGTTTATTTCTCTTTCAAAAGTTAACAATTTGCCATGTAACCTTGTTAAGGTTAGGGTATTAAAATCTGAACTCGTTCTGAGGACTATAGAGTATGTTTCCCATTTTGCAGGTAAAGACCTTAAAAAGTTATGTAACATAGATGCAGTTGTGTAGGTCTGACCATTTAATTTTAACTTAGAGTGAGTGATGAAAATCTTTCAAACTGTTGTGTTAATGTTTCACCATCTACATGAGTAAAAGTTTCATATTGTTGGGCTAGGATTTCTCTAATGTTGGCTATCACCTCAACAGTTCCTCCAAACTGTTCTTTAAGGCAATCCCATAGCTCTTTGGTACTTTCACAATGTAAAAGTCAAACATAAATTTTGTTTGGTAGAGCCATAGCCAACATAGAAAAAGCTTTTGCATCTAGCTCAAATTTTTGGAAATCTTCTTCAGTATAGTCTTTAGGAACTTTTGGTCTTTCTATTTTAGATTCTGGATCAGCTATTATTGGTTTGTGAGGTCCAAAAATAACAGACCTCCAACATCCAGTATTGGTCTGAGATATAATGTGTGCCAACCTTCTTTTCCAGATATTATATACATTTCTGACTAGCATGGGAGGTTTATTGGCAGATCCAGTATTGTAAGGGTCCATTTTTAAGAAGTTTGGTTTGACAATACTTTCTTAAAGTGATGGATGTATGAATAAAGCGAACTTTTATCCTTTATTGGATATCAATAAGAGCCTGTGTCTGATTCTAAATTTGTTAGGTTGATATTTGATCAGATAAACCAGAGCTCTGATACCAATTGTTGGATCAGTGGTCTCTTTATAGCAGTTTAAGTTCAAGAACACTTATGTGTTATAAGTTTATCAAAGTAATTTGCACAGCGGAGTAATAAGTGTTCTAAGTTAAAGTATCACTTTACAGGAGTTATTACTCCCCCTTTACTATTGCAGTTAATGCAAGTATTGAATGATTCTCAGATGTGGAAATGGATTATAAGTTATAAAAGCTTTGAACGATTTCAATTAAAAATCAAGTGTCTAACATAGTGGGATTAATCCATCTATTTATCTGTTGTACTAAGTAAACAAAAGATTATAAGACACTAAGATAATGCTTACAACAGGATGTAGCATGGGAACTTGTTCAAAGAATTTAACAAAACAATATAATATAAATTACTGAAGCTAATGGGTCGGTTAGAAGCTTCTTTCAGCAAGTACTGATGAGTGACAAACTACTGATGAGGAGTTTGTCTTCAGTAGTTCTTTAGTGAACTGTCTAGTTGGACTTCAGAACTTTTGATGCTTTTACTCTTCAGCACTTTGATTTGTTCTTCTTCAGTACTTCTATCTTTACTCTTCAGCAGTTCTATACTCAGAATACTTAGCAGAAATATGATTGGGACTAAGTTAACAAATGTGGTTTCTTCAATCCTTTTTGTCCCTACAATACTAAGTTGACCGAACTATAATCGTACTCACAATGCGAAAATTACATAGAGAATCATACACAGGAAAAGACTCCAGTTTAAAAGACAATAACTATCTGTACTTTTGGAGTTTTAGGGAGCCGAATGCTGGAACGGGAAGGCCATAAGGTATCTGATCATCCTATAGACTCAGATAAAGGATATGAAGCTGGCCGGACGGTAATCGGACTCACAATGTGAGAATTACCTAGAGATTTGTACACAGGAAAGGACACCAGTTTAAAAGACAATATCTAACGATACTTTTGGAGTTTCAGGGACCCCAATGTAGGAATGGAAAGGCCATAAGTCATCTGAGCATGCTACAGACTAAGATAAAGGATATGAAGCTGACTGGATGGTAATTGTAACACCCCAACCGATGGCGGAAACATCGAGGTGTCACATAGTGACGATTACTCAATAGCACATGGTACTACAGTGTAAGTTTGCATACATTGAATTAATAGTTTATTACATCAAAAAGAAATTCAAGTTACAAGGATCTTAAAGCGACACGTCTAACTAAAAAACAATGAAGGCAAAATATAAATCCAAAAGCTTAAAGGAAACGTCTCAAAATAACCTGAAACATGTACAAAATAATTTTGTCAATACAAAAATTGTATTGGTGAGCATACCCTGTTTTAGTTCAAGAATCGTTTGTAATATTTGTGCCATGATGTTTGCTAATATGTAATTAGTAGAATAAAAGCATCAAAACCAACCCTCAAAGTATCAAGTATCACCCAAAAGAATCAAGAATCACATAACAATGACCAAGGCTCAAATGAAACCATAATCACACAAGGGATGTAAATCGTAGTACTACTCATTGTTATGCTCGGCCGATGGTTAATGATTTTGATTACGTTTCAATTCATAAAAATCACATATGCATCACATAAGGCACATTAGATTTGAAAGAATACATAGTTTAATAATACTAATGGTACATGAATCACCCCAAAATAGTAAACATGAAAAAGGGAAAAAGATATACTCACAGTTTTGCTAAGAGTATCAAATCTAACAAAACTTGTCTCAAGATTAATTTGGGAATTTCAAACAATTCAACCTATACGTATAAGCTACTAACGAGGAAAATGTCTTAAAAAGTCTAAAGCATCTAGAAACTAAGGCATTAGGGTTTGCTAGACTTATGTAGAGAAGATGAAGTTTTATTATATCTTAAATTTAATAAAAATGTTAAATAAAGTATCTCATGATTTAAGATTTAATACGTGACGAAGAAATTATAATAATATGTTTCCACTTATAGGAATATTTTCTATTTTATAGAAAAATATCCATATATCATAGTTTAATAATTTACATTTAACGAAATAATTAATAATATTTAATTAAAAGTAAATAACCTAAAAATACAAGATATGATTCAAAAATGATATTTTTATGAAAAATTATTATTTTCTGATGTATAAAGGTGAAGATAATTTTTTTCCAAAATTTTTCTCAGTTTATTTGTATTTAAAATAAATTTAATGAGTTTAAATCATGTTTAAATGATTAAAAATAGGAAAATTAATAAAAATAAATATTTTCTGAACCAATAATTTTTATTTAGGTTCATGATTCTTAAAAATATATTTCCAAAAAATTTGGGATTTAAGTCATTAATAATGAATTTTTAATCAATTACTTATGATTAAAACTATTTAAATTAATAAAAATATGAAAATAATTTATTTTCCAGAAAATTTTTATTTGATAATTTTATTTATGCTGTCAAGATGTTATGTCTAAATTTTCATAATTTTTGAAGTAAAAATGAATTTTTGATGATTAATATAAGATTTATATATGTATATAAATGTATAAATCTTTAAAAATAACAAACAAAAAAACAACAAAAAATAACAAAAAGGATGGCCTAACCCGGCCCTGGAGAGGCTCGAACTCGAGCTTCTCGGGTGACAATCACCACACACAACCACTAGATTCACAAGCATCACATGTTTAATGATTTGATTTAGAATTATATTTAACAAATAACAATAACTTCATCTTCTTCCCTAAATACAAACCCTAACCATAACCCTAATTTCTAAGACTTTTAATCCGTTAACAATGGAGCCCGATTTCATGGGGTTTTTAAGGAATAACATTGATATAACAAAACGGCAACAAAATATCGGACTTACACTCGGGTTTAATGCTCGAAAAAAAAGGTTACCGGTCCGAATACTTGACGATCGATTTGGGAGCTTTCTGGACTCGTTTAAGGTCGGATTTTTGTGGGTTTGTAAAGCTTAGACGTGCAGAAATCGAATGCTATGTTTGGTTTATGTAATGAACTTGTAAATGTGGCGTTTTACAAGCTTTAAGAAGCTCCGGCGGTTACACATTAAACCCGCAATCATTGTGGGTTATTAACGCGTTATAGCTCGATTTAATGATGGGAATTCGTTGGGTCATGAAGGGAAACGTATTGGTATAACTAATTCGAGTGAAATAGGCTTAAAAGTGAGAAAAACAAGTCGCCGGAGGAACCGCCGGCGGCGGTTCTTTGGCCGGAAAAAAAAAAAGAAAGAAGGTCGACGAGGAGGGAAGGGAACAAGGGGAAAAGCTTTTAAAACTTTCAGCTATTGGCAAAATTAACCCCTGTAGTTAAAACCTTGTATAACCATGTTAAAACTTGATTATTTCACCATAAAACTTAACCAAACTTCTTACATAAAAAGGAATACTATAAACTTTTAAAATACGTTAGTTGCCAGGATATATTATGTTTACATATCCTTCCTATTTTCATGTTCGGTTAAAAGGTAGGCATTTCCAAGTAAGTTATATTGATCGAATGAACTCAATCTTTTATTACGTTTGAAAAAAAATTGACAACGTGATGATAAATGAGGGACAACTTGTAATAGACAACTTGTTAAAAGTCGGAGGTGACGGTTGTCACAGTCTCCCCTACTTTAGAGAATTTCATCTCGAAATTTCTTTCATGTGGAGGTTTCTATGTAACAAAAGGCGTTGTAAAAGTCAAGTGGGTTTTAATAAAATTGCATTAGTTATGATTTGACAAAATTTAAAGTAGTTGCCTAATATCCAAAGTAAAGTTACAAAATCTTTGACAGTTGAACCGAGATTATGACGTTGATAGTTTAAATGACAAAAGTTATGGGAATGTGTAACGGGTGAGGGGCAGAGGTACTAATGAAGCAGTCTCCCTACTTTGGAAAAAAAAAATTCTGACTAAACTTTATTAGGGACATGCAACGGGTTTTCGAATAACATAGAGAGGAAGATTTGTCTTTTTGTGTGGGTGGTCAAAAGAAAGACTCCAGGAAAACAAATTGAAGCTTGTGTAACAATGTTCTTATAAAAATGTTAGCTAGTAGTCAACGATCTAATGAAGAGGTAGTAATGGGTAGGTTCTTGGTTAGACTCCTAGTCCGTTTCCGCAGTATCGTTTATGCTTATATATAGGGTGTACCGCAGCTGACCCACCACACTCCCGATACTTTGGACTCGTACAGATTGTCTACCAACAACCTATACAGAATTACACACCACCCTTATGTACCTGTAAACCCATGATTGTGTTCCGGACCGTAATCATCGATTTACCTTAAACCAGGGTGTTATTGTCACACCCCGACTTTTCCCCTCATCGGTTGTGACGTTTGGTGCCTTTGCCAACGCAGCGGAAAGATGCATCTAAGATTCTGGTTCCCTGAACGCCAATTCTAAACCTCTAGGATTCCCGATCCCAACTGTCACCTACTCCAACCGTGCCGTTACCAAAGTTTAAACCTGAAAGACATACTTAAAAAGTCAACATAAAGCTGGTGAGTTCATAAGTTTTGCAAAAAAAAATGTTACCAAATGTTACCAAGTTCCAAAAGTGTTACCATGTTCACCCTGTCAATACTATGCAAAATGTATACCAAAGTACGCTAGCTAGGCGTATGTTTTGTTACTACTACGATTGGAAAACCATTACTAACTCGCAAACCAGATGTTGTGCCCGAATAGTAAACCTGTTCCTGTTTGAGACAATATGCACCCGCCCGGCCCTCCAAGCCGACGAGTGGGGTTGGTCACTCCCAATAGATCTATTCACATTTTCCCGTTGTGCTAACCCGCACATTCATGGTTTCCCCCGGGACTTCCAAAGATCGTATAGTAACCCATAGAAACCCATAGTATGACAGTTGTTACCAAAACATAAGTTTTACACATGTTTTCTCCCCCAAAAGTGAAACCAGTTAAAAGTGGGGCCGTGAACTCACGCAACCCGTTTCATTTTCCAAAACTTTGTTTCGCTTTAAGTTCCTCAGTTTTTCATAACAGAAGCATGTCTTCCCCCCGAAAACATTTACAAAAATAGTAAAGAGTGGGGTTATGAACTCACCTTAATGTCCATGCTAAGCTAGCAAACAAAGCCTGAAACCTCGACCGACTTCCTCGTGCCCTAATTACCAACAAAGGACACCTTAACAATCTATCACACATAAGCCTAGCTTATTAACCGCTTAAAAGATAGTCTACCCGACTGCCTAGACTCGTGTGTACCAACACGGGTCTCAAAACGTTTCAACTCGACGAACCAATCATGACTTACCTTAATTCACAAGTTACATACAACATAGTACCCAAGTTTCACACTTGTCACTATTCGTGTGTAAACCTTGTTGGACTATAACCCCGAAACGTATAACTATCCTGAGCCGAAGATCATCTCGTAAATCATTTTAGAAAATAGTCTTTGAGGAAAACAAGTTTAGTTATTAAAAACGATTAATAACATTTGTTACTTTTTTCTCAAATATCGCTTGAAAATCAGCTTTACTGTTATAAATAGTTAGTCTTTGAAAACACCTTGATTTTGTATATAATAAATGCATTTGTCCAAAACGCTGAAGGGAATTTATTTAATAGAAATAGCAGTTCGTTACGTTTTGGTTTTTATAAAAATTTGGGCAGAGTTTCCTCTGTTTTTGTACAAACCAGACAACACCCGTTGTCTACAATTTTCCCCAAAATCAACTTTCAAACATAAGTTATCAAATCCTTTTATCCACAAAGTCCAATTCACGAGACTATACGTTTCGACACCTAAATACACTTAATCATATAAATATATATATATACCAATATATATATATATATATATATAATATAGTCCGACAATATAGTCCAATTATATTTAGTCCGGGTTCGAAACCATAAGTCACGTCTTCGTTTATATAGTTACCGTTTATTATTATCATTCGGTTCGTTCGCGAGTCAAACCCTTTCATAATATATTTATAAATATATAATATTCATAAATATAGAATATTTACAAATATACAATATTTATAAATACAGAATATCTATAAATAAAATAAATAGGAAACTCGAATACAAGTTATACCGAATCACACGCGCGTAACCCGAAGCCACCTCGAACTACGTGCAGACCGGGACGTTTGACAGATCTGACCCGTTGACCATGTTTGACCGAGCTCGAACACGAACCCAGAACCGAACCATTTCTTAACCCATGCACCCGGGACCCAGACTTGACTGGAACCATACCCGAGTATCAAATCAGGCCCGAACGAAACCCTTTACCGATATGACCCGAGCACCAACATGCAGCCCAAAATCCATCAACATAACCGAACCAGACTTGAGTTCCACCGGACCCGAACCACAACCGAAACCAAACCAAAACCAACCCATGACCGGACCACCACTCGGACCAACAACCACCTATCGGACCACCACTCGACTCACCAACCACCTATCGGACCACCACTCGAATCAATAACCTTTTCCACAGCCCGAAACTAACCAGATTCGAAGGAGCCATGACCAAACTAACCCGTCACCACTTGACCTGAGTTAAAACCCAAAGACCCGGACCAAAACATGAACCAAAACCTAACCCTCTGTACCTCATCCCTGCGCCGCCGCCACTTGAATCCACCATCGGCCATCACGTGCACCCCACAACCACCATGAACCTACCGTGAATCACCTTGAAGTTGTTGTACCTGCGTGAGCCATCTCCGGTTACCACGAACCTCGTTATTGTTTGTCCTCGGTTCAAAATCACCATGTCGCCTACAAGCCCGTCATTGCTCGTCTCTGTGTCTAAAGAATTCACGCCGCCACCACCCGAGACCATGGTGGCTGGCCGGCTGCTTTAACAGGAAGAGGATAGGGAGTGACGTGAGAGATAGAGGGGTAGAGAGAGAGGGATAGATGAGGGAGAGAGGTTAGAGAGAGAATGTCTAGAGAGAGTTAGGCTTTAATTGAGGGTGGTGGCTGCCAAATTTTTGAGGAAGAAGGAGGTGAATGAGACCTTTTATACTTAGGGTTAGCTTGGTAGGTGGACACCGCGTATCGAACCCGTGTTAAACGTAAAACGTCTCGGTTTTAATCTGGTTCAATAATTAATTACAAAATTTATTCGGTTTTGGTCGATCTTAAGAATATAACTAAATCGACTAATAATAAATATTATTTTCGTCGCCTGACACGTACGTTTGACGCACGCGTTTAAATCGCGTTAATTAAATTGGTCGCAATTCCCATTGTTAAAACGATTAGTAAACTTCCGAAAATTTATAAATAACAATATTTATAATAAAAAAAATCATTTATAATAACAAAAACCTCATCAGTATAGGTCGGAAGTTGCCGGTTGTCACATTCTCCCCATGTTACAGAAATTTTGTCCTCAAAATTTAAGGTAGGATATGTCCGAAGAACCAATGGTAGCACAACAAAAGAGGCAACGGACGTGTCAGTACAAATGGCACAAGATAAAGTTTCTGAATCAACTGAATCCAAAGTGTAGACAATAACTTTGTCAACAAATACCATTGGCGCACCTCAAACGAAGCAACTAGTACACCAACCTTTCATTACACACCGCAAGGCGTGTCTCGATTTAAGACAATAATAAACAAACTGATGAAAATGTGGCAAGCCAAATAAAATCATCCACTAACACTAGTCGAATGAATGTTCACCACAAGGTGCTGTATCAAATTCCAACAATTCGATTTAACTGAAGTGTCGACTCTATGGAAACTCATCGACAAAGTATCAAAAGATTCATTGCCCACAACGGCCTGACATATCAAGACTAGAAAACAAGCATTACGAGCAACGTAATGATAAACAAATCATAAATGAAACGGTTGTTTGATGTGAAGCCCTACAATGGACCTTCACAAGTTTAAAGAATCCAAGCATACAATAGTTGACACGTGTGTACAAAAGACGTGTCTAGTTCTGTGAAAAGAATAGGGAATCAACAAAAATTAGATTCCTTTACGATTGAATGTTGAAGGCCACAAACACAAAAGGAGAGAGAAGTGAATCATACCCAAAAGGTATAACTAGGTTCTAAAACAGGAACCTTAGAAGCTCAAGGAACAAGATCATCAAGATCTTAAACTGGTTCAAGAAAAGCGAAGTCACAAATGAAACGAACAGGGGAGAATTGGCAATCACGTCCGCAACAACAAAAGAATGATCAACACTTATCCATTATTTATATATATAAATATATACAACAACACATAACAATATAGATACCCTCACGATAGAAATTCTTAGAACTACCAAGTGCCTGTAAATTTGCGATAACGTGACGTCTACGTTATCGAAAATTTACCTCACAAGATCATCCTATTAACCTCCATCATGAGTTGTATCACAAGCCTTCGTCACATTTACATAATAGTACGTATATATTACATAATATAATGTTTGTCGTGTGCGCCACCTTTCCGAGTGCTTCCCCGACTGCATTCCAGCTTCGCAACATCATCGGCAAAACGAGTTGTCTCATCGAGACGTTTCTGACCCAAGTTGACCTTGACGACATAACATACTCCGAACCCGGGATGCGAGACCGCAAATGCAGCAACAATCCTTTTGCCGACTCGTCCAACAAACGTGACACGTGTGTGCGTTCCCAATACGTCCAAGCTTGAGTCGACAACCATTGGCGATATGTACTATATATACTTTACATAAATACACACAGTATGTAAACAAGTAAATTGTTTCTCATACCAAGAAACAATGACTCAGCTACTCTATGTGAATAACCACTCTGATATCTAATGCGATGACTCACCAGTCACCAGTGAAGTACACCTAGCCATCACGTGCTATTACCCTTTCTATAAACCATTATAGAAAATTTTGACTTCCTATTCACATAAGAAAACAAATGCTCTCTACGAGAAAGAAACGTGCGCTGAGCTAGTGTAATTAAATACACTAATATTCATGTAACACACTTGGCAACGGTTGGAATTTCAGTTCCTAGGCGTTCATGCTAAATATTACGTCTTAGAAATTTTGGTCCCTATCTTGAAACAACCTCAGGTTAAAGCCTAGATATCTACCCAGACACCTAATTCGCTAAAACCTATGGCTTTGATACCAAACTGTCACACCCCGACTTTTCCCCTCGTCGGTTGTGACGTTTGGTGCCTTTGCCAACGCAGCGGAAAGATGCATCTAAGATTCTGGTTCCCTAAACGCCAATTCTAAACCTCTAGGATTCCCGATCCCAACTGTCACCTACTCCAACCATGCCGTTACCAAAGTTTAAACCTGAAAGACATACTTAAAAAGTCAACATAAAGCTGGTGAGTTCATAAGTTTTGCAAAAAAAATGTTACCAAATGTTACCAAGTTCCAAAAGTGTTACCATGTTCACCCTGTCAATACTATGCAAAATGTATACCAAAGTACGCTAGCTAGGCGTATGTTTTGTTACTACTACGATTGGAAAACCATTACTAACTCGCAAACCAGATGTTGTGCCCGAATAGTAAACATGTTCCTGTTTGAGACAATATGCACCCGCCCGGCCCTCCAAGCCGACGAGTGGGGCTGGTCACTCCCAATAGATCTATTCACATTTCCCCGTTGTGCTAACCCGCACATTCATGGTTTCCCCCGGGACTTCCAAAGATCGTATAGTAACCCATAGAAACCCATAGTATGACAGTTGTTACCAAAACATAAGTTTTACACATGTTTTCTCCCCCAAAAAGTGAAACCAGTTAAAAGTGGGGCCCTGAACTCACGCAACCCGTTTCATTTTCCAAAACTTTGTTTCGCTTTAAGTTCCTCAGTTTTTCATAATAGAAGCATGTCTTCCCCCCGAAAACATTTACAAAAACAGTAAAGAGTGGGGTTATGAACTCACCTTAATGTCCATGCTAAGCTAGCAAACAGAGCCTGAAACCTCGACCGACTTCCTCGTGCCCTAATTACCAACAAAGGACACCTTAACAATCTATCACACATAAGCCTAGCTTATTAGCCGCTTAAAAGATAGTCTACCCGACTGCCTAGACTCGTGTGTACCAACACGGGTCTCAAAACCTTTCAACTCGACGAACCAATCATGACTTACCTTAACTCACAAGTTACATACAACATAGTACCCAAGTTTCACACTTGTCACTATTCGTGTGTAAACCTTGTTGGACTATAACCCCGAAACGTATAACTATCCTGAGCCGAAGATCATCTCGTAAATCATTTTAGAAAATAGTCTTTGAGGAAAAAAAGTTTAGTTATTAAAAACGATTAATAACATTTGTTACTTTTTCTCAAATATGGCTTGAAAATCAGCTTTACTGTTATAAATAGTTAGTCTTTGAAAACACCGTGATTTTGTATATAATAAATGCATTTGTCCAAAACGCTGAAGGGAATTTATTTAATAGAAATAGCAGTTCGTTACGTTTTGGTTTTTATAAAAATTTAGGCAGAGTTTCCTCTGTTTTTGTACAAACCAGACAACACCCGTTGTCTACAATTTTCCCCAAAATCAACTTTCAAACATAAGTTATCAAATTCTTTTATCCACAAAGTCCAATTCACGAGACTATACGTTTCGACACCTAAATAAATACACTTAATCATATAAATATATATATACCAATATATATATATTTATATATAATATAGTCCGACAATATAGTCCAATTATATTTAGTCCGAGTTCGAAACCATAAGTCACGTCAAGTTAATCGTTTACCAAATCGTTCGTTTATATAGTTACCGTTTATTATTATCATTCGGTTCGTTCGCGAGTCAAAACCCTTTCATAATATATTTATAAATATATAATATTCATAAATATAGAATATTTACAAATATACAATATTTATAAATACAGAATATCTACAAATAAAATAAATAGGAAACTCGAATACAAGTTATACCGAATCAAACGCGCGTAACCCGAAGCCACCTCGAACTACGTGCAGACCGGGACGTTTGACAGATCTGACCCGTTGACCATGTTTGACCGAGCCCGAACACGAACCCAGAACCAAACCATTTCTTAACCCATGCACCCGGGACCCAGACTTGACTTGAACCATACCCGAGTATCAAATCAGGCCCGAACGAAACCCTTTACCGATATGACCCGAGCACCAACATGCAGCCCAAAATCCATCAACATAACCGAACCAGACTTGAGTTCCACCGGACCCGAACCACAACCGAAACCAAACCAAAACCAACCCATTACCGGACCACCACTCGGACCAACAACCACCTATCGGACCACCACTCGAATCACCAACCACCTATCGGACCACCACTCGAATCAATAACCTTTTCCACAGCCCGAAACTAACCAGATTCGGAGGAGCCATGACCAAACTAACCCGTCACCACTTGACCCGAGTTAAAACCCAAAGACCCGGACCAAAACATGAACCAAAACCTAACCCTCTGTACCTCATCCCTGCGCCGCCGCCACTTGAATCCACCATCGGCCATCACCTACACCCCACAACCACCATGAACCTACCGTGAATCACCTTGAAGTTGTTGTACCTGCGTGAGCCATCTCCGGTTACCACGAACCTCGTTATTGTTTGTCCTCGGTTCAAAATCACCATGTCGCCTACAAGCCCGTCATTGCTCGTCTCTGTGTCTAAAGAATTCACGCCGCCACCACCCGAGACCATGGTGGCTGGCCGACTGCTTTAACAGGAAGAGGATAGGGAGTGACGTGAGAGATAGAGGGGTAGAGAGAGAGGGATAGATGAGGGAGAGAGGTTAGAGAGAGAATGTCTAGAGAGAGTTAGGGTTTAATTGAGGGTGGTGGCTGCCAAATTTTTGAGGAAGAAGGAGGTGAATGAGACCTTTTATACTTAGGGTTAGCTTGGTAGGTGGACACCGCGTATCGAACCCGTGTTAAACGTAAAACGTCTCGGTTTTAATCTGGTTCAATAATTAATTACAAAATTTATTCGGTTTTGGTCGATCTTAAGAATATAACTAAATCGACTAATAATAAATATTATTTTCGTCGCCTGACACGTACGTTTGACGCACGCGTTTAAATCGCGTTAATTAAATTGGTCGCAATTCCCATTGTTAAAACGATTAGTAAACTTCCGAAACTTTATAAATAACAATATTTATAATAAAAAAATCATTTATAACAACAAAAACCTCATCAGTATAGGTCGGAAGTTGCCGGTTGTCACATTCTCCCCATGTTACAGAAATTTTGTCCTCAAAATTAAAGGTAGGATATGTCCGAAGAACCAATGGTAGCACAACAAAAGAGGCAACGGACGTGTCAGTACAAATGGCACAAGATAAAGTTTCTGAATCAACTGAATCCAAAGTGTAGACAATAACTTTGTCAACAAATACCATTGGCGCACCTCAAACGAAGCAACTAGTACACCAACCTTTCATTACACACCGCAAGGCGTGTCTCGATTTAAGACAATAACAAACAAACTGATGAAAATGTGGCAAGCCAAATAAAATCATCCACTAACACTAGTCGAATGAATGTTCACCACAAGGTGCTGTATCAAATTCCAATAATTCGATTTAACTGAAGTGTCGACTCTAAGGAAACTCATCGACAAAGTATCAAAAGATTCATTGCCCACAACGGCCTGACATATCAAGACTAGAAAACAAGCATTACGAGCAACGTAATGATAAACAAATCATAAATGAAACGGTTGTTCGATGTGAAGCCCTACAATGGACCTTCACAAGTTTAAAGAATCCAAGCATACAATAGTTGACACGTGTGTACAAAAGACGTGTCTAGTTCTGTGAAAAGAATAGGGAATCAACAAAAATTATATTCCTTTACGATTGAATGTTGAAGGCCACAAACACAAAAGGAGAGAGAAGTGAATCATACCCAAAAGGTATAACTAGGTTCTAAAACAGGAACCTTAGAAGCTCAAGGAACAAGATCATCAAGATCTTAAACGGGTTCAAGAAAAGCGAAGTCACAAATGACACGAACAGGGGAGAATTGGCAATCACGTCCGCAACAACAAAAGAATGATCAACACTTATCCATTATTTATATATATAAATATATACAACAACACATAACAATATAGATACCCTCACGATAGAAATTCTTAGAACTACCAAGTGCCTGTAAATTTGCGATAACGTGACGTCTACGTTATCGAAAATTTACCTCACAAGATCATCCTATTAACCTCCATCATGAGTTGTATCACAAGCACTCGTCACATTTACATAATAGTACGTATATATCACATAATATAATGTTTGTCGGGTGCGCCACCTTTCCGAGTGCTTCCCCCGACTGCATTCCAGCTTCGCAACATCATCGGCAAAACGAGTTGTCTCATCGAGACGTTTCTGACCCAAGTTGACCTTGACGACATAACATACTCCGAACCCGGGATGCGAGACCGCAAATGCAGCAACAATCCATTTGCCGACTCGTCCAACAAACGTGACACGTGTGTGCGTTCCCAATACGTCCAAGCTTGAGTCGACAACCATTGGCGATATGTACTATATATACTTTACATAAATACACACAGTATGTAAACAAGTAAATTGTTTCTCATACCAAGAAACAATGACTCAGCTACTCTATGTGAATAACCACTCTGATATCTAATGCGATGACTCACCAGTCACCAGTGAAGTACACCTAGCCATCACGTGTTATTACCCTTTCTATAAACCATTATAGAAAATTTTGACTTCCTATTCACATAAGAAAACAAATGCTCTCTACGAGAAAGAAACGTGCGCTGAGCTAGTGTAATTAAATACACTAATAGTCATGTAACACACTTGGCAACGGTTGGAATTTCAGTTCCTAGGCGTTCATGCTAAATATTACGTCTTAGAAATTTTGGTCCCTATCTTGAAACAACCTCAGGTTAAAGCCTAGATATCTACCCAGACACCTAATTCGCTAAAACCTATGGCTTTGATACCAAACTGTCACACCCCGACTTTTCCCCTCGTCGGTTGTGACGTTTGGTGCCTTTGCCAACGCAGCGGAAAGATGCATCTAAGATTCTGGTTCCCTAAACGCCAATTCTAAACCTCTAGGATTCCCGATCCCAACTGTCACCTACTCCAACCATGCCGTTACCAAAGTTTAAACCTGAAAGACATACTTAAAAAGTCAACATAAAGCTGGTGAGTTCATAAGTTTTGCAAAAAAAATGTTACCAAATGTTACCAAGTTCCAAAAGTGTTACCATGTTCACCCTGTCAATACTATGCAAAATGTATACCAAAGTACGCTAGCTAGGCGTATGTTTTGTTACTACTACGATTGGAAAACCATTACTAACTCGCAAACCAGATGTTGTGCCCGAATAGTAAACCTGTTCCTGTTTGAGACAATATGCACCCGCCCGGCCCTCCAAGCCGACGAGTGGGGTTGGTCACTCCCAATAGATCTATTCACATTTCCCCGTTGTGCTAACCCGCACATTCATGGTTTCCCCCGGGACTTCCAAAGATCGTATAGTAACCCGTAGAAACCCATAGTATGACAGTTGTTACCAAAACATAAGTTTTACACATGTTTTCTCCCCCAAAAAGTGAAACCAGTTAAAAGTGGGGCCGTGAACTCACGCAACCCGTTTCATTTTCCAAAACTTTGTTTCGCTTTAAGTTCCTCAGTTTTTCATAACAGAAGCATGTCTTCCCCCCGAAAACATTTACAAAAACAGTAAAGAGTGGGGTTATGAACTCACCTTAATGTCCATGCTAAGCTAGCAAACAGAGCCTGAAACCTCGACCGACTTCCTCGTGCCCTAATTACCAACAAAGGACACCTTAACAATCTATCACACATAAGCCTAGCTTACTAACCGCTTAAAAGATAGTCTACCCGACTGCCTAGACTCGTGTGTACCAACACGGGTCTCAAAACCTTTCAACTCGACGAACCAATCATGACTTACCTTAACTCACAAGTTACATACAACATAGTACCCAAGTTTCACACTTGTCACTATTCGTGTGTAAACTTGTTGGACTATAACCCCGAAACGTATAACTATCCTGAGCCGAAGATCATCTCGTAAATCATTTTAGAAAATAGTCTTTGAGGAAAACAAGTTTAGTTATTAAAAACGATTAATAACATTTGTTACTTTTTCTCAAATATCGCTTGAAAATCAGCTTTACTATTATAAATAGTTAGTCTTTGAAAACACCTTGATTTTGTATATAATAAATGCATTTGTCCAAAACGCTGAAGGAAATTTATTTAATAGAAATAGCAGTTCGTTACGTTTTGGTTTTTATAAAAATTTGGGCAGAGTTTCCTCTGTTTTTTGTACAAACCAGACAACACCCGTTGTCTACAATTTTCCCCAAAATCAACTTTCAAACATAAGTTATCAAATTCTTTTATCCACAAAGTCCAATTCACGAGACTATACGTTTCGACACCTAAATAAATACACTTAATCATATAAATATATATATACCAATATATATATATATATATATATATATAATATAGTCCGACAATATAGTCCAATTATATTTAGTCCGAGTTCGAAACCATAAGTCACGTCAAGTTAATCGTTTACCAAATCGTTCGTTTATATAGTTACCGTTTATTATTATCATTCGGTTCGTTCGCGAGTCAAAACCCTTTCATAATATATTTATAAATATATAATATTCATAAATATAGAATATTTACAAATATACAATATTTATAAATACAGAATATCTACAAATAAAATAAATAGGAAACTCGAATACAAGTTATACCGAATCAAACGCGCGTAACCCGAAGCCACCTCGAACTACGTGCAGACCGGGACGTTTGACAGATCTGACCCGTTGACCATGTTTGACCGAGCCCGAACACGAACCCAGAACCGAACCATTTCTTAACCCATGCACCCGGGACCCAGACTTGACTTGAACCATACCCGAGTATCAAATCAGGCCCGAACGAAACCCTTTACCGATATGACCCGAGCACCAACATGCAGCCCAAAATCCATCAACATAACCGAACCAGACTTGAGTTCCACCGGACCCGAACCACAACCGAAACCAAACCAAAACCAACCCATGACCGGACCACCACTCGGACCAACAACCACCTATCGGACCACCACTCGAATCACCAACCACCTATCGGACCACCACTCGAATCAATAACCTTTTCCACAGCCCGAAACTAACCAGATTCGGAGGAGCCATGACCAAACTAACCCATCACCACTTGACCCGAGTTAAAACCCAAAGACCCGGACCAAAACATGAACCAAAACCTAACCCTCTGTACCTCATCCCTGCGCCGCCGCCACTTGAATCCACCATCGGCCATCACCTACACCCTACAACCACCATGAACCTACCGTGAATCACCTTGAAGTTGTTGTACCTGCGTGAGCCATCTCCGGTTACCACGAACCTCGTTATTGTTTGTCCTCGGTTCAAAATCACCATGTCGCCTACAAGCCCATCATTACTCGTTTCTGTGTGTAAAGAATTCACGCCGCCACCACCCGAGACCATGGTGGCTGGCCGACTGCTTTAACAGGAAGAGGATAGGGAGTGACGTGAGAGATAGAGGGGTAGAGAGAGAGGGATAGATGAGGGAGAGAGGTTAGAGAGAGAATGTCTAGAGAGAGTTAGGGTTTAATTGAGGGTGGTGGCTGCCAAATTTTTGAGGAAGAAGGAGGTGAATGAGACCTTTTATACTTAGGGTTAGCTTGGTAGGTGGACACCGCGTATCGAACCCGTGTTAAACGTAAAACGTCTCGGTTTTAGTCTGGTTCAATAATTAATTACGAAATTTAATCGGTTTTGGTCGATCTTAAGAATATAACTAAATCGACTAATAATAAATATTATTTTCGTCGCCTGACACGTACGTTTGACGCACGCGTTTAAATCGCGTTAATTAAATTGGTCGCAGTTCCCATTGTTAAAACGATTAGTAAACTTCCGAAACTTTATAAATAACAATATTTATAATAAAAAAATCATTTATAATAACAAAAACCTCATCAGTATAGGTCGGAAGTTGCCGGTTGTCACAGTTATGCTTTTCCATAACCCTAACCTAAGTAATACTAGAAACAAATCCGTGAAACCAAGATGTGTTAAATAATAGATACTGCTCAAGTATAAAATGCGGTTTAAGGTCCTCCCCCTTTTGGGTTAACCCGAATAAACGTAATAAAGTGTAAGTATCACGCACGGTTAGTGGTCCTTCCCCTTTCGGGTTCACTCGCACAAATAACTGGTTCAATTTATGAAAAAGTCTAACAGGGTCTTGCTCACATAGGAAAGTTTGCGTACAAAATACATGTTCATATAAGTAAATAAGTATAGCATAAAATTTCGATTTGAATATAAATCGAGTAAATCGTACAATTGTGCAAAATGAGAGTAAATGAGTTAAATAATGCTCAAGATCAGTGATGTAAGAATAACTACTAATAACTAGTGTGAGAATAACTACAAATAACACGCAAAAATAACCACGAATAAAAGAATAATGCGAGAATAAGATAATGCGCGAACATAACTAAAAATAAAATGGTGTAAGAATAAAATAATAAAATCTAATGCAATTGAGAGTGTGCAGAATAGACGTAAAATCTACTGGCAAGATGGTTTAAATTTAATAGTTTTGCGTATATGTACTATACGATAAAAGACATTTAGCGACATTCCGATGAGGATATGTCCATTGTTTTGTTAAACCAAAAGTGTTGCGACTGAGAGTGCACAAGTGTAAAGAGATAATTTTTTGTTTATAAAAACGTAGTTTGCTCGAACTTTGTGATATAATTGGAAGAGTAGTAGTAAAGCATGTGAATAACTTTTTAGAAATCGAAGAATGTTTTAGATTTCAAAACAAGTTCACATGAAAAGGCTTCGTAAGTACACATATTTATGTGTTTACGAGGAGTTGAGTTGAAAAGTGTTATAAGGTGTATTGTCAGTCGCAAGTTTCTTTTTCCAAAAACATATATTCAACCGTTATATGAAAACAAGAAGGTTTGTATTTGACTTGTAAATATGCAAAACAAGTGTATAAAATGCAAGAGGAAACTATATAAATCAAATGTGTTTCAAGAGACCAATACTTAAATAGCAAAAATGTTAAAAGTCAATGTATATGACATGAATAGACTCCAAATGTAAAAAGTTTGAAGTTTCGAAATAACATGAATGTGAAAAGATTGCAACATACATCTCTAAAAATTATACCATTTTAAGTTTTAAAACAATGATCGTGTCACAGTAACTGATATAGTAGGGTTGGAGAGTAATGTGTAAGTTTCAAGTCTTAAGTGTCAGCTGGTAACCTAGCTACAAAAACCCAATTCAACGTTGAAGGTCCACTACGCACAATTTCTCGTGCTACGTTGACTGAGTGAATCGGCTCGGTATTTGAAAATTTTGGTATAAGTTTCTAGGTTGTTTGAAAACAATGGAGAATCTGTTTTGGTTTGGGTTGATTTCCCCTGGATAATGTTTGAAAAATGTGGGTAGGACAGGGAGGAGATTGCATATGGTACCGAATGCCTTGACGAATTTTGAGAAGTAAGACTTTTTCTGTATTAAGACATTTCTTCTGTTTACAAGTTAAAACCCCATTAAAGTTAAAAAATCTTCCATATTTATTAAATGTTGGGAAAATTCGAGTGTTACCCATTTTGATTAGACTTGAAATCTTGAATTATCATGAGGTCGAAAAATCGTTTGTTTGTAAAAGTTGGCAAGGCATCCCTTTGAGCTCATAGCATGCTAAATGTTTCAAGGCACAAGGTGAATAAGTTTCTCTAAAGCTAGGTACTTGGGTTTTGTGCCTTTATGAGATGAAAACATGGGGTAAGTTACTATGGTAATCACTTTAGAGAGTAGTATACTAGTGTGTGTTGAATAGATAGGCATTTATGATGTTGTGTATGTTGTAGAGACACATGGGAATAGTTTAGAGATATACTGTGACATCGATCGAGTAATTTTGTAAACAAGATGATTAATAAGTTTGAAACGACGTTCGTGTTTAACTGTGCAACTTTCAAGAATCAAAAGTGTGATCAAATTAAACAATAAGCTTAAAAATTTGAGTCATAGGAAAATGTTTTTGAACAAGAGAATTGATGTGTAATAAAAATCACGAAACATAAATGCAATAGTGTAAGTTTTAATGCGGTAAAATAGCGCATAGGAGTTTTAGTAATGATGATGAAAAGCGAACGATCAATGAGTATATAAAACAACAGGTGATGGAACTTAAAATCCAAATGTTAAACAAAACGTAAGAATCAATAACGGAAAACAGAAAAATGCTTTAATAGCGATAGCTATTAATAGGGAAAAACTCAAAAGACATAATAACTTCCTTATAGAAAATTAGATAAAAGTTCAAACAGCAAATGAAAATTATACCTATAGTGGAATGTGATACTGAAAATATTTCTAACGAAACTGGTGACTAACCAAAGAAATTGAAATATTATTAGTGACTTATGGGGAGTGCACTTAAACCTATGAGTAATTGGTCATCCTTCCCGATTGCACATACCCTATCACTGGTAAACAAGATATATTTCAAAACCTTTAGCGAGACTTTAAAACGAGATGTAGAAATAGATCCTTGAGTTGTGGATTTCACTCCTAACTCAAAGTTGTATTTCAAAATTGAAAACAATTGTGGAATGAAACCAATCACGAAGTTAAGGATATCACCCCCAGCTTAGTGGTTAAGTTTCTTTTTGGAGGAAATACTCTTTGAGGTGTGGATCTCACTCCTATCTCAAAGATATATTCCTAAGATAAAAACATATTGAGGAGGGAAACTAATCACCACGGTATGGATGTCAATCCTAACTTGGTGTTTGTAAAATACGAGTGCCTTCTTCTCGTGAGCAAAATACCGAAAGAATAACGAGAAAGAATCATAGCAAAAATATATAGAAAGAAGATATACGAAATAAGAGAAATATACACGAGAGGACTCGTGAAAGTAAGCTTAGTTATAGACTAGGCTAAAAGGCATTCTAATAACCTAATTCCCTATAACCATGGCTCTGATACCAATCTGTAACACCCCAACCGATGGCGGAAACATCGAGGTGTCACGTAGTGACGATTGCTCAATAGCGCATGGTACTAAAGTGTAAGTTTGCATACATTGAATTAATAGTTTATTACATCGAAAAGAAATTCAAGTTACAAGGATCTTAAAGCGACAAGTCTAACTAAAAAACAATGAAGTCAAAATATGAATCAAAAAGCTTAAAGGAAGCGTCTCAAAATAACCTGAAACATGTACAAAATAATTTTGTCAATACAAAAATTGTATTGGTGAGCATACCCTGTTTTAGTTCAAGAATTGTTTGTAATATTTGTGCGACACTGTTTGCTAATATCTAATTAGTAGAATATGTTAGTGCACTATTCATGTATGTCCCTAGCTAGTGATCCGGTACAGAATGTCGAAGGTTCAGATAATTAGAAAACGACCAAGACTTAAACACGAAGACAATCCAATCAATAGTCGAGGGGGAGTTTGTAGATGCACGTATTGCGACTAGTGATTGGATTACAAAATTAACATATGTTAGAAAGTGCTGATGGGTTGAAAGTGGAAAAATTGGGCGAACGTAGAAGAAAGTGGGCGAATGTAGAATCAAACTGGGCGAATGTGGAAAGATTCCACATTCGTACCTTAGAAATGGGCGAATGTGGAAAGTGTCCACATTCGCACCATGAAAAGGGACGAACCTGCAGACACCATAAATAGATTTTGTGAGTTTTTGAGATATAGAGAGTTTCTAGTTGTGTGTGTGTTCAGGTTAGGTTCCAGGAGTTTTTGAGAAAGTGTTTAAGTGTTCTAGATTAACAAGTGTGTGATTGTAATTGAATATTTGAAAAGGTTAATCTATGAAAAAGCTTTGAAAATGATGTTGATTGTGTTTTGATTAGAGTTTTATCTGTTTGTTCAAAGCTAGGGTTTCCACACCTGGTTTTGTAACTTGTATGATCAATTAATCCTGTTTTAGTCAAAATCTTTCGCTTACAAAGTGGTATCAGAGCCATACGGATCATACAACAACAAATTTGATAAACTCAGAGCTGATTTGGACTTAATTTTGATCAAAATACATCTGTTTTTGAATGAAAATGGTTTTTGAGTGTTTTTGATTGATTTGAAGTTGATTTTGTGGATAAAATCTAAAATTCCAAGAATTAAAGTTGTTCCAAATCAATTCCGAATCAAAACCTGATTAAGATCATTCAAATCCACAAACTTTTGAAAATCAGAGATCAAAATAACCGTTTTTCAAACCTGAAATGGGCGAACCTGGAATGAAATGGGCGAACCTGACACTGTAGTGGGCGAACCTGAAAATTTTTGGGCGAACGTGAGTGAATTTTGGTCGAACCTAGAGCTTTTCTGGGCGAACCTGGATTTTAGTGTTTGAAGTTTCCACATTCGGGCAGATATTTCCACTTTCGATTCGTCGGGCGGGCGAACGTGGAATCAAAGTGGTCGAACGTAGACATTTTTGGGCGAACGTGGAACTTGTGTTTGGATATTTTACATTCTGGTCAAAATTCTACATTCGGGTATACTACTTTGGGCGAAAGTAGAAGCCTGATTTCAGAAAATTTTTGGGATATTTTTGTTGGAAAAATGATAAATTACATGGCCGTGTGTAGAACGGATGAGGAGATCAGAGCTCTAGTAGAAGCTGATAGAAAGCGACAACAATTACAGAGACAAAAATCTCAAGTTGACAACATTTGGGGATTTCCAATGACACCGAAACCAACTGATGAAATGGTACATGTTAACAAGTGTGTTAACGGAGAAGGTGTTCATAGAAATGTTGTGTGTTTAGTCAAACATATGAGAAATGATGATTCAAGTGAGTTGTCAGGGAGTGTCTTGAGTTCTGAAACAGATTCAGAACAAAGTGAATCAAGAGAGAATGACTTCTCAAATGGTGATGCAAAATCTGATAATGGTAATAAATCAAAGGATGAGGTAAGTGCTAGTTGTTCTGAATGTGTCAAGTTGAATTGTGAATTGATGATACTTATTGAGGACAAACAGAAACTAGCAAATGAACTAGAAAATTGTCAAAACCAAATTAAAGTTTTTGAAAAGAATGAAAAAGATTTGTTAAATAAAATTGAATCTTTAAAGAAAGAAATGTTAGAAATGAATAACAGTTTTTCAAAGAATAATCTCACATCAGAATTGGAAATCACAACATCTTGTGTTGTTAATCCTGATTGTGAAGTAAAACAAATGTTTGAAAAGAAAACTGAAAATGTGGTACCAACTTCAGAATCTGAATCTGAAGAAAAACCCATATTCATGTTTCCTAAAGGAGTTGAAGGATCCTACATGTTGGAAGGACATGACAAATTGATTTTCAACAAAGATTTTCTAATTGAAAATATCGAACAATCTTTACTTAAATGTATTTTTGTTGATAATATCGATTTTTTAAATCAATTTAGAAATCAATTTGATCATCTTCATTTTGAACTCAGTCCTAACCAACATGAGAATAAAGAGGATCAAAAGAAAAATGTTGAAAATAAGATAGGTCCTAAAGTAAAGGGACCAAAACCAAACAAATCTAAAGGAAATGATCAGATGCAAAATTCTTATCAAAAGAATTCAAGAAATTTTTCATCTAGATCATATGACTATTATGATTATTCATATAACTCTCGATTTGATGGTTATTGGGGAAACAACTCACCACAGTATTCTCATGGTTATGTTGAACGGAGAAGCTGTTTTGAATGTGGTGAAGTTGGTCATATTGCAGCTCATTGTCCCTATTGGTATTGGGATGACGGGTATGCATGTGATTTTGAAGAGTATAGGTCTTGTTATAACTGCTGAGAGTGTGGGCATTTAGTTGCTTACTATCCGTATGTTAAACAGAAAAAGACCAAAGTGAAATTTGCTAGAAATTCAGGCAATGTCAGAAAGCCTGTATCCCCAAAACCAATCAAGAAGCAAAAGGGGAAACAGGTTGTGTATGATAATCGTAACAAAATTGCCTTGAATAAAAATGGAGATTGTGGACGGGTTGCTGAGGTAAGGGGGAGTTCGAAGGCTAAGCCTAAGAATAACTCTAAACTTGGGTCTTCATCAGTTAAGTCTGAGAAGATTCCAAACAAAGTTCAGAAGCAGGTTTCAAATAAGAAATCTGAAAAGTCAAAAATCAAAACAATTTCAACAAAATCTAAAATAAACTCTGAACGTGTTTGGAAACCCAAAGCACTTTCTAAATCAATAGCAATTTCTACTTCAAATCAATCCATTGAAAAACCAATTGATTTTTCAAAAGGTGAATGGATTGATGTTCCAAGAATTGATGACCTTGGACGACCCATCATTGTGAAGGGATGGGTGCCTCTCTCATGCTAATTGTTTAATAAGTGTGCAGATTGTTCCAGACAGACCTATTAGCTATTCTTTGATAGTTGATAGTGGAGCATCTGTATACACACTATTTATTGGAGAGGTGAAGGTCAAGGAAGGGTTATTGAAGAAGGAAAACATGATTTCAACAGAGAGGAGAGTGTTTGTAGTCTGTCTCCAACCTGTGAAGCCGGAAAAAGTTGCAATCTCATGCAATTGCTCTCAGGTGTTGGATTTCAATAACAGATACGACAAAATGGTTTGCTAATTGAAAAATCTTAATGAGTCTAGTAATCTGAGTGGAAAATGGTTTTTAAAACTCAATGGGTAAACCGCATCGGATATCATTTTATTTTGTTTTTCTTCAAAAGTTTAAAAATTCAAAAATATGCTTATTTTTAGATTTTTAGGGGGAGAAAATTTCAGAAAAATCAAAATAAAAAAAAAATAGAAAATCAAAAATGAGTTTTCCTGGAGAAAAAGAGGAGATGATAGTACATCAGTGGACTGTCAGACTACTCTAAAAACAAAAATGAATTGATAAACATTGAGTAGCCACTACAATTATATATTGGTAGGCTTGAAATCAAAGTTTAAAGTTCAGCACGGTGATATAAATTTAAAATCAATAACTGATAATCATGTGGATCAACGTATCGTTGGCATATGGTCTTAGTACCGAAATTTCGTTTGATAGATTGCCAAAATCAGAGGTTTCGGGTCGTTATATTGAAAGTTATCTGGGGATGGCCTAACTGATCTTTTGCTGTATTAGTTTACAGACCTAGATTCAGTCAGGGTATCTTATTAAAAGATCTTTAATGACAAAACCATAAGTTACCAAATGAGGAACTTAACATGTGTAATGATAATCAAAGATTATCTAATGCATCGTATCAATACAATGATGAAAGTCATGTATGATATTAGTCCTCACCCTAGTAGAGTGCACAAGTCGCTTTGAAGCATCAATTTGCTGACCTGACACCACTGTGCCTCATACCTTGTAACTAACGGATAACTTCAATATAATCACGCGTTACGATGAAGCTTTGTGCAATTCTTGATACGGGAATGTGTCACGAATGCGGGGACCATAGATTACTCAGTATCTAATATTACCATAACGTATCTAAAGTGCTGAGCAATGAATGATGATTTTGAGTTTAAGTGGACAAACATACTGGTAATGGTTGTAGGATGCTCAATGATAAAAACAGAAAATTGATTAAAAGAGTTTTGACTGACTGTTTCAATACTGATATGATCCTCTTACCAGAAAATTCACAAAAATATATTGAATTTACTTTTATGCAATTACATTTGAAAATTCAAAAATATTTTTGGTGTGTTTTAGCATAAAATTTGAAAAATCAAAAAGTTTTGTTTCAATTTTATTGTTGATAACCGATGTTGGAATACTGAATGTGGAGGCTCAGATACTTAAAAGTTGAAAAAGATTTCAAATTTTCAAGTTTCTAGTACATATTGAAAATGTTTTATATTTCAGGGGGAGAACTATTGAGGGTCAAAAGGAATGTGAAGAGTACTTCCGAGATATTTGTCGTGTCTAACGCCGGTTGTAGTTTGTGCAGTTTTTAGTAAATTTTTCTGCAGAATCAAATACAACAGGTGCTCTATTCAAGACTCATCGACAAAGAGTGTAATTGAACAAGACCCAAACCTGAACATCAAGATTACCAGAACAACAGAAGTTAGTAAGAGGTTAAAGAAATGATGAAGATTGAAGAAATCAAGATTATCGTCTATCTTCATCTCTGGATCAACAAATGACAAAGCCAAGATTTCTTGAGTCTGTCTGAGATTTCAAAGCTTATTGGAGAGATAGATAGGAACTTCGACACAAACGTACATGAAGATGGAAAGTTTTCAAGTCGAATTGATAACTTTCTGATTTGGTATATCACTAGCTAGGTCCAAGGGGGAGATTTTTAGTGCACTATTTATGTATGTCCCTAGCTAGTGATCCGGTACAGAATGTCGAAGGTTCAGATAATCAGAAAACGACCAAGATTTAAACACGAAGACAATCCAATCAATAGTCGAGGGGGAGTTTGTAGATGCACGTATTGCGACTAGTGATTGGATTACAAAATTAACATATGTGGAAAAAGTGGGCGAACGTAGAAGAAAGTAGGCGAATGTAGAATCAAACTGGGCGAATGTGGAAAGATTCCACATTCGTACCTTAGAAATGGGCGAATGTGGAAAGTGTCCACATTCGCACCATGAAAAGGGGCGAACCTGCAGACACTATAAATAGATTTTGTGAGTTTTTGAGATATAGAGAGTTTCTAGTTGTGTGTGTGTTCAGGTTAGGTTCCAGGAGTTTTTGAGAAAGTGTTTAAGTGTTCTAGATTAACAAGTGTGTGATTGTAATTGAATATTTGAAAAGGTTAATCTATGAAAAAGCTTTGAAAATGATGTTGATTGTGTTTTGATTAGAGTTTTATCTGTTTGTTCAAAGCTAGGGTTTCCGCACCTGGTTTTGTAACTTGTATGATCAATTAATCCTGTTTTAGTCAAAATCTTTCGCTTACAGAATAAAAGAATCAAAACCAACCCTCAAAGTATCAAGTATCAAGTATCACCCAAAAGAATCAAGAATCACATAATAATGACCAAGGCTCAAATGAAACGATAATCACACAAGGGATGTAAATCGTAGTACTACTCATTGTTATGCTCGGCCCATGGTAAATGATTTTGATTATGTTTCAATTCATACAAATCACATAAGCATCACATAAGGCACATTACATTTGAAAGAATACATAGTTTAATAATACTAATGGTACATGAATCACCCTAAAATAGTAAACATGAAAAAGGGGAAAGATATACTCACAGTTTTGCTAAGAGTATCAAATCCAACAAAACTTGTCTCAAGATTAATTTGAGAATTCTGAAGAATTCAACCTATACGTATAAGCATACTAATGAGGAAAATGTCTTGAAAAGACTAAAGCATCTAGAAACTAAGGCATTAGGGTTTGCTAGACTTATGTAGAGAAGATGAAGTTTTATTATATCTTGAATTTAATAAAAATGTTAAATAAAGTATCTCATTATTTAAGATTTAATACGTGACGAAGAAATTATAATACTATGTTTCCACTTATAGGAATATTTTCTATTTTATAGAAAAATATCCATGAATCATAGTTTAATAATTTACATTTAACGAAATAATTAATAATATTTAATTAAATGTAAATAAGCTAAAAATACAAGATATGATTCAAAAATGATATTTTTATAAAAAATAATTATTTTCTGATGTATAAAGGTGAAGATAATTTTTTTCCATAATTTTTCTCATTTTATTTGTATTTAAAACAAATTTAATGGGTTTAAATCATGTTTAAATGATTAAAAATAGGAAAATTAGTAAAGATAAATTTTTTCTGAACCAATAATTTTTATTTAGGTTCATGATTCTTAAAAATTATTTTCCAGAAAATTTCTGATTTAAACATTAATAATGAATTTTTAACCAATTACTTATGATTAAACTCATTAAATTAATTTATTTAATATGAAATAATTTATTTTAACTATTTAAATTAATAAAAATATGAAATAATTTATTTTCCAGAAAATTTTTATGTGATAATTTTATTTATGGTATCAAAATGTTATGTCTAAATTTTCATAATTTTTGAACCAAAAATGAATTTTCTATGATTTATATAAGATTTATATATATAAATGTATAAATCCTTAAAAATAACAAACAAAACAACAAAAAAAAATAACAAAAAGGATGGCCTAACCCGGCCCTGGAGAGGCTTGAACCTGAGCAACTCGGGTGACAATCACCATAACAATAACCTCATCTTCTTCCCTAAATACAAACCCTAACCCTAATTTCTAAGACTTTTAATCCGTTAACAATGGAGCCCAATTTCATGGGGTTTTTAAGGAATAACATTGATATAACAAAACGACAACAAAATATCGGAGTTACACTCGGTTTTATTGCTTGAAAAAAAAGGTTAAAGGTCCAAACACTTAACGATCGATTTGGGAGCTTTCTTGACTCGTTTAAGGTCGGATTTTTGTGGGTTTGTAAAGCTTAGACGTGCAGAAATCGAATGCTATGTTTGGTTTATGTAATGGACTTGTAAATGTGGCATTTTACAAGCTTTAATTAACCCCTGTAGTTAAGACCTTGTATAAACCATGTTAAAACTTGATTATTTCACCATAAAAGTTAACCAAACTTCTTACATAAAAAGGAATACTAAAAACTTTTAAAATACGTTAGTTGCCAGGATATATTATGTTTACATATCGTTCCTATTTTCGTGTTCAGTTAAAATGTAGGCATTTCCAAGTAAGTTATATTGATCGAATGAACTCAATCTTTTATTACGTTTGAAAAAAAATTGACAACGTGATAATAAATGAGGGACTGTAGTAGAAAACTTGTTAAAAGTCGAAGGTGACAGTTGTCACAGTAATCAGACTCACAATACAAGAATTACGTAGTGATTCGTACACAGGAAAGACAACAGTTTAAAACACTGTAACTATAGATACTTTATACTTTATGAGTTTCAGGGACCCGAGTGGAGGAACGGGAAGGCCATAAGGTAACTGATCATGCTATGGAATCATATAAAGGATACTAAGCTGACCGAACTATAATCGGACTCACAATGCGACAACTACGTAGAGATTCGTACACAGGAAAAGACTCCAGTTTAAAAGATAATAGCTATCGGTACTTTTGGAGTTATAGGGAGCCAAATGCTGGTACGGGAAGGCCATAAGGTACATCATGCTACAGAATCAGATAAAGTATATGAAGCTGATCGAACGGTAATCGGACTCACAATGTGAGAATTAAGTAGTGATTCGTACACAGGAAAAGACACTAGTTTAGAAGACAATAACTATCGGTACTTTTGGAGTTTCAGGGACCCGAATGGTGGAACGGGAAGGCCATAAGGTATCTGATCATGCAACATACTCAAATAAAGGATACTAAGCTGACCAGGTGGTAATCGGACTCACAATACGAGAATTACATAGTGATTCATACACAGGGAAAGACTACAGTTGAAATGACTAGAACTATGGGTATTTTTAAAGTTTCAGGGACCCGAATGGAGGAACGGGAAGGCCATAAGGTATCTGTTCTAGCTATATACTAAGATAAAGGATACGAAGCTTATTGGAAAGTAATTGGACTCACAATGCGATAATTACGTAGAGATTTGTACACAAGAAAAGTCTCCAGTTGAAAAGACCGTTACTATCTGTACTTTTGTAGTTTCAGGTACCGAATGGAGTAACGGGAAGGCCATGAGGTATCTGAACATCCTATAGACTTATATAAAGGATACGAAGTAGACCAGACGATAATCGGACTAACAATGCAACAATTATGTAGAGATTCGTACACAGAAAAAGTCCCTAGTTTAAAAGACCGTAATTATCGGTTATTTAGGAGTTTCATGCACCCGAATGGAGAAACGGGAATGCGTTAAGGTATCTGGTCATGCTACAGACTCGGATAAAGGGATAATAAGCTGAGCTGATGGTAATCGGACTCACAATGCGAGAAGTACGTAAAGATTCGTTCACAAGAAAGACACCAGCTTAAAAGAACGTAATTATCTGTATTTTTGGAGGTTTAGGGACCCAAATGGAGGAATGGGAAGGCCATAAGTTATCTAATCATGCTAATGACTCAAATAAAGTATACGAAGCTGACTGGACGGTAATTGGACTCACAATGCGACAGCTACGTAGAGATTCGTACACAGGAAAAGACAATAACTATCGGTAGTTTTGGAGTTTTAAGGAGCCGAATGCTAGAAAGGAAGGCCATAATGTATCCGATCATGATACAAACTCAGATGAAGGATACGAAGCTGGCCGGACAATAATAGGACTCACAATGTGAGAAATACATAGAGATTCGTACACAGGAAAAGCCACCAGTTTAAAAGACAATAACTATCGGTACTTTTGGAGTTTCAGGGAACCTTATAGAAGAAAGGGAAGGCCATGAGGTATCTGATCATGCTACAGACTCAAACAAAGGATACTAAGCTGACCTGACGATAATCGGACTCACAATGCGAGAATAACATAGTTGTTCGTACATAGGAAAAACTCCAGTTTAAAACACTGTGTAACTATCAGTACTTTTGGATTTTCACGGACCCGAGTGGAGGAAAGGGAAGGCCATAAGGTATCTGATCATGAGAGAGACTCAGATAAATGATACTAAGCTGACCAGAGAGTAATCGGACTAACAATGCGAGAATTACATAGTTAATTCGTACACAGGAAAAACTACAGTGTAAAAGACTGTAACTATCGGTACTTTTGTGTTTTCAGGGACCCGAGTGGAGGATCGGGAAGGCCATAAGGTATCTGATCATGCTACAGACTCAGATAAAGGATACTAAGTTGACCGGACTGTAATCGGACACACAATGCGAAAATTACATAGCTATTCGTAATAGAGTATTGCATGCAGCAAATTAAGCAAAACATAATGAAAGTAATTGAAGAAATAAATACGAAAAGTAAAAATTGAGAAATTAGGCTAAGAAATGTTGAAATAATTGGCTCAATAGGCTTGTAGGTTCATAGCGTACCATCCACAATTCAGAGAATGCCGCTTCCATGAATACTCAAGAAAATATTGCCACTCATCATAGCCAAAATCATTAGCGACCAATTGTCACCAGGAGAGAGTAAGCTGACCGGACGGTAATCAGACTCACTATATGAGAATTAAGTAGAGATTCGTACACTAGAAAAGACAACAGTTTTAAAGACAATAACTATCGGTACTTTTGGAGATTTAGGGACCCGAATGGAGGAACGAGAAGGCCATAAGGTATCTCATCATGCTACAAACTCAGATAAAGGATACTAAGCTGACCGGACGGTAATCGGACTCACAATGCGAGAATTACATAATGATTCGTACACATGAAAAGACTACAGTTAAAAGACTGTAGCTATCATTACATTTGGAGTTTCAGGGACCCGAATGGAGGAACGGGAAGGCCATAGGCATCTGAGCATGCTACAGACTAAGATAAAGGATACGAAGTTGACCGGATGGTAATCAGACTCACAATACGATAATTACATAGTGATTCGTACACAGGAAAAGACTACAGTTTAAAAGACTGTAACTATCGATACTTTTTGAGTTTCAGGGAACCGAGTGGTGGAACGGGAAAGCCATAAAGTATCAAATCATGCTACGGACTAATATAAAGGATACTAAGCTGATTGAACGGTAATCGGACACACCATGCTACGGACTAATATAAAGGATACTAATCTGACCTGATGGTAATCAGACTCACAATGCGTGAAGTATGTAGAGATTCGTGCACAGGAAAAGACACTAGTTTAAAAGACGATAGCTATCAGTACTTTTGGAGTTTTAGGGAGCCAAATGATAGAACGGGAAGGCCATAAGGTCTCTGATCATGCTACAGACTTAGAGTCTTGTAAACTGAAGACTTTTCTTGTGTACGAATCTCTACATTATTGTCGAATTGTGAGTCCGATAAATGTCTGGTCTGCTTTATATCCTTTATCTTAGTCTTTAACATGATCAGATACCTTATGGCTTTCCAGTTCCTCCATTCAGGTCCTTGAAACTCTAAAAGTACCGATAGTTATTGTCTTTTAAACTAGTGTCTTTTCCTGTGCACGAATCTCTACATACTTCACGCATTGTGAGTCTGATTACCATCAGGTCAGATTAGTATCCTTTATCTGAGTCTTTAGCATGAACAAACGCTTTATGGCCTTCCCGTTCCTCCATTCGGGTCCCTGAAACTCCAAAAGTGCCGATAGTTACGGCCTTTTAAACTGGAGACTTTTCTTGTGTACGAATCTCTACGTAATTGTCACATTGTGAGTCCGAATACCGTCTGGTCTGCTTTGTATCCTTTGTTTAAGTCTGTAGCATGATCATATACTTTATTGGCTTCCCGTTCCTCCATTCATGTCCCTGACACTACAAAAGTATCGATAGTTACGGTCTTTTCAACTGGAGTCTATTCTTGTGTATGAATCTCTACGTAATTGTCGCATTGTAAGTCCGATTAGCATCCGGTCAGCTTCTTATCCTTTATCTGAGTATGTAGCGTGATCAGATACCTTATGGCCTTCCCATTCCTACATTCTGATCCTTGAAACTCCAAAAGTACCAAGAGTTACAGTCTTTTAAACTGTAGTCAGTTCCTGTGTATGAATCACTATGTAGTTCTCGCGTTGTGAGTTTGATTACGGTCCGGTCAGCTTAGTATCCTTTATCTGAGTTTGTAGCATGACGAGATATCTTATGGCTTTCTTGTTCCTTCATTCGGGTCCCAAAAACTTGAAAAGTCCCGATAATTATTGGCTTTTAAGCTAGTGGCTTTTCCTGTTTACGAATATCTATGTAATTCTCCCATTGTGAGTCTGATTACTGCCCGATCAGCTTTGTATCCTTTATCTAAGTCTATAGCATGATCAGATACCATATGGCCTTCCCATTCCCCCATTCGGGCCCCTGAAACTCCAAAAGTACCGATAGTTATTGTCTTTTAAACTTGTGTCTTTTCCTGTCTAAGAATCTCTACGAAATTCTCGCATTGTGAGTGCAATTACCATCTGGTCAGCTTCGTATCCTTTATCTAAGTTATTAGCATGATCAGATACCTTATGGCCTTCCCGTTCCTCCATTCGGCTCCCTGAAACTATAAAAGTGGCGATAGTTATAGTCTTTTAAACTGTAGTCTTTTCCTGTGTATGAATCACTATATAATTCAAATGGAACAATCCAGGTGCGGAAACCCTAGATCGTATGCCATATGATAGAAAACAGATCAGAAAACCGTTAAATCCATTTCAATAATCATTAATAAACAACTTGATATTACTTGATTAGATTAGGTATACAATGAAAAAGACCAAATCAGACTGTTCTATAACCTAGAGAGAACACACACACAAGACCTCTATCAAATGACCAACAACCTGTCACAAAATAAAAACTTAAACTATTTATATTCTGCTCATTCGACCCCCCATCTTGGTCGAATGAGTCCTTCGACCCTTACATAAGTTCGAACCAAACTATAAGTACTTCAATGCTTCCTTCGACCTTCAGGATTCTTCCTTCGACCCCCCAACTTGGTCGAACGGACCTTTATAAACATCAAAATCCCCATTAAATGCTATTTTGTCAATCTAAAGCGATAGTCACATTCCGTGCACTTACAAACTCCCCCTTGACTATTGCTTGGATTGTTCACGTTCATGACCAAGTGCCTTGTTCAACATTTTGATTCGGAGAATATTCTTTTGCTTTTTGCTCATCTCCGGTTCTAATTGTCGTTTATGCGAACTTTTTTCCTTTCTCTAACCTTCAGATACATTCCTAGCTTTCTATCATAATCACAACCCGCATTCACATCCCACGCAAAAGCAAAAATACACCACCCTATAAAACTTCATCGCCTGCTCCACGTCTTGAATTTCAAAGTGAATCGGATTATAATAATGCAGTATAATGTCTTCGTGCGAGCAATTGATCATCCACATCGGATCAAACAAGTGTATCTTCTTGAATTCACCCTTTGGATCTTTATCCTTCAGTGCAATCACCGCTTTAGTTGTTCTTCAATCATAATACCAAAACATGAAATCGTTGCTGAAGTGTTGTTGTATTGGCATCAAAGGAATCTGTTTCATCACCACAGGAGGTTTGTTTTTCAACGTCACCTTCCTCAATCCAGTAACAGGATCAACCTCTTTGTGAACTTTCCTTTTCGGTATTGAGGTTTGAATGAATTCCATCTAGTTCTGCTCTCTCAAGACATCTTATCCGTAAACCATCCAACTACGTCATTATTCACAGAAGCACCGCTCATCGTATGTCTACAAATATCTCTTACAGCCCAATACGGCAAGGTCTTAATATCATGGAACCTGTAAAAGTACAGAATTCCCTTATCCCATTTCACACCTATGCACCGTAGCTGTCTTAAATATTTCCATCCCAACGCTCAGCCATTAAACAATTCGTTGTGATATTTGTAGAAACCTCCTTGTACTTCTCCTTTCAGTCTGTTTGCTTCTTTCTCTTTTAACTTCTTCAACAGATATTTCAGTTCATCTGATTGTTGAAAAGTTTGTTTCTGATTAGCATCCTTCCCAAACACTTCATCCAAAATCTTCTTACCTTTCATCTTAGCAAGCTTCTATGCTTTATCAAGTGTTTCTTCATTAATCTCAGGAATCATTGTGTTTTCTTTCTGCTTATAATACTCAGGATACTCTTCATGAGATATATCTTCAATCTCAACCTCCTCAAACTCTGGAGAGTTAATAGCCAAAATCGTCCCTGAGGTTTGGTCACTTTTGCCACTTCAGTCCAAAACCCAAACCTTTTACATCTGGGTCCTCAGTTTTATTTTTTTTTGCCAAATTCGTCCAAAAAAAGGTTTGGGTTTTGCTAAATTCGTCCCTGAGGTTTGGTCACTTTTGCCACTTCAGTTCACAACTTAAACGTTGTCAGGGACGAATTTGGCAAGAAAAATAAAACTGAAGGACCCAGATGTAAAAGGTTTGGGTTTTGGACTGAAGTGGCAAAATGACCAAACCTCAGGGACGATTTTGGCTATTAACTCAACTCTGGAGTATCTTTGTCATCATAGTGATTTTACCTGGATCTTTCTTTGGAATATTAGGAATCGCTTTGTCATTCATGATTTCTTCAAGAGACTTCCCAATCTGCTTTGCTAATCCTTCCAATATCTCTTTAGAAACAGCAACAAATACTTCCCCGTCTTCTAGATCTGGATCATTATATTCTAGTTCATATCTCATATCATATGATTCAAAGATCTCAGGGATCCTTCCAGTCAGCTCAATCGTCCACACATTCTTCTCCAACATTTGATGATATAAGCTTTTGTCTTCATCAGATAAAGATTTAATCTTTTCAGTCCAAAAGATGCTATCATCATCATAAACGTTCTCACCATGTGTCTTTTTTGAACTAGACTCACTTGTGTCACCCTTATCTAAATCTCTTTTCTGTAACTATACTTCTTAGCATCTTGATTATTATCATCATCAGAACTATCATCTTCATCGTCTTTAGCATCTTGATTATTATCACATCATCTGACGTGTCATTGAAATCACTATCATCACCTTCTTCATCCTCAGACTCCTGATAATCAACCTTCTCTTCCTCTTCCTCCTCTTCTTCTTCTTCAGTACCCTTCAACTGTGGTGCCTTGGAATAAAGATCATCAAGTAATTTTCTCATACTTTTGTTTTCAGCCTTAATCTCTTTGTTTTCAATCTGCAGTTGCTTGATCTTTCTCGTATTTCTCTTTCCACAAGTCAATAAAATCTTGTTATCTTCTTCAAGCACTTTCAACTTAGCTTCCAACTCATCTTGATTAGCCTTGGAAGATAGTACAATCTGCAACACTGACTTCTCATCTTCCTTCATCTGTTTAATCTCAGCTTGTTGTTTGTTAAAGGCTTTCATAACATTAGCAATCTAACGATTAACTGCTTCATGACTTCATTAGAAACAGTAACCTGTGGTGTGGATGATTCTGCAACTGGTGGAGTAACATGTTTTGATGTTTCTTTTGAACCTGTTGTAATACATCTTTTAATAAACTAAAAAAGTTTTGAAGAGCTGGATTAACTGTAACGGCCTCCTGAACAACCTTCTTTTTCTTCTTAGCTGCTGGGTATGTAACGGGTGTTGAATCTTTTGAGCTGTCGATTGCTGGTACTTTCTTTCCAACCACCAACAAATCTATCTCTGTATCTCTCTTTTTCTTAGGATTGTCTCTCTTAGCCATTGTCTTGCTTTGGCTTTCTTAAATTTTTCACGAACCACTAGAGAACTAACAAAGTGAAGATTATCACAAGTCAACTCCAAATCTTGATCATCCAACTCTCTGTTCCCCTATTCTTCAGCTTCAATGGCTTTATCTATTCCTTCAATATCACCAACCTCAGTGGCCTTGGGTTTAGTGATCTTGACAGTTTCATCCCTTGAATCCCATTCAGCTTCGCCTTTAGTCTCTTTTGAATCAGCAGACTCTTCATCAACAAGCAATGTCTTTGCTTTTCCTTTGCATTTAACTGATTTCTTCTTCTTAGTCTCAACCTCATCCACCTTCTGTTTGTCCTTTCCAGTCTTTGCACCTTTATTGACAACTTGTCGTTTCCTTTTAGCAGACTTATCAACAGGAAATACAGGGCTATCAGCGTCAGAATCACTCTTTTCATTCCTTGCTTGATTTAGACCTTGATCCTTATAAGCAACATCTCGTAAGTTTCTAAACAAATTCTTGTAAGGTGGCTTCGAATTCTCAGGAACACCCTTAAGGTAGTAATACTCATGTGAGTTCAATACACAATCTGCACAAGATCTTTAATCAAGTTGGGATACTTGTTATCAAACACAATCTGAAGGAATCTTGGATACATTAATAACTTATCAGTCTTCAAACCCTTCAAAACTTCCATCATATGTTCAAAGATCATCCCAGAAAGAATAAACGGTTTATTCAGAATCAGAGCAACAACCAACGAGCACATACTCTTTCTCAGCACATCGTATCCTCCTATCACTGGTCCAAACACATGTAGAATCACATGTAGCAAATACTTGTAATGTGGACACAGCTTTGCTTTGTGTAATAGGAAATCAGTAATCGAAGTGGTGTACTTCATTCTTACAAAACATTTCCTCTGCTCCATCCAAGTTAATTCAGTAGGATCTGTTGGAGAATCTTTTAACTGTAAAGCTTCTAGAATATCCTCTTCAGTAACAAGAACAAAGTTTCCCTGAATGTAGCTTTGTATTGCTGATTTCCCATCCCATAAAGTAATCACTGCTTTCTCCCAAAAATTCACATGGTGATCTTTGTATATTGTCTTCGGGGTAGCAAGAGCATAGATTACTCTGCTTCTCTTTAAAAACTCTATCATGCCCGAGAATTCTTCATATTGCTTCACCTCTCCAAGAAAAACACAGCAGTTATGGACAGGTTCGAATAACAACTCCTTTGGTGCCTCTGGTTGCTCTGAAATTTGTACCTCCTTCTCTGGGTTTTGTTGTTCAGCCATAATAACCTGCAAAACAAGTAATGCAAACTTGAAAATTTATCAAAATCGGACAAAATTGAATTTTGGTTAAAACAATCCTACATTCGACCCTATCGGGGGTAAGAATGAGGAACATGTGTGTCGAATGAGAAAAATTAATTGAACAAAATTTCATTCGACCTCAAACAATCTTATTCGACCTTAAATAGTCTCATTCGACCTTGTAAGGTTTCATTCGACCCTGTTAAATGGTCGAATAAGGCTGTTTGGAATTCAAATTTGCCAAAACATAATTTAATTATGATAAACATCACATTTTGATTCTATTAGATCCTAACATGGCCGATAACACTAAATCAATGATCAATTGAACCAATTAAACTATTATTAATGGTTTTCAATCAAAATCTAGGGTATCAAAATTTTAAACAATCGATTCTGTTTAATAACATGTTTTAACACTAGATTTTTGTCTATTCTCCCCCTAAAACCATCGATAATGGTTTATCCATGATTAATTTATGTCCAAATATTGTTTAAAGTCAAGGATTAAGTGTTCTAGGGTTTTAGAACTTCAAGTAACGATTCCTTCCTGAATATAAAGCCATTACTGTGATTTTTTACGAAAAGAATCAGTAAAAGACAAGGAACAATAATGAATGATAAAAAACAAACGAGCAACAAGGTCTGGTTACAAGTGGAAGTTTGAAAATTTTTATAAGGGTTTGAATGAGCAGATATGTTATATATAAGGTCTCTCATTCGACCCTTGAAGGGGTTCGAATGAGACAATCCAGGTTTCATTCGACCTACTTAAAGGTTCAAATGAAAACTAGAAGGTTCGAATGAGGAAAATCACTCAAACAATCTCATTCGACCTCTTTAAAAAGGTTCAAATGTAAGCACAATAATCTCCTTCGACCTAACGAAAGGGCAAATGAGATTTTGGAAATCTGAAAATCTTACCAAATCTCAAATTTGAATCCCGTTTTGTCAGTTTTGATCATTTAAACCTTTAAACATTCATCAGCTATCGTTTTAATGACACAAAACTCAAATTGGTCTGTCAAACTTCAAAAAAAATAAATAACCATCACTCACCATTGGTTATCGAAAATAACGCAGAAATGTAAAAATTTTGGATTTTCTAAAATTTATGCTAAAACACACCAAAAATCATTTTGAGTTCTTGTATATTTTGCAGAAAATGAAATATTTTAAGCAGTAAACATTTTGTGATTTCCGGTAAGAGGATCATACCAGTTTTTGAGAAATCTGATCACACCGTTGATCTTTAATACTTATTATCAGTAAAGACAATATGTGATTTGGCAATTGCTGATATTGTGATCCACATAAGCTTAAATGTAGACTGTTATGTAGTGCTTTAAAATGAATAAAGCAACCACAATAGCAAATAAATATGTAAATCATATGGCCAAAAATTGTTTGATCTTGCTAGAGCCTTTTAGCAAGACCAAACGGGGTCACAGGGTCACAACACATAAACAACCACAAGGATGGACTTGGAATTGAGTGCATCTTCTTGTCTTGAGAGACTCCCACTGACTTCATGACTCCTGTCTTCGTCTTCAGTTTTGTCTTCGGGTCTTCAAGATTGAATATTTACAAAAAAATATAAAACCAAAAACCCATAATCTATTACAACTTTTAGCTAACAAAGTGGGCCGAAAACCATAAAACCAAAACTGAAAGAAAAAGAAATACACAAGAACAAGGTCGGTCCAGATTTACATATTTTATACAATCAAAACTAAATCAAGCAATCTTTTGGTCAAATAAAATAAATAAAACTTTGACCAAAGTATTTTGTTGCCCAAAAATTATCTAGATCTAAAACTTTAAATAATATAATGTTTCAGATCTTTAACCGATGAAAGGACTGGATCCGATTTGTATGTTGTAACCAAGGCTCTGTACCACTGTTGGATTTCAGTGGTGTCAACTTTACTTTTTATCAAAATGGGTTTGATATATTTGTTATTAATTAAACCTATAATTAATAAAACGTAGCGGAATGTTTATAAAATATTTAACACCAAAACTAACCGAACAGGATCTGGTTACAAAACATACAAACATGGTACAAACAATATTAATCTACCAAAGAGATAAATATACCTGAGTGGTTAATAATTAAACGTTTGAGACACCGAGGTACAATGAACGAATTGCTAGAATACGAACACAAAACATGACAAGTATGGGCTCGCGGTTAGGTGGTGGTGCCGGATTTAAGGACAGTAGCAAATCCTTTTTAATGGTCAGTCGGAAACAGACGGAAAACAAAAACAATTATGTTTTGCGCCACTATGTATATTATTTTTGTGGCTGAATTAAATTTCTTTACGTGGGATCTATATGTGTATTTATATCAACAATTGTTGTATCATTATTAGATAATGATTAGGAAGTTTTATTAGATAATCATAACATATTAGATAATGATTAAATAATTATAATATAAATAATAAAGTTGATCATTATCTAATCACTTGTTTAATCTCTATCGGGTCCCTAAATTCAATACACCTAGATCAAATCCAAGACGCGATTTAAAGCCAATAAACAATAAATAGGCCGCAACCCGTTTATTAATAAATAAACATTATAATATTTATAACCAGTATAAATAATAAAACCCGTTTTATAGATTTATATAATTATTCAAGATAATTACATAAATATATTTCGTCTCATTAATTATTCGTAATTACCAGTCAATCAAGTTAAGTGGATTTGATGTTCATTGCCCAAGGTGTAACTCTTACGGGTCATTTCTCAGTCCGCAGCGTTAAGTTATCGAAACCGTATATATAAATCCAACACATTCAATCCAAGTATCGGTCTCACATCGGAATTAGGATCACCAACACTTGAAGTGTTAGATTCATTATCCGATGATGAATCCGATTTTACTGAACACTTCGGTGTTACTGAATTCAGATTACGGTTTCTCAAATAACACTGGAGAAGGAACAGATTTGTAGTTTGCACTATTGGATTGTGATGGTTCCTCAATAATGTGGTCTAAAACATATGCCACATGCTTGTAACTTTCTAACTTCTTGTTGACTTTTTCAGCAAAACACTTGATTTTAGCCATTTCCAATTTAGTTTCTTCAATTTCGTTTTGTTTCAAAGAAAGTGTTTTAGTTAATTCTGAAACATCCTTTTTATAACCTTCAAGTGTTTTGTTGAAATCATGTTCATCCTTATGATAAGATTGAATGACGTTTCGAGCACTTTCAAGCTGAAGCTTGAGTTGCTTGACTTCTTCAATCAATCTATCACAAGCACCACAATATTTATCACTAGTCATATCAGTAGTAGAGTTAGAACTTACCGGTTTAGGCGGATTTGTAATAGCCATTAATGCAAAATGAGCCTCCTTCCTAGCACAGAACTTAGAATAATCAATCTTCATGAAGGCATCATCTACTATGCATGATTTCTTCGTCATCAAAAAGTCAGATTCGGCTAGCAATTGGTCAATATCATCATCCAGAGAATTAACACTAGCTTCCGAATCAGATTCACTTTCTGAATCAGAATAGCCAGATTTTGGTTCATCAGAGACAGCAGCAACGGAGTGAATAATCGTCCCTGAAACTATCTCAGCACTTGTTTCTTTAACCTTTTCAGCAGTAGAAACTGAAACTTCTTCAACAATCTGCTCAATCACACCTCTGAAAAGTTCTCAGATTCCAAAACATCATCATCTATCACCGGCTCCTCTAATACCATTTCATTAGCAAGACATGCTACATTTCCACTTGTGATTTCCTCAACTCCCAATTGCATAGAAGTCCAATCATAACCCTCATCCTTCTATATCACCAATGCCTGATTCTGGTTCTCATTTTGAGGTTGGCTGTTTGGTGTAGAAATAGGAATAATGGTTCTGGTTGGGTTAGATGTAGTTTGAGTTTGAGTTTGGTTGGTTGTAGATGTTTGTCTAGATGTGGTATTTTGAGAGGTGTTTCATCGGTTTTGGTAATTGTTTTGCTGTGTATAGTTTTTGTTGTTTTGGCTTTGGTATATAACTTTATTTTGTGATTGAAAATTCTGATAGTTAGAGTTAAACGGGTTTCTGTTACCTTGTTGCATTGGTTGAGTACATTCTCTCTTGAAATGACCTCGTGTTCCACAACTAAAGCAAGTTACCTTGGCTTTGTTGAAACCATATGTAGTATTTGGAGAAGTAGCGAGATCAGTTCTGCCTGTCTTCTCGATAAACTCAGTAGCTCTTCTCATCACACTTGCAAACGCCCATTGAATGTCGATTAGTTCCATCTCTTCTTTATCGATCTGGGGATAATCTTCATTAGTCAGATAATGTGTTGTTGTGCCACTTCTACAGTCACATTGTTCATGTTGGATGTTTCCAACACAATTGGACTTTTGCTTGAAGATGCTTGTGTCATTGGAGGAACATATTGTTGTTGTTGAGGTGTGTTAACAAAAGATGTATAACAAGCAGCAGACATATGAGGCTGAGTTGGTATGTAAGAGTTTAATGTGTAGGAAGTTGGTGTGTAAGTTGGTCCTTGTGCAAGATAACTGATTGGGTTTCTTTGAGGTTCAACAACATTTGAAACACAAGCAAATGAGGTGCAACACTTACACTCACTAATGAACTCGATATAGAGGAAGATGGTGTAGCATGATACAACTCTGGATTTTGTGGAAACTGTGCTCTTTTAGCCTTTCTCTTTTCCTCCATCTCTTTGTTCTCCAAGTTTTGTATAAACTCATTGATGGTCCAATATGCATATGCATCTTTTTCCTTTAATACCTCAACATGTTGACTCTATTATGGAGGCAAGGAGTCAGCAAACTTGTCAACTATTTCAGTCATTGGAATCTTGATCTCATAATTTGACAGCTCTGATAATAAATGACAATATCTCGGAACAAGTTCTTTCAATGTTTCATTCCCAACATAGGTAAAATTCTCAAACTCCTTCTTCAAGTCTTCCATTCGAAGTCTTCTTGTTTTCTCATTACCATCATGCCTATTCTTCAAAACATCCCAGAGTTGCTTTGATGTAGTACATGATCCAAATTGATGCAATAAATCTTTAGTCAACGCCTGAGATAATTGTGAAAAGGCTTTCTTTTCAACAGAAAACATTTTCTTCTCATCATCATTCAAATCTTCAAGTGGAATAGGAATATCTGTGTTCCCAACCATAGGAGGATTGTATCCCTTCATTGTCATATGCCATGCCTCTCCTCCTTCCATTCCCATGCCTTCCAGATGAATCTTGAACTTCTTCTGTCACCGATAGTATGTAAGACCCGCAAAACCGGTGTCAAACAGTTGGGTTAAAATTCTTAAATATGCAAAGACATGAGTAAAATTTTCTATTAAAAGAGTATGTATACGCAGCGGAAAATCATTTAGAGTAAAATTCTACAAAACACATGACAAATACTTATCCAATTGTAAATCAAATTTAATGTTTATCATGTGTAAACAAAAGTTGTCTTCCACTAGAAATGCCTTCAATTGTCAGGTAGCTTCTCGCATCCCCAAGCAGTCATTCATCCATCTCTCTATAAACCTGAAATCAATCTAATGTGTATGCAAAACTCAGCTACGTTGAGTGAGTTCAAGTTTTATAAATTTATATAAACAAGTATTTTGTCAAAATAAGAATTAACAAAATACCTCAACCTCAGAGTTAACAATAAGCGCAATCCGCTAATTTGTTTTTCCCCAATCAAAACAAAAATCAAAGTCTAGGATAGGCATACTCTGCCTAATTACCTCAAGACTTCACTTACCAAATATATAATAAGCGCATCTCGCTTTTCAACATAAAGACAATCCAGTCTATTTAAGCAAACTAAAGCTAGAGATTAAAGCAGACATTTCCCACCTCTGTCATAGCTCAGTTTATAAAAAAAGACATAGTATAAACTATGTAACAACCCTGACTTAAAACGAAGACCAGAGATCAGAGCAGGCATGTCCCACTTCCGTCATAGCTCAGTTCGACATATCAGGTAGCCATCAAACATAGTCTACTATATTTAATATTAGGTATAACATAAACTAAGCAACAATCATGACACAAAACCACTACGATAGATCTGACCAAGTATATCCCACTTCCATCATAGCTCAGTTTATAAGGTCATGTAGTCACCAAATACAGTTTACGAAAATATATAAATATATAATCCATGTAACCTTTACCGGTTGCAAGTCAAAACAATTCCCGATCTAACAAGTAAGGTTTCGAATACGTGTCCAAGACATTAAGCACATTCCACTTATGAACTAAAAACTCAAGCCACGCTTTAATCAAGACACAGTCTATTCATATATATATATATATATATATAATAACACGTATAACTCAAACCATATAATAACACATTAGGCATAAACTATGTGACAACCACAGCAAAAACTATACCATAAATCAGAGCAGGCCTATCCTACTTCTAATAATACATAAGACAAACTATGTGACAACCATCACAAAAACTATGCCATAAATCAGAGCAGACCTATCCCACTTCTAATGACACATATATCTCAAACCATATAATAACGCATTAGGCATAAACTATGTGACAACCATAGCAAAAACTGTACCATATAACTCAAACCATATAATAAAGCATTAGGCGCATTACGCCCACTTACGTTTCATACCAAAAAAAATATGTATGAGCTAATATGTATTTCGATCGTACACAAAAATATTTATAACTTGATAAAAATATTTTGTGACTTCATAAAAATAACGGTTTAGCATGCACGTCAACCCAAAATATTAGAAAATAATAATTAAAAGAGTGGGCACAAGAAGTCACCTTAATAAGGTTCGCGAACAACCAAGGTTAGAGAAACGAGTGAAAGCACAGATCGTACGTAAGATAGGGTCAACAACCCGTTTATAAGCTTGCCAACCTCTATAACCGTTTACGCCATGTTCGAAATCAACTTCACCATCGCACTCTACTTTGCCACATACCAATGGGTCCGTCGTGCGGAACCCCGACCATCGCAACACACCACCATAACACTCACCACAACAGTCATGACCATAACCGAGCATCAAGCACCATCCCGTCTCAGTTCTAACCTCACCGAAACAACAAAAACCAACAATCCCCATCGAACACCATCCCCACCTTCACCGCTCCACCATCTTCTCCAAACCAAACAAAACAATGCAAGAATGAAACGAGGAGGATTCGATTAAATGAACGCGAATGAAGCGTGGAGGATATTACCTTGTCACGAATCAGGAACCGTACAACTGAAAGCCACCTCGAACAACCCTCTTCGCCTTCTTTACTCCCGGATCTCTTCCTCTCTCTTTCTTCGGTTTGTTAACAGCCGCCGGAAGCATATGTCGTCCGAACCCTGTGAGCGAAAGATTTTTACTAAAACAGGATTAATTGATCATACAAGTTACAAAACCAGGTGCGGAAACCCTAGCTTTGAACAAACAGATACAACTCAAATCAAAACACAATCAATATCATTTTCAATGCTTTTTCATAGATAAACCTTTTCAAATATTCAATTACAAAGACACTTAGGTTAATCTAGATCAGTTACAGACTTTCACAAACTAACCTGGAACCTAACTCAAACACACACACAACTGAAACCTCTCTATACATTGCAAAAACACAACATCTATATATACTAGCTGCACATTCGCCCCTTTACTGTGGTCGAATGTGGAATTCTTCCACATTCGCCCAGTATAAGGTACGAATGTGTTCCTTCAGTCAAGTTCCATTCTTCCTTCGCCCCTGTTTCTTCTACCTTCGCCCCTTTTATCTCACCTTCGCCCACTTCTGTTTTACCTTCAACCCTTCAGCAAACCTTAACATATGTTAACATCCAATCACTAGTCGCAAAACGTGCATCTACAAACTCCCCCTCGACTATTGATTGGATCGTCTTCTGTCTTCGTCCATTGCTTTGTTCAACAACTTAATTCTGAGCTGTTTCTTCTGCTCTTTGGTCATTTCAGGCTCCAACTTTCTCTTCACCGGTTTTGACACATTTGCCATCTTCACCATTTTGCCAAGTTTATTATCCAAATTACTCCCAGCGTTTATGTCATATGCAAAACAAACTCCAATCACTTGAGTATATTTCTTTGCTTGATCAGCGTCATTCGGCTCATGATGAATCGGATTATAAAAGAGCATGATGATGTCTTCGAAAGTACAGTTTATCAACCACATCGGATCAAATACATGAACATGCTTGTATTTGTCCTTCCCGTCTCTCAACACTATCACCGCTTCAGCCTTCCTCCAATCATAATACCAGAAAATAAAGTCAGCACTGAAATGTTGTGGCATGGGCATCAAAGGTATCTTCCTCATCACTTCAGGTGCTTTGTATACTAGAGTAACCCTTTTCAGCTTGGTTTTAGGATCAATATCCCGATGAACTTTCCTTCTGGGATATTGAGGCTTGAATCTATTCCATCTCGTTCTACTTTCCCAAACCAGCTTGTCTGCACACCAACCGACATGAGTATTGTTAACTGAAGCACCAGACATAGGGAATCTGCATAAATCTCTGACCGCCCAGTACGGTAGAGTTAGCAAATCAATGAATCTGTAGAAGTACAGAATTCCTGATTCCCATTTGGCAGCTAGACACTTCAGCCTGCCCAAATATGTCCACCCGAGAGCTCTGCCTTTAAATTTAGCATTGTGGAATCTATAGAAACTTCCTTGAGCTTCAGGCTTCGGTCGGTTTTCATCCATTTCTCTCAATTTCTTCAAGTAATTCTTCAATTCATCATATTGATTTGAAGATTCTTGCTTATCAGCTCCAAACACTTTCTCTACAAACTCTGCACTCCTTTGCTTTGCCTTCTTCTTTGCCGAAGTGTTTGGTATCTCAGTAAAATCAGGAAATATCACATCTTCATCAGTTTGTCTGAAGTACTGTGGATATTCCTCATGAGTTATGTCTTCAATTTCCACTTCATCAAACTCAGGAGTATTCTTATCATCTGAGTGATTTCCAATATCCTTTTCAGGAATATCTGGAATCGACTCATCCATTATAAACTCCTCAAACGTTTTCCCTACTCTCTGTGCAAGGCCATCCAGAATTTCCTTTGCCACAGAAACAGGTACTTCTCCTTCTTCAAGATCAGGATCGTTGTATTCCAGTTCGTATCTCATATCATCCGTCTGGAATATCTCAGCAAAAGGTCCTGTAAACTCAATCGTCCATTCTCTTCTTTATAACATATCTTTGTACACTTTCTTCGCATCGTCTGTCAAAGATCTCACCTTCTCGTTCCAGAAGATACTTTCATCTGAATCTGTGTTCTCTCCTTTCTTCTTCTTTGAACTAGATTCTCCAGTATCTTTCTTCTTTGACGTTCTCTTCTCAAAAGTAAACTTAGAAGCATCATCACCTCCTTCATCATTATTACTATCATCACTACTATCATCTTCTTTCTGACTTCCAGACCCTTCTGCATCATCATCATCATCCTTCTTACTATCCTCATCATCACTTTTCTCTGACTCTTCATCATCCTCATCATCATCCTTTTCTTTATCCGATTCAGACGGTTCAAAGTCAACCTGCTCTTCTTCATTCTCTTTATCTTCTTCACCCTCCTTCAACTTGGGTGCAACATTATACAAATCGTCAATCAAATCACTAAGGCGTTTGTTCTCAGCCTTTAGTTCTTTGTTGTCTTCTTTGATTGCTTTCAGCCTGTTCTTGTTTCTTAAACACTTACCCTCAAGCTTCTTGTTCTTTGCGTCAAGCTTCTTCACTTTCTCGTCAATCTCGTCTTGATTCGACTTAGAAGCGACCACAATCTGAAGCATTTTCTCTTCATTTTGTTTAAACTTGGCTATTTCAGCTTGTTGAGCAACGATCATCTTCATCATCTCATCCATTTTCTTGTTCACCTGTTTCATCACGTCATCAGCAACAGTGACCTTTTTAGATTTGGATGGCTCAACTTCTGCAGCTTTTTCTTTCTGAGGCTTCCTAAACATATCAAGCACATTATCCAGTGCAATGTTAAATTGATCAACTGGTAGTTTCTCAGCCTCCTGTGTCTTTTTCTGCTTCTTAGACACTGGTGAAGATAGCTTCGATGATGTACCAGCATCGGGTACTCTTTTTCCTTTCAAAAGTTGGGCAATCTCCTTCTCCCTCAACTGCTTAGTACTTGTCTTCTTCGCCATGGTTTTGTGCTTAGGCTTTGGCAAGTTTACTACCACAGTCTCACCAGCATTCAACTCATCCATGTCAACGCCTAAACCTTCATCTTCAACATTCACAGACTTCTTGCTCTTCTCAACTTCCTCAATCGTCTTGTTTAAAGATTCAGATTCACCAACCATAGTGGCCTTACGTTTGGTGGCCCTGACATTCTCAGCATCCGAATCCCATTGTTCATCAACCTCAGTCTCTTCCGAATCAACAGAATCTTCATCCACCAAACCTGTACCCTTCTTTGCAGTTGATTTCTTTCTCACCACCTGTTGTTGCTTAGAGCTCCCTTGGTCAGTTTTTCCCTTACCCTTCCCTTTGGCTCCGGGATTAACTACCTGTCTCTTTCTCTTTGTACTAGCATCAGCATATACCAATGGATCATCGTTATCAGAATCACTCTCAGGATGCCTTGCCTTGTTCTTTCCAGGATCAGTGTAATCCTGTTTGGCTAAAGCTCCAAACAATCTTCTGTATGGTGGCCTCTCGTTGTCTGGCACACCTTTATAACCCTTCATTCTCACCAAAGTTCGAATATTCATGTGGTCTTGACCAAGAATCTGTGTAGGATCCTTTTTCAAGTCAGGATACTTGTGGTCAAATATCATCATCAGGAATCTAGGGTATAACATGAACTTCTTATTCTTCAATCCTTTTAACATTTCCAGCATGTGATCCAATATCATCCCAGACACGTTGAATGGTTTGTTGAGAGTCAACGCAACCATCAACGAGCTTAGACTTCTCCTCATAACATCATAACCTCCACTCACACATCCAAACACATGGATTATGACGTGGGCAAAGTATTTAAACTGCACGCTCAACTTTCCTTTGTGCATCGAACCATCAGTGATAGCTCCTTTGTACTTCATTCTGAGGAAACATGCCTTCTGTTCAGTCCATGATAGTTCTCTGGGATCTTCGCTCACTTCAAACTTTATCTGGAGTGCTTCTCTGATATCAGACTCTGTTATGAACATCTCCAGTGTCTTGTATCTTGCTTTTAATAATTGTCTGATTATCCCAGAAATCATACTTTGCGTTCTTGTAAAAGTCCTCAACTATATCCTTGTAGATAATAGTCGGAGTAGCTAACGCATACACAACTCTGCTTCTTTTCAAAAACTTGATGATATCAGCAAACTCAACGTTCTTTTCTACATCACCCAGATAAGCACAGCAGTTATGGGTTTTCTCGAACGGCCAGCTGCTTGTACTTGAAGATTCTCCCTCCTGAACACTTTCTGGAACTGGATCTGTGACAACAGTCTCTACTGGAATCTCAACGTTCTCAGTTTGGTCAGCCATCTGTACATCAAAATCAAAGAAATACGTCAAAATACAAAATCGACAAAAATTCAAAATTTTAAGAATTTTAAGTTCCACATTCGCCCGTTTTGTCAAGGTCGAATGTGAGTTTTCTGGTCGAATGTGAAAAGGTTTTGAATTAAAATCACATTCGCCCGTTTTGAAGTTACATTCGCCCAAACTCCTTCACCTTCGCCTGTTATATGGACCGAAGATAAAACTGTTCTTCCCCAAAAATTTAAAAATTTCTCAACTTTGTTTTTAACACTTGATTTTGTTTAGGATATGTTTTATTATGGCCGATTAGTCTTCGTTTAACATCAATTGTTCTTTAATTTCATTTTACATCAGTTTTATAGAAGAATTAGGTTAAAACTATTTCCTTCGATCAATTGACCATTCAAATGATGTTAAAACTCTAATTCGTTCAATCTTCTCCCCCTAAAACTGATGTATATTGAAATGTAATCAAAATCAATCAAAAACAAACACTCTAAGACCCTAAATACTAAAACCCTAGGTCCGTTCATATATACGACGATTCTGATCTCATGTGTGCTCCAATACCTGTGATTTTTGTATCAAAATGATCAGTAATGAACCAGGAAACAAACGCACAAGCAAAGGAAATGAAAGCAACAAGGTGACTGGATCGAATGAAAATTTTGAAGAACAATGAATGGGGTTCTAATCTGGAAACTGACATATATAGGCAAGCCACCTTCGCCCGGTTTAGTGGTCGAATGTGGATGATTTCCACATTCGGTCCAAATGAATGACCCGAAGGTGGAATAATTCACCCGAAGGTGGAAATTTGTTATAAAAACCCACATTCGTCCAATGTTAAACAGCCGAAGGTAAGGATTTTTCCACATTCGACCCAATTAAGGGGCGAATGTGAAATGGAAAATTCTGAAAATTTTGCCAAATCACGAATTCGAATCCCGTTCAACATTTTTCAATCTGTTAAACTTCCAAAACTCATATTTTCACATTTTGAATGATACAAAGCCCAGATGGTGTTGTCAAATCTCAGAAATTGACCATCAAGCATCCCCGGTTATCAAAAATAAAGCAGAAATGCAAAAATTTTGGGTTTTTCTGAAATTTTATCAAAAAACACCTAAAATATTTTTGGATTTTGTATCCTTTTGACAATAAAGGTAAAATACACCAAAGTAAAATGCATCAAAGTAAATGAAAACAGTAAACATTTTGTGAAATCCGGTAAGAGGATCATATCAGTTTTCTAAGAAATCTGATCACAGCGTTGATCTATTTGTTTAATATTATCATTAGAAACAATATGTGACACGGCAATTGCTGATATTGTTGTCCACTGAAGCTCCCATGCAGACAATTACGCAATGCTTTAAAATGATACGAGTTAGGTGTATTAGACTAACACGATGTGGTGCCCACACACACGACATACTCCCGTATCAAGTAATTGCACAAAGCTTCGTCGTAACGCGTGATTATGCCAGAGTTATCCGTAAAAGTTACAAAGTATATAGCACAGAGGTGTACAGGTCAGCAAACGAATGCAGCAGAGTAACATGTGCATATACACTAGGTTGAGGCTGATATTAACCACTGATTTGCATCAGAAAGTTAATACGATGTAATAATGATCTTTGATCAATTAAAACATAAAGTTCCTCAATTCGGTAACTTCCGGTTTTGGCAATTAAGCTCTTTTAGCAAATACTGATAAAACTAGGTCCGTAAATCAATACGACAAAAGTTTAATCAGAATATCCCGGATAACCATAACATAACGACCCGAAATCTCAGATTTTGGCAATCCTATCAAACGAAATTACGGTACTAAGACCATATGCCCATGAGGTGTTCAGCCACGAACGCGTAGTTCGTTATGTTTGTATCACTAATGCACGCAATATTTAGTCTACGAAGCCTATCAGCATATCACACGTAATCAACATACGCCTCATTATACTATACAATTCTTTAGCCTGTGTCAGATCCCCACTGATGTACTATCATTTCCTCTTTTTATCCAGGAAATCATTTTGAATTTACTAATTTTTAGGTCTTTTTAAATTTTTTTTTTTCAATGTTTTTGGTTTTTCTGATAAAATGACTCCCCCTAAAATAAAGAACATATTTTTTTGGGTTTTTAAATTTTTCTGAAAACAACAAAAATTTGAAAGAAACAATCCACTCGAAAGCATCAACTTCTTTGAGGATTAAGCAATCCCCTCGAAAGCATCAACTTCTTTGAGGATTACGATAGTAAAAAGAAATTCCCAATTAGCAAAGAGAAATTCCCAATTAGCAAAATATGAAAAACTAAAAAGCGATAAACCGAGGTGCCGATTAGTCCTGTTTTTCCTTTATGTTGTTTACTTTTAAAAGATATTCAAAGCGGGATCTGTCAAAAGCTTTTGTAAACAAATCTGCACGTTGGTAGTCGGTATGGATTTTGACCATATCTATCAATTCCTTAGCGTAACAATCACGGATAAAATGATATTTGATCCGGATATGTTTCGCTTTAGAATGATTTTCAGTATTTTTAGTTAATGCGATTGCGGCTTCGTTGTCACAGTGTATAGGGGTTTTAAGAAACTGCAAACCGTAATCCACCATCTGCTGTTGGATCCAGAGCACTTGCGAACAGCAACTCGAGGCTGCAATGTACTCGGCTTCACAGGTAGACAGCGCCACGGAAGTCTGCTTCTTGCATTGCCAGGTGATTAACCTGCTCCCTAAAAACTGGCAACCAGCTGTTGTAGATTTACTGTCTTTGTCACAGCCGCCCCAATCTGCATCACTAAAAGCAATAAAATCAAAATCATCATCATTAGGGTACCACAGTCCTTTTGAAGGACAACCCTTCAGATATCTAAGGATACGCTTGACCGCCGTCAGATGACTTTGTTTCGGCTTCGATTGATAACGGGCACAGAGACACGTTGCGTACATAATATCTGGTCGAGACGCCGTCAAATACATCAGAGATCCGATGATTGCTCTGTATGTAAATGGGTCCGTCAGCTCCCCCTTAGCGTCCACTCCAATCCCGTGATTGGGTTGAATCGGGGTATCCATCGGCTTGGAATCCTCCATCTGGAATCGGCTCAAGATATCGGATACGTATTTCGTCTGGTGAATGAAGATCCCGTCGGGTCTTTGGTCCACCTGCAAACCTAGGAAAAACTGCATCTCCCCCATTGCGCTCATTTCGAACTTTTCCTGCATGACAGTTTCGAACTCCCTGCATAAAAGCTCGTTAGTTGAACCAAATATTATATCATCAACGTAAATCTGCACTAGAAGCAAATCATCCCCAGTCTTCTTCGTGAAGAGGGTGCAGTCGACGAGGCCGCGCTTAAATCCTTTGGAAATGAGGTATGTACTTAGCTCCTCGTACCACTGTCTCGGAGCCTGGTGCGAACCATATAGAGCTTTGTTCAGCACGTAGACCTTATCCCGGTGGATTGGGTCCTCAAAGCCTGGTGGCTGCCCGACATAAACCTCTTCCTTGACTTTCCCGTACAGAAATGCGCTCTTAACGTCCATTTGATATACTTTGAATTTCTTGAATGAAGCAAACGCAAGGAACATCCGAATAGCTTCAATTCGTGCTACCGGTGCATAGATTTCGTTATAATCAATCCCTTCGATTTGATGGAAACCCTGCACGACCAATCTGGCTTTGTTACGAACAATAACCCCACGATCATCCTTCTTGCACTTAAATACCCATTTAGTGCCTATTTTCTTCCTTCCATGTGGCAAATCCGTGAGCGTCCAAACTCCCAATTTCTGGAATTGTAATAACTCCTCCTGCATAGCTTCAACCCAGGCATCTTCCTTCAAAGCGTCCTTGTATGTCCTTGGCTCTACCTGCGACACATAACACGCAAACGACCAATCATTTTGACTACCAGATTGTTGAATTTTGGCATATAACGCTAAAGCACCAAAACTCTCTGGCTAGTTAACGCTTCTTAGTTGCCCTCTGGTCATAACACTGCTTCCAGGATCACCGATAACTTGCTCTAGCGGGTGAATACGATGAATCCGAGATTCCGGATATTCAAGTATAGTAACTCCCGTCTGAGCAGTCAAGTTCTCTACAGCATCCAGATCATGACCCGTGTTAGATGATGAAGCAACATCTGGAGTTGGAGTTGGGTTCACTGGCGGTGCCTCTGGTTCTTCTGCATGTTCAAGAATGACTTCTTCAAATTGTTCATCTTCAGATTCTGAAGAGTCTAATGAAGTTGAAGCCTCTTGAAACACTTCTTCTTCTTGTATAGGAGCATTGGTATCATTAAAAGCTGGTAGGGGGTTCACGGTGATCGGACGCACCAACGGTGAAGTAGTTGCATTTTCACACTCGTAAAGTAATCTGATAACAGCTTCTTCAACCAAGCTATCTAGATTGAATGATTCAAAGAAATCTTTGTAATCAAACATCCAATCAGGACCCGTGCCTTGTAAATTTTGAGTATATCGTTGAACTTCCACGTTAGCCCAATCCTCCACTCGACGAGTTCGTTTGTTGTATACCCGTTTGAGCGGGGTTGCATATCCAACAAAGTATCCCTCCTCAGCTTTAGGACTAAACTTCTCACTTGGATTCAACATTGTGCATGGCGCCCCAAAAGGTTCTAGATACTCTATGTTCGGCTTTCGTCGGTGTAACAACTCATAAGATGTTTTACCAAACTTCTTCACTGTTAGAACCCGATTTAGTGTATAATTTGCTGCATAAATCGCCTCATTCCAGAACATTACCGGAAGATTTGAATCAGCAAGCATTGTTCTAGCCGCTTCAATTAGAGTCCTATTCTTTCGTTCAGCAACACCGTTCTGTTGTGGGGTGTACGGAGCCGAATATTCATGATGTATCCCTTTGCTTTCACAAAGTTCATCCATCTTGGCGTTTTTGAACTCCGTCCCATTGTCACTCCGAATTCTCTTTATCTTCACATTGTAGAGATTCTCCAATCGAGTGAACAGAATTTTCAGGTTATCAAAAGTGTCACTTTTATTCTGCAAACACATCACCCATGAAAATCTTGAATAGTCATCAGTGACAACTAAACAATAAAGCTCTCCAAGATGACTTTTGCGCTTGACCGGTACGAATAGATCCATGTGCAATCGCTCAAGTGGCATCTCTACAGAGTTGACTTTCTTCACTTTGTGGGACTGTTTGTGTTGCTTCCCCTTCTTACAACTTACACAATTGTCATTCAGATGGAAATGTTTCACGTTTACTCCATCGACAAGTCCATTTCTCACAAGTTGGTTCATTTTTCTCAGATGAATGTGCCCCATTCTTCGGTGCCACATTATCGATTCTTTCTCGGTCGCTTTGGATAGAAAACAAGTTATTTGCCCTTGTGATGTCATCGTCTTGGACATATCAAGAATATAGAGATTGTTGACGCGAGGTGCCTTCAACATTATCCACTCCTTAGGAATTTTGAAGCCCGGTTTAAGAATATAGCAGGATTTGTCATCAAAATGCACAGTGAATTGTTTATCATAAATTTTACTGACACTCAACAGATTATAATCAATCTGCTTCACATATGATATTCTCTCGAAGCTCACTATCCCATTACTCACGCTCCCCTCCATCGTAATATATCCTCCTTTATTACCCGCGAATGCGACATACCCTCCATTGATGTTCTTCACGTCGAACAACAACGCAAGATCCCCTGTCATGTGGCCTGAAGCTCCACTATCAACAATCCAAATACTGCTAATAGGGCCAGCTGAAGCTCCCTGCACACAAAAAGTAAATCATTTAGTTCTTTCGGGGGACCCAAGCCTGAGTCTTGGGTCTTGGAATATCATTTTTCACAGAAACATTCTCAGAAACATTTTCAACAACTTTTTGTTTTGGATCAATCTTTTTCTGATTGTTCAAAACAGTTTCCTTTTTCTCATTGACCTTTGAAGTAGAGGCTCCTGGAGTACCATTGGGTGTCCAAGATTGTTCAGTTCGTTTCAAGATACGAATCTGAGACTTTGGGTTCTCAGTTGGTTTCTGAACATTGTTTGCAAATGAAACTTTCTTGGTTACCTTATCTGATTTAACAGACTTAGGTCCAACATTTGACTTGACAATTGGTTTTAGTGGAACCTTTTGTCTATCATTTGTTGTGTTCACCACTGGCTTCCTCCATGATTGTTCCATAGCAATCCGATTTCTGCGATCATATTGAATTGAACGATTGTTCCTCATTTGATGAAAATTATTTTGATTGTAAAACTGTTGTTGTTGAGGAACAACTCGTCTATGTGGTGGAACATAATGATCAATCGGTTTCCTCATGGAATTCCTCACTTCAACTTCGTGCCTTTTATGCCTTACATATGGGCACTGAGCAAGTAAATGCCCTCGTTCTCCACATTTAAAGCATGCACGGTATTCTTCAAAAACATTTGGAGCATTTGGTTGAGCAAATGATCTAACAGGATATTGATCATTATACTGTTGATTCCTCAAACTCTCATGGAGTGGCCCTTTAGAGTAAGCAGGCTCATGAAAACCATTAGCTCTGTTTTTGGGTCTAATGAACTCTGTGACATGGACCTTTGGTTCTTGAGGAACATCCAAATACAATTTCTTTAAAATGGCAGGTGGGATTTCATTTGTTCCCTCATGTTTTGGGAACCAAATAGTGCTTTCTTGCCAAATTTTGTCGATTTTAGCATAGTTAGCATTTTTGATTGGAAATTCTTCGTCAGAGATGATCTTATCGGATCCTTCCATCCGATAAAACACCTTGACAGGTTTATCACACGATTCATTCTTATCATTCTTTTCAAGATCTTTCTTAACCACATTCTTCTCAAGATCTTTCTTAACAACATTCTTTTCAGACTTTTTCTCACGATGAACATTTGCCATCGGATGCACAAGTTGAGATGGTGAAACTGGTTCATTGGTAATGATGTGATTTTCTTTTGGAATTTCATATGCATTAACAGTTTGAATGCAACCAGTATCATCACTCTCTGAGTCTGAATCCACACTCTCAGCAGTAACACCCTCATCATTCAAACCTAAAATCGGTCTCTCATCGGAATGTGGATCACCAATACTCGAGGTATTAGATTCATTTTCCGATGATGAGTCTGATTTTACCGAGCTCTCCGGTGTAACTTGATGACAATTATGGTTTTCAAAAAGCACCGGAGATGGCACAGACTTGTAATTAGTGGTTTGATCATCAATGATGTGGTCTACCACATAAGCAATGTGCTTATAGCTTTCCAACTTTTTGTTTACTTTCTCAGCAAAGCATTTGATGGCGGCCATTTCCAACTTGGTATTTTCAATTTCATTTATGTAGTTATTGATTGCCAATTGTTTTAATGATAAAGTGTTTTTCAAGTCAGAAATGTCCTTTTTATAGCCATCTAATACCTTTGTTTACTTTCTCAGCAAAGCATTCAACTCTTTGCGAGTAGATTGACTGTTCATGATAGCACTATCACGTTGAACACGGAGTTGTTTGTTCTCCTCAGTCAATCTATCACATGTACCACAATATTTATCACTTTTAATATCAGTACTACACTCAGAACTTACAGGTTTTGGCGGATCAGTCATGGCCATCAATGCGAAATGAGCATCCTTTCCCGCGAAAAACTTGGAATAGTCAATCTTGGTGAAAGCATCATCAGCAATGCACGACTTCCTTGTCTTCAGAAAATCCGCTTCTGCTAGCAACTGATCAATGTCATCATCCAGAGATGTTACACTTGCTTCTGTATCCGATTCACTGTCTGAATCTGAGTAAACCGATTCACACTCCTCAGGTACATCAGAAACAGTGTCAATCACCACTCCAGAGTTAGCATCCTCAGTATTAACCTCAACAGGTTCAGTCTCCACTTCCATTTCAGCCTCAGACTCATCACTTTCAAACTCAGTTCCTTTCTTTTCATCAACTGTCACCGTCTCTTCAATATCAACCTTGCATGCAACACAAGCCACATTGCCACCAGTAGTAATTTCCTCAACACCTATTTGCATTGCCGACCAATCAAACCTCTCATCTTGTTGAGTCACCAATGCTTGATTCTGATTGGTGTTCTGTTGTGTCTCATTAGGTGTAGTGATCGGTATGACTGTTCGGTTAGTGTTGTTAGGAGATTGGTTTTGGTTCTGGTTTGATGTGTTTTGTTGTCTGTTTTGGTTGTTGTTAGAGTTGTTTTGACGGTTTTGGTAGTTGTTGTTGTTTTGGTAAGAAACTTGGTTTTGGTTTTGTTGTTGACGGTTCTGGTAGCTTGCATTGAATGGGTTCCTATTACCTTGTTTTGGTGGCTGGTTGCATTCTCGTTTAAAGTGACCTTTACCTCCACAGTTAAAACAAGTAACTTTCTCCTTGTTGAACCCGTAGGTTGTGTTAGGAGAAGTTCCCAAATCCGTTCTACCCGTCTTCTCGATAAATTCTGTTGCTCTTCTCATAATGCTTGCAAAAGCCCATTGGATATCAATCAGTTCCATCTCTTCTTTGTCAATCTGTGCATAGTCTTCATTGGTTAAGTTGTTGTTTCCAATTTGACTAGCAACCAAGCCATTATAAGATGAAACCATTGCAGAGACTAGTGCAATGTGTTGCTGAGCAACTTCAACCGTCACATTTCCCAAGTTAGAAGTCTCCAAAACCACCGGTTGTTGATTAGGTTGAGTAACTTGGTTCATTGGTTGTTGAGATTGGCTAGCTGTATAAAAGCAGCTTGTTGCATTGGGGAGAATGGTGGAATGTAAGAATTGTTGTATTGTTGTTGTGGTGGTGGTTGTGGGTATGATGGTTGTGAGTAGGATGAAGTTTGTGCCATGTAGTTGATGGTAGGTTTTGGTGATTCCATAACATTGGAAATGCAAGCAACATGTGGTGCAACAACTCCTGAACTTGAGTTACTCACTGAAACTGGAGTGCCTCCAAAGTATAAGCTAGGATTCTGAGGAATCTGTGATCTTCTAGCTTTCCTCTTTTCTTCCATTTCTTTGTTTTCCAGCTTCTGAATAAACTCTTGAATAGTCCAGTATTGGTATGCATCCTTCTCCCTAAGAACTTCCACATGCTGATCCCAATAAGGTGGTAGAGCATCTGCAAACTTATCCACCAAATTCTTCATAGGAATCTGTATACCATAACTTGACAATTCAGTTAGCAAATGACTATATCTAGGAGTTAATTCTTTTAAAGTTTCATTGCCAATATAAGAAAAATTCTCAAACTCCTTTCTTAATTCATCCATCCTTAAGCTTCTAGTCTTCTCATTCCCATCATGCCTCCTTTTAAGCACATCCCACAATTGCTTAGACGTGGTGCAAGTCCCAAATTGATGCAAAAGATCATTTGTGATTGCCTGAGTCAATTGGGAAAAGGCTTTCTTCTCCACCACAAACTTCTTTTTCTCCTCTTCAGACATACTCTCCAATGGAACTGGTTCACCTGTATTCTCCAACACTGGTGCTGTGTAACCTCTAGCAATCATACTCCATGCCTCTGCTCCCTCCACTCCCATGCCTTCCAAGTGAATCTTGAACTTGTTCTGCCACTGATTGTATTCTTGTATCTCCATGAGCTTTGGTGGCCGATTCCCGATACCTGAAGACAAATCATTAATCAGTGTGGAAATAGCATTTGTAGTTTGAGTGTTTACCACCGCTGCTGCTACTCCCCAGTAGTCAGGTTGTGGTGCTGGAGGTGCTACGCTTTGAGGCATCGAGCTAGTCATCGCCATGTAGTTAATCGGTTGCGAAGACTGTGTGCTCGTCTTTTGTGCTGCCACCGTCCATGGGTCCATCACTTGCTGTTGTGGTTGTGTCGTTGCTGGTCTCGGTGTAGTCGGAAAATTCCACATGATCACGAACTTCGAAAAATTCAACACTTAGAAAATTTTCCAACACTGAATTCTAGGTTCGCCCGTATTGTTTCACTTTCGACCCTTTCTGGTTCACTTTCGCCCAAAAACAATTCACCCGAATGTAGAACTTCACCAGAAAGTAAAACACACTAACACACTTCCACTTTCGCCCAGTTAAAATCTAGGTTCGCCCGTTTTGTGTCCAGGTTCGCCCGCCCGATCACTCCGATGTGGAAAATGTGACCCGAAAGTGAAAACTTCAACCAACAAACTCCAGGTTCGCCCAAAAAGACACTAGGTTCGACCAAAAATGTCTCATGTTCGCCCAAAAACACTCAGATTCGACCACTATGTTCCAGGTTCGCCCATTTCAGGTTTGAAAAACGGTTACACTTTGAAAAACGGTTATTTTGATCTCTGATTTTCAAAAGTTTGTGGATTTGAATGATCTTAATCAGATTTTGATTCGGAATTGATTTGGAACAAATTTAATTCTTGGAATTTTGAATTTTAACCACAAAATCAACTTCAAATCAATCAAAAACACTCAAAAACCATTTTCATTCAAAAACAGATGTATTTTGATCAAAATTAGGTCCAAATCAGCTCTGAGTTTATCAAATTTGTTGTTGTATGATCCTCTATGCTCTGATACCACTTTGTGAGCGAAAGATTTTTACTAAAACAGGATTAATTGATCATACAAGTTACAAAACCAGGTGCGGAAACCCTAGCTTTGAACAAACAGATAAAACTCAAATCAAAACACAATCAATATCATTTTCAATGCTTTTTCATAGATAAACCTTTTCAAATATTCAATTACAAAGACACTTAGGTTAATCTAGATCAGTTACAGACTTTCACAAACTAACCTGGAACCTAACTCAAACACACACACAACTGAAACCTCTCTATACATTGCAAAAACACAACATCTATATATACTAGCTGCACATTCGCCCCTTTACTGTGGTCGAATGTGGAATTCTTCCACATTCGCCCAGTATAAGGTACGAATGTGTTCCTTCAGTCAAGTTCCATTCTTCCTTCGCCCCTGTTTCTTCTACCTTCGCCCCTTTTATCTCACCTTCGCCCACTTCTGTTTTACCTTCAACCCTTCAGCAAACCTTAACATATGTTAACATCCAATCACTAGTCGCAAAACGTGCATCTACAAACCCAGATAAGAACCGGCTATGGTGAAGCTTGTAACTAATCCTCTTATACCACATGTCGTGACAGTGGAAACAAAAGCCAAAGATGTTTTGTTGTGGAGTTGTCAAAGGCAAAGAAAAGAGGCAATGATAGAGAAATAAATTAAGCTTTGTTTATGTCTTGAATGAGAGCACAAGAGGAGGTGTTTAGGGATTTTAAGCTTATCACTATTTTTCAAAAGGTCCCTCAACTTTGACACCCATGTGTCTTGCCCCCAAAGTTAACTCAAAGAGTTTTAGAATGTGTCAAAAAGTCCCAGTCAACAAAAATCAAACTAGGGATTTAAGGCATTTACACATCTCTACAAGACAAAACACAAATCGGGAATTTTGGGACGTTACAGCATTCGGCTCCCTAATGGCCTTCCCTTTCCAGCATTCGGCTCCCTAAAACTACAAAAGTACTGATAGTTATTGTCTTTTAAACTGTGTACGAATCTCTACATAGCTGTCACATTGTGAGTCTGATTATTGTCCGGTAAACTTCGTATCCTTCATCTGAGTTTGTAGCATGATCATATACCTTATGGCCTTCCCGTTCATCCATTCGAGTTCTTGAAACTCCAAAACTACCGATAGTTACGGTCTTTTAACTGGAGTCTTTTCCTGTGTATGAATCACTATGTAATTCTCGCATTGCGAGTCTGATTAACATCCGGTTACCTTCGCATCCTTTATCTTAGTCTGTAGCATGATCAGATACCGTATGGCCTTCCCGTTCCTCCATTCGAGCCCCTTAAACTCCAAAACTACCAATAGTTAAGGTCTTTTAAACTGGAGTCTTTTCCTGCGTTCGAATCACTATGTAATTCTCGCATTGTGAGTTCGATTACCGTCCCGTCACCTTTGTATCCTTTATCTGAGTCTGTAGCATGATCAGATACATTATGGACTTCCAGTTCCCGAATTCGGGTCCCTGAAACTCTAAAAGTACTGATAGTTATTGACTTTTAAACTGGTGTCTTTTCCTGTGTACGAATCTCTACGGAATACTCGCATTGTGAGTCCAGTTACCATTCGGTCAGCTTCGTATCCTTTATCTGAGTCTGTAGCATGATCAGATACCTTACGGTCTTCCCTTTCCCGCATTCGGCTCCCTAAAACTACAAAAGTACTGATAGTTATTGTCTTTTAAACTGGAGTCCTTTCCAGTGTACGAATCACTATGTAATTCTCGCATTGTGTGTCTGATTACCATCTGGTCTGCTTTGCATCCTTTATTTGAGTCTGTAGCATGATCAGATACCTTATGGCCTTCCCGTTCCTCCATTCGAGCCCCTGAAACTCCAAAATTACCGATAGTTACGATCTTTTAAACTAGAGTCTTTTCCTGTGTATGAATCACTATGTAATTCTCGCATTGTGAGTCTGATTACTATCCGGTCAGCTTTGCATCCTTTATCTGAGTTTGTAGCATGATCAGATACCTTATGGCCTTCCCGTTCCTCCATTCAGGTCCCTGAAACTCCAAAAGTACAGATAGTTACGGTCTTTTAACCTGGAGTCTTTTCCTATGTACGAATAACTATGTAATTCTCGCATTGTGAGTCTGATTACCATCCGGTCAGCTTCGTATCCTTTATCTGAGTCTTTAGGATGATCAGATACCTTATGGCCTTCCTGTTCCTCAATTTGGGTCCCTGAAACTCTAAAAGTACCGATAGTTATTGTCTTTTAAACTGGTGTCTTTTCCTGTGTAAGAATCTCGACGTAATTCTCGCTTTGTCAGTCCAATTACCATCCGGTCAGCTTCGTATCCTTCATCTGAGTTTGTAGCATGATCAGATACCTTATGGCCTTCCCGTTCCTCCTTTCGAGCCCCTGAAACTCCAAAACTATCGATAGTTACGGTCTTTTAAACTGGAGTCTTTTCCTGTGCACAAATCACTATGTAATTCTCGCATTGTGAGTCTAATTACCCTCCAGTCTGCTTCGTATCCTTTATCTGAGTCTGCAGCATGATCAAATAACTTATGGCCTTCCCGTTCCTCCATTCGGGTCCCTGAAACTCCAAAAGTACAGATAGTTATGGTCTTTTAAACTGGAGTCTTTTCCTATGTACAAATCACTATGTAATTCTCGCATTGTGAGTCTGATTACCGTCTGGTCAGCTTCGTATCCTTTATCTGAGTCTGTAGGATGATCAGATACCTTATGGCATTCCGGTTTCTCTATTCGGGCCGCTGAAACGCCAAAAGTACCTATAGTTACGGTCTTTTAAACTAGAGTCTATTCCTGTGTATGAATCACTATGTAATTCCCGCATTGTGAGTCCGATGACCGTCTGGTCAGCTTCGTATCCTTTATCTGAGTCTGTAGTATGACCAGATACCTTATGGCCTTCCCATTCCTCCATTCGGGACCGTGAAACTCCAAAAGTACTGATAGTTATGTTATATTAAACTGGAGCCTTTTCCTGTGTATGAATCACTATGTAATTCTCGCATTGTGAGTTCGATTACCGTCCGGTCAGCTTTGTATCCTTTATCTGAGTCTGTAGCATGATCAGATACCTTATGGCCTTCCAGTTCCTCAATTCGGGTCCCTGAAACTCTCAAAGTACCGATAGTTATTGTCTTTTAAACTGCTGTCTTTTCCTGTGTACGAATCTCTACGTAATTCTCGCATTGTGAGTCCAATTACCATCCGGTCAGCTTGGTATCCTTTATCTGAGTCTGTAGTATGTCCAGATGTTGGATCAGTGGTCTTTTTTAACAATAAAGATTATAGAACACTTGTGTGTTTGCAGTTATATCAAAGTTATTTTCATAAAGTATCACATTTAACAGAAGTTATTACTCCCCCTTCACTATGCACTTAATGAGAACAAAGCAATTCAAAGTATAAAGCAGTAAATGCAAGTATTGAATGATTCTCAGATGTGAAATGGATAATAAGTTATAAAAGCCATTGAAGGATTTCAATTAAAATCAAGAGTAAATCACATGTCTAAAATAGTGTGATAAACCCATCTATTTATAGACGAATACAAAGACTGTTGTACTAAGTAATACAAGATATTTAGCTAAGTTATTACTTAGGATAATGCTTAAAACAGGCTGTAGCATTGAAACTTGTTCAAAGACTTTAACAAAACAATACAATACTAAACTACTGAAGTCGCTGAGGCGGTTAGAAGCTTCTGATGTGCACCAGAGGATCTTTTGATTACTGAAGTTTGTGGTGCTTCAGCACTTTTGAAATTCTCTGGATATGCAGCTTTGCTGGCCATGAATTTCTTGTATGTATCATACAGAGTGTCTTCTCTCCATTTGGATATTGAGGCCTTTGAACCATAACCATTTGCTACTAGTTCTTCAATTATCTCTGCCTTCTTGGCTTTTCTCTCTTTTTCAGTTGCCAACTTGTGAGCTATAAGTTGAGCTCTTCTTGTAAGTTCTTCTGTTGAGAGTTTGTTTAGAGAAGCCTTCTTAGCCTTTGAATTCTTTGTAATCATTAAGATGAGTTGTTGTCTTTTGTCTTCTTCAGCAATTTCTTCTTTGGCTCTTTCTTCAGCCTCTAACTCATCCAACTTGGCTTGATACTTAACTAGCTTATCATCAAGATTGAGATCATCCCTTGCTTCCAGGCTATTCTATACTGCATCTTCCTTAGCCTTCTTTTGAACCTCTTTCAAACTCTTCTCTAAATATTATTTGGACACTGAGATTGGAGAAGGGTTTAAAACAGTTGTTGTTATTGTTGCTGGCTTTTGAATCTAAGTTGGAACTTGTTGAGCTGCCTGAGAAGACTATGTCTTCAGAAGATATAACTACTGAAGGAGAAATACTGGTCACAACTACTAAAGGATTGTCTTCAGCAGTTTGATATTGTTCTTCAGCAGTTTCTTGAATGTCTTGGGATTGATCAGCAGTTTGACGCATCTCTATCCCCTTTCCTTTTCTCTAGCAGATAGTGTTGCAAGCAGTCTTTGATTTTCATCCATTTTCTTGTTCAGCTCTGCAAGTTTGGTGTTTATCAACTCAAATTTGAGTGTTGGTCTTCAACTCCCAAGCAATTGTGAATGATTTGAGTTGATCAGTGAGAATATCCTTCATCATCTGGTACAGGGGACCATCTAGGCTGCATAGTTGGTTCAAGACTATGCTGGAGAGCCCAGGAAATTGGGTAGGCTTTTTGAGTGAAGGGTGAGTTTTTGGGAGGTCTTCAGTTTGAACTGAAGATGCCACTTTAGGGGAATCTGGGTTTAAGTGGTCTTTAACCTGATCTATTGTGACCAGCTCTTTGAGCTTAGAGACATTAGATGCAGGACCTTCCATATCAGCCATCAATTCATGTTGTGGAGTAGGTGAATCATCATCCAAACTAATGGAATTATCTGAATCCCTGATAGGGTCCTCAATGAGGGCAGTATCAGTTAAATCATGAGCTAGTCCCAAACTATTCTTATCATGAACCTCTTTGTCTTGGTACTGAGGATTTCCTACTTCAGGCAATAAGCCTTCATCAGTAGTTGCCACCTTTGAGGTCTTAGGGATGTTACTACTATCCTCAAGTTCACCACCGGGTGATAAGTTAGTAGTAGCAGCCTCAAAAGTACCTAAAGTTTCTAAGTTTGGGCCTAGAGACCTTGGTTCATCCTCATCTCCCTGGTTAGGACTAATAAGGTCCACATCCATGTCAAATTCTGAGGGCATCTCCCATGTTTGATGTGTTGCTTGAGGAGTGACAGGAGTTGGATGGGACTCTTTATGACCTGGGAGAAGTTGGGCAATTTGAATGGTTGTGTGTGAGGGTTCTGGTTCAGTAGATATGAGTAAAGGGTCAGTTGTTTCAAAGGAAGGGTGAGAAGTTACAGTTTTCTTAATTCTTTTTCTTTGAAAAATAACTGTGACTGGTTTTCTTTTGGATGGTGGAGATGGAGTGGACTGAGAGGATGTTTCAGTCACTACCTTTTCAAGTGCAGATTGCACATCAGTAGTTTTAGGGATCTCCACTTCCTGAACTACATTTTTCTTTGGGTTGGTGGGTTTTTGTTTTTGTTGTTTAGGCTTTTTGGCTTTCTTAGCTTTGGGTTTTGAAGATGTGGGTTCCTCAGGGACTGGTTCTTGTTCCCCTTGGTCATCTTCTGGCACAATGGCCGGTTTGTTATGCCTTGAGAATACTTGGGAAGTGAGAGGTTTTAAAACTGTTGCTTTTTCCACAAGTACTCCCTCTCCAAGTTCTTTTATTATGCATTGCATAACAAATCTTGGATATAACAAAAACTTTTTCTTATCATTTTCATGATGTAAAACTAACTCATTAAATAAAAGTTTAGATGCCTTGAAAGATGTTTTAGAAATGATTGAGTGAAAAATTGGTTGAAAGGTTGATGGCATCCGATCATATGATCCAGTTTTGGGGCTTAAACACATAATAATATAATGAAATAACAGTTTATATTGTGGATCAAAAAATTTCTTATAAACTGTTGCTTGTGCTAAAGTACCTTGATAGCCACACTCTGTCATGGTCAAATGATATCAGCATCTGAAATGTGCTCTGGAACATCAGAATCATTTAGACCAAGTCTTATGCTTAAAGTTTCTGGTGAGATGACCATAAGCTTCCCTTGGATAGATGATTTTAGGGAAATCACTTTGTTGTTAACTATCACCGTTTCCGCATTTGCCCAGAACTCATTTAGAGTCTGTTCATAAATTGGAGGATCAAGGGTGAAAGCAGTTTTGTACTGGGATTTAACGACCAAATCAATGATTTCGTCGTATTGGGACCAGGCTTCATCTTTCTCGAAGTAGCCTTGAAGATTATGTCCCTGTTTTAGAACAAGAGCCATGGTTTCTTTGATCGAACAGTAATATTTTTTTTTAGGTTAGAGAAGGGGTTTTGACTTTGCTTTGAGAGAGAAAGAGGGAATTTTGCTTTTTGAATGGATAAGTGTTTGAGAAAGTATTTATCAGAAGTTTTTAACCGACTAGGTCAAAACTTCTGATGAGTGAAATGTTATTTTTACCCTTTTTAATGAAACTACTGATGAAGCAGGTTTCTTCATCAGTGGTTTTAGTCATCTCTTCACTTGTTTGAAACAGCTGATGAGAATGGCTTTCAAAACACTTAAATAACTTCTGATAATTATCAGTAGTATTTCTTTTTCAGAAAAATTTTCCATCTTTGATGTTTCTCAAAACATCAGTAGTTTCTCTCTCTTTTTGTTTATCAGAGGTTTTGTGACGGTTCAATCTATACTATATTATAAAGCATTTCCTAAGGACTTCTTAAAAAATAAGAGGTACAAGTATATTTGCTTATCATACAATACATAATGCACAACTTAACTACTTCTTAATGGTAAATTTGTCTTTTATACAATACTTACACATTTGCCCCTGAACTTTACTCAACTTTTGTTTATTTAAATAATAATTACACTTTTTATCATTATTATAACTAACTACCCCTCACGATTTTTAAATGTCCATAACTTTTTCATACGTTAATATTTTCTTAATATTATTACACCGTATAAACGAGCGTTTTTTTCTCTTTAATTTGAGTATAGTATTGCTATAGTTTTTTAAATTTAAAAAATGATATGTTAAGATTAATTAGTAATTGAAATGAAAATAAACGAAAATGAACCGAAAGCTTCTATATCTATACTATCTTATAATACATTTCCGAAAGACCTCACATAATTTAAGTTTTACAATTATAATTGGTTAGAGTACAACATACAACACACAATGCACGTATTAACTATTTTTTTAGAGTAATATGTGTTTTATACAATACTTACACATTTGTCCCTCAACTTTAGTTAACTTTTATTTATTTAAATAATAATTACGCTTTTTCACCTTTATTACAACTAACTACTCCCATGATTTTTAAACATCCATAACTTTTTTCATACATTAATATTTTATTAATATTATTACACCGTATAAATGGGCATTTTGTTCCCTTTAATTTGATTATAGTATTGCTATAGTTTTTTTAATTTAGAAAATGATATGTTAGGGTTAAGTAATAACTAGAACGAAAACAAAGGAAGTGAGAAATTACGTTTGCACATGTAACTTCTCACTTTCTCACAGTCACCCTATTTTTTTGCTTAGCGTATCACATAAATTATTGCTATGCATATATTCTTGTGCTTGCACTTCTACTAGCACATATGATTTTGTGGCAAAAAAAGTATTTTTATTTATTGAATTCAAAATTTTGTTTATAAATTGTTTACCACTTACTCAGCTGATATTATTCATTAATGTCAGAATTTTATCTTATTTGTGTTTGTAGAAAATTTTTGGGTAATAAGTTGTTGAATGAGTAGATACACGTGATATAGTTCTCAAATTGATTTCTTTAATGAAAAACACTATAATATAGTTAACAAATCGGTGTTTTTTTGGATATATATATATATATATATATATATATATATATATATATATATATATGTGTGTGTGTGTGTGTGTGTGTGTCTGTGTATGGAAAGAAAATATCTTGAAAATGTATAATTTGATAGTTGAAATCTATATACATTATGTATAATTTGATCGGTTAATTCGGTTATGCCCACTAAAAGAACTTCTTTGGGGTCACAACCCCCCCCCCCCTCCCCATTTTTGTTCGTAGTGTATTTTTCTACCTAAAAATTCCGATTTTTTTTTGTATATTGAGTATGCCCCCTTGATTTTACCGAAAATGCAGTCAAGCCCCGCTATGATTATACCACACACCAAGACAAATATTTCGGTCAATTGATTATTGTTTAACCTAACCAATCTAAATGTTGTTACCCGCTGCAACGCGCGGGCACCCCACTAGTAAGTATGTATGTGAAAGTAAAAATATGTGCAGAACTAAAAAGTGAAAACACTTACAGACTTTATTCAAAATTTAGCATCCCAAGCATGGATACTAACCTCTGAAATGTTGTTGAATCAAGGGGTTTGGTGAACACATCAGCTATTTGATTAGCAGTTATGACATGTTTCACCTCAATCTTGCCTATTTGATAACAATCTCTTATGAAATGATACCTGATTTTAATGTGTTTAGTCTTTGAGAACTGAACAGGATTTTGAATGATGCTAATGGTAGATTTACTGTCTACTAGCAGAGGAGTCTTGGTCTCTTTGATTCCATAATCAAGAAGTTGATATTGGAGCCATTGTATCTGTGATGTACAGCTTGCAACAGCAATGTATTCAGCTTCAGTTGTTGAAGTTGCCACAGATGTTTGTTTCTTTGATTGCCAGGACACCAGATAGTTTCCTACAAATTGACAACCACCAGATGTTGATTTTCTTGTTATCTTACACCCTGCATAGTCACTATCTGAAAAAGCAGTTAACTTGGTATTGCTTGAAGCCGGATACCAAATTCCTAAAGTAGGAGTTCCTTTCAGATATCTGAAAATTCTTTTGACAGCAGTTAGGTGTGATTCTCTTAGTGAGGATTGATATCTAGCACAGACACAAGTTGAAAACATAATATACAGTCTAGAAGTAGTTAAATACAACAGAGAACATATCATACATCTATACATGGTTTGAACAACCTGTTTTCCTTGATCATCTGGTTCAACTTATGTGGTTGGTGTCATGGGAGTGGAACATGATTTATAGTCTTGTAAAGAAAATTTGTTTAATAATTCTGTAACATATTTTGATTGATGTATAAAAGTTCCATTTGTTTGTTGCTTGATTTGCAATCCTAAGAAGTACTACAGTTCTCCCATTGTACTCGTTTCAAATTTTGATTGCATGAGTTTCTTAAATTCATCACACAATTTGGTATTAGTTGAACCAAAAATGATATCATCAACATAAATCTGAACAAGTAAGACATGATTTCCAACATGTTTGATGAAAAGTGTTTTATCAATGGAGCCTCTTGTGAAGTGATTCTTAAGTAAAAAGTTGGAGATTGTTTCATACCAGGCTCTTGGAGCCTATTTTAGCCCATAAAGAGCTTTGTCAAGTGTGTACACCCAGTCAGGATGAGAAGGATCCTCAAACCCTGGTGGTTGACAGACATACACTTCCTCTTTTATTTTTCCATACAAAAATGCACTTTTGACATCCATTTGAAAAACTTTTATTGTTTTGGAAATTGCATAAGCTAAAAATAACCTGATAGCTTCAAGTCTTGCAACTGGTGCAAAGGTTGTCATAGTCAATGCCTTCTTCTTGAGAATAGCCTTGTACCACCAATCTTGCCGTGTTCTTAATGATCATACCAACTTCATCTGATTTGTTTCTGAAGACCCATCTAGTACCAATTGGTTGCTTGTTTGGAGGTAAGGGACAGATTTCCCAAACCTGTTGCTTCTTGAATTGAAGCAACTTATCTTGCATGGCTTGAACCCAATTGTTATCTTTGAGGGCTTCTTGATACTTCTTTGGTTCCAACTAAGAAAAAAATGCTGAGAAAAAGCAAAAGTTGGAAAGCCGGTTTCTGGTAAGCACCCCTGATGCAATATCACCCATGATTTGTTCCAATGGATGATCATTGTGTTCAATCAGTTGTTGCAGACCTGTACTTGAGGATGGCTCTGGTATATCTTCAAATAAACCACTGAGATTGATAATATCTGGTTTAGCTGTTGTTTGAGGTTCAGCAGTTTTTGGTTCAGCTGAATCAGTAGTTTCAAAATGTTCATCAGCAGTTGTTGAAGTAGAAGTTTGTGAAACTTCTGAAGGTTTAAAAGTTGATTTAATGACTGTGTTTTAGGTCCGTGGTGTAGGATCATCATCTTCAAACCCTTGATAACCATTTTGAGGAGGTTTGGATGATTCAACAGTCTTTTCAGGTCCGAAATTGGAACTGTGAAGGTCAAAGAGTTCAGCAGGATGTGCTGGAATAAGAGTATGTTTGGATTCATTGAACTTGACATTCAGTGTTTCATCAACTATCTTGGTTCTTGAATTAAAGACTTTGTAAGATTTTCTCAAAGGAGAGTAACAAAGAAAGTAACATGTATCAACTTTGGCAGCAAATTTTGAGATAGAGTCTTTGATGTTGAGGATAAAACATTGACATCCAAAAGCCCCGAAAAAGGAGATAAGGGGCTTTATACCATGAAGAATTTCATAGGCAGTCTTGGTATATCTCTTGTTTATAAGGACTCTATTCTGAACATAACAAGCTGTGTTGACTGCTTCAGCCCAAAAGTACAAAGGTAGGCCTGAATGAGCTAACATTGTTCTGGCTGCTTCTATTAAAGTTCTGCTCTTTCTTTCTACCACACCATTTTGTTCAGGATTTCTAGGAATGTTGTATTGTCTAACAATCCCTTTAGACAAACAGAACGTATCCTTTATCTGAGTCTGTAGCATGATCGGATACCTTATGGTCTTCCCTTTCCCGTATTCTGCTCCCTAAAACTCCAAAAGTACTGATAGTTATTCTCTTTTAAGCTGGAGTCTTTTCCTATATACGAATCTCTACATAGCTATCGCATTGTGAGTCTGATAATAGTCCGGTAAACTTCGTATCTTTCATCTGAGTTTTTAGCATGATCAGATACCTTATTGCCTTCCAATTCCTCCGTTCGGGCCCCTAAAACTCCAAAAGTACCGATAGTTACGGTCTTTTAAACTAAATCTTTTCCTGTGTACGAATCACTATATAATTCTCGCATTGTGAATCTGATTACCGTCTAGTCAGCTTCGTATCCTCCATTCGGGTTCCTGAAACTCCAAAAGTACCGATAGTTATGGTGTTTTAAACCAGAGTCTTTTCCTGTGTACGAATTAGTAGGTAATTCTCGCATTGTCAGTCCGATTACCGCCTGGTCAGCTTCGTATCCTTTTTTTTTGGTAAAGGAGTCGGCACTCCGGTAAATATTATTAACCTAAAAAACAATATGTACAAACCAAACCGGCTCTATGGACTTTACAAAAAACCTATAAACTATAGTCCATAAAGCCAAGACCACCCATTACGGCCCACACCACACCACTCTCAAACCCCACTAACCATAGTCTAGACAAACAAGTCCACAAACTCTATAAGCCCATACAATCAAAGCCCTCAAAACAACTAAAACAAAATCTATAAATAAATCTTCATTCTGCATACTAAGTTTTACCAATTCAAACTTTAAATTCATGCAGCCCTCTTTGACATTCCTCAAGCTCTCAATACAGCCATCCATCTTTGATTTAATCCATATTCCTTGATTAGCCTGCCGATCCAAGAGTGCCTTGATTATAACCCATATTACCACAATATTCTTTGACCCATACCCTGCAAAAACAGTCACTGTATTTCCTCTTTTATCAGCAAAACCTTCATTCCAAACAACAACATATGAATCTTTCAAACCCATGCAAATCCGTAGCTTTCCTTTAAAACACCAGCATAAACTCCACCAATATAAACTAACTAGATCAATCCAACAGCCTCTACCCAACCCATACCCATTATCCATCATAGCCAACACATCACAAAACACAAAATATACCACACCACCCAACCCATTGATATCCAATTCCCATAATTGACCCAACAACACAGACTCAAAACCTAAGCTAAAATCAAGAATCAGGTTAAGAAAAGAAAGCATAACAGCATAGATTTTCCATCTTTGCCTGGTACTAGAAAATATAAAAAATTTGGGGGAGGATATCAATATCCTAAAAGCAAAGATGGAGTCCATCCTTATCTCTCCAAGTGTAAGGCTCCCCTTGAGCTCAAAAAAACCTAACCACCAGTTATTCAACGCAAAACTGGACTTAACATCAAAAATAAGAGTTAAGCCTAGCATAATAGACACAAACAGGACACTAACAAGAAATGAAAAGAAACAAAGGGAAGGCTGAAAAGCCCAGATCACTACCCGAACGTCCTTTGTACTCCTTATTACTGCAAGTTCCCGAAGATAAAACCCACCATTCCCCATAGGCAAGTGCCTAGTATTGTAAACAGACTCAAACCTGAATAGAACAAGGCTCAACAAATACCTCAGAGGTACCAGGGTGCTTGACCAGTGATAGGATCTAAAAAATTAAAATTTAAGGGAGGAAAATAATGTCCTATGATCACTGATCAAATCCAACCTTATCTCTCCAGTGTTAATGCTTACTCCAAGCAACATAAATCCTAACCACTAATCAATATAGGCAGAATTGGACCTATCTCCTAATAATAGAGAAGGGTCCAACAGATCATTTTTCATAAAAATTTTAACAGTTAAATTTAGAGATAAACCACAAGGCTTGCAAGCCCAGATCACTACCCATACGTAATTTGTACACCTTATTACAGCTGATTCCCAATAGTCATCCCCTTCCCACCCAATAGGCAAGTATCAGACCAGAAAAGAAAAAGGCTCAACAAATACCACAAAGGTAACAGGGTTCTTGACCAGTGATGGGAGCTAAAAATTAAAAATTTAGGGGAGGAGAGTAATGTCCTATAATCACTGGTCAAATCCATCCTTATCACTCCATAGTTCATGCTTACTCCAAGCCTCAAAATACCTATCCACCAATTAAATTTAGCAGAATTGAACCTATCTCCGGTAAATAGAGAAGGGCCCAACAGATCACAATTTGAAAAACTTTTAAACATCTCATTTTGATTAAAAAAAAAAACAGAAGGCTTGTAGGCCCAAATCACTACCCCAATGTATTTTAGTACTCCAGAATCTCCTGGTTCCCAAACCATTAAGATATAACCTTCCCATACAGACTCAAACTGTAACATCATGAATTTCCCCTAATTAATTAAAAATATAAAACATTTTTCATTCATTTTTGTCTCACTCACATTTAAAATACGTATGCCTAAATTTTAATATTACAAGACGTTATGAAATTTCTCATTTTACATTTGTTACAAAACTTTATACAAACCTTTGGCAAGTTTATGCGAAATTTTAAGGTTTCTATAAACTTCATTTTTAATAACCATTTAGTTTAAATAATAATAATAATGATAATAATAATAATAATAATAATAATAATAATAATAATAATAATAATAATAATAATATTATTATTATTATTATTATTATTATTATTATTATTATTATTATTATTAAAATTTAACATGAAACAATAAAACCATAAGTGTCATAGACAAAAATCATTCTTTTCCATTCATCATTCTTTTACAATCTCCTCTACGTAGACTTGTGTCAACATGAGGACAAAAGTATTAAATGCACCATCATCATCCTCATATTTGCCTTACTCCAAATCCGGTAAGTCAATCAGCGGGTCGACAATTTCACGTAATTGACCGGTGCAATCAACACCATAACATTTTCATTCAAGACCCAATCACAAATCAATCAATTATTACGCATTCAATTATTAAATCTTTCCATGTTCTTTTTTTTTATAAACCGACGGGAATTTCAGAAATCAAGCCTTGACCTTAACCCTTATAAATATTCGAGGACTAGCTTGTTAAAGCACACTCATCGCTTTCCCTCTCTATGCTAACACGCTCTGCCCTCCAACCAATCTCTCAGTGAACCCAACCACCACTAATTTCCTCAACCGTCGGCATCCTGTATCCCAAGCATTACCGGCGACCATACCCATCCTCCTAGTCACGTCACCATTAGAACCTCTGTACACCATAGGAAGTAATTAAACTTCTCCTTCAGCCGATGGTTCTGCCGATACTGCCAGACGTTATTGATGGGCGCGAGTGATCACCACCATCAGGCGTCAAATCGGAATCAAGGTAAACGATTAAGATTTCGGTGTGTGTGTATATATATATATAGGGTCAAGATCCTATACAAAGGGTGTTTTGTGTGAGAAGGCTAAGAAGGAATTATGACCATTAGATGACTTTAATCTATAGTGTAGATTAATTGAGTGGCAATCTTCTAATTAGTGTTATAATTTTATTAATTAATTAGATCATTTAGGAGTAAGATAGTAAAATACACCAACAAACCATTAAACCATCTCCTTGATTTAAGGAGATTTTCCATAATTACCTTTCTCTCTCTATCTCTTTCTCTCTCTATATTTATGATCAGCTCCCCCCTCTCTCTCTCTCTCTTCTTCACCATGGATTTAAGTCATGGTGTTTTAACATCATAAGTTATGCAAAGAGTATATGGCTTGAATGAAATTATTGAACATAAAACACCATTATTCAATCTATAAAAAACTATTATACAAATAGTATAATACAACAGCACATGTGGCTTGAATGAAATTATTGAACATATAACACATTCCTTCAATATATAACACAACAGTGTATGTGGCTTTGAATGAAATTATTTAGAATATAACATATTCTTTCAATATATAACACAACAATGTATGTGGCTTGAATGAAATTATTAAACATATAACACAATCATTAAGTTTATAAAAAAATATTATACAAATGGTATAACACAACATATTATGGAGCTTGAATGAAATTATTAAACATATAACATCATCATTAAACATTTAACATACCGGAATATGTAGCTAGAATGAAATTATTCTAACATTAACATATAACACAATAGAATTTGTGGCTAGAATGATATTATTTATCATATAACACATCATCCATTGTTTAAGAAAATATTATACAAACAAAACATCTAAAATATAATAAATCGTCTAAACGTTTTTAACACACCACAATTCTCTAAAAAAAAACTTTAACACAACATAAACCATGAACATCCTTCATTTTTTAATATGGTATTGTCCATCTCATAAAAAATGAAATGAAATGCAACATCATCGTATAGTATAATTAGAACTGAAAAAGATGATAAGTTTATATGGATAATTAACCTAAACTACCTGCATATTGAATCATATAATTTGTTGAGAGATTTAAATGAATACCGTAAATCTCTCCCATTTATTGTGAGATTGAATTTTTTAAAAAGTTAGAATATTTATATAATTACTCTATTACCCTTGTAATATAAATAAAACTCTGTCACGTGTCACTCTCACAAGCCTTCTTACCCTTCTCACATAAAGAGGCCTTTATATCCGAACCTTTACCTATATATATATATATATATATATATATATATATATATAGGATTGGGTTCATTTGAGAACCTCCTTGAGTTAAGAGAACTTGAGAACCCTCCTTGACCAATAACATGATGACACATACGCCACCCACCATTATAATATTAAAGGGTAGCAAAGTAATTTAACCCCACCCCAACCCCACCCCAACCCTTTTCATCAGATTATTAATCTGATTTTTTTTGTTGTTTTCAAAACAAACACACACACACACTCCTCTCTCTCTTCTCTCACACCTCTCTCTTTCTCTCTCTATCAGACTCTCTCTCTCACTCACGTCTCTCTCTCTATCTCTCTCTCTCTCTTTCTTCTTTCTCACTCACGTTTCTCTCTCTCTCTCTTTCTCTCTCTACATAGACGACGAGGGGTGGGGTTGGGTGGGGGCTGTGGTGGTGGATGTGTGGTGGTTGTGGGGGGTTTGGGGGGGATCTGAACGGTGGTGGTTTGGGGGGTGGTGATGATGGGGGTGGTGAAGGGGGAGACGTGGGGTGGTTTAGGGTGGAGGAGACAGCGGGGGACGGCAGAGACGGCGGTGGTGGGGGGTTTTCAGCGGTGGTTCGTGGTGGGGTTTTTCAGCGATGGTTCGTGGTGGGGGTTTTCGGCGGTGGTTCGTGGTGGGGGGTTATCAGGTATATTATTATTATTATTATTATTGTTGTTGTTGTGTGTTTGTTTGTTGTTTAGATGATGATGATGGTTGGGATTTGAGGGAGGCGTTTGGTGGTCGACGATGGCCATTTTTTGGAGGTCACGGCGATGGTTTTTTTGGTGGTGGGGTTTGGATCTGAACAGATCTGGAGCAGAGGGGGTGGTTTTTGGTGAGGTAGGAGGCAGAGGGGGTGGAGGAGATGGTTAAGGGTGGCGGAGGACGGCGGGAGACGGCGGAGGACGGCGGGGAGAACAGGTATGTAATGTTTTTATTATTATTATTATTTCTGTTATTATATTATTATTATTATTTCTGTTATTATTATTTCTGTGATTATTTTATTAATATTATTTATTTATTTTCTGTTATTATTATTATTATTATCAGGTTTTATTGTTATTATTATTATTTATTATTATTATTATTATGATTGTAAAAGATAGGGTTTTTTATGTTGAAATGTTTTTTTGGGGTTTTTTTTGCAGGAGATGACTGTGAAGATGATGTTTTGTAGGTTTTTGGGGTTTTACACTAGTGTAATTTCTGTATAACTTGTGGTATATATGTTGTTTTTTGGGGTTTTTTACACTGGCGTAATACGAAATGTTTTTGCAATTGTAGGTTGTGTTTTGGTAGATTTTACACTGGTGTAAATAATCTACACTGGTGTAATATAAATGTTTTGTAGTGTGTAGTGTATATTTACACTGGTGTAAGGATTATGAATGTATAGATGTTATTTTTTTGTTTTTTTACACTAGTGTTTGTGTGTAGTAGTTTGTGTATGGCAGATTACCCCGGTGTAAATCATGGTAGAATTACGCTGGTGTAAAAATTACACCAGTGTAAAATCGTCTCATCTAGATTCATCTGAGTTTTTGTTAAAAAAAGCAAAGAAATTAAAAAATAAATATAGTTTAAAAAATATTATATTTAAATAATTAACAAGAAATTAATTATAATATTACTTTCTCTCTCCATGGTGTTTTTACTAAAACACCCCTAATTTGTACTTAATTATATTATATTATCATGTGAGGACAAAAGAATTAGCATGTGAAGACAAAAAGGATTAGATGTAATCTCAACCCTTGATTGGTCAAGATCAATGGCTTACAATGGTTCCTATGGTTCTCACAACTCACTAAGGTTCTCAAAATAACCCATCCCTATATATATATATATATATATATATATATATATATAATTTAAATTGGTTTTAAAATTACAACGACATCGTAACGTACGAGAAATAAAAATAAATATGACACCTTTGAGCTTTCCTTTTGTAAATATAATCATACAACATAATTATGTTATTTCTTTTGTTTCTCTTTTCTAAACCCATGATTCGAAAGCTGCTTTATATGAATTACTAGCTGATTACCCCGGGAAGGTCCCGGGGTTGAAAAATTTAATATGATTTAATAAAAAATGATAAAAAAAAAAGAAAACTCAAATCACGAAAAGAGTAAATAACTTAAACATAATCAATCTTAGTTAAAAAACATTTATTTAAAAAGTTAAAAAAATAAAAAGCATAAACCATATTAAACATAATAAAGTATTAAAAAGATAACCTTCAACATATAATCATCTTCACGTAAATTAAAATATGTTACAATTTGATTAATGAATAACCTGAACACTTTGTGTTTTTTTCTATATGAATATAACCCCACAAAAAATAGTCGTTTTTTTTTCGTTTTTATATAGCACTATGGTACTCGTTGGAAAGATAATAAAACGCTCGTTAATTTGGGGTAATTTTTTTATTTAAAAAATCTCGAATATAAAAGATATTTATGTTTAAAAATTATGGGAGGAAGATAAGAGGGAAAAAATTAAATTTGTTTTTAAATTCTTTTTTCCTAAAATAACTCAATTTAATTTTAGTAATTGAGAATTAAGAGATAGAGAGATAAATTTAGAAAAATACTCAAAAACACCAAAAACACTCAATTATTAAGCCACGTGGCACTCTCAATGAGCATATATGCTTTCTTTTATATATATATATATAGATTTTCAAATATTCAGTATACATACTTAATTTAAATGAGTATGATCTTATAGATTTAGTTTGTACATGTATTTTGGTTAGACTACTAATAATTTCATATAAGTTAGTAGTTGTTGAATCACCATAAGTTGTTTTTCCTACATATAACAACTACTAGATGAAGTGAATCTTAACAAGCAAAAAACTAAATTACTAATATATCGTCACATGTATTTGTGTAAAAGGACATGAAAGTTTTTTTTTTTTTTATATATATAAAAACTTTCTTTTTCTCTAAACTAAAAGTTGTCTCGGTTGATTAAATAGAGTTACCATGTTTTGTAAAAAATAAAATAAATCAAAAAGCGATATATTTGCCACGAACACTATGAATAGATACTAAAACATCACTCTTAATTAGGTACTAGCATAATTCGTTGAATTCCGTTGAATTCTAGCATGTCTATCACAATCAAGGTGAGTTTACATAGCCCCTTTTTTTTCTGTTTTACATTTTTGGTGTGAAACATGTTACAACATTTATTTACAATTCAAAATAAGTGTCTATGTGTTATTCTATGTTGCATTATGTCTTAAACAGTACTAGGGTAAGCACAATTATTCTAGCATAATCATTAACATTGATCAGCCGACGATATACAATGATAGGTCTATTGGACTGACAACCCCACCCGGATACGTGTACCTCCTACATCGGTAGCGTGGGTGATTGTTATCGAACTTATAACAAAATCGAGTGAACCATATGCGTATGGGATGGACCACAATATTCTAGTCACAAGATTTGATTATGCACTCGATTTACCTAATAGTTTTGTTTTCACATATGGACTAGACTTGCCATGACACTCGAATTGTATAAATTTTTATTCAATATTCAAACCTATGTATTTCTTACCAACATTTTTGTTGACCCAAAATATTTTCAAACTTAACATGTTTCAGGTTATAGCTTTGCTTGAAGATTTGAGTTAATGCATGAAGATTTAGATTTAGCATTTTTCAGTTGATGTACAAATTCTTTTTAGAATAATTGTATGTAATTCGTTTAATCGATTATTGAAATTTATTATTTACCATGAGCTACTGAACAATCATCAATACGTGACATCCCGATGTTTCCGCCATCGGTTGGGGTGTTACACAAACAACACCACAGGCAAGAACAACAGGCTCAACAAACTCTGCCAGCAGATCAAGGTTATACTCCATTGCCAAGTACTAAAAACAAAAATAAGAAAGGAAAGAAACAGAATCCTAAGGGCAATGAAGTAATCCAACCAAAATTCTCCAAAGCTAAAGCTTACTCCAATAACCTTAGCACTTCTCTTCTTACTACTAAAGATTCTATTATTCCTCTCTTGCCATACAAAATACACAGTGGCAGCCAAAGCTATTCTTTGAATATTACCCCACACTGACTTATCATTTCTCATCTTTTCCACATACTTGACAATCCCCTCCCAATCATCAGGAAGCCTATCCAATCTAGTAAGCACCTTTATCCTCCACCATATACTTTTAGAAAAATCACAATTAAAAAATAAGTGATTATGACTATCAGCACTTGATCCACATAAACTGCATTTCAAACTCTTACCAGGCTTCCATGCCATCAATCTGTCTTGAGTAGGTAGTTTGAATTTAGAAGCCAACCAAGTAATGAAAGTATGCCTAGGAATGCTATACTTGTGCCAAACAAACTTATGCCACTTGACAACCTCCCTACTCCTAATCAAATCCTCATATACTACTCTTGAAGACATAGGACCCACCTTACCTTTATTATCCAGCCAACAAAAATTGTCCCTCTTATCCTGAACTAGTAAAGGCAAAGTCTCATTAAACAAGTTAGGATATCTGATCTTCCACTCATCAGGCACAGCCCACCCATTATCATTCACTAAATCAGCAACCTTAGTTTGCATATTGAAACCAGCATCCTTAATCTCTTTTCTATCAATCAATTTAATCAAAGGACCCTTTCTGTGCCAAGCATCAATCCAAGCATTAGCTAACTTACCATTCCCAACTTTAACAACACAATGATCTTTCAATAAACCCCTACATCCCAGCAACTGTTTCCATGTCCAAGAATCAGAGTTCATTTCCCCTATTTCCCAAAAATTACATCCTCTAAGCTTATAAGCATGAATCCAAGCAGCCCACAGAGAATCTTTGTTATTAAGAATTCTCCAAATATGCTTTGCCATAAGAGCCAGATTTCTCTCTTTTATACATGAAATACCCAGACCACCCTGACTTTTCTTCCAGCATAACTCCTCCCAACCCACCTTAGCACTACCCTGCTTAAATTCCCCTTGACACCAAAGAAGATAAAACAGTTTTCAAAAGCTGAACTCTACCCCCATAAGATAAAAATTGATTTTTCCAATCAGAGATCCTCTTTTTAACCTTATCCAACAAAATACCACAATCCTTTTGATATAACCTCTTAGAAGACATAGGAATACCCAAATACTTTAAAGGCAGAGACCCTTCTTTAAAAGACAAAATACTTAGAATTTGACCTTTTACCACATCATCAACATTACCAAAAATGATCTCACTCTTACCCATATTAGGCCTTAACCTAGAGCATCCTCCAAACTCTTCCAGGACATCCTTGATCACCTGTATAGATTCACCATGAGGACTACAAAAAATAAACAAATCATCAGCAAAGCATAAATGAGTCAACTTCAAATTCTCACACTTCCAGTGATACTTAAAACCCTCCACCTCCTTAATTCATCTTATTAATGTTGATGCATAATGTGCGGCTAGTGCTTTGGATTGCAACATAAACATGTTTTGATAAAAACGTAGGGGCGAAGGTGAAATAAGTATGGAGCGAATGTGGAAGTTGGAGGGCGAAGGTAGAATTGACTAAAGATGGATTCCAGGTTCGTGCAGTAGAAGAGGGCGAATGTGGAAAAGTTCCACATTCGACCTTACGCTATGGGCGAACGTGCAGTAGTATATAAGGAAAAACTTTATTTTATGATGTAACTTTGATCATTTGAGTCGTGTGTGTCAGGCTAGAGCTCTCTAGTGTTTGTGTTTATTCAAAGTCGGTTGTATTGGTTGTAAACCTTATTGTTATCATATTTTACAAGTAATTAATGAGAATGGTGATTGAAAAGCTTAATCTGTGTGTTTGATTCATAAAACTATCACTTTGTATCTGTTCTAGGGTTTCCGCACCTGGAATAGAGATTTGTATGATCATTTTCAACTGTTTTACATAAAACGATCCTTTACAAAGTGGTATCAGAGCCAATAGAGATCATACAACTACAATTTGATAGTTTTTGAACTGATTTGGACCCAAATTTGATCAAAATTTTGCTATTTTCAAAGAACAATGGTTTTTGATGAAAATTGAAGGATTTGGATTAGATTTCATGGATAAAATCAAGAATTCGATTTATTAAAGTTGTTCCAAATCAATTCCGAAGCAAAACCTGATTAAGATCATCAAAATTCATCAACTTATGAAAAATTGAGATCAAATTAACTGATTTAAGAATAACCGGTTTTCAAATGGGTCGGTCGAACCTAGAGAGCATAGGGTCGAAAGTGAGTTTTTAGGGTCGAACCAAGGCTTTCAGTGGTCGAAAGTGCCTTTTAGTGGTCGAACCTAGGATTTTGTTGTGTTGAATTTCAACTTTCGGGTCAAAGTTCCACATTCGTCCAAACGGGAGGGCGAAAGTGAAAGGTTTAGGGACGAAAGTGAGATTGGTCTGTTGATTTCTACATTCGTATCTTACAAAGAGGACGAATGTGAAGATTTTTCCACATTCGACCTCACGTAGACACAGAAGGGGACGAACGTAGAATTGTTTTGTGAGATTTTCAAGTGTGTCGTATTTCCAACTTCAAAAACAATATGTGGGGATTTCTGACTACACCTAGGCCTGGTACAACACAACAACAGCAAGTTAACATGGACCCTTGGACTGTAGCTGCTCAGAAGTCGAATACTCAGTCTTCGCAACCAATCAATTATCTTGCAATGACGAGTTCGCTTCCACAAAGTGTTGCTTCATCTTCACAACAACCAGCAGCTGATTACTAGGGCTTAGCAGCAGCAGCGGTACACACTCAAACTACTAATGCTATATCTACTCTAATCAATGATTTGTCTTCAGGTAGCGGGAACAGACCACCCAAGCTGATGGGATGCAGGAGAATAACCAATGGCAGAAGAAATACAAGATTCATTTTGAAGGAATGGGACTTGAAGGAACTGAGGCGTAGCAAATGATTGCAAAGGGATATGTGGTACTAGTGTTAGAGAATACCGGTGAACAAGTTCCACTTGAGAGTTTGTCTGACGACGAGAAGAAGAAGTTTGCGGTGGAGAAGAAGGCGTATTATCAACTAACCCAAGCTATTACCAATGATCTTTTACATCAGTTTGGATCGTGTACTACTTCCAAACAATTGTGGGATATGTTGAAGAATTGTCATGATGGCAATGAGAAGACGAGGAGGCTAAGAATTCAGGAACTGAAGAAAGAATTCGAGAATTTCAGTTATGTTGGGAACGAAACACTGAAGGAGCTGACTCCCAGATATTGTCATTTGTTAACTGAACTATCAAATTATGAAATTCAGATTCGAATGTCAGATTTGGTGGATAAATTTGCTGATTCTTTACCACCATACTGGGATCAACACATTGAGGTACTTAAGGAGAAAGATGCTTATAAGTACTGGACCATCAATGAATTCATCCAGAAATTGGAAAACAAAGAGCTTGAGGAAAAGAGGAAAGCCAAAAGATCACAAATTCCTCAGAACCCAGAGTTGTGTCATGCAGGTACATCATCTACAGTGGGTAACTCAAGTATTGGTGGGACAGTTGCTCCTCATATTGCCTGTGTTTCAAGTGTGATGGAACCACCCAAAAACCCAATCAACTATCTTGCTCAAACCTCATCTTATACACCACCACAATATACACCACCACCACCACAATCATATACAAATTCTTTCGTTTCACCATTTTCACCTATGCAACAAGCAGCGTGTTACACTGCAAGTCAACCACAACCTCAACAACAATAGTACATTTCTCAGATGAATCAAGCTAATCAAAGACCAGTACTGTTGGAGACATCTAACATGAATAATGTCACAGTGGAAGTTGCTCAACAACACATTGCTTTGGTTTCAGCAATTGTTGCTTCCTACAATGGTCTGGTAACTAGTCAAATTGGTAACAACAATCTAACCAATGAGGACTATGCTCAAATTGATAAAGAAGAAATGGAGCTTATCGATATACAGTGGGCTTTTGCAAGTATCATGAGGCGAGCTACAGAATTCATTGAGAAAACCGGGAGAACTGACTTGGCCACTACACCGAATACAACATATGGCTTCAAAAAAGAAAAAGTTACATGTTTCAACTGTGGTGGTAAACGTCATTTTAAAAGAGAGTGTGCACAGCCAGCAAAACAAGGTAACCGAAATCCGTTCAACTCAAATTACCAGAATCTTCAATCTCAAAACCAAGTTTCTTATCAAAATCAAAACAACAACAACTATCAAAATCAAAACAATTACCAAAGCCGACAAAATACCTCTCAGAACAACTCTACTAGACAACCAAATACACCCAACCAGACTCAAACTCAAACACTAAATAATCCAAACAGAACTGTCATTCCTATCACAACACCAAATGATCAACCACAGACTAATAATCAAAATCAAGCTTTGGTGATTCAAAATGATGAGGGATATGACTGGACTGATATACAACTTAGTGTTGAAGAGATAAAAGCTGGGAATGTAGCTTGTGTTGCTCAGCAGATTGATTTAAAGGAGTCGGAGATAGTTGAAAAAGTTGAAGAAACTGAAAGTGAGATTGAGGAGTCAATTGAAGAGATGGATGTTTCGTTGACTGATTCAGTTGAAGAACACCATGAGGAGAAGAGTTCGGGAATGATTATTGATTCGGTCACAGATGTTCCTGAAGAAAGTATCAGTATATTCAGATTCGGAGAGTGAATCAGATTCGGAAGCAAGTGTGAACTAATTGGATGATGAAATTGATCAATTATTGGCCGAAGCTGATTTTCTGATGACTAGGAAGTCATGTATAGTGGATGATGCCTTTACCAGAATCGACTATTCCAAATTCTTTGCTGGGAAGGAAGCTCATTTCGCTCTCATGGCTATGACAGATCCTCCGAAGCAGGCAAGACCTGAATCCGCAACTGATATTCATAGTGATAAGTATTGTGGTACTTGTGAAAGATCGATAGATGAGAACAAGCAACTCAGGGTACAACTTGAGAGTGTTGTAATTAACTGTCAATCTTCTCGCAGGAAGTTAGAGAATTCAACAAAGTGCTTGATGGTTACAAAAAAGGACATTTCTAACTTAAAGAAAACACTTTCTTTAAAACAATTGGCAATAAACATAAATAAATGAACTTGAAGAAACTAAGTTAGAAATGGCCACCATCAAGTGTTTTGCAGAAAAGGTCAACAAAAAGCTTGAAAGTTATAAACACATTGCATATGTGGTTGACCATATCATTGAAGAACCATCACAAAACTGTAATGCAAATTACAAAGCTGTGGTAGCTCCAGTGTTGTTTGAAAATCATAATGTCATCAAGTGATGTTGGATCAGTGGCCTCTTTTAATTCAGTTAAGAACACTTATGTGTTTGCAGTTTATATCAAGTTTATTGCACAGCGGAATAGTAAATGTTCTAAGGTTAAATTATCACTTTTAACAGGAATTATTACTCCCCCTTGACTGAGCAGTTATGAGAATCAATAAGAAATTGAAAGTATAAAGCAATAAATACAAGTTATGATTCTCAGATGTGAAATGGATAATAAGTTTAAAAGCCTTGAAGGTTTTTCAATTATAATCGAAGTAAATCACATAACAAAATAGATGAACAAGCTCATCTATTTATAGACAAAGATACAAAGACTGTTGTACTAAGTAATCTAGGATATTATGCAAAGGTATTATACTTAGGATAATGTTTACAACAGGATTTACATTGAAACTTGATCCAAGACTTTAACAAAACATTATAATACTAAACTACTGAAGTCTGGGTCAGTTATGAAGATAAGATCAGCAAACTACTGATGAAAAGACAAACTACTGAAGAGTAGTTTTGTCTTCAGTAGTTCTGAAGTGAAGTGTCTGGTTAGATCTCAGAACTATTGATCAGTTCTTCTTCAGTACTTTGCTCTTCTGTTTTTCAGCACTTGTGTTTTCTTTTTCAGCAGTTTCTTCTATACTTAGGCAGAATATGATTTGGACTAAGGTTATCAAAAGTGGTTTCTTCAATCCTCTTTGTCCCAACAATCTCCCCCTGGATTGATGAAGCCAAAACCTTATCCAATCTTTATTGTTCTCGATTCTTTCTCTCTTCTAGTATCCTCCAGACTTCTGCTGTCATCTTGGTAGTAAGAGTGTCTTTTTGTTGCTCTGTTAGAGATCCTTGTTCAGGTGTAAGATGTTGAATGGTCAGAAGGTCCTTTGTTGATAGTATGCTTAACTCCTTTGAGTTCTTGTAGACCTTACTTGAACGATCTCTTCTGGTCACCAACACTGAGTTGGAATCAGTGAATGACCATTTAACAATATTTACCTTAGACCTGTCAAAGTCTGAGGCATAGGAAACCAAGCCAGTTTCCTGAGGTTGACCTGAGGAGGATTGGAGAATATCTTCTATTTCTGTGACTCTCATGTGAGAATCCTTGTTAGCTTGAAGGTCAACACCACCTTGGATAGCAATGTTAGGTAGGTGATGTTCTTTAACAACCTTGGTATGGTTTTTGTCTTTAATAGATTGTTGCAGTTGATAAGCATAAGTAGCAGGATCTCTGAATTGTGTAAGTAAAGGATTTTCTTCCACATCAAAGTCACCATGAACTAACTGATTTCCTTCCAAGAGTACCATCTTGAAATCAGTTTTCACAGTCTCCTCTGCCTTTCTTTGTCTTGTAGCTGGTCTTTGTAATACACCAGATGATCTCTTTATGATTGAAGTTTGTTTAGCTTCAGGAACTTTGAATCTATCTGGATTTGCAGCTTTGCTGGCCTTGAACTTCTTATAAGTGTCATAAAGTGTTTCTTCTTTCCATCTTGACACTGAGGCCCTTGAACCAAAATCATTAGCTACAAGTTCATCAATAATCTCAGCTCTTTTAGCTTTTCTCTCCTTCTCTGTTGCCAACTTATCAACTATAAGTTGAGCTCTTCTGGTTAGTTCTTCTGTGGAGAGTCTATTCAGAGAGACTTGTTTTGCCTTGGAATTCTTTGTAATGAATATAATCAGTTGTGCTCTCTTGTCTTCTTCAGCAACAGCCTCAAGTGCTCTCTCTTCAGCTTCTAGTTCACCAAGTTTTTCTTGATACTTGATTAACTTTTCTTCAAAGCTCAGATCATCTCTTGCTTTTAGGCTATTCCATACTTTGTCTTCCTTAGCCTTCTTCTGAGCCTCTTTTAAACTCTTCTCCAATAATTCTTTTGACATTGAGATGGGAGTAGGGTTTAAAACAGTTGTAGTTATTGTTGTTGGCTTAGGAATGGAAGTTGGTTCTTTTTCAGTTGCCCTTGAAGACTGTCCTTGATTGGTTTTGGAAGTTAAAACTTCTGAAGGGTGGATGGTAGTCACAACTACTGAAGGATTGTCTTCAGCAGTTTGAATAATGGCTTCAGTAGTTCCTTCTGTTGCCTTAGATGAACTGAACTCTTGAATGATCTCCTTTCCTGGTCTTTTGGTTGTCTTCTCAGCATCAGGAGATTCTTCAACTATTGGTTCCTTAATCTTCTCCCCCTTTTTGGCTTCATACACTTCTGGAAGCCTCAAGGAATGAGAAGTTGCAGCAGATAATGTTGCAAGCTGTTTTTGGGTCTCATCCATCATTTTGTTCAGCTCTGCAAGTCTTGAATTTATCAACCCAAATTGATTGTTGGCCTTCAACTCCCAAGCAGTTGTGAAGGATTTGAGTTGATCAGTTAAGATGTCTTTCATCATTTGGTACAGGGGACCATCTGGGCTGCATAGTTGGTTCAGGTCTATGCTAGTGAGCCCAGGGAACTGGGTAGGCTGTTTTTGTGAAGGGGGTGTTTTTGGGTGATCTTCAGTTTGAGCTGAAGATGCCACTTTAGGGGAAATAGGCTTCAAGTGGTCTTTAACCTGATCTTTGGTGACCAACTCTTTGAGCTTAGTGACCTCTGATTCAGGATCTTCAATATCAGCCATCAATTCATTTTGTGGAATTTGTGACTCATCATCCAAGCTAATAGAATCATCTGAATCCCTGATAGTGTCCTCAATGAGGGCAGTATCAGTTATATCATGACCTAGCTCCAAACTAGGCTTCTCATGAACCTCTTTGTCTTGTAACTGAGGATTTCCTACTTCAGGCAATAAGCCTTCATCAGTAGTTGCCAAATTTGAGGTCTTAGGAATGTTACTACTATCCTCAGGTTCACCACTAGGTGATAAATGAGTAGTAGTAGCCTCAAAAGTACCTAGAGTTTCTAAGTTTGGGCTTAGATACTCTGGTCCATCCTCATCTCCCTGGTTAGGGCTAATAAGGTCCACATCCATGTCAACTTCTGAAGGCATCTCCCCTGTTTGATGTGTTGCTAGGGGAGTGACATGTGCTGGATGGGATCCTTTTAGTCCTGAGAGAAGTTGGGCTATTTCTATGGTTGTGTGGGAGGGTTCAGGTTCAGTAGTTGTTAAGGGTTGGTGTTCAGTAGTTGGTAGGGGTTCAGGTTCAGTAGTTTGGAAGGATTGGTCAGTAGTTACAGTCCTTTTAAGTCTTTTTCTTTGAAAAATGACTGTAACTGGTTTTCTTTTGGGTGGTGGAGATGGTGTGTGCTGAGAGGATGTTTCAGCCACATCCTTTTCAAGTGCAGATTGCGCATCAGTAGTTTCAGGGATCTCCACTTCCTGAACTACCTTTTTCTTTGGGTTGGTTGGTTTTTGTTTTTGCTGTTTTGGCTTTTTAGTTTCCTTTGTTTTGGGTTTTGAAGATGTGGGTTCCTCAGGGATTGGTTGTTCTTCCCTTTGGTCATCTTCTGGCAAAAGTGCCGGTTTGTTATGCCTTGAGAATACTTGTGAAGTCAGTGGATTTAAAGTTTGTGACTCACCCACAAATACTCCCTCACCAAGTTCTTTGATTATACACCGCATAACAAATCTTGGGTACAGTAAAAACTTTTTCTTATTATTTTGATGGTGTAAGACCAACTCATTGAAAAATAATGAAGATGCCTTAAAAGATGTTTCATTTATGATTGAATGAAAAATAGGTTGAAAAGTTGAAGGCATCTGATCATATGATCTAGTTTTAGGACTTAAACACATGATAATATAGTGAAATAACAGTTTATAATGTGGATCAAAAAATTTCTTATAAACTGTTGCCTGTGCTAAAGTACCTTGGTAACCATATTCAGTCATGGTTAGATGAATATCAGTAGTGGGAATATGCTCAGGAGCATCAGAATCATTAAGGCCAAGCCTTATTCCAAGTGACTCTTGAGTGATTGCCATATGTTTCCCTTGGATGGTTGAGTTGAGGGAAATCACTTTATTATTAACTGTCACCGTCTCTGCATTTGCCCAGAACTCATTGAGAGTTTCTACATGTATAGGAGGATCAATGGTGAAAGCTTGATAATATTGGGATTTGACAACAAGATCTATGATTTCATCGTATTGGGACCAGGCATCATCTTTCTCGAAGTAGCCTCTTTGATTGTGTCCTTGTTTTAGAACGAGAGCCATGGATTCTTTGATCGAACAGTAAATTTAGGTTAGAGAGGGGGTTTGGATTTGCTTTGAGAGAGAAAGAGGGAATTTTGCTTTTTGAATGGACAAGTGTTTGAAAAAGGTATTTATCAGAAGTTTTTAACCGACTAGGTCAAACTTCTGATGAGTGAAATGTCAGTTTTACCCTTTTTAATGAAACTACTGATGAATAAGGTTTCTTCATCAGTGGTTTTGGTCATCTCTTCAGTAGTTTGAAGCTGCTGATGAGAATGACTTTTAAAACACTTAAATAACTTCTGATTACAATCAGTAGTTACTTCTTTTCAAAAAATTTCCCATTTGATGTTTTTCAAATTATCAGTAGTTTCTCTCTCATTAAATTGTTCATCACAGGTTTTGTGACAGATAAGTATGAAAGTGAAATAAAATATGTGCAGAACTAAAAAGTGAAAACACTTACAGACTTTCTTCCAAGTTTAACATCCCAAGCATGGATACTAACCTCTGAAATGTTGTTGAGTCAAGGGGTTTGGTGAAAATATCAGCTATTTGATTAGCAGTTGTGACATGTTTCACCTCAATCTTGCCTTTTTCATAGCAATCTCTTATGAAATGATACCTGATTTCAATATGTTTAGTTTTTGAGAACTGAACAGGATTTTGAATGATGCTAATGGCATATTTACTGTCTACTAAAAGTGGAGTCTTGGTCTCTTTGATTCCATAATCAAGAAGTTGATATTGGAGCCATTGTATCTGTGATGTACAGCTTGCAGCAACAATGTATTCAGCTTCAACTGTTGAAGTTGCCACAGATGTTTGTTTCTTTGATTGCCAGGACACCAGAAAGTTTCCCAAGAATTGACAACCACCAGATGTTGATTTTCTTGACATTTTGCACCCTGCATAGTCACTATCTGAAAAAAGCTATTAACTTGGTATTGCTTGAAGCAGGATACCAAATTCCTAAAGTAGGAGTTCCTTTCAGATATCTGAAGATTCTTTTGACTGCAGTTAGGTGTGATTCTCTTGGTGCAGATTGGTATCTAGCACAGACACAAGTTGAGAACATAATATCTGGTCTAGAAGCAGTTAAATATAAAAGAGAACCAATCATACATTTATACATGGTTTGATCAATCGGTTTTCCTTGATCATCTGGTTCAACTTGTGTGGTTGGTGTCATGGGAGTGGAACATGATTTACAGTCTTGTAAAGAAAATTTGTTTAATAATTCTTTAACATATTTTGATTGATTTATAAATGTTCCATTTGATTGTTTCTTAATTTGCAGTCCTAAAAAGTACTGCAATTCTCCCATTGTACTCATTTCAAATTTTGATTGCATGAGTTTCTTAAAATCATCACACAGTTTTGAATTTGTTGAACCAAAAATGATATCATCAACATAAATCTGAACAAGTAAGACATGATTTCCAACATGTTTTATGAAAAGAGTTTTATCAATGGAGCCTCTTGTGAAGTGATTCTTAAGTAAAAAGTTGGAAAGTGTTTCATACCAGGCTCTTGGAGCCTGTTTTAGCCCATAAAGAGCTTTGTCAAGTCTGTATACCCAGTCAGGATGAGAAGGATCCTCAAACCCTGGAGGTTGACAGACATACACTTCCTCTTTTATTTTTCCATACCAAAATGCACTCTTGACATCCATTTGATAAACTTTTATCTTGTTGGAAATTGCATAAGCTAAAAATAACCTGATAGCTTCAAGTCTTGCAACTGGTGCAAAGGTTTCATCATAGTCAATCCCTTCCTCTTAAGAATAACCTTGTACCACCAATCTTGCCTTGTTCTTGATGATCATTCCAGCTTCATCTGATTTATTTCTGAAGACCCATCTTGTACCAATTGGCTACTTGTTTGGAGGTAAGGGACAGATTTCCCAAACCTGTTGCTTCTTGAATTGAAGCAGTTCTTCTTGCATGCCTTGTACCCAATTGTTATCTTTAAGCGCTTCTTGATATTTCTTTGGTTCCAACTGAAAAATGAATGCTGAGAAAAAGCAAAAGTTGGAGAGCTGGTTTCTTGTAAGCACCCCTGAAGCAATATCACCCATGATTTGATCCAATGGATGATCCCTGTGTTCAATCAATTGTTGTAGACCTGTACTAGAGGATGGCTCTATTGTTTCTTCAAATAAACCATTGAGATGGATAATATCTGGTTCAGCTGTTGTTTGAGGTTCAGGAGTTTTAGGTTCAGCTAAATCAGTACTTTCAAGTTGTTCATCAGTAGTTCCTGAAGTAGAAACTTTTGAAACTTCTGAAGGTTTAAAAGTTGATCTTCTGACTGTGTTTGGAGTCCATGGTCTAGGACTATCATCTTCAAATCCTTGAAAACCATTTTGAGGAGGTTTGGATGATTCAACAGCCTTTTCCGGTCCGAAATGAAAATTGTCAAGGTCAAATAATTCAGCAGGATTTGCTGGATTAAGAGTGTGTTTTGATTCATTGAACTTGACATTCAGTGTTTCTTCAACTATCTTGGTTCTTGAATTAAAGACTTTGTAAGCTTTTCTCAAAGGAGAGTAACCAAGAAAGTAACCAGTATCAACTTTGGCAGCAAATTTTGAGATAGAGTCTTTGATGTTGAGGATAAAACATTGACATCCAAAAGCCCTAAAGAAGGAGATAAGGGGCTTTATGCCATGAAGAATTTCATAGGCAGTCTTGGTATGTCTCTTGTTGATAAGGACTCTATTCTGAACATAACAAGCTGTGTTGACTGCTTCAGCCCAAAAGTACAAAGGTAGGCCTGAATCAGCTAACATTGTTCTGGCTGCTTCTATTAAAGGGCTGTTCTTCCTTTCTACCACACCATTTTGTTCAGGAGTTCTGGGAATGCTGAATTGTCTAACAATCCCTTTAGACAAATAGAATTCATCCAGAGTTTTGTTCCTAAACTCTGTCCCATTGTCACTCCTGATGACTTTGACAGAGAGAGAATATTGCTTCTCTACTTGTAGAATGAAGAACTTGATGATTTCAGTTGCCTCATCCTTGGAATATAAGAAGAAGACCTATGTGAATCTTGAGTAGTCATCAATGATGACCAAGCAGTACTTCTTCTTACCAAGGCTCATAATTTTGACTGGTCCAAATAAGTCCATATGGAGTAGTTGAAGACATGCAGTTGTTTTTGATTCTTCAATAGACTTATAGGAGGACTTATGCTCTTTACCTTTAAGACAGGAAACACAGTGTTCTTTACACTGGTATTCCTTCAAAGCTAGACCTCTGACCAACCCCATTTTAGTGTTTTTATTGATGGTTTTAAAGTTCACATGGCCAAGTCTCCTGTGCCAGAGATCATTTTCTAAAGTTGATGCCTTTGAGAAAAAACAAGAAGTGTTGTTTAATACTTTTTCTTTCTCAATGTCCACTACATAGACATTGCCACATCTTTTGGCAATCAGCAAAGTATGATCTTCAATGATATTCTCTATCAACTTCTGGCCTTCTGGTGATATGATCTTGCATGCTGTCTTTGTGAAAAAGGAAGAATATCCTTTATCACACATTTGTGAGACACTCAGCAAGTTGTACTCAAGGTTTTCAACCAGATTGACCTTGTCAAACTACATTTTGCCTGAGGATACATTGCCATATCCTAGCACATATCTCTTGGCATTGTTCCCAAAGGATACAGATCCTTCTCTTTGACTGATAAAATTGTTTATCAGGTATCTGCATCCAGTCATGTGCATTGAGCCTCCACTATCAACATACCATATGCTATTCAAACCTCTGGAGACCCTCTGCACAAAATAGCAAATTAGTTAGATTTGGCAACCCAAGCCAATTTGGCTTTGGGTTTGCTCTTGAGAACAGGTGCAGCTTGTTGAGGACCAATTTTTGAAATCCATGTCTTTTTGACAATGGATTTGTCATTAAGAACAATGGTGGTGCCTTTTTGGTGACCACCATCAACTTTGGTCATCAGAAGTTTAACCAAATTTATCAAATCTTTAACTTCAGTAGTTTATGAAACTACTGATGAGTTAGGTGTAACTTCTGAAGATGAACTTTGAGAAAAAGACTTTTGTTGAGATAAAATCTTTTTCTGAGAAAGGTTTTTACTTGATTGTTGTTTGTTGGGAAAGAAAGTGTTTTCAAAATCTTGTTTTATTCGTTTTCCCACAATCAGTTGTTTATTCTTCTTATTAAACTGATTTGCCTTTCTGTATCTACAAAGTTCAGTTATGTGGTTAAACAGACCACATACTTCACATTCTTTTGCCTTCTCTTTCCTTTTAGATAAAGCAAGAGAGTTGGAAGGCAATTTACTGACAATATCAGTATTTTGAAATAGGTCATCAGTAGTTTTCAGGGTCTCAACTCCTGATGTAGATGAAACTACTGATGGCTTATTGTCAGCGGTTTTAACTTCTGCAGTACTTTCATTTTTGAGAAAGTTCTGATGGTAGGATGTGCATTCCTCCATATCAGAAGTTTGAATCATTTTCATCCCATCATTATCAGTTTTGTGGGTGAAATCTGTTGGTGATTCAGTGTGGGTATACCCTATGCCAAACTTAACATTTGCTGCAGTTTGTTTGTTAAGCAGCATTTGGTACCCTTTACAAGACTCAACCCATTTTTCACAATCAACCTTAGTGTCAGCAAGCTCTTTTCTGACATTTCCTAGGTTGTCTATCATGGTTTTAATTTGTGCCTGAGTTTCTATGGATTATCAGTTAATTTAGAAATTTCTTTATTTTTCAAAGCAATTTTTCTTCCTAAATCACACTTCATTTGAGTGTATTTTCTCTCCATATCATTAGTTTTGCCTTGTAAATGCACATTGGTCAACCTTATTAAATCAAAAGATTCTTTGCAAGATTTTGAGCAAAGCTTTAATAGAGATTGTTGTGATACCTGTGTGAGTGCAGAATTCGAGGAGTATCCCTCAAAAGCCATTAAGGCAAAGTTCTTTCTGCCATTGTCAGGTTCTCCCCAGTTGACATCATAGACTTTGTTGTCTGCATCCTGACTGCATTCAGATGTGTCAAAAGGAAGACTGCTCCAGTCAACATACCCTGATGTAAATAAACTTTGTTGTTGAGGGGGTTGTTGAGTTTGTGCAGGTTGTTGAGCAGTTGGAAAAGGAGGCATTAGCTGCTGTAGGTGAGCAGGCATTTGAACATATTGTACTTGTGGCACATATTGGACTTGTGGAGCTTGTGCCTGTACAAAATGAGCACTCCCTTGAGTTCCATTATTCCTATTATAAGTGGGGTTAAATTGATTTCCAGACATGGTTGGTTGTAGCTAGAGCTTCTACACTCTCTAGCAAAGTGTCCCAACTTTTGACACTTATGACATCTCAGTTTAGTTTTGTCAAAACCAACTTTTATTGAGTTGTTTAATCCTGGAAATTTCCTTCCTGACCTTTTGTAAAATTCGTTAGTTTTAATGCTTAACAAGGCCAGTTGGTGTAAAATATCCATTTCCTCTAAGTCATCACTGCTAAAATATTTTAAGTCATCCATGATAAAATACATGTTATCAGTAGTTTGACTTAGGTCTTCATTGTCATAAGCTGGGAAAGATCCATCTGATGAGATCCCAACAGTTATGTCAATGTGATCAAAAGATCCAAAATTATTAGAACAAGATGGTGAGTCATGTCCTAATAAGGCTTTGCTACCTGGAGTATAGTCATCAGCAGTTTTACCAGATTCTTGTAACTTTTTCTTTTGATTGATTTCTCTTTCAAAAGTTAGTAATTTTCCATGTAACCTAGTTAGGTTCAGGGTGTTAAAATCTGTACTTGATCAGAGAACTCTTGAATAAGTTTCCCATTTTGAAGGCAAAGACCTTAAAAATCTATGTAACATAGATGCATTTGAATAGGTCTGATTGTTAATTTTTAACTCAGAGATGAGTGAAGAAAATCTTTCAAACTGTTGTGTTAAAGTTTCACCATCTATGTGAGTAAAAGTTTCATATTGTTGGGCTAGGATTTCTCTAGTGTTGGCTATCACCTCTTCAGTTCCTGCAAACTGTTCTTTTAGGCAATCCCACAGCTTTTTGGCACTTTCACAATGTAAAAGTCCAGCATAAATTTCGTTTGGGAGAGCCATAGCCAACATAGAAAAAGCTTTTGCATCTAGCTCAAATTTTTGGAAATCTTCTTCAGTGTTGTCTTTTGGGTCTTTTGGTCATTCAATTTTACCTTCTGGATCAGTAACAACTGGTTTGTGAGGTCCAAACATTACAGACCTCCAACAACCAGTGTTGGTTTGAGAAATTGTATGTGCCAACCTTCTTTGCCAGATGTTGTATTCATTTCTGACCAGCATAGGAGGTTTATTGGCAGATCCAGTATTATAAGGGTCCATTTTTGAGAAGTTTGGATTTGTCAATACTTCTTTAAAGTGATGGATGAAAAACTGAACCTTTTAATCCTTTATTGGATATCAATAAGAGCCTGTGTCTGATTCTCAATTTGTTAGATTGATATTTGATCAGATAAACCAGAGCTCTGATACCAATTGTTGGATCAGTGGCCTCTTTTAATTTAGTTAAGAACACTTATGTGTTTGCAGTTTATATCAAGTTTATTGCACAGCGGAATAGTAAATGTTCTAAGGTTAAATTATCACTTTTAACAGGAGTTATTACTCCCCCTTGACTGAGCAGTAATGAGAATCAATAAGCAATTGAAAGTATAAAGCAATAAATACAAGTTATGATTCTCAGATGTGAAATGGATAATAAGTTTAAAAGCCTTGAAGGTTTTTCAATTATAATCGAAGTAAATCACATAACAAAATAGATGAACAAGCTCATCTATTTATAGACAAAGACAAAAAGACTGTTGTACTAAGTAATCTATGATATTATGCAAAGGTATTATACTTAGGATAATGTTTACAACAGGCTTTACATTGAAACTTGATCCACGACTTTAACAGAACATTATAATACTAAACTACTGAAGTCTGGGTCGGTTATGAAGATAAGGTCAGCAAACTACTGATGAAAAGAAAAACTACTGAAGAGTAGTTTTGTCTTTAGTAGTTCTGAAGTGAAGTGTCTGGTTAGACCTTAGAACTACTGATCAATTCTTCTTCAGTACTTTGCTCTTCTGTTCTTCAGCAGTTTCTTCTATACATAGGCAGAATATGATTTGGACTAAGGTTATCAAAAGTGGTTCCTTCAATCCTCTTTGTCCCAACAAGTGACACTGGAGAGCTCAGTAAAATCTAACTCTGCATCGGAAGATGAATCTAGCACTTCTAGTGTTGGAGATCCAAATTCCGATGTACGACCGATTTTAGGTTTGAATGATGAGGGAGTTGTTGCTGTAACTGATGATTCAGACACTGAGAGTGAGAAAACTGAGAAAGTGAGTGATATTCCAAAGGAAAATCACATTATCACAAATGAACCAGTGTCACCTTCTCAGCTTTGTCATCCGATGGCTAACGCACATCGTGTCAATCAATCAGAGAAGAAAGAGGGTAAGAATGACTCAGGTGACAAACCCGTCAAGGTATTTTATCGGATGAAAGGATCCAATAAGATTATCTCTGATGAGGAGTATCCAATTAAATTTGCAAATTATTCTAAAATTGAGAAAATTTGGCAAGAAAGTATTATCTGGTTTCCTAAACACGAAAGGACCAATGAAGTACCACCAGAAATTTTGAAGAAACTATATTTGGATACTCCGAGAGAACCAAAAGTTCATGTCACTTTAATTCATTAAACCAAAGCAAAAAGCAAATGGTTTTCTTGAGCCAGTTTACTCTAGGGACCCAACTCCTGAGAGTTTAAGGCGCAGATGTGTTGATGATCAATATCCTATCAATACATTTGCTAAGCCGCATGCTCAGAACGTGTTTGAAGAATACCGTGTATGTTTCAAGTGCGGGGAGAGAGGGCATTTACTTGCTCACTGCCCGTACGTGAGGCACAAGAGGCACGAAGTTGAGATGAGGCAATCCATTAGAAAGCCGGTTGATAATCATTTTTATCCTCAAAGACGTTTTGTTCCTCAACCAGCACCATTTTACAATCAAAACAATTTTTATCAAAAGAGGGATAATCGTCAAATCAATTATGATTGTCGAAACCGGATTGCAATGGAAAAACCAATGAAGAGACCTATGGTGAACACAATGGTTGATAGACAAAAGGTTCCACCAAAACCTGCTGTTAAGTCAACTATTGGACCTATTTCCGTTAAGTCAGAAAAGGCAACTAAGAATGTTTCATTTAAGAACGATACTAAGAAATCCACTGAGACTCCAAAAACTCAGATTCTAATTCTGAAATGTTCGGAACAACCTTGGTCACCTACGGGTTCTTCAGGTGCTTCGAGCTCAAAACAAATTGGTAAATCTCAAGATGAGAAAGTTTTGAATGTACAGAAACAGATCAATTCAAAACCAAATGTTGATGTTACTGAATCTTTGAAAGATGATATTCAAAGACCCAAGACCACACAGGCTTGGGTCCCCGGAAAGAACTAATGTGTTTACTTGATGTGTGTAGGGAACTTCAGCTGGCCCTGTTAGCAGTCTTTGGATTGTTGACAGTGGAGCTTCAGGCCACATGACTGGTGATCTAGCACTATTGTTTGATGTGAAGAATATTAATGGAGGATATGTTGCTTTTGCGGGAATTAAAGGAAGTTACATCACAATGGAGGGAAGTTTCGAGAGAATTTCCTATGTGAAGCAAATTGACTACAATCTGTTAAGTGTTAGTCAGATATGTGACAAGTAATTTTCTGTGCATTTCGACGACAAATCTTGCTATATCCTCAAACCAGGCTTTAAGATTCCAAAAGAGTGGATAATGTTGAAGGCACCGAGAGTTAACAATCTCTATATTCTTGATATGTCGAAAGCGATGACAACTAAGGGCCAAGTAACGTGTTTTCTATCAAAGACTACAGAGAAAGAATCTATCATGTGGCATAGAAGAATGGGACATATTCACCTTAGAAAAATGAATCATTTGGTGAAGAACGGGCTTGTCGAAGGCGTTAATGTAAAACATTTCCATTTGAACGACAAGTGTGTGAGTTGTAAGAAAGGCAAACAGCACAAACAATGTCATAAACTGAAGAAAGTAAACTCTGTTGAGATGCCACTTGAGCGGTTGCACATGGACCTATTCGGACCTGTGAAACGTAAAAGTCATATCGGAGAGCTTTACTGTTTAGTGGTTACTGAAGATTTTTCACGATTCTCATGGGTATGTGCTTACAACATAAGAGTGACACGTTTAACAATCTGAAAGTTCTGTTCACTCGACTGGAGAATGTGTATGGTCTAAAGATCAAAAGAATTCGGAGTGACAATGGGACGGAGTTCAAAAATGCGCAGATGGATGCTCTTTGTGAAAACAAAGGAATTCATCATGAATATTCGGCTCCGTATACCCCTCAATAGAATGGTGTCGCTGAAAGGAAAAATAGGACTCTTATTGAAACGGCAAGAACAATGCTCGCAGTTTCCAATCTTCCAGTAATGTTCTGGAACGAAGCGATCTATGCAGCTTGTTATGCTCTGAATCGGGTGTTAACAGTGAAGAAGTTTGGCAAAACTTCTTATGAGCTGTTGGACCGACGAAAGCTGAACTTGGAGTATCTAGAACCATTTGGGGCTCCGTGTACGATGTTGAATCCAGGTGAAAGGTTTAGTCTGAAAGCTGAAGAGGGATATTTTGTTGGATATGAAACCCCGCTCAAACGGGTATTCAACAAAAGAACTCGACAGGTGGAGGATTGGGCAAATGTTGAGGTTCAACGGTATACTCAAAAGGTGCAGGGAAATGGTCCTGATTGGATGTTTGATTACAAAGATTTCTTTGAATCATTCAATCTAGATAGCTTGGTTGAAGAAGTTGTTTTAATATTACTTTACGATTTTGAAAACGCGGCGACTTCACCGTTGGTGCGTCCAGTCACCGTAACTCCTCCAACATTTTCTAATGATACCAATGCTCCTGTAGCAGAAGAAGAAGTGTTCCAAGAATCTTCAACTACACTTGATACTTCAGAATCGGAAGATGATGGAGACTTTGATGAGGCTATTCTTGATCATGCAACAGAGGCACCACCAGTGAACCCAAATCTAGATGTAGATTCATCGTCCAACACGGGTCATGATCTGGATGCAGTGGAGAACTTGACAACTCAGACGGGAGTGACTGTACCTGAACATCCAGAATCTCGGATTCATTGTATTCACCCGCTCGAGCAAGTTATCAGTGACCATGGTAGTAGTGTTATGACTATAGGACAACTACGCAGCGTCAACTCACTAGAAAATATTGGCGCTTTAGCTTTATATGCAAAAGTACAAAAATCTGGTTGTCAGAATGATTGGTCGTTTGCATGTTATGTTTCGCAGGTGGAGCCGCGGACATAAAAGGAAGCTCTTTTGGATGATGCTTGGGTCGAGGCGATGCAGGAAGAGTTGTTGCAATTTCTGAAGTTGGGCGTCTGGACACTTACGGATTTACCTCCTGATAGGAAGAAGATTGGTACTAAATGGGTATTCAAATGCAAGAAAGATGACAGAGGCGTGATCGTGAGAAACAAAGCCAGATTGGTTGTTCAAGGATTTCATCAAGTTGAAGGAATTGACTACAACGAGATATATGCACCTGTGGCACGTATAGAAGCTATCCGCATGTTTCTAGCGTTTGCCTCGTATAAGAAATTCAAGGTGTATCAAATGGATGTCAAAAGCGCGTTTCTCTATGGTGTGGTCAAGGAAGAGGTCTACGTCGGTCAACCTCCAGGCTTTGAAGATCCTATCCACCGGGATAAGGTTTATGTTCTCAACAAAGCGTTGTTTGGGTTGCACCAGGCTCCACGCCAATGGTATGAGGAGCTAAGCACGTACCTGCTATCTAAAGGATTCAAACGAGGCTGGGTCGACTGCACACTGTTTTTCAAAGAAAAAAGGGGATGATTTGCTTCTCGTCCAGATTTATGTAGATGATATTATTTTTGGCTCTACTAACGAACTTCTTTGCAGAGAATTTGAACGTGTAATGCAGGAAAAGTTCGAGATTTGTGCGATGGGAGAAATGCAGTTTTTCCTCGGCTTGCAGGTGGATCAAAGACCAACGGGGATCTTTATTCATCAAACCAAATACGTATCTGAAGTCTTGAGCCGGTTCCAGATGGAAGATTCGAACCCGATGGACACCCCAATACAACCTAATCACGGGATTGTTGTTGACGCTAAGGAGGAGCTGACAGAACCATTTACATACAGAGCAATCGTCGGATCTCTGATGTATCTCACTACATCAAGGCCAGACATAATGTTCGCTACATGTCTATGCGCACGTTTCCAATCGAAGCCGAAACAAAGTCATCTGACGGCGGTCAAGCGTGTCCTTAGATATCTGAAGGTTTGTCCGTTGAAAGGACTATGGTACCCTAATGACAATAATTTTGACTTTATCGCATTTGGTGGTGCAGATTGGGGCGGCTGTGACAAAGACAGCAAATCCACAACGGCTGGATGTCAGTTTTTAGGGAGCAGGCTTGTGACCTGGCAATGTAAGAAGCAGACTTCGGTCGCATTATCTACTTGCGAAGCAGAGTATGTAGCAGCCTCGAGTTGTTGCTCACAGGTTCTCTGATTTAGCAGCAGATGGTCGATTACGCTTTGCAATTTGTTAAAACCCCTATTCACTGTGATAATGAAGCCGCAATTGCATTAACTAAAGACACGGTCAATCACTCAAAAGCTAAGCATATCCGGATTAAGTATCACTTTATCCGTGATTGCTATGCAAAAGAGTTGATCGATATGGTCAAAATCCACACTGATTATCAGAGGGCGGACCTTTTCACAAAAGCTTTTGATAAATCCAGATTTTATTATCTCTTAAAAGTAAATGGTATAAAAGAGAAACAAGACTGATCATCACCTCGGTTTATCGCTTTTAGTTTTTTTAAATTTTTAATTTTTACAGTTTTTTAGAAAATTCAAAAACCCAAAAATATGTTTTACATTTTTGGGGGAGTCTTTATTCAGAAAAACCAAAAACATTGAAAAATTCAAAAAGCCATAAAAATAGAAAAACCCAAAATGATTTCCAGGACTAAAAGAGGAGATAATAGTACATCAGTGGGGATCTGACACAGGCTAAAGAGATGTTATGCAATATGAGGCGTGTGTTGATTTCGTGTGATGTGCTGATAGGCTTCGTAGACTTATTACTGCGTGCGTTAGTGATACAAACATAACGAACTACTCGTTCGTGGCTGAACACCTCATGGGCATATGGTCTTAGTACCGTAATTTCGTTTGATAGAGTTGCCAAAATCTGAGGTTTCGGGTCGTTATGTTATTGTTATCCGGGATATTCTGATTGAACTTTTGTCGTATTAATTTACGGACCTAGCTTCAATCAGAATATTTGCTAAAAGAGGTTTAATGCCAAAACCTAAAAGTTACCGAATTGAGGAACTTCATGTGTCTTATTGATCAAAGATCATTAATTGCATCGTGTCAATTCACTGATGAAAATCTTTGATTGATATCAGCCTCAACCTGGTATATATGCACATGTTACTTTGCTGCATTCATTTGCTGACCTGTACACCTCTGTGCTATATATCTTGTAACTAAACGGATAACATTGGCATAATCACGTGTTACAAGGAAGCTTTGTGCAATTTCTTGATACGGGAGTATGTCGTGTGTGTGGGAACCACAATGTGTTAGTATAATACACTTAATATCGTATCATTTTAACGCACTGCGTAACAGTCTGCATGTGAGTTTATGTGGACAACAATATCAGCAGTTGCCGGATCACACATTGTTTCTAATGATAATATAAAACAGATTAACGATGTGATCAGATTTCTCAATAACTGATATGATCCTCTTACCGAATATCACAAAACATTTACTGTTTATGTTTACATTTCTGCATTTTACATTCGGTTTACAAAAAGTTACAAAAACTCAATAAGATTTTAGGTGTGTTTTAATATAAATTTCAGAAAAACAAAAATTTTTACATTTCTGAGTTATTTTAAATAACCGATGGTGTTTGATGGTCATTTTCTGAGATTTGATGAACTAATCTGAGTTTTTGTGTCATTTAAAAATGAAATAATGCATGTTTGAGCCTTAAAATGTTGAAAAATGTTTGAACGGGATTCGATTTTGTGATTTGGTAGATTTTTAAAATTTTCCATTTTACTTTCGCCCCTTCGCTGGGTCGAAAGTGGAAAATTTGCTTCATTCGAACCATTCATACTGGACGAAGGTGAGTGTTCTAATTACAATTTTTACATTCGAACCCCAGTTTCACATTCGAGCCTTTAGTTAGGGTCGAATGTGGAAAAGGCTTCACATTCGTCCTACATGAACAGTCGAAGGTAGCTATACTATATATATCAGATCTTCATTCGAACTCTCATTCCAAAAATTTTCAAAATTTTTTCAAATACCAAAACTGTGACACCCGACAAATTCATGTTAACTTTTTATTAACATTTACTACTTACCTTGGGTTACTTTTATTTATTTAATTTAATTCGGATGAATTAAGTTGGTTAAATATATATAAAACAATAAGAACAGATAATTTGGTTAATTATCAAAACACACATGCGAGTCTTGAGCCCCGAACGTTGGTGAAATAACAATACAAATAATTGTGAAATAACTTGTTGAATACTATTTCAATTATGTGCATACATGGAACTATTTGGTAATAGTTGAAAATAATTATTGTTGTGTGAATATGTGATCAGGTCCGTGATCAACCCTAGACGGACTGAGCACCGTAGACAAGTTATAAAATATTTTGGTTAAATATTTTATACATTTATCATACTATAAATATAATCTATTATGTAAAAGTAACTTATTACGCGATGTACGCAATCAAGTCTGTACCCGGCTTTGGATGAACCAGGAGTCATAAACCAGTTATAAAATATTTAGGTTAAACATTTTATAGATTTATTATTATGTCAATATAAACCATTCCGCGATTTATTTAGAATTAAGCGAAATGAAATTGTTACGCGCTATGCAAGACCGGGTCCGTAACCAACTCTAGTAGGACCGGGTGTCGTAAACTAATTATAAAATATTTTGGGTTAAATATTTTATAGATGAAATTATTATATATAAATATATAATAATAAAAAATATATATAATATGTGTTTGTGTTGATAACTTATGGCGTTGACCAAGTATCAACCACAAGAATTCATATTTGAAATTTGAACAATGAGCAGCAATTCTTATTAGATGACCAAAAAAAAATAATAATAATAATAATACAGTACTAATAATAATTAATGTTGAGGACAAACAAGATTCTCGTGAGCATCAATTCAAGCAAAAGAGAAAGACAAAAAAAAAAAATAACAAAGGCAAGGAAAGGAATGGGTGGGCGCGCATGGACAGGAATCAAGAGCAGCCACTTGGGTTGTTATGTCTTCAGCCCAATGTTTCCTTTTATTTTTGGCCCATGTCGCTGCAAGAGTATTAAAAACGTATATTGATCATTTTTTTACAAGAAACTCAACCCTAATCCTCCCCTAACCTCCTGATTACGAAAATTAAACACTCACCCTCTGCCCTAATCATATTCTAAAGATCCTAGGAGCTAAAAAAAAAAGGATTTACGATCAAGAAGATTGAAGGGCTTAAGGTATAACAATAATCTCTTATGTTTTTAATCTTTTTAATTATGTTTTTAAAGCATCAAAACTTGTTTGTCCAGATCTGATGTGAAACTTAAATAACCTAAACATGAGTTTTAATAAAGATTAACATGCTAAATAACATTGATTATGTGTTATTATGATGAGTCTTGAATGGTTATTGTATGTGTATGATCGTTAATAAATTAGGGTTTATAAAAGATAATATTCATGATGAATCTTGTTGTGTGAGATCTGATTTACATGCTAGGAGTATTGTAATACATGTTTTTGATGATATTAAGCGATATTATGGATCTAGGGTTCGTTAATATTGAGGTACATGCATGATTAAAACTGGACAGATTCGTAGTGTCGACTTGTATGTAGTATATCTCGATCTTAAAGTGTTTGTTTTAATTGTTATTTGGTTCTAGAATGTAACTTGTGTTCTTAGCTTTTCGAAATGTATGGGTTTGTGTGATTTGGATGTTGTTTAGTATGCTTTTGGAATTTTATTCAAATAACGGTTAAACCTGATTTTCGGATTAGCAAATTAGGTCAACTTTAAATGATCATAACTTGAGTTTTGCAAGGATTTAGGTCACGAAATTCGGTCAGTAGGTTGATATAAGAATAACTTGGCTTTTCCAAGTGGATGCATCCCATTTGGATGAACACATGATTTTTGGGAATTTTTCTACTAATCTGACCTGTTGTGGATATTTTCTGGACATAGTTGCATTGTATGATTTTTCATAATTTTCGTGTATGATTTTATCACGAAATAAAAATTTGGACTTGCCCGGTAGATTCCCTGGAATATTCAGTAAAACTTTGGGAGTCAAATTTATTGGATAAGTATTTCTAATAAATTGGTTTTTGCAGCACATAATCTATCCTAAAAACGCAGATGATGTAGTGAACGCTTATGTTACTATTTGGAGTCTTGTATGACTTGTAATTGACATGAACTTGTATGTGCACTTATATGATGTGTGAATGAAGTGTATGACTGATATTAATCATAACATTCACCAACGGGTTTGTAGTGTTTACTTGTGCATATAGAAACACTAGGTGTCACTTACACGGTTTTGTATTTTAAAACGTCTTGGACAAACAGGTTATATGGTGTATTGGTTATGCACGCATACTCACTTAGTGACACATGTAATAGGTTGTCGGTAGTACGTCCTATTGTTTTGGAGTTTGGATATTTTTGCTTGCAACCTAAGGTGAGTTTCACTACTTTTTCTCGAAAGCATGCGTCTCGGGTTTGAGACAACTTTGGTAAACGTTTTCTAGTCCGGTTTGGGACTACTTTTACATCTCGGGTTTGAGATGCTTTGACTCCTTGTGTGGGTCGGGTTTTTACGATTCCTTGTGTGGATCACGTTTTTATCAGTTTACAACTTTACTGTCCTTTGTGAACTAAACACACTCTATCATTGGAAGTCCTTACATATTATTGGGTTAATCGCTGTAGGCGAACGGGGTATTAGTTGATAGCGCTATTAGGTTGTGCAGCAACCTCATGCTTGAGGTGCTTGGGTCACGGGCATGAACTTTTGACCACGCTCTTGAGGAGCTGAACAAACTAGTGTTGATAGACACTAGTACTAAGGCAAATTAACAACTTCTGTATGTTCCCAATAATCTCCTGTTTAGTTACAATGAGTGGGCTAGCTACCCCTGACAAGCTTAAAACTGATGACTCTTATGACTTTTGTAATTGACAACTGTACACTCGTTATATAAACTGTGAACTCACCAACATTGTTTGTTGACCCACGATATACATGCTTTTGCAGGTAGTTAGCTTCCGGTGTCACGATTAGGCAGCACTGCACGTTTCACTACATTCGGGGTCTTGGGCATACACTTAAATTATATATCATGCTTTTACCTTTTCTTTCATATGGTTTTAATTTGGGCGCGTTGTTTTGCGCATGGTTTTAAAATGTTTAAATTTTGGTTTACGCTTCCGCAGCTTAATTAAACTTGATTTTTTTTTAAAACGAACTAAATGGTTTGGGCATTTAGAGTTCGTTCATATGACTTATGGCTATGGGATTCTGGTATGTCATGCGCCTCGCGGTATAAACCCCGCAGTGGAAATTTGAGGGTGTGACAGATTGGTATCAGAGCCAATGGTTATAGTGAACTAGGACTGCATTATGAGTCTAGTCTATAACTGCCACACACACACTAGATCAAACACTAGTAGTACTCAGGAGTCGAGTGCTGATTCTTACATAACTGTCAAGCACTGTTACAAGCAACTCAAACAATGATACTCTAACATGTATAAATTTTGAGAATTTATATGTCAACACAACAATCTCAACAAACATTACAACAACAAAAAGCTCAAACATAAAACTAATATTGAAGGGAATATGTCAACATCATCATCTCCATCATCCCTACCCTCTTATCAAGAACCTGATGTTCCAGCTCCTACCCTAGTATCATTTGTTATTCCTACTACTTCTGGTTCAAGGAGGCGTCGTATTGAGCCTGCTAGCTCTTCCAAGAGGAATCTTGAACCTGTTCTGATTCGTAACCGTGATGATGCCCATGATTGGCTGTGGGGTCCCGATACTATTCGGAGTTGGATTCGCACCGAATGCGTACCACTTCCACTTCTCCCTGACACTGCCATGGACATGCCAGCCTTACTACCCTTACCTCGCTCGCATGAGCACTGTTGCTGCTTTAGTAGCATATTTCGACACCCAGTTCCATTATCTGCAGACGACTACTAATGAGATCACTGGCATACTCCAACGCAATAATGAGGCGACTCAGCTTGTGGAGAAACTCACCCAAGACTTTGCAGAGATGGACAAGTGTTGCAACTATCTCGTTGATGCCTACCATATAATTAAGTTTCGAGTGAACGCGCTTGAGTCTCGAGCACGACTGAATGAGGTGAAACTTTCAAAAGCCCTGAATGTCGCCACCACAGCATTGAACACTGCTAATGAAGCCCGAGCTGCATTGGCAAACCCTGGGAGAAACCCAATAGTGAACCTCGCCAAACACCCAAGTAAAGAGGAGATGACATCTAGTGTCTCTTCTAATCTCAATTCTGATTGAATTTCTTTTGTTTCGACTCTTTTCCATGAACCTAAATGGGCATCTTGTGCTCATACAACTATCTTTAGATGTTTTGATGAATTGGTTGAAATGCGTTATACGGATTACAATTTATTTTTATCAAGGATTAATACTCAAATTGTGATGTTGAGTTCATGAAGTTTCAAGTTTCTTGCTCCATATGATAGTGAGTTAGAGTATATACTCATTTGTATGTATTAGAATCCTGTCTAACTGGAACGGTAACTCCAGCATGACTACAACTGAACTTAGCTCTCTAATCAATAGTAGAATAGCTGAGGCACTTACTGCTCATCCAACTGTCCAGAACCAAGGAGGAAAAATTTATTTGCCTCCACATTTTAACTCGAACTTTTTTTGTTTCCCCGTTCCATCTTGCTTCTAATCAACTTCGTGAGCTTGAATCAGGCGATGTTATGAACCATGCTCCACCTCCACCAACCTACCCCGCCGAGACATGCGTGGACTATTCATGCACGGGCTGTGTTATGTCCGTCTATAGTTAACACTACAGGCAAGCCTAATGCGTTGTATTTTTGCTGGTTTAGCCTCACCAACACAAGGGATGAACATGTTTCCTAAATCCTTGTTGTCTCCCAATCAAATCATTACCTTTTGGACACACTACTTTGGTGGTACCTCAAGGTGCCTTACCTACCAAGCCATCACACCCAAGAGCACCAACAACAAGCGAAAGTGGGAGGACAACGGTGATGACTCATCTCGGTCACAACCTTAGAAACGGAAGCTTGAAACTTCCAATACCCATACTTCACCTATGCAAGCCAACCTGAACTGGAATGCTTATGTCGGTAAGGACCCTAGGTGCAACATGTGTGGTTTTCACCATCATGGTCATTACAACAAGATCCATAGTCAACGTTGTGACAAACTGGACCACTTAACAAAGAACTGCAGAGCCAAACTCCAACCCAAGCAACACAAACAATCTGAAACACAGAAGGAATGTTTTAGCAATGGGAAAGAAGGCATTTCAAGAGGAACTGTCTGGAACTGAAGCAATACGATATTTGTACATTTCCTTGAATATTGTCATAATCTGGTAAATTGTTACCTCTTGAGTTAACCGATTTTTATAGTCTACCCTTAAGCGCCAGAAACCCTTCACATCAAGATGATAGAAGCAGATCATACACTGATTACCCTAGATAGTTTTGACATGACCCTAGGTATGGAGTGCCTATCCCGACACCTAGCTGGAATAATGTGTTTGACAATTGTCCACATTAACCTGACTTGTAGAGAAGTACTACCCATCCAAGGTGAGAAATGTGTTATGCCTTCTAAAACTATCTTCTGCATGAAATCTTCAAAGTTCCTATGAGGAGACTATTTTGCCATTCTGGCACTCGTTACTTTAACCCCTACCAAAGAAAAGAAGATTGAAGATATACCCATCGTTCGTGACTTCTCTGAGATGTTTCTCTGATGACTTACCTAGCTTACCCCCGTAGCGACAAGTGGAACTACGTATTGACATTGCACTTGGTGCAACCCCTATTGCTAGAGCTCCTTACCATTTTGCACAACCCCCCCCCCCCCCCCAGAAAAGAAGGAACTCTCTAACTCCCTACATGAACTTTTAGAGAAAATTTTTGGTCGACCTAGTTCATTCCCATGGAAACTTGTCCTGTTTGTCAAGAAGAAAGACGTGACTCTTCGTATGTGCACCAATTACCGCGATCCTAACAAAGTGATGATCAAGAATTGTTATCCACTTCCTCAAATAACTGACCTGTCTGATCAACTTCAAAGGTCAAGTTTCTACCCTAAGATTTGTCTAGGGCCTGGTTATCACCAAATCCGAATCCAAGTGGAGGACATTCCAAGAAGCTGCATTTTAGTTGCTGAACCTAGAACCTTGCACTGCACATATCCCGTCTCTGTCTAAGGACTCGGATGATTGTATCGTTTGATGCGATGCATCAATTCAAGGTCTCGATTGCGCCTCAGGCAACGCGAGAGATTCATCGCTTACGCTTTCTGTTATTGAAAATCCATTAAGGGAACCACACCACTCATGACCTGATATTGGAAGCGGTGGTTTGCTCTCAAGATGTCGAGACATTACTTGTACGGTACCAAATGCACCAGCTACACCGATCACAAGGGTCTCCAGCATACCTTCGATCTAAAGGAGTCAGACATGCGACAACATCGATGGGTCGAAATCCTTAACGCTTATGAGCGCCCGATCAAGCATCATCCTGGTAAGGCAACTGACGTGACTAGTGCCTTAAGCAGGAAGGAACCTTCTAAACCTCAAAGAATTCGATCTCTTCAACTCGCCAAATCCTACTGGTTTACTGGCCAGATTCGTGCTAATCAACAAGAAGCTTTAAGGGAAGAGAATGTTAAAACTAAAACCATGCATAAATTTGATAAGCGATTTGAAATGAAATCCGATAGCATTCAATACCTCATGGAACAATTTGGGTTCTACTTCTTGGCAATCTAATAGAGCTTGTGATGGGCGAAACGTTCTCTTACAAGTCTCACCTTGGAATTGTGTCATTCATTTCGGCAAACAGGGTAAAGCTAAACCCCAAATATGTTGGACCTTCGAGATCTTAGGAAGGACTGGCTTAGTGGCTTACCGACTTGATTTACTTGCCAAACTTATTCGCATTCATAACGTCTCTCGTGTTTCAAACTTAAAAAAAAGTGTCTGTCCAATGAGACACTTGTCGTTCCTCTGGAAAGGATACAAGTCGATGAACAGATGTGTTTTATCATAAAACAGTCGAGATCTCTGATCAAAGAGTCAAGAGACTTAAACATAGCAAAACTTCCATTGTTAAAATTCGTTGGAACACCAAGCGTGGACTGGAGTTCACATAAGAACGAGAGCAACAGATGAATCTGAAACATTCTCAACCTTTCTGGGCGGCAATGCCAAACACTGTTAAAACAGATTCAATTTCGGGGCGAAATTCCTTTCAACATGGGGATGATGTGACAACCTGAAAATTTTCATTCACTTTCTTAGCGATATTAAGCAATTTTCGGGACGAAAATTCTTTCAACAAGGGGATGATGTGACACCCGACAAATTCATGTTAACTTTTTATTAACATTTACTACTTACCTTGGGTTACTTTTATTTATTTAATTTAATTCGGATGAATTAAGTTGGTTAAATATATATAAAACAATAAGAACAGATAATTTGGTTAATTATCAAAACACACATGCGAGTCTTGAGCCCCGAACGTTGGTGAAATAACAATACAAATAATTGTGAAATAACTTGTTGAATACTATTTCAATTATGTGCATACATGGAACTATTTGGTAATAGTTGAAAATAATTATTGTTGTGTGAATATGTGATCAGGTCCGTGATCAACCCTAGACGGACTGAGCACCGTAGACAAGTTATAAAATATTTTGGTTAAATATTTTATACATTTATCATACTATAAATATAATCTATTATGTAAAAGTAACTTATTACGCGATGTACGCAATCAAGTCTGTACCCGGCTTTGGATGAACCAGGAGTCATAAACCAGTTATAAAATATTTAGGTTAAACATTTTATAGATTTATTATTATGTCAATATAAACCATTCCGCGATTTATTTAGAATTAAGCGAAATGAAATTGTTACGCGCTATGCAAGACCGGGTCCGTAACCAACTCTAGTAGGACCGGGTGTCGTAAACTAATTATAAAATATTTTGGGTTAAATATTTTATAGATTAAATTATTATATATAAATATATAATAATAAAAAATATATATAATATGTGTTTGTGTTGATAACTTATGGCGTTGACCAAGTATCAACCACAAGAATTCATATTTGAAATTTGAACAATGAGCAGCAATTCTTATTAGATGACCAAAAAAAAATAATAATAATAATAATACAGTACTAATAATAATTAATGTTGAGGACAAACAAGATTCTCGTGAGCATCAATTCAAGCAAAATAGAAAGACAAAAAAAAAAATAACAAAGGCAAGGAAAGGAATGGGTGGGCGCGCATGGACAGGAATCAAGAGCAGCCACTTGGGTTGTTATGTCTTCAGCCCAATGTTTCCTTTTATTTTTGGCCCATGTCGCTGCAAGAGTATTAAAAACGTATATTGATCATTTTTTTACAAGAAACTCAACCCTAATCCTCCCCTAACCTCCTGATTACGAAAATTAAACACTCACCCTCTGCCCTAATCATATTCTAAAGATCCTAGGAGCTAAAAAAAAAAGGATTTACGATCAAGAAGATTGAAGGGCTTAAGGTATAACAATAATCTCTTATGTTTTTAATCTTTTTAATTATGTTTTTAAAGCATCAAAACTTGTTTGTCCAGATCTGATGTGAAACTTAAATAACCTAAACATGAGTTTTAATAAAGATTAACATGCTAAATAACATTGATTATGTGTTATTATGATGAGTCTTGAATGGTTATTGTATGTGTATGATCGTTAATAAATTAGGGTTTATAAAAGATAATATTCATGATGAATCTTGTTGTGTGAGATCTGATTTACATGCTAGGAGTATTGTAATACATGTTTTTGATGATATTAAGCGATATTATGGATCTAGGGTTCGTTAATATTGAGGTACATGCATGATTAAAACTGGACAGATTCGTAGTGTCGACTTGTATGTAGTATATCTCGATCTTAAAGTGTTTGTTTTAATTGTTATTTGGTTCTAGAATGTAACTTGTGTTCTTAGCTTTTCGAAATGTATGGGTTTGTGTGATTTGGATGTCGTTTAGTATGCTTTTGGAATTTTATTCAAATAAAGGTTAAACCTGATTTTCGGATTAGCAAATTAGGTCAACTTTAAATGATCATAACTTGAGTTTTGCAAGGATTTAGGTCACGAAATTCGGTCAGTAGGTTGATATAAGAATAACTTGGCTTTTCCAAGTGGATGCATCCCATTTGGATGAACACATGATTTTTGGGAATTTTTCTACTAATCTGACCTGTTGTGGATATTTTCTGGACATAGTTGCATTGTATGATTTTTCATAATTTTCGTGTATGATTTTATCACGAAATAAAAATTTGGACTTGCCCGGTAGATTCCCTGGAATATTCAGTAAAACTTTGGGAGTCAAATTTATTGGATAAGTATTTCTAATAAATTGGTTTTTGCAGCACATAATCTATCCTAAAAACGCAGATGATGTAGTGAACGCTTATGTTACTATTTGGAGTCTTGTATGACTTGTAATTGACATGAACTTGTATGTGCACTTATATGATGTGTGAATGAAGTGTATGACTGATATTAATCATAACATTCACCAACGGGTTTGTAGTGTTTACTTGTGCATATAGAAACACTAGGTGTCACTTACACGGTTTTGTATTTTAAAACGTCTTGGACAAACAGGTTATATGGTGTATTGGTTATGCACGCATACTCACTTAGTGACACATGTAATAGGTTGTCGGTAGTACGTCCTATTGTTTTGGAGTTTGGATATTTTTGCTTGCAACCTAAGGTGAGTTTCACTACTTTTTCTCGAAAGCATGCGTCTCGGGTTTGAGACAACTTTGGTAAACGTTTTCTAGTCCGGTTTGGGACTACTTTTACATCTCGGGTTTGAGATGCTTTGACTCCTTGTGTGGGTCGGGTTTTTACGATTCCTTGTGTGGATCACGTTTTTATCAGTTTACAACTTTACTGTCCTTTGTGAACTAAACACACTCTATCATTGGAAGTCCTTACATATTATTGGGTTAATCGCTGTAGGCGAACGGGGTATTAGTTGATAGCGCTATTAGGTTGTGCAGCAACCTCATGCTTGAGGTGCTTGGGTCACGGGCATGAACTTTTGACCACGCTCTTGAGGAGCTGAACAAACTAGTGTTGATAGACACTAGTACTAAGGCAAATTAACAACTTCTGTATGTTCCCAATAATCTCCTGTTTAGTTACAATGAGTGGGCTAGCTACCCCTGACAAGCTTAAAACTGATGACTCTTATGACTTTTGTAATTGACAACTGTACACTCGTTATATAAACTGTGAACTCACCAACATTGTTTGTTGACCCACGATATACATGCTTTTGCAGGTAGTTAGCTTCCGGTGTCACGATTAGGCAGCACTGCACGTTTCACTACATTCGGGGTCTTGGGCATACACTTAAATTACATATCATGCTTTTACCTTTTCTTTCATATGGTTTTAATTTGGGCGCGTTGTTTTGCGCATGGTTTTAAAATGTTTAAATTTTGGTTTACGCTTCCGCAGCTTAATTAAACTTGATTTTTTTTTAAAACGAACTAAATGGTTTGGGCATTTAGAGTTCGTTCATATGACTTATGGCTATGGGATTCTGGTATGTCATGCGCCTCGCGGTATAAACCCCGCAGTGGAAATTTGAGGGTGTGACAAAAACCTTGTTGCTCTTGTTCTTTTCACCTCTGATTATTGTTCCCTGATTTCTACTGACCATTTTCATTCCAAAAACACAGGTAATGGACCTGTTTTGAAGGCATAAAAGGGTTCTAGATCGCCGAACCCTAGTTTCAATATGTTGGACATTTTTTAACTGTTTTTGTTCAATTTTCTTATTAGGTTTTAGTTCTTATTGATTTTAGGGGAGAAATATAGTTAATCTAGGGTTGATTAAGTATAACTAGTTGTTAATTGATTGTTTGAACATGATGAACCCTAGAATACTTAGAAAATCAATAATAACAAATTCATTGTTGCAATTAATTGATGAAATAGGTTAATCGGTCATATTAGAAGGTGTTTGAATCAAAATCAGAGTTTAAAACTTCATAGATAAAAATTTTTAAATTTTGTTCATAAACAGACACATTCGACCAGTTTGAAAGAGTCGAACCTGGAAATTTCAGGTCGAATGTGGCATTCAAACGGACGAAAGTGGGTTATGTGGACGAATGTGGATTTTTGTTTACATTCGAACCAACAATTTCACATTCGAACCCTGATTATCACTTTCGTACCCTAATAATTCTATATTCGTATCTACGATGGGGCGAATGTGGAATCTTGAAAAACCAAAATTTTAAATTTTGTCGATTTTGATTGTTTTTTACGTATTTTCTTTGTTTTGTGATGCAGATATTCTAAGGGCTGAACAACAACCTTAGAACGTTGAGATACCTGAACAAGAAGCTCCAGTTCAGAATGTGGTAGAAGCGTGGCTATTCGAACCTCCTCATAACTGGTGTGCTTTTGTGGGAGACGTACAGAAAAACACAGAATTCTCTGGAATAATAGATTTTCTCAAGCGAAGCAGGATCATTCAGGCTATTGCAACACCTGCTATTATTTACAAAGACATCATTGAAGAGTTCTGGAGAAATGCTCGATATGATTACTGGGAATCTAAAACTGCTATTGTTAGTGAGATTCGGGGTGAATTTGCTATGATAACAGAAGATGATATCAGAGAGGCATTGATGATAAAAGATGATTATTGTACTGATCCAAGATGTTTGTCATGGACGGAGCACAGAGTGTGTTTTCTGAGAATGAAATACAATGGTACTATTACTGATGGAGCGTTACACAAAGGAAGGCTGAGCGTTCAATTCAAGTACTTTGCTCATGTTATAATTCATGTGTTTGGAATAATAAGTGGAGGATACGATGTTATGAGAAAGAGTTTGAGCTCGTTGATGGTTGCTTTAACGTTGAATAAACCATTCAATATTGCTGGGATGATTCTGGATCATATGTTAGAGATGCTAAAGTGTTTGAAGTCGAAGAAATTTCTATTATATTTCCAGATTCTTAATGATGATTTTTGATCATAAGTATCCAAAGTTGAAGAAAGATCCTACAATGATCTTAGGGCAGGATCATATGAATATTAGAACGTTGGTGAGAATGAAGGGATACAAAGGGGTTCCTGACAATGAGAAGCCTCCACATAAAAATCTGTTTGGACATTTGATCAATCCGGGTTACACTGACCTAGGAGAGAACAAAGCAAGACATGTTAACAGTGAATCTGATACTGATGATCCACTTGTACATGCTGATGCAACAACTAAGAGAAAGTGACAAGTGAAAAATGCCGGAGCCAAAGGGAAAGGTAAGGCAAAGATGAGTGAAGCTGGACCTGCTAAGAAGCAGAAAACTAGAAAGAAGAGTATAGCGAAGAAAGGTACTCAGTTAGTTGATGAAGAGTCTTCTGTAGATTCTAAAGAAACAGAAGAAGATGAGCATTGGGATTCGGATGCTGAAACTCTGAAAAAGAACTCCAAGCGCAAGGCTATTGTTGCTGGAGAGTCTGAATCTTTAAACAAAGCTGTTGAAGAGCAATAACAGAAGGAGACAGTAGATCTGGAAGGTGACCTAGGACTTGATGCTGAAGATTTTGAGGGTTCTACAGTAGTTGTTAATCTGAAGAAACCCAAGCACAAGTCGATGGCAAAAAGAGATGTGAAAGAGAGCACTAAAAAGCTGAGAGAGAAAGAAATTGAGATGTTGCTAAAAGGGAAGAAAGTTCCAGATGCAGGCACATCCTCACAAGTTTCCTCACCAATCACCAAGAAGCCGAAAAAGACTTCAAAAGAACCTGAAGTAGTTCCTGATTTAGAAACTACTTTGGAGAATGTTTTCAACTTATTCCAGAAGAAAAAGAAAACTCCTGAAGCAGAATCTTCCAGACCCAAAGTAACTGTTTCTAATGATGTTATGAGATGGTTAACAAACAAATGGAAGAGATGATGAGGATGATATCTTCACAACAAGCACAGATAGAAACATTCAAAAAGAATGAAGAAAAGATGTTGCAGATTGTTGTTGCCTCTAAAGCGAATCAAGATGAACTGGAAAAGAAATTGAAACAGCTAGAGGAAGAAAAGAATTAGATTGATGAAAAGTTTAATGGGAACAGGAGGATGATTAAAGGAATAAAGATTGAGAATAAAAGATTGAAGAAAGACAATAAGAGAATGAGTAAACTGCTGGATAAACTTTACAATGAAGCTCCTAAGTTGAAAGAAGGAGAGGAGGATAAAGAGGAAGAAGAAGAGCAGTTAGACTATGGAGATTCGTCTGATGATGAAGAAAAAGATGATGAATCAGATGATGGATCTGATGATGATGATGCTGAGGGGAAAGATAGTGAGAAAAAGGATGATGATGAGGATAGTAGTGATGATGATGATAATGATGATGCGAGTAAGTTTACATTTGAAGAAAGACAGACTAAGAAGGGAAGTTCTGGTCAGTCTAGTTCAAAGAAATCTGGAGATAACGTCGATGCTGATGATGACATATTTTGGACAGAGAAGATAAGATCTTTATCTGATGATGCTAAGAATGTTTACAGAGAGATGTTGAATAAGAGAATTTGGACAATTGAATTCATTGGAAAGTTTTCTGAGGTATTTCAAACTGATGACATGAGATTTGAATTGGAATATAACGATCCAGATCTTGAAGAAGGTGAAGTGCCAGCTGCTGTTTCTAAAGAAATACTAAAAGGTATTGCGCAGCAAGTTGGAAAGACACTGGAGGAGATCATGGCTGATCAGATGATTCCAGACATTCCTGAAAAGGATGTTGGTAATCATTCTGACGATAAGCAGACTCCTGAGACTGAAGAGATTGAGATAGAGGATATAACACACGAAGAATATCCTGAATACTTCAGAGATACAAGTAACGAAGTTTTCCCAGATATATCTAAAGTGAATTTGAAAGATGCTGAATATAAAGCAAAGATGAAAAGCAAAGAGTTTGTGAAGAATGTGTTTGGTGATAGCAATCAGAAACCATCTGCTGAACAAAGTGATGAATTGAAGACTTTGTTGCAGAAACTGAAGGAAACGGATGAGAAAAGTCCTAAACCTGAAGCACAGGGAGGATTCTACAGATATCACAACCGGTTGTTTAAAGGAATAGCATTAGGTTGGAAGTATCTGAGATATCTGAAATGCATTGCTGTGAAGTGGGAGAAGGGAATTCTATACTTCTATAGATTCCATGATTTACAAACTCTAACGTACTGGGCGGTGAGAGATATTTGTAGGTTTCGAATGACCGGTACTTCAGTGAATAACAGTGTTGTTGGATGGTTTGCTGGTAAACTTTCTGGGAGAGCAGGACGAAGTGGGATATGTTTAAACCTCAGTACCCATGAAGGAAAGTTCATAAAGCTATTGATCCAAAGACTGGAAGAAAGAAGGTGACTTTGATATACGAATCTTCGGTTGCTATGAAGAAGATACCGCTGATGCCAATACAACAGCATTTCAGTGCAGACTTTGTTGTTTGGTATTATGATTGGAGAAATGCTGAAGCGGTGATCGTATTGAGAGACGGGAAGGATCTTACAAGAAGATACATGTTTTTGACCCAATGTGGCTTGTAAACTGTACTTTTGAAGACATCATATAAATTCTGGTAGCAATCTTGAGATGAAACTTCTGGTGAGCGTGTGAAGGTGAATGAAGTGCCAAAGCGTTCGACGAAGAGGAAATTGGAACCAGAAATGACAAAAGATCAACGTAAACAACTTCGTCTGAAGCTGATGAACAAAGTTAAGGATGAAACGCGAAGGCAATCAAAGCAATAGTCGAGGGGGAGTTTGTTGATGCATAATGTGCGACTAGTGCTTTGGATTGCAACATAAACATGTTTTGATAAAAATGTAGGGGCGAAGGTGAAATAAGTATGGGGCGACTGTGGAAGTTGGAGGGCGAAGGTAGAATTGACTGAAGATGGATTCCAGGTTCGTGCAGTAGAAGAGGGCGAATGTGGAAAAGTTCCACATTCGCCCTTACGCTATGGGCGAACGTGCAGTAGTATATAAGGAAAAACTTTATTTTATGATGTAACTTTGATCATTTGAGTCGTGTGTGTCAGGCTAGAGCTCTCTAGTGTTTGTGTTTATTCAAAGTCGGTCTGTATTGCTTGTAAACCTTACTGTTATCATATTTCTACAAGTAATTAATGAGAATGGTGATTGAAAAGCTTAATCTGTGTGTTTGATTCATAAAACTATCACTTTGTATCTGTTCTAGGGTTTTGGCACCTTGAATAGAGATTTGTATGATCATTTTCAACTGTTTTACATAAAACGATCCTTTACAATTAACATAAGATTTAAGACTTCCATGACCAAAGTAAAAAGATAAGGAGATATAGGATCTCCCTGTCTCAGTCCCTTTTCACCTCTGAAATACCCATGCATTTGCCCATTCAGATTTATAGAATAGGAGACAGTTCTCAAACAAACCATCATCCACCCAATAAATTTCCTAGGAAAACCATATTGAAAAAGACAGTTTTCCAAGAAAGAATGATGTACAGAATCATAAGCTTTTTGCAAATCAACCTTTAAGGCAACCCTAGGATATCCTCTTTTCCAATCATATCCTTTAACCAATTCCTGGGCTAATAAAATATTATCACTAATCAATCTGCCAGGAACAAAAGCACTTTGCACACCATCTACTAAGCATCCCAGGACCTTTACAAGCCTATTGTAAATCACTTAACTAATACACTTATAAATGACATTGCAACATGCTATAGGTCTAAACTCACTAACCAGATTAGGAGATTTAACCTTAGGTATTAGAGATATACTAGTAGCATTAATCTGTTTCAGAATTTTCCCAGTACAAAAAAAAATCCTGCACAGCATCACAAACCTCTTCCCAATGATGCTCCATGAAGATTTAAAGAATTTAGCTGAGAATCCATCAGGTCCAGGAGCCTTGTTATCATCAATTTGGAACATAGCAGTCTTAATTTCATCTCTAGAAACCCCAAAAATCAATCTATCAGCATCCTCAGCACTTAGCTTCCTGATGAACAAACATTCCGCATCTAAAATGGCTTCAACATCTTTCTTCCCCATCATTCCCATAAAATAATTAACAAAAGCACTACCAACATTAAAATCTCTAAAAACATTACCCTTACCATCTTAAATTTGAGACAACTTACACTGAGATTGCCTCTGCTTAACAGAATGAAAGAAGTATTTATTGTTTTTGTCTCCCACCTGCAGCCACTGAATCTTTAACTTCTGTTTTAAAAAATTTTCCTCATCTCTAATAGCCACATTGTAAGCATCCAAGTAAACTGCCTCCTCTTCCCTAAGGGTACTATTACCAAGATCAAAAGACACTGCTTCTTGAATTCTTTCCAATTCAACTCTAAGAGACTCAACCTTTTTAAATAAATTACCTTACTGAAAGTTTAGTTTCCTCAAAGGTTTTTTAAGAGCCTTAAGTTTAGAAACCACACTAAACATTTTACAACCCACTATAGCCTCACCCCAAACCTCATCAACAATAGGAAGGAACTCCTTTTTGTCAACAAGATAATTCCAAAATCTAAATGATTTATAATTACCAGAAAATTCGTCAGAAACGAACACCAGAACAGGGGAGTGATCCCATGGCCCTATCCAATTTCTCCATAATCCCATTTTCCTTACCTGGCTTTTGATTCCAAGTAAAAAACAAGCCTGAACTAGGCAAATCCATAATCTGCAACCCCTCAACACATCTACAAACTTCCTCCATACCATATTTAGAGGTAGCAATCTCACAATTCTTGTCACCAGGATCAAGGATAGCATTAAAATCCCCTATAACCAACCAAGGGTTAACACCAATATTCAAACCATGACTTAATAAACTGTCCAAGAGTACCCTTCTCCCTACCATATTAGTCTCTCCATAAACAAAAGAACAAAAGAATTTAATACTACTCCCAAAAGGGCAAACAATGCAGTGAAAACCTGAGCATAACTCTACAACACAATAACATCCAGAAATCTAGAATCCTAACCCACAACAATTCTAACCTAGCTAGAGCACCATTCAGCATTAGAAACCCATTCCCACTTGTCCATAACCCCTTTACAGGCAGCATTAATATTGGACCTATTAACTCTAGTCTCCACTAATCCCACCAAACCTACTTTATTCTCCCTGATTATTCTAGAGATTTGCCTTTGTTTCGAAACAGTAGACATACCCCTCACATTCCACACCATAGGATTAATCTTCATTAATAACACTATCAACATTCATAGGACCCTCCAATCTAGAAGATACCACTCCACTACTAGACTTAGCATTTTCAGCTTCAACCAGCTTTTCAAACATACTCTTGTCCCACTGTTCAAAGAAAAACTTAATATGTCCTATATTCCAATGCTTCATAACATCATTTGAAGGACATTTTTTATTAATAACCAAATGAGCCACCTCATTGAATTGAGCTTTACTCATTTTAATGTAACCAGAATTAATATTCACCCTAGTCTGCACCTTAGCAGCCTCCTCAGAAAGATTAACATCGTCAGATTGAACACCCTTCTTTTCCCCACTAACTTCCTGATTCAATTCAGCATTCAACTCTTTACCCATATTCTTCTTTTGATCAGCCTTCCTACTAAATACAACCCGAGAACCCTTCTCCACAGCCATACTCTTCCCCTGATTAGTCTCCCCCTCAATACCCTTTCCCTTACTAGTACTACCCTCAGAGCCACCCACATTTAAATCTTCCTTTAATATAGCAAAAGTATTTGTTAAAACTAATACTATTATTATCATTATTCATTTTATTATCATTATTCTTTCTAAAATCATTCTTACTCACCCATTGCTTTCCCCCATTTTTAAATCCCTGATTCCTATTCCCTCCCACAAAACTCCCCTGATTACCTTGACCTCTAATCCCATTCTGTCTCCCATTAGAACTACCCCCTGATCTCTATCATTCCCCTGAGCATTCCCACCACCATTTCCCTTATTATTTATCACCCTATTATTCCTGCCCACAACTTGAAAACCATCATTACCAACCCCAGAAACAGGAAAATCAGATTGACTTGTCTGAAAAAAATCTTTTAGCAACTGTTCAGTCTTCCGAGCAACTTCCTCAGCAGACAACTCCCTTGATTTACATCCCTCATAATCATGCCCAAATACTTTGCAAGCAGAACATTTCTTAACTCTGACTTGATATTCAACCTTCACTTTCTGAATAAAAGCCGGTTTACCTACATCAGCTGGATAATATGCATTAACAAAGTCCGGAAGCATCTTATCAGCCTTTATTTCCACCAGAATCCTGGCAAACCCTGCCCTACCTTCCTTCTTATTGCATCTCAAAGCAGTAACCCTATCCAACATTAAAGGCTCACCAATACAACTCATCATACTACTTAAGCTCTCTCTGTTCTATAATTCCATAGGCATGTTAGGGATGCCCGAAACCCTTTCCATCATCCCCTGTTCATTTTTAAACTTGAAAAAGAAAATTCCAGCCCCATTTGAAGTCACCTCAATCAGGCCAAACCTTTTCCACATTCTGAATAAATGATACCTCACCATACCAATAGATATGTCCTGCCCAATACAATACCCATACAGATAGGTACTGTAAGCCACCCTAGCTTCCACCAATTTCTCAGGCCTAATCACAGCTACAGTCTCACCAGACTCAATTATTTTAGGAGGAATAAAAGTCATCTTAGTCTCCAATACTTCATTTAGTTTATCATTTGTAACATCAGCAAATGAGGCAACTGGTTTCTCACTGCTGTCCCCAGACTACCCTTCCTTAGCAGATTTAAACACAACTCCCCCAACATCAACCCCTGTATGCAAAATAGATCTAGCAGCGGGTTTGAGCTTACTAATATATTGTAAATCCTCGTCAGTAACCATATAAGAACTCATTTTGTCAGATTTCTGTTTGATTAACTTCTTCATTGAAGGATTTTTCAAAATACCCCTCCAAGGCAGCCTGGTAGTAATGTCTCCATTTTTAACCTTCCCCTCAACCTCCTCTTCCATACTTTTCTGATCAGAAACATCAGTACCCTTGCCCTCACTATCAACAATAACATCCTCTTCTTTATTATCGTCATCCTTTTCATTAATATCCTCCTTGTCCTTCTTCAAAGTACTAGCAGAACCCTTCAAAACAATAGCACCCTCCTCATTAACTATAACCTTGCTACCTGCACCTGGGCTATAAGAAAACTGAGGATTAGACACAAATAGCTGTAACCTTAATTCATTAGCCTTTCCCTCCTCATTACCTTTATTCTTCTTTCCAAACATAAGTTTGACAGGCCCAACACTAGTATTACCCTCCTTCACCACAGACAAAAGTTCCTGAGCAGTGACCACCTCAGGTAAATCTTCCTCACATTGATTCAACCCATTATCCACCTCAAACCTAATATAAGTCCCTTCACCCCACATCAGCTTCCTAGTCTTCACATTGATACCTTCATTCTACACAGATCTCTTCCTCCTCTTATCCATACATACAAAACTAACACCCATTCCAGACTCAAACACATTAGAATTCACATCAGCTTGCATAATCCTGCCTCCCCTACCTCCCTCCTTCATCTGTATATCATTAACCAGGGGACTATGAGACACAGAAACCCATACCCTAATCTTCCCAAAAAACCAGCAACCACTTCCAAAATAAGCCCATACCTACCAGAAAGCTTATTATGAAACAACAAATTCCTACCATCAATCTCATCAGTAACCAAACGATTAACCTCCTCTACTTCACCCATCCCAGCTAGCACCGAATGGAGGAGCGGGAAGGCCATATGATAACAGATCATGCTACAGACTCAGATAAAAGACACGAAGCTGACAAAATGGTAATCAGACTCACGATGCGACAATGACATTGATATTCGTACACAAGAAAAGACTCAGGTTTTAAAGGACGTAACTATCGGTACATTTGAAGTTTTGGGCACCAGAATGGAGGAACGGGAAGGCCATAAGATATCTGATCATGTTATAGACTAAGATAAAGGATAAAGGATAAAGGATACGAAGCTAACAGAACGGTAATCAAACTCACGATGCGTTAATGACATAGAGATTCGTACACAAGAAAAGACTCGAGTTTTAATGGACGTAACAATCGGTACATTTGAAGTTTCGGGCACCCGAATGGAGTAGCGGCAAGGCCATAAGATAACAGATCATGCAGCAGACTCAGATAAAGGATACGAAGCTGACCGGGCGGTAATTGGACTCACGATACGACAATGACATAGAGATTCGTAGACACGAAAAGACTCGCGTTTTAAAGGACGTAACTATCGGTACATTTGAAGTTTCGGGCACCCGAATGGAGGAGCAAGAAGTCCATATGATATCTGATCAAGCAACAGACCCATATAAAGGATATGAAGCTGATCGTACGGTAATGGGACTCACGATGCGACAATGACATAGAGATTCATACACATGAAAAGACTCAAGTTGTAAAGGACGTAACTATCGGTACGTTCGAAGTTTCGGGCAACCGAATGGAGGAGCTGGAAGGCCATAAGATATCACATCATGCTACAGACTCGAATAAACGATACGAAGCTGACAGAATGGTAATCGGACTCACGATGCGACAATGACATTGATATTGTACACAAGAAATGACTCGCGTTTTAAATGACGTAACTATCGGTACATTTGAAGTTTCGGGCACCCGAATGCTGGAGCAGGAAGGCCATAAGATATCTGATCATGCTACAGACTCATATAAAGGATACGAAGCTGACTGAACGGTAATCAAACTCACGACGCGACAATGACATAGAGATTCGTACACAAGAAAAGATTCGAGTTTTAAAGGACGTAACTATCGGTACATTTGAAGTTTCGGGCAGCCGAATGGAGGAGCAGGAAGGCTATAAGATAACAGATCATGCTGCAGACTCAGATAAAGGATACGAAGCTGACCGGACGGTAATCGGACTCACGATGCGACAATGACATAGAGATTCGTACACATGAAAAGACTCAAGTTGTAAAGGACGTAACTATCGGAACATTTGAAGTTTCGGTCACCCGAATGGAGGAACGGGAAGGCCATAAGATATTTGATCATGCTACAGACTCAGTTAAAGGATACGAAGCTGACAAAACGGTAATCGGACTCACGATGCGACAATGACATTGATATTCGTACACAAGAAAAGACTCACGTTTTAAAGGATGTAACTCTCGGTACATTTGAAGTTTCGGGCACCAGAATGGAGGATCGGAAAGGCCATAAGATATCTGATCATGCTATAGACTCAGATAAAGGATAAAGGATACGAAGCTAACAGAACGGTAATCAAACTCACGATGTGTTAATGACATAGAGATTCATACACAAGAAAAGATTCGAGTTTTAAAGGACGTAACAATCGGTACATTTGAAGTTTCGGGCACCCAAATGGATTAGCGGGAAGGCCATAAGATAACAGATCATGCAGGAGACTCAGATAAAGGATACGAAGCTGACCGGATGGTAATCGGACTCACGATGCGACAATGACATAGAGATTTGTAGACAAGAAAAGACTCGCGTTTTAAAGGACGTAACTATCGGTAGATTTGAAGTTTCGGGCACCCGAATGGAGGAGCAAGAAGTCCATATGATATCTGATCAAGCAACAGACCCATATAAAGGATATGAAGATAATCGTACGGTAATGGGACTCGCGATGCGACAATGGCATAGAGATTCGTACACATGAAAAGACTCAAGTTGTAAAGGACGTAACTATCGGTACGTTCGAAGTTTCGGGCAACCGAATGGAGGAGGGGGAAGGCCATAAGATATCACATCTTGCTACAGACTCGGATAAAGGATACGAAGCTGACAGAACGGTAATCGGACTCACGATGCGACAATGACATTGATATTGTACACAAGAAATGACTCGCGTTTTAAAGGACGTAACTATCGGTACATTTGAAGTTTCGGGCACCCGAATGGAGGAACGGGAAGGCCATAAGATATCTGATCCTGCTACAGACTCATATAAAGGATACGAAGCTGACTGAACAGTAATCAAACTCACGTTGCGATAACGACATAGAGATTCGTACACAAGAAAAGATTCGAGTTTTAAAGGACGTAACTATCGGTACATTTGAAGTTTCGGGCACCCGAATGGAGGAGTGGGAAGGCCATAAGATAACAGATCATGCAGCAGACTCAGATAAAGGATACGAAGCTGACCGGACGGTAATCGGAGTCACGATGCGACAATGAAATAGAGATTCTTACACATGAAAAGACTCAAGTTGTAAAGGACGTAACTATCGGTACATTTGAAGTTTCGGGCAGCCGAATGGAGGAGCGGGAAGGTTATAAGATAACAGATCATGCTGCAGACTCAGATAAAGGATACGAAGCTGACCGGACGGTAATCGGACTCACGATGCGACAATGACATAGAGATTCGTACACCTGAAAATACTCAAGTTGTAAAGGACGTAACTATCGGTACATTTGAAGTTTCGGTCACCTGAATGGAGGAACGGGAAGGCGATAAGATATTTGATCATGCTACAGACTTTGATAAAGGATACGAAGCTGACAAAAATGGTAATCGGACTCACGATGCGACAATGACATTGATAGAATGTACATAAGATAAGACTCAAGTTTTAAAGGACGTAACTATCGGTACATTTGAAGTTTCGGGCACCAGAATGGAGGAACGGGAAGGCCATAAGATATCTGATCATGCTATAGACTCAGATAAAGGATACGAAGCTGACAGAACGGTAATCAGACTCACGATGCGACAATAACATAGAGATTCGTACACAAGAAAAGACTCGAGTTTTAAGGGACGTAACTATCGGTACATTTAAAGTTTCGGGCTCCCGAATGGAGGAGCGGGAAGGCCATAAGATATCAGATCATGCAGCAAACTCAGATAAAAGATACGAAGTTGACCGGACGGTAATCGGACTCACGATGCGACAATGACATAGAGATTCGTAGGCAAGAAAAGACTCACGTTTTAAAGGACGTGACTATCGGTACATTTGAAGTTTCGGGCACCCGAATGGAGAAGCAGGAAGGCCATATGATGTCTGATCATGCAACAGACCCATATGAAGGATATGAAGCTGACCGGATCGTAATGGGACTCTCGATGCGATAATGACATAGAGATTCATACACAAGTGTGATCTCCGTCACCTTCCTATTTTACATATTGTCTTGAGCAGTGTTTATTACTTAGCACATTGTTGTTGCACACGTTGTGTCTTGAATCATTTATGTTAGTGTCGTGGAAAAGCATAACACCTTGGTGTAAGGTAAACCGGTGGTTACGGTCCGGAACGTAAACATGGGTTTACAGGTACCTACATAGGGGTGGTGTGTAATTTCATTTAGGCTATTAGTAGATAAATAGTACGTGTCCAAGATACCGATAGTATGGTGGGTTAGCTACGGTACACCCTATATATAAGCACTAACGATATTGCGGGAGCGGACTAGGAGTCTGACCTAGAACCTAACCCCATTTTTTTCTATTGCATTTTGGGCTATTTAATAGCGTTGGGTCCGACATCTTCAATAGGCCGTTGGCCAACAACTATCATTTTCAAAAAGAACGTTTTTACACAAGCTTCAATTCGTTTTCCAGGAATTTTTCTTTTGACCAACCACACAAAATCACCAAATCTTGTATAGTCTTCTTACACACTCTGTTATTTGTAAACTCGTTGCATGTCCTTAATAAAGTTCGGTCAAACCTTTCTAAAGTAGGAGAGACTGCTTTAACAGCGCACTGCCTTCACTAGTTACATAATTTTCCAATCCTTTTTTATTGTAAACTCTCGACTTTCTAACCTTGGGTCAAACGTTAAGGATTTTAAAAACTTTGCTTTGGATATTAAACAACTACTTTAAATTTTGTCAAATTACAACTGATGCAATTTTAAAACATACCTGACTTTTACAACTCCTTTTGTTTCATAGAAACCTCTACATGAAAGAAATTTCGAGACGAAATTTTCTAAAGTAAGGGAGACTGTGACATCCGTCACCTTCCTATTTTATCAAGTTGTCAAATCTAGCATTTATAGTTTTCATCGTTTTCGAACTTACTAAAACAGGAGTTTCTTTTATTCTTTATAATTATAGTTTTAAAGTTTTAGTTTAAAAAAAATTTTAACTTTAAAACTTTTAAAAATGTTTAAGTTAAACCTAGGTTAGTTTGGTTAAGTTTTATAAAGGAAAAAAAACTATCCATGTTAAACATAAAACTAATTTAGTTAAATATTGAGGGACTATTGTTGACAAACTACCAAACTTTCAAAACAGATCACCTCTTGCCTGAACTGTGTTTTCCGACCGGCCAAGGGTCCGACCGGCGATCGGTTTCCGGCAACAATAAAAACCTCGATTAAAAGCTTCGTTACTCGACTTTATTGCACCTTTTAGTGTTCTCCATCATTGTCTTTCGGTTGCAAGTGTTGGTATGTGATTAAAACGCATTTAAATCAAGTATTGATTCATTGTTTTTGTAACCGTCGGCCATTACAACCAATCAAGCCTAAACGTTATCAAACCGTGTAAAACCGTATAAATTGATCAAGCTAACATGTTCTCGAACGTCTATTCATTTTAAACCTACAGAAAATATGTCCATATCGCATCTGGAATCCCCTTAATCGACTGGCAAAGCTTCGGCTTTTTCTCTTCTTTTTCGATCACAAAATCGTTGATGTAAGTCTTCTTTTTAATTGTCGTTTTGTTTATTGGTGGTTAGGGAGCAAAACCCCTCTATTACAGAAGTGTTATCGGACATGAATCGAACTATTGAATTTTGGGTATAGGGTTAGGGTTCTTGGGGAAATTTGGTGAAGAAGATGATGTTTTTATTATAATATAAATTCAATTTAATTTAAAAGGTTTCAACATATCAAGCTTGTGATGTAGTGGTTACTGGTGTGTTGTTTGCAGATGGGTACCCGAGTTCGAACCCAAGCAACCCGTCCCCTTTTTCTGATTTATTTTATTATTTTTTCCCTTTATTTTAATCATTTAAAATTCATTTAAATTGAGAATATTCATAGTAATATCATTTTTTTGCCCAAAAATTCTAAACATTTAGGTGTATCATCTTGACACCATGGAGAAAATTTTCACATTTTTATTTTCTGAAAAATAAATTATTTTCATATTTTTATTGATTTAAATTGTTTTAATCATAATTAATTGATTAAAAATTTGTTTTTAATGATTCTAATCTCAAAATTTTTGGGAAATTTTTTCAATGTATAATAAGCTGAAATAAAATTTATTTTATCAGAAAATAGTTATTTTTGCTATTTTTACCATTTTTAATTATTAAAATACTATTTAATTTCATTAAATATGTTTTAAATGTAATTAAATTGAGAAAAATTATGGAAAGTTTATTTTAACTATTTCTAATCAGAAAATAATCATTTTTCATAAAAATATTAATTCTGGACCATATCTTGTATTAATTAGTCATAATAAATTACTTAATTAAATGTAGATTATAACATCTGTTTTATGAATTCTTTTTTTTTATAAAACAGAAATATTCCTAAGTGTGGAAAACATAAGTGTTTATGTTTTCTTAGTCATATATTTGATATTAAATCATGATATATTTTATTCAAAATTATTATTATCATAAAAACTTCATCTTCCCTACCTAGCCTAGCAAACCCTAAGGCCTTAGAACCCTAGATATCTTAGACTTTTTAGACATTTACTTATTAGTATTCTTATACATTATAGGTTGAATTCTTCGGAATTCCCAATTTTATTTTGTGACGAGCTCTGTTGGATTTATCGTTTAGCAAAACTGTGAGTATATCTTTCCTCTTTTTCATGTTTTACTGTTTTGGGGCTATTCATGTACACTATTATCAAATGTTATTCTTATACTTAATGCAATTCTCATGTGTGTTTACTTTATGTGAATTTGTGTGTATGCCCAGTCAAAATCATTAACCGTTCTGCGGCCTAGTGTAACACTCCGAGGTGTTACGGGTCTCGTAAACGGGTCGGGTATGACCCGATCACCCAATAATATTATTATAATAATATACTCCGGTTCGAATCTCGTAGTCAACCGTACCACTCGTTTATAAAATAATAATAAATTTAGTTTATTATTATAATAAATAAATTGTTAAAGTTCGCAACCAAACGCCTCTTATTTCGCTATTAAACCTGTTGCCAAACGTGTCTATTCTCGCAGCCAAACACCCTCTAGTGTGTCCCTATCCTCATATCCAAACACCCCTCAATTTAATTCCCTTTATAAATCCCTTCATCTCTCTCCCTCATTCTTTTCTCTGTACAATAGAATACACACACACTCAATGAAATCCTCTGATCAAGAAGCCTTCCCCGGACCACCATCACCGGTGGCCGCCGCCGCCCTGCTCCTCCTCTCCGGTGAGTCTCTTACCTTCTATCTTCAGCACCAAAGTATCACAATCCCTCCTCCTTGGCTTTTAATAATAACCGGTAAACACAACCTGATAACCATCAATCAACCCACTATATTAATCGAAGGACCTGTTCCTCTATTTCTGTTGGTCGAAGCCAAGTCAGTCACCAGCTTGGTGGCTGCCGTCTGTGACCCGGAGTCACCGGTAACCCACCCTTTTGTTTCGGTTTGTATTGATTGAAACCAACTCCTTTTCTTTTGTAGTGAATCTTGATATCGGGTCTGTATCCCTGTTATCGAGTCTTTGTAACACCGATTAAACCCGAAACCATGTTCTCCTCTGTTTGTTTGTTAGTCCGGTTAGTTTCCGGTCAAGAATCCGATTATGTCTAATGTCACCCGATAATCATCCCTCTGTTTTATTAAATCGAGTCGAGTATCGGTAACCTTTCTGTTCCCGGTTCGGGTGCTCGATAAACTATCGTAACCCAGCTTCTTTGTTCTGTTTTGATGTCATGGTTGTGACCGAGTGGGTTTCGGGTGGCTTCTGTTCGAGCTTCGGTTAAGCTCCAGCCATGTCCGATAATAAACCGATGGGTTTTCCTCATGGTCCGAATATGAAGTTCTAATATCACTTTGGTATTGTATAATATCATTATAATTGTTAACATGTTTTTGTGTTAATTATTGTAAGGTATCAATTCGGGAGACGGGTCCGATACCCGGTTCGATAAGACTTCCTATCATATTCCGGTAATAACCTGGGGAGTATCCGGTTATTATCTTGGTAAGTTCTACTATATTGATATATTGGTTATACAATCTAATAATCGGTTATTAATATAATGATTATGATTGTGCGAGGTACCGATAATCAAGTTGGTGAATACTAGTACGATAACGAGTCGACTCAGTGACTCGGTCAACTACCGAAATAGAACCCGGTTCAACACCTAGACGAGGATTATTAGAATTATACGAATATATATATATAATACGGGAACGTCCAGACTTGATAATAATAATAAGAGAATAATAATAAACATATATAAAATATATACGTTTATATATATAAGATTCGATATATAAAACGATATACTAGACTCGGGTTAATAATAATATGCTCTGCCGAACCATCATTCGGGTATGTTTGTGTCTAGAGTTCTTTAGGTTCGTGTGCCAAGCTGTAATGGCCAGCTTTATTAGTTTACGAGTGCCAAGCTGTAATGGCCAGCTAGATGTAGGATGTCCGGGGCGTGTCTCATATAATAAATATCAATAATGAACCCCGAGTTTAGGACTATCTAATATATACCGAATTCTATATGTATAAATTGTATATATGATATATATCCTAAGTATTACAATCTAACAAGTCCCACGCGTAACACGTATCGATATATATATGAAATATAATTATAATAAGAAGATTAGCTAGAAGATATACGCAAACCTGTGAGTATCGTGAACTCCCCACTTTTACTGTTTTATTAAGTGTTTTCGGGGGAATACATGTCATTTATTAAACCTAGAAATGCTTTACATAATAAAAGATTATCAACAGAAATAAAAGAAGTATAATAGAAAAGGGGACATAGAAACGACGAGGACAGTACTGGACGGTATCCGCCATTTGCTTTCTTGTCCAACTCGAGGACAGGAACCAGTCTTACCCAAGTAGAGGGTAGGAATGTCCGAGTAGAGGACCAAAACCATTCTTGTCCAAGTAGAGGACAGGAACGGGTATTTTATCACAATCAGAGTGGTACCATCGATAGGAATGGCACGAAATATAATCGATATGATAGAATGGAGATATAATAGAATTGATATATAATAGAGATGGTATAATAGAAATATAGTTTCCCCTTCAGAATTATAATTGTAAAGCATGTTTATAAAAGAATGTTTATAAAGGAATGTTTTAATAAAAGAATTATCAATAAATGAACTGGCCATTCACTTTATAAAATACACGACCTCACCAACTTTATGTTGACAGAAACTATTTTTGGCATGTGTTCAGGTAACCCAACAGATATGATGACGTGGATCCTGGAAGAGTAAAGACTGTTATGATCCGAATCCGCTGCGTAGCTCTGAAACCCGACCCGACGACCCAACACCGACGCCAGGGTCGTTACAGGTGGTATCAGAGCGGCGCTTAATAACAATCTTGAAGTCTTTACTAATCCAGGATCTGCCAGAATGTTTTTCTAAAGGAAATTTTGGGTTAGAAAAATATATAAAGTAAAAGAATATCAGGCTATTAAATTTTTGGGTACCTAAAATGCCTAACCAGTATAAAGTTTGTGAGAACCATAATAGTATATTAGAAATCAGAACGAATCCACTACAGGATATTACTAGAATAATTATGTGGTGTAAATTGACAATTTTGTACACAATTGTGAATCTACATGCACATCTAATTTCTGGGAAGTCTTACAGGATATTAAGGCTATAAGAAATAAGAAATAATACAGAAACAGAAACCAGGATATTAAAAAGAAATCAGAAAATGAATCCAGATATAAAACATGAAAATTATAGAAGTATATATATAAATAGATATAAAAATTACAAAATTATTCGTCGATAATTTAATTGACTTGTACGAGAGTTTAGAAATCGTATTTCACTTTCTAGAAAAACTCGTCGATTTATAATCATTCGTCGCATATTAAAGAAATTTTGTATAAATTATCGAATTATTCCAGTCCCAGTAATTATTCAGATCGTTAACCTTACGGTTGTTCCGGTATTTATAAATAGAATACAAATATTATGTTCCAGCTTGAACAATTCTATTATCGAGTTTCCAGAAATATTATATTTACACTGCAAATTCCGAAATTTTATAAAATCCGATATGCTAGAGACATATAAATATTGTATTTCTAAAAGAACTTCTCTCGATTATTTAATCAAAGATCAAATGTATTCCGCGATTATTGTTTTAAATTTTTTTCAGTATAACTATGAAGTTTATTGATTTTATTCTTAGTCATTACTATTTGTATACTAAACCAGTATTTTAGTTTTGAGTAAAAATATATAAATACCCCTCCGTTTAAAGTTTTAAATAGACGCTTTATTCAAATTTATAAGATCGAGAAAATCTGTCAATACTATAATTTTCTTATTATCAAATTAAGTATTGATATTCTTTATATTATTGAAAAACCCCAGAATTTGTTTCAAGTTTACCCGGAATTATTCGTTTAAAAGTAAATTTTTGATATCAACGTTTTGAGAAATCTATTTTCTTTTATTTTCTTTAATTCGTAATAAGAAACCCGTTTATTAAGAATTCAAGAATTTTGATATCGTAAGTCATTACAAAAATTTCTACCGCGACTCTTTTTAAATAGTTATTATTTTCAAAAATATATACCATTACGCAACTCGAACCAATATTGCTGTTATAAAACCTCCCTAGAAATTCGATTTTAATGCATGAACTCCTATCGTACCTTTGTAATAATCATCATTTTTATTTTTACCAGAGTATATTTTACTCCACAACTTGTAGATGCGTTTTGCGACTAATGATTAGATGTTTAACATGTGTTAGAAGAGGCTTGAGGGGCGAAGGTAAACAGAATGGGCGAAGGAAGACATAATGTGGGCGAAGGTAGTTTGTACATGGACGAATCTGGAACAAGACTGATCAGAAGACACATTCGACCAACTGATGTGGGCGAATGTGGAATAGGCCTACGTTCGACCATCACAACTGGGCGAACGTGCAGGTCCTATATATAGATTTTGTGATTTTGTAATGTTAAGCGAGTCATTTTTAGTGTGTGTGTTTTTGAGGTGTGTTCCAGAGAGTTCTGAGAGTGTTATTTTGTGTGCTAGATTAACTGTAATCAAGTTGTAATCAAGTATTTGGAAAAGTTAATCTATGAAAAGCTTTTAAAATGACTTTGATTGTGTTTTGATTGAGTTTATATCAGTTTGTTCTAAGCTAGGGTTTCCGCACCTGGTTTAGTAACTTGTATGATCATATAATCCTGTTTTCGTGTCAAATTCATCCTCTACAAAGTGGTATCAGAGCGTAGAGGATCATACAACAACAAATTGATAAACTCAGAGCTGATTTGGACATAATTTTCATCAATTCACATCTGTTTTTACATAAAAATGGTTTTTGAGTGTTTTTGAAAGAATTAGAGTTGATTTTGTGGATAAAATTCAAAATTCCAAGTATTAAAGTTGTTCCAAATCATCTCCGAAGCAAAACCTAATCAAGATCATTCAAATTCACAAACTTTTGAAAATCAGAGATCAAAATAACCGTTTTTCAAAGTGTAACCGTTTTTCAAAAGTTAAAAATGGGCGAACCTGAGTGTGTTGGACGAATGTGAGAGTTTTTGGTCGAAGGTGAGTGAAATTCTGGGCGAACCTAGGGATTTCTGGGCGAACGTAGAGTTTTTCAGTTGAATATTTCACATTCGGGTCACATTTTTCACTTTCGGGAGATCGTGCGGGCGAACCTGGAAACAAAACGGGCGAACCTAGAACTATTTGGGCGAACGTGAAAAGTGTTAGTTGAGTTTTTACTTTCTGGTGAGATTTTACCTTCGGGAGAGAACTTTTGGGCGAACCTGAAACCAAAAGGGACGAATCTGAATCACATTTGGGCGAACCTAGACTAGTTTTTGGAAAATTTTTCTAAGTGTTGAATTTCTCGAAGTTCGTGATCATGTGGCGTTATCAGACTACTCCTACACCAGCAACTACACAACCACAACAGCAGGTGATGGACCCATGGACAGTGGCAGCACAGAAGACAAGCACACAGTCTTCGCAGCCGGTTAACTACATGACTCAAAGTGCACCTCCAGCACCACAGTCTGACTACTGGGGAGTAGCAGCAGCGGTGGTAAACACTCAAACTACAAATGCTATTTCCACACTGATTAATGATTTGTCTTCAGGTAGCGGGACTCGGCCACCGAAGCTTATGGAGATTCAAGAATACAATCAGTGGCAGAAAAAGTTTAAGATACATTTGGAAGGCATGGGAGTGGAAGGTGCTGAAGCATGGAACATGATTGCTAAAGGTTACACACCACCAGTTCTGGAGAACACAGGTGAACCAGTGCCATTGGAGAGCATGGCTGAGGATGAGAAAAAGAAGTTTGCTGTGGAAAAGAAGGCGTTTTCCCAATTGACACAGGCAATCACAAATGATCTGTTGCATCAATTTGGGACTTGCACAACTTCTAAGGCACTGTGGGATATGCTTAAAAGGAAGCATGATGGAAATGAGAAGACTAGAAGTTTGAGGAAGGAAGAACTTCTTGGATATTGCATTCATCAAAACGAATTGATGTGGTAGACCAAGTTGGAAATGGCCGCCATCAAATGCTTTGCTGAGAAAGTAAACAAAAAGTTGGAAAGCTATAAGCACATTGCTTATGTGGTAGACCACATCATTGATGATCAAACCTCTAATTACAAGTCTGTGCCATCTCCGGTGCTTTTTGAAAACCATAATTGTCATCAAGTGACACCGGAGAGCTCGGTAAAATCAGACTCATCATCGGAAAATGAATCTAATACCTCGAGTATTGGTGATCCACATTCCGATGAGAGACCGATTTTAGGTTTGAATGATGAGGGTGTTACTGCTGAGAGTGTGGATTCAGACTCAGAGAGTGATGATACTGGTGATGACCAAACTGTTAATGCATGTGAAATTCCAAAAGAAAATCACATCATTACAAATGAACCAGTTTCATCATCTCAAATTGTGATTCCAATGAAAAAGATTCATTGTGAAAAGAAGTCTGAAATGAATGTGGTGAAGAAAGATCTTAATGTGGTGAAGAAAGATCTTGAAAAGAATGATAAAAACGAACAATGTGACAAACCTGTCAAAGTGTTCTATCGGATGGAAGGATCCGATAAGATCATTTCTGACGAGGACTTTCCAATAAAGAATGCCAATTATGCTAAAATAGAAAAGATTTGGCAAGAAAGTACTATTTGGTTCCCAAAACATGAGAGAACAAATGAAATTCCACCAGCTTTATTAAAGAAGTTGTATTTGGATGTTCCTCAAGAACCAAAGGTCCATGTCACAGAGTTTGTTAGACCCAAAAACAGAGCTAATGGTTTTAATGAGCCTACTTACTCAAAAGGGCCACTCCCTGAGAGTTTAAGGAAGCAACAGTACAATGATCAATATCCTGTTAGATCATTTGCTCAACCAAATGCTCCGAATGTTTTTGAAGAGTACCGTGCGTGCTTTAAATGTGGGGAACGTGGGCATTTACTTGCTCAGTGCCCATATGTAAGGCACAAGAGGCACGAGGTGGATGTGAGGAATTCCATGAGGAAACCGATTGATCATTATGTGCCACCACATAGGAGAGTTGTTCCTCAACAACCACAACCGTTTCATAATCAAAACAATTTTCAACAAATGAGGAACACTCGTCCAATGCACTATGATAGAAGGAATCGGATTGCTATGGAACACTCATGGAGAAAGCCTGTGGTGAACACAACAGTTGATAGGCAAAAGGTTCCACCAAAACCGATTGTCAAATCAAATGTTGGACCTAAGTCTGTTAAATCAGATAAGGTTACCAAGAAAGTTACATTTGCTAACAATGTTCAGAAACCGACTGAGAATCCAAAGTCTCAGATTCGTATCCTGAAAAGGTCTGAACAATCTTGGACACCCAATGGTACTCCAGGAGCCTCAACTTCAAAAGTTAATGAGAGAAAGGAAACTGTTTTGAACAATCAGAAAAAGATTGATCAAAAAGTTGTTGAAAATGTTTGTGACAATGTTACATTGAAACCTGATGTTCAAAGACCCAAGACTCAGGCTTGGGTCCCCCGAAAGAACTAACTGAGTTACATTTTGTGTGCAGGGAGCTTCAGCTGGCCCTATTAGCAGTCTTTGGATTGTTGATAGTGGAGCTTCAGGCCACATGACAGGGGATCTTGCGTTGCTGTTCGACGTGAAGAACATCAATGGAGGGTATGTAGCTTTCGCAGGAAACAAAGGTGGATATATCACAATGGAAGGAAGTGTGAGCAATGGGATAGTGAGTTTCGAGCGGATTTCGTACGTGAAGCAGATAGACTATAATCTGTTGAGTGTCAGTCAAATATGTGACAAGAAATTTACTGTGCATTTTGATGACAAATCCTGCTATATTCTGAAACCGGGCTTTACAATTCCTAAAGAGTGGATAATGTTGAAGGCACCTCGCGTCAACAATCTATACATTCTTGATATGTCCAAGGCGATGACATCACAAGGGCAGATAACATGCTTTTTGTCCAAAGCAACAGAGAAAGAATCGATAATGTGGCACCGAAGAATGGGGCACATTCATCTGAAGAAAATGAATCAACTTGTGAAAAATGGACTTGTCGATGGAGTAAATGTGAAACATTTCCATCTGAATGACAAGTGTGTGAGTTGTAAAAAGGGGAAGCAACACAAACAGTCCCACAAAGTGAAAAAGGTTAACTCTGTTGAGATGCCACTTGAGCGACTGCACATGGATCTTTTCGGACCGGTCAAGCGCAAAAGTCATCTTGGGGAGCTTTATTGTTTAGTCGTCACTGACGATTACTCAAGATTTTCATGGGTGATGTGTTTGCAGAATAAAAGCGACACTTTTATCAATTTAAAAGTTCTGTTCACTCGATTGGAGAATCTCTACAATGTGAAGATAAAGAGAATTCGGAGTGACAATGGGACGGAGTTCAAAAACGCCAAGATGGATGAACTTTGTGAAAACAAAGGGATACATCATGAATATTCGGCTCCGTACACCCCTCAACAGAACGGTGTTGCTGAACGAAAGAATAGGACTCTAATTGAAGCGGCTAGAACAATGCTTGCTGATTCAAATCTTCCAGTAATGTTCTGGAATGAGGCGATTTATGCAGCAAATTACACACTAAATCGGGTTCTAACAGTGAAGAAGTTTGGTAAAACATCTTATGAGCTGTTACACCGAAGGAAGCCGAACTTAGAGTATCTAGAACCTTTTGGGGCGCCATGTACTATGTTGAATCCAAGCGAAAAGTTTAGTCCTAAAGCCGAGGAGGGTTACTTTGTTGGATATGCAACCCCTCTCAAACGGGTATACAACAAGCGAACTCGTCGTGTGGAAGACTGGGCTAACGTGGAAGTTCAACGATATACTCAAAATATTCAAGGCACGGGTCCTGACTGGATGTTTGATTACAAAGATTTCTTTGAATCATTCAATCTAGATAGCTTGGTTGAAGAAGCTGTAATTAGACTACTTTACGAGTGTGAAAATGCAACAACCTCACCGTTGGTGCGTCCGATCACCGTGAACCCCCTACCAGCTTCTAATGATACCAATGCTCCTATACAAGAAGAAGAAGTATTTCAAGAGGCTTCAACTTCGAAGGTGGAAATTTCTCTACATTCGGGTTGGTGCAAAATGGGCGAATGTGGGTTTTCAACCTAAAACCACTTTCGGGTGAACCAGTTTCACCTTCGTGCCATTCACTTGGGGCGAAGGTGGAAATTTTTTACACTCGTCCATTCTAACCGGGCGAATGTGGCCATCTATATATATTCTCTTCACAGGTTCGACCATTCACTTCAAAATTTTTCAAAATTTCTTCATAACCAGACCTTGTTGCTCTTGAATCTTTTGCTTGTGCCTTTTGTTCCTTAGTGTTTTCTGATCATTTCCATATAATTTTTACAGGTAATGGTTAAGGATTGAAGCCGGAATTCTTAGTTTTATCACCGGACTTAGGGTTTTAGTGTTTATGGTGTTCGAGTGTTTCTTAATGCATAATTTTGATACACATTCATCCCACATCAGTTTTAGGGGGAGAATGTATCAGGAATTAGGTTTAAAAACAGAGATTGAAACTGATTGATCGAATGAAATAGTAAAAACCCTAATTTCTTTTGAAAACTGATGTTGAATGAATTTTAAGGTCAATTGATGTTACACGAAGGCTAATCGGCCATGTTAGACAAGATTTGAATCAAAATGAATGGTTAATAACATGTTTTGAAAAATTTTAAATTTTGGGTTTAAACAGTTCCACCTTCGGTTCGTCGAAGTGGACGAAGGTGAACCAGTATGGACGAAGGTAAGCTAAAAACGGGCGAATGAATATTTTATCCAAAATCATTTTACATTCGACCAAAAGTTTACACCTTCGGCCACAATAATCTACATTCGACCAGTTCATTTTGGGCGAATGTGGAATTCCAAAAGTCTAAAATTTTCAAGTTTTTGACGAATTCGTGTTTTGACGTTTATTTTGATTTTATATTTCAGATGGCTGAAGAACAAGCGAATATAGAGATTCCTGTGGAGACTGCAGTTACTGATCCAGTTCCAGAGACTGTACAAGAAGGAGAATCATCAAGCGGTAATAAATGGCCGTTTGAGAAGACTCACAATTGTTGCGCGTATCTGGGAGATGTGGAGAAGAATGTGGAGTTCACAGACATTATTAAGTTCCTGAAGAGATGCAGAGTGGTTTATGCTTTGGCCACACCAACTATCATCTACAAGGATATAGTTGAAGATTTTTACAACAACGCTAAGTATGATTACTTTGATAATCAGACTATTATCAGAAGCAAGATTCAGGGAATGGAGATGTTTATCACTGAAGCTGATATCAGAGAAGCTCTCCAGATCCAGTTTGAAACCAGTGAGGATCCAAGGGAATTATCATGGACTGAGCAGAAAGCCTGTTTCCTGAGGATGAAATACAAAGGACCGATCACTGATGGTTCTATGTACAAAGGGAAACTGAGCGTGCAGTTCAAGTATTTAGCTCACGTCATCATACTTGTATTTGGATGTGTTAGTGGAGGGTATGACGTGATGAGGAAGAGTTTGAGCTCGTTAATGGTTGCATTGACTCTCAATAAACCATTTAACGTTGCTGGGATGATTTTAGATCACATGCTGGAGATGTTGAAAGGATTGAAGAAGAAATACTTTATGCTTTATCCTAGATTTCTGATGATGATCTTCGATCACAAATATCCAAACCTGAAGAAGGATCCGACACAGATACTTGCTATGGATCATATGAATATCAGAACCTTGGTTAGAATGAAAGGTTATAAAGGTGTGCCTGACAATGAGAGACCACCTTACAGGAGATTGTTTGGAGCCTTGGCTAGAGAGGATTACATGGATCCTGGAAAGAACACAGCAAGGCATCCTGATAGTGACAGTGATAATGATGATCCGTTGGTATATGCTGATGCAAGTACAAAGAGAAAAAGGCAAGTAGTCAATCCTGGAGCCAAAGGGAAGGGCAAAGGAAAGACTGAGCAGGGGAGTTCAAAACAACAAGTGGTGAGGAAGAAATCTACTGCAAAGAAGGGTACGAGTTTGGTAGATGAAGAGTCTGTTGATTCAGAGGAGACGGAGACTGAAGAACAGTGGGATTCGGATGCTGAAAATGTCCGGACTACCAAACAAAAGGCCACTTTGGTTGGTGAGTCTGAATCACTTAACAGATCAATTGAAGAAGCTAAGAAGAGCAAGCAGTCTGTTGGTGCTGAAGATGAAGGGTTGACTGTAAATTTAGACGAGTTGAATGAAGGTGAAACCGTTGTAGTTAACTTGCCCAAGCCCAAACACAAAACAATGGCAAAGAAAACAAGTACCAAGCAGCTGAGAGAGAAAGAATTAAATTTACTGTTGAAAGGGAAGAGATTACCTGAAGCTGGTACATCATCTAAACAATCTTCACCAGCCACTAAGAAGCAAAAGACTAAGGAGGCTACAACATTACCAGTGGATCAATTTAATATTGCACTGGATAATGTTCTTAACATGTTTACACAGCCTCAGAAAGGAAAAGAAACTGATATTGAGTCATCTAAGTCAAAGTCCAAGTCAAAGAAAGTCACTGTGGATGACGAAGTGATGAAGCAGGTGAATAAGAAAATGGACGACATGATGAAGATGCTAGTGGCTCAGCAAGCAGAGATTGCCAAGTTCAAGCTGAATGAAGAGAAAATGCTTCAGATTGTAGTAGCTTCTAAGTCTAATCAAGATGAGATAGACGAGAAAGTGAAGAAGCTAGAAGCGAAGAATAAGAAGCTTGAAGGGAAGTGTCTGAGAAACAAGAACAGGTACAAGGCAATTAAAGAAGATAACAAAGAGTTGAAGGCTGAAAACAAACGCCTGAGTGAGCTGATTGACAATCTGTACAATGTTGCACCCAAGCTGAAGGAGGGTGAGGAGGATAAAGAGAAAGAGGTTGAACAGGTTGACTTTGAACCATCTGAATCTGAAAAAGAGGAAGATGAGGATGATGAAGATGAAGAATCGGATAAGAGTGATGATGAAGATGATAATAATGATGATGATGATGATGCTGAAGGTTCGGGAAGTCAAAAGGAGGATGATAGTAGTAGTAGTGATGACAATGATGGAGGAGATGATACTTCGAAGTTTACATTCGAAAAGAGACCACCTTCAAAGAAGAAGAAAGACACAGGTGAGTCAAGCTCGAAGAAGAAGAGTGAGAATGTTGATGATGAGACTGTGTTTTGGAATGAGAAGGTGAGGTCCTTATCTGATGATGCAAAACAAGTATACAGGGACATGTTAGAGAGAAGAGAATGGACCATTGAGTTCACAGGTCGTTTTGCTGAAATATTCCAAACGGATGATATGCGATATGAATTGGAATATAACGATCCTGATTTAGAAGAAGGGGAAGTACCTGCATCTGTGGCAAAGGAGATTTTAGATGGACTTGCACATAGGGTAGGGAAAACATTTGAAGAATTCATTGTTGATGAGTCGATTCCACATATTCCTGAAAAGGATATTGGAAGTCACTCTGATGACAAAGACACCCCTGAATTTGAAGAAGTTGAAATTGAGGATATCACACATGAGGAATATCCACAGTACTTCAGACAAACTGATGAAGACTTGGTATTTCCTGATTTTACTGAGATTCCTAATACGTCTGCTAAAAGAAAGGCAAAGAAGAGGAGTGCTGAGTTTGTAGAGAAAGTACTTGGAGCTGATTTGCCAGAATCTTCAAATAAGTCTAATGAATTGAAAGAGTATTTGAAGAAGTTAAGACTGATGGAAGAAAACCGACCGAAGCCTGAAGCTCAAGGAAACTTTTATAGGTTTCATAATGCGAAGTTCAGAGGTAGAGCTCTCGGGTGGACATACTTAGGCAGGCTGAAGTGTTTAGCTGCTAAGTGGGAATCTGGAATCTTGTACTTTTACAGATTCATTGACTTGCTGACTCTACCGTATTGGGCGGTTAGAGATCTATGCAGATTCCAAATGTCGGGTGCTTCAGTGAATAACTCACATGTCGGTTGGTGTGCAGACAAATTGGTTTGGGAAAGTAGAACTAAGTGGAACAGATTCAAACCACAATATCCCCGGAGGAAAGTTCACAGGGATATTGATCCCAGAACCAAGTTGAAACGGGTTACCTTGATTTATAAGGCACCTGAAGTGATGAGAAAGATACCTTTGATGCCTATGCCTCAACACTTCAGTGTTGACTTCATTTTCTGGTATTATGATTGGAGGAAGGCAGAAGCAGTGATTGTGTTGAGAGATGGAAAGGATAAATACAAGCATGTTCATGTATTTGATCCTATGTGGTTGATAAATTGCACCTTCGAAGACATCATCATGCTCTTTTATAATCCGATTCATCATGAGCCAAACGATGCAGATCAAGCAAAGAAATACACACAGGTTGTTGGTGTTTGCTTTGCTTATGACATTAATGCTGGAAGTAATTTGGAGGGAAAGCTTGGCAAGAAGGTGAAGATGGCAAATGTGTCAAAGCCGGTAAAAAGGAGGTTAGAGCCTGAGATGACAACTGAGCAAAAGAAACAGCTCAGAATCAAGCTGCTGAATAAAGCCATGGATGAAGACAGAAAACGATCTAATCAATAGTCGAGGGGGAGTTTGTAGATGCGTTTTGCGACTAATGATTAGATGTTTAACATGTGTTAGAAGAGGCTTGAGGGGCGAAGGTAAACAGAATGGGCGAAGGAAGACATAATGTGGGCGAAGGTAGTTTGTACATGGACGAATCTGGAACAAGACTAATCAGAAGACACATTCGACCACCTGATGTGGGCGAATGTGGAATAGGCCTACGTTCGACCATCACAACTGGGCGAACGTGCAGGTGCTATATATAGATTTTGTGATTTTGTAATGTTAAGCGAGTCATTTTTAGTGTGTGTGTTTTTGAGGTGTGTTCCAGAGAGTTCTGAGAGTGTTATTTTGTGTGCTAGATTAACTGTAATCAAGTTGTAATCAAGTATTTGGAAAAGTTAATCTATGAAAAGCTTTTAAAATGACTTTGATTGTGTTTTGATTGAGTTTATATCAGTTTGTTCTAAGCTAGGGTTTCCGCACCTGGTTTAGTAACTTGTATGATCATATAATCCTGTTTTCGTGTCGAATCACATCCTCTACACAACTGGTAACCTTTTTCGTAAAGATCTTTAAACAAATCCGTATCTGTATATGTGCCAAGAGTCTTTTTCGGCAAAATTCTATATCTATATCTGATTGTATATTTCCTTCGATATTTCTTCCCGATATGAATAATGAGTATTATTTTATCACGATCTATAATTTAAATCTCTCTTTGTGTATATATAGAATCTCAGCTATACAATACCTTCGATATTTTATTCCGAGAATTAAGTTAATATTTTGAACGGAAATATTATTATCCCGAAATATTTTTACAAGAATATTTGAAATCTATCTAAAGAAATCAAATTCGTACTCACTCGATTATGCGACAATATAAGTACCATCTTAATCTTATGACTCGAACAGGTCAGAAAGATTAAAAAGATTGGATTGTTATATTGAATATCCTCTGACACGATCAAAATTCTAGATTGATTGACAGTCTATTTCGTTAGACTCAGATCAACATGTTTTATTCCAGAATATATAATTTCGAATCTAAGAAAAAAATAAAGAACAAAATAATAGAATAATATGTGAAGGACACATACCTATTGTGATTAAAATAAACAAATACTGGAATGTTAGGTGAGGTGAAATAGTAGTTATGATCGCGACATAATTATGAATGTCACAGGCACAGGAACATTCGAATAAGAATTTATCAAGATCACAGTTTGTCTGTGTCATGAATATATTAAAGGAAATAATAAGAATATGAATAATAAGAAGAAATATATATTTGAACCATCAACGTATCGTATGTGGAAAATACGACCACAAAACTGGCAATATAGTTGAAATTTCCTTGGTGAAATACAACTAACGATATATTCGTAGAATAAAAACCATCGATTGGTTAAATTCTACAAATCATAGAAATCAGTTTATTGATTTTTGATTGCCAACTAAAGATAGTTGTATGTCCTCTGTGCAACCACTGGGGCAAAGGATATCCGAACCCTTACAGAAGGTATATCCGGACATTTGCCCCCAAGGCACAGGATTCTTTATAAGGATATATGATACTATGAAAGAATCTCCGCTGTCACTTCTGTATAAAAACTCGCGGGAGTTATAGTATAATCAAATTGGTAAAACGGTTAAGTGTTACCAAGTTGAAAACTATGAATAAGAAGTGATGAAAGAATTGTTAAAATCCCGAAAATATAACAGATAGAAAAATATATGGATTCGGAAACCGGAAATGGTAGAATCCAACGAATTATCAAAAGAAAATAATTTATAACGAATATATCAAAATACGATTAATACCAAGTGGAATCATGTAGAGATTCGCAAGGTATAATCGAAATGAAAACGAAAAATGAATAGAATTATGCTCATTTTTCCAGTGAAACTCTCTGGCCAAGGAATGACGAATTTCCTGTTCCGAGTTAAAGGTCGTGAGAGATAAATTAAGAAATTACTGTTCTGGCAAGAACTATTTATATGAATATTCCGATGAAATAAGCCTCGCTTATAATAAGTTGGATTAAGAAGATATGATACATTGCCTATATATAAGTTTATCAGAAAGTAATTTCAGACACTGAACGTATAGACTCTAATCGAATATATAAATAAGAAAGAATTATTTCAAGCAAGTATATATCACAGAAATGACAGATTTATAGTGTCTGCTATAAACAATTATCAGTATTCGCTTGAATATAAAAGAATACAAATCGACAATAAAAAGAATTATAATTTGAAAAGACATCTGATATGTCTGGATAATAAAAAGGCATTAGAAATGCCAGATAACACGAGAAGGCAAACGAAGTGCCAAATATTATCAGAAGGCATCCGATATGCCAAAAGAAATTAATAAATATATATATTGAAAGAAATTAACAGAAAAGAATATAAGTCGTAAGAAGAACGACTAGAATTTTATAAAGAATACTTTACGAAAAGTAATTATAGAATATTTTTACCGAGAGTGTCAACGAATCCTGAAATAGAATTAAGAAAGAATTTTAACAGAAATAGTTAATGCAATAAGTATTTAAATCCCGAATGATAATCATGATTTTGAGATAGAGTAAGTAATGCATTATCCTAAGAATCTTAAGTCAAAGAAAGGTTAGCAATAAATAATGCAGTCAATCAGCAATGAAATAGTCAGTAAGATTATTATAGATGATTAAGAGAAATCTCAATAACCAATTTCAGTAGGTCAAGATAATGAAAAGGATAAGAATTCAAAGAAAGAGGTATTAGAATATAATTCCGAGATCTTTCTTAAAAGACTCATCAATGCTGATGCCTTTCATCTCTATAGAGATAAAAAGAAATTGTTGAAACCGTGTAATTCAACAAGTTCGATTAGTCTTTTCTTGCACCTTTAGACTCCGGATAAGATACGTCTAATGATCTGAGAAACCTCCTAAGTATATCCATGAATAGAGATAACCCAGAGATCAACTATATTACACCGATATAGATAGAACTTAAAGGGTAAAATTTGTAAGAAATAATCCGATAGTTACCAGAAGTTATTCCTACTCCTTAAGAATCTAAATTACAATGATGGTAAATTCTAAAGTTCGAATAAAAGAGGTAGTAGCTCGGATCCCATTCAAGTCATGATAATGAAGGGACTTCCGTATCTATCTCCTAAGAACTACATAGAATCCATCATTGTAATTGAATCCGAATATCAAACGATTAGAATATCGTATCGACTTGAGACTCTAGCGATGTTTGCTGGAGGTTTGTAAATCTTTCAGAAGAAAAACGATTAGAATCTCAAAGTATTTATATAGAAATATTATTCGGTCTACTTCTCATCTTAATGAGGAAAAGATAAAAAGAATATTATAGAAAATATCAATCTATACTAAGAGCCTTTAATAGTCATATCAGAAAAGACAGATAATCCATGTATCTGAATTAACATGACTATTGCGAGAAAGGTTAAAACGTGATTAGTAGAATGATCAAGAAGTAGCCTTACAGATTGACATTGCTAATATGATCTTAGATTGATATAAGATCGAGCTCCTCGCAAACCAATAGAACTTATCATTTCTCGTTGACAAGTATTTTGGTTCTAATTGTAACATCCTTATAGATTAAGGGTGTAAAGGACAAGATCACTCAAATTTCGGGGACGAAATTTCCTAAGGGGGGGAGAATGTAACACTCCGAGGTGTTACGGGTCTCGTAAACGGGTCGGGTATGACCCGGTCACCCAATAATATTATTATAATAATATACTCCGGTTCGAATCTCGCAGTCAACCGTACCACTCGTTTATAAAATAATAATAAATTTAGTTTATTATTATAATAAATAAATCGTTAAAGTTCGCAACCAAACGCCTCTTATTTCGCTATTAAACCTGTTGCCAAACGTGTCTATTCTCGCAGCCAAACACCCTCTAGTGTGTCCCTATCCTCATATCAAAACACCCCTCAATTTTATTCCCTTTATAAATCCCTTCATCTCTCTCCCTCATTCTTTTCTCTGTACAATAGAATACACACACACTCAATGAAATCCTCTGATCAAGAAGCCTTCCCCGGACCACCATCACCAATGGCTGCCGCCGCCCTGCTCCTCCTCTCCGGTGAGTCTCTTACCTTCTATCTTCATCACCAAAGTATCACAATCCCTCCTCCTTGGATTAATAATAACCGGTAAACACAACCCGATAACCATCAATCAACCCACCATATTAATCGAAGGACCTGTTCCTCTGTTTCTGTTGGTCGAAGCCAAGTCAGTCACCAGCTTGGTGGCTGCCGTTTGTGACCCGGAGTCACCGGTAACCCACCCTTTTGTTTCGGTTTGTATTGATTGAAACCAACTCCTTTTCTTTTGTAGTGAATCTTGATATCGGGTCTGTATCCCTGTTATCGAGTCTTTGTAACACCGATTAAACCCGAAACCATGTTCTCCTCTATTTGTTTGTTAGTCCGGTTAGTTTCCGGTCAAGAATCCGATTATGTCTAATGTCACCCGATAATCATCCCTCTGTTTTATTAAATCGAGTCGAGTATCGGTAACCTTTCTGTTCCCGGTTCGGGTGCTCGATAAACTATCGTAACCCAGCTTCTTTGTTCTGTTTTGATGTCATGGTTGTGACCGAGTGGGTTTCGGGTGGCTTCTGTTCGAGCTTCGGTTAAGCTCCAGCCATGTCCGATAATAAACCGATGGGTTTTCCTCATGGTCCGAATATGAAGTTCTAATATCACTTTGGTATTGTATAATATCATTATAATTTTTAACATGTTTTTGTGTTAATTATTGTAAGGTATCAATTCGGGAGACGGGTCCGACACCCGGTTCGATAAGACTTCCTATCATATTCCGGTAATAACCCGGGGAGTATCCGGTTATTATCTTGGTAAGTTCTACTATATTGATTTATTGGTTATACAATCTAATAATCGGTTATTAATGTAATGATTATGATTGTGCGAGGTACCGATAATCAAGTTGGTGAATACTAGTACGATAACGAGTCGACTCAGTGACTCGGTCAACTACCGAAATAGAACCCGGTTCAACACCTAGACGAGGATTATTAGAATTATACGAATATATATATAATACGGGAACGTACAGACTTGATAATAATAATAAGAGAATAGTAATAAACATATATAAAATATATATGTTTATATATATAAGATTCGACATATAAAACGATATACTAGACTCGGGTTAATAATAATATGCTCTGCCGAACCGTCATCCGGGTAAGTTTGTGTCTAGAGTTCTTTAGGTTCGTGTGCCAAGCTGTAATGGCCAGCTTTATTAGTTTACGAGTGCCAAGCTGTAATGGCCAGCTAGATGTAGGATGTCCGGGTCGTGTCTCATATAATAAATATCAATAATGAACCCCGAGCTTAGGACTATCTAATATATACCGAATTCTATATGTATAAATTGTATATATGATATATATCCTAAGTATTACAATCTAACAAGTCCCACGCGTAACATGTATCGATATATATATGAAATATAATTATAATAAGAAGATTAGCTAGAAGATATACGCAAACCTGTGAGTATCGTGAACTCCCCACTTTTACTGTTTTATTAAGTTTTTTCAGGGGAATACATGTCATTTATTAAACCTAGAAATGCTTTACATAATAAAAGATTATCAATAGAAATAAAAGAAGTATAATAGAAAAGGGGACATAGAAACGACGAGGACAGTACTGGACGGTATCCGCCATTTCCTTTCTTGTCCAACTAGAGGACATGAACCAGTCTTACCCAAGTAGAGGGTAGGAATGTCCAAGTAGAGGACCAAAACCATTCTTGTCCAAGTAGAGGACAGGAACAGGTATTTTATCACAATCAGAGTGGTACCATCGATAGGAATGGCACGAAATATAATCGATATGATAGAATGGAGATATAATAGAATTGATATATAATAGAGATGGTATAATAGAAATATAGTTTCCCCTTTAGAATTATAATTGTAAAGCATGTTTATAAAAGAATGTTTATAAAGGAATGTTTTAATAAAAGAATTATCAATAAACGAACTGGCCATTCACTTTATAAAATACACGACCTCACCAACTTTATGTTGACAGAAACTATTTTTGGCATGTGTTCAGGTAACCCAACAGATATGATGACGTGGATCCTGGAAGAGTAAAGACTATTATGATCCGAATCCGCTGCGTAGCTCTGAAACCCGACCCGACGACCCGGCACCGACGCCAGGGTCGTTACACCTAGCATTTCAATGTACTATTATATCCCCTTGAGACTCTGTTGAGAGAATCTTGGTCATTGTCTTGTTAATTCATTATTCAGTTGGTTATTCATGTGTTAGTCTCATTTATAGGCTTGGTTTTGACTGATACTACTTATTACATAATTGCAAATGGTACCGCTCATGAATTGCTAAACACTTTTCTTACTATATATATATATATATATTCAAATCAGGGTATGCTCACCAATACATTTTGTATTGACATATACTATTTTCGTACGTGTTTCAGGTTGTTTATGAGATGACTTTTAAGCTTTTGGAATTTTACTTAGATTTTGGATTCATTGTATTTCAGTTAGTTAGCATTTAGAATCATTGTATTTCTTTTCAATGTAATAAACTATTTAATCAAGGTATCAATATTTACACTTTTAGTCCATGAGCTTTTGAACAATCATCACTGCGTAACACCTCGATGTTTCCGCCATCGGTTGGGGTGTTACAACAAGAAAAGACTCAAATTTTTATGGACGTAACTATCGGTACATTTGAAGTTTCGGGCACCCGAATGAGGAGCAGGAAGACCATAAGATATCAGATCATGCAGCAGATTCAGATAAAGGATTTGAAGTTGACCGGAAGGAAATCAGACTCACCATGCGACAATGACATAAAGATTCGTACACATGAAAAGACTCAAGTTGTAAAGGACATAACTATCGGTACATTTGAAGTTTCTGGCTCTCGAATGGAGGAACAGGAAGGCCATAAAATATTTGATCATACTACAGACTCAGATAAAGGATACAAAGCTGATAGAATGGTAATCGGACTCACGATGCGACAATGACATAGATATTCGTACACAAGAAAAGATTCGAGTTTTAAAGGACGTAACAATCGGTACATTTGAAGTTTCGGGCACCCGAATGGAGGAGCGGGAAGGCCATAAGATAACAGATCATGCAACAGACCCATATAAAGGATATGAAGCTGACCGGATGGTAATCGGAGTCATGATGCGACAATGACATAGATTCGTACACAGGAAAAGAATCAAGTTTTAAAGGACGTAACTATCAGTACATTTGAAGTTTTGGGCACTCGAATGGAGGAACGGGAAGGCTATACGATATCTGATCATGCTACAGACTCAAATAAAGGATACCATGCCGACAGAACGGTAATTAGACTCACGATGCGACAATGACAGAGATTCGTACACAAGAAAACACTCGAGTTTTAATGGACGTAATGATCGGTACATTTGAAGTTTCGGGCACCCGAATGGAGGATCGGAAAGGCCATAAGATATCAGATCATGCAGCAGATTCAGATAAAGGATAGGAAGCTGACCGAACGGTAATCGGACTCACGATGCGACAATGACATAGATATTCGTAGGCAAGAAAACACTCGCGTTTTAAAGGACGTAACTATCTCTACATTTGAAGTTTCGGGCACCCGAATGGAGGAGCAAGAAGGCCATATGATATCTGATCATGGAACAAACCCATATAAAGGATATGAAGCTGATCGGACGGTAATCGGACTCACGATGCGACAATGACAGAGATTCGTACACATGAAAAGACTTAAGTTGTAAAGGACGTAACTACCGGTACATTTGAAGTTTCGGGCACCCAAATGGAGGAACGGGAAGGCCATAAGATATTTGCTCATGCTACAGACTCAAATAAAGGATACGAAGCTGACAGAATGGTAATCGGACTCACGATGTGACAAAGACATAGATATTCGTACACCAGAAAAGACTCGCGTTTTAAAAGACGTAACTATCGGTACATTTGAAGTTTCGGGCACCCTAATGGAGGAGCAAGAAGTCCATATGATATCTGATCTTGCAATAGACCCATATAAAGGATATGAAGCTGACCGTACAAGAATCGGACTCACGATGCGACAATGACATAGAGATTCGTACGCATGAAAAGACTCAAGTTGTAAAGGACGTAACTATTGGTACATTTAAAATTTCAGGCACCCGAATGGAGGAACGGGAAGGCCATAGGATATTTGATCATGCTACAGACTCAGATAAAGGATACGAAGCTGGCAGAACGGTAATCAGACTCATGATGTGACAATGACATAGATATTCGTACACAAGAAAAAACTCGCATTTTAAAGGACGTAACTATCGCTACATTTGAAGTTTCGGGCACCCGAATGGAGGAACGGGAAGGCCATAAGATATCTTATCATGCTGTAGACTCAGATAAAGGATACGAAGCTGACATAACGGTAATCAGACTCACGATGCGACAATGAAATAGAGATTCGAACACCAGAAAAGACTCGAGTTTTAAAGGACGTAACTATCGGTACATTTGAAGTTTCGCTAACCTGAATGGAGAAGCGGGAAGGCCATAAGACATCAGATCATGCAGCAGACTCAGTTAAAGGATACGAAGCAGACCGGTTGGTAATTAGACTTACGATGCGACAAGGAAATAGAGATTCGTAGGGAAGAAAAGACACGCGTTTCAAAGGACGTAACTATCGGTACATTTGAAGTTTCGGGCACCCGAATGGAGGAGCGGGAAGGCCATAAGATATTGGATAATGCTACAGACTTGGATAAAGTATACGAAGCTAACAGAACGGTAATCGGGCTCACGATGCGACAATGACATAGATATTCGTACACAAGAAAAGACTCAACTTTTAAAGGGAGTAACTATCAGTACATTTGAACATTCGGGCACCCAAATGGAGATTCTTGCACAAGAAAAGACTCGAGTTTTAAAGGATGTAACTATCGGTTCATTTGAGGTTTCAGGCACCCGAATGGAGGATCGGGAAGGCCATAAGATATTGGATCATGCTACAGACTCAAATAAAGGATACGAAGCAGACAGAACGGTAATCAGACTCACGATGTGACAATGACATAGATATTCGTACACAAGAAAACACTCACGTTTTAAAGGACGTAACTATCGGTACATATAAAGTTTCGGGCACCCGAATGGAGGAACGGAAAGGCCATAAGATATTGGATCAAGCTACAGACTTAGATAAAGGATACGAAGCTGATCGGACGGTAATCAGACTCACGATGCGACAATGACATAAAGATTTGTACACAAGAAAAGACCCGCGTTTTAAAGGACGTAACAATCGGTGCATTTGAAGTTTTGGGCACCCGAATGGAGGAGCAGGAAGGCCATATTATATCTGATCATGCAACAGACCCCTATAAAGTATATGAAGCTGACCGAACGGTAATCGGACTCACGATGCGACAATGACATAAAGATTCGTACATAAGAAAAGACTCGAGTTTTAAAGGACGTAACTATCAGTACATTGGAAGTTTCGGGCAACGAATGGAGGAACGGGAAGGACATAAGATATCTGATCATGCTACAGACTTAGATAAAGGATACGAAGCTGACAGATCGGTAATCAGACTCACGATGCGACAATGACATAAAGATTCGTACACAAGAAAAGGCTCGCGTTTTAAAGGACGTAACTATCGGTACATTTGATGTTTCGGGCCTCCGAATGGAGGAGCGGGAAGGCCATAAGATATCAGATGACGCAGCAGACTCAGATAAGGGATACGAAGCTGACCAAACCGTAATCGGACTCACGATGCAACAATGACATAGAGATTCGTACACAAGAAAAGACTCAAGTTTTAAAGGAGGTAACTATCTGTTCATTAGAAGTTTCGGGTACCCGAATGGAGGAGAAGGTAGGCCATATGATATCTGGTCATGCAACAGACCCAAATAAAGGATATGAAGCTGACCGGACGGTAATCGGACTCACGATGTGACAATGACATGGAGATTCGTAGACATGAAAAGACTCAAGTTTTAAAGGACGTAACTATTTGTACATTTGAAGTTTCGGGCACTCGAATGGAGGAACGGGAAGGCCATAAGATAACTGATCATGCTACAGACTCAAATCAAGGATACGAAGCTGACAGAACGGTAATCCGACTCACGATCCGACGATGACATAGAGATTTGTACACAAGAAAAGACTCGAGTTTTAAAGGTCGTAACTATCGGTACATTTGAAGTTTCAGGCACCCGAATGGATGAGCGGGAAGGCCATAAGATATCAGATCATGCAGCAGACTCAGATAAAGGATACGAAGCTCTTAAATGATGATGTGGAAAGGATATGTAGAGGGTTTTTGTGGTGTCAAGGGGAATTTAAAAAGGGGTATGCTAGGGTTAGTTGGGATGATTTGTGTCTTAAGAAATCTCAATGAGGTTTGGGGATTGCTTCTATTAAGAAAGAAATGTTGCCTTAATGGCTAAATATATTTGGAATGTGTTGAATAATAAGGATTCTGTATGGGTTGAATGGATTAGGTTATATAAATTACAGGGGTGTAATTTTTGGGATGTGGGAGAGACTAACTCTGATTCTTGGAGTTGGAAGCAAATCTTGGGGTGTAGAAGTATTATTAAACCTCACTGTGTGGCTAAGGTGGGGAATGGCAGATTAATTAGTGCTTGGTTTGACTGTTGGCATAGTATGGGGCCTTTAATCAATGTCATAGACAGGAGAGATATTAGGAAGGCCGGTTATAACTTGAAGTTTAAGTTGGCTGATTTGGTTAGAAATGGGAGTTGTGCTTTCCTGAAGAATGGGGCAGTAAGTATCCTTGGTTGGTTCAAACTGAGGTGCCTATGTTATGTCTCATGACTAGAGGATGGGAAAGGGGTGCCTTTTTCTACAAAGGTGGTTTATGAGGATTTGGTTAAGGGAGGCACAGATGTTAAGTGGAGTAGGTTTGTGTGGTTTGGTCAATCCATACCTAGACATGCTTTTATTGTCTGGTTAGCTTTTAAGTATAGACTTCCTACACAAGATAGGATGCTGCAATGGGGTAATAGGGGGAATTTGAAGTGTAGTTTGTGTGGGGCCTGTCCTGATAGTCATGAGCATTTGTTTTTTAAGTGCGACTTTTCTTATGCTATTTGGAGAAGGTTAAAGGTATTGGCTAGGTTTGGGGATATTCCTGATGATTGGGATGCAATTGTGCAGTTTATAGAGGGTAGAGGGGTGAGTAAGTTTGTTTGGAACATTATTCAAAGGTTGTGTTTGGCTGCTGCTGTGTATTTTATCTGGAAAGAAAGGAATAATAGATTATTTAGCAATTCTAGGAGGAGTGCTAAGATTGTCGGGCAGCAGATTCAGGAAATTGTTAAGCTTAAGATGTCTGGTTTGAAGTTGAAATATTCTATGCAAGTGCAGTTGGCTGCTGCTACCTGGGGGTTTTTATGTCCTGATGATGATAAGTAAAATTTCTTGTGGAAAGTATGAGGTGGTTTGGAAGGATAAATGTGCTGGTGTGGAAGGATGGTATTTGGTTTGTAGAGGGATACTTGGAGGATGTGTGGTTCAGCTTCTTATTTTGAGTATCTATATTAGTAATAATAATAATAATAATAAGAGTAATGATAATAATACTTTGAATAATGTTAATAATATTTTTAAATATTACTTAGGGATGGGGTTTTGTTTGGGCTTAAGGGATCTTGCTGTAATTTGGAGACTGTGTATATATGGGGTAGTTTCCTGGCCTTTATGGCTTCTCTGTGTTGATTTCTGGTGTGTGTCTTGGTGGTGTCTTTTTTGTTTTTTCTTTTTCTCCTTATTTTTATTTTTTTGGTTATTTAGTACTCTGTTAGGTTCCCCTTCCTTTTGGAAGAATGGGCTTAACCTTGCTCCTTTTGTTCAGTGGTTAGGATTGTTAAGGCTTGGAGTAAGCCTTATTCATGGAGAGATAAGGCTGGTCTCATTCTTTGATTTAGGTTCTTGTTTTTGTTGGTTGAGTTTTTTGTTTTTTAGAGGTCATCAAAGGATGGGAATTCTGTTTGTGGTTCTGTATTGGTCTGTCTGGGTCATAATGGGTGAGTTTGTGTCTGTTTTATCTGTTAGACTATTGTCTAGGGGGATTTGGATTATATATTATGGGAACATGCAGTAATAAGGTGCACAAAAAACTTATGGGTAGTATCCTGGCTTTGTAAGCCATCTGTTTTATTTCAGAAATTGAAAAAGTGTTTTATTTTTTTTAAAGTTTCTGTTGAACTCTATTTTACTTTATGAAATTGGGTTCAACTCTGCGTTATTTGATTGGTGGTTAGGATTATGGAAGCTTGGAGTAAGCTTAAACCTGGGAGATATAAGGTTGGATCTGATCAGTGAATTTAGGACAATTGTTTCAACCCTCAATTTTGTATTTTTTAGAACTGTTCACTGGTCAGGAACCCTGTGGTCTATATGGCCTTTGTTGAGCCTTGTTCATTTGAATATGGAGTCTGTTATGAGTCTAAGGCACTTGCCTAAGGGAGGGATGGGTTACAATTTCTAGGAAATTGCAGGAATAAGGTGCACAAAAAGCATTTGGGGAGAGATCTAGCTGAATAAGCCTCCTGATTTTATTCAAATTTCTTTATTATGTTTTCTTTTATTAAAAGATCTGTTGAGTCCTTCTTCACTTTACGGAGATGGGTTCAATTCTGCGTTGATTGATTGGTGGTTAGGATTGGAGCCTGGAGAGTGCTCAGCCCTTGGAGAGATAAGGATGGACCCTATCCTTGTGGTTAGGACATTTATTTCCACCCCCAAGTTTTTTTCATTTTTTAGATCCTCACAAGGATGGGAAACCTTTTCATTATTATTTTGTTCTTTTCTTAAACCTTTTCTTGTTTTTAGTTTTAGGTTTTTTGGGTAGCTCTCTTGGGATGGTTTGGTATGCTGTATTTTGGGTTGGGTTAGATGGATATGGCTGCATGGTTGTGCTCTTGGTTTGCTGGTTAGATAGTAGTCAGTTCAGCTAAGGTTGGTAGTTAGCTGGTTAGATAGTTAGCTCAAGGGTTGTTATTGTTGAGTTTATTGTATTTTTTATTGAGCATGTTCAGCTAAGGTTGGTAGTTAGCTGGTTAGATAGTAGTCAGTTATATGTATTGAATGTTAGATGTGGTTATGTATGGCTTTTATGTAATTGGGTTGGGAAGGTTATTGTGTGTGGTGTCTACAAGGTTGTTAGTATTAAAGAGTCTAGTAATATGTATGGGAGGTATTTTAGATGTTCAGCTGAATGGTCTATTAGAGGAAGTACTGATGCACAGGATTGGATAAATGATGTGGCTGAAGGCAATATATTGGACCTTGAGAGCTTGCAGAAACGAAAAAATGGGAAGGATCAGAAGGTTTATACAAGTAATGGCTGGAAGAAATGTGGTCGATACACGCTAAATGTGAGAAGATTTGAAGGCTGCAGATTGCGGACTGTTCTTTTTGTTTTGTTTGTTGAATTATGTATTGGGTTTGGCCTAGAAAGAATAGAAAGCTGGCCTGATATTTTTGAGTATGGTTAGTGGGCTGAGATATGTTTGATTGTTAGGTTTGTTTATGAGTTGTCTTGTGGTTGGGCCTTGATCTAGTTTTTTGGTAAGGTTATTTTGTAAAGATCTTGGCCCGGTCTGTTTGGAAATATTTTTTATTTTAATAAAATTTACCAGAGCAATGTCTACTTTATAAAAAAAAAGGATACGAAGATGACCGAATGGCAATCGGACTCACCATGCGACAATGACATAGAGATTCGTACACATAAAAACACTCAAGTTTTAAAGGACGTAACTATCGGTATATTTGAAGTTTCGGGCATCTGAATGGAGGAACGGGAAGGCCATAAGATATCTGATCATGCTACAGACTCAGATAAAGGAAACGAAGCTGACAAAACGGTAATTAGACTCACGATGCAACAATGACATAGAGATTCGTACACAATAAAAGACACGAGTTTTAAAGGACGTACCTATTGGTACATTTGAAGTTTCGGGCACCCGAATGGAGGAGCGGGAAGGCCATAAGATATCAGATCATGCAACAGACTCAGATAAATGATACGAAGATGACCGGATGCTAATCGAACTCACGATGTGACAATGACATAGAGATTTGTACACATGAAAAGAATCAAGTTTTAAAAGATGTAACTATCGGTACATTTAAAGTTTCGGGCACCCGAATGGAGGAGCAGGAAGACCATATGATATCTAATCATGCAACAGATCCATAAAAAGGATATGATGCTAACGGGACAGTAATCGGACTCAGGATGCGACAATGACATAGAGATTCGTACACAAGAAAAGGCTCAAGTTTTAAAGGACGTAACTATCTGTTCATTTGAAGTTTCGGGTACCAGAATGGAGGAGCAAGAAGGCCATATGATATTTGATCACGCAACAGACCCATATAAAGCATATGAAGCTGACCGGACGGTAATCGCACTCACGAGGCGACAATGACATAGAGATTCGTACACAGGAAAAGACTCAAGTTTTAAAGGACGTAACTATCGGTACATTTTAAGTTTCGGGCACCCGAATGGAGGAGCGCGAAGGCCATAAGATATCTGATCATACAACAGAATCAGATAAAGGATATGAAGCTGACCGGATGGTAATCGGACTCACGATGCGACAACGACATTGTAAGCGAAAGATTTTGACTAAAACAGGATTATTTGATCATACAAGTCACAAAACCAGGTGCGGAAACCCTAGTTCTGAACAAACAGATAAAACTCTAATCAAAACACAATCAACATCATTTTCAAAGCTTTTTCATAGATTAACCTTTTCAAATATTCAATTACAATCACACACTAGTTAATCTAGAACACTTAAACACTTTCTCAAATACTCCTGGAACCTAACCTGAACACACACACAACTGAAAACTCTCTCTAATTCACAAGTACACAAAATCTATATATAGCCTCTGCACGTTCGCCCACTGTGAATGGTCGAATGTGGAATTCTTCCACATTCGCCCATTAAGCTTCTACCTTCGCCCCATATTTCTACATTCGCCCAGTCTGTTTCCACCTTCAACCCATCAGCAATCCCTAACATATGTTAACTTGTAGCTCCGATCACTAGTCGCAATACGTGCATCTACAAACTCCCCCTCGACTATTGATTGGATCGTTTTCGGTCTTCGTCCATCGCCTTGTTCAACAAATAAATTCTGAGCTGTTTCTTTTGCTCTTTGGTCATTTCAGGCTCCAACTTTCTCTTCACCGGTTTTGATACATTAGCCATCTTCACCATTTTGCCAAGCTTAGCATCCAAGCTACTCCCCGAGTTTATATCATACGCAAAACAAACTCCTACAACTTGAGTATACTTCTTTGCTTGTTCTGCATCGTTAGCCTCATGATGAATCGGATTGTAGAAAAGCATGATGATGTCTTCGAAGGTGCAATTAATCAACCACATAGGATCAAATACATGAACATGCTTGTATTTGTCCTTCCCATCTCTCAAAACTATCACCGCTTCAGCCTTCCTCCAATCATAATACCAGAATATAAAGTCAGCACTGAAATGTTGTGGCATAGGCATCAAAGGTATTTTTCTCATCACTTCAGGTGCTTTGTAGATCAATGTTACCCTCTTCAACTTGGTTTTAGGATCAATATCCCTATGAACTTTTCTTCTGGGATATTGAGGCTTGAATCTATTCCACTTCGTTCTACTTTCCCACACTAACTTGTCTACACACCAACCGACATGTGTATTGTTCACTGAAGCACCAGACATTGGGAATCTGCACAAATCTCTGACCGCCCAATACGGTAGAGTTAGCAAATCAATGAATCTGTAGAAGTACAGAATTCCTGATTCCCATTTAGCAGCTAAACACTTCAGTCTGCCCAAATATGTCCACCCGAGAGCTCTGCCCTTAAACTTAGCATTATGGAATCTATAGAAACTTCCTTGAGCTTCAGGCTTCGGTCGGTTTTCATCCATTTCTCTCAACTTCTTCAAGTAATTCTTCAATTCATCAGATTGACTTGAAGATTCTTGCTTATCAGTACCAAACACCTTCTCAACAAACTCTGCACTCCTTTTCTTTGCTTTCTTCTTTGCTGAAGTGTTTGGAATCTCAGTAAAGTCAGGAAATATCACATCTTCATTAGTTTGTCTGAAGTACTGTGGATATTCCTCATGTGTTATATCCTCAATCTCCACTTCATCCATTTCTGGAGTATTTTTATCATCTGAGTGATTTCCAATATCCTTTTCAGGAATATTTGGAATCGACTCATCCACTACAAACTCCTCAAAAGTTTTCCCTACTCTCTGTGCAAGGCCATCAAGAATTTCCTTAGCCACAGTAGCAGGTACTTCACCTTCTTCAAGATCAGGATCGTTGTATTCCAGTTCGTATCTCATATCATCTGTCTGGAATATCTCAGCAAAACGACCTGTGAACTCTATCGTCCATTCTCTTTTCTCTAACATATCTCTGTACACATTCTTAGCATCGTCACTCAGAGATCTCACCTTCTCATTCCAAAAGATACTTTCATCTGAATCTGTGTTCTCACCTTTCTTCTTCTTGGAACTAGATTCTCCAGCATCCTTCTTCTTTGGTGTTCTCTTCTCGAAAGTAAACTTAGAAGTATCATCTCCTCCTTCATCATTATCACTATCACTACTACTATCATCATCTTTCTGACTCCCAGACCCTTCTACATCATCATCATCATCTTTCTTACTATCCTCATCATCACTTTTCTCAGACTCCTCATCTTCCTCATCATCATCTTTCTCTTTCTCAGAATCAGAAGGTTCAAAGTCTACCTGTTCTTCTTCTTTTTCCTTATCTTCTTCACCTTCCTTGAGCTTGGGTGCTACATTATACAAATTGTCTATCAAATCACTAAGGCGTTTGTTCTCAACCTTTAGCTCTTTGTTATCCTCCTTGATCAATTTTAGCCTGTTCTTGTTCCTTGAACATTTACCCTCAAGCTTCTTATTCTTAGCTTCAAGCTTCTTAACTTTTTCATCAATCTCATCTTGATTTGACTTCGAAGCAACCACAATCTGAAGCATTTTCTCTTCATTTTGCTTGAACTTGGCAATTTCAGCTTGTTGAGCAACAATCATCTTCATCATCTCATCCATTTTCTTATTCACCTGCTTCATCACGTCATCAGCAACAGTGACCTTCTTGGATTTAGATGGCTCAACTTCTGTGACTTTTTCTTTCTGAGGCTTCCTAAACATATCCAACACATTATCCAGTGCAACATTGAATTGATCAACTGGTAATGTCTCAGCCTCCTTTGTCTTTTTCTGTTTCTTAGAAACTGGTGAAGACAGCTTCGATGATGTACCAGCATCGGGTACTCTTTTTCCTTTCAAAAGCTGGGCAATCTCCTTCTCCCTCAACTGTTTAGTACTTGATTTCTTTGCCATTGTTTTGTGCTTTGGTTTTGGCAAGTTTACTACAACAGTTTCTCCAGCATTCAGTTCATCCATATCAACACCTAAACCTTCATCTTCAGCATCAACAGACTTCTTACTCTGTTCTGCTTCCTCAATTATTTTGTTTAGTGATTCAGACTCACCAACCATAGTGGCCTTACGTTTGGTGGTCCTAACATTTTCATCATCCGAATCCCACTGTTCATCTACCTCAGTCTCCTCCGAGTCAACAGATTCTTCATCGACCAAACTCGTTCCCATCTTCGCAGTTGTTTTCTTTCTTCTCACCGCTTGTTGCTTAGAACTTCCTTGGTCTATCTTTCCCTTACCCTTCCCTTTGGCTCCGGGATTGGCAACTTGTCTCTTTCTCTTCGTGCTTGCATCTGCATACACTAGAGGATCATCATTGTCTGAATCACTCTCAGTGTGTCTAGCCTTGTTCTTTCCAGGATCTGTGTAATCCTGTTTAGCTAAAGCACCAAACAATCTTCTGTATGGTGGCCTTTCATTGTCTGGCACACCATTATATCCTTTCATCCTCACCAAGGTTCGGATGTTCATGTGATCTTGACCAATAATCTGTGTTGGATCCTTCCTCAAATCAGGATACTTGTGATCAAAAATCATCATCAGGAATCTCGGGTATAACATGAATTGCTTCTTCTTCAAGCCCTTAAGCATCACCAACATATGATCCAGTATCATTCCAGACACGTTGAATGGTTTGTTGAGAGTCAACGCAACCATCAACGAGCTTAGACTTCTCCTCATAACATCATATCCACCGCTCACACATCCAAACACGTGGATTATGACATGTGCAAAATATTTGAATTGCACGCTCAGCTTTCCCTTATGCATGGAACCATCAGTAATCGGTCCTTTATACTTCATCCTCAGGAAGCAAGCTTTCTGTTCAGTCTAGGATAACTCTCTGGGATCTTCACTCACTTCAAACTTGATCTGTAGTGCTTCTCTTATATCAGACTCAGTCAAAAACATCTCCATTCCTTGTATCTTGCTTTTGATAATTGTCTGACTATCCCAGAAGTCATACTTCGCGTTCTTGTAAAAGTCTTCAACTATATCTTTGTAGATAATAGTCGGAGTAGCTAAAGCATGTACCACTCTGCTTCTCTTCAAGAACTCTATAATCCCGGTAAACTCAGTGTTCTTCTCCACTTCACCGAGATATGCACAGCAATTATGGGATCTTTCAAACGGCCAATTGCTTGCACTTGATGCTTCAGCCTCCTGAACATTCTCTGGAACTGGATCTGTAACAATATTCTCCACTGGAGTCTCAATATTCTCAGTTTGGTCAGCCATCTGCACATCAAAATCAGAAACATTCGTCAAAATACAAAAACGACAAAAATTCAAAATTTTAAGTTTTTAAGTTCCACATTCGCCAAGTTTAATCAGGTCGAATGTAGAATGCAGGGTACGAATGTGAAAAATCTGTACGAATGTGAAAAATTTGTTTGTTAAACATTACATTCGCCCAATATAACCTTCATTCGACCGTTCTAATCTACCTTCGCCCGTTTGTATCAGCCGAAAGTGAAACAAATTAAACCCTAAAATTCAAAATTTTTCTATCTCTGTTTTTAACAACTAAATCTGATTAGGATGTGTTCTAAAGTGGCCGATCATCATTCGTCCACCATCAATTATTCCTGAATATCAATATACATCAGTTTTCCTTTGGAATTAGGTCACGACTGTTTCATTCAAACAATTAACACTCTAAATGTTGTTATTATTCTAATTCCTTCATGATTCTCCCCCTAAAACTGATGTGTATTGAAATGCAATCAACAATAAACGCTATAAAACAACCTAGGATCCTAAATTCTAAACCCTAAGTCCAGTTACAAAAACGACGATACTGATCTCATTAACGCTCCTTTACCTGTAAAATTTATATAGAAATGATCAGTATCAACCAAGGATTAAAATCCACAAGCAAAGGAAATGAAAACAACAAGGTGTTGGATCGAAATAAAATTTTTGAAAATCTGTGAATGTGGTTCGAACCTAGAACAAGTATATATATAATGTCCACTTTCGCCCGTTATCACGGTCGAATGTGGGTTAGTTCCACATTCGGTCCAAGTGAATGACCCAAGGTAAACTTTGTACCCGAAGGTGAATTTTGGTTATAAATTCCCACAATCGTCCAATATAAAACGGCCGAAAGTAAAGATTTTTCCACATTCGACCCAATTAAGGGGCGAATGTGAAATGGAAAAATCTGAAAATTTTGCCAAATCACGAATTCGAATCCCATTCAACATTTTTCAATCTGTTAAACTTCCAAAACTCATATATTCACTTTTTGAATAATACAAAGCCCAGATGGTGTTATCAAATCTCAGAAATTGACCATCAAGCATCCCCGGTTATCAAAAATAAAGCAGAAATACAAAAATTTTAGGTTTTCTGAAATTTTATCAAAACACACCTAAAATCTTTTTGGATTTTGTATCTTTTTGACAATAAAAGTAAAATGCATCAAAGTAAATGAAAGCAGTAAACATTTTGTGAAATCCGGTAAGAGGATCATATCAGTTTTCTGAGACATCTGATCACAGCGTTGATCTATTTGATTAATATTATCATTAGAAACAGTATGTGACACGGTAATTGCTAATATTGTGGTCCACGTAAGCTCACATGCAGACAATTACGCAATGCTTTAAAATGATACGAGTTAGGTGTTTTAGACTAACACGATGTGGTGCCCACACACACGACATACTCCCGTATCAAGTAAATGCACAAAGCTTCGTCGTAACGCGTGATTATGCCAGAGTTATCCGTAAAAGTTACAAAGTATATAGCACAGAGGTGTACAGGTCAGCAAACGAATGCAGCAGAGTAACATGTGCATATACACTAGGTTGAGGCTGATAGTAACCACTGATTTGCATCAGAAAGTCAATACGATGTAATAATGATCTTTGATCAATTAAAACATAAAGTTCCTCAATTCGGTAACTTTCGGTTTTGGCATTTAAGCTCTTTTAGCAAATATTCTGATGAAACTAGGTCCGTAAATCAATACGACAAAAGTTTAATCAGAATACCCCGGATAACCATAATATAACGACCCGAAACCTCAGATTTTGGCAATCCTATCAAACGAAATTACGGTACTAAGACCATATGCCCATGAGGTGTTCAGCCACGAACGCGTAGTTCGTTATGTTTGTATCACTAATGCACGCAATATTTAGTCTACGAAGCCTATCAGCATATCACACATAGTCAACACACGCCTCATATTACTATACAATTCATTAGCCTGTGTCAGATCCCCACTGATGTACAATCATTTCCTCTTTTTATCCAGGAAATCATTTTGGATTTTCTAATTTTTTTTTTAGGTCTTTTTGAATTTTTCAATGTTTTTGGTTTTTCTGATAAAATAGCTCCCCCTAAAATAAAGAACATATTTTTGGGTTTTTAATTTTTCTGAAAAACAAAAATTTGAAAGAAACAATCCACTCGAAAGCATCAACTTCTTTGAGGATTAAACAATCCCCTCGAAAGTATCAACTTCTTTGAGGATTACGATAGTAAAGAGAAATTCCCAATTAGCAAAGAGAAATTCCCAATTAGCAAAAATAAGAAAAATAATAAAACTAAAAAGCGATAAACCGAGGTGCCGATTAGTCCTGTTTTTCCTTTATATTGTTTACTTTTAAAAGATATTCAAAGCGGGATCTGTCAAAAGCTTTTGTAAACAAATCTGCACGTTGGTAGTCAGTATGGATTTTGACCATATCTATCAATTCTTTAGCATAACAATCACAGATAAAATGATATTTGATCTGGATATGTTTCGCTTTAGAATGATTTTCAGTATTTTTAGTTAATGCGATTGCGGCTTCATTGTCACAGTGTATAGGGGTTTTAAGAAACTACAAACCGTAATCCACCATCTGCTGTTGGATCCAGAGCACTTGCGAACAGCAACTCGAGGCTGCAATGTACTCGGCTTCACAGGTAGACAGCGCCACGGAAGTCTGCTTCTTACATTGCCAGGTGATTAACCTGCTCCCTAAAAACTGGCAACCAGCTGTAGTAGATTTACTGTCTTTGTCACAGCCGCCCCAATCTGCATCACTAAAAGCAATAAAATCAAAATCATCATCATTAGGGTACCAAAGTCCTTTTGAGGGACAACCCTTCAGATATCTAAGAATACGCTTGACCGCCGTCAGATGACTTTATTTCGGCTTCGATTGATAGCGGGCACAGAGGCACGTTGCATACATAATATCTGGTCGAGACGCCGTCAAATACATCAGAGATCCGATGATTGCTCTGTATGTAAATGGGTCCGTCAGCTCCCCCTTAGCGTCCACTCCAATCCCGTGATTGGGTTGAATCGGGGTATCCATCGGCTTGGAATCCTCCATCTGGAACCGGCTCAAGATATCGGATACGTATTTCGTCTGATGAATGAAGATCCCGTTGGGTCTTTGGTCCACCTGCAAGCCTAGGAAAAACTGCATCTCCCCCATTGCGCTCATTTCGAACTTTTCCTGTGTAGATGCTCGTTTTGCGACTAGTGATTGGATGTTAACATGTGTTAAGAGATGCTGATGGGTTGAATGTGAAACTGACTGGGCGAAGGTGAGCTTTAGTGGGCGAAGGTAGAAGTCTCTTGGGCGAATGTAGATTGGAACTTAACTGAAGAAACACATTCGTACCTTATACTGGGCGAATGTGAAAGAATTCCACATTCGACCACAGTAAAGGGGCGAACGTGCAGTTAGTATATATAGATGTTGTGTTTTTGCAATGTATAGAGAGTTATCAGTTGTGTGTGTGTTTGAGTTAGGTTCCAAGTTGATTTTGTGAAAGTGTGTAACTGATCTAGATTAACCTAAGTGTCATTGTAATTGAATATTTGAAAAGGTTTATCTATGAAAAAGCATTGAAAATGATATTGATTGTGTTTTGATTTGAGTTTTATCTGTTTGTTCAAAGCTAGGGTTTCCGCACCTGGTTTTGTAACTTGTATGATCAATTAATCCTGTTTTAGTCAAAATCTTTCGCTCACAAAGTGGTATCAGAGCTATAAGGATCATACAACAACAAATTTGATAAACTCAGAGCTGATTTGGACCTAATTTTGATCAAAACACATCTGTTTTTGAATGAAAATGGTTTTTGAATGTTTTTGATTGATTTGAAGTTGATTTTGTGGTTAAAATTCAAAATTCCAAGAATTAAAGTTGTTCCAAATCAATTCCGAATCAAAACCTGATTAAGATCATTCAAATTCACAAACTTTTGAAAATCAGAGATCAAAATAACCGTTTTTCAAAGTGTAACCGTTTTTCAAACCTGAAATGGGCGAACCTGGAACATAAGTGGTCGAACCTGACTTATTTTGGGCGAACCTGAGTCATTTCTGGTCGAATCTGGGTAGTTTTTGCGCGAACCTGGAACTTCTTGGTTGAATTTTTCACATTCGGGTCATATTTTCCACATCAGAGTGATCGGGCGGGCGAACCTGAAATCAAAACGGGCGAACCTAGATTTTTACTGGGCGAAAGTGAAAATTGTTAGTGTGTTTTACATTCTGGTGAGATTTTACATTCGGTTGTTTACTGTTTGGGCGAATCTAAACAGAAAGGGACGAAAGTAAAAGATAACGGGCGAACCTAGGATTAAGTTTTGGAAAATTTTCTAAGTGTTGAATTTTTCGAAGTTCGTGATCATGTGGAATTTTCTGACTACTCCGAGACCAGCAACGACACAACCACAACAGCAAGTGATGGACCCATGGACGGTGGCAGCACAAAAGACAAGCACACAGTCTTCGCAACCGATTAACTACATGGCGATGACTAGCTCGATGCCTCAAAGCGTAGCACCTCCAGCACCACAACCTGACTACTGGGGAGTAGCAGCTGCGGTGGTAAACACTCAAACTACAAATGCTATTTCCACACTGATTAATGATTTGTCTTCAGGTAGCGGGAATCGGCCACCGAAGCTCATGGAGATACAAGAATACAATCAGTGGCAGAACAAGTTCAAGATTCACTTGGAAGGCATGGGAGTGGAGGGAGCAGAGGCATGGAGTATGATTGCTAGAGGTTACACAGCACCAGTTTTGGAGAATACAGGTGAACCAGTTCCATTGGAGAGTATGTCTGAAGAGGAGAAAAAGAAGTTTGCGGTGGAGAAGAAAGCCTTTTCCCAATTGACTCAGGCAATCACAAATGATCTTTTGCATCAATTTGGGACTTGCACCACGTCTCAGCAATTGTGGGATGTGCTTAAAAGGAGGCATGATGGGAATGAGAAGACTAGAAGCTTAAGGATGGATGAATTACGAAAGGAGTTTGAGAAATTTTCTTATATTGGAAATGAAACTTTAACAGAATTAACTCCTAGATATAGTCATTTACTAACTGAATTGTCAAGTTATGGTATACAGATTCCTATGAAGAATTTGGTGGATAAGTTTGCAGATGCACTACCACCTTACTGGGATCAGCATGTAGAAGTTCTCAGAGAGAAGGATGCATACCAATACTGGACTATTCAAGAGTTTATTCAGAAGCTGGAAAACAAAGAATTGGAAGAGAAGAGGAAAGCTAGAAGATCACAGATTCCTCAGAATCCTAGCTTATACTTTGGAGGCACTTCAGTTCCTGTGAGTAACTCAAGTTCAGGAGGAATAGTAGCACCACATGTTGCTTGCATTTCCAATGTTATGGAATCACCAAAACCTACCATCAACTACATGGCACAAACTTCATCCTACTCACAACCATCATACCCACAACCACCACCACTACAACAATACAACAATTCATACATTCCACCATTTTCCCCAATGCAACAAGCAGCTTTCTATACTGCTAGCCAATCTCAACAACCAATAAACCAAGTTACTCAACCTAATCAACAACCAGTGGTTTTGGAGACTTCTAACTTGGGAAATGTGACGGTTGAAGTTGCTCAGCAACACATTGCACTAGTCTCTGCAATGGTTTCATCTTACAATGGGTTGGTTGCTAGTCAAATTGGAAACAACAACTTAACCAATGAAGACTATGCACAGATTGACAAGGAAGAGATGGAACTGATTGATATCCAATGGGCTTTTGCAAGCATTATGAGAAGAGCAACAGAATTTATTGAGAAGACGGGTAGAACGGATTTGGGAACTTCTCCTAACACAACCTACGGGTTCAACAAGGAGAAAGTTACTTGTTTTAATTGTGGAGGTAAAGGTCACTTTAAACGAGAATGCACCCAGCCACCAAAACAAGGTAATAGGAACCCATTCAATGCAAGCTACCAGAACCGTCAACAACAAAACCAAAACCAAGTTTCTTACCAAAACAACAACAACTACCAAAACCGTCAAAACAACTCTAACAACAACCAGAACTGACAACCAAACACACCAAACCAGACTCAAAACCAAGCACCTAATAACACTAACCGAACAGTCATACCAATCACTACACCAAATGATACACAACAGAATACAAGTCAGAATAAAGCATTGGTGACTCAACAAGATGAACGGTTTGATTGGTCGGCAATGCAAATAGGTGTTGAGGAGATTACTACTGGTGGAAATGTGGCATGTGTTGCTTGCAAGGTTGATATTGAAGAGTCGGTGACGATGGATGAAAAGAAAGAAACTGAGGTTGAAGTTAATGTGTCTGAGACTGAAATGGTTGTGGAGACTGAACCTGTTGAGGTTAATACTGAGGATGCTAACTCTGGAGTGGTGATTGACACTGTTTCTGATGTTCCCGAGGAGTGTGAATCGGTTTACTCAGATTCAGACAGTGAATCGGATACAGAAGCAAGTGTAACATCTCTGGATGATGACATTGATCAGTTGCTAGCAGAAGCAGATTTTCTGAAGACAAGGAAGTCGTGCATAGCAGATGATGCTTTTACCAAGATTGACTATTCCAAGTTTTTCGCTGGAAAGGAAGCTCATTTCGCATTGATGGCCGTGACTGATCCGCCAAAACCTGTAAGTTCTGAGTGTAGTACTGATATTAAAAGTGATAAATATTGTGGTACATGTGATAGATTGACTGAGGAGAACAAACAACTCCGTGTTCAACGTGATAGTGCTATCATGAACAGTCAATCTACTCGCAAAGAGTTGAATGCTTTCAACAAGGTATTAGATGGCTATAAAAAGGACATTTCCGACTTGAAAAACACTTTATCATTAAAACAATTGGCAATTAGTAACTACATAAATGAAATTGAAAATACCAAGTTGGAAATGGCCGCCATCAAATGCTTTGCTGAGAAAGTAAACAAAAAGTTGGAAAGCTATAAGCACATTGCTTATGTGGTAGACCACATCATTGATGATCAAACCTCTAATTACAAGTCTGTGCCATCTCCGGTGCTTTTTGAAAACCATAATTGTCATCAAGTGACACCGGAGAGCTCGGTAAAATCAGACTCATCATCGGAAAATGAATCTAATACCTCGAGTATTGGTGATCCACATTCCGATGAGAGACCGATTTTAGGTTTGAATGATGAGGGTGTTACTGCTGAGAGTGTGGATTCAGACTCAGAGAGTGATGATACTGGTTGTGTTCAAACTGTTAATGTATGTGAAATTCCAAAAGAAAATCACATCATTACCAATGAACCAGTTTCACCATCTCAACTTGTGCATCCGATGGCAAATGTTCATCGTGAAAAAAAGTCTGAAAAGAATGTTATTAAGAAAGATCTTGAGAAGAATGTGGTTAAGAAAGATCTTGAAAAGAATGATAAGAATGAATCGTGTGACAAACCTGTCAAGGTGTTTTATCGGATGGAAGGATCCGATAAGATCATCTCTGACGAGGAATTTCCAATCAAAAATGCTAACTATGCTAAAATCGACAAAATTTGGAAAGAAAGCACTATTTGGTTCCCAAAACATGAGAGAACAAATGAGATTCCACCAGCAATTTTAAAGAAATTGTATTTGGATGTTCCTCAAGAACCAAAGGTCCATGTCACAGAGTTCATTAGACCCAAAAACAGAGCTAATGGTTTTCATGAGCCTGCTTACTCTAAAGGGCCACTCCCTGAGAGTTTGAGGAATCAACAGTATAATGATCAATACCCTGTTAGATCATTTGCTCAACCAAATGCTCCAAATGTTTTTGAAGAGTACCGTGCATGCTTTAAATGTGGAGAACGAGGGCATTTACTTGCTCAGTGTCCATATGTAAGGTATAAAAGGCACGAAGTTGAAGTGAGGAATTCCATGAGGAAACCGATTGATCATTATGTTCCACCACACAGACGAGTTGTTCCTCAACAACAACAGTTTTACAATCAAAACAATTTTCACCAAATGAGGAACAATCGTCCAATTCAATATGATCGCAGAAATCGGATTGCTATGGAACAATCATGGAGGAAGCCAGTGGTGAACACAACAAATGATAGGCAAAAGGTTCCAATAAAACCGATTGTCAAGTCAAATGTTGGACCTAAGTCTGTTAAATCAGATAAGGTAACCAAGAAAGTTTCATTTGCAAACAATGTTCAGAAACCAACTGAGAACCCAAAGTCTCAGATTTGTATCTTGAAACGAACTGAACAATCTTGGACACCCAATGGTACTCCAGGAGCCTCTACTTCAAATGTTGAGAAAAAGGAAAATGTTTTGAACAATCAGAAAAAGATTGATCCAAAACAAAAAGTTGTTGAAAATGTTTCTGAGAATGTTTTTGTGAAAAATGATATTCCAAGACCCAAGACTCAGGCTTGGGTCCCCCGAAAGAACTAAATGATTTACTTTTTGTGTGCAGGGAGCTTCAGCTGGCCCTATTAGCAGTCTTTGGATTGTTGATAGTGAGCTTCAGGCCACATGACAGGGGATCTTGCGTTGTTGTTCGACGTGAAGAACATCAATGGAGGGTATGTCGCATTCGCTGGAAATAAAGGTGGATATATTACGATGGAGGGGAGCGTGAGTAATGGGATAGTGAGCTTCGAGAGGATATCTTACGTGAAACAGATCGATTATAATCTGTTGAGTGTCAGTCAAATTTGTGATAAACAATTTACTGTGCATTTTGATGATAAATCCTGCTATATTCTCAAACCGGGCTTCAAAATTCCAAAGGAGTGGATAATGTTGAAGGCACCTCGGGTCAACAATCTTTATATTCTTGATATGTCCAAGGCGATGACATCACAGGGGCAAATAACATGTTTTCTATCCAAGGCGACCGAGAAAGAATCGATAATGTGGCACCGAGGAATGGGGCACATTCATCTGAGAAAAATGAACCAACTTGTGAGAAATGGACTTGTCGATGGAGTAAACGTGAAACATTTCCATCTGAATGACAAGTGTGTAAGTTGTAAGAAGGGGAAGCAACACAAACAGTCCCACAAAGTGAAGAAAGTTAACTCTGTTGAGATGCCACTTGAGCGATTGCACATGGATCTATTTGGACCGGTCAAGCGCAAAAGTCATCTTGGGGAGCTTTATTGTTTAGTCGTCACTGATGACTACTCAAGATTTTCATGGGTGATGTGTTTGCAGAATAAAAGTGACACCTTTAACAACCTGAAAGTTCTGTTCACTCGATTGGAGAATCTCTACAATGTGAAAATAAAGAGAATTCGGAGTGACAATGGGACGGAGTTCAAAAACGCCAAGATGGATGAACTTTGTGAAAGCAAAGGGATACATCATGAATATTCGGCTCCGTACACCCCACAACAGAACGGTGTTGCTGAACGAAAGAATAGGACTCTAATTGAAGCGGCTAGAACAATGCTCGCTGACTCAAATCTTCCCGTAATGTTCTGGAAAGAGGCGATTTATGCAGCAAATTATACACTAAATCGGGTTCTAACAGTGAAGAAGTTTGGGAAAACATCTTATGAGCTGTTACACCGACGAAAGCCGAACTTAGAGTATCTAGAACCTTTCGGGGCACCATGCACGATGTTGAATCCAAGCGAGAAGTTTAGTCCTAAAGCTGAGGAGGGATACTTTGTTGGATATGCATCCCCGCTCAAACGGGTATACAACAAACGAACTCGTCGGGTGGAGGATTGGGCTAACGTGGAAGTTCAACGATATACTCAAAATTTGCAAGGCACGGGTCCTGATTGGATGTTTGATTACAAAGATTTCTTTGAATCATTCAATCTAGATAGCTTGGTTGAAGAAGCTGTTATCAGATTACTTTACGAGTGTGAAAATGCAACTACTTCACCGTTGGTGCGTCCGATCATCGTGAACCCCCTACCAGCTTCTAATGATACCAATGCTCCTATACAAGAAGAAGAAGTGTTTCAGGAGGCTTCAACTTCATTAGACTCTTCAGAATCTGAAGATGAACAATTTGAAGAAGTTATTCTTGAACATGCAGAAGAACCAGAGGCACCGCCAGTGAACCCAACTCCAACTCCAGATGTTGCTTCATCATCTAACACGGGTCATGATCTGGATGATGTAGAGAACTTGACTGCTCAGACGGGAGTTACTGTACCTGAATATCCGGAATCTCGGATTCATCGTATTCACCCGCTGGAGCAAGTTATCGGTGATCCTGGTAGCAGTGTTATGACCAGAGGGCAGCTGAAAAGTGTTAACTCGCCAAAAAGTTTTGGTGCTTTAGCGTTATATGCCAAAATTCAACAATCTGGTAGTCAAAATGATTGGTCGTTTGCATGTTATGTGTCGCAGGTCGAGCCAAGGACATACAAGGACGCTTTGAAGGAAGATGCCTGGGTTGAAGCTATGCAGGAGGAGTTATTACAATTCCAGAAATTGGGAGTTTGGACGCTCACGGATTTGCCACCTGGAAGGAAGAAGATTGGCACTAAATGGGTGTTTAAGTGCAAGAAGGATGATCGTGGGGTTATTGTTCGTAACAAAGCCAGATTGGTCGTGCAAGGTTTCCATCAAATCGAAGGGATTGATTATAACGAAATCTATGCACCGGTAGCACGAATTGAAGCTATTCGGATGATATAATGGACGTTAAAAGTGCATTTCTGTACGGGAAAGTCAAGGAAGAGGTTTATGTCGGGCAGCCACCAGGCTTTGAGGACCCAATTCACCGGGATAAGGTCTATGTGCTTAACAAAGCTCTATATGGTTTGCACCAGGCTCCGAGACAGTGGTACGAGGAGCTAAGTACATACCTCATCACCAAAGGATTTAAGCGCGGACTCGTCGACTGCACCCTCTTCACGAAGAAGACTGGGGATGATTTGCTTCTAGTGCAGATTTACGTTGATGATATAATATTTGGTTCAACTAACGAGTTTTTATGCAGGGAGTTCGAAACTGTCATGCAGGAAAAATTCGAAATGAGCGCAATGGGGGAGATGCAGTTTTTCCTAGGCTTGCAGGTGGACCAAAGACCCGACGGGATCTTCATTCACCAGACGAAATACGTATCCGATATCTTGAGCCGGTTCCAGATGGAGGATTCCAAGCCGATGGATACCCCGATTCAACCCAATCACGGGATTGGAGAGGACGCTAAGGGGGAGCTGACGGACCCATTTACATACAGAGCAATCATCGGATCTCTGATGTATTTGACGGCGTCTCGACCAGATATTATGTACGCAACGTGTCTCTGTGCCCGCTATCAATCGAAGCCGAAACAAAGTCATCTGACGGCGGTCAAGCGTATCCTTAGATATCTGAAGGGTTGTCCCTCAAAAGGACTTTGGTACCCTAATGATGATGATTTTGATTTTGATTTTATTGCTTTTAGTGATGCAGATTGGGGCGGCTGTGACAAAGATAGTAAATCTACAACAGCTGGTTGCCAGTTTTTAGGGAACAGGTTAATCACCTGGCAATGCAAGAATCAAACTTCCGTGGCGCTGTCTACCTGTGAAGCCGAGTACATTGCAGCCTCGAGTTGCTGTTCGCAAGTGCTCTGGATCCAACAGCAGATGGTGGATTACGGTTTGCAGTTTCTTAAAACCCCTATACACTGTGACAACGAAGCCGCAATTGCATTAACTAAAAATACTGAAAATCATTCTAAAGCGAAACATGTCCGGATCAAATATCATTTTATCCGTGATTGTTACGCTAAGGAATTAATTGATATGGTCAAAATCCATACTGACTACCAACGTGCAGATTTGTTTACAAAAGCTTTTGACAGATCCCGCTTTGAATATCTTTTAAAAGTAAACAACATAAAGGAAAAACAGGACTAATCGGCACCTCGGTTTATCGCTTTTTAGTTTTAGTTTTTAATATTTTGCTAATTGAGAATTTCTCTTTATTATCGTAATCCTCAAAGAAGTTGATGCTTTCGAGGGGATTGTTTAATCCTCAAAGAAGTTGATGCTTTCGAGTGGATTGTTTCTTTCAAATTTTTGTTTTTCAGAAAAATTAAAAACCCAAAAATATGTTCTTTATTTTAGGGGGAGCCATTTTATCAGAAAAACCAAAAACATTGAAAAATTCAAAAAGACCTAAAAAATTAGAAAACCAAAAATGATTTCCTGGATAAAAAGAGGAAATGATAGTACATCAGTGGGGATCTGACACAGGCTAAAGAATTGTATAGTATAATGAGGCGTATGTTGATTACGTGTGATATGCTGGTAGGCTTCGTAGACTAAATATTGCGTGCATTAGTGATACAAACATAACGAACTACGCGTTCGTGGCTGAACACCTCATGGGTATATGGTCTTAGTACCGTAATTTCGTTTGATAGGATTGCCAAAATCTGAGGTTTCGGGTCGTTATGTTATGGTTATCCGGGATATTCTGATTAAACTTTTGTCGTATTGATTTACGGACCTAGTTTTATCAGAATATTTGCTAAAAGAGCTTAATTGCCAAAACCGGAAGTTACCGAATTGAGGAACTTTATGATCAAAGATCGTTATTACATCGTATTGACTTTCTGATGCAAATCAATGGTTAATATCAGCCTCAACCTAGTGTATATGCACATGTTACTCTGCTGCAGTCGTTTGCTGACCTGTACACCTCTGTGCTATATACTTTGTAACTTTTACGGATAACTTTGGCATAATCACGCGTTACGACGAAGCTTTGTGCAATTACTTGATACGGGAGTATGTCGTGTGTGTGGGCACCACATCGTGTTAGTCTAATACATCTAACTCGTATCATTTTAAAGCATTGCGTAATTGTCTGCATGTGAGCTTAAGTGGACCACAATATCAGCAATTGCCGGGTCACATATTGTTTCTAATGATAATATTAAACAAATAGATCAACGCTGTGATCAGATTTCTCAGAAAACTGATATGATCCTCTTACCGGATTTCACAAAATGTTTACTGCTTTCATTTACTTTGATGCATTTTACTTTGCTGTATTTTACTTTTATTGTCAAAAAGATACAAAATCCAAAAAGATTTTAGGTGTGTTTTGATAAAATTTCAGAAAACCCAAAATTTTTGCATTTCTGCTTTATTTTTGATAACCGGGGATGCTTGATGGTCAATTTTTGAGATTTGACAACACCATCTGGGCTTTGTATCATTCAAACAGTGAAATTATGAGTTTTGGAAGCTTAACAGATTGAAAAATGTTGAACGGGATTCGAATTCGTGATTTGGCAAAATTTTCAGATTTTTCCATTTCACATTCGCCCCTTAATTGGGTCGAATGTGGAAAAATCCTTACCTTCGGTTGTTTAACATTGGACGAATGTGGGTTTTTATAACAAATTTCCACATTCGGGTGAATCATTCCACCTTCGGGTCATTCATTTGGACCGAATGTGGAAATCACCCACATTCGACCACTAAACTGGGCGAAGGTGGCTTGCATATATATGCCAGATTTCAGATTCGAACCCTCATTCTTGTTTTTCAAAATTTTCATTCGATCCTGTCACCTTGTTGCTTTGCTTTTGTTTTCTTGTGCATTTGATTCCTACTTGATTACTGATCATTTTCATACTAAAATCACAGGTATTGGAGCGTTAACGAGTTCAGAATCATCATTTTTATAACCGGACTTAGGGTTTCAGATTTTAGGGTCTTAGGGTGTTTATAGTTGCTTATTTTTGCTTGCATTTCACTTAACATCAGTTTTAGGGGGAGATGATTGAACGAATTAGGTTTTTAACATCGTTTGAATGATCAATTGATTGAATGAAACAGTTTTAACCTAATTCTTCTTTAAAACTGATGTAAAATGAAATAAAAGGACAATTGATGATGAACGAAGGTTAATCGGCCATAATAGAACATACTATAATCAAAATCAAGTGTTAAAAACAAAGTTGAGAAATTTTTAAATTTTTGGGGAAGAACAGTTTCACCTTCGGTTCATGAAACGGGCGAAGGTGGAACAGAACGGGCGAATGAATCTTGAAAATGGGCGAATGTAATTTTCATTCAAAACCTTTTCACATTCAACCAGAAATACTCACTTTCGCACCATAATTTCTACATTCGACCCTATGAAAACGGGCGAATGTGGAACTTAAAAACCTTAAAATTTTTCATTTTTGTCGATTTCGCATTTTGACGTATTTCTTTGATTTTGATGGGCAGATAGCTGATCAAACTGAGAACGTTGAGATTCCAGTAGAGACTATTGTCACAGATCCAGTTCCAGAAAGTGTTCAGGAGGGAGAATCTTCAAGTACAAGCAATTGGCCGTTTGAGAAAACCCATAACTGCTGTGCTTATCTGGGAGATGTGGAAAAGAATGTTGAGTTTGCTGATATCATCAAGTTCTTGAAAAGAAGCAGAGTTGTATATGCGTTAGCTACTCCGACTATTATCTACAAGGATATAGTTGAAGACTTTTACAAGAACGCAAAGTATGATTTCTGGGATAATCAGACAATTATTAAAAGCAAGATACAAGACATGGAGATGTTTATTACAGAGTCTGATATCAGAGAAGCGCTTCAGATAAAGTTTGAAGTGAGCGAAGATCCCAGAGAACTATCATGGACTGAACAGAAGGCATGTTTCCTCAGGATGAAGTATAAGGGAGCAATCACTGATGGTTCGATGCACAAAGGGAAGTTGAGCGTGCAGTTTAAATACTTTGCACACGTCATAATCCATGTGTTTGGATGTGTGAGTGGAGGTTATGACGTTATGAGGAGAAGTCTAAGCTCGTTGATGGTTGCGTTGACTCTCAACAAACCATTCAACGTGTCTGGGATGATTTTGGATCACATGCTGGAAATGTTAAAGGGATTGAAGAATAAGAAGTTCATGTTATATCCTAGATTCCTGATGATGATATTTGATCACAAGTATCCTGACTTGAAAAAGGATCCTACACAGATTCTTGGTCAAGACCACATGAATATTCGAACTTTGGTGAGAATGAAAGGTTATAAAGGTGTGCCAGACAACGAGAGGCCACCATACAGAAGATTATTTGGAGCTTTAGCCAAACAGGATTACACTGATCCTGGAAAGAACAAGGCTAGGCATCCTGAGAGCGATTCTGATAACGATGATCCATTAGTATATGCAGATGCTAGTACTAAGAGAAAGAGACAGGTAGTTAATCCCGGAGCCAAAGGGAAGGGTAAGGGAAAAACTGACCAAGGAAGTTCGAAGCAACAGGTGGTGAGGAAGAAATCAACTGCAAAGAAGGGTACAGGTTTGGTGGATGAAGAATCTGTTGACTCGGAGGAGACTGAGGAAGAAGAACAATGGGATTCGGATGCTGAAAATGTTAGGGCCACCAAACGTAAGGCCACTATGGTTGGTGAGTCTGAATCTTTAAACAAGACGATTGAGGAAGTTGAGAAGAGTAAGAAGTCTGTGAATGTTGAAGATGAAGGTTTGGGTATTGATTTAGATGAATTGAATGCTGGAGAGACTGTTGTGGTAAACTTGCCAAAACCAAAGCATAAAACAATGGCAAAGAAGACAAGTACCAAACAGTTGAGGGAGAAGGAGATTGCCCAACTTTTGAAAGGTAAAAGAGTACCCGATGCTGGTACATCATCAAAGCTATCTTCACCAGTATCTAAGAAACAGAAAAAGACACAGGAGGCTGAGAAACTACCAGTTGATCAATTTAACATTGCACTGGATAATGTGCTTGACATGTTCAGGAAGCCTCAGAAAGAAAAAGCTGTAGAAGTTGAGCCATCCAAATCTAAAAAGGTCACTGTTGCTGATGATGTGATGAAGCAGGTGAACAAGAAAATGGATGAGATGATGAAGATGATCATTGCTCAACAAGCTGAAATAGCCAAGTTTAAACAAAATGAAGAGAGAATGTGTCAGATTGTGGTTGCTTCGAAGTCAAATCAAGATGAGATTGACGAGAAAGTGAAGAAGCTTGAAGCGAAGAACAAGAAGCTTGAGGGTAAGTGTTTAAGAAACAAGAACAGGTTGAAAGCCATCAAAGAAGACAACAAAGAACTAAAGGCTGAGAACAAACGCCTTAGTGATTTGATTGACGATTTGTATAATGTTGCACCCAAGTTGAAAGAGGGTGAAGAAGACAAGGAGAAAGAAGAAGAGCAAGTTGACTTTGAACCGTCTGAATCGGATAAAGAAAAGGATGATGATGAGGATGATGAAGAGTTAGAGAAAAGTGATGATGAGGATAGTAAGAAGGATGATGATGATGATGCAGAAGGGTCTGGGAGTCAGAAAGAGGATGATAGTAGTGATGATAGTGATAATGATGAAGGAGGAGATGATACTTCAAAGTTTACATTTCAGAAGAGAACATCGAAGAAGAAAGATACTGGAGAATCTAGTTCAAAGAAGAAGAAAGGAGAGAACACAGATTCAGATGAAAGTATCTTCTGGAATGAGAAGGTGAGATCTTTGACAGATGATGCTAAGAAAGTGTACAAAGATATGTTGGAAAGAAGAGAATGGACAATAGAATTTACAGGACGTTTTGCTGAAATATTCCAGACAGATGACATGAGATACGAACTGGAATATAACGATCCTGATCTTGAAGAAGGAGAAGTACATGCTTCTGTGGCAAAGGAAATTCTGGATGGCCTTGCACAAAGAGTAGGGAAAACGTTTGAGGAGTTTATAGTGGATGAGTCGATTCCAGATATTCCTGAAAAGGATATTGGAAATCACTCAGATGATAAGAATACTCCTGAGTTTGATGAAGTGGAAATTGAAGACATAACTCATGAGGAATATCCACAGTACTTCAGACAGACTGATGAAGATGTGATATTTCCTGATTTTACTGAGATACCAAACACTTCAGCAAAGAAGAAGGCAAAGCAAAGGAGTGCAGAGTTTGTAGAGAAGGTGTTTGGAGCTGATAAGCAAGAATCTTCAAATCAATCTGATGAATTGAAGAATTACTTGAAGAAATTGAGAGAAATGGATGAAAACCGACCGAAGCCTGAAGCTCAAGGAAGTTTTTATAGATTCCACAATGCTAAATTTAAAGGCAGAGCTCTCGGGTGGACATATTTGGGTAGGCTGAAGTGTCTAGCTGCCAAATGGGAATCAGGAATTCTGTACTTCTACAGATTTATTGATTTGCTAACTCTACCGTACTGGGCGGTCAGAGATTTATGCAGATTCCCTATGTCTGGAGCTTCAGTTAACAATACTCATGTCGGTTGGTGTGCAGACAAGCTGGTTTGGGAAAGTAGAACGAGATGGAATAGATTCAAGCCTCAATATCCTAGAAGGAAAGTTCATCGGAATATTGATCCTAAAACCAAGCTGAAAAGGGTTACTCTAGTATACAAAGCACCTGAAGTGATGAGGAAGATACCTTTGATGCCCATGCCACAACATTTCAGTGCTGATTTTATTTTCTGGTATTATGATTGGAGGAAGGCTGAAGCGGTGATAGTGTTGAGAGACGGGAAGGACAAATACAAGCATGTTCATGTATTTGATCCGATGTGGTTGATAAACTGTACTTTCGAAGACATCATCATTCTCTTCTATAATCCGATTCATCATGAGCCAAATGACGCTGATCAAGCAAAGAAGTATACTCAAGTGGTTGGAGTTTGTTTTGCATACGATATAAACTCTGGGAGTAATTTGGATAACAAACTTGGCAAAATGGTGAAGATGGCGAATGTATCGAAACCGGTGAAGAGAAAGTTGGAGCCTGAAATGACCAAAGAGCAGAAGAAACAGCTCAGAATTAAGTTGTTGAACAAAGCAATGGACGAAGACAGAAGACGATCCAATCAATAGTCGAGGGGGAGTTTGTAGATGCTCGTTTTGCGACTAGTGATTGGATGTTAACATGTGTTAAGAGATGCTGATGGGTTGAATGTGAAACTGACTGGGCGAAGGTGAGCTTTAGTGGGCGAAGGTAGAAGTCTCTTGGGCGAATGTAGATTGGAACTTAACTGAAGAAACACATTCGTACCTTATACTGGGCGAATGTGGAAGAATTCCACATTCGACCACAGTAAAGGGGCGAACGTGCAGTTAGTATATATAGATGTTGTGTTTTGCAATGTATAGAGAGTTATCAGTTGTGTGTGTGTTTGAGTTAGGTTCCAGGTTGATTTTGTGAAAGTGTGTAACTGATCTAGATTAACCTAAGTGTCATTGTAATTGAATATTTGAAAAGGTTTATCTATGAAAAAGCATTGAAAATGATATTGATTGTGTTTTGATTTGAGTTTTATCTGTTTGTTGTTTCCGCACCTGGTTTTGTAACTTGTATGATCAATTAATCCTGTTTTAGTCAAAATCTTTCGCTCACATCCTGCATGACAGTTTCGAACTCCCTGCATAAAAGCTCGTTAGTTGAACCAAATATTATATCATCAACGTAAATCTGCACCAGAAGCAAATCATCCCCTGATTTTCTCGTGAATAGGGTGCAGTCGACGAGTCCGCGCTTAAATCCTTTGGTGATGAGGTATGTACTTAGCTCCTCGTACCACTGTCTCGGAGCCTGGTGCAAGCCATATAGAGCTTTGTTCAGCATGTAGACCTTATCCTGGTGGATTGGGTCCTCAAAGCCTGGTGGCTGCCCGACATAAACCTCTTCCTTGACTTTCCCGTACAGAAATGCGCTCTTGACGTCAATTTGATAAACTTTGAATTTCATATAGGAAGCAAACGCAAGGAACATCCGAATAGCTTCAATGCGTGCTACCGGTGCATAGATTTCGTTATAATCAATCCCTTCGATTTGATGGAAACCCTGCACGACCAATCTGGCTTTGTTACGAACAATAACCCCACGATCATCCTTCTTGCACTTAAACACCCATTTAGTGCCAATTTTCTTTCTTCCCGGCGGCAAATCCGTGAGCGTCCAAACTCCCAATTTCTGGAATTGTAATAACTCCTCCTGCATAGCTTCAACCCAGGCGTCCTCCTTCAAAGCGTCCTTGTATGTCCTTGGCTCTACCTGCGACACATAACACGCAAATGACCAATCATTTTGACTACCAGATTGTTGAATTTTGGCATATAACGCTAAAGCACCAAAACTCTCTGGCGACTTAACACTTCGCAGCTGCCCTCTGGTCATAACACTGCTTCCAGGATCACCGATAACTTGCTCCAGCGGGTGAATACGATGAATCCGAGATTCCGGATATTTAGGTACAATAACTCCCGTCTGAGCAGTCAAGTTCTCTACAGCATCCAGATCATGACCCGTGTTAGATGATGAAGCAACATCTGGAGTTGGAGTTGGGTTCACTGGCGGTGCCTCTGGTTCTTCTGCATGTTCAAGAATGACTTCTTCAAATTGTTCATCTTCAGATTCTGAAGAGTCTAATGAAGTAGAAGCCTCCTGAAACACTTCTTCCTCTTCTATAGGAGCATTGGTATCATTAGAAGCTGGTAGGGGGTTCACGGTGATCGGACGCACCAACGGTGAAGTCGCCGCGTTTTCACACTCGTAAAGTAATCTGATAACAGCTTCTTCAACCAAGCTATCTAGATTGAATGATTCAAAGAAGTCTTTCTAATCAAACATCCAATCAGGACTCGTGCCTTGCAAATTTTGAGTATAACGTTGAACTTCCACGTTAGCCCAATCCTCCACCCGACAAGTTCGTTTGTTGTATACCCGTTTGAGAGGGGTTGCATATCCAACAAAGTATCCCTCCTCAGCTTTAGGACTAAACTTCTCGCTTGGATTCAACATCGTGCATGGTGCCCCAAAAGGTTCTAGATACTCTAAGTTCGGCTTTCGTCGGTGTAACAGCTCATAAGATGTTTTACCAAACTTCTTCACTGTTAAAACCCGATTTAGTGTATAATTTGCTGCATAGATCGCCTCGTTCCAGAACATTACCGGAAGATTTGAATCAGCAAGCATTGTTCTAGCCGCTTCAATTAGAGTCCTATTCTGTCGTTCAGCAACACCGTTCTGTTGTGGGGTGTACGGAGCCGAATATTCATGATGTATCCCTTTGCTTTCACAAAGTTCATCCATCTTGGCGTTTTTGAACTCCGTCCCATTATCACTCCGAATTCTCTTTATCTTCACGTTGTAGAGATTCTCCAATCGAGTGAACAGAACTTTTAGGTTGTTAAAGGTGTCACTTTTATTCTGCAAACACATCACCCATGAAAATCTTGAGTAGTCGTCAGTGACAACTAAACAATAAAGCTCTCCAAGATGACATTTGCGCTTGACCGGTCCGAATAGATCCATGTGCAATCGCTCAAGTGGCATCTCTACAGAGTTAACTTTCTTCACTTTGTGGGACTGTTTGTGTTGCTTCCCCTTCTTACAACTTACACACTTGTCATTTAGATGGAAATGTTTCACGTTTACTCCATCGACAAGCCCATTTCTCACAAGTTGGTTCATTTTTCTCAGATGAATGTGCCCCATTCTTCGGTGCCACATTATCGATTCCTTCTCTGTCGCCTTGGATAGAAAACATGTTATTTGCCCCTGTGATGTCATCGCCTTGGACATATCAAGAATATAGAGATTGTTGACGCGAGGTGCCTTCAACATTATCCACTCCTTTGGAATTTTAAAGCCCGGTTTGAGAATATAGCAGGATTTGTCATCAAAATGCACAGTGAATTGTTTATCACAAATTTGACTGACGCTCAACAGATTATAATCGATCTGTTTCACATATGATATTCTTTCAAAGCTCACTATACCATTACTCACGCTCCCCTCCATAGTAATATATCCACCTTTATTTCCAGCGAATGCGACATACCCACCATTGATATTCTTCACGTCGAATAACAATGCAAGATCCCCTGTCATGTGACCTGAAGCTCCACTATCAACAATCCAAAGACTGCTAATAGGGCCAGCTGAAGCTCCCTGCACACAAAAAGTAAATCATTTAGTTCTTTTGGGGGACCCAAGCCTGAGTCTTGGGTCTTTGAACATCAGCTTTCAAAGAAACATTCTCATTAACATTTTCAACAACTTTTTGTTTTGGATCAATCTTTTTCTGATTGTTCAAAACAGTTTCCTTTTTCTCATTGACTTTTGAAGTTGAGGCACCTGGAGAACCATTGGGTGACCAAGATTGTTCAGTTCTTTTTAAGATGCGAATCTGAGATTTTGGATTCTCAGTCGGTTTCTGAACATTGTTTACAAATGAAACTTTCTTGGTTACCTTTTCTGATTTAACAGACTTAGGTCCAACATTTGACTTGACAATTGGTTTAGGTGGAACCTTTTGCCTATCATTTATTGTGTTCACCACTGGTTTTCTCCATGATTGTTCCATAGCAATCCGATTTCTTCGATCATACTGAACTGGACGATTGTTCCTCGTTTGATAAAAATTGTTTTGATTGTAAAACTGTTGTTGTTGAGGAACAACTCGTCTGTGTGGTGGAACATAATGATCAATCGGTTGTCTCATGGAATTCCTCACTTCAACTTCGTGCCTTTTATGCCTTACATACGGGCACTGAGCAAGTAAATGCCCTCGCTCCCCGCATTTAAAGCATGCACGGTACTCTTCAAAAACATTTGGAGCATTTGGTTGAGCAAATGATCGAACAGGATATTGATCATTATACTGTTGATTCCTCAAACTCTCAGGGAGTGGCCCTTTTGAGTAAGCAGGCTCATGAAAACCGTTAGCTCTGTTTTTGGGTCGAATGAACTCTGTGACATGGACCTTTGGTTCTTGAGGAACATCCAAATACAATTTCTTTAAAATTGCTGGTGGAATTTCATTTGTTCTCTCATGTTTTGGGAACCAAATAGTGCTTTCTTGCCAAATTTTATCAATTTTAGCATAGTTAGCATTTTTGATTGGAAATTCCTCGTCAGAGATGATCTTATCGGATCCTTCCATCCGATAAAACACCTTGACAGGTTTGTCACACGGTTCATTCTTAACATCCTTTTTCTCAAGATCTTTCTTAACCACATTCTTTTCAGACTTTTTCTCACGATGAGCATTTGCCATCGGATGCACAAGTTGATTTGGTGAAACTGGTTCATTGGTAATGATGTGATTTTCTTTTGGAATTTCACATGCATTAACAGTTTGATTACAACCAGTATCATCACTCTCAGAGTCTGAATCAACACTCTCAGCAGTAACACCCTCATCATTCAAACCTAAAATTGGTCTCACATCGGAATGTGGATCACCAATACTCGAGGTATTAGATTCATTTTCCGATGATGAGTCTGATTTTACCGAGCTCTCCGGTGTCACTTGATGACAATTGTGATTTTCAAAAAGCACCGGAGATGGCACAGACTTGTAATTAGTGGTTTGGTCATCAATGATGTGGTCTACCACGTAAGCAATGTGCTTATAACTTTCTAACTTTTTGTTTACTTTTTCAGCAAAGCATTTGATGGCGGCCATTTCCAACTTGGTATTTTCAATTTCATTAATATAGTTATTAATTGCAAGTTGTTTTAATGATAAAGTGTTTTTCAAGTCGGAAATGTCCTTTTTATAGCCATCTAGTACCTTGTTGAAAGCATTCAACTCTTTGCGAGTAGATTGACTGTTCATGATAGCACTATCACGTTGAACACGGAGTTGTTTGTTCTCCTCAGTCAATCTATCACAAGTACCACAATATTTATCACTAGTAATATCAGTGCTACACTCAGAACTTACAGGTTTTGGCGGATCAGTCATGGCCATCAAAGCAAAATGAGCTTCCTTTCCAGCAAAAAACTTGGAATAGTCAATCTTGGTGAAAGCATCATCAGCAATGCACGACTTCCTCGTCATCGGAAAATCAGCTTCTGCTAGCAACTGATCAATGTCATCATCTAGAGATGTAACACTTGCTTCTGTATCTGATTCACTGTCTGAATCTGAATAAACCGATTCACACTCCTCAGGAACATCAGAAACAGTGTCAATCACCATTCCAGGATTAGCATCCTCAGTCTTAACCTCCACAGATTCAGTCTCCACCTCCATTTCAGCTTCAGACACATCAACTTCAATCTCAGTTTCTTTCTTCTCATCAACTTTCACCGACTCTTCAATATCAACCTGGCAAGCAACACAAGCCACATTTCCACCAGTTGTGATCTCCTCAACACCTATTTGCAAACCCGACCAATCAAACCGTTCATCTTGTTGAGTCACCAATGCTTGATTCTGATTGGTGTTCTGTTGTATCTCATTAGGTGTAGTGATCAATATAACTGTTCGGTTGGTGTTGTTAGGAGATTGGTTTTGAATCTGGTTTGGTGTGTTTGGTTGTCGGTTTTGGTTGTTGTTAGAGTTATTTTGACGGTTTTGGTAGTTGTTGTTATTTTGGTATGAAACTTGATTTTGATTTTGTTGTTGACGGTTCTGGTAGCTTGCATTGAATGGGTTTCTATTACCTTGTTTTGGTGGCTGGGTGCATTCTCTTTTAAAGTGTCCTTTCCCTCCACAGTTAAAACAAGTAACTTTCTCCTTGTTAAACCCGTAGGTTGTGTTAGGAGAAGTTCCCAAATCTGTTCTTCCCGTTTTCTCAATAAATTCCGTTGCTCTTCTCATAATGCTTGCAAAAGCCCACTGGATATCAATCAATTCCATCTCTTCTTTATCAATCTGTGCGTAGTCTTCATTGGTTAAGTTGTTATTCCCAATTTGACTAGCAACTAATCCATTGTAAGATGAAACCATTGCAGAAACTAGTGCAATATGTTGCTGAGCAACTTCAACCGTTACATTTCCCAAGTTAGAAGTCTCCAAAACCACTGGTTGTTGATTAGGTTGAGTAACTTGATTCATTGGTTGTTGAGATTGGCTAGCAGTATAGAAAGCAGCTTGTTGCATTGGTGAGAATGGTGGAATGTAGGAATTGTTGTATTGTTGTTGTGGTGGTGGTGGTGTATATGATGGTTGTGAGTAGGATGAGGTTTGTGCCATGTAATTGATGGTAGGTTTTGGTGATTCCATAACATTTGAAATGCAAGCAACATGTGGTGCCACTACTCCTCCTGAACTTGAGTTACTAACTGGTACTGAAGTGCCTCCAAAATATAAGCTAGGATTCTGAGGAATCTGTGATCTTCTAGCTTTCCTCTTCTCTTCCATTTCTTTGTTTTCCAGCTTCTGTATAAACTCTTGAATAGTCCAGTATTGGTATGCATCCTTCTCCCTGAGAACTTCCACATGCTGATCCCAGTAAGGTGGTAGAGCATCTGCAAACTTATCCACCAAAGCTTTCATAGGAATCTGTATACCATAACTTGACAATTCAGTTAGCAAATGACTATATCTAGGAGTTAATTCTTTTAAAGTTTCATTGCCAATATAAGAAAAATTCTCAAACTCCTTTCGTAATTCATCCATCCTTAAACTTCTAGTCTTCTCATTTCCATCATGCCTCTTTTTAAGCACTTCCCACAATTGCTTAGAGGTGGTGCAAGTCCCAAACTGATGCAACAGATCGTTTGTGATTGCCTGAGTCAATTGGGAAAAGGCTTTCTTCTCCACAGCAAACTTCTTTTTCTCCTCCTCAGACATACTCTCCAATGGAACTGGTTCACCTGTATTCTCCAAAACTGGTGGTGTGTAACCTCTAGCAATCATACTCCATGCCTCTGCACCCTCCACTCCCATGCCTTCCAAGTGAATCTTGAACTTGTTCTGCCACTGATTATATTCTTGTATCTCCATGAGCTTAGGTGGCCGATTCCCGCTACCTGAAGATAAGTCATTTATTAGTGTAGAAATAGCATTTGTGGTTTGAGTGTTTACCACCGCTGCTGCTACTCCCCAGTAGTCAGGTTGTGGTGCTGGAGGTGCCACACTTTGAGGCATCGAGCTAGTCATCGCCATGTAGTTAATCAGTTGCGAAGACTGTGTGCTCGTCTTTTGTGCTGCCACTGTCCATGGGTCCATCACTTGCTGTTGTTGTTGTGTCGTTGCTGGTCTCGGGTTAGTCGGAAAATTCCACATGATCACGAACTTCGAAAAATTCAACACTTAGAAAATTTTCCAAAACTGAAGTCTAGGTTCGCCCGATTTTTCTTACTTTCGTCCCCTTCTGGTCCAAGTTCGCCCAAACAGTATTCACCCGAATGTAAAACTTCACCAGAATGTAAAACACCCTAACACACTTCCACTTTCGCCCAAAATATCCTAGGTTCGACAAGTAATTTTCCACATTCGCCCGCCCGACGAATCGAAAGTGGAAAAACATACCCAAAAGTGAAAAATTCAAACAAGAAATTCCAGGTTCGCCCAGAAATAACTCAGGTTCGACCAAAAACGACTCACGTTCGCCCAAAACTACTCAGGTTCGCCCACTATGTGACAGGTTCGCCCATATCAGGTTTGAAAAACGGTTACACTTTGAAAAACGGTTATTTTGATCTCTGATTTTCAAAAGTTTGTGGATTTGAATGATCTTAATCAGGTTTTGATTCGGAATTGATTTGGAACAACTTTAATTCTTGGAATTTTAGATTTTAACCACAAGATCAACTTCAAATCAATCAAAAACACTCAAAAACCATTTTCATTCAAAAACAGATGTATTTTGATCAAAATTAGGTCCAAATCAGCTCTGAGTTTATCAAATTTGTTGTTGTATGATCCGTATTGCTCTGATACCACTTTGTAAGCGAAAGATTTTGACTAAAACAGGATTATTTGATCATACAAGTCACAAAACCAGGTGCGGAAACCCTAGTTCTGAACAAACAGATAAAACTCTAATCAAAACACAATCAACATCATTTTCAAAGCTTTTTCATAGATTAACCTTTTCAAATATTCAATTACAATCACACACTAGTTAATCTAGAACACTTAAACACTTTATCAAATACTCCTGGAACCTAACCTGAACACACACACAACTGTAAACTCTCTCTAATTCACGAGTACACAAAATCTATATATAGCCTCTGCACGTTCGCCCACTGTGAATGGTCGAATGTGGAATTCTTCCACATTCGCCCATTAAGCTTCTACCTTCGCCCCATATTTCTACATTCGCCCAGTCTGTTTCCACCTTCAACCCATCAGCAATCCCGAACATATGTTAACTTGTAGATCCGATCACTAGTCGCAATACGTGCATCTACAGACATAGAGATTCTTACACAAGAAAAGACTCGAGTTTTAAAGGACGTAACTATCAGTTCATTTGAGGTTTTAGGCACCCGAATGGAGGAGCGGGAAGGCCAGAAGATATCTAAACATGCAATAGATTCAGATAAATGATACGAAGCTGATCGGATGGTTATCGGACACACGATGCGACAATGACATAGAGATTCGTACACATGAAAAGACTCAAGTTTTAATGGACGTAACTATCGGTACATTTGAAGTCTCGGGGACCCGAATGGAGGAGCAAGAAGGCCATAAGATATCTGATCATGCAACAGAATCAGATAAAGGATACGAAGCTGACCGAACGGTAATCGGACTCATGATGCAACAATGACATAGAGATTCGTACACAAGAAAAGACGCGAATTTTAAAGGACATAACTATCGGTACATTTAAAGTTTCGGGCTCCCGAATGGAGGAGCGGGAAGGCCATATGATATCAGATCATGCAGCAGACTCAGATAAAGGATACATATCTGACCGGATGGTAATCGGATTCACGATGCGATAATGACATAGAGATTCGTTCACAAGAAACGACACGAGTTTTAAAGGACGTAATTATCTGTTCATTTGAAGTTTCGGGTACCCGAATGGAGGAGCAAGAAGGCCATATGATATTTGATCATGAAACAGACCCATATAAGGCATATGAAGCTGACCGGACGGTAATCGCTCATGAGGCGACAATGACATAGAGATTCGTACACATGAAAAGACTCAAGTTTTAAAGGACGTACCTATCAGCACATTTGAATTTCGGGCACCCGAATGGAGGAGCGGGAAGGCCATAAGATATCAGATCATGCAACAGAATCCGATAAAGGATATGAAGCTGACCGGATGGTAATCGGACTCACGATGCGGCAACGACATAGAGATTCTTACACAAGAAAAGACTCGAGATTTAAAGGATGTAACTATCGGTTCATTTGAGGTTTCAGGCACTCGAATGGAGGAACGGGAAGGCTAGAAGATATCTAAACGTGCAACAGATTCAGATAAATGATACGAAGATGATCGGATGGTAATCGGACTCACGATGCGACAGTGACATAGAGATTCGTACACATAAAAACACTCAAGTTTTATAGGACGTAACTATCGGTATATTTGAAGTTTCGGGCATCCGAATGGTGGAACGGGAAGGCCATAAGATATCTGATCATCCTACAGACTCAGATAAAGGATACGAAGCTGACAGAATGGTAATTAGACTCATGATGCGACAATGACATAGAGATTCGTATACAATAAAAGACTCGAGTTTTAAAGGTGGAACCTATCGGTACATTTGAAGTTTCGGACACCCGAATGGAGGAGCGGGAAGGCCATAAGATATCAGACCATGCAACAGACTTAGATAAATGATACGAAGATAACCGGACGGTAATCGAAGTCACGATGCGACAATGACTTAGAGATTTGTACACATGAAAAGACTCAAGTTTTAAAGGATGTAGCTATCGGTACATTTGAAGTTTCGGGCACCAGAATGGAGGAGCAGGAAGGCCATATGATATCTGATCATGCAACAGACCATATAAAGGATATGATGCTAACCGGACACTAATCAGACTCAGGATGTGACAATGACCTAGAGATTCGTACACAAGAAAAGGTTCAAGATTTAAAGGACGTAACAATAGGTACATTTGAAGTTCGGCCACCCGAATGGAGGAGCGGGAATGCCATAAGATATCAGATCATGCAACAGAATCAGATAAAGGATATGAAGCTGACCGGATGGTAATCGGACTCACGATGCGACAATGACATAGAGATTCTTACACAAGAAAAGACTCGAGTTTTAAAGGACGTAACTATCGATACATTTGAAGTTTCGGGCATCCGAATGGAGGAACGGGATGGCCATAAGATATTTGATTACGCAACAGAATCAGATAAAGGATATGAAGCTGACCGGATGGTAATCGGACTCACGAAGCGACAACGACATAGAGATTCTTACACAAGAAAAGTGTCGAGTTTTTAAAGACGTAACTATCGGTTCATTTGAGGTTTCAGGCACCCGAATGGAGGAGCGGGAAGGCCAGAAAATATCTAAACATGCAACAGATTCAGATAAATGATATGAAGCTAACCGGATGGTAATCGGACTCACGATGCGACAAAGACATAGAGATTCGTACACATGAAAAGACTCGAGTTTTAAAAGACGTAACAATCGGTACATTTGAAATCTCGGGGACCCTAATGGAGGAGCAAGAAGGCCATAAGATATCTGATCATGTAACAGAATCAGATAAAGGATACGAAGCTGACCGGACGGTAATTGGACTCATGATGCGACAATGACATAGAGATTCGTACACAAGAAAAGACTCAAGTTTTAAAGGACGTAACTATTGGTACATTAGAAGTTTCGGGCACCCGAATGGAGGAGCAGGAAGGCCATAAGATATCTGATCATGTAACAGACCCATATAAAGGATATGAAGGTGACCTGATGGTAATCGGACTCACGGTGCGACAATGATATAGATATTCGTACACAAGAAAAGTCTCAAGTTTTAAAGGACGTAACTATCGATTCATTTCAAGTTTCGGCCAACCGAACGGAGAAACGGGAAGGCCATAAGAAATCTTATCATGCTATAGACTTAGATAAAGGATACGAAGCTGACAGAACGGTAATCGGATTCACGATGCGCTAATGACATAGATATTCGTACGCAATAAAAGACTCGCGTTTTAAAGGACGTAACTATCGGTACATTTGAAGTTTCGGGCACCCGAATGGAGGATCGGGAAGGCCATAAAATATCAGATCATGCAGCAGACTCAGATAAAGGATACGAAGCTGAGCGGATATTAATGGGACTCACGATGCGACAATGACATAGAGATTCGTACACAAGAAAAGACTCAAGTTTTTAAGGACGTAACTATCGGTAAATTTGAAGTTTCGGGCACCTGAATGGAGGAGTGGGAAGGCCACAAGATATCAGATCATGCAGCAGACTCAGATAAATGATACAAAGATGACCGGACGGTAATCGGACTCGCGATGCGACAATGACATCAAGATTCGTAGAAAAGAAATGACTCGCGTTTTAAAGGACGTAACTATCGGTACATTTGAAGTTTCGGGCACCCGAATGGAGGAGCAGGAAGGCCATATGGTATCTGATCATGCAACAGACCCATATAAAGGATATGACGTTGACCGAACGGTAATCGGAGTCACGATGCGATAATGACATAGAGATTCGTACACAGGAAAAGACCCAAGTTTTAAAGGACGTAACTATCGATACATTCGAAGTTTTGGGCATCCGAATGGAGGAACGGGATGGCCATAAGATATTTGATTATGCAATAGACTTAGATAAAGGATACAAAGCTGACAGAACGGTAATCGGAGTCACGATGCGACAATGACATAGATATTCGTACGCAAGAAAAGACTCTCGTTTTAAAGGACGTAACTATCGGTACATTTGAAGTTTCGGGCACCCGAATGGAGGAGCGGGAAGGCCATAAGTTATCAGATCATGCAGCAAACTCAGAAAAAGGATACGAACCTGACCGGATGGAAATCGGACTCACAATGCGACAATGACATAGAGATTCTTACACATGAAAAGACTCAAGTTTTAAAGGACGTAACTATCGATACATTTGAAGTTTTGGGCACCCGAATGGAGGAACGGGATGGCCATAAGATATTTGATTATGCTATAGACTCAGATAAAGGATACGAAGCTGACAAAACGGTAATCGAACTCACGATGCGATAATGACATAGATATTTGTACGCAAGAATAGACTCGCGTTTTAAAGGACGTAACTATCCTTACATTTCAAGTTTCGGGCACCTGAATAGAGGATCGGGAAGGACATAAAATATCAGATCACGCAGCAGACTCAGATAAAGGATACGAAGCTGACCAAACGTTAATAGGACTCATGATGCGACAATGACATAGAGATTTGTACACAAGAAAAGACTCGGGTTTTTAAGGACGTAACTATCCGTACATTTGAAGTTTCGGGCACCTGAATGGAGGAACGGGAAGGCCATAAGATATCTGATCATGCTACAGACTCAGATAAAGGATACGAAGCTAACAAAACGGTAATCAGACTCACGATGCGACAATGACATAGAGATTCATACACAAGAAAAGACTTAAGTTTTAACGGACGTAACTATCGGTACATTTGAAGTTTCGGGCAACCGAATGGAGGAGTGGGAAGCCCACAAGATATCAGATCATGTAGCAGACTCAGATTAAGGATACGAAGATGACCGGACGGTAATCGAACTCATGATGCGACAATGACATAGAGATTCGTAGACAAGAAAAGACTTGTGTTATAAAGGACGTAACTATCGGTACATTTGAAGTTTCGGGCACCCGAATGGAGGAGCAGGAAGGCCATATGATATCTGATCATGCAACAGACCCATATAAAGGATATGAAGCTGACCGGACGGTAATCGAAGTCACGATGCGTCAATGACATAGAGATTCGTACACAGGAAAAGACCCATGTTTTAAAGGACGTAACCATCGGTACATTTGAAGTTTCGGGCATCCGAATGGAGTACGGGATGGCCATAAGATATTTGATCATGCTATAGACTTAGATAAAGGATATGAAGCTGACAGAACGGTAATCGGACTCACGATGCGATAATGACATAGATATTCGTACGCAAGAAAAGACTCGCGTTCTAAAGGACGTAACTATCGGTACATTTGAAGTTTCGGGCACCCGAATGGAGGATCAGGAACGCCATAAAATATCAGATCATGCAGCAGACTCATATAAAGGATACGAAGCTGACCGGACATTAATGGAACTCACGATGCGACAATGACATAGAGATTCGTACACATGAGAAGACTGAAGTTTTATAGGACGTAACTATCGGTACATTTGAAGTTTTGGGCACCCGAATGTAGGAGTGGGAAGGCCATAAGATATCAGATCATGCAGCAAAGTCAGAAAAAGGATACGAACCTGACCGGTTGGAAATCGGACTCACAATGCGACAATGACATAGAGATTCGTACACATGAAAAGACTCAAGTTTTAAAGGACGTAACTATCGATACATTTGAAGTTTCGGGCATCCGAATGGAGGAACGGGATGGCCATAAGATATTTGATCATGCTACAGACTTAGATCAATGATACGAAGCTGAAAGAACAGTAATCAGACTCGTGATGCGATAATGACATAGATATTCATACGCAAGAAAAGACTCATGTTTTAAAGGACGTAACTATCGGTACATTTGAAGTTTCGGGCACCCGAATGGAGGATCGGGAAGGCCATAAAATATCAAATCATGCAGCAGACTCAGATAAAGGATACGAAGCTGAGCTAGGGTTTTCCTTTTTCTCTCTTTTTTGGGCGATTTAGGCGATTACTGGTTTTCTTCTTTGGTTTCTCTTTTCCCGCTATCATTTTAACCATTTCCTGTCCTGTTTCATCGAGATCTACTGTTCCGATTGCTACTCAAGAATCGGAATCTTCACAGTACTCGTTATTTTGTTCAGCTATGGAGCCTATTGATATGGTTTCGGCGCCGGATCCACCTCCTGTTTCTCAGTTGGTTAAGTCTTCCGTTGATGAGTGTATTGAAGTGATAGTTACTGATGCTGATTTTGTGGAGGCTGAAGCTGAGAAGAAGGATTCTCAGGAAGCGGTTACTGGTATTGAAGTCAAAAAAGGTATTGAACAGGTAACTCTTAGTAAGTTTGTTTCTGGTAGAAAGGATGTGTTAGTTTTTAGTGTGGCTGTGGTTGCTTTCATGTTAGCCATTTTGGTGATAATTGGAAAGAGAGGATTCTTACTGAACAACTAGAATTGATTAAGGTTGCTGCTATGGGTGAACTGGATCTGGTTAACTCTTTGGTTGAGGTTGAGTTAGAAGGTAAGAACCTAGATTTTGTTAGTAGGTTGAATGGTAGTTATGGACGTATTCTGGAAGTTATTGCTAAGTTTTTGGGTAATAGGGGGTATGGGGAGTATTTGAGTAATAGATCTGATAGGAAGAAGGTTGTTATGCTTGATAAGGGGAGAGGTGTTAAGTTTTCTCAAATGAAGGCAGATGTGAATGTGTTTCAGAATAGTATGGGTGCTAATTTCATAGTTATTGATAAAAGGAAGAAGAGATCCGTTATGAATGAGGGAATGAATGTGAAGTCTATGAAAGTGCTGTGGGGTGAGAATGCTTATGTGCGACTTAGATTGGATAATGGAAACCTAATGGCTGAGGAGGTGTTGCCTGATGTGTTTACTGCTCTGGAGATGCATAATGAATTTGATAATGTTGACTCTAGTAAGAAGCCTTTGAGGATGATTGTGGGTAAGAAGAATGTTGAAATTGACAAGGAAGAAGGGAATAAACTCAGATTTAATCTTTTTGTTAATGCTAATCAGATGGAATATTGTCCTGGTAAGGGTAATGGTGTGGTGGTATATGCTGATGGTAGTTTTATTGAGGGAGGTGCTAGCGAAAAGAAGAGTTTGAAGAAAATGGCTGAGAAAGACGGTGATGGAGGTGAGAAGAAGGTTAGTAGTGATAAGGAAGGTAATGTTGAAATGGTGGTTCCTCAGAAAAAGGAAGAAGGTAAGGTGAGGTTACCTTGGAGGGGAGTACTTAAGAGTCCTTCTATGAAGAAGTTAATAAAGAAGAAATCTGATGAGTTGAGCCCTTATTTGCTTAAGAAAAGTGAACTTCCTACTATTAGTAAATTGAAGCCCCTGCCTAAGTCTATAATGAGCTCTGTTTCCTTAGATGGAAATGTTGTGTTTTCTGCTACAAATCAGGAGGAGGGGGCAAAGAGTAAGAAGAAGGGAGCTCTGTCTTTTGCTGAAATTGCTAAGGATAAGGAAAATGAAGTTCTGGATACTAAAGTCACTTTCTACCCCCCCTAAAGTTCTTGAAAATGGGGATGTTGTGGCTGTAATTAAACCTGAAAAGTTAAATGAAGCTAAAGTGGCCTATAGTTCTTACTTATATGGATACTTTGTGGGGCAAAATCTTTCTATTGGAATGGTTAGGTATCATCTCTTTAGAATGTGGAAGAGGTTTGGTCTTGCTGATATCTCCTCTAATGGGGCTGGGGTGTATTTTTTCAAGTTCAAAACTAAGGAAGGGCTATTGGATGCTATATATAAGGGGCCTTGGGTTATAAATAATATTCCTCTTTGTCTTAAGAGGTGGGAAATTGGAATCAGTTTAGATAAAGTAGAACCAACTTCTATTCCACTATGGGTGACTATTCCTAACATGCCTATGGAGTTGTGGAATAAGGAAAGTATTTGTAGTATGCTTAGTGTGGTGGGGAATCCTTTAATGCTGGATAATATTACAGCTGAAAAGGTGTAAGAAAAAAGAGGGTAGAGCTGGTTTTGCTAGAGTATTAGTAGAGGTGAGTGCTGAGAAAGTATTGCCTGAATTTGTGAAGGCTTATTATCCTGCTGATGGTGATAAACCAGCATTTACTAGGGATATTAAGGTTGAATATCAAGTTAAGGTGAAGAAGTGTTCTGTTTGTAAAGTCTTTGGTCATGACTTTGAAACATGTACTAATATAAAATTATCTGAAGATGAGGTGGCTTTGAAAACTCAGCAGCTTTTGAAAGACTTGAGGAAGGCTAGTGATGAAGATTATCCGGTATCTGGGGTTGGGGAGGATGGGTATATCATTGTGGGTAGGAATAACAAACCTGTTAGGAACATAGGATGAAATGGGAGTAACTGAAATAATGGTTATCCTAGGATGAATAATGTTAATTCAGACAGGTTTGGGGGAGGAGATGGGTAGTAAGGGAAAGTATGGGGGAGGGTATAGAAGTCAGGCTAATGTTAGACAGAATAGAGTTGGTGGTAATCAAAATAACGGGCAGGGAATTGTTAATCAGAAATGGGTTAATAAGGATAGTTTGAAGAAGAATGGGGATAATGGGAGTATTAATTTAAAGAATAGTTTTGATGCCTTAAAGAATGAATTGCATATTGGGGTATCTAAAGATGATCCTAAGGGTAAGTCTATTGAAACAGAGTGGTCTGGGCAGAATGTTGGGGGTGAGAATTTGGGTCAGAATGAGGGTAAGAATATGGGTCAGAATGTGGGTCAGAAGAATGCTGGTAAGAAGACTGAAGTGGGTGAATCTTCTTCTTCTAAGAAGAACGGTATTTCTGAGGTGAATCTGGAATCAAGTGTTACCAGGTCAGATCCTAAGTTTGTTACTAATATTAATACTAGCTCAGGTTATTTTAAGTTGAATGATGCTCAATTTAGTGAGGTTTCTCATTACATCATTAATAAAATCTGCCCTTCCAATGAGGTTATGAGGAAATGGAAGGTTGGACAGCTTAAATTGATTTTTGAGCAATGGGATAAATTGATGTTTGAAAAACTTATGGAGTCTAATGAGGTTTTATCTGAACCTGATGAGACTGCGGTGTTTATGAAGTGTGATGAGAGTTCTTCTGGATTGGAAGACTCTCATGTTATGAATGAGTCTTTATGATGGATGGTATCCTAGTATGGAATGTTCGTGGGGTGTCTATGGAGAGTAAGCAAAGGCAAGTGCATAGAGTTATTTCTGATAATAAGATTAGTATTTGGTGCTTAGTTGAGACAAGGGTTAATAGAAGGTTCTTCTGTTCTTTTGTTTATGGGTATACTAGAGTTATGGAAAGAAGATCTTTGTGGAATGCTTTGAAGGTTCATGTTGATCTTCTGAATAATAATCCATGGGTGGTTATGGGTCACTTTAATGCTATTCTAGAGTCTAATGAGAAGAGTATTCAAAATTCAAATGTTAATTATGGTATGGTTGAGTTTAAGGAATGTGTTGCTAAGTTGGCTGTGATGGATGTTCCTTGGACTGGTTTCAAGTTCACATGGAATCAAAAACCTGGGAGTGTGGGGGGTATCCTTGAAAAACTTGATAGGATAATGGGGAATCTCTCATTCCTGAATTTTTTGGGGATGCTTCTGTTAAATTTTTACCTTTTTTCAATTCTGATCATTCTCCTGCTATTTTGTATTGGTCTTCTGGGAAAAAGTCTAAAGTGAAGTCTTTCAGATTCTGGAATTACCTTACTGATAATGTAGAATTTTTGAATATTGTTAAGGAGAAGTGGGGCAAGGAAGTTAATGGTTATACAATGTTTAAAGTGGTGTCTAAGTTGAAGGATTTGAAGAAGCCTTTGAGGAAGCTGCACTTTCATAGTGGGAATTTTCATGATAAGGTTGAAAAACTGAAATGTGAATTGGAAGCTATTCAAAAAGGGGTTGTGGATGATCCTGATAATAGTGAGCTTATGGAGGAAGAGGCTGTTTATCTTGATTTGTATAATAAGGTTTTGCTTAAGGAAGAATCTTTCCTTAGGCAAAAATCTAAAGTTCATTGGTTAAAAGTGGGTGATAGGAACTCTAAGTATTTCTTCCATTCAGTAAAACAAAGACAGATTTATAACTCAGTGAGGCAGATTAAGGATATGGAAGGGGTATCTCATGAGGGTGATAAGTTGGGTGCTGCTTTTGTTAAAATTTTCTCTGACTTATTGGGCAAAAAGAGGGCAGTGGAGGACATTAGGGATCCTGAATCCTTGTTTTCTGTGAAAATTCCTGAGGGAGTGGCTGAGTTTATGGTTAGGAGAGTCTCTGATGATGAAATTAAGGATGCTATGTTTCAAATTGAAAAGAACAAAGCTCCTGGTCCTGATGTATATACAACTAAGCTTTTTAAAAAGTCATGGGAGATAGTTGGACAGGAAATATGTGAAGCTGTTAAAGAACTTTTTGAAAACAGTAAGTTGCTCAAGGAGGTTAATTCTACTATTATTTCTGTGATTCCTAAAGTTAAGAATCCTGAAATGGTGAGTGAGTTCAGACCTATTGCTTGTTGTAATGTGATTTATAAGTGTGTAAGTAAGGTGATTTGTAACAGAATTAAAGGTTCCTTAGGGATGATTGTCAGCAATTCTCAGAGTGCTTTCATTCCAGGAAGGTTGATTAGTGATAATATTTTGATGGCACAAGAATTGATCAGAGGTTTTCAGTGGGTTAGTGGTATTCCTAGAGTTGCTATCAAAATTGATCTTCAAAAAGCATATGATTCGGTGGATCATAGTTTTGTGCAGCAATGTTTAAATTTTTTTGGGTTTCATGAAAAGTTTATAAAATGGGTTATGATATGTTTGTCATCAGTATCATATTCTATTAGTTTGAATGGAGAAGTGCATGGGTTTTTCAAAGGGGAGAGAGGGTTAAGGCAAGGGGACCCTACGTCCCCTTACTTGTTTACCATTGTTATGGAGATCTTGAATTTGATGATTGTTAGGAAGATCAACGAAGCTGATAGTTTTTATTATCATTGGAAGTGTGAAGGGGTAAAACTAACACATCTTTGTTTTGCTGATGATCTATTCTTGGTTGGAGCTGCTGTTATAGGATCTTTGAAAGTTTTAAAAGGTGCTTTAGATGAGTTTAGTGCTTGCTCTGGCTGTTTCCTAATCAGAGTAAGAGTGAAATCTTCCTGGGGAATGTTGAGGATGGGTTGAAAAAGGAAATTTTGGAAGTTTTACCTTTCAAAGTAGGGGAATTCCCTGTCAAATACTTGGGAGTTCCTTTGACTTCTAGGAAGCTGTTCTTAAAGGATTGTAGTACTCTTGTGGAGAAAGTTAAAAAGAGAACTGGGGATTGGAAAAACAAATTCTTATCCTATGTTGGTAGACTGCAGTTGGTGCAACCTGTTTTGTCTTCATTATCAGTATATTGGGCTTCTTTGTTCATTCTGCCTAGTAGCATTCATGATGATGTGGAGAGAATTATCAGAAGTTTTCTTTGGAGCAGTGGAGAGTATAAACCTGGTGCTGCTAAAGTATGTTGGGATGACATCTGTTTAGCTAAGAGTCAGGGGGGATTGAATATTCCTTCTTCTAAGGTTAAGAATACTGCTTTAATTGTTAAACATATTTGGATTATTATGAATAATAGGGATTCGATTTGAGTTAAATGGGTTAACTGTTATAAGCTGCAAGGGAAGAGTTTTTGGGCTATTAATGGAACTAATTCGGATTCTTGGTTTTGGAAGCAAATATTGGATTGTAGAAAGGTTGTTTTGAATAACTATAGTGCAGTCTTAGGGGATGGTAAAATGATTAATGCGTGGTATGATCCCTGGCATCATAAGGGGCTATTGATTAATCTTATCAATAGAAGGGATATTAAGGATACTAGGTTGGGCTGGGATTGTAGAGTGGCTGATTTGTATATGGAAGTTAGGTGGAAAGTCCCTGTGGAATAGGAAACTAAATATCCTTGGTTGTTTGAGGATAATGGGATTAGACTTGTAACTGGGAGTAGAGATAAGTTAATGTGGGTAGATAGTCATGAGAAAGTGGTACCAAGACATGCTTAGTCAAAATGTGCCAAGACATGCTTTTATTGTTTGGCTTGCTTTTAAGTTTAGACTGCCTACTCAGGATAGAATGTTATTGTGGAGTAGTAGAAATGATTTGAAATGTGTGTTTTGTGGGAAGGGGCCTGATAGTCATAATCATTTATTCTTTGAGTGTGAATTTACAAGTAGCATATGGGATAAAAGGAAGCTTTTGGCTAGAATGGATAAAGCTCCTTTGAAATGGGAAGATATTGTTAAGTATGTGGAAAACAATAAGTTTTCAAATAATGTGTGGGGAATTGTTCAGAGATTGGTGGTGGCTGCTACTGTCTATGTAGTATGGCAGGAAAGAAATATGAGGGTGTTTGGAAAGCAGAAAAGTAATTCTAATACAATTTGTAGTATGATTCAAGAAGCTGTTAGGCTTAGGCTACTTACTTTGTCTTTTAAGCAGCCTGTGAAGGGATCCTTGGTTGCTGCTGTTTGGAATTTATAATATGTGAGATATGAAGCGGACCAGACGGTAATCGGACTCACGATACGACAATGACAAACAGGTTCGTACACTAGAAAAGACTCAAATTCTAAAGGACTTAACTATCGGTACATTTGAAGTTTCGGGCACCCGAATGGAGGAGCGGGAAGGCCATAAGAAATCAGATAAGCAGCAGACTCAGATAAGGGATACCAAGCTGACCGGATGGAAATCGGACTCACGATGCGACAATGACATAGAGATTCGTACACATGAAAAGATTCAAGTTTTAAAGTACGTAACTATCGGTACATTTGAAGTTTCGAGCACCTGATGGAGGAACGGGATGGCCATAAGATATTTGATAATGCCACAGACTCAGATAAAGGATATGAACCTGACAGAACGGTAATCGGACTCACGATGCGACAATGACATAGATATTCGTACAGACGAAAAGACTCGTGTTTTAAAGAACGTAACTATCGGTACATTAGAATTTCGGGCACGCGAATGGGGAACGGAAAAGCCATATGATATCTGATCATGCTAAAGACTCATATAAAGGATATGAAGCTGACAGAACGGTAATCAGACTCACGATCCGACAATGACATAGAGATCATACACAAGAAAAGACTCGAGTTTTAAAGGACGTATCTATCGGTACATTTGAAGTTTTGTTCACCCGAATGGAGGAACGGGAAGGCCACAATATATCTGACAATGCTACAGACTCAGGTAAAGGATACGAAGCTTTTAGAACGGTAATCAGACTCACGATGCGACAATGACATAGAGATTTGTAGACAAGAAAAGACTCGCGTTTTAAAGGACGTAACTATCGGTACATTAGAAGTTTCGGGCACCCAAATGGAGGTGCAGGAAGGCCATATGAAAACTAATCATGCAACAGACCCATATAAAGGATATGAAGCTGACCGGACGGTAATCGGACTCACGATGCGACAATGACATAGAAATTCGTACACAAGAAAAGACTCAAGTTTTAAGGGACGTAACTATCGGTACATTTGAAGTTTTGGGCACCCGAATGGAGGAACGGGAAGGCCATAATATATCTGATAATGCTACAGACTCATATAAAGGATACGAAGCTGACCGGACGGTAATCGGACTCATGATGCGACAATGACATAGAGATTCGTGGACAAGAAAAGACTCCCGTTTTAAAGGACGTAACTTTCGGTACATTTGAAGTTTCGGGCCCCCAAATAGAGGTGCAGGAAAGCGATATGATATCTGATCATGCAACAGACCCATATAAAGGATATGAAGCTTACCGAACGGTAATCCGACTCACGATGCGACAAGGACATAGAGATTCGTACAAAAGAAAAGATTCATGTTTTAAAGGACGTGACTATCGGTACATTTGAATTTTCGGGCACCCGAATGAAGGAGCGAGAAGGCCATAAGATTTCAGATCATGCAGCAAACTCAGATAAAGGATACGAAGCTGACCGGATGGATATCGGACTCACGATTCGACAATGACATAGAGATTCGTACACATGAAAAGACTCAAGTTTTAAAGGACGTAACTATCGGTCCATTTGAAGTTTCGGGCACCCGAATGGAGGAACGGTAAGGCCATAAGATATTTGATCATGCTACAGACTCAGGTAAAGGATACGAAGCTGTCAGAACGGTAATCAGACTCACGATGCGACAATGACATAGAGATTTGTAGACAAGAAAAGACTCGCGTTTTAAAGGACGTAACTATCGGTACATTTGAAGTTTCGGGCACCCGAATAGAGGTGCAGGAAGGCGATATGATATCTTATCATGCAACAGACCCATATAAAGGATATGAAGCTGACCGGACGGTAGTCGGATTCACGATGCGACAATGACATAGAGATTCGTACACAAAAAAAGACTCGCGTTTAAAGGACGTAACTATCGGTACATTAGAAGTTTCGGGCACCCGAATGGAGGTGCAAGAAGGCCATATGATATCTGATCATGCAACAGACCCATATAAAGGATATGAAGCTGACCGGACGGTAATGGAACTCACGATGCGACAATGACATAGAAATTCGTACACAAGAAAAGACTCAAGTTTTAAAGGACGTAACTATCGGTACATTAGATGTTTCGGGCACCCGAATGGTGGAACGGGAAGACCGTATGATATCTGATCATTCAACATACCCAGATAAATGATACGAAGATTACCGGATGGTAATCGAACTCACGATTGGACAACGACATAGAGATTCGTACACATGAAAAGACTCAAGTTTTAAAGGACGTAACTATCGGTACATTTGAAGTTTCGGGCACCCGATGGAGGAACGGGAAGTCCATAAGATATTTGATCATGCCACAGACTCAGATAAAGGATACGAAGTTGACAGAACAGTAATCGGACTCACGATGCGACAATGACATAGATATATGTACAGAAGAAAAGTCCCGCGTTTTAAAGAACGTAACTATCGGTACATTTGAAGTTTCGGGCACCCAAATGGGGAACGGAAAGGCCATAAGATATCTGATCATGCTACAGACTCATATAAAGGATACGAAGCTGACATAACGGTAATCAGACTCACGATGCGACAATGACATAGAGATTCACACACAAGAAAAGAGTCGAGTTTTAAAGGACGTAACTATCGGTACATTTGAAGTTTTGGGCACCCGAATGGAGGAACGGGTAGGCCATAAGATATCTGATAATGCTACAGACTCATATAAAGGATGCGAAGCTGACCGGACGGTAATCGGACTCACGATGCGACAATGACATAGAGATTCGTAGACAAGAAAAGACTCGCACTTTAAAGGACGTAACTATCAGTACATTTGAAGTTTCGGGCCCCCGAATAGAGGTGCAGGAAGGCGATATGATATCTGAACATGCAACAGACCCATGTAAAGTATATGAAGCTGACCGGACGGTAATCGGACTCATGATGCGACAATGACATAGAGATTCGTACACAAGAATAGACTCAAGTTTTAAAGGACGTAACTATCGGTACATTTGAAGTTTAGGGCACCCGAATGGAGGAGCGAGTAGGCCATAAGATATCAAATCGTGCAGCAAACTCAAATAAAGGATACGAAGCTGACCGGATGGATATCGGAATCACGAGTCGACAATGACATAGAGATTCTTACATATGAAAAGGCTCAAGTTTTAAAGGACGTAACTATCGGTCGATTTGAAGTTTCCGGCACCCGAATAGAGGAACGGGAAGGCCATAAGATGTTTGATCATGCTACAGACTCAGATAAAGGATACGAAGCTAGGGTTTTCTCTCTGAAATTGGGCGATTTTGGCGATTTCAATGTTTTTCTTCTCTGTTTCTCTTTTCTGGTCTTCTTTTACCCTAATTTCTTCCTGGTTTTCTATTCTCTCATCGTGTTTCACTGTTCCTATTTCCTTCTAAGGGTCGGAATCTTCACAGTGCACGGTCTTGTTGGTTATGGCTGGGGTTTCTAGGGTTTCTGATATGGAACCCCCTCCGTCGGTTCCTCCTGATACGCTGGATCCTGTTAGTGCTGATGTGGAGCTAATTGATGCTGAGATTGGTTTGGATGCGAAGCCTGAGGTAGTTGACAAACAGGTAACTCTGAACCGGTTCTCTTCTGGTCGAAATGATTCGTTAATTTTTAGTCCTATGGTGGTTGGGTTTCTTAGAACTATTTTTGGGGATAATTGGAGGAATAGGCTTATTACTGAGCAATTGGAATTGATTAAGCTAGCGGGTTTTGGGGAGTTTGATCTGGTGAACTCCCTGGTTAATGCTGAAGTTATGGGTAAGGGTCTGGGTTTTGTTGAGAAGCTGGATGGGCAGTATGGATATATTCTGAGGGTAATTGTTAGGTTTTTGGGTAGCAAGTTGTATGGAGATTTCATTGGGAATTCTATTATTGATAGTGATGGAATGTTGAAGGTGGAAGGGAAGGGTGTTAAGTTCCCACAATTATCACCTGAGTCTAATGTGTTTGATGCTGGTTTGGATGCCAAGTTTGTCTTCTTAGATAAGAGGAAGAAGAGATCCATTCGTAATGAAGGGGTGATTGTGAAGACTAGGAAGACTATGTGGGGAGAGGATACTTATGTGAGGGCTAATGTAGATCATGGGGTGAGTAATGAAGATGAAGTGTTGCTAGATGGTATGGTAGCTAAGGAGTTGTTAAACTCTGTGGAAGAGGGGAATGGTAAAGTAGGTCCTGTGAAGTTAAAGGTAGGAAAGAAAGCTGAGATAGGGGTGGTAGTGAGTTGAGGTTCAAATTATCAACCAACTCAGTGAAGTTTGATTTTAAACCCGGATCAGGGGGTGGAGTTGTTGTGGATGATGAAGGCTCTATAATGCTAGGGGATAAGACTGAACTTCTGTGTAAAGATTTGGAAAACAAAAAAGTTGCTAAGAAGCTGAAGAATATTGAAGAGAATGTTGAAATGGTGGAGGAGGGTGTGGATTCTGAAAGAAGACTGATCCTAAGATTAGACTACCCTGGAGGGGTGTGTTAAAGAGTCCTTCTATGAAGAAGCTTATCATTAAGTCTGCTGAAATGGGACCTTATAAAGTCACTGAAGAAGATAGATCTTTTATTAGTAAACTGAAGCCTCTACCAAAATCTCTTATGGAGACTGTGGAAGTGAAAGATAATGTGGTGTTTATTGCTGCCACTGATGTTGATAGAGGTCCTGTGTTACCCAATCAGGCTGCTTCTTTTGCTGATATTACTAAGGGTCAGGGGAATGAAGTACTGGCCACTAAGGTGACATACTATCCTCCTAAGGTGCTTGATTCTGGTGAAATAGTTGCAGTTATAAAGCCTGATAAGATTGTGAAAGCTAAGGTGGCATATAAGAATTATCTCTATGGGTATTTTGTAGGACAGGTATTGTCTATTGGGATTGTTAGGTATCACTTGTTCAGAATGTGGAAGAAATTTGGGTTGCTGGAAGTCTCTACTAATGGTAGTAGTGTATTTTTCTTCAAGTTTAAAACTGAAGGGGGTATGTTTGATGCCATTAATAAGGGGCCTTGGTTAATCAATGATATTCCCTTGTGTCTTAAGAAGTGGGAGGTCGGCTTAACTGTTGAGAAAGATGAACCTGCTTCTATTCCAGTGTGGGTGACAATTCCTGATATGCCTATGGAACTTTGGAATCAGGAAAGTATTAGTAGTATGGTTAGTTGTCTTGGTAATCCTCTGATGCTTGATAGAGTTACAGCAGTTAGATGTGGTAAGAAAGAAGGAAGGGCTGGGTTTGCTAGGGTCCTTGTTGATGTTAAAGCTGATAGGAATTTGTCTGATTATGTTAATGCTTATTACCCAGAGGATGCTGGTCGTCCTGCATTCATTAAGAAGGTTAGAGTTGAATATCAGGTGAAGGTCAACAGGTGCTCTGCCTGCAAAGTTTTCAGCCATGATTTTCAGTCATGCAGTAAAAAGGAGTTGTCTGAAGATGAGGTGGCTCAGAAAACACAACAATTGCTTTCTGAGCTGTATAGGGCTGGTAGTGATGAGTATCCTGTATCTAGCATCAATAATGATGGGTTTATGACTGTGGGGAAGGGCAATAGGGTAGTCAGTAATAAGGGGAATGGTAGTGGCAATGGTCAGGGGATTGGTAGTTCTAAGAATCAGGGAGGTGGAGGTAATGGGAGGTTCAATGGTAATAGAGATCCAGGTAACCAGGGGGGTTTTGTTGGGGGGAATAAAAATCAAGGGAATGGGAATGGGGGTAGACAATGGGTCCCAAGGAATGATAATAGGAGGAATGGTGATGTTAAGAAGCAGAATGATTTATCTAAAAATAATGATAATACAAAACATAATGATAATAATAGTATCAGTCTAAAAAACACTTTTGCTATTCTTAAGGAGGATCTTTTGGGTGAGGTTCAGGGGTTAATGATGATAAGGGAAAGAATATTCAGGTAGAGGTTCCTCAGGTGAAGTCTAGTAATGGTGATAAGAATTCAGGAGTTGAATCTAGTAGTAGGGCTGTTAAGGGGAAGAATAATAATGGGATGGGTTCTAAACATGTTGTGCAGAAGACTAAGGGGAGTGAGTTTATTCAAAACAGTACTAAGGGAGGAGTTGTGAAGAGGGATGTAGTGGGAGCTTCTTCTAATGAAGTAAATGTTGAAGTAACAGAAATGGATAATGTTAAAAAGAGTTCTATAGCCAGAGAGAAGAGTATTCAGTCTAAAGTTAACACTAAAACTGGATACTTCAAAATGAATGATGAGCAGTTTAATGAGGTGGCTCACTATGTTTTAAACAAAAATTGTCCTTCCAATGATGTCTTGAGAAGCTGGAATGTGGGGCAGGTTAAACTTTTCTTTGAACAATGGGATAATCTGATGTTTGAGAAAATTAAGGAAGCAACTGAGGTACTTCCTGAGACTGATGAAACTGCTGTGTTTATGAGTTGTGAAGAAAGTAATATGGAGGATCCCTCTAGTCTGGAGGAATCTCCTATCATGAATGAGTGTCATAATGAATAGTGTTCTTACCTGGAATGTGAGGGGGGTGTCTCCTGGTATTAAACAGAATTTGGTTAGAAAATTGATTAATGATAATAATATTAGTATATGCTGTTTAGTTGAAACTAGAGTTTTGCATGAGAATTTGGATAAAGTGTGTTCTGGTATAATGAGGGGTTGGAACTGGAGTTCTAATGCTGAGTGGTGTAGTGATTGGGTTAGGATTGTAGTGGGTTGGGATCCTAAAGTTGTGGATGTTATTCTTTTAAGTATGACAGATCAGATAATGCATTGTATGATTTGCCCTGTTAATGATAGTAGTAGATTCTTTTGTTCTTTTGTTTATGGGTATACTAGGGTGAATGAAAGAAAGTTTCTATGGGAAAATCTGAGGAGGCATTCTAAGTTTATCAATGATGTTCCTTGGGCTATTCTGGGGGACTTCAATGCTATACTTGAGCCTGGAGATAAAAATGTTAGGGATAAGGTTGTCAATTATGGTATGGTTGATTTTAAAGAGTGTGTGTCTGAGATTGCTGTTATTGATATTCCCTGGACTGGTATGAAATTCACTTGGAATCAAAAACCTGGCCAAGTGGATGGCATCATGGAGAAGCTTGACAGGGTGATGGGCAATTTAGTTTTCCTTAATCAATTTTCTACAGCAGTGGTGAAATTTTTACCATATTGTACATCTGATCACTCTCCAGCGATCTTGTCATGGCCTTCAGTCTTGAAATCCAGAGTGAAAACTTTCAGATTTTGGAACTATTTGGCTGAGAAGGAAGAGTTTCTTGATACAGTTAAGAATGGTTGGAAAGAGGAGGTGGAGGGGTTCAGAATGTTTGGAGTTGTGACCAAACTTAAAAGGTTGAAAAAATCTTTAAGGAAATTGCACTTTATTAATGGGAATCTCCATTTTAAAGTGGAATTAATGAGGGCAGAATTGGAAAAGATTCAAGAGGTTGTGGGGGTAGATCCTGGTAATATAGAGCTAAGGGAAGAAGAGGGGGTATACTTAAAGTTGTATAATGAAGCTTTGCTTGAGGAGGAATCTTTGCTCAAGCAGAAATCTAAAGTTCATTGGTTGAAAGTGGGAGATAGGAACTCTAAGTACTTTTTTCATTCAGTCAAGCAGAGACAAATTTTTAACAAGGTGACTCAGATTGAAGATATGGCAGGGATTGTTTATAATGATGATAGGGTTGGGAATGCTTTTGTGGGTTTCTATTCTGGTCTTTTGGGGAAAAAGGGATCTGTTGGGATGATGAATGAGCCTGATTCTTTATTTCTGAACAAGTTGCCAGAGGGAGTTGCTGAATTTATGATTAGAAGGGTTACTAGTGAGGAAATTAAAGAGGCTATGTTTCAAATTGAAGACAACAAGGCCCCTGGACCTGATGGATACACTGCAAAATTTTTTAAGACAGCCTGGGGAGTTATTGGGGAAGGCATCTGTGCTGCAGTCAAAGAATTCTTTGAAAGTGGCAAGTTATTAAGGGAACTGAATGCAATAGTGGTTTCTGTTATCCCTAAAGTGAAGAATCCTACTAAGGTTAGTGAATTCAGACCAATTGCCTGTTGTAATGTGATTTACAAGTCTATTAGTAAAGTCTTATGTAATAGATTTAAAGAATTCTTGGGGCTTATTGTTCACAATTCTCAAAGTGCCTTCATTCCTGGAAGGATGATTAGTGACAATATTTTAATGGCTCAGGAGCTAATTAAAGGTTATCAGTGGGTTAGGGGTGTGCCTAAGGACTGTATCTTTCTGATTGATCTTCAGAAAGGATATGATTCTGTGGATCATGACTTTGTACATCAATGTCTTATTCAGTTTGGTTTCCATGAAAAGTTCATAGGTTGGATTATGGTCTGCTTAAGGACTGTATCTTACTCTATAAATGTCAATGGTGATCTCCATGGGTTTTTTAAAGGGGAAAGGGGTTTAAGGCAAGGGGGTCCTATTTCCCCTTACTTATTCACTTTAGTAATGGAAGTGCTGAATTTTGTGATTAGAAGGAAAGTTGAGAATGCTGAGAATTTTAAATATCATTGGAAATGTGATGCTGTTAAATTGACACATCTATGTTTTGCTGATGATTTGATAATTTTTGGGGCAGCTGATATAGAGTCCATCAGGGTTTTAAAATCAGCTTTGGATGAATTTAGCTCTTGTTCTGGTTTAATTCCAAATCATAATAAGAGTGAAATTTTCTTTGGTAATGTGGAGAGGGATATTCAGGAAGATATTCGGGAGGTTATGCCTTTTAAAATTGGGACTTTTCCAGTTAAATATTTAGGTGTTCCTTTAGATTCTAAAAGATTGTACCTGAAAGATTGTGGAGTTTTAGTTGACAAAGTCAAGAGAAGAACTGAGGACTGGAAAAATAAGTTTCTTTCATATGCTGGCAGATTGCAATTAGTACAGTCTGTGCTTTCTTCATTGACTGTGTATTGGTCTTCTTTGTTCATTTTGCCTAGTTCCTTGGCTGAGGATATTGATAGGGTGATGAGAAGTTTTCTTTGGAGTAATGGAGATTACAAACCAGGTGCTGCTAAAGTGAGTTGGGAGGGAGTTTGTTTGCCCAAAAGCCAAGGGGGTTTAAATATAGCTTCTTTAAAGGATAGAAATTTGGCTTTAATCTCTAAACATATTTGGAGTATTCTGAATAGAAGAGATTCTATTTGGGTCAAATGGGTTGTTCATTATAAGCTTCAAGGTAAGAACTTCTGGTCTATCAGTGAAACTAATGCTGACTCTTGGTTTTGGAAACAACTGTTGAGTTGTAGGAAGTTTGTTCAAGATAATTATGCAGCTATATTGGGTAATGGTAACAAGATAAATGCTTGGTTTGACCCTTGGCATCCAAAAGGTCCTCTTATCAATCTGATTAATAGGAGGGATATTAAAGATTCTGGGTTGGGTTGGGATTGTAAGGTGTCTGAGCTGGTTGTTAACAATGACTGGAATGTTCCCATAGGATGGGTGGAAAATACCCTTGGTTAGTAAAAGAAGAGGTCCCTAGGCTGTGCAATAGTAGGGCTGATCATTTTATGTGGAAGGGTGACAATGATAGATTGGTGGCTTTCTCTTCTAAAGAAGTTTACAAGAAATTGTGTAGGAAGGGGCCTAAGGTGAAATGGGGAAATTTTGTGTGGTACAGTCAATGTATTCCCAGACATGTCTTTATTATATGGTTAGCTTTCAAGTATAGGCTGCCTACCCAAGATAGAATGATTCTGTGGAGTGGTAGGGATGATCTTAAATGTATGTTTTGTGGTAGTGTTCCAGACAGCCACAATCATTTATTCTTTGAATGTGAGTATGCTAATACGATTTGGAGAAAGCTGAAAATAATGGCAAGATTTGAACATGCTCCTGATAGGTGGGAAGAGATAGTGAATTTTATTGAAAATAGAAAGTTTAATAATGAAGTGTGGTGTGTGATTCGGAGATTGGTTGTAGGTGCTGCTATATATTTCATATGGCAGGAGAGGAATGCAAGGATATTTAAAAAATGCAGTAAACCATCTCAAGTTGTGATTAGGCAGATATGTGAAGAAGTTAGAATGAGGATGAAGGGATTATCTTTTAAGAGACCTATCATAGGCTCTTTGGCTTCTAATGTTTGGAACTTATGATGCAGCTCTAGTTGATCATTAGGAAATTAGAGGTGAGGGTTGAAGGAAGGGTGTGTATTGGATGCTTGTGCCTTAGGTGTATGAGTTTCTATCTTAATAATATTATATATAATAATAGTATTGATTATAATAATAATATTATTAGCAATAATGATAATAAAATTACTATGAATAATGATAATAGTCTTCCTTTGGTTCTAATGTTTAGGGGGCTTTTCTGGGATGTTTGGGAACCTGCAGTAATCTGGAGTACTTATAAAACTTGGGTAGTTTCCTGGCCTTTTTGGTTTCTTGGTCTTTGTTGCTTCCTGTTCTCTTTTTGGTGTCTCTCTTTTTATTTCAGTGGTTTATTTTTATTTGTTTGGTCTTTTAGTCTTCTGTTATGTCCCTCTTCCTTAGGGATGGTTGGGCTTAACTATGCGCTTTATGTTCGGTAGATAGGATTGGTAAGGCTTGGAGTAAGCCTGGTTCATGGAGTGATAAGGTTGGTCTCATCCACTGATTTAGGTTCTTATTTTTGTTTCTTGGTTTTTATATTTTTTAGTGGTCATCAGTGGGTGAGAAATCTGCTTGAGTTTTATTACTGGTCTGTCCTGTTTAGTGTCAGTGAGTCATGGTCTGTTGTGTTTTTTAGGCTTTTGCCTATGGGGGGCTTGGGTTTTCATTTCTGGGTATCCGCAGGAGTAAGGAGTAAAAAAACGTTTGGGTAGTGATCTGGCTTTTTAAGTCATCTGTTTTATTTCAAATTTTTAAAAGCTGTTTATTTTTACAAAATGTTCTGTTGAGCCATGTTTCACCTTTTGAAACTTGGCTCAACTCAGCGGTATGTGATTGGTGGATAGGTTTATGGAAGCTTGGAGTAAGCTCAAAACAAGGAGATATAAGGATGGAGCTGACCAGTGAATCTAGGACATATTTTTCCACCCAAAATTTTGCATTTTCTAGAACCATTCACTGGTCAGGAACCCTTTGGCTTTTATGGCCTTTGTTGAGCCTTGTTCTTTTGAAGTATGGGTCTGTTTTGAGTCTTAGGCACTTGCCTATGGGAGGGATGGGGCATATATCTTGGGAACTTGCAGTAATAAGGTGCACAAAATACGTTTGGGTAGAGATCTGGCTGAAAAGGTTTCCTGTTTGCATTCATTCTTCTATTCTTTGTTTTTTATTTTTTATAGATCTATTGAGCCTACCTCTATTATTTGGAGTTGGGTTCAATTCTGCCTGTTATGATTGATGGTTAGGATTGGAGCATGGAGTATGCTTAACCCATGGAGAGATAAGGTTGGACCCTATCCTTGTGAATAGGACATTATTCTCCTCCCTTCAATTTTTTAAATTTTTTAGCTCTACACAAGGATGGGAAACCCTTTCTTTTTTGATTTGTTCATTTCATAAACCTTTTCTTGTGTTTAGCTTTAGGTGTTTTGGGATTCTTTTAGGGGGTGGGTTGGGCTTTGAGCAGTTGAGGGTTAGCTGGACCTGGTTAAAGTGTTTTGGATTCTTGTTTCTGTTTCAGTGTTTCCAGGAATTGCTTTGTCATAGTTTATGAGTTAGTATGTATGATCTTTGATCAGACACGGCAAGTTTTTAAGGATTGTGAAGAGTGTCAGTTAGGATCTTTATATGTTAGATTTGATCATGTATGGGTTTTTTTGTATTGGGGCTGGGAATGTTTTTGAGAGCTATATTGGTATTTCAGCTAGTGTACTTGATATGGTTTTTGGAAATGAAAGAATGAGCTGCTGGTCTGAAGAATGTTTTAAAAAAGAAAAGGAAGCTGTTCAAAAAGTGGATATAGAGAATCAAGTGAAGAATCAGAAAATGCGGAATATGAAGAACAGGATTATACTGAGATATAGAGTTATGCTGTTCGCGAGAAGATTGAAGACTTGCTGCAAAAGAGTTGATTTTGTGTCTTTGGATTTGGGTAATTGTAATGGGCTGGGTTTAGTTTTGTTGTCTGTTTTGGGTTCTGATTGTGATCCAGGTTAAATGGGCTATGTCTAGTGGACTGAATAGTATGTTTGTCTAGATGGTTTTGTGGGTTGAATGGTTTGGGCCTTGATCTAGTTTTGATAGGTTATTTTTTTGTAAAGATCTTGGCCCTAGTTGATGGTTGTAAATATTTTTTATTAATAAATTTACCGGAGCATTGACTCCTTTATCAAAAAAAAAAAAGGATACGAAGCTGACAGAACGGTAAACGGACTCACGATGCAACAATGACATAGAGATTCGTACACATGAAAAGACTCAAATTTTAATGGTCGTACTATCGGTACATTTGTAGTTTCGGGCACCCGAATGGAGGAGCGGGAAGGCGATAAGATATTTGGTAATGCTACAGACTCAGATAAAGGATACGAAGCTGACCGGACGGTAATCGGACCCACGATACGACAATGACATAGAGATTCGTACACAAGAAAAGACTCGAGTTTTGAAGGACGTAACTATCGCTACATTTGAAGTTTTGGACACTCGAATGGAGGAGCGGGATGGCCATAAGATATCAGATCATGCAGCAGACTCAGATAAAGGATACGAAGCTGACCGGACGGTAATCGTATTCATGTTGCGATATTGATATAGAGATTCGTACCCAAGAAAAGACTCTCGTTTTAAAGGACGTAACTAACGGTACATTTGAAGTTTCGGGCACCCGAATGGTGGAGCAGGAAGGCCATATGATATCTGATCAGGCTATAGGTCCATAAATAGGATATGAAACTGACTGGACGGTAATTGGACACACGATGCGGCAATGACATAGAGATTCGTACACAAGAAAAGACTCGAGTTTTAAAGAACGTCACTATCGGTACATTTGATCTTTTGGGCACCCGAATGGAGAAACGAGAAGGCCTTAAGATATCTGATTATGCTACAGACTCAGATAAAGGATATGAAGCTCATAGAACGGTAGTCAGACTCACGATGCGACAATGACATAGAGATTCGTACACAAGAAAAGACTCGCATTTTAAAGGACGTTACTATCGGTACATTTGAAGTTTCTGGAACCCGAATATAGGAGCAGGAAGGCCATATGATATCTGATCATGCAACAGACTGAGATAAAATATACGAAGCTGACCAGACGGTAATCGGACTCACAATGCGACTTGGACATAGAGATTCGTACACATGAAAAGACTCAAATTTTAATGGACGTACTATCGATACATTTGAAGTTTCGGGCACCCAAATTGAGGAGCGGGAAGGCGATAAGATATCAGATCATGCACCAGACTAGCATACGAAGCTGACCAGACGGTAATCGGACTTACGATGCGACAATGACATAGAGATTCGTACACAAAAAAAGACTCGCGTTTTAAAGGACGTAACTATCGGTACGTTTGAAGTTTCTGGCACGTGAATGGAGGAGCAGGAAGGCCATATGATATCTGATCATGCAACAGACTCTGATAAAAGATACGAAGCTGACCGGACGATAATCGGACTCACGATGCGACAATGACATAGATATTCGTACACATGAAAAGACTCGAGTTTTAAAGGACTTAACTATCTGTTCATTTGAAGTTTCGGGTACCCGAATGGAGGAACGGGAAGGCCATAAGATATCTGATCTTGCAACAGACCCACATAAAGGATCTGAAGCTGACCGGACGGTAATCGGACTCACGATGCGACAATGACATAGAGATTCGTACACAAGAAAAGACTCAAGTTTGAAAGGACGTAACTATTGGTACATTTTAAATTTCGTGCATCCGAATGGAGGAGCGGGAAGGCCATAAGATATCAGATCATGCAGCAGACTCAAAAAAAGGATACGAAGCTGAACAGACAGTAATCGGACTCACGATGCAAGAATGACATAGAGATTCGTACACATGAAAAGACTCAAGTTTTAAAGGACGCAACTATCTGTTCATTTGAAGTTTCGGGTACCCGAATGGAGGAGATGGAAGGCCATATGATATCTAATCATGCAACAGACCCATATAAAGGATATGAAGCTAACCGGATGGTAATCGGACTCACGATGCGCCAATGACATAGAGATTCTTACACAAGAAAAGACTCGAGTTTTAAACGACGTAACTATCGGTTAATTTGAGGTTTCAGGCACCCGATTGGAGGAGCGGGAAGGCTATAAGATATCTTAACATGCAACAGACTCAGATAAATGATATGAAGCAAGGGTTTTCTCTCTGATATTGGGCGATTTTGGCGATATCACTGTTTCTTCTCCGTTTTCTTTTCCCGGTCATTTTTTTTAACCCTTTCTTCTTCTTTTTCTTCGTCGTGTTTCACTGTTCCATCATCTTTGAAGGTGGTGGAATCTTCACAGTGCACGATTATGGGTTCTCCTGCTAGGGTTGTGTTGCCGGAGCTTCCTCCGGCGGTTCCACCTGATTAATCTGCTGGTTTGGGTTATAGCCTTTGATCTCAAGGATGAGGGGGATGGTAGGTTTATTCTGTCTAGGTCAAGGGGAGGTATTACTGAAGTTTGTTCACTGACCTCAGGGGATTTAGAGTATTTGAATGGTATGTTTGGTAAGGATTGGATGCAGCAAGTTTCTACTGATCATAGTTTTTTCCAGAAGTCTGTTGATAGCGATATGGAGATGGATATGAAGCCTAGGGTTTCTGATGTGAAGACTGGGCTAGGGTTTGCTGGTGTAGGTATGTTTGATCCTCCTATTCTGTCTGATGTTCATATTCAGTATTTGAGAAATTTTTTGGGGGATAATTGGAAAGCTAGATTGATTAAAGAGAATCTGGAGGATCTATTTGAATTATCTTCTAAATGTGATGTTTATGGTAATCCTCTTAAAAAGGATGAGAGTACTGTTAATGGGGGATCTGTTAAGATGGATGTTGGTATGACTGAAACTAAAATGCTTTATGATGGTAGAAAAATGTCTATTCTGGAAGCTTTAGCTAAGTATGTTAGTAAGAAAGGGGGCTTTTCTGTGGTGAATAATAGGGTTTGTTTTCCTCAATTATCACCAGATTTGAATGTATTTGAAACTATGCAGTATGATAAGTTTGAGGTGTTTAGCAAGAGGAAGAAACATTCAGTGAGAAATGAGGGGCTGAGTGTGAAATTTAGTAGAAGGTCTGTTGGAGATTCTAAGTATTTGGGATACATGGTGAAGGGAGATGAGTTAGAGTTGCTGCCTGATCATTGTTCCCCTGCTGATTGTTTGTTAGAAGTGTCTGGAAAGTCTAGAAGAGTGTTCCCTAAGAAGAAGGCTATTCAGAAAGAGGGAGTTGCTATAAGTTCTACTTCAGATGGTATTGTTAAGACTAGTTCTGAAAATGTGATTATGAAGGACTTGGGGAAAATGTGACTGGGGATATGAAGGTTATTGCTGTTAAGAAGAGAGATTTTATGGGAAGAATTGAGGGTACTACTGGGCAGTTAAAGTTTGATTATGAAAAACCTCTTATGAAGGTGGAGTTTAATCCTGGTTTCCATGTTCTGAAAAAAGATTGTGGGAAGAAAATTTTGAAACAAACTAATAAGGAGGATTTGAAAAAGTTGAGTAAAGAAGGGGATGGGGCAGACTCTATGGATATTCCAAATGAGTCAGGTGTGGAAGCTAATGTGGTGATAGCTGGGAAGGGAAAGAAGTTTGCTATTAGAAGATTGTCTATGAAGAAGATGATTAGTGATAGAAGTAAGCAGGAGAGTTCTTATTGTTTGTCTCAGCAAGATGTAGAAATTATTAAGACACTACCACCACTTCCTAAGAAATCACCTTTGAGCTCTGTGATTTTGAAGGATAGTGTTATATTTGCTGCTAAGAAGGATGATGTTAAGGCTGCTTCTAGTTCTAATGGGAGTAAGTCTTATGCTGCTGCTGCTAAGGGTAATGATAATGAAGTCCTTTCTGAGAAGGTCCAGTATTATCCCCCTAAGGTTTTGGAGAATGGTGAGCTTGTTGTTGAGATTAGTCCTATTCAGATTGCTGAGGCAAAGGTGGCTTATAGTAACTACTTATATGGTTACTTTGTGGGTAAAGAATTATCTGTGGGTATGGTTAGATTTCACTTGATGAGAATGTGGAAGAAGTTTGGTTTAATGGAGGTTTCTACTAATAATAGTGGGGTGTTCTTTTTCAAATTCAGGAATGATGTTGGAATGTGGGGTGCTATGGAGAAGGGTCCTTGGTTGGTAAATGATGTTCCCCTCTGTTTAAAGAAATGGGAGGTGGGAGTTTGCCTAGAGAAGACTGAGCCAAATGTGATCCCTATGTGGATCACTATTCCTAATTTACCTGCTGAATTGTGGAGTAATAAGAGTATATGCAGCATGCTTAGCTGTATTGGTAATCCTATCCTGTTTGACAGGATTACAGCTGAAAGATGCAAAAAGAAGGAAGGGCCTGCAGGTTTTGCTAGAATTCTTGTTGAGGTTAAAGCTGAAAAGAATTTGCCTGAGTATGTGAATGCCTATTATCCTCCTGATGAGGATAAGCCTAGATTTATTAGTAAGGTGAAAGTGGCTTATCCGAAACTTATTAAGAAGTGTACTGAATGTAAGGTTTATGGGCATGACTTTGATTCTTGCACAGTTAGAATCTTAACTGTGAAGGAATTGGAGGAGAAATCTAAGAGGCTTTTGGATGAGATTAATAGTTCTGCTGTAAAAAACTTTCCTGTGTCAGGGATTGATACTGATGGTTTTACAATTGTGGGGAGGAATAATAAAGTGGAGAGGAGTAGTGGTAATCAGGGTAGTTTTGGGGATTATAATAGGGACTTTAGAAGGGGAGATCAGGGTAGAGGTGGTGGTCATGTTCAGAATGGTTTTAATGGTAGAGGTGGTTTCCAGGGAAGGGGTAATCAGGGGTATAGGCCTGTGAGAGGTGGCTTTCAGGGTGGTAATATAGGAGGAATGGCTAATAGGAGGAGGTTTGAGGGGAGAAATAGGTTTGAGATTTTGAATGACGAGAATTGTTTGGAAGAGGAGAATGTGGTAGGACAGAATGGTAGGCAGGATGTTAAGGGGAAGTCTATCATTGGGGATACTAAACAAGGGGCACAAAGAAAAGTTGAAGGGTTTGGGGGCAGTCTTAGTGGTGGAAAGCCTAGGGATGGGGGATTTCATATTGGAGAGAAGCCTAGTGGGAGGTCTAGTATTGGAAGTGTGGAAAGTATAAAGGGTGAGAATCTGGTTAAGAAGACTGGGGGTGAGGAGTCTATTCCTGCTAAGGGGAATCAAGAGGTGGGGTTTGATGCTCGAACTAGAATTGATACTAAAGTTAATACTAAAAGTGGTTATTTTAAAATCACTGAGAAGCAGTTTGAGGAGGTAGCTCAGTTTCTTACTAGTAAAAGCTGCCCTTCAAATGACATTCTTAGAAAATGGACTATTGGGCAGGTAAAGTTGTTTTTTGAACAGTGGGATAAAGTAATGATGGACGATCTTGTTAGGCTGGAAAACTTGAGTTCTGAAATGGGCACAGGGGTGATTAATATGAGTTGTGATAATGGTGGGGAAGGGTCTTCAGGTCTGAAGCCTTCTGAGAAGTATAATGATGTTTGTTATGAAGATTAATATTATGTCCTGGAATGTGAGGGGAATGTGCAAGACTGTTAAGCAGAGACAGATTAATAGGTTAATTGGGAGTAATAAGGTTAATGTTTGTAGCCTTGTGGAGACCAGGGTGAATCCTTTGGAGATTGAGAAGGCTTGTAAGGGTGTTATGAATAGTTGGGTTTTGATGAATAATGGGGATTTTTGTCCTAGCTGGGTCAGGATTGTGGTGGGTTGGGATGCTAGTAAGGTGGATGTTATGGTTTTGCATAAATCTGATCAGTGCATTCAGTGTTATATTTGTCCTGTTGAGGGGAAGGATAGTTTCTTCTGTTCATTTGTGTATGGGTTTACTAATGTGGCTGGTAGGAGAACTCTGTGGAATGAGCTTAGTAAAATGGCTGGTAAGATTGGTGATAATCCCTGGTTATTGGCTGGTGATTTTAATGCTGTCTTAGACCCTAGAGAGAAAAATTGTGAGCTGGGGTATTCTCTTTATGGTATGCAAGAATTCAGAGAGTGTGTGGCTGAGTTAAAAGTTGAGGATTTGCCTTTTACTGGTTTAGAGTACACATGGAATCAAAAAGTGGGCAAAACTTATGGTATTCTTGAAAAGTTGGACAGGGCTATGGGTAATGCTTTGTTTCTCAAATCATTTGTTAATATTAATGCAAAATTTTTGCCTTTCTATTTGTCGGATCATGCACCGGTGGTTGTGTTCTGTGCTCTCTCTCATAAGAAGGATCCAAAGCCTTTTAAGTTTCGGAACTTTCTTGCTGAGAAACCTGAGTTCTTGGAGATTGTTAAGGATGTCTGGGGTAATCAAGTCAGTGGATGCAAAATGTTTAGTGTGGTTACCAAACTTAAGAGTCTGAAGAAACCATTTAGAAAGTTAAATTTTCTTAATGGAAATCTTTTTAAGAAGGTGGAGTTATTAAAAGTGGAGTTGGAAAGAATTCAAGGGGAAATGATAAAAGATCCTGATAATGAATACCTTAGGGAGGAAGAAGAGGTGTATGTTAAAGCTTATAATGAGGCTGTTTTGGATGAAGAGATGTTTTTGAAGCAGAAATCTAGAGTGCACTGGCTCAAAGTGGGGGATAATAATAGTAAATATTTCTTTCACTCTGTTAAGCAAAGGCAGTCTAGGGGAAAAGTGGTGCAGATAGAGGATATTAATGGGTTGGTTTATGAAGAAAAGAATGTGGGAAATGCTTTTGTGGATTATTTTATAAGTATGATGGGAAGTAGGGATAATGTTGAAACTATTCAGGATCCTCAATCTTTGTTTTTTAAACGGATTTCTGAGAATTCTGCTAAAGATATGGTGAGAAGTGTTTCTAAGGAGGAGGTTAAAATTGCAATGTTTCAGATTGAAGACAATAAGGCCCCTGGGCCTGATGGATATTCAGCCAGGTTCTTTAAAGCTGCTTGGAGTGTTATAGGGGATGAAGTAACAGCTGCTGTGCAGGGGTTCTTTGAGAATGGAAAGATGTTGAAGCAAATCAATGCAACAGTTATATCTCTTATCCCTAAAGTTCAAGCCCCAACTATGGTCAATCAATTTAGACCTATTGCTTGCTGCAATGTTATATATAAATGTATTAGTAAGGTGATCTGTAATAGACTAATGAAGGTGTTGGATCAGATTGTGGATGTATCCCAGAGTGCTTTTGTGCCAGGTAGGCTGATTAGTGATAATATTCTGCTTGCACAAGAACTTGTGAAGGGGTATGATTGGAAGAGGGGATATCCTAGGGTGGCCTTGAAGGTGGATTTACAAAAAGCTTATGATTCTGTTGACCATAATTTTTTGGAAAATTGCCTGATACACTTTGGGTTTGATAAAAAGTTTATTGGGTGGATTATGACTTGCTTGAAGACTGTGTCCTATTCTAAAAGCCTTAATGGCCAATTGTTTGGATATTTTAAGGGTGAGAAGGGCCTTAGGCAGGGTGATCCGGTGTCTCCGTATCTGTTTACAATAGTTATGGAGGTATTAAATCTGTTGTTGAAGAGGAAAATCAGATCTGAGGAGAAATTTGTTTATCATTGGAAATGTGATAAATTACAGCTTACACACTTGTGTTTTGCTGATGATTTATTCATATTTAGTAGTGCTTGTGGTGACTCTATAAAGGTTATAAAAGATGTGGTGGAGGAGTTTGGTGCTTATTCAGGTTTAAAACCAAACATGGGGAAGACTGAGATAATATTTGGCAATGTGGATAAGGAGATTCAGGATGATATGTTGAGAATTCTTCCTTTTAAGGTGGGTCAACTCCCACTAAAATACTTGGGTATCCCTCTGGCTTCTAGGAAATTATATCAAAAAGATTGTGGGGCTTTGCTTGAAAAGGTGAAAAGAAGAATAGAAGACTGGAGGAATAAATTTTTGTCATATGCTGGTAGAGTTCAGCTTTTGAAGTCTGTTTTATCCTCACTAACAGTATACTGGGCATCCCTGTTTATTCTACCTGATAACTTGAATGCTGATGTGGAAAGATTGTGTAGAGGGTTTTTGTGGTGTCAAGGGGAGTATAAGCAGGGTAGGTGCTAAAGTTGCTTGGGAGGAACTTTGTTTAAGGAAAAGCCAGGGTGGTCTGGGGTTCACTTCATTAAAAGAAAGAAATTTAGCATTAGTAGCTAAACATATGTGGAGTATTGTTACTGATAGAAAATCTGTTTGGGTGGAATGGGTTAAGTTTTATAAGCTATATGGGAAGAGTTTTTGGGAAATTGGAGAGGTGAATTCTGATTCTTGGCATTGGAAGCAGATTCTGGGCTATAGAAGGCTGTTTAGGCAGCATTGTGTGGCTAAAATTGGAAATGGTAAGACAATAAATGTGTGGTTTGATCAGTGGCATGTTAATGGGCCATTGATAGATCACATTAATAGAAGGGAAATTAGAGCTGCTGGTTTTGACTTAAAAAATAAGATTGCTGATCTGATTGGGGCTGATGGATGGATAGTTCCTGAGGAATGGAGGGAGAAATACGCTGTGTTTTTTAGGGATTACTTGCCTACTATTGTTGCTGGGAAAGCTGATGAATTCTGTTGGCTAAGCAAAAGAGGTAAATCTGTTCCTTTTTCATCTAAAGCTGTTTATGATGATATAGTTAAAGAGAGTAATGAAGTGGGTTGGCATAACTTTGTATGGTTTGGAAGTAGCATCCCTAGGCATACTTTCATAACTTGGTTGGCTTTTAAAAGTAGACTGCCTACTCAAGATAAGATAGCATGTTGGAAACAAGATGTTAATCTTACTTGCAGTTTATGTGGAAAGGAACCTGATAGTCATCAACACCTTTTCTTTAAGTGTGAATATGCTAGAGGTATATGGTGGAAATTGAGGGAACTTGCTAGATTTAGAGGTATTCCTGATGAGTGGGATGGGATAGTATGTTTTGTGGAAAAGGGAAAGGATAGTAAGGGGATTTGGGGTACTATTTAGAAGTTGGTTATTGCTGCTGCTGTTTACTTTGTTTGGCAGGAGAGGAACCAAAGAATTTTTAGCAAAAAGAGAAGGAATGCTAAGATTGTGTGTGTATTAATTCAGGAGGTGATGACCTTAAAAATGAAGAGTATAAAAGTTAAAGATGGAATGCAGGCTAGATTGGCTGCTGCAGTGTGGAATTTTGAAATCAGTAAACATGGAGTGGAGGTCCCTTTATCTTAATGTTGTTTGTTATTGGTGTAATGATTATGGATGGTTGGGAGGCTGCTGGATGTTGATTCTGATGGTATGGTTGGATAATGCTATAAGACACATTATTAGATATAATGGGTTAGAGTGTGGGTTATATTGGTGGGAATTCTGTATTGGGCAGCAGGATGATATATGGTTCCCTTTTGATCCAGGAATTGTGGTGGTATGATTGTGTTAACGTTAATGGGTCAGATGGGTGAGTGGTATTATGGGTCAGTTTGTAGGTATTGGGTTGTTCTGATGCTGTATGTTGCTGATGGTTGGCTGGTGAAGGATGTGGATTGTGGCTGCTGGAATTTCTTGAAGACTTGCAGTTGGCTGCTGGTGTTTTTTGAAGATTTGAAGATGGATGCTGTTTTGTTTGCTTTGACTTTTAGTTGTTTGTTTTGTTTGGTTGTTTCTTTGTTTTGGACTTGATAGGTTTTAGACTTTAGCCGGTTGTTGCTGGGTCTCTAGCTGTCTGGTTTTTTTGTTTTGTTTTGTTTTGATTGTATAGTTGAGCTCATGGTCGGGACGTTTGGATAGTCCCATTATTAGACCATGGCTTGGGATCGGGTTTTGATCCTTGGGGTATGTCCCGGGATGCCGATCCCTTTGGTGTATATATATTTTTTTGTGATTAATAAAATTTACCAGGAGTGCCGCCTCCTTTTACCAAAAAAAAATGATATGAAGCAGACTGAATGGTAATCAGACTCTCGATGCGACAATGACATAGAGATTCGTACAAAAGAAAAGACTCGAGTTTTAAAGGACGTAACTATCGGTACATTTGAAGTCTCGGGGACCGGAATGGTCGAGCAGGAAGGCCATATGATATATAATCACGCAACAGACCAATGTAAAGGATATGAAGCTGATCGGACGGTAATCAGACTCACGATGCGACAATGACATAGAGATTCGTACACAAGAAAAGACTCGAGTTTTAAAGGACGTAACTATCGGTACATTTGATGTTTTGGGCACCCGAATTGAGGAACGGGAAGGCCATAAGATATCTGATCATGCTACAGACTCAGATAAAGGATACGAAGCTGACTAGACGGTAATCGGACTCACGATGCGATAATGACATAGAGATTCGTACACAAGAAAAGACGTGTGTTTTAAAGGACATAACTATCGGTACATTTGATGTTTCGGACACTCGAATTGAGTAGCGGGAAGGCCATAAGATATCAGATCATGCAACATACACAGGTACAGGATACGAAGCTGACCGGATGGTAATCGGACTCACGAGGCGATAATGACATTGATATTCGTACACAAGAAAAGTCTCGCGTTTTAAAGGATGTAACTACGGTACATTGAAGTTTCGGGCACCCGAATGGAGGAGCATGAAGGCCATATGATATCTGATCCTGCAACAGAGCCAAATAAAGGATATGAAGCTGACCGGACGGTAATTGGACTCACGATGCGACAATGACATACAGACTCGTACACAAAAAAGGCGCGAGTATTAAAGGACGTAACTATCGGCATTTGAAGTTTCGGGTACCCGAATGGAGTAGCAGGAAGGCCATATGATATCTGATCAGGCAACAGACCAATATAAAGGATATCAAGCTGACCAGGCGGTAATCGGACTCACGATGCGACAATGACATAGAGATTCGTACAAAAGAAAAGACTCAAGTTTTAAAGGACGTAACTATCGGTACATTTGAAGTTTTGGGCACCCGAATTGAGGAACGGGAAGGCCATAAGATATCTGATCATGCTACAGACTCAGATAAAGGATACGAAGCTGACTAGACGGTAATCGGACTCACGATGCGATAATGACATAGAGATTCGTACACAAGAAAAGACGTGAGTTTTAAAGGACGTAACTATCGGTAAATTTGAAGTTTCGGACACCCAAATGGAGTAGGGGGAAGCCATAAGATATTAGATCATACAACAGACTCAGATAATGACCGGACGGTATTTGGACTCACGAGGAGACAATATAGATATTCGTACACAAGAAAAGACTCGCGTTTTAAAGGGCGTAACTATCGGTACATTTGAAGTTCCGGGCACCCGAATGGAGGAGCAGGAAGGCCATATGATTTCTGATCATGCAACAGACCAATATAAAGGATATGAAGCTTACGGATGGTAATCGGACTCACGATGGGACAAGGACATAGACATTCGTACACAAGAAAAGACTCAAGTTATAAAGGACGTAACTATCGGTACATTTGAAGTTTCGGGCACCCGAATTGAGGAACGGGAAGGCCAAAAGATACCTGATCATGCTACAGACTCAGATGAAGGATAAGAAGCTGGCTGGACGGTAATCGGACTCACGATGCGATAATTACATAGAGATTCGTACACAAGAAAAGACGTGAGTTTTAAAGGACGTAACTATCGGTACAATTGAAGTTTTTGACACCCGAATGGAGTAGCGGGAGGGCCATGAGATATCAGATCATGCAACAGATACAGATAAAGGATACGAAGCTGACGGATGGTAATCAGACACACGAGACGACAATGACATAGAGATTCTTACACAAGAAAAGACTCGAGTTTTAAAGGACGTAACTATCGGTACATTTGAAGTCTCGGGGACCGGAATGGTCGAGCAGGAAGGCCATATGATATATAATCACGCAACAGACCAATGTAAAGGATATGAAGCTGATCGGACGGTAATCAGACTCACGATGCGACAATGACATAGAGATTCGTACACAAGAAAAGACTCGAGTTTTAAAGGACGTAACTATCGGTACATTTGATGTTTTGGGCACCCGAATTGAGGAACGGGAAGGCCATAAGATATCTGATCATGCTACAGACTCAGATAAAGGATACGAAGCTGACTAGACGGTAATCGGACTCACGATGCGATAATGACATAGAGATTCGTACACAAGAAAAGACGTGTGTTTTAAAGGACATAACTATCGGTACATTTGATGTTTCGGACACTCGAATTGAGTAGCGGGAAGGCCATAAGATATCAGATCATGCAACATACACAGGTACAGGATACGAAGCTGACCGGATGGTAATCGGACTCACGAGGCGATAATGACATTGATATTCGTACACAAGAAAAGTCTCGCGTTTTAAAGGATGTAACTACGGTACATTGAAGTTTCGGGCACCCGAATGGAGGAGCATGAAGGCCATATGATATCTGATCCTGCAACAGAGCCAAATAAAGGATATGAAGCTGACCGGACGGTAATTGGACTCACGATGCGACAATGACATACAGACTCGTACACAAAAAAGGCGCGAGTATTAAAGGACGTAACTATCGGCATTTGAAGTTTCGGGTACCCGAATGGAGTAGCAGGAAGGCCATATGATATTTGATCAGGCAACAGACCAATATAAAAGGATATGAAGCTGACCGGATGGTAATCGGACTCACGATGCGACAATGACATAGAGATTCGTACACAAGAAAAGACTCAAGTTTTAAAGGACGTAACTATCGGTACATTTGAAGTTTTGGGCACCCGAATTGAGGAACGGGAAGGCCATAAGATATCTGATCATGCTACAGACTCAGATAAAGGATACGAAGCTGACTAGACGGTAATCGGACTCACGATGCGATAATGACATAGAGATTCGTACACAAGAAAAGACGTGTGTTTTAAAGGACATAACTATCGGTACATTTGATGTTTCGGACACTCGAATTGAGTAGCGGGAAGGCCATAAGATATCAGATCATGCAACATACACAGGTACAGGATACGAAGCTGACCGGATGGTAATCGGACTCACGAGGCGATAATGACATTGATATTCGTACACAAGAAAAGTCTCGCGTTTTAAAGGATGTAACTACGGTACATTGAAGTTTCGGGCACCCGAATGGAGGAGCATGAAGGCCTTATGATATCTGATCCTGCAACAGAGCCAAATAAAGGATATGAAGCTGACCGGACGGTAATTGGACTCACGATGCGACAATGACATACAGACTCGTACACAAAAAAGGCGCGAGTATTAAAGGACGTAACTATCGGCATTTGAAGTTTCGGGTACCCGAATGGAGTAGCAGGAAGGCCATATGATATCTGATCAGGCAACAGACCAATGTAAAGGATATCAAGCTGACCAGGCGGTAATCGGACTCACGATGCGACAATGACATAGAGATTCGTACAAAAGAAAAGACTCAAGTTTTAAAGGACGTAACTATCGGTACATTTGAAGGTTCGGGCACCCGAATAGAGGAACGGGAAGGACATAAGATATCTTCATGCTATAGACTCAGATAAAGGACACGAAGATGACAGAACGGTAATCAGACTCACGATACGACAATGACATAGATATTCAACACATGAAAAGACTCGAGTTTTAAAGGACGTAACTATCTGTTCATTTGAAGTTTCGGGTACCCGAATGAAGGAACGAGAAGGCCATAAGATATCTGATCATGCAACAGACCCAAATAAAGGATATGAAGCTGACCGGACGGTAATCGGACTCACGATACGACAATGACATGGAGATTCGTACACAAGAAAAAACTCAAGTTTTAAAGGACATAACTATCGGTACATTTGAAGTTCCGGGCACCCAAATGGAGGACTGGGAAGGCCATTAGATATATGATCATGCTATATTCTAAGATAAAGGATACGATGGTTACCGGATGGTAATCGGATTCCCGATGCGACGATCACATTGTGATTCGTACATAAGAAAAGACTCGAGTTTTAAAGGACGCAACTATCGGTACATTTGATGTTTCGGACACCCGAATGGAGGAACGGGAAGGCAGTATGATATCAGATCATGCAACAGACACAGATACAGGATACGAAGCTGACCGGATGGTAATCGGACTCACGAGGCGACAATGACATTGATATTCGTACACAAGAAAAGACTCGCGTTTTAAAGGACGTAACTATCGTACATTGAAGTTTTGGGCACCCGAATGGAGGAGAATGAAGGCCATATGATATCTGATAACGCAACAGAGCCAAATAAAAGATATGAAGCTGACCGGACGGTAATCGGACTCACGATGCGACAATGACATACAGACTGGTACACAAAAAAGGCGTGAGTTTTGAAAGGACGTAACCATCGGCACATTTGAAGTTTCGGGAACCCGAATGGAGTAGCAGGAAGGCCATAAGATATCTGATCATGCTATAAACTCTGATAAAGGATACGAAGCTGACCGGACGGGAATCGGACTCACGATGCGACAATGACATAGAGATTCGTACACAAGAAAAGACTCAAGTTTTAAAGGACGTAACTATTGGTACATTTGAAATTTCGTGCATCCGAATGGAGGAGCGGGAAGGCCATAAGATATCAGATCATGCAGCAGACTCAGATAAAGGATACGAAGCTGAACAGACGGTAATCGGACTCACGATGCGATAATTACATAGAGATTCGTACACAAGAAAAGACGTGAGTTTTAAAGGACGTAACTATCGGTACAATTGAAGTTTTGGACACCCGAATGGAGTAGCGGGAGGGCCATGAGATATCTGATCATGAAACAGATACAGATAAAGGATATGAAGCTGACCGGATGGTAATCAGACACACGAGACGACAATGACATAGAGATTCTTACACAAGAAAAGACTCGAGTTTTAAAGGACGTAACTATCGGTACATTTGAAGTATCGGGGACCGGAATGGTCGAGCAGGAAGGCCATATGATATATAATCACGCAACAGACCAATATAAAGGATATGAAGCTGATCGGACGGTAATCAGACTCACGATGCGACAATGACATAGAGATTCGTACACAAGAAAAGACTCGAGTTTTAAAGGACGTAACTATCGGTACATTTGATGTTTCGGGCACCCGAATGGAGGAGCAGGAAGGCCATATGATATTTGATCATGCAACAGACCAATATAAAAGGATATGAAGCTGACCGGATGGTAATCGGACTCACGATGCGACAATGACATAGAGATTCGTACACAAGAAAAGACTCAAGTTTTAAAGGACGTAACTATCGGTACATTTGAAGTTTTGGGCACCCGAATTGAGGAACGGGAAGGCCATAAGATATCTGATCATGCTACAGACTCAGATAAAGGATACGAAGCTGACTAGACGGTAATCGGACTCACGATGCGATAATGACATAGAGATTCGTACACAAGAAAAGACGTGTGTTTTAAAGGACATAACTATCGGTACATTTGATGTTTCGGACACTCGAATTGAGTAGCGGGAAGGCCATAAGATATCAGATCATGCAACATACACAGGTATAGGATACGAAGCTGACCGGATGGTAATCGGACTCACGAGGCGATAATGACATTGATATTCGTACACAAGAAAAGTCTCGCGTTTTAAAGGATGTAACTATCGGTACATTGAAGTTTCGGGCACCCGAATGGAGGAGCATGATGGCCATATGATATCTGATCCTGCAACAGAGCCAAATAAAGGATATGAAGCTGACCGGACGGTAATTGGACTCACGATGCGACAATGACATACAGACTCGTACACAAAAAAGGCGCGAGTATTAAAGGACGTAACTATCGGCATTTGAAGTTTCGGGAACCCGAATGAAGTAGCAGGAAGGCCATATGATATCTGATCAGGCAACAGACCAATATAAAGGATATCAAGCTGACCAGGCGGTAATCGGACTCACGATGCGACAATGACATAGAGATTCGTACAAAAGAAAAGACTCAAGTTTTAAAGGACGTAACTATCGGTACATTTGAAGTTTCGGGCACCCGAATAGAGGAACGGGAAGGACATAAGATATCTTCATGCTATAGACTCAGATAAAGGACACGAAGATGACAGAACGGTAATCAGACTCACGATACGACAATGACATAGATATTCGTACACATGAAAAGACTCGAGTTTTAAAGGACGTAACTATCTGTTCATTTGAAGTTTCGGGTACCCGAATGAAGGAACGAGAAGGCCATAAGATATCTGATCATGCAACAGACCCAAATAAAGGATATGAAGCTGACCGGACGGTAATCGGACTCACGATGCGACAATGACATGGAGATTCGTACACAAGAAAAAACTCAAGTTTTAAAGGACATAACTATCGGTACATTTGAAGTTCCGGGCACCCAAATGGAGGACTGGGAAGGCCATTAGATATATGATCATGCTATATTCTCAGATAAAGTATACGATGGTTACCGGATGGTAATCGGATTCCCGATGCGACGATCACATTGTGATTCGTACATAAGAAAAGACTCGAGTTTTAAAGGACGCAACTATCGGTACATTTGATGTTTCGGGCACCCGAATGGAGGAACGGGAAGGCAGTATGATATCAGATCATGCAACAGACACAGATACAGGATACGAAGCTGACCGGATGGTAATCGGACTCACGAGGCGACAATGACATTGATATTCGTACACAAGAAAAGACTCGCGTTTTAAAGGACGTAACTATCGTACATTGAAGTTTTGGGCACCCGAATGGAGGAGAATGAAGGCCATATGATATCTGATAACACAACAGAGCCTAGTAAAGGATATGAAGTTGACCGGACGGTAATCGGACTCACGATGCGACAATGACATACAGACTGGTACACAAAAAAGGCGCGAGTTTTGAAAGGACGTAACCATCGGCACATTTGAAGTTTCGGGAACCCGAATGGAGTAGCAGGAAGGCCATAAGATATCTGATCATGCCATAAACTCAGATAAAGGATACGAAGCTGACCGGACGGGAATCGGACTCACGATGCGACAATGACATAGAGATTCGTACACAAGAAAAGACTCAAGTTTTAAAGGACGTAACTATTGGTACATTTGAAATTTCGTGCATCCGAATGGAGGAGCGGGAAGGCCATAAGATATCAGATCATGCAGCAGACTCAGATAAAGGATACGAAGCTGAACAGACGGGAATCGGACTCACGATGCAAGAATGAGATATAGATTCGTACACATGAAAAGACTCAAGTTTTAAAGGACGTAACTATAGGTTCATTTGAAGTTTCGGGTACCCGAATGGAGGAGCAGGAAGGCCATATGATTTCTAATCATGCAACAGACCTAGGGTGGTTAATCAATTCAGGCCTATAGCCTGTTGTAATGTGCTTTATAAATGCATAAGCAAAGTACTTTGCAATAGGTTTAAGGATAGCTTGTCTCATATAGTGAGTAATATTCAGAGTGCTTTTATTCCTGGGAGAATCATTAGTGATAATATCCTTTTGGCTCAGGAGTTGATAAGAGGATATACTTGGGTGAGAGGGGTGCCAAGAATTGCTTTAAAGATTGATATACAGTAAGCTTATGACTCTGTGGATCATTCTTTTGTTCAGCAGTGTTTGTTACACTTTGGTTTTCATGAGAGATTTATTGGGTGGATAATGACCTGCCTTTCCTCTGTTTCTTATTCAATTAACTTCAATGGTGAGTCTCATGGGTATTTCATTGGGAAGAAAGGATTAAGACAAGGGGATCCTATGTCCCCTTATCTTTTTACCTTAGTTATGGAAGTGTTAAACCTAATGATTCTAAGACAGGTGAGGAATGCTGATAATTTCATATATCATTGGAAGTGTGAGGCAGTGAAGCTAACTCATCTGTGTTTTGCGGATGATTTTTTTTTATTTAGTGCTGCTGATGTGAATTCTGTCAAAGTTTTAAAGCTCTATTGGGCCCTTTTGAGGTGGTCTCAGATGGGTCCAATGTCCCCTATTTTGTTCGGAGTATAGGTTTTATGAGGCTTGGAGTAAGCCATATACTTGGAGTGATAAGGATGGACTTCTCAACTGTTTTTAGGTTCTTGTTCTGTTCTTTTATTTTATTGTTTTTAGCACTAAACAGTTGAGGAAAACCTTTGAAGTAGTCTTGTTGAGCCTGTTTCGTTTCTGGTGTCCTGTTAGTCCTGGTCAGAATCAAGTGTGTGTGGAATTGATTGGTTTTGTGTTTAAATGGTGTAAATATTTTTGGGGGTGGGGGGCATTTTGGGAACTTGCAGTAATATGGTGCACTTCAAAGCGTGGGATAGTGATCTGGATCTATGGTCCTCCTTTTGTTTCTCTTGTTCTATTCATAGTCATGGAGTCTTATAGTGTTCTGTCAATTCTTTACCTGGATTTAAAGGGTAGAATTGATTCTGCGATTTGGTATGGAGTTTTAGGATGGATATGGCTTGGGATAAGCAAAGCACCTGGAGAGATAAGGCTGGACCTGGTCATTGATTATTAATCTCCTCCCCATATTTTGCATTTCTTAGTACCACTCAATGGCCAGGAAACCCTATATTAAAAGTTTCTTTTGATAGACTTTTTCTTGCTTTTTTGAGTCTTGGTATGGGTCATGATGGGTCTGGTGCTATTCTGACTTGGTCATTGTTGAGTCTTGTGTTTGTCTTGTTTATTAGGCATTTGCCTAATTGGGGGGTGGGATATATTACTTGGGAACCTGCAGTAATAAGGTGTACTAAATACGTTTGGGTAGAGATCTGGCTGAATAAGCTTCCTGTTTTGTTTCAATTTTTTTTATTCTGTTTTATTTTCTTTTTAGATCTTTGGACCCCTTTTCACAATGCGAAGATGGGTCCAATTATGCGAAGTTTGATTGGTGGTTAGGTAAAGAGCTTGGAGTAAGCTTAACCCGTGGAGAGATAAGGCTGGACCCTATCCTTGTGTCTAGGACAATGTTCTCCTCCCCCAATTTTTTAAAATTTTATAGCACTACACAAGGATGGGAAACCCTATTATCATTATGTCGTTCATTTCTTAAACCTTTTCTTGTTTTTAGAACTAGGTTTTTTGGGTGCTCTTGCTGGGTTGGACTGGATCAGCAGCTTATGGGTTGGGTTAGGTGTACGGGGGTGAGGGGGATTGGGAATGGTTGTTCAGGATGGTTCTTTATAATTGAGGCTGGGTTTTTTGAAGATAAGGCCATTTGTGTTGGGCATAATCATGTTTTTGGATATGAAGAGATTATCAAAAGGTGGATTAATAATGGCCAGACTATTTCCAGATGTAATGGGAAAGGGATGGTCAGGAATTTTTATAATCCTGTTCAATCATGTTTTAGTTTAGAGCTTATAGGTCAGTTATGGGTCAGATGTAATGGGGTTGGGAAGTCTATTTTAAATTGTATTGGTGTTGTTCTTTGTTTAAATGGGGTTGGTATTTGGATTGGAAAGAATGTGTGCTGCTGTAAGGAATTTCGCATCTCTGAAAGGAAGGCTGATTATTATGAAGATTATGCAAATGCTACGGATGCTGATCAGGATATGAAGCCTAGGTTCAATTGTAATGGCTTAGTTAATGCTGAGGATGCTGGGAAGGATATAAAGTTGATTAGGAAAGCTATGTTCAGGGATATTCAAGAAGATCAGGAGGGAAAAGGAAGGAAGCCACTTGGCCAAAGATGCATATTGGATATTAGAAGATATGATAGAGGTTTTTGGTGCCGTGGTTTTTGTATTGGGATTTATGATTCTTGTAATGGGTTGGGTTTTAGTAGTTTAAAGTATTGGGCTGTTAAATTAGATTATGGGTAAGGGGTAAGTTTGTTGGTGGATTGTATGTGTGTTTTGTGGGCTGTTTTAATTTTTGGGCCTTGATCTAAAGTTGTTAGTTTATATTTGTAAAGATCTTGGCCCATGATGGTTGTAAATATTTTTTAGTATTAATAAATTTACCGGCGCTTTGACTCCTTTATCAAAAAAAAAAAAGATACGAAGCGAACCGGACGTTAATCGGACTCACGATGAGACAATGACATACAGATTCATACACAAAAAAGACTCGAGTATTAAAGGATGTAACAATCAGTACATTTGCAGTTTCTTGCACCCGAATGGAGCAACAAGAAGGCCATTAAATATCTGATCATGCTACAGGCTCAGATAAAGGATACGAAGCTAACTGGACGGTAATCCGACTCACGATGCGACAATGACCTAGAGTTTCGTACACAAGAAAACAGTCGAGTTTTAAAGGACATAACAATCGGTACATTTGAAGTTTCAGGCACCCGAATGCAGAAACGGGAAGGGCATAAGATATCTGATCATGCAACAAACTCAGATAAAGGATACGAAGCTAACTGGACGGTAATTGGACTCACGATGCGACAATGACATGGAAAACACAAGAAAAGACTCGAGATTTAAAGGACATAACTATTGGTACATTTGAAGTTCGGGGACCTTAATGGAGGAACGGAAAGGGCATTAGATATATGATCATGTTATAGACTCGGATAAAGGATACGAAGCTAACCGGATGGTAATCGGATTCACGATGCGACAATGACATAGAGATTCGTACACAAGAAAAGACTCGCGTTTTAAGGGACGTAACTATCGATACATTTGAAGTTTCGGGCACCCGAATGGAGGAGCGGGAAGTCCATAAGATATTTGATCAACTAACAGACTCAGATCAAGGATCCGAAGCGGACCGGACAGAAATCGGACTCACTATGCAACAATGACATAGAGATTCATACAAAAAAAAAGACTCGAGTTTTAACGGACGTAACAAATGGTACATTTGTAGTTTCGGGAACCCGAATGGTGGAACAGTAAGGCCATTAAATATCTGATCATGCTAGAAACTCAGATAAAGGATACGAATCTAACTGGACGGTAATCGGACTCACGATGTGACAATGCCATAGAGATTCGTACACAAGAAAACACTCGAGTATTAAAGGATGTAACAATCGGTACATTTGCAGTTTCTTGCACCCGAATGGAGGAACAAGAAGGCCATTAAATATCTGATCATGCTACAGTCTAAGATAAAGGATACGAAGCTAACTGGATGGTAATCGGACTCACGATGCGACAATGACCTAGAGTTTCGTACACAAGAAAACTGTCGAGCTTAAAAGGACGCAACAATCGGTACATTTGAAGTTTCGGGCACCCGAATGCAGAAACGGGAAGGCCATAAGATATTTGATCATGCAACAGAATCAGATAAAGGATACGAAGCTAACTGGACGGTAATCGGACTCACGATGCGACTCGAGTTTTAAAGGACATAACTATAGGTACATTTCAAGTTCGGGTACCCGAATGGAGGAACGGAAAGGGCATTAGATATATGATCATGCTATAGACTCAGATAAAGGATACGAAGCTAACCGGATGGTAATCGGATTCACGATGCGACAATGACATAAAGATTCGTACACAAGAAAAGACTCGCGTTTTAAGGGACATAACTATCGATAAATTTGAAGTTTCGGGCACCCGAATGGAGGAGCGGGAAGTCCATATGATATCTGATCATGTAACAGACTCAGATAAAGGATCCGAAGTGGACCGGACATAAATCGGACTCACTATGCAACAATGACATAGAGATTCATACACAAAGAACGACTCGAGTTTTAACGGACGTAACAAATGGTACATTTGTAGTTTCAGGAACCCGAATGGTGGAACAGTAAGGCCATTAAATATCTGATCCTGCTAGAAACTCAAACAAAGGATACGAAGCTGACCGGACGGTAATCGGACTTACGATGCGACAATGACATAGAGATTCGTACACAAGAAAACACTCGAATTTTAAAGGACATAACTATCGGTACATTTGAAGTTTCGCGCACCCGTATGGAGGAACGGGAAGGCCGTAATATATCTGATAATGCAACGGACTCAGATAAAGGATACGAAGCTAACTGGACGGTGATCGGACTCACTATGCGGCAATGATATAGATATTCATACACAAGAAAACAATCGAGTTTTAAAGGACATAACTATCGGTACATTTGAAGTTTCGGGTACCCGAATGGAGGATCCGGAAGGCCATAAGATATCTGATCATGCAACAGACTCAGATAAAGGATACGAAGCGAACCGAACGGTAATCGGACTCACGATGCGACAATGACCTAAAGATTCATACACAAAAAAAGACTCGAGTATTAAAGGATGTAACAATCGGTACATTTGCAGTTTCGGGCACCCGAATGGAGGAACAAGAAGGCCATAAGTTATCTGATCATGCAACAGACTCAGATGAAGGATACGAAGCTAACTAGACAATAATCGGACTCACGATGCGACAACGAAATGGAGATTCGTACACAAGAAAAGACTCGAGTTTTAAAGGACATAACTATCGGTAAATTTGAAGTTCGGGAACCTGAATGGAGGTACGGAAAGGCCATTAGATAAATGATCATGCTATAGACTCAGATAAAGGATACGAAGCTAACCGGATGGTAATCGGATTCACGATGCGAGAATGACATAAAGATTCGTACACAAGAAAAGACTCGCGTTTTTAGGGACGTAACAATCGATACTTTTGTAGTTTCGAGCACCCGATTGGAGGAGCGAGAAGTCCATTAGATATCTAATCATGTAATAGACTCAGATAAAGGATCCGAAATGGACCAGACAGTAATCGGACTCACGATACGATAATGACATAGAGATTCATACAAAAAAAAAAGACTCGAGTTATAAAGGACGTAACAATCGGTAGATTTGTAGTTTCGGGAACCCGAATGGTGGAACAGTAAGGCTAATGAATATCTGATCATGCAACAGACTCAGATAAAGAATACGAAGCTAACTGTACGTTAATCGGACTCACGATGCGACATTGATATAGAGATTCGTACACAAGAAAACACTCGAGTTTTAAAGGACATAACTATCGGTACATTTGAAGTTTCGGGCACCCGAATGGAGAAACAGGAAGGCCATAAGATATCTGATCGTGCTAGAGACTCAGATAAAGGATCTAAAGCTTACAGAATGGTAATTATACTCATGATGCGACAATGGCATAGAGATTCGTGCACAAGAAAAGACTCTAGTTATAAAGGACGTAACTATCGGTACATTTGATGTTTCGGGCTTCCGAATGGAGCAACGGGAAGGCCATAAGATATCTGATCTTGTGACACAAACTCAGATAATGGATACGTAGCTGACCGGACGGTAATCGGACTCACGATGCGACAATGACATAGAGATTCGTACACAAGAAAAGACTAGCGTTTTAAAGGACATAACTATCTATACATTTGAAGTTTCGGGCACCCGAATGGAGGAGCGTGAAGTCCATGAGATAACTGATCATGCAACAGAGACAGATAAAGGATACCAATCTAACTGGATGTTAATCGGACTCACGATGCGACAATGATATAGAGATTCGTACACAAGAAAACACTCGAGTTTTAAAGGACATAACTATCGGTACATTTGAAGTTTCGGGCACCCGAATGGAGGAACGGGAAGGCCATAAGATATCAAATCCTGCTACAGACTCAGATAAAGGATTTAAAGCTTACCAGACGGTAATCGGACACATGATGCGACAATGACATAGAGATTCGTACACAAGAAAAGACTCAAGTTATAAAGGACATAACTATCGGTACATTTGAAGTTTCGGGCATCCGAATCGAGGAACGGGAAGGCCATAAGATATCTGATCATGTAACAGACTCAGATAATGGATACGAAGCTAACCGGACGGTAATCGGACTCACGATGCGACATTGATATAGAGATTCGTTCACAAGAAAACACTCGAGATTTAAAGGACATAACTATCGGTACATTTGAAGTTTCGGGCACCCGAATGGAGAAACAGGAAGGCCATAAGATATCTGATCGTGCTAGAGACTCAGATAAAGGATCTAAAGCTTACAGAATGGTAATTATACTCATGTTGCGACAATGGCATAGAGATTCGTGCACAAGAAAAGACTCTAGTTATAAAGGACGTAACTATCGGTACATTTGAAGTTTCGGGCATCCGAATGGAGCAACGGGAAGGCCATAAGATATCTGATCTTGTAACACAGACTCAGATAATGGATACGTAGCTGACCGGACGGTAATCGGACTCACGATGCGACAATGACATAGAGATTCGTACACAAGAAAAGACTAGCGTTTTAAAGGACATAACTATCTATACATTTGAAGTTTCGGGCACCCGAATGGAGGAGCGTGAAGTCCATGAGATAACTGATCATGCAACAGAGACAGATAAAGGATACCAATCTAACTGGATGTTAATCGGACTCACGATGGGACAATGATATAGAGATTCGTACACAAGAAAGCACTCGAGTTTTAAAGGACATAACTATCGGTACATTTGAAGTTTCGGGCACCCGAATGGAGGAACGGGAAGGCCACAATATAACTGATCCTGCTAGAGACTCAGATAAAGGATCTAAAGCTTACCGAATGGTAATCATACTCAAGATGCAACAATGTCATAGAGATTCGTGCACAAGAAAAGACTCTAGTTATATAGGACGTAACTATCGGTACATTTGAAGTTTCGGGCATCCGAATGGAGGAACGGGAAGGCCATAAGACATCTGATCATGTAACACAGAGTCAGATAATGGATACGAAGCTGACCGGACGGTAATCGGACTCACGATGCGACAATGACATAGAGATTCGTACACAAGAAAAGACGTGAGTTTTAAAGGACGTAACCATCGGTAAATTTGACGTTTCGGACACCCAAATGGAGTAGGGGGAAGCCATAAGATATTAGATCATGCAACAGACTCAGATAAGGGATACGAAGCTGACCGGACGGTATTCGGACTCACGAGGCGGCAATATAGATATTCGTACACAAAAAAAGACTCGCGTTATAAAGGGCGTAACTATCAGTACATTTGAAGTTCCGGGCACCCGAATGGAGGAGCAGGAAGGCCATATGATTTCTGATCATGCAACAGACCAATCTAAAGGATATGAAGCTTACGGATGGTAATCGGACTCACGATGGGACAAGGACATAGACATTCGTACACAAGAAAAGACTCAATTGAGGAACGGGAAGGCCATTTGAAGTTTCGGGCACCCGAATTGAGGAACGGGAAGGCCATAAGATATCTGATCATGCTACAGACTCAGATAAAGGATAAGAAGCTGGCTGGACGGTAATCGGACACACGATGTGATAATGACATAGAGATTCGTACACAAGAAAAGACGCGAGTTTTAAAGGACGTAACTATCGGTACATTTGATGTTTCGGGCACCCGAATGGAGGAGCAGGAAGGCCATATGATATTTGATCATGCAACAGACCATTATAAAAGGATATGAAGCTATGGACAAAGCTGTAAGCTAAGGGTTCTCTCTCTGAATTGGGCGATTTTGGCGATTCAGGGGTTTCCTCTTTGGTTTTCTTTTCCCGCCTCTTTTCTAACCCTAATTTCATCTGTGTTCTTCCTTCTTCTTTCGTGTTTCTCTGATCTAATTGCTCTATTCCTTTTGGAATATCCTCAGTTAGTGGTTCTATTTCCTTTTGTTCATGAGCTCGGTTGCTTCGATTCCGGCACCGGATCCTCCTCCGAGGGGTCCACCGGATATTATGGAGGTTCAGGATGCTCAGGAAGTTGGTATTCAGGATAATATGGATCCTAAGGTTAGTTTGGAAAAGAAGTTGAAGGGTTCTGAGCAAGTTATTCTTAACAGAGTGATTTCTGGTAAGAAGGATTCTCTTATCCTTAGTTCTGATGTGGTTGATTTGTTTGTAACTCTGTTTGGGGACAATTGGAAACAGAGATTCCTCTCTGAACCGATTGAACTATTGAAATTAGCTGGGATGGGTAAAGTAGAGGAGGTTAATCGTTTGGTGACTGATGAGATTGATGGTAGAAATCTAATGTTTCATAATAAGCTTTCTGGTAGGTATGGGCTTATTTTGGAAGTGGTTGCTGGTTTTATGGGGAGGTTAGGGTATGGGAATTCTGTGTCTCATAGTCCTCTGGTTAATGATATTCAGATGAAGGATGGGGGTAAGGGAGGTAGGATTATGCAAGCTGATGTGAATTCTAATGTGTTTGACTCTGGAATGGGTGTTTGTTTTGTATGTATGGATAAGAGGAGGAAGAGATCTGTGAGGAATGAGAGTATTAATGTGAAGACTAGGAAGGTGATGTGGGGAGAAGGGACTTATATTAGGTCTGAGGTGGATAATGGTCTGAATCAGTGTGAGGAAGAGTTACCTGAGATGGTTACTGCTCAGGAATTGTTGTCTGTGGTAAAGGAGGGAAATACTAGTGCTGGGCCTGTTAAGCTCAAGTTTGGTAAGGAAAATAGAGGTAATGTGGAGGGGAAGGTTAATGAGTTAATGTTGCAGTTATCTGTATCTAGTCCTAAGTTTTCTTATAGCCTAGGTGCAGGTAGTAAGGTTATAGTTAATGAAGAGGGTGCTATTGTTCTGAAGGGTTCTGCTGGTACTTTGAAAAAAGATAAGGAAGATACTAATGAAAAGGAAGATGATACTAAAGAGGAGGAGATTATCATTGAGAGTGAGGGTAAAGGTTCTGAGGGTTCTGATCAGAAAAGTATGGAGGAGGAGGTTGAGGGGAAGGTTAAGAAGGGAGACATTACCACTAGGCTGCCTTGGAGGGGTATTCTGAAAACTCCATCGATGAAGAAATTAATCAAGCAGAAATCTGACAAGATGAGTTAATGATGAAGACTCCTATATGGTTAATGATGAAGACTTGCAGTACATTAGTAAGCCTAAACCTGTTGCTAGGTCAATTTTGCATACAGGGGTGGAGGCTGGGGGTGTTGTGTTTAAGTCTGTTAAGGAGGGAGAATCTGGGGAGAGTAGTGAGAAACCTGTTGCTTCATTTGCTGATGTTACAAAGGATAAGCTTAATGAAGTGTTAGAGACTAAGATGACCTTTATCCCTCCTAAGGTACTTGATTCTGGTGAGACTGTTGCTGTGATTAAGCCTGAGAAATTGTTGGAAGCAAGGGTGGCTTACAGTACCTATCTGTATGGGTACTGTATTGGGCAGGACATTTCTATTGGGATGGTGAGGTATCACTTATTTAGAATGTGGAAAAGATTTGGTTTGATTGAGGTGTCTTCTAATGGGGCTGGTATTTTCTTCTTTAAGATTAAAAATGAGCAGGGGATGATGGAGACTATCAATCAGGGGCCATGGCTTATAAACAATATTCCTTTATGTATAAGGAAATGGGAGATTGGTTTGAATTTGGGAAGGGTGGAGCCCAGTTCTATTCCTATTTGGGTTACCATCCCTAACATGCCTATGGAACTTTGGAATAGAGAAAGCTTAAGTAGTATGATGAGTCGTATTGGTGACCCTTTAATGTTGGATAGAGTAACTGCTTTGAGATGCAACAAAAAGGAAGGTCGGGCAGGGTTTGCTAGGATCCTGGTGGAAGTAAAGGCTGATAAGATACTTCCGGATTTTGTTAATGCTTATTACCCAGCTGATGTTGGCAAACCAGCTTTTATTCAGAAAGTAAAAGTTGAATATCAAGTCAAAGTGAAGAAGTGTTCTGCTTGCAAAGTCTTTGGTCATGATTATGAGGGTTGTAAAGCAAGGGAATTGTCTGCTGAGGAAGTTGCTGGGAAGACTGAACAGTTGCTTAAGGATTTATTTCAGGCAACTCAAACTGATTTTCCTGTTTCTGGGGTTGATAATGATGGTTTTCAAGTTGTGGGTAGGAATAATAGGGTGGTTAATAATAAGGGAAATGGTGGTGGGAATGCTCAGAGGAATGATAGAGATAAGGGGGGTAGTTCTAATGGGAGACAGAATGGGATTAGAGGTCAAGGTAATCACGGGAATTTTGGGGGAGGGAATAGGAATCAGGGTTCTAAAAATGGGGGAAGGCAATGGGTGAGTAAGAATGATATTAGAAAGAATAATGATAATAAAATGAATAATGATAATAAAAAGCATAATGATAATAATAGTATTAGTTTAACTAATACTTTTGCCATTCTAAAGGAGGACTTAAATGTGGGGGGTTCTGAGGGTAGTGACAGTAAGGGAAAGAGTATAGAGGGGGAGACTAATCAGGTAAAGAATATGGTTGTGGAGAAAGGTTCTGGGGTAGCATCTAGTAGGAAGGCTGTTCAAGGTAAGAATATGGGCAATGAGGTGAATGCTGAGTTGAAACAGGATTATAAGGGGGAAAAGAAGGGTGTTCAAGTTGAAGAGGTCAATCTTTCTGATGAAGCTACTAAGGTGCAGACTAGGGTTAATATCAAATCAGGTTATTTTAAAATGAGTACAACTCAATTCAATGAAGTGTCTCATGTTGTTATTAATAAAAAATGTCCTTCTAATGATGTTATGAAGCATTGGAATATTGGTCAGATTAAGGTGTTTTTTGAGCAATGGGATAAGATTATGTTTGAAAAACTGGTTGAAGCTGAAAATGCTAAGGCTAGTAGTGGTGTGGGATCTTCTAGATTGGAGGGTCCTATGAATGTTGATAGTGTTATTAATGAAGATTAATCCTTTGGTGTGGAATGTGAGGGGCATGTCTACTGTTTCTAAACAAAGACAGGTTTCTAGAAAACTTAGGGAGAATAAAGTGGGATTGGTGGGATTAGTGGAGACTGGAGTTAATAGGTCCAATATTAATGCTGCTTGTAAAGGAGTTATGGACAAATGGGAGTGGGTTTCAAATGCTGAATGGTGTCATAGTTGGGTTAGAATTGTTGTGGGTTGGGATTCTAGATTTCTGGATGTTATAGTGGTACATAATTCTGCTCAGGTTATTCACTGCATTGTTTGCCCTGTTGGAAGCAGTGTTAAATTCTTTTGTTCCTTTGTGTATGGGGTTACTAATTGGGTTGGGAGAAGGCTGCTTTGGGATAGTTTATTGAGTCACAGTAGGAATATTGGTGCTAACCCCTGGCTGGTTTTAGGGGATCTTAATGCTATTCTTGATCCTGGTGAGAAGAACTGTGAGATTGCTACTTCAAAATATGGTATGGAGGAATTTAGTAGATGTGTTGATGAGTTACAAATTATGGATTTGCCTAGTTCAGGTTTGTTCTTTACTTTGAATCAAAAGCCAGGTAAGGAAGATGGGATTATGGAGAAATTGGATAGGGCCATGGGTAACATGAAGTTTATGGAAATGTTTGGAAATGTTGGGGTAAAATTTTTACCTTTTTATTGTTCTGATCTTTCCCCTGTTCTGGTATTCTTTTCTGATGGAACCTCTGGTAAGTATAATACTTTTAGATTTTGGAATTATCTTGTTGACAAAGAGGAATTCCTTCCTATTGTTGATGAGGTTTGGGGTGAGGTGATAGTGGGTTATAAAATATTTAGTGTGGTTTCTAAACTTAAGGCTCTTAAAAAGCCTTTGAGGAAACTGAACTACCAACAAGGTAATTTGTTTAAGAAGGTTGAGGCTCTTAGAGTTGAATTGGAAAGAATTCAGGAAGCTGTTTCTTTTGATCCTGGTAATAGGGCCCTGAGGGAAGAGGAAGCTGTTTACCTGGATGCTTACAATGATGCTATTAGAGATGAGGAAAATTTCTTAAAACAAAAATCAAAGGTCCATTGGTTAAAGGTGGGTGACAAGAATAATAAATATTTTTTTCATTCAGTGAAGCAGAGGCAATCTCAATATAAATTGTCTCAGATTGAGGATGGAAAGGGAAATGTTTTCAGGGATTTTAATGTTGGTAGTGCTTTTGTTAATTATTTTATGGGAATGATGGGGAAGAAAGATGTTGTTGAAGCAATTTCAGATGTGGATAGTCTTTTCTTCAGGAAGTTAAGTACTGAGGAGGCTGATAGATTGATTCTTGAGGTTTCTAAAGATGAAATTAAGACTGCTATGTTCTAAATTGATGATAACAAGGCTCCTGGACCAGATGGATTCTCAGCTAAATTCTTTAAGTCCTCTTGGAGTATCATTGGGGAAGAGGTATGTGATGCTGTGCAGGAATTCTTTTGTCGTGGTAAAATTCTGAAGCAGATTAATGCTACTAGTATATCTTTAATACCTAAGGTTAAATCTCCTAATCTGGTTAGTGAGTTTCGACCTATAGCATGTTGTAATGTTATATATAAGTGTATTAGTAAAGTAATTTGCAATAGACTGGTTAAGGTTTTGGGTTGCTTGGTTGATGGGGTGCAAAGTGCTTTTGTTCCTGGCAGATTGATTAGTGATAATATTTTATTAGCTCAGGAGCTGGTGAAAGGGTATGACTGGAAAAGGGGATGTCCTAGGGTTGCTTTATAGGTGGATTTGCAGAAAGCTTATGATTCTGTAGATCATTCTTTTTTGGAAAACTGTCTTGTTCAGTATGGTTTTCCTAGGAGATTTATTGGGTGGGTGATGGTTTGTTTGAGAACTGTCTCTTATTCTATAAATCTGAATGGTCAAATGCATGGGTATTTCAGAGGTGAAAAGGGTCTGAGACAGGGTGACCCTATATCTCCTTATCTCTTCACACTTGTAATGGATGTATTAAATCTTATGTTAATAAGAAGAATTAAGGAGGTGGAGATGTGAGCATCTGAAGTTGACTCACTTATGTTTTGCTGATGATTTATTTGTGTTTTGCAGACCCCATAATGAGTCTATTCGGGTGATAAAGGATGTTTTGGAAGAGTTTGGAGGGTGCTCAGGATTAAGACCTAATATGGGTAAGAGTGAGATTATTTTTGGTAATGTTGATAAAGGGATAAAAGGTCAAATTCTTAGTATTTTGCCTTTTAAAGAAGGGTCTCTACCTTTAAAATATTTGGGTATTCCTCTGTCCTCTAAGAGGTTATATCAAAAGGATTGTGGTATTTTATTGGATAAGGTTAAAAAGAGGATCTCTGATTGGAAAAATAAATTCTTATCCTATGGGGGTAGAGTTCAGCTTTTAAAATCTGTTCTATCTTCTTTGACTGTGTATTGGGCTTCTCTTTTCATTCTGCCAGATAATGTTAATGAGGATGTTATTAGATTGTGTAGGGGTTTTGTCTGGTGTCAAGGGGAATTTAAGCAGGGTAGTGCTAAGGTGGGTTGGGAGGAATTATGTTGGAACAAAAATCAGGGTGGGTTGGGTATTTCATGCATAAAAGAGAGAAATCTGGCTCTAATGGCTAAGCATATTTGGAGAATTCTTAATAATAAAGACTCTCTGTGGGCTGCTTGGATTCATTTTAATAAGCTTAGGGGGAATATTTTTTGGGAAATAGGGGAAAGGAACTCTGTTTCTTGGACATGGAAACAGTTGCTGGGATGTAGAGGTGTTTTGAGAGATCATTGTGTAGTTAAAGTTGGGAATGGGAAGTCTGCCAATGCTTGGAGTGATACTTGGCACAAAAAGGGCCCATCGATTAAGTTGATTGATAGAAGAGAGATCAAGGCTGCTGGGTTTAATATGCAATCTAAGGTTGCTGATCTGGTTAATGAAAATGGGTGGGCTGTGCCTGATGAATGGAAAATAAAATTTCCTGATTTGTTTAATGAGACTTTACCTTTACTAATTCATGATAAGAGGGATAATTTTTGTTGGCTGGATAATAAAGGTAGAGTTGGTCCCTTGACTTCACGAATTGTTTATGAGGATTTGATAAAGAGTAAGGAGGTTTTCAAGTGGCATAAGTTTGTATGGCACAAGCATAGTGTGCCTAGGCATACTTTCATTACTTGGTTGGCTTTTAAATTCAAGCTTCCTACTCAGGACAGATTGATGGCATGGAAGCCTGGTAAGAGTTTGAAGTGTAGCTTGTGTGGGTCATGTGCTGACAGTCATAATCACTTATTTTTTAGTTGTGACTTTTCTAAAAGCATATGGTGGAGGATTAAAGTGATTACCAGGTTGGATAAGCTTCCTGATGATTGGGAGGGGATAGTTAAGTATGTGGAGAAGATGAGAAATGATAAATCTGTGTGGGGTAATATTCAAAGAATAGCTTTGGCTGCTACTGTATATTTTGTTTGGCAAGAGAGGAATAATAGAATATTCAGTAGTAAGAAGAGGAGTGCCAAGGTTATTGGTGATCAGGTGGGGGAAGTGGTAAAATTAAAATTGTTTAATGAGAAATGTAATAGCAGTGGGAATGGATTACTGGTTGCTGCAGTATGGAACATTAAGGTTTTAGATGATGAGGGCAATGAAAGAAATGTGTAGCCCTTTCCTGTTTGGTGTGGGTTGGGATGGGTTGGGTTCTGGGATGGGGGGTATCTATTTCTTTGGTGAGTTAAGGTGGTTCTTTGATCCTTGGGTAGTTTCCTGGGTCTGTGGACCTTCTGTTCTCTTTCTTTTGTTTTTTTCCTTTTTTATTTACGAAGCTAACTGGACGGTAATCCGACTCACGATGCGACAATGACCTAGAGTTTCGTACACAAGAAAACAGTCGAGTTTTAAAGGACATAACAATCGGTGCATTTGAAGTTTCAAGCACCCGAATGCAGAAACGGGAAGGGCATAAGATATCTGATCATGCAACAAACTCAGATAAAGGATACAAAGCTAACTGGACGGTAATTGGACTCACGATGCGACAATGACATGGAGAACACAAGAAAAGACTCGAGTTTTAAAGGACATAACTATTGGTACATTTGAAGTTCGGGGACCCGAATGGAGGAACGGAAAGGGCATTAGATATATGATCATGCTATAGACTCGGATAAAGGATACGAAGCTAACCGAATGGTAATCGGATTCACGATGCGACAATGACATAGAGATTCGTACACAAGAAAAGACTCGCGTTTTAAGGGACGTAACTATCGATACATTTGAAGTTTCGGGCACCCGAATGGAGGAGCGGGAAGTCCATAAGATATTTGATCAAGTAACAGACTCAGATAAAGGATCCGAAGCGGACCGGACAGAAATCGGACTCACTATGCAACAATGACATAGAGATTCATACACAAAAAAAGACTCGAGTTTTAACGGACGTAACAAATGGTACATTTGTAGTTTCGGGAACCCGAATGGTGGAACAGTAATGCCATTAAATATCTGATCATGCTAGAAACTCAGATAAAGGATACGAATCTAACTGGACGGTAATCGGACTCACGATGTGACAATGCCATAGAGATTCGTACACAAGAAAACACTCGAGTATTAAAGGATGTAACAGTCGGTACATTTGCAGTTTCTTGCACCCGAATGGAGGAACAAGAAGGCCATTAAATATCTGATCATGCTACAGTCTAAGATATACGAAGCTAACTGGATGATAATCGGACTCACGATGCGACAATGACCTAGAGTTTGGTACACAAGAAAACAGTCGAGTGTAAAAGGACACAACAATCGGTACATTTGAAGTTTCGGGCACCCGAATGCAGAAACGGGAAGGCCATAAGATATTTGATCATGCAACAGACTCAGATAAAGGATACGAAGCTAACTGGACGGTAATCGGACTCACAATGCGACAATGACATGGAGATTCGTACACAAGAAAAGACTCGAGTTTTAAAGGACATAACTATAGGTACATTTCAAGTTCGGGTACCCGAATGGAGGAACGGAAAGGGCATTAGATATATGATCATGCTATAGACTCAGATAAAAGATACGAAGCTAACCGGATGGTAATCGGATTCACGATGCGACAATAACATAGAGATTCGTACACAAGAAAAGACTCGCGTTTTAAGGGACGTAACTATCGATACATTTGAAGGTTCGGGCACCCGAATGGAGGATCAAGAAGGCCATAAGATATCTGATCATGCAACAGACTCAGATAAAGGATACGAAGCGAACCGAACCGTAATCGGACTCACGATGCGACAATGACCTAAAGATTCATACACAAAAAAAGATTCGAGTATTAAAGGATGTAACAATCGGTACATTTGCAGATTCGGGCACCCGAATGGAGGAACAAGAAGGCCATACGATATCTGATCATGCAACAGACTCAGATGAGGGATACGAAGCTAACTGGACGGTAATCGGACTCACGATGCGACAACGAAATGGAGATTCGTACACAAGAAAAAACTCGAGTTTTAAAGGACATAACTATCGGTAAATTTGAATTTCGGGAACCTGAATGGAGGAACGGAAAGGCCATTAGATAAATGATCATGCTATAGACTCAGATAAAGGATACGAAGCTAACCGGATGGTAATCGGATTCACGATGCGAGAATGACATAGAGATTCGTACACAAGAAAAGACTCGCGTTTTAAGGGACGAAACAATCGATACTTTTGTAGTTTCGGGCACCCGAATGGAGGAGCGAGAAGTCCATTAGATATCTAATCATGTAATAGACTCAGATAAAGGATCCGAAACGGACCGGACAGTAATCGGACTCACGATGCGACAATGACATAGAGATTCATACAAAAAAAAAGACTCGAGTTATAAAGGACGTAACAATCGGTAGATTTGTAGTTTCGGGAACCCGAATGGTGGAACAGTAAGGCCAATGAATATCTGATCATGCAACAGACTCAGATAAAGAATACGAAGCTAACTGTACGTTAATCGGACTCACGATGCGACATTGATATAGAGATTCGTACACAAGAAAACACTCGAGTTTTAAAGGACATAACTATCGGTACATTTGAAGTTTCGGGCACCCGAATGGAGAAACAGGAAGGCCATAAGATATATGATCGTGCTAGAGACTAAGATAAAGGATCTAAAGCTTACCGAATGGTAATCATACTCATGATGCGACAATGGCATAGAGATTCGTGCATAAGAAAAGACTCTAGTTATAAAGGAAGTAACTATCGGTACATTTGAAGTTTCGGGCATCCGAATGGGGCAACGGGAAGGCCATAAGATATCTGATCATGTAACACAGACTCAGATAATGGATACGTAGCCGACCGGACGGTAATCGGACTCACGATGCGACAATGACATAGAGATTCGTACACAAGAAGAGACTAGCGTTTTAAAGGACATAACTATCGATACATTTGAAGTTTCGGGCACCCGAATGGAGGAGCGTGAAGTCCATGAGATATCTGATCATGCAACAGAGACAGATAAAGGATACGAATCTAACTGGACGTTAATCGGACTCACGATGCGACAATGATATAGAGATTCGTACACAAGAAAGCACTCGAGTTTTAAAGGACATAACTATCGGTACATTTGAAGTTTCGGGCACCCGAATGGAGGAACGGGAAGGCCATAAGATATCAAATCCTGCTACAGACTCAGATAAAGGATATAAAGCTTACCAGACGGTAATCGGACTCATGATGCGACAATGACATAGAGATTCGTACACAAGAAGAGACTCAAGTTATAAAGGACGTAACTATCGGTACATTTGAAGTTTCGGGCATCCAAATCGAGGAACGGGAAGGCCATAAGATATCTGATCATGTAACAGACTCAGATAATGGATACGAAGCTAACCGGACGGTAATCGGACTCACGATACGACATTGATATAGATATTCGTACACAAGAAAACACTCGAGTTTTAAAGGACATAACTATCGGTACATTTGAAGTTTCGGGCACCCGAATGGAGGAACGGGAAGGCCATAATATATCTGATCCTGCTAGAGACTCAGATAAAGGATCTAAAGCTTACTGAATGGTAATCATACTCAAGATGCGACAATGTCATAGAGATTCGTGCAAAAGAAAAGACTCTAGTTATAAAGGACGTAACTATCAGTACATTTGAAGTTTCGGGCATCCGAATGGAGGAACGGGAAGGCCATAAGATATCTGATCATGTAACATAGACTCAGATAATGGATACGAAGCTGACCGGACGGTAATCGGACTCACGATGTGACAATGACATAGAGATTCGTACACAAGAAAAGACTCACGTTTTAAGGGACGTAACTATCGATACATTTGAAGTTTCGGGCACCCGAATGGAGGAGGGTGAAGTCTATAAGATATCTGATCATGCAACAGACTAGGATACGAAGCTGACCAGACGGTAATCGGACTTACGATGTGACAATGACATAGAGATTCGTACACAAGAAAAAACTCAAGTTTGAAAGGACGTAACTATTGGTACATTTTAAATTTCGTGCATCCGAATGGAGGAGCGGGAAGGCCATAAGATATTAGATCATGTAACAGACTCAAAAAAAGGATACAAAGCTGAACAGACGTTAATCGGACTCACGATGCAAGAATGACATAGAGATTCGTACACATGAAAAGACTCAAGTTTTAAAGGACGCAACTATCTGTTCATTTGAAGTTTCGGGTACCCGAATGGAGGAGATGGAAGGCCATATGATATCTAATCATGCAACAGACCCATATAAAGCATATGAAGCTAACCGGGTGGTAATCGGACTCACGATGCGACAATGACATAGAGATTCTTACACAAGAAAAGACTCAAGTTTTAAAGGACGTAACTATCGGTTAATTTGAGTTTTCAGGCACCCGATTGGAGGAGCGGGAAGGCTATAAGATATCTAAACATGCAACAGACTCAGATAAATGATATGAAGCAGACTGAATGGTAATCAGACTCTCGATGCGACAATGACATAGAGATTCGTACACATTAAAAGACTCAAGTTTTAAAGGACGTAACTATCGGTACATTTGAAGTTTTGGGCACCCGAATTGAGGAACGGGAAGGTTATAAGATATCAAATCATGCTACAAACTCAGATAACGGATACGGAGCTCTCTGGACGGTAATCGGACTCATGATGCGACAATGACATAGAGATTCGTACACAAGAAAAGACGTGAGTTTTAAAGGACGTAACTATCGGTAAATTTGAAGTTTCGGACACCCAAATGGAGTAGGGGGAAGCCATAAGATATTAGATCATGCAACAGACTCAGATAAAGGATACGAAGCTGACCGGACGGTATTCGGACTCACGAGGCGACAATATAGATATTCGTACACAAGAAAAGACTCGCGTTTTAAAGGGCGTAACTATCGGTACATTTGAAGTTCCGGGTACTCGAATGGAGGAGCAGGAAGGCCATATGATTTCTGATCATGCAACAGACCAATCTAAAGGATATGAAGCTTACGGATGGTAATCAGACTCACGATGGGACAAGGACATAGACATTCGTACACAAGAAAAGACTCAAGTTATAAAGGACGTAACTATCGGCACATTTGAAGTTTCGGGCACCCGAATTGAGGAACAGGAAGGCCATATGATATCTGATCATGCTACAGACTCAGATAAAGGATAAGAAGCTGGCTGGACGGTAATCGGACACACGATGCGATAATGACATAGAGATTCGTACACAAGAAAAGACGCGAGTTTTAAAGGACGTAACTATCGGTACAATTGAAGTTTCGGACATCGAATGGAGTAGCGGGAGGGCCATAAGATATCAGATCATGCAACAGACACAGATAAAGGATACGAAGCTGACCGGATGGTAATCAGACACGCGAGGCGACAATGACATAGAGATTCTTACACAAGAAAAGACTCGAGTTTTAAAGGACGTAACTATCGGTACATTTGAAGTATCGGGCACCGGAATGGTCGAGCAGGAAGGCCATATGATATATGATCACGCAACAGACTAATATAAAGGATATGAAGCTGATCGGACGGTATTCGGACTCACGATGCGACAATGACATAGAGATTCGTACACAAGAAAAGACTCGAGTTTTAAAGGATGTAACTATCGGTACATTTGATGTTTCGGGCACCCGAATGGAGGAGCAGAAAGGCCATATGATATTTGATCACGCAACAGACCAATATAAAAGGATATGAAGCTATGGACAAAGCTGTAAGCTAAGGGTTCTCTCTCTGAATTGGGCGATTTTGGCGATTCAGGGGTTTCTTCTTTGGTTTTCTTTTCCCGCCTCTTTTCTAACCCTAATTTCATCTGTGTTCTTCCTTCTTCTTTCGTGTTTCTCTGATCTAATTGCTCTATTCCTTTTGGAATATCCTCAGTTAGTGGTTCTATTTCCTTTTGTTCATGAGCTCGGTTGCTTCGATTCCGGCACCGGATCCTCCTCCGAGGGGTCCACCGGATATTATGTAGGTTCAGGATGCTCAGGAAGTTGGTATTCAGGATAATATGGATCCTAAGGTTAGTTTGGAAAAGAAGTTGAAGGGTTCTGAGCAAGTTATTCTTAACAGAGTGATTTCTGGTAAGAAGGATTCTCTTATCCTTAGTTCTGATGTGGTTGATTTGTTTGTAATTCTGTTTGGGGACAATTGGAAACAGAGATTCCTCTCTGAACCGATTGAACTATTGAAATTAGCTGGGATGGGTAAAGTAGAGGAGGTTAATCGTTTGGTGACTGATGAGATTGATGGTAGAAATCTAATGTTTCATAATAAGCTTTCTGGTAGGTATGGGCTTATTTTGGAAGTGGTTGCTGGTTTTATGGGGAGGTTAGGGTATGGGAATTCTGTGTCTCATAGTCCTCTGGTTAATGATATTCAGATGAAGGATGGGGGTAGGGGAGGTAGGATTATGCAAGCTGATGTGAATTCTAATATGTTTGACTCTGGAATGGGTGTTTGTTTTGTATGTATGGATAAGAGGAGGAAGAGATCTGTGAGGAATGAGGGTATTAATGTGAAGACTAGGAAGGTGATGTGGGGAGAAGGGACTTATATTAGGTCTGAGGTGGATAATGGTCTGAATCAGTGTGAGGAAGAGTTACCTGAGATGGTTACTGCTCAGGAATTGTTGTCTGTGGTAAAGGAGGGAAATACTAGTGCTGGGCCTGTTAAGCTCAAGTTTGGTAAGGAAAATAGAGGTAATGTGGAGGGGAAGGTTAATGAGTTAATGTTGCAGTTATCTGTATCTAGTCCTAAGTTTTCTTATAGCCCAGGTGCAGGTAGTAAGGTTATAGTTAATGAAGAGGGTGCTATTGTTCTGAAGGGTTCTGCTGGTACTTTGAAAAAGGATAAGGAAGATACTAATGAAAAGGAAGATGATACTAAAGAGGAGGAGATTATCATTGAGAGTGAGGGTAAAGGTTCTGAGGGTTCTGATCAAAAAAGTATGGAGGAGGAGGTTGAGGGGAAGGTTAAGAAGGGAGACATTACCGCTAGGCTGCCTTGGAGGGGTATTCTGAAAACTCCATCGATGAAGAAATTAATCAAGCAGAAATCTGACAAGATGAGTTCCTATATGGTTAATGATGAAGACTTGCAGTACATTAGTAAGCTTAAACCTGTTGCTAGGTCAATTTTGCATACAGGGGTGGAGGCTGGGGGTGTTGTGTTTAAGTCTGTTAAGGAGGGAGAATCTGGGGAGAGTAGTGAGAAACCTGTTGCTTCATTTGCTGATGTTACAAAGGATAAGCTTAATGAAGTGTTAGAGACTAAGATGACCTTTATCCCTCCTAAGGTACTTGATTCTGGTGAGACTGTTGCTGTGATTAAGCCTGAGAAATTGTTGGAAGCAAGGGTGGCTTACAGTACCTATCTGTATGGGTACTGTATTGGGCAGGACATTTCTATTGGGATGGTGAGGTATCACTTATTTAGAATGTGGAAAAGATTTGGTTTGATTGAGGTGTCTTCTAATGGGGCTGGTATTTTCTTCTTTAAGATTAAAAATGAGCAGGGGATGATGGAGACTATCAACCAGGGGCCATGGCTTATAAACAATATTCCTTTATGTATAAGGAAATGGGAGATTGGTTTGAATTTGGAAAGGGTGGAGCCCAGTTCTATTCCTATTTGGGTTACCATCCCTAACATGCCTATGGAACTTTGGAATAGAGAGAGCTTAAGTAGTATGATGAGTTGTATTGGTGACCCTTTAATGTTGGATAGAGTAACTGCTTTGAGATGCAACAAAAAGGAAGGTCGGGCAGGGTTTGCTAGGATCCTGGTGGAAGTAAAGGCTGATAAGATACTTCCGGATTTTGTTAATGCTTATTACCCAGCTGATGTTGGCAAACCAGCTTTTATTCAGAAAGTAAAAGTTGAATATCAAGTGAAAGTGAAGAAGTGTTCTACTTGCAAAGTCTTTGGTCATGATTATGAGGGTTGTAAAGCAAGGGAATTGTCTGCTGAGGAAGTTGCTGGGAAGACTGAGCAGTTGCTTAAGGATTTATTTCAGGCAACTCAATCTGATTTTCCTGTTTCTGGGGTTGATAATGATGGTTTTCAAGTTGTGGGTAGGAATAATAGGGTGGTTAATAATAAGGGAAATGGTGGTGGGAATGCTCAGAAGAATGATAGAGATAAGGGGGGCAGTTCTAATGGGAGACAGAATGGGATTAGAGGTCAAGGTAATCAGGGGAATTTTGGGGGAGGGAATAGGAATCAGGGTTCTAAAAATGGGGGAAGGCAATGGGTGAGTAAGAATGATATTAGAAAGAATAATGATAATAAAATGAATAATGATAATAAAAAGCATAATGATAATAATAGTATTAGTTTAACTAATACTTTTGCCAGACTTAAATGTGGGGGGTTCTGAGGGTAGTGACAGTAAAGGAAAGAGTATAGAGGGGGAGACTAATCAGGTAAAGAATATGGTTGTGGAGAAAGGTTCTGGGGTAGCATCTAGTAGGAAGGCTGTTCAAGGTTAGAATATGGGCAATGAGGTGAATGCTGAGTTGAAACAGGATTATAAGGGGAAAAAGAAGGGTGTTCAAGTTGAAGAGGTCAATCTTTCTGATGAAGCTACTAAGGTGCAGACTAGGGTTAATATCAAATCAGGTTATTTTAAAATGAGTACAGCTCAATTCAATGAAGTGGCTCATTTTGTTATTAATAAAAAATATCCTTCTAATGATGTTATGAAGCATTGGAATATTGGTCAGATTAAGGTGTTTTTTGAGCAATGGGAAAAGATTATGTTTGAAAAACTGGTTGAAGCTGAAAATGCTAAGGCTAGTAGTGGTGTGGGATCTTCTGGATTGGAGGGTCCTATGAATGTTGATAGTGTTATTAATGAAGATTAATCCTTTGGTGTGGAATGTGAGGGGCATGTCTACTGTTTCTAAACAAAGACAGGTTTCTAGAATACTTAGGGAGAATAAAGTTGGATTAGTGGGATTAGTGGAGACTAGAGTTAATAGGTCCAATATTAATGCTGCTTGTAAAGGAGTTATGGACAAACGGGAGTGGGTTTCAAATGCTGAATGGTGTCATAGTTGGGTTAGAATTGTTGTGTGTTGGGATTCTAGATTTCTGGATGTTATAGTGGTACATAATTCTGCTCAGGTTATTCACTGCATTGTTTGCCCTGTTGGAAGCAGTGTTAAATTCTTTTGTTCCTTTGTGTATGGGGTTACTAATTGGGTTGGGAGAAGGCTGCTTTGGGATAGTTTATTGAGTCACAGTAGGAATATTGGTGCTAACCCCTGGCTGGTTTTAAGGGATTTTAATGCTATTCTTGATCCTGGTGAGAAGAACTGTGAGATTGCTACTTCAAAATATGGTATGGAGGAATTTAGTAGATGTGTTGATGAGTTACAAATTATGGATTTGCCTAGTCCAGGTTTGTTCTTTACTTGGAATCAAAAGCCAGGTAAGGAAGATGGGATTATGGAGAAATTGGATAGGGCCATGGGTAACATGAAGTTTATGGAAATGTTTGGAAATGTTGGGGTAAAATTTTTACCTTTTTATTGTTCTGATCATTCCCCTGTTCTGGTATTCTTTTCTGATGGAACCTCTGGTAAGTATAATACTTTTAGATTTTGGAATTATCTTGTTGACAAAGAGGAATTCCTTCCTATTGTTGATGAGGTTTGGGGTGAGGTGATAGTGGGTTATAAAATGTTTAGTGTGGTTTCTAAACTTAAGGCTCTTAAAAAGCCTTTGAGGAAACTGAACTACCAACAAGGTAATTTGTTTAAGAAGGTTGAAGCTCTTAGAGTTGAATTGGAAAGAATTCAGGAAGCTGTTTCTTTTGATCCTGGTAATAGGGCCCTGAGGGAAGAGGAAGCTGTTTACCTGGATGCTTACAATGATGCTATTAGAGATGAGGAAAATTTCTTAAAACAAAAATCAAAGGTCCATTGGTTAAAGGTGGGTGACAAGAATAATAAATATTTTTTTCATTCAGTGAAGCAGAGGCAATCTCAATATAAATTGTCTCAGATTGAGGATGGAAAAGGAATTGTTTTCAGGGATTTTAATGTTGGTAGTGCTTTTGTTAATTATTTTATGGGAATGATGGGGAAGAAAGATGTTGTTGAAGCAATTTCAGATGTGGATAGTCTTTTCTTTAGGAAGTTAAGTACTGAGGAGGCTGATAGATTGATTCTTGAGGTTTCTAAAGATGAAATTAAGACTGCTATGTTCCAAATTGATGATAACAAGGCTCCTGGACCAGATGGATTCTCAGCTAAATTCTTTAAGTCCTCTTGGAGTATCATTGGGGAAGAGGTTTGTGATGCTGTGCAGGAATTCTTTTGTAGTGGTAAAATTCTGAAGCAGATTAATGCTACTAGTATATCTTTAATACCTAAGGTTAAATCTCATAATCTGGTTAGTGAGTTTCGACCTATAGCATGTTGTAATGTTATATATAAGTGTATTAGTAAAGTAATTTGCAATAGACTGGTTAAGGTTTTGGGTTGCTTGGTTGATGGGGTGCAAAGTGCTTTTGTTCCTGGCAGATTGATTAGTGATAATATTTTATTAGCTCAGGAGCTGGTGAAAGGGTATGACTGGAAAAGGGGATGTCCTAGGGTTGCTTTATAGGTGGATTTGCAGAAAGCTTATGATTCTGTAGATCATTCTTTTTTGGAAAACTGTCTTGTTCAGCATGGTTTTCCTAGGAGCTTTATTGGGTGGGTGATGGTTTGTTTGAGAACTGTCTCTTATTCTATAAATCTGAATGGTCAAATGCATTGGTATTTCAGAGGTGAAAAGGGTCTGAGACAGGGTGACCCTATATCTCCTTATCTCTTCACACTTGTAATGGAAGTATTAAATCTTATGTTAATAAGAAGAATTAAGGAGGTGGAGGGCTTTAAGTATCATTGGAAATGTGAGCATCTGAAGTTGACTCACTTATGTTTTGCTGATGATTTATTTGTGTTTTGCAGTCCCCATAATGAGTCTTTTCGGGTGATAAAGGATGTTTTGGAAGAGCTTGGAGGGTGCTCAGGATTAAGACCTAATATGGGTAAGAGTGAGATTATTTTTAGTAATGTTGATAAAGGGATAAAAGGTCAAATTCTTAGTATTTTGCCTTTTAAAGAAGGGTCTCTACCTTTAAAATATTTGGGTATTCCTCTGTCCTCTAAGAGGTTATATCAAAAGGATTTTGGTATTTTATTGGATAAGGTTAAAAAGAGGATCTCTGATTGGAAAAATAAATTCTTATCCTATGGGGGTAGAGTTCAGCTTTTAAAATCTGTTCTATCTTCTTTGACTGTGTATTGGGCTTCTCTTTTCATTCTGCCAGATAATGTTAATGAGGATGTTATTAGATTGTGTAGGGGTTTTCTCTGGTGTCAAGGGGAATTTAAGCAGGGTAGTGCTAAGGTGGGTTGGGAGGAATAATGTTGGAAGAAAAATCAGGGTGGGTTGGGTATTTCATGCATAAAAGAGAGAAATCTGGCTCTAATGGCTAAGCATATTTGGAGAATTCTTAATAATAAAGACTCTCAGTGGGCTGCTTGGATTCATGTTTATAAGCTTAGGGGGAATAATTTTTGGGAAATAGGGGAAAGGAACTCTGATTCTTGGACATGGAAACAGTTGCTGGGATGTAGAGGTGTTTTGAGAGATCATTGTGTAGTTAAAGTTAGGAATGGGAAGTCTGCCAATGCTTGGAGTGATACTTGGCACAAAAAGGGCCCATCGATTAAGTTGATTGATAGAAGAGAGATCAAGGCTGCTGGGTTTAATATGCAATCTAAGGTTGCTGATCTGGTTAATGAAAATGGGTGGGCTGTGCCTGATGAATGGAAAATAAAATTTCCTGATTTGTTTAATGAGACTTTACCTTTACTAATTAATGATAAGAGGAATTGTCACACCCTCAAATTTCCACTGCGGGATTTTACCGCGAGGCGCGTGACACACCAGGATCCCATAGCCATAAGTCATATGAACGAACTCTAAATGCCCAAACCATTTAGTTCGTTTTCAAAAATCAGGTTTAGTTAAGCTGCGGAAGCGTAAACCAAATTAAAACCTTTTAAAAGCCATGCGCAAAACAACGCGCCCAGATTAAAACCATATGAAGGAAAATGTAAAAGCATAATATGTAATTTAGGTGTATGCCCGAGACCCCAAATGCAGTGAAGTGTGCAGTGCTTTCTAATCCTGGCACCGGAAGCTAACTACCTGCAAAAGCATGTAAATTGTGGGTCAACAAACAATGCTGGTGAGTTCACTAAGTAAAGTAGATGAGTATGTAACTGCGCTGGGTTCCAAAACCATGTAAACAAGTAATTGAGTTGGTTCCAAGAACCGTGTAAACACTAGTTCATCGCATGTCAAGGGTAGCTAACCCATTCATGATAACTAACACCGATATACCGAACTGCTGATGTACGTGTAGCCACAAATGTGAGCCGCATGCCTTACATCATTGCCTATCAACAATGATAAAATCTGTTAAGTTATAGTTCACTCCCGCACTCCCCCGAGCCGGTGTGAGGTTTGTCAGACCTAATAGCGCTATCAACTAATAACCCGCTTGCCATAACCCGGCAACTCATTCGGTATGTGAAGGACTTACAGATGATAGAGTTGGTTTAGTTCATCAAGGACACAGTTTGCGAACTAGTAAAAACCGACCCACACAAGGATCCATAGCATCCCAACCCGGGATGTGTAAGTAGTCCCAAACCTGACTAGAAAGTAGTAGTCCCAACCCGGACTAGAAAAAGTTAATTACGTTGTCTCAACTCGAGACGCATGCTTTTGAGAAAAGAGTAGTGAAACTCACCTTAGGTTGCAAGCAAAAATATCCAAACTCCAATGTAATAGAGACTCGCTACCAACTCCCTATTATATGTGTCACTATGTGAGTACACGTGCATAACCAATATACCACATAGTATGTTTATTAGATACTTTTAAAAGTTCAAAACCGTGTAGTGACACCTAGTGACTCTACATGCACAAGTATGTCCTACGTATCCCGTTGGTGATCATGGTGATTATTATAAGTTTAACACATCAAATACATCTCATGCAAGTTTCCACACAAGTACATGTCAATTACATACCACATACAACTTCAAATAGTCACATAAATACCTCGTACACAATCTGCGTTTTTAGGACAGATTGTGCGCTGTGAAAAACGAGTCACTTAACCCACTTAACGGATGAATTAAAATCCCAAATTTTTACTGAGTATTCATGGGGATTCAGTTGAAAAACCCTATTTTTATTTTGTCACAAAACCAAACAAAAAAATTATAAAAATTCGTACAACACAGCTATGTCCAGAAAATTTCCACAACAAGTCAGTTTAGTAGAAAAATTCTCAAATATTGTTTATTCATCCAAACGGGATGAATCCACTTGGAAAAGCCGAGTTTTTCCAATGTTGACCTACTGTAAAAATTTCATAACTTAATTCTTTGTAAATCTCTAGTTATGACCATTTAAAGTTGACCAATTTTTCAATTCCGAAAATCTGATATGTCCCCTAATCAATTAAAATTCCAAAAACGACTCAACCGATGTCCAAATCTGATGGTTTTGCCCATTATGAAAAGCTAAGACTATGTTCATCACAATCATGCAAAGAAATCATCAAAACTATCAATTTACCAACCCATTACAGCCCCTACAATTCGTCACAATGAATCTGTCAGAAAATCAGAATTCTAATAACATGCTTCTCATGAACCCTAATCATTCTTATTAACCATTATCATGCAATAACCTCATACTAGCCCAATAACATTCATATTAACATGTTCAATCTCAGGTTTTTATATACCATACACCCTAGATATGATTTCTATTAACCATATTCATCAACAATCTCAACAAACAATCAAGATATCAAGACTTATCACAATTTGCGATTTTAATGTGTAGATTTCTTAGGGTTTTTACAACTTTTCAAGCATCAAAATTAATCATATAACACATAAACAATATACCTTGCAATGCTAGACTCCTTAGGACTCCAAGATATCACCCAAATCAACTTGAACTAGTGAGAATTTGATGAAGATTGAAATTGAAAAGTGTGTGTGTGGGGGTTCCAAGTTCACGGCGCAAATGGGTGTGGGTAGGGTTTCTTTTTTTTTTTTTTATAAATGATAAGCTAGGGTTAAGATCATGGGCCAAGGTTTTCGGGTTTATGGGCCTTTTCTTGATAAACGGCCCGTTAATACAGTTTTAATCCCGAGAATAGCCTCGATAATATTATTCACACTAATCTATGTAAAAACTATTGTTTTTACCATCTCATAGCATGTTAATTACAGAATGCACATAATTCGTAGGGTTTACGTACTGACTATCTATTAAACAGTAATCCACATAAACATGTAATTCTCATAAACACGTAATTCACATACGCATGTTAATTCACATTCATCATCACCCAATAGATCATATGATTATGTATGCTTGACAAATCACCAACGTTCGGGATACAGGACTCGTGTGTGTGTCAAGACAAAACCTTCCTAGTTATAACGTACGTTAATATCATCCAACATATGTTATTATTCCATAATATATCGAAAGACCTTCTAAACTAACCATAGTTAAGTGTTTAGTCACGTATGATTATGGAAATTAACTAGAGTTTAGTAAAAGAGTTAACATGAAAATGCGGGGTGTCACATCATCCCCAAGTTGAAAAGAATTTCGTCTCGAAATTCAGCAAGTAAACAGTAAAGTCAGCTAGAAAAATGTGTGCTTGGTTCCCGGATGTCACATTATCCCCAAGTTGAAAGGAATTTCGCCCCGAAATTCACTTTGAGATTGTTGCTTTAGGTTTAGTGTTTGGTTTATGCATAGTTTCAGGTTCGGTAAAGAGATGTGGGTATTTAAGCCGCATTTGATCCATGCGTTCCCACGTGTATTCCGGTCCTAAACGGGAATTCCATAGTACCTTAATAATAGGTATAGTGTTTTGTCCGAGTTTCTTGACGCCCCGCTCAAGAATCTCCACCGGTTCTTTCATGAACCGTAGCTGATCGTCCACCTGGATCTCCTCCAGTGGCACCACCAGTGTTGTATCCGATAAGCATTTCTTTAAGTTTGTTACGTGGAATACGTTGCGTACTCCACTGAGTTCATCAGGCAAGTTTAACTTGTAAGCTACCGGACCAATCCTTTCGATAATCTCAAATGGTCCAACGTATCGTGGGTTCAATTTTCCCCGTTTTTCCAAAGCGTATCACCCCCTTCCAAGGTGACACCTTCAATAGAACCTTGTCCCCAACCTGGAACTCCAAATGTTTCCTACGCTTATCAGCGTAACTTTTCTGTCGATCACGAGCAGCAGCCATCCAATTTCTGATTTGCACTATCTCCTCAGAAGTTTCGTGCACAAGTCTGGGACTTGTTAGCTGGCTATCTCCAACTTCAGTCCAGCAGATGGGAGACCTACACTTGCCTCCATAAAGTGCCTCTAAAGGCGCACACTGTATCGAAGTGTGGTAATTGTTGTTATACGAGAATTCAATCAAAGGCAAGTGCTTATCCCAACTGTTGCCAAAATCCGCCACGCACACTCGTAGCAGATCTTCTTTTGTTTGGATGGTTCGTTCACTCTGTCCATCCGTCTGTGGGTGATAGGCCGTGCTCATACCTAAGCGAGTTCCCAAAGCGTTTTGGAGAGTAGTCCAAAAATGAGAAGTGAATCGCGCATCGCGATCAGATATAATAGAAGTAGGCACCCCCATGCCTAGAGACTACATCCTTAACGTAGAGATTTGCGGGTTTCTCCAGCGAGTCCGTTTCCTTTATTGCCAGAAAGTGTGCCGATTTGGTTAAACGATCCACGATAACCCAAATCATGTTATGGCCCGTTGGCGTTTTAGGAAGCTTTTTGATAAAATCCATAGAAATTCCATCCCATTTCCACGTAGGGATTTCAAGTTGCCGGAGTAGGCCTGAAGGTTTCAGATATTTAATCTTAACCTTCGCACAAGTTAAGCACTTACTAACATAAGTGGCTATTTCAGCTTTCATGTTTGGCCACCAGTAGAGAGTTTAAGGATCTTGGTACCTCTTGTCCGAAACAGGATGTACCGAATATCGAGAGGTGTAAGCTTCATCGAGCACCAGTTGTCTGAGATCCCCAAAACGTGGTGTCGAGACTCGATTCATAAAGTATTGAAGACCATCCGTCTTCCGTTCCAAGTGCTTATCCGCACCATGTAAAGTTTCAAACCCGATGTTTTCTTCTTTCAAAGCCTTGCCCTGGGCTTCACGTATCTTATCAAGAAGATTAGAATGTACGGTAAGTTGTAAAGCTCGCACTCGTTTGGGTTTCGTTTCCTTACGACTGAGGGCATCAGCTACTAAGTTAGCTTTCCCGGGATGATACTTGATGGCACAGTCATAATCATTCAGAAGCTTGACCCATCGACGCTGTCGCATGTTCAGCTCCTTTTGATTGAATATGAGTTGGAGGCTCTTGTGGTCAGTGAATATCTTACACTTCGCCCCATAGAGATAATGCCTCCAGATCTTTAGAGCAAAAACCATTGCTCCCAGTTCCAAAACATGGGTGGTGTAGTTCTTCTCATGAACCTTTAATTGACGTGAGGCATACGCGATCACCTTATCACGCTGCATCAACACACACCCTAACCTTTGGATAGACGCATCACAGTACACCACGAAGTCCTCTGTACCCTCAGGTAGTGAGTATAGGTGCACTGCAAAGTTTCGACTTTAATAATTGAAAAGCAGATTCTTGGGCATCTCCCCACTTGTAAGTAATACCCTTCTGTGTCAAAGCAGTGAAGGGTTGAGTGATCTTAGAGAATCCCTCAATGAATCTACGATAATATCCCGCAAGACCAAGAAACTGGCGCACCTTTGTGGGAGTTTTGAAGCCTCCCACTTTTTAATAGCATCAATCTTGGCGGGATCGACATGTATTCCTGCCTTGTTAACCACATGTCCAAGAAATTGGACTTCTCGAATCCAAAAGTCACATTTAGAAAATTTTGCATACAACTGCTCATTTCTCAAGAGTTCCAAGATCAGCTACAGGTGTTGCTCGTGCTCTTCCCTGCTCTTGGAATAAATCAGTATGTCATCTATGAACACTATGACGAATTTGTCCAAATAAGGCTTGCACACGCGGTTCATTAGATCCATGAACACAGCCGGTGCATTGGTTCTCCCAAATGGCATCACCAAAAACTCATAATGTCCATAACGAGTTCGAAAGTCTGTCTTCGCCACATCCTTCTCTCGGACTCTCAGTTGATGATATCCTGACCTTAAGTCAATCTTAGAATAGAAACTCGACCCTTGAAGCTGGTCGAACAAGTCATCAATACGAGGTAAAGGGTAGCGGTTCTCAACCGTTACTTTGTTCAACTTACGATACACCTGCGGAAACTCCCGCCATTCTTCTTATCAAACAGAACTGGAGCTCCTCATGGCGAAGAACTAGGTCTAATAAAGCCCCTATCCAATAGCTCTTGGAGTTGGGTAGACAGTTCTTGAAATTCGCCTAGTGCTAGGTGGTACGGCGCGCGTGTAACTGGAGCTGCTCCAGGTACAAGGTCAATTTAAAACTCCACTTGACGAACAGGTGGAAGTCCAGGTAGTTCCTCTTGGGAAAATATCTGGGAAATCTCGGACTACTGGGATGTCCTCAATCTTAGTTTCAGTTTCAGTTTCAGCTCGAGTGTCAGATATGTTAGCCAAAATGGCTGGATAGCCCATACGAATACACTTCTGGGCTTTCAAGAAGAGATGATGCCCACCATGATTACCCTGTATCGATAAAAGTTCTCCACCCGGGAGGGGGACACGAACAATCTTCTCCCAACTGAGAATTTCAGCGGGATGCTTAGACAACCAGTCCATGCCAACCACGAGATCAAAGCTTCCAAGGGTGATAGGTAAAATGTTGATGGCAAACGATTACCCATCCAACTCGAGCTTACAATCATAATGGGTGTGGGTTACCTCAACAGGCTTCCCATCAGCTAGCTCTATGGTGTACGGGGTATCAAGAAGAGTAGGAACCATCCCTAGTTGTTTGCTAAGTTTCGATGACACAACACTATAGTCCGCACCAGTATCATATAAAATAGAAGCAAGAGTGTTGTACCCGTCACGACATTGTTATCAGTCCTAGCTTCCCCAGAGCCAATCACAATTGCTATTCCACGAGTCCCATTGTTGTTGTTACCGTTGTGGTTATTGTTTGTTGAAGGACTTGTACCTCACACTATCCCAAGTTCTCTTGCTATCACCAAAAGTAGAAGATGAAGCTCTATGCTTCGGAAAAGTACCATGCTCAACAGCCTCATCAATGAGTTTACGAGCCAGGTGAAAGATTTGTTAGATTCTGGGTAGGTGAGCTGCAGTGGCCAAGCCACGAATCTTTGGGACCCACCCTTTTGGTATGAAATTCGATCCGCTGGTAAAGTAGGTTAAATAGATTTGAGCACAAAGTATCTAACTCCCATAGCTTGGTAGTGTAGGCGCCGATCTCAGACCCATCCGTCAAATTTCTAGATTTCATCATAGGGTGCAACGTTCTCCATCCAAGTATCTGTAACTCATCGAGTGTGCATGTAGCATACATTACCCCATCCTGCCCGGGGCAAATGCGCATGGAAATGACTTATACTATCGAAGCAATCAGACGGTCTCCTTCAGTTCCGTTAGTGTTATCAAGGTTTACGACCAATAAAAGGCTTGAAAATATGATGGTAGGTTGTTGTTGTGACATGTGCGTTCAAGGAATAAGAAAGTTCAAATGTGGAAGTCAGGGAAACGATTGATTTAGCAAGATGGATCTTTACTAGCTTGGAAAGATGCGAGGGTTTCAACCACCCTATCGTTGATCATAAGAACTCAGTCTTATCTAAGATAGTAAAGAAAAAAGAAAGAAAAGATAGGTAAGAAAAGGTAAGAGCCAATCGTCGCCACGCTCTGTCTTAGATAGTAGATCATTCATCCTCTCTTCCCATGTGCTCGTTCTGCTCAGGTTCCCCTTCCATCCCTTATCCTTCCTCTTTCGCGATGTCAATGTTATATGGTTCTCATCACGTACAGTCTCCTTTTCCGGTCCTGTGTAAGTCAGCTCAATGGTCAACAACACCATTCGTTCCTCCAATCATGACTGTCAGTCACTAGTAGATTTTGTCTTCCTTTGAGATGTTGCACTGCATCACAGACCTTCGTAACTCCCCAAGAGTGTGTGTAACAAGCCCCAATCTAATGTGTTCCCATGAATCTACCATATACTTATGAGTAACAGGGATATGCAGTCATACGTCCGCCCGTTCATACTAGGTGTAAGGTACTAAAGTAAGAAATAAGTTCTATATGTGTAACCCAGTTCCGTTTGAATTTCAAATGGAAGTAAGAAAGATCAAGTAACAAGGAACAGAAACTAATTGTCTACTTGCTCAGTGAAAAAGGATAAGTCTCGGTATTTGAATTTCTTCAAAGTTGATTTGGTTTGATGGTATCACGTCATGCGCATCGTGCAGCCTTCCTGTGTACGTGCGCCACAACGCTCGCAAGGGCTTTCTCCCCTGTACAATTGTTGTTTCCTCATCCACGAGGTTTGTTAGGATACTACTCCCAGTAATGCGCCACCTGGTGTAACCCTGGGTTCCCACCATTGACGTGTTCAGAATTAGGTCTAGAACTAGAAGATAACATATCTCCCGAAATCATGTGTTGTAGATATATGTAGCTAAAAGCTAGTTGCGCACTTAAGTTGTGAGTGTACTTATGCTATGATGATTATAGACTAGACTCAACATGCAGTCCTAGTTCACTATAACCAATGGCTCTGATACCAATCTGTCACACCCTCAAATTTCCACTGCGGGATTTTACCGCGAGGCGCGTGACACACCAGGATCCCATAGCCATAAGTCATATGAACGAACTCTAAATGCCCAAACCATTTAGTTCGTTTTCAAAAATCAGGTTTAGTTAAGCTGCGGAAGCGTAAACCAAATTAAAACCTTTTAAAAGCCATGCGCAAAACAACGCGCCCAGATTAAAACCATATGAAGGAAAATGTAAAAGCATAATATGTAATTTAGGTGTATGCCCGAGACCCCAAATGCAGTGAAGTGTGCAGTGCTTTCTAATCCTGGCACCGGAAGCTAACTACCTGCAAAAGCATGTAAATTGTGGGTCAACAAACAATGCTGGTGAGTTCACTAAGTAAAGTAGATGAGTATGTAACTGCGCTGGGTTCCAAAACCATGTAAACAAGTAATTGAGTTGGTTCCAAGAACCGTGTAAACACTAGTTCATCGCATGTCAAGGGTAGCTAACCCATTCATGATAACTAACACCGATATACCGAACTGCTGATGTACGTGTAGCCACAAATGTGAGCCGCATGCCTTACATCATTGCCTATCAACAATGATAAAATCTGTTAAGTTATAGTTCACTCCCGCACTCCCCCGAGCCGGTGTGAGGTTTGTCAGACCTAATAGCGCTATCAACTAATAACCCGCTTGCCATAACCCGGCAACTCATTCGGTATGTGAAGGACTTACAGATGATAGAGTTGGTTTAGTTCATCAAGGACACAGTTTGCGAACTAGTAAAAACCGACCCACACAAGGATCCATAGCATCCCAACCCGGGATGTGTAAGTAGTCCCAAACCTGACTAGAAAGTAGTAGTCCCAACCCGGACTAGAAAAAGTTAATTACGTTGTCTCAACTCGAGACGCATGCTTTTGAGAAAAGAGTAGTGAAACTCACCTTAGGTTGCAAGCAAAAATATCCAAACTCCAATGTAATAGAGACTCGCTACCAACTCCCTATTATATGTGTCACTATGTGAGTACACGTGCATAACCAATATACCACATAGTATGTTTATTAGATACTTTTAAAAGTTCAAAACCGTGTAGTGACACCTAGTGACTCTACATGCACAAGTATGTCCTACGTATCCCGTTGGTGATCATGGTGATTATTATAAGTTTAACACATCAAATACATCTCATGCAAGTTTCCACACAAGTACATGTCAATTACATACCACATACAACTTCAAATAGTCACATAAATACCTCGTACACAATCTGCGTTTTTAGGACAGATTGTGCGCTGTGAAAAACGAGTCACTTAACCCACTTAACGGATGAATTAAAATCCCAAATTTTTACTGAGTATTCATGGGGATTCAGTTGAAAAACCCTATTTTTATTTTGTCACAAAACCAAACAAAAAAATTATAAAAATTCGTACAACACAGCTATGTCCAGAAAATTTCCACAACAAGTCAGTTTAGTAGAAAAATTCTCAAATATTGTTTATTCATCCAAACGGGATGAATCCACTTGGAAAAGCCGAGTTTTTCCAATGTTGACCTACTGTAAAAATTTCATAACTTAATTCTTTGTAAATCTCTAGTTATGACCATTTAAAGTTGACCAATTTTTCAATTCCGAAAATCTGATATGTCCCCTAATCAATTAAAATTCCAAAAACGACTCAACCGATGTCCAAATCTGATGGTTTTGCCCATTATGAAAAGCTAAGACTATATTCATCACAATCATGCAAAGAAATCATCAAAACTATCAATTTACCAACCCATTACAGCCCCTACAATTCGTCACAATGAATCTGTCAGAAAATCAGAATTCTAATAACATGCTTCTCATGAACCCTAATCATTCTTATTAACCATTATCATGCAATAACCTCATACTAGCCCAATAACATTCATATTAACATGTTCAATCTCAGGTTTTTATATACCATACACCCTAGATATGATTTCTATTAACCATATTCATCAACAATCTCAACAAACAATCAAGATATCAAGACTTATCACAATTTGCGATTTTAATGTGTAGATTTCTTAGGGTTTTTACAACTTTTCAAGCATCAAAATTAATCATATAACACATAAACAATATACCTTGCAATGCTAGACTCCTTAGGACTCCAAGATATCACCCAAATCAACTTGAACTAGTGAGAATTTGATGAAGATTGAAATTGAAAAGTGTGTGTGTGGGGGTTCCAAGTTCACGGCGCAAATGGGTGTGGGTAGGGTTTCTTTTTTTTTTTTTTATAAATGATAAGCTAGGGTTAAGATCATGGGCCAAGGTTTTCGGGTTTATGGGCCTTTTCTTGATAAACGGCCCGTTAATACAGTTTTAATCCCGAGAATAGCCTCGATAATATTATTCACACTAATCTATGTAAAAACTATTGTTTTTACCATCTCATAGCATGTTAATTACAGAATGCACATAATTCGTAGGGTTTACGTACTGACTATCTATTAAACAGTAATCCACATAAACATGTAATTCTCATAAACACGTAATTCACATACGCATGTTAATTCACATTCATCATCACCCAATAGATCATATGATTATGTATGCTTGACAAATCACCAACGTTCGGGATACAGGACTCGTGTGTGTGTCAAGACAAAACCTTCCTAGTTATAACGTACGTTAATATCATCCAACATATGTTATTATTCCATAATATATCGAAAGACCTTCTAAACTAACCATAGTTAAGTGTTTAGTCACGTATGATTATGGAAATTAACTAGAGTTTAGTAAAAGAGTTAACATGAAAATGCGGGGTGTCACAGGAATAATTTTTGTTGGCTGGATAATAAAGGTAGAGTGGGTCCTTTGACTTCACGAATTGTTTATGAGGATTTGATAAAGAGTAGGGAGGTTATCAAGTGGCATAAGTTTGTATGGCACAAGCATAGTGTGCCTAGGCATACTTTCATTACTTGGTTGGCTTTTAAATTCAAGCTTCCTACTCAGGACAGATTGATGGCATGGAAGCCTGGTAAGAGTTTGAAGTGTAGCTTGTGTGGGTCATGTGATGACAGTCATAATCACTTATTTTTTAGTTGTGACTTTTCTAAAAGCATATGGTGGAGGATTAAAGTGATTACCAGGTTGGATAAGCTTCCTGATGATTGGGAGGGGATAGTTAAGTATGTGGAGAAGATGAGAAATGATAAATCTGTGTGGGGTAATATTCAAAGAATAGCTTTGGCTGCTACTGTATATTTTGTTTGGCAAGAGAGGAATAATAGAATAAAGGGTTATTGGTGATCAGGTGGGGGAAGTGGTAAAATTAAAATTGTTTAATGAGAAATGTAATAGCAGTGGGAGTGGATTACTGGTTGTTGCAGTATGGAACATTAAGGTTTTAGATGATGAGGGCAATGAAAGAAATGTGTAGCCCTTTCCTGTTTGGTGTGGGTTGGGATGGGTTGGGTTCTGGGATGGGGGGAATCTATTTCTTTGGTGAGTTAAGGTGGTTCTTTGATCCTTGGGTAGTTTCCTGGGTCTGTGGACCTTCTGTTCTCTTTCTTTTGTTTTTTTCCTTTTTTATTTACGAAGCTAACTGGACGGTAATCCGACTCACGATGCGACAATGACCTAGAGTTTCGTACACAAGAAAACAGTCGAGTTTTAAAGGACATAACAATCGGTGCATTTGAAGTTTCAGGCACCCGAATGCAGAAACGGGAAGGCCATAAGATATCTGATCATGCAACAAACTCAGATAAAGGATACAAAGCTAACTGGACGGTAATTGGACTCACGATGCGACAATGACATGGAGAACACAAGAAAAGACTCGAGTTTTAAAGGACATAACTATTGGTACATTTGAAGTTCGGGGACCCGAATGGAGGAACGGAAAGGGCATTAGATATATGATCATGCTATAGACTCGGATAAAGGATACGAAGCTAACCGAATGGTAATCGGATTCACGATGCGACAATGACATAGAGATTCGTACACAAGAAAAGACTCGCGTTTTAAGGGATGTAACTATCGATACATTTGATGTTTCGGGCACCCGAATGGAGGAGCGGGAAGTCCATAAGATATTTGATCAAGTAACAGACTCATGTAAAGGATCCGAAGCGGACCGGACAGAAATCGGACTCACTATGCAACAATGACATAGAGATTCATACACAAAAAAAGACTCGAGTTTTAACGGACGTAACAAATGGTACATTTGTAGTTTCGGGAACCCGAATGGTGGAACAGTAAGGCCATTAAATATCTGATCATGCTAGAAACTCAGATAAAGGATACGAATCTAACTGGACGGTAATCGGACGCACGATGTGACAATGCCATAGAGATTCGTACACAAGAAAACACTCGAGTATTAAAGGATGTAACAGTCGGTACATTTGAAGTTTCTTGCACCCGAATGGAGGAAAAAGAAGGCCATTAAATATCTGATCATGCTACAGTCTAAGATAAAGGATACGAAGCTAACTGGATGGTAATCGGACTCACGATGCGACAATGACCTAGAGTTTCGTACACAAGAAAACAGTCGAGTGTAAAAGGACACAACAATCGGTACATTTGAAGTTTCGGGCACCCGAATGCAGAAACGGGAAGGCCATAAGATATTTGATCATGCAACAGACTCAGATAAACGATACGAAGCAAACTGGACGGTAATCGGACTCACAATGCGACAATGACATGGAGATTCGTACACAAGAAAAGACTCGAGTTTTAAAGGACATAACTATAGGTACATTTCAAGTTCGGGTACCCGAATGGAGGAACGGAAAGGGCATTAGATATATGATCATGCTATAGACTTAGATAAAGGATACGAAGCTAACCGGATGGTAATCGGATTCACGATGCGACAATGACATAGATATTCGTACACAAGAAAAGACTCGCGTTTTAAGGGACGTAACTATCGATACATTTGAAGTTTCGGGCACCCGAATGGAGGAGCGGGAAGTCCATAAGATATCTGATCATGTAACAGACTCAGATAAAGGATCTGAAGCGGACCGGACATAAATCGGACTCACTATGCAACAATGACATAGAGATTCATACACAAAGAAGGACTCGAGTTTTAACGGACGTAACAAATGGTACATTTGTAGTTTTAGGAACCCGAATGGTGGAACAGTAAGGCCATTAAATATCTGATCATGCTAGAAACTCAAACAAAGGATACGAAGCTGACCGAACGGTAATCGGACTCACGATGCGACAATGACATAGAGATTCGTACACAAGAAAACACTCGAATTTTAAAGGACATAACTATCGGTACATTTGAAGTTTCGGGCACCCGTATGGAGGAACGGGAAGGCCGTAAGATATCTGATAATGCAACGGACTCAGATAAAGGATACGAAGCTAACTGGACGGTGATCGGACTCACTATGCGGCAATGATATAGATATTCATACAGAAGAAAACAATCGAGTTTTAAAGGACATAACTATCGGTACATTTGAAGTTTCGGGTACCCGAATGGAGGATCAGGAAGGCCATAAGATATCTGATCATGCAACAGACTCAGATAAAGGATACGAAGCGAACCGAACGGTAATCGGACTCACGATGCTAAAATGACCTAAAGATTCATACACAAAAAAAGACTCGAGTATTAAAGGATGTAACAATCGGTACATTTGCAGTTTCGGGCACCCGAATGGAGGAACAAGAAGGCCATAAGATATCTGATCATGCAACAGACTCAGATGAAGGATACGAAGCTAACTGGACGGTAATCGGACTCACGATGCGACAACGAAATGGAGATTCGTACACAAGAAAAGACTCGAGTTTTAAAGGACATAACTATCGGTAAATTTGAAGTTCGGGAACTTGAGTGGAGGAACGGAAAGGCCATTAGATAAATGATCATGCTATAGACTCAGATAAAGGATACGAAGCTAACCGGATGGTAATCGGATTCACGATGTGAGAATGACATAGAGATTCGTACACAAGAAAAGACTCGCGTTTTAAGGGACGTAACAATCGATACTTTTGTAGTTTCGGGCACCCGAATGGAGGAGCGAGAAGTCCAATAGATATCTAATCATGTAATAGACTCAGATAAAGGATCCGAAATGGACCGGATAGTAATCGGACTCACGATGCAACAATGACATAGAGATTCATACAAAAAAAAGACTCGAGTTATAAAGGACGTAACAATCGGTAGATTTGTAGTTTCGGGAACCCGAATGGTGGAACAGTAAGGCCAATGAATATCTGATCATGCAACAGACTCAGATAAAGAATACGAAGCTAACCGTATGTTAATCGGACTCACGACGCGACATTCATATAGAGATTCGTACACAAGAAATCACTCGAGTTTTAAAGGATATAACTATCGGTACATTTGAAGTTTCGGGCACCCGAATGGAGAAACATGAAGGCCATAAGATATCTGATCGTGCTAGAGACTCAGATAAAGGATCTAAAGGTTACCGAATGGTAATCATGCTCAAGATGCGACATGTCATAGAGATTCGTGCACAAGAAAAGACTCTAGTTATAAAGGACGTAACTATTGATACATTTGAAGTTTCGGGCATCCGAATGGAGCAACGGGAAGGCCATAAGATATCTGATCATGTAACACAGACTCTAAAAATGGATACGTAGCTGACCGGACGGTAATCGGACTCACGATGTGACAATGACATAGAGATTCGTACACAAGAAAAGACTCACGTTTTAAAGGACTCAAAAAAGGATACGAAGCGAACCGGACGGTAATCGGACTCACGATGCGACAATGACATAGAGATTTATGCACAAAAAAAGACTCGAGTATTAAAGGATGTAACAATCGGTACATTTGCAGTTTCGGGCCCCCGAATGCAGGAACAAGACGGCCATTAAATATCTGATCATGCTACATAATCAAATAAAGAATACGAAGCTAACTCGACCGTAATCAGACTCACGATGCGACAATGACCAAGAGATTCGTACACAAGAAAACAGTCAAGTTTTAAAGGACATAACTATCAGTACATTTGAAGTTTCGGGCACCCGAATGCAGAAACAGGAAGGCCATAAGATATCTGATCATGCAACTAACTCAGATAAAGGATACTAAGCTAACTGGACGGTAATCGGACACACGATGCGACAATGACACGCAGATTCGTACACAAGAAAAGACTCGAGTTTTAAAGGACAACTATCGGTGCATTTGATATTCGGGCAGCTGAATGGAGGGATGGAAAGGCCATTAGATATATGATCATGCTATAGACTCAGACAAAGTATACGAAGCTAATCGGATGGTAATCGGATTCACAATGCGACAATGACATAGATATTGGTACACAAGAAAAGACTCGCGTTTTAATGGACGTAACTATCGTAACATTTGAAGTTTCGGGCACCCAAATGGAGGAGCGGGTAATCCATAAGATATCTGATCATGTAACAAACTCAGATAAAGGATCCGAAGCAGACTGGACAGTAATCGGACTCACGATGCAACAATGACATAAAGATTCATACACAAAAAAAGACTCGAGTTTTAACAGACGTAACAATCGGTACATTTGTAGTTTCGGGAACCTAAATGGTGGAATAGTAAGGCCATTAAATATCTGATCATGCTACAAACTCAGATAAAGGATACGAAGCTAACTGGACGGTAATCGGACTCACGATGCGACAATGACATAGAGATTCGTACACAAGAAAACACTCGAGTTTTAAAGGACATAACTATCGATACATTTGAAGTTTCGGGCACCCGTATGGAGGAACGGAAGGCCGTAAGATAATCTGATCATGCAACAGACTCAGATAAAGGATACAAAGCTAACTACACGGTAATCGGACTCAGTATGCGGCAATGATATAGAGATTCATACACAAGAAAACAATCGAGTTTTAAAGAACATAACTATCGGTATATTTGAAGTTTCGGGCACCCGAATGGAGGAACGGGAATGCCATAAGATATCTGATCATGCAAAAGACTCAGATAAAGGATACGAAGCATACCGGACGGTAATCTGACTCACGACGCGACAATGACATAGAGATTCATACACAAAAAAAAGACTCGAGTATTAAAGGATGTATCAATCGGTACATTTGCAGTTTCGGGCACCCGAATGGAGGAACAAGACGGCCATTAAATATCTGATCTTGCTATAGACTTAGATATAGGATACGAAGCTAACTGGACGGTAATCAGACTCATGATGCGAAAATGACCCAGAGATTCGTACACAAGAAAACAGTCGAGTTTTAAACGACATAACTATCGGTACATTTGAAGTTTCGGGCACCCGCATGCAGAAACGGGAAGGCCATAAGATATCTGATCATTCAACAGAGACAGATAACGGAAACGATGCTAATTGGACGGTAATCGGACTCACTATGCGGCAATGATATAGAGATTCGTACACAAGAAAACAATCGAGTTTTGAAAGACATAACTATCCGTATATTTGAAGTTTCGGGCACCCGAATGGAGGAACGGGAAGGCCATAAGATATCTGATCATGCAACAGACTCAGAAAAAGAATAAGAAGCTAAGTGGACGTTAATCGGACTCACGATGCGACATTGATATAGAGTTTCGTACACAAGAAAACACTCGAGTTTTAAAGGACATAACTATCGGTACATTTGAAGTTTCAGGCCCCCGAATGGAGGAACGGGAAGGCCATAAGATATCTGATCATGCTAGAGACTCAGATAAAGGATCTAAAGCTTACCGAATGGTAATCATGCTCATGATGCGACAATGGCATAGAGATTCGTGCACAAGAAAAGACTATAGTTATAAAGGACGTAACTATCGGTACATTTGAAGTTTCGGGAATCCGAATGGAGGAACGGGAAGGCCATAAGATATCTGATCATGTAACACACACTCAGATAATGGATACGTAGCTGACCAGACGGTAATCGGAATCACGATGCGAGAATGACATAGAGATTCGTACACATGAAAAGACTAGCGTTTTGAAGGACATAACTATCGATACATTTGAAGTTTCGGGCACCCGAATGGAGGAGCGTGAAGTCCATGAGATATCTGATCATGCAACAAAGACAGATAAAGGATACGAAGCTAACTGGACATTAATCGGACTCACGATGCGACAATGATATAGAGATTCGTACACAAGAATACAATAGAGTTTTAAAGGACATAACTATCGGTACATTTGAAGTTTCGGGCACCCGAATGGAGGAACGGGAAGGCCAGAAGATATCTGATCCTGCTACAGACTCAAATAAAGGATATAAAGCTTACCAGACGGTAATCGGACTCATGATGCGACAATGACATAGAGATTCGTACACAAGAAAAGACTCAAGTTATGAAGGACGTAACTATCGGTACATTTGAAGTTTCGGGCATCCGAATGGAGAAACAGGAAGGCCATAAGATATCTGATCATGTAACATACTCAGATAATGGATACGAAGCTGACCGGAGGGTAATCGGACTCACGATATGACAATGACATAGAGATTCGTACACAAGAAAACACTCGAGTTTTAAAGGACATAACTATAGGTACATTTGAAGTTTCACGCACTCAAATGCAGGAACGGGAAGGCCATAAGATATCTGATCATGCAACACACTCAGATAAAGAATACGAAGCTAACTGGACGTTAATCGGACTCACAATGCGACATTGATATAGAGATTCGTGTACAAGAAAAGACTCTAGTTATAAAGGACGTAACTATCGGTACATTTGATGTTTCGGGCATCCGAATGGAGGAACGGGAAGGCGATAAGATATCTGATCATGTAACACAGACTCAGATAATGGATACATAGCTGATCGGACGGTAATCGGACTCACGACGCGGCAATGACATAGAGATTCGTACACAAGAAAAGACTCACGTTTTAAAGGATGTAAATATCGATACATTTGAAGTTTCGGGCACCCAAATGGAGGAGCGTGAAGTCTATAAGATATCTGATCATGCAACAGACTCAGATAAAGGATACGAAGCGAATCGGACGGTAATCGGACTCACGATGCGACACTGACATAGAGATTCATACACAAAAAAGACTCGAGTATTAAAGGATGTAACAATCGGTACATTTGCAGTTTCGGGCCCCCGAATGGAGGAACAAGATGGCCATTAAATATCTGATCATGCTACAGACTCAGATAAAGGATACGAAGCTAACTCGATGGTAATCAGACTCACGATGCGACAATGACCTAGAGATTCGTACACAAGAAAACAGTCGAGTTTTAAAGGACATAACTATCAGTACATTTGAAGTTTCGGGCACCCGAATGCAGAAACGGGAAGGCCATAAAATATCTGATCATGCAACTAACTCAGATAAAGGATACTAAGCTAACTGGACGGTAATCGGACTCACGATGCGACAATGACATGGAGATTCATACACAAGAAAAGACTCGAGTTTTAAAGAACAACTATCGGTACATTTGATATTCAGGCAGCTGAATGGAGGAATGGAAAGGCCATTAGACATATGATCATGCTATAGACTCAGATAAAGTATACGAAGCTAACCGGATGGTAATCGATTCATGATGCGATAATGACATAGATATTCGTACACAAGAAAAGACTCGCGTTTTAATCGACGTAACTTTCGTAACATTTGAAGTTTCGGGCACCCAAATGGAGGAGCGGGAAGTCCATAAGATATCTGATCATGTAACAGATTCAGATAACGGATCCGAAGCGGACTGGACAGTAATCGGACTCACGATGCAACAATGACATAGAGATTCATACACAAAAAAAGACTCGAGTTTTAACGGACGTAACAATCGGTACATTTGTTGTTTCGGGAACCTGAATGATGGAACAGTAAGGCCATTAAATATCTGATCGTGCTACAAACTCAGATAAAGGATACGAAGCTAATTGGATGGTAATCGGACTCACGATGCGACAACGACATAGAGATTCGTACACAATTAAACACTCGAGTTTTAAAGGACATAACTATCGGTACATTTGAAGTTTCGGGCACCCGTATGGAGGAACGGGTAGGCCGTAAGATAATCTGATCATGCAACAGACTCAGATAAAGGATACAAAGCAAACTAGACGGTAATAAGACTCACTATGCGGCAATGATATAGAGATTCGAACACAAGAAAACAATCGAGTTTTAAAGAACATAACTATCGGTATATTTGAAGTTTCGGGCACCCGAATGGAGGAACGGGAAAGCAATAAGATCTCTGATCATGCAACAGACTTAGATAAAGGATACGAAGCGTACCAGACGGTAATCGGACTCACGATGCGACAATGACATAGAGATTTATACACAAAAAAAGACTCGAGTATTAAAGGATGCATCAATTAGTACATTTGCAGTTTCGGGCACCCGAATGGTGGAACAAGACGGCCATTAAATATCTGATCTTGCTACAGACTTAGATACAGGATACGAAGCTAACTGGACGGTAATCGTACTCATGATGCGAAAATGACCTAGAGATTCGTACACGAGAAAACTGTCGAGTTTTAAACGACATAACTATCGGTACATTTGAAGTTTCGGGCACCCGAATGCAGAAACGGGAAAGCCGTAAGATATCTAATCATGCAAAAGACTCAGATAAAGGATACGAAGCTAGCTGGACGGTAATCGGACTCACGATGCGACAATGACATGGAGATTCGTACCCAAGAAAAGACTCGAGTTTTAAAGGACAACTATCGGTACATTTGAAGTTTGGGCAGCTGAATAGAGGAACGGAAAGGCCATTAGATATATGATCATGCTATAGACTTAGATAAAGGATACGAAGCTAACCGGATGGTAATCGGACTCACTATGCGGCAATGATATAGATATTCGTACACAAGAAAACACTCGAGTTTTAAAGGACATAACTATCGGTACATTTAAGTTTCGGGCACCCGTATGGAGGAACGAGAAGGCCATAAGATATCTGATCCTGCTACAGACTCAGATAAAGGATATGAAGCTTACATGGTGATTCGTACACAAGAAAAGACTCGAGTTTTAAAGGACACAACTATCAGTATATTTAAAGTTCGGGCAGCTGAATGGAGGAACGGAAAGGCCATTAGATATATGATCATGCTATAGACTAGATAAAGGATACGATGCTAACCGGATGGTAATCGGATTCACGATGCGACAATGACATAGTGATTCGTACACAAGAAAAGACTCGCGTTTTAAGGGACGTAACTTTCGTTACATTTGAAGTTTCGGGCACCCAAATGGAGGAGCGGGAAGTCCATAAGATATTTGATCATGAAACAGACTCAGATAAAGGATCCGAAGCGGACCGGACAGTAATTAGACTCACGATGCAACAATGACATAGAGATTCATACACAAAAAAAGACTCGAGTTTTAACGGACGTAACAATCGGTACCTTTGTAGTTTTGGGAAACCGAATGGTGGAACAGTAAGACCATTAAATATCTGATCATGCTAGAATCTCAGATAAAGGATACGAAGCTAACTGTACGGTAATCGGACTCACGATGCGACAATGACATAGAGATTCGTACACAAGAAAACACTCGAGTTTTAAAGGACATAACTATCGTTACATTTGAACTTTCGGGCACCCGTATGGAGGAACGGGATGGCCGTAAGATATCTGATCATGCAACATACTCAGATAAAGGATACGAAGCTTACTGGATGGTAATCGGACTCACTATGCGGCAATGATATAGAGATTCGTACACAAGAAAACAATCGAGTTTTGAAAGACATAACTATCGGTACATTTGAAGTTTCGGGCACCCGAATGGAGGAACGGGAAGGCCATAAGATATCTGATCCTGCTACAGACTCAGATAAAGGATATGAAGCTTACCGGACGGTAATCGGACTCATGATGCGACAATGACATAGAGATTCGTACACAAGAAAAGACTCGCGTTTTAAAGGACGTAACTATCGATACATTTCCAGTTTCGGGCACCCGAATAGAGGAGCGTGAAGTCCATAGGATATCTTATCATGTAACAGACTCAGATAAAGGATACGAAGTTGACCGCAAAGTAATCGGATTCACGATGCAACAATGACATAGAGATTCGTACACAAAAAATACTCGAGTTTTAAAGGACGTAACAATCGGTACATTTGTAGTTTCGGGAACCCGAATGGGGGAACAGGAAGGCCATTAAATATCTGATCATGCTACAGACTCAGATAAAGGATACAAAGCTAACTGGACGGTAATCAGACTCACGATGCGACAATGACATAGAGATTCGTACACAAAAAAACACTCGAGTTATAAAGTATATAACTATCGGTACATTTGAAGTTTCGGGCACCCGAATGGAGGAACGGGAAGGCCATGAGATATCTGATCATGCAACGGAATCAGATAAAGCATACGAAGCTAACTGGACGGTAATCGGACTCACGATGTGACAATGACATAGAGATTCGAACACAAGAAAACACTCAAGTTTTAAAGGACATAACTATCGGTACATTTGAAGTTTCGGGCAACCGAATGGAGGAATGGGAAGTCCATAAGATATCCGATCATGCAACAGAGACAAATAAAGGTTACGAAGTTGAACAGACAGTTATCGGACAAACGATGTGACAATGACATAGAGATTCGTACACAGGAAAAGACTCAAGTTTTAAAGGACGTAACTCTCTGTACATTTGAAGTTTCAGGCACCCGAATGCAGGAACAGGAAGGCTATTAGATATATGATCATGCTATAGACTCAGATAAAGGATACAAAGCTAACCGGATGGTAATCGGATTCACGATGCGACAATGACATAGAAATTCATACACAAGCAAAGACTCGCGTTTTAATAGATATAACTATCGATACATTTTAAGTTTCGGGCACCCGAATGGGGAGCGGGAAGTCCAAAAGATATCTGATCATGCAAGATACTCAGTTAAAGGATACGAAGCGGACCTAACGGTAATCGGACTCACGATGCGACAATGACATAGAGATTCATACACAAAAAAGACTCGAGTATTAAAGGACGTAACAATCGGTACCTTTGCAGTTTCGGGCAGCCGAATGGAGGAACAGGAAGGCCATTAAATATCTGATCATGCCAGAGACTCAGATAAAGGATACGAAGCTAACTGGACGGTAATCGGACTCACGATGCGACAATGACATAGAGATTCGTACATAAGAAAACAGTCCAGTTTTAAAGGCCATAACTATCGGTACATTTGAAGTTTCGGACAGCTGAATGCCGGAATGAGAAGGCCAAAAGATATCTGATCATGCAACAGAATCAGATAAAGGATAATGATGGGATTGGGTACTTATCACTGCGCAGAGCATACCCAAACCCGGAATACAACCCGGCGGAGCAATTCTTCGCGCACAAGAGAAACTTCCCCAGCAAGGAAGGCAACAACGGACTTCCTACAATCATGGAGTGATGCACGCGCGCGGAAGCGGTAAAAGCGGTAATCGTTCCATATTTCCTTATTTATAGATTTCCCTTAACTACTTTACTAATATAGTTTAGGGTAGTGGAGACATCCCTAATCGGGCCTGGCCCATTACGATTAGGGTTTTGGGTAATGGTGGCATACGTCTTCCTCTATATAAGGGATCATATCCCTAATAGAGAGGACACTTTGGGCTAACCCTAAGAGTTATCACACTTGATAGTATCCCCATTCACCCCGTTTTTGTTATAAACTACTACCTCGTGTAGTCGACTCCCTACCCACATCGACTTTACTTGCAGATTACTCCAATCCAGGAAGTACTAGTGAAGGATCAACCCTGTGGTAACATCTGGTCCGTCATCCCTACCAGGAGGTTAGACTATTTGTTTCTTCATTGGCGCCATCACTTACGGTCTCATAATCTTTCAAACTAGTGCTAATGGATCTTGGAACTGAACCAAATACCAACACTGCCAACATCGAAGGGGCGGTGCAAAACAATGCAGACACAGGCGTACCAACCACTGTGACCAAGAATGTCAACCAGAAACAAGTTGCTACTCCTTTTCAGTTGTTCCCATCGAAAAGAACTACAGCAGCAGCCCAGAAGAAGCAAAACGAACAAGCCCTGGTCGATCCTGACGAATGGTTGGCCCAAGAGAGTGCCAAGACAGTAGCAGCATACCAGAAACTGGTAAAAGAAAAGGCAATGATGGAGTCTCGTAAAACTCTCAGTTTCGATACCCTGGAAGACTCTGACGATACTGAACAGGCTAATGGTCGTCCTACTATGAGGCCTCGTCAGGCGGTACGTGGTGGAGAACGTGGTAGAAATACTCGCGTTCAGGACCACGTCAACCTGGATAAAGTGCCAGACGGCTATGAGTCTGAAGATTCAACACAAAGGCCACGTTCCAAGTCTGTGGCTAGTAACCACATACGTCAGGATGACGACTTAAGCAAACCCTATCGGCCAAAATCGTTTGCCGAAAGATCCAAGTTTTGTGCACGGATCGTGCTTGCAACTATGCCCGTTGAAAGCAAACTCCCAAACACTATAGGGAAATATGATGGGTTGCGTGACCCAGATGATCACCTACACGCTTTCGATTGTGCTGGCAGTTCTAAACCATGGCCAGTTCAGGCATGGTGTCACTTATTTGTTCAAACCCTAACGGGTGCCGCACGGGTGTGGTATGAAAGCTTGCCAGTGGGAAGTCTAGTCGATTTCGATGACCTTATCAAAAAATTCAAGAACCACTTCTCGCATCTCCGAAAGCACAAAAAAGATAAGGCTCAAATTTTGTTATGCACGCGAAATGACATTGAAACTTTGGAAGATTATATCGTGCGTTATATATAATAAAGAAGCTCTCCAACTGGGATGCGGAGAAGAACTCACCAGAGCCGCTTTCATCCACGGAGTGCGAAAGGATGACCTCATGAGATGCCTCACTGGGAAAGAAGGTGTACCCACCGCTTGGGACGAACTCATTGAGGACGCAAAGGTATACGCATCGTCAGAGCGATCTTTCACGCGTAACAAGAATTTTCACCATGACGGAAACACTAACGCGGGTGCGAACAATAAAGGCAAAGCAAAGCAGTCTGTCTGGTCGCGAATTTCAAGAACAGCGGAGGAAGGCAAATATTCCACCGCGCAAGACGCGTGGGGTTATCTGAACAGCAAGCATACACGTGACCATATGATTCATAATAAGAAAAATTATGAGTGGACTCCGTTGTCCAAAACGCCGTTTGAGGTCTTGAAAACCGAGCAAGTCCAATTTCCAAAACCCAGAGAGATAACAAGGGACAGACGGAATGTCGACACAACAAAGTACTGTGAGTATCACGAGGATTATGGTCACCTGACAGACAATTGTTACAGCCTAAAAATGGAGATCGAAATTGCCATTAAATCAGGCCAGTTGTCTCACTTAGTCAAAAACATGAGAAAGAAGCCCAGAGACCAGCATGACGGAGGAGAACCTTCTCAGAAGAAGATCAAGAATCTCAATACCCATCACGTGCAACGCGGGGATCGTCACCAATGCTACATGACGCATAGTAGACATCATCAGAAGCGCTCATATACGGTTGCACAGGATGATTCCTGGAAAGAAGCAGACGTTATCATGCCACGCGTCAAAGGAGGGGCCTCCTCCACATCTCCTTTAATCATAACGGGAATCATAGGGCATTACCGCACCAGATACATGTTCCTAGACAACGGGAGCAGCACAGATATCATGTATCAACAATGCTTCAACCAGTTAGACGAAGAGGATAAAGCAAGGCTCATCTCAACAACAGAACCAATTTCTGGTTTCATCCACGAGGTGATTATCCCCCTCGGCATGCTCACGCTTCCTGTCACATGGACAGATGGGAGGCAATCGCGAATAGAGGTTTGCGACTTTATTGTGCTACCACTAAACTCATCACATGACGTTTTACTCGGACGAGAATGGTTGGCAAAATTCAACTGCAACGCGTCAACCCCGCATCAAATGGTCGGTTTCCCAACACGAAACGGCGTGGCCTTCATCCGCGGAAACAAAAACTGTCACACAGCAAACGCACGAAAGCCTGCAAAGATCATGAAGCCAGCAGTTCGCACTGATCCGGAAAAATGGGTAATCAACCCTAAATTTCCAGATCAGACGATTATCATTGGCCCAGTAATCTCCGACTCCATCCGCACCCACCTGAAACAACTGCTAATAAAAAACATCGATGTGTTCGCTTTCAACCTGCGGACATGGTAGGTGTCCCGCGACACATAGCGGAGCACAAGCTCAATGTGTACAAGTCAGTTGAACCGATAGTACAGAAGAAGCGCAGCATGGGGCCGGAGAAAACAAAGGCCATGAATGAGCAGGTAGCTGAACTGTTGAACGCAGGAATTCTGCGCAAAACAAGATACCAAACATGGGTAGCCAATCCAGTGATGGTAGGCAAATCCAACGGCAGCTGGCGCATGTGCGTTGATTATAAAGATTTAAACAAGGCATGCCCGAAAGATTGTTACCCGTTACCAGAAATTGATTTGAAGGTAGATTCCTTGGCACCATTCAGGTTCAAATGCTTCCTCGACGCCTATAAAGGATATCACCAGATACAGACGGCCAAAGAGGACGAGGACAAAACGGCTTTCCGTACTGACACCGGTACTTATTGCTACACTAAAATGCCGTTCGGTCTAAAAACGCTGGCGTCACGTATCAAAGATTGATGGACACCGCGTTCGTCAAGCAGATAGGGGTAAATCTTGAGGTATATATATGTAGATGACCTGGTCATCAAAAGCAGAGAGGAGGATCAAATGCTGATAGATATCCAGAAAACCTTTGATCAGCTCCGCGAAGTCCGGATGAAGCTCAACCCAAGCAAATGCTCTTTTGGGATGGAAGAAGGAAAATTCCTGGGAGTTATAGTCACGAAGGATGGTTTCCGCGCAAATCCAGAAAAAATATAAGCAATTGAGCGCATGCCATCACCTTCTTCCATAAAGGAGGTACAAACGCTAATGGGAATATTAGTGGCTCTAAACAGGTTCCTCTCAAACTATGCTTCAAAGTCCTTCCCATTTGTGGACACATTGAAGAATTGCTTAAAGAAGTCTAACTTCAAATGGACCGCGGAGGCAGAGAAGGCATTTAAGGAAATGAAAGAATGCTTAGCCAACTTGCCTACTCTAACAGCTCCATTTCCGGAGGAGCCTTTGACCCTTTACTTATCCGTCACGGATAGAGAGGTTGGGGAGGTCCTCATGGTTGATAGAAAGGGCGTACAAACTCCAATTTATTACGTTAGCCGCACGTTACTAGATGCGGAAACCCGCTACTCTACAATGGAGAAACTAGTCCTCGCACTAGTACATGCCTCTCGCAGGCTCCGCAGGTACTTTCAAGGACATCCCATCAATGTCCCAACAGATTTCCGAATCAATGATATCCTTCGAAAGCCGGAATTATCAGGGCGGTTAGCGAAATGGGCCATAGAGTTGGGCGAACACTCAATAACATACAAAACAAGGCCATCCTTCAAAGGGCAAATTCTCGTGGACTTTGTCATTGAAGTACATGCAGAAAAGATATACGAGTGTCAACAAGAAATCATAGCCAGCCCCACACCAGATGCGTCAGCAAAATGGGAGTTATACACAGACGGTGCATGCAACGATGACGGGGCTGGAGCAGGTTTACGTTTGATAACACCAGATGGGAAAGAATTCACTTACGCGATTCGTCTTGATTTCCCTACCACAAACAATGAGGCAGAATACGAGGCATTATTAGCGGGCTTGCGCATCGCGAAAAAGATGGGTGTGCAACACCTAGAAGCTCATGTCGACTCTCAACTAGTGGCTAACCACATCGACGGCTCCTACGAAGCGCGCGAGGCCTCTATGATCCTGTACTTGGAGCAAGCCAAGACCCTCATGCGTGAATTCGCCTACTGTAAGGTAAATCACATCAAGCGAAGCCAAAACAAGCCGGCAGATGCGCTGAGCAAAATGGCATCGACGGTTTTTGACCATCTGGCAAAGGACGTATGGGTGGAGGTACTTGATCACCCCTCAGTGCCTCAGAAACAGGTAAATGTTGTTCAGACAGGCAAAGACTCATGGATAACCCCCATCAGGACCTACCTCATGCATGGGACATTCCCGGAAAACAAGGCAGAAGCCCGTAAGCTTCAAAACAAAGCTTTACATTACCAAGTCATCGACGGAGTATTGTATCGGCGATCATACCTAGGGCCGTTGCTACGATGCGTTGATTCCGCGGAAGCAACATACCTCATCAAAGATATACATGAAGGGTCATGCGGACTACACGTTGGCCCAAGGATGGTTGTCGTCAAATTAATGAACGCATGGTACTATTGGCCTGGAATGCACATGGATGCCGTGACGGAACTACGGAAATGCGAGTCTTGCCAGCGCCATGCGCCAGGAACGCTACGACCAAAGAACAACTTGGTACCCGTCACTGCGGCATGGCCATTCCAAAAATGGGCCATCGACCACGTGGGTCCTTTCCCTACAGCTCCCGGAAACGTAAAATACTTGGTAGTAGCAATTGACTACTTCACTAAGTAGGTAGAAGCAAAAACTCTTGCCTCCAACGACGAGCGAAGCATCAAAAAGTTCATATGGGAGTTCATCATCTGTCGTTTCGGCTTACCGATGGAAATTGTAAGTGATAACGGAACGCAGTTTGCGGATCAACACTTATAGGAATTGTTATCTTCCATGAATGTCAAGCAAATATTTACCTCTGTAGCGCATCCGCAGGGTAACAGAAAGGTTGAGCATGCAAACAGAAGCATAGTAGAGGGCATAAAGGCCAGGCTCGGTACAAAACGCACTTGCTGGGTGGACGAACTCCCCCACGTCCTATGGGCTCACTGCACGCTGTCCAAGAGAAGCAACGGAGAAACACCATTTAGTCTCACATACGGGACGGAAGCTGTCATACCCGCCGAAATGCATTGCCCATCACCAAGGATACTGTTAGTAAGTCAACAGGACAATGACACGGAGTTAAAGCTAAACTTAGACCTGTTGGAAGAGCGCAGGATATGGCCTCCATCAGAGAAGAAGCTAACTACAAACGACAGTTAGAGAAGTATTACAACACCAAGGTCAAAGCGGAAGCTTTCCGTGTCGGGGATTATGTTTTCCGCAATAATGAAGCATCCAATGCAGAAAAACCATGCAAACTTGCACCAAATTGGGAAGGCCCATACAAGGTGCAAGAGGTATTGGGGAGGGGTGCTTATGCTCTGGAACGCTTAGATGGCACCCCAATCCCACGCACATGGAATGCAGCTGAACTGCGCATTTGTTACCTGTAAGGTTTTATTTCATGCTTGTAATAACAGCCTATGGCTACATTCATTTCTGATTCAATAAAGTGGATTTCCATTTTCTATTATATTCATTACCGATTACATACAACGACGGTTATGTTCAAAAATCATTACATTTAAAGCGAAGCATAAACTAGATTACAAAGAAAATCCTGCAACTACAAAATTGCCACTAATAAAAAACGGATGGCATAAGCAGCATAATATAGGCATCATACGATTACACTGCAAACAGGAAGCAGCCAAAAACCCATGGTTACTACCTATATGCACCTACATTACTACTAAGAGGCATGCTGCCAACCAGTAGGTGTTCGACGAAGCCTGAGTTTAGGGGTTTTTGGAGTATCACCAAGCTCATCCAGTTTCTTCATCTTCAGTGGAGTTACACCAGAGGGACCCTGTTCCTCTGGCTCATTCACTTATTAAGTAGCCACAATACGTGGCCAATTGATGCAAAGCAGTGGGAGGCACCTTCATTACAGGAGGATGATCAACTAGCATCATCATCCCTTGAAGGGCCTCTGTCTCAGTCTTGGTAATCTTCAACTGAGAAGCCATGAGGATGGAAGAAAAGAGAGAGAATTGAGATCAGGAAAAATTAGGTTTGATAACTAATGATTAGCGTTTTATAGAAAAGAGGAGACAACCCATTAATTACCATTAATGGTAAATACTCAAGTGGGATACCAGCGGTCACATCAATCACTTGGAACGCCGTCAAACCTGTCAGAGGACGTCATCATGACTGACGTCAGTTCATCATGACATGGGTATACGCATCACAAAAATATACGCTACAGAATATGAAAAGCTGGAATTCAAAAGGTCAAATATTGTTCAATCGGATTACAAGAATTCAAATAACAGTTGACGCTAGCAACAATCATTCATAGTCAATGATATCCAAGTAAGTGTCATCCAAAAGTTCTTCATTCAGCGCGCCAGTACCCGCGGGCGCAGTGGAAGATGCACCCTCTCCCCGCGCAGCAGCAGCTTTCCGCTCACCGGTAGTCTGCTTCACAGACTTCACAAAGATAGGCTTGCGCTTGGGCGGAGGCCTAACAGTAAGCCTAACATCCGAGCTTGTTGGCACACCAGATGATGTGGCCGCAGTACTTGATGTAGCCCCTTTCACAGGCTCAGAGGTAGGTTTTGGCACCTGCACTTTGGTCCGCGCAAAGTCATCGCTGTTGAAATAGCTCCGCGGACACTTCATCAGTGTTAAGCGCGGGCGACGGCTGTCGAGAGCAATAGTTGCTTTCTCTGTCGCTTGGGTCCAACCCCTGCAACCAACAAGACAGAGGTTAACAAATAGTCCACACGGACAATAAACACGGTTAAATTCACCTGTACAAGCTCTCTTTTTACGACCTTGAGAGTTTGTTTCCAGGTCAATTACAATTTTCTTCAAGGGTTGAATCCCTGCTCCTGTCACGAAGGGCACGGTGGGTCAGTACGCGGAAACCGCACACAACTGCGCACCCTTCGGGCGCAGGAGTTCTCCGCAAGTATGATAAATTAAACAAAGGGTCAACTATTGCTTAACCTATCCGCATGTAATGGCGTGGTGGATCCACCAGTTAGGGCATTACGAAGTTTTGTTCCAACCGTTCAATTACTGACGGCGTCCCGTCAGGCAGCGCCACATACAACAGTTTCGCAGCACCTCTTGCCGCGAACAGATCAAACTTGGTCATTCCTGCAAAATCCACAAAGTCAGAATGTACATAGCGGAGGAAGATCAACAACTTCACGGTGAAATATATACCTTCCTCCATCGCCGTTGGGTCATGGCCTTCAGGATTCCCCAACCGGCTAAGTCCTAGCATCACCAACACTCCCTCTGGACATTTCTCCATTGACAACGGTGTGGCATGAGTGCACAATGCCTTGTACCAAGGCTGGTTCTTGTAGTTCACCATGGGTGGGAACTCAGCAATCCTCTTCTTCACACCAACACTCATCCACTGCAAGGGAGTAGGGATGACACCCCTATTGACAAAGAAGAACTTTTCTTTCCAATCATACATGGATTTGGGGGTCTCTGACACAACTTGTGTCACTTTCCTCCGAGGGGAAACACTGTACCACCCTGGGCCACCGCGAGCCTCCTTAAGAACATAAAACACATTTAACATTTCGAAAGTGGGTTCCATGTCCAAAGATCGACACGTAGCCTCAAAATGGATTATCCTAGACAGACCAAACGGAGTCATCTGTGTAGGATGAACCCCATATTTCATAAAGACACTCACTAGAAACTTTGTGATTGGGAGACGAAAGCAGCACCTTGTAAAGAAAGCCTCATACAGAGTAATCTTTCCCGGCGAGGCTTCCAACGCCGTCTTGCCAACTGCTGGCAACTCTGGCTCCCAATCGGCTTCAAGACCATAATGATCAACAAAGGTGGAAAAAGAGGTTGCATCCCACTTGATAACACTGGTGTCAATCCCTTTCTCCGACTTCTCAAGGGCTTTAGGTTGATCTACATGAGTAGAGGAATCTTGAGACATTTTCAAAATACAAAGTGACAGGTAGAGATGAGATGTGGAATGAGAGGAAATTGAAAGGGTTGAAGAGAAAGAAGTGGGAAAATGGGAAACGGCGATTTTGAAATTATTATATACTGTGTGCAATAAATGTGGATGACGTTAGCATGGGTAAATGCGAACGACGTTCGGCACGCCCAGCCACTGAGGTTTGACACGTGTTAAGGAGCAGTTACACAGGCGGCACACGCGTCTCACGCTCTAACGCGCCTGACACACACCTCTGCTATTCCGCCTGACGTGACATCAACTGACACAACATACAGCTTGTGACAGACGCTACCCATCATCTTTTTTCAAACTCGGCTTGGAGAAGGACAACTGTCCTCCACCAACATGACGTGTCCCATATCTGCGAAGAACTAACGTCAAATAAATTACCGTTCTCCGCACTCCGCACCTTCAACACTCTGCATCTTCAGAACCCCGCATAGACTCTCCACTCCACTCATACCTAACACCAAGAGCCCAGTTTCCACTACAAAAGCAGGATGAGCTGTCATCCAACCTCCAATACCTTAAGTCCAGTATCCACCCTCTCCTCTCAAACACTCGAGAAAAGGGTACACACTGGACTGGGGGACTTGCTGGGATTGGGTACTTATCACTGCGCAGAGCATACCCAAACCTGGAATACAACCCGGCGGAGCAACTCTCCGCGCACAAGAGAAACTTCGCCAGCAAGGAAGGCAACAACGGACTTCCTACAATCATGGAGTGATGCACGCGCGCGGAAGCGGTAAAAGCTGTAATCGTTCCATATTTCCTTATTTATAGCTTTCCCTTAACTAGTTTACTAATATAGTTTAGGGTAGTGGAGACAACCCTAATCGGGCCTGGCCCATTACGATTAGGGTTTCGGGTAATGGTGGCATACGTCCACCTCTATATAAGGGATCATATCCCTAATAGAGAGGACACTTTTGGCTAACCCTAAGAGCAATCACACTTGATAGTATCCCCATTCACCCCGTTTTTGTTATAAACTACTACCTTGTGTAGTCGTCTCCCTACCCACATCGACTTTACTTGCAGGTTACTCCAATCAAGGAAGTGCTAGTGAAAGATCAACCCTGTGGTAACATCTGGTCCATCATCCCTACCAGGAGGTTAGACTATTTGTTTCTTCAGATACGAAGCAAACTGGACGGTAATCGGACTCACGATGCAACAATGACATGTAGATTCGTACACAAGAAAAGACTCGAGTTTTAAAGGACATAACTATCGATACATTTGAAGTTCGGGCACCCGAATGGAGCAACGGGAAGGCCGTAAGATATCTGATCATGCTATTGACTCAGATAAAGGATTCGAAGCTAACCGGATGGTAATCGGATTGACGATGCAACAATGACATAGAGATTCGTACACAAGAAAAGACTCGCGTTTTAAAGGACGTAACTATCGATACATTTGAAGTTTCAGGCACCCAAATGGGGGAGCGGGAAGTCCGTAAGATATCTGATCATTTAACAGACTCAGATAAAGGATACGAAGCGGATCGGACGGTAATCGGACTCATGATCCAACAATGACATAGAGATTCATACACAAAAAAATAATCGAGTTTTAAAGGACGTAACAATCGGTACATTTGTAGTTTCGGGAACCTGAATGGAAGAACATGAAGGCCATTAAATATCTGATCATGCTACAGACTCAGATAAAGGATACGAAGCTATCTGGACGGTAATCGGACTCACGATGCGATAATGACATAGAGATTCGTACACAGGAAAACACTCGAGTTTTAAAGGACATAACTATCAGTACACTAAAAGTTTCGGGTACCCGAATGGAGGAGCGGGAAGGCCATATGATATCTGATCATGCAACAGACTTAGATATAGGATACGAAGCTAACTGGTAGGTAATCGGACTCATGATGCGACAATGACGTAGAGATTCGTACACAGGAAAACAGTCGAGTATTAAAGGATGTAACTATCGGTACGTTTGAAGTTTCGGACAGCCGAATGCCGGAACGGGAAGGCCATAAGATATCTGATCATGCAACAGAATCAGATAAAGGATACGAGGCAAACTAGACGGTAATCGGACTCACGATGCAACAATGACATGTAGATTCGTACAGAAGAAAAGACTCAAGTTTTAAAGGACTTAACTATCGGTACATTTGAAGTTCGGACACCTGAATGGAGGAACGAGAAGGCCATAAGATATCTGATCATGCTATAGACACAGATAAAGGATACGAAGCTAACCGGATAGTAATCGGACTCACGATGCGATAATGACATAGAGATTCGTACACAAGAACACACTCGAGTTTTAAAGGACATAACTATCAGTACATTAAAAGTTTCGGGTACCCGAATGGAGGAGCGGGAAGGCCATAAGATATCTGATCATGCAACAGACTCAGATAAAGGATACGAAGCTAACTGGACGGTAATCGGACTCACGATGCGATAACGACATAGAGATTCGTACACAAGAAAATACTCGAGTTTTAAAGAACATAACTATCGGTACATTTTTTTGGTAATCTTTCTAAGCCTGTTTTCTTGGTTTTTAATCTTTGAGTCTGTTGTGTCAGTCCCACTTGGGATGTGTCTGGGATGGGTTATTTTGGGTTGGGCTTATTGCATAAGGAGTTGTGTGGTTGAGGCTATGGAGATAGTTATATATGGCAAAAGATTAAAGTTTGTTTACTACTGGAAGCAGCTATGGGATACCAAGTTCAGAAGTTTGTATAAGGGTAGAATAGTCATTATCTGCAGTACATGGCTGAGGTATAATCTACTACAATGCAATAAAGGAATTCAAGAGCTTAAAGTGGAAGGTCTTAGTGTTTATTATGCTCATATCTGGAAATGGCTGAGCAGAGTGCTAAAATCTTGTTTATGTCTGCTGATAAGGTATGTGTTGCTGTACATGACTGTAGTTACTATTGCTATGATGGTGGAAGCTAATAGGTCCTATATGTTTAGTACTGCCACTACACTGGTGGAAGTGCATAAAGAATACGAGCATGTTTGGGACTATTTAGGTGCAGTTTTTGATGTTGAAAAGCTGCCTTTGTTCTTGATACTTAGTATTAGGTGCAAAGTCCATATCCTCATATATTGGCATGATTGGGGGGCTATAGGAGGTTTTGTGACTGTGGGATTGATAGGAAAGCAGGTTTAAATGTTGGTATATTTAAAACTCCAATAGCTGCATATGGATTCCTGTTTCATATGCCCTGTCTATAAAAGTTATGGAATGTTTGGAAGGTCTCATCATGTCAGTTGGTGGTTAGGATTATTAGTCACTGGGTTGAAGAATGGGTTTGGGCTGAATGGTGGTTGTGGCAAATCTTTAGTGGTGGGATGATGAGTTTTAAGCTGAATTGTATTAGAAATAAGGTGGGCAGTGAAGTTAGGAATAGAGGTTATTGGTTTGGTAATTGGTTGTCGTATCTTTTTAACGGATTAGAGACAAGAGGTAAGGTGGTCTTTAAAAATTGGATTGAGTTTTGGTTGGATTTACAATACATGGGCTGTATATGGCTGGATTGGATGAAGTGTGCTATGATGGCTATTAAAAAGATGAAAGGTGGGCTTGTTAAGTTGATGGAATGGATAGATGTTTTGGGGAATAATGGGCTGGGCAAAAATGGTATTTGTAGGCTTGGAAGGCACGGAAATTTGGGATTTGGAACTATTAAGTTTGGGCTAGAATTACTTGAGCAGAAATGGTTTGTCATAGACCGGTTTATGGAGGAGTGGATCTTAGGGAGAATGGGCCTTACTTGGTCTGCTGAACAAAAATATCTGAAGAAATGGGTCAGAAAGTGTGGGCTTAAAGCACATCAAAGACGAGAAATGGGGCTGCGTGGCTGGAGAAGAAGGTCTTGTGATTTTGGGCCTGTGATGGACTGTACTTGTTTTTGATCTATGTCCAGAAACTTTGTTGCGCTTTTAATATTGTATTTGGGCTTAGGTGTTTATTGTTAGATTTAGCCCGTTTTTATTTTTATGTTTGTTTCTTTTTTGGGCCTAATTTAAGATCTTGGGTCTATGTCCCGGGTCTTGGTTAGGCTTTGTCTTGTACCTCTTTTTTGATAAATAAATGTTTGCCGGGGATTTCCCCTTTTCCAAAAAAAAACTATTGGTACATTTGAAATTTCGGGCACCCGAATGGAGGAACGGGAAGGCCATAGGATATTTGATCATGCAACAGACACAGATAAAGGTTATGAATCTCAACAGATGGTAATCGGACTCACGATGCGACAATGACATAGAGATTCGCACACAGTAAAAGATTCAAGTTAAAGGACGTAACTATCGGTACATTTGAAGTTTCGGGCACCCGAATGGACGAACGGGAAGGCCATTAGATATATGTTCATGCTATAGACTCAGAAAAAGAATACGAAGCTAACCGGATGGTCATCGGATTCACGATGCGACAATGACATAGAGATTCGTACACAAGAAAAGACTCGCGTTTTAAAGGACGTAACTATCGATACATTTGAAGTTTCGGGCACTCGAATGGAGGAGCGGGAAGTCCATAAGATATCTGATCATGTAACAGACTCAGATAAAGGATACGAAGCGGATCGGACGGTAATCATACTCACGATGCTACAATGACATAGAGATTCATACACAAAAAAACACTCGAGTATTAAACGACGTAACAATCGGTACATTTGTAGTTTTGGGCACCTGATTGGAGATATAGGAAGGCCATTAAATATCAGATCATTCTACAGGCTCAGAAAAACGATACGAAGCTAACTAAATGGTAATCGGACTCACGATGCGACAATGACACAGAGATTCGTATACAAAACAACACTAGAATTCTAAAGGACATAACTATCGATACATTTGAAGTTTCGGGCTCCGAATGGAGGAACAGGAAGGCCATAAGATATCTGATCATGCAACAGACTTAGATAAAGGATACGAACCTAACTGGATGGTAACCGGACACACGATGCGACAATGACATAGAGATTCGCACACAAGAAAACACTCGATTTTTAAAGGACATAACTATCAGTACATTTGAAGTTTCGGGTACCCGAATGGAGGAACGGGAAGGCCATAAGATATCTGATCATTCTACAGACTCAGCTAAAGGATACGAAGCTAACTGGATGCTAATCGGACTCACGATGCGACAATGACACAGAGATTCGTACACAAAACAACACTCGAGTTTTAAAGGACATAACGATCGGTACATTTGAAGTTTCGGGCACCTGAATGGAGGAATGGGAAGGCCATAAGATATCTGTTCATGCAACAGACTCAGATAAAAGTTACGAAGCTGAACAGACGGTAATCGGACTCACGATGCGACAATGAAATAGTGATTCCTACACGAGAAAATACTCAAGTTTTGAAGGACGTAACTATCGGTACATTTGAAGTTTCAGGCACCCGAATGGAGGAATGGGAAGGCCATAAGATATCTGATCATGCTACGTACTCAGATAAAGGATACAAAGCTTACCGGACGGTAATCGGACTCACGATGCGACAATGACATAGAGATTTGTACACAAGAAAAGACTCGAGTTTTATAGGACGTAACTATCGGTACATTTGTAGTTTCGGGCACCCGAATGGAGGAACGGGAAGGCCATTAAATATCTGATCATGCTACAGACTCAGATAAAGGATACGAAGCTAACTGGATGGTAATCGGACACACGATGCGACAATGACATGGAGATTCGTACACAAGAAAACACTCGAGTTTTAAAGGACATATCTATCGGTACATTTGAAGTTTTGGCCACCCGAATGGAGGAACGGGAAGGCCATAAGATAATTGATTATGCAACAGACTCAGATAAAGGAAACGAACCTAAAAAGATATGAAGCTGGGGTTTTCTCTCTGAATTGGGCGATTTAGGCGATTCAGTGGTTTCCTCTTTGTTTCTCTTTTCCCGCTATTTTCCAACCCTAATTTCTTTTCTGTTTCTTCCTTCTTCAATCGTGTTTAACTGTTCCAATTGTTCTATACCAATTGGAATCTTCTCAGTTCACGGTTCTAGTTCTTTTTTCTGTTCATGAGTTCGGTTGCTACGGTTCCAGCACCGGATCCTCCTTCGAAGGGTCCACCGGATATTATGGATGTTCAGGATGCTCAGGGAGTTCGTATTCAAGAAAATATGGTGAATATGGATCCTAAGGCTAGTATGGATAAGAAGTCGAAGGACTCTGAGCAGGTTATCCTTAACAGGGTTGTTTTTGGTAAGCAGGATTCTCTTATTCTTAGTCCTGATGTGGTTAGTTTGTTCATAACTCTGTTTGGGGACAATTGGAAACAGAGACTTCTCTCTAAACCGATTGATCTTTTAAAACTTGCTGGGATGGGTAAATTAGAGGAGGTTAATCGTTTGGTTACTGATGAGATTGATGGCAGGAATATGTTGTTTTATAATAAGCTTTCTGGTAGGTATGGGCTTATTTTGGAGGTGGTTGCTGGTTTTTTGGGAAGGTTAGGGTATGGGTGTTCTGTGTCTCATAGTCCCCAGGTTAATGATATCCAGAGGAAGGATGGGGGTAGGGGAGGTAGGATTATGCAAGCTGATGTGAATTCTAATGTGTTTGAGTCTTGAATGGGTGTTAGTTTTGTATGTATGGATAAGAGGAGGAAGAGGTCTGTGAGGAATGAAGGTATCAATGTGAAGACTAGGAAGGTGATGTGGGGTGAAGGGACTTATATTAGGTCTGAGGTGGATAATGGGTTGAATCAATGTGAGGAAAATTTACCTGAGGTGGTCACTGCTCAAGAACTTTTGTCTGTGGTGAAGGAGGGTAATACTAGTGTATGGCCTGTCAAACTTAAGTTTGGTAAGAAGAATAGAGGTAATGTGGTGGGGAAGGCTAATGAATTAAGGTTTCAACTATCTGTGTCTAATCCTCAGTTTTCTTATAGCCAAGATGCAGGTAGCAAGGTTATAGTTAATGAGGAGGGTGCTATTGTTCTGAAGGGTTCTGTTGGTACTCTGAAGAAGGATAAGGAGGATATTAATGAAAAGGATGATGACAATAAAGAGGAGGATGTTATTGTTGATAGTGAGGGAAAGGGTGCTGATGTGTCTGATCAGAAAAGTATGGAAGAGGAGGTTGAGGGGAAGACCAAAAAAGGAGACATTACTACTAGGCTACCTTGGAGGGGTATTTTGAAAACTCCTTCAATGAAGAAATTAATCAAAAAGAAATCTGACAATATGAGTTCTTATATGGTTACTGATGAGGATTTACAATATATTAGTAAGCTCAAACCTGCTGCTAGATCTATTTTGCATACAGGGGTTGATACTGGGGGAGTTGTGTTTAAATCTGCTAAGGAAGGGGAGTCTGGGGACAACAGTAAGAAACCAGTTGCTTCATTTGTATATGTTACTAAGGATAAACTAAATGAAGTACTGGAAACTAAGATGACTTTTATTCCTCCTAAGATTCTTGAGTCTGGTGAGATTGTTGCTGTGATTAGGCCTGAGAAATTGGTGGAAGCTAGGGTTGCTTACAGTACCTATTTGAATGGGTATTGTATTGGGCAGGACATCTCTATTGGTATGGTGAGGTACCAATTATTCAGAATGTGGAAAAGGTTTGGCCTGATTGAGGTGTCTTCAAATGGGGCTGGTATTTTCTTCTTCAAGTTTAAAAATGAACTGGGGATGATGGAGACTATTAATCAGGGGCCTTGGCTTATAAATAATATACCTTTATGTATAAGGAAAAGGGAAATTGGGTTAAATTTGGAAAGTGTTGAACCTAGCTCTATTCCTATTTGGGTTACCGTCTCTAACATGCCTTTGGAATTATGGAATAGAGAGAGCTTAAGTAGTAACTCACGAAGCGACAATGATATAGAGATTCGTACACAAGAAAAGTTTCGCGTTTTAAAGGACGTAACTATCGATACATTTGAAGTTTCAGGCACCCGAATGGATGAGCGTGAAGTCCATAAGATATCTGATCATGTAACAGACTTAGATAAAGGATACGAAGCGCACCAGACAGTAATCGGACTCACGATGCGACAAAGAGATAGATATTCGTAGACAAGAAAAGACTTGAGTTTCAAAGAGCATAACTGTCGGTACATTTGAAGTTTCGGGCACCCGAATGGAGGAACGGGAAGGCCATAAGATATCTAATAATGCAACAGAACAGACGGTAATCAAACTCACGATGCGACAATAAAATAGAGATTTGTATACAAGAAAAGACTCAAGTTTTAAAGAGCATAACTGTCGGTACATTTGAAGTTTCGAGCACCCGGATGGAGGAACGGGAAGGCCATAAGATATCTGATCATGCAACAGACTCAGATATAGGATACGAAGCGGACCGGACGGTAATCGGACTCACGATGCGACAATGACATAGAGATTCGTAGACAAGAAAAGACTCAAGTTTTAAAGAGCATAACCGTCGGTACATTTGAAGTTTCGGGCAGGACATAAGATATCTAATCATGCAACAGACTCAGATATAGGATACGAAGCGGACCGGACGGTAATCGGACTCACGATGCGACAATGACATAGAGATTCGTACACAAGAAAACACTCGAGTTTTAAAGGACATAACAATTGGTACATTTGAAGTTTCAGGCACTCGAATGGAGGAGCAGGAAGTCCATAAGATATCTGATCATACAACAGACTCAGATAAAGGATACGAAGCGGACCGGATGGTAGTCGGATTCACGATGCGACAATGACATAGAGATTCGTACGCAAGAAAAGACTCGCGTTCTAAAAGACGTAATTGTCGATACATTTGAAGTTTTGGGTGCTCGAATGGAGGAGCGGGAAGTCCATAAGATATCTGAAAATGCAACAGAACAGAAGGTAATCGGATTCACGATGCGACAATGACATAGAGATTCGTACACAGGAAAAGACTCAGTTTTAAGGGACGTAACTATCGATACATTTGAAGTTTCGGGCACCCGAATGGAGGAACGGGAAGGCCATAAGATATCTGATCATGCAACAGAACAGACGGTAATCAGACTCATGATGCGACAATGACATAGAGATTCATACACAAGAAAAGACTCGAGTTTTAGAGGGCGTAACTATCGGTACATTTGAAGTTTCGGGCACCCGAATGGTGGAACAGGAAGGCCATGAGATATCTGATCATGCAACAGACTCAGATAAAGGATACGAAGCTAACTGGACGGTAATAATACTCACGATGCGACAATGACAGAGATTCGTACACAAGAAAACACTCGAGTTTTAAAGGACATAACTATCGGTACATTTGAAGTTTCTGGAACCCGGATGGAGGAACGGGAAGGCCATGAGATATTTGATCCTACAACAGACTTAGATAAAGGATATGAAACTAACTGGACGGTAATCGGAATCACGATGCGACAATGACATAGAGATTCGTACACATGAAAACACTCGAGTTTTAAAGGACATAACTATCGGTACATTTGAAGTTTCGGGCACCCAAATGGAGGAACGGGAAGGCCATAAGATATCTGATCATCTAGCAGAACAGACGGTAATCTGACTCACAATGCGACAATGACATAGAGATTTGTACACAGGAAACGACTCAAGTTTTAAAGCACGTAACTATCGGTACATTTGAAGTTTCAGGCACCCAAATGGAGGAACGGGAAGGCCATAAGATATCTGATCATGCAACAGAACAGACGGTAATCAGACTCACGATGCGACAATGACATAGAGATTCTTACACAAGAAAAGACTCGCGTTTTAAAGGACGTAACTATCGATACATTTGAAGTTTCGGGTACTCAAATGGAGGAGCGGGAAGTCCATAAGATGTCGGATCATGCAACAGACTCAGTTAAAGGATACGAATAGGACCGGAGGGTAATCGGACTCACGATGCGACAAAGACATAGAGATTCGTAGACAAGAAAAGACTGAAGTTTTAAAGAGCATAACTGTCGGTACATTTGAAGTTCCGGGCACCCGAATGGAGGAACGGAAGGCCATAAGATATCTGATCATGCAACAGACTCAGATATACGATACGAAGCGGACCGGATGGTAATCGGACTCATGATGCGACAATGACATAGAGATTCATACACAAGAAAACACTCAAGTTTTAAAGGACATAACAATTGGTACATTTGAAGTGTCGGGCACTCGAATGGAGGAGCGGGAAGTCCATAAGATATATGATCATGCAACAGACTCAGATAAATGATACGAAGCGGACCGGATAGTAATCGGATTCACGATGCGACAATCACATAGAGATTCGTACACAAGAAAAGTCTCGAGTTTTAAAGGACGTAACTATCGATACATTTGAAGTTTCGGGTACTCGAATGGAGGAGCGGGAAGTCCATAAGATATCTGATCATGCAACAGACTCAGTTAAAGGATACGAAGAGGGCCAGACGGTAATCGGACTCACGATGCGACAAAGACATTGAGATTCGTAGACAAGAAAAGACTCAAGTTTTGAAGAGCATAACTGTCGGTACATTTGAAGTTTCGGGCAACCGAATGGAGGAACGGGAAGGCCATAAGATATCTGATCATTCTATAGACTCAGATAAAGAATACGAGGTTAACCGGGTGGTAATTAGATTCACGATGCGACAATGACATAGAGATTCGTACACAAGAAAAGACTCGCGTTTTAAAGGACGTAACTATCGATATATTTGAAGTTTCGGGCGCCTGGAGGAGCGGGAAGTCCATAAGATATCTGATCATGCCATAGACTCAGATAAAGGATACGAAGTGGACCGGAAGGTAATCGAATTCACGATGTGACAATGACATAGGGTTTCGTACACAAGAAAAGACTCCCGTTTTGAAGGACGTAACTATCGATAAATTTGAAGTTTCGGGAACTCGAATGGAGGAGCGGGAAGCCCATAAGATATGTGATCATGCAATAGACTCAGTTAAAGGATACGAAGAGGACCGAACGGTAATCGGACTCACGATGCGAAAAGACATAGAGCTTCGTAAACAAGAAAAGGCTCGCATTTTAAAGGACATAACTATCGATACGTTTGAAGTTTTCGGCACTCGAATGGGGGAGCAAGAAGTCCATAAGATATCTAATCATGCAACGGACTGAAATATAGGATACGACGCGGACCAGACGGTAATCGGACTCACGATGCGACAATGACATAGAGATTTGTACACAAGAAAACACTCGAGTTTTAAAGGACCTAACAATCGGTACATTTGAAGTTTCGGGCACCCGAATGGTGGAACGGGAAGGCCATGAGATATCTGATCATGCAACAGACTCAGATAAAGGATTCGAAACTAACTGGACGGTAATCGGACTCACGATGCAACATAGATATAGAGATTCGTACACAAGAAAACACTCGAGTTTTAAAGGAGATAACTATCGGTACATTTGAAGTTTCGGGCACCCGAATGGAGGAAATGGAAGGCCATAAGGTATCTGATTTGCAACAAACACAGATAAAGGTAACGATGCTGAACAGTTGGTAATCGGACTCACGTTGCGACAATGACATAGTGATTCGTACACAGGAAAAGACTCAAGGTTTAAAGGACATAACTATCGGTAAATTTGAAGTTTCGGGCACCCGAATGGAGGAACAGGTAGGCTATTAGATATATGATTATGCTATAGACTCAGATAAAGGATACAAAGCTAACCGGATGGTAATCAGATTCACGATGCGATAATGACATAGAAATTCGTACACAAGAAAAGTTTCGCGTTTTAAAGGACGTAACTATCGATACATTTGAATTTTCAGGCACCCGAATGGATGAGCGTAAAGTCCATAAGATATCTGATCATGTAACAGACTTAGATAAAGGATACGAAGAGGACCAGACAGTAATCGGACTCACGATGCGACAAAGAGATAGAGATTCGTAGACAAGAAAAGACTTGAGTTATAAAGAGCATAACTGTCGGTACATTTGAAGTTTCGGGCACCCGAATGGAGGAACGGGAAGGCCATAAGATATCAGATCATGCAACAGAACAGACGGTAATCAAACTCACGATGCGACAATAATATAGAGATTTGTACACAAGAAAAGACTCAAGTTTTAAAGAGCCTAACTGTCGGTACATTTGAAGTTTCGGGGACCCAAATGGAGGAACGGGAAGGCCATAAGATATCTGATCATGCAACAGACTCAGATATAGGATAGGAAGCGGACCAGACGGTAATCGGACTCACGTTGCGACAATGACATAGAGATTCGTACACAAGAAAACACTCGAGTTTTAAAGGATATAACAATTGGTACATTTGAAGTTTCGGGCACTCGAATGGAGGAGCAGGAAGTCCATAAGATATCTGATCATACAACAAACTCAGATAAAGGATACGAAGCAGACTGGATGGTAGTCGGATTCACGATGCGACAATGACATAGAGATTCGTACGCAAGAAAAGACTCGCGTTTTAAAAGACGTAACTATCGATACATTTGAAGTTTCAGGCACCCGAATGGAGGAGCAGGAAGTCCATAAGATATCTGATCATGTAACAAACTCAGATAAATGATCCGAAGCGGACCGGATAGTAAGCGGACTCACGATGCAACAATGACATAGAGATTCATACACAGAAAAAGACTCGAGTTTTAAAGGACGTAACAATCGGTACATTTGTAGTTTCCGGTACCCGAATGGTGGAACAGTAAGGCCATTAAATATCTGATCATGCTACAGAGTCAGATAAAGGATACGAAGCTAACTGGACGGTAATCGGACTCACGATGCGACAATGACATATAGATTCGTACACAAGAAAACACTTGAGTTTTAAAGGACATAACTATCGGTACATTTGAAGTTTCGGGCACCCGAATGGAGGAACGGGAAAGCCATAAGATATCTGTTTCTGATACAGACTCAGATAAAGGATATAAAGCTTACCGGACGGTAATCAGACTCATGATGCGACAATGACATAGAGATTCGTACACAAGAAAAGACTCAAGTTATAAAGGACTTAACTATCGGTAAATTTGAAGTTTCGGGCATCCGAATGGAGGAACAGGTAGGCTATTAGATATATGATTATGCTATAGACTCAGATAAAGGATACAAAGCTAACCGGATGGTAATCAGATTCACGATGCGATAATGACATAGAAATTCGTACACAAGAAAAGTTTCGCGTTTTAAAAGACGTAACTATCGATACATTTGAATTTTCAGGCACCCGAATGGATGAGCGTAAAGTCCATAAGATATCTGATCATGTAACAGACTTAGATAAAGGATACGAAGAGGACCAGACAGTAATCGGACTCACGATGCGACAAAGAGATAGAGATTCGTAGACAAGAAAAGACTTGAGTTATAAAGAGCATAACTGTCGGTACATTTGAAGTTTCGGGCACCCGAATGGAGGAACGGGAAGGCCATAAGATATCGAATCATGCAACAGAACAGACGGTAATCAAACTCACGATGCGACAATAATATAGAGATTTGTACACAAGAAAAGACTCAAGTTTTAAAGAGCCTAACTGTCGGTACATTTGAAGTTTCGGGGACCCAAATGGAGGAACGGGAAGGCCATAAGATATCTGATCATGCAACAGACTCAGATATAGGATAGGAAGCGGACCAGACGGTAATCGGACTCACGTTGCGACAATGACATAGAGATTCGTACACAAGAAAACACTCGAGTTTTAAAGGATATAACAATTGGTACATTTGAAGTTTCGGGCACTCGAATGGAGGAGCAGGAAGTCCATAAGATATCTGATCATACAACAAACTCAGATAAAGGATACGAAGCGGACCGGATGGTAGTCGGATTCACGATGCGACAATGACATAGAGATTCGTACGCAAGAAAAGACTCGCGTTTTAAAAGACGTAACTATCGATACATTTGAAGTTTCAGGCACCCGAATGGAGGAGCAGGAAGTCCATAAGATATCTGATCATGTAACAAACTCAGATAAATGATCCGAAGCGGACCGGACAGTAAGCGGACTCACGATGCAACAATGACATAGAGATTCATACACAGAAAAAGACTCGAGTTTTAAAGGACGTAACAATCGGTACATTTGTAGTTTCCGGTACCCGAATGGTGGAACAGTAAGGCCATTAAATATCTGATCATGCTACAGAGTCAGATAAAGGATACGAAGCTAACTGGACGGTAATCGGACTCACGATGCGACAATGACATATAGATTCGTACACAAGAAAACACTTGAGTTTTAAAGGACATAACTATCGGTACATTTGAAGTTTCGGGCACCCGAATGGAGGAACAGGAAAGCCATAAGATATCTGATCATGCAATATAACAGACGGTAAACAAACTCACGATGCGACAATTAAATAGAGATTTGTACACAAGAAAAGACTCAAGTTTTAAAGAGCATAACTGTCGGTACATTTGAAGTTTCGGGGACCCGAATGGAGGAACGAGAATGCCATAAGATATCTCATCATGCAACAGACTCAGATAGAGGATACAAAGCGGACCGGACGGTAATCGGACTCACGATGCGACAATGACAGAGAGATTCGTAGACAAGAAAAGACTCAAGTTTTAAACAGCATAACTGTCGGTACATTTGAAGTTTCGGGCATCCGAATGGAGGAACGGGAAGGCCATAAGATATCTGATCATGCAACAGACTCAAATATAGGAAACGAAGCGGACCGGACGGTAATCGGACTCACGATGCGACAATGACATAGAGATTCGTACACAAGAAAACACTCGAGTTTTAAAGGACTTAACAATGGGTACATTTGAAGTTTCGGGCACTCAAATGGAGGAGCAGGAAGTCCATAAGATATCTGATCATACAACAAACTCAGATAAAGGATACGAAGCGGACCGGATGGTAGTCGGATTCACGATGCGACAATGACATAGAGATTCGTACGCAAGAAAAGACTCGCGTTTTAAAAGACGTAACTATCGATACATTTGAAGTTTCGTGTACTCGAATGGAGGAGCGGGAAGTCCATAAGATATCTGATCATGCAACAGAACAGACGGTAATCGGACTCACGATGCGACAATGACATAGACATTCGTACCCAAGAAAAGACTCAGTTTTAAAGGACGTAACTATCGGTACATTGGAAGTTTCGGGCACCCGAATGGAGGAACGGGAAGGCCATAAGATATCTAATCATGCAACAGAACAGACGGTAATCAGACTCACGATGCGACAATGACATCGAGATTCGTACATAAGAAAACACTCGAGTTTTAAAGGACATAACTATCGGTACATTTGATGTTTCGGGCACCCAAATGGAGGAACGAGAAGGCCATAAGCTATCTGATCATGCAATAGAACAGACGGTAATCGGACTCACGATGCAATAATGACATAGAGATTTGTACACAGGAAAAGACTCAAGTTTTAAAGCACGTGACTATCGGTACATTTGAAGTTTCAGGCACCCGAATGGAGGAATGGGAAGGCCATAAGATATCTGATCATGCAACAGAACAGACGGTAATCAGACTCACGATGCGACAATGACATAGAGATTCGTACACAAGAAAAGACTCGCGTTTTAAAGGACGTAACTATCGATACATTTGAAGTTTCGGGTACTCGAATGGATGAGCGGGAAGTACATAAGATGTCTGATCATGCAACAAACTCAGTTAAAGGATACGAAGAGGACCGGAGGGTAATCGGACTCACGATGCGACAAAGACATAGAGATTCATAGCGAAGAAAAGACTGAAGTTTTAAAGAGCATAACTCTCGGTACATTTGAAGTTTCGGGTACCCGAATGTAGGATCTGGAAAGCCATAAGATATCTAATGATACAACAGAACAGACGGTAATCAGACTCATGATGCGACAATGACATAGAGATTCGTACACAAGAAAAGACTCGAGTTTTAGAGGGCGTAACTATTGGTACATTTGAAGTTTCGGGCACCCAAATGGTGGAACGGGAAGGCCATGAGATATCTGATCATGCAACAGACTCAGATAAAGGATACGAAGCTAACTGAACGGTAACAGTACTCACGATGCGACAATGACAGAGATTCGTACATAAGAAAACACTCGAGTTTTAAAGGACATAACTATCTGTACATTTGAAGTTTCGGGAACCCGAATGGAGGAACGGGAAGGCCATGAGATATTTGATCCTACAACAGACTTAGATAAAGGATACGAAACTAACTGGACGGTAATCGGACTCACGATGCGACAATGACATAGAGATTCGTACACAAGAAAACACTCGAGTTTTAAAGGATATAACTATCGGTACATTTGAAGTTTCGGGCACCGAAATGGAGGAACGGGAAGCCATAAGATATCTGATCATGCAACAGAACAGACGGTAATCGGACTCATGATGCGACAATGAAAAAGAGATTTGTACACAGGAACAGACGCAAGTTTTAAAGCACGTAACTATCGGTACATTTGAAGTTTCAGGCACACGAATGGAGGCACGGGAAAGCCATAAGATATCTGATCATGCAACAGAATAGACGGTAATCAGACTCACGATGCGACAATGACATAGAGATTCGTACACAATAAAAGATTCGCGTTTTAAAGGACGTAATTATCGATGCATTTGAAGTTTCGGGTACTCGAATGGAGGAGCGGGAAGTCCATAAGATGTCTGATCATGCAACAGACTCAGTTAAAGGATACGAAGAGGACCAGAGGGTAATCGGACTCACGATGGGACAAAGACATAGAGATTCGTAGACAAGAAAAGACTGAAGTTTTATAGAGCATAACTGTGGGTACATTTGAAGTTTCGGGCACCTGAATGGAGGAACGGAAGGCCATAAGATATCTGATCATGCAACAGACTCAGATATAGGATACGAAGCGGATCGGATGCTAATCGGACTCACGATGCGACAAAGACATAGAGATTCGTAGACAAGAAAACACTCAAGTTTTAAAGAGCACAACTGTCGGTACATTTGAAGTTTCGGCCACCCAAATGGAGGAACGGGAAGGCCATAAGATATCTGATCATCCAACAGACTCAGATACAGGATACGAAGCGGACCGGACGGTAATCGGACTCACGATGCGACAATGACATAGAGATTCGTACACAAGGAAACACTCGAGTTTTAAAGGACACAACAATTGGTACATTTGAAGTTTCGGGCACTCGAATGGAGGAGCGGGAAGTCCATACGATATCTGATCTTGCAACAGACACAGATAAAGGATACGAAGTGGACCGGATGGTAATCGGATTCACGATGCGACAATGACATAGAGATTCGTACACAAGAAAAGACTCGCGTTTTAAAGGACGTAACTATCGATACATTTGAAGTTTCGGGTACTCGAATGGAGGAGCGGGAAGTCCATAAGATATCTGATAATGCAACAGACTCAGTTAAAGGATACGAAGAGAACCGGATGGTAATCGGACTCACGATGCGACAAAGTCATAGAGATTCGTAGACAAGAAAAGACTCGCATTTTAAAGGACGTAACTATCGATACATTTGAAATTTCGGGCACTCGAATGGGGGAGCAGGAAGGCCATAAGATATCTAATCATGCAACAGACTCAGATATAGGATACGAAGTAGACCGGACGGTAATCGGACTCACGATGCGACAATGACATAGAGATTCGTACACAAGAGAACACTCGAGTTTTAAAGAACATAATAATCGGTACATTTGAAGTTTCAGGCAACCGAATGGAGGAGCGTGAAGGCCATGAGATATCTGATCATGCAACATACTCAGATAAAGGATTCGAAGCTAACTTGGACGGTAATCAGACTCACGACGCGACATGGATATAGATTCGTACACAAGAAAACACTCGAGTTTTGAAGGACATAACTATCGGTACATTTGAAGTTTCGGGCACCCGAGTGGTGGAACTGGAAGGCCATAAGGTATCTGATCATGCAACAGACACAGATAATGGTTACGAAGTTGAACAGACGGTAATCGAACTCATGATGCGAAAAAAACATAGAGATTCGTACACAGGAAAAGACTCAAGTTTTAAATGACATAACTGTCGGTACATTTGAAGTTTCGGGCACCCGAATGGAGGAACGGGAAGGCCATAAGATATCTGATCATGCAACAGAACAGACGGTAATCAGACTCATGATGCGACAATGACATAGAGATTCCTACACAAGAAAAGACTCGAGTTTTAGAGGGCGTAACTATCGGTACATTTGAAGTTTCGGGCACCCAAATGGTGGAACGGGAAGGCCATGAGATATCTGATCAAGCAACAGACTCAGATAAAGGATACGAAGCTAACTGGACGGTAATAGTACTCACGGTGCGATAATGACAGAGATTCATACACAAGAAAACACTCGAGTTTTAAAGGACATAACTATCTGTACATTTGAAGTTTCGGGAACCCGAATGGAGGAACAAGAAGGCTATTAGATATATGATCATGCTATAGACTCAGATAATGGATACAAAGCTAACCGGATGGTAATCGGATTCACGATGCGGCAATGACATGGAAATTCGTACACAAGAAAAGACTCGCTTTTTGAAAGGACATAACTATCGATACATTTGAAGTTTCGGGCACCCGAATGGAGGAGCGGGAAGTCCATGAGATATTTGATCCTACAACAGACTTAGATAAAGGATACAAAACTAACTGGACGGTAATCGGACTCACGATGCGACTATGACATAGAGATTCATACACAAGAAAACACTCGAGTTTTAATGGACATAACTATCGGTACATTTGAAGTTTCGGGCACCCAAATGAAGGAACAGGAAGGCTATTAGATATATGATCATGCTATAGACTCAGATAAAGGATACAAAGCTAACCGGATGGTAAACGGATTCACGATGCGACAATGACATGGAAATTCGTACACAAGAAAAGACTCGCGTTTTAAAGGACATAACTATCGATAGAATTGAAGTTTCGGGCACCCGAATGGAGGAGTGGGAAGTCCATAAGATATCTGATCATTTAACAGACTCAGATAAAGGATATGAAGCGAACCAGTAGGTAATCGGACTCACGATGCGAAAATGACAAAGAGATTTGTACACAGGAAAAGACTCAGGTTTTAAATGACATAACTATAGGTACATTTGAAGTTTCGGGCACCTGAATGGAGGAACAGGAAGGCTATGTGATATATGATCATGCTATAGACTCAGATAAAGGATACGAAGCTAACCGGGTGGTAATCAGATTCACGATGCAATAATGACATAGAAACTCGTACACAAGAAAAGACTCGCTTTTTAAAGGACATAACTATCTATACATTAGAAGTTTCGGGCACCCGAATGGAGGAGCGGGAAGTCCATAAGATATCTGATCATGCAACACTCAGATAAATGATACGAAGCGGACCGGATGGTAATCGGATTCACGATGCGACAATGACATATAGATTCGTACACAAGAAAAGACTCGAGTTTTAAAGGACGTAACTATCGATACATTTGAAGTTTCGGGTACTCGAATGGAAGAGCGGGAAGTCCATAAGATATCTAATCATGCAACAGACTCAGTTAAAGGATACGAAGAGGACCGGAGGGTAATCGGACTCACGATGCGACAAAGACATAGAGATTCGTAGACAAGAAAAGAGTCAAGTTTTAAAGAGCATAAGTGTCGGTACATTTGAAGTTTCGGGCACCCGAATGGAGGAACGGGAAGGCCATAAGATATTTGATCATCCAACAGACTCAGATAAATGATACGAAGTGGACCGGATGGTAATCGGATTCACGATGCGACAATGACATAGAGATTCGTACACAAGAAAAGACTCGAGTTTTAAAGGACGTAACTATCGATACATTTGAAGTTTTGGGCACTCGAATGGAGGAGCGGGAAGTCCATAAGATATCTGATCATTCAACAGACTCAGATAAAGTATACGAAGCGGACTGGATGGTAATCGGATTCACGATGCGACAAGACATAGAGATTCGTCCACAAGAAAAGACTCGCGTTTTAAAGGACGTAACTATCGATACATTTGAAGTTTCGGGTACTCGAATGGAGGAGCGGGAAGTCCATAAGATATCTGATCATGCAACAGACTCAGTTAAAGGATACGAAGAGAACCGGACGGTAATTGGACTTACGATGCGACAAAGTCATAGAGATTCGTAGACAAGAAAACACTCGAGTTTTAAAGGACATAACTATCGGTACATTTGAAGTTTCGGGCTCCCAAATGGAGGAACGAGAAGGCCATAAGATATCTGATCATGCAATAAAACAGACGGTAATCGGACTCACGATGCAATAATGACATAGAGATTTGTACACAGGAAAAGACTCAAGTTTTAAAGCACGTGACTATCGGTACATTTGAAGTTTCAGGCACCCGAATGGAGGAATGGGAAGGCCATAAGATATCTGATCATGCAACAGAACAGACGGTAATCAGACTCACGATGCGACAATGACATAGAGATTCGTACACAAGAAAAGACTCGCGTTTTAAAGGACGTAACTATCGATACATTTGAAGTTTCGGGTACTCGAATGGAGGAGCGGGAAGTACATAAGATGTCTGATCATGCAACAAACTCAGTTAAAGGATACGAAGAGGACCGGAGGGTAATCGGACTCACGATGCGACAAAGACATAAAGATTCATAGCGAAGAAAAGACTGAAGTTTTAAAGAGCATAACTGTCGGTACATTTGAAGTTTCGGGTACCCGAATGTAGGATCGGGAAAGCCATAAGATATCTGATGATGCAACAGAACAGACGGTAATCAGACTCATGATGCGACAATGACATAGAGATTCGTACACAAGAAAAGACTCGAGTTTTAGAGGGCGTAACTATCGGTACATTTGAAGTTTCGGGCACCCAAATGGTGGAACGGGAAGGCCATGAGATATCTGATCATGCAACAGACTCAGATAAAGGATACGAAGCTAACTGAACGGTAACAGTACTCACGATGCGACAATGACAGAGATTCGTACACAAGAAAACACTCGAGTTTTAAAGGACATAACTATCTGTACATTTGAAGTTTCAGGAACCCGAATGGAGGAACGGGAAGGCCATGAGATATTTGATCCTACAACAGACTTAGATAAAGGATACGAAACTAACTGGACGGTAATCGGACTCACGATGCGACAATGACATAGAGATTCGTACACAAGAAAACACTCGAGTTTTAAAGGATATAACTATCGGTACATTTGAAGTTTCGGGCACCGAAATGGAGGAACGGGAAGCCATAAGATATCTGATCATGCAACAGAACAGACGGTAATCGGACTCATGATGCGACAATGACATAGAGATTTGTACACAGGAACAGACTCAAGTTTTAAAGCACGTAACTATCGGTACATTTGAAGTTTCAGGCACACGAATGGAGGCACGGGAAAGCCATAAGATATCTGATCATGCAACAGAATAGACGGTAATCAGACTCACGATGCGACAATGACATAGAGATTCGTACACAATAAAAGATTCGCGTTTTAAAGGACGTAATTATCGATACATTTGAAGTTTCGGGTACTCGAATGGAGGAGCGGGAAGTCCATAAGATGTCTGATCATGCAACAGACTCAGTTAAAGGATACGAAGAGGACCGGAGGGTAATCGGACTCACGATGGGACAAAGACATAGAGATTCGTAGACAAGAAAAGACTGAAGTTTTATAGAGCATAACTGTCGGTACATTTGAAGTTTCGGGCACCTGAATGGAGGAACGGAAGGCCATAAGATATCTGATCATGCAACAGACTCAGATATAGGATACGAAGCGGATCGGATGCTAATCAGACTCACGATGCGACAATGACATAGAGATTCGTACACAAGAAAACACTCGAGTCTTAAAGGACATAGCAATTGGTACATTTGAAGTTTTGGGCACTCGAATGGAGGAGCGGGAAGTCCATAAGATATCTGATCATGCAACAGAGTCAGATAAATGTTACGAAGCGGACCGGATGGTAATCGGATTCACGATGCGACAATGACATAGAGATTCGTACACAAGAAAAGACTCGAGTTTTAAAGGACGTAACTATCGATACATTTGAAGTTTCGGGTACTCGAATGGAGGAGCGGGAAGCCATAAGATATCTAATCATGCAACAGACTCAGTTAAAGGATACGAAGAGGACCTGACGGTAATCGGACTCACGATGCGACAAAGACATAGAGATTCGTAGACAAGAAAACACTCAAGTTTTAAAGAGCATAACTGTCGGTACATTTGAAGTTTCGGCCACCCAAATGGAGGAACGGGAAGGCCATAAGATATCTGATCATCCAACAGACTCAGATACAGGATACGAAGCGGACCGGACGGTAATCGGACTCACGATGCGACAATGACATAGAGATTCGTACACAAGGAAACACTCGAGTTTTAAAGGACACAACAATTGGTACATTTGAAGTTTCGGGCACTCGAATGGAGGAGCGGGAAGTCCATACGATATCTGATCTTGCAACAGACACAGATAAAGGATACGAAGTGGACCGGATGGTAATCGGATTCACGATGCGACAATGACATAGAGATTCGTACACAAGAAAAGACTCGCGTTTTAAAGGACGTAACTATCGATACATTTGAAGTTTCGGGTACTCGAATGGAGGAGCGGGAAGTCCATAAGATATCTGATAATGCAACAGACTCAGTTAAAGGATACGAAGAGAACCGGATGGTAATCGGACTCACGATGCGACAAAGTCATAGAGATTCGTAGACAAGAAAAGACTCGCATTTTAAAGGACATAACTATCGATACATTTGAAATTTCGGGCACTCGAATGGGGGAGCAGGAAGGCCATATGATATCTAATCATGCAACAGACTCAGATATAGGATACGAAGTAGACCGGACGGTAATCGGACTCACGATGCGACAATGACATAGAGATTCGTACACAAGAGAACACTCGAGTTTTAAAGAACATAATAATCGGTACATTTGAAGTTTCAGGCAACCGAATGGAGGAGCGTGAAGGCCATGAGATATCTGATCATGCAACATACTCAGATAAAGGATTCGAAGCTAACTTGGACGGTAATCGGACTCACGACGCGACATGGATATAGATTCGTACACAAGAAAACACTCGAGTTTTGAAGGACATAACTATCGGTACATTTGAAGTTTCGGGCACCCGAGTGGTGGAACTGGAAGGCCATAAGGTATCTGATCATGCAACAGACACAAATAATGGTTTCGAAGTTGAACAGACGGTAATCGAACTCATGATGCGAAAAAAACATAGAGATTCGTACACAGGAAAAGACTCAAGTTTTAAATGACATAACTGTCGGTACATTTGAAGTTTCGGGCACCCGAATGGAGGAACGGGAAGGCAATAAGATATCTGATCATGCAACAGAACAGACGGTAATCAGACTCATGATGCGACAATGACATAGAGATTCCTACACAAGAAAAGACTCGAGTTTTAGAGGGCGTAACTATCGGTACATTTGAAGTTTCGGGCACCCAAATGGTGGAACGGGAAGGCCATGAGATATCTGATCAAGCAACAGACTCAGATAAAGGATACGAAGCTAACTGGACGGTAATAGTACTCACGGTGCGATAATGACAGAGATTCATACACATGAAAACACTCGAGTTTTAAAGGACATAACTATTTGTACATTTGAAGTTTCGGGAACCCGAATGGAGGAACAAGAAGGCTATTAGATATATGATCATGCTATAGACTCAGATAATGGATACAAAGCTAACCGGATGGTAATCGGATTCACGATGCGGCAATGACATGGAAATTCGTACACAAGAAAAGACTCGCTTTTTGAAAGGACATAACTATCGATACATTTGAAGTTTCGGGCACCCGAATGGAGGAGCGGGAAGTCCATGAGATATTTGATCCTACAACAGACTTAGATAAAGGATACGAAACTAACTGGACGGTAATCGGACTCACGATGCGACAATGACATAGAGATTCATACACAAGAAAACACTCGAGTTTTAATGGACATAACTATCGGTACATTTGAAGTTTCGGGCACCCAAATGGAGGAACAGGAAGGCTATTAGATATATGATCATGCTATAGACTCAGATAAAGGATACAAAGCTAACCGGATGGTAAACGGATTCACGATGCGACAATGACATGGAAATTCGTACACAAGAAAAGACTCGCGTTTTAAAGGACATAACTATCGATACAATTGAAGTTTCGGGCACCCGAATGGAGGAGTGGGAAGTCCATAAGATATCTGATCATTTAACAGACTCAGATAAAGGATATGAAGCGAACCGGTACGTAATCGGACTCACGATGCGAAAATGACAAAGAGATTTGTACACAGGAAAAGACTCAAGTTTTAAATGACATAACTATAGGTACATTTGAAGTTTCGGGCACCTGAATGGAGGAACAGGAAGGCTATGTGATATATGATCATGCTATAGACTCAGATAAAGGATACGAAGCTAACCGGGTGGTAATCAGATTCACGATGCAATAATGACATAGAAACTCGTACACAAGAAAAGACTCGCTTTTTAAAGGACATAACTATCTATACATTAGAAGTTTCGGGCACCCGAATGGAGGAGCGGGAAGTCCATAAGATATCTGATCATGCAACACTCAGATAAATGATACGAAGCGGACCGGATGGTAATCGGATTCACGATGCGACAATGACATATAGATTCGTACACAAGAAAAGACTCGAGTTTTAAAGGACGTAACTATCGATACATTTGAAGTTTCGGGTACTCGAATGGAAGAGCGGGAAGTCCATAAGATATCTGATCATGCAACAGACTCAGTTAAAGGATACGAAGAGGACCGGAGGGTAATCGGACTCACGATGCGACAAAGACATAGAGATTCGTAGACAAGAAAAGAGTCAAGTTTTAAAGAGCATAAGTGTCGGTACATTTGAAGTTTCGGGCACCCGAATGGAGGAACGGGAAGGCCATAAGATATTTGATCATCCAGCAGACTCAGATAAATGATACGAAGTGGACCGGATGGTAATCGGATTCACGATGCGACAATGACATAGAGATTCGTACACAAGAAAAGACTCGAGTTTTAAAGGACGTAACTATCGATACATTTGAAGTTTTGGGCACTCGAATGGAGGAGCGGGAAGTCCATAAGATATCTGATCATTCAACAGACTCAGATAAAGTATACGAAGCGGACTGGATGGTAATCGGATTCACGATGCGACAAGACATAGAGATTCGTCCACAAGAAAAGACTCGCGTTTTAAAGGACGTAACTATCGATACATTTGAAGTTTCGGGTACTCGAATGGAGGAGCGGGAAGTCCATAAGATATCTGATCATGCAACAGACTCAGTTAAAGGATACGAAGAGAACCGGACGGTAATTGGACTTACGATGCGACAAAGTCATAGACATTCGTAGACAAGAAAAGACTCGCATTTTAAAGGACGTAACTATCGATACATTTGAAGTTTCGGGCACTCGAATGGGGGAGCAAGAAGGCCATAAGATATCTAATCATGCAACAGACTCAGATATAGGATACGAAGCAGACCGGACGGTAATCGGACTCACGATGCGACAATGACATAGAGATTCGTACACAAGAGAACACTCGAGTTTTAAAGAATATAACAATCGGTACATTTGAAGTTTCGGGCACCCGAATGGAGGAGCGTGAAGGCCATGAGATATCTGATCATGCAACATACTCAGATAAAGGATTCGAAGCTAACTGGACGGTAATCGGACTCACGACGCGACATGGATATAGATTCGTACACAAGAAAACACTCGAGTTTTGTAGGACATAACTATCGGTACATTTGAAGTTTCGGGCACCCGAGTGGTGGAACTGGAAGGCCATAAGGTATCTGATCATGCAACAGACACAGATAATGGTTACGAAGCTGAACAGACGGTAATCAAACTCATGATGCGACAAAAACATAGAGATTCGTACACAGGAAAAGACTAAAGTTTTAAAGGACATAACTATCGGTACATTTGAAGTTTCGGGCACCCGAATGGAGGAACAGGAAGGCTATTAGATATATGATCATGCTATAGACTCAGATAAAGGATACAAAGCTAACCGGTTGGTAATCGGATTCACGATGCGACAATGACATAGAGATTCGTACACAAGAAAAGACTCGAGTTTTAAAGGACGTAACTATCGATACATTAGAAGTTTCGGGTATTCGAATGGAGGAGCGGGAAGTCCATAATATATCTGAACATGCAACAGACTCAGTTAAAGGATACGAAGAGGACCGGACAGTAATCGGACTCACGATGCGACAAAGACATAGAGATTCGTAGACAAGAAAAGAGTCAAGTTTTAAAGAGCATAACTGTCGGTACATTTGAAGTTTCGGGCACCCGAATGGAGGAACGGGAAAGCCATAAGATATCTGATCATCCAACAGACTCAGATATAGGATACGAAGCGGACCGGATGGTAATCAGACTCACGATGCGACAATGACATAGAGATTCGTACACAAGAAAAGACTCGAGTTTTAAAGGACGTAACTATCGATACATTAGAAGTTTCGGGTATTCGAATGGAGGAGCGGGAAGTCCATAATATATCTGAACATGCAACAGACTCAGTTAAAGGATACGAAGAGGACCGGACAGTAATCGGACTCACGATGCGACAAAGACATAGAGATTCGTAGACAAGAAAAGAGTCAAGTTTTAAAGAGCATAACTGTCGGTACATTAGAAGTTTCGGGCACCCGAATGGAGGAACGGGAAAGCCATAAGATATCTGATCATCCAACAGACTCAGATATAGGATACGAAGCGGAGCGGATGGTAATCAGACTCACGATGCGACAATGACATAGAGATTCGTACACAAGGAAACACTCGAGTTTTAAAGGACATAACAATTGGTACATTTGAAGTTTCGGGCAATCGAATGGAGGAGTCGGAAGTCCATAAGATATCTGATCAAGCAACAGACTCAGATAAAGTATACGAAGCGGACCGGATGGTAATCGGATTCACGACGCGACAATGACAAAGAGATTCGTACACAAGAAAAGACTCGCGTTTTAAATGACGTAACTATCGATACATTTGTAGTTTCGTGTACTCGAATGGAGGAGCGTGAAGTCCATAAGATATCTGATCATGCAACAGACTCAGTTAAAGGATACGAAGAGAACCGGACGGTAATCGGACTCACGATGCGACAAAGTCATAGAGATTCATAGACAAGAAAAGACTCGCATTTTAAAGGACGTAACTATCGATACATTTGAAGTTTCGGGCACTCGAATGGGGGAGCAGGAAGGCCATAAGATATCTAATCATGCATCAGACTCAGATATAGGATACGAAGCAGACCGGACGGTAATCGGACTCACAATGCGACAATGACATAGAGATTCGTACACAAGAGAACAATCGAGTTTTAAAGAACATAACAATCGATACATTTGAAGTTTCGGGCACCCAAATGGAGGAGCGTGAAGGCCATGAGATATCTGATCATGCAACATAATAAAGGATTCGAAGCTAACTGGACGGTAATTGGACTCACGACGCGACATGGATATAGATTCGTACACAAGAAAACACTCGAGTTTTGAAGGATATAACTATCGGTACATTTGAAGTTTCGGGCACCCGTGTGGTGGAACTGGAAGGCCATAAGGTATCTGATCATGCAACAGACATAGATAATGGTTACAAAGCTGAACAGATGGTAATCGAACTCATGATGCGACAAAAACATAGAGATTCGTACACAGGAAAAGACTCAAGTTTAAAGGACATAACTATCGGTACATTTGAAGTTTCGGGCACCCGAATGGAGGAACAGGAAGGCTATTAGATATATGATCATGCTATAGACTCAGATAAAGGATACAAAGCTTACCGGATGGTAATCGGATTCACGATGCGACAATGACATAGAAATTCATACACAAGAGAAGACTCGCATTTTAAAGGACATAACTATCGATACATTTGAAGTTTCGGGCACCCGAATGGAGGATCGGGAAGTCCATAAGATATCTGATCATTTAACAGACTCAGATAAAGGATATGAAGCGAACCTTTAGGTAATCGGACTCACGATGCGAAAATGGCAAAGAGATTCGTACACAGGAAAAGTCTCAAGTTTTAAATCACATAACTATAGGTACATTTGAAGTTTCGGGCACCTGAATGGAGGAACAGGAAGGCTATTTTATATATGATCATGCTATAGACTCAGATAAAGGATACGAAGCTAACCGGATGGTAATCAGATTCACGATGCGATAATGACATAGAAACTCGTACACAAGAAAAGAGTCGCGTTTTAAAGGACATAACTATCTATACATTAGAAGTTTCGGGCACCCGAATGGAAGAGCGGGAAGTCCATAAGATATATGATCATGCAACACACTCAGATAAATGATACAAAGCGGACCGGATGGTAATCGGATTCACGATGCGACAATGACATAGAGATTCGTACACAAGAAAAGACTCGAGTTTTAAAGGACGTAACTATCGATACATTTGAAGTTTCGGGTATTCGAATGGAGGAGCGGGAAGTCCATAATATATCTGAACATGCAACAGACTCAGTTAAAGGATACGAAGAGGACTGGACAGTAATCGGACTCACGATGCGACAAAGACATAGAGATTCGTAGACAAGAAAAGAGTCAAGTTTTAAAGAGCATAACTGTCGGTACATTTGAAGTTTCGGGCACCCGAATGGAGGAACGGGAAAGCCATAAGATATCTGATCATCCAACAGACTCAGATATAGGATACGAAGTGGACCGGATGGTAATCAGACTCACGATGCGACAATGACATAGAGATTCGTACACAAGGAAACACTCGAGTTTTGAAGGACATAACAATTGGTACATTTGAAGTTTCGGGCAATCGAATGGAGGAGTGGGAAGTCCATAAGATATCTGATCAAGCAACAGACTCAGATAAAGTATACGAAGCGGACCGGATGGTAATCGGATTCACGACGCGACAATGACAAAGAGATTCGTACACAAGAAAAGACTCGCGTTTTAAATGACGTAACTATCGATACATTTGTAGTTTCGTGTACTCGAATGGAGGAGCGTGAAGTCCATAAGATATCTGATCATGCAACAGACTCAGTTAAAGGATACGAAGAGAACCGGACGGTAATCGGACTCACGATGCGACAAAGTCATAGAGATTCATAGACAAGAAAAGACTCGCATTTTAAAGGACGTAACTATCGATACATTTGAAGTTTCAGGCACTCGAATGGGGGAGTAGGAAGGCCATTAGATATCTAATCATGCAACAGACTCAGATATAGGATACGAAGCAGACCGGACGGTAATCGGACTCACGATGCGACAATGACATAGAGATTCGTACACAAGAGAACACTCGAGTTTTAAAGAACATAACAATCGATACATTTGAATTTTCGGGCACCCAAATGGAGGAGCGTAAAGGCCATGAGATATCTGATCATGCAACATACTCAGATAAAGGATTCGAAGCTAACTGGACGGTAATCGGACTCACGACACGACATGGATATAGATTCGTACACAAGAAAACACTCGAGTTTTGAAGGATATAACTATCGGTACATTTGAAGTTTCGGGCACCCGTGTGGTGGAACTGGAAGGCCATAAGGTATCTGATCATGCAACAGACATAGATAATGGTTACAAAGCTGAACAGATGGTAATCGAACTAATGATGCGACAAAAACATAGAGATTCGTACACAGGAAAAGACTCAAGTTTAAAGGACATAACTATCGGTACATTTGAAGTTTCGGGCACCCGAATGGAGGAACAGGAAGGCTATTAGATATATGATCATGCTAAAGACTCAGATAAAGGATACAAAGCTTACCAGATGGTAATCGGATTCACGATGCGACAATGACATAGAAATTCATACACAAGAGAAGACTCGCATTTTAAAGGACATAACTATCGATACATTTGAAGTTTCGGGCACCCGAATGGAGGATCGGGAAGTCCATAAGATATCTGATCATTTAACAGACTCAGATAAAGGATATGAAGCGAACCTTTAGGTAATCGGACTCACGATGCGAAAATGGCAAAGAGATTCGTACACCGGAAAAGTCTCAAGTTTTAAATCACATAACTATAGGTACATTTGAAGTTTCGGGCACCTGAATGGAGGAACAGGAAGGCTATTTTATATATGATCATGCTATAGACTCAGATAAAGGATACGAAGCTAACCGGATGGTAATCAGATTCACGATGCGATAATGACATAGAAACTCGTACACAAGAAAAGACTCGCGTTTTAAAGTACATAACTATCTATACATTAGAAGTTTCGGGCACCCGAATGGAAGAGCGGGAAGTCCATAAGATATATGATCATGCAACACACTCAGATAAATGATACAAAGCGGACCGGATGGTAATCGGATTCACGATGCGACAATGACATAGAGATTCGTACACAAGAAAAGACTCGAGTTTTAAAGGACGTAACTATCGATACATTTGAAGTTTCGGGTATTCAAATGGAGGAGCGGGAAGTCCATAATATATCTGAACATGCAACAGACTCAGTTAAAGGATACGAAGAGGACTGGACAGTAATCGGACTCACGATGCGACAAAGACATAGAGATTCGTAGACAAGAAAAGAGTCAAGTTTTAAAGAGCATAACTGTCGGTACATTTGAAGTTTCGGGCACCCGAATGGAGGAACGGGAAAGCCATAAGATATCTGATCATCCAACAGAATCAGATATAGGATACGAAGTGGACCGGATGGTAATCAGACTCACGATGCCACAATGACATAGAGATTCGTACACAAGGAAACACTCGAGTTTTGAAGGACATAACAATTGGTACATTTGAAGTTTCGGGCAATCGAATGGAGGAGTGGGAAGTCCATAAGATATCTGATCAAGCAACAGACTCAGATAAAGGATACGAAGCGGACCGGATGGTAATCGGATTCACGATGCGACAATGACAAAGAGATTCGTACACAAGAAAAGACTCGCGTTTTAAATGACGTAACTATCGATACATTTGTAGTTTCGTGTACTCGAATGGAGGAGCGTGAAGTCCATAAGATATCTGATCATGCAACAGACTCAGTTAAAGGATACGAAGAGAACCGGACGGTAATCGGACTCACGATGCGACAAAGTCATAGAGATTCATAGACAAGAAAAGACTCGCATTTTAAAGGACGTAACTATCGATACATTTGAAGTTTCAGGCACTCGAATGGGGGAGTAGGAAGGCCATTAGATATCTAATCATGAAACAGACTCAGATATAGGATACGAAGCAGACCGGACGGTAATCGGACTCACGATGCGACAATGACATAGAGATTCGTACACAAGAGAACACTCGAGTTTTAAAGAACATAACAATCGATACATTTGAATTTTCGGGCACCCAAATGGAGGAGCGTAAAGGCCATGAGATATCTGATCATGCAACATACTCAGATAAAGGATTCGAAGCTAACTGGACGGTAATCGGACTCACGACACGACATGGATATAGATTCGTACACAAGAAAACACTCGAGTTTTGAAGGACATAACTATCGGTACATTTGAAGTTTCGGGCACCCGATGGTGGAACTGGAATGCCATAAGGTATCTGATCATGCAACAGACACAGATAATGGTTACAAAGCTGAACAGACGGTAATCGAACTCATGATGCGACAAAAACATAGAGATTCGTACACAGGAAAAGACTCAAGTTTTATAGGACATAACTATCGGTACGTTTGAAGTTTCGGGCACCCGAATGGAGGAATAGGAAGGCTATTAGATATATGATCATGCTATAGACTCAGATAAAGGATACAAAGCTTACCGGATGGTAATCGGATTCACGATGCGACAATGACATACAAATTCGTACACAAGAAAAGACTCGCATTTTAAAGGACATAACTATCGATACATTTGAAGTTTCGGGCACCCGAATGGAGGATCGGGAAGTCCATAAGATATCTGATCATTTAACAGACTCATATAAAGGATATAGAAACTCGTACCTAATGGAGGAAAAGAAGGCTATTTTATATATGATCATGCTATAAACTCAGATAAAGGATACGAAGCTAACCGGATGGTAATCAGATTCACGATGCGATAATGACATAGAAACTCGTACACAAGAAAAGACTCGCGTTTTAAAGGACATAACTATCGATACATTTGAAGTTTCGGGCACCCGAATGGAGGATCGGGAAGTCCATAAGAGATCTGATCATTTAACAGACTCAGATAAAGGATATAGAAACTCGTACCTAATGGAGGAACAAGAAGGCTATTTTATATATGATCATGCTATAGACTCAGATAAAGGATACAAAGCTAACCGGATGGTAATCAGATTCACGATGCGATAATGACATAGAAACTCGTACACAAGAAAAGACTCGCGTTTTAAAGGACATAACTATCTATACATTAGAAGTTTCGGGCACCCGAATGGAGGAGCGGGAAGTCCATAAGATATCTGATCATGCAACACACTCAGATAAAGGATACGAAGCTAACTGGACGGTAATCGGACTCAGGATGCGACAATGACATGGAGATTCGTACCCAAGAAAAAACTCGAGTTTTAAAGGACATAACTATCAGTACATTTGAAGTTCAGGCACCCGAATGGAGGAACGGAAAGCCCATTAGATATATGATCATGCTATAGACTCAGATAAAGGATACGAAGCTAACCGGATGGGAATCAGATTCATGATGCGACAATGACATATAGATTCGTACACAAGAAAAGTCTCGCGTTTTAAAGGACGTAACTATCGATACATTTGAAGTTTCGAGCACCCGAATGGAAGAGCGGGAAGTCCCTAAGATATCTGATCATGTAACAAACTCAGATAAAGGATCCGAAGCGGACTGGACAGTAATCGGACTCACGATGCAACAATGACATAGAGATTCATACCCAAAAAAAGACTCGAGTTTTAAAGGATGTAACAATCGGTACAGTTGTAGTTTCGGGAACCGGAATGGTGGAACAGTAAGGCCATTAAATATCTGATCATGCTACGGACTCAGATAAAGGATACGAAACTAACTGGACGGTAACCGGACTCACGATGTGACAATGACATAGAGATTCGTCCACAAGAAAACACTCGAGTTTTAAAGTACATAACTATCGGTACATTTGAAGTTTAGGGCACCCGTATGGAGGAACGGGAAGGCCATAAGATATCTGATCATGCAACAGACTCATATAAAGGATACGAAGCTCACTGGACGGTAATCGGACTCACTATGCGGCAGTGATATAGAGATTCGTACACAAGAAAACACTCGAGTTTTAAAGGACATAACTATTGGTACATTTGAAGTTTCGGGCACCCGAATGGAGGAATGGGAAGGCCATAAGATATCTGATCCTGCTACAGTCTCAGATAAAGGATATAAAGCTTACCGGACGGCAATTGGACTCATGATGCGACAATGAAATAGAGATTCGTACCAAAGAAAAGACTCAAGTTATAAAGGACGTAACTATCGGTACATTTGAAGTTCCGGGCATCCGAATGGAGGAACGGGAAGGCCATAAGATATCTAATCATGTGACAGACTCAGATAATGGATATGAAGCTGACCGGACAATAATCGGACTCACGATGCGACAATGACATAGATATTCGTACACAAGAAAAGACTCGTGTTTTAAAGGACGTAACTATCAATACATTTGAAGTTTCGGGCACCCGAATAGAGGAGTGTGAAGTCCATAAGATATCTGATCATGTAGCAGACTCAGATAAAGGATATGAAGTGGACCAGACAGTAATCGGACTCACGATGCAACAATGACATAGTGATTCATACACAAAAAAAGAATCAAGTTTTAAAGGACGTAACTATCGGTACATTTGAAGTTTTGGTCACCCGAATGGAGGAACGGGAAGGCCATAAGATATCTGATCATGCTATGGACTCAGATAAAGGATACAAAGCTTACCGGACGGTAATCAGACTCACGATGTGACAATGACATAGAGATTCGTACACAAGAAAAGACTCAAGTTATAAAGGACATAGCTATCGGTGTATTTGAAGTTTCGTGCATCCGAATGGAGGAACAGGAAGGCCATAAGATCTGATCATGCAATAGATATAGATAATGGATACGAAGCTGACCGGACGGTAATTGGACTCTTGATGTGATGATGACATAGAATACACAAGAAAAGACACGAGTTTTAAAGGACGTAAAAATTTGTACATTTGAAGTTTCGGGTACTCGAATGGAGAAGCGGGAAGTCCATAAGATATCTGATCATGCAACAGACTCAGGTAAAGGATACGAAGCGGGATACAAAGTATATGAAGCTAGGGTTTTCTCTCTGAACTTGGGTGATTTTGGCGATTCAGTGTCTCTTCTCTTGTTTTTTCTTTCCTGCCTTTCCTTAACCCTCCCATTCCTTCTTTTTTCACGTGTTCCACTGTTCCGATAGCTTTGAAGCTGCCGGAATCTTCACAGTGCGCGCGTGTTTTCTTTTCCATGGATCCTGTTTTTAGGGTTCCAGTACTAGAACCTCCTGACAGATTGGTTCCTTTGCTGTTAACAGTTCTCCTGAGTTAGTGGTGAATGATACTGAGCTCATAAATGTGGATGTTGTCCGTTCAAAGGATGGTCCTGGAGATGCTGGAGTAGAGGTGAAGAAAGGTATTGAACAGGTTATCCTTACTCATCTTTTGTCTGGTAGATCTGATACTTTTACTGTTTAGTGTGGATGTTGTGGGTTTTATGGTTGCTATATTTGGGGATAATTGGAAACATAGGGTTTTAAATGAACAATTGGAATTGATTAAACTTGCTGCTATGGGAAATTTAGACATGGTTAATTCACTTGTTGATGTTGAGCTGAAAGGTAAAGGTCTGCAGTTTGTTGAGAGGTTGAAGGGTTAGTATGGGAGAATACTAGAGGTTATTGCCAAATTTTTGGGTAACAGGGGTTATGGTGAGTATCTAAGTAATAATTCTGGGTTAAAGGATATAGTTATGAAAGAGGAGGGGAAGGGGATTAAATTCCATCAATTTGCTCTTGATATTAATGTGTTTGATAACCCTCTGTGTGATAGCTTTATGTTTTCTGAAAAGAGGAAGAAGAGATCTATTATGAATGAAGGAGTTAGGGTGAAGTCATTGAAATCTATGTGGGGGGATAACACTTATGTGAGGCTGAGATTGGATGATGGTAATTTGATGGCTAAGGAAGTACTACCTGATGTGTTTACTGCTCAGGAAATGGTCAACTCTGTGGATGACATTGTGTTCTGTAAGAAACCTTTGAAGGTGTTTGTGGGAAGGAAAAATGAGAACTCAGGAGGGAGTAATGAGGGGGAACTGAGGTTACAATTGTCAGTCAATTCTCAGAAGTTTGATTATTGCCCTGGTAAAGGGAGTAATGTGATTGTGGATGATGATGGTAGAATTGTTATGGGAGGGAAGAATAAGTTGAAGAAAGTTGAGAAAGCTGAGAGGGAGGAACATGTTATAGGGAATTCTGGTGAGGAGGGTAGAGTGGTTAGTGAGGAGGGTGATGGGGTTAACACTAATAATGATAATAAAACTGAAGAGGATGGTAAGAAAGGGGATGTTCAGATGAATAGTGGTAATGACAAAGCTAATGGGGTGGAGAATAAAGGGGATAGTAAGAAGGCTGAGGTGAGTGTAAGATTGCCTTGGAGTGGTATTCTGAAAACCCCTTCAATGAAGAAATTAATCCAAAGGAAGTCTACTGCTATGGGGCCCTATAAAGTAACTAAGGATGACTTGGAAGAAGTTGAAAAACTGAAGCCTCTTCCAAAGTCTATTATGAGTGTTGCCTTACCAGATGGTGTTTAGAGCATCAGATTAGGAGGGAGCTGGTATCATTAATAAGAAGGAAGGGTCCTTTGCTGATATCACCAGAGAGAAGTCTAATGAAGTTCTGGTCACTAAGTTTGCTTTTATTCCTCCTAAGATCCTTGATACAGGAGAAGTTGTAGCTGTTATTAAACCTGAAAAGCTAAGGGAAGCAAGAGTAGCTTATAGCACTTATCTTTATGGGTAGTATTGGACAGGTTTTGTCTTTGGGGATGGCCAGGTATCATTTGTCTAGAATGTGGAAGAAATTTAGATTAATTGAGGTATCTTCTAATGGTAGTGGGATATTCTTTTTCAAGTTTAAGTCTGAAACTGGTATGATGGAGACCATTAATCAGGGCCCTTGGTTGATTAATGGTATTCCATTATGTATTAGAAAATGGGAGATTGGCATTATTTTGGAGAGAGTGGAGCCTTATTCAATTCCCATGTGGGTTACTATCCCTAATATGCCAATGGAGCTATGGAATAGGGAGTGTATTTGTAGCATGATGAGTTGTGTGGGGGACCCTGTTATGTTAGATAAGATTACTGCTGACAGATGTGATAAAAAGGAGGGAAGAGCAGGTTTTGCTAGGATATTGGTTGAGATTAAAGCTGACAAAAACTTGCCAGACTATGTTAATGCTTATTATCCTGAGGATGCTGGGAAACCTGCTTATATTAACAAGGTTAAAGTGAAATATCAATCGAAGGTGAAGAAATGTTCTACTTGTAGAGTTTTTGGTCATGATTTTGAGGGGTGTAAATTTAGAGTGTTATCTGAGGAGGAATTGGCAGGCAAAACAGAACAGTTGCTGAGAGATTTATATCAGGCTGGGGATGCTGATTACCCTGTGTCTGGGGTAAAGTCTGATGGTTTTCTAATAGTTGGTAGGAATAATAAGGTTATTAATCATAAGAGTAAGGATGGTAATAAAGGGGGTAATGGGCAGTATGTTGGTAATGCTATAAGGCAAGGGGTGGTAATGCTGGTTGGGGTTTTTGGAATGGTGGGCAGGGAGGTAGTGGCTCTGGTGGTAGAGTTGGTTTTGGGATCAATTCTCAGAAGGGACAGGGTGGTTTTAAGTGGGTTAATAAAAATGAGGGTGTTAAGAAAGTGGAGATTCAGAAGATTGATTTGAAGAACACTTTTGAGATTTTAAAGTTGAATGGTGAGAATTTAGATGGGGACAATGTTAAAGGGAAGAATGTTATAGTGGATAATGTTACTAAGTCTATTGGGGCTGGGCAGTTGAAGGGTAAAAATTCTGATCAGATAGAGAGTACTTCTAGGGTGTTCAAGAGTCAGAATGTGGGCTTTAGTGGGGAGAATAAGAGCTTGAGGGCTGATGTTAATGGGGATATTAAGGGTCAGAGAAATGATGGGGTTATTGGTTCCTTAGTGGCAGAGTCTTCTGGTGTTAAGAATGGTCGTAATAGTGGGGGTTTTTTTCAGGTAAATGTTTTAAATGGCAGGAATCAAAGTATTGATTCTAAAGTTAATACTAAGTCTGGATACTTCAAAGTTACTGATGATTAGTTTAATGAAGTTGCTCACTATATTTTAAATAAATCTTGCCCTTCCAATGAGATTATGAGGAAATGGAATGTGGGTCAAATAAAATTATTTTTTGAGCAATGGGATAAATTAATATTTGAGAAGATTTTGGAGGCAAATGAGGTTGGGCCTGTTAGGGATGAGTCTGCTGAATTTATGAGTTGTGACAGATCTGAAAATCTAAATGTTGAGGATTCCTTGAGTATGAGGAATGCTCTTGATGAGGTTAGTTCACTATGAAGACTAGTATTATGACATGGAATGTGAGAGGGGTGTCTAGTGGAATTAAGCAGAAGCAGGTTAGAGATTTATTATATGAGAATAAAGTTAGTATATGTGGGTTAATTGAGACCAGAGTTAATCTGGATAATACTGTGGTGGTGGGTAGTAGTATCATGAGGAATTGGGTTTGGGTTTCTAATGCTAGTTTCTGTCAGGGATGGATTGGAATTATGGTAGGATGGGACCCTAATTTTGCTGATGTTATTCTGCTGGATATGTCTGCTCAAGTCATTCATTGTTTAATCTGTCCTTTGGATGACTCTCAAAGATTTTTTTTGTTCTTTTGTTTATGGATTTACCAAAGTTCCTGATAGGAAAGCTCTTTGGAGAAATCTTGAGGTATTTTCCAGTCTTATTAATGATAACCCTTGGACCATTTTGGGTGATTTTAATGCTATTCTTGATTATTCTGAAAAGAATGTTGTCTCTAGTAGTGTTAATTATGGTATGATTGAGTTTAAGGAATGTGTTGATAATATACAAGTTATGGATGTCCCATGGACTGTTTTTCAATTCACATGGAACCAAAAACCAGGGAAGGCTGATGGCATTCTTGAGAAGCTTGACAGGGTTATGGGGAATAATGATTTTTTGAAGATGTTTCCTGATGCTGGGGTAAAATTCTTGCCTTTTTATATCTCTGATCATACTCATGTTGTTTTATTCTAGCAATCTGTGGTGAAATCTAAGCATAAAACTTTTAAGTTTTGGAACTATACTGCTGATAGTAAGGAGTTTATTCCTTTGGTTAAAGAAGTCTGGTCCAGGGATGTTCAGGGTTTTAATATGTATCAAGTTTGTTGTAAGTTGAAATTTCTCAAAAAACCTTTGAGGAAGCTTCACTTTAGTAATGGTAATCTACATGGCAAGGTGGAATCTATTAAATTGGAATTGGAGAAAATTCAGAAAGAGATTTGTGATGATCCTTTTAATGAGGATCTTAGGGCTGAGGAGGCTGTTTATGTTAACTTATACCATAAGGTGTTGTTAGATGAAGAGGTTTTTCTAAAACAAAAGTCCAAGGTGCATTGGTTAAAGGTTGGGGACAGAAATTCAAAATATTTCTACCAATCTGTGAAACAGAGGCAATCTTTTAACAAGTGTTGCAGATTGAAGATTTGGAGGGTAATGTGTATAATGGGAAGGATGTGGGTGGTGCTTTTGTTAGATTTTTCTCTGATTTGCTGGGGAAAAAGGGTAATGTTATTGATATTCAGGATCCTGAATCTTTATTTTTGAATAGGATTCCTGAAGGGGTGGCTGATTTTATGATAAGGAAAGTTTCTAAAGAAGAAGTTTGAAGTTTCGGGTACTCGAATGGAGGAGCGGGAAGTCCATAAGATATCAGATCATGCAACAGACTCAGTTAAAGGATACGAAGAGGACCGGACGGTAATCGGACTCACGATGCGACAAAGTCATAGAGATTCGTAGACAAGAAAAGACTCGCACTTTAAAAGACGGAACTATCGATACATTTGAAGTTTCGGGCACTCGAATGGGGGAGCAGGAAGGCCATAAGATATCTGATCATGCAACAGACTCAGATAAAGGATTCGAAGCGGACTGAACGGTAATCGGACTCACGATGCGACATAGATATAGAGATTAGTACACAAGAAAACACTCGAGTTTTAAAGGGCATAACTATCGGTACATTTGAAGTTTCGAGCACCCGAGTGGAGAAACTGAAAGGCCATAAGGTTAGATGATCATGCAATAGACACATATAAAGGTTACGAAGCTGAACAGACGGTAATCGGACTCACGATGCGACAATAACCTTGAGATTCGTACACAGGAAAATACTCAAGTTTTAAAGGACATAACTATCGGTACATTTGAAGTTTCGGGCACCCGAATGGAGGAACGGAAAGGCCATTAAATATATGATCATGCTATAGACTCAGATAAAGGATACGAAGCTAACCGGATGGGAATCGGATTCACGATGCGACAATGACATAGAGATTCGTACACAAGAAAAGACTCGCGTTTTAAAGGACGTAACAATCGATACATTTGAAGTTTCTCGCACCCGAATGGAAGAACGGGAAGGCCATAAGATATCTGATCATGCAACAGACTCAGATAAAGGATACGAAGCTTACTGGATGGTAATCGGACTCAAGATGCGACAATGACATAGAGATTCGTACACAAGAAAAACCACGAGTTTTAAATGGCATAACTGTAGGAACATTTGAAGTTTTGGGCACCCGAATGGAGGAATGAGATGGCCATAAGATATCTGATCACGCAACAGACTCAGACAAAGGTTACGAAGCTGAACAGACCGTAATCGGACTCACGATGCGACAATGAAATAGAGATTCGTACACAAGAAAAGACTCACGTTTTAAAGGACGTAACTATCGATACATTTGAAGTTTTGGGCACTCGAATGGAGGAGCGGGAGTCAATAAGATATCGGATCATGCAACACACTCAGATAAAAGATACGAAGTGGACTGGACGGTAATCGGACTCACGATGCGACAATGACATAGAGATTCGTAGACAAGAAAAGACTCGCGTTTTAAAGGACGTAACTATCGATACATTTGAAGTTTCGGGCACTCGAATTGAGGAGTGGGAAGTCCATAAGATATCTGATGATGCAACAGACTCGGATAAAGGATACAAAGCGGCCGGACGGTAATCGGACTCAGGATGTGACGATGACATAGAGATTCATTCACAAGAAAAGACCCGAGTTTTAGAGGAAATAACAATCGGAACATTTGTAGTTGCGGGAACCCAAATGGAGGAACAGGAAGGCTATTAAATATCTGATCATGCAACAGAACGAGATAAAGGATATGAAACTAATTGGAATGCAATTGGACTCACGATGCGATAATGACATAGAGATTCGTACACAAGAAAACACTCGAGTTTTAAAGGACAAAACTATCGGTACATTGTAAGTTTCGGGCACCCGAATGGAGGAACGGGAAGGCCATAAGATATCTGATCATGCTACAGACTCAGATAAAGGATACGAAGCTAACTGGACGGTAACCGAACTCACGATGCGATAATGACATTGAGATTCATACACAAGAAATCACTCGAGTTTTAAAGGGCATAACTGTCGGTACATTTGAAGTTTCGGGCCCCCGAATGGAGGAACGGGAAGGCCATAAGATATCTGATCATGCAACAGACTCAGATAAAGGTTACAAAGCTGAGCAGACGATATTCGGACTCACGATGCGACAATGACATAGAGATTTGTAAACAGGAAAAGACTCAAGTTTTAAAGGATGTAACTATCGGTACATTTGATGTTTCGGGCACCCGAATGGAGGAACGGGAAGGCCATTCGATATATGATCATGCTATAGACTCAGATAAAGAATACTAAACTAACCGGATGGTAATCGGATTCACGGTGTGACAATGACATAGAGATTCGTACACAAGAAAAGACTCGCGTTTTAAAGGACGTAACTATCGATACATTTGAAGTTTCGGGCACTCGAATGGAGGAGCGGGAAGTCCATAAGATATCTGATCATGCAACAGACTCAGATAAAGGATACGAAGCGGACCGGACGGTAATCGGACTCACGATGTGACAAAGACATAGAGATTCGTAGACAAGAAAAGACTCACGTTTTAAAGGACCTAACAATCGATACATTTGAAGGTTCCGGCACTCGAATGGAGGAGCGGGAAGTCTATAAGATATCTGATCATGCAATAGATTTAGATAAAGGATATGATGCTGAACGGGAAGGCCGTAGGATAACTTTTCTCTCTGTTGTTGGGCGATTAAGGCGATAACAGTGTTTCTTCTTCGTTTTTTCTTTCCCGCTTCTTTTCTAACCCTAATTTCTTTCCTTTTTCTTCTTCAATCTGTCGTGTTTAAGTGTTCCAATTGATTTGTATCAGTTGGAATCTTCACAGTTCACGAGTTTTCTAGTAATGGGCCCTGTTTCTAGGGTTCCGACTCCTCCGGATATTCCTCCGGATTTATTGAGGGGTTCGAAGTTTACTTTTGAAAAGGTGAGTGAGGGAAGCTATTGTCTTCGTAGGAAGGTTGGGAATAAGGTGAAGTCATGTCTGCTGTCTGATGGAGATTTGACTTATCTTAAGGGTATGTTTGGGGAGAATTGGCTACAAGAGGTTGGGACGGATCCTTCGCTTTTCCAGATCTTTGTTACCAGTGAGGGGAGAAGAATTATGAAAATTTTGCTATCTAGGAATAAGAAGGTGTCAAGGAATTTTGTATTTGATAAAAATGTTGCAGTTCCTGTTATTCCAGTATTCAGATTGGGGGGTGCTTTTGATGATATTGGGAAGACACCTATTGAGAGTATGACTATTGAGCAGATGGAAAAGGAGATTGTGGATCTTAAAATGTTAGGAGGTGTTAGTGAGAAGTCTGGTGGTTACAAAACTGCTAATGGTTTGATTTTTGATCCTTTGGAGGAAGATTCTAGTATTAAAAAGAAGGTGGGCTTTCAGGGTAGTGAATATTCTGCTAAAGAAGCTAGGGTGAATTATAAGAAGAAAATGGACAAGTTAAAGGAGCTTTTTACTGGAATATGGAAGGCTAAAGAACTGTTGGTTAAGAGACAGAATGATCTATCGAAGGAAGCTGAAGAAATAGTTAAGAAGTCTCCTATTCTAGGTTTTTCACAAACCTCTAGTTCTGTATTTAAAGCTTCTACAAAGGATCCTAAGGGTATTTTTAATGAGTGTGTGCATGCTACTGATCTTAACAAGACTGTTTCTGGTGAGGAAAAGGGCAAGCCTTCTTATGTTAATGTTGTGAAGGGAGAGAAAGTGGCTGATCTTGTTAAAAAGATAGCTTATTGTCTCCCTACTACTCTTGATAATGGTGAGAAGGTGGTGATGATTAGGCAGGAGTTTGTTGAAAAGGTTCAGAAGACTTTTGCTAAACATTTGTATGGGTACTTTGTGGGATCTTATTGATCTATAGCATGGGTAAGATTTAACCTGTTCAAAATGTGGAAGAAGTATGGAGTTGAAGACATCTCAACTAATGGCAAGGGTCTGTTTTACTTCAAATTTTCTAAGGAAGAGGGTATGTTGGATGCTTTGAAGGCTGGCCCTTGGTGGTGAATGGTATTCCTTTGGTTATTCAACAGTGGGAAGTTGGTACAGCTATTGTGAAGAAGGATCCAGTTAGTGTGCCTGTGTGGATTCTTTTCAAGGAAGTTCCCTTAGAATTGTGGGATGTGCAAGAATCCTTGTTGATGTTTCTGCTGCTGATATTCGTCCAAATGTGGTTAGAGCATTTTATCTAGTGGAGGAAGGTAGGGAGGCTAGAGTTGCTGAGGTTCTTGTTGAATATCAGAAAGTTCCAGTTAATTGCACTTTTTGTAAGGTATTTGGGCATTCTTTTGAAAATTGCAATGAGAGGGAGTTGACTGATGAAGAGAAAGCTGCCGGATTACAAAAGAATGTTGATATGGGTGTTGAAGTTCAGAATGGTTCTATGGGTGGAAATGTTGATGAGGAGGGTTTTAAAACTGTGTGGAATAAAAGTTTGGCTGCTAGGAATGGGAGTGGTGTTTATGGGGGAGGGGCATTGAGGCAGAGAAATATGGGGCTTAGAAAGGAGGATAAAGAGGCTAAGTTACAAGAGAGGATTGCTAGTCATAAAATGAAGCAAGCTGTGTTGGAATATAATGAGGCGAAGAATGCTGGGAGGAAGGAGTCTGGTGGGGCATCATCTTCAAAAACTAAACCTATGGTGAATCAGGCTGAAGGTAAAGGAATGAAGACAGGTAGAACAGAATATATAGTCAAACAGAATGGTAGTGGTGGGAGTAGGAAGGCTGGTAAGGAAGCTCAGGGGTTAGAAGTCAAGAATAGTTTTAGTATTCTAAGTGAAGAAGCTGTGGCTGGAGATGAGGGTGAAAATATTGTTATTGAAAAGCAGCCTTTTTCTAAACCTGTTCTTAAATCTCAGCCTAAACTCTATCCCAAACCTTTACCTAAAACTTCCCCACCTTCTGTTTGTAAGCAGGTGCCTTGCTCTTCTACTGAGAAGGTGTCTCATTGTTCTTTTACAACTGCTAAACCTTTATCTAAGAAAGCTAATAACACAACTGCTTCTAAGTTCCATAACCCTTCCCCTTATTTTCCTGATGAGCTTTGCTCTGACCCTGTTATTCAGGAGTGTGTTAGTGAAGTGACTCCTGGGCAGTTAGATGACATTATGTTCTATATTGATCAGAGGATAGTTCCTTCTAAGGAACAGGTGATGGAATGGACCATTGATCAGACTAAGCTATTTTTTGTTTTATGTCAAAAGCATAAGTTTCTTGAGGGTCTGGATTATGATGAGATAGAGGATATTGAAGTGGAATATGATGGGAATGAAGTGAATTCTGAAAACAATGAAACAGGGCAATTTACGAAGCTGGGTAATAGTATTGATGATCAGATCATGCAGGAAGGGCATGAGTCTGAACTAAACACTGGTTATCAATGATGAGTCAAAATTTGAACATGATGGCATGGAATGTTAGAGGCATGTCTAATGTTCCTATGCAGAATGAGGTTATTGAGGTTATGAATGACAACAATATTGGAGTCTGTTGCTTAATAGAGTCACATATTAAGGGTAAGAATCTTGACAGTGTTTGTAACAGGGTTTTTAGGAATTGGGAGTGGGTTTCTAATAGGCCTTATTGTGCAAATTGGGTTAGGATTATTCTGGGTTGGAATCCTAGCTTAGTGGATATTATGGTCATTGAAAACACTACTCAGGTTATTCATTGCTTTGTTAGGCCTTTATCTGGGGGTGCTGCATTTTTCTGTTCTTTTATATATGGGAATGTTACATACTCATCAAGAAGGCTTCTGTGGAATGAGCTTAAGGTTTTTGGTAACACTATTAAGGATGAGTCATGGCTGTTAATGGGTGATTTTAATGCCATTTTAGACCCATCTGAAAAATCCATGGGTTCTTCTTCTGTTAATGTCTCTATGCTGGATTTTAGGGAGTGTTGTGAGAGTATTAATGTTGAGGATATTCCTTCTTCGGGTCTGAAATTTACCTGGAATAAATCTCCAGGTAAAGCTGGTGGGTTGCTGAAAAAACTTGACAGGATTATGTGTAATGGGAGTTTTTTAAATGCTTTCCCTGAGGCTGCTGTTAATTTTCTTCCATTTTTGTCCTCAGACCATTCTCTTGCTCTAATTTCTCTGAAGGGGCAACATGTTTGGAAACCTTGGCCTTTTAAGTTTATGAAATTTATAGCTTCTAAACCTGGTTTTATGCCTTTGGTTGATTCTGTTTGGAAAGGTAGGGTACAAGGGTGTTCTATGTTTTCTGTGGTTTCTAAACTGAAAAAGCTGAAGAAGCCTTTGAGGAAATTGGGAAGGGAACAAGGGGATCTTCATGATAAGGTTAAAACTTTGACCAAAGAGCTAGGTAAAGTTCAAGAGGAGGTTGTTCAGGATCCTCACAATGCTGACTTAAGGGATCAAGAAGTTGTTTTTGTTAATGCTTTGAAGCAAGCTTCTTTAGATGAGGAATCATTTCTTAAACAAAGAGCTAAAGTGGAGTGGCTGAAGGCTGGGGACCAGAATACAGCTTATTTTCATAAAGCTGTTAAAGGTAAGCTTAGTAAAAGTAGGATTGTAGGAGAAGTGTTTGTTAAACATTTTGAGAGTTTCATGGGGAGTAATGTGCAGGTGAATGGGATTAGGGGGCTGCTTCTTTGTTTCATTCTAGATTATCTAGGGTTGAGGCTGATTACATGGTTAGGGAAGTCACAAATGAGGAAATTAGAAAAGCAATTTTTGATATTGATGTGGATAAGGCTCCTGGGCCTGATGGCTTTTCTTCTAAATTTTTTAAAGCCTCTTAGTCTATAATTGGTAATGAGGTTTGTGAGGCCATCAAAGAGTTTTTTAGTAATGTCAAACTTCTCAAAGAAGTTAATGCCACTATTATCTCTTTAGTCCCAAAGTGTCTGAATCCCAAGAGTGTTGTGGAGTATAGACCCATTGCTTGTTGCAATGTTCTTTACAAATGTATAACTAAAATCATTTGTGAGAGAATTAAGGGATCGCTTGATAAGATTGTTGATAATTGCCAGAGTGCTTTTATTCCTGGGAGGCAAATCAGTGATAATATTTTTGTTGACACAAAACTCTTGAGGAATTACCATAGAAAGGGAGGGGAAGCTAGAATTGCATTAAAGATTGACTTACAGAAAGCTTATGACACTATCAATCATGACTTTCTTGAAGCCTGTCTTGTAAATTTTGGATTTCATCCTAGTATGGTTGCATGGATTATGACTTGTATAAGGTCTGCTGCTTATTCTATAAATGTTAATGGGGAGAGTTTTGGGTATTTCAAGGGTCTTAGAGGTTTGAGGCAGGGCGATCCTATGTATCCATACCTGTATACCATTGTATGGGAACCTGTTAAACATTGGTGTGAGTTTTGGTGTCTCTGGCCTGTGTGTGTTTATATTTGAGCACTTGCTCATGTGGGATGGGAATTTCTGGGAACAAGGTGTTGGATGGAGACTAAAAGCGTTTTGGGTAGATTTCTGTATTCAATTCTTATCCTGGTTTCTGTCTCTCATGTCTTTGTGGGATGGTCTGGGTGGGAATGGGACATTATTGTTATGGGGTTCTATCCTGACCAGAGAATTTGGTCTATTTTTGACACTCTGGGCCAGGTCTGCGTTATATGGGAGGGGATTAGGTATTTTTATACTCAAGGGGAGTTTGCACCTAAGAGACATAAGGCTGGACCATACTGGTATTAGTAGGACAATATACTTCTGTGCTCTTTTTTCTGTTTTAGAACTTCATACCAGTATAGAAACCCAAATTAATTTTTTGGTAATCTTTGTTGGCCTTTTTTCTTGTTTTTTCATTATTGAGTCTAGTGAGTCTATCCCATTTGGGATCAGTCTGGGGCTAGGGACTTTGGGTTGGGATTACAACAGATGGAAGTGTATGTTGAAGATGGGTATAAGTAGAAATTATGGTAAGAACTCAGTTAGGAAGGGTAATTGGAGTAAGGTTTTGGGCTTAAGGATGGTTAACAGCTTATATTTGCTCAGGGGCATGTTAGTCTTTTCTCAAGAAGGGCTGTAGAAATGTGATGAGGGGGTTGATATGGGTCAGCTGCTGTTGATGATAGTGTGTTGCTGGTATTTGTGGATGTTATGGGGTAGAATGCAAACTGTTACCAGTCAAAGTTCATGGTATGTTTTGTTTGATAATTGGAGTATTAGGAGGCTACATTTATATTATCACAATTTGCAGGGTTTTTTAGAATTTAGAAGGCTGCTGAGATGTGTGCAGTTCTGGAAGGGAGGTTATGGTCTGTGTCTGCATTTGTGTTCTCAGCAGATGCAGTTGTATGTTTTCTGCTGGTTCTGGATTTATTTGTTAATGAGGTTAGAAATTAATGACTTTGACATGTCTAGTAATGCCACTATCCTGGTGGAAGTATCTAAAGATTACAGGCAGGGTTGGAGTTCATTAGTTGCAGCTCTCTTTTTGGTTTGACTGCCTATGTTCTTGGTACTTAGTATTAAGTGCATAGTTTATACCTTCATATTATGGCATATTCGGGGGACTATAGGGGTGATTCAGTCTATGATCTTTGGCATTTTGGTTAAAAGGGAGGTGATCTATAGATTGAATAGTACTCTTATGGCTGCTGTTGGATGTGTGTTCCAATTGCCTTTCCAAAACAGGAGTTGGGTTATTTGGAAAGCCTCGATATGTTATTTGCTTGAGTGGCTTAATGGTTTTTGGTATCTGCAAGGTTTTTTGATTAAATGAGGGGAAGGTTATGGTACTGGACTGTTATATGATAGGATATGGATTGGGTTTGAATATGGGAATGATTATTTGATAAGTAGGCTTGGTATATTATGGGGATTAGTATTTGATGATTGGACCAGCAGATTTGAGTTAATAAGATTGGTTTTGTATGGTGAGGTAAAGGGTGTGCGAGTGGGCTGGTTAGTTTATAGGATGGATTATGTTCGAAGGTTGTATGGGTTTATTGTGGGTATCTTAGTGGTGGGTATACTGATCTGGATGTGGGCTGGGTTAGAATATTGGACTAGCAGCGATGTGATAATAAGGATGAGATGGGTTGAAATTTTGGGCCAGCAGTGGTATGGTTGGTGGCTTGAAATGGCTGAAGATTTTGTTAAGGTTGTTATCAAGTGGGTTGCATTCGCTTTGTGGAGTGGGTTACGGAGGTGGGCTGGAGTGAAGGGGCCCTTTGGGCTTTGGGAGTATTGGGCTGCTGTTTGGCCTGGTTATGGTATAGGTTTGTTTTGGTTTTACTTAATGGGCTTATGTTGGTCTTTTAACATTTCAGATTTTGGGCTTAGTAAAAGATGTATAGGTTGGCCCGTTTTTGTTTTATTTTTTGTTTTTTCTTGGGCTAATCTTAGACCTTGGGTTTACGTCCCGGGTCGGGGTTAGTCTTTGTCTTGTATTTTTTAAATATTAATAAATGATTGCCGGGGCTTTGCCTCTTTTTCTAAAAAAAACTATCGATACAGTTGAAGTTTCGGGCACTCGAATGGAGGAGTGGGAAGTCCATAAGATATCTGATCATGCAAGAGACTCGGATAAAGGATACAAAGCGGACAGGACGGTAATCGGACTCACGATGTGACGATGACATAGAGAATCATTCACAAGAAAAGACTCGAGTTTTAGAGGACGTAACAATCGGTACATTTGTAGTTGCGGGAACCCGAATGGAGGAACAGGAAGGCCATTAAATATCTGATCATGCTACACAACCAGATAAGGGATATGAAGCTAACTGGAATGTAATTGGACTCACGATGCGATAATGACATAGAGATTCGTACACAAGAAAACACTCGAGTTTTAAAGGACATAACTATCGATACATTTGAAGTTTCGGGCACCCGAATTGAGGAAAGGGAAGGCCATAAGATATCTGATCATGCAACTGACACAGACAAAGGATACGAAGCTTACTGGACGGTAATCGGACTCACGATGCGACAATGACATAGAGATTCGTACACATGAAAACACTCGAGTTTTAAAGGGCATAATTGTCGGTACATTTGAAGTTTCGGGCACCCGAATGGAGGAACGGGATGGCCATATGACATCTGATCATGCAACAAACTCAGATAAAGGTTACGAAGCAGAACAGACACTAATCGGACTCACGATGCCACAATGACATAGAGATTTGTACACAGGAAAAGACTTAAGTTTTAAAGGACGTAACTATCGGTACATTTGATGTTTCGGGCACCCGAATGGAGGAACGTCAAGGCCATTAGATATATGATCATGCTATAGACTTAGATAAATAATATGAAGCTAACCGGATGGTAATCGGATTTATGATGCGACAATGACATAGAGATTCGTAAACAAGAAAAGACTCGCGTTTTAAAGGACGTAACTATCGATACATTTGAAGTTTCGGGCACTCGAATGGAGGAGCGGGAAGTCCATAAGATATCTGATCATGCAACAGACTCAGATAAAGGATACGAAGTAGACCGGACAGTAATCGGACTCACGATGCGACAAAGACATAGAGATTCGTAGACAAGAAAAGACTCACGTTTTAAAGGACGTAACTATCGATACATATAAAGTTTCGGTCACTCGAATGGAGGAGCAGGAAGTCCATAAGATACCAGATCATGCAACAGATTCAGATAAAGCATAGGAACCGGACCGGACGGTAATCGGACTCACGATGCGACAGTGATATAGAGATTCGTAGACCAGAAAAGACTCGCGTTTTAAAGAACGTAACTATCGATACATTTGACGTTTCGGGCACTCGAATGGAGGAGTGCGAAGTCCATAAGATATCTGATCATGCAAGAGACTCGGATAAAGGATACAAAGCGGACCAGACGGTAATCGGACTCACGATGTGACGATGACATAGAGATTCATTCACAAGAAAAGACCCGAGTTTTAGAGGATGTAACAATCGGTACATTTGTAGTTGCGGGAACCCGAATGGAGGAACAGGAAGGCCATTAAATATCTGATCATGCTACACAACCAGATAAGCGATACGAAGCTAACTGGAATGTAATTGGACTCACGATGCGATAATGACATAGAGATTCGTACACAAGAAAACACTCGAGTTTTAAAGGACATAACTATCGGTACATTTGAAGTTTCGGGCACCCGAATTAAGGAACGGGAAGGCCATAAGATATCTGATCGTGCTACAGGCTCAGATAAAGGATACGAAGCTTACTGGATGGTAATCGGACTCACGATGCGACAATGACATAGAGATTCGTACACAAGAAAACACTCGAGTTTTAAAGGGCATAACTGTCAGTACATTTGAAGTTTCAGGCACCCGAATGGAGAAACGGGATGGCCATATGATATCTGATCATGCAACAAACTCAGATAAAGGTTACGAAGCTGAACAGACGGTAATCGGACTCACGATGCGACAATGACATAGAGATTTGTACACAAGAAAACACACGAGTTTTAAAGGGCATAACTATCTGTACATTTGAAGTTTCGGGCACCCGAATGGAGGAACGGGACGGCCATAAGATAACTGATCATGCAACAGACTCATATAAAGAATATGAAGCTTAGTCTGGAGGAATCTCCTAACATGAGTGAGTGTCATAATGAATAGTGTCCTTACATGGAATGTGAGGGGGGTGTCTTCAGGTATAAAGCAGAGTCTGGTTAGAAAATTGATTAATGATAATAATATTAGTATATGCTGTTTAGTTGAAACTAGAGTTTTACATGAAAACTTGGATAAAGTGTGCTCTGGTATTATGAGGGTTGGAATTGGAGTTCTAATGCTGAATGGTGTAGTGATTGGGTTAGGATTTTAGTGGGTTGGGATCCTAAAGTAGTGGATGTTATTCTATTAAGTATGTCTGATCAGATAATGCATTGTATGATTTGCCCTGTTAATGATAGTAGTAGATTCTTTTGCTCTTTTGTTTATGGATATACTAGGGTGAATGAAAGGAAGTTTCTGTGGGATAATTTGAGGAGGCATTCTAAGTTTATTAATGATGTTCCTTGGGCTATTCTGGGGGATTTCAATGCTATTCTTGAGCCTGGTGATAAAAATGTTAGGGATAAAGTTGTCGATTATGGTATGTTTGATTTTAAAGAATGTGTGTCTGAAATTGCTGTTATTGATGTCCCCTGGACTAGGATGAAATTCACTTGGAATCAAAAACCTGGTCAAGTGGATGGCATTATGGAGAAGCTTGACAGGGTGATGGGCAATTTAGTTTCTTAATCATTTTTCTACAGCTGTGGTGAAATTTTTACCATACTGTACTTCTGATCACTCTCCTGCAATCTTGTCTTGGCCTTCAGTATTGAAATCCAGAGTGAAAACTTTTAGATTTTGGAACTATTTGGCTGAGAAGGAAGATTTTCTTGATACAGTTAAGAAGGGTTGGGAAGAGGAGGTGGAAGGATTCAGAATGTTTGGAGTTGTGACCAAACTTAAGAGGTTGAAAAAACCTTTAAGGAAATTGCACTTTAATAATGGAATCTCCATTCTAAAGTGGAACAAATGAGGGTAGAACTGGAAAAGATTCAAGAGGCTGTGGGGGCTGATCCTGGTAATATAGAGCTAAGGGAAGAAGAGGGGGTATACTTAAAGTTGTATAATGAAGCATTGCTTGAGGAGGAATCTTTGCTCAAGCAGAAATCCAAAGTTCATTGGCTGAAAGTGGGAGATAGGAACTCTAAGTATTTTTTTCATTCAGTCAAGCAGAGGCAAATTTTTAACAAGGTGAATCAGATTGAAGATATGGCTGGGATTGTTTATAATGATGACAGGGTTGGGAATGCTTTTGTGGGTTTCTATTCTGGGCTTTTGGGGAAAAAGGGATCTGTTGGGCTGATGAATGAGCCTGATTCCTTATTTCTGAACAAGTTGCCAGAGGGAGTTGCTGAATTCATGATTAGAAGGGTTACTAGTGAGGAAATCAAAGAGGCTATGTTTCAAATTGAAGACAATAAGGCCCCTGGACCTGATGGATACACTGCAAAATTTTTTAAGGCAGCCTGGGGAGTTATTGGGGAAGATATTTGTGCTGCACTCAAAGAATTTTTTGAAAGTGGCAAGTTATTAAGGGAATTGAATGCTACAATAGTTTCTGTCATCCCTAAAGTGAAGAATCCTACTAAGGTCAGTGAATTCAGACCAATTGCATGTTGTAATGTGATTTATAAGTGTATTAGCAAAGTATTATGCAATAGATTTAAAGAATTCCTGGGGCTTATTGTTCACAACTCTCAAAGTGCCTTCATTCCTGGAAGGATGATTAGTGACAATATTTTAATGGCTCAGGAGTTAATTAAAGGCTATCAGTGGGTTAGGGGTGTGCCTAGGGTGGCTCTAAAGATTGATCTTCAGAAAGCATACGATTCTGTGGATCATGACTTTGTACATCAATGCCTTATTCAGTTTGGTTTTCATGAAAAATTTATTGGTTGGATTATGGTCTGTTTAAGGACTGTATCTTACTCTATAAATGTCAATGGTGATCTTCATTGGTTTTTTAAAGGGGAAAGGGGTTTAAGGCAAGGGGATCCTATTTCCCCTTACTTATTCACTTTAGTCATGGAAGTGCTGAATTTGATGATTAGAAGGAAAGTAGAGAATGCTGAAAGTTTTAAATATCATTGGAAATGTGATGCTGTTAAATTGACACATCTATGTTTTGCTGATGATTTGATTATTTTTGGGGCTGCTGATATAGAATCCATCAGGGTTTTAAAATCAGCTTGGATGAATTTAGCTCTTGTTCTGGTTTAATTCCAAACCATAATATGAGTGAAATTTTCTTTGGTAATGTGGATAGGGTGATTCAGGAAGAGATTCTGGAGGTTATGCCTTTTAAAATTGGGACTTTTCCAGTTAAATACTTAGGTGTTCCTTTAGATTCTAAAAGATTGCACTTGAAGGATTGTGGAGTTTTAGTTGATAAAGTCAAGAGAAGAACTGAGGATTGGAAAAATAAATTTCTTTCATATGCTGGCAGATTGTAGTTAGTACAGTCTGTGCTTTCATCACTGACTGTGTACTGGTCTTCCTTGTTCATCTTGCCTAGTTCCTTGGCTGAGGATATTGATAGGGTGATGAGAAGCTTTCTTTGGAGTAATGGTGATTACAAACCAGGTTCTGCTAAAGTGAGCTGGGAGGGAGTTTGTTTACCTAAAAGCCAAGGGGGATTAAATATAGCTTCTTTAAAGGATAGAAATTTGGCTTTAATCTCTAAACACATTTGGAGTATTCTGAATAGAAGAGATTCTATTTGGGTCAAATGGAGGAAGAGACTGATCATGCAACAGAGGCAGATAAAGTGTACGAAGCTAAACAGACGGTAATCGGACTCACGATGCGACAATGACATAGAGATTCGTACACAGGAAGAGACTAAAGTTTTAAAGGACGTAACTATCGGTACATTTGAAGTTTCGGGCACCCGAATGGAGGAACAGGAAGGCTATTAGATATATGATCATGCAATAGATAAAGGATACAAAGCTAACGGATGGTAATCGGATTCACGATGCGACAATGACACAGAAATTCGTACACAAGCAAAGACTCGTGTTTTAAAAGACATAACTATCGATACATTTGAAGTTTCGGGCACCCGAATGGAGGAGCGGGAAGTCCATAAGATTTCCGATCATGCAACAGACTCAGATAAAGGATACGAAGCGGACCGGACGGTAATCGGACTCACGATGCGACAATGACATACACAAAAAAAGACACGAGTATTAAAGGACGTAACAATCGGTACATTTGAAGTTTCGGGCACCCGAATGGAGGAACTGGAAGGCCATTAAATATCTGATCATGCTAGAGACTCAGATAAAGAATACGAAGCTAACTGGACGGAAATCGGACTCACGATGTGACAATGACATAGAGATTCGTACACAAGAAAACAGTCGAGTTTTAAATGACATAACAATCGGTACATTTGAAGTTTCGGACAGCCGAATGCCGGAACAGGAAGGTCTTAAGATATCTGATTATGCAACAGACTCAGATAAAGGATACGAAGCTAACTAAACGTTAATCGGACTCACGATACGACAACGACATGTAGATTCGTACACAAAAAAAGACTGGAGTTTTAAAGGACATAACAATCGGGACATTTGAAGTTCGGACACCCTAATGGAGGAACGGGAAGGCCATAAGTTATCTGATCAAGCTATAGACTCAGATAAAGGATACGAAGCTAAATGGACGGTAATCGAACACACGATGCGACAATGACATAGAGATTCGTACACAAGAAATCACTCGAGTTTTATAGGACATAACTATCGGTACATTTGAAGTCAATATTCTCTACACATTAAATAATATTTGAGTTAGTTTTTATTAAATATTACTCTTTATTGGTTCCTATTAATTATTTAAAGGTTTTAAGTTTAAACGAGCTAAAACGGTGCATGTCAGTTATTTTAAGACTCGGTAAATTTTTAATGGTTGAATGGGTCATCTAATTAAATATTTAGATTGTAATAGACTCTTATTTAATTTTTGTGTTGTAGGAAATATTGAGCCCAAACCCAAAACGAGATGAACATTGAGCTACAACCAAGACTAAATGGGTTGCACTTATTTGGGCTTCATCTCAACTACAATATTGAATGGGCTAATCATAAAAAAAAAAGATGTATGGGCCGGCCCATACTGAAGGTGAAGTAGGGCATTTAGGACTTTGGCGGCAGGAAGTTATAAAAAAAGAGGGGTGCTGTACGTTGGAAAAGGAGGGGACAAAAGCACTGTCACATTCAATTGTGACAGTGATACTCTCAACAATACATAATAATAATAATATCTAATATATATAATAATACTAACTAGAATTTTAGCCCGCACGTTGTTGCGGGATTTACGTAGTAAGTGTCAAAAACCCTAGCAAAATACTATTAAGTTTAATCTTTATCTTTTAGGTATGTAAAATACTTATTAAGATATACATGTGCTACGAGGAAATAGTAAGTTAGGAGTTACTTAACGTAGGAATTGTAGCCCCGTTAAGTTACTACTGTCAAGGTTTCTAAATAGTAACTTAATGGAGTTACTTAACGGAGGAATAGTAACCTCGTTAAGTTACCATTCTCAAGGTTGAGAGAGAGGGACGACTCTACTACAGCTGTAGCAAGCAAATGACACGCATAACACCATAAAACTCATAATTTACGAACATGGCATGCTAGAGTAATCCCCTCTCACACCATGATCTTACAATTGTATATATAATATATATGGTAATGATTTAAGCTCAAAAGTTATAAAGTTTTTTGACACGTTCTTTGTATGTATATAACCTTAAACATATAACAATAAGCAATAATTGATTAAAATAATGATTTATTTACAATATAACAATTGTGGTATTACTTCGTATGATTTACTTATAATATAACATTGGGGTATTATTTGAAAGCCATTGAAAGTTCTATTATCCCATAGTTAGAAATAAAGGTAAGGAAGTTGAATTTTATACCAAAAAAGTTAAAACCTTACCACTACATTTCCTTCATTCCTAAATCAAACCTATCACCACCAACCCACCACAGCAGCACATAAATATAATTTTAATCAATATTTATGTTGGTTTTTAAACGAAAAGGAGAGTTTTTAGATTATACCTTTATTATTTTGTTTTATTTATCAAATGAAAGAAATCTCATCAAACAAAACTTTCTGTCACTATCTTTTCATCTTCATCTTTCCCCTTCATATTATTTTTTCACCACCAACACACCACTTCCTTGTTCCATCACTCCACTCCACGACACGACCACCATAACCACCACAATCAGTTCCAAGTTTTTTTATTAACCTATCTATCTTGGTTTCATATGTTACTTAGGTCATCCACCGACTCTCTCTCTCTATATATATATACACACACACACATATATCTTTTTCACACAACCATCGTTTCTCGTCATCGTCATACACGCAAGCCCATTCTGCATATTACGTGTCCAGTCAATCGGAAAGAGTTTCAAATTTCTGAACTTGGTTCGACCCAATTAAACCTAAAAGGTTTCTGGTGAGTTGATTAAGCCGATCTTAGGCGAAGTCTGGGTGGCGAAAATGAATGGTGATGGTGGTTGCTTTCCTACTTACAGATAGAAAGAGGGTGAGAGATGAGAGAGAGAAGCTAGGTAGCATTTTAATGTCAGATAGGTACAACCCCCAAAGCTAAAAACACAATCATCTATTGCACAATAAACTCTTTAAGCACAACGTACAACCCTATAAAGCATAAACCATTTGTAAATTAATATATATATATATATATATAATAGCTAGAGGAGCAGGCGTTGGAGCACAAGAGAAAAGAAGAAAAAAATATATATTTTAAAGGTGGAGGGTCACAAAGAGGGGCGACGACTACGGTGCTTATCGGTTTGGTATATTTTTGGTCTCGCTATGGTTTTTATTTGTGAACCTTTTAGATTTATTTTTATTTCTTTCATTACTATGGTTGGCTAGATTTTACTTAGTTGTCTAGACATGGGATGACTCTTGATGTTAGTTGATTGTCTTTTGGTATTTGGTACTCGTTTGACACTTGTTTATGATAAAAAAACTAAACTTTATTGGTTTTTGTTGTGATTTATGAACCGGATGATGTTTATGTTATATTTTTAGATCCATATGTGGCTATAATTTACTGACTTAGTGTTTTTAAATTAAAAGTCGCGTATTTTTATCATTTGCTTTGTGTGATGATTTGATGGGTTGACTTGTTGACTTAGGATCTAGAAATTTCGTGTTTAATATCGTTTTGGGTTTGTCACCTACCTTGAGACCGAGAGGAGATAGGTGGTGGGTTTGTTAGGATTCATTGGTTTATTTGGTTAGATATTGCACGAGAGTGAATTTCTTTCCCGGTATCCGTGAGACCGAGAGGAGATCTAATCTTTGGGTGCGTAAACTTGTATGTTTAGTGAGACCGAGAGGTGATCCATTTTTTACCCGGTGAGCTTCACGACCGCTTAGGATTTCATTTACTGTTCTAGTGAGACCGAGAGGAGATCTAGATACTATAGTGTTTCCCGAGTTGGTTATACCCGTAGATCCCGGTAGTCATTCGAGTATCCATTTCCCGTTAGCTTTCAGCTTTATCATTAGGAATCCCAGTCTAGGCAACCATCTTCCCCATTTCTGATTCCTCTTTCGTGAGCGTTTACTCTTTGATCTCTCGTTCTTGTTGCTTGTTTATTTCTTGTCTTATTTTATTTGTTTACTTGTTTTTCGTATTAGTTTTTGTTAGTTAAAAATAATGCTCTTTTTTCTAGATTAGGACTCGACAGAGGTTTAGTATCGAGGGCTGCATATCAGTGTCCACGGATTGATACTCGGTCTTATCGACTTTACTACACTACTCAATCCATTTTTAAAACCAGATTGTGAAACTCGAAATATTTATATATGTAAACCACAACAATCAAGGTTTTGGCGCCGTTGCCGGGGACACTGTCGACTTCGAGAATGACCCGAGTCGGGGATCTAGTCATTCGTTCTTTGTTTATATCCGCTTTATTTTAGTCATATTTTTAGTGCTTGTTTGATTTTAGGTTCATCTGCGTGCTTTAGTCTACTTGTTTCCTTTGCATGAGTTTTAGTTTTGCTTGATAGATTAGTCGTTTTTTAGCCGCTTTTACTTTAGTCTTATTAAAAAAAAAGAATCGTCATGGCATCTTGTATTGGAAAAAAGACTGTTGCAGACTACATAAGGGAACGCGACCAGTGGTGGAGCCCATTTGACACACGAGTGTTATCATTCACGTGGGAGGTCTACACAGTGGTATGGAGTTGATGATGAGAGGTGGCGTATGGATATACAGATGATGATTGATCACATGGAATCAGAGCGTGCAAAACCTCTCACACGCGTGGTTTACGACCTTGAAGGGAACATATTGGGTTATAAGGATTCATTTGGAAATATGATTGACAAAATCCCAGAACCGGAGGCGATAATGGATGAAGCAGTCCCACCTTCAGTTCAGCAGGATATTAGTCGTGATGAGTCGCCTTATTGGTATCCCACGCCTTGGAGCCATGGACCAGAACTTGAGGATGATGACTTCTGGAGTGATGATGACATAGAGGTAGTAAAGTTTGTTGAAGACACTACGAACCTGATTATAGAAGAAGTTTGTGATGACGGAGTTGAGATTGAGGCAGCTAGCGAGGTGCAAATGATTAGGTTAAGCCCAGCAAGTACCGCACAGGTTAGCGAGCCGATAGATGAGCTTGAGGATGAGGTGGTAGCGGACGAGTATCTTCCATCATGGGAGGATGAGTTTGGTGATGAGTTGGTGGATTCACCGAGCATAGATGGAGGACATTTTGACCCTATTGGCGATCTCGATGAATTAGAAACACTACTATTCGGAGAGCCAATAAAGGAGATCAAAGAGGAAGAAAGAATGGAGTTTGAGTATAGCTGGCCTGTGGAAGAAGCAGATGATGGATCACCTCCCCAATCATCAGGACCACGGGAGATGGCTCAAAGACAACTGACCTGGAATATAGTTGAGGTGTACACCATTTGGAGGGACGACCGCTTCCTTCACTACATGTGTCGTATATATTTTGGTCCAGGTAAGTATAAGGATTGGTGGGTTGAAATGAAGAGGTGGAGTGATCGGTCGTTAATGAGTCGTTACCATTGGTGGAGAGGTTGCGAGGTCGTGGCAGTCTCCTTTCACCCTCCATAGGTTTGATCGTTATGATTTGTTCTCGGGTGTTTGCTCGAGTGTACATATTAGTTGAGAATATTTCTATTTTTATTTTTACTTTTCTTTATTTTGAGTTCTTATATTAAAATTAGAAAAAAAAAGTAAACAAATATGGTGTAGAAACATCTCCTCCGTACTCAATCTCCATTCGGGGGAGATCGTTTTTGAACCATATTATTATTAATGGTTTGTTTCTTTGTGTTAGCCGCGATTCGCGAGCATTTGAATTGAAAGGCAGGTTATCACTTTGTTATGCATGGTCGCGCCGGCAGTTGCACGTTTTTAGGATGCCACCATATATCAGCTCATCGCATTTTTTTAAGGAGAGTATCAGTTTTCCTTTCTCTTTTTCTTATTTTAGTTTATGTTAGCCATTGTTGACACACATTGGGGACAATGTGCGCTTTAAGTGTGGGGATGGAGTAAATAAATAAAATTTATATTTTCAAAAAAAAAATCATAAATAAAAAAAAATGAAAAAAAAGTCTAAAAAAAAGTAAAAGTAAAAATTTTGAAAAAAACAAAAAGAAATAATAAAAGTTTTTGCAAGTCCCGAGGCCTTAGCCATTGTAAAGAGTAAGCTGAAGGCGGGTCGATATAGGTTTGCATTTCTTAGGGGCACAGGATTTCTTTAAGTTGCGGGGATAGTAAAGTAGGTCCAGCTAGTCGGTTTTTGAAGTAAAATTGTTTTTGGGATACTTATGATAGTGGAACAAACCTGATTTAGGAAGACCACTCTTGGCTTTTACCGACATCCCCTTCCCACACTTGATAGTGATGTTTTGAGCCTATTTGATTATTATGATATTCACTTTCATTTGTTGAGTGCTACCTACATGTTGCTTGATTACAGAACTTGTGCATCATGATACATTTTTAGACCTTGGTTTTGGACTTGGCATTAGCGTGATAGAGGCATTTAGGATCACCCACATCTTAGCCTTTTTCCTTTCTTTTTGTTTTTCATTTTTTTTGACCCGTTTGATATACCCTTAGTTGCCACTTTGAGCCTTTTTGCCCTTTCGTTTGTCTACCCTATGTGCCACTTTTATGTTTTTAGACGGTAATCAGACTCACGATGCGACAATGATATAGAGATTCGTACACAAGAAAACACTCGAGTTTTAAAAGACATAACTATCGGTAAATTTGAAGTTTCGAGCACCCGAATGGAGGAACTGGAAGGCCATAAGATATCTGATCATGCAACAGACACAAATAAAGGTTACGATGTTGAACAGACGGTAATCGGACTCACGATGCGACAATGACATTGAGATTCTGACACAGGAAAAGACTCAACTTTGAAAGGACATAACTATCGGTAAATTTGAAGTTTTGGGCACCTGAATTGAGGAACAGGAAGGCTATTAGATATATGATCATGCTATAGACTCAAATAAAGGATACGAAGCTAACCAGATGGTAATCGGATTCACGATGCGACAATGACATAGAAATTTGTACACAAGAAAAGACTCGCGTTTTAAAGGACATAACATTCGATACATTTGAAGTTTCGGGCACCCGAATGGAGTAGCGGGAAGTCCATAAGATATCTGATCATGCAACAGACTCAGATAAAGGTGGACGGTAATCAGACTCACGATGCGACAATGAGATAGAGATTCGTACACAGGAAAAGACTCAAGTTTTAAAGGACATAACTATCGGTACATTTGAAGTTTCGGGCACCTGAATGGAGGAACAGGAAGGCTATTAGATATATGATCATGCTATAGACTCAGATAAAGGATACGAAGCGAACCGGATGGTAATCGGATTCACGATGTGACAATGACATAGAAATTTGTACACAAGAAAAGACACGCGTTTTAAAGGACATAACAATCGATACATTGGAAGTTTCAGGCACCCGAATGGAGGAGCGGGAAGTCCATAAGATATCTGATCATGCAACACACTCAGATAAAGGATACAAAGCTAACTGGACGGTAATCGGACTCACGATTCGACAATGACATGGAAATTCGTACACAAGAAAAGACTCGAGTTTTAAACGACATAACTATAGGTACATTTGAAGTTCAGGCACCCGAATGGAGGAACAGAAAGTCCATTATATATATGATCATGCTATAGACTCTGATAAAGGATATGAAGCTAACCGGATGGTAATCGGATTCACGATGCGACAATGACATAGAGATTCGTACACAAGAAAAGACTCGCGTTTTAAAGGACGTAACTATCGTTACCTTTGAAGTTTTGGGCACTCGAATGGAGGAGCTGGAAGTCCATAAGATATCTGATCATGTAACAGACTCAGATAAAGGATCCGAAGCGGACCAGACTATAATCGGACTCACGATGCAACAATGACATAGAGATTCATACACAAAAAATGACTCGAGTTTTGAAGGACGTAACAATCGGTACATTTGTAGTTTCAGGAATCCGAATGGTGGAACAATAAGGCCATTAAATATCTGATCATGCTACAGACTCAGATAAAGGATACGAACCTAACTGGACGGTAATCGGACTCACGATGCGACAATGACATAGAGATTCGTACACAAGAAAACACTCGAGTTTTAAAGGACATAACTATCGGTACATTTGATGTTTCGGGCACCCGTATGGAGGAACGGGAAGGCCATAAGATATCTGATCATGCAACAGACTCAGATAAAGGATATGAAGCTAACTGGACGGTAATCGGACTCACTATGCGGCAATGACATGGAAATTCGTACACAAGAAAAGACTCGAGTTTTAAAGGACATAACTATCGGTACATTTGTAGTTCAGGCACCCGAATGGAGGAACGGAAAGTCCATTATATATATGATCATGCTATAGACTCTGATAAAGGATATGAAGCTAACCGGATGGTAATCGGATTCACGATGCGACAATGACATAGAGATTTGTACACAAGAAAAGACTCGCATTTTAAAGGACGTAACTATCGATACATTTGAAGTTTCGGGCACCCGAATGGAGGAGCGGGAAGTCCATAAGATATCTGATCATGTAACAGACTCAGATAAAGGATCTGAAGCGGACCAGACTATAATCGGACTCACGACTTTGACTTTTTGACTTTTTCTGTGGGCGATTTTGGCGATTTTAGTTTTGGCTACTGTTCTTCGTTTCCCGGTCTTTCTTCTTCCTTATTGTGGTACTGTTTCATTTGATTTCGATCGGAATTCCATTGTTTATCCTTCGTTTACTATGGATCAGTCGTTCACTTATCCTAATAGGGGTGTACCTCCTGATATCCCCCCAGATCTGGTGAGAAATCAAGGGTTTGAACTGAAGGAGGTGAGTGAGGGAACGTTTTGTTTGAGTAGAGAGATTCGGGGTAGAGTTGAGTCATGCTCGTTATCTGCTGGTGATTTGGTTTATCTGAAGGAAACTTTGGGAGATGATTGGTTACAGAAGATTCAATCGGATACAACGTTTCTTCTGAACTCGTCTATGCAGGATACTTCCAGTGAGAATACTGATTCACTTCTAGGTAAGGATCCTGTGCATACCTCTGGTTTGCCTACTGTTATATCAAACCCTAGTTTAGTGAAGTCTATTGCTTCAAGAGGTATTTGGTTCGGCTGCTTATATGTGTGAATGGCGTAAGTATATGATTCTCTCCTTTGAAAGTAATTTGGCCATTCGAAGGCAGGATGAGAGGTTTGTTGAGGCTCAGACTAGGTTGACTGACTGGAAATTTTATGGTTCTGAGCCATGTGTGGTGAAGGACTATACTATTATTGAGGCTATTCAGGTATTGATTGATAAATCCTATGCTGAAAAGTCATTTGTGCCTGCTATGAATTGGTTTTTTGCTATGAATTATATGAATTCGAGCTTCCAGGTTAGATTTGGGGATATGCTTTTGAGGGTTATTGAGGCTGATAATATGGAGGTGGCAAATAGTACTTTTTCTACTGGGCAATTGAGTGAGGAATGTGCTAAGTTTGTGGACTTTGTTATTAAGGCCTGTGAGAATCATGAGTATAGAAGGTTAAGAATAGGTTGTTGTGATGGTGGGCTGAATATGGAAGTTTGTGATGACATAGTTAATAAGGGACTGATTGATACAGAAATGGCCAATGATGTGGAGGATGATAAATATGTGACTAAGGGGAGTTTGCTGAATGTTGATGTCCAATTGTTCAAGAGTTTGAGTGCAGATATAGCTTTGAAATTGTTTCTGCCTGACTCTTTAGAGAGGTGGCTGGCTTTTCATAGGTTCTACCATTTGAGATTTCAGGAAATGGTGGGCTGGTCAGTGGAAGACATCTTTGAGTTTAACTACGAAATGGTTAGTGCTTTATCTAAATGGGTTATTAATCAGTGTAGGAAGGTGGAGGAAACTACACTTTATGATGCTATGTCTAATGACTCCCTTAGAATTTTACTGAAAAGGAAAGTTCTAATTAGGGATAGCAATGAGAATGATATGAGTGTAGACAATGTTAATGTGGAGGATAAAAGGGTTAAGGTGTCAAGTGAAGGAGGGGTTGCTGTTCAGGTTGTCCCAAAGAAGCAGATTTATGTTACAAGTGAAGGGAGAAGAATTATGAAAATTTTGTTATCTAGGAATAAGAAGGTATCAAGGAACCTTATATTTGATAAAAATGCTACTGTTCCAGTTATTCCTGTGTTTAGAATGGGGGTGCTTATGATGATATAGGGAAGACTCCTATTGAGAGTATGACTATTGAGCAGATGGAAAAGGAGATTTTGGATCTCAAAAAGTTGGGAGGTGTTAGTGAGAAGTCTAGTGGTTTTAAAACTGCTAATGGTTTGATTTTTGATCCCTTGGAGGATGATTCTAGTGTTAAAAAGAAGGTGGGCTTTCAGGGAAGTGAATACTCTGCTAAAGAAGCTAGGGTGACTTTTAAGAAGAAAATGGATAGGATAAGGGAACTTTTTACTGGAATATGAAAGGCAAAAGAATTGGTGGCTAAGAAACAGAATGATCTGTTGAAGGAGGCTGAAGATATAGTTAAGAAGTCTCCTATTTTAGGTTTTTCACAAACCTCTAGCCCTGTTTTTAAAGCTGCTGCAAAGGGGCCTAAGGGTATCTTTAATGAGGGAGTGAATAATACTGACTTAAACAAGACTGTTTCTGGTGAAATTAAGGGTAAGCCATCTTATGCTACTGCTGTTAAGGGAGAGAAAATGGCTGACATTGTTAAACAGATAGCCTATTGTCCCCCTACTACTCTAGACAATGGTGAGAAGGTGGTTATGATTAAGCAGGAGTTGGTTGAAAAGGTTCAGAAGACTTTTGCTAAACATTTGTATGGGTATTTTGTGGGAGCTTATTGCTCTCTAGCATGGGTTAGATTTAACTTGTTCAGAATGTGGAAGAAGTATGGTGTTGAAGACATCTCAACTAATGGCAAGGGTCTGTTTTACTTCAAATTTACTAAGGAAGAGGGCATGTTAGATGCTTTGAAGGCTGGCCCCTGGGTTGTGAATGGTATTCCCCTGGTTCTTCAACAGTGGGAAGTGGGTGCAGCCATTGTGAAGAAGGATCCTGTTAATGTGCCTGTTTGGGTTCTTTTCAAAAAAGTTCCTTTAGAATTGTGGAGTGTGCAAGGACTGTGTGAACTTGCTAGTTGTATTGGTAAACCCCTACTTTTTGATAATATAACTGTGGATAAATGTATTAACAATGATGTGCAGGCTGACTTTGCAAGAATCCTTGTTGAAATTGCTGCTGCTTATAGTCATCCAAATGTGGTGAGAGCTTTTTATCCAGTGGAGGAAGGTAGGGAGGCTAGAGTTACTGAGGTTCTGGTTGAGTATCAGAAAGTTCCAGTCAATTGCACCTTTTGCAAGGTTTTTGGGCATTCATATGATAATTGTACTGAGAGGGAGTTGACTGATGAGGAGAAGGCTGCTAGATTACAGAAGAGTGTAGCTAAGAGTGTTGAAGTTCAGAATTGCTCAAGGGGTGGAAATGTTGATGAGGAGGGTTATACAACTGTGTGGAATAAAAGTTTAGCTGCTAGGAATGGGAGTGGAGTTTATGGGGGAGGGGCATTGAGACAAAGAAATATGGGGTTTAGAAAGGAGGATAAAGAAGTGAATTTACAAGAGAGGATTGCTAGTCATAAGATGAAGCAGGCTGTGTTGGAATATAAGGAAGCCAAGACTGCTGGGAGGAAGGAATCTGGTGGGGCATCTTCTTCAAAATCTAAATCTATGGTGAACCAGGTTGAAAACAAGGGTAAGAAGACAGGTAGAACTGGTAAGGAAGACTGGTAAGGAAGTTCAGGGGTTGGAAGTCAAGAACAGCTTTAGTGTTTTAAGTGAAGAATCTGTGGTGGGAGATGAGGATGAGAGTATTAAGTCTGAAAAGCAGCCTTTTTCTAAACCTGGTTTTAAATCTCAACCTAAGCCATTGCCTAAACCTATTCCTAAAACCTCAACTTCATCTAAATCTTTACCTAAATCTCCCTTACCTGAACCTGTTGCTGCTCCTAAGACCTTCTAAATTCCACAACCCTTCCCCTTATTTTCCTAATGAGCTTTGCTCTGATCCTGTTATTCAGGAGTGTTTTAGTGAAGTGACTCCTGGGCAGTTAGATGACATAATGTTCTATATTGATCAGAGGATTGTTCCTCTTCTAAGGAGCAGGTGATGGAATGGACCATTGACCAGACTAAGCTTTTCTTTATTTTGTGTCAAAAGAATTATTTTCCTGAGGGGCTGGATTATGATGAGATAGAGGATATTGAAGTGGAATCTGATGGGAATGAAGTGAGCTCTGAAAACAATGAAACGGGGCATTTTATGAAGATGGATAATAGTATTGATGATCAGATCATGCAGGAAGGGCATGAGTCTGAACTAAATTCTGGTTATCAATGATGGTCCAAAACCTGAACATGATGGCATGGAATGTTAGAGGCATGTCTAATGTTCATATGCAAAATGAGGTTATGGAGGTTATGAATGACAACAATATTGGTGTATGTTGTTTAATAGAGTCACATGTTAAGGGTAAGAAGTTGGACAGTGTTTGTAACAAGGTTTTTAGGAATTGGGAATGGGTTTCTAATAGGCCTTATTGTGCTAATTGGGTTAGGATTATTGTTGGGTGGAATCCTAGCCTAGTGGAATTATGGTGATTGAACACACTTCTCAGGTTATTCACTGTTTTGTTAAGCCTGTTACTGGGGGTGCTGCATTTTTCTGTTCATTTATTTATGGGAATGTTACATACTCTTCTAGAAGACTTCTGTGGAATGAGCTTAAGACTTTTAGTAACACTATTAAGGATGAGTCATGACTGTTAATGGGGGATTTTAAAGCCATTCTAGACCCATTTGAAAAATCCATGGGTTCTTCTTCCATTAATGCCTCTATGCTGGATTTCAAAGAGTGTTGTGAAAGTATTAATGTTGAAGATATTCCTTCTTCGGGTCTGAAATTTACCTGGATAAATCTCCAGGTAAAGCTGGTGGGTTGCTTAAGAAGCTTGACAGGATTATGTGTAATGGAAGTTTCTTAAATGCATTCCTTGAAGTTGCTGTTAATTTTTTACCTTTTTTTATCTTCAGACCATTCTCCTTCTCTAATCTCTTTGAAGGGGCAACATGTCTGGAAGCCTAGGCCTTTTAAGTTTATGAATTTTATTGCTTCTAAGCCTGGTTTTTTGCCTTTGGTTGATTCTGTTTGGAAAGGAAGGGTTCAGGGGTGTTATATGTTTTCTGTGGTTTCTAAACTAAAGAAGTTGAAGAAGCCTTTGAGGAAGATGGGTAGAGAACAAGGGGATCTTCATGATAAGGTTAAAACTTTGACCAAAGAACTAGGTAGAGTTCAAGAGGAAGTTGTTCAGGATCCTCATAATGCTGATTTGAGGGATCAAGAAGCTGTCTTTGTTAATGCTTTGAAGCAGGCTTCTTTAGATGAGGAACTATTTCTTAAACAGAGAGCCAAAGTGGAGTGGCTGAAGGCTGGGGACCAGAATACAGCTTACTTTCATAAAGCTGTTAAAGGTAAACTTAGTAAAAGTAGGATTAATTCTGTTATGGATGCTCAGGGGAACTATCATGAGGGGAGGAGTGTGGGTGATGTGTTTGTTAAACATTTTGAGAGTTTCATGGGGAGTAATGTGCAGGTGAATGGAATTAGGGGGGCTGATTCTTTGTTTCATACCAGATTGTCTAGGGATGAGGCTGATTATATGGTTAGGGAAGTCACTAATGAGGAAATTAAAAAAGCAATCTTTGATATTGATGTGGATAAGGCTCCTGGGCCTGATGGCTTTTCTTCTAAATTTTTAAAGCTTCTTGGTCTATAATTGGTAATGAGGTTTGTGAAGCTATCAAAGAATTTTTTAGTAATGGTAAACTTCTCAAAGAAGTCAATGCCACTATTATCTCTTTAGTTCCAAAGTGTCTAAATCCCAAGAGTGTTGTGGAGTATAGACCCATTGTTTGTTGCAATGTTCTTTACAAATGTATAACTAAAATTATTTGTGAAAGAATTAAGGGGTCACTTGATAAGATTGTTGATAATTGCCAAAGTGCTTTTATTCCTGGGAGGCAAATCAGTGATAATATTTTGTTGACACAAGAGCTTCTGAGGAATTATCATAGAAAGGGAGGGGAGGCTAGAATGGCTTTGAAGATTGATTTACAGAAAGCTTACGACACTGTCAATCATGATTTTCTTGAAGCCTGTCTAGTTAATTTTGGGTTTCATCCTAGTATGGTTGATTGGATTATGACGTGTATAAGGTCTGCTGCATATTCAATAAATGTTAATGGAGAGAGTTTTGGGTACTTCAAGGGTCTTAGAGGTTTGAGGCAGGGTGATCCTATGTCCCCATACCTGTTTACCATTGTTATGCAAGTTCTGAAGCTGATTTTGGATAGAAGGATTGCTGGAAATGATCAATTTAGATATCATTGGAAGTGTGCTGAGATGAAATTGACTCATGTATGCTTTGCTGATGATCTTTTGGTTTTCTGTCATGCTGATGTTGCTTCTGTCTCCTTAATCAAGGATGTTTTGGAAGAGTTTAGTGGGGTTTCTGGCTTAGTCCCTAATCTGGGAAAAAGCACAATGTATATGTCTAATGTGACTAGTATAATGCAGGAGAGTATCAAAAGGTTGCTGCCTTTTAAGGTTGGCAGCTTGCCGATCAGGTATTTGGGTGTTCCTCTCTTGTCTACAAGGTTATATTCTAAAGATTGTAGTGTTCTTACTGATAAAGTTAGGAAGAGACTGGAAGATTGGAAGAATAAATCTTTGTCATTTGCTGGAAGGTTACAACTTATCAAGTCTGTCCTTTGTTCCTTGCAAGTGTATTGGGCTTCTGTATTTTTACTGCCTGTTAGTGTTATTGAAGATATTAAGAGGCTAATGTGTAGGTTTCTTTGGAGTCAAATGATTCTAGCAAGGGAAGGGTTAGAGTTTCCTGAGAGAATGTATGCCATCCAAAGTGTCAGGGGGGTTGGGGATAAAATCCTTAAGAATACAGAATAAGGCTTTAATAGCTAGACATATATGGAGCCTTATTTCTGGTAAGGAGACTATCTGGACTAAGTGGATCAAAACTTATAGACTTAAAGGTCGGAGTTTTTGGGGCTTTGTTAGGAAGGAGGGGCCATGTTGGAGTTGGAAGAGTATCTTGGACAGTAGGGATGCTCTTTGGAGTCATTGTGTGCAGAGTATAGGTGATGGATGTTCCATTTCTGTCTGGTATGATAACTGGTGTCCATTGAGTCCTCTCAGTTTATTCATCACACCAAGGGATATTCATAATGCTGGATTTAATCTTAAGACTACAGTTTCTGAGGTTATTAGCAATGGTAGATGGTTATGGCCGGAGGAGTGGAGAATTAAGTTTCCTTGTCTATTCTCTTTGTCCCCTCCTTTTATTGTTCCTGGCAAAAAAGATATAACATTCTGGAGAACTAAGAAGGAAACTTATGAGGGCTTTGCTACTAGGACTGTGTTTAATGATCTGAGTGAAGACAAGCCTGAAGTTGCTTGTGCTAGAGTTATCTGGTATAGTCAGGCAATCCCTAGACACTCTTTTACACTTTGGTTGGCTGTTCAAAATAGACTTTTAACTCAGGATAGATTATTGAATTGGGATGTGCAAAATGTCTTAGAGTGTGTGTTCTGTGGAAAAGTTAAGGATAGTCATAATCATTTGTTTTTTGAATGTGATTATCCCAAAGCTGTGTGGGAAACTCTGAAGGAAGAGGGAGGATTATCTCAGTGCTCCCCTAATATTTTTAATTGTGTTAATGAGCTGGCCAGTGAGCATCTTGGAAAATCTGTGGGGAGTATAATTAAGAGGTTATGTGTGGCTGCCATGGTATACTTTATATGGCAAGAGAGAAATTTAAGGTTGTTTCAAAATGAGAGTAGGAGTGTGGAGGGTGTTTGTAACCTTGTCAGGGAAACAGTTAGACTGAAGCTTATGGGGCTAAAGATCTATGCTACTAGAAGCAGCATCAAGCTTAGCAAGCTGTGGGGATTTAAAGTGGTATGGACGGATCCTGCAAAACAGGTTAACCAATGTTGATCATTTTCCTATTTACTGTTTTTTGGGTTGGCTGGGTGAGGTATTGGAAGGGTTCAAAGTGGGGTAATGGGGGAATTAATCTGATTAATAAATGGCTTGGTAATCTTGTGGGCTTAGGGTGGTACAGGGGAGGTGTGGGTAATTTATTTATGAAATCTGTTAATATATGGGATGGGGGTATTTTTGGGCTTTTGGGAGTTATAAGGTGTTCTATTCAGCTTGGGGTAGAGATCTGGCCTTTAAGGCTTCCTTATACTCTTTCAGTTTGTCATGAGTGGTATAAAAATGGTTGTGAGCGGAGGGTTTTCTGGTTTGTGTTTATTCTTGTTTTTTTGTCAGATCTGTTGATGCTTTGGTTTATTCATAAACCTGGTATCAATTCTGCTATTCTTAATAAGGGATTAGGTATTTGTGGTCTTGGGATAAGACAAACAATGGGAGATATAAGGATGGATCAAGGTCATGTCTTTAGGTTCCTATTGTTTTTCTGGTTTTTATCATTTTTTAGCACCAGATATGGCCTTGGAACCTTGGTTTATCTGTATTGTTTTAGCCTTTTCTTGTTTTTGAGTCTTGAGTCTTTTTACTCCACTTGGAGTTGGGGTGGGGGGGGGGGGGTTAATGGGTAATCAAGGTGGTTTATGGAACTGGACAAAGCTTTGGGTAGATAACCTTAGTAGTAGTACCTCCCTTTTATTTTTTAAAAGGTGTGTCTTTCATACACCATTGGGGTTTTTTCTGTGTTTAAAACATAGGGAATTAGGAATTTGCAGCCATATTAGTATATTCTTTGCTATTTGGTCTGTCATTACCTTAACCTGGTGGAATATAGGAATGGATATGCAGGAGTTTTGCATTCAACCTGGAGAGATAAGGAGGCACTGTACCACTGTCTTTAGGACATATTTCCCCTCCTTTATGAATTTTGCATTTTTTAGATCCTGGCAGTGGTATGGGAACCGGTAAAACATTGGTGTGAGTTTTGGTGTTACTGGCCTGTGTGTGTTTACATCTGAGCACTTGCTCAAGTGGGATGGGAATTTCTGGGAACAAGGTGTTGAATGGAGACTAAAAGCGCTTTGGGTAGATTTCTGTATTCAATTCTTATCCTGGTTTCTTTCTCTCTTGTCTTTATGGGATAGTCTGGGTGGGATTGGGATGTTATTGTTGTGGGATTCTGTCCTGACCAGAGAACTTGGTCTATTTTTGACACTCTGGGCCAGGTCTGCGTTATTTGAAAGGGGATTAGGTATTTTGATACTCAAGGGGAGTTTGCACCAGGGAGACATAAGGCTGGACCATACTGGTATTAGTAGGACAATATATTTCTGTGCTCTTTTTTCTATTTTAGAACTTCATGCCAGTATGGAAACCCAAATCAATTTGTTGGTAATCTAGTGTGTCTATCCCACTTGGGATAAGTCTGGGGTTGGGGATTTTGGGCTGGGTCTTCATCAAATGGAAGTGTATGGTGGCAGTTAGGAAGGGTAATTGGAGTAAGGATCTGGTCTTAAGGATGGTTAACAGCTTAAATGTGTTCAGGGGCATTTTAGTCTTTTCTCAAGATGGACTGCAGGAACGTGATAAGGGAGTTGATATGGGTCAGCTGCTGGGGATGATAGTGTATTACTGGTTTTTATGGACATTATGGAATAAAATGCAAATGGTGTCTAGGCAGAGGTCATGGAATGTTTTGTTTGGCAGGAGGAGTATTAGAAGGATATATCTTTATTTTCACAAACTAATGGGTAATATGGGGGATCAGTTGGAGAACTGCTGGAAGTTTATATATTGGATAACAATTTTAAAGCTGCAGTGTTGTTTAGAATTTGGTAGGTTGCTGAGATATGTGCAGGATTGGAAGGTATCCTCCTTTTTAAAGTATGTATGGGTTTTTCTGTGTTATGGGGTGAGGGATGGGTGTTTGGATACTGAACTATGGTATTGCATGAAAATTAATAAACTAGCTGTGTTTAATAATGCCATCAATCTGGTGGATGTTTTTAAAGATTATGAATGCAGTTTAGTCTTATTATGTACTGATAGTTTTCTGCTATGTTTGACTTTGATAGTTCCTGTCAAAGTCAGAATGTTCAGTGCCATAGTCTGGTTTAACATGAATACTAAAAGAGTGGTTCATCTAATTGTGCCATTACACTGATGGAAGTATTGAAAGGCCATGAGGTGATACTAGCTCTTTTAGATGCTTATGATAGCCTATATTGTATGCATTTGATGGAAGCTTTCGAAGTAGACATCAAAATTCTTGTGAATCTTTTGTTCTGGCTGTGTTATAAATATTGCAGCAGAGTGCTGGGTTTTATATGGTTTAATTCTCTTGAGTTATCTAGTAAGTGGATCTGGTTTTTAGAAGCTGTCTTTTGGAGTTGGATATTAAGTAGACTGGTAAATTTTATGGGATTAAGAATAGTGGTGTTGACTGATTGTGGTGAGAATGGTATTTGGCTGGTTGGATTGATTATGGTTATGTTGAGTAATTCAAGTACAGCAGATAATGTTGCGAGGATTCGAAGATTTCAAAGGCTCTGGAAGAAGGATGAATGGGATTGGAGTATTGGATCAGGTGTGATTGGACTGATTGTGAATGTTTGGACCAGCAGCGGTGTGATGCTATGGGTTAGATGGATTAGTGTTTTGGGCCAACAACGGTTTATTTGGTGGCCTGAATGGGCTGAAGAGACTGGTAGACTGTTATCAAGTGGGGTGCATTTGATCTTTCGAGTGGGCTTTGGAAGCAGGCTGGAGTGAAGGGGCTCTTTGGGCTGTGGATGTATTGGGTTGCTTTGTGGTCCGACTATGTTAGAGGGATAGTTTGGTTCTACTTAATGGGTTTGTGTTGGTCGTTTAACATTTTTATTTTTGGGCTTAGTAAAAGATGTATAGGTTGGCCCGTTTTTGTTTTATTTTGTGTTTTTTGTTGGGCTAATCCTAGACCTTGGGTTTATGTCCCGGGTTGGGGTTAGTCTATGTCTTGTACTTTTAAATATTAATAAATGTTTGTCGGGGCTTAGCCTCTTTTCCCAAAAAAAACTATCGATACATTTGAAGTTTCGGGCACCCGAATGGAGGAGCGGAAGTCCATAAGATATCTGATCATGTAACAGACTCAGATATAGGATCCGAAGCGGACCAGACTATAATCGGACTCACGACGCAACAATGACATAGAGATTCATACACAAAAAAAGACTCGAGTTTTGAAGGACGTAACAATCGGTACATTTGTAGTTTCAGGAACCCGAATGGTGGAACAATAAGGCCATTAAATATCTGATCATGCTACAGACTCTGATAAAAGAAACGAAGCTAACTGGACGGTAGCCGGACTCACGATGCGACAATGACATAGAGATTCGTACACAAGAAAACACTCGAGTTTTAAAGGACATAACTATCGGTACATTTGATGTTTCGGGCACCCGTATGGAGGAACGGGAAGGCCATATGATATCTGATCATGCAACAGACTCAGATAAAGGATACGAAGCTAAGTGGACAGTAATCGGACTCACTTTGCGGCAATGACATAGAGATTCGTACACAAGAAAACACTCTAGTTTTAAAGGACATAACTATCGTTACATTTGATGTTTCGGGCACCCGTATAGAGGAACGGGAAGGCCATAAGATATCTGAACATGCAACAGACTCAGATAAGGATACGAAGCTAACTGGACGGTAATCGGACTCACTATGCGGCACTAAGATAGAGATTCGTACACAAGAAAACACTCGAGCTTTAAAGGACATAACTATCGGTACATTTTTAGTTTCGGGCACCCGAATGGAGGAACGGTAAGGACATAAGATATCTGATCCTGCTATAGACTCAGATAAAGGATACCAAACTAACCGGATGGTAATCGGATTCACTATGTGAGAATGACATAAAAATTCGTACACAAGAAAAGACACGCGTTTTAAAGGACATAACAATCGATACATTTGAAGTTTCGGGCACCCGATTGGACGAGCGGGAAGTCCATAAGATATCTGATCATGCAACACACTCAGATAATGGATACGAATCTAACTGGACGGTAATCGGACTCTCGATGCGACAATGACATGGAAATTCGTAAACAAGAAAAGACTCGAGTTTTAAAGGACATAACAATCGATACATTTGAAGTTTCGGGCACCCGAATGGAGGAGCGGGAAGTCCATAAGATATCTGATCATGCAACACACTCAGATAAAAGGATACAAAGCTAACTGGACGGTAATCGGATTCACGATGTGACAATGACATGGAAATTCGTACACAAGAAAAGACTCGCGTTTTAAAGGATGTAACTGTCGATACATTTGAAGTTTCGGGCACCCGAATTGAGGAGCGGGAAGGCCATAAGATATCTGATCATGTAACAGACTCAGATAAAGGATTCGAAGCGGACCAGGCTATTATCGGACTCACGATTCAACAATGACATAGAGATTCATACACAAAAAAAGACTCGAGTTTTGAAGGACGTAACAATCGGTACATTTGTAGTTTCAGGAACCCGAATGGTGGAACAATAAGGCCATTAAATATCTGATCATGCTACAGACTCTGATAAAGGAAACGAAGCTAACTGGACGGTAGCCGGACTCACGATGCGACAATGACATAGAGATTCGTACACAAGAAAACGCTCGAGTTTTAAAGGACATAACTATCGGTACATTTGATGTTTTGGGCACCCGTATGGAGGAACGGGAAGGCCATAAGATATCTGATCATGCAACAGACTCAGATAAAGGATACGAAGCTAAGTGGACAGTAATCGGACTCACTTTGCGGCAATGACATAGAGATTCGTACACAAGAAAACACTCTAGTTTTAAAGGACATAACTATCGTTACATTTGATGTTTCGGGCACCCGTATAGAGGAACGGGAAGGCCATAAGATATCTGAGCATGCAACAGACTCAGATAAGGATACGAAGCTAACTGGACGGTAATCGGACTCACTATGCGGCACTAAGATAGAGATTCGTACACAAGAAAACACTCGAGCTTTAAAGGACATAACTATCGGTACATTTTTAGTTTCGGGCACCCGAATGGAGGAATGGTAAGGACATAAGATATCTGATCCTGCTATAGACTCAGATAAAGGATACCAAACTAACCGGATGGTAATCGGATTCACTATGTGAGAATGACATAGAAATTCGTACACAAGAAAAGACACGCGTTTTAAAGGACATAACAATCGATACATTTGAAGTTTCGGGCACCCGATTGGACGAGCGGGAAGTCCATAAGATATCTGATCATGCAACACACTCAGATAATGGATACGAATCTAACTGGACGGTAATCGGACTCTCGATGCGACAATGACATGGAAATTCGTAAACAAGAAAAGACTCGAGTTTTAAAGGACATAACAATCGATACATTTGAAGTTTCGGGCACCCGAATGGAGGAGCGGGAAGTCCATAAGATATCTGATCATGCAACACACTCAGATAAAGGATACAAAGCTAACTGGACGGTAATCGGATTCACGATGTGACAATGACATGGAAATTCGTACACAAGAAAAGACTCGCGTTTTAAAGGATGTAACTGTCGATACATTTGAAGTTTCGGGCACCCGAATTGAGGAGCGGGAAGGCCATAAGATATCTGATCATGTAACAGACTCAGATAAAGGATTCAAAGCGGACCAGGCTATAATCGGACTCACGATTCAACAATGACATAGAGATTCATACACAAAAAAAGACTCGAGTTTTGAAGGACGTAACAATCGGTACAATTGTAGTTTTAGGAACCCGAATGGTGGAACAATAAGGCCATTAAATATCTGATCATGCTACAGACTCTGATAAAGGATACGAAGCTAACTGGACGGTAACCGGACTCACGATGCGACAATGACATAGAGATTCGTACACAAGAAAACACTCGAGTTTTAAAGGACATAACTATCGGTACATTTGATGTTTCGGGCACCCGTATGGAGGAACGGGAAGGCCATAAACAGACTCAGATAAAGGATACGAAGCTAACTGGACGGTAATCGGACTCACTATGCGGCAATGATATAGAGATTCGTACACAAGAAAACACTCGAGTTTTAAAGGACATAACTATCGGTACATTTGAAGTTCAGGCCGAATGGAGGAACGGAACGTCCATTATATATATGATCATGCTATAGACTCTAATAAAGTATATGAAGCTAACCGGATGGTAATCGGATTTTTGATGCGACAATGACATAGAGATTCGTACACAAGAAAAGACTCGCGTTTTAAAGGACGTAACTATCGATACATTTGAAGTTTCGGGCATCCGAATGGATGAGCGGGAAGTCCATATGATATCTGATCATGTAACAGACTCAGATAAAGGATCCGAAGCGGACCAGAGTATAATCGGACTCACGATGCAACAATGACATAGAGATTTATACAGGAAAAAAGACTCGAGTTTTGAAGGACGTAACAATCGGTACATTTGTAGTTTCAGGAACCCGAATAGTGGAACAATAAGGCCATTAAATATCTGATCATGCTACAGACTCTGATAAGGGATATGAAGCAAACCGGATGGTAATCGGATTCACGATGTGACAATGACATAGAAATTCGTACACAAGAAAAGACACGCGTTTTAAAGGACATAACAATCGATACATTTGAAGTTTCAGGCACCCAAATGGAGGAGCGGGAAGTCCATAAGATATCTGATCATGCAACCGATTGGTGGAACAGGAAGGCCATTAAATATATGATCATGCTACAGACTCAGATAAAGGATACGAAGCTAACTGGACGGTAATCGGACTCACGATGCGACAATGACATGGAAATTCGTACACAAGAAAAGACTCGAGTTTTAAAGGACTTAACTATCGGTACATTTGAAGTTCAGGCCAAATGGAGGAATGGAAGCTCCATTATATATATGATCATGCTATAGACTCAGATAAAGGATACGAAGCTAACCGGGTGGATCGGATTCACGATGCGCCAATGACATAGAGATTCGTACACAAGAAAAGACTCACGTTTTAAAGGACGTAACTATCGATACATTTGAAGTTTCGGGCACCCGAATGGAGGAGCAGGAAGTCCATAAAATATCTGATCATGATACAGACTCTGATAAAGGATATGAAGCTAACTGGACGGTAATCGGACTCACTATGCGGCAGTGAGATAGAGATTCGTACACAAGAAAACACTAGAGCTTTAAAGGACATAACTATCTGTACATTTGTAGTTTTGGGCACTCGAATGAAGGAACGGGAAGGAGATAAGATATTTGTTCCTGCTACAGACTCAGATAAAGGATATAAAGCTTACCGGACGGTAATCGGACTCATGATGTGACAATGACATAGAGATTCGCACACAAGAAAAGATTCAAGTTATAAAGGACGTAAGTATCGGTACATTTGAAGTTACGGGCATCGGAATGGAGGAACGGGAAGGCCATAAGATATCTGATCATGTAACATACTCAGATAATGGATACGAGGCTGACCGGACGATAATCGGACTCACGATGCGAAAATGACATAGAGATTCGTACACAAGAAAAGACTCGCGTTTTAAAGGACGTAACTAAAGGTACATTTGTAGTTCGGGAATCCGAATCGAGGAACGGGAAGGCCATAAGATATCTGATCATGTAACAGACTCAGATAATGGATACGAAGCTGACCGGATGATAATCGGACTCACGACGCGACCATAACATAGAAGTTCGTACACAAGAAAAGACTCGCGTTTTAAAGGACGTAACTATCGATACATTTGTAGTTTCGGGCACCTGAATGGAGGAACGGGATGGACATAAGATATCTGATCATGTAATAGACTCAGATAAAGGATAGGAAGCGGACCGGACAATAATCGGACTCACGATGCAACAATTACATAGAGATTCATACACAAAAAAAGACTCAAGTTTTAAAGGACATAACAATCGGTACATTTGAAGTTTCGGGAACCGAATGGTGGAACAGGAAGGCCATTAAATATATGATCATGCTACAGACTCAGATAAAGGATACGAAGCTAACTGGACGGTAATCGGACTCACGATGCGATAATGACATAGAGATTCGTACACAAGAAAACACTCGAGTTTTAAAGCTCATAACTATCAATACATGTGAAGTTTCGGGCACCCGAATGGAGGAACGGGAAGGCCATGAGATATCTCAGCATGCAACAGACTCAGATAAAGGATGCAAAGCTAACGGATGGTAATCGGATTCGCGATGCGACAATGACATAGAAATTCATACACAAGCAAAGACTCGCGTTTTAAAAGACATAACAATCGATGCACTTGAAATTTCGGGCACACCAATGGAGGAGTGGGAAGTCCATAAGAAAAGACTCGAGTTTTAAAAGACATAACTATCGGTACATTTGAAGTTCAGGGCACCCGAATGGAGGAATAGGAAGGCTATTAGATATATGATCATCCTATAGACTCAGATAAAGGATACGAAGCTAACCGGATGGTAATCGGATTCACGATGCGACAAAGACATAGATATTCGTACACAAGAAAAGACTCGCGTTTTAAAGGACGTAACTATCGATACATTTGTAGTTTCGGGCACCCGAATGGAGGAGCAGGAAGTCCATGTGATATCTGATCATGTAACAGACTCAGATAAAGAATCCAAACCGGACCAGACTATAATCGGACTCACGATGCAACAATGACATAGAGATTCATACACAAAAAAAGACTCGAGTTTTAAGGACGTAACAATCGGTACATTTGTAGTTTCAGGAACCCGAATGGTGGAACAATAAGGCCATTAAATATCTGATCATGCTACAGACTCTGATAAAGAATACGAAGCTAACTAGACGGTAATCGGACTCACGATGCGACAATGACATAGATATTCGTACACAAGAAAACACTCGAGTTTTAAAGGACATAACTATCGGTATATTTGATGTTTCGGGCATCCGTATGGAGGAACGGGAAGGCCATAAGATATCTGATCATGCAACAGACTCAGATAAAGGATACGAAGCTAATTGGACGGTAATCGGACTCACGATGCGACAATGACATAGAGATTCGTACACAAGAAAATGCTTGAGTTTTAAAGGACATAACTATCGGTACATTTGAAGTTTCGGGCACTCGAATGGAGGAACGGGAAGGCCATGAGATATCTGATCATGCAACAGACTCAGATATAGGATACAAAGCTAACTCGACGGTAATCGGACTCACGATGCGACAATGACATAGAGATTCGTACACAAGAAAACACTCGAGTTTTAAAGGACATAACTATCGGTACATTTGATGTTTCGGGCACCCGTATGGAGGAACGGGAAGGCCATAAGATATCTGATTATCCAACAGACTCAGATAAAGGATACAAAGCTAACTGGACGGATTCGGACTCACTATGCAGCTATGATATAGAGATTCGTACACAAGAAAACACTCGAGATTTAAAGGAAATAACTATCGGTACATTTGTATTTTCGGGCACCCGAATGGAGGACGGGAAGGACATAAGTTATCTGATCATGCAACAGACTCAGATAAATGATACCAAGGTAACAGATGATAATCTGATTCACGATGCGACAATGACATAGAGATTCATACACAAAAAAGACTCGAGTTTTAATGGACTAACAATCGGTACATTTGAAGTTTCAGGAACCGATTGGTGGAACAGGAAGGCCATTAAATATATGATCATGCTATAGACTCAGATAAAGGATACGAAGCTAACTGGACGGTAATCGGACTCACGATGCGATAATGACATAGAGATTCGTACACAAGAAAACACTCAAGTTTTAAAGGTCATAACTATCGGTACATTTGAAGTTTCGGGCACCCGAATGGAGGAACGGGAAGGCCATGAGATATCTGATCATGCAACAGAGTCAGATAAAGGATACGAAGCTAACTGGAAGGTAATCGGACTCACGATGCGACAATGACATAGAGATTCGTACACAAGAAAACACTCAAGTTTTAAAGGACATAACTATCGGTACATTTGAAGTTTCGGGCCCTGAATTGAGTAACGGGAAGGCCATAAGATATCTGATCATGCAACAGACTTAGATAAAGGATATGAAGCGGACCTAACGGTTATCGGACTCACGATGGGACAATGACATAGAGATACATACACAAAAAAAGACTCGAGTATTACAGGACGTAACAATCGGTACATTTGCAGTTTCGGACACCCGAATGGAGGAACAGGAAGGCCATTAAATATCCGATCATGCTAGAGACTCTGATAAAGGATAATAAGCTAACTGGACTGTAATCGTACTCACGATGCGATAGTGACATAGAGATTCGTACACAAGAAAACACTTGAGTTTTAAAGGACATAACTATCGGTACATTTGAAGTTTCGGGCACCCGAATGGAGGAACGGGAAGGCCATGAGATATCTGCTCGAGCAACAGACTCAGATAAAGGATACAAAGCTAATGGATGCTAATCGGATTCACGATGCGACAATGACATAGAAATTCGTACACAAGCAAAGACTCGTGTTTTAAAACACATAACTATCGATACATTTGAAGTTTCGGGCACCCGAATGGAGGAACAGGAAGTCCATTAGATATCTGATTATGCAACAGACTCAGATAAAGGATACGAAGCGCACCGGACGGTAATCGGACTTACGATGCGACAATGAAATAGAGATTCATGCACAAAAAAAGACTCGAGTATTAAAGGACGTAACAATCGGTACATTTGCAGTTTCAGAAACCCGAATGGAGGAACAGGAAGGCCATTAAATATCTGATCATGCTAGTGACTAAAATAAAGGTTACAAAGCTAACTGGATGGTAATCGGACCCACGATGCGAAAATGACATAGAGATTCGTACACAAGAAAAGACTCGCGTTTCAAAGGACGTAACTATCGGTACATTTGATGTTTCGGACAGCCGAATGCCGGAACGGGAAGGCCATAAGATATCTTATCATGCAACAGACTCAGATAAAGGATACGAAGCTAACTGGACGGTAATCGGACTCACGATGCGACAATGACTGGTAGATTCGTACACAAGAAAAGACTCGAGTTTTAAAGGACATAACCATCGGTACATTTGAAGTTCGGGCACCCAAATGGAGGAACGGGAAGGCCATAAGATATCTGATCATGCTATAGACTCAGCTAAAGGATACGAAGCTAACCGGATGGTAATCGGATTCACGATGCGACAATGACATAGAGATTCGTACACAGAAAAAGACTCGCGTTTTTAGTGACGGAACTATCGATACATTTGAAGTTTCGGGCACCTGAATTGAGGTGCGGGATGTCCATAATATATCTGATCAAGTAACAGAATCAGATAAAGGATATGAAGCGGACCGGAGGGTAATCGGAGTCACGATGCAACAATGACATAGAGATTCAACACAAAAAAATATTCGAGTTATAAAGGACGTAACAATCGGTAAATTTGTAGTTTCGGGAACCCGAATGGAGGAACAGGAAGGCCATTAAATATCTGATCATGCTACAAACTCAGATAAAGGATACGAAGCTAACTGGACGATAATCGGACTCACGATGCGACAATGACATAGAGATTCGTACACCAGACAACACTCGAGTTTTAAAGGACATAACTATCGGTACATTTGAAGTTTCGGGCACCCGATTGGAGGAACGGGAAGGCCATGAGATATCTGATCATGCAACAGACTCAGATAAAGGATACAAAGCTAACTGGACAGTAATCGGACTCACGATGCGACAATGACTTAGAGATTCGTACACAAGAAAACACTCGAGTTTTATAGGACATAACTATCGGTACATTGGAAGTTTCGAGCACCCGAATGGAGGAACAGGAAGGCTATAAGTTATCTGATCATGCAACAAAGACCGATAAAGGGTACGAAGCTGAACAGGCGGTAATCGGACTCACGATGCGACAATGACATAGAGATTCGTACACAAGAAAACACTCGAGTTTTAAAGGACATAACTATCGGTACATTTGATGTTTCGGGCACCCATATGGAGGAACGGGAAGGCCATAAGATATCTGATCATGCAACGGATTCAGATAAAGGATACGAAGCTAACTGGACGGTAATCGGACTCACTATACGGCAATGATATAGAGATTCGTATACAAGAAAACACTCGAGTTTTAAAGGACATAACTATCGCTACATTTTTAGTTTCGTACACCCGAATGGAGGAATGGGAAGGACATAAGATATCTGATCCAGCTACAGACTCAGATAAAGGATATAAAGCTTACCGGACGATAATCGGACTCATGATGCGACAATGACATAAAGATTCATACACAAGAAAAGATTCAAGTTATAAAGGACGTAACTATCGGTACATTTGAAGTTTCGGGCATCCGAATGGAGGAGCGTGAAGGCCGTAAGATATCTGATCATGTAACAGACTCAGATAAAGGATAGGAATCGGACCAGCCAGTAATCGGACTCACGATGCTACAATGACATAGAGATTTATACACTAAAATAGACCCGAGTTTTAAAGGACATACCAATCGTTACATTTGAAGTTTCGGGAACCGAATGGTGGAACAGGAAGGCCATTAAATATATGATCATGCTACAAACTCAGATAAAGGATACGAAGCTAACTCGACGGTAATCGGACTCACAATGCAACAATGACATAGAGATTCGTACACAAGAAAACAGTCGAGGTTTAAAGGACATAACTATCGGTACATTGAAAGTTTCGGGCACCCGAATGGATTAACGGGAAGGCCATAAGATATCTGATCATGCCACAGAGACAGATAAAGGGTACAAAGCTGAACAGACAGTAGTCGGACTCACGAAGCGACAAGGACATAGAGATTCGTACACCAGAAAACACTCGAGTTTTAAAGGACGTAACTATCGATACATTTGAAGTTTCGGACACCCGGATGGAGGATCTTGAAGTCCATTAGATATCTGATCATGTAACAGACTTAGCTAAAGGATACGAAGCGAACCGGACAGTAATCGGACTCACGATGCAACAATGACATAGAGATTTATACACAAAAAAAGTCTCGAGTTTTAAAGGACATAACAATCGGTACATTTGTAGTTTCGGGTACCGAATGGAGGAACAGGAAGGCCATTAAATATATGATAATGCTACAGACTAAGATAAAGGATACGAAGCTAACTGGAGTGTAATCGGACTCACGATGCGACAATGACATAGGGATTTGCACACAAGAAAACACTCGAGTTTTAAAGGACATAACCATCGGTACATTTGAAGTTTCGGACACCCGAATGCCGGAACAGTTAGGCCATAAGATATCTGATCATGCAACAGACTCAGATAAAGGATACGAAGCTAGCGGGGTTTTTTTTCTCTGAATTGGGTGATTAAGGCGATTCAGGGGTTTTCTTCTTGGTTTCTTTTTTCCCGCCTCTTTCTCAACCCTAATTCTTCCTTGTTTTTTGTTCTGATTCGTCGTGGTTACTGTTTCAATTGGTTTTTACTAATTGAAATCTTCACAGTACACGATTTGTTTGTTCTATGGAGCCTTTTTCTAGGGTTCCAGCACCTGAGCCTCTGCCGGAGGTTCCACCTGATATTTCGGTTGACTGTTCTGCTGAAGCTAGTTTGAGTCCCGGTAATGTTGTGGATGAGGCTATGATAGGTCCGGAGGAGGAAGCTATTGTGGAGGACAAACAGGTAATTCTGAATCGTTTCATTTATGGTAAAAGTTACTCTCTGGTGTTTAGTCCTTTAGTGGTAGGATTTCTGAGGACTGTGTTTGGTGAGAACTGGAGGGTTAGGTTGATTTCTGAAAAGTTGGAACTGATTAAGTTGGTTGGGATAGGGGAATTAGATCTGGTTAGTTCTCTAGTTGATGTTCAGATTGCTGGTAAGGGTTTGTTGTTTGTTGAGAAGTTAGCTGGGCAGTATGGGCATATACTTGGTGTAATAGCTAATTTCCAGGGTAAAAAAGTATATGGTGAGTACATTGGGCATAGGGAAATTGGTAAGGATGGGTTGGTTAAAGCTGAAGGGAGGGGTGTGAAGTTTCCTCAGTTGGTTACTGGAGATAATGTGTTTGATGTTGGGATGGATGCTAGATTTGTGTTTTTGGATAAGAGGAAGAAGAGGTCTATCAGAAATGAGGGAGTAGTTGTTAAGAGTAGGAAAGTGTTATGGGATGAGAGGTCTTATGTTAGAATTGAGGAAAATCCAGGGATGGTGAATGGGGTGGAGGTGTTACCAGATGTTGTTAACTCAAAAGAGATTCAGAAAATTGTAGAGGAAGGTAACACTTCTGTGGCTCCTGTGAAGTTGAAAATGGGTAGGAAGAGCATGAGTTTGGATGAGGGTAAGGCTAGTGAGTTGAGGTTTAAGTTGTCTGTGTCCAATCCTCAGTTTGCTTATAATTATGGGGCTGGGAGCAGGGTTGTTGTGGATAATGAGGGGAATATTATTATAGGGGGGAAGGTGGAGAATAAGAAGAAGGCTGATTCTGAGAAGAAGGGGGTTATGAAAGAGGGGTCTGATAAGCAGGATGGTGAGAAGGCTGAGACTGTTAAGGGAGTTCAAGCAGATTGATGCTGAGCAGAGTGGGATGGAACTTGATAAGGAAAATAAGGCTAAAAAAAGGGACAATACTGTTAGGTTGCCTTGGAGGGGTATTGTTAAAAGCCCATCTATGAAGAAACTTATTAAGAAGAGGTCAGATAGTATGGGATCTTATAAGGTTACTAAGGATGATCTTCCTTTTATTAGTAAACTGAAGCCTGCTACTAGATCTATTTTGCATACTGGTTTAGAGAAGGGGGAGGTGGTGTTTAATGCTGGTAAGGATGGGGATATTGGTAGTATGTCTAAGAAGCCTGAGGTGTCTTTTGCTGATATTGCTAGAGATAATTGTAATGAAGTTTTGGAGACAAAAATGTCTTTCATTCCTCCTAAAGTTCTTGATTCAGGTGAGACTGCTGCTGTTATTAAGCCTGAAAAGCTGATGGAAGCCAGGGTTGCTTATAGTACTTACCTTTATGGTTATAGTGTTGGGCAGAGTGTCTCTATAGGTATGATGAGATACCATTTATTCAGGATGTGGAAAAAGTTTGGGTTGGCTGATATATCCTCTAATGGGAGTGGTATTTTTTTCTTCAAGTTTAAGAATGAATTAGGCATGATGGAGACTATTAATCAGGGACCTTGGCTGATTAACAATATCCCTTTGTGTTTGAGAAAGTGGGAGATTGGGCTGAATCTGGAAAGAGTTGAGCCTAGTTCTATTCCTATTTGGGTAACAATACCTAATATGCCAATGGAATTATGGAACAGGGAAAGCTTGAGTAGTATGATGAGTTGTGTGGGTGATCCTTTAATGCTGGATAGGGTTACAACAATGAGATGTAATAAGAAAGAAGGTAGAGCTGGATTTGCTAGAATTTTGGTTGAAGTTAAGGCTGATAAGGTGCTGCCTTATTATGTGAATGCTTTTTATCCTGCTGATGTGGGTAAACATGCTTTTATTCAAAAAGTGAAGGTTGAATACCAAGTTAAAATTAAGAAATGTTCTGCTTGTAAGGTGTTTGGTCATGACTTTGAGGGTTGTAAGGCTAGGGAGTTATCAGCTGAGGAGGTTGCTGGGAAAACTGAGAAGCTGTTGCAGGAGTTATATCAGGCCACTCAAGCTGATTATCCTGTGTCTGGTATTGATAATGAGGGTTATCAAACTGTGGGTAGGAATAATAGGGTGGTTAACAATAAGGGAAATAGGGCTGGAGGTTCTAAGGGAAATGGGAATGACAAAAACTTGGGGAATGGGTTTAACAATAGGAATTTTGGGAATAAGGTCAAGGTAATCAGGGTGGTCAGGTTAGGGGAAATAGGGCTCAGGGGAATCAGTTTATTGGCAAAAAAATGGGTGAATAAAAGTGAGGGTAGGACTACTAATGATAATAAAAAGAATAATGATAATAATAGTATCAGTATTAAAAATACTTTTGCTATATTAAGGGATGATCTTAATGGTGGGAGTAATGAGTGTGAGAGTTCTAAGGGTAAGGGTAATCAGGGTGAGGATACTAAGGGTAAGAGTATAATTGTTGATGGGTCTTCTGGGAATGTGATTAAGAAGAAGGGTAGTGGTAATGGAGAGGATGGGGAGAGAAAAGAGCTGAATACTGATAATGGGTCTGGGTCTGGGATTAAGCAGCAGGAGCTGAAAAAGGTTGATGTTGAGCTTTCTGAGGATGCTCTAAAGGTGCAAACTAGTGTTAATATCAAATCAGGGTACTTTAAAATGAGCAAAGATCAGTTTAATGAGGTTGCTCATTTTGTGATTAATAAAAAGTGCCCTTCAAATGAGGTTATGAAGAAGTGGAATATTGGGCAGGTTAAAGTCTTTTTTGAGCAATGGGATAAAACTATGTTTGAAAAATTGGTGGAAGCTGAGAATTTGAAGGCTATAAAGGAAGGGGGATCCTCTGGATTGGAGAGCCCTATGGAGGTTACTGGGGTTATTAATGAAGATTACTATGATAGTGTGGAATGTGAGGGGGATGTCTAGGGGGATAAAACAAAGGTTGATTAGGAAGTTGATCAGTAGTAATAATATTAGTTTATGTGGTTTGGTGGAAACTAGGGTGAATCCTGAGGGTATTGATTTAGCTTGTAGAGGTGTTATGCAGAATTGGGAATGGGTTAGTAATGCTGATGTTTGTGCTAGCTGGGTTAGAATATGTTTAGGATGGGATAAAAACCTGGTTAATGTGATTATATTGGAAAAGAGTGACCAATGTATTCATTGCTTGGTTTGTCCTGTGGAGGACAAAAACTTATTCTTCTGTTCAGTCATTTATGGTGTTCCTAATGTGCCTGGTAGGAGATCTCTATGGGATAATCTGTGTAAGTTCTCTCAGAATATCACTGATAATCCTTGGTTAATTTTGGGTGATTTTTATGCAATTCTTGATCCTGGGGAGAAGAACTGTGATCTGGGTTATTCTATATATGGGATGGCTGATTTTAAGATTCACTTGGAATCAAAAGCCTGGTAAGGATGATGGTATATTGGAGAAGTTGGATAGGGCTATGGGGAATCCTATGTTCTTTGACATGTTTCCCTCTGTTGGTGTTAAGTTTTTGCCTTATTATACTTCTGATCATTCCCCTGTAGTGGTTTCATGTTCTATGGGTAAATGTAATGATCCTAAACTGTTTAAGTTTTGGAATTATTTGGCTGATAAGCCTGAGTTTATGGATATTGTCAAGTTTGATTGGGGTAGAAATGTGGTGGGATGTAATATGTTTCAAGTTGTTAGCAAGCTGAAGTTGTTAAAGAAACCTCTTAGAAAGCTAAATTTTGGGCAGGGTAACTTATCTAAAAGAGTTGATTTTTTGAAAAGAGAACTGGAAAGAGTTCAGAAGGAGGTGGATGCTGATTTTAATAACTCTGTTTTGAGAGAGGAAGAGGAGATTTATTCTAAGGCCTATTTTGATGCTCTTATTGATGAGGATAAGTTTTTAAAATAGAAATCTAAAGTTCATTGGTTAGAAGTTGGGGATAATAATAATAAATATTTCCATCAATCTGTGAAGCATAGGCAAGCCAAAGGTAAAGTGGGGAAAATTGAAGATAGTGGGGGTAGAATGTTTGAGGGTGATGAGGTTGGAGGTGCTTTTGTGCAGTTTTTTCAGGGTATGATGGGTAGTAGGAGTAGGGTGGAAGCTATTAATGATCTTGAGTCTTTATTTTTCAGGAAAATATCTTAGGGGGATGCTGATCATATGATTAGAAGGGTTTCTAATGAGGAGGTCAAGGAGGCTTTGTTTCAGATTGATGATAATAAGGCTCCTGGGCCTGATGGGTACTCTGCTAAGTTTTTTAAAGCAGCCTGGAATGTGGTGGGTAATGATGTTTGTGCTGCTATTAGGGATTTCTTTGATAATGGTATGCTTTTAAAACAAATTAATGCTACTTTGATTTCTCTTGTGCCTAAGGTACAGAACCCTAGGGCTGTTAATGAGCTCAGGCCTATTGCTTGTTGCAATGTGTTGTACAAATGCATTAGCAAGGTCATCTGTAATAGGCTTATGGGGGTTCTTGAGTGTGTTGTGGATAGGAATCAGAGTGCTTTTGTTCCGGGGAGGCTTATTAGTGATAATATTTTGCTCTCTCAGGAGTTAGTAAAGGGATATGATTGGGTTAGAGGTTACCCTAGGGTTGCTTTTAAGGTGGACCTGCAGAAAGCTTATGATTCTGTTGATCATGACTTTCTGTTGGGTTGTTTGAAGTATTTTGGGTTTCATCCTAAGTTTATTGGTTGGATTGAAACCTGTTTGAAGACTGTCTCTTATTCTATTTATGTAAATGGTTAGCTGCATGGGTTCTTTAAATGAGAGAAGGGTATTAGGCAGGGGGATCCCATGTCTCCATATTTATTTACTTTGGTTATGGAGGTTTTGAACTTGATGCTGATAAGAAGGATAAGGGAATATGGGAATTTTGTGTTTCATTGGAAGTGTGATAAACTTAAACTTACACATCTCTGTTTTGCAGATGATTTGTTTATTTTCAGTGGGGCTGATGGTGCTTCTGTTAGGGTTATAAGGGAAGCTCTTGATGAATTTGGAAATTGTTCTGGATTGAAGCCAAATTTGGGGAAAAGTGAAGTGATTTTTGGCAATGTGGGAGAGGATATCAAGGAGCACATTCTTGATATTCTTCCTTTTAAAGTTGGGCAGCTTCCTTTCAGATACTTGGGTATACCTTTATCTTCCAGAAGATTGTATCAGAATGATTGCCAGGTTCTGTTGGATAAGGTTAAGGGTAGGATTGATGACGGGAGAAATAAGTTCTTGTCATATGCAGGGAGGTTGCAGTTATTAAAGTCTGTCCTTTCTTCCTTAACTGTGTATTGGGCAACTATGTTTATATTGCCTGAAAATATTAATGCTGATGTGGAAAGGCTTTATAGGGGTTTTTTATGGTGTCAGGGTGAATTTAAACAGGGGTGTGCTAGGGTGGGTTGGGAGGAGTTATGTTTGGATAAAAGCCAAGGAGGTTTGGGTCTAGTTTGTCTAAGAGAAAGGAATGTTGCACTTATGGCTAAGAATATTTGGAGTATGCTGAATAATAGAAATTCTATTTGGGTAGATTGGAATAATGTTTATAAGTTGCATGGCAAGAGCTTTTGGGAGATTGGGGAGAGTAACTCTGATTCCTGGTGCTGGAAACAGATCTTGGGTTGTAGGAAAATGGTTAGGCAAAGTTGTGTGGCTAGGATTGGAAATGGATTGACTATCAATGCATGGTTTGATAGGTGGCATAAGAAAGGATTGTTGATTGATTTTATTGATAGAAGAGACATAAAAGCTGCTGGTTATAGCTTGATGACTAAGATTGGTGAACTCATTGGTAATAATGGGTGGAAGGTTCCTGATGAATGGAAGGAAAAGTATGCTTGGTGTTTTGAGGAAACACAACCATCTATTATTGAGCATAAGGAGGATGAGTTTATGTGGTTGGGGAAAAATGGTAAGTCTTTGCCATTTTCATCTAAAATTGTTTATGGGGACTTAATCAGAAAATGTGATGAGGTTAAGTGGCAAAAGTTTGTGTGGTATAGTCAAAAGATACCTAGGCATTCTTTCATTACTTGGTTGGCTTTCAAATATAGGTTGCCTACCCAAGATAAGTTGCAAAAATGGAAGGCTGGGATTAGTAATAAATGTAGCCTATGTGAGAGAATGAGTGATAGTCATCAGCATCTGTTTTTTGGTTGTGAGTACTCTAAAATTATATGGTGGAAGGTTAAGGTGTTGGCTAAGTTTAATGGGATCCCTGATGATTGGGATGGTATTGTGAAGTTTATAGAAGACAGAAAGTATAGTAATAAGGTGTGGGGGGTTATTCAGAGGTTATGTTTGGCTGCTGCTGTATACTTTGTATGGCAGGAGAGAAATTTTAGATTATTTAGTAAAAAGAGGAGGAGTGGGAAGATTTTGTATAAGTTGATAACTGATATGGTGAGTATGAAGTTGCAGACTTGTAAGTTTAAAAAGTCTATGCAATTTGATTTGGCTGCAGTAGCTTGGAATTTGTCGGTTAATAATGTTGACAGTAACAATGATGATTGAAAGTGTGTCATACTATTCTTATACTGGGAAGGACTCTGGTATGGAATTGAATCTAAAGAAGGATTGGATGTCTATGGAGATAAGGGAACTTGTATGGGTTCTGTCCTTTTGGGTGGTGGATAATGATAATAGTATTATCACATACAACTATAATAATAATAATAATAGTTTTATTGCTATGATTAATGATAATAATAACTGTGTTCTTGTTATGGGACTGGGGCTTATTTTGGGTTGGGAACCTGCTGTAATCTGGAGACTGTGCACTTTGTGGGTAGATTCCTGGCCTATATGGCTTCCTTGTTTTTTTCCTTGTTCTGTGTCTTGGTGGTGTCTTTTTTATGTTCTTTTCATCTTTCTTTTATTTATTTTTTTTTTGGATTTTGAGTCTTCTATTTGGCTCCCCTGATTGGACCTTATTTAGCTCATTTTGATCGGTGTTTAGGATTGTTAAGGCTTGGAGTAAGCCTGGTTCATGGAGTGATAAGGTTGGTCCCATCCTTTGATTTAGGTTCTTGTTTGTGTTGTTGGGTCTGCTTAATTGTTAGAGGTCATCATTGGATGGGAAATCTGCTTGTGGTATTTTGGTGGTCTGTCCTGTCTGTTGTGTCTGAGTCTTGGTCTGCCATAAGTGTTTGGCTTGTGTCATGGGGGTGGCTGGGGTGTAAAATCTTGGGAACTCGCAGTAATAAGGAGCACTAAAAGCGTATGGGTAGTGATCTGGGCTCACAAGCCTTCTGTTTTTTCTCAAAACTTTAATGTTAATGTTTTTATAAAAGATGATCTATTGGATCCTTCTCCAATTATGGGAGATAGATGCAATTCTGCTTATTTTGATTGGTGGTTAGGATACAAGTGGCTTGGAGTAAGCCTTAAATCTGGAGAGATAAGGTTGGATTTGACCAGTGATTATAGGACACTATTCTCCTCCCCTAAATTTTTATTTTGTAGTTCCCATCACTGGTCAAAAGCCCTGGTGCCTTTGTGGTATTTGTTGAGCCTTGTTCATTTCTGGTTTGAGTCTGTCCATTTTACTAGGCACTTGCCTACTGGGAGGGGTGGGTTTTATATAAGGGAATTTGCAGTAATAAGGTGCACATATAGCGGCTGGGTAGAGATCTGGGCTGTAAAGCCTTCCCTTTGTTTCATTTCTTTTCTGGTCAGAGTCTTATGTGTGTCTTTTCTGCTGGACTTAACTCTTTATATTGGTGTTAAGTTCAGATCTGCGTATGAGGATTGGTGGATAGGTTTTGAGCTCAGGGGGAGCATTACAATTGGAGTGATAAGGATGCACCCCATCTTTGCTATTAGGACATTAATTTCCACCCTCAATTGTTTTGAATTTTCTAGTGCCAAGCAAAGATGGGAAACCTTTACAATAAGAAGTTTTTTTCTGAGCCTGTTTCTTGTTTTTAGTATAGGTTTGAGTCTGTGTTTTTGGGACTGTTATGGGGTTTGGTTATCATGGGATTGGGTGGATGATTCTGTTGATTGGTTAAAGTTTGTTATGATTTGTATGGTCATTGTTAGTAATTTGTCATGCTGTAACTGGAAGTTTTTTGAGGAGTTGCTGGGTAAGGAAGAACATGGCATGTGGGAATGGGAGCAAGATGATAGAATTTTAAAGCTTTGCAATGGGGAAAAGAGTGCTAGCTGCTGTAAAGATTGGGATGCAAATGAAGAAACAGAGATGATATTGCTGGCTGCTTTTGAGGATGTTATTAAGATGGGTCAGAATGGTTCAAAATGGAAGATTTGCATGAAGGCTGATTACAGAAATGGCATGGAGGATAGTATAAGAGTTGACTATTTTCTGTTTTTATGCATGTTTGGTTTTGGGCTGTGTAATGGGTTGGGTGGTAATGCCCTTTTGGGCTGGATTGTGATTCTGGATTATGGGTAATGGGCTGGTATTAGTTTGATTATATAGGGCGTTGTTTTGTTTTGGTTTTGATTTGGGCCAACGATATAGTTTTTGATAGGCTTATTATTATTGTAATGTTCTTGGCCCGGGTTTTGTTTGTAAATATTTCTTGTTAATGAAATTTTACCGGAGCTTGGCCTCCTTTACGAAAAAAAAAACCGGATACGAAGCTAACTGGACGGTAATCTGACTCACGATGCGACAATGACATGTAGATTCGTACACAAGAAAAGACTCGTGTTTTAAAGGACATAACTATCGGTACATTTGAAGTTCGGGCACCCGAATGGAGGAACGGGAAGGCCATAAGATATCTGATCATGCTATAGACTTAGATAAAGGATAAGAAGCTAATCGGATGGTAATCGGATTCACGATGCGGCAATGACATAGAGATTCGTACACAAGAAAAGACTCGCGTTTTAAAGGACGTAACTATCGATACATTTGAAGTTTCGGGCACCCGAATGGAGGAGCGGGAAGTCCATAAGATATCTGATCATGTAACAGACTCAGATAGATGATACAAAGCGGACCAGACGGTAATCGGACTCACGATGTGACAATGACATAGAGATTCGTACACAGGAAAAGACTCAAGTTTTAAAGGACGTAACTATCGGTACATTTGAAGTTTCGGGCACCCAAATGGATGAGCGAGAAGGCCATAAGATATATGATCATGCAACAGCATCATATAAAGGATATGAAGCTGACCGGACGGTAATAGGACCCACGATGCGACAATGACGTAGAGATTCCTACACAAGAAAAGACTCAAGTTATAAAGGACGTAACTATCGGTACATTTGAAGTTTCGGGAACCCGAATGGAGTAACGGGAAGGCCATAAGATATCTGATCATGCTACGGAGTCAGATAAAGGATACAAAGCTTATCGGACGGTAATCAGACTAACGATGCAACAATGACATAGAGATTCGTACACAAGAAAAGACCCGAGTTTTAAAGGACGTAACATTCGGTAAATTTGTATTTTCGGGCACCCGAATTGAGGAACGGGAAGGCCGTTAAATATCTGATCATGCTACAGCCTCGGATAAAGGATACGAAGCTAACTGGATGGTAATCGGACTCACGATGCGACAATGAAATAGAGATTCCTACACGAGAAAAGGCTCAAGTTTTAAAGGACGTAACTATCGGTACATTTCAAGTTTTGGGCACCCGAATGGAGGAACGGGAAGGCCGTTAAATATCTGATCATGCTACGGACTCAGATAAAGGATACATTGCTTACCGGACGGTAATCGGATTCACGATGCGACAATGACATAGAGATTCGTACACAAGAAAAGACTCGAGTTTTAAAGGCCTGTGTGGAGAATATTCAAGTATCTGATGTTCCCTGGACTGGCTTTAATTATACATGGAACCAAAAACATGGGAAATCAGATGGAATTTTGGAGAAACTGGATAGAGTAATGGCTAATGCTGAATTCTTGAAGTTTTTTCCAGGGGCTGGTGTGAAGTTTTTGCCTTTTCTTTCATCTGATCATTCTCCAGCTGTTCTATGTTGGAAGGACACTGTTAAGGGTAGGCACTCTCATTTTAGGTTCTGGAACTATGTGGCTGATAAGAAGGAGTTTCTTCCTGTGGTGAAAGAGATTTGGAGCAAGGAGGTTCAGGGTTTTAATATGTTCCAAGTCTGTAGCAAGCTGAAGAATCTTAAAAAACCTTTGAGAAAACTGCATTTTAAAAGTGGAAATTTACATGAAAAGGTGGAGAGTATTAGGAAAGAGCTTGAAAGTATTCAGGAAGGAAATTGTAAGGAACCTGGAAATGAAGAGCTGAGATTTAAAGAATCAGTATATGTGAACTTATACAATGAAGTTCTTTTGGAGGAGGAATCTTTTTTGAAACAAAAATCCAGGGTTCATCGGTTGAAGGTTGGAGACAGGAATGCCAAATTCTTTTTCCATTCTGTAAAACAAAGACAATCTTACAACAATGTATTACAGATTGAGGACTTGGATGGGATTGTTTATGAAGGTAAAGAAGTGGGAGGTGCTTTTGTTAAATTCTTTTCTGGGCTTCTTGGTAACAAGGGTAGGGTGAGTATTATTCTTTTCCTGCTTCTTGTTTCAAATTGATGATAATAAGGCCCCAGGACCTGATGGATATTCGGCTAAGTTTTTTAAAGCTGCTTGGGATATTGTGGGGAATGATGTCTTCAATGCTGTTAATGATTTCTTTGTTAATGGTAAATTGCTGAAAGAGGTGAATGCTACTAGTATTTCCCTTATTCCTAAATCCAAGAGTCCTAAGCTGGTTAGTGAATTCAGACCAATAGCATGTTGCAATGTCATTTATAAATGCATCAGCAAAGTTATTTGCAACAGGTTCAAAGATAGTCTTGGCTTTGTTGTTAGCAACACACAAAGTGCTTTCATTCCTGGGAGAATTATTAGTGACAACATTCTTCTGGCCCAGGAATTGATTAAGGGGTATAGATGGGTCAGAGGGGTGCCTAGAGTGGCTATGAAAATTGATCTTCAGAAAGCCTATGATTCTGTAGATCATGATTTTGTTCAAGAATGCTTGATCAACTTTGGGTTTCATGAGAAATTTATTGAGTGGATAATGACTTGTTTCACTTCAGTCTCTTATTCTATAAATTTTTGTGGAGAATTGCATGGTTTCTTTAGGGGTAAGAAGGGGCTGAGACAGGGGATCCTATCTCACCTTATTTATTTACTCTAGTAATGGAAGTATTAAATTTGATGATAAGAAGGAAGATTGCTAGGGGGAATAACTTTGTCTATCATTGGAAATGTGAGGAGATTAAGTTGACTCATCTATGCTTTGCTGATGACCTTTTTATTTTTTGTTCAACTGATATAGAATCTATTAGGATTTTGAAGCAGTCTTTGGATGAGTTTAGTTCTTGTTCTAGTCTCTTTCCTAACCAAAGCAAGAGTGAGATTTTTTTAGGGAATGTACAAGAGGAGGTTCAGGAACAAATTCTTCAACTGATGTCATTTAAGGTTGGAGAGTTCCCTATTAAATATTTGGGAGTTCCTTTGAGCTCTAAAAGATTATACTTAAAGGATTGTACAAGTCTTGTTGAAAAGGTGAAGAACAGAGTTGGTGATTGGAAAAACAAATTTTTATCTTATGCTGGAAGGCTTCAATTGGTACAATCTATTCTTTCCTCTTTAAATGTTTATTGGGCATCCTTATTTATCATCCCTACTAGTATTAATGAGGATGTGGATAGAATTTTGAGGGGTTTTCTGTGGAGTAGTGGGGAATATAGGCCAGGTTCAGCAAAAATTTGTTGCCAAGATGTCTGTCTTTCTAAAGATAGAGGGGGTTTGGGAATCTGCTCCCTGAAGGAAAGAAATGTGGCTTTAATGTCAAAGCATATTTGGAGTATTCTCACTAATAGGGATTCTGTTTGGGTTAATTGGGTTAATAAATACAAGCTGCAAGGTAGAAGTATATGGGCTGCGGAGGAAACAAACTCTGATTCTTGGTACTGGAAGAAAGTTCTGGAGTGCAGGAAATTTGTGAAAGATAACTACCTGATCAGGATTGGGAATGGTAAATCTATAAATTTTTGGCATGATAAATGGCATGAAAAAGGGCCTTTATCTGAGCTTATTGACAGAAGAGATATCAAAGGTACTGGTTGGGGGATGGAACAGTAAACTGGTGGAGTTGATAGATAATGGGAAATGGTTAGTTCCTGATGAATGGATAAGTAAATACCCTTGGTTGTTTGAAGGGGAAATGCTTGTGTTAAGTGCTAGTAGGGAGGATCAGTTCTTGTGGAAGGACAGGGAAGGGAAGGTTTTACCTTTTTCATCTAAGACTGTATACAATAGCATTTGCAGAAGTGGTCCTAAGGTAAATTGGAGTAAGTTTGTGTGGTTTAGTCAATGTATACCAAGGCATGCTTTTATTTTATGGTTAGCTTTTAAGAAAAGACTTCCAACTCAGGATAGGATGTTATTGTGGAGCAAGAGGGATGATTTGCAATGTGTTCTGTGTAAGAGATGCCCTGATAGTCACTCTCATTTATTTTTTGAATGTGAATATTCTAGTAGTATTTGGGAAAGGCTGAAGGTGTATGCTAAGTTGGATAATGCTCCTAATTCCTGGGATAGTTTGAGTGATTGGATTGGGGGTTTATTTCATAGTAATTCAGTCTGGAATGTTATTAGAAGGCTTGTGGTGGCTACTGCTGTTTATTTCATATGGCAGGAAAGAAATAATAGAATTTTTAATACTGGAAATAAATTTAGTCAACTCTTATGTAGTCAGATTGAAGATACTGTTAGAGGGAGATTGATGGGATTGAAGTTTAAAAAGACTAGTCAAGTTGAGGTGGCTGCAGCTGTTTGGAATTTTAAATTGGATAATGATAAATGTTATGATGATGTGTAGTTTTCTGAACTGGAAGGTTATTATAAGGGAGGGGCTGAGGTTGTGTGTTTCTTGCTGGGGTTGGGTTACTTGGGAAGGGGGTATTCTTGCTGGAGTGGGGAGCCTTTCTTTTCTTTGGGTAGTCTTCTGGCCTTTTTGGCTTCTGTTTTTTCTCTTAAAAGATGTTTTTATTTTTTGTTTTTATAATTCTCTGTTGAGTTATCCTCCTATTTCTAGGGGCATACTCAACTCTGATGTTGGTACTTGGAGGATAGGATGGGTTAAGCTTGGAGTAAGCTTTAAACATGGTGATATCTGGTTGGATTTGAGCAATGACATTAGGACTGTTCTTTCCTTTTTGTTTTTCTTTTTTAGTTCCTGTCATTGGTCAAAAACCTTAATACCTTTTAGGTATTTGTTGAGCCTTTTCATTTGCTGTCCTGAGTCTGTCTTCTTTATTGGGCACTTGCCTATGGGGTGGGATGGGTCTCTTTTTTGGGAACTTGCAGGAATAAGGAGCACAAAAAGCGTATGGGTAGAGATCTGGCTATCACAGCTTCCTTATTTGAATTCTGTTTTTGTTTGGAAGGGTCTTGGTTTTTATTTAGAAAGTTTTGTTCTGCTGATTCTCTTTCTACATTTAAGGAAAGACTTCAGTTCTGCTATTAAGTATGGGGATTTAGGTTTTTATGGGCTTGGAGTAAGCCAAACACTGGGAGATATAAGGATGGATTCAGCCAGTGGTTTTAGGACAATACTCTCCTCCCTCAATTTTGCATTTTCTAGTACCACCCACTGGCTGGAGAACCATGTTTGCTATGAGTCTTCGTTGAGCCTGTTCTTTTCAGTGTCCGGTCTGTGTCTATAGGCACTTGCCTATTGGGAGGGATGGGTTTCACTCTTGGGAACATGCAGTAATAAGGTGTACTAAAAGCGTTTGGGTAGAGATCTGGCTGATAAAGCCTCCTTTTTTGACCTCTTTGTTTAATTGGAAAGTCCATATAGTCTTTTTGAATTTTTTTGTTCTGCTAATACTTTCCCTATTTTTGGGGAAATGTATTAGTTCTGCTTTTATTAATGGGGATTTAGGTTTTTTTGGGCTTGGAGTAAGCCATACACTGGGAGATATAAGGTTGGATTCAGCCAGGGGTCTTAGGACACTAATTTCCACCCTAAATTTTGCATTTTTTAGTACCACCCCCTGGCTGGAAAACCCTGAAATTTATGAGTCTTTGTTGAGCCTATTCATTTCATTGTCTATCATGGTCAGTGTCTATAGGCACTTGCCTAGTGGGAGGGATGGGTTTCTTTTAAGGGAACTTACTGGAAGGTTGTGCACTAAAAACGTTTGGGTAGAGATCTGGCTGTGTAAGCCATCCTTTTTTCTCAAAAAATTTTTATTTTATTTGAAATTTTTTAAAGATCTACTGGACCCCTTTGAAACTTCTGAAAATGGGTTCAGTTCTGCGGTTGTTAATAGGTGGATAGGATTGAAGCTTGGAGTAAGCTTAACCCATGGAGAGACAAGGATGGACCCTGTCCTTGTGATTAGGACATATATCTCCACCCCTAAATTTTTTGAATTTTCTAGATCTTCACAAGGATGGGAAACCCTTTATGTATTATTGTTTTTTGTTCTTAAACCTTTTCTTGTTTTTAGTCCTAGGTTTTTTGGGGCTGGTTACTGGATTGGTTTGGATTGTTTCAAAAGGGGATGGGTTGGGAAGTCATGGTTATGGACACATGGCTATGCTCTGTTTGATTCTGGGAACTGGTCAGAAAGTGTGCTGGGAAGTCATACTGTTACTTGTTTGGATAAGTCCAATGTCAATTCTGTTGAGTATAGTAGAGTTAATGTTAGAAATGTCAGTTTTGATTGTATTGAGATTGATTATGCTGAGTGGAGTCAGGTTTGTAATGATTTGCATAATATGGATCATGTATGGGTTAAATGTATTGGGGTTGGGAAGTTTGTTGTTAGTTATTGTCATGTAATGTATGCTACTCAAGAATTAGACATGAGACTTCAAGGCTACTGTTATGCTAAATGTTATATTGCTGGGAAGTGGAATGAACAAGTCAAGGGATTTGCTGCTGAAAAGGATGAGCTGGGATCTTATCAGAAGGTACTTATGGGAACTGAATATGCGCTGGGGAATATTAGTCACAAGAAGAATGATACTTGCTGCATTAGAAGGCTTCGAGGACCTGAAGAGTTGTTTTGCAGTGGGCTAGTTGATAGGATTTATGGGTTATGTAATGGGTTGGGCTTTAGTATCAAGGTAAAGTGTTTTGATGAGTATGAATATGGGTAAGGTTGATAGTTAGTGGGTTTGTTTGGTTTGTTTAGTGGTGTTTTTTTTTGTTTGGGCCTTGATCTAGTTTTCGATAGTTCTATTATGTAAAGATCTTGGCCCGGTTTGATTGTACATATTTTTATTATTAATAAAATTTACCGTAGCATAGCCTCCTTTAAAAAAAAAGTTATGAAGCTGACCGGACGGTAATAGGACTCACGACGCGACAATGACATAGATATTCGTACACAAGAAAAGACTCAAGTTTTAAAGGACGTAACTATCGGTATATTTGAAGTTTCGGGCACCCGAATTGAGGAACGGGAAGGCCATAAGATATCTGATCATGCAACAGACTCAGATAAAGGATATGAAGCTTTGCTGTATGGCAGGAAAGAAACAACAGGCTATTTAATGGTGAAAAGAGGTCTGCTAGGGTCATACGTATGCAGGTGCAGGATACTGTTCAACTTAAGTTGGCTGGAATGAAATTTAAGGCTGAGCAGAGGGATACTTTAGTAAGTTCTGTTTGGATTGTTAAATATGAGGATGATTCCTATGATAATGAAAGTAGGGAGTATGTGGTATAGTGTTGAGCAAAGAGTGGGGTTAATGATGGGTGATAGTGGTATGGAGAGGGATGTAAAGGTTTATGGTGGTATGGGTTGGAAAAATGAGCTGGGTTTTATTATTTCTATTGGGACTGGGGGGGGGGGGGGGGGTTTATGGGTTTTTGCAGTAATCTGGAGACTAAAGTCTGTTTGGGTAGTGATCTGGTTCTTTGAACCTTCCTGTGTTTTATTGAAATTTTATTTTTTTGGTTTTAAAACTGTTCTGGTGCTTGTTTTGGTAAGCATCTGTGCTGAGTTTATGGGAGGATTAGGATTGAGATGGCTGGGAGTCAGCCTTTGGACTGGGAGGCATAAGGTTGGATATGACCAGTGGATTTAGGGTCTTGTTCTTTCTGAATTTTGTTTTATTTTATAGTTCTAGCCACTGGTCAAGAACCCATGTTTGTTATGAACATTTGTTGAGCCTGTTTCTTTGTTCGTATGAGTCTGTCTCTTTTTTTGGGCTTTGGCCTATGGGGTGGGAGGCAAGGTTTTCAGAACCGGACCGGACGTCGAACCGGCCTGCTTACTGGTTCACTGGTCGGACCGGTCGGACCGGTTCGACCGGAATTAAGAACCGGACCACTAGTTCATACTTAATTAAATATAATATACTATACTTTAGTTCAGTGGCAATCTAGTAATTTGACTTTCTTTGAAGGCTATTTTCATAATCCTTACCAAGCCCCTATTTATGTCTTACCCTACCACTTTTCCTTATTTTTTAACAGATCGGCACGTTTCCTCCTTATTGATTTTCCTTCAGACATTGACTTTTCTTTTCTTCAATTTTCGCTTTTCCTTCAATTATTGAGCCATCCATCCTAATCTCACAAAATCTAAACATAAGTACAAGGTATGATTCCATAAGAATGCAACTTTATTATGTTCAATGAGGATGATGGATTAACAACGAGGTGGCTGTGAAGACTGAAGAAGATGATGGATTAACAACGAGGGTTTGGTATGGTGATGGTGGCTGTGAAGACATAAGAAATGTAGACTATAGAACAGGGCAGGAGATTTGTTTTGTTGCCGGTCCGGTCCATTTTTCTAACGGTTCCCGGTTCGACCGCCCGGCCCCCGGTCCAACCGGGCGGTTCAATGCACAGCCGATCCTTTGCCTCGACCCGGACCGTCCTCGCCTCCGGAACCCGGTCCGACTGGTCGAACCGGCCGGTCCGGTCCGGGTTTCAAAACCTTGGTGGGAGGGATTATATCATTGGGAACTTGGTGTTATAAGGTGTACTAAAAGCGTATGGGTAGAGATCTGGCTGTTAAAGCTTCCTAGTTTTTACTCTGAACTTGTAAAAGAAGTGGTTTGGTTAATTTTTGTTTTAAATATTCTGCTGATATTTTTTCTTGTGTTCAAGGAAGGTATCAGTTCTGCGGGTTTATACGGAGGTTTAGGAGTTCTTGGGCTTGGAGTAAGCCACACATTGGGAGTTATAAGGATGGATCTAGCCAGTGGGTTTAGGACATATTTTTCCACCTCAAATTTTGTATTTTTTTTAGCACCCTCCACTGGCTGGAAAACCTTAATATTCTTGTGTCTTCGTTGAGCCTATTCATTTCTGAGTTATTAATGGTCTGTGTTTATAGGCTTTTGCCTAGTGGGGGGGGGGGGGATTTTATAAATGGGAACTTGCAGTAATCTGGAGAACTAAAAGCGTATGGGTAGAAATCTGGCTGTTAAAGCTTCCTTTTTTATCTCAAAATTGGTTTTGTATATATGTTATTTTCAAAAATGTTCTGCTGGATTTCATGTTTCTTATTGAAACCGAATTCAGTTTTGCTTGTTTAAAGGAGATAGTAGGATTATGGAGGCTTGGAGAAAGCATACACCATGGAGAGATAAGGAAGGAACTGATCAGTGATTTTAGGACATTAATCTCTTTCATAAATTTTTTATTTTTTAGCACCAATCACTGGTCAGGAACCTTTACATGTAAATGGTATTTGTTGAGCCTGTTTCATTTGAAGTTTGAGTCTGTCGGTCTGTCTAGGCACTTGCCTAAGGGAGGGAATGGGTCATATATTTAGGAACTTGCAGGACTAAGGAGTACTCAAAGCGTTTGGGTAGAAATATGGGCTTTTATGCCTTCCTTTTGTTTCTATTCAGTTCTTGGTATGGTGTTGTTTGTGTCTTTTCTGCTGGGTTCTGTTTTCATCTATGAAAATAAACCCAGTTCTGCATTGTATAATTGGTGGTTAGGATATGTTGACCTCAAGGGGAGCATTACACTTGGAGAGATAAGGATGGACTCCATCTTTGCTATTAGGACATTGATCTCCACCCCAAATTATTTTATATTTTCTAGTACTAAGCAAAAATGGAAAACCTTTGATATTATGGTTTCATTTCTTAACCTGTTTCTTGATTTTAGTTTAGGTTTTGAGTCTGTGTTTTTTGGTCTATTATGGGATATGGTTATCAATGGGTTGGGTGATGTGGTTTATTCTATGAGGTATGCTGAGGTGGTTGTGTTGGTGAATGGGGTTGAGTTGATTATAGGATGCTGGACTATTCTAATTAGCTTACATGGATGGAGTATATGCTGGTGCTGCAAAGGAATGTTGAAAGTTTGCATGGAATTAAAAGATTCAAGTGCAGCTGTTTGGAAGGAAGTGTTTAGAGATAATAGATGGAAGGCAACAACTGGTATTTCAGAGTATGGGTCGAAGAATATTGTGGATAGCTGGTTTATGTGCAAGGTTCTGTTGGTTCAGCAGGAGTTTCTCAGGTTATGGATTCAAGCTCAGCTGGAGGGTTATATGGGAAGATTAAAGATTGATAAAGCTGGAGGCAAAGAGCTAAAGTATGATGGGTCAAGATTTGGAATGCAACATGAAGACTTAAGCCAAGATTTTGTTCTAGTTAGTTTGTGGGCTATGATTGTATGGGTTTTTAGAGGTGATGGGCTATGGGGTTGGGCTTTTGTGTGTTTAGATATTGGTTAATGGGTTATGATAGTGGTGGTTAGTGGTCTTTTGTAATGGATGGTCTTGGCTTTATGGACTATAGTTTATATAGGCTTTATTTTTGTAAAGTCCATAAAGCCGGTTTGTTTGTACATATTTTTTTGTGGTTTATAATATTTACTGGAGTGCCGACTCCTTTACCAAAAAAGGATATGAAGCTGACCGGATGGTAATCGGACTCACGATGTGATGATGACATAGAGATTCATACACAAGAAAAGACTCGAGATTTAAAGGACGTAAAAATCGGTACCTTTGTAGTTTTGGGAACCCGAATGGAGCAACAGGAAGGCAATTAAATATCTGATCATGCTACAGACTCAGATAAAGGATACTAAGCTAAATGGAATGTAAACAGACTCACGATGCGATAATGACATTGAGATTCGTACACAAGATATCTGATCATGCAACAGACTCAGATAAAGGATACGAAGCTAACTTGAAGGCAATCGGACTCGCGATGCGACAATGACATAGAGATTCGTACATAAGAAAACACTCGAGTTTTAAAGGACATAACTATCGGTACATTTAAGTTTCGGGCACCCAATGGAGGAACGGGAAGGCCATATGATATCTGATCATGCAACAGACTCAGATAAAGGTTACGAAGCTGAACAGACGTTAATCGGACTCACGGTGCGACAATGACATAGAGATTCGTACACAGGAAAAGTCTCAAGTTTTAAAGGACGTAACTATCGGTACATTTGGAGTTTCGGGCACCCGAAGGGAGGAACGAGAATGCCATTAGATATATGATCATGCTATAGACTCAGATAAAGAATACGAAGCTAACCGGATGTAAATAGGATTCACGATGCGACAATGACGTAGAGATTCGTACCCAAGAAAACATTCGAGTTTTAAAGGACATAACTATCGGTAAATTTGTAGTTTCGGGCACCCGAATGGAGGAACGGGAAGGCCATTAAATATCTAATCACGCTACAGACTCAGATAAAGGATACGAAGCTAACTAGATGGTCATCGGAATCACGATACTATCGGTAGATTTGATGTTTCGGGCACCCGGATGGAGGGACGAGAAGGCCATAAGATATCTGATCATGCAACAGACTTAGATAAAGGATACGAAGCAACCGGGACGGTAATCGGACTCACGATACTATCGGTACATTTGAAGTTTCGGGCACCCGAATGGAGGGACGGGAAGGCCATAAGATATCAGATCATGCAACAGAAACAGATAGAGATTACGAAGCTGAACAGATGGTAATCAGACTCACGATGCGACAATGACATAGAGATTCGTACATAGGAAAAGACTCAAGTTTAAAAGGACGTAACTGTCGGTACATTTGAAGTTTCGGGCACCCGAATGGATGAACGGGAAGGCCATAAGATATCTGATCATGCTACGGACTCAGATAAAGGATACATTGCTTACCGGACGGTAATCGGATTCACGACGCGACAATGATATAGAGATTGGTACACAAGAAAAGACTCGAGTTTTAAAGGACGTAACTATCGGTACATTTGAAGTTTCAGGCACTCGAATGCAGGAGCGAGAAGGCCATAAGATATCTGATCATGCTACGGATTCAGATAATGAATACGAAGCTGACCGGATGGTATTCGGACTCACGATGCGACAATGACATGGAGATTCGTACACAAGAAAACACTCGAGTTGTAAAGGACATAACTATCGGTACATTTGAAGTTTCGGGCACCCAAATGGAGGAACGGGTAGGCGATAAGATATCTGATCATGCAACAGACTCAGATAAAAGTTACGAAGCTGACCGGACGGTAATAGGACTCACGATGCGACAATGACATAGAGATTCATACAAAAGAAAAGACTCGAGTTTTAAAGGACGTAACTATCGGTACCTTTGAAGTTTCAGGCACCCGAATGGAAGAACTGAAAGGCCATAAGATATCTGATCATACTACGGAGTCAGATAAAGGATACAAAGCTTACGGGACGGTAATCTGACGCACGATGCGACAATGACATAGAGATTCGTACATAAGAAAAGACTCGAGTTTTAAAGGACGTAACTATCGGTACATTTGAAGTTTCAGACAGCCAAATGCCGGAACGGGAAGGCCATAAGATATCTGATCATGCAAGAGACTCAGATAAAGGATATTAAGCTAACTAGACGCTAACCGGACTCACGATGCCACAATGACAGGTAGATTCGTACACAAGAAAAGACCCGAGTTTTAAAGGACATAACAATGGGTACATTTGAAGTTCGGGCACCCTAATGGATGAACGGAAAGGCCATAAGATATCTGATCATGCTATAGACTCAGATAAAGGATACGAAGCTAACCGGATGGTAATCGGATTCACGATACGACAATGACATAGAGATTTGTACACAAGAAAAGACTCGTGTTTTAAAGGACGTAACTATCGATACAATTGAAGTTTCGGGCACCCGAATGGAGGAGCGGGAAGTCCATAAGATATTTGATCATGTAACAGACTCAGATAAAGGATACGGAGCGTACTAGACGGTAATCGGACTCACGATGCAAGAATGAAATAAAGATTTATACACAAAAAAAGACTCGAGTTTCAAAGGACGTAACAATCGGTACATTTGTAGTTTCGGGAACCCGAATGGAGGAACAGGAAGGCCATTAAAAAACTGATCATGCTACAGACTCAGATAAAGGATACGAAGCTAACTTGACGATAATCGGACTCACGATGCGACAATGACATAGAGATTCGTACACAAGACAACACTCGAGTTTTAAAGGACATAACTATCGGTACATTTGAAGTTTCGGGCACCCGAATAGAGGAACGGGAAGGCCATGAGATATCAGATCATGGAACAGACTAAGATAAAAGATACGAAGCTAACTGGACGATAATCGGACTCACGATGCGACAATGACATAGAGATTCGTTAACAAGAAAACACTCGAGTTTTAAAGGACATAACTCTCGGTACATTTGAAGTTTTGTGCACCCGAATGGAGGAACGGGAAGGCCATAAGATATCTGATCATGCAACAGAGACAGATAAAGGGTACGAAGCTGAACAGACAGTAATCGGACTCACGATGCGACAATAACATAGAGATTCGTACACAGGAAAAGACTAAAGTTTTAAAGGACGTAACTATCGGTACATTTGAAGTTTCGGACAGCCGAATGCCGGAACGGGAAGGCCATAAGATATCTGATCATGCAACAGACTCAGATGAAGGATACGAAGCTAACTGGACGGTAATCGAACTCACGATGTGACAATGACATAGAGATTCATAAACAAGAAAACACTCGAGTTTTTAAGGACATAACTCTCGGTACATTTGAAGTTTCGGGCACCCGAATGGAGGAACGGGAAAGCCATAAGATATCTGATCATGCAACAGAGACAGATAAAGGGTACGAAGCTGAACAGACAGTAATCAGACTCACGATGCGACAATAACATAGAGATTCGTACACAGGAAAAGACTAAAGTTTTAAATGACGTAACTATCGGTACATTTGAAGTTTCGGACAGCCGAATGCCGGAACGGGAAGGCCATAAGATATCTGATCATGCAACAGACTCAGATAAAGGATACGAAGCTAACTGGACGGTAATCGGACTCACGATACCACAATGACATGTAGATTCGTAAACAAGAAAAGACTCGAGTTTTAAAGGACATAACTATTGGTACATTTGAAGTTCGGGCTCTCTAATGGAGGAACGGGAAGGCCATAGTATATATGATCATGCTATAGACTCAGATAAAGGATACGAAGCTAACTGGACGGAAATCGGACACACGATGCGACAATGACATAGAGATTCGTACACAAGAAAACACTCGAGTTTTAAAGGACATAACTATCGGTAGATTTGAAGTTTCGGGCACCCGAATGGAGGGACGAGAAGGCAATAAGATATCTGATCATGCAACAGACTTAGATAAAGGATACGATACTAACGGGACGGTAAACGGACTCACGATACTATCGGTACATTTGAAGTTTCGGGCACCCGAATGGAGGGACGGGAAGGCCATAAGATATCAGATCATGCAACAGAAACAGATAAAGATTACGAAGCTGAACAGATGGTAATCAGACTCACGATGCGACAATGACATAGAGATTCGTACATAGGAAAAGACTCAAGTTTAAAAGGACGTAACTGTCGGTACATTTGAAGTTTCGGGCACCCGAATGGAGGAACGGGAAGGCCATAAGATATCTGATCATGCTACGGACTCAAATAAAGGATACATTGCTTACCGTACGGTAATCGGATTCACGACGCGACAATGATATAGAGATTCGTACACAAGAAAAGACTCGAGTTTTAAAGGACGTAACTATCGGTACATTTGAAGTTTCAGGCACTCGAATGCAGGAGCGAGAAGGCCATAAGATATCTGATCATGCTACGGATTCAGATAAAGAATACGAAGCTGACCGGATGGTATTCGGACTCACGATGCGACAATGACAGGGAGATTCGTACACAAGAAAATACTCGGGTGGTAAAGGACATAACTATCGGTACCTTTGAAGTTTCGGGCACCCAAATGGAGGAACGGGTAGGCGATTAGATATCTGATCATGCAACAGACTCAGATAAAAGTTACGAAGCTGACCGGACGGTAATAGGACTCACGATGCGACAATGACATAGAGATTCGTATAAAAGAAAAGACTCGAGTTTTAAAGGACTTAACTATCGGTACCTTTGAAGTTTCAGGCACAAGAATGGAGGAACGGGAAGGCCATAAGATATCTGATCATACTACGGAGTCAGATAAAGGATACAAAGCTTACGGGACGGTAATCAGACGCACGATGTGACATTGACATAGAGATTCGTACATAAGAAAAGACTTGAGTTTTAAAGGACGTAACTTTTGGTACATTTGAAGTTAAAGACAGCCAAATGCCGGAACGGGAAGGCCATAAGATATCTGATCATGCAAGAGACTCAGATAAAGGATATTAAGCTAACTGGACGGTAACCGGACTTACGATGCGACAATGACAAGTAGATTCGTACACAAGAAAAGACGCGAGTTTTAAAGGACATAACAATCGGTACATTTGAAGTTCGGGCACCCTAATGGATGAACGGGAAGGCCATAAGATATCTTATCATGCTATAGACTCAGATAAAGGATACGAAGCTAACCGGATGGTAATCGGATTCACGATGCGACAATGACATAGAGATTCGTACACAAGAAAAGACTCGAGTTTTAAAGGACGTATCAATCGGTACATTTGTAGTTTCGGAAACCCGAAAGGAGGAACAGGAAGGCCATTAAATACTGATCATGCTACAGACTCAGATAAAGGATACGAAGCTAACTTGAAGATAATCGGACTCACGATGCGACAATGACATAGAGATTCGTACACAAGACAACATTCAAGTTTTAAAGGACATAACTATCGGAACATTTGAAGTTTCGGGCACCCGAATTGAGGAACGGGAAGGCCATGAGATATCAGATCATGGAACAGACTAAGATAAAAGATACGAAGCTAACTAGACGGTAATCGGACTCACGATGCGACAATGACATAGAGTCGTAAACAAGAAAACACTCGAGTTTTAAAAGACATAACTCTCGGTACATTTGAAGTTTCGGGCACCCGAATGGAGGAACGGGAAGGCCATAAGATATCTGATCATGCTACGGACTCAGATAAGGGATACATTGCTAACCGGACGGTAATCGGATTCACAATGCGACAATGACATAGAGATTCGTACACAAGAAAAGTCTCGAGTTTTAAAGGACGTAACTATCGGTACATTTGAAGTTTCAGGCACGCGAATCTAGGAGCGAGAAGGCCATAAGATATCTGATCATGCTACGGATTCAGATAAAGAACACGAAGCTGACCGGATTGTATTCGGACTCACGATGCGACAATGACATGGAGATTCGTACGCAAGAAAACAATCGAGTTGTAAAGGACATAACTATCGGTACATTTGAAGTTTCGGGAACCCAAATGGAGGAACGGTAGGCGATAAGATATCTGATCATGCAACAAACTCAGATAAAAGTTACGAAGCTGACCGGACGGTAATTGGACTCACGATGCGACAATGACATAGAGATTCGTATAAAAGAAAAGACTCGAGTTTTAAAGGACGTAACTATCGGCACCTTTGAAGTTTCAGGCACCCGAATGGAGGAACGGGAAGGCCATAAGATATCTGATCATACTACGGAGTCAGATAAAGGATACAAAGCTTACGGGACGGTAATCAGACGCACGATGTGACAATGACATAGAGATTCGTACATAAGAAAAGACTCGAGTTTTAAAGGACGTAACTATCGGTACCTTTGAAGTTTCGGGCACCCGAATGGAGGGACGAGAAGGAAATAAGATATCTGATCATGCAACAGACTAAGATAAAGGATACGATACTAACGGGACGGTAAACGGACTCACGATACTATCGGTACATTTGAAGTTTCGGGCACCCGAATGGAGGGACGGGAAGGCCATAAGATATCAGATCATGCAACAGAAACAGATAAAGATTACGAAGCTGAACAGATGGTAATCAGACTCACGATGCGACAATGACATAGAGATTCGTACATAGGAAAAGACTCAAGTTTAAAAGGACGTAACTGTCGGTACATTTGAAGTTTCGGGCACCCGAATGGAGGAACGGGAAGGCCATAAGATATCTGATCATGCTACGGACTCAGATAAAGGATACATTGCTTACCGGACGGTAATCGGATTCACGATGCGACAATGACATAGAGATTCGTAAACAAGAAAAGACTCGAGTTTTAAAGGACGTAACTATCGGTACATTTGTAGTTTCGGGAACCCGAAAGGAGGAACAGGAAGGCCATTAAATACTGATCATGCTACAGGCTCAGATAAAGGATACGAAGCTAACTTGACGATAATCGGACTCACGATGCGACAATGACATAGAGATTCGTACACAAGACAACATTCAAGTTTTAAAGGACATAACTATCGGTACATTTGAAATTTCGGGCACCCGAATAGAGGAACGGGAAGGCCATGAGATATCAGATCATGGAACAGACTATGATAAAAGATACGAAGCTAACTGGACGGTAATCGGACTCACGATGCGACAATGACATAGAGTCGTAAACAAGAAAACACTCGAGTTTTAAAAGACATAACTCTCGGTACATTTGAAGTTTCGGGCACCCGAATGGAGGAACGGGAAGGCCATAAGATATTTGATCATGCAACAGAGACATATAAAGGGTACGAAGCTGAACAGACAGTAATCGGACTCACGATGCGACAATAACATAGAGATTCGTACACAGGAAAAGACTAAAGTTTTAAAGGACGTAACTATCGGTACATTTGAAGTTTCGGACAGCCGAATGCCGGATTGGGAAGGCCATAAGATATCTTATCATGCAACAGACTCAGATAAAGGATACGAAGGAAAGGATACGAAGCTGATTTGGGCGATTTAGGCGATTCGGGGGTTTCTTCTCCAGTTTTCTTTTCCCGCTTCTTTTCTAACCCTAATTCCTTCTCTGTTCTTCCTTCTTCTATCGTGTTTCACTGTTCCATCATCTTCGAAGGTGGTGGAATCTTCACAGTGCGCGATTATGGGTTCTCCAGCTAGGGTTGGGTTGCCGAAACCTCCTCCGGCGGTTCCTCCGGATTTATCTGTTGTTATGGGGTATAGTTTGGATCTGAAGTAGGTGAGTGAAGGTAAGTTTTGCTTGAGTAGGATGATTGGGGACAAGGTTGAGTCGTGTGAGCTTACTGGGGGTGATTTGGAGTATTTGAAGGGTATGTTTGGGGATAACTGGATGAAGGAGAGTGGTTCAGATTCTTCCTGGTTTCAGAAGACGGCTATGGAGGTGGAGGACAATAGTCAATCTTCTGATTCGTTAAAATGGGTTAAAGGTATGTTTGATGCTCCTGAACTTTCTGAGGTTCATGTTAATTACCTTCGTAATTTGTTAGGAGATAATTGGAGGTCTAAGTTATTGAACGAAGATATGAATGAGTTGTTTGTTTTAGCTCAAAAGTGTGATGCTGCTGGTAAGCCTTTGAATGTGTCTGGGGTAGTTTGTGTTGATGGACAGAAGAGTGGTTGTGTTGGTGAGACTAAGATGGAGGTTGAGGGTCAGAATAAGTCTGTGTTGGAAGCATTGACCAGGTTTTTAGCTAGTAAAAGGGACTTGTGTGATTCTGTAGGAGCTAGGAAGGTGAGTTTTCCTCAAGTTTCTCCAAATGTTAATGTTTTTAATGCTGTGGGGAGTGAGAATATGGAATTGTTAAGTAAGAGGAAGAAGCATTCTATTAGAAATGAGGGAGTGAAGGTGAAGATAGGCAAGACTGATATTGGGGGTTCAAAGTATGCTGGTTACTGTGTGAAGGGGGATGAGTTAGAAGTGTTACCAGACAACTGTTCTGCTGCTGATTTGTTAGCTGTTTTGGCAAAGAAGCCTATTGTGTTAGTTCCTCCAAAGAAGTCTATTAAGAGAGATGTTTCTATGAATGTTGAAGAGGTTATGAGGAGTGGGCAGGGTATTGAGTCTGATGATGTTAAAGATAATAGGGGGGTAAGAATAGTGGGGCTAAGCCTGTTATTGTGGTTAAAAAGAAAGGTTGTGATATTTTTTTGAATGGATTAGAGATGATTAAGTTTAATTATGAGAAGCCTATTGAGAAGATGGAATTCTGTCCTGGACTTCCTTTGCCTAAAACTGCTGATAAGAAGAATGTTGAAGTTAGTGTGATTAAGAAGGGGGAGGGTGTGAGTTCTGGTGGTGTGAAGGTTAATGGGGTGGAGGAGAGTTCTGAAATGGATGTTGTTGTGGAAAAACAAGATGGGCAGGAAGTTAAAGGGAATGGAGGTAAGAAAGGTAAGGGTGTTAAAGGTATTAGGAGGGTACCTATGAGGAAGCTAATAGTTGAAAAGTCTAGGAGTATGAGTCCTTATTGTATCACTAAGGATGATGTGGCAGCCATTCAAAAGCTTCCACCTCTTCCTAAAAAGTCTGTGTTGGGTTCAATGGTTGTTAAGGATAATGTGGTTTTTAATGCTAAGAGGGGTAATGGGGCTGTTTTAAGTAAATTTGTAGCTAAGGGAGAGGGTCCTGGTAAAGAAGTTAAGTCTTATGCTGCTGCTACTGTTGGTGAAGGTAGTGATGTTTTGGTGGAGAAAGTTCAATTTTATCCACCAAAGGTGTTAGAAAATGGTGAGGAGGTTGCTGTTATTAATCCAGAGAAGATTGTAGAGGCTAAGAAAGTGTATAGTAAATATTTGTATGGATATTTCATTGGGAAGGATCTGGCTATTGGTATGGTGAGGTTTCACCTGTTAAGGATGTGGAAGAGGTTTGGATTAGTGGAGATTTCTTCTAATAATAATGGTATCTTCTTTTTCAAGTTTAAGAATGATGAGGGTATGTGGAATGCTATGGAGAAAGGTCCATGGTTAGTTAATAATGTTCCTTTATGCTTGAAGAAATGGGAGGTGGGTATTTGTCTAGAGAAAGTTGAACCTAATGTTATTCCTATGTGGGTTACTATTCCCAATCTCCCTAAGGAATTGTGGAATAATGAGAGTATTTGTAGTATGATGAGTTGTGTGGGCAATCCATTAATGTTTGACAGAATTACTAGTGAGAGATGTCAAAAGAAGGAAGGGCCTGCTTGTTTTGCTAGAGTCCTTGTTGAGGTTAAAGCTGAGAAGGTTTTACCTGAGTTTGTGAAGGCTTGCTATCCTCCTGATGAGGGTAAACCTGGTTTCTTTAGTGATATTAGGGTCACTTATGAGATTTTTATAAAGAAGTGTTCTGTGTGTAAGGTTTTTGGGCATGACTTTGAAGGTTGTAGGTCTAGAGTTCTGACAGTGAAAGAAATGGAGGAGAGGGCTCATTTGCTGGTGAAGGATGTTAATCTAGGTACTAATCAGGACTATCCTGTTTCTGGGGTAAGGTCTGATGGTTTTATTAGTGTGGGTAGAAATAAGAAAGGGGAAAAAGGGGAAGGATCTGAGGGTAGGACTATCAATGGTCAAGGGGTGGGAACTAATGGAGGTAATCAAGGGAGAGGTTTGAGGAATGGTGAGGCTAGAAATGATGGGTTTAGGTTTAATGGTTTTAGGAGAAATGGGCAGGGAAGGGGTGGTTTTAATAGTAGAGGAGGTTTTCAGGGTAGAAATACTCAAGTGTATAGGCAGGTGCAAGGGAAAAAATAGAATGGGGAAGATGGAAGAAAGAAGGGTGAGCAAGCTAATAGATTTGAAGTTCTGGGTGATTTAGAGGGGGACAATGTGGAGATTAGTATAGGGGAGGGGTCTATTAATAGGAAGCAGAGTGAAAAGAAGGATGGAGTTAGTGGTTCGGTTAGGAGGACTAATGGTGTGGTAATTAAGGATATGGAGGGAGAGAATTCTGTGAAGAAGACTCCTGTGGTGGAGAATGGTGGGGGTAGTAGGAAAGGTAAGGAGATTGAGGGGGTGACTAATGTGGGTAGGAATACTTCTGGTGAGGGGGCTTCTGGTGAGGGGGAATCTAGTAGGAAGAATACTGGAGTGAATGGGGAGGATTTTAAGATTGAAACCAAGGTCAATACTAAGTCTGGGTATTTTAGGATGTCTGATGATCAGTTTAATGAAGTGTCTCATTATATTCTTAATAAAATTTGTCCTTCTAATGATATAATGAGGAAATGGAACATTGGTCAAGTTAAATTATTTTTTGAACAATGGGATATTCTTATGTTTGATAAATTAATGAAGGATGCTGAGGTCCTTTCTGAGAATGGGGAGAATGCTGAATTTATGAAGTGTGATGGGGGTTCTAGTAGTGGTGTGGGTGAGGGTTCCTCTGGTATGCAGGGCCCTGTGGGTTGTTCTACTGTTGTTAATGAAGATTAATCTGCTTGCTTGGAATGTTAGGGGCATGTCAACTGCCTCTAAACAAAGACAGATTGGGAGAATTGTTGCTGATAATGGTATTAAGTTGTGTGGTTTATTGGAGACTAGAGTTAGTTCTGCTGGGATCTTGGATGCTGGTAAGGGAGTTATGAGTAGATGGGAATGGGTCTCTAATATAGAGTTTTGTCCTAGCTGGACTAGAATTCTGGTGGGTTGGGACCCTAAGGTTATGGATGTTATTGTTTTATCCATGACCTCTCAGGTGGTGCATTGTTTAGTTTGTCCTTTTAAGGAGGGGGAGAGGTTCTTTTGTTCTTTTGTCTATGGTGTTACTTATGTCCCTGGGAGGAGGGAGTTATGGGAAAACTTAAAGAATCATTCTAGGTTAATTGGGAATAATCCATGGGTGGTTTTAGGGCTATGGTTAATGAGAGTATGGGTTTGTTGTTTCCTGGTTTGTTTGCTAAGTTTCTCCCTTTCTATAATTCTGATCATTCTCCTGTCCTTGTTTCATGTCCTTTGGAGGATGGGTATAGGGATCCCAAACCTTTTAAATTCTGGAATCATTTGGCTGATAAGCCTGAATTTGAAGATATTGTTAAGGATTGTTGGGGGAGTAATGTTAGGGGTTGTAGGATGTTTCAGGTGGTGACTAAACTGAAAAGTTTGAAGAAACCACTTAGGAAGCTTAACTATAGTATGGGTAATTATTTTAAAAAGGTTGAGTTTTTGAAGACTGAGCTTGAGAAAATTCAGAAGGAAGTGGTTGTGGATTCAGGTAATGTGTCTCTGAGAGAAGAGGAAGCTGTGTACATTAAAGCATATAATGAAGCTTGTGCTAATGAGGAGGCTTTTCTTAAACAGAAGTCTAGGGTTCACTGGTTATGTGTGGGAGATCAAAATAATAAATATTTTTATCATTCTGTTAAGCAGAGGCAGGCTAAGAATAGGGTGGTTCAAATTAATGGGTTGGATGGGATCTGTTATAAAGAGAAGTCTCTTGGTAGTGCTTTTGTTAGTTATTATATGAGTATGATGGGGAAAAAGGATCTTGTGGAACCTATTTGTGATGTTGATAGTTTATTTTTAAAGAAGATAAATGTGTATGATGCTGATTATATGGTTAGAGATGTTTCTAAGGAGGAGATCAAGTCTGCTATGTTTCAAATTGATGATAATAAGGCTCCTGGGCCTGATGGTTTTTCGGCAAAATTCTTTAAAGCTGCATGGAATGTTTTGGGGGATGATGTTTGTTTAGCTGTTCAAGAATTCTTTCAGAATGGGAGGCTGTTCAAGCAACTTAATGCTACTGTCCTGTCTTTAATCCCTAAAGTTAAGGTTCCTAACCTTGTTAGTGAATTTAGACCTATTGCATGTTGTAATGTCCTTTATAAGTGCATTACTAAGATGATTTGTAACAGGATGATGGGTTATTTAGAGCAGGTGGTTGACAAATCACAGAGTGGTTTTGTTCCTGGGAGGCTTATTAGTGAGAATATTTTGTTATCTCAAGAGTTAGTAAAGGGGTATGATTGGGTGAGGGGTTATTCTAGAGTTGCCATGAAGATAGACTTGCAGAAGGCTTATGATTCAGTTGATCATGCTTTTCTTCATCAATGTTTAGTGGGATTTGGGTTTCATGAGAACTTTATTGGATGGGTGATGGAGTGTGTTACTTCTGTTTCTTATTCTATTAGTCTAAATGGAGATCTTTATGGTTTTTTCAAGGGGGAAAAAGGTTTAAGGCAAGGGGATCCTATGTCTCCTTACTTATTCACTTTGGTTATGAAGGTGCTTAACTTAATGTTCATAAGAAGGATTAGGGAGGCTGATAGTTTTGTGTACCATTGGAAGTGTGAAAAAATGAAGTTGACCCATTTGTGTTTTGCAAATGATTTGATAGTTTTTAGTAGTCAGGATTGTGAGTCCATTAGCACCTTGAAGGCTGCTTTGGATGAGTTTGGTAACATGTCTGGGTTAAAGCCTAATATGCAGAAGAGTGAGATTATTTTTGGGAATGTGAAGCCTGAAATTCAGGAGGATATCCTGAGAATAGTGCCATTTAAAGTGGGAAGCTTTCCTTTGAAATACCTGGGTATTCCTTGTGACACCCGGCAATTTCCCGTAACTAACTTTTGAAAACTTAGTAAGTCTACCTTAGCGAGTGGCGCATACGTTACACATAACAAGGTCGGTCGAGTCGAGTCACACATCATTAGGGTTTTAACACACGCAAGTCTCGAGTCCCGGGAATTGGTGAACGAGTGTGAACGTGTTTATTTCCATGAATTATGTGTTTATAATCATTATGTGACTTGTCGGTATGTGAAAACGTGTTAACATATGTTAAAACGGAGTTTAACGCGCGAAATACACAACACAGGACCCTGAAGGCGATTAGGATGGCCTAATTGCCTTCAGGAGGGCGATTAGCATTTCATTATAGGCGATTAGGAATGTTTTTAGGCGATTATGGGGGCTAATCGCCTATAGTGAAGGCGATTAGCAGCCCCAATCGCCTGATAAAGCTGCATAATCGCCCATAAGGTACCTGATGACTAGAAACGCCTATAAATACCACCCTTGACCTCCAAAACATCATTTATGCAACCCTAGCCGTCCCATAACCTATCTCAACCCACAAACACCCTCTGGAACCTATTTTTACATCAAAACAACCATTTCCAAGCTTATTCCATCATCTCCTCTTAAATACAAGGTGTGTTCTTCAAACCCAAACCTTTAAATGATTATATTTTACTCCCTGTAGATGCACGAAGTGCGACTAGTGATTGGATCTACAAAGTTAACATATGTTAGAAAGTCTGATGGGTTGAAAGTGGAACAATGAGGGCGAATGTAGAAGTATTTGGGCGAAGGTGAAGTCATAATGGGCGAAGGTAGTTTGAAGCTGAACTGAAGAACACATTCGTACCCTAGTGTGGGCGAATGTGGAAGAATTCCACATTCGACCATCACAAGTGGGCGAATGTGCAGAGGCTATAAATAGATTTTGTGAGTTTTTGAGTAATAGAGAGTTTTAGTTGAAGTGTGTGTTGTGGTCAGGTTCTAGGTGATTTTGTGAAAGTGTCTGGATTGATTAGATTAACTAGGAAACTCATTGTATCAAGTTTTTATGAATGTTAATCTATGAAAAAGCTTTGAAAATGATGTTTACTGTGTTTTGATCCGAGTTTTATCAGTTTGTTCATAACTAGGGTTTCCGCACCTGGTTTTGTTACTTGTATGATCATATCTTCCTGTTTTAGCTAAATTCTTTCGTTTACAAAGTGGTATCAGAGCCATACGGATCATACAACAACAAATTTGATAAACTCAGAGCTGATTTGGACATAATTTTGATCAAAATAAATCTGTTTTTGACTAAAAATGGTTTTTGAGTGTTTTTGATTGATTTAGAGTTGAATTTGTGGATAAAATCAAAATTTCCAAGAATTAAAGTTGTTCCAAATCAACTCCGAATGAAAACCTGATAAAGATCATTCAAATCCATAAACTTTTGAAAATCAGAGATCAAAATAACCGTTTTTCAAAGTGTAACCGTTTTTCAGATCTGAAATGGGCGAACTTGCACTGTAGTGGGCGAACCTGACCATTTGTGGGCGAACGTGTGAGTTTTATGGTCGAACGTAGCTAATTTCTGGCCGAACCTGGAATTTGTTGTTTGAATTTTTCACTTTCGGGTAAGAATTTCCACATTCGATTCGTCGGGCGGGCGAAAGTGGAAATAGACTGGTCGAACCTGAAGAATTTTGGGCGAAAGTGGAAAGGGAGTTAGGATATTTTACTTTCTGTTGAAACTCTACATTCGGGTGTTATAACTTTGGACCAAAGAAGACAAAAAGGGATGAACGTAGGATACTTTGGGCGAACCTAGAACTCTGTTTTTGGAAAATTTTCTAAGTGTTGTGATTTTTCGAAGTACGTGAACATCATGTGGAATTTTCCGACTACCCCGAGACCAGCAACGACACAACCACAACAGCAAGTTATGGACCCATGGACAGTGGCATCACAAAAGACGAGCACACAGTCTTCGCAACCGATTAATTACATCGCGATGACTAGCTCGATGCCTCAAAGTGTGGCACCTCCAGCACCACAACCTGACTACTGGGGAGTAGCAGCAGCGGTGGTAAATACTCAAACTACCAATGCTATTTCCACACTGATAAATGACCTATCTTCAGGTAGCGGGAATCGGCCACCTAAGCTCATGGAGATGCAAGAATATAATCAGTGGCAGAAAAAGTTTAAGATCCACTTGGAAGGCATGGGAGTGGAAGGTGCAGTGGCATGGAGTATGATTGCTAGAGGTTACACAGCACCGGTTTTGGAGAACACCGGTGAACCAGTTCCATTGGAGAGTATGTCAGAGGAGGAGAAAAAGAAGTTTGCTGTGGAGAAGAAAGCTTATTCCCAGTTGACTCAGGCAATCACAAACGATCTGCTACATCAGTTTGGGACTTGCACCACGTCTAAGCAACTATGGGATGTACTTAAAACTAGGCATGATGGGAATGAGAAGACTAGAAGATTGAGGATGGAAGAGTTACGAAAGGAGTTTGAGAATTTTACTTATATTGGCAATGAAACTTTAAAAGAATTAACTCCTAGATATTGTCATTTGCTAACTGAATTGTCTAGTTATGGTATACAGATTCCTATGACAGATTTGGTGGACAAGTTTGCAGATGCTCTACCACCATACTGGGATCAGCATGTGGAAGTTCTCAGGGAGAAGGATTCATACAAATACTGGACTATTAATGAGTTTGTGCAGAAGCTGGAAAACAAAGAGCTTGAAGAGAAGAGGAAAGCTAAAAGATCACAGATTCCTCAGAATCCTAGCTTATATTTTGGAGGCACTTCAGTACCAGTTAGTAACTCAAGTTCAGGGGGATTAGTGGCACCACATGTTGCTTGCATTTCCAATGTTATGGAATCACCAAAACCTACCATTAACTACATTGCACAAACCTCATCCTACTCACAACCATCATATACACCACCACCACCACAACAACAACAATACAACAATTCCTACATTTCACCATTCTCACCGATGCAACAAGCAGCTTTTTATACTGCTAGTCAATCTCAACAACCACCTCAACAAACACAATACATGAACCCAATGAACCAAATTACTCAACCTAATCAACAACCGGTGGTTTTGGAGACTTCTAACTTGGGAAATGTGACTGTTGAAGTTGCTCAGCAACACATTGCACTAGTCTCTGCAATGGTTTCATCTTACAATGGGTTGGTTGCAAGTCAAATGGGAACAACAACTTAACCAATGAGGACTATGCACAGATTGATAAAGAAGAGATGGAACTTATTGATATACAGTGGGCTTTTGCGAGTATTATGAGAAGGGCAACAGAGTTCATTGAGAAGACGGGTAGGACTGATTTGGGAACTTCTCCTAACACAACCTACGGGTTCAACAAGGAGAAAGTTACTTGTTTTAACTGTGGAGGGAAAGGTCACTTTAAACGGGAATGTACCCAGCCACCAAAACAAGGTAACAGAAATTCTTTCAATGCAAGCTACCAGAACCGTCAACAACAAAACCAAAACCAAGTTTCTTACCAAAGTAACAACAACTATCAAAACCAAAATAACTACCAAAACCGACAGAACAACTCTAACAACAACCAAAACAGACAACCAAACACACCAAACCAGACTCAAAACCAATCACCTAACAACACTAACCGAACAGTCATACCGATTACCACACCTAATGAGACACAACAGAACACCAATCAGAATCAAGCATTGGTGATTCAACAAGATGAACGGTTTGATTGGTCGGGATTGCAAATAGGTGTTGAGGAGATTACAACTGGTGGCAATGTGGCTTGTGTTGCACAACAGGTTGGAACTAAGGAGTCGGTGATAGTTGATGAGAAGAGAGAAACTGAGGTTGAAGTTGATGTGTCTGAAGCAGAAATGAAAATGGAGAATGAGCCTGTTGAGATTAAGGCTGAGGATGCTAATCCTGGAGTGGTGATTGACACTGTTTCTGATGTTCCTGAGGAGTGTGAATCGGTTTATTCAGATTCAGACAGTGAATCGGATACAGAAGCAAGTGTTACATCTCTAGATGATGACATTGATCAGTTGCTAGCAGAAGCTGATTTTCTGAAGACGAGGAAGTCGTGCATTGCTGATGATGCTTTCACCAAGATTGATTATTCCAAGTTTTTCGCTGGAAAGGAAGCTCATTTCGCTTTGATGGCCATGACTGATCCGCCAAAACCTGTAAGTTCTGAGTGTAGCACTGATATTACTAGTGATAAATATTGTGGTACTTGTGATACATTGACAGAGGAGAACAAAGAACTCCGTGTTCAACATGATAGTGCTATCATGAACTGTCAATCTACTCGCAAAGAGTTGAATGCTTTCAACAAAGTACTAGATGGCTATAAAAAGGACATTTCCGACTTGAAAAATACTCTTTCATTAAAACAACTCGCAATTAATAACTATATAAATGAAATTGAAAACACTAAGTTGGAAATGGCCGCCATCAAGTGCTTTGCTGAAAAAGTAAACAAAAAGTTGGAAAGTTATAAGCACATTGCTTACGTGGTAGACCACATCATTGATGATCAAACCACTAATTACAAGTCTGTGCCATCTCCGGTGCTTTTTGAAAACCATAATTGTCATCAAGTGACACCGGAGAGCTCGGTAAAATCAGACTCATCATCGGAAATGAATCTAATACCTCGAGTATTGGTGATCCACATTCCGATGTGAGGCCGATTTTAGGTTTGAATGATGAGGGTGTTACTGCTGAAAGTGTTGATTCAGACTCTGAGAGTGATGATTCTGGTTGTCACCAAAATGTTAGTGCATGTGAAATTCCAAAAGAAAATCACATCATTACTAATGAACCAGTGTCATCATCTCAGCATGTGCATCCGATGGCAAATGCTCATCGTGAGAAAAAGGCTGAAAAGAATGTGGTTAAGAAAGAAATTGAAAAGAATGTTAAGAATGAACCGTGTGACAAACCAGTCAAGGTGTTTTATCGGATGGAAGGATCCGATAAGATCATCTCTGACGAGGAATTTCCAATCAAAAATGCTAACTATGCTAAAATTGATAAAATCTGGCAAGAAAGCACCATTTGGTTCCCAAAACATGAGAGAACAAATGAAATACCACCTGCCATTTTAAAGAAATTATATTTGGATGTTCCTCAAGAACCAAAGGTTCATGTCACAGAGTTCATTAGACCCAAAAACAGAGCTAACGGTTTTCATGAGCCTACTTACTCAAAAGGGCCACTCCCTGAGAGTTTGAGGAATTCCATGAGGAAACCGATTGATCATTATGTTCCACCACACAGACGAATTGTTTCTCAAAAACAACAGTTTTATAATCAAAACAAATTTTATCAAACGAGGAACAATCGTCCAGTTCAATATGATCGTAGAAATCGGATTGCTATGGAACAATCATGGAGAAAGCCAGTGGTGAACACAACAAATGATAGGCAAAAGGTTTCACCAAAACCGATTGTCAAGTCAAATGTTGGACCTAAGTCTGTTAAATCAGATAAGGTAACCAAGAAAGTTTCCTTTGCAAACAATGTTCAGAAACCGACTGAGAACCCAAAATCTCAGATTCGTATCTTAAAAAGAACTGAACAATCTTGGACACCCAATGGTTCTCCAGGTGCCTCAACTTCAAAATCAAATGAGAAAAAGGAAACTGTTTTGAATAATCCTAAAAAGATTGATCCAAAACAAGGTGTTAATGAAAATGTGTGTTTGAACAATGATATTCCAAGACCCAAGACTCAGGCTTGGGTCCCCCGAAAGAACTAAATGATTTACTTTATGTGTGCAGGGAGCTTCAGCTGGCCCTATTAGCAGTCTTTGGATTGTTGATAGTGGAGCTTCAGGCCACATGACAGGGGATCTTGCGTTGCTGTTCGACGTGAAGAATATCAATGGTGGATATGTTGCATTCGCTGGAAATAAAGGCGGATATATCACTATGGAGGGGAGCGTGAGTAATGGAATAGTGAGTTTTGAGAGAATATCATATGTGAAGCAGATAGACTATAATCTGTTGAGCGTCAGTCAGATTTGTGATAAACAATTCACTGTGCATTTTGATGACAAATCCTACTATATTCTCAAACCGGGCTTTCAAATTCCAAAAGAGTGGGTAATGTTGAAGGCTCCTCGCGTCAACAAACTCTATATTCTTGATATGTCCAAGGCGATGACATCACAGGGGCAAATAACATGTTTTCTATCCAAGGCGACAGAGAAGGAATCGATAATGTGGCACCGAAGAATGGGGCACATTCATCTGAGAAAAATGAATCAACTTGTGAGGAATGGACTTGTCGATGGAGTAAACGTGAAACATTTCCATCTGAATGACAAGTGTGTAAGTTGTAAGAAGGGGAAGCAACACAGACAGTCCCACAAAGTGAAGAAAGTCAACTATGTTGAGATGCCACTTGAGCGATTGCACATGGATCTATTCGGACCGGTCAAGCGCAATAGTCATCTTGGGGAGCTTTACTGTTTAGTTGTCACTGACGACTACTCAAGATTTTCATGGGTGATGTGTTTGCAAAATAAAAGTGACACCTTTAACAACTTGAAAGTTCTGTTCACTCGATTGGAGAATCTCTACAACTTGAAGATAAAGAGAATTCGGAGTGATAATGGGACGGAGTTCAAAAATGCCAAGATGGATGAACTTTGTGAAAACAAAGGGATACATCATGAATATTCTGCTCCGTACACCCCACAACAGAACGGTGTTGCTGAACGAAAGAATAGGACTCTAATTGAAGCGGCTAGAACAATGCTCGCAGACTCAAATCTTCCAGTAATGTTCTGGAACGAGGCGATTTATGCAGCAAATTATACACTCAATCGGGTTCTAACAGTGAAGAAGTTTGGTAAAACATCTTATGAAATGTTACACCGACGAAAGCCGAACTTAGAGTATCTAGAACCTTTTGGGGCACCATGCACGATGTTGAATCCAAGCGAGAAGTTTAGTCCTAAAGCTGAAGAGGGATACTTTGTTGGATATGCAACCCCGCTCAAACGGGTATACAACAAGCGAACTCGTCGGGTGGAGGATTGGGCTAATGTGGAAGTTCAACGGTATACTCAAAATGTGCAAGGGACGGGTCCTGATTGGATGTTTGATTACAAAGATTTCTTTGAATCATTCAATCTAGATAGCTTGGTTGAAGAAGTTGTTATCAGATTACTTTACGAGTGTGAAAACGCGGCGACTTCACCGTTGGTGCGTCCGATCACCGTGAACCCCCTACCAGCTTCTAATGATACCAATGCTCCTATACAAGAGGAAGAAGTGTTTCAGGAGGCTTCTACTTCGTTAGACTCTTCAGAATCTGAAGATGAACAATTTGAAGAAGTTATCCTTGAACATGCAGAAGAACCAGAGGCACCGCCAGTGAACCCAACTCCAACTCCAGATGTTGCTTCATCGTCTAACACGGGTCATGATCTGGATGCTGTAGAGAACTTGACTACTCAGACGGGAGTTACTGTACCTGAACATCCGGAATCTCGGATTCATCGTATTCACCCGCTGGAACAAGTTATTGGTGATCCTGGTAGCAGTGTGATGACCAGAGGGCAGCTGCGAAGTGTTAACTCGCCAGAGAGTTTTGGTGCTTTAGCGTTATATGCCAAAATTCAACAATCTGGTAGTCAAAATGATTGGTCGTTTGCGTGTTATGTGTCGCAGGTAGAGCCAAGGACATACAAGGACGCTTTGCGGGAGGACGCCTGGGTTGAGGCTATGCAGGAGGAGTTATTACAATTTCAGAAATTGGGAGTTTGGACGCTCACGGATTTGCCGCCGGGAAGAAAGAAGATTGGCACTAAATGGGTGTTTAAGTGCAAGAAGGATGATCGTGGGGTTATTGTTCGTAACAAAGCCAGATTGGTCGTGCAGGGATTCCATCAAATCGAAGGGATTGATTATAACGAAATCTATGCACCTGTAGCACGCATTGAAGCTATTCGGATGTTTCTTGCGTTTGCTTCTTATAAGAAATTCAAAGTTTATCAAATGGACGTCAAGAGCGCATTTCTGTACGGGAAAGTAAGGAAGAGGTTTATGTCGGGCAGACACCAGGCTTTGAGGACCCAATCCACCGGGATAAGGTCTACGTGCTGAACAAAGCTTTATATGGCTTGCACCAGGCTCCGAGACAGTGGTATGAGGAGCTAAGTACATACCTCATCACAAAAGGATTTAAGCGCGGACTAGTCGACTGCACCCTATTCACGAAGAAATCAGGGGATGATTTGCTTCTGGTGCAGATTTACGTTGATGATATAATATTTGGTTCAACTAACGAGCTTTTATGCAGGGAGTTTGAAACTGTCATGCAGGAAAAGTTTGAGATGAGCGCAATGGGGGAGATGCAGTTTTTCCTAGGCTTGCAGGTGGACCAAAGACCCACGGGGATCTTCATTCACCAGACGAAATACGTATCCGAAGTCTTGAGCCGGTTCCAGATGGAGGATTCCAAGCCGATGGATACCCCGATTCAACCCAATCACGGGATTGGAGTGGACGCTAAGGGGGAGCTGACGGACCCATTTACATACAGAGCAATCATCGGATCTCTGATGTACTTGACGGCGTCTCGACCAGATATTATGTATGCAACGTGTCTCTATGCCCGCTATCAATCGAAGCCGAAACAAAGTCATCTGACGGCGGTCAAGCGTATCCTTAGATATCTGAAGGGTTGTCCCTCAAAAGGACTTTGGTACCCTAATGATGATGATTTTGATTTTATTGCTTTTAGTGATGCAGATTGGGGCGGCTGTGATAAAGATAGCAAATCTACTACAGCTGGTTGCCAGTTTTTAGGGAGCAGGTTAGTCACCTGGCAATGCAAGAAGCAGACTTCCGTGGCGCTGTCTACCTATGAAGCCGAGTACATTGCAGCCTCGAGTTGCTGTTCGCAAGTGCTCTGGATCCAACAGCAGATGGTGGATTACGGTTTGCAGTTTCTTAAAACCCCTATACACTGTGACAACGAAGCCGCTATCGCATTAACTAAAAATACTGAAAATCATTCTAAAGATCAAATACCATTTTATCCGTGATTGTTACGCTAAAGAATTGATAGATATGGTCAAAATCCATACTGACTACCAACGTGCAGATTTGTTTACAAAAGATTTTGACAGATCCCGCTTTGAATATCTTTTAAAAGTAAATAACATAAAGGATAAACAGGACTAATCGGCACCTCGGTTTATCGCTTTTTAGTTTTATTATTTTTCTGATTTTTGCTAATTGGGAATTTCTCTTTGATAATTGGGAATTTCTCTTTACTATCGTAATCCTCAAAGAAGTTGATGCTTTCGAGTGGATTGATTAATTCTCAAAGAAGTTGATGCTTTCGAGTGGATTGTTTCAATTTTTCGTTTTATTGTTTTTCAGAAAAATTAAAAACCCAAAAATATGTTCTTTATTTTAGGGGGAGTCATTTTCTCAGAAAAACCAAAAACATTGAAAAATTCAAAAAGACCTAAAAATTAGAAAACCAAAAATGATTTCCTGGATAAAAAGAGGAAATGATAGTACATCAGTGGGGATCTGTCACAGGCTAAAGAATTGTATTGTAATATGAGGCGTGTGTTGACTATGTGTGATATGCTGATAGGCTTCGTAGACTAAAATTGCGTGCATTAGTGATACAAACATAACGAACTACGCGTTCGTGGCTGAACACCTCATGGGCATATGGTCTTGGTACCGTAATTTCGTTTGATAGGATTGCCAAAATCTAAGGTTTCGGGTCGTTATGTTATGGTTATCCGGGATATTCTGATTAAACTTTTGTCGTATTGATTTACGGACCTAGTTTCATCAGAATATTTACTAAAAGAGCTTAAATGCCAAAACCGAAAGTTACCGAATTGAGGAACTTTATGTTTTATTGATCAAAGATCTTTATTACATCGTATTGACTTACTGATGCAAATCAGTGGTTAATATCAGCCTCAACCTAGTGTATATGCACATGTTACTCTGCTGCATTCGTTTGCTGACCTGTACACCTCTGTGCTATATACTTTGTAACTTTAACGGATAACTCTGGTATAATCACGCGTTACGACGAAGCTTTGTGCAATTCCTTGATACGGGAGTATGTCGTGTGTGTGGGCACCACAACGTGTTAGTCTAATACACCTAAATCGTATCATTTTAAAGCATTGCGTAATAGTCTGCATGTGAGCTTACGTGGATCACAATATCAGCAATTGCCGTGTCACATACTGTTTCTAATGATAATATTAAACAAACAGATCAACGCTGTGATCAGATTTCTCAGTAAACTGATATGATCCTCTTACCGGATATCACAAAATGTTTACTGCTTTCATTTACTTTGATGCATTTTTACTTTTATTGTCAAAAAGATACAAAATCCAAAAAGATTTTAGGTGTGTTTTGCTAAAATTTCAGAAAACCCAAAATTTTTGCATTTCTGCTTTATTTTTTATAACCGACGGTGCTTGATGGTCAATTTCTGAGATTTGTTAACACCATCTGGGCTTTGTATCATTCAAAAAGTGGAAATATGAGTTTTTGAAGTTTAACAGATTGAAAAATGTTGAACGGGATTCGAATTCGTGATTTGGCAAAATTTTCAGATTTTTACATTTCACATTCGCCCCTTAATTGGGTCGAATGTGGAAAAATCTTCACCTTCGGGCGTTTTAATTTGGGCGAATGTGGGAATTTAATCCAAATTCCACTTTCGGGTGAAAATTTTCACTTTCGGGTCATTTGTTTGGGCCGAATGTCGAACAAACCCACATTCGACCATATAAACGGGCGAAAGTGGTCTTTATATATAATGCCATTTCAGATTCGACCTTCATTCTACAGTTTTCAAAAAAATTTTCTTCGATCCAAAGACTTGTTGCTGGAATTCTTTTGACTTGTGCCTTTTGTTCCCGAGGAATCACTGATCATTTTTATACATAATACACAGGTAATGGAGCACAGACGAGATCAGAAACGTCGTTTTTCTATTAGGACTTAGGGTTTTAGAATTTAGGGTCCTAGGGTGTTTGTTAATGCTTATTGATGATTGCATTTCAATCCCCATCAGTTTTAGGGGGAGAATAATCCATGAATTAGATTAACAACAATATTTAGAGGATTAATTGATCGATTGAACCAGTCGTAACCTAATTCCTTTGAAAAACTGATGAAAATTGAAATTTAGGAACAATTGGTTATGGACGAGTGTTGATCGGCCCTATTAGAACACATTTCAATCAGATTTAGATGTTAAAAACATAGATGGAAAAATTTTGAATTTTAGGGTTTTAACAGTTTCACCTTCGATCCAGAAAACGGGCGAAAGTGGAAATTTTTGGGCGAATATAACATATAATGGGCGAATGTAATTTTAAATCAACATAGTTTCACATTCGTACCAAGTTTTGCACATTCGTACCAAATTATCTACATTTGACCTGATTAAAAAGGGGCGAATGTGGAATCTAAAAATCTTAAAATTTTAAATTTTTGTCGTTTTCGTATTTTGACGTGTTTTTCTGATTTTGATGTGCAGATGGCTGAGCAAACAGAAAATATTGAAGCTCAAGTAGAGAATGTCATTCCAGATCCAGTTCAGGAGGCTGAAGCATCAGTTGCAAGCAGTTGGCCATTCGAACGATCTCACAATTGCTGTGCATATCTTGGTGATGTAGAAAAGAACACAGAATTTACTGGGATTATTGAGTTCTTGAAGAGGAGCAGGATTGTACATGCCTTAGCCACACCGACGATTATCTACAAAGACATTGTTGAGGACTTTTACAAGAATGCGAAGTACGATTTCTGGGAGAATCAGACTATAATCAAGAGCAAGATACAGGGGATGGAGATGTTCTTGACAGAGTCTGATATTAGAGAAGCACTTCAGATCAAGTTTGAAGTCAGTGAAGATCCCAGGGAATTGTCGTGGACTGAACAGAAGGCTTGCTTCCTGAGGATGAAGTACAAAGGTCCGATCACTGATGGATCTATGCATAAAGGGAAGCTGAGTGTGCAGTTTAAATACTTTGCACATGTCATTATTCACGTATTTGGATGTGTGAGCGGTGGTTATGATGTAATGAGGAGAAGTTTGAGCTCATTGATGGATGCGTTGACTCTCAACAAACCATTCAATGTGTCTGGGATGATATTGGACCATATGCTTGAAATGCTAAAGGGTTTGAAGAAGAAACAATTCATGCTATACCCAAGATTTCTTATGATGATCTTTGATCACAAATATCCTGAATTGAGGAAAGATCCAACCCAGATCATAGGTCAAGATCACATGAACATCCGTACATTGGTGAGGATGAAAGGGTATAAGGGTGTGCCTGATGAAGATAAGCCACCATATAGGAGATTGTTTGGAGCTCTAGCTAAACAGGATTACACTAATCCTGGAAAGAACAAGGCTAGACATACTGAGAGTGATTCGGATAATGATGATCCTTTGGTGTATGCGGATGCGAACACTAAGAGGAAGAGGCAGGTTGTCAATGCCGGAGCCAAAGGGAAGGGCAAGGCAAAGACAGACCAGGGAAGTTCCAAGCAACAAGTGGCGAGGAAGAAAACTACTGCAAAGAAGGGAACGAGTTTAGTGGATGAGGATTCTGTTGATTCAGAGGAGACAGAGATAGATGAACAATGGGATTCGGATGAAGAAAGAATTAGGACCACCAAACGTAAGGCCAATATGGTTGGTGAGTCTGAATCTCTTAACCAGACAATTGAGGAGGTACAACAGAAGAAGAAGTTTGTTGATGTTGAAGAAGGAGGTTTAGGAGTTGATATGGATGAGCTGGAAGCAGGAGAAACTATTGTAGTGAATTTGCCAAAACAGAAGCACAAATCAATGGCAAAGAAGTCGAGCACTAAACAGTTGAGGGAGAAAGAAATTGCCCAGCTGATGAAAGGAAAAAGGATACCCGATGCTGGTACATCATCAAAGTTGTCTTCACCAGTAACAAAGAAGCAGAAAAAGACTAAAGAGGCTGAAACATTACCAGTTGATCAGTTTAATGTTGCACTGGATAATGTGTTAGATATGTTCAGGAAGCCTCAGATGGAGAAAGCCAAAGAAGTTGAGCCATCCAAGTCTAAGAAAGTCACTGTTGCTGATGATGTGATAAAGCAAGTGAACAAAAAGATGGATGAGATGATGAAAATGATTGTAGCTTAACAAGCAGAGATTGCTAAGTTTAAGCAGAATGAGGAGAAAATGCTTCAGATAGTGGTTGCTTCAAAGACCAATCAAGATGAGATTGAGTAGAAGGTAAAGAAGCTTGAAGCTGATAATAAGAAGCTTGAAGGTAAATGTTCAAAGAACAGGAGTATGATTAAGGTGATCAAAGAGGATAACAAAGAACTAAAGGCTGAAAACAAACGCCTTAGTGATTTGTTAGATAGTTTGTATAATGAAGCACCCAAGTTGAAAGAAGGTGAAGAGGATAAAGAAAAAGAGGAAGAACAGGTAGACTTTGAGCCTTCTGATTCTGAGAAAGAAAAAGATGATGATGATTAAGATGATGAGTCTGAGAAAAGTGATGATGAGGAGAGTAAGAAAAGTGATAAAGATGAAGATGATGATGCTGAGGGATCTGGGAGTAAGAATGATGATGATAGCAGTGATAGTGATGATGATGAAGGGGGAGATGACACGAGTAAGTTTACATTTGAAAAGAGAACACCGAAGAAAGATGCTAGAGAATCTAGTTCTAAAAAGAAGAAAGGTGGGAATACAGATTCAGATGAGAGTATCTTTTGGAATGAAAAGGTGAGATCTCTTAGTGATGATATAAAGAAAGTATACAGAGATATGTTGGAGAAAAGAGAATGGACTATAGAGTTCACAGGTCGTTTTGCTGAGATTTTCCAGACTGATGACATGAGATATGAGCTGGCGTATAATGATCCTGACTTAGAAGAAGGTGAAGTACCTGCTACTGTGGCTAAAGAAATTCTTGATGGTCTTGCACAGAGAGTAGGGAAATCATTTGAGGAGTTTGTGATGGATGAGTCGATTCCAAATATTCCTAAAAAGGATATTGGAAATCACTCAGATGATAAGAATACTCCAGAAATGGATGAAGTGGAGATTGAAGATATTACACATGAGGAATATCCACAATACTTCAGACAGAATGATGAAAATGTGATATTCCCTGACTTCACAGAGATTCCAAACACTTCGGCAAAGAAGAAAGCTAAGAAAAGAAGTGAAGAGTTTGTTGAGAAGGTGTTTGGTGCTGATAAGCAACAATCTTCAAGTCAATCTGATGAATTGAAGACATACTTGCAGAAGTTAAAGGAGATGGATGAGAACCGACCAAAGCCTGAAGCTCAAGGAAGTTTCTACAGATTTCATAATGCTAAATTCAAAGGCAGAGCTCTCGGGTGGACTTATTTGAGTAGACTGAAGTGTTTAGCTGCCAAATGGGAATCAGGAATTCTGTACTTCTACAGATTCATTGATTTGCTAACTCTACCGTATTGGGCGGTCAGAGATCTTTGCAGATTCCCAATGTCTGGAGCTTCAGTGAATAATACACATGTCGGTTGGTGTGCTGATAAACTAGTCTGGGAGAGCAGGACTAAGTGGAACAGATTCAAGCCTCAATATCCAAGAAGAAAAGTTCACAGGTATATTGATTCTAGAACTGGTCTGAAGAGGGTAACTTTGATCTACAAAGCACCTGAAGTGATGAGAAAGATACCTTTGATGCCTATGCCACAACATTTCAGTGCTGACTTTATATTTTGGTACTATGATTGGAGGAAGGCTGAAGCTGTGATTGTTTTGAGAGATGGGAAGGACAAATACAAGCATGTTCATGTATTTGATCCTATGTGGTTGATTAACTGTACTTTCGAAGACATCATCATGCTTTTCTACAATCCGATTCATCATGATCCCAATGATGCTGAACAGGCAAAGAAGTATACTCAAGTTGTGGGAGTTTGTTTTGCGTATGACATAAACTCGGGGAGTAACTTGGATGCTAAACTTGGTAAAATGGTGAAGATGGCTAATGTGTCAAAACCAGTGAAAAGAAAGTTGGAGCCTGAAATGTCAAAAGAGCAAAAGAAGCAGCTCAGGATTTATCTGTTGAACAAGGCGATGGACGAAGACAGAAAACGATCCAATCAATAGTCGAGGGGGAGTTTGTAGATGCACGAAGTGCGACTAGTGATTGGATCTACAAAGTTAACATATGTTAGAAAGTCTGATGGGTTGAAAGTGGAACAATGTGGGCGAATGTAGAAGTATTTGGGCGAAGGTGAAGTCATAATGGGCGAAGGTAGTTTGAAGCTGAACTGAAGAACACATTCGTACCCTAGTGTGGGCGAATGTGGAAGAATTCCACATTCGACCATCACAAGTGGGCGAATGTGCAGAGGCTATAAATAGATTTTGTGAGTTTTTGAGTAATAGAGAGTTTTAGTTGAAGTGTGTGTTGTGGTCAGGTTCTAGGTGATTTTGTGAAAGTGTTTGGATTGATTAGATTAACTAGGAAACTCATTGTATCAAGTTTTTATGAATGTTAATCTATGAAAAAGCTTTGAAAATGATGTTTACTGTGTTTTGATCCGAGTTTTATCAGTTTGTTCATAACTAGGGTTTCCGCACCTGGTTTTGTTACTTGTATGATCAATCTTCCTGTTTTAGCTAAATTCTTTCGTTTACACTCCCTAAATGTCCAGACCTGACTTATAAATGTTTTTGTCTTTGAAAATCCATTTAAAACCGTTTTTAAACAAACCCACACCTTTACATGTGTTATTTGTGTTTAAAGGTAGGATTTTTAGGATCAAAACATGATTGTTTTTGTATTGTTACGATGTTTGGGGCTGTTACAAGTTAGTATGATGATGTTCTAGGAGTTTGAATGGTTTTGGTTGTGTATTGTTGATACTTGATGTTTTGACCCATTTGAAGGATTTTGGATGATTAAGGATGATATGAGGTGTGTTGTTGTTTGTTTGATGTTAGGGTTTGCTCTAGGATGATGCTTGAACAGTAGGATGCTATCGGACAACGTGGTTATGTGATTAAATCTGGATATTTGCTATTTAGGGCAAGTTCTTGCATGTTGATGTGATGTTTACATGTTAAGTTGCTATTTTGGGAAAACGCTCGCATTCGGGACTGTTAGAATGATGAAAACTTAGGGGTTTTGCTTGAAATATGTTTGTTAATGTGTTAGGATGATTATTGGGTGTTTTTACACGTTTCGGATCTGATTTGGAGGGTTAAACGCGCGAAAAACCGTATCAGCTATGCTATAGGCGATTGGGGATCCTAATCGCCTATGCTATAGGCGATTGGGAGCCCAATTGCCTGAATAGGAGTCCCAATCGTGTGCATATAGGCGATTATGATCATAATTGCCTTCATTTCATGCAATTGTGATCCTAATTGCCTTCATTTCATGCAATTGTGACCCTAATCACTAGTTAAGCCCTGAATTGCATACCTTATGACCATAATCGCCTGAAATGCATGTGGATAGCCCTAATCGCATGTAATAAGGGGCGATTAGCCCTTGTAATTGCCTGTTGACTATCCCTAATCACATGTTGACTTTCCTAATTGCATGCTAAGTTCCTAATCGCGTGTAATGCTGTTATAAGTGTATTTTGACATCCCGAAACCCGATTTGACACCTAGGAACATGATAGAAACCCCGTGACATGCTTAGTAACATAGTAACACGTGTTTGGACTTGTTTGTACGTTATTTGACCTATGTGTTAGAATCATTGAACTTTAACGCATGTTAAGTACTAAGTTGCATGTTTTGTGTATGAGATGCACACGTGGAATGTCGGGTCACCAATGGGATGTCGAGTCTTGTCTTACGTAGTCTGGTTGTCGGTCAAACACACTTTTCGGGCACATAATGGTCATGGACTGGACTTAGGGACTAATGAACCCGACGGGTTATTAGTCTAACTTAACACATATCTTATGATAGGTCGCCAATAGTTGGGGCTATCATATCTTACAGACGGTTTACTCATATCACATAGACGGTTTACTCATAAACGGAATATGAAACCTAAGGTGAGTTCACGGCCCCACATTTTATGGTTTATGTTTTCGGGGGAGAAACATGCTTAAAACACTTTTATGACTTATGACCTATTTTTCATCTCAAAACTCTTTTATGACTTATGGCTTATTAAACTCTTATGGCTCATGACTCTTTATCACGTCATACTATGGCTTACTTATCGTACTATACGGTTCATCAAAAAGTCCCTTAGAAACCACTAACATGGGTATATGGCGGGGAAATATGGATAGCGCTATTGGGAACTGACAAGCCCCACTCGACGGTCGGACCGGGCGGGTGCATATTGTCTCTAATAAAACAAGGTCTACCGGTGATGACGGTAGCCCATAGGAAACTAAGGGTCACTACACAGCTTAGTCAGCAATGGTTTCACCCGTATGAGTATCTTATTCTGCGCCTAGCTAGCGTTCTTACAAGCATAGTAGTAATTGTGATGGTAACGGTTTTCGAAGGATCACTTTAAACGTTTAAATAAAACCTGTGAACTCACCAGCATTATATGTTGACTCTTTTTAGCATGTTTTCTCAGGTCGCTAAGGTAGCAGCTGTCAGATAGGTGCACGAGGTCGCACTGGAATCGTCTCGCGTCTAGGGTCTCAGTCGCATGTTTTGGAGTTGTGAACTTTTGAACTTATGTTTTATTTCTGCATGACTTTTGTAAACTTTAAATGCTTCCGCACTGTTAAATGTTGGCTTTAAATCTTATGCATGGTTTTTGTTACGCGTGTTTTACATTTAGACGTCGTTTATTGTGACCGTTGACTTGGATCCTGGTATGTCACACGCCTCGCGGTAGAACTCCGCATGTGGATATTTGAGGGTGTGACATTCCTCTTGCTTCAAGGAGGTTATATCAAAAGGATTGTTCTATTTTACTTGATAAGGTTAAGAGCAGGGTCAATGACTGGAGGAATAAATTTCTCTCTTTTGCTGGGAGATTGTAGTTGATCAAGTCTGTTTTATCTTCTCTAACTGTGTATTGGTCCTCCTTGTTTATCTTGCCTGTTAATTTAAATGATGATGTGGAAAGGATTTGTAGAGGGTTTTTGTGGTGCCAAGGGGATTTTAAAAAGGGATATGCTAGGGTCAGTTGGGATGATTTGTGTCTTAAGAAATCTCAAGGAGGGTTGGGAATTGCTTCTCTTAAAGAAAGAAATGTTGCCTTAATGTCTAAACATATTTGGAATGTGTTGAATAATAAGGAGTCTGTTTGGGTTGAATGGATTAGATTATATAGATTGCAGGGATGTAATTTTTGGGATGTGGGAGAAACCAATTCTGATTCTTGGAGTTGGAAGCAAATCTTGGGGTGTAGAAGTATTATTAGGCCTCATTGTGTGGCTAAGGCAGGGAATGGTAGATTAATTAGTGCATGGTTTGACAGCTGGCATAGTAAAGGTCCTTTGATCAATGTCATAGACAGAAGAGACATTAGGAATGCTGGGTTTAATCTGAAGGGTAAATTGGCTGAGTTGGTGAGTAATGGGAGTTGGTGCTTTCCTGAGGAATGGGGTAGAAAGTATCCTTGGTTGGTTCAAACTGAGGTGCCCATATTATGTCCTATGACTAGGGATAGGTATTGGTGGAAAAGAGATGATGGTGAGAGGGTGCCTTTTTCTACTAAGGTGGCTTATGAGGATTTGGTTAAGGGGGGTACTGATGTCAAATGGAGTAGATCTGTGTGGTTTAGTCAATCTATACTAAAACATGCTTTTATTACCTGGTTAGCTTTTAAGTACAGACTTCCTACACAAGACAGGATGTTGCAATGGGGATATAGAGGTGTATTGAAGTGCAGTTTGTGTGGGGCTTGTCCTGATAGTCATGAGCACCTGTTTTTTAAGTGTGAATTTTCCTATGCCATTTGGAGGAGATTAAAGGTATTTGCTAGACTTGGAGATATTCCTGATGAGTGGGATGCTGTTGTGCAGTTTATAGAGGGAAGGGTGGTGAATAAGTCCGTTTGGAGCATCATTTAAAGGCTTTGTCTGGCTGCTGCTGTTTACTTTATTTGGCAGGAGAGGAACAATAGATTATTTAGCAATTCTAGAAGGAGTGCTAAGATTCTTGGGCAGCAGATTCAGGATGTTGTTAAGCTTAGGATGGCAGGTTTGAAATTGAAGCATTCTGTGCAGGTGCAGTTGGCTGCTGCTACCTGGGATTTTATATGTCCTGATGATGATTGTTAATATCTCTAGTGGTAGTTATAAGGTGGAGTGGAAGAATACTTGTATGGGTGAGGTGGGATGGTATGTTGCTGTTAGTGGTATTATTGGTGGAAGGGAGTTTTTTATCTTAAATATATATAGTAATAATATTAAGTATAATAATAATAAATATAATGATAATAATATTTTGAATAATGATAATAATATTTCTAAATATTACTCTGGGATGGGTCTTTATTTGGGGTTGTGGGAACTTACTGTAATCTGGAGACTGTGTATATATGGGGTAGTTTCTTGGCCTTTTTGGCTTCTGGGTGTTGTTTCCTGGTGTGTGTTTTGGTGGTGTTCTTTTTATTCTTTCAAATTTTTCTTATTTTTATTTTTGTGGGTGTTGTGTCATCTGCTAAGTTCCCCTTCTTTTGGGAAAAATGGACTTAGCCTTGCTCATTTTGATCGGTGGATAGGAATGTCAAGGCTTGGAGTAAGCCTGGTTCATGGAGTGATAAGGTTGGTCTCATCCTTTGGTTTAGGATCTTGTCATTGTTTTTTGAGTCTCTTATTTCTTAGAGGTCATCAAAGGATTGGAATTCTGCTTGTGTTTATGTCTTGGTCTGTCTGGGTCATATTGGTTCTGGTAGTGTTTTGGTCTGTATGGGTCATGTTGGATCAGTGGCTTAGCTTATGAACACTTATGTGTTATCAGATTTATATATGAGTTATTAAGCAGCGGAAAGACAAGTGTTCAAAGGTCTAAAAGATCACTTTGATGAGGAGTTATTACTCCCCCTTGACTGAATAATAAATGAGAAACAATAAATACAGTTAAGTGTAAAGCAGTAAAGCAATTTATGTTTCTCAGATGTGAAATGGAATTATAGGTTTAAAGCCCGAAGGATTTCAATTTAAGATCAAAGATATTACACAAAATCACATATCTAAAATAGATGAACAAACTCATCTATTTATAGACTAATGTACTAAACTGTTGTCTGAAGTAATCTAAGATATTTAACAAAGATATTATACTAAGATAAGCTTACAACAGCCTGTACATTGAAACTTGAAAGCTAGACTTTAACAAAACAATATAATAAGGAAACTGCTGATCTTCAGTCGGTTAGAAGCTTCTGATGCAAAGTGCTGATGAGTGACAAACTGCTGATGAGCAGTTTGTCTTCAGCAGTTCTTTAGTGAAATGTCTGGTTAGACTTCAGAACTTCTGATGAGTTTACTCTTCAGTACTTTGGTGTTTGTTCTTCAGCACTTCTTCTTTTGTCCTTCAGCAGTTCTATACTTAGGCAGATATGAATTGGACTAAGGTTATCAAAAGGTGGTTTCTTCAATCCTCTTTGTCCCAACAATCTCCCCCTGGATTGATGAAGCCAAAACCTTATCCAATCTTTATTGTTGTCCTTTTCTCTCTTCTAATATCCTCCAGATCTCTGCTGTCATCCGGGTAGTAAGAGTACATCTTTGTTGCTCAGTGAGAGGACCAAGTTCAGGTGTAAGATGCTGTATGGTAAGAAGGTCTTTGGACGATAAAACACTCAACTCCTTTGAGTTTTTGTAGACCTTACTTGAACGGTCTCTCCTGGTCACAAGTACTGAGTTGGATTCAGTAAATGACCACTTGATGATATTTACCTTTGACCTGTCAAAGTCAGAGGCATAGGAAACCAAGCCTGTTTCCTTAGGTTGACCTGATTGAGGAATGTCTTCTATTTCAGTGACTCTCAGGTGAGATTCTTGACTACCTTGAAGTTCAGCACTACCTTGGATAGGCATGTTGGGCAGGTGATGCTCTGTAACAAGCCTTGTATGTGTCTTCTCTTGGATGGATTGTTGTAACTGATAAGCATAAGTAGCCTTGTCTCTGAATTGTGTTAAGAGGGGTTTCTCTTCAACATCAAAATCACCATGTACCAACTGATCTCCTTCTAAGAGTATCATCTTGAAGTCAGTCTTGACAATGGGTTCACCCTCTGCTTTTCTCTTGGTGGCTGGCTTCCTTAGTGCACCAGATGATCTCCTTACAATAGAAGTTGTTTGGACTTCTGGAGTTTCAAATCTCTCTGGCTCTGCAGCTTTCTTGGCCTTGAATTTCTTGTAAGCCTCATAAAGTGTTTGTTCTTTCCATTTGGAGACTGAGGCCTTTGAACCATAGCCATTTGCCACTAATTCTTCTATCATTTCAGCTCTTTTGGCTTTCCTCTCATCTTCTGTTGCTATTCTATCAGATAGCATTTGAGCTCTTCTGGTAAGTTCTTGTGTTGAGAGTCTTTTGAGGGCCACTTGTTTTGATTTGGAGTTCTTTGTGATGAATGCTATAAGCTGTGCTCTTTTGTCTTCTACTGCAGCAGCTTCAAGTGCTCTCTCTTCAGCCTCAAGCTCATCAAGTTTTTCTTGATACTTGATTAACTTTTCTTCAAAATTCAAATCATGTCTAGTTTCTAGGCTGTTCCATACTCTGTCTTCTTTTGCCTTCTTTGCAGCCTCTTTCAAACTCTTCTCCAATAGATCTTTAGACATGCTGATGGGAGTAGGGTTCAAAACAGTTGTGGAAGTTGTTGTAGGCAAAGGAATGGGAGTAGGTTCTCTTTCTGGTGCCTTAGGAACTTCTGATGTTGGTTTTGGAGGTAAAACTGCTGATGAGGTAAATGGAGTCACAACTGCTGAAGGATTGTCTTCAGTAGTTTAAGAAATGGGATCAGCAGTTTCCTCTGATGCCTTAGACAATTTGAATTCTGGTGCTACTTCTTTTCCTGGTCTTTGTTTTGGCATATCAGCTTCAGGATCAGGAGTTTGTCTTTGTGTAGCAACTTCTGTTTCTGGTTCCTTAATCTTCTCCCCCTTTTTGGCTTCATCCACTTCTGGAAGCCTAATAGAGTGAGAAGTTGCAGCAGACAATCTTGCCAGTTGATCTTGTGTTTGGTCCATTTTCTTGTTCAACTCAGCAAGTCTCGAGTTGATCAACCCAAACTGATTGTTAGCTTTTAACTCCCAAGCAATTGTGAAGGGTTTGAGTTGATCAGTTATGATTTGTTTGAGTGCCTGGTACAGGGGACCATCTGGGCTGCATAGTTGGTTCAAGTCTATGCTTGTGAGCCCAGGGAATTGGGTTGGTTGTTTTGGTGAAGGGGTGCTTTTTGGGTGATCCTCAGATTGCTCTGAAGATGCCACTTTTGGGGATGTTTGGGCTAAGTGGTCTTTAACCTGATCCTTGGTGACCAGCTTCTTGAGCTTGGATACCTTAGATTCAGGATCTTCAATATCAACCGTCAATTCTTTCTGTGGAATGTTTGATTCATCAACCAAATTAATGGAATCATCTGAATCCCTGATATTGTCCTCAGAGAGGGCAGGATCAGTTATATCATGAGCTAGACCCAAACTAGTAGTCTCATGAACCTCTTTGTCTTGGTACTAAGGTTTTCCTACTTCTGGCCTTAGGCCTTCATCAGTAGTTGCCAAGTTTGAGGTCTTAGCTATGTTACTACTGTCCTCAGGTTCACCACTAGGTGATAAGTGAGTAGTAGCAGCCTCAAAAGTATCAAAAGTTTGTAAGTTTGGGCTTATAAACTCTTGTTCATCCTCATCTCTCTGGGTGGGCTAATAGGATCCACATTCATGTCAACTTCTGAAGGCATCTCCCCAATTTGATGTGTTGCTGGGGGAGTGACATGTGGTGAATGGGTTCCTTTTAGTCCTGAGAGAAGTTGGGCAATTTCTATTGTTGTGTGGGAGGGTTCAGGTTCAGTAGTTATAAGGGGTTGGTGTTCAGGAGTTTGGATGGGTTCAGGGTTGGTTTCAGTAGTTTCAAAGGCAGGGTCAACAGTTATTGGTTTCTTAAATTTCTTTCTTTGAAAAATAACTGTGACTGGTTTTCTTTTGGTTGGTAGAGAAGGAGTGTGCTGAGAGGATGTTTCAGCCACTTCCTTATCAAGTGCAGATTGCACATCAGTAGTTTCAGGTTTCTCCACTTCCTGAACTGTCTTTTTCAGTGACTTGGTTTGTTTTGGTTTTTGTTGTTTAGGCTTTTTAGTTTTCTTTTTGGGTTTGGAAGATGTGGGTTCCTTGGGGATGGGTTGTTCTTCCCCTTGGTCATCTTCTAGCACAAGTGCTAGTTTGTTGTGCCTAGAGAATACTTGAGAGGTTAAAGGGTTTAAAGTTGTTTCTTCACCCTCAAGTACTCCCTCTCCAAGCTCCTTTATTATGCATTGCATAACAAATCTTGGATACAACAAAAATTTCTTTTTATCATTTTCATGATGTAAAACCAGTTCATTGAAAAATAATTTTGATGCCTTAAAAGGTGTTTCATTTATGATGGAATGAAAAATAGGTTGAAAAGTAGAAGGCATCTGATCTATTGACCCAGTTTTTGGACTTAGACACATAATAATATAATGAAATAACAGTTTATATTGTGGGTCAAAATATTTCTTATAAACTGTTGCTTGTGCCAAAGTACCTTGATAACCACACTCTGTCATGGTTAGATGGATGTCTGAGTTTGGAATATGCTCAGGTGCCTCAGAATCCTTCAAACCAAGCCTGATGCTTAGTGTTTCTGGTGAGATGGCCATCAGTTTCCCTTTTATGGAAGATTTGAGGGAGATCACTTCATTATTCACCTTCACCGTCTCTGAGTTAGCCCAGAACTCATTAAGAGTTTCTTCATGAATGGGTGGATCGATGGTGAAAGCTTCATAATATTGGGACTTCATGATGAGATTAATCATCTCATCATACTGGGACCAGGCTTCATCTTTAACAAAGTAGCCTCTTTGGTTGTGTCCCTGTTTTAACACGAGAGCCATGGTTGTTTTTGATCGAACAGTAATTTTTAGGTTAGAGAAGGGGTTTTGCTTTGAATTTGAGAGAGAGAGAGGGGGAATTTTGCTTTTTGAATGGATAAGTGTTTGAAAAGGGTATTTATCAGAAGTTTTTAACCGACTAGGTCAAACTTCTGATGAGTGAAAAGTCTGTTTTACCCTTTTTAGTCAAACTGCTGAAGAAGAAGGTTTCTTCATCAGTGGTTTTAGTCATCTCTTCAGCAGTTTCAACTGCTGATGTAAATGACTTTTAAAACACTTTACTAACTTCTGATTTTCATCAGTAGTTATATCCATTTTGAAAATATCCCATTTTTGATGTTTATCAGTAGTTTTCAAAATTTGTTCATCAGTACTTTCTCTTTCTCAAATTTTTGGTCTTCAGAGGTTTGTGACAGATAAGTATGTAAGTGAAAATAAAATATGTGCAGAACTTAAAAAGTGAAACACTTACAGACTTTCTTCTAAGTTTAACATCCCAAGCATGGATACTAACCTCTGAAAAGTTGTTGAATCAAGGGGTTTGGTGAAAATGTCAGCTATTTGATTAGCTGTTGTGACATGCTTCACCTCAATCTTGCCTTTTTCATAGCAATCTCTTACTGACAAAATCAAGAGAGCTGGAAGGCAATTTACTGACAAAATCAGATTTTTGAAATAGGTCATCAGCAGTTTTCAGGGTCTCAACTCCTGATGTAGTTGAAACTGCTGATGGCTTATTGTCAGTAGTTTTAACTTCTGCAGTATTTCCCTTTTTGAGGAAGTTCTGATGGTAGGATGTGCATTCCTTCATATCAGAAGTTTGAATCAATTTCTTCCCATCATTATCAGTTTTGTGGGTGAAATCTGTTGGTGATTCAGTGTGGGTATATCCAATGCCAAACTTAACATTGGCTGCAGTTTGTTTGTTAAGCAACATTTGATACCCTTTACAAGACTCAACCCATTTTTCATAGTCAACCTTGGTGTCAGCAAGCTCTTGTCTGACATTTCCTAGGCTGTCTATCATAGTTTTAATTTGTGCTTCTTTTTCAATGGATTTATCATTCAGTTTGGAAATTTCTTTGTTTTTCAAAACAATTTTTCTTTCCAAATCACACTTCATTTGTGTGAATTTTCTTTCCATGTCATTGGTTTTGCCTTGTAAATGCACATTAGTTTCTCTAATTAAAGCAAAAGATTCTTTGCAAGATTTAGTGCAAAGCTTTAACAGAGATTGTTGTGATACCTGTGTGAGAGCAGAATTTGAAGAGTATCCTTCAAAAGCCATTAAGGCAAAGTTCTTTATGCCATTATCAGGTTCTCCCCAGTTGACATCATAGACCTTATTGTCTGCATCCTGACTGCATTCTGATGTGTCATAAGGAAGACTGCTCCAGTCAACATACCCTGAGGTAAATAAGCTTTGTTGCTGAGGGGGTTGTTGAGTTTGTGCAGGTTGTTGAGCAGTTGGAAATGGAGGCATCAGCTGCTGTTGTTGTTGAGCAGGCATCTGAACATATTGTACTTGTGGCACATATTGAACATGTGGAGCTTGTGCCTGTACAAAATGAGCACTCCCTTGAGTTCCATTATTCCTATTGTATGAGGGGTTAAATTGATTTCCAGACATTGGTTGGTTGTAGCTAGAGCTTCTACATTCTCTAGCAAAGTGTCCCAACTTTTGACACTTATGACATCTAAGTTTAGATTTGTCAAAACCAACTTTTGTTGAGTTGTTTAGTCCTGGAAATTTCCTTCCTGACCTTTTATAAATTTTGTTAGTTTTTAAGCTTAACAAGGCCAGTTGGTGCAATATTTCCATTTCTTCTAAGTCATCACTGCTGAAATATTTTAAATCATCCATGATGAAACACATGTTGTCAGCAGTTTGACTCAGTTCTTCATTGTCACAAGCTGGGAAGGATCCATCTGATGAGATCCCAGCTGTTATGTCAATGTGGTCAAAAGAGCCAAAATTATTAGAACAGGATGGTGAGTCATGTCCTAATAAGGTTGTGCTACCCGGAGTATAGTCATCAGCAGTTTTACCAGATTCCTGCAACTTTTTCTTTTGATTGATTTCTCTCTCAAAAGTTAGTAATTTACCATGTAACCTAGTTAGGTTCAAGGTATTAAAATCTGAACTTGTTCTGAGGACTATAGAGTAAGTTTCCCATTTTGAAGGTAGAGACCTTAAAAATCTATGCAACATAGACTCATTTGAATAGGTCTGATTGTTTATTTTTAACTCAGAGATGAGTGAAGAAAATCTTTCAAATTGTTGTGTTAAAGATTCACCCTCTATGTGAGTAAAAGTTTCATATTGTTGAGCCAATATTTCTCTGATGTTGGCTATCACCTCAGCAGTCCCTGCAAACTGCTCTTTTAGGCAGTCCCACAGCTCTTTGGCACTTTCACAATGTAAAAGGCCAGCATAAATTTCGTTTGGGAGAGCCATAGCCAACATGGAGAAAGCTTTTGCATCAAGCTCAAACTTTTGGAAATCTTCCTCCGTGTATTCTTTTGGATCTTTTGGTCTTTCAGTCTTTCCCTCTGGATCCCTTACTACTGGTTTGTGAGGTCCAAAAACTACAGACCTCCAACATCCAGTGTTTGTTTGGGAAATAGTATGTGCCAACCTTTTAGACCATATGTTATATTCATTTCTGACTAACATAGGAGGTTTGTTGGCAGATCCAGTATTATAGGGGTCCATTTTTAAGAAGTTTGGATTTGTCAATACTTCTTTAAAGTGATGGATTAAAAAGTGAGCCTTTTATCCTTTATTGAATATCAATATTGAGCCTGTGTCTGAATCTCAATTTGTTAGATTGATTTTGATCAGATTAACCAGATGCTCTGATACCAGTTGTTGGATCAGTGGCTTAGTTTATGAACACTTATGTGTTATCAGATTTATATATGAGTAATTAAGCAGCGGAAAGACAAGTGTTCAAAGGTCTAAAAGATCACTTTGATGAGGAGTTATTACTCCCCCTTGACTGAATAATAAATGAGAAACAATAAATACAGTTAAGTGTAAAGCAGTAAAGCAATTTATGTTTCTCAGATGTGAAATGGAATTATAGGTTTAAAGCCCGAAGGATTTCAATTTAAGATCAAAGATATTACACAAAATCACATATCTAAAATAGATGAACAAACTCATCTATTTATAGACTAATGTACTAAACTGTTGTCTGAAGTAATCTAAGATATTTAACAAAGATATTATACTAAGATAAGCTTACAACAGCCTGTACATTGAAACTTGAAATCTAGACTTTAACAAAACAATATAATAAGGAAACTGCTGATCTTCAGTCGGTTAGAAGCTTCTGATGCAAAGTGCTGATGAGTGACAAACTGCTGATGAGCAGTTTGTCTTCAGTAGTTCTTCAGTGAAATGTCTGGTTAGACTTCAGAACTTCTGATGAGTTTACTCTTCAGTACTTTGGTGTTTGTTCTTCAGCACTTCTTCTTTTGTTCTATAGCAGTTCTATACTTAGGCAGATATGAATTGGACTAAGGTTATCAAAAGGTGGTTTTTTCAATCCTCTTTGTCCCAACAGGTCATTATGGGTGAGTTAGTGTCTTGGTCTGTCTGGGTCATTATGGGTGAGTTTGTGTCTTGGTCTGTTCTGTTTACTAAGTTTCTTTTGGGGAGGGATGTGGGTTATAAATCATGGGAACTTGCAGTAATAAGGTGCACAAAAAACGAATGGGTAGAATCCTGGCTTTGTAAGCCTTCTGTTTTTAGTCAAAAGTTGAAAAAGTATTTTTTTTCTAAAGGTTCTATTGAACTCTATTTCTTTGTTTGAAATTGGGTTCAATTCTGCGAATTTTGATTGGTGGTTAGGATTTTTGAAGCTTGGAGTAAGCTGTAACCTGGGAGATATAAGGTTGGACCTGATCAGTGAAGTTAGGACATTTGTTTCCACCCTAAATTTTGCATTTTTTAGAACTGTTCACTGGTCAGGAACCCTGTGGTCTTTATGGCCTTTGTTAAGCCTTGTTCATTTGAAAGTGAAGTCTGTTATGAGTCAAAGGCACTTGCCTTGGGGAGGGATGGGTTACAATGATTGGGAATTTGCAGGAATAAGGTGCACTAAAAGCGTTTGGGTAGAAATCTGGCTGAATAAGCCTCCTTGTTTTATTCAAAATTCCTTATTATGGTTTTGTTTATTAAAAGATCTGTTGAATCCCTCTTCACCTTTTGAAGATGGGTTCAATTCTGCGTTGATGAATTGGTGGTTAGGATTGGAGCCAGGAGTGTGCTCAGCCCATGGAGTGATAAGGATGGACCCTATCCTTGTGTTTAGGACATTTACTTCCACCCCCAATGTTTTTGCATTTTTTAGTACCTCACAAGGATGAGAAACCTTTGCATTATTGTTTTGTTCTTTTCTGAAACCTTTTCTTGTTTTTAGTTTTAAGATTTTTGGGCTGTCCTTTTGGAATGGGTTGGAATACTGTATTTTGGGTTGGGTTGGATGGAAATGGCTGTATGGTTGTGATCCTGGTTGGCTGATCTTAAATCTTTCTAAAAGGGCTGTTATTGTTAAGTTTGTTTTCCTTTGTATTGAGCAAATTCAGTTAAGGCTGGTTGTTAGCTGGTACAATGGTGGTCAGTTATATGTCCTTTGTAGGGAGTATGTTCAGTCAAGGCTGGTTATTAGATGTTTAGTTATTAGTCAGTTTAATGATTGGGTTTTTTGTAATTGGGTTGGGAAGGTTGGAGTGTATGGTATTGTTATGGTTGATAGTTTTGAAGAGTCTTGTAATGTGTATGGAAGACAATACGGATTTGCAGCTAAATGGTATAGCAGAGATAGCAATATTGCTCAGGAATGGACTTCTGAAGTGGAAAATGGTATTATTTTGGAAGCTGTGGATTTGCAGAATTGGAAAGATGCTATGGATCTGAAGTTTTATACAGAATATGGTTTGAAGGATTGTGGTCAAAGTTACAAGTTAGCTATTAGAAGACTAGAGGTGAATTTGGAAAAAGTGAAGGATCTAAAGGTGTGTACAAGTATTGGCTGGAAGAATGCTGGACAAAGATGCAAGTTATCAGGAAGAAGACTTGAATGTTGTCGATTATGGTTTATTTTATTTGTTTTGTTAGGTGGGTTTTGTATTGGGTTGGGCTTTGAGAGGTTATTTAGCTGGCCCGATAGTTTTGAGTATGGTTAATGGGCTGAGTTTTGTTTGATTTTTGGTTTGTTTTAGTGTTGTCTTGTGGTGGGCCTTGATCTAGTTTTTGGTTAGATTATATTGAAAAGATCTTGGCCCGGTCTGTTTGTAAATATTTTTATTATTAATGAAATTTACCGGAGCAAGGTCTCCTTTATCAAAAAAAAATAATAATAAAAAAATAAAGGATACGAAGCTAACTGAACGGTAATCGAACTCACGATACGACAATGACATGTAGATTCGTAAACAAGAAAAGACTCGAGTTTTAAAAGACATAACTATCGGTACATTTGAAGTTCGGGCTCCCTAATGGAGGAACAGGAAGGCAATTAAATATCTGATCATGCTACAGAGTCAGATAAAGGATACGAAGCTAAATGGAATGTAATCGGACTCACGATGCGATAATGACATAGAGATTCGTACAGAAGATAACACTCGAGTTTTAAAGGACATAACTATCGGTACATTTGATGTTTCGGGCACCCGAATGGAGGAACGGGAAGGCTATAAGATATCTGATCATGCAACAGACTCAGATAAAGGATACGAAGCTAACTGGACGGGAATCGGACTCACGATGTGATGATGACATATAGATTCAAACACAAGAAAAGACTCGAAATTTAAAGGACGTAAAAATTGGTACATTTGTAGTTTTGGGAACCCAAATGGAGGAACAGGAAGGCCATTAAATATCTGTTCATGCTACAGAATCAGATAAAGGATACGAAGCTAAATGGAATGTAATCGGACTCACGATGCGATAATGACAGAGATTCGTACACAAGAAAACACTCAAGTTTTAAAGGATATAACTCTCGGTACATTTGAAGTTTCGGGCACCCGAATGGAGGAACGGGATAAGATATCTGATCATGCAACAGACTCAGATAAAGGATACGAAGCTAACTGGACGGTAATTGGACTCACGATACGACCATGATGTCCATAAGATATCTGATCATGCAACAGACTCAGATAAAGGATACAAAGCAGAACGGACGGTAATCGGACTCACCATGTAACGAAGACATAGAGATTCATTCACAAGAAACGACCTGAGTTTTAAAGGACGTAACAATCGGTACATATGTAGTTGCGGGAACCCGAATGGAGGAACAGGAAAGCCATTAAATATCTGATCATGCTACAGACTCAGATAAAGGATATGAAGCTAACTGGAATGTAATTGGACTCACGATGCGATAATGACATAGAGATTTGTACACAAGAAAACACTCGAGTTTTGAAAAATAGGGAAGTTATTTGGGCTCACTGTTTGAAGAGTATAGGGGATGGTCGTACTACTTCTGTCTGGTATGATAATTGGTGCCCATTAAGTCCTTTGTGCTCCTTTATTTCTCCTAGGGATATTCATAGGAGTGGTCTGTCTCTTACCTCTACAGTTGCTGATGTCATTAGTAATGGAGATTGGGTTTGGCCAGAGGAGTGGAATAGCAAATATCCTTGTCTTTCTCAGATGAGGCCTCCTTTTCTGACAGAAGGGACGAAGGATAGTGTATTTTGGAAGACTAAAGAAGAAACTCTGGTGGCTTTTGAAACTAAGGTTGTTTTTAAGGATTTGAGTCTGCACAGGGATGAGGTCCCATGGGCTAAAGTGGTGTGGTTTAGCCAATCTATCCCTAGGCATGCTTTTACCTTATGGCTGGCCTGCCACCAAAGGCTCCTTACTCAGGATAGGTTATTGTGCTCTTTGTGGGGAAATAAGAGATAGTCATTCACATTTGTTTTTTGAATGTCCTTTTTCTACAATGGTTTGGGAAGGAATGAAGGGGATGGCTGGGTTGGAGGATGTTCCTGCTAAGCTGTTGGATTGTGTGCAAATTTTGTCCTCTGCTCAGCTAGGGAGGTCTGCTAAAAGTATTATTCAGAGGCTTGTTTTGGCTGCCATGGTGTATTTTATATGCCAAGAAAGAAATGCTCGGATTTTTAGAAAGGAGAGTAGAACTACTAAAGCTCTGTGTGCTATTATCAGAGATGCTGTAAGGCTTAAATTGTTGGGATTGAAGATTCAGGCTTCTGTTAGCAGTGTCAGATTCAGCAGGATGTGGGGCTTTAAGGTGGTATGGAAGGATCCTCTCAAACAGGTTCCCCAATGTTGATCTTTATTATCCTTTTATGGGTCTGGGTTGTGAGGGAGGGTGTTTGGGCTTGGTTTCTTGTTAAGGATGGTCTATGGTCATGGGGGTTGGTTTTTAATAATAAATTTATTTATAATATAATGGTAAATATGGTGAATCTTGTTCTGGGCTGGGTGATCTTATTTTTATTATCAATAATTCAGTGCAACAACATGGTCTGGAATGATTGTGGGAAGGGTGGGTCTGTGGGAGCTTTGGGAGTCATAAGGTGGTCATTTCAGCGATGGGTAGAGTTTTGGTGTGGAATTTTCCATGCTTCCTGTTGTTTTGATCTCTTTCTTCCTTTGTCTCTATGTTGGTGTTGGTGTGTCAATTTATATGTTTGGAGTCTCTTTCTGTTGGTGCTTATGCCTGGTGACAGGTCTAGTACCAATTCTGTTGTCTGTGTTAAGGAGGTAGGATTGTTTAGTCTTGGGGAAAGACAAAGCCTGGGATTTATAAGGATGGAACAAGGTCATATCTTTAGGTTTATGCTCTTTGTTTTGTCTTTTATTTTTTCTTGATCCAGATATGGCCTTGAAACCTTGATTGTATTTCTTTTTCTATGCCTTTTCGTGATTTGGTATCTTGAGTCTTTTACATCCTATTGGATGTGGGGGAGGGGATATTATGGGAATCAAGGAGTTGTCTGGATGGTTAAAAGCCTGTGGGTAGTAACCTTAGTTCCTAGTACCAACCCTGTGTTGTGTGGCTGGTGTGTTTTTCATACACCTATGGTTCTATTTTTGTGTTTAACCCTTAGGGAGTTAGGATATTGTAGATGCGTTTTGCGACTGGTGATTGGATAGTTAACATGTGTTAGAGAGGCTGATTGGGCGAATGAAGATGATATGGGCGAAGGTGAATAGCTAGTAGGCGAAGGTAAAGTAAAGTGGACGAATCTGGAAATGGGACTACACTGAAGTACACATTCGACCATAGAAATGGGCGAATGTGGAAAACACTCACATTCGACCAGTTGAAAGGGGCGAATGTGCAGTGCCTATATATAGTTTTTGTGATTTTGTAAGATAAAGAGAGTCATTAGGTGTGTGTGTTTTCAGGTGTTGTTCCAGAGAGGTTTGAGATAGTGTGTGTGTGATCTAGATTAACTGTTTGGATATTGTAATCAAGTTTATGAATGAGTTAATCTATGAAAAGTATTGAAAATGACTTTGATTGTGTTTTGATTTGAGTTTACATCAGTTTGTTCAAAGCTAGGGTTTCCGCACCTGGTTTTGTAACTTGTATGATCGTATAATCCTGTTTTCGTGTCAAATAACATCCTCTACAAAGTGGTATCAGAGCATAGAGGATCATACAACAACAAATTGATAAACTCAGAGCTGATTTGGACATTATTTTGATCAATTCACATCTGTTATTGTATAAAAATGGTTTTTAAGTGTTTTTGAAAGAATTAGAGTTGATTTTGTGGTTAAAATTCAAAATTCCAAGTATTAAAGTTGTTCCAAATCATCTCCGAAGCAAAACCTAATCAAGATCATTCAAATTCACAAACTTTTGAAAATCAGAGATCAAAATAACCGTTTTTCAAAGTGTAACCGTTTTTCAAAATCAGAAATGGGCGAACCTGGATCTTAGTGGTCGAAGGTGTAGTGTTTTGGGCGAACCTGAGTGTATTTCTGGGCGAACCTAGGAGTTTTTGGACGAACGTAGAATTTTTCTGTTGAATTTTTCACATTCGTGTCACATTTTTCACATTCGGGTCATCGGGGGTACGAACCTGGAATCAGAACGGGCGAACCTGAAACTTTTTGGGCGAACGTGAAAAGTGTTAGTGTGTTTTTACTTTCTGGTGAGATTTTACATTCGGGAGTTACTGTTTGGGCGAACCTGAAGCAAAAAGGGACGAACCTGAACAATTTTGGGCGAACCTAGAGCTAGTTTTTGGAAAATTTTCTAAGTGTTGAATTTCTCGAAGTTCGTGATCATGTGGAATTTTCCGACTACTCCTACACCAGCAACTACACAACCACAACAGCAGGTGATGGACCCATGGACAGTGGCAGCACAGAAGACGAGCACACAGTCTTCGCAGCCGGTTAACTACATGACTCAAAGTGCACCTCCAGCACCACAGTCTGACTACTGGGGAGTAGCAGCAGCGGTGGTAAACACTCAAGCTACAAATGCTATTTCCACACTGATTAATGATTTGTCTTCAGGTAGCGGGAATCGGCCACCGAAGCTCATGGAGATTCAAGAATACAATCAGTGGCAGAAAAAGTTCAAGATACATTTGGAAGGCATGGGAGTGGAAGGTGCTGAAGCATGGAACATGATTGCTAAAGGTTACACACCACCAGTTTTGGAGAACACAGGTGAACCAGTGCCATTGGAGAGCATGGCTGAGGATGAGAAAAAGAAGTTTGCTGTGGAGAAGAAGGCGTTTTCCCAATTGACACAGGCAATCACAAATGATCTTTTGCATCAGTTTGGGACTTGCACAACATCTAAGGCACTATGGGAAGCACTTAAAAGAAGGCATGATGGAAATGAGAAGACTAGAGGTCTAAGGATGGAAGAACTGAGAAAGGAGTTTGAGAATTTTTCTTATATTGGAAATGAAACTTTGAAAGAACTAACTCCTAGATATAATCATTTGTTATCTGAATTGTCTAGCTATGGTATACAGATTCCTATGGCAAAGCAGGTGGACAAGTTTGCAGATGCATTACCACCAAACTGGGATCAGCATGTGGAGGTTCTTAAGGAGAAGGATGCTTATCAATACTGGTCTATTCAAGAGTTCATAGAGAAGCTGGAAAATAAAGAATTGGAAGAGAAGAGGAAAGCTAGAAGAGCACAGATTCCTCAGAATCCCAACTTATACTTTGGAGGATCTCCAGTTTCAACTAGTACATCGAGCTCAGGAGGGCTAGTAGCACCACATGTTGCATGTATATCCAATGTTATGGAATCACCTACCATTAACTACCATCAACAAACATCATCCTTTTCACAACCACCACCACAACAACCATACAACAATTCATACATTCCACCATTCTCCCCAATGCAACAAGCAGCTTTCTACACTGCTAGTCAATCTCAACAACAACCAATGAATCAACCTAACCAACAAACGGTGGTTTTGGAGACATCTAACTTGGGAAATGTGACGGTTGAAGTTGCTCAGCAACACATTGCATTAGTCTCTGCAATGGTCTCATCCTACAATGGATTAGTTGCTAGTCAAATTGGGAATAACAACTTGACCAATGAAGACTACGCACAAATTGACAAGGAAGAGATGGAACTCATTGATATCCAATGGGCCTTTGCGAGTATTATGAGAAGAGCAACAGAATTTATTGAGAAGACAGGTAGAACGGATTTGGGAACTTCTCCTAACACAACCTACGGGTTCAATAAGGAGAAAGTGACTTGTTTTAACTGTGGAGGGAAAGGTCACTTTAAAAGAGAATGCACTCAACCACCAAAACAAGGCAATAGGAACCCATTCAATGCCAGCTACCAGAATCGTCAACAACAAAACCAAAACCAAGTTTCTTACCAAAATAACAACAATTACCAAAACCGTCAAAACAACTTTAATAACAACCAAAATAGACAACCAAACACACCAAACCAGACACAAAACCAAACACCAAACAATTCTAACCGAACAGTCATACCAATAACTACACCAAATGAACAACAACAGAATACCAATCAAGCATTGGTGACTCAACAAGATGAGAGGTTTGACTGGTCGAGTATGCAGATAGGTGTTGAAGAAATTACTACTGGTGGCAATGTGGCTTGTGTTGCATATCAGGTTGATATTGAGGATTCAGTGACGATGGATGAGAAGGTAGAAATTGAAGTTGAGAGTGATGAGTCTGAGGCTGAGATGGATGTGGAAACTGAACTTGTTAAGGTTAATGCTGAGGTCAATGTTGAGGTTAATGCTGAAAAGAAAAATTCTGGAGTTGTAATTGATACTGTTTCTGATGTTCCTGAGGAGTGTGAATCGGTTTATTCTGATTCAGACAGTGAATCGGATACAGAAGCAAGTGTTAATTCTCTGGATGAAGACATCGATCAGTTGCTAGCAGAAGCGGATTTTCTGATGACAAGGAAGTCGTGCATTGCGGATGATGCTTTCACAAAGATTGACTATTCCAGATTCTTTGCAGGAAAGGAAGCTCATTTCGCATTAATGGCCATGACTGATCCGCCAAAACCTGTAAGTTCTGAGTGTAGCACTGATGTTACAAGTGACAAATATTGTGGTACATGTGATAGATTGACTGAGGAGAATAAACAACTCCGTGTTCAACGTGATAGTGCTATCATGAACAGTCAATCTACTCGCAAAGAGTTGAATGCTTTTAACAAAGTATTAGATGGTTACAAAAAGGACATTTCCGACTTGAAAAATACTTTGTCTTTAAAACAATTGGCAATTAACAACTATATCAATGAAATTGAAAATACCAAGTTGGAAATGGCCGCCATCAAATGCTTTGCTGAAAAAGTAAACAAAAAGCTGGAAAGCTATAAGCATATTGCTTATGTGGTAGATCACATCATTGATGATCAAACCACCAATTATCGGTCTGTACCATCTCCGGTTCTTTTTTGTCACACCCTCAAATTTCCACTGCGGGGTTTTACCGCGAGGCGCATGACATACCAGGATCCCATAGCCATAAGTCATATGAACGAACTCTAAATGCCCAAACCATTTAGTTCGTTTTCAAAAATCAAGTTTAGTTAAGCTGCGGAAGCGTAAATCAAATTTAAACCTTTTAGATACCATGCGCAAAACAACGCGCCCAAATTAAAACCATATAGGAATAAACGTAAAAGCATGATATGTAAATTAGGTGTATGCCCAAGACCCCAAATGCAGTGAACGTGCAGTGCTTCCTAATCGTGACACCGGAAGCTAACTACCTGCAAAAGCATGTACATGGTGGGTCAACAAACAATGTTGGTGAGTTCACTAAGTAAAGTAGATGAGTATGTAACTGCGCTGGTTTCCAAAACCATGTAAACAAGTAATTGAGTTGGTTCCAAGAACCGTGTAAACACTAGTTCATCGCATGTCAAGGGTAGCTAACCCATTCATGATAACTAACACCGATATACCGAACTGCTGATGTACGTGTAGCCACAAATGTGAGCCGCATGCCTTACATCATTGCCTATCAACAATGATAAAATCTGTTAAGTTATAGTTCACTCCCGCACTCCCCCGAGCCGGTGTGAGGTTTGTCAGACCTAATAGCGCTATCAACTAATAACCCGCTTGCCATAACCCGGCAACTCATTCGGTATGTGAAGGACTTACAGATGATAGAGTTGGTTTAGTTCATCAAGGACACAGTTTGCGAACTAGTAAAAACCGACCCACACAAGGATCCATAGCATCCCAACCCGGGATGTGTAAGTAGTCCCAAACCGGACTAGAAAGTAGTAGTCCCAACCCGGACTAGAAAAAGTTAATTACGTTGTCTCAACTCGAGACGCATGCTTTTGAGAAAAGAGTAGTGAAACTCACCTTAGGTTGCAAGAAAAATTATCCAAACTCCAAAATAATAGGGTGCTACTGACTCCCTATTACAAGTGTCACCAAGTGAGTATATGTGCATAACCAATACACCATATAACCCATTTGTCCAAGACGTTTAAATGTTCAAAACCGTGTAAGTGACACCTAGTGTTTCTATATGCATAAGTAGACCCTACGAACCCGTTGGTGATCACGGTGATTATTTTCAGTCTGGTATCTCAAATACATCACATACAACTGTCCATACAAGTTCATGTCAATTACATACCATATAAGACTCCAAATAGTCACATAAAGACTCCGTACACAATCTGCGTTTTTAGAACAGATTGTGCGCAGTGAAAAACGAATTATTTAAAATACTTAACAAATGAATTAAAGTCCCAAATTTTTACTGAGTATTCATTGGGATTCGGTTTCTAACCCATATTCCTGTTTTGTCATAAAACCAAACACAAAAATTAATAAAATTCGTACAACACAGCTATGTCTAGAAAATTTCCACAACAGGTCAGTTTAGTAGAAAATTTCCCAAAAATTGTGTATTCATCCAAACGGGATGAATCCACTTGGAAAAGCCGATTTATTCCAATGTTAATCTACTGTCCAAATTTCATAACTTAATTCCTTGTAAAACTCGAGTTATGATTGTTTAAAGTTGGCTCAGTTAGTTAATCCGAAAATCTCATATGACCTTCATTCAAAGAAAATTCCAAAAACTATTCAAATGACGTCCAAATCACTCGATTTTACCCATTATGAAAAGCTAAGACCCGGTATAATACAACCATTCAAAGAAATCATCAAAACCATCATGTTTAAGTCACGTAACAGACCATAAAAGTCGGTCTAAACAATCTGTCCAGATTTTAAATATGTTGAAACCCTAATTATAACAAGTCTCATACGCATATAATCAATTAATAACACCCAACAATCATCAAGCAACATTCATAAGACCTAAACCTGATCAAAACTTGAAAGATACATCATGAACAACATCAATCATAAACCCTAGAAGTCTAAACATCAAAAACATGCAATATCATGCAACACATTGATAAACAATGATGTAACATTATATTTAACCCATGAAATCTTTATTAACTTCAAGTTTTAATCATTATGAAAATGTTTTAGACCTGGACAAACTTAGTTATGGTGTTTAAAACATATTAGAGAAGATTAAAACATAAAAAGATTGTTCGCATACCTTAAGAAATTCAAACAATTGATCCTACACCTTTCCAAGCTTCAAAATTAGTGGTTTCTTGAATATGGTAGAGGTTAGGGTTTTTAATTTCGTAATTAGGCAGGTTTGGGTGGCTAGGGTTGAGTTATAATGCCCTAAACATGATTAAAAAACGTTTTTATAAAAAAAATTAGCGAACTGGGCCTTGGGTACGAAGTTGGGCCACGTCTGGCCTATTTCACGCGAGCCTAGTTTGGGTGATTTGTTCACTCCCAGTCCACACGTTGCTTGTCCCTTCTGTACTCGTTTATTTATTTATTTTTCACCAAAACTTTTAGCCAATTCTTTGGTAGCATTAATTGCTAGGAGTTTTTATTTCACTTTTGTGTTGACTTGGTCATCGAACCAAGTCTAACACACCACACATATATTGTCTTTTTTTTAATACATGTGTGTATATATATATAATAAATAATCCATAAAGTATTTAACACAAATCTTTATAACTAGCCTAGGACTCCCGATCCGACTACAGTTGGTCACGATCCCAACCGCGTATACTCGCGTACAAAAATTAGTTTCACTTAATTTTAAATAATTTCATGTAATAGTCTATACATAAAATATAATAAATCTATAAAATATTTAACCCAATATTTTATAACTTATATGATCATCAGTCTGTCAAGTGTCGGTTAGTTCACAAATAAATTCACATAAGCACATAATTGCAAATAATATCAAACGAGTTATTCTACAATTATTTGTTTTATCGTTTCACCAACGTTCTGGGTTCAAGACTCGTGTATGTAGTTGTTCACCTATAATCGTGTATCGTGTGACTCACTTAACTAACTCTAGTCAAGTAAAATGCTACAAATAAGTTATCTAGAGGTTAGTTAAAGTGTTAACCTGAAATTGCGGGGTATCACATCATCCCCAAGTTGAAAAGAATTTCGTCCCGAAATTCTGCAAGTATACAATAAAGCCAGCTAGAAAAGTGTGTGCTTGGTTCCCGGATGTCACATCATCCCCAAGTTGAAAGGAATTTCGCCCCGAAATTCACTTTGAGGGAGCTGTTTTACGTTTAGTGTTTGGTTTATGCATAGTTTCAGGTTCAGTAAAGAGATGTGGGTATTTAAGCCGCATTTGATCCATGCGTTCCCACGCGTATTCCGGTCCTAGAGGGGAATTTCATCGCACCTTAACAATGGGTAGGGTGCTCTTGTTTGAGTTTCTTGACGCCCCGCTTAAGAATCGCCACTGGTTCTTCCACGAACCGTAGCTGATCGTCCACCTGGATCTCCTCCAGTGGCACCACCAGTATTTTATCCAAAAGGCATTTCTTTAGATTCGATACATGGAATACATTGTGTACCCCACTGAGTTCATCGGGCAGGTTTAACCTGTAAGCTACTGGACCAATTCTTTCGACAATCTCGAATGGTCCAACGTATCGTGGGTTCAACTTTCCCCGTTTTCTGAAGCGTATCATAACTTTCCAAGGTGACACCTTCAATAGTACCTTGTCCCCAACCTGGAACTACAAAGGTTTCCGACGCATGTCAGCGTAACTTTTCTGTCGATCACGAGCAGCAGCCATCCGGTTTCTGATCTGCACTATCTTCTCAGAAGTTTCGTGCACGAGTTCGGGACCTGTTAGCTAGCTAACCCCAACTTCAATCCAGCAGATGGGAGATCTACACTTCCGTCCATAAAGTGCCTCAAAAGGAGCATACTGAATTGAAGTGTGATAACTATTGTTATAAGAGAATTCAATCAAAGGCAAGTGCTTGTCCCAACTGTGGCCAAAGTCCACCACGCATGCTCGTAGTAGATCTTCTAGTGTTTGGATGGTACGTTCACTTTGCCCATCCGTCTGAGGGTGATAGGCTGTGCTCATGTCTAAGCGAGTCCCCAATGCATCTTGGAGCGTTGTCCAAAAATGAGAAGTAAATCGCGCGTCGCAATCTGATATGATAGAGGTAGGCACCCCGTGCCTAGAGACGACCTCTTTGATATAGATGTTGGCCAGCTTCTCCAGCTTGTCTATGTCCTTTATTGCAAGGAAATGTGCTTATTTGGTCAAACGACCGACGATGACCCAAATCATGTTATGCCCACTTGGCATTTAGGAAGCTTTGTGATAAAGTCCATAGAAATTCCATCCCATTTCCACATAGGGATTTCTGGTTGCTGGAGCAAGCCCGAAGGTTTCTGATATTCAATCTTAACCTTAGCACATGTCAGGCACTTACTAACATAAGTAGCTATCTCTGCTTTCATGTTTGGCCACCAGTAAAGAGTTTTGAGGTCTTGGTACATTTTGTCCGAACCAGGATGTACCGAATAACAAGATGTGTGAGCCTCATCGTGCACTAGTTGTCTGAGATCCCCAAAACGTGGAATCCAGACTCGATCCATGAAGTCTTGAAGGCCATCCGTTCTAAGTTCGAAGTGCTTATCAGCACAATGCAAAGTTTCCAGCCCGATGTTTTCCTTTTTCAAAGCCTCGCCCTGGGCTTCACGTATTTTATCAGGCAGATTAGAATGTATGGTAAGTTGTAAGGCTCGCACTCGTTTAGGTTTTGTTTCCTTACGGCTCAGGGCATCTGCTACTACATTAGCCTTCCCTGGATAATACTTGATGGCACAGTCATAATCATTCAGGAGTTCGACCCATCGACGTAGTCGCATGTTCAACTCCTTCTGATCAAATATGTGCTGGAGGCTCTTGTGATCAGTGAAGATCGTACACTTTGTTCCATAAAGATAGTGCCTCCAAATCTTGAGAGCGAAAACCACCGCTCCTAGTTCCAAGTCATGGGTGGTGTAATTCTTCTCATGAACCTTCAGTTGTCGTGAAGCATACGCGATCACCTTCTCGCGTTGCATCAGTACACGCCCTAACCCTTGGATAGACGCATCACAGTACACCACAAAGTCCTCTGTACCCTCAGGTAGTGATAGTATAGGTGCACTGCAAAGTTTTTCCTTCAATAATTGGAAAGCAAATTCTTGGGCATCTCCCCACTTGTAAGTAATCCCCTTCTATGTCAAAGCAGTGAGGGGTTGAGCGATTTTAGAGAATCCCTCAATGAATCTGCGATAATGTCCCGCAAGACCAAGACACTGGCGCACCTCTGTAGGAGTCTTAGGAGCCTCCCACTTTTTAATAGCATCAATCTTGGCGGGATCGACATGTATTCCTACCTCGTTAACCACATGTCCTAGAAATTGGACCTCCCGAATCTAGAAGTCACATTTAGAGAATTTCGCATACAGTGGCTCATTTCTCAAGAGTTCCAAGATAAGCTGCAGGTGTTGCTCATGCTCCTCCCTTCTCTTAGAATAGATCAATATGTCATCTATGAACACTATGATGAATTTTTCCAAACAAGGCTTACACACGCAGTTCATAAGATCCATGAACACAGCCGGTGCATTGGTTAGCCCAAATGGCATTACCAAAAACTCATAATGTCCATAACGAGTTCGAAAGACTGTCTTCGCCACATCCTCCTCTCGGACTCTCAGCTGATGATATCCTGACCTCAAGTCAATCTTAGAATAGAAACTCGACCCTTGTAGCTGGTCGAACAAGTCATCAATACGAGGAAAAGGGTAGCGGTTCTTAACGGTCACCTTGTTCAACTCCCGATAATCAATACACATTCGGAAACTCCCATCTTTCTTCTTAACAAACAGAACTGGGGCTCCCCATGGTGAAGAACTAGGTCTAATGAAACCCCTATCCAACAGCTCTCGAAGTTGGGTAGATAGTTCTTGAAGTTCGACCGGTGCCAGGCTGTATGGTGCGCGTGCAACTGGGGCCGCTACTGGTGCAAGATCAATTTGAAACTCCACTTGACAAACATGTGGATGTCCAGGTAGTTCCTCTGGGAAAATCACGAATTACAGGGATGTCCTCAATTTTTGTTTCAACTTCAGCTCGAGTATCAGAAATGTTAGCCAATATGGCTGGGTAGCCCTTCCGAATACACTTCTGGGCTTTCAAGTAAGAGATGATGCCCACCATGGCACCACCACGATCACCCTGGACAGATAAGAGTTCTCCACTAGGGAGAGGGATACGAACAATCTTCTCCTGACAGAGAATTTCAGCGTGTTGCTTGGACAACCAGTCCATGCCAACCACAAGATCAAAGCTTCCTAGGGTGATAGGTAGAAGGTTGATGGCAAATAGTTGCCCATCTGACTCAAGCTTACAGTAGCGATGGATGTGGGTTACCTCAACAGGTTTCCCATCAGCTAACTCTACAGAATGCGTGGTATCAAGAAGAGTAGGGACCATCCCTAGTTGTTTGGTAAGTTTCAAAAGAAAACACAAAGCTGATATTCGCACCAGTATCGAGAGGAACAGCTGCAAGATTGTCCTCTCCAGAAAACTTACTTGTCAACTCATTGTTTTCGCCCTTGGCTTCTCCCGAGCCAACTACGCAAACTGTTCTCCGAGTTGCTATTGTGTTTTCACAGAACTTATACCTCACACTATCCCACGTTCTCTTGCTATCACAAGAAACGAAAGGTGAAGCACCATGCTATGGAAAAGCACCGTGCTCAAAAGCCTCACTAGAGTGTTTGTGAGCTAGGTGAAAAATTTGTTAGATTCTAGGTAGGTGAGCTGCAGTGACCATGCCGCGAAGTAATCATACGACAAGGACCTATACTATCGAAGTAATCAAACAGTCTCCTTCGGTCCCGTTGGAGTTATTGAGGTTTACAACCCCCAAAAGGCTTGGAAATACGCTAGCGAGTTGTTTTTGCGGCATATGCGTTCAAGGAGTAGGGAAGTTCAATTGTTGAAGTCAAGGGAACAGAATGTATTGGCAGAATAGGTCTTTACTAGTTTGGAAAGATGCGAGGGCATCAACCACCCTATCGTTGATCATAAGAACTCAGTCTTATCTAAGTTAACAAAGGAAAATAAAAAAAAAGGACAGGTAAGAAAAATATAGGAGCCAATCATCGTCACGCTCTGTCTAGATAGTAGAGCCTTTATCCTCACTTCCCATGTGCTCGTCCTGCTCAGGTTCCCTTTCCATCCCTTTTTCCTCTTTCGCGGTGTCAGTGTTATATAGATCTCATCACATACAGTCTCTTTCCCTAGTCCCATGTAAGCCAGTTCTGTGATCGGCTGCACCACTCATTCTTCCAATCGTGATCGTCAGTCATTAGTAGATGTCGTCTCCCTTGAGATATTGCACTACGTCGCAGGCTTTACACAACTCCTCAAGAGTGTGAGTAACAAGTCCTGATTTGATGTGTTCCCGTGGATTTACTATAAACTCACGAGGAATAGGGATATGCATGTCATACAATCGCTCGCCCTTACTGGGCGTAAAGGTAAGAATAAAATTCTATATGAGTAACCCAGTCTTATCTGAGCTTCAAATGAGAGTAAGAGAGGTCAAATAACAAGGAACAGAAATTAATTGTCTCCTTGCTCAGTGAAAAAAGATAAGTCTAGATTCGGTTTAATGGTACCACGTCATGCGCATCGCGCGACTTCCTGTGTACGTGCGCCACAACGCTCGCAAGGGCTTTCTCCCCTGTATTATTGTTGTTACCTCATCCATGAGGTTTGTTAGGATACTAATCCCAGTAATGCGTCACCTGGTGTAACCCTGGGTCCCTACCAGTGACGTGTTTAGAATCAGGTTTGGAACTAGAAGATAACATATCTCCTGAAATCATGTGTTGTAGATATATGTAGCCAAAAGCTAGTCGTGCACTTAAGCTGTAAGTGTACTAATACTTATGCTATGATGATTATAGACTAGACTCAACATGCAGTCCTAGTTCTCTATAACCAATGGCTCTGATACCAATCTGTCACACCCTCAAATTTCCACTGCGGGGTTTTACCGCGAGGCGCATGACATACCAGGATCCCATAGCCATAAGTCATATGAACGAACTCTAAATGCCCAAACCATTTAGTTCGTTTTCAAAAATCAAGTTTAGTTAAGCTGCGGAAGCGTAAATCAAATTTAAACCTTTTAGATACCATGCGCAAAACAACGCGCCCAAATTAAAACCATATAGGAATAAACGTAAAAGCATGATATGTAAATTAGGTGTATGCCCAAGACCCCAAATGCAGTGAACGTGCAGTGCTTCCTAATCGTGACACCGGAAGCTAACTACCTGCAAAAGCATGTACATGGTGGGTCAACAAACAATGTTGGTGAGTTCACTAAGTAAAGTAGATGAGTATGTAACTGCGCTGGTTTCCAAAACCATGTAAACAAGTAATTGAGTTGGTTCCAAGAACCGTGTAAACACTAGTTCATCGCATGTCAAGGGTAGCTAACCCATTCATGATAACTAACACCGATATACCGAACTGCTGATGTACGTGTAGCCACAAATGTGAGCCGCATGCCTTACATCATTGCCTATCAACAATGATAAAATCTGTTAAGTTATAGTTCACTGCCGCACTCCCCCGAGCCGGTGTGAGGTTTGTCAGACCTAATAGCGCTATCAACTAATAACCCGCTTGCCATAACCCGGCAACTCATTCGGTATGTGAAGGACTTACAGATGATAGAGTTGGTTTAGTTCATCAAGGACACAGTTTGCGAACTAGTAAAAACCGACCCACACAAGGATCCATAGCATCCCAACCCGGGATGTGTAAGTAGTCCCAAACCGGACTAGAAAGTAGTAGTCCAAACCCGGACTAGAAAAAGTTAATTACGTTGTCTCAACTCGAGACGCATGCTTTTGAGAAAAGAGTAGTGAAACTCACCTTAGGTTGCAAGAAAAATTATCCAAACTCCAAAATAATAGGGTGCTACTGACTCCCTATTACAAGTGTCACCAAGTGAGTATATGTGCATAACCAATACACCATATAACCCATTTGTCCAAGACGTTTAAATGTTCAAAACCGTGTAAGTGACACCTAGTGTTTCTATATGCATAAGTAGACCCTACGAACCCGTTGGTGATCACGGTGATTATTTTCAGTCTGGTATCTCAAATACATCACATACAACTGTCCATACAAGTTCATGTCAATTACATACCATATAAGACTCCAAATAGTCACATAAAGACTCCGTACACAATCTGCGTTTTTAGAACAGATTGTGCGCAGTGAAAAACGAATTATTTAAAATACTTAACAAATGAATTAAAGTCCCAAATTTTTACTGAGTATTCATTGGGATTCGGTTTCTAACCCATATTCCTGTTTTGTCATAAAACCAAACACAAAAATTAATAAAATTCGTACAACACAGCTATGTCTAGAAAATTTCCACAACAGGTCAGTTTAGTAGAAAAATTCCCAAAAATTGTGTATTCATCCAAACGGGATGAATCCACTTGGAAAAGCCAATTTATTCCAATGTTAATCTACTGTCCAAATTTCATAACTTAATTCCTTGTAAAACTCGAGTTATGATTGTTTAAAGTTGGCTCAGTTAGTTAATCCGAAAATCTCATATGACCTTCATTCAAAGAAAATTCCAAAAACTATTCAAATGACGTCCAAATCACTCGATTTTACCCATTATGAAAAGCTAAGACCCGGTATAATACAACCATTCAAAGAAATCATCAAAACCATCATGTTTAAGTCACGTAACAGACCATAAAAGTCGGTCTAAACAATCTGTCCAGATTTTAAATATGTTGAAACCCTAATTATAACAAGTCTCATACGCATATAATCAATTAATAACACCCAACAATCATCAAGCAACATTCATAAGACCTAAACCTGATCAAAACTTGAAAGATACATCATGAACAACATCAATCATAAACCCTAGAAGTCTAAACATCAAAAACATGCAATATCATGCAACACATTGATAAACAATGATGTAACATTATATTTAACCCATGAAATCTTTATTAACTTCAAGTTTTAATCATTATGAAAATGTTTTAGACCTGGACAAACTTAGTTATGGTGTTTAAAACATATTAGAGAAGATTAAAACATAAAAAGATTGTTCGCATACCTTAAGAAATTCAAACAATTGATCCTACACCTTTCCAAGCTTCAAAATTAGTGGTTTCTTGAATATGGTAGAGGTTAGGGTTTTTAATTTCGTAATTAGGCAGGTTGGGGTGGCTAGGGTTGAGTTATAATGCCCTAAACATGATTAAAAAACGTTTTTATAAAAAAAATTAGCGAACTGGGCCTTGGGTACGAAGTTGGGCCACGTCTGGCCTATTTCACGCGAGCCTAGTTTGGGTGATTTGTTCACTCCCAGTCCACACGTTGCTTGTCCCTTCTGTACTCGTTTATTTATTTATTTTTCACCAAAACTTTTAGCCAATTCTTTGGTAGCATTAATTGCTAGGAGTTTTTATTTCACTTTTGTGTTGACTTGGTCATCGAACCAAGTCTAACACACCACACATATATTGTCTTTTTTTTAATACATGTGTGTATATATATATAATAAATAATCCATAAAGTATTTAACACAAATCTTTATAACTAGCCTAGGACTCCCGATCCGACTACAGTTGGTCACGATCCCAACCGCGTATACTCGCGTACAAAAATTAGTTTCACTTAATTTTAAATAATTTCATGTAATAGTCTATACATAAAATATAATAAATCTATAAAATATTTAACCCAATATTTTATAACTTATATGATCATCAGTCTGTCAAGTGTCGGTTAGTTCACAAATAAATTCACATAAGCACATAATTGCAAATAATATCAAACGAGTTATTCTACAATTATTTGTTTTATCGTTTCACCAACGTTCTGGGTTCAAGACTCGTGTATGTAGTTGTTCACCTATAATCGTGTATCGTGTGACTCACTTAACTAACTCTAGTCAAGTAAAATGCTACAAATAAGTTATCTAGAGGTTAGTTAAAGTGTTAACCTGAAATTGCGGGGTATCACATTTTTGAAAACCATAATTGTCACCAAGTGACACCGGAGAGTTCGGTAAAATCTGATTCAGCATCGGAAAATGAATCTAATACTTCAAGTATTGGTGATCCACATTCCGATGTTAGACCGATTTTGGGTATCAATGATGAGGGTGTTACTGCTGAGAGTGTAGATTCAGACACTGAGAGTGATGACACTGGTTGTAATGTTCAAAATGTTAATGCATGTGAAATTCCAAAGGAAAATCACATCATTACAAATGAACCAGTTTCACCATCTCAGATTGTGATTCCAATGAAAAATGTTCATTGTGAAAAGAAGTCTGAAAAGAATGTTGTGAAGAAAGATCTTAATGTGGTTAAGAAAGATCTTGAAAAGAGTGCTAAGAATGAACAATGTGACAAACCTGTCAAAGTGTTCTATCGGATGGAAGGATCCGATAAGATCATCTCTGATGAGGACTTTCCAATAAAAGATGTTAACTATGCTAAAATTGACAAAATTTGGCAAGAAAGTACTATTTGGTTCCCAAAAGATGAGAGAACAAATGAGATTCCACCAGCTTTATTAAGGAAATTATATTTGGATGTTCCTCAAGAACCAAAGGTTCATGTCACAGAGTTTGTTCGACCCAAAAACAGAGCTAATGGTTTTAATGAGCCTACTTACTCAAAAGGGCCACTCCCTGAGAGTTTAAGGAAGCAACAGTTTAATGATCAATACCCTGTTAGATCATTTGCTCAACCAAATGCTCCGAATGTTTTTGAAGAGTACCGTGCGTGCTTTAAATGTGGGGAACGAGGGCATTTACTTGCTCAGTGTCCATATGTAAGGCATAAGAGGCACGAGGTGGAAGTGAGGAATTCCATGCGAAAACCGATTGATCATTATGTGCCACCACATAGGAGAGTTGTTCCTCAACAACAACAACCGTTTTATAATCAAAACAATTTTCAAATGAGGAACACTCGTCCAATGCAATATGATCGAAGGAATCGGATTGCTATGGAACAATCATGGAGGAAGCCTGTGGTGAACGCAATAGTTGATAGGCAAAAGGTTCCACTAAAACCGATTGTCAAATCAAATGTTGGACCTAAGTTTGTTAAATCAGATAAGGTTACCAAGAGAGTTACATTTGCTAACAATGTTCAGAAACCGACTGAGAACCCAAAGTCTCAGATTCGTATCCTGAAAAGGTCTGAACAATCTTGGACACCCAATGGTACTCCAGGAGCCTCAACTTCAAGGTTTAATGAGAAAAAGGAAACTGTTTTGAACAATCAGAAAAAGATTTATCAAAAAGTTGTTCAAAATGCTTGTGAAAATGTTACCTTGAAACCTGATGTTCAAAGACCCAAGACTCAGGCTTGGGTCCCCCGAAAGAACTAAATGATTTACTTTTTGTGTGCAGGGAGCTTCAGCTGGCCCTATTAGCAGTCTTTGGATTGTTGATAGTGGAGCTTCAAGCCACATGACAGGGGATCTTGCGTTGCTGTTCGACGTGAAGAACATCAATGGAGGGTATGTAGCTTTCGCGGGAAATAAAGGTGGATATATCACAATGGAAGGAAGTGTGAGCAATGGGATAGTGAGTTTCGAGCGGATTTCGTATGTGAAGCAGATAGACTATAATCTGTTGAGTGTCAGTCAAATATGTGATAAGCAATTTACTGTGCATTTTGATGACAAATCCTGCTATATTCTGAAACCGGGCTTTACAATTCCTAAAGAGTGGATAATGTTGAAGGCACCTCGCGTCAACAATCTATACATTCTTGATATGTCCAAGGCGATGACATCACAGGGGCAGATAACATGTTTTCTATCAAAAGCGACAGAGAAAGAATCGATAATGTGGCACCGATGGAGTAAACGTGAAACATTTCCATCTGAATGACAAGTGTGTGAGTTGTAAAAAGGGGAAGCAACACAAACAGTCCCACAAAGTGAAAAAGGTTAACTCTGTAGAGATGCCACTTGAGCGATTGCACATGGATCTTTTCGGACCAGTCAAGCGCAAAAGTCATCTTGGAGAGCTTTATTGTTTAGTCGTCACTGACGATTACTCAAGATTTTCATGGGTGATGTGTTTGCAGAATAAAAGCGACACTTTTATCAACCTAAAAGTTCTGTTCACTCGATTAGAGAATCTCTACAATGTGAAAATTAAGAGAATTCGGAGTGACAATGGGACGGAGTTCAAAAACGCCAAGATGGATGAACTTTGTGAAAGCAAAGGGATACATCATGAATATTCGGCTCCGTACACCCCACAACAGAACGGTGTTGCTGAACGAAAGAATAGGACTCTAATTGAAGCGGCTAGAACAATGCTTGCTGATTCAAATCTTCCAGTAATGTTCTGGAACGAGGCGATTTATGCAGCTAACTACACATTAAATCGGGTTCTAACAGTGAAGAAGTTTGGTAAAACATCTTATGAGCTGTTACACCGAAGGAAGCCGAACTTAGAGTATCTAGAACCTTTTGGGGCGCCATGCACTATGTTGAATCCAAGCGAGAAGTTTAGTCCTAAAGCCGAGGAGGGTTACTTTGTTGGATATGCAACCCCGCTCAAACGGGTATACAACAAGCGAACTCGTCGAGTGGAAGACTGGGCTAACGTGGAAGTTCAACGATATACTCAAAATATTCAAGGCACGGGTCCTGATTGGATGTTTGATTACAAAGATTTCTTTGAATCATTCAATCTAGATAGCTTGGTTGAAGAAGCTGTTATTCGATTACTTTATGAGTGTGAAAATGCAACAACTTCACCGTTGGTGCGTCCGATCACCGTGAACCCCCTACCAGCTTCTAATGATACCAATGCTCCTATACAAGAGGAAGAAGTATTTCAAGAGGCTTCAACTTCATTAGACACTTCAGAATCTGAAGATGAACAATTTGAAGAAGCTATTCTTGAACAAGCTGAAGAACCAGAGGCACCGCCAGTGAACCCAACTCCAACTTCAGATGTGGCTTCATCATCAAATACGGGTCATGATCTGGATGCTGTAGAGAACTTGACTGTTCAGACGGGAGTGCAAGTACCTGATTATCCGGAATCTCGGATTCATCGTATTCACCCGCTGGAGCAAGTTATCGGTGATCCTGGAAGCAGTGTTATGACCAGAGGGCAGCTTAAAAGCGTTAATTCGCCAGAGAGTTTTGGTGCTTTAGCTTTATATGCCAAAATTCAACAATCTGGTAGTCAAAATGATTGGTCGTTTGCGTGTTATGTGTCGCAGGTAGAGCCAAGGACATACAAGGACGCTTTGAAGGATGATGCCTGGGTGGAAGCTATGCAGGAGGAGTTATTACAATTCCAGAAATTAGGAGTTTGGACGCTCACGGATTTGCCGCCGGATAGGAAGAAGATAGGCACTAAATGGGTGTTTAAGTGCAAGAAGGATGATTGTGGGGTTATCGTTCATAACAAAGCCAGATTGGTCGTGCAGGGTTTCCATCAAATCGAAGGGATTGATTATAACGAAATCTATGCACCGGTAGCACGAATCGAAGCTATTCGGATGTTCCTTGCATTTGCTTCATACAAGAAATTCAAAGTTTATCAAATGGACGTTAAAAGCGCATTTCTGTACGGGAAAGTCAAGGAAGAGGTGTTTGTCGGGCAGCCACCAGGCTTTGAGGACCCAATCCACCGGGATAAGGTCTACGTGTTGAACAAAGCTTTATATGGCTTGCACCAGGCTCCGAGACAGTGGTACGAGGAGCTAAGTACATACCTCATCTCCAAAGGATTTAAGCGCGGCCTCGTCGATGGCACCCTCTTTACGAAGAAGACGGGAGATGATTTGCTTCTAGTGCAGATATACGTAGATGATATAATATTTGGTTCAACTAACGAGCTTTTATGCAGGGAGTTCGAAACTGTCATGCAGGAAAAGTTCGAAATGAGCGCAATGGGGGAGATGCAGTTTTTCCTAGGCTTACAGGTGGACCTAAGACCCGACGGGATCTTCATTCACCAGACGAAATATGTCTCCGACATCTTGAGCCGGTTCCAGATGGAGGACTCAAAGCCGATGGATACCCCGATTCAACCCAATCACGGGATTGGAGTGGACGCTAAGGGGGAGCTGACGGATCCTTTTACATACAGAGCAATCATCGGATCTCTGATGTATTTGACGGCGTCTCGACCAGATATTATGTACGCAACGTGTCTCTGTGCTCGTTATCAATCGAAGCCGAAACAAAGTCATCTGACGGCGGTCAAGCGTATCCTTAGATATCTGAAGGGTTGTCCCTCAAAAGGACTTTGGTACCCTAATGATGATAATTTTGATTTCATATCTTTTAGTGATGCAGATTGGGGCGGCTGTGACAAAGATAGCAAATCTACTACAGCTGGTTGCCAGTTTTTCGGGAGCAGGTTAATCACCTGGCAATGCAAGAAGCAGACTTCCGTAGCACAATCTACCTGTGAAGCCGAGTACATTGCAGCCTCGAGTTGCTGTTCGCAAGTGCTCTGGATCCAACAGCAGATGGTGGATTACGGTTTGCAGTTTCTTAAAACCCCTATTTACTGTGACAACGAAGCCGCTATCGCATTAACTAAAAATTCGGAAAATCATTCTAAAGCTAAACATATCCGGATCAAATATCATTTTATCCGTGATTGTTACGCTAAGGAATTGATCGATATGATCAAAATTCATACTGACTACCAACGTGCAGATCTGTTTACAAAAGCTTTTGACCGTTCACGCTTTGAATATCTTTTAAAAGTAAACAATATAAAGGAAAAACAGGACTAATCGGCACCTCGGTTTATCGCTTTTTAGTTTTTAGTTTTTATATTTTGCTAATTGGGAATTTCTCTTTGCTAATTGGGAATTTCTCTTTACTATCGTAATCCTCAAAGAAGTTGATGCTTTCGAGGGGATTGTTTAATCCTCAAAGAAGTTGATGCTTTCGAGTGGATTGTTTCTTTCAAATATTTTTTTTTGTTGTTTTTCAGAAAAATTAAAAACCCAAAAATATGTTCTTTATTTTAGGGGGAGCCATTTTATCAGAAAAACCAAAAACATTATAAAATTCAAAAAGCCTAAAAATTAGAAAATCAAAATGATTTCCTGGTAAAACAGAGGAAATGATAGTACATCAGTGGGGATCTGACACAGGCTAAAGAAATGTATAGTATAATGAGGCGTGTGTTGACTACGTGTGATATGCTGATAGGCTTCGTAGACTAAATATTGCGTGCATTAGTGATACAAACATAACGAACTACGCGTTCGTGGCTGAACACCTCATGGGCATATGGTCTTAGTACCGTAATTTCGTTTGATAGGATTGCCAAAATCTGAGGTTTCGGGTCGTTATGTTATGGTTATCCGGGATGTTCTGATAAACTTTTGTCGTATTGATTTACGGACCTAGTTTTATCAGAATATTTGCTAAAAGAGCTTAATTGCCAAAACCGGAAGTTACCGAATTGAGGAACTTTATGTTTTAATTGATCATAGATCATTATTACATCGTATTGATCATCTGATGCAAATCAGTGATTAATATCAGCCTCAACTTAGTGTATACGCACATGTTACTCTGCTGCATTCAATTGCTGACCTGTACACCTCTGTGCTATATACTTTGTAACTTTTACGGATAACTCTGGCATAATCACGCGTTACGACGAAGCTTCGTGCAATTACTTGATACGGGAGTATGTCGTGTGTGTGGGCACCACATCGTGTTAGTCTAATACACCTAACTCGTATCATTTTAAAGCATTGCGTAATTGTCTGCATGTGAGCTTACGTGGACCACAATATCAACAATTGCCGTGTCACATACTGTTTCTAATGATAATATTAAACAAAAAGATCAACGCTGTGATCAGATTTCTCAGACAACTGATATGATCCTCTGACCGGATTTCACAAAAAGTTTACTGCTTTCATTTACTTTGCTGTATTTTATGTTTGTTGCAATTTACTTTTATTGTCAAAAAGATACAAAATCCAAAAAGATTTTAGGTGTGTTTTGATAAAATTTCAGAAAAATCCAAAATTTTTGCATTTCTGCTTTATTTTTGATAACCGGGGATGCTTGATAGTCAATTTCTGAGATTTGACAACACCATCTGGGCTTTGTATCATTCTAAAAGTGAAAATCTGTGTCTTGGAAGTTTAACAGATTGAAAAATGTTGAACGGGATTCGAATTCGTGATTTGGCAAATTTTTCAGATTTTTCCATTTCACATTCGCCCCTTAATTGGGTCGAATGTGGAAAAATCATCACATTCGGGTGTTTATTCTGAGCGAATGTGGGTTTCTTTACACAAAATTCACATTCGGGTGAACAGTGTTTACATTCGGCCTATTAAGTTGGGGCGAATGTGGACTTATCCTACCTTCGACCAGAAAAACGGGCGAATGTGGCCTTTACATATAAAGCCAAACCAAGTTCGACCCTCATTCACAAAGTTTTCAAAATTTTTCTTTGATCCAAAACCTTGTTGCTGGATTTCTTTTGTCTTGTGTTTCTTGTTCCCGAGTATTTACTGATCCTTTTAAGACATAATACACAGGTAATGGAGCACAGAATCGATCAGAATCGTTGAATTTATGACCGAACCTAGGGTTTCTTAATCTGTGATTATAGGATGTTTCTTGTTGCTTGTTTTTTATTGCGTTTCAATCATCATCAGTTTTAGGGGGGAGAGGAATCAAAGAATTAGGATTACAACTTCAATTAATGGGTTAATTGATGGTTTGAGTTGATAAAACCCTAATTCTTATTTAAAACTGATGAAAATTGAAAAATAAGGACAATTGATTGTGCACGAATGCTTATCGACCATGTTAGACTATGTCTGAATCAAAATCAAGGCTTAAAAACATGTTTGGAAAAATTTTTAAATTTTGGGCAAAATCAGGTTCTACATTCGGTCCAACAAACGGACGAATGTGAAATCTGGTGGACGAAGGTACTCAAAAATGGGCGAATGTGATTTTTTACTCAGAATCATTCCACATTCGACCTGAGTGTTGTACATTCGACCACAATAGTCTACATTCGACCAGAATATTTGGGCGAATGTGGATTTTAAAATCCTAAAATTTTTAAGTTTTGACGATTTCGTGTTTTGACGTTTGTTTTTGATTTTATGTTTCAGATGGCTGAAGAACAAGAAAATGTTGAGATTCCTGTTGAGACTGCTGTTCCTGATCCTGTCCCAGAACCTGTTCAGGAAGGTGAATCATCGAGCGGCAACAAATGGCCTTTTGAGAAGAATCATAACTGTTGTGCGTATCTGGGAGACGTGGAGAAGAATGTGGAGTTTGCTGACATTATCAAGTTTCTGAAAAGATGCAGAGTAGTTTATGCTTTGGCTACACCAACTATTATCTACAAGGATATAGTTAAGGATTTCTACAACAACGCAAAGTATGATTACTTTGATAATCAGACCATCATAAAGAGCAAGATTCAAGGAATGGAGATGTTCATTACAGAGGCTGACATCAGAGAAGCTCTCCAGATCAAGTTTGAAGTTAGTGAGGATCCAAGAGAATTGTCGTGGACTGAGCAGAAAGCCTGTTTCCTTAGAATGAAATACAAAGGACCGATCACTGATGGTTCGATGTACAAAGGGAAACTGAGCGTGCAGTTTAAGTATTTTGCTCACGTCATTATACATGTGTTTGGATGCGTTAGTGGAGGTTATGACGTAATGAGGAAGAGTTTGAGCTCATTAATGGTTGCGTTGACTCTCAACAAACCATTTAATGTTGCTGGGATGATATTGGACCATATGTTGGAGATGCTGAAAGGGTTGAAGGTTAAGAAGTTCATGCTTTATCCTAGATTTCTGATGATGATTTTTGATCACAAGTATCCAAATCTGAAGAAGGATCCAACACAGATACTTGCTATGGATCACATGAACATTAGAACCTTGGTTAGAATGAAAGGTTATAAAGGTGTGCCTGATAATGAGAGACCACCTTACAGGAGGTTGTTTGGAGCCTTGGCTAGAGAGGATTACAATGATCCTGGAAAGAATACAGCAAGGCATCCTGATAGTGATTCTGACAATGATGATCCTTTGGTATATGCTGATGCAAATACGAAGAGGAAAAGACAAGTAGTCAATCCTGGAGCCAAAGGGAAGGGCAAAGGAAAGACAGATCAGGGAAGTTCGAAGCAACAGGTTGTGAGAAAGAAATCTACTGCTAAGAAAGGTACTAGTTTGGTGGATGAAGAGTCTGTAGATTCGGAAGAGACAGAGGTTGAAGAACAATGGGATTCGGATGCTGAGAATGTCCGGACCACCAAACAAAAGGCCACTTTGGTTGGTGAGTCTGAATCATTGAACAGATCTATTGCTGAAGCTGAGAAGAGCAAGAAAGCTGTTAGTGCTGAAGATGAAATGTTTACTGTTAACATGGATGAGTTAAATGAAGGTGAAACTGTAGTTGTGAACTTGCCCAAGCCTAAACACAAAACCATGGCCAAGAAAACCAGTACAAAGCAACTGAGAGAAAAAGAGTTGAACCAACTTTTGAGAGGAAAGAGATTACCTGAAGCTGGTACGTCATCAAAACAATCTTCACCAGCCACAAAGAAGCAAAAGACTAAAGAGGCAACAAAATTACCAGTGGATGAGTTTAATGTAGCACTGGATAATGTACTTGATATGTTCAGAAAGCCTCAGAAAGAGAAAGAAGTTGAAGTTGAGCCATCAAAGTCAAAGTCTAAGTCAAAGAAAGTCACTGTAGATGACGAGGTTATGAAACAAGTGAATAAGAAGATGGACGATATGATGAAGATGTTAGTGGCTCAGCAAGCAGAAATAGCCAAGTTCAAACAGAATGAGGAAAAGATGCTTCAGATTGTAGTAGCTTCTAAGTCTAATCAGGATGAGATTGATGAGAAAGTGAAGAAGCTAGAAGCAAAGAACAAGAAGCTTGAAGGAAAGTGTTTGAGAAACAAAAACAGGTACAAGGCTATTAAAGAAGATAATAAAGAGTTGAAGGCTGAGAACAAACGCCTTAGTGAGCTGATAGACAACCTGTACAATGTTGCACCCAAGTTGAAGGAGGGTGAGGAAGACAAAGAAAAGGAAGTAGAACAGGTTGATTTTGAACCATCTGAATCTGATAAAGAGGAAGATGATGATGAGGATGAAGAATCGGAAAAGAGTGATGATGGAGATGATGATGATAATAATGATGATGATGATGCTGAGGGTTCGGGAAGTCAGAAGGAGGATGAGAGAAGTAGTGATGATGATAATGATGGGGGAGACGATACATCGAAGTTTACTTTTGAGAAAAGACCACCTTCAAAGAAGAAGAAAGACACCGGAGAATCGAGTTCGAAGAAGAAAGGTGAGAATGTTGATTCGGATGAGAGTGTGTTTTGGAATGAGAAGGTGAGGTCCTTGACTGACGATGCTAAACAAGTATATAAGGACATGTTAGGAAGAAGAGAATGGACCATTGAGTTCACAGGTCGTTTTGCCGAAATATTCCAAACTGATGATATGCGATATGAATTGGAATATAACGATCCTGACTTAGAAGAAGGGGAAGTACCTGCATCTGTAGCAAAGGAGATTTTGGATGGGCTTGCACAGAGGGTAGGGAAAACATTTGAAGAATTTATTGTTGATGAGTCGATTCCACATATTCCTGAAAAGGATATTGGAAGTCACTCTGATGATAAAGACACCCCTGAGTTTGAAGAAGTTGAAATAAAAGATATCACGCATGAGGAATACCCACAATACTTCAGACAAACTGATGAAGATTTGATGTTTCCTGACTTTACTGAGATTCCTAATACTTCTGCAAAGAAAAAGGCAAAGAAGAGAAGTGCTGAGTTTGTAGAGAAAGTATTTGGAACTGATATGCCAGAATCTTCAAATAAGTCTGATGAATTGAAGAATTATTTGAAGAAGTTAAGATTGATGGATGAGAACCGACCGAAGCCTAAAGCTCAAGGAAACTTTTACAGATTTCACAATGCTAAGTTCAGAGGCAGAGCTCTTGGGTGGACATACTTAGGCAGGCTGAAGTGTTTAGCTGCCAAGTGGGAATCAGGGATCTTGTACTTTTACAGATTCATTGACTTGCTGACTCTACCGTACTGGGCGGTTAGAGATTTATGTAGATTCCCTATGTCAGGTGCTTCAGTCAATAACACTCATGTCGGTTGGTGCGCAGACAAGCTGGTTTGGGAAAGCAGAACTAGATGGAGTAGATTCAAACCACAATATCCCCGGAGGAAAGTTCACAGGGATATTGATCCCAGAACCAAGTTAAAACGGGTTACCTTGATTTATAAGGCACCTGAAGTGATGAGAAAGATACCTTTGATGCCTATGCCGCAACACTTCAGTGCTGATTTCATTTTCTGGTATTATGATTGGAGAAAGGCAGAAGCGGTGATTGTGTTGAGAGATGGAAAGGATAAATACAAGCATGTGCATGTATTTGATCCTATGTGGTTGATAAATTGTACTTTCGAAGACATCATCATGCTCTTTTATAATCCGATTCATCATGAGCCGAACGATGCAGATCAAGCAAAGAAATACACACAAGTTGTTGGTGTTTGCTTTGCATATGATATTAATGCGGGTAGTAGTTTGGAGGGTAAACTTGGCAAGATGGTGAAGATGGCGAACGTGTCAAAGCCTGTAAAGAGAAGATTAGAGCCGGAGATGACGAAAGAACAGAAGAATTTGCTCAGAATCAAGTTGCTGAACAAAGCCATGGACGAAGACAGAAAACGATCCAATCAATAGTCGAGGGGGAGTTTGTAGATGCGTTTTGCGACTAGTGATTGGATAGTTAACATGTGTTAGAGAGGCTGATTGGGCGAATGAAGATGATATGGGCGAAGGTGAATAGCTAGTGGGCGAAGGTAAAGTAAAGTGGACGAATCTGGAAATGGGACTACACTGAATTACACATTCGACCATAGAAATGGGCGAATGTGGAAAACACTCACATTCGACCAGTTGAAAGGGGCGAATGTGCAGTGCCTATATATAGTCTTTGTGATTTTGTAAGATAAAGAGAGTCATTAGGTGTGTGTGTTTTCAGGTGTTGTTCCAGAGAGGTTTGAGATAGTGTGTGTGTGATCTAGATTAACTGTTTGGATATTGTAATCAAGTTTATGAATGAGTTAATCTATGAAAAGTATTGAAAATGACTTTGATTATGTTTTGATTTGAGTTTACATCAGTTTGTTCAAAGCTAGGGTTTCCGCACCTGGTTTTGTAACTTGTATGATCGTATAATCCTGTTTTCGTGTCAAATAACATCCTCTACAGATATTGCATGCATAGTGGCTCTTCTTTAGCCAGTATGAATGTATTCACCTTAGCCTTTGGGGTTCTAGGTACATATGTGCAGGAGGTTTGCACTAACCTTGGAGAGATAAGGAAGCAATGTTCCTCTGGTTATAGGCCATTATTCCCCTTCTTTCTTTGGTTTTTCTTTTTCTTTTTGTTGCTTTCTAGATCTGTCCAGAGGAACATAAACCAGTCTAGTATGGATGTGTGTTTTGGTGTTAACCTGTGTGAGTATTATGAGCACTTGCTCAGGGGAGGGGGGATATTAATGGGTTTTGGTGACATCTGGAGACTTAAAAAATGATGGGTAGATCTGTATTCATTTCTTATCCTCTTCTTTTCTTTCCTGTCTTATGTTGTCTTGTTTACTTCTGTGTCTGGGGATGTGGGGTGGGTTAAGCAAGAATTTTTGGGGGTTTTTTCCTATGCAGAGATTTTGGTCCATTTTGGACACTCTGGCATGGTTCTGCGTTATGTGTTTGGTGGTTAGGATACTGGAGGCTCAAGGGGAGCTTAAACAAGGGAGACATAAGGATGGACTGTACTGTTGGTTTTAGGACACTATTTTCTCTTTATTTTTCTTTTTTAGCACCATCCAATAGTATGGGAACCCTCAGAAGTTTATTGGTAATTTTTCTAAGCCTGTTTTCTTGCTTTCTTATCTTTGAGTCTTGTGTGTCAATCCCACTTGGGATTAGTCTGGGATGGGTCAATCTGGGTTGGGTTGGCTGCATAAGTAATTGTGGTATTGAAATTATGAATGGCATTGTATATAGTAAAAATCAGATTTTTGAATTTAAAGGGGAGCAGCTGTGGGATAAAGAGGTTAGGAGGAGTCATAGGGGCAGTATGGTCATTATATATTGTGCAGGAGTGTGGGTGAAATGGAGTGAATGGGACCAAAGGATTTTATGGGTAGGATGTAATGTTCTAAGGGGTTGGAGGTGGTTAGCTAAGATTTTTAAGTCTGATGTGCAGATGCTGGTTGGTTTTTTTGATATGGTGTTGATTGGCATTGGGAACATAATGGGGTTAGAAGCTAATGGTTCTAAGGTGCTTAGTACTGCCACCTTACTGGTGGAGGTTTTTAAAGAGTACAAGTATGTTAGAGGCTACTTAGCTGCAGTCTTTGCTTTTAGCAAGCTGCCTTTGTTCTTGATACTTAGTATTAAGAGGAATGTCTATTCTCTATTTTGTTGGCATATTTGGGGGTCTATAGGAGTTGATATGTCTATGGAATCAGGAGAGAAAATAGACTTAAAGGCTGGTTATAATAGAACTCCTATGGATGCATATGGATTCAGGTTCCATATGACCTTCCTAAACAGGGTATGTGATATCTGGGGGGCCTCATTATGTCAATTGTTTCTCAGAATCATTAGTCACAAGGCTGTTGTATTTGTCATAGTTGCAGGGATGGTTTGGATTTTAAATGGTGGATTACGCCTTTATGGGAGGGTTAGAGGTTATGGTGTTAGAGGAGTTAGTAGGCTGATGGGTGGCAGGCTTAAATGTGTTATCTATGGGTCTGTTAGAAGCAAGGGTATGGGTATTTTGTGGAGGATTGGTGCTGAGTTAGTTTGTGGGCTAGGTTTTGGGTTTAAAATGACTGACAATTTGTTTTGGTACTGGGATTTGAAGATGGGTAATGATAGTGAATGGTATTTTCTGAGCTAGGCTGGAGTGTTGGGTAAGGGTTTGTATTGGGTGGGGATAGCTTATGTTGTTCTGGATCAAAGTGTTTGGGCTATACAATGGTTTCTAGATATTTTATGGGTGGTGCTTCTGAAATGGGTTGGAAGATTGCTGCTAACTGGGCTCCGGATTTTATGGGCTGTGATTCTGAAATGGGCTGGAAGTTTGCTGCTGACTGGGCTATGGATTCTATGGGATGTGTTTCTGAAATGGGCTGGAAGATTACTGCTGACTGGGTGCTGGATCTTATGGGCTGAATTTCTGAAATGGGCTGGAAGAGTGTTGCTGTCTGGGCGCTGGTTTTTATGGGCTGGAAATTGGAGCGTGGGTAGACTCTGTAGATTTTGGTTGTATTTGATGGGCTTGTGTTGGTCTTTTAACATTTTTTGTGTTATTTTTCTTTTTGGGCGTAGTATTTTATGTATAGGTTGAACCAAGTTTTGTTTTCTTTTTTATTGGGCTAGTCTTAGACCTTGGGTTTATGTCCCGGGTCATGATTAGTCTGTGTCTTGTACTTTCGCTTTAAATAATAAATGTTTGCCGGGGCTTTGCCTCTTTTCCAAAAAAAAAAACTATCGGTACATTTGAAGTTTCGGGCACCCGAATGGAGGAACGGGAAGGCCATAAGATATATGATTATGCAACAGACTCAGATAAAGGTTACGAAGCTGAGCAGACGGTAATCGGACTCAGGATGCGAAAATGACATAGAGATTCGTACACAGGAAAAGACTCAAGTTTTTAAGGACGTAACTATCGATACATTTAGAGTTTCGGCAACTCAAATGGAGGAGCGGGAAGTCCATAAGATATCTAATCATGCAAAAGATTCAGATAAAGAATACGAAGCTAACCAGATGGTAATCGGATTCACGATGCGACAATGACCTAGAGATTCGTACACAAGAAAACACTCGAGTTGTAAAGGACATAACTATCGGTACATTTGTAGTTTCGGGCACCCGAATGGAGGAACGGGAAGGCCATAAGATATCTGATCATGCAACAGACTCAGATAAAGGATACTAAGCGGACCGGACGGTAATCGGACTCACCATGTAACGATGACATAGAGATTCATTCACAAGAAAAGACCTGAGTTTTAAAGGACGTAACAATCGGTACATTTATAGTTTTGGGAACCCGAATGGAGGAACAGGAAGGCAATTAAATATCTGATAATAATACAGACTCAGATAAAGGATACGAAGCTAAATGGAATGTCATTGGACTCACGATGTGATGATGACATAGAGATTCATACACAAGAAAAGACTCGAGATTTAAAGGACGTAAAAATCGGTACATTTGTAGTTTTGGGAACCCGAATGGAGGAACAGGAAGGCAATTAAATATCTGATCATGCTACGGACTCAGATAAAGGATACTAAGCTAAATGGAATGTAATTGGACTCACGATGCGATAATGACATTTAGATTCGTACAAAAGATAACACACGAGTTTTAACGGACATAACTATCGGTACATTTTAAGTTTCGGGCACCCGAATGGAGGAACGGGAAGGCTATAAGATATTTGATCATGCAACAGACTCAGATAAAGGATACGAAGCTAACTGGAAAGGAATCGGACTCACGATGCGACAATGACATAGAGATTCGTACATAAGAAAACACTCGAGTTTTAAAGGACATAACTATCGGTAAATTTGAAGTTTCGGGCACCCAATGGAGGAACGGGAAGGCCATATGATATCTGATCATGCAACAGACTCAGATAAAGGTTACGAAGCTGAACAGACGGTAATTGGACTCACGGTGCGACAATGACATAGAGATTCGTACACAGGAAAAGTCTCAAGTTTTAAAGGACGTAACTATCGGTGCATTAGGAGTTTCGGGCACCCGAAGGGAGGAACGAGAATGCCATTAGATATATGATCATGCTATAGACTCAGATAAAGAGTACGAAGCTAACCGGATGTAAATCGGATTCACGATGCGACAATGACATAGAGATTCGTACACAAGAAAACACTCGAGTTTTAAAGGACATAACTATCGGTAAATTTGTAGTTTTTGGCACCCGAATGGAGGAACGGGAAGGCCATTAAATATCTGATCATGCTACAGACTCAGATAAAGGTTACGAAGCTAACTAGATGGTCATCAGACTCACGATACTATCGGTAGATTTGAAGTTTCGGGCACCCGAATGGAGGGACGAGAAGGCCATAAGATATCTGATCATGCAACAGACTTAGATAAAGGATACGAAGCTAACGGGACGGTAATTGGATTCACGATACTATCGGTACATTTGAAGTTTTAGGCACCCGAATGGAGGGACGGGAAGGCCATAAGATATCAGATCATGCAACAGACACAGATAAAGAATACGAAGCTGAACAAATGGTAATCAGACTCACGATGTGACAATGACATAGAGATTCGTATATAGGAAAAGACTCAAGTTTAAAAGGACGTAACAGTCGTTACATTTGAAGTTTCGGGCACCCGAATGGAGGAACGGGAGGGCCATAAGATATTTGATCATGCTACGGACTCAGATAAAGGATACATTGCTTACCGGATGGTAATCGGATTCACGATGCGACAATGACATAGAGATTCGTACACAAGAAAAGACTCGATTTTTAAAGTACGTAACTATCGGTACATTTGAAGTTTCAGGCACTCGAATGTAGGAGCGAGAAGGCCATAAGATATCTGATCATGCTACGGATTCAGATAATGAATACGAAGCTGACCAGACGGTATTCGGACTCACGATGCGACAATGACATGGAGATTCGTACACAAGAAAACACTCGAGTTGTAAAGGACATAACTATCGGTACATTTGAAGTTTCGGGCACCCAAATGGAGGAACGGGTAGGCGATAAGATTACTGATCATGCAACAGACTCAGATAAAAGTTACGAAGCTGACCGGACGGTAATAGGACTCACGATGGGACAATGACATAGAGATTCGTACAAAAGAAAAGACTCGAGTTTTAAAGGACGTAACTAACGGTACCTTTGAATTTTCAGGAACCTGAATGGAGGAACGGGAAAGCCATAAGATATCTAATCATGCTACGGAGTCAGATAAAGGATGCAAAGCTTACGGGACGGTAATCAGACGCATGATGCGACAATGACATAGAGATTCGTACATAAGAAAAGACTCGAGTTTTAAAGGACGTAACTATCGGTACATTTGAAGTTTCGGGCACCCGAATGGAGGAATGGGAAGGCCATATGATATCTGATCATTCTACGGACTCAGATAAAGGATACAAAGCTTACCGGATGGTAATCAGACTCACGATGTGACAATGACATAGAGATTCGTACACAAGAAAACACTCGTGTTGTAAAGGACATAACTATCGGTACATTTGATGTTTCGGGCAACCGAATGGAGGAACGGGAAGGCTATAAGATATCTGATCATGCAACAAACTTAGATAAAGGATACAAAGCTAAATGGAATGTAATCGGACTCACGATGCGATAATGACATAGAGATTCATACACAAGATAACACTCGAGTTTTAAAGGACATAACTATCGGTACATTTGAAGTTTCGGCACCCGAATGGAGGAAGGGGAAGGCTATAAGATATCTGATCATGCAACAGACTCAGATAAAGGATACAAAGCTAACTGGAAGGGAATCGGACTCACGATGTGATGATGACATATAGATTCATACACAAGAAAAGACTCGAGATTTAAAGGATGTAAAAATTGGTACATTTGTAGTTTTGGGAACCCGAATGGAGGAACATGAAGGCTATTAAATATCTGTTCATGCTACAGACTCAGATAGAGGATACGAAGCTAAATGGAATGTAATCGGACTCACGATGCGATAATGACATAGAGATTCGTACACAAGAAAACACTCGAGTTTTAAAGGACATAACTATCGGTACATTTGATGTTTCGGGCACCCGAATGGAGGAACGGGAAGGCCATAAGTGTCATACCCCGACTTTTCCCCTAGTCGGTTGTGATGTTTGGTGCCTTTGCCAACGCAGCGGAAAGATGCATCTAAGACTCTGGTTCCCTGAACGCCAATTCTAACCCTCTAAGATCCCCGATCCCAAGACGTTGCCCACTACAACCGTGCCATTACCAAAGTTTAAACCTGAAAGACATACTTAAAAAGTCAACATAAAGCTGGTGAGTTCATATGTTTAACAAAAACGTTTCCAAAGGTTACCAAATGTTACAAAAGTGTTCCAGTTCAAACTTGTCAATACTATGTCAAATGTAAACCAAAGTACGCTAGCTAGGCGTATGTTTTGTTACTACTACGATTGGAAAACCATTACTAACTCGCAAACCAGATGTGATGCCCGAATAGTAAACCTGTTCCTGTTTGAGACAATATGCACCCGCCCGGCCCTCCAAGCCGACGAGTGGGGTTGGTCACTCCCAATAGATCTATTCACATTTCCCCGTTGTGCTAACCCGCACATTCATGGTTTCCCCCGGGACTTCCAAAGATCGTATAGTAAACCATAGAAACCCATAGTATGACAGTTATTACTAAAACATTAGTTTTACACATGTTTTCTCCCCCAAAAGTGAAACCAGTTAAAAGTGGGGCCGTGAACTCACGCAACCCGTTTCATTTTCCCAAAACTTTGTTTCGCTTTAAATTCCTCAGTTTTTCATAAAAGAAGCATGTCTTCCCCCCGAAAACATTTACAAAAACAGTAAAGAGTGGGATTATGAACTCACCTTAATGTCTATGCTAAGCTAGCAAACAAAGCCTGAAACCTCGACCGACTTCCTCGTGCCCTAATTACCAACAACGGACACCTTAACAGTCTATCACACATAAGCCTAGCTTATTAACCGCTCAAAAGATAGTCTACCCGACTGCCTAGACTCGTGTGTACCAACACGAGTCTCAAAACGTTTCAACTCGAAAAACTGATCGTGACTTACCTTAATTCTCGTACTACATAGCACCCAAGTTGCACACTTGTTACTATTCGTGTGTAAACCTTGTTGGACTATAACCCCGAAACGTATAACTATCCTGAGCCGAAGATCATCTCGTAAATCATTTTAGAAAATACTCTTTGAGGAAAAACAAATTTAGTTATTAAAACCGATTAATATCATTTGTTACTTTTTCTCAAATATCGCTTGAAAATCATCTTTATTGTCACAAATAATTAGTCCTTAGAAACATTCGATTTCGTATATGCACTTGTCAAAAACACATAGGGAATTTATTTATAGAAATAACAGTTCGTTACGCTTTGATTTTATAAAAATTTAGGCAGAGTTTCCTCTGTTTTTGTACAAACCAGACAAACACCCGTTGTCTACAATTTTTCCCAAAATCAACTTACAAACACAAGTTATCAAATTCTTTTATCCACAATTCCAATTCACGAGACTATACGTTTCGACATCTATATATACAAATTTATATATATAGCAATATATATATATAAAATATAGTCCGACAATATGGTCCAATGTTATTTAGTCCGTTGTCCGATATAAGTTACGTCAAATTAACCGTTTACCAAATCGTTCGATATATATAGTTACCGTTTGTTATTATTCGGTCCGTTCGCGAGTCAAAACTATTTCATCCATATCAATATATTTATAAATTTATAACATTCATAAATATAATAATATTTATAAATATATAGATTTATAAATATATGATATCTAATAAAATAAATACGAACGTAAGTTATACCAAATCATCGCGCGTAACCCGAAGCCACCTCGAACTATGTGTAGACCGGAACCAAAGTTTGACCAGTTTGACCGCGCGCTGACCGAGGTTTGACCATCCAGATCTGAACCAAGACACTTGACCCGAACAAGACCCGAACCGAATCTGACCCGAGCTTGAAATCTGGCCCAAGGCCCTAACCGAAACCGGGACTTAGTCCGAGCCGCACCCCCACGAACCACTACAGTCTACCGCTAACCAAGACCCAAAACCCGAACTCGGATACGAACACAAGCAGCCTGCTCAAAAACCCGACCGAACCACAACCAAACCCGGACCAAAACCACAATCAGACCCGAACCCAAACATAACCAGCGCCGCCATCGGACCACCACCTGCCACCGGTCACTACCTCTGCCTAAAACAACCACCACACCGGAACCACTACCCGATACCACCATAACCCGAGACAACCACCATAACCCCAGCCACCATCGGACCATCCTACACCACGATAACCCGACACAAACCCGGCCCAAAACTGACCCGGCCGAGCCCAGATTCAACTCCGACCAGCACCTACGTCGAGCCCCATCACGAACCAAAAACAAAACCACATCTGCCATGAATGTTGCTGCTGTTTTCTTGTGCGTTCAAGGTCACAGATCTGCGCCGCCACCACCTCTGTTCGCATATCACCACAATCTCTTTACCTGCGTTCAGACCCAACAACCACAACGCACCTTCGAGGTTAAAAAAACACGCCGCCACCACCAAGATGGTGGTGCCGGCCGCTGCTGTAACAGAGAAAGGAGGGAGAGAGTTCGTGAGGTAGAGAGAGAGGGGTTAGAGAGAGAGAGAGCTGCAGAGTTTCTAGAGAGAGAGGGGTAGGTTGTGGCTGCCAAAATGGAGAAGATGAGGGATTAGGAGCCCTTTTATAGGTAGGGTTAGGTTAGGTGGGTTATTACCGCGTATCGAACCCGTTCTAAACGTATCGTGCTTCGGTTTTATTTTAGGCTCACTAAATAATAACGAAAGTTAGTCGGTTTTGCTCGAAATTAATAGTAATAGTAAACCGAATAAAAATATTTATATTTTCGTTGTCTGACTCGTCCATTCAGAACACGCGTTTTAAATCGCGTTAAAATTCGATCACGTTTTCTTTTGTTAAAACAACCTGTTAACTTCCGAAACTTAATAATAAAAATTATTTATAAATAAATAATCACCTCGAATAAATAAATAAATAAAAATTTCATGTCGGAAATCGATCGAAATTTGCGGGTTGTCACAATAAGATATCTGATCATGCAACAGACTCAGATAATGGATACGAAGCTGAACGGACGGTAATCGAACTCATGATGCAACAATGACATAGAGATTCGTACACAAGAAAAGACTCGAGTTTTAAAGGACGTAACTACCTGTTCATTTGAAGTTTTGGGCACTCGAATGCAGGAGCAGTAAGGCCATATGATTTCTGATCAAACAGACCTATATAAAGGAAAAGAAGCTGACCGGACGGTAATCGGACTCACGATGTGATGATGACATAGAGATTCATACACATTAAAAGACTCAAGATTTAAAGGACGTAAAAATCGGAACATTTGTAGTTTTGGGAACCCGAATGGAGGAACAAGAAGGCAATTAAATATGTGATCATGCTATAGAATCAGATAAAGGATACGAAACTAACAGGACGGTAATCGGACTCACGATGCAACAATGACATAGAGATTCGTACATAAGAAAACACTCGAGTTTTAAAGGACATAACTATCGGTACATTTGGAGTTTCGGGCATCCGAATGGAGGAACGGGAAGGCCATAAGATATCTGATCATGCAATAGACTCATATAATGGATACGAAGCTGACCGAACGGTAATCGGACTCACGATGCGACAATGACATAGAGATTTGTACACAAGAAAAGACTCGAGTTTTAAAGGACGTAACTACCTGTTCATTTGAAGTTTCGGGCACCCGAATGCAGGAGCAGTAAGGCCATATGATTTTTGATCAAACAGACCTATATAAAGGAAAAGAAGCTGACCGGACGGTAGTCGGACTCACGATGTGATGATGACATAGAGATTCATACAGAAGAAAAGACTCGAGATTTAAAGGACGTAAAAATCGGAACATTTGTAGTTTTGGGAACCCGAATGGAGGAATAGGAAGGAAATTAAATATCTGATCATGCTAAAGAGTCAGAAAAAGGATACGAAGCTAAATGGAATGTAATCGGACTCACGATGCGATAATGGCATAGAGATTCGTACACAAGATAACACTCGAGTTTTAAAGGACATAACTATAGGTACGTTTGAAGTTTTGGGCACCCGAATGGAGGAACGGGAAGGCTATAAGATATCTGATCATGAAACAAACTCAGATAAAGGATACGAAGCTATTTGGACGGGAATCGGACTCACGATGTGACGATAACCTATAGATTCATACACAAGAAAAGACACGAAATTTAAAGGACGTAAAAATTGGTACATTTGTAGTTTTGGGAACCCGAATGGAGGAACAGGAAGGCCATTAAATATCTGTTCATTCTACAGACTCAGATAAAGGATACGAAGCTAAATGGAATGTAATCGGACTCACGATGCGGTAATGACTGAGATTCGTACACAAAAAAACACTCGAGTTTTAAAGGACATAACTATCGGTACATTTGAAGTTTCGGGCACCCGAATGGAGGAACGGGAAGGCTATAAGATATCTGATCATGCAACAGACTCGGATAAAGGATACGAAGCTAACTGGACGGTAATTGGACTCACGATACGACAATGACATAGAGATTCGTACACAAGAAAACACTCGAGTTTTAAAGGACATAACTACCGGTACATTTGAAGTTTCGGGCACTCGAATGGAGGAACAGGTAGGCCATAATATATCTGATCATGCAACAGACTCAGATAAAGGATATGAAGCTGACCGGACGGTAATCGGACTCACGATGTGATGATGACATAGAGATTCATACACAAGAAAAGACTCGAGATTTAAAGGACGTAAAAATCTGTACATTTGTAGTTTTGGGAACCGGAATGGAGGAACAGGAAGGCCTATAAATATCTGATCATGCTACAGACTCAGATAAAGGATACGAAGCTAAATGGAATGTAATCGGACTCACGATGCGATAATGACATAGAGATTCGGACACATTATAACACTCGAGTTTTAAAGGACATAACTATCGGTACATTTGAAATTTCGGGCACCTGAATGGAGGAACGGGAAGGCTATAAGATATCTGATCATGCAACAGACTCAGATAAAAGATACGAAGGTAACTTGACGGTAATCGGACTCACGATGCGACAATGACATAGAGATTCGTACACAAGAAAAGACTCGAGTTTTAAAGGACGTAACTACATGTTCATTTGAAGTTTTGGGCACCCGAATGCAGGAGCAGTAAGGCCATATGATTTCTGATCAAACAGACCTATATAAAGGAAAAGAAGGTGACCGGACGGTAATCGGACTCACGATGTGATGATGCCATAGAGATTCATAAACAAGAAAAGACTCGAGATTTAAAGGACGTAAAAATAAGAACATTTGTAGTTTTGGGAACCCGAATGGAGGAACAGGAAGGCAATTAAATATCTGATCATGCTACAGACTCAGATAAAGGATACGAAACTAACAGGACGGTAATCGGACTCACGATGCAACAATGACATAGAGATTCGTACATAAGAAAACACTCGAGTTTTAAAGTACATAACTATCGGTACATTTGGAGTTTCGGGCATCCGAATGGAGGAACGGGAAGGCCATAAGATATCTGATCATGCAATAGACTCATATAATGGATACGAAGCTGACCGAACGGTAATCGGACTCACGATGCGACAATGACATAGAGATTCGTACACAAGAAAAGACTCGAGTTTTAAAGGACGTAACTACCTGTTCATTTGAAGTTTCGGGCACCCGAATGCAGGAGCAGTAAGGCCATATGATTTTTGATCAAACAGACCTATATAAAGGAAAAGAAGCTGACCGGACGGTAGTCGGACTCACGATGTGATGATGACATAGAGATTCATACAGAAGAAAAGACTCGAGATTTAAAGGACGTAAAAATCGGAACATTTGTAGTTTTGGGAACCCGAATGGAGGAATAGGAAGGAAATTAAATATCTGATCATGCTAAAGAGTCAGAAAAAGGACACGAAGCTAAATGGAATGTAATCGGACTCACAATGCGATAATGGCATAGAGATTCGTACACAAGATAACACTCGAGTTTTAAAGGACATAACTATAGGTACGTTTGAAGTTTTGGGCACCCGAATGGAGGAACGGGAAGGCTATAAGATATCTGATCATGCAACAAACTCAGATAAAGGATACGAAGCTATTTGGACGGGAATCGGACTCACGATGTGACGATAACATATAGATTTATACACAAGAAAAGGCACGAAATTTAAAGGACGTAAAAATTGGTACATTTGTAGTTTTAGGAACCCGAATGGAGGAACAGGAAGGCCATTAAATATCTGTTCATTCTACAGACTCAGATAAAGGATACGAAGCTAAATGGAATGTAATCGGACTCACGATGCGGTAATGACTGAGATTCGTACACAAGAAAACACTCGAGTTTTAAAGGGCATAACTATCGGTACATTTTAAGTTTCGGGCACCCGAATGGAGGAACGGGAAGGCTATAAGATATCTGATCATGCAACAGACTCGGATAAAGGATACGAAGCTAACTGGACGGTAATTGGACTCACGATACGACAATGACATAGAGATTCGTACACAAGAAAACACTCGAGTTTTAAAGGACATAACTATCGGTACATTTGAAGTTTCGGGCACCCGAATGGAGGAACGGGAAGGCTATAAGATATCTGATCATGCAACAGACTCGGATAAAGGATACGAAGCTAACTGGACGGTAATTGGACTCACGATACGACAATGACATAGAGATTCGTACACAAGAAAACACTCGAGTTTTAAAGGACATAACTACCCGTACATTTGAAGTTTCGGGCACTCGAATGGAGGAACAGGTAGGCCATAATATATCTGATCATGCAACAGACTCAGATAAAGGATATGAAGCTGACCGGACGGTAATCGGACTCACGATGCGATAATGGCATAGAGATTCGTACACAAGATAACACTCGAGTTTTAAAGGACATAACTATAGGTACGTTTGAAGTTTTGGGCACCCGAATGGAGGAACGGGAAGGCTATAAGATATCTGATCATGAAACAAACTCAGATAAAGGATACGAAGCTATTTGGACGGGAATCGGACTCACGATGTGACGATAACCTATAGATTCATACACAAGAAAAGACACGAAATTTAAAGGACGTAAAAATTGGTACATTTGTAGTTTTGGGAACCCGAATGGAGGAACAGGAAGGCCATTAAATATCTGTTCATTCTACAGACTCAGATAAAGGATACGAAGCTAAATGGAATGTAATCGGACTCACGATGCGGTAATGACTGAGATTCGTACACAAGAAAACACTCGAGTTTTAAAGGACATAACTATCGGTACATTTGAAGTTTCGGGCACCCGAATGGAGGAACGGGAAGGCTATAAGATATCTGATCATGCAACAGACTCGGATAAAGGATACGAAGCTAACTGGACGGTAATTGGACTCACGATACGACAATGACATAGAGATTCGTACACAAGAAAACACTCGAGTTTTAAAGGACATAACTACCGGTACATTTAAAGTTTCGGGCACTCGAATGGAGGAACAGGTAGGCCATAATATATCTGATCATGCAACAGACTCAGATAAAGGATATGAAGCTGACCGGACGGTAATCGGACTCACGATGTGATGATGACATAGAGATTCATACACAAGAAAAGACTCGAGATTTAAAGGACGTAAAAATCTGTACATTTGTAGTTTTGGGAACCGGAATGGAGGAACAGGAAGGCCTATAAATATCTGATCATGCTACAGACTCAGATAAAGGATACGAAGCTAAATGGAATGTAATCGGACTCACGATGCGATAATGACATAGAGATTCGTACACATTATAACACTCGAGTTTTAAAGGACATAACTATCGGTACATTTGAAATTTCGGGCACCTGAATGGAGGAACGGGAAGGCTATAAGATATCTGATCATGCAACAGACTCAGATAAAGGATACGAAGGTAACTTGACGGTAGTCGGACTCACGATGCGACAATGACTTAGAGATTCGTACACAAGAAAAGACTCGAGTTTTAAAGGACGTAACTACCTGTTCATTTGAAGTTTTGGGCACCCGAATGCAGGAGCAGTAAGGCCATATGATTTCTGATCAAACAGACCTATATAAAGGAAAAGAAGGTGACCAGACGGTAATCGGACTCACGATGTGATGATGCCATAGAGATTCATAAACAAGAAAAGACTCGAGATTTAAAGGACGTAAAAATAAGAACATTTGTAGTTTTGGGAACCCGAATGGAGGAACAGGAAGGCAATTAAATATCTGATCATGCTACAGACTCAGATAAAGGATACGAAATTAACAGGACGGTAATCAGATAAAGGATACGTTTGAAGTTTTGGGCACCCGAATGGAGGAACGGGAAGGCTATAAGATATCTGATCATGCAACAAACTCAGATAAAGGATACGAAGCTATTTGGACGGGAATCGGACTCACGATGTGACGATAACATATAGATTCATACACAAGAAAAGGCACGAAATTTAAAGGACGTAAAAATTGGTACATTTGTAGTTTTAGGAACCCGAATGGAGGAACAGGAAGGCCATTAAATATCTGTTCATTCTACAGACTCAGATAAAGGATACGAAGCTAAATGGAATGTAATCGGACTCACGATGCGGTAATGACTGAGATTCGTACACAAGAAAACACTCGAGTTTTAAAGGACATAACTATCGGTACATTTGAAGTTTCGGCCACCCGAATGGAGGAACGGGAAGGCTATAAGATATCTGATCATGCAACAGACTCGGATAAAGGATACGAAGCTAACTGGACGGTAATTGGACTCACGATACGACAATGACATAGAGATTCGTACACAAGAAAACACTCGAGTTTTAAAGGACATAACTATCGGTACATTTGAAGTTTCGGGCACCCGAATGGAGGAACGGGAAGGCTATAAGATATCTGATCATGCAACAGACTCGGATAAAGGATACGAAGCTAACTGGACGGTAATTGGACTCACGATACGACAATGACATAGAGATTCGTACACAAGAAAACACTCGAGTTTTAAAGGACATAACTACCCGTACATTTGAAGTTTCGGGCACTCGAATGGAGGAACAGGTAGGCCATAATATATCTGATCATGCAACAGACTCAGATAAAGGATATGAAGCTGACCGGACGGTAATCGGACTCACGATGTGATGATGACATAGAGATTCATACACAAGAAAAGACTCGAGATTTAAAGGACGTAAAAATCGGTACATTTGTAGTTTTGGGAACCGGAATGGAGGAACAGGAAGGCCTATAAATATCTGATCATGCTACAGACTCAGATAAAGGATACGAAGCTAAATGGAATGTAATCGGACTCACGATGCGATAATGACATAGAGATTCGTACACATTATAACACTCGAGTTTTAAAGGACATAACTATCGGTACATTTGAAATTTCGGGCACCTGAATGGAGGAACGGGAAGGCTATAAGATATCTGATCATGCAACAGACTCAGATAAAGGATACGAAGGTAACTTGACGGTAATCGGACTCACGATGCGACAATGACATAGAGATTCGTACACAAGAAAAGACTCGAGTTTTAAAGGACGTAACTACATGTTCATTTGAAGTTTTGGGCACCCGAATGCAGGAGCAGTAAGGCCATATGATTTCTGATCAAACAGACCTATATAAAGGAAAAGAAGGTGACCGGACGGTAATCGGACTCACGATGTGATGATGCCATAGAGATTCATAAACAAGAAAAGACTCGAGATTTAAAGGACGTAAAAATCAGAACATTTGTAGTTTTGGGAACCCGAATGGAGGAACAGGAAGGCAATTAAATATCTGATCATGCTACAGAGTCAGATAAAGGATACGAAGCTAAATGGAATGTAATCGGACTCACGATGCGATAATGGCATAGAGATTCGTACACAAGATAACACTCGAGTTTTAAAGGAGATAACTATCGGTACGTTTGAAGTTTTGGGCACCCGAATGGAGGAACGGGAAGGCTATAAGATATCTGATCATGCAAGAAACTCAGATAAAGGATACGAAGCTATTTGGACGGGAATCGGACTCACGATGTGACGATGACATATAGATTCATACACAAGAAAAGACACGAAATTTAAAGGACGTAAAAATTGGTACATTTGTAGTTTTGGGAACCCGAATGGAGGAACAGGAAGGCCATTAAATATCTGTTCATTCTACAGACTCAGATAAAGGATACGAAGCTAAATGGAATGTAATCGGACTCACGATGCGGTAATGACTGAGATTCGTACACAAGAAAACACTCGAGTTTTAAAGGACATAACTATCGGTACATTTGAAGTTTCGGGCACCCGAATGGAGGAACGGGAAGGCTATAAGATATCTGATCATGCAACAGACTCGGATAAAGGATACGAAGCTAACTGGACGGTAATTGGACTCACGATACGACAATGACATAGAGATTCGTACACAAGAAAACACTCGAGTTTTAAAGGACATAACTACCCGTACATTTGAAGTTTCGGGCACTCGAATGGAGGAACAGGTAGGCCATAATATATCTGATCATGCAACAGACTCAGATAAAGGATATGAAGCTGACCGGACGGTAATCGGACTCACGATGTGATGATGACATAGAGATTCAAACACAAGAAAAGACTCGAGATTTAAAGGACGTAAAAATCGTTACATTTGTAGTTTTGGGAACCGGAATGGAGGAACAGGAAGGCCTATAAATATCTGATCATGCTACAGACTCAGATAAAGGATACGAAGCTAAATGGAATGTAATCGGACTCACGATGCGATAATGACATAGAGATTCGTACACATTATAACACTCGAGTTTTAAAGGACATAACTATCGGTACATTTGAAATTTTGGGCACCTGAATGGAGGAACGGGAAGGCTATAAGATATCTGATCATGCAACAGACTCAGATAAAGGATACGAAGGTATCTTGACGGTAATCGGACTCACGATGCGACAATGACATAGAGATTCGTACACAAGAAAAGACTCGAGTTTTAAAGGACGTAACTACGTGTTCATTTGAAGTTTTGGGCACCCGAATGCAGGAGCAGTAAGGCCATATGATTTCTGATCAAACAGACCTATATAAAGGAAAAGAAGGTGACCGGACGGTAATCGGACTCACGATGTGATGATGCCATAGAGATTCATAAACAAGAAAAGACTCGAGATTTAAAGGACGTAAAAATCAGAACATTTGTAGTTTTGGGAACCCGAATGGAGGAACAGGAAGGCAATTAAATATCTGATCATGCTACAGAGTCAGATAAAGGATACGAAGCTAAATGGAATGTAATCGGACTCACGATGCGATAATGTCATAGAGATTCGTACACAAGATAACACTCGAGTTTTAAAGGACATAACTATCGGTACGTTTGAAGTTTTGGGCACCCGAAGGGAGGAACGGGAAGGCTATAAGATATCTGATCATGCAAGAAACTCAGATAAAGGATACGAAGCTATTTGGACGGGAATCGGACTCACGATGTGACGATGACATATAGATTCATACACAAGAAAAGACACGAAATTTAAAGGACGTAAAAATTGGTACATTTGTAGTTTTGGGAACCCGAATGGAGGAACAGGAAGGCCATTAAATATCTGTTCATTCTACAGACTCAGATAAAGGTTACGAAACTAAATGGAATGTAATCGGACTCACGATGCGGTAATGACTGAGATTCGTACACAAGAAAACACTCGAGTTTTAAAGGACATAACTATCGGTACATTTGAAGTTTCGGGCACCCGAATGGAGGAACGGGAAGGCTATAAGATATCTGATCATGCAACAGACTCGGATAAAGGATACGAAGCTAACTGGACGGTAATTGGACTCACGATACGACAATGACATAGAGATTCGTACACAAGAAAACACTCGAGTCTTAAAGGACATAACTACCCGTACATTTGAAGTTTCGGGCACTCGAATGGAGGAACAGGTAGGCCATAATATATCTGATCATGCAACAGACTCAGATAAAGGATATGAAGCTGACCGGACGGTAATCGGACTCACGATGTGATGATGACATAGAGATTCATACACAAGAAAAGACTCGAGATTTAAAGGACGTAAAAATCGGTACATTTGTAGTTTTGGGAACCGGAATGGAGGAACAGGAAGGCCTATAAATATCTGATCATGCTACAGACTCAGATAAAGGATACGAAGCTAAATGGAATGTAATCGGACTCACGATGCGATAATGACATAGAGATTCGTACACATTATAACACTCGAGTTTTAAAGGACATAACTATCGGTACATTTGAAATTTCGGGCACCTGAATGGAGGAACGGGAAGGCTATAAGATATCTGATCATGCAACAGACTCAGATAAAGGATACGAAGGTAACTTGACGGTAATCGGACTCACGATGCGACAATGACATAGAGATTCGTACACAAGAAAAGACTCGAGTTTTAAAGGACGTAACTACATGTTCATTTGAAGTTTTGGGCACCCGAATGCAGGAGCAGTAAGGCCATATGATTTCTGATCAAACAGACCTATATAAAGGAAAAGAAGGTGACCGGACGGTAATCGGACTCACGATGTGATGATGCCATAGAGATTCATAAACAAGAAAAGACTCGAGATTTAAAGGACGTAAAAATCAGAACATTTGTAGTTTTGGGAACCCGAATGGAGGAACAGGAAGGCAATTAAATATCTGATCATGCTACAGAGTCAGATAAAGGATACGAAGCTAAATGGAATGTAATCGGACTCACGATGCGATAATGGCATAGAGATTCGTACACAAGATAACACTCGAGTTTTAAAGGAGATAACTATCGGTACGTTTGAAGTTTTGGGCACCCGAATGGAGGAACGGGAAGGCTATAAGATATCTGATCATGCAAGAAACTCAGATAAAGGATACGAAGCTATTTGGACGGGAATCGGACTCACGATGTGACGATGACATATAGATTCATACACAAGAAAAGACACGAAATTTAAAGGACGTAAAAATTGGTACATTTGTAGTTTTGGGAACCCGAATGGAGGAACAGGAAGGCCATTAAATATCTGTTCATTCTACAGACTCAGATAAAGGATACGAAGCTAAATGGAATGTAATCGGACTCACGATGCGGTAATGACTGAGATTCGTACACAAGAAAACACTCGAGTTTTAAAGGACATAACTATCGGTACATTTGAAGTTTCGGGCACCCGAATGGAGGAACGGGAAGGCTATAAGATATCTGATCATGCAACAGACTCGGATAAAGGATACGAAGCTAACTGGACGGTAATTGGACTCACGATACGACAATGACATAGAGATTCGTACACAAGAAAACACTCGAGTTTTAAAGGACATAACTACCCGTACATTTGAAGTTTCGGGCACTCGAATGGAGGAACAGGTAGGCCATAATATATCTGATCATGCAACAGACTCAGATAAAGGATATGAAGCTGACCGGACGGTAATCGGACTCACGATGTGATGATGACATAGAGATTCATACACAAGAAAAGACTCGAGATTTAAAGGACGTAAAAATCGTTACATTTGTAGTTTTGGGAACCGGAATGGAGGAACAGGAAGGCCTATAAATATCTGATCATGCTACACCCGGGTACAAATGATATGGAAAAGGGGGTGGGGGTCTAAAGGTAGTGTCGGAGGTTCAGGGAGCCGCCGTGACTTGGCCGGAGCTAGTAATCGAAGTCCACCGGTGTGACACCCGGCAAACTCAGGTTAATAACATTGTTTGGGTCAATGTCTACCTTAGCGAGTCGCACGTACATTATACTTAACTAGGTCGGTTGAGTCGTGTTATGGTTCGGGAGTCGTTACTACAACCTAGAGGATCGTTAGATGTCAGCCATTAAACCAGGTATGCAAGGATTGACGATTCGTAGAGTCGTCAAACCTTAGTAAAAACACAAGTCTCGAGTCCCGGGGATTGGTGAATGAGTAAGAACGTGTTTGTTTCCGTGGATTATGTGTTTATAATCTTTATGTGACTTGTTGGTATGTGTATACGTGTTTACATATGTTAAAACGGTGATTACACGCGATTGCATGACATTTTAGGTGATTGCGCAGCTTAGCATGCGATTGTGCAGCTTAGCATGCGATTGGGCAGGCTAATCGCCTATGTTAAGGGGCGATTAGGCCCAATCGTTAGCTAAGGAAGGCTAATCGCCTATAGTAGCATGCGATTAGCTTCCCTAATCGCATGGTGGTGCTGCACAATCGCTTGACGTGTTTTAAACGACTAGAAACGCCTATAAATACCACCCTTGACCTCCAAAAAACCTCTAGTGCAACCCTAGCCGTCCCATAACATATCCCAACTCACAAACACCCTCTGGAACACGTTTTAGCATCAAAACACACATTTTCAAGCTTTACACATCAATTCCTCATAAACCCAAGGTGTGTTCTTCATCCCCAAACCTTTGAATGATTATGTTTTGCTCCCTAAAGGTTCAGACCTGATTTATAAACCCTTGTGTCTTTGAAAACCTATGAAAATCGGTTTTAAACAAGTCCAAACCATTATGCATGTTGTATGTGTTAAATATGATTAAAAGATAGGATTTTTATGATTCAAAAAGGATTGTTATTGTGTTATTAAGGTGTCTACAGCTTGTTTATATTAGGATGATGATGTCTTAGGAGTTTGGATGGTTTTGGAAGTGTATTGTGGATATTGGGTATTTTGACCCATTTGAATGACTTTGAATGATTTTGTATAATATGAGGTGTTTTGCTAGTTGTTTAATGTTAGAGTTTGTTATAGAATGATGCTAGAACAGTAAGGAATGATCGGACAACGTTGTTACATGATGAAATCTGAGTATTTGCTATTTAGGGTAAAAGTTGTGCACGTTGATGTGATGTTTTCATGCTAAGTGTACTATTTTGGGAAAATGCTTGCATTCAGGACTGGTAGAACGATGATAAGCTAGGGGTTTTGCTTGAAATATGTTTGTTATTGTTGTATGATTGATATTTGGTGTTTCCACACGTTCCGGATCTGATTTGGAGGGTTAAACGCGTGAAAAACCGGAACAACCCTGCTGGGCGCGATTGGGAGCCCAATCGCCTGCTAAGGAGGCCTAATCGCATGTATGGTAGGCGATTGGGGGCCTAATCGCCTTCAATTCATGCGATTACGATCCTAATCACTAGTTAAGCCCTGAATTGCATGCCTTATGACCCTAATCGCCTATGTTAAGGGGCGATTAGCCTCCACAATCGCCTGTTGACCTCCCTAATCGCTAGTTGACTTTTCCTAATCGCCTGCACTGCTGCTGTAAGTGTATTTTGGCACTCCGAGACCCGATTTGACACCTAGGAACATGCTAGGAACCCCGTATCATACCTGATAACTTGGTAACACGTGCTCGGACTTATTTATGTGCTGTTTGAACTATGTGCTAGGCTTGTTGAACTTTAACACATGTTAAGCATGATTGCATGAATTGTATGACTTAGAGTACAAGGATAACACGTGGAGTCTCGGGTCACCAATGGGATGTCGAGTCTTGTACATTTGGTCAGTTTAACAGTCAACGTGTTTTCAAACGAACCTGGTTATGGTCTGGACATCTAGGGACTAACTAAGTTACGGGTTATTAGTCTAAGTACTTGTAACTGTCATATGTTAGGTCGCCGCTTTACGGGGCTAGCATAGCTTGCTGATTTTATTCATTAATCGAAGTACCGCAACCTAAGGTGAGTTCACGGCCCCACTTTAACTGGTTTTACTTTTGGGGGAGAAAACATGCGTTAAACTTGTGTTTGGTAACAGCTGTCATACTATGGGTTACTTTGGGTTACTATACGATCTTCAGAAGTCCTGGGGGAAACCATGAATGTGCGGTATAGCACAACGGGGAAATGTGGATAGATCTATTGGGCGTGAGCTGCCCCACTCGTCGGCTTGGAGCCGGGCGGGTGCATATTGTCTCAAACAGGAACAGTACGTTATTCGGGCAATGCTTCTGGGTTTGCGAGAACCAGATATGTACACATGTATATTTGTCTCAAGAGACATCGAATACGAGAACCAGATATGTACACATGTATATTTGGAGATCAGACGCGGATTAGAAACTTAAGACTCGGGACCGAATAACGGAACATTAACAACAAGAACTAAACTTAGAAAACTTATGGATGCAAGTGGACATTAGTACGCCTTGAACTACTGGAACCAAAAGATACAATAAAAGAAACTCCGTTGTTCGCGATAACAGTGATGTATAATATAGAACCAAACCCTTGAGCTCGTCCCACACACGAAACCATTACAAATGAACCTAAGACTAATAATGTGTGTTGATATAGGACTTGACCAAGAATAATACTAGTATGAGATGTTGGACGCTTCGATTAGTATAAACTACATGTGTGCACTACTTCCAGGTGAGTCTCGTGAACCTTCCCCCCTTTTACTTTTATTAAACGTTTTGGGGTGAACGCATGTTTCCATTTGACAACCAATGATGAACCAGTATGATGTGACAAGGTACTCCCGATACCAATCACACTCATCAACCCAAGCGAATTGGGCCACTTAATATGTGGGTAGTACTACTTGGGGAAACCCCCACACACAGTGGATCCGGAAGCCCGGAGAACCCTCCACTGAGATTTGTGACACGTATTATGCCAAGGAATCCATAATGGGAGTATATGGATTCAGTGTCAGGTTTGAGGTGTGGCTTGTACATCACCAGTGCAACCATGTGTTGAACCATATTAATTTGTAAACCTATTTTGGGAATTAAAAACTATTTTGTGGGAAACCATATAACTTATAAACCGACTTTTGAACGATAAACTTATTTTGAAACCAGTTTAACGCACACACGGACTCACCAACATGTTGTTGACCCAAACCTATTTTTAAGCATGTGTTCAGGTACCACTTCTGGATTGGAATCGAGGAACGAGGTATATATATGTGAGCTCAGGGAACGTGTAGACATTTTGGAAGAGCTACATGACACAGGGATTATGCTACTTGAGGATTAGAGCTAAGAATCGGTAGAGAACTTGTGAAGTATACATCCGGGAATGCTTCGATGAGTGCCACGATTTGTCCACGCAGTAGTTTAGTTTAATTATTATTATTTGAGTTGTATTAATTTAGAACTAGAAAGTGTATAAATTATTATTATTATTATTATTGAACAATTGTTACTTCCGTTGTGCAAGTTTGGTACCAATCTGTATTTCGACCAGGCCCACCTTGGTCGGGTTGTGACAGTTGGTATCAGAGCTTATTATTAAGTGATGTTGGTAAATGGATTATAAAGAAGATCAACATAAAGAACTAAGGACCAGAGGTTATGCACTTATCTAATTAGATAATTAGAACTACACCTTGATGATTAGAATAATTGAACAACAACTAAAGGTTCTAAGTTGGTCCACATGTGTAATCACGATACTCGATTACACTCACTAACCCATATTGTTACAATAGGACTTTGCACAGGATTCATATTTGGACTCAAGACTTCGGAATATCATGTGAGCATACAATACAATGCCAAGGTGAGTTCCGTGTACCACTCCCCTTTTTCTGTTTTAAATGTTTTGGAGTAAACATATGCTTGTGTGTGTAAACTGTTTTGTGTGTAAACTTATTTAATGTGACAAGGTGCTCCCGAAACCAGATTCACACTCATTAACCCAAGGGAGTTGGGCCACTTAATGTATGGGTAGTACTACTTGGGGAATCCCCCACGCACAGTGGATCCGGAAGCCCGGAAAACCCTCCACTGAGGTCTACGGACCGTTGTGGCATATATTTTGCCATGGGAATCCATAATGGGAGTAGATGGACTCAGTGTTAGGTTTGAGGTGTGACTTGTACATCACCATGGGTTGTGTTATGTGAACTTGCTTTTGAGATGACAACTTGTTTTGGATTTACTTAAATATTTACACGAACTCACCAGCGTAATTGCTGACCAAACACTTTTAAGCATGTGTTCAGGTACCGCTATTGGATTGGAATGGAAATGAGGTACGAGTTATAGATGATCAAGTACGGAACGTTATGAAGACTATTCTAGTTGAGGATTAGAGCTAAGCTTGGATAACTATTTCGACTAGTGGATTACAACCTGCCAGCTACTTCGATGGTATAGGATTACGGTAACTATCATGAGAAGTATTGACAAGAATAAAAGAATACAATCGAGGTTTAGTAAGGAAACTATTTATGAATGGCAATTCAATCATAAGTAAAACCAAGATTTAAGATACCAGAGGGAGGTTGTACCCCATTATTTGATTAAGAGAAACATTAAGCAATAAAACGTTTAACTTTGTTTAGTATTTTTTTTTTCGACAACTTGTCGTCATATCCTACACAATGTACCATAGAAAACCTTAAAAACTTAAGAATCCAACCATTGCTCTGACGGTATAGATAGAGTTAACCAAAATATTAAGTATAAAAGCGGATAAGAGTGACATATCTCTAGATCACGACACCATATTTTAGTGCTTAACTTATTCAAAATAAGGTTATTAAGGACTAGTAATTCTTAGAGAACACATAGGATTTCTCAACTAGGTATGTTTTCAAGTACATTTCTATAAAGTTTTTGGAGAGATTTCAGTACGTTCACAGGGTATCATTGGTGTGGTGGGTTAGCTGCGGTACACCCTATATATAAACACCAATGATACATCGGAAACAAGACTAAAAATCAAACCAAAAACAAACCGTAATCTCTGAAATTTCTAGTACATTTTTGAGGTGACCAAAGGTGTGGTGGGTTGGCTGCGGTACACCCTATATATAAACACCTACGGTGCATCGAAAATGAAACTGGGAATTTAGTCAGGGGCAACCTTTAGTTTGTCAATAGTTTGAACCACTGCTTCAAAGCAAAATGCTAGGCATCATAAGGAGTTATACTCTCCATTTCTGGAATTTGGCTGTAAGGTTTTGACCATTTTCCTGATCTTAAGAGATCTTAGCATCTCATAACTGTTACCTTGACACCCAAATGTTTTAATGAAAGATACCCGTACGAACTCATTTGTACAAATAAATATAAGTGGAAAATGAATAGTGGTAGCAATACGTAAACTCGAACTTGGAACCTAAAAGACCAACACATACCCCTTTGATGACTAGTATATACTCAAAACATTGAATAGAAAGTTTGGACGCTTGAGAAATAATACTAGATCCAACACTTTGGAAATTAAAAACCAAGACACAGACTAGTTAAACCAACCAAACATAATAACTCTTTGGATACACATATATACGTAAACCTTGTATGCCTAATGACATTGACTCATTGAATATTAACTACCGGGAAATACCAGCTTAGACATTGAGATTCGGGAGGTGGAATTGGTAGTAATTGATGCATAAAGTCTAGAACGATAGAACATAGTATGAGATTCAGTATGGAAACACTATAACTACGATTTGGTTTATGAAAAGGTTACGTAGACACAAGCACATAAACTTGAACACCAAACCCGAGTATGGAATGTACTGTATGTACAACCAGAGAAAGCATGGAAATTAATTCCGAGGACGGAATTCTAATAACGGGGGGAGAATGTAACAACCCAGTTCGAGACCCCAAAGTTTTTTGCATTTAAAAATTAGTATAACGAATATCCAAGAAATAATAATTAGAAACATATACAAACATGGAACCGATATTGGGAACGTTACATATATTTTACGAATTATTATTATACACGAGCGTACACTGGATACCAAACTGACACCTGATAACGAACCCACCTAATTTTCTATTGTGATTAGTCACTAAGGGGAGGACACTTGTCCTCCCCATGCCTTGCCAACACCCTAACAAAACCAAAAATGGTTTTGTTAAAAACCATGAACCTTGACTATTATAAAAGAATCCCAATCCCACACCCTCTTACCCTTTTCATCAGATGAAAACACACACACACACACCGATCGCACAACACACACTTACAATCTCTTTCTTATCTCTCATATCTCATACACACACCAGTAATTAAAGAAGCAACACAGAGATTAGCGATGGAGCTTTAGAGCAGAGAAGGATTTTGGAAGAGAGAGAACCGAAGGAGGAGGAGGAAGACAGCGGCGGCAGTCGCTATGGTGGTGACCGGTGCTGATTATTATGGTGACGGTGGTGGTCCAAGTGGTGGATTCCAACTGGGTTAGATTTGGTCAAGGAGGTAAAACCCCTTTTCTTGTATAATATTATGTTGATGAGGATGATTAAGGTGATTGTTGTTGGATGATGAGGCGGGTTTAAGGTTCGGGTAGGTGTACAGAGAAGGAACCAAAGTTGTAGGTGATGCGAGTGGTGTCGGGTGATGTATGGTGATGTCAGAGGTGGATTCCGGTGGTGGTCACTATGACGGTCGATGGTGGTGGGTTCTGTAGTTGTGTACGAATCTCTATTTCATTGTCGCATCGTGATACTGATTACCAACTGGTCAGCTTCGTATCCTTCATCTGAGTCTGTTGCATGATCAGATATCTTACTGCCTTCCCGTTCCTCTATTCAGGTGTCCAAAACTTCAAATGTAACTATAGTTACGTCCTTTAAAACTCGAGTCTTTTCTTGTGTACGAATCTCTATGTCATTGTCGCATCGTGAGTCTGATTACCACCCGGTCAGCTTCGTATCCTTCATCTGAGTCTGTTGATCATCAAATATCTTACGGCCTTGCCGTTCCTCCATTCAGATGTCTGAAACTTCAAATGTACCTATAGTTACGTCCTTTAAAACTCGAGTCTTTTCTTGTGTACGAATCTCTATGTCATATTCGCATCGTGAGTCTGAGTACCACTCGGTCAGCTTCGTACCCTTCATCTGAGTCTGTTGCATGATAAGATATCTTACGGCCTTTCCGTTTCTCCATTCAGGTGTCTGAAACTTCAAATGTACCTATAGTCACGTCCTTTAAAACTAGATTCTTTTCTTGTGTACAAATCTCTATGTCATTATCAAATCGTGAGTCTGATTATCACCAGTCAGCTTCGTATCCTTCATCTGAGTCTGTTGCATGATCAGATATCTTACAGCCTTCCCGTTCCTTTATTCGGGTGCTCAAAACCTCAAATGTACGGATAGTTATGTCCTTTAAACTCGAGTCTTTTCTTGTGACGAATCTCTATGTCAATGTCGCATAGTGAGTCCGATTACCGTCCGGTCCGCTTCGTATCCTTTATCTGAGTATGTTGCATGATCTGATATCTTATGGCCTTCCTGCTACTCCATTCGGGTGCCCGAAACTTCAAATGTATCGATAGTTACGTCGTTTAAAAGTCGAGTCTTTTCTTTTGTACGAACTCTATGTCATTGTCGCATCGTGACTCCGATTAACGTCCGGTCAGCTTCGTATCCTTCATCTGAGTCTGTCACATGATCCGATATCATACGGCCTTCCCGTTCCTCCATTCAGGTGTCCGAAACTTCAAATCTACCTATAGTTACGTCCTTTAAAACTCGAGTCTTTTCTTGTGCACGAATCTCTATGTCATATTCGCATCGTGAGTCTGATTACCACTCGGTCAGCTTCGTACCCTTCATCTGAGTCTGTTGCATGATAAGATATCTTACGGCCTTTCCGTTTCTCCATTCAGGTGTCTGAAACTTCAAATGTACCTATAGTCACGTCCTTTAAAACTAGAGTGTTTTCTTGTGTACGAATCTCTATGTCATTATCAAATCGTGAGTCTGATTATCACCAGTCAGCTTCGTATCCTTCATCTGAGTCTGTTGCATGATCAGATATCTTACAGCCTTCCCGTTCCTCTATTCGGGTGCTCAAGACCTCAAATGTCCGGATAGTTATGTCCTTTAAACTCGAGTCTTTTCTTGTGACGAATCTCTATGTCAATGTCGCATAGTGAGTCCGATTACCACCAGGCCTGCTTCGTATCCTTCATCTGAGTCTGTTGCACGATTAGATATCTTACGGCCTTCCCGTTCCTCTATTCGGGTGCCCGAAACTTCAAATGTACGGATAGTTATGTCCTTTAAAACTCGAGTCTTTTCCTGTGTACGAATCTGTATGTCATTGTCGCATCTTGAGTCTGATTACCAACCGGTTGGCTTCGTATCCTTCATCTGAGTTTGTTGCATGATCAGATATATTACGGCGTTCCAGTTCCTCCATTCGGGTGCCCGAAACTTCAAATGTACGGATACTTACGTCCTTTAAAACTCGAGTCTTTTCCTGTGTACGAATCTCTATTTCATTGTCGTATCATGAATCCAATTAACGTCCGGTCAGCTTGGTATCCTTTATCTGAGTATGTTGCATGATCAGATATCTTACGGCCTTCCCGTTCCTCCATTCAGGTGTCCGAAACTTCAAATGTACGAATCTCTATGTCATTCTTGTGTACGAATCTCTATGTCATTCTCGCATCTTGAGTCTGATTACCACCCGGTAAGCTTCGTATCCTTCATCTGAGTCTGTTGCATGATCAGATATCTTACGGCCTTCCCGTTCCTCCATCCAGGTGTCCGAAACTTCAAATGTATCTATAGTTACGTCCTTTAAAACTTGAGTCTTTTCTTGTGTACGAATCTCTATGTCATTGTCGCATCGTGAGTCTGATTACCACCCGGTCAACTTCGTATCCTTCATCTATGTCTATTGATCATCAGATATCTTACGGCCTTCCCTTTCCTCCATTCAGGTGTCCGAAACATCAAATGTACCTATAGTTACGTCCTTTAAAACTCGAGTCTTTTCTTGTGTACGAATCTCTATGTCATATTAGCATCGTGAGTCTGATTAACACCCGGTCAACTTCGTATCGTTCATCTGAGTCTGTTGCATGATCACATATCTAACGGCCATCCCGTTCCTCAATTCAGGTGTCCAAAACTTCAAATGTACCTATACTTACGTCCTTTAAAACTCGAGTTTTTTCTTGTGTACCAATCTCTATGTCATTGTCGCATCGTGAGTCTGATTACCACCCGGTCAGCTTCGTATCCTTCATCTCAGTCTGTTGCATGATCAGATATCTTACGGCCTTCCCGTTCCTCTATTCGGGTGCCCAAAACCTCAAATGTACGGATAGAGATGTCCTTTAAACTCGAGTCTTTTGTTGTGACGAATCTCTATGTCAATGTCGCATAGTGAGTCCGATTACCGTCCGGCCCGCTTCGTATCCTTTATCTGAGTCTGTTGCATGATCTGATATCTTGTGGCCTTCCTGCTACTCCATTCGGGTGCCCGAAACATCAAATGTATCGATAGTTACGTCCTTTAAAAGTCGAGTCTTTTCTTTTGTACGAATCTCTATTAAATTGTCGCATCGTGACTCCGATTAACGTCCGGTCAGCTTCGTATCCTTCATCTGAGTCTGTCGCATGATCCGATATCTTACGCCCTTCCCGTTCCTCGATTCAGGTGTCCGAAACTTCAAATGTACCTATAGTTACGTCCTTTAAAACTCGAGTCTTTTCTAGTGTACGAATCTCTATGTCATTGTCGCATCGTGATACTGATTACCACCCGGTCAGCTTCGTATCCTTCATCTGAGTCTGTTGCATGATCACATATCTTACGGCCTTCCCGTTCCTCCATTCAGGTGTCCGAAACTTCAAATGTAACCATAGTTACGTCCTTTAAAACTCGAGTCTTTTCTTGTGTACGAATCTCTATGTCATTGTCGCATCGTGAGTCTGATTACCACCCGGTTAGCTTCGTATCCTTCATCTGAGTCTGTTGCATGATCAGATATCTTACGGCCTTCCCGTTCCTCCATTCAGGCGTCCGAAACTTCAAATCTATGAATCTCTATGTCATTCTTGTGTACGAATCTCTATGTCATTCTCGCATCTTGAGTCTGATTACCACCCGGTAAGCGTCGTATCCTTCATCTGAGTCTGTTGCATGATCAGATATCTTACGGCCTTCCCGTTCCTCCATCCAGGTGTCCGAAACTTCAAATGTATCTATAGTTACGTCCTTTAAAACTTGAGTCTTTTCTTGTGTACGAATCTCTATGTCATTGTCGCATCGTGAGTCTGATCACCACCCGGTCAACTTCGAATCCTTCATCTATGTCTATTGATCATCAGACATCTTACGGCCTTCCCTTTCCTCCATTCAAGTGTCCGAAACATCAAATGTACCTATAGTTACGTCCTTTAAAACTCGAGTCTTTTCTTGTGTACGAATCTCTATGTCATATTAGCATCGTGAGTCTGATTAACACCCGGTCAACTTCGTATCGTTCATCTGAGTCTGTTGCATGATCACATATCTAACGGCCTTCCCGTTCCTCCATTCAGGTGTCCGAAACTTCAAATGTACCTATACTTACGTCCTTTAAAACTCGAGTTTTTTCTTGTGTACCAATCTCTATGTCATTGTCGCATCGTGAGTCTGATTACCACCCGGTCAGCTTCGTATCCTACATCTGAGTCTGTTGATCATCAGCTATCTTACGGCCTTCCCGTTCCTCCATTCAGTTGTCCGAAACTTCAAATGTACCTATAGTTACGTCCTTTAAAACTCGAGTCTTTTCTTGTGTACGAATCTTTATGTCATTATCGCATCGTGAGTCTGATTACCACCCGGTCAGCTTCGTATGCTTCATCTGACTCTGTTGCATGATCAGATAACTAACGGCCATCCCGTTCCTCAATTCAGGTGTCCGAAACTCAAATGTACCTATAGTTACGTCCTTTAAAACTCGAGTCTTTTCTTGGGTACGAATCTCTATGTCATTGTCGCATGGTGATACTGATTACCACCCGGTCAGCTTCGTATCCTTCATATGAGTCTGTTGCATGATCACATATCTTACGGCCTTCCCGTTCCTCCATTCAGGTGTCCGAAACTTCAAATGTAACCATAGTTATGTCCTTTAAAACTCGAGTCTTTTCTTGTGTACGAATCTCTATGTCATTGTCGCATCGTGAGTCTGATTACCACCCGGTCAGCTTCTTATCCTTCATCTGAGTCTGTTGCATGATCAGATATCTTACGGCCTTCCCGTTCCTCTATTCGGGTGCCCAAAACTTCAAATGTACGGATAGTGATGTCCTTTAAACTCGAGTCTTTTGTTGTGACGAATCTCTATGTCAATGTCGCATAGTGAGTCCGATTACCGTCCGGTCCGCTTCGTATCCTTTATCTGAGTCTGTTGCATGATCTGATATCTTGTGGCCTTCCTGCTACTCCATTCGGGTGCCCAAAACTTCAAATGTATCGATAGTTACGTCCTTTAAAAGTCGAGTCTTTTCTTTTGTACGAATCTCTATTAAATTGTCGCATCGTGACTCCGATTAACGTCCGGTCAGCTTCGTATCCTTCATCTGAGTCTGTCGCATGATCCGATATCTTACGCCCTTCCCGTTCCTTGATTCAGGTGTCCGAAACTTCAAATGTACCTATAGTTACGTCCTTTAAAACTCGAGTCTTTTCTTGTGTACGAATCTCTATGTCATTGTTGCATCGTGAGTCTGATTACCACCAGGCCTGCTTCGTATCCTTCATCTGAGTCTGTTGCATAATCAGACATCTTACGGCCTTCCCGTTCCTCTCTTCGGGTGCCCGAAACTTCAAATGTACGGATAGTTATGTCCTTTAAAACTCGAGTCTTTTCTTGTGTACGAATCTCTATGTCATTGTCGCATCTTGAGTCTGATTACCACCCGGTCGGCTTCGTATCCATCATCTGAGTCTGTTGCATGATCAGATATCTTACGGCGTTCCAATTCCCCCATTCGTGTGCCCGAAACTTCAAATGTACGGATACTTACGTCCTTTATAACCCGAGTCTTTTCCTGTGTACGAATCTCTATTTCATTGTCGCATCGTGAATCCAATTAACGTCCGGTCAGCTTGGTATCCTTTATCTGAGTATGTTGCATGATCAGATATCTTATGGCCTTCCCGTTCCTCCATTCAGGTGTCCGAAACTTCAAATGTACCTATAGTTACGTCCTTTAAAACTCCAGTCATTTCTTGTGTACGAATCTCTATGTCATTCTCGCATCTTGAGTCTGATTACCAGCCGGTCAGCTTCGTATCCTTCATCTGAGTTTGTTGCATGATCAGAAATCGTACGGCCTTTCCTTTCCTCAATTCAGGTATCCGAAACTGCAAATGTACCTATAGTTACGTCCTTTAAAACTCGTGTCTTTTCTTGTGTACGAATCTCTATGTCATTGTCGCATCGTGAGTCTGATTACCACCCGGTCAGCTTCGTATCCTTCATCTGAGTCTGTTGATCATCAGATATCTTACGGCCTTCCCTTTCCTCCATTCAGGTGTCCGAAACTTCAAATGTACCTATAGTTACGTTCTTTAAAACTCCAATGTTTTCTTGTGTATGAATCTCTATGTCATATTCGCATCGTAAGTCTGATTACCACCCGGTCAACTTCGTATCCTTCATCTGAGTCTGTTGCATGATCAGATATCTAACGGCCTTCCCGTTCCTCCATTCAGGTGTCCGAAACTTCAAATGTACCTATACTTACGTCCTTTAAAACTCGAGTCTTTTCATGTGTACGAATCTCTGTGTCAATGTCGCATCGGGAGTCTGATTAACACCCGGTCAGCTTCGGATCCTTCATCTGAGTCTGTTGCATAATAAGATATCTTACGGCCTTCCCGTTCGTCCATTCAGGTGTCTGAAACTTCAAATGTACCTGTAGTTACGTCGTTTAAAACTCCAGTGTTTTCATGTGTACGAATCTCTATGTCATTGTCGCATTGTGAGTCTGATTACCACCCGGTCAGCTTCGTATCAGTCATCTGAGTCTTTTGCATGATCAGATATCTTACGACCTTTCCATTCATCCATTCAGGTGTCCGAAATTTCAAATGTACCTATAGTTACGTCCTTTTAAACTAGAGTCCTTTCTTGTGTACGAATCTCTATGTCATTGTCGCATCGTTAGTCTGATTACCACCCGGTCAGCTTCGTACCCTTCATCTGAGTCTGTTGCATGATCAGATATCTGACGGCCTTCCCGTTCCCCCATTTAGGTGTCCGAAACTTCAAATATACCTATAGTTACGTCCTTTAAAACTCGAGTCTTTTCTTGTGTACGAATATCTATGTCATTGTCGCATCGTGAGTCTGATTACCACCCGGTCAGTTTCGTACCCTTCATCTAAGTCTGTTGCATGATCAGATATCTTACGGCCTTCCCCTTCCTCCATTCTGGTGTCTGAAACTTCAAATGTACCTATAGTTACGTCCTTTAAAACTCGAGTCTATTCTTGTGTACGAATCTCTATGTCATTGTCGCATCGTGAGTCTGATTACCACCCTGTCAGCTTTGTACCATTCATCTGAGTCTGTTGCATGATCAAATATCTTACGGCCTTCCCGTTCCTCCATTCAGGTGTTCGAAACTTCAAATGTACCTGTAGTTACGTCCTTTAAAACTCCAGTGTTTTCTTGTGCACGAATCTCTATGTCATTGTCGCATCGTTTGTCTGATTACCACCCGGTCAGCTTCGTATCTTTCATCTGAGTCTGTTGCATGATCAGATATCCTATGGCCTTCCCGTTCCTCCATTCAGGTGTCCGAAACTTCAAATGTACCTATACTTACGTCCTTTAAAACTCGAGTCTTTTCATGTGTACGAATCTCTGTGTCAATGTCGCATCGGGAGTCTGATTAACACCCGGTCAGCTTCGGATCCTTCATCTGAGTCTGTTGCATAATAAGATATCTTACGGCCTTCCCGTTCGTCCATTCAGGTGTCTGAAACTTCAAATGTACCTGTAGTTACGTCGTTTAAAACTCCAGTGTTTTCATGTGTACGAATCTCTATGTCATTGTCGCATTGTGAGTCTGATTACCACCCGGTCAGCTTCGTATCAGTCATCTGAGTCTTTTGCATGATCAGATATCTTACGGCCTTTCCATTCATCCATTCAGGTGTCCGAAATTTCAAATGTACCTATAGTTACGTCCTTTTAAACTAGAGTCCTTTCTTGTGTACGAATCTCTATGTCATTGTCGCATCGTTAGTCTGATTACCACCCGGTCAGCTTCGTACCCTTCATCTGAGTCTGTTGCATGATCAGATATCTGACGGCCTTCCCGTTCCCCCATTTAGGTGTCCGAAACTTCAAATATACCTATAGTTACGTCCTTTAAAACTCGAGTCTTTTCTTGTGTACGAATATCTATGTCATTGTCGCATCGTGAGTCTGATTACCACCCGGTCAGTTTCGTACCCTTCATCTAAGTCTGTTGCATGATCAGATATCTTACGGCCTTCCCCTTCCTCCATTCTGGTGTCTGAAACTTCAAATGTACCTATAGTTACGTCCTTTAAAACTCGAGTCTATTCTTGTGTACGAATCTCTATGTCATTGTCGCATCGTGAGTCTGATTACCACCCTGTCAGCTTTGTACCATTCATCTGAGTCTGTTGCATGATCAAATATCTTACGGCCTTCCCGTTCCTCCATTCAGGTGTTCGAAACTTCAAATGTACCTGTAGTTACGTCCTTTAAAACTCCAGTGTTTTCTTGTGCACGAATCTCTATGTCATTGTCGCATCGTTTGTCTGATTACCACCCGGTCAGCTTCGTATCTTTCATCTGAGTCTGTTGCATGATTAGATATCCTATGGCCTTCCCGTTCCTCCATTCAGGTGTCCGAAACTTTAAATGTACCTATAGTTACGTCCTTTAAAACTCGAGTCTTTTCTTGTGTACGAATCTCTATGTCATTGTCGCATCGTGAGTCTGATTACCACCCGGTCAACTTCGTACCATTCATCTGAGTATGTTGCATGATCAGATATCTTACAGCCTTCCCGTTCCTCCATTCAGGTGTCCGAAACTTCAAATGTACCTGTAGTTACGTCCTTTAAAACTCCAGTGTTTTCATGTGCACGAATCTCTATGTCATTGTCGCATCGTAAGTCTGATTACCACCCGGTCTGCTTCGTATCCTTCATCTGAGTCTGTTGCATGATCAGATATCTTACGGCCTTCCCGTTTCTCCATTCAGTTGTCCGAAACTTCAAATGTACCTATAGTTACGTCCTTTTAACCTAGAGTCCTTTCTTGTGTACGAATCTCTGTATCATTATCGCATCGCTAGTCTGATTACCACCCGGTTAGCTTCGTACCCTTCATCTGAGTCTGTTGCATGATCAGATATCTTACGGCCTTCCTGTTCCTCCATTCAGGTGTCCGAAACTTCAAATGTACCTATACTTATGTCCTTTAAAACTCGAGTCTTTTCATGTGTACGAATCTCTGTGTCATTGTCGCATCGTGAGTCTGATTAACACCCGGTCAGCTTCGTACCCTTCATCTGAGTCTGTTGCATGATCAGATATCTTACGGCCTTCCCGTTCCTCCATTCAGGTGTCCGAAACTTCAAATGTACCTATAGTTACGTCCTTTAAAACTCCAATGTTTTCGTATACACGAATCTCTATGTCATTGTCGCATCGTGAGTCTGATAACCACCCAGTCAGCTTCGTATACTTCATCTGAGTCTTTTGCATTATCAGATATCTTACAGCCTTCACCTTCCTCCATTCAGGTGTCCGAAACTTCAAATGTACCTATAGTTACGTCCTTTAAAACTCGAGTCTATTCTTGTGTACGAATCTCTATGTCATTGTCGCATCGTGAGTCTGATTACCACCCGGTCAGCTTTGTACCATTCATCTGATTCTGTTGCATGATCAGATATCTTACGGCCTTCCCGTTCCTCCATTCAGGTGTTCGAAACTTCAAATGTACCTGTAGTTACGTCCTTTAAAACTCCAATGTTTTCTTATGCACGAATCTCTATGTCATTGTCGCATCGTGAGTCTGATTACCACCCGGTCTGCTTCGTATCCTTCATCTGAGTCTGTTGCATGATCAAATATCTTACGGCCTTCCCGTTTCTCCATTCAGGTGTCCGAAACTTCAAGTGTACCTATAGTTACGTCCTTTTAAACTAGAGTCCTTTCCTGTGTACAAATCTCTGTATCATTATCGCATCGTTAGTCTGATTACCACCCGGTCAGCTTCGTACCCTTCATCTGAGTCTGTTGCATGATCAGATATCTTACGGCCTTCCCGTTCCTCCATTCAGGTGTCCAAAACTTCAAATGTACCTATACTTACGTCCTTTAAAACTCGAGTCTTTTCATGTGTACGAATCTCTATGTCATTGTCGCATCGTAAGTCTGATTACCACCCGGTCTGCTTCGTATCCTTCATCTGAGTCTGTTGCATGATCAGATATCTTACGGCCTTCCCGTTTCTCCATTCAGGTGTCCGAAACTTCAAATGTACCTATAGTTACGTCCTTTTAAACTAGAGTCCTTTCTTGTGTACGAATCTCTGTATCATTATCGCATCGTTAGTCTGATTACCACCCGGTCAGCTTCGTACCCTTCATCAGAGTCTGTTGCATGATCAGATATCTTACGGCCTTCCCGTTCCTCCATTCAGGTGTCCGAAACTTCAAATGTACCTATACTTACGTCCTTTAAAACTCGAGTCTTTTCATGTGTACGAATCTCTGTGTCATTGTCGCATCGTGAGTCTGATTAACACCCGGTCAGCTTCGTACCCTTCATCTGAGTCTGTTGCATGATCAGATATCTTACCGCCTTCCCGTTCCTCCATTCAGGTGTCCGATACTTCAAATGTACCTATAGTTACGTCCTTTAAAACTCCAATGTTTTCGTATACACGAATCTCTATGTCATTGTCGCATCGTGAGTCTGATAACCACCCAGTCAGCTTCGTATCCTTCATCTGAGTCTTTTGCATTATCAGATATCTTACAGCCTTCACCTTCCTCCATTCAGGTGTCCGAAACTTCAAATGTACCTATAGTTACGTCCTTTAAAACTCGAGTCTATTCTTGTGTACGAATCTCTATGTCATTGTCGCATCGTGAGTCTGATTACCACCCGGTCAGCTTTGTACCATTCATCTAATTCTGTTGCATGATCAGATATCTTACGGCCTTCCCGTTCCTCCATTCAGGTGTTCGAAACTTCAAATGTACCTGTAGTTACTTCCTTTAAAACTCCAATGTTTTCTTGTGCACGAATCTCTATGTCATTGTCGCATCGCGAGTCTGATTACCACCCGGTCTGCTTTGTATCCTTCATCTGAGTCTGTTGCATGATCAAATATCTTACGGCCTTCCCGTTTCTCCATTCAGGTGTCCGAAACTTCAAATGTACCTATAGTTACGTCCTTTAAAACTCGAGTCTTTTCTTGTGTACGAATCTCTATGTCATTGTCGCATCGTGAGTCTGATTACCACCCGGTCAGTTTCGTACCCTTCATCAGAGTCTCTTGCATGATCAGATATCTTACGGCCTTCCCGTTCCTCCATTAAGGTGTCCGAAACTTCAAATGTACATATAGTTACGTCCTTTAAAACTCTAGTCTTTTCTTGTGTACGAATCTTTATGTCATTGTCGCATCGTAAGTCCGATTACCACCCGGTCAGCTTCTTATCATTTATCTGAGTGTGTTGCATGATCAGATATCTTACGGCCTTCCCGTTCTTCCATTCAGGTGTCCGAAACTTCAAATGTACCTGTAGTTACGTCCTTTAAAACTGCAATGTTTTCTTGTGCATGAATCTCTATGTCATTGTCGTATCGTGAGTTTGATTACCACCCGGTCTGCTTCGTATCCTTCATCTGAGTCTGTTGCATGATTAGATATCTTACGGCCTTCCAGTTCCTCCATTCGGGTGCCCGAAACCTCAAATTTACCTGTAGTTACGTCCTTTAAAACTCCAGTGTTTTCTTGTGTTCGAATCTCTATGTCATTGTCGCATCGTGAGTCTGATAACCACCCAGTCAGCTTCGTATCCTTCATCTGAGTCTGTTGCATGATCAGATATCTTACGGCCTTCCCCTTCCTCCATTCAGGTGTCCGAATCTTCAAATGTACCTATAGTTACGTCCTTTAAAACTCGAGTCTATTCTTGCGTACGAAACTCTATGTCATTGTCGCATCGTGAGTCTGATTACCACCCGGTCTGCTTCGTATCCTTCCTCTGAGTCTGTTGCATGATCAAATATCTTACGGCCTTCCCGTTTCTCCATTTAGGTGTCCGAAACTTCAAATGTACCTATAGTTACGTCCTTTAAAACTCGAGTCTTTTCTTGTGTACGAATCTCTATGTCATTGTCGCATCGTGAGTCTGATTACCACCCGGTCAGCTTCGTACCTTTCATCAGAGTCTCTTGCATGATCAGATATCTCACGGCCTTCCCGTTCCTCCATTAAGGTGTCCGAAACTTCAAATGTACATATAGTTACGTCCTTTGAAACTCGATTCTTTTCTTCTGTACGAATCTCTATGTCATTGTCGCATCGTGAGTCTGATTACCACCCGGTCAGCTTCGTACCCTTCATCAGAGTCTCTTGCATGATCAGATATCTTACGGCCTTCCCGTTCCTCCATTAAGGTGTCCGAAACTTCAAATGTACATATAGTTACGTCCTTTAAAACTCTAGTCTTTTCTTGTGTACCAATCTTTATGTCATTGTCGCATCGTAAGTCCGATTACCACCCGGTCAGCTTCTTATCATTTATCTGAGTGTGTTGCATGATCAGATATCTTACGGCCTTCCCGTTCTTCCATTCAGGTGTCCGAAACTTCAAATGTACCTGTAGTTACGTCCTTTAAAACTGCAATGTTTTCTTGTGCATGAATCTCTATGTCATTGTCGTATCGTGAGTTTGATTACCACCCGGTCTGCTTCGTATCCTTCATCTGAGTCTGTTGCATGATTAGATATCTTACGGCCTTCCAGTTCCTCCATTCGGGTGCCCGAAACTTCAAATGTACCTGTAGTTATGTCCTTTAAAACTCCAGTGTTTTCTTGTGCACGAATCTCTATGTCATTGTCGCATCGTGAGTCTGATAACCACCCAGTCAGCTTCGTATCCTTCATATGAGTCTGTTGCATGATCAGATATCTTACGGCCTTCCCCTTCCTCCATTCAGGTGTCCGAAACTTCAAATGTACCTATAGTTACGTCCTTTAAAACTCGAGTCTATTCTTGCGTACGAAACTCTATGTCATTGTCGCATCGTGAGTCTGATTACCACCCGGTCAGCTTTGTACCATTCATCTGAGTCTGTTGCATGATCAGATATCTTACGGCCTTCCCGTTCCTCCATTCAGGTGTTTGAAACTTCAAATGTACCTGTAGTTACGTCCTTTAAAACTCCAGTGTTTTCTTGTGCACGAATCTCTATGTGATTGTCGCATCGTGAGTCTGATTACCACCCGGTCTGCTTTGTATCCTTCATCTGAGTCTGTTGCATGACAAAATATCTTACGGCCCCGTTTCTCCATTCAGGTGTCCGAAACTTCAAATGTACCTATAGTTACGTCCTTTAAAACTCCAGTGTTTTCTTGTGCACAAATCTCTATGTCATTGTCGCATCGTGAGTCTGATTGCCACCCGGTCAGCTTCGTACCCTTCATCAGAGTCTCTTGCATGATCAGATATCTTACGGCCTTCCCGTTCCTCCATTAAGGTGTCCGAAACTTCAAATGTACCTATAGTTACGTCCTTTGAAACTCGAGTCTTTTCTTCTGTACGAATCTCTATGTCATTGTCGCATCGTGAGTCTGAGTACTACCCGGTCAGCTTCTTACCATTTATCTGAGTGTGTTGCATGATCAGATATCTTACGGCCTTCCCGTTCCTCCATTCAGTTGTCCGAAACTTCAAATGTACATGTAGTTACGTCCTTTAAAACTGCAGTGTTTTCTTGTGCATGAATCTCTATGTCATTGTCGTATCGTGAGTTTGATTACCACCCGGTCTGCTTCGTAGCCTTCATCTGAGTCTGTTGTATGATTTGATATCTTACGGCCTTCCAGTTCCTCCATTCGGGTGCCCGAAACTTCAAATGTACCTGTAGTTACATCCTTTAAAACTCCAGTGTTTTCTTGTGCACGAATCTCTATGTCATTGTCGCATCGTGAGTCTGATTACCACCCGGTCTGCTTCGTATCCTTCATCTGAGTCTGTTGCATGATCAAATATCTTACGGCCTTCCCGTTCCTCCATTCAGGTGTCCGAAACTTCAAATGTACCTATAGTTACGTCCATTAAAACTCCAGTGTTTTCTTGTGCACGAATCTCTATGTCAGTGTTGCATCGTGAGTCTGATTACCACCCGGTCAGCTTCGTATCCTACATCTGAGTCTGTTGCATGATCAGATATCTTACGGCCTTCCCGTTCCTCCATTCAGGTGTCCGAAACTTCAAATGTACGTATAGTTACGTCCTTTAAATCGAGTCTTTTCTTGTGTACGAATCTCTATGTCATTGTCGCATCGTGATATTGATTACCACCCGGTCAGTTCGTATCCTTCATCTGAGTCTGTTGCATGATCAGATATCTTACGGCCTTCTCGTTCCTCTATTCAGGTGTCCGAAACTTCAAATGTAACTATAGTTACGTCCTTTAAAACTCGAGTCTTTTCTTGTGTACGAATCTCTATGTCATTGTCGCATCGTGTAACATCCCGTTTTTGTTATAAATAAAAATGTGTTGGTTTATATTTATCAGTAAATGAAACGGGTCATTGATCATCCAAACGGATCAATAACATGTGAGATGGATAATGGTGTATTTAAAATTAGTTAACGAGTAAGTGACAGAGCGCATGATTATTTGAGATGTGAGATCTAGGCGATCAATTACTATTATAGGAGACCGTTTAATAATAACATAATATATTATATTATATTATATTATATTATATTATATTATATTATATTATATTATATTATATTATATTATATTATATTATATTATATTATATTATATTATATTATATTATATTATATTATATTATATTATATTATATTATATTATATTATATTATATTATATTTGACCCCGCTCCATTTTTAATGAAACGTAGGTCAAAACGTAGAGAAAAATACGCCCGTTTTAACAATATATTCGTATTTTTAGGTTAAAAGTTATACGAGATACATGAGTGAAACAACTGAAATAATTATATAATATAATAATGGAATAATAATAATAATCCGTGCACGTGTGTGTTTGTATTGTGGATATCACTATAGAATCTTAATAGTGAAGATTTATAAATATGCAGAAGCTGACTTAGGGGCTGTTTGGTTGATTAAGTGCTGAATCATTAAGATGGTCTGAATGGTTAAGAGACTCTGAATGGTTAAGAGCTGAATCATTCAGCATCTCTTATTAGCCTAATGGTTCAGCACTTAATCATTCCATTCAGATGCTGAAACAAACAATCTGAATGCTGAATGATTCAGACCTGAATGGTTAAGAGGCTGATTAAGAGGCTACCAAACAGCCCCTTAGTTAAATTATTCTCATAAAATAATGTGTAGTAAATACTAGATTGCCATAATTACTTAATTTATCTAATAAGTCGGCTAAACAAATTATATAAGCAAATTCATTGTAAGAAATTTGGTTCATAGTTTGGAGTGTCATGGAAACGTTTTCGTAAGCAGGTTAGTAGTTGTCTAATATTAATCTTTTAAAGTTCTAAAGTTTATATCTTTAGGTTAACTAAATATGTTATTAAAATTAAGGTAGTTATATTTTCAAGATTAGAGTAAGATTCATAATCATGGTAGGTGTTGAATGACTGGACCCTAATTTAGGCATTGAGTGATCCCTCATGCTTAAACTAGGTAAGTTTATTCAAAGCCAACCAGGGTAATTATTATTAGTAGTAGGTTAGCGTTATTATTAGGATTATTATTAGGGGTGGGTATTGGGTAGCCTAGCTTTAATTAGGCATGGACTGATCATCCATGCTTAAATAAGGTAGCCCTAATCAATACCCAACTGTAATAATAATTAGTCAGGTGTACTGTTACCTAACCTAGGGTGGTATAATTGTATCAGGACCCTGGGATATTACTTGGTTCTATTAGCGTTGTCAATTGCAAAAGGGCTGATAAAGAGGTGAGTTACTTAAACTATTTGCAAAACCTGATACTTGCTCATAAAATTGTTTTGGTGGTGATTGATCATGTATATGCATCGAACCATAGGTGTGTGGCATCCAGGGTGTTATATATATATTATAATGATCATTATATTTTCCAGGCGTGGACATACACTTACAGCCTCATGGGTGTGTTTTAAGTTGTATGTGTGAATATATAATGCTTAGTCCGGATTATGATTATGGTAACATGCATGGAGCTCATACTTGATCAATAAAATGTTTATGTGGTTGTTTTATTAATGAGTCGGTTTATGTGACTCACCAGCTGTGTGCTGACGTATTTTTATTACTCGAGCATGTATCACAGGTTGATGATGTAAGGAATGGGAGTTCCTAGCTGAGAGTTGGAATACATTCGACGGATCATCTTATTATAGTTAAGTTTTGTTTAGCTTGGTGGTACTTGGATCGCACTGGCTTGTAACAAATACTCTCAAGTTATGTAATGAGATTACGTTTCCGCTTTAAGTTTGCGCCAACTGGTCACTGTAATTGCCCCGACCTGGGCGGGGTGTGACACATCGTGAGTCTGATTACCACCCGGTCAACTTCGTATCCTTCATCTGAGTCTGTTGATCATCAGATATCTTACGGCCTTCCCGTTCCTCCATTCAGGTGTCCGAAACTTCAAATGTACCTATAGTTACGTCCATTGCTGTTGGAAGGAGCTAAAAATAAAAAATAAACTAAGAATAAGACCTATTGCCAACAGCATAGTCCAACCTTATGTCTCCCTTGTTTATGCTCCCCCTGAGCCTCAAAAAACCTAACCACCAATCATATAACGCAAAACTGAAACAGAGTGTCAATAATGGACCAAAATCTCTGATCAGTGACTCAACCCATAATTGTTTAAGCAACCCATCCCATATTCCTAGGATAAAAAACAGAAAAAATAAAACAAAAGAAAAAAGAGAAAGAGCAGGAAAAGAATGAATAAAGATCTCTACTCAACGTATTATAAGTCTCCATATGCCTCCAATACCCAATAATATCCCCCCTCCCCTGAGCAAGTGCTCAGAAGACACACACACAAACTATAAAGGTTTTTGTTCCTCTGCCAGGATCTAGAAAACAATAAAAATAAAATAAAAAACAAAGAAAAGAAGGGGAATAATGGCCTAAAAACAGAGGAACAATGCTTCCTTCTCTCTCCAAGGTTAGTGCAAACCTCCTGCACAAAAGTACCTAGAACCCCATAGGCTAAGGTGAAAACATTCATACTGGCTAAAGAAGAGCCACTATACATGCAATATCCTAATTCCCTAAGGTTTAAACTCAAGAATAGAACCAAAGGTGTATGAAAAACACACCAGCCACACAACACAGGGTTGGTACTAGAAATTAAGGTTACTACCCACAGGCTTTTAACCATCCAGATAACTCCTTGATTCCCATAACATCCCTTCCCCCACATCCAAGCAGATGTAAAAGACTCAAGACACCAAATCAAGAAAAGGTATTGAAAAAGAAAGACAATCAAGGTTTCAAGGCCATATCTAGATCTAGAAAAGATTAAAGACAAAACAAAGAGCATAAACCTAAAGATATGACCTTGTTCCATCCTTATAACTCCCAGGCCAAACAACCCTACCTCCTTAACACAGACATCAGAATTGATACTAGACCTGTAACCAGGCATAAGCACCAAAAGAATAAGACTCCATTTATATAAGTTGACACACCAATACCAATACAGAGACAAAGGAAGAAAAAGATCAAAACAACAGGAAGCATGGGTTATCCCATACCAGATCTCTACCCAACGCTGAAATGACCACCTTATGACTCCCAAAGCTCCCATATACCCTCCCTGCCCACAAACATTCCTGACCAAGTTGTTAAACTGGATCATCAATAATAAAATCATGATTACCCTGCCCAGAACCAGATTCACCACATTTACCATTATAATATAGTTAAGTTTATTAGTAAAAAATACCCCCATGGCCTTAGCCCATCCCTACAGACAAACCAAACCCAAATAACCTCCCTCACAACCCAGACCCATAAAAGGATAATTAAGAACAAAATTGGGAAACCTGTTTGAGAGGGTCCTTCCATACCACCTTAAAGCCCCACATCCTGCTGAATTTGACACTGCTAACAGAAGCCTGAATCTTCAATCCCAACAATCTAAGCCTTACAGCATCTCTGATAATAGCACAAAGAGCTTCAGCAGATCTACTCTCCTTTCTAAAAATCCTAGCATTCCTCTCTTGCCATATAAAATACACCATGGCAGCCAAGACAAGCCTCTGAATAATACTCTTAGCAGACCTCCCCAACTGAACAGAGGACAAAATTTGCACACAATCCAACAGCCTAGCAGGAACATCCTCCAGCCCAGCCATCCCCTTCGTACCTTCCCAAATCAATGTTGAAAAAGGACACTCAAAAAACAAATGCGAATGACTATCCCTTGTTTCCCCACAAAAAGCACATAATAGGCTGTCCCTGGCATCCCAACTCAACAACCTATCCTGAGTAAGGAGCCTTTGATGGCAAGCCGGCCATAGAATAAAAGCATGCTTAGGAATAGATTGGCTAAACCACACCACTTTAGCCCATGGGACCTCATCCCTATGCAGACTCAAGTCCTTAAAAACAACCTTAGTTTCAAAAGACACCAGAGTTTCTTCCTTAGTCTTCCAAAAGACACTATCCTTCTTCCCTTCTATCAGTAAAGGAGGCCTCATATGGGAAAGACAAGGATATTTGCTATTCCACTCCACTGGCCATACCCAATTTCCATTACTAATAACATCAGCTACTGTAGAGGTAAGAGACAGACCACCCCTATAAATATCCCTAGGAGAAATAAAAGAGCACAAAGGACTCAAGGGGCACCAATTATCATACCAGACAGAAGTAGAATGACCATTCCCTATACTTTTCAAACAATGAGCCCAAATAACTTCCCTATTTTTCAATAGACTTTTCCGACTCCAACTAGCCTCACCCTTTTTAAAAAAAACCCCAAAAACTCAACCCTTTTAATCTAAACAATCTAATCCACTTAGTCCATATAGTATCCTTCCCTGAAATTAAATTCCAGATATGTTTTGCCAAAAGAGCTTTATTTTGGACTTTTAAAGACTTAATACCAAGTCCCCCTGGTTCTTAGGACAACACACAGAATCCTAGGACACTCTAACCTTTCCCTTAGCAGAATCAGTTTGGGTCCATAAAAACCTATTCATGACCCTCTCAATATCCTCTATGACAAGCTTTGACCGTTTGACTTTTTCTCTGGGCGATTAGGCGTTTTTGTTTTCTAGGGTTTGTACTTCGTTTCCCGCTTCTTTTTCTCTTCGATTGTGGTACTGTTCCATCAATTGTTGGTCGTATTTCATTGTTCTTCTTCTCTGGTTACTATGGATCAGTCTCTTACTGATCCCAAAGGAGGTGTTCCTCCTAATATTCCTCCAGATCTGCACATGTCTGAGAGTGTTTGTGTTTCTCCGGTTGTGTCAGTGCCTGAGGAGTTTGCTGAATCTCGTGAATCTCCTAATTCTCCTCTGAATCCTAATCCTTTTGGAAGTTGTGTGGATTTGAATGTTCAGGCTACTTCTGCTCCGTTTATGGCTGATTGGCGCAAACGCTTGCTTCTGTCTAGGGAGAATGGGCTAAAAGTAAGTGAACAGGATCAACAGATGTCAGATAGTTCTCCTTGTGTGACTCACTGGCAGTTTTTTGGTCCTGAACAGTTGGTGTTTACAGATCTGGCTATTGGGGAGGCCATTCAGGTATTGATTGATAAAACCTATTCTGATACCTCGTTTATGACTGCTATGAATTGGTTTATTAACATGAATTGTAAGAATGAGGGTTTTATGCTGAGGTTTGGGGAACTTCTTCTAAAGGTTATTGAGGCTGATGATAGGGTTGTTACTGAAGAGGATGGTAATGTGCAAATTAGTGAGGAATGTGTTGAGTTTATGAACTTCATAATGAATGCATGTGATAAAAATGAGCATAGGATGCTGATTGTTGCCTGTAGGGATATGGGTAGTAGTAGTGTTGGGAGGGATGTTACTGGAAAGATGAGTGGAACTGGTGTCAAATGGAGGTTTGCTGGTCATTCTCAGGGTTGGTTCTCTTCAGATATTATTCTGAAAGCCATAGAGTTGTTAGCTCAGAAGGCTTATCAGAACCCTGTGTATGAGCCTGCTATGAAACAGTGTTTCTCTTTGAACCTGTTGAATCCTTCCTTTGAGGAATGCTTTGGTAGGTATCTGTCCAATATTGATGAGAATAAGGTGAAGGTTGAGTATGTTTCTGATGAGATTTTTGATGACTTTATGCAATTTGTTATTGCTTGTTATGAGAAGTCTGATGTTTTAAGCCTTAGACTGGTTTGTGACTATAATGCTACTGATAGTGTGGGCATGGGTAATATGTTGGGGAAAGTTGGGTCTAAGGGGAATGGGGTTAATAAAGTTGTTGATATAGGAATGGGTCATGGGCATATGGAGTATAATGGGTTGCAGGGTAAACTGAAACTCTTGTTGCTTGTTATGAGAAGTCTAATGTTTTAAGCCTTAGACTGGTTTGTGACTATAATGCTACTGATAGTGTGGGCAAGGGTAATATGTTGGGGAAAGTTGGGTCTAAGGGGAATGGGGTTAATAAAGTTGTTGATATAGGAATGGGTCAGGGGCATATGGAGTATAATGGGTTGCAGGGTAAACTGAAACTCTTGGAAGACCACTTTGTTGAGAGTAGAATTGTGGCCTTCCACCAGCATTATCATAAGCTGTTTTGCAAAATGAAGGCTTATGAGGTGGAAGATTTGTTTGAGTTTGATATGAGTATTGTCAAAGCTCTAGCTAGATGGTTTTACTGCAGGGTTGGGGTGCAGGACATAAATCAGACTAGGGGTTCTATGTATAAGAGGGAACTTACTGGGGATGGTATTACTCAAAGTAATGAGCAGTGTGGTAAGAAGCTAAGAGGAGGTGTGGAGAGTATTGATACTACTAAGGCTGTACCCAAGAAACAACTTATTTTAACACAAGAGGGCAGGAAGATTATGAAGATTCTGTCATCCAGAAATAAGAAGGTTAAGCAGGTATTTGAATTTAACAAGGATGCTGCTGTGCCAGTTCTCCCTGTTTTCAGAATTGGGGAGATGTCTGATGTTATAGGTTCTACTCCTGTAGCTAATATGACTATTGAGCAGATGGAAAAGGAGATTTCTGATATAAAAAAGGTTGGTAGTGTTAAATCTAAGCAGTTGGGTTATAGAACTGCAAATGGATTAATCTTTGATCCTTTTGAGGAAAGTGGTTGTGCTGAGAAAACAGTTGAGTTTAATGGTATGCAGTGTTTAAGGGGCAATTGTTGATAACAATTATGTGTTTAAGGCTTCTTCATCTGCCAACAAATCTGTTGATAACACTCCTGGGCCATCTGGGGATTTTGAATCTGAGGATAAGAAGGAGAAGGCTTCATATGCTAATGCTGTTAAGGGTGAGAAGGTTGCTGAATTTAGCAAACAGATCATGTATTGCCCACCTACCACTCTTGAAAATGGTGAAAAGGTGGTTATGATTAAGCAAGATTATGTGGAGAAGGTTAAGCAGGTTTACTCTAAACATTTGTATGGGTACTTTGTGGGTTCTTTTTGCTCTATAGCTTGGGTTAGATTCAATTTATTTAGGATGTGGTAGAGATATGGGATTGAGGACATTTCTACTAATGGTAAAGGGTTGTTCTATTTTAAATTTGATACAAAAGAGGGAATGTTGGAAGCCTTGAAAGCTGGTCCATGGGTTGTTAATGGCATCCGTTTGGTGCTGAACCAATGGGAAGTTGGGGCTGCGATTGTGAAAACAGAACCTGAAAAGGTGCCTGTGTGGGTTTTGTTTAAGGAGGTGCCATTGGAATTATGGAATGTGCAGGGGTTGTGTGAGCTGGCTAGCTGTATTGGTAAACCACTATTGTTTGATAATATTACTGTGGATAAATGTTTGAATACTAATGTGCAGGTTGGATTTGCTAGAATCTTGGTGGAAATTGCTGCTGCTGATTCTCAACCTACTTTTATTAGAGCTTTTTGTCCTAGAGAGGAGGGTGCTGAGCCTAAGGTTACTGAGGTGTTGATAGAGTATCAAAAGATGCCTAAACTTTGTTCTTTCTGCAAAGTGTTTGGGGATTCTTTTGAGAAATGTACTACTAGAGAGTTAACTGCTGAAGAGAAAGAAGCTAGGGACAGAGAAGCTGAAAAGGAGAATGAAGATAAGAGAGGGACTGCTAAAGATGGTATTGTTGATGAGGAAGGGTATCAATTGGTGTGGAAGCGTAGTTTGGCTGCTAAGAATCCTAATAAGGGTTTGAATATTGGAGGGAATAGTAATGGGGCTTATGGGGGAGGTAATTTGAGACAAAGAAATATGTTTAAGGGTAACAAGGAGGAAAAGGAGGCTAAACTTCAGGATAGGATTAAGAGCTTCAAAATGAATCAAGCTGCTAGGGAGTATGATCTTCAGAAGGATCAAGTCAGGAAGGATTCTAATGGTGCTTCTTCTTCTGGGGTTAAAAAGGATGGGAAGGAGGGAATTGGTAATGAAGTTAGGAAGGGGAAGCAAGTCTTTCAAATAAGAACTGATGGTATTAAAGGGAAGAAGACTAATCTTGTGGCTAAACGTATTGAGGTCAAGAATAGTTTTAGTATTTTGGATGATGAGAATATGGTTGATGAAGACAATGGTCTTGAAGCTGTTAATGTTGTTTCTGTTCCCTCTTTTACATCTTCTAAACATTTCCCTGTTGAGCCTACTAAACCTCCCTCACCTAAAACTACTAAAACTTCTAAGCCTGCTCCTGCTAAACAACCTGAAACTAAATCTGTGTCCACTTCTGTCCTTAATGTTCCTCCCCCGAATCCTTTTAATGCCCCTCTTGTACAGCCTGCTGATTGTTCTCCTCACAATGGTGTCGCTGCTAAGCCTTATACCCCTGGGTCTAGTTTGGTCAGAGATGCTGTTATTGAGGATTATTCCTTTGATTTAACTCCGCAGCAGATTGAGGATGTTATGTTTTATATTAACTGCAGAGTTATCCCTTCTAGAGAGCAAGTTTTGGAATGGGATATGGTCCAAACTAAGTATTTCTTCCTGATGTGTCAGAAGTATGATTTCCCTGAGGGTATGGATTATGATGAAGTAGAAGATATTTTTCTAGAAACTGATAATGAGGATGTTTTGGAGACTGAGAATAATGAGGTGTTATCTGAGGTTGATGAGACTGCTGAATTCATGAAGCTTGATGAAGGTGTTCAATCAGAGGTGGGTCAGGTATTGTCCTCCTCTTCTGTTAAAACTGGTTCTCAATGATTGCTCAAAATCTTAATATTCTTTCTTGGAATGTTAGAGGTTTAATGAAGCATTCCAATCAGAACCAAGTTATGAATGTATTGAATGATAGGGAGATTAGTTTATGTTGTTTGTTGGAAACTCATTTCAAAGGTCAAAATCTTGGACAGGTGTGTAATAGGGTTTTGAATGGCTGGCAGTGGTTTTCTAATAAGGAATATTGTGCTAGTTGGGTTAGAGTCCTCATAGGTTGGAAGACTAATATTGTTGATGTTATGATCATTGAAGTTACTTCTCAGGTCATTCATTGTTTAGTCAAACCCTTGAATGGTTCTCCCAATTTTTTCTGCTCTTTCTTATATGGGTCTATCAGGAATTGTCAAAGGAAAGTGTTATGGCAAGATTTGCAAAAGTTTGGGTATTCTATTCAGGATGATCCTTGGCTTATAATGGGTGACTTTAATGTCATTCTGGATCCTTCTGAGAGGTCTATGGGGTGTTCTGATGTGCCTTCTGCCATGATAGATTTCAGGGAGTGCTGTTAGAATATAGGTGTGGGAGATGTCCCTTCTTCAGGGTTGAAGTTTACTTGGAACAAGTGTCCGGGGAAAACTACTGGGTTGCTGAAGAAATTGGATAGAATAATGAGCAATAACTCATTTTTGAATATTTTTTCAGGTATGGCTGCTTCTTTTCTTCCTTTCTTTCATTCTGATCATGCCCCTGGTTTTATTTCCTTGAAGGGCCAGAAGCCTTGGAAACCAAAGACTTTCAAGTTTATGAATCATCTTGCAGGTAAGCCTCAATTTTTACCTATTGTTGAATCTAACTGGAAATGTTCTGTGCAGGGTTGTGCTATGTTTTCTGTTGTGTCTAAGCTAAAGAAGCTGAAAAAGCCTCTCAGGAAGCTTGGAAGGATGCAGGGGGATCTTTCTAAAAAGGTTAAGACCATTTCTGTGGAGTTAGGTAAAGTTCAAACTGCTGTTGTGGATGATCCTCATAATGCTGAGCTGAGAGAAGAGGAGGTTATCCTGGTCAATGCCCTCAAAAAAGCCTCTTTGGATGAAGAGTTATTCCTAAAACAGAAGGCTAAGGTTGAGTGGTTAAGGGTTGGGGATCAGAACACTTCTTATTTCCATAAGGCCATTAAAGGCAGGTTGAGTAGGAATAGGATCAATTCTGTCCTGGATAAGGATGGGTCTTTCTTTGAGGGGGAGGAGGTTGGTAATGCCTTTGTGAGACATTTTGAAGGGTTTATGGGGAGTAATAGTGAGGTTTTAGCTATAAGGGATCCTAGTGCTCTCTTTGCTACTAAGTTGCCACGAGAGGTGGCTGATCAGATGGTTAGGGAAGTATCCAATGAAGAAATCAGGAAGGCTATCTTTGATATTGATATTGATAAAGCCCCTGGGCCTGATGGATACTCCTCTAAGTTTTTTAGATCTGCCTGGCCTATCATAGGGAATGAGGTGTGTTGTGCTATTAAGGAATTTTTCTATAATGGGAAGTTATTGAAGGAAGTGAATGCTACCATTATATCCTTGGTCCCTAAATGCTCCAATCCTAGGAGTGTTACTGAATTCAGACCCATAGCTTGTTGTAATGTGCTTTATAAGTGCATAACTAAGATCATTTGTGAGAGGATTAAGGGATCTTTGGATTTAATTGTGGATGAGTGTCAAAGTGCCTTTATTCCAGGAAGGCAGATTAGTGATAACATATTAATCACCCAGGAGCTTCTTAGGAATTATCATAGAAAGGTTAGAACCCTAGGGCTGCCTTGAAGATTGATCTTCAGAAGGCTTATGATACAGTTAATCATGATTTTTTGGAGGCCTGTCTGGTGAACTTTGGTTTTCACCCTTGTATGATTGCATGGATTATAACATGCATCAGGTCTGCTGCATACTCTATTAATGTTAATGGTGAGATGTTTGGATATTTCAAGGGCAAGAGAGGTTTAAGGCAGGGAGATCCTATGTCTCCTTATTTGTTTACCATTGTGATGCAGGTTTTAAAGCTGATATTTGACAGAAGAATTGCTGAGAGTGGAAATTTTAAATATCATTGGTGTTGCAAGGAATTAAACTTGACTCATGTTTGTTTTGCAGATGACTTATTGGTTTTTTCTCATGCTGATGCTGCTTCTGTGAGGGTGGTAAAGGAGGCTTTGGAGGAGTTTATCTTAGTGTCTGGGCTTATTCCTAATCTGAGTAAGAGTACCATGTACTTTGGGAATGTGTCTGTTCAGATGCAAGATAGACTGAAAGCTTTGCTTCCTTTTAAAGTAGGGGTTCTCCCTGTAAGATACTTAGGAGTTCCATTACTGTCTAAAAAGCTGTATTCTAGGGACTGTTCAGTTCTAGTGGAGAAAGTGAGGAAAAGGGTGGATGACTGGAAGAATAAATCCCTTTCTTTTGCTGGGAGGTTACAGCTAATAAAGTCTGTTTTGTCTTCTATGCACATTTATTGGGCTTCTGTATTCTTACTGCCTTGTGGTGTCATAGAGGATATTGAGAGGATTATGAATAGGTTTTTATGGACCCAATCTGATTCTGCTAAGGGGAAGGTTAGAGTGTCCTGGGATTCTGTGTGTTGTCCTAAGAGTCAGGGGGGACTTGGTATTAAGTCCCTAAAAGTCCAGAATAAAGCTCTTTTGGCTAAACATATCTGGAATTTAATTTCAGGAAAGGATACTATATGGACTAAGTGGATTAGATTGTTTAGACTAAAAGGGATGAGTTTTTGGGGTTTTTTCAAAAAGGGTGAGGCTAGTTGGAGCTGGAAAAGTCTTTTGAAAAATAGGGAAGTTATTTGGGCTCACTGTTTGAAAAGTATAGGGGATGGTCGTACTACTTCTGTCTGGTATGATAATTGGTGCCCATTAAGTCCTTTGTGCTCCTTTATTTCTCCTAGGGATATTCATAGGAGTGGTCTGTCTCTTACCTCTACAGTTGCTGATGTCATTAGTAATGGAGATTGGGTTTGGCCAGAGGAGTGGAATAGCAAATATCCTTGTCTTTCTCAAATGAGGCCTCCTTTTCTGACAGAAGGGAAGAAGGATAGTGTATTTTGGAAGACTAAAGAAGAAACTCTGGTGGCTTTTGAAACTAAGGTTGTTTTTAAGGATTTGAGTCTGCACAGGGATGAGGTCCCATGGGCTAAAGTGGTGTGGTTGAGCCAATCTATCCCTAGGCATGCTTTTACCTTATGGCTGGCCTGCCATCAAAGGCTCCTTACTCATGATAGGTTATTGAGTTGGGATGCCAGGGACAACCTATTATGTGCTCTTTGTGGGGAAATAAGAGATAGTCATTCACATTTGTTTTTTGAATGTCCTTTTTGTACAATGGTTTGGGAAGGAATGAAGGGGATGGCTGGGTTGGAGGATGTTCCTGCTAAGCTGTTGGATTGTGTGCAAATTTTGTCCTCTGCTCAGCTAGGGAGGTCTGCTAAAAGTATTATTCAGAGGCTTGTTTTGGCTGCCATGGTGTATTTTATATGGCAAGAAAGAAATGCTAGGATTTTTAGAAAGGAGAGTAGAACTGCTGAAGCTCTGTGTGCTATTATCAGAGATGCTGTAAGGCTTAAATTGTTGGGATTGAAGATTCAGGCTTCTGTTAGCAGTGTCAGATTCAGCAGGATGTGGGGCTTTAAGGTGGTATGGAAGGATCCTCTCAAACAGGTTCCCCAATGTTGATCTTAATTATCCTTTTATGGGTCTGGGTTGTGAGGGAGGGTGTTTGGGCTTGGTTTCTTGTTAAGGATGGTCTATGGCCATGGGGGTTGGTTTTTAATAATAAATTTATTTATAATATAATGGTAAATATGGTGAATCTTGTTCTGGGCTGGGTGATCTTATTTTTATTATCAATAATTCAGTGTAACAACATGGTCTGGAATGATTGTGGGAAGGGTGGGTCTGTGGGAGCTTTGGGAGTCATAAGGTGGTCATTTCAGCGATGGGTAGAGTTCTGGTGTGGAATATTCCATGCTTCCTGTTGTTTTGATCTCTTTCTTCCTTTGTCTCTGTGTTGGTGTTGGTGTGTCAATTTATATGTTTGGAGTCTCTTTCTGTTGGTGCTTATGCCTGGTGACAGGTCTAGTACCAATTCTGTTGTCTGTGTTAAGGAGGTAGGATTGTTTAGTCTTGGGGAAAGACAAAGCCTGGGAGTTATAAGGATGGAACAAGGTCATATCTTTAGGTTTATGCTCTTTGTTTTGTCCTTTATTTTTTCTAGATCCAGATATGGCCTTGAAACCTTGATTGTATTTCTTTTTCTATGCTTTTTCTTGATTTGGTATCTTGAGTCTTTTACATCCTATTGGATGTGGGGGAGGGGATATTTTGGGAATCAAGGAGTTATCTGGATGGTTAAAAGCCTGTGGGTAGTAACCTTAGTTTCTAGTACCAACTCTGTGTTGTGTGGCTGGTGTGTTTTTCATACACCTATGGTTCTATTTTTGTGTTTAACCCTTAGGGAGTTAGGATATTGCATGCATAGTGGCTCTTCTTTAGCCAGTATGAATGTATTCACCTTAGCCTTTGGGGTTCTAGGTACATATGTGCAGGAGGTTTGCACTAACCTTGGAGAGATAAGGAAGCAATGTTCCTCTGGTTATAGGCCATTATTCCCCTTCTTTCTTTGATTTTTCTTTTTCTTTTTGTTGCTTTCTAGATCTGTCTAGAGGAACATAAACCAGTCTAGTATGGATGTATGTTTTGGTGTTAACCTGTGTGAGTATTATGAGCACTTGCTCAGGGGAGGGGGGATATTAATGGGTTTTGGTGACATCTGGAGACTTAAAAAACGATGGGTAGAGATCTGTATTCATTTCTTATCCTCTTCTTTTCTTTCCTGTCTTATGTTGTCTTGTTTACTTCTGTGTCTGGGAATGTGGGGTGGGTTAAGCAAGAATTTTTGGGGTTTTTTCCTATGCAGAGATTTTGGTCCATTTTTGACACTCTGGCATGGTTCTGCGTTATGTGTTTGGTGGTTAGGATACTGGAGGCTCAAGGGGAGCTTAAACAAGGGAGACATAAGGATGGACTGTACTGTTGGTTTTAGGACACTATTTTCTCTTTATTTTTCTTTTTTAGCACCATCCAACAGTATGGGAACCCTCAGAAGTTTATTGGTAATTTTTCTAAGCCTGTTTTCTTGCTTTCTTATCTTTGAGTCTTGTGTGTCAATCCCACTTGGGATTAGTCTGGGTTGGGTTGGCTGCATAAGTAATTGTGGTATTGAAATTATGAATGGCATTGAATATAGTAAAAATCAGATTTTTGAATTTAAAGGGGAGCAGCTGTGGGATAAAGAGGTTAGGAGGAGTCATAGGGGCAGTATGGTCATTATATATTGTGCAGGAGTGTGGGTGAAATGGAGTGAATGGGACCAAAGGATTTTATGGGAAGGATGTAATGTTCTAAGGGGTTGGAGGTGGTTAACTAAGATTTTTAAGTCTGATGTGCAGATGCTGCTTGGTTTTTTTGATATGGTGTTGATTGGCATTGGGAACATAATGGGGTTAGAAGCTAATGGTTCTAATGTGCTTAGTACTGCCACCTTACTGGTGGAGGTTTTTAAAGAGTACAAGTATGTTAGAGGCTACTTAGCTGCAGTCTTTGCTTTTAGCAAGCTGCCTTTGTTCTTGATACTTAGTATTAAGAGGAATGTCTATTCTCTATTTTGCTGGCATATTTGGGGGTCTATAGGAGTTGATTTGTCTATGGATTCAGGAGAGAAAATAGACTTAAAGGCTGGTTATAATAGAACTCCTATGGATGCATATGGATTCAGGTTCCATATGACCTTCCTAAACAGGGTATGTGATATCTGGGGGGCCTCATTATGTCAATTGTTTCTCAGAATCATTAGTCACAAGGCTGTTTTATTTGTCATAGTTGCAGGGATGGTTTGGATTTTAAATGGTGGATTAGGCCTTTATGGGAGGGTTAGAGGTTATGGTGTTAGAGGAGTTAGTAGGCTGATGGGTGGCAGGCTTAAATGTGTTATCTATGGGTCTGTTAGAAGCAAGGGTATGGGTATTTTGTGGAGGATTGGTGCTGAGTTAGTTTGTGGGCTAGGTTTTGGGTTTACAATGGCTGATAATTTGTTTTGGTACTGGGATTTAAAGATGGGTAATGATAGTGAATGGTATTTTCTGAGCTGGGCTGGAGTGTTGGGTAAGGGTTTGTATTGGGTGGGGATAGCTTATGTGGTTCTAGATCAAAGTGTTTGGGCTATACAATGGTTTTTGGATATTTTATGGGTGGTGCTTCTGAAATGGGTTGGAAGATTGCTGCTAACTGGGCTCCGGATTTTATGGGCTGTGATTCTGAAATGGGCTGGAAGTTTGCTACTGACTAGGCTATGGATTCTATGGGATGTGTTTCTGAAATGGGCTGGAAGATTACTGCTGACTGGGTGCTGGATCTTATGGGCTGAATTTCTGAAATGGGCTGGAAGAGTGTTGCTGTCTGGGCGCTGGTTTTTATGGGCTGGAAATTGGAGCGTGGGTAGACTCTGTAGATTTTGGTTGTATTTGATGGGCTTGTGTTGGTCTTTTAACATTTTTTGTGTTATTTTTCTTTTTGGGCGTAGTATTTTATGTATAGGTTGGCCCAAGTTTTGTTTTCTTTTTTATTGGGCTAGTCTTAGACCTTGGGTTTATGTCCCGGGTCTTGATTAGTCTGTGTCTTGTACTTTCGTTTTAAATAATAAATGTTTGCCGGGGCTTTGTCTCTTTTCCAAAAAAAAAAATATCCTCTATGACACCACTAGGCAATAAGAACACAGAAGCCCAATAAATGTGCATAGAAGACAAAACAGACTTTATAAGTTGTAACCTCCCAGCAAATGAAAGGGATTTATTCTTCCAGTCATCCACCCTTTTCCTCACTTTCTCCACTAGAACTGAGCAATCCTTAGAATACAGCTTTTTTGACAGTAATGGGACTCCTAAGTATCTCACAGGAAGAGCCCCTACTTTGAAAGGAAGCAAGGCTTTCAGTCTATCCTGCACATGAACAGAAACATTCCCAAAGTACATGGTACTCTTACTCAGATTAGGAATAAGACCAGATACTGAGCTAAACTCCTCCAAAGCCTCCTTAACCACCCTCACAGAAGCAGGATCAGCATGAGAAAACACCAATAGGTCATCTGCAAAACAAACATGAGTCAGATTTAATTCCTTACAACACCAATGGTATTTAAAATTTCCACTCTCAGCAATTCTTCTGTCAAAGATAAGCTTTAGCACCTGCATCACAATGGTAAATAAATAAGGAGACATAGGATCTCCCTGTCTTAAACCTCTCTTACCCTTGAAATATCCAAACATCTCACCATTAACATTAATGGAGTATGCAGCAGATCTGATGCATGTCATAATCCATGCAATCATACAAGGGTGAAAGCCAAAGTTCACCAAACAGGCCTCCAAAAAATCATGATTAACTGTATCATAAGCCTTCTGAAGATCAATCTTCAAGGCAACCCTAGGGGCTCTAACCTTCCTATGATAGTTCCTAAGAAGTTCCTTGGTAAGTAATATGTTATCACTAATCTGGCTACCTAGAATAAAGGCACTTTGACACTCATTAACAATTAAATCCAAAGAACCCTTAATCCTATCACAAATGATCTTAGTTATGCACTTATAAAGCACATTACAACAAGCTATAGGTCTGAATTCAGTGACACTCCTAGGATTAGAGCATTTAGGGACCAAGGAGATAATGGTAGCATTCACTTCCTTCAATAACTTCCCATTATAGAAAAACTCCATAATAGCACAATACACTTCATTCCCAATGATAGGCCAGGCAGATCTAAAAAACTTAGAGGAATAACCATCAGGCCCAGGGGCTTTATCAATATCAATATAAAAAATAGCCTTCCTGATTTCTTCATTGGACACCTCCTTAACCATCTGATCAGCCACCTCTCTAGGCAGCTTAGCAGTAAAGAGAGCACTAGGATCCCTTATAGCTAACACCTCACTATTACTCCCCATAAACCCTTCAAAATGTCTCACAAAGGCATTACCAACCTCCTCCCCCTCAAAAAAAGACCCATCCTTATCCAGGACAGAATTAATCCTATTCCTACTCAACCTACCTTTGATGGCCTTATGAAAATAAGAAGTATTCTGATCCCCAGCCCTTAACCACTCAACCTTAGCCTTCTGTTTTAAGAATAGCTCTTCATCCAAAGAGGCTTTTTTGAGGGCATTGACCAGGATAACCTCCTCCTCTCTCAGCTCAGAATTATGAGGATCATCCACAACAGCAGATTGAACTTTACCTAACTCCAAAGAAATGGACTTAACCTTTTCCAATAAGATCCCCCTGCATCCTTCCAAGCTTCCTGAGAGGCTTTTTCAGCCTCTTTAGCTTAGACACAACAGAGAACATAGCACAACCCTGCACAGAACACTTCCAGTTAGATTCAACTATAGGTAAAAATTGAGGCTTACCTGCAAGATGATTCATAAACTTGAAAGTCTTTGGTTTCCAAGGCTTTTGACCCTTCAAGGAAATAAAACCAGGGGCATGATCAGAATGAAAGAAAGGAAGAAAAGAAGCAGCCAGGTCTGAAAAAATGTTTAAAAAAGAGTTATTGCTCATTATTCTATCCAATTTCTTCAGCAACCCAGTAGTTTTTCCCGGACACTTGTTCCAAGTAAACTTCAACCCTGAAGAAGGGATATCACCCACACCTATATTCTGACAACACTCCCTAAAATCTAAAATAGCAGAAGTCACATCAGAACACCCCATAGACCTCTCAGAAGGATCCAGAATGACATTAAAGTCACCCATTATAAGCCAAGGATCATCCTGAGTGGAATACCCAAACTTTTGCAGATCCTGCCATAACACTTTCCTTTGACAACTCCTGGTTGACCCATATAAGAAAGAGCAGAAAAAATTAGGAGAACCATTCAAAGGCTTGACTAAACAATGAATGACCTGAGAAGTCACTTCAATGATCATAACATCAACAATATTAGGCTTCCAACCTATAAGGACTCTAACCCAACTAGCACAGTATTCCTTATTAGAAAACCATTGCCAGCCATTCAAAACCCTATTACACACCTGCCCAAGATTTTGACCTTTGACATGAGTTTCCAACAAACAACATAATCCAATCTCCCTATCATTCAATACATTCATAACCTGGTTCTGATTGGAATGCTTCATCAAACCTCTAACATTCCAAGAAAGAATATTAAGATTTTGAGCAATCATTGAGAACCAGATTTAACAGGAGAGGAGGACAATACCTGCCCCACCTCTGAATGAACACCATCATCAAGCTTCATGAATTCAGCAGTCTCATCATCCTCAGAGAGAACCTCATTATTCTCAGTCTCCAAAACATCCTCATTATCAGATTCTAGAACAATATCTTCCACTTCATCATAATCCATACCCTCAGGGAAATCATACTTCTGACACATCAGGAAGAAATACTTAGTTTGGACCACATCCCATTCAAAAACTTGCTCTCTAGAAGAGATAACTCTACAATTAATATAAAACATAACATCCTCAATCTGCTGAGGAGTTAAGTCAAAAGAATAGTCCTCAATAACAACATCTCTAACCAAACTAGAGCCAGGGGTATAAGGCTTAGCAGGGACACCATTGTGAGGAGGACAATCAATAGGCTGATCAAGAGGGGCATTAAAAGGATTAGGGGGAGGATCATTAGGGGCAGAAATAGACACAGGTTTAGTTTCATGTTGTTTAACAGGAGTAGGTTTAGAAGTTTTAGATGTTTTAGTTGAGGGGGGTTTAGTAGGCTTAACAGGAAAAGGTTTAGAAAATTTAGAAGTGGGATTAGAAGCGACATTACCAGCTTCAAGACTAGTGCCTTCATCAACCATATTCTCAGCATCCAAAATACTAAAACTATTCTTGACCTCAATATGTTTAGCCACAAGATTAGTTTTCTTCCCTTTAATACAATCCGTTCTTATTTGAAAAACTTGCTTCCACTTCCTAATTTCATTGCCATTACCCTCCTTCCCATCCTTTTTAACCCCAGAAGATGATGCACCATTAGAATCCTTCCAAACTTGATCCTTCTGAAGATCATACTCCAAAGCAGCTTGATTCATTTTAAAGCTCTTAATCCTATCCTGAAGTTTAGCCTCCTTTTCCTTCTTATTACCCTTAAACATATTTCTTTGCCTCAAATTACCTCCCCCATAAGCCCCATTACCATTCCTTCCAATATTTAAACCCTTATTGGGATTCTTAGTAGCCATACTATGCTTCCAAACCAGTTGATATCCTTCCTCATCAACAATTCCATCTTTAGCAGCCCCCTTCTTATCTTCATTCACCTTTTCAGCTTCTCTATCCCTAGCTTCTTTCTCCTCTGCAGTTAACTCTCTAGCAGTACATTTCTCAAAAGAATGCCCAAACACTTTGCAGAAAGAACATAGGTTAGGCATCTTTTGATACTCAATCATCACCTCAGGAACCTTAGGCTCAGCACCCTCCTCTCTAGGATAGAAAGCTCTAATGAAAGTAGGCTGATTCTCAGCAGCAGCAATTTCCACCAAGATTTTTAGCAAACCCAACCTGCACATTAGTATTCAAACATTTATCCACTGTAATATTATCAAACAATAATGGTTTACCAATACAACTAACTAGCTCACACAACCCTTGCACATTCCATAACTCCAATGGCACCTCCTTAAATAAAACCCACACAGGCACCCTTTCTGGTTCTGATTTCACAATTGCAGTCCCAACTTCCCATTGGTTAAGCACCAAAGGGATGCCATTAACAACCCATGGTCCAGCTTTCAAGGCTTCCAGCATTCCCTCCTTTTTATCAAATTTAAAATAGAACAAACCTTTACTATTAGTAGAAATGTCCTCAATTCCATATCTCTTCCACATCCTAAATAGATTGAATCTAACCCATGCTATAGACCAAAAAGAACCCACAAAATACCCATACAATTGTTTAGAATAAATCTGCTTAACCTTCTCAACATAATCTTGTTTAATCAAAACTACCTTCTCACCATTTTCAAGAGTGGTAAGAGGGCAATACATGATCTGTTTGCTAAATTCAGCAACCTTCTCACCCTTTACAGCATTAGCATATGAAGCCCTCTCCTTCTTATCATCATATTCAGACTCCACAGATGGCCCAGGAGTATTATAATTGATTTGTTAGAAGATGAAGTAACCTTAAACACATAGTTGTTATCAGCAATTGCCCCTAGAACTGGAGACTTCTGAATAACATTACAAGCATTGTCAATAGGCTCTTTTTGCTTCTTCTTCTCAGCCAACAATTCCCTAGCCTTCCCCAAACCTAAAATTAACCCCCTCAACCTCAACTTTTTCCTCTGTATGTTGTCCCTAATCTCCTTAATAGAAAATTTCATATCATTAAACTCATCTGCTTTACCAGCACATCCATCTTCCTCAAAAGGGTCAAAAATTAATCCATTTGAAGTTTTATAACCCAACAGTTTAGATTTACCACAACCAACCTTTTTTATATCAGAAATCTCCTTCTCCATCTGCTCAATAGTCATATTAGCTACAGGAGTAGAACCTACAGCATCAGACATCTCCCTAAGTCTGAAAATAGGGAGTACTTGCACAGCAGCATCCTTGTTAAACTCAAACACCTGCTTCACCTTCTTATTTTTAGATGACAGAATCTTCATAATCTTCCTACCTTCTTGTGTTAAAATGAGTTGTTTCTTGGTAACAGCCTTAGGAGTATCAATATTTTCCACACCTCCTCTTAGCTTCTTACCACACTGCTCATTACTTTGACTAATACCATCCCCAACAAGCTCCCTCTTACACACAGAGCCCCTAGACTGATTAATATCCTGCACCCCAACTCTGCAGTAAAACCATCTAGCCAGAGCCTTGACAATACTCATATTAAATTCAAAAAGATCTTCCACCTCATCATCCTTCATTTTGCAAAACAGCTTCTGATAATGCTGGTGGAAAGCCACAACACTACTCTCAACAAAGTGATCTTCTAAGAGTTTCAGTTTACCCTGCAACCCATTACACTCCATATGCCCCTGACCCACTCTTATACTATCAACTTTATTAACCAAATTTCCCCTAGACCCAATTTTCCCCAACACATTACCCTTACCCTCATCATCAATAGAATTATAGTCACAAACCAGCCTAAGACTCAACACATCAGATTTCTCATAACAAGCAATAACAAATTGCATAAAGTCATCAAAAATTTCATCAGAAACATACTCAACCTTCATCTCATTCTCATCAACATTAGACAGATACCTACCAAAACATTCCTCAAAATAAGGATTCAACAGGTTTAAGGAGAAACACTCTTTCATAGCAGGCTCATACACAGGGTTCTGATAAGTCTTCTGATCTAACATCTCTATAGCTTTCAGAATAATCTCTAAGGAGAAACAACCCTTAGAGTGACCAGTAAACTTCCATTTGACATCAGTTCCACTCAACTTTTTAGTTAATTCCAACCCAACTCTGCTACTATCCATATCCCTACATGCAACTATCAGCATCCTATGTTCATTTTTATCACAGGCATTCATTATAAAGCTCATGAACTCAACACAGTTCTCACTAATTTGCACATTAACATCCTCTTCAGAGATAACCCTAGCATAAGCCTAAATAACCTTCAACAGTAATTCCCCAAACCTCAGCATAAAACCCTCATTCTTATAATTCATATTAATAAACCAATTCATGGCAGTCACAAACGAGTTTTCAGAATAGGTTTTATCAATCAATACCTGCAAGGCTTCCCCAATAGCCAGATCAGTAAACACCAACTGTTCAGGACCAAAAAACTGACAGTGAGTCACACAAGGACTACTTTCTGACATTTGCTGATCCTGGCCAACCACTTTTAACTCATTCTCCCTAGATAGTAGCAAGTGTTTGCGCCAATCAGCCATATAAGAAGCAGAAGTAGCCTGAACATTCAATTCCAAACTACTTCCAAAAGGATTAGAGTTCAGAGGAGAATTAGGAGATTCACGAGACTCAGCAAACTCCTCAAGCACCGAAACAACCGGAGAGACACAAATACTCTCAGATATGTTCAGATCTGGAGGGATATCGGGAGGAACACCTCCTTTAGGATCAGTAAGAGACTGATCCATAGTAAACAGAGACGAAGAACGAAGAAATTAAACCAAAAACGATGGAACAGTACCACAATCAAAGAGGAAAAAAGCGGGAAATGAAGAACAAACCCTAGAATCAAAAAATCGCCTGATCGCCCAGAGGAAAAGTCAAACGGTCAAAGCAAATATCAAATGTCAAATGTACCGATAACAAATGTACCTATAGTTACGTCCTTTAAAACTCGAGTCTTTTCTAGTGTACGAATCTCTATGTCATTGTCGCATCGTGAATCTGAATACCACCCGGTAAGCTTCGTATCCTTCATCTGAGTCTGTTGATCATCAGATATCTTACGGCCTTCCCGTTCCTCCATTCAGGTGTCCGAAACTTCAAATGTACCTATAGTTACGTCCTTTAAAACTCGAGTCTTTCTTGTGTACGAATCTTTATGTCATTTTCGCATCGTGAGTCTGATTACCACCCGGTCAGCTTCGTATCCTTCATCTGAGTCTGTTGCATGATCAGAAATATAACGGCCTTCCCGTTCCTCTATTCAGGTGTCCGAAACTTCAAATGTACCTATAGTTACATCCTTTAAAACTCGAGTCTTTTCTTGTGTACGAATCTCTATGTCATTGTCGCATCGTGAGTCTGATTACCACCCGGTCAGCATCGTATCTTTCATCTGAGTCTGTTGCATGATCAGATATCTTACGGCCTTCTCGTTCCTCCATTCAGGTGTCCTAAACTTCAAATGTACCTATAGTTACGTCTTTTAAAACTCGAGTCTTTTCTTGTGTACGAATCTCTATGTCATTGTCGCATCGTGAGTCTGATTACCACCCGGTCAGCTTCGTATCCTTCATCTGAGTCTGTTGCATAATCAGATATCTAACAGCCTTCCCGTTCCTCCATTCAGATGTCCGAAACTTCAAATGTACCTATAGTTACGTCCTTTAAAACTCGAGTCTTTTCTTGTGTACGAATCTCTATGTCATTGTCGCATCATGAGTCTGATTACCACCCGGTCAGCTTCGTATCTTTCATCTGAGTCTGTTGCAAGATCAGATATCTTACGGCCTTCCCGTTCCTCCATTCAGGTGTCCAAAACTTCAAATGTACCTATAGTTACGTCCTTTAAAACTCGAGTCTTTTCTTGTGTACGAATCTCTATGTCATTGTCGCATCGTGAATCTGATTACCACCCGGTCAGCTTCGTATCCTTCATCTGAGTCTGTTGATCATCAGATATCTTACGGCCTTCCCATTACTCCATTCAGGTGTCCGAAACTTCAAATGTACCTATAGTTACGTCCTTTAAAACTCTAGTGTTTTCTTGTGTACGAATCTCTATGTCATTGTCGCATCATGAGTCTGATTACCACCCGGTCAGCTTCGTATCTTTCATCTGAGTCTGTTGCTTGATCAGATATCTTACGGCCTTCCGTTCCTCCATTCAGGTGTCCGAAACTTCAAATGTACCTATAGTTACGTCCTTTAAAACTCGAGTCTTTTCTTGTGTATGAATCTCTATGTCATTGTCGCATCGTGAATCTGATTACCACCCGGTCAGCTTCGTATCCTTCATTTGAGTCTGTTGATCATCAGATATCTTACGGCCTTCCCATTCCTCCATTCAGGTGTCCGAAACTTCAAATGTACCTATAGTTACGTCCTTTAAAACTCGAGTCTTTTCTTGTGTACGAATCTCTATGTCATTGTCGCATCATGAGACTGATTACCACCCGTTCAGCTTCGTATCCTTTATTTGAGTCTGTTGCATGATCAGATATCTTACGGCCTTCCCGTTCCTCCATTCAGGTGTCCGAAACTTCAAATGTACTGTAAGCCCCGATAAATTTTTTTTTTAATACGCAACATGTATTTATACCCATAGCATGTTGTTCAAATATACATACAACCTAGTGGACCATTGTTAAATTTACAAAATGACATGGCCAAGTTGGCTACCATGTGAATCTTTGACCCATTTTTAAAAACCATGTACAAAACATTATCATCTTGTTTACAAGACTCAAAGATCCTAATGCGACCATGGTACCCTACCCAAAAGAACCGAGCGTGCATCAAACGATCTTCATGAAGACTTGATCTTCACTAAGGGGCTTTACCTAAACAATACAACAACAAACATTTAGCACACAAGTTAATATCTTCATCTTGTTCAAAAGACACCACATGTTCCATTGAACCATGACATAATTTTACTTTCACCATCATGACCCATTAAAGGTACTTCCACCATTTTTAACCCATAAGGGTATCTCTACCATTTTGACCCACAAGGATCTTTCTACCATTTTAACCCATAAGGGTATCTCTACCATTTTGACCCATGAGGATCTTACTACCATTTCTACCCATGAGGGTATTTCTACCATTTTGACCCATAAGGATCTTTCTACCATTTTGACCCATAAGGGTATTTCTACCATTTTGACCCATAAGGATCTTTCTACCATTTTTACCCATGAGGGTATTTCTACCTTTTTGACCCATAAGGATCTTTCTACCATTTTGACCCATAAGGGTATTTCTATCATTTTGACCCATAAGGATCTTTCTACCATTTTTACCCATGAGGGTATTTCTACCATTTTGACCCATAAGGATCTTTCTACCATTTTAAAACACAACAATGCATACATAACAATCAAGACAAGTAAGTTAATAGGCTAATAGTTGATAGAAACCAACTTACCTTTGTCTTGTGCGCCGTGTCCTCCTTGTTTGCTTGATCCTTCCGTCTTAATACCTACACTTGATGAACTCATAGTTTAGAACCCATGAACTCATCTCTTCTTCAATACAATTCTAACCATAACTTAGAAATGGCTTCACAATTGCTAGCCATTTTCAATTAATCCGCATAATATTAAACATGATGCTTTTCTATTCATTCATTTAAGCATTTCAACATACACTTGGCGTGCATAAAGTTTAACTAACATTCACATACCAATTTATGGACACACAACCCTCCTATCAACATTATACATTGCTACTACCATTATAACTAGCAAAATTACAACATAAGATTTCATCTTTACTAAGCTATAGCCTTGTTTGACCTATACAAGGTCAAACATGGACTCCTTCTAAAAACCCATCTTCACATAATCACATTTTTATACAATCTACCATCAATTAACACAAATTATGCATGCAACTTAGTATATTTTCTCTATTAAACAAGCTACTTCCAATTTCTAAGCTAAATCATCAAGAATCATACATTTCTACTCTTATCCAAGAATATTATTAACATAGAACAACGATTATTATCATCCTACAACTTACCTTGTGTTTGTTATGACCTAAAGACCTCAAATCCCTTCACATGCAAGTGATTTGGTCGATTTTTCTTGGGTTTTGGGGCTGATTTTCGAGTTCAAGGTTTGGGGTGTTTTCTTCTTCTTCCAAAACCGTATACTCCTTCTTGGAGTTTTAGTTTTGCGTTCAACCTCCCCCATTCACCCCTAGATAAAACATTTGTTTCAATTCAGCCCCTCCCTTTTAGATTATTAGTCATTTTAAGCCATAACTTGAATTACTAGCCATTTAGCCTTTTCTTTATTTCATATTAACAATTTACTCTATCCATATTTTTTTTGTACATATTTACCCACTACCCTTTATTAATATTATTTAAAATTCTTGGGGTGTTACAAGTCTACCCCCCTTAAAGAGGTTTCGACCCCGAAACCTTAACACGTACCAAATAAAGCGGGGTAGTGAGTCCGCATCTCTTCCTCCGATTCCCACGTGAGTTCTGAGCCCTTCCTGTGTTGCCATTGAACCAAGACTTGGTTTATGGACTTATTACGCAACCGCTTCACCTTGAAATCTTTTATGGCTACCGGCTTTTCAATATAGTTCAACTTGTCATCAACCTCTATGTCCTCATGGGGCACATAGGCGGTCTCATCCGCAATGCACTTTCGCAATTGTGACACGTGAAATGTGTTATGAATTCCACTAAGGGATGGTGGTAATTCTAACTGGTAAGCAACTTGCCCAACTCGTGCCAAAATTTTAAATGGCCCGATATAACGCGGGCCCAGCTTCCCGCGCTTACGAAACCTGATAATCCCCTTCCAAGGGGAGACCTTTAATAACACAAAGTCCCCGACCTGGAATTCAATGGGGCGCCTTCTACAATCTGCATATGCCTTCTGACGATCTTGAGCAGCTTGTATCCTAGCCCGTATCAGGCTAATTTTCTCGTTAGTAAGGGCCACTAGATCATTTCGAGCCAACTCCCGCTGACCCACTTCCCCCCAACACACCGGGGTTCTACATTTTCTCCCATATAGCATCTCAAATGGTGCCATTTGGATGCTACTGTGATAACTGTTATTATAAGAGAATTCCACTAATGGTAAGTGTTCATCCCAATTTCCCCCAAAATCTAAGACACAAGCCCTCAACATATCTATGAGGGTCTGAATGGTTCTTTCGGTTTGCCCGTCGGTTTGAGGGTGGTAGGCGGTACTAATCAACAACCTTGTACCCATTTCTTCTTGAAACCTCTTCCAATACCGGGACGTGAATCGAGTGTCCCGATCCGACACAATGGACACGGGTACACCATGCCGGGACACAATCTCATTCACATAAATTTCCGCCATCCGTTCGGAGGTGTAGGCCTCCCGAATAGCCAAAAAGTGGGCGCTTTTTGTAAGCCGGTCTACCACTACCCAGATTGCATCATAACCCTTCCTTGTCCTTGGCCATTTTGTCACAAGATCCATGGTTATCTCCTCCCACTTCCACACCGGTATCTCAAGTGATTGTAGCTTCCCATAAGGCTTTTGGTGTTCGGCTTTGACTTGTGAACAGGTCAAACATTTCTCCACATATTTGGCGATGTCACGCTTCATTCCCGGCCACCAATAGTCTTTCTTTAGATCCCGATACATCTTGGTCGCCCCCGGGTGGATTGAGAACCGGGACCTGTGGGCTTTGTCAAGTAGTGAAGCCTTGACTTCACATGTCCAAGGAACCCATACCCGCCCATACCGGGTCTTCATCCCATCCATATTTTCTTCCAACTTGTCTATCATTCCTTTCATTCTTATCTTCTTTGGGTCATTGGCTTGCAAAGCCTCGACTTGGGCCTTTCGTATCTCACCCAAAAGGGTAGGTGTAATTACTACACCCAAGGCCTTAACTTGAATCGGGGGTGGGTATTCCTTCCGACTCAGGGCATCGGCCACAACATTGGCCTTACCCGGGTGGTACACGATATCACAATCATAATCTTTGATCAATTCTAGCCACCTCTGTTGTCTTATGTTGAGATCTTTTTGTTCGAAGAAATACTTGAGGCTTTTGTGATCGGAATATATGGTACATTTTGTCCCATACAGATAATGCCTCCAAATTTTCAACGCGAACACTACGGCCCCCAATTCCAAATCGTGGGTTGGGTAATTACATTCATGGGGTTTAAGTTGCCTTGACGCGTAGGCGATGACTTTCCCCCGTTGCATCAAGACACACCCCAACCCTTGATGGGAAGCGTCTGTATAAACCACAAAGTCATCTGACCCTTCTGGCAAGGTCAGTACCGGCGAACTAGACAACTTCTCTTTTAGCACTCGGAAGGCTCTTTCTTGGTCTTCGCCCCAAACGAACTTTTCATTCTTCTTTGTCATCCGTGTCAGAGGTAGTGCTACCTTTGAAAAATCTTGGATGAATCTTCTATAATAACCGGCTAGGCCCAGAAAACTTCGAATTTCACTCGGGTTCTTGGGAGGAACCCATTCCACCACCGCCTTTATTTTCGAAGGGTCGGCAGAAATGCCCCTTTCATTCACCACGTGTCCCAAAAACTGAACTTCTCTCAACCAAAAGGCACACTTAGAAAATTTAGCATAAAGCTTTTCCTTTCTAAGCGTCTCAAGGACTTCCCGTAGGTGATCCGCGTGATCCGATTCACTTCGGGAGTAAATCAAAATGTCGTCTATAAACACTATCACGAAACGATCAAACATTGAACGACATACCCGATTCATTAAATCCATGAATGCGGCTGGAGCATTTGTCAACCCGAAGGACATTACTAGGAACTCATAATGCCCATACCGAGTTCTAAACGCCGTTTTGGCCACATCTTCTTCCCTTACCTTCAACTGATGGTACCCGGAACGAAGGTCAATCTTTGAGAACCAACTCGCCCCTTGAAGTTGATCAAATAGATCGTCAATACGGGGTAAGGGGTAGCGGTTCTTTATTGTTAGTTTATTCAACTCCCGGTAGTCTATGCACATCCGCATAGACCCATCCTTCTTTTTCACAAACAATATAGGGGCTCCCCACGGGGACACACTGGGGAGAATGAAGCCCTTATCGAGTAACTCTTAAAGTTGTGTCATCAACTCCCGGAGTTCGATGGGTGCCAACCTATATGGTGTTTTTGCAACGGGTTGAGCCCCGGGCACCAATTCAATTTTGAACTCTACTTCGCGTTCGGGCGGAAGCCCTGGAAGATCGTCCGGAAATACATCCCGAAATTCCCTAACGATCGGTACATCTTCAATCTTGGGGGTGGTGATGGTGGTATCAACCACGTAGGCCATGAATGCCTTTTCCCCATTGCGCACATGCTTCATGGTTTCCACCATGGTACACAACTTGGTTTCGACCTTTCTATCCCCTATAAAACTTATCCGTCGCCCACTAGGTGCGGTAACATATATGGTTTTATTTTTGCATTGGAATTCCGCGTGGTGTTTGGCCAACCAATCCATGCCTATCACTACTTGGAATTCCCCCATAGGCATAGGTACCAAGTCTACCCTAAAATCCTCCCCTTCTACCGTGAGAGTACAATTTCTACATATGTTGTGTAATAAATAACTCTTACTATCCGCAATTTCTACTTCTAAAGGGCTTGACATCTTTTCTATGATAAAGGAGGGGTGGTAGATCACTTTGGTAGACACAAAAGACCTACTTGCTCCCGTATCAAACAACACATACATAAAAGTATTGTTGACTAGTAACATACCCGACACCACCTCGGGGTGGTTCTTTGCTTCTTCGGTGGTAATTTGAAACATTCTTCCTCGGCCCTTAGGGGCTTCATTCTTCTTGCCCTCCCTTGGTGCTTCTTTCTTTGGATTCGTACATTCCGCCTTCACATGTCCGGGCTCATAACAGTTGAAACATAACCTGGCTGGACTGGGGCATTTAAAGAACGGGTGTCCCGGTTTCCCACAGTTGTAACATGTTCTTTGCCCTAGCCGACATTCCCCCGTATGAGGTTTCCCACAAGTCTTGCAATTGGGTATGTCCCCCTTCTTGTTATCTTTCTTTCCTTGGTCATAATTCTTTGCCTTCTTGGACGGTTCGAAAGTCTTTTCCGCCTTTCGTTTCTCCCCCCTTGCCTCTTGTCGCTTTAGTTCCATCTCTCGTTCACGAGCCCAATCTATCAATTCGGTCAATGTACTACACTTTGATGCAGTGATAAACTCTCTATATTCCGCCTTCAACATATCATGGTATCGATTTATCTTCATCCTCTCAGTCCGAACCAACTCCGGACAGAACTTCATTTTATCTAAGAACACACTTGTGATTTCGTCAATCGTCTCATTCTTTTGTCGGAGGTGGAGGAACTCTTCTTGAATTCTATCAATTGCGGTTTGAGGGCAATGATGTCTCAAGAAGACCTCCTTAAATTCATCCCAAGTCATTGCTTTCACCCGGTCTTGCCCCAACTCCTTGGTATAGCTATCCCACCAATCCTTTGCACGGCGTCGTAATTGACCCGTAGCAAACATTACCTCGTCCTCGGTTTCACAATGGCTCCTAATAAACACCCCTTCCATGTCGGATATCCACCTTTGACATTCAAGCGGATCAATTTCCCCATTAAATACTGTTGGGTTACAGGCCATGAAGTTCCTGTATGTGCATCTCTTATTAGTCCTTGAACCGGACGACCCTTCCTCAATCAACTTTTTCAATTCTTCAAGTTTACTAGTCATCATGCCTTCCACTATCCCCATGATGTTACTTTCCACCTCTTCTATTATCTTAGGGAGGTTTACTTTTATAGCCTCCCCCACTTCTATCGCTACCATCTCCTTTACTTCATCATGTTGGGTACGTTCCCCCGCCGAGTTATCACCTTCATCCGTCATGTTTCTGAAACAAAACTGAAGTATTACCACACATATAATATCATTCCAACCATAAAAGTTCAACGATTCCACTTATCATATTGTTGGTCTTTACGACCTTAACTTCCTTATAATATAGTGCACATCACTTGGATTTACACACTCCATCCATACTTCACCACGTTTATACTTAATTAATCATGTTAAATCTATGTCTTTTTGACCATAGTGGAACCTATCTTGGTTCGGGATCAGGCTACAGAAAAAGCCGAATGAAAATATTCAAGAAAACAAATTAAAAAAAGAAACTTGTTACACACAAATATTGGACATGTTTTGGAGAAAATTCATGGATTGAACCTAAAGATTAAAATATATGACATGAAAGAGGGTCTAAAAACGAAGACGTGGCCGCAAGAATCGAAGTAAACGGAGTTGTAACGAAGATTTTATGAAGAAAACAAGAAGACCAGCGCATGCTGGTGGGCACCAGCGCACCTTGCGCTGGTGCATTTCTGACCTTGCGCCACACCCATTTTCACATCAGAAGGCCAGCGCAAGCTGGGATGGTACCAGCGCACCTTGCGCTGGTGCAATTCTGACCATGCGCTGCCCCCCATTTTCACATCAGGAGACCAGCGCAAGCTGGGAGGGTACCAGCGCACCTTGCGCTGGAGCATTTCTGACCTTGCGCTGCCCCCATTTTCACTTATTTCTTGGCAACCACCTACTACCATCCCATCTATTAGTTACCCCACATACCTGGATCAAGTCTCGGACCGAATGCACGCCCCTCTCATGAGCTTTCGGTTTGAGTTCAAGTACCTAACGTGCTTGATTCACTCAAACCTTGGCTCTGATACCAACTTGTAAGCCCCGATAATTTTTTTTTAATACGCAACATGTATTTATACCCATAGCATGTTGTTCAAATATACATACAACCTAGTGGACCATTGTTAAATTTACAAAATGACATGGCCAAGTTGGTTACCATGTGAATCTTTGACCCATTTTTAAAAACCATGTACAAAACATTATCATCTTGTTTACAAGACTCAAAGATCCTAATGCGACCATGGTACCCTACCCAAAAGAACCGAGCGTGCATGAAACGATCTTCATGAAGACTTGATCTTCACTAAGGGGCTTTACCTAAACAATACAACAACAAACATTTAGCACACAAGTTAATATCATCATCTTGTTCAAAAGACACCACATGTTCCATTGAACCATGACATAATTTTACTTTCACCATCATGACCCATTAAGGGTACTTCCACCATTTTTAACCCATAAGGGTATCTCTACCATTTTGACCCACAAGGATCTTTCTACCATTTTAACCCATAAGGGTATCTCTACCATTTTGACCCATGAGGATCTTACTACCATTTCTACCCATGAGGGTATTTCTACCATTTTGACCCATAAGGATCTTTCTACCATTTTGACCCATAAGGGTATTTCTACCATTTTGACCCATAAGGATCTTTCTACCATTTTTACCCATGAGGGTATTTCTACCTTTTTGACCCATAAGGATCTTTCTACCATTTTGACCCATATGGGTATTTCTATCATTTTGACCCATAAGGATCTTTCTACCATTTTTACCCATGAGGGTATTTCTACCATTATGACCCATAAGGATCTTTCTACCATTTTAAAACACAACAATGCATACATAACAATCAAGACAAGTAAGTTAATAGGCTAATAGTTGATAGAAACCAACTTACCTTTGTCTTGTGCGCCGTGTCCTCCTTGTTTGCTTGATCCTTCCGTCTTAATACCTACACTTGATGAACTCATAGTTTAGAACTCATGAACTCATCTCTTCTTCAATACAATTCTAACCATAACTTAGAAATGGCTTCACAATTGCTAGCCATTTTCAATTAATCCGCATAATATTAAACATGATGCTTTTCTATTCATTCATTTAAGCATTTCAACATACACTTGGCGTGCATAAATTTTAACTAACATTCACATACCAATTTATGGACACACAACCCTCCTATCAACATTATACATTGCTACTACCATTATAACTAGCAAAATTACAACATAAGATTTCATCTTTACTAAGCTATAGCCTTGTTTGACCTATACAAGGTCAAACATGGACTCCTTCTAAAAACCCATATTCACATAATCACATTTTTATACAATCTACCATCAATTAACACAAATTATACATGCAACTTAGTATATTTTCTCTATTAAACAAGCTACTTCCAATTTCTAAGCTAAATCATCAAGAATCAAACATTTCTACTCTTAAACAAGAATATTATTAACATAGAACAACGATTATTATCATCCTACAACTTACCTTGTGTTTGTTATGACCTAAAGACCTCAAATCCCTTCACATGCAAGTGATTTGGTCGATTTTTCTTGGGTTTTGGGGCTGATTTTCGAGTTCAAGGTTTGGGGTGTTTTCTTCTTCTTCCAAAACCGTATACTACTTCTTGGAGTTTTAGTTTTGCCTTCAACCTCCCCCATTCACCCCTAGATAAAACATTTGTTTCAATTCAGCCCCTCCCTTTTAGATTATTAGTCATTTTAAGCCATAACTTGAATTACTAGCCATTTAGCCTTTTCTTTATTTCATATTAACAATTTACTCTATCCATATTTTTTTTGTACATATTTACCCACTACCCTTTATTAATATTATTTTAAATTCTTCGTGAGTCTAATTACCACCCGGTCAGCTTCGTATCCTTCATCTGAGTCTGTTGCATCATCAGAAATCTTACGGCCTTCCCGTTCCTCCATTCAGGTCTCCGAAACTTCAAATGTACCTATAGTTACGTCTTTTAAAACTCGAGTCTTCTCTTGTGTACGAATCTCTATGTCATTGTCGCATCGTGATACTGATTACCACCCGGTCAGCTTCATATGTTTCATCTGAGTCTGTTGCATGATCAGATATCTTACAGCCTTCCCGTTCCTTCATTCAGGGATTCGAAACTTCAAATGTAACTATAGTTACATCCTTTAAAACTCGAGTCTTTTCTTGTGTACGAATCTCTATGTCATTGTTGCATCGTGAATCTGATTACCACCCGGTCAGCTTCGTATCCTTCATCTGAGTCTGTTGCATGATCAAATATCTTACGGCCTTCCCGTTCCTCCATTCAGGTGTCCGAAACTTCAAATGTACCTATTGTTACGTCCTTTAAAACTCGAGTCTTTTTTTGTGTACGAATCTTTATGTCATTGTCGCATCGTGAGTCTGATTACCACCCGGTCAGCTTCGTATCCTTCATCTGAGTCTGTTGCATGATCAGATATCTAACGGCCTTCCCGTTCCTCCATTCAGGTGTCCGAAACTTCAAATGTACCTATAGTTACGTCCTTTAAAACTCGAGTCTTTTCTTGTGTACGAATCTCTATGTCATTGTCGCATCGTGAATCTGATTACCACCTGGTCAGCTTTGTATCCTTCAGTTGAGTCTGTTGATCATCAGATATCTTACGGCCTTCCCATTCCTCCATTCAGGTGTCCGAAACTTCAAATGTACCTATAGTTACGTCCTTTAAAACTCGAGTCTTTTCTTGTGTACGAATCTCTATGTCATTGTCGCATCGTGAGTCTGATTACCACCCGGTAAGCTTCATATCCTTCATCTGAGTCTGTTGCATGATCAGATATCTTACAGCCTTCCCGTTCCTTCATTCATGTGTTCAAAACTTCAAAAGTAACTATAGTTACATCCTTTAAAACTCGAGTCTTTTCTTGTGTACGAATCTCTATGTCATTGTTGCATCGTGAGTCTGATTACAACCCGGTCAGCTTCGTATCCTTCATCTGTGTCTGTTGCATGATCAGATATCTAACGGCCTTCCCGTTCCTCCATTCAGGTGTCTGAAACTTCAAATGTACCTATAGTTACGTATTTTAAAACTCGAGTCTTCTCTTGTGTACGAATCTCTATGTCATTGTCGCATCGTGATACTGATTACCACCCGGTCAGCTTCATATGTTTCATCTGAGTCTGTTGCATGATCAGATATCTTACAGCCTTCCCGTTCCTTCATTCAGGGATTCGATACTTCAAATGTAACTATAGTTACATCCTTTAAAACTCGAGTCTTTTCTTGTGTACGAATCTCTATGTCATTGTTGCATCGTGAGTCTGATTACCACCCGGTCAGCTTCGTATCCTTCATCTGAGTCTGTTGCATGATCAGATATCTTACGGCCTTCCCGTTCCTCCATTCAAGTGTCCGAAACTTCAAATGTACCTATTGTTACGTCCTTTAAAACTCGAGTCTTTTTTTGTGTACGAATCTTTATGTCATTGTCGCATCGTGAGTCTGATTACCACCCGGTCAGCTTCGTATCCTTCATCTGAGTCTGTTGCATAATCAGATATCTAACAGCCTTCCCGTTCCTCCAATTCAGATGTCCGAAACTTCTAATGTACCTATAGTTACGTCTTTTAAAACTCGAGTCTTCTCTTGTGTACGAATCTCTATGTCATTGTCGCATCGTGATACTGATTACCACCCGGTCAGCTTCATATGTTTCATCTGAGTCTGTTGCATGATCAGATATCTTACAGCCTTCCGGTTCCTTCATTCAGGGATTCGAAACTTCAAATGTAACTATAGTTACATCCTTTAAAACTCGAGTCTTTTCTTGTGTACGAATCTCTATGTCATTCTTGCATCGTGAGTCTGATTACCACCCGGTCAGCTTCATATCCTTCATCTGAGTCTGTTGCATGATCAGATATCTTACGGCCTTCCCGTTCCTCCATTCAGGTGTCCGAAACTTCAAATGTACCTATTGTTACGTCCTTTAAAACTCGAGTCTTTTTTTGTGTACGAATCTTTATGTCATTGTCGCATCGTGAGTCTGATTACCACCCGGTCAGCTTCGTATCCTTCATCTGAGTTTGTTGCATGATCAGATATCTAACGGCCTTCCCGTTCCTCCATTCAGGTGTCCGAAACTTCAAATGTACCTATAGTTACGTCCTTTAAAACTCGAGTCTTTTCTTGTGTACGAATCTATATGTCATTGTCGCATCGTGAATCTGATTACCACCCGGTCAGCTTCGTATCCTTCAGTTGAGTCTGTTGATCATCAGATATCTTACGGCCTTCCCATTCCTCCATTCAGGTGTCCAAAACTTCAAATGTACCTATAGTTACGTCCTTTAAAACTCGAGTCTTTTCTTGTGTACGAATCTCTATGTCATTGTCGCATCGTGAGTCTGATTACCACCCGGTAAGCTTCATATCCTTCACCTGAGTCTGTTGCATGATCAGATATCTTACAGCCTTCCCGTTCCTTCATTCAGGTGTTCAAAACTTCAAATGTAACTATAGTTACATCCTTTAAAACTCGAGTCTTTTCTTGTGTACGAATCTCTATGTCATTGTTGCATCGTGAGTCTGATTACCACCCGGTCAGCTTCGTATCCTTCATCTGAGTCTGTTGCATGATCAGATATCTTACGGCCTTCCCGTTCCTCCATTCAGGTGTCTGAAACTTCAAATGTACCTATAGTTACGTCTTTTAAAACTCGAGTCTTCTCTTGTGTACGAATTTCTGTGTCATTGTCGCATCATGATACTGATTACCACCCGGTCAGCTTCATATGTTTCATCTGAATCTGTTGCATGATTAGATATCTTACAGCCTTCCCGTTCCATCATTCAGGGATTCGAAACTTCAAATGTAACTATAGTTACATCCTTTAAAACTCGAGTCTTTTCTTGTGTACGAATCTCTATGTCATTGTTGCATCGTGAGTCTGATTACCACCCGGTCAGCTTCGTATCCTTCATCTGAGTCTGTTGCATGATCAGATATGTTACGACCTTCCCGTACCTCCATTCAGGTGTCCGAAACTTCAAATGTACCTATTGTTACGTCCTTTAAAACTCGAGTCTTTTTTTGTGTACGAATCTTTATGTCATTGTCGCATCGTGAGTCTGATTACCACCCGGTCAGCTTCGTATCCTTCATCTGAGTCTGTTGCATAATCAGATATCTAACAGCCTTCCCGTTCCTCCATTCAGATGTCCGAAACTTCAAATGTACCTATAGTTACGTCCTTTAAAACTCGAGTCTTTTCTTGTGTACGAATCTCTATGTCATTGTCGTATCATGAGTCTGATTACCACTCGGTCAGCTTCGTATCTTTTATCTGAGTCTGTTGCATGATCAGATACCTTACGGCCTTCCCGTTCCTCCATTCAGGTGTCCGAAACTTTGTAGAGGGAGAATTCGACACGAAAACAGGATTATACGATCATACAAGGTGCTAAACCAGGTGCGGAAACCCTAGTTCAGAACAAACTGAAGTAAACTCAATCAAAACACAATCAAGATCATTTTAAATGCTTTTCATAGATTAACTTGTTCAATTAAACCTTTACAGACTGATAACAGTTAATCTAGACCTCAAACAGATAATCTCTAACCTCTCAGGAACACACACACAAAACACACACTCTCTATCACTCGTTTTGGGCTCACTTCTCTCAAAAACTCACAAAACCTATTTATAGGCTCTGCACGTTCGCCCAGTTGGAATGGTCGAATGTGGAACACTTTCCACATTCGCCCCTTTGTAGTGGTCGAATGTGGAATCTTTCCACATTCGCCCAAACTGATTCTACATTCGCCCAGTTTGTTCCACGTTCGCCCACTTTTTCTGTGTAATTTCCACGTTCGCCCACTTTTTCCACCTTCACCCCATCAGCATTCCACTTTCAACCCATCAGCACTTTTTAACACATGTTAACTTTGTAGATCCAATCACTAGTCGCATTTCGTGCATCTACAAACTCCCCCTCGACTATTGATTGGATTGACTTTGGGTTTAAGTCTTTGACGTTCTCTGATTATCTGAACCTTCGACATTCTATACCGGATCACTAACTAGGGACATACATGAAAAGTGCACTAACAATCTCCCCCTTGGACCTAGCTAGTGATGTACCAGATCAGAAAGTTATCAACGTTTTAAGTCTTGATTGAAAACTTTCCATCTTCATGCACGTTTGTGTCGAAGTTCCTGTCTATCTCTCAGTAAGCTTTGAAATCTCAGACAGACTCAAGAAATCTTGGCTTTGTCATTTGCTGATTCAGAGATGAATATGGACGATAATCTTGATTTCTTCAATCTTCATTATTTCTTTAACCTTTTACTAACTTCTGTTGTTCTGGTGATCTTGATGTTCAGGTTGGGTCTTGTTCAATTATACTCTTTGTCGATGAGTCATGAGAAGTGCACCTGTTGTATTTGATTCTGCAGAAAAAATTTACTAAAAACTGCACAAACTACAACCGGCGTTAGACACGACAAAAATTTTGGAAGTACTTTTCACATTCCATTTGACCCTCAATAGTTCTTCCCCTGAACTATAAAACATTTTCAATATATACCAGAAACTTGAAAATTTGCAGTCTTTTTCAACTTTTAAGCATCTGAGCCTTCACATTTTAGTATTCCAACATCGGTTATCAAAAATAAAATTGAAACAAACTTTTTGATTTTTCAAAGTTTATGCTAAAACACACCAAAAATCTTTTTGAATTTTCAAATGTAATTGCATAAAAGTAAATTCAACATATTTTTGTGAATTTTCCGGTTAAGAGGATCATATCAGTATTGAAACAGTCAGTCATAACTCTTTTTGATTAATTTTCTGTTTTTGTCATTGAGTATCCTACAACCATTACCAGTATGTTTGTCCACTTAAACTCAAAATCATCATTCATTGCTCAGCACTTTAGATACGTTATGGTAATATTAGATACTGAGTAATCTATGGTCCCCGCATTCGCGACACATTCCCGTATCAAGAATTGCACAAAGCTTCATCGTAACGCGTGATTATATTGAAGTTATCCGTTAGTTACAAGGTATGAAGCACAGTGGTGACAGGTCAGCAAATTAATGCTTCAAAGCGACTTGTGCACTCTACCAGGGTGAGGACTAATATCATACATGACTTTCATCATAATATTGATATGATGCATTAGATAATCTTTGATTATCATCACACATGTTAAGTTCCTCATTCGGTAACTTATGGTTTTGTCATTAAAGATCTTTTAATAAGATACCCTGACTGAATCTAGGTCTGTAAACTAATACAGCAAAAGATCAGTTAGGCCATCTCCAGATAACTTTCAATATAACGACCCGAAACCTCTGATTTTGGCAATCTATCAAACGAAATTTCGGTACTAAGACCATATGCCAACGATACGTTGATCCACATGATTATCAGTTATTGATTTTAAGTTTATATCACCATGCTGAACTTTAAACTTTGATTTCAAGCCTACCAATATATAATTGTAGTGGCTACTCAATGTTTATCAATTCATTTTTGTTTTTAGAGTAGTCTGACAGTCCACTGATGTACTATCATCTCCTCTTTTTCTCCAGGAAAAACTCATTTTTTAATTTTCTATTTTTTTTTTTATTTTGATTTTTCTCAAATTTTTCTCCCCCTAAAAATCTCAAAATAAGCATATTTTTGGATTTTTAAACTTTTTGAAGAAAAACAAAATAAAATGATATCCGATGCGGTTTACTCATTCAGTTTCAAAACCATTTTCCTCTCAGATTACTAGACTCATTAAGATTTTTCAATTAGCAAACCATTTTGTCGTATCTGTTATTGAAATCCAACACCTGAGAGCAATTGCATGAGATTGCAACTTTTTCCGGCTTCACAGGTTGGAAACAGACTACAAACACTCTCCTTTCTGTTGAAATCATGTTTTTCTTCTTCAATAACCCTTCCTTGACCTTCACCTCTCCAATAAATAGCTTGTATACAGATGCTCCACTATCAACTATTAAAGAATAGCTAATATGTCTGTCTGGAACAATCTGCACACTTATTAAACAATTAGCACATGAGAGGTACCCATCCCTTCACAATGATGGGTCGTCCAAGGTCATCAATTCTTGGAACATCAATCCATTCTCCTTTTGAAAAATCAATTGGTTTTTCAATGGATTGATTTGAAGTAGAAATTGCTATTGATTTAGAAAGTGCTTTGGGTTTCCAAACACGTTCAGAGTTTATTTTGGATTTTGTTGAAATTGTTTTACTTTTTGACTTTTCAGATTTCTTATTTGAAACCTGCTTCTGAACGTTGTTTGGAATCTTCTCAGACTTAACTGATGAAGACCCAGGTTTAGAGTTATTCTTAGGCTTAGCCTTCGAACTCCCCCTTACCTCAGCAACCCGTCCACAATCTCCATTTTTCTTCAAGGCAATTTTGTTACGATTGTCATACACAACCTGTTTCCCCTTTTGCTTCTTGATTGGTTTTGGGGATACAGGCTTTCTGACATTGCATGAATTTCTAGCAAATCTCACTTCGGTCTTTTTCTGTTTAACATACGGACAGTAAGCAATTAAATGCCCACACTCTCCGCAGTTATAACAAGACCTATATTCAACAAAATCATATGCATACCCGTCATCCCAATACCAATAGGGACAATGAGCAGCAATATGACCAACTTCACCACATTCAAAACAGTTTCTCCATTCAACATAACCATGAGAATACTGTGGTGAGTTGTTTCCCCAATAACCATCAAATCGAGAGTTATATGAATAATCATAATAGTCATATGATCTAGATGAAAAAGTTCTTGAATTCTTTTGATAAGAATTTTTCATCTGATCATTTCCTTTCGATTTGTTTGGTTTTGGTTCTTTTACTTTAGAACCCCTTTTATTTTCAACATTTTTGTTTTGATCCTCTTTATTCTCATGTTGGTTAGGACTGAGTTCAAAATGAAGATGATCAAATTGATTTCTAAACTGATTTAACAAATTGATATTATCAACAAAAATACATTTAAGTAGAGATTGTTCGATATTCTCAATTAGAAAATCTTTGTTGAAAATCAATTTGTCACGTCCTTCCAACATGTAGGATCCTTCAACTCCTTCAGGAAAGCTGAATATGGGTTTTTCTTCAGATTCAGATTCTGAAGTTGTTTCAACATTTTCAGTTTTCTGTTCAAACTTTGGTTTCACTTCAGAATCAGAATTAACAACACAAGGTGTTGTAATTTCCAATTCTGATGTGGAAGTATTCTTAGAAACACTTTTATTCATTTCTAACAATTCCTTCTTTAAAGACTCAATTTTATTTAACAAATCTTTTTCATTGTTTTCAAAAACTTTAATTTGGTTTTTACAATTTTCTTGATCATTTGCTAGTTTCTGTTTGTCCTCAATAAGTGTCATCATTTCACATTTCAACTTGACACAATTAGAACAACTAGCACTTACCTCATCATCTGATTTATTACCATTATCAGATTTTGCATCACCTTTTGAGGTATCACTCTGTTCTGATTTACTTTGTTCTGAACTCGTATCAGAACTCACATCACTCTTTGACAATTCACTGGAATCATCATGTCTCATTTGTTTGACTAAACACGCAACATTCCTATGAACACCTTCTCTGTTAACACACTTGTTAACATGTACCATTGCATCAGTTGGTTTCGGTGTCAATGAAAATCTCCACATGTAGTCATCTTGAGAATTTTGTCTCGGTAATCTCTGTCTCTTTTTATCAGCTTCTATTAAAGCTTTGATATCCTCTTCCGTTCTATATAAGTACTCCATCGTTTTTCCAACAAAAATATTTCAAAAATTTTCTAAAATCAGGCTTATTTTCGAAATTTTTAGGCCCTAAAATTAGGTTCGCCCAGAATGTGCTCAGGTTCGTCCCTTTTGGTGCAGGTTCGCCCAAAACAGTTCACCCGAAGGTAAAAATTCACCAGAAAGTAAAAATATACTAACACTCTTCTACCTTCGTCCACAAGCACCTAGGTTCGACCGTTTTACTTTCACCTTCGTACCCCCGATCTCCCGAAGGTAAAAATATTGACCCGAATGTAAAAAGTTTATGTGAAAAATGCTACGTTCGTCCGAAATTAACTACGTTCGCCCGAAAATCTACACTCCTTCGACCTAAAACACTCACGTTCGCCCACAACCTGCAGGTTCGCCCATATCTCAGTTTTGAAAAACGGTTACACTTTGAAAAACGGTTATTTTGATCTCTGATTTTCAAAAGTTTGTGGATTTGATTGATCTTGATCAGGTTATGCTTCGGAGATGATTTGGAACAACTTTAATACTTGGAATTTTGAATTTTAACCACAAAATCACCTCTAATTCTTTCAAAAACACACAAAAACCATTTTTAGTTGAAAACAGATGTGAATTGATGAAAATTATGTCCAAATCAGCTCTGAGTTTATCAATTTGTTGTTGTATGATCCTCTAAGCTCTGATACCACTTTGTAGAGGGAGAATTCGACACGAAAACAGGATTATACGATCATACAAGGTGCTAAACCAGGTGCGGAAACCCTAGTTCAGAACAAACTGAAGTAAACTCAATCAAAACACAATCAAGATCATTTTAAATGCTTTTCATAGATTAACTTGTTCAATTAAACCTTTACAGACTGATAACAGTTAATCTAGACCTCAAACAGATAATCTCTAACCTCTCAGGAACACACACACAAAACACACACTCTCTATCACTCGTTTTGGGCTCACTTCTCTCAAAAACTCACAAAACCTATTTATAGGCTCTGCACGTTCGCCCAGTTGGAATGGTCGAATGTGGAACACTTTCCACATTCGCCCCTTTGTAGTGGTCGAATGTGGAATCTTTCCACATTCGCCCAAACTGATTCTACATTCGCCCAGTTTGTTCCACGTTCGCCCACTTTTTCTGTGTAATTTCCACGTTCGCCCACTTTTTCCACCTTCACCCCATCAGCATTCCACTTTCAACCCATCAGCACTTTTTAACACATGTTAACTTTGTAGATCCAATCACTAGTCGCATTTCGTGCATCTACAAACTCCCCCTCGACTATTGATTGGATTGACTTTGGGTTTAAGTCTTTGACGTTCTCTGATTATCTGAACCTTCGACATTCTATACCGGATCACTAACTAGGGACATACATGAAAAGTGCACTAACAAACTTCAAATGTACCTAAAGTTGCGTCCTTTAAAACTCGAGTCTTTTCTTGTGTACGAATCTCTATGTCATTGTCGCATCGTGAATCTGATTACCACCCGGTCAGCTTCGTATCCTTCATCAGAGTCTGTTGATCATCAGATATCTTACGGCCTTCCCATTACTCCATTCAGGTGTCCGAAACTTCAAATGTACCTATAGTTACGTCCTTTAAAACTCCAGTGTTTTCATGTGTACGAATTTCTATGTCATTGTCGCATCATGAGTCTGATTACCACCCGGTCAGCTTCGTATCTTTCATCTGAGTCTGTTGCTTGATCATATATCTTACGGCCTTCCGTCCCTCCATTCAGGTGTCCGAAACTTCAAATGTACCTATAGTTACGTCCTTTAAAACTCGAGCCTTTTCTTGTGTATGAATCTCTATGTCATTGTCGCATCGTGAATCTGATTACCACCCGGTCAGCTTCGTATCCTTCATTTGAGTCTGTTGATCATCAGATATCTTACGGCCTTCCCATTCCTCCATTCAGGTGTCCGAAACTTCAAATGTACCTATAGTTACGTCCTTCAAAACTCGAGTCTTTTCTTGTGTACGAATCTCTATGTCATTGTCGCATCATGAGACTGATTACCACCCGTTCAGCTTCGTATCCTTCATCTGAGTCTGTTGCATGATCAGATATCTTACGGCCTTCCCGTTCCTCCATTCAGGTGTCCGAAACTTCAAATGTACCTGTAGTTACATCCTTTAAAACTCGAGTCTTTTCTTGTGTACGAATCTCTATGTCATTGTCGCATCGTGATACTGATTACTACCCGGCCAGCTTCATATCTTTCATCTGAGTCTGTTGCATGATCAGATATCTTACGCCCTTCCCGTTCCTCCATTCAGGTGTCCGAAACTTCATATGTAACTATAGTTACGTCCTTTAAAGCTCGAGTCTTTTCTTGTGTACGAATCTCTATGTCATTGTTGCTTCGTGAGTCTAATTACCACCCGGTCATCTTCGTATCCTTCATCTGAGTCTGTTGCATGATCAGAAATCTTAAGGCCTTCCCGTTCCTCCATTCAGGTGTCCGAAACTTCAAATGTACCTATAGTTACGTCTTTTAAAACTCGAGTCTTCTCTTGTGTACGAATCTCTATGTCATTGTCGCATCGTGATACTGATTACCACCCGGTCAGCTTCATATGTTTCATCTGAGTCTGTTGCATGATCAGATATCTTACAGCCTTCCCGTTCCTTCATTCAGGGATTCGAAACTTCAAATGTAACTATAGTTACATCCTTTAAAACTCGAGTCTTTTCTTGTGTACGAATCTCTATGTCATTGTTGCATCGTGAGTCTGATTACCACCCGGTCAGCTTCGTATCCTTCATCTGAGTCTGTTGCATGATCAGTTATCTTACGGCCTTCCCGTTCCTCCATTCAGGTGTCCGAAACTTCAAATGTACCTATTGTTACGTCCTTTAAAACTCGAGTCTTTTTTTGTGTACGAATCTTTATGTCATTGTCGCATCGTGAGTCTGATTACCACCCGGTCAGCTTCGTATCCTTCATTTGAGTCTGTTGCATGATCAGATATCTAACGGCCTTCCCGTTCCTCCATTCAGGTGTCCGAAACTTCAAATGTACCTATAGTTACGTCCTTTAAAACTCGAGTCTTTTCTTGTGTACGAATCTCTATGTCATTGTCGCATCGTGAATCTGATTACCACCCGGTCAGCTTCGTATCCTTCAGTTGAGTATGTTGATCATCAGATATCTTACGCCTTCCCATTCCTCCATTCAGGTGTCTGAAACTTCAAATGTACCTATAGTTACGTCCTTTAAAACTCGAGTCTTTTCTTGTGTACGAATCTCTATGTCATTGTCGCATCGTGAGTCTGATTACCACCCGGTAAGCTTCATATCCTTCATCTGAGTCTGTTGCATGATCAGATATCTTACAGCCTTCCCGTTCCTTCATTCAGGTGTTCAAAACTTCAAATGTAACTATAGTTGCATCCTTTAAAACACGAGTCTTTTCTTGTGTACGAATCTCTATGTCATTGTTGCATCGTGAGTCTGATTACCACCCGGTCAGCTTCGTATCCTTCATCTGAGTCTGTTGCATGATCAGATATCTTACGGCCTTCCCGTTCCTCCATTCAGGTGTCTGATACTTCAAATGTACCTATAGTTACGTCTTTTAAAACTTGAGTCTTTTCTTGTGTACGAATCTCTATGTCATTGTCGCATCGTGATACTGATTACCACCCGGTCAGCTTCATATCTTTCATCTGAGTCTGTTGCATGATCAGATATCTTACAGCCTTCCCGTTCCTTCATTCAGGTGTTCGAAACTTCAAATGTAACTATAGTTACATTCTTTAAAACTCGAGTCTTTTATTGTGTACGAATCTCTATGTCATTGTTGCATCGTGAGTCTGATTACCACCCGGTCAGCTTCGTATCCTTCATCTGAGTCTCTTGCATGATCAGATATCTTACGGCCTTCCCGTTCATCCATTCAGGTGTCCGAAACTTCAAATGTACCTATTTTTATGTCCTTTAAAACTCGAGTCTTTTCTTGTGTACGAATCATTATGTCATTGTCGCATCGTGAGTCTGATTACCACCGGGTCAGCTTCGTATCCTTCATCTGAGTCTGTTGCATGATCAGATATCTAACGGCCTTCCCGTTCCTTCAATCAGGTGTCTGAAACTTTAAATGTACCTATTGTTACGTCCTTTAAAACTCGAGTCTTTTCTTGTGTACGAATCTCTATGTCATTGTCGCATCGTGAATCTGATTACCACCCGGTCAGCTTCGTATCCTTCAGTTGAGTATGTTGATCATCAGATATCTTACGCCTTCCCATTCCTCCATTCAGGTGTCTGAAACTTCAAATGTACCTATAGTTACGTCCTATAAAACTCGAGTCTTTTCTTGTGTACGAATCTCTATGTCATTGTCGCATCGTGAGTCTGATTACCACCCGGTAAGCTTCATATCCTTCATCTGAGTCTGTTGCATGATCAGATATCTTACAGCCTTCCCGTTCCTTCATTCAGGTGTTCAAAACTTCAAATGTAACTATAGTTATATCCTTTAAAACACGAGTCTTTTCTTGTGTACGAATCTCTATGTCATTGTTGCATCGTGAGTCTGATTACCACCCGGTCAGCTTCGTATCCTTCATCTGAGTCTGTTGCATGATCAGATATCTTACGGCCTTCCCGTTCCTCCATTCAGGTGTCTGATACTTCAAATGTACCTATAGTTACGTCTTTTAAAACTTGAGTCTTTTCTTGTGTACGAATCTCTATGTCATTGTCGCATCGTGATACTGATTACCACCCGGTCAGCTCCATATCTTTCATCTGAGTCTGTTGCATGATCAGATATCTTAGAGCCTTCCCGTTCCTTCATTCAGGTGTTCGAAACTTCAAATGTAACTATAGTTACATTCTTTAAAACTCGAGTCTTTTATTGTGTACGAATCTCTATGTCATTGTTGCATCGTGAGTCTGATTACCACCCGGTCAGCTTCGTATCCTTCATCTGAGTCTCTTGCATGATCAGATATCTTACGGCCTTCCCGTTCCTCCATTCAGGTGTCCGAAACTTCAAATGTACCTATTTTTACGTCCTTTAAAACTCGAGTCTTTTCTTGTGTACGAATCATTATGTCATTGTCGCATCGTGAGTCTGATTACCACCGGGTCAGCTTCGTATCCTTCATCTGAGTCTGTTGCATGATCAGATATCTAACGGCCTTCCCGTTCCTCCAATCAGGTGTCTGAAACTTTAAATGTACCTATTGTTACGTCCTTTAAAACTCGAGTCTTTTCTTGTGTACGAATCTCTATGTCATTGTCGCATCGTGAATCTGATTACCACCCGGTCAGCTTCGTATCCTTCAGTTGAGTCTGTTGATCATCAGATATCTTACGGCCTTCCCATTCCTCCATTCAGGTGTCTGAAACTTCAAATGTACCTATAGTTACGTCCTTTAAAACTCGAGTCTTTTCTTGTGTACGAATCTCTATGTCATTGTCGCATCGTGAGTCTGATTAACACCCGGTAAGCTTCATATCCTTCATCTGAGTCTGTTGCATGATCAGATATCTTACAGCCTTCCCGTTCCTTCATCCAGGTGTTCAAAACTTCAAATGTAACTATAGTTACATCCTTTAAAACTCGAGTCTTTTCTTGTGTACGAATCTCTATGTCATTGTTGCATCGTGAGTCTGATTACCACCCGGTCAGCTTCGTATCCTTCATCTGAGTCTGTTGCATGATCAGATATCTTACGGCCTTCCCGTTCCTCCATTCAGGTGTCTGAAACTTCAAATGTACCTATAGTTACGTCTTTTAAAACTTGAGTCTTTTCTTGTGTACGAATCTCTATTTCATTGTCGCATCGTGATACTGATTACCACCCGGTCAGCTTCATATCTTTCATCTGAGTCTGTTGCATGATCAGATATCTTACAGCCTTCCCGTTCCTTCATTCAGGTGTTCGAAACTTCAAATGTAACTATAGTTACATCCTTTAAAACTCGAGTCTTTTATTGTGTACGAATCTCTATGTCATTGTTGCATCGTGAGTCTGATTACCACCCGGTCAGCTTCGTATCCTTCATCTGAGTCTCTTGCATGATCAGATATCTTACGGCCTTCCCGTTCCTCCATTCAGGTGTCCGAAACTTCAAATGTACCTATTTTTACGTCCTTTAAAACTCGAGTCTTTTCTTGTGTACGAATCATTATGTCATTGTCGCATCGTGAGTCTGATTACCACCGGGTCAGCTTCGTATCCTTCATCTGAGTCTGTTGCATGATCAGATATCTAACGGCCTTCCCGTTCCTCCAATCAGGTGTCTGAAACTTTAAATGTACCTATTGTTACGTCCTTTAAAACTCGAGTCTTTTCTTGTGTACGAATCTCTATGTCATTGTCGCATCGTGAATCTGATTACCACCCGGTCAGCTTCGTATCCTTCAGTTGAGTCTGTTGATCATCAGATATCTTACGGCCTTCCCATTCCTCCATTCAGGTGTCTGAAACTTCAAATGTACCTATAGTTACGTCCTTTAAAACTCGAGTCTTTTCTTGTGTACGAATCTCTATGTCATTGTCGCATCGTGAGTCTGATTAACACCCGGTAAGCTTCATATCCTTCATCTGAGTCTGTTGCATGATCAGATATCTTACAGCCTTCCCGTTCCTTCATCCAGGTGTTCAAAACTTCAAATGTAACTATAGTTACATCCTTTAAAACTCGAGTCTTTTCTTGTGTACGAATCTCTATGTCATTGTTGCATCGTGAGTCTGATTACCACCCGGTCAGCTTCGTATCCTTCATCTGAGTCTGTTGCATGATCAGATATCTTACGGCCTTCCCGTTCCTCCATTCAGGTGTCTGAAACTTCAAATGTACCTATAGTTACGTCTTTTAAAACTTGAGTCTTTTCTTGTGTACGAATCTCTATTTCATTGTTGCATCGTGATACTGATTACCACCCGGTCAGCTTCATATCTTTCATCTGAGTCTGTTGCATGATCAGATATCTTACAGCCTTCCCGTTCCTTCATTCAGGTGTTCGAAACTTCAAATGTAACTATAGTTACATCCTTTAAAACTCGAGTCTTTTATTGTGTACGAATCTCTATGTCATTGTTGCATCGTGAGTCTGATTACCACCCGGTCAGCTTCGTATCCTTCATTTGAGTCTCTTGCATGATCAGATATCTTACGGCCTTCCCGTTCCTCCATTCAGGTGTCCGAAACTTCAAATGTACCTATTTTTACGTCCTTTAAAACTCGAGTCTTTTCTTGTGTACGAATCATTATGTCATTGTCGCATCGTGAGTCTGATTACCACCGGGTCACCTTCGTATCCTTCATCTGAGTCTGTTGCATGATCAGATATCTAACGGCCTTCCCGTTCCTCCATTCAGGTGTCCGAAACATTAAATGTACCTATTGTTACGTCCTTTAAAACTCGAGTCTTTTCTTGTGTACGAATCTCTATGTCATTGTCGCATCGTGAATCTGATTACCACCCGGTCAGCTTCGTATCCTTCAGTTGAGTCTGTTGATCATCAGATATCTTACGGCCTTCCCATTCCTCCATTCAGGTGTCTGAAACTTAAAATGTACCTGTAGTTACGTCCTTTAAAACTCGAGTCTTTTCTTGTGTACGAATCTCTATGTCATTGTCGCATCGTGAGTCTGATTACCACCCGGTAAGCTTCATATCCTTCATCTGAGTCTGTTGCATGATCAGATATCTTACATCCTTCCCGTTCCTTCATTCAGGTGTTCAAAACTTCAAATGTAACTATAGTTACATCCTTTAAAACTCGAGTCTTTTCTTGTGTACGAATCTCTATGTCATTGTTGCATCGTGAGTCTGATTACCACCCGGTCAGCTTCGTATCCTTCATCTGAGTCTGTTGCATGATCAGATATCTTACGGCCTTCCCGTTCCTCCATTCAGGTGTCTGAAACTTCAAATGTACCTATAGTTACGTCTTTTAAAACTTGAGTCTTTTCTTGTGTACGAATCTCTATGTCATTGTCGCATCGTGATACTGATTACCACCCGGTCAGCTTCATATCTTTCATCTGAGTCTGTTGCATGATCAGATATCTTACAGCCTTCCCGTTCCTTCATTCAGGTGTTCGAAACTTCAAATGTAACTATAGTTACATCCTTTAAAACTCGAGTCTTTTATTGTGTACGAATCTCTATGTCATTGTTGCATCGTGAGTCTGATTACCACCCGGTCAGCTTCGTATCCTTCATCTGAGTCTCTTGCATGATCAGATATCTTACGGCCTTCCCGTTCCTCCATTCAGGTGTCCGAAACTTCAAATGTACCTATTTTTACGTCCTTTAAAACTCGAGTCTTTTCTTGTGTACGAATCATTATGTCATTGTCGCATCGTAAGTCTGATTACCACCGGGTCAGCTTCGTATCCTTCATCTGAGTCTGTTGCATGATCAGATATCTAACGGCCTTCCCGTTCCTCCATTCAGGTGTCCGAAACTTTAAATGAACCTATTGTTACGTCCTTTAAAACTCGAGTCTTTTCTTGTGTACGAATCTCTATGTCATTGTCGCATCGTGAATCTGATTACCACCCGGTCAGCTTCGTATCCTTCAGTTGAGTCTGTTGATCATCAGATATCTTACGGCCTTCCCATTCCTCCATTCAGGTGTCCGAAACTTCAAATGTACCTATAGTTACGTCCTTTAAAACTCGAGTCTTTTCTTGTGTACGAATCTCTATATCATTGTCGCATCGTGAGTCTGATTTCCACCCGGTAAGCTTCATATCCTTCATCTGAGTCTGTTGCATGATCAGATATCTAACTGCCTTCCCGTTCCTCCATTCAGGTGTCCGAAACTTCAAATGTACCTATAGTTACGTCCTTTAAAACTCGAGTATTTTCTTGTGTACGAATCTCTATGTCATTGTCGCATCGTGAATCTGATTACCACCCGGTCAGCTTCATATCGTTCAGTTGAGTCTGTTGATCATCAGATATCTTACAGCCTTCCCGTTCCTTCATTCAGGTGTTCAAAACTTCAAATGTAACTATAGTTACATCCTTTAAAACTCGAGTCTTTTCTTGTGTACGAATCTCTATGTCATTGTTGCATCGTGAGTCTGATTACCACCCGGTCAGCTTCGTATCCTTCATCTGAGTCTGTTGCATGATCAGATATCTTACGGCCGTCCCGTTCCTCCATTCAGGTGTCTGAAACTTCAAATGTACCTATAGTTACGTCTTTTAAAACTTGAGTCTTTTCTTGTGTACGAATCTCTATGTCATTGTCGCATCGTGAGTCTGATTAACACCCGGTCAGCTTCATATCTTTCATCTGAGTCTGTTGCATGATCAGATATCTTACAGCCTTCCCGTTCCTTCATTCAGGTGTTCGAAACTTCAAATGTAACCATAGTTACTTCCTTTAAAACTAGAGTCTTTTATTGTGTACGAATCTCTATGTCATTGTTGCATCGTGAGTCTGATTACCACCCGGTCAGCTTCGTATCCTTCATCCGAGTCTCTTGCATGATTAGATATCATACGGCCTTCCCGTTCCTCCATTCAGGTGTTCGAAACTTCAAATGTACCTATTGTTACGTCCTTTAAAACTCGAGTCTTTTCTTGTGTACGAATCATTATGTCATTGTCGCATCGTGAGTCTGATTACCACCGGGTCAGCTTCGTATCCTTCATCTGAGTCTGTTGCATGATCAGATATCTAACGGCCTTCCCGTTCCTCCATTCAGGTGTCCGAAACTTCAAATGTACCTATAGTTACGTCCTTTAAAACTCAAGTCTTTTCTTGTGTACGAATCTCTATGTCATTGTTGCATCGTGAGTCTGATTACCACCCGGTCAGCTTCGTATCATTCATCTGAGTCTGTTGCATGATTAGATATCATACGGCCTTCCCGTTCCTCCATTCAGGTGTCCGAAACTTCAAATGTACCTATAGTTACGTCTTTTAAAACTCGAGTCTTTTCTTGTGTACGAATCTCTATGTCATTGTCTCATCGTGATACTGATTACCACCTGGTCAGCTTCGTATCTTTCATCTAAGTCTGTTGCATGATCAGATATCTTACGGCCTTCTCGTTCCTTCATTCAGGTGTCCGAAACTTCAAATGTACCTATAGTTATGCCTTTTAAAACTCGAGTCTTTTCTTGTGTACGAATCTCTATGTCATATTCGCATCGTGAGTCTGATTACCACCCGGTCAGCTTCGTACCCTTCATCAAAGTCTGTTGCATGATAAGATATCTTACGGCCTTCCCGTTTCTCCATTCAGGTGTCTGAAACTTCAAATGTACCTATACTTACGTCCTTTAAAACTAGAGTCTTTTCTTGTGTACGAATCTCTATGTCATTGTCAAATCGTGAGTCTGATTACCACCCGGTCAGCTACGTATCCTTCATTTGAGTCTGTTGCATGATCAGATATCTAACGGCCTTCCCGTTCCTCCATTCAGGTGTCCGAAACTTCAAATGTACCTATAGTTACATCCTTTAGAACTCTAGTGTTTTCTTGTGCACGAATCTCTATGTCATTGTCGCATCGTAAGTCTTATTACCACCCGGTCTGCTTCGTATCCTAAATCTGAGTCTGTTGCATGATTAGATGTCTTACGGCCTTCCAGTTCCTCCATTCAGGTGTCCGAAACTTCAAATGTACCTATAGTTACGTCTTTTAAAACTCGAGTCTTTTCTTGTGTACGAATCTCTATGTCATTGTCGCATCGTGAGTCTGATTACCACCCGGTCAGCTTCGTATCCTTCATCTGAGTCTGTTGCATAATCAGATATCTTACGGCCTTCCCGTTCCTCCATTCAGGTGTCAGAAAATTCAAATGTACCTATAGTTACGTCTTTTAAAACTCGAGTCTTTTCTTGTGTACGAGTCTCTATGTCATTGTCGCATCGTGTTACTGATTACCACCCGGTCAGCTTCACATCTTTCATCTGAGTCTGTTGCATGATCAGATATCTTACAGCCTTCCCGTTTCTTCATTCAGGTGTACGAAACTTCAAATGTAACTATAGGTACATCCTTTAAAACCTGAGTCTTTTCTTGTGTACGAATCTCTATGTCATTGTTGCATCGTGAGTCTGATTACCACCCGGTAGGCTTCGTATCCTTCATCTGAGTCTGTTGATCATCAGATATCTTAGGGCCTTCCCGTTCCTCCATTCAGGTGTCCGAAACTTCAAATAAACCTATTGTTACGTCCTTTAAAACTCGAGTCTTTTCTTGTGTACAAATCTTTATGTCATTGTCGCATCGTGAGTCTGATTACCACCCGGTCAGCTTCGTATCCTTCATCTGAGTCTGTTGAATGATCAGATATCTTACGGCCTTCACCTTCCTCCATTCAGGTGTCCAAAACTTCAAATGTACCTATAGTTACGTCCTTTAAAACTCGAGTCTTTTCTTGTGTACGAATCTCTATGTCATTGTCGCATCATGAGACTGATTACCACCCGTTCAGCTTCGTATCCTTCATCTGAGTCTGTTGCATGATCAGATATCTTACGGCCTTCCCGTTCCTCCATTCAGGTGTCCGAAACTTCAAATGTACCTATAGTTACGTCCTTTAAAACTCGAGTCTTTTCTTGTGTACGAATCTCTATGTCATTGTCGCATCGTGATACTGATTACTACCCGGTCAGCTTCGTATCTTTCATCTGAGTCTGTTGCATGATCAGATATCTTACGCCCTTCCCGTTCCTCCATTCAGGTGTCCGAAACTTCATATGTAACTATAGTTACGTCCTTTAAAACTCGAGTCTTTTCTTGTGTATGAATCTCTATGTCACTGTTGCATCGTGAGTCTGATTACCACCCGGTCAGCTTCGTATCCTTCATCTGAGTCTGTTGATCATCAGATATCTTACGGCCGTCCCGTTCCTCCATTCAGGTGTCCGAAACTTTAAATGTACCTATAGTTACGTCCTTTAAAACTCGAGTCTTTTCTTGTGTACGAATCTCTATGTCATATTCGAATCGTGATTCTGATTACCACCCGGTCAGCTTTGTACCCTTCATCTAAGTCTGTTGCATGATAAGATATCTTACGGCCTTCCCGTTTCTCCATTCAGGTGTCTGAAACTTCAAATGTACCTATAGTTATGTCCTTTAAAACTAGAGTCTTTTCTTGTGTACGAATCTCTATGTCATTGTCAAATCGTGAGTCTGATTACCACCCGGTCAGCTTCGTATCCTTCATCTGAATCTATTGCATGATCAGATATCTAACGGCTTTCCCGTTCCTCCATTCAGGTGTCCGAAACTTCAAAGGTACCTATAGTTACATCCTTTAGAACTCGAGTGTTTTCTTGTGCACGAATATCTATGTCATTGTCGCATCGTGAGTCTTATTACCACCCGGTCTGCTTCGTATCTTTCATCTGAGTCTGTTGCATGATCAGATATCTTACGCTCTTCCCGTTCCTCCATTCAGGTGTCCGAAACTTCATATGTAACTATAGTTACGTCCTTTAAAACTCGAGTCTTTTCTTGTGTACGAATCTCTATGTCATTGTTGCATCGTGAGTCTTATTACCACCCGGTCAGCTTCGTATCCTTCATATGTGTCTGTTGATCATCAGATATCTTACGGCTTTCCCGTTCCTCCATTCAGGTGTCCGAAAGTTCAAATGTACCTATAGTTACGTCCTTTAAAACTCGAGTCTTTTCTTGTGTACGAATCTCTATGTCATATTCGCATCGTGAGTCTGATTACCACTCGGTCAGCTTCGTACCCTTCATCTAAGTCTGTTGCATGATAAGATATCTTACGGCCTTCCCGTTTCCCATTCAGGTGTCTGAAACTTCAAATGTACCTATAGTTACGTCCTTTAAAACTAGAGTCTTTTCTTGTGTACGAATCTCTATGTCATTGTCAAATCGTGAGTCTGATTACCACCCAGTCAGCTTCGTATCCTTCATCTGAGTCTGTTGCATGATCAGATATCTAACGTCCTTCCCGTTCCTCCATTCAGGTGTCTGAAACTTCAAATGTACCTATAGTTACATCCTTTAGAATTCTAGTGTTTTCTTGTGCACGAATCTCTATGTCATTGTCGCATCATGAGTCTTATTACCACCCGGTCTGCTTCGTATCCTTCATCTGAGTCTGTTGCATGATTCAATGTCTTACGGCCTTCCAGTTCCTCCATTCAGGTGTCCGAAACTTCAAATGTACCTATAGTTACGTCTTTTAAAACTCGAGTCTTTTCTTGTGTACGAATCTCTATGTCATTGTCGCATCGTGAGTCTGATTACCACCCGGTAAGCTTCATATCCTTCATCTGAGTCTGTTGCATGATTCGATATCTTACGGCCTTCCAGTTCCTCCATTCAGGTGTCCGAAACTTCAAATGTACCTATAGTTACGTCTTTTAAAACTCGAGTCTTTTCTTGTGTACGAATCTCTATGTCATTGTCGCATCGTGAGTCTGATTACCACCCGGTAAGCTTCATATCCTTCATCTGAGTCTGTTGCATGATTCGATATCTTACGGCCTTCCAGTTCCTCCATTCAGGTGTCCGAAACTTCAAATGTACCTATTGTTACGTCTTTTAAAACTCGAGTCTTCTCTTGTGTACGAATCTCTATGTCATTGTCGCATCGTGATACTGATTACCACCCGGTCAGCTTCATATCTTTCATCTGAGACTGTTGCATGCTCAGATATCTTATAGCCTTCCCGTTCCTTGATTCAGATGTTCGAAACTTCAAATGTAACTATAGTTACATCCTTTAAAACTCGAGTCTTTTCTTGTGTATGAATCTCTATGTCATTATTGCATCGTGAGTCGGATTACCACCCGGTCAGCTTCGTATCCTTCATCTGAGTCTGTTGATCATTGGATATCTTACGGCCTTCCCGTTCCTCCATTCAGGTGTCCGAAACCATAAATGTACCTATAATTGCGTCGTTTAAAACTCGAGTCTTTTCTTGTGTACGAATCTCTATGTCATTGTCGCATCGTGAGACTGATTACCACCCGTTCAGATTCGTATCCTTCATTTGAGTCTGTTGCATGATCAGATATCTTACGTCTTCCCGTTCCTCCATGCAGGTGTCCGAAACTTCAAATGTATCGATAGTTACGTCCTTTAAAAGTCGAGTCTTTTCTTTTGTATGAACTCTATGTCATTGTCGCATCGTGACTCCGATTAACGTCCGGTCAGCTTCGTATCCTTCATCTGAGTCTGTCGCATGATCTGATATCTTACGGCCTTCCCGTTCCTTCATTCAGGTGTCCGAAACTTCAAATGTACCTATAGTTACGTCCTTTAAAACTCGAGTCTTTTCTTGTGTACGAATCTCTATGTCATTGTTGCATGATGATACTGATTACCACCCGGTCAGCTTCGTATATTTCATCTGAGAATGTTGGAGGATCAGAAATCTTACGGCCTTCCCGTTCCTCCATTCAGGTGTCCGAAACTTCAAATGTAACTATAGTTACGTACTTTAAAACTCGAGTCTTTTCTTGTGTACGAATCTCTATGTCATTGTTGCATAGTGAGTCTGATTACCACCCGGTCAGCTTCGTATCCCTCATCTGAGTCTGTTGATCATCAGATATCTTACGGCCTTCCCGTTCCTCCATTCAGGTGTCCGAAACTTCAAATGTACCTATAGTTACGTCCTTTAAAACTCGAGTCTTTTCTTGTGTACGAATCTCTATGTCATTGTTGCATCATGATACTGATTACCACCCGGTCAGCTTCGTATCTTTCATCTGAGACTGTTGGATGATCAGATATCATACGGCCTTCCCGTTTCTCCATTCAGGTGTCTGAAACTTCAAATGTACCTATAGTTACGTCCTTTAAAACTAGAGTCTTTTCTTGTGTACGAATCTCTATGTCATTGTCAAATCGTGAGTCTGATTACTACCCGGTCAGCTTCGTATCATTCATCTTAGTCTGTTGCATGATCAGATATCTAACGTCATTCCCGTTCCTCCATTCAGGTGTCCAAAACTTCAAATGTACCTATAGTTACGTCCTTTAAAACTCTAGTCTTTTCTTGTGTACGAATCTCTATGTCATTGTCGCATCGTGAGTCTGATTACCACACTGTTATGTCATTGTCGCATCGTGAGTCTGATTACCACCCGGTCTGCTTCGTATCCTTCATCTGAGTCTGTTGCATGATTCAATGTCTTACGGCCTTCCAGTTCCTCCATTCAGGTGTCCGAAACTTCAAATGTACCTATTGTTACGTCCTTTAAAACTCTACTCTTTTCTTGTGTACGAATCTTTATGTCATTGTCGCATCGTAAGTCCGATTACCACCCGGTCAGCTTCGTATCCTTCATCTGAGTCTGTTGCATGATCAGATATCTAACGGCCTTCCCGTTCCTCCATTCAGGTGTCCGAAACTTCAAATGTACCTATAGTTACGTCCTTTAAAACTCAAGTCTTTTCTTGTGTACGAATCTCTATGTCATTGTCGCATCGTGAGTCTGATTACAACCCGGTCAGCTTCGTATCCTTCATCTGAGTCTGTTGCATGATCAGATATCTTACGGCCTTCCCGTTCCTCCATTCAAGTGTCCGAAACTTCAAATGTACCTATAGTTAGGTCCTTTAAAACTCGAGTCTTTTCTTGTGTACGAATCTCTATGTCATTGTCGCATCGTGAGTCTGATTACCACCCGGTAAGCTTCGTATCCTTCATCTGAGTCTGTTGATCATCAGATATCATACGACCTTCACGTTCCTCCATTCAGGTGTCCGAAACTTCAAATGTACCTATTGTTACGTCCTTTAAAACTCGAGTCTTTTCTTGTGTACGAATCTTTATGTCATTGTCGCATCGTTAGTCTGATTACCACCCGTTCAGCTTCGTATCCTTCATCTGAGTCTGTTGCATTATCAGATATCTTACGGCCTTCCCGTTCCTCCATTCAGGTGTCCGAAACTTCAAATGTACCTATAGTTACGTCCTTTAAAACTCAAGTCTTTTCTTGTGTACGAATCTCTATGTCATTGTCGCATCGTGAGTCTGATTACAACCCGGTCAGCTTCGTATCCTTCATCTGAGTCTGTTGCATGATCAGATATCTTACGGCCTTCCCGTTCCTCCATTCAAGTGTCCGAAACTTCAAATGTACCTATAGTTAGGTCCTTTAAAACTCGAGTCTTTTCTTGTGTACGAATCTCTATGTCATTGTCGCATCGTGAGTCTGATTACCACCCGGTAAGCTTCGTATCCTTCATCTGAGTCTGTTGATCATCAGATATCTTACGACCTTCACGTTCCTCCATTCAGGTGTCCGAAACTTCAAATGTACCTATTGTTACGTCCTTTAAAACTCGAGTCTTTTCTTGTGTACGAATCTTTATGTCATTGTTGCATCGTTAGTCTGATTACCACCCGTTCAGCTTCGTATCCTTCATCTGAGTCTGTTGCATTATCAGATATCTTACGGCCTTCCCGTTCCTCCATTCAGGTGTCCGAAACTTCAAATGTACCTATAGTTACGTCCTTTAAAACTCGAGTCTTTTCTATTGTACGAATCTCTATGTCATTGTCGCATCGTGATACTGATTACCACCCGGTCAGCTTCATATCCTTCATCTGAGTCTGTTGCATTATCAGATATCTTACGGCCTTCCCGTTCCTCCATTCAGGTGTCCGAAACTTCAAATGTACCTATAGTTACGTCCTTTAAAACTCGAGTCTTTTCTTGTGTACGAATCTCTATGTCATTGTCACATCGTGAGTCTGATTACGACCCGGTAAGCTTCGTATCCTTGATCTGAGTCTGTTGATCATCAGATATCTTACGGCCTTCACGTTCTTCCATTCAGGTGTCCGAAACTTCAAATGTACCTATTGTTACGTCCTTTAAAACTCTAGTCTTTTCTTGTGTACGAATCTTTATTTCATTGTCGCATCGTAAGTACGATTACCACCCGGTCAGCTTCGTATCCTTCATCTGAGTCTGTTGCATGATCAGATATCTAACGGCCTTCCCGTTCCTCCATTCAGGTGTCCGAAACTTCAAATGTACCTATAGTTACGTCCTTTAAAACTCGAGTCTTTTCTTGTGTACGAATCTCTATGTCATTGTCGCATCGTGAGTCTGATTACCACCTGTTAAGCTTCGTATCCTTCATCTGAGTCTGTTGATCATCAGATATCTTACGGCCTTCACGTTCCTCCATTCAGGTGTCCGAAACTTAAAATGTACCTATTGTTACGTCCTTTAAAACTCGAGTCTTTTCTTGTGTACGAATCTTTATGTCATCGTCGGATCGTCAGTCTGATTACCACCCGGTCAGCTTCGTATCCTTCATCTGAGTCTGTTGCATTATCAGATATCTTACGGCCCTCCCGTTCCTCCATTCAGGTGTCCGAAACTTCAAATGTAACTATAGTTACGTCCTTTAAAACTCGAGTCTTTTCTTGTGTAAGAATCTCTATGTTATTGTCGCATCGTGAGTCTTATTACCCCCCGGTCAGCTTCGTATCCTTCATCTGAGTCTGTTGATCATCAGATATCTTACGGCCTTCCCGTTCCTCCATTTAGGTGTCCGAAACTTAAAATGTACGTATAGTTACGTCCTTTAAAACTCAAGTCTTTTCTTGTGTACGAATCTCTATGTCATTGTCGCATCGTGAGTCTGATTACCACCCGGTAAGCTTCGTATCCTTCATCTGAGTCTGTTGATCATCAGATATCTAACGGCATTCCCGTTCCTCCATTCAGGTGTCCGAAACTTCAAATGTACCTATAGTTACGTCCTTTAAAAGTCGAGTCTTTTCTTGTGTACGAATCTCTATGTCATTGTAGCATCGTGAGTCTGATTACCACCCGGTCAGCTTCGTATCCTTCATCTGAGTCTGTTGCACGATCAGATATGTTATGGCCTTCCCATTCCTCCATTCAGGTGTCCGAAACTTCAAATGTACCTATAGTTACGTCCTTTAAAACTCCAGTGTTTTCTTGTGCACGAATCTCTATGTCATTGTCGCATCGTGAGTCGGATTACCACCCGTCTACTTCATATCCTTCATCTGAGTCTGTTGGATGATCAGATATATTACGGCCTTCCCGTTCTTCCATTCAGGTGTCCAAAACTTCAAATGTACCTATAGTTACGTCCTTTAAAACTCGAGTCTTTTCTTGTGTACAAATCTCTAGGTCCTTGTCAAATCGTTAGTCTGATTACTACCCGGTCAGCTTCGTATCATTCATCATAGTCTGTTGAATGACCAGATATCTAAGGGCATTCCCGTTCCTCCATTCAGGTGTCCGAAACTTCAAATGTACCTATAGTTACGTCCTTTAAAACTCGAGTCTTTTCTTGTGTACGAATCTTTGTGTCATTGTCGCATCGTGAGTCTGATTACCACCCGGTTATGTCATTGTCGCATCGTGAGTCTGATTACCACCCGGTCAGCTTCGTATCCTTCATCTGAGTCTGTTGCATGATCAGATATCTTACGGCCTTCCCGTTCCTCCATTCAGGTGTCCGAAACTTCAAATGTACCTATAGTTACGTCCTTTAAAACTCGAGTCTTTTCTATTGTACGAATCTCTATGTCATTGTCGCATCGTGATACTGATTACCACCCGGTCAGCTTCATATCCTTCATCTGAGTCTGTTGCATTATCAGATATCTTACAGCCTTCCTGTTCCTCCATTCAGGTGTCCGAAACTTCAAATGTACCTACAGTTACGTCCTTTAAAACTCGAGTCTTTTCTTGTGTACGAATCTCTATGTCAGTGTCACATCGTGAGTCTGATTACCACCCGGTAAGCTTCGTATCCTTCATCTGAGTCTGTTGATCATCAGATATCTTACGGCCTTCACGTTCTTCCATTCAGGTGTCCGAAACTTCAAATGTACCTATAGTTACGTCCTTTAAAACTCCAATGTTTTCTTGTGCACGAATCTCTATGTCATTGTCGCATCGTGAGTCTGATTACCACCCGGTCTGCTTCATATCCTTCACCTGAGTATGTTGGATGATCAGATATATTACGGCCTTCCCGTTCTTCCATTCAGGTGCCCGAAACTTCAAATGTACCTATAGTTACGTCCTTTAAAACTCGTGTCTTTTCTTGTGTACGAATCTCTATGTCATATTCGCATCGTGAGTCTGATTACCACCCGGTCGGATTCGTATCCTTCATCTAAGTCTGTTGCATGATCAGATATATTACGGCCTTCCAGTTCCTCCATTCGGGTGCCCGAAACTTCAAATGTACGGATAGTTACGTCCTTTAAAACTCGAGTCTTTTCTTGTGTACGAATCTCTATTTCATTGTCGCATCGTGAATCCAATTAACATCCGGTCAGCTTGGTATCCTTTATCTGAGTATGTTGCATGATCAGATATCTTACGGCCTTCCCGTTCCTCCATTCAGGTGTCCAAAAGTTCAAATGTACCTATAGTTACGTCCTTTAAAACTCGAGCCTTTTCATGTGTACGAATCTCTATGTCATTGTCGAATCGTGAGTCTGATTACCACCCGGTCAGCTTCGTATCCTTCATCTGAGTCTGTTGAAAGATCAGATATCTTACGGCCTTCCCGTTCCTCCATTCAGGTGTCCGAAACTTTAAATGTACCTATAGTTACGTCCTTTAAAATTCGAGCCTTTTCTTGTGTACGAATATCTATGTCATTGTCGCATCGTGAGTCAGATTACCACCCGGTCTGCTTCGTATCCTTCATCTGAGTCTGTTGCACGATCAGATATGTTATGGCCTTCCCGTTCCTCCATTCAGGTGTCCGAAACTTCAAATGTACCTATAGTTACGTCCTTTAAAACTCTTATGTGTTTTCTTGTGCATGAATCTCTATGTCATTGTCGCATCGTGATTCTGATTACCACCCGGTCAGCTTCGTATCCTTCATCTGAGTCTGTTGCATGACCAGATATCTTACGGCCTTCCCGTTCCTTCATTCAGGTGTCCGAAACTTCAAATGTGCCTATAGTTACGTCCTTTAAAACTCGAGTCTTTTCTTGTGCACGAATCTCTATGTCATTGTCGCATCGTGATTCTGATTACCACCCGGTCAGCTTCGTATCCTTCATCTGAGTCTGTTGCATGATCAGATATCTTACGGCCTTCCTGTTCCTCCATTCAGGTGTCCGAAACTTCAAATGTCCCTATAGTTACGTCCTTTAAAACTCGATTCTTTTCTTGTGAACGAATATCTATGTCATTGTCGCATTGTGAGTCTGATACCACCCGGTCAGATTCATACCATTCATCTGAGTCTGTTGCATGATCAGATATTTTACGGCCTTCCCGTTCCTCCATTCAGGTGTCCAAAACTTCAAATGTATGTGTAGTTACGTCCTTTAAAACTCCAGTGTTTTCTTGTGCACGAATCTCTATGTCATTGTCGCATCGTGAGTCTGATTACCACCCGGTCTGCTTCGTATCCTTCATCTGAATCGGTTGCACGATCAGATATCTTACGGCGTTCCCGTTCCTCCATTCAGGTGTCCGAAACTTCAAATGTACCTATAGTTACGTCCTTCTAAACTCGAGTCTTTTCATGTGTACGAATCTCTATGTCATTGTCGCATCGTGAGTCTGATTACCACCCGGTCAACTTCGTATCCTTCATCTGAGTCTGTTGCATGATCATATATCTTACGGCCTTCCGGTTCCCCCATTCAGGTGTCCGAAACTTCAAATGTACCTATAGTTACGTCCTTTAAAACTCTTCAGTGTTTTCTTGTGCACGAATCTCTATGTCATTGTCGCATCGTGATTCTGATTACCACCCGGTCAGATTCATACCTATCATTTGAGTCTGTTGCATGATCAGATATCTTACGGCCTTCCCGTTCCTCCATTCAGGTGTCCGAATCTTCAAATGTATGTGTAGTTACGTCCTTTAAAACTCCAGTGTTTTCTTGTGCACGAATCTCTACGTCATTGTCGCATCGTGAGTCTGATTACCACCCGGTCAGCTTCGTACCCTTCATCTGAGTCTGTTGCATGATCAGATATCTTACGGCGTTCCCGTTCCTCCATTCAGGTGTCCGAAACTTCAAATGTACCTATAGTTACGTCGTTTAAAACTCGAGTCTTTTCATGTGTACGAATCTCTATGTCATTGTCGCATCGTGAGTCTGATTACCACCCGGTCAGCTTCGTATCCTTCATCTGAGTCTGTTGCATGATCATATACCTTACGGCCTTCCGGTTCCCCCATTCAGGTGTCCGAAACTTCAAATTTACCTATAGTTACGTCCTTTAAAACTCCAGTGTTTTCTTGTGCACGAATCTCTATGTCATTGTCGCATCGTGAGTCTGATTACCACCCGGTCATCTTCGTATCCTTCATCTGAGTCTGTTGCATGATCAGATATCTTACGGCCTTCCCGTTCCTCCATTCAGGTGTCCGAAACTTCAAATGTATCTATAGTTACGTCCTTCTAAACTCGAGTCTTTTCTTGTGTACGAATCTGTATGTCATTGTCGCATCGTTAGTCTGATTACTACCCGGTCAGCTTCGTACCCTTCATCTGAGTCTGTTGCATGATCAGATATCTTACGGCGTTCCCGTTCCTCCATTCAGGTGTCCGAAACTTCAAATGTACCTATAGTTACGTCGTTTAAAACTCGAGTCTTTTCATGTGTACGAATCTCTATGTCATTGTCGCATCGTGAGTCTGATTACCACCCGGTCAGCTTCGTATCCTTCATCTGAGTCTGTTGCATGATCATATACCTTACGGCCTTCCGGTTCCCCCATTCAGGTGTCCGAAACTTCAAATTTACCTATAGTTACGTCCTTTAAAACTCCAGTGTTTTCTTGTGCACGAATCTCTATGTCATTGTCGCATCGTGAGTCTGATTACCACCCGGTCATCTTCGTATCCTTCATCTGAGTCTGTTGCATGATCAGATATCTTACGGCCTTCCCGTTCCTCCATTCAGGTGTCCGAAACTTCAAATGTACCTATAGTTACGTCCTTTTAAACTCGAGTCTTTTCTTGTGTACGAATCTCTATGTCATTGTCGCATCGTTAGTCTGATTACCACCCGGTAAGCTTCGTACCCTTCATCTGAGTCTGTTGCATGATCAGATATCTTACGGCCTTCCTGTTCCTCCATTCAGGAGTCCGAAAGTTCAAATGTACCTATAGTTTTTTTTTTAGGAAAAGGGAAAAACCCCGGCAAACATTTATTAGATCAAAAAACCAGTACAAGACAAAGACTAACCAAGACCCGGGACATAGACCCAAGGTCTTAAGTTAGCCCAAAAAGAAATAAACAAGACTAAAAGTAAAACTAAGAAACCGGGCCAACCTATACAAGATATTCTAAGCCCAACAAAAATAAAAATATTAAAGGCCCAACAAAGCCCACTAACATAAATCGAAAATAAACAAAAAGAACCAAACGCCCAAAGGCCGCTCCTCATAATCCAGTACTCCATAATAGCCCACTTCGTCTTTAGACCAACTTCCATAAGCCCATCTTCATAAGTAAAATCCCAAAAAGACAATCGAAGCCCACATCAGCCCAGTATCCTATAAGCCCAATCCAGAGATCAATTAAGATCCACTCAAACTTCCAGTACTTCTTTCGATCCACAACTTTAACCATATTACTAATCAATTCCATGCTCTCTTTCCTAATACAACTAACTCCAGAAATAAGGATCAACCAGATCTCTAACCAATATCCAATAAAAACATTCCCAATAACATCAAACCTGTTAACGAAACCCTGCTTCTTGATCCCAGCCCATTGATCTATTTTGTTAACTCCCCATCCATTTATCACACCAACAACACTATATTCATAATCTAAAATTCCAACACATAAACATATGCATTCCATCCAGCCTAGCATACTCCACTGCCCAACCCACCTATCAAAATATTCACACACCAGATGACATAGAGAAGCCTTCCAAACCCCACAAATCTTGTTCAGAAAAGGCATATGAAACACGAATTCATATGCAACTATAGGAGCATAATAAACAGCAGCCTTTAACCCTGCTATAACCATACAAACCAGGTTCACAACCACAAAAGCTCCTATAGTTCCCCAAATATGCCATATAATAAGAGATTGGACTTTCCTCTCAATACTAAGTATTGAGAGCAAATGCAGCATGCCAAAGACATAGCAGCAACATGGATCCAAATATACCCGCAATCTTTAAAAACCTCCACCAGAGTAGTGGCACTACTAGGCATATTAGATCCATTAGCTTCCAATCTTATCACAAATACATTAACATCAAGTAAGACTTTTATATACCAGTTCAGCAGTAGAAGGCAATACTCAAACATCCTATTCAACCACATCCAATTCTTAGCACCAACAGCTTTAAGTTTAATCATACCAGCACCCTTAATCTATTCAACCCTCTGTAACAGTTGAAACTTCTGCACATCTCTGAGTATAATAGCTGAACTACCACTGCACAGAATCCTAAAACAAGTACCCAACAAATACCACCATGACCATTGTTCTCTAGGTATCCTGCCACATTTTATCATTTGCATAGTCTCAACAACACTCCTCCTCCCTTCTCCATCCCAACCCATAATGACCCATCCCATCATAATCCCAAGTGGGATAGACTCAAAAGACTCAAAGACTAAAAAACAAGAAAAAAGCCTGTCAAAGAAAACCAAAAGAATTCTGAGGGTTCCCATGCTGTTGGAAAGAGCTAAAAATAAAAAGTAGACTGAGAATAATGACCTATTGCCAACAACACAGTCCAACCTTATGTCTCCCTTGTTTATGCTCCCCCTGAGCCTCAATAATCCTAACCACCAATCATATAACGCAGAACTGAGCCAGAGTGTCAATAATGGACCAAAATCTCTGGCCAGTGACTCAACCCATAAGAGTTTAAGCAACCCATCCCATATTCCCAGGATAATAAAAAGAAACAGTAAAACAAAAGAAAGAAGAGAAAGACCAGGAAAAGAAAGAATAAGGATCTCTACCCATCGTATTATAAGTCTCCATAAGTCTCCAATACCCAATAATAACCCCCCACCCCTGAGCAAGAGCTCAGAAAACACACACATGCTAACACCAAGACACACACTCTTAATAAAAAGGTTTTTGTTCCTCTGCCAGGATCTAGAAAACAATAAAAATACAATAGAAAATAAAGAAAAGAAGGGGAATAATGGCCCAAAAACAGAGGAACAATGCTTCCTTATCTCTCCAAGGCTAGTGCAAACCTCCTGCACACAAATACCTAACACCCCAAAGGCTATAGTGGCAACATTCATATTGGTTAAATAAGAACCATTATGCATGCAAAATCCTAGATTCCTAAGTTTAGCACACTCAGAAAACACCACAGGTGTATGAAAGACACACCAATTATATAAAGAAAGGTTGGAACTAGGTTCTAAGGTGGGCTTTTAAATCTCCTTGTAACACCTTGATTCCCAATATAACCCTTCCCCCATATCCAAATGGATAAAACAGACTCAAGACACAAAAACAAGAAAAGGCTAGAAAATAAACTCAAAAAGGGATTTCAAGCCCATACCAGGATCTAAAAAAGCAATAAAAGACCAGAATCAAAAGAGTCCTAATGGTATAGACTTGATCCAACCTTATAACTCCCAGTTGTTGACTTATCCCAAGTCTACCAAAACCTAAACACCAGATCATATGCATAGCTTTTTTATCAAGATAAGAGATAGACCAGGGTATCAACAGGAACAACATGACCCCAAAATATAGACAAAATGGGTCAAAAACCCAGACATAACAAAAAACACAGAAAATAAACCAAGGGGACCAAACAGACCAGTACCAAGGAATGGAAGGCCATAAAGGCCAGAAGTCTACCCAGAAGATTAAGAACACCATATAACTCCAACTGGCCCAGAATACCCCCCACCCCATAATCTGACACTTGCAAAATTCCTTACATCCCTGAGTAATATTAAACCAAACCACCAAACAACCCACCTTAACCTGTCCTGTAGACCATAATTTCCAGAACCATTCATTATAGCTAAACCAAAAGTATTTACACAACCTGGTGCCAATTATATTACAAAATCTAAAAGCAACCCACATTATTAATAAAAACTCTATTGAAAAAGATAAAATACCCAGTCCCCCCTTCCTGTTTTCCCTTAATAAAAGGTTTATCATAACCAAACCATACCACCCATCCTTTCCCAAAAACTCACCACTGCTAACAGTCCTAAACCAAAAGCCCACCCTAAGCATACCCAAAAGCAAAAGTAAAAGAATGTACCTCATTTGTTAACCTTTTTAGCTGGAGCTTTCCATTCCACCTTAAAGCCCCATATCCTACTCAAAGTAATACTGCTTGGAGTGGCAAATATCCTCAACCCCAACAACCTCATTCTAACTGCATCCTGAATAATCCTACAAAGCACATCAGCATCTTTAGTCTTCTTTTGAAATATCCTCAAATTTCTTTCTTGCCAAATGAAATAGACCATAGCAGCTAACATGAGCCTCTGAATTATGCTCTTAACAGATTTCCTCATAGGAGCTTGAACTAAAGCAGTGACACACTCCTCTATGTTGTCAGAAAACTGTTCTAATCCAGCAATAACCTTCAACTTATTCCACACACTATTAGGGTAGGGGCACTGAAAGAACAAATGCTGATGACTGTCCCTCACCTCACCACAAAAAGGACAAAACAAATCCCTTTGAAGATCCCAATTCAATAATCTATCTTGAGTCATAAGCCTCTGCTGAACTGCTAGCCAGAGAGTAAAAGCATGCCTAGGAATAGCCTGACTAAACCAAACAATCCTAGCCCAAGAAACTTCATCCTTCATAGGACATAAGTCTTTGAAGACTGTACTGGTAGAAAAAGATTCATATGTTTCAGCTTTTGTTTTCCAAAAAGTAATATCCTTTTTACCTTCAATCAGAGTAGGAGGGGACAAATCAAACAGACAGGGGAATTTCCTCCTCCATTCCTCTGGCCACATCCAACAACCATTGTTTATCACCTCAGAAACAGTAGTATTCAGAGAAACCCCCCCCCCCCATGTATCTCTCTAGGAGATATGAACAAAGAAAGTGGGCTCAGAGGGCACCAATTGTCATACCAAACAGATGTAGACTTCCCATCACCAATACACTGCAAACAACGAGACCACAAGATTTCCCTATTATCCAACAAGCTTTTCCAACTCCAACAGGCACCCTGCTTTTTCCTAAAACCCCAGAAGCTGATCCCCTTTAGTCTATAAGCCCTAATCCATTTTGTTCATATTGTCTCCTTTCCTGAAATAAGATTCCACACATGCCTAGCAAGAAGGGCTTTATTTTTAATCCTTAAAGACTTAATTCCCAACCCACCCTCAGACTTAGGATAGCAAACATTATCCCATGAAACCCGAACTTTACCCTTAGCAGAATCAGTATTACTCCACAGAAACCTATTCATCAGTCTTTCAACATCCTCTATTATACTAGTAGGAAGCAGAAAAACAGAAGCCCAATAAACTTGCAGGGAAGCAAGGACAGACTTAATTAACTGCAATCTACCAGCAAATGATAAAGACTTGTTTTTCCAGTCATCAATCCTTTTCCTAACTTTCTCCACCAAAACTGCACAGTCCTTGGTGTACAACTTCTTAGACAGCAAAGGTACACCAAGGTATCTAACAAGCAAAACACCAATTTTAAAAGGCAACAGATTCACAATCCTATTCCTAATAGTATTAGTAACATTACTCAAGTACATAGTACTCTTACTAAGATTAGGAATAAGACCTGATACCCCACTGAACTCTTCCAGAGCTACCTTGACAACCCTGACAGATTCAACATCAGCATGAGCAAAAACCAATAAATCATCAGCAAAACAGACATGTGTCAGATTAAGTTTCTCACAGCACCAGTGAAACTTAAACTGTCCACTTTCCCTGACCCTTCTATCAAAAATTAGCTTTAGGACTTGCATAACAATAGTAAACAGGTATGGAGACATAGGATCACCCTGCCTTAACCCTCTCAGCCCTTTGAAATAACCAAACGACTCCCCATTAACATTAATTGAATAAGCAGCTGACTTAATGCAGGTCATGATCCAGGCTACCATACAAGGATGAAGGCCAAAATTAACTAAACAACCTTCAAGGAACTCATGATTAACAGTATCATAAGCTTTCTGAAGGTCAATTTTCAAAGCAATTCTGGGCTCAACAATCTTTGTGTGATAATTCCTCAACAATTCTTGAGATAAGAGAATACTATCACTAATTTGCCTTCCAGGAATGAAAGCACTTTGACATTCATCAACAATCCCATCCAAGGATCGCTTAATTCTTTCACAAATTATCTTAGAAATGCACTTATACAGGACATTGCAGCAGGCTATAGGCCTATATTCAGACACATTTCTAGGATTATTACACTTAGGAACAAGAGATAAGACAGTAGCATTTACCTCATTTAAAAGCTTCCCATTATGAAAGAATTCCTTCACTGCAGCACATACCTCAGGCCCAACAATAGACCAGGAGGATTTAAAAAACTTGGAAGAGTATCCATCAGGCCCAGGGGCTTTGTCTATATCTATATCAAAGATTGCCTTCTTGACTTCCTCATCTGTCACCTCTCTAACCATAAAGTCAGCCTTATCAGGAGGAATTTTATTCACAAATAAAGACTCAACATCCCTAATAGGATCCACACCAACCCTTCTACCCATAAAGCTTTCAAAGCGCTTAACAAACACCTCCCCAACCAGACTTCCCTCAAAATAATTACCATCACTATCAGTAACAGCATTAATTCTGGCCTTACTTTGCCTCCCCTTAACTGCCTTGTGGAAATAAGCAGTATTCTGGTCACCAGCTTTCAACCATTCAAATTTTGCTCTCTGTTTTAAAAATCATTCCTCATCAATGGTAGCCTGCTTCAGCCGCTTAATGGCAGCACTTTCAGCATCTCTCAACACCTTGCTGTGAGGGTCCCCCATCATGGCTTCCTGAACAGAACCCAACACCCTAGTATATTCCTTAACTTTTTCACTCAAGTCACCCATTTCCCTTCCAAGCTTTCTCAGAGGTTTCTTTAGATTTTTAAGCTTAGAAACCACTGAAAACATGTGACAGCCCTTAACATTCAGCTTCCACCCAGCTTCAACAATAGGTAAAAACCTTTCATTGCTGGTAAGATGATTCATGAACTTAAAAGCTCTGGGTTTCCAAACAGCCTTACCTTTAAGAGACCAAGGCAGGAGAGTGATCAGAAGTAAGAAAAGGTAGGAAATTAGCCATAACCCCAGGGAAAGTGGACAGAAATTCAGCATTACCCATAACTCTGTCAAGCTTCTAAAGAAGACCATCAGTCTTTCCTGGAGATTTATTCCAGGTATACTTAAAACCAGAGGAAGGGATATCCTCTATACCAACATTAACACAACACTCCCTTAAGTCAAGCATGGATGTAGTGACTTTAGAAGAACCCATAGATCTTTCACTAGGGTCCAAGATAGTATTAAAGTCACCTAACACAAGCCAAGGTTCTTGTATTATGGTACTGCCAAAGGCTTGCAAATCATGCCATAAAGATCTCCTTAAGGGGTACTTGACAAACCCATACACAAAGGAGCAGAAAAATCTAGGCCTACCATCCAGAGGCTTGATGAGACAATGAATAACTTGAGCATTCATACCAACAACCATAACATCAACAAGATTGGGTCTCCAACCTATGACTATTCTAACTCCACCAGAACAATAAGGTCTATTAGACACCCATTCCCAATCCTTTAGAACCCTCCCAAACACCTTGCTAAGATTATTACCTTTAACATGAGATTCCAGAATACCACACACCCCAATATTCCTGTCATGAAGAACATTCATAACTTCATTTTGCATGGTAATGTTAGACAGGCCTCTAACATTCCAGGCTAACAAATTCAGATTGTTGTAATTCATGAGGACATATTTTTCTCCTCAGAAGTGTGCACTTCCTGCACCACTCCAGTATCACTACAGTTATCTAACTTCATGAACCTGGCTGTTTCATCTTCCTCAGACAAAACCTCCTCATTATCAGATTCCAGGACAATATCTTCAACCTCATCATAATCCATGCCCTCAGGGAAATCAAACTTCTGACACATCAGAAAGAAATACTTAGTTTGAACCACATCCCATTCCAAAACTTGCTCTCTAGTAGGGATAACTCTGCAATTAACATAGAACATAACATCCTCAATCTGCTGAGGAGTTAAGTCAAAAGAATAGTCCTCAATAACATCATCTCTAACCAGACTAGAGCCAGGGGTATAAGGCTTAGTAGGGACACCATTGTGAGGAGGACAATCAACAGGTTGATCAAGAGGGGCAGTAAAAGGGTTAGGGGGAGGAACATTAGGGGCAGTAATAGACACAGGTTTAGTTTCAGGTTGTTTAATAGGAGTAGATTTGGAAGATTTAGGTGAGGGGTGTTTAGCAGGCTTAGCAGGGGAAGGCTTAGAAGGTTTAGAAGTGGGAACAGCTGCAACATTACCAGCTTCAAGACCAGTGTCTTCATCAACCATATTCTCATCATCCAAAATACTAAAATTATTCTTGACCTCAATACGTTTAGCCACAAGATTAGTCTTCTTCCCTTTAATACCATCAGTTCTTATTTGAAAGACTTGCTTCCCCTTCCTAACTTCATTACCAATGCCCTCCTTCCCATCCTTTTTAACCCCAGAAGAAGATGCACCATTAGAATCCTTCCTAACTTGATCCTTCTGAAGATCATACTCCCTAGCAGCTTGATTCATTTTGAAGCTCTTAATCCTATCCTGAAGTTTAGCCTCTTTTTCCTCCTGGTTACCCTTAAACATATTTCTTTGTCTCAAGTTACCTCCCCCATAAGCCCCATTATTATTCCCTCCAATATTCAAACCCTTATTAGGATTCTTAGCAGCCATACTACGCTTCCACACCAATTGATACCCTTCCTCATCAACAGTACCATCTTTAGTAGCCCCTCTCTTATCTTCATTCCCCTTTTCAGCTTCTCTGTCCCTAGCTTCTTTCTCCTCAGTAGTTAACTCTCTAGTAGTACATTTCTCAAAAGAATGCCCAAACACTTTACAGAAAGAACAAAGTTTAGGCATCTTTTGATACTCTATCAACACCTCACTAACCTTAGGCTCAGCACCCTCCTCTCTAGGATAAAAAGCTCTAATAAAAGTAGGTTGAGAATCAGCAGCAGCAATTTCCACCAAGATTCTAGCAAATCCAACCTGCACATTAGTATTCAAACATTTATCCACAGTAATATTATCAAACAAAAGTGGTTTACCAATACAGCTAGCCAGCTCACACAACCCCTGCACATTCCATAATTCCAATGGCACCTCCTTAAACAAAACCCACACAGGCACCTTTTCAGGTTCTGTTTTCACAATCGCAGCCCCAACTTCCCATTGGTTCAGTACCAAAGGGATGCCATTAACAACCCATGGACCAGCTTTCAAGGCTTCCAACATTCCCTCCTTTGTATCAAATTTAAAATAGAACAACCCTTTACCATTAGTAGAAATGTCCTCAATCCCATATCTCTTCCACATCCTAAATAAATTGAATCTAACGCAAGCTATAGAACAAAAGGAACCCACAAAATACCCATACAAATGTTTAGAGTAAACCTGCTTAACCTTCTCAACATAATCTTGCTTAATCATAACCACCTTTTCACCATTTTCAAGAGTGGTAGGTGGGCAATACATGATTTGTTTGCTAAATTCAGCAACCTTCTCACCCTTAACAACATTAGCATATGAAGCCTTCTCCTTCTTATCCTCAGATTCAGAATCCCCAGATGGCCCAGGAGTGTTATCAACAGATTTGTTGGTAGATGAAGAAGCCTTAAACACATAATTTTTATCAGCAATTGCCCCTAGAATTGGAGACTTCTGAATAATATCACAATCACTGACTATAGGCTCTTTTAGCTTCCCTTTCTCAGCCAACAATTCCCTAGCCTTTCCCAACCCCAAAATTAATTCCCTCAACCTCAACTTTTTCCTTTGTATATTGTCCCTAATCTCCTTAATAGAACACTGCATACCATTAAACTCAACTGTTTTCTCAGCACAACCACTTTCCTCAAAAGGATCAAAGATTAATCCATTTGCAGCTCTATAACCCAACTGCTTAGATTTAACACTACCAGCCTTTTTTATATCAGAAATCTCCTTCTCCATCTGCTCAATAGTCATATTAGCTACAGGAGTAGAACCTATAACATCAGACATCTCCCCAATTCTGAAAACAGGGAGAACTGGCACAGCAGCATCCTTGTTAAATTTAAATACCTGCTTAACCTTCTTATTTTTAGATGACAGAATCTTCATAATCTTCCTGCCCTCATGTGTTAAAATAAGTTGTTTCTTGGTTATAGCCTTAGTAGTATCAATACTCTCCAATCCTCCTCTTAGCTTTTTACCCCACTGCTCATTACTTTGAGTAATACCATCCCCAGTAAGCTCCCTCTTACACATAGGACCCCTAGTCTGATTTATATCCTGCACCCCAACCCTGCAGTAAAACCATCTAGCTAGAGCTTTGACAATACTCATATCAAACTCAAGCAAATCTTCCACCTCATAATCCTTCATTTTGCAAAACAGCTTATGATAATGCTGGTGGAAGGCTACAATACTACTCTCAACGAAGTGGTCTTCCAAGAGTTTCAGCTTACCCTGCAACCAATTACATTCCATATGCCCCTGACCCATTCCTATATCAACAACTTTATTAACTCCATTCCCCTTCGACCCAACTTTCCCCAACATATTACCCTTACCCACACTATCAATAGCATTATAGTCACAAACCAGTCTAAGGCTCAAAACATCAGACTTCTCATAACAAGCAATAACAAATTGCATAAAGTCATCAGAAACATACTCAACCTTCACCTTATTCTCATCAATATTGGACAGATACCTACCAAAGCATTCCTCAAAGGAAGGATTCAACAGGTTCAAAGAGAAACACTGTTTAATAGCAGGCTCATACACAGGGTTCTGATAAGCCTTTTGAACTAACAACTCTATGGCTTTCAGAATAGTATCTGAAGAGAACCAACCCTGAGAATGACCAGCAAACCTCCATTTGACACCAGTTCCACTCATCTTTCCAGTAACATCCATCCCACCACTACTACTATCCATATCCCTACAAGCAACAATCAGCATCCTATGCTCATTTTTATCACATGCATTCATTATGAAGTTCATAAACTCAACACATTTCTCACTAATTTGCACATTACCATCCTCATTAGTAACAACCCTATCATCAGCCTCAATTACCTTTAGCAGAAGATCCCCAAACCTCAGCATAAAACCCTCATTCTTACAATTCATGTTAATAAACCAATTCATAGCAGTCATAAACGAGTTATCAGAGTAGGTTTTATCAATCAATACCTTAATGGCCTCCCCAATAGCCAGATCAGTAAATACCAGCTGTTCAGGACCAAAAAACTGCCAGTGAGTCACACAAGGAGAACTATCTAACATCTGCTGATCCTGTTCACTTACTTTTAGCCCATTCTCCCTAGACAGAAGCAAGCGTTTCCGCCAATCAGCCATAAACGGAGCAGAATTAGCCTGAACATTCAAATCCACACAACTTCCAAAAGGATTAGGGTTCAGAGGAGAATTAGGAGATTCACGAGATTCAGTAAACTCCTCCGGCACCGAAACAACCGGAGAAACATAAACACTCTCAGACATGTGCAGATCTGGAGGAATATGAGGAGGAACACCTCCTTTAGGATCAGTAAGAGACTGATCCATAGTAACACAGAGAAGAAGAACAGTGAAATTCAACCAACAATTGATGGAACAGTACCACAATCGAAGAGAAAAAGAAGCGGGAAATGAAGAACAAGACCTAGAAATCAAAATCGCCTAATCGCCCAGAGAAAAAGTCAAACGGTCAAATGTACCTATAGTTACGTCCTTTAAAACTTGAGCCTTTTCATGTGTACGAATCTCTATGTCATTGTCGCTTCGTGAGTCTGATTACCACCTGGTCAGCTTCGTATCCTTCATCTGAGTCTGTTGAATGATCAGTTATATGACGGCCTTCCCGTTCCTCCATTCAGGTGTCCGAAACTTCAAATGTACCTATAGTTACATCCTTTAAAACTCCAGTGTTTTCTTGTGCACGAATCTCTATGTCATTGTCGCATCGTGAGTCTGATTACCACCCGGTCTGCTTCGTATCCTTAATCTGAGTCTGTTGCATGACCAGATATCTTACGGCCTTCCCGTTCCTCCATTCAGGTGTCCGAAACTTCAAATGTGCCTATAGTTACGTCCTTTAAAACTCGAGTCTTTTCTTGTGTAGGAATCTCTATGTCATTGTCGCATCGTGAGTCTGACTACCACCCGGTCAGCTTCGTACCCTTCATCTGAGTCTGTTGCATGACCAGATATCTTACGGCCTTCCCGTTCCTCCATTCTGGTGTCCGAAACTTCAAATGTACCTATAGTTACGTCCTTTAAAACTCTTCAGTGTTTTCTTGGGCACGGATCTCTATGTCATTGTCGCATCGTGAGTCTGATTACCACCCAGTCAGCTTCGTATCCTTCATCTGAGTCTGTTGCATGATCAGATATCTTACGGCCATCCCGTTACTCATTCAGGTGTCCGAAACTTCAAATGTACCTATAGTTACGTCCTTTAAAACTCGATTCATTTCTTGTGTACGAATCTCTATGTCATTGTCGCATCGTGAGTCTGATTACCACCCGGTCAGCTTCGTACCATTCATCTGAGTCTGTTGCATGATCAGATATCTTACGGCCTTCCCGTTCCTCCATTCAGGTGTCCGAAACTTCAAATGTACCTATAGTTACGTCCTTTAAAACACCAGTGTTTTCTTGTGCACGAATCTCTATGTCATTGTCGCATCGTGAGTCTGATTACCACCCGGTCTACTTCGTATCCTTCATCTGAGTCTGTTGCATGATCAGATACCTTACGGCCTTCCCGTTCCTCCATTCAGGTGTCCGAAACTTCAAATGTACCTATAGTTACGTCGTTTAAAACTCGAGACTTTTCATGTGTACGAATCTCTATGTCATTGTGGCATCGTGAGTCTGATTACCACCCGGTCAGCTTCGTATCCTTCATCTGAGTCTGTTGCATGATCATATATCTTACGGCCTTCCCGTTCCCCCATTCAGGTGTCCGAAACTTCAAATGTACCTATAGTTACGTCCTTTAAAACTCCAGTGTTTTCTTGTGCACGAATCTCTATGTCATTGTCGCATCGTGAGTCTGATTACCACCCGGTCAGCTTCGTATCCTTCATCTTTGTCTGTTGCATGATAAGATATCTTACGGCCTTCCCGTTTCTCCATTCAGGTGTCCGAAACTTCAAATGTACCTATAGTTACGTCCTTTAAAACTTGAGTCTTTTCTTGTGTACGAATCTTTATGTGATTTTCGCATCGTGAGTCTGATTACCACCCGGTCAGCTTCGTATCCTTCATCAGAGTCTGTTGCATGATCAGATATCTTACAGCCTACCCGTTCCTCCATTCTGGTATCCGAAACTTCAAATGTACCTATAGTTACGTCCTTTAAAACTCGAGCCTTTTCATGTGTATGAATCTCTATGTCATTATCGCATCGTGTGTCTGATTACCACCCGGTCAGCTTCGTACCCTTTATCTGAGTCTGTTAAATGATCAGATATCTTACGGCCTTCCTGTTCCTCCATTCGGGTGTCCGAAACTTCAAATGTACCTATAGTTACGTCCTTTAAAACTCGAGTCTTTTCTTGTGTACGAATCTCTATGTCATATTCGCATCATGAGTCTGATTACCACCCGGTCAGCTTCGTACCCTTCATCTGATTCTGTTGAATGATTAGATATCTTACGGCCTTCCCGTTCCTCCATTCAGGTGTTCGAAACTTCAAATGTACCTATAGTTACGTCCTTTAAAACTCCAGTGTTTTCTTGTGCACGGATCTCTATGTCATTATCGCATCGTGAGTCTGATTACCACCCGGTCTGCTTCGTATCCTTCATCTGAGTCTGTTTCATGACCAGATATCTTACGGCCTTCCCGTTTCTCCATTAAGTTGTCCAAAACTTCAAATGTACCTATAGTTACGTCCTTTTAAACTCGAGTTTTTACTTGTGTACGAATCTCTATATCGTTGTCGCATCGTTAGTCTGATTACCACCCGGTCTGCTTCGTATCCTTCATCTTAGTCTGTTGCATGAACAGATATCTTACGGCCTTCCCGTTCCTCCATTCAGGTGTCCGAAACTTTAAATGTACCTATAGTTACGTCCTTTAAAATTCGATTCTTTTCTTGTGTACGAATCTCTATGTCATTGTCGCATCGTGAGTCTGATTGCCACCCGGTCGGATGCGTATCCTTCATCTAAGACTGTTGCATGATCAGATATCTTACGGCCTTACAGTTCCTCCATTCGGGTGCCCGAAACTTCAAATGTACGGATAGTTACGTCCTTTAAAACTCGAGTCTTTTCTTGTGTACGAATCTCTATTTCATTGTCGCATCGTGAATCCAATTAACATCCGGTTAGCTTGGTATCCTTTATCTGAGTATGTTGCATGATCAGATATCTTACGGCCTTCCCGTTCCTCCATTCAGGTGTCCGAAAGTTCAAATGTTCATATAGTTACGTCCTTTAAAACTCGAGTCTTTTCATGTCTACGAATCTCTATGTCATTGTTGCATCGTGTGTCTGATTACCACCCGGTCAGCTTCGTATCCTTCAGCTGAGTCTGTTGAATGATAAGATATCTTACGGCCTTCCCGTTCCTCCATTCAGGTGTTCGAAACTTCAAATGTACCTATAGTTACGTCCTTTAAAACTCCAGTGTTTTCTTGTGCACGAATCTCTATGTCATTGTCGCATCGTGAGTCTGATTACCACCCGGTCTGCTTCGTATCCTTCATCTGAGTCTGTTGCATGACCAGATATCTTAAGGCCTTCCCGTTCCTCCATTCAGGTGTCCGAAACTTCAAATGTGCCTATACTTACGTCCTTTAAAACTCGAGTCTTTTCTTGTGTAGGAATCTCTATGTCATTGTCGCATCGTGAGTCTGATTACCACCCTGTCTGCTTCGTATCCTTCATCTGAGTCTGTTGCATGACCAGATATCTTACGGCCTTCCCGTTCCTGCATTCAGGTGTCCGAAATTTCAAATGTACCTATAGTTACGTCCTCTAAAACTTGAGACTTTTCTTGTGTACGAATCTCTATGTCATTGTCGCATCGTGAGTCTGATTACCACCCGGTCTGCTTCGAACCATTCATCTGAGTCTATTGCATGATCAGATATCTTACGGCCTTCCCGTTCCTCCATTCAGGTGTCCGAAACTTCAAATGTACATGTAGTTACGTCCTTTAAAACTCCAGTGTTTTCTTGTGCACGAATGTCTATGTCATTGTCGCATCGTGAGTCTGATTACCACCCTGTCTTCTTCGTATCCTTCATCTGAGTCTGTTGCATGACCAGATATCTTACGGCCTTCCCGTTCCTCCATTCAGGCGTCCGAAACTTCAAATGTACCTATAGTTACGTCCTTTAAAACTCCAGTGTTTTCTTGTGCACGAATCTCTATGTCATTGTCGCATCGTGAGTCTGATTACCACCCGGTCAGCTTCGTATCCTTCATCTGAGTCTGTTGCATGGTCAGATATCTTACGGCCTTTCCGTTCCTCCATTCAGGTGTCCGAAACTTCAAATGTACCTGTAGTTACGTCCTTTAAAACTCGAGTCTTTTCTTGTGTACGAATCTCTATGTCATTGTCGCATCGTGAGTCTGATTAACACCCGGTCGGCTTCGTACCATTCATCTGAGTGTGTTGCATGATCAGATATCTTACGGCCTTCCCGTTCCGCCATTCTGGTGTCCGAAACTTCAAATGTACCTATAGTTACGTCTTTTAAAACTCGAGTCTTTTCTTGTGTACGAATCTCTTTGTCATTGTCGTATCGTGAGTCTGATTACCACCCGGTCAGCTTCGTATCCTTCATCTGAATCTGTTGATCATCAGATATCTTATGGCCTTCCCGTTCCTCCATTCAGGAGTCCGAAACTTCAAATGTACCTATAGTTACGTCCTTTAAAACTTGAGTGTTTTCTTGTATACGAATCTCTATGTCATTGTTGCATCGTGAGTCTGATTACCACCCGGTCAGCTTTGTACCATTCATCTGAGTGTGTTGCATGATCAGATATCTTACGGCCATCCCGTTCCTCCATTCTGGTGTCCGAAACTTCAAATGTACCTGTAGTTACGTCTTTTAAAACTCCAGTGTTTTCTTGTGCACGAATCTCTATGTCATTGTCCCATCGTGAGTCTGATTACCACCCGGTCTGCTTCATATCCTTCATCTGAGTCTGTTGCATGATCAGATATCTTACGGCCTTCAAGTTCCTCCATTTGAGTGCCCGAAACTTCAAATGTATGGATAGTTACGTCCTTTTAAACTCGAGTCTTTTCTTGTGTACGAGTCTCTGTGTCATTGTCGCATCGTTAGTCTGATTACCACCAGGTCTGCTTTGTATCCTTCGTCTGAGTCTGTTGGATGAACAGATATCCTACGGCCTTCCCGTTCCTCCATTCAGGTGTCCGAAACTTTAAATGTACCTATAGTTACGTCCTTTAAAATTAGAGTCTTTTCTTGTGTACGAATCTCTATGTCAAATTCGCATCGTGAGTCTGATTAACACCCGGTCAACTTCGTATCCTTCATCTGAGTTTGTTGCATGATTAGATATCTAACGGCCTTCCCGTTTCTCCATTTAGGTGTCCGAAACTTCAAATGTACCTATAGTTACATCCTTTAGAACTCGAGTGTTTTCTTGTGCACGAATCTCTATGTCATTATCGCATCGTGATTCTGATTACCACCCGGTCTACTTCGTATCCTTCATCTGAGTCTGTTGTATGATTAGATATCTTACGGCCTTCCCGTTCCTCCATTCAGGTGTCCGAAACTTCAAATGTACCTATAGTTACGTCTTTTAAAACTCGAGTCTTTTCTTGTGTATGAATCTCTTTGTCATTGTCGCATCGTGAGTCTGATTACCACCCGGTCAGCTTTGTATCCTTCATCTGAGTCTGTTGATCATCAGATATCTTACGGCCTTCCCGTTCCTCCATTCAGGTGTCCGAAACTTCAAATGTACCTATAGTTACGTCCTTTAAAACTCGAGTGTTTTCTTGTGTACGAATCTCTATGTCATATTCGCATCATGAGTCTGATTACCACCCGGTCAGCTTCGTATCCTTCATCTGAGTCTGTTGCATGATCAGATATCTAACGGCCTTCCCGTTCCTCCATTCAGGTGTCCGAAACTTCAAATGTACCCATAGTTACGTCTTTTAAAACTCGAGTCTTTTCTTGTGTACGAATCTCTATGTCATTGTCGCATCGTGAGTCTGATTACCACCCGGTCAGCTTTGTATCCTTCATCTGAATCTGTTGATCATCAGATATCTTACGGCCTTCCCGTTCCTCCATTCAGGAGTCCGAAACTTCAAATGTACCTATAGTTACGTCCTTTAAAACTTGAGTGTTTTCTTGTGTACGAATCTCTATGTCATTGTTGCATCGTGAGTCTGATTACCACCCGGTCAGATTTGTACCATTCATCTGAGTGTGTTGCATGATCAGATATCTTACGGCCATCCCGTTCCTCCATTCTGGTGTCTGAAACTTCAAATGTACCTGTAGTTACGTCCTTTAAAACTCCAGTGTTTTCTTGTGCACGAATCTCTATGTCATTGTCCCATCGTGAGTCTGATTACCACCCGGTCTGCTTCATATCCTTCATCTGAGTCTGTTGCATGATCAGATATCTTACGGCCTTCAAGTTCCTCCATTTGAGTGCCCGAAACTTCAAATGTATGGATAGTTACGTCCTTTTAAACTCGAGTCTTTTCTTGTGTACGAATCTCTATGTCATTGTCGCATCGTCAGTCTGATTACCACCAGGTCTGCTTTGTATCCTTCGTCTGAGTCTGTTGGATGAACAGATATCCTACGGCCTTCCCGTTCCTCCATTCAGGTGTCCGAAACTTTAAATGTACCTATAGTTACGTCCTTTAAAATTAGAGTCTTTTCTTGTGTACGAATCTCTATGTCAAATTCGCATCGTGAGTCTGATTAACACCCGGTCAACTTCGTATCCTTCATCTGAGTTTGTTGCATGATCAGATATCTAACGGCCTTCCCGTTTCTCCATTTAGGTGTCCGAAACTTCAAATGTACCTATAGTTACATCCTTTAGAACTCGAGTGTTTTCTTGTGTACGAATCACTATGTCATATTCGCATCATGAGTCTGATTACCACCCGGTCAGCTTCGTATCCTTCATCTGAGTCTGTTGCATGATCAGATATCTAACGGCCTTCCCGTTCCTCCATTCAGGTGTCCGAAACTTCAAATGTACCCATAGTTACGTCTTTTAAAACTCGAGTCTTTTCTTGTGTACGAATCTCTATGTCATTGTCGCATCGTGAGTTTGATTACCAGCCGGTCGGCTTCGTATCCTTAATCTGAGTCTGTTACATGATCAGATATCTTACGGCCTTCCAGTTCCTCCATTCGGGTGCCCGAAACTTCAAATGTACGGATAGTTACGTCTATTAAAACTCGAGTCTTTTCTTGTGTACGAATCTCTATTTCATTGTCGCGTCGTGAATCCAATTAACAACCAGTCAGCTTGGTATCCTTTATCTGAGAATGTTGCATGATCAGATATCTTACTGCCTTCCCGTTCCTTCATTGAGGTGCCCGAAACTTAAAATGTACCTATAGTTACGTCCTTTTAAACTCGAGTCTTTTCTTGTGTACGAATCTCTATGTCATTGTCGCATCGTTAGTCTGATTACCACCCGGTCAGCTTCGTATCCTTCATCTGAGTCTGTTGCATGTCAGATATCTTACGGCCTTCCCGTTCCTCCATTCAGGTGTCCGAAACTTCAAATGTACCTGTAGTTACGTCCTTTAAAACTCGAGTCTTTTCTTGTGTACGAATCTCTATGTCATTGTCGCATCGTGAGTCTGATTAACAGCCGGTCAACTTCGTACCATTCGTCTGAGTGTGTTGCATGATCAGATATCTTACGGCCTTCCCGTTCCTCCATTCTGGTGTCCGAAACTTCAAATGTACCTATAGTTACGTCTTTTAAAACTCGAGTCTTTTCTTGTGTACGAATCTCTTTGTCATTGTCGCATCGTGAGTCTGATTACCACCCGGTCAGCTTCGTATCCTTCATCTGAGTCTTTTGATCATTAGATATCTTACGGCCTTCCCGTTCCTCCGTTCAGGTGTCCGAAACTTCAAATGTACCTATAGTTACGTCCTTTAAAACTCGAGTGTTTTCTTGTGTACGAATCTCTATGTCATATTCGCATCATGAGTCTGATTACCACCCGGTCAGCTTCGTATCCTTCATCTGAGTCTGTTGCATGATCAGATATCTAACGGTCTTCCCGTTCCTGCATTCAGGTGTCCGAAACTTCAAATGTACCCATAGTTTTTTTTAGGAAAAGGGGGAAACCCCCGGCAAACATTTATTGATCAAAAAACAAGTACAAGACAAAGACTAACCAAGACCCGGGACATAGACCCAAGGTCTTAAGTTAGCCCAAAAAGAAATAAACAAGACTAAAAGTCAGACTAAGAAAATGGGCCAGCCTATACAAGATATTCTAAGCCCAACAAAAAGAACAAAAATATTAAAGGCCCAACAAAGCCCACTAACATAAATCGAAAATAAACAAATGGAACCAAGCGCCCAAAAGCCGCTCCTCATAATCCAGTCCTCCATAATAGCCCACTCCGTCTTCAGACCAACTTCCATAAGCCCATACTCAAAAGTGAAATCCCACAAAGACACTCGAAGCCCGCTGCTCCATAACCGGATATGACAGCCCAGATGCCATCCCTCTATCAAGCAAACTATAACCACATCAGCCTAGTATCCTATAAACCCAATCCAAAGAGCGATTAAGATCCACTCAAATATCCAGCACTTCTTCCGATCCACAGCTATGACCATATTGCTAATCCATTCCATAATCTCTTTCCTAATACAACTATCTCCAGGAATATAAAACAACCAGATCTCTAACCAATATCCATTAAAAACATTCCCAATAACATCAAACCTTTTAAAGAAACCCTGATTCTTGTTCCCAGCCTTTGGCTCTATTCTGTTAACTCCCCATCCATTTATCCCACCAACAGCACTATATTCATAATCTAAAATTCCAACACATAAACATATGCATTCCATCCAGCCTAGCATACTCCACTGCCCAACCCACCTATCATAATGTCCACACACCAGATGACATAAAGAAGCCTTCCAAACCCCACAAATCTTGTTCAGAGAAGGCATATGAAACACGAAATCATATGCAACTATAGGAGCATAATAAACATCAATCTTTAACCCTGCTATAACCATACAAACAAAGTTCACATCCAAAAAAGCTCCTATAGTTCCCCAGATATGCCATTTAATGAGAGAGTGGACTTTCCTCTCAATACTAAGTATTGAGAACAAATGCAGCATGCCAAAGACATAGGCTGCAGCAACATGGATCCAAATATACCCGCAATCTTTATAAACCTCCACCAGAGTAGTGGCACTACTAGGCATATTAGATCCATTAGCTTCCAATCTTATCACAAATACATTAACATCAAGCAAGACAAAAACATACCAGCTCAGCAGTAGAAGACAAAACTCAAACATCCTATTCACCCACATCCAATTCCTAGCACCAACAGCTTTAATTTTAATCATACCAGCACCCTTAATCCATTCAATCCTCTGTAACAATTGATACTTCTGCACATCTCTGACTATAATGGCTAAACTACCACTTCACAGTATCGTAAAACAATTACCCCACAAATACCACCATAACCATTGTTCTCTAGGTATCCTGCTACATTTTATCATTTGCATAATCTCAATAACACTCCTCATCCCTTCTCCAACCCAACCCATATTGACCCACCCCATCATAATCCCAAGTGGGATAGACTCAAAAGACTCAAAGACTGAAAAACAAGAAAAAAGGCTGTCAAAGAAAACCAAAAGACTTCTGAGGGTTCCCATGCTGTTGGAAAGAGCTAAAAATAAAAAGTAGACTGAGAATAATGACCTATTGCCAACAGCACAGTCCAACCTTATGTCTCCCTTGTTTATGCTCCCCCTGAGCCTCAATAAACCTAACCACCAATCATATAACGCAGAACTGAGCCAGAGTGTCAATAATGGACCAAATTCTCTGACCAGTGACTCAACCCATAATTGTTTAAGCAACCCATCCCATATTCCCAGGATAAAAAACAGAAAAAGTAAAACAAAAGAAAGAAGAGAAAGAGCAGGAAAAGAAAGAATAGAGATCTCTACCCATCGTATTATAAGTCTCCATATGTCTCCAATACCCAATAATAACCCCCCTCCCCTGAGCAAGTGCTCAGAAAACACACACAAGCTAACACCAAGACACACACTCTTAATAAAAAGGTTTTTGTTCCTCTGCCAGGATCTAGAAAACAATAAAAATACACAATAAAATAAAGAAAAGAAGGGGAATAATGGCCTAAAAACAGAGGAACAATGCTTCCTTATCTCTCCAAGGCTAGTGCAAACCTCCTGCACACAAATACCTAACACCCCAAAGGCCATAGTGAAAACATTCATATTGGTTAAAGAGGAACCATTATGTATGCAAAATCCTAGATTCCTAAGTTTAGCACACTCAGAAAACACCACATGTGTATGAAAGACACACCAATTATAGAAAGAAAGGTTGGAACTAGGTTCTAAGGTTACTACCCAAAGGCTTTTAATTCTCCTTGTAACACCTTGATTCCCAATATAACCCTTCCCCCATATCCAAATGGATAAAACAGACTCAAGACATAAAAACAAGAAAAGGCTAGAAAAGAAACTCAAAAAAGGGATTTCAAGCCCATACCAGGATCTAAAAAAACAATAAAAGACCAGAATCAAAAGGGTCCTAATGGTATAGACTTGATCCAACCTTATAACTCCCAGTTGTTGACTTATCCCAAGTCTACCAAATCCTAAACTCTAGATCATATGCAAAGCTTTTTTATCAAGATAAGAAATAGACCAAGGTATCAACAGGAACAATATGATCCCAGAATATAGACAAAATGGGTCAAAAACCCAGACACAACAAAAAACACAGAGAATAAACCAAAGGGACCAAACAGACCAGTACCAGGGAATGGAAGGCCATAAAGGCCAGAAATCTACCCAGAAGATTAAGAACACCAAATAACTCCAACTGGCCCAGAATACCCCCCACCCCATAGTCTGACACTTGCAAAATTCCTTACATCCCTGAGTAATATTAAACCAAACCATCAAACAACCCACCTTAACCTGTCCTGTAGACCATAATTTCCAGAACCATCCTTTATAGCTAATCCAAAAGTATTTACACAACCTGGTGCCAATTAGATTACAAAATCTAAAAACTAACCACATTATCAATAAAAAACCTTTTGAAAAAGATAAAATACCCTGTCCCCCTCCCTGTTAACCCTTAATAAAAGAATTAATATACCCAAACCATACCACCCATCCTTTCCCAAAAACTCACTACTGCTAACAGTCCCAAACCAAAAGCCCACCCTAAGCAGACCCAAAAACAAGAGTAAAAGAATGTACCTCATTTGTTAACCTTTTTAGCTGGAGCTTTCCATTCCACCTTAAAGCCCCATATCTTACTCAAAGTAATACTGCTTGGAGTGGCAATTATCCTCAACCCCAACAACCTCATTCTAACTGCATCTTGAATAATCCTACAAAGCACATCAGCATCTCTAGTCTTCTTTTGGAATATCCTCAGATTTCTTTCTTGCCAAATGAAGTAGACCATAGCAGCTAACATGAGTCTCTGAATTATGCTCTTGACAGATTTCCTCATTGGAGCTTGAGCTAAAGCAGTAACACACTCCTCTATGTTGTCAGAAAACTGTTCTAATCCAGCAATAACCTTCAACTTATTCCACACACTATTAGGGTAGGGGCACAGAAAAAATAAATGCTAATGACTGTCCCTCTCCTCACCACAAAAAGGACAAAACAAATCCCTCTGAAGATCCCAATTCAATAATCTATCTTGAGTCATAAGCCTCTGCTGAACTGCTAGCCAGAGAGTAAAAGCATGCCTAGGCATAGCCTGACTAAACCAAACAATCCTAGCCCAAGAAACTTCATCCTTCATAGGACATAAGTCTTTGAAGACTGTACTGGTAGAAAAAGATTCATATGTTTCAGCTTTTGTTTTCCAAAAAGTAATATCCTTTTTACCTTCAATCAGAATAGGAGGGGACAAATCAAACAGACAGGGGAATTTTCTCCTCCATTCCTCTGGCCCCATCCAACAACCATTGTTTATCACCTCTGAAACAGTAGTATTCAGAGAAAAACCTCCCCCATGTATCTCTCTAGGAGATATGAACAAAGAAAGTGGGCTCAGAGGGAACCAATTGTCATACCAAACAGATGTAGACTTCCCATCACCAATACACTGCAAACAACGAGACCACAAGATTTCCCTATTATCCAACAAGCTTTTCCAACTCCAACAGGCACCCTGCTTTTTCCTAAAACCCCAGAAGCTAATCCCCTTTAGTCTATAAGCCCTAATCCATTTTGTCCATATTGTCTCCTTTCCTGAAATAAGATTCCACACATGCCTAGCAAGAAGGGCTTTATTTTTAATCCTTAAAGACTTGATTCCCAACCCACCCTCAGACTTAGGATAGCAAACATTATCCCATGAAACCCGAACTTTACCCTTAGCAGAATCAGTATTACTCCACAGAAACCTATTCATCAGTCTTTCAACATCCTCTATTATACTAGTAGGAAGCAGAAACACAAAAGCCCAATATACTTGTAAGGAAGCAAGGACAGACTTAATTAACTGCAGTCTACCAGCAAATGATAAAGACTTGTTTTTCCAGTCATCAATCCTTTTCCTAACTTTCTCCACCAAAACTGCACAGTCCTTGGTGTACAACTTCTTAGACAGCAAAGGCACACCAAGGTATCTAACAGGCAAAACACCAATTTTAAAAGGCAACAGATTCACAATCCTATTCCTAATAGTATTAGTAACATTACTCAAGTACATAGTACTCTTACTAAGATTAGGAATAAGACCTGATACCCCACTGAACTCTTCCAGAGCTACCTTAACAACCCTGACAGACTCAACATCAGCATGAGCAAAAACCAATAAATCATCAGCAAAACAGACATGTGTCAGATTAAGTTTCTCACAGCACCAGTGAAACTTAAACTGTCCACTTTCCCTGATCCTTCTATCAAAAATTAACTTTAGGACTTGCATAACAATAGTAAACAGGTATGGAGACATAGGATCACCCTGCCTTAACCCTCTCAGCCCTTTGAAATAACCAAATAACTCCCCATTAATATTAATTGAATAAGCAGCTGACCTAATGCAGGTCATGATCCAGGCTACCATACAAGGATGAAAGCCAAAATTAACTAAACATCCTTCAAGGAACTCATGATTAACAGTATCATAAGCTTTCTGAAGGTCAATTTTCAAAGCAATTCTGGGCTCAACAATCTTTGTGTGATAATTCCTTAACAATTCTTGAGATAAGAGAATATTATCACTGATTTGCCTTCTAGGAATGAAAGCACTTTGACATTCATCAACAATCCCATCCAAGGATCCCTTAATTCTTTCACAAATTATCTTAGAAATGCACTTATACAGGACATTGCAGCAGGCTATAGGCCTATATTCAGACACATTTCTAGGATTGTTACACTTAGGAACAAGAGATAAGACAGTAGCATTTACCTCATTTAAAAGCTTCCCATTATGAAAGAATTCCTTCACTGGAGCACATATCTCAGGACCAACAATAGACCAGGAGGATTTAAAAAATTTGGAAGAGTATCCATCAGGCCCAGGGGCTTTGTCTATATCTATATCAAAGATTGCCTTCTTGACTTCCTCATCAGTCACCTCTCTAACCATAAAGTCAGCCTTATCAGGAGGAATTTTATTCATAAATAAGGACTCAACATCCCTAATAGGATCCACACCAACCCTTCTACCCATAAAGCTTTCAAAGTGCTTAACAAACACCTCCCCAACCAGACTTCCCTCAAAATAATTACCATCACTATCAGTAACAGCATTAATTCTGGCCTTACTTTGCCTTCCCTTAACTGCCTTGTGGAAATAAGCAGTATTCTGGTCACCAACTTTCAACCATTCAACTTTGGCTCTCTGTTTTAAAAATAATTCCTCATCAATGGTACCCTGCTTCAACCCCTTAATGGCAGCACTTTCAGCATCTCTCAACACCTTGCTGTGAGGATCCCCCATCATGGCTTCCTAAACAGAACCCAACACCCTAGTATATTCCTTAACTTTTTCCCTCAAGTCACCCATTTCCCTTCCAAGCTTTCTCAGAGGTTTCTTTAGATTTTTAAACTTAGATTCCACTGAAAACATGTGACAGCCCTTAACATTCAGCTTCCACCCATCTTCAACAATAAGTAGAAACCTTTCATTGCTGGTAAGATGATTCATGAACTTAAAAACTCTGGGTTTCCAAACAGCCTTACCTTTGAAAGAGACCAAGGCAGGTGAATGATTAGAAGTAAGAAAAGGAAGAAAATTAGCCATAACCCCAGGGAAAGTGGACAGAAATTCAGCATTACCCATAACTCTGTCCAGTTTCTTAAGAAGACCATCAGTCTTTCCTGGAGATTTATTCCAGGTATACTTAAAACCAGAGGAAGGGATATCTTCTATACCAACATTAACACAACACTCCCTTAAGTCAAGCATGGATGTGGTAACTTTAGAAGAACCCATAGATCTTTCACTAGGGTCCAAGATAGTGTTAAAGTCACCTAACACAAGCCAAGGTTCTTGTATGATGGTACTGCCAAAGGCTTACAGATCATGCCATAAAGATCTCCTTAAGGGGTACTTGACAAACCCATACACAAAGGAGCAGAAAAATCTTGGTCTACCATCCAGAGGCTTGATGAGACAATGAATAACTTGAGCATTCATACCAACAACCATAACATCAACAAGATTGGGTCTCCAACCTATGACTATTCTGACTCCACCAGAACAATAAGGTCTATTAGACACCCATTCCCAATCCTTCAGAACCCTCCCAAACACTTTGCTAAGATTATTACCTTTAACATGAGACTCCAGAATACCACAAACCCCAATATTCCTGTCATGAAGAACATTCATAACTTCATTTTGCATGGTAATGTTAGACATGCCTCTAACATTCCAAGCTAACAAATTCAGATTGTTGTAATTCATGAGGACATATTTTTATCCTCAGAAGTGTGCACTTCCTGCACCACTCCAGTATCACCACTATTATCTAACTTCATGAACCTAGCTGTTTCATCTTCCTCAGACAAAACCTCCTCATTATCAGATTCCAGGACAATATCTTCCACCTCATCATAGTCCATGCCCTCAGGGAAATCAAACTTCTGACACATTAGAAAGAAATACTTAGTTTGAACCACATCCCATTCCAAAACTTGCTCTCTAGTAGGTATAACTCTACAATTAACATAGAACATAACATCTTCAATCTGCTGAGGAGTTAACTCAAAAGAATAGTCCTCAATAACAGCATCTCTAACCAGACTAGAGCTAGGGGTATAAGGCTTAGCAGGGACACCATTGTGAGGAGTACAATCAACAGGTTGATCAAGAGGGGCAGTAAAAGGATTAGGGGGAGGAACATTAGGGGCAGAAATAGACACAGGTTTAGTTTCAGATTATTTAACAGGAGTAGGTTTGGAAGATTTAGGTGATGGGTGTTTAGAAGGCTTAGCAGGGAAAGGTTTAGATGGTTTAGAAGTGGGAACAGCTGCAGCATTACCAGCTTCAAGACCAGTGTCTTCATCAACCATATTCTCATCATCCAAAATACTAAAACTATTCTTGACCTCAATACGTTTAGCCACAAGATTAGTCTTCTTCCCTTTAATACCAGCAGTTCTTATTTGAAAGACTTGCTTCCCCTTCCTAACTTCATTACCAATGCCCTCCTTCCCATCCTTTTTAACCCCAGAAGAAGATGCACCATTAGAATCCTTCCTGACTTGATCCTTCTGAAGATCATACTCCCTAGCAGCTTGATTCATTTTGTAGCTCTTAATCCTATCCTGAAGTTTAGCCTCATTTTCCTCCTTGTTACCCTTAAACATATTTCTTTGTCTCAAATTACCTCCCCCATAAGCCCCATTATTATTCACTCCAAAATTTAAACTCTTATTAGGATTCTTAGCAGCCATACTACGCTTCCACACCAATTGATACCCTTCCTCATCAACAGTACCATCCTTGATAGCCCCCCTCTTATCTTCATTCACCTTTTCAGCTTCTCTGTCCCTAGCTTCTTTCTCCTCAGCAGTTAACTCTCTAGTAGTACATTTCTCAAAAGAATGCCCAAACACTTTGCAGGAAGAACAAAGTTTAGGCATCTTTTGATACTCTATAAACACCTCAGTAACCTTAGGCTCAACACCCTCCTCTCTAGGATAAAAAGCTCTAATAAAAGTAGGTTGAGAATCAGCAGCAGCAATTTCCACCAAGATTCTAGCAAATCCAACCTGCACATTAGTATTCAAACATTTATCCACAGTAATATTATCAAACAATAGTGGTTTACCAATACAGCTAGCCAGCTCACACAACCCCTGCACATTCCATAATTCCAATGGCACCTCCTTAAACAAAATCCACACAGGCACCTTTTCAGGTGTAAGCGAAAGATTTTGACTAAAACAGGATTATTTGATCATACAAGTCACAAAATCAGGTGCGGAAACCCTAGTTCTGAACAAACAGATAAAACTCTAATCAAAACACAATCAACATCATTTTCAAAGCTTTTTCATAGATTAACCTTTTCAAATATTCAATTACAATCACACACTAGTTAATCTAGAACACTTAAACTGTGACAACCCGCAAATTTCGATTAATTTCCGTATAATATTTTTTTTGTATTATTATTCGAAGTAATTATTTATTTATAAATAATGTTATTTATTAAATATCGAAAGCTATAGAGTCGTTCGGACGAAGGAAACGGTGACCGGTTAGGTTGACGCGATTTTAACGAATGTTTCGAAATAACGCGTGGGATACTGATTTTAATTATATTTTTGCTCATTTTGGTTATGTTTTAGATTACGAACATAACCGACTAACTTTCATAATTATTCACCAAGCCTAAAATAAAACCGAGACGTTTCGCAAGATTACGGGTTCGATACACGGTGTCTACCTACCTAACTTTAAACCCTAGCTATAAAAGGATTGGTTCTTCTTCTTCCTTTCATTTGGCAGCCAAACAATCAAGAAAAACTCTTTCATCTCTCTCAATCTCCCTCGACACTCTCTCTAGTCGCCTCTCTCTCTCTCTCTAACCTCTCAACTCTCTCTACCTCTCTCCCGCTCGTCTCTCTCTCTCTCTGGCTAAAGATCAGCCGGCCACCACAAGGATCGGTGGTGGCGGCGCAAAGATAAACAGGTGACGGGAAGGAGGGATGGGTTGGGTTTATGGTGGTCGCTGGGATGGTGATGCACGAGTAGTGGTTCCAGGTGGTGGTTTTGTTTAAGGAGATGGCAGCGGTGGTGGTTCTGTAGAGCCCGAAATGGGCAGAGCCAATGGTGGTGGCCGATGGCGGCCATGGCTATGGTTGTGATTTTGGGTGCTCGGGTCAAGTTCTGGTTCGGGTTTGTCCAAGTCTGGTCCGAGAAGTGTTCTGGATTCAGGTTTTGTTTGGATTTTGGGTGGTCACGGCAGTGGATCGTTTTGGGTTTGGTCTCGTTGACTGTGAATATGGTGGTCCGATGATGGTGATCTTGTTTTGGGTTCCGATCGGGTTTTTGTCTCGGGTTATCCAGACGACGATGTTTGGGGGTCAAGGTTATGGTTATGGTTTGTGGTGGTCTGGTTCGTTGGTGTATACAGATCTGATCGTGTTCGGGTCTCGGGTCCGACTTGGTGTTGGTGTTCGGGTCTCGGGTCCTTGGTGCAACTTTGGTTCTGGTTCACGCATGGTGGTTTTGGCTTCGGGTTATGTTTTGGTCTCGGGTCTGGCTCAGGTCAACGAGTCAGATCTGCTCGGGTCAGTTTTGGAGTTGCTGGTTCAGTTCTGGCCTTGTTCGGCTCAAGTGTCTCGGGTCAGATCTGGTCAGCGGGTTATGCGAGACGGCGTTGTTGGCGTGAACGAATGGTATAACTAAATCTTTTGTATTAATTTTGGTGTGATTGTAGTTAACAATATAAATAGATATAGATTCGAATAATAAATATAGTTATCTCGCGAACGAACCGACAATATATATTGATTGATAACTACATATAAAGCGTGACTTAATATTATTGGACCTCGGACTGAATTAGTTGGACTATATATATGTATATATATTGTTAGTCTTTATATAAATAAGTAGTTTATATAATAGTCGTCGAAACGTATATAGACTTGTAAATTGATATGACAAATAAACGGATTTGAAGTCTTGTATTGGATATTGGTTTTTGGGAAAATTGTAGGCGACTTGTGTTGCCTGGTTTATACAAAACAGAGGAAACTCTGCCGAAATTTCTACAAAATTATAAGTATAAACGGGATGATATTTATTATATATTTCGATATAACAATCTTCAAGTATTTTGACAAATATAGTTTTCTACAATATCGCAAAGGGTTTTCGACAATTGATTTGATACAACATTTAAAGATAAACGTCGAACAATATTTCCAAAACAAGTACATATTATTTACTGAGCGTCAATTGTTTAATCTTCAAAGATTTTGGTAACTAAAACATTTTTATTTAAACGGTTTTGAGAATGATTTATAAAAGTTTATGTTTTGAAACCTTTAAAGGTTCGCGGATTTTGGAAAAGAAGCGACATTGTTATTGATCGTTTTAAACAACTATATCTATATTTTTATCAAAGAGTATTTTCCTAAAATATAATTATAAGATGAGTTTTGACTCATGATGAGTTATACGTTTCATAATAATAGTCCATCGTGGTATATACACGAATAGTATCAAGTGAGTATCTTGGGTGCTAGGTCGCATATAGTAATATAAGCCATGATTGATTCGTCGAGATAAAACGCTTAAGACTCGGGTTAATACCCACTAGTCTAGATAGTTGGATACGCTATCTATTAAACGGATAATAAGCTAGGCTTATTTGCAATAGAATATTAAGGTGTCCTTTGTTGGTATTTAGGACACGAGGAAGCCGGTCAAGGCATTGGAATTTATTTGCTAAGCTAAGCAAGGAAATTAAGGTGAGTTCATACCCCACTTTTTACTGTTTTGATAACTGTTTTCGGGGGAAAGATATACTCGTTTTATGAGGAACAATGAATTTCAAACATAACGAAATTCTATGAAAACATATAAATTTATAAATGCTTTTATAAATTTATACATGAACAAACGGAAAACGAAAGGTGTTGCATGAGTTCACTACACTTTCACAAAAACATGCATCCCGGGTTTTGGGATAACTAAATTCAGGTTGGGAACTTGAAACTATTTGGATTCCAGGTTGGGATCTGTTACAATGAATATTTGGATTTAAAACATGTCTATAGTTTTATTCGAACAAACTCTATCACGGAAAGTCCTTCACTACGATACCGAAACTAATTGCCGGACCATGGCAAACGGGATACTAGTTGGTAGCGCTATCTAGGTTGACAACCTCACCACGGCTTGGGAAGTGCGTGTGTGAACTATTTATCTTCTTGGGCTTATCATTGTGGATAGACAATGATGGAAGGCAAACAACTTACCCCGCGTATGCGGTGGCACAGTCAACAGTAACTTCGGTACATTCTTGTTGAATAACTATAAAACGGGCTAGCTACCCACGGCATGACTTTTAAATAACATAAATATTCTGCAAACAAACTTGTATTTTATACAACTTGAACTCAACATTTATGGTTACGAAAACTTATGAACTCACCAACTTTATGTTGACCTTTTTAAGTATGTCTTTCAGGTTTAAACTTTGGTAACGGCACGGTTGGAGTAGGTGACAGTTGGGATCGGGAATCCTAGAGGGTTAGCAATGGCGTTCAGGAAACAAGAGTCTTAGATGCATCTTTCCGCTGCGTTGGCAAAGGCACCAAACGTCACAACCGACCAGGGGAAAAGTCGGGGTGTGACAGTTTGGTATCAGAGCCACAGGTTTTAGCAGGATAGGTGTCTGTGTAGATATCTAGGCTTTAATCTGAGTGTTAGAAATTGGGGACCAAAAATTTCTAAGACAAAATACTTAGCATGAACGCCTAGGTACTGAAATTCCAACCGTTGCCAATTAAGCTACATAACTATTAGTGTGTTAAATCGCACTAGCTTAGAGTACGTTTCTTTGTTGCAAGGAACAATTACTTTTCTTATGTGAATATTGAGAATTTTCTATAATGGTATATAGAAAGGATAATAGCTCGTGATGGCTAGGTGTACATCACTAGTGACTAGCAAGTCATCACTTTAGACAGCGAAGTGTTTATTCACATAGCGTTTAGCTGAGTCATTGTTTCTTGGTATAGGAACAATTTACTTGCTTATATACTGTGTGCATTTATGTAAAGTACATATAGGTATGTTTCGTTAATAATACGTATCGCCAACGGTTATCGACTCAAGCTTGAACGTATCGAGAAAGCGCACACGTGACGTATTAGTTGGACCACTTGGCAGCATCGACATGCAAACGGATTGTTGTAACATCTACGGACTCGGTTTGTGTATGCTAAAGTCGATTTGCGTCGGAAAAGTCTCGATTAGACACCTCTTTATGCCGAGGATCCTGCAAAGCTGTAATGCGGTCGGAAGAAGCACTGGAAAAGTGACACACACGACAAACATTATATTATGTAATATATAATACATACGTGTTATTATGTGAATGTATCAAGTGCTAGTGATATAACTTATGATGGAAATTAATAGGGTGATCTTGTGAGGTAAGTTTTCGATAACGTAGACGTCACGTTATTTCAAACTTACAGGCACTTGATAGTTCTAAGAAAGTCCATCGTGATGTTATATATGGCAATATATTTATATAAATAAATAAGAGACAACGACGTGATTGTCAGGTCTCCCCTGTTCATGTCATTGTGACTTCAATCTTCTAAAACCAGTTGATCTTGATGATCTTGTTTCTTGAGCTTCTAAGGTTCATGTTCTAGAACCTAGTCATCTCATTCAGTATGATTTACATCTCTTTTCGTTTGTGTTTGTGATCTTCAACATTTTATCGTAAAGGAATTTAATTTTTGCTAATTCCTTATCTTTCTCACAAAACTAGACGCGTATTTCTCTTTTATATATACGTGTCAATTGTTATATCTTTGAATTCCATAAATTTGTGAAGGTCCATTTTGGGGCTTCACATCGAACAATGATTTCATTAACGATTTGTTTATCATTACGTTGTTCGTAATGTGTGTATTCCAATCTTGATGTGTCAGGCCATTGTGGGCAATAAATCATTTAATACTTCGTCTACGAATCTCTTTACACTCGACACTTTAGTTGAAACGAATTGTTTGAAATTGTATGTGTTTTCTTGAAACTCGCTTAGATTGAGCATTTGTGGTTTGTTATCAAATGCCTTTGAATTTAGTTCATTCTAAAACTTTATCTCGTGTCATTGTGTTGACAAGTTCGTTGACTCTATTGTTGTAGTCAAACTTCTATCAAGTTATTAAAGATGTCCTTGCTCAAATTTTGAGGACAAAATTTCTGTAACATGGGGAGAATGTGACAACCCGCAAATTTTGATTAATTTCCGTATAATATTTTTTTTGTATTATTATTCGAAGTAATTATTTATTTATAAATAATGTTATTTATTAAATATCGAAAGCTATAGAGTCGTTCGGACGAAGGAAACGGTGACCGGTTAGGTTGACGCGATTTTAACGAATGTTTCGAAATAACGCGTGGGATACTGATATTAATTATATTTTTGCTCATTTTGGTTATGTTTTAGATTACGAACATAACCGACTAACTTTCATAATTATTCACCAAGCCTAAAATAAAACCGAGACGTTTCGCAAGATTACGGGTTCGATACACGGTGTCTACCTACCTAACTTTAAACCCTAGCTATAAAAGGATTGGTTCTTCTTCTTCCTTTCTTTTGGCAGCCAAACAATCAAGAAAAACTCTTTCATCTCTCTCAATCTCCCTCGACACTCTCTCTAGTCACCTCTCTCTCTCTCTCTCTAACCTCTCAACTCTCTCTACCTCTCTCCCGCTCGTCTCTCTCTCTCTCTGGCTAAAGATCAGCCGGCCACCACCAGGATCGGTGGTGGCGGCGCAAAGATAAACAGGTGACGGGAAGGAGGGATGGGTTGGGTTTATGGTGGTCGCTGGGATGGTGATGCACGAGTAGTGGTTCCAGGTGGTGGTTTTGTTGAAGGAGATGGCAGCGGTGGTGGTTCTGTAGAGCCCGAAATGGGCAGAGCCAATGGTGGTGGCCGATGGCGGCCATGGCTATGGTTGTGATTTTGGGTGCTCGGGTCAAGTTCTGGTTCGGGTTTGTCCAAGTCTGGTCCGAGAAGTGTTCTGGATTCAGGTTTTGTTTGGATTTTGGGTGGTCACGGCAGTGGATCGTTTTGGGTTTGGTCTCGTTGACTGTGAATATGGTGGTCCGATGATGGTGATCTTGTTTTGGGTTCCGATCGGGTTTTTGTCTCGGGTTATCCAGACGACGATGTTTGGGGGTCAAGGTTATGGTTATGGTTTGTGGTGGTCTGGTTCGTTGGTGTATACAGATCTGATCGTGTTCGGGTCTCGAGTCCGACTTGGTGTTGGTGTTCGGGTCTCGGGTCCTTGGTGCAACTTTGGTTCTGGTTCACGCATGGTGGTTTTGGCTTCGGGTTATGTTTTGGTCTCGGGTCTGGCTCAGGTCAACGAGTCAGATCTGCTCGGGTCAGTTTTGGAGTTGCTGGTTCAGTTCTGGCCTTGTTCGGCTCAAGTGTCTCGGGTCAGATCTGGTCAGCGGGTTATGCGAGACGGCGTTGTTGGCGTGAACGAATGGTATAACTAAATCTTTTGTATTAATTTTGGTGTGATTGTAGTTAACAATATAAATAGATATAGATTCGAATAATAAATATAGTTATCTCGCGAACGAACCGACAATATATATTGATTGATAACTACATATAAAGCGTGACTTAATATTATTGGACCTCGGACTGAATTAGTTGGACTATATATATGTATATATATTGTTAGTCTTTATATAAATAAGTAGTTTATATAATAGTCGTCGAAACGTATATAGACTTGTAAATTGATATGACAAATAAACGGATTTGAAGTCTTGTATTGGATATTGGTTTTTGGGAAAATTGTAGGCGACTTGTGTTTCCTGGTTTATACAAAACAGAGGAAACTCTGCCGAAATTTCTACAAAATTATAAGTATAAACGGGATGATATTTATTATATATTTCGATATAACAATCTTCAAGTATTTTGACAAATATAGTTTTCTACAATATCGCAAAGGGTTTTCGACAATTGATTTGATACAACATTTAAAGATAAACGTCGAACAATATTTCCAAAACAAGTACATATTATTTACTGAGCGTCAATTGTTTAATCTTCAAAGATTTTGGTAACTAAAACATTTTTATTTAAACGGTTTTGAGAATGATTTATAAAAGTTTATGTTTTGAAACCTTTAAAGGTTCGCGGATTTTGGAAAAGAAGCGACATTGTTATTGATCGTTTTAAACAACTATATCTATATTTTTATCAAAGAGTATTTTCCTAAAACATAATTATAAGATGAGTTTTGACTCATGATGAGTTATACGTTTCATAATAATAGTCCATCGTGGTATATACACGAATAGTATCAAGTGAGTATCTTGGGTGCTAGGTCGCATATAGTAATATAAGCCATGATTGATTCGTCGAGATAAAACGCTTAAGACTCGGGTTAATACCCACTAGTCTAGATAGTTGGATACGCTATCTATTAAACGGATAATAAGCTAGGCTTATTTGCAATAGAATATTAAGGTGTCCTTTGTTGGTATTTAGGACACGAGGAAGCCGGTCAAGGCATTGGAATTTATTTGCTAAGCTAAGCAAGGAAATTAAGGTGAGTTCATACCCCACTTTTTACTGTTTTGATAACTGTTTTCGGGGGAAAGATATACTCGTTTTATGAGGAACAATGAATTTCAAACATAACGAAATTCTATGAAAACATATAAATTTATAAATGCTTTTATAAATTTATACATGAACAAACGGAAAACGAAAGGTGTTGCATGAGTTCACTACACTTTCACAAAAACATGCATCCCGGGTTTTGGGATAACTAAATTCAGGTTGGGAACTTGAAACTATTTGGATTCCAGGTTGGGATCTGTTACAATGAATATTTGGATTTAAAACATGTCTATAGTTTTATTCGAACAAACTCTATCACGGAAAGTCCTTCACTACGATACCGAAACTAATTGCCGGACCATGGCAAACGGGATACTAGTTGGTAGCGCTATCTAGGTTGACAACCTCACCACGGCTTGGGAAGTGCGTGTGTGAACTATTTATCTTCTTGGGCTTATCATTGTGGATAGACAATGATGGAAGGCAAACAACTTACCCCGCGTATGCGGTGGCACAGTCAACAGTAACTTCGGTACATTCTTGTTGAATAACTATAAAACGGGCTAGCTACCCACGGCATGACTTTTAAATAACATAAATATTCTGCAAACAAACTTGTATTTTATACAACTTGAACTCAACATTTATGGTTACGAAAACTTATGAACTCACCAACTTTATGTTGACCTTTTTAAGTATGTCTTTCAGGTTTAAACTTTGGTAACGGCACGGTTGGAGTAGGTGACAGTTGGGATCGGGAATCCTAGAGGGTTAGCAATGGCGTTCAGGAAACAAGAGTCTTAGATGCATCTTTCCGCTGCGTTGGCAAAGGCACCAAACGTCACAACCGACCAGGGGAAAAGTCGGGGTGTGACATAAACACTTTCTCAGGTTCCATTCCTACCTTCGCCCATTTGCTCTCCACCTTCGCCCACTTTTACTTACATTCGCCCAGTATTTCCCATATTCAATCCATCAGCAAGCTTTAACATATGTTAACATGTAGATCCAATCACTAGTCGCAATACGTGCATCTACAAACTCCCCCTCGACTATTGATTGGATCGTTTTCTGTCTTCATCCATTGCCTTGTTCAACAAATAAATTCTGAGCTGTTTCTTCTGCTCTTTAGCCATTTCAGGCTCCAACTTTCTCTTCACCGGCTTCGACACATTAGCCATCTTCACCATTTTGCCAAGCTTAGCATCCAAGCTACTCCCCGAGTTTATATCATACGCAAAACAAACTCCTACAACTTGAGTATACTTCTTTGCTTGTTCTGCATCGTTAGCCTCATGATGAATCGGATTGTAGAAAAGCATGATGATGTCTTCGAAGGTGCAATTAATCAACCACATAGGATCAAATACATGAACATGCTTGTATTTGTCCTTCCCATCTCTCAAAACTATCACCGCTTCAGCCTTCCTCCAATCATAATACCAGAATATAAAGTCAACACTGAAATGTTGTGGCATAGGCATCAAAGGTATTTTTCTCATCACTTCAGGTGCTTTGTAGATCAATGTTACCCTCTTCAACTTGGTTTTAGGATCAATATCCCTATGAACTTTTCTTCTGGGATATTGAGGCTTGAATCTGTTCCACTTCGTTCTACTTTCCCACACTAACTTGTCTGCACACCAACCGACATGAGTATTGTTTACTGAAGCTCCAGACATTGGGAATCTGCACCGATCTCTGACCGCCCAGTACGGTAGAGTTAGCAAATCAATGAATCTGTAGAAGTACAGAATTCCTGATTCCCATTTGGCAGCTAGACACTTCAGTCTGCCCAAATATGTCCACCCGAGAGCTCTGCCTTTAAACTTAGCATTATGGAATCTATAGAAACTTCCTTGAGCTTCAGGCTTCGGTCGGTTTTCATCCATTTCTCTCAACTTCTTCAAGTAAGTCTTTAATTCATCAGATTGACTTGAAGATTCTTGCTTATCAGCTTCAAACACCTTCTCAACAAACTCTGCACTCCTTTTCTTTGCTTTCTTCTTTGCTGAAGTGTTTGGAATCTCAGTGAAATCAGGAAATATCACATCTTCATCAGTCTGTCTGAAGTACTGTGGATATTCCTCATGTGTTATATCTTCAATCTCCACTTCATCAAATTCTGAAGTAATCTTATCATCTGAGTGAGTTCCAATATCCTTTTCAGGAATATTTGGAATTGACTCATCCATTACGAACTCCTCAAATGATTTCCCTACTCTCTGTGCAAGGCCATCAAGAATTTCCTTAGCCACAGTAGCAGGTACTTCACCTTCTTCAAGATCAGGATCGTTGTATTCCAGTTCATATCTCATATCATCAGTCTGGAATATCTCAGCAAAACGACCTGTGAACTCTATCGTCCATTCTCTTTTCTCTAACATATCTCTGTAAACATTCTTAGCATCGTCACTCAGAGATCTCACCTTTTCGTTCCAAAAGATAGTTTCATCTGAATCTACATTCTCTCCTTTCTTCTTCTTGGAACTAGATTCTCCAGCATCCTTCTTCTTTGGTGTTCTCTTCTCAAAAGTAAACTTAGAAGTATCATCTCCTCCTTCATCATCATCACTATCACTACTACTATCATCATCTTTCTGACTCCCAGACCCTTCTGCATCATCATCATCATCTTTCTTACTATCCTCATCATCACTTTTCTCAGACTCCTCATCTTCCTCATCATCATCTTTCTCTTTCTCAGAATCAGAAGGTTCAAAGTCTACTTGTTCTTCTTCTTTTTCTTTATCTTCTTCACCTTCTTTCAGCTTGGGTGCTACATTATACAAATTGTCTATCAAATCACTAAGGCGTTTGTTCTCAACCTTTAGCTCTTTGTTATCCTCCTTGATCAATTTTAGCCTGTTCTTGTTCCTTGAACATTTACCCTCAAGCTTCTTATTCTTAGCTTCAAGCTTCTTAACTTTTTCATCAATCTCATCTTGATTTGACTTCGAAGCAACCACAATCTGAAGCATTTTCTCTTCATTTTGCTTGAACTTGGCAATTTCAGCTTGTTGAGCAACAATCATCTTCATCATCTAATCCATTTTCTTATTCACCTGCTTCATCACGTCATCAGCAACAGTGACCTTCTTGGATTTAGATGGCTCAACTTCTGTGACTTTTTCTTTCTGAGGCTGCCTAAACATATCCAACACATTATCCAGTGCAACATTGAATTGATCAACTGGTAATGTCTCAGCCTCCTTTGTCTTTTTCTGTTTCTTAGAAACTGGTGAAGACAGCTTCGATGATGTACCAGCATCGGGTACTCTTTTTCCTTTCAAAAGCTGGGCAATCTCCTTCTCCCTCAACTGTTTAGTACTTGATTTCTTTGCCATTGTTTTGTGCTTTGGTTTTGGCAAGTTTACTACAACAGTTTCTCCAGCATTCAGTTCATCCATATCAACACCTAAACCTTCATCTTCAGCATCAACAGACTTCTTACTCTGTTCTGCTTCTTCAATTGACTTACTCAGAGATTCAGACTCACCAACCATAGTGGCCTTACGTTTGGTGGTCCTAACATTTTCATCATCCGAATCCCACTGTTCATCTACCTCAGTCTCCTCCGAGTCCACAGAATCTTCATCCACCAAACTAGTTCCCTTCTTAGCAGTAGTTTTCTTTCTCACCACCTGTTGCTTAGAACTTCCTTGGTCTATCTTTCCCTTACCCTTCCCTTTGGCTCCGGGATTGACAACCTGTCTCTTTCTCTTCGTGCTTGCATCTGCATACACTAGAGGATCATCATTGTCTGAATCACTCTCAGTGTGTCTAGCCTTGTTCTTTCCAGGATCAGTGTAATCCTGTTTAGCTAAAGCACCAAACAATCTTCTGTATGGTGGCCTTTCATTGTCTGGCACACCCTTATATCCTTTCATCCTCACCAAGGTTCGGATGTTCATGTGATCTTGACCAATAATCTGTGTTGGATCCTTCCTCAAATCAGGATACTTGAGATCAAAAATCATCATCAGGAATCTCGGGTATAACATGAATTGCTTCTTCTTCAAGCCCTTAAGCATCTCCAACATTTGATCCAGTATCATTCCAGACACGTTGAATGGTTTGTTGAGAGTCAACGCAACCATCAACGAGCTTAGACTTCTCCTCATAACATCATATCCACCGCTCACACATCCAAACACGTGGATTATGACATGTGCAAAATATTTGAATTGCACGCTCAGCTTTCCCTTATGCATGGAACCATCAGTAATCGGTCCTTTATACTTCATCCTCATGAAGCAAGCTTTCTGTTCAGTCCAGGATAACTCTCTGGGATCTTCACTCACTTCAAACTTGATCTGTAGTGCTTCTCTTATATCAGACTCAGTCAAAAACATCTCCATTCCTTGTATCTTGCTTTTGATAATTGTCTGATTATCCCAGAAGTCATACTTCGCGTTCTTGTAAAAGTCTTCAACTATATCTTTGTAGATAATAGTCGGAGTAGCTAAAGCATGTATCACTCTGCTTCTCTTCAAGAACTCTATAATCCCGGTAAACTCAGTGTTCTTCTCCACTTCACCGAGATATGCACAGCAATTATGGGATCTTTCAAACGGCCAATTGCTTGCACTTGATGCTTCAGCCTCCTGAACATTCTCAGGAACTGGATCTGTAACAATATTCTCCACTGGAGTCTCAATATTCTCAGTTTGGTCAGCCATCTGCACATCAAAATCAGAAACATTCGTCAAAATACAAAAACGACAAAAATTCAAAATTTTAAGTTTTTAAGTTCCACATTCGCCCAGTTTAATCAGGTCGAATGTAGAATGCAGGGTACGAATGTGAAAAATCTGTACGAATGTGAAAAATTTGTTTGTTAAACATTACATTCGCCCAATATAACCTTCATTCGACCGTTCTAATCTACCTTCGCCCGTTTGTATCAGCCGAAAGTGAAACAAATTAAACCCTAAAATTCAAAATTTTTCTATCTCTGTTTTTAACAACTAAATCTGATTAGGATGTGTTCTAAAGTGGCCGATCATCATTCGTCCACCATCAATTGTTCCTGAATATCAATATACATCAGTTTTCCCTTGGAATTAGGTCACGACTGTTTCATTCAAACAATTAACACTCTAAATGTTGTTATTATTCTAATTCCTTCATGATTCTCCCCCTAAAACTGATGTGTATTGAAATGCAATCAACAATAAACGCTATCAAACACCCTAGGATCCTTAATTCGAAACACTAAGTCCAGTTACAAAAACGACGATACTGATCTCATTCATGCTCCATTACATGTGATATTAGTATAGAAATGATCAGGAATCACACGTGAATCAAAAGCACAGGTCAAAAGAAATTCAGCAACAAGTCTATGGATCGAAAGAAAATTTTTGAAAAACTGTGAATGTGGTTCGAATCTGGAACAAGTATATATATAATGTCCACGTTCGCCCGTTATTACGATCGAATGTGAGTTAGTTCCACATTCGGTCCAAGTGAATGGCCCGAAGGTGAACTTTGCACCCAAAGGTAAATTTTGTTTTTAAATTCCCACATTCGTCCAATATAAAACGGCCGAAAGTAAAGAATTTTCCACATTCGACCCAATTAAGGGGCGAATGTGAAATGGAAAAATCTGAAAATTTTGCCAAATCACGAATTCGAATCCCGTTGTTTTTTTCAATCTGTTAAACTTCCAAAACTCATGTATTCACTTTTTGAATAATACAAAGCCCAGATGGTGTTATCAAATCTCAGAAATTGACCATCAAGCATCCCCGGTTATCAAAAATAAAGCAGAAATGCAAAAAATTTTGGGTTTTCTGAAATTTTATCAAAACACACCTAAAATCTTTTTGAATTTTGTATCCTTTTGACAATAAAAGTAAAATGCATCAAAGTAAATGAAAGCAGTAAACATTTTGTGATGTCCGGTAAGAGGATCATATCAGTTTTCTGAGAAATCTGATCACAGCGTTGATCTATTTGATTAATATTATCATTAGAAACAGTATGTGACACGGCAATTGCTGATATTGTGGTCCACGTAAGCTCACATGCAGACAATTACGCAATGCTTTAAAATGATACGAGTTAGGTGTATTAGACTAACACGATGTGGTGCCCACACACACGACATACTCCCGTATCAAGTAATTGCACAAAGCTTCGTCGTAACGCGTGATTATGCCAGAGTTATCCGTTAAAGTTACAAAGTATATAGCACAGAGGTTTACAGGTCAGCAAACGAATGCAGCAGAGTAACATGTGCATATACACTAGGTTAAGGCTGATATTAACCACTGATTTGCATCAGTAAGTCAATACGATGTAATAATGATCTTTGATCAATTAAAACATAAAGGTCCTCAATTCGGTAACTTTCGGTTTTGGCATTTAAGCTCTTTTAGAAAATATTCTGATGAAACTAGGTCCGTAAATCAATACGACAAAAGTTTAATCAGAATATCCCGGATAACCATAACATAACGACCCGAAACCTCAGATTTTGGCAATCCTATCAAACGAAATTACGGTACTAAGACCATATGCCCATGAGGTGTTCAGCCACGAACGCGTAGTTCGTTATGTTTGTATCACTAATGCACACAATATTTAGTCTACGAAGCCTATCAGCATATCACACATAGTCAACACACGCCTCATATACTATACAACTCTTTAGCCTGTGTCAGATCCCAACTGATGTACTATCATTTCCTCTTTTTATCCAGGAAATTATTTTGGATTTTCTAATTTTTAGGTCTTTTTGAATTTTTCCATGTTTTTGGTTTTTCTGATAAAATAGCTCCCCCTAAAATAAAGAACATATTTTTGGGTTTTTAATTTTTCTGAAAAACAAAAATTTGAAAGAAACAATCCACTCGAAAGCATCAACTTCTTTGAGGATTAAACAATCCTCTCGAAAGCATCAACTTCTTTGAGGAATACGATAGTAAAGAGAAATTCCCAATTAGCAAAGAGAAATTCCCAATTAGCAAAATATTAAAAACTAAAACTAAAAAGCGATAAACCGAGGTGCCGATTAGTCCTGTTTTTTCCTTTATGTTGTTTACTTTTAAAAGATATTCAAAGCGGGATCTGTCAAAAGCTTTTGTAAACAAATCTGCACGTTGGTAGTCAGTATGGATTTTGACCATATCTATCAATTCTTTAGCGTAACAATCACGGATAAAATGATATTTGATCCGGATATGTTTCGCTTTAGAATGATTTTCAGTATTTTTAGTTAATGCGATTGCGGCTTCGTTGTCACAGTGTATAGGGGTTTTAAGAAACTGCAAACCGTAATCCACCATCTGCTGTTGGATCCAGAGCACTTGTGAACAGCAACTCGAGGCTGCAATGTACTCGGCTTCACAGGTAGATAGCGCCACAGAAGTCTGCTTCTTGCATTGCCAGGTAACCTGCTCCCTAAAAACTGGCAACCAGCTGTAGTAGATTTGCTATCTTTATCACAGCCGCCCCAATCTGCATCACTAAAAGCAATAAAATCAAAATCATCATCATTAGGGTACCAAAGTCCTTTTGAGGGACAACCCTTCAGATATCTAAGAATACGCTTGACCGCCGTCAGATGACTTTGTTTCGGCTTCGATTGATAGCGGGCACAGAGACACGTTGCGTACATAATATCTGGTCGAGACGCCGTCAAATACATCAGAGATCCGATGATTGCTCTGTATGTAAATGGGTCCGTCAGCTCCCCCTTAGCGTCCACTCCAATCCCGTGATTGGGTTGAATCGGGGTATCCATCGGCTTGGAATCCTCCATCTGGAACCGGCTCAAGATATCGGATACGTATTTCGTCTGGTGAATGAAGATCCCGTTGGGTCTTTGGTCCACCTGCAAGCCTAGGAAAAACTGCATCTCCCCCATTGCGCTCATTTCGAACTTTTCCTGCATGACAGTTTCGAACTCCCTGCATAAAAGCTCGTTAGTTGAACCAAATATTATATCATCAACGTAAATCTGCACCAGAAGCAAATCATCCCCTGATTTCCTCGTGAATAGGGTACAGTCGACGAGTCCGCGCTTAAATCCTTTGGTGATGAGGTATGTACTTAGCTCCTCGTACCACTGTCTCGGAGCCTGGTGCAAGCCATATAAAGCTTTGTTTAGCACGTAGACCTTATCCCGGTGGATTGGGTCCTCAAAGCCTGGTGGCTGCCCGACATAAACCTCTTCCTTGACTTTCCCGTACAGAAATGCGCTCTTGACGTCCATTTGATAAACTTTGAATTTCTTATAGGAAGCAAACGCAAGGAACATCCGAATAGCTTCAATGCGTGCTACCGGTGCATAGACTTCGTTATAATCATTCCCTTCGATTTGATGGAAACCCTGCACGACCAATCTGGCTTTGTTACGAACAATAACCCCACGATCATCCTTCTTGCACTTAAACACCCATTTAGTGCCAATCTTCTTTCTTCCCGGCGGCAAATCCGTGAGCGTCCAAACTCCCAATTTCTGGAATTGTAATAACTCTTCCTGCATAGCTTCAACCCAGGCGTCCTCCTTCAAAGCGTCCTTGTATGTCCTTGGCTCTACCTGCGACACATAACACGCAAACGACCAATCATTTTGACTACCAGATTGTTGAATTTTGGCATATAAAGCTAAAGCACCAAAACTCTCTGGCGAGTTAACACTTCTCAGCTGCCCTTTGGTCATAACACTGCTTCCAGGATCACCGATAACTTGCTCCAGCGGGTGAATACGATGAATCCGAGATTCCGGATATTCAGGTACAGTAACTCCCGTCTGAGCAGTCAAGTTTTCTACAGCATCCAGATCATGACCCGTGTTAGATGATGAAGCAACATCTGGAGTTGGAGTTGGGTTCACTGGCAGTGCCTCTGGTTCTTCAGCATGTTCAAGAATGACTTCTTCAAATTGTTCATCTTCAGATTCTGAAGAGTCTAATGAAGTAGAAGCCTCCTGAAACACTTCTTCCTCTTGTATAGGAGCATTGGTATCATTAGAAACTGGTAGGGGGTTCACAGTGATCGGACGCACCAACGGTGAAGTAGTCGCGTTTTCACACTCGTAAAGTAATCTGATAACAGCTTCTACAACCAAGCTATCTAGATTGAATGATTCAAAGAAATCTTTGTAATCAAACATCCAATCAGGACCCGTGCCTTGCAAATTTTGTGTATATCGTTGAACTTCCACGTTAGCCCAATCCTCCACCCGACGAGTTCGCTTGTTGTATACCCATTTGAGCGGGGTTGCATATCCAACAAAGCATCCCTCTTCAGCTTTAGGACTAAACTTCTCGCTTGGATTCAACATCGTGCATGGTGCCCCAAAAGGTTCTAGATACTCTAAGTTCGGCTTTCGTCGGTGTAACAGTTCATAAGATGTTTTACCAAACTTCTTCACTGTTAGAACCCGATTGAGTGTATAATTTGCTGCATAAATCGCCTCGTTCGAGAACATTACCGGAAGATTTGAGTCTGCGAGCATTGTTCTAGCCGCTTCAATTAGAGTCCTATTCTTTCGTTCAGCAACACCGTTCTGTTGTGGGGTGTACGGAGCCGAATATTCATGATGTATCCCTTTGCTTTCACAAAGTTCATCCATCTTGGCGTTTTTGAACTCCGACCCATTATCACTCCGAATTCTCTTTATCTTCACATTGTAGAGATTCTCCAATCGAGTGAACAGAACTTTCAAGTTGTTAAAGGTGTCACTTTTATTCTGCAAACACATCACCCATGAAAATCTTGAGTAGTCGTCAGCGACAACTAAACAATAAAGCTCCCCAAGATGACTTTTGCGCTTGACTGGTCCAAATAAATCCATGTGCAATCGCTCAAGTGGCATCTCAACAGAGTTAACTTTCTTCACTTTGTGGGACTGTTTGTGCTGCTTCCCTTTCTTACAACTTACACACTTGTCATTCAGATGGAAATGTTTCACGTTTACTCCATCGACAAGCCCATTTCTCACAAGTTGGTTCATTTTTCTCAGATGAATGTGCCCCATTCTTCGGTGCCACATTATCGATTCCTTCTCTGTCGCCTTGGATAGAAAACATGTTATTTGCCCCTGTGATGTCATCGCCTTGGACATATCAAGAATATAGAGATTGTTGACGCGAGGTGCCTTCAACATTATCCACTCCTTTGGAATTTTAAAGCCCGGTTTGAGAATATAGCAGGATTTGTCATCAAAATGCACAGTGAATTGTTTATCACAAATTTGACTGACGCTCAACAGATTATAATCGATCTGTTTCACATATGATATTCTTTCAAAGCTCACTATACCATTACTCACGCTCCCCTCCATAGTAATATATCCACCTTTATTTCCAGCGAATGCGACATACCCACCATTGATATTCTTCACGTCGAATAACAATGCAAGATCCCCTGTCATGTGACCTGAAGCTCCACTATCAACAATCCAAAGACTGCTAATAGGGCCAGCTGAAGCTCCCTGCACACAAAAAGTAAATCATTTAGTTCTTTCGGGGGACCCAAGCCTGAGTCTTGGGTCTTTGAACATCAGCTTTCAAAGAAACATTCTCATTAACATTTTCAACAACTTTTTGTTTTGGATCAATCTTTTTCTGATTGTTCAAAACAGTTTCCTTTTTCTCATTGACTTTTGAAGTTGAGGCACCTGGAGAACCATTGGGTGACCAAGATTGTTCAGTTCTTTTTAAGATGCGAATCTGAGATTTTGGATTCTCAGTCGGTTTCTGAACATTGTTTACAAATGAAACTTTCTTGGTTACCTTATCTGATTTAACAGACTTAGGTCCAACATTTGACTTGACAATTGGTTTAGGTGGAACCTTTTGCCTATCATTTATTGTGTTCACCACTGGTTTTCTCCATGATTGTTCCATAGCAATCCGATTTCTTCGATCATATTGGATTGGACGATTGTTCCTCGTTTGATAAAAATTGTTTTGATTGTAAAACTGTTGTTGTTGAGGAACAACTCGTCTGTGTGGTGGAACATAATGATCAATCGGTTGTCTCATGGAATTCCTCACTTCAACTTCGTGCCTTTTATGCCTTACATATGGACACTGAGCAAGTAAATGCCCTCGTTCCCCACATTTAAAGCATGCACGGTACTCTTCAAAAACATTTGGAGCATTTGGTTGAGCAAATGATCTAACAGGATATTGATCATTATACTGTTGATTCCTCAAACTCTCAGGGAGTGGCCCTTTTGAGTAAGCAGGCTCATGAAAACCGTTAGCTCTGTTTTTGGGTCTAATGAACTCTGTGACATGGACCTTTGGTTCTTGAGGAACATCCAAATATAATTTCTTTAAAATAGCAGGTGGGATTTCATTTGTTCTCTCATGTTTTGGGAACCAAATAGTGCTTTCTTGCCAAATTTTATCAATTTTAGCATAGTTAGCATTTTTGATTGGAAATTCCTCGTCAGAGATGATCTTATCGGATCCTTCCATCCGATAAAACACCTTGACAGGTTTGGCACACGGTTCATTCTTAACATCCTTTTTCTCAAATTCTTTCTTAAGAACATTCTTTTCAGACTTTTTCTCACGATGAGCATTTGCCATCGGATGCACAAGCTGAGATGGTGAAACTGGTTCATTGGTAATGATGTGATTTTCTTTTGGAATTTCACATGCATTAGCAGTTTGATTACAACCAGTATCATCACTCTCAGAGTCTGAATCAACACTCTCAGCAGTAACACCCTCATCATTCAAACCTAAAATTGGTCTCACATCGGAATGTGGATCACCAATACTCGAGGTATTAGATTCATTTTCCGATGATGAGTCTGATTTTACCGAGCTCTCCGGTGTCACTTGATGACAATTGTGATTTTCAAAAAGCACCGGAAATGGCACAGACTTGTAATTAGTGGTTTGGTCATCAATGATGTGGTCTACCACGTAAGCAATGTGCTTATAGCTTTCTAACTTTTTGTTTACTTTTTCAGCAAAGCATTTGATGGCGGCCATTTCCAACTTGGTATTTGCAATTTCATTAATATAGTTATTAATTGCAAGTTGTTTTAATGATAAAGTGTTTTTCAAGTCGGAAATGTCCTTTTTATAGCCATCTAGTACCTTGTTGAAAGCATTCAACTCTTTGCGAGTAGATTGACTGTTCATGATAGCACTATCACGTTGAACACGGAGTTGTTTGTTCTCCTCAGTCAATCTATCACAAGTACCACAATATTTATCACTAGTAATATCAGTGCTACACTCAGAACTTACAGGTTTTGGCGGATCAGTCATGGCCATCAAAGCAAAATGAGCTTCCTTTCCAGCAAAAAACTTGGAATAGTCAATCTTGGTGAAAGCATCATCAGCAATGCACGACTTCCTCGTCATCAGAAAATCAGCTTCTGCTAGCAACTGATCAATGTCATCATCTAGAGATGTAACACTTGCTTCTATATCCGATTCACTGTTTGAATCTGAATAAACCGATTCACACTCCTCAGGAACATCAGAAACAGTGTCAATCACCATTCCAGGATTAGCATCCTCAGTCTTAACCTCCACAGATTCAGTCTCCACCTCCATTTCAGCTTCAGACACATCAACTTCAATCTCAGTTTCTTTCTTCTCATCAACTTTCACCGACTCTTCAATATCAACCTGGCAAGCAACACAAGCCACATTTCCACCAGTTGTGATCTCCTCAACACCTATTTGCAATCCCGACCAATCAAACCGTTCATCTTGTTGAGTCACCAATGCTTGATTCTGATTGGTGTTCTGTTGTATCTCATTAGGTGTAGTGATCGGTATAACTGTTCGGTTGGTGTTGTTAGGAGATTGGTTTTGAATCTGGTTTGGTGTGTTTGGTTGTCGGTTTTGGTTGTTGTTAGAGTTATTTTGACGGTTTTGGTAGTTGTTATTTTGGTATGAAACTTGGTTTTGATTTTGTTGTTGACGGTTCTGGTAGCTTGCATTGAATGGGTTTCTATTACCTTGTTTTGGTGGCTGGGTGCATTCTCTTTTAAAGTGTCCTTTCCCTCCACAGTTAAAACAAGTAACTTTCTCCTTGTTAAACCCGTAGGTTGTGTTAGGAGAAGTTCCCAAATCTGTTCTTCCCGTTTTCTCAATAAATTCCGTTGCTCTTCTCATAATGCTTGCAAAAGCCCACTGGATATCAATCAATTCCATCTCTTCTTTATCAATCTGTGCGTAGTCTTCATTGGTTAAGTTGTGTAGATGCCGTTTTGCGTCTAATGATTAGATACTAACATGTGTTAGGGGCGAAGGAGTATCAGAAGGGGCGAAGGAGAATAGAAAGGGGCGAAGGAAGCTTTGTCATGGACGAATGAAGATCAGGAATGCACAGAAGAACACATTCGACCAGTTCACCTGGGCGAATGTGGAAACAGCTTACCTTCGACCAGTAAGACTGGGCGAACGTACAGCTAGTATAAATAGATTTCAAGTTTTTGTAATGTATAACGAGTCATAGAGAGTGTGTGTTTTGTGTGTGTGTTCCTGAGAGGATTGAGAGTGTTTAGAAAAGGTCTAGATTAACTGTTATCAGTCTGTAACCAAGTTTATTGAAAAGTTAATCTATGAAAAGCATTTAAAATGACCTTGATTGTGTTTTGATTGAGTTTATATCAGTTTGTTCTAAGCTAGGGTTTCCGCACCTGGTTTAGCAACTTGTATGATCATATAATCCTGAATTGTTGTCAAATTCATCCTCTACAAAGTGGTATCAGAGCGTAGAGGATCATACAACAACAAATTGATAAACTCAGAGCTGATTTGGACATAATTTTCATCAATTCACATCTGTTTTCAATTAAAAATGGTTTTTGTGTGTTTTTGAAAGAATTAGAGGTGATTTTGTGGTTAATATTCAAAATTCCAAGTATTAAAGTTGTTCCAAATCATCTCCGAAGCATAACCTGATCAAGATCAATCAAATCCACAAACTTTTGAAAATCAGAGATCAAAATAACCGTTTTTCAAAGTGTAACCGTTTTTCAAAACTGGAATATGGGCGAACCTGGACTTTGTGGGCGAATGTGTGTGAGTTAGGTCGAAGGTGATAGGTATTCTGGACGAACGTAGAAGTTTTAGGGCGAACGTAGGTTGTTTCACTTGAATTTTCTTCATTGGGGTCACAAAAGTTACCTTCGGGAGATCGGGGGTACGAAGGTATTTCTAAAACGGACGAATCTAGGTCTATTTGGGCGAACGTGGATAGTGTTTGTGTGATTTTTACATTTTACTAATATTTCACATTCGGCTGTCTGTTTTGGGCGAACCTAAAACAAAAAGGGACGAACCTAATCTCTACTGGGCGAACCTAGGATAGATTTTGGAAAATTTTTCTAAGTGTTGATTTTTTCGAAGTGCGTGAATATGTGGCGTTATCAGACTACTCCTACACCAGCAACTACACAACCACAACAGCAGGTGATGGACCCATGGACAGTGGCAGCACAGAAGACGAGCACACAGTCTTCACAGCCGGTTAACTACATGACTCAGAGTGCACCTACAGTACCACAGTCTGACTACTGGGGAGTAGCAGCAGCGGTGGTAAACACTCAAACTACTAATGCTATTTCCACACTGATTAATGATTTGTCTTCAGGTAGCGGGACTCGGCCACCGAAGCTTATGGAGATTCAAGAATACAATCAGTGGCAGAAAAAGTTCAAGATACACTTGGAAGGCATGGGAGTAGAAGGTGCTGAAGCATGGAACATGATAGCTAAAGGATACACACCACCAGTTCTGGAGAACACGGGTGAACCAGTACCATTGGAGAGCATGGCGGAGGATGAGAAAAAGAAATTTGCTGTGGAAAAGAAGGCGTTCTCTCAACTGACGCAAGCTATTACCAATGATCTTTTGCATCAGTTTGGGACGTGCACAACTTCTAAGGCTTTGTGGGATATGCTTAAAAGGAAGCATGATGGGAATGAGAAGACTCGGAATTTGAGGATGGAAGAACTTGTTAAGGAGTTTGAGAATTTTTCTTATGTTGGAAATGAAACTTTGAAAGAACTAACTCCTAGATATAATCATTTAATATCTGAATTGTCTAGCTATGGTGTACAGATTCCTATGGCAAAACAGGTGGACAAGTTTGCTGAAGCATTACCACCTAACTGGGATCAGCATGTGGATGTTCTGAAGGAGAAAGATGCTTTTCAATACTGGTCTCTTCAAGAGTTCGTTGAGAAGCTGGAAAACAAGGAATTGGAAGAGAAGAGGAAGGCCAGGAGGGCACAGATTCCTCAGAATCCAAACTTATACTTTGGAGGATCTTTAGTTCCAGCAAGCACAAGTTCTGGAGGGCTAGTTACACCACATGTTGCTTGTATATCCAATGCTGTAGAATCACCCATCATTAACTACCATCAACAAACTTCATCTTTATCACAACCACAACCACAAGTTCCATATCAATATTCATACATACCACCATTTTCTCCAAAACAACAAGCAGCTTTTTACACTGCTGGTCAAACTCAACCACAACCAATGAACCAACCTAATCAACCAACTGTGGTGTTGGAGACTTCCAATCTTGGAAATGTGACAGTTGAAGTTGCTCAGCAACACATTGCTCTAGTCTCAGCAATGGTTTCTTCCTATAATGGATTAGTTGCTAGTCAAATTGGTAATAACAACTTGACCAATGAAGACTACGCACAGATTGATAAGGAGGAAATGGAACTCATTGACATTCAATGGGCGTTTGCGAGCATAATGCGAAGAGCAACGGAGTTTATTGAGAAAACAGGTAGAACCGACTTGGGAACTTCTCCTAACACAACCTACGGGTTTAATAAGGAGAAAGTGACTTGTTTTAACTGTGGAGGTAAAGGTCACTTTAAACGTGAATGCACTCAACCACCAAAACAAGGCAACAGGAATCCATTTAATGCTACCTATCAGAACCGTCAACAACAAAACCAAACCCAAGTTTCTTCCCAAAACAACAACAACAACTACCAAAATCGTCAAACCAACTTTAACAACAACCAAAATAGACAACCAACCACACCAAACCAAACACAAAACCAAACACCAAACAATACTAACCGAACAGTCATACCAATCACTACACCAGCTGAACAACAGAATACCAATCAAGCATTGGTTACCCAACAAGATGAGAGGTTTGACTGGTCGAGCATTCAGATAGGTGTTGAAGAGATAACCACTGGGGGAAATGTGGCGTGTGTTGCCTATCAGGTTGATTTGGAAGATTCTGTGACGGTGGAGGAGAAGGTTGAAACTGAGGTTGATAGTGATGATTCTGAAGCTGAGATGGATGGTGATTTTGAACCTGTTAAGGTTGACTCTGAAGTGAATGTTGAGGTTGAAAATGAAGAGACTAATTCGGGAGTTGTGATTGATACTGTTTCTGACATTCCTGAGGAGTGTGAATCGGTGTATTCAGATTCAGACAGTGACTCAGATACGGAAGCTAGTGTTAATTCTCTTGATGAAGATATTGATCAGTTACTTGCAGAAGCAGATTTTCTGATGACTAGGAAGTCGTGCATTGCAGATGATGCTTTCACAAAGATTGATTATTCCAGATTCTTTGCAGGAAAAGAAGCTCATTTTGCATTAATGGCCATGACTGACCCGCCAAAACCTGTAAGTTCTGCTTGTAGTACTGACAATACTAGTGAAAAATATTGTGGTGCTTGTGATAGATTGACTGAGGAGGTTAAACAACTCCGTATTCAACGTGATAGTGCTATCATGAACAGTCAATCTACTCGCAAAGAGTTGAATGCTTTTAACAAAGTGTTAGATGGCTACAAAAAGGACATTTCTGACTTGAAAAATACTTTGTCGTTAAAACAATTGGCAATAAACAACTATATCAATGAAATTGAAAACACTAAGTTGGAAATGGCCGCCATCAAATGCTTTGCTGAGAAAGTAAACAAAAAGTTAGAAAGCTACAAGAATGTTGCTTATGTGGTAGACCACATCATTGATGATAAAACAACCAATTATCGGGCTGTACCATCTCCGGTTCTTTTTGAAAACCATAATTGTCACCAAGTGAAACCGGAGAGTTCGGTAAAATCTGATTCAGCATCGGAAAATGAATGTAACACTTCAAGTGTTGGTGATCCAAATTCCGATGTTAGACCGATTTTGGGAATCAATGATGAAGGGGTTACTGCTGAAAGTGTTGACTCAGATTCAGAGAGTGATGATACTGGTTGTAATCAAACTGTTAATGTATGTGATATTCCAAAAGAGAATCACATCATTACAAATGAACCAGTTTCATCATCTCAAATTGTTCCAATGAGAAATGTTCATCATGTGAATAAGTCTGAGAAGAATGTTGTGAAGAAAGATCTTAATGTGATTAAGAAAGATCTTGAGAAGAATGAGAAAAACGAACACTGTGACAAACCTGTCAAGGTGTTTTATCGGATGGAAGGATCCGATAAGATCATCTCTGACGAGGATTTTCCAATTAAAAATGCCAATTATGCAAAAATTTAAAAGATTTGGCAAGAAAGTACTATTTGGTTTCCTAAACATGAGAGAACAAATGAAATTCCACCAGCTTTGTTGAAAAAGTTGTACTTGGATGTTCCTCAAGAACCAAAGGTACATGTCACAGAGTTTGTTAAACCCAAAAACAGAGCTAATGGTTTCAATGAGCCTACTTACTCAAAAGGGCCACTCCCTGAGAGTTTAAGGAAGCAACAGTATAATGATCAATATCCTGTTAGATCATTTGCTCAACCAAATGCTCCAAATGTTTTTGAAGAGTACCGTGCGTGCTTTAAGTGTGGGGAACGTGGGCATTTACTTGCTCAGTGCCCATATGTAAGGCACAAGAGGCACGAAGTGGAAGTGAGGAATTCTATGCGAAAGCCGATTGATCATTATGTGCCACCTCATAGGAGAGTTGTTCCTCAACAACCACAACCGTTTTATTATCAAAACAATTTTCAAATGAGGAACACTCGTCCAATGCACTATGATAGAAGGAATCGGATTGCGATGGAAAACTCGTGGAGGAAGCCTGTAGTGAACTCAACAGTTGATCGGCAAAAGGTTCCACCAAAACCAATTGTCAAATCAAATGTTGGACCTAAGTCTGTTAAATCAGATAAGGTTACCAAGAAAGTTACCTTTGCTAACAATGTTCAGAAACTGACTGAGAACCCAAAGTCTCAGATTCGTATCCTGAAAAGGACTGAACAATCTTGGACACCCAATGGTACTCCAGGAGCCTCATCTTCAAAAGTGAATGAGAAAAAGGAAACGACTTTGAGCAATCAGAAAAAGATTGATCAACAAGTTGTTAAAAATGTTTGTGAAAATGTTATTGTGAAACCTGATGTTGAAAGACCCAAGACTCAGGCTTGGGTCCCCCGAAAGCACTAAATGATTTACTTTTTGTGTGCAGGGAGCTTCAGCTGGCCCTATTAGCAGTCTTTGGATTGTTGATAGTGGAGCTTCAGGCCACATGACAGGGGATCTTGCGTTGCTGTTCGACGTGAAGAACATCAATGGAGGGTATGTAGCGTTTGCGGGAAACAAAGGCGGATATATCACGATGGAAGGAAGTGTGAGCAATGGGATAGTGAGCTTTGAGCGGATTTCGTATGTGAAGCAGATAGATTACAATCTGTTGAGTGTCAGTCAAATTTGTGACAAGAAATTTACTGTGCATTTTGATGACAAATCCTGCTATATCTTGAAACCGGGCTTTACAATTCCTAAAGAGTGGATAATGTTGAAGGCACCTCGTGTCAACAATCTATACATTCTTGATATGTCCAAGGCGATGACATCACAGGGGCAAATAACATGCTTTTTGTCCAAGGCGACTGAGAAAGAATCGATAATGTGGCACCGAAGAATGGGGCACATTCATCTGAAGAAAATGAATCAACTTGTAAGGAATGGACTTGTCGATGGAGTAAACGTGAAACATTTCCATCTCAATGACAAGTGTGTGAGTTGTAAAAAGGGGAAGCAACACAAACAGTCCCATAAAGTGAAAAAGGTTAACTCTGTTGAGATGCCACTAGAGCGATTGCACATGGATCTTTTCGGACCGGTCAAGCGCCATAGTCATCTTGGAGAGCTTTATTAGTCGTCACTGACGATTACTCAAGATTTTCATGGGTGATGTGTTTGCAGAATAAAAGCGACACTTTTATGAATCTAAAAGTTCTGTTCACTCGATTGGAGAATCTCTACAATGTGAAGATAAAGAGAATTCGGAGTGACAATGGGACGGAGTTCAAAAATGCCAAGATGGATGAACTTTGTGAAAACAAAGGGATACATCATGAATATTCGGCTCCGTACACCCCTCAACAGAACGGTGTTGCTGAACGAAAGAATAGGACTCTAATTGAAGCGGCTAGAACTATGCTTGCTGATTCAAATCTTCCAGTAATGTTCTGGAATGAGGCGATTTATGCAGCAAATTATACATTAAATCGGGTTTTAACAGTGAAGAAGTTTGGAAAAACATCTTATGAGCTGTTACACCGAAGAAAGCCGAATTTAGAGTATCTAGAACCTTTCGGGGCGCCTTGCACTATGTTGAATCCAAGCGAAAAGTTTAGTCCTAAAGCCGAGGAGGGTTACTTTGTTGGATATGCAACCCCACTCAAACGGGTATACAACAAGAGTACTCGTCGTGTGGAAGACTGGGCTAACGTGGACGTTCAACGATATACTCAAAATATTCAAGGCACGGGTCCTGATTGGATGTTTGATTACAAAGATTTCTTTGAATCATTCAATCTAGATAGCTTGGTTGAAGAAGCTGTAATTCGATTACTTTACGAGTGTGAAAATGCAACAACTTCACCATTGGTGCGTCCGATCACCGTAAACCCCCTACCAGCTTCTAATGATACCAATGCTCCTATCCAAGAAGAAGAGATTTTTCAAGAGGCTTCAACTTCATTAGACACTTCAGAATCTGAAGATGAACAATTTGAAGAAGCTATTCTTGATCAAGCTGAAGAACAGGAGGCACCGCCAGTGAACCCAACTCCAACTTCTGATGTGGCTTCATCATCAAATACGGGTCATGATCTGGATGCTGTAGAGAACTTGACTGTTCAGACGGGAGTGCAAGTACCTGATTATCCGGAATCTCGGATTCATCGTATTCACCCGCTGGAGCAAGTTATCGGTGATCCTGGAAGTAGTGTTATGACCAGAGGGCAGCTTAAAAGCGTTAATACGCCAGAGAGTTTTGGTGCTTTAGCTTTATATGCCAAAATTCAACAATCTGGTAGTCAAAATGATTGGTCGTTTGCGTGTTATGTGTCGCAGGTAGAGCCAAGGACATACAAGGACGCTTTGAAGGATGATGCCTGGGTGGAAGCTATGCAGGAGGAGTTATTACAATTCCAGAAATTGGGAGTTTGGACGCTCACGGATTTGCCGCCGGATAGAAAGAAGATTGGCACTAAATGGGTGTTTAAGTGTAAGAAGGATGATCGTGGGGTAATTGTTCGGAACAAAGCCAGATTGGTCGTGCAGGGTTTCCATCAAATCGAAGGGATTGATTATAATGAAATCTATGCACCGGTAGCACGAATCGAAGCTATTCGGATGTTCCTCGCGTTTGCTTCTTATAAGAAATTCAAAGTTTACCAGATGGACGTGAAAAGCGCATTTCTGTACGGGAAAGTCAAGGAAGAGGTGTATGTCGGGCAGCCACCAGGCTTTGAGGACCCAATCCACCGGGATAAGGTCTACGTGTTGAACAAAGCTCTTTATGGTTTGCACCAGGCTCCGAGGCAGTGGTACGAGGAGCTGAGTACATACCTCATCACCAAAGGATTTAAGCGCGGCCTCGTCGATTGTACCCTCTTTACGAAAAAGACGGGAAATGACTTGCTTCTAGTGCAGATATATGTTGATGATATAATATTTGGTTCAACTAATGAGCTTTTATGCAGGGAGTTCGAAACTGTCATGCAGGAAAAGTTCGAAATGAGCGCAATGGGGGAGATGCAGTTTTTCCTAGGCTTGCAGGTGGACCAAAGACCCGACGGGATCTTCATTCACCAGACGAAATATGTCTCCGACATCTTGAGCCGATTCCAGATGGAGGACTCAAAGCCAATGGATACCCCAATTCAACCCAATCACGGGATTGGAGTGGACGCTAAGGGGGAGCTGACGGATCCTTTTACATACAGAGCAATCATCGGATCTCTGATGTATTTGACAGCGTCTCGACCAGATATTATGTACGCAACGTGTCTCTGTGCTCGCTATCAATCGAAGCCGAAACAAAGTCATCTGACGGCGGTCAAGCGTATCCTTCGATATCTGAAGGGTTGTCCTACAAAAGGACTTTGGTACCCTAATGATGATAATTTTGATTTCATATCTTTTAGTGATGCAGATTGGGGCGGCTGTGACAAGGATAGCAAATCTACTACAGCTGGTTGCCAGTTTTTCGGGAGCAGGTTAATCACCTGGCAATGCAAGAAACAGACTTCCGTAGCACAATCTACCTGTGAAGCCGAGTATATTGCAGCCTCGAGTTGCTGTTCTCAAGTACTCTGGATTCAACAACAAATGGTGGATTACGGTTTGCAGTTTCTAAAAACTCCTATTTACTGTGACAACGAAGCCGCAATTGCATTAACTAAAAATTCGGAAAATCATTCTAAAGCGAAACACATCCGGATCAAATATCATTTTATCCAAGATTGTTACGCTAAGGAATTGATTGATATGATCAAAATACACACTGACTACCAACGTGCAGATCTGTTTACTAAAGCCTTTGATCGTTCACGCTTTGAATATCTTTTAAAAGTAAACAATATAAAGGAAAAACAGGACTAATCGGCACCTCGGTTTATCACTTTTTAGTTTTTAGTTTTTATATTTTGCTAATTGGGAATTTCTCTTTGCTAATTGGGAATTTTTCTTTACTTTCATAATCCTCAAAGAAGTTGATGCTTTCGAGGGGATTGAAAAATCCTCAAAGAAGTTGATGCTTTCAAGTGGATTGTTTCTTTTAACTTTTGTTTTTGTTTTGTTTTTCAGAAAAATGAAAATCCAAAAATATGTTCTTTATTTTAGGGGGAGCCATTTTATCAGAAAAGCCAAAAACATTATAAAATTTCAAAAAGACCTAAAAATTAGAAAATCAAAAATGATTTCCTAGTAAAACAGAGGAAATGATAGTACATCAGTGGGAATCTGACACAGGCTAAAGAATTGTATAGTTTATGAGGCGTGTGTTGATTACGTGTGATATGCTGATAGGCTTCGTAGACTAAATATTGCGTGCATTAGTGATACAAACATAACGAACTACGCGTTCGTGGCTGAACACCTCATGGGCATATGGTCTTAGTACCGTAATTTCGTTTGATAGGATTGCCAAAATCTGAGGTTTCGGGTCGTTATGTTATGGTTATCCGGGATATTCTGATAAACTTTTGTCGTATTGATTTACGGACCTAGTTTTATCAGAATATTTGCTAGAAGAGCTTAATTGCCAAAACCGGAAGTTACCGAATTGAGGAACTTTATGTTTTAATTGATCATAGATCATTATTACATCGTATTGGTCATCTGATGCAAATCAGTGATTAATATCAGCCTCAACCTAGTGTATACGCACATGTTACTCTGCTGCATTCATTTGCTGACCTGTACACCTCTGTGCTATATACTTTGTAACTTTTACGGATAACTCTGGCATAATCACGCGTTACGACGAAGCTTTGTGCAATTACTTGATACGGGAGTATGTCGTGTGTGTGGGCACCACATCGTGTTAGTCTAATACACCTAACTCGTATCATTTTAAAGCATTGCGTAATTGTCTGCATGTGAGCTTACGTGGACCACAATATCAGCAATTGCCGTATCACATATTGTTTCTAATGATAATATTAAACAAAAAGATCAACGCTGTGATCAGATTTCTCAGAAAACTGATATGATCCTCTGACCGGATTTCACAAAATGTTTACTGCTTTCATTTACTTTGCTGCATTTTATTTTGTTGCAATTTACTTTTAATGTCAAAAAGATACAAAATCCAAAAAGATTTTAGGTGTGTTTTGATAAAATTTCAGAAAAATCCAAAAGTTTTGCATTTCTGATTTATTTTTGATAACCGGGGATGCTTGATAGTCAATTTCTGAGATTTGACAACACCATCTGGGCTTTGTATTATTCTCAATGTAAAAATTTGTGTTTTGGAAGCTTAACGGATTGAAAAATGTTGAACGGGATTCGAATTTGTAATTTGGCAAAATTTTTCAAAATTTCCATTTTACATTCGCCCTTAATTGTGGACGAATGTGGAAATTTTTCACCTTCGGGTTGTTCTATTTGGGCGAATGTGGTTTTTAACCAAAATTCACTTTCGGGTAAAAACAAGTTTTACCTTCGTGCCTTTGATTAGGGGCGAAGGTGGAAATGTGATACATTCGTCCAGACCATACGGGCGAAGGTGGAATCCATATATACCAAGTTGCAGCTTCGACCAGACATTTTACTTTTTCAAATTTTCATTCATAAAGTCACCTTGTTGATTTTGATTTCCCTCCTTGTGCATTTTGTTCCCTAGTGCTTACTGATAGTTTTCATATCAATTTTACAGGTAATGGTCAAGGATTGAATTCAGAATCGTTCGGTTTATACCCGGACCTAGGGTTTAAGAGTTTGGGATTTTCAGTGATGTTTAGTGTTTGATTTTGATAGCCATTCATCCCACATCAGTTTTAGGGGGAGAATGTGTATAGAATTAGGATATAAACAAGTTTTTAATCACTGATTGATCTATAAAACGATATAAACCCTAATTTCTTTTTAAAATTGATGTAGAATGAATGATAATTGAAATTGATGGTACATGATGCTTAATCGGTCACTTTAGAACAGATTTGAATCAGAATTAGAGGTTAAAAACACAGTTTGAAAAATTTTAAATTTTGGGGTTTAACCAGTTCTTCCTTCGGGTCTTCGAATGGACGAAGGAGAAGTGGAATGGACGAAGGAAATCATAAACGGGCGAATGTATCTTTTTCATCAGAATCAATTTTACATTCGACCAGAAAAGTTCACCTTCGGCCACAAAACTCTACATTCGACCAATGCAATATGGGCGAATGTGGAAATTTTCAAAACCTAAAATTTTTGAATTTTTGACGATTTTGTGTTTTAACGTTTTATTTTGATTTTCTATTTCAGATGGCTGAAGAACAAGCTAATGTTGAGATTCCTGTGGAGACTACAGTGACTGATCCTATTCCAGAAACAGTGCAAGAAGAAGGATCATCAAGCGGTAGCAAATGGCCGTTTGAGAAGACCCATAATTGCTGTGCGTACTTGGAGATGTGGAAAAGAATGTGGAATTCACAGAGATTATAAAGTTCTTGAAGAGATGTAGAGTGGTTTATGCATTGGCAACACCAACTATTATCTACAAGGATATAGTTGAGGATTTTTATAACAACGCCAAGTATGATTACTTCGATAATCAGACTATCATCAGAAGTAAGATTCAGGGAATGGAGATGTTTATTACTGAAGCTGATATCAGGGAAGCTCTCCAGATCCAGTTTGAGACTAGTGAGGATCCAAGAGAATTATCCTGGACTGAGCAGAAAGCCTGCTTCCTGAGGATGAAGTACAAAGGACCGATTACTGATGGTTCTATGTATAAAGGGAAGCTGAGCGTGCAGTTCAAGTATTTTGCTCACGTCATCATTATTGTATTTGGATGTGTTAGTGGAGGTTATGACGTGATGAGAAAGAGTTTAAGCTCGTTAATGGTTGCATTGACTCTCAATAAACCATTTAACGTTGCTGGGATGATCTTAGATCATATGTTGGAGATGTTGAAGGGTTTGAAGAAGAAATACTTCATGCTTTATCCTAGATTTTTGATGATGATCTTCGATCACAAATATCCACACTTGAAGAAAGATCCAACACAGATACTTAATATGGATCATATGAATGTGAGAACCTTAGCAAGAATGAAGGGTTATAAAGGTGTACCTGAAAATGAGAGACCACCTTACAGAAGGTTATTTGGAGCCTTGGCTAGAGAGGATTACAATGATCCAGGGAAGAACACAGCAAGGCATCCTGACAGTGATAGTGATAATGATGATCCACTTGTTTATGCTGATGCAAGCACGAAACGGAAAAGGCAGGTTGTCAATCCCGGAGCCAAAGGGAAGGGCAAGGGAAAGACAGATCAGGGAACTTCAAAACAACAAACAGTGAGGAAGAAGACTACTGCTAAGAAGGGCACAAGTTTGGTAGATGAGGAGTCGGTTGATTCTGAGGAGACAGAAACTGAGGAACAATGGGATTCGGATGCTGAGAATGTCCGGACTACCAAACAAAAGGCCACTTTGGTTGGGGAGTCTGAATCTTTGAACAGATCAATAGAAGAAGCTCAGAAGAGTAAGAAGTCTGTTGATGCTGAGGATGAAGGGTTGACTGTTAATCTTGATGAATTGAATGAAGGAGAAACAGTTGTAGTGAATTTGCCCAAGCCCAAACACAAATCTATGGCTAAGAAAACAAGCACTAAGCAACTTAGAGAGAAGGAGTTGAACTTATTGTTGAAAGGAAAGAGATTACCTGATGCTGGAACATCATCTAAACAATCTTCACCAGCAGCCAAGAAACAAAAGACTAAGGAGACAACAACATTACCAGTGGAGCAATTCAATATTGCATTGGATAATGTTCTGAACATGTTTACTAAGCCTCAGAAGGGAAAAGAAGTTGAAGTTGAGCCATCTAAGTCAAAGTCCAAATCGAAGAAAGTCACTGTGGATGATGATGTGATGAAGCAGATGAATAAAAGAATGGACGATATGATGAAGATGCTTGTGGCTCAAGAATCTGAGATTGCCAAGTTTAAGATGAATGAGGAGAAAATGCTTCAGATCGTTGTTGCTTCTAAATCTAATCAAGATGAGATAGATGAGAAGATAAAGAATCTTGAAGCAAAGAATCAGAAGCTTGAAGGTAAAGTTCTGAGAAATAAGAACAGATACAAGGCAATTAAAGAAGATAACAAAGAGCTGAAGGCTGAAAACAAACGCCTTAGTGATCTGATTGATGATTTGTACAATATAGCACCCAAACTGAAGGAGGGTGAAGAAGATGCAGAAAAAGAGGTTGAACAAGTAGATTTTGAACCATCTGAATCTGATAAAGAGGAGGATGAGGATGATGAGAATGAAGAATCGGATAAAAGTGATGATGAAGATGATAACAATGATGATGATGATGATGTTGAAGGTTCAGGAAGTCAAAAAGATGATGATAGTAGTAGCAGTGATGACAATGATGGAGGAGATGATACTGCTAAGTTTACTTTTGAGAAAAGACCACCTTCTAAGAAGAAGAAAGACACAGGTGAGTCGAGTTCTAAGAAGCAGGGAGAGAATGTTGATGATGAGACCGTGTTCTGGAACGAGAAGGTGAGGTCGTTATCTGATGATGCAAAACAAGTTTACAAAGACATGTTAGAAAAGAGAGAGTGGACCATTGAGTTCACAGGTCGTTTTGCAGAAATATTCCAAACAGATGATATGCGTTATGAATTGGAATATAACGATCCTGATCTTGAAGAGGGGGAAGTACCTGCTTCTGTGGCAAAGGAGATACTGGATGGACTTGCACAGAAAGTAGGGAAAACTTTTGAAGAATTCATTGTTGATGAGTCGATTCCACCTATTCCTGAAAAGGATGTTGGAACTCACTCTGATGATAAAGAAACCCCTGAGTTTGAGGAAGTTGAGATAGAGGATATTACACATGAGGAATATCCACAGTACTTCAGACAAAATGATGAAGACGTGGTGTTTCCTGATTTTACTGAAAGGCATAATACGTCTGCGAAAAGAAAGGCAAGGAAAAGAAGTGCTGAGTTTGTTGAGAAAGTACTTGGAGCTGATTTGCCAGAATCTTCAAATAAGACTGATGAGTTGAAAGAGTATTTGAAGAAACTAAGATTGATGGATGAAAACCGACCTAAGCCCGAAGCTCAAGGAAACTTCTATAGGTTTCATAATGCTAAGTTCAGGGGAAGAGCTCTTGGGTGGACATACTTGAGCAGGCTGAAGTGTTTAGCTGCTAAGTGGGAATCAGGAATCTTGTACTTCTACAGATTCATTGATTTGCTAACTCTACCGTACTGGGCGGTTAGAGATCTATGCAGATTCCCTATGTCTGGAGCTTCTGTGAATAATTCACATGTCGGTTGGTGTGCAGACAAGTTGGTTTGGGAGAGTAGGACGAGATGGAATAGATTCAAACCACAGTATCCCCGGAGGAAAGTTCACAGGGATACTGATCCTCGAACCAAGCTGAAAAGGGTTACCTTGATTTATAAGGCACCTGAAGTTATGAGGAAGATTCCTTTGATGCCTATGCCTCAACACTTCAGTGCTGACTTCATATTTTGGTATTATGATTGCAGGAAGGCAGAAGCGGTGATTGTGTTGAGAGATGGAAAGGATAAATACAAGCATGTGCATGTATTTGATCCTATGTGGCTGATAAATTGCACCTTCGAAGACATCATCATGTTATTCTATAATCCGATTCATCATGAGCCAAACGATGCAGATCAAGCAAGGAAATACACACAAGTTGTGGGTGTTTGCTTTGCTTATGATATCAATGCTGGAAGCAATCTGGAAGGGAAGCTTGGCAAGAAGGTGAAGATGGCGAATGTGTCAAAGCCGGTTAAGAGAAAGTTAGAGCCGGAAATGACGAAAGAGCAGAAGAGTATTCTGAGAATCAAGCTGCTAAACAAAGCCATGGATGAAGATAGAAAAAGATCTAATCAATAGTCGAGGGGGAGTTTGTAGATGCCGTTTTGCGTCTAATGATTAGATACTAACATGTGTTAGGGGCGAAGGAGTATCAGAAGGGGCGAAGGAGAATAGAAAGGGGCGAAGGAAGCTTTGTCATGGACGAATGAAGATCAGGAATGCACAGAAGAACACATTCGACCAGTTCACCTGGGCGAATGTGGAAACAGCTTACCTTCGACCAGTAAGACTGGGCGAACGTACAGCTAGTATAAATAGATTTCAAGTTTTTGTAATGTATAACGAGTCATAGAGAGTGTGTGTTTTGTGTGTGTGTTCCTGAGAGGATTGAGAGTGTTTAGAAAAGGTCTAGATTAACTGTTATCAGTCTGTAACCAAGTTTATTGAAAAGTTAATCTATGAAAAGCATTTAAAATGACCTTGATTGTGTTTTGATTGAGTTTATATCAGTTTGTTCTAAGCTAGGGTTTCCGCACCTGGTTTAGCAACTTGTATGATCATATAATCCTGAATTGTTGTCAAATTCATCCTCTACAAGTTGTTATTCCCAATTTGACTAGCAACTAATCCATTGTAAGATGAAACCATTGCAGAAACTAGTGCAATATGTTGCTGAGCAACTTCAACCGTTACATTTCCCAAGTTAGAAGTCTCCAAAACCACTGGTTGTTGATTAGGTTGAGTAACTTGATTCATTGGTTGTTGAGATTGGCTAGCAGTATAGAAAGCAGCTTGTTGCATTGGTGAGAATGGTGGAATGTAGGAATTGTTGTATTGTTGTTGTTGTGGTGGTGGTGTATATGATGGTTGTGAGTAGGATGAGGTTTGTGCCATGTAATTGATGGTAGGTTTTGGTGATTCCATAACATTTGAAATGCAAGCAACATGTGGTGCCACTACTCCTCCTGAACTTGAGTTACTAACTGGTACTGAAGTGCCTCCAAAATATTAGCTAGGATTCTGAGGAATCTGTGATCTTCTAGCTTTCCTCTTCTCTTCCATTTCTTTGTTTTCCAGCTTCTGTATAAACTCTTGAATAGTCCAGTATTGGTATGCATCCTTCTCCCTGATAACTTCCACATGTTGATCCCAGTAAGGTGGTAGAGCATCTGCAAACTTATCCACCAAAGCTGTTGTAGGAATCTGTATACCATAACTTGACAATTCAGTTAGCAAATGACTATATCTAGGAGTTAATTCTTTTAAAGTTTCATTGCCAATATAAGAAAAATTCTCAAACTCATTTCGTAATTCATCCATCCTTAAGCTTCTAGTCTTCTCATTCCCATCATGCCTCCTTTTAAGCATGTCCCACAATTGCTTAGATGTCGTGCAAGTCCCAAACTGATGCAACAGATCGTTTGTGATTGCTTGAGTCAATTGGGAAAAGGCTTTCTTCTCCACAGCAAACTTCTTTTTCTCCTCCTCAGACATACTCTCCAATGGAACTGGTTCACCTGTATTCTCCAAAACTGGTGGTGTGTAACCTCTAGCAATCATACTCCATGCCTCTGCACCCTCCACTTCCATGCCTTCCAAGTGAATCTTGAACTTGTTCTGCCACTGATTATATTCTTGTATCTCCATGAGCTTAGGTGGCCGATTCCCGCTACCTGAAGATAAGTCATTTGTTAGTGTAGAAATAGCATTTGTGGTTTGAGTGTTTACCACTGCTGCTGCTACTCCCCAGTAGTCAGGTTGTGGTGCTGGAGGTGCCACACTTTGAGGCATCGAGCTAGTCATCGCCATGTAGTTAATCGGTTGCGAAGACTGTGTGCTCGTCTTTTGTGCTGCCACCGTCCATGGGTCCATCACTTGCTGTTGTTGTTGTGTCGTTGCTGGTCTCGGGTTAGTCAGAAAATTCCACATAATGTTCACGAACTTCGAAAAATCCAACACTTAGAAAAAGTTTCCAAAATCAGTTCTAGGTTCGCCCATTTTTCTTACTTTCGTCCCTTTTTGGTTCAAGTTTGCCCAAACAGTATTCACCCGAATGTAAAACTTCACCAGAATGTAAAACACTCTAACACACTTCCACTTTCGCCCAAAATGTGTCAGGTTCGACCAGATTGATTCCACGTTCGCCCACCCGACGAATCGAATGTGGAAACTTGTACCCGAAAGTGAAAAATTCAAACAAAACTTTCCAGGTTCGCCCAGAAATGACTCAAGTTCGACCAAAAACAACTCACGTTCGCCCAAAACTAATCAGGTTCGCCCACTATGTTCCAGGTTCGCCCATTTCAGGTTTGAAAAACGGTTACACTTTGAAAAACGGTTATTTTGATCTCTGATTTTCAAAAGTTTGTGGATTTGAATGATCTTAATCAGGTTTTGATTCGGAATTGATTTGGAACAACTTTAATTCTTGGAATTTTAGATTTTAACCACAAAATCAACTTCAAATCAATCAAAAACACTCAAAAACCATTTTCATTCAAAAACAGATGTATTTTGATCAAAATTAGGTCCAAATCAGCTCTGAGTTTATCAAATTTGTCTTTGTATGATCCTTATGGCTCTGATACCACTTTGTAAGCGAAAGATTTTGACTAAAACAGGATTATTTGATCATACAAGTCACAAAACCAGGTGCGGAAACCCTAGTTCTGAACAAACAGATAAAACTCTAATCAAAACACAATCAACATCATTTTCAAAGCTTTTTCATAGATTAACCTTTTCAAATATTCAATTACAATCACACACTAGTTAATCTAGAACACTTAAACACTTTCTCAAATACTCCTGGAACCTAACCTGAACACACACACAACTGAAAACTCTCTATAAATCACAAATACACAAATTCTATTTATAGACACTGCACGTTCGCCCCTTTTGAATGGTCGAATGTGGAATTCTTCCACATTCGCCCACTACAGGGTACGAACGTGTATCTTGATCAGGTTCCATTCCTACCTTCGCTCATTTGCTCTCCACCTTCGCCCACATTTACTTACATTCGCCCAGTATTTCTCACATTCAATCCATCAGCAAACTTTAACATATGTTAACATGTAGATCCAATCACTAGTCGCAATACGTGCATCTACATCAGGTTCTGTTTTCACAATCGCAGCCCCAACTTCCCATTGGTTCAACACCAAAGGGATGCCATTAACCACCCATGGACCAGCTTTCAAGGCTTCCAACATTCCCTCCTTTGTATCAAATTTAAAATAGAACAACCCTTTACCATTAGTAGAAATGTCCTCAATCCCATATCTCTTCCACATCCTAAATAAATTGAATCTAACCCAAGCCATAGAGCAAAAGGAACCCACAAAGTACCCATACAAATGTTTAGAGTAAACCTGCTTAACCTTCTCAACATAATCTTGCTTAATCATAACCACCTTCTCACCATTTTCAAGAGTGGTAGGTGGGCAATACATGATCTGTTTGCTAAATTCAGCAACCTTCTCACCCTTAACAGCATTAGCATATGAAGCCTTCTCCTTCTTATCCTCATATTCAGAATCCCCAGATGGCCCAGGAGTGTTATCAACAGATTTATTGTCAGATGAAGAAGCCTTAAACACATAGTTGTTATCAGCAATTGCCCCTAGAATTGGAGACTTCTGAATAATACTACAATCATTAACTATAGGCTCTTTTAGCTTCCCTTTCTCAGCCAACAATTCCCTAGCCTTTCCCAACCCCAAAATTAATTCCCTCAACCTCAACTTTTTCCTCTGTATATTGTCCCTAATCTCCTTAATAGAATACTGCATACCATTAAACTCAACTGTTTTCTCAGCACAACCACTTTCCTCAAAAGGATCAAAGATTAATCCATTTGCAGTTCTATACCCCAACTGCTTAGATTTAACACTACCAGCCTTCCTTATATCAGAAATCTCCTTCTCCATCTGCTCAATAGTCATATTAGCTACAGGAGTAGAACCTATAACATCAGACATCTCCCCCATTCTGAAAACAGGGAGAACTGGCACAGCAGCATCCTTGTTAAATTCAAATACCTGCTTAACCTTCTTATTTTTGGATGACAGAATCTTCATAATCTTCCTGCCCTCCTGTGTTAAAATAAGTTGTTTCTTGGTTACAACCTTAGTAGTATCAATACTCTCCCCACCTCCTCTTAGCTTCTTACCACCCTGCTCATTACTTTGAGAAATACCATCCCCAACAAACTCCCTCTTACACATAGAACCCCTAGTCTGATTAATGTCCTATACCCCAACCCTGCAGTAAAACCATCTAGCTAGAGCTTTGACAATACTCATATCAAACTCAAACAAATCTTCCACCTCATAATCCTTCATTTTGCAAAACAGCTTATGATAATGCTGGTGGAAGGCCACAATACTACTCTCAACAAAATGGTCTTCCAAGAGTTTCAGTTTACCCTGCAACCCATTACACTCCATATGCCCCTGACCCATTCCTATACCAACAACTTTATTAACCCCATTCCCCTTAGACCCAAATTTCCCCAACATATTACCCTTACCCACACTATCAATAGCATTATAGTCACAAACCAGTCTAAGGCTCAAAACATCAGACTTCTCATAACAAGCAATAACAAATTGCATAAAGTCATCAAAGATCTCATCAGAAACATACTCAACCTTCATCTTATTCTCATCAATATTGGACAGATACCTACCAAAGCATTCCTCAAAGTAAGGATTCAACAGGTTTAAAGAGAAACACTGTTTCATAGCAGGCTCATACACAGGGTTCTGATAAGCCTTCTGAGCTAACAACTCTATGTCTTTCAGAATAATATCTGAAGAGAACCACCCTGAGAATGACCAGCAAACCTCCATTTGATACCAGTTCCACTCATCTTTCAAGTAACATCCCTCCCAACACTACTACTATCCAAATCCCTACAAGCAACAATCAGCATCCTATGCTCATTTTTATCACAGCATTCATTATGAAGTTCATAAACTCAGCACATTTCTCACTAATTTGCACATTACCATCCTCTTCAGTAACAACCCTATCATCAGCCTCAATAACCTTTAGCAGAAGTTCCCCAAACCTCAACATAAAACCCTCATTCTTATAATTCATGTTAATAAACCAATTCATAGCAGTCATAAACGAGTTATCAGAATAGGTTTTATCAATCAATACCTGAATGGCCTCTCCAATAGCCAGATCAGTAAACACCAACTGTTCAGGACCAAAAAACTGCCAATGAGTCACACAAGGTGAACTATCTGGCATCTGCTGATCCTGTTCAATTAATTTTAGCCCATTCTCCCTAGATAGTAGCAAGCGTTTGCGCCAATCAGCCATAAACGGAGCAGAAGTAGCCTGAACATTCAAATCCACACTACTTCCAAAAGGATTAGGGTTCAGGGGAGAATTAGGAGATCCACGAGACTCAGCAAACTCCTCAGGCACCGAAATAACCGGAGAAACACAAACACTCTCAGACATGTGCAGATCTGGAGGAATATCAGGAGGAACACCTCCTTTAGGATCAGTAAGAGACTGATCCATAGTAATCAGAGAAGAAGAACGATGAAATTCAAAAAACAATTGATGGAACAGTACCACAATCAAAGAGAAAAAGAAGCGGGAAACGAAGAACAAACCCTAGAAAACAAAATCGCCTGATCGCCCAGAGAAAAAGTCAAAAGGTCAAATGTAACTTAAGAGTACCGATAGTTACAATTGTACATATAGTTACGTCCTTTTAAACTCGAGTCTTTTCTTGTGTACGAATGTCTATGTCATTGTCGCATCGTTAGTCTAATTACCACCCGGTCAGCTTCGTACCCTTCATCCGAGTCTATTGCATGATCAGATATCTTACGGCCTTCCCGTTCCTCCATTAAGGTGTCCAAAACTTCAAATGTACCTGTAGTTACGTCCTTTAAAACTCGAGTCTTTTCTTGTGTATGAATCTCTATGTCATTGTCGCATCATGAGTTTGATTACCACCCGGTCAGCTTCGTACCATTCATCTGAGTCTATTGCATGATCAGATATCTTACAACCTTCCCGTTCCTCCAGTCAGGTGTCCGAAACTTCAAATGTACCTGTAGTTACGTCCTTTAAAACTCGAGTCTTTTCTTGTGTACGAATCTCTATGTCATTGTCGCATCGTGAGTATGATTACCACCCGGTCAGCTTCGTATCCTTCATCTGAGTCTTTTGCATGATCAGAAATCTTACGGCCTTCCCGTTCCTCCATTCAGGTGTCCGAAACTTCAAATGTACCTGTAGTTACGTCCTTTAAAACTCTAGTGCTTTCTTGTGCACGAATCTCTATTTCATTGTCGCATCGTGAGTCTGATTACCACCCGGTCAGCTTCGTACCCTTCATCCGAGTCTGTTGCATGATCAGATATCTTATGGCCTTCCCGTTCCTCCGTTAAGGTGTCCGAAACTTCAAATGTACCTGTAGTTACGTCCTTTAAAACTCGAGTCTTTTCTTGTGTATGAATCTCTATGTCATTGTCGCATCATGCGTTTGATTACCACCCGGTCAGCTTCGTACCATTCATCTGAGTCTATTGCATGATCAGATATCTTACGGCCTTCCTGTTCCTCCAGTCAGGTGTCCGAAACTTCAAATGTACCTGTAGTTACGTCCTTTAAAACTCGAGTCTTTTCTTGTCTACGAATCTCTATGTCATTGTCGCATCGTGAGTCTGATTACCACCCGGTCAGCTTCGTATCCTTCATCTGAGTCTGTTGCAAGATCAGATATCCAACGGCCTTCCCGTTCCTCCATTCAGGTGTCCAAAACTTCAAACGTACCTGTAGTTACGTCCTTTAAAACTCGAGTCTTTTCTTGTGTACGAATCTCTATTTCATTGTCGAATCGTGAATCCAATTAACATCCAGTCAGCTTGGTATCCTTTATCTGAGTATGTTGCATGATCAGATATCTTACGGCCTTCCCGTTCCTCCATTGAGGTGTCCGAAACTTCAAATGTACCTATAGTTACGTCCTTTTAAACTCGAGTCTTTTCTTGTGTACGAATCTCTATATCATTATCGCATCGTTAGTCTGATTACCACCCGGTCAGCTTCGTACCCTTCATCTGAGTCTGTTGCATGATCAGATATCTTACGGCCTTCCCGTTCCTCCATTCAGGTGTCTGAAACTTCAAATGCACCTATGGTTTTTTTTTGGAAAGAGGCAAAGCCCCGGCAAACATTTATTATTATTTAAAAAGTATAAGACATAGACTAACCCTGACCCGGGACATAGACCCAAGGTCTAGGATTAGCCCAACAAAAAACACAAAATAAAACAAAAGCGGGCCAACCTATACATCTTTTACTATGCCCAAAAATAAAAATAAAAATATTAAACGACCAACACAAACCCATTAAGTACAACCAAACTATCCCTCTATCATAGGCGGCCCACAAAGCAACCCAATATATCCAAAGCCCACAGGGCCTCTTCACTCCAGCCTGCTTCCAAAGCCCACTCGCCAAAAAAGATGCACTCCTCTTGATAATAGTGACAGCAGACCCAACAGCCCATTCAGCCCACAAAATAACCCATTTCTGGCCCAAAATACTAATCCATCTGGCCCATATCATCAATCCGCTGCTGGTCCAGGCATTCACAATTAGTCCAGTCACACCCGGTCCAATACTCCAATCCCATACATCCTTCTGCCAGATCCTTTGACCTCTTCGGCCATTCACACCATTTCCTGCTGTACTTGAATTACTCAACAAACCCATAATCAATCCAACCATCCATATACTATACTTATCATAACTAAACAACACCATTATTCTAACTCCCATAAGACTAACCAGCCCACTTAGTCTCCAACTCCAACAAGCAGCTTCTAACCACCAATTCCATTTACTAGACAACTTAACAAAATTCAACCATATCAATCCCATAACTCTGCTGCAATACTTGTACCATAGCCAGAACAAAAGATTCACAGGGATTTTGATGTCTACTTTAAAAGCTTCCATCAAATGCATACAATATAGGTTATCATAAGCAACTAAAAGAGCTAGTATCACCTCATAGCCTTTCAAAACTTCCATCAGTGTAATGGCACTATTAAGATGAACCACTCTTTTAGTATCCTTGAAAAACCAAACCATAGCATTGAGAACTCTGACTTTGATAGTAACTATCATAGCCAAACACAGCAAAAAACCAGCTGTAATTAATAAGCCTATACAGTGTTCATAACCTTTAAAAACTTCCACCAGAGAGGTGGCATTATTAAACACAGATAGTTTATTAACCTTCATGCAATGCCATAATTCAGAATCTAAAGAACCATCCCTCAAACCCAGACACAGGAAGACCCATAATGATTTCAAGCTAAAGAATACCTTCCAGCTCTGCACACATCTCATCAGCCTTCAAAATTCAGAAAAACCCTGCAACTTTGAGATTGCTACCCATAGTAAGGCCTTCCAAAAAACCTCTATTTGATCTCCCATAGTGCCCATCAGCTTTAAAGGATTTAAACATAACCACCCAAGAATGAGCTGCACACATCTTAGCAGCCTTCCAAACTCATAAAAAACCTGCAGCTTTGAGGTTACTTCCCATAGAATAACCTTCCAGTGATTATCTAATTGAGTTCCCATATTACCCACAAGTTTGTGAGAATATAAATGCAGCCTTCTAATACTCCAATTGTTAAACAACCCATACCATGAGCTTTGTCTTGTATCAATTTGCATTCGGTCCCATAACATCCATAAAAACCAACAATACACTATTATTAACCACAGCTGACCAATATCAACCCCCTCATGACTTTTCTGCAGACCTATTTGAAAAAAGACTAAAATGCCCCTGAATGAATATAAGCTGCTAAACATCCTTAAGCCCAAACCCTTAATCCACCTACCCTTCCTAACTGACTTCTTACCATGATTTATACTTATACCCACCACCACCTTATACTTCCATTTGATGTAAACCCAACCCAAAGTCCCCAATCCCAGACTTATCCCAAGTGGGATAGACACACTAGACTCAAAAATAAAAAAGCAAGAAAAAAGGCCAACAAAGATTACCAAAAAATTGATTTGGGTTTCCATACTGGTATGAAGTCCTAAAACAGAAAAAAGAGCACAGAAATATAATGTCCTACTAATACCAGTATGGTCCATCCTTATGTCTCCCTGGTGTAAACTCCCCTTGAGTATAAAAATTCCTAATCCCCTTTCAAATAACGCAGACCTGGCCCAGAGTGCCAAAAATAGACCAAGTTCTCCGGTCAGGATAGAAGCCCTCAACAATGACAACCCATTCCCACCCAGACTATCCCATAAAGACAAGAGAGAAAGAATCCAGGAAAAGAATTGAATACAGAAATCTACCCAGAACGCTTTTAGTCTCCATTCAACACCTTGTTCCCAGTAATTCCCATCCCCCATGAGCAAGTGCTCAGTAGTAAACTCACACAGGCCAGTAACACCAAAACTCACACCAATGTTTAATGGGTTCCCATACCACTGCCATGATCTAAAAAATGCAAAATTTATATGGGAAGGGAAAAATGTCCTAAAGACAGTGGTACAGTGCCTCCTTATCTCTCCAGGTTGAATGCAAAACTCCTGCATATTCATTCCTATATTCCACCAGGTTAAGGTAAAAACAGACCAGATAGCAAAGAACATACTAACATGGCTGCAAATTCCTAGATTCCTATGCTTTAAACACAGCAAAAACCCCAATGGTGTATGAAAGACACACCTTTCAAAATGTAACAGGAAGGTACTACTACTAAGGTTATCTACCCAAGGCTTTTTCCAGTTCCATAAAACACCTTGATTGCCCAATAACCCCCCACCCCAACTCCAAGTGGAGTAGAAAGACTCAAGACTCAAAAGCAAGAAAAGGCCAAAACAATACATATAAATCAAGGTTCCAAGGCCATGTCTGGTGCTAAAAAAAGATAAAAACCAGAACAACAATAGGAACCTAAAGACATGACCTTGATCCATCCTTATATCTCCCATTGTTTGTCTTATCCCAAGACCACAAATGCCTAATCCCTTAATAAAAACAGCAGAATTGATACCAGGTTTTTGAAAAAACCAAAGCACCAACAGATCAGACACAAAGATAGGAAAAAACAAAAACCAAAAAAACCTAAACTCACAACCATTTTTATACCACTCATGACAACCAGAAAGAGTAAAAGGAAGCCTTAAAGGCCAGATCTCTACCCCAAGCTGAAAAGAACACCATATGACTCCCAAAGGCCCAATAATACCCCCCTCCCCTATATTAACAGATTTCATAACTGTATTACCCACACCTCCCCTGTACCACCCTAGGCCCACAAGATTACCAAGCCATTTAAAAGTCAGATTAATTCCCCTAATACCCCATTTTGATCCCTTCCAAAACCTCACCCAGCCAACCCAAAAAACAGTAAGAAGGAAATAGATCAACATTGGTTACCCTGTTTTGTAGGATCCCTCCATACCACCTTAAATCCCCATATCTTGCTAAGCTTGATGCTGCTTCTAGTAGCATAGGTCTTCAACCCCATAAGCTTTAATCTAACTGTTTCCTTGATGAGATTACAAACACCCTCCACACTCCTACTCTCATTTTGAAACAACCTTAAATTTCTCTCTTGCCATATAAAGTATACCATAGCAGCCACACACAACCTCTTAATTATACTCCCCACAGATTTTCCTATATGTTCACTAGCCATTTCATTAACACAATCAAAAATATTAGGGGAGTATAGAGATAATCCTCCCTCTTCCTTCAGAGCTTCCCAAACAGCTTTAGGATAATCACACTCAAAAAACAAATGATTATGACTATCCTTAACTTTTCCACAGAACACACATTCTAAAACATTCTGCACATCCCAATTCAATAATCTGTCCTGAGTTAACAGCCTATTTTGAACAGCCAACCAGAGTGTGAAGGAGTGTCTAGGGATTGCCTGACTATACCAGATAATTCTAGCCCAGGCAACTTCAGGCTTATCTTCACTCAGATCATTAAACACAGTTCTAGTAGCAAAGCCCTCATAAGTTTCCTTCTTAGTTCTCCAGAATGTAATATCGTTTTTTGTCAGGAACAATAACAGGAGGAGACATAGAGAATAAACAAGGAAATTTAATTCTCCACTCCTCCGGCCACATCCATCTACCATTGCAAATAACCTCAGAAACTGTAGTCTTAAGGTTAAAACCAGCATTATGAATCTCCCTTGGTGTGATGAATAAACTAAGAGGACTCAATGGACACCAGTTGTCATACCAGACAGAAGTGGAACACCCATCTCCTATACTCTGCACATAATGCCTCCACAGAGCATCCCTGCTATCTAATATACTCTTCCAACTCCAACATGGCCCCTCCTTCCTAACAAAGCCCCAAAAACTCAGACCCTTAAGTCTATAAGTTTTGACCCACTTAGTCCAGATAGTCTCTTTACCAGAGATAAGGCTCCATATGTGTCTAGCTGTTAAAGCCTTATTCTGTATTCTCAAGGACTTTATCCCCAATCCCCCCTGACACTTTGGATAGCAGACATTCTCCCAGGAAACTCTAACCCTTCCCTTACTAGAATCAGTTTGACTCCAGAGGAACCTACACATTAGCCTCTCAATATCTTCAATAACACTGACAGGCAATAAGAACACAGAAGCCCAGTACACTTGCAAAGAACATAGGACAGACTTGATAAGTTGTAACCTTCCAGCAAATGACAGAGATTTATTCTTCCAATCTTCCAGTCTTTTCCTAACTTTATCAGTAAGAATACTTCAATCTTTAGAATATAATCTAGTAGACAAGAGGGGAACACCCAAATATCTAACTGGCAGGCTGCCAACCTTAAAAGGCAGCAACCTTTTGATTCTTTTCTGCATTATACTGGTCACATTAGACAAATATATTGTGCTCTTTCCTAGATTAGGGACTAAGCCAGAAACCCCACTAAACTCTTCCAAAGCACCCTTGACTAAGGAGACAGAAGCCACATCAGCATGACAAAAGACCAATAGATCATCAGCAAAGCAAACATGAGTCAATTTCATCTCAGCACACTTCCAATGATATCTAAATTGATTATTTCCAGCAATTCTTCTATCCAAGATCAGTTTCAGAACTTGCATAACAATGGTAAACAGGTATGGGGACATAGGGTCACCCTGCCTTAAACCTCTAAGCCCCTTGAAATACCCAAAACTCTCTCCATTCACATTTATAGAATATGCAGCAGATCTTATACATGTCATAATCCAGTCAACCATACTAGGATGGAACCCAAAATTAACAAGACAGGCTTCAAGAAAATCATGATTGACAGTGTCATAAGCCTTTTGCAAGTCAATTTTCAGGGCCATTCTAGCCTCCCCTCCCTTTCTGTGATAATTCCTCAAAAGTTCTTGAGTCAACAGAATATTATCACTTATTTGCCTTCCAGGAATAAAAGCACTTTGACAGTTATCAACTATTTTATCAAGAGACCCCTTAATTCTTTCACAAATGATTTTGGTTATGCATTTGTAAAGAACATTGCAACAAGCAATGGGTCTATACTCCACAACACTCTTCGGATTTAGGCATTTTGGGACTAAAGAAATAATAGTGGCATTAACTTCTTTAAGGAGTTTGCCATTACTAAAAAATTCTTTGATAGCTTCACACACTTCACCACCAATTATAGACCAAGAGGCTTTAAAAATTTTTGAAGAAAAGCCATCAGGCCCAGGAGCCTTATCCACATCAATATCAAATATAGCTTTTTTGATTTCCTCATTAGTGACTTCCCTAACCATATAATCAGCCTCACTCCTGGACAATCTGGTATGAAATAGAGAATCAGCCCCCCTAATCCCATTCACCTGCACATTACTCCCCATGAAACTCTCAAAGTGTTTAACAAACACATCACCCACACTCCTCCCCTCATGGTAGTTCCCCTGAGCATCCATAACAGAATTGATCCTGCTCTTACTAATTTTACCCTTAACAGCTTTATGAAAGTAAGCTGTATTCTGATCCCCAGCCTTCAACCACTCCACTTTGGCTCTCTGTTTGAGAAACAATTCCTCATCCAAAGCAGCCTGCTTCAAAGCACTAACAAAGATAGCTTCTTGATCTCTCAACTCAGCATTATGAGGATCTTGAACAACTTCCTCTTGAACTTTACCCAACTCTTTGGTCAAGGTTTTAACCTTATCATGTAGGTCCCCTTGATCTCTACCCATCTTCCTCAAAGGCTTCTTTAACTTCTTTAGTTTAGAGACCACAGAATACATATAACACCCCTGAACCCTATCTTTCCATACAGAATCAACCAAAGGCAGAAACCCAGGCTTAGAAGCAATAAAATTCATAAACTTAAAAGGCCTGGGCTTCCATACATGATGCCCCTTTAAAGAGATTAAAGCAGGAGAATGGTCAGAAGATAAAAAAGGCAGAAAATTAACAGCAGCTTCAGGATTTACATTTAAAAAACTTCCATTACTCATAATCCTATCCAGCTTCTTAAGTAACCCCCCAGCTTTACCTGGAGACTTATTCCAGGTAAACTTCAAACCCGAAGAAGGAATGTCTTCAACATTTATACTTTCACAACACTCCCTGAAATCCAGCATAGAGGCATTAATGGAAGAGGAACCCATAGATTTTTCAGATGGGTCCAGAATTGCATTAAAATCCCCCATTAATAGCCATGGCTCATCCTTAATAGTACCATTAAAAGTTTTAAGCTCATTCCACAAAAGTCTTCTGGAAGAATAAGTAACATTCCCATAAATAAAAGAACAGAAAAAAGCAGCACCCCCAGTAATAGGCTTAACAAAGCAGTGAATAACCTGAGAAGTGTGCTCAATCACCATAATATCCACAAGACTAGGATTCCATCCAACAATAATCCTAACCCAATTAGCACAGTAAGGCCTGTTAGAAACCCATTCCCAGTTCCTAAAAACCCTATTACAAACACTATCCAAATTCTTACCCTTGATATGAGACTCTATCAAACAACAAACTCCAATATTATTATCATTCATAACCTCCATAACCTCATTCTGCATGTGAACATTAGACATACCTCTAACATTCCATGCCATTATGTTCAGATTTTGGATCATCATTGATAACCAGATTTTAGCTCAGACTCATGCCCTTCCTGCATGATCTGATCATCAATGCCATTATCCATCTTCATAAACTGCCCTGTTTCATTATTTTCTGAACTCACTTCATTCCCATCAGATTCCACCTCAATATCTTCTATCTCATCATAATCCAATCCCTCAGGAAAATTATTCTTTTGACACAAAATAAAGAAAAGTTTAGACTGTTCAATGGTCCATTCCACCACCTGCTCCTTAGAAGGAACAATCCTCTGATCAATATAGAACATTATATCATCTAACTGCCCAGGAGTAACATCACTAACACACTCCTGAATGACAGGATCAGAGCACAGCTCATTAGGAAAATAAGGGGAAGGGTTGTGAAGTTTAGCAGGTTTAACAAAAGAAGGCTTAGGAGCATTAACTGGTTCAGGTAAAGGGGTTTTAGGTAAAGGTTTAGAAGTTGAGGATTTAGGAACAGATTTAGGCACAGGTTTAGGCTGAGGTTTGATACCAGGCTTAGAAACAATCTGCTTAACAGACTTGATACACTCACCCTCCTCCCCAACTACAGAGTCTTCACTTAACACACTAAAGCTATTCTTGACTTCCAAACCCTAAACTTCCTTACCAGACCTCCTATCCCCACTATAATCCTTCTTTTTAACTATATATTCAGTTCTCCCTGTCTTCTTGCCCTTATTTTCAACCTGACTCACCATAGCATTAGATTTTGATGTAGATGCCCCACCAGAATCCTTTTTCCCAGCAGTCTTGGCTTCCCTGTACTCCAGAACAGCCTGCTTCATCTTATGACTAGCAATCCTCTCTTGTAACTTCACTTCTTTATCCTCCTTTTTAAATCCCATATTTCTTTGCCTCAATGCCCCTCCCCCATACACTCCATTCCCATTCCTAGCAGCTAAACTCTTATTCCACACAGTAGTGTACCCCTCTTCATCAACATTTCCTCCCTTTGAGCTATTCTGAACCTCAACAGTCTTATCTATACTCTTCTGCAACCTAGCAGCCTTCTCTTCATCAGTCAGATCCCTCACAGTACAGTTCTCATAAGAATGTCCAAACACCTTGCAAAAAGTACAGTGGACTGGAATTTTCTGGTACTCCACCAAAACCTCAGCAACTCTAGCCTCCCTGCCTTCCTCCACTGGATAAAAGGCTCTCACCACATTTGGATGACTATCAGCAGCAGCAATTTCCACAAGAATTCTAGCAAAGCCAACCTGCACATCATTGTTAATACATTTATCCACAGTTATATTATCAAACAGAAGGGGTTTACCAATACAGCTAGCAAGTTCACACAATCCTTGCACATTCCACAGTTCTAAAGGAACTTCTTTGAATAGAACCCAAATAGGCACATTAACTGGGTCCTTCTTCACAATGGCTGCACCCACTTCCCACTGTTGAAGAACCAGAGGAATGCCATTCACCACCCAGGGGCCAGCCTTCAGAGCATCCAACATCCCCTCTTCCTTAGAAAATTTGAAGTAGAATAGACCCTTGCCATTAGTTGAGATGTCTTCAAGACCACACTTCTTCCACATTCTGAACAGGTTAAACCTAACCCATGCTATAGAACAATAGGCTCCCACAAAGTACCCATACAAATGTTTAGCAAAGGTCTTCTGAACTTTTTCAACCAGCTCCTGCTTAATCATAACAACCTTCTCACCATTGTCTAAAGTAGTAGGAGGACAATAAGCAATCTGTTTAACAATATCAGCCACTTTCTCTCCCTTAACAGCAGTAGCATAAGATGGCTTACCTTTAACTTCACCAGATTCATTCTTGTCTATGTCTACACTGATCACTCCCTCATTAAAGATACCCTTTGGCCCTTTTGCAGTAGCTTTAAAAACATGGCTAGAGGCTTGTGAGAAACCTAAAATAGGAGACTTCTTAATGATATCCTCAGCCTCCTTCAACAGGTCATTCTGTTTCTTGACAACCAATTCCTTTGCCTTCAAAATTCCTGTAAAGAGCTCCTTTATCCTCTCCATTTTCTTCTTAATAGCCACTCTAGCCTCTTTAGCAGAGTATTCACTACCCTGAAATCCCACCCTCATTTTAACACAATGATCATCCTCCAAAGGATCAAAAATCAACCCATTAGCAGTTTTAAAGCCACTAGTCTTCTCCCTAACACCCCCCAACTTTTTAAGATCTAATATCTCTTTTTCCATCTGCTCAATAGTCATACTTTCTATAGGAGTCTTCCCAATATCATCATAAGCACCTCCCATTCTAAACACATGAATAACTGGAACAGCAGCATCCTTATCAAAAACAAATTCCCTTGATGCCTTCTTATTCCTAGATAACAAGATCTTCATAATTCTTCTTCCTTCACTTGTGACATACATCTGCTTCTTTGGGGCAACCTGAACAGCAGCCCCTCCTTCACTTGACACCTTAACCCTCTTGTTTTCCACATTAACAGTGTCTACACTCATATCATTCTCATTACTATCCCTAATTAGAACTTTCCTTTTCAGTAAAATTCTAAGGGAATCATTGGACATAGCATCATATAGTGTAGCATCCTCCACCTTCCTGCACTGATTGATAACCCATTTAGATAAAGCACTAACCATTTTGTAATCAAACTCAAAAATGTCTTCCACTGACCAGCCCACCATTTCCTGAAACCTCAAATGATAGAACCTATGGAAAGCCAACCACCTTTCTGAAGAGTCAGGCAAAAACAATTTCACAGCTAAATCTGCACTTAAACTCTTAAACACTTGGACATCAATATTCAACAGACTTCCCTTAGTCACATATTTATCAACCTCCACATCATTAGTCATTTCAGTATCAATCAACCCCTCATCAGCACAACCTATTCTTAGCCTTCTATACTCATGATTATCACAGGTTTTAATAACAAAATCCACAAACCTAACACATTCCTCACTAAATTGCCCAACAGAACAAGCACAATTTGCCATCTCTATATTATCAGCCTCAATAACCCTCAAAAGCATATCCCCAAACTTATCCTGGAAGCTAGAATTCATATAATTCATAGCAAAAAACCAATTCATAGCAGGCTCAAATGACTTATCAGTAGAGGATTTATCAATCAATACATGGATAGCCTCCATAATAGCATAATCCTTCACCACACATGGCTCAGAACCATAAAATTTCCAGTCAGTCAACCTAGTCTGAGCCTCAATAAACCTCTCATCCTGCCTTCGAATAGCCGAATTGCTATCAAAGGAGAGAATCATATACTTACGCCATTCACACATATAAGCAACCGAACCAAAAACCTCTTGTAGCTTAGCAATAGACTTCACTAAACTAGGGTTTGATATGCCAGTAGGTAAAACAGAGGTAGGAACAGAATCCTTACTCAAATGAGAATCAGTATTCTCACTGGACATACTTTGAATGGACGAGTTCAGAAGAAACGTTGTATCCGATTGAATCTTCTGTAGCCAATCCTCTCCCAAAGTTTCCCTCAAATAAACCAAATCGCCCTCAGATAACGAACATGACTCAACCCTTCCTCCAATCTCTCTACTCAAACAAAACGTTCCCTCACTCACCTTTTTCAGCTCAAACCCTAGATTTCTCACCAGATCTGGTGGGATATCAGGAGGTATACCCCCATTGGGATCAGCGAACAGCTGATCCATAGTAAACAAAGGATAAACAAAGGAATTTCGATCGAAATCAGATGAAACAGTACCACAAAGAAGAAGAAGAAAGACCGGGAAATAAAGAACAGTAATCAGAAACTCAAAATCGCCAAAATCGCCGAGAGAAAAAGTCAAAAAGTAGAAGCCCTAAAAAAAATAAATAAATAAAAAATGCACCTATAGTTACGTCCTTTAAAACTCCAGTGTTTTCTTGTGGACGAATCTCTATGTCATTGTCGCATCGTGAGTCTGATTACCACCCGGTCTGCTTCGTATCCTTCATCTGAGTCTGTTGCATGATCAGATATCTTACGGCCTTCCCGTTTCTCCAATCAGGTGTCCGAAACTTCAAATGTACCTGTAGTTACGCACTTTAAAACTCCAGTGTATTCTTGTGCACGAATCTCTATGTCATTGTCGCATCCTGAGTCTGATTACCATCCGGTCTGCTTCGTATCCTTCATCTGAGTCTGTTGCATGATCAGATATCTGACGGCCTTCCCGTTTCTCCATTAGGTTTCCGAAAATTCAAATGTACCTATAGTTACGTCCTTTAAAACTCGAGTCTTTTCTTTTGTATGAATCTCTATGTCATTGTCGCATCGTGAGTCTGATTACCACCCGGTCAGCTTCGTACCCTTCATCTGAGTCTGTTGCATGATGAGATATCTTACGGCCTTCTCGTTCCTCCATTCAGGTGTCCGAAACTTCAAATGTACCTATAGTTACGCCCTTTAAAACTCGAGTCTTTTCATGTGTATGAAACTCTATGTCATTGTCGCATCGTGAGCCTGATTACCACCCGGTCAGCTTCCTATCCTTTATCTGAGTCTGTTGCATGATCAAATACTTTTGGCCTTCCCGTTCCTCCATTCAGGTGTCCGAAACTTCAAACGTACCTGTAGTTACGTCCTTTAAAACTCCAGTGTTTTCTTGTGCACGAATCTCTATGTCATTGTCGCATCGTGAGTCTGATTACCACCCGGTCTGCTTCGTATCCTTCATCTGAGTCTGTTGCATGATCAGATATCTTACGGCTTTCCCGTTCCTCCATTCAGGTGTCCGAAACTTCAAATGTACCTATAGTTACATCCTTTAAAACTCGAGTCTTTTCATATGTACGAATCTCAATGTCATTGTCGCATCGTGAGTCTGATTACCACCCGGTCAGCTTCGTACCCTTCATCTGAGTCTGTTGCATGATCAAATATCTTACGGCCTTCCAGTTCCTCCATTCGGGTGCCCGAAACTTCAAATGTACGGATAGTTACGTCCTTTAAAACTCGAGTCTTTTCTTGTGTACGAATCTCTATTTCATTGTCGCATCATGAATCCAATTAACATCCAGTCAGCTTGGTATCCTTTATCTGAGTAAGTTGCATGATCAGATATCTTACGGCCTTCCAGTTCCACCATTGAGGTGTCCGAAACTTCAAATGTACCTATAGTTACGTCCTTTTAAACTCGAGTCTTTTCTTGTGTACGAATCTCTATGTCATTTTCGCATCGTGTGTCTGATTACCACCCGGTCAGCTTCGTACCATTCATCTGAGTCTGTTGCATGATCAGATATCTTACGGCCTTCCCGTTCCTCCATTTAGGTGTCCGAAACTTCAAATGTACCTGTAGTTACGTCCTTTAAAACTCCAGTGTTTTCTTGTGCACGAATCTCTTTGTCACTGTCGCATCGTGAGTCTGATTAACACCCGGTCTGCATCGTATCCTTCATCTGAGTCTGTTGCATGATCAGATATCTTACGGCCTTCCCGTTTCTCCATTCAGGTGTCCGAAACTTCAATGTACCTATAGTTACGTCCTTTAAAACTAGAGTCTTTTCTTTTGTACGAATCTCTATGTCATTGTCGCATCGTGAGACTGATTACCACCCGGTCGGCTTCGTATCCTTCATCTGAGTCTGTTGCCAGATCAGATATCTTACGGCCTTCCCGTTCCTCCATTAAGGTGTCCGAAACTTCAAATGTACCTATAGTTACGTCCTTTGAAACTCGAGTCTTTTCATGTGTACGAATCTCTATGTCATTGTCGCATCGTTAGTCTGATTACCACCCGGTCAGCTTCGTACCCTTCATCTGAGTCTGTTGCATGATCAGATATCTTACGGCCTTCTCGTTCCTCCATTAAGGTGTCCGAAACTTCAAATGTACCTATAGTTACGTCCTTTAAAACTAGAGTCTTTTCTTTTGTACAAATCTCTATGTCATTGTCGCATCGTGAGTCTGATTACCACCCGGTTAGCTTCGTATCCTTCATCTGAGTCTGTTGCATGATCAGATATCTTACGGCCTTCCCGTTCCTCCATTCAGGTGTCCGAAACATCAAGTGTACCTATAGTTACGTCCTTTAAAACTTGAGTCTTTTCTTGTGTACGAATCTCTATGTCATTGTCGCATCGTGAGTCTGATTACCACCCGGTCAGCTTCGTATCCTTCATCTGAGTCTGTTGCATGATGAGATATCTTACGGCCTTCCCGTTCCTCCATTCAGGTGTCTGAAACATCAAATGTACCTATAGTTACGTCCTTTGAAACTCGAGTCTTTTTCATGTGTACGAATCTCTATGTCATTGTTGTTGGGATTCAGTGGTGTCAACTTTACTTTTTATCAAAACGGGTTTGATATATTGGTTATTAATTAAACATATAATTAATAAAACGCAGCGGAATATTTATAAAATATTAACACCAAAACTAACCGAACAGGATCTGGTTACAAAACATACAAACACGGTACAAACAATATTAATCTACCAATGAGATAGATATACCTGAGTGGTTAATAATTAACCGTTTGAGACACCGAGGTACAACGAACGAATGCTAGAACACGAACACAAAATAAAAGCCGCTTGTAGTGATTGCCGGAAGTCGCAAAACAGGAAAAAGGTTTGCTGAATTGCTTTTGTCGCTTCTAATAATAATCTTTTAGGGTATATAAGTCTATATATATATAATTGTCATATCTTCATATATATATTAAATATATATGCGACAGATCTTATCTCATTATCTATGAATGAGGAGATGTAAAATATTATATATATTGACTTTTATTTGGATGACAGCTTGCGGCAGATATTGTGGTTTGATTGTTGAGATTTGATATATCTCAAACAAAAAAACCATTAGATAATTATTAGCATATTAAAAATAAATAAAATTGATAACTATCATTATCTAATAATATGCTAATCACCCACCGGGCTCCAAGCCCAAAACATCTAGACTAAGTCCAAGATGCGATATAAAAGCCCGTAACCAACTAACGTGATATTATCTATAATTAGTATAAATAATAAAACTCGTTTATTTCATTAATTGTTCGTGATTGCCAGTTAATCAAGTTAAGTGGATTTAATGTTCATTGCCCAAGGTGTAACCCTTACGGGTCACAGCTCAGTCAGTAGCGTTAAGTTATCGAAACCGTACAAATAAATCCAACAATCTCCCACTTGGACGGCCTTCGATAAAAAAAACTTCAACGCAAACAGTCAGCGGTGCTCTAGCTGCACTTGGCTGCCCCCAACAAGGTATGACACTTTAAAGTCATTAACCAAAACATCTTGTTTTAGACAAGACAATAGACTTATGGCAAAAGTTGTCATTCATCCTTTCCGTAAAAGACATCAATTGAATCAATGAGACATGGATTAAGTTCATTCTCATATGGTGTTCAATCATTATTGTTCTCGATCAAGATTCAAAGTGGTCCAATCAAACACACAGTTAGTTTGGGTAAGGCCTTACACTTCACCAGTTTGAATCAACGAGGGCGCCACGATGTCTAACTGTTACATATCATGTAAGAGTACAGAATCCCTTATCGATTACATACAACTCCCACTGAACTTCAGAACTATTCCCAATTAAAGCCTTTATGACTGGCAGTTACGCGACAGCGGTTGACAGTAATCAAAGAATAATCCTTTGTAAACGAAAGTTCTAGTATGCATCTCAGGTCAGAGGATACTAAATGAGTATACCAATATCAAAACATCTTATGACTAAGATCCATGAAGATGATGTGAAGCGAGTTACATCCAACGTCATTCACAATGAGGTCTGTGAACTTGGAGTTAACTACTTGAGTCCAAGTTCAGAATAGTCTTAATTCAGAGTCGCTCCCACGAGTTTGATAGACTACGGATAATTTAGAATATAATATTCATGGATTAAACGTATTAAAATCGAACACAGTTATAAGATTCAGAATTATATTTAACTAGTAAATAAAACGAATTCAAAAGTATAACTGTTTAAATGTTCGTACATCCAAATACTAAATCAAAACATATGGCTAGCTAATCTAAGCCCAATAGCATCCCTGTGCTGATCATGCTTTTCCTGAGTCATGGGCTTAGTAAACGGGTCTGCTAGGTTTTGATCTGTGTTTACTTTGCTTATCACGATGTCTCCACGTTCCACAATTTCCCGTATACAGTGGAATTTTCTTAGAATGTGCTTGGCCTTGTGATGAGATCTGGGCTCTTTGGCTTGAGCTATAGCACCTGTGTTATCACAAAATATCTCGATGGGTTTCCGAATACTTCGAACCACATCGAGGTCGGCTACGAATTTCTTCATCCAAGCAGCTTCCTTTGCAGCATCTGATGCGGCTATATACTCAGATTCGGTGGTTGAATCCGCCACAACACTCTGTTTGGAGCTTTTCCATGAGATAGCTCCTCCATTAAGAGTGAATACAAAACCTGATTGTGAGCGAGAATCATCTCGGTCACTTTGAAAACTGGCATCAGTGTAACATCTTACAGTGAGCTCTTCTTCCACTCCTCCAAATACTAAGAACATATCTTTAGTTCTTCTCAGATACTTTAGAATGTTCTTGACTGCAGTCCAATGGGCTATGCCAGGACTTTGCTGATAACGGCTAGTCATGCTCAAAGCATACGAGACGTCAGGTCTAGTGCATAACATAGCATACATGATAGAACCAATCGCAGAAGCATATGGAATTGCTTCCATTCGCTTAATATCCATGTCCGTTGAAGGAGATTGCGATTTGTTCAAGACAGTACCTTTAGTCATAGGAACACCTCCTTTCTTGGAGTTTTCGATCTTAAAGCGTGTCATCATTTTGTCTATGTATGTACTTTGACTTAGCCCTAAAAGCCGCTTAGATCTATCCCTATAGATCTTGATTCCTAGAATGTAAGCTGCTTCTCCAAGATCTTTCATTGCGAAACAAGTTCCCAAATAGTGTTTAACTTCGTTAAGCATAGGGATGTTGTTTCCAATTATCAGTATATCATCCACATACAGGATGAGGAATGATATAGTGCTCCCACTAGCCTTCTTGTAAACACAAGGCTCATCTTCATTTTTGAGAAAACCAAATTCTTTGATCTTTTGGTCAAAATGAAGATTCCAGCTACGAGATGCCTGTTTAAGTCCATAAATGGACTTATTCAGTTTGCACACCTTATTAGGATATTTTGGATCAATAAAACCTTCAGGCTGAACCATATAGACATCTTCAGAGAGATGTCCATTAAGAAAAGCGGTTTTGACATCCATTTGCCATATCTCGTAGTCATAGTACACGGCTATGGCAAGCAATATCCTGATCGATTTGATCATAGCAACGGGCGAGAAGGTCTCATCATAGTCAACACCCTGAGTCTGAGTGAAACCTTTCGCAACTAGCCGTGCTTTATAGGTGTGTATATTTCCATGCATGTCGGTTTTTTTCTTGAAAACCCATTTGCTCCCTACTGCCTGAGATTCAGGGGGTAGCTCAACCAAGTCCCAGACTTGATTGTCACGCATAGATTGCATCTCAGCATTCATGGCTTCCAACCATTTCCCAGATTCGGAATCTGAGATAGCAGATTTGTAGTTAGTAGGTTCGTCATTAGACTCAGCTACTACCAGGACTTCAGAACCATCAAGATGCCAGAGGTATCCTTCAGGCTCTTTTCGAGTCCTGCTACTTCTGCGAACGCTTGTGTTTATGTCTGATTCATTAGAAACAATTTCTTGTTGATCAGACGTTCCGACTTCATCAGCGGTTGTTTGTGGTTCTCGAATTTCTTCAAGATCCACAATATTGTTTCCAGTTCCTCGATTAAGAAGTTCTTCCTCAAGAAACTTTCCATTCCTTTTGATGGAAATAGTATTTGCATTAGGATGGTAGAAAAGATATCCGCTTCTGTTATAGTATCCGACGAAAACAACTTTTTCGCCTCGAGGATCGATCTTATCATCAGAATCGCTGGTGATATAAGCATTAGATCCCCATACTCTTAGGTATTCCAAATTGGGTTTACGCCCATGCCATATCTCATATGGAGTTTTGTTTACCTTCTTAGTCGGAGCTAGATTGACTAGGCGGGCGGCGGTCATAAGAGCATGACCCCAAAAGGAGTGAGGCAAGTTAGTCCTACACATCATCGATCGAACAATATTAAGTAGGGTTCGATTTCTCCTCTCACTCACGCCATTAAGCTGGGGTGTGCCAGGTGGAGTGGGCTGTGAAATTATTCCACGCTCTTTTAGATGATTGAGGAACTCTAAGTTGAGGTATTCTCCACCTCTATCTGATCTAAGTATCTTTATCGTTCTATTGAGCTGGTTTTCAACTTCGTTTTGAAACTCTTTGAACTTGTCAAAAGTTTCATGCTTATGCTTCATGAGATAGACATAAGCATATCGACTATAATCGTCGATAAATGTGACGAAGTATCTTTCATGATTTCTAGTCATGGTTTTAAAAGGGCCACATACATCAGTGTGTATGAGTCCTAGTAGACCATTGGCTCGTTCACCAACATGGGTGAAGGGATCTTTAGTGAGTTTGCCAGCTAAGCAAGACTCGCAATCATTAAAGGAGTCCTGTCCAGTGGATTCAAGAATCCCCACGGATTGGAGCCATTTTATGCGTGCCTTGCTTATGTGGCCAAGTCTACAATGCCATAGAAATGTTTCATTACTGCCAGCTTTGTTACGTTTAGAAAGATTATATATGTTATTGTCTGTTTGAAGATCTATCTCATAAATACCGTTTCGAGGTTTAGCCTCAAAATAAAAGACATCATTCAAGTAAGTAGAAATAGCAATACCATTAAAAACATACTTGAAACCTTGTTCAAACAATAAAGAAACTGAAATAATGTTTCTGGTTAAACCAGGTGCAAACAAACAATTATTTAAAGTAACTACAAGGCCAGAAGGACATGAAAGATGATACGTTCCAATTGCAAGAACTGGTACTCTCTTCCCATCACCAACGATGAGCTCCATGTCGCCTTGTTTCAGCTTCTTCCATTTTTCAGGCTCCTGCAAGACATTAATGATGTGGTAACCACATCCGGTATCAAAAACCCATGTGTTGCTGGAAACAGTGAAAAGTTCAATAACATAAATAAGAATACCTGAAGAAGTGCCAACACCGTTGGCCTTGTTCAATTTCAGCTTAGCCAGATATTCAGGGCAGTTGCGTTTCCAGTGCCCCATCTTGTTGCATTCATAACACTGACGCTCTTTAGGAGGTGGTGCTTTTGCAACTTGTTTGTTATTGTTGGTGGCAGGTTTGGCAGCAACATTAACTTTCTTCTTGCCTTTGCCATTATAACCCCTTTTCTTGTTGTTGGGCTTTTTGACACCAGCGGATTTGACCATCAGAACTTGGTTAGTTTTTTTAGGTATATTCATCTCAGCCGTTTTGAGCATTCCATTAAGCTCAGTCATTGTCTTTTCCCAGGCATTCATATTGAAATTCATAACGAATTGGTCGTAAGAGCTGGGGAGAGAGTTCAAGATGAAATCCGCTGCCATTTCATTTTGCAGGGGATAACCAAGTTTGTTGAGTTGGTCAATGTACCCTTTCATCTTAAGCACATGAGCACTAAGAGATGAGCCCTCTTGCATTTTACAGCTTATGAGCTGTTTCATGGTGTCGTAGCGTTCTTGTCGGGCTTGTTTCTGAAACATGTCCTTAAGTTGCTCGATCATGTCAAATGCATTCTTGTCTTCCATGTTCTTCTGGAGATCAGGAGACATTGTGGCTTGCATAAGGCAGGCTACCTCAATGGCATCCTCGTTATGCTTTTCTAGTGCCCTACGAGCAGCAACAGTGTTATTTTCAGGCTCGTTGGGGACTGGGCCATCTAGAACGTAGAGCTTCTTTGCCATCTTGAGAACAATTCTCAGATTGCGGTGCCATTCGAGAAAGTTAGTGTCATTTAGTTTTTCTTTCTCAAGTATAGATTTGAGAGTAAATGTGGAGTTGTTTTCATTAGCCATCTGTTAAATAAGCAAAATAATTTTTAATTAGTATTATCGATGTTTAATTTCCTTATTAATTAATGACCCATTTACAATAATTATACGGAATGAGAATCTGACTATATCAATTACTAAAGGCAGCTGTGGCATGCAACATTAGTAAGTGGTTAGGCAGACAGACAACGAGTGTCAATTGTGAGAAATGCACAACTCTCGAGTATGAGGCCTACTATGACAACTCTTGTCTAAGCATTGATACGTTTAGCCCCATCTATGCCCACTTTCACTCTCCAGGCCGCTGTGGCATGCCAAGAGGGAAAAGTAATAGTCGCCCTAAAATAGGTACGTGTGGAAGGGCCGGATGTGTCTACGAAACCCTTGCACCTTGGAGGATAAACTAGACATCAAGTGTGGTGCTGTGGCTCCCAACACTGATGGTTTGCATTATGCTCCAAGTGTTCCTTATAATAGGATGGCAAAGACTACTGATTTTAAATATGGGATTTAATTTTAGAGTTTACCGAATAGGGTCGTAAAAACCAGTTTTACTATATAATGTTCGTGACAGTATAATTAACCCTTTCATCACTCGGGACACTTAATTTTAAATAACCTATTAAAACTAAGTTTGTCGCGACTTGAATAACCAATTAAAGTTAATAGTTAAAACTATTAAGTTGTGAGTTTTAGAAAGTTAAAATTTGTTTAAATTTCAAAAACTCTAGTGGTTATTATTTATTTTAAAAACAAACTATTTGTTTTATGATAAATTTTACAAGTTGTAAAAATAAGTTTAGAACCCTTTTATTTGATTCTGTCAGTATTTTAAAAACTGCCCTTTTTAAAAGGTTTGGAATTAGGTTGGTATGTTATAACAATTTATAAAATCAAGCAACCACAATAGCAAATAAATATGTAAATCATATGGCCAAAAAAATTGTTTGATCATGCTAGAGCCTTTTAGCAAGACCAAACGGGGTCACGGGGTCACAACACATAAACAACCACAAGGATGGACTTGAACTTGAGTGCATCTTCTTGTCTTGAGAGACTCCCACTGACTTCATGACTCCTGTCTTGGTCTTCAGTTTTGTCTTCGGGTCTTCAACATTTAATATTTACAAAAAAATATATAAAAATAAAAAACCCTAATCTATTACAACTTTGAGCCAACAAAGTGGGCCAAAAACCATAAAACCAAAACTGAAATTAATATAAAATATTCAACAACAAGGTCGGGCCAGATTTACATATTTTACACAATCAACATAAATTGGGAAATCTTTTGGTCAAATAAAATAAATAAAACTTTGACCAAATATTTTGTTGCCCAAAAAATTATTTAGATCTGAAACTTTAAATAATATAAAGTTTGAGATCTATAACCGGTTAAAAGACCGGATCCGATTTGTATGTTGTAACCGAGGCTCTGATACCACTGTTGGGATTCAGTGGTGTCAACTTTACTTTTTATCAAAACGGGTTTGATATATTGGTTATTAATTAAACATATAATTAATAAAACGCAGCGGAATATTTATAAAATATTAACACCAAAACTAACCGAACAGGATCTGGTTACAAAACATACAAACACGGTACAAACAATATTAATCTACCAATGAGATAGATATACCTGAGTGGTTAATAATTAACCGTTTGAGACACCGAGGTACAACGAACGAATGCTAGAACACGAACACAAAATAAAAGCCGCTTGTAGTGATTGCCGGAAGTCGCAAAACAGGAAAAAGGTTTGCTGAATTGCTTTTGTCGCTTCTAATAATAATGTTTTAGGGTATATGAGTCTATATATATAATTGTCATATCTTCATATATATATTAAATATATATGCGACAGATCTTATCTCATTATCTATGAATGAGGAGATGTAAAATATTATATATATTGACTTTTATTTGGATGACAGCTTGCGGCAGATATTGTGGTTTGATTGTTGAGATTTGATATATCTCAAACAAAAAAACCATTAGATAATTATTAGCATATTAAAAATAAATAAAATTGATAACTATCATTATCTAATAAAATGCTAATCACCCACCGGGCTCCAAGCCCAAAACATCTAGACTAAGTCCAAGATGCGATATAAAAGCCCGTAACCAACTAACGTGATATTATCTATAATTAGTATAAATAATAAAACTCGTTTATTTCATTAATTGTTCGTGATTGCCAGTTAATCAAGTTAAGTGGATTTAATGTTCATTCCCCAAGGTGTAACCCTTACGGGTCACAGCTCAGTCAGTAGCGTTAAGTTATCGAAACCGTACAAATAAATCCAACAATTGTCGCATCGTTAGTTTGATTACCACCCGGTCAGCTTCGTACCCTTCATCTGAGTCTGTTGCATGATCAGATATCTTACGGCCTTCTCGTTCCTCCATTCAGGTGTCCGAAATTGCAAATGTACCTATAGTTACGTCCTCTAAAACTCGAGTCTTTTCATGTGTATGAATCTCTATGTCATTGTCGCGTCGTGAGTCTGATTACCACCCGGTCTGCTTCGTATCCTTCATCTGAGTCTGTTGCATGATCAGATATCTTACGGCCTTCCCGTTCCTCCATTCAGGTATCCGAAACTTCTAATGTACCTATAGTTACGTCCTTTTAAACTCGAGTCTTTTCTTGTGTACGAATCTTTATGTCATTGTCGCATCGTTAGTCTGATTACCACCCGGTCAGCTTCGTACCCATCATCTGAGTCTCTTGCATTATCAGATATCTTACGGCTTCCCGTCCCTCCATTCAGGTGTTCGAAACTTCAAATGTACCTATAGTTACGTCCTTTAAAACTCGAGTCTTTTCATGTGTACGAATCTCAATGTCATTGTCGCATCGTGAGTCTGATTACCACCCGGTCAGCTTCGTATCCTTCATCTGAGTCTGTTGCATGATCAGATATCTTACGGCCTTCCCATTCCTCCATTCAGGTGTCCGAAACTTCAAATGTACCTGTAGTTACGTACTTTAAAACTCCAGTGTTTTCTTGTGCACGAATCTCTATGTCATTGTCGCATCGTGAGTCTGATTACCACCCGGTCTGCATCGTATCCTTCATCTGAGTCTGTTGCATGATCAGATATCTTACGGCCTTCCAGTTCCTCCATTCGAGTGCCCGAAACTTCAAATGTACCTGTAGTTACGTCCTTTAAAACTCTAGTGTTTTCTTGTGCACGAATCTCTATGTCATTGTCGCATCGTGAGTCTGATTACCACCCGGTCTGCTTCGTATCCTTCATCTGAGTCTGTTGCATGATCAGATATCTTACGGCCTTCCCGTTCCTCCATTCACGTGTCCGAAACTTCAAATGTACCTATTGTTACATCCTTTAAAACCCGAGTCTTTTCTTGTGTACGAATCTCTATGTCATTATCGCATCGTGAGTCTGATTACCACCCGGTCAGATTCGAATCCTTCATCTGAGTCTGTTGCATGATCAGATATCTTACGGCCTTCCCGTTCCTCCATTCAGGTGTCCGAAACTTCAAATGTACCTATAGTTACATCCTTTAAAACTCGAGTCTTTTCTTGTGTACGAATCTCTATGTCATTGTCGTATCGTGAGTCTGATTACCACCCGGTCAGCTTCGTATCCTTCATCTGAGTCTGTTGATCATCAGATATCTTACGGCCTTCCCGTTCCTCCATTCAGGTGTCCGAAACTTCAAATGTACCTATAGTTACGTCCTTAAAAACTCGAGTCTTTTCTTGTGTACGAATCTCTATGTCATATTCGCATCGTGAGTCTGATTACCACCCGGTCAGATTCGTATCCTTCATCTGAGTCTGTTGCATGATCAGATATCTTACGGCCTTCCCGTTCCTCCATTTAGGTGTCTGAAACTTCAAATGTACGTATAGTTACGTCCTTTAAAACTCTAGTGTTTTCTTGTGCACGAATCTCTATGTCATTGTCGCATCGTGAGTCTGATTACCACCAGGTCAGCTTCGTACCATTCATTTGAGTCTGTTGCATGATCAGATATCTTAGGGCCTTCCCGTTCCTCCATTCAGGTGTCCGACACTTCAAATGTACCTATAGTTACGTCCTTTTAAACTCGAGTCTTTTCTTGTGTACGAATCTCTATGTCATTGTTGCATCATTAGTCTGATTACCACCCGGTCAGCTTCGTACCCTTCATCTGAGTCTGTTGCATAATCAGATATCTTACGGCCTTCTCGTTCCTCTATTCAGGTGTCCGAAACTTCATATGTACCTATAGTTACGTCCTTTAAAACTCGAGTCTTTTCTTGTGCACGAATCTCTATGTCATTGTCGCATCGTGAGTCTGATTACCACCCGGTCAGCTTCGTATCCTTCATCTGAGTCTGTTGCATGATCAGATATCTTACGGCCTTCCCGTTCCTCCATTCAGGTGTCCGAAACTTCAAATGTACCTATAGTTACGTCCTTTAAAACTCGAGTGTATTCTTCTGTACGAATCTCTATGTCATATTCGCATCGTGAGTCTGATTACCGCCCGGCCAGATTCGTATCCTTCATCTGAGTCTGTTGCATGATCAGATATCTTACGGCCTTCCCGTTCCTCCATTCAGGTGTCCAGAACTTTAAATGGACCTATAGTTACGTCCTTTAAAACTCTAGTGTTTTCTTGTGCACGAATCTCTATGTCATTGTCGCATCGTGAGTCTGATTGCCACCAAGTCAGCTTCGTACCATTCATCTGAGTCTGTTGCATGATCAGATATCTTAGGGTCTTCCCGTTCCTCCATTCAGGTGCCCGAAACTTCAAATGTGCCTATAGTTACGTCCTTTAAAACTCGAGTCTTTTCTTGTGCACGAATCTCTATGTCATTGTCGCATCGTGAGTCTGATTACCACCCGGTCAGCTTCGTATCCTTCATCTGAGTCTGTTGATCATCAGATATCTTACGGCCTTCCCGTTCTTCCATTCAGGTGTCCGAAACTTCATATGTACTTATGGTTACGTCCTTTTAAACTCGAGTCTTTTCTTGTGTACGAATCTCTATGGCATTGTCGCATCGTGAGTCTGATTACCACCCGGTCGGCTTCGTATCCTTCATCTGAGTCTGTTGCATGATCAGATATCTTACGGCCTTCCCGTTCCTCCATTCAGGTGTCCGAAATTCAAATGTACCTATAGTTACGTCCTTTAAAACTCGAGTGTATTCTTCTATACGAATCTCTATGTCATATTCGCATCGTGAGTCTGATTACCGCCCGGCCAGATTCGTATCCTTCATCTGAGTCTGTTGCATGATCAGATATCTTACGGCCTTCCCGTTCCTCCATTCAGGTGTCCGGAACTTTAAATGGACCTATAGTTACGTCCTTTAAAACTCTAGTGTTTTCTTGTGCACGAATCTCTATGTCATTGTCGCATCGTGAGTCTGATTGCCACCAAGTCAGCTTCGTACCATTCATCTGAGTCTGTTGCATGATCAGATATCTTAGGGTCTTCCCGTTCCTCCATTCAGGTGCCCGAAACTTCAAATGTACCTATAGTTACGTCCTTTTAAACTCGAGTCTTTTCTTGTGTACGAATCTCTATGTCAATGTCGCATCGTTAGTCTGATTACCACCCGGTCAGCTTCGTACCCTTCATCTGAGTCTGTTGCATGATCAGATACTTACGGCCTTCCTGTTCCTCCATTCAGGTGTCCGAAACTTCAAATGTACCTATAGTTACGTCCTTTAAAACTCGAGTCTTTTCTTGTGTATGAATCTCTATGTCATTGTCGCATCGTGAGTCTGATTACCACCCGGTCAGCTTCGTATCCTTCATCTGAGTCTGTTGATCATCAGATATCTTACGGCCTTCCCGTTCTTCCATTCAGGTGTCCGAAACTTCAAATGTACCTATAGTTACGTCCTTTTAAACTCGAGTCTTTTCTTGTGTACGAATCTCAATGTCATTGTCGCATCGTGAGTTTGATTACCACCCGGTCTGCTTCGTATCCTTCATCTAAATTTGTTGCATGATCAGATATCTTACGTCCTTCCCGTTCCTCCATTCAAGTGTCCGAAACTTCAAATGTACCTATAGTTACGTCCTTTAAAACTCGAGTCTTTTCATGTGTACGAATCTCAATGTCATTGTCGCATCGTGAGTCTGATTACCACCCGGTCAGATTCGTACCCTTCATCTGAGTCTGTTGCATGATCAGATATCTTACGGCCTTCCCGTTCCTCCATTTAGGTGACCGAAACATCAAATGTACCTATAGTTACGTCCTTTAAAACTCGAGTCTTTTCATGTGTACGAATCTTAATGTCATTGTAGCATCGTGAGTCTGGTTACCACCCGGTCAGCTTCGTATCCTTCATCTGAGTCTGTTGCATGATCAGATATCTTACGGCCTTCCCGTTCCTCCATTCAGGTGTCCGAAACTTCAAATGTACCTGTAGTTACGTACTTTAAAACTCCAGTGTTTTATTGTGCACGAATCTCTATGTCATTGTCGCATCGTGAGTCTGATTAACACCCGGTCTGCTTCGAATCCTTCATCTGAGTCTGTTGCATGATCAGATATCTTACGGCCTTCCCGTTTCTCCATTCAGGTGTCCAAAACTTCAAATGTACCTATAGTTACGTCCTTTAAAACTCGAGTCTTTTCTTTTGTACGAATCTCTATGTCATTATCGCATCGTGAGTCTGATTACCACCCGGTCGGATTCGTATCCTTCATCTGAGTCTGTTGCATGATCAGATATCTTACGGCCTTCCAGTTCCTCCATTCGGGTGCCCGAAACTTCAAATGTACGGATAGTTACGTCCTTTAAAACGCGAGTCTTTTCTGGTGTACGAATCTCTATTTCATTGTCGCATCGTGAACCCAATAAACATCTAGCCAGCTTGGTATCCTATATCTGAGTATGTTGCATGATCAGATATCTTACGGCCTTCCCGTTCCTCCATTAAGGTGTCCAAAACTTCAAATGTACCTATAGTTACGTCCTTTTAAACTCGAGTCTTTTCTTGTGTACGAATCTCTATGTCATTGTCGCATCGTTAGTCTGATTACCAACCGGTCAGCTTCGTACCCTTCATCTGAGCCTGTTGCATGATTAGATATCTTACGGCCTTCCCGTTCCTCCATTCAGGTGTCCGAAACTTCAAATGTACCTATAGTTACGTCCTTTAAAACTCGAGTCTTTTCATGTGTACGAATCTCTATGTCATTGTCGGATCGTGACTCTGATTACCACTCGGTCAGCTTCGTATCCTTCATCTGAGTCTGTTGCATAATCAGATATCTTACGGCCTTGCCGTTCCTCCATTCAGGTGTCCGAAACTTCAAATGTACCTATAGTTACGTCCTGTAAAACTCCAGTGTTTTCTTGTGCACGAATCTCTATGTCATTGTCGCATCGTGAGTCTGATTACCACCCGGTCTACTTCGTATCCTTCATCTGAGTCTGTTGCATGACCAGATATCTTACGGCCTTCCCGTTCTTCCAATCAGGTGTCAAAAGCTTCAAATGTGCCTATAGTTATGTCCTTTAAAACTCGAGTCTTTTCTTGTGTACGAAACTCTATGTCATTGTCGCATCGTGAGTCTGATTGCCACCAAGTCAGATTCGTACCATTCATCTGAGTCTGTTGTATGATCAGATATCTTAGGGTCTTCCCGTTCCTCCATTCAGGTGCCCGAAACTTCAAATGTACCTATAGTTACGTCCTTTTAAACTCGAGTCTTTTCTTGTGTACGAATCTCTATGTCAATGTCGCATCGTTAGTCTGATTACCACCCGGTCAGCTTCGTACCCTTCATCTGAGTCTGTTGCATGATCAGATACTTACGGCCTTCCTGTTCCTCCATTCAGGTGTCCGAAACTTCAAATGTACCTATAGTTACGTCCTTTAAAACTCGAGTCTTTTCTTGTGTACGAATCTCTATGTCATTGTCGCATCGTGAGTCTGATTACCACCCGGTCAGCTTCGTATTCTTCATCTGAGTCTGTTGATCATCAGATATCTTACGGCCTTCCCGTTCTTCCATTCAGGTGTCCGAAACTTCAAATGTACCTATAGTTACGTCCTTTTAAACTCGAGACTTTTCTTGTGTACGAATCTCAATGTCATTGTCGCATCGTGAGTCTGATTACCACCCGGTCTGCTTCGTATCCTTCATCTGAATTTGTTGCATGATCAGATATCTTACGTCCTTCCCGTTCCTCCATTCAAGTGTCCGAAACTTCAAATGTACCTATAATTATGTCCTTTAAAACTCGAGTCTTTTCATGTGTACGAATCTCAATGTCATTGTCGCATCGTGAGTCTGATTACCACCCGGTCAGCTTCGTACCCTTCATCTGAGTCTGTTGCATGATCAGATATCTTACGGCCTTCCCGTTCCTCCGTTCAGGTGACCGAAACATCAAATGTACCTATAGTTACGTACTTTAAAACTCGAGTCTTTTCATGTGTACGAATCTTAATGTCATTGTAGCATCGTGAGTCTGATTACCACCCGGTCAGCTTCGTATCCTTCATCTGAGTCTGTTGCATGATCAGATATCTTACGGCTTTCCCGTTCCTCCATTCAGGTGTCCGAAACTTCAAATGTACCGGTAGTTACGTACTTTAAAACTCCAGTGTTTTCTTGTGCACGAATCTCTATGTCATTGTCACATCGTGAGTCTGATTAGCACCCGGTCTGCTTCGAATCCTTCATCTGAGTCTGTTGCATGATCAGATATCTTACGGCCTTCCCGTTTCTCCATTCAGGTGTCCAAAACTTCAAATGTACCTATAGTTACGTCCTTTAAAACTCGAGTCTTTTCTTTTGTACGAATCTCTATGTCATTATCGCATCGTGAGTCTGATTACCACCCGGTCGGCTTCGTATCCTTCATCTGAGTATGTTGCATGATCAGATATCTTACGGCCTTCCCGTTCCTCCATTAAGGTGTCCGAAACTTCAAATGTACCTATAGTTAGGTCCATTTAAACTCGACTCTTTTCTTGTGTACGAATCTCTATGTCATTGTCGCATCGTTAGTCTGATTACCAACCGGTCAGCTTCGCACCTTTCATCTGAGCCTGTTGCATGATTAGATATCTTACGGCCTTCCCGTTTCTCCATTCAGGTGTCCGAAACTTCAAATGTACCTATAGTTACGTCCTTTAAAACTCGAGTCTTTTCATGTGTACGAATCTCTATGTCATTGTCGGATCGTGAGTCTGATTACCACTCGGTCAGCTTTGTATCCTTCATCTGAGTCTGTTGCATAATCAGATATCTTACGGCCTTGCCGTTCCTCCATTCAGGTGTCCGAAACTTCAAATGTACCTATAGTTACGTCCTTTAAAACTCCAGTGTTTTCTTGTGCACGAATCTCTATGTCATTGTCGCATCGTGAGTCTGATTACACCCGGTCTACTTCGTATCCTTCATCTGAGTCTGTTGCATGACCAGATATCTTACGGCCTTCCCGTTCCTCCATTCAGGTTCTCGAAACATCGAATGTACCTATAGTTACGTCCTTTAAAACACCAGTGTTTTCTTGTACACGAATCTCTATGTCATTATCGCATCGTGAGTCTGATGACCACCCGGTCAGCTTCGTATCCTTCATCTGAGTCTGTTCCATGATCAGATATCTTACGGCCTTCCCGTTCCTCCATTCAGGTGTCCGAAACTTCAAATGTACCTATAGTTACGTCCCTTAAAACTCGAGTCTTCTCTTGTGTACGAATCTCTATGTCATTGTCGCATCTTGAGTCTGATTACCACCCGGTTAGCTTCGTACCATTCATCTGAGTCTGTTGCATGATCAGATATCTTTTGGCCTTCCCGTTCCTCCATTCAGGTTTCCAAAACTTCAAATGTACCTGTAGTTACGTCCTTTAAAACTCCAGTGTTTTCTTGTGCACGAATCTCTATGTCATTGTCGCATCGTGAGTCTGATTACCACCCGGTCTGCTTCGTATCCTACATCTGAGTCTGTCGCATGATCAGATATCTTACGGCCTTCCCGTTTCTCCATTCAGGTGTCCGAAACTTCAAATGTACTTATAGTTACGTCCTTTAAAACACGAGTCTTTTCTTGTGTACGAATCTCTATGTCATTGTCACATCCTGAGTCTGATTACCACCCGGTCATCTTCGTACCGTTCATCTGAGTCTGTTCCATGATCAGATATCTTACGGCCTTCCCGTTCCTCCATTAAGGTGTCCGAAACTTCAAATGTACCTATAGTTACGTCCTTTAAAACTCGAGTCTTTTCTTTTGTACGAATCTCTATGTCATTATCGCATCGTGAGTCTGATTACCACCCGGTCGGCTTCGTATCCTTCATCTGAGTCTGTTGCATGATCAGATATCTTACGGCCTTCCAGTTCCTCCATTCGGGTGCCCGAAACTTCAAATGTACGGATAGTTACGTCCTTTAAAACTCGAGTCTTTTCTGGTGTACGAAGCTCTATGTCATTGTCGCATCCTGAGTCTGATTACCACCCGGTCATCTTCGTACCGTTCATCTGAGTCTGTTCCATGATCAGATATCTTACGGCCTTCCCGTTCCTCCATTAAGGTGTCCGAAACTTCAAATGTACCTATAGTTACGTCCTTTAAAACTCGAGTCTTTTCTTTTGTACGAATCTCTATGTCATTATCGCATCGTGAGTCTGATTACCACCCGGTCGGCTTCGTATCCTTCATCTGAGTCTGTTGCATGATCAGATATCTTACGGCCTTCCAGTTCCTCCATTCGGGTGCCCGAAACTTCAAATGTACGGATAGTTACGTCCTTTAAAACTCGAGTCTTTTCTGGTGTACGAATCTCTATGTCATTGTCGCATCCTGAGTCTGATTACCACCCGGTCATCTTCGTACCGTTCATCTGAGTCTGTTCCATGATCAGATATCTTACGGCCTTCCCGTTCCTCCATTAAGGTGTCCGAAACTTCAAATGTACCTATAGTTACGTCCTTTAAAACTCGAGTCTTTTCTTTTGTACGAATCTCTATGTCATTATCGCATCGTGAGTCTGATTACCACCCGGTCGGCTTCGTATCCTTCATCTGAGTCTGTTGCATGATCAGATATCTTACGGCCTTCCAGTTCCTCCATTCGGGTGCCCGAAACTTCAAATGTACGGATAGTTACGTCCTTTAAAACTCGAGTCTTTTCTGGTGTACGAATCTCTATGTCATTGTCGCATCCTGAGTCTGATTACCACCCGGTCATCTTCGTACCGTTCATCTGAGTCTGTTCCATGATCAGATATCTTACGGCCTTCCCGTTCCTCCATTAAGGTGTCCGAAACTTCAAATGTACCTATAGTTACGTCCATTTAGACTCGACTCTTTTCTAGTGTACGAATCTCTATGTCATTGTCGCATCGTTAGTCTGATTACCAACCGGTCAGCTTCGTACCCTTCATCTGAGCCTGTTGCATGATTAGATATCTTACGGCCTTCCCGTTCCTCCATTCTGGTGTCCGAAACTTCAAATGTACCTATAGTTACGTCCTTTAAAACTCGAGTCTTTTCATGTGTACGAATCTCTATGTCATTGTCGGATCGTGAGTCTGATTACCACTCGGTCAGCTTCGTATCCTTCATCTGAGTCTGTTGCATAATCAGATATCTTACGGCCTTGCCGTTCCTCCATTCAGGTGTCCGAAACTTCAAATGTACCTATAGTTACGTCCTTTAAAACTCCAGTGTTTTCTTGTGCACGAATCTCTATGTCATTGTCGCATCGTGAGTCTGATTACCACCCGGTCTACTTCGTATCCTTCATCTGAGTCTGTTGCATGACCAGATATCTTACGGCCTTCCCGTTCCTCCATTCAGGTTCTCGAAACATCGAATGTACCTATAGTTACGTCCTTTAAAACACCAGTGTTTTCTTGTACACGAATCTCTATGTCATTATCGCATCGTGAGTCTGATGACCACCCGGTCAGCTTCGTATCCTTCATCTGAGTCTGTTCCATGATCAGATATCTTACGGCCTTCCCGTTCCTCCATTCAGGTGTCCGAAACTTCAAATGTACCTATAGTTACGTCCCTTAAAACTCGAGTCTTCTCTTGTGTACGAATCTCTATGTCATTGTCGCATCTTGAGTCTGATTACCACCCGGTTAGCTTCGTACCATTCATCTGAGTCTGTTGCATGATCAGATATCTTTTGGCCTTCCAGTTCCTCCATTCAGGTTTCCAAAACTTCAAATGTACCTGTAGTTACGTCCTTTAAAACTCCAGTGTTTTCTTGTGCACGAATCTCTATGTCATTGTCGCATCGTGAGTCTGATTACCACCCGGTCTGCTTCGTATCCTACATCTGAGTCTGTCGCATGATCAGATATCTTACGGCCTTCCCGTTTCTCCATTCAGGTGTCCGAAACTTCAAATGTACTTATAGTTACGTCCTTTAAAACACGAGTCTTTTCTTGTGTACGAATCTCTATGTCATTGTCACATCCTGAGTCTGATTACCACCCGGTCATCTTCGTACCGTTCATCTGAGTCTGTTCCATGATCAGATATCTTACGGCCTTCCCGTTCCTCCATTAAGGTGTCCGAAACTTCAAATGTACCTATAGTTACGTCCTTTAAAACTCGAGTCTTTTCTTTTGTACGAATCTCTATGTCATTATCGCATCGTGAGTCTGATTACCACCCGGTCGGCTTCGTATCCTTCATCTGAGTCTGTTGCATGATCAGATATCTTACGGCCTTCCAGTTCCTCCATTCGGGTGCCCGAAACTTCAAATGTACGGATAGTTACGTCCTTTAAAACTCGAGTCTTTTCTGGTGTACGAATCTCTATGTCATTGTCGCATCCTGAGTCTGATTACCACCCGGTCATCTTCGTACCGTTCATCTGAGTCTGTTCCATGATCAGATATCTTACGGCCTTCCCGTTCCTCCATTAAGGTGTCCGAAACTTCAAATGTACCTATAGTTACGTCCTTTAAAACTCGAGTCTTTTCTTTTGTACGAATCTCTATGTCATTATCGCATCGTGAGTCTGATTACCACCCGGTCGGCTTCGTATCCTTCATCTGAGTCTGTTGCATGATCAGATATCTTACGGCCTTCCAGTTCCTCCATTCGGGTGCCCGAAACTTCAAATGTACGGATAGTTACGTCCTTTAAAACTCGAGTCTTTTCTGGTGTACGAATCTCTATGTCATTGTCGCATCCTGAGTCTGATTACCACCCGGTCATCTTTGTACCGTTCATCTGAGTCTGTTCCATGATCAGATATCTTACGGCCTTCCCGTTCCTCCATTAAGGTGTCCGAAACTTCAAATGTACCTATAGTTACGTCCTTTAAAACTCGAGTCTTTTCTTTTGTACGAATCTCTATGTCATTATCGCATCGTGAGTCTGATTACCACCCGGTCGGCTTCGTATCCTTCATCTGAGTCTGTTGCATGATCAGATATCTTACGGCCTTCCAGTTCCTCCATTCGGGTGCCCGAAACTTCAAATGTACGGATAGTTACGTCCTTTAAAACTCGAGTCTTTTCTGGTGTACGAATCTCTATGTCATTGTCGCATCCTGAGTCTGATTACCACCCGGTCATCTTCGTACCGTTCATCTGAGTCTGTTCCATGATCAGATATCTTACGGCCTTCCCGTTCCTCCATTAAGGTGTCCGAAACTTCAAATGTACCTATAGTTACGTCCATTTAGACTCGACTCTTTTCTAGTGTACGAATCTCTATGTCATTGTCGCATCGTTAGTCTGATTACCAACCGGTCAGCTTCGTACCCTTCATCTGAGCCTGTTGCATGATTAGATATCTTACGGCCTTCCCGTTCCTCCATTCTGGTGTCCGAAACTTCAAATGTACCTATAGTTACGTCCTTTAAAACTCGAGTCTTTTCATGTGTACGAATCTCTATGTCATTGTCGGATCGTGAGTCTGATTACCACTCGGTCAGCTTCGTATCCTTCATCTGAGTCTGTTGCATAATCAGATATCTTACGGCCTTGCCGTTCCTCCATTCAGGTGTCCGAAACTTCAAATGTACCTATAGTTACGTCCTTTAAAACTCCAGTGTTTTCTTTTGCACGAATCTCTATGTCATTGTCGCATCGTGAGTCTGATTACCACCCGGTCTACTTCGTATCCTTCATCTGAGTCTGTTGCATGACCAGATATCTTACGGCCTTCCCGTTCCTCCATTCAGGTGTCCGAAACATCAAATGTACCTATAGTTACGTCCTTTAAAACACCAGTGTTTTCTTGTACACGAATCTCTATGTCATTATCGCATCGTGAGTCTGATGACCACCCGGTCAGCTTCGTATCCTTCATCTGAGTCTGTTCCATGATCAGATATCTTACGGCCTTCCCGTTCCTCCATTCAGGTGTCCGAAACTTCAAATGTACCTATAGTTACGTCCCTTAAAACTCGAGTCTTCTCTTGTGTACGAATCTCTATGTCATTGTCGCATCGTGAGTCTGATTACCACCCGGTTAGCTTCGTACCATTCATCTGAGTCTGTTGCATGATCAGATATCTTTTGGCCTTCCCGTTCCTCCATTCAGGTTTCCGAAACTTAAATGTACCTGTAGTTACGTCCTTTAAAACTCCAGTGTTTTCTTGTGCACGAATCTCTATGTCATTATCGCATCGTGAGTCTGATTACCACCCGGTCTGCTTCGTATCCTACATCTGAGTCTATTGCATGATCAGATATCTTACGGCCTTCCCGTTTCTCCATTCAGGTGTCCGAAACTTCAAATGTACTTATAGTTACGTCCTTTAAAACACGAGTCTTTTCTGGTGTACGAATCTCTATGTCATTGTCGCATCCTGAGTCTGATTACCACCCGGTCATCTTCGTACCGTTCATCTGAGTCTGTTCCATGATCAGATATCTTACGGCCTTCCCGTTCCTCCATTAAGGTGTCCGAAACTTCAAATGTACCTATAGTTACGTCCTTTGAAACTCAAGTCTTTTCTTGTGTACGAATCTCTATGTCATTGTCGCATCGTGAGTCTGATTACCACCCGGTCTGCTTCGTATCCTTCATCTGAATTTGTTGCATGATCAGATATCTTACGGCCTTCCCGTTCCTCCATTCAGGTGTCCGAAACTTCAAATGTACCTATAGTTACGTCCTTTAAAACTCGAGTCTTTTCATGTGTACGAATCTCAATGTCATTGTAGCATCGTGAGTCTGATTACCACCCGGTCAGCTTCGTATCCTTCATCTGAGTCTGTTGCATGATCAGATATCTTACGGCCTTCCCGTTCCTCCATTCAGATGTCCGAAACTTCAAATGTACCTGTAGTTACGTACTTTAAAACTCCAGTGTTTTCTTGTGCACGAATCTCTATGTCATTGTCGCATCGTGAGTCTGATTACCACCCGGTCACCTTCGTATCCTTCAACTGAGTCTGTTGCATGATCAGATATCTTACGGCCTTCCCGTTCCTCCATTCAGGTGTCCGAAACTTCAAATGTACCTATAGTTACGTCCTTTAAAACTCGAGTCTTTTCTTGTGTACGAATCTCTATGTCATTGTCGCATCGTGAGTCTGATTACCACCCGGTCGGCTTCGTATCCTTCATCTGAATCTGTTGATCATCAGATATCTTACGGCCTTCCCGTTCCTCCATTCAGGTGTCCGAAACTTCAAATGTACCTATAGTTACGTCCTTTAAAACTCCATTGTTTTCTTGTGCACGAATCTCTATGTCATTGTCGCATCGTGAGTCTGATTACCACCCGGTCAGCTTCGTATCCTTCATCTGAGTCTGTTGCATGATCAGATATCTTACGGTCTTCCTGTACCTCCATTCAGGTGTCCGAAACTTCAAATGTACCTATAGTTACGTCCTTTAAAACTCGAGTGTTTTCTTGTGTACGAATCTCTATGTCATATTCGCATCGTGAGTCTGATTACCACCAGGTCAGCTTCGTATCCTTCATCTGAGTCTGTTGCATAATCATATATCTTACGGCCTTCCCGTTCCTCCATTCAGGTGTCCGAAACTTCAAATGTACCTATAGTTACGTCCTTTAAAACTCTAGTGTTTTCTTGTGCACGAATCTCTATGTCATTGTCGCATCGTGAGTCTGATTACCACCCGGACAGCTTCGTATCCTTCATCTGAGTCTGTTGCATGAACAAATATCTTACGGCCTTCCCGTTCCTCCATTCAAGTGTCCGAAACTTCAAATGTACCTATTGTTACGTCCTTTAAAACTCGAGTCTTTTCTTGTGTACGAATCTCTATGTCATATTCGCATCGTGTGTCTGATTAACACCCGGTCAACTTCGTTTCCTTCATTTGAGTCTGTTGCATGATCAGATATCTAACGGCCTTCCCGTTCCTCCATTCAGGTGTCCGAAACTTCAAATGTACCTATAGTTACATCCTTTAGAACTCGAGTGTTTTCTTGTACACGAATCTCTTTGTCATTGTCGCATCGTGAGTCTGATTACCACCAGTTCTGCTTCGTATCCTTCATCTGAGTCTCTTGCATGATTAGATATCTCACCGCTTTCCCGTTCCTCTATTCAGTTGTCCGAAACTTCAAGTGTACCTATAGTATCGTCTTTTAAAACTCGAGTCTTTTCTTGTGTACGAATCTCTATGTCATTGTCGCATCGTGAGTCTGATTACCACCCGGTCAGCTTCGTAACCTTCATCTGAATCGGTTGATCATCAGATATCTTACGGCCTTCCCGTTCCTCCATTCAGGTGTCCGAAACTTCAAATGTACCTATAGATACGTCCTTTAAAATTCCAGTGTTTTCTTGTGCACGAATCTCTATGTCATTGTCGCATCGTGAGTCTGATTACCACCCGGTCAGCTTCGTATCCTTCATCTGAGTCTGTTGCATGATCAGATATCTTACGGCCTTACCGTTCCTCCATTCAGGTGTCCGAAACTTCAAATGTACCTATAGTTACGTCCTTTAAACCTCGAGTCTTTTCTTGTGTACGAATCTCTATGTCATTGTCGCATCGTGAGTCTGATTACCACCCGGTCAGCTTCGTATCCTTCATCTGAGTCTGTTGCATGATCAGATATCTTACGGCCTTACCGTTCCTCCATTCAGGTGTCCGAAACTTCAAATGTACCTATAGTTACGTCCTTTAAACCTCGAGTCTTTTCTTGTGTACGAATCTCTATGTCATTGTCGCATCGTGAGTCTGATTACCACCCGGTCAGCTTCGTATCCTTCATCTGAATCGGTTGATCATCAGATATCTTACGGCCTTCCCGTTCCTCCATTCAGGTGTCCGAAACTTCAAATGTACCTATAGTTACGTCCTTTAAAATTCCAGTGTTTTCTTGTGCACGAATCTCTATGTCATTGTCGCATCGTGAGTCTGATTACCACCCGGTCAACTTCGTATCCTTCATCTGAGTTTGTTGCATGATCAGATATCTTCCGGCCTTCCCGTTCCTCCATTCAGGTGTCCGAAACTTCAAATGTACCTATAGTTACGTCCTTTAAAACTCGAGTCTTTTCTTGTGTACGAATCTCTATGTCATTGTCGCATCGTGAGTCTGATTACCACCCGGTCAGCTTCGTACCCTTCATCTGAATCTGTTGATCATCAGATATCTTACGGCCTTCCCGTTCCTCCATTCAGGTGTCCGAAACTTCAAATGTACCTATAGTTACGTCCTTTAAAACTCCAATGTTTTCTTGTGCACGAATCTCTATGTCATTGTAGCATCGTGAGTCTGATTACCACCCGGTCAGCTTCATATCCTTCATCTGAGTCTGTTGCATGATCAGATATCTTACGGTTTTCCTGTTCCTCAATTCAGGTGTCCAAAACTTCAAATGTACCTATAGTTACGTCCTTTAAAACTCGAGTGTTTTCTTGTGTACGAATCTCTATGTCATATTCGCATCGTGAGTCTGATTACCACCCGGTCAGCTTCGTATCCTTCATCTGAGTCTGTTGCATAATCAGATATCTTACGGCCTTCCCGTTCCTCCATTCAGGTGTCCGAAACTTCAAATGTACCTATAGTTACGTCCTTTAAAACTCTAGTGTTTTCTTGTGCACGAATCTCTATGTCATTGTCGCATCGTGAGTCTGATTACCACCCGGACAGCTTCGTATCCTTCATCTGAGTCTGTTGCATGAACAATTATCTTACGGCCTTCTCGTTCCTCCATTCAAGTGTCCGAAACTTCAAATGTACCTATTGTTACGTCCTTTAAAACTCGAGTCTTTTCTTGTGTACAAATCTCTATGTCATTGTCGCATCGTGAATCTGATTACCACCCGGTCAGCTTCGTATCCTTCATCTGAGTCTGTTGCATTATCAGATATCTTACGGCCTTCCCGTTCCTCCATTCAGGTGTCCGAAACTTCAAATGTACCTGTAGTTACGTCCTTTCAAACTCGAGTCTTTTCTTGTGTACGAATCTCTATGTCATTGTCGCATTTTGAATCTGATTACCACCCGGTCAGCTTCGTATCCTTCATCTGAGTCTGTTGTATGAACAGATATCTTACAGCCTTCCCGTTCCTCCATTCAGGTGTCCGAAACTTCAAATGTACCTATAGTTACATCCTTTAGAACTCGAGTGTTTTCTTGTACACGAATCTCTATGTCATTGTCGCATCGTGAGTCTGATTACCACCAGGTCTGCTTCGTATCCTTCGTCTGAGTCTCTTGCATGATTAGATATCTTACGGCTTTCCCGTTCCTCCATTCAGTTGTCCGAAACTTCAAATATACCTATAGTAACGTCTTTTAAAACTCGAGTCTTTTCTTGTGTACGAATCTCTATGTCATTGTCGCATCGTGAGTCTTATTACCACCCGGTCAGCTTTGTATCCTTCATCTGAGTCTGTTGATCATCAGATATCTTACGGCCTTCCCGTTCCTCCATTCAGGTGTCCGAAACTTCAAATGTACCTGTAGTTACGTCCTTTAAAACTCCAGTGTTTTCTTGTGCACGAATCTCTATGTCATATTCGCATCGTGAGTCTGATTAACACCCGGTGAACTTCTTTTCCTTCATCTGAGTCTGTTGCATGATCAGATATCTAACGGCCTTCCCGTTCCTCCATTCAGGTGTCCGAAACTTCAAATGTACCTATTGTTACATCCTTTAGAACTAGAGTGTTTTCTTGTACACGAATCTCTATGTCATTGTCGCATCGTGAGTCGGATTACCACCAGGTCTGCTTCGTATCCTTCATCTGAGTCTCTTGCATGATTAGATATCTTACGGCTTTCCCGTTCCTCCATTCAGGTGTCCGAAACTTCAAATGTACCTATAGTTACGTCTTTTAAAACTCGAGTCTTTTCTTGTGTACGAATCTCTATGTCATTGTCGCATCGTGAGTCTTATTACCACCCGGTCAGCTTCGTATCCTTGATCTGAGTCTGTTGATCATCAGATATCTTACGGCCTTCCCGTTCCTCCATTCAGGTGTCCGAAACTTCAAATGTACCTATAGTTACGTCCTTTAAAACTCGAGTCTTTTCTTGTGTACGAATCTCTATGTCATTGTCGTATCGTGAGTCTAATTTCCACACGGTCAGCTTCGTATCCTTCATCTGAATCTGTTGATCATCAGATATCTTACGGCCTTCCCGTTACTCCATTCAGGTGTCTGAAACTTCAAATGTACCTATTACCAGGCTGCTCCGTCTTCAATCCAACTTCAATTAGCCTAACTTCCAAAGTGAAATACCAAAAAAACATTCGAAGCCCGCTATTCCATAACCAGATATAACAGCCCAACCGCCATCCCTCTATCAAGCAAATTAAAACCATATCAGCCCAGTAACCTATAAACCCAATACAGAGAACAATTAAGATCCAATCACACATCCAGCATTTCTTCCAATCCATAGCTTTAACGATACTACCAGTCCATTCCATAACCTTCCTCCTAATACTACCATTTCCAGAAATATAAGACAACCAGATCCTTGACCAAAATCCAGTAACAACATTCCCATTAACATCAAACCTGTTAACAACACACTGATTCTTGTTCCCAGCCCATTGACATATTCTGTTAACTCCCCATCCATTTATCACACCAACTATACTATGTTCATGATCTAAAATCCCAGCACATAAACACTTGTATTCCATCCAGCCTAGCATACTCCACTGTCCAACCCACCTATCATAATTCCCAAACACGAGATGACATAAAGAAGCCTTGCAAACACCAGAAATCTTGTTCAGAAAAAGCATATGAAACACGAATTCATATGCAACTATAGGAGCATAACAAACATCAATCTGTATCCCTTCTATTTCCATACAAACAAGGTTCATAACCAAGTAAGCTCCTATAGTTCCCCAAAAATGCCATTCAATGAGAGAGTGGACTTTCCTCTCAATACTAAGTATTGAGAACAAATGCAGCATGCCAATGACATAGGCTGCAGCAACATGGATCCAAATAAGCCGTTTTTGTTCCTCTTCCAGGATCTAGAAAACAATAAAAATAAAATAAAAAACAAAGAAAAGAAGGGGAATAATGGCCTAAAAACAGAGGAACAATGCTTCCTTATCTCTCCAAGGTTAGTGCAAACCTCCTGCACAAAAGTACCTAGAACCCCATAGGCTAAGGTGAAAACATTCATACTGGCTAAAGAAGAGCCACTATACATGCAATATCCTAATTCCCTAAGGTTTAAACTCAAGAATAGAACCAAAGGTGTATGAAAAACACACCAGCCACACAACACAGGGTTGGTACTAGAAACTAAGGTTACTACCCACAGGCTTTTAACCATCCAGATAACTCCTTGATTCCCATAACATCCCTTTCCCCACATCCAAGCAGATGTAAAAGACTCAAGACACCAAATCAAGAAAAGGTATTGAAAAAGAAAGACAATCAAGGTTTCAAGGCCATATCTAGATCTAGAAAAGATAAAAGACAAAACAAAGAGCATAAACCTAAAGATATGACCTTGTTCCATCCTTATAACTCCCAGGCTTTGTCTTTTCCCAAGACCAAACAACCCTACCTCCTTAACACAGACATCAGAATTGATACTAGACCTGTAACCAGGCACAAGAACCAACAGAATAAGACTCCATTTATATAAGTTGACACACCAATACCAATACAGAGACAAAGGAAGAAAAAGATCAAAACAACAGGAAGCATGGGTTATCCCACACCAGATCTCTACCCAACGCTGAAATGACCACCTTATGACTCCCAAAGCTCCCATATACCCTCCCTGCCCACAAACATTCCTGACCAAGTTGTTAAACTGGATCATCAATAATAAAATCATGATTACCCTGCCCAGAACCAGATTCACCACATTTACCATTATAATATAGTTAAGTTTATTAGTAAAAAATAACCCCCATGGCCTTAGCCCATCCCTACAGACAAACCAAACCCAAATAACCTCCCTCACAACCCAGACCCATAAAAGGATAATTAAGAACAACATTGGGAAACCTGTTTGAGAGGGTCCTTCCATACCACCTTAAAGCCCCACATCCTGCTGAATTTGACACTGCTAACAGAAGTCTGAATCTTCAATCCCAACAATCTAAGCCTTACAGCATCTCTGATAATAGCACAAAGAGCTTCAGCAGATCTACTCTCCTTTCTAAAAATCCTAGCATTCCTCTCTTGCCATATAAAATACACCATGGCAGCCAAGACAAGCCTCTGAATAATACTCTTAGCAGACCTCCCCAACTGAACAGAGGACAAAATTTGCACACAATCCAACAGCCTAGTAGGATCATCCTCCAGCCCAGCCATCCCCTTCATACCTTCCCAAACCAATGTTGAAAAAGGACACTCAAAAAACAAATGCGAATGACTATCCATTGTTTCCCCACAAAAAGCACATAATAGGCTGTCCCTGGCATCCCAACTCAACAACCTATCCTGAGTAAGGAGCCTTTGATGGCAAGCCAGCCATAGAATAAAAGCATGCTTAGGAATAGATTTGCTAAACCACACCACTTTAGCCCATGGGACCTCATCCCTATGCAGACTCAAGTCCTTAAAAACAACCTTAGTTTCAAAAGACACCAGAGTTTCTTCCATAGTCTTCCAAAAGACACTATCCTTCTTCCCTTCTATCAGTAAAGGACGCCTCATATGGGAAAGACAAGGATATTTGCTATTCCACTCCACTGGCCATACCCAATTTCCATTACTAATAACATCAGCTACTGTAGAGGTAAGAGACAGACCACCCCTATAAATATCCCTAGGAGAAATAAAAGAGCACAAAGGACTTAAGGGGCACCAATTATCATACCAGACAGAAGTAGAATGACCATCCCCTATAATTTTCAAACAATGAGCCCAAATAACTTCCCTATTTTTTAATAGACTTTTCCGGCTCCAACTAGCCTCACCCTTTTTAAAAAAACCCCAAAAACTCAACCCTTTTAATCTAAACAATCTAATCCACTTAGTCCATATAGTATCCTTCCCTGAAATTAAATTCCAGATATGTTTTGCCAAAAGAGCTTTATTCTGGACTTTTAAAGACTTAATACCAAGTCCCCCCTGGTTCTTAGGACAACACACAGAATCCCAGGACGCTCTAACCTTTCCCTTAGCAGAATCAGTTTGGGTCCATAAAAACCTATTCATGACCCTCTCAATATCCTCTATGACACCACTAGGCAATAAGAACACAGAAGCCCAATAAATGTGCATAGAAGACAAAACAGACTTTATAAGTTGTAACCTCCCAGCAAATGAAAGGGATTTATTCTTCCAGTCATCCACCCTTTTCCTCACTTTCTCCACTAGAATTGAGCAATCCTTAGAATACAGCTTTTTTGACAGTAATGGGACTCCTAAATATCTCACAGGAAGAGCCCCTACTTTGAAAGGAAGCAAGGCTTTCAGTCTATCCTGCACATGAACAGAAACATTCCCAAAGTACATGGTACTCTTACTCAGATTAGGAATAAGACCAGATACTGAGCTAAACTCCTCCAAAGCCTCCTTAACCACCCTCACAGAAGCAGGCTCAGCATGAGAAAACACCAATAGGTCATCTGCAAAACAAACATGAGTCAGATTTAATTCCTTACAACACCAATGGTATTTAAAATTTCCACTCTCAGCAATTCTTCTGTCAAAGATAAGCTTTAGCACCTGCATCACAATGGTAAATAAATAAGGAGACATAGGATCTCCCTGTCTTAAACCTCTCTTACCCTTGAAATATCCAAACATCTCACCATTAACATTAATGGAGTATGCAGTAGATCTGATGCATGTCATAATTGTTAGGACCGTCGAACTCGCGTTCCAACAATCACGGGTTTTATCCTAGAGGTGCGGAATCCCTCTAAGATGCTCTAATAACAGAAACAACGATTGAAACAATGAAACGAGTAATCACAACACACACACGGGACAAAAGATTATCTATTAATCACCAAAAACAGAGCTCGAGTGTTTACAGAGATCAAATCAGACGTCTATGACCAGGGGAGGGTGTTTGGAGAGTGTGTGAGGCAAAAACTGCTGATTAGGGCAATCATTAGGAGCTTATATAGTCTCACAACTCGTGTGCACCATGTCAGGCGACTAGGTGGGCTAGTCACGTGTAAAACAGGCGAGTAGGCCCTACTCACCCATAAAACACACGACTAGCAAGCAAAAACACATGACTAGCAAGCAAAAACACATGACTAGCATGAAAACAGGCGACTAGCAGAGCTAGTCACCCCATATGTTTTCCTAGTCATGCCATATGTTTTCCTAGTCATGCCATATGTTTTCCTAGTCGCCCCGAAGCTCCTTCATGCCCCGAAACGCGTATAAACGCCTCCAAACACCCGGAAACACGTCCAAACAACTAATATACTAGCCTAGGGACATCATGTACTAACAGACTCCCCCTTGGACCAGGCTAGTATACGTACAGACATAAACTGCTCGATAAACCTAGCCAACGACCTATACAGACCCAATCACTAGGCTAGGGACATACATATAATGCACTTACAGACTCCCCCTTGGACCTAGCTAGTGATTTACAGACTCGACCTATCATCTAGCTGGGGACACACAAGAAGTGCATTTACAATAATCCATGCAATCATACAAGGGTGAAAGCCAAAGTTCACCAAACAGGCCTCCAAAAAATCATGATTAACTGTATCATAAGCATTCTAAAGATCAATCTTCAAGGCAACCCTAGGGGCTCTAACCTTCCTATGATAGTTCCTAAGAAGTTCCTGGGTAAGTAATATGTTATCACTAATCTGCCTACCTGGAATAAAGGCACTTTGACACTCATTAACAATTAAATCCAAAGAACCCTTAATCCTATCACAAATGATCTTAGTTATGCACTTATAAAGCACATTACAACAAGCTATAGGTCTGAATTCAGTGACACTCCTAGGATTAGAGCATTTAGGGACCAAGGAGATAATGGTAGCATTCACTTCCTTCAATAACTTCCCATTATAGAAAAACTCCTTAATAGCACAACACACTTCATTCCCAATGATAGGCCAAGCAGATCTAAAAAACTTAGAGGAATAACCATCAGGCCCAGGGGCTTTATCAATATCAATATCAAAAATAGCCTTCCTGATTTCTTCATTGGACACCTCCTTAACCATCTGATCAGCCACCTCTCTAGGCAGCTTAGCAGTAAAGAGAGCACTAGGATCCCTTATAGCTAACACCTCACTATTACTCCCCATAAACCCTTCAAAATGTCTCACAAAGGCATTACCAACCTCCTCCCCCTCAAAAAAAGACCCATCCTTATCCAGGACAGAATTAATCCTATTCCTACTCAACCTACCTTTGATGGCCTTATGAAAATAAGAAGTATTCTGATCCCCAGCCCTTAACCACTCAACCTTAGCCTTCTGTTTTAAGAATAGCTCTTCATCCAAAGAGGCTTTTTTTGAGGGCATTGACCAGGATAACCTCCTCCTCTCTCAGCTTAAAATTATGAGGATCATCCACAACAGCATATTGAACTTTACCTAACTCCAAAGAAATGGACTTAACCTTTTCAGTAAGATCCCCCTGCATCCTTCCAAGCTTCCTGAGAGGCTTTTTCAGCCTCTTTAGCTTAGACACAACAGAGAACACAGCCCAACCCTGCACAGAACACTTCCAGTTAGATTCAACTATAGGTAAAAATTGAGGCTTACCTGCAAGATGATTCATAAACTTGAAAGTCTTTGGTTTCCAAGGCTGTTGACCCTTCAAGGAAATAAAACCAGGGGCATGATCAGAATGAAAGAAAGGAAGGAAAGAAGCAGCCAGATCTGAAAAAATGTTTAAAAAAGAGTTGTTGCTCATTATTCTATCCTACTTCTTCAGCAACCCAGTAGTTTTTCCCGGACACTTGTTCCAAGTAAACTTCAACCCTGAAGAAGGGATATCACCCACACCTATATTCTGACAACACTCCCTAAAATCTAAAATAGCAGAAGTCACATCAGAACACCCCATAGACCTCTCAGAAGGATCCAGAATGACATTAAAGTCACCCATTATAAGCCAAGGATCATCCTGAGTGGAATACCCAAACTTTTGCAGATCCTGCCATAACACTTTCCTTTGACAACTCCTGGTTGACCCATATAAGAAAGAGCAGAAAAATTAGGAGAACCATTCAAAGGCTTGACTAAACAGTGAATGACCTGAGAAGTCGCTTCAATGATCATAACATCAACAATATTAGGCTTCCAACCTATAAGGACTCTAACCCAACTAGCACAATATTCCTTATTAGAAAACCATTGCCAGCCATTCAAAACCCTATTACACACCTGCCCAAGATTTTGACCTTTGACATGAATTTCCAACAAACAACATAAACCAATCTCCCTATCATTCAATACATTCATAACCTGGTTCTGATTGGAATGCTTCATCAAACCTCTAACATTCCAAGAAAGAATATTAAGATTTTGAGCAATCATTGAGAACCAGATTTAACAGGAGAGGAGGACAATACCTGACCCACCTCTAAATGAACACCATCATCAAGCTTCATGAATTCAGCAGTCTCATCATCCTTAGAGAGAACCTCATTATTCTCAGTCTCCAAAACATCCTCATTATCAGATTCTAGAACAATATCTTCCACATCACCATAATCCATACCCTCAGGGAAATCATACTTCTGACACATCAGGAAGAAATACTTAGTTTGGACAACATCCCATTCCAAAACTTGCTCTCTAGAAGGGATAACTCTAAAATTAATATAAAACATAACATCCTCAATCTGCTGAGGAGTTAAGTCAAAAGGATAGTCCTCAATAACAGCATCTCTAACCAAACTAGAGCCAGAGGTATAAGGCTTAGCAGGGACACCATTGTGAGGAGGACAATCAATAGGCTGATCAAGAGGGGCATTAAAAGAATTAGGGGGAGGATCATTAGGGGCAGAAATAGACACAGGTTTAGTTTCAGGTTGTTTAACAGGAGTAGGTTTAGAAGTTTTAGATGTTTTAGTTGAGGGGGGTTTAGTAGGCTTAACAGGAAAAGGTTTAGAAGATTTAGAAGTGGGATCAGAAGCAACATTACCAGCTTCAAGACCAGTGCCTTCATCAACCATATTCTCAGCATCCAAAATACTAAAACTTTCTTGACCTCAATACGTTTAGCCACAAGATTAGTTTTCTTCCCTTTAATACCATCCGTTCTTATTTGAAAAACTTGCTTCCCCTTCCTAATTTCATTACCATTACCCTCCTTCCCATCCTTTTTAACCCCAGAAGATGATGCACCATTAGAATCCTTCCAAACTTGATCCTTCTGAAGATCATACTCCAAAGCAGCTTGATTCATTTTAAAGCTCTTAATCCTATCCTGAAGTTTAGCCTCCTTTTCCTCCTTATTACCCTTAAACATATTTCTTTGCCTCAAATTACCTCCCCCATAAGCTCCATTACCATTCCTTCCAATATTTAAACCCTTATTGGGATTCTTAGCAGCCATACTACGCTTCCAAACCAGTTGATATCCTTCCTCATCAACAATTCCATCTTTAGCAGCCCCCTTCTTATCTTCATTAACCTTTTCAGCTTCTCTATCCCTAGCTTCTTTCTCCTCTGCAGTTAACTCTCTAGCAGTACATTTCTCAAAAGAATGCCCAAACACTTTGCAGAAAGAACTTAGTTTAGGCATCTTTTGATACTCAATCATCACCTCAGTAACCTTAGGCTCAGCACCCTCCTCTCTAGGATAGAAAGCTCTAATGAAAGTAGGCTGATTCTCAGCAGCAGCAATTTCCACCAAGATTCTAGCAAACCCAACCTGCACATTAGTATTCAGACATTTATCCACTGAAATATTATCAAACAATAATGGTTTACCAATACAACTAGCTAGCTCACACAACCCTTGCACATTCCATAACTCCAATGGCACCTCCTTAAATAAAAGCCACACAGGCACCCTTTCTGGTTCTGATTTCACAATTGCAGTCCCGACTTCCCATTGGTTAAGCACCAAAGGGATGCCATTAACAACCCATGGTCCAGCTTTCAAGGCTTCTAACATTCCCTCCTTTTATCAAATTTAAAATAGAACAAACCTTTACCATTAAGAAATGTCCTCAATCCCATATCTCTTCCACATCCTAAATAGATTGAATCTAACCCATGCTATAGAGCAAAAAGAACCCCACAAAATACCCATATAAATGTTTAGAATAAATCTGCTTAACCTTCTCAACATAATCTTGTTTAATCAAAACTACCTTCTCACCATTTTCAAGAGTGGTAGGAGGGCAATACATGATCTGTTTGCTAAATTCAGCAACCTTCTCACCCTTTACAGCATTAGCATATGAAGCCCTCTCTTTCTTATCATCAGATTCAGACTCCACAGATGGCCCAGGAGTATTATGAACTGATTTGTTAGAAGATGAAGTAGCCTTAAACACATAGTTGTTATCAGCAATTGCCCCTAGAACTGGAGACTTCTGAATAACATTACAAGCATTGTCAATAGGCTCTTTTTGCTTCTTCTTCTCAGCAAACAATTCCCTAGCCTTCCCCAAACCCAAAATTAACTCCCTCAACCTCAACTTTTTCCTCTGTATGTTGTCCCTAATCTCCTTAATAGAAAACTTCATATCATTAAACTCAACTGCTTTATCAGCACATCCATCTTCCTCAAAAGGGTCAAAAATTAATCCATTTGCAGTTTTATAACCCAACAGTTTAGATTTACCACAACCATACTTTTTTATATCAGAAATCTCCTTTTCCACCTGCTCAATAGTCATATTAGCTACAGGAGTAGAACCTATAGCATCAGACATCTCCCCAAGTCTGAAAATAGGGATTACTGGCACAGCAGCATCCTTGTTAAACTCAAACACCTGCTTCACCTTCTTATTTTTAGATGACAGAATCTTCATAATCTTCCTACCTTCTTGTGTTAAAATGAGTTGTTTCTTGGTAACAGCCTTAGGAGTATCAATATTTTCCACACCTCCTCTTAGCTTCTTACCACACTGCTCATTACTTTGACTAATACCATCCCCAGCAAGCTCCCTCTTACACACAGAGCCCCTAGACTGATTAATATCCTGCACCCCAGCTCTGCAGTAAAATCATCTAGCCAGAGCCTTGACAATACTCATATCAAATTCAAAAAGATCTTCCACCTCATCATCCTTCATTTTGCAAAACAGCTTCTGATAATGCTGGTGGAAAGCCACAACACTACTCTCAACAAAGTGATCTTCTAAGAGTTTCAGTTTACCCTGCAACCCATTACACTCCATATGCCCCTGACCCACTCTTATACTATCAACTTTATTAACCAAATCCCCCCTAGACCCAATTTTCCCCAACACATTACCCTTACCCTCATCATCAATAGAATTATAGTCACAAACCAGCCTAAGACTCAACACATCAGATTTCTCATAACAAGCAATAACAAATTGCATAAAGTCATCAAAAATTTCATCAAAAACATACTCAACCTTCATCTCATTCTCATCAACATTGGACAGATACCTACCAAAACATTCCTCAAAATAAGGATTCAACAGGTTTAAGGAGAAACACTGTTTCATAGCAGGCTCATACACAGGGTTCTGATAAGTCTTCTGAGCTAACATCTCTATAGCTTTCAGAATAATCTCTGAGGAGAAACAACCCTTAGAGTGACCAGTAAACTTCCATTTGACATTAGTTCCACTCAACTTTTCAGTTAATTCCAACCCAACTCTGCTACTATCCATATCCCTACACGCAACTATCAGCATCCTATGTTCATTTTTATCACAGGCATTCATTATAAAGCTCATGAACTCAACACATTTCTCACTAATTTGCACATTAACATCCTCTTCAGAGATAACCCTAGCATCAGCCTCAATAACCTTCAGCAGTAATTCCCCAAACCTCAGCATAAAACCCTCATTCTTATAATTCATATTAATAAACCAATTCATGGCAGTCACAAACGAGTTATCAGAATAGGTTTTATCAATCAATACCTGCAAGGCTTCCCCAATTGCCAGATCAGTAAACACCAACTGTTCAGGACCAAAAAACTGCCAGTGAGTCACACAAGGAGTACTTTCTGACATTTGCTGATCCTGGCCAACCACTTTTAACTCATTCTCCCTAGATAGTAGCAAGTGTTTGCGCCAATCAGCCATATAAGGAGCAGAAGTAGCCTGAACATTCAATTCCAAACTACTTCCAAAAGGATTAGAGTTCAGAGGAGAATTAGAAGATTCACGAGACTCAGCAAACTCCTCAAGCACCGAAACAACCGGAGAGACACAAATACTCTCAGATATGTTCAGATCTAGAGGGATATCGGGAGGAACACCTCCTTTAGGATCAGTAAGAGACTGATCCATAGTAAAAAGAGACGAAGAACGAAGAAATTAAACCAAAAATGATGGAACAGTACCACAATCAAAGAGGAAAAAAGCGGGAAATGAAGAACAAATCCTAGAATCAAAAAATCGCCTGATCGCCCAGAGGAAAAGTCAAACGGTCAACGCAAATATCAAATGTCAAATGTACCGATAACAAATGTACCTATAGTTGCGTCCTTTAAACTCGAGTCTTTTCTTGTGTACGAATCTCTATGTCATTGTCGCATCGTGAATCTGATTACCACCAGGTCAGCTTCGTATCCTTCATCTTAGTCTGTTGATCATCAGATATCTTACGACCTTCCCGTTCCTCCATTCAGGTGTCCAAAACTTCAAATGTACCTATAGTTACATTCTTTAAAACTCGAGCCTTTCTTGTGTACGAATCCTTAAGTCATTGTCGCGTCGTGAGTCTGATTACCACCCGGTCAGCTTCGTATCCTTCATCTGAGTCTGTTGCATGATCAGATATCTAACGGCCTTCCCGTTCCTCCATTCAGGTGTCCGAAACTTCAAATGTACCTATAGTTACGTCCTTTAAAATTCGAGTCTTTTCTTGTGTACGAATTTTTATGTCATTGTCACATCGTGAGTCTGATTACCACCCGGTCAGCTTCGTATCTTTCATCTGAGTCTGTTGCATGATCAGATATCTTACGGCCTTCCCGTTCCTCCATTCAGGTCTCCGAAACTTCAAATGTACCTATAGTTACGTCCTTTAAAACTCGAGTCTTTTCTTGTGTACGAATCTCTATGTCATTGTCGCATCGTGAATCTGATTACCACCCGGTCAGCTTCGTATCCTTCATCTTAGTCTATTGATCATCAGATATCTTACGGCCTTCCCGTTCCTCCATTCAGGTGTCCGAAACTTCAAATGTACCTATAGTTACGTCCTTTAAAACTTGAGTCTTTTCTAGTGTACGAATCTTTATGTCATTGTCGCATTGTGAATCTGATTACCACCCGGTCAGCTTCGTATCCTTCATCTGAGTCTGTTGATCATCAGATATCTTACGGCCTTCCCGTTCCTCCATTCAGGTGTCCGAAACTTCAAATGTACCTATAGTTACGTCCTTTAAAACTCGAGTCTTTTCTTGTGTACGAATCTCTATGTCATTGTCGCATCGTGAATCTGATTACCACCCGGTCTGCTTCGTATCCTTCATCTGGGTCTATTGCATGATCAGATATCTTACGACCTTCCCGTTCCTCCATTCAGGTTTCCCAAACTTCAAATGTACCTATAGTTACGTCCTTTAAAACTTGAGTCTTTTCTTGTGTACGAATCTTTATGTCATTGTCGCATTGTGAATCTGATTACCACCCGGTCAGCTTCGTATCCTTCATCTGAGTCTGTTGATCATCAGATATCTTACGGCCTTCCCGTTCCTCCATTCAGGTGTCCGAAACTTCAAATGTACCTATAGTTACGTCCTTTAAACTCGAGTCTTTTCTTGTGTACGAATCTCTATGTCATTGTCGCATCGTGAATCTGATTACCACCAGGTCAGCTTCGTATCCTTCATCTTAGTCTGTTGATCATCAGATATCTTACGACCTTCCCGTTCCTCCATTCAGGTGTCCAAAACTTCAAATGTACCTATAGTTACATTCTTTAAAACTCGAGCCTTTCTTGTGTACGAATCCTTAAGTCATTGTCGCGTCGTGAGTCTGATTACCACCCGGTCAGCTTCGTATCCTTCATCTGAGTCTGTTGCATGATCAGATATCTAACGGCCTTCCCGTTCCTCCATTCAGGTGTCCGAAACTTCAAATGTACCTATAGTTACGTCCTTTAAAACTCCAGTGTTTTCTTGTGCACGAATCTCTATGTCAATGTTGCATAGTTAGTCCGATTACCGTCCGGTCCACTTCGTATCCTTTATCTGAGTCTGTTGCATGATCTGATATCTTATGGCCTTTCTGCTACTCCATTCGGGTGCCCGAAACTTCAATGTATCGATAGTTACGTCCTTTAAAAGTCGAGTCTTTTCTTTTCTACGGACCTCTATGTCATTGTCACATCGTGACTCCGATTAACGTCCGGTCAGCTACGTATCCTACATCTGAGTCTGTCGCATGATCCGATATTGTAGAGGATGAATTTGACACGAAAACAGGATTATATGATCATACAAGTTACTAAACCAGGTGCGGAAACCCTAGCTTAGAACAAACTGATATAAACTCAATCAAAACACAATCAAAGTCATTTTAAAGGCTTTTCATAGATTAACTTTTCCAAATAAACACTTACAGATCAGTTACAGTTAATCTAGCACACTTCTAAACACTCTCAACACACTCTGGAACACACCTCTAAAACACACACACTGAATGACTCGTTATACATTACAAAAACCCAAAATCTATTTATAATGTCTGCACATTCGCCCAAACTCACTGGTCGAATGTAACACTTTTCCACATTCGCCCACTGCTGTTGGTCGAATGTATTCTTCTGTTCAGTCTGTTCCAGATTCGTCCATCTTTAAACTACCTTCGCCCATTTACAAGTCACCTTCACCCATTCTACTCTCATTCGCCCCTTAACACATGTTAACATCTAATCATTAGTCGCAAAATGGCATCTACAAACTCCCCCTCGACTATTGATTAGATCGTTTTCTGTCTTCATCCATGGCTTTGTTCAGCAGCTTGATTCTCAGCAAACTCTTCTGTTCTTTCGTCATCTCAGGCTCTAATTTTCTCTTAACCGGCTTTGACACGTTTGCCATCTTCACCTTTTTGCCAAGCTTACCCTCCAAATTACTTCCAGCATTAATGTCATAAGCAAAGCAAACACCCACAACTTGTGTGTATTTCCTTGCTTGATCTGCATCGTTTGGCTCATGATGAATCGGATTATAAAAGAGCATGATGATGTCTTCGAAGGTGCAGTTGATCAGCCACATAGGATCAAATACATGAACATGCTTGTATTTGTCCTTTCCATCTCTCAACACTATCACAGCTTCAGCCTTCCTCCAATCATAGTACCAGAAAATAAAGTCAGCACTGAAGTGTTGAGGCATAGGCATTAAAGGTATCTTCCTCATAACTTCAGGTGCCTTATAAATCAAGGTAACCCGCTTCAACTTGGTTCTGGGATCAATATCCCTGTGAACTTTCCTCCGGGGATATTGTGGTTTAAATCTGTTCCACTTAGTTCTACTCTCCCAAACCAATTTGTCTGCACACCAACCGACATGTGAATTATTCACTGAAGCACCCAACATTTGGAATCTGCAAAGATCTCTAACCGCCCAGTACGGTAGAGTAAGCAAATCAATGAATCTGTAAAAGTACAAGATTCCAGATTCCCACTTAGCAGCTAGACACTTCAGCCTGCCTAAGTATGTCCACCCGAGAGCTCTACCTCTGAACTTCGCATTATGAAACCTATAAAAGTTTCCTTGAGCTTCAGGCTTAGGTCGGTTTTCATCCATTAATCTTAATTTCTTCAAATACTCTTTCAATTCATCAGACTTATTTGAAGATTCTGGCAAATCAGCTCCAAGCACTTTCTCTACAAATTCAGCACTCCTCTTCTTTGCCTTTCTTTTTGCAGACGTATTATGCCTCTCAGTAAAATCAGGAAACACCACATCTTCATCAGTTTGTCTGAAGTACTGTGGATATTCCTCATGTGTAATATCCTCTATCTCAACTTCTTCAAATTCAGGGGTTTCTTTGTCATCTGAGTGACTTCCAACATCCTTTTCAGGAATATGTGGAATCGACTCATCAACAATGAATTCTTCAAACGTTTTCCCTACCCTCTGTGCAAGTCCATCCAAAATCTCCTTTGCCACAGATGCAGGTACTTCCCCTTCTTCCAAATCAGGATCGTTATATTCCAATTCATATCGCATGTCATCAGTTTGGAATATTTCAGCAAAACGACCTGTGAACTCAATGGTCCATTCTCTTTTCTCTAACATGTCCTTATATACTTGTTTAGCATCGTCAGACAAGGACCTCACCTTCTCATTCCAGAACACAGTCTCATCATCAACATTCTCACTACTCTTCTTCGAACTTGACTCACCTGTGTCTTTCTTCTTCTTTGAAGGTGGTCTCTTTTCAAATGTAAACTTTGAAGTATCATCTCCCCCATCATTATCATCACTACTACTATCATCCTCCTTTTGGCTTCCCGAACCTTCAGCATCATCATCATCATCATTATTATCACCTTCATCATCACTCTTATCCGATTCTTCATTCTCATCATCCTCATCATCCTCATCTTCCTCTTTATCAGATTCAGATGGTTCAAAGTCAACCTGTTCAACCTCTTTCTCTGTATCCTCCTCACCCTCCTTCAACTTAGGTGCAACGTTGTACAGATTGTCAATCAGATCACTAAGGCGTTTGTTTTCAGCCCTCAACTCTTTATTGTCTTCTTTAATTGCCTTATATCTGTTTTTGTTTCTCAGACATTTCCCTTCAAGCTTTTTATTCTTTGCTTCAAGCTTCTTCACTTTTTCATCTATCACATCTTGATTAGATTTAGAAGCTACAACGATCTGAAGCATTTTCTCTTCATTCTGCTTAAATCTGGCAATTTCTGCTTGTTGAGCAACTAGCATCTTCATCATGTCGTCCATCTTTTTATTCACCTGCTTCATCACATCATCATCCACAGTGACTTTCTTCGATTTGGACTTTGACTTAGATGGCTCAACATCAACTTCTTTTCCTTTCTGAGGCTTAGTAAACATATCAAGAACATTATCCAGTGCAATATTGAATTGTTCCACTGGTAATGTTGTTGCCTCCTTAGTCTTTTGCTTCTTAGCTGCTGGTGAAGATTGTTTTGATGATGTACCAGCATCAGGTAATCTCTTTCCTTTCAACAATAAGTTCAATTCTTTCTCTCTCAGCTGCTTTGTACTGGTCTTCTTGGCCATGGTTTTGTGTTTGGGCTTGGGCAAATTCACTACAACAGTTTCACCTTCATTCAACTCGTCCAAATTAATAGTCAACCCTTCATCTTCAGCACCAACAGACTGCTTGCTCTTCTTAGCTTCTTCAATCGATCTGTTCAGTGATTCAGACTCACCAACCAAAGTGGCCTTTTGTTTGGTAGTCCGGACATTTTCAGCATCCGAATCCCACTGTTCTTCAGTTTCTGTCTCCTCTGAATCAACAGACTCTTCATCTACCAAACTCGTACCCTTCTTAGCAGTAGTTTTCTTCCTCACCACTTGTTGTTTTGAACTCCCTTGATCTGTCTTTCCCTTACCCTTCCCTTTGGCTCCGGGATTGACAACTTGTCTCTTTCTCTTCGTGCTAGCATCAGCATAAACTAATGGATCATCATTATCACTGTCACTATCAGGATGCCTCGCTGTATTCTTTCCAGGATCCATGTAATCCTCTCTAGCCAAGGCTCCAAACAACCTCCTGTAAGGTGGTCTCTCATTTTCAGGCACACCTTTATAACCTTTCATTCTAGCTAAGGTTCTAACATTCATATGATCCATATTAAGTATCTGTGTTGGATCCTTCTTCAAGTGTGGATATTTGTGATCAAAGATCATCATCAAAAATCTAGGATAAAGCATGAAGTATTTCTTCTTCAATCCCTTCAACATCTCCAACATGTGATCTAAAATCATCCCAGCAACGTTAAATGGTTTATTGAGAGTCAACGCAACCATTAACGAGCTTAAACTCTTCCTCATCACGTCATAACCTCCACTAACACATCCAAATACCATAATGATGACGTGAGCAAAATACTTGAACTGCACTCCTAGCTTTCCTTTGTACATAGAACCATCAGTGATCGGTCCTTTGTATTTCATTCTCAGGAAACAGGCTTTCTGCTCAGTCCATGACAATTCCCTTGGATCCTCACTTGTTTCAAACTGGATCTGGAGTGCTTCTCTTATATCAGCTTCAGTGATAAACATCTCCATTCCCTGAATCTTGCTTTTAATGATCGTCTGATTGTCAAAGTAATCATACTTGGCATTATTATAGAAATCCTCAACTATATCCTTGTAGATAATAGTTGGTGTGGCCAAAGCATAAACCACTCTGCATCTCTTCAGAAACTTAATAATCTCTGTGAACTCCACATTCTTCTCCACATCTCCAAGATACGCGCAACAATTGTGAGTCTTCTCAAACGGCCATTTAGTACCGCTTGATAATCCTTCTTCTTGCACAGTCTCTGGAACTGGATCAGTAACTTCAGTCTCCACAGGAATATCAATATTTGCTTGTTCTTCAGCCATCTGAAATGTAAAATCAAAATAAAACGTCAAAACACGAAATCGTCAAAAATTCAAAATTTAGGTTTTTGAAATTTCACATTCGCCCAAATAATATGGTCGAATGTAAGTTATTATGGCCGAAGGTATAATATTTTGGTCGAATGTAAAGTGATTTTTGATGAAAAAAATACATTCGCCCGTTTAAGGTTTCCTTCGTCCACACTGATTCACCTTCGTCCTCTTCGATGAGCCGAAGGTGGAACCTGTTCATTCTAAAATTTAAAATTTTTCAAACTGTGTTTTCAGGCCTTGATTTTGATTAGAATCTACCCTAACATGGCCGATTAAGCTTCGTGCAACATCAATTGACTTTAAAATTCATTCAACATCAGTTTTTAAAAGGAATTAGGGTTTTTATTGTTTTAATCAATCAATCAGTAATTAAACCCTGTTTTTATCCTAATTCGTAATACATTCTCCCCCTAAAACTGATGTGGGATGAATGTTTATCAAAATCATGCATTAAAAATCCCTCAAACACCATAAACACTAAAACCCTAAGTCCGGTCCATAAATCAAACGATTCCGGCTTCATTCCTTAACCATTACCTGTAAAACTTATATGAAAACGATAAGTGATATGCAAGGATCAAAACGCACAAGCAGAGAATTCAAAATCAACAAGGTCTTGGTACGAAGAAAAAATTTTGAAAAAATGTAAGTGAGGGTCGAATCTGGGTGTGGCTTATATAAAACCTCCACCTTCGCCCATTTCATTCGGTCGAATGTAAAGATGTTCCACCTTCGCCCCTAGTGAAAGACACGAAGGTAAAATATTTGCACCCGGAAGTGGAAATTGGCTATAAGCCACATTCGCCCAAAATGAAACAACCCGAAGGTGAACAAAAAGTCCACATTCGTCCCAAATTAAGGGCGAATGTAAAATGGAAATTTTGAAAAATTTTGCCAAATTACAAATTCGAATCCGTTCAACATTTTTCAATCCGTTAAGCTTCCAAAACACAAATTTTCACTTTTAGAATGATACAAAGCCCAGATGGTGTTGTCAAATCTCAGAAATTGACTATCAAGCATCCCCGGTTATCAAAAAATAAAGCAGAAATGCAAAAAATTTTGGATTTTTCTGAAATTTTATCAAAACACACCTAAAATCTTTTTGGATTTTGTATCTTTTTGACATTAAAAGTAAATTGCAACAAAAATAAAATGCATCAAAGTAAAACGAAAGCAGTAAACATTTTGTGAAATCCGGTCAGAGGATCATATCAGTTTTATGAGAAATCTGATCACAGCGTTGATCTTTTTTCGTTTAATATTATCATTAGAAACAGTATGTGATACGGCAATTGCTGATATTGTGGTCCACGTAAGCTCACATGCAGACAATTACGCAATGCTTTAAAATGATACGAGTTAGATGTATTAGACTAACACGATGTGGTGCCCACACACACGACATACTCCCGTATCAAGTAATTGCACAAAGCTTCGTCGTAACGCGTGATTATGCCAGAGTTATCCGTAAAAGTTACAAAGTATATAGCACAGAGGTGTACAGGTCAGCAAATGAATGCAGCAAAGTAACATGTGCGTATACACTAGGTTGAGGCTGATATTAATCACTGATTTGCATCAGGTGATCAATACGATGTAATAATGATCTATGATCAATTAAAACATAAAGTTCCTCAATTCGGTAACTTCCGGTTTTGGCAATTAAGCTCTTTTAGCAAATATTCTGATAAAACTAGGTCCGTAAATCAATACGACAAAAGTTTATCAGAATATCCCGGATAACCATAACATAACGACCCGAAACCTCAGATTTTGGCAATCCTATCAAACGAAATTACGGTACTAAGACCATATGCCCATGAGGTGTTCAGCCACGAACGCATAGTTCGCTATGTTTGTATCACTAATGCACGCAATATTTAGTCTACGAAGCCTATCAGCATATCACACGTAATCAACACACGCCTCATAAACTATACAATTCTTTAGCCTGTGTCAGATTCCCACTGATGTACTATCATTTCCTCTGTTTTACCAGGAAATCATTTTTGATTTTCTAATTTTTAGGTCTTTTTGAATTTTATATTGTTTTTGGCTTTTCTGAAAAATAGCTCCCCCTAAAATAAAGAACATATTTTTGGTATTTTTGATTTTTCTGAAAAATAAAAACAAAAAATTAAAAGAAACAATCCACTCGAAAGCATCAACTTCTTTGAGGATTAAACAATCCCCTCGAAAGCATCAACTTCTTTGAGGATTACGATAGTAAAGAGAAATTCCCAATTAGTAAAGAGAAATTCCCAATTAGCAAAATATAAAAACTAAAAACTAAAAAAACGATAAACCGAGGTGCCGATTAGTCCTGTTTTTCCTTTATATTGTTTACTTTTAAAAGATATTCAAAGCGTGAACGGTCAAAAGCTTTAGTAAACAGATCTGCACGTTGGTAGTCAGTATGTATTTTGACCATATCAATCAATTCTTTAGCGTAACAATCACGGATAAAATGATATTTGATCCGGATGTGTTTCGCTTTAGAATGATTATCCGAATTTTTAGTTAATGCAATTGCGGCTTCGTTGTCACAGTAAATAGGAGTTTTTAGAAACTGCAAACCGTAATCCACCATTTGTTGTTGAATCCAGAGTACTTGCGAACAGCAACTCGAGGCTGCAATGTACTCGGCTTCACAGGTAGATTGTGCTACGGAAGTCTGTTTCTTGCATTGCCAGGTGATTAACCTGCTCCCGAAAAACTGGCAACCAGCTGTAGTAGATTTGCTATCTTTGTCACAGCCGCCCCAATCTGCATCACTAAAAGATATGAAATCAAAATTATCATCATTAGGGTACCAAAGTCCTTTTGAAGGACAACCCTTCAGATATCTAAGGATACGCTTGACCGCCGTCAGATGACTTTGTTTCGGCTTCGATTGATAACGGGCACAGAGACACGTTGCGTACATAATATCTGGTCGAGACGCCGTCAAATACATCAGAGATCCGATGATTGCTCTGTATGTAAAAGGATCCGTCAGCTCCCCCTTAGCGTCCACGCCAATCCCGTGATTGGGTTGAATCGGGGTATCCATCGGCTTTGAGTCCTCCATCTGGAACCGGCTCAAGATGTCGGAGACATATTTCGTCTGGTGAATGAAGATCCCGTCGGGTCTTTGGTCCACCTGCAAGCCTAGGAAAAACTGCATCTCCCCCATTGCGCTCATTTCGAACTTTTCCTGCATGACAGTTTCAAACTCCCTGCATAAAAGCTCGTTAGTTGAACCAAATATTATATCATCAACGTATATCTGTACTAGAAGCAAATCATCTCCCGTCTTCTTCGTAAAGAGGGTGCAATCGACGAGGCCGCGCTTAAATCCTTTGGTGATGAGGTATGTACTCAGCTCCTCGTACCACTGCCTCGGAGCCTGGTGCAAGCCATAAAGAGCTTTGTTCAACACGTAGACCTTATCCCGGTGGATTGGGTCCTCAAAGCCTGGTGGCTGCCCGACATACACCTCTTCCTTGACTTTACCGTACAGAAATGCGCTTTTCACGTCCATCTGATAAACTTTGAATTTCTTATAAGAAGCAAACGCGAGGAACATCCGAATAGCTTCGATTCGTGCTACCGGTGCATAGATTTCATTATAATCAATCCCTTCGATTTGATGGAATCCCTGCACGACCAATCTTGCTTTGTTACGAACAATTACCCCACGATCATCCTTCTTACACTTAAACACCCATTTGGTGCCAATCTTCTTCCTATCCGGCGGCAAATCCGTGAGCGTCCAAACTCCCAATTTCTGGAATTGTAATAACTCCTCCTGCATAGCTTCCACCCAGGCATCATCCTTCAAAGCGTCCTTGTATGTCCTTGGCTCTTCCTGCGACACATAACACGCAAACGACCAATCATTTTGACTACCAGATTGTTGAATTTTGGCATATAAAGCTAAAGCACCAAAACTCTCTGGCGTATTAATGCTTTTAAGCTGCCCTCTGGTCATAACACTACTTCCAGGATCACCGATTACTTGCTCCAGCGGGTGAATACGATGAATCCGAGATTCCGGATAATCAGGTACTTGCACTCCCGTCTGAACAGTCAAGTTCTCTACAGCATCCAGATCATGACCCGTATTTGATGATGAAGCCACATCAGTAGTTGGAGTTGGGTTCACTGGCGGTGCCTCCTGTTCTTCGGCTTGATCAAGAATAGCTTCTTCAAATTGTTCATCTTCAGATTCTGAAGTGTCTAATGAAGTTGAAGCCTCTTGAAATATCTCTTCTTCTTGTATAGGAGCATTGGTATCATTAGAAGCTGGTAGGGGGTTCACGGTGATAGGACGCACCAACGGTGAAGTTGTTGCATTTTCACACTCGTAAAGTAATCGAATAACAGCTTCTTCAACCAAGCTATCTAGATTGAATGATTCAAAGAAATCTTTGTAATCAAACATCCAGTCAGGACCCGTGCCTTGAATATTTTGAGTATATCGTTGAACTTCCACGTTAGCCCAGTCTTCCACACGACGAGTTCGCTTGTTGTATACCCGTTTGAGTGGGGTTGCATATCCAACAAAGTAACCCTCCTCGGCTTTAGGACTAAACTTTTCGCTTGGATTCAACATGGTGCAAGGCGCCCCAAAAGGTTCTAGATACTCTAAGTTCGGCTTTCTTCGGTGTAACAGCTCATAAGATGTTTTACCAAACTTCTTCACTGTTAGAACCCGATTTAGTGTGTAATTTGCTGCATAAATCGCCTCATTCCAGAACATTACTGGAAGATTTGAATCAGCGAGCATTGTTCTAGCCGCTTCAATTAGAGTCCTATTCTTTCGTTCAGCAACACCGTTCTGTTGAGGGGTGTATGGAGCCGAATATTCATGATGTATCCCTTTGTTTTCACAAAGTTCATCCATCTTGGCATTTTTGAACTCCGTCCCATTGTCACTCCGAATTCTCTTTATCTTCACATTGTAGAGATTCTCCAATCGAGTGAACAGAACTTTTAGATTGATAAAAGTGTCGCTTTTATTCTGCAAACACATCACCCATGAAAATCTTGAGTAATCGTCAGTGACGACTAAACAATAAAGCTCTCCAAGATGACTATGGCGCTTGACCGGTCCGAAAAGATCCATGTGCAATCGCTCTAGTGGCATCTCAACAGAGTTAACCTTTTTCACTTTGTGGGACTGTTTGTGCTGCTTCCCCTTTTTACAACTCACACACTTGTCATTCAGATGGAAATGTTTCACGTTTACTCCATCGACAAGTCCATTCCTCACAAGTTGATTCATTTTCTTCAGATGAATGTGCCCCATTCTTCGGTGCCACATTATCGATTCTTTCTCAGTCGCCTTGGACAAAAAGCATGTTATTTGCCCCTGTGATGTCATCGCCTTGGACATATCAAGAATGTATAGATTGTTGACGCGAGGTGCCTTCAACATTATCCACTCTTTAGGAATTGTAAAGCCCGGTTTCAGAATATAGCAGGATTTGTCATCAAAATGCACAGTAAATTTCTTGTCACAAATTTGACTGACACTTAACAGATTGTAATCTATCTGCTTCACATACGAAATCCGCTCGAAACTCACTATCCCATTGCTCACACTTCCTTCCATTGTGATATATCCACCTTTGTTTCCTGCAAAAGCTACATACCCGCCATTGATGTTCTTCACGTCGAACAACAACGCAAGATCCCCTGTCATGTGGCCTGAAGCTCCACTATCAACAATCCAAAGACTGCTAATAGGGCCAGCTGAAGCTCCCTGCACACAAAATGTAAATCAGTTAGTTCTTTCGGGGGACCCAAGCCTGAGTCTTGGGTCTTTCAACATCAGGTTTCATAGTAACATTGTCACAAACATTTTTAACAACTTTTTGATCAATCTTTTTCTGATTGTTCAAAACAGTTTCCTTTCTCTCATTAACCTTTGAAGTTGAGGCTCCTGGAGTACCATTGGGTGTCCAAGATTGTTCAGTCCTTTTCAGGATACGAATCTGAGATTTTGGATTCTCAGTCGGTTTCTGAACATTGTTAGCAAAAGTAACTTTCTTGGTAACCTCATCTGATTTAACAGACTTAGGTCCAACATTTGATTTGACAATTGGTTTTGGTGGAACCTTTTGCCTATCAACTGTTGTGTTCACCACAGGCTTCCTCCACGAGTTTTCCATCGCAATCCGATTCCTTCTATCATAGTGCATTGGACGAGTGTTCCTCATTTGAAAATTGTTATGATTATAAAACGGTTGTGGTTGTTGAAGAACAACTCTCCTATGTGGTGGCACATAATGATCAATCGGTTTTCGCATAGAATTCCTCACTTCCACCTCGTGCCTCTTGTGCCTTACATATGGGCACTGAGCAAGTAAATGCCCACGTTCCCCACATTTAAAGCACGCACGGTACTCTTCAAAAACATTTGGAGCATTTGGTTGAGCAAATGATCTCACAGGATATTGATCATTGTACTGTTGCTTTCTTAAACTCTCAGGGAGTGGCCCTTTTGAGTAAGTCGGCTCATTAAAACCATTAGCTCTGTTTTTGGGTTTAACAAACTCTGTGACATGGACCTTTGGTTCTTGAGGAACATCCAAATACAACTTTTTTAACAAAGCTGGTGGAATTTCATTTGTTCTCTCATGTTTTGGGAACCAAATAGTACTTTCTTGCCAAATCTTTTCAATTTTAGCATAGTTGGCATTTTTTATTGGAAAGTCCTCGTCAGAGATGATTTCATCGGATCCTTCCATCCGATAAAATACCTTGACAGGTTTGTCACATTGTTCGTTTTTATCATTCTTTTCAAGATCTTTCTTCACCTCATTAAGATCTTTCTTCACAACATTCTTCTCAGACTTATTCACCTGATGAACACTTCTCATCGGAACAATTTGAGATGATGAAACTGGTTCATTTGTAATGATGTGATTTTCTTTTGGAATTTCACATGCATTAACAGTTTGGTTATAACCAGTATCATCACTCTCTGAGTCTGAGTCAACACTTTCAGCAGTAACACCCTCATCATTGATTCCCAAAATCGGTCTAACATCGGAATTTGGATCACCAATACTTGAAGTATTAGATTCATTTTCCGATGCTGAATCAGATTTTACCGAACTCTCCGGTGTCACTTGGTGACAATTATGGTTTTCAAAAAGAACCGGAGATGGTACAGCCCGATAATTGGTGGTTTTATCATCAATGATGTGATCTACCACATAAGCAACATTCTTATAGCTTTCCAGCTTTTTGTTTACTTTCTCAGCAAAGCATTTGATGGCGGCCATTTCCAACTTGGTGTTTTCGATTTCATTGATATAGTTGTTAATTGCCAATTGTTTTAAAGACAAAGTATTTTTCAAGTCAGAAATGTCCTTTTTGTAACCATCTAATACTTTGTTAAAAGCATTCAACTCTTTGCGAGTAGATTGACTGTTCATGATAGCACTATCACGTTGAACACGGAGTTGTTTAACCTCCTCAGTCAATCTATCACATGTACCACAATATTTGTCACTAGTATTATCAGTACTACATGCAGAACTTACAGGTTTTGGCGGATCAGTCATGGCCATTAATGCGAAATGAGCCTCCTTTCCTGCAAAGAATCTGGAATAGTCAATCTTTGTGAAAGCATCATCTGCAATGCACGACTTCCTTGTCATCAGAAAATCTGCTTCTGCAAGTAACTGATCAATATCTTCATCAAGAGAATTAACACTTGCTTCCGTATCCGATTCACTGTCTGAATCAGAGTAAACCGATTCACACTCCTCAGGAATATCAGAAACAGTATCAATCACAACTCCAGAATTTGTTTCTTCAGTTTGCACATCAACATCAACCTCAGCATTAACCTTAACAGGTTCAAATTCCCCATCCATCTCAGCCTCAGACTCATCACTATCAACTTCAGTTCCTACCTTCTCCTCCATCTTCACAGAATCTTCAACATCAACCTGATATGCAACACAAGCCACATTTCCCCCAGTGGTGATTTCCTCAACACCTATCTGAATGCTCGACCAGTCAAACCTTTCATCTTGTTGAGTTACCAATGCTTGATTGGTATTCGGTTGTTCATTTGGTGTAGTGATTGGTATGACTGTTCGGTTAGTATTATTTGGTGTTTGGGTTTGTGTCTGGTTTGGTGTGTTTGGTTGTCTATTTTGGTTGTTATTAAAGTTGTTTTGATGGTTGTTTTGGTAAGAAACTTGGTTTTGGTTTTGTTGTTGACGGTTCTGATAACTGGCATTGAAAGGGTTTCTATTGCCTTGTTTTGGTGGCTGGGTGCATTCTCTTTTAAAGTGACCTTTACCTCCACAGTTAAAACATGTCACTTTCTCCTTATTGAACCCGTAGGTTGTGTTAGGAGAAGTTCCCAAATCTGTTCTACCTGTCTTCTCAATAAACTCAGTTGCTCTTCGCATTATACTCGCAAATGCCCATTGAATATCAATGAGTTCCATCTCCTCCTTGTCAATCTGTGCGTAGTCTTCATTGGTCAAGTTGTTATTACCAATTTGACTAGCAACTAGCCCATTGTAGGAAGAAACCATTGCAGAGACTAATGCAATGTGTTGCTGAGCAACTTCAACTGTCACATTTCCAAGATTGGATGTCTCCAAAACCACCGTTTGTTGATTAGGCTGGTTAATTTGGTTCATTGGTTGTGGTTGAGATTGACTAGCAGTGTAAAAAACTGCTTGTTGCTTTGGAGAGAATGGTGGAATGTAAGAATATTGATATGGAACTTGTGGTTGTGGTTGTGATAAAGATGAAGTTTGTTGTTGGTAGTTAATGATAGGTGATTCCACAACATTAGATACACACGCAACATGTGGTGCAACTAGCCCTCCTGAACTTGCACTTGCTGGAACAGAAGATCCTCCAAAGTATAAGTTTGGATTCTGAGGAATCTGCGCTCTCCTAGCCTTCCTCTTCTCTTCCAACTCTTTGTTCTCCAGCTTCTCAATGAACTCCTGAAGCGACCAGTATTGATAAGCATCCTTCTCCTTTAGAACATCCACATGCTGATCCCAGTTTGGTGGTAATGCATCTGCAAACTTTTCCACCTGTTTTGCCATAGGAATCTGTATACCATAACTAGACAATTCAGATATTAAATGATTAAATCTAGGAGTTAGTTCTTTCAAAGTTTCATTTCCAACATAAGAAAAATTCTCAAACTCCTTTATTAGTTCTTCCGTCCTCAAACTTCTAGTCTTCTCATTTCCATCATGCTTCCTTTTAAGCATATCCCACAGTGCTTTAGAAGTTGTGCAAGTCCCAAACTGATGCAAAAGATCATTGGTGATTGCCTGCGTCAATTGGGAAAACGCCTTCTTTTCCACAGCAAACTTCTTTTTCTCATCCTCAGCCATGCTCTCCAATGGCACTGGTTCACCTGTGTTCTCCAGAACTGGTGGTGTGTAACCTTTAGCAATCATGTTCCATGCTTCAGCACCTTCCACTCCCATACCTTCCAAATGTATCTTGAACTTTTTCTGCCACTGATTGTATTCTTGAATCTCCATAAGCTTCGGTGGCCGAGTCCCGCCACATGAAGACAAATCATTAATCAGTGTGGAAATAGCATTTGTAGTTTGAGTGTTTACCACCGCTGCTGCTACTCCCCAGTAGTCAGACTGTGGTGCTGGAGGTGCACTCTGAGTCATGTAATTAACCGGCTGAGAAGACTGTGTGCTCGTCTTCTGTGCTGCCACTGTCCATGGGTCCATCACCTGCTGTTGTGGTTGTGTAGTTGCTGGTGTAGGAGTAGTCTGATAACGCCACATGGTCACGAACTTCGAGAAATTCAACACTTAGAAAAATTTTCCAAAAACTATCCTAGGTTCGCCCAAAATGTAATCAGGTTCGTCCCTTTTGTTTCAGGTTCGCCCAAAAATCTCTCACCCGAATGTGAAATTTCACCAGAATGTAAAAACACACTATCACGTTCTACGTTCGTCCAAAATATTCTAGATTCGACCGTTCCAATTTTACGTTCGTCCGCCCGATCTCCCGAGGGTGGAAAATATAGCCCGAATGTAAAATTTTAAACTGAAAAACTCTACGTTCGCCCAGAAACTTCTAGATTCGCCCAGAAATCCACTCACCTTCGACCTAAAACTCACACGTTCGCCCACTCACTCCAGGTTCGCCCATTTCAGACTTTTGAAAAACGGTTACACTTTGAAAAACGGTTATTTTGATCTCTGATTTTCAAAAGTTTGTGGATTTGATTGATCTTGATCAGGTTATGCTTCGGAGATGATTTGGAACAACTTTAATACTTGGAATTTTGAATTTTAACCACAAAATCACCTCTAATTCTTTCAAAAACACTCAAAAACCATTTTTATATGAAAACAGATGTGAATTGATGAAAATTATGTCCAAATCAACTCTGAGTTTATCAATTTGTTGTTGTATGATCCTCTATGCTCTGATACCACTTTGTAGAGGATGTGATTTAACACGAAAACAGGATTATATGATCATACAAGTTACTAAACCAGGTGCGGAAACCCTAGCTTAGAACAAACTGATATAAACTCAATCAAAACACAATCAAAGTCATTTTAAAGGCTTTTCATAGATTAACTTTTCCAAATAAACACTTACAGATCAGTTACAGTTAATCTAGCACACTTCTAAACACTCTCAACACACTCTGGAACACACCTCTAAAACACACACACTGAATGACTCGTTATACATTACAAAAACCCAAAATCTATTTATAATGTCTGCACATTCGCCCAAACTCACTGGTCGAATGTAACACTTTTCCACATTCGCCCACTGCTGTTGGTCGAATGTATTCTTCTGTTCAGTCTGTTCCAGATTCGTCCATCTTTAAACTACCTTCGCCCATTTACAAGTCACCTTCACCCATTCTACTCTCATTCGCCCCTTAACACATGTTAACATCTAATCATTAGTCGCAAAATGGCATCTACAGATATCTTACGGCCATCCCGTTCCTCCATTCAGGTGTCCGAAACATCAAATGTACCTATAGTTACGTCCTTTAAAACAAGAGTCTTTTCTTGTGTACGAATCTCTATGTCATTGTCAAATCGTGAGTCTGATTACCACCAGTCAGCTTCGTATCCTTCATCTGAGTCTAGTGCATGATCAGATATCTTACGGCCTTCGCGTTCCTCCATTCAGGTGTCCGAAACTTCAAATGTACCTGTAGTTATGTTCTTTAAAACTCCAGTGTTTTCTTCTGCACGAATCTCTATGTCATTGTCGAATCGTGAGTCTGATTACCACCCGGTCTGCTTCGTATCCTTCATCTGAGTCTGTTACATGATCAGATATCTTACGGCCTTCCCGTTTCTCCATTCAGGTGTCCGAAACATCAAATGTACCTATAGTTACGTCCTTTAAAACAAGAGTCTTTTCTTGTGTACGAATCTCTATGTCATTGTCGCATCGTGAGTCTGATTACCACCCGGTCAGCTTCGTACCCTTCATCTGAGTCTGTCGCATGAACAGATATCTTACGGCCTTCCCGTTCCTCCATTAAGGTGTCCGAAACATCAAATGTACCTGTAGTTACGTCCTTTAAAACTCGAGTCTTTTCTTGTGTACGAATCTCTATGTCATTGTCACATCGTGAGTCTGATTACCACCCGGTCAGCTTCGTATCTTTCATCTGAGTCTGTTGCATGATCAGATATCTTACGGCCTTCCCGTTCTTCCATTCAGGTCTCCGAAACTTCAAATGTACCTATAGTTACGTCCTTTAAAACTCGAGTCTTTTCTTGTGTACGAATCTCTATGTCATTGTCGCATCGTGAATCTGATTACCACCCAGTCAGCTTCATATCCTTCATCTTAGTCTATTGATCATCAGATATCTTACGGCCTTCCCGTTCCTCCATTCAGGTGTCCGAAACGTCAAATGTACCTATAGTTACGTCCTTTAAAACTTGAGTCTTTTCTTGTGTACGAATCTTTATGTCATTGTCGCATTGTGAATCTGATTACCACCCGGTCAGCTTCGTATCCTTCATCTGAGTCTGTTGATCATCAAATATCTTACGGCCTTCCCGTTCCTTCATTCAGGTGTCCGAAACTTCAAATGTACCTATAGTTACGTCCTTTAAAACTCGAGTCTTTTCTTGTGTACGAATCTCTATGTCATTGTCGCATCGTGAATCTGATTACCACCCGGTCTGCTTCGTATCCTTCATCTGGGTCTATTGCATGATCATATATCTTACGACCTTCCCGTTCCTCCATTCAGGTTTCTGAAACTTCAAATGTACCTATAGTTACGTCCTTTAAAACTTGAGTCTTTTCTTGTGGACGAATCTTTATGTCATTGTCGCATTGTGAATCTGATTACCACCCGGTCAGCTTCGTATCCTTCATCTGAGTCTGTTGATCATCAGATATCTTACGGCCTTCCCGTTCCTCCATTCAGGTGTCCGAAACTTCAAATGTACCTATAGTTACGTCCTTTAAAACTCGAGTCTTTTCTTGTGTACGAATCTTTATGTCATTGTCGCATCGTGAGTCTGATTACCACCCGGTCAGCTTCGTATCCTTCATCTGAGTCTGTTGCATGATCAGATATCTAACGGCCTTCTCGTTCCTCCATTCAAGTGTCCGAAACTTCAAATGTACCTATAGTTACGTCCTTTAAAACTCCAGTGTTTTCTTGTGCACGAATCTCTATGTCATTGTCGCATCGTGAGTCTGATTACCACCCGGTCTGCTTCGTACCCTTCATCTGAGTCTGTTGCATGATCAGATATCTTACGGCCTTCCCGTTCCTCCATCCAGGTGTTCGAAACTTCAAATGTACCTATAGTGACGTCCTTTAAAACTCGAGACTTTTCTTTCGTACGAATTTCTATGTCATGTTCGCATAGTGAATCTGATTACCACCCGGTCAGCTTCGTTTCCTTCATCTAAGTCTGTTGCATGATCAGATATCTTACGGCCTTCCCGTTCCTCTATTCGGGTGCCCAAAACCTCAAATGTACGGATAGTTATGTCCTTTAAACTCGAGTCTTTTCTTGTGACGAATGTCTATGTCAATGTTGCATAGTTAGTCCGATTACTGTCCGGTCCACTTCGTATCCTTTATCTGAGTCTGTTGCATGATCTGATATCTTATGGCCTTTCTGCTACTCCATTCGGGTGCCCGAAACTTCAATGTATCGATAGTTACGTCCTTTAAAAGTCGAGTCTTTTCTTTTCTACGAACCTCTATGTCATTGTCACATCGTGACTCCGATTAACGTCCGGTCAGCTACGTATCCTACATCTGAGTCTGTCGCATGATCCGATATCTTACGGCCATCTCGTTCCTCCATTCAGGTGTCCGAAACATCAAATGTACCTATAGTTACGTCCTTTAAAACAAGAGTCTTTTCTTGTGTACGAATCTCTATGTCATTGTCAAATCGTGAGTCTGATTACCACCAGTCAGCTTCGTATCCTTCATCTGAGTCTAGTGCATGATCAGATATCTTACGGCCTTCACGTTCCTCCATTCAGGTGTCCGAAACTTCAAATGTACCTGTAGTTATGTTCTTTAAAACTCCAGTGTTTTCTTCTGCACGAATCTCTATGTCATTGTCGCATCGTGAATCTGATTACCACCCGGTCTACTTCGTATCCTTCATCTGGGTCTATTGCATGATCAGATATCTTACGACCTTCCCGTTCCTCCATTCAGGTGTCTGAAACATCAAATGTACCTATAGTTACGTCCTTTAAAACTCGAGTCTTTTCTTGTGTACGAATCTCTATGTCATTGTCACATCGTGAGTCTGATTACTACCCGGTCAGCTTCGTATCTTTCATCTGAGTCTATTGATCATCAGATATCTTACGGCCTTCCCGTTCCTCCATTCAGGTTTCCGAAACTTCAAATGTACCTATAGTTACGTCCTTTAAAACTTGAGTCTTTTCTTGTGTACGAATCTCTATGTCATTGTCGCATCGTGAATCTGATTACCACCCGGTCAGCTTTGTATCCTTCATCTTAGTCTATTGATCATCAGATATCTTACGGCCTTCCCGTTCCTCCATTCAGGTGTCCGAAACTTCAAATGTACCTATAGTTACGTCCTTTAAAACTTGAGTCTTTTCTTGTGTACGAATCTTTATGTCATTGTCGCAATGTGAATCTGATTACCACCCGGTCAGCTTCGTATCCTTCATCAGAGTCTGTTGATAATCAGATATCTTACGGCCTTCCCGTTCCTCCATTCAGGTGTCCGAAACTTCAAATGTACGTATAGTTACGTCCTTTAAAACTCGAGTCTTTTCTTGTGTACGAATCTCTATGTCATTGTCGCATCGTGAATCTGATTACCACCCGGTCTGCTTCGTATCCTTCATCTGGGTCTATTGCATGATCAGATATCTTACGACCTTCCCGTTCCTCCATTCAGGTGTCCGAAACATCAAATGTACCTATAGTTACGTCCTTTAAAACAAGAGTCTTTTCTTGTGTACGAATCTCTATGTCATTGTCAAATCGTGAGTCTGATTACCACCAGTCAGCTTCGTATCCTTCATCTGAGTCTAGTGCATGATCAGATATCTTACGGCCTTCGCGTTCCTCCATTCAGGTGTCCGAAACTTCAAATGTACCTGTAGTTATGTTCTTTAAAACTCCAGTGTTTTCTTCTGCACGAATCTCTATGTCATTGTCGCATAGTGAGTCTGATTACCACCCGGTCTGCTTCGTATCCTTCATCTGAGTCTGTTACATGATCAGATATTTTACGGCCTTCCCGTTTCTCCATTCAGGTGTCCGAAACATCAAATGTACCTATAGTTACGTCCTTTAAAACTCGAGTCTTTTCTTGTGTACGAATCTCTATGTCATTGTCACATCGTGAGTCTGATTACCACCCGGTCAGCTTCGTATCTTTCATCTGAGTCTATTGATCATCAGATATCTTACGGCCTTCCCGTTCCTCCATTCAGGTTTCCGAAACTTCAAATGTACCTATAGTTACGTCCTTTAAAACTTGAGTCTTTTCTTGTGTACGAATCTCTATGTCATTGTCGCATCGTGAATCTGATTACCACCCGGTCAGCTTCGTATCCTTCATCTTAGTCTATTGATCATCAGATATCTTACGGCCTTCCCGTTCCTCCATTCAGGTGTCCGAAACTTCAAATGTACCTATAGTTACGTCCTTTAAAACTTGAGTCTTTTCTTGTGTACGAATCTTTATGTCATTGTCGCAATGTGAATCTGATTACCACCCGGTCAGCTTCGTATCCTTCATCAGAGTCTGTTGATAATCAGATATCTTACGGCCTTCCCGTTCCTCCATTCAGGTGTCCGAAACTTCAAATGTACGTATAGTTACGTCCTTTAAAACTCGAGTCTTTTCTTGTGTACGAATCTCTATGTCATTGTCGCATCGTGAATCTGATTACCACCCGGTCTGCTTCGTATCCTTCATCTGGGTCTATTGCATGATCAGATATCTTACGACCTTCCCGTTCCTCCATTCAGGTGTCCGAAACATCAAATGTACCTATAGTTACGTCCTTTAAAACAAGAGTCTTTTCTTGTGTACGAATCTCTATGTCATTGTCAAATCGTGAGTCTGATTACCACCAGTCAGCTTCGTATCCTTCATCTGAGTCTAGTGCATGATCAGATATCTTACGGCCTTCGCGTTCCTCCATTCAGGTGTCCGAAACTTCAAATGTACCTGTAGTTATGTTCTTTAAAACTCCAGTGTTTTCTTCTGCATGAATCTTTATGTCATTGTCGCATCGTGAGTCTGATTACCACCCGTACTGCTTCGTATCCTTCATCTGAGTCTGTTACATGATCAGATATCTTACGGCCTTCCCGTTTCTCCATTCAGGTGTCCGAAACATCAAATGTACCTATAGTTACGTCCTTTAAAACTCGAGTCTTTTCTTGTGTACGAATCTTCATGTCATTGTCGCATCGTGAGTCTGATTACCACCCTGTCAGCTTCGTACCCTTCATCTGAGTCTGTCGCATGAACAGATATCTTACGGCCTTCCCGTTCCTCCATTAAGGTGTCCGAAACTTCAAATGTACCTGTAGTTACGTCCTTTGAAACTCGAGTCTTTTCTTGTGTACGAATCTCTATGTCATTGTCGCATCGTGAATCTGATTACCACCCGGTCAGCTTCGTATCCTTCATCTTAGTCTATTGATCATCAGATATCTTACGGCCTTCCCGTTCCTCCATTCAGGTGTCCGAAACTTCAAATGTACCTATAGGTACGTCCTTTAAAACTTGAGTCTTTTCCTGTGCACGAATCTTTATGTCATTGTCGCATTGTGAATCTGATTACCACCCGGTCAGCTTCGTATCCTTCATCTGAGTCTGTTGATCATCAGATATCTTACGGCCTTCCCGTTCCTCCATTCAGGTGTCCGAAACTTCAAATGTACCTATAGTTATGTCCTTTAAAACTCGAGTCTTTTCTTGTGTACGAATCTCTATGTCATTGTCGCATCGTGAATCTGATTACCACCCGGTCTGCTTCGTATCCTTCATCTGGGTCTATTGCATGATCAGATATCTTACGACCTTCCCGTTCCTCCATTCAGGTTTCCGAAATTTCAAATGTACCTATAGTTACGTCCTTTAAAACTTGAGTCTTTTCTTGTGTACGAATCTTTATGTCATTGTCGCATTGTGAATCTGATTACCACCGGGTCAGCTTCGTATCCTTCATCTGAGTCTGTTGATCATCAGATATCTTACGGCCTTCCCGTTCCTCCATTCAGGTGTCCGAAACTTCAAATGTACCTATAGTTACGTCCTTTAAAACTCGAATCTTTTCTTGTGTACGAATCTTTATGTCATTGTCGCATCGTGAGTCTGATTACCACCCGGTCAGCTTCGTATCCTTCATCTGAGTCTGTTGCATGATCAGATATCTAACGGCCTTCCCGTTCCTCCATTCAGGTGTCCGAAACTTCAAACGTACCTATAGTTACGTCCTTTAAAACTCCAGTGTTTTCTTGTAGACGAATCTCTATGTCATTGTCGCATCGTGAGTCTGATTACCACCCGGTCTGCTTCGTACCCTTCATCTGAGTCTGTTGTATGATCAGATATCTTACGGCCTTCCCGTTCCTCCATTCAGGTGTTCGAAACTTCAAATGTACCTATTGTGACGTCCTTTAAAACTCGAAACTTTTCTTTCGTACGAATTTCTATGTCATTGTCGCATAGTGAATCTAATTACCACCCGGTCAGCTCCGTATCCTTCATCTAAGTCTGTTGCTTGATCAGATATCTTACGGCCTTCCCGTTCCTCTATTCGGGTGTCCGAAACATCAAATGTACCTATAGTTACGTCCTTTAAAACTCGAGTCTTTTCTTGTGTACGAATCTCTATGTCATTGTCGCATCGTGAGTCTGATTACCACCCGGTCAGCATCGTACCCTTCATCTGACTCTGTCGCATGAACAGATATCTTACGGCCTTCCCGTTCCTCCATTAAGGTGTCCGAAACTTCAATTGTACCTGTAGTTATGTCCTTTAAAACTCGAGTCTTTTCTTGTGTACGAATCTCTATGGAATTGTTGCATCGTGAGTCTGATTACCACCCGCTCAGCTTCGTATTATTCATCTGAGTCTGTTGCATGATCAGATATCTTACGGCCTTCCCGTTCCTCCATTCAGGTGTCCGAAACTTCAAATGTACCTATAGTTACGTCCTTTAAAACACCAGTGTTTTCTTGTGCACGAATCTGTATGTCATTGTCGCATCGTGAGTCTGATTACCACCCGGTCAGCTTTGTATCCTTCATCTGAGTCTGTTGATCATCAGATATCTTACGGCCTTCCCGTTCCTCCATTCAGGTGTCCGAAACTTCAAATGTACCTATAGTTACGTCCTTTAAAACTTGAGTGTTTTCATGTGTACGAATCTCTATGTCATATTCGCATCGTGAGTCTGATTACCACCCGGTTAGCTTTGTATCCTTCATCTGAGTCTGTTCCATGATCAAATATCTAACGGCCTTCCTGTTCCTCCATACATGTGTCCGAAACTTCAAATGTACCTATAGTTACGTCTTTTAAAACTCGAGTCTTTTCTTGTGTACGAATCTCTATGTCATTGTGGCATCGTGAGTCTGATTACCACCCGGTCAACTTCGTATCCTTCATTTGAGTCTGTTGCATGATCAGATATCTAACGGCCTTCCCGTTCCTCCATTCAGGTGTCCGAAACATCAAACGTACCTATAGTTACGTCCTTTAAAAGTCGAGTCTTTTCTTGTGTACGAATCTCTATGTCATTGTAGCATCGTGAGTCTGATTACGACCCGGTCAGCTTCAAATCCTTTATCTGAGTCTGTTGCATGATCAGATATGTTATGGCCTTCCCGTTCCTCCATTCAGGTGTCCGAAACTTCAAATGTACCTATAGTTACGTCCTTTAGAACTCCAGTGTTTTCTTGTGCACGAATCTCTATGCCTTTGTCGCATCGTGAGTCTGATTACCCCCCGGTCTGCTTCATATCCTTCATCTGAGTCTGTTGCATGATCAGATATATTACGACCTTCGCGTTCCTCCGTTCAGGTGTCCAAAACTTCAAATGTACCTATAGTTACGTCTTTTAATACTCGAGTCTTTTCTTGTGTATGAATCTCTATGTCATTCTCGCATCTTGAGTCTAATTACCACCCGGTAAGCTTCGTATCCTTCATCTGAGTCTGTTGCATGATCAAATATCTAACGGCCTTCCTGTTCCTCCATACAAGTGTCCGAAACTTCAAATGTACCTATAGTTACGTCTTTTAAAACTCGAGTATTTTCTTGTGTACGAATCTTTATGTCATTGTCGCATCGTGAGTCTGATTACCACCCGGTCAGCTTCGTATCCTTCATCTGAGTCTGTTGCATGATCAGATATCTAACGGCCTTCCTGTTCCTCCATTCAGGTGTCCGAAACTTCAAATGTACCGATAGTTACGTCCTTTAAAACTCGAGTCTTTTCTTGTGTACGAATCTCTATGTCTTTGTCGCATCGAGAGTCTGATTACCACCCGGTCAGCTTCGTATTTTCATCTGAGTCTGTTGCATGATCAGATATCTTACGGCCTTCCCGTTCTTCCATTCAGGTGTTCGAAACTTCAAATGTACCTATAGTTACGTCCTTTAAAACTTGAGTCTTTTCTTGTGTACGAATCTCTATGTCATTGTCGCATCGTGAGTCTGATTACCACTCGGTCTTCTTCGTATCCTTCATCTGGGTCTGTTGTATGATCAGATATCTTACGACCTTCCCGTTCCTCCATTCAGGTGTCCGAAACTTCAAATGTACCTATAGTTACGTCCTTTAGAACTCGAGTCTTTTCTTGTGTACGAATCTCTATGTCTTTATCGCATCGTGAGTGTGATTACCACCCGGTCAGCTTCGTATCTTTCATCTGAGTCTGTTGCATGATCAGATATCTTACGGCCTTCCCGTTCCTCCATTCAGGTGTCCGAAACTTCAAATGTACCTATAGTTACGTCCTTTAAAACTCGAATCTTTTCTTGTGTACGAATCTTTATGTCATTGTCGCATCGTGAGTCTGATTACCACCCGGTCAGCTTCGTATCCTTCATCTGAGTCTGTTGCATGATCAGATATCTAACGGCCTTCCCGTTCCTCCATTCAGGTGTCCGAAACTTCAAACGTACCTATAGTTACGTCCTTTAAAACTCCAGTGTTTTCTTGTAGACGAATCTCTATGTCATTGTCGCATCGTGAGTCTGATTACCACCCGGTCTGCTTCGTACCCTTCATCTGAGTCTGTTGTATGATCAGATATCTTACGGCCTTCCCGTTCCTCCATTCAGGTGTTCGAAACTTCAAATGTACCTATTGTGACGTCCTTTAAAACTCGAAACTTTTCTTTCGTACGAATTTCTATGTCATTGTCGCATAGTGAATCTAATTACCACCCGGTCAGCTCCGTATCCTTCATCTAAGTCTGTTGCTTGATCAGATATCTTACGGCCTTCCCGTTCCTCTATTCGGGTGTCCGAAACATCAAATGTACCTATAGTTACGTCCTTTAAAACTCGAGTCTTTTCTTGTGTACGAATCTCTATGTCATTGTCGCATCGTGAGTCTGATTACCACCCGGTCAGCATCGTACCCTTCATCTGACTCTGTCGCATGAACAGATATCTTACGGCCTTCCCGTTCCTCCATTAAGGTGTCCGAAACTTCAATTGTACCTGTAGTTATGTCCTTTAAAACTCGAGTCTTTTCTTGTGTACGAATCTCTATGGAATTGTTGCATCGTGAGTCTGATTACCACCCGCTCAGCTTCGTATTATTCATCTGAGTCTGTTGCATGATCAGATATCTTACGGCCTTCCCGTTCCTCCATTCAGGTGTCCGAAACTTCAAATGTACCTATAGTTACGTCCTTTAAAACACCAGTGTTTTCTTGTGCACGAATCTGTATGTCATTGTCGCATCGTGAGTCTGATTACCACCCGGTCAGCTTTGTATCCTTCATCTGAGTCTGTTGATCATCAGATATCTTACGGCCTTCCCGTTCCTCCATTCAGGTGTCCGAAACTTCAAATGTACCTATAGTTACGTCCTTTAAAACTTGAGTGTTTTCATGTGTACGAATCTCTATGTCATATTCGCATCGTGAGTCTGATTACCACCTGGTTAGCTTTGTATCCTTCATCTGAGTCTGTTCCATGATCAAATATCTAACGGCCTTCCTGTTCCTCCATACATGTGTCCGAAACTTCAAATGTACCTATAGTTACGTCTTTTAAAACTCGAGTCTTTTCTTGTGTACGAATCTCTATGTCATTGTGGCATCGTGAGTCTGATTACCACCCGGTCAACTTCGTATCCTTCATTTGAGTCTGTTGCATGATCAGATATCTAACGGCCTTCCCGTTCCTCCATTCAGGTGTCCGAAACATCAAACGTACCTATAGTTTCGTCCTTTAAAAGTCGAGTCTTTTCTTGTGTACGAATCTCTATGTCATTGTAGCATCGTGAGTCTGATTACGACCCGGTCAGCTTCAAATCCTTTATCTGAGTCTGTTGCATGATCAGATATGTTATGGCCTTCCCGTTCCTCCATTCAGGTGTCCGAAACTTCAAATGTACCTATAGTTACGTCCTTTTGAACTCCAGTGTTTTCTTGTGCACGAATCTCTATGCCTTTGTCGCATCGTGAGTCTGATTACCCCCCGGTCTGCTTCATATCCTTCATCTGAGTCTGTTGCATGATCAGATATATTACGACCTTCGCGTTCCTCCGTTCAGGTGTCCAAAACTTCAAATGTACCTATAGTTACGTCTTTTAATACTCGAGTCTTTTCTTGTGTATGAATCTCTATGTCATTCTCGCATCTTGAGTCTAATTACCACCCGGTAAGCTTCGTATCCTTCATCTGAGTCTGTTGCATGATCAAATATCTAACGGCCTTCCTGTTCCTCCATACAAGTGTCCGAAACTTCAAATGTACCTATAGTTACGTCTTTTAAAACTCGAGTATTTTCTTGTGTACGAATCTTTATGTCATTGTCGCATCGTGAGTCTGATTACCACCCGGTCAGCTTCGTATCCTTCATCTGAGTCTGTTGCATGATCAGATATCTAACGGCCTTCCTGTTCCTCCATTCAGGTGTCCGAAACTTCAAATGTACCGATAGTTACGTCCTTTAAAACTCGAGTCTTTTCTTGTGTACGAATCTCTATGCCTTTGTCGCATCGAGAGTCTGATTACCACCCGGTCAGCTTCGTATTTTCATCTGAGTCTGTTGCATGATCAGATATCTTACGGCCTTCCCGTTCTTCCATTCAGGTGTTCGAAACTTCAAATGTACCTATAGTTACGTCCTTTAAAACTTGAGTCTTTTCTTGTGTACGAATCTCTATGTCATTGTCGCATCGTGAGTCTGATTACCACCCGGTCTTCTTCGTATCCTTCATCTGGGTCTGTTGTATGATCAGATATCTTACGACCTTCCCGTTCCTCCATTCAGGTGTCCGAAACTTCAAATGTACCTATAGTTACGTCCTTTAGAACTCGAGTCTTTTCTTGTGTACGAATCTCTATGTCTTTATCGCATCGTGAGTGTGATTACCACCCGGTCAGCTTCGTATCTTTCATCTGAGTCTGTTGCATGATCAGATATCTTACGGCCTTCCCGTTCCTCCATTCAGGTGTCCGAAACTTCAAATGTACCTGTAGTTACGTCCTTTAAAACTCGAGTCTTTTCTTCTGTACGAATCTCTGTGGAATTGTTGCATCGTGAGTCCGATTAACGTCCGGTCAGCTTCGTATCCTTCATCTGAGTCTGTCGCATAATCCGATATCTTACGGCATTCCCGTTCCTCCATTCAGGTGTCCGAAACATCAAATGTACCTATAGTTACGTCCTTTAAAACTAGACTCTTTTCTTGTGTACGAATCTCTATGTCATTGTCAAATCGTGAGTCTGATTACCACCAGTCAGCTTCGTATCTTTCATCTGAGTCTGTTGCATGATCAGATATCTTACGGCCTTCGCGTTCCTCCATTCAGGTGTCCGAAACTTCAAATGTACCTGTAGTTACGTCCTTTAAAACTCCTGTGTTTTCTTTTGCACGAATCTCTATGTCATTGTCGCATCGTGAGTCTGATTACCACCCGGTCTGCTTCGTATCCTTCATCTGAGTGTGTTACATGATCAGATATCTTACGGCCTTCCCGTTTCTCCATTCAGGTGTCCGAAACTTAAAATGTACCTATAGTTACGTCCTTTAAAACTCAAGTCTTTTCTTGTGTACGAATCTCTATGTCATTGTCGCATCGTGAGTCTCATTACCGGGTGGTCAGCTTCGTACCCATCATCTGAGTCTGTTGCATGATCAGATATCTTACGGCCTTCTCGTTCCTCCTTTAAGGTGTCCAAAACTTCAAATGTACCTGTAGTTACGTCATTTAAAACTCGAGTCTTTTCTTGTGTACGAATCTCTATGTCATTGTCGCATTGTGAGTCTCATTACCGGGTGGTCAGCTTCGTACCCATCATCTGAGTCTGTTGCATGATCAGATATCTTACGGCCTTCTCGTTCCTCCATTCAGGTGTCCGAAACTTCAAATGTACCAATAGGTACGTCCTTTAAAACTCCAGTGTTTTCTTGTGCACGAATCTCTATGTCATTGTCGCATCGTGAGTCTGATTACCACCCGGTCAGCTTCGTATCCTTCATCTGAGTCTGTTGCATGAACAGATATGTTACGGCCTTCCCGTTCCTCCATTCAGGTGTCCGAAACTTTAAATGTACCTATAGTTACGTCCTTTAAAACTCGAGTCTTTTCTTGTGTACGAATCTCTATGTCATATTCGCATCGTGAGTTTGATTAACACCCGGTCTACTTCGTATCCTTCATCTGAGTCTGTTGCATGATCAGATATCTAACGGCCTTCCCGTTCCTCCATTCAGGTGTCCGAAACTTCAAATGTACCTATAGTTACTTCCTTTAGAACTCGAGTGTTTTCTTGTGCACGAATCTCTATGTCATTGTCGCATCGTGAGTCTTATTACCACCCGGTCTGCTTCGTACCCTTCATCTGAGTCTTTTGCATGATTAGATATCTTACGGCCTTCCCGTTCCTCCATTCAGGTGTCCGAAACTTCATATGTATCTATAGTTACGTCTTTTAAAACTCGAGTCTTTTCTTGTGTCCGAATCTCTATATCATTGCCGCATCATGATACTGATTACCACCTGGTCAGCTTCGTAGCTTTCATCTGAGTCTGTTGCATGATAACATATCTTACGGCCTTCCCGTTCCTCCATTCAGGTGTCCGAAACTTCAAATGTACCGATAGTTACGTCCTTTAAAACTCGAGTCTTTTCTTCTGTACGAATCTCTATGTCATATTCGCATCGTGAGTTTGATTACCACCCGGTCAGCTTCGTACCCTTCATCTAAGTCTGTTGCATGATAAGATATCTTATGGCCTTCCCGTTCCTCCATTCATGTGTCTGAAACTTCAAATGTACCTATAGTTACGTCCTTTAAAACTAGAGTCTTTTCTTGTGTACGAATCTCTATGTCATTGTCGCAATCTGATTACCACCCGGTCAGCTTCGTATCCTTCATCTGAGTCAGTTGATCATCAGATATCTTACGGCGTTCCCGTTCCTCTATTCAGGTGTCCGAAACTTCAAATGTACCTATAGTTACGTCCTTTAAAACACGAGTCTTTTCTTGTGTACGAATCTCTATGTCATTGTCGCATCGTGAATCTGATTACCACCCGGTCAGCTTCGTATCCTTCATCTGAGTCTGTTGACCATCAGATATCTTACGGCTTTCCCGTTCCTCCATTCAGGTGTCCGAAACTTCAAATGTACCTATAGTTACGTCCTTTAAAACTCGAGTCTTTTCTTGTGTACGAATCTTTATGTCATTGTCGCATCGTGAGTCTGATTACCACCCGGTCAGCTTCGTATCCTTCATCTGAGTCTGTTGCATGATAAGATATCTAACGGCCTTCCCGTTCCTCCATTCAGGTGTCCGAAACTTCAAATGTACCTATTGTTACGTCCTTTAAAACTCCAGTGTTTTCTTGTGCACGAATCTCTATGTCATTGTCGCATCGTGAGTCTGATTATCACTCAGTCTGCTTTGTACCCTTCATCTGAGTCTGTTGCATGATCAGATATCTTACGGCCTTCCCGTTTCTCCATTCAGGTGTCCGAAACTTCAAATGTACCTATAGTTACGTCCTTTAAAACTCGAGTGTTTTCTTGTGTATGAATCTCTATGTCATTCTCGCATCGTGAGTCTGATTACCACCCGGTCAGCTTCGTATCCTTCATCTGAGTCTGTTGCATGATCAGATATCTAACGGCCTTCCCGTTCCTCCATTCAGGTGTCCGAAACTTCAAATGTACCTATAGTTACATCCTTTAGAACTCGAGTGTTTTCTTGTGCACAAATCTCTATGTCATTGTCGCATCGTGAGTCTTATTGTGACAACCCGTAATTTTCAGATCCTAATCCGTCCTGTAATCAAATGTATTAATAAGTTAAGCTTGAATAAGATTTAATTTTGTTAAATTAAAGTCTCGTTATAGTCTAGCAAAGTCCCTAAATACATGGATTTGTATTTGTTAAATTTTAGGAAAATACGACGTCGCATTGCGATAAATTAACCGAATTATGCGTTGGTGACGACCCGACAAGCTTTTAAAAATCCAGAAATGGTCCTATATGCTCGGTATAGCATAAGATGATATTTTATAAGGGGAAGATCAGTTAAAACGAATAAAAACGCTGATTCAAAGTTTTTGTCGCGCAGTGTCCGGTACAGCGCGTACGCGCACTTTTAGCCGACAAATTTGATCTAATTAAGAGTCCAGCACCTAAAATATTTATTATACAGTAAAAATTATAAGATTTAGTGGGTATTAATAATCCATAATTTATTGGGTTAAAAGAAATTATTCTAGAGTGTATTTTATCATTTTTATACCCTAAATCACCTAAAATACCCCCTAATTATAAAAATTAACCCAACCCTTTAAAAACCACCCCCCATTTACGATTTTAATCACAAAAATGCAGATCCTATATGATTTGGAAGCTACTAAGCATTCCTTATAACATAACAAGTGTAAACCTATAAAATAGGTAATGATGAGATGAAGTTTCATAAATACATGCAAAGTTCAACATCCCAAGACACTCAACCCCTTTCTTCTTCTTCTCTTGGCCATCCACCACCCCCCAACCCTTCACATTCCTTTCTTTTCAAATCTTATACCAACACATCCAAATCTATCATCTCCTTTTTAAGGTTATTTGGTGATTTTGTGGAGTTTTGGAGTATTAACAAGTCTTGTAAGAAGCTTGAACAAGGAAATATATCTTCTTTTCTCTCAAAAACTCAAGATTATCAAGGGTATGAACCTTATTTAGTTTCATTTTCTTTGATTTTTGAATCTAATTCTAAGTGGGTTTTTGTAAGAATGTTCACCAACATCTTGAACTTTTCTAAATGGAGACTTAAAAACCAACCCTTGTTAATTAAAAATGGATGAAAATGGTGTAATATGTGTGTATGTGTGTGTCGTTTGAATGTATGTAGGTGGCGTGTGTGTGTGTATTAGTGTGTGTAAATGTTGAGTGTTCTTGAAAGTTGTTATTTGTTTGTAATTACTTGATGAAAATTTGAGTTTTTATAAGAGTTTTTCAATGATTTAAAAGTAAATCCAGATCTGATGTAAAACATAAATGATGGTTAAAAACTTATAACAAAATGCATGTTATGATTCTTGACTTGAATATGGATTTATTTTATGACTCTATGTTCAAAAATTCAAGTTATGATAATCAAAATATAAGTTTATACATGCATTTTCAGATCTGATCTGGATTCCTAAAATATGTTATATGATAATATAAACATTGTGTTTTTGGATGAAAACATAAAAATCTATCATAGGATCATGCTAGCATAGCTCAAAATGTTTAAAAATGACTTAAAATGGTAGTTATGGCATTTAAATATGAGATTTCGGAAATATTATTTTTGATCAGAAATATTCAGGTTATTTTGGCCTTATAATGACCAAAATAATCTATGATAAAGATTAGAACTAAAACAATGTGTTTAAAACCGATTTCTATGCGTAAAAAGTCCGGTTTTCGCAACTTTTCGGTACTTGAAACTTTACGATTTCAAAACTGATCATAATCAGCTTATAAAAATATATTTTAAGTATAAAAGTTATATTTTTAAGTAAATAATAAGTTTGGTATTTTTTTATATGTTTATACATGACTTAAACGCAAAACTAGGCGTTAAAACGGTAATTTTATCGCTTAAATCGTAAGTTGGTAAAACTGATTTAGATCAGCAAGATTGGACCTAAATTATGTTTAAAATAAGTGTCTTAAAGTGTTAATAAGTATTTTAATGTTTATACTTAAGAAAATGTGTAAATTGACGCGTAGGGAACTACGGTTCGGCTAGAAATCGAGCCGTTACGCCATTTCTAGCCAAACTAATAAAATTATGAATTTTTACTTCATAATCAATATTATAAGTGTTAATATGTATATTTTGATAATATATATATTTCTTATTTAGAAATATAATAATTAAGTATTATTATGCAAAAATGGTAAACTTGGATATATTACAAGTATAAGTATTTTATAACTAAGTGTTATGTGATATACTTGTACTACAAATGTGAATTATATGTATGTATAATACATATATTTTGAATTATATTTTGGTGCTAAGAAAATTTACTAAGATAAACAAGGTCACTTATAATTACAAAGCATAAAACCGAGGGTTCGGATCACCAACGTGTCAAATAGGGTTAAACGTCTTTTCTTTGAAGAATAAATATTTTAAGTCTAACAAGTTGAGGTGAATAACTTGCGGAAATAGACTTGGTAATCAAGTGAGTTAGATAATAACTCACATGGATGACTTGTTAATTGACCATAAAAGTGTCCCATTTGTATAGGGAACGGTTAGGTCGGAAATAAAACTTGGACTTAAATTGCTAGCTAAACTATCAAGCTTTGAGGTGAGTTTTCACGGCCCCTTTTATTGGTATTAATGTTTTTAAACATTGGGGGATTAACATGCTTATATAATTATGGTAAGTATGCTAGTACATTTCGTAACCAAATGATGGCCAGAGTAAGTGCTATTTTCCTGTGCATTTTGTGTACGGTGTCTCCCACGGCAGTCATAATCATTAGTTCTTGGAGGGAACCACAGAGTATATTGGTAGATCTATCGGGTTTGACCACCCACCTCGTGATCAGTCGCGCTGGTCGTCTAGACGGGGAAATATATTTTGAAAGGCATTAGTAGGGGGACCACTTGTTTGTTTTGGGTTGATTATGGGCTCTGGTTGCTATCATGTCGGGAGATCTAGCTAATCTACGAACCGTTCATATACTAACTATACCATAATTTTGTTTTATAAGAAAAGGTTATTTCTTATGTATAAAAACCTGTGAAACTCACTAGCTTTAAGCTAACTATACTTTTAAAATCTATGCCTGTTTTTCAGGTACATAGACGGTATGGGGATGTGTTAGCTTTTGGGACAAGCATGGGAAGGTCCTTGGGTATCGACGATCGAGGGGACCTTGTGTTGCAAGCTTGTTTTTGTTAAACAAGTTTTAAATAAAATATGTTTTAAAGACTACTTTGTGCCCTTAACTACTATCTTTTAATAAATTGATATCCAAATGACTATCTATGTTTGCTTATATCGTTACTGTCACCGACTTTTGTACCACCACCCTCGCTTAATTTCCGCTGCGAATTTCTGGGTATGACACTTATTACTACCCGGTCTGCTTCGTATCCTTCATCTGAGTCTGTTGCATGATTAGATATCTTACGGCCTTCCCGTTCCTCCATTCAGGTGTCCGAAACTTCAAATGTACCTATAGTTACGTCTTTTAAAACTCGAGTCTTTTCTTGTGTACGAATCTCTATGTCATTGTCGCATCGTGATACTGATTACCACCCGGTCAGCTTCGTATCTTTCATCTGAGTCTGTTGCATGATCACATATCTTACGACCTTCCCGTTCCTCCATTCAGGTGTCCGAAACTACAAATGTAACTATAGTTACGTCCTTTAAAACTCGAGTCTTTTCTTGTGTACGAATCTCCATGTCATTGTTGCATCGTGAGTCTGATTACCACCCGGTCAGCTTCGTATCCTTCATCTGAGTCTGTTGATCATCAGATATCTTACGGCCTTCCCGTTCTTCCATTCAGGTGTCCGAAACTTCAAATGTATCTATAATTACGTCCTTTAAAACTCAAGTCTTTTCTTCTGTACGAATCTCTATGACATATTCGCATCGTGAGTCTGATAACCACCCGGTCAGCTTCGTACCCTTCATCTAAGTCTGTTGCAAGATAAGGTATCTTACCGCCTTCCCGTTTCTCCATTCAGGTGTCTGAAACTTCAAATGTACCTATAGTTACGTCCTTTAAAACTAGAGTCTTTTCTTGTGTACGAATCTCTATGTCATTGTCGCATCGTGAATCTGATTACCACCCGGTCAGCTTCGTATCCTTCATCTAAGTCTGTTGATCATCAGATATCTTACGGCCTTTCCGTTCCTCTATTCAGGTGTCCGAAACTTCAAATCTACCTATAGTTACATCCTTTAAAACTCGAGTTTTTTCTTGTGTACGAATCTTTATGTCATTGTCGCATTGTGAGTCTGATTACCACCAGGTCAGCTTCGTATCCTTCATCTGAGTCTGTTGCATGATCAGATATCTAACGGCCTTCCCGTTCCTCCATTCAGGTGTCCGAAACTTCAAATGTACCTATAGTTACGTCCTTTAAAACTCCAGTGTTTTCTTGTGCACGAATCTCTATGTCATTGTCGCATCGTGAGTCTGATTACCACCCGGTCTGCTTCGTACCCTTCATCTGAGTCTGTTGCATGATCAGATATCTTACGGCCTTCCCGTTCCTCCATTCAGGTGTCCGAAACTTCAAATGTACCTATAGTGACGTCCTTTAAAACTCGAGTCTTTTCATGTGTACGAATCTCTATGTCGTTGTCGCATCGTGAATCTGATTACCACCCGGTCAGCTTCGTATCCTTCATCTGAGTCTGTTGCATGATCAGATATCTTATGGCCTTCCCGTTCTTCTATTCGTGTGCCTAAAACCTCAAATATACGGATAGTTATGTCCTTTAAACTCGAGTCTTTTCTTATGACGAATGTCTATGTCAATGTCGCATAGTGAGTCCGATTACCGTCCGGTCTGCTTCGTATCCTTTATCTTAGTCTGTTGCATGATCTGATATCTTATGGCCTTCCTGCTATTCCATTCGGGTGCCCGAAGCTTCAAATGTATCGATAGTTACGTCCTTTAAAAGACGAGTCTTTTCTTTTGTACGAATCTCCATGTCATTGTCACATCGTGACTCCGATTAACGTCCGGCCAGCTTTGTATCCTTCATCTGAGTCTGTCGCATGATCCAATATCTTACGGCCTTCCCGTTCCTTCATTCAGGTGTCCGAAACATCAAATGTACCTCTAGTTACGTCCTTTAAAACTAGTGTCTTTTCTTGTGTACGAATCTCTATGTCATTGTCAAATCGTGAGTCTGATTACCACCAGTCAGCTACGTATCCTTCATCTGAGTCTGTTGCATGATCAGATATCTTACGGCCTTCGCGTTCCTCCATTCAGGTGACCGAAACTTCAAATGTACCTGTAGTTACGTCCTTTAAAATTCCAGTGTTTTCTTCTGCACGAATCTCTATGTCATTGTCGCATCGTGAGTCTGATTACCACCCGGTCTGATTCGTATCCTTCATCTGAGTCTGTTACATGATCAGATATCTTACGGCCTTCCTGTTCCTCCATTCAGGTGTCCGAAACTTCAAATGTAGCTATAGTGACGTCCTTTAAAACTCGAGTCTTTTCATGTGTACGAATCTCTATGTCATTGTCGCATCGTGAATCTGATTACCACCCGGTCAGCTTCGTATCCTTCATCTGAGTCTGTTTCATGATCAGATATCTTATGGCCTTCCCGTTCCTCTATTCGTGTGCCCAAAACCTCAAATATACGGATAGTTATGTCCTTTAAACTCGAGTCTTTTCTTGTAAAGAATGTCTATGTCAATGTCGCATAGTGAGTCCGATTACCGTCCGGTCTGCTTCGTATCCTTTATCTGAGTCTGTTGCATGATCTGATATCTTATGGCCTTCCTGCTATTCCATTCGGGTGCCCGAAGCTTCAAATGTATCGATAGTTACGTCCTTTAAAAGTCGAGTCTTTTCTTTTGTACGAATCTCCATGTCATTGTCACATCGTGACTCCGATTAACGTTCGGCCAGCTTTGTATCCTTCATCTGAGTCTGTCGCATGATCCAATATCTTACGGCCTTCCCGTTCCTTCATTCAGGTGTCCGAAACATCAAATGTACCTCTAGTTACGTCCTTTAAAACTAGTGTCTTTTCTTGTGTACGAATCTCTATGTCATTGTCAAATCGTGAGTCTGATTACCACCAGTCAGCTACGTATCCTTCATCTGAGTCTGTTGCATGATCAGATATCTTACGGCCTTCGCGTTCCTCCATTCAGGTGACCGAAACTTCAAATGTACCTGTAGTTACGTCCTTTAAAATTCCAATGTTTTCTTCTGCACGAATCCCTATGTCATTGTCGCATCGTGAGTCTAATTACCACCCGGTCTGATTCGTATCCTTCATCTGAGTCTGTTACATGATCAGATATCTTACGGCCTTCCTGTTCCTCCATTCAGGTGTCCGAAACTTCAAATGTACCTATAGTGACGTCCTTTAAAACTCGAGTCTTTTCATGTGTACGAATCTCTATGTCATTGTCGCATCGTGAATCTGATTACCACCCGGTCAGCTTCGTATCCTTCATCTGAGTCTGTTGCATGATCAGATATCTTATGGCCTTCCCGTTCCTCTATTCGTGTGCCCAAAACCTCAAATATACGGATAGTTATGTCCTTTAAACTCGAGTCTTTTCTTGTAAAGAATGTCTATGTCAATGTCGCATAGTGAGTCCGATTACCGTCCGGTCTGCTTCGTATCCTTTATCTGAGTCTGTTGCATGATCTGATATCTTATGGCCTTCCTGCTGTTCCATTCGGGTGCCCGAAGCTTCAAATGTATCGATAGTTACGTCCTTTAAAAGTCGAGTCTTTTCTTTTGTACGAATCTCCATGTCATTGTCACATCGTGACTCCGATTAACGTTCGGCCAGCTTTGTATCCTTCATCTGAGTCTGTCGCATGATCCAATATCTTACGGCCTTCCCGTTCCTTCATTCAGGTGTCCGAAACATCAAATGTACCTCTAGTTACGTCCTTTAAAACTAGTGTCTTTTCTTGTGTACGAATCTCTATGTCATTGTCAAATCGTGAGTCTGATTACCACCAGTCAGCTACGTATCCTTCATCTGAGTCTGTTGCATGATCAGATATCTTACGGCCTTCGCGTTCCTCCATTCAGGTGACCGAAACTTCAAATGTACCTGTAGTTACGTCCTTTAAAATTCCAGTGTTTTCTTCTGCACGAATCCCTATGTCATTGTCGCATCGTGAGTCTGATTACCACCCGGTCTGATTCGTATCCTTCATCTGAGTCTGTTACATGATCAGATATCTTACGGCCTTCCTATTCCTCCATTCAGGTGTCCGAAACTTCAAATGTACCTATAGTGACGTCCTTTAAAACTCGAGTCTTTTCATGTGTACGAATCTCTATGTCATTGTCGCATCGTGAATCTGATTACCACCCAGTCAGCTTCGTATCCTTCATCTGAGTCTGTTGCATGATCAGATATCTTATGGCCTTCCCGTTCCTCTATTCGTGTGCCCAAAACCTCAAATATAAGGATAGTTATGTCCTTTAAACTCGAGTCTTTTCTTGTGACGAATGTCTATGTCAATGTCGCATAGTGAGTCCGATTACCGTCCGGTCTACTTCGTATCCTTTATCTGAGTCTGTTGCATGATCTGATATCATATGGCCTTCCTGCTATTCCATTCGGGTGCCCTAAGCTTCAAATGTATCGATAGTTACGTCCTTTAAAAGTCGAGTCTTTTCTTTTGTACGAATCTCCATGTAATTGTCACATCGTGACTCCGATTAACGTCCAGCTAGCTTTGTATCCTTCATCTGAGTCTGTCGCATGATCCAATATCTTACAGCCTTCCCGTTCCTTCATTCAGGTGTCCGAAACATCAAATGTACCTCTAGTTACGTCCTTTAAAACTAGTGTCTTTTCTTGTGTACGAATCTCTATGTCATTGTCAAATCGTGAGTCTGATTACCACCAGTCAGCTACGTATCCTTCATCTGAGTCTGTTGCATGATCAGATATCTTACGGCCTTCGCGTTCCTCCATTCAGGTGACCGAAACTTCAAATGTACCTGTAGTTACGTCCTTTAAAATTCCAGTGTTTTCTTCTGCACGAATCTCTATGTCATTGTCGCATCGTGAGTCTGATTACCACCCGGTCTGATTCGTATCCTTCATCTGAGTCTGTTACATGATCAGATATCTTACGGCCTTGCTGTTCCTCCATTCAGGTGTCCGAAACTTCAAATGTACCTATAGTGACGTCCTTTAAAACTCGAGTCTTTTCATGTGTACGAATCTCTATGTCATTGTCGCATCGTGAATCTGATTACCACCCGGTCAGCTTCGTATCCTTCATCTGAGTCTGTTTCATGATCAGATATCTTATGGCCTTCCCGTTCCTCTATTCGTGTGCCCAAAACCTCAAATATACGGATAGTTATGTCCTTTAAACTCGAGTCTTTTCTTGTAAAGAATGTCTATGTCAATGTCGCATAGTGAGTCCGATTACCGTCCGGTCTGCTTCGTATCCTTTATCTGAGTCTGTTGCATGATCTGATATCTTATGGCCTTCCTGCTATTCCATTCGGGTGCCCGAAGCTTCAAATGTATCGATAGTTACGTCCTTTAAAAGTCGAGTCTTTTCTTTTGTACGAATCTCCATGTCATTGTCACATCGTGACTCCGATTAACGTTCGGCCAGCTTTGTATCCTTCATCTGAGTCTGTCGCATGATCCAATATCTTACGGCCTTCCCGTTCCTTCATTCAGGTGTCCGAAACATCAAATGTACCTCTAGTTACGTCCTTTAAAACTAGTGTCTTTTCTTGTGTACGAATCTCTATGTCATTGTCAAATCGTGAGTCTGATTACCACCAGTCAGCTACGTATCCTTCATCTGAGTCTGTTGCATGATCAGATATCTTACGGCCTTCGCGTTCCTCCATTCAGGTGACCGAAACTTCAAATGTACCTGTAGTTACGTCCTTTAAAATTCCAGTGTTTTCTTCTGCACGAATCCCTATGTCATTGTCGCATCGTGAGTCTGATTACCACCCGGTCTGATTCGTATCCTTCATCTGAGTCTGTTACATGATCAGATATCCTACGGCCTTCCTGTTCCTCCATTCAGGTGTCCGAAACTTCAAATGTACCTATAGTGACGTCCTTTAAAACTCGAGTCTTTTCATGTGTACGAATCTCTATGTCATTGTCGCATCGTGAATTTGATTACCACCCGGTCAGCTTCGTATCCTTCATCTGAGTCTGTTGCATGATCAGATATCTTATGGCCTTCCCGTTCCTCTATTCGTGTGCCCAAAACCTCAAATATACGGATAGTTATGTCCTTTAAACTCGAGTCTTTTCTTGTAAAGAATGTCTATGTCAATGTCGCATAGTGAGTCCGATTACCGTCCGGTCTACTTCGTATCCTTTATCTGAGTCTGTTGCATGATCTGATATCTTATGGCCTTCCTGCTGTTCCATTCGGGTGCCCGAAGCTTCAAATGTATCGATAGTTACGTCCTTTAAAAGTCGAGTCTTTTCTTTTGTACGAATCTCCATGTCATTGTCACATCGTGACTCCGATTAACGTTCGGCCAGCTTTGTATCCTTCATCTGAGTCTGTCGCATGATCCAATATCTTACGGCCTTCCCGTTCCTTCATTCAGGTGTCCGAAACATCAAATGTACCTCTAGTTACGTCCTTTAAAACTAGTGTCTTTTCTTGTGTACGAATCTCTATGTCATTGTCAAATCGTGAGTCTGATTACCACCAGTCAGCTACGTATCCTTCATCTGAGTCTGTTGCATGATCAGATATCTTACGGCCTTCGCGTTCCTCCATTTAGGTGACCGAAACTTCAAATGTACCTGTAGTTACGTCCTTTAAAATTCTAGTGTTTTCTTCTGCACGAATCCCTATGTCATTGTCGCATCGTGAGTCTGATTACCACCCGGTCTGATTCGTATCCTTCATCTGAGTCTGTTACATGATCAGATATCTTACGGCCTTCCTGTTCCTCCATTCAGGTGTCCGAAACTTCAAATGTACCTATAGTGACGTCCTTTAAAACTCGAGTCTTTTCATGTGTACGAATCTCTATGTCATTGTCGCATCGTGAATCTGATTACCACCCAGTCAGCTTCGTATCCTTCATCTGAGTCTGTTGCATGATCAGATATCTTATGGCCTTCCCGTTCCTCTATTCGTGTGCCCAAAACCTCAAATATAAGGATAGTTATGTCCTTTAAACTCGAGTCTTTTCTTGTGACGAATGTCTATGTCAATGTCGCATAGTGAGTCCGATTACCGTCCGGTCTACTTCGTATCCTTTATCTGAGTCTGTTGCATGATCTGATATCATATGGCCTTCCTGCTATTCCATTCGGGTGCCCTAAGCTTCAAATGTATCGATAGTTACGTCCTTTAAAAGTCGAGTCTTTTCTTTTGTACGAATCTCCATGTAATTGTCACATCGTGACTCCGATTAACGTCCAGCTAGCTTTGTATCCTTCATCTGAGTCTGTCGCATGATCCAATATCTTACAGCCTTCCCGTTCCTTCATTCAGGTGTCTGAAACATCAAATGTACCTCTAGTTACGTCCTTTAAAACTAGTGTCTTTTCTTGTGTACGAATCTCTATGTCATTGTCAAATCGTGAGTCTGATTACCACCAGTCAGCTACGTATCCTTCATCTGAGTCTGTTGCATGATCAGATATCTTACGGCCTTCGCGTTCCTCCATTCAGGTGACCGAAACTTCAAATGTACCTGTAGTTACGTCCTTTAAAATTCCAGTGTTTTCTTCTGCACGAATCTCTATGTCATTGTCGCATCATGAGTCTGATTACCACCCGGTCTGATTCGTATCCTTCATCTGAGTCTGTTACATGATCAGATATCTTACGGCCTTCCTGTTCCTCCATTCAGGTGTCCGAAACTTCAAATGTACCTATAGTTACGTCCTTTAAAACTCGAGTCTTTTCTTGTGTATGAATCTCTATGTCATATTCAAATCGTGAGTCTGATTACCACCCGGTCAGCTTCGTACCCTTCATCTAAGTCTGTTGCATGATAAGATATCTTACGGCCTTCCCTTTTCTCCATTCAGGTGTCTGAAACTTCAAATGTACCTATAGTTACGTCCTATAAAACTAGAGTCTTTTCTTGTGTACGAATCTCTATGTCATTGTCAAATTGTGAGTCTGATTACCACCCGGTCAGCTTCGTATCCTTCATCAGAGTCTGTTGCATGATCAGATTTCTAACGGCTTTCCCATTCCTCCATTCAGGTGTCCGAAACTTCAAATGTACCTATAGTTACGTCCTTTAGAACTCGAGTGTTTTCTTGTGCACGAATCTCTATGTCATTGTCGCATCGTGAGTCTTATTACCACCCGGTCTGCTTCGTATCCTTCATCTTAGTCTGTTGCATGATTAGATATCTTACGGCCTTCCCGTTCCTCCATTCAGGTGTTCGAAACTTCAAATGTACCTATAGTTACGTCTTTTAAAACTTGAGTCTTTTCTTATGTACGAATCTCTATGTCATTGTCGCATCGTGATACTGATTACCACCCGGTCAGCATCTTATCTTTCATCTGAGTCTGTTGCATGATCAGATATCTTACGGCCTTCCCGTTCCTCCATCAGGTGTCCGAAACTTCAAATGTAACTATAGTTACGTCCTTTAAAATTCCAGTGTTTTCTTCTGCACGAATCTCTATGTCATTGTCGCATCGTGAGTCTGATTACCACCCGGTCTGATTCGTATCCTTCATCTGAGTCTGTTACATGATCAGATATCTTACGGCCTTCCTGTTCCTCCATTTAGGTGTCCGAACTTCAAATGTACCTATAGTTACGTCCTTTAAAACTCGAGTCTTTTCTTGTGTATGAATCTCTATGTCATTCTCGCATCGTGAGTCTGATTACCACCCGGTCAGCTTGGTATCCTTCATCTGAGTCTGTTGATCATCAGATATATTACGGCCTTCCCGTTCCTCCATTCAGGTGTCCGAAACTTCAAATGTACCTATAGTTACTTCCTTTAAAACTCGAGTCTTTTCTTGTGTACGAATCTCTATGTCATTGTCGCATCGTGATACTGATTACCACCCGGTCAGCTTCGTATCTTTCATCTGAGTCTGTTGCATGATCAGATATCTTACGGCCTTCCCGTTTCTCCATTCAGGTATCCGAAACTTCAAATGTAACTATAGTTACGTCCTTTAAAACTCGAGTCTTTTGTTGTCTACGAATTTCTATGTGATTGTTGCATCGTGAGTCTGATTACCACCCGGTCAGCTTCGTATCCTTCATCTGAGTCTGTTGATCATCAGATATCTTACGGCCTTCCCGTTCCTCCATTCAGGTGTCCGAAACTTCAAATGTACCTATAGTTACGTCCTTTAAAACTCGTGTCTTTTCTTGTGTACGAATCTATATGTCATATTCAAATCGTGAGTCTGATTTCCACCCGGTCAGCTTCGTTCCCTTCATCTAAGTCTGTTGCATGATAAGATATCTTACGGCCTTCCCTTTTCTCCATTCAGGAGTCTAAAACTTCAAATGTACCTATAGTTACGTCTTATAAAACTAGAGTCTTTTGTTGTGTACGAATCTCTATGTCATTGTCAAATTGTGAGTCTGATTACCACCCGGTCAGCTTCGTATCCTTCATCAGAGTCTGTTGCATGATCAGATTTCTAACGGCTTTCCCATTCCTCCATTCAGGTGTCCGAAACTTCAAATGTACCTATAGTTACGTCCTTTAGAACTCGAGTGTTTTCTTGTGCACGAATCTCTATGTCATTGTCGCATCGTGAGTCTTATTACCACCCGGTCTGCTTCGTATCCTTCATCTTAGTCTGTTGCTTGATTAGATATCTTATGGCCTTCCCGTTCCTCCATTCAGGTGTTCGAAACTTCAAATGTACCTATAGTTACGTCTTTTAAAACTCGAGTCTTTTCTTGTGTACGAATCTCTATGTCATTGTCGCATCGTGATACTGATTACCACCCGGCCAGCATCGTATCTTTCATCTGAGTCTGTTGCATGATCAGATATCTTACGGCCTTCCCGTTCCTCCATTCAGGTGTCCGAAACTTCAAATGTAACTATAGTTACGTCCTTTAAAACTCGAGTCTTTTCCTATGTACGAATCTCTATGTCATTGTCGCAACGTAATAGTGATTACCACCCGGTCAGCTTCGTATCTTTCATCTGAGTTCTTTGCATGATCAGATATCTTACGGCCTTCCCGTTCCTCCATTCAGGTGTCCGAAACTTCAAATGTAACTATAGTTACGTCCTTTAAAACTCGAGTGTTTTCTTGTGTATGAATCTCTATGTCATTCTCGCATCGTGAGTCTGATTACCACCCGGTCAGCTTCGTATCCTTCATCTGAGTCTGTTGCATGATCAGATATCTTTTGGCCTTCCCGTTCCTCTATTCGTGTGCCCAAAACCTCAAATATACGGATAGTTATGTCCTTTAAACTCGAGTCTTTTCTTGTGACGAATGTCTATGTCAATGTCGCATAGTGAGTCCGATTACCGTCCGGTCCGCTTCGTATCCTTTATCTGAGCCTGTTGCATGATCTGATATCTTATGGCCTTCCTGCTACTCCATTCAAATGTACCTATAGTGACGTCCTTTAAAACTCGAGTCTTTTCATGTGTACGAATCTCTATGTCATTGTAGCATAGTGAATCTGATTACCACCCGGTCAGCTTCGTATCCTTCATTTGAGTCTGTTGCATGATTAGATATCTTACGGCCTTCCCGTTCCTCTATTCGTGTGCCCAAAACCTCAAATGTACGGATAGTTATGTCCTTTAAACTCGAGTCTTTTCTTGTGACGAATGTCTATGTCAATGTCGCATAGTGAGTCCGATTACCGTCCGGTCTGCTTCGTATCCTTTATCTGAGTCTGTTGCATGATCTGATATCTTATGGCCTTCCTGCTGCTCCATTCGGGTGCCCGAAGCTTCAAATGTATCGATAGTTACGTCCTTTAAAAGTCGAGTCTTTTCTTTTGTACGAATCTCCATGTCATTGTCACATCGTGACTCCGATTAACGTCCGGCCAGCTTTGTATCCATCATCTGAGTCTGTCGCATGATCCAATATCTTACGGCCTTCCCGTTCCTTCATTCAGGTGTCCGAAACATCAAATGTACCTCTAGTTACGTCCTTTAAAACTAGTGTCTTTTCTTGTGTACGAATCTCTATGTCATTGTCAAATCGTGAGTCTGATTACCACCAGTCAGCTACGTATCCTTCTTCTGAGTCTGTTGCATGATTAGATATCTTACGGCCTTCGCGTTCCTCCATTCAGGTGACCGAAACTTCAAATGTACCTGTAGTTACGTCCTTTAAAATTCCAGTGTTTTCTTCTGCACGAATCTCTATGTCATTGTCGCATCGTGAGTCTGATTACCACCCGGTCTGATTCGTATCCTTCATCTGAGTTTGTTACATGATCAGATATCTTACGGCCTTCCTGTTCCTCCATTCAGGTGTCCGAAACTTCAAATGTACCTATAGTTACGTCCTTTAAAACTCGAGTCTTTTCTTGTGTATGAATCTCTATGTCATTCTCGCATCGTGAGTCTGATTACCACCCGGTCAGCTTCGTATCCTTCATCTGAGTCTGTTGATCATCAGATATCTTACGGCCTTCCCGTTCCTCCATTCAGGTGTCCGAAACTTCAAATGTACCAATTGTTACGTCCTTTAAAACTCGAGTCTTTTCTTATGTACGAATCTTTATGTCAATGTCGCATCGTGAGTCTGATTACCACCCGGTCAGCTTCGCATCCTTCATCTGAGTCTGTTGCATGATCAGATATTTTACGGCCTTCCCGTTCCTCCATTCAGGTGTCCGAAACTTCAAATGTACCTATAGTTACTTCCTTTAAAACTCGAGTCTTTTCTTGTGTACGAATCTCTATGTCATTGTCGCATCGTGATACTGATTACCACCCGGTCAGCTTCGTATCTTTCATCTGAGTCTGTTGCATGATCAGATATCTTACGGCCTTCCCGTTTCTCCATTCAGGTGTCCGAAACTTCAAATGTACCTATAGTTACGTCCTTTAAAACTCGTGTCTTTTCTTGTGTACGAATCTATATGTCATATTCAAATCGTGAGTCTGATTACCACCCGGTCAGCTTCGTACCCTTCATCTAAGTCTGTTGCATGATAAGACATCTTACGGCCTTCCCTTTTCTCCATTCAGGTGTCTGAAACTTCAAATATACCTATAGTTACGTCTTATAAAACTAGAGTATTTTCTTCTGTACGAATCTCTATGTCATTGTCAAATTGTGAGTCTGATTACCACCCGGTCAGCTTCGTATCCTTCATCAGAGTCTGTTGCATGATCAGATTTCTAACGGCTTTCCCATTCCTCCATTCAGGTGTCCGAAACTTCAAATGTACCTATAGTTACGTCCTTTAGAACTCGAGTGTTTTCTTGTGCACGAATCTCTATGTCATTGTCGCATCGTGAGTCTTATTACCACCCGGTCTGCTTCGTATCCTTCATCTTAGTCTGTTGCATGATTAGATATCTTACGGCATTCTCGTTCCTCCATTCAGGTGTTCGAAACTTCAAATGTACCTATAGTTACGTCTTTTAAAACTCGAGTCTTTTCTTGTGTACGAATCTCTATGTCATTGTCGCATCGTGATTCTGATTACCACCCGGTTAGCATCGTATCTTTCATCTGAGTCTGTTGCATGATCAGATATCTTACGGCCTTCCCGTTCCTCCATTCAGGTGTCCGAAACTTCAAATGTAACTATAGTTACGTCCTTTAAAACTCGAGTCTTTTCCTATGTACGAATCTCTATGTCATTGTTGCAACGTAATACTGATTACCACCCGGTCAGCATCGTATCTTTCATCTGAGTCTGTTACATGATCAGATATCTTACGGCCTTCCCATTCCACCATTCAGGTGTCCGAAACTTCAAATGTAACTATAGTTACGTCTTTTAAAACTCGAGTCTTTTCTTGTGTACGAATCTCTATGTCATTGTTGCATCGTGAGTCTGATTACCACCCGGTCAGGTTCGTACCCTTCATCTGAGTCTGTTGCATTATCAGATATCTTACGGCCTTCTCGTTCCTCCATTAAGGTGTCCGAAACTTCAAATGTACCTGTAGTTACGTCCTTTAAAACTCGAGTCTTTTCTTGTGTACGAATCTCTATGGAATTCTCGCATCTTGAGTCTGATTACCACCCGGTAAGCTTCGTATCCTTCATCGGAGTCTGTTGCATGATCAGATATCTTACGGCCTTCCCGTTCCTCCATTCAGGGGTCCGAAACTTCAAATGTACCAATAGGTACGTCCTTTAAAACTCTAGTGTTTTATTGTGCACGAATCTCTATGTCATTGTCGCTCGTGAGTCTGATTACCACCCGGTCTGCTTCGTATCCTTCATCTGAGTCTGTTGCATGAACAGATATTTTATGGCCTTCCCGTTCCTCCATTCAGGTGTCCGAAACTTCAAATGTACCTATAGTTACGTCCTTTAAAACTCGAGTCTTTTCTTGTGTACGAATCTCTATGTCATATTCGCATCGTGAGTCTGATTACCACCCGTTCAGCTTCGTACCCTTCATCTCAGTCTGTTACATGATAAGATATCTTACGGCCTTCCCGTTTCTCCATTCAGGTGTCTGAAACTTCAAATGTACCTATAGTTACGTCCTTTAAAACTAGAGTCCTTTCTTGTGTACGAATCTCTATGTCATTGTCAAATCGTGAGTCTGATTACCACTAGTCAGCTTGGTATCCTTCATCTGAGTCTGTTTCATGATCAGATATCTTACGGCCTTCCCGTTCCTCAATTCGGGTGCCCAAAACCTAAAATGTACGGATAGTTATGTCCATTAAACTCGATTCTTTTCTTGTGACGAATCTCTATGTCAATGTCGCATAGTGAGTCCGATTACCGTTCGGTCCGCTTCGTATCCTTTATCTGAGCCTGTTGCATGATCTGATATCTTATGGCCTTCCTGCTACTCCATTCAAATGTACCTATAGTGACGTCCTTTAAAACTCGAGTCTTTTCATGTGTACGAATCTCTATGTCATTGTAGCATAGTGAATCTGATTACCACCCGGTCAGCTTCGTATCCTTCATTTGAGTCTGTTGCATGATTAGATATCTTACGGCCTTCCCGTTCCTCTATTCGTGTGCCCAAAACCTCAAATGTACGGATAGTTATGTCCTTTAAACTCGAGTCTTTTCTTGTGACGAATGTCTATGTCAATGTCGCATAGTGAGTCCGATTACCGTCCGGTCTGCTTCGTATCCTTTATCTGAGTCTGTTGCATGATCTGATATCTTATGGCCTTCCTGCTACTCCATTCGGGTGCCCGAAGCTTCAAATGTATCGATAGTTACGTCCTTTAAAAGTCGAGTCTTTTCTTTTGTACGAATCTCTATGTCATTGTCACATCGTTACACCGATTAACGTCCGGCCAGCTTTGTATCCTTCATCTGAGTCTGTCGCATGATCCAATATCTTACGGCCTTCCCGTTCCTTCATTCAGGTGTCCGAAACATAAAATGTACCTCTAGTTACGTCCTTTAAAACTAGTGTCTTTTCTTGTGTACGAATCTCTATGTCATTGTCAAATCGTGAGTCTGATTACCACCAGTCAGCTACGTATCCTTCTTCTGAGTCTGTTGCATGATCAGATATCTTACGGCCTTCGCGTTCCTCCATTCAGGTGACCGAAACTTCAAATGTACCTGTAGTTACGTCGTTTAAAATTCCAGTGTTTTCTTCTGCACGAATCTCTATGTCATTGTGGCATCGTGAGTCTGATTACCACCTGGTCTGATTCGTATCCTTCATCTGAGTTTGTTACATGATCAGATATCTTACGGCCTTCCTGTTCCTCCATTCAGGTGTCCGAAACTTCAAATGTACCTATAGTTACGTCCTTTAAAACTCGAGTCTTTTCTTGTGTTTGAATCTCTATGTCATTCTCGCATCGTGAGTCTGATTACCACCCGGTCAGCTTCGTATCCTTCATCTGAGTCTGTTGATCATCAGATATCTTACGGCCTTCCCGTTCCTCCATTCAGGTGTCCGAAACTTCAAATGTACCAATTGTTACGTCCTTTAAAACTCGAGTCTTTTCTTATGTACGAATCTTTATGTCATTGTCGCATCGTGAGTCTGATTACCACCCGGTCAGCTTCGTATCCTTCATCTGAGTCTGTTGCATGATCAGATATTTTACGGCCTTCCCGTTCCTCCATTCAGGTGTCCGAAACTTCAAATGTACCTATAGTTACTTCCTTTAAAACTCGAGTCTTTTCTTGTGTACGAATCTCTATGTCATTGTCGCATCGTGAGTCTGATTACCACCCGGTCAGGTTCGTACCCTTCATCTGAGTCTGTTGCATTATCAGATATCTTACGGCCTTCTCGTTCCTCCATTAAGGTGTCCGAAACTTCAAATGTACCTGTAGTTACGTCCTTTAAAACTCGAGTCTTTTCTTGTGTACGAATCTCTATGGAATTGTCGCATCGTGAGTCTGATTACCACCCGCTCAGCTTCGTATCCTTCATCGGAGTCTGTTGCATGATCAGATATCTTACGGCCTTCCCGTTCCTCCATTCAGGTGTCCGAAACTTCAAATGTACCAATAGGTACGTCCTTTAAAACTCTAGTGTTTTATTGTGCATGAATCTCTATGTCATTGTCGCTCGTGAGTCTGATTACCATCCAGTCTGCTTCGTATCCTTCATCTGAGTCTGTTGCATGAACAGATATTTTATGGCCTTCCTGTTCCTCCATTCAGGTGTCCGAAACTTCAAATGTACCTATAGTTACGTCCTTTAAAACTCGAGTCTTTTCTTGTGTACGAATCTCTATGTCATATTCGCATCGTGAGTCTGATTACCACCCGTTCAGCTTCGTACCCTTCATCTCAGTCTGTTGCATGATAAGATATCTTACGGCCTTCCCGTTTCTCCATTCAGGTGTCTGAAACTTCAAATGTACCTATAGTTACGTCCTTTAAAACTAGAGTCCTTTCTTGTGTACGAATCTCTATGTCATTGTCAAATCGTGAGTCTGATTACCACTAGTCAGCTTGGTATCCTTCATCTGAGTCTGTTTCATGATCAGATATCTTACGGCCTTCCCGTTCCTCAATTCGGGTGCCCAAAACCTCAAATGTACGGATAGTTATGTCCATTAAACTCGATTCTTTTCTTGTGACGAATCTCTATGTCAATGTCGCATAGTGAGTCCGATTACCGTCCGGTCCGCTTCGTATCCTTTATCTGAGCCTGTTGCATGAACTGATATCTTATGGCCTTCCTACTACTCCATTCGGGTGCCCGAAACTTTAAATGTATCGATAGTTACGTCCTTTAAAAGTCGCGACTTTTCTTTCGTACGAACTCTACGTCATTGTCGCATCGTGACTCCGTTTAACGTCCAGTCAGCTTCGTATCCTTCATCTGAGTCTGTCGCATGATCCGATATCATACGGCCTTCCCGTTCCTCCATTCAGTTGTCCGAAACTTCAAATGTACCTATAGTTAGGTCCTTTAAAACTCGAATCTTTTCTTGTGTACGAATCTCTATGTCATTGTCGCATCGTGAGTCTGATTACCACCCGGTCAGCTTCGTATCCTTCATCTGAGTCTGTTGCATTATCACATATCTTACGGCTTTCCCGTTCCTTCATTCAGGTGTCCAAAACTTCAAATGTAACTATAGTTACGTCCTTTAAAACTCGAGTCTTTTCTTGTGTACGAATCTCTATGTCATTGTTGCATCGTGAGTCTGATTACCACCCAGTCAGCTTCGTATCCTTCATCTGAGTCTGTTGATCATCAGATATCTTACGGCCTTCCCGTTCCTCCATTCAGGTGTCCGAAACTTCAAATGTACCTATAGTTACGTCTTTTAAAACTCGAGTCTTTTCTTGTGTACGAATCTCTATGTCATATTCGCATCGTGAGTCTGATTACCACTTGTTCAGCTTCGTACCCTTCATCTCAGTCTGTTGCATGATAAGATATCTTACGGCCATCCTGTTTCTCCATTCAGGTGTCTGAAACTTCAATTGTACCTATAGTTACGTCCGTTAAAACTAGAGTCTTTTCTTGTGTACGAATCTCTTTGTCATTGTCAAATCGTGAGTCTGATTACCACCAGTCAGCTTCGTATCCTTCATCTGAGTCTGTTGCATGATCAGATATCTTACGGCCTTCCCGTTCCTCTATTCGGGTGCCCAAAACCTCAAATGTACGGATAGTTATGTCCTTTAAACTCGAGTCTTTTCTTGTGACGAATCTCTATGTCAATGTCGCAAAGTGAGTCCAATTACCGTCCGGTTCGCTTCATATCCTTTATCTGAGCCTGTTGCATGATCTGATATCTTACGGCCTTCCCGTTCCTCCATTCGGGTGCCCAAAACTTCAAATGTATCGATAGTTACGTCCTTTAAAAGTCGAGTCTTTTCTTTTGTACGAACTCTATGTCATTGTCGCATGGTGACTCCGATTAACGTCCGGTCAGCTTCGTATCCTTCATCTGAGTCTGTCGGATGATCCGATATCATACGGCCTTCCCGTTCCTCAATTCTGGTGTCCGAAACTTCAAATGTACCTATAGTTACGTCCTTTAAAACTCGAGTCTTTTCTTGTGTACGAATCTCTATGTCATTGATGCATCGTGAGTCTGATTACCACCAGGCCTGCTTCGTATCCTTCATCTGAGTCTGTTGCATGATCTGATATCTTACGGCCTTCCCGTTCCTCTATTCGGGTGCCCGAAACTTCAAATGTACGGATAGTTTTTTTTTAGAAAAAGGGGAAAACCTCGGCAAACATTTATTGATCAAAAGAGAAGTACAAGACAAAGACTAACCAAGACCCGGGACATAAACCCAAGATATAAGACTAGTCCAATAAAGAAGAAACAAAACTTGGGCCACCCTATACATAAAATGCTACACCCAAAAATAAGAATAAGAATAACACTAAAAATATTAAAAGACCAACACAAGCCCATCAAATACAACCAAAACCTACAAAGCCTACACACCCTCCATACATCAGCCAATAAAATCCAACGCGTAGTCAGCAACAATCTTCCAGCCCACTTTAAAGTCACGGCCCATAATATATCCATAAACCACTGTGTAGCCCTAACACTTTGATCCAGACTCACATAAGCTATTCCAGCCCAATACAGCAACTTACCCAGCGATCCACCCCAGTTCAGATAATACAATACGCAACCATAGCCCATTTCCACATCCCAGCTCCAAAACAAAACATCAACCATTAAAAACCCATCATCCAGCCCACCTATTAACTCAGCACCAGCCCACCACAAAATACCCACACCCTTGCCTCTAACATGTCCAGTGATAACACCTTTAAGTCTGCCACACATCAGCCTACCAATTCCTCTAACACAACAACCTCTAACCAACCCATTAAGACCTACTCCCCCATTTATAATCCATATCAACCATGCAAATAAGATCAATAACACAGACTTGTAACTAATGATTCTGAGAACCAACTGACATAATGAGACCCCCCAGACACCACATAACCTGTTCAGAAAGGTCATATGGAACAGGAATCCATATGCATCTATAGGAGTACCACAATAACCAGCTTTTAAGCTTGTTTTCTTTCCTGAATCCACAGACCAATACACTCCCATAGACCTCCAAATATGACAGCAAAAGAGAGTATAGACATTCTTCTTAATACTAAGTATCAAGAACAAAGGCAGCTTGCTAAAGGCAAAAACTACAGCTAAGAAGCACCTAACATGCTTGTACTCTTTACAAACCTCCACCAGAATGGTGGCAGTACTAAGCACCTTAGAACCATTAGCTTCTAACCCCAAACTGTTCACTCTACCACACACTAAAAGAACACCATACCTTAATAGCAGCTGCATATCAGATTTAAAGAATTTATTCATCCATCTCCATCCCCACACCACAGAAGCCTTAAAACCTGCCAATATAACCCCTTGCATAATGACAAATCTGCCCTTGAGAACCCCCTTAGCCTCTTTACCCCACAGCAGCTTCCATATATGACCAGAACTTTGACTGAGCCACTTCTGACAATGCATCCAAACCAGACCCCATAACCTACCATACCAGCCATGTATCCATTTATTCTTTTTTACCATAACCTTCCCTATCAGAGCAAACTTGATCATCAACTTAGCACCAATCTCAACCAATCCCTTAATTTTACTGACCCAAATCACCCAAGTCCAGAGGACTATGGAAGACTCCCAAACTCTGTTCATCTTATCCTGCCATCCCTTTCCATTACTTAAACAGTTCAACATACTTTCTTTAAAAAGGATATACCTGCCCCTATAACCACTACCTTCTTGCCAAAAATAGTTTCCTGTCTTTGAAAAAACTATAGTCTTCCTCAAAGGCTGCATCATATATCTACAGCCCATAGCCCCTTCAACCAGTTCTCTACACACCACACCAGCCCAACCCATGATAACCAGCCCAAGACAGGTCCCAAGTGGGACTGACACTAAAGACTCAAGACACCAAAAGCAAAGAAAAAGGTTTAGAAAGATTACCAAAATGATGTATTGGGTTTCTATGTTGCTGTGCAGATCTAGAAAACAAAAAAAGAACCAGAGAATTAATGCCCTACTAACAGCAACATAGTCCATCCTTATATCTCCCAGGTTAACACTCTCCCAGTGTTTTAAAAATCCTAAAGTCCCCTTCAAAAACGCAGAACTGACCCAGAGTGTCAAAAAAGGACCAAAATCTCTGGTCAGAGATCTTTCCCAACTGTGTATATGAAGCCCACCCTCCCTGACCCATAACAAGACCAAGACATAGGAATAGAATAAGAACAGAATTCGGATATCTACCCAACGTATTTTAAGTATCCTCAATACTCCTTGTATCCTTTATCTGAGTCTGTTGCATGATTAGATATCTTACGGCCTTCCCGTTCCTCCATTCAGGTGTCCGAAACTTCAAATGTACCTATAGTTACGTCTTTTAAAACTCGAGTCTTTTCTTGTGTACGAATCTCTATGTCATTGTCGCATCGTGATACTGATTACCACCCGGTCAGCTTCGTATCTTTCATCTAAGTCTGTTGCATGATCACATATCTTACGACCTTCCCGTTCCTCCATTCAGGTGTCCGAAACTACAAATGTAACTATAGTTACGTCCTTTAAAACTCGAGTCTTTTCTTGTGTACGAATCTCCATGTCATTGTTGCTTCGTGAGTCTGATTACTACCCGGTCAGCTTCGTATCCTTCATCTGAGTCTGTTGATCATCAGATATCTTACGGCCTTCCCGTTCCTCCATTCAGGTGTCCGAAACTTCAAATGTACCTATAATTACGTCCTTTAAAACTCGAGTCTTTTCTTCTGTACGAATCTCTATGTCATATTCGCATCGTGAGTCTGATTACCACCCGGTCAGCTTCGTACCCTTCATCTAAGTCTGTTGCAAGATAAGATATCTTACGGCCTTCCCGTTTCTCCATTCAGCTGTCTAAAACTTCAAATGTACCTATAGTTACGTCCTTTAAAACTAGAGTCTTTTCTTGTGTACGAATCTCTATGTCATTGTCGCATCGTGAATCAGATTACCACCCGGTCAGCTTCGTATCCTTCATCTGAGTCTGTTGATCATCAGATATCTTACGGCCTTTCCGTTCCTCTATTCAGGTGTCCGAAACTTCAAATCTACCTATGGTTACGTCCTTTAAAACTCGAGTCTTTTCTTGTGTACGAATCTTTATGTCATTGTCGCATTGTGAGTCTGATTACCACCCGGTCAGCTTCGTATCCTTCATCTGAGTCTGTTGCATGATCAGATATCTAACGGCCTTCCCGTTCCTCCATTCAGGTGTCCGAAACTTCAAATGTACCTATAGTTACGTCCTTTAAAACTCCAGTGTTTTCTTGTGCATGAATCTCTATGTCATTGTCACATCGTGAGTCTGATTACCACCCGGTCTGCTTCGTACCCTTTATCTGAGTCTGTTGCATGATCAGATATCTTACGGCCTTCCCGTTCCTCCATTCAGGTGTCCGAAACTTCAAATGTACCTATAGTGACGTCCTTTAAAATTCGAGTCTTTTCATGTGTACGAATCTCTATGTCATTGTCGCATAGTGAATCTGATTACCACCCGGTCAGCTTCGTATCCTTCATTTGAGTCTGTTGCATGATTAGATATCTTACGGCCTTCCCGTTCCTCTATTCGTGTGCCCAAAACCTCAAATGTACCTCTAGTTACGTCCTTTAAAACTAGTGTCTTTTCTTGTGTACGAATCTCTATGTCATTGTAAAATCGTGAGTCTGATTACCACCAGTCAGCTTCGTATCCTTCATCTGTGTCTGTTGCATGATCAGATATCTTACGGCCTTCGCGTTCCTCCATTCAGGTCTCCGAAACTTCAAATGTACCTGTAGTTACGTCCTTTAAAATTCAGTGTTTTCTTCTGCACGAATCTCTATGTCATTGTCGCATCGTGAGTCTGATTACCACCCGGTCAGCTTCGTATCTTTCATCTGAGTCTGTTGCATGATCACATATCTTACGACCTTCCCGTTCCTCCATTCAGGTGTCCGAAACTACAAATGTAACTATAGTTACGTCCTTTAAAATTCGAGTCTTTTCTTGTGTACGAATCTCCATGTCATTGTTGCATCGTGAGTCTGATTACCACCCGGTCAGCTTCGTATCCTTCATCTGAGTCTGTTGATCATTAGATATCTTACGGCCTTCCCGTTCCTCCATTCAGGTGTCCGAAACTTCAAATGTACCTATAGTTACGTCCTTTAAAACTCGAGACTTTTCTTTTGTACGAACTCTATGTCATTGTCGCATTGTGACTCCGATTAACGTCCGGTCAGCTTCGTATCCTTCATCTGAGTCTGTCGTATGATCCGATATCATACGGCCTTCCCGTTCCTCAATTCTGGTGTCCGAAACTTCAAATGTACCTATAGTTACGTCCTTTAAAACTCGAGTCTTTTCTTGTGTACGAATCTCTATGTCATTGATGCATCGTGAGTCTGATTACCACCAGGCCTGCTTCGTATCCTTCATCTGAGTCTGTTGCATGATCTGATATCTTACGGCCTTCCCGTTCCTCTATTCGGGTGCCCGAAACTTCAAATGTACGGATAGTTTTTTTTTAGAAAAAGGGGAAAACCCCGGCAAACATTTATTGATCAAAAGAGAAGTACAAGACAAAGACTAACCAAGACCCGGGACATAAACCCAAGATCTAAGACTAGTCCAATAAAGAAGAAAACAAAACTTGGGCCACCCTATACATAAAATGCTACACCCAAAAATAAGAATAAGAATAACACTAAAAATATTAAAAGACCAACACAAGCCCATCAAATACAACCAAAACCTACAAAGCCTACACATCCTCCATACATCAGCCAATAAAATCCAACGCGTAGTCAGCAACAATCTTCCAGCCCACTTTAAAGTCACGGCCCATAATATATCCATAAACCACTGTGTAGCCCCAACACTTTGATCCAGACTCACATAAGCTATTCCAGCCCAATACAGCAACTTACCCAGCGATCCACCCCAGTTCAGATAATACAATACGCAACCATAGCCCATTTCCACATCCCAGCTCCAAAACAAAACATCAACCATTAAAAACCCATCATCCAGCCCACCTATTAACTCAGCACCAGCCCACCACAAAATACCCACACCCTTGCCTCTAACATGTCCAGTGATAACACCTTTAAGTCTGCCACACATCAGCCTACCAATTCCTCTAACACAACAACCTCTAACCAGCCCATTAAGACCTACTCCCCCATTTATAATCCATATCAACCATGCAAATAAGATCAATAACAAAGACTTGTAACTAATGATTCTGAGAACCAACTGACATAATGAGACCCCCCAGACACCACATAACCTGTTCAGAAAGGTCATATGGAACAGGAATCCATATGCATCTATAGGAGTACCACAATAACCAGCTTTTAAGCTTGTTTTCTTTCCTGAATCCACAGACCAATACACTCCCATAGACCTCCAAATATGACAGCAAAAGAGAGTATAGACATTGTTCTTAATACTAAGTATCAAGAACAAAGGCAGCTTGCTAAAGGCAAAAACTACAGCTAAGAAGCACCTAACATGCTTGTACTCTTTACAAACCTCCACCAGAATGGTGGCAGTACTAAGCACCTTAGAACCATTAGCTTCTAACCCCAAACTGTTCACTCTACCACACACTAAAAGAACACCATACCTTAATAGCAGCTGCATATCAGATTTAAAGAATTTATTCATCCATCTCCATCCCCACACCACAGAAGCCTTAAAACCTGCCAATATAACCCCTTGCATAATGACAAATCTGCCCTTGAGAACCCCCTTAGCCTCTTTACCCCACAGCAGCTTCCATATATGACCAGAACTTTGACTGAGCCACTTCTGACAATGCATCCAAACCAGACCCCATAACCTACCATACCAGCCATGTATCCATTTATTCTTTTTTACCATAACCTTCCCTATCAGAGCAAACTTGATCATCAACTTAGCACCAATCTCAACCAATCCCTTAATTTTACTGACCCAAATCACCCAAGTCCAGAGGACTATGGAAGACTCCCAAACTCTGTTCATCTTATCCTGCCATCCCTTTCCATTACTTAAACAGTTCAACATACTTTCTTTAAAAAGGATATACCTGCCCCTATAACCACTACCTTCTTGCCAAAAATAGTTTCCTGTCTTTGAAAAAACTATAGTCTTCCTCAAAGGCTGCATCATATATCTACAGCCCATAGCCCCTTCAACCAGTTCTCTACACACCACACCAGCCCAACCCATGATAACCAGCCCAAGACAGGTCCCAAGTGGGACTGACACTAAAGACTCAAGACACCAAAAGCAAAGAAAAAGGTTTAGAAAGATTACCAAAATGATGTATTGGGTTTCTATGTTGCTGTGCAGATCTAGAAAACAAAAAAAGAACCAGAGAATTAATGCCCTACTAACAGCAACATAGTCCATCCTTATATCTCCCAGGTTAACACTCTCCCAGTGTTTTAAAAATCCTAAAGTCCCCTTCAAAAACGCAGAACTGACCCAGAGTGTCAAAAAAGGACCAAAATCTCTGGTCAGAGATCTTTCCCAACTGTGTATATGAAGCACACCCTCCCTGACCCATAACAAGACCAAGACATAGGAATAGAATAAGAACAGAATTCGGATATCTACCCAACGTATTTTAAGTATCCTCAATACTCCTTGTATCCTTCATCTGAGTCTGTTGCATGATTAGATATCTTACGGCCTTCCCGTTCCTCCATTCAGGTGTCCGAAACTTCAAATGTACCTATAGTTACGTCTTTTAAAACTCGAGTCTTTTCTTGTGTACGAATCTCTATGTCATTGTCGCATCGTGATACTGATTACCACCCGGTCAGCTTCGTATCTTTCATCTGAGTCTGTTGCATGATCACATATCTTACGACCTTCCCGTTCCTCCATTCAGGTGTCCGAAACTACAAATGTAACTATAGTTACGTCCTTTAAAACTCGAGTCTTTTCTTGTGTACGAATCTCCATGTCATTGTTGCATCGTGAGTCTGATTACTACCCGGTCAGCTTCGTATCCTTCATCTGAGTCTGTTGATCATCAGATATCTTATGGCCTTCCCGTTCCTCCATTCAGGTGTCCGAAACTTCAAATGTACCTATAATTACGTCCTTTAAAACTCGAGTCTTTTCTTCTGTACGAATCTCTATGTCATATTCGCATCGTGAGTCTGATTACCACCCGGTCAGCTTCGGACCCTTCATCTAAGTCTGTTGCAAGATAAGATATCTTACGGCCTTCCCGTTTCTCCATTCAGCTGTCTAAAACTTCAAATGTACCTATAGTTACGTCCTTTAAAACTAGAGTCTTTTCTTGTGTACGAATCTCTATGTCATTGTCGCATCGTGAATCTGATTACCACCCGGTCAGCTTCGTATCCTTCATCTGAGTCTGTTGATCATCAGATATCTTACGGCCTTTCCGTTCCTCTATTCAGGTGTCCGAAACTTCAAATCTACCTATGGTTACGTCCTTTAAAACTCGAGTCTTTTCTTGTGTACGAATCTTTATGTCATTGTCGCATTGTGAGTCTGATTACCACCCGGTCAGCTTCGTATCCTTCATCTGAGTCTGTTGCATGATCAGATATCTAACGGCCTTCCCGTTCCTCCATTCAGGTGTCCGAAACTTCAAATGTACCTATAGTTACGTCCTTTAAAACTCCAGTGTTTTCTTGTGCATGAATCTCTATGTCATTGTCACATCGTGAGTCTGATTACCACCCGGTCTGCTTCGTACCCTTTATCTGAGTCTTTTGCATGATCAGATATCTTACGGCCTTCCCGTTCCTCCATTCAGGTGTCCGGAACTTCAAATGTACCTATAGTGACGTCCTTTAAAATTCGAGTCTTTTCATGTGTACGAATCTCTATGTCATTGTCGCATAGTGAATCTGATTACCACCCGGTCAGCTTCGTATCCTTCATTTGAGTCTGTTGCATGATTAGATATCTTACGGCCTTCCCGTTCTTCTATTCGTGTGCCCAAAACCTCAAATGTACGGATAGTTATGTCCTTTAAACTCGAGTCTTTTCTTGTGACGAATGTCTATGTCAATGTCGCATAGTGAGTCCGATTACCGTCCGGTCTGCTTCGTATCCTTTATCTTAGTCTGTTGCATGATCTGATATCTTATGGCCTTCCTGCTATTCCATTCGGGTGCCCGAAGCTTCAAATGTATCGATAGTTACGTCCTTTAAAAGACGAGTCTTTTCTTTTGTACGAATCTCCATGTCATTGTCACATCGTGACTCCGATTAACGTCCGGCCAGCTTTGTATCCTTCATCTGAGTCTGTCGCATGATCCAATATCTTACGGCCTTCCCGTTCCTTCATTCAGGTGTCCGAAACATCAAATGTACCTCTAGTTACGTCCTTTAAAACTAGTGTCTTTTCTTGTGTACGAATCTCTATGTCATTGTCAAATCGTGAGTCTGATTACCACCAGTCAGCTACGTATCCTTCATCTGAGTCTGTTGCATGATCAGATATCTTACGGCCTTCGCGTTCCTCCATTCAGGTGACCGAAACTTCAAATGTACCTGTAGTTACGTCCTTTAAAATTCCAGTGTTTTCTTCTGCACGAATCTCTATGTCATTGTCGCATCGTGAGTCTGATTACCACCCGGTCTGATTCGTATCCTTCATCTGAGTCTGTTACATGATCAGATATCTTACGGCCTTCCTGTTCCTCCATTCAGGTGTCCGAAACTTCAAATGTAGCTATAGTGACGTCCTTTAAAACTCGAGTCTTTTCATGTGTACGAATCTCTATGTCATTGTCGCATCGTGAATCTGATTACCACCCGGTCAGCTTCGTATCCTTCATCTGAGTCTGTTGATCATCAGATATCTTACGGCCTTCCCGTTCCTCCATTCAGGTGTCCGAAACTTCAAATGTACCTATAATTACGTCCTTTAAAACTCGAGTCTTTTCTTCTGTACGAATCTCTATGTCATATTCGCATCATGAGTCTGATTACCACCCGGTCAGCTTCGTACCATTCATCTAAGTCTGTTGCAAGATAAGATATCTTACGGCCTTCCCGTTTCTCCATTCAGGTGTCTGAAACTTCAAATGTACCTATAGTTACGTCCTTTAAAACTAGAGTCTTTTCTTGTGTACGAATCTCTATGTCATTGTCGCATCGTGAGTCTGATTACCACCCGGTCTGATTTGTATCCTTCCTCTGAGTTTGTTAGATGATCAGATATCTTACGGCCTTCGCGTTCCTCCATTCAGGTGTCCGAAACTTCAAATGTACCTGTAGTTACGTCCTTTAAAATTCCAGTGTTTTCTTCTGCACGAATCTCTATGTCATTGTCGCATCGTGAGTCTGATTACCACCCGGTCAGCTTCGTATCCTTCATCTGAGTCTGTTGATCATCAGATATCTTACGGCCTTTCCGTTCCTCTATTCAGGTGTCCGAAACTTCAAATCTACCTATAGTTACGTCCTTTAAAACTCGAGTCTTTTCTTGTGTACGAATCTTTATGTCATTGTCGCATTGTGAGTCTGATTACCACCCGGTCAGCTTCGTATCCTTCATCTGAGTATGTTGATCAACAGATATCTTACGGCCTTTCCGTTCCTCTATTCAGGTGTCCGAAACTTCAAATGTACCTATAATTACGTCTTTAAAACTCGAGTCTTTTCTTCTGTACGAATCTATATGTCATATTCGCATCGTGAGTCTGATTACCACCCGGTCAGCTTCGTACCCTTCATCTAAGTCTGTTGCAAGATAAGATATCTTACGGCCTTCCCGTTTCTCCATTCAGGTGTCTGAAACTTCAAATGTACCTATAGTTACGTCCTTTAAAACTAGTGTCTTTTCTTGTGTACGAATCTCTATGTCATTGTCGCATCGTGAATCTGATTACCACCCGGTCAGCTTCGTATCCTTCATCTAGGTCTGTTGATCATCAGATATCTTACGGCCTTTCCGTTCCTCTATTCAGGTGTCCGAAACTTCAAATCTACCTATAGTAACGTCCTTTAAAACTCGAGTCTTTTCTTCTGCACGAATCTCTATGTCATTGTCGCATCGTGAGTCTGATTACCACCCGGTCTGATTTGTATCCTTCCTCTGAGTTTGTTAGATGATCAGATATCTTACGGCCTTCGCGTTCCTCCATTCAGGTGTCCGAAACTTCAAATGTACCTGTAGTTACGTCCTTTAAAATTCCAGTGTTTTCTTCTGCACGAATCTCTATGTCATTGTCGCATCGTGAGTCTGATTACCACCCGGTCAGCTTCGTATCTTTCATCTGAGTCTGTTGCATGATCACATATCTTACGACCTTCCCGTTCCTCCATTCAGGTGTCCGAAACTACAAATGTAACTATAGTTACGTCCTTTAAAACTCGAGTCTTTTCTTGTGTACGAATCTCCATGTCATTGTTGCATCGTGAGTCTGATTACCACCCGGTCAGCTTCGTATCCTTCATCTGAGTCTGTTGATCATCAGATATCTTACGGCCTTCCCGTTCCTCCATTCAGGTGTCCGAAACTTCAAATGTACCTATAATTACGTCCTTTAAAACTCGAGTCTTTTCTTCTGTACGAATCTCTATGTCATATTCGCATCATGAGTCTGATTACCACCCGGTCAGCTTCGTACCATTCATCTAAGTCTGTTGCAAGATAAGATATCTTACGGCCTTCCCGTTTCTCCATTCAGGTGTCTGAAACTTCAAATGTACCTATAGTTACGTCCTTTAAAACTAGAGTCTTTTCTTGTGTACGAATCTCTATGTCATTGTCGCATCGTGAATCTGATTACCACCCGGTCAGCTTCGTATCCTTCATCTGAGTCTGTTGACCATCAGATATCTTACGGCCTTTCCGTTCCTCTATTCAGGTGTCCGAAACTTCAAATCTACCTATAGTTACGTCCTTTAAAACTCGAGTCTTTTCTTGTGTACGAATCTTTATGTCATTGTCGCATTGTGAGTCTGATTACCACCCGGTCAGCTTCGTATCCTTCATCTGAGTATGTTGATCAACAGATATCTTACGGCCTTTCCGTTCCTCTATTCAGGTGTCCGAAACTTCAAATGTACCTATAATTACGTCTTTAAAACTCGAGTCTTTTCTTCTGTACGAATCTATATGTCATATTCGCATCGTGAGTCTGATTACCACCCGGTCAGCTTCGTACCCTTCATCTAAGTCTGTTGCAAGATAAGATATCTTACGGCCTTCCCGTTTCTCCATTCAGGTGTCTGAAACTTCAAATGTACCTATAGTTACGTCCTTTAAAACTAGTGTCTTTTCTTGTGTACGAATCTCTATGTCATTGTCGCATCGTGAATCTGATTACCACCCGGTCAGCTTCGTATCCTTCATCTAGGTCTGTTGATCATCAGATATCTTACGGCCTTTCCGTTCCTCTATTCAGGTGTCCGAAACTTCAAATCTACCTATAGTAACGTCCTTTAAAACTCGAGTCTTTTCTTCTGCACGAATCTCTATGTCATTGTCGCATCGTGAGTCTGATTACCACCCGGTCTGATTTGTATCCTTCCTCTGAGTTTGTTAGATGATCAGATATCTTACGGCCTTCGCGTTCCTCCATTCAGGTGTCCGAAACTTCAAATGTACCTGTAGTTACGTCCTTTAAAATTCCAGTGTTTTCTTCTGCACGAATCTCTATGTCATTGTCGCATCGTGAGTCTGATTACCACCCGGTCAGCTTCGTATCTTTCATCTGAGTCTGTTGCATGATCACATATCTTACGACCTTCCCGTTCCTCCATTCAGGTGTCCGAAACTACAAATGTAACTATAGTTACGTCCTTTAAAACTCGAGTCTTTTCTTGTGTACGAATCTCCATGTCATTGTTGCATCGTGAGTCTGATTACCACCCGGTCAGCTTCGTATCCTTCATCTGAGTCTGTTGATCATCAGATATCTTACGGCCTTCCCGTTCCTCCATTCAGGTGTCCGAAACTTCAAATGTACCTATAATTACGTCCTTTAAAACTCGAGTCTTTTCTTCTGTACGAATCTCTATGTCATATTCGCATCATGAGTCTGATTACCACCCGGTCAGCTTCGTACCATTCATCTAAGTCTGTTGCAAGATAAGATATCTTACGGCCTTCCCGTTTCTCCATTCAGGTGTCTGAAACTTCAAATGTACCTATAGTTACGTCCTTTAAAACTAGAGTCTTTTCTTGTGTACGAATCTCTATGTCATTGTCGCATCGTGAATCTGATTACCACCCGGTCAGCTTCGTATCCTTCATCTGAGTCTGTTGACCATCAGATATCTTACGGCCTTTCCGTTCCTCTATTCAGGTGTCCGAAACTTCAAATCTACCTATAGTTACGTCCTTTAAAACTCGAGTCTTTTCTTGTGTACGAATCTTTATGTCATTGTCGCATTGTGAGTCTGATTACCACCCGGTCAGCTTCGTATCCTTCATCTGAGTATGTTGATCAACAGATATCTTACGGCCTTTCCGTTCCTCTATTCAGGTGTCCGAAACTTCAAATGTACCTATAATTACGTCTTTAAAACTCGAGTCTTTTCTTCTGTACGAATCTATATGTCATATTCGCATCGTGAGTCTGATTACCACCCGGTCAGCTTCGTACCCTTCATCTAAGTCTGTTGCAAGATAAGATATCTTACGGCCTTCCCGTTTCTCCATTCAGGTGTCTGAAACTTCAAATGTACCTATAGTTACGTCCTTTAAAACTAGAGTCTTTTCTTGTGTACGAATCTCTATGTCATTGTCGCATCGTGAATCTGATTACCACCCGGTCAGCTTCGTATCCTTCATCTGAGTCTGTTGATCATCAGATATCTTACGGCCTTTCCTTTCCTCTATTCAGGTGTCCAAAACTTCAAATCTACCTATAGTAACGTCCTTTAAAACTCGAGTCTTTTCTTCTGCACGAATCTCTATGTCATTGTCGCATCGTGAGTCTGATTACCACCCGGTCTGATTTGTATCCTTCATCTGAGTTTGTTACATGATCAGATATCTTTCGGCCTTCCTGTTCCTCCAATCAGGTGTCCGAAACTTCAAATGTACCTATAGTTACGTCCTTTAAAACTCGAGTCTTTTCTTGTGTATGAATCTCTATGTCATTCTCGCATCGTGAGTCTGATTACCACCCGGTCAGCTTCGTATCCTTCATCTGAGTCTGTTGATCATCAGATATCTTACGGCCTTCCCGTTCCTCCATTCAGGTGTCCGAAACTTCAAATGTACCAATTGTTACGTCCTTTAAAACTCGAGTCTTTTCTTATGTACGAATCTTTATGTCATTGTCGCATCGTGAGTCTGATTACCACCCGGTCAGCTTCGCATCCTTCATCTGAGTCTGTTGCATGATCAGATATTTTACGGCCTTCACGTTCCTCCATTCAGGTGTCCGAAACTTCAAATGTACCTATAGTTACTTCCTTTAAAACTCGAGTCTTTTCTTGTGTACGAATCTCTATGTCATTGTCGCATCGTGATACTGATTACCACCCGGTCAGCTTCGTATCTTTCATCTGCGTCTGTTGCATGATCAGATATCTTACGGCCTTCCCGTTTCTCCATTCAGGTGTCCGAAACTTCAAATGTACCTATAGTTACGTCCTTTAAAACTCGTGTCTTTTCTTGTGTACGAATCTATATGTCATATTCAAATCGTGAGTCTGATTACCACCCGGTCACCTTCGTACCCTTCATCTAAGTCTGTTGCATGATAAGACATCTTACGGCCTTCCCTTTTCTCCATTCAGGTGTCTGAAACTTCAAATGTACCTATAGTTACGTCTTATAAAACTAGAGTATTTTCTTCTGTACGAATCTCTATGTCATTGTCAAATTGTGAGTCTGATTACCACCCGGTCAGCTTCGTATCCTTCATCAGAGTCTGTTGCATGATCAGATTTCTAACGGCTTTCCCATTCCTCCATTCAGGTGTCCGAAACTTCAAATGTACCTATAGTTACGTCCTTTAGAACTCGAGTGTTTTCTTGTGCACGAATCTCTATGTCATTGTCGCATCGTGAGTCTTATTACCACCCGGTCTGCTTCGTATCCTTCATCTTAGTCTGTTGCATGATTAGATATCTTACGGCATTCCCGTTCCTCCATTCAGGTGTTCGAAACTTCAAATGTACCTATAGTTACGTCTTTTAAAACTCGAGTCTTTTCTTGTGTACGAATCTCTATGTCATTGTCGCATCGTGATTCTGATTACCACCCGGTTAGCATCGTATCTTTCATCTGAGTTTGTTGCATGATCAGATATCTTACGGCCTTCCCGTTCCTCCATTCAGGTGTCCGAAACTTCAAATGTAACTATAGTTACGTCCTTTAAAACTCGAGTCTTTTCCTATGTACGAATCTCTATGTCATTGTTGCAACGTAATACTGATTACCACCCGGTCAGCTTCGTATCTTTCATCTGAGTCTGTTGCATGATCAGATATCTTATGGCCTTCCCATTCCACCATTCAGGTGTCCGAAACTTCAAATGTAACTATAGTTACGTCTTTTAAAACTCGAGTCTTTTCTTGTGTACGAATCTCTATGTCATTGTTGCATCGTGAGTCTGATTACCACCCGGTCAGGTTCGTACCCTTCATCTGAGTCTGTTGCATTATCAGATATCTTACGGCCTTCTCGTTCCTCCATTAAGGTGTCCGAAACTTCAAATGTACCTCTAGTTACGTCCTTTAAAACTCGAGTCTTTTCTTGTGTACGAATCTCTATGGAATTGTCGCATCGTGAGTCTGATTACCACCCGCTCAGCTTCGTATCCTTCATCGGAGTCTGTTGCATGATCAGATATCTTACGGCCTTCCCGTTCCTCCATTCAGGTGTCCGAAACTTCAAATGTACCAATAGGTACGTCCTTTAAAACTCTAGTGTTTTATTGTGCACGAATCTCTATGTCATTGTCGCATCGTGAGTCTGATTACCACCCGGTCTGCTTCGTATCCTTCATCTGAGTCTGTTGCATGAACAGATATTTTATGGCCTTCCCGTTCCTCCATTCAGGTGTCCGAAACTTCAAATGTACCTATAGTTACGTCCTTTAAAACTCGAGTCTTTTCTTGTGTACGAATCTCTATGTCATATTCGCATCGTGAGTCTGATTACCACCCGTTCAGCTTCGTACCCTTCATTTCAGTCTGTTGCATGATAAAACTCGAGTCTTTTCTTGTGACGAATCTCTATGTCAATGTCGCATAGTGAACCGTCCGGTCCGCTTTGTATCCTTTATCTGAGCCTGTTGCATGATCTGATATCTTATGGCCTTCCTGCTGCTCCATTCGGGTGCCCGAAACTTTAAATGTATCGATAGTTACGTCCTTTAAAAGTCGAGTCTTTTCTTTCGTACGAACTCTACGTCATTGTCGCATCGTGACTCCGATTAACGTCCTGTCAGCTTCGTATCCTTCATCTGAGTCTGTCGCATGATCCGATATCATACGGCCTTCCCGTTCCTCCATTCAGGTGTCCGAAACTTCAAATGTACCTATAGTTAGGTCCTTTAAAACTCGAATCTTTTCTTGTGTACGAATCTCTATGTCATTGTTGCATCGTGAGTCTGATTACCACCCGGTCAGCTTCGTATCCTTCATCTGAGTCTGTTGCATTATCACATATCTTACGGCTTTCCCGTTCCTTCATTCAGGTGTCCAAAACTTCAAATGTAACTATAGTTACGTCCTTTAAAACTCGAGTCTTTTCTTGTGTACGAATCTCTATGTCATTGTTGCATCGTGAGTCTGATTACCACCCAGTCAGCTTCGTATCCTTCATCTGAGTCTGTTGATCATCAGATATCTTACGGCCTTCCCGTTCCTCCATTCAGGTGTCCGAAACTTCAAATGTACCTATAGTTACGTCTTTTAAAACTCGAGTCTTTTCTTGTGTACGAATCTCTATGTCATATTCGCATCGTGAGTCTGATTACCACTTGTTCAGCTTCGTACCCTTCATCTCAGTCTGTTGCATGATAGGATATCTTACGGCCATCCTGTTTCTCCATTCAGGTGTCTGAAACTTCAAATGTACCTATAGTTACGTCCGTTAAAACTAGAGTCTTTTCTTGTGTACGAATCTCTTTGTCATTGTCAAATCGTGAGTCTGATTACCACCAGTCAGCTTCGTATCCTTCGTCTGAGTCTGTTGCATGATCAGATATCTTACGGCCTTCCCGTTCCTCTATTCGGGTGCCCAAAACCTCAAATGTACGGATAGTTATGTCCTTTAAACTCGAGTCTTTTCTTGTGACGAATCTCTATGTCAATGTCGCAAAGTGAGTCCAATTACCGTCCGGTTCGCTTTATATCCTTTATCTGAGCCTGTTGCATGATCTGATATCTTACGGCCTTCCCGTTCCTCCATTCGGGTGCCCAAAACTTCAAATGTATCGATAGTTACGTCCTTTAAAAGTCGAGTCTTTTCTTTTGTACGAACTCTATGTCATTGTCGCATTGTGACTCCGATTAACGTCCGGTCAGCTTCGTATCCTTCATTTGAGTCTGTCGTATGATCCGATATCATACGGCCTTCCCGTTCCTCAATTCTGGTGTCCGAAACTTCAAATGTACCTATAGTTACGTCCTTTAAAACTCGAGTCTTTTCTTGTGTACGAATCTCTATGTCATTGATGCATCGTGAGTCTGATTACCACCAGGCCTGCTTCGTATCCTTCATCTGAGTCTGTTGCATGATCTGATATCTTACGGCCTTCCCGTTCCTCTATTCGGGTGCCCGAAACATCAAATGTACGGATAGTTTTTTTTTAGAAAAAGGGGAAAACCCCGGCAAACATTTATTGATCAAAAGAGAAGTACAAGACAAAGACTAACCAAGACCCGGGACATAAACCCAAGATATAAGACTAGTCCAATAAAGAAGAAAACAAAACTTGGGCCACCCTATACATAAAATGCTACACCCAAAAATAAGAATAAGAATAACACTAAAAATATTAAAAGACCAACACAAGCCCATCAAATACAACCAAAACCTACAAAGCCTACACACCCTCCATACATCAGCCAATAAAATCCAACGCGTAGTCAGCAACAATCTTCCAGCCCACTTTAAAGTCACGGCCCATAATATATCCATAAACCACTGTGTAGCCCCAACACTTTGATCCAGACTCACATAAGCTATTCCAGCCCAATACAGCAACTTACCCAGCGATCCACCCCAGTTTAGATAATACAATACGCAACCATAGCCCATTTCCACATCCCAGCTCCAAAACAAAACATCAACCATTAAAAACCCATCATCCAGCCCACCTATTAACTCAGCACCAGCCCACCACAAAATACCCACACCCTTGCCTCTAACATGTCCAGTGATAACACCTTTAAGTCTGCCACACATCAGCCTACCAATTCCTCTAACACAACAACCTCTAACCAGCCCATTAAGACCTACTCCCCCATTTATAATCCATATCAACCATGCAAATAAGATCAATAACACAGACTTGTAACTAATGATTCTGAGAACCAACTGACATAATGAGACCCCCCAGACACCACATAACCTGTTCAGAAAGGTCATATGGAACAGGAATCCATATGCATCTATAGGAGTACCACAATAACCAGCTTTTAAGCTTGTTTTCTTTCCTGAATCCACAGACCAATACACTCCCATAGACCTCCAAATATGACAGCAAAAGAGAGTATAGACATTCTTCTTAATACTAAGTATCAAGAACAAAGGCAGCTTGCTAAAGGCAAAAACTACAGCTAAGAAGCACCTAACATGCTTGTGCTCTTTACAAACCTCCACCAGAATGGTGGCAGTACTAAGCACCTTAGAACCATTAGCTTCTAACCCCAAACTGTTCACTCTACCACACACTAAAAGAACACCATACCTTAACAGCAGCTGCATATCAGATTTAAAGAATTTATTCATCCATCTCCATCCCCACACCACAGAAGCCTTAAAACCTTCCAATATAACCCCTTGCATAATGACAAATCTGCCCTTGAGAACCCCCTTAGCCTCTTTACCCCACAGCAGCTTCCATATATGACCAGAACTTTGACTGAGCCACTTCTGACAATGCATCCAAACCAGACCCCATAACCTACCATACCAGCCATGTATCCATTTATTCTTTTTGACCATAACCTTCCCTATCAGAGCAAACTTGATCATCAACTTAGCACCAATCTCAACCAATCCCTTAATTTTACTGACCCAAATCACCCAAGTCCAGAGGACTATGGAAGACTCCCAAACTCTGTTCATCTTATCCTGCCATCCCTTTCCATTACTTAAACAGTTCAACATACTTTCTTTAAAAAGGATATACCTGCCCCTATAACCACTACCTTCTTGCCAAAAATAGTTTCCTGTCTTTGAAATAACTATAGTCTTCCTCAAAGGCTGCATCATATATCTACAGCCCATAGCCCCTTCAACCAGTTCTCTACACACCACACCAGCCCAACCCATGATAACCAGCCCAAGACAGGTCCCAAGTGGGACTGACACTAAAGACTCAAGACACCAAAAGCAAAGAAAAAGGTTTAGAAAGATTACCAAAATGATGTATTGGGTTTCTATGTTGCTGTGCAGATCTAGAAAACAAAAAAAGAACCAGAGAATTAATGCCCTACTAACAGCAACATAGTCCATCCTTATATCTCCCAGGTTAACACTCTCCCAGTGTTTTAAAAATCCTAAAGTCCCCTTCAAAAACGCAGAACTGACCCAGAGTGTCAAAAAAGGACCAAAATCTCTGGTCAGAGATCTTTCCCAACTGTGTATATGAAGCCCACCCTCCCTGACCCATAACAAGACCAAGACATAGGAATAGAATAAGAACAGAATTCGGATATCTACCCAACGTATTTTAAGTATCCTCAATACTCCTTGTATCCTTCATCTGAGTCTGTTGCATGATTAGATATCTTACGGCCTTCCCGTTCCTCCATTCAGGTGTCCGAAACTTCAAATGTACCTATAGTTACGTCTTTTAAAACTCGAGTCTTTTCTTGTGTACGAATCTCTATGTCATTGTCGCATCGTGATACTGATTACCACCCGGTCAGCTTCGTATCTTTCATCTGAGTCTGTTGCATGATCACATATCTTACGACCTTCCCGTTCCTCCATTCAGGTGTCCGAAACTACAAATGTAACTATAGTTACGTCCTTTAAAACTCGAGTCTTTTCTTGTGTACGAATCTCCATGTCATTGTTGCATCGTGAGTCTGATTACTACCCGGTCAGCTTCGTATCCTTCATCTGAGTCTGTTGATCATCAGATATCTTACGGCCTTCCCGTTCCTCCATTCAGGTGTCTGAAACTTCAAATGTACCTATAATTACGTCCTTTAAAACTCGAGTCTTTTCTTCTGTACGAATCTCTATGTCATATTCGCATCGTGAGTCTGATTACCACCCGGTCAGCTTCGTACCCTTCATCTAAGTCTGTTGCAAGATAAGATATCTTACGGCCTTCCCGTTTCTCCATTCAGCTGTCTAAAACTTCAAATGTACCTATAGTTACGTCCTTTAAAACTAGAGTCTTTTCTTATGTACGAATCTCTATGTCATTGTCGCATCGTGAATCTGATTACCACCCGGTCAGCTTCGTATCCTTCATCTGAGTCTGTTGATCATCAGATATCTTACGGCCTTTCCGTTCCTCTATTCAGGTGTCCGAAACTTCAAATCTACCTATGGTTACGTCCTTTAAAACTCGAGTCTTTTCTTGTGTACGAATCTTTATGTCATTGTCGCATTGTGAGTCTGATTACCACTCGGTCAGCTTCGTATCCTTCATCTGAGTCTGTTGCATGATCAGATATCTAACGGCCTTCCCGTTCCTCCATTCAGGTGTCCGAAACTTCAAATGTACCTATAGTTACGTCCTTTAAAACTCCAGTGTTTTCTTGTGCATGAATCTCTATGTCATTGTCACATCGTGAGTCTGATTACCACCCGGTCTGCTTCGTACCCTTCATCTGAGTCTGTTGCATGATCAGATATCTTACGGCCTTCCCGTTCCTCCATTCAGGTGTCCGAAACTTCAAATGTACCTATAGTGACGTCCTTTAAAACTCGAGTCTTTTCATGTGTACGAATCTCTATGTCATTGTCGCATAGTGAATCTGATTACCACCCGGTCAGCTTCGTATCCTTCATTTGAGTCTGTTGCATGATTAGATATCTTACGGCTTTCCCGTTCCTCTATTCGTGTGCCCAAAACCTCAAATGTACGGATAGTTATGTCCTTTAAACTCGAGTCTTTTCTTGTGACGAATGTCTATGTCAATGTCGCATAGTGAGTCCGATTACCGTCCGGTCTGCTTCGTATCCTTTATCTGAGTCTGTTGCATGATCTGATATCTTATGGCCTTCCTGCTACTCCATTCGGGTGCCCGAAGCTTCAAATGTATCGATAGTTACGTCCTTTAAAAGTCGAGTCTTTTCTTTTGTACGAATCTCTATGTCATTGTCACATCGTGACTCCGATTAACGTCCGGCCAGCTTTGTGTCCTTCATCTGAGTCTGTCGCATGATCCAATATCTTACGGCCTTCCCGTTCCTTCATTCAGGTGTCCGAAACATCAAATGTACCTCTAGTTACGTCCTTTAAAATTCCAGTGTTTTCTTCTGCACGAATCTCTATGTCATTGTCGCATCGTGAGTCTGATTACCACCCGGTCAGCTTCGTATCTTTCATCTGAGTCTGTTGCATGATCACATATCTTACGACCTTCCCGTTCCTCCATTCAGGTGTCCGAAACTACAAATGTAACTATAGTTACGTCCTTTAAAACTCGAGTCTTTTCTTGTGTACGAATCTCCATGTCATTGTTGCATCGTGAGTCTGATTACCACCCGGTCAGCTTCGTATCCTTCATCTGAGTCTGTTGATCATCAGATATCTTACGGCCTTCCCGTTCCTTCATTCAGGTGTCCGAAACATCAAATGTACCTCTAGTTACGTCCTTTAAAATTCCAGTGTTTTCTTCTGCACGAATCTCTATGTCATTGTCAAATCGTGAGTCTGATTACCACCAGTCAGCTTCGTATCCTTCATCTGAGTCTGTTGCATGATCAGATATCTTACGGCCTTCGCGTTCCTCCATTCAGGTGTCCGAAACTTCAAATGTACCTGTAGTTACGTCCTTTAAAATTCCAGTGTTTTCTTCTGCACGAATCTCTATGTCATTGTCAAATCGTGAGTCTGATTACCACCAGTCAGCTTCGTATCCTTCATCTGAGTCTGTTGCATGATCAGATATCTTACGGCCTTCCCGTTCCTCCATTCAGGTGTCCGAAACTTCAAATGTACCTATAGTTACGTCTTTTAAAACTCGAGTCTTTTCTTGTGTACGAATCTCTATGTCATTGTCGCATCGTGATACTGATTACCACCCGGTCAGCTTCGTATCTTTCATCTGAGTCTGTTGCATGATCACATATCTTACGACCTTCCCGTTCCTCCATTCAGGTGTCCGAAACTACAAATGTAACTATAGTTACGTCCTTTAAAACTCGAGTCTTTTCTTGTGTACGAATCTCCATGTCATTGTTGCATCGTGAGTCTGATTACCACCCGGTCAGCTTCGTATCCTTCATCTGAGTCTGTTGATCATCAGATATCTTACGGCCTTCCCGTTCCTCCATTCAGGTGTCCGAAACTTCAAATGTACCTATAATTACGTCCTTTAAAACTCGAGTCTTTTCTTCTGTACGAATCTCTATGTCATATTCGCATCGTGAGTCTGATTACCACCCGGTCAGCTTCGTACCCTTCATCTAAGACTGTTGCAAGATAAGATATCTTACGGCCTTCCCGTTTCTCCATTCAGCTGTCTAAAACTTCAAATGTACCTATAGTTACGTCCTTTAAAACTAGAGTCTTTTCTTATGTACGAATCTCTATGTCATTGTCGCATCGTGAATCTGATTACCACCCGGTCAGCTTCGTATCCTTCATCTGAGTCTGTTGATCATCAGATATCTTACGGCCTTTCCGTTCCTCTATTCAGGTGTCCGAAACTTCAAATCTACCTATGGTTACGTCCTTTAAAACTCGAGTCTTTTCTTGTGTACGAATCTTTATGTCATTGTCGCATTGTGAGTCTGATTACCACTCGGTCAGCTTCGTATCCTTCATCTGAGTCTGTTGCATGATCAGATATCTAACGGCTTTCCCGTTCCTCCATTCAGGTGTCCGAAACTTCAAATGTACCTATAGTTACGTCCTTTAAAACTCCAGTGTTTTCTTGTGCATGAATCTCTATGTCATTGTCACATCGTGAGTCTGATTACCACCCGGTCTGCTTCGTACCCATCATCTGAGTCTGTTGCATGATCAGATATCTTACGGCCTTCCCGTTCCTCCATTCAGGTGTCCGAAACTTCAAATGTACCTATAGTGACGTCCTTTAAAACTCGAGTCTTTTCATGTGTACGAATCTCTATGTCATTGTCGCATAGTGAATCTGATTACCACCCGGTCAGCTTCGTATCCTTCATTTGAGTCTGTTGCATGATTAGATATCTTACGGCCTTCCCGTTCCTCTATTCGTGTGCCCAAAAACTCAAATGTACGGATAGTTATGTCCTTTAAACTCGAGTCTTTTCTTGTGACGAATGTCTATGTCAATGTCGCATAGTGAGTCCGATTACCGTCCGGTCTGCTTCGTATCCTTTATCTGAGTCTGTTGCATGATCTGATATCTTATGGCCTTCCTGCTACTCCATTCGGGTGCCCGAAGCTTCAAATGTATCGATAGTTACGTCCTTTAAAAGTCGAGTCTTTTCTTTTGTACGAATCTCTATGTCATTGTCACATCGTGACTCCGATTAACGTCCGGCCAGCTTTGTATCCTTCATGTGAGTCTGTCGCATGATCCAATATCTTACGGCCTTCCCGTTCCTTCATTCAGGTGTCCGAAACATCAAATGTACCTCTAGTTACGTCCTTTAAAATTCCAGTGTTTTCTTCTGCACGAATCTCTATGTCATTGTCGCATCGTGAGTCTGATTACCACCCGGTCAGCTTCGTATCTTTCATCTGAGTCTGTTGCATGATCACATATCTTACGACCTTCCCGTTCCTCCATTCAGGTGTCCGAAACTACAAATGTAACTATAGTTACGTCCTTTAAAACTCGAGTCTTTTCTTGTGTACGAATCTCCATGTCATTGTTGCATCGTGAGTCTGATTACCACCCGGTCAGCTTCGTATCCTTCATCTGAGTCTGTTGATCATCAGATATCTTACGGCCTTCCCGTTCCTTCATTCAGGTGTCCGAAACATCAAATGTACCTCTAGTTACGTCCTTTAAAATTCCAGTGTTTTCTTCTGCACGAATCTCTATGTCATTGTCAAATCGTGAGTCTGATTACCACCAGTCAGCTTCGTATCCTTCATCTGAGTCTGTTGCATGATCAGATATCTTACGGCCTTCGCCTTCCTCCATTCAGGTGTCCGAAACTTCAAATGTACCTGTAGTTACGTCCTTTAAAATTCCAGTGTTTTCTTCTGCACGAATCTCTATGTCATTGTCAAATCGTGAGTCTGATTACCACCAGTCAGCTTCGTATCCTTCATCTGAGTCTGTTGCATGATCAGATATCTTACGGCCTTCCCGTTCCTCCATTCAGGTGTCCGAAACTTCAAATGTACCTATAGTTACGTCTTTTAAAACTCGAGTCTTTTCTTGTGTACGAATCTCTATGTCATTGTCGCATCGTGATACTGATTACCACCCGGTCAGCTTCGTATCTTTCATCTGAGTCTGTTGCATGATCACATATCTTACGACCTTCCCGTTCCTCCATTCAGGTGTCCGAAACTACAAATGTAACTATAGTTACGTCCTTTAAAACTCGAGTCTTTTCTTGTGTACGAATCTCCATGTCATTGTTGCATCGTGAGTCTGATTACCACCCGGTCAGCTTCGTATCCTTCATCTGAGTCTGTTGATCATCAGATATCTTACGGCCTTCCCGTTCCTCCATTCAGGTGTCCGAAACTTCAAATGTACCTATAATTACGTCCTTTAAAACTCGAGTCTTTTCTTCTGTACGAATCTCTATGTCATATTCGCATCGTGAGTCTGATTACCACCCGGTCAGCTTCGTACCCTTCATCTAAGACTGTTGCAAGATAAGATATCTTACGGCCTTCCCGTTTCTCCATTCAGCTGTCTAAAACTTCAAATGTACCTATAGTTACGTCCTTTAAAACTAGAGTCTTTTCTTATGTACGAATCTCTATGTCATTGTCGCATCGTGAATCTGATTACCACCCGGTCAGCTTCGTATCCTTCATCTGAGTCTGTTGATCATCAGATATCTTACGGCCTTTCCGTTCCTCTATTCAGGTGTCCGAAACTTCAAATCTACCTATGGTTACGTCCTTTAAAACTCGAGTCTTTTCTTGTGTACGAATCTTTATGTCATTGTCGCATTGTGAGTCTGATTACCACTCGGTCAGCTTCGTATCCTTCATCTGAGTCTGTTGCATGATCAGATATCTAACGGCCTTCCCGTTCCTCCATTCAGGTGTCCGAAACTTCAAATGTACCTATAGTTACGTCCTTTAAAACTCCAGTGTTTTCTTGTGCATGAATCTCTATGTCATTGTCACATCGTGAGTCTGATTACCACCCGGTCTGCTTCGTACCCATCATCTGAGTCTGTTGCATGATCAGATATCTTACGGCCTTCCCGTTCCTCCATTCAGGTGTCCGAAACTTCAAATGTACCTATAGTGACGTCCTTTAAAACTCGAGTCTTTTCATGTGTACGAATCTCTATGTCATTGTCGCATAGTGAATCTGATTACCACCCGGTCAGCTTCGTATCCTTCATTTGAGTCTGTTGCATGATTAGATATCTTACGGCCTTCCCGTTCCTCTATTCGTGTGCCCAAAAACTCAAATGTACGGATAGTTATGTCCTTTAAACTCGAGTCTTTTCTTGTGACGAATGTCTATGTCAATGTCGCATAGTGAGTCCGATTACCGTCCGGTCTGCTTCGTATCCTTTATCTGAGTCTGTTGCATGATCTGATATCTTATGGCCTTCCTGCTACTCCATTCGGGTGCCCGAAGCTTCAAATGTATCGATAGTTACGTCCTTTAAAAGTCGAGTCTTTTCTTTTGTACGAATCTCTATGTCATTGTCACATCGTGACTCCGATTAACGTCCGGCCAGCTTTGTATCCTTCATGTGAGTCTGTCGCATGATCCAATATCTTACGGCCTTCCCGTTCCTTCATTCAGGTGTCCGAAACATCAAATGTACCTCTAGTTACGTCCTTTAAAATTCCAGTGTTTTCTTCTGCACGAATCTCTATGTCATTGTCGCATCGTGAGTCTGATTACCACCCGGTCAGCTTCGTATCTTTCATCTGAGTCTGTTGCATGATCACATATCTTACGACCTTCCCGTTCCTCCATTCAGGTGTCCGAAACTACAAATGTAACTATAGTTACGTCCTTTAAAACTCGAGTCTTTTCTTGTGTACGAATCTCCATGTCATTGTTGCATCGTGAGTCTGATTACCACCCGGTCAGCTTCGTATCCTTCATCTGAGTCTGTTGATCATCAGATATCTTACGGCCTTCCCGTTCCTTCATTCAGGTGTCCGAAACATCAAATGTACCTCTAGTTACGTCCTTTAAAATTCCAGTGTTTTCTTCTGCACGAATCTCTATGTCATTGTCAAATCGTGAGTCTGATTACCACCAGTCAGCTTCGTATCCTTCATCTGAGTCTGTTGCATGATCAGATATCTTACGGCCTTCGCGTTCCTCCATTCAGGTGTCCGAAACTTCAAATGTACCTGTAGTTACGTCCTTTAAAATTCCAGTGTTTTCTTCTGCACGAATCTCTATGTCATTGTCGCATCGTGAGTCTGATTACCACCCGGTCAGCTTCGTATCTTTCATCTGAGTCTGTTGCATGATCACATATCTTACGACCTTCCCGTTCCTCCATTCAGGTGTCCGAAACTACAAATGTAACTATAGTTACGTCCTTTAAAACTCGAGTCTTTTCTTGTGTACGAATCTCCATGTCATTGTTGCATCGTGAGTCTGATTACCACCCGGTCAGCTTCGTATCCTTCATCTGAGTCTGTTGATCATCAGATATCTTACGGCCTTCCCGTTCCTCCATTCAGGTGTCTGAAACTTCAAATGTACCTATAGTTACGTCCTTTAAAACTCCAGTGTTTTCTTGTGCACGAATCTCTATGTCATTGTCACATCGTGAGTCTGATTACCACCCGGTCAGCTTCGTATCCTTCATCTGAGTCTGTTGATCATCAAATATCTTACGGCCTTTCCGTTCCTTCATTCAGGTGTCCGAAACATCAAATCTACCTATAGTTACGTCCTTTAAAACTCGAGTCTTTTCTTGTGTACGAATCTTTATGTCATTGTCGCATTGTGAGTCTGATTACCACCCGGTCAGCTTCGTATCCTTCATCTGAGTTTGTTGCATGATCAGATATCTAACGGCCTTCCCGTTCCTCCATTCAGGTGTCCGAAACTTCAAATGTACCTATAGTTACGTCCTTTAAAACTCCAGTGTTTTCTTGTGCACGAATCTCTATGTCATTGTCACATCGTGAGTCTGATTACCACCCGGTCAGCTTCGTATCCTTCATCTGAGTCTGTTGATCATCAGATATCTTACGGCCTTCCCGTTCCTCCATTCAGGTGTCCGAAATTTCAAATGTACCAATTGTTACGTCCTTTAAAACTCGAGTCTTTTCTTGTGTACGAATCTTTATGTCATTGTCGCATCGTGAGTTTGATTACCGCCCGGTCAGCTTCGTATCCTTCATCTGAGTCTGTTGCATGATCACATATTTTACGGCCTTCCCGTTCCTCCATTCAGGTGTCCGAAACTTCAAATGTACCTATAGTTACTTCCTTTAAAACTCGAGTCTTTTTTTGTGTACTAATCTCTATGTCATTGTCGCATCGTGATATTGATTACCACCCGGTCAGCTTCGTATCTTTCATCTGAGTCTGTTGCATGATCAGATATCTTACGGCCTTCCCGTTTCTCCATTCAGGTGTCCGAAACTTCAAATGTAACTATAGTTACGTCCTTTAAAACTCGAGTCTTTTGTTGTCTACCAATCTCTATGTGATTGTTGCATCGTGAGTCTGATTACCACCCGGTCAGCTTCATATCCTTCATCTGAGTCTGTTGATCATCAGATATCTTACGGCCTTCCCGTTCCTCCATTCCGGTGTCCGAAACTTCAAATGTACCTATAGTTACGTCCTTTAAAACTCGTGTCTTTTCTTGTGTACGAATCTATATGTCATATTCAAATCGTGAGTCTGATTACCACCCGGTCAGCTTCGTACCCTTCATCTAAGTCTGTTGCATGATAAGATATCTTACGGCCTTCCTTTTTCTCCATTCAGGTGTCTGAAACTTCAAATGTACCTATAGTTACGTCTTATAAAACTAGAGTCTTTTCTTGTGTACGAATCTCTATGTCATTGTCAAATTGTGAGTCTGATTACCACCCGGTCAGCTTCGTATCCTTCATCAGAGTCTGTTGCATGATCAGATTTCTAACGGCTTTCCCATTCCTCCATTCAGGTGTCCGAAACTTCAAATGTACCTATAGTTACGTCCTTTAGAACTCGAGTGTTTTCTTGTGCACGAATCTCTATGTCATTGTCACATCGTGAGTCTTATTACCATCAGGTCTGCTTCGTATCCTTCATCTTAGTCTGTTGCATGATTAGATATCTTACGGCCTTCCCGTTCCTCCATTCAGGTGTTCGAAACTTCAAATGTACCTATAGTTACGTCTTTTAAAACTCGAGTCTTTTCTTGTGTACGAATCTCTATGTCATTGTCGCATCGTGATACTGATTACCACCCGGTCAGCATCGTATCTTTCAACTGAGTCTGTTGCATGATCAGATATCTTACGGCCTTCCCGTTCCTCCATTCAGGTGTCCGAAACTTCAAATGTAACTATAGTTACGTCCTTTAAAACTCGAGTCTTTTCCTATGTACGAATCTCTATGTCATTGTCGCAACGTAATACTGATTACCATCCGGTCAGCTTCGTATCTTTCATCTGAGTCTGTTGCATGATCAGATATCTTACGGCCTTCCCGTTCCTCCATTCAGCTGTCCGAAACTTCAAATGTAACTATAGTTACGTCTTTTAAAACTCGAGTCTTTTTTTGTGTACGAATCTCTATGTCATTGTTGTATCGTGAGTCGATTACCACCCGGTCAGCTTCGTACCCTTCATCTGAGTCTGTTGCATTATCAGATATCTTACGGCCTTCTCGTTCCTCCATTAAGGTGTCCGAAACTTCAAATGTACCTGTAGTTACGTCCTTTAAAACTCGAGTCTTTTCTTGTGTACGAATCTCTATGGAATTGTCGCATCGTGAGTCTGATTACCACCCGGTCAGCTTCGTATCCTTCATCTGAGTCTGTTGCATGATCAGATATCTTACGGCCTTCCCGTTCCTCCATTCAGGTGTCCGAAACTTCAAATGTACCAATAGGTACGTCCTTTAAAACTCTAGTGTTTTCTTGTGCACGAATCTCTATGTCATTGTCGCATCGTGAGTCTGATTACCACCTGGTCAGCTTCGTATCCTTCAGCTGAGTCTGTTGCATGAACAGATATTTTACGGCCTTCCCGTTCCTCCATTCAGGTGTCCGAAACTTCAAATGTACCTATAGTTACGTCCTTTAAAACTCGAGTCTTTTCTTGTGTACGAATCTCTATGTCATATTCGCATCGTGAGTCTGATTACCACCCGTTCAGCTTTGTACCCTTCATCTCAGTCTGTTGCATGATAAGATATCTTACGGCCTTCCCGTTTCTCCATTCAGGTGTCTGAAACTTCAAATGTACCAATAGTTACGTCCTTTAAAACTAGAGTCCTTTCTTGTGTACGAATCTCTATGTCATTGTCAAATCGTGAGTCTGATTACCACTAGTCAGCTTGGTATCCTTCATCTGAGTCTGTTGCATGATCAGATATCTTACGGCCTTCCCGTTCCTCAATTCGGGTGCCCAAACCTGAAGAGAAGACAACACAGATTTAATAAGTTGTAACCTTCCAGCAAAAGATAATGCCTTGTTCTTCCAGTCCTCAACCCTTTTCCTCATTTTATCAACTAGCACTTTGCAGTCCTTGGTATATAATCTCTTAGATAAGAGGGGAACTCCAAGGTACCTCACAGGCAGAGAACCCTCCTTAAATGGTAATAGATTCTTCAACCTCACCTTAATCCTATCAGTAACATTCCCAAAAAACATAGTACTCTTACCTAAATTAGGAACCAGCCCAGAAACCGAACTAAATTCCTCTAGAACAGCTTTGACAACCCTAATAGATGCAGAATTAGCATAAGAAAACACAAGCAAATCATCTACAAAACACACATGAGTTAAATTAAGGCCCTCACAACCCCAATGATATTTAAACTGCCCACTTTCAGCAATTTTCCTATCAAAAATGAGCTTAAAAACCTGCATCACAATAGTAAACAGATAGGGAGACAGAGGGTCACCCTGTCTCAAACCCCTTTTCCCCTGAAAATAACCAATCATCTTCCCATTGACATTAATAGAATAGGCTGCAGATCTTAGACAGGTCATAATCCAAGCAATCATACAAGGGTGAAATCCAAAATTCACCAAGCAGGCTTCTAAAAAATCATGGTTAACATATCATAAGCCTTTTGAAGATCTATCTTCAAAGCAACTCTAGGAGCCCTCACTTTCAAATGATAGTGCCTTAATAACTCCTGAGACAAGATAATGTTATCACTAATTTGCCTCCCTGGGATAAAAGCACTCTAACAATCATTGACAATCAGATCCAAAGACCCCTTAATCCTTTCACATATGATTTTGGAAATGACTTTATATAAAACATTGCAACAAGCAATGGGCCTATAATCAGTCACACTCCTAGCATTGGCACACTTAGGAACCAAAGAAATAATAGTAGCATTAACTTCTTTAAGGAGCTTCCCATTATAAAAGAACTCTTTAATAGCACTGCACACCTCATCCCCTATCACAGACCAAGAAGATTTAAAGAATTTAGAAGAGAATCCATCAGGCCCTGGAGCCTTATCCACATCAATAGCATACAGAGCTGTCTTAATCTCATCATCAGAAACCTCCCTCACCATAAGATCAGCCACATCCCTAGGTAATTTAGAAGAAAAAAGACCAGCAGGATCCCTAATCTGATCAACCCTACTGTTACTACCCATAAAGCCCTCAAAGTGTCTAACAAAAGCATCCCCCACATCCTGTCCTTCAAAGAAGGCCCCCTCCTTGTCAAACACATAATTTATCCTTCCCTTACTCAATCCTTAATAACCTTGTGAAAGTAAGCTGTATTCTGATCACCAGCTTTAAGCCAGTCCACCTTAGCCCTTTGCTTTAGAAAGGATTCCTCATCCAAAGCAGCCTGTTTAAGAGCAATCACAAGAATCACCTCCTCCTCCCTAATAGCAGGATTATGAGGATCATCCACTACAGCACACTGAACTTTCCCCAATTCTTCAGAGATCTTTTTAACCTTCTCAGAGAGATCACCCTGCAACCTCCCTAACTTCCTAAGAGGCTTTTTAAGACTTTTTAATTTGGAAACCACATAAAACATGGCACAGCCCTGCACATTCTTCTTCCAACAAGCTTCAACAGTAGGCAAAAACTGGGGTTTACCCACCAAGTGGTTCATAAACTTAAAGGGTCTAGGCTTCCAAGAAGTCTGCCCCTTAAGAGTCAACAAAGCAGGAGCATGGTCTGAGTGATAGAAAGGGAGAAAAGAAGCCACAAAACCTTTAAAAACATTCATAAAAGACAGATTACTCATCATTCTATCCAACTTCTTTAACAGCCCAGAAGTCTTACCAGGACATTTATTCCAGGTAAACTTCAATCCAGAAGAAGGAACATCCTCAATTTTAATATTTTGGCAGCATTCCCAAAGATCCAACATAGCACTATTCATATCAGAAGAACCCATAGACCTTTCAGAAGGGTCCATAACAGCATTAAAATCCCCCAGAATCAACCAAGGTTCATCATGTAAAGAGGCTGCAAAAAGTTGCAAATCATGCCATAACACCCTTCTCTGAACCTTATTGACTGACCCATAAACAAAAGAGCAGAAAAAAGAAGGAGAACCATCAAGAGGTTTGACCAAACAATGAATAACCTGGGAAGTCATTTCCACAACCATAACATCCACCAAATTAGGTTTCCAAGCCACAATAATTCTCACCCAACTGGGACAATAGACATTATTAGAAATCCATTGCCAGTTATTCAACACCATGCCACAAACCTTATTAAGATTCTTACTCTTCACATGAGTCTCCAGTAAACCACATAAACCAATATCCCTATCACTCAATAAGCTCATGACCTGATTCTGATTAGCAAGCTTCATAAGACCTCTCACATTCCAGGACAAAATATTCAGATTTTGACCCATCATTAATAACCAGAATTAGCAATAGAAGAGGACAATACATGACCCTCCTCTGAATGACCACACTCATCAAGCTTCATAAATTCAGCAGTCTCATCACCTTCTGAGGACACCTCATTATTCTCATTCTCTAAAATAACATCCTCCACCCCATCATAATCCAATCCAGCAGCAAAATCATATTTAAAACACATTTTAATAAAAAATTGTGTCTGCTCAAAATCCCATACCAACACCTGGTCTTTTGAAGGAGTAATTCTATTATTAACATAGAACATCACATCATCCATTTGCTGCTGAGATAAAACAATAAGGCTGTCCTCAATAACAGTGTTTCTAGAACCCAAATTAGCACCAGGAGAGTAGGGTGAAGCAAGGGTACCCTTCCCAACCTTATCAGGTTTACCCACAGGCAAAGGTTTAGAAAACGGGACAGGAGGTAAAGAGGAGGAACTGCTGTTAAGAGGTCCTTGTTTTAAAGAAGCAGGACCACTAACAGGGATAGGCTTAGAACCAGCAGAGGAGTTCTTAGCAGAAACAGCACTAGCAGAATTAGAAACCGTTCTGGCCTTAACCTTAGCAGGATATGCATCAGCCCCCAAATCGGCAGAAGAATTAACGTCCATAAGATCCTCAACTTCCAAAAGATCAAACCTATTCTTAACTTCCAACCCAGCTGCTTCCTGAAATTGCTTCTTACCCTTATCAGCCTTCCTCTCCTTCTGCTGATTCTGAACTTTACCACTTCAAACATTGCCCCTTACCTCCAAAGCACCATCCTTCTTACTCCCTGAAGTAGAAGCACCCTCAGTACCAACCTTCTTCTTTTCCTGTTCCAATTCATGCTCAATAACTGCCTGTTTAGTTTCAAAAGCTTTAATTCTTTCCTGCAATTTAATCTCCTTATGAGTACCCCTATCCCCCATATTTCTTTGCCTAAGAGCTCCTCCCCCAAAAGCCCCATTACCATTCCTGGGCTGATTTTGGAATTTATTATTATTCCTGGCAGCCAAACTCTTGTTCCATACAGTTTCAAAACCCTCCTCATCAATATTCCTATTAATAGGACCATCCTGTACCCCAACCTTCATATCATCAATCTTCTTCTGCCTAACTTCTTTCTCCTCTTCAGTCAACACTCTAACATTACAATCTTCAAAAGAGTGCCCAAACACCTTGCAGTGAGAACAATTAATAGGGACCTTCTGGAACTCAATAACAATCTCAGCAATCCTATCCTCCTTACCCTCTTCTTTTGGATAAAAAGCTCTCACAACTTCAGGTCTACTATCACCAGCAGCAATCTCAACTAAAATTCTAGCAAAACCTGCCTGCACATCATTGTTCAAACATTTATCAACAGTAATATTATCAAATAAAAGAGGTTTACCTATACAACTGGCAACTTCACAAAGACCCTGCACATTCCATAATTCAATAGGAACTTCCTTAAACAGGACCCAAACTGGAACTCTATCAGGCTCTTTCTTCACTATAGCAGCACCAACTTCCCATTGCTGAATAACCAAAGGAATCCCATTCACAACCCAAGGGCCAGCCTTCAAAGCATCTAACATCCTTTCTTCTCTGGAAAACTTAAAATAAAAAAGGCCCTTACCATTAGTAGAAATATCCTCCACACCATACTTCTACCACATTTTAAAAAGGTTAAATCTAACCCAAGCAATAGAGCAGAAGGATCCAACAAAGTAACCATAAAGATGTTTAGCAAAGGTCTGCCTAACCTTTTCAACCAACTCCTGTTTAATAATGACAACCTTCTCCCCACTATCCAGGGTAGCAGGTGGACAATAAACTATCTGCTTAATAAGATCAGCCATCTTCTCACCTTTAACAGCATTGGCTAAGAAATTTTATTGTTAGACTCCTCCTTTTTAGAAGACTCAGACCCCAAAGCTGGTAAAGAAACATTAGCTGCTCCCTTAGGTACACTGGAGGAAGCCTTAAACACAGGTTTAACCCCAATATCAATATCACAAAAAGGAGCCTTCATAAGGATCTCCTTGCCCTTATCATAGAGCACATCCTGCTTCTTGGCTAATAGTTCCTTAGCTTTACCCAATCCAACCACCAACTCCCTCATTCTAGCCTCTTTCTTTTTATTACTCTCCCTGATCTCCTTAGCAGAGAACTCACCACCCAAAAAGCCAAGATTAGCCTTAGCATCAGATTCAACCTCCCAAGGATCAAAAATCAAACCTGTGGCAGTTTTATAACCAACAGGAGATTTAACAATACCCCCCAATTTCTTTAACTCACTAATCTCTTTCTCTATATCAGCAATAGACATGGATTCTATAGGAGTAGAACCAATGTCATCATAACAAGGGCCCATTCTGAAAATAGGAATAACAGGGACAGCAGCATCCTTATCAAATACAAATCTTCTAGCTGTCTTTTTGTTTTTAGAAAGGAGAATCTTCATAATTTTCCTCCCTTCACTATTAACAAAGACTTGCTTCTTAGGTTCTGCCTTCTTACCCTGAACCTCCTCTGTAGAGAATTTAAGCTTTTTCTCCACAGCAGTTATCCTCTCTTTACTTCCTGCAAAGTTACTTATATCTGAAAGGCCACCAATAGAGCTCTCCTTATCAAACACCTTCCTTTTAAGGAGAATTTTAAGGGACCTCTCAGACATCACATCATACAGTGATTCATCCCCAACATCTCTACACTTGTTATTGACCCATTTAGACAGAGCAATAACAATTTTAAAATCATATTCAAACACCTCCTCAATACAGCAGCCTATCACCTCAACAAACTTCATATGATAGTACTTATGAAAAGCAGTCAAACTATCAATAGAATCAGTAATTTTCAGCCTCTGCACAAGGTCATCACACAAATCCCTGAAAACCTGCAAGTCAAACTGCAACAGACAACCATTTGTCTCATAATTATTCCTATCAGTTCCACTCACCTTCTCAGATAATTCCAGCCCAACTCTACTACTATCCATATCCCTACAAACAACTATCAGCATCCTATGCTCATTCTTATCACAAACATTCATAACAAAGTTCATAAACTCAACACACTTCTCACTAAACTGCACACTAGCATCCTCCTCAGGGATAACCCTAGCATCAGCCTCAATAATCTTCATTAACGAATCCCCAAACCTCAGCATAAAGCCGTCATTCTTATGATTCATATTAATAAACCAATTCATAGCAGACACAAATGAATTATCAGTACAGGTTTTATCAATCAATACCTGCAAGGCTTCCCCAATAGTCAAGTCAGTAAACACCAACTGTTCAGAACCAAAAAATTGCCAGTAAGACACACAAGGAGCACTCTCCGTCATCAGCTGATCCTGACCACTCCCTTTCAAACCACTCTCCCAAGAGTGAAGAAGATGTTTTCGCCAATCCAACATATAGGGAGCAGATGTAGCATGAACACTCAATACCAGAGCACTACCAAAAGGATTAGGGTTCAGAGGGGAATTAGGAGAGGCACGAGACTCAACAAAATCCTCAGGAACACCTATAGTTGGAGGATCACAAAAACTCTCAGACATAGTTAGATCTGAAGGCATATCAGAGGGAATACTAACATTAGGATCAGTAGGAGCTTGATCTCTGGAAAACAGGGACGAATTAAGAAGGAACGTTGTATACGATTGAATTTTCTGTAACCAATCATCACCCATCGTTTCCTTCAGATAAACCAGATCGCCAACAGATAACGAACATGACTCAACTTTACCCCCAATCTCTCTACTTCAACAAAACATCCCTTCACTAACCTCCTTCAGCTCAAACCCTTGATTATTCACCAGATCTGGAGGAATATCAGGCGGAATACCCCTATTAGGATCAGTGAACGACTGATCCATAGTAAACAAAGAATAAAAGAAGAAATTCCAAGCAAAATCAATGAAACAGTACCACAAAAGAGAAGAAGAAAGACCGGGAAACAAAGAACAGAAGTCAAAAAACTCAGATCGCCAAAATCGCCCAGAGAAAAAGTCAAAAAGTCAAAGCCAATTGTACAGATAGTTACCCCAAATGTACGGATAGTTATGTCCTTTAAAACTCGAGTCTTTTCTTGTGTACGAATCTCTATGTCATTGTCGCATCGTGAGTCTGATTACCACCCGGTCTACTTCGTATCCTTCATCTGAGTCTGTTGCATGATCAGATTTCTTACGGCCTTCCGGTTCCTGTATTCAGGTGTCCGAAACTTCAAATGTACCTATAGTTACGTCGTTTAAAACTCGAGTCTTTTCTTGTGTACGAATCTCTATGTCATTGTCGCATCGTGATACTGATTACCACCCGGTCAGCTTCGTATCCTTCATCTGAGTTTGTTGCATTATCAGATATCTTACGGCCTTCCCGTTCCGCCATTCAGGTGTCCAAAACTTCAAATGTAACTATAGTTACGTCCTTTAAAACTCGAGTCTTATCTTGTGTACGAATCTCTATGTCATTGTCGCATCGTGAGTCTGATTACCACCCGGTCTGCTTCGTATCCTTCATCTGAGTCTGTTGCATGATCAAATATCTTAGGGCCTTCCCGTTCCTCCAATCAGGTGTCCGAAACTTCAAATCTACCTATAGTTACGTCCTTTAAAACTCGAGTCTTTTCTTGTGTACGAATCTCTATGTCATTGTCGCATCGTGAGTCTGATTACCACCCGGTAAGCTTCGTATCCTTCATCTGAGTCTGTTGATGATCAGATATCTTACGGCCTTCCCGTTCTTCCATTCAGGTGTCCGAAACTTCAAATGTACCTATTGTTACGTCCTTTAAAACTCTAGTCTTTTCTTGTTTACGAATCTTTATGTCATTGTCGCATCGTGACTCCGATTACCACCCAGTCAGCTTCGTATCCTTCATTTGAGTCTGTTGCATGATCAGATATCTAACGGCCTTCCCCTTCCTCCATTCAGGTGTCCGAAACTTCAAATGTACCTATAGTTATGTCCTTTAAAACTCGAGTCTTTTCTTGTGTACGAATCTCTATGTCATTGTCGCATCGTGAGTCTGATTACCACCCGGTCAGCTTCGTATCATTCACCTGAGTCTGTTGCATGATCAGATATTTAACGGCCTTCCCGTTCCTCCATTCAGGTGTCCGAAACTTCAAATGTACCTATAGTTACGTCCTTTAAAACTCGAGTCTTTTCTTGTGTACGAATCTCTATGTCATTGATGCATCGTGAGTCTGATTACCACCAGGCTTGCTTCGTATCCTTCATCTGAGTCTGTTGCATCAGATATCTTACGGCCTTCCAGTTCCTCTATTCGGGTGCCCGAAACTTCAAATGTACGGATAGTTATGTCCTTTAAAACTCGAGTCGTTTCTTGTGTACGAATCTCTATGTCATTGTCGCATCTTGAGTCAGATTACCACCCGGTCGGCTTCATATCCTTCATCTGAATCTGTTGCATGATAAGATATCTTACGGCGTTCCTGTTCCTCCATTCGGGTGCCCGAAACTTCAAATGTACGGATAGTTACGTCCTTTAAAACTCGAGTCATTTCTTGTGTACGAATCTCTATTGCGTTGTCGCATCGTGAATCCAATTAACATTCGGTCAGCTTGGTATCCTTTATCTGAGTATGTTGCATGATCAGATATCTTACAGCCTTCCCGTTCCTCCATTCAGGTGTCCGAAACTTCAAGTGTACGAATCTCTATGTCATTCTTGTGTACGAATATCTATGTCATTCTCGCATCTTGAGTCTGATTACCACCCGGTAAGCTTCGTATCCTTCATCTGAGTCTGTTGCATGATCAAATATCTTACGGCCTTCCCGTTCCTCCATTCAGGTGTCCAAAACATCAAATGTGCCTATAGTTACGTCCTTTAAAACTCGAGTCTTTTATTGTGTATGAATCTCTATGTCATTGTCGCATCGTGAGTCTGATTACCACCCGGTCAGCTTTGTATCCTTCTTCTGGGTCTGCTGATCATCAGATATCTTACGGCTTTCCCTTTCCTGCATTCAGGTGTCCGAAACTTCAAATGTACCTATACTTACGTCCTTTAAAACTCGAGTCTTTTCTTGTGTACGAATCTCTATGTCATATTCGCATCGTGAGCCTGATTAACACCCGGTCAACTTTGTATCCTTCATCTGAGTCTGTTGCATGATCAGATATCTAACGGCCTTCCCGTTCCTCCATTCAGGGGTCCGAAACTTCAAATGTACCTATAGTAACGTCCTTTAAAACTCGAGTCTTTTCTTGTGTACGAATCTTTATGTCATTATCGCATCGTGAGTCTGATTACCACCCGGTCAGCTTCGTATCCTTCATCTGAGTCTGTTGATCATCAGATATCTAACGACCTTCCCGTTCCCCCATTCAGGTGTCCGAACTTTCAAATGTACCTATAGTTACGTCCTTTAAAACTCGAGTCTTTTCTTGTCTACGAATCTCTATGTCATATTCGCATCGTGAGTCTGATTACCACCCGGTCAGCTTTGTACCCTTCATCTGAGTCTGTTGCGTGATAAGATATCTTACGGCCTTCCCGTTTCTCCATTCAGGTGTCTGAAACTTCAAATGTACCTATAGTTACGTCCTTTAAAACTCGAGTCTTTCCTTGTGTACGAATCTCTATGTCATTGTCGCATCGTGAGTCTGATTACCACCCGGTCAGCTTCGTATCCTTCATCTGAGTCTGTTGATCATCAGATATCTTACGGCCTTCCCGTTCCCCCATTCAGGTGTCCGAAACTTCAAATGTACCTATAGTTACGTCCTTTAAAATTCGAGTCTTTTCTTGTGTACGAATCTCTATGTCATATTTGTTGGATTTTATATGTACGGTCTCGATAACTTAACGCTACCGACTGAGCTGTGACCCGTAAGAGTTACACCTTGGGCAACGAACATTAAATCCACTTAACTTGATTAACTGGTAATCGTGAACAATTAATGAAATAAACGGGTTTTTATTATTTATACTAATTATAAATAATATAACGTTTATTTAGTTGGTTTCAGGCTTAAAGCCGTTTCTTGGACTTGATCTAGGTGTATTGGACTTGGGGCCCGTGGTTGATTAATAGGCTATTAGATAATGATAATTATGAATTCATTATAGATAATGCTAATCATTATCTAAATATTAATCACTATCTAATACTCTACGTAATATATGATACCAATTGTAATGCATCTACAATTACTACACTATAAAAGGTTATGGCTTATAAAAATAAATTCATTCAATCTCAGAAAGTTGTTCAACCATAAACCTCATTCCCAAGTCCCACTTACAGCAGCAAACTCCAAGTGTTTTTTTTTTGGAGTTTTCTTGGTTTTTCAATAACCATCCCATAAAATCTAAAACAACCAACTAAAACAAAATCGGCCACCGTTTGCTTCTGTTCCAAACCGGTTATAGACGCAAGCTATCTTGTTGTTCGTGTTCGGTTCTAGCACTAGTTCGTTGTACCTCGGTGTCTCAAACGGTTAATTATTAACCACTCAGGTATATCTATCTCATTGGTAGATTAATAATATTGTACCGTGTTTGTATGTTTTGTAACCAGATCCTGTTCGGTTAGTTTTGGTGTTAATATTTTATAAATATTCCGCTGCGTTTTATTAATTATATGTTTAATTAATAACAAATATATCAAACCCGTTTTGATAAAAAGTAAAGTTGACACCATTGAAACCCAACAGTGGTATCAGAGCCTCGGTTACAACATACAAATCGGATCCGGTCTTTTAACCGGTTATAGATCTCAAACTTTCTATTATTTAAAGTTTCAGATCTAAATAATTTTTGGGCAACAAAATATTTGGTCAAAGTTTTATTTATTTTATTTGACCAAAAGATTGCCCAATTTATGTTGATTGTGTAAAATATGTAAATCTGGCCCGACTTTGTTGTTGATTTTTTTTATATTAATTTCAGTTTTGGTTTTATGGTTTTTGGCCCACTTTGTTGGCTCAAAGTTGTAATAGATTAGGGTTTTTTTATTTTTTTTTATATATTTTTGTAAATATTAAATGTTGAAGACCCGAAGACAAAACTGAAGACCAAGACAGGAGTCATGAAATCAGTGGGAGTCTCTCAAGACAAGAAGATGCACTCAAGTTCAAGTCCATCCTTGTGGTTGTTTATGTGTTGTGACCCCGTGACCCCGTGACCCCGTTTGGTCTTGCTAAAAGGCTCTAGCATGATCAAACAATTTTTTTGGCCATATGATTTACATATTTATTTTGTTATTATGGTTGCTTTATTTTATAAATTGTTATAACATACCAACCTAATACCAAACCTTTTAAAAGTAAGTTTTTAAAATATTGACACAATCAAATAAAACAAGTTATAAACTTATTTTTACAACTTGTAAGAATTTATCATAAACCAAATAGTTTGTTTTTTAAAATAAATAATAACCACTAGAGTTTTTGAAATTTAAATAATTTTTAACTTTCTAAAAACTCACAACTTAATAGTTTTAACTATTAACTTTAATTGGTTATTCAAGTCGCGACAAGCTTAGTTTTAATAGGTTATTTAAAATTAAGTGTCCCGAGTGATGAAAGGGTTAATTATACTGTCACGAACATTATATAGTAAAACTGGCTTTTACGACCCTATTCAGTAAACTTTAAAATTAAATCCCATATTTAAAATCAATAGTCTGTGCCATCCTATTATAAGGAACACTTGGAGCATAATGCAAACCATTAGTGTTGGGAGCCACAGCACCACACTTGATGTCTAGTTTATCCTCCAAGGTGCAAGGGTTTCGTAGACACATTCGGCCCTTCCACACGTATCTGTTTTAGGGCGACTATTACTTTTTCCCTCTTGGCATGCCACAGGGGCCTGGAGAGTGAAAGTGGGCATAGATGGGGCTAAACGTATCAATGCTTAGACAAGAGTTGTCATAGTAGGCCTCATACTCGAGAGTTGTGCATTTTTCACAATTGACACTCGTTGTCTGTCTGCCTAACCACTTACTAATGTTGCATGCCACAGCTGCCTTTAGTAACTGATATAGTCAGATTCTCATTCCCTATAATTATTGTAAATGGGTCATTAATTAATAAGGAAATTAAACATCGATAATACTAATTAAAAATTATTTTGCTTATTTAACAGATGGCTAATGAAAACAACTCCACCTTTACTCTCAAGTCAATACTTGAGAATGAAAAACTAAATGACACTAACTTTCTCGAATGGCACCGCAATCTGAGAATTGTTCTCAAGATGGCAAAGAAGCTCTACGTTCTAGATGGCCCAGTCCCCAACGAGCCTGAAAATAACACTGCTGCTGCTCGTAGGGCACTTGAAAAGCATAACGAGGATGCCATTGAGGTAGCCTGCCTTATGCAAGCCACTATGTCTCCTGATCTCCAGAAGAACATGGAAGACAAGAATGCATTTGACATGATCGAGCAACTTAAGGACATGTTCCAAAAACAAGCCCGACAAGAACGCTATGACACCATGAAACAGCTCATAAGCTGTAAAATGCAAGAGGGCTCATCTGTTAGTGCTCATGTGCTTAAGATGAAAGGGTACATTGACCAACTCAATAAACTTGGTTATCCCATGCAAAATGAAATGGCAGCGGATTTCATCTTGAACTCTCTCCCCAGCTCTTACGACCAGTTCGTTATGAATTTCAATATGAATGCCTGGGAAAAGACAGTGACTGAGCTTCATGGAATGCTCAAAGCGGCTGAGATGAATATACCTAAAAAAACTAACCAAGTTCTGATGGTCAAATCTGCTGGTGTCAAAAAGCCCAACAACAAGAAAAAGGGTTATAATGGCAAAGGCAAGAAGAAAGTTAATGTTGCTGCCAAACCTGCCACCAACAATAACAAACAAGTTGCAAAAGCACCACCTCCTGAAGAGCGTCAGTGTTATGAATGCAACAAGATGGGGCACTGGAAACGCAACTGCCCTGAATATCTGGCTAAGCTGAAATTGAACAAGGCCAACGGTGTTGGCACTTCTTCAGGTATTCTTATTTATGTTATTGAACTTTTCACTGTTTCCAGCAACACATGGGTTTTTGATACCGGATGTGGTTACCACATCATTAATGTCTTGCAGGAGCCTGAAAAGTGGAAGAAGCTGAAACAAGGCGACATGGAGCTCATCGTTGGTGATGGGAAGAGAGTGCCAGTTCTTGCAATTGGAACGTATCATCTTTCATGTCCTTCTGGCCTTGTAGTTACTTTAAATAATTGTGTGTTTGCACCTGGTTTAACCAGAAACATTATTTCAGTTTCTTTATTGTTTGAACAAGGTTTCAAGTACGTTTTTAATGGTATTGCTATTTCTACTTACTTGAATGATGTCTTTTATTTTGAGGCTAAACCTCGAAACGGTATTTATGAGATAGATCTTCAAACAGACAATAACATATATAATCTTTCTAAACGTCACAAAGCTGGAAGTAATGAAACATTTCTATGGCATTGTAGACTTGGCCACATAAGCAAGGCACGCATAAAATGGCTCCAATCCGAGGGGATCCTTGAATCCACTGGACAGGACACCTTTAATGATTGCGAATCTTGCTTAGCTGGCAAACTCACTAAAGATCCTTTCACCCATGTTGGTGAACGAGCCAATGGTCTACTAGGACTCATACACACTGATGTATGTGGCCCTTTTAAAACCATGACTAGAAATCATGAAAGATACTTCGTCACATTTATCGACGATTATAGTCGATATGCTTATGTCTATCTCATGAAGCATAAGCATGAAACATTTGACAAGTTCAAAGAGTTTCAAAACGAGGTTGAAAACCAGCTCAGTAGAACGATAAAGATACTTAGATCAGATAGAGGTGGAGAATACCTCAACTTAGAGTTCCTCAATCATCTAAAAGAGCGTGGAATAATTTCACAGCCCACTCCACCTGGCACACCCCAGCTTAATGGCGTGAGTGAGAGGAGAAATCGAACCCTACTTAATATGGTTCGATCGATGATGTGTAGGACTAACTTGCCTCACTCCTTTTGGGGTCATGCTCTTATGACCACCGCCCGCCTAGTCAATCTAGCTCCGACTAAGAAGGTAAACAAAACACCATATGAGATATGGCATGGGCGTAAACCCAATTTGGAATACCTAAGAGTATGGGGATCTAATGCTTATATCACCAGCGATTCTGATGATAAGATCGATCCTCGAGGCGAAAAAGTTGTTTTCGTCGGATACTATAACAGAAGCGGATATCTTTTTTACCATCCTGATGCAAATACTATTTCCATCAAAAGGAATGGAAAGTTTCTCGAGGAAGAACTTCTTAATCGAGGAACTGGAAACAATATTGTGGATCTTGAAGAAATTCGAGAACCACAAACAACCGCTGATGAAGTCGGAACGTCTGATCAACAAGAAATTGTTTCTAATGAATCAGACATAAACACAAGCGTTCGCAGAAGTAGCAGGACTCGAAAAGAGCCTGATAGATACCTTTGGCATCTTGATGGTTCTGAAGTCCTTGTAGTAGCTGAGTCTAATGACGAACCTGCTAACTACAAATCTGCTATCTCAGATCCCGAATCTGCGAAATGGCTGGAAGCCATGAACGCTGAGATGCAATCTATGCGTGACAATCAAGTCTGGGACTTAGTTGAGCTACCCCCCGAATCTCGGGCAGTAGGGAGCAAATGGGTTTTCAAGAAGAAAACCGACATGCATGGAAATATACACACCTATAAAGCACGGCTAGTTGCGAAAGGTTTCACTCAAACTCAGGGTGTTGACTATGATGAGACCTTCTCGCCCGTTGCTATGATCAAATCGATCAGGATATTGCTTGCCATAGCCGCGTACTATGACTACGAGATATGGCAAATGGATGTCAAAACCGCTTTTCTTAATTGATATCTCTCTGAAGATGTCTATATGGTTCAGCCTGAAGGTTTTATTGATCCAAATTATCCTAATAGGGTGTGCAAACTGAATAAGTTCATTTATGGACTTAAACAGGCATCTCGTAGCTGGAATCTTCGTTTTGACCAAAAGATCAAAGAATTTGGTTTTCTCAAAAATGAAGATGAGCCTTGTGTTTACAAAAAGGCTAGTGGGAGCACTATATCATTCCTCATCCTGTATGTGGATGATATACTGATAATTGGAAACAACATCCCTATGCTTAACGAAGTTAAACATTATTTGGGAACTTGTTTCGCAATGAAAGATCTTGGAGAAGCAGCTTACATTCTAGGAATCAAGATCTATAGGGATAGATCTAAGCGGCTTCTAGGGCTAAGTCAAAGTACATACATAGACAAAATGATGACACGCTTTAAGATGGAAAACTCCAAGAAAGGAGGTGTTCCTATGACTAAAGGTACTATCTTGAACAAATCGCAATCTCCTTCAACGGACATGGATATTAAGCGAATGGAAGCAATTCCATATGCTTCCGCGATCGGTTCTATTATGTATGCTATGTTATGCACTAGACCTGACGTCTCGTATGCTTTGAGCATGACTAGCCGTTATCAGCAAAGTCCTGGCATAGCCCATTGGACTGCAGTCAAGAACATTCTAAAGTATCTGAGAAGAACTAAAAATATGTTCTTAGTATTTGGAGGAGTGGAAGAAGAGCTCACTGTAAGATGTTACACTGATGTCAGTTTTCAAAGTGACCGAGATGATTCTCGCTCACAATCAGGTTTTGTATTCACTCTTAATGGAGGAGCTATCTCATGGAAAAGCTCCAAACAGAGTGTTGTGGCGGATTCAACCACCGAATCTGAGTATATAGCCGCATCAGATGCTGCAAAGGAAGCTGCTTGGATGAAGAAATTCGTAGCTGACCTCGATGTGGTTCCAAGTATTCGGAAACCCATCGAGATATTTTGTGATAACACAGGTGCTATAGCTCAAGCCAAAGAGCCCAGATCTCATCACAAGGCCAAGCACATTCTAAGAAAATTCCACCATATACGGGAAATTGTGGAACGTGGAGACATCGTGATAAGCAAAGTAAACACAGATCAAAACCTAGCAGACCCGTTTACTAAGCCCATGACTCAAGACAAGCATGATCAGCACAGGGATGCTATAGGGCTTAGATTAGCTAGCCATATGTTTTGATTTAGTATTTGGATGTACGAACATTTAAACGGTTATACTTTTGAATTCGTTTTATTTACTAGTTAAATATAATTCTGAATCTTATAACTGTGTTCGATTTTAATACATTTAATCCATGAATATTATATTCTAAATTATCCGTAGTCGATCAGACTCGTGGGAGCGACTCTGAATTAAGACTATTCTGAACTTGGACTCAAGTAGTTAACTCCAAGTTCACAGACCTCATTGTGAATGACGTTGGATGTAACTCGCTTCAAATCATCTTCATGGATCTTAGTCATAAGATGTTTTGATATTGGTATACTCATTTAGTATCCTCTGACCTGAGATGCATATTAGAACTTTCGTTTACCAGGGATTATTCTTTGATTACTGTCAACCGCTGTCGCGTAACTGCCAGTCATAAAGGCTTTAGTTGGGAATAGTTCTGAAGTTCAGTGGGAGTTGTATGTAATCGATAAGGGATTCTGTACTCTTACATGATATGTAACAGTTAGACATCGTGGCGCCCTCGTTGATTCAAACTGGTGAAGTGTAAGGCCTTACCCAAACTAACTGTGTGTTTGATTGGACCACTATGAATCTTGATCGAGAACAATAATGATTGAACACCACATGAGAATGAGCCTAATCCATGTCTCATTGATTCAATTGATGTCTTTTACGGAAAGGATGAATGACAACGATTGCCATAAGTCTATTGTCTTGTCTAAAACAAGATGTTTTGGTTAATGACTTTAAAGTGTCATACCTTGTTGGGGGCAGCCATGTGCAGCTAGAGCACCGCTGACTGTTTGCGTTGAGGATTTTTTTATCGAAGGCCGTCCAAGTGGGAGATTGTTGGATTTTATATGTACGGTCTCGATAACTTAACGCTACCGACTGAGCTGTGACCCGTAAGAGTTACACCTTGGGCAACGAACATTAAATCCACTTAACTTGATTAACTGGTAATCGTGAACAATTAATGAAATAAATAGGTTTTTATTATTTATACTAATTATAAATAATATAACGTTTATTTAGTTGGTTTCAGGCTTAAAGCCGTTTCTTGGACTTGATCTAGGTGTATTGGACTTGGGGCCCGTGGTTGATTAATAGGCTATTAGATAATGATAATTATGAATTCATTATAGATAATGCTAATCATTATCTAAATATTAATCACTATCTAATACTCTACGTAATATATGATACCAATTGTAATGCATCTACAATTACTACACTATAAAAGGTTATGGCTTATAAAAATAAATTCATTCAATCTCAGAAAGTTGTTCAACCATAAACCTCATTCCCAAGTCCCACTTACAGCAGCAAACTCCAAGTGTTTTTTTTTTGGAGTTTTCTTGGTTTTTCAATAACCATCCCATAAAATCTAAAACAACCAACTAAAACAAAATCGGCCACCGTTTGCTTCTGTTCCAAACCGGTTATAGACGCAAGCTATCTTGTTGTTCGTGTTCGGTTCTAGCACTAGTTCGTTGTACCTCGGTGTCTCAAACGGTTAATTATTAACCACTCAGGTATATCTATCTCATTGGTAGATTAATAATATTGTACCGTGTTTGTATGTTTTGTAACCAGATCCTGTTCGGTTAGTTTTGGTGTTAATATTTTATAAATATTCCGCTGCGTTTTATTAATTATATGTTTAATTAATAACAAATATATCAAACCCGTTTTGATAAAAAGTAAAGTTGACACCATTGAAACCCAACAATATTCGCATCGTGAGTCTGATTACCACCCGGTCAGCTTCGTACCCTTCATCTGAATCTGTTGCATGATAAGATATCTTACAGCCTTCCCGTTTCTCCATTCAGGTGTCTGAAACTTCAAATGTACCTATAGTTACGTCCTTTAAAACTAGAGTCTATTCTTGTGTACGAATCTCTATGTCATTGTCAAATCGTGAGTCTGATTACCACCAGTCAGCTTCGTATCCTTCATCTGAGTTTGTTGCATGATAAGATATCTTACAGCCTTCCCGTTCCTCTATTCGGGTGCCCAAAACCTCAAATGTACGGATAGTTATGTCCTTTAAACTCAAGTCTTTTCTTGTGACGAATCTCTATGTCAATGTCGCATAGTGAGTCCGATTACGTCCGGTCTGCTTCGTATCCTTTATCTGAGTCTGTTGCATGATTTGATATCTTATGGCCTTCCTGCTACTCCATTCGGGTGCCCGAAACTTCAAATATATCGATAGTTACGTCCTTTAAAAGTCGAGTCTTTTCTTTTGTACGAACTCTATGTGATTGTCGCATCGTGACTCAGATTAACGTCCGGTCAGCTTCGTTTCCTTCATCTGAGTCTGTCGCATGATCCGAAATCTTACGGCCTTCCCGTTCCTCCATTCAGGTGTCCAAAACTTCAAATGTACCTATAGTTACGTCCTTTAAAACTCGAGTCTTTTCTTGTGTACGAATCTCTATGTCATTGCCGCATCGTGAGTCCGATTACCGTCCGGTCAGCTTCGTATCCTTTATCTTTGTCTGTTGCCTGATCAGTTATCTTACAGCCTTCCCGTTCATCCATTAAGGTGTCTGAAACTTCAAATGTACCTATAGTTACGTCCAGTAAAACTCTAGTCTTTTCTTGTGTACGAATCTCTATGTCATATTCGCATTGGGAGTCTGATTAACACTCGGTCAACTTCGTATCCTTCATCTGAGTCTGTTGCATGATCAGATATCTAACGGTCTTCCCGTTCCTCCATTCAGGTGTCCGAAACTTCAAATGTATCTATAGTTACGTCCTTTAAAACTCGAGACTTTTCTTGTGTACGAATCTCTATGTCATTGTTGTATCGTGAGTCTGATTACCACCTGGTCAGCTTCGTATCCTTCATATGAGTCTGTTGAACATCAGATATCTTACGGCCTTCCCGTTCCTCCATTCAGGTGTCCGAAACTTCAAATGTACCTATAGTTACGTCCTTTAAAACTCGATTCGTTTCTTGTGTACGAATCTCTATGTCATTGTCGCATCGTGAGTCTGAATACCACCCGGTCAGCTTCGTATCCTTCATCTGTGTCTGTTGATCATCAGATATCTTACGGCCTTCTCGTTACACCATTCAAGTGTCCGAAACTTCAAACGTACCTATAGTTACGGCCTTTAAAACTTGAGTCTTTTCTTATGTACGAATCTCTATGTCATATTCGCATCGTAAGTCTGATTACTACCCGGTTAGCTTCGTACCCTTCATCTGAGTCTGTTGCATGATAAGATATCTTACGGCCTTCCCGTTTCTCCATTCTGGTGTCTGAAACTTCAAATGTACCTATAGTTACGTCCTTTAAAACTAGAGTTATTTCTTGTGTACGAATCTCTATGTCATTGTCAAATCGTGAGTCTGATTACCACCAGTCAGCTTCGTATCCTTCGTCTGAGTCTGTTGCATGATCTGATATCTTACGGCCTTCCCGTTCCTCTATTCGGGTGCCCAAAACCTCAAATGTACGGATAGTTATGTCCTTTAAACTCGAGTCTTTTCTTGTGACGAATCTCTATGTCAATGTCGCATAGTGAGTCCGATTAAAGTCTGGTCCGCTTCGTATCCTTTATCTGAGTCTGTTGCATGATTTGATATCTTATGGCCTTCCTACTACTCCATTCGGGTGCCCGAAACTTCAAATGTATCGATAGTTACGTCCTTTAAAAGTCGAGTCTTTTCTTTTGTACGAACTCTATGTCATTGTCGCATCGTGACTCCGATAACTGTATCCTTCATATGAGTCTGTCGCATGATCCGATATCTTACGGCCTTCCCGTTTTTTCATTCAGGTGTCCGATACTTCACATGTACCTATAGTTACGTCTTTTAAAACTCGAGCCTTTTCTTGTGTACGAATCTCTATGTCATTGATGCATCGTGAGTCTGATTTCCACCAGGCCTGCTTCGTATCCTTCATCTGAGTCTGTTGCATGATCAGATATCTTACGGCCTTCCCGTTCCTCTATTCGGGTGCCCGAAACTTCAAATGTACGGATAGTTACGTCCTTTAAAACTCGAGTCTTTTCTTGTGTACGAATCTCTATTTCATTGTCGCATCTTGAGTCTGATTACCACCCGGTAAGCTTCGTATCCTTCATCTAAGTATGTTGCATGATCAGATATCTTACGGCCTACCCGTTCCTCCATTCAGGTGTCCGAAACTTCAAATGTACGAATCTCTATGTCATTCTTGTGTACGAATCTCTACGTCATTCTCCTATCTTGAGTCTGATTACCACCCGGTCAGCTTCGTATCCTTCATCTGAGTGTGTTGCATGATCAGATTTCTTACGGCCTTCCCGTTCCTCCATTCTGGTGTACGAAACTTCAAATGTGCCTATAGTTTTTTTTGGAAAAAGGGGAAAACCCCGGCAAACAATTATTGATATAAAAGAAGTACAAGACAAAGACTAACTAAGACCCGGGACATAGACCCAAGATCTTAAATTAGCCCAAAAAGAAATAAACAAGCACAAAAATAAAACTAAACCTAAACAACCGGGCCATCTAGCGATAGAAGTTCTAAGCCCAACAAAAATATTAAAGGCCCAACAAAGGCTATCCACATAAACCAAAAACAAACAAACATACTCCACAGCCCAGTCTTCGGCCCATTTGCTTCCTTTGTTCCAGCCCAGCAGAGCAGTTTTAATCTTCTTCGCCCCAATTCAGCTCACTCGTTTCTTTTGTTCCAGCCTTTTAAATCCAAAGCCCATCAGATGTTTATAATTCCTTTGATTTATCCAGCCCAAAACCATATCCATACCTCTCACAAATCCAATCCAAACTCCCCAAAAGCCATTCAATATTCGCTTTGTATACACCCAGCCCACTAAAGTACACCATTTATATCTATTAACCCAATACCTCTCAAGCCCAAAGCTCCATTCACTACCCTTCCATACAGCCCAAACCTTCCAGATTTTCCTATGATCCAATCCAAAACCCCATAACCCCTTTGAAACATGTCCAATCTTTGACTTCCATATCCTTTCATAGTATTACTCGGCCCAAATCTACCCTTAACCAAATAACCAAAGCAATTCCACCCCCCATACTTAAGCATTCCATCAGTATACATACTCATCATCAATCTAAAAGCCATCATAAAAGGCTCATACCACCATCCTTCACACACTAACCTCCCTATCAAAAAAACTCTCCCATGGCAATATGTAATCCTCCAAAACCACCATAGATTGTTTTGAAGGAGCAATTGAACCAGGCTTTCAATTGCCATCATAGTAAGAAAGTTCAACATACAAACTCTAAGCATAAACATCCAGAAGATCAAACTTCCAAGTTGAACTATCCCTATAATGTCACATATGTACCATATCATGACAGAGGGGATCTTAAGCCTATCACAAAGTGATAAGCTTAAAAACAGTTTATTATAGATCAAAACTGAAACTAGATAGTGTAAAAGAAGCCTGTAATCTTTAAAAACCTCCATCAGTGTAATGGCTTTACTAGACACTTTCACACTACTAATTCCCCCCCTCATTATGTACTTCAGATACCTCAACCCACAAGGCACATACCTGCACCATTTCTGAACCTGCAACAGCCTGAAGAGCATCCATTCATTCCTTACGATCCAATCAATCACCTCCATCCCCTCCCCTGCGATTATATATATTAACCATATCCTGTACACTATAACTTGCCACCAGCTCTTCATACTCTTTCTTATAAAGACAATTCTACCCCTGCATTCAAATCCTTCTTGCCAACTGTTAATCCCTCTTATAGCATAACACATACCCTTTTTTAACAGCTGCCTCAAATGTTTAAAGTCTTTATGAACTCTAGCTACCCCTCTACTCATCACAACAACCCAACCCAAAATGACCACCCCATGACAGGCCCCAAGTGGGGCTGACTCACAAGACTCAAGACTCCAAAAGCAAGAAAAAAGGTTTAGAAGAATTACCAAAATAATGCATTGGGTTTCTATGCTGCTGTGCAGATCTAGAAAGCAAAAATAAACCCAGAGAAATAATGTCCTACTTACAGCAGCATAGTCCATCCTTATGTCTCCCAGTTGAACACACTCCCAGTGTTTGAACAATCCTAATAACCCCTTAACAAACGCAGAACTGGACCAGAGTGTCAAAGATGGACCAAATTCTCTGGCCAGTGATCTTTCCCATATGTGTATAATATTCCCACCCTCCCTGACCCAATGACAAACAACACAGGAATAGAGAAAGAAATGAATCCAGATATCTACCCAACGTATTTTAAGTGTCCACCAAACTCCTTGTTCCCATAAAGACCCACCCCCCCTGGGCAAGTGCCCAAAAAAGAACTCACACAGGCTATATACACCAAAAAACTCACACAAATGAATATGGTTCCTATGCCACTTCCAAGTGCTAGAAAATGCAAAATTTGAGGGGGTGAGGAATAATGTCCTAAGGACAGTGGCATAGTTCCTCCTTATCTCTCCAGGTTGAATGCAAACCTCCTGCAAAAAACATCCTAAAATCCACCAGGCTGGGGTAAGAGCAAACCATATAGTAAAAAGTGTACTATTATGGCTGCAATGACCTAAAATCCTATGGTTTAAACACAAAGGAAGCCACACAGGTGTATGAAAGACACACCATAATATCACGAAAAGGAGGGTACTACTTCTAGTGTAAACTACCCAAGGCCATTTCCAGTCATCCAAAACTCCATGGTTCCCAATATACCCCCCACCCCAACTCCAAAAGGAGTGGACTGACTCAAGACTCAAGAGCAAGAAAAGGTTTAGAATAAGAACAATCATCATGTTTTCAGAGCCATATTTGGTACTAAAAATAGAAAAAACCACAAGACACCAGGTGAACCTATCAATATGGCCCTGATCCATCCTTATAGCTCCCAGGTTCAGTCTTATCCCAAGACATTTATATCCTATTCCCATAAAAAGAATCAGAAGCAGGGACATAAGAATGCAAATAAAAACACCACTCAAATAAGCAATCCTATGAATAAAAGAGACTCTCTGGTCAAAAGACCATAACACACACACAAAGAAGGCTAAAGGAAGGCACAGAGGCCAGATCACAACCCCAAGCTGAACTGAACTCCATAAATCTCCCAAATTCCCAAAATACCCCCCACCCCAGTACATGACAGACTCTAATCCCATATTACCCACCCCTCCATTACAGTACACCAAATTACCTATCCGGACATTATTCCATTTCAACCCTTTAGACATCCTATCAGAAAAAGAATCCAGCCCATACAATAAACCCCACCAGACAGACCAGACAGAAGCCACACCCAGCCCAGCTCCCATCCCATCCAACCAGAATAACCAAATAAAAATCACAAACCACATTGGTTAACCTGTTTAGCAGGGTCCCTCCATACCACCTTAAATCCCCAAACCTTACTCAGATGAATACTGCTAGGGGAAGCATTAATCTTAAGACCCAAAAGCCTTAATCTGACAGTCCCCTCAATCAACTTACACAAATCCACAACTGATCTAGACTTTCCTTGAAAAATCCTCAGGTTTCTTTCTTGCCAGATGAAGTATACCATGGCAGCAAGCATCAACCTCTGAATAATACCCTTGATGGACTTCCTACCAGGGATCAAGGACAGTTCAAGAATACATTCATCCAAACTGTGGGGTAAACTTTCTAATCCAGCAATAACTTTAAGCCCATCCCATACTGCAGCCGGGTAGTGGCACTCAAAGAAAAGATGATTATGACTATCACAGACCTCCCCACAGAAAGAACAAAGAAGTTGATCCTTAACCTCCCATCTCATAAGCCTGTCCTGGGTCACAAGTCTATATTGACAGGCTAACCACAAGACAAAAGCATGCTTAGGAATAGCTTGGCTAAACCAGATACTCCTAGCCCAGGGGACCACAGGTTTACCAATACTAAAATCCTTGAAAGCTATACCAGTTTCAAATTGGACCAGAGTCTCCTCCTTGGTTTTCCAAAAAGTGATATCCCTCTTCCCCTCAGTCAACAAGGGAGGAGACATCTGAAACAGACAGGGGAACTTAGTTCTCCAGAGCTCAGGCCAATTCCATCCCCCCCTCCCATCAATAACATCAGCAACAGTGGTAGTAAGAGAAAAACCACCACCATGGATATCCCTGGGAGAAATAAACAAACTTAAAGGACTTAAAGGGCACCAGTTGTCATACCAGACTGAGGTTGATCTGCCATCCCCAATACACTGCAAACAATGAGGCCAAATAACCTCTCTAAAATCAAGCATACTTTTCCAACTCCAACAAGCATCCCTTTTATTGCTAACACCCCAAAAACTTAACCCTTTTAACTTATACAATTTAATCCACCTAGTCCATATAGAGTCCTTCCCAGAGACCAGGTTCCAAACATGTCTGGAAAGAAGAGCCTGGTTTCTAACTCTCAAAGACCTTATCCCTAAGCCACCCTGACTCCTAGGCATACACACTGACTCCCAAGAGACCCTAACTTTCCCTTTAGCAGAATCAGCCTGAGACCAAAGAAAACCACCCATAATTCTCTCTATATCATCAATGACACTACCAGGCAACCTAAAAACAGCAGCCCAGTAGACCTGAAGGGAAGACAGAACAGATTTAATAAGTTGCAGCCTTCCAGCAAAGGACAAAACCTTGTTCTTCCAGTCCTCAACTTTTTTCCTCACTTTATCCACAAGCACTTTACAGTCCTTAGTATATAATCTCTTAGATAAGAGGGGAACTCCAAGGTACCTCACAGGAAGAGTCCCTTCCTTAAAAGGTAATAAGTTCTTCAACCTCACCTTAATCCTATCAGTAACATTCCCAAAAAACATAGTACTCTTACCTAAATTAGGAACCAGCCCAGAAACTGAACTAAACTCCTCCAAAACAGCTTTGACAATCCTTATGGAAGCAGAATTAGCATAAGAAAAAACCAGCAAATCATCTGCAAAACACACATGAGTTAGTTTAAGACCCTCACAACCCCAATGATATTTAAATTGCCCATTGTCAGCAATTCTCCTATCAAAAATGAGTTTGAAGACCTGCATCACAATGGTAAACAGATATGGAGACATAGGGTCACCCTGCCTCAAACCCCTTTTCCCCTGAAAGTAACCAATCATCTCCCCATTAACATTGATAGAATAAGCTGCAGATCTTAAACAGGTCATAATCCAAGCAATCATACAGGGGTGAAAACCAAAGTTCACCAAGCAGGCTTCTAAAAAATCATGGTTAACAGTATCATAGGCCTTTTGAAGGTCTATCTTCAAAGCAACTCTAGGAGCCCTAACTTTCAAATGATAATGCCTTAATAACTCCTGAGACAATAGAATGTTGTCACTAATTTGCCTCCCAGGTATAAAAGCACTTTGACAATCACTGACAATCAAATCCAAAGACCCCTTAATCCTTTCACAAATGATTTTGGAGATGACTTTATACAAAACATTGCAACAAGCAATAGGTCTATAGTCAGTCACATTCCTAGCATTGGCACACTTAGGAACCAAAGAAATAATAGTAGCATTGACTTCCTTCAGGAGCTTTCCATTAAAAAAGAACTCCTTAATAGCACTACACACCTCATCACCTATCACAGACCAAGAAGATTTGAAAAACTTAGAAGAGAACCCATCAGGCCCAGGAGCCTTATCCACATCAATACCAAACAGAGCAGACTTAATCTCTTCATCAGAAACCTCCCTCACCATAAGATCAGCAACATCCCTGGGCAATTTAGAAGAAAAAAGGCCAGCAGGATCCCTAATCTGATCAACCCTACTATTACTACCCATAAAACCCTCAAAATGTCTAACAAAAGCAGCCCCCACATCCTGCCCTTCAAAGAAAGCCCCCTCCTTATCAAGAACAGAATTAATCCTTCCCCTACTCACTCTACCCTTGATGACCTTGTGAAAATAGGCTGTATTTTGATCACCAGCTTTAAGCCAGTCCACCTTAGCCCTCTGCTTAAGAAAAGATTCCTCATCCAAAGCAGCCTGCTTAAGAGCATTCACAAGAATCACCTCCTCTTCCCTAACAGCAGGATTATGAGGATCATCCACCACAGCACTCTGAACTTTCCCCAATTCTTCAGAAATCTTTTTAACCTTCTCAGAGAGATCACCCTGCAATCTCCCTAACTTCCTAAGAGGCTTTTTAAGACTTTTTAATTTGGAAACCACATAATACATGGTACAGCCCTGGACATTCTTTCTCCAAACAGCCTCAACAGTAGGCAAAAACTGGGGTTTAGTTGTCAAGTAATTCATGAACTTAAAGGGTCTAGGCTTCCAAGAAGTCTGCCCCTTGAGTGTCAACAGAGCAGGAGCATGATCAGAATGGTAGAAAGGAAGAAAAGAAGCCACAAAACCTTTAAAAACATTCATAAAGGACAGATTACTCATCATTCTATCCAACTTTTTTAGCAGCCCAGAAGTCTTACCAGGGCACTTATTCCAGGTAAACTTCAAACCAGAAGAAGGAATATCCTCAACACTAATATTCTGACAACATTCCCACAAATCCACCATAGCACTATTCATATCAGAAGAACCCATAGATCTTTCAGAAGGGTCCATAATAGCATTAAAATCTCCCTGAATCAGCCAAGGCTCATCATTCAGAGAGGCTGCAAAAAGCTGTAAATCATGCCATAACACCCTCCTCTGAACCTTATTGACTGACCCATACACAAAGGAGCAGAAGAAAGAAGGGGAACCATCAAGAGGTTTGACCAAACAATGGATAACCTGGGAGGTCATTTCCACCACCATAACATCCACCAAATTTGGTTTCCAAGCCACAATAATTCTCACCCAACTAGGACAATAGACATTATTAGAGATCCATTGCCAGTTATTCAACACCCTGCCACAAACCTTATTAAGATTCTGACTCTTCACATGAGTTTCCAGTAAACCACATAAACCAATATCCTTTTCACTCAATAAATTCAAGACCTGATTTTGATTAGCAAGCTTCATAAGACCTCTCACATTCCAGGTCAAAATATTCAGATTCTGACCCACCATTAATAACCAGCTTTATCAATAGAAGAGGACAATGCACGATCCTCCTCTGAATGACCACACTCATCAAGCTTCATAAACTCAGCAGTCTCATCACCTTCTGAGGACACTTCATTATTCTCATTCTCTAAAATAATATCCTCCACCCCATCATAGTCCAAACCAGCAGCAAAATCATATTTGAAACACATTTTAATAAAGAATTGTGTCTGCTCAAAATCCCAAAACAGCACCTGATCCTTAGAAGGAGTAATTCTGTTATTAACATAGAACATCACATCATCCATTTGTTGCTGAGATAAAACAACAGGACTGTCCTCAATAACAGTGTTCCTAGAACCCAGGTTAGCACCAGGAGAGTAGGGAGTAGCAGAAGTAGCCTTCCCTGCCTTAACAGGTTTCCCCACTGACAAAGGCTCAGAAAAAGGGACAGGAGGTAAAGAGGAACTGCTGATAAGAGGTCCTTGTTTTACAGGAGGAGGACCTTTAACAGGAACATGCTTAGAACCAGCAGAAGAGTTCTTAGCAGAAGCAGCAAAAGCAGGATTAGAGACTGCTCTAGTCTTCACCTTGGCTGGAGAAGCATTAGACCCCAAAGCAGCAGAAGAATTGACTTCCATAGGAACCTCAACTTCCAATAGATCAAACCTATTCTTGACTTCCAATCCAGCTACTTCCTGAACAAGCTTCTTACCCTTACCAGTCTTCCTCTCCTTCTGAAGATTCTGAACCTTATCACTTCTAATATTACCCCTTACCTCCTGAGCATCAGCCTTCTTACTCCCTGAGGTAGAAGCACCCTCAGAACCAACCTTCTTCTTTTCCTGCTCCAATTCATACTCAATAATTGCCTGTTTAGTTTTAAAAGCATTAATTCTTTCCTGCAATTTAACCTCCTTATTAATACTCTTATCCCCCATATTTCTTTGCCTAAGAGCTCCACCCCCATACACCCCATTACCACTTCTAGGCTGATTTTGGAATTTATTATTATTCCTAGCAGCCAAGCTCTTGTTCCAAACAGTTTCAAAACCCTCCTCATCAACATTCCTATTAATAGAACCATCCTGAACCCCAGCCTTCACATCATCAATCTTCTTCTGCCTAGCTTCTCTCTCTTCTTCAGTCAACACTCTATCATTACAATCTTCAAAAGAGTGCCCAAATACTTTGCAGTGAGAACAATTAATAGGAACATTCTGGAACTCAATAACAATCTCAGCAATCCTATCCTCCATACCCTCTTCTTTTGGATAAAAAGCTCTCACCACCTCAGGCCTATTCTCACCAGCAGCAATCTCAACTAAAATTCTGGCAAAACCTGCCTGCACATCATTGTTCAAACATTTATCAACAGTTATATTATCAAATAAAAGGGGTTTACCAATACAACTGGCCACTTCACAAAGACCCTGCACATTCCATAACTCAATAGGAACTTCCTTAAACAGGACCCAAACTGGGACTCTATCAGGCTCTTTCTTCACTATAGCAGCACCAACTTCCCATTGTTGAATAACCAAAGGAATCCCATTCACGACCCAAGGGCCAGCCTTCAAAGCAGCCAACATCCCCTCTTCAGTAGAGAACTTAAAATAAAAGAGGCCCTTGCCATTAGTAGAGATATCCTCCACACCATACTTCTTCCACATCTTAAATAGGTTAAATCTGACCCAGGCAATAGAGCAGAAAGATCCAACAAAATAACCATAAAGATGTTTAGCAAAAGTCTGCCTAACCTTTTCAACCAGCTCCTGTTTGATGATGACAACTTTCTCCCCACTTTCTAGGGTAGCAGGAGGACAATACACTATCTGCTTAATAAGATCAGCCATCTTCTCACCTTTAACAGCATTGGCATAAGAAATTTTATTGTTAGACTCCTCCTTTTTAGAAGGCTCAGACCCCAAAGCTGGTGAAGAAGTATCAGCTGCTCCCTTAGGGACACTGGAGGAAGCCTTAAACACAGGTTTAACCCCAGCATCAATACCACAAAAAGGAGCCTTCAAGAGTATCTCCTTGCCTTTATCATAAAGAATATCCTGCTTCTTAGCTAATAGCTCCTTAGCCTTACCCAATCCAACCACCAACTCCCTCATTCTGGCCTCTTTCTTTTTATTATTCTCCCTAATTTCCTTAGCAGAGAACTCTCCCCCTAAAAAGCCAAGATTAGCCTTAGCATCAGACTCAACCTCCCAAGGATCAAAAATCAAACCTGAGGCAGTTTTATAACCAACAGGAGATTTAACAATACCCCCCAATTTCTTTAACTCACTAATCTCTTTCTCTATATCAGCAATAGACATTGATTCTATAGGAGTAGAACCAATATCATCATAACAAGGGCCCATTCTGAAGATAGGAATAACAGGGACAGCAGCATCTTTATCAAATACAAATCTTCTAGCTGTCTTTTTGTTTTTAGACAGGAGAATCTTCATAATTTTCCTCCCTTCACTATTAACAAAGACTTGCTTCTTAGGTTCTGCCTTCTTACCCTCAACCTCCTCTGCAGAGAACTTAAGCTTTTTCTCCACAGCAGTTATCCTCTCTTTACTTCCAGCAATGTTACTAATATCTGAAAAGCCACCAAAGGAGCACTCCTTCTCAAATACCTTCCTTTTCAGAAGAATTTTAAGTGACCTTTCAGACATCACATCATACAGAGTTTCATCCCCAACATCTCTACACTTATTATTGACCCATTTAGACATAGCATTAACAATTTTAAAATCATACTCAAACACCTCCTCAATACAACAGCCTACTACCTCAACAAATTTCATATGGTAGTACTTATGAAAAGCAGTCAAACTATCCACAGAATCAGTAATTTTCAACCTCTGTACCAGGTCATCACACAAGTCCCTGAAAACCTGCAGGTCAAACTGCAACAGACAACCTTTTATCCCACAGACATTCCCATCAGCTACATTCACCTTCTCAGAAATTTCCAGTCCAGCTCTACTACTATCCAAATCCCTACACCCAACTATCAGCATCCTATGTTCATTCTTATCACAAACATTCATAACAAAGTTCATAAACTCAACACACTTCCCAGAAAATTGCACACAAGTACTCTTCTCAGGGATAGCCCCAGTATCAGCCTCAATAATCTTCATTAACAAATCCCCAAACCTCAACACAAAACCCTCATTCTTATAATTCATATTGATAAACCAGTTCATAGCAGACACAAAAGAACTATCAGTACAGGTTTTATCAATCAATACCTGCAAAGCTTCCCCAATAGTCAAGTCAGAAAACACCAACTGTTCAGAGCCAAAAAACTGCCAGTAAGACACACAAGGAGCACTCTCTGACATCAGCTGATCCTGACCACTTCCTCTCAAACCAATCTCCCTAGACTGAAGAATATGCTTTCGCCAATCTATCATAAAAGGAGCCGACATAGCATGGACACTCAAATCCAGAGCACTACCAAAAGGATTAGGGTTCAGAGGAGAATTAGGAGAGGCGCGAGATTCAACAAAATCCTCAGGAACACCTATAGCCGGTGAATCACAAAAACTCTCTGACATAGTCAGATCTGAAGGCATATCAGAGGGAATACTAGCATTAGGAACAGATGAGGCATTATCACTGGATAATAAGGACGAACTAAGAAGAAATGTGGAATCCGATTGAATTTTCAGTAACCAATCATCACCCAACGTCTCCTTCAGATAAACCAGATCTCCAGCAGATAACGAACAGGATTCAACCTTTCCACCAATCTCTCTACTCAGACAAAACCTCCCCTCACTAATCTCCTTCAGCTCAAACCCTTGATTACACACCAGATCTGGTGGAATATCAGGAGGTATACCCCGATTAGGATCAGTGAACGACTGATCCATAACAAACGAAGAAGAACAGAAGAAAAATCAAGCAAAACAATGAAACAGTTCTCCGAAGAGAAGAAGAAAGCCCGGGAAAAGGAAGAACAGAAACCAAAAAACTCAGATCGCCAAAATCGCCCAGAGAAAAAGTCAACAAGTCAAAGCCCCCAAATAAATGTAAATGTACCGATCAAATGTGCCTATAGTTACGTCCTTTAAAACTCGAGTCTTTTATTGTGTACGAATCTCTATGTCATTGTCGCATCGTGAGTCTGATTACCACACGGTCAGCTTCGTATCCTTCATCTGAGTCTGTTGATCATCAGATATCTTACGGCCTTCCTTTTCCTCCATTCAGGTGTCCGAAATTCAAATGTACCTATAGTTACGTCCTTTAAAACTCGAGTCTTTTCTTGTGTATGAATCTCTATGTCATATTCGCATCGTGAGTCTGATTAACACCCGGTCAACTTTGTATCCTTCATCTGAGTCGGTTGCATGATCAGATATCTAACGGCCTTCCCGTTCCTCCATTCAGGTGTCCGAAACTTCAAATGTACCTATAGTTACGTCCTTTAAAACTCGAGTCTTTTCTTTTGTACGAACTCTATGTGATTGTCGCATCGTGACTCAGATTAACGTCCGGTCAGCTTCGTTTCCTTCATCTGAGTCTGTCGCATGATCCGAAATCTTACGGCCTTCCCGTTCCTCCATTCAGGTGTCCAAAACTTCAAATGTACCTATAGTTACGTCCTTTAAAACTCGAGTCTTTTCTTGTGTACGAATCTCTATGTCATTGCCGCATCGTGAGTCCGGTTACCGTCCGGTCAGCTTCGTATCCTTTATCTTTGTCTGTTGCCTGATCAGTTATCTTACAGCCTTCCCGTTCATCCATTAAGGTGTCTGAAACTTCAAATGTACCTATAGTTACGTCCAGTAAAACTCTAGTCTTTTCTTGTGTACGAATCTCTATGTCATATTCGCATTGGGAGTCTGATTAACACTCGGTCAACTTCGTATCCTTCATCTGAGTCTGTTGCATGATCAGATATCTAACGGCCTTCCCGTTCCTCCATTCAGGTGTCCGAAACTTCAAATGTATCTATAGTTACGTCCTTTAAAACTCGAGACTTTTCTTGTGTACGAATCTCTATGTCATTGTTGTATCGTGAGTCTGATTACCACCTGGTCAGCTTCGTATCCTTCATATGAGTCTGTTGAACATCAGATATCTTACGGCCTTCCCGTTCCTCCATTCAGGTGTCCGAAACTTCAAATGTACCTATAGTTACGTCCTTTAAAACTCGATTCGTTTCTTGTGTACGAATCTCTATGTCATTGTCGCATCGTGAGTCTGAATACCACCCGGTCAGCTTCGTATCCTTCATCTGTGTCTGTTGATCATCAGATATCTTACGGCCTTCTCGTTACACCATTCAAGTGTCTGAAACTTCAAACGTACCTATAGTTACGGCCTTTAAAACTTGAGTCTTTTCTTATGTACGAATCTCTATGTCATATTCGCATCGTAAGTCTGATTACTACCCGGTCAGCTTCGTACCCTTCATCCAAGTCTGTTGCATGATAAGATATCTTACGGCCTTCCCGTTTCTCCATTCTGGTGTCTGAAACTTCAAATGTACCTATAGTTACGTCCTTTAAAACTAGAGTTATTTCTTGTGTACGAATCTCTATGTCATTGTCAAATCGTGAGTCTGATTACCACCAGTCAGCTTCGTATCCTTCGTCTGAGTCTGTTGCATGATCTGATATCTTACGGCCTTCCCGTTCCTCTATTCGGGTGCCCAAAACCTCAAATGTACGGATAGTTATGTCCTTTAAACTCGAGTCTTTTCTTGTGACGAATCTCTATGTCAATGTCGCATAGTGAGTCCGATTACCGTCCGGTCCGCTTCGTATCCTTTATCTGAGTCTGTTGCATGATTTGATATCTTATGGCCTTCCTACTACTCCATTCGGGTGCCCGAAACTTCAAATGTATCGATAGTTACGTCCTTTAAAAGTCGAGTCTTTTCTTTTGTACGAACTCTATGTCATTGTTGCATCGTGACTCCGATAACGTCCGGTCAGCTTCGTATCCTTCATATGAGTCTGTCGCATGATCCGATATCTTACGGCCTTCCCGTTTTTTCATTCAGGTGTCCGAAACTTCACATGTACCTAAAGTTACGTCTTTTAAAACTCGAGCCTTTTCTTGTGTACGAATCTCTATGTCATTGATGCATCGTGAGTCTGATTTCCACCAGGCCTGCTTCGTATCCTTCATCTGAGTCTGTTGCATGATCAGATATCTTACGGCCTTCCCGTTCCTCTATTCGGGTGCCCGAAACTTCAAATGTACGGATAGTTACGTCCTTTAAAACTCGAGTCTTTTCTTGTGTACGAATCTCTATTTCATTGTCGCATCTTGAGTCTGATTACCACCCGGTAAGCTTCGTATCCTTCATCTAAGTATGTTACATGATCAGATATCTTACGGCCTACCCGTTCCTCCATTCAGGTGTCCGAAACTTCAAATGTACGAATCTCTATGTCATTCTTGTGTACGAATCTCTACGTCATTCTCCTATCTTGAGTCTGATTACCACCCGGTCAGCTTCGTATCCTCCATCTGAGTGTGTTGCATGATCAGATTTCTTACGGCCTTCCCGTTCCTCCATTCTGGTGTACGAAACTTCAAATGTGCCTATAGTTACGTCCTTTAAAACTCGAGTCTTTTATTGTGTACGAATCTCTATGTCATTGTCGCATCGTGAGTCTGATTACCACACGGTCAGCTTCGTATCCTTCATCTGAGTCTGTTGATCATCAGATATCTTACGGCCTTCCTTTTCCTCCATTCAGGTGTCCGAAATTCAAATGTACCTATAGTTACGTCCTTTAAAACTCGAGTCTTTTCTTGTGTATGAATCTCTATGTCATATTCGCATCGTGAGTCTGATTAACACCCGGTCAACTTTGTATCCTTCATCTGAGTCGGTTGCATGATCAGATATCTAACGGCCTTCCCGTTCCTCCATTCAGGTGACCGAAACTTCAAATGTACCTATTGTTACGTCCTTTAAAACTCGAGTCTTTTTCTTGTGCACGAATCTCTATGTCATTGTCGCATCGTGAGTCTGATTACCACCCGGTCGGCTTCGTATCCTTCATCTGAGTCTGTTGATCATCAGATATCTTACGGCCTTCCCATTCCTTCATTCAGGTGTCCGAAACTTCAAATGTACCTATAGTTACGTCCTTTAAAACTCGAGTCTTTTCTTGTGTACGAATCTTTATGTCATTATCGCATCGTGAGTCTAATTACCACCCGGTCAGCTTTGTATCCTTCATCTGAGTCTGTTGCATGATCAGATATCTAACGGCCTTCCCGTTCCTCCATTCAGGTGTCCGAAACTTCAAATGTACTTACAGTTACGTCCTCTAAAACTCGAGTCTTTTCTTGTGTACGAATCTCTATGTCATTTTCGCATCGTGAGTCTGATTACCACCCGGTCAGCTTCGTATCCTTCATCTGAGTCTGTTGCATGATCAGATATCTTACGGCCTTCTCGTTCCTCCATTCAGGTGTCCGAAACTTCAAATGTAACTATAGTTACGTCCTTTAAAACTCGAGTCTTTTCTTGTGTACGAATCTCTATTTCATTGTTGCATCTTGAGTCTGATTACCACCCGGTAAGCTTCGTATCCTTCATCTGAGTATGTTGCATGATCAGATATCTTACGGCCTTCCCGTTCCTCCATTCAGGTGTCCGAATCTTCAAATGTAACTATAGTTAGGTCCTTTAAAACTCGAGTCTTTTCTTGTGTACGAATCTCTATGTCATTGTCAAATTGTGAGCCTGATTACCACCCGGTCAGCTTCGTATCCTTCATCTGAGTCAGTTGCATGATTAGATATCTTACAGCCTTCCCGTTCCTCCATTTAGGTGTCCGAAACTTCAAATGTACCTATAGTTACGTCCTTTAAAACTCCAGTGTTTTCTTGTGCACGAATCTCTATGTCATTGTCGCATCGTGAGTCCGATTACCACCCAGTCTGCTTCGTATCCTTCATCTGAGTCTGTTACATGATCATATATCTTACGGCCTTCCCGTTCATCCATTCAGGTGTCCGAAACTTCAAATGTACCTACAGTTACGTCCTTTAAAACTCGGGTTTTTTCTTGTGTACGAATCTCTATGTCATTGTCAAATCTTGAGTCTTATTACCACCCGGTCAACTTCGTATCCTACATCAAAGTGTGTTGCATGATTAGATATCTTACGGCCTTCCCGTTCCTCCACTCGGGTGCCCAAAACCCCAAATGTACGGAAATTTATATCCTTTAAACTCGAGTCTTTTCTCGGGTACGAATCTCTATGTCAATGTCGCATAGTGAGTCCGATTACCGTCCGGTCCGCTTCGTATCCTTTATCTGAGTCTGTTGCATGATCTGATATCTTATGGCCTTCCTGCTACTCCATTCGGGTGCCCGAAACTTCAAATGTATCGATAGTTACGTCCTTTAAAACTCGAGACTTTTCTTGTGTACGAATCTCTATGTCATTGTCGCATCGTGAGTTTGATTACCACCCGGTCAACTTCGTATCCTTCATCTGAGTCTGTTGCATGATCAGATATCTTACGGCATTCCCATTCCTCCATTTAGGTGTCCGAAACTTCAAATGTACCTATAGTTACGTCCTTTAAAACTCCAGTGTTTTCTTGTGCACGAATCTCTATGTCATTGTCGCATCGTGAGTCTGATTACCACCCGGTCAACTTCGTATCCTTCATCTGAGTCTGTTACATGATCAGATATCTAACGGCCTTCCCGTTTCTCCATTCATGTGTCTAAAACTTCAAATGTACCTATAGTTACGTCCTTTAAAACTAGAGTCTTTTCTTGTGTACGAATCTCTATGTCATTGTCAAATTGTGAGTCTGATTACCACCAGTCAGTTTCGTATCCTTCATCTGAGTCTGTTGCATGATCAGATATCTTACGGCCTTCCCGTTCCTCCATTCGGGTGCCCAAAACCTCAAATGTACGGATAGTTATATCGTTTAAATTCGAGTCTTTTCTCGTGTACGAATCTCTATGTCAATGTCGCATAGTGAGTCCGATTACCGTCCGGTCCGCTTCGTATCCTTTATCTGAGTCTGTTGCATGATCTGATATCTTATGGCCTTCCTGCTATTCCATTCGGGTGCCCGAAACTTCAAATGTATCGATAGTTACGTCCTTTAAAACTCGAGACTTTTCTTTTGTACGAATCTCTATGTCATTGTTGCATCGTGATTCCGATCAACGTCCTGTCAGCTTCGTATACTTCATCGGAGTCTGTCACATGATCAGGTATCTTACGGCTTTCCCGTTCCTCCATTCAAGTGTCCGAAACTTCAAATGTACCTATAGTTACGTTCTTTAAAACTCGAGTCTTTTCTTGTGTACAAATCTCTATGTTATTGTGGCATCGTGAGTCTAAATACCACCAGGCCTGCTTCGTATCCTTCATCTGAGTCTGTTGCTTGATCAGATATCTTACGGCCTTCCCGTTCCTCTATTCGGGTGCCCGAAACTTCAAATTTACTTATAGTTATGTCCCTTAAAACTCGAGTCTTTTCTTGTGTAGAATCTCTATGTCATTGTCGCATCTTGAGTCTGATTACCACCCGATCAGCTTCGTATCCTTCATCTTAGTCTGTTGCATGATTAGATATCTAACGGCCTTCCCGTTCGTCCATTCAGGTGTCCGAAACTTCAAATGTACCTATAGTTACGTCCTTTAAAACTCGAGTCTTTTCTTGTGTACGAATCTCTATGTCATTGTTGCATCGTGAGTCTGATTACCACCGGGTCAGCTTCGTATCCTTCATCTGAGTCTGTTGCATGATCAGATAATTTACGGCCTTCCCGCTCCTGCATTCAGGTGTCCGAAACTTCAAAGTACCTATAGTTACGTCCTTTAAAACACGAGTCTTTTCTTGTGTACGAATCTCTATGTCATTGTCGCATCTTGAGTCTGATTAACACCCGGTCAACTTCGTATCATTCATCTGAGTCTGTTGCATGATCAGATATCTAACCGCCTTCCCGTTCCTCCATTCAGGTGTCCGAAACTTCAAATGTACCTATAGTTACGTCCTTTAAAACTCGAGTCTTTTCTTGTGTACGAAACTCTATGTCATTGTCGCATCGTGAGTCTGATTACCACCCGGTGAGCTTCGTATCCTTCATCTGAGTCTGTTGCATGATCAGATAATTTACGGCCTTCCTGTTTTTTCATTCATGTGTCTAAAACTTCAAATGTACCTATAGTTACGTCCTTTAAAACTAGAGTCTTTTCTTGTGTACGAATCTCTATGTCATTGTCAAATTGTGAGTCTGATTACCACCAGTCAGCTTCGTATCCTTCATCTGAGTCTGTTGCATGATCAGATATCTTACGGCCTTCCCGTTCCTCCATTCGGGTGCTCAAAACCTCAAATGTACGGATAGTTATATCCTTTAAACTCGAGTCTTTTCTCGAGTACGAATCTCTATGTCAATGTCGCATAGTGAGTCCGATTACCGTCCGGTCCACTTCGTATCCTTTATCTGAGTCTGTTGCATGATCTGATATCTTATGGCCTTCCTGCTACTCCATTCGGGTGCCCGAAACTTCAAATGTATCGATAGTTACGTCGTTTAAAACTCGAGACTTTTCCTTTGTACGAATCTCTATGTCATTGTCGCATCGTGATTCCGATTAACGTCCGGTCAGCTTCGTATACTTCATCGGAGTCTGTCACATGATCAGGTATCTTACGGCCTTCCCGTTCCTCCATTCAAGTGTCCGAAACTTCAAATGTACCTATAGCTACGTTCTTTAAAACTCGAGTCTTTTCTTGTGTACGAATCTCTATGTCATTGTGGCATCGTGAGTCTGATTACCACCAGGCCTGCTTCGTATCCTTCATCTGAGTCTGTTGCATGATCAGATATCTTACGGCCTTCCGTTCCTCTATTCGGGTGCCCGAAACTTCAAATTTACTTATAGTTATGTCCCTTAAAACTCGAGTCATTTGTTGTGTACGAATCTCTATGTCATTGTCAAATTGTGAGTCTGATTACCACCCGGTCAGCTTCGTATCCTTCATCTGAGTCTGTTGCATGATCAGATATCTTACGGCCTTCCCATTCCTCCATTTAGGTGTCCGAAACTTCAAATGTACCTATAGTTACGTCCTTTAATACTCGAGTCTTTTCTTGTGTACGAATCTCTATGTCATTGTCGCATCGTGAGTCTGATTACCACCCGGTCAGCTTCGTATCCTTCATCTGAGTCTGTTGCATGATCAGATATCTTACGGCTTTCCCGTTCCTCCATTCAGGTGTCCGAAACTTCAAATGTACCTATAGTTACGTCCTTTATAACTCGAGTCATTTCTTGTGTACGAATCTCTATGTCATTGTCAAATTGTGAGTCTGATTACCACCCGGTCAGCTTCGTATCCTTCATCTGAGTTTGTTGCATGATCAGATATCTTACGGCCTTCCCATTCCTCCATTTAGGTGTCTGAAACTTCAAATGTACCTATAGTTACGTCCTTTAATACTCGAGTCTTTTATTGTGTACGAATCTCTATGTCATTGTCGCATCGTGAGTCTGATTACCACCCAGTCAGCTTCGTATCCTTCATCTGAGTCTGTTGCGTGATCAGATAATTTACGGCCTTCCCGTTCCTGCATTCAGGTGTCCGAAACTTCAAAGTACCTATAGTTACGTCCTTTAAAACTCGAGTCTTTTCTTGTGTACGAATCTCTATGACATTGTCGCATCTTGAGTCTGATTACCACCCGGTCAGCTTCGTATCCTTCATCTGAGTCTGTTGCATGATCAGATATCTTACGGCCTTCCCGTTCCTCCATTCAGGTGTCCGAAACTTCAAATGTACCTATAGTTACGTCCTTTAAAACTCGAGTCTTTTCTTGTGTACGAATCTCTATGTCATTGTCGCATCGTGAGTCTGATTACCACCCGGTCAGTTTCGTATCCTTCATCTGAGTCTGTTGCATGATCATATAATTTACGGCCTTCCCGTTCCTGCATTCAGGTGTCCGAAACTTCAAAGTACCTATCGTTACGTCCTTTAAAACTCGAGTCTTTTCTTGTGTACGAATCTCTACGTCATTGTCGCATCTTGAGTCTGATTACCACTCGGTCAGCTTCGTATCCTTCATCTGAGTCTGTTGCATGATCAGATATCTTACGGCCTTCCCGATCCTCCATTCAGGTGTCCGAAACTCAAATGTAACTATAGTTAGGTCCTTTAAAACTCGAGTCTTTTCTTGTCTACGAATCTCTAAGTCATTGTCAAATTGTGAGTCTGATAACCACCCGGTCAGCTTCGTATCCTTCATCTGAGTCTGTTGCATGATCAGATATCTTACGGCCTTCCCGTTCCTCCATTTAGGTGTCCGAAACTTCAAATGTACCTATAGTTACGTCCTTTAAAACTCCAGTGTTTTCTTGTCCACGATTCTCTATGTCATTGTCGCATCGTAAGTCTGATTAACACCCGGTCTGCTTCGTATCCTTCATCTGAGTCTGTTACATGATCAGATATCTTACGGCCTTCCCGTTCATCCATTCAGGTGTCCGAAACGTCAAATGTACCTATAGTTACGTCCTTTAAAACTCGGGTTTTTTCTTGTGTACGAATCTCTATGTCATTGTCGCATCTTGAGTCTGATTACCACCCGGTCAACTTCGTATCCTTCATCTAAGTGTGTTGCATGATTAGATATATTACGGCCTTCCCGTTCCTCCATTCGGGTGCCGAAAACCTCAAACGTACGGATAGTTATATCCTTTAAACTCGAGTCTTTTCTCGTGTACAAATCTCTATGTCAATGTCGCATAATGAGTCCGATTACCGTCCGGTCCACTTCGTATCCTTTATCTGAGTCTGTTGCATGATCTGATATCCTATGGCCTTCCTGCTACTCCATTCGGGTGCCCAAAACTTCAAATGTATCGATAGTTACGTCCTTTAAAACTCGAGACTTTTCTTTTGTACGAATCTCTATGTCATTGTCGCATCGTCATTCCGATTAACGTCCGGTCAGCTTCGTATACTTCATTGGAGTCTGTCACATGATCAGGTATCTTACGGCCTTCCCGTTCCTCCATTCAAGTGTTCGAAACTTCAAATGTACCTATAGCTACGTTCTTTAAAATTCGAGTCTTTTCTTGTGTACGAATCTCTATGTCATTGTGGCATCTTGAGTCTGATTACCACCCGGTCAGCTTCGTATCCTTCATCTGAGTCTGTTGCATGATCAGATATCTTACGGCCTTCCCGTTCCTCCATTTAGGTGTCCGAAACTTCAAATGTACCTAAAGTTACGTCCTTTAAAACTCGAGTCTTTTCTTGTGTACGAATCTCTATGTCATTGTCGCATCGTGAGTCTGTTTACCACCCGGCCAGCTTCGTATCCTTCATCTGAGTCTGTTGCAAGATCAGATAATTTATGGCCTTCCCGTTCCTGCATTCAGGTGTCCGAAACCTTAAAGTACCTATAGTTAGTAATTTAAAACTCGAGTCATTTATTGTGTACGAATCTCTATGTCATTGTCGCATCTTGAGTCTGATTACCACCCGGTTAGCCTCGTATCCTTCATCTGAGTCTGTTGCATGATCAGACATCTTACGGCCTTCCCGTTCCTCCATTCAGGTGTCCGAAACTTCAAATGTAACTATAGTTAGGTCCTTTAAAACTCGAGTCTTTTCTTGTGTACGAATCTCTATGTCATTGTCAAATTGTGAGTCTGATTACCACCCGGTCAGCTTCGTATCCTTCATCTGAGTCTGTTGCATGATCAGATATCTTACGGCCTTCCCGTTCCTCCATTTAGGTGTCCGAAACTTCAAATGTACCTATAGTTACGTCCTTTAAAACTCCAGTCTTTTCTTGTGTATGAATCTCTATGTCATTGTCGCATTGTTCGTCTGATTACCACCCGGTCTGCTTCGTATCCGTCATCGGAGTCTGTTGCATGATCAGATATCTTACGGAAATCCCGTTCTTCCATTTAGGTGTCCGAAACTTCAAATGTACCTATAGTTACGTCCTTTAAAACTCCAGTGTTTTCTTGTGGACGAATCTCTATGTCATTGTCGCATCGTAAGTCCGATTACCACCCGGTCTGCTTCGTATCCTTCATCTGAGTCTGTTACATGATCAGATATCTTACGGCCTTCCCATTCCTCCATTTAGGTGTCCGAAACTTCAAATGTACCAATAGTTACGTCCTTTAAAACTCCAGTGTTTTCTTGTGCACGAATCTCTATGTCATTGTCGCTTCGTGAGTCCGATTATCACCCGGTCTGCTTCGTATCCTTCATCTGAGTCTGTTACATGATCAGTTATCTTACGGCCTTCCCGTTCATCCATTCAGGTGTCCGAAACTTCAAATGTACCTATAGTTACGTCCTTTAAAACTCCAGTGTTTTCTTGTGCACGAATCTCTATGTCATTGTCGCTTCGTGAGTCCGATTATCACCCGGTCTGCTTCGTATCCTTCATCTGAGTCTGTTGCATGATCAGATATGTTACGGCCTTCCCGTTCCTCCATTTAGGTGTCCGAAATTCAAACGTACCTATAGTTACGGCCATTAAAACTCCAGTGTTTTCTTGTGCACGAATCTCTATGTCATGGTGGCATCGTGAGTCCGGTTACCACCCGGTTTGATTCGTATCCTTAATTTGAGTCTGTTACATGATCAGATATCTTACGGCCTTCCCGTTCCTCCATTCAGGTGTCCGAAACTTCAAATGTACCTATAGTTACGTCCTTTAAAACTCGGGTTTTTTCTTGTGTATGAATCTCTATGGCATTGTCTCATCTTGAGTCTGATTACCACCCGGTCAACTTCGTATCCTTCATCTAATTGTGTTGCATGATCAGATATCTTACGGCCTTCCTGTTCCTCCATTCAGGTGTCCGAAACTTCAAATGTACCTATAGTTACGTCCTTTAAACCTCGAGTCTTTTCTTGTGTACGAATGTCTATGTCATTGTCGCATTGTGAGTCTGATTACCACCAGGTCAGCTTTGTATCCTTCATCTGAGTTTGTTGCATGATCAGATATTTTACGACCTTCCCGTTCCTCCATTTAGGTGTCTGCAACTTCAAATGTACCTATAGTTAAGTCCTTTAAAACTCCAATGTTTTCTTGTGCATGAATCTCTATGTCATTGTCGCATTGTGAGTCCGATTACCACCCGGTCTGCTTCGTATCATTCATTTGAGTCTGTTGCATGATCAGATATCTTACGGCATTCCCGTTCCTCCATTTAGGTGTCCGAAACTTCAAATGTACCTATAGTTACGTCCATTAAAACTCCAGTGTTTTCTTGTGCACGAATCTCTATGTCATTGTCGCATCGTGAGTCTGATTACCACCAGGCCTGCTTCGTATCCTTCATCTGAGTCTGTTTCATGATCAGATATCTTACGGCCTTCCCGTTCCTCTATTCGGGTGCCAGAAACTTAAAATGTACGTATAGTTATGTCCTTTAAAAGTCGAGTCTTTTCTTGTGTACGAATCTATATGTCATTGTCGCATCCTGAGTCTGATTACCACCCGGTCAGCTCCGTACCCTTCATCTGAGTCTGTTGCATGATTAGATATCTTACGGCCTTCCCGTTTCTCCATTCAGGTGTCTGAAACTTCAAATGTACCTATAGTTACGTCCTTTAAGACTAGAGACTTTTCTTGTGTACGAATCTCTATATCATTGTCGCATCGTGAGTCTGATTACCATCCGGTCAGCTTCGTACCCTTCATCTGAGTCTGTTGCTTGATTAGATATCTACGGCCTTCCCGTTTCTCCATTCAGGTGTCTGAAACTTCAAATGTACCTATAGTTACGTCCTTTCAAACTAAAGTCTTTTTTTGTGTACGAATCTCTATGTCATTGTCAAATCGTGAGTCTGATTAGCACCAGTCAGCTTCGTATCCTTCATCTGAGTCTGTTGCATGATCAGATATCTTACGGCCTTCCCGTTCCTCCATTCAGGTGTCCGAAAATTCAAATGTACCTATAGTTACGTCATTTAAAACTCCAGTCTTTTTTTGTGTACGAATCTCTAAGTTATTCTCGCATCTTGAGTCTGATTACCACCCGGTCAGTTTCGTATCCTTCATCAAATTCTGTTGCATGATCAGATATCTTACGGCCTTCCCGTTCCTCCATTCGGGTGCCCGAAACTTAAAATGTACGGATAGTTGCGTCCTTTAAAACTCGAGTCTTTTCTTGTGTACGAATCTCTATTTCATTGTCGCATCGTGAATCCAATTAACGTCCGGTTAGCTTGGTATCCTTTATCTGAGTATGTTGCATGATCAGATATCTTACGGCCTTCCCTTTCCTCCATTCAGGGGTCCGAAACTTCAAATGTACCTATAATTACGTCCTTTAAACCTCGAGTCTTTTCTTGTGTACGAATCTCTATGTCATTGTGGCATTGTGAGTCTGATTACCACCAGGCCTGCTTCGTATCCTTAATCTGAGTCTGTTTCATGATCAGATATCTTACGGCCTTCCCGTTCCTCTATTCGGGTGCCAGAAACTTAAAATGTACGTATAGTTATGTCCTTTAAAAGTCGAGTCTTTTCTTGTGTACGAATCTGTATGTCATTGTTGCATCCTGAGTCTGATTACCACCCGGTCAGCTTCGTACCCTTCATCTGAGTCTGTTGCATGATTAGATATCTTACGGTCTTCCCGTTTCTCCGTTCAGGTGTCTGAAACTTCAAATGTACCTATAGTTACGTCCTTTAAAACTAGAGTCTTTTCTTGTGTACGAATCTCTATATCATTGTCGTATCGTGAGTCTGATTACCATCCGGTCAGCTTCATACCCTTCATCTGAGTCTGTTGCTTCATTAGATATCTACGGCCTTCCCGTTTCTCCATTCAGGTGTCTGAAACTTCAAATGTGACTATAGTTACGTCCTTTCAAACTAAAGTCTTTTCTAGTGTACGAATCTCTATGTCATTGTCAAATCGTGGGTCTGATTACCACCAGTCAGCTTCGTATCCTTCATCTGAGTCTGTTGCATGATCAGATATCTTACGGCCTTCCCGTTCCTCCATTCAGGTGTCCGAAAATTCAAATGTACCTATAGTTACGTCATTTAAAACTCCAGTCTCTTCTTGTGTACGAATCTCTAAGTTATTCTCGCATCTTGAGTCTGATTACCACCCGGTCAGTTTCGTATCCTTCATCAGATTCTGTTGCATGATCAGATATCTTACGGCCTTCCCGTTCCTCCATTCGGGTGCCCGAAACTTCAAATGTACGGATAGTTACGTCCCTTAAAACACGAGTCTTTTCTTGTGTACGAATCTCTATTTCATTGTCGCATCGTGAATCCAATTAACGTCCGGTTAGCTTGGTATCCTTTATCTGAGTATCTTGCATGATCAGATATCTTACGGGGTTCCCGTTCCTCCATTCAGGGGTCCGAAACTTCAAATGAAACTATAGTTACGTCCTTTAAACCTCGAGTCTTTTCTTGTGTACGAATCTCTATGTCATTGTGGCATTGTGAGTCTGATTACCACCAGGCCTGCTTCTTATCCTTCATCTGAACCTGTTTCATGATCAGATATCTTACGTCCTTCCCGTTCCTCTATTCGGGTGCCAGAAACTTAAAATGTACGTATAGTTATGTCCTTTAAAAGTCGAGTCTTTTCTTGTGTACGAATCTATATGTCATTGTCGCATCCGGAGTCTGATTACCACCCGGTCAGCTTCGTACCCTTCATCTGAGTCTGTTGCATGTTTAGATATCTTACGGCCTTCCCGTTTCTCCATTCAGGTGTCTGAAACTTCAAATGTACCTATAGTTACGTCCTTTAGAACTAGAGTCTTTTCTTGTGTACGAATCTCTATATCATTGTCGCATCGTGAGGCTGATTACCATCCGGTCAGCTTCGTACCCTTCATCTGAGTCTGTTGCTTGATTAGATATCTACGGCCTTCCCGTTTCTCCATTCAGGTGTCTGAAACTTCAAATGTACCTATAGTTACGTCCTTTCCAACTAAAGTCTTTTCTTGTGTACGAATCTCTATGTCATTGTCAAATCGTGAGTCTGATTACCACCAGTCAGCTTCGTATCCTTCATCTGAGTCTGTTGCATGATCAGATATCTTACGGCCTTCCCGTTCCTCCATTCAGGTGTCCGAAAATTCAAATGTACCTATAGTTACGTCATTTAAAACTCCAGTCTTTTCTTGTGTACGAATCTCTAAGTTATTCTCGCATCTTGAGTCTGATTACCACCCGGTCAGCTTCGTATCCTTCATCTGAGTCTGTTGCATGATCAGATATCTTATGGCCTTCCAGTACCTCCATTCGGGTGCCCGAAACTTCAAATGTATCGATAGTTACGTCCTTTAAAACCCGAGTCTTTTCTTTTGGACGAATCTCTACGTCATTGTCGCATCGTGATTCCGATTAACGTCCGGTCAGCTTCGTATCCTTCATCTGAGTCTGTTGCATGATTAGATATCTTACGGCCCTCTCGTTCCTCCATTCAGGTGTCCAAAACATCAAAGTACCTATAGTTACATCCTTTAAAACTCAAGTCTTTTCTTGTGTACGAATCTCTATGTCATTGTCAAATCGTGAGTCGTATTACCACCAGTAAGTTTCGTATCCTTCATTTGAGTCTGTTGCATGATCAGATATCTTAAGGCCTTCCCATTCCTCCATTCGGGTGCACAAAACCTCAAATGTACGGATAGTTATATCCTTTAAACTCGAGTCTTTTCTTGTGTACGAATCTCTATGTCAATGTCGCATAGTGAGTCTGATTACCGTCCGGTCCGCTTCGTATCCTTTATCTGAGTCTGTTACATGATATGATATCTTATGGCCTTCCCGTTCCTCTATTCAGGTGCCCGAAACTTCAAATGTACGGATAGTTATGTCCTTTAAAACTCGAGTCTTTTCTTGTGTACGAATCTCTATGTCATTGTTGCATCTTGAGTGTGATTACCACCCGGTCAGCTTCATATCCTTCATCTGAGTCTTTCGCATGATCAGATATCTTACGGCCTTCCCGTTCCTCCATTCAGGTGTCCAAAACACCAAATGTACCTATAGTTACGTCCTTTAAAACTCGAGTCCTTTCTTGTGTACGAATCTCCATGTCATTGTGCATCGTGAGTCTGATTACCACCCGGTCAGCTTCGTATCCTTCATCTAAGTCTGTTGCATGATTAGATATCTTACGGTCTTCCCTTTCCTTCAATCAGGTGTCCAAAACTTCAAATGTACCTATAGTTACGTCCTTTAAAACTCGAGTCTTTTCTTGTGTACGAATCTCTATGTCATATTCGCATCGTGAGTCTGATTACCACCCGTTCATTTTCGTATCCTTCATCTGAGTCTGTTGCATGATCAGATATCTAACGGCCTTCCAGTGCCTCCATTCAGGTGTCCGAAAATTCAAATGTACCTATAGTTACGTCATTTAAAACTCCAGTCTTTTCTTGTGTACGAATCTCTAAGTTATTCTCGCATCTTGAGTCTGATTACCACCCGGTCAGCTTCGTATCCTTCATCTGAGTCTGTTGCGTGATCAGATATCTTACGGCCTTCCCGTTCTTCCATTCAGGTGCCAGAAACTTAAAATGTACGTATAGTTATGTCCTTTAAAATTCGAGTCTTTTCTTGTGTACGAATCTCAATGCCAATGTCGCATAGTGAGTCTGATTAACGTCCGGTCCGCTTCGTATCCTTTATCTGAGTCTGTTGCATGATATGATATCTTATGGCCTTCCCGTTCCTCTATTCGGGTGCCCGAAACTTCAAATGTACGGATAGTTATGTCCTTTAAAACTCGAATCTTTTCTTGTGTACGAATCTCTATGTCATTGTTGCATCTTGAGTCTGATTACCACCCGGTCAGCTTCGTATCCTTCATCTGAGTGTGCTGCATGATCAGATATCTTACGGCCTTCCAGTTCCTCCATTCGGGTGCCCGAAACTTCAAATGTATCGATAGTTACGTCCTTTAAAACTCGAGTCTTTTCTTTTGTACGAATCTCTATGTCATTGTCGCATCGTGATTCCAATTAACGTCCGGTCAGCTTCGTATCCTTCATCTGAGTCTGTTGCATGATTAGATATCTTATGGCCCTCTCGTTCCTCCATTTAGGTGTCCAAAACATCAAAGTACCTATAGTTACATCCTTTAAAACTCAAGTCTTTTCTTGTGTACGAATCTCTATGTCATTGTCAAATCGTGAGTCGTATTACCACCAGTAAGTTTCGTATCCTTCATTTGAGTCTGTTGCATGATCAGATATCTTAAGGCCTTCCCATTCCTCCATTCGGGTGCACAAAACCTCAAATGTACGGATAGTTATATCCTTTAAACTCGAGTCTTTTCTTGTGTACGAATCTCTATGTCAATGTCGCATAGTGAGTCTGATTACCGTCCGGTCCGCTTCGTATCCTTTATCTGAGTCTGTTACATGATATGATATCTTATGGCCTTCCCGTTCCTCTATTCAGGTGCCCGAAACTTCAAATGTACGGATAGTTATGTCCTTTAAAACTCGAGTCTTTTCTTGTGTACGAATCTCTATGTCATTGTTGCATCTTGAGTGTGATTACCACCCGGTCAGCTTCATATCCTTCATCTGAGTCTTTCGCATGATCAGATATCTTACGGCCTTCCCGTTCCTCCATTCAGGTGTCCAAAACACCAAATGTACCTATAGTTACGTCCTTTAAAACTCGAGTCCTTTCTTGTGTACGAATCTCCATGTCATTGTGCATCGTGAGTCTGATTACCACCCGGTCAGCTTCGTATCCTTCATCTAAGTCTGTTGCATGATTAGATATCTTACGGTCTTCCCTTTCCTTCAATCAGGTGTCCAAAACTTCAAATGTACCTATAGTTACGTCCTTTAAAACTCGAGTCTTTTCTTGTGTACGAATCTCTATGTCATATTCGCATCGTGAGTCTGATTACCACCCGTTCATTTTCGTATCCTTCATCTGAGTCTGTTGCATGATCAGATATCTAACGGCCTTCCAGTGCCTCCATTCAGGTGTCCGAAAATTCAAATGTACCTATAGTTACGTCATTTAAAACTCCAGTCTTTTCTTGTGTACGAATCTCTAAGTTATTCTCGCATCTTGAGTCTGATTACCACCCGGTCAGCTTCGTATCCTTCATCTGAGTCTGTTGCGTGATCAGATATCTTACGGCCTTCCCGTTCTTCCATCCAGGTGCCAGAAACTTAAAATGTACGTATAGTTATGTCCTTTAAAATTCGAGTCTTTTCTTGTGTACGAATCTCAATGCCAATGTCGCATAGTGAGTCTGATTAACGTCCGGTCCGCTTCGTATCCTTTATCTGAGTCTGTTGCATGATATGATATCTTATGGCCTTCCCGTTCCTCTATTCGGGTGCCCGAAACTTCAAATGTACGGATAGTTATGTCCTTTAAAACTCGAATCTTTTCTTGTGTACGAATCTCTATGTCATTGTTGCATCTTGAGTCTGATTACCACCCGGTCACCTTCGTATCCTTCATCTGAGTCTGCTGCATGATCAGATATCTTACGGCCTTCCAGTTCCTCCATTCGGGTGCCCGAAACTTCAAATGTATCGATAGTTACGTCCTTTAAAACTCGAGTCTTTTCTTTTGTACGAATCTCTATGTCATTGTCGCATCGTGATTCCAATTAACGTCCGGTCAGCTTCGTATCCTTCATCTGAGTCTGATGCATGATCAGATATCTTACGGCCTTCCCGTTCCTCCATTCAAGTGTCCGAAACTTCAAATGTACCTATAGCTACGTCCTTTAAAACTCGAGTCTTTTCCTGTGTACGAATCTCTATGTCGTTGTTGCATCGTGAGTCTGATTACCACCAGTCCTGCTTCGTATCTTTCATCTGAGTCTGTTGCATGATCAGATATCTTACGGCCTTCCCGTTCCTCTATTCGGGTGCCCGAAACTTCAAATGTACGTATAGTTATGTCCTTTAAAACTCGAGTCTTTTCTTGTGTACGAATCTTTGTGTCATTCTTGCATCTTGAGTCTGATTACCACCCGGTCAGCTTCGTATCCTACATCTGAGTTTGTTGCATGATCAGATATCTTACGGCCTTCCAGTTCCTCCATTCGGGTGCCCGAAACTTCAAATGTACGGATAGTTACGTCCTTTAAAACTCGAGTCTTTTCTTGTGTACGAATCTCTATTTCATTGTCGCATCGTCAATCCTATTAAAGTCCGGTTAGCTTGGTATCCTTTTTTTTTTGGTAAAGGAGGCTAAGCTCCGGTAAAATTTCATTAACAAAAAATATTTACAAACAAAACCCGGGCCAAGATCATTACAATAATAATAAGCCTATCAAAAATTAGATCGTTGGCCCAAATCAAAACCATAACAAAACAACGCCCTATACAATCAATCTAATACAAGCCCATTACCCATAATCCAGAATCACAATCCAGCCCAAAAGGGCATTACCACCCAACCCATTACACAGCCCAAAACCAAACATACATCAAAACAGAAAATAGTCAACTTTTATACTATCCTCCATGCCATTTCTGTAATCAGCTTTTATGCAAATCTTCCATTTTGAACCATTCTGACCCATCTTAATAACATTCTCAAAAGCAGCCTGCAATATCATCTCTGTTTCTTCATTTGCATCCCAATCTTTACAGCAGCTAGCACTCTTTTGCCCATTGCAAAGCTTTAAAATTCTATCATCTTGCTCCCATTCCAACATGCCTTGTTCTTCCTTACCCAGCAACTCCTCAAAAAACTTCCAGTTACAGCATGACAACTTACTAACAATGACCATACAAATCATAACAAACTTATTATTGTAAAGGCTAAGAAAAAAACTTATTATTGTAAAGGTTTCCCATCTTTGCTTGGCACTAGAAAATTCAAAACAATTGAGGGTGGAAATTAATGTCCTAATAGCAAAGATGGGGTCCATCCTTATCACTCCAGGTGTAATGCTCCCCCTGAGCCCAAAAACTATCCTCCAATCCTCATACGCAGATCTGAACTTAACATCAATATAAAGAGTTAAGTCCAGCAGAAAAGATACACATAAGACTCTGACCAGAAAAGAAATGAAACAAAGGGAAGGCTTTACAGCCCAGATCTCTACCCAGCCGCTATATGTGCACCTTATTACTGCAAATTCCCTTATATAATACCCACCCCTCCCAGTAGGCAAGTGCCTAGTAAAATGGACAGACTCAAACCAGAAATGAACAAGGCTCAACAAATACCACAAAGGCACCAGGGCTTTTGACCAGTGATGGGAACTACAAAATAAAAATTTAGGGGAGGAGAATAATGTCCTATAATCACTGGTCAAATCCAACCTTTTCTCTCCAGATTTAAGGCTTACTCCAAGCCACTTGTATCCTAACCACCAATCATAATAAGCAGAATTGCATCTATCTCCCATAATTGGAGAAGGATCCAATAGATCATTTTTTATAAAAATATTAACATTAAGGTTTTTAGAAAAATCAGAAGGCTTGTGAGCCCAGATCACTACCCATACGCTTTTAGTGCTCCTTATTACTGCGAGTTCCCAAGTTTTACAACCCAGCCACCCCCATGACACAAGCCAAACACTTATGGCAGACCAAGACTCAGACACAACAGACAGGACAGACCACCAAATTACCACAAGCAGATTTCCAATCCAATGATGACCTCTAACAATCAAGCAGACCCAACAACACAAACAAGAACCTAAATCAAAGGATGGGACCAACCTTATTACTCCATGAACCAGGCTTACTCCAAGCCTTAACAATCCTAAACACCGATCAAAATGAGCTAAGTAATGTCCAATCTTCCAACAGGAAGGGGAGCCAAACAGCAGACTCAAAAACCAAAAAAATAAAAATAAAAGAAAGAAGAAAAGAACATAAAAAAGACACCACCAAGACACAGAACAAGGAAAAAAAACAAGGAAGCCAAACAGGCCAGGAATCTACCCACAAAGTGCACAGTCTCCAGATTACAGCAGGTTCCCAACCCAAAATAAGCCCTAGTCCCATAACAAGAATACAGTTATTATTATCATTAATCATAGCAATAAAACTATTATTTTTATTATTAAAGTTGTATGTGATAATACTATTATCATTATCCACCACCCAAAAGGACAGAACCCATACAAGTTCCCCTATCTCCATAGACATCCAATCCTTCTTTAGATTCAATTCCATACCAGAGTCCTTCCCAGTATAAGAATGGTATGACACACTATCAATCATCATTGTTACTGTCAACATTATTAACCGACAAATTCCAAGCTACTGCAGCCAAATCAAATTGCATAGACTTTTTAAACTTACAAGTCTGCAACTTCATACTCACCATATCAGTTATCAACTTACACAAAATCTTCCCACTCCTCCTCTTTTTACTAAATAATCTAAAATTTATCTCCTGCCATACAAAGTATACAGCAGCAGCCAAACATAACCTCTGAATAACCCCCCACACCTTATTACTATACTTTCTGTCTTCTATAAACTTCACAATACCATCCCAATCATCAGGGATCCCATTAAAGTTAGCCAACACCTTAACCTTCCACCATATACTTTTAGAGTACTCACAACCAAAAAACAGATGCTGATGACTATCACTCATTTTCTCACACAGGCTACATTTATTACTAATCCCAGCCTTCCATTTTTGCAATTTATCTTGGGTAGGCAACCTATATTTGAAAGCCAACCAAGTAATAAAAGAATGCCTAGGTATCTTTTGACTATACCACACAAACTTTTGCCACTTAACCTCATCACATTTTCTGATTAAGTCCCCATAAACAATTTTAGAGGAAAATGGCAAAGACTTACCATTTTTCTCCAACCACATAAACTCATCCTTCTTATGCTCAATAATAGATGGCTGTGTTTCCTCAAAACACCAAGCATACTTTTCCTTCCATTCATCAGGAACCTTCCACCCATTATTACCAATGAGTTCACCAATCTTAGTCATCAAGCTATAACCAGCAGCTTTTATATCTCTTCTATCAATAAAATCAATCAACAACCCTTTCTTATGCCACCTATCAAACCATGCATTGATAGTCAATCCATTTCCAATCCTAGCCACACAACTTTGCCTAACCATTTTCCTACAACCCAAGATCTGTTTCCAGCTCCAGGAATCAGAGTTAGTCTCCCCAATCTCCCAAAAGCTCTTGCCATGCAACGTATAAACATTATTCCAATCTACCCAAATAGAATTTCTATTATTCAGCATACTCCAAATATGCTTAGCCATAAGTGCAACATTCCTTTCTCTTAGACAAACTAGACCCAAGCCTCCTTGGCTTTTATCCAAACATAACTCCTCCCAACCCACCCTAGCACACCCCTGTTTAAATTCACCCTGACACCATAAAAAAACCCTACAAAGCCTTTCCACATCAGCATTAATATTTTCAGGCAATATAAACATAGTTGCCCAATACACAATTAAGGAAGAAAGGACAGACTTTAATAACTGCAACCTCCCTGCATATGACAAGAACTTATTTCTCCAGTCATCAATCCTACCCTTAACCTTATCCAATAGAACCTGCCAATCATTCTGATACAGTCTTCTGGAAGATAAAGGTATACCCAAGTATCTGAAAGGAAGCTGCCCAACTTTAAAAGGAAGAATATCAAGAATTTGCTCTTTGATATCCTCTCCCACATTGCCAAAAATCACTTCACTTTTCCCCAAATTTGGCTTCAATCCAGAACAATTTCCAAATTCATCAAGAGCTTCCCTTATAACCCTAACAGAAGCTCCATCAGCCCCACTAAAATAAACAAATCATCTGCAAAACAGAGATGTGTAAGTTTAAGTTTTTCACACTTCCAATGATACACAAAATTCCCATATTCCCTTATCCTTCTTATCAGCATCAAGTTCAAAACCTCCATAACCAAAGTAAATAAATATGGAGACATGGGATCCCCCTGTCTAATACCCTTCTCTCCTTTAAAGAGCCCATGCAGCTGACCATTAACACAAATAGAATAAGAGACAGTCTTCAAACAGGTTTCAATCCAACCAATAAACTTAGGATGAAACCCAAAATACTTCAAACAACTCAACAGAAAGTCATGGTCAACAGAATCATAAGCTTTCTGCAGGTCCACCTTAAAAGCAACCCTAGGGTAACCTCTAACCCAATCATATCCCTTTACTAACTCCTGAGAGAGCAAAATATTATCACTAAGCCTCCCCGGAACAAAAGCACTCTGATTCCTATCCACAACACACTCAAGAACCCCCATAAGCCTATTACAGATGACCTCGCTAATGCATTTGTACAACACATTGCAACAAGCAATAGGCCTGAACTCATTAACAGCCCTAGGGTTCTGTACCTTAGGCACAAGAGAAATCAATGTAGCATTAATCTGTTTTAAAAGCATACCATTATCAAAGAAATCCCTTATAGCAGCACAAACATCATTACCCACCACATTCTAGGCTGCTTTGAAAAAGGTAGCAGAGTACCCATCAGGCCCAGGAGCCTTATTATCATCAATCTGAAACAAAGCTTCCTTGACCTCCTCATTAGAAACCCTTCTAATCAGGCAGCACCTTATCAGCCTTAACTTCGACCAAAATTCTAGCAAATCCAGCTCTACCCTCTTTCTTATTACATCTCATTGCTGTAACCCTATCCAGCATTAAAGGATCACCCACACAACTCATCATACTACTCAAACTTTCCCTGTTCCATAATTCCATTGGCATATTAGGTATTGTTACCCAAATAGGAATAGAACTAGGCTCAACTCTTTCCAGATTCAGCTCAATCTCCCATTTTCTCAAACACAAAGGGATATTGTTAATCAGCCAAGGTCCCTGATTAATAGTCTCCATCATGCCTAATTCATTCTTAAACTTAAAGAAAAAAATACCATTCCCATTAGAGGAAATATCAGCCAACCCAAACTTTTTCCACATCCTGAATAAATGGTATCTCATCATGCCTATAGAGACACTCTGCCCAATACTATAACCATAAAGGTAAGTACTATAAGCAACCCTGGCTTCCATCAGCTTTTTAGGCTTAATAACAGCAACAGTCTCACCTGAATCAAGAACTTTAGGAGGAACGAAAGTCATTTTTGTCTCCAAAACTTCATTAGAATTATCTCTAGCAATATCAGCAAAAGACACCTCAGACTTCTTAGACATACTACCAATATCCCCTTCCTTACCAGCATTAAACACCACCTCACCTTTCTCTAAACCAGTATGCAGAATAGATCTAGCAGCAGGCTTTAGTTTACTAATAAAAGGAAGATCATCCTTAGTAACCTTATAAGATCCCATACTATCTGAAGTTTCTTCATAGATGGGCTTTTAACAATACCCCTCCAAGGCAGCCTAACAGTAATGTCCCCTTTTTTAGCCTTATTTTCCTTATCAAGTTCCATCCCACTCTGCTCAGCATCAATCTGTTCACCCTCTTGAACTCCCTTAACAATCTCAGCCTTCTCACCATCCTGCTTATCAGACCCCTCTTTCATAACCCCCTTCTTCTCAGAATCAACCTTCTTCTTATTCTCCATCTTCCATCCTATAATAATATTCCCCTCATTATCCACAACAACCCTGCTCCCAGCCCCAGAATTATAAGCAAATTGAGGATTGGACACAGACAACTTAAACCTCAATTCACTAGCCTTACCCTCATCCAAACTCATGCTCTTCCTGCCCATTTTCAACTTCACAGGAGCCACAGAAGTGTTACCTTCCTCTACAATTTTCTGAATCTCTTTTGAGTTAACATCTGGTAACACCTCCACCCCATTCACCATCCCTGGATTTTCCTCAATTCTAACATAAGACCTCTCATCCCACAACACTTTCCTACTCTTAACAACTACTCCCTCATTTCTGATAGACCTCTTCTTCCTCTTATCCAAAAACACAAATCTAGCATCCAGCCCAACATCAAGCACATTATCTTCAGTAACCAACTGAGGAAACTTCACACCCCTCCCTTCAGCTTTAACCAACCCATCCTTACCAATTTCCCTATGCCCAATGTACTCACCATATACTTTTTTACCCAGGAAATTAGCTATTACAACAAGTATATGCCCATACTGCCCAGCTAACTTCTCACCAAACAACAAACCCTTACGAGCAATCCGAACATCAACTAGAGAATTAACCAGATCTAATTCCCCTATACCAGCCAACTTAATCAGTTCCAACTTTTCAGAAATCAACCTAACCCTCCAGTTCTCACCAAACACAGTCCTCAGAAATCCTACCACTAAAGGACTAAACACCAGAGAGTCACTTTTACAAGAAATGAAACGATTCAGAATTACCTGTTTGTCCTCCATAATAGCTTCCACCTCCGGACCTATCATAGCCTCATCCACAACATTATTGGAACTCAAACTAGCTTCAGCAGAACAATCAACCAAAATATCAGGTGGAACCTCTGGCGGAGGCTCAGGTGCTGGAACCCTAGAAAAAGGCTCCATAGAACAATCAAATCGTGTACTGTGAAGATTTCAATTAGTACAAACCAATTGAAACAGTAAACACGACGAATCAGAAGAAAAAACAAGGAAGAATTAGGGTTGAAAAAGACGCAGGAAAAGAGAAACCAAGGAGAAAACCCCTGAGTCACCTTAATCGCCCAATTCAGAGAAAGAAAACCCTCAGCAGCTACGTATACCTTCGTATCCTTTTAGCTTGGTATCCTTTATCTGAGTATGTTGCATGATCAGATATCTTACAGCCTTCCCGTTCCTCCATTCAGGTGTCTGAAACTTCAAATGTACCTATAGTTACGTCCTTTAAAACTCGAGTCTTTTCTTGTGTACGAATCTCTATGTCATTGTCGCATCGTGAGTCTGATTACCACCCGGTCAGCTTTGTATCCTTCATCTGAGTCTGCTGCATGATCAGATATCTTACAGACTTCCCGTTCCTCCATTCAGGTGTCCGAAACTTCAAATGTACCATTAGTTACGCCCTTTAAAACTCGAGTCTTTTCTTGTGTACGAATCCCTATGTCATTGTCGCATCTTGAGTCTGATTACCACTCGGTCAGCTTCATATCCTTCATCTGAGTCTGTTGCATGATCAGATATCTTACGGCCTTCCCGTTCCTCCATTCAGGTGTCTGAAACTTCAAATGTACCTATAGTTACGTCCTTTAAAACTCGAGTCCTTTCTTGTGTACGAATCTCTATGTCATTGTCGCATCGTGAGTCTGATTACCACCCGGTCAGCTTCGTACCCTTCATCTGAGTCTGTTGCATGATTAGATATCTTACGGCCTTCCCGTTTCTCCATTCAGGTGTCTGAAACTTCAAATGTACCTCTAGTTACGTCCTTTAAAACTAGTCTCTTCTTGTGTACGAATCTCTATGTCATTGTCAAATCGTGAGTCTGATTACCACCAGTCAGCTTCGAATTCTTCATCTGAGTCAGTTGCATGATCAGATATCTTACGGCCTTCCCGTTCCTCCATTCAGGTGTCTGAAACTTCAAATGTACCTATAGTTACGTCCTTTAAAACTCGAGTCCTTTCTTGTGTACGAATCTCTATGTCATTGTCGCATCGTGAGTCTGATTACCACCCGGTCAGCTTCGTACCCTTCATCTGAGTCTGTTGCATGATTAGATATCTTACGGCCTTCCCGTTTCTCCATTCAGGTGTCTGAAACTTCAAATGTACCTCTAGTTACGTCCTTTAAAACTAGTCTTTTCTTGTGTACGAATCTCTATGTCATTGTCAAATCGTGAGTCTGATTACCACCAGTCAGCTTCGTATTCTTCATCTGAGTCAGTTGCATGATCAGATATCTTACGGCCTTCCCGTTCCTCCATTCGGGTGCCCAAAACCTCAAATGTACGGATAGTTATATCCTTTAAAACTCGATTCTTTTCTTGTGTACGAGTCTCTATGTCATTGTCGCATCTTAAGTCTGATTACCACCCGGTCAGCTTCTTATCCTTCATCTGAGTCTGTTACATGATCAGATATCTTACGGCCTTCCCGTTCCTCCATTCAGGTGTCCAAAACTTCAAATGTACCTATATTTACGTCCTTTAAAACTCGAGTCTTTTCTTGTGTACGAATATCTATTTCATTGTCACGTCGTGAATCCAATTAACGTCCGGTTAGCTTGGTATCCTTTATCTGAGTATGTTGCATGATCAGATATCTTACAGCCTTCCCGTTCGTCCATTCAGGTGTCCGAAACTTCAAATGTACCTATAGTTACGTCCTTTAAAACTCAAGTTTTTTCTTGTGTACGAATCTCTATATCATTGTCGCATCTTGAATCTGATTACAACCCGGTTAGCTTTGTTTCCTTCATCTGAGTCTGTTGCATGATCAGATATCTTACGGCCTTCCCGTTCCTCCATTCTGGTATCCGAAACCTCAAATGTACCTATAATTACGTCCTTTAAAACTCGAGTCTTTTCTTGTGTACGAATCTCTATGTCATTGTCGCATCGTGAGTCTGATTACCAGCCGGTCAGCTTCGTATCCTTCATCTGAGTCTGTTGCACGATCAGATATCTTACGGCCTTCCTGTACCTCCATTCAGGTGTCTGAAACATCAAATGTACCTATAGTTACGTCCTTTAAAACTAGTCTTTCCTTGTGTACGAATCTCTATGTCATTGTCAAATTGTTAGTCTGATTTCCACCAGTCAGCTTCATATCCTTCACCTGAGTCTGTTGCATGATCAGATATCTAACGGCCTTCCCGTTCCTCCATTGGGGTGCCCAAAACCTCAAATGTACGGATAGTTATATCCTTTAAACTCGAGTCTTTTCTTGTGTACGAATCTCTATGTCATCGTCAAATTGTGAGTCTGGTTTCCACCCAGTCCACTTCCTATCCTTCATCTGAGTTTGTTGCATGATCAGATATCTTATGGCCTTCCCGTTCCTCCATTAGGGTGCCCGAAACTTCAAATGTACGGATAGTTATATGCTTTAAAACTCATGTCTTTTCTTTTGTACGAATCTCTATTTCATTGTCGCATCGTGAGTCCGATTACCGTTCGGTCTGCTTCGTATCTTTATCTGAGTCTATTGCACGATCACATATCTAATGGCCTTCCCGCACCTCCGTTCGAGTGCCCGAAACTTCAAATGTATCGAAAGTTACGTCCTTTAAAACTTGAGTGCTTTCTTATGTACGAATCTCTATGTCATTGTCGTATCATGAGTCTGATTAACGTTCGGTCCGCTTTGTATGCTTTATCTGAGTCAGTTGTATGATACGATATCTTACGGCCTTCCCGTTCCTCCATTCAGGTGTCCGAAATTTCAAATGTACCTATAGTTACGTCCTTTAAAACTCGAGTCTTTTCTTGTGTACAAATCTCTTTGTCATTATCACATCGTGATTCTGATTACCAACCGGTCAGCTTCGTATTCTTCATCTGAGTCTGTTGCATGATCAGATATCTTACGGACTTCCCGTTCCTCTATTTGGGGGCCCGAAACTTCAAATGTACAGATAGTTATGTCCTTTAAAACCTGAGTCTTTTCTTGTGTACGAATCTCTATGTCATTGTCGCATCGTGAGTTCAATTACCGTCCCGTATTCTTCGTATCCTTTATCTGAGTTTGTTGCATGATCAGATATCTTACGGCCTTCCCGTTCCTCCATTCAGGTGTTGGAAACTTCAAATGTACCTATAGTTACGTCCTTTGAAACTCGAGTCTTTTCTTGTGTACGAATCTGTATGTCATTGTTAAATCGTGAGTCTGATTTCCACCCAGTCAGCTTCGTATCCTTCATCTGAGTCTGTTGCATGATCAGATATCTTACGGCCTTCCCGTTCCTCCATTCGGGTGCCCGAAACTTCAAATGTACGGATAGTTATGTCCTTTAAAACTCGAGTCTTTTCTTGTCTATGAATCTCTATGTCATTGTCGCATCATGAGTCTGATTACCGTCCGGTTTGCTTCGTATCCTTTATCTGTGTTTGTTGCATGATCAGATATATTATGGCCTTCCCGCTCCTCCATTTGGGTGCCCGAAACTTCAAATGTATCGATAGTTACGTCCTTTAAAACTCGAGTCTTTTCTTGTGTACGAATCTCTATGTCGTTGTCGCATCGTGACTCCGATTAACGTCCGGTCATCTTCGTATCGTTCATCTGAGTCTGTCGCATGATCAGATATCTTATATCCTTCCTGCTCCTCCATTCGGGTGCCCAAAACTTTAAATATATCGATAGTTACGTCCTTTAAAACTCGAGTCTTTTCTTTTGTACGAATCTCTATGTCGTTGTCGCATCGTGAGTCTGATTAACGTCCGGTCATCTTCGAATCCTTCATCTGAGTCTGTCGCATGATCAGATATCTTACGGCCTTCCCGTTCCTCCATTCAGGTGTCCGAAATTTCAGATGTACCTATAGTTACGTCCTTTAAAACTCGAGTCTTTTCTTGTGTACAAATCTCTTTGTCATTATCGCATCGTGATTCTGTTTGGATTGTTAAATATGAGGATGATTCCTATGATAATGAAAGTAGGGAGTATGTGGTATAGTGTTAAGCAAAGAGTGGGGTTAATGATGGGTGATAGAGGTATGGAGAGGGATGTAAAGGTTTATGGTGGTATGGGTTGGAAAAATGAGCTGGGTTTTATTATTTCTATTGGGACTGGGGGGGGGGGGGGTTTATGGGTTTCTGCAGTAATCTGGAGACTAAAGTCTGTTTGGGTAGTGATCTGGTTCTTTGAACCTTCCTGTGTTTTATCGAAATTTTATTTTTTTGGTTTTAAAACTGTTCTGGTGCTTGTTTTGGTAAGCATCTGTGCTGAGTTTATGGGAGGATTAGGATTGAGATGGCTGGGAGTCAGCCTTTGGACTGGGAGGCATAAGGTTGGATTTGACCAGTGGATTTAGGGTCTTGTTCTTTCTGAATTTTGTTTTATTTTATAGTTCTAGCCACTGGTCAAGAACCCATGTTTGTTATGAACATTTGTTGAGCCTGTTTCTTTGTTCGTATGAGTCTGTCTCTTTTTTTGGGCTTTGGCCTATGGGGTGGGAGGCAAGGTTTTCAGAACCGGACCGGACGTCGAACCGGCCTGCTTACTGGTTCACTGGTCGGACCGGTCGGACCGGTTCGACCGGAATTAAGAACCGGACCACTAGTTCATACTTAATTAAATATAATATAATATACTATACTTTAGTTCAGTGGCAATCTAGTAATTTGACTTTCTTTGAAGGCTATTTTCATAATCCTTACCAAGCCCCTATTTATGTCTTACCCTACCACTTTTCCTTATTTTTTAACAGATCTGCACGTTTCCTCCTTATTGATTTTCCTTCAGACATTGACTTTTCTTTTCTTCAATTTTCGCTTTTCCTTCAATTATTGAGCCATCCATCCTAATCTCACAAAATCTAAACATAAGTACAAGGTATGATTCCATAAGAATGCAACTTTATTATATTCAATGAGGATGATGGATTAACAACGAGGTGGCTGTGAAGACTGAAGAAGATGATGGATTAACAACGAGGGTTTGGTATGGTGATGGTGGCTGTGAAGACATAAGAAATGTAGACTATAGAACAGGGCAGGAGATTTGTTTTGTTGCCGGTCCGGTCCATTTTTCTAACGGTTCCCGGTTCGACCGCCCGGCCCCCGGTCCAACCGGGCGATTCAATGCACAGCCGATCCTTTGCCTCGACCCGGACCGTCCTCGCCTCCGGAACCCGGTCCGACTGGTCGAACCGGCCGGTCCGGTCCGGGTTTCAAAACCTTGGTGGGAGGGATTATATCATTGGGAACTTGGTGTTATAAGGTGTACTAAAAGCGTATGGGTAGAGATCTGGCTGTTAAAGCTTCCTAGTTTTTACTCTGAACTTGTAAAAGAAGTGGTTTGGTTAATTTTTGTTTTAAATATTCTGCTGATATTTTTTCTTGTGTTCAAGGAAGGTATCAGTTCTGCGGGTTTATACGGAGGTTTAGGAGTTCTTGGGCTTGGAGTAAGCCACACATTGGGAGTTATAAGGATGGATCTAGCCAGTGGGTTTAGGACATATTTTTCCACCTCAAATTTTGTATTTTTTTAGCACCCTCCACTGGCTGGAAAACCTTAATATTCTTGTGTCTTCGTTGAGCCTATTCATTTCTGAGTTATTAGTGGTCTGTGTTTATAGGCTTTTGCCTAGTGGGGGGGGGGGGATTTTATAAATGGGAACTTGCAGTAATCTGGAGAACTAAAAGCGTATGGGTAGAAATCTGGCTGTTAAAGCTTCCTTTTTTATCTCAAAATTGGTTTTGTATATATGTTATTTTCAAAAATGTTCTGCTGGATTTCATGTTTCTTATTGAAACCGAATTCAGTTTTGCTTGTTTAAAGGAGATAGTAGGATTATGGAGGCTTGGAGAAAGCATACACCATGGAGAGATAAGGAAGGAACTGATCAGTGATTTTAGGACATTAATCTCTTTCATAAATTTTTTATTTTTTAGCACCAATCACTGGTCAGGAACCTTTACATGTAAATGGTATTTGTTGAGCCTGTTTCATTTGAAGTTTGAGTCTGTCGGTCTGTCTAGGCACTTGCCTAAGGGAGGGAATGGGTCATATATTTAGGAACTTGCAGGACTAAGGAGTACTCAAAGCGTTTGGGTAGAAATATGGGCTTTTATGCCTTCCTTTTGTTTCTATTCAGTTCTTGGTATGGTGTTGTTTGTGTCTTTTCTGCTGGGTTCTGTTTTCATCTATGAAAATAAACCCAGTTCTGCATTGTATAATTGGTGGTTAGGATATGTTGACCTCAAGGGGAGCATTACACTTGGAGAGATAAGGATGGACTCCATCTTTGCTATTAGGACATTGATCTCCACCCCAAATTATTTTATATTTTCTAGTACTAAGCAAAGATGGAAAACCTTTGATATTATGGTTTCATTTCTTAACCTGTTTCAGGCACCCGAATGGAAGAACTGAAAGGCCATAAGATATCTGATCATACTACGGAGTCAGATAAAGGATACAAAGCTTACGGGACGGTAATCAGACGCACGATGCGACAATGACATAGAGATTCGTACATAAGAAAAGACTCGAGTTTTAAAGGACGTAACTATCGGTACATTTGAAGTTTCAGACAGCCAAATGCCGGAACGGGAAGGCCATAAGATATATGATCATGCAAGAGACTCAGATAAAGGATATTAAGCTAACTAGACGCTAACCGGACTCACGATGCCACAATGACAGGTAGATTCGTACACAAGAAAAGACCCGAGTTTTAAAGGACATAACAATGGGTACATTTGAAGTTCGGGCACCCTAATGGATGAACGGAAAGGCCATAAGATATCTGATCATGCTATAGACTCAGATAAAGGATACGAAGCTAACCGGATGGTAATCGGATTCACGATACGACAATGACATAGAGATTTGTACACAAGAAAAGACTCGTGTTTTAAAGGACGTAACTATCGATACAATTGAAGTTTCGGGCACCCGAATGGAGGAGCGGGAAGTCCATAAGATATTTGATCATGTAACAGACTCAGATAAAGGATACGGAGCGTACCAGACGGTAATCGGACTCACGATGCAAGAATGAAATAAAGATTTATACACAAAAAAAGACTCGAGTTTCAAAGGACGTAACAATCGGTACATTTGTAGTTTCGGGAACCCGAATGGAGGAACAGGAAGGCCGTTAAAAAACTGATCATGCTACAGACTCAGATAAAGGATACGAAGCTAACTTGACGATTATCGGACTCACGATGCGACAATGACATAGAGATTCGTACACAAGACAACACTCGAGTTTTAAAGGACATAACTATCGGTACATTTGAAGTTTCGGGCACCCGAATAGAGGAACGGGAAGGCCATGAGATATCAGATCATGGAACAGACTAAGATAAAAGATACGAAGCTAACTGGACGGTAATCGGACTCACGATGCGACAATGACATAGAGATTCGTTAACAAGAAAACACTCGAGTTTTAAAGGACATAACTCTCGGTACATTTGAAGTTTTGTGCACCCGAATGGAGGAACGGGAAGGCCATAAGATATCTGATCATGCAACAGAGACAGATAAAGGGTACGAAGCTGAACAGACAGTAATCGGACTCACGATGCGACAATAACATAGAGATTCGTACACAGGAAAAGACTAAAGTTTTAAAGGACGTAACTATCGGTACATTTGAAGTTTCGGACAGCCGAATGCCGGAACGGGAAGGCCATAAGATATCTGATCATGCAACAGACTCAGATGAAGGATACGAAGCTAACTGGACGGTAATCGAACTCACGATGTGACAATGACATAGAGATTCATAAACAAGAAAACACTCGAGTTTTTAAGGACATAACTCTCGGTACATTTGAAGTTTCGGGCACCCGAATGGAGGAACGGGAAAGCCATAAGATATCTGATCATGCAACAGAGACAGATAAAGGGTACGAAGCGGAACAGACAGTAATCAGACTCACGATGCGACAATAACATAGAGATTCGTACACAGGAAAAGACTAAAGTTTTAAATGACGTAACTATCGGTACATTTGAAGTTTCGGACAGCCGAATGCCGGAACGGGAAGGCCATAAGATATCTGATCATGCAACAGACACAGATAAAGGATACGAAGCTAACTGGACGGTAATCGGACTCACGATACCACAATGACATGTAGATTCGTAAACAAGAAAAGACTCGAGTTTTAAAGGACATAACTATTGGTACATTTGAAGTTCGGGCTCTCTAATGGAGGAACGGGAAGGCCATAGTATATATGATCATGCTATAGACTCAGATAAAGGATACGAAGCTAACTGGATGGAAATCGGACACACGATGCGACAATGACATAGAGATTCGTACACAAGAAAACACTCGAGTTTTAAAGGACATAACTATCGGTAGATTTGAAGTTTCGGGCACCCGAATGGAGGGACGAGAAGGCAATAAGATATCTGATCATGCAACAGACTTAGATAAAGGATACGATACTAACGGGACGGTAAACGGACTCACGATACTATCGGTACATTTGAAGTTTCGGGCACCCGAATGGAGGGACGGGAAGGCCATAAGATATCAGATCATGCAACAGAAACAGATAAAGATTACGAAGCTGAACAGATAGTAATCAGACTCACGATGCGACAATGACATAGAGATTCGTACATAGGAAAAGACTCAAGTTTAAAAGGACGTAACTGTCGGTACATTTGAAGTTTCGGGCACCCGAATGGAGGAACGGGAAGGCCATAAGATATCTGATCATGCTACGGACTCAGATAAAGGATACATTGCTTACCGTACGGTAATCGGATTCACGACGCGACAATGATATAGAGATTCGTACACAAGAAAAGACTCGAGTTTTAAAGGACGTAACTATCGGTACATTTGAAGTTTCAGGCACTCGAATGCAGGAGCGAGAAGGCCATAAGATATCTGATCATGCTACGGATTCAAATAAAGAATACGAAGCTGACCGGATGGTATTCGGACTCACGATGCGACAATGACATGGAGATTCGTACACAAGAAAACACTCGGGTGGTAAAGGACATAACTATCGGTACCTTTGAAGTTTCGGGCACCCAAATGGAGGAACGGGTAGGCGATTAGATATCTGATCATGCAACAGACTCAGATAAAAGTTACGAAGCTGACCGGACGGTAATAGGACTCACGATGCGACAATGACATAGAGATTCGTATAAAAGAAAAGACTCGAGTTTTAAAGGACTTAACTATCGGTACCTTTGAAGTTTCAGGCACAAGAATGGAGGAACGGGAAGGCCATAAGATATCTGATCATACTACGGAGTCAGATAAAGGATACAAAGCTTACGGGACGGTAATCAGACGCACGATGTGACATTGACATAGAGATTCGTACATAAGAAAAGACTTGAGTTTTAAAGGACGTAAGTTTTGGTACATTTGAAGTTAAAGACAGCCAAATGCCGGAACGGGAAGGCCATAAGATATCTGATCATGCAAGAGACTCAGATAAAGGATATTAAGCTAACTGGACGGTAACCGGACTCACGATGCGACAATGACAAGTAGATTCGTACACAAGAAAAGACGCGAGTTTTAAAGGACATAACAATCGGTACATTTGAAGTTCGGGCACCCTAATGGATGAACGGGAAGGCCATAAGATATCTTATCATGCTATAGACTCAGATAAAGGATACGAAGCTAACCGGATGGTAATCGGATTCACGATGCGACAATGACATAGAGATTCGTACACAAGAAAAGACTCGAGTTTTAAAGGACGTAACAATCGGTACATTTGTAGTTTCGGAAACCCGAAAGGAGGAACAGGAAGGCCATTAAATACTGATCATGCTACAGACTCAGATAAAGGATACGAAGCTAACTTGAAGATAATCGGACTCACGATGCGACAATGACATAGAGATTCGTACACAAGACAACATTCAAGTTTTAAAGGACATAACTATCGGTACATTTGAAGTTTCGGGCACCCGAATTGAGGAACGGGAAGGCCATGAGATATCAGATCATGGAACAGACTAAGATAAAAGATACGAAGCTAACTAGACGGTAATCGGACTCACGATGCGACAATGACATAGAGTCGTAAACAAGAAAACACTCGAGTTTTAAAAGACATAACTCTCGGTACATTTGAAGTTTCGGGCACCCGAATGGAGGAACGGGAAGGCCATAAGATATCTGATCATGCTACGGACTCAGATAAGGGATACATTGCTAACCGGACGGTAATCGGATTCACAATGCGACAATGACATAGAGATTCGTACACAAGAAAAGTCTCGAGTTTTAAAGGACGTAACTATCGGTACATTTGAAGTTTCAGGCACGCGAATCTAGGAGCGAGAAGGCCATAAGATATCTGATCATGCTACGGATTCAGATAAAGAATACGAAGCTGACCGGATGGTATTCGGACTCACGATGCGACAATGACATGGAGATTCGTACGCAAGAAAACAATCGAGTTGTAAAGGACATAACTATCGGTACATTTGAAGTTTCGGGAACCCAAATGGAGGAACGGTAGGCGATAAGATATCTGATCATGCAACAGACTCAGATAAAAGTTACGAAGCTGACCGGACGGTAATTGGACTCACGATGCGACAATGACATAGAGATTCGTATGAAAGAAAAGACTCGAGTTTTAAAGGACGTAACTATCGGCACCTTTGAAGTTTCAGGCACCCGAATGGAGGAACGGGAAGGCCATAAGATATCTGATCATACTACGGAGTCAGATAAAGGATACAAAGCTTACGGGACGGTAATCAGACACACGATGTGACAATGACATAGAGATTCGTACATAAGAAAAGACTCGAGTTTTAAAGGACGTAACTATCGGTACCTTGGAAGTTTCGGGCACCCGAATGGAGGGACGAGAAGGAAATAAGATATCTGATCATGCAACAGACTAAGATAAAGGATACGATACTAACGGGACGGTAAACGGACTCACGATACTATCGGTACATTTGAAGTTTCGGGCACCCGAATGGAGGGACGGGAGGCCATAAGATATCAGATCATGCAACAGAAACAGATAAAGATTACGAAGCTGAACAGATGGTAATCAGACTCACGATGCGACAATGACATAGAGATTCGTACATAGGAAAAGACTCAAGTTTAAAAGGACGTAACTGTCGGTACATTTGAAGTTTCGGGCACCCGAATGGAGGAACGGGAAGGCCATAAGATATCTGATCATGCTACGGACTCAGATAAAGGATACATTGCTTACCGGACGGTAATCGGATTCACGACGCGACAATGATATAGAGATTCGTACACAAAAAAAGACTCGAGTTTTAAAGGACGTAACTATCGGTACATTTGAAGTTTCAGGCACTCGAATGCAGGAGCGAGAAGGCCATAAGATATCTGAGCATGCTACGGATTCAGATAAAGAATACGAAGCTGACCGGATGGTATTCGGACTCACGATGCGACAATGACATGTAGATTCGTACACAAGAAAACACTCGAGTTGTAAAGGACATAACTATCGGTACATTTGAAGTTTCGGGCACCCAAATGGAGGAACGGGTAGGCGATTAGATATCTGATCATGCAACAGACTCAGATAAAAGTTACGAAGCTGACCGGACGGTAATAGGACTCACAATGCGACAATGACATAGATACTCGTATAAAAGAAAAGACTCGAGTTTTAAAGGACGTAACTATCGGTACCGTTGAAGTTTCAGGCACCCGAATGGAGGAACGGGAAGGCCATAAGATATTTGATCATACTACGTAGTCAGATAAAGGATACAAAGCTTACGAGATGGTAATCAGACGCACGATGTGACATTGACATAGAGATTCGTACTTAAGAAAAGACTTGAGTTTTAAAGGACGTAACTATCGGTACATTTGAAGTTAAAGACAGCCAAATGCCGGAACGGGAAGGCCATAAGATATCTGATCATGCAAGAGACTCAGATAAAGGATATTAAGCTAACTGGACGGTAACCGGACTCACGATGCGACAATGACAAGTAGATTCGTACACAAGAAAAGACGCGAGTTTTAAAGGACATAACAATCGGTACATTTAAAGTTCGGGCACCCTAATGGATGAACGGGAAGGCCATAAGATATCTTATCATGCTATAGACTCAGATAAAGGATACGAAGCTAACCGGATGGTAATCGGATTCACGATGCGACAATGACATAGAGATTCGTAAACAAGAAAAGACTCGAGTTTTAAAGGACGTAACAATCGGTACATTTGTAGTTTCGGGAACCCGAAAGGAGGAACAGGAAGGCCATTAAATACTGATCATGCTACAGACTCAGATAAAGGATACGAAGCTAACTTGACGATAATCGGACTCACGATGCGACAATGACATAGAGATTCGTACACAAGACAACATTCAAGTTTTAAAGGACATAACTATCGGTACATTTGAAATTTCGGGCACCCGAATAGAGGAACGGGAAGGCCATGAGATATCAGATCATGGAACAGACTAAGATAAAAGATACAAAGCTAACTGGACGGTAATCGGACTCACGATGCGACAATGACATAGAGTCGTAAACAAGAAAACACTCGAGTTTTAAAAGACATAACTCTCGGTACATTTGAAGTTTCGGGCACCCGAATGGAGGAACGGGAAGGCCATAAGATATTTGATCATGCAACAGAGACATATAAAGGGTACGAAGCTGAACAGACAGTAATCGGACTCACGATGCGACAATAACATAGAGATTCGTACACAGGAAAAGACTAAAGTTTTAAAGGACGTAACTATCGGTACATTTGAAGTTTCGGACAGCCGAATGCCGGATTGGGAAGTCCATAAGATATCTGATCATGCAACAGACTCAGATAAAGGATACGAAGGAAAGGATACGAAGCTGATTTGGGCGATTTAGGCGATTCGGGGGTTTCTTCTCCAGTTTTCTTTTCCCGCTTCTTTTCTAACCCTAATTCCTTCTCTGTTCTTCCTTCTTCTATCGTGTTTCACTGTTCCATCATCTTCGAAGGTGGTGGAATCTTCACAGTGCGCGATTATGGGTTCTCCAGCTAGGGTTGGGTTGCCGAAACCTCCTCCGGCGGTTCCTCCGGATTTATCTGTTGTTATGGGGTATAGTTTGGATCTGAAGTAGGTGAGTGAAGGTAAGTTTTGCTTGAGTAGGATGATTGGGGACAAGGTTGAGTCGTGTGAGCTTACTGGGGGTGATTTGGAGTATTTGAAGGGTATGTTTGGGGATAACTGGATGAAGGAGAGTGGTTCAGATTCTTCCTGGTTTCAGAAGACGGCTATGGAGGTGGAGGACAATAGTCAATCTTCTGATTCGTTAAAATGGGTTAAAGGTATGTTTGATGCTCCTGAACTTTCTGAGGTTCATGTTAATTACCTTCGTAATTTGTTAGGAGATAATTGGAGGTCTAGGTTATTGAATGAAGATATGAATGAGTTGTTTGTTTTAGCTCAAAAGTGTGATGCTGCTGGTAAGCCTTTGAATGTGTCTGGGGTAGTTTGTGTTGATGGACAGAAGAGTGGTTGTGTTGGTGAGACTAAGATGGAGGTTGAGGGTCAGAATAAGTCTGTGTTGGAAGCATTGACCAGGTTTTTAGCTAGTAAAAGGGACTTGTGTGATTCTGTAGGAGCTAGGAAGGTGAGTTTTCCTCAAGTTTCTCCAAATGTTAATGTTTTTAATGCTGTGGGGAGTGAGAATATGGAATTGTTAAGTAAGAGGAAGAAGCATTCTATTAGAAATGAGGGAGTGAAGGTGAAGATAGGCAAGACTGATATTGGGGGTTCAAAGTATGCTGGTTACTGTGTGAAGGGGGATGAGTTAGAAGTGTTACCAGACAACTGTTCTGCTGCTGATTTGTTAGCTGTTTTGGCAAAGAAGCCTATTGTGTTAGTTCCTCCAAAGAAGTCTATTAAGAGAGATGTTTCTATGAATGTTGAAGAGGTTATGAGGAGTGGGCAGGGTATTGAGTCTGATGATGTTAAAGATAATAGGGGGGTAAGAATAGTGGGGCTAAGCCTGTTATTGTGGTTAAAAAGAAAGGTTGTGATATTTTTTTGAATGGATTAGAGATGATTAAGTTTAATTATGAGAAGCCTATTGAGAAGATGGAATTCTGTCCTGGATTTCCTTTGCCTAAAACTGCTGATAAGAAGAATGTTGAAGTTAGTGTGATTAAGAAGGGGGAGGGTGTGAGTTCTGGTGGTGTGAAGGTTAATGGGGTGGAGGAGAGTTCTGAAATGGATGTTGTTGTGGAAAAACAAGATGGGCAGGAAGTTAAAGGGAATGGAGGTAAGAAAGGTAAGGGTGTTAAAGGTATTAGGAGGGTACCTATGAGGAAGCTAATAGTTGAAAAGTCTAGGAGTATGAGTCCTTATTGTATCACTAAGGATGATGTGGCAGCCATTCAAAAGCTTCCACCTCTTCCTAAAAAGTCTGTGTTGGGTTCAATGGTTGTTAAGGATAATGTGGTTTTTAATGCTAAGAGGGGTAATGGGGCTGTTTTAAGTAAATTTGTAGCTAAGGGAGAGGGTCCTGGTAAAGAAGTTAAGTCTTATGCTGCTGCTACTGTTGGTGAAGGTAGTGATGTTTTGGTGGAGAAAGTTCAATTTTATCCACCAAAGGTGTTAGAAAATGGTGAGGAGGTTGCTGTTATTAATCCAGAGAAGATTGTAGAGGCTAAGAAAGTGTATAGTAAATATTTGTATGGATATTTCATTGGGAAGGATCTGGCTATTGGTATGGTGAGGTTTCACCTGTTAAGGATGTGGAAGAGGTTTGGATTAGTGGAGATTTCTTCTAATAATAATGGTATCTTCTTTTTCAAGTTTAAGAATGATGAGGGTATGTGGAATGCTATGGAGAAAGGTCCATGGTTAGTTAATAATGTTCCTTTATGCTTGAAGAAATGGGAGGTGGGTATTTGTTTAGAGAAAGTTGAACCTAATGTTATTCCTATGTGGGTTACTATTCCCAATCTCCCTAAGGAATTGTGGAATAATGAGAGTATTTGTAGTATGATGAGTTGTGTGGGCAATCCATTAATGTTTGACAGAATTTCTAGTGAGAGATGTCAAAAGAAGGAAGGGCCTGCTTGTTTTGCTAGAGTCCTTGTTGAGGTTAAAGCTGAGAAGGTTTTACCTGAGTTTGTGAAGGCTTGCTATCCTCCTGATGAGGGTAAACCTGGTTTCTTTAGTGATATTAGGGTCACTTATGAGATTTTTATAAAGAAGTGTTCTGTGTGTAAGGTTTTTGGGCATGACTTTGAAGGTTGTAGGTCTAGAGTTCTGACAGTGAAAGAAATGGAGGAGAGGGCTCATTTGCTGGTGAAGGATGTTAATCTAGGTACTAATCAGGACTATCCTGTTTCTGGGGTAAGGTCTGATGGTTTTATTAGTGTGGGTAGAAATAAGAAAGGGGAAAAAGGGGAAGGATCTGAGGGTAGGACTATCAATGGTCAAGGGGTGGGAACTAATGGAGGTAATCAAGGGAGAGGTTTGAGGAATGGTGAGGCTAGAAATGATGGGTTTAGGTTTAATGGTTTTAGGAGAAATGGGCAGGGAAGGGGTGGTTTTAATAGTAGAGGAGGTTTTCAGGGTAGAAATACTCAAGTGTATAGGCAGGTGCAAGGGAAAAAACAGAATGGGGAAGATGGAAGAAAGAAGGGTGAGCAAGCTAATAGATTTGAAGTTCTGGGTGATTTAGAGGGGGACAATGTGGAGATTAGTATAGGGGAGGGGTCTATTAATAGGAAGCAGAGTGAAAAGAAGGATGGAGTTAGTGGTTCTGTTAGGAGGACTAATGGTGTGGTGATTAAGGATATGGAGGGAGAGAATTCTGTGAAGAAGACTCCTGTGGTGGAGAATGGTGGGGGTAGTAGGAAAGGTAAGGAGATTGAGGGGGTGACTAATGTGGGTAGGAATACTTCTGGTGAGGGGGCTTCTGGTGAGGGGGAATCTAGTAGGAAGAATACTGGAGTGAATGGGGAGGATTTTAAGATTGAAACCAAGGTCAATACTAAGTCTGGGTATTTTAGGATGTCTGATGATCAGTTTAATGAAGTGTCTCATTATATTCTTAATAAAATTTGTCCTTCTAATGATATAATGAGGAAATGGAACATTGGTCAAGTTAAATTATTTTTTGAACAATGGGATATTCTTATGTTTGATAAATTAATCAAGGATGCTGAGGTCCTTTCTGAGAATGGGGAGAATGCTGAATTTATGAAGTGTGATGGGGGTTCTAGTAGTGGTGTGGGTGAGGGTTCCTCTGGTATGCAGGGCCCTGTGGGTTGTTCTACTGTTGTTAATGAAGATTAATCTGCTTGCTTGGAATGTTAGGGGCATGTCAACTGCCTCTAAACAAAGACAGATTGGGAGAATTGTTGCTGATAATGGTATTAAGTTGTGTGGTTTATTGGAGACTAGAGTTAGTTCTGCTGGGATCTTGGATGCTGGTAAGGGAGTTATGAGTAGATGGGAATGGGTCTCTCATATAGAGTTTTGTCCTAGCTGGACTAGAATTCTGGTGGGTTGGGACCCTAAGGTTATGGATGTTATTGTTTTATCCATGACCTCTCAGGTGGTGCATTGTTTAGTTTGTCCTTTTAAGGAGGGGGAGAGGTTCTTTTGTTCTTTTGTCTATGGTGTTACTTATGTCCCTGGGAGGAGGGAGTTATGGGAAAACTTAAAGAATCATTCTAGGTTAATTGGGAATAATCCATGGGTGGTTTTAGGGCTATGGTTAATGAGAGTATGGGTTTGTTGTTTCCTGGTTTGTTTGCTAAGTTTCTCCCTTTCTATAATTCTGATCATTCTCCTGTCCTTGTTTCATGTCCTTTGGAGGATGGGTATAGGGATCCCAAACCTTTTAAATTCTGGAATCATTTGGCTGATAAGCCTGAATTTGAAGATATTGTTAAGGATTGTTGGGGGAGTAATGTTAGGGGTTGTAGGATGTTTCAGGTGGTGACTAAACTGAAAAGTTTGAAGAAACCACTTAGGAAGCTTAACTGTAGTATGGGTAATTATTTTAAAAAGGTTGAGTTTTTGAAGACTGAGCTTGAGAAAATTCAGAAGGAAGTGGTTGTGGATTCAGGTAATGTGTCTCTGAGAGAAGAGGAAGCTGTGTACATTAAAGCATATAATGAAGCTTGTGCTAATGAGGAGGCTTTTCTTAAACAGAAGTCTAGGGTTCACTGGTTATGTGTGGGAGATCAAAATAATAAATATTTTTATCATTCTGTTAAGCAGAGGCAGGCTAAGAATAGGGTGGTTCAAATTAATGGGTTGGATGGGATCTGTTATAAAGAGAAGTCTCTTGGTAGTGCTTTTGTTAGTTATTCTATGAGTATGATGGGGAAAAAGGATCTTGTGGAACCTATTTGTGATGTTGATAGTTTATTTTTAAAGAAGATAAATGTGTATGATGCTGATTATATGGTTAGAGATGTTTCTAAGGAGGAGATCAAGTCTGCTATGTTTCAAATTGATGATAATAAGGCTCCTGGGCCTGATGGTTTTTCGGCAAAATTCTTTAAAGCTGCATGGAATGTTTTGGGGGATGATGTTTGTTTAGCTGTTCAAGAATTCTTTCAGAATGGGAGGCTGTTAAAGCAACTTAATGCTACTGTCCTGTCTTTAATCCCTAAAGTTAAGGTTCCTAACCTTGTTAGTGAATTTAGACCTATTGCATGTTGTAATGTCCTTTATAAGTGCATTACTAAGATGATTTGTAACAGGATGATGGGTTATTTAGAGCAGGTGGTTGACAAATCACAGAGTGGTTTTGTTCCTGGGAGGCTTATTAGTGAGAATATTTTGTTATCTCAAGAGTTAGTAAAGGGTTATGATTGGGTGAGGGGTTATTCTAGAGTTGCCATGAAGATAGACTTGCAGAAGGCTTATGATTCAGTTGATCATGCTTTTCTTCATCAATGTTTAGTGGGATTTGGGTTTCATGAGAACTTTATTGGATGGGTGATGGAGTGTGTTACTTATGTTTCTTATTCTATTAGTCTAAATGGAGATCTTTATGGTTTTTTCAAGGGGGAAAAAGGTTTAAGGCCAGGGGATGATCCTATGTCTCCTTACTTATTCACTTTGGTTATGAAGGTGCTTAACTTAATGTTCATAAGAAGGATTAGGGAGGCTGATAATTTTGTGTACCATTGGAAGTGTGAAAAAATGAAGTTGACCCATTTGTGTTTTGCAAATGATTTGATAGTTTTTAGTAGTCAGGATTGTGAGTCCATTAGCACCTTGAAGGCTGCTTTGGATGAGTTTGGTAACATGTCTGGGTTAAAGCCTAATATGCAGAAGAGTGAGATTATTTTTGGGAATGTGAAGCCTGAAATTCAGGAGGATATCCTGAGAATAGTGCCATTTAAAGTGGGAAGCTTTCCTTTGAAATACCTGGGTATTCCTTGTGACACCCGGCAATTTCCCGTAACTAACTTTTGAAAACTTAGTAAGTCTACCTTAGCGAGTCGCGCATACGTTACACATAACAAGGTCGGTCGAGTCGAGTCACACATCATTAGGGTTTTAACACACGCAAGTCTCGAGTCCCGGGAATTGGTGAACGAGTGTGAACGTGTTTATTTCCATGAATTATGTGTTTATAATCATTATGTGACTTGTCGGTATGTGAAAACGTGTTAACATATGTTAAAACGGAGTTTAACGCGCGAAATACACAACACAGGACCCTGAAGGCGATTAGGATGGCCTAATTGCCTTCAGGAGGGCGATTAGCATTTCATTATAGGCGATTAGGAATGTTTTTAGGCGATTATGGGGGCTAATCGCCTATAGTGAAGGCGATTAGCAGCCCCAATCGCCTGATAAAGCTGCATAATCGCCCATAAGGTACCTGATGACTAGAAACGCCTATAAATACCACCCTTGACCTCCAAAACATCATTTATGCAACCCTAGCCATCCCATAACCTATCTCAACCCACAAACACCCTCTGGAACCTATTTTTACATCAAAACAACCATTTCCAAGCTTATTCCATCATCTCCTCTTAAATACAAGGTGTGTTCTTCAAACCCAAACCTTTAAATGATTATATTTTACTCCCTGTAGATGCACGAAGTGCGACTAGTGATTGGATCTACAAAGTTAACATATGTTAGAAAGTCTGATGGGTTGAAAGTGGAACAATGTGGGCGAATGTAGAAGTATTTGGGCGAAGGTGAAGTCATAATGGGCGAAGGTAGTTTGAAGCTGAACTGAAGAACACATTCGTACCCTAGTGTGGGCGAATGTGGAAGAATTCCACATTCGACCATCACAAGTGGGCGAATGTGCAGAGGCTATAAATAGATTTTGTGAGTTTTTGAGTAATAGAGAGTTTTAGTTGAAGTGTGTGTTGTGGTCAGGTTCTAGGTGATTTTGTGAAAGTGTCTGGATTGATTAGATTAACTAGGAAACTCATTGTATCAAGTTTTTATGAATGTTAATCTATGAAAAAGCTTTGAAAATGATGTTTACTGTGTTTTGATCCGAGTTTTATCAGTTTGTTCATAACTAGGGTTTCCGCACCTGGTTTTGTTACTTGTATGATCATATCTTCCTGTTTTAGCTAAATTCTTTCGTTTACAAAGTGGTATCAGAGCCATACGGATCATACAACAACAAATTTGATAAACTCAGAGCTGATTTGGACATAATTTTGATCAAAATAAATCTGTTTTTGACTAAAAATGGTTTTTGAGTGTTTTTGATTGATTTAGAGTTGAATTTGTGGATAAAATCAAAATTTCCAAGAATTAAAGTTGTTCCAAATCAACTCCGAATGAAAACCTGATAAAGATCATTCAAATCCATAAACTTTTGAAAATCAGAGATCAAAATAACCGTTTTTCAAAGTGTAACCGTTTTTCAGATCTGAAATGGGCGAACTTGCACTGTAGTGGGCGAACCTGACCATTTGTGGGCGAACGTGTGAGTTTTATGGTCGAACGTAGCTAATTTCTGGGCGAACCTGGAATTTGTTGTTTGAATTTTTCACTTTCGGGTAAGAATTTCCACATTCGATTCGTCGGGCGGGCGAAAGTGGAAATAGACTGGTCGAACCTGAAGAATTTTGGGCGAAAGTGGAAAGGGAGTTAGGATATTTTACTTTCTGTTGAAACTCTACATTCGGGTGTTATAACTTTGGACGAAAGAAGACAAAAAGGGATGAACGTAGGATACTTTGGGCGAACCTAGAACTCTGTTTTTGGAAAATTTTCTAAGTGTTGTAATTTTTCGAAGTACGTGAACATCATGTGGAATTTTCCGACTACCCCGAGACCAGCAACGACACAACCACAACAGCAAGTTATGGACCCATGGACAGTGGCAGCACAAAAGACGAGCACACAGTCTTCGCAACCGATTAATTACATCGCGATGACTAGCTCGATGCCTCAAAGTGTGGCACCTCCAGCACCACAACCTGACTACTGGGGAGTAGCAGCAGCGGTGGTAAATACTCAAACTACCAATGCTATTTCCACACTGATAAATGACCTATCTTCAGGTAGCGGGAATCGGCCACCTAAGCTCATGGAGATGCAAGAATATAATCAGTGGCAGAAAAAGTTTAAGATCCACTTGGAAGGCATGGGAGTGGAAGGTGCAGTGGCATGGAGTATGATTGCTAGAGGTTACACAGCACCGGTTTTGGAGAACACCGGTGAACCAGTTCCATTGGAGAGTATGTCAGAGGAGGAGAAAAAGAAGTTTGCTGTGGAGAAGAAAGCTTATTCCCAGTTGACTCAGGCAATCACAAACGATCTGCTACATCAGTTTGGGACTTGCACCACGTCTAAGCAACTATGGGATGTACTTAAAACTAGGCATGATGGGAATGAGAAGACTAGAAGATTGAGGATGGAAGAGTTACGAAAGGAGTTTGAGAATTTTACTTATATTGGCAATGAAACTTTAAAAGAATTAACTCCTAGATATTGTCATTTGCTAACTGAATTGTCTAGTTATGGTATACAGATTCCTATGACAGATTTGGTGGACAAGTTTGCAGATGCTCTACCACCATACTGGGATCAGCATGTGGAAGTTCTCAGGGAGAAGGATTCATACAAATACTGGACTATTAATGAGTTTGTGCAGAAGCTGGAAAACAAAGAGCTTGAAGAGAAGAGGAAAGCTAAAAGATCACAGATTCCTCAGAATCCTAGCTTATATTTTGGAGGCACTTCAGTACCAGTTAGTAACTCAAGTTCAGGGGGATTAGTGGCACCACATGTTGCTTGCATTTCCAATGTTATGGAATCACCAAAACCTACCATTAACTACATTGCACAAACCTCATCCTACTCACAACCATCATATACACCACCACCACCACCACAACAACAATACAACAATTCCTACATTTCACCATTCTCACCGATGCAACAAGCAGCTTTTTATACTGCTAGTCAATCTCAACAACCACCTCAACAAACACAATACATGAACCCAATGAACCAAATTACTCAACCTAATCAACAACCGCTGGAAAGGAAGCTCATTTCGCTTTGATGGCCATGACTGATCCGCCAAAACCTGTAAGTTCTGAGTGTAGCACTGATATTACTAGTGATAAATATTGTGGTACTTGTGATACATTGACAGAGGAGAACAAAGAACTCCGTGTTCAACATGATAGTGCTATCATGAACTGTCAATCTACTCGCAAAGAGTTGAATGCTTTCAACAAAGTACTAGATGGCTATAAAAAGGACATTTCCGACTTGAAAAATACTCTTTCATTAAAACAACTCGCAATTAATAACTATATAAATGAAATTGAAAACACTAAGTTGGAAATGGCCGCCATCAAGTGCTTTGCTGAAAAAGTAAACAAAAAGTTGGAAAGTTATAAGCACATTGCTTACGTGGTAGACCACATCATTGATGATCAAACCACTAATTACAAGTCTGTGCCATCTCCGGTGCTTTTTGAAAACCATAATTGTCATCAAGTGACACCGGAGAGCTCGGTAAAATCAGACTCATCATCGGAAATGAATCTAATACCTCGAGTATTGGTGATCCACATTCCGATGTGAGGCCGATTTTAGGTTTGAATGATGAGGGTGTTACTGCTGAAAGTGTTGATTCAGACTCTGAGAGTGATGATTCTGGTTGTCACCAAAATGTTAGTGCATGTGAAATTCCAAAAGAAAATCACATCATTACTAATGAACCAGTGTCATCATCTCAGCATGTGCATCCAATGGCAAATGCTCATCGTGAGAAAAAGGCTGAAAAGAATGTGGTTAAGAAAGAAATTGAAAAGAATGTTAAGAATGAACCGTGTGACAAACCAGTCAAGGTGTTTTATCGGATGGAAGGATCCGATAAGATCATCTCTGACGAGGAATTTCCAATCAAAAATGCTAACTATGCTAAAATTGATAAAATCTGGCAAGAAAGCACCATTTGGTTCCCAAAACATGAGAGAACAAATGAAATACCACCTGCCATTTTAAAGAAATTATATTTGGATGTTCCTCAAGAACCAAAGGTTCATGTCACAGAGTTCATTAGACCCAAAAACAGAGCTAACGGTTTTCATGAGCCTACTTACTCAAAAGGCCACTCCCTGAGAGTTTGAGGAATTCCATGAGGAAACCGATTGATCATTATGTTCCACCACACAGACGAATTGTTTCTCAACAACAACAGTTTTATAATCAAAACAATTTTTATCAAACGAGGAACAATCGTCCAGTTCAATATGATCGCAGAAATCGGATTGCTATGGAACAATCATGGAGAAAGCCAGTGGTGAACACAACAAATGATAGGCAAAAGGTTTCACCAAAACCAATTGTCAAGTCAAATGTTGGACCTAAGTCTGTTAAATCAGATAAGGTAACCAAGAAAGTTTCCTTTGCAAACAATGTTCAGAAACCGACTGAGAACCCAAAATCTCAGATTCGTATCTTAAAAAGAACTGAACAATCTTGGACACCCAATGGTTCTCCAGGTGCCTCAACTTCAAAATCAAATGAGAAAAAGGAAACTGTTTTGAATAATCCTAAAAAGATTGATCCAAAACAAGGTGTTAATGAAAATGTGTGTTTGAACAATGATATTCCAAGACCCAAGACTCAGGCTTGGGTCCCCCGAAAGAACTAAATGATTTACTTTATGTGTGCAGGGAGCTTCAGCTGGCCCTATTAGCAGTCTTTGGATTGTTGATAGTGGAGCTTCAGGCCACATGACAGGGGATCTTGCGTTGCTGTTCGACGTGAAGAATATCAATGGTGGATATGTTGCATTCGCTGGAAATAAAGGCGGATATATCACTATGGAGGGGAGCGTGAGTAATGGGATAGTGAGTTTTGAGAGAATATCATATGTGAAGCAGATAGACTATAATCTGTTGAGCGTCAGTCAGATTTGTGATAAACAATTCACTGTGCATTTTGATGACAAATCCTACTATATTCTCAAACCGGGCTTTCAAATTCCAAAAGAGTGGGTAATGTTGAAGGCTCCTCGCGTCAACAACCTCTATATTCTTGATATGTCCAAGGCGATGACATCACAGGGGCAAATAACATGTTTTCTATCCAAGGCGACAGAGAAGGAATCGATAATGTGGCACCGAAGAATGGGGCACATTCATCTGAGAAAAATGAATCAACTTGTGAGGAATGGACTTGTCGATGGAGTAAACGTGAAACATTTCCATCTGAATGACAAGTGTGTAAGTTGTAAGAAGGGGAAGCAACACAGACAGTCCCACAAAGTGAAGAAAGTCAACTATGTTGAGATGCCACTTGAGCGATTGCACATGGATCTATTCGGACCGGTCAAGCGCAATAGTCATCTTGGGGAGCTTTACTGTTTAGTTGTCACTGACGACTACTCAAGATTTTCATGGGTGATGTGTTTGCAAAATAAAAGTGACACCTTTAACAACTTGAAAGTTCTGTTCACTCGATTGGAGAATCTCTACAACTTGAAGATAAAGAGAATTCGGAGTGATAATGGGACGGAGTTCAAAAATGCCAAGATGGATGAACTTTGTGAAAACAAAGGGATACATCATGAATATTCTGCTCCGTACACCCCACAACAGAACGGTGTTGCTGAACGAAAGAATAGGACTCTAATTGAAGCGGCTAGAACAATGCTCGCAGACTCAAATCTTCCAGTAATGTTCTGGAACGAGGCGATTTATGCAGCAAATTATACACTCAATCGGGTTCTAACAGTGAAGAAGTTTGGTAAAACATCTTATGAACTGTTACACCGACGAAAGCCGAACTTAGAGTATCTAGAACCTTTTGGGGCACCATGCACGATGTTGAATCCAAGCGAGAAGTTTAGTCCTAAAGCTGAAGAGGGATACTTTGTTGGATATGCAACCCCGCTCAAACGGGTATACAACAAGCGAACTCGTCGGGTGGAGGATTGGGCTAATGTGGAAGTTCAACGGTATACTCAAAATGTGCAAGGGACGGGTCCTGATTGGATGTTTGATTACAAAGATTTCTTTGAATCATTCAATCTAGATAGCTTGGTTGAAGAAGTTGTTATCAGATTACTTTACGAGTGTGAAAACGCGGCGACTTCACCGTTGGTGCGTCCGATCACCGTGAACCCCTTACCAGCTTCTAATGATACCAATGCTCCTATACAAGAGGAAGAAGTGTTTCAGGAGGCTTCTACTTCGTTAGACTCTTCAGAATCTGAAGATGAACAATTTGAAGAAGTTATCCTTGAACATGCAGAAGAACCAGAGGCACCGCCAGTGAACCCAACTCCAACTCCAGATGTTGCTTCATCATCTAACACGGGTCATGATCTGGATGCTGTAGAGAACTTGACTACTCAGACGGGAGTTACTGTACCTGAACATCCGGAATCTCGGATTCATCGTATTCACCCGCTGGAACAAGTTATTGGTGATCCTGGTAGCAGTGTGATGACCAGAGGGCAGCTGCGAAGTGTTAACTCGCCAGAGAGTTTTGGTGCTTTAGCGTTATATGCCAAAATTCAACAATCTGGTAGTCAAAATGATTGGTCGTTTGCGTGTTATGTGTCGCAGGTAGAGCCAAGGACATACAAGGACGCTTTGCGGGAGGACGCCTGGGTTGAGGCTATGCAGGAGGAGTTATTACAATTTCAGAAATTGGGAGTTTGGACGCTCACGGATTTGCCGCCGGGAAGAAAGAAGATTGGCACTAAATGGGTGTTTAAGTGCAAGAAGGATGATCGTGGGGTTATTGTTCGTAACAAAGCCAGATTGGTCGTGCAGGGATTCCATCAAATCGAAGGGATTGATTATAACGAAATCTATGCACCTGTAGCACGCATTGAAGCTATTCGGATGTTTCTTGCGTTTGCTTCTTATAAGAAATTCAAAGTTTATCAAATGGACGTCAAGAGCGCATTTCTGTACGGGAAAGTAAGGAAGAGGTTTATGTCGGGCAGACACCAGGCTTTGAGGACCCAATCCACCGGGATAAGGTCTACGTGCTGAACAAAGCTTTATATGGCTTGCACCAGGCTCCGAGACAGTGGTATGAGGAGCTAAGTACATACCTCATCACAAAAGGATTTAAGCGCGGACTAGTCGACTGCACCCTATTCACGAAGAAATCAGGGGATGATTTGCTTCTGGTGCAGATTTACGTTGATGATATAATATTTGGTTCAACTAACGAGCTTTTATGCAGGGAGTTTGAAACTGTCATGCAGGAAAAGTTTGAGATGAGCGCAATGGGGGAGATGCAGTTTTTCCTAGGCTTGCAGGTGGACCAAAGACCCACGGGGATCCTCATTCACCAGACGAAATACGTATCCGAAGTCTTGAGCCGGTTCCAGATGGAGGATTCCAAGCCGATGGATACCCCGATTCAACCCAATCACGGGATTGGAGTGGACGCTAAGGGGGAGCTGACGGACCCATTTACATACAGAGCAATCATCGGATCTCTGATGTACTTGACGGCGTCTCGACCAGATATTATGTATGCAACGTGTCTCTATGCCCGCTATCAATCGAAGCCGAAACAATGTCATCTGACGGCGGTCAAGCGTATCCTTAGATATCTGAAGGGTTGTCCCTCAAAAGGACTTTGGTACCCTAATGATGATGATTTTGATTTTATTGCTTTTAGTGATGCAGATTGGGGCGGCTGTGATAAAGATAGCAAATCTACTACAGCTGGTTGCCAGTTTTTAGGGAGCAGGTTAGTCACCTGGCAATGCAAGAAGCAGACTTCCGTGGCGCTGTCTACCTATGAAGCCGAGTACATTGCAGCCTCGAGTTGCTGTTCGCAAGTGCTCTGGATCCAACAGCAGATGGTGGATTACGGTTTGCAGTTTCTTAAAACCCCTATACACTGTGACAACGAAGCCGCTATCGCATTAACTAAAAATACTGAAAATCATTCTAAAGCGAAACATATCCGGATCAAATACCATTTTATCCGTGATTGTTACGCTAAAGAATTGATAGATATGGTCAAAATCCATACTGACTACCAACGTGCAGATTTGTTTACAAAAGATTTTGACAGATCCCGCTTTGAATATCTTTTAAAAGTAAAAAACATAAAGGATAAACAGGACTAATCGGCACCTCGGTTTATCGCTTTTTAGTTTTATTATTTTTCTGATTTTTGCTAATTGGGAATTTCTCTTTGATAATTGGGAATTTCTCTTTACTATCGTAATCCTCAAAGAAGTTGATGCTTTCGAGTGGATTGTTTCAATTTTTCGTTTTATTGTTTTTCAGAAAAATTAAAAACCCAAAAATATGTTCTTTATTTTAGGGGGAGTCATTTTCTCAGAAAAACCAAAAACATTGAAAAATTCAAAAAGACCTAAAAATTAGAAAACCAAAAATGATTTCCTGGATAAAAAGAGGAAATGATAGTACATCAGTGGGGATCTGTCACAGGCTAAAGAATTGTATTGTAATATGAGGCGTGTGTTGACTATGTGTGATATGCTGATAGGCTTCGTAGACTAAAATTGCGTGCATTAGTGATACAAACATAACGAACTACGCGTTCGTGGCTGAACACCTCATGGGCATATGGTCTTGGTACCGTAATTTCGTTTGATAGGATTGCCAAAATCTAAGGTTTCGGGTCGTTATGTTATGGTTATCCGGGATATTCTGATTAAACTTTTGTCGTATTGATTTTTGGACCTAGTTTCATCAGAATATTTACTAAAAGAGCTTAAATGCCAAAACCGAAAGTTACCGAATTGAGGAACTTTATGTTTTATTGATCAAAGATCTTTATTACATCGTATTGACTTACTGATGCAAATCAGTGGTTAATATCAGCCTCAACCTAGTGTATATGCACATGTTACTCTGCTGCATTCGTTTGCTGACCTGTACACCTCTGTGCTATATACTTTGTAACTTTAACGGATAACTCTGGTATAATCACGCGTTACGACGAAGCTTTGTGCAATTCCTTGATACGGGAGTATGTCGTGTGTGTGGGCACCACAACGTGTTAGTCTAATACACCTAACTCGTATCATTTTAAAGCATTGCGTAATAGTCTGCATGTGAGCTTACGTGGATCACAATATCAGCAATTGCCGTGTCACATACTGTTTCTAATGATAATATTAAACAAACAGATCAACGCTGTGATCAGATTTCTCAGTAAACTGATATGATCCTCTTACCGGATATCACAAAATGTTTACTGCTTTCATTTACTTTGATGCATTTTTACTTTTATTGTCAAAAAGATACAAAATCCAAAAAGATTTTAGGTGTGTTTTTCTAAAATTTCAGAAAACCCAAAATTTTTGCATTTCTGCTTTATTTTTTATAACCGACGGTGCTTGATGGTCAATTTCTGAGATTTGTTAACACCATCTGGGCTTTGTATCATTCAAAAAGTGGAAATATGAGTTTTTGAAGTTTAACAGATTGAAAAATGTTGAACGGGATTCGAATTCGTGATTTGGCAAAATTTTTAGATTTTTCCATTTCACATTCGCCCCTTAATTGGGTCGAATGTGGAAAAATCTTCACCTTCGGGCGTTTTAATTTGGGCGAATGTGGGAATTTAATCCAAATTCCACTTTCGGGTGAAAATTTTCACTTTCGGGTCATTTGTTTGGGCCGAATGTCGAACAAACCCACATTCGACCATATAAACGGGCGAAAGTGGTCTTTATATATAATGCCATTTCAGATTCGACCTTCATTCTACAGTTTTCAAAAAAATTTTCTTCGATCCAAAGACTTGTTGCTGGAATTCTTTTGACTTGTGCCTTTTGTTCCCGAGGAATCACTGATCATTTTTATACATAATACACAGGTAATGGAGCACAGACGAGATCAGAAACGTCGTTTTTCTATTAGGACTTAGGGTTTTAGAATTTAGGGTCCTAGGGTGTTTGTTAATGCTTATTGATGATTGCATTTCAATCCCCATCAGTTTTAGGGGGAGAATAATCCATGAATTAGATTAACAACAATATTTAGAGGATTAATTGATCGATTGAACCAGTCGTAACCTAATTCCTTTGAAAAACTGATGAAAATTGAAATTTAGGAACAATTGGTTATGGACGAGTGTTGATCGGCCCTATTAGAACACATTTCAATCAGATTTAGATGTTAAAAACATAGATGGAGAAATTTTGAATTTTAGGGTTTTAACAGTTTCACCTTCGATCCAGAAAACGGGCGAAAGTGGAAATTTTTGGGCGAATATAACATATAATGGGCGAATGTAATTTTAAATCAACATAGTTTCACATTCGTACCAAGTTTTGCACATTCGTACCAAATTATCTACATTTGACCTGATTAAAAAGGGGCGAATGTGGAATCTGAAAATCTTAAAATTTTAAATTTTTGTCGTTTTCGTATTTTGATGTGTTTTTCTGATTTTGATGTGCAGATGGCTGAGCAAACAGAAAATATTGAAGCTCAAGTAGAGAATGTCATTCCAGATCCAGTTCAGGAGGCTGAAGCATCAGTTGCAAGCAGTTGGCCATTCGAACGATCTCACAATTGCTGTGCATATCTTGGTGATGTAGAAAAGAACACAGAATTTACTGGGATTATTGAGTTCTTGAAGAGGAGCAGGATTGTACATGCCTTAGCCACACCGACGATTATCTACAAAGACATTGTTGAGGACTTTTACAAGAATGCGAAGTACGATTTCTGGGAGAATCAGACTATAATCAAGAGCAAGATACAGGGGATGGAGATGTTCTTGACAGAGTCTGATATTAGAGAAGCACTTCAGATCAAGTTTGAAGTCAGTGAAGATCCCAGGGAATTGTCGTGGACTGAACAGAAGGCTTGCTTCCTGAGGATGAAGTACAAAGGTCCGATCACTGATGGATCTATGCATAAAGGGAAGCTGAGTGTGCAGTTTAAATACTTTGCACATGTCATTATTCACGTATTTGGATGTGTGAGCGGTGGTTATGATGTAATGAGGAGAAGTTTGAGCTCATTGATGGTTGCGTTGACTCTCAACAAACCATTCAATGTGTCTGGGATGATATTGGACCATATGCTTGAAATGCTAAAGGGTTTGAAGAAGAAACAATTCATGCTATACCCAAGATTTCTTATGATGATCTTTGATCACAAATATCCTGAATTGAGGAAAGATCCAACCCAGATCATAGGTCAAGATCACATGAACATCCGTACATTGGTGAGGATGAAAGGGTATAAGGGTGTGCCTGATGAAGATAAGCCACCATATAGGAGATTGTTTGGAGCTCTAGCTAAACAGGATTACACTAATCCTGGAAAGAACAAGGCTAGACATACTGAGAGTGATTCGGATAATGATGATCCTTTGGTGTATGCGGATGCGAACACTAAGAGGAAGAGGCAGGTTGTCAATGCCGGAGCCAAAGGGAAGGGCAAGGCAAAAATAGACCAGGGAAGTTCCAAGCAACAAGTGGCGAGGAAGAAAACTACTGCAAAGAAGGGAACGAGTTTAGTGGATGAGGATTCTGTTGATTCAGAGGAGACAGAGATAGATGAACAATGGGATTCGGATGAAGAAAGAATTAGGACCACCAAACGTAAGGCCAATATGGTTGGTGAGTCTGAATCTCTTAACCAGACAATTGAGGAGGTACAACAGAAGAAGAAGTCTGTTGATGTTGAAGAATGAGGTTTAGGAGTTGATATGGATGAGCTGGAAGCAGGAGAAACTGTTGTAGTGAATTTGCCAAAACAGAAGCACAAATCAATGGCAAAGAAGTCGAGCACTAAACAGTTGAGGGAGAAAGAAATTGCCCAGCTGATGAAAGGAAAAAGGATACCCGATGCTGGTACATCATCAAAGTTGTCTTCACCAGTAACAAAGAAGCAGAAAAAGACTAAAGAGGCTGAAACATTACCAGTTGATCAGTTTAATGTTGCACTGGATAATGTGTTAGATATGTTCAGGAAGCCTCAGAAGGAGAAAGCCAAAGAAGTTGAGCCATCCAAGTCTAAGAAAGTCACTGTTGCTGATGATGTGATAAAGCAAGTGAACAAAAAGATGGATGAGATGATGAAAATGATTGTAGCTCAACAAGCAGAGATTGCTAAGTTTAAGCAGAATGAGGAGAAAATGCTTCAGATAGTGGTTGCTTCAAAGACCAATCAAGATGAGATTGAGCAGAAGGTAAAGAAGCTTGAAGCTGATAATAAGAAGCTTGAAGGTAAATGTTCAAAGAACAGGAGTATGATTAAGGTGATCAAAGAGGATAACAAAGAACTAAAGGCTGAAAACAAACGCCTTAGTGATTTGTTAGATAGTTTGTATAATGAAGCACCCAAGTTGAAAGAAGGTGAAGAGGATAAAGAAAAAGAGGAAGAACAGGTAGACTTTGAGCCTTCTGATTCTGAGAAAGAAAAAGATGATGATGAAGATGATGAGTCTGAGAAAAGTGATGATGAGGAGAGTAAGAAAAGTGATAAAGATGAAGATGATGATGCTGAGGGATCTGGGAGTAAGAATGATGATGATAGCAGTGATAGTGATGATGATGAAGGGGGAGATGACACGAGTAAGTTTACATTTGAAAAGAGAACACCGAAGAAAGATGCTAGAGAATCTAGTTCTAAAAAGAAGAAAGGTGGGAATACAGATTCAGATGAGAGTATCTTTTGGAATGAAAAGGTGAGATCTCTTAGTGATGATATAAAGAAAGTATACAGAGATATGTTGGAGAAAAGAGAATGGACTATAGAGTTCACAGGTCGTTTTGCTGAGATTTTCCAGACTGATGACATGAGATATGAGCTGGCGTATAATGATCCTGACTTAGAAGAAGGTGAAGTACCTGCTACTGTGGCTAAAGAAATTCTTGATGGTCTTGCACAGAGAGTAGGGAAATCATTTGAGGAGTTTGTGATGGATGAGTCGATTCCAAATATTCCTGAAAAGGATATTGGAAATCACTCAGATGATAAGAATACTCCAGAAATGGATGAAGTGGAGATTGAAGATATTACACATGAGGAATATCCACAATACTTCAGACAGAATGATGAAAATGTGATATTCCCTGACTTCACAGAGATTCCAAACACTTCGGCAAAGAAGAAAGCTAAGAAAAGAAGTGAAGAGTTTGTTGAGAAGGTGTTTGGTGCTGATAAGCAACAATCTTCAAGTCAATCTGATGAATTGAAGACATACTTGCAGAAGTTAAAGGAGATGGATGAGAACCGACCAAAGCCTGAAGCTCAAGGAAGTTTCTACAGATTTCATAATGCTAAATTCAAAGGCAGAGCTCTCGGGTGGACTTATTTGAGTAGACTGAAGTGTTTAGCTGCCAAATGGGAATCAGGAATTCTATACTTCTACAGATTCATTGATTTGCTAACTCTACCGTATTGGGCGGTCAGAGATCTTTGCAGATTCCCAATGTCTGGAGCTTCAGTGAATAATACACATGTCGGTTGGTGTGCTGATAAACTAGTCTGGGAGAGCAGGACTAAGTGGAACAGATTCAAGCCTCAATATCCAAGAAGAAAAGTTCACAGGGATATTGATTCTAGAACTGGTCTGAAGAGGGTCACTTTGATCTACAAAGCACCTGAAGTGATGAGAAAGATACCTTTGATGCCTATGCCACAACATTTCAGTGCTGACTTTATATTTTGGTACTATGATTGGAGGAAGGCTGAAGCTGTGATTGTTTTGAGAGATGGGAAGGACAAATACAAGCATGTTCATGTATTTGATCCTATGTGGTTGATTAACTGTACTTTCGAAGACATCATCATGCTTTTCTACAATCCGATTCATCATGATCCCAATGATGCTGAACAGGCAAAGAAGTATACTCAAGTTGTGGGAGTTTGTTTTGCGTATGACATAAACTCGGGGAGTAACTTGGATGCTAAACTTGGTAAAATGGTGAAGATGGCTAATGTGTCAAAACCAGTGAAAAGAAAGTTGGAGCCTGAAATGTCAAAAGAGCAAAAGAAGCAGCTCAGGATTTATCTGTTGAACAAGGCGATGGACGAAGACAGAAAACGATCCAATCAATAGTCGAGGGGGAGTTTGTAGATGCACGAAGTGCGACTAGCGATTGGATCTACAAAGTTAACATATGTTAGAAAGTCTGATGGGTTGAAAGTGGAACAATGTGGGCGAATGTAGAAGTATTTGGGCGAAGGTGAAGTCATAATGGGCGAAGGTAGTTTGAAGCTGAACTGAAGAACACATTCGTACCCTAGTGTGGGCGAATGTGTAAGAATTCCACATTCGACCATCACAAGTGGGCGAATGTGCAGAGGCTATAAATAGATTTTGTGAGTTTTTGAGTAATAGAGAGTTTTAGTTGAAGTGTGTGTTGTGGTCAGGTTCTAGGTGATTTTGTGAAAGTGTCTGGATTGATTAGATTAACTAGGAAACTCATTGTATCAAGTTTTTATGAATGTTAATCTATGAAAAAGCTTTGAAAATGATGTTTACTGTGTTTTGATCCGAGTTTTATCAGTTTGTTCATAACTAGGGTTTCCGCACCTGGTTTTGTTACTTGTATGATCAATCTTCCTGTTTTAGCTAAATTCTTTCGTTTACACTCCCTAAATGTCCAGACCTGACTTATAAATGTTTTTGTCTTTGAAAATCCATTTAAAACCGTTTTTAAACAAACCCACACCTTTACATGTGTTATTTGTGTTTAAAGGTAGGATTTTTAGGATCAAAACATGATTGTTTTTGTATTGTTACGATGTTTGGGGCTGTTACAAGTTAGTATGATGATGTTCTAGGAGTTTGAATGGTTTTGGTTGTGTATTGTTGATACTTGATGTTTTGACCCATTTGAAGGATTTTGGATGATTAAGGATGATATGAGGTGTGTTGTTGTTTGTTTGATGTTAGGGTTTGCTCTAGGCTGATGCTAGAACAGTAGGATGCTATCGGACAACGTGGTTATGTGATTAAATCTGGATATTTGCTATTTAGGGCAAGTTCTTGCATGTTGATGTGATGTTTACATGTTAAGTTGCTATTTTGGGAAAACGCTCGCATTTGGGACTGTTAGAATGATGAAAACTTAGGGGTTTTGCTTGAAATATGTTTGTTAATGTGTTAGGATGATTATTGGGTGTTTTTACACGTTTCGGATCTGATTTGGAGGGTTAAACGCGCGAAAAACCGTATCAGCTATGCTATAGGCGATTGGGGATCCTAATCGCCTATGCTATAGGCGATTGGGAGCCCAATCGCCTGAATAGGAGTCCCAATCGTGTGCATATAGGCGATTATGATCAAAATTGCCTTCATTTCATGCAATTGTGATCCTAATTGCCTTCATTTCATGCAATTGTGACCCTAATCACAAGTTAAGCCCTGAATTGCATACCTTATGACCATAATCGCCTGAAATGCATGTGGATAGCCCTAATCGCATGTAATAAGGGGCGATTAGCCCTTGTAATTGCCTGTTGACTATCCCTAATCACATGTTGACTTTCCTAATTGCATGCTAAGTTCCTAATCGCGTGTAATGCTGTTATAAGTGTATTTTGACATCCCGAAACCCGATTTGACACCTAGGAACATGATAGAAACCCCGTGACATGCTTAGTAACATAGTAACACGTGTTTGGACTTGTTTGTACGTTATTTGACCTACGTGTTAGAATCATTGAACTTTAACGCATGTTAAGTACTAAGTTGCATGTTTTGTGTTTGAGATGCACACGTGGAATGTCGGGTCACCAATGGGATGCCGAGTCTTGTCTTACGTAGTCTGGTTGTCGGTCAAACACACTTTTCGGGCACATAATGGTCATGGACTGGACTTAGGGACTAATGAACCCGACGGGTTATTAGTCTAACTTAACACATATCTTATGATAGGTCGCCAATAGTTGGGGCTATCATATCTTACAGACGGTTTACTCATAAACGGAATATGAAACCTAAGGTGAGTTCACGGCCCCACATTTTATAATTTATGTTTTCGGGGGAGAAACATGCTTAAAACACTTTTATGACTTATGACCTATTTTTCATCTCAAAACTCTTTTATGACTTATGGCTTATTAAACTCTTATGGCTCATGACTCTTTATCACGTCATACTATGGCTTACTTATCGTACTATATGGTTCATCAAAAAGTCCCTTAGAAACCACTAACATGGGTATATGGCGGGGAAATATAGATAGCGCTATTGGGAACTGACAAGCCCCACTCGACGGTCGGACCGGGCGGGTGCATATTGTCTCTAATAAAACAAGGTCTACCGGTGATGACGGTAGCCCATAGGAAACTAAGGGTCACTACACAGCTTAGTCAGCAATGGTTTCACCCGTATGAGTATCTTATTCTGCGCCTAGCTAGCGTTCTTACAAGCATAGTAGTAATTGTGATGGTAACGGTTTTCGAAGGATCACTTTAAACGTTTAAATAAAACCTGTGAACTCACCAGCATTATATGTTGACTCTTTTTAGCATGTTTTCTCAGGTCGCTAAGGTAGCAGCTGTCAGATAGGTGCACGAGGTCGCACTGGAGTCGTCTCGCGTCTAGGGTCTCAGTCGCATGTTTTGGAGTTGTGAACTTTTGAACTTATGTTTTATTTCTGCATGACTTTTGTAAACTTTAAATGCTTCCGCACTGTTAAATGTTGGCTTTAAATCTTATGCATGGTTTTTGTTACGCGTGTTTTACATTTAGACGTCGTTTATTGTGACCGTTGACTTGGATCCTGGTATGTCACACGCCTCGCGGTAGAACTCCGCATGTGGATATTTGAGGGTGTGACATTCCTCTTGCTTCAAGGAGGTTATATCAAAAGGATTGTTCTATTTTACTTGATAAGGTTAAGAGCAGGGTCAATGACTGGAGGAATAAATTTCTCTCTTTTGCTGGGAGATTGTAGTTGATCAAGTCTGTTTTATCTTCTCTAACTGTGTATTGGTCCTCCTTGTTTATCTTGCCTGTTAATTTAAATGATGATGTGGAAAGGATTTGTAGAGGGTTTTTGTGGTGCCAAGGGGATTTTAAAAAGGGATATGCTAGGGTCAGTTGGGATGATTTGTGTCTTAAGAAATCTCAAGGAGGGTTGGGAATTGCTTCTCTTAAAGAAAGAAATGTTGCCTTAATGTCTAAACATATTTGGGATGTGTTGAATAATAAGGAGTCTGTTTGGGTTGAATGGATTAGATTATATAGATTGCAGGGATGTAATTTTTGGGATGTGGGAGAAACCAATTCTGATTCTTGGAGTTGGAAGCAAATCTTGGGGTGTAGAAGTATTATTAGGCCTCATTGTGTGGCTAAGGTAGGGAATGGTAGATTAATTAGTGCATGGTTTGACAGCTGGCATAGTAAAGGTCCTTTGATCAATGTCATAGACAGAAGAGACATTAGGAATGCTGGGTTTAATCTGAAGGGTAAATTGGCTGAGTTGGTGAGTAATGGGAGTTGGTGCTTTCCTGAGGAATGGGGTAGAAAGTATCCTTGGTTGGTTCAAACTGAGGTGCCCATATTATGTCCTATGACTAGGGATAGGTATTGGTGGAAAAGAGAGGATGGTGAGAGGGTGCCTTTTTCTACTAAGGTGGCTTATGAGGATTTGGTTAAGGGGGGTACTGATGTCAAATGGAGTAGATCTGTGTGGTTTAGTCAATCTATACCAAAACATGCTTTTATTACCTGGTTAGCTTTTAAGTACAGACTTCCTACACAAGACAGGATGTTGCAATGGGGATATAGAGGTGTATTGAAGTGCAGTTTGTGTGGGGCTTGTCCTGATAGTCATGAGCACCTGTTTTTTAAGTGTGAATTTTCCTATGCCATTTGGAGGAGATTAAAGGTATTGGCTAGACTTGGAGATATTCCTGATGAGTGGGATGCTGTTGTGCAGTTTATAGAGGGAAGGGTGGTGAATAAGTCCGTTTGGAGCATCATTTAAAGGCTTTGTCTGGCTGCTGCTGTTTACTTTATTTGGCAGGAGAGGAACAATAGATTATTTAGCAATTCTAGAAGGAGTGCTAAGATTCTTGGGCAGCAGATTCAGGATGTTGTTAAGCTTAGGATGGCAGGTTTGAAATTGAAGCATTCTGTGCAGGTGCAGTTGGCTGCTGCTACCTGGGGTTTTATATGTCCTGATGATGATTGTTAATATCTCTAGTGGTAGTTATAAGGTGGAGTGGAAGAATACTTGTATGGGTGAGGTGGGATGGTATGTTGCTGTTAGTGGTATTATTGGTGGAAGGGAGTTTTTTATCTTAAATATATATAGTAATAATATTAAGTATAATAATAAATATAATGATAATAATATTTTGAATAATGATAATAATATTTCTAAATATTACTCTGGGATGGGTCTTTATTTGGGGTTGTGGGAACTTACTGTAATCTGGAGACTGTGTATATATGGGGTAGTTTCTTGGCCTTTTTGGCTTCTGGGTGTTGTTTCCTGGTGTGTGTTTTGGTGGTGTTCTTTTTATTCTTTCAAATTTTTCTTATTTTTATTTTTGTGGGTGTTGTGTCATCTGCTAAGTTCCCCTTCTTTTGGGAAAAATGGACTTAGCCTTGCTCATTTTGATCGGTGGATAGGAATGTCAAGGCTTGGAGTAAGCCTGGTTCATGGAGTGATAAGGTTGGTCTCATCCTTTGGTTTAGGATCTTGTCATTGTTTTTTGAGTCTCTTATTTCTTAGAGGTCATCAAAGGATGGGAATTCTGCTTGTGTTTATGTCTTGGTCTGTCTGGGTCATATTGGTTCTGGTAGTGTTTTGGTCTGTATGGGTCATGTTGGATCAGTGGCTTAGTTTATGAACACTTATGTGTTATCAGATTTATATATGAGTTATTAAGCAGCGGAAAGACAAGTGTTCAAAGGTCTAAAAGATCACTTTGATGAGGAGTTATTACTCCCCCTTGACTGAATAATAAATGAGAAACAATAAATACAGTTAAGTGTAAAGCAGTAAAGCAATTTATGTTTCTCAGATGTGAAATGGAATTATAGGTTTAAAGCCCGAAGGATTTCAATTTAAGATCAAAGATATTACACAAAATCACATATCTAAAATAGATGAACAAACTCATCTATTTATAAACTAATGTACTAAACTGTTGTCTGAAGTAATCTAAGATATTTAACAAAGATATTATACTAAGATAAGCTTACAACAGCCTGTACATTGAAACTTGAAAGCTAGACTTTAACAAAACAATATAATAAGGAAACTGCTGATCTTCAGTCGGTTAGAAGCTTCTGATGCAAAGTGCTGATGAGTGACAAACTGCTGATGAGCAGTTTGTCTTCAGCAGTTCTTTAGTGAAATGTCTGGTTAGACTTCAGAACTTCTGATGAGTTTACTCTTCAGTACTTTGGTGTTTGTTCTTCAGCACTTCTTCTTTTGTCCTTCAGCAGTTCTATACTTAGGCAGATATGAATTGGACTAAGGTTATCAAAAGGTGGTTTCTTCAATCCTCTTTGTCCCAACAATCTCCCCCTGGATTGATGAAGCCAAAACCTTATCCAATCTTTATTGTTGTCCTTTTCTCTCTTCTAATATCCTCCAGATCTCTGCTGTCATCCGGGTAGTAAGAGTACATCTTTGTTGCTCAGTGAGAGGACCAAGTTCAGGTGTAAGATGCTGTATGGTAAGAAGGTCTTTGGACGATAAAACACTCAAGTCCTTTGAGTTTTTGTAGACCTTACTTGAACGGTCTCTCCTGGTCACAAGTACTGAGTTGGATTCAGTAAATGACCACTTGATGATATTTACCTTTGACCTGTCAAAGTCAGAGGCATAGGAAACCAAGCCTGTTTCCTTAGGTTGACCTGATTGAGGAATGTCTTCTATTTCAGTGACTCTCAGGTGAGATTCTTGACTACCTTGAAGTTCAGCACTACCTTGGATAGGCATGTTGGGCAGGTGATGCTCTGTAACAAGCCTTGTATGTGTCTTCTCTTGGATGGATTGTTGTAACTGATAAGCATAAGTAGCCTTGTCTCTGAATTGTGTTAAGAGGGGTTTCTCTTCAACATCAAAATCACCATGTACCAACTGATCTCCTTCTAAGAGTATCATCTTGAAGTCAGTCTTGACAATGGGTTCACCCTCTGCTTTTCTCTTGGTGGCTGGCTTCCTTAGTGCACCAGATGATCTCCTTACAATAGAAGTTGTTTGGACTTCTGGAGTTTCAAATCTCTCTGGCTCTGCAGCTTTCTTGGCCTTGAATTTCTTGTAAGCCTCATAAAGTGTTTGTTCTTTCCATTTGGAGACTGAGGCCTTTGAACCATAGCCATTTGCCACTAATTCTTCTATCACTTCAGCTCTTTTGGCTTTCCTCTCATCTTCTGTTGCTATTCTATCAGATAGCATTTGAGCTCTTCTGGTAAGTTCTTGTGTTGAGAGTCTTTTGAGGGCCACTTGTTTTGATTTGGAGTTCTTTGTGATGAATGCTATAAGCTGTGCTCTTTTGTCTTCTACTGCAGCAGCTTCAAGTGCTCTCTGTTCAGCCTCAAGCTCATCAAGTTTTTCTTGATACTTGATTAACTTTTCTTCAAAATTCAAATCATCTCTAGTTTCTAGGCTGTTCCATACTCTGTCTTCTTTTGCCTTCTTTGCAGCCTCTTTCAAACTCTTCTCCAATAGATCTTTAGACATGCTGATGGGAGTAGGGTTCAAAACAGTTGTGGAAGTTGTTGTAGGCAAAGGAATGGGAGTAGGTTCTCTTTCTGGTGCCTTAGGAACTTCTGATGTTGGTTTTGGAGGTAAAACTGCTGATGAGGTAAATGGAGTCACAACTGCTGAAGGATTGTCTTCAGTAGTTTGAGAAATGGGATCAGCAGTTTCCTCTGATGCCTTAGACAATTTGAATTCTGGTGCTACTTCTTTTCCTGGTCTTTGTTTTGGCATATCAGCTTCAGGATCAGGAGTTTGTCTTTGTTTAGCAACTTCTGTTTCTGGTTCCTTAATCTTCTCCCCCTTTTTGGCTTCATCCACTTCTGGAAGCCTAATAGAGTGAGAAGTTGCAGCAGACAATCTTGCCAGTTGATCTTGTGTTTGGTCCATTTTCTTGTTCAACTCAGCAAGTCTCGAGTTGATCAACCCAAACTGATTGTTAGCTTTTAACTCCCAAGCAATTGTGAAGGGTTTGAGTTGATCAGTTATGATTTGTTTGAGTGCCTGGTACAGGGGACCATCTGGGCTGCATAGTTGGTTCAAGTCTATGCTTGTGAGCCCAGGGAATTGGGTTGGTTGTTTTGGTGAAGGGGTGCTTTTTGGGTGATCCTCAGATTGCTCTGAAGATGCCACTTTTGGGGATGTTTGGGCTAAGTGGTCTTTAACCTGATCCTTGGTGACCAGCTTCTTGAGCTTGGATACCTTAGATTCAGGATCTTCAATATCAACCGTCAATTCTTTCTGTGGAATGTTTGATTCATCAACCAAATTAATGGAATCATCTGAATCCCTGATATTGTCCTCAGAGAGGGCAGGATCAGTTATATCATGAGCTAGACCCAAACTAGTAGTCTCATGAACCTCTTTGTCTTGGTACTGAGGTTTTCCTACTTCTGGCCTTAGGCCTTCATCAGTAGTTGCCAAGTTTGAGGTCTTAGCTATGTTACTACTGTCCTCAGGTTCACCACTAGGTGATAAGTGAGTAGTAGCAGCCTCAAAAGTATCAAAAGTTTGTAAGTTTGGGCTTATAAACTCTTGTTCATCCTCATCTCTCTGGGTTGGGCTAATAGGATCCACATTCATGTCAACTTCTGAAGGCATCTCCCCAATTTGATGTGTTGCTGGGGGAGTGACATGTGGTGAATGGGTTCCTTTTAGTCCTGAGAGAAGTTGGGCAATTTCTATTGTTGTGTGGGAGGGTTCAGGTTCAGTAGTTATAAGGGGTTGGTGTTCAGGAGTTTGGATGGGTTCAGGGTTGGTTTCAGTAGTTTCAAAGGCAGGGTCAACAGTTATTGGTTTCTTAAATTTCTTTCTTTGAAAAATAACTGTGACTGGTTTTCTTTTGGTTGGTAGAGAAGGAGTGTGCTGAGAGGATGTTTCAGCCACTTCCTTATCAAGTGCAGATTGCACATCAGTAGTTTCAGGTTTCTCCACTTCCTGAACTGTCTTTTTCAGTGACTTGGTTTGTTTTGGTTTTTGTTGTTTAGGCTTTTTAGTTTTCTTTTTGGGTAGGTTTGGAAGATGTGGGTTCCTTGGGGATGGGTTGTTCTTCCCCTTGGTCATCTTCTAGCACAAGTGCTAGTTTGTTGTGCCTAGAGAATACTTGAGAGGTTAAAGGGTTTAAAGTTGTTGCTTCACCCTCAAGTACTCCCTCTCCAAGCTCCTTTATTATGCATTGCATAACAAATCTTGGATACAACAAAAATTTCTTTTTATCATTTTCATGATGTAAAACCAGTTCATTGAAAAATAATTTTGATGCCTTAAAAGGTGTTTCATTTATGATGGAATGAAAAATAGGTTGAAAAGTAGAAGGCATCTGATCTATTGACCCAGTTTTTGGACTTAGACACATAATAATATAATGAAATAACAGTTTATATTGTGGGTCAAAATATTTCTTATAAACTGTTGCTTGTGCCAAAGTACCTTGATAACCACACTCTGTCATGGTTAGATGGATGTCTGAGTTTGGAATATGCTCAGGTGCCTCAGAATCCTTCAAACCAAGCCTGATGCTTAGTGTTTCTGGTGAGATGGCCATCAGTTTCCCTTTTATGGAAGATTTGAGGGAGATCACTTCATTATTCACCTTCACCGTCTCTAAGTTAGCCCAGAACTCATTAAGAGTTTCTTCATGAATGGGTGGATCGATGGTGAAAGCTTCATAATATTGGGACTTCATGATGAGATTAATCATCTCATCATACTGGGACCAGGCTTCATCTTTAACAAAGTAGCCTCTTTGGTTGTGTCCCTGTTTTAACACGAGAGCCATGGTTGTTTTTGATCGAACAGTAATTTTTAGGTTAGAGAAGGGGTTTTGCTTTGAATTTGAGAGAGAGAGAGGGGGAATTTTGCTTTTTGAATGGATAAGTGTTTGAAAAGGGTATTTATCAGAAGTTTTTAACCGACTAGGTCAAACTTCTGATGAGTGAAAAGTCTGTTTTACCCTTTTTAGTCAAACTGCTGAAGAAGAAGGTTTCTTCATCAGTGGTTTTAGTCATCTCTTCAGCAGTTTCAACTGCTGATGTAAATGACTTTTAAAACACTTTACTAACTTCTGATTTTCATCAGTAGTTATATCCATTTTGAAAATATCCCATTTTTGATGTTTATCAGTAGTTTTCAAAATTTGTTCATCAGTACTTTCTCTTTCTCAAATTTTTGGTCTTCAGAGGTTTGTGACAGATAAGTATGTAAGTGAAAATAAAATATGTGCAGAACTTAAAAAGTGAAACACTTACAGACTTTCTTCTAAGTTTAACATCCCAAGCATGGATACTAACCTCTGAAAAGTTGTTGAATCAAGGGGTTTGGTGAAAATGTCAGCTATTTGATTAGCTGTTGTGACATGCTTCACCTCAATCTTGCCTTTTTCATAGCAATCTCTTACTGACAAAATCAAGAGAGCTGGAAGGCAATTTACTGACAAAATCAGATTTTTGAAATAGGTCATCAGCAGTTTTCAGGGTCTCAACTCCTGATGTAGTTGAAACTGCTGATGGCTTATTATCAGTAGTTTTAACTTCTGCAGTACTTCCCTTTTTGAGGAAGTTCTGATGGTAGGATGTGCATTCCTTCATATCAGAAGTTTGAATCAATTTCTTCCCATCATTATCAGTTTTGTGGGTGAAATCTGTTGGTGATTCAGTGTGGGTATATCCAATGCCAAACTTAACATTGGCTGCAGTTTGTTTGTTAAGCAACATTTGATACCCTTTACAAGACTCAACCCATTTTTCATAGTCAACCTTGGTGTCAGCAAGCTCTTGTCTGACATTTCCTAGGCTGTCTATCATAGTTTTAATTTGTGCTTTTTTTCAATGGATTTATCATTCAGTTTGGAAATTTCTTTGTTTTTCAAAACAATTTTTCTTTCCAAATCACACTTCATTTGTGTGAATTTTCTTTCCATGTCATTGGTTTTGCCTTGTAAATGCACATTAGTTTCTCTAATTAAAGCAAAAGATTCTTTGCAAGATTTAGTGCAAAGCTTTAACAGAGATTGTTGTGATACCTGTGTGAGAGCAGAATTTGAAGAGTATCCTTCAAAAGCCATTAAGGCAAAGTTCTTTATGCCATTATCAGGTTCTCCCCAGTTGACATCATAGACCTTATTGTCTGCATCCTGACTGCATTCTGATGTGTCATAAGGAAGACTGCTCCAGTCAACATACCCTGAGGTAAATAAGCTTTGTTGCTGAGGGGGTTGTTGAGTTTGTGCAGGTTGTTGAGCAGTTGGAAATGGAGGCATCAGCTGCTGTTGTTGTTGAGCAGGCATCTGAACATATTGTACTTGTGGCACATATTGAACATGTGGAGCTTGTGCCTGTACAAAATGAGCACTCCCTTGAGTTCCATTATTCCTATTGTATGAGGGGTTAAATTGATTTCCAGACATTGGTTGGTTGTAGCTAGAGCTTCTACATTCTCTAGCAAAGTGTCCCAACTTTTGACACTTATGACATCTAAGTTTAGATTTGTCAAAACCAACTTTTGTTGAGTTGTTTAGTCCTGGAAATTTCCTTCCTGACCTTTTATAAAATTTGTTAGTTTTTAAGCTTAACAAGGCCAGTTGGAGCAATATTTCCATTTCTTCTAAGTCATCACTGCTGAAATATTTTAAATCATCCATGATGAAACACATGTTGTCAGCAGTTTGACTCAGTTCTTCATTGTCACAAGCTGGGAAGGATCCATCTGATGAGATCCCAGCTGTTATGTCAATGTGGTCAAAAGAGCCAAAATTATTAGAACAGGATGGTGAGTCATGTCCTAATAAGGTTGTGCTACCCGGAGTATAGTCATCAGCAGTTTTACCAGATTCCTGCAACTTTTTCTTTTGATTGATTTCTCTCTCAAAAGTTAGTAATTTACCATGTAACCTAGTTAGGTTCAAGGTATTAAAATCTGAACTTGTTCTGAGGACTATAGAGTAAGTTTCCCATTTTGAAGGTAGAGACCTTAAAAATCTATGCAACATAGACTCATTTGAATAGGTCTGATTATTTATTTTTAACTCAGAGATGAGTGAAGAAAATCTTTCAAATTGTTGTGTTAAAGATTCACCCTCTATGTGAGTAAAAGTTTCATATTGTTGAGCCAATATTTCTCTGATGTTGGCTATCACCTCAGCAGTCCCTGCAAACTGCTCTTTTAGGCAGTCCCACAGCTCTTTGGCACTTTCACAATGTAAAAGGCCAGCATAAATTTCGTTTGGGAGAGCCATAGCCAACATGGAGAAAGCTTTTGCATCAAGCTCAAACTTTTGGAAATCTTCCTCCGTGTATTCTTTTGGATCTTTTGGTCTTTCAGTCTTTCCCTCTGGATCCCTTACTACTGGTTTGTGAGGTCCAAAAACTACAGACCTCCAACATCCAGTGTTTGTTTGGGAAATAGTATGTGCCAACCTTTTAGACCATATGTTATATTCATTTCTGACTAACATAGGAGGTTTGTTGGCAGATCCAGTATTATAGGGGTCCATTTTTAAGAAGTTTGGATTTGTCAATACTTCTTTAAAGTGATGGATTAAAAAGTGAGCCTTTTATCCTTTATTGAATATCAATATTGAGCCTGTGTCTGAATCTCAATTTGTTAGATTGATTTTGATCAGATTAACCAGATGCTCTGATACCAGTTGTTGGATAAGTGGCTTAGTTTATGAACACTTATGTGTTATCAGATTTATATATGAGTAATTAAGCAGCGGAAAGACAAGTGTTCAAAGGTCTAAAAGATCACTTTGATGAGGAGTTATTACTCCCCCTTGACTGAATAATAAATGAGAAACAATAAATACAGTTAAGTGTAAAGCAGTAAAGCAATTTATGTTTCTCAGATGTGAAATGGAATTATAGGTTTAAAGCCCGAAGGATTTCAATTTAAGATCAAAGATATTACACAAAATCACATATCTAAAATAGATGAACAAACTCATCTATTTATAGACTAATGTACTAAACTGTTGTCTGAAGTAATCTAAGATATTTAACAAAGATATTATACTAAGATAAGCTTACAACAGCCTGTACATTGAAACTTGAAATCTAGACTTTAACAAAACAATATAATAAGGAAACTGCTGATCTTCAGTCGGTTAGAAGCTTCTGATGCAAAGTGCTGATGAGTGACAAACTGCTGATGAGCAGTTTGTCTTCAGTAGTTCTTCAGTGAAATGTCTGGTTAGACTTCAGAACTTCTGATGAGTTTACTCTTCAGTACTTTGGTGTTTGTTCTTCAGCACTTCTTCTTTTGTTCTACAGCAGTTCTATACTTAGGCAGATATGAATTGGACTAAGGTTATCAAAAGGTGGTTTTTTCAATCCTCTTTGTCCCAACAGGTCATTATGGGTGAGTTAGTGTCTTGGTCTGTCTGGGTCATTATGGGTGAGTTTGTGTCTTGGTCTGTTCTGTTTACTAAGTTTCTTTTTGGGAGGGATGTGGGTTATAAATCATGGGAACTTGCAGTAATAAGGTGCACAAAAAACGAATGGGTAGAATCCTGGCTTTGTAAGCCTTCTGTTTTTAGTCAAAAGTTGAAAAAGTATTTTTTTTCTAAAGGTTCTATTGAACTCTATTTCTTTGTTTGAAATTGGGTTCAATTCTGCGAATTTTGATTGGTGGTTAGGATTTTTGAAGCTTGGAGTAAGCTGTAACCTGGGAGATATAAGGTTGGACCTGATCAGTGAAGTTAGGACATTTGTTTCCACCCGAAATTTTGCATTTTTTAGAACTGTTCACTGGTCAGGAACCCTGTGGTCTTTATGGCCTTTGTTAACTTGTTCATTTGAAAGTGAAGTCTGTTATGAGTCAAAGGCACTTGCCTTGGGGAGGGATGGGTTACAATGATTGGGAATTTGCAGGAATAAGGTGCACTATAAGCGTTTGGGTAGAAATCTGGCTGAATAAGCCTCCTTGTTTTATTCAAAATTCCTTATTATGGTTTTGTTTATTAAAAGATCTGTTGAATCCATCTTCACCTTTTGAAGATGGGTTCAATTCTGCATTGATGAATTGGTGGTTAGGATTGGAGCCAGGAGTGTGCTCAGCCCATGGAGTGATAAGGATGGACCCTATCCTTGTGTTTAGGACATTTACTTCCACCCCCAATGTTTTTGCATTTTTTAGTACCTCACAAGGATGAGAAACCTTTGCATTATTGTTTTGTTCTTTTCTGAAACCTTTTCTTGTTTTTAGTTTTAGGATTTTTGGGCTGTCCTTTTGGAATGGGTTGGAATACTGTATTTTGGGTTGGGTTGGATGGAAATGGCTGTATGTTTGTGATCCTGGTTGGCTGATCTTAAATCTTTCTAAAAGGGCTGTTATTGTTAAGTTTGTTTTCCTTTGTATTGAGCAAATTCAGTTAAGGCTGGTTGTTAGCTGGTACAATGGTGGTCAGTTCTATGTCCTTTGTAGGGAGTATGTTCAGTCAAGGCTGGTTATTAGATGTTTAGTTATTAGTCAGTTTAATGATTGGGTTTTTTGTAATTGGGTTGGGAAGGTTGGAGTGTATGGTATTGTTATGGTTGATAGTTTTGAAGAGTCTTGTAATGTGTATGGAAGACAATACGGATTTGCAGCTAAATGGTATAGCAGAGATAGCAATATTGCTCAGGAATGGACTTCTGAAGTGGAAAATGGTATTATTTTGGAAGCTGTGGATTTGCAGAATTGGAAAGATGCTATGGATCTGAAGTTTTATACAGAATATGGTTTGAAGGATTGTGGTCAAAGTTACAAGTTAGCTATTAGAAGACTAGAGGTGAATTTGGAAAAAGTGAAGGATCTAAAGGTGTGTACAAGTATTGGCTGGAAGAATGCTGGACAAAGATGCAAGTTATCAGGAAGAAGACTTGAATGCTGTCGATTATGGTTTATTTTATTTGTTTTGTTAGGTGGGTTTTGTATTGGGTTGGGCTTTGAGAGGTTATTTAGCTGGCCCGATAGTTTTGAGTATGGTTAATGGGCTGAGTTTTGTTTGATTTTTGGTTTGTTTTAGTGTTGTCTTGTGGTGGGCCTTGATCTAGTTTTTGGTTAGATTATATTGAAAAGATCTTGGCCCGGTCTGTTTGTAAATATTTTTATTATTAATGAAATTTACCGGAGCAAGGTCTCCTTTATCAAAAAAAAAATAATAATAAAAAAATAAAGGATACGAAGCTAACTGAACGGTAATCGAACTCACGATACGACAATGACATGTAGATTCGTAAACAAGAAAAGACTCGAGTTTTAAAAGACATAACTATCGGTACATTTGAAGTTCGGGCTCCCTAATGGAGGAACAGGAAGGCAATTAAATATCTGATCATGCTACAGAGTCAGATAAAGGATACGAAGCTAAATGGAATGTAATCGGACTCACGATGCGATAATGACATAGAGATTCGTACAGAAGATAACACTCGAGTTTTAAAGGACATAACTATCGGTACATTTGATGTTTCGGGCACCCGAATGGAGGAACGGGAAGGCTATAAGATATCTGATCATGCAACAGACTCAGATAAAGGATACGAAGCTAACTGGACGGGAATCGGACTCACGATGTGATGATGACATATAGATTCAAACACAAGAAAAGACTCGAAATTTAAAGGACGTAAAAATTGGTACATTTGTAGTTTTGGGAACCCAAATGGAGGAACATGAAGGCCATTAAATATCTGTTCATGCTACAGAATCAGATAAAGGATACGAAGCTAAATGGAATGTAATCGGACTCACGATGCGATAATGACAGAGATTAGTACACAAGAAAACACTCAAGTTTTAAAGGATATAACTCTCGGTACATTTGAAGTTTCGGGCACCCGAATGGAGGAACGGGATAAGATATCTGATCATGCAACAGACTCAGATAAAGGATACGAAGCTAACTGGACGGTAATTGGACTCACGATACGACCATGATGTCCATAAGATATCTGATCATGCAACAGACTCAGATAAAGGATAGAAAGCAGAACGGACGGTAATCGGACTCACCATGTAACGAAGACATAGAGATTCATTCACAAGAAACGACCTGAGTTTTAAAGGACGTAACAATCGGTACATATGTAGTTGCGGGAACCCGAATGGAGGAACAGGAAAGCCATTAAATATCTGATCATGCTACAGACTCAGATAAAGGATATGAAGCTAACTGGAATGTAATTGGACTCACGATGCGATAATGACATAGAGATTTGTACACAAGAAAACACTCGAGTTTTGAAAAATAGGGAAGTTATTTGGGCTCACTGTTTGAAGAGTATAGGGGATGGTCGTACTACTTATGTCTGGTATGATAATTGGTGCCCATTAAGTCCTTTGTGCTCCTTTATTTCTCCTAGGGATATTCATAGGAGTGGTCTGTCTCTTACCTCTACAGTTGCTGATGTCATTAGTAATGGAGATTGGGTTTGGCCAGAGGAGTGGAATAGCAAATATCCTTGTCTTTCTCAGATGAGGCCTCCTTTTCTGACAGAAGGGAAGAAGGATAGTGTATTTTGGAAGACTAAAGAAGAAACTCTGGTGGCTTTTGAAACTAAGGTTGTTTTTAAGGATTTGAGTCTGCACAGGGATGAGGTCCCATGGGCTAAAGTGGTGTGGTTTAGCCAATCTATCCCTAGGCATGCTTTTACCTTATGGCTGGCCTGCCACCAAAGGCTCCTTACTCAGGATAGGTTATTGTGCTCTTTGTGGGGAAATAAGAGATAGTCATTCACATTTGTTTTTTGAATGTCCTTTTTCTACAATGGTTTGGGAAGGAATGAAGGGGATGGCTGGGTTGGAGGATGTTCCTGCTAAGCTGTTGGATTGTGTGCAAATTTTGTCCTCTGCTCAGCTAGGGAGGTCTGCTAAAAGTATTATTCAGAGGCTTGTTTTGGCTGCCATGGTGTATTTTATATGCCAAGAAAGAAATGCTCGGATTTTTAGTAAGGAGAGTAGAACTACTAAAGCTCTGTGTGCTATTATCAGAGATGCTGTAAGGCTTAAATTGTTGGGATTGAAGATTCAGGCTTCTGTTAGCAGTGTCAGATTCAGCAGGATGTGGGGCTTTAAGGTGGTATGGAAGGATCCTCTCAAACAGGTTCCCCAATGTTGATCTTTATTATCCTTTTATGGGTCTGGGTTGTGAGGGAGGGTGTTTGGGCTTGGTTTCTTGTTAAGGATGGTCTATGGTCATGGGGGTTGGTTTTTAATAATAAATTTATTTATAATATAATGGTAAATATGGTGAATCTTGTTCTGGGCTGGGTGATCTTATTTTTATTATCAATAATTCAGTGCAACAACATGGTCTGGAATGATTGTGGGAAGGGTGGGTCTGTGGGAGCTTTGGGAGTCATAAGGTGGTCATCTCAGCGATGGGTAGAGTTTTGGTGTGGAATTTTCCATGCTTCCTGTTGTTTTGATCTCTTTCTTCCTTTGTCTCTATGTTGGTGTTGGTGTGTCAATTTATATGTTTGGAGTCTCTTTCTGTTGGTGCTTATGCCTGGTGACAGGTCTAGTACCAATTCTGTTGTCTGTGTTAAGGAGGTAGGATTGTTTAGTCTTGGGGAAAGACAAAGCCTGGGATTTATAAGGATGGAACAAGGTCATATCTTTAGGTTTATGCTCTTTGTTTTGTCTTTTATTTTTTCTAGATCCAGATATGGCCTTGAAACCTTGATTGTATTTCTTTTTCTATGCCTTTTCTTGATTTGGTATCTTGAGTCTTTTACATCCTATTGGATGTGGGGGAGGGGATATTATGGGAATCAAGGAGTTGTCTGGATGGTTAAAAGCCTGTGGGTAGTAACCTTAGTTCCTAGTACCAACCCTGTGTTGTGTGGCTGGTGTGTTTTTCATACACCTATGGTTCTATTTTTGTGTTTAACCCTTAGGGAGTTAGGATATTGTAGATGCGTTTTGCGACTAGTGATTGGATAGTTAACATGTGTTAGAGAGGCTGATTGGGCGAATGAAGATGATATGGGCGAAGGTGAATAGCTAGTAGGCGAAGGTAAAGTAAAGTGGACGAATCTGGAAATGGGACTACACTGAAGTACACATTCGACCATAGAAATGGGCGAATGTGGAAAACACTCACATTCGACCAGTTGAAAGGGGCGAATGTGCTGTGCCTATATATAGTTTTTGTGATTTTGTAAGATAAAGAGAGTCATTAGGTGTGTGTGTTTTCAGGTGTTGTTCCAGAGAGGTTTGAGATAGTGTGTGTGTGATCTGGATTAACTGTTTGGATATTGTAATCAAGTTTATGAATGAGTTAATCTATGAAAAGTATTGAAAATGACTTTGATTGTGTTTTGATTTGAGTTTACATCAGTTTGTTCAAAGCTAGGGTTTCCGCACCTGGTTTTGTAACTTGTATGATCGTATAATCCTGTTTTCGTGTCAAATAACATCCTCTACAAAGTGGTATCAGAGCATAGAGGATCATACAACAACAAATTGATAAACTCAGAGCTGATTTGGACATTATTTTGATCAATTCACATCTGTTTTTGTATAAAAATGGTTTTTAAGTGTTTTTGAAAGAATTAGAGTTGATTTTGTGGTTAAAATTCAAAATTCCAAGTATTAAAGTTGTTCCAAATCATCTCCGAAGCAAAACCTAATCAAGATCATTCAAATTCACAAACTTTTGAAAATCAGAGATCAAAATAACCGTTTTTCAAAGTGTAACCGTTTTTCAAAATCAGAAATGGGCGAACCTGGATCTTAGTGGTCGAAGGTGTAGTGTTTTGGGCGAACCTGAGTGTATTTCTGGGCGAACCTAGGAGTTTTTGGACGAACATAGAATTTTTCTGTTGAATTTTTCACATTCGTGTCACATTTTTCACATTCGGGTCATCGGGGGTACGAACCTGGAATCAGAACGGGCGAACCTGAAACTTTTTGGGCGAACGTGAAAAGTGTTAGTGTGTTTTTACTTTCTGGTGAGATTTTACATTCGGGAGTTACTGTTTGGGCGAACCTGAAGCAAAAAGGGACGAACCTGAACAATTTTGGGCGAACCTAGAGCTAGTTTTTGGAAAATTTTCTAAGTGTTGAATTTCTCGAAGTTCGTGATCATGTGGAATTTTCCGACTACTCCTACACCAGCAACTACACAACCACAACAGCAGGTGATGGACCCATGGACAGTGGCAGCACAGAAGACGAGCACACAGTCTTCGCAGCCGGTTAACTACATGACTCAAAGTGCACCTCCAGCACCACAGTCTGACTACTGGGGAGTAGCAGCAGCGGTGGTAAACACTCAAGCTACAAATGCTATTTCCACACTGATTAATGATTTGTCTTCAGGTAGCGGGAATCGGCCACCGAAGCTCATGGAGATTCAAGAATACAATCAGTGGCAGAAAAAGTTCAAGATACATTTGGAAGGCATTGGAGTGGAAGGTGCTGAAGCATGGAACATGATTGCTAAAGGTTACACACCACCAGTTTTGGAGAACACAGGTGAACCAGTGCCATTGGAGAGCATGGCTGAGGATGAGAAAAAGAAGTTTGCTGTGGAGAAGAAGGCGTTTTCCCAATTGACACAGGCAATCACAAATGATCTTTTGCATCAGTTTGGGACTTGCACAACATCTAAGGCACTATGGGAAGCACTTAAAAGAAGGCATGATGGAAATGAGAAGACTAGAGGTCTAAGGATGGAAGAACTGAGAAAGGAGTTTGAGAATTTTTCTTATATTGGAAATGAAACTTTGAAAGAACTAACTCCTAGATATAATCATTTGTTATCTGAATTGTCTAGCTATGGTATACAGATTCCTATGGCAAAGCAGGTGGACAAGTTTGCAGATGCATTACCACCAAACTGGGATCAGCATGTGGAGGTTCTTAAGGAGAAGGATGCTTATCAATACCGGTCTATTCAAGAGTTCATAGAGAAGCTGGAAAATAAAGAATTGGAAGAGAAGAGGAAAGCTAGAAGAGCACAGATTCCTCAGAATCCCAACTTATACTTTGGAGGATCTCCAGTTTCAGCTAGTACATCGAGCTCAGGAGGGCTAGTAGCACCACATGTTGCATGTATATCCAATGTTATGGAATCACCTACCATTAACTACCATCAACAAACATCATCCTTTTCACAACCACCACCACAACAACCATACAACAATTCATACATTCCACCATTCTCCCCAATGCAACAAGCAGCTTTCTACACTGCTAGTCAATCTCAACAACAACCAATGAATCAACCTAACCAACAAACGGTGTTTTTGGAGACATCTAACTTGGGAAATGTGACGGTTGAAGTTGATCAGCAACACATTGCATTAGTCTCTGCAATGGTCTCATCCTACAATGGATTAGTTGCTAGTCAAATTGGGAATAACAACTTGACCAATGAAGACTACGCACAAATTGACAAGGAAGAGATGGAACTCATTGATATCCAATGGGCCTTTGCGAGTATTATGAGAAGAGCAACAGAATTTATTGAGAAGACAGGTAGAACGGATTTGGGAACTTCTCCTAACACAACCTACGGGTTCAATAAGGAGAAAGTGACTTGTTTTAACTGTGGAGGGAAAGGTCACTTTAAAAGAGAATGCACTCAACCACCAAAACAAGGCAATAGGAACCCATTCAATGCCAGCTACCAGAATCGTCAACAACAAAACCAAAACCAAGTTTCTTACCAAAACAACAACAATTACCAAAACCGTCAAAACAACTTTAATAACAACCAAAATAGACAACCAAACACACCAAACCAGACATAAAACCAAACACCAAACAATTCTAACCGAACAGTCATACCAATAACTACACCAAATGAACAACAACAGAATACCAATCAAGCATTGGTGACTCAACAAGATGAGAGGTTTGACTGGTCGAGTATGCAGATAGGTGTTGAAGAAATTACTACTGGTGGCAATGTGGCTTGTGTTGCATATCAGGTTGATATTGAAGATTCAGTGACGATGGATGAGAAGGTAGAAATTGAAGTTGAGAGTGATGAGTCTGAGGCTGAGATGGATGTGGAAACTGAACTTGTTAAGGTTAATGCTGAGGTCAATGTTGAGGTTAATGCTGAAAAGAAAAATTCTGGAGTTGTAATTGATACTGTTTCTGATGTTCCTGAGGAGTGTGAATCGGTTTATTCTGATTCAGACAGTGAATCGGATACAGAAGCAAGTGTTAATTCTCTGGATGAAGACATCGATCAGTTGCTAGCAGAAGCGGATTTTCTGATGACAAGGAAGTCGTGCATTGCGGATGATGCTTTCACAAAGATTGACTATTCCAGATTCTTTGCAGGAAAGGAAGCTCATTTCGCATTGATGGCCATGACTGATCCGCCAAAACCTGTAAGTTCTGAGTGTAGCACTGATGTTACAAGTGACAAATATTGTGGTACATGTGATAGATTGACTGAGGAGAATAAACAACTCCGTGTTCAACGTGATAGTGCTATCATGAACAGTCAATCTACTCGCAAAGAGTTGAATGCTTTTAACAAAGTATTAGATGGTTACAAAAAGGACATTTCCGACTTGAAAAATACTTTGTCTTTAAAACAATTGGCAATTAACAACTATATCAATGAAATTGAAAATACCAAGTTGGAAATGGCCGCCATCAAATGCTTTGCTGAAAAAGTAAACAAAAAGCTGGAAAGCTATAAGCATATTGCTTATGTGGTAGATCACATCATTGATGATCAAACCACCAATTATCGGTCTGTACCATCTCCGGTTCTTTTTGAAAACCATAATTGTCACCAAGTGACACCGGAGAGTTCGGTAAAATCTGATTCAGCATCGGAAAATGAATCTAATACTTCAAGTATTGGTGATCCACATTCCGATGTTAGACCGATTTTGGGTATCAATGATGAGGGTGTTACTGCTGAGAGTGTAGATTCAGACACTGAGAGTGATGACACTGGTTGTAATGTTCAAAATGTTAATGCATGTGAAATTCCAAAAGAAAATCACATCATTACAAATTAACCAGTTTCACCATCTCAGATTGTGATTCCAATGAAAAATGTTCATTGTGAAAAGAAGTCTGAAAAGAATGTTGTGAAGAAAGATCTTAATGTGGTTAAGAAAGATCTTGAAAAGAGTGCTAAGAATGAACAATGTGACAAACCTGTCAAAGTGTTCTATCGGATGGAAGGATCCGATAAGATCATCTCTGATGAGGACTTTCCAATAAAAGATGTTAACTATGCTAAAATTGACAAAATTTGGCAAGAAAGTACTATTTGGTTCCCAAAAGATGAGAGAACAAATGAGATTCCACCAGCTTTATTAAGGAAATTATATTTGGATGTTCCTCAAGAACCAAAGGTTCATGTCACAGAGTTTGTTCGACCCAAAAACAGAGCTAATGGTTTTAATGAGCCTACTTACTCAAAAGGGCCACTCCCTGAGAGTTTAAGGAAGCAACAGTTTAATGATCAATACCCTGTTAGATCATTTGCTCAACCAAATGCTCCGAATGTTTTTGAAGAGTACCGTGCGTGCTTTAAATGTGGGGAACGAGGGCATTTACTTGCTCAGTGTCCATATGTAAGGCATAAGAGGCACGAGGTGGAAGTGAGGAATTCCATGCGAAAACCGATTGATCATTATGTGCCACCACATAGGAGAGTTGTTCCTCAACAACAACAACAACCGTTTTATAATCAAAACAATTTTCAAATGAGGAACACTCGTCCAATGCAATATGATCGAAGGAATCGGATTGCTATGGAACAATCATGGAGGAAGCCTGTGGTGAACGCAACAGTTGATAGGCAAAAGGTTCCACTAAAACCGATTGTCAAATCAAATGTTGGACCTAAGTCTGTTAAATCAGATAAGGTTACCAAGAGAGTTACATTTGCTAACAATGTTCAGAAACCGACTGAGAACCCAAAGTCTCAGATTCGTATCCTGAAAAGGTCTGAACAATCTTGGACACCCAATGGTACTCCAGGAGCCTCAACTTCAAGGTTTAATGAGAAAAAGGAAACTGTTTTGAACAATCAGAAAAAGATTTATCAAAAAGTTGTTCAAAATGCTTGTGAAAATGTTACCTTGAAACCTGATGTTCAAAGACCCAAGACTCAGGCTTGGGTCCCCCGAAAGAACTAAATGATTTACTTTTTGTGTGCAGGGAGCTTCAGCTGGCCCTATTAGCAGTCTTTGGATTGTTGATAGTGGAGCTTCAGGCCACATGACAGGGGATCTTGCGTTGCTGTTCGACGTGAAGAACATCAATGGAGGGTATGTAGCTTTCGCGGGAAATAAAGGTGGATATATCACAATGGAAGGAAGTGTGAGCAATGGGATAGTGAGTTTCGAGCGGATTTCGTATGTGAAGCAGATAGACTATAATCTGTTGAGTGTCAGTCAAATATGTGATAAGCAATTTACTGTGCATTTTGATGACAAATCCTGCTATATTCTGAAACCGGGCTTTACAATTCCTAAAGAGTGGATAATGTTGAAGGCACCTCGCGTCAACAATCTATACATTCTTGATATGTCCAAGGCGATGACATCACATGGGCAGATAACATGTTTTCTATCAAAAGCGACAGAGAAAGAATCGATAATGTGGCACCGAAGAATGGGGCACATTCATCTGAGAAAAATGAATCAACTTGTGAGAAACGGGCTTGTCGATGGAGTAAACGTGAAACATTTCCATCTGAATGACAAGTGTGTGAGTTGTAAAAAGGGGAAGCAACACAAACAGTCCCACAAAGTGAAAAAGGTTAACTCTGTAGAGATGCCACTTGAGCGATTGCACATGGATCTTTTCGGACCAGTCAAGCGCAAAAGTCATCTTGGAGAGCTTTATTGTTTAGTCGTCACTGACGATTACTCAAGGTTTTCATGGGTGATGTGTTTGCAGAATAAAAGCGACACTTTTATCAACCTAAAAGTTCTGTTCACTCGATTAGAGAATCTCTACAATGTGAAAATTAAGAGAATTCGGAGTGACAATGGGACGGAGTTCAAAAACGCCAAGATGGATGAACTTTGTGAAAGCAAAGGGATACATCATGAATATTCGGCTCCGTACACCCCACAACAGAACGGTGTTGCTGAACGAAAGAATAGGACTCTAATTGAAGCGGCTAGAACAATGCTTGCTGATTCAAATCTTCCAGTAATGTTCTGGAACGAGGCGATTTATGCAGCTAACTACACATTAAATCAGGTTCTAACAGTGAAGAAGTTTGGTAAAACATCTTATGAGCTGTTACACCGAAGGAAGCCGAACTTAGAGTATCTAGAACCTTTTGGGGCACCATGCACTATGTTGAATCCAAGCAAGAAGTTTAGTCCTAAAGCCGAGGAGGGTTACTTTGTTGGATATGCAACCCCGCTCAAACGGGTATACAACAAGCGAACTCGTCGAGTGGAAGACTGGGCTAACGTGGAAGTTCAACGATATACTCAAAATATTCAAGGCACGGGTCCTGATTGGATGTTTGATTACAAAGATTTCTTTGAATCATTCAATCTAGATAGCTTGGTTGAAGAAGCTGTTATTCGATTACTTTATGAGTGTGAAAATGCAACAACTTCACCGTTGGTGCGTCCGATCACCGTGAACCCCCTACCAGCTTCTAATGATACCAATGCTCCTATACAAGAGGAAGAAGTATTTCAAGAGGCTTCAACTTCATTAGACACTTCAGAATCTGAAGATGAACAATTTGAAGAAGCTATTCTTGAACAAGCTGAAGAACCAGAGGCACCGCCAGTGAACCCAACTCCAACTTCAGATGTGGCTTCATCATCAAATACGGGTCATGATCTGGATGCTGTAGAGAACTTGACTGTTCAGACGGGAGTGCAAGTACCTGATTATCCGGAATCTCGGATTCATCGTATTCACCCGCTGGAGCAAGTTATCGGTGATCCTGGAAGCAGTGTTATGACCAGAGGGCAGCTTAAAAGCGTTAATTCGCCAGAGAGTTTTGGTGCTTTAGCTTTATATGCCAAAATTCAACAATCTGGTAGTCAAAATGATTGGTCGTTTGCGTGTTATGTGTCGCAGGTAGAGCCAAGGACATACAAGGACGCTTTGAAGGATGATGCCTGGGTGGAAGCTATGCAGGAGGAGTTATTACAATTCCAGAAATTAGGAGTTTGGACGCTCACGGATTTGCCGCCGGATAGGAAGAAGATAGGCACTAAATGGGTGTTTAAGTGCAAGAAGGATGATCGTGGGGTTATCGTTCGTAACAAAGCCAGATTGGTCGTGCAGGGTTTCCATCAAATCGAAGGGATTGATTATAACGAAACCTATGCACCGGTAGCACGAATCGAAGCTATTCGGATGTTCCTTGCATTTGCTTCATACAAGAAATTCAAAGTTTATCAAATGGACGTTAAAAGCGCATTTCTGTACGGGAAAGTCAAGGAAGAGGTGTTTGTCGGGCAGCCACCAGGCTTTGAGGACCCAATCCACCGGGATAAGGTCTACGTGTTGAACAAAGCTTTATATGGCTTGCACCAGGCTCCGAGACAGTGGTACGAGGAGCTAAGTACATACCTCATCTCCAAAGGATTTAAGCGCGGCCTCGTCGATTGCACCCTCTTTACGAAGAAGACGGGAGATGATTTGCTTCTAGTGCAGATATACGTAGATGATATAATATTTGGTTCAACTAACGAGCTTTTATGCAGGGAGTTCGAAACTGTCATGCAGGAAAAGTTCGAAATGAGCGCAATGGGGGAGATGCAGTTTTTCCTAGGCTTACAGGTGGACCAAAGACCCGACGGGATCTTCATTCACCGGATGAAATATGTCTCCGACATCTTGAGCCGGTTCCAGATGGAGGACTCAAAGCCGATGGATACCCCGATTCAACCCAATCACGGGATTGGAGTGGACGCTAAGGGGGAGCTGACGGATCCTTTTACATACAGAGCAATCATCGGATCTCTGATGTATTTGACGGCGTCTCGACCAGATATTATGTACGCAACGTGTCTCTGTGCTCGTTATCAATCGAAGCCGAAACAAAGTCATCTGACGGCGGTCAAGCGTATCCTTAGATATCTGAAGGGTTGTCCCTCAAAAGGACTTTGGTACCCTAATGATGATAATTTTGATTTCATATCTTTTAGTGATGCAGATTGGGGCGGCTGTGACAAAGATAGCAAATCTACTACAGCTGGTTGCCAGTTTTTCGGGAGCAGGTTAATCACCTGGCAATGCAAGAAGCAGACTTCCGTAGCACAATCTACCTGTGAAGCCGAGTACATTGCAGCCTCGAGTTGCTGTTCGCAAGTGCTCTGGATCCAACAGCAGATGGTGGATTACGGTTTGCAGTTTCTTAAAACCCCTATTTACTGTGACAACGAAGCCGCTATCGCATTAACTAAAAATTCGGAAAATCATTCTAAAGCTAAACATATCCGGATCAAATATCATTTTATCCGTGATTGTTACGCTAAGGAATTGATCGATATGATCAAAATTCATACTGACTACCAACGTGCAGATCTGTTTACAAAAGCTTTTGACCGTTCACGCTTTGAATATCTTTTAAAAGTAAACAATATAAAGGAAAAACAGGACTAATCGGCACCTCGGTTTATCGCTTTTTAGTTTTTAGTTTTTATATTTTGCTAATTGGGAATTTCTCTTTGCTAATTGGGAATTTCTCTTTACTATCGTAATCCTCAAAGAAGTTGATGCTTTCGAGGGGATTGTTTAATCCTCAAAGAAGATGATGCTTTCGAGTGGATTGTTTCTTTCAAATTTTTTTTTTTTTGTTGTTTTTCAGAAAAATTAAAAACCCAAAAATATGTTCTTTATTTTAGGGGGAGCCATTTTATCAGAAAAACCAAAAACATTATAAAATTCAAAAAGCCTAAAAATTAGAAAATCAAAATGATTTCCTGGTAAAACAGAGGAAATGATAGTACATCAGTGGGGATCTGACACAGGCTAAAGAAATGTATAGTATAATGAGGCGTGTGTTGACTACGTGTGATATGCTGATAGGCTTCGTAGACTAAATATTGCGTGCATTAGTGATACAAACATAACGAACTACGCATTCGTGGCTAAACACCTCATGGGCATATGGTCTTAGTACCGTAATTTCGTTTGATAGGATTGCCAAAATCTGAGGTTTCGGGTCGTTATGTTATGGTTATCCGGGATGTTCTGATAAACTTTTGTCGTATTGATTTACGGACCTAGTTTTATCAGAATATTTGCTAAAAGAGCTTAATTGCCAAAACCGGAAGTTACCGAATTGAGGAACTTTATGTTTTAATTGATCATAGATCATTATTACATCGTATTGATCATCTGATGCAAATCAGTGATTAATATCAGCCTCAACTTAGTGTATACGCACATGTTACTCTGCTGCATTCAATTGCTGACCTGTACACCTCTGTGCTATATACTTTGTAACTTTTACGGATAACTCTGGCATAATCACGCGTTACGACGAAGCTTTGTGCAATTACTTGATACGGGAGTATGTCGTGTGTGTGGGCACCACATCGTGTTAGTCTAATACACCTAACTCGTATCATTTTAAAGCATTGCCTAATTGTCTGCATGTGAGCTTACGTGGACCACAATATCAGCAATTGCCGTGTCACATACTGTTTCTAATGATAATATTAAACAAAAAGATCAACGCTGTGATCAGATTTCTCAGACAACTGATATGATCCTCTGACCGGATTTCACAAAAAGTTTACTGCTTTCATTTACTTTGCTGTATTTTATGTTTGTTGCAATTTACTTTTATTGTCAAAAAGATACAAAATCCAAAAAGATTTTAGGTGTGTTTTGATAAAATTTCAGAAAAATCCAAAATTTTTGCATTTCTGCTTTATTTTTGATAACCGGGGATGCTTGATAGTCAATTTTTGAGATTTGACAACACCATCTGGGCTTTGTATCATTCTAAAAGTGAAAATCTGTGTTTTGGAAGTTTAACAGATTGAAAAATGTTGAACGGGATTCGAATTCGTGATTTGGCAAATTTTTCAGATTTTTCCATTTCACATTCGCCCCTTAATTGGGTCGAATGTGGAAAAATCATCACATTCGGGTGTTTATTCTGGGCGAATGTGGGTTTCTTTACACAAAATTCACATTCGGGTGAACAGTGTTTACATTCGGCCTATTAAGTTGGGGCGAATGTGGACTTATCCTACCTTCGACCAGAAAAACGGGCGAATGTGGCCTTTACATATAAAGCCAAACCAAGTTCGACCCTCATTCACAAAGTTTTCAAAATTTTTCTTTGATCCAAAACCTTGTTGCTGGATTTCTTTTGTCTTGTGTTTCTTGTTCCCGAGTATTTACTGATCCTTTTAAGACATAATACACAGGTAATGGAGCACAGAATCGATCAGAATCGTTGAATTTATGACCGAACCTAGGGTTTCTTAATCTGTGATTATAGGATGTTTCTTGTTGCTTGTTTTTGATTGCGTTTCAATCATCATCAGTTTTAGGGGGAGAGGAATCAAAGAATTAGGATTACAACTTCAATTAATGGGTTAATTGATGGTTTGAGTTGATAAAACCCTAATTCTTATTTAAAACTGATGAAAATTGAAAAATAAGGACAATTGATTGTGCACGAATGCTTATCGGCCATGTTAGACTATGTCTGAATCAAAATCAAGGCTTAAAAACATGTTTGGAAAAATTTTTAAATTTTGGGCAAAATCAGGTTCTACATTCGGTCCAACAAACGGACGAATGTGAAATCTGGTGGACGAAGGTACTCAAAAATGGGCGAATGTGATTTTTTACTCAGAATCATTCCACATTCGACCTGAGTGTTGTACATTCGACCACAATAGTCTACATTCGACCAGAATATTTGGGCGAATGTGGATTTTAAAATCCTAAAATTTTTAAGTTTTGACGATTTCGTGTTTTGACGTTTGTTTTTGATTTTATGTTTCAGATGGCTGAAGAACAAGAAAATGTTGAGATTCCTGTTGAGACTGCTGTTCCTGATCCTGTCCCAGAACCTGTTCAGGAAGGTGAATCATCGAGCGGCAGCAAATGGCCTTTTGAGAAGAATCATAACTGTTGTGCGTATCTGGGAGACGTGGAGAAGAATGTGGAGTTTGCTGACATTATCAAGTTTCTGAAAAGATGCAGAGTAGTTTATGCTTTGGCTACACCAACTATTATCTACAAGGATATAGTTGAGGATTTCTACAACAACGCAAAGTATGATTACTTTGATAATCAGACCATCATAAAGAGCAAGATTCAAGGAATGGAGATGTTCATTACAGAGGCTGACATCAGAGAAGCTCTCCAGATCAAGTTTGAAGTTAGTGAGGATCCAAGAGAATTGTCGTGGACTGAGCAGAAAGCCTGTTTCCTTAGAATGAAATACAAAGGACCGATCACTGATGGTTCGATGTACAAAGGGAAACTGAGCGTGCAGTTTAAGTATTTTGCTCACGTCATTATACATGTGTTTGGATGCGTTAGTGGAGGTTATGACGTAATGAGGAAGAGTTTGAGCTCATTAATGGTTGCGTTGACTCTCAACAAACCATTTAATGTTGCTGGGATGATATTGGACCATATGTTGGAGATGCTGAAAGGGTTGAAGGTTAAGAAGTTCATGCTTTATCCTAGATTTCTGATGATGATTTTTGATCACAAGTATCCAAATCTGAAGAAGGATCCAACACAGATACTTGCTATGGATCACATGAACATTAGAACCTTGGTTAGAATGAAAGGTTATAAAGGTGTGCCTGATAATGAGAGACCACCTTACAGGAGGTTGTTTGGAGCCTTGGCTAGAGAGGATTACAATGATCCTGGAAAGAATACAGCAAGGCATCCTGATTGTGATTCTGACAATGATGATCCTTTGGTATATGCTGATGCAAATACGAAGAGGAAAAGACAAGTAGTCAATCCTGGAGCCAAAGGGAAGGGCAAAGGAAAGACAGATCAAGGAAGTTCGAAGCAACAGGTTGTGAGAAAGAAATCTACTGCTAAGAAAGGTACTAGTTTGGTGGATGAAGAGTCTGTAGATTCGGAAGAGACAGAGGTTGAAGAACAATGGGATTCGGATGCTGAGAATGTCCGGACCACCAAACAAAAGGCCACTTTGGTTGGTGAGTCTGAATCATTGAACAGATCTATTGCTGAAGCTGAGAAGAGCAAGAAAGCTGTTAGTGCTGAAGATGAAATGTTTACTGTTAACATGGATGAGTTAAATGAAGGTGAAACTGTAGTTGTGAACTTGCCCAAGCCTAAACACAAAACCATGGCCAAGAAAACCAGTACAAAGCAACTGAGAGAAAAAGAGTTGAACCAACTTTTGAGAGGAAAGAGTTTACCTGAAGCTGGTACGTCATCAAAACAATCTTCACCAGCCACAAAGAAGCAAAAGACTAAAGAGGCAACAAAATTACCAGTGGATGAGTTTAATGTAGCACTGGATAATGTACTTGATATGTTCAGAAAGCCTCAGAAAGAGAAAGAAGTTGAAGTTGAGCCATCAAAGTCAAAGTCTAAGTCAAAGAAAGTCACTGTAGATGACGAGGTTATGAAACAAGTGAATAAGAAGATGGACGATATGATGAAGATGTTAGTGGCTCAGCAAGCAGAAATAGCCAAGTTCAAACAGAATGAGGAAAAGATGCTTCAGATTGTAGTAGCTTCTAAGTCTAATCAGGATGAGATTGATGAGAAAGTGAAGAAGCTAGAAGCAAAGAACAAGAAGCTTGAAGGAAAGTGTTTGAGAAACAAAAACAGGTACAAGGCTATTAAAGAAGATAATAAAGAGTTGAAGGCTGAGAACAAACGCCTTAGTGAGCTGATAGACAACCTGTACAATGTTGCACCCAAGTTGAAGGAGGGTGAGGAAGACAAAGAAAAGGAAGTAGAACAGGTTGATTTTGAACCATCTGAATCTGATAAAGAGGAAGATGATGATGAGGATGAAGAATCGGAAAAGAGTGATGATGGAGATGATGATGATAATAATGATGATGATGATGCTGAGGGTTCGGGAAGTCAGAAGGAGGATGAGAGTAGTAGTGATGATGATAATGATGGGGGAGACGATACATCGAAGTTTACTTTTGAGAAAAGACCACCTTCAAAGAAGAAGAAAGACACCGGAGAATCGAGTTCGAAGAAGAAAGGTGAGAATGTTGATTCGGATGAGAGTGTGTTTTGGAATGAGAAGGTGAGGTCCTTGACTGACGATGCTAAACAAGTATATAAGGACATGTTAGGAAGAAGAGAATGGACCATTGAGTTCACAGGTCGTTTTGCCGAAATATTCCAAACTGATGATATGCGATATGAATTGGAATATAACGATCCTGACTTAGAAGAAGGGGAAGTACCTGCATCTGTAGCAAAGGAGATTTTGGATGGGCTTGCACAGAGGGTAGGGAAAACATTTGAAGAATTTATTGTTGATGAGTCGATTCCACATATTCCTGAAAAGGATATTGGAAGTCACTCTGATGATAAAGACACCCCTGAGTTTGAAGAAGTTGAAATAGAAGATATCACGCATGAGGAATACCCACAATACTTCAGACAAACTGATGAAGATTTGATGTTTCCTGACTTTACTGAGATTCCTAATACTTCTGCAAAGAAAAAGGCAAAGAAGAGAAGTGCTGAGTTTGTAGAGAAAGTATTTGGAACTGATATGCCAGAATCTTCAAATAAGTCTGATGAATTGAAGAATTATTTGAAGAAGTTAAGATTGATGGATGAGAACCGACCGAAGCCTGAAGCTCAAGGAAACTTTTACAGATTTCACAATGCTAAGTTCAGAGGCAGAGCTCTTGGGTGGACATACTTAGGCAGGCTGAAGTGTTTAGCTGCCAAGTGGGAATCAGGGATCTTGTACTTTTACAGATTCATTGACTTGCTGACTCTACCGTACTGGGCGGTTAGAGATTTATGTAGATTCCCTATGTCAGGTGCTTCAGTCAATAACACTCATGTCGGTTGGTGCGCAGACAAGCTGGTTTGGGAAAGCAGAACTAGATGGAGTAGATTCAAACCACAATATCCCCGGAGGAAAGTTCACAGGGATATTGATCCCAGAACCAAGTTAAAACGGGTTACCTTGTTTTATAAGGCACCTGAAGTGATGAGAAAGATACCTTTGATGCCTATGCCGCAACACTTCAGTGCTGATTTAATTTTCTGGTATTATGATTGGAGAAAGGCAGAAGCGGTGATTGTGTTGAGAGATGGAAAGGATAAATACAAGCATGTGCATGTATTTGATCCTATGTGGTTGATAAATTGTACTTTCGAAGACATCATCATGCTCTTTTATAATCCGATTCATCATGAGCCGAACGATGCAGATCAAGCAAAGAAATACACACAAGTTGTTGGTGTTTGCTTTGCATATGATATTAATGCGGGTAGTAGTTTGGAGGGTAAACTTGGCAAGATGGTGAAGATGGCGAACGTGTCAAAGCCTGTAAAGAGAAGATTAGAGCCGGAGATGACGAAAGAACAGAAGAATTTGCTCAGAATCAAGTTGCTGAACAAAGCCATGGACGAAGACAGAAAACGATCCAATCAATAGTCGAGGGGGAGTTTGTAGATGCGTTTTGCGACTAGTGATTGGATAGTTAACATGTGTTAGAGAGGCTGATTGGGCGAATGAAGATGATATGGGCGAAGGTGAATAGCTAGTGGGCGAAGGTAAAGTAAAGTGGACGAATCTGGAAATGGGACTACACTGAAGTACACATTCGACCATAGAAATGGGCGAATGTGGAAAACACTCACATTCGACCAGTTGAAAGGGGCGAATGTGCAGTGCCTATATATAGTTTTTGTGATTTTGTAAGATAAAGAGAGTCATTAGGTGTGTGTGTTTTCAGGTGTTGTTCCAGAGAGGTTTGAGATAGTGTGTGTGTGATCTAGATTAACTGTTTGGATATTGTAATCAAGTTTATGAATGAGTTAATCTATGAAAAGTATTGAAAATGACTTTGATTATGTTTTGATTTGAGTTTACATCAGTTTGTTCAAAGCTAGGGTTTCCGCACCTGGTTTTGTAACTTGTATGATCGTATAATCCTGTTTTCGTGTCAAATAACATCCTCTACAGATATTGCATGCATAGTGGCTCTTCTTTAGCCAGTATGAATGTATTCACCTTAGCCTTTGGGGTTCTAGGTACATATGTGCAGGAGGTTTGCACTAACCTTGGAGAGATAAGGAAGCAATGTTCCTCTGGTTATAGGCCATTATTCCCCTTCTTTCTTTGGTTTTTCTTTTTCTTTTTGTTGCTTTCTAGATCTGTCCAGAGGAACATAAACCAGTCTAGTATGGATGTGTGTTTTGGTGTTAACCTGTGTGAGTATTATGAGCACTTGCTCAGGGGAGGGGGGATATTAATGGGTTTTGGTGACATCTGGAGACTTAAAAAATGATGGGTAGAGATCTGTATTCATTTCTTATCCTCTTCTTTTCTTTCCTGTCTTATGTTGTCTTGTTTACTTCTGTGTCTGGGGATGTGGGGTGGGTTAAGCAAGAATTTTTGGGGGTTTTTTCCTATGCAGAGATTTTGGTCCATTTTGGACACTCTGGCATGGTTCTGCGTTATGTGTTTGGTGGTTAGGATACTGGAGGCTCAAGGGGAGCTTAAACAAGGGAGACATAAGGATGGACTGTACTGTTGGTTTTAGGACACTATTTTCTCTTTATTTTTCTTTTTTAGCACCATCCAACAGTATGGGAACCCTCAGAAGTTTATTGGTAATTTTTCTAAGCCTGTTTTCTTGCTTTCTTATCTTTGAGTCTTGTGTGTCAATCCCACTTGGGATTAGTCTGGGATGGGTCAATCTGGGTTGGGTTGGCTGCATAAGTAATTGTGGTATTGAAATTATGAATGGCATTGTATATAGTAAAAATCAGATTTTTGAATTTAAAGGGGAGCAGCTGTGGGATAAAGAGGTTAGGAGGAGTCATAGGGGCAGTATGGTCATTATATATTGTGCAGGAGTGTGGGTGAAATGGAGTGAATGGGACCAAAGGATTTTATGGGTAGGATGTAATGTTCTAAGGGGTTGGAGGTGGTTAGCTAAGATTTTTTGATATGGTGTTGATTGGCATTGGGAACATAATGGGGTTAGAAGCTAATGGTTCTAAGGTGCTTAGTACTGCCACCTTACTGGTGGAGGTTTTTAAAGAGTACAAGTATGTTAGAGGCTACTTAGCTGCAGTCTTTGCTTTTAGCAAGCTGCCTTTGTTCTTGATACTTAGTATTAAGAGGAATGTCTATTCTCTATTTTGTTGGCATATTTGGGGGTCTATAGGAGTTGATATGTCTATGGAATCAGGAGAGAAAATAGACTTAAAGGCTGGTTATAATAGAACTCCTATGGATGCATATGGATTCAGGTTCCATATGACCTTCCTAAACAGGGTATGTGATATCTGGGGGGCCTCATTATGTCAATTGTTTCTCAGAATCATTAGTCACAAGGCTGTTGTATTTGTCATAGTTGCAGGGATGGTTTGGATTTTAAATGGTGGATTACGCCTTTATGGGAGGGTTAGAGGTTATGGTGTTAGAGGAGTTAGTAGGCTGATGGGTGGCAGGCTTAAATGTGTTATCTATGGGTCTGTTAGAAGCAAGGGTATGGGTATTTTGTGGAGGATTGGTGCTGAGTTAGTTTGTGGGCTAGGTTTTGGGTTTAAAATGACTGACAATTTGTTTTGGTACTGGGATTTGAAGATGGGTAATGATAGTGAATGGTATTTTCTGAGCTAGGCTGGAGTGTTGGGTAAGGGTTTGTATTGGGTGGGGATAGCTTATGTTGTTCTGGATCAAAGTGTTTGGGCTATACAATGGTTTCTAGATATTTTATGGGTGGTGCTTCTGAAATGGGTTGGAAGATTGCTGCTAACTGGGCTCCGGATTTTATGGGCTGTGATTCTGAAATGGGATGGAAGTTTGCTGCTGACTGGGCTATGGATTCTATGGGATGTGTTTCTGAAATGGGCTGGAAGATTACTGCTGACTGGGTGCTGGATCTTATGGGCTGAATTTCTGAAATGGGCTGGAAGAGTGTTGCTGTCTGGGCGCTGGTTTTTATGGGCTGGAAATTGGAGCGTGGGTAGACTCTGTAGATTTTGGTTGTATTTGATGGGCTTGTGTTGGTCTTTTAACATTTTTTGTGTTATTTTTCTTTTTGGGCGTAGTATTTTATGTATAGGTTGAACCAAGTTTTGTTTTCTTTTTTATTAGGCTAGTCTTAGACCTTGGGTTTATGTCCCGGGTCATGATTAGTCTGTGTCTTGTACTTTCACTTTAAATAATAAATGTTTGCCGGGGCTTTGCCTCTTTTCCAAAAAAAAAACTATCGGTACATTTGAAGTTTCGGGCACCCGAATGGAGGAACTGGAAGGCCATAAGAAATATGATTATGCAACAGACTCAGATAAAGGTTACGAAGCTGGGCAGACGGTAATCGGACTCAGGATGCGAAAATGACATAGAGATTCGTACACAGGAAAAGACTCAAGTTTTTAAGGACGTAACTATCGATACATTTAGAGTTTCGGCAACTCAAATGGAGGAGCGGGAAGTCCATAAGATATCTAATCATGCAAAAGATTCAGATAAAGAATACGAAGCTAACCAGATGGTAATCGGATTCACGATGCGACAATGACCTAGAGATTCGTACACAAGAAAACACTCGAGTTGTAAAGGACATAACTATCGGTACATTTGTAGTTTCGGGCACCCGAATGGAGGAACGGGAAGGCCATAAGATATCTGATCATGCAACAGACTCAGATAAAGGATACTAAGCGGACCGGACGGTAATCGGACTCACCATGTAACGATGACATAGAGATTCATTCACAAGAAAAGACCTGAGTTTTAAAGGACGTAACAATCGGTACATTTATAGTTTTGGGAACCCGAATGGAGGAACAGGAAGGCAATTAAATATCTGATAATAATACAGACTCAGATAAAGGATACGAAGCTAAATGGAATGTCATTGGACTCACGATGTGATGATGACATAGAGATTCATACACAAGAAAAGACTCGAGATTTAAAGGACGTAAAAATCGGTACATTTGTAGTTTTGGGAACCCGAATGGAGGAACAGGAAGGCAATTAAATATCTGATCATGCTACGGACTCAGATAAAGGATACTAAGCTAAATGGAATGTAATTGGACTCACGATGCGATAATGACATTTAGATTCGTACAAAAGATAACACTCGAGTTTTAACGGACATAACTATCGGTACGTTTTAAGTTTCGGGCACCCGAATGGAGGAACGGGAAGGCTATAAGATATTTGATCATGCAACAGACTCAGATAAAGGATACGAAGCTAACTGGAAAGGAATCGGACTCACGATGCGACAATGACATAGAGATTCGTACATAAGAAAACACTCGAGTTTTAAAGGACATAACTATCGGTAAATTTGAAGTTTCGGGCACCCAATGGAGGAACGGGAAGGCCATATGATATCTGATCATGCAACAGACTCAGATAAAGGTTACGAAGCTGAACAGACGGTAATTGGACTCACGGTGCGACAATGACATAGAGATTCGTACACAGGAAAAGTCTCAAGTTTTAAAGGACGTAACTATCGGTGCATTAGGAGTTTCGGGCACCCGAAGGGAGGAACGAGAATGCCATTAGATATATGATCATGCTATAGACTCAGATAAAGAGTACGAAGCTAACCGGATGTAAATCGGATTCATGATGCGACAATGACATAGAGATTCGTACACAAGAAAACACTCGAGTTTTAAAGGACATAACTATCGGTAAATTTGTAGTTTTTGGCACCCAAATGGAGGAACGGGAAGGCCATTAAATATCTGATCATGCTACAGACTCAGATAAAGGTTACGAAGCTAACTAGATGGTCATCAGACTCACGATACTATCGGTAGATTTGAAGTTTCGGGCACCCGAATGGAGGGACGAGAAGGCCATAAGATATCTGATCATGCAACAGACTTAGATAAAGGATACGAAGCTAACGGGACGGTAATTGGATTCACGATACTATCGGTACATTTGAAGTTTTAGGCACCCGAATGGAGGGACGGGAAGGCCATAAGATATCAGATCATGCAACAGACACAGATAAAGAATACGAAGCTGAACAAATGGTAATCAGACTCACGATGTGACAATGACATAGAGATTCGTATATAGGAAAAGACTCAAGTTTAAAAGGACGTAACAGTCGTTACATTTGAAGTTTCGGGCACCCGAATGGAGGAACGGGAGGGCCATAAGATATTTGATCATGCTACGGACTCAGATAAAGGATACATTGCTTACCGGATGGTAATCGGATTCACGATGCGACAATGACATAGAGATTCGTACACAAGAAAAGACTCGATTTTTAAAGTACGTAACTATCGGTACATTTGAAGTTTCAGGCACTCGAATGTAGGAGCGAGAAGGCCATAAGATATCTGATCATGCTACGGATTCAGATAATGAATACGAAGCTGACCAGACGGTATTCGGACTCACGATGCGACAATGACATGGAGATTCGTACACAAGAAAACACTCGAGTTGTAAAGGACATAACTATCGGTACATTTGAAGTTTCGGGCACCCAAATGGAGGAACGGGTAGGCGATAAGATATCTGATCATGCAACAGACTCAGATAAAAGTTACGAAGCTGACCGGACGGTAATAGGACTCACGATGCGACAATGACATAGAGATTCGTACAAAAGAAAAGACTCGAGTTTTAAAGGACGTAACTAACGGTACCTTTGAATTTTCAGGAACCTGAATGGAGGAACGGGAAAGCCATAAGATATCTGATCATGCTACGGAGTCAGATAAAGGATGCAAAGCTTACGGGACGGTAATCAGACGCATGATGCGACAATGACATAGAGATTCGTACATAAGAAAAGACTCGAGTTTTAAAGGACGTGACTATCGGTACATTTGAAGTTTCGGGCACCCGAATGGAGGAATGGGAAGGCCATATGATATCTGATCATTCTACGGACTCAGATAAAGGATACAAAGCTTACCGGATGGTAATCAGACTCACGATGTGACAATGACATAGAGATTCGTACACAAGAAAACACTCGTGTTGTAAAGGACATAACTATCGGTACATTTGATGTTTCGGGCAACCGAATGGAGGAACGGGAAGGCTATAAGATATCTGATCATGCAACAAACTTAGATAAAGGATACGAAGCTAAATGGAATGTAATCGGACTCACGATGCGATAATGACATAGAGATTCATACACAAGATAACACTCGAGTTTTAAAGGACATAACTATCGGTACATTTGAAGTTTCAGCACCCGAATGGAGGAAGGGGAAGGCTATAAGATATCTGATCATGCAACAGACTCAGATAAAGGATACAAAGCTAACTGGAAGGGAATCGGACTCACGATGTGATGATGACATATAGATTCATACACAAGAAAAGACTCGAGATTTAAAGGATGTAAAAATTGGTACATTTGTAGTTTTGGGAACCCGAATGGAGGAACATGAAGGCTATTAAATATCTGTTCATGCTACAGACTCAGATAGAGGATACGAAGCTAAATGGAATGTAATCGGACTCACGATGCGATAATGACATAGAGATTCGTACACAAGAAAACACTCGAGTTTTAAAGGACATAACTATCGGTACATTTGAAGTTTCGGGCACCCGAATGGAGGAACGGGAAGGCCATAAGTCTCATACCCCGACTTTTCCCCTAGTCGGTTGTGATGTTTGGTGCCTTTGCAAACGCAGCGGAAAGATGCATCTAAGACTCTGGTTCCCTGAACGCCAATTCTAACCCTCTAAGATCCCCGATCCCAAGACGTTGCCCACTACAACCGTGCCGTTACCAAAGTTTAAACCTGAAAGACATACTTAAAAAGTCAACATAAAGCTGGTGAGTTCATAAGTTTAACAAAAACGTTTCCAAAGGTTACCAAATGTTACCAAAGTGTTCCAGTTCAAACTTGTCAATACTATGTCAAATGTAAACCAAAGTACGCTAGCTAGGCGTATGTTTTGTTACTACTACGATTGGAAAACCATTACTAACTCGCAAACCAGATGTGATGCCCGAATAGTAAACCTGTTCCTGTTTGAGACAATATGCACCCGCCCGGCCCTCCAAGCCGACGAGTGGGGTTGGTCACTCCCAATAGATCTATTCACATTTCCCCGTTGTGCTAACCCGCACATTCATGGTTTCCCCCGGGACTTCCAAAGATCGTATAGTAAACCATAGAAACCCATAGTATGACAGTTATTACCAAAACATTAGTTTTACACATGTTTTCTCCCCCAAAAGTGAAACCAGTTAAAAGTGGGGCCGTGAACTCACGCAACCCGTTTCATTTTCCCAAAACTTTGTTTCGCTTTAAATTCCTCAGTTTTTCATAAAAGAAGCATGTCTTCCCCCCGAAAACATTTACAAAAACAGTAAAGAGTGGGGTTATGAACTCACCTTAATGTCTATGCTAAGCTAGCAAACAAAGCCTGAAACCTCGACCGACTTCCTCGTGCCCTAATTACCAACAAAGGACACCTTAACAGTCTATCACACATAAGCCTAGCTTATTAACCGCTCAAAAGATAGTCTACCCGACTGCCTAGACTCGTGTGTACCAACACAAGTCTCAAAACGTTTCAACTCGAAAAACTGATCGTGACTTACCTTAATTCTCGTACTACATAGCACCCAAGTTGCACACTTGTTACTATTCGTGTGTAAACCTTGTTGGACTATAACCCCGAAACGTATAACTATCCTGAGCCGAAGATCATCTCGTAAATCATTTTAGAAAATACTCTTTGAGGAAAAACAAATTTAGTTATTAAAACCGATTAATATCATTTGTTACTTTTTCTCAAATATCGCTTGAAAATCATCTTTATTGTCACAAATAATTAGTCCTTAGAAACATTCGATTTCGTATATGCACTTGTCAAAAACACATAGGGAATTTATTTATAGAAATAACAGTTCGTTACGCTTTGATTTTATAAAAATTTGGGCAGTTTCCTCTGTTTTTGTACAAACCAGACAAACACCCGTTGTCTACAATTTTTCCCAAAATCAACTTACAAACACAAGTTATCAAATTCTTTTATCCACAATTCCGATTCACGAGACTATACGTTTCGACATCTATATATACAAATTTATATATATAGCAATATATATATATAAAATATAGTCCGACAATATGGTCCAATGTTATTTAGTCCGTTGTCCGATATAAGTTACGTCAAATTAACCGTTTACCAAATCGTTCGATATATATAGTTACCGTTTGTTATTATTCGGTCCGTTCGCGAGTCAAAACTATTTCATCCATATCAATATATTTATAAATTTATAACATTCATAAATATAATAATATTTATAAATATATAGATTTATAAATATATGATATCTAATAAAATAAATACGAACGTAAGTTATACCAAATCATCGCGCGTAACCCGAAGCCACCTCGAACTATGTGTAGACCGGAACCAAAGTTTGACCAGTTTGACCGCGCGCTGACCGAGGTTTGACCATCCAGATCTGAACCAAGACACTTGACCCGAACAAGACCCGAACCGAATCTGACCCGAGCTTGAAATCTGGCCCAAGGCCCTAACCGAAACCGGGACTTAGTCCGAGCCGCACCCCCACGAACCACTACAGTCTACCGCTAACCAAGACCCAAAACCCGAACTCGGAAACGAACACAAGCAGCCTGCTCAAAAACCCGACCGAACCACAACCAAACCCGGACCAAAACCACGATCAGACCCGAACCCAAACATAACCAGCGCCGCCATCAGACCACCACCTGCCACCGGTCACTACCTCTGCCTAAAACAACCACCACACCGGAACCACTACCCGATACCACCATAACCCGAGACAACCACCATAACCCCAGCCACCATCGGACCATCCTACACCACGATAACCCGACACAAACCCGCCCCAAAACTGACCCGGCCGAGCCCAGATTCAACTCCGACCAGCACCTACGTCGAGCCCCATCACGAACCAAAAACAAAACCACATCTGCCATGAATGTTGCTGCTGTTTTCTTGTGCTTTCAAGGTCATAGATCTGCGCCGCCACCACCTCTGTTCGCATATCACCACAATCTCTTTACCTGCGTTCAGACCCAACAACCACAACGCACCTTCGAGGTTAAAAAAACACGCCGCCACCACCAAGATGGTGGTGCCGGCCGCTGCTGTAACAGAGAAAGGAGGGAGAGAGTTCGTGAGGTAGAGAGAGAGGGGTTAGAGAGAGAGAGAGAGCTGCAGAGTTTCTAGAGAGAGAGGGGTAGGTTGTGGCTGCCAAAATGGAGAAGATGAGGGATTAGGAGCCCTTTTATAGGTAGGGTTAGGTTAGGTGGGTTATTACCGCGTATCGAACCCGTTCTAAACGTATCGTGCTTCGGTTTTATTTTAGGCTCACTAAATAATAACAAAAGTTAGTCGGTTTTGCTCGAAATTAATAGTAATAGTAAACCGAATAAAAATATTTATATTTTCGTTGTCTGACTCGTCCATTCAGAACACGCGTTTTAAATCGCGTTAAAATTCGATCACGTTTTCTTTTGTTAAAACAACCTGTTAACTTCCGAAACTTAATAATAAAAATTATTTATAAATAAATAATCACCTCGAATAAATAAATAAATAAAAATTTCATGTCGGAAATCGATCGAAATTTGCGGGTTGTCACAATAAGATATCTGATCATGCAACAGACTCAGATAATGGATACGAAGCTGAACGGACGGTAATCGAACTCACGATGCAACAATGACATAGAGATTCGTACACAAGAAAAGACTCGAGTTTTAAAGGACGTAACTACCTGTTCATTTGAAGTTTTGGGCACTCGAATGCAGGAGCAGTAAGGCCATATGATTTCTGATGAAACAGACCTATATAAAGGAAAAGAAGCTGACCGGACGGTAATCGGACTCACGATGTGATGATGACATAGAGATTCATACACATTAAAAGACTCAAGATTTAAAGGACGTAAAAATCGGAACATTTGTAGTTTTGGGAACCCGAATGGAGGAACAAGAAGGCAATTAAATATGTGATCATGCTATAGAATCAGATAAAGGATACGAAACTAACAGGACGGTAATCGGACTCACGATGCAACAATGACATAGAGATTCGTACATAAGAAAACACTCGAGTTTTAAAGGACATAACTATCGGTACATTTGGAGTTTCGGGCATCCGAATGGAGGAACGGGAAGGCCATAAGATATCTGATCATGCAATAGACTCATATAATGGATACGAAGCTGACCGAACGGTAATCGGACTCACGATGCGACAATGACATAGAGATTTGTACACAAGAAAAGACTCGAGTTTTAAAGGACGTAACTACCTGTTCATTTGAAGTTTCGGGCACCCGAATGCAGGAGCAGTAAGGCCATATGATTTTTGATCAAACATACCTATATAAAGGAAAAGAAGCTGACCGGACGGTAGTCGGACTCACGATGTGATGATGACATAGAGATTCATACAGAAGAAAAGACTCGAGATTTAAAGGACGTAAAAATCGGAACATTTGTAGTTTTGGGAACCCGAATGGAGGAATAGGAAGGAAATTAAATATCTGATCATGCTAAAGAGTCAGAAAAAGGATACGAAGCTAAATGGAATGTAATCGGACTCACGATGCGATAATGGCATAGAGATTCGTACACAAGATAACACTCGAGTTTTAAAGGACATAACTATAGGTACGTTTGAAGTTTTGGGCACCCGAATGGAGGAACGGGAAGGCTATAAGATATCTGATCATGAAACAAACTCAGATAAAGGATACGAAGCTATTTGGACGGGAATCGGACTCACGATGTGACGATAACCTATAGATTCATACACAAGAAAAGACACGAAATTTAAAGGACGTAAAAATTGGTACATTTGTAGTTTTGGGAACCCGAATGGAGGAACAGGAAGGCCATTAAATATCTGTTCATTCTACAGACTCAGATAAAGGATACGAAGCTAAATGGAATGTAATCGGACTCACGATGCGGTAATGACTGAGATTCGTACACAAGAAAACACTCGAGTTTTAAAGGACATAACTATCGGTACATTTGAAGTTTCGGGCACCCGAATGGAGGAACGGGAAGGCTATAAGATATCTGATCATGCAACAGACTCGGATAAAGGATACGAAGCTAACTGGACGGTAATTGGACTCACGATACGACAATGACATAGAGATTCGTACACAAGAAAACACTCGAGTTTTAAAGGACATAACTACCGGTACATTTGAAGTTTCGGGCACTCGAATGGAGGAACAGGTAGGCCATAATATATCTGATTATGCAACAGACTCAGATAAAGGATATGAAGCTGACCGGACGGTAATCGGACTCACGATGTGATGATGACATAGAGATTCATACACAAGAAAAGACTCGAGATTTAAAGGACGTAAAAATGTAGGATCTGAGTATTGGACTGTTTTGATTAACTATGAAATATGAATGAAGTATAAATGGAAAGTGCAGCGGAATAAAGAATAATCAAAACATAGAGAATAATTGTTATCAATCGAATGCTTTCATTAAAGTTGAAAGATTACAAAGGTACAATTATAACTCCCCCTCAGCCTGATCACTCAGAGTTTGTTTGTCTAGAGAGAATGACGAGTGACCAATAGAACAGTACAAGTACTGTTCTATTTATAGACAAGTACAAACCTCTGATGATCACTTAGCTGACGTCACCTAGAAAGCGACCCCTAACTGACTAACAAACTACAACATCTGTTAAACAATAAACTACTGTTACATTGAAACTACTGAAGGAAAACTCTGTTAAGCTAAAAACTCTGATGTCTTCTTATCATCTGTTGAACCAAAGTGCTGTTGGTTCAACAGACCTTTGTTCTTCAGATCTTTGATCAGCACTTGTTCTTTATCAGACTTTTGCTCTTCAGACTTTATCCATCAGACCTTTCATCAGCAGCAGTTGTCTTGTATCAGTTGTTTAAGCATCAGCAGTTTGGGAATCAGCAGTTCTTTGGAGGAAGCTTTCTTGTAAACTCTGTTATTTATTCTTGATCAACACTTAGTATATTTTGGCTTTCAATCATCTGTTCTTCTCCAGGTCAGCAGACCCAACAATCTCCCCCTAGAACAGATGATGCCAAAACTCTGCTTTATTCTTGATCTTTATTCCTCATCAGACTTTCTCTAATTTGCCCTTTTAGTTGCAATTCAAAGTGTAGAGAGAAGAGGTCTTCAGCATCTCTATCCAGTGTCAAATTTAGAAGTGGCTGGAGATCTTCAGCACTTAGGCCAGGTGCCTCATCCATACTCAACTTCTGAATACTACCATCTGATCTGAGCAATGTCAATTCATGGGTCTCTTTATCAGATTTCCATTTTAGAATTTTAGAATCAGAGGAGTGACTGGGATGCATCTTTATATTTGATGAGTTGGGAGATGGAGGCCTGCCAATGAGTTCTCTGAACTTCTCTGTGACAGGGTCAGAGAAGAATCTAAGTTGGTTCAAGAGACCCTCTTTTACATAAGTTTCATTGAACTTCCTTGTGTCTTCTTCAGACATTTCCTTCTGCTTCTTGTATTGCCTTTGAGCAGCAATAGAAAGATCAGAGGTTGCAAGCAAGCTATCTAATGTAAAGGCCTGAGAGGGTTTCTTGGGAGCATCATCATACACAGGTTTTCTTGGAAGATCAGGATTGGTCTTTCTTTCTTGTTCAAGCTTTTTGTATGTTTCAATTAGCCTGATCTCTGACCATCTGGCAACAGACTTCATCTCTCCATACTTAGCTGCTACAAGCTCTTGTCTCATTCTTCTGAATTTCAAGGCTCTAGCTTCATCTCTCCCCTTTTTGAAATCAGGAGCAGATACCTTAGCAGGAGGATTCTTGGCCATGTTCTCTATTCTGATTAGTTCTTCCCTTAGAGCATGTGTGGTCCAGCCTGTAAATTGGTTCTTTGTTGCTTTATAAGGCTTGGATGCCAAGATCTGTTCCAGCAGTGAATCCCTTACTTCCATCTCCAAGCGTCTGCTGAGAGGCATGGTTGACATGGAGTTGCTCAGGGTCTTAGCATAATCTTCAATCCTTCTGAGTTTGCTAAGCTCTGCTGAATGGATGCCCTGAGCAGTCCTGTCATCCTTCCCTTTGCACTTCTCTTTGATGACAGCATCAGCCTGTTCACCCTTGTATTTGAGATATGTGTCTATGTTGAGTGGAACAGGGAAGCCTTTAAGAGATGGGAAGGATCTTTCTGATGGCTGATCAGTATTATAGAAGGATTGAAGTTCCCCCTTGATTAAATCCAACTCAAGGGGATACTTCTCAGCCAATGGGGTGATGGTTGGTGGTGGTCTGTGTGATCTGAATTCAGCAGTGTGTGGTGAGTAAGATGTGAGTAGAATGGCATTGACTGGTGTGGATGAGATTGGGGTGTTAGGTGGTGTGTTGTGGATGTTTTCATCTTGTATAACAAAGGTGGATTTCCTTTTTCTGCTATACAAGATTTTGGGTGAAGGTGAGGATGTAGCAGTGGATTGAGAAACATCTGTTGGTCCTTTTGTGGAACCAGCAGTTGTTTGGGTTTTGGGTTGTGTTGAAGTAGGTTTGGCAGTGGTTTGTGTTGGAGTAGGTTTGGGAGTTGGTTGAGTTGTGGTTGGTTTAGTGACTGGTTTGGTTACTGGTTTGGGTTGTGCAGATGTTTTAGCAGTGGTTGTAGTTTCAGTTGTTTTAGGTGCAGTGGTTTGGGTAACAGATGTTTGTACAGCAGGAGTTTCAGCAGTTAATTTGGAAGGTGGTTTTCTAGTGTGTTTGGCTGGCATTTTCTTTCTCTTTGAAGTGCTCACATCTTCCACTTCCTGCTGCTGTTCCTTTTTCAGCTGTACCAACCTCTCTGCCTTTACTTCCAATGTGTCAGCCCTTTTCATTTTGTCTTGAGCAGCCTTTTCAGCTCTTTCATTAGCTGAAGTGTCAACTTCTTTTGCCTTTGATGCTGGAGCTGGTTCAGAGACAGGGATCTGAACATTTGGTTGTTGTGACTGTGGAGCTGATTTGGGTGACCCTGGTTTGTCAGCAGTTGGCTTCTTCCCTTTTTGTGAGGGTGGTTCACCAAATGGATTAAGTTTTGGTAGCCTATCTCTGCCACTCTCCCCCTTTTTGGCATCATCAGCAGTGAATTCATCATCATCTTCATCTCTGAGAATTGTGGTAGGGGCAGAGCCAGTGGTCTTCAGCAAGTGGTCTTTGATCACCTTGATGTCAGCCTTTGTATCATTGAATCTGGCATCAACCATGTTTCTGATCAAAGTCATGTAGGTTTCCTGTGTCTGATCTGCTAATTTTCGATGAGCTATGATGATGGGGGAAACAGATTTCCATAGCTCATTAGCAACATCAGCAGTTGATGGTTGACTTTTTGTAAAGTTATTCAATGTTTCCAATATTGACTTGACATCAGATTTGATGTCAGCAACAGAGGATTCAAGGTTTTGAACTTTAGCCGTCAATTCTTGTAGTTTTGACTCATCACCCAAATTAATAGGATCATCTGAGTCCCTACCAGAGGTAGTTTTAGCTGGTTCAGTCCTAGGAGGTGAGTCCATAGAATAAGAACCTGCTGCCCCTTTGTCTTGGTTCTGGGGACTTCCAACTGTTTTTGGAGACACAATTGTGTCTTCAGCAGTTGTTGCCTTCAAGGAAGTCTTAGCAATGTAACCACTGTCCTGCTGTGAGACAATGGTCTCTACAGCAGTAGTAGCTGCTTCTCTTGAAACCTCATCAGAAGTAACATGGACTTCTGGGAGTATAACCTCCTCATCTGTTTGTGGGATAGCTGATTGATTTTCCTCAGCCCCAGTCACTGGTAGTGGCATACTCTCAGTGATAGGTGAAAGAGAGGAACTGGGGTTGTCCTGAGTTTTATCAATAGCCTCAAACAGGGGTTGCATTGTTTATGGGACGTGGTGGTGATGTAGGTGGAGTAAGAAGCTGATTAGCCCTGGGAGATGGGCTTGTAAACATATGTGTAGTTACGTCCTTTAAAACTCCAGTGTTTTCTTGTGTACGAATCTCTATGTCATTGTCGCATCGTGTGTCTGATTACCACCCGGTCTGCTTCGTATCCTTCATCTGAATCGGTTGCACGATCAGATATCTTACGGCGTTCCCGTTCCTCCATTCAGGTGTCCGAAACTTCAAATGTACCTATAGTTACGTCCTTCTAAACTCGAGTCTTTTCATGTGTACGAATCTCTATGTCATTGTCGCATCGTGAGTCTGATTACCACCCGGTCAGCTTCGTATCCTTCATCTGAGTCTGTTGCATGATCATATATCTTACGGCCTTCCGGTTCCCCCATTCAGGTGTCCGAAACTTCAAATGTACCTATAGTTACGTCCTTTAAAACTCTTCAGTGTTTTCTTGTGCACGAATCTCTATGTCATTGTCGCATCGTGATTCTGATTACCACCCGGTCAGCTTCGTATCCTTCATCTGAGTCTGTTGCATGATCAGATATCTTACGGCCTTCCCGTTCCTCCATTCAGGTGTCCGAAACTTCAAATGTACCTATAGTTACGTCCTTTAAAATTCTTCAGTGTTTTCTAGTGCACGAATCTCTATGTCATTGTCGCATCGTGATTCTGATTACCACCCGGTCAGCTTCGTATCCTTCATCTGAGTCTGTTGCATGATCAGATATCTTACGGCCTTCCCGTTCCTCCATTCAGGTGTTCGAAACTTCAAATGTATCTATAGTTACGTCCTTCTAAACTCGAGTCTTTTCTTGTGTACGAATCTCTATGTCATTGTTGCATCGTTAGTCTGATTACCACCCGGTCAGCTTCGTACCCTTCATCTGAGTCTGTTGCATGATCAGATATCTTACGGCGTTCCCGTTCCTCCATTCAGGTGTCCGAAACTTCAAATGTACCTATAGTTACGTCGTTTAAAACTCGAGTCTTTTCATGTGTACGAATCTCTATGTCATTGTCGCATCGTGAGTCTGATTACCACCCGGTCAGCTTCGTATCCTTCATCTGAGTCTGTTGCATGATCATATATCTTACGGCCTTCCGGTTCCCCCATTCAGGTGTCCGAAACTTCAAATGTACCTAGAGTTACGTCCTTTAAAACTCTTCAGTGTTTTCTTGTGCACGAATCTCTATGTCATTGTCGCATCGTGATTCTGATTACCACCCGGTCAGATTCATACCTATCATTTGAGTCTGTTGCATGATCAGATATCTTACGGCCTTCCCGTTCCTCCATTCAGGTGTCCGAATCTTCAAATGTATGTGTAGTTACGTCCTTTAAAACTCCAGTGTTTTCTTGTGCACGAATCTCTACGTCATTGTCGCATCGTGAGTCTGATTACCACCCGGTCTGCTTCGTATTCTTCATCTAAATCGGTTGCATGATCAGATATCTTACGACCTTCCCGTTCCTCCATTCAGGTGTCCGAAACTTCAAATGTATCTATAGTTACGTCCTTCTAAACTCGAGTCTTTTCTTGTGTACGAATCTCTATGTCATTGTCGCATCGTTAGTCTGATTACTACCCGGTCAGCTTCGTACCCTTCATCTGAGTCTGTTGCATGATCAGATATCTTACGGCGTTCCCGTTCCTCCATTCAGGTGTCCGAAACTTCAAATGTACCTATAGTTACGTCGTTTAAAACTCGAGTCTTTTCATGTGTACGAATCTCTATGTCATTGTCGCATCGTGAGTCTGATTACCACCCGGTCAGCTTCGTATCCTTCATCTGAGACTGTTGCATGATCATATACCTTACGGCCTTCCGGTTCCCCCATTCAGGTGTCCGAAACTTCAAATGTACCTATAGTTACGTCCTTTAAAACTCCAGTGTTTTCTTGTGCACGAATCTCTATGTCATTGTCGCATCGTGAGTCTGATTACCACCCGGTCATCTTCGTATCCTTCATCTGAGTCTGTTGCATGATCAGATATCTTACGGCCTTCCCGTTCCTCCATTCAGGTGTCCGAAACTTCAAATGTACCTATAGTTACGTCCTTTTAAACTCGAGTCTTTTCTTGTGTACGAATCTCTATGTCATTGTCGCATCGTTAGTCTGATTACCACCCGGTAAGCTTCGTACCCTTCATCTGAGTCTGTTGCATGATCAGATATCTTACGGCCTTCCTGTTCCTCCATTCAGGTGTCCGAAAGTTCAAATGTACCTATAGTTTTTTTTAGGAAAAGGGAAAAACCCCGGCAAACATTTATTAGATCAAAAAACCAGTACAAGACAAAGACTAACCAAGACCCGGGACATAGACCCAAGGTCTTAAGTTAGCCCAAAAAGAAATAAACAAGACTAAAAGTAAAACTAAGAAACCGGGCCAACCTATACAAGATATTCTAAGCCCAACAAAAATAAAAATATTAAAGGCCCAACAAAGCCCACTAACATAAATCGAAAATAAACAAAAAGAACCAAACGCCCAAAGGCCGCTCCTCATAATCCAGTACTCCATAATAGCCCACTTCGTCTTTAGACCAACTTCCATAAGCCCATCTTCATAAGTAAAATCCCAAAAAGACAATCGAAGCCCACATCAGCCCAGTATCCTATAAGCCCAATCCAGAGATCAATTAAGATCCACTCAAACTTCCAGTACTTCTTTCGATCCACAACTTTAACCATATTACTAATCAATTCCATGCTCTCTTTCCTAATACAACTAACTCCAGAAATAAGGATCAACCAGATCTCTAACCAATATCCAATAAAAACATTCCCAATAACATCAAACCTGTTAACGAAACCCTGCTTCTTGATCCCAGCCCATTGATCTATTTTGTTAACTCCCCATCCATTTATCACACCAACAACACTATATTCATAATCTAAAATTCCAACACATAAACATATGCATTCCATCCAGCCTAGCATACTCCACTGCCCAACCCACCTATCAAAATATTCACACACCAGATGACATAGAGAAGCCTTCCAAACCCCACAAATCTTGTTCAGAAAAGGCATATGAAACACGAATTCATATGCAACTATAGGAGCATAATAAACAGCAGCCTTTAACCCTGCTATAACCATACAAACCAGGTTCACAACCACAAAAGCTCCTATAGTTCCCCAAATATGCCATATAATAAGAGATTGGACTTTCCTCTCAATACTAAGTATTGAGAGCAAATGCAGCATGCCAAAGACATAGCAGCAACATGGATCCAAATATACCCGCAATCTTTAAAAACCTCCACCAGAGTAGTGGCACTACTAGGCATATTAGATCCATTAGCTTCCAATCTTATCACAAATACATTAACATCAAGTAAGACTTTTATATACCAGTTCAGCAGTAGAAGGCAATACTCAAACATCCTATTCAACCACATCCAATTCTTAGCACCAACAGCTTTAAGTTTAATCATACCAGCACCCTTAATCTATTCAACCCTCTGTAACAGTTGAAACTTCTGCACATCTCTGAGTATAATAGCTGAACTACCACTGCACAGAATCCTAAAACAAGTACCCAACAAATACCACCATGACCATTGTTCTCTAGGTATCCTGCCACATTTTATCATTTGCATAGTCTCAACAACACTCCTCCTCCCTTCTCCATCCCAACCCATAATGACCCATCCCATCATAATCCCAAGTGGGATAGACTCAAAAGACTCAAAGACTAAAAAACAAGAAAAAAGGCTGTCAAAGAAAACCAAAAGAATTCTGAGGGTTCCCATGCTGTTGGAAAGAGCTAAAAATAAAAAGTAGACTGAGAATAATGACCTATTGCCAACAACACAGTCCAACCTTATGTCTCCCTTGTTTATGCTCCCCCTGAGCCTCAATAATCCTAACCACCAATCATATAACGCAGAACTGAGCCAGAGTGTCAATAATGGACCAAAATCTCTGGCCAGTGACTCAACCCATAAGAGTTTAAGCAACCCATCCCATATTCCCAGGATAATAAACAGAAACAGTAAAACAAAAGAAAGAAGAGAAAGACCAGGAAAAGAAAGAATAAGGATCTCTACCCATTGTATTATAAGTCTCCATAAGTCTCCAATACCCAATAATAACCCCCCACCCCTGAGCAAGAGCTCAGAAAACACACACAGGCTAACACCAAGACACACACTCTTAATAAAAAGGTTTTTGTTCCTCTGCCAGGATCTAGAAAACAATAAAAATACAATAGAAAATAAAGAAAAGAAGGGGAATAATGGCCTAAAAACAGAGGAACAATGCTTCCTTATCTCTCCAAGGCTAGTGCAAACCTCCTGCACACAAATACCTAACACCCCAAAGGCTATAGTGGCAACATTCATATTGGTTAAATAAGAACCATTATGCATGCAAAATCCTAGATTCCTAAGTTTAGCACACTCAGAAAACACCACAGGTGTATGAAAGACACACCAATTATATAAAGAAAGGTTGGAACTAGGTTCTAAGGTTACTACCCACAGGCTTTTAAATCTCCTTGTAACACCTTGATTCCCAATATAACCCTTCCCCCATATCCAAATGGATAAAACAGACTCAAGACACAAAAACAAGAAAAGGCTAGAAAATAAACTCAAAAAGGGATTTCAAGCCCATACCAGGATCTAAAAAAGCAATAAAAGACCAGAATCAAAAGAGTCCTAATGGTATAGACTTGATCCAACCTTATAACTCCCAGTTGTTGACTTATCCCAAGTCTACCAAAACCTAAACACCAGATCATATGCATAGCTTTTTTATCAAGATAAGAGATAGACCAGGGTATCAACAGGAACAACATGACCCCAAAATATAGACAAAATGGGTCAAAAACCCAGACACAACAAAAAACACAGAAAATAAACCAAGGGGACCAAACAGACCAGTACCAAGGAATGGAAGGCCATAAAGGCCAGAAGTCTACCCAGAAGATTAAGAACACCATATAACTCCAACTGGCCCAGAATACCCCCCACCCCATAATCTGACACTTGCAAAATTCCTTACATCCCTGAGTAATATTAAACCAAACCACCAAACAACCCACCTTAACCTGTCCTGTAGACCATAATTTCCAGAACCATTCATTATAGCTAAACCAAAAGTATTTACACAACCTAGTGCCAATTATATTACAAAATCTAAAAGCAACCCACATTATTAATAAATACTCTATTGAAAAAGATAAAATACCCAGTCCCCCCTTCCTGTTTTCCCTTAATAAAAGGTTTATCATAACCAAACCATACCACCCATCCTTTCCCAAAAACTCACCACTGCTAACAGTCCTAAACCAAAAGCCCACCCTAAGCAGACCCAAAAGCAAAAGTAAAAGAATGTACCTCATTTGTTAACCTTTTTAGCTGGAGCTTTCCATTCCACCTTAAAGCCCCATATCCTACTCAAAGTAATACTGCTTGGAGTGGCAAATATCCTCAACCCCAACAACCTCATTCTAACTGCATCCTGAATAATCCTACAAAGCACATCAGCATCTTTAGTCTTCTTTTGAAATATCCTCAAATTTCTTTCTTGCCAAATGAAATAGACCATAGCAGCTAACATGAGCCTCTGAATTATGCTCTTAACAGATTTCCTCATAGGAGCTTGAACTAAAGCAGTGACACACTCCTCTATGTTGTCAGAAAACTGTTCTAATCCAGCAATAACCTTCAACTTATTCCACACACTATTAGGGTAGGGGCACTGAAAGAACAAATGCTGATGACTGTCCCTCACCTCACCACAAAAAGGACAAAACAAATCCCTTTGAAGATCCCAATTCAATAATCTATATTGAGTCATAAGCCTCTGCTGAACTGCTAGCCAGAGAGTAAAAGCATGCCTAGGAATAGCCTGACTAAACCAAACAATCCTAGCCCAAGAAACTTCATCCTTCATAGGACATAAGTCTTTGAAGACTGTACTGGTAGAAAAAGATTCATATGTTTCAGCTTTTGTTTTCCAAAAAGTAATATCCTTTTTACCTTCAATCAGAGTAGGAGGGGACAAATCAAACAGACAGGGGAATTTCCTCCTCCATTCCTCTGGCCACATCCAACAACCATTGTTTATCACCTCAGAAACAGTAGTATTCAGAGAAACCCCCCCCCCCCCCCCCCATGTATCTCTCTAGGAGATATGAACAAAGAAAGTGGGCTCAGAGGGCACCAATTGTCATACCAAACAGATGTAGACTTCCCATCACCAATACACTGCAAACAACGAGACCACAAGATTTCCCTATTATCTAACAAGCTTTTCCAACTCCAACAGGCACCCTGCTTTTTCCTAAAACCCCAGAAGCTGATCCCCTTTAGTCTATAAGCCCTAATCCATTTTGTTCATATTGTCTCCTTTCCTGAAATAAGATTCCACACATGCCTAGCAAGAAGGGCTTTATTTTTAATCCTTAAAGACTTAATTCCCAACCCACCCTCAGACTTAGGATAGCAAACATTATCCCATGAAACCCGAACTTTACCCTTAGCAGAATCAGTATTACTCCACAGAAACCTATTCATCAGTCTTTCAACATCCTCTATTATACTAGTAGGAAGCAGAAAAACAGAAGCCCAATAAACTTGCAGGGAAGCAAGGACAGACTTAATTAACTGCAATCTACCAGCAAATGATAAAGACTTGTTTTTCCAGTCATCAATCCTTTTCCTAACTTTCTCCACCAAAACTGCACAGTCCTTGGTGTACAACTTCTTAGACAGCAAAGGTACACCAAGGTATCTAACAAGCAAAACACCAATTTTAAAAGGCAACAGATTCACAATCCTATTCCTAATAGTATTAGTAACATTACTCAAGTACATAGTACTCTTACTAAGATTAGGAATAAGACCTGATACCCCACTGAACTCTTCCAGAGCTACCTTGACAACCCTGACAGATTCAACATCAGCATGAGCAAAAACCAATAAATCATCAGCAAAACAGACATGTGTCAGATTAAGTTTCTCACAGCACCAGTGAAACTTAAACTGTCCACTTTCCCTGACCCTTCTATCAAAAATTAGCTTTAGGACTTGCATAACAATAGTAAACAGGTATGGAGACATAGGATCACCCTGCCTTAACCCTCTCAGCCCTTTGAAATAACCAAACGACTCCCCATTAACATTAATAGAATAAGCAGCTGACTTAATGCAGGTCATGATCCAGGCTACCATACAAGGATGAAAGCCAAAATTAACTAAACAACCTTCAAGGAACTCATGATTAACAGTATCATAAGCTTTCTGAAGGTCAATTTTCAAAGCAATTCTGGGCTCAACAATCTTTGTGTGATAATTCCTCAACAATTCTTGAGATAAGAGAATACTATCACTAATTTGCCTTCCAGGAATGAAAGCACTTTGACATTCATCAACAATCCCATCCAAGGATCGCTTAAATCTTTCACAAATTATCTTAGAAATGCACTTATACAGGACATTGCAGCAGGCTATAGGCCTATATTCAGACACATTTCTAGGATTATTACACTTAGGAACAAGAGATAAGACAGTAGCATTTACCTCATTTAAAAGCTTCCCATTATGAAAGAATTCCTTCACTGCAGCACATACCTCAGGCCCAACAATAGACCAGGAGGATTTAAAAAACTTGGAAGAGTATCCATCGGGCCCAGGGGCTTTGTCTATATCTATATCAAAGATTGCCTTCTTGACTTCCTCATCTGTCACCTCTCTAACCATAAAGTCAGCCTTATCAGGAGGAATTTTATTCACAAATAAAGACTCAACATCCCTAATAGGATCCACACCAACCCTTCTACCCATAAAGCTTTCAAAGTGCTTAACAAACACCTCCCCAACCAGACTTCCCTCAAAATAATTACCATCACTATCAGTAACAGCATTAATTCTGGCCTTACTTTGCCTCCCCTTAACTGCCTTGTGGAAATAAGCAGTATTCTGGTCACCAGCTTTCAACCATTCAACTTTTGCTCTCTGTTTTAAAAATCATTCCTCATCAATGGTAGCCTGCTTCAGCCCCTTAATGGCAGCACTTTCAGCATCTCTCAACACCTTGCTGTGAGGGTCCCCCATCATGGCTTCCTGAACAGAACCCAACACCCTAGTATATTCCTTAACTTTTTCACTCAAGTCACCCATTTCCCTTCCAAGCTTTCTCAGAGGTTTCTTTAGATTTTAAAGCTTAGAAACCACTGAAAACATGTGACAGCCCTTAACATTCAGCTTCCACCCAGCTTCAACAATAGGTAAAAACCTTTCATTGCTGGTAAGATGATTCATGAACTTAAAAGCTCTGGGTTTCCAAACAGCCTTACCTTTGAAAGAGACCAAGGCAGGAGAGTGATCAGAAGTAAGAAAAGGTAGGAAATTAGCCATAACCCCAGGGAAAGTGGACAGAAATTCAGCATTACCCATAACTCTGTCAAGCTTCTAAAGAAGACCATCAGTCTTTCCTGGAGATTTATTCCAGGTATACTTAAAACCAGAGGAAGGGATATCCTCTATACCAACATTAACACAACACTCCCTTAAGTCAAGCATGGATGTAGTGACTTTAGAAGAACCCATAGATCTTTCACTAGGGTCCAAGATAGTATTAAAGTCACCTAACACAAGCCAAGGTTCTTGTATTATGGTACTGCCAAAGGCTTGCAAATCATGCCATAAAGATCTCCTTAAGGGGTACTTGACAAACCCATACACAAAGGAGCAGAAAAATCTAGGCCTACCATCCAGAGGCTTGATGAGACAATGAATAACTTGAGCATTCATACCAACAACCATAACATCAACAAGATTGGGTCTCCAACCTATGACTATTCTAACTCCACCAGAACAATAAGGTCTATTAGACACCCATTCCCAATCCTTTAGAACCCTCCCAAACACCTTGCTAAGATTATTACCTTTAACATGAGATTCTAGAATACCACACACCCCAATATTCCTGTCATGAAGAACATTCATAACTTCATTTTGCATGGTAATGTTAGACAGGCCTCTAACATTCCAGGCTAACAAATTCAGATTGTTGTAATTCATGAGGACATATTTTTCTCCTCAGAAGTGTGCACTTCCTGCACCACTCCAGTATCACTACAGTTATCTAACTTCATGAACCTGGCTGTTTCATCTTCCTCAGACAAAACCTCCTCATTATCAGATTCCAGGACAATATCTTCAACCTCATCATAATCCATGCCCTCAGGGAAATCAAACTTCTGACACATCAGAAAGAAATACTTAGTTTGAACCACATCCCATTCCAAAACTTGCTCTCTAGTAGGGATAACTCTGCAATTAACATAGAACATAACATCCTCAATCTGCTGAGGAGTTAAGTCAAAAGAATAGTCCTCAATAACATCATCTCTAACCAGACTAGAGCCAGGGGTATAAGGCTTAGCAGGGACACCATTGTGAGGAGGACAATCAACAGGTTGATCAAGAGGGGCAGTAAAAGGGTTAGGGGGAGGAACATTAGGGGCAGTAATAGACACAGGTTTAGTTTCAGGTTGTTTAATAGGAGTAGATTTGGAAGATTTAGGTGAGGGGTGTTTAGCAGGCTTAGCAGGGGAAGGCTTAGAAGGTTTAGAAGTGGGAACAGCTGCAACATTACCAGCTTCAAGACCAGTGTCTTCATCAACCATATTCTCATCATCCAAAATACTAAAATTATTCTTGACCTCAATACGTTTAGCCACAAGATTAGTCTTCTTCCCTTTAATACCATCAGTTCTTATTTGAAAGACTTGCTTCCCCTTCCTAACTTCATTACCAATGCCCTCCTTCCCATCCTTTTTAACCCCAGAAGAAGATGCACCATTAGAATCCTTCCTAACTTGATCCTTCTGAAGATCATACTCCCTAGCAGCTTGATTCATTTTGAAGCTCTTAATCCTATCCTGAAGTTTAGCCTCTTTTTCCTCCTGGTTACCCTTAAACATATTTCTTTGTCTCAAGTTACCTCCCCCATAAGCCCCATTATTATTCCCTCCAATATTCAAACCCTTATTAGGATTCTTAGCAGCCATACTACGCTTCCACACCAATTGATACCCTTCCTCATCAACAGTACCATCTTTAGTAGCCCCTCTCTTATCTTCATTCCCCTTTTCAGCTTCTCTGTCCCTAGCTTCTTTCTCCTCAGTAGTTAACTCTCTAGTAGTACATTTCTCAAAAGAATGCCCAAACACTTTACAGAAAGAACAAAGTTTAGGCATCTTTTGATACTCTATCAACACCTCACTAACCTTAGGCTCAGCACCCTCCTCTCTAGGATAAAAAGCTCTAATAAAAGTAGGTTGAGAATCAGCAGCAGCAATTTCCACCAAGATTCTAGCAAATCCAACCTGCACATTAGTATTCAAACATTTATCCACAGTAATATTATCAAACAAAAGTGGTTTACCAATACAGCTAGCCAGCTCACACAACCCCTGCACATTCCATAATTCCAATGGCACCTCCTTAAACAAAACCCACACAGGCACCTTTTCAGGTTCTGTTTTCACAATCGCAGCCCCAACTTCCCATTGGTTCAGTACCAAAGGGATGCCATTAACAACCCATGGACCAGCTTTCAAGGCTTCCAACATTCCCTCCTTTGTATCAAATTTAAAATAGAACAACCCTTTACCATTAGTAGAAATGTCCTCAATCCCATATCTCTTCCACATCCTAAATAAATTGAATCTAACCCAAGCTATAGAACAAAAGGAACCCACAAAATACCCATACAAATGTTTAGAGTAAACCTGCTTAACCTTCTCAACATAATCTTGCTTAATCATAACCACCTTTTCACCATTTTCAAGAGTGGTAGGTGGGCAATACATGATTTGTTTGCTAAATTCAGCAACCTTCTCACCCTTAACAGCATTAGCATATGAAGCCTTCTCCTTCTTATCCTCAGATTCAGAATCCCCAGATGGCCCAGGAGTGTTATCAACAGATTTGTTGGTAGATGAAGAAGCCTTAAACACATAATTTTTATCAGCAATTGCCCCTAGAATTGGAGACTTCTGAATAATATCACAATCACTGACTATAGGCTCTTTTAGCTTCCCTTTCTCAGCCAACAATTCCCTAGCCTTTCCCAACCCCAAAATTAATTCCCTCAACCTCAACTTTTTCCTCTGTATATTGTCCCTAATCTCCTTAATAGAACACTGCATACCATTAAACTCAACTGTTTTCTCAGCACAACCACTTTCCTCAAAAGGATCAAAGATTAATCCATTTGCAGCTCTATAACCCAACTGCTTAGATTTAACACTACCAGCCTTTTTTATATCAGAAATCTCCTTCTCCATCTGCTCAATAGTCATATTAGCTACAGGAGTAGAACCTATAACATCAGACATCTCCCCAATTCTGAAAACAGGGAGAACTGGCACAGCAGCATCCTTGTTAAATTTAAATACCTGCTTAACCTTCTTATTTTTAGATGACAGAATCTTCATAATCTTCCTGCCCTCATGTGTTAAAATAAGTTGTTTCTTGGTTATAGCCTTAGTAGTATCAATACTCTCCAATCCTCCTCTTAGCTTTTTACCCCACTGCTCATTACTTTGAGTAATACCATCCCCAGTAAGCTCCCTCTTACACATAGGACCCCTAGTCTGATTTATATCCTGCACCCCAACCTTGCAGTAAAACCATCTAGCTAGAGCTTTGACAATACTCATATCAAACTCAAGCAAATCTTCCACCTCATAATCCTTCATTTTGCAAAACAGCTTATGATAATGCTTGTGGAAGGCTACAATACTACTCTCAACGAAGTGGTCTTCCAAGAGTTTCAGCTTACCCTGCAACCAATTACATTCCATATGCCCCTGACCCATTCCTATATCAACAACTTTATTAACTCCATGCCCCTTCGACCCAACTTTCCCCAACATATTACCCTTACCCACACTATCAATAGCATTATAGTCACAAACCAGTCTAAGGCTCAAAACATCAGACTTCTCATAACAAGCAATAACAAATTGCATAAAGTCATCAAAAATCTCATCAGAAACATACTCAACCTTCACCTTATTCTCATCAATATTGGACAGATACCTACCAAAGCATTCCTCAAAGGAAGGATTCAACAGGTTCAAAGAGAAACACTGTTTCATAGCAGGCTCATACACAGGGTTCTGATAAGCCTTTTGAGCTAACAACTCTATGGCTTTCAGAATAGTATCTGAAGAGAACCAACCCTGAGAATGACCAGCAAACCTCCATTTGACACCAGTTCCACTCATCTTTCCAGTAACATCCATCCCACCACTACTACTATCCATATCCCTACAAGCAACAATCAGCATCCTATGCTCATTTTTATCACATGCATTCATTATGAAGTTCATAAACTCAACACATTTCTCACTAATTTGCACATTACCATCCTCATTAGTAACAACCCTATCATCAGCCTCAATTACCTTTAGCAGAAGATCCCCAAACCTCAGCATAAAACCCTCATTCTTACAATTCATGTTAATAAACCAATTCATAGCAGTCATAAACGAGTTATCAGAGTAGGTTTTATCAATCAATACCTTAATGGCCTCCCCAATAGCCAGATCAGTAAATACCAGCTGTTCAGGACCAAAAAACTGCCAGTGAGTCACACAAGGAGAACTATCTAACATCTGCTGATCCTGTTCACTTACTTTTAGCCCATTCTCCCTAGACAGAAGCAAGCGTTTCCGCCAATCAGCCATAAACGGAGCAGAATTAGCCTGAACATTCAAATCCACACAACTTCCAAAAGGATTAGGGTTCAGAGGAGAATTAGGAGATTCACGAGATTCAGCAAACTCCTCCGGCACCGAAATAACCGGAGAAACATAAACACTCTCAGACATGTGCAGATCTGGAGGAATATGAGGAGGAACACCTCCTTTAGGATCAGTAAGAGACTGATCCATAGTAACACAGAGAAGAAGAACAGTGAAATTCAACCAACAATTGATGGAACAGTACCACAATCGAAGAGAAAAAGAAGCGGGAAATGAAGAACAAGACTTAGAAATCAAAATCGCCTAATCGCCCAGAGAAAAAGTCAAACGGTCAAATGTACCTATAGTTACGTCCTTTAAAACTTGAGCCTTTTCATGTGTACGAATCTCTATGTCATTGTCGCTTCGTGAGTCTGATTACCACCTGGTCAGCTTCGTATCCTTCATCTGAGTCTGTTGAATGATCAGTTATATGACGGCCTTCCCGTTCCTCCATTCAGGTGTCCGAAACTTCAAATGTACCTATAGTTACGTCCTTTAAAACTCCAGTGTTTTCTTGTGCACGAATCTCTATGTCATTGTCGCATCGTGAGTCTGATTACCACCCGGTCTGCTTCGTATCCTTAATCTGAGTCTGTTGCCTGACCAGATATCTTACGGCCTTCCCGTTCCTCCATTCAGGTGTCCGAAACTTCAAATGTGCCTATAGTTACGTCCTTTAAAACTCGAGTCTTTTCTTGTGTAGGAATCTCTATGTCATTGTCGCATCGTGAGTCTGACTACCACCCGGTCAGCTTCGTACCCTTCATCTGAGTCTGTTGCATGACCAGATATCTTACGGCCTTCCCGTTCCTCCATTCTGGTGTCCGAAACTTCAAATGTACCTATAGTTACGTCCTTTAAAACTCTTCAGTGTTTTCTTGGGCACGAATCTCTATGTCATTGTCGCATCGTGAGTCTGATTACCACCCAGTCAGCTTCGTATCCTTCATCTGAGTCTGTTGCATGATCAGATATCTTACGGCCTTCCCGTTCCTCATTCAGGTGTCCGAAACTTCAAATGTACCTATAGTTACGTCCTTTAAAACTCGATTCATTTCTTGTGTACGAATCTCTATGTCATATTCGCATCATGAGTCTGATTACCACCCGGTCAGCTTCGTACCCTTCATCTGATTCTGTTGAATGATTAGATATCTTACGGCCTTCCCGTTCCTCCATTCAGGTGTTCGAAACTTCAAATGTACCTATAGTTACGTCCTTTAAAACTCCAGTGTTTTCTTGTGCACGGATCTCTATGTCATTATCGCATCGTGAGTCTGATTACCACCCGGTCTGCTTCGTATCCTTCATCTGAGTCTGTTTCATGACCAGATATCTTACGGCCTTCCCGTTTCTCCATTAAGTTGTCCAAAACTTCAAATGTACCTATAGTTACGTCCTTTTAAACTCGAGTTTTTTCTTGTGTACGAATCTCTATATCGTTGTCGCATCGTTAGTTTGATTACCACCCGGTCTGCTTCGTATCCTTCATCTGAGTCTGTTGCATGAACAGATATCTTACGGCCTTCCCGTTCCTCCATTCAGGTGTCCGAAACTTTAAATGTACCTATAGTTACGTCCTTTAAAATTCGAGTCTTTTCTTGTGTACGAATCTCTATGTCATTGTCGCATCGTGAGTCTGATTGCCACCCGGTCGGATTCGTATCCTTCATCTAAGACTGTTGCATGATCAGATATCTTACGGCCTTACAGTTCCTCCATTCGGGTGCCCGAAACTTCAAATGTACGGATAGTTACGTCCTTTAAAACTCGAGTCTTTTCTTGTGTACGAATCTCTATTTCATTGTCGCATCGTGAATCCAATTAACATCCGGTTAGCTTGGTATCCTTTATCTGAGTATGTTGCATGATCAGATATCTTACGGCCTTCCCGTTCCTCCATTCAGGTGTCCGAAAGTTCAAATGTTCATATAGTTACGTCCTTTAAAACTCGAGTCTTTTCATGTCTACGAATCTCTATGTCATTGTTGCATCGTGTGTCTGATTACCACCCGGTCAGCTTCGTGTCCTTCAGCTGAGTCTGTTGAATGATAAGATATCTTACGGCCTTCCCGTTCCTCCATTCAGGTGTTCGAAACTTCAAATGTACCTATAGTTACGTCCTTTAAAACTCCAATGTTTTCTTGTGCACGAATCTCTATGTCATTGTCGCATCGTGAGTTTGATTACCACCCGGTCTGCTTCGTATCCTTCATCTGAGTCTGTTGCATGACCAGATATCTTACGGCCTCCCCGTTCCTCCATTCAGGTGTCCGAAACTTCAAATGTGCCTATACTTACGTCCTTTAAAACTCGAGTCTTTTCTTGTGTAGGAATCTCTATGTCATTGTCGCATCGTGAGTCTGATTACCACCCTGTCTGCTTCGTATCCTTCATCTGAGTCTGTTGCATGACCAGATATCTTACGGCCTTCCCGTTCCTGCATTCAGGTGTCCGAAATTTCAAATGTACCTATAGTTACGTCCTCTAAAACTTGAGACTTTTCTTGTGTACGAATCTCTATGTCATTGTCGCATCGTGAGTCTGATTACCACCCGGTCTGCTTCGAACCATTCATCTGAGTCTATTGCATGATCAGATATCTTACGGCCTTCCCGTTCCTCCATTCAGGTGTCCGAAACTTCAAATGTACATGTAGTTACGTCCTTTAAAACTCCAGTGTTTTCTTGTGCACGAATGTCTATGTCATTGTCGCATCGTGAGTCTGATTACCACCCTGTCTTCTTCGTATCCTTCATCTGAGTCTGTTGCATGACCAGATATCTTACGGCCTTCCCGTTCCTCCATTCAGGCGTCCGAAACTTCAAATGTACCTATAGTTACGTCCTTTAAAACTCCAGTGTTTTCTTGTGCACGAATCTCTATGTCATTGTCGCATCGTGAGTCTGATTACCACCCGGTCAGCTTCGTATCCTTCATCTGAGTCTGTTGCATGGTCAGATATCTTACGGGCTTCCCGTTCCTCCATTCAGGTGTCCGAAACTTCAAATGTACCTGTAGTTACGTCCTTTAAAACTCGAGTCTTTTCTTGTGTACGAATCTCTATGTCATTGTCGCATCGTGAGTCTGATTAACACCCGGTCGGCTTCGTACCATTCATCTGAGTGTGTTGCATGATCAGATATCTTACGGCCTTCCCGTTCCGCCATTCTGGTGTCCGAAACTTCAAATATACCTATAGTTACGTCTTTTAAAACTCGAGTCATTTCTTGTATACGAATCTCTTTGTCATTGTCGCATCGTGAGTCTGATTACCACCCGGTCAGCTTCGTATCCTTCATCTGAATCTGTTGATCATCAGATATCTTACGGCCTTCCCGTTCCTCCATTCAGGAGTCCGAAACTTCAAATGTACCTATAGTTACGTCCTTTAAAACTTGAGTGTTTTCTTGTGTACGAATCTCTATGTCATTGTTGCATCGTGAGTCTGATTACCACCCGGTCAGCTTTGTACCATTCATCTGAGTGTGTTGCATGATCAGATATCTTACGGCCATCCCGTTCCTCCATTCTGGTGTCCGAAACTTCAAATGTACCTGTAGTTACGTCCTTTAAAACTCCAGTGTTTTCTTGTGCACGAATCTCTATGTCATTGTCCCATCGTGAGTCTGATTACCACCCGGTCTGCTTCATATTCTTCATCTGAGTCTGTTGCATGATCAGATATCTTACGGCCTTCAAGTTCCTCCATTTGAGTGCCCGAAACTTCAAATGTATGGATAGTTACGTCCTTTTAAACTCGAGTCTTTTCTTGTGTACGAATCTCTATGTCATTATCGCATCGTTAGTCTGATTACCACCAGGTCTGCTTTGTATCCTTCGTCTGAGTCTGTTGGATGAACAGATATCCTACGGCCTTCCCGTTCCTCCATTCAGGTGTCCGAAACTTTAAATGTACCTATAGTTACGTCCTTTAAAATTAGAGTCTTTTCTTGTGTACGAATCTCTATGTCAAATTCGCATCGTGAGTCTGATTAACACCCGGTCAACTTCGTATCCTTCATCTGAGTTTGTTGCATGATCAGATATCTAACGGCCTTCCCGTTTCTCCATTTAGGTGTCCGAAACTTCAAATGTACCTATAGTTACATCCTTTAGAACTCGAGTGTTTTCTTGTGCACGAATCTCTATGTCATTATCGCATCGTGATTCTGATTACCACCCGGTCTGCTTCGTATCCTTCATCTGAGTCTGTTGTATGATTAGATATCTTACGGCCTTCCCGTTCCTCCATTCAGGTGTCCGAAACTTCAAATGTACCTATAGTTACGTCTTTTAAAACTCGAGTCTTTTCTTGTGTATGAATCTCTTTGTCATTGTCGCATCGTGAGTCTGATTACCACCCGGTCAGCTTCGTATCCTTCATCTGAGTCTGTTGATCATCAGATATCTTACGGCCTTCCCGTTCCTCCATTCAGGTGTCCGAAACTTCAAATGTACCTATAGTTACGTCCTTTAAAACTCGAGTGTTTTCTTGTGTACGAATCTCTATGTCATATTCGCATCATGAGTCTGATTACCACCCGGTCAGCTTCGTATCCTTCATCTGAGTCTGTTGCATGATCAGATATCTAACGGTCTTCCCGTTCCTGCATTCAGGTGTCCGAAACTTCAAATGTACCCATAGTTTTTTTTTTAGGAAAAGGGGGAAAACCCCGGCAAACATTTATTGATCAAAAAACAAGTACAAGACAAAGACTAACCAAGACCCGGGACATAGACCCAAGGTCTTAAGTTAGCCCAAAAAGAAATAAACAAGACTAAAAGTCAGACTAAGAAAATGGGCCAGCCTATACAAGATATTCTAAGCCCAACAAAAAGAACAAAAATATTAAAGGCCCAACAAAGCCCACTAACATAAATCGAAAATAAACAAATGGAACCAAGCGCCCAAAAGCCGCTCCTCATAATCCAGTCCTCCATAATAGCCCACTCCGTCTTCAGACCAACTTCCATAAGCCCATACTCAAAAGTGAAATCCCACAAAGACACTCGAAGCCCGCTGCTCCATAACCGGATATGACAGCCCAGATGCCATCCCTCTATCAAGCAAACTATAACCACATCAGCCTAGTATCCTATAAACCCAATCCAGATAGCGATTAAGATCCACTCAAATATCCAGCACTTCTTCCGATCCACAGCTATGACCATATTGCTAATCCATTCCATAATCTCTTTCCTAATACAACTATCTCCAGGAATATAAAACAACCAGATCTCTAACCAATATCCATTAAAAACATTCCCAATAACATCAAACCTTTTAAAGAAACACTGATTCTTGTTCCCAGCCTTTGGCTCTATTCTGTTAACTCCCCATCCATTTATCCCACCAACAGCACTATATTCATAATCTAAAATTCCAACACATAAACATATGCATTCCATCCAGCCTAGCATACTCCACTGCCCAACCCACCTATCATAATGTCCACACACCAGATGACATAAAGAAGCCTTCCAAACCCCACAAATCTTGTTCAGAGAAGGCATATGAAACACGAAATCATATGCAACTATAGGAGCATAATAAACATCAATCTTTAACCCTGCTATAACCATACAAACAAAGTTCACATCCAAAAAAGCTCCTATAGTTCCCCAGATATGCCATTTAATGAGAGAGTGGACTTTCCTCTCAATACTAAGTATTGAGAACAAATGCAGCATGCCAAAGACATAGGCTGCAGCAACATGGATCCAAATATACCCGCAATCTTTATAAACCTCCACCAGAGTAGTGGCACTACTAGGCATATTAGATCCATTAGCTTCCAATCTTATCACAAATACATTAACATCAAGCAAGACAAAAACATACCAGCTCAGCAGTAGAAGACAAAACTCAAACATCCTATTCACCCACATCCAATTCCTAGCACCAACAGCTTTAATTTTAATCATACCAGCACCCTTAATCCATTCAATCCTCTGTAACAATTGATACTTCTGCACATCTCTGACTATAATGGCTAAACTACCACTGCACAGTATCCTAAAACAATTACCCCACAAATACCACCATAACCATTGTTCTCTAGGTATCCTGCTACATTTTATCATTTGCATAATCTCAATAACACTCCTCATCCCTTCTCCAACCCAACCCATATTGACCCACCCCATCATAATCCCAAGTGGGATAGACTCAAAAGACTCAAAGACTGAAAAACAAGAAAAAAGGCTGTCAAAGAAAACCAAAAGACTTCTGAGGGTTCCCATGCTGTTGGAAAGAGCTAAAAATAAAAAGTAGACTGAGAATAATGACCTATTGCCAACAGCACAGTCCAACCTTATGTCTCCCTTGTTTATGCTCCCCCTGAGCCTCAATAAACCTAACCACCAATCATATAACGCAGAACTGAGCCAGAGTGTCAATAATGGACCAAATTCTCTGACCAGTGACTCAACCCATAATTGTTTAAGCAACCCATCCCATATTCCCAGGATAAAAAACAGAAAAAGTAAAACAAAAGAAAGAAGAGAAAGAGCAGGAAAAGAAAGAATAGAGATCTCTACCCATCGTATTATAAGTCTCCATATGTCTCCAATACCCAATAATAACCCCCCTCCCCTGAGCAAGTGCTCAGAAAACACACACAAGCTAACACCAAGACACACACTCTTAATAAAAAGGTTTTTGTTCCTCTGCCAGGATCTAGAAAACAATAAAAATACACAATAAAATAAAGAAAAGAAGGGGAATAATGGCCTAAAAACAGAGGAACAATGCTTCCTTATCTCTCCAAGGCTAGTGCAAACCTCCTACACACAAATACCTAACACCCCAAAGGCCATAGTGAAAACATTCATATTGGTTAAAGAGGAACCATTATGTATGCAAAATCCTAGATTCCTAAGTTTAGCACACTCAGAAAACACCACATGTGTATGAAAGACACACCAATTATAGAAAGAAAGGTTGGAACTAGGTTCTAAGGTTACTACCCAAAGGCTTTTAATTCTCCTTGTAACACCTTGATTCCCAATATAACCCTTCCCCCATATCCAAATGGATAAAACAGACTCAAGACATAAAAACAAGAAAAGGCTAGAAAAGAAACTCAAAAAAGGGATTTCAAGCCCATACCAGGATCTAAAAAAACAATAAAAGACCAGAATCAAAAGGGTCCTAATGGTATAGACTTGATCCAACCTTATAACTCCCAGTTGTTGACTTATCCCAAGTCTACCAAATCCTAAACTCTAGATCATATGCAAAGCTTTTTTATCAAGATAAGAAATAGACCAAGGTATCAACAGGAACAATATGATCCCAGAATATAGACAAAATGGGTCAAAAACCCAGACACAACAAAAAACACAGAGAATAAACCAAAGGGACCAAACAGACCAGTACCAGGGAATGGAAGGCCATAAAGGCCAGAAATCTACCCAGAAGATTAAGAACACCAAATAACTCCAACTGGCCCAGAATACCCCCCACCCCATAGTCTGACACTTGCAAAATTCCTTACATCCCTGAGTAATATTAAACCAAACCATCAAACAACCCACCTTAACCTGTCCTGTAGACCATAATTTCCAGAACCATCCTTTATAGCTAATCCAAAAGTATTTACACAACCTGGTGCCAATTAGATTACAAAATCTAAAAACTAACCACATTATCAATAAAAAACCTTTTGAAAAAGATAAAATACCCTGTCCCCCTCCCTGTTAACCCTTAATAAAAGAATTAATATACCCAAACCATACCACCCATCCTTTCCCAAAAACTCACTACTGCTAACAGTCCCAAACCAAAAGCCCACCCTAAGCAGACCCAAAAACAAGAGTAAAAGAATGTACCTCATTTGTTAACCTTTTTAGCTGGAGCTTTCCATTCCACCTTAAAGCCCCATATCTTACTCAAAGTAATACTGCTTGGAGTGGCAATTATCCTCAACCCCAACAACCTCATTCTAACTGCATCTTGAATAATCCTACAAAGCACATCAGCATCTCTAGTCTTCTTTTGGAATATCCTCAGATTTCTTTCTTGCCAAATGAAGTAGACCATAGCAGCTAACATGAGCCTCTGAATTATGCTCTTGACAGATTTCCTCATTGGAGCTTGAGCTAAAGCAGTAACACACTCCTCTATGTTGTCAGAAAACTGTTCTAATCTAGCAATAACCTTCAACTTATTCCACACACTATTAGGGTAGGGGCACAGAAAAAATAAATGCTGATGACTGTCCCTCTCCTCACCACAAAAAGGACAAAACAAATCCCTCTGAAGATCCCAATTCAATAATCTATCTTGAGTCATAAGCCTCTGCTGAACTGCTAGCCAGAGAGTAAAAGCATGCCTAGGCATAGCCTGACTAAACCAAACAATCCTAGCCCAAGAAACTTCATCCTTCATAGGACATAAGTCTTTGAAGACTGTACTGGTAGAAAAAGATTCATATGTTTCAGCTTTTGTTTTCCAAAAAGTAATATCCTTTTTACCTTCAATCAGAATAGGAGGGGACAAATCAAACAGACAGGGGAATTTTCTCCTCCATTCCTCTGGCCCCATCCAACAACCATTGTTTATCACCTCTGAAACAGTAGTATTCAGAGAAAAACCTCCCCCATGTATCTCTCTAGGAGATATGAACAAAGAAAGTGGGCTCAGAGGGAACCAATTGTCATACCAAACAGATGTAGACTTCCCATCACCAATACACTGCAAACAACGAGACCACAAGATTTCCCTATTATCCAACAAGCTTTTCCAACTCCAACAGGCACCCTGCTTTTTCCTAAAACCCCAGAAGCTAATCCCCTTTAGTCTATAAGCCCTAATCCATTTTGTCCATATTGTCTCCTTTCCTGAAATAAGATTCCACACATGCCTAGCAAGAAGGGCTTTATTTTTAATCCTTAAAGACTTGATTCCCAACCCACCCTCAGACTTAGGATAGCAAACATTATCCCATGAAACCCGAACTTTACCCTTAGCAGAATCAGTATTACTCCACAGAAACCTATTCATCAGTCTTTCAACATCCTCTATTATACTAGTAGGAAGCAGAAACACAAAAGCCCAATATACTTGTAAGGAAGCAAGGACAGACTTAATTAACTGCAGTCTACCAGCAAATGATAAAGACTTGTTTTTCCAGTCATCAATCCTTTTCCTAACTTTCTCCACCAAAACTGCACAGTCCTTGGTGTACAACTTCTTAGACAGCAAAGGCACACCAAGGTATCTAACAGGCAAAACACCAATTTTAAAAGGCAACAGATTCACAATCCTATTCCTAATAGTATTAGTAACATTACTCAAGTACATAGTACTCTTACTAAGATTAGGAATAAGACCTGATACCCCACTGAACTCTTCCAGAGCTACCTTAACAACCCTGACAGACTCAACATCAGCATGAGCAAAAACCAATAAATCATCAGCAAAACAGACATGTGTCAGATTAAGTTTCTCACAGCACCAGTGAAACTTAAACTGTCCACTTTCCCTGATCCTTCTATCAAAAATTAACTTTAGGACTTGCATAACAATAGTAAACAGGTATGGAGACATAGGATCACCCTGCCTTAACCCTCTCAGCCCTTTGAAATAACCAAATAACTCCCCATTAACATTAATTGAATAAGCAGCTGACCTAATGCAGGTCATGATCCAGGCTACCATACAAGGATGAAAGCCAAAATTAACTAAACATCCTTCAAGGAACTCATGATTAACAGTATCATAAGCTTTCTGAAGGTCAATTTTCAAAGCAATTCTGGGCTCAACAATCTTTGTGTGATAATTCCTTAACAATTCTTGAGATAAGAGAATATTATCACTGATTTGCCTTCCAGGAATGAAAGCACTTTGACATTCATCAACAATCCCATCCAAGGATCCCTTAATTCTTTCACAAATTATCTTAGAAATGCACTTATACAGGACATTGCAGCAGGCTATAGGCCTATATTCAGACACATTTCTAGGATTGTTACACTTAGGAACAAGAGATAAGACAGTAGCATTTACCTCATTTAAAAGCTTCCCATTATGAAAGAATTCCTTCACTGGAGCACATATCTCAGGACCAACAATAGACCAGGAGGATTTAAAAAATTTGGAAGAGTATCCATCAGGCCCAGGGGCTTTGTCTATATCTATATCAAAGATTGCCTTCTTGACTTCCTCATCAGTCACCTCTCTAACCATAAAGTCAGCCTTATCAGGAGGAATTTTATTCATAAATAAGGACTCAACATCCCTAATAGGATCCACACCAACCCTTCTACCCATAAAGCTTTCAAAGTGCTTAACAAACACCTCCCCAACCAGACTTCCCTCAAAATAATTACCATCACTATCAGTAACAGCATTAATTCTGGCCTTACTTTGCCTTCCCTTAACTGCCTTGTGGAAATAAGCAGTATTCTGGTCACCAACTTTCAACCATTCAACTTTGGCTCTCTGTTTTAAAAATAATTCCTCATCAATGGTACCCTGCTTCAACCCCTTAATGGCAGCACTTTCAGCATCTCTCAACACCTTGCTGTGAGGATCCCCCATCATGGCTTCCTAAACAGAACCCAACACCCTAGTATATTCCTTAACTTTTTCACTCAAGTCACCCATTTCCCTTCCAAGCTTTCTCAGAGGTTTCTTTAGATTTTTAAGCTTAGATTCCACTGAAAACATGTGACAGCCCTTAACATTCAGCTTCCACCCATCTTCAACAATAAGTAGAAACCTTTCATTGCTGGTAAGATGATTCATGAACTTAAAAACTCTGGGTTTCCAAACAGCCTTACCTTTGAAAGAGACCAAGGCAGGTGAATGATTAGAAGTAAGAAAAGGAAGAAAATTAGCCATAACCCCAGGGAAAGTGGACAGAAATTCAGCATTACCCATAACTCTGTCCAGTTTCTTAAGAAGACCATCAGTCTTTCCTGGAGATTTATTCCAGGTATACTTAAAACCAGAGGAAGGGATATCTTCTATACCAACATTAACACAACACTCCCTTAAGTCAAGCATGGATGTGGTAACTTTAGAAGAACCCATAGATCTTTCACTAGGGTCCAAGATAGTGTTAAAGTCACCTAACACAAGCCAAGGTTCTTGTATGATGGTACTGCCAAAGGCTTACAGATCATGCCATAAAGATCTCCTTAAGGGGTACTTGACAAACCCATACACAAAGGAGCAGAAAAATCTTGGTCTACCATCCAGAGGCTTGATGAGACAATGAATAACTTGAGCATTCATACCAACAACCATAACATCAACAAGATTGGGTCTCCAACCTATGACTATTCTGACTCCACCAGAACAATAAGGTCTATTAGACACCCATTCCCAATCCTTCAGAACCCTCCCAAACACTTTGCTAAGATTATTACCTTTAACATGAGACTCCAGAATACCACAAACCCCAATATTCCTGTCATGAAGAACATTCATAACTTCATTTTGCATGGTAATGTTAGACATGCCTCTAACATTCCAAGCTAACAAATTCAGATTGTTGTAATTCATGAGGACATATTTTTATCCTCAGAAGTGTGCACTTCCTGCACCACTCCAGTATCACCACTATTATCTAACTTCATGAACCTAGCTGTTTCATCTTCCTCAGACAAAACCTCCTCATTATCAGATTCCAGGACAATATCTTCCACCTCATCATAGTCCATGCCCTCAGGGAAATCAAACTTCTGACACATCAGAAAGAAATACTTAGTTTGAACCACATCCCATTCCAAAACTTGCTCTCTAGTAGGTATAACTCTACAATTAACATAGAACATAACATCTTCAATCTGCTGAGGAGTTAAGTCAAAAGAATAGTCCTCAATAACAGCATCTCTAACCAGACTAGAGCTAGGGGTATAAGGCTTAGCAGGGACACCATTGTGAGGAGTACAATCAACAGGTTGATCAAGAGGGGCAGTAAAAGGATTAGGGGGAGGAACATTAGGGGCAGAAATAGACACAGGTTTAGTTTCAGATTATTTAACAGGAGTAGGTTTGGAAGATTTAGGTGATGGGTGTTTAGAAGGCTTAGCAGGGAAAGGTTTAGATGGTTTAGAAGTGGGAACAGCTGCAGCATTACCAGCTTCAAGACCAGTGTCTTCATCAACCATATTCTCATCATCCAAAATACTAAAACTATTCTTGACCTCAATACGTTTAGCCACAAGATTAGTCTTCTTCCCTTTAATACCAGCAGTTCTTATTTGAAAGACTTGCTTCCCCTTCCTAACTTCATTACCAATGCCCTCCTTCCCATCCTTTTTAACCCCAGAAGAAGATGCACCATTAGAATCCTTCCTGACTTGATCCTTCTGAAGATCATACTCCCTAGCAGCTTGATTCATTTTGTAGCTCTTAATCCTATCCTGAAGTTTAGCCTCATTTTCCTCCTTGTTACCCTTAAACATATTTCTTTGTCTCAAATTACCTCCCCCATAAGCCCCATTATTATTCACTCCAAAATTTAAACTCTTATTAGGATTCTTAGCAGCCATACTACGCTTCCACACCAATTGATACCCTTCCTCATCAACAGTACCATCCTTGATAGCCCCCCTCTTATCTTCATTCACCTTTTCAGCTTCTCTGTCCCTAGCTTCTTTCTCCTCAGCAGTTAACTCTCTAGTAGTACATTTCTCAAAAGAATGCCCAAACACTTTGCAGGAAGAACAAAGTTTAGGCATCTTTTGATACTCTATAAACACCTCAGTAACCTTAGGCTCAACACCCTCCTCTCTAGGATAAAAAGCTCTAATAAAAGTAGGTTGAGAATCAGCAGCAGCAATTTCCACCAAGATTCTAGCAAATCCAACCTTGACATTAGTATTCAAACATTTATCCACAGTAATATTATCAAACAATAGTGGTTTACCAATACAGCTAGCCAGCTCACACAACCCCTGCACATTCCATAATTCCAATGGCACCTCCTTAAACAAAATCCACACAGGCACCTTTTCAGGTGTAAGCGAAAGATTTTGACTAAAACAGGATTATTTGATCATACAAGTCACAAAATCAGGTGCGGAAACCCTAGTTCTGAACAAACAGATAAAACTCTAATCAAAACACAATCAACATCATTTTCAAAGCTTTTTCATAGATTAACCTTTTCAAATATTCAATTACAATCACACACTAGTTAATCTAGAACACTTAAACACTTTCTCAAATACTCCTGGAACCTAACCTGAACACACACACAACTGAAAACTCTCTATAAATCACAAATACACAAATTCTATTTATAGACACTGCACCTTCGCCCCTTTTGAATGGTCGAATGTGGAATTCTTCCACATTCGCCCACTACAGGGTACGAACGTGTATCTTGATCAGGTTCCATTCCTACCTTTGCCCATTTGCTCTCCACCTTCGCCCACTTTTACTTACATTCGCCCAGTATTTCCCACATTCAATCCATCAGCAAACTTTAACATATGTTAACATGTAGATCCAATCACTAGTCGCAATACGTGCATCTACAAACTCCCCCTCGACTATTGATTGGATCGTTTTCTGTCTTCATCCATTGCCTTGTTCAACAAATAAATTCTGAGCTGTTTCTTCTGCTCTTTAGCCATTTCAGGCTCCAACTTTCTCTTCACCGGCTTCGACACATTAGCCATCTTCACCATTTTGCCAAGCTTAGCATCCAAGCTACTCCCCGAGTTTATATCATACGCAAAACAAACTCCTACAACTTGAGTATACTTCTTTGCTTGTTCTGCATCGTTAGCCTCATGATGAATCGGATTGTAGAAAAGCATGATGATGTCTTCGAAGGTGCAATTAATCAACCACATAGGATCAAATACATGAACATGCTTGTATTTGTCCTTCCCATCTCTCAAAACTATCACCGCTTCAGCCTTCCTCCAATCATAATACCAGAATATAAAGTCAACACTGAAATGTTGTGGCATAGGCATCAAAGGTATTTTTCTCATCACTTCAGGTGCTTTGTAGATCAATGTTACCCTCTTCAACTTGGTTTTAGGATCAATATCCCTATGAACTTTTCTTCTGGGATATTGAGGCTTGAATCTGTTCCACTTCGTTCTACTTTCCCACACTAACTTGTCTGCACACCAACCGACATGAGTATTGTTTACTGAAGCTCCAGACATTGGGAATCTGCACCGATCTCTGACCGCCCAGTACGGTAGAGTTAGCAAATCAATGAATCTGTAGAAGTACAGAATTCCTGATTCCCATTTGGCAGCTAGACACTTCAGTCTGCCCAAATATGTCCACCCGAGAGCTCTGCCTTTAAACTTAGCATTATGGAATCTATAGAAACTTCCTTGAGCTTCAGGCTTCGGTCGGTTTTCATCCATTTCTCTCAACTTCTTCAAGTAAGTCTTTAATTCATCAGATTGACTTGAAGATTCTTGCTTATCAGCTTCAAACACCTTCTCAACAAACTCTGCACTCCTTTTCTTTGCTTTCTTCTTTGCTGAAGTGTTTGGAATCTCAGTGAAATCAGGAAATATCACATCTTCATCAGTCTGTCTGAAGTACTGTGGATATTCCTCATGTGTTATATCTTCAATCTCCACTTCATCAAATTCTGAAGTATTCTTATCATCTGAGTGAGTTCCAATATCCTTTTCAGGAATATTTGGAATTGACTCATCCATTACGAACTCCTCAAATGATTTCCCTACTCTCTGTGCAAGGCCATCAAGAATTTCCTTAGCCACAGTAGCAGGTACTTCACCTTCTTCAAGATCAGGATCGTTGTATTCCAGTTCATATCTCATATCATCAGTCTGGAATATCTCAGCAAAACGACCTGTGAACTCTATCGTCCATTCTCTTTTCTCTAACATATCTCTGTAAACATTCTTAGCATCGTCACTCAGAGATCTCACCTTTTCGTTCCAAAAGATACTTTCATCTGAATCTACATTCTCTCCTTTCTTCTTCTTGGAACTAGATTCTCCAGCATCCTTCTTCTTTGGTGTTCTCTTCTCAAAAGTAAACTTAGAAGTATCATCTCCTCCTTCATCATCATCACTATCACTACTACTATCATCATCTTTCTGACTCCCAGACCCTTCTGCATCATCATCATCATCTTTCTTACTATCCTCATCATCACTTTTCTCAGACTCCTCATCTTCCTCATCATCATCTTTCTCTTTCTCAGAATCAGAAGGTTCAAAGTCTACTTGTTCTTCTTCTTTTTCTTTATCTTCTTCACCTTCTTTCAGCTTGGGTGCTACATTATACAAATTGTCTATCAAATCACTAAGGCGTTTGTTCTCAACCTTTAGCTCTTTGTTATCCTCCTTGATCAATTTTAGCCTGTTCTTGTTCCTTGAACATTTACCCTCAAGCTTCTTATTCTTAGCTTCAAGCTTCTTAACTTTTTCATCAATCTCATCTTGATTTGACTTCGAAGCAACCACAATCTGAAGCATTTTCTCTTCATTTTGCTTGAACTTGGCAATTTCAGCTTGTTGAGCAACAATCATCTTCATCATCTAATCCATTTTCTTATTCACCTGCTTCATCACGTCATCAGCAACAGTGACCTTCTTGGATTTAGATGGCTCAACTTCTGTGACTTTTTCTTTCTGAGGCTTCCTAAACATATCCAACACATTATCCAGTGCAACATTGAATTGATCAACTGGTAATGTCTCAGCCTCCTTTGTCTTTTTCTGTTTCTTAGAAACTGGTGAAGACAGCTTCGATGATGTACCAGCATCGGGTACTCTTTTTCCTTTCAAAAGCTGGGCAATCTCCTTCTCCCTCAACTGTTTAGTACTTGATTTCTTTGCCATTGTTTTGTGCTTTGGTTTTGGCAAGTTTACTACAACAGTTTCTCCAGCATTCAGTTCATCCATATCAACACCTAAACCTTCATCTTCAGCATCAACAGACTTCTTACTCTGTTCTGCTTCTTCAATTGACTTACTCAGAGATTCAGACTCACCAACCATAGTGGCCTTACGTTTGGTGGTCCTAACATTTTCATCATCCGAATCCCACTGTTCATCTACCTCAGTCTCCTCCGAGTCCACAGAATCTTCATCCACCAAACTAGTTCCCTTCTTAGCAGTAGTTTTCTTTCTCACCACCTGTTGCTTAGAACTTCCTTGGTCTATCTTTCCCTTACCCTTCCCTTTGGCTCCGGGATTGACAACCTGTCTCTTTCTCTTCGTGCTTGCATCTGCATACACTAGAGGATCATCATTGTCTGAATCACTCTCAGTGTGTCTAGCCTTGTTCTTTCCAGGATCAGTGTAATCCTGTTTAGCTAAAGCACCAAACAATCTTCTGTATGGTGGCCTTTCATTGTCTGGCACACCCTTATATCCTTTCATCCTCACCAAGGTTCGGATGTTCATGTGATCTTGACCAATAATCTGTGTTGGATCCTTCCTCAAATCAGGATACTTGAGATCAAAAATCATCATCAGGAATCTCGGGTATAACATGAATTGCTTCTTCTTCAAGCCCTTAAGCATCTCCAACATATGATCCAGTATCATTCCAGACACGTTGAATGGTTTGTTGAGAGTCAACGCAACCATCAACGAGCTTAGACTTCTCCTCATAACATCATATCCACCGCTCAGACATCCAAACACGTGGATTATGACATGTGCAAAATATTTGAATTGCACGCTCAGCTTTCCCTTATGCATGGAACCATCAGTAATCGGTCCTTTATACTTCATCCTCAGGAAGCAAGCTTTCTGTTCAGTCTAGGATAACTCTCTGGGATCTTCACTCACTTCAAACTTGATCTGTAGTGCTTCTCTTATATCAGACTCAGTCAAAAACATCTCCATTCCTTGTATCTTGCTTTTGATATTTGTCTGATTATCCCAGAAGTCATACTTCGCGTTCTTGTAAAAGTCTTCAACTATATCTTTGTAGATAATAGTCGGAGTAGCTAAAGCATGTATCACTCTGCTTCTCTTCAAGAACTCTATAATCCCGGTAAACTCAGTGTTCTTCTCCACTTCACCGAGATATGCACAGCAATTATGGGATCTTTCAAACGGCCAATTGCTTGCACTTGATGCTTCAGCCTCCTGAACATTCTCAGGAACTGGATCTGTAACAATATTCTCCACTGGAGTCTCAATATTCTCAGTTTGGTCAGCCATCTGCACATCAAAATCAGAAACATTCGTCAAAATACAAAAACGACAAAAATTCAAAATTTTAAGTTTTTAAGTTCCACATTCGCCCAGTTTAATCAGGTCGAATGTAGAATGCAGGGTACGAATGTGAAAAATCTGTACGAATGTGAAAAATTTGTTTGTTAAACATTACATTCGCCCAATATAACCTTCATTCGACCGTTCTAATATACCTTCGCCCGTTTGTATCAGCCGAAAGTGAAACAAATTAAACCCTAAAATTCAAAATTTTTCTATCTCTGTTTTTAACAACTAAATCTGATTAGGATGTGTTCTAAAGTGGCCGATCATCATTCGTCCACCATCAATTGTTCCTGAATATCAATATACATCAGTTTTCCCTTGGAATTAGGTCACGACTGTTTCATTCAAACAATTAACACTCTAAATGTTATTATTCTAATTCCTTCATGATTCTCCCCCTAAAACTGATGTGTATTGAAATGCAATCAACAATAAACGCTATCAAACACCCTAGGATCCTTAATTCGAAACCCTAAGTCCAGTTACAAAAACGACGATACTGATCTCATTCATGCTCCATTTCATGTGATATTAGTAAAGAAATGATCAGGAATCACACGTGAATCAAAAGCACAGGTCAAAAGAAATTCAGCAACAAGTCTATGGATCGAAAGAAAATTTTTGAAAAACTGTGAATGTGGTTCGAATCTGGAACAAGTATATATATAATGTCCACGTTCGCCCGTTATTACGGTCGAATGTGAGTTAGTTCCACATTCGGTCCAAGTGAATGGCCCGAAGGTGAACTTTGCACCCAAAGGTAAATTTTGTTTTTAAATTCCCACATTCGTCCAATATAAAACGGCCGAAAGTAAAAAATTTTCCACATTCGACCCAATTAAGGGGCGAATGTGAAATGGAAAAATCTGAAAATTTTGCCAAATCACGAATTCGAATCCCGTTGTTTTTTTCAATCTGTTAAACTTCCAAAACTCATGTATTCACTTTTTGAATAATACAAAGCCCAGATGGTGTTATCAAATCTCAGAAATTGACCATCAAGCATCCCCGGTTATCAAAAATAAAGCAGAAATGCAAAAAATTTTGGGTTTTCTGAAATTTTATCAAAACACACCTAAAATCTTTTTGAATTTTGTATCTTTTTGACAATAAAAGTAAAATGCATCAAAGTAAATGAAAGCAGTAAACATTTTGTGATGTCCGGTAAGAGGATCATATCAGTTTTCTGAGAAATCTGATCACAGCGTTGATCTATTTGATTAATATTATCTATCATTAGAAACAGTATGTGACACGGCAATTGCTGATAGTGTGGTCCACGTAAGCTCACATGCAGACAATTACGCAATGCTTTAAAATGATACGAGTTAGGTGTATTAGACTAACACGATGTGGTGCCCACACACACGACATACTCCCGTATCAAGTAATTGCACAAAGCTTCGTCGTAACGCGTGATTATGCCAGAGTTATCCGTTAAAGTTACAAAGTATATAGCACAGAGGTTTACAGGTCAGCAAACGAATGCAGCAGAGTAACATGTGCATATACACTAGGTTAAGGCTGATATTAACCACTGATTTGCATCAGTAAGTCAATACGATGTAATAATGATCTTTGATCAATTAAAACATAAAGGTCCTCAATTCGGTAACTTTCGGTTTTGGCATTTAAGCTCTTTTAGCAAATATTCTGATGAAACTAGGTCCGTAAATCAATACGACAAAAGTTTAATCAGAATATCCCGGATAACCTTCATAACGACCCGAAACCTCAGATTTTGGCAATCCTATCAAACGAAATTACGGTACTAAGACCATATGCCCATGAGGTGTTCAGCCACGAACGCGTAGTTCGTTATGTTTGTATCACTAATGCACGCAATATTTAGTCTACGAAGCCTATCAGCATATCACACATAGTCAACACACGCCTCATATACTATACAACTCTTTAACCTGTGTCAGATCCCAACTGATGTACTATCATTTCCTCTTTTTATCCAGGAAATTATTTTGGATTTTCTAATTTTTAGGTCTTTTTGAATTTTTCCATGTTTTTGGTTTTTCTGATAAAATAGCTCCCCCTAAAATAAAGAACATATTTTTGGGTTTTTAATTTTTCTGAAAAACAAAAATTTGAAAGAAACAATCCACTCGAAAGCATCAACTTCTTTGAGGATTAAACAATCCTCTCGAAAGCATCAACTTCTTTGAGGATTACGATAGTAAAGAGAAATTCCCAATTAGCAAAGAGAAATTCCCAATTAGCAAAATATTAAAAACTAAAACTAAAAAGCGATAAACCGAGGTGCCGATTAGTCCTGTTTTTCCTTTATGTTGTTTACTTTTAAAAGATATTCAAAGCGGGATCTGTCAAAAGCTTTTGTAAACAAATCTGCACGTTGGTAGTCAGTATGGATTTTGACCATATCTATCAATTCTTTAGCGTAACAATCACGGATAAAATGATATTTGATCCGGATATGTTTCGCTTTAGAATGATTTTCAGTATTTTTAGTTAATGCGATTGCGGCTTCGTTGTCACAGTGTATAGGGGTTTTAAGAAACTGCAAACCGTAATCCACCATCTGCTGTTGGATCCAGAGCACTTGTGAACTGCAACTCGAGGCTGCAATGTACTCGGCTTCACAGGTAGATAGCGCCACAGAAGTCTGCTTCTTGCATTGCCAGGTAACCTGCTCCCTAAAAACTGGCAACCAGCTGTAGTAGATTTGCTATCTTTATCACAGCCGCCCCAATCTGCATCACTAAAAGCAATAAAATCAAAATCATCATCATTAGGGTACCAAAGTCCTTTTGAGGGACAACCCTTCAGATATCTAAGAATACGCTTGACCGCCGTCAGATGAATTTGTTTCGGCTTCGATTGATAGCGGGCACAGAGACACGTTGCGTACATAATATCTGGTCGAGACGCCGTCAAATACATCAGAGATCCGATGATTGCTCTGTATGTAAATGGGTCCGTTAGCTCCCCCTTAGCGTCCACTCCAATCCCGTGATTGGGTTGAATCAGGGTATCCATCGGCTTGGAATCCTCCATCTGGAACCGGCTCAAGATATCGGATACGTATTTCGTCTGGTGAATGAAGATCCCGTTGGGTCTTTGGTCCACCTGCAAGCCTAGGAAAAACTGCATCTCCCCCATTGCGCTCATTTCGAACTTTTCCTGCATGACAGTTTCGAACTCCCTGCATAAAAGCTCGTTAGTTGAACCAAATATTATATCATCAACGTAAATCTGCACCAGAAGCAAATCATCCCCTGATTTCCTCGTGAATAGGGTACAGTCGACGAGTCCGCGCTTAAATCCTTTGGTGATGAGGTATGTACTTAGCTCCTCGTACCACTGTCTCGGAGCCTGGTGCAAGCCATATAAAGCTTTGTTTAGCACGTAGACCTTATCCCGGTGGATTGGGTCCTCAAAGCCTGGTGGCTGCCCGACATAAACCTCTTCCTTGACTTTCCCGTACAGAAATGCGCTCTTGACGTCCATTTGATAAACTTTGAATTTCTTATAGGAAGCAAACGCAAGGAACATCCGAATAGCTTCAATGCGTGCTACCGGTGCATAGACTTCGTTATAATCATTCCCTTCGATTTGATGGAAACCCTGCACGACCAATCTGGCTTTGTTACGAACAATAACCCCACGATCATCCTTCTTGCACTTAAACACCCATTTAGTGCCAATCTTCTTTCTTCCCGGCGGCAAATCCGTGAGCGTCCAAACTCCCAATTTCTGGAATTGTAATAACTCCTCCTGCATAGCTTCAACCCAGGCGTCCTTCTTCAAAGCGTCCTTGTATGTCCTTGGCTCTACCTGCGACACATAACACGCAAACGACCAATCATTTTGACTACTAGATTGTTGAATTTTGGCATATAAAGCTAAAGCACCAAAACTCTCTGGCGAGTTAACACTTCTCAGCTGCCCTTTGGTCATAACACTGCTTCCAGGATCACCGATAACTTGCTCCAGCGGGTGAATACGATGAATCCGAGATTCCGGATATTCAGGTACAGTAACTCCCGTCTGAGCAGTCAAGTTTTCTACAACATCCAGATCATGACCCGTGTTAGATGATGAAGCAACATCTGGAGTTGGAGTTGGGTTCACTGGCAGTGCCTCTGGTTCTTCAGCATGTTCAAGAATGACTTCTTCAAATTGTTCATCTTCAGATTCTGAAGAGTCTAATGAAGTAGAAGCCTCCTGAAACACTTCTTCCTCTTGTATAGGAGCATTGGTATCATTAGAAACTGGTAGGGGGTTCACAGTGATCGGACGCACCAACGGTGAAGTAGTCGCGTTTTCACACTCGTAAAGTAATCTGATAACAGCTTCTACAACCAAGCTATCTAGATTGAATGATTCAAAGAAATCTTTGTAATCAAACATCCAATCAGGACCCGTGCCTTGCAAATTTTGTGTATATCGTTGAACTTCCACGTTAGCCCAATCCTCCACCCGACGAGTTCGCTTGTTGTATACCCATTTGAGCGGGGTTGCATATCCAACAAAGCATCCCTCTTCAGCTTTAGGACTAAACTTCTCGCTTGGATTCAACATCGTGCACGGTGCCCCAAAAGGTTCTAGATACTCTAAGTTCGGCTTTCGTCGGTGTAACAGTTCATAAGATGTTTTACCAAACTTCTTCACTGTTAGAACCCGATTGAGTGTATAATTTGCTGCATAAATCGCCTCGTTCGAGAACATTACCGGAAGATTTGAGTCTGCGAGCATTGTTCTAGCCGCTTCAATTAGAGTCCTATTCTTTCGTTCAGCAACACCGTTCTGTTGTGGGGTGTACGGAGCCGAATATTCATGATGTATCCCTTTGCTTTCACAAAGTTCATCCATCTTGGCGTTTTTGAACTCCGACCCATTATCACTCCGAATTCTCTTTATCTTCACATTGTAGAGATTCTCCAATCGAGTGAACAGAACTTTCAAGTTGTTAAAGGTGTCACTTTTATTCTGCAAACACATCACCCATGAAAATCTTGAGTAGTCGTCAGCGACAACTAAACAATAAAGCTCCCCAAGATGACTTTTGCGCTTGACTGGTCCAAATAAATCCATGTGCAATCGCTCAAGTGGCATCTCAACAGAGTTAACTTTCTTCACTTTGTGGGACTGTTTGTGCTGCTTCCCTTTCTTACAACTTACACACTTGTCATTCAGATGGAAATGTTTCACGTTTACTCCATCGACAAGCCCATTTCTCACAAGTTGGTTCATTTTTCTCAGATGAATGTGCCCCATTCTTCGGTGCCACATTATCGATTCCTTCTCTGTCGCCTTGGATAGAAAACATGTTATTTGCCCCTGTGATGTCATCGCCTTGGACATATCAAGAATATAGAGATTGTTGACGCGAGGTGCCTTCAACATTATCCACTCCTTTGGAATTTTAAAGCCCGGTTTGAGAATATAGCAGGATTTGTCATCAAAATGCACAGTGAATTGTTTATCACAAATTTGACTGACGCTCAACAGATTATAATCGATCTGTTTCACATATGATATTCTTTCAAAGCTCACTATACCATTACTCACGCTCCCCTCCATAGTAATATATCCACCTTTATTTCCAGCGAATGCGACATACCCACCATTGATATTCTTCACGTCGAATAACAATGCAAGATCCCCTGTCATGTGACCTGAAGCTCCACTATCAACAATCCAAAGACTGCTAATAGGGCCAGCTGAAGCTCCCTGCACACAAAAAGTAAATCATTTAGTTCTTTCGGGGGACCCAAGCCTGAGTCTTGGGTCTTTGAACATCAGCTTTCAAAGAAACATTCTCATTAACATTTTCAACAACTTTTTGTTTTGGATCAATCTTTTTCTGATTGTTCAAAACAGTTTCCTTTTTCTCATTGACTTTTGAAGTTGAGGCACCTGGAGAACCATTGGGTGACCAAGATTGTTCAGTTCTTTTTAAGATGCGAATCTGAGATTTTGGATTCTCAGTCGGTTTCTGAACATTGTTTACAAATGAAACTTTCTTGGTTACCTTATCTGATTTAACAGACTTAGGTCCAACATTTGACTTGACAATTGGTTTAGGTGGAACCTTTTGCCTATCATTTATTGTGTTCACCACTGGTTTTCTCCATGATTGTTCCATAGCAATCCGATTTCTTCGATCATATTGGATTGGACGATTGTTCCTCGTTTGATAAAAATTGTTTTGATTGTAAAACTGTTGTTGTTGAGGAACAACTCGTCTGTGTGGTGGAACATAATGATCAATCGGTTGTCTCATGGAATTCCTCACTTCAACTTCGTGCCTTTTATGCCTTACATATGGACACTGAGCAAGTAAATGCCCTCGTTCCCCACATTTAAAGCATGCACGGTACTCTTCAAAAACATTTGGAGCATTTGGTTGAGCAAATGATCTAACAGGATATTGATCATTATACTGTTGATTCCTCAAACTCTCAGGGAGTGGCCCTTTTGAGTAAGCAGGCTCATGAAAACCGTTAGCTCTGTTTTTGGGTCTAATGAACTCTGTGACATGGACCTTTGGTTCTTGAGGAACATCCAAATATAATTTCTTTAAAATAGCAGGTGGGATTTCATTTGTTCTCTCATGTTTTGGGAACCAAATAGTGCTTTCTTGCCAAATTTTATCAATTTTAGCATAGTTAGCATTTTTGATTGGAAATTCCTCGTCAGAGATGATCTTATCGGATCCTTCCATCCGATAAAACACCTTGACAGGTTTGGCACACGGTTCATTCTTAACATCCTTTTTCTCAAATTCTTTCTTAAGAACATTCTTTTCAGACTTTTTCTCACGATGAGCATTTGCCATCGGATGCACAAGCTGAGATGGTGAAACTGGTTCATTGGTAATGATGTGATTTTCTTTTGGAATTTCACATGCATTAGCAGTTTGATTACAACCAGTATCATCACTCTCAGAGTCTGAATCAACACTCTCAGCAGTAACACCCTCATCATTCAAACCTAAAATTGGTCTCACATCGGAATGTGGATCACCAATACTCGAGGTATTAGATTCATTTTCCGATGATGAGTCTGATTTTACCGAGCACTCCGGTGTCACTTGATGACAATTGTGATTTTCAAAAAGCACCGGAGATGGCACAGACTTGTAATTAGTGGTTTGGTCATCAATGATGTGGTCTACCACGTAAGCAATGTGCTTATAACTTTCTAACTTTTTGTTTACTTTTTCAGCAAAGCATTTGATGGCGGCCATTTCCAACTTGGTATTTTCAATTTCATTAATATAGTTATTAATTGCAAGTTGTTTTAATGATAAAGTGTTTTTCAAGTCGGAAATGTCCTTTTTATAGCCATCTAGTACCTTGTTGAAAGCATTCAACTCTTTGCGAGTAGATTGACTGTTCATGATAGCACTATCACGTTGAACATGGAGTTGTTTGTTCTCCTCAGTCAATCTATCACAAGTACCACAATATTTATCACTAGTAATATCAGTGCTACACTCAGAACTTACAGGTTTTGGCGGATCAGTCATGGCCATCAAAGCAAAATGAGCTTCCTTTCCAGCAAAAAACTTGGAATAGTCAATCTTGGTGAAAGCATCATCAGCAATGCACGACTTCCTCGTCATCAGAAAATCAGCTTCTGCTAGCAACTGATCAATGTCATCATCTAGAGATGTAACACTTGCTTCTATATCCGATTCACTGTTGGAATCTGAATAAACCGATTCACACTCCTCAGGAACATCAGAAACAGTGTCAATCACCATTCCAGGATTAGCATCCTCAGTCTTAACCTCCACAGATTCAGTCTCCACCTCCATTTCAGCTTCAGACACATCAACTTCAATCTCAGTTTCTTTCTTCTCATCAACTTTCACCGACTCTTCAATATCAACCTGGCAAGCAACACAAGCCACATTTCCACCAGTTGTGATCTCCTCAACACCTATTTGCAATCCCGACCAATCAAACCGTTCATCTTGTTGAGTCACCAATGCTTGATTCTGATTGGTGTTCTGTTGTATCTCATTAGGTGTAGTGATCGGTATAACTGTTCGGTTGGTGTTGTTAGGAGATTGGTTTTGAATCTGGTTTGGTGTGTTTGGTTGTCGGTTTTGGTTGTTGTTAGAGTTATTTTGACGGTTTTGGTAGTTGTTATTTTGGTATGAAACTTGGTTTTGATTTTGTTGTTGACGGTTCTGGTAGCTTGCATTGAATGGGTTTCTATTACCTTGTTTTGGTGGCTGGGTGCATTCTCTTTTAAAGTGTCCTTTCCCTCCACAGTTAAAACAAGTAACTTTCTCCTTGTTAAACCCGTAGGTTGTGTTAGGAGAAGTTCCCAAATCTGTTCTTCCCGTTTTCTCAATAAATTCCGTTGCTCTTCTCATAATGCTTGCAAAAGCCCACTGGATATCAATCAATTCCATCTCTTCTTTATCAATCTGTGCGTAGTCTTCATTGGTTAAGTTGTTATTCCCAATTTGACTAGCAACTAATCCATTGTAAGATGAAACCATTGCAGAAACTAGTGCAATATGTTGCTGAGCAACTTCAACCGTTACATTTCCCAAGTTAGAAGTCTCCAAAACCACTGGTTGTTGATTAGGTTGAGTAACTTGATTCATTGGTTGTTGAGATTGGCTAGCAGTATAGAAAGCAGCTTGTTGCATTGGTGAGAATGGTGGAATGTAGGAATTGTTGTATTGTTGTTGTTGTGGTGGTGGTGTATATGATGGTTGTGAGTAGGATGAGGTTTGTGCCATGTAATTGATGGTAGGTTTTGGTGATTCCATAACATTTGAAATGCAAGCAACATGTGGTGCCACTACTCCTCCTGAACTTGAGTTACTAACTGGTACTGAAGTGCCTCCAAAATATAAGTTAGGATTCTGAGGAATCTGTGATCTTCTAGCTTTCCTCTTCTCTTCCATTTCTTTGTTTTCCAGCTTCTGTATAAACTCTTGAATAGTCCAGTATTGGTATGCATCCTTCTCCCTGATAACTTCCACATGTTGATCCCAGTAAGGTGGTAGAGCATCTGCAAACTTATCCACCAAAGCTGTTGTAGGAATCTGTATACCATAACTTGACAATTCAGTTAGCAAATGACTATATCTAGGAGTTAATTCTTTTAAAGTTTCATTGCCAATATAAGAAAAATTCTCAAACTCATTTCGTAATTCATCCATCCTTAAGCTTCTAGTCTTCTCATTCCCATCATGCCTCCTTTTAAGCATGTCCCACAATTGCTTAGATGTCGTGCAAGTCCCAAACTGATGCAACAGATCGTTTGTGATTGCTTGAGTCAATTGGGAAAAGGCTTTCTTCTCCATAGCAAACTTCTTTTTCTCCTCCTCAGACATACTCTCCAATGGAACTGGTTCACCTGTATTCTCCAAAACTGGTGGTGTGTAACCTCTAGCAATCATACTCCATGCCTCTGCACCCTCCACTCCCATGCCTTCCAAGTGAATCTTGAACTTGTTCTGCCACTGATTATATTCTTGTATCTCCATGAGCTTAGGTGGCCGATTCCCGCTACCTGAAGATAAGTCATTTGTTAGTGTAGAAATAGCATTTGTGGTTTGAGTGTTTACCACTGCTGCTGCTACTCCCCAGTAGTCAGGTTGTGGTGCTGGAGGTGCCACACTTTGAGGCATCGAGCTAGTCATCGCCATGTAGTTAATCGGTTGCGAAGACTGTGTGCTCGTCTTTTGTGCTGCCACCGTCCATGGGTCCATCACTTGCTGTTGTTGTTGTGTCGTTGCTGGTCTCGGGTTAGTCAGAAAATTCCACATAATGTTCACGAACTTCGAAAAATCCAACACTTAGAAAAAGTTTCCAAAATCAGTTCTAGGTTCGCCCATTTTTCTTACTTTCGTCCCTTTTTGGTTCAAGTTTGCCCAAACAGTATTCACCCGAATGTAAAACTTCACCAGAATGTAAAACACTCTAACACACTTCCACTTTCGCCCAAAATGTGTCAGGTTCGACCAGATTGATTCCACGTTCGCCCGCCCGACGAATCGAATGTGGAAACTTGTACCCGAAAGTGAAAAATTCAAACAAAACTTTCCAGGTTCGCCCAGAAATGACTCAAGTTCGACCAAAAACAACTCACGTTCGCCCAAAACTAATCAGGTTCGCCCACTATGTTCCAGGTTCGCCCATTTCAGGTTTGAAAAACGGTTACACTTTGAAAAACGGTTATTTTGATCTCTGATTTTCAAAAGTTTGTGGATTTGAATGATCTTAATCAGGTTTTGATTCGGAATTGATTTGGAACAACTTTAATTCTTGGAATTTTAGATTTTAACCACAAAATCAACTTCAAATCAATCAAAAACACTCAAAAACCATTTTCATTCAAAAACAGATGTATTTTGATCAAAATTAGGTCCAAATCAGCTCTGAGTTTATCAAATTTGTTGTTGTATGATCCTTATGGCTCTGATACCACTTTGTAAGCGAAAGATTTTGACTAAAACAGGATTATTTGATCATACAAGTCACAAAACCAGGTGCGGAAACCCTAGTTCTGAACAAACAGATAAAACTCTAATCAAAACACAATCAACATCATTTTCAAAGCTTTTTCATAGATTAACCTTTTCAAATATTCAATTACAATCACACACTAGTTAATCTAGAACACTTAAACACTTTCTCAAATACTCCTGGAACCTAACCTGAACACACACACAACTGAAAACTCTCTATAAATCACAAATACACAAATTCTATTTATAGACACTGCACGTTCGCCCCTTTTGAATGGTCGAATGTGGAATTCTTCCACATTCGCCCACTACAGGGTACGAACGTGTATCTTGATCAGGTTCCATTCCTACCTTCGCCCATTTGCTCTCCACCTTCGCCCACTTTTACTTACATTCGCCCAGTATTTCTCACATTCAATCCATCAGCAAACTTTAACATATGTTAACATGTAGATCCAATCACTAGTCGCAATACGTGCATCTACATCAGGTTCTGTTTTCACAATCGCAGCCCCAACTTCCCATTGGTTCAACACCAAAGGGATGCCATTAACCACCCATGGACCAGCTTTCAAGGCTTCCAACATTCCCTCCTTTGTATCAAATTTAAAATAGAACAACCCTTTACCATTAGTAGAAATGTCCTCAATCCCATATCTCTTCCACATCCTAAATAAATTGAATCTAACCCAAGCCATAGAGCAAAAGGAACCCACAAAGTACCCATACAAATGTTTAGAGTAAACCTGCTTAACCTTCTCAACATAATCTTGCTTAATCATAACCACCTTCTCACCATTTTCAAGAGTGGTAGGTGGGCAATACATGATCTGTTTGCTAAATTCAACAACCTTCTCACCCTTAACAGCATTAGCATATGAAACCTTCTCCTTCTTATCCTCATATTCAGAATCCCCAGATGGCCCAGGAGTGTTATCAACAGATTTATTGTCAGATGAAGAAGCCTTAAACACATAGTTGTTATCAGCAATTGCCCCTAGAATTGGAGACTTCTGAATAATACTACAATCATTAACTATAGGCTCTTTTAGCTTCCCTTTCTCAGCCAACAATTCCCTAGCCTTTCCCAACCCCAAAATTAATTCCCTCAACCTCAACTTTTTCCTCTGTATATTGTCCCTAATCTCCTTAATAGAATACTGCATACCATTAAACTCAACTGTTTTCTCAGCACAACCACTTTCCTCAAAAGCATCAAAGATTAATCCATTTGCAGTTCTATACCCCAACTGCTTAGATTTAACACTACCAGCCTTCCTTATATCAGAAATCTCCTTCTCCATCTGCTCAATAGTCATATTAGCTACAGGAGTAGAACCTATAACATCAGACATCTCCCCCATTCGGAAAACAGGGAGAACTGGCACAGCAGCATCCTTGTTAAATTCAAATACCTGCTTAACCTTCTTATTTTTGGATGACAGAATCTTCATAATCTTCCTGCCCTCCTGTGTTAAAATAAGTTGTTTCTTGGTTACAACCTTAGTAGTATCAATACTCTCCCCACCTCCTCTTAGCTTCTTACCACCCTGCTCATTACTTTGAGAAATACCATCCCCAACAAACTCCCTCTTACACATAGAACCCCTAGTCTGATTAATGTCCTATACCCCAACCCTGCAGTAAAACCATCTAGCTAGAGCTTTGACAATACTCATATCAAACTCAAACAAATCTTCCACCTCATAATCCTTCATTTTGCAAAACAGCTTATGATAATGCTGGTGGAAGGCCACAATACTACTCTCAACAAAATGGTCTTCCAAGAGTTTCAGTTTACCCTGCAACTCATTACACTCCATATGCCCCTGACCCATTCCTATACCAACAACTTTATTAACCCCATTCCCCTTAGACCCAACTTTCCCCAACATATTACCCTTACCCACACTATCAATAGCATTATAGTCACAAACCAGTCTAAGGCTCAAAACATCAGACTTCTCATAACAAGCAATAACAAATTGCATAAAGTCATCAAAGATCTCATCAGAAACATACTCAACCTTCATCTTATTCTCATCAATATTGGACAGATACCTACCAAAGCATTCCTCAAAGTAAGGATTCAACAGGTTTAAAGAGAAACACTGTTTCATAGCAGGCTCATACACAGGGTTCTGATAAGCCTTCTGAGCTAACAACTCTATGTCTTTCAGAATAATATCTGAAGAGAACCACCCTGAGAATGACCAGCAAACCTCCATTTGATACCAGTTCCACTCATCTTTCCAGTAACATCCCTCCCAACACTACTACTATCCAAATCCCTACAAACAACAATCAGCATCCTATGCTCATTTTTATCACAGCATTCATTATGAATTTCATAAACTCAGCACATTTCTCACTAATTTGCACATTACCATCCTCTTCAGTAACAACCCTATCATCAGCCTCAATAACCTTTAGCAGAAGTTCCCCAAACCTCAACATAAAACCCTCATTCTTACAATTCATGTTAATAAACCAATTCATAGCAGTCATAAACGAGTTATCAGAATAGGTTTTATCAATCAATACCTGAATGGCCTCTCCAATAGCCAGATCAGTAAACACCAACTGTTCAGGACCAAAAAACTGCCAATGAGTCACACAAGGTGAACTATCTGGCATCTGCTGATCCTGTTCAATTAATTTTAGCCCATTCTCCCTAGATAGTAGCAAGCGTTTGCGCCAATCAGCCATAAACGGAGCAGAAGTAGCCTGAACATTCAAATCCACACTACTTCCAAAAGGATTAGGGTTCAGGGGAGAATTAGGAGATCCACGAGACTCAGCAAACTCCTCAGGCACCGAAATAACCGGAGAAACACAAACACTCTCAGACATGTGCAGATCTGGAGGAATATCAGGAGGAACACCTCCTTTAGGATCAGTAAGAGACTGATCCATAGTAATCAGAGAAGAAGAACGATGAAATTCAACCAACAATTGATGGAACAGTACCACAATCAAAGAGAAAAAGAAGCGGGAAACGAAGAACAAACCCTAGAAAACAAAATCGCCTGATCGCCCAGAGAAAAAGTCAAAAGGTCAAATGTAACTTAAGAGTACCGATAGTTACAATTGTACATATAGTTACGTCCTTTTAAACTCGAGTCTTTTCTTGTGTACGAATGTCTATGTCATTGTCGCATCGTTAGTCTAATTACCACCCGGTCAGCTTCGTACCCTTCATCCGAGTCTATTGCATGATCAGATATCTTACGGCCTTCCCGTTCCTCCATTAAGGTGTCCAAAACTTCAAATGTACCTGTAGTTACGTCCTTTAAAACTCGAGTCTTTTCTTGTGTATGAATCTCTATGTCATTGTCGCATCATGAGTTTGATTACCACCCGGTCAGCTTCGTACCATTCATCTGAGTCTATTGCATGATCAGATATCTTACAACCTTCCCGTTCCTCCAGTCAGGTGTCCGAAACTTCAAATGTACTTGTAGTTACGTCCTTTAAAACTCGAGTCTTTTCTTGTGTACGAATCTCTATGTCATTGTCGCATCGTGAGTCTGATTACCACCCGGTCAGCTTCGTATCCTTCATCTGAGTCTTTTGCATGATCAGAAATCTTACGGCCTTCCCGTTCCTCCATTCAGGTGTCCGAAACTTCAAATGTACCTGTAGTTACGTCCTTTAAAACTCCAGTGCTTTCTTGTGCACGAATCTCTATTTCATTGTCGCATCGTGAGTCTGATTACCACCCGGTCAGCTTCGTACCCTTCATCCGAGTCTGTTGCATGATCAGATATCTTACGGCCTTCCCGTTCCTCCATTAAGGTGTCCGAAACTTCTAATGTACCTGTAGTTACGTCCTTTAAAACTCGAGTCTTTTCTTGTGTATGAATCTCTATGTCATTGTCGCATCATGCGTTTGATTACCACCCGGTCAGCTTCGTACCATTCATCTGAGTCTATTGCATGATCAGATATCTTACGGCCTTCCCGTTCCTCCAGTCAGGTGTCCGAAACTTCAAATGTACCTGTAGTTACGTCCTTTAAAACTCGAGTCTTTTCTTGTCTACGAATCTCTATGTCATTGTCGCATCGTGAGTCTGATTACCACCCGGTCAGCTTCGTATCCTTCATCTGAGTCTTTTGCAAGATCAGATATCCAACGGCCTTCCCGTTCCTCCATTCAGGTGTCCAAAACTTCAAACGTACCTGTAGTTACGTCCTTTAAAACTCGAGTCTTTTCTTGTGTACGAATCTCTATTTCATTGTCGAATCGTGAATCCAATTAACATCCAGTCAGCTTGGTATCCTTTATCTGAGTATGTTGCATGATCAGATATCTTACGGCCTTCCCGTTCCTCCATTGAGGTGTCCGAAACTTCAAATGTACCTATAGTTACGTCCTTTTAAACTCGAGTCTTTTCTTGTGTACGAATCTCTATATCATTATCGCATCGTTAGTCTGATTACCACCCGGTCAGCTTCGTACCCTTCATCTGAGTCTGTTGCATGATCAGATATCTTACGGCCTTCCCGTTCCTCCATTCAGGTGTCTGAAACTTCAAATGCACCTATAGTTTTTTTTTGGAAAGAGGCAAAGCCCCGGCAAACATTTATTAATATTTAAAAAGTATAAGACATAGACTAACCCCGACCCAGGACATAGACCCAAGGTCTAGGATTAGCCCAACAAAAAACACAAAATAAAACAAAAGCGAGCCAACCTATACATCTTTTACTATGCCCAAAAATAAAAATAAAAATATTAAACGACCAACACAAACCCATTAAGTACAACCAAACTATCCCTCTATCATAGGCGGCCCACAAAGCAACCCAATACATCCAAAGCCCACAGGGCCTCTTCACTCCAGCCTGCTTCCAAAGCCCACTCGCCAAAAAAGATGCACTCCTCTTGATAATAGTGACAGCAGACCCAACAGCCCATTCGGCCCACAAAATAACCCATTTCTGGCCCAAAATACTAATCCATCTGGCCCATATCATCAATCCGCTGCTGGTCCAGGCATTCACAATTAGTCCAGTCACACCCGGTCCAATACTCCAATCCCATACATCCTTCTGCCAGATCCTTTGACCTCTTCGGCCATTCACACCATTTCCTGCTGTACTTGAATTACTCAACAAACCCATAATCAATCCAACCATCCATATACTATACTTATCATAACTAAACAACACCATTATTCTAACTCCCATAAGACTAACCAGCCCACTTAGTCTCCAACTCCAACAAGCAGCTTCTAACCACCAATTCCATTTACTAGACAACTTAACAAAATTCAACCATATCAATCCCATAACTCTGCTGCAATACTTGTACCATAGCCAGAACAAAAGATTCACAGGGATTTTGATGTCTACTTTAAAAGCTTCCATCAAATGCATACAATATAGGTTATCATAAGCAACTAAAAGAGCTAGTATCACCTCATAGCCTTTCAAAACTTCCATCAGTGTAATGGCACTATTAAGATGAACCACTCTTTTAGTATCCTTGAAAAACCAAACCATAGCATTGAGAACTCTGACTTTGATAGTAACTATCATAGCCAAACACAGCAAAAAACCAGCTGTAATTAATAAGCCTATACAGTGTTCATAACCTTTAAAAACTTCCACCAGAGAGGTGGCATTATTAAACACAGATAGTTTATTAACCTTCATGCAATGCCATAATTCAGAATCTAAAGAACCATCCCTCAAACCCAGACACAGGAAGACCCATAATGATTTCAAGCTAAAGAATACCTTCCAGCTCTGCACACATCTCATCAGCCTTCAAAATTCAGAAAAACCCTGTAACTTTGAGATTGCTACCCATAGTAAGGCCTTCCAAAAAACCTCTATTTGATCTCCCATAATGCCCATCAGCTTTAAAGGATTTAAACATAACCACCCAAGAATGAGCTGCACACATCTTAGCAGCCTTCCAAACTCATAAAAAACCTGCAGCTTTGAGGTTACTTCCCATAGAATAACCTTCCAGTGATTATCTAATTGAGTTCCCATATTACCCACAAGTTTGTGAGAATATAAATGCAGCCTTCTAATACTCCAATTGTTAAACAACCCATACCATGAGCTTTGTCTTGTATCAATTTGCATTCGGTCCCATAACATCCATAAAAACCAACAATACACTATTATTAACCACAGCTGACCAATATCAACCCCCTCATGACTTTTCTGCAGACCTATTTGAAAAAAGACTAAAATGCCCCTGAATGAATATAAGCTGCTAAACATCCTTAAGCCCAAACCCTTAATCCACCTACCCTTCCTAACTGACTTCTTACCATGATTTATACTTATACCCACCACCACCTTATACTTCCATTTGATGTAAACCCAACCCAAAGTCCCCAATCCCAGACTTATCCCAAGTGGGATAGACACACTAGACTCAAAAATAAAAAAGCAAGAAAAAAGGCCAACAAAGATTACCAAAAAATTGATTTGGGTCTCCATACTGGTATGAAGTCCTAAAACAGAAAAAAGAGCACAGAAATATAATGTCCTACTAATACCAGTATGGTCCATCCTTATGTCTCCCTGGTGTAAACTCCCCTTGAGTATAAAAATTCCTAATCCCCTTTCAAATAACGCAGACCTGGCCCAGAGTGCCAAAAATAGACCAAGTTCTCCGGTCAGGATAGAAGCCCTCAACAATGACAACCCATTCCCACCCAGACTATCCCATAAAGACAAGAGAGAAAGAATCCAGGAAAAGAATTGAATACAGAAATCTACCCAGAACGCTTTTAGTCTCCATTCAACACCTTGTTCCCAGTAATTCCCATCCCCCATGAGCAAGTGCTCAGTAGTAAACTCACACAGGCCAGTAACACCAAAACTCACACCAATGTTTAATGGGTTCCCATACCACTGCCATGATCTAAAAAATGCAAAATTTATATGGGAAGGGAAAAATGTCCTAAAGACAGTGGTACAGTGCCTCCTTATCTCTCCAGGTTGAATGCAAAACTCCTGCATATTCATTCCTATATTCCACCAGGTTAAGGTAAAAACAGACCAGATAGCAAAGAACATACTAACATGGCTGCAAATTCCTAGATTCCTATGTTTTAAACACAGCAAAAACCCCAATGGTGTATGAAAGACACACCTTTCAAAATGTAACAGGAAGGTACTACTACTAAGGTTATCTACCCAAGGCTTTTTCCAGTTCCATAAAACACCTTGATTGCCCAATAACCCCCCACCCCAACTCCAAGTGGAGTAGAAAGACTCAAGACTCAAAAGCAAGAAAAGGCCAAAACAATACATATAAATCAAGGTTCCAAGGCCATGTCTGGTGCTAAAAAAAGATAAAAACCAGAACAACAATAGGAACCTAAAGACATGACCTTGATCCATCCTTATATCTCCCATTGTTTGTCTTATCCCAAGACCACAAATGCCTAATCCCTTAATAAAAACAGCAGAATTGATACCAGGTTTTTGAAAAAACCAAAGCACCAACAGATCAGACACAAAGATAGGAAAAAACAAAAACCAAAAAAACCTAAACTCACAACCATTTTTATACCACTCATGACAACCAGAAAGAGTAAAAGGAAGCCTTAAAGGCCAGATCTCTACCCCAAGCTGAAAAGAACACCATATGACTCCCAAAGGCCCAATAATACCCCCCTCCCCTATATTAACAGATTTCATAACTGTATTACCCACACCTCCCCTGTACCACCCTAGGCCCACAAGATTACCAAGCCATTTAAAAGTCAGATTAATTCCCCTAATACCCCATTTTGATCCCTTCCAAAACCTCACCCAGCCAACCCAAAAAACAGTAAGAAGGAAATAGATCAACATTGGTTACCCTGTTTTGTAGGATCCCTCCATACCACCTTAAATCCCCATATCTTGCTAAGCTTGATGCTGCTTCTAGTAGCATAGGTCTTCAACCCCATAAGCTTTAATCTAACTGTTTCCCTGATGAGATTACAAACACCCTCCACACTCCTACTCTCATTTTGAAACAACCTTAAATTTCTCTCTTGCCATATAAAGTATACCATAGCAGCCACACACAACCTCTTAATTATACTCCCCACAGATTTTCCTATATGTTCACTGGCCATTTCATTAACACAATCAAAAATATTAGGGGAGTATAGAGATAATCCTCCCTCTTCCTTCAGAGCTTCCCAAACAGCTTTAGGATAATCACACTCAAAAAACAAATGATTATGACTATCCTTAACTTTTCCACAGAACACACATTCTAAAACATTCTGCACATCCCAATTCAATAATCTGTCCTGAGTTAACAGCCTATTTTGAACAGCCAACCAGAGTGTGAAGGAGTGTCTAGGGATTGCCTGACTATACCAGATAATTCTAGCCCAGGCAACTTCAGGCTTATCTTCACTCAGATCATTAAACACAGTTCTAGTAGCAAAGCCCTCATAAGTTTCCTTCTTAGTTCTCCAGAATGTAATATCGTTTTTTGTCAGGAACAATAACAGGAGGAGACATAGAGAATAAACAAGGAAATTTAATTCTCCACTCCTCCGGCCACATCCATCTACCATTGCAAATAACCTCAGAAACTGTAGTCTTAAGGTTAAAACCAGCATTATGAATCTCCCTTGGTGTGATGAATAAACTAAGAGGACTCAATGGACACCAGTTGTCATACCAGACAGAAGTGGAACACCCATCTCCTATACTCTGCACATAATGCCTCCACAGAGCATCCCTGCTATCTAATATACTCTTCCAACTCCAACATGGCCCCTCCTTCCTAACAAAGCCCCAAAAACTCAGACCCTTAAGTCTATAAGTTTTGACCCACTTAGTCCAGATAGTCTCTTTACCAGAGATAAGGCTCCATATGTGTCTAGCTGTTAAAGCCTTATTCTGTATTCTCAAGGACTTTATCCCCAATCCCCCCTGACACTTTGGATAGCAGACATTCTCCCAGGAAACTCTAACCCTTCCCTTACTAGAATCAGTTTGACTCCAGAGGAACCTACACATTAGCCTCTCAATATCTTCAATAACACTGACAGGCAATAAGAACACAGAAGCCCAGTACACTTGCAAAGAACATAGGACAGACTTGATAAGTTGTAACCTTCCAGCAAATGACAGAGATTTATTCTTCCAATCTTCCAGTCTTTTCCTAACTTTATCAGTAAGAATACTTCAATCTTTAGAATATAATCTAGTAGACAAGAGGGGAACACCCAAATATCTAACTGGCAGGCTGCCAACCTTAAAAGGCAGCAACCTTTTGATTCTTTTCTGCATTATACTGGTCACATTAGACAAATATATTGTGCTCTTTCCCATATTAGGGACTAAGCCAGAAACCCCACTAAACTCTTCCAAAGCACCCTTGACTAAGGAGACAGAAGCCACATCAGCATGACAGAAGACCAATAGATCATCAGCAAAGCAAACATGAGTCAATTTCATCTCAGCACACTTCCAATGATATCTAAATTGATTATTTCCAGCAATTCTTCTATCCAAGATCAGTTTCAGAACTTGCATAACAATGGTAAACAGGTATGGGGACATAGGGTCACCCTGCCTTAAACCTCTAAGCCCCTTGAAATACCCAAAACTCTCTCCATTCACATTTATAGAATATGCAGCAGATCTTATACATGTCATAATCCAGTCAACCATACTAGGATGGAACCCAAAATTAACAAGACAGGCTTCAAGAAAATCATGATATACAGTGTCATAAGCCTTTTGCAAGTCAATTTTCAGGGCCATTCTAGCCTCCCCTCCCTTTCTGTGATAATTCCTCAAAAGTTCTTGAGTCAACAGAATATTATCACTTATTTGCCTTCCAGGAATAAAAGCACTTTGACAGTTATCAACTATTTTATCAAGAGACCCCTTAATTCTTTCACAAATGATTTTGGTTATGCATTTGTAAAGAACATTGCAACAAGCAATGGGTCTATACTCCACAACACTCTTCGGATTTAGGCATTTTGGGACTAAAGAAATAATAGTGGCATTAACTTCTTTAAGGAGTTTGCCATTACTAAAAAATTCTTTGATAGCTTCACACACTTCACCACCAATTATAGACCAAGAGGCTTTAAAAATTTTTGAAGAAAAGCCATCAGGCCCAGGAGCCTTATCCACATCAATATCAAATATAGCTTTTTTGATTTCCTCATTAGTGACTTCCCTAACCATATAATCAGCCTCACTCTTGGACAATCTGGTATGAAATAGAGAATCAGCCCCCCTAATCCCATTCACCTGCACATTACTCCCCATGAAACTCTCAAAGTGTTTAACAAACACATCACCCACACTCCTCCCCTCATGGTAGTTCCCCTGAGCATCCATAACAGAATTGATCCTACTCTTACTAATTTTACCCTTAACAGCTTTATGAAAGTAAGCTGTATTCTGATCCCCAGCCTTCAACCACTCCACTTTGGCTCTCTGTTTGAGAAACAATTCCTCATCCAAAGCAGCCTGCTTCAAAGCACTAACAAAGATAGCTTCTTGATCTCTCAACTCAGCATTATGAGGATCTTGAACAACTTCCTCTTGAACTTTACCCAACTCTTTGGTCAAGGTTTTAACCTTATCATGTAGGTCCCCTTGATCTCTACCCATCTTCCTCAAAGGCTTCTTTAACTTCTTTAGTTTAGAGACCACAGAATACATATAACACCCCTGAACCCTATCTTTCCATACAGAATCAACCAAAGGCAGAAACCCAGGCTTAGAAGCAATAAAATTCATAAACTTAAAAGGCCTGGGCTTCCATACATGATGCCCCTTTAAAGAGATTAAAGCAGGAGAATGGTCAGAAGATAAAAAAGGCAGAAAATTAACAGCAGCTTCAGGATTTACATTTAAAAAACTTCCATTACTCATAATCCTATCCAGCTTCTTAAGTAACCCCCCAGCTTTACCTGGAGACTTATTCCAGGTAAACTTCAAACCCGAAGAAGGAATGTCTTCAACATTTATACTTTCACAACACTCCCTGAAATCCAGCATAGAGGCATTAATGGAAGAGGAACCCATAGATTTTTCAGATGGGTCCAGAATTGCATTAAAATCCCCCATTAATAGCCATGGCTCATCCTTAATAGTACCATTAAAAGTTTTAAGCTCATTCCACAAAAGTCTTCTGGAAGAATAAGTAACATTCCCATAAATAAAAGAACAGAAAAAAGCAGCACCCCCAGTAATAGGCTTAACAAAGCAGTGAATAACCTGAGAAGTGTGCTCAATCACCATAATATCCACAAGACTAGGATTCCATCCAACAATAATCCTAACCCAATTAGCACAGTAAGGCCTGTTAGAAACCCATTCCCAGTTCCTAAAAACCCTATTACAAACACTATCCAAATTCTTACCCTTGATATGAGACTCTATCAAATAACAAACTCCAATATTATTATCATTCATAACCTCCATAACCTCATTCTGCATGTGAACATTAGACATACCTCTAACATTCCATGCCATTATGTTCAGATTTTGGATCATCATTGATAACCAGATTTTAGCTCAGACTCATGCCCTTCCTGCATGATCTGATCATCAATGCCATTATCCATCTTCATAAACTGCCCTGTTTCATTATTTTCTGAACTCACTTCATTCCCATCAGATTCCACCTCAATATCTTCTATCTCATCATAATCCAATCCCTCAGGAAAATTATTCTTTTGACACAAAATAAAGAAAAGTTTAGACTGTTCAATGGTCCATTCCACCACCTGCTCCTTAGAAGGAACAATCCTCTGATCAATATAGAACATTATATCATCTAACTGCCCAGGAGTAACATCACTAACACACTCCTGAATGACAGGATCAGAGCACAGCTCATTAGGAAAATAAGGGGAAGGGTTGTGAAGTTTAGCAGGTTTAACAAAAGAAGGCTTAGGAGCATTAACTGGTTCAGGTAAAGGGGTTTTAGGTAAAGGTTTAGAAGTTGAGGATTTAGGAACAGATTTAGGCACAGGTTTAGGCTGAGGTTTGATACCAGGCTTAGAAACAATCTGCTTAACAGACTTGATACACTCACCCTCCTCCCCAACTACAGAGTCTTCACTTAACACACTAAAGCTATTCTTGACTTCCAAACCCTGAACTTCCTTACCAGACCTCCTATCCCCACTATAATCCTTCTTTTTAACTATATATTCAGTTCTCCCTGTCTTCTTGCCCTTATTTTCAACCTGACTCACCATAGCATTAGATTTTGATGTAGATGCCCCACCAGAATCCTTTTTCCCAGCAGTCTTGGCTTCCCTGTACTCCAGAACAGCCTGCTTCATCTTATGACTAGAAATCCTCTCTTGTAACTTCACTTCTTTATCCTCCTTTTTAAATCCCATATTTCTTTGACTCAATGCCCCTCCCCCATACACTCCATTCCCATTCCTAGCAGCTAAACTCTTATTCCACACAGTAGTGTACCCCTCTTCATCAACATTTCCTCCCTTTGAGCTATTCTGAACCTCAACAGTCTTATCTATACTCTTCTGCAACCTAGCAGCCTTCTCTTCATCAGTCAGATCCCTCACAGTACAGTTCTCATAAGAATGTCCAAACACCTTGCAAAAAGTACAGTGGACTGGAATTTTCTGGTACTCCACCAAAACCTCAGCAACTCTAGCCTCCCTGCCTTCCTCCACTGGATAAAAGGCTCTCACCACATTTGGATGACTATCAGCAGCAGCAATTTCCACAAGAATTCTAGCAAAGCCAACCTGCACATCATTGTTAATACATTTATCCACAGTTATATTATCAAACAGAAGGGGTTTACCAATACAGCTAGCAAGTTCACACAATCCTTGCACATTCCACAGTTCTAAAGGAACTTCATTGAATAGAACCCAAATAGGCACATTAACTGGGTCCTTCTTCACAATGGCTGCACCCACTTCCCACTGTTGAAGAACCAGAGGAATGCCATTCACCACCCAGGGGCCAGCCTTCAGAGCATCCAACATCCCCTCTTCCTTAGAAAATTTGAAGTAGAATAGACCCTTGCCATTAGTTGAGATGTCTTCAAGACCATACTTCTTCCACATTCTGAACAGGTTAAACCTAACCCATGCTATAGAACAATAGGCTCCCACAAAGTACCCATACAAATGTTTAGCAAAGGTCTTCTGAACTTTTTCAACCAGCTCCTGCTTAATCATAACAACCTTCTCACCATTGTCTAAAGTAGTAGGAGGACAATAAGCAATCTGTTTAACAATATCAGCCACTTTCTCTCCCTTAACAGCAGTAGCATAAGATGGCTTACCTTTAACTTCACCAGATTCATTCTTGTCTATGTCTACACTGATCACTCCCTCATTAAAGATACCCTTTGGCCCTTTTGCAGTAGCTTTAAAAACATGGCTAGAGGCTTGTGAGAAACCTAAAATAGGAGACTTCTTAATGATATCCTCAGCCTCCTTCAACAGGTCATTCTGTTTCTTGACAACCAATTCCTTTGCCTTCAAAATTCCTATAAAGAGCTCCTTTATCCTCTCGATTTTCTTCTTAATAGCCACTCTAGCCTCTTTAGCAGAGTATTCACTACCCTGAAATCCCACCCTCATTTTAACACAATGATCATCCTCCAAAGGATAAAAACTCAACCCATTAGCAGTTTTAAAGCCACTAGTCTTCTCCCTAACACCCCCCAACTTTTTAAGATCTAATATCTCTTTTTCCATCTGCTCAATAGTCATACTTTCTATAGGAGTCTTCCCAATATCATCATAAGCACCTCCCATTCTAAACACAGGAATAACTGGAACAGCAGCATCCTTATCAAAAACAAATTCCCTTGATGCCTTCTTATTCCTAGATAACAAGATCTTCATAATTCTTCTTCCTTCACTTGTGACATACATCTGCTTCTTTGGGGCAACCTGAACAGCAACCCCTCCTTCACTTGACACCTTAACCCTCTTGTTTTCCACATTAACAGTGTCTACACTCATATCATTCTCATTACTATCCCTAATTAGAACTTTCCTTTTCAGTAAAATTCTAAGGGAATCATTGGACATAGCATCATATAGTGTAGCATCCTCCACCTTCCTGCACTGATTGATAACCCATTTAGATAAAGCACTAACCATTTTGTAATCAAACTCAAAAATGTCTTCCACTGACCAGCCCACCATTTCCTGAAACCTCAAATGATAGAACCTATGGAAAGCCAACCACCTTTCTGAAGAGTCAGGCAAAAACAATTTCACAGCTAAATCTGCACTTAAACTCTTAAACACTTGGACATCAATATTCAACAGACTTCCCTTAGTCACATATTTATCAACCTCCACATCATTAGTCATTTCAGTATCAATCAACCCCTCATCAGCACAACCTATTCTTAGCCTTCTATACTCATGATTATCACAGGTTTTAATAACAAAATCCACAAACCTAACACATTCCTCACTCAATTGCCCAACAGAACAAGCACAATTTGCCATCTCTATATTATCAGCCTCAATAACCCTCAAAAGCATATCCCCAAACTTATCCTGGAAGCTAGAATTCATATAATTCATAGCAAAAAACCAATTCATAGCAGGCTCAAATGACTTATCAGTAGAGGATTTATCAATCAATACCTGGATAGCCTCCATAATAGCATAATCCTTCACCACACATGGCTCTGAACCATAAAATTTCCAGTCAGTCAACCTAGTCTGAGCCTCAATAAACCTCTCATCCTGCCTTCGAATAGCCGAATTGCTATCAAAGGAGAGAATCATATACTTACGCCATTCACACATATAAGCAACCGAACCAAAAACCTCTTGTAGCTTAGCAATAGACTTCACTAAACTAGGGTTTGATATGCCAGTAGGTAAAACAGAGGTAGGAACAGAATCCTTACTCAAATGAGAATCAGTATTCTCACTGGACATACTTTGAATGGACGAGTTCAGAAGAAACGTTGTATCCGATTGAATCTTCTGTAGCCAATCCTCTCCCAAAGTTTCCCTCAAATAAACCAAATCGCCCTCAGATAACGAACATGACTCAACCCTTCCTCCAATCTCTCTACTCAAACAAAACGTTCCCTCACTCACCTTTTTCAACTCAAACCCTAGATTTCTCACCAGATCTGGTGGGATATCAGGAGGTATACCCCCATTGGGATCAGCGAACAGCTGATCCATAGTAAACAAAGGATAAACAAAGGAATTCCGATCGAAATCAGATGAAACAGTACCACAAAGAAGAAGAAGAAAGACCGGGAAATGAAGAACAGTAATCAGAAACTCAAAATCGCCAAAATCGCCGAGAGAAAAAGTCAAAAAGTAGAAGCCCTAAAAATAAATAAATAAATAAAAAAATGCACCTATAGTTACGACCTTTAAAACTCGAGTCTTTTCATGTGTACGAATCTCTATGTCATTGTCGCAACGTGAGTATGATTACCACTCGGTCAGCTTCGTATCCTTCATCTGAGTCTGTTGCATAATCAGATATCTTACGGCCTTCCCGTTCCTCCATTCAGGTGTCCGAAACTTCAAATGTACTTATAGTTACGTCCTTTAAAACTCCAGTGTTTTCTTGTGCACGAATCTCTATGTCATTGTCGCATCGTGAGTCTGATTACTACCTGGTCTGCTTCGTATCCTTCATCTGAGTCTGTTGCATGACCAGATATCTTACGGCCTTCCCGTTCCTCCATTCAGGTGTCCGAAACTTCAAATTTGTCTATAGTTACGTCCTTTAAAACTCGAGTCTTTTCTTGTGTACGAAACTCTATGTCATTGTCGCATCGTGAGTCTGATTACCACCCAGTAAGCTTCGTACCCTTCATCTGAGTCTGTTCTTTGATCAGATATCTTACGGCCTTCCCGTTCCTCCATTCAGGCGTCCGAAACTTCAAATGTACCTATAGTTATGTCCTTTAAAACTCCAGTGTTTTCTTGTACATGAATTTCTATGTCATTGTCGCATCGTGAGTCTGATTACCACCCGGTCAGATTCGTATCCTTCATCTGAGACTGTTGCATGATCAGATATCTTAAGGCCTTGCCGTTCCTCCATTCAGGTGTCCGAAACTTCAAATGTACCTATAGTTACGTCCTTTAAAACTCGAGTCTTTACTTGTGTACGAATCTCTATGTCATTGTTGCATCGTGAGTCTGATTACCACGTGGTCAGCTTCGTCCCATTCATCTGAGTCTGTTGCATGATTAGATATCTTACGGCCTTCCTGTTCCTCCATTCAGCTGTCCGAAACTTCAAATGTACCTGTAGTTACGTCCTTTAAAACTCCAGTGTTTTCTTGTGCACGAATCTCTATGTCATTGTCACATCGTGAGTCTGATTACCACCCGCTCTGCTTCGTATCCTTCATCTGAGTCTGTTGCATGATCAGATATCTTACGGCCGTCCCGTTTCTCCATTCAGGTGTCTCGAAACTTCAAATATACCTATAGTTACGTCCTTTAAAACTCGAGTCTTTTCTTGTGTACGAATCTCTTTGTCATTGTCGCATCGTGAGTCTGATTACCACCCGGTCAGCTTCGTACCCTTCATCTGAGTCTGTTGCATGATCAGATATCTTACGGCCTTATTGTTCCTCCATTAAGGTGTCCGAAACTTCAAATGTACCTATAGTTACGTCCTTTGAAACTCGAGTCTTTTCATGTGTACGAATCTCTATGTCATTGTCGCATCGTTAGTCTGATTACCACCCGGTCAGCTTCCTACCCTTCATCTGAGTCTGTTGCATGATCAGATATCTTACGGCCTTCTCGTTCCTCCATTAAGGTGTCCGAAACTTCAAATGTACCTATAGTTACGCCCTTTAAAACTCGAGTCTTTTCATGTGTATGAAACTTTATGTCATTGTCGCATCGTGAGCCTGATTACCACCCGGTCAGCTTCGTATCCTTTATCTGAGTTTGTTGCATGATCAAATATCTTTCGGCCTTCCCGTTCCTCCATTCAGGTGTCCGAAACTTCAAATGTACCTGTAGTTACGTCCTTTAAAACTCCAGTGTTTTCTTGTGCACGAATCTCTATATCATTGTCGCATCGTGAGTCTGATTACCACCCAGTAAGCTTCGTACCCTTCATCTGAGTCTGTTCTTTGATCAGATATCTTACGGCCTTCCCGTTCCTCCATTCAGGCGTCCGAAACTTCAAATGTACCTATAGTTATGTCCTTTAAAACTCCAGTGTTTTCTTGTACATGAATTTCTATGTCATTGTCGCATCGTGAGTCTGATTACCACCCGGTCAGATTCGTATCCTTCATCTGAGACTGTTGCATGATCAGATATCTTAAGGCCTTGCCGTTCCTCCATTCAGGTGTCCGAAACTTCAAATGTACCTATAGTTACGTCCTTTAAAACTCGAGTCTTTACTTGTGTACGAATCTCTATGTCATTGTCGCATCGTGAGTCTGATTACCACGTGGTCAGCTTCGTCCCATTCATCTGAGTCTGTTGCATGATTAGATATCTTACGGCCTTCCTGTTCCTCCATTCAGCTGTCCGAAACTTCAAATGTACCTGTAGTTACGTCCTTTAAAACTCCAGTGTTTTCTTGTGCACGAATCTCTATGTCATTGTCGCATCGTGAGTCTGATTACCACCCGCTCTGCTTCGTATCCTTCATCTGAGTCTGTTGCATGATCAGATATCTTACGGCCGTCCCGTTTCTCCATTCAGGTGTCTCGAAACTTCAAATATACCTATAGTTACGTCCTTTAAAACTCGAGTCTTTTCTTGTGTACGAATCTCTTTGTCATTGTCGCATCGTGAGTCTGATTACCACCCGGTCAGCTTCGTACCCTTCATCTGAGTTTGTTGCATGATCAGATATCTTACGGCCTTATTGTTCCTCCATTAAGGTGTCCGAAACTTCAAATGTACCTATAGTTACGTCCTTTGAAACTCGAGTCTTTTCATGTGTACGAATCTCTATGTCATTGTCGCATCGTTAGTCTGATTACCACCCGGTCAGCTTCGTACCCTTCATCTGAGTCTGTTGCATGATCAGATATCTTGCAGCCTTCTCGTTCCTCCATTAAGGTGTCCGAAACTTCAAATGTACCTATAGTTACGCCCTTTAAAACTCGAGTCTTTTCATGTGTATGAAACTTTATGTCATTGTCGCATCGTGAGCCTGATTACCACCCGGTCAGCTTCGTATCCTTTATCTGAGTTTGTTGCATGATCAAATATCTTTCGGCCTTCCCGTTCCTCCATTCAGGTGTCCGAAACTTCAAATGTACCTGTAGTTACGTCCTTTAAAACTCCAGTGTTTTCTTGTGCACGAATCTCTATGTCATTGTCGCATCGTGAGTCTGATTACCAACCGGTCTGCTTCGTATCCATCATCTGAGTCTGTTGCATGATCAGATATCATACGGCCTTCCCGTTTCTCCATTCAAGTGTCCGAAACTTCAAATGTACCTATAGTTACGTCCTTTAAAACTCGAGTCTTTTCTTTTGTACGAATCTCTATGTCATTGTCGCATCGTGAGTCTGATTACCACCCGGTCGGCTTCGTATCCTTCATCTGACTCTGTTGCATGATCAGATATCTTACGGCCTTCCAGTTCCTCCATTCGGGTGCCCGAAACTTCAAATGTACGGATAGTTACGTCCTTTAAAACTCGAGTCTTTTCCTGTGTACGAATCTCTATTTCATTGTTGCATTGTGAATCCAATTAACATCCAGTCAGCTTGGTATCCTTTATCTGAGTATGTTGCATGATCAGATATCTTACGGCCTTCCCGTTCCACCATTGAGGTGTCCGAAACTTCAAATGTACCTATAGTTACGTCCTTTTAAACTCGAGTCTTTTCTTATGTACGAATCTCTATGTCATTGTCGCATCGTGTGTCTGATTACCAACCGGTCAGCTTTGTACCATTCATCTGAGTCTGTTGCATGATCATATATCTTACGGCCGTCCCGTTTCTCCATTCAGGTGTCCGAAACTTCAAATGTACCTATAGTTACGTCCTTTAAAACTCGAGTCTTTTCTTGTGTACGAATCTCTTTGTCATTGTCGCATCGTGAGTCTGATTACCACCCGCTCTGCTTCGTATCCTTCATCTGAGTCTGTTGCATGATCAGATATCTTACGGCCGTCCCGTTTCTCCATTCAGGTGTCTCGAAACTTCAAATATACCTATAGTTACGTCCTTTAAAACTCGAGTCTTTTCTTGTGTACGAATCTCTTTGTCATTGTCGCATCGTGAGTCTGATTACCACCCGGTCAGCTTCGTACCCTTCATCTGAGTCTGTTGCATGATCAGATATCTTACGGCCTTATTGTTCCTCCATTAAGGTGTCCGAAACTTCAAATGTACCTATAGTTACGTCCTTTGAAACTCGAGTCTTTTCATGTGTACGAATCTCTATGTCATTGTCGCATCGTTAGTCTGATTACCACCCGGTCAGCTTCGTACCCTTCATCTGAGTCTGTTGCATGATCAGATATCTTACAGCCTTCTCGTTCCTCCATTAAGGTGTCCGAAACTTCAAATGTACCTATAGTTACGCCCTTTAAAACTCGAGTCTTTTCATGTGTATGAAACTTTATGTCATTGTCGCATCGTGAGCCTGATTACCACCCGGTCAGCTTCGTATCCTTTATCTGAGTTTGTTGCATGATCAAATATACCCTTCATCTGAGTCTGTTGCATGATCAGATATCTTACAGCCTTCTCGTTCCTCCATTAAGGTGTCCGAAACTTCAAATGTACCTATAGTTACGCCCTTTAAAACTCGAGTCTTTTCATGTGTATGAAACTTTATGTCATTGTCGCATCGTGAGCCTGATTACCACCCGGTCAGCTTCGTATCCTTTATCTGAGTTTGTTGCATGATCAAATATCTTTCGGCCTTCCCGTTCCTCCATTCAGGTGTCCGAAACTTCAAATGTACCTGTAGTTACGTCCTTTAAAACTCCAGTGTTTTCTTGTGCACGAATCTCTATGTCATTGTCGCATCGTGAGTCTGATTACCAACCGGTCTGCTTCGTATCCATCATCTGAGTCTGTTGCATGATCAGATATCATACGGCCTTCCCGTTTCTCCATTCAAGTGTCCGAAACTTCAAATGTACCTATAGTTACGTCCTTTAAAACTCGAGTCTTTTCTTTTGTACGAATCTCTATGTCATTGTCGCATCGTGAGTCTTATTACCACCCGGTCGGCTTCGTATCCTTCATCTGACTCTGTTGCATGATCAGATATCTTACGGCCTTCCAGTTCCTCCATTCGGGTGCCCGAAACTTCAAATGTACGGATAGTTACGTCCTTTAAAACTCGAGTCTTTTCCTGTGTACGAATCTCTATTTCATTGTCGCATTGTGAATCCAATTAACATCCAGTCAGCTTGGTATCCTTTATCTGAGTATGTTGCATGATCAGATATCTTACGGCCTTCCCGTTCCACCATTGAGGTGTCCGAAACTTCAAATGTACCTATAGTTACGTCCTTTTAAACTCGAGTCTTTTCTTATGTACGAATCTCTATGTCATTGTCGCATCGTGTGTCTGATTACCAACCGGTCAGCTTTGTACCATTCATCTGAGTCTGTTGCATGATCAGATATCTTACGGCCGTCCCGTTTCTCCATTCAGGTGTCCGAAACTTCAAATGTACCTATAGTTACGTCCTTTAAAACTCGAGTCTTTTCTTGTGTACGAATCTCTTTGTCATTGTCGCATCGTGAGTCTGATTACCACCCGCTCTGCTTCGTATCCTTCATCTGAGTCTGTTGCATGATCAGATATCTTACGGCCGTCCCGTTTCTCCATTCAGGTGTCTCGAAACTTCAAATATACCTATAGTTACGTCCTTTAAAACTCGAGTCTTTTCTTGTGTACGAATCTCTTTGTCATTGTCACATCGTGAGTCTGATTACCACCCGGTCAGCTTCGTACCCTTCATCTGAGTCTGTTGCATGATCAGATATCTTACGGCCTTCCCGTTCCTCCATTAAGGTGTCCGAAACTTCAAATGTACCTATAGTTACGCCCTTTGAAACTCGAGACTATTCATGTGTACGAATCTCTATGTCATTGTCGCATCGTTAGTCTGATTTCCACCCGGTCACCTTCGTACCCTTCATCTGAGTCTGTTGCATGATTAGATATCTTACGGCCTTCTCGTTCCTCCATTCAGGTGTCCGAAACTTCAAATGTACCTATAGTTACGCCCTTTAAAACTCGAGTCTTTTCATGTGTATGAAACTCTATGTCATTGTCGCATCGTGAGCCTGATTACCACCCGGTCAGCTTCGTATCCTTTATCTTAGTCTGTTGCATGATCAAATATCTTTCGGCCTTCCCGTTCCTCCATTCAGGTGTCCGAAACTTCAAATGTACCTGTAGTTACGTCCTTTAAAACTCCAGTGTTTTCTTGTGCACGAATCTCTATGTCATTGTCGCATCGTGAGTCTGATTACCACCCGGTCTGCTTCGTATCCTTCATCTGAGTCTGTTGCATGATCAGATATCTTACGGCCTTCCCGTTTCTCCATTCAGGTGTCCAAAACTTCAAATGTACCTATAGTTACGTCCTTTAAAACTCGAGTCTTTTCTTTTGTACGAATCTCTATGTCATGGTCGCATCGTGAGTCTGATTACCACCCGGTCAGCTTCGTACACTTCATCTGAGTCTGTTGCATGATCAGATATCTTACGGCCTTCCAGTTCCTCTATTCGGGTGCCCGAAACTTCAAATGTACGGATAGTTACGTCCTTTAAAACTCGAGTCTTTTCTTGTGTACGAATCTCTATTTCATTGTCGCATCGTGAATCCAATTAACATCCAGTCAGCTTGGTATCCTTTATCTGAGTATGTTGCATGATCAAATATGTTTCGGCCTTCCCATTCCTCCATTCAGGTGTCCGAAACTTCAAATGTACCTGTAGTTACGTCCTTTAAAACTCCAGTGTTTTCTTGTGGACGAATCTCTATGTCATTGTCGCATCGTGAGTCTGATTACCACCCGGTCTGCTTCGTATCCTTCATCTGAGTCTGTTGCATGATCAGATATCTTACGGCCTTCCCGTTTCTCCAATCAGGTGTCCGAAACTTCAAATGTACCTGTAGTTACGCACATTAAAACTCCAGTGTATTCTTGTGCACGAATCTCTATGTCATTGTCGCATCGTGAGTCTGATTACCATCCGGTCTGCTTCGTATCCTTCATCTGAGTCTGTTGCATGATCAGATATCTTACGGCCTTCCCGTTTCTCCATTAGGTTTCCGAAAATTCAAATGTACCTATAGTTACGTCCTTTAAAACTCGAGTCTTTTGTTTTGTACGAATCTCTATGTCATTGTCGCATCGTGAGTCTGATTACCACCCGGTCAGCTTCGTACCCTTCATCTGAGTCTGTTGCATGATGAGATATCTTACGGCCTTCTCGTTCCTCCATTCAGGTGTCCGAAACTTCAAATGTACCTATAGTTACGCCCTTTAAAACTCGAGTCTTTTCATGTGTATGAAACTCTATGTCATTGTCGCATCGTGAGCCTGATTACCACCCGGTCAGCTTCCTATCCTTTATCTGAGTCTGTTGCATGATCAAATATCTTTTGGCCTTCCCGTTCCTCCATTCAGGTGTCCGAAACTTCAAACGTACCTGTAGTTACGTCCTTTAAAACTCCAGTGTTTTCTTGTGCACGAATCTCTATGTCATTGTTGCATCGTGAGTCTGATTACCACCCGGTCTGCTTCGTATCCTTCATCTGAGTCTGTTGCATGATCAGATATCTTACGGCTTTCCCGTTCCTCCATTCAGGTGTCCGAAACTTCAAATGTACCTATAGTTACATCCTTTAAAACTCGAGTCTTTTCATATGTATGAATCTCAATGTCATTGTCGCATCGTGAGTCTGATTACCACCCGGTCAGCTTCGTACCCTTCATCTGAGTCTGTTGCATGATCAAATATCTTACGGCCTTCCAGTTCCTCCATTCGGGTGCCCGGAACTTCAAATGTACGGATAGTTACGTCCTTTAAAACTCGAGTCTTTTCTTGTGTACGAATCTCTATTTCATTGTCGCATCGTGAATCCAATTAACATCCAGTCAGCTTGGTATCCTTTATCTGAGTAAGTTGCATGATCAGATATCTTACGGCCTTCCAGTTCCACCATTGAGGTGTCCGAAACTTCAAATGTACCTATAGTTACGTCCTTTTAAACTCGAGTCTTTTCATGTGTACGAATTTCAATGTCATTGTCGCATCATTTGTCGGATTACCACCCGGTCAGCTTCGTACCCTTCATCTGAGTCGGTTGCATGATCAGATATCTTACGGCCTTCTCGTTCCTCCATTCAGGTGTCCGAAACTTCAAATGTACCTGTAGTTACGTCCATTAAAACTCCAGTGTTTTCTTGTGCACGAATCTCTTTGTCATTGTCGCATCGTGAGTCTGATTACCACCCAGTCTGCATCGTATCCTTCATCTGAGTCTGTTGCATGATCAGATTTCTTACGGCCTTCCCGTTTCTCCATTCAGGTGTCCGAAACTTCAAATGTACCTATAGTTACGTCCTTTAAAACTAGAGTCTTTTCTTTTGTACGAATCTCTATGTCATTGTCGCATCGTGAGTCTGATTACCACCCGGTTAGCTTCGTATCTATCATCTGAGTCTGTTGCATGATCAGATATCTTACGGCCTTCCCGTTCCTCCATTCAGGTGTCCGAAACATCAAGTGTACCTATAGTTACGTCCTTTAAAACTTGAGTCTTTTCTTGTCATTGTCGCATCGTGAGTCTGATTACCACCCGGTCAGCTTCGTATCCTTCATCTGAGTCTGTTGCATGATGAGATATCTTACGGCCTTCCCGTTCCTCCATTCAGGTGTCCGAAACATCAAATGTACCTATAGTTACGTCCTTTGAAACTCGAGTCTTTTTCATGTGTACGAATCTCTATGTCATTGTTGTTGGGATTCAGTGGTGTCAACTTTACTTTTTATCAAAACGGGTTTGATATATTGGTTATTAATTAAACATATAATTAATAAAACGCAGCGGAATATTTATAAAATATTAACACCAAAACTAACCGAACAGGATCTGGTTACAAAACATACAAACACGGTACAAACAATATTAATCTACCAATGAGATAGATATACCTGAGTGGTTAATAATTAACCGTTTGAGACACCGAGGTACAACGAACGAATGCTAGAACACGAACACAAAATAAAAGCCGCTTGTAGTGATTGCCGGAAGTCGCAAAACAGGAAAAAGGTTTGCTGAATTGCTTTTGTCGCTTCTAATAATAATGTTTTAGGGTATATAAGTCTATATATATAATTGTCATATCTTCATATATATATTAAATATATATGCGACAGATCTTATCTCATTATCTATGAATGAGGAGATGTAAAATATTATATATATTGACTTTTATTTGGATGACAGCTTGCGGCAGATATTGTGGTTTGATTGTTGAGATTTGATATATCTCAAACAAAAAAACCATTAGATAATTATTAGCATATTAAAAATAAATAAAATTGATAACTATCATTATCTAATAATATGCTAATCACCCACCGGGCTCCAAGCCCAAAACATCTAGACTAAGTCCAAGATGCGATATAAAAGCCCGTAACCAACTAACGTGATATTATCTATAATTAGTATAAATAATAAAACTCGTTTATTTCATTAATTGTTCGTGATTGCCAGTTAATCAAGTTAAGTCGATTTAATGTTCATTGCCCAAGGTGTAACCCTTACGGGTCACAGCTCAGTCAGTAGCGTTAAGTTATCGAAACCGTACAAATAAATCCAACAATCTCCCACTTGGACGGCCTTCGATAAAAAAAACTTCAACGCAAACAGTCAGCGGTGCTCTAGCTGCATTTGGCTGCCCCCAACAAGGTATGACACTTTAAAGTCATTAACCAAAACATCTTGTTTTAGACAAGACAATAGACTTATGGCAAAAGTTGTCATTCATCCTTTCCGTAAAAGACATCAATTGAATCAATGAGACATGGATTAAGTTCATTCTCATATGGTGTTCAATCATTATAGTTCTCGATCAAGATTCAAAGTGGTCCAATCAAACACACAGTTAGTTTGGGTAAGGCCTTACACTTCACCAGTTTGAATCAACGAGGGCGCCACGATGTCTAACTGTTACATATCATGTAAGAGTACAGAATCCCTTATCGATTACATACAACTCCCACTGAACTTCAGAACTATTCCCAATTAAAGCCTTTATGACTGGCAGTTACGCGACAGCGGTTGACAGTAATCAAAGAATAATCCTTTGTAAACGAAAGTTCTAGTATGCATCTCAGGTCAGAGGATACTAAATGAGTATACCAATATCAAAACATCTTATGACTAAGATCCATGAAGATGATGTGAAGCGAGTTACATCCAACGTCATTCACAATGAGGTCTGTGAACTTGGAGTTAACTACTTGAGTCCAAGTTCAGAATAGTCTTAATTCAGAGTCGCTCCCACGAGTTTGATCGACTACGGATAATTTAGAATATAATATTCATGGATTAAACGTATTAAAATCGAACACAGTTATAAGATTCAGAATTATATTTAACTAGTAAATAAAACGAATTCAAAAGTATAACTGTTTAAATGTTCGTACATCCAAATACTAAATCAAAACATATGGCTAGCTAATCTAAGCCCAATAGCATCCCTGTGCTGATCATGCTTTTCCTGAGTCATGGGCTTAGTAAACGGGTCTGCTAGGTTTTGATATGTGTTTACTTTGCTTATCACGATGTCTCCACGTTCCACAATTTCCCGTATACAGTGGAATTTTCTTAGAATGTGCTTGGCCTTGTGATGAGATCTGGGCTCTTTGGCTTGAGCTATAGCACCTGTGTTATCACAAAATATCTCGATGGGTTTCCGAATACTTCGAACCACATCGAGGTCGGCTACGAATTTCTTCATCCAAGCAGCTTCCTTTGCAGCATCTGATGCGGCTATATACTCAGATTCGGTGGTTGAATCCGCCACAACACTCTGTTTGGAGCTTTTCCATGAGATAGCTCCTCCATTAAGAGTGAATACAAAACCTGATTGTGAGCGAGAATCATCTCGGTCACTTTGAAAACTGGCATCAGTGTAACATCTTACAGTGAGCTCTTCTTCCACTCCTCCAAATACTAAGAACATATCTTTGGTTCTTCTCAGATACTTTAGAATGTTCTTGACTGCAGTCCAATGGGCTATGCCAGGACTTTGCTGATAACGGCTAGTCATGCTCAAAGCATACGAGACGTCAGGTCTAGTGCATAACATAGCATACATGATAGAACCAATCGCAGAAGCATATGGAATTGCTTCCATTCGCTTAATATCCATGTCCGTTGAAGGAGATTGCGATTTGTTCAAGACAGTACCTTTAGTCATAGGAACACCTCCTTTCTTGGAGTTTTCGATCTTAAAGCGTGTCATCATTTTGTCTATGTATGTACTTTGACTTAGCCCTAAAAGTCGCTTAGATCTATCCCTATAGATCTTGATTCCTAGAATGTAAGCTGCTTCTCCAAGATCTTTCATTGCGAAACAAGTTCCCAAATAGTGTTTAACTTCGTTAAGCGTAGGGATGTTGTTTCCAATTATCAGTATATCATCCACATACAGGATGAGGAATGATATAGTGCTCCCACTAGCCTTCTTGTAAACACAAGGCTCATCTTCATTTTTGAGAAAACCAAATTCTTTGATCTTTTGGTCAAAATGAAGATTCCAGCTACGAGATGCCTGTTTAAGTCCATAAATGGACTTATTCAGTTTGCACACCTTATTAGGATATTTTGGATCAATAAAACCTTCAGGCTGAACCATATAGACATCTTCAGAGAGATGTCCATTAAGAAAAGCGGTTTTGACATCCATTTGCCATATCTCGTAGTCATAGTACGCGGCTATGGCAAGCAATATCCTGATCGATTTGATCATAGCAACGGGCGAGAAGGTCTCATCATAGTCAACACCCTGAGTCTGAGTGAAACCTTTCGCAACTAGCCGTGCTTTATAGGTGTGTATATTTCCATGCATGTCGGTTTTTTTCTTGAAAACCCATTTGCTCCCTACTGCCTGAGATTCGGGGGGTAGCTCAACCAAGTCCCAGACTTGATTGTCACGCATAGATTGCATCTCAGCATTCATGGCTTCCAACCATTTACCAAATTCGGAATCTGAGATAGCAGATTTGTAGTTAGTAGGTTCGTCATTAGACTCAGCTACTACCAGGACTTCAGAACCATCAAGATGCCAGAGGTATCCTTCAGGCTCTTTTCGAGTCCTGCTACTTCTGCGAATGCTTGTGTTTATGTCTGATTCATTAGAAACAATTTCTTGTTGATCAGACGTTCCGACTTCATCAGCGGTTGTTTGTGGTTCTCGAATTTCTTCAAGATCCACAATATTGTTTCCAGTTCCTCGATTAAGAAGTTCTTCCTCAAGAAACTTTCCATTCCTTTTGATGGATATAGTATTTGCATTAGGATGGTAGAAAAGATATCCGCTTCTGTTATAGTATCCGACGAAAACAACTTTTTCGCCTCGAGGATCGATCTTATCATCAGAATCGCTGGTGATATAAGCATTAGATCCCCATACTCTTAGGTATTCCAAATTGGGTTTACGCCCATGCCATATCTCATATGGAGTTTTGTTTACCTTCTTAGTCGGAGCTAGATTGACTAGGCGGGCGGCGGTCATAAGAGCATGACCCCAAAAGGAGTGAGGCAAGTTAGTCCTACACATCATCGATCGAACCATATTAAGTAGGGTTCGATTTCTCCTCTCACTCACGCCATTAAGCTGGGGTGTGCCAGGTGGAGTGGGCTGTGAAATTATTCCACGCTCTTTTAGATGATTGAGGAACTCTAAGTTGAGGTATTCTCCACCTCTATCTGATCTAAGTATCTTTATCGTTCTATTGAGCTGGTTTTCAACTTCGTTTTGAAACTCTTTGAACTTGTCAAAAGTTTCATGCTTATGCTTCATGAGATAGACATAAGCATATCGACTATAATCGTCGATAAATGTGACGAAGTATCTTTCATGATTTCTAGTCATGGTTTTAAAAGGGCCACATACATCAGTGTGTATGAGTCCTAGTAGACCATTGGCTCGTTCACCAACATGGGTGAAGGGATCTTTAGTGAGTTTGCCAGCTAAGCAAGACTCGCAATCATTAAAGGAGTCCTGTCCAGTGGATTCAAGAATCCCCATGGATTGGAGCCATTTTATGCGTGCCTTGCTTATGTGGCCAAGTCTACAATGCCATAGAAATGTTTCATTACTGCCAGCTTTGTTACGTTTAGAAAGATTATATATGTTATTGTCTGTTTGAAGATCTATCTCATAAATACCGTTTCGAGGTTTAGCCTCAAAATAAAAGACATCATTCAAGTAAGTAGAAATAGCAATACCATTAAAAACATACTTGAAACCTTGTTCAAACAATAAAGAAACTGAAATAATGTTTCTGGTTAAACCAGGTGCAAACAAACAATTATTTAAAGTAACTACAAGGCCAGAAGGACATGAAAGATGATACGTTCCAATTGCAAGAACTGGTACTCTCTTCCCATCACCAACGATGAGCTCCATGTCGCCTTGTTTCAGCTTCTTCCATTTTTCAGGCTCCTGCAAGACATTAATGATGTGGTAACCACATCCGGTATCAAAAACCCATGTGTTGCTGGAAACAGTGAAAAGTTCAATAACATAAATAAGAATACCTGAAGAAGTGCCAACACCGTTGGCCTTGTTCAATTTCAGCTTAGCCAGATATTCAGGGCAGTTGCGTTTCCAGTGCCCCATCTTGTTGCATTCATAACACTGACGCTCTTTAGGAGGTGGTGCTTTTGCAACTTGTTTGTTATTGTTGGTGGCAGGTTTGGCAGCAACATTAACTTTCTTCTTGCCTTTGCCATTATAACCCCTTTTCTTGTTGTTGGGCTTTTTGACACCAGCGGATTTGACCATCAGAACTTGGTTAGTTTTTTTAGGTATATTCATCTCAGCCGTTTTGAGCATTCCATTAAGCTCAGTCATTGTCTTTTCCCAGGCATTCATATTGAAATTCATAACGAACTGGTCGTAAGAGCTGGGGAGAGAGTTCAAGATGAAATCCGCTGCCATTTCATTTTGCAGGGGATAACCAAGTTTGTTGAGTTGGTCAATGTACCCTTTCATCTTAAGCACATGAGCACTAAGAGATGAGCCCTCTTGCATTTTACAGCTTATGAGCTGTTTCATGGTGTCGTAGCGTTCTTGTCGGGCTTGTTTCTGAAACATGTCCTTAAGTTGCTCGATCATGTCAAATGCATTCTTGTCTTCCATGTTCTTCTGGAGATCAGGAGACATTGTGGCTTGCATAAGGCAGGCTACCTCAATGGCATCCTCGTTATGCTTTTCTAGTGCCCTACGAGCAGCAGCAGTGTTATTTTCAGGCTCGTTGGGGACTGGGCCATCTAGAACGTAGAGCTTCTTTGCCATCTTGAGAACAATTCTCAGATTGCGGTGCCATTCGAGAAAGTTAGTGTCATTTAGTTTTTCTTTCTCAAGTATAGATTTGAGAGTAAATGTGGAGTTGTTTTCATTAGCCATCTGTTAAATAAGCAAAATAATTTTTAATTAGTATTATCGATGTTTAATTTCCTTATTAATTAATGACCCATTTACAATAATTATACGGAATGAGAATCTGACTATATCAATTACTAAAGGCAGCTGTGGCATGCAACATTAGTAAGTGGTTAGGCAGACAGACAACAAGTGTCAATTGTGAGAAATGCACAACTCTCGAGTATGAGGCCTACTATGACAACTCTTGTCTAAGCATTGATACGTTTAGCCCCATCTATGCCCACTTTCACTCTCCAGGTCGCTGTGGCATGCCAAGAGGGAAAAGTAATAGTCGCCCTAAAATAGGTACGTGTGGAAGGGCCGGATGTGTCTACGAAACCCTTGCACCTTGGAGGATAAACTAGACATCAAGTGTGGTGCTGTGGCTCCCAACACTGATGGTTTGCATTATGCTCCAAGTGTTCCTTATAATAGGATGGCAAAGACTACTGATTTTAAATATGGGATTTAATTTTAGAGTTTACCGAATAGGGTCGTAAAAACCAGTTTTAGTATATAATGTTCGTGACAGTATAATTAACCCTTTCATCACTCGGGACACTTAATTTTAAATAACCTATTAAAACTAAGTTTGTCGCGACTTGAATAACCAATTAAAGTTAATAGTTAAAACTATTAAGTTGTGAGTTTTAGAAAGTTAAAATTTGTTTAAATTTCAAAAACTCTAGTGGTTATTATTTATTTTAAAAACAAACTATTTGTTTTATGATAAATTTTACAAGTTGTAAAAATAAGTTTAGAACCCTTTTATTTGATTGTGTCAGTATTTTAAAAACTGCCCTTTTTAAAAGGTTTGGTATTAGGTTGGTATGTTATAACAATTTATAAAATCAAGCAACCACAATAGCAAATAAATATGTAAATCATATGGCCAAAAAAATTGTTTGATCATGCTAGAGCCTTTTAGCAAGACCAAACGGGGTCACGGGGTCACAACACATAAACAACCACAAGGATGGACTTGAACTTGAGTGCATCTTCTTGTCTTGAGAGACTCCCACTGACTTCATGACTCCTGTCTTGGTCTTCAGTTTTGTCTTCGGGTCTTCAACATTTAATATTTACAAAAAAATATATAAAAATAAAAAACCCTAATCTATTACAACTTTGAGCCAACAAAGTGGGCCAAAAACCATAAAACCAAAACTGAAATTAATATAAAATATTCAACAACAAGGTCGGGCCAGATTTACATATTTTACACAATCAACATAAATTGGGAAATCTTTTGGTCAAATAAAATAAATAAAACTTTGACCAAATATTTTGTTGCCCTAAAAATTATTTAGATCTGAAACTTTAAATAATATAAAGTTTGAGATCTATAACCGGTTAAAAGACCGGATCCGATTTGTATGTTGTAACCGAGGCTCTGATACCACTGTTGGGATTCAGTGGTGTCAACTTTACTTTTTAACAAAACGGGTTTGATATATTGGTTATTAATTAAACATATAATTAATAAAACGCAGCGGAATATTTATAAAATATTAACACCAAAACTAACCGAACAGGATCTGGTTACAAAACATACAAACACGGTACAAACAATATTAATCTACCAATGAGATAGATATACCTGAGTGGTTAATAATTAACCGTTTGAGACACCGAGGTACAACGAACGAATGCTAGAACACGAACACAAAATAAAAGCCGCTTGTAGTGATTGCCGGAAGTCGCAAAACAGGAAAAAGGTTTGCTGAATTGCTTTTGTCGCTTCTAATAATAATGTTTTAGGGTATATGAGTCTATATATATAATTGTCATATCTTCATATATATATTAAATATATATGCGACAGATCTTATCTCATTATCTATGAATGAGGAGATGTAAAATATTATATATATTGACTTTTATTTGGATGACAGCTTGCGGCAGATATTGTGGTTTGATTGTTGAGATTTGATATATCTCAAACAAAAAAACCATTAGATAATTATTAGTATATTAAAAATAAATAAAATTGATAACTATCATTATCTAATAAAATGCTAATCACCCACCGGGCTCCAAGCCCAAAACATCTAGACTAAGTCCAAGATGCGATATAAAAGCCCGTAACCAACTAACGTGATATTATCTATAATTAGTATAAATAATAAAACTCGTTTATTTCATTAATTGTTCGTGATTGCCAGTTAATCAAGTTAAGTGGATTTAATGTTCATTGCCCAAGGTGTAACTCTTACGGGTCACAGCTCAGTCAGTAGCGTTAAGTTATCGAAACCGTACAAATAAATCCAACAATTGTCGCATCGTTAGTCTGATTACCACCCGGTCAGCTTCGTACCCTTCATCTGAGTCTGTTGCATGATCATATATCTTACGGCCTTCTCGTTCCTCCATTCAGGTGTCCGAAACTGCAAATGTACCTATAGTTACGTCCTCTAAAACTCGAGTCTTTTCATGTGTATGAATCTCTATGTCATTGTCGCGTCGTGAGTCTGATTACCACCCGGTCTGCTTCGTATCCTTCATCTGAGTCTGTTGCATGATTAGATATCTTACGGCCTTCCCGTTCCTCCATTCAGGTATCCGAAACTTCTAATGTACCTATAGTTACGTCCTTTTAAACTCGAGTCTTTTCTTGTGTACGAATCTTTATGTCATTGTCGCATCGTTAGTCTGATTACCACCCGGTCAGCTTCGTACCCCTCATCTGAGTCTCTTGCATTATCAGATATCTTACGGCTTCCCGTCCCTCCATTCAGGTGTTCGAAACTTCAAATGTACCTATAGTTACGTCCTTTAAAACTCGAGTCTTTTCATGTGTACGAATCTCAATGTCATTGTCGCATCGTGAGTCTGATTACCACCCGGTCAGCTTCGTATCCTTCATCTGAGTCTGTTGCATGATCAGATATCTTACGGCCTTCCCATTCCTCCATTCAGGTGTCCGAAACTTCAAATGTACCTGTAGTTACGTACTTTAAAACTCCAGTGTTTTCTTGTGCACGAATCTCTATGTCATTGTCGCATCGTGAGTCTGATTACCACCCGGTCTGCATCGTATCCTTCATCTGAGTCTGTTGCATGATCAGATATCTTACGGCCTTCCAGTTCCTCCATTCGGGTGCCCGAAACTTCAAATGTACCTGTAGTTACGTCCTTTAAAACTCTAGTGTTTTCTTGTGCACGAATCTCTATGTCATTATCGCATCGTGAGTCTGATTACCACCCGGTCTGCTTCGTATCCTTCATCTGAGTCTGTTGCATGATCAGATATCTTACGGCCTTCCCGTTCCTCCATTCACGTGTCCGAAACTTCAAATGTACCTATTGTTACATCCTTTAAAACCCGAGTCTTTTCTTGTGTACGAATCTCTATGTCATTATCGCATCGTGAGTCTGATTACCACCCGGTCAGATTCGAATCCTTCATCTGAGTCTGTTGCATGATCAGATATCTTACGGCCTTCCCGTTCCTCCATTCAGGTGTCCGAAACTTCAAATGTACCTATAGTTACATCCTTTAAAACTCGAGTCTTTTCTTGTGTACGAATCTCTATGTCATTGTCGTATCGTGAGTCTGATTACCACCCGGTCAACTTCGTATCCTTCATCTGAGTCTGTTGATCATCAGATATCTTACGGCCTTCCCGTTCCTCCATTCAGGTGTCCGAAACTTCAAATGTACCTATAGTTACGTCCTTAAAAACTCGAGTCTTTTCTTGTGTACGAATCTCTATGTCATATTCGCATCGTGAGTCTGATTACCACCCGGTCAGATTCGTATCCTTCATCTGAGTCTGTTGCATGATCAGATATCTTACGGCCTTCCCGTTCCTCCATTTAGGTGTCCGAAACTTCAAATGTACGTATAGTTACGTCCTTTAAAACTCTAGTGTTTTCTTGTGCACGAATCTCTATGTCATTGTCGCATCGTGAGTCTGATTACCACCAGGTCAGCTTCGTACCATTCATTTGAGTCTGTTGCATGATCAGATATCTTAGGGCCTTCCCGTTCCTCCATTCAGGTGTCCGACACTTCAAATGTACCTATAGTTACGTCCTTTTAAACTCGAGTCTTTTCTTGTGTACGAATCTCTATGTCATTGTTGCATCATTAGTCTGATTACCACCCGGTCAGCTTCGTACCCTTCATCTGAGTCTGTTGCATAATCAGATATCTTACGGCCTTCCCGTTCCTCCATTCAGGTGTCCGAAACTTCAAATGTACCTATAGTAACGTCCTTTAAAACTCGAGTCTTTTCTTGTGCACGAATCTCTATGTCATTGTCGCATCGTGAGTCTGATTACCACCCGGTCAGCTTCGTATCCTTCATCTGAGTCTGTTGCATGATCAGATATCTTACGGCCTTCCCGTTCCTCCATTCAGGTGTCCGAAACTTCAAATGTACCTATAGTTACGTCCTTTAAAACTCGAGTGTATTCTTCTGTACGAATCTCTATGTCATATTCGCATCGTGAGTCTGATTACCGCCCGGCCAGATTCGTATCCTTCATCTGAATCTGTTGCATGATCAGATATCTTACGGCCTTCCCGTTCCTCCATTCAGGTGTCCGGAACTTTAAATGGACCTATAGTTACGTCCTTTAAAACTCTAGTGTTTTCTTGTGCACGAATCTCTATGTCATTGTCGCATCGTGAGTCTGATTGCCACCAAGTCAGCTTCGTACCATTCATCTGAGTCTGTTGCATGATCAGATATCTTAGGGTCTTCCCGTTCCTCCATTCAGGTGCCCGAAACTTCAAATGTACCTATAGTTACGTCCTTTAAAACTCGAGTCTTTTCTTGTGCACGAATCTCTATGTCATTGTCGCATCGTGAGTCTGATTACCACCCGGTCAGCTTCGTATCCTTCATCTGAGTCTGTTGATTATCAAATATCTTACGGCCTTCCCGTTCTTCCATTCAGGTGTCCGAAACTTCATATGTACTTATGGTTACGTCCTTTTAAACTCGAGTCTTTTCTTGTGTACGAATCTCTATGTCATTGTCGCATCGTGAGTCTGATTACCACCCGGTCGGCTTCGTATCCTTCATCTGAGTCTGTTGCATGATCAGATATCTTACGGCCTTCCCGTTCCTCCATTCAGGTGTCCGAAACTTCAAATGTACCTATAGTTACGTCCTTTAAAACTCGAGTGTATTCTTCTGTACGAATCTCTATGTCATATTCGCATCGTGAGTCTGATTACCGCCCGGCCAGATTCGTATCCTTCATCTGAGTCTGTTGCATGATCAGATATCTTACGGCCTTCCCGTTCCTTTCAGGTGTCCGGAACTTTAAATGGACCTATAGTTACGTCCTTTAAAACTCTAGTGTTTTCTTGTGCACGAATCTCTATGTCATTGTCGCATCGTGAGTCTGATTGCCACCAAGTCAGCTTCGTACCATTCATCTGAGTCTGTTGCATGATCAGATATCTTAGGGTCTTCCCGTTCCTCCATTCAGGTGCCCGAAACTTCAAATGTACCTATCGTTACGTCCTTTTAAACTCGAGTCTTTTCTTGTGTACGAATCTCTATGTCAATGTCGCATCGTTAGTCTGATTACCACCCGGTCAGCTTCGTACCCTTCATCTGAGTCTGTTGCATGATCTACTTACGGCCTTCCTGTTCCTCCATTCAGGTGTCCGAAACTTCAAATGTACCTATAGTTACGTCCTTTAAAACTCGAGTCTTTTCTTGTGTACGAATCTCTATGTCATTGTCGCATCGTGAGTCTGATTACCACCCGGTCAGCTTCGTATCCTTCATCTGAGTCTGTTGATCATCAGATATCTTACGGCCTTCCCGTTCTTCCATTCAGGTGTCCGAAACTTCAAATGTACCTATAGTTACGTCCTTTTAAACTCGAGTCTTTTCTTGTGTACGAATCTCAATGTCATTGTCGCATCGTGAGTCTGATTACCACCCGGTCTGCTTCGTATCCTTCATCTAAATTTGTTGCATGATCAGATATCTTACGTCCTTCCCGTTCCTCCATTCAAGTGTCCGAAACTTCAAATGTACCTATAGTTACGTCCTTTAAAACTCGAGTCTTTTCATGTGTACGAATCTCAATGTCATTGTCGCATCGTGAGTCTGATTACCACCCGGTCAGCTTCGTACCCTTCATCTGAGTCTGTTGCATGATCAGATATCTTACGGCCTTCCCGTTCCTCCATTTAGGTGACCGAAACATCAAATGTACCTATAGTTACGTCCTTTAAAACTCGAGTCTTTTCATGTGTACGAATCTTAATGTCATTGTAGCATCGTGAGTCTGGTTACCACCCGGTCAGCTTCGTATCCTTCATTTGAGTCTGTTGCATGATCAGATATCTTACGGCCTTCCCGTTCCTCCATTCAGGTGTCCGAAACTTCAAATGTACCTGTAGTTACGTACTTTAAAACTCCAGTGTTTTATTGTGCACGAATCTCTATGTCATTGTCGCATCGTGAGTCTGATTAACACCCGGTCTGCTTCGAATCCTTCATCTGAGTCTGTTGCATGATCAGATATCTTACGGCCTTCCCGTTTCTCCATTCAGGTGTCCAAAACTTCAAATGTACCTATAGTTACGTCCTTTAAAACTCGAGTCTTTTCTTTTGTACGAATCTCTATGTCATTATCGCATCGTGAGTCTGATTACCACCCGGTCGGATTCGTATCCTTCATCTGAGTCTGTTGCATGATCAGATATCTTACGGCCTTCCAGTTCCTCCATTCGGGTGCCCGAAACTTCAAATGTACGGATAGTTACGTCCTTTAAAACTCGAGTCTTTTCTGGTGTACGAATCTCTATTTCATTGTCGCATCGTGAACCCAATAAACATCTAGCCAGCTTGGTATCCTATATCTGAGTATGTTGCATGATCAGATATCTTACGGCCTTCCCGTTCCTCCATTAAGGTGTCCGAAACTTCAAATGTACCTATAGTTACGTCCTTTTAAACTCGAGTCTTTTCTTGTGTACGAATCTCTATGTCATTGTCGCATCGTTAGTCTGATTACCAACCGGTCAGCTTCGTACCCTTCATCTGAGCCTGTTGCATGATTAGATATCTTACGGCCTTCCCGTTCCTCCATTCAGGTGTCCGAAACTTCAAATGTACCTATAGTTACGTCCTTTAAAACTCGAGTCTTTTCATGTGTACGAATCTCTATGTCATTGTCGGATCGTGACTCTGATTACCACTCGATCAGCTTCGTATCCTTCATCTGAGTCTGTTGCATAATCAGATATCTTACGGCCTTGCCGTTCCTCCATTCAGGTGTCCGAAACTTCAAATGTACCTATAGTTACGTCCTGTAAAACTCCAGTGTTTTCTTGTGCACGAATCTCTATGTTATTGTCGCATCGTGAGTCTGATTACCACCCGGTCTACTTCGTATCCTTCATCTGAGTCTGTTGCATGACCAGATATCTAACGGCCTTCCCGTTCTTCCAATCAGGTGTCAAAAGCTTCAAATGTGCCTATAGTTATGTCCTTTAAAACTCGAGTCTTTTCTTGTGTACGAAACTCTATGTCATTGTCGCATCGTGAGTCTGATTGCCACCAAGTCAGCTTCGTACCATTCATCTGAGTCTGTTGTATGATCAGATATCTTAGGGTCTTCCCGTTCCTCCATTCAGGTGCCCGAAACTTCAAATGTACCTATAGTTACGTCCTTTTAAACTCGAGTCTTTTCTTGTGTACGAATCTCTATGTCAATGTCGCATCGTGAGTCTGATTACCACCCGGTCAGCTTCGTACCCTTCATCTGAGTCTGTTGCATGATCAGATATCTTACGGCCTTCCCGTTCCTCCGTTCAGGTGACCGAAACATCAAATGTACCTATAGTTACGTACTTTAAAACTCGAGTCTTTTCATGTGTACGAATCTTAATGTCATTGTAGCATCGTGAGTCTGATTACCACCCGGTCAGCTTCGTATCCTTCATCTGAGTCTGTTGCATGATCAGATATCTTACGGCCTTCCCGTTCCTCCATTCAGGTGTCCGAAACTTCAAATGTACCGGTAGTTACGTACTTTAAAACTCAAGTGTTTTCATGTGCACGAATCTCTATGTCATTGTCACATCGTGAGTCTGATTACCACCCGGTCTACTTCGAATCCTTCATCTGAGTCTGTTGCATGATCAGATATCTTACGGCCTTCTCGTTTCTCCATTCAGGTGTCCAAAACTTCAAATGTACCTATAGTTACGTCCTTTAAAACTCGAGTCTTTTCTTTTGTACGAATCTCTATGTCATTATCGCATCGTGAGTCTGATTACCACCCGGTCGGCTTCGTATCCTTCATCTGAGTCTGTTGCATGATCAGTATCTTACGGCCTTCCAGTTCCTCCATTCGGGTGCCCGAAACTTCAAATGTACGGATAGCTACGTCCTTTAAAACTCGAGTCTTTTCTGGTGTACGAATCTCTATTTCATTGTCGCATCGTGAACCCAATAAACATCCAGCCAGCTTGGTATCCTTTATCTGAGTACGTTGCATGATCAGATATCTTACGGCCTTCCCGTTCCTCCATTAAGGTGTCCGAAACTTCAAATGTACCTATAGTTAGGTCCATTTAAACTCGACTCTTTTCTTGTGTACGAATCTCTATGTCATTGTCGCATCGTTAGTCTGATTACCAACCGGTCAGCTTCGTACCTTTCATCTGAGCCTGTTGCATGATTAGATATCTTACGACCTTCCCGTTCCTCCATTCAGGTGTCCGAAACTTCAAATGTACCTATAGTTACGTCCTTTAAAACTCGAGTCTTTTCATGTGTACGAATCTCTATGTCATTGTCGGATCGTGAGTCTGATTACCACTCGGTCAGCTTCGTATCCTTCATCTGAGTCTGTTGCATAATCAGATATCTTACGGCCTTGCCGTTCCTCCATTCAGGTGTCCGAAACTTCAAATGTACCTATAGTTACGTCCTTTAAAACTCCAGTGTTTTCTTGTGCACGAATCTCTATGTCATTGTCGCATCGTGAGTCTGATTACCACCCGGTCTACTTCGTATCCTTCATCTGAGTCTGTTGCATGACCAGATATCTTACGGCCTTCCCGTTCCTCCATTCAGGTTCTCGAAACATCAAATGTACCTATAGTTACGTCCTTTAAAACACCAGTGTTTTCTTGTACACGAATCTCTATGTCATTATCGCATCGTGAGTCTGATGACCACCCGGTCAGCTTCGTATCCTTCATCTGAGTCTGTTCCATGATCAGATATCTTACGGCCTTCCCGTTCCTCCATTCAGGTGTCCGAAACTTCAAATGTACCTATAGTTACGTCCCTTAAAACTCGAGTCTTCTCTTGTGTACGAATCTCTATGTCATTGTCGCATCTTGAGTCTGATTACCACCCGGTTAGCTTCGTACCATTCATCTGAGTCTGTTGCATGATATGATATCTTTTGGCCTTCCCGTTCCTCCATTCAGGTTTCCGAAACTTCAAATGTACCTGTAGTTACGTCCTTTAAAACTCCAGTGTTTTCTTGTGCACGAATCTCTATGTCATTGTCGCATCGTGAGTCTGATTACCACCCGGTCTGCTTCGTATCCTACATCTGAGTCTGTCGCATGATCAGATATCTTACGGCCTTCCCGTTTCTCCATTCAGGTGTCCGAAACTTCAAATGTACTTATAGTTACGTCCTTTAAAACACGAGTCTTTTCTTGTGTACGAATCTCTATGTCATTGTCGCATCCTGAGTCTGATTACCACCCGGTCATCTTCGTACCGTTCATCTGAGTCTGTTCCATGATCAGATATCTTACGGCCTTCCCGTTCCTCCATTAAGGTGTCCGAAACTTCAAATGTACCTATAGTTACGTCCTTTAAAACTCGAGTCTTTTCTTTTGTACGAATCTCTATGTCATTATCGCATCGTGAGTCTGATTACCACCCGGTCGGCTTCGTATCCTTCATCTGAGTCTGTTGCATGATCAGATATCTTACGGCCTTCCAGTTCCTCCATTCGGGTGCCCGAAACTTCAAATGTACGGATAGTTACGTCCTTTAAAACTCGAGTCTTTTCTGGTGTACGAATCTCTATGTCATTGTCGCATCCTGAGTCTGATTACCACCCGGTCATCTTCGTACCGTTCATCTGAGTCTGTTCCATGATCAGATATCTTACGGCCTTCCCGTTCCTCCATTAAGGTGTCCGAAACTTCAAATGTACCTATAGTTACGTCCATTTAAACTCGACTCTTTTCTTGTGTACGAATCTCTATGTCATTGTCGCATCGTTAGTCTGATTACCAACCGGTCAGCTTCGTACCCTTCATCTGAGCCTGTTGCATGATTAGATATCTTACGGCCTTCCCGTTCCTCCATGTAGTCCCAAAAACACTAGATCTTAAGTGTGCACAAGATTGTTATCAACTAGAAACACCTATTTGTTAGGTGTTTTAGTTGATTAATCAAGAAAACTAAAGAACTAGATGAAGATTATAGAAACCGACACACAAGAAACATAAAGACACGATTCCATTAATGATTTCTGCTGTGAACAACCATGGATTACACTAGACAAGTTCGCACTTTTAGATAAGTTCGCACCTTTACACTTGTGCTCTCAAAGATACATCAAAAACCCTAACCCTAGCTGCACAAATGAGGTTCTATTTATAGGCAAACCTGATGACTGCGAACTTAACATTAAGTTCGCAGTCCCCGTGCTTTAAGTACGCAGCTTAGGGTTTCTACACTACAACTATGCTTTAATTACATATCTAACCCTCCAACTCTAACATATAACTAAACATGGTTAAACCTGGTAACTGTGGTCTCATATTAACCCAACAATACTCCCCCTAGACCACAGCTACCAGTACTACACAATCAATCTATCTCGACATCACTCAACTCCCCCTCTTCTCTTGCTTGCTGTGCCGGGAGTGCTTGAACTATGCTTTCTTCAATGATTGGTTCTTCAGTACGAGGTTCTTCAACATGTGTTACTTCAGTGGATGGCACTTCAGTGGGTGGCTCTTGAATGAATAACTCAGCTAGATCTACAGTTGCTTGATCTTGCTGAGTCTCTGGAGCTGTGCTTGGAGAGACTGGTGGGACTTGTGAGGGCTCAGGTTCAGGATCAACTGTTGCTGTAGAAGCTTGTGTTTGAACCTCTGGAGTAACTTCAGCTTCTGATATCTTTGCAGCAGCAGCAGCAGCAGCTATCGCTCTGTCATCTTTAGCTTTGTCAGCTGCGTTGATCCTTGCCACCAAATCGATCAGTTCTTGCTTTCGCTTCAACGCTCTTTCCACAGCCCTTCTAAACAACACAGCTTCCTCAAATAACACATTACCAGCACCAACATTTATCTGATTTGCAAAAAGAGTAGTTAAATCAGATGGATTCAAAGCAAACACATCTACTGGATCAACTATCCTCAATGCCTCTGTTTCATCTCTCAGTTTGATTACAGCTTCACCGGTTCTGCTGTCATAAAACCACTTCTTGAAATTTGCCAAAAGCACAGGAAGCTCTGGACGGATGGGAACCCTAGTGACGACCTCAGGAGGGTCTATCACGTAGGTTATCATTCCCCGTCCGGTGGCAGGATCAATTCTCTTCTTTGACATCCTTCGCCTCGGCTTCTGTGGCTTCCAGTTCTTGAATTCACGGGCACATTCATCTTCAATGAACACAGACACCATATCAGCTGTGGTATCCCCAGAGTGGTTTAGAAAAGGTGTTCTGCACATCTCTCGTATGTCCCATCTTGGAAGGGTCTTCAAATTAGGTCGACCCTTGAAGTACTGAATCACACCTCCCCTTCGCTTCACAAAGAATAGACGTTTAAACCCATCATATCCCCAGCAGACAACTCTTTCTTGATGAGATGCACGAGTATGGTGAATGGTCTGGTGGAATGCAGGAATGGTGATTGGTCTTCTTGGAAACCAACTTGCTCTTTCAGGATCCAATACGTACCCATCATCCATCTCATACACTGTGTTTTCCCCCGCACCCATTTCTACGAATGTCTCCGGCATCTCGTCTTCACTGATCTCATCTACATCACTCTCTTCCTCCTTTCTTTCTTTCTCTTTTTCTTCTTCCATAAATTTCCCGAAATCAAATACTTCATCAAATGTCATTCTTGGAGCATCGGTACCCTGAGTCTTTAACTCCTGAAGCATATCAAACATCTTCATCTGTACCTCAGTCTGAAACTTTATCAGATAACGCTGATCTTTAACCACCTTTTCAAGACTTCGGTTCTTGTGCTTCAACTTCTTTAGCTTCTTCCTCAACTCCTGATTATTGTAGATCTGATTCTTCAACAAACAAATTTCCTTAGCAGCATTCTTTCCCACTTCCTTAGATAACGTCTCATATAATTCTTGATGCACCGGTTTTCGACGTGATGCACCAGGAACAGACGAGGAAGGTACTGATTGTTTCTTTGCGGGAGGCTTGGGAATAGGAGGTCTTTCTGAGGAAGGGCCAGGCCTGGCAGTAGAGGGCCCTGGCCTGTCAGTGGAAGGCCCAGGTTGACCCTCCACACCAAACATTTGTTCCAGAATTGCTTCGTTTTCCTCATCTTCTTCTGTCATAACCCTTGGCCTTTCAGACTCGGGCAGCTGTTCTCTCCTTCTTCTTCTCTCTGCCTTTGCAAGTTCAGCATTCTGTCTGGCAGCTTCAGCCATTTCAAGTTCCTCGGGAGTCAATGATTCTCTCCCTTGCTGCAGTAAACCAGTAGGCCTGTTTCGTTTAGTCGGCCTTTGTGGAACAGGATCAGATGCTGCCCTTTTACCAACAGTTCTTTCTCGGGCAACTTCTTCAGCAGTGTGCTGAGGCACTGTAGTAGCAGGTACAGTAGGAGCAGGTTCAGTAGGAGCAGGTTCAGTAGGTTCAGGTTCGGTTGCAGTTGGTTGTTGAGTTCTAGCAGCATATTGTCTTCTTCTCTTCATCTCACTGTACAGCTTCATAACAACTGGATAGCGTTGAGCAGAGTACATGCTTTCCAGCAGGGGTTCCCAATCAGGTGTGTTGCACTCAGTGAAGAATCGTGCACCCTTGGCAAAACCGTATTTATCACCAAGGGGCAGATCCTCATGTTGAGAGTTAATCATCATCTGAACAAATCGGGGATACATCGTCCACTTTTTCTTTTCAGCTTGAGCATTCTTCACCATACAATCAAATACCAATCCCGACAGATTAAAAGGCTCATTCTTGCAGACTTTAATCATGGCAGTTGCCCAGTCGGGACTGAGTGCATTGTACCCCCCTTTTCGGTGACACAAAGACATCAAAAATACGTGACAGATAAGCTTCCAGTCTCTGGTCAAATGGCTCTTTTTGATATCACCCCTTGCGTCAAAGTCTCCTTTGTATCCAAAATTCAGGAACTCTTGATGAATCACAGTCTTCGGTAAAGATCTAACAGTTGCTGGTTGATCCTGAAATCTTAGAACATTTCTCACTGTGTCTTCTGTGATGATAACTGCCTTGTTCCTTACTGTGGCTTTAATCCTCTTGACACGTGCCACTGTCTCCACTCTAGCAGATCGCCAGAAGTCTTCAATGTGAGAGCTGTAGACTTCAACTTGCTGCTCTACCGCATATCCGATCCTGCTTCTCCTGATCCATGCAACAACGTCTCGAAACTTTGAATCATCAGTTTCCAGAATTATCGGCTGGTTGTGCATTCCTCTAGGATCCCATTCAAGAGCCATCTGTGTTGGACACGTGCACGAAAATTAAGTTAGAATTTTGATTTTGAATTGACTAATGACAGACACTTCATTTTCTTTGACGGACGACGTACTTAGACTAGGTTTGGTTTTAAGTTGGTTTTACGTGTGTTATTTATTTTATGGATTAGATTTTAACGTGTATATGATATGTTTCGTTTTTCATTTTAATAGTCATTTGAGTCCAGTTTCAGTTTTAAGGATGAATGAGTCAAGGTACGTAGTCCGGTCAAATGTCCTGAAAAGTCAAGTCACAGGTCAATATTTTGTCCAATGTTAAGTTCACACATTTATTAAGTTCGCAGTCCAAATCAAGACTGTGCACTTGTTGCTTGGTACGCAGTCACCAGGATACAGGTGAATCAAGTACGCAGTCAGTGATTCGGGCATGGTAACGGCTTAGGGTGAGATCTCAAATCTGCGTACTAGACTAGTACGCAGACACCTAAACTTTCGTTTAGGATTTCAAGTTCACACCCAAGTACGCAGTTAGTTAGGGTTTTCAAAACTCTGAATCATATGATGCAAGTGCGCAGTCATATGAAACAAGTGCGCAGATCTTCAAGTTTTTAAGTACGCAGTTCATCAAACCCCAACTATCAACTGATTTTCTCATGTTTCAACCTCAGATCCTGTTAATACACGAAGAAATTGGTTAGAATCTTTGAACTACCTTTAACAAACACACAAACACGTAAAGAAAATAGAGGGAATGGATTGAAGAGGGTGGTACGCAGGTGGTTTGGTGGTTGTTTTGTTGGTGGTTTGAAGGAAGAAGAACGGCGGTGTGACGGTGGGTGAAAAAGTTAGGGTTTGTAAAAATTTTAGTAAAAAGTTAAAACAGGAATTAAGTGCGTATTTATAGGAACAGTGGTTGGGCCGCGTACTTGACATTTAAGTGCGCAGGCCCAAAAGCCCAGTCAAGTACGCGGGCCCATAATGCTTATCAACCTTTTAAGTTCGCAGCCCAATTAAGAGCTGTTAAGTTCGCAGGCCCACAAACAAGAAAAATAGCCTTTTTAACCAAAGATTTGAGTTTAGAGATCAACCGTTTCTCACCTTTTGCATCAAGATCATACCAGTCATACCTGCCAGACCACATTTCAACTTTCCGTTGGATAGCTGTAGCCCCAGAAAAACTGTCGGTATGTTTGTCCACTTAAATCCATGCCTCTCGTCTTTCAACAAGCTTTATATGATGATCTTTATCATGTTTTGGTAATATTGACGACATGTTAATGGACCCCACTTGTGCCAGGTGTAAGCCTACCAATCCTCAAGGTTTATTGAGATATAATGATGAGAGCTTCAGGTCTATGTTTCCATAAGCAGAGAAGATGATCATTATGTCAATCAGATGATGAGAGCTTCAGGTCTATGTTCCCATAAGCAGAGAAGATGATCATCTGATTGCTTTGTGAGCTATCTATATGTTTGCACGTCACTAACATTGCGTGTCTTTTGTTGCTCATTTTGATTTAATAGCCCCGCTTTGGTAGCTTGCACTCTTAGGTGTCTTTTGATTACTTATGCACAAAATTTTCTGTGTCTTTTGATCTCTCAACCTGTGTATGACCGGACTCAGCTTGTGCAAACCTGAAACACAGTGGGAATCCAGCACCTCGTGTAGACTTTTTAGTTTGTCATCTTTTAGCAGTTTACTCAACTCCAGGCTGAATCTACCGACATGTCGTTGCTTGAAGCCACAACGTCCTCTGGGTCCTATTCACATGCTGACAAATATGATTAGTCTCTATCATTTCTTGATTGTTTTTGAAAAAGTTTTTAAAACTTGCAAATTTAGGGATCTACCGGTTTATTTCTCCCCCAAAAATCTTTATTTTATTTTAAAACATAAGATTTTTCTATAATTTATTTACAAAGTAAAGTTTTTTTTTTTTTTTTTTTTTTTTTAATCATTCAAAGTTGATCATTTCTAACCAAGTTACCAACTGACGAAAACGGGTTTTGTCGAAAGCTTTGGTAAAGATATCTGCCTTTTGATCAGCAGTATCGATAGGCAACACCTGTATGTACCCCTTGTCGTGCGCATCGCGAATTGAATGAATCCGAATTTCAATATGTTTAGTTTTTGAATGATCAATTGGATTCTTCACAATGTCACGACAAGCATCATTATCAATGTAGATTGGGGTTCTCATGATATTCAAACCGTAATCCAGCAGCTGATTTTGGATCCACAACACTTGACAGCAACAACTGGATGCGGCTGTGTACTCAGCTTGAGCGGTAGATATAGACACAGTGGTCTGTTTCTTGCTCTGCCATGACACGAGCCTGTTTCCAAGAAATTGACAACCACCAGAGACAGACTTTCGGTCAATCCTGCAACCTGCATGATCACTATCAGAGTACGCAATTAGGTCAAAATTGTCACTCTTAGGATACCATAAACCAAGTTTTGGTGTTCCTTTGAGGTAGCGGAAGATTCTTTTGACTGCAGTCTCATGAGATTGCTTTGGATTTGACTGAAAGCGGGCACAGCATCCAACTGCCCACATGATGTCCGGTCTGCTGGCTGTGAGATACATCAAGGAGCCAATCATAGAACGGTAAGTATGCGGGTTCACAGAAGGTCCTTCAAGATCTGGTACAAGCGTTGTTTGAGCTGCAAAAGGAGTGTTGGACGGTTTGCAATCCGACAGGTTGTACTTCGCCAGAATGTCTCTTGTGTATTTTGCTTGATGGATGAGAATACCGTCTTCCTTTTGTTGGACTTCGAGACCTAAGAAAAATGATAGTTCTCCCATCATGCTCATTTCAAATTGAGACTTCATGATGCTTTCGAATTCCCTGCACAAATTTTCGTCAGTTGAACCAAAGATAATATCATCAACATAAATCTGAACAAGGATAGAATGTTTGTTGACTTCTTTGGTGAACAAGGTCATGTCGATCTTCCCTCTTGTGTATCCATTTTGTAACAGATATGAGGACAAGGTCTCATACCAAGCTCTAGGAGCTTGATGGAGACCATAGAGAGCCTTGTCCAACTTGTAGTATCTGTTTGGATGATGAGGGTCTTCGAATCCGGGCGGTTGGCACACATAGACTTCTTCTTTGATCTTCCCATATAAGAAAGCGCTCTTCACGTCCATCTGAAAGACTTTAAAATTTCGATATGAAGCATATGCCAAGAAGATGCGTATGGCTTCAAGTCGAGCGACTGGAGCGAAGACTTCCTCATAGTCAATCCCCTCCTGCTGACGAAATCCTTGAACAACCAGACGAGCTTTGTTCTTGATTACCACGCCACGTTCATCCATCTTGTTGCGAAAAACCCATCTTGTCCCAATAGGATATTTTCCTTCAGGCAGATCAACGAGCTCCCACACTTTGAGTTTTCTGAACTGAAATAGTTCTTCCTGCATGGCCTCAACCCAGCTTGCATCTCTAACTGCATCTTCAATGCTGAAAGGTACGGTTTGAGATAAGAATGCTGAGAGAGCGGTGTTGAGCTTGTCTGTCTGATTTCTGGTAAGAACACCCTCACTGATTGGTCCAATGACATTTTCAATTGGATGGTTCTTAGAAGATTTGAATCCCATATTTTCTTCTTCTTGCACTTGTAGAGGTAGGTTCGAAAGATGATCTCCAGGTGTAGAAGAACTGGATGGTTCATTTACAGACTGCTGATTTGATTGTGTTCCTTCAGCATTTGACGTGCTTTCAGGAATGTTAGAGGTTTCAGCAGTAGTATCACCATTATTAAGTTGAGGAACAATAGGATCAGCAACCAGAGGAGAGAAACGGGTGGTAAACGGTGCGACTTCATCATCAGAAGAGTAGAGAATATTTCCAAAGGGAGATGAGCTTGTGGCTTGATTTTCAGGAGCTTGTTCTGCATGAGCTTGCTGTTCAGGAATGACAAAGTGATTGAACACAACATCCACATCAAAGAACCAGTCAGGACCGGTTCCAACATTGGTAGAGTTGGATTCTTGCCAGTCAACATAAAAGGATTCCAGAACCATCTTGGTACGTTTGTTGTATACTCGATAAGCCTTTTGACTAGACGAGTATCCAACAAAGAAACATTCGTCTCCAACAGCATCAAACTTCATGATATTCTCAAAGTTGTTTAGAAGAGTGCAGGAACATCCAAACGGCCTGAAATAATCGATGAGAGGTTTTCTTTTGAAAAGCAATTCATAAGCTGTTTTCCCACGAGGCTTGACAATCAAGACCCTGTTAAGAACATAACAGGCGGTATTCACAGCTTCTGCCCAGAAGATGATCGGTAACTTAGAGTCAATGAGCATGGTTCTGGCAGCTTCAATAAGCGTACGATTCTTCCTTTCAGCCACTCCATTTTGCTGAGGAGTCCTTGTAGCACTATATTGGAGATGAATTCCTTTCCCGCTGCAGAACGTCACAAAAGTTTGGTTCTTGAATTCTGTTCCATGATCACTTCTGATTGACTTTACTTTTAACTTGATTATATTCTCGATCAAAGGAACGAACAACATCAAGGTCTCAGCAGCCTCACTCTTGAATTCCAGGAAGTACACCCATGTGAAGCGAGAGAAGTCATCTGTAATCACCAAACAGTAAGACTTTTTACCCAAGCTTTTTATACTGATAGGACCAAAAAGATCCATATGTAATAATTGAAGAGGAGAGTCAATTGAGTTCACTGTTTTGGACTTGTGCGATTTCTTATGTTGTTTACCTTTGGCACATGCTAAACATTTTTCAGAAAAGGGGAATTCCTTAGAAGGAAGACCTCTGACTAGATTAAGTTTAGAAAGTTTGTTTATATTTTTAAAGTTAACATGACCTAATCGCCTGTGTCATAACAGTGACTCTGACTCGGATGCCTTTGACAGTAGACAAGTCATTGGTTGTTCAGACTTGGCATCCCTCATGTTTATCACATAAGTATTGTTTTGTCTGGGGGCTTTTAGCATGATCATGTCAGTGGATGGTTTAAATCCTGGCTTTAGGAAGATGCATTCCATGTCGTTAAACAACACTGAGATTCCTTTGTCACAGACTTGTGATACACTCAATAGATTGTAGCACAGTTCTGGAACATAGTTGACGTCCTCAAGTATTAGCGCGTCAGAGACTACATCTCCTATGCCAACGATCTTTCCACCCTTCTCATTCCCAGCGAACGCTACAAATTCTCCATCGATGAACCGATAGTTCTTGAGGAGTTCTTTCAGTCCTGTCATGTGTCTTGAAGCGCCGCTGTCGACATGCCATAGATATCTCATGAGAGCTATCAGCCATTTTTGTAATTTATTCTGCACATACAAAAACAAAAGAGAAACAAAGCTAAACTAAAGAAAATCTATGTACAGTGGTGATTTTGCCTGAAACTTAAGTAACTTTGGGAATCCAAGTTTGTTTAACTTTTGATCTGTCATGGTTTTCTCCCAAAATTGACTCTTGTTTCTTCCAGATTTGTGTATTTTTAACAAAACTTTTTACGGTTTCTTGAAGATTTCTTAATTGATCCGAAAAAGAGTTTTGTGTTTTGACATCTTTTTGTGATTTAGGTTTTATGTGACAGTTCTTGACCACGTGACCCTCTTTTCCACATCTGAAGCATTTTGAATGCTTAGGCTTGATCTTAGGAGAAGATCTGGACGATGATGGTTGTGATGTTCTTTTCTTGATCTTGTTTGATCTTGAGCTTTCGGTTGAGCTTGATTCTTCCCTGTTGCTACTTGATTCTTCATTTGTGTCCAGATTATTTAAGCTGGAGCTGCTTTCTGTATCACTCAGTGATTCTTCAGAACTTGAGGTACCTGTTTCACTTTGTGATTCTTCAGAACCTGATACATCTGTGGATGAGGGGATAAATTCTGGGATTTCCTCAGTGAGAAATTTCCCAAACCTGTTACGCTTAAGTTCTGGCACAAACACAGATGGTTTGAGCACATGATTATCATCAGAGAATGCAGCATTAAGATCAACACACACAGGAATAACATTTTCAACACAAACATTAGATCGTTTGATAGGAGGCTTCCTATCATCGGGAGCCACAGCCCCTTTTAAAATCAAGTTTACAGTCATCCAACCTAGTTAAACTATTACAGTCATCCATCCTAGGCAAACTATTACAGTCATCCGATTTAGTTAAAGTTTTACATTCATCCAAAATAGAATTGTTTTTCGAATTTTCATTGTTCCAGATAAACCAATTCACTGTTGAGTAATTGGCACCCGGATGTCCTAAACCCACTGTCTGGCCACCACAACACACATCATCCTCCACCTGAGCCTGTTGGGTCACATCTGCATTGCTTTTACTTATATTAGTATTTGACTCAGATTCATCACATTGATTTTCAAAAAGGTCATTTTTTGGATGAGGTGATGGAATGGGTATGTATTCACTTTGGCTCAAGGGTAAGAATAGAGATCTTTCGATTCCATTCTTATCCTTGTACCCAATTCCATCCTTTACGAATGATTGTCTCCCACACTCGATTATATCAGCATGAGCCCGTTTGCTCACATTCCATTTATCCACAACAATTTGAAGACGAGTTGTCTCATTTCTAGATTTCTCTAGTTTTGAGGTTAAATCGTTTATCAGAAAATCTTTCTTAAGCACAAATTCTTTTAAAGTTTGCATTTCAGCTAGAGTTGCATTTAACTTTCGCTGATATGCCCACTCATTTTCTTTCATTTCAGAGTTGATTTTACGAATGTCATCCATTTCTCTTAAAACTCGTCTGTTGTGTGATAAACAGTATGCGACAGCTGTAACACACCTAGGTGAGCACAGTTTAGATTTAATTTCTAAAGGAATATTTACCATGTCCCTTTCCTCAGCTTTCTTAGAAGAGCTTTTCACCTCCTCAGCGACCTTCTCTGATGAAGTCTTTTCAGCTATCAGCGCCTCCTCTCTTTTCTCATCATTCACCTTCTCATCAGTCAACACACTCTTCAGCCCGGCATACTTCTGCATTTCCCCCTTTAGAACCTCAGCAGATGATCCTTCAACAGAGTTCACGCCATTAGAAGATTTGGTGCAGATTGTGGCCATCAGGGCTTTGTTCACCTCAACTTCAGCAGCAGCTGCCTCTTCTCCCCAGTCGAAATCTTCAACAACCAAAGCCTTTTGTGGTTCCTTATCGTTTCCCTCATTACCATCGGTTATGGCCACCAACCTCTTTGCAGGCTTGATTTCAGCTTGGTTCAGTGTGGGGCATTCGTACTTGAAATGCCCGAGGACCTTGCAGTTGTAACACCTGATTTTGGACTTATCAAACCCAGCCTTTCCCATACCCACTCTTCTTCCGGTTCTGTCTTGAAAACGCTTCACTCGTAAAGTGATCATTGCCATCTGCCATTTCAAATCCATCTCTTCCATGTCATCTGGGTCAACCTGGTACATATCCTCTGGAGACATCATTTCATTCTTAATTTCTCCTGTCTTCAAAGCTTCAAAGCTGCTCATGAAAGAGTTGAACAGTTCCACATGCTCAGCAGCCAGTTTAGCAGCCTGTGGAGTTAGTGTCTTTGCAGCCTTTTCAGAATACATTGGAGCTTTCCCAGAACTTGAACTACCAATCCCTGCAGAATCCACATACGAATGCAACGAACTTGAACTCATATCACCAATTGGGGCCATCAAAGCCAGATTCTTCATAGCACTGCTGGGAGTCACCTTCGGGACAGTCTGATTCATTTCTCTTTTGGGGATGTCCATCTCAAATGATTTCAGAGTGTTTATGAGATCTGCCAAAGTAGACTGAGCATCCAAGTAGTCCTTTTTAATCAACATACATTGGACACTCCACTCCTTTGGGAGAGAATCGAGCAGCTTCTTGATGGAATTGCGGTTGTTTACAGGAATACCCGCTTTCTTCATCTTGGTCAACAAATTCATGAACCTGTCAATGTGTGAAGACAGACTCTCACCACGGATACTTCCAAACATGTCGTACTCCTTTTGAATCATATCTTGTTTGTTTTGCCTCATCTCAGCATTGCCTTCATAATACTCACTCAGAGCAAACCACAGATCGTGCGCTGATCCGTATTCTTCAAACATATTGTAAACATCGTTTGACAAAGCCATGGTGAGAGCACCGTAGGCTTTGTGATCTCTCTGCAACAGTTGTTTGTCGAGATCAGTGTATGTAGTGGGATCAGTGTTGAACACTTCTCCAGCATCAGTGGTTCTGGTGGGAATGTGAGGTCCGAGCTGGACTGAGTTCCATTGGGTGTGATCGTTAACAAAGTAGAAAGCTTTCATTCTGTTCTTCCATGTGCCATAGTCTTCTGCACCCATCAACTTGGGAATACGTGTTATAGTGCCGGTTTTAAGTTCAGCTTGAGTTATGGGGTTAACTTGGAATGAGTTGTTACCAGACATGATTTAAGATTGATTTTAGGTTGATTTTAGATTGATTTTAGGGTCTTGATTGAATTGATTAGCAAGTTATAGTCCAAAGTCCTTGAAAAATCAAAACAGTCCACAAGTTCGCAGTCTTAAGTACGCAGCCAGAACAAGTTCGCAGTTTGCACAAGTTCGCAGTCACAAGTTCGCAGTTCCTTGAAACCTGAAAGAAATAAGAAGCAAAGATGATAAGTCCCTGATTCTCCTGTTAAGTACGCAGTCCCTGTAGCACACACTTTGGCTTAAGTTCGCAGTTCAGCCAAGTCAGAGCAGCACAAGTACTCAGTCTTGACTGATCAGCCTGCGCACTTGTACAAGTACACAGACACTTAAACTCTCGTTTAAGATTTAAGTTCGCAGTAACCCTAGCCAAGTGCTCAGAAAATGCACCTTTTCAGTAAGTTCGCACACCAACTAGAGATTTCAGATAAGTATGCAGAAACCCTAGTTGTGGTGCCAGGAGAGAGAAAGCTATAAAGCCTTGTGTAAATTTAAGTGCTCACACAGACACAAGTGCACACACTTTTGGCTTAAGTGCGCAGTTGTGGCTGTTAATAAGTGCACACCTTGAAATATCAAGTATGCAGCTTATGAGCTAAGTACTCACTCTTGAAACAAGTACTCACTCTTGAAACAAGTACTCACAAGCATGAAACAAGTTCACACTTTATGAGTTAAGTACGCACAATTAAGTACTCACTTTTTGAAACAAGTACTCAACTTTTGAGACAAGTACTCACATGCAAGAAACAAGTACTCACAATCAAGAAACAAGTTCACAAATTTTGAGCTAAGTTCGCACTGCTAAGTGCGCACTTTCGGCTGTTTGTTTCTTAATCTTACCAGAAACAAATCCAAGAGATTTTCAATTGTTTTGAAGCTCTTGAATGATGTTTCTACTGAAAATAATACCTTTTAAACACCTTAGAAACACTTTTCACGAGATTTTAAGGCAAAACAATGAAAATATTCAAACTATGATAAACACCAAAAATTTTTGAAAAACTTGATAGTAAAACTAACAAGGAGGGTTTTGATATCTTTAGATAGATACAATCTCGAGCACAGAGGCTCTGATACCAAATTGTAGTCCCAAAAACACTAGATCTTAAGTGTGCACAAGATTGTTATCAACTAGAAACACCTATTTGTTAGGTGTTTTAGTTGATTAATCAAGAAAACTAAAGAACTAGATGAAGATTATAGAAACCGACACACAAGAAACATAAAGACACGATTCCATTAATGATTTCTGCTGTGAACAACCATGGATTACACTAGACAAGTTCGCACTTTTAGATAAGTTCGCACCTTTACACTTGTGCTCTCAAAGATACATCAAAAACCCTAACCCTAGCTGCACAAATGAGGTTCTATTTATAGGCAAACCTGATGACTGCGAACTTAACATTAAGTTCGCAGTCCCCGTGCTTTAAGTACGCAGCTTAGGGTTTCTACACTACAACTATGCTTTAATTACATATCTAACCCTCCAACTCTAACATATAACTAAACATGGTTAAACCTGGTAACTGTGGTCTCATATTAACCCAACACTCCATTCAGGTGTCCGAAACTTCAAATGTACCTATAGTTACGTCCTTTAAAACTCGAGTCTTTTCATGTGTACGAATCTCTATGTCATTGTCGGATCGTGAGTCTGATTACCACTCGGTCAGCTTCGTATCCTTCATCTGAGTCTGTTGCATAATCAGATATCTTACGGCCTTGCCGTTCCTCCATTCAGGTGTCCGAAACTTCAAATGTACCTATAGTTACGTCCTTTAAAACTCCAGTGTTTTCTTTTGCACGAATCTCTATGTCATTGTCGCATCGTGAGTCTGATTACCACCCGGTCTACTTCGTATCCTTCATCTGAGTCTGTTGCATGACCAGATATCTTACGGCCTTCCCGTTCCTCCATTCAGGTGTCCGAAACATCAAATGTACCTATAGTTACGTCCTTTAAAACACCAGTGTTTTCTTGTACACGAATCTCTATGTCATTATCGCATCGTGAGTCTGATGACCACCCGGTCAGCTTCGTATCCTTCATCTGAGTCTGTTCCATGATCAGATATCTTACGGCCTTCCCGTTCCTCCATTCAGGTGTCCGAAACTTCAAATGTACCTATAGTTACGTCCCTTAAAACTCGAGTCTTCTCTTGTGTACGAATCTCTATGTCATTGTCGCATCGTGAGTCTGATTACCACCCGGTTAGCTTCGTACCATTCATCTGAGTCTGTTGCATGATCAGATATCTTTTGGCCTTCCCGTTCCTCCATTCAGGTTTCCGAAACTTCAAATGTACCTGTAGTTACGTCCTTTAAAACTCCAGTGTTTTCTTGTGCACGAATCTCTATGTCATTATCGCATCGTGAGTCTGATTACCACCCGGTCTGCTTCGTATCCTACATCTGAGTCTGTTGCATGATCAGATATCATACGGCCTTCCCGTTTCTCCATTCAGGTGTCCGAAACTTCAAATGTACTTATAGTTACGTCCTTTAAAACACGAGTCTTTTCTGGTGTACGAATCTCTATGTCATTGTCGCATCCTGAGTCTGATTACCACCCGGTCATCTTCGTACCGTTCATCTGAGTCTGTTCCATGATCAGATATCTTACGGCCTTCCCGTTCCTCCATTAAGGTGTCCGAAACTTCAAATGTACCTATAGTTACGTCCTTTGAAACTCAAGTCTTTTCTTGTGTACGAATCTCTATGTCATTGTCGCATTGTGAATCTGATTACCACCCGGTCTGCTTCGTATCCTTCATCTGAATTTGTTGCATGATCAGATATCTTACGACCTTCCCGTTCCTCCATTCAGGTGTCCGAAACTTCAAATGTACCTATAGTTACGTCCTTTAAAACTCGAGTCTTTTCATGTGTACGAATCTCAATGTCATTGTAGCATCGTGAGTCTGATTACCACCCGGTCAGCTTCGTATCCTTCATCTGAGTCTGTTGCATGATCAGATATCTTACGGCCTTCCCGTTCCTCCATTCAGGTGTCCGAAACTTCAAATGTACCTGTAGTTACGTACTTTAAAACTCCAGTGTTTTCTTGTGCACGAATCTCTATGTCATTGTCGCATCGTGAGTCTGATTACCACCCGGTCACCTTTGTATCCTTCATCTGAGTCTGTTGCATGATCAGATATCTTACGGCCTTCCCGTTCCTCCATTCAGGTGTCCGAAACTTCAAATGTACCTATAGTTACGTCCTTTAAAACTCGAGTCTTTTCTTGTGTACGAATCTCTATGTCATTGTCGCATCGTGAGTCTGAATACCACCCGGTCGGCTTCGTATCCTTCATCTGAATCTGTTGATCATCAGATATCTTACGGCCTTCCCGTTCCTCCATTCAGGTGTCCGAAACTTCAAATGTACCTATAGTTACGTCCTTTAAAACTCCATTGTTTTCTTGTGCACGAATCTCTATGTCATTGTCGCATCGTGAGTCTGATTACCACCCGGTCAGCTTCGTATCCTTCATCTGAGTCTGTTGCATGATCAGATATCTTACGGTCTTCCTGTTCCTCCATTCAGGTGTCCGAAACTTCAAATGTACCTATAGTTACGTCCTTTAAAACTCGAGTGTTTTCTTGTGTATGAATCTCTATGTCATATTCGCATCGTGAGTCTGATTACCACCAGGTCAGCTTCGTATCCTTCATCTGAGTCTGTTGCATAATCATATATCTTACGGCCTTCCCGTTCCTCCATTCAGGTGTCCGAAACTTCAAATGTACCTATAGTTACGTCCTTTAAAACTCGAGTCTTTTCATGTGTACGAATCTCTATGTCATTGTCGGATCGTGAGTCTGATTACCACTCGGTCAGCTTCGTATCCTTCATCTGAGTCTGTTGCATAATCAGATATCTTACGGCCTTGCCGTTCCTCCATTCAGGTGTCCGAAACTTCAAATGTACCTATAGTTACGTCCTTTAAAACTCCAGTGTTTTCTTTTGCACGAATCTCTATGTCATTGTCGCATCGTGAGTCTGATTACCACCCGGTCTACTTCGTATCCTTCATCTGAGTCTGTTGCATGACCAGATATCTTACGGCCTTCCCGTTCCTCCATTCAGGTGTCCGAAACATCAAATGTACCTATAGTTACGTCCTTTAAAACACCAGTGTTTTCTTGTACACGAATCTCTATGTCATTATCGCATCGTGAGTCTGATGACCACCCGGTCAGCTTCGTATCCTTCATCTGAGTCTGTTCCATGATCAGATATCTTACGGCCTTCCCGTTCCTCCATTCAGGTGTCCGAAACTTCAAATGTACCTATAGTTACGTCCCTTAAAACTCGAGTCTTCTCTTGTGTACGAATCTCTATGTCATTGTCGCATCGTGAGTCTGATTACCACCCGGTTAGCTTCGTACTATTCATCTGAGTCTGTTGCATGATCAGATATCTTTTGGCCTTCCCGTTCCTCCATTCAGGTTTCCGAAACTTCAAATGTACCTGTAGTTACGTCCTTTAAAACTCCAGTGTTTTCTTGTGTACGAATCTCTATGTCATATTCGCATCGTGAGTCTGATTACCACCAGGTCAGCTTCGTATCCTTCATCTGAGTTTGTTGCATAATCATATATCTTACGGCCTTCCCGTTCCTCCATTCAGGTGTCCGAAACTTCAAATGTACCTATAGTTACGTCCTTTAAAACTCTAGTGTTTTCTTGTGCACGAATCACTATGTCATTGTCGCATCGTGAGTCTGATTACCACCCGGACAGCTTCGTATCCTTCATCTGAGTCTGTTGCATGAACAAATATCTTACGGCCTTCCCGTTCCTCCATTCAAGTGTCCGAAACTTCAAATGTACCTATTGTTACGTCCTTTAAAACTCGAGTCTTTTCTTGTGTACGAATCTCTATGTCATATTCGCATCGTGTGTCTGATTAACACCCGGTCAACTTCGTTTCCTTCATTTGAGTCTGTTGCATGATCAGATATCTAACGGCCTTCCCGTTCCTCCATTCAGGTGTCCGAAACTTCAAATGTACCTATAGTTACATCCTTTAGAACTCGAGTGTTTTCTTGTACACGAATCTCTTTGTCATTGTCGCATCGTGAGTCTGATTACCACCAGTTCTGCTTCGTATCCTTCATCTGAGTCTCTTGCATGATTAGATATCTCACCGCTTTCCCGTTCCTCTATTCAGTTGTCCGAAACTTCAAGTGTACCTATAGTATCGTCTTTTAAAACTCGAGTCTTTTCTTGTGTACGAATCTCTATGTCATTGTCGCATCGTGAGTCTGATTACCACCCGGTCAGCTTCGTAACCTTCATCTGAATCGGTTGATCATCAGATATCTTACGGCCTTCCCGTTCCTCCATTCAGGTGTCCGAAACTTCAAATGTACCTATAGATACGTCCTTTAAAACTCTAGTGTTTTCTTGTGCACGAATCTCTATGTCATTGTCGCATCGTGAGTCTGATTACCACCCGGTCAGCTTCGTATCCTTCATCTGAGTCTGTTGCATGATCAGATATCTTACGGCCTTACCGTTCCTCCATTCAGGTGTCCGAAACTTCAAATGTACCTATAGTTACGTCCTTTAAACCTCGAGTCTTTTCTTGTGTACGAATCTCTATGTCATTGTCGCATCGTGAGTCTGATTACCACCCGGTCAGCTTCGTATCCTTCATGTGAATCGGTTGATCATCAGATATCTTACGGCCTTCCCGTTCCTCCATTCAGGTGTCCGAATCTTCAAATGTACCTATAGTTACGTCCTTTAAAATTCCAGTGTTTTCTTGTGCACGAATCTCTATGTCATTGTCGCATCGTGAGTCTGATTACCACCCGGTCAACTTCGTATCCTTCATCTGAGTTTGTTGCATGATCAGATATCTTACGGCCTTTCCGTTCCTCCATTCAGGTGTCCGAAACTTCAAATGTACCTATAGTTACGTCCTTTAAAACTCGAGTCTTTTCTTGTGTACGAATCTCTATGTCATTGTCGCATCGTGAGTCTGATTACCACCCGGTCAGCTTCGTACCCTTCATCTGAATCTGTTGATCATCAGATATCTTACGGCCTTCCCGTTCCTCCGTTCAGGTGTCCGAAACTTCAAATGTACCTATAGTTACGTCCTTTAAAACTCCAATGTTTTCTTGTGCACGAATCTCTATGTCATTGTAGCATCGTGAGTCTGATTACCACCCGGTCAGCTTCATATCCTTCGTCTGAGTCTGTTGCATGATCAGATATCTTACGGTCTTCCCGTTCCTCAATTCAGGTGTCCAAAACTTCAAATGTACCTATAGTTACGTCCTTTAAAACTCGAGTGTTTTCTTGTGTACGAATCTCTATGTCATATTCGCATCGAGAGTCTGATTACCACCCGGTCAGCTTCGTATCCTTCATCTGAGTCTGTTGCATAATCAGATATCTTACGGCCTTCCCGTTCCTCCATTCAGGTGTCCGAAACTTCAAATGTACCTATAGTTACGTCCTTTAAAACTCTAGTGTTTTCTTGTGCACGAATCTCTATGTCATTGTCGCATCGTGAGTCTGATTACCACCCGGACAGCTTCGTATCCTTCATCTGAGTCTGTTGCATGAACAAATATCTTACGGCCTTCTCGTTCCTCCATTCAAGTGTCCGAAACTTCAAATGTACCTATTGTTACGTCCTTTAAAACTCGAGTCTTTTCTTGTGTACAAATCTCTATGTCATTGTCGCATCGTGAATCTGATTACCACCCGGTCAGCTTCGTATCCTTCATCTGAGTCTGTTGCATGATCAGATATCTTACGGCCTTCCCGTTCCTCCATTCAGGTGTCCGAAACTTCAAATGTACCTGTAGTTACGTCCTTTAAAACTCGAGTCTTTTCTTGTGTACGAATCTCTATGTCATTGTCGCATCGTGAATCTGATTACCACCCGGTCAGCTTCGTATCCTTCATCTGAGTCTGTTGCATGAACAGATATCTTACGGCCTTCCCGTTCCTCCATTCAGGTGTCCGAAACTTCAAATGTACCTATAGTTACATCCTTTAGAACTCGAGTGTTTTCTTGTACACGAATCTCTATGTCATTGTCGCATCGTGAGTCTGATTACCACCAGGTCTGCTTCGTATCCTTCGTCTGAGTCTCTTGCATGATTAGATATCTTACGGCTTTCCCGTTCCTCCATTCAGTTGTCCGAAACTTCAAATATACCTATAGTAACGTCTTTTAAAACTCGAGTCTTTCCTTGTGTACGAATCTCTATGTCATTGTCGCATCGTGAGTCTTATTACCACCCGGTCAGCTTTGTATCCTTCATCTGAGTCTGTTGATCATCAGATATCTTACGGCCTTCCCGTTCCTCCATTCAGGTGTCCGAAATTTCAAATGTACCTGTAGTTACGTCCTTTAAAACTCCAGTGTTTTCTTGTGCACGAATCTCTATTTCATTGTCGCATCGTGAGTCTGATTACCACCCGGTCAGCTTCGTACCCTTCATCCGAGTCTGTTGCATGATCAGATATCTTACGGCCTTCCCGTTCCTCCATTAAGGTGTCCGAAACTTCAAATGTACCTGTAGTTACGTCCTTTAAAACTCGAGTCTTTTCTTGTGTATGAATCTCTATGTCATATTCGCATCGTGAGTCTGATTAACACCCGGTGAACTTCTTTTCCTTCATCTGAGTCTGTTGCATGATCAGATATCTAACGGCCTTCCCGTTCCTCCATTCAGGTGTCCGAAACTTCAAATGTACCTATAGTTACATCCTTTAGAACTAGAGTGTTTTCTTGTACACGAATCTCTATGTCATTGTCGCATCGTGAGTCGGATTACCACCAGGTCTGCTTCGTATCCTTCATCTGAGTCTCTTGCATGATTAGATATCTTACGGCTTTCCCGTTCCTCCATTCAGGTGTCCGAAACTTCAAATGTACCTATAGTTACGTCTTTTAAAACTCGAGTCTTTTCTTGTGTACGAATCTCTATGTCATTGTCGCATTGTGAGTCTTATTACCACCCGGTCAGCTTCGTATCCTTGATCTGAGTCTGTTGATCATCAGATATCTTACGGCCTTCCCGTTCCTCCATTCAGGTGTCCGAAACTTCAAATGTACCTATAGTTACGTCCTTTAAAACTCGAGTCTTTTCTTGTGTACGAATCTCTATGTCATTGTCGCATCGTGAGTCTGATTACCACCCGGTCAGCTTCGTATCCTTCATCTGAATCTGTTGATCATCAGATATCTTACGGCCTTCCCGTTACTCCATTCAGGTGTCTGAAACTTCAAATGTACCTATTACCAGGTTGCTCCGTCTTCAATCCAACTTCAATTAGCCTAACTTCCAAAGTGAAATACCAAAAAAACATTCGAAGCCCGCTATTCCATAACCAGATATAACAGCCCAACCGCCATCCCTCTATCAAGCAAATTAAAACCATATCAGCCCAGTAACCTATAAACCCAATACAGAGAACAATTAAGATCCAATCACACATCCAGCATTTCTTCCAATCCATAGCTTTAACGATACTACCAGTCCATTCCATAACCTTCCTCCTAATACTACCATTTCCAGAAATATAAGACAACCAGATCCTTGACCAAAATCCAGTAACAACATTCCCATTAACATCAAACCTGTTAACAACACACTGATTCTTGTTCCCAGCCCATTGACATATTCTGTTAACTCCCCATCCATTTATCACACCAACTATACTATGTTCATGATCTAAAATCCCAGCACATAAACACTTGTATTCCATCCAGCCTAGCATACTCCACTGTCCAACCCACCTATCATAATTCCCAAACACGAGATGACATAAAGAAGCCTTGCAAACACCAGAAATCTTGTTCAGAAAAAGCATATGAAACACGAATTCATATGCAACTATAGGAGCATAACAAACATCAATCTGTATCCCTTCTATTTCCATACAAACAAGGTTCATAACCAAGTAAGCTCCTATAGTTCCCCAAAAATGCCATTCAATGAGAGAGTGGACTTTCCTCTCAATACTAAGTATTGAGAACAAATGCAGCATGCCAATGACATAGGCTGCAGCAACATGGATCCAAATAAGCCGTTTTTGTTCCTCTGCCAGGATCTAGAAAACAATAAAAATAAAATAAAAAACAAAGAAAAGAAGGGGAATAATGGCCTAAAAACAGAGGAACAATGCTTCCTTATCTCTCCAAGGTTAGTGCAAACCTCCTGCACAAAAGTACCTAGAACCCCATAGGCTAAGGTGAAAACATTCATACTGGCTAAAGAAGAGCCACTATACATGCAATATCCTAATTCCCTAAGGTTTAAACTCAAGAATAGAACCAAAGGTGTATGAAAAACACACCAGCCACACAACACAGGGTTGGTACTAGAAACTAAGGTTACTACCCACAGGCTTTTAACCATCCAGATAACTCCTTGATTCCCATAACATCCCTTTCCCCACATCCAAGCAGATGTAAAAGACTCAAGACACCAAATCAAGAAAAGGTATTGAAAAAGAAAGACAATCAAGGTTTCAAGGCCATATCTAGATCTAGAAAAGATAAAAGACAAAACAAAGAGCATAAACCTAAAGATATGACCTTGTTCCATCCTTATAACTCCCAGGCTTTGTCTTTTCCCAAGACCAAACAACCCTACCTCCTTAACACAGACATCAGAATTGATACTAGACCTGTAACCAGGCACAAGAACCAACAGAATAAGACTCCATTTATATAAGTTGACACACCAATACCAATACAGAGACAAAGGAAGAAAAAGATCAAAACAACAGGAAGCATGGGTTATCCCACACCAGATCTCTACCCAACGCTGAAATGACCACCTTATGACTCCCAAAGCTCCCATATACCCTCCCTGCCCACAAACATTCCTGACCAAGTTGTTAAACTGGATCATCAATAATAAAATCATGATTACCCTGCCCAGAACCAGATTCACCACATTTACCATTATAATATAGTTAAGTTTATTAGTAAAAAATAACCCCCATGGCCTTAGCCCATCCCTACAGACAAACCAAACCCAAATAACCCCCCTCACAACCCAGACCCATAAAAGGATAATTAAGAACAACATTGGGAAACCTGTTTGAGAGGGTCCTTCCATACCACCTTAAAGCCCCACATCCTGCTGAATTTGACACTGCTAACAGAAGCCTGAATCTTCAATCCCAACAATCTAAGCCTTACAGCATCTCTGATAATAGCACAAAGAGCTTCAGCAGATCTACTCTCCTTTCTAAAAATCCTAGCATTCCTCTCTTGCCATATAAAATACACCATGGCAGCCAAGACAAGCCTCTGAATAATACTCTTAGCAGACCTCCCCAACTGAACAGAGGACAAAATTTGCACACAATCCAACAGCCTAGCAGGATCATCCTCCAGCCCAGCCATCCCCTTCATACCTTCCCAAACCAATGTTGAAAAAGGACACTCAAAAAACAAATGCGAATGACTATCCATTGTTTCCCCACAAAAAGCACATAATAGGCTGTCCCTGGCATCCCAACTCAACAACCTATCCTGAGTAAGGAGCCTTTGATGGCAAGCCAGCCATAGAATAAAAGCATGCTTAGGAATAGATTGGCTAAACCACACCACTTTAGCCCATGGGACCTCATCCCTATGCAGACTCAAGTCCTTAAAAACAACCTTAGTTTCAAAAGACACCAGAGTTTCTTCCATAGTCTTCCAAAAGACACTATCCTTCTTCCCTTCTATCAGTAAAGGACGCCTCATATGGGAAAGACAAGGATATTTGCTATTCCACTCCACTGGCCATACCCAATTTCTATTACTAATAACATCAGCTACTGTAGAGGTAAGAGACAGACCACCCCTATAAATATCCCTAGGAGAAATAAAAGAGCACAAAGGACTTAAGGGGCACCAATTATCATACCAGACAGAAGTAGAATGACCATCCCCTATAATTTTCAAACAATGAGCCCAAATAACTTCCCTATTTTTCAATAGACTTTTCCGGCTCCAACTAGCCTCACCCTTTTTAAAAAAACCCCAAAAACTCAACCCTTTTAATCTAAACAATCTAATCCACTTAGTCCATATAGTATCCTTCCCTGAAATTAAATTCCAGATATGTTTTGCCAAAAGAGCTTTATTCTGGACTTTTAAAGACTTAATACCAAGTCCCCCCTGGTTCTTAGGACAACACACAGAATCCCAGGACGCTCTAACCTTTCCCTTAGCAGAATCAGTTTGGGTCCATAAAAACCTATTCATGACCCTCTCAATATCCTCTATGACACCACTAGGCAATAAGAACACAGAAGCCCAATAAATGTGCATAGAAGACAAAACAGACTTTATAAGTTGTAACCTCCCAGCAAATGAAAGGGATTTATTCTTCCAGTCATCCACCCTTTTCCTCACTTTCTCCACTAGAACTGAGCAATCCTTAGAATACAGCTTTTTTGACAGTAATGGGACTCCTAAGTATCTCACAGGAAGAGCCCCTACTTTGAAAGGAAGCAAGGCTTTCAGTCTATCCTGCACATGAACAGAAACATTCCCAAAGTACATGGTACTCTTACTCAGATTAGGAATAAGACCAGATACTGAGCTAAACTCCTCCAAAGCCTCCTTAACCACCCTCACAGAAGCAGGCTCAGCATGAGAAAACACCAATAGGTCATCTGCAAAACAAACATGAGTCAGATTTAATTCCTTACAACACCAATGGTATTTAAAATTTCCACTCTCAGCAATTCTTCTGTCAAAGATAAGCTTTAGCACCTGCATCACAATGGTAAATAAATAAGGAGACATAGGATCTCCCTGTCTTAAACCTCTCTTACCCTTGAAATATCCAAACATCTCACCATTAACATTAATGGAGTATGCAGTAGATCTGATGCATGTCATAATCCATGCAATCATACAAGGGTGAAAGCCAAAGTTCACCAAACAGGCCTCCAAAAAATCATGATTAACTGTATCATAAGCATTCTAAAGATCAATCTTCAAGGCAACCCTAGGGGCTCTAACCTTCCTATGATAGTTCCTATGAAGTTCCTGGGTAAGTAATATGTTATCACTAATCTGCCTACCTGGAATAAAGGCACTTTGACACTCATTAACAATTAAATCCAAAGAACCCTTAATCCTATCACAAATGATCTTAGTTATGCACTTATAAAGCACATTACAACAAGCTATAGGTCTGAATTCAGTGACACTCCTAGGATTAGAGCATTTAGGGACCAAGGAGATAATGGTAGCATTCACTTCCTTCAATAACTTCCCATTATAGAAAAACTCCTTAATAGCACAACACACTTCATTCCCAATGATAGGCCAAGCAGATCTAAAAAACTTAGAGGAATAACCATCAGGCCCAGGGGCTTTATCAATATCAATATCAAAAATAGCCTTCCTGATTTCTTCATTGGACACTTCCTTAACCATCTGATCAGCCACCTCTCTAGGCAGCTTAGCAGTAAAGAGAGCACTAGGATCCCTTATAGCTAACACCTCACTATTACTCCCCATAAACCCTTCAAAATGTCTCACAAAGGCATTACCAACCTCCTCCCCCTCAAAAAAAGACCCATCCTTATCCAGGACAGAATTAATCCTATTCCTACTCAACCTACCTTTGATGGCCTTATGAAAATAAGAAGTATTCTGATCCCCAGCCCTTAACCACTCAACCTTAGCCTTCTGTTTTAAGAATAGCTCTTCATCCAAAGAGGCTTTTTTGAGGGCATTGACCAGGATAACCTCCTCCTCTCTCAGCTTAAAATTATGAGGATCATCCACAACAGCATATTGAACTTTACCTAACTCCAAAGAAATGGACTTAACCTTTTCAGTAAGATCCCCCTGCATCCTTCCAAGCTTCCTGAGAGGCTTTTTCAGCCTCTTTAGCTTAGACACAACAGAGAACATAGCACAACCCTGCACAGAACACTTCCAGTTAGATTCAACTATAGGTAAAAATTGAGGCTTACCTGCAAGATGATTCATAAACTTGAAAGTCTTTGGTTTCCAAGGCTGTTGACCCTTCAAGGAAATAAAACCAGGGGCATGATCAGAATGAAAGAAAGGAAGGAAAGAAGCAGCCAGATCTGAAAAAATGTTTAAAAAAGAGTTGTTGCTCATTATTCTATCCAACTTCTTCAGCAACCCAGTAGTTTTTCCCGGACACTTGTTCCAAGTAAACTTCAACCCTTAAGAAGGGATATCACCCACACCTATATTCTGACAACACTCCCTAAAATCTAAAATAGCAGAAGTCACATCAGAACACCCCATAGACCTCTCAGAAGGATCCAGAATGACATTAAAGTCACCCATTATAAGCCAAGGATCATCCTGAGTGGAATACCCAAACTTTTGCAGATCCTGCCATAACACTTTCCTTTGACAACTCCTGGTTGACCCATATAAGAAAGAGCAGAAAAATTAGGAGAACCATTCAAAGGCTTGACTAAACAGTGAATGACCTGAGAAGTCGCTTCAATGATCATAACATCAACAATATTAGGCTTCCAACCTATAAGGACTCTAACCCAACTAGCACAATATTCCTTATTAGAAAACCATTGCCAGCCATTCAAAACCCTATTACACACCTGCCCAAGATTTTGACCTTTGACATGAGTTTCCAACAAACAACATAAACCAATCTCCCTATCATTCAATACATTCATAACCTGGTTCTGATTGGAATGCTTCATCAAACCTCTAACATTCCAAGAAAGAATATTAAGATTTTGAGCAATCATTGAGAACCAGATTTAACAGGAGAGGAGGACAATACCTGACCCACCTCTAAATGAACACCATCATCAAGCTTCATGAATTCAGCAGTCTCATCATCCTCAGAGAGAACCTCATTATTCTCAGTCTCCAAAACATCCTCATTATCAGATTCTAGAACAATATCTTCCACATCACCATAATCCATACCCTCAGGGAAATCATACTTCTGACACATCAGGAAGAAATACTTAGTTTGGACAACATCCCATTCCAAAACTTGCTCTCTAGAAGGGATAACTCTAAAATTAATATAAAACATAACATCCTCAATCTGCTGAGGAGTTAAGTCAAAAGGATAGTCCTCAATAACAGCATCTCTAACCAAACTAGAGCCAGAGGTATAAGGCTTAGCAGGGACACCATTGTGAGGAGGACAATCAATAGGCTGATCAAGAGGGGCATTAAAAGAATTAGGGGGAGGATCATTAGGGGCAGAAATAGACACAGGTTTAGTTTCAGGTTGTTTAACAGGAGTAGGTTTAGAAGTTTTAGATGTTTTAGTTGAGGGGGGTTTAGTAGGCTTAACAGGAAAAGGTTTAGAAGATTTAGAAGTGGGATCAGAAGCAACATTACCAGCTTCAAGACCAGTGCCTTCATCAACCATATTCTCAGCATCCAAAATACTAAAACTTTCTTGACCTCAATACGTTTAGCCACAAGATTAGTTTTCTTCCCTTTAATACCATCCGTTCTTATTTGAAAAACTTGCTTCCCCTTCCTAATTTCATTACCATTACCCTCCTTCCCATCCTTTTTAACCCCAGAAGATGATGCACCATTAGAATCCTTCCAAACTTGATCCTTCTGAAGATCATACTCCAAAGCAGCTTGATTCATTTTAAAGCTCTTAATCCTATCCTGAAATTTAGCCTCCTTTTCCTCCTTATTACCCTTAAACATATTTCTTTGCCTCAAATTACCTCCCCCATAAGCTCCATTACCATTCCTTCCAATATTTAAACCCTTATTGGGATTCTTAGCAGCCATACTACGCTTCCAAACCAGTTGATATCCTTCCTCATCAACAATTCCATCTTTAGCAGCCCCCTTCTTATCTTCATTAACCTTTTCAGCTTCTCTATCCCTAGCTTCTTTCTCCTCTGCAGTTAACTCTCTAGCAGTACATTTCTCAAAAGAATGCCCAAACACTTTGCAGAAAGAACATAGTTTAGGCATCTTTTGATACTCAATCATCACCTCAGTAACCTTAGGCTCAGCACCCTCCTCTCTAGGATAGAAAGCTCTAATGAAAGTAGGCTGATTCTCAGCAGCAGCAATTTCCACCAAGATTCTAGCAAACCCAACCTGCACATTAGTATTCAGACATTTATCCACTGAAATATTATCAAACAATAATGGTTTACCAATACAACTAGCTAGCTCACACAACCCTTGCACATTCCATAACTCCAATGGCACCTCCTTAAATAAAAGCCACACAGGCACCCTTTCTGGTTCTGATTTCACAATTGCAGTCCCGACTTCCCATTGGTTAAGCACCAAAGGGATGCCATTAACAACCCATGGTCCAGCTTTCAAGGCTTCCAACATTCCCTCCTTTTATCAAATTTAAAATAGAACAAACCTTTACCATTAAGAAATGTCCTCAATCCCATATCTCTTCCACATCCTAAATAGATTGAATCTAACCCATGCTATAGAGCAAAAAGAACCCCACAAAATACCCATATAAATGTTTAGAATAAATCTGCTTAACCTTCTCAACATAATCTTGTTTAATCAAAACTACCTTCTCACCATTTTCAAGAGTGGTAGGAGGGCAATACATGATCTGTTTGCTAAATTCAGCAACCTTCTCACCCTTTACAGCATTAGCATATGAAGCCCTCTCTTTCTTATCATCAGATTCAGACTCCACAGATGGCCCAGGAGTATTATGAACTGATTTGTTAGAAGATGAAGTAGCCTTAAACACATAGTTGTTATCAGCAATTGCCCCTAGAACTGGAGACTTCTGAATAACATTACAAGCATTGTCAATAGGCTCTTTTTGCTTCTTCTTCTCAGCCAACAATTCCCTAGCCTTCCCCAAACCCAAAATTAACTCCCTCAACCTCAACTTTTTCCTCTGTATGTTGTCCCTAATCTCCTTAATAGAAAACTTCATATCATTAAACTCAACTGCTTTATCAGCACATCCATCTTCCTCAAAAGGGTCAAAAATTAATCCATTTGCAGTTTTATAACCCAACAGTTTAGATTTACCACAACCATACTTTTTTATATCAGAAATCTCCTTTTCCATCTGCTCAATAGTCATATTAGCTACAGGAGTAGAACCTATAGCATCAGACATCTCCCCAAGTCTGAAAATAGGGATTACTGGCACAGCAGCATCCTTGTTAAACTCAAACACCTGCTTCACCTTCTTATTTTTAGATGACAGAATCTTCATAATCTTCCTACCTTCTTGTGTTAAAATGAGTTGTTTCTTGGTAACAGCCTTAGGAGTATCAATATTTTCCACACCTCCTCTTAGCTTCTTACCACACTGCTCATTACTTTGACTAATACCATCCCCAGCAAGCTCCCTCTTACACACAGAGCCCCTAGACTGATTAATATCCTGCACCCCAGCTCTGCAGTAAAATCATCTAGCCAGAGCCTTGACAATACTCATATCAAATTCAAAAAGATCTTCCACCTCATCATCCTTCATTTTGCAAAACAGCTTCTGATAATGCTGGTGGAAAGCCACAACACTACTCTCAACAAAGTGATCTTCTAAGAGTTTCAGTTTACCCTGCAACCCATTACACTCCATATGCCCCTGACCCACTCTTATACTATCAACTTTATTAACCAAATCCCCCCTAGACCCAATTTTCCCCAACACATTACCCTTACCCTCATCATCAATAGAATTATAGTCACAAACCAGCCTAAGACTCAACACATCAGATTTCTCATAACAAGCAATAACAAATTGCATAAAGTCATCAAAAATTTCATCAAAAACATACTCAACCTTCATCTCATTCTCATCAACATTGGACAGATACCTACCAAAACATTCCTCAAAATAAGGATTCAACAGGTTTAAGGAGAAACACTGTTTCATAGCAGGCTCATACACAGGGTTCTGATAAGTCTTCTGAGCTAACATCTCTATAGCTTTCAGAATAATCTCTGAGGAGAAACAACCCTTAGAGTGACCAGTAAACTTCCATTTGACATTAGTTCCACTCAACTTTTCAGTTAATTCCAACCCAACTCTGCTACTATCCATATCCCTACACGCAACTATCAGCATCCTATGTTCATTTTTATCACAGGCATTCATTATAAAGCTCATGAACTCAACACATTTCTCACTAATTTGCACATTAACATCCTCTTCAGAGATAACCCTAGCATCAGCCTCAATAACCTTCAGCAGTAATTCCCCAAACCTCAGCATAAAACCCTCATTCTTATAATTCATATTAATAAACCAATTCATGGCAGTCACAAACGAGTTATCAGAATAGGTTTTATCAATCAATACCTGCAAGGCTTCCCCAATTGCCAGATCAGTAAACACCAACTGTTCAGGACCAAAAAACTGCCAGTGAGTCACACAAGGAGTACTTTCTGACATTTGCTGATCCTGGCCAACCACTTTTAACTCATTCTCCCTAGATAGTAGCAAGTGTTTGCGCCAATCAGCCATATAAGGAGCAGAAGTAGCCTGAACATTCAATTCCAAACTACTTCCAAAAGGATTAGAGTTCAGAGGAGAATTAGAAGATTCACGAGACTCAGCAAACTCCTCAAGCACCGAAACAACCGGAGAGACACAAATACTCTCAGATATGTTCAGATCTAGAGGGATATCGGGAGGAACACCTCCTTTAGGATCAGTAAGAGACTGATCCATAGTAAAAAGAGACGAAGAACGAAGAAATTAAACCAAAAATGATGGAACAGTACCACAATCAAAGAGGAAAAAAGCGGGAAATGAAGAACAAATCCTAGAATCAAAAAATCGCCTGATCGCCCAGAGGAAAAGTCAAACGGTCAAAGCAAATATCAAATGTCAAATGTACCGATAACAAATGTACCTATAGTTGCGTCCTTTAAACTCGAGTCTTTTCTTGTGTACGAATCTCTATGTCATTGTCGCATCGTGAATCTGATTACCACCAGGTCAGCTTCGTATCCTTCATCTTAGTCTGTTGATCATCAGATATCTTACGACCTTCCCGTTCCTCCATTCAGGTGTCCAAAACTTCAAATGTACCTATAGTTACATTCTTTAAAACTCGAGCCTTTCTTGTGTACGAATCCTTAAGTCATTGTCGCGTCGTGAGTCTGATTACCACCCGGTCAGCTTCGTATCCTTCATCTGAGTCTGTTGCATGATCAGATATCTAACGGCCTTCCCGTTCCTCCATTCAGGTGTCCGAAACTTCAAATGTACCTATAGTTACGTCCTTTAAAATTCGAGTCTTTTCTTGTGTACGAATCTCTATGTCATTGTCACATCGTGAGTCTGATTACCACCCGGTCAGCTTCGTATCTTTCATCTGAGTCTGTTGCATGATCAGATATCTTACGGCCTTCCCGTTCCTCCATTCAGGTCTCCGAAACTTCAAATGTACCTATAGTTACGTCCTTTAAAACTCGAGTCTTTTCTTGTGTACGAATCTCTATGTCATTGTCGCATCGTGAATCTGATTACCACCCGGTCAGCTTCGTATCCTTCATCTTAGTCTATTGATCATCAGATATCTTACGGCCTTCCCGTTCCTCCATTCAGGTGTCCGAAACTTCAAATGTACCTATAGTTACGTCCTTTAAAACTTGAGTCTTTTCTTGTGTACGAATCTTTATGTCATTGTCGCATTGTGAATCTGATTACCACCCGGTCAGCTTCGTATCCTTCATCTGAGTCTGTTGATCATCAGATATCTTACGGCCTTCCCGTTCCTCCATTCAGGTGTCCGAAACTTCAAATGTACCTATAGTTACGTCCTTTAAAACTCGAGTCTTTTCTTGTGTACGAATCTCTATGTCATTGTCGCATCGTGAATCTGATTACCACCCGGTCTGCTTCGTATCCTTCATCTGGGTCTATTGCATGATCAGATATCTTACGACCTTCCCGTTCCTCCATTCAGGTTTCCCAAACTTCAAATGTACCTATAGTTACGTCCTTTAAAACTTGAGTCTTTTCTCGTGTACGAATCTTTATGTCATTGTCGCATTGTGAATCTGATTACCACCCGGTCAGCTTCGTATCCATCATCTGAGTCTGTTGATCATCAGATATCTTACGGCCTTCCCGTTCCTCCATTCAGGTGTCCGAAACTTCAAATGTACCTATAGTTACGTCCTTTAAAACTCGAGTCTTTTCTTGTGTATGAATCTTTATGTCATTGTCGCATCGTGAGTCTGATTACCACCCGGTCAGCTTCGTATCCTTCATCTGAGTCTGTTGCATGATCAGATATCTAACGGCCTTCCCGTTCCTCCATTCAGGTGTCCGAAACTTCAAATGTACCTATAGTTACGTCCTTTAAAACTCCAGTGTTTTCTTGTGCACGAATCTCTATGTCAATGTTGCATAGTTAGTCCGATTACCGTCCGGTCCGCTTCGTATCCTTTATCTGAGTCTGTTGCATGATCTGATATCTTATGGCCATTCTGCTACTCCATTCGGGTGCCCGAAACTTCAATGTATCGATAGTTACGTCCTTTAAAAGTCGAGTCTTTTCTTTTCTACGAACCTCTATGTCATTGTCACATCGTGACTCCGATTAATGTCCGGTCAGCTACGTATCCTACATCTGAGTCTGTCGCATGATCCGATATCTTACGGCCATCCCGTTCCTCCATTCAGGTGTCCGAAACATCAAATGTACCTATAGTTACGTCCTTTAAAACAAGAGTCTTTTCTTGTGTACGAATCTCTATGTCATTGTCAAATCGTGAGTCTGATTACCACCAGTCAGCTTCGTATCCTTCATCTGAGTCTAGTGCATGATCAGATATCTTACGGCCTTCGCGTTCCTCCATTCAGGTGTCCGAAACTTCAAATGTACCTGTAGTTATGTTCTTTAAAACTCCAGTGTTTTCTTCTGCACGAATCTCTATGTCATTGTCGAATCGTGAGTCTGATTACCACCCGGTCTGCTTCGTATCCTTCATCTGAGTCTGTTACATGATCAGATATCTTACGGCCTTCCCGTTTCTCCATTCAGGTGTCCGAAACATCAAATGTACCTATAGTTACGTCCTTTAAAACAAGAGTCTTTTCTTGTGTACGAATCTCTATGTCATTGTCGCATCGTGAGTCTGATTACCTCCCGGTCAGCTTCGTACCCTTCATCTGAGTCTGTCGCATGAACAGATATCTTACGGCCTTCCCGTTCCTCCATTAAGGTGTCCGAAACTTCAAATGTACCTGTAGTTACGTCCTTTAAAACTCGAGTCTTTTCTTGTGTACGAATCTCTATGTCATTGTCACATCGTGAGTCTAATTACCACCCGATCAGCTTCGTATCTTTCATCTGAGTCTGTTGCATGATCAGATATCTTACGGCCTTCCCGTTCTTCCATTCAGGTCTCCGAAACTTCAAATGTACCTATAGTTACGTCCTTTAAAACTCGAGTCTTTTCTTGTGTACGAATCTCTATGTCATTGTCGCATCGTGAATCTGATTACCACCCAGTCAGCTTCGTATCCTTCATCTTAGTCTATTGATCATCAGATATCTTACGGCCTTCCCGTTCCTCCATTCAGGTGTCCGAAACGTCAAATGTACCTATAGTTACGTCCTTTAAAACTTGAGTCTTTTCTTGTGTACGAATCTTTATGTCATTGTCGCATTGTGAATCTGATTACCACCCGGTCAGCTTCGTATCCTTCATCTGAGTCTGTTGATCATCAAATATCTTACGGCCTTCCCGTTCCTTCATTCAGGTGTCCGAAACTTCAAATGTACCTATAGTTACGTCCTTTAAAACTCGAGTCTTTTCTTGTGTACGAATCTCTATGTCATTGTCGCATCGTGAATCTGATTACCACCCGGTCTGCTTCGTATCCTTCATCTGGGTCTATTGCATGATCAGATATCTTACGACCTTCCCGTTCCTCCATTCAGGTTTCTGAAACTTCAAATGTACCTATAGTTACGTCCTTTAAAACTTGAGTCTTTTCTTGTGGACGAATCTTTATGTCATTGTCGCATCGTGAGTCTGATTACCACCCGGTCAGCTTCGTATCCTTCATCTGAGTCTGTTGCATGATCAGATATCTAACGGCCTTCTCGTTCCTCCATTCAGGTGTCCGAAACTTCAAATGTACCTATAGTTACGTCCTTTAAAACTCCAGTGTTTTCTTGTGCACGAATCTCTATGTCATTGTCGCATCGTGAGTCTGATTACCACCCGGTCTGCTTCGTACCCTTCATCTGAGTCTGTTGCATGATCAGATATCTTACGGCCTTCCCGTTCCTCCATTCAGGTGTTCGAAACTTCAAATGTACCTATAGTGACGTCCTTTAAAACTCGAGACTTTTCTTTCGTACGAATTTCTATGTCATGTTCGCATAGTGAATCTGATTACCACCCGGTCAGCTTCGTTTCCTTCATCTAAGTCTGTTGCATGATCAGATATCTTACGGCCTTCCCGTTCATCTATTCGGGTGCCCAAAACCTCAAATGTACAGATAGTTATGTCCATTAAACTCGAGTCTTTTCTTGTGACGAATGTCTATGTCAATGTTGCATAGTTAGTCCGATTACCGTCCGGTCCACTTCGTATCCTTTATCTGAGTCTGTTGCATGATCTGACATCTTATGGCCTTTCTGCTACTCCATTCGGGTGCCCGAAACTTCAATGTATCGATAGTTACGTCCTTTAAAAGTCGAGTCTTTTCTTTTCTACGAACCTCTATGTCATTGTCACATCGTGACTCCGATTAACGTCCGGTCAGCTACGTATCCTACATCTGAGTCTGTCGCATGATCCGATATCTTACGGCCATCCCGTTCCTCCATTCAGGTGTCCGAAACATCAAATGTACCTATAGTTACGTCCTTTAAAACAAGAGTCTTTTCTTGTGTACGAATCTCTATGTCATTGTCAAATCGTGAGTCTGATTACCACCAGTCAGCTTCGTATCCTTCATCTGAGTCTAGTGCATGATCAGATATCTTACGGCCTTCGCGTTTCTCCATTCAGGTGTCCGAAACTTCAAATGTACCTGTAGTTATGTTCTTTAAAACTCCAGTGTTTTCTTCTGCACGAATCTCTATGTCATTGTCGCATCGTGAGTCTGATTACCACCCGGTCTGCTTCGTATCCTTCATCTGAGTCTGTTACATGATCAGATATCTTACGGCCTTCCCGTTTCTCCATTCAGGTGTCCGAAACATCAAATGTACCTATAGTTACGTCCTTTAAAACTCGAGTCTTTTCTTGTGTACGAATCTCTATGTCATTGTCGCATCGTGAGTCTGATTACCACCCGGTCAGCTTCGTACCCTTCATCTGAGTCTGTCGCATGAACAGATATCTTACGGCCTTCCCGTTCCTCCATTAAGGTGTCCGAAACTTCAAATGTACCTGTAGTTACGTCCTTTAAAACTCGAGTCTTTTCTTGTGTACGAATCTCTATGTCATTGTCACATCGTGAGTCTAATTACCACCCGATCAGCTTCGTATCTTTCATCTGAGTCTGTTGCATGATCAGATATCTTACGGCCTTCCCGTTCCTCCATTCAGGTCTCCGAAACTTCAAATGTACCTATAGTTACGTCCTTTAAAACTCGAGTCTTTTCTTGTGTACGAATCTCTATGTCATTGTCGCATCGTGAATCTGATTACCACCCAGTCAGCTTCGTATCCTTCATCTTAGTCTATTGATCATCAGATATCTTACGGCCTTCCCGTTCCTCCATTCAGGTGTCCGAAACTTCAAATGTACCTATAGTTACGTCCTTTAAAACTTGAGTCTTTTCTTGTGTACGAATCTTTATGTCATTGTCGCAATGTGAATCTGATTACCACCCGGTCAGCTTCGTATCCTTCATCAGAGTCTGTTGATAATCAGATATCTTACGGCCTTCCCGTTCCTCCATTCAGGTGTCCGAAACTTCAAATGTACGTATAGTTACGTCCTTTAAAACTCGAGTCTTTTCTTGTGTACGAATCTCTATGTCATTGTCGCATCGTGAATCTGATTACCACCCGGTCTGCTTCGTATCCTTCATCTGGGTCTATTGCATGATCAGATATCTTACGACCTTCCCGTTCCTCCATTCAGGTGTCCGAAACATCAAATGTACCTATAGTTACGTCCTTTAAAACAAGAGTCTTTTCTTGTGTACGAATCTCTATGTCATTGTCAAATCGTGAGTCTGATTACCACCAGTCAGCTTCGTATCCTTCATCTGAGTCTAGTGCATGATCAGATATCTTACGGCCTTCGCGTTCCTCCATTCAGGTGTCCGAAACTTCAAATGTACCTGTAGTTATGTTCTTTAAAACTCCAGTGTTTTCTTCTGCACGAATCTCTATGTCATTGTCGCATCGTGAGTCTGATTACCACCCGTACTGCTTCGTATCCTTCATCTGAGTCTGTTACATGATCAGATATCTTACGGCCTTCCCGTTTCTCCATTCAGGTGTCCGAAACATCAAATGTACCTATAGTTACGTCCTTTAAAACTCGAGTCTTTTCTTGTGTACGAATCTCTATGTCATTGTCGCATCGTGAATCTGATTACCACCCAGTCAGCTTCGTATCCTTCATCTTAGTCTATTGATCATCAGATATCTTACGGCCTTCCCGTTCCTCCATTCAGGTGTCCGAAACGTCAAATGTACCTATAGTTACGTCCTTTAAAACTTGAGTCTTTTCTTGTGTACGAATCTTTATGTCATTGTCGCATTGTGAATCTGATTACCACCCGGTCAGCTTAGTATCCTTCATCTGAGTCTGTTGATCATCAAATATCTTACGGCCTTCCCGTTCCTTCATTCAGGTGTCCGAAACTTCAAATGTACCTATAGTTACGTCCTTTAAAACTCGAGTCTTTTCTTGTGTACGAATCTCTATGTCATTGTCGCATCGTGAATCTGATTACCACCCGGTCTGCTTCGTATCCTTCATCTGGGTCTATTGCATGATCAGATATCTTACGACCTTCCCGTTCCTCCATTCAGGTTTCTGAAACTTCAAATGTACCTATAGTTACGTCCTTTAAAACTTGAGTCTTTTGTTGTGGACGAATCTTTATGTCATTGTCGCATTGTGAATCTGATTACCACCCGGTCAGCTTCGTATCCTTCATCTGAGTCTGTTGATCATCAGATATCTTACGGCCTTCCCGTTCCTCCATTCAGGTGTCCGAAACTTCAAATGTACCTATAGTTACGTCCTTTAAAACTCGAGTCTTTTCTTGTGTACGAATCTTTATGTCATTGTCGCATCGTGAGTCTGATTACCACCCGGTCAGCTTCGTATCCTTCATCTGAGTCTGTTGCATGATCAGATATCTAACGGCCTTCTCGTTCCTCCATTCAGGTGTCCGAAACTTCAAATGTACCTATACTTACGTCCTTTAAAACTCCAGTGTTTTCTTGTGCACGAATCTCTATGTCATTGTCGCATCGTGAGTCTGATTACCACCCGGTCTGCTTCGTACCCTTCATCTGAGTCTGTTGCATGATCAGATATCTTACGGCCTTCCCGTTCCTCCATTCAGGTGTTCGAAACTTCAAATGTACCTATAGTGACGTCCTTAAAAACTCGAGACTTTTCTTTCGTACGAATTTCTATGTCATGTTCGCATAGTGAATCTGATTACCACCCGGTCAGCTTCGTTTCCTTCATCTAAGTCTGTTGCATGATCAGATATCTTACGGCCTTCCCGTTCCTCTATTCGGGTGCCCAAAACCTCAAATGTACGGATAGTTATGTCCTTTAAACTCGAGTCTTTTCTTGTGACGAATGTCTATGTCAATGTTGCATAGTTAGTCCGATTACCGTCCGGTCCACTTCGTATCCTTAATCTGAGTCTGTTGCAGGATCTGATATCTTATGGCCTTTCTGCTACTCCATTCGGGTGCCCGAAACTTCAATGTATCGATAGTTACGTCCTTTAAAAGTCGAGTCTTTTCTTTTCTACGAACCTCTATGTCATTGTCACATCGTGACTCCGATTAACGTCCGGTCAGCTACGTATCCTACATCTGAGTCTGTCGCATGATCCGATATCTTACGGCCATCCCGTTCCTCCATTCAGGTGTCCGAAACATCAAATGTACCTATAGTTACGTCCTTTAAAACAAGAGTCTTTTCTTGTGTACGAATCTCTATGTCATTGTCAAATCGTGAGTCTGATTACCACCAGTCAGCTTCGTATCCTTCATCTGAGTCTAGTGCATGATCAGATATCTTACGGCCTTCGCGTTCCTCCATTCAGGTGTCCGAAACTTCAAATGTACCTGTAGTTATGTTCTTTAAAACTCCAGTGTTTTCTTCTGCACGAATCTCTATGTCATTGTCGCATCGTGAGTCTGATTACCACCCGGTCTGCTTCGTATCCTTCATCTGAGTCTGTTACATGATCAGATATCTTACGGCCTTCCCGTTTCTCCATTCAGGTGTCCGAAACATCAAATGTACCTATAGTTACGTCCTTTAAAACTCGAGTCTTTTCTTGTGTACGAATCTCTATGTCATTGTCGCATCGTGAGTCTGATTACCACCCGGTCAGCTTCGTACCCTTCATCTGAGTCTGTCGCATGAACAGATATCTTACGGCCTTCCCGTTCCTCCATTAAGGTGTCCGAAACTTCAAATGTACCTGTAGTTACGTCCTTTAAAACTCGAGTCTTTTCTTGTGTACGAATCTCTATGTCATTGTCACATCGTGAGTCTGATTACCACCCGGTCAGCTTCGTATCTTTCATCTGAGTCTATTGATCATCAGATATCTTACGGCCTTCCCGTTCCTCCATTCAGGTTTCCGAAACTTCAAATGTACCTATAGTTACGTCCTTTAAAACTTGAGTCTTTTCTTGTGTACGAATCTCTATGTCATTGTCGCATCGTGAATCTGATTACCACCCAGTCAGCTTCGTATCCTTCATCTTAGTCTATTGATCATCAGATATCTTACGGCCTTCCCGTTCCTCCATTCAGGTGTCCGAAACTTCAAATGTACCTATAGTTACGTCCTTTAAAACTTGAGTCTTTTCTTGTGTACGAATCTTTATGTCATTGTCGCAATGTGAATCTGATTACCACCCGGTCAGCTTCGTATCCTTCATCAGAGTCTGTTGATAATCAGATATCTTACGGGCTTCCCGTTCCTCCATTCAGGTGTCCGAAACTTCAAATGTACGTATAGTTACGTCCTTTAAAACTCGAGTCTTTTCTTGTGTACGAATCTCTATGTCATTGTCGCATCGTGAATCTGATTACCACCCGGTCTGCTTCGTATCCTTCATCTGGGTCTATTGCATGATCAGATATCTTACGACCTTCCCGTTCCTCCATTCAGGTGTCCGAAACATCAAATGTACCTATAGTTACGTCCTTTAAAACAAGAGTCTTTTCTTGTGTACGAATCTCTATGTCATTGTCAAATCGTGAGTCTGATTACCACCAGTCAGCTTCGTATCCTTCATCTGAGTCTAGTGCATGATCAGATATCTTACGGCCTTCGCGTTCCTCCATTCAGGTGTCCGAAACTTCAAATGTACCTGTAGTTATGTTCTTTAAAACTCCAGTGTTTTCTTCTGCACGAATCTCTATGTCATTGTCGCATCGTGAGTCTGATTACCACCCGTACTGCTTCGTATCCTTCATCTGAGTCTGTTACATGATCAGATATCTTACGGCCTTCCCATTTCTCCATTCAGGTGTCCGAAACATCAAATGTACCTATAGTTACGTCCTTTAAAACTCGAGTCTTTTCTTGTGTACGAATCTCTATGTCATTGTCGCATCGTGAATCTGATTACCACCCAGTCAGCTTCGTATCCTTCATCTTAGTCTATTGATCATCAGATATCTTACGGCCTTCCCGTTCCTCCATTCAGGTGTCCGAAACGTCAAATGTACCTATAGTTACGTCCTTTAAAACTTGAGTCTTTTCTTGTGTACGAATCTTTATGTCATTGTCGCATTGTGAATCTGATTACCACCCGGTCAGCTTCGTATCCTTCATCTGAGTCTGTTGATCATCAAATATCTTACGGCCTTCCCGTTCCTTCATTCAGGTGTCCGAAACTTCAAATGTACCTATAGTTACGTCCTTTAAAACTCGAGTCTTTTCTTGTGTACGAATCTCTATGTCATTGTCGCATCGTGAATCTGATTACCACCCGGTCTGCTTCGTATCCTTCATCTGGGTCTATTGCATGATCAGATATCTTACGACCTTCCCGTTCCTCCATTCAGGTTTCTGAAACTTCAAATGTACCTATAGTTACGTCCTTTAAAACTTGAGTCTTTTGTTGTGGACGAATCTTTATGTCATTGTCGCATTGTGAATCTGATTACCACCCGGTCAGCTTCGTATCCTTCATCTGAGTCTGTTGATCATCAGATATCTTACGGCCTTCCCGTTCCTCCATTCAGGTGTCCGAAACTTCAAATGTACCTATAGTTACGTCCTTTAAAACTCGAGTCTTTTCTTGTGTACGAATCTTTATGTCATTGTCGCATCGTGAGTCTGATTACCACCCGGTCAGCTTCGTATCCTTCATCTGAGTCTGTTGCATGATCAGATATCTAACGGCCTTCTCGTTCCTCCATTCAGGTGTCCGAAACTTCAAATGTACCTATAGTTACGTCCTTTAAAACTCCAGTGTTTTCTTGTGCACGAATCTCTATGTCATTGTCGCATCGTGAGTCTGATTACCACCCGGTCTGCTTCGTACCCTTCATCTGAGTCTGTTGCATGATCAGATATCTTACGGCCTTCCCGTTCCTCCATTCAGGTGTTCGAAACTTCAAATGTACCTATAGTGACGTCCTTTAAAACTCGAGACTTTTCTTTCGTACGAATTTCTATGTCATGTTCGCATAGTGAATCTGATTACCACCCGGTCAGCTTCGTTTCCTTCATCTAAGTCTGTTGCATGATCAGATATCTTACGGCCTTCCCGTTCCTCTATTCGGGTGCCCAAAACCTCAAATGTACGGATAGTTATGTCCTTTAAACTCGAGTCTTTTCTTGTGACGAATGTCTATGTCAATGTTGCATAGTTAGTCCGATTACCGTCCGGTCCACTTCGTATCCTTTATCTGAGTCTGTTGCATGATCTGATATCTTATGGCCTTTCTGCTACTCCATTCGGGTGCCCGAAACTTCAATGTATCGATAGTTACGTCCTTTAAAAGTCGAGTCTTTTCTTTTCTACGAACCTCTATGTCATTGTCACATCGTGACTCCGATTAACGTCCGGTCAGCTACGTATCCTACATCTGAGTCTGTCGCATGATCCGATATCTTACGGCCATCCCGTTCCTCCATTCAGGTGTCCGAAACATCAAATGTACCTATAGTTACGTCCTTTAAAACAAGAGTCTTTTCTTGTGTACGAATCTCTATGTCATTGTCAAATCGTGAGTCTGATTACCACCAGTCAGCTTCGTATCCTTCATCTGAGTCTAGTGCATGATCAGATATCTTACGGCCTTCGCGTTCCTCCATTCAGGTGTCCGAAACTTCAAATGTACCTGTAGTTATGTTCTTTAAAACTCCAGTGTTTTCTTCTGCACGAATCTCTATGTCATTGTCGCATCGTGAGTCTGATTACCACCCGGTCTGCTTCGTATCCTTCATCTGAGTCTGTTACATGATCAGATATCTTACGGCCTTCCCGTTTCTCCATTCAGGTGTCCGAAACATCAAATGTACCTATAGTTACGTCCTTTAAAACTCGAGTCTTTTCTTGTGTACGAATCTCTATGTCATTGTCGCATCGTGAGTCTGATTACCACCCGGTCAGCTTCGTACCCTTCATCTGAGTCTGTCGCATGAACAGATATCTTACGGCCTTCCCGTTCCTCCATTAAGGTGTCCGAAACTTCAAATGTACCTGTAGTTACGTCCTTTAAAACTCGAGTCTTTTCTTGTGTACGAATCTCTATGTCATTGTCACATCGTGAGTCTGATTACCACCCGGTCAGCTTCGTATCTTTCATCTGAGTCTATTGATCATCAGATATCTTACGGCCTTCCCGTTCCTCCATTCAGGTTTCCGAAACTTCAAATGTACCTATAGTTACGTCCTTTAAAACTTGAGTCTTTTCTTGTGTACGAATCTCTATGTCATTGTCGCATCGTGAATCTGATTACCACCCGGTCAGCTTCGTATCCTTCATCTTAGTCTATTGATCATCAGATATCTTACGGCCTTCCCGTTCCTCCATTCAGGTGTCCGAAACTTCAAATGTACCTATAGTTACGTCCTTTAAAACTTGAGTCTTTTCTTGTGTACGAATCTTTATATCATTGTCGCAATGTGAATCTGATTACCACCCGGTCAGCTTCGTATCCTTCATCAGAGTCTGTTGATAATCAGATATCTTACGGCCTTCCCGTTCCTCCATTCAGGTGTCCGAAACTTCAAATGTACGTATAGTTACGTCCTTTAAAACTCGAGTCTTTTCTTGTGTACGAATCTCTATGTCATTGTCGCATCGTGAATCTGATTACCACCCGGTCTGCTTCGTATCCTTCATCTGGGTCTATTGCATGATCAGATATCTTACGACCTTCCCGTTCCTCCATTCAGGTGTCCGAAACATCAAATGTACCTATAGTTACGTCCTTTAAAACAAGAGAGTCTTTTCTTGTGTACGAATCTCTATGTCATTGTCAAATCGTGAGTCTGATTACCACCAGTCAGCTTCGTATCCTTCATCTGAGTCTAGTGCATGATCAGATATCTTACGGCCTTCGCGTTCCTCCATTCAGGTGTCCGAAACTTCAAATGTACCTGTAGTTATGTTCTTTAAAACTCCAGTGTTTTCTTCTGCACGAATCTCTATGTCATTGTCGCATCGTGAGTCTGATTACCACCCGTACTGCTTCGTATCCTTCATCTGAGTCTGTTACATGATCAGATATCTTACGGCCTTCCCGTTTCTCCATTCAGGTGTCCGAAACATCAAATGTACCTATAGTTACGTCCTTTAAAACTCGAGTCTTTTCTTGTGTACGAATCTCCATGTCATTGTCGCATCGTGAGTCTGATTACCACCCTGTCAGCTTCGTACCCTTCATCTGAGTCTGTCGCATGAACAGATATCTTACGGCCTTCCCGTTCCTCCATTAAGGTGTCCGAAACTTCAAATGTACCTGTAGTTACGTCCTTTAAAACTCGAGTCTTTTCTTGTGTACGAATCTCTATGTCATTGTCACATCGTGAGTCTGATTACCACCCGGTCAGCTTCGTATCTTTCATCTGAGTCTTTGGCATGATCAGATATCTTACGGCCTTCCCGTTCCTCCATTCAGGTCTCTGAAACTTCAAATCTACCTATAGTTACGTCCTTTAAAACTCGAGTCTTTTCTTGTGTACGAATCTCTATGTCATTGTCGCATCTTGAATCTGATTACCACCCGGTCAGCTTCGTATCCTTCATCTTAGTCTATTGATCATCAGATATCTTACGGCCTTCCCGTTCCTCCATTCAGGTGTCCGAAACTTCAAATGTACCTATAGTTACGTCCTTTAAAACTTGAGTCTTTTCTTGTGCACGAATCTTTATGTCATTGTCGCATTGTGAATCTGATTACCACCCGGTCAGCTTCGTATCCTTCATCTGAGTCTGTTGATCATCAGATATCTTACGGCCTTCCCGTTCCTCCATTCAGGTGTCCGAAACTTCAAATGTACCTATAGTTATGTCCTTTAAAACTCGAGTCTTTTCTTGTGTACGAATCACTATGTCATTGTCGCATCGTGAATCTGATTACCACCCGGTCTGCTTCGTATCCTTCATCTGGGTCTATTGCATGATCAGATATCTTACGACCTTCCCGTTCCTCCATTCAGGTTTCCGAAACTTCAAATGTACCTATAGTTACGTCCTTAAAAACTCGAGTCTTTTCTTGTGTACGAATCTTTATGTCATTGTCGCATTGTGAATCTGATTACCACCGGGTCAGCTTCGTATCCTTCATCTGAGTCTGTTGATCATCAGATATCTTACGGCCTTCCCGTTCCTCCATTCAGGTGTCCGAAACTTCAAATGTACCTATAGTTACGTCCTTTAAAACTCGAATCTTTTCTTGTGTACGAATCTTTATGTCATTGTCGCATCGTGAGTCTGATTACCACCCGGTCAGCTTCGTATCCTTCATCTGAGTCTGTTGCATGATCAGATATCTAACGGCCTTCCCGTTCATCCATTCAGGTGTCTGAAACTTCAAACGTACCTATAGTTACGTCCTTTAAAACTCTAGTGTTTTCTTGTGCACGAATCTCTATGTCATTGTCGCATCGTGAGTCTGATTACCACCCGGTCTGCTTCGTACCCTTCATCTGAGTCTGTTGTATGATCAGATATCTTACGGCCTTACCGTTCCTCCATTCAGGTGTTCGAAACTTCAAATGTACCTATTGTGACGTCTTTTAAAACTCGAAACTTTTCTTTCGTACGAATTTCTATGTCATTGTCGCATAGTGAATCTGATTACCACCCGGTCAGCTCCGTATCCTTCATCTAAGTCTGTTGCTTGATCAGATATCTTACGGCCTTCCCGTTCCTCTATTCGGGTGCCCAAAACCTCAAATGTACGGATAGTTATGTCCTTTAAACTCGAGTCTTTTCTTGTGACGAATGTCTATGTCAATGTTGCATAGTTAGTCCGATTACCGTCCGGTCCACTTCGTATCCTTTATCTGAGTCTGTTGCATGATCTGATATCTTACGGCCTTCCCGTTTCTCCATTCAGGTGTCCGAAACATCAAATGTATCTATAGTTACGTCCTTTAAAACTCGAGTCTTTTCTTGTGTACGAATCTCTATGTCATTGTCGCATCGTGAGTCTGATTACCACCCGGTCAGCATCGTACCCTTCATCTGACTCTGTCGCATGAACAGATATCTTACGGCCTTCCCGTTCCTCCATTAAGGTGTCCGAAACTTCAATTGTACCTGTAGTTATGTCCTTTAAAACTCGAGTCTTTTCTTGTGTACGAATCTCTATGGAATTGTTGCATCGTGATTCTGATTACCACCCGCTCAGCTTCGTATTATTCATCTGAGTCTGTTGCATGATCAGATATCTTACGGCCTTCCCGTTCCTCCATTCAGGTGTCCGAAACTTCAAATGTACCTATAGTTACGTCCTTTAAAACACCAGTGTTTTCTTGTGCACGAATCTGTATGTCATTGTCGCATCGTGAGTCTGATTACCACCCGGTCAGCTTTGTATCCTTCATCTGAGTCTGTTGATCATCAGATATCTTACGGCCTTCCCGTTCCTCCATTCAGGTGTCCGAAACTTCAAATGTACCTATAGTTACGTCCTTTAAAACTCGAGTGTTTTCATGTGTACGAATCTCTATGTCATATTCGCATCGTGAGTCTGATTACCACCCGGTTAGCTTTGTATCCTTCATCTGAGTCTGTTCCATGATCAAATATCTAACGGCCTTCCTGTTCCTCCATACATGTGTCCGAAACTTCAAATGTACCTATAGTTACGTCTTTTAAAACTCGAGTCTTTTCTTGTGTACGAATCTCTATGTCATTGTGGCATCGTGAGTCTGATTACCACCCGGTCAACTTCGTATCCTTCATTTGAGTCTGTTGCATGATCAGATATCTAACGGCCTTCCCGTTCCTCCATTCAGGTGTTCGAAACATCAAACGTACCTATAGTTACGTCCTTTAAAAGTCGAGTCTTTTCTTGTGTACGAATATCTATGTCATTGTAGCATCGTGAGTCTGATTACGACCCGGTCAACTTCAAATCCTTTATCTGAGTCTGTTGCATGATCAGATATGTTATGGCCTTCCCGTTCCTCCATTCAGGTGTCCGAAACTTCAAATGTACCTATAGTTACGTCCTTTAAAACTCCAGTGTTTTCTTGTGCACGAATCTCTATGCCTTTGTCGCATCGTGAGTCTGATTACCCCCCGGTCTGCTTCATATCCTTCATCTGAGTCTGTTGCATGATCAGATATATTACGGCCTTCGCGTTCCTCCGTTCAGGTGTCCAAAACTTCAAATGTACCTATAGTTACGTCCTTTAATACTCGAGTCTTTTCTTGTGTATGAATCTCTATGTCATTCTCGCATCTTGAGTCTAATTACCACCCGGTAAGCTTCGTATCCTTCATCTGAGTCTGTTGCATGATCAAATATCTAACGGCCTTCCTGTTCCTCCATACAAGTGTCCGAAACTTCAAATGTACCTATAGTTACGTCTTTTAAAACTCGAGTATTTTCTTGTGTACGAATCTTTATGTCATTGTCGCATCGTGAGTCTGATTACCACCCGGTCAGCTTCGTATCCTTCATCTGAGTCTATTGCATGATCAGATATCTAACGGCCTTCCTGTTCCTCCATTCAGGTGTCCGAAACTTCAAATGTACCGATAGTTACGTCCTTTAAAACTCGAGTCTTTTCTTGTGTACGAATCTCTATGTCTTTGTCGCATCGAGAGTCTAATTACCACCCGGTCAGCTTCGTTTTTTCATCTGAGTCTGTTGCATGATCAGATATCTTACGGCCTTCCCGTTCTTCCATTCAGGTGTCCGAAACTTCAAATGTACCTATAGTTACGTCCTTTAAAACTTGAGTCTTTTCTTGTGTACGAATCTCTATGTCATTGTCGCATCGTGAGTCTGATTACCACCCGGTCTTCTTCGTATCCTTCATCTGGGTCTGTTGTATGATCAGATATCTTACGACCTTCCCGTTCCTCCATTCAGGTGTCCGAAACTTCAAATGTACCTATAGTTACGTCCTTTAGAACTCGAGTCTTTTCTTGTGTACGAATCTCTATGGAATTGTTGCATCGTGAGTCCGATTAACGTCCGGTCAGCTTCGTATCCTTCATCTGAGTCTGTCGCATAATCCGATATCTTACGGCATTCCCGTTCCTCCATTCAGGTGTCCGAAACATCAAATGTACCTATAGTTACGTCCTTTAAAACTAGACTCTTTTCTTGTGTACGAATCTCTATGTCATTGTCAAATCGTGAGTCTGATTACCACCAGTCAGCTTCGTATCTTTCATCTGAGTCTGTTGCATGATCAGATATCTTACGGCCTTCGCGTTCCTCCATTCAGGTGTCCGAAACTTCAAATGTACCTGTAGTTACGTCCTTTAAAACTCCTGTGTTTTCTTTTGCACGAATCTCTATGTCATTGTCGCATCGTGAGTCTGATTACCACCCGGTCTGCTTCGTATCCTTCATCTGAGTGTGTTACATGATCAGATATCTTACGGCCTTCCCGTTTCTCCATTCAGGTGTCCGAAACTTAAAATGTACCTATAGTTACGTCCTTTAAAACTCAAGTCTTTTCTTGTGTACGAATCTCTATGTCATTGTCGCATCGTGAGTCTCATTACCGGGTGGTCAGCTTCGTACCCATCATCTGAGTCTGTTGCATGATCAGATATCTTACGGCCTTCTCGTTCCTCCTTTAAGGTGTACGAAACTTCAAATGTACCTGTAGTTACGTCCTTTAAAACTCGAGTCTTTTCTTGTGTACGAATCTCTATGGAATTGTCGCATCGTGAGTCTGATTACCACCCGGTCAGCTTTGTATCCTTCATCTAAGTCTATTGCTTGATCAGATATCTTACGGCCTTCCCGTTCCTCCATTCAGGTGTCCGAAACTTCAAATGTACCAATAGGTACGTCCTTTAAAACTCCAGTGTTTTCTTGTGCACGAATCTCTATGTCATTGTCGCATCGTGAGTCTGATTACCACCCGGTCAGCTTCGTATCCTTCATTTGAGTCTGTTGCATGAACAGATATGTTACGGCCTTCCCGTTCCTCCATTCAGGTGTCCGAAACTTTAAATGTACCTATAGTTACGTCCTTTAAAACTCGAGTCTTTTCTTGTGTACGAATCTCTATGTCATATTCGCATCGTGAGTTTGATTAACACCCGGTCTACTTCGTATCCTTCATCTGAGTCTGTTGCATGATCAGATATCTAATGGCCTTCCCGTTCCTCCATTCAGGTGTCCGAAACTTCAAATGTACCTATAGTTACTTCCTTTAGAACTCGAGTGTTTTCTTGTGCACGAATCTCTATGTCATTGTCGCATCGTGAGTCTTATTACCACCCGGTCTGCTTCGTACCCTTCATCTGAGTCTTTTGCATGATTAGATATCTTACGGCCTTCCCGTTCCTCCATTCAGGTGTCCGAAACTTCATATGTATCTATAGTTACGTCTTTTAAAACTCGAGTCTTTTCTTGTGTCCGAATCTCTATATCATTGCCGCATCGTGATACTGATTACCACCTGGTCAGCTTCGTATCTTTCATCTGAGTCTGTTGCATGATAACATATCTTACGGCCTTCCCGTTCCTCCATTCAGGTGTCCGAAACTTCAAATGTACCGATAGTTACGTCCTTTAAAACTCGAGTCTTTTCTTCTGTACGAATCTCTATGTCATATTCGCATCGTGAGTTTGATTACCACCCGGTCAGCTTCGTACCCTTCATCTAAGTCTGTTGCATGATAAGATATCTTATGGCCTTCCCGTTCCTCCATTCATGTGTCTGAAACTTCAAATGTACCTATAGTTACGTCCTTTAAAACTAGAGTCTTTTCTTGTGTACGAATCTCTATGTCATTGTCGCAATCTGATTACCACCCGGTCAGCTTCGTATCCTTCATCTGAGTCAGTTGATCATCAGATATCTTACGGCCTTCCCGTTCCTCTATTCAGGTGTCCGAAACTTCAAATGTACCTATAGTTACGTCCTTTAAAACACGAGTCTTTTCTTGTGTACGAATCTCTATGTCATTGTCGCATCGTGAATCTGATTACCACCCGGTCAGCTTCGTATCCTTCATCTGAGTCTGTTGATCATCAGATATCTTACGGCTTTCCCGTTCCTCCATTCAGGTGTCCGAAACTTCAAATGTACCTATAGTTACGTCCTTTAAAACTCGAGTCTTTTCTTGTGTACGAATCTTTATGTCATTGTCGCATCGTGAGTCTGATTACCACCCGGTCAGCTTCGTATCCTTCATCTGAGTCTGTTGCATGATAAGATATCTAACGGCCTTCCCGTTCCTCCATTCAGGTGTCCGAAACTTCAAATGTACCTATTGTTACGTCCTTTAAAACTCCAGTGTTTTCTTGTGCACGAATCTCTATGTCATTGTCGCATCGTGAGTCTGATTATCACTCAGTCTGCTTCGTACCCTTCATCTGAGTCTGTTGCATGATCAGATATCTTACGGCCTTCCCGTTTCTCCATTCAGGTGTCCGAAACTTCAAATGTACCTATAGTTACGTCCTTTAAAACTCGAGTGTTTTCTTGTGTATGAATCTCTATGTCATTCTTGCATCGTGAGTCTGATTACCACCCGGTCAGCTTCGTATCCTTCATCTGAGTCTGTTGCATGATCAGATATCTAACGGCCTTCCCGTTCCTCCATTCAGGTGTCCGAAACTTCAAATGTACCTATAGTTACATCCTTTAGAACTCGAGTGTTTTCTTGTGCACAAATCTCTATGTCATTGTCGCATCGTGAGTCTTATTGTGACAACCCGTAATTTTCAGATCCTAATCCGTCCTGTAATCAAATGTATTAATAAGTTAAGCTTGAATAAGATTTAATTTTGTTAAATTAAAGTCTCGTTATAGTCTAGCAAAGTCCCTAAATACATGGATTTGTATTTGTTAAATTTTAGGAAAATACGACGTCGCATTGCGATAAATTAACCGAATTATGCGTTGGTGACGACCCGGCAAGCTTTTAAAAATCCAGAAATGGTCCTATATGCTCGGTATAGCATAAGATGATATTTTATAAGGGGAAGATCAGTTAAAACGAATAAAAACGCTGATTCAAAGTTTTTGTCGCGCAGTGTCCGGTACAGCGCGTACGCGCACTTTTAGCCGACAAATTTGATCTAATTAAGAGTCCAGCACCTAAAATATTTATTATACAGTAAAAATTATAAGATTTAGTGGGTATTAATAATCCATAATTTATTGGGTTAAAAGAAATTATTCTAGAGTGTATTTTTATCATTTTTATACCCTAAATCACCTAAAATACCCCCTAATTATAAAAATTAACCCAACCCTTTAAAAACCACCCCCCATTTACGATTTTAATCACAAAAATGCAGATCCTATATGATTTGGAAGCCACTAAGCATTTCTTATAACATAACAAGTGTAAACCTATAAAATAGGTAATGATGAGATGAAGTTTCATAAATACATGCAAAGTTCAACATCCCAAGACACTCAACCCCTTTCTTCTTCTTCTCTTGGCCGTCCACCACCCCCCAACCCTTCACATTCCTTTCTTTTCAAATCTTATACCAACACATCCAAATCTATCATCTCCTTTTTAAGGTTATTTGGTGATTTTGTGGAGTTTTGGAGTATTAACAAGTCTTGTAAGAAGCTTGAACAAGGAAATATATCTTCTTTTCTCTCAAAAACTCAAGATTATCAAGGGTATGAACCTTATTTAGTTTCATTTTCTTTGATTTTTGAATCTAATTCTAAGTGGGTTTTTGTAAGAATGTTCACCAACATCTTGAACTTTTCTAAATGGAGACTTAAAAACCAACCCTTGTTAATTAAAAATGGATGAAAATGGTGTAATATGTGTGTATGTGTGTGTCGTTTGAATGTATGTAGGTGGCGTGTGTGTGTGTATTAGTGTGTGTAAATGTTGAGTGTTCTTGAAAGTTGTTATTTGTTTGTAATTACTTGATGAAAATTTGAGTTTTTATAAGAGTTTTTCAATGATTTAAAAGTAAATCCAGATCTGATGTAAAACATAAATGATGGTTAAAAACTTATAACAAAATGCATGTTATGATTCTTGACTTGAATATGGATTTATTTTATGACTCTATGTTCAAAAATTTCAAGTTATGATAATCAAAATATAAGTTTATACATGCATTTTCAGATCTGATCTGGATTCCTAAAATATGTTATATGATAATATAAACATTGTGTTTTTGGATGAAAACATAAAAATCTATCATAGGATCATGCTAGCATAGCTCAAAATGTTTAAAAATGACTTAAAATGGTAGTTATGGCATTTAAATATGAGATTTCGGAAATATTATTTTTGATCAGAAATATTCAGGTTATTTTGGCCTTATAATGACCAAAATAATCTATGATAAAGATTAGAACTAAAACAATGTGTTTAAAACCGATTTCTATGCGTAAAAAGTCCGGTTTTCGCAACTTTTCGGTACTTGAAACTTTACGATTTCAAAACTGATCATAATCAGCTTATAAAAATATATTTTAAGTATAAAAGTTATATTTTTATGTAAATAATAAGTTTGGTATTTTTTTATATGTTTATACATGACTTAAACGCAAAACTAGGCGTTAAAACGGTAATTTTAACGCTTAAATCGTAAGTTGGTAAAACTGATTTAGATCAGCAAGATTGGACCTAAATTATGTTTAAAATAAGTGTCTTAAAGTGTTAATAAGTATTTTAATGTTTATACTTAAGAAAATGTGTAAATTGACGCGTAGGGAACTACGGTTCGGCTAGAAATCGAGCCGTTACGCCATTTCTAGCCAAACTAATAAAATTATGAATTTTTACTTCATAATCAATATTATAAGTGTTAATATGTATATTTTGATAATATATATATTTCTTATTTAGAAATATAATAATTAAGTATTATTATGCAAAAATGGTAAACTTGGATATATTACAAGTATAAGTATTTTATAACTAAGTGTTATGTGATATACTTGTACTACAAATGTGAATTATATGTATGTATAATACATATATTTTGAATTATATTTTGGTGCTAAGAAAATTTACTAAGATAAACAAGGTCACTTATAATTACAAAGCATAAAACCGAGGGTTCGGATCACCAACGTGTCAAATAGGGTTAAACGTCTTTTCTTTGAAGAATAAATATTTTAAGTCTAACAAGTTGAGGTGAATAACTTGCGGAAATAGACTTGGTAATCAAGTGAGTTAGATAATAACTCACATGGATGACTTGTTAATTGACCATAAAAGTGTCCCATTTGTATAGGGAACGGTTAGGTCGGAAATAAAACTTGGACTTAAATTGCTAGCTAAACTATCAAGCTTTGAGGTGAGTTTTCACGGCCCCTTTTATTGGTATTAATGTTTTTAAACATTGGGGGATTAACATGCTTATATAATTATGGTAAGTATGCTAGTACATTTCGTAACCAAATGATGGCCAGAGTAAGTGTTATTTTCCTGTGCATTTTGTGTACGGTGTCTCCCACGGCAGTCATAATCATTAGTTCTTGGAGGGAACCACAGAGTATATTGGTAGATCTATCGGGTTTGACCACCCACCTCGTGATCAGTCGCGCTGGTCGTCTAGACGGGGAAATATATTTTGAAAGGCATTAGTAGGGGGACCACTTGTTTGTTTTGGGTTGATTATGGGCTCTGGTTGCTATCATGTCGGGAGATCTAGCTAATCTACGAACCGTTCATATACTAACTATACCATAATTTTGTTTTATAAGAAAAGGTTATTTCTTATGTATAAAAACCTGTGAAACTCACTAGCTTTAAGCTAACTATACTTTTAAAATCTATGCATGTTTTTCAGGTACATAGACGGTATGGGGATGTGTTAGCTTTTGGGGCAAGCATGGGAAGGTCCTTGGGTATCGACGATCGAGGGGACCTTGTGTTGCAAGCTTGTTTTTGTTAAACAAGTTTTAAATAAAATATGTTTTAAAGACTACTTTGTGCACTTAACTACTATCTTTTAATAAATTGATATCCAAATGACTATCTATGTTTGCTTATATCGTTACTGTCACCGACTTTTGTACCACCACCCTCGCTTAATTTCCGCTGCGATTTTCGGGGTATGACACTTATTACTACCCGGTCTGCTTCGTATCCTTCATCTGAGTCTGTTGCATGATTAGATATCTTACGGCCTTCCCGTTCCTCCATTCAGGTGTCCGAAACTTCAAATGTACCTATAGTTACGTCTTTTAAAACTCGAGTCTTTTCTTGTGTACGAATCTCTATGTCATTGTCGCATCGTGATACTGATTACCACCCGGTCAGCTTCGTATCTTTCATCTGAGTCTGTTGCATGATCACATATCTTACGACCTTCCCGTTCCTCCATTCAGGTGTCCGAAACTACAAATGTAACTATAGTTACGTCCTTTAAAACTCGAGTCTTTTCTTGTGTACGAATCTCCATGTCATTGTTGCATCGTGAGTCTGATTACCACCCGGTCAGCTTCGTATCCTTCATCTGAGTCTGTTGATCATCAGATATCTTACGGCCTTCCCGTTCCTCCATTCAGGTGTCCGAAACTTCAAATGTATCTATAATTACGTCCTTTAAAACTCGAGTCTTTTCTTCTGTACGAATCTCTATGACATATTCGCATCGTGAGTCTGATAACCACCCGGTCAGCTTCGTACCCTTCATCTAAGTCTGTTGCAAGATAAGGTATCTTACGGCCTTCCCGTTTCTCCATTCAGGTGTCTGAAACTTCAAATGTACCTATAGTTACGTCCTTTAAAACTAGAGTCTTTTCTTGTGTACGAATCTCTATGTCATTGTCGCATCGTGAATCTGATTACCACCCGGTCAGCTTCGTATCCTTCATCTAAGTCTGTTGATCATCAGATATCTTACGGCCTTTCCGTTCCTCTATTCAGGTGTCCGAAACTTCAAATCTACCTATAGTTACGTCCTTTAAAACTCGAGTTTTTTCTTGTGTACGAATCTTTATGTCATTGTGGCATTGTGAGTCTGATTACCACCAGGTCAGCTTCGTATCCTTCATCTGAGTCTGTTGCATGATCAGATATCTAACGGCCTTCCCGTTCCTCCATTCAGGTGTCCGAAACTTCAAATGTACCTATAGTTACGTCCTTTAAAACTCCAGTGTTTTCTTGTGCACGAATCTCTATGTCATTGTCGCATCGTGAGTCTGATTACCACCCGGTCAGCTTCGTACCCTTCATCTGAGTCTGTTGCATGATCAGATATCTTACGGCCTTCCCGTTCCTCCATTCAGGTGTCCGAAACTTCAAATGTACCTATAGTGACGTCCTTTAAAACTCGAGTCTTTTCATGTGTACGAATCTCTATGTCATTGTCGCATCGTGAATCTGATTACCACCCGGTCAGCTTCGTATCCTTCATCTGAGTCTGTTGCATGATCAGATATCTTACGGCCTCCCGTTCCTTCATTCAGGTGTCCGAAACATCAAATGTACCTCTAGTTACGTCCTTTAAAACTAGTGTCTTTTCTTGTGTACGAATCTCTATGTCATTGTCAAATCGTGAGTCTGATTACCACCAGTCAGCTACGTATCCTTCATCTGAGTCTGTTGCATGATCAGATATCTTACGGCTTTCGCGTTCCTCCATTCAGGTGACCGAAACTTCAAATGCACCTGTAGTTACGTCCTTTAAAATTCCAGTGTTTTCTTCTGCACGAATCCCTATGTCATTGTCGCATCGTGAGTCTGATTACCACCCGGTCTGATTCGTATCCTTCATCTGAGTCTGTTACATGATCAGATATCTTACGGCCTTCCTGTTCCTCCATTCAGGTGTCCGAAACTTCAAATGTACCTATAGTGACGTCCTTTAAAACTCGAGTCTTTTCATGTGTACGAATCTCTATGTCATTGTCGCATCGTGAATCTGATTACCACCCGGTCAGCTTCGTATCCTTCATCTGAGTCTGTTGCATGATCAGATATCTTATGGCCTTCCCGTTCCTCTATTCGTGTGCCCAAAACCTCAAATATACGGATAGTTATGTCCTTTAAACTCGAGTCTTTTCTTGTAAAGAATGTCTATGTCAATGTCGCATAGTGAGTCCGATTACCGTCCGGTCTGCTTCGTATCCTTTATCTGAGTCTGTTGCATGATCTGATATCTTATGGCCTTCCTGCTATTCCATTCGGGTGCCCGAAGCTTCAAATGTATCGATAGTTACGTCCTTTAAAAGTCGAGTCTTTTCTTTTGTACGAATCTCCATGTCATTGTCACATCGTGACTCCGATTAACGTTCGGCCAGCTTTGTATCCTTCATCTGAGTTTGTCGCATGATCCAATATCTTACGGCCTTCCCGTTCCTTCATTCAGGTGTCCGAAACATCAAATGTACCTCTAGTTACGTCCTTTAAAACTAGTGTCTTTTCTTGTGTACGAATCTCTATGTCATTGTCAAATCGTGAGTCTGATTACCACCAGTCAGCTACGTATCCTTCATCTGAGTCTGTTGCATGATCAGATATCTTACGGCCTTCGCGTTCCTCCATTCAGGTGACCGAAACTTCAAATGCACCTGTAGTTACGTCCTTTAAAATTCCAGTGTTTTCTTCTGCACGAATCCCTATGTCATTGTCGCGTCGTGAGTCTGATTACCACCCGGTCTGATTCGTATCCTTCATCTGAGTCTGTTACATGATCAGATATCTTACGGCCTTCCTGTTCCTCCATTCAGGTGTCCGAAACTTCAAATGTACCTATAGTGACGTCCTTTAAAACTCGAGTCTTTTCATGTGTACGAATCTCTATGTCATTGTCGCATCGTGAATCTGATTACCACCCGGTCAGCTTCGTATCCTTCATCTGAGTCTGTTGCATGATCAGATATCTTATGGCCTTCCCGTTCCTCTATTCGTGTGCCCAAAACCTCAAATATACGGATAGTTATGTCCTTTAAACTCGAGTCTTTTCTTGTAAAGAATGTCTATGTCAATGTCGCATAGTGAGTCCGATTACCGTCCGGTCTGCTTCGTATCCTTTATCTGAGTCTGTTGCATGATCTGATATCTTATGGCCTTCCTGCTATTCCATTCGGGTGCCCGAAGCTTCAAATGTATCGATAGTTACGTCCTTTAAAAGTCGAGTCTTTTCTTTTGTACGAATCTCCATGTCATTGTCACATCGTGACTCCGATTAACGTTCGGCCAGCTTTGTATCCTTCATCTGAGTCTGTCGCATGATCCAATATCTTACGGCCTTCCCGTTCCTTCATTCAGGTGTCCGAAACATCAAATGTACCTCTAGTTACGTCCTTTAAAACTAGTGTCTTTTCTTGTGTACGAATCTCTATGTCATTGTCAAATCGTGAGTCTGATTACCACCAGTCAGCTACGTATCCTTCTTCTGAGTCTGTTGCATGATCAGATATCTTACGGCCTTCGCGTTCCTCCATTCAGGTGACCGAAACTTCAAATGTACCTGTAGTTACGTCCTTTAAAATTCCAGTGTTTTCTTCTGCACGAATCTCTATGTCATTGTCGCATCGTGAGTCTGATTACCACCTGGTCTGATTCGTATCCTTCATCTGAGTTTTTTACATGATCAGATATCTTACGGCCTTCCTGTTCCTCCATTCAGGTGTCCGAAACTTCAAATGTACCTATAGTTACGTCCTTTAAAACTCGAGTCTTTTCTTGTGTATGAATCTCTATGTCATTCTCGCATCGTGAGTCTGATTACCACCCGGTCAGCTTCGTATCCTTCATCTGAGTCTGTTGATCATCAGATATCTTACGGCCTTCCCGTTCCTCCATTCAGGTGTCCGAAACTTCAAATGTACCAATTGTTACGTCCTTTAAAACTCGAGTCTTTTCTTATGTATGAATCTTTATGTCATTGTCGCATCGTGAGTCTGATTACCACCCGGTCAGCTTCGTATCCTTCATCTGAGTCTGTTGCATGATCAGATATTTTACGGCCTTCCCGTTCCTCCATTCAGGTGTCCGAAACTTCAAATGTACCTATAGTTACTTCCTTTAAAACTCGAGTCTTTTCTTGTGTACGAATCTCTATGTCATTGTCGCATCGTGATACTGATTACCACCCGGTCAGCTTCGTATCTTTCATCTGCGTCTGTTGCATGATCAGATATCTTACGGCCTTCCCGTTTCTCCATTCAGGTGTCCGAAACTTCAAATGTACCTATAGTTACGTCCTTTAAAACTCGTGTCTTTTCTTGTGTACGAATCTATATGTCATATTCAAATCGTGAGTCTGATTACCACCCGGGCAGCTTCGTACCCTTCATCTAAGTCTGTTGCATGATAAGACATCTTACGGCCTTCCCTTTTCTCCATTCAGGTGTCTGAAACTTCAAATGTACCTATAGTTACGTCTTATAAAACTAGAGTATTTTCTTCTGTACGAATCTCTATGTCATTGTCAAATTGTGAGTCTGATTACCACCCGGTCAGCTTCGTATCCTTCATCAGAGTCTGTTGCATGATCAGATTTCTAACGGCTTTCCCATTCCTCCATTCAGGTGTCCGAAACTTCAAATGTACCTATAGTTACGTCCTTTAGAACTCGAGTGTTTTCTTGTGCACGAATCTCTATGTCATTGTCGCATCGTGAGTCTTATTACCACCCGGTCTGCTTCGTATCCTTCATCTTAGTCTGTTGCATGATTAGATATCTTACGACCTTCCCGTTCCTCCATTCAGGTGTTCGAAACTTCAAATGTACCTATAGTTACGTCTTTTAAAACTCGAGTCTTTTCTTGTGTACGAATCTCTATGTCATTGTCGCATCGTGATACTGATTACCACCCGGTTAGCATCGTATCTTTCATCTGAGTCTGTTGCATTAATCAGATATCTTACGGCCTTCCCGTTCCTCCATTCAGGTGTCCGAAACTTCAAATGTAACAATAGTGACGTCCTTTAAAACTCGAGTCTTTTCATGTGTACGAATCTCTATGTCATTGTCGCATTTTGAGTCTGATTACCACCTGGTCAGCTTCGTATCTTTCATCTGAGTCTGTTGCATGATCAGATATCTAACGGCCTTCCCGTTCCTCCATTCAGGTGTCCGAAACTTCAAATGTACCTATAGTTACGTCCTTTAAAACTCCAGTGTTTTCTTGTGCACGAATCTCTATGTCATTGTCGCATCGTGAGTCTGATTACCACCCGGTCTGCTTCGTACCCTTCATCTGAGTCTGTTGCATGATCAGATATCTTACGGCCTTCCCGTTCCTCCATTCAGGTGTCTGAAACTTCAAATGTACCTATAGTGACGTCCTTTAAAACTCGAGTCTTTTCATGTGTACGAATCTCTATGTCATTGTCGCATCGTGAATCTGATTACCACCCGGTCAGCTTCGTATCCTTCATCTGAGTCTGTTGCATGATCAGATATCTTATGGCCTTCCCGTTCCTCTATTCGTGTGCCCAAAACCTCAAATATACGGATAGTTATGTCCTTTAAACTCGAGTCTTTTCTTGTGACGAATGTCTATGTCAATGTCGCATAGTGAGTCCGATTACCGTCCGGTCTGCTTCGTATCCTTTATCTGAGTCTGTTGCATGATCTGATATCTTATGACCTTCCTGCTATTCCATTCGGGTGCCCTAAGCTTCAAATGTATCGATAGTTACGTCCTTTAAAAGTCGAGTCTTTTCTTTTGTACGAATCTCCATGTCATTGTCACATCGTGACTCCGATTAACGTCCGGCCAGCTTTGTATCCTTCATCTGAGTCTGTCGCATGATCCAATATCTTACGGCCTTCCCGTTCCTTCATTCAGGTGTCCGAAACATCAAATGTACCTCTAGTTACGTCCTTTAAAACTAGTGTCTTTTCTTGTGTACGAATCTCTATGTCATTGTCAAATCGTGAGTCTGATTACCACCAGTCAGCTACGTATCCTTCTTCTGAGTCTATTGCATGATCAGATATCTTACGGCCTTCGCGTTCCTCCATTCAGGTGACCGAAACTTCAAATGTACCTGTAGTTACGTCCTTTAAAATTCCAGTGTTTTCTTCTGCACGAATCTCTATGTCATTGTCGCATCGTGAGTCTGATTACCACCCGGTCTGATTCGTATCCTTCATCTGAGTTTGTTACATGATCAGATATCTTACGGCCTTCCTGTTCCTCCATTCAGGTGTCCGAAACTTCAAATGTACCTATAGTTACGTCCTTTAAAACTCGAGTCTTTTCTTGTGTATGAATCTCTATGTCATTCTCGCATCGTGAGTCTGATTACCACCCGGTCAGCTTCGTATCCTTCATCTGAGTCTGTTGATCATCAGATATCTTACGGCCTTCCCGTTCCTCCATTCAGGTGTCCGAAACTTCAAATGTACCAATTGTTACGTCCTTTAAAACTCGAGTCTTTTCTTATGTACGAATCTTTATGTCATTGTCGCATCGTGAGTCTGATTACCACCCGGTCAGCTTCGCATCCTTCATCTGAGTCTGTTGCATGATCAGATATTTTACGGCCTTCCCGTTCCTCCATTCAGGTGTCCGAAACTTCAACTGTACTTATAGTTACTTCCTTTAAAACTCGAGTCTTTTCTTGTGTACGAATCTCTATGTCATTGTCGCATCGTGATACTGATTACCACCCGGTCAGCTTCGTATCTTTCATCTGAGTCTGTTGCATGATCAGATATCTTACGGCCTTCCCGTTTCTCCATTCAGGTGTCCGAAACTTCAAATGTACCTATAGTTACGTCCTTTAAAACTCGTGTCTTTTCTTGTGTACGAATCTATATGTCATATTCAAATCGTGAGTCTGATTACCACCCGGTCAGCTTCGTACCCTTCATCTAAGTCTGTTGCATGATAAGACATCTTACGGCCTTCCCTTTTCTCCATTCAGGTGTCTTATAAAACTAGAGTATTTTCTTCTGTACGAATCTCTATGTCATTGTCAAATTGTGAGTCTGATTACCACCCGGTCAGCTTCGTATCCTTCATCAGAGTCTGTTGCATGATCAGATTTCTAACGGCTTTCCCATTCCTCCATTCAGGTGTCCGAAACTTCAAATGTACCTATAGTTACGTCCTTTAGAACTCGAGTGTTTTCTTGTGCACGAATCTCTATGTCATTGTCGCATCGTGAGTCTTATTACCACCCGGTCTGCTTCGTATCCTTCATCTTAGTCTGTTGCATGATTAGATATCTTACGGCATTCTCGTTCCTCCATTCAGGTGTTCGAAACTTCAAATGTACCTATAGTTACGTCTTTTAAAACCCGAGTCTTTTCTTGTGTACGAAGCTCTATGTCATTGTCGCATCGTGATTCTGATTACCACCCGGTTAGCATCGTATCTTTCATCTGAGTCTGTTGCATGATCAGATATCTTACGGCCTTCCCGTTCCTCCATTCAGGTGTCCGAAACTTCAAATGTAACTATAGTTACGTCCTTTAAAACTCGAGTCTTTTCCTATGTACGAATCTCTATGTCATTGTTGCAACGTAATACTGATTACCACCCGGTCAGCTTCGTATCTTTCATCTGAGTCTGTTACATGATCAGATATCTTACGGCCTTCCCATTCCACCATTCAGGTGTCCGAAACTTCAAATGTAACTATAGTTACGTCTTTTAAAACTCGAGTCTTTTCTTGTGTACGAATCTCTATGTCATTGTTGCATCGTGAGTCTGATTACCACCCGGTCAGGTTCGTACCCTTCATCTGAGTCTGTTGCATTATCAGATATCTTACGGCCTTCTCGTTCCTCCATTAAGGTGTCCGAAACTTCAAATGTACCTATAGTTACGTCCTTTAAAACTCGAGTCTTTTCTTGTGAACGAATATCTATGGAATTGTCGCATCGTGAGTCTGATTACCACCCGCTCAGCTTCGTATCCTTCATCGGAGTCTGTTGCATGATCAGATATCTTACGGCCTTCCCGTTCCTCCATTCAGGTGTCCGAAACTTCAAATGTACCAATAGGTACGTCCTTTAAAACTCTAGTGTTTTATTGTGCACGAATCTCTATGTCATTGTCGCTCGTGAGTCTGATTACCATCCGGTCTGCTTCGTATCCTTCATCTGAGTCTGTTGCATGAACAGATATTTTATGGCCATCCCGTTCCTCCATTCAGGTGTCCGAAACTTCAAATGTACCTATAGTTACGTCCTTTAAAACTCGAGTCTTTTCTTGTGTACGAATCTCTATGTCATATTCGCTTCGTGAGTCTGATTACCACCCGTTCAGCTTCGTACCCTTCATCTCAGTCTGTTGCATGATAAGATATCTTACGGCCTTCCCGTTTCTCCATTCAGGTGTCTGAAACTTCAAATGTACCTATAGTTACGTCCTTTAAAACTAGAGTCCTTTCTTGTGTACGAATCTCTATGTCATTGTCAAATCGTGAGTCTGATTACCACTAGTCAGCTTGGTATCCTTCATCTGAGTCTGTTTCATGATCAGATATCTTACGGCCTTCCCGTTCCTCAATTCGGGTGCCCAAAACCTCAAATGTACGGATAGTTATGTCCATTAAACTCGATTCTTTTCTTGTGACGAATCTCTATGTCAATGTCGCATAGTGAGTCCGATTACCGTCCGGTCCGCTTCGTATCCTTTATCTGAGCCTGTTGCATGATCTGATATCTTATGGCCTTCCTGCTACTCCATTCGGGTGCCCGAAACTTTACATGTATCGATAGCTACGTCCTTTAAAAGTCGCGACTTTTCTTTCGTACGAACTCTACGTCATTGTCGCATCGTGACTCCGTTTAACGTCCAGTCAGCTTCGTATCCTTCATCTGAGTCTGTCGCATGATCCGATATCATACGGCCTTCCCGTTCCTCCATTCAGGTGTCCGAAACTTCAAATGTACCTATAGTTAGGTCCTTTAAAACTCGAATCTTTTCTTGTGTACGAATCTCTATGTCATTGTCGCATCGTGAGTCTGATTACCACCCGGTCAGCTTCGTATCCTTCATCTGAGTCTGTTGCATTATCACATATCTTACGGCTTTCCCGTTCCTTCATTCAGGTGTCCAAAACTTCAAATGTAACTATAGTTACGTCCTTTAAAACTCGAGTCTTTTCTTGTGTACGAATCTCTATGTCATTGTTGCATCGTGAGTCTGATTACCACCCAGTCAGCTTCGTATCCTTCATCTGAGTCTGTTGATCATCAGATATCTTACGGCCTTCCCGTTCCTCCATTCAGGTGTCCGAAACTTCAAATGTACCTATAGTTACGTCTTTTAAAACTCGAGTCTTTTCTTGTGTACGAATCTCTATGTCATATTCGCATCGTGAGTCTGATTACCACTTGTTCAGCTTCGTACCCTTCATCTCAGTCTGTTGCATGATAAGATATCTTACGGCCATCCTGTTTCTCCATTCAGGTGTCTGAAACTTCAATTGTACCTATAGTTACGTCCGTTAAAACTAGAGTCTTTTCTTGTGTACGAATCTCTTTGTCATTGTCAAATCGTGAGTCTGATTACCACCAGTCAGCTTCGTATCCTTCATCTGAGTCTGTTGCATGATCAGATATCTTACGGCCTTCCCGTTCCTCTATTCGGGAGCCCAAAACCTCAAATGTACGGATAGTTATGTCCTTTAAACTCGAGTCTTTTCTTGTGACGAATCTCTATGTCAATGTCGCAAAGTGAGTCCAATTACCGTCCGGTTCGCTTCATATCCTTTATCTGAGCCTTTTGCATGATCTGATATCTTACGGCCTTCCCGTTCCTCCATTCGGGTGCCCAAAACTTCAAATGTATCGATAGTTACGTCCTTTAAAAGTCGAGTCTTTTCTTTTGTACGAACTCTATGTCATTGTCGCATGGTGACTCCGATTAACGTCCGGTCAGCTTCGTATCCTTCATCTGAGTCTGTCGGATGATCCGATATCATACGGCCTTCCCGTTCCTCAATTCTGGTGTCCGAAACTTCAAATGTACCTATAGTTACGTCCTTTAAAACTCGAGTCTTTTCTTGTGTACGAATCTCTATGTCATTGATGCATCGTGAGTCTGATTACCACCAGGCCTGCTTCGTATCCTTCATCTGAGTCTGTTGCATGATCTGATATCTTACGGCCTTCCCGTTCCTCTATTCGGGTGCCCGAAACTTCAAATGTACGGATAGTTTTTTTTTAGAAAAAGGGGAAAACCCCGGCAAACATTTATTGATCAAAAGAGAAGTACAAGACAAAGACTAACCAAGACCCGGGACATAAACCCAAGATATAAGACTAGTCCAATAAAGAAGAAAACAAAACTTGGGCCACCCTATACATAAAATGCTACACCCAAAAATAAGAATAAGAATAACACTAAAAATATTAAAAGACCAACACAAGCCCATCAAATACAACCAAAACCTACAAAGCCTACACACCCTCCATACATCAGCCAATAAAATCCAACGCGTAGTCAGCAACAATCTTCCAGCCCACTTTAAAGTCACGGCCCATAATATATCCATAAACCACTGTGTAGCCCCAACACTTTGATCCAGACTCACATAAGCTATTCCAGCCCAATACAGCAACTTACCCAGCGATCCACCCCAGTTCAGATAATACAATACGCAACCATAGCCCATTTCCACATCCCAGCTCCAAAACAAAACATCAACCATTAAAAACCCATCATCCAGCCCACCTATTAACTCAGCACCAGCCCACCACAAAATACCCACACCCTTGCCTCTAACATGTCTAGTGATAAGACCTTTATGTCTGCCACACATCAGCCTACCAATTCCTCTAACACAACAACCTCTAACCAACCCATTAAGACCTACTCCCCCATTTATAATCCATATCAACCATGCAAATAAGATCAATAACACAGACTTGTAACTAATGATTCTGAGAACCAACTGACATAATGAGACCCCCCAGACACCACATAACCTGTTCAGAAAGGTCATATGGAACAGGAATCCATATGCATCTATAGGAGTACCACAATAACCAGCTTTTAAGCTTGTTTTCTTTCCTGAATCCACAGACCAATACACTCCCATAGACCTCCAAATATGACAGCAAAAGAGAGTATAGACATTCTTCTTAATACTAAGTATCAAGAACAAAGGCAGCTTGCTAAAGGCAAAAACTACAGCTAAGAAGCACCTAACATGCTTGTACTCTTTACAAACCTCCACCAGAATGGTGGCAGTACTAAGCACCTTAGAACCATTAGCTTCTAACCCCAAACTGTTCACTCTACCACACACTAAAAGAACACCATACCTTAACAGCAGCTGCATATCAGATTTAAAGAATTTATTCATCCATCTCCATCCCCACACCACAGAAGCCTTAAAACCTTCCAATATAACCCCTTGCATAATGACAAATCTGCCCTTGAGAACCCCCTTAGCCTCTTTACCCCACAGCAGCTTCCATATATGACCAGAACTTTGACTGAGCCACTTCTGACAATGCATCCAAACCAGACCCCATAACCTACCATACCAGCCATGTATCCATTTATTCTTTTTGACCATAACCTTCCCTATCAGAGCAAACTTGATCATCAACTTAGCACCAATCTCAACCAATCCCTTAATTTTACTGACCCAAATCACCCAAGTCCAGAGGACTATGGAAGACTCCCAAACTCTGTTCATCTTATCCTGCCATCCCTTTCCATTACTTAAACAGTTCAACATACTTTCTTTAAAAAGGATATACCTGCCCCTATAACCACTACCTTCTTGCCAAAAATAGTTTCCTGTCTTTGAAAAAACTATAGTCTTCCTCAAAGGCTGCATCATATATCTACAGCCCATAGCCCCTTCAACCAGTTCTCTACACACCACACCAGCCCAACCCATGATAACCAGCCCAAGACAGGTCCCAAGTGGGACTGACACTAAAGACTCAAGACACCAAAAGCAAAGAAAAAGGTTTAGAAAGATTACCAAAATGATGTATTGGGTTTCTATGTTGCTGTGCAGATCTAGAAAACAAAAAAAGAACCAGAGAATTAATGCCCTACTAACAGCAACATAGTCCATCCTTATATCTCCCAGGTTAACACTCTCCCAGTGTTTTAAAAATCCTAAAGTCCCCTTCAAAAACGCAGAACTGACCCAGAGTGTCAAAAAAGGACCAAAATCTCTGGTCAGAGATCTTTCCCAACTGTGTATATGAAGCCCACCCTCCCTGACCCATAACAAGACCAAGACATAGGAATAGAATAAGAACAGAATTCGGATATCTACCCAACGTATTTTAAGTATCCTCAATACTCCTTGTATCCTTCATCTGAGTCTGTTGCATGATTAGATATCTTACGGCCTTCCCGTTCCTCCATTCAGGTGTCCGAAACTTCAAATGTACCTATAGTTACGTCTTTTAAAACTCGAGTCTTTTCTTGTGTACGAATCTCTATGTCATTGTCGCATCGTGATACTGATTACCACCCGGTCAGCTTCGTATCTTTCATCTGAGTCTGTTGCATGATCACATATCTTACGACCTTCCCGTTCCTCCATTCAGGTGTCCGAAACTACAAATGTAACTATAGTTACGTCCTTTAAAACTCGAGTCTTTTCTTGTGTACGAATCTCCATGTCATTGTTGCATCGTGAGTCTGATTACTACCCGGTCAGCTTCGTATCCTTCATCTGAGTCTGTTGATCATCAGATATCTTACGGCCTTCCCGTTCCTCCATTCAGGTGTCCGAAACTTCAAATGTACCTATAATTACGTCCTTTAAAACTCGAGTCTTTTCTTCTGTACGAATCTCTATGTCATATTCGCATCGTGAGTCTGATTACCACCCGGTCAGCTTCGTACCCTTCATCTAAGTCTGTTGCAAGATAAGATATCTTACGGCCTTCCCGTTTCTCCATTCAGCTGTCTAAAACTTCAAATGTACCTATAGCTACGTCCTTTAAAACTAGAGTCTTTTCTTGTGTACGAATCTCTATGTCATTGTCGCATCGTGAATCTGATTACCACCCGGTCAGCTTCGTATCCTTCATCTGAGTCTGTTGATCATCAGATATCTTACGGCCTTTCCGTTCCTCTATTCAGGTGTCCGAAACTTCAAATCTACCTATGGTTACGTCCTTTAAAACTCGAGTCTTTTCTTGTGTACGAATCTTTAGGTCATTGTCGCATTGTGAGTCTGATTACCACCCGGTCAGCTTCGTATCCTTCATCTGAGTCTGTTGCATGATCAGATATCTAACGGCCTTCCCGTTCCTCCATTCAGGTGTCCGAAACTTCAAATGTACCTATAGTTACGTCCTTTAAAACTCCAGTGTTTTCTTGTGCATGAATCTCTATGTCATTGTCACATCGTGAGTCTGATTACCACCCGGTCTGCTTCGTACCCTTTATCTGAGTCTGTTGCATGATCAGATATCTTACGGCCTTCCCGTTCCTCCATTCAGGTGTCCGAAACTTCAAATGTACCTATAGTGACGTCCTTTAAAATTCGAGTCTTTTCATGTGTACGAATCTCTATGTCATTGTCGCATAGTGAATCTGATTACCACCCGGTCAGCTTCGTATCCTTCATTTGAGTCTGTTGCATGATTAGATATCTTACGGCCTTCCCGTTCCTCTATTCGTGTGCCCAAAACCTCAAATGTACCTCTAGTTACGTCCTTTAAAACTAGTGTCTTTTCTTGTGTACGAATCTCTATGTCATTGTCAAATCGTGAGTCTGATTACCACCAGTCAGCTTCGTATCCTTCATCTGAGTCTGTTGCATGATCAGATATCTTACGGCCTTCGCGTTCCTCCATTCAGGTGTCCGAAACTTCAAATGTACATGTAGTTACGTCCTTTAAAATTCCAGTGTTTTCTTCTGCACGAATCTCTATGTCATTGTCGCATCGTGAGTCTGATTACCACCCGGTCAGCTTCGTATCTTTTATCTGAGTCTGTTGCATGATCACATATCTTACGACCTTCCCGTTCCTCCATTCAGGTGTCCGAAACTACAAATGTAACTATAGTTACGTCCTTTAAAACTCGAGTCTTTTCTTGTGTACGAATCTCCATGTCATTGTTGCATCGTGAGTCTGATTACCACCCGGTCAGCTTCGTATCCTTCATCTGAGTCTGTTGATCATCAGATATCTTACGGCCTTCCCGTTCCTCCATTCAGGTGTCCGAAACTTCAAATGTACCTATAGTTACGTCCTTTAAAACTCGAGTCTTTTCTTTTGTACGAACTCTATGTCATTGTCGCATTGTGACTCCGATTAACGTCCGGTCAGCTTCGTATCCTTCATCTGAGTCTGTCGTATGATCCGATATCATACGGCCTTCCCGTTCCTCAATTCTGGTGTCCGAAACTTCAAATGTACCTATAGTTACGTCCTTTAAAACTCGAGTCTTTTCTTGTGTACGAATCTCTATGTCATTGATGCATCGTGAGTCTGATTACCACCAGGCCTGCTTCGTATCCTTCATCTGAGTCTGTTGCATGATCTGATATCTTACGGCCTTCCCGTTCCTCTATTCGGGTGCCCGAAACTTCAAATGTACGGATAGTTTTTTTTAGAAAAAGGGGAAAACCCCGGCAAACATTTATTGATCAAAAGAGAAGTACAAGACAAAGACTAACCAAGACCCGGGACATAAACCCAAGATCTAAGACTAGTCCAATAAAGAAGAAAACAAAACTTGGGCCACCCTATACATAAAATGCTACACCCAAAAATAAGAATAAGAATAACACTAAAAATATTAAAAGACCAGCACAAGCCCATCAAATACAACCAAAACCTACAAAGCCTACACACCCTTCATACATCAGCCAATAAAATCCAACGCGTAGTCAGCAACAATCTTCCAGCCCACTTTAAAGTCACGGCCCATAATATATCCATAAACCACTGTGTAGCCCCAACACTTTGATCCAGACTCACATAAGCTATTCCAGCCCAATACAGCAACTTACCCAGCGATCCACCCCAGTTCAGATAATACAATACGCAACCATAGCCCATTTCCACATCCCAGCTCCAAAACAAAACATCAACCATTAAAAACCCATCATCCAGCCCACCTATTAACTCAGCACCAGCCCACCACAAAATACCCACACCCTTGCCTCTAACATGTCCAGTGATAACACCTTTAAGTCTGCCACACATCAGCCTACCAATTCCTCTAACACAACAACCTCTAACCAGCCCATTAAGACCTACTCCCCCATTTATAATCCATATCAACCATGCAAATAAGATCAATAACACAGACTTGTAACTAATGATTCTGAGAACCAACTGACATAATGAGACCCCCCAGACACCACATAACCTGTTCAGAAAGGTCATATGGAACAGGAATCCATATGCATCTATAGGAGTACCACAATAACCAGCTTTTAAGCTTGTTTTCTTTCCTGAATCCACAGACCAATACACTCCCATAGACCTCCAAATATGACAGCAAAAGAGAGTATAGACATTCTTCTTAATACTAAGTATCAAGAACAAAGGCAGCTTGCTAAAGGCAAAAACTACAGCTAAGAAGCACCTAACATGCTTGTACTCTTTACAAACCTCCACCAGAATGGTGGCAGTACTAAGCACCTTAGAACCATTAGCTTCTAACCCCAAACTGTTCACTCTACCACACACTAAAAGAACACCATACCTTAACAGCAGCTGCATATCAGATTTAAAGAATTTATTCATCCATCTCCATCCCCACACCACAGAAGCCTTAAAACCTGCCAATATAACCCCTTGCATAATGACAAATCTGCCCTTGAGAACCCCCTTAGCCTCTTTACCCCACAGCAGCTTCCATATATGACCAGAACTTTGACTGAGCCACTTCTGACAATGCATCCAAACCAGACCCCATAACCTACCATACCAGCCATGTATCCATTTATTCTTTTTTACCATAACCTTCCCTATCAGAGCAAACTTGATCATCAACTTAGCACCAATCTCAACCAATCCCTTAATTTTACTGACCCAAATCACCCAAGTCCAGAGGACTATGGAAGACTCCCAAACTCTGTTCATCTTATCCTGCCATCCCTTTCCATTACTTAAACAGTTCAACATACTTTCTTTAAAAAGGATATACCTGCCCCTATAACCACTACCTTCTTGCCAAAAATAGTTTCCTGTCTTTGAAAAAACTATAGTCTTCCTCAAAGGCTGCATCATATATCTACAGCCCATAGCCCCTTCAACCAGTTCTCTACACACCACACCAGCCCAACCCATGATAACCAGCCCAAGACAGGTCCCAAGTGGGACTGACACTAAAGACTCAAGACACCAAAAGCAAAGAAAAAGGTTTAGAAAGATTACCAAAATGATGTATTGGGTTTCTATGTTGCTGTGCAGATCTAGAAAACAAAAAAAGAACCAGAGAATTAATGCCCTACTAACAGCAACATAGTCCATCCTTATATCTCCCAGGTTAACACTCTCCCAGTGTTTTAAAAATCCTAAAGTCCCCTTCAAAAACGCAGAACTGACCCAGAGTGTCAAAAAAGGACCAAAATCTCTGGTCAGAGATCTTTCCCAACTGTGTATATGAAGCCCACCCTCCCTGACCCATAACAAGACCAAGACATAGGAATAGAATAAGAACAGAATTCGGATATCTACCCAACGTATTTTAAGTATCCTCAATACTCCTTGTATCCTTCATCTGAGTCTGTTGCATGATTAGATATCTTACGGCCTTCCCGTTCCTCCATTCAGGTGTCCGAAACTTCAAATGTACCTATAGTTACGTCTTTTAAAACTCGAGTCTTTTCTTGTGTACGAATCTCTATGTCATTGTCATATCGTGATACTGATTACCACCCGGTCAGCTTCGTATCTTTCATCTGAGTCTGTTGCATGATCACATATCTTACGACCTTCCCGTTCCTCCATTCAGGTGTCCGAAACTACAAATGTAACTATAGTTACGTCCTTTAAAACTCGAGTCTTTTCTTGTGTACGAATCTCCATGTCATTGTTGCATCGTGAGTCTGATTACTACCCGGTCAGCTTCGTATCCTTCATCTGAGTCTGTTGATCATCAGATATCTTACGGCCTTCCCGTTCCTCCATTCAGGTGTCCGAAACTTCAAATGTACCTATAATTACGTCCTTTAAAACTCGAGTCTTTTCTTCTGTACGAATCTCTATGTCATATTCGCATCGTGAGTCTGATTACCACCCGGTCAGCTTCGTACCCTTCATCTAAGTCTGTTGCAAGATAAGATATCTTACGGCCTTCCCGTTTCTCCATTCAGCTGTCTAAAACTTCAAATGTACCTATAGTTACGTCCTTTAAAACTAGAGTCTTTTCTTGTGTACGAATCTCTATGTCATTGTCGCATCGTGAATCTGATTACCACCCGGTCAGCTTCGTATCCTTCATCTGAGTCTGTTGATCATCAGATATCTTACGGCCTTTCCGTTCCTCTATTCAGGTGTCCGAAACTTCAAATCTACCTATGGTTACGTCCTTTAAAACTCGAGTCTTTTCTTGTGTACGAATCTTTATGTCATTGTCGCATTGTGAGTCTGATTACCACCCGGTCAGCTTCGTATCCTTCATCTGAGTCTGTTGCATGATCAGATATCTAACGGCCTTCCCGTTCCTCCATTCAGGTGTCCGAAACTTCAAATGTACCTATAGTTACGTCCTTTAAAACTCCAGTGTTTTCTTGTGCATGAATCTCTATGTCATTGTCACATCGTGAGTCTGATTACCACCCGGTCTGCTTCGTACCCTTTATCTGAGTCTGTTGCATGATCAGATATCTTACGGCCTTCCCGTTTCTCCATTCAGGTGTCCGAAACTTCAAATGTACCTATAGTGACGTCCTTTAAAATTCGAGTCTTTTCATGTGTACGAATCTCTATGTCATTGTCGCATAGTGAATCTGATTACCACCCGGTCAGCTTTGTATCCTTCATTTGAGTCTGTTGCATGATTAGATATCTTACGGCCTTCCCGTTCCTCTATTCGTGTGCCCAAAACCTCAAATGTACGGATAGTTATGTCCTTTAAACTCGAGTCTTTTCTTGTGACGAATGTCTATGTCAATGTCGCATAGTGAGTCCGATTACCGTCCGGTCTGCTTCGTATCCTTTATCTGAGTCTGTTGCATGATCTGATATCTTATGGCCTTCCTGCTACTCCATTCGGGTGCCCGAAGCTTTAAATGTATCGATAGTTACGTCCTTTAAAATTCGAGTCTTTTCTTTTGTACGAATATCTATGTCATTGTCACATCGTGACTCCGATTAACGTCCGGCCAGCTTTGTATCCTTCATCTGAGTCTGTCGCATGATCCAATATCTTACGGCCTTCCCGTTCCTTCATTCAGGTGTCCGAAACATCAAATGTACCTCTAGTTACGTCCTTTAAAACTAGTGTCTTTTCTTGTGTACGAATCTCTATGTCATTGTCAAATCGTGAGTCTGATTACCACCAGTCAGCTTCGTATCCTTCATCTGAGTCTGTTGCATGATCAGATATCTTACGGCCTTCGCGTTCCTCCATTCAGGTGTCCGAAACTTCAAATGTACCTGTAGTTACGACCTTTAAAATTCCAGTGTTTTCTTCTGCACAAATCTCTATGTCATTGTCGCATCGTGAGTCTGATTACCACCCGGTCAGCTTCGTATCTTTCATCTGAGTCTGTTGCATGATCACATATCTTACGACCTTCCCGTTCCTCCATTCAGGTGTCCGAAACTACAAATGTAACTATAGTTACGTCCTTTAAAACTCGAGTCTTTTCTTGTGTACGAATCTCTATGTCATTGTTGCATCGTGAGTCTGATTACCACCCGGTCAGCTTCGTATCCTTCATCTGAGTCTGTTGATCATCAGATATCTTACGGCCTTCCCGTTCCTCCATTCAGGTGTCCGAAACTTCAAATGTACCTATAATTACGTCCTTTAAAACTCGAGTCTTTTCTTCTGTACGAATCTCTATGTCATATTCGCATCATGAGTCTGATTACCACCCGGTCAGCTTCGTACCATTCATCTATGTCTGTTGCAAGATAAGATATCTTACGGCCTTCCCGTTTCTCCATTCAGGTGTCTGAAACTTCAAATGTACCTATAGTTACGTCCTTTAAAACTAGAGTCTTTTCTTGTGTACGAATCTCTATGTCATTGTCGCATCGTGAATCTGATTACCACCCGGTCAGCTTCGTATCCTTCATCTGAGTCTGTTGATCATCAGATATCTTACGGCCTTTCCGTTCCTCTATTCAGGTGTCCGAAACTTCAAATCTACCTATAGTTACGTCCTTTAAAACTCGAGTCTTTTCTTGTGTACGAATCTTTATGTCATTGTCGCATTGTGAGTCTGATTACCACCCGGTCAGATTCGTATCCTTCATCTGAGTATGTTGATCATTAGATATCTTACGGCCTTTCCGTTCCTCTATTCAGCTGTCCGAAACTTCAAATGTACCTATAATTACGTCTTTAAAACTCGAGTCTTTTCTTCTGTACGAATCTATATGTCATATTCGCATGGTGAGTCTGATTACCACCCGGTCAGCTTCGTACCCTTCATCTAAGTCTGTTGCAAGATAAGATATCTTACGGCCTTCCCGTTTCTCCATTCAGGTGTCTGAAACTTCAAATGTACCTATAGTTACGTCCTTTAAAACTAGAGTCTTTTCTTGTGTACGAATCTCTATGTCATTGTCGCATCGTGAATCTGATTACCACCCGGTCAGCTTCGTATCCTTCATCTGAGTCTGTTGATCATCAGATATCTTTCGGCCTTTCCGTTCCTCTATTCAGGTGTCCGAAACTTCAAATCTACCTATAGTAACGTCCTTTAAAACTCGAGTCTTTTCTTCTGCACGAATCTCTATGTCATTGTCGCATCGTGAGTCTGATTACCACCCGGTCTGATTTGTATCCTTCATCTGAGATTGTTACATGATCAGATATCTTAGGGCCTTCCTGTTCCTCCATTCAGGTGTCCGAAACTTCAAATGTACCTATAGTTACGTCCTTTAAAACTCGAGTCTTTTCTTGTGTATGAATCTCTATGTCATTCTCGCATCGTGAGTCTGATTACCACCCGGTCAGCTTCGTATCCTTCATCTGAGTCTGTTGATCATCAGATATCTTACGGCCTTCCCGTTCCTCCATTCAGGTGTCCGAAACTTCAAATGTACCAATTGTTACGTCCTTTAAAACTCGAGTCTTTTCTTATGTACGAATCTTTATGTCATTGTCGCATCGTGAGTCTGATTACCACCTGGTCAGCTTCGCATCCTTCATCTGAGTCTGTTGCATGATCAGATATTTTACGGCCTTCCCGTTCCTCCATTCAGGTGTCCGAAACTTCAAATGTACCTATAGTTACTTCCTTTAAAACTCGAGTCTTTTCTTGTGTATGAATCTCTATGTCATTGTCGCATCGTGATACTGATTACCACCCGGTCAGCTTCGTATCTTTCATCTGCGTCTGTTGCATGATCAGATATCTTACGGCCTTCCCGTTTCTCCATTCAGGTGTCCGAAACTTCAAATGTACCTATAGTTACGTCCTTTAAAACTCGTGTCTTTTCTTGTGTACGAATCTATATGTCATATTCAAATCGTGAGTCTGATTACCACCCGGTCATCTTCGTACCCTTCATCTAAGTCTGTTGCATGATAAGACATCTTACGGCCTTCCCTTTTCTCCATTCAGGTGTCTGAAACTTCAAATGTACCTATAGTTACGTCTTATAAAACTAGAGTATTTTCTTCTGTACGAATCTCTATGTCATTGTCAAATTGTGAGTCTGATTACCACCCGGTCAGCTTCGTATACTTCATCAGAGTCTGTTGCATGATCAGATTTCTAACGGCTTTCCCATTCCTCCATTCAGGTGTCCGAAACTTCAAATGTACCTATAGTTACGTCCTTTAGAACTCGAGTGTTTTCTTGTGCACGAATCTCTATGTCATTGTCGCATCGTGAGTCTTATTACCACCCGGTCTGCTTCGTATCCTTCATCTTAGTCTGTTGCATGATTAGATATCTTACGGCATTCCCGTTCCTCCATTCAGGTGTTCGAAACTTCAAATGTACCTATAGTTACGTCTTTTAAAACTCGAGTCTTTTCTTGTGTACGAATCTCTATGTCATTGTCGCATCGTGATTCTGATTACCACCCGGTTAGCATCGTATCTTTCATCTGAGTTTGTTGCATGATCAGATATCTTACGGCCTTCCCGTTCCTCCATTCAGGTGTCCGAAACTTCAAATGTAACTATAGTTACGTCCTTTAAAACTCGAGTCTTTTCCTATGTACGAATCTCTATGTCATTGTTGCAACGTAATACTGATTACCACCCGGTCAGCTTCGTATCTTTCATCTGAGTCTGTTGCATGATCAGATATCTTACGGCCTTCCCATTCCACCATTCAGGTGTCCGAAACTTCAAATGTAACTATAGTTACGTCTTTTAAAACTCGAGTCTTTTCTTGTGTACGAATCTCTATGTCATTGTTGCATCGTGAGTCTGATTACCACCCGGTCAGGTTCGTACCCTTCATCTGAGTCTGTTGCATTATCAGATATCTTACGGCCTTCTCGTTCCTCCATTAAGGTGTCCGAAACTTCAAATGTACCTCTAGATACGTCCTTTAAAACTCGAGTCTTTTCTTGTGTACGAATCTCTATGGAATTGTCGCATCGTGAGTCTGATTACCACCCGCTCAGCTTCGTATCCTTCATCGGAGTCTGTTGCATGATCAGATATCTTACGGCCTTCCCGTTCCTCCATTCAGGTGTCCGAAACTTCAAATGTACCAATAGGTACGTCCTTTAAAACTCTAGTGTTTTATTGTGCACGAATCTCTATGTCATTGTCGCATCGTGAGTCTGATTACCACCCGGTCTGCTTCGTATCCTTCATCTGAGTCTGTTGCATGAACAAATATTTTATGGCCTTCCCGTTCCTCCATTCAGGTGTCCGAAACTTCAAATGTACCTATAGTTACGTCCTTTAAAACTCGAGTCTTTTCTTGTGTACGAATCTCTATGTCATATTCGCATCGTGAGTCTGATTACCACCCGTTCAGCTTCGTACCCTTCATTTCAGTCTGTTGCATGATAAGATATCTTACGGCCTTCCCGTTTCTCCATTCAGGTGTCTGAAACTTCAAATGTACCTATAGTTACGTCCTTTAAAACTAGAGTCCTTTCTTGTGTACGAATCTCTATGTCATTGTCAAATCGTGAGTCTGATTACCACTAGTCAGCTTGGTATCCTTCATCTGAGTCTGTTTCATGATCAGATATCTTACGGCCTTCCCGTTCCTCAATTCGGGCGCCCAAAACCTCAAATGTACGGATAGTTATGTCCATTAAACTCGATTCTTTTCTTGTGACGAATCTCTATGTCAATGTCGCATAGTGAACCGTCCGGTCCGCTTTGTATCCTTTATCTGAGCCTGTTGCATGATCTGATATCTTATGGCCTTCCTGCTACTCCATTCGGGTGCCCGAAACTTTAAATGTATCGATAGTTACGTCCTTTAGTGAACCGTCCGGTCCGCTTTGTATCCTTTTCTTTCGTACGAACTCTACGTCATTGTCGCATCGTGACTCCGATTAACGTCCAGTCAGCTTCGTATCCTTCATCTGAGTCTGTCGCATGATCCGATATCATACGGCCTTCCCGTTCCTCCATTCAGGTGTCCGAAACTTCAAATGTACCTATAGTTAGGTCCTTTAAAACTCGAATCTTTTCTTGTGTACGAATCTCTATGTCATTGTTGCATCGTGAGTCTGATTACCACCCAGTCAGCTTCGTATCCTTCATCTGAGTCTGTTGATCATCAGATATCTTACGGCCTTCCCGTTCCTCCATTCAGGAGTCCGAAACTTCAAATGTACCTATAGTTACGTCTTTTAAAACTCGAGTCTTTTCTTGTGTACGAATCTCTATGTCATATTCCCATCGTGAGTCTGATTACCACTTGTTCAGCTTCGTACCCTTCATCTCAGTCTGTTGCATGATAGGATATCTTACGGCCATCCTGTTTCTCCATTCAGGTGTCTGAAACTTCAAATGTACCTATAGTTACGTCCGTTAAAACTAGAGTCTTTTCTTGTGTACGAATCTCTTTGTCATTGTCATATCGTGAGTCTGATTACCACCAGTCAGCTTCGTATCCTTCATCTGAGTCTGTTGCATGATCAGATATCTTACGGCCTTCCCGTTCCTCTATTCGGGTGCCCAAAACCTCAAATGTACGGATAGTTATGTCCTTTAAACTCGAGTCTTTTCTTGTGACGAATCTCTATGTCAATGTCGCAAAGTGAGTCCAATTACCGTCCGGTTCGCTTTATATCCTTTATCTGAGCCTGTTGCATGATCTGATATCTTACGGCCTTCCCGTTCCTCCATTCGGGTGCCCAAAACTTCAAATGTATCGATAGTTACGTCCTTTAAAAGTCGAGTCTTTTCTTTTGTACGAACTCTATGTCATTGTCGCATTGTGACTCCGATTAACGTCCGGTCAGCTTCGTATCCTTCATCTGAGTCTGTCGTATGATCCGATATCATACGGCCTTCCCGTTCCTCAATTCTGGTGTCCGAAACTTCAAATGTACCTATAGTTACGTCCTTTAAATCTCGAGTCTTTTCTTGTGTACGAATCTCTATGTCATTGATGCATCGTGAGTCTGATTACCACCAGGCCTGCTTCGTATCCTTCATCTGAGTCTGTTGCATGATCTGATATCTTACGGCCTTCCCGTTCCTCTATTCGGGTGCCCGAAACTTCAAATGTACGGATAGTTTTTTTTTAGAAAAAGGGGAAAACCCCGGCAAACATTTATTGATCAAAAGAGAAGTACAAGACAAAGGTTAACCAAGACCCGGGACATAAACCCAAGATATAAGACTAGTCCAATAAAGAAGAAAACAAAACTTGGGCCACCCTATACATAAAATGCTACACCCAAAAATAAGAATAAGAATAACACTAAAAATATTAAAAGACCAACACAAGCCCATCAAATACAACCAAAACCTACAAAGCCTACACACCCTCCATACATCAGCCAATAAAATCCAACGCGTAGTCAGCAACAATCTTCCAGCCCACTTTAAAGTCACGGCCCATAATATATCCATAAACCACTGTGTAGCCCCAACACTTTGATCCAGACTCACATAAGCTATTCCAGCCCAATACAGCAACTTACCCAGCGATCCACCCCAGTTCAGATAATACAATACGCAACCATAGCCCATTTCCACATCCCAGCTCCAAAACAAAACATCAACCATTAAAAACCCATCATCCAGCCCACCTATTAACTCAGCACCAGCCCACCACAAAATACCCACACCCTTGCCTCTAACATGTCCAGTGATAACACCTTTAAGCCTGCCACACATCAGCCTACCAATTCCTCTAACACAACAACCTCTAACCAGCCCATTAAGACCTACTCCCCCATTTATAATCCATATCAACCATGCAAATAAGATCAATAACACAGACTTGTAACTAATGATTCTAAGAACCAACTGACATAATGAGACCCCCCAGACACCACATAACCTGTTCAGAAAGGTCATATGGAACAGGAATCCATATGCATCTATAGGAGTACCACAATAACCAGCTTTTAAGCTTGTTTTCTTTCCTGAATCCACAGACCAATACACTCCCATAGACCTCCAAATATGACAGCAAAAGAGAGTACAGACATTCTTCTTAATACTAAGTATCAAGAACAAAGGCAGCTTGCTAAAGGCAAAAACTACAGCTAAGAAGCACCTAACATGCTTGTACTCTTTACAAACCTCCACCAGAATGGTGGCAGTACTAAGCAACTTAGAACCATTAGCTTCTAACCCCAAACTGTTCACTCTACCACACACTAAAAGAACACCATACCTTAACAGCAGCTGCATATCAGATTTAAAGAATTTATTCATCCATCTCCATCCCCACACCACAGAAGCCTTAAAACCTTCCAATATAACCCCTTGCATAATGACAAATCTGCCCTTGAGAAACCCCTTAGCCTCTTTACCCCACAGCAGCTTCCATATATGACCAGAACTTTGACTGAGCCACTTCTGACAATGCATCCAAACTAGACCCCATAACCTACCATACCAGCCATGTATCCATTTATTCTTTTTGACCATAACCTTCCCTATCAGAGCAAACTTGATCATCAACTTAGCACCAATCTCAACCAATCCCTTAATTTTACTGACCCAAATCACCCAAGTCCAGAGGACTATGGAAGACTCCCAAACTCTGTTCATCTTATCCTGCGATCCCTTTCCATTACTTAAACAGTTCAACATACTTTCTTTAAAAAGGATATACCTGCCCCTATAACCACTACCTTCTTGCCAAAAATAGTTTCCTGTCTTTGAAAAAACTATTGTCTTCCTCAAAGGCTGCATCATATATCTACAGCCCATAGCCCCTTCAACCAGTTCTCTACACACCACACCAGCCCAACCCATGATAACCAGCCCAAGACAGGTCCCAAGTGGGACTGACACTAAAGACTCAAGACACCAAAAGCAAAGAAAAAGGTTTAGAAAGATTACCAAAATGATGTATTGGGTTTCTATGTTGCTGTGCAGATCTAGAAAACAAAAAAAGAACCAGAGAATTAATGCCCTACTAACAGCAACATAGTCCATCCTTATATCTCCCAGGTTAACACTCTCCCAGTGTTTTAAAAATCCTAAAGTCCCCTTCAAAAACGCAGAACTGACCCAGAGTGTCAAAAAAGGACCAAAATCTCTGGTCAGAGATCTTTCCCAACTGTGTATATGAAGCCCACCCTCCCTGACCCATAACAAGACCAAGACATAGGAATAGAATAAGAACAGAATTCGGATATCTACCCAACGTATTTTAAGTATCCTCAATACTCCTTGTATCCTTCATCTGAGTCTGTTGCATGATTAGATATCTTACGGCCTTCCCGTTCCTCCATTCAGGTGTCCGAAACTTCAAATGTACCTATAGTTACGTCTTTTAAAACTCGAGTCTTTTCTTGTGTACGAATCTCTATGTCATTGTCGCATCGTGATACTGATTACCACCCGGTCAGCTTCGTATCTTTCATCTGAGTCTGTTGCATGATCACATATCTTACGACCTTCCCGTTCCTCCATTCAGGTGTCCGAAACTACAAATGTAACTATAGTTACGTCCTTTAAAACTCGAGTCTTTTCTTGTGTACGAATCTCCATGTCATTGTTGCATCGTAAGTCTGATTACTACCCGGTCAGCTTCGTATCCTTCATCTGAGTCTGTTGATCATCAGATATCTTACGGCCTTCCCGTTCCTCCATTCAGGTGTCCGAAACTTCAAATGTACCTATAATTACGTCCTTTAATACTCGAGTCTTTTTTTCTGTACGAATCTCTATGTCATATTCGCATCGTGAGTCTGATTACCACCCGGTCAGCTTCGTACCCTTCATCTAAGTCTGTTGCAAGATAAGATATCTTACGGCCTTCCCGTTTCTCCATTCAGCTGTCTAAAACTTCAAATGTACCTATAGTTACGTCCTTTAAAACTAGAGTCTTTTCTTGTGTACGAATCTCTATGTCATTGTCGCATCGTGAATCTGATTACCACCCGGTCAGCTTCGTATCCTTCATCTGAGTCTGTTGATCATCAGATATCTTACGGCCTTCCCGTTCCTCCATTAAGGTGTCCGAAACTTCAAATGTACCTATAATACGTCCTTTAAAACTCAAGTCTTTTCTTCTGTACGAATCTCTATGTCATATTCGCATCATGAGTCTGATTACCACCCGGTCAGCTTCGTACCCTTCATCTAAGTCTGTTGCAAGATAAGATATCTTACGGCCTTCCCGTTTCTCCATTCAGGTGTCTGAAACTTCAAATGTACCTATAGTTACGTCCTTTAAAACTAGAGTCTTTTCTTGTGTACGAATCTCTATGTCATTGTCGCATCGTGAATCTGATTACCACCCGGTCAGCTTCGTATCCTTCATCTGAGTCTGTTGATCATCAGATATCTTACGCCTTTTCGTTCCTCTATTCAGGTGTCCGAAACTTCAAATGTACCTATAGTTACGTCCTTTATAACTCGAGTCTTTTCTTGTGTACGAATCTTTATGTCATTGTCGCATTGTGAGTCTGATTACCACCCGGTCAGCTTCGTATCCTTCATCTGAGTCTGTTGATCATCAGATATCTTACGGCCTTTCCGTTCCTCTATTCAGGTGTCCGAAACTTCAAATCTACCTATAGTTACGTCCTTTAAAACTCGAGTCTTTTCTTGTGTACGAATCTTTATGTCATTGTCGCATTGTGAGTCTGATTACCACCCGGTCAGCTTCGTATCCTTCATCTGAGTCTGTTGCATGATCAGATATCTAACGGCCTTCCCGTTCCTCCATTCAGGTGTCTGAAACTTCAAATGTACCTATAGTTACGTCCTTTAAAACTCCACTGTTTTCTTGTGCACGAATCTCTATGTCATTGTCACATCGTGAGTCTGATTACCACCCGGTCAGCTTCATATCCTTCATCTGAGTCTGTTGATCATCAAATATCTTACGGCCTTTCCGTTCCTTCATTCAGGTGTCCGAAACTTGAAATCTACCTATAGTTACGTCCTTTAAAACTCGAGTCTTTTCTTGTGTACGAATCTTTATGTCATTGTCGCATTGTGAGTCTGATTACCACCCGGTCAGCTTCGTATCCTTCATCTGAGTTTGTTGCATGATCAGATATCTAACGGCCTTCCCGTTCCTCCATTCAGGTGTCCGAAACTTCAAATGTACCTATAGTTACGTCCTTTAAAACTCCAGTGTTTTCTTGTGCACGAATCTCTATGTCATTGTCACATCGTGAGTCTGATTACCACCCGGTTAGCTTCGTATCCTTCATCTGAGTCTGTTGCATGATCACATATTTTACGGCCTTCCCGTTCCTCCATTCAGGTGTCCGAAACTTCAAATGTACCTATAGTTACTTCCTTTAAAACTCGAGTCTTTTCTTGTGTACTAATCTCTATGTCATTGTCGCATCGTGATATTGATTACCACCCGGTCAGCTTCGTATCTTTCATCTGAGTCTGTTGCATGATCAGATATCTTACGGCCTTCCCGTTTCTCCATTCAGGTGTCCGAAACGTCAAATGTAACTATAGTTACGTCCTTTAAAACTCGAGTCTTTTGTTGTCTACGAATCTCTATGTGATTGTTGCATCGTGAGTCTGATTACCACCCGGTCAGCTTCATATCCTTCATCTGAGTCTGTTGATCATCAGATATCTTACGGCCTTCCCGTTCCTCCATTCCGGTGTCCGAAACTTCAAATGTACCTATAGTTACGTCCTTTAAAACTCGTGTCTTTTCTTGTGTACGAATCTATATGTCATATTCAAATCGTGAGTCTGATTACCACCCGGTCAGCTTCGTATCCTTCATCTGAGTCTGTTGCATGATCACATATTTTACGGCCTTCCCGTTCCTCCATTCAGGTGTCCGAAACTTCAAATGTACCTATAGTTACTTCCTTTAAAACTCGAGTCTTTTCTTGTGTACTAATCTCTATGTCATTGTCGCATCGTGATATTGATTACCACCCGGTCAGCTTCGTATCTTTCATCTGAGTCTGTTGCATGATCAGATATCTTACGGCCTTCCCGTTTCTCCATTCAGGTGTCCGAAACTTCAAATGTAACTATAGTTACGTCCTTTAAAACTCGAGTCTTTTGTTGTCTACGAATCTCTATGTGATTGTTGCATCGTGAGTCTGATTACCACCCGGTCAGCTTCATATCCTTCATCTGAGTCTGTTGATCATCAGATATCTTACGCCTTTCCGTTCCTCTATTCAGGTGTCCGAAACTTCAAATGTACCTATAGTTACGTCCTTTATAACTCGAGTCTTTTCTTGTGTACGAATCTTTATGTCATTGTCGCATTGTGAGTCTGATTACCACCCGGTCAGCTTCGTATCCTTCATCTGAGTCTGTTGATCATCAGATATCTTACGGCCTTTCCGTTCCTCTATTCAGGTGTCCGAAACTTCAAATCTACCTATAGTTACGTCCTTTAAAACTCGAGTCTTTTCTTGTGTACGAATCTTTATGTCATTGTCGCATTGTGAGTCTGATTACCACCCGGTCAGCTTCGTATCCTTCATCTGAGTCTGTTGCATGATCAGATATCTAACGGCCTTCCCGTTCCTCCATTCAGGTGTCTGAAACTTCAAATGTACCTATAGTTACGTCCTTTAAAACTCCAGTGTTTTCTTGTGCACGAATCTCTATGTCATTGTCACATCGTGAGTCTGATTACCACCCGGTCAGCTTCGTATCCTTCATCTGAGTCTGTTGATCATCAAATATCTTACGGCCTTTCCGTTCCTTCATTCAGGTGTCCGAAACTTCAAATCTACCTATAGTTACGTCCTTTAAAACTCGAGTCTTTTCTTGTGTACGAATCTTTATGTCATTGTCGCATTGTGAGTCTGATTACCACCCGGTCAGCTTCGTATCCTTCATCTGAGTTTGTTGCATGATCAGATATCTAACGGCCTTCCCGTTCCTCCATTCAGGTGTCCGAAACTTCAAATGTACCTATAGTTACGTCCTTTAAAACTCCAGTGTTTTCTTGTGCACGAATCTCTATGTCATTGTCACATCGTGAGTCTGATTACCACCCGGTCAGCTTCGTATCCTTCATCTGAGTCTGTTGCCTGATCACATATTTTACGGCCTTCCCGTTCCTCCATTCAGGTGTCCGAAACTTCAAATGTACCTATAGTTACTTCCTTTAAAACTCGAGTCTTTTCTTGTGTACTAATCTCTATGTCATTGTCGCATCGTGATATTGATTACCACCCGGTCAGCTTCGTATCTTTCATCTGAGTCTGTTGCATGATCAGATATCTTACGGCCTTCCCGTTTCTCCATTCAGGTGTCCGAAACGTCAAATGTAACTATAGTTACGTCCTTTAAAACTCGAGTCTTTTGTTGTCTACGAATCTCTATGTGATTGTTGCATCGTGAGTCTGATTACCACCCGGTCAGCTTCATATCCTTCATCTGAGTCTGTTGATCATCAGATATCTTACGGCCTTCCCGTTCCTCCATTCCGGTGTCCGAAACTTCAAATGTACCTATAGTTACGTCCTTTAAAACTCGTGTCTTTTCTTGTGTACGAATCTATATGTCATATTCAAATCGTGAGTCTGATTACCACCCGGTCAGCTTCGTATCCTTCATCTGAGTCTGTTGCATGATCACATATTTTACGGCCTTCCCGTTCCTCCATTCAGGTGTCCGAAACTTCAAATGTACCTATAGTTACTTCCTTTAAAACTCGAGTCTTTTCTTGTGTACTAATCTCTATGTCATTGTCGCATCGTGATATTGATTACCACCCGGTCAGCTTCGTATCTTTCATCTGAGTCTGTTGCATGATCAGATATCTTACGGCCTTCCCGTTTCTCCATTCAGGTGTCCGAAACTTCAAATGTAACTATAGTTACGTCCTTTAAAACTCGAGTCTTTTGTTGTCTACGAATCTCTATGTGATTGTTGCATCGTGAGTCTGATTACCACCCGGTCAGCTTCATATCCTTCATCCGAGTCTGTTGATCATCAGATATCTTACGGCCTTCCCGTTCCTCCATTCCGGTGTCCGAAACTTCAAATGTACCTATAGTTACGTCCTTTAAAACTCGTGTCTTTTCTTGTGTACGAATCTATATGTCAAATTCAAATCGTGAGTCTGATTACCACCCGGTTAGCTTCGTACCCTTCATCTAAGTCTGTTGCATGATAAGATATCTTACGGCCTTCCTTTTTCTCCATTCAGGTGTCTGAAACTTCAAATGTACCTATAGTTACGTCTTATAAAACTAGAGTCTTTTCTTGTGTACGAATCTCTATGTCATTGTCAAATTGTGAGTCTGATTACCACCCGGTCAGCTTCGTATCCTTCATCAGAGTCTGTTGCATGATCAGATTTCTAACGGCTTTCCCATTCCTCCATTCAGGTGTCCGAAACTTCAAATGTACCTATAGTTACGTCCTTTAGAACTCGAGTGTTTTCTTGTGCACGAATCTCTATGTCATTGTCGCATCGTGAGTCTTATTACCATCAGGTCTGCTTCGTATCCTTCATCTTAGTCTGTTGCATGATTAGATATCTTACGGCCTTCCCGTTCCTCCATTCAGGTGTTCGAAACTTCAAATGTACCTATAGTTACGTCTTTTAAAACTCGAGTCTTTTCTTGTGTACGAATCTCTATGTCATTGTCGCATCGTGATACTGATTACCACCCGGTCAGCATCGTATCTTTCAACTGAGTCTGTTGCATGATCAGATATCTTACGGCCTTCCCGTTCCTCCATTCAGGTGTCCGAAACTTCAAATGTAACTATAGTTACGTCCTTTAAAACTCGAGTCTTTTCCTATGTACGAATCTCTATGTCATTGTCGCAACGTAATACTGATTACCATCCGGTCAGCTTCGTATCTTTCATCTGAGTCTGTTGCATGATCAGATATCTTACGGCCTTCCCGTTCCTCCATTCAGCTGTCCGAAACTTCAAATGTAACTATAGTTACGTCTTTTAAAACTCGAGTCTTTTTTTGTGTACGAATCTCTATGTCATTGTTGTATCGTGAGTCGATTACCACCCGGTCAGCTTCGTACCCTTCATCTGAGTCTGTTGCATTATCAGATATCTTACGGCCTTCTCGTTCCTCCATTAAGGTGTCCGAAACTTCAAATGTACCTGTAGTTACGTCCTTTAAAACTCGAGTCTTTTCTTGTGTACGAATCTCTATGGAATTGTCGCATCGTGAGTCTGATTACCACCCGGTCAGCTTCGTATCCTTCATCTGAGTCTGTTGCATGATCAGATATCTTACGGCCTTCCCGTTCCTCCATTCAGGTGTCCGAAACTTCAAATGTACCAATAGGTACGTCCTTTAAAACTCTAGTGTTTTCTTGTGCACGAATCTCTATGTCATTGTCGCATCGTGAGTCTGATTACCACCTGGTCAGCTTCGTATCCTTCAGCTGAGTCTGTTGCATGAACAGATATTTTACGGCCTTCCCGTTCCTCCATTCAGGTGTCCGAAACTTCAAATGTACCTATAGTTACGTCCTTTAAAACTCGAGTCTTTTCTTATGTACGAATCTCTATGTCATATTCGCATCGTGAGTCTGATTACCACCCGTTCAGCTTTGTACCCTTCATCTCAGTCTGTTGCATGATAAGATATCTTACGGCCTTCCCGTTTCTCCATTCAGGTGTCTGAAACTTCAAATGTACCAATAGTTACGTCCTTTAAAACTAGAGTCCTTTCTTGTGTACGAATCTCTATGTCATTGTCAAATTGTGAGTCTGATTACCACCCGGTCAGCTTCGTATCCTTCATCTGAGTCTGTTGATCATCAAATATCTTACGGCCTTTCCGTTCCTTCATTCAGGTGTCCGAAACTTCAAATCTACCTATAGTTACGTCCTTTAAAACTCGAGTCTTTTCTTGTGTACGAATCTTTATGTCATTGTCGCATTGTGAGTCTGATTACCACCCGGTCAGCTTCGTATCCTTCATCTGAGTTTGTTGCATGATCAGATATCTAACGGCCTTCCCGTTCCTCCATTCAGGTGTCCGAAACTTCAAATGTACCTATAGTTACGTCCTTTAAAACTCCAGTGTTTTCTTGTGCACGAATCTCTATGTCATTGTCACATCGTGAGTCTGATTACCACCCGGTCAGCTTCGTATCCTTCATCTGAGTCTGTTGATCATCAGATATCTTACGGCCTTCCCGTTCCTCCATTCAGGTGTCCGAAATTTCAAATGTACTAATTGTTACGTCCTTTAAAACTCGAGTCTTTTCTTGTGTACGAATCTTTATGTCATTGTCGCATCGTGAGTCTGATTACCGCCCGGTCAGCTTCGTATCCTTCATCTGAGTCTGTTGCATGATCACATATTTTACGGCCTTCCCGTTCCTCCATTCTGGTGTCCGAAACTTCAAATGTACCTATAGTTACTTCCTTTAAAACTCGAGTCTTTTCTTGTGTACTAATCTCTATGTCATTGTCGCATCGCGATATTGATTACCACCCGGTCAGCTTCGTATCTTTCATCTGAGTCTGTTGCATGATCAGATATCTTACGGCCTTCCCGTTTCTCCATTCAGGTGTCCGAAACTTCAAATGTAACTATAGTTACGTCCTTTAAAACTCGAGTCTTTTGTTGTCTACGAATCTCTATGTGATTATTGCATCGTGAGTCTGATTACCACCCGGTCAGCTTCATATCCTTCATCTAAGTCTGTTGATCATCAGATATATTACGGCCTTCCCGTTCCTCCATTCCGGTGTCCGAAACTTCAAATGTACCTATAGTTACGTCCTTTAAAACTCGTGTCTTTTCTTGTGTACGAATCTATATGTCATATTCAAATCGTGAGTCTGATTACCACCCGGTCAGCTTCGTACCCTTCATCTAAGTCTGTTGCATTATAAGATATCTTACGGCCTTCCTTTTTCTCCATTCAGGTGTCTGAAACTTCAAATGTACCTATAGTTACGTCTTATAAAACTAGAGTCTTTTCTTGTGTACGAATCTCTATGTCATTGTCAAATTGTGAGTCTGATTACCACCCGGTCAGCTTCGTATCCTTCATCAGAGTCTGTTGCATGATCAGATTTCTAACGGCTTTCCCATTCCTCCATTCAGGTGTCCGAAACTTCAAATGTACCTATAGTTACGTCCTTTAGAACTCGAGTGTTTTCTTGTGCACGAATCTCTATGTCATTGTCGCATCGTGAGTCTTATTACCATCAGGTCTGCTTCGTATCCTTCATCTTAGTCTGTTGCATGATTAGATATCTTACGGCCTTCCCGTTCCTCCATTCAGGTGTTCGAAACTTCAAATGTACCTATAGTTACGTCTTTTAAAACTCGAGTCTTTTCTTGTGTACGAATCTCTATGTCATTGTCGCATCGTGATACTGATTACCACCCGGTCAGCATCGTATCTTTCAACTGAGTCTGTTGCATGATCAGATATCTTACGGCCTTCCCGTTCCTCCATTCAGGTGTCCGAAACTTCAAATGTAACTATAGTTACGTCCTTTAAAACTCGAGTCTTTTCCTATGTACGAATCTCTATGTCATTGTCGCAACGTAATACTGATTACCATCCGGTCAGCTTCGTATCTTTCATCTGAGTCTGTTGCATGATCAGATATCTTACGGCCTTCCCGTTCCTCCATTCAGCTGTCCGAAACTTCAAATGTAACTATAGTTACGTCTTTTAAAACTCGAGTCTTTTTTTGTGTACGAATCTCTATGTCATTGTTGTATCGTGAGTCGATTACCACCCGGTCAGCTTCGTACCCTTCATCTGAGTCTGTTGCATTATCAGATATCTTACGGCCTTCTCGTTCCTCCATTAAGGTGTCCGAAACTTCAAATGTACCTGTAGTTACGTCCTTTAAAACTCGAGTCTTTTCTTGTGTACGAATCTCTATGGAATTGTCGCATCGTGAGTCTGATTACCACCCGGTCAGCTTCGTATCCTTCATCTGAGTCTGTTGCATGATCAGATATCTTACGGCCTTCCCGTTCCTCCATTCAGGTGTCCGAAACTTCAAATGTACCAATAGGTACGTCCTTTAAAACTCTAGTGTTTTCTTGTGCACGAATCTCTATGTCATTGTCGCATCGTGAGTCTGATTACCACCTGGTCAGCTTCGTATCCTTCAGCTGAGTCTGTTGCATGAACAGATATTTTACGGCCTTCCCGTTCCTCCATTCAGGTGTCCGAAACTTCAAATGTACCTATAGTTACGTCCTTTAAAACTCGAGTCTTTTCTTATGTACGAATCTCTATGTCATATTCGCATCGTGAGTCTGATTACCACCCGTTCAGCTTTGTACCCTTCATCTCAGTCTGTTGCATGATAAGATATCTTACGGCCTTCCCGTTTCTCCATTCAGGTGTCTGAAACTTCAAATGTACCAATAGTTACGTCCTTTAAAACTAGAGTCCTTTCTTGTGTACGAATCTCTATGTCATTGTCAAATTGTGAGTCTGATTACCACCCGGTCAGCTTCGTATCCTTCATCTGAGTCTGTTGATCATCAAATATCTTACGGCCTTTCCGTTCCTTCATTCAGGTGTCCGAAACTTCAAATCTACCTATAGTTACGTCCTTTAAAACTCGAGTCTTTTCTTGTGTACGAATCTTTATGTCATTGTCGCATTGTGAGTCTGATTACCACCCGGTCAGCTTCGTATCCTTCATCTGAGTTTGTTGCATGATCAGATATCTAACGGCCTTCCCGTTCCTCCATTCAGGTGTCCGAAACTTCAAATGTACCTATAGTTACGTCCTTTAAAACTCCAGTGTTTTCTTGTGCACGAATCTCTATGTCATTGTCACATCGTGAGTCTGATTACCACCCGGTCAGCTTCGTATCCTTCATCTGAGTCTGTTGATCATCAGATATCTTACGGCCTTCCCGTTCCTCCATTCAGGTGTCCGAAATTTCAAATGTACTAATTGTTACGTCCTTTAAAACTCGAGTCTTTTCTTGTGTACGAATCTTTATGTCATTGTCGCATCGTGAGTCTGATTACCGCCCGGTCAGCTTCGTATCCTTCATCTGAGTCTGTTGCATGATCACATATTTTACGGCCTTCCCGTTCCTCCATTCTGGTGTCCGAAACTTCAAATGTACCTATAGTTACTTCCTTTAAAACTCGAGTCTTTTCTTGTGTACTAATCTCTATGTCATTGTCGCATCGCGATATTGATTACCACCCGGTCAGCTTCGTATCTTTCATCTGAGTCTGTTGCATGATCAGATATCTTACGGCCTTCCCGTTTCTCCATTCAGGTGTCCGAAACTTCAAATGTAACTATAGTTACGTCCTTTAAAACTCGAGTCTTTTGTTGTCTACGAATCTCTATGTGATTGTTGCATCGTGAGTCTGATTACCACCCGGTCAGCTTCGTATCCTTCATCTGAGTGTGTTGCATGATCAGATATCTTACGGCCTTCCCGTTCCTCCATTCAGGTGTCCGAAACTTCAAATGTACCAATAGGTACGTCCTTTAAAACTCTAGTGTTTTCTTGTGCACGAATCTCTATGTCATTGTCGCATCGTGAGTCTGATTACCACCTGGTCAGCTTCGTATCCTTCAGCTGAGTCTGTTGATCATCAGATATCTTACGGCCTTTCCGTTCCTCCATTCAGGTGTCCGAAATTTCAAATGTACTAATTGTTACGTCCTTTAAAACTCGAGTCTTTTCTTGTGTACGAATCTTTATGTCATTGTCGCATCGTGAGTCTGATTACCGCCCGGTCAGCTTCGTATCCTTCATCTGAGTCTGTTGCATGATCAGATATCTTACGGCCTTCCCGTTTCTCCATTCAGGTGTCCGAAACTTCAAATGTAACTATAGTTACGTCCTTTAAAACTCGAGTCTTTTGTTGTCTACGAATCTCTATGTGATTGTTGCATCGTGAGTCTGATTACCACCCGGTCAGCTTCATATCCTTCATCTGAGTCTGTTGATCATCAGATATATTACGGCCTTCCCGTTCCTCCATTCCGGTGTCCGAAACTTCAAATGTACCTATAGTTACGTCCTTTAAAACTCGTGTCTTTTCTTGTGTACGAATCTATATGTCATATTCAAATCGTGAGTCTGATTACCACCCGGTCAGCTTCGTACCCTTCATCTAAGTCTGTTGCATGATAAGATATCTTACGGCCTTCCTTTTTCTCCATTCAGGTGTCTGAAACTTCAAATGTACCTATAGTTACGTCTTATAAAACTAGAGTCTTTTCTTGTGTACGAATCTCTATGTCATTGTCAAATTGTGAGTCTGATTACCACCCGGCCAGCTTCGTATCCTTCATCAGAGTCTGTTGCATGATCAGATTTCTAACGTCTTTCCCATTCCTCCATTCAGGTGTCCGAAACTTCAAATGTACCTATAGTTACGTCCTTTAGAACTCGAGTGTTTTCTTGTGCACGAATCTCTGTGTCATTGTCGCATCGTGAGTCTTATTACCATCAGGTCTGCTTCGTATCCTTCATCTTAGTCTGTTGCATGATTAGATATCTTACGGCCTTCCCGTTCCTCCATTCAGGTGTCCGAAACTTCAAATGTAACTATAGTTACGTCCTTTAAAACTCGAGTCTTTTCCTATGTACGAATCTCTATGTCATTGTCGCAACGTAATACTGATTACCATCCGGTCAGCTTCGTATCTTTCATCTGAGTCTGTTGCATGATCAGATATCTTACGGCCTTCCCGTTCCTCCATTCAGCTGTCCGAAACTTCAAATGTAACTATAGTTACGTCTTTTAAAACTCGAGTCTTTTTTTGTGTACGAATCTCTATGTCATTGTTGTATCGTGAGTCGATTACCACCCGGTCAGCTTCGTACCCTTCATCTGAGTCTGTTGCATTATCAGATATCTTACGGCCTTCTCGTTCCTCCATTAAGGTGTCCGAAACTTCAAATGTACGTGTAGTTACGTCCTTTAAAACTCGAGTCTTTTCTTGTGTACGAATCTCTATGGAATTGTCGCATCGTGAGTCTGATTACCACCCGGTCAGCTTCGTATCCTTCATCTGAGTGTGTTGCATGATCAGATATCTTACGGCCTTCCCGTTCCTCCATTCAGGTGTCCGAAACTTCAAATGTACCAATAGGTACGTCCTTTAAAACTCTAGTGTTTTCTTGTGCACGAATCTCTATGTCATTGTCGCATCGTGAGTCTGATTACCACCTGGTCAGCTTCGTATCCTTCAGCTGAGTCTGTTGCATGAACAGATATTTTACGGCCTTCCCGTTCCTCCATTCAGGTGTCCAAAACTTCAAATGTACCTATAGTTACGTCCTTTAAAACTCGAGTCTTTTCTTGTGTACGAATCTCTATGTCATATTCGCATCGTGAGTCTGATTACCACCCGTTCAGCTTTGTACCCTTCATCTCAGTCTGTTGCATGATAAGATATCTTACGGCCTTCCCGTTTCTCCATTCAGGTGTCTGAAACTTCAAATGTACCAATAGTTACGTCCTTTAAAACTAGAGTCCTTTCTTGTGTACGAATCTCTATGTCATTGTCAAATCGTGAGTCTGATTACCACTAGTCAGCTTGGTATCCTTCATCTGAGTCTGTTGCATGATCAGATATCTTACGGCCTTCCCGTTCCTCAATTCGGGTGCCCAAACCTGAAGAGAAGACAGCACAGATTTAATAAGTTGTAACCTTCCAGCAAAAGATAATGCCTTGTTCTTCCAGTCCTCAACCCTTTTCCTCACTTTATCAACTAGCACTTTGCAGTCCTTGGTATATAATCTCTTAGATAAGAGGGGAACTCCAAGGTACCTCACAGGCAGAGAACCCTCCTTAAATGGTAATAGATTCTTCAACCTCACCTTAATCCTATCAGTAACATTCCCAAAAAACATAGTACTCTTACCTAAATTAGGAACCAGCCCAGAAACCGAACTAAATTCCTCTAGAACAGCTTTGACAACCCTAATAGATGCAGAATTAGCATAAGAAAACACAAGCAAATCATCTACAAAACACACATGAGTTAAATTAAGGCCCTCACAACCCCAATGATATTTAAACTGCCCACTTTCAGCAATTTTCCTATCAAAAATGAGCTTAAAAACCTGCATCACAATAGTAAACAGATAGGGAGACAGAGGGTCACCCTGTCTCAAACCCCTTTTCCCCTGAAAATAACCAATCATCTTCCCATTGACATTAATAGAATAGGCTGCAGATCTTAGACAGGTCATAATCCAAGCAATCATACAAGGGTGAAATCCAAAATTCACCAAGCAGGCTTCTAAAAAATCATGGTTAACATATCATAAGCCTTTTGAAGATCTATCTTCAAAGCAACTCTAGGAGCCCTCACTTTCAAATGATAGTGCCTTAATAACTCCTGAGACAAGATAATGTTATCACTAATTTGCCTCCCTGGGATAAAAGCACTCTAACAATCATTGACAATCAGATCCAAAGACCCCTTAATCCTTTCACATATGATTTTGGAAATGACTTTATATAAAACATTGCAACAAGCAATGGGCCTATAATCAGTCACACTCCTAGCATTGGCACACTTAGGAACCAAAGAAATAATAGTAGCATTAACTTCTTTAAGGAGCTTCCCATTATAAAAGAACTCTTTAATAGCACTGCACACCTCATCCCCTATCATAGACCAAGAAGATTTAAAGAATTTAGAAGAGAATCCATCAGGCCCTGGAGCCTTATCCACATCAATAGCATACAGAGCTGTCTTAATCTCATCATCAGAAACCTCCCTCACCATAAGATCAGCCACATCCCTAGGTAATTTAGAAGAAAAAAGACCAGCAGGATCCCTAATCTGATCAACCCTACTGTTACTACCCATAAAGCCCTCAAAGTGTCTAACAAAAGCATCCCCCACATCCTGTCCTTCAAAGAAGGCCCCCTCCTTGTCAAACACATAATTTATCCTTCCCTTACTCAATCCTTAATAACCTTGTGAAAGTAAGCTGTATTCTGATCACCAGCTTTAAGCCAGTCCACCTTAGCCCTTTGCTTTAGAAAGGATTCCTCATCCAAAGCAGCCTGTTTAAGAGCAATCACAAGAATCACCTCCTCCTCCCTAATAGCAGGATTATGAGGATCATCCACTACAGCACACTGAACTTTCCCCAATTCTTCAGAGATCTTTTTAACCTTCTCAGAGAGATCACCCTGCAACCTCCCTAACTTCCTAAGAGGCTTTTTAAGACTTTTTAATTTGGAAACCACATAAAACATGGCACAGCCCTGCACATTCTTCTTCCAACAAGCTTCAACAGTAGGCAAAAACTGGGGTTTACCCACCAAGTGGTTCATAAACTTAAAGGGTCTAGGCTTCCAAGAAGTCTGCCCCTTAAGAGTCAACAAAGCAGGAGCATGGTCTGAGTGATAGAAAGGGAGAAAAGAAGCCACAAAACCTTTAAAAACATTCATAAAAGACAGATTACTCATCATTCTATCCAACTTCTTTAACAGCCCAGAAGTCTTACCAGGACATTTATTCCAGGTAAACTTCAATCCAGAAGAAGGAACATCCTCAATTTTAATATTTTGGCAGCATTCCCAAAGATCCAACATAGCACTATTCATATCAGAAGAACCCATAGACCTTTCAGAAGGGTCCATAACAGCATTAAAATCCCCCAGAATCAACCAAGGTTCATCATGTAAAGAGGCTGCAAAAAGTTGCAAATCATGCCATAACACCCTTCTCTGAACCTTATTGACTGACCCATAAACAAAAGAGCAGAAAAAAGAAGGAGAACCATCAAGAGGTTTGACCAAACAATGAATAACCTGGGAAGTCATTTCCACAACCATAACATCCACCAAATTAGGTTTCCAAGCCACAATAATTCTCACCCAACTGGGACAATAGACATTATTAGAAATCCATTGCCAGTTATTCAACACCATGCCACAAACCTTATTAAGATTCTTACTCTTCACATGAGTCTCCAGTAAACCACATAAACCAATATCCCTATCACTCAATAAGCTCATGACCTGATTCTGATTAGCAAGCTTCATAAGACCTCTCACATTCCAGGACAAAATATTCAGATTTTGACCCATCATTAATAACCAGAATTAGCAATAGAAGAGGACAATACATGACCCTCCTCTGAATGACCACACTCATCAAGCTTCATAAATTCAGCAGTCTCATCACCTTCTGAGGACACCTCATTATTCTCATTCTCTAAAATAACATCCTCCACCCCATCATAATCCAATCCAGCAGCAAAATCATATTTAAAACACATTTTAATAAAAAATTGTGTCTGCTCAAAATCCCATACCAACACCTGGTCTTTTGAAGGAGTAATTCTATTATTAACATAGAACATCACATCATCCATTTGCTGCTGAGATAAAACAATAAGGCTGTCCTCAATAACAGTGTTTCTAGAACCCAAATTAGCACCAGGAGAGTAGGGTGAAGCAAGGGTACCCTTCCCAACCTTATCAGGTTTACCCACAGGCAAAGGTTTAGAAAACGGGACAGGAGGTAAAGAGGAGGAACTGCTGTTAAGAGGTCCTTGTTTTAAAGAAGCAGGACCACTAACAGGGATAGGCTTAGAACCAGCAGAGGAGTTCTTAGCAGAAACAGCACTAGCAGAATTAGAAACCGTTCTGGCCTTAACCTTAGCAGGATATGCATCAGCCCCCAAATCGGCAGAAGAATTAACGTCCATAAGATCCTCAACTTCCAAAAGATCAAACCTATTCTTAACTTCCAACCCAGCTGCTTCCTGAAATTGCTTCTTACCCTTATCAGCCTTCCTCTCCTTCTGCTGATTCTGAACTTTACCACTTCAAACATTGCCCCTTACCTCCAAAGCACCATCCTTCTTACTCCCTGAAGTAGAAGCACCCTCAGTACCAACCTTCTTCTTTTCCTGTTCCAATTCATACTCAATAACTGCCTGTTTAGTTTCAAAAGCTTTAATTCTTTCCTGCAATTTAATCTCCTTATGAGTACCCCTATCCCCCATATTTCTTTGCCTAAGAGCTCCTCCCCCAAAAGCCCCATTACCATTCCTGGGCTGATTTTGGAATTTATTATTATTCCTGGCAGCCAAACTCTTGTTCCATACAGTTTCAAAACCCTCCTCATCAATATTCCTATTAATAGGACCATCCTGTACCCCAACCTTCATATCATCAATCTTCTTCTGCCTAACTTCTTTCTCCTCTTCAGTCAACACTCTAACATTACAATCTTCAAAAGAGTGCCCAAACACCTTGCAGTGAGAACAATTAATAGGGACCTTCTGGAACTCAATAACAATCTCAGCAATCCTATCCTCCTTACCCTCTTCTTTTGGATAAAAAGCTCTCACAACTTCAGGTCTACTATCACCAGCAGCAATCTCAACTAAAATTCTAGCAAAACCTGCCTGCACATCATTGTTCAAACATTTATCAACAGTAATATTATCAAATAAAAGAGGTTTACCTATACAACTGGCAACTTCACAAAGACCCTGCACATTCCATAATTCAATAGGAACTTCCTTAAACAGGACCCAAACTGGAACTCTATCAGGCTCTTTCTTCACTATAGCAGCACCAACTTCCCATTGCTGAATAACCAAAGGAATCCCATTCACAACCCAAGGGCCAGCCTTCAAAGCATCTAACATCCTTTCTTCTTTGGAAAACTTAAAATAAAAAAGGCCCTTACCATTAGTAGAAATATCCTCCACACCATACTTCTACCACATTTTAAAAAGGTTAAATCTAACCCAAGCAATAGAGCAGAAGGATCCAACAAAGTAACCATAAAGATGTTTAGCAAAGGTCTGCCTAACCTTTTCAACCAACTCCTGTTTAATAATGACAACCTTCTCCCCACTATCCAGGGTAGCAGGTGGACAATAAACTATCTGCTTAATAAGATCAACCATCTTCTCACCTTTAACAGCATTGGCTAAGAAATTTTATTGTTAGACTCCTCCTTTTTAGAAGACTCAGACCCCAAAGCTGGTAAAGAAACATTAGCTGCTCCCTTAGGTACACTGGAGGAAGCCTTAAACACAGGTTTAACCCCAATATCAATACCACAAAAAGGAGCCTTCATAAGGATCTCCTTGCCCTTATCATAGAGCACATCCTGCTTCTTGGCTAATAGTTCCTTAGCTTTACCCAATCCAACCACCAACTCCCTCATTCTAGCCTCTTTCTTTTTATTACTCTCCCTGATCTCCTTAGCAGAGAACTCACCACCCAAAAAGCCAAGATTAGCCTTAGCATCAGATTCAACCTCCCAAGGATCAAAAATCAAACCTGTGGCAGTTTTATAACCAACAGGAGATTTAACAATACCCCCCAATTTCTTTAACTCACTAATCTCTTTCTCTATATCAGCAATAGACATGGATTCTATAGGAGTAGAACCAATGTCATCATAACAAGGGCCCATTCTGAAAATAGGAATAACAGGGACAGCAGCATCCTTATCAAATACAAATCTTCTAGCTGTCTTTTTGTTTTTAGAAAGGAGAATCTTCATAATTTTCCTCCCTTCACTATTAACAAAGACTTGCTTCTTAGGTTCTGCCTTCTTACCCTGAACCTCCTCTGTAGAGAATTTAAGCTTTTTCTCCACAGCAGTTATCCTCTCTTTACTTCCTGCAAAGTTACTTATATCTGAAAGGCCACCAATAGTGCTCTCCTTATCAAACACCTTCCTTTTAAGGAGAATTTTAAGGGACCTCTCAGACATCACATCATACAGTGATTCATCCCCAACATCTCTACACTTGTTATTGACCCATTTAGACAGAGCAATAACAATTTTAAAATCATATTCAAACACCTCCTCAATACAACAGCCTATCACCTCAACAAACTTCATATGATAGTACTTATGAAAAGCAGTCAAACTATCAATAGAATCAGTAATTTTCAGCCTCTGCACAAGGTCATCACACAAATCCCTGAAAACCTGCAAGTCAAACTGCAACAGACAACCATTTGTCTCATAATTATTCCTATCAGTTCCACTCACCTTCTCAGATAATTCCAGCCCAACTCTACTACTATCCATATCCCTACAAACAACTATCAGCATCCTATGCTCATTCTTATCACAAACATTCATAACAAAGTTCATAAACTCAACACACTTCTCACTAAACTGCACACTAGCATCCTCCTCAGGGATAACCCTAGCATCAGCCTCAATAATCTTCATTAACAAATCCCCAAACCTCAGCATAAAGCCGTCATTCTTATGATTCATATTAATAAACCAATTCATAGCAGACACAAATGAATTATCAGTACAGGTTTTATCAATCAATACCTGCAAGGCTTCCCCAATAGTCAAGTCAGTAAACACCAACTGTTCAGAACCAAAAAATTGCCAGTAAGACACACAAGGAGCACTCTCCGTCATCAGCTGATCCTGACCACTCCCTTTCAAACCACTCTCCCAAGAGTGAAGAAGATGTTTTCGCCAATCCAACATATAGGGAGCAGATGTAGCATGAACACTCAATACCAGAGCACTACCAAAAGGATTAGGGTTCAGAGGGGAATTAGGAGAGGCACGAGACTCAACAAAATCCTCAGGAACACCTATAGTTGGAGGATCACAAAAACTCTCAGACATAGTTAGATCTGAAGGCATATCAGAGGGAATACTAACATTAGGATCAGTAGGAGCTTGATCTCTGGAAAACAGGGATGAATTAAGAAGGAACGTTGTATCCGATTGAATTTTCTGTAACCAATCATCACCCATCGTTTCCTTCAGATAAACCAGATCGCCAGCAGATAACGAACATGACTCAACTTTACCCCCAATCTCTCTACTTCAACAAAACATCCCTTCACTAACCTCCTTCAGCTCAAACCCTTGATTATTCACCAGATCTGGAGGAATATCAGGCGGAATACCCCTATTAGGATCAGTGAACGACTGATCCATAGTAAACAAAGAATAAAAGAAGAAATTCCAAGCAAAATCAATGAAACAGTACCACAAAAGAGAAGAAGAAAGACCGGGAAACAAAGAACAGACGTCAAAAAACTCAGATCGCCAAAATCGCCCAGAGAAAAAGTCAAAAAGTCAAAGCCAATTGTACAGATAGTTACCCCAAATGTACGGATAGTTATGTCCTTTAAAACTCGAGTCTTTTCTTGTGTACGAATCTCTATGTCATTGTCGCATCGTGAGTCTGATTACCACCCGGTCTACTTCGTATCCTTCATCTGAGTCTGTTGCATGATCAGATTTCTTACGGCCTTCCGGTTCCTGTATTCAGGTGTCCGAAACTTCAAATGTACCTATAGTTACGTCCTTTAAAACTCGAGTCTTTTCTTGTGTACGAATCTCTATGTCATTGTCGCATCGTGATACTGATTACCACCCGGTCAGCTTCGTATCCTTCATCTGAGTTTGTTGCATTATCAGATATCTTACGGCCTTCCCGTTCCGCCATTCAGGTGTCCAAAACTTCAAATGTAACTATAGTTACGTCCTTTAAAACTCGAGTCTTATCTTATGTACGAATCTCTATGTCATTGTCGCATCGTGAGTCTGATTACCACCCGGTCTGCTTCGTATCCTTCATCTGAGTCTGTTGCATGATCAAATATCTTACGGCCTTCCCGTTCCTCCAATCAGGTGTCCGAAACTTCAAATCTACCTATAGTTACGTCCTTTAAAACTCGAGTCTTTTCTTGTGTACGAATCTCTATGTCATTGTCGCATCGTGAGTCTGATTACCACCCGGTAAGCTTCGTATCCTTCATCTGAGTCTGTTGATGATCAGATATCTTACGGCCTTCCCGTTCTTCCATTCATGTGTCCGAAACTTCAAATGTACCTATTGTTACGTCCTTTAAAACTCTAGTCTTTTCTTGTTTACGAATCTTTATGTCATTGTCGCATCGTGACTCCGATTACCACCCAGTCAGCTTCGTATCCTTCATTTGAGTCTGTTGCATGATCAGATATCTAACGGCCTTCCCGTTCCTCCATTCAGGTGTCCGAAACTTCAAATGTACCTATAGTTATGTCCTTTAAAACTCGAGTCTTTTCTTGTGTACGAATCTCTATGTCATTGTCGCATCGTGAGTCTGATTACCACCCGGTCAGCTTCGTATCATTCACCTGAGTCTGTTGCATGATCAGATATTTAACGGCCTTCCCGTTCCTCCATTCAGGTGTCCGAAACTTCAAATGTACCTATAGTTACGTCCTTTAAAACTCGAGTCTTTTCTTGTGTACGAATCTCTATGTCATTGATGCATCGTGAGTCTGATTACCACCAGGCTTGCTTCGTATCCTTCATCTGAGTCTGTTGCATGATCAGATATCTTACGGCCTTCCAGTTCCTCTATTCGGGTGCCCGAAACTTCAAATGTACGGATAGTTATGTCCTTTAAAACTCGAGTCGTTTCTTGTGTACGAATCTCTATGTCATTGTCGCATCTTGAGTCAGATTACCACCCGGTCGGCTTCGTATCCTTCATCTGAATCTGTTGCATGATAAGATATCTTACGGCGTTCTTGTTCCTCCATTCGGGTGCCCGAAACTTCAAATGTACGGATAGTTACGTCCTTTAAAACTCGAGTCATTTCTTGTGTACGAATCTCTATTTCGTTGTCGCATCGTGAATCCAATTAACATTCGGTCAGCTTGGTATCCTTTATCTGAGTATGTTGCATGATCAGATATCTTACAGCCTTCCCGTTCCTCCATTCAGGTGTCCGAAACTTCAAGTGTACGAATCTCTATGTCATTCTTGTGTACGAATATCTATGTCATTCTCGCATCTTGAGTCTGATTACCACCCGGTAAGCTTCGTATCCTTCATCTGAGTCTGTTGCATGATCAGATATCTTACGGCCTTCCCGTTCCTCCATTCAGGTGTCCAAAACTTCAAATGTGCCTATAGTTACGTCCTTTAAAACTCGAGTCTTTTATTGTGTATGAATCTCTATGTCATTGTCGCATCGTGAGTCTGATTACCACCCGGTCAGCTTTGTATCCTTCTTCTGGGTCTGCTGATCATCAGATATCTTACGGCTTTCCCTTTCCTGCACTCAGGTGTCCGAAACTTCACATGTACCTATACTTACGTCCTTTAAAACTCGAGTCTTTTCTTGTGTACGAATCTCTATGTCATATTCGCATCGTGAGCCTGATTAACACCCGGTCAACTTTGTATCCTTCATCTGAGTCTGTTGCATGATCAGATATCTAACGGCCTTCCCGTTCCTCCATTCAGGGGTCCGAAACTTCAAATGTACCTATAGTAACGTCCTTTAAAACTCGAGTCTTTTCTTGTGTACGAATCTTTATGTCATTATCGCATCGTGAGTCTGATTACCACCCGGTCAGCTTCGTATCCTTCATCTGAGTCTGTTGATCATCAGATATCTAACGACCTTCCCGTTCCCCCATTCAGGTGTCCGAACTTTCAAATGTACCTATAGTTACGTCCTTTAAAACTCGAGTCTTTTCTTGTCTACGAATCTCTATGTCATATTCGCATCGTGAGTCTGATTACCACCCGGTCAGCTTTGTACCCTTCATCTGAGTCTGTTGCGTGATAAGATATCTTACGGCCTTCCCGTTTCTCCATTCAGGTGTCTGAAACTTCAAATGTACCTATAGTTACGTCCTTTAAAACTAGAGCCTTTTCTTGTGTAAGAATCTCTATGTCATATTCGCATCGTGAGTCTAAATACCATCCGGACAGCTTCGTACCCTTCATCTGAGTCTGTTGCATGATAAGATATCTTACGGCCTTCCCGTTTCTCCATTCAGGTGTCTGAAACTTCAAATGTAACTATAGTTACGTCCTTTAAAACTCGAGTCTTTCGTTGTGTACGAATCTCTATGTCATTGTCGCATCGTGAGTCTGATTACCACCCGGTCAGCTTCGTATCCTTCATCTGAGTCTGTTGATCATCAGATATCTTACGGCCTTCCCGTTCCCCCATTCAGGTGTCCGAAACTTCAAATGGACCTATAGTTACGTCCTTTAAAATTCGAGTCTTTTCTTGTGTACGAATCTCTATGTCATATTTGTTGGATTTTATATGTACGGTCTCGATAACTTAACGCTACCGACTGAGCTCTGACCCGTATGAGTTACACCTTGGGCAACGAACATTAAATCCACTTAACTTGATTAACTGGTAATCGTGAACAATTAATGAAATAAACGGGTTTTTATTATTTATACTAATTATAAATAATATAACGTTTATTTAGTTGGTTTCAGGCTTAAAGCCGTTTCTTGGACTTGATCTAGGTGTATTGGACTTGGGGCCCGTGGTTGATTAATAGGCTATTAGATAATGATAATTATGAATTCATTATAGATAATGCTAATCATTATCTAAATATTAATCACTATCTAATACTCTACGTAATATATGCTAATCATTATCAGATCCCGAATCTGCGAAATGGCTGGAAGCCATGAACGCTGAGATGCAATCTATGCGTGACAATCAAGTCTGGGACTTGGTTGAGCTACCCCCCGAATCTCGGGCAGTAGGGAGCAAATGGGTTTTCAAGAAGAAAACCGACATGCATGGAAATATACACACCTATAAAGCACGGCTAGTTGCGAAAGGTTTCACTCAAACTCAGGGTGTTGACTATGATGAGACCTTCTCGCCCGTTGCTATGATCAAATCGATCAGGATATTGCTTGCCATAGCCGCGTACTATGACTACGAGATATGGCAAATGGATGTCAAAACCGCTTTTCTTAATTGACATCTCTCTGAAGATGTCTATATGGTTCAGCCTGAAGGTTTTATTGATCCAAATTATCCTAATAGGGTGTGCAAACTGAATAAGTTCATTTATGGACTTAAACAGGCATCTCGTAGCTGGAATCTTCGTTTTGACCAAAAGATCAAAGAATTTGGTTTTCTCAAAAATGAAGATGAGCCTTGTGTTTACAAAAAGGCTAGTGGGAGCACTATATCATTCCTCATCCTGTATGTGGATGATATACTGATAATTGGAAACAACATCCCTATGCTTAACGAAGTTAAACATTATTTGGGAACTTGTTTCGCAATGAAAGATCTTGGAGAAGCAGCTTACATTCTAGGAATCAAGATCTATAGGGATAGATCTAAGCGGCTTCTAGGGCTAAGTCAAAGTACATACATAGACAAAATGATGACACGCTTTAAGATGGAAAACTCCAAGAAAGGAGGTGTTCCTATGACTAAAGGTACTATCTTGAACAAATCGCAATCTCCTTCAACGGACATGGATATTAAGCGAATGGAAGCAATTCCATATGCTTCCGCGATCGGTTCTATTATGTATGCTATGTTATGCACTAGACCTGACGTCTCGTATGCTTTGAGCATGACTAGCCGTTATCAGCAAAGTCCTGGCATAGCCCATTGGACTGCAGTCAAGAACATTCTAAAGTATCTGAGAAGAACTAAAAATATGTTCTTAGTATTTGGAGGAGTGGAAGAAGAGCTCACTGTAAGATGTTACACTGATGTCAGTTTTCAAAGTGACCGAGATGATTCTCGCTCACAATCAGGTTTTGTATTCACTCTTAATGGAGGAGCTATCTCATGGAAAAGCTCCAAACAGAGTGTTGTGGCGGATTCAACCACCGAATCTGAGTATATAGCCGCATCAGATGCTGCAAAGGAAGCTGCTTGGATGAAGAAATTCGTAGCTGACCTCGATGTGGTTCCAAGTATTCGGAAACCCATCGAGATATTTTGTGATAACACAGGTGCTATAGCTCAAGCCAAAGAGCCCAGATCTCATCACAAGGCCAAGCACATTCTAAGAAAATTCCACCATATACGGGAAATTGTGGAACGTGGAGACATCGTGATAAGCAAAGTAAACACAGATCAAAACCTAGCAGACCCGTTTACTAAGCCCATGACTCAAGACAAGCATGATCAGCACAGGGATGCTATAGGGCTTAGATTAGCTAGCCATATGTTTTGATTTAGTATTTGGATGTACGAACATTTAAACGGTTATACTTTTGAATTCGTTTTATTTACTAGTTAAATATAATTCTGAATCTTATAACTGTGTTCGATTTTAATACGTTTAATCCATGAATATTATATTCTAAATTATCCGTAGTCGATCAGACTCGTGGGAGCGACTCTGAATTAAGACTATTCTGAACTTGGACTCAAGTAGTTAACTCCAAGTTCACAGACCTCATTGTGAATGACGTTGGATGTAACTCGGTTCAAATCATCTTCATGGATCTTAGTCATAAGATGTTTTGATATTGGTATACTCATTTAGTATCCTCTGACCTGAGATGCATATTAGAACTTTCGTTTACCAGGGATTATTCTTTGATTACTGTCAACCGCTGTCGCGTAACTGCCAGTCATAAAGGCTTTAGTTGGGAATAGTTCTGAAGTTCAGTGGGAGTTGTATGTAATCGATAAGGGATTCTGTACTCTTACATGATATGTAACAGTTAGACATCGTGGCGCCCTCGTTGATTCAAACTGGTGAAGTGTAAGGCCTTACCCAAACTAACTGTGTGTTTGATTGGACCACTATGAATCTTGATCGAGAACAATAATGATTGAACACCACATGAGAATGAGCCTAATCCATGTCTCATTGATTCAATTGATGTCTTTTACGGAAAGGATGAATGACAACGATTGCCATAAGTCTATTGTCTTGTCTAAAACAAGATGTTTTGGTTAATGACTTTAAAGTGTCATACCTTGTTGGGGGCAGCCATGTGCAGCTAGAGCACCGCTGACTGTTTGCGTTGAGGATTTTTTTATCGAAGGCCGTCCAAGTGGGAGATTGTTGGATTTTATATGTACGGTCTCGATAACTTAACGCTACCGACTGAGCTGTGACCCGTAAGAGTTACACCTTGGGCAACGAACATTAAATCCACTTAACTTGATTAACTGGTAATCGTGAACAATTAATGAAATAAATAGGTTTTTATTATTTATACTAATTATAAATAATATAACGTTTATTTAGTTGGTTTCAGGCTTAAAGCCGTTTCTTGGACTTGATCTAGGTGTATTGGACTTGGGGCCCGTGGTTGATTAATAGGCTATTAGATAATGATAATTATGAATTCATTATAGATAATGCTAATCATTATCTAAATATTAATCACTATCTAATACTCTACGTAATATATGATACCAATTGTAATGCATCTACAATTACTACACTATAAAAGGTTATGGCTTATAAAAATAAATTCATTCAATCTCAGAAAGTTGTTCAACCATAAACCTCATTCCCAAGTCCCACTTACAGCAGCAAACTCCAAGTGTTTTTTTTTTGGAGTTTTCTTGGTTTTTCAATAACCATCCCATAAAATCTAAAACAACCAACTAAAACAAAATCGGCCACCGTTTGCTTCTGTTCCAAACCGGTTATAGACGCAAGCTATCTTGTTGTTCGTGTTCGGTTCTAGCACTAGTTCGTTGTACCTCGGTGTCTCAAACGGTTAATTATTAACCACTCAGGTATATCTATCTCATTGGTAGATTAATAATATTGTACCGTGTTTGTATGTTTTGTAACCAGATCCTGTCCGGTTAGTTTTGGTGTTAATATTTTATAAATATTCCGCTGCGTTTTATTAATTATATGTTTAATTAATAACAAATATATCAAACCCGTTTTGATAAAAAGTAAAGTTGACACCATTGAAACCCAACAATATTCGCATCGTGAGTCTGATTACCACCCGGTCAGCTTCGTACCCTTCATCTGAATCTGTTGCATGATAAGATATCTTACAGCCTTCCCGTTTCTCCATTCAGGTGTCTGAAACTTCAAATGTACCTATAGTTACGTCCTTTAAAACTAGAGTCTATTCTTGTGTACGAATCTCTATGTCATTGTCAAATCGTGAGTCTGATTACCACCAGTCAGCTTCGTATCCTTCATCTGAGTTTGTTGCATGATAAGATATCTTACAGCCTTCCCGTTCCTCTATTCGGGTGCCCAAAACCTCAAATGTACGGATAGTTATGTCCTTTAAACTCAAGTCTTTTCTTGTGACGAATCTCTATGTCAATGTCGCATAGTGAGTCCGATTACGTCCGGTCTGCTTCGTATCCTTTATCTGAGTCTGTTGCATGATTTGATATCTTATGGCCTTCCTGCTACTCCATTCGGGTGCCCGAAACTTCAAATATATCGATAGTTACGTCCTTTAAAAGTCGAGTCTTTTCTTTTGTACGAACTCTATGTGATTGTCGCATCGTGACTCAGATTAACGTCCGGTCAGCTTCGTTTCCTTCATCTGAGTCTGTCGCATGATCCGAAATCTTACGGCCTTCCCGTTCCTCCATTCAGGTGTCCAAAACTTCAAATGTACCTATAGTTACGTCCTTTAAAACTCGAGTCTTTTCTTGTGTACGAATCTCTATGTCATTGCCGCATCGTGAGTCCGATTACCGTCCGGTCAGCTTCGTATCCTTTATCTTTGTCTGTTGCCTGATCAGTTATCTTACAGCCTTCCCGTTCATCCATTAAGGTGTCTGAAACTTCAAATGTACCTATAGTTACGTCCAGTAAAACTCTAGTCTTTTCTTGTGTACGAATCTCTATGTCATATTCGCATTGGGAGTCTGATTAACACTCGGTCAACTTCGTATCCTTCATCTGAGTCTGTTGCATGATCAGATATCTAACGGCCTTCCCGTTCCTCCATTCAGGTGTCCGAAACTTCAAATGTATCTATAGTTACGTCCTTTAAAACTCGAGACTTTTCTTGTGTACGAATCTCTATGTCATTGTTGTATCGTGAGTCTGATTACCACCTGGTCAGCTTCGTATCCTTCATATGAGTCTGTTGAACATCAGATATCTTACGGCCTTCCCGTTCCTCCATTCAGGTGTCCGAAACTTCAAATGTACCTATAGTTACGTCCTTTAAAACTCGATTCGTTTCTTGTGGACGAATCTCTATGTCATTGTCGCATCGTGAGTCTGAATACCACCCGGTCAGCTTCGTATCCTTCATCTGTGTCTGTTGATCATCAGATATCTTACGGCCTTCTCGTTACACCATTCAAGTGTCCGAAACTTCAAACGTACCTATAGTTACGGCCTTTAAAACTTGAGTCTTTTCTTATGTACGAATCTCTATGTCATATTCGCATCGTAAGTCTGATTACTACCCGGTCAGCTTCGTACCCTTCATCCGAGTCTGTTGCATGATAAGATATCTTACGGCCTTCCCGTTTCTCCATTCTGGTGTCTGAAACTTCAAATGTACCTATAGTTACGTCCTTTAAAACTAGAGTTATTTCTTGTGTACGAATCTCTATGTCATTGTCAAATCGTGAGTCTGATTACCACCAGTCAGCTTCGTATCCTTCGTCTGAGTCTGTTGCATGATCTGATATCTTACGGCCTTCCCGTTCCTCTATTCGGGTGCCCAAAACCTCAAATGTACGGATAGTTATGTCCTTTAAACTCGAGTCTTTTCTTGTGACGAATCTCTATGTCAATGTCGCATAGTGAGTCTGATTACCGTCCGGTCGGCTTCGTATCCTTTATCTGAGTCTGTTGCATGATTTGATATCTTATGGCCTTCCTACTACTCCATTCGGGTGCCCGAAACTTCAAATGTATCGATAGTTACGTCCTTTAAAAGTCGAGTCTTTTCTTTTGTACGAACTCTATGTCATTGTCGCATCGTGACTCCGATAACGTCCGGTCAGCTTCGTATCCTTCATATGAGTCTGTCGCATGATCCGATATCTTACGGCCTTCCCGTTTTTTCATTCAGGTGTCCGAAACTTCACATGTACCTATAGTTACGTCTTTTAAAACTCGAGCCTTTTCTTGTGTACGAATCTCTATGTCATTGATGCATCGTGAGTCTGATTTCCACCAGGCCTGCTTCGTATCCTTCATCTGAGTCTGTTGCATGATCAGATATCTTATGGCCTTCCCGTTCCTCTATTCGGGTGCCCGAAACTTCAAATGTACGGATAGTTACGTCCTTTAAAACTCGAGTCTTTTCTTGTGTACGAATCTCTATTTCATTGTCGCATCTTGAGTCTGATTACCACCCGGTAAGCTTCGTATCCTTCATCTAAGTATGTTGCATGATCAGATATCTTACGGCCTACCCGTTCCTCCATTCAGGTGTCCGAAACTTCAAATGTACGAATCTCTATGTCATTCTTGTGTACGAATCTCTACGTCATTCTCCTATCTTGAGTCTGATTACCACCCGGTCAGCTTCGTATCCTTCATCTGAGTGTGTTGCATGATCAGATTTCTTACGGCCTTCCCGTTCCTCCATTCTGGTGTACGAAACTTCAAATGTGCCTATAGTTACGTCCTTTAAAACTCGAGTCTTTTATTGTGTACGAATCTCTATGTCATTGTCGCATCGTGAGTCTGATTACCACACGGTCAGCTTCGTATCCTTCATCTGAGTCTGTTGATCATCAGATATCTTACGGCCTTCCTTTTCCTCCATTCAGGTGTCCGAAATTCAAATGTACCTATAGTTACGTCCTTTAAAACTCGAGTCTTTTCTTGTGTATGAATCTCTATGTCATATTCGCATCGTGAGTCTGATTAACACCCGGTCAACTTTGTATCCTTCATCTGAGTCGGTTGCATGATCAGATATCTAACGGCCTTCCCGTTCCTCCATTCAGGTGTCCGAAACTTCAAATGTACCTATTGTTACGTCCTTTAAAACTCGAGTCTTTTTCTTGTGTACGAATCTCTATGTCATTGTCGCATCGTGAGTCTGATTACCACCCGGTCGGCTTCGTATCCTTCATCTGAGTCTGTTGATCATCAGATATCTTACGGCCTTCCCATTCCTTCATTCAGGTGTCCGAAACTTCAAATGTACCTATAGTTACGTCCTTTAAAACTCGAGTCTTTTCTTGTGTACGAATCTTTATGTCATTATCGCATCGTGAGTCTGATTACCACCCGGTCAGCTTTGTATCCTTCATCTGAGTCTGTTGCATGATCAGATATCTAACGGCCTTCCCGTTCCTCCATTCAGGTGTCCGAAACTTCAAATGTACCTACAGTTACGTCCTCTAAAACTCGAGTCTTTTCTTGTGTACGAATCTCTATGTCGTTTTCGCATCGTGAGTCTGATTACCACCCGGTCAGCTTCGTATCCTTCATCTGAGTCTGTTGCATGATCAGATATCTTACGGCCTTCCCGTTCCTCCATTCAGGTGTCCGAAACTTCAAATGTAACTATAGTTACGTCCTTTAAAACTCGAGTCTTTTCTTGTGTACGAATCTCTATTTCATTGTTGCATCTTGAGTCTGATTACCACCCGGTAAGCTTCGTATCCTTCATCTGAGTATGTTGCATGATCAGATATCTTACGGCCTTCCCGTTCCTCCATTCAGGTGTCCGAATCTTCAAATGTACGAATCTCTATGTCATTCTTGTGTACGAAACTCTATGTCATTCTCCTATCTTGAGTCTGATTACCAGCCGGTCGGCTTCGTATCCTTCATCTGCAAAACTAAACAGTCCTTGGTGTACAGCTTTTTAGATAATAAAGGCACACCAACGTATCTAACAGGTAATACACCAATTTTAAAAGGCAACAGATTCACAATCCTATTCTTGATAGTATTAGTAACATTACTCAAGTACATAGTACTCTTACTAAGATTAGGAATCAGACCTGATACCCCACTGAACTCTTCCAAAGCTTGCTTAACAACCTTGACAGACTCAACATCAGCATGAGTAAACCAATAAATCATTAGCAAAACAGACATGTGTCAGATTAAGTTTCTCACAACACCAGTGAAACTTAAACTGTCCACTTTCCCTGATTCTTCTATCAAAAATTAGCTTCAGGACTTGCATAACAATAGTAAACAAGTAAGGAGACATAGGATCACCTTGCCTTAACCCTCTCAAACCTTTGAAATAACCAAAAGACTCCCCAATAACATTAATTGAATAAGCAGCTGACTTAATACAAGTCATGATCCAGGCAAACCATACACGGATGAAAGCCAAAATTAACTAAACATCCTTCAAGAAACTCATGATTAACAGTATCATATGCTTTCTGAAGGTCAATTTTCAAAGCAATTCTGGGCTCAACAATCTTTGTGTGATAATTCCATAACAACTCTTGAGATAAGAGAATGTTATCACTGATTTGCCTTCCAGGAATGAAAGCACTTTGACATTCATCAACAATCCCATCCAGAGATCCCTTATTTCTTTCACAAATTGTCTTAGAAATGCACTTATATAGGACATTGCAGCAGGCTATAGGCCTATATTCAGACACATTTCTAGGGTTGCTACACATAGGCACAAGAGATAAAACTGTAGCATTTACCTCATTTAAAAGCTTCCCAATATGAAAGAATTCCTTCACTGCAGCACATACCTCAGGACCAATAACAGACCAGGAGGATTTAAAAAATTTAGAAGAATACCCATCAGGACCAGGCGCTTTGTCTATATTTATCTTAAAAATAGCCTTCTTGACTTCCTCATCTGTCACCTCTCTAACCGTAAAGTCAGCCATATCAGGAGGGATTTTATTCACAAATAAGGACTCAACATCCCTAATAGCATCCACACCTACCCTTCTACCCATAAAGCTTACAAAGTGCTTAACAAACACCTCCCCAACCAGATTTCCCTCAAAATAATTACCATTACTATCAGTAACAACATTAATTCTGGCCTTACTTTGCCTCCCCTTAACTGCCTTGTGGAAATAAGCAGTATTCTGGTCACCAGCTTTCAACCATTCTACTTTGGCTCTCTGTTTTAAAAATAATTCCTCATCAATGGTAGCCTGCTTCAACCCCTTAATGGCAGCACTTTCAGCATCTCTCAACACCTTGCTATGAGGATCCCCCATCATGGCTTCCTGGATAGATCCCAACATCTTAGTATACTCTTTAACTTTTTCACTCAAGTCACCCATTTCCCTTCCAAGCTTTCTCAGAGGTTTCTTAAGGCTTTTAAGTTTAGAAACCACTGAAAATATATGACAACCCTTAACATTCAGCTTCCACCCAGCTTCAACAATGAGCAAAAACCTTTCATTGCTGGTAAGATGATTCATAAACTTAAAAGCTCTGGGCTTCCAAACAGCCTTTCCTTTGAAAGAAACCAAAGCAGGAGAGTGATCAGAAGTTAAAAAAGGTAAAAAATTAGCCATAACCCCAGGGAAAGAGGACATAAACTCAACATTACCCATAACTCTGTCCAGTTTCTTAAGGAGACCATCAGTCTTTCCTGGAGATTTGTTACAGGTATACTTAAAACCAAAGGAAGGGATATCCTCTATAGCAGCATTAGCACAACACTCCCTTAAGTCAAGCATGGACGTAGTAACTTTAGAAGAACCCATAGATCTTTCACCAGGGTCCAAAATAGTATTAAAGTCACCTAACACAAGCCAAGGCTCTTGCATGATGGTACTGCCAAAGGCTTGTAAATCATGCCATAAAGATCTCCTTAAAGGGTATTTGACAAACCCATATACAAAGGAGCAGAAAAATCTAGGACGACCATCCAAAGGTTTAATGAGACAATGAATAACTTGAGCATTCATACCAACAACCATAACATCAACAAGATTGGGTCTCCAACCTATGACTATTCTGACCCCACCAGAACAATAAGGTCTATTAGATACCCATTCCCATTCCTTCAGAACCCTCCCAAAACCTTGCTGAGATTATTACCTTTAACATGAGATTCCAGAATACCACAAATCCCAATGTTCCTATCTTGAAGAACATTCATAACTTCATTTTGCATGGTAATGTTAGACAAGCCTCTAACATTCCAGGCTAACAAGTTCAGGTTGTTGTAATTCATGAGGACATGTTTCTATCCTCAGAAGTGTGCACTTCCTGCACCACTCCAGTATCACCACTATTATCTAACATCATGAACCTAGCTGTTTCATCTTCCTCAGACAAAACATCCTCCTTATCAGATTCTAGAATAATATCTTCCACTTCATCATAATCCATACCCTCAGGAAAGTCAAACTTCTGACACATCAGGAAGAAATACTTAGTTTGGACCACATCCCATTCTAAAACTTGCTCCCTAGAAGGGATAATTCTGCATTTAATATAAAACATAACATCTTCAATCTGCTGTGGAGTTAAGTCAAAAGAATAGTCCTCAATAACATCTCTAACCAGACTAGAGCCAGGGGTATAGGGCTTAGCAGGGACACCATTGTGAGGAGGACAATCATTAGACTGAGCAAGAGGGCCATTAAAAGGATTAGGGGGAGGATTATCAGAGGTAGAAATAGACACAGGTTTAGTTTCAGGTTGTTTAACAGGAATAGGTTTAGAAGCTTTAGAGGTTTTAGGGGAGGGGAGTTTAGGAGGCTTAACAGGAATAGGTTTAGAAGAATTAGAAGTGGGACCAGAAGCAACACTACCAGCTTTAAAACCAGTGCCTCCATCAACCATATTCTCATCATCCAGAATACTAAAGCTATTCTTGACCTCAATACATTTAGCCACAAGATTAGTTTTCTTCCCTTTAATACCATCAGTTTTAATCTGAAAAACTTGCTTCCCTTCCTAATTTCATTACCATTACCCTCCTTCCCATCCTTTTTAACCCCAGAAGATGACGCACCATTAGAATCCTTCCTGACTTGATCCTTCTGAAGATCATACTCCAAAGCAACTTGATTCATTTTAAAGCTCTTAATCCTATCCTGAAGTTTAGCTTCCTTTTCCTCCTTATTACCTTTAAACATGTTTCTTTGCCTCAAATTACCTCCCCCATAAGCCCCATTACCATTCCTTCCAATATTTAAACCCTTATTGGGATTCTTGACAGCCATACTACGCTTCCACACCAACTGATACCCTTCCTCATCAACAGTTCCATCTTTAGCAGCCCCCTTCTTATCTTCATTCACCTTTTCAGCTTCTCTGTCCCTAGCTTCTTTCTCTTCAGCAGTTAACTCTCTAGCAGTACACTTCTCAAAAGAATGCCCAAACACTTTGCAGAAAGAACATAGCTTAGTCATCTTTTGATACTCAATCATCACCTCAGTAACCTTAGGCTCAGCACCCTCCTCTCTAGGATAGAAAGCTCTAATGAAAGTAGGTTGAGAATCAGCAGCAGCAATTTCCACCAAGATTCCAGCAAACCTAACCTGCACATTAGTATTCAGACATTTATCCACAGTAATATTATCAAACAATAATGGTTTACCAATACAACTAGCCAGCTCACACAACCCCTGCACATTCACCAAAGGGATGCCATTAACAACCCATGGTCCAGCTTTCAAGGCTTCCAACATTCCCTCCTTTTTATCAAATTTAAAATAGAACAAACCTTTACCATTAGTAGAAATGTCCTCAATCCCATATCTCTTCCACATCCTAAATAAATTGAATCTAACCCATGCTATAGAGCAAAAGGAACCCACAAAATACCCATACAAATGTTTAGAATAAATCTGCTTAACCTTCTCAACATAATCTTGTTTAATCAAAACCACCTTTTCACCATTTTCAAGAGTGGTAGGTGGGCAGTACATGATCTGTTTGCTAAATTCAGCAACCTTCTCACCCTTTACAGCATTAGCATATGAAGCCATTTCCTTCTTATCATCAGATTCAGAATCCACAGATGGTTCAGGAGCATTATCAACTGATTTATTATTAGATGAAGTAGCCTTAAACACATAGTTGTTATCAGCAATTGCCCCTAGAACTGGTGACTTCTGAATAACATTACAAGCATTGTCAACAGGCTCCTTTTGCTTTTGCTTCTCAGCCAACAATTCCCTAGCCTTCCCCAAACCCAAAATTAACTCCCTCAACCTCAACTTTTTCCTCTGAATGTTGTCCCTAATCTCCTTAATAGAAAACTTCATATCATTAAACTCAACTGCTTTATCAGCACACCCATCCTCCTCAAAAGGGTCAAAATTTAATCCATTTGCAGTTTTATAACCCAACAGTTTAGATTTAACACTACCAACCTTTTTTATATCAGAAATCTCCTTTTCCATCTGCTCAATAGTCATATTAGCTACAGGAGTAGAACCTATAGCATCAGACATCTCCCCAAGTCTGAAAATAGGGAGCACTGGCACAGCAGCATCCTTGTTAAACTCAAACACCTGCTTCACCTTCTTATTTTTAGATGATAGAATCCTCACAATCTTCCTACCCTCTTATGTTAAAAAGAGTTCTTTCTTGGTAGCAGTCTTAGGAGTATCAATATTTTCCACACCTCCTCTTAGCTTCTTACCACACTGCTCTTCACTTTGAATAATACCATCCCCAGCAAACTCCCTCTTACACACAGAGCCCTTAGAAGCATTAATATCCTGCACCCCAATTCTGCAGTAAAACCATCTAGCTAAAGCTTTGACAATACTCATATCAAATTCAAATAGGTCTTCCACCTCATCATCCTTCATTCTGCAAAAAAGCTTCTGATAATGCTGGTGGAAAGCCACAATTCTACTCTCAACAAAGTGATCTTCTAAGAGTTTCAGTTTACCCTGCAAACCATTACACTCCATGTGCCCCTGACCCACTCTTATACTATCAACTCTATTAACCAAATTCACCCTAGACCCAACTTTCCCCAACACATTACCCTTACCCTCACCATCAAAAGAATTATAGTCACAAACTAGCCTAAGACTCATAACATCAGATTTCTCATAACAACCAATAACAAATTGCATAAAGTCATCAAAAATTTCATCAGAAACATACTCAACCTTCATCTCATTCTCAGCAACATTAGACAGACACCTACCAAAACATTCCTCAAAAGAAGGATTCAACAAGTTTAAAGAGAAACACTGTTTCATAGCAGGCTCATACACAGGGTTCTGATAAGTCTTCTGAGCTAACATCTCAATAGCTTTCAGAATAATATCTGAGGAGAAACAACCCTGAGAGTGACCAGCAAACCTCCATTTAACATCAGCTCCATTCAACTTCTCAGTTAATTCCAGCCCAACTCTGCTACTATCCATATCCCTACAAGCAACTATCCGCATCCTATGTTCATTCTTATCACACACATTCATTATAAAGTTCATGAACTCAACACATTTCTCACTAAATTGCACATTATCACCCTCTTCAGAGATACCCTAGCATCAGCCTCAATAACCTTCAGTAGTAACTCCCCAAACCTCAGCATAAAACCCTCATTCTTATAATTCATGTTAATAAACCAATTCATGGCAGTCACAACGAATTATCAGTATAGGTTTTATCAATCAATACCTGCAAGGCTTCCCCAATAGCAAGAGCAGTAAACACCAACTGTTCAGGGCCAAAAAACTGCCAGTGAGTCACACAAGGAGTACTTTCTGACATCTGCTGATCCTGACCAACCACTTTTAATTCACTCTCCCTAGAGAGAAGCAAATGTTTGCGCCAATCAGCCAGATAAGGAGCAGAAGTAGCTTGAACATTCAATTCTAAAATACTTCCAAAAGGATTAGAGTTCAGAGGAGAATTAGGAGAATCATGTGACTCAGCAAAATCCTCAGGCACCGAAATCATCGGAGAAATACAAACACTCTCAGACATGTTCAGATCTGGCGGGATATCAGGAGGAATACCTCCTTTAGGATCAGTAAGAGACTGATCCATAGTAAACAGAGACGAAGAATGAAGAAATCCAACCAAAAAAGGATGGAACAGTACCACAATCAAAGGATAAAAAAAGCGGGAAAAGAAGAACAAACCCTAGAATCAGAAATCGCCTGATCGCCCAAAGAAAAAGTCAAACGGTCAAAGCAAATCTCTATGTGATTATCGCATCGTAAAAATGTACCTATAGTTACGTCCTTTAAAACTCGAGTCTTTTCTTGTGTACGAATCTCTATGTCATTGTCGCATCGTGAGTCTGATTACCACCCGGTCAGCTTCGTATCCTTCATCTGAGTCTGTTGCATATTCAGATATCTAACGGCCTTCCCGTTCCTCCATTCAGGTGTCCGAAACTTCAAATGTACCTATAGTTACGTCCTTTAAAACTTGAATCTTTTCTTGTGTACGAATTTCTATGTCATTGTCGCATCGTGAGTCTGATTACCACCCGGTCAGCTTCGTATCCTTCATCTGAGTCTGTTGACCATCAGATATCTTACGGCCTTCCCTTTCCTACATTCAGGTGTCCGAAACTTCAAATGTACCTATAGTTACGTCCTTTAAAACTCGAGCCTTTTCTTGTGTACGAATCTCTATGTCATATTCGCATCGTGAGTCTGATTAACACCCGGTCAACTTCGTATCCTTCATCTGAGTCTGTTGCATGATCAGATATCTAACGGCCTTCCCGTTCCTCCATTCAGGTGTCCGAAACTTCAAATGTACCTATAGTTACGTCCTTTAAAACTCCAGTCTTTTCTTGTGTACGAATCTCTATGTCATTCTCGCATCTTGATTTCTGATTACCACCCGGTCAGCTTCGTATCCTTCATCTGAATCTGTTGCATGATCAGATATCTTACGGCCTTCCCGTTCCTCCATTAAGGTGTCCGAAACTTCAAATGTACCTATAGTTATGTCCTTTAAAACTTGAGTCTTTTCAAGTGTACGAATCTCTATGTCATTGTCGCATCGTGAGTCTGATTACCACCCGGTCAGCTTCGTATCCTTCATCTGAGTCTGTTGATCATCAGATATCTTACGGCCTTCCCTTTCCTCCATTCAGGTGTCCGAAACTTCAAATGTACCTATAGTTACATCCTTTAAAACTCGAGTCTTTTCTTGTGTACGAATCTCTATGTCATATTCGCATCGTGAGTCTGATTAACACCCGGTCAACTTCGTATCCTTCATCTGAGCCTGTTGCATGATCAGATATCTAACGGCCTTCCCGTTCCTCCATTCAGGTGTCCGAAACTTCAAATGTACCTATAGTTACGTCCTTTAAAACTCCAGTCTTTTCTTGTGTACGAATCTCTATGTCATTCTCGCATCTTGAGTCTGATTACCACCCGGTCAGCTTCGTATCCTTCAACTGAGTCTATTGCATGATCTGATATCTTACGGCCTTCCCGTTCCTCCATTCAGGTGTCCGAAACTTCCAATGTACCTCTAGTTACGTCCTTTAAAACTCGAGTGTTTTCTTGTGTACGAATCTCTATGTCATATTCGCATCGTGAGTCTGATTACCTCCCGGTCAGCTTCGTATCCTTCATCTGAGTCTGTTGCATGATCAGATATCTAACAGCCTTCCCGTTCCTCCATTCAGATGTCCGAAACTTCAAATGTTCCTATAGTTACCTCCTTTAAAACTCGAGTTTTTTCTTGTGTACGAATCTCTATGTCATTGTCGCATCGTGAGTCTGATTACCACCCGATAAGCTTCGTATCCATCATCTGAGTCTGTTGCATGATTAGATATCTAACGGACTTCCCGTTCCTCCATTCAGGTGTCCGAAACTTCAAATGTACCTATTGTTACGTCCTTTAAAACTCGAGTCTTTTCTTGTGTACGAATCTCTATGTCATTGTCGCATCGTGAGTCTGATTACCCACCCGGTCAGCTTCATATCCTTCATCTGAGTCTGTTTTTAATCATCTGATATCTTACGGCCTTCCCTTTCCTCCATTCAGGTGTCCGAAACTTCAAATGTACCTATAGTTACGTCCTTTAAAACTCGAGTCTTTTCTTGTGTACGAATCTTTATGTCATATTCGCATCGTGAGTCTGATTAACACCCGGTCAACTTCGTATCATTCATCTGAGTCTGTTGCAAGATCAGATATCTAACTGCCTTCCCGTTCCTCCCTTTAAGTGTCCGAAACTTCAAATGTACCTATAGTTACGTCCTTTAGAACTCGAGTCTTTTCTTGTGCACGAATCTCTATGTCATTGTCGCATCGTGAGTGTGATTACAATCCGGTCAGCTTCGTATCCTTCATCTGAGTCTATTGCATGATCAGATATCTTACGGCCTTCCCGTTCCTACATTCAGGTGTCCGAAACTTCAAATGTACCTATAGTTACGTCCTTTAAAACTCCAGACTTTTCTTGTGTACGAATCTCTATGTCATTCTCGCATCTTGAGTCTGATTACCACCCGGTCAACTTCGTATCCTTCATCTGAGTCTGTTGCATGATCAGATATCTAACGGCCTTCCCGTTCCTCCATTCAGGTGTCCGAAACTTCAAATGTACCTATAGTTACGTCCTTTAAAACTCCAGTCTTTTCTTGTGTACGAATCTTTATGTCATATTCGCATCGTGAGTCTGATTAACACCCGGTCAACTTCGTATCATTCATCTGAGTCTGTTGCAAGATCAGATATCTAACCGCCTTCCCGTTCCCCCCTTTAAGTGTCCGAAACTTCAAATGTACCTATAGTTACGTCCTTTAGAACTCGAGTCTTTTCTTGTGCACGAATCTCTATGTCATTGTCGCATCGTGAGTGTGATTCTTTGTATCCTTCATATGAGTCTATTGCATGATCAGATATCTTACGGCCTTCCCGTTCCTACATTCAGGTGTCCGAAACTTCAAATGTACCTATAGTTACGTCCTTTAAAACTCGAGTGTTTTCTTGTGTACGAATCTCTATGTCATATTCGCATCGTGAGTCCAATTACCACCCGGTAAGCTTCGTATCCTTCATCTGAGTCTGTTGCATGATCAGTTATCTAACGGCCTTCCCGTTCCTCCATTCAAGTGTCCGAAACCTCAAATGTACGGATAGTTATATCCTTTAAACGCGAGTCTTTTCTCGTGTACGAATCTCTATGTCAATGTCGCATAGTGAGTCCGATTAGCGTCTGTTCCTCTTCGTATCCTTTATCTGAGTATGTTGCATGATCTGATATCTTATGGCCTTCCTGCTACTCCATTCGGGTGCCCGAAACTTCAAATGTATCTATAGTTACGTCCTTTAAAACTCGAGACTATTCTTTTGTACGAATCTCTATGTCATTGTCGCATCGTGATTCCGATTAACGTCCGATCAACTTCGTATAGTTCATCAGAGTCTGTCACATGATCAGGTATCTTACGGTCTTCCCGTTCCTCCATTCAAGTGTCCGAAACTTCAAATGTACCTATAGCTACGTTCTTTAAAACTCGAGTCTTTTCTTGATTACCAATCTCTATGTCATTGTGGCATCGTGAGTCTGATTACCACCAGGAATGCTTCGTATCCTTCATCTGAGTCTGTTGCATGATCAGATATCTTACGGCCTTCCCGTTCCTCCATTCAGGTGTCCGAAACTTCAAATGTACCTATAGTTACGTCCTTTAAAACTCGAGTCTTTTCTTGTGTACGAATCTCTATGTCATTGTCGCCTCGTGAGTCTGATTACCACCCGGTCAGCTTCGTATCCTTTATCTGAGTCTGTTGCATGATCAGATAATTTACGGCCTTCCCGTTTCTGCATTCAGGTGTCCTAAACTTCAAAGTACCTATAGTTACGTCCTTTAAAACTCGAGTCTTTTCTTGTGTACGAATCTCTATGTCATTGTCGCATCTTGAGTCTGATTAACACCCGGTCAACTTCGTATCATTCATCTGAGTCTGTTGGATGATCAGATATCTAACCGCCTTCCCGTTCCTCCATTCAGGTGTCCGAAACTTCAAATGTACCTATAGTTACGTCCTTTAGAACTCGAGTCTTTTCTTGTGCACGAATCTCTATGTCATTGTCGCATCGTGAGTGTGATTACGCCCTGGTCAGCTTCGTGTCCTTCATCTGAGTCTATTGCATGATCAGATATCTTACGGCCTTTCCGTTCCTTCATTCAGGTGTCCAAAACTTCAAATGTACCTATAGTTACGTCCTTTAAAACTCGAGTGTTTTCTTGTATACGAATCTCTATGTCATATTCGCATCGTCTGTCTAATTACCACCCGGTCAGCTTCGTATCCTTCATCTGAGTCTGTTGCATGATCAGATATCTTACCGCCTTCCCGTTCCTCCAATCAGGTGTCCGAAACTTCAAATGTACCTATAGTTACGTCCCTTAAAACTCGAGACTTTTCTTGTGTACGAATCTCTATGTCATTGTCGCATCGTGAGTCTGATTACCACCCGGTCAACTTCGTATCCTTCATCTGAGTCTGTTGCATGATCAGAAATCTTACGGCCTTCCCGTTCCTCCATTTAGGTGTCCGAAACTTCAAAGCACCTATAGTTAGTCCTTTAAAACTCGAGTCTTTTCTTGTGTATGAATCTCTATGTCATTGTCGCATCTTGGGTCTGATTACCACCCGGTCAGCTTCGTATCCTTCATCAGAGTCTATTGCATGATCAGACATCTAACGACCTTCCCGTTCCTCCATTCAGGTGTCCGAAACTTCAAATGTAACTATAGTTAGGTCCTTTAAAACTCGAGTCTTTTCTTGTGTACGAATCTCTATGTCATTGTCAAATTGTGAGCCTGATTACCACCCGGTCAGCTTCGTATCCTTCATCTGAGTCAGTTGCATGATTAGATATCTTACAGCCTTCCCGTTCCTCCATTTAGGTGTCCGAAACTTCAAATGTACCTATAGTTACGTCCTTTAAAACTCCAGTGTTTTCTTGTGCACGAATCTCTATGTCATTGTCGCATCGTGAGTCCGATTACCACCCAGTCTGCTTCGTATCCTTCATCTGAGTCTGTTACATGATCATATATCTTACGGCCTTCCCGTTCATCCATTCAGGTGTCCGAAACTTCAAATGTACCTACAGTTACGTCCTTTAAAACTCGGGTTTTTTCTTGTGTACGAATCTCTATGTCATTGTCAAATCTTGAGTCTTATTACCACCCGGTCAACTTCGTATCCTACATCAAAGTGTGTTGCATGATTAGATATCTTACGGCCTTCCCGTTCCTCCACTAGGGTGCCCAAAACCCCAAATGTACGGAAAGTTATATCCTTTAAACTCGAGTCTTTTCTCGGGTACGAATCTCTATGTCAATGTCGCATAGTGAGTCCGATTACCGTCCGGTCCGCTTCGTATCCTTTATCTGAGTCTGTTGCATGATCTGATATCTTATGGCCTTCCTGCTACTCCATTCGGGTGCCCGAAACTTCAAATGTATCGATAGTTACGTCCTTTAAAACTCGAGACTTTTCTTGTGTACGAATCTCTATGTCATTGTCGCATCGTGAGTCTGATTACCACCCGGTCAACTTCGTATCCTTCATCTGAGTCTGTTGCATGATCAGATATCTTACGGCATTCCCATTCCTCCATTTAGGTGTCCGAAACTTCAAATGTACCTATAGTTACGTCCTTTAAAACTCCAGTGTTTTCTTGTGCACGAATCTCTATGTCATTGTCGCATCGTGAGTCTGATTACCACCCGGTCAACTTCGTATCCTTCATCTGAGTCTGTTGCATGATCAGATATCTAACGGCCTTCCCGTTTCTCCATTCATGTGTCTAAAACTTCAAATGTACCTATAGTTACGTCCTTTAAATCTAGAGTCTTTTCTTGTGTACGAATCTCTATGTCATTGTCAAATTGGGAGTCTGATTACCACCAGTCAGTTTCGTATCCTTCATCTGAGTCTGTTGCATGATCAGATATCTTACGGCCTTCCCGTTCCTCCATTCGGGTGCCCAAAAGCTCAAATGTACGGATAGTTATATCGTTTAAATTCGAGTCTTTTCTCGTGTACGAATCTCTATGTCAATGTCGCATAGTGAGTCCGATTACCGTCCGGTCCGCTTCGTATCCTTTATCTGAGTCTGTTGCATGATCTGATATCTTATGGCCTTCCTGCTATTCCATTCGGGTGCCCGAAACTTCAAATGTATCGATAGTTACGTCCTTTAAAACTCGAGACTTTTCTTTTGTACGAATCTCTATGTCATTGTTGCATCGTGATTCCGATCAACGTCCTGTCAGCTTCGTATACTTCATCGGAGTCTGTCACATGATCAGGTATCTTACGGCTTTCCCGTTCCTCCATTCAAGTGTCCGCAACTTCAAATGTACCTATAGTTACGTTCTTTAAAACTCGAGTCTTTTCTTGTGTACAAATCTCTATGTTATTGTGGCATCGTGAGTCTGAATACCACCAGGCCTGCTTCGTATCCTTCATCTGAGTCTGTTGCTTGATCAGATATCTTACGGCCTTCCCGTTCCTCTATTCGGGTGCCCGAAACTTCAAATTTACTTATAGTTATGTCCCTTAAAACTCGAGTCTTTTCTTGTGTAGAATCTCTATGTCATTGTCGCATCTTGAGTCTGATTACCACCCGATCAGCTTCGTATCCTTCATCTTAGTCTGTTGCATGATTAGATATCTAACGGCCTTCCCGTTCGTCCATTCAGGTGTCCGAAACTTCAAATGTACCTATACTTACGTCCTTTAAAACTCGAGTCTTTTCTTGTGTACGAATCTCTATGTCATTGTTGCATCGTGAGTCTGATTACCACCGGGTCAGCTTCGTATCCTTCATCTGAGTCTGTTGCATGATCAGATAATTTATGGCCTTCCCGCTCCTGCATTCAGGTGTCCGAAACTTCAAAGTACCTATAGTTACGTCCTTTAAAACACGAGTCTTTTCTTGTGTACGAATCTCTATGTCATTGTCGCATCTTGAGTCTGATTAACACCCGGTCAACTTCGTATCATTCATCTGAGTCTGTTGCATGATCAGATATCTAACCGCCTTCCCGTTCCTCCATTCAGGTGTCCGAAACTTCAAATGTACCTATAGTTACGTCCTTTAAAACTCGAGTCTTTTCTTGTGTACGAATCTCTATGTCATTGTCGCATCGTGAGTCTGATTACCACCCGGTGAGCTTCGTATCCTTCATCTGAGTCTGTTGCATGATCAGATAATTTACGGCCTTCCCGTTTTTTCATTCATGTGTCTAAAACTTCAAATGTACCTATAGTTACGTCCTTTAAAACTAGAGTCTTTTCTTGTGTACGAATCTCTATGTCATTGTCAAATTGTGAGTCTGATTACCACCAGTCAGCTTCGTATCCTTCATCTGAGTCTGTTGCATGATCAGATATCTTACGGCCTTCCCGTTCCTCCAATCGGGTGCTCAAAACCTCAAATGTACGGATAGTTATATCCTTTAAACTCGAGTCTTTTCTCGAGTACGAATCTCTATGTCAATGTCGCATAGTGAGTCCGATTACCGTCCGGTCCACTTCGTATCCTTTATCTGAGTCTGTTGCATGATCTGATATCTTATGGCCTTCCTGCTACTCCATTCGGGTGCCCGAAACTTCAAATGTAACGATAGTTACGTCGTTTAAAACTCGAGACTTTTCCTTTGTACGAATCTCTATGTCATTGTCGCATCGTGATTCCGATTAACGTCCGGTCAGCTTCGTATACTTCATCGGAGTCTGTCACATGATCAGGTATCTTACGGCCTTCCCGTTCCTCCATTCAAGTGTCCGAAACTTCAAATGTACCTATAGCTACGTTCTTTAAAACTCGAGTCTTTTCTTGTGTACGAATCTCTATGTCATTGTGGCATCGTGAGTCTGATTACCACCAGGCCTGCTTCGTATCCTTCATCTGAGTCTGTTGCATGATCAGATATCTTACGGCCTTCCGTTCCTCTATTCGGGTGCCCGAAACTTCAAATTTACTTATAGTTATGTCCCTTAAAACTCGAGTCATTTGTTGTGTACGAATCTCTATGTCATTGTCAAATTGTGAGTCTGATTACCACCCGGTCAGCTTCGTATCCTTCATCTGAGTCTGTTGCATGATCAGATATCTTACGGCCTTCCCATTCCTCCATTTAGGTGTCCGAAACTTCAAATGTACCTATAGTTACGTCCTTTAATACTCGAGTCTTTTCTTGTGTACGAATCTCTATGTCATTGTCGCATCGTGAGTCTGATTACCACCCGGTCAGCTTGGTATCCTTCATCTGAGTCTGTTGCATGATCAGATGTCTTACGGCTTTCCCGTTCCTCCATTCAGGTGTCCGAAACTTCAAATGTACCTATAGTTACGTCCTTTATAACTCGAGTCATTTCTTGTGTACGAATCTCTATGTCATTGTCAAATTGTGAGTCTGATTACCACCCGGTCAGCTTCGTATCCTTCATCTGAGTTTGTTGCATGATCAGATATCTTACGGCCTTCCCATTCCTCCATTTAGGTGTCCGAAACTTCAAATGTACCTATAGTTACGTCCTTTAATACTCGAGTCTTTTATTGTGTACGAATCTCTATGTCATTGTCGCATCGTGAGTCTGATTACCACCCAGTCAGCTTCGTATCCTTCATCTGAGTCTGTTGCGTGATCAGATAATTTACGGCCTTCCCGTTCCTGCATTCAGGTGTCCGAAACTTCAAAGTACCTATAGTTACGTCCTTTAAAACTCGAGTCTTTTCTTGTGTACGAATCTCTATGACATTGTCGCATCTTGAGTCTGATTACCACCCGGTCAGCTTCGTATCCTTCATCTGAGTCTGTTGCATGATCAGATATCTTACGGCCTTCCCGTTCCTCCATTCAGGTGTCCGAAACTTCAAATGTACCTATAGTTACGTCCTTTAAAACTCGAGTCTTTTCTTGTGTACGAATCTCTATGTCATTGTCGCATCGTGAGTCTGATTACCACCCGGTCAGTTTCGTATCCTTCATCTGAGTCTGTTGCATGATCATATAATTTACGGCCTTCCCGTTCCTGCATTCAGGTGTCCGAAACTTCAAAGTACCTATCGTTACGTCCTTTATAACTCGAGTCTTTTCTTGTGTACGAATCTCTACGTCATTGTCGCATCTTGAGTCTGATTACCACTCGGTCAGCTTCGTATCCTTCATCTGAGTCTGTTGCATGATCAGATATCTTACGGCCTTCCCGATCCTCCATTCAGGTGTCCGAAACTCAAATGTAACTATAGTTAGGTCCTTTAAAACTCGAGTCTTTTCTTGTCTACGAATCTCTAAGTCATTGTCAAATTGTGAGTCTGATAACCACCCGGTCAGCTTCGTATCCTTCATCTGAGTCTGTTGCATGATCAGATATCTTACGGCCTTCCCGTTCCTCCATTTAGGTGTCCGAAACTTCAAATGTACCTATAGTTACGTCCTTTAAAACTCCAGTGTTTTCTTGTCCACGATTCTCTATGTCATTGTCGCATCGTAAGTCCGATTACCACCCGGTCTGCTTCGTATCCTTCATCTGAGTCTGTTACATGATCAGATATCTTACGGCCTTCCCGTTCATCCATTCAGGTGTCCGAAACGTCAAATGTACCTATAGTTACGTCCTTTAAAACTCGGGTTTTTTCTTGTGTACGAATCTCTATGTCATTGTCGCATCTTGAGTCTGATTACCACCCGGTCAACTTCGTATCCTTCATCTAAGTGTGTTGCATGATTAGATATATTACAGCCTTCCCGTTCCTCCATTCGGGTGCCGAAAACCTCAAACGTACGGATAGTTATATCCTTTAAACTCGAGTCTTTTCTCGTGTACGAATCTCTATGTCAATGTCGCATAATGAGTCCGATTACCGTCCGGTCCACTTCGTATCCTTTATCTGAGTCTGTTGCATGATCTGATATCTTATGGCCTTCCTGCTACTCCATTCGGGTGCCCAAAACTTCAAATGTATCGATAGTTACGTCCTTTAAAACTCGAGACTTTTCTTTTGTACGAATCTCTATGTCATTGTCGCATCGTCATTCCGATTAACGTCCGGTCAGCTTCGTATACTTCATTGGAGTCTGTCACATGATCAGGTATCTTACGGCCTTCCCGTTCCTCCATTCAAGTGTTCGAAACTTCAAATGTACCTATAGCTACGTTCTTTAAAATTCGAGTCTTTTCTTGTGTACGAATCTCTATGTCATTGTGGCATCGTGAGTCTGATTACCACCAGGCCTGCTTCGTATCCTTCATCTAAGTCTGTTGCATGATCAGATATCTTACGGCCTTCCCGTTCCTCTATTCGAGTGCTCGAAACTTCAAATTTACTTATAGTTATGTCCCTTAAAACTCGAGTCTTTTCTTGTGTACGAATCTCTATGTCATTGTCGCATCTTGAGTCTGATTACCACCCGATCAGCTTCGTATCCTTCATCTGAATCTGTTGCATGATCAGATAAATTACGGCCTTCCCGTTCCTGCATTTAGGTGTCCGAAACTTCAAAGTACGTATAGTTACGTCCTTTAAAACTCGAGTCTTTTCTTGTGTACGAATCTCTATGTCATTGTCGTATCTTGAGTCTGATTACCACCCGGTCAGCTTCGTATCCTTCATCTGAGTCTGTTGCATGATCAGATATCTTACGGCCTTCCCGTTCCTCCATTTAGGTGTCCGAAACTTCAAATGCACCTAAAGTTACGTCCTTTAAAACTCGAGTCTTTTCTTGTGTACGAATCTCTATGTCATTGTCGCATCGTGAGTCTGTTTACCACCCGGCCAGCTTCGTATCCTTCATCTGAGTCTGTTGCATGATCAGATAATTTATGGCCTTCCCGTTCCTGCATTCAGGTGTCCGAAACCTTAAAGTACCTATAGTTAGTAATTTAAAACTCGAGTCTTTTATTGTGTACGAATCTCTATGTCATTGTCGCATCTTGAGTCTGATTACCACCCGGTCAGCCTCGTATCCTTCATCTGAGTCTGTTGCATGATCAAACATCTTACGGCCTTCCCGTTCCTCCATTCAGGTGTCCGAAACTTCAAATGTAACTATAGTTAGGTCCTTTAAAACTCGAGTCTTTTCTTGTGTACGAATCTCTATGTCATTGTCGCATTGTGAGTCCGATTACCACCCGGTCTGCTTCGTATCCTTCATTTGAGTCTGTTGCATGATCAGATATCTTACGGTATTCCCGTTCCTCCATTTAGGTGTCCGAAACTTCAAATGTACCTATAGTTACGTCCTTTAAAACTCCAGTGTTTTCTTGTGCACGAATCTCTATGTCATTGTCGCATCGTGAGTCTGATTACCACCAGGCCTGCTTCGTATCCTTCATCTGAGTCTGTTTCATGATCAGATATCTTACGGCCTTCCCGTTCCTCTATTCGGGTGCCAGAAACTTAAAATGTACGTATAGTTATGTCCTTTAAAAGTCGAGTCTTTTCTTGTGTACGAATCTATATGTCATTGTCGCATCCTGAGTCTGATTACCACCCGGTCAGCTCCGTACCCTTCATCTGAGTCTGTTGCATGATTAGATATCTACGGCCTTCCCGTTTCTCCAATCAGGTGTCTGAAACTTCAAATGTACCTATAGTTACGTCCTTTCAAACTAAAGTCTTTTTTTGTGTACGAATCTTTATGTCATTGTCAAATCGTGAGTCTGATTACCACCAGTCAGCTTCGTATCCTTCATCTGAGTCTGTTGCATGATCAGATATCTTACGGCCTTCCCGTTCCTCCATTCAGGTGTCCGAAAATTCAAATGTACCTATAGTTACGTCATTTAAAACTCCAGTCTTTTTTTGTGTACGAATCTCTAAGTTATTCTCGCATCTTGAGTCTGATTACCACCCGGTCAGTTTCGTATCCTTCATCAAATTCTGTTGCATGATCAGATATCTTACGGCCTTCCCGTTCCTCCATTCGGGTGCCCGAAACTTAAAATGTACGGATAGTTGCGTCCTTTAAAACTCGAGTCTTTTCTTGTGTACGAATCTCTATATCATTGTCGCATCGTGAATCCAATTAACGTCCGGTTAGCTTGGTATCCTTTATCTGAGTATGTTGCATGATCAGATATCTTACGGCCTTCCCGTTCCTCCATTCAGGGGTCCGAAACTTCAAATGTACCTATAGTTACGTCCTTTAAACCTCGAGTCTTTTCTTGTGTACGAATCTCTATGTCATTGTGGCATTGTGAGTCTGATTACCACCAGGCCTGCTTCGTATCCTTAATCTGAGTCTGTTTCATGATCAGATATCTTACGGCCTTCCCGTTCCTCTATTCGGGTGCCAGAAACTTAAAATGTACGTATAGTTATGTCCTTTAAAAGTCGAGTCTTTTCTTGTGTACGAATCTGTATGTCATTGTCGCATCCTGAGTCTGATTACCACCCGGTCAGCTTCGTACCCTTCATCTGAGTCTGTTGCATGATTAGATATCTTACGGCCTTCCCGTTTCTCCGTTCAGGTGTCTGAAACTTCAAATGTACCTATAGTTACGTCCTTTAAAACTAGAGTCTTTTCTTGTGTACGAATCTCTATATCATTGTCGCATCGTGAGTCTGATTACCATCCGGTCAGCTTCATACCCTTCATCTGAGTCTGTTGCTTGATTAGATATCTACGGCCTTCCCGTTTCTCCATTCAGGTGTCTGAAACTTCAAATGTGACTATAGTTACGTCCTTTCAAACTAAAGTCTTTTCTAGTGTACGAATCTCTATGTCATTGTCAAATCGTGGGTCTGATTACCACCAGTCAGCTTCGTATCCTTCATCTGAGTCTGTTGCATGATCAGATATCTTACGGCCTTCCCGTTCCTCCATTCAGGTGTCCGAAAATTCAAATGTACCTATAGTTACGTCATTTAAAACTCCAGTCTTTTCTTGTGTACGAATCTCTAAGTTATTCTCGCATCTTGAGTCTGATTACCACCCGGTCAGTTTCGTATCCTTCATCAGATTCTGTTGCATGATCAGATATCTTACGGCCTTCCCGTTCCTCCATTCGGGTGCCCGAAACTTCAAATGTACGGATAGTTACGTCCTTTAAAACTCGAGTCTTTTCTTGTGTACGAATCTCTATTTCATTGTCGCATCGTGAATCCAATTAACGTCCGGTTAGCTTGGTATCCTTTATCTGAGTATCTTGCATGATCAGATATCTTACGGGGTTCCCGTTCCTCCATTCAGGGGTCCGAAACTTCAAATGAAACTATAGTTACGTCCTTTAAACCTCGAGTCTTTTCTTGTGTACGAATCTCTATGTCATTGTGGCATTGTGAGTCTGATTACCACCAGGCCTGCTTCTTATCCTTCATCTGAACCTTTTTCATGATAAGATATCTTACGTCCTTCCCGTTCCTCTATTCGGGTGCCAGAAACTTAAAATGTACGTATAGTTATGTCCTTTAAAAGTCGAGTCTTTTCTTGTGTACGAATCTATATGTCATTGTCGCATCCGAAGTCTGATTACCACCCGGTCAGCTTCGTACCCTTCATCTGAGTCTGTTGCATGTTTAGATATCTTACGGCCTTCCCGTTTCTCCATTCAGGTGTCTGAAACTTCAAATGTACCTATAGTTACGTCCTTTAAAACTAGAGTCTTTTCTTGTGTACGAATCTCTATATCATTGTCGCATCGTGAGGCTGATTACCATCCGGTCAGCTTCGTACCCTTCATCTGAGTCTGTTGCTTGATTAGATATCTACGGCCTTCCCGTTTCTCCATTCAGGTGTCTGAAACTTCAAATGTACCTATAGTTACGTCCTTTCCAACTAAAGTCTTTTCTTGTGTACGAATCTCTATGTCATTGTCAAATCGTGAGTCTGATTACCACCAGTCAGCTTCGTATCCTTCATCTGAGTCTGTTGCATGATCAGATATCTTACGGCCTTCCCGTTCCTCCATTCAGGTGTCCGAAAATTCAAATGTACCTATAGTTACGTCATTTAAAACTCCAGTCTTTTCTTGTGTACGAATCTCTAAGTTATTCTCGCATCTTGAGTCTGATTACCACCCGGTCAGTTTCGTATCCTTCATCAGATTCTGTTGCATGATCAGATATCTTACGGCCTTCCCGTTCCTCCATTCAGGTGCCCGAAACTTCAAATGTACGGATAGTTACGTCCTTTAAAACTCGAGTCTTTTCTTGTGTACGAATCTCTGTTTCATTGTCGCATCGTGAATCCAATTAACGTTCGGTTAGCTTGGTATCCTTTATTTGAGTATGTTGCATGATCAAATATCTTACGGCCTTCCCGTTCCTCCATTCAGGGGTCCGAAACTTCAAATGTACCTATAGTTACATCCTTTAAAACTCGAGGGTCTTTTCTTGTCTATGAATCTCTATGTCATTGTCGCATCTTGAGTCTGATTACCTCCCGGCAGCTTCGTATCCTTTATCTGAATCTGTTGATCTTCAGATATCTTACGGCCTTCCCGTTCTTCCATTCAGGTGTCCGAAACATCAAATGTACCTATAGTTACGTCCTTTAAAACTCGAGTCTTTTCTTGTGTACGAATCTCTATGTCATATACGCATCATGAGGCTGATTACCACCCGTTCAGCTTCGTATCCTTCATCTGAGTCTGTTGCATCATCAGATATCTAACGGCCTTCCTGATCCTCCATTCAGGTGTCCGAAACTTCAAATGTACCTACAGTTACGTCCTTTAAAACTCCTGTGTTTTCTTGTGCACGAATCTCTATGTCATTGTCGCATTGTGAGTCTGATTACCACCAGGCCTGCTTCGTATCCTTCATCTAAGTCTGTTGCATGATCAGATATCTTACGGCCTTCCCGTTCCTCTATTCAGGTGCCAGAAACTTAAAATGTACGTATAGTTATGTCCTTTAAAATTCGAGTTTTCTCTTGTGTATGAATCTCAATGTCAATGTCGCATAGTGAGTCCGATTAACGTCCGGTCCGCTTCGTATCCATTATCTGAGTCTGTTGCATGATATGATATCTTATGGCCTTCCCGTTCCTCTATTCGGGTGCCCGAAACTTCAAATGTACGGATAGTTATGTCCTTTAAAACTTGAGTCTTTTCTTGTGTACGAATCTCTATGTCATTATTGCATACCCGGTCAGCTTCGTATCCTTCATCTGAGTCTGTTGCATGATCAGATATCTTATGGCCTTCCAGTACCTCCATTCGGGTGCCCGAAACTTCAAATGTATCGATAGTTACGTCCTTTAAAACCCGAGTCTTTTCTTTTGTACGAATCTCTACGTCATTGTCGCATCGTGATTCCGATTAACGTCCGGTCAGCTTCGTATCCTTCATCTGAGTCTGTTGCATGATTAGATATCTTACGGCCCTCTCGTTCCTCCATTCAGGTGTCCAAAACTTCAAAGTACCTATAGTTACATCCTTTAAAACTCGAGTCTTTTCTTGTGTACGAATCTCTATGTCATTGTCAAATCGTGAGTCGTATTACCACCAGTAAGTTTCGTATCCTTCATTTGAGTCTGTTGCATGATCAGATATCTTAAGGCCTTCCCATTCCTCCATTCGGGTGCACAAAACCTCAAATGTACGGATAGTTATATCCTTTAAACTCGAGTCTTTTCTTGTGTACGAATCTCTATGTCAATGTCGCATAGTGAGTCTGATTACCGTCCGGTCCGCTTCGTATCCTTTATCTGAGTCTGTTACATGATATGATATCTTATGGCCTTCCCGTTCCTCTATTCAGGTGCCCGAAACTTCAAATGTACGGATAGTTATGTCCTTTAAAACTCGAGTCTTTTCTTGTGTACGAATCTCTATGTCATTGTTGCATCTTGAGTGTGATTACCACCCGGTCAGCTTCATATCCTTCATCTGAGTCTTTCGCATGATCAGATATCTTACGGCCTTCCCGTTCCTCCATTCAGGTGTCCAAAACACCAAATGTACCTATAGTTACGTCCTTTAAAACTCGAGTCCTTTCTTGTGTACGAATCTCCATGTCATTGTGCATCGTGAGTCTGATTACCACCCGGTCAGCTTCGTATCCTTCATCTAAGTCTGTTGCATGATTAGATATCTTACGGTCTTCCCTTTCCTTCAATCAGGTGTCCAAAACTTCAAATGTACCTATAGTTACGTCCTTTAAAACTCGAGTCTATTCTTGTGTACGAATCTCTATGTCATATTCGCATCGTGAGTCTGATTACCACCCGTTCATTTTCGTATCCTTTATCTGAGTCTGTTGCATGATCAGATATCTAACGGCCTTCCAGTGCCTCCATTCAGGTGTCCGAAAATTCAAATGTACCTATAGTTACGTCATTTAAAACTCCAGTCTTTTCTTGTGTACGAATCTCTAAGTTATTCTCGCATCTTGAGTCTGATTACCACCCGGTCAGCTTCGTATCCTTCATCTGAGTCTGTTGCGTGATCAGATATCTTACGGCCTTCCCGTTCTTCCATTCAGGTGCCAGAAACTTAAAATGTACGTATAGTTATGTCTTTTAAAATTCGAGTCTTTTCTTGTGTACGAATCTCAATGCCAATGTCGCATAGTGAGTCTGATTAACGTCCGGTCCGCTTCGTATCCTTTATCTGAGTCTGTTGCATGATATGATATCTTATGGCCTTCCCGTTCCTCTATTCGGGTGCCCGAAACTTCAAATGTACGGATAGTTATGTCCTTTAAAACTCGAATCTTTTCTTGTGTACGAATCTCTATGTCATTGTTGCATCTTGAGTCTGATTACCACCCGGTCAGCTTCGTATCCTTCATCTGAGTCTGCTGCATGATCAGATATCTTACGGCCTTCCAGTTCCTCCATTCGGGTGCCCGAAACTTCAAATGTATCGATAGTTACGTCCTTTAAAACTCGAGTCTTTTCTTTTGTACGAATCTCTATGTCATTGTCGCATCGTGATTCCAATTAACGTCCGGTCAGCTTCGTATCCTTCATCTGAGTCTGATGCATGATCAGATATCTTACGGCCTTCCCGTTCCTCCATTCAAGTGTCCGAAACTTCAAATGTTCCTATAGCTACGTCCTTTAAAACTCGAGTCTTTTCCTGTGTACGAATCTCTATGTCGTTGTTGCATCGTGAGTCTGATTACCACCAGTCCTGCTTCGTATCTTTCATCTGAGTCTGTTGCATGATCAGATATCTTACGGCCTTCCCGTTCCTCTATTCGGGTGCCCGAAACTTCAAATGTACGTATAGTTATGTCCTTTAAAACTCGAGTCTTTTCTTGTGTACGAATCTCTGTGTCATTGTTGCATCTTGAGTCTGATTACCACCCGGTCAGCTTCGTATCCTACATCTGAGTTTGTTGCATGATCAGATATCTTACGGCCTTCCAGTTCCTCCATTCGGGTGCCCGAAACTTCAAATGTACGGATAGTTACGTCCTTTAAAACTCGAGTCTTTTCTTGTGTACGAATCTCTATTTCATTGTCGCATCGTCAATCCTATTAAAGTCCGGTTAGCTTGGTATCCTTTTTTTTTTTTTGGTAAAGGAGGCTAAGCTCCGGTAAAATTTCATTAACAAAAAATATTTACAAACAAAACCCGGGCCAAGATCATTACAATAATAATAAGCCTATCAAAAATTAGATCGTTGGCCCAAATCAAAACCATAACAAAACAACGCCCTATACAATCAATCTAATACAAGCCCATTACCCATAATCCAGAATCACAATCCAGCCCAAAAGGGCATTACCACCCAACCCATTACACAGCCCAAAACCAAACATACATCAAAACAGAAAATAGTCAACTTTTATACTATCCTCCATGCCATTTCTGTAATCAGCTTTCATGCAAATCTTCCATTTTGAACCATTCTGACCCATCTTAATAACATTCTCAAAAGCAGCCTGCAATATCATCTCTGTTTCTTCATTTGCATCCCAATCTTTACAGCAGCTAGCACTCTTTTGCCCATTGCAAAGCTTTAAAATTCTATCATCTTGCTCCCATTCCCACATGCCTTGTTCTTCCTTACCCAGCAACTCCTCAAAAAACTTCCAGTTACAGCATGACAACTTACTAACAATGACCATACAAATCATAACAAACTTATTATTGTAAAGGCTAAGAAAAAAACTTATTATTGTAAAGGTTTCCCATCTTTGCTTGGCACTAGAAAATTCAAAACAATTGAGGGTGGAAATTAATGTCCTAATAGCAAAGATGGGGTCCATCCTTATCACTCCAGGTGTAATGCTCCCCCTGAGCCCAAAAACTATCCTCCAATCCTCATACGCAGATCTGAACTTAACATCAATATAAAGAGTTAAGTCCAGCAGAAAAGATACACATAAGACTCTGACCAGAAAAGAAATGAAACAAAGGGAAGGCTTTACAGCCCAGATCTCTACCCAGCCGCTATATGTGCACCTTATTACTGCAAATTCCCTTATATAATACCCACCCCTCCCAGTAGGCAAGTGCCTAGTAAAATGGACAGACTCAAACCAGAAATGAACAAGGCTCAACAAATACCACAAAGGCACCAGGGCTTTTGACCAGTGATGGGAACTACAAAATAAAAATTTAGGGGAGGAGAATAATGTCCTATAATCACTGGTCAAATCCAACCTTTTCTCTCCAGATTTAAGGCTTACTCCAAGCCACTTGTATCCTAACCACCAATCATAATAAGCAGAATTGCATCTATCTCCCATAATTGGAGAAGGATCCAATAGATCATTTTTTATAAAAATATTAACATTAAGGTTTTTAGAAAAATCAGAAGGCTTGTGAGCCCAGATCACTACCCATACGCTTTTAGTGCTCCTTATTACTGCGAGTTCCCAAGTTTTACAACCCAGCCACCCCCATGACACAAGCCAAACACTTATGGCAGACCAAGACTCAGACACAACAGACAGGACAGACCACCAAATTACCACAAGCAGATTTCCAATCCAATGATGACCTCTAACAATCAAGCAGACCCAACAACACAAACAAGAACCTAAATCAAAGGATGGGACCAACCTTATTACTCCATGAACCAGGCTTACTCCAAGCCTTAACAATCCTAAACACCGATCAAAATGAGCTAAGTAATGTCCAATCTTCCAACAGGAAGGGGAGCCAAACAGCAGACTCAAAAACCAAAAAAATAAAAATAAAAGAAAGAAGAAAAGAACATAAAAAAGACACCACCAAGACACAGAACAAGGAAAAAAACAAGGAAGCCAAACAGGCCAGGAATCTACCCACAAAGTGCACAGTCTCCAGATTACAGCAGGTTCCCAACCCAAAATAAGCCCTAGTCCCATAACAAGAATACAGTTATTATTATCATTAATCATAGCAATAAAACTATTATTTTTATTATTAAAGTTGTATGTGATAATACTATTATCATTATCCACCACCCAAAAGGACAGAACCCATACAAGTTCCCCTATCTCCATAGACATCCAATCCTTCTTTAGATTCAATTCCATACCAGAGTCCTTCCCAGTATAAGAATGGTATGACACACTATCAATCATCATTGTTACTGTCAACATTATTAACCGACAAATTCCAAGCTACTGCAGCCAAATCAAATTGCATAGACTTTTTAAACTTACAAGTCTGCAACTTCATACTCACCATATCAGTTATCAACTTACACAAAATCTTCCCACTCCTCCTCTTTTTACTAAATAATCTAAAATTTATCTCCTGCCATACAAAGTATACAGCAGCAGCCAAACATAACCTCTGAATAACCCCCCACACCTTATTACTATACTTTCTGTCTTCTATAAACTTCACAATACCATCCCAATCATCAGGGATCCCATTAAACTTAGCCAACACCTTAACCTTCCACCATATACTTTTAGAGTACTCACAACCAAAAAACAGATGCTGATGACTATCACTCATTTTCTCACACAGGCTACATTTATTACTAATCCCAGCCTTCCATTTTTGCAATTTATCTTGGGTAGGCAACCTATATTTGAAAGCCAACCAAGTAATGAAAGAATGCCTAGGTATCTTTTGACTATACCACACAAACTTTTGCCACTTAACCTCATCACATTTTCTGATTAACTCCCCATAAACAATTTTAGAGGAAAATGGCAAAGACTTACCATTTTTCTCCAACCACATAAACTCATCCTTCTTATGCTCAATAATAGATGGCTGTGTTTCCTCAAAACACCAAGCATACTTTTCCTTCCATTCATCAGGAACCTTCTACCCATTATTACCAATGAGTTCACCAATCTTAGTCATCAAGCTATAACCAGCAGCTTTTATATCTCTTCTATCAATAAAATCAATCAACAACCCTTTCTTATGCCACCTATCAAACCATGCATTGATAGTCAATCCATTTCCAATCCTAGCCACACAACTTTGCCTAACCATTTTCCTACAACCCAAGATCTGTTTCCAGCTCCAGGAATCAGAGTTAGTCTCCCCAATCTCCCAAAAGCTCTTGCCATGCAACGTATAAACATTATTCCAATCTACCCAAATAGAATTTCTATTATTCAGCATACTCCAAATATGCTTAGCCATAAGTGCAACATTCCTTTCTCTTAGACAAACTAGACCCAAGCCTCCTTGGCTTTTATCCAAACATAACTCCTCCCAACCCAACCTAGCACACCCCTGTTTAAATTCACCCTGACACCATAAAAAAACCCTACAAAGCCTTTCCACATCAGCATTAATATTTTCAGGCAATATAAACATAGTTGCCCAATACACAATTAAGGAAGAAAGGACAGACTTTAATAACTGCAACCTCCCTGCATATGACAAGAACTTATTTCTCCAGTCATCAATCCTACCCTTAACCTTATCCAATAGAACCTGCCAATCATTCTGATACAGTCTTCTGGAAGATAAAGGTATACCCAAGTATCTGAAAGGAAGCTGCCCAACTTTAAAAGGAAGAATATCAAGAATTTGCTCTTTGATATCCTCTCCCACATTGCCAAAAATCACTTCACTTTTCCCCAAATTTGGCTTCAATCCAGAACAATTTCCAAATTCATCAAGAGCTTCCCTTATAACCCTAACAGAAGCTCCATCAGCCCCACTAAAATAAACAAATCATCTGCAAAACAGAGATGTGTAAGTTTAAGTTTTTCACACTTCCAATGATACACAAAATTCCCATATTCCCTTATCCTTCTTATCAGCATCAAGTTCAAAACCTCCATAACCAAAGTAAATAAATATGGAGACATGGGATCCCCCTGTCTAATACCCTTCTCTCCTTTAAAGAGCCCATGCAGCTGACCATTAACACAAATAGAATAAGAGACAGTCTTCAAACAGGTTTCAATCCAACCAATAAACTTAGGATGAAACCCAAAATACTTCAAACAACTCAACAGAAAGTCATGGTCAACAGAATCATAAGCTTTCTGCAGGTCCACCTTAAAAGCAACCCTAGGGTAACCTCTAACCCAATCATATCCCTTTACTAACTCCTGAGAGAGCAAAATATTATCACTAAGCCTCCCCGGAACAAAAGCACTCTGATTCCTATCCACAACACACTCAAGAACCCCCATAAGCCTATTACAGATGACCTCGCTAATGCATTTGTACAACACATTGCAACAAGCAATAGGCCTGAACTCATTAACAGCCCTAGGGTTCTGTACCTTAGGCACAAGAGAAATCAATGTAGCATTAATCTGTTTTAAAAGCATACCATTATCAAAGAAATCCCTTATAGCAGCACAAACATCATTACCCACCACATTCTAGGCTGCTTTGAAAAAGGTAGCAGAAAACCCATCAGGCCCAGGAGCCTTATTAACATCAATCTGAAACAAAGCTTCCTTGACCTCCTCATTAGAAACCCTTCTAATCAGGCAGCACCTTATCAGCCTTAACTTCGACCAAAATTCTAGCAAATCCAGCTCTACCCTCTTTCTTATTACATCTCATTGCTGTAACCCTATCCAGCATTAAAGGATCACCCACACAACTCATCATACTACTCAAACTTTCCCTGTTCCATAATTCCATTGGCATATTAGGTATTGTTACCCAAATAGGAATAGAACTAGGCTCAACTCTTTCCAGATTCAGCTCAATCTCCCATTTTCTCAAACACAAAGGGATATTGTTAATCAGCCAAGGTCCCTGATTAATAGTCTCCATCATGCCTAATTCATTCTTAAACTTAAAGAAAAAAATACCATTCCCATTAGAGGAAATATCAGCCAACCCAGACTTTTTCCACATCCTGAATAAATGGTATCTCATCATGCCTATAGAGACACTCTGCCCAATACTATAACCATAAAGGTAAGTACTATAAGCAACCCTGGCTTCCATCAGCTTTTCAGGCTTAATAACAGCAACAGTCTCACCTGAATCAAGAACTTTAGGAGGAACGAAAGTCATTTTTGTCTCCAAAACTTCATTAGAATTATCTCTAGCAATATCAGCAAAAGACACCTCAGACTTCTTAGACATACTACCAATATCCCCTTCCTTACCAGCATTAAACACCACCTCACCTTTCTCTAAACCAGTATGCAGAATAGATCTAGCAGCAGGCTTTAGTTTACTAATAAAAGGAAGATCATCCTTAGTAACCTTATAAGATCCCATACTATCTGAAGTTTCTTCATAGATGGGCTTTTAACAATACCCCTCCAAGGCAGCCTAACAGTAATGTCCCCTTTTTTAGCCTTATTTTCCTTATCAAGTTCCATCCCACTCTGCTCAGCATCAATCTGTTCACCCTCTTGAACTCCCTTAACAATCTCAGCCTTCTCACCATCCTGCTTATCAGACCCCTCTTTCATAACCCCCTTCTTCTCAGAATCAACCTTCTTCTTATTCTCCACCTTCCATCCTATAATAATATTCCCCTCATTATCCACAACAACCCTGCTCCCAGCCCCAGAATTATAAGCAAATTGAGGATTGGACACAGACAACTTAAACCTCAATTCAATAGCCTTACCCTCATCCAAACTCATGCTCTTCCTGCCCATTTTCAACTTCACAGGAGCCACAGAAGTGTTACCTTCCTCTACAATTTTCTGAATCTCTTTTGAGTTAACATCTGGTAACACCTCCACCCCATTCACCATCCCTGGATTTTCCTCAATTCTAACATAAGACCTCTCATCCCACAACACTTTCCTACTCTTAACAACTACTCCCTCATTTCTGATAGACCTCTTCTTCCTCTTATCCAAAAACACAAATCTAGCATCCAGCCCAACATCAAGCACATTATCTTCAGTAACCAACTGAGGAAACTTCACACCCCTCCCTTCAGCTTTAACCAACCCATCCTTACCAATTTCCCTATGCCCAATGTACTCACCATATACTTTTTTACCCAGGAAATTAGCTATTACAACAAGTATATGCCCATACTGCCCAGCTAACTTCTCACCAAACAACAAACCCTTACCAGCAATCCGAACATCAACTAGAGAATTAACCAGATCTAATTCCCCTATACCAGCCAACTTAATCAGTTCCAACTTTTCAGAAATCAACCTAACCCTCCAGTTCTCACCAAACACAGTCCTCAGAAATCCTACCACTAAAGGACTAAACACCAGAGAGTCACTTTTACAAGAAATGAAACGATTCAGAATTACCTGTTTGTCCTCCATAACAGCTTCCACCTCCGGACCTATCATAGCCTCATCCACAACATTATTGGAACTCAAACTAGCTTCAGCAGAACAATCAACCAAAATATCAGGTGGAACCTCTGGCGGAGGCTCAGGTGCTGGAACCCTAGAAAAAGGCTCCATAGAACAATCAAATCGTGTACTGTGAAGATTTCAATTAGTACAAACCAATTGAAACAGTAAACACGACGAATCAGAAGAAAAAACAAGGAAGAATTAGGGTTGAAAAAGAGGCAGGAAAAGAGAAACCAAGGAGAAAACCCCTGAGTCACCTTAATCGCCCAATTCAGAGAAAGAAAACCCTCAGCAGCTACGTATACCTTCGTATCCTTTTAGCTTGGTATCTTTTATCTGAGTATGTTGCATGATCAGATATCTTACAGCCTTCCCGTTCCTCCATTCAGGTGTCTGAAACTTCAAATGTACCTATAGTTACGTCCTTTAAAACTCGAGTCTTTTCTTGTGTACGAATCTCTATGTCATTGTCGCATCGTGAGTCTGATTACCACCCGGTCAGCTTTGTATCCTTCATCTGAGTCTGCTGCATGATCAGATATCTTACGGACTTCCCGTTCCTCCATTCAGGTGTCCGAAACTTCAAATGTACCATTAGTTACGCCCTTTAAAACTCGAGTCTTTTCTTGTGTACGAATCCCTATGTCATTGTCGCATCTTGAGTCTGATTACCACTCGGTCAGCTTCATATCCTTCATCTGAGTCTGTTGCATGATCAGATATCTTACGGTCTTCCTGTTCCTCCATTCAGGTATCCGAAACCTCAAATGTACCTATAATTACGTCCTTTAAAACTCGAGTCTTTTCTTGTGTACGAATCTCAATGTCATTGTCGCATCGTGAGTCTGATTACCACCCGGTCAGCTTCGTATCCTTCATCTGAGTCTGTTGCATGATCAGATATCTTACGGCCTTCCCGTTCCTCCATTCAGGTGTCTGAAACTTCAAATGTACCTATAGTTACGTCCTTTAAAACTCGAGTCCTTTCTTGTGTACGAATCTCTATGTCATTGTCGCATCGTGAGTCTGATTACCACCCGGTCAGCTTCGTACCCTTCATCTGAGTCTGTTGCATGATTAGATATCTTACGGCCTTCCCGTTTCTCCATTCAGGTGTCTGAAACTTCAAATGTACCTCTAGTTACGTCCTTTAAAACTAGTCTTTTCTTGTGTACGAATCTCTATGTCATTGTCAAATCGTGAGTCTGATTACCACCAGTCAGCTTCGTATTCTTCATCTGAGTCAGTTGCATGACCAGATATCTTACGGCCTTCCCGTTCCTCCATTCGGGTGCCCAAAACCTCAAATGTACGGATAGTTATATCCTTTAAAACCCGAGTCTTTTCTTGTGTACGAGTCTCTATGTCATTGTCGCATCTTAAGTCTGATTACCACCCGGTCAGCTTCTTATCCTTCATCTGAGTCTGTTACATGATCAGATATCTTACGGCCTTCCCGTTCCTCCATTCAGGTGTCCAAAACTTCAAATGTACCTATATTTACGTCCTTTAAAACTCGAGTCTTTTCTTGTGTACGAATCTCTATTTCATTGTCACGTCGTGAATCCAATTAACGTTCGGTTAGCTTGGTATCCTTTATCTGAGTATGTTGCATGATCAGATATCTTACAGCCTTCCCGTTCGTCCATTCAGGTGTCCGAAACTTCAAATGTACCTATAGTTACGTCCTTTAAAACTCAAGTTTTTTCTTGTGTACGAATCTCTATATCATTGTCGCATCTTGAGTCTGATTACAACCCGGTTAGCTTTGTTTCCTTCATCTGAGTCTGTTGCATGATCAGATATCTTACGGCCTTCCAGTTCCTCCATTCTGGTATCCGAAACCTCAAATGTACCTATAATTACGTCCTTTAAAACTCGAGTCTTTTCTTGTGTACGAATCTCTATGTCATTGTCGCATCGTGAGTCTGATTACCAGCCGGTCAGCTTCGTATCCTTCATCTGAGTCTGTTGCACGATCAGATATCTTACGGCCTTCCTGTACCTCCATTCAGGTGTCTGAAACATCAAATGTACCTATAGTTACGTCCTTTAAAACTAGTCTTTCCTTGTGTACGAATCTCTATGTCATTGTCAAATTGTTAGTCTGATTTCCACCAGTCAGCTTCATATCCTTCACCTGAGTCTGTTGCATGATCAGATATCTAACGGCCTTCCCGTTCCTCCATTGGGGTGCCCAAAACCTCAAATGTACGGATAGTTATATCCTTTAAACTCGAGTCTTTTCTTGTGTACGAATCTCTATGTCATCGTCAAATTGTGAGTCTGGTTTCCACCCAGTCCACTTCCTATCCTTCATTTGAGTTTGTTGCATGATCAGATATCTTATGGCCTTCCCGTTCCTCCATTAGGGTGCCCGAAACTTCAAATGTACGGATAGTTATATGCTTTAAAACTCGAGTCTTTTCTTGTGTACGAATCTCTATTTCATTGTCGCATCGTGAGTCCGATTACCGTTCGGCCTGCTTCGTATCTTTATCTGAGTCTATTGCACGATCACATATCTAATGGCCTTCCCGCACCTCCGTTCGAGTGCCCGAAACTTCAAATGTATCGAAAGTTACGTCCTTTAAAACTTGAGGGCTTTCTTATGTACGAATCTCTATGTCATTGTCGTATCATGAGTCTGATTAACGTTCGGTCCGCTTTGTATGGTTTATCTGAGTCAGTTGTATGATACGATATCTTACGGCCTTCCCGTTCCTCCATTCAGGTGTCCGAAATTTCAAATGTACCTATAGTTACGTCCTTTAAAACTCGAGTCTTTTCTTGTGTACAAATCTCTTTGTCATTATCACATCGTGATTCTGATTACCAACCGGTCAGCTTCGTATTCTTCATCTGAGTCTGTTGCATGATCAGATATCTTACGGACTTCCCGTTCCTCTATTTGGGGGCCCGAAACTTCAAATGTACAGATAGTTATGTCCTTTAAAACCTGAGTCTTTTCTTGTGTACGAATCTCTATGTCATTGTCGCATCGTGAGTTCAATTACCGTCCCGTATGCTTCGTATCCTTTATCTGAGTTTGTTGCATGATCAGATATCTTACGGCCTTCCCGTTCCTCCATTCAGGTGTTGGAAACTTCAAATGTACCTATAGTTACGTCCTTTGAAACTCGAGTCTTTTCTTGTGTACGAATCTGTATGTCATTGTTAAATCGTGAGTCTGATTTCCACCCAGTCAGCTTCGTATCCTTCATCTGAGTCTGTTGCATGATCAGATATCTTACGGCCTTCCCGTTCCTCCATTCGGGTGCCCGAAACTTCAAATGTACGGATAGTTATGTCCTTTAAAACTCGAGTCTTTTCTTGTCTATGAATCTCTATGTCATTGTCGCATCATGAGTCTGATTACCGTCCGGTTTGCTTCGTATCCTTTATCTGTGTTTGTTGCATGATCAGATATATTATGGCCTTCCCGCTCCTCCATTCGGGTGCCCGAAACTTCAAATGTATCGATAGTTACGTCCTTTAAAACTCGAGTCTTTTCTTGTGTACGAATCTCTATGTCGTTGTCGCATCGTGACTCCGATTAACGTCCGGTCATCTTCGTATCGTTCATCTAAGTCTGTCGCATGATCAGATATCTTATATCCTTCCTGCTCCTCCATTCGGGTGCCCAAAACTTTAAATCTATCGATAGTTACGTCCTTTAAAACTCGAGTCTTTTCTTTTGTACGAATCTCTATGTCGTTGTCGCATCGTGAGTCTGATTAACGTCCGGTCATCTTCGAATCCTTCATCTGAGTCTGTCGCATGATCAGATATCTTACGGCCTTCCCGTTCCTCCATTCAGGTGTCCGAAATTTCAGATGTACCTATAGTTACGTCCTTTAAAACTCGAGTCTTTTCTTGTGTACAAATCTCTTTGTCATTATCGCATCGTGATTCTGATTACCAACCGGTCAGCTTCGTATTCTTCATCGGAGTCTGTTGCATGATCAGATATCTTACGGCCTTCACATTCCTCAATTTGGGTGCCCGAAATTTAAAATGTACAGATAGTTATGTCCTTTAAAACTTGAGTCTTTTCTTGTGTACGAATCTCTATGTCTTAGTCGCATCGTGAGTTCGATTACCGCCCGGTCTGCTTCGTATCCTTTATCTGAGTCTGTTGCAAGATCAAATATCTTACGGCCTTCCCGTTCCTCCATTCAGGTGTCGGAAACTTAAAATGTACCTATAGTTATGTCCTTGAATTTCAAGTTTTTTCTTGTGTACGAATCTCTATGTCATTGTCAAATCGTGAGTCTGATTTCCACCTAGTCAGCTTCGTATCCTTCATCTGAGTTTGTTGCATGATCTGATATCTTACGGCCTTCCCGTTCCTCCATTCGGGTGCCCGAAACTTCAAATGTACAGATAGTTATGTCCTTTAAAACTCAAGTGTTTTCTTGTGTACGAATCTCTATGTTATTGTCATATCGTGAGTCTGATTTCCACCCAGTCAGCTTCGTATCCTTCATCTGACTCTGTTGCATGATCAGATATCTTCCGGCCTTCCCGTTCCTCCATTCAGGTTTCCGAAACTTCAAATGTACCTATAGTTACTTCCTTTAAAACTCGAGTCTTTTCTTGTGCACGAATCTCTATGTCATTGTCGTATCATGAGTCTGATTAACGTTCGGTCCGCTTTGTATGCTTTATCTGAGTCAGTTGCATGATACGATATCTTACGGCCTTCCCGTTCCTCAATTCAAGTGTCCGAAATTTCAAATGTACCTATAGTTACGTCCTTTAAAACTCGAGTCTTTTCTTGTGTACAAATCTCTTTGTCATTATCACATCGTGATTCTGATTACCAATCGGTCAGCTTCGTATTCTTCATTGGAGTCTGTTGCATGATCAGATATCCTACGGCCTTCCCGTTCCTCTATTTGGGGGCCCGAAACTTCAAATGTACAGATAGTTATGTCCTTTAAAACCTGAGTCTTTTCTTGTGTACGAATCTCTATGTCATTGTCGCATCGTGAGTTCAATTACCATCCGGTATGCTTCGTATCCTTTATCTGAGTGTGTTGCATGATCAAATATCTTACGGCCTTCCCGTTCCTTCATTCAGGTGTCGGAAACTTCAAATGTACCTATAGTTACGTCCTTTGAAACTCGAGTCTTTTCTTGTGTACGAATCTGTATGTCATTGTTAAATCGTGAGTCTGATTTCCACCCAGTCAGCTTCGTATCCTTCATCTGAGTCTGTTGCATGATCAGATATCTTACGGCCTTCCCGTTCCTCCATTCGGGTGTCCGAAACTTCAAATGTACGGATAGTTATGTCCTTTAAAACTCGAGTCTTTTCTTGTGTACGAATCTCTATGTCATTGTCGCATCATGAGTCTGATTACCGTCCGGTTTGCTTCGTATCCTTTATCTGTGTTTGTTGCATGATCAGATATATTATGGCCTTCCCTCTCCTCCATTCGGGTGCCCGAAACTTCAAATGTATCGATAGTTACGTCCTTTAAAACTCGAGTCTTTTCTTGTGTACGAATCTCTATGTCATTGTCAAATTGTTAGTCTGATTTCCACCAGTCAGCTTCATATCCTTCACCTGAGTCTGTTGCATGATCAGATATCTAACGGCCTTCCCGTTCCTCCATTGGGGTGCCCAAAACCTCAAATGTACGGATAGTTATATCCTTTAAACTCGAGTCTTTTCTTGTGTACGAATCTCTATGTCATCGTCAAATTGTGAGTCTGGTTTCCACCCAGTCCACTTCCTATCCTTCATTTGAGTTTGTTGCATGATCAGATATCTTATGGCCTTCCCGTTCCTCCATTAGGGTGCCCGAAACTTCAAATGTACGGATAGTTATATGCTTTAAAACTCGAGTCTTTTCTTGTGTACGAATCTCTATTTCATTGTCGCATCGTGAGTCCGATTACCGTTCGGCCTGCTTCGTATCTTTATCTGAGTCTATTGCACGATCACATATCTAATGGCCTTCCCGCACCTCCGTTCGAGTGCCCGAAACTTCAAATGTATCGAAAGTTACGTCCTTTAAAACTTGAGGGCTTTCTTATGTACGAATCTCTATGTCATTGTCGTATCATGAGTCTGATTAACGTTCGGTCCGCTTTGTATGGTTTATCTGAGTCAGTTGTATGATACGATATCTTACGGCCTTCCCGTTCCTCCATTCAGGTGTCCGAAATTTCAAATGTACCTATAGTTACGTCCTTTAAAACTCGAGTCTTTTCTTGTGTACAAATCTCTTTGTCATTATCACATCGTGATTCTGATTACCAACCGGTCAGCTTCGTATTCTTCATCTGAGTCTGTTGCATGATCAGATATCTTACGGACTTCCCGTTCCTCTATTTGGGGGCCCGAAACTTCAAATGTACAGATAGTTATGTCCTTTAAAACCTGAGTCTTTTCTTGTGTACGAATCTCTATGTCATTGTCGCATCGTGAGTTCAATTACCGTCCCGTATGCTTCGTATCCTTTATCTGAGTTTGTTGCATGATCAGATATCTTACGGCCTTCCCGTTCCTCCATTCAGGTGTTGGAAACTTCAAATGTACCTATAGTTACGTCCTTTGAAACTCGAGTCTTTTCTTGTGTACGAATCTGTATGTCATTGTTAAATCGTGAGTCTGATTTCCACCCAGTCAGCTTCGTATCCTTCATCTGAGTCTGTTGCATGATCAGATATCTTACGGCCTTCCCGTTCATCCATTCGGGTGCCCGAAACTTCAAATGTACGGATAGTTATGTCCTTTAAAACTCGAGTCTTTTCTTGTCTATGAATCTCTATGTCATTGTCGCATCATGAGTCTGATTACCGTCCGGTTTGCTTCGTATCCTTTATCTGTGTTTGTTGCATGATCAGATATATTATGGCCTTCCCGCTCCTCCATTCGGGTGCCCGAAACTTCAAATGTATCGATAGTTACGTCCTTTAAAACTCGAGTCTTTTCTTGTGTACGAATCTCTATGTCGTTGTCGCATCGTGACTCCGATTAACGTCCGGTCATCTTCGTATCGTTCATCTAAGTCTGTCGCATGATCAGATATCTTATATCCTTCCTGCTCCTCCATTCGGGTGCCCAAAACTTTAAATATATCGATAGTTACGTCCTTTAAAACTCGAGTCTTTTCTTTTGTACGAATCTCTATGTCGTTGTCGCATCGTGAGTCTGATTAACGTCCGGTCATCTTCGAATCCTTCATCTGAGTCTGTCGCATGATCAGATATCTTACGGCCTTCCCGTTCCTCCATTCAGGTGTCCGAAATTTCAGATGTACCTATAGTTACGTCCTTTAAAACTCGAGTCTTTTCTTGTGTACAAATCTCTTTGTCATTATCGCATCGTGATTCTGATTACCAACCGGTCAGCTTCGTATTCTTCATCGGAGTCTGTTGCATGATCAGATATCTTACGGCCTTCACATTCCTCAATTTGGGTGCCCGAAATTTAAAATGTACAGATAGTTATGTCCTTTAAAACTTGAGTCTTTTCTTGTGTACGAATCTCTATGTCTTAGTCGCATCGTGAGTTCGATTACCGCCCGGTCTGCTTCGTATCCTTTATCTGAGTCTGTTGCAAGATCAAATATCTTACGGCCTTCCCGTTCCTCCATTCAGGTGTCGGAAACTTAAAATGTACCTATAGTTATGTCCTTGAATTTCAAGTTTTTTCTTGTGTACGAATCTCTATGTCATTGTCAAATCGTGAGTCTGATTTCCACCTAGTCAGCTTCGTATCCTTCATCTGAGTTTGTTGCATGATCTGATATCTTACGGCCTTCCCGTTCCTCCATTCGGGTGCCCGAAACTTCAAATGTACAGATAGTTATGTCCTTTAAAACTCAAGTGTTTTCTTGTGTACGAATCTCTATGTTATTGTCATATCGTGAGTCTGATTTCCACCCAGTCAGCTTCGTATCCTTCATCTGACTCTGTTGCATGATCAGATATCTTCCGGCCTTCCCGTTCCTCCATTCAGGTTTCCGAAACTTCAAATGTACCTATAGTTACTTCCTTTAAAACTCGAGTCTTTTCTTGTGCACGAATCTCTATGTCATTGTCGTATCATGAGTCTGATTAACGTTCGGTCCGCTTTGTATGCTTTATCTGAGTCAGTTGCATGATACGATATCTTACGGCCTTCCCGTTCCTCAATTCAAGTGTCCGAAATTTCAAATGTACCTATAGTTACGTCCTTTAAAACTCGAGTCTTTTCTTGTGTACAAATCTCTTTGTCATTATCACATCGTGATTCTGATTACCAATCGGTCAGCTTCGTATTCTTCATTGGAGTCTGTTGCATGATCAGATATCCTACGGCCTTCCCGTTCCTCTATTTGGGGGCCCGAAACTTCAAATGTACAGATAGTTATGTCCTTTAAAACCTGAGTCTTTTCTTGTGTACGAATCTCTATGTCATTGTCGCATCGTGAGTTCAATTACCATCCGGTATGCTTCGTATCCTTTATCTGAGTGTGTTGCATGATCAAATATCTTACGGCCTTCCCGTTCCTTCATTCAGGTGTCGGAAACTTCAAATGTACCTATAGTTACGTCCTTTGAAACTCGAGTCTTTTCTTGTGTACGAATCTGTATGTCATTGTTAAATCGTGAGTCTGATTTCCACCCAGTCAGCTTCGTATCCTTCATCTGAGTCTGTTGCATGATCAGATATCTTACGGCCTTCCCGTTCCTCCATTCGGGTGTCCGAAACTTCAAATGTACGGATAGTTATGTCCTTTAAAACTCGAGTCTTTTCTTGTGTACGAATCTCTATGTCATTGTCGCATCATGAGTCTGATTACCGTCCGGTTTGCTTCGTATCCTTTATCTGTGTTTGTTGCATGATCAGATATATTATGGCCTTCCCTCTCCTCCATTCGGGTGCCCGAAACTTCAAATGTATCGATAGTTACGTCCTTTAAAACTCGAGTCTTTTCTTGTGTACGAATCTCTATGTCGTTGTCGCATCGTGAGTCCGATTAACGTCCGGTCATCTTCGTATCCTTCATCTGAGTCTGTCGCATGATCAGATATCTTATAGCCTTCCTGCTCCTCCATTCGGGTGCCCAAAACTTTAAATTTATCGATAGTTACGTCCTTTAAAACTCGAGTCTTTTCTTTTGTACGAATCTCTATGTCATCGCATCGTGAGTCCGATTAACGTCCGGTCATCTTCGTATCCTTCATTTGAGTCTGTCGCATGATCAGATATCTTACGGCCTTCCCGTTCCTCCATTCAGGTGTCCGAAATTTCAAATGTACCTATAGTTACGTCCTTTAAAACTCGAGTCTTTTCTTATGTAAAAATCTCTTTGTCATTATCGCATCGTGATTCTGATGACCAACCGGTCAGCTTCGTATTCTTCATCGGAGTCTGTTGCATGATCAGATATCTTACGGCCTTCACGTTCCTCAATTTGGGTGCCCGAAATTTAAAATGTACAGATAGTTATGTCCTTTAAAACTTGAGTCTTTTCTTGTGTACGAATCTCTATGTCTTAGTCGCATCGTGAGTTCGATTACCGCCCGGTCTGCTTCGTATCCTTTATCTGAGTCTGTTGCAAGATCAAATATCTTACGGCCTTCCTGTTCCTCCATTCAGGTGTCGGAAACTTAAAATGTACCTATAGTTACGTCCTTGAATTTCGAGTTTTTTCTTGTGTACGAATCTCTATGTCATTGTCAAATCGTGAGTCTGATTTCCACCTAGTCAGCTTCGCATCCTTCATCTGAGATTGTTGCATGATCAGATATCTTACGGCCTTCATGTTCCTCCATTCGGGTGCCCGAAACTTCAAATGTACAGATAGTTATGTCCTTTAAAACTCAAGTGTTTTCTTGTGTACGAATCTCTATGTTATTGTCAAATCGTGAGTCTGATTTCCACCCAGTCAGCTTCGTATCCTTCATCTGACTCTGTTGCATGATCAGATATCTTCTGGCCTTCCCGTTCCTCCATTCAGGTTTCTGAAACTTCAAATGAACCTATAGTTACTTCCTTTAAAACTCGAGCCTTTTCTTGTGTACGAATCTCTATGTCATCATCAAATTGTGAGTCTGGTTTCCACCCAGTCAGCTTCCTATCCTTCATCTGAGTTTCTTGCATGATCAGATATCTTATGGCCTTCCCGTTCCTCCATTAGGGTGCCCGAAACTTCAAATGTACGGATAGTTATATGCTTTAAAACTCGAGTCTTTTCTTGTGAACGAATCTCTATGTCATTGTCGCATCGTGAGTCCGATTACCGGTCGGTCTGCTTCGTATCCTTTATCTGAGTCTATTGCACGATCACATATCTAATGGCCTTCCCGCACCTCCGTTCGAGTGCCCGAAACTTCAAATGTATCGAAAGTTACGTCCTTTAAAACTTGAGTGTTTTCTTGTGTACTAATCTCTATGTCATTGTCGTATCATGAGTCTGATTAACGTTCGGTCCGCTTTGTATGCTTTATCTGAGTCAGTTGCATGATACGATATCTTACGGCCTTCCCGTTCCTCCATTCAGGTGTCCTTTAAAACTCGAGTCTTTTCTTGTGTACAAATCTCTTTGTCATTATCACATCGTGATTCTGATTACCAACCGGTCAGCTTCGTATTCTTCATCTGAGCTGTTGCATGATCAGATATCTTACGGCCTTCCCGTTCCTCTATTTGGGGGCCCAAAACTTCAAATGTACAGATAGTTATGTCCTTTAAAACTTGAGTCTTTTCTTGTGTACGAATCTCTATGTCATTGTCGCATCGTGAATTCAATTACCGTCCGGTATGCTTCGTATCCTTTTTTTTTTTTTTGATAAAGGAGTCTATGCTCCGGCAAATTTTATTAAAAATAAAAATATTTACAACCAACTTGGGCCAAGATCTTAAAAAAAATAATCTAACAAACTAGATCAAGGCCCAAAACCATACAACCCACAAGTCCAACTAAACAAACCACTAATCTAACTTCAAAGTCTAGCCCATTAACCTGGATCCAAAACAAAAATCAATTCAAAAACTAAATCTTTTCCCAGCCCATTACAAGTACCCGATCCCAAAGGCTTGTCTTCGGCGCTAAACCTGCTGGTCTTCACTCTTTCTGAATTCAGCATAGCTCTCAAGCACACTTTGATCCTGCACTTTATATCCCATACTTTCAAATTCTTCACTTGCTTCTTAATGTCCTTCACTTTTAACATATTCATATCTTGATCAAAACAGGCTTCAAAACAGCATTCCATACTTTCACAACCAGAATCCATGTCAAGCATTCCAAGATCAGCACTATTACAACTCTTAAAAACATTCCCAGCCCACATACAAATCACCCATTCATGATCAAACCTAACAGAAAGCAAACCTAACTGACCCACTTCATATTCTTTCCTAACTATACATATCTTGTCAGAATTCATACAAACACACCCATAGATTAACTCAAGAAACTTTCTGGTCAAAAACTGAGAAAAACATAAATTCCATACACATATCATTCCGGTCCAGTCAATCCAATTCTGCATATAACCCAAACCACCCCAAAAATGGTACCCACAACACCTATAACTAAACACAAGAAAAGGCTTAAGAAATGAACAACTCAAAAATGACAGGGTTTCCCATCCTTGTGTAGAGCTAGAAATTGTAAAAAAGTGAGGGGAGGAAGATAATGTCCTAAACACAAGGATGAGGTCCAACCTTATCTCTCCAGAGGTTAAGCATACTCCATGCTCCAATCCTAACCACCAATCAAAAAGGGCAGAATTGAACCCAGCTCCAGAAAATAGAGGTGGGCTCAACAGATCTATAAAAAACAGAAAATAAAGAAAAGAACAATGAATGCAAACAGGAAGCCTTTTCAGCCAGATCTCTACCCATACGTATTTAGTGCTCCTTATTACTGCAAGTTCCCAATATATGTAACCCATCCCACCCATAGGCAAGAGCCTAAGACTCAAAATGGACTCAAACTTCAACAGAACAAGGCTCAACAAAGACCATAAAGGCCAAAAGGTTCCTGACCAGTGAGCAGTTCTAAAAAATATAAAATTGAGGGTGGAAAAAAGTGCCCTAAACTCACTGACCAGTTCCATCCTTATAACTCCCTGGTTTAAGCTTACTCCAAGCTTCATTAATCCTAACCTCCAAACACATACCGCTGAATTGAGCCCAGTTTCAAAGATTAAAACAAAGCTCAACAGAACATTTTGTAAATGAAAAATTATATTAAAATTTTGAGATAAAACAGATCTTGTGAAGCCAGATCACTACCCAAACGTTTTTTGTACACCTTACTCCAGCAAGTTCCCAAGTAATTATACCCAGACCCCCCCCTAGGCAAGTGCCTAACTGACTCAACAGACCAAGACTCAAGAACTCTAGACTGACCAGACCCACAGATATACAGAAGCAGCTTTCTTAACCACTGATGACATCTACCAAACACCTTGACCACAAAAGAAAGAAAAGAGCCTAAATCAGTGGAAAAGACCATCCTTATCTCTCCATGAACCAGGCTTACTCCAAGCCTTCCAAAATCTAATCTCCGATAATCATGAGCTATGTCAGGCCCATTCTTCCCAAAGGAAGGGGAACCTGACAGAGTAAATATGAACCAGACAACAAAAGACACTAACAAAATAGAAAAGACCCAACAAAAGACACACCAAGACACCAAACAGACTACGACACCAGGAAGCCAACAAGGCCAGAATCCTAAACCCACTTTACACAGTCTCCAGATTACTGCAAATTCCTAGACCCCCCACCCCATAGAAATATAGTTATTATTATTAAGAAAGCTAATATCAATACTAACAATATTATTATCATTATTAAAATATTTGTGAATACTATTATCATTAATAAAAATATTATTATCAATACTAACATATACTATAATACTATTATCATTATAAAAGACATAAATCATCAAACACCCCTTAACAAACCAATTCAACTCACCCCCAGCCATAGAATTTTCCTTCATCATCATTTCCATCATCAATAAATCAAATGAAAGTCCCACACTGCAGCAGCAAGCTGCACCTGAGCATTCTTTTTGAACTTCAGACTCATTAATCTCATTCTCACCATATCCTGAAGCTGCTTACTTAAAACTTCAACAGACCTGCTTCCGGTTTTAAAGATCCTGTTAGTCCTTTCTTGCCAAACCAAATAAATGGCAGGTCCAATCACCAGCTTTTGAATTATACTCCAAATAGAATTATTATTCCTTTTTTCTTCAGCAAACTTAATCAAGTTCTCCCAAGATGGAAGAAATTGATCCAACTTTGCTTTAACCATCACTCTATTCCAAACAGCCTTCGTGAAACTACACTCAAAGAACAAGTGCTTATGGCTATCTGGAGTAGTATGACAGAAAACACATTTTAAGTCCTCTCTATTACCCCATGCTAACATCCTATCATGTGTTGGCAGTCTTTGTCTAATAGCCAGCCACACAATAAAGGCATGCCTTGGGATATTCTGCTTGTACCAAACAAAATCCACCCACTTAACTTTGTTCTTCTTCATACATAACTTACTATACACAGCCTTAGTGGAAAAAGGAACAGAATTATTCTCAACATCCCTCCACATAAAGTGATCCCTACCTGCAGAATCCATTAAAGGAACCCCTCCTTCAAAAAACCATGGATATTTAACTTTCCAAGTCTCTAGCACAACCCAACTCCTATTCACCACTAAATCAGCCACTTTACAATTCCATCCCAAACCAGTTTCTCTAATATCCCTTCTATCTAATAGCTTGATCAGAGGACACCTATTGTGCCAATTGTCATACCAGGCACTTATCAATTTACCATTCCCTATCTTAGTGCAATAATTGTCCTTAACAAACTTCCTACACTCAGGAATCTGCTTCCAGAACCACGAATCAGAATTGGTCCCCTCAACAGACCACAAAGGTTTTCCATGCAATCTATACGAATATATCCAATTAACCCACACATAATCTCTTTTATAAAGAATACTCCATATATGTTTTGTCATTAAAGCTATATTCCTATATTTTAATGAAGGAATAGACAACCCACCATGGTCCTTACTCAAGCAAACATCCTCCCAACTCACCTTAGCAGCCCCAGGTCTGTACTCACTCTTACCCCACAAAAATACCCTAACAATCCTGTCAATATCCTCAATAACTGTACTAGGCAGAATGAACAATGAAGCCCAATAGACAGTTAAAGAGGATAGAACAGACTGCACTAGTTGCAGCCTTCCTGCATAAGACAGAAATTTGTTTTTCCAATCATTAACCCTATTCTTAACCTTCTCCACTAACACTGAGCAATCTTTCAGGTACAACCTCTTAGAACTTAGAGGAATTCCCAAATACTTAACAGGGAATTCCCCAATTTTGAAAGGCAAAATCTCTCTAATCCTCTCTTGGGTTTCACCTTCCACATTTCCAAAAAAGATTTCACTCTTATTTTGATTAGGAAACAAACCTGAATAAGAGCTAAACTCATCCAAAGCCTTTTTCAAAACACTCCAACATTCCACTTCTGCTGACCCAAACATAAAGAGATCATCCGCAAAGCATAGATGAGTAAGACTAAGCTCATCACACTTCCAATGATATTTAAACTCCTCAGCTTCAAAAATCTGCCTTTTTAAGATTAAGTTTAGAACTTCCATTACTAAAGTAAATAGGTAAGGGGACATTGGATCCCCTTGTCTCAGCCCCTTATTACCTTTGAAAAAACCATGAAGTTCCCCATTCACATTGATAGAATAGGAGACTGAAGATAAACATACCATAATCCATTCAATGAAAGTTTTGTGAAACCCAAAATGGATCAGGCATTGATGAACAAACTCATGATCAACAGAGTCATAGGCTTTTTGTAGATCAATCTTCACAGCCACTCTTGGAACACCCCTGACCCAATTATATCCCCTAATTAACTCCTGAGCTAGCAGAATATTATCACTGATCATTCTGCCTGGAATAAATGCACTCTGAGAATTGCTGACAATATTTCCCAAAAAGTTCTTCATCCTATTACAAATAATTTTACTAATGCATTTGTACAACACATTGCAACAAGCAATAGGTCTGAATTCACTCACTAACTCTGGAACAGCTACTTTAGGTATTACTGAAATCACAGTTGCATTCACTTCTTTTAGTAACTTCCCAGAATCAAAAAACTCAATAATTGCCAAACTCACATCATCCCCAATTACACTCCAAGCTGCTTTAAAAAACTTGGCAGAATATCCATCAGGCCCAGGGGCCTTATTATCATCTATCTGGAACATAGCCTCTTTAACCTCCTCCTTAGTAACTTTCCTGATCATAAATTCAGCCACATCTTCAGATAGTTTTTTAGAGAACAGAATATCAGCCTCCCTAATCCCTTGTACTTTCCCCTTAGTCCCCAGAAGATCAGAATAAAAGCCAACAAAACCCTTTCCCACTTCCTTATCCTCAAACACTTTACCATCCAGACCCTTTATCTGAGAGATTTTATTTCTAGCTTGCCTTTGCTTTACAGAATGGAAGAAGAACTTTGAATTCCTATCCCCCACTCTCAGCTAATGCACCTTGGACTTTTGTTTAAGAAACATTTCCTCCTCTACTAGTGCTTCATTATATAGATTAAGATAAACAGCCTCTTCTTCCCTAAGAAAACTATTGCAAGAGTCCTTAGAGATTTCCAGCTGAATTCTTTCCAACTCACAACCCAAAATCTCCACCTTATTATGCAAATTCCCACTACTAGAATGCAATTTTCTCAAAGGAGCCTTAAGAGCCTTCAATCTAGAAACCATGATGAACATTTTATGACCAGGAACATGAAGCTTCCATCCATCCTCCACAATCTTCAAAAAAACCCTCCTTTTCAGTTAAGTAATTCCAAAACCTGAAGCTTCTATGAACATGCTTCTTCACAGAACTCCATTGCAACAAAGAGGAAGAATGATCCGAAGAATAGAAAGGAAGAAATTTGACAACAGCATCAGGAAAACTCTTCAAGAAATCAAAATTACCCATCACTCTATCAAGTTTTTTAAGGATACCATCCACCTTCCCAGGTTTCTGGTTCCATGTAAAGTTGAAACCAGTCCATGGAATATCTAAAACAGATAAAACATTAACACAGTCTTTAAACTCCACCATCCCATAGTTAACAAGAGATGACTGAATATTCTTCTCAGAAGGATCTAATATGGCATTGAAATCCCCAACAATAGACCATGGATTATCCTTAATCGGCTCAGCATGTATAATCAAATCCTTCCAAAGAGGTCTTCTAGCTATAACATTAGTATGCCCATATACAAAAGAACAAAAAAATCTATCTGATCCAACCAGAGGACAAATTAGACAATGGATCACTTGATCAGTTTTCCCCAAGACAAACACATTAACTACTGAACTATCCCATCCCACTAAAATCCTAATCCATTCAGCACAACATTCTGCATTAGAAACCCAAACCCAGTCTCTCATAATACCTGAACTGACCTTAACAAGATTTTCAGGATTAACATGAGTTTCTATAATACCACAAATACTAGCTTTATTTTCCAAAATTAGTTTCCTGACTTGTCCTTGCTTAATACCTCTATTCACCCCTCTAACATTCCAAGTTAAAATACCACACATTATAAACACTCATCAACCTGAATAGGGTCATTCATACCAGAATTACCCCCTTCCTTATTTGAATTCCCACCCTCAGGTTTCATAAACTCTGATGTTTCATCCCCCATAGATGTAACATCATCTGATTCCAACAGTTTTTCAAACATAATTTTATCCCATTGTTCAAAAAACAGTTTAAGTTGTCCAACATTCCATTTTCTCATCAAATCATTAGAAGGACACTGTTTATTAAGAACATAATGAGCAACTTCATTAAACTGATCATCAGTCATTTTAAAATACCCAGTTTTAACATTAACTTTGGAATCCAGCTTATGAATCACCCCATTATTATCCTCTTTCTGACCCTTAACAACCGGATCATTATTCTGCACCTTAGACTCTACATTACTCTTACTAGATCCCACAACCACATTCTCCCCACTAGTAGACTTACCCTTAACCTCTCCCTCACCAACAAAATCCATAACCAAGTCTTGTTTTAAAATTTCAAAACTGTTCTTAAGATTAATTGTATTACCACCTGAACTAGACTGCCCCTCTCCCTTAGCAACCCAATGCTGTTGACCCTTTTTAAACTGTCCAACCTTACCCTGCCCAGCATTCTTCCCCTGACCTCCTTTAACATGTCCCCCACCCTGACCATTACCATTATTACCAACATTAACTCTTACCCCATTCCCATTATAACCCAGATTCCCCCCACTGCTCTTACCAGCAGGGCCATTGTTTTTAGACCCTGCCCCAGTTCTTTCAGCTTGGTAAGGACCTTGCTGAGTTGAACTTTGAGCCCCATTAAAGTTTTTCACAGGTTTATTATTCCTACCCATAACAACAAACCCATCCCCATTTATACCTGACACAGGAAATTGAGCCTCCTCAGCATTTTTGAGATCCCTGAGAAGTTGTTGAGCTTTATTTGCCATCTCTTCATTAGTCAGAACTCTATGCTTGCAGGTCTCAAAATCATGCCCAAACACTTTACATCCAGAACACCTTTTAACTTTCATATGATACTCAACCTTCACCTTTTTAATAAAAGCTGGCCTACCAGCCTCCTCTGGATAATAGGCATTAACAAACTCAGGAAGAGTTTTATCTGCCTTAACATCAACCAAAACTCTAGCAAAACCAGCTCTGCCCTCCTTCTTTGTACATCTCAATGCTGTTATCTTATCCAACATCAAATGATTACCTATACAACTCACCATACTACAGATACTCTCCATATTCCACAGTTCCATAAGCATATTAGGAATAGTAACCCACATGGGAATAGAAGTAGGTTCCACTTTCTCCAAATTTATGCCAATTTCCCATTTCCTTAGACAAAGAGGAATATCATTTATAAGCCAAGGACCTTTATGAATGGCATCCAACATACCTTCCTCAGATTTGAACTTGAAAAAGAATACCCCATTGCCATTGGAAGAAATCTCCAACAGCCCAAATTTCTTCCACATTCTAAACAGATTGTACCTAACCATCCCAATAGACAGACTGTGCCCTATAAAGTACCCATACAAGTAGTATTTATAGGCAACTTTGGCTTCAGAAATCTTCTCAGGTTTTATAACAACCACAACCTCACCAGATTCCAACACCTTAGGGGGATAAAAGGTAACCTCAGTAGCTAGTACCTCATTGTTTTGATCCCTAACAATATCAGCAAAGGAGACCACCTTTTTACCCCTATCAATACTCTTATCACCTTCTTTAGAAGCTGTAAAAGCAACATGTTCATTTAAACTAACAGAATTCATAATGGACTTAGGTAATGGCTTCAAGTTACCAATGTAGGAAATATCTTCCTTGGTAACTTTGTAAGGTCCCATTTCATCTGATTTCTTCTTAATCAACTTCCTCATAGAGGGGCTTTTCAACTTACCCCTCCAAGGTAACTTCAGTTTACTCTCCCCTTTGTTCCCATTATCAATTTTCTCCACCTCCATAGATGACTGCTCCCCATTATTAGTCCCCACCATATTATCAGCTTTAGCTTTAGCTTCAGCTTCAGCTTTTGCCACAACTTCAGCCTTAGCTTTAGCTTCAGCTTCAGCCTTAGCCTTAGCTATATCCTTCAGAACAAGATCACATTTACCCCCAGCCAAAATCACTCCCTCTTCATCCACTGCTAATCCTCCACCAGAACCAGGTGTAAACTCAAACTTTTGAGCATTTACTGATAATTTCAATCTCATATCCCCATTATGGCCCAATTCAGACTCATCCCCTTTCTTACCAACTACTAGCTTATCATGCTTCTTAGCAGAACCTACCTCATTAACCACAGAGAACAACTCTTTAGAGGTAATATTATCATGTAAAACCTCCTCAGAATTAACAAGTCCACTATCCTTTCTAACCCTCACATACAAGTTATTATCCCACATAGCCTTGACAGACTTAACCTTAGCACCCTCATTCATAAGAGATCTCTTCTTCCTCTTATCCAGAAACACAAATCTAGCTTCAGATTCACAGTCAAACACATTCAAATCAGAATCCAGCTGAGGAAACTTCACCTTCTTATCCTCCTTAACCAACCTACCATCTAACCCTATAGTGTTGTTATGCAGATACTCCCCATACACCCTTTTGCCCAGAAAATTAGCAATAATACCTAAAATTCTACCATATTGCCCTTTCAGCCTCTCTACAAACTCCAAATTCTTCCCAGCAAACTCAACATCAACCAGTGAATTAACCAAATCCAGTTCCCCAATCCCAGCAAGCTTAATCAATTCAAGTTGTTCATTAATCAACCGAAACCTCCAATTATCCCCAAACACAGATTTAAGGAATCCAACAATATCCTCATTAAAAACAATAGAGTCCTTACGACCATTAAAATCACGACTGAGAGTTACCTGAGATTCGCCCAACTTCACCTTGACATCAGGCTTTCGTTCACCAGAAGCACCATCAGAAGCACCATCAGATCCCGAACTATCCTTTGAGATCTCTGTTTCCATAGACACATCCGTAACTTCAAAATCAAAAGAAACCCTCTCCTCCTTGTTCACAACAGACGGATCTATCGGAGGAGGATCAGGAACCACGGTATCCACAAAAGTACTCATAGAATCGTGCACTGAGAATATCTTACGGCCTTCCTGTTCCTCCATTCAGGTGTCGGAAACTTCAAATGTACCTATAGTTACGTCCTTTGAAACTCGAGTCTTTTCTTGTGTACGAATCTGTATGTCATTGTTAAATCGTGAGTCTGATTTCCACCCAGTTAGCTTCGTATCCTTCATCTGAGTCTGTTGCATGATCAGATATCTTACGGCCTTCCCGTTCCTCCATTCGGGTGCCCGAAACTTCAAATGTACGGATAGTTATGTCCTTTAAAACTCGAGTCTTTTCTTGTGTACGAATCTCTATGTCATTGTCGCATCATGAGTCTGATTACCGTCCGGTTTGCTTCGTATCCTTTATTATTGTTTGTTACATGATCAGATATATTATGGCCTTCCCGCTCCTCCATTCGGGTGCCCGAAACTTCAAATGTATCGATAGTTACGTCCTTTAAAACTAGAGTCTTTTCTTGTGTACGAATCTCTATGTCATCGTCAAATTGTGAGTCTGGTTTCTACCCAGTCAGCTTCCTATCCTTCATCTGAGTCTGTTGCATGATCAGATATCTTACGGCCTTCCCGTTCCTCCATTCGGGTGCCCGAAACATCAAATGTACGGATAGTTATATCCTTTAAAACTCGAGTTATTTCTTGTGTACGAATCTCTATGTCATTGTCGCATCGTGAGTCCGATTACCGTCTGGTCTGCTTCGTATCCTTTATCAGATTCTATTGCACGATCACATATCTTATGGCCTTCCCTCACCTCTATTCGAGTGCCCGAAACTTCAAATGTATCGATAGTTACGTCCTTTAAAACTTGAGTGCTTTCTTATGTACGAATCTCTATGTCATTGTCGTATTGTGAGTCTGATTAACGTTCGGTCCGCTTTGTATGCTTTATCTAAGTCAGTTGCATGATAAGATTTCTTACGGCCATCCCGTTCCTCCATTCAGGTGTCCGAAATTCAAATGTACCTATAGTTACGTCCTTTAAAACTCGAGTCTTTTCTTGTGTAAAAATCTCTTTGTCATTATCGCATCGTGATTCTGATTACCTACCGGTCAGCTTCGTATTCTTCATCTGAGTCTGTTGCATGATCAGATATCTTACGGCCTTCCCGTTCCTCTATTTGGATGCCCGAAACATCAAATGTACAGATAGTTGTCCTTTAATACCTGAGTCTTTTCTTGTGTACGAATCTCTATGTCATTGTCGCATCGTGAGTTCGATTACCGTCCGGTCTGCTTCGTATCCATTGTCTGAGTCTGTTGCATGATCAAATATCTTACGGCCTTCCCGTTCCTCCATTCAGGTGTCCGAAATTTCAAATGTACCTATAGTTACGTCCTTTAAAACTCGAGTCTTTTCTTGGGTACGAATCTCTATGTCATTGTGGCATCATGAGTCTGATTTCCTCCCAATCAGCTTCCTATCCTTCATCTGAGTCTGCTGCATGATCAGTAATCTTACGGGCTTCCCGTTCCTCCATTCAGATGTCCGAAACTTCAAATGTACCTATAGTTACGTCCTTTAATACTCGAGTCTTTTCTTCTGTACGAATCTCTATGTCTTTGTCGCATCTTGAGTCCTTTTACCACCCGGTCAGCTTCGTATCCTTCATCTGAGTCAGTTGCATGATAAGATATATTACGGACTTCCCGTTCCTCCATTCTGGTGTCCGAAACTTCAAATGTACCTATAGTTACGTCCTTTACTACTCGAGTCTTTTCTTCTGTACGAATCTCTATGTCTTTGTCGCATCTTGAGTCCGATTACCACCCGGTCAGCTTCGTATCCTTCATCTGAGTATGTTCCATGATTAGATATCTTACGGCCTTCCCGTTCCTCTATTCGGGTGCCCGAAACTTCAAATGTACGGGTAGTTATTTCCTTTAAAACTCGAGTCTTTTCTTGTGTACGAATTTCTATGTCATTGTCGCATCGTGAGTCCGATTACCGTCCGGTCAGCTTCGTATCCTTTATCTTTGTCTGTTGCATGATCAGATATCTTACGGCCTTCCCGTTCATCCATTCAGGTGTCTGAAACTTCAAATGTACCTATAGTTAGAATCCCCAACAGACCTTCTACTAAACTTCACACTCAGCCCCTCATTTCTCACTGAATGTTTCTTTCTCTTGCTAAACACCTCAAACTTATCATACTGCATAGTTTCAAATACATTCAAATCTGGTGATAATTGAGGAAAACAAACCCTATTATTCATCACAGAAAAGCCCCCTTTCTTACTAACATACTTAGCTAAAGCTTCCAGAATAGACATATTTCTACCATCATAAAGCATTTTAGTTTCAGTCATACCAACATCCATCTTAACAGATCCCCCATTAACAGTACTCTCATCCTTGTTTAGAGGATTACCATAAACATCACATTTTGAAGATAATTCAAACAGATCCTCCAAATTCTCATAAATCAATCTAGGTTTCCAATTATCCCCCAACAAATTTCTCAGATACTGAATATGAACATCAGACAGAATAGGAGGATCCAACATACCTACACCAGCAAACCCTAGCCCAGTCTTCCCATCAGAAACCCTAGGCTTCAGATCCATCTCCATATCGCTATCAACAGACTTCTGGAAAAAACTATGATCAGTAGAAACTTGCTGCATCCAATCCTTACCAAACATACCATTCAAATACTCTAAATCCCCTGAGGTCAGCGAACAAACTTCAGTAATACCTCCCCTTGACCTAGACAGAATAAACCTACCATCCCACACATCCTTGAGATCCAGGCTATAAACCAAATCAGCAGATAAATCAGATGGAACAGTGAAACGCAACGAAGAAAAGAAGAAGAAAGGGTTAAAAAAAGACCGGGAAAAGAAAACGGAGAAGAAACAGTGATATCGCCAAAATCGCCCAATATCAGAGAGAAAACCCTAGCTTAGCTTCTTGCTTCGTATCAGCTTCGTATCCTTTATCTGAGTCTGTTGCATGATCAGATATCTTACGGCCTTCCCGTTCATCCATTCAGGTGTCTGAAACTTCAAATGTACCTATAGTTACGTCCATTAAACTCGAGCCTTTTATTGTGTACGAATCTCTATGTCATTGTCGCATCGTGAGTCTGATTACAACCCGGTCAGCTTAGTATCCTTCATCTGAGTCTGTTGCATGATCAGATATCTAGGCCTTCCCGTTCCTCCATTCGGGTGCCCGAAACATCAAATGTACGGATAGTTATGTACTTTAAAACTCAAGTCGTTTCTTCTGCACGAATCTCAATGTCATTGTCGCATCATGAGTCTGATTACCACCCGGTCTGCTTCGTATCCTTCATCTGAGTCTGTTGCATGATCAGATATCTTACAGCCTTCCCATTCCTCCATTCGGGTGTCCAAAACTTCAAATGAACGGATAGTTACGTTCTTCAAAACTTGAGTCTTATCTTGTGTACGAATCTCTATTTCATTGTCGCATCGTGAATCCAATTAACGTCCGGTCAGCTTCATATCCGTCATCTAAGTCTGTTGCATGATCAGATATCTTACGGCCTACCCGTTCCTCCATTCAGGGGTCCGAAATTTCAAATGTACCTATAGTTACGTCCTTTAAAACTCAAGTCTTTTCTTGTGGATGAATCTCTATGTCATTGTCACATCGTGAGTCTGATTAACACCTGGTCAGCTTCGTATCCTTCATGTGAGTCTGTTGCATGATCCTATATCTTACGGCATTCCCGTTCCTCCAATCGGGTGCCCGAAACTTCAAATGTACGGATAGTTATGTCCTTTAAAACTCGAGTCTTTTCTTGTGTACGAATCTCTATGTCATTCTCGCAGCGTGAGTTTGATTAACGTCTGGCAGCTTCGTATCTTTCATCTGAGTCTGTTGCATGATCACATATCTTACAGCCTTCTCTTTCTTCCATTCAGGTGTCCGAAACTTCAAATGTAACTATAGTTACGTCCTTTAAAACTCGAGACTTTTCTTGTGTACGAATCTCTATGTAATTGTCGCATCTTGAGTCCGATTACCACCTGATCAGCTTCGTATCCTTCACCTGAGTATGTTGCATGATTAGATATCTTACGGCCTTCCCGTTCCACTATTCGGGTGACCGAAACTTCAAATGTACGGGTAGTTATGTCCTTTAAAACTCGAGTCTTTTCTTATGTACGAATCTCTATGTCATTGTCGCATCGTGAGTCTAATTACCATCCGGTCCACTTCGTATCCTTTATCTGAGTCTGGTGCATGATCAGCTATCTTACGTCCTTCCCGTTCCTCCATTCAGGTGTCCGAAACTTCAAATGTACCTATAGTTACGTCCTTTAAAACTCGAGGGTTTTCCCGTGGACAAATCTCTATATCATTGTCGCATCATAAGTCTGATTACCACCCGGTCTGCTTCGTATCTTTCATCTGAGTCTGTTGCATGATCAAATATCTTACGTCCTTCCCGTTCCTCCATTCAGGTTTCTGAAACATCAAATGTACCTATAGTTACGTCCTTTAGAACTCAAGTCTTTTCTTGTGTACGAAGCTCTATGTCATTGTTAAATCGTGAGTCTGATTACCACCCGGTCAGCTTCGTATCCTTCATCTGAGTCTGTTGCATGATCAGATATCTTACGGGCTTTTCGTTCCTCTATTCGGGTGCCCGAAACTTCAAATGTACGGGTAGTTATGTCCTTTAAAACTCGAGTCTTTTCTTGTGTACGAACCTCTATGTCAGTGTCGCATCGTGTGTCCGATTACCGTCCGGTCAGCTTCGTATCCTTTATCTGAGTCTGTTGCATAATCAGATATCTTACGACCTTCCCGTTCATCCATTCTGGTGTTTGAAACTTCAAATGTACCTATAGTTACGTCCATTAAAACTCGAGTCTTTTCTTGTGTACGAATCTCTATGTCATTGTCGCCTCATGAGTCTGATTACCACCCGGTCAGCTTCGTATCCTTCATCTGAGTTTGTTGCATGATCAGCTATCTTACGGCCTTCCCGTCACTCCATTCAGGTGTCCGAAACTTCAAATGTACCTATAGTTACGTCCTTTAAAACTCGAGTGTTTTCTTGTGCACGAATCTCTATGTCATTGTCGCATCATGAGTCTGATTACCACCTAGTCTGCTTCGTACCCTTCATCTGAGTCTGTTGCATGATCAGATATCTTACGGCCTTCCCGTTCCTCCATTCGGGTGCCCGAAACTTCTAATGTACATATAGTTACGTCCTTTAAAACTCGAGTGTTTTCTTGTGCACGAATCTCTATGTCATTGTCGCATCATGAGTCTGATTACCACCCGGTCTGCTTCGTATCTTTCATCTGAGTCTGTTGCATGATCAGATATCTTACGTCCTTCCTGTTCCTCCATTCAGGTGTCCGTAACTTCAGATGTACCTATAGTTACGTCCTTTAAAACTCGAGTCTTTTCTTGTGTACAAATCTCTAGGACATTGTCGAATCTTGAGTATGTTGCATGATTAGATATCTTACGGCCTTCGCGTTCCTCTATTCGGGTGCCTGAAACTTCAAATGTACGGGTAGTTATGTCCTTTAAAACTCGAGTCTTTTCTTGTGTACGAATCTCTATGTCATTGTTGCATCGTGAGTCCGATTACCATACGGTCAGCTTCGTATCCTTTATCTGAGTCTGTTGCATGATCAGATATCTTACGGCCTTCCCGTTCATCAATTCAGATGTCTGAAACTTCAAATGTACCTATAGTTACGTCCATTAAAACTCGAGTCTTTTCTTGTGTACGAATCTCTATGTCATTTTCGCATCGTGAGTCTAATTACCACCCGGTCAGCTTTGTATCCTTCATCTGAATCTGTTGCATGATCATATATCTTACGGCCTTCCCGTTACTCCATTCAGGTGTCCGAAACTTCAAATGTACCTATAGTTACATCCTTTAAAACTCTAATGTTTTCTTGTGCACGAATCTCTATGTCATTTTCGCATCATGATTCTGATTACCACCCGGTCTGCTTCGTAACTTTCATCTGAGTCTGTTGCATGGTCAGATATCTTACGTCCTTCCCGTTCCTCCATTCAGGTGTCCGAAACTTCAAATGTACCTATAGTTACGTCCTTTAAAACTCGAGTCTTTTCTTGTGTACGAATCTCTATGTCATTGTCGAATCTTGAGTCCGATGACCTCCCGGTCAGCTTCGTATCTTTCATCAGAGTATGTTGCATGATTAGATATCTTACGGCCTTCCCGTTCTTCCATTTGGGTGCCCGAACCTTCAAATGTACGGATAGTTATGTCCTTTAAAACTTGAGTCTTTTCTTGTGTACGAATCTCTATGTCATTGTCGCGTCGTGAGTCCGATTACCGTCCGGTCAGCTTCGTATCCTTTTTTTTTTTGATAAAGGAGACATTGCTCCGGTAAATTTCATTAATAATAAAAATATTTACAAACAGACCGGGCCAAGATCTTTACAAAATACACTAACTAGAAACTAGATCAAGGCCCACCACAAAACAACACTAAAACAACCATACATCAAACAAAAAACAGCCCATTAACCATACTCAAAACTATCGGGCCATCTAAATAACCTTTCAAAGCCCAACCCAATACAAGACCCAACTAACAAACCAAATAAAATAGACCATAACCAACAACAGTCAAGTCTTCTTCCTGATAACTTGCATCCTTGTTCTGTATTCTTCCATACAATACTTGTACACACCTTTAGATCCTTCACATCTTCCAGCTTCACCACCTGTCTTCTACCAGCTAACTTGTAACTTTGACTACAATCCTGAGTAATAATGCTACCCCTGCTATACCATTCAGCTGCAAATCCGCAATGTCTTCCATACTCAATACAAGACTCTTCAAAACTAACAATCATAACAATACCATACTCACCTAGCTTCCCAACCCAATTACAAAAAACCCAATCAAAAAACTGACTAACAACTAAATATCTAAACACCAGCTCTGACTGAATATGCTCCCTACAAAGAACATATAACAGACCACCAATGTACCAGCTAACAACCAGCCTTAACAGAAATTGCTCAATTGAAATGTAAACCAACTTAACAATAACAGTTTCTCCAGAAAGCAGTAAAATCAGCCAACCAGGATCACAATCATACAGCCATATCCATCCAACCCAACCCAAAAAACAGTTTTCCAACCCATCCCAAAAGGTCAGCCCAAAAAACCTAAAACTAAAAACAAGAAAAGGTTTCTAGAAAAGAACAAACCAATAATGCAAAGGTTTCCCATCCTTGTGAGGTACTAGAAAATGCAAAAACATTAGGGGTGGAAGTAAGTGTCCTAAACACAAGGATAGGGTCCATCCTTATCTCTCCAAGGGCTGAGCACACTCCTGGATCCAATCCTAACCACCAATTCATCAACGCAGAATTGAACCCATCTTCGAAAGGTGAAGAGGGATTCAACAGATCTCTTTTTAAAAAACAAAACCATAATAAAAAATTTTGAATAAAACAAGGAAGCTTATTAAGCCAGATCTCTACCCAAACGTTTTTTGTGCACCTTATTACTGCGAGTTCCCAATCATAGTAACCCACCCCTCCCCAAAGCAAGTGCCTTAGACTCATAACAGACTTTACTTTCAAATGAACAAGGCTCAACAAAGGCCATAAAGACCACAGGGTTCCTGACCAGTAAATAGTTCTAAAAAATGCAAAATTTGGGGTGGAAACAAATGTCCTAACATCACTGATCAGATCCAACCTTATATCTCCCAGGTTATAGCTTACTCCAAGCTTTAAACATCCTAACCACCAATCAAAATTCGCAGAATTAAACCCAATTTCATACAAAGAAATAGAGTTCAATAGGATCTTAAGAAAACAAAACTTTTTCAAATTTTGATATAAAACAGAAGGCTTACAAAGCCAGGATTCTACCCATTCGTTTTTTGTGCACCTTATTACTGCAAGTTCCCATATAGTATAACCCAAATCCCTCCCAAAAAGAAAGTTTTTAAACAGAACAGACCAAGACTCAAACTCACCCAAAATGACCCAGACAGACCAATGCACTAACTTACCCACTCTGACCCATCCAGACCACAACACTACCAGACCCAAAAAGACCCAATCAAAACAAGACTTACACACAAGCAGAATTCCCATCCTTTGATGACATCTAAGGAATAAAAGACTCAAAAAACCCTGACCAGATCCTAATCCAAAGGATGAGACCAACCTTATCACTCCATGAACCAGGCTTCCTCCCAGCCTTGACACTCCTATCCTCCGATCAAAATGCGCAAGGCTAAGTCCATTCTTCCAAAAGGAAGGGGAGCTCAGCAGATGACACACCACCCTCAAAATTAAAAATAACAAAAAAATGAAATGACAAAAAGGACACCACCAAAACACACACCAGGAATCAAAACTCAGAAGCCAAAAAGGCCAAGAAACAACCCCATAAGTACACAGACTCCAGAGAACAGCATGTTCCCACAGCCCCAAATAAAGACCCATCCCAGAGTAATATTTAGTAATATTATTATCATTATTCAACATATTATTATCATTATATATATTATTATTATAATTACTATTATTACTATATATAAATGAGATAAAAAACACCCCTCCACCTCCAATACCACTAGTAGTAACATACCATCCCATCTCACCCATACACACATTCTTCCACTCCTCCTTATAACTACCACAAGAGTAATTAACAATCATCATTAGGACATATAAAACCCCAGGCAGCAGCAGCCAGCTGCACCTGCACAGAATTCTTCAAATTCAAACTTGCCATTCTCAGCTTAACAACATCCTGAATCTGCTGCCCAAGAATCTTGGCACTCCTTCTAGAATTACTAAATAGTCTATTGTTTCTCTCCTGCCAAATTAAATAAACAGCAGCAGCCAGACAAAGCCTTTGAATAATGTTCCACACAGACTTATTCACCACCCTTCCCTCTATAAACTGCACAATAGCATCCCACTGATCAGGAATATCTCCAAATTTTGCCAATACCTTTAATCTCCTCCATATGGCATGGGAAAAATCACACCTAAAAAACAGGTGCTCATGACTATCAGGACAAGTCCCACACAAACTGCACTTCAAAACACCACTATATCCCCATTGTAACATCCTATCTTGTGTTGGAAGTCTGTACTTAAAAGCTAACCAAGTAATAAAAGCATGTCTTGGTATGGATTGACTAAACCACACAGATCTACTCCACTTAACCTCATTACCCCCTTTAACCAAATCCTCATAAGCCACCTTTGTAGAAAAGGGCACCTTCTCACCATCATCTCTTTTCCACCAATACCTATCCCTAGTCATAGGACACAAAAAGGGCACCTCAGTTTGAACCAACCAAGGATACTTACTTCCCCATTCCTCAGGAAAACACCAACTCCCATTACTCACCAAATCAGCCAAATTTCCCCTCAGGTTAAACCCAGCATTCCTAATATCTCTTCTATCTATGACATTGATCAAAGGACCTTTACTATGCCAGCTATCAAACCATGCACTAATTAATCTACCATTCCCAACCTTTGCAACACAATGAGGCCTAATAATACCCCTACACCCCAGGATTTGCTTCCAACTCCAAGAATCAGAATTGGTTTCTCCCACATCCCAAAAATTACATCCCTGCAATCTATGTAACCTAATCCATTCAACCCAAACAGAATCCTTATTATTTAACACATTCCGAATATGTTTAGACATTAAAGCAACATTATTTTCCTTAAGAGAAGCAATTCCCAACCCACCTTGAGATTTCTTAAGACACAAATCATCCCAACTAACCCTAGCATATCCCTTCTTAAAATCCCCTTGGCACCACAAAAAACCTCTACAAATCCTTTCCACATCATCATTTAAATTAACAGGCAAGATAAACAAGGAGGACCAATACACAGTAAGAGAAGATAATACAGATTTAATCAATTGCAATCTCCCAGCAAAAGAGTGGAACTTATTCCTCCAGTCATTGACCCTGCTCTTAACCTTGTCAAGTAGAATAGAACAGTCCTTCTGATATAATCTCCTAGAAGCAAGAGGAATACCCAAGTATTTCAAAGGAAAGCTTCCCACTTTAAAAGGCACAATTCTCAGGATATCCTCCTGAATTTCAGGCTTCACATTCCCAAAAATAATCTCACTCTTCTGCATATTAGGCTTTAACCCAGACATGTTACCAAACTCATCCAAAGCAGCCTTCAAAATACTAATGGACTCACAATCCTGACTACTAAAAACTATCAAATCATCAGCAAAACATAAATGGGTCAACTTCATCTTTTCACACTTCCAATGGTACACAAAACTATCAGCCTCCCTAATCCTTCTTATGAATACTAAGTTAAGTACCTCCATAACTAAGGTGAATAAGTAAGGAGACATAGGATCCCCTTGCCTTAACCCTTTCTCCCCCTTGAAAAAACCATAAAGATCCCCATTTAGACTAATAGAATAAGATACAGAAGTAACACATTCCATCACCCACCCAATAAACTTCTCATGAAATCCAAAACCAACTAAACATTGATGAAGAAAGGCATGATCAACAGAATCATAAGCCTTCTGCAAGTCTATTTTCATAGCAACTCTAGAATGACCCCTCACCCAATCATACCCTTTAACTAACTCTTGAGATAACAAAATATTATCACTAATGAGCCTCCCAGGAACAAAGGCACTCTGTGACTTATCAACAACCTGCTCTAAATAACCCATCATCCTATTACAGATCACTTTACTAATGCACTTGTAAAGGACATTACAACATGCAATAGGTCTAAATTCACTAACAAGGTTAGGAACCTTAACTTTAGGGATTAAAGATAGGACAGTAGCATTAAGTTGCTTTAACAGCCTTCCATTCTGAAAAAATTCTTGAACAGCTAGACAGACATCATCCCCCACAAAATTCCATGCAGCTTTAAAGAATTTTGCAGAATAGCCATCAGGCTTGATCTCCTCCTTAGAAACATCTCTAACCATATAATCAGCATCATACACATTTATCTTCTTTAAAAATAAACTATCAACATCACCAATAGGATCCACAGGATCCTTTTTCCCCATCATACTCATATAGTAACTGACAAAAGCACTACCCAGAGAATGCTCATTATAACAGGTATCATCCAATCCACTAATTTGAACCACCCTATTCTTAGCCTGCCTCTGCTTCACAGAATGATAAAAATATTTGTTATTTTGATCTCCCACACATAACCAGTGGACCTTAGACTTCTGTTTAAGAAAAGCCTCCTCATCAGCACAAGCTTCATTGTAAGCTTTAATATAAACCGCTTCCTCCTCTCTCAAAGACACATTCCCAGAATCCTCAACCACTTCCTTCTGAATTTTCTCAAGTTCAGACTTCAAAAACTCAACCTTTTTAAAGTAATTACCCATACTATAGTTAAGTTTCCTAAGCGGTTTCTTCAAACTTTTCAGTTTAGTCACCACCTGAAACATTCTACAACCCCTTACATTAATCCCCCAAGAATTCTTAACAATGCCTTCAAACTCTGGCTTATCAGCCAAATGATTCCAGAACTTAAAAGGTTTGGGATCCCTATACCCATCCTCCAGAGGACATGTAACAAGGACAGGAGAATGATCAGAATTATAGAAAGGAAGAAACTTAGCAAACAAACCAGGAAACAATACACCCATTTTCTCATTAACCATAGCCCTATCTAATTTTTCAAGAATGCCATCAGTTTTCCCAGGCTTTTGATTCCAAGTAAAATGAAATCCAGTACTAGCAAGATCAGAAACCTTTAAACAATCAACACAATTCTTAAAATCATCCATCCCATAAACAGGAACAGAACCCCCTATATTCTTATCCCCTGGCTCCAAAATAATATTGAAGTCTCCCAAAACCACCCATGGATTGTTCCCAATTAACCTAGAGTGATTCTTTAAGCTTCCCCATAACTCCCTCCTACCAGGAACATTAGTAACACCGTATACAAAAGAACAAAAGAACCTCTCCCCCTCCTTAAAAGGACAAACTAAACAATGCACCACTTGAGAGGTCATGGATAAAACAAAAACATCCATAACCTTTGGGTCCCAACCAACCAAAATTCTAGCCCAACTAGGACAAAGTTCTATATTAGAAACCCATTCCCACCTACTCATAACCCCCTTACCAGCATCTAGAATTCCACCAGGACTAACTCTAGTCTCCAAAAAACCACCCAACTTAATACCATTATCAGCAACAATTCTCCCAATCTGTCTTTGTTTAGAGGCAGTTGACATACCTCTAACATTCCAAGCAAGAAGATTAATCTTCATTAATAACAGTAGAACAACCCACAAGGCCCTGCAGACCAGAGGAACCCTCACCTACACCACTACTTGAACCCCCATCACACTTCATAAATTCAGCATTCTCCTCATTATCATAATGGACTTCAGCTTCCTTCATTAATTTATCAAACATAAGAATGTCCCATTGTTCAAAAAATAATTTAACTTGACCAATGTTCCATTTCCTCATAATATCAGTAGAAGGACAGATTTTATTAAGAATATAATGAGATACTTCATTAAACTGATCATCCGACATCCTAAAATACCCAGACTTAGTATTAGCCTTAGTATCTATCTTAAAATCCCCACCATTCCCTCCACTATTCTTACTACTAGACTCTCCCACACCAGAAGCCCCTGCACCAGCTGAATTCCTCTCCACATTAATCACCCCTTCAATCTCCTTACCTTTCCTACTACCCCCACCATTCTCCACCACAGAAGTCTTCTTCACATCATTCTCACCCTCCACTTCTTTAATCACCACACCATTAGCCCTCCTAACAGAACCACTAACTCCATCCTTTTTTTCACTCTGCTTCCTATCATTAGACCCCTCTCCTATCCTAACCTCCACATTATCCCCCTCTAAATCACCCAAAACTTCAAACCTATTAGCTTGCTCACCCTTCTTTCTTCCATCTTCCCCATTCTGTTTCTTCCCTTGCACCTGCCTATACACTTGAGTATTTCTACCCTGAAAACCACCTCTACCATTAAAACCACCCCTTCCCTGCCCATCTCTCCCAAACCCATTAAACCTAACACCATCATTCCTAGCCTCACCATTCCTCAAACCCCTACCTTGATCACCTCCATTAGATCCACCCCCTTGACCATTAATAGTCCTACCCTCAGACCCTTCCCCTTTTTCCCCTTTCGTATCCTTTATCTGAGTGTGTTGCATGATCAGATATCTTACGGCCTTCCCGTTCATCCATTTAGGTGTCTGAAACTTCAAATGTACCTATAGTTACGTCCATTAAAACTCGAGTCTTTTCTTGAGTACGAATCTCTATGTCATTGTCGCATCGTGAGTCTGATTACCACCCGGTCTGCATCGTATGCTTCATCTGAGTCTGATGCATGATCAGATATCTTACGGCCTTCCCGTTACTCAAATCAGGTGTCCGAAACTTCAAATGTACCTATAGTTACGCCCTTTAAACTCGAGTGTTTTCTTGTGCACGAATTTCTATGTCATTGTCGCATCACGAGTCTGATTACCACCCGGTCTGCTTAGTATCTATCATCTGAGTCTGTTGCATGATCAGATATCTTACGTCCTTCCCGTTCCTCCATTCAGGTGTCCGAAACTTCAAATGTACCTATAGTTACGTCCTTTAAAACTCGAGTCTTTTCTTGTGTACGAATCTCTATGTCATTGTCGAATCTTGAGTCCGATGGCCTCCCGGTCAGCTTCGTATCTTTCATCAGAGTATGTTGCATGATTAGATATCTTACGGCCTTCCCGTTCCTCTCTTCAGGTGCCCGAAACTTCAAACGTACGGGTAGTTATGTCCTTTAAAACTCTAGTGTTTTCTTGTGTACGAATCTCTATATCATTGTTTGCATCGTGAGTCCGATTACCGTCAGGTCAGCTTCGTATCATTTATCTTAGTCAGTTGCATAATCAGATATCTTACGGCCTTCCCGTTCATCCATTCAGGTGTCTGAAACTTCAAATGTACCTATAGTTACGTCCATTAAAACTCGTGTCTTTTATTGTGTACGAATGTCTATGTCATTGTCGCATCGTGAGTCTGAATACCACCCGGTCTGCTTCGTAACTTTTATCTGAGTCTGTTGCATGATCAGATATTTTACGTCCTTCCCGTTCCTCCATTCAGTTGTCCGAAACTTCAAACGTACCTATAGTTACGTCCTTTGAAACTCGAGTCTTTTCTTGTGTACGAATATCTATGTCATTGTCAAATCGTGACTCTGATATCCACCCAGTCAGCTTCATATCCTGCATCTGAGTCTGTTGCATGATCATATATCTTACGGCCTTCCGGTTCCTCCATTCGGGTGCCCGAAACTTCAAATGTACGGATAGTTATGTCCTTTAAAACTCGAGTCTTTTCTTGTGTACGAATCTCTATGTCATTGTCAAATCGTGAGTCTGATTTCCACCCAGTCAGCTTCGTATCGTTCATCTTAGTCTGTTGCATGATCAGGTATATTACGGCCTTCCCGTTCCTCCATTCGGGTGCACGAAACTTCAAATGTATCGATAGTTACGTCTATTAAAACTCGAGTCTTTTCTTGTGTACGAATCTCTATGTCATTGTCGCATCATAAGTCTGATTACCATCCGGCCTGCTTCGTATCTTTCATCTGAGTCTGTTGCATGATCAGATATCTTACGTCCTTCCTGTTCCTCCATTCAGGTGTCCGAAACTTCAGATGTACCTATAGTTACGTCCTTTAAAACTCGAGACTTTTCTTGTGTATGAATCTCTATGTCATTGTCGAATCTTGAGTCTGATGACCACCCGGTCAGCTTCGTATCCTTCATCTGAGTCTGTTGCATGATCAGATATCTTACGGCCTTTTCGTTCCTCTATTCGGGTGCCCGAAACTTCAAATGTATGGGTAGTTATGTCCTTTAAAACACGAGTATTTTCTTGTGTACGAATCTCTATGTCATTGTCGCATCGTGTGTCCGATTACTGTCCGGTCAGCATCGTATCCTTTATATGAGTCTGTTGCATAATCAGATATCTTACGGCCTTCCCGTTCATCCATTCAGGTGTTTGATACTTCAAATGTACCTATAGTTACGTCCATTAAAACTCGAGTCTTTTCTTGTGTACGAATCTCTATGTCATTGTCGCATCATGAGTCTGATTACCACCCGGTCAGCTTCGTATCCTTTATCTGAGTCTGTTGCATGATCAGATATCTTACGGCCTTCCCGTTACTCCATTCAGGTGTCCGAAACTTCAAATGTACCTAAAGTTACGTCCTTTAAAACTCGAGTGTTTTCTTGTGCACGAATCTCTATGTCATTGTCGCATCATGAGTCTGATTACCACCTAGTCTGCTTCGTATCCTTCATCTGAGTCTGTTGCATGATCAGATATCTTACGGCCTTCCCGTTCATCCATTCGGGTGCCCGAAACTTCTAATGTTCCTATAGTTACGTCCTTTAAAACTCGAGTGTTTTCTTGTGCACGAATCTCTATGTCATTGTCGCATCATGAGTCTGATTACCACCCGGTCTGCTTCGTATCTTTCATCTGAGTCTGTTGCATGATCAGATATCTTACGTCCTTCCTGTTCCTCCATTCAGGTGTCCGTAACTTCAGATGTACCTATAGTTACGTCATTTAAAACTCGAGTCTTTTCTTGTGTACGAATCTCTAGGACATTGTCGAATCTTGAGTCCGATGACCACCCGGTCAGCTTCGTATCCTTCATCTGAGTATGTTGCATGATTAGATATCTTACGGCCTTCGCGTTCCTATATTCGGGTGACTGAAACTTCAAATGTACGGGTAGTTATGTCCTTTAAAACTCGAGTCTTTTCTTGTGTATGAATCTCTATGTCATTGTTGCATCGTGAGTCCGATTACCGTACGGTCAGCTTCGTATCCTTTATCTGAGTCTGTTGCATGATCAGATATCTTACGGCCTTCCCGTTCATCAATTCATATGTCTGAAACTTCAAATGTACCTATAGTTACGTCCATTAAAACTCGAGTCTTTTCTTGTGTACGAATCTCTATGTCATTGTCGCATCGTGAGTCTAATTACCACCCGGTCAGCTTTGTATCCTTCATCTGAATCTGTTGCATGATCAGATATCTTACGGCCTTCCCGTTACTCCATTCAGGTGTCCGAAACTTCAAATGTACCTATAGTTACATCCTTTAAAACTCTAATGTTTTCTTGTGCACGAATCTCTATGTCATTTTCGCATCATGATTCTGATTACCACCCGGTCTGCTTCATAACTTTCATCTGGATCTGTTGCATGGTCAGATATCTTACGTCCTTCCCGTTCCTCCATTCAGGTGCCCGAAACTTCAAATGTACCTATAGTTACGTCCTTTAAAACTCCAGTCTTTTCTTGTGTACGAATCTCTATGTCATTGCCGCATCATGAGTTTGATTAACGTCCGGTCAACTTCAAATCCTTCATCTGAGTCTGTTGCATGATTAGATATCTTACGGCCTTCCCGTTCATCCATTCAGGTGTCTGAAACTTCAAATGTACCTATAGTTACGTCCATTAAAACTCGAGTCTTTTCTTGTGTACGAATCTCTATGTCATTGTCGCATCGTGAGTCTGATTACCACCCGTTCTGCATCGTATGCTTCATCTGAGACTGATGCATGATCAGATATCTACGGCCTTCCCGTTACTCAAATCAGGTGTCTGAAACTTCAAATGTACCTATAGTTACGTCCATTAAAACTCGAGCCTTTTCTTGTGTACGAATCTCTATGTCATTGTCGCATCGTGAGTCTGATTACCACCCGGTCTGCATCGTATGCTTCATCTGAGACTGATGCATGATCAGATATCTTACGGCCTTCCCGTTACTCAAATCAGGTGTTTGAAACTTCAAATGTACCTATAGTTACGCCCTTTAAACTCGAGTGTTTTCTTGTGCACGAATTTCTATGTCATTGTCGCATCATGAGTCTGATTACCACCCGGTCTGCTTAGTATCTATCATCTGAGTCTGTTGCATGATGAGATATCTTACGTCCTTCCCGTTCCTCCATTCAGGTGTCCGAAACTTCAAATGTACCTATAGTTACGTCCTTTAAAACTCGAATCTTTTCTTGTGTACGAATCTCTATGTCATTGTCGAATCTTGAGTCCGATGACCTCCCGGTCAGCTTCGTATCTTTCATCAGAGTATGTTGCATGATTAGATATCTTACGGCCTTCCTGTTCCTCTCTTCAGGTGCCCGAAACTTCAAACGTACGGGTAGTTATGTCCTTTAAAACTCTAGTGTTTTCTTGTGTACGAATCTCTATATCATTGTTTGCATCGTGAGTCCGATTACCGTCAGGTCGGCTTCGTATCATTTATCTTAGTCAGTTGCATAATCAGATATCTTACGGCCTTACCGTTCATCCAATCAGGTGTCTGAAACTTCAAATGTACCTATAGTTACGTCCATTAAAACTCGTGTCTTTTCTTGTGTACGAATGTCTATGTCATTGTCGCATCGTGAGTCTGAATACCACCCGGTCTGCTTCGTAACTTTTATCTGAGTCTGTTGCATGATCAGATATTTTACGTCCTTCCCGTTCCTCCAGGCAGGTGTCCGAAACTTCAAATGTACCTATAGTTACGTCCTTTGAAACTCGAGTCTTTTCTTGTGTATGAATATCTATGTCATTGTCAAATCGTGACTCTGATTTCCACCCAGTCAGCTTCATATCCTGCATCTGAGTCTGTTGCATGATCATATATCTTACGGCCTTCCGGTGCCTCCAATCGTGTGCCCGAAACTTCAAATGTACGGATAGTTATGTCCTTTAAAACTCGAGTCTTTTCTTGTGTACGAATCTATATGTCATTGTCAAATCATGGGTCTGATTTCCACCCAGTCAGCTTCGTATCGTTCATCTGAGTCTGTTGCATGATCAGGTATATTACGGCCTTCCCGTTCCTCCATTCGGGTGCACGAAACTTCAAATGTATCGATAGTTACGTCTATTAAAACTCGAGTCTTTTCTTGTGTACGAATCTCTATGTCATTGTCGCATCATGAGTCTGATTACCACCTAGTCTGCTTCGTATCCTTCATCTGAGTCTGTTGCATGATCAGATATCTTACGGCCTTCCCGTTCCTCCATTCGGGTGCCCGAAACTTCAAATGTACCTATAGTTACGTCCTTTAAACCTCGAGTCTTTTCTTGTGTACGAATCTCTATGTCATTGTCGCATCGTGAGTCTAATTACCACCCGGTCAGCTTTGTATCCTTCATCTGAATCTGTTGCATGATCAGATATCTTACGGCCTTCCCGTTACTCCATTCAGGTGTCCGAAACTTCAAATGTACCTATAGTTACATCCTTTAAAACTCTAATGTTTTCTTGTGCACGAATCTCTATGTCATTTTCGCATCATGATTCTGATTACCACCCGGTCTGCTTCATAACTTTCATCTGAGTCTGTTGCATGGTCAGATATCTTACGTCCTTCCCGTTCCTCCATTCAGGTGCCTGAAACTTCAAATGTACCTATAGTTACGTCCTTTAAAACTCCAGTCTTTTCTTGTGTACGAATCTCTATGTCATTGCCGCATCATGAGTTTGATTAACGTCCGGTCAGCTTCAAATCCTTCATCTGAGTCTGTTGCATGATTAGATATCTTACGGCCTTCCCGTTCATCCATTCAGGTGTCTGAAACTTCAAATGTACCTATAGTTACGTCCATTAAAACTCGAGTCTTTTCTTGTGTACGAATCTCTATGTCATTGTCGCATCGTGAGTCTGATTACCACCCGTTCTGCATCGTATTCTTCATCTGAGACTGATGCATGATCAGATATCTTACGGCCTTCCCGTTACTCAAATCAGGTGTCTGAAACTTCAAATGTACCTATAGTTACGTCCATTAAAACTCGAGCCTTTTCTTGTGTACGAATCTCTATGTCATTGTCGCATCGTGAGTCTGATTACCACCCGGTCTGCATCGTATGCTTCATCTGAGACTGATGCATGATCAGATATCTTACGGCCTTCCCGTTACTCAAATCAGGTGTTTGAAACTTCAAATGTACCTATAGTTACGCCCTTTAAACTCGAGTGTTTTCTTGTGCACGAATTTCTATGTCATTGTCGCATCATGAGTCTGATTACCACCCGGTCTGCTTAGTATCTATCATCTGAGTCTGTTGCATGATGAGATATCTTACGTCCTTCCCGTTCCTCCATTCAGGTGTCCGAAACTTCAAATGTACCTATAGTTACGTCCTTTAAAACTCGAATCTTTTCTTGTGTACGAATCTCTATGTCATTGTCGAATCTTGAGTCCGATGACCTCCCGGTCAGCTTCGTATCTTTCATCAGAGTATGTTGCATGATTAGATATCTTACGGCCTTCCTGTTCCTCTCTTCAGGTGCCCGAAACTTCAAACGTACGGGTAGTTATGTCCTTTAAAACTCTAGTGTTTTCTTGTGTACGAATCTCTATATCATTGTTTGCATCGTGAGTCCGATTACCGTCAGGTCAGCTTCGTATCATTTATCTTTGTCAGTTGCATAATCAGATATCTTACGGCCTTACCGTTCATCCATTCAGGTGTCTGAAACTTCAAATGTACCTATAGTTACGTCCATTAAAACTCGTGTCATTTCTTGTGTACGAATGTCTATGTCATTGTCGCATCGTGAGTCTGAATACCACCCGGTCTGCTTCGTAACTTTTATCTGAGTCTGTTGCATGATCAGATATTTTACGTCCTTCCCGTTCCTCCAGGCAGGTGTCCGAAACTTCAAATGTACCTATAGTTACATCCTTTGAAACTCGAGTCTTTTCTTGTGTATGAATATCTATGTCATTGTCAAATCGTGACTCTGATTTCCACCCAGTCAGCTTCATATCCTGCATCTGAGTCTGTTGCATGATCATATATCTTACGGCCTTCCGGTGCCTCCATTCGTGTGCCCGAAACTTCAAATGTACGGATAGTTATGTCCTTTAAAACTCGAGTCTTTTCTTGTGTACGAATCTATATGTCATTGTCAAATCATGAGTCTGATTTCCACCCAGTCAGCTTCGTATCGTTCATCTGAGTCTGTTGCATGATCAGGTATATTACGGCCTTCCCGTTCCTCCATTCGGGTGCACGAAACTTCAAATGTATCGATAGTTACGTCTATTAAAACTCGAGTCTTTTCTTGTGTACGAATCTCTATGTCATTGTCGCATCATGAGTCTGATTACCACCTAGTCTGCTTCGTATCCTTCATCTGAGTCTGTTGCATGATCAGATATCTTACGGCCTTCCCGTTCCTCCATTCGGGTGCCCGAAACTTCAAATGTACCTATAGTTACGTCCTTTAAAACTCGAGTGTTTTCTTGTGCACGAATCTCTATGTCATTGTCGCATCATGAGTCTGATTACCACCCGGTCTGCTTCGTATCTTTCATCTGAGTCTGTTGCATGATGAGATATCTTACGTCCTTCCTGTTCCTCCATTCAGGTGTCCGAAACTTCAGATGTACCTATAGTTACGTCCTTTAAAACTCGAGTCTTTTCTTGTGTACGAATCTCTATGTCATTGTCGAATCTTGAGTCCGATGACCACCCGGTCAGCTTCGTATCCTTCATCTGAGTCTGTTGCATGATCAGATATCTTACGGCCTTTTCGTTCCTCTATTCGGGTCCCGAAACATCAAATGTACGGGTAGTTATGTCCTTTAAAACACGAGTCTTTTGTTGTTTACGAATCTCTATGTCATTGTCGCATCGTGAGTCCGATTACCGTCCGGTCAGCTTCGTATCCGTTATCTGAGTCTGTTGCATAATCAGATATCTTACGGCCTTCCCGTTCATCCATTCAGGTGTCCGAAACTTCAAATGTACCTATAGGTACGTCCTTTAAAACTCCAGTCTTTTCTTGTGTACGAAACTCTATGTCATTGTCGGATCGTGAGTTTGATTAACGTCCGGTCTGCTTCAAATCCTTCATCTGAGTCTGTTGCATGATTAGATATCTTACGGCTTTCCCGTTCCTCCATTCGGGTGCCCGAACCTTCAAATGTACGGATAGTTATGTCCTTTAAAACTTGAGTCTTTTCTTGTGTACGAATCTCTATGTCATTGTTGCATCGTGAGTCCGATTACTGTCCGGTCATCTTCGTATCCTTTAACTGAGTGTGTTGCATGATCAGATATCTTACGGCCTTCCCGTTCATCCATTCAGGTGTCTGAAACTTCAAATGTACCTATAGTTAGGTCCATTAAAACTCGAGTCTTTTCTTGTGTACGAATCTCTATGTCATTGTCGAATCTTGAGTCTGATTACCACCCGGTCTGCATCGTATGCTTCATCCGAGTCTGATGCATGATCAGATATCTTACGGCCTTCCCGTTACTCAATTCAGGTGTCTGAAACTTCAAATGTACCTATAGTTACTCCCTTTAAAACTCGAGTGTTTTCTTGTGCATGAATCTCTATGTCATTGTCGCATCATGTGTCTGATTACCACCCGGTCTGCTTCGTGTCTATCATCTGAGTCTGTTGCATGATCAGATATCTTACGTCCTTCCCGTTCCTCCATTCAGGTGTCCGAAACTTCAAATGTACTGATGTATTGTAAAATACATCTATTTCCAGTGTAAAGTTTGTATAGTTTTCGAGTCGTTTAGATAGTGTTTTTATTAGTTTTAGACTTGTACCGGTCTATTTTATTTAGTATAGGTTTTTATAGATTTTTATTAGTTTTGGGTCTTTTTTAGTATTTATCTATTTTTTTTTATATTTTGGTAGGTGTTCCAGACGTTGGAGCGTAAACGAGCAACTTTGATCAAGTCAAGAACAACCGAATTGAGAGCACGGAGTTATAATACTACTACATATAATAATAATAATAATAATAATAATAATAATAATAATTAACAAATAGAAAAATAAAGTAGGTGACCTTGGGTCATATCCCAAGGCCCATGGAGGGCTGCGCAAGAAACAACTAGACCAGAATGATATTATAAAGTGGACGGCTGTACATAGTATTCGAGGAGGCACCGCAAAACGAACAGAGCCGAAGAAAAGAATTATATTCAGGAGATCACAGCGGCAGAATTAACTTCGAAGGAGGAGTATTATTATTTTTTCGACGAGGGCTGCACAACAAGGGATAAGACAGCAGCAGCAACATATTGAGAGAAGGAGGTAAAGGGTTGAAGCATAGGTGCGAGCACGGGTCGGTTCTAATCTAATTATTTATTTATTTATTTGCTACCCGTTGTGAACACCATGAATTTGTCTTGTTTTTATTGTGTCATGACTTTTAGAGGCTAGACTTTTATTGCTACCTAGGAAGATGATTGCACTTGAATGATTTATTTTCTTTTGGTTTTGGAACTTTTGGTTGTGGGTGAATTTTAAAGTAAAGAACTCTTTATTTTCTGGTTTGATGTATATGCATATTTAGTTTTGTTTAATTAATTTTTATAAACCCCACTTGCGTTTTTGTGAATGTCTTTCATGTATGAATGCGGGTTAGGTTGCAGACTGTGTGTTAGCAGCTAGTTTATGGTTAATTGCCTAGGGTTATCCATATGAGTTGTAATTGTTAGTTAGATAATTCTAAGTGTTCTACCAATTCTCAATAGCTGTGAGGTGCGAGATTGTTGGTCTGTCTAGGGTGTTAAATTGCTAGATCTAGAGGCTTTGTGAGAAGATCTTCCTAGTTTCCCTAGCATTCCTTGTAGGCCAAGTCTTATTAGAAATATTGTAGTTACCCCTTGCACTTTCGGGTGTATTGTGACTTTCGCGCTGTGAGGTAGACTGTCTAGCGGGTACTTTAAGATTCGAGTAGGTAAGCCTGTGAGGGTAACCTCTCAACTGGTGGTTTAAGAGCACAACAATATTCTAGGGTTTCCCCTTGAGAAGGGTCGAGGGTGTCTAGTTTATTCTTGATGTTTAGTATTTTAAGATCCCGGTTCCACACCAGTTCCATAACCATTAGAAGATTATCATTCATGTGTAGGATTCGAGCCTAGGTAGTGCCTTCCCATCATCTGATCCCAGTTGCAGTTTCCAGCTTGTGTTTATTTTAGTTTTATTTATTTGCAATTAGTTTGTTAGAAAACTCCCTTTAATAAACAAAACATTATTAAGTCAGTATTTAGGATAAGTAATTGAGTCTAGTTTACGTTTTCTAGTAGAGTTTCGTGGGTTCGATACTCGGACTTACTTTAGCTATACTACACTGACCGGTACACTTGCCGGTTGTGTGGTTTAGGTTTAGAGAGTCTTAGTTTATAAATTTAAAACTTAGAGTGTTTGGTTTAGGTTAATTTAGGTAGTTTTTATTAAACCACTTTGAGCACATCAAGTTTTTGGCGCCGTTGCCGGGGACTCTTGGCGATTGCGTTTACCAGCTTTGATTACATTTATCTGCTATATCTGTGCTACTTGTGTTTTGTGTTGAGTCTGTCTTTTTGTATAGTGAGTCGTAGGAGTCTAATTGTTCGTGTATTTTATTTCTGTCAAGTCTGTAAATATGTTTGAAATTTGTGGAGGACCCTATTTTACCGTTAGATTTCCACAAAATGCGGGGTCCTCTGCACATTATTATGCTAATTCCTTCGTGCAGCCGCCACCATGTTATTCACAGAGATATCCTGATTATTATGATTGCCCGTATCAGCAACCACATTTTAATCAGTATCCTGATCAATTTTCTGGAAGCAATTCTCATGAGCATAGTGATAATGATTGGGGTAAAATAGAGAGTCTGTTGACATTACTAGTTGCTAAGGATGCCAATACCCAGAACATGTTAGCAGAGCAGGACACCCTCCTAAAAAACCACGACATCCTCATAAAAAACCGACAGGCTGCTCTTTTAGATCTTCAACGAACAGTAGAAGATATTGCTAGGAGATTAAAGGAAGAAGAAGAAAAAGAAAAGGTTCAGCAAGAGCAGGCGCCGAAAGTCGGTTATACATATGATGAGGAGGGCAACTACCTCGGTTACATGAATGCTCTGGGGGAGTTGTTCCCAACGTTTCCAGAAGAAGGAAAAGAGCCGATCATGCAATATGCTGATGAGTCAGATGAGGAGATCATCCCAATCACAGAGACGAAAATGGACGTTGAAGTCCCACCTCCGGTGCCACAGGTTAGGATATATGATTTTGGGAGCGACTCTGATGAAGAGGACGACGAAGAAGAGTGGGCGGCGTATCAGAGGTCATTAGAGAAGAGAGAAGTAATTGAAGAAGAAGAAGTGGAGTTGGGTGACTCCATAGGTATGATGTTTGGTGCAAATGAAGACAGTGAGGTTAGTGACACGTTGTTGTCTGAGGAGGATGAGCTTTTAGATATGGAGTTAGAGGGTTTGCCTGCTTATGAAGATTTAGGGGAGTCTGATCCCAAGGGGGATATAGCATACCTAGATGCTCTACTCGAAGGTGAACCGATAGACATGACTGAACCTGCACCAGAAGAAAGAGCTAAGTGTGGGGATCATCCCATGGAAATGGTGGTAGAAGAAGCACACCATAGCTGGCCCGTGGTATTGGTAATAGATGGAATTGCAATATCAACAAAACCACGGGAGAGGGCAAAGAAGAAAAAAAGAAAAGATCGGAACCGGAAGAGGATCAACAGCTGGCACGATGTGGAGAAGAAGAAGCCAGTAAAGTTCAAGCACGACCGCTCTTCTTGCTACATGCCACGCATCCGGTTCAATCCAGGTAAGTTTAAATTTTGGTGGTCTGACCCGTTAAGAATGCTTAGATTATTTTTCAATTCCACTAATAAATATTCAATTGTTAACGAAGATCGGGTGGAATTAAACGGGTTGGATCGGGTCCAGATAAAAGAGAAGCCCCCTGATTAGGTTTAAGTGTGGGGAGGCTGTGTAGAGTTTGTATTAGTTGTGATTGGTCCGTCCTTTGTTAGTGGTTCATAGGTTTTATCTTTCTATTTTATCTTTGTTTTTTTTTGTCTTTGAGTCTGTTTGCAGGTTTGCGTGTTTGCTTAGGTAGAGGAAATTTCACCATGAGCGGATCCCATATATTATCTTTATATATATTATGAGTGGGAGTTTCGGTAGAGGTTTGGGTAATAAAAGATAATTTTTCTTAAAAAAAAAATTTAATTAACTTTCTGTGAAAAAAGACTTTTCATGTAATGTGAGGAGTCTGGGCTGACCTGTTCGCCTCATGCGACCAGCTATTACCCCGGAAAGTTATATTTTTTTTCCCGCTTTCAACGCGTGTTGTGATCACCAGTGTCCTTCACGTTGAGCGAAAACCAGATTTTTTTTCTTTCTACCCATTTGGTTCTACCATCATTCACCGCCATTTTGCCAAGCAGGTACGTCTTCTTGTTTATTGTTATATTATGAGTCTAAGTTAGTAGTTTATACTTTTTATTTATTTTATTTTATTTATTTATTTTTTTTGTGTGGTTCGGTATTATGCTCGGGTTTTCTTTGCTTTGTCTTGTGCAGGTTTGGATTGTACCGCCCGTACTCATTCTCCATTCGGGCGATTCCGGAGCTGTTCATTACATCGAGGGTAAACCCGAGAGTATACCTTGTGTCAGAGCCGATCGCGAATGAAATGCTATACGATCGAGCTGGATTGGACTAGAGTGTTGGAGCTTACGAAAAAAATTAACCAGCTAAGTCCTTTTCAATTTGCCCTCGTTTTTTTTTATTTTTGTGTTCGGATTTTTTTTTTAATTTTGTTTTGAGTCGTTTTCTATTCCTACATTGAGGGCAATGTAGAGTTTAAGTGTGGGGATGAGAAACTGTCGTTTAGTTTATATATAAAGTCGTTCGAGTCAAAAAAAAAAAAAGAAAATCGAAAAATTGAGAAAATGTCCCTGATTTTAAAGTTTGCATTATATAAAATATGGAAGATGATAGGTAAAGTTAGGTGTCTGGTTTTCAAATAGTATGTATAATAAGAGATTAAAATTGATTGAAAACGTGTCTGATTTGGGATATGTGGGTAGGCTCGGCCGGTAGAAAGGTTTCCTTTGGAAAGTAATAAATTAATTATGTTAGGCTATTTTGTGGGTTCTCATCTAGGAGAAACGGGGAGACCAAAACCGCCAAAAATAGTATAAGAAGCACCGTTATAAGTAGAAAACCGTTAGAATTTCTATCACTTAAAAAAAAAATTAGAAATCAAAGCAAAAATGCTGAAGCTTAAGGTGCCTGGTCACTGGGATAGCGACTTGGATTGGCCACACCCTCTGAGTTAAGTATGCTGAGATGAAAAAAAAATGCTGAAGCTTAAGGTGTCTGGCCACTGGGATAGCGACTTGGATTGGTCACACCCTCTGAGTTAAGTATGCCGAAAAAAAAGTGATTTTAAATTCTCTTGGTTTTCTACATAAGACGGTTGGGAAATGGTCAATTGGTCGTTCCTTTAGCTTCATAAGCTTGAGGCGGGATTAGGAGGAACTGTGGCTTCCTTAGAGTGAGACCCTAGATAGACTAATCAACATGAACTTAACATAAATAAAAAGGGGCTTGAAAACCGGTTTGGGTTTAAGAGGATCAATATACCTGCAATCGCAATCAACACGTTAGTAGATTATTAATTAAGTAACCTATGTTTTGAAACTGGATGTAAACCTAACTGTGATTCCATAGCATAATTCTTTTTCAGGGACGAAAAAAAGATAAGTGTGGGGATATTTGATGTATTGTAAAATACATCTATTTCCAGTGTAAAGTTTGTATAGTTTTCGAGTCGTTTAGATAGTGTTTTTATTAGTTTTAGACTTGTACCGGTCTATTTTATTTAGTATAGGTTTTTATAGATTTTTATTAGTTTTGGGTCTTTTTTAGAATTTATCTATTTTTTTTTATATTTTGGTAGGTGTTCAAGACGTTGGAGCGTAAACGAGCAACTTTGATCAAGTCAAGAACAACCGAATTGAGAGCACGGAGTTATAATACTGCTACATATAATAATAATAATAATAATAATAATAATAATAATAATAATAATAATAATAATAATAATAATAATAATTAACAAGTAGAAAAATAAAGTAGGTGACCTTGGGTCATATCCCAAGGCCCATGGAGGGCTGCGCAAGAAACAACTAGACCAGAATGATATTATAAAGTGGACGGCTGTACATAGTATTCGAGGAGACGCCGCAAAACGAACAGAGCCGAAGAAAAGAATTATATTCAGGAGATCACAGCGGCAGAATTAACTTCGAAGGAGGAGTATTATTATTTTTTCGACGAGGGCTGCACAACAAGGGATAAGACAGCAGCAGCAACATATTGAGAGAAGGAGGTAAAGGGTTGAAGCATAGGTGCGAGCACGGGTCGGTTCTAATCTAATTATTTATTTATTTATTTGCTACCCGTTGTGAACACCATGAATTTGTCTTGTTTTTATTGTGTCATGACTTTTAGAGGCTAGACTTTTATTGCTACCTAGGAAGATGATTGCACTTGAATGATTTATTTTCTTTTGGTTTTGGAACTTTTGGTTGTGGGTGAATTTTAAAGTAAAGAACTCTTTATTTTCTGGTTTGATGTATATGCATATTTAGTTTTGTTTAATTAATTTTTATAAACTCCACTTGCGTTTTTGTGAATGTCTTTCATGTATGAATGCGGGTTAGGTTGCAGACTGTGTGTTAGCAGCTAGTTTATGGTTAATTGCCTAGGGTTATCCATAGGAGTTGTAATTGTTAGTTAGATAATTCTAAGTGTTCTACCAATTCTCAATAGCTGTGAGGTGCGAGATTGTTGGTCTGTCTAGGGTGTTAAATTGCTAGATCTAGAGGCTTTGTGAGAAGATCTTCCTAGTTTCCCTAGCATTCCTTGTAGGCCAAGTCTTATTAGAAATATTGTAGTTACCCCTTGCACTTTCGGGTGTATTGTGACTTTCGCGCTGTGAGGTAGACTGTCTAGCGGGTACTTTAAGATTCGAGTAGGTAAGCCTGTGAGGGTAACCTCTCAACTGGTGGTTTAACAGCACAACAATATTCTAGGGTTTCCCCTTGAAAAGGGTCGAGGGTGTCTAGTTTATTCTTGATGTTTAGTATTTTAAGATCCCGGTTCCACACCAGTTCCATAACCATTAGAAGATTATCATTCATGTGTAGGATTCGAGCCTAGGTAGTGCCTTCCCATCATCTGATCCCAGTTGCAGTTTCCAGCTTGTGTTTTAAGTTATTTTAGTTTTATTTATTTGCAATTAGTTTGTTAGAAAACCCCCTTTAATAAACAAAACATTATTAAGTCAGTATTTAGGATAAGTAATCGAGTCTAGTTTACTTTTTCTAGTAGAGTCTCGTGGGTTCGATACTCGGACTTACTTTAGCTATACTACACTGACCGGTACACTTGCCGGTTGTGTGGTTTAGGTTTAGAGAGTCTTAGTTTATAAATTTAAAACTTAGAGTGTCTAGTTTAGGTTAATTTAGGTAGTTTTTATTAAACCACTTTGAGCACATCAATTGAGAAACTGTCGTTTAGTTTATATATAAAGTCGTTTGAGTCAAAAAAAAAATCGAAAAATTGAGAAAATGTCCCTGATTTTGAAGTTTGCATTATATAAAATATGGAAGATGATAGGTAAAGTTAGGTGTCCGGTTTTCAAATAGTATGTATAATAAGAGATTAAAATTGATTGAAAACGTGTCTGATTTGGGATATGTGGGTAGGCTCGGCCGGTAGAAAGGTTTCCTTTGGAAAGTAATAAATTAATTATGTTAGGCTATTTTGTGGGTTCTCATCTAGGAGAAACGGGGAGACCAAAACCGCCAAAAATAGTATAAGAAGCACCGTTATAAGTAGAAAACCGTTAGAATTTCTATCACTTAAAAAAAATTAGAAATCAAAGCAAAAATGCTGAAGCTTAAGGTGCCTGGTCACTGGGATAGCGACTTGGATTGGCCACACCCTCTGAGTTAAGTATGCTGAGATGAAAAAAAAATGCTGAAGCTTAAGGTGTCTGGCCACTGGGATAGCGACTTGGATTGGTCACACCCTCTGAGTTAAGTATGCCGAAAAAAAAAGTGATTTTAAATTCTCTTGGTTTTCTACATAAGACGGTTGGGAAATGGTCAATTGGTCGTTCCTTTAGCTTCATAAGCTTGAGGCGGGATTAGGAGGAACTGTGGCTTCCTTAGAGTGAGACCCTAGATAGACTAATCAACATGAACTTAACATAAATAAAAAGGGGCTTGAAAACCGGTTTGGGTTTAAGAGGATCAATATACCTGCAATCGCAATCAACACGTTAGTAGATTATTAATTAAGTAACCTATGTTTTGAAACTGGATGTAAACCTAACAGTGATTCCATAGCATAATTCTTTTTCAGGGACGAAAAAAAAGATAAGTGTGGGGATATTTGATGTATTGTAAAATACATCTATTTCCAGTGTAAAGTTTGTATAGTTTTCGAGTCGTTTAGATAGTGTTTTTATTAGTTTTAGACTTGTACCGGTCTATTTTATTTAGTATAGGTTTTTATAGATTTTTATTAGTTTTGGGTCTTTTTTAGTATTTATCTATTTTTTTATATTTTGATAGGTGTTCAAGACGTTGGAGCGTAAACGAGCAACTTTGATCAAGTCAAGAACAACCGAATTGAGAGCACGGAGTTATAATACTACTACATATAATAATAATAATAATAATAATAATAATAATAATAATAATAATAATAATAATTAACAAATAGAAAAATAAAGTAGGTGACCTTGGGTCATATCCCAAGGCCCATGGAGGGCTGCGCAAGAAACAACTAGACCAGAATGATATTATAAAGTGGACGGCTGTACATAGTATTCGAGGAGGCGCCGCAAAACGAACAGAGCCGAAGAAAAGAATTATATTCAGGAGATCACAGCGGCAGAATTAACTTCGAAGGAGGAGTATTATTATTTTTTCGACGAGGGCTGCACAACAAGGGAGAAGACAGCAGCAGCAACATATTGAGAGAAGGAGGTAAAGGGTTGAAGCATAGGTGCGAGCACGGGTCGGTTCTAATCTAATTATTTATTTATTTATTTGCTACCCGTTGTGAACACCATGAATTTGTCTTGTTTTTATTGTGTCATGACTTTTAGAGGCTAGACTTTTATTGCTACCTAGGAAGATGATTGCACTTGAATGATTTATTTTCTTTTGGTTTTGGAACTTTTGGTTGTGGGTGAATTTTAAAGTAAAGAACTCTTTATTTTCTGGTTTGATGTATATGCATATTTAGTTTTGTTTAATTAATTTTTATAAACTCCACTTGCGTTTTTGTGAATGTCTTTCATGTATGAATGCGGGTTAGGTTGCAGACTGTGTGTTAGCAGCTAGTTTATGGTTAATTGCCTAGGGTTATCCATAGGAGTTGTAATTGTTAGTTAGATAATTCTAAGTGTTCTACCAATTCTCAATAGCTGTGAGGTGCGAGATTGTTGGTCTGTCTAGGGTGTTAAATTGCTAGATCTAGAGGCTTTGTGAGAAGATCTTCCTAGTTTCCCTAGCATTCCTTGTAGGCCAAGTCTTATTAGAAATATTGTAGTTACCCCTTGCACTTTCGGGTGTATTGTGACTTTCGCGCTGTGAGGTAGACTGTCTAGCGGGTACTTTAAGATTCGAGTAGGTAAGCCTGTGAGGGTAACCTCTCAACTGGTGGTTTAACAGCACAACAATATTCTAGGGTTTCCCCTTGAGAAGGGTCGAGGGTGTCTAGTTTATTCTTGATGTTTAGTATTTTAAGATCCCGGTTCCACACCAGTTCCATAACCATTAGAAGATTATCATTCATGTGTAGGATTCGAGCCTAGGTAGTGCCTTCCCATCATCTGATCCCAGTTGCAGTTTCCAGCTTGTGTTTTAAGTTATTTTAGTTTTATTTATTTGCAATTAGTTTGTTAGAAAACCCCCTTTAATAAACAAAACATTATTAAGTCAGTATTTAGGATAAGTAATCGAGTCTAGTTTACTTTTTCTAGTAGAGTCTCGTGGGTTCGATACTCGGACTTACTTTAGCTATACTACACTGACCGGTACACTTGCCGGTTGTGTGGTTTAGGTTTAGAGAGTCTTAGTTTATAAATTTAAAACTTAGAGTGTCTAGTTTAGGTTAATTTAGGTAGTTTTTATTAAACCACTTTGAGCACATCAATTGAGAAACTGTCGTTTAGTTTATATATAAAGTCGTTTGAGTCAAAAAAAAAAATCGAAAAATTGAGAAAATGTCCCTGATTTTGAAGTTTGCATTATATAAAATATGGAAGATGATAGGTAAAGTTAGGTGTCCGGTTTTCAAATAGTATGTATAATAAGAGATTAAAATTGATTGAAAACGTGTCTGATTTGGGATATGTGGGTAGGCTCGGCCGGTAGAAAGGTTTCCTTTGGAAAGTAATAAATTAATTATGTTAGGCTATTTTGTGGGTTCTCATCTAGGAGAAACGGGGAGACCAAAACCGCCAAAAATAGTATAAGAAGCACCGTTATAAGTAGAAAACCGTTAGAATTTCTATCACTTAAAAAAAATTAGAAATCAAAGCAAAAATGCTGAAGCTTAAGGTGCCTGGTCACTGGGATAGCGACTTGGATTGGCCACACCCTCTGAGTTAAGTATGCTGAGATGAAAAAAAAATGCTGAAGCTTAAGGTGTCTGGCCACTGGGATAGCGACTTGGATTGGTCACACCCTCTGAGTTAAGTATGCCGAAAAAAAAAGTGATTTTAAATTCTCTTGGTTTTCTACATAAGACGGTTGGGAAATGGTCAATTGGTCGTTCCTTTAGCTTCATAAGCTTGAGCCGGGATTAGGAGGAACTGTGGCTTCCTTAGAGTGAGACCCTAGATAGACTAATCAACATGAACTTAACAAAAATAAAAAGGGGCTTGAAAACCGGTTTGGGTTTAAGAGGATCAATATACCTGCAATCGCAATCAACACGTTAGTAGATTATTAATTAAGTAACCTATGTTTTGAAACTGGATGTAAACCTAACAGTGATTCCATAGCATAATTCTTTTTCAGGGACGAAAAAAAAGATAAGTGTGGGGATATTTGATGTATTGTAAAATACATCTATTTCCAGTGTAAAGTTTGTATAGTTTTCGAGTCGTTTAGATAGTGTTTTTATTAGTTTTAGACTTGTACCGGTCTATTTTATTTAGTATAGGTTTTTATAGATTTTTATTAGTTTTGGGTCTTTTTTAGTATTTATCTATTTTTTTATATTTTGGTAGGTGTTCAAGACGTTGGAGCGTAAACGAGCAACTTTGATCAAGTCAAGAACAACCGAATTGAGAGCACGGAGTTATAATACTACTACATATAATAATAATAATAATAATAATAATAATAATAATAATAATTAACAAATAGAAAAATAAAGTAGGTGACCTTGGGTCATATCCCAAGGCCCATGGAGGGCTGCGCAAGAAACAACTAGACCAGAATGATATTATAAAGTGGACGGCTGTACATAGTATTCGAGGAGGCGCCGCAAAACGAACAGAGCCGAAGAAAAGAATTATATTCAGGAGATCACAGCGGCAGAATTAACTTCGAAGGAGGAGTATTATTATTTTTTCGACGAGGGCTGCACAACAAGGGAGAAGACAGCAGCAGCAACATATTGAGAGAAGGAGGTAAAGGGTTGAAGCATAGGTGCGAGCACGGGTCGGTTCTAATCTAATTATTTATTTATTTATTTGCTACCCGTTGTGAACACCATGAATTTGTCTTGTTTTTATTGTGTCATGACTTTTAGAGGCTAGACTTTTATTGCTACCTAGGAAGATGATTGCACTTGAATGATTTATTTTCTTTTGGTTTTGGAACTTTTGGTTGTGGGTGAATTTTAAAGTAAAGAACTCTTTATTTTCTGGTTTGATGTATATGCATATTTAGTTTTGTTTAATTAATTTTTATAAACTCCACTTGCGTTTTTGTGAATGTCTTTCATGTATGAATGCGGGTTAGGTTGCAGACTGTGTGTTAGCAGCTAGTTTATGGTTAATTGCCTAGGGTTATCCATAGGAGTTGTAATTGTTAGTTAGATAATTCTAAGTGTTCTACCAATTCTCAATAGCTGTGAGGTGCGAGATTGTTGGTCTGTCTAGGGTGTTAAATTGCTAGATCTAGAGGCTTTGTGAGAAGATCTTCCTAGTTTCCCTAGCATTCCTTGTAGGCCAAGTCTTATTAGAAATATTGTAGTTACCCCTTGCACTTTCGGGTGTATTGTGACTTTCGCGCTGTGAGGTAGACTGTCTAGCGGGTACTTTAAGATTCGAGTAGGTAAGCCTGTGAGGGTAACCTCTCAACTGGTGGTTTAACAGCACAACAATATTCTAGGGTTTCCCCTTGAGAAGGGTCGAGGGTGTCTAGTTTATTCTTGATGTTTAGTATTTTAAGATCCCGGTTCCACACCAGTTCCATAACCATTAGAAGATTATCATTCATGTGTAGGATTCGAGCCTAGGTAGTGCCTTCCCATCATCTGATCCCAGTTGCAGTTTCCAGCTTGTGTTTTAAGTTATTTTAGTTTTATTTATTTGCAATTAGTTTGTTAGAAAACCCCCTTTAATAAACAAAACATTATTAAGTCAGTATTTAGGATAAGTAATCGAGTCTAGTTTACTTTTTCTAGTAGAGTCTCGTGGGTTCGATACTCGGACTTACTTTAGGTATACTACACTGACCGGTACACTTGCCGGTTGTGTGGTTTAGGTTTAGAGAGTCTTAGTTTATAAATTTAAAACTTAGAGTGTCTAGTTTAGGTTAATTTAGGTAGTTTTTATTAAACCACTTTGAGCACATCAATTGAGAAACTGTCGTTTAGTTTATATATAAAGTCGTTTGAGTCAAAAAAAAAAATCGAAAAATTGAGAAAATGTCCCTGATTTTGAAGTTTGCATTATATAAAATATGGAAGATGATAGGTAAAGTTAGGTGTCCGGTTTTCAAATAGTATGTATAATAAGAGATTAAAATTGATTGAAAACGTGTCTGATTTGGGATATGTGGGTAGGCTCGGCCGGTAGAAAGGTTTCCTTTGGAAAGTAATAAATTAATTATGTTAGGCTATTTTGTGGGTTCTCATCTAGGAGAAACGGGGAGACCAAAACCGCCAAAAATAGTATAAGAAGCACCGTTATAAGTAGAAAACCGTTAGAATTTCTATCACTTAAAAAAAATTAGAAATCAAAGCAAAAATGCTGAAGCTTAAGGTGCCTGGTCACTGGGATAGCGACTTGGATTGGCCACACCCTCTGAGTTAAGTATGCTGAGATGAAAAAAAAATGCTGAAGCTTAAGGTGTCTGGCCACTGGGATAGCGACTTGGATTGGTCACACCCTCTGAGTTAAGTATGCCGAAAAAAAAAGTGATTTTAAATTCTCTTGGTTTTCTACATAAGACGGTTGGGAAATGGTCAATTGGTCGTTCCTTTAGCTTCATAAGCTTGAGGCGGGATTAGGAGGAACTGTGGCTTCCTTAGAGTGAGACCCTAGATAGACTAATCAACATGAACTTAACATAAATAAAAAGGGGCTTGAAAACCGGTTTGGGTTTAAGAGGATCAATATACCTGCAATCGCAATCAACACGTTAGTAGATTATTAATTAAGTAACCTATGTTTTGAAACTGGATGTAAACCTAACAGTGATTCCATAGCATAATTCTTTTTCAGGGACGAAAAAAAAGATAAGTGTGGGGATATTTGATGTATTGTAAAATACATCTATTTCCAGTGTAAAGTTTGTATAGTTTTCGAGTCGTTTAGATAGTGTTTTTATTAGTTTTAGACTTGTACCGGTCTATTTTATTTAGTATAGGTTTTTATAGATTTTTATTAGTTTTGGGTCTTTTTTAGTATTTATCTATTTTTTTATATTTTGGTAGGTGTTCAAGACGTTGGAGCGTAAACGAGCAACTTTGATCAAGTCAAGAACAACCGAATTGAGAGCACGGAGTTATAATACTACTACATATAATAATAATAATAATAATAATAATAATAATAATAATAATAATAATAATAATAATAATAATAATAATTAACAAATAGAAAAATAAAGTAGGTGACCTTGGGTCATATCCCAAGGCCCATGGAGGGCTGCGCAAGAAACAACTAGACCAGAATGATATTATAAAGTGGACGGCTGTACATAGTATTCGAGGAGGCGCCGCAAAACGAACAGAGCCGAAGAAAAGAATTATATTCAGGAGATCACAGCGGCAGAATTAACTTCGAAGGAGGAGTATTATTATTTTTTCGACGAGGGCTGCACAACAAGGGAGAAGACAGCAGCAGCAACATATTGAGAGAAGGAGGTAAAGGGTTGAAGCATAGGTGCGAGCACGGGTCGGTTCTAATCTAATTATTTATTTATTTATTTGCTACCCGTTGTGAACACCATGAATTTGTCTTGTTTTTATTGTGTCATGACTTTTAGAGGCTAGACTTTTATTGCTACCTAGGAAGATGATTGCACTTGAATGATTTATTTTCTTTTGGTTTTGGAACTTTTGGTTGTGGGTGAATTTTAAAGTAAAGAACTCTTTATTTTCTGGTTTGATGTATATGCATATTTAGTTTTGTTTAATTAATTTTTATAAACTCCACTTGCGTTTTTGTGAATGTCTTTCATGTATGAATGCGGGTTAGGTTGCAGACTGTGTGTTAGCAGCTAGTTTATGGTTAATTGCCTAGGGTTATCCATAGGAGTTGTAATTGTTTGTTAGATAATTCTAAGTGTTCTACCAATTCTCAATAGCTGTGAGGTGCGAGATTGTTGGTCTGTCTAGGGTGTTAAATTGCTAGATCTAGAGGCTTTGTGAGAAGATCTTCCTAGTTTCCCTAGCATTCCTTGTAGGCCAAGTCTTATTAGAAATATTGTAGTTACCCCTTGCACTTTCGGGTGTATTGTGACTTTCGCGCTGTGAGGTAGACTGTCTAGCGGGTACTTTAAGATTCGAGTAGGTAAGCCTGTGAGGGTAACCTCTCAACTGGTGGTTTAAGAGCACAACAATATTCTAGGGTTTCCCCTTGAGAAGGGTCGAGGGTGTCTAGTTTATTCTTGATGTTTAGTATTTTAAGATCCCGGTTCCACACCAGTTCCATAACCATTAGAAGATTATCATTCATGTGTAGGATTCGAGCCTAGGTAGTGCCTTCCCATCATCTGATCCCAGTTGCAGTTTCCAGCTTGTGTTTATTTTAGTTTTATTTATTTACAATTAGTTTGTTAGAAAACCACCTTTAATAAACAAAACATTATTAAGTCAGTATTTAGGATAAGTAATCGAGTCTAGTTTACGTTTTCTAGTAGAGTCTCGTGGGTTCGATACTCGGACTTACTTTAGCTATACTACACTGACCGGTACACTTGCCGGTTGTGTGGTTTAGGTTTAGAGAGTCTTAGTTTATAAATTTAAAACTTAGAGTGTCTAGTTTAGGTTAATTTAGGTAGTTTTTATTAAACCACTTTGAGCACATCAATTGAGAAACTGTCGTTTAGTTTATATATAAAGTCGTTTGAGTCAAAAAAAAAAAAATCGAAAAATTGAGAAAATGTCCCTGATTTTGAAGTTTGCATTATATAAAATATGGAAGATGATAGGTAAAGTTAGGTGTCCGGTTTTCAAATAGTATGTATAATAAGAGATTAAAATTGATTGAAAACGTGTCTGATTTGGGATATGTGGGTATGCTCGGCCGGTAGAAAGGTTTCCTTTGGAAAGTAATAAATTAATTATGTTAGGCTATTTTGTGGGTTCTCATCTAGGAGAAACGGGGAGACCAAAACCGCCAAAAATAGTATAAGAAGCACCGTTATAAGTAGAAAACCGTTAGAATTTCTATCACTTAAAAAAAAATTAGAAATCAAAGCAAAAATGCTGAAGCTTAAGGTGCCTGGTCACTGGGATAGCGACTTGGATTGGCCACACCCTCTGAGTTAAGTATGCTGAGATGAAAAAAAAATGCTGAAGCTTAAGGTGTCTGGCCACTGGGATAGCGACTTGGATTGGTCACACCCTCTAAGTTAAGTATGCCGAAAAAAAAGTGATTTTAAATTCTCTTGGTTTTCTACATAAGACGGTTGGGAAATGGTCAATTGGTCGTTCCTTTAGCTTCATAAGCTTGAGGCGGGATTAGGAGGAACTGTGGCTTCCTTAGAGTGAGACCCTAGATAGACTAATCAACATGAACTTAACATAAATAAAAAGGGGCTTGAAAACCGGTTTGGGTTTAAGAGGATCAATATACCTGCAATCGCAATCAACACGTTAGTAGATTATTAATTAAGTAACCTATGTTTTGAAACTGGATGTAAACCTAACAGTGATTCCATAGCATAATTCTTTTTCAGGGATGAAAAAAAAGATAAGTGTGGGGATATTTGATGTATTGTAAAATACATCTATTTCCAGTGTAAAGTTTGTATAGTTTTCGAGTCGTTTAGATAGTGTTTTTATTAGTTTTAGACTTGTACCGGTCTATTTTATTTAGTATAGGTTTTTATAGATTTTTATTAGTTTTGGGTCTTTTTTAGTATTTATCTATTTTTTTTATATTTTGGTAGGTGTTCAAGACGTTGGAGCGTAAACGAGCAACTTTGATCAAGTCAAGAACAACCGAATTGAGAGCACGGAGTTATAATACTACTACATATAATAATAATAATAATAATAATAATAATTAACAAATAGAAAAATAAAGTAGGTGACCTTGGGTCATATCCCAAGGCCCATGGAGGGCTGCGCAAGAAACAACTAGACCAGAATGATATTATAAAGTGGACGGCTGTACATAGTATTCGAGGAGGCGCCGCAAAACGAACAGAGCCGAAGAAAAGAATTATATTCAGGAGATCACAGCGGCAGAATTAACTTCGAAGGAGGAGTATTATTATTTTTTCGACGAGGGCTGCACAACAAGGGAGAAGACAGCAGCAGCAACATATTGAGAGAAGGAGGTAAAGGGTTGAAGCATAGGTGCGAGCACGGGTCGGTTCTAATCTAATTATTTATTTATTTATTTGCTACCCGTTGTGAACACCATGAATTTGTCTTGTTTTTATTGTGTCATGACTTTTAGAGGCTAGACATTTATTGCTACCTAGGAAGATGATTGCACTTGAATGATTTATTTTCTTTTGGTTTTGGAACTTTTGGTTGTGGGTGAATTTTAAAGTAAAGAACTCTTTATTTTCTGGTTTGATGTATATGCATATTTAGTTTTGTTTAATTAATTTTTATAAACTCCACTTGCGTTTTTGTGAATGTCTTTCATGTATGAATGCGGGTTAGGTTGCAGACTGTGTGTTAGCAGCTAGTTTATGGTTAATTGCCTAGGGTTATCCATAGGAGTTGTAATTGTTAGTTAGATAATTCTAAGTGTTCTACCAATTCTCAATAGCTGTGAGGTGCGAGATTGTTGGTCTGTCTAGGGTGTTAAATTGCTAGATTTAGAGGCTTTGTGAGAAGATCTTCCTAGTTTCCCTAGCATTCCTTGTAGGCCAAGTCTTATTAGAAATATTGTAGTTACCCCTTGCACTTTCGGGTGTATTGTGACTTTCGCGCTGTGAGGTAGACTGTCTAGCGGGTACTTTAAGATTCGAGTAGGTAAGCCTGTGAGGGTAACCTCTCAACTGGTGGTTTAACAGCACAACAATATTCTAGGGTTTCCCCTTGAGAAGGGTCGAGGGTGTCTAGTTTATTCTTGATGTTTAGTATTTTAAGATCCCGGTTCCACACCAGTTCCATAACCATTAGAAGATTATCATTCATGTGTAGGATTCGAGCCTAGGTAGTGCCTTCCCATCATCTGATCCCAGTTGCAGTTTCCAGCTTGTGTTTTAAGTTATTTTAGTTTTATTTATTTGCAATTAGTTTGTTAGAAAACCCCCTTTAATAAACAAAACATTATTAAGTCAGTATTTAGGATAAGTAATCGAGTCTAGTTTACGTTTTCTAGTAGAGTCTCGTGGGTTCGATACTCGGACTTACTTTAGCTATACTACACTGACCGGTACACTTGCCGGTTGTGTGGTTTAGGTTTAGAGAGTCTTAGTTTATAAATTTAAAACTTAGAGTGTCTAGTTTAGGTTAATTTAGGTAGTTTTTATTAAACCACTTTGAGCACATCATGTACCTATAGTTACGTCCTTTAAAACTCGAGCCTTTTCTTGTGTACGAATCTCTATGTCATTGTCGAATCTTGAGTCCGGTGACCACCCGGTAAGCTTCGTATCTTTCATCAGAGTATGTTGCATGATTAGATATCTTACGGCCTTCCCGTTCCACTCTTCGGGTGCCCGAAACTTCAAATATACGGGTAGTTATGTCCTTTAAGACTCTAGTGTTTTCTTGTGTACGAATCTCTATAACATTGTTTGCATCGTGAGTCTGATTACCGTCCGGTCAGCTTTGTATCATTTATCTGAGCCAGTTGCATAATCAGATATCTTACGGCCTTCCCGTTCATCCATTCAGGTGTCTGAAACTTCAAATGTACCTATAGTTACGTCCATTAAAACTCGAGTCTTTTCATGTGTATGAATCTCTATGTCATTGTTGCATCTTGAGTCTGATTACCACCCGGTCTGCTTCGTAACTTTCATCTGAGTCTGTTGCATGATCAGATATTTTACGTCCTTCCCGTTCCTCCATTCAGGTGTCCGAAACTTCAAATGTACCTATAGTTACGTCCTTTGAAACTCGAGTCTTTTCTTGTGTACGAATATCTATGTCATTGTCAAATCGTGACTCTGATTTCCACCCAGTCAGCTTCATATCCTGCATCTGAGTCTGTTGCATGATCATATATCTTACGGCCTTCCGGTTCCTCCATTCGGGTGCCCGAAACTTCAAATGTACGGATAGTTAGGTACTTTAAAACTCGAGTCTTTTCTTGTGTACGAATCTCTATGTCATTGTCAAATCGTGAGTCTGATTTCCACCCAGTCAGCTTCATATCGTTCATCTGAGTCTGTTGCATGATCAGATATCTTACGACCTTCCCGTTCCTGCATTCGGGTCCACGAAACTTCAAATGTATCGATAGTTACGTCTATTAAAACTCGAGTCTTTTCTTGAGTACGAATCTCTATGTCATTGTTGCATCATGAGTCTGATTACCACCTAGTCTGCTTCGTATCCTTCATCTGAGTCTGTTGCATGATCAGATATCTTACGGCCTTCCCGTTCCTCCATTCGGGTGCCCAAAACTTCAAATGTACCTATAGTTACGTCCTTTAAAACTTGAGTCTTTTCTTGTGTACGAATCTCTATGTCATTGTCGAATCTTGAGTCCGATGACCACCCGGTTAGCTTCGTATCTTTCATCAGAGTATGTTGCATGATTAGATATCTTACGGCCTTCGCGTTCTTCTCTTCGGGTGCCCGAAACTTCAAATGTAGGGTAGTTATGTCCTTTAATACTCTAGTGTTTTCTTGTGTACGAATCTCTATATCATTGTTTGCATCGTGAGTCCGATTACCGTCCGGTCAACTTCGTATCATTTATCTGAGTCAGTTGCATAATCAGATATCTTACGGCCTTCCCGTTCATCCTTTCAGGTGTCTGAAACTTCAAATGTACCTATAGTTACGTCCATTAAAACTTGAGTCTTTTCTTGTGTACGAATCTCTATGTCATTGTCGCATCGTGAGTCTGATTACCACCCGGTCTGCTTCGTAACTTTCATCTGAGTCTGTTGCATGATCAGATATTTTACGTCCTTCCCGTTCCTCCATTCAGGTGTCCGAAACTTCAAATGTACCTATAGTTACGTCCTTTGAAACTCGAGTCTTTTCTTGTGTACGAATATCTATGTCATTGTCAAATCGTGACTCTGATTTCCAACCAGTCAGCTTCATATCCTGCATCTGAGTCTGTTGCATGATCACATATCTTACGGCCTTCCGGTTCCTCCATTCGGGTGCCGGAAACTTCAAATGTACGGATTGTTATGTCCTTTAAAACTCGAGTCTTTTCTTGTGTACGAATCTCTATGTTATTGTCAAATCGTGAGTCTGATTTCCACCCTGTCAGCTTCGTATCGTTCATCTGAGTCTATTGCATGATCAGATATCTTACGGCCTTCCCGTTCCTCCATTCGGGTGCACGAAACTTCAAATGTATCGATAGTTACGTCTATTAAAACTCGAGTCTTTTCTTGTGTGCGAATTTCTATGTCATTGTCGCATCATGAGTCTGATTACCACCTAGTCTGCTTCGTATCCTTCATCTGAGTCTGTTGCATGATCAGATATCTTACGGCCTTCCCGTTCCTCCATTCGGGTGCCCGAAACTTCAAATGTACCTATAGTTACGTCCTTTAAAACTCGAGTGTTTTCTTGTGCACGAATCTCTATGTCATTGTCGCATCATGAGTCTGATTACCACCCGGTCTGCTTCGTACCTTTTTTTTTTTTGGTAAAAGGAGGCGGCACTCCTGGTAAATTTTATTAATCACAAAAAATATATATACACCTAAGGGATCGGCATCCCGGGACATACCCCAAGGACCAAAACCCGATCCCAAGCCATGGCCTAACAATGGGACTATCCAAACGTCCCAACCATGAGCTCAACTATACAATCAAAACAAATCAAAAACCAAACAACTACTAGACCAAAGCCACACACGACTTCTGGTCAAAGTCTCAAACCAAACAAACATACTAACTAATACAATCCAAACTAAAAAAATAAACATCAAAAGACAATACATCAAAACCCAATACAGCAGCAGCATCTCAGCAACTCTTCTGTCTTCAAGACTTGATCCTCTCAAGCTACCAAAACAGCTGCACACTCCATCAGTACCATTCCATACTCTATTCTGCATAACTTCAATATCCAGCTGCAAAATACCATCTCTTAAGCTATTAAATCCATCGGCACCAGCATACCTGTAATCCCAAAACACATCATTCCCAAGCTGCCAAAAACCAACAGTAACATAATAAACAGCCCATAAATCCTTCAGCCCTCTATTAACATCATAGAGCACCACAAAAACCACCTGCACAATACCACCACCTGGGTCAAAAGGAACACAACAAATAGCCTGTTGACCCATCCTCCAAACATACCATAACTCAAATATCATCAGAACTATTATCATTATTACTAGTGTTCTGAACCTTTATATTCCAAGCAGCAATAGCCAAATCATCAACTTGACTACTTTTAAACTCAATACCAGCTAACTTCCAAGAAACACTGCCCAAAATAGCTTTATAAACCACATCAGCAGATCTCTTTTCACCACTAAATATTCTATTATTTCTCTCCTGCCAAATAGTATAAACAGCAGCAGCTAACACAAGCTTTTTAATAGTACCCCATGCCTTATTATTATTCCTCATCCTTTCAACATAAATAACAATCCTCTCCCATTCATCAGGAAATTTCTCCATTCTGGCTAAGACCTTCAGCTTCCACCAGATACTCTTAGAAAAATTGCACTTGAAAAAGAGATGATCATGACCATCAGGGCCACTACCACATAGGCTACATTTGAACTGCTGGTTCTTGTTCCAAATTAACAATCTATCCTGAGTAGGCAGCTTACCTTTCACAGCTAGCCAACAGATAAAAGTTTGTCTAGGTATACTATGTTTAAACCAAACAACCTCATGCCATTTAACCACCTCAGCCTTCCTGATCAGCTCATCATAAACAACCCTAGAGCAGAAAGGCATAAATCCACCCCCCTCCTTCAACCACCCAAACCTATCCTTAACATTTTCCCATAAAAGTGGCAAGGTATCAGCAAATAACCAAGCATACTTAGACCTCCACTCATCAGGGACATTCCACCCATCTTTACTCAGAATACCAGCTACCTTCATTCTCATATCAAACCTAGCAGCCTTTATATCTCCCTATCAATCAGATTGACCAAAGGACCTCTAACATGCCACTTGTCAAACCATGCATTAGCAAGACACCCATCCCCAAGAGTAACAATACATTTATCTCTAAACATACCTCTACAAGCCAACAATTGTTTCCAAGTCCATGAATCTGAATTGGTCTCCCCTACTTCCCATAGACTACAACCCTTCAATTTATAAGTATGAATCCATGCCACCCACAAAGATTCTTTATTATTCAGGATATTCCACACATGTTTAGCCATCAAATCAATATTTCTCTCTTTTAAATTAACAATCCCCAATCCTCCCTGACACTTTTTAAGACACAATTTCTCCCATCCCACTTTAGCACTACCCTGCTTAAACTCCCCTTGACACCATAAGAATCCCCTACACAATCTAATAACATCATAAGTAACATTTTCAGGGAGAATGAATAAAGATGACCAGTAAACTGTGATAGAGGCAAGAACAGATTTCAACAGCTGCACTCTTCCAGCATAAGAAAGGTACTGATTCTTCCAATCAGAGATGCGTTTCTTGATTTTATCAATCAACACCCTACAATCTTTCTGATACAATCTCTTAGAAGAAAGAGGTATGCCCAAATACTTTAAAGGAAGGCTACCCTCCCTGAAAGGAAGAATACCTAATATATCTCTCTGAATGTCAGCATCCACATTACCAAATATAACTTCACTCTTATTCATATTAGGCCTTAGACCAGAACAACCTCCAAATTCTTCCAACACCTCTTTCACAACCTGAATAGACTCACCAATGGCACTACAAAAGATAAAAAGATCATCAGCAAAACACAAATGTGTGAGTTTTAACTCCTCACATTTCCAATGATATTGAAATTCAGCAGCTTCTCTAATCCTTCTTATCATCAAGAGATTGAGAACTTCCATGACTAAAGTGAACAGGTAAGGGGATATAGGATCCCCTTGCCTAAGCCCTTTCTCTCCTCTAAAATACCCATACAATTGCCCATTAAAATTAATAGAGTAGGATACAGTAGTAAGACACATCATGACCCAATTGATAAACTTCTTAGGGAAACCAAACTGCACCAGACAAGTCTTCAAAAAGGAATGGTCTACAGAATCATAGGCTTTTTGCAAATCCACCTTCAAAGCAACTCTCGGATAACCCCTCTTCCAATCATACCCTTTCACCAATTCTTGAGCCAAAAGTATATTATCACTAATGAGCCTTCCAGGTACAAAAGCACTCTGAGCCTTATCAACTAACCCCTCCAACACCTTCATAAGCCTGTTACATATTACTTTGCTCATGCATTTATAAATTACATTACATCAAGCAATAGGCCTGAATTCATTCGCCACATTAGGACTAGCTACTTTAGGTACCAAAGAAATGGTTGTTGCATTAATTTGTTTTAAAATTTTACCAGTTACAAAAAATTCCTGAACAGCTTTACTAACTTCCTCACCCACAATACTCCAAGAAGACTTAAAAAATTTGGCTGAATAACTATCAGGCCCAGGAGCTTTCTCATCACTGATCTGAAACATAGCAGTTCGAACCTCCTCAACTGAAACAGTTTTCACTAACTCAACAGCTTCATGACTTTTCACTTTATTAACAAATAAACCCTCCATATCCCTGATACCCTCAATTATATCCTTTTGACCAATCATAGACATAAAGTACTTGACAAAAGCATTACCAATATTCTTACCCTCATAAGCATTACCCTCAACATCATTAATCTGAGACACTTTACCCCTCTTCTGTCTTTGCTTCACAGATTGAAAAAAGTACTTATTATTCTGATCCCCAACTGTTAACCAGTGTACTTTAGCCTTCTGTTTGAGCATAGATTCTTCATCCCTCAAAGCATCATTGTAAGCATCAAGATAAACAGCCTCTTCCTGCCTCAAACTTTCATTTCCAGGATCAAGAGACACCTCATACTGAATTCTTTCCAACTCAATCTTCAAACTCTCAACTTTTTTATGCAAATTCCCCTGCTGAAAATTTAGCGTTCTCAATGGTCTTTTTAACAGTTTCAGTTTAGAGACCACCTCAAACATTTTACACCCCTCAATCTTCCTATCCCAACTCTTTCTTACCAAAGGTAAAAATTCTTTCTTATCAGTCAGGTAATTCCAGAATTTAAAAGGCATATGCTCAACATTCTGGCCTCCAGTACAAGACACAACAACAGGTGAATGATCAGAAGTGTAATACGGAAGAAATTTTGCCCCCATATTAGCAAACACCTCCTCAAACTTCACATTAACCATAGCCCTATCAAGCTTCTCCATAATCCCATCACTCTTGCCAGGCTTCTGGTTCCAGGTAAAGTGCAGACCTGAACTGGGCAAGTCAGAAACTTTCAGCTCAGCAACACACTCTTGAAGTTCCACCATACCATATAAAGAAGAAGAAGCAACATCACAATTCTTTTCCCCAGGGTCCATAATAGCATTAAAATCACCCATTATTAACCAGGGATTATCCCCAATTAACTGAGAATGACATATAAGATTAGACCACAAAGTTCTTCTCCCAACCACATTAGTAACCCCATATAAGAATGAACAGAAAAATTTCTCCTCACCCCCCACAGGGCATACCACACAGTGAATAACTTGCTCATCAGCATACAAAACAACCACATCTATAACTCTAGCATCCCATCCAACCACAATTCTCACCCAACTAGAACAACTACTACCATTAGAAGTCCACTCCCACTGCCACATAACATTTTTACAAACAGCCTCAATATTATGTGAACTAACTCTAGTTTCCACTAATCCAACCAAACAAATCTTATTCTCCCTTATTAATCTAGAAATCTGCTTTTGTCTAGAGGAGTTAGACATCCCTCTGACATTCCACATCATGGAATTAATCTTCATTAATAACCTTTTCAGCTCCCAAAGAGTTCTTCATTCCAGAAGTACTCTCCCCATTACCCTTATCAGTCCCATCACAAACCATATCAACCATATTATCATTATTCTCACCATTACTAGCCTCAACTATCTTAGCAAACATTAATTTATCCCATTGTTCAAAAAACACCTTAACCTGCCCAATGTTCCATTTTTTCATAACCTCATTTGAAGGGCACTTCTTATTCAACACATAATGAGCAACCTCATTGAATTGCATGTCATTCATCTTAAAGTACCCAGACTTAATATTAACTTTAGTTTCCATCTTATTTTTGCACCCCAGAATTCACATCACCCTTCACATCAACAACATTCTCTGTCTCATTCTCCCCTGAACTCCCAACCCCAGAATCCTTCTTAACACTCACCCTGCCCATATCCTCACCTTTTTTACCCTTACCCTTATCAATACCCTCTTCCAATTCCTCTCTAAGTACCTCAAAAGTATTATGCAAATTAATATTCCCCTCACCAGAATTCTTACCTTGATTGTTTTTAGTTACCCATTGCTTCACAACATTGTTTCTCTTATCCCTATTTTGCCCATTACCTCTACCTCCATTACCATACCCCCTATTACCCTGCCCCTTAACATCATTGCCCCTACCAGAAGCAGCATTCTGGTTACCAAATCTATTACCTCCAGACCCAGACCCATTTCCTCCATTGATCCTTCCAGAGTTAGAAGGACCAACACCATTACTATTATTATTATTAATAATTTTATTATTTCTTCCCACTGTTACAAATCCATCATTATTAATACCTGAAACAGGGAATTCAGCCTCACTAGCCTTATATAACTCCTTCAACAATTGCTGAGTCTTCAAAGAAACATCCTCCTCAGACAATTCTCTAACCTTACATGATTCAAAATCATGTCCAAAAACCTTGCAAGCAGAATACTTCTTGACTTTAACATGATATTCCACCTTTACCTCCTTGATAAAAGCTGGTTTCTCACCCTCAGCAGGATAATAAGCTTTAACAAAATCAGGCAAGGTTTTCGCAACACTAATTTCAACCAAAACCCTTGCAAATCCTGCTCTCCCCTCTTTTTTATTACATCTAAGAGCAGTAACCTTATCAGGCATTAAAGGATTTCCAACCATACTTAACATACTACATATACTTTCCCTATTCCAAAGTTCCATAGGCATGTTGGGAATGGTAACCCAAATGGGAATAGTAGCAGGTTCAACTTTGTCCACATTAATCCCTACCTCCCATCTTTTAACACAAAGAGGTATATCATTAATAACCCAAGGACCCTTACTAATAGCATTCAACATACCTGCTTCAGACTTAAACTTAAAGAAATACACCCCAGCCCCATTAGAAGATACATCAGCTAACCCAAAATTCTTCCACATTCTGAACAAATGATATCTCACCATTCCCATAGGAAGATTCTGTCCCACAAAATAACCATAGAGATAAGAATTGTAAGCAGACTTTGCTTCAGCCAGTTTCTCCGGATTAATCACAGCCACAACTTCTCCATTCTCCAACACCTTTGGAGGATAATAAGCCATTTTAGTTTCCAAAACACAATTAGACTTCTCTTTTGCTATATCAGCAAAAGACAGAACCCCCTTCTTCTTTTCAGCACCCTTATCAGTAGAATTAGAAGCAGAAAACACCACATTATCCTTAATAGAAACAGTATCCATGATAGACTTAGGCATAGGCTTCATATTACCAATAGAAACAATATCATCCTCAGACAACTTCTTAGGACCCATTTCAGCAGATTTCTTCAGAATAAGCTTCTTCATCGAAGGAGTCTTCAAAATACCCCTCCAAGGCATCCTCACCTGATTCACAACCTCCTGCACTTTTTCAACTTCTACATTCCCCTTAGCCTCCTTAGCTTCCTCCTCTTTTCTCTTTTTCTCAGCTTTTATTCTCGCAATCTCTTTCAAACGAAGTTCACTCTTTCCTCCAAGAAGTACTTCCCCCTCCTTATCAATAACAATCCCTTCCCCCACACCAGGTTTATACTCAAACACTTGAGTTTCAGCAGACAACTTCAACTTTAACTCACTATCCCTATCCTTTTTACCATGAGAGTTCTTATTTCCCACCACAACCTTCACAGGAGCTATACTCTTACTACCACCTTCCACAACATTTAACAATTCTTGAGAATTAAAAGTATCAGGGAGAACATCTTCAGAATTAGCAAGGCCCTCTTCAGCAGGTTCCTTCACATACAAACCATCCACCCACATAACTTTTCTGCTCTTGAGTTTGACTCCCTCATTCCTCACAGACCTCTTTTTCCTCTTGTCCATCCAAACCAACTTAGCACCCATTCCTACCTCCAACACATTCAACGAAGAATCAACCTGAGGGAACTTAACACCTCTACCTTCCTCCCTCATTTCCACATCCTCAGTACCATCCCTACTAACCTCAGAACATCCATACCCCTTTCTATTAAGAAAATTTGCAATAACTTCCATAATAATACCATACCTACCAGCCAACTTCTCATGAAATTTCAGACCCCTCCCAGCAATCTCCAAATCAACCAGAGGATTCACAGAATCCAGTTTACCCATCCCCGCTAATTTCAATAAATCCAAAGTCTCAGAACACAAACGTTTCTTCCAGTTATCATCAAATAAAACCCTCAACAAGCAAACAACATCCACACTAATAATAAGAGAATCAGTTTTACCTGAAACTATACGGTTCAAAACAACCTGCTCAACATCCCCTTTAGAAGCTACGTCAGCAGCAGGAGACTTCTTCAAAGAGCCCAAATCCTGAACATCAACCATCTGAACATTCGATAAATCAGGTGGAATAGCCGGCGGTGGATCCGGCACCGGAACCCTAGGACCAGGTTCCATAGGACTCGCGCACTGTGATGATTCCAATATCTACAAAGGTACTGGAACAGTGAAACACGAAAAAGAAAAGAAACAGAGGGAGAAATAGGGTTAGAGAAGGGCCAGAAAAGAGAAACGAAGAAGAAAACACTGATATCGCCAAAATCGCCCAATATCAGAGAGAAAACCCTAGCTTGGTCAGCTTTGTACTTCGTATCTTTCATCTGAGTCTGTTGCATGATCAGATATCTTACGTCCTTCCTGTTCCTCCATTCAGGTGTCCGAAACTTCAGATGTACCTATAGTTACGTCCTTTAAAACTCGAGTCTTTTCTTGTGTACGAATCTCTATGTCATTGTCGAATCTTGAGTCCGATGACCACCCGGTCAGCTTCATATCCTTCATCTGAGACTGTTGCATGATCAGATATCTTACGGCCTTTTCGTTCCTCTATTCGGATGCCCGAAACATCAAATGTACGGGTAGTTATGTCCTTTAAAACACGAGTCTTTTCTTGTGTACGAATCTCTATGTCATTGTCGCATCGTGAGTCCGATTACCGTCCGGTCAGCTTCGTATCCTTTATCTGAGTCTGTTGCATAATCAGATATCTTACGGCCTTCCCGTTCATCCATTCAGGTGTTTGAAACTTCAAATGTACCTATAGTTACGTCCATTAAAACTCGAGTCTTTTCTTGTGTACGAATCTCTATGTCATTGTCACATCGAGAGTCTGATTACCACCCGGTCAGCTTCTTATCCTTCATCTGAGTCTGTTGCATGATCAGATATCTTACGGCCTTCCCGTTACTCCTTTCAGGTGTCCGAAACTTTAAATGTACCTATAGTTACGTCCTTTAAAAATCGAGTGTTTTCTTGTGCACGAATCTCTATGTAATTGTCGCATCATGAGTCTGATTACCACCTAGTCTGCTTCGTATCCTTCATCTGAGTCTGTTGCATGATCAGATATCTTACGGCCTTCCCGTTCCTCCATTCGGGTGCCCGAAACTTCAAACGTACCTATAGTTACGTTCTTTAAAACTCGAGTGTTTTCTTGTGCACGAATCTCTATGTCATTGTCACATCATGAGTCTGATTACCACCCGGTCTGCTTCGTATCTTTCATCTAAGTCTGTTGCATGATCAGATATCTTACCTCCTTCCTGTTCCTCCATTTAGGTGTCCGAAACGTCAGATGTACCTATAGTTACGTCCTTTATAACTCGAGTCTTTTCTTGTGTACGAATCTCTATGTCATTGTCGAATCTTGTGTCCGATGACCACCCGGTCAGCTTCGTATCCTTCATCTGAGTATGTTGCATGATTAGATATCTTACAGCCTTCTCGTTCCTCTATTCGGGTGCCCGAAACTTCAAATGTACGGGTAGTTATGTCCTTTAAAACTCTAGTGTTTTCTTGTGTACGAATCTCTATGTCGTTGTCGCATCGTGAGTCCGATTACCGTCCGGTCAGCTTCGTATCATTTATCTGAGTCAGTTGCATAATCAGATATCTTACAGCCTTCCCGTTCATCAATTCAGGTGTCTGAAACTTCAAATGTACCAATAGTTACGTCCATTAAAACTCGAGTCTTTTCTTGTGTACGAATCTCTATGTCATTGTCGCATCGTGAGTCTGATTACCACCCGGTCTGCATCGTATGCTTCATCTGAGTCTGATGCATGATCAGATATCTTACGGCCTTCCCGTTACTCAATTCAGGTGTCCGAAACTTCAAATGTACCTATAGTTACGCCCTTTAAAACTCGAGTGTTTTCTTGTGCACGAATCTCTATGTCATTGTCGCATCATGAGTCTGATTACCACCCGGTCTGCTTGGTATCTATCATCTGAGTCTGTTGCATGATCAGATATCTTACGTCCTTCCCGTTCCTCCATTCAGGTGTCCGAAACTTCAAATGTACCTATAGTTACGTCCTTTAAAACTCGAGCCTTTTCTTGTGTACGAATCTCTATGTCATTGTCGAATCTTGAGTCCGATCACCACCCGGTCAGCTTCCTATCTTTCATCAGAGTATGTTGCATGATTAGATATCTTACGGCCTTCCCGTTCCTCTATTCGGGTGCCCGAAACTTCAAAGGTACGGGTAGTTATGTTCTTTAAAACACTAGTGTTTCTTGTGTACGAATCTCTATATCATTGTCGCATCGTGAGTCCGATTACCGTCCGGTCAGCTTCGTATCATTTATCTGAGTCAGTTGCATAATCAGATATCTTACGGCCTTCCCGTTCATCCATTCAGGTGTCTGAAACTTCAAATGTACCTATAGTTACGTCCATTAAAACTCGAGTCTTTTCTTGTGTACGAATCTCTATGTCATTGCCGCATCGTGAGTCTGATTACCACCCGGTCTGCTTCGTAACTTTCATCTCAGTCTGTTGCATGATCAGATATTTTACGTCCTTCCCGTTCCTCCATTCAGGTGTCCGAAACTTCAAATGTACCTATAGTTATATCCTTTGAAACTCGAGTCTTTTCTTGTGTATGAATATCTATGTCATTGTCAAATCGTGACTCTAATTTCCACCCAGTCAGCTTCATATCCTGCATCTGAGTCTGTTGCATGATCATATATCTTACGGCCTTCCGGTTCCGCCATTCGGGTGCCCGAAACTCCAAATGTACGGATAGTTATGTCCTTTAAAACTCGAGTCTTTTCTTGTGTACGAATCTCTATGTCATTGTCAAGTCGTGAGTCTGATTTCCACCCAGTCAGCTTCGTATCGTTCATCTGAGTCTGTTGCATGATCAGATATCTTACGGCCTTCCCGTTCCTCAATTCGGGTGCACGAAACTTCAAATGTATCGATAGTTACGTCAATTAAAACTCGAGTGTTTTCTTGTGCACGAATCTCAATGTCATTGTCGCATCATGAGTCTGATTACCACCTAGTCTACTTCGTATCCTTCATTTGTGTCTGTTGCATGATCAGATATCTTACGGCCTTCCCGTTCCTCCATTCGGGTGCCCGAAACTTCAAATGTACCTATAGTTACGTCCTTTAAAACTCGAGTGTTTTCTTGTGCACGAATCTCTATGTCATTGTCGCATCATGAGTCTGATTACCACCCGGTCTGCTTCGTATCTTTCATCTGAGTCTGTTGCATGATCAGATATCTTACGTCCTTCTTGTTCCTCCATTCAGGTGTCCGAAACTTCAGATGTACCTATAGTTACGTCCTTTAAAACTCGAGTCTTTTCTTGTGTATGAATCTCTATGTCATTGTCGAATCTTGAGTCCGATGACCACCCGGTGAGCTTCGTATCCTTCATCTGAGTATGTTGCATTATTAGATATCTTACGGCCGTCCAGTTCCTCTATTCGGGTGCCTGAAACTTCAAATGTACGGGTAGTTATGTCCTTTAAAACTCGAGTCTTTTCTTGTGTACGAGTCTCTATGTCATTGTCGCATCGTGAGTCCGATTACCGTACGGTCAGCTTTATATCCTTTATCTGAGTCTATTGCATGATCAGATATCTTACGGCCTTCCCGTTCATCAATTCAGGTGTCTGAAACTTCAAATGTACCTATAGTTACGTCCATTAAAACTCGAGTCTTTTCTTGTGTACGAATCTCTATGTCATTGTCGCATCGTGAGTCTAATTACCACCCGGTCAGCTTTGTATCCTTCATCTGAGTCTGTTGCATGATCAGGTATCTTACGGCCTTCCCGTTACTCCATTCAGGTGTCCGAAACTTCAAATGTACCTATAGTTACATCCTTTAAAACTCTAGTGTTTTCTTGTGCACGAATCTCTATGTCATTTTCGCATCATGAGTCTGATTACCACCTGGTCTGCTTCATAACTTTCATCTGAGTCTGTTGCATGATCAGATATCTTACGTCCTTCCCGTTCCTCCATTCAGGTGTCCGGAACTTCAAATGTACCTATAGTTACGTCGTTTAAAACTCCAGTCATTTCTTGTGTACGAATCTCTATGTCATTGTCGCATCGTGAGTTTGATTAACGTCCGGTCAGGTTCAAATCCTTCATCATAGTCTGTTGCATGATTAGATATCTTTAGGCCTTCCCGTTCCTCCATTCGGGTGCCCGAACCTTCAAATGTACGGATAGTTATGTCCTTTAAAACTTGAGTCTTTTCTTGTGTACGAATCTCGATGTCTTTGTCGCATCGTGAGTCCGATTACCGTCCGGTCAGCTTCATATCATTTATCTGAGTCAGTTGCATAATCAGATATCTTACGGCCTTCCCGTTCATCCATTCAGGTGTCTGAAACTTCAAATGTACCTATAGTTACGCCCATTAAAACTCGATTCTTTTCTCGTGTACGAATCTCTATGTCATTGTCGCATCGTGAGTCTGATTACCACCAGGTCTGCATCGTATGCTTCATCTGAGTCTGATTCATGATCATATATCATACGGCCTTCCCGTTTCTCAATTCAGGTGTCCGAAACTTTAAATGTACCTATAGTTACGCCCTTTAAAACTCGAGTGTTTTCTTGTGCACGAATCTCTATGTCATGGTCGCATCATGAGTCTGATTACCACCCGGTCTGCTTCGTATCTATCATCTGAGTCTGTTGCATGATCAGATATCTTACGTCCTTCCCGTTCCTCCATTCAGGTGTCCGAAACTTCAAATGTACCTATAGTTACGTCCTTTAAAACTCGAGTCTTTTCTTGTGTACGAATCTCTTTGTCATTGTCGAATCTTGAGTCCGATGACCACCCGGTCAGCTTCGTATCTTTCCTCAGAGTATGTTGCATGATTAGATATCTTACGGCCTTTCTGTTCCTCTATTCGGGTGCCAGAAACTTCAAATGTACGGTTAGTTATTCCTTTAAAATTCTAGTGTTTTCTTGTGTACGAATCCCTATGTCATTGTCGCATCGTGAGTCCGATTACCGTCCGGTCAGCTTCGTATCATTTATCTGAGTAAGTTGCATAATCAGATATCTTACGGCCTTCCCCTTCATCCATTCAGGTGTCTGAAACTTCAAAGTTACCTATAGTTACGTCCATTAAAACTCGAGTCTTTTCTTGTATACGAATCTCTATGTCATTGTCGCATCGTGAGTCTGATTACCACCCGGTCAGCTTCGTATCCTTCATCTGAGTTTGTTGCATGATCAGATATCTTACGTCCCTCCCGTTCCTCCATTCAGGTGTCCGAAACTTGAAATGTACCTATAGTTACGTCCTTTAAAACTCGAGTCTTTTGTTGTGTACGAATCTCTATGTCATTGTCGCATCGTGAGTTTGATTAACGTCCGGTCAGCTTCATATTCTTCATCTGAATTTGTTGCATGATCAGATATCTTACGGCCTGCCCGTTTCTCCATTCAAGTGTCCGAAACTTCAAATGTACCTATAGTAACGTCCTTTAAAACTCGAGTCTTTTCTTGTGTACGAATGTCTATGTCATTGTCGCATCATGAGTCTGATTACCACCCGGACTGCTTCGTATCCTTCATCTGAGTCAGTTGCATGATCAGATTTCTTACGACCTTCCCGTTCCTCCATTCGGGTGCCCGAAACTTCAAATGTACGGGTAGTTATGTCCTTTAAAACTCGAGTCTTTTCTTTTGTACGAATCTCTATGTCATTGTCGCATCGTGAGTCCGATTACCGTCAGGTCAGCTTCGTATCCTTCATCTGAGTCTTTTTCATGATCAGATATCTTACGGCCTTCCCGTTACCCCATTCAGGTGTCTGAAACTTCAAATGTACCTATAGTTACGTCTTTTAAAACTGGAGTGTTTTCTTGTGCACGAATCTCTATGTTATTGTCGCATCATGAGTCTGATTACCACCCGGACTGCTTCGTATCCTTCATCTGAGTCTGTTGCATGATCAGATATCTTACGGCCTTCCCGTTCCTCCATTCGGGTGCCCGAAACTTCAAATGTACGGAGAGTTACGTCCTTTAAAACTTTAGTCTTTTCTTGTGTACGAATCTCTATTTCATTGTCGCATCTTAAACCAATTAATGTCATGTCAACTTCGTATCCTTTATCTGAGTTTGTTGCATGATCAGATATCTTACGGCCTTCCCGTTCCTCCATTCAGGAGTCCGAAATTTCAAATGTACCTATAGTTACGTCCTTTAAAACTCGAGTCTTTTCTTGTGTACAAATCTCTTTGTGATTATCGCATCGTGATTCTAATTACCAACCGGTCAGCTTCGTACTCTTCGTCTGAGTCTGTTGCATGATCAGATATCTTACGGCCTTCCCGTTCCTCTATTCGGGTGCCCGAAACTTAAATGTACAGATAGTTATGTCCTTTAAAACTCGAGTCTTTTCTTATGTACGAATCTCTATGTCATAGTCGCATCGTGAGTTCGATTACCGTCCGGTCTGCTTCGTATCCTTTTTTTTTTTTTTGATAAAGGAGACTATGCTCCGGTAAATTTTATTAATAATAATAAGAAATATGTACAATCAAAACCGGGCCAAGATCCTAACAACATATAAGAATCCTAACTAGATCAAGGCCCAAATACAAAACCTATACAATCAAAACATACCTAAAAGCCTAGACAAGCATCAACTACTTATCACCGATAATCCAAAAACCCAGCCCAAACAAACCCTCTGTTTCGGCCCAAATCATTACAAACCATAAAACACTTACACATTACATCAACCCAATAATAACAATTAAAGTAACTCGTAAAATCCCAGCTGAAAGTTGGTTTTCCAGTCCTGTTTGTGTCCTCATTAACAATCTCTTGACCCATTCTTGAAATACAATCCTTCTTAGCATTCTGAATCTTTGTAAAGTCTTCATTATTGATCAAAGATTTCCAGAAGCTAACTTCATATTCCAATACTAACATATCCAAGCAGCAGCAGCAAATAATCCAGCTCAGACAGCCTTCTAAATCAGCTTTTATCTTGCAAACCATCTCTTTCCAGCATTTCCAATTCAGCTTATAAACATATGCTAAGCATATCAACCTAAACAGATATCCAATGTGAACAAACAACCACCCAGCCCAAAGACATCCAATCCCCAAAGAAACCAATAAACAAAGACTCAATCCTAAGCTAAAAACAAGAAACAGGCTTAGAAAATGAATCAATATTGTATAGGTTTCCCATCTTTGCTCAGTGCTAAAAAATTTAAAAAATTTAGGGGTAGAGAAATATGTCCTATTAGCAAAGATGAAGTCCATCCTTATCTCTCCAGGTGGTATGCTCCCCCTGAGCTCAAAAAAACCTAACCACCAATCTTTAATCGCAGAACTGGACTCAACTTCATAATGAAAAGTGAAGTCCAGCAGATCAGACCCACAAAGACTAACAATAAGAACAATCAGAAAGCAAAGGGACGGCTGGAAAGCCCAGATCTCTACCCAAACGTTTTTTGTACTCTGAAGAAACAATAAGTATCACGGTGGTTATCACTAATCACCGTGTGGTTAATACTTATGTTCACCAAGAGTAATCATTTACCCAAACCTCTAGGTTAAACCCGGGTGAGAATAAGAAGTGTGAGTGTGTGTGAGAGTTACGTAAATAAGACACAAGATATAAGTGGTTCGGTCGAAGAGTGACCTACGTCCACTGTAACTAGCCGGAATCTTATTGATAACCAAGTAGAGAGAGTTACAAGAGAGTAATACTAAGTTACAATGAATATTTTTCGGATCCTTTTGCAAGGAGATGTCTTCTTCTATTTATAGGAGAACTCGTGGGCTTAGTAGAGAAGCCCACGAGAAGTTATCTTTACTTGGGCCTGGTCAAGGCCCAAGTCGAAGCTTCCCATAAAAATGGCGGGAAAACCAGGTTACTGTGGATGACGTCATTCTGCAGCATGGTTGTTGCTCGAGGCAGACGCGTGGCAAGCTCTGATTGGCGGACGTCGCCCCTGTCCCTTCTACAGTCGTTGACCATGCCTCTGACATCAGCAGGGGATGTCTGCTGTCACTGTTGATGATGGCATGGTGGAAGCATGGGGACAGTCATGTCGCCGTCCTTGTCAATGGTGGTTGGACCACCCTTGCCACCTGTCGCCTTCTCATTGGCGCGTACTCTGTCAGAGATCCTTGTGAATCTTCCTTTTGTTATCCTCTGTACCTCGTACCAAAAGTGATAAGGGAAGATACCGCGCGTGGTTGCACGCGCTTATCAGGTGTAGTTCGTTGCTTATCAGCTGTTATCCTTGCGAGCTGCGCTGCGTGTTATGTTGGCAGTGCGCAGATGGATCCGAACCCCCTACACAATCTTTCAACATCATTGTTTATATTCTCAGGTAAGATAAACAGAGATGCCCAATAGACAGTAACAGAGGACAAAACAGCCTTTAAAAGTTGCAATCTACCAGCATAGTTACGTCCTTTGATGTCTTTTCTTGTGTACGAATATCTATGTCATTGTCAAATCGTGACTCTGATTTCCACCCAGTCAGCTTCGTATCCTGCATCTGAGTCTGTTGCATGATCATATATCTTACGGCCTTCCGGTTCCTCCATTCGGGTGCCCGAAACTTCAAATGTACGGATAGTTATGTCCTTTAAAACTCGAGTGTTTACTTGTGTACGAATCTCTATGTCATTGTCGCATCGTGAGTTTTATTAACGTCCGGTCAGCTTCGTATCTCTTTCATCTGAGTCTGTAGCATGATCAGATATCTTACGGCCTTCTCGTTCCTCCATTCAGGTGTTCGAAACATCAAATGTTCCTATAGTTACGTCCTTTGAAACTCGAGTTTTTTCTTGTGTACGAATCTCTATGTCATTGTAGCATTGTGAGTCTGATTAACAGCTAGTCAGCTTCGTATCCTTCATCTGAGTTTGTTGCACAATCAGATATCTTACGGCCTTCCCGTTCCTCTATTCGGGTCCCCGAAACTTCAAATATACAGATAGTTATGACTCGAGACTTTATAACTCGAGACTTTTCTTGTGTACGAATCTCTATGTCATTGTCACATCGTGAGTCCGACTAACGTCCGGTCAGCTTCATGTCCTTCATCTGAGTCTGTTGCATGATCAGATATCTTACGGCCTTCCCGTTCTTCCATTCAGGTGTCCGAAATTTCAAATGTACCTATAGTTACATCCATTAAAACACGAGTCTTTTCTTGTGTACGAATCTCTATGTCATTGTCACATCGTGAGTTTGATTAACACCTGGTCAGCTTCGTATTTTTTCATCTGAGTCTGTTGCATGATCCTATATCTTACGACCTTCCCGTTCCTCCAATCGGGAGCCTGAAACTTCAAATGTACGGATAGTTATGTCCTTTAAAACTCGAGTCTTTTCTTGTGTACGAATCTCTATGTCATTGTCGCATCGTGGGTTTGATTAACGTCCGGTCAGCTTTATATCATTCATCCGAGTCTGTTGCATGAATAGATATCTTACGGCCTTCTCGTTTCTCCATTCAGGTGTCCGAAACTTTAAATTTACCTATAGTTACGTCCTTTAAAACTCGAGTCTTTTCTAGTGTACGAATCTCTATGTCATTGTCGCATCTTGAGTCTGATTACCACCCGGTCAGCTTTGTATCCTTCATCTGAGTATGTTGCAAAATTAGATATCTTACGGCCTTCCAGTTCCTCTATTCGGGTGCCCGAAACTTCAAATGTACGGTTAGTTATGTCCTTTAAGACTCGAGTCTTTTCTTGTATACGAATCTCTATGTCATTGTCGCATCGTGAGTTTGATCACCACCCGGTCAGCTTCGTATCCTTCATCTGAGTCTGTTGCATGATCTGATATCTTACGGCCTTCCCGTTCCTCCATTCGGGTGCCCGAAACTTCAAATGTACGGATAGTTACATCCGTTAAAACTCGAGACTTTGCTTGTGTACGAATCTCTGTGTCATTGTCGCATCGTGAATCCAATTAATGTCACATCAACTTTGTATCCTTCATCTGAGTCTGTTGCATGATTAGATATCGTACCGCCCTCCCGTTCCTCCATTCAGGTGTCCGAAACTTCAAATGTACCTATAGTTACGTCCTTTAAAACTTGAGTCTTTTCTTGTGTACAAATCTCTTTGTCATTATCGCATCGTGATTCTGATTACCAACTGGTCAGCTTCGTATTCTTCATCTGAGTCTGTTGCATGATCAGATATCTTACGGCCTTCCCGTTCCTCTATTCGGGTGCCCGAAACTTCAAATGTACAGATAGTTATGTCCTTTAAAACTCGAGTCTATTCTTGTGTACGAATCTCTATGTAATATTTGCATCGTGAGTTCGATTACCGTCCGGTCCGCTTCATATCCTTTATCTGAGTCTGTTGCATGATCAGATATCTTACGGCCCTCCCTTTCCTCCATTCAGATGTTGAAAACTTCAAATGTACCGACAGTTACGTCCTTTGAAACTCGAGCCTTTTCTTGTGTACGAATCTTTATGTCATTGTCAAATCGTGAATCTGATTTCAACCCAGTCAGCTTCGTATCCTTTATCTGAGTCTGTTGCATGATCTTACGGCCATCCCGTTCCTCCATTCGGGTACCCGAAACTTCAAATGTATGGATAGTTTTGTCCTTTAAAACTCGAGTCTTTTCTTGTGTATGAATCTGTATGTCCTTGTCGCATCATGAGTTTGATTACCGTCCGGTCCGCTTCGTATGGTTTATCTAAGTTTGTTGCATGATCAGATATCTTATGGCCTTCCCGCTCCTCCATTTGGGTGCCTGAAACTTCAAATGTATCGATAGTTACGTCTTTTAAAACTTGAGTCTTTTCTTGTGTACGAATCTCTATGTCATTGTCACATCGTGAGTCCGATTAACGTCCGGTCAGCTTCATATACTTCATCTGAGTCTGTTGCATGATCAGATATCTTACGGCCTTCCCGTTCCTACATTCAGATGTCCGAAATTTCAAATGTACCTATAGTTACGTCCTTTAAAACTCGAGTCTTTTCTTGTGTACGAATCTCTATGTCATTGTCGCATCGTGAATCCAATTAATGTCACATCAACTTTGTATCCTTTATCTGAGTCTGTTGCATGATCAGATAACTTACGGCCTTCCGGTTCCTCCATTCAGGTGTCCGAAACTTCAAATGTACCTATAGTTACATCTATTAAAACTCGAGTCTTTTCTTGTGTACGAATCTCTATGTCATTGTCGCATCGTGAGTCTGATTACCACCCGGTCTGCTTCGTATCCTTCATCTGAGTCTGTTGCATGATAAGATATCTTACAGCCTTCCCGTTACTCCATTCAGGTGGCCGGAACTTCAAATGTACCTGTAGTTTTTTTTTTAGGAAAGAGGCAAAGCCCCGGCAAACATTTATTAATATTTAAAAAAGTACAAGACAAAGACTAACCCCTACCCGGGACATAAACCCAAGGTCTAAGATTAGCCCAACAAAAAACACAAAATAAAACAAAAACAGGCCAACCTATACATCTTTTACTAAGCCCAAAATCAGAAATATTAAAAGACCAACATAAGCCCATCAAGTAAAACCAAATTAACCCTCTACTATAATCAGGCCAAATAGCAGACCCATACCCCCAAAGCCCAAAGGGCCCCTTCACTCCAGCCCACCTCCGTAGTCTACTCCATAAAGCGAATGCAGTCCAAACATCTTCAGCCCATATATCTTCAGTCCACCAGGCTAGCCCACTATTCAAAAAGTCTTTATATTTCTTCCATAGCCCAATATTATAATCAACTATATACCCGCTAATATCAAAACCCATCAACAGCCCCTCTCTCACCAATACTTTGTAACTCATATTCAAGCCCAACCAACCAATACCCCTATGAAACCTGTCCCTTTTGAATACCCTCAGCCCAGCACATACAAATCTACTAAACCCCACCATGATAAATCCAACCAGCCATATCCCAGGCCCAAAACATCCACACAATATCAGTAATCCCAGACCAATATGCCTTAACAATCTGCTTAAATTTCACTCCTTAACTTTAACTTCCAACCTCCGGATCCACTTACTAGTCAACACAAGAGGACTAACCCATATCAATCCCATAAACCTATTCCAATATTTACTACAAAGACAGAACAGAGGATTCACAAGGATTTCAATATCCACTACAAAAGTTTCAATCAAATGCAAATAATAGAGGCTATCATAAGCACCTAAAAAAACTAGACTCATCTCATGGCCTTTCAATACTTCCATCAGTGTAATGGCACCACTAAAATGAATCATTCTTTTAGTATCCTTGAAGAACCAAACCATAGCATTGAGAACTCTGACTTTGATAGTAACTATCAAAACCAAACACAGCAAAAAACCAGCTGTAATTAATAAGCCTATACAGTGTTCATAATCTTTAAAAACTTCCACCAGAGAGGTGGCATTATTAAACACAGATAGTTTATTAACCTTCATGCAATGCCATAACTCAGAATCTAAAGAACCATCCCTCAACCCAAGATACAGGAGGGCCCATAATGATTTCAAGCTAAAAAATACCTTCCAGCACTGCAAACATCTCATCAGCCTTCTAAACTCAGAAAAACCCTGCAACTTTGAGGTTGCTGCCCATAGTAAGGCCTTCCAAAAAGTCTCTATTTGATCTCCCATAGTACCCATCAGCTTTAAAGGATGTAAACATAACCACCCAATAATGAGCTGCACACATCTCAGCAGCCTTCCAAACTCATAAAAATCCTGGAGCTTTGAGGTTACTTCCCATAGAATAACCTTCCAGTGATTTTCTAATTGAGTTCCCATATTACCCATAAGTTTGTGAGAATATAAATGTAGCTAGGCCTGTAAACGAACCGAACTCATGAACTGTTCGTGAACTGTTCGGCGGGAAGTTCGTTTATGTTCGTTTATTTAAATAAATGATCGAACACGAACACAATGTTTTGTTCATTTAATTAAACGAACGAACATGAACACACGTTGTGTTCGTTCATTTATGTTCATGAACGTTCGTTTATGTTCGTTCATTTTTGTTCGTTTAATTAAACTTAACTTTATTTTTATTATTTATTTCCTTTTGTTAAGTAAACTTAATTCATATGTTCTAAAAACTTAACCCTAACCCTAACATTCTAAACGTATCAATTATCAGCCGCTCTCCATACTTCACAACCCCACACTTCACAACCGCTCTCCACCCTAACCCTAACGTTCATTTATGTTCATGAATCATTATTAACTTGTTTTTGTTTGTGTTCGTTTATGTTCATTTGTGTTCGTTTATATTGATCATTTGTGTTCGCTTATGTTCATGAACTGTTCGTTTAGGTTTAAATGAACGAACATAAACGAACACGAACACGACAAATTTCTTAATGAACGAACACGAACACAAAAATGTGTTCGATTATGTGTTCGTGTTCGTGTTCATGTTCGGTTAAAGTTAAATGAACAAACACGAACATGTCTGTGTTCGTGTTCGTTCGGTTCGTTTACAGGCCTAAATGTAGCCTTCTAATACTCCAATTGTCAAACAAAACATACCATGAGCTCTGTCTTGTATCAATTTGCATTTTATCCCATAACATCCATAAAAACCAACAATACACTATTATTAACAGCAGCTGACCAATATCAACCCCCTCATGACTTTTCTGCAGACCTACTTGAGAAAAGACTAAAATGCCCCTGAATGAATATAAGCTGCTAAACATCCTTAAGCCCAAACCCTTACTCCACCTACCCTTCCTAACTGAATTCTTACCATGATTTCTACTTATACCCACTGCCACCATACACTTCCATTTGATGTAAACCCAACCCAAAGTCCCCAATCCCAGACTTATCCCAAGTGGGATAGACACACTAGACTCAATAATGAAAAAGCAAGAAAAAAGGCCAACAAAGATTACCAAAAAATTGATTTGGGTTTCTATACTGGTATGAAGTTCTAAAACAGAAAAAAGAGCACAGAAATATAATGTCCTACTAATACCAGTATGGTCCATCCTTATGTCTCTCTGGTGTAAACTCCCCTTGAGTATAAAAATTCCTAATTCCCTTTTCAAATAACGCAGACCTGGCCCAGAGTGCCAAAAATAGACCAAGTTCTCTGGTCAGGATAGAAGCCCACAACAATGACAACCCAATCCCACCCAGACTATCCCATAAAGACAAGAGAGAAAGAATCCAGGAAAAGAATTGAATACAGAAATCTACCCAGAACGCTTTTAGTCTCCATTCAACACCTTGTTCCCAGTAATTCCCATCCCACATGAGCAAGTGCTCAGTAGTAAACACACACAGGCCAGTAACACCAAAACTCACACCAATGTTTAATAGGTTCCCATACCACTGCCAGGATCTAAAAAATGCAAAATTTATATGGGAGGGGAAAAATGTCCTAAAGACAGTGGTACAGTGCCTCCTTATCTCTCCAGGTTGAATGCAAAACTCCTGCATATTCATTCCTATATTCCACCAGGTTAAGGTAAAAACAGACCAGATAGCAAAGAACATACTAACATGGCTGCAAATTCCTAGATTCCTATGTTTTAAACACAGCAAAAACCCCAATGGTGTATGAAAGACACACCTTTCAAAATGTAACAGGAAGGTACTACTACTAAGGTTATCTACCCAAGGCTTTTTCCAGTTCCATAAAACACCTTGATTACCCAATAACCCCCCACCCCAACTCCAAGTGGAGTAGAAAGACTCAAGACTCAAAAACAAGAAAAGGCTATAACAATACAGATAAATCAAGGTTCCAAGGCCATGTCTGGTGCTAAAAAATGATAAAAACCAGAACAACAATAGGAACCTAAAGACATGACCTTGATCCATCCTTATATCTCCCATTGTTTGTCTTATCCCAAGACCACAAATGCCTAATCCCTTAATAAGGATAGCAGAATTGATACCAGGTTTTTGAAAAAACCAAAGCATCAACAGATCAGACACAAAATTAGGAAAAAACAGAAACCAAAAAAACCTCAACTCACAACCATTTTTATACCACTCATGACAACCAGAAAGAGTATAAGGAAGCCTTAAAGGCCAGATCTCTACCCCAAGCTGAAAAGAACACCTTATGACTCCCAAAGGCCCAATAATACCCCCTCCCCTATATTAACAGATTTCATAAATGTATTACCCACACCTCCCCTGTACCACCCTAGGCCCACAAGATTACCAAGCCATTTAAAAGTCAGATTAATTCCCCTAATACCCCACTTTGATCCCTTCCAAAACCTCACCCAGCCAACCCAAAAAACAGTAAGAAGGAAATAGATCAACATTGGTTAACCTGTTTTGTAGGATCCCTCCATACCACCTTAAATCCCCATATCTTGCTAAGCCTGATGCTGCTTCTAGTAGCATAGATCTTCAACCCCATAAGCTTCAATCTAACTGTTTCCCTGATAAGATTACAAACACCCTCCACACTCCTACTCTCATTTTGAAACAACCTTAAATTTCTCTCTTGCCATATAAAGTATACCATTGCAGCCACACATAACCTCTTAATTATACTCCCCACAGATTTTCCAATATGATCACTGGCCAACTCATTAACACAATAAAAAATATTAGGGGAGTAATGAGATAATCCTCCCTCTTCCTTCAAAGTTTCCCACACAGCTTTGGGATAGTCGCACTCAAAAAACAAATGATTATGACTATCCTTAACTTTTCCACAGAATACACATTCTAAAACATTCTGCACATCCCAATTCAATAATCTATCCTGAGTTAACAGCCTCTTTTGAACAGCCAACCAAAGTGTGAAGGAGTGTCTAGGGATTGCCTGACTATACCAGATAATTCTAGCCCAGGCAACTTCAGGCTTATCTTCACTCAGATCATTAAAAACAGTTCTAGTAGCAAAGCCTTCATAAGTTTCCTTCTTAGTTCTCCAGAATGTTATATCTTTTTTGTCAGGAACAATAAAAGGAGGGGACATAGAGAATAAACAAGGAAACTTAATTCTCCACTCCTCCGGCCACATCCATCTACCATTGCAAATAACCTCAGAAACTGTAGTCTTAAGGTTAAAACCAGCATTATGAATCTCCCTTGGTGTGATGAATAAACTAAGAGGACTCAATGGACACCAGTTATCATACCAGACAGAAGTGGAACACCCATCACCTATACTCTGCACACAATGCCTCCAAAGAGCATCCCTACTGTCTAATATACTCTTCCAACTCCAACATGGCCCCTCCTTCCTAACAAAGCCCCAAAAACCCAGACCTTTAAGTCTATAAGTTTTGATCCACTTAGTCCAGATAGTCTCCTTACCAGAAATAAGGCTCCATATATGTCTAGCTATTAAAGCCTTATTTTGTATTCTCAAGGATTTTATCCCCAACCTCCCCTGACATTTTGGATAGCAAACATTCTCCCAGGAAACTCTAACCCTTCCCTTGCTAGAATCAGTTTGACTCCAGAGAAACCTACACATTAGCCTCTCAATATCTTCAATAACACTAACAGGCAATAAAAACACAGAAGCCCAATACACTTGCAAAGAACAAAGGACAGACTTGATAAGTTGTAACCTTCCAGCAAATGACAAAGATTTATTCATCCAATCTTCCAGTCTTTTCCTAACTTTATCAGTAAGAATACTACAATCTTTAGAATATAATCTAGTAGACAAGAGGGGAACACCCAAATATCTAACTGGCAGGCTGCCAACCTTAAAAGGCAGCAACCTTTTGATTCTTTTCTGCATTATACTGGTCACATTAGACAAATACATTGTGCTCTTTCCCAGATTAGGGACTAAGCCAGAAACCCCACTAAACTCTTCCAAAGCATCCTTGATTAAGGAGACAGAAGCCACATCAGCATGACAGAAAACCAAAAGATCATCAGCAAAGCATACATGAGTCAGTTTCATCTCAGCACACTTCCAATGATATCTAAATTGATCATTTCCAGCAATCCTTCTATCCAAGATCAGTTTCAGAACTTGCATAACAATGGTAAACAGGTATGGGGACATGGGGTCACCCTGCCTTAAACCTCTTAAACTGAAATACCCAAAACTCTCTCCATTAACATTTATTGAATATGCAGCAGATCTTATACATGTCATAATCCAATCAACCATACTAGAATGAAACCCAAAATTAACAAGACAGGCCTCAAGAAAATCATGATTGACAGTGTCATCATAAGCCTTCTGTAAGTCAATTTTCAGAGCCATTCTAGCCTCCCCTCCCTTTCTATGATAATTCCTCAGAAGTTCTTGTGTCAACAGAATATTATCACTTATTTGCCTTCCAGGAATAAAAGCACTTTGACAATTATCAACAATTTTATCAAGAGACCCCTTAATTCTTTCACAAATGATTTTGGTTATACATTTGTAAAGAACATTGCAACAAGCAATGGGTCTATACTCCACAACACTCTTCGGATTCAGACACTTTGGAACCAAAGAAATAATAGTGGCATTAACTTCTTTAAGAAGTTTGCCATTACTAAAAAATTCTTTGATAACTTCACAAACCTCATTACCAATTATTGACCAAGAGGCTTTAAAAAATTTTGAGGAAAAGCCATCAGGCCCAGGAGCCTTATCCACATCAATATCAAAGATTGCTTTTTTGATTTCCTCATTAGTGACTTCCCTAACAATATAATCAGCCTCAACCCTAGACAATCTGGTATGAAATAGAGAATCAGCCCCCCTTAATCCCATTCACCTGCACATTACTCCCCATGAAACTCTCAACGTGTTTAACAAACACATCACCCACATTCCTCCCCTCATGGTAGTTCCCCTGAGCATCCATAACAGAATTAATCCTACTTTTACTAATTTTACCTTTAACAGCTTTATGAAAGTAAGCTGTATTCTGATCCCCAGCCCTCAGCCACTCCACTTTGGCTCTCTGTTTGAGAAACAATTCCTCATCCAAAGAAGCCTGCTTCAAAGCACTAACAAAGATAGCTTCTTGATCTCTCAGCTCAGCATTATGGGGATCTTGAACAACTTCCTCTTGAACTCTACCCAGCTCTTTGGTCAAGGTTTTAACCTTATCATGGAGGTCTCCTTGATCTCTACCCATCTTCCTCAAAGGCTTCTTCAGCTTCTTTAATTTAGATACCACAGAAAACATATAACACCCCTGAACCCTTTCTTTCCAAACAGAATCAACCAAAGGCAGAAACCCAGGCTTAGAAGCAATAAAATTCATAAACTTAAAAGGCCTGGGCTTCCACACATGTTGCCCCTTCAAAGAGATTAAAGCAGGAGAATGGTCAGAAGATAAAAAAGGTAGAAAATTAACAGCAGCTTCAGGATATGCATTTAAGAAACTTCCATTACTCATAATCCTATCAAGCTTCTTAAGTAACCCCCCAGCTTTACCCGGAGATTTATTCCAGGTAAATTTCAAACCCGAAGAAGGAATATCTTCAACATTAATACTTTCACAACACTCCCTGAAATCCAGCATAGAGGCATTAATGGAAGAGGAACCCATAGATTTTTCAGATGGGTCTAGAATTGCATTAAAATCCCCCATTAATAGCCATGACTCATCCTTAATAGTACTATTAAAAGTCTTAAGCTCATTCCACAGAAGTCTTCTGGAAGAATATGTAACATTCCCATAAATAAAAGAACAGAAAAAAGCAGCACCCCCAGTAATAGGCTTAACAAAGCAGTGAATAACCTAAGAAGTGTGTTCAATCACCATAATATCCACAAGGCTAGGATTCCATCCAACAATAATCCTAACCCAATTAGCACAATAAGGCCTGTTAGAAACCCATTCCCAATTCCTAAAAACCCTATTACAAACACTATCCAAATTCTTACCCTTGACATGAGACTCTATCAGACAACATACACCAATATTATTATCATTCATAACCTCCATAACCTCATTCTGCATATGAACATTAGATATACCTCTAACATTCCATGCCATTATGTTCAGGTTTTGGACCATCATTGATAACCAGAATTTAGTTCAGACTCATGCCCTTCCTGCATGATCTGATCATCAATACTATTGTCCAGCTTCATAAACTGCCCTGTTTCATTATTTTCAGAGCTCACTTCATTCCCATCAGATTCCACCTCAATATCCTCTATCTCATCATAATCCAACCCCTCAGGAAAATTATTCTTTTGACACAAAATAAAGAAAAGTTTAGACTGTTCAATGGTCCATTCCATCACCTGCTCCTTAGAAGGAACAATCCTCTGATCAATATAGAACATTATATCATCTAATTGCCCAGGAGTTACATCACTAACACACTCCTGAATGACAGGATCAGAGCACAGCTCATTAGGAAAATAAGGGGAAGGGTTGTGGATTTTAGCAGGTTTAATTACAGAAGGCTTAGGGGCATTAACTGGTTCAGGTAAGGGAGCTTTGGGTAAAGGTTTAGAAGTTGAGGTTTTAGGGACAGGTTTAGGCAAAGGTTTAGGCTGAGGTTTGATACCAGGTTTAGAAACAGGCTGCTTTACAGACTTAATACACTCATCTTCCTCTCCAACCACAGAATCTTCACTTAAAACACTAAAGCTGTTCTTGACTTCCAACCCCTGAACTTCCTTACCAGACCTCCTAACCCCATTATAATCCTTCTGTTTAACTATATATTCAGTTCTACCTGTCTTCTTACCCTTATTTTCAACCTGATTCACCATAGCATTAGATTTTGGTGAAGATGCCCCACCAGATTCCTTTCTCCCAGTAGTCTTGGCTTCCCTATACTCCAACACAGCCTGCTTCATCTTATGACTAGCAATCCTCTCTTGTAACTTCACTTCTTTATCCTCCTTTTTAAACCCCATATTTCTTTGTCTCAATGCCCCTCCCCCATAAACTCCATTCCCATTCCTAGCAGCTAAACTCTTATTCCACACAGTAGTGTACCCCTCCTCATCAACATTTCCACCCTTTGAGCCATTCTGAACTTCAACATTCTTATCTACACTCTTCTGTAATCTAGCAGCCTTCTCTTCATCAGTCAGCTCCCTCACAGTACAATTATCATATGAATGCCCAAAAACCTTGCAAAAAGTACAGTTGACTGGAATTTTCTGATACTCAACCAAAACCTCAGCAACTCTAGCCTCCCTGCCTTCCTCCACTGGATAAAAAGCTCTCACCACATTTGGATGACTATCAGCAGCAGCAATTTCCACAAGGATTCTAGCAAAGCCAGCCTGCACATCATTGTTAATACATTTATCAACAGTTATATTATCAAACAGAAGGGGTTTACCAATACAGCTAGCAAGTTCACACAGTCCTTGCACATTCCACAGTTCTAAAGGAACTTCTTTGAAAAGAACCCAAACAGGCACATTAACAGGATCCTTCTTCACAATGGCTGCACCCACTTCCCATTGTTGAAGAACCAGAGGAATACCATTCACCACCCAGGGGCCAGCCTTCAAAGCATCTAACATACCTTCTTCCTTAGTAAATTTGAAGTAGAATAGACCCTTGCCATTAGTTGAGATGTCTTCAATTCCATACTTCTTCCACATTCTGAACAAGTTAAATCTAACCCATGCTATAGAACAGTAGGCTCCCACAAAGTACCCATACAAATGTTTAGCAAAAGTTTTCTGAACCTTTTCAACCAACTCCTGCTTAATCATAACCACCTTCTCACCATTGTCTAAAGTAGTAGGAGGACAATAAGCAATCTGTTTAACAATATCAGCCATTTTCTCTCCCTTAACAGCAGTAGCATAAGATGGCTTACCTTTAACTTCACCAGATTCAGTCTTGTCTATGTCTGCATTATTCATTCCCTCATTAAAGATACCCTTAGGCCCTTTTGCAGCAGCTTTAAAAACAGGGCTAGAGGCTTGTGAAAAACCTAAAATAGGAGACTTCTTAATGATATCCTCAACCTCCTTCAACAGGTCATTCTGTTTCTTAACAACCAATTCCTTTGCCTTCCAAATTCCTGTAAAAAGCTCCTTTATCCTATCCATTTTCTTCTTAATAGCCACCCTAGCTTCTTTAGCAGAGTATTCACTACCCTGAAATCCCACCTTCCTTTCAACACTATGATCATCCACCAGGGGATCAAAAATCAACCCATTAGTAGTTTTAAAACCACTAGACTTCTCCTTAACACCACCCAACTTTTTGAGATCTAAAATCTCCTTTTCCATCTGCTCAATAGTCATACTTTCTATAGGAGTCTTCCCAATATCATCATAAGCACCTCCCATTCTAAACACAGGAATAACTGGAACAGTAGCATTCTTATCAAAAACAAAGTTCCTTGATGCCTTCTTATTCCTGGATAACAAGATCTTCATAATTCTTCTCCCTTCACTTGTGACATAAATCTGCTTCTTTGGGGCAACCTGAACAGCAACCCCTCCTTCATTTGACACCTTAACCCTCTTGTCCTCCACATTAACAGTGTCTACACTCATATCATTCTCATTGCTATCCCTAATTAGAACTTTCCTTTTCAGTAAAATCCTAAGGGAGTCATTAGACATAGCATCATATAGTGTAGTATCCTCCACCTTCCTGCACTGATTAATAACCCATTTAGATAAAGCACTAACCATTTTGTGATCAAACTCAAAGATGTCTTCCACTGACCAGCCCACCATTTCCTGAAACCTCAAATGGTAGAACCTATGAAAAGCCAGCCACCTTTCTAAAGAGTCAGGCAGAAACAATTTCAAAGCTATATCTGCACTTAAACTCTTAAACACTTGGACATCAACATTCAGCAAACTCCCCTTAGTCACATATTTATCAACCTCCACATCATTAGTCATTTCAGTATCAATCAGCCCACCATCAGAACAACCTATTCTTAACCTTCTATACTCATGATTATCACAGGCTTTAATAACAAAGTCCACAAACCTAACACATTCCTCACTCAATTGCCCAGCAGAACAAGCACATTTTGCCACCTCTATATTATCAGCCTCAATAACCCTCAAAAGCATATCCCCAAATTTATCCTGGAAGCTAGAATTCATATAATTCATCGCAAAAAACCAATTCATAGCAGGCTCAAATGACTTATCAGCAAAGGATTTATCAATCAATACCTGGATAGCCTCAATAATAGCATAGTCCTTCACCACACATGGCTCAGAACCATAAAATTTCTAGTCAGTCAACCTAGTCTGAGCCTCAATAAACCTCTCATCCTGCCTTCGAATAGCCAAATTACTATCAAAGGAGAGAATCATATACTTACGCCATTCACACATATAAGCAACCGAACCAAAAACCTCTTGAAGCTTAGCAATAGACTTCACTAAACTAGGGTTTGATATGACAGTAGGTAAACCAGAGGTATGAACAGAGTCCTTACCCAAAAGTGAATCAGTATTCTCACTGGATATATCTTGCATAGACGAGTTCAGAACAAATGTTGTATCCGATTGAATCTTCTATAACCAATCATCTCCCAAAGTCTCCTTCAGATAAACCAGATCACCAGCAGAACACGAGCATGACTCAACTCTACCCCCAACCTCTCTACTCAAGCAAAACGTTCCCTCACTCACCTCCTTCAACTCAAACCGTTGATTTCTCACCAGATATGGTGGGATATCAGGAGGTATACCTCCAATAGGATCAGCAAACGGCCGATCCATAGTGAACAAAGGATAAACAAAGGAATTCCGATCGAAATCAGATGAAACAGTACCACAAAAAAGAAGAAGAAAGACCGGGAAACGAAGAACAGTAACCAAAGAATCAAATCGCCAAAATCGCCCAGAGAAAAAGTCAAAAAGTCAAAGCCCAAAAGTTTTTTTAAATGTAAATGTAAATGTACCTATAGTTACGTCCTTTAAAACTTGAGTGTTTTCTTATGCACGAATCTCTATGTCATTGTCGCATCATGAGTCTGATTACCACCCGGTCTGCTTCGTATCCTTCATCTGAGTTTGTTGCATGATCAGATATCTAATGGCCTTACCGTTCCTCCATTCGGGTGCCTGAAACTTCAAATGTACGGATAGTTACGTCCTTTAAAACTCCAGTCTTTTCTTGTGTACGAATCTCTATGTCATTGTCGCATCATGAGTTTGATTACCGTCCGGTCCGCTTCGTATCCTTTATCTGAGTTTGTTGCATGATAAGATATCTTATGGCCTTCCTGCTCCTCCATTCGGGTGCCCGAAACTTCAAATGTATCGATAGTTATGTCCTTTAAAACTCGAGTCTTTTCTTGTGTACGAATCTCTATGTCATTGTCGTATCGTTAGTTTGATTAACGTCCGGTCAGCTTCCTATCTTTCATCTGAGTCTGTTGCATGATCAGATATCTTACGGCCTTCTCGTTCCTCCATTCAGGTGCTCAAAACTTCAAATGTACCTATAGTTACGTCCTTTAAAACTCGAGTTTTTTCTTGTGTACGAATCTCTATGTCATTGTCGCATCTTGAGTCCGATTACCACCCGGTCAGCTTTGTATCCTTCATCTGAGTATGTTGCATAATTAGATATCTTACGGCCTTCCCGTTCCTCTATTCGGGTGCCCGAAACTTCAAATGTACGGGTAGTTATGTCCTTTAAAACACGAGTCTTTTCTTGTGTACGAATCTCTTTGTCATTGTCGCATCGTGAGTCCGATAACCGTTCAGTCCGCTTCGTATCCTTTATCTGAGTCTGTTGCATGATCAGATATCTTACGGCCTTCTGTTCATCCATTCAGGTGTCCGAAACTTCAAATGTACGAATAGTTACGTCCTTTAAAACTCGAGTTTTTTTTGTGTACGAATCTCTATTTCATTGTCGCATCGTTTATCCAATTAATATCACGTCAACTTCGTATCCTTCATCTGAGTCTGTTGCATGATCAGATATCTTACGACCTTCCCGTTTCTCCATTCAGGTGACCGAAATTTCAAATGTACCCTATAGTTACGTCCTTTAAAACTCGAGTCTTTTCTTGCGTGCGAATCTCTATGTCATTGTGGCATCGTGAGTCTGATTACCACCTGGTCAGCTTCGTATCCTTCATCTGAGTCTGTTGCATGATCATATATCTTACGGCCTTCCCGTTCCTCTATTCGGGTGCCCTAAACTTCAAATGTACGGTTAGTTATGTCCTTTAAAACTCGAGTCTTTTCTTGTGTACGAATCTCTATGTAATATTCGCATCGTGAGTTTGATTACCGTCCGGTCTGCTTCATATCCTTTATCTGAGTTTGTTGCATGATCAAATATCTTACGACCCTCCCGTTCCTCCATTCAGGTGTCGAAAACTTCAAATGTACCTATAGTTACGTCCTTTAAAACTTGAGTCTTTTCTTGTGTACAAATCTCTTTGTCATTATCGCATCGTGATTCTGATTACCAACCGGTCAGCTTTGTATTCTTCATCTGAATCTGTTGCATGATCAGATATCTTACGACCTTCCCGTTCCTCTATTCGGGTGCCCGAAACTTCAAATGTACAGATAGTTAAGTCCTTTAAAACTCGAGTCTTTTCTTGTGTACGAATCTCTATGTAATATTCGCATCGTGAGTTCGATTACCATCCGGTCCGCTTCATATCCTTTATCTGAGTCTGTTGCATGATCAAATATCTTACGACCCTCCCGTTCCTCCATTCAGGTGTCGAAAACTTCAAATGTACCTATTGTTACGTGCTTTGAAACTCGAGCCTTTTCTTGTGTACAAATCTCAATGTCATTGTCAAATCTAGAATCTGATTTCAACCCAGTCAGCTTCGTATCCTTCATCTGAGTCTGTTGCATGATCTTACGGCCATCCGGTTCCTCCATTCGGGTGCCCGAAATTTCAAATGTACGGATAGTTATGTCCTTTAAAACTCGAGTCCTTTCTTGTATATGAATCTCTATGTCCTTGTCGCATCATGAGTCTGATTACCGTCCGGTCCGCTTCGTATGGTTTATCTGAGTTTGTTGCATGATCAGATATCTTATGGCCTTCCCGCTCCTCCATTTGGGTGCCCAAAACTTCAATTGTATCGATAGTTACGTCCTTTAAAACTTGAGTCTTTTCTTTTGTACGAATCTCTATGTCATTGTCACATCGTGAGTCCGATTAACGTCCGGTCAGCTTCATATCCTTCATCTGAGTCTGTTGCATGATCAGATATCTTACGGCCTTCCCGTTCCTCCATTCAGGTGTCCGAAATTTCAAATGTACCTATAGTTACGTCGTTTAAAACTCGAGTATTTTCTTGTGTACGAATCTCTATGTCATTGTCGCATCTTGAGTCCGATTACCACCCGGTCAGCTTCGTATCCTTCATCTGAGTATGTTGCATGATTGGATATCATACGGCCTTCCCGTTCCTCTATTCGGGTGCCCGAAATTTCAAATGTACCCTATAGTTACATCCTTTAAAACTCGAGTCTTTTCTTGTGTACGAATCTCTATGTCATTGTCGCATCGTGAGTTCGATTACCGTCCGGTCCACTTCGTATCCTTTATCTACGTCTGTGGCATGATCAGATATCTTACGGCCTTCCCGTTCATCCATTCAGGTGTCCGAAACTTCAAATGTACCTATAGTTACATCTATTAAAACTCTTGTCTTTTCTTGTGTACGAATCTCTATGTCATTGTCGCATCTTGAGTCCGATTACCACCCGGTCAGCTTCGTATCCTTCATCTGAGTATGTTGCATGATTGGATACCATACGGCCTTCCCGTTCCTCTATTCGGGTGCCCGAAATTTCAAATGTACCCTATAGTTACGTCCTTTAAAACTCTAGTCTTTTCTTGTGTACGAATCTCTATGTCATTGTCGCATCGTGAGTTCGATTACCGTCCGGTCCACTTCGTATCCTTTATCTGAGTCTGTGGCATGATCAGATATCTTACGGCCTTCCCGTTCATCCATTCAGGTGTCCGAAACTTCAAATGTACCTATAGTTACATCTATTAAAACTCTAGTCTTTTCTTGTGTACGAATCTCTATGTCATTGTCGCATCGGGAGTCTGATTACTACCCGGTCACCTTCGTATCCTTCATCTGAGTCTGTTGCATGATCTGATATCTTACGGCCTTCCTGTTACTCCATTCAAGTGTCCAAAATTTCAAATGTACATATAGTTACGTCCTTTAAAACTCGAGTCTTTTCTTGTGTACGAATCTCTTTGTCATTCTCGCATCATGATTCTGATTACCACCTGGTCAGCTTCGTATCCTTAATCTCAGTCTGTTGCATGATCATATATCTTACGGCCTTCCCGTTGCTCTATTCGGGTGCCCGAAACTTCAAATGTACGGATAGTTATGTCCTTTAAAACTCGAGTCTTTTCTTGTGTACGAATCTCTATGTCATTGTCGCATCGTGAGTTTGATTAACGTCCGGTCAGCTTTGTATCTTTCCTCTGAGTCTGTTGCATGATCAGATATCTTACGATCTTCTCGTTCCTCCATTCAGGTGTCCGATACTTCAAATGTACCTATAGTTCTCTAAAACTCGAGTCTTCAAATGTACGGATAGTTAGGTCCTTTAAAACTCGAGTCTTTTCTTGTGTACGAATCTCTATGTCATTGTCGCATCGTGAGTTTGATTAACGTCCGGTCAGCTTTGTATCTTTCCTCTGAGTCTGTTGCATGATCAGATATCTTACGATCTTCTCGTTCCTCCATTCAGGTGTCCGATACTTCAAATGTACGGATAGTTAGGTCCTTTAAAACTCTAGTCTTTTTTTTGTGTATGAATCTCTATGTCATTGTCGTATCGTGAGTCTGATACCACCCGGTCAGCGTCGTATCCTTCATCTGAGTCTGTTGCATGATCAGATATCTTACGGCCTTCCCGTCCCTCTATTTGGGTTCCCGAAACTTCAAATGTACCTATAGTTACGACCTTTAAAACTCGAGTCTTTTCTTGTTTACGAATCTTTATGTCATTGTTGCATCGTGAGTCTGATTACCACCCGGTCAGCTTCATATCCTTCATCTGCGTCAGTTGCATGCTTTGATATCTCACGGCATTCCCGTTCTTCCATTCGGGTGCCCAAAACTTCAAATGTACGGATAGTTATATTCTTTAAAACTCGATTCTTTTCTTTAGTACGAATCTCTATGTCATTGTCGCATCGTGAGTCTGATTACCATTCGGTCCACTACGTATCCTTTATCTGAGTCTGTTGCATGATCAGATATCTTACTGCATTCCCGTTCCTCCATGCAGGTGTCCGAAACATCAAATGTACCTATAGTTACGTCCTTTAAAACTCGAGTCTTTTCCTGTGTACGAATCTCTATGTCATTGTCGCATCGTGAGTCTGATTACCACCCGGTCAGCTTCGTATCCTTCATCTGAGTCTGTTGCATGATCAGATATCTTACAGCCTTCCCGTTCCTCTATTTGGGTGCCTGAAACTTCAAATGTACGGATAGTTAGGTCCTTTAAAACTCGAGTCTTTTCTTGTTTACGAATCTCTATGTCATTGTCGCATCGTGAGTCTTATTACTTATCACCGATAATCCAAAAACCCAGCCCAAACAAACCCTCTGTTTCGGCCCAAATCATTACAAACCATAAAACACTTACACATTACATCAACCCAATAATAACAATTAAAGTAACTCGTAAAATCCCAGCTGAAAGTTGGTTTTCCAGTCCTGTTTGTGTCCTCATTAACAATCTCTTGACCCATTCTTGAAATACAATCCTTCTTAGCATTCTGAATCTTTGTAAAGTCTTCATTATTGATCAAAGATTTCCAGAAGCTAACTTCATATTCCAATACTAACATATCCAAGCAGCAGCAGCAAATAATCCAGCTCAGACAGCCTTCTAAATCAGCTTTTATCTTGCAAACCATCTCTTTCCAGCATTTCCAATTCAGCTTATAAACATATGCTAAGCATATCAACCTAAACAGATATCCAATGTGAACAAACAACCACCCAGCCCAAAGACATCCAATCCCCAAAGAAACCAATAAACAAAGACTCAATCCTAAGCTAAAAACAAGAAACAGGCTTAGAAAATGAATCAATATTGTATAGGTTTCCCATCTTTGCTCAGTGCTAAAAAATTTAAAAAATTTAGGGGTAGAGAAATATGTCCTATTAGCAAAGATGAAGTCCATCCTTATCTCTCCAGGTGGTATGCTCCCCCTGAGCTCAAAAAAACCTAACCACCAATCTTTAATCGCAGAACTGGACTCAACTTCATAATGAAAAGTGAAGTCCAGCAGATCAGACCCACAAAGACTAACAATAAGAACAATCAGAAAGCAAAGGGACGGCTGGAAAGCCCAGATCTCTACCCAAACGTTTTTTGTACTCTGAAGAAACAATAAGTATCACGGTGGTTATCACTAATCACCGTGTGGTTAATACTTATGTTCACCAAGAGTAATCATTTACCCAAACCTCTAGGTTAAACCCGGGTGAGAATAAGAAGTGTGAGTGTGTGTGAGAGTTACGTAAATAAGACACAAGATATAAGTGGTTCGGTCGAAGAGTGACCTACGTCCACTGTAACTAGCCGGAATCTTATTGATAACCAAGTAGAGAGAGTTACAAGAGAGTAATACTAAGTTACAATGAATATTTTTCGGATCCTTTTGCAAGGAGATGTCTTCTTCTATTTATAGGAGAACTCGTGGGCTTAGTAGAGAAGCCCACGAGAAGTTATCTTTACTTGGGCCTGGTCAAGGCCCAAGTCGAAGCTTCCCATAAAAATGGCGGGAAAACCAGGTTACTGTGGATGACGTCATTCTGCAGCATGGTTGTTGCTCGAGGCAGACGCGTGGCAAGCTCTGATTGGCGGACGGCGCCCCTGTCCCTTCTACAGTCGTTGACCATGCCTCTGACATCAGCAGGGGATGTCTGCTGTCACTGTTGATGATGGCATGGTGGAAGCATGGGGACAGTCATGTCGCCGTCCTTGTCAATGGTGGTTGGACCACCCTTGCCACCTGTCGCCTTCTCATTGGCGCGTACTCTGTCAGAGATCCTTGTGAATCTTCCTTTTGTTATCCTCTGTACCTCGTACCAAAAGTGATAAGGGAAGATACCGCGCGTGGTTGCACGCGCTTATCAGGTGTAGTTCGTTGCTTATCAGCTGTTATCCTTGCGAGCTGCGCTGCGTGTTATGTTGGCAGTGCGCAGATGGATCCGAACCCCCTACACAATCTTTCAACATCATTGTTTATATTCTCAGGTAAGATAAACAGAGATGCCCAATAGACAGTAACAGAGGACAAAACAGCCTTTAAAAGTTGCAATCTACCAGCATAGTTACGTCCTTTGATGTCTTTTCTTGTGTACGAATATCTATGTCATTGTCAAATCGTGACTCTGATTTCCACCCAGTCAGCTTCGTATCCTGCATCTGAGTCTGTTGCATGATCATATATCTTACGGCCTTCCGGTTCCTCCATTCGGGTGCCCGAAACTTCAAATGTACGGATAGTTATGTCCTTTAAAACTCGAGTGTTTACTTGTGTACGAATCTCTATGTCATTGTCGCATCGTGAGTTTTATTAACGTCCGGTCAGCTTCGTATCTCTTTCATCTGAGTCTGTAGCATGATTAGATATCTTACGGCCTTCTCGTTCCTCCATTCAGGTGTTCGAAACATCAAATGTTCCTATAGTTACGTCCTTTGAAACTCGAGTTTTTTCTTGTGTACGAATCTCTATGTCATTGTGGCATTGTGAGTCTGATTAACAGCTAGTCAGCTTCGTATCCTTCATCTGAGTTTGTTGCACAATCAGATATCTTACGGCCTTCCCGTTCCTCTATTCGGGTCCCCGAAACTTCAAATATACAGATAGTTATGACTCGAGACTTTATAACTCGAGACTTTTCTTGTGTACGAATCTCTATGTCATTGTCACATCGTGAGTCCGACTAACGTCCGGTCAGCTTCATGTCCTTCATCTGAGTCTTTTTCATGATCAGATATCTTACGGCCTTCCCGTTACCCCATTCAGGTGTCTGAAACTTCAAATGTACCTATAGTTACGTCTTTTAAAACTGGAGTGTTTTCTTGTGCACGAATCTCTATGTTATTGTCGCATCATGAGTCTGATTACCACCCGGACTGCTTCGTATCCTTCATCTAAGTCTGTTGCATGATCAGATATCTTACGGCCTTCCCATTCCTCCATTCAGGTGCCCGAAACTTCAAATGGACCTATAGTTACGACCTTTAAAACTCGAGCCTTTTCTTGTGTACGAATCTCTATGTCATTGTCGCATCGTGAGTCTTATTACCATCCGGTCAGCTTCGTATCCTTCATCTGAGTTTGTTGCATGATCAGATATTTTACGGCCTTCCCGTTCCTCTATTTGGGTACCTGAAACTTCAAATGTACGGGTAGTTATGTCCTTTAAAACTCGAGTCTTTTCTTTTGTACGAATCTCTATGTCATTGTCGCATCGTGAGTCCGATTACCGTCAGGTCAGCTTCGTATCCTTCATCTGAGTCTTTTTCATGATCAGATATCTTACGGCCTTCCCGTTACCCCATTCAGGTGTCTGAAACTTCAAATGTACCTATAGTTACGTCTTTTAAAACTGGAGTGTTTTCTTGTGCACGAATCTCTATGTTATTGTCGCATCATGAGTCTGATTACCACCCGGACTGCTTCGTATCCTTCATCTAAGTCTGTTGGATGATCAGATATCGTACGGCCTTCCCATTCCTCAATTCAGATGTCCGAAACTTCAAATGTACCTATAGTTACGTCCTTTAAAACTGGAGTCTTTTCTTGTGTACGAATCTCTATGTCATTGTCGCATCGTGAGTCTTATTGCCAAGCGGTCAGCTTCGTATCCTTCATCTGACTTTGTTGCATGATCAGATATCTTACGGCTATCCCGTTCCTCTATTTGGGTGCCCGAAACTTCAAATGTACGGATAGTTAGGTCCTTAAAACTCGAGTCTTTTCTTGTGTACGAATCTCTATGTCATTGTCGCGTCGTGGGTCTGATACCACCCGGTCAGCTTCGTATCCTTCATCTGAGTCTGTTGCATGATCAGATATCTTACGGCCATCCCGTTCCTCTATTCGGCTGCTCGAAACTTCAAATGTACGGATAGTTATGTCCTTTAAAACTCGAGTCTTTTCTTGTGTACGAATCTCTATGTCATTGTCGCGTCGTGAGTTTGATACCACCCGGTCAGCTTCGTATCCTTCATCTGAGACTGTTGCATGATCAGATATCTTACGGCCTTCCCGTTCCTCCATTCAGGTGCCCGAAACTTCAAATGGACCTATAGTTACGACCTTTAAAACTCGAGCCTTTTCTTGTGTACGAATCTCTATGTCATTGTCGCATCGTGAGTCTTATTACCACCCGTTCAGCTTCGTATCCTTCATCTGAGTTTGTTGCATGATCAGATATTTTACGGCCTTCCCGTTCCTCTATTTGGGTACCTGAAACTTCAAATGTACGGATAGTTAGGTCCTTTAAAACTCGGGTCTTTTCTTGTGTACGAATCTCTATGTCATTGTCCAATCGTGAGTCTGATTTCAACCCTGTCAGCTTCGTATCCTTCATCTGCGTCTGTTGCATGATTTGATATCTCACGGCATTCCCGTTCCTCAATTCGGGTGCCCAAAACTTCACGGATAGTTATATTGTTTAAAACTCGAGTCTCTTCTTGTGTACGGAATCTCTTTGTCATTGTCGCATCGTGAGTCTTATTACCACCCGGTCAACGTCGTATACTTCATCTGAGTCTGTTGCTGGATCAGATATCTTACGGCCTTCCCGTTCCTCTATTTAGGTGCCCGAAACTTCAAATGTACAGATAGTTACGTCATTTATAACTCGAGTCTTTTCTTGTGTACGAATCTCTATGTCATTGTCGCATTGTGAGTCCGATTAACCTCCGGTCAGCTTTGTATCCTTTATCTAAGTCTGTTGGATGATCAGATATCGTACGGCCTTCCCATTCCTCAATTCAGATGTCCGAAACTTCAAATGTACCTATAGTTACGTCCTTTAAAACTGGAGTCTTTTCTTGTGTACGAATCTCTATGTCATTGTCGCATCGTGAGTCTTATTGCCAAGCGGTCAGCTTCGTATCCTTCATCTGACTTTGTTGCATGATCAGATATCTTAAGGCCATCCCGTTCCTCTATTTGGGTGCCCGAAACTTCAAATGTACGGATAGTTAGGTCCTTAAAACTCGAGTCTTTTCTTGTGTACGAATCTCTATGTCATTGTCGCGTCGTGGGTCTGATACCACCCGGTCAGCTTCGTATCCTTCATCTGAGTCTGTTGCATGATCAGATATCTTACGGCCATCCCGTTCCTCTATTCGGCTGCTCGAAACTTCAAATGTACGGATAGTTATGTCCTTTAAAACTCGAGTCTTTTCTTGTGTACGAATCTCTATGTCATTGTCGCGTCGTGAGTTTGATACCACCCGGTCAGCTTCGTATCCTTCATCTGAGTCTGTTGCATGATCAGATATCTTACGGCCATCCCGTTCCTCTATTCGGGTGCTCGAAACTTCAAATGTACGGATAGTAAGGTCCTATAAAACTCGAGTCTTTTCTTGTGTACGAATCTCTATGTCATTGTAGCATCGTGAGTCTGATACCACCCGGTCAGCTTCATATCCTTCATCTGAGTGTGTTGCATGATCAGATATCTTACGGCCATCCCGTTCCTCTATTCGGGTGCTCGAAACTTCAAATATACGGATAGTTATGTCATTTATAACTCGAGTCTTTTCTTGTGTACGATTCTCTTTGTCATTGTCGCATCGTGAGTCCGATCATCTTTGTATCCTTCATCTAAGTCTGTTGCATGATCAGATATCATACGGCCTTCCCGTTCCTCCATTCAGGTGCCCGAAACTTCAAATGTACTTATAGTTACGACCTTTAAAACTCGAGTCTTTTCTTGTGTACGAATCTCTATGTCATTGTCGCATCGTGAGTCTTATTACCACCCGGTCAGCTTCGTATCCTTCATCTGAGATTGTTGCATGATCAGATATCTTACGGCCTTCCCCTTCCTCTATTTGGGGGCCCGAAACTTCAAATTTACGGGTAGTTAGGTCCTTTAAAACTCAAGACTTTTCTTGTGTACGAATCCATACGTCATTGTCGCGTTGTGAGTCTGATACCACCCGGTCAACTTCGTATCCTTCATCTGAGTCTGTTGCAATATTAGATATCTTACGGCCATCCCGTTCATCTATTCGTGTGCTCGAAACTTCAAATGTACGTATAGTTATGTCCTATAAAACTCGAGTCTTTTCTTGTGTACGAATCTCTATGTCATTGTCGCATCGTGAGTCTTATTACCACCCGGTCAGCTTCGTATCCTTCATATGAGTTTGTTGCATGATCAGATATCTTACGGCCTTCCCGTTCCTCTATTTGTGTGCCCGAAACTTCAAATGTACGGATAGTTATGTCCTTTAAAACTCGAGGCTTTTCTTGTGTATGAATCTCTATGTCATTGTCGCATTGTGAGTCTTATTACCACCTGGTCAGCTTCGTATCCTTCATCTAAGTTTGTTGCATGATCAGATATCTTACAGCCTTCCCGTTCCTCTATTTGGGTGACCGAAACTTCAAATGTACGAATAGTTAGGTCCTTTAAAACTCGAGTCTTTTCTTGTGTACGAATCTCTATGTCTTTGTCGCATCGTGAGTCTGATAACACCGGTCAGCTTCGTATCCTTCATCTGAGACTGTTGCATGATCAGATATCTTACAGCCATTTCGTTCCTCTATTCGGGTGCTCGAAACTTCAAATGTACAGATAGTTACGTCATTTATAACTCGAGCCTTTTTTTGTGTACGAATCTCTATGTCATTGTCGCATCGTGAGTCCGATTAACCTCCGGTCAACTTTGTATCCTTCATCTAAGTCTGTTGCATGATTAGATATGTTACGGCCGTCCCATTCCTCCATTCAGATGTCCGAAACTTCAAATGTACCTATAGTTACGTCCTTTAAAACTCAAGTCTTTTCTTGTGTACAAATCTTTATGTCATTGTCGCATCGTGCGTCTTATTACCACCCGGTCAGCTTCGTATCCTTCATCTGAGTTTGTTGCATGATCAGATATCTTAAGGCCTTCCCGTTCCTCTATTTGGGTGCCCCAAACTTCAAATGTACGGATAGTTAGGTCCTTTAAAACTCGAGTCTTTTCTTGTGTACGAATCTCTATGTCATTGTCGCGTCGTGAGTCTGATACCAACCGGTTAGCTTCGTATCCTTCATCTGCGTCTGTTGCATGATTTGATATCTCACGGCATTCCCGTTCCTCCATTCGGGGGCCCAAAACTTCAAATGTACGGATAGTTATATCCTTTAAAACTCGAGGCTTTTCTTATGTACGAATATCTGTGTCATTGTCGCATCGTGAGTCCGATTACCGTCAGGTCAGCTTCGTATCCTTCATCTGAGTCTTTTTCATGATCAGATATCTTACGGCCTTCCCGTTACCCCATTCAGGTGTCTGAAACTTCAAATGTACCTATAGTTACGTCTTTTAAAACTGGAGTGTTTTCTTGTGCACGAATCTCTATGTTATTGTCGCATCATGAGTCTGATTACCACCCGGACTGCTTCGTATCCTTCATCTAAGTCTGTTGGATGATCAGATATCGTACGGCCTTCCCATTCCTCAATTCAGATGTCCGAAACTTCAAATGTACCTATAGTTACGTCCTTTAAAACTGGAGTCTTTTCTTGTGTACGAATCTCTATGTCATTGTCGCATCGTGAGTCTTATTGCCAAGCGGTCAGCTTCGTATCCTTCATCTGACTTTGTTGCATGATCAGATATCTTACGGCCATCCCGTTCCTCTATTTGGGTGCCCGAAACTTCAAATGTACGGATAGTTAGGTCCTTAAAACTCGAGTCTTTTCTTGTGTACGAATCTCTATGTCATTGTCGCGTCGTGGGTCTGATACCACCCGGTCAGCTTCGTATCCTTCATCTGAGTCTGTTGCATGATCAGATATCTTACGGCCATCCCGTTCCTCTATTCGGCTGCTCGAAACTTCAAATGTACGGATAGTTATGTCCTTTAAAACTCGAGTCTTTTCTTGTGTACGAATCTCTATGTCATTGTCGCGTCGTGAGTTTGATACCACCCGGTCAGCTTCGTATCCTTCATCTGAGACTGTTGCATGATCAGATATCTTACGGCCTTCCCGTTCCTCCATTCAGGTGCCCGAAACTTCAAATGGACCTATAGTTACGACCTTTAAAACTCGAGCCTTTTCTTGTGTACGAATCTCTATGTCATTGTCGCATCGTGAGTCTTATTACCACCCGTTCAGCTTCGTATCCTTCATCTGAGTTTGTTGCATGATCAGATATTTTACGGCCTTCCCGTTCCTCTATTTGGGTACCTGAAACTTCAAATGTACGGATAGTTAGGTCCTTTAAAACTCGGGTCTTTTCTTGTGTACGAATCTCTATGTCATTGTCCAATCGTGAGTCTGATTTCAACCCTGTCAGCTTCGTATCCTTCATCTGCGTCTGTTGCATGATTTGATATCTCACGGCATTCCCGTTCCTCAATTCGGGTGCCCAAAACTTCACGGATAGTTATATTGTTTAAAACTCGAGTCTCTTCTTGTGTACGGAATCTCTTTGTCATTGTCGCATCGTGAGTCTTATTACCACCCGGTCAACGTCGTATACTTCATCTGAGTCTGTTGCTGGATCAGATATCTTACGGCCTTCCCGTTCCTCTATTTAGGTGCCCGAAACTTCAAATGTACAGATAGTTACGTCATTTATAACTCGAGTCTTTTCTTGTGTACGAATCTCTATGTCATTGTCGCATTGTGAGTCCGATTAACCTCCGGTCAGCTTTGTATCCTTTATCTAAGTCTGTTGGATGATCAGATATCGTACGGCCTTCCCATTCCTCAATTCAGATGTCCGAAACTTCAAATGTACCTATAGTTACGTCCTTTAAAACTGGAGTCTTTTCTTGTGTACGAATCTCTATGTCATTGTCGCATCGTGAGTCTTATTGCCAAGCGGTCAGCTTCGTATCCTTCATCTGACTTTGTTGCATGATCAGATATCTTAAGGCCATCCCGTTCCTCTATTTGGGTGCCCGAAACTTCAAATGTACGGATAGTTAGGTCCTTAAAACTCGAGTCTTTTCTTGTGTACGAATCTCTATGTCATTGTCGCGTCGTGGGTCTGATACCACCCGGTCAGCTTCGTATCCTTCATCTGAGTCTGTTGCATGATCAGATATCTTACGGCCATCCCGTTCCTCTATTCGGCTGCTCGAAACTTCAAATGTACGGATAGTTATGTCCTTTAAAACTCGAGTCTTTTCTTGTGTACGAATCTCTATGTCATTGTCGCGTCGTGAGTTTGATACCACCCGGTCAGCTTCGTATCCTTCATCTGAGTCTGTTGCATGATCAGATATCTTACGGCCATCCCGTTCCTCTATTCGGGTGCTCGAAACTTCAAATGTACGGATAGTAAGGTCCTATAAAACTCGAGTCTTTTCTTGTGTACGAATCTCTATGTCATTGTAGCATCGTGAGTCTGATACCACCCGGTCAGCTTCATATCCTTCATCTGAGTGTGTTGCATGATCAGATATCTTACGGCCATCCCGTTCCTCTATTCGGGTGCTCGAAACTTCAAATATACGGATAGTTATGTCATTTATAACTCGAGTCTTTTCTTGTGTACGATTCTCTTTGTCATTGTCGCATCGTGAGTCCGATCATCTTTGTATCCTTCATCTAAGTCTGTTGCATGATCAGATATCATACGGCCTTCCCGTTCCTCCATTCAGGTGCCCGAAACTTCAAATGTACTTATAGTTACGACCTTTAAAACTCGAGTCTTTTCTTGTGTACGAATCTCTATGTCATTGTCGCATCGTGAGTCTTATTACCACCCGGTCAGCTTCGTATCCTTCATCTGAGATTGTTGCATGATCAGATATCTTACGGCCTTCCCCTTCCTCTATTTGGGGGCCCGAAACTTCAAATTTACGGATAGTTAGGTCCTTTAAAACTCAAGACTTTTCTTGTGTACGAATCCATACGTCATTGTCGCGTTGTGAGTCTGATACCACCCGGTCAACTTCGTATCCTTCATCTGAGTCTGTTGCAATATTAGATATCTTACGGCCATCCCGTTCATCTATTCGTGTGCTCGAAACTTCAAATGTACGTATAGTTATGTCCTATAAAACTCGAGTCTTTTCTTGTGTACGAATCTCTATGTCATTGTCGCATCGTGAGTCTTATTACCACCCGGTCAGCTTCGTATCCTTCATATGAGTTTGTTGCATGATCAGATATCTTACGGCCTTCCCGTTCCTCTATTTGTGTGCCCGAAACTTCAAATGTACGGATAGTTATGTCCTTTAAAACTCGAGGCTTTTCTTGTGTATGAATCTCTATGTCATTGTCGCATTGTGAGTCTTATTACCACCTGGTCAGCTTCGTATCCTTCATCTAAGTTTGTTGCATGATCAGATATCTTACAGCCTTCCCGTTCCTCTATTTGGGTGACCGAAACTTCAAATGTACGAATAGTTAGGTCCTTTAAAACTCGAGTCTTTTCTTGTGTACGAATCTCTATGTCTTTGTCGCATCGTGAGTCTGATAACACCGGTCAGCTTCGTATCCTTCATCTGAGACTGTTGCATGATCAGATATCTTACAGCCATTTCGTTCCTCTATTCGGGTGCTCGAAACTTCAAATGTACAGATAGTTACGTCATTTATAACTCGAGCCTTTTTTTGTGTACGAATCTCTATGTCATTGTCGCATCGTGAGTCCGATTAACCTCCGGTCAACTTTGTATCCTTCATCTAAGTCTGTTGCATGATTAGATATGTTACGGCCGTCCCATTCCTCCATTCAGATGTCCGAAACTTCAAATGTACCTATAGTTACGTCCTTTAAAACTCAAGTCTTTTCTTGTGTACAAATCTTTATGTCATTGTCGCATCGTGCGTCTTATTACCACCCGGTCAGCTTCGTATCCTTCATCTGAGTTTGTTGCATGATCAGATATCTTAAGGCCTTCCCGTTCCTCTATTTGGGTGCCCCAAACTTCAAATGTACGGATAGTTAGGTCCTTTAAAACTCGAGTCTTTTCTTGTGTACGAATCTCTATGTCATTGTCGCGTCGTGAGTCTGATACCAACCGGTTAGCTTCGTATCCTTCATCTGCGTCTGTTGCATGATTTGATATCTCACGGCATTCCCGTTCCTCCATTCGGGGGCCCAAAACTTCAAATGTACGGATAGTTATATCCTTTAAAACTCGAGGCTTTTCTTATGTACGAATATCTGTGTCATTGTCGCATCGTGAGTCCGATTACCGTCCGGTCTGCTTCGGATCCTTCATCTGAGTCTGTTGCATGATCAGATATCTTACGGCCTTCCCGTTCCTCCATTCAGGTGTCCGAAACATCAAATGAACCTATAGTTACGTCATTTAAAACTCGAGTCTTTTCTTGTGTACGAATCTCTATGTCATTGTCACATCGTGAGTCCGATTACCGTACGGTCTACTTCGGAACCTTCGTCTGAGTATGTTGCAAGATCTGATATCTTATGGCCTTCCTGCTCCTCAATTCGGGTGCCCGAAACTTCAAATGTACGGATACTTATGTCCTTTAAAACTCGAGTCTTTTATTGTGTACGAATCTCTATGTCATTGTCGCATCGTGAGTTCTATTACCGTCCGGTCCGCTTCGTATCCTATATCTGAGTCTGTTGCATGATCAGATATCTTACGGCCTTCCCGTTCCTCCATTCAGGTGTCCGACACTTCAAATGTACCTATAGTTACGTCGTTTAAAATGAATCTCTATGTCATTGTCCAATCGTGAGTCTGATTTCCTCCCAGCCAGCTTCGTATCCTTCATCTGCATCTGTTGCATGATCAGATATATCACGGCTTTCCCGTTCCTCCATTCGGGTTCCAAAAACATCAAATGTACCACTCGAGTCTTTTCTTGTGCACGAATCTCTATGTCATTGTCCCATCATGAGTCCGATTTCCGTCCGGTCCCCTTCGTATTTTTCATATGAGTCGGTTGAATGATCTGATATCTTATGGCCTTCCTGCTCCTCCATTCGGGTGCCCAAAACTTCAAATGTATCGATAGTTACTTCCTTTAAAACTCGAGACTTTTCTTTTGTACGTATCTCTATGTCATTGTCGCATCATGATTCCGATTATCCGTTCAGCTATGTATCCTTCATCTAAGTCTGTTGCATGATCAGATATCTTACGGCCTTCTCGTTCCTCCATTCAGGGGTCCGAAACTTCAAATGTACCTATAGTTACGTCATTTAAAACTCGAGTCTTTTCTGGTGTACGAATCTCTATGTCATTGTCGCATCGTGAGTCCGATTACCGTCCGGTCCGCTTCGTATCCTTTATCCGAGTCTGTTGCATTATATTATATCTTATGGCCTTCCTGCTCCTCCATTCTGGTGCCCGAAACTTCAAATGTACGGATACTTATGTCCTTTAAAACTCGAGTCTTTTCTTGTGTACGAATCTCTATGTCATTGTCGCATCGTGAGTTCTATTACCGTCCGGTCCGCTTCGTATCCTTTATCTGAGTCTGTTTCTTGATCAAATATCTTACGGCCTTCCCGTTCCTCCATTCAGGTGTCCGAAACTTCAAATGTACCTATGGTTACGTCCTTTAAAACTCGAGCCTTTTCTTGTGTACGAATCTCTATGTCATTGTCCATTCGTGAGTCTGATTTCCACCATGTCAGCTTCGTATCCTTCATTTGCGTCTGTTACATGATCAGGTATATCACGGCTTTCCCGTTCCTCCATTCGGGTTCCAAAAACGTCAAATGTACAGATAGTTATATCCTTTAAAACTCGAGTCTTTTCTTGTGTATGAATCTCTATGTCATTGTCGTATCGTGAGTCCGATTACCCTCCGGTCCGCTTCGTATCCTTCATCTGAGTCTGTTGCATGATCTGATATCTTATGGCCTTCCCGCTCCTCTGTTCGGGTGCGCGAAACTTCAAATGTATCGATAGTTACGTCCTTTAAAACTCGAGGCTTTTCTTTTTTACGAATCTCTATGTCACTGTCGCATCGTGAGTCCGATTAACGTCCGTTCAGCTTTGTATCCTTCATCTAAGTCTGTTGCATGATCAGATATCTTACGACCTTCCCGTTCCTCCATTCAGGTGTCCGAAACTTCAAATGTACCTATAGTTACGTCCCTTAAAACTCAAGTCTTTTCTTGTATACGAATCTCTATGTCATTGTCGCATCGTGAGTATGCTTACCACCCGGTCAGCTTCGTATCCTACATCTGAGTTTGTTGCATGATCAGATATCTTACGGCCTTCCCGTTCCTCTATTTGGGTGCCCGAAACTTCAAATGTACGGATAGTTAGGTCCTTTAAAACTCGAGTCTTTTCTTGTGTAAGAATCTCTATGTCATTGTCGCATCGTGAGTCTGATACCACCCGGTCAGCTTCGTATCCTACATCTGAGTCTGTTGCATGATCAGATATCTTACAGCCATCCCGTTCCTCTATTCGGGTGCTCGAAACTTCAAATGTACGGATAGTTATGTCATTTATAACTCGAGTATTTTCTTGTGTACGAATCTCTATGTCATTGTCGCATCGTGTGTCCGATTAACCTCCGGTCAGCTTTGTATCCTTCATCTAAGTTTGTTGCATGATCATATATCTTACTTCCTTCCCGTTCCTCCATTCAGGTGCCCGAAACTTCAAATGTACCTATAGTTACAACCTTTAAAACTCGAGTCTTTTCTTGTGTATGAATCTCTATGTCATTGTCGCATCGTGAGTCTTATTACCACCCGGTCTGTGAGTGAAAGATTTTGACTAAAACAGGATTAATTGATCATACTAGTCACAAAACCAGGTGCGAAAACCCTAGTTCTGAACAAAGTGATAAAACTCTAATCAAAACACAATCAATATCATTTTCAATGCTTTTTCATAGATTAACTTGTTCAAATACTTGATTACAATGACTCTCTAGTTAATCTAGATCACACTAACACTTTCTCAAAATAACCTGGATCCTAACCTGAACACACACACAACTGAAAACTCTCTATACATCACAAATACACAAAATCTATATATACTAGCTGCACATTCGCCCACTGTGAATGGTCGAATGTGAACTTTTTCCACATTCGCCCATTACAGGGTTCGAATGTGTTCTTCATCAGGTTCCAATCCTACTTTCGCCCGTTTATCTTCTACCTTCGCCCCAAAAGCTCTACATTCGCCCAGTCTTGTTTCACCTTCAACCCATCAGCATCTCTTAACATACGTTAACTTGTAGATCCAATCACTAGTCGCAATACGTGCATCTACAAACTCCCCCTCGACAATTGATTGGATCGTCTTCTGTCTTCGTCCATTGCTTTGTTCAACAATTTAATTCTGAGCTGTTTCTTTTGCTCTTTGGTCATTTCAGGCTCCAACTTTCTCTTCACCGGTTTCGACACATTCGCCATCTTCACCATTTTGCCAAGTTTATTATCCAAGTTACTCACAGAGTTTATATCATATGCAAAACAAACTCCTACAACCTGAGTATACTTCTTAGCTTGATCAGCGTCATTCGGCTCATGATGAATCGGATTGTAGAAAAGCATGATGATGTCTTCAAAAGTACAGTTTATCAACCACATCGGATCAAATACATGAACATGCTTGTATTTGTCCTTCCCATCTCTCAAAACTATCACCGCTTCAGCCTTCCTCCAATCATAATACCAGAATATAAAATCAGCACTGAAATGTTGTGGCATGGGCATCAAAGGTATCTTCCTCATCACTTCAGGTGCTTTGTATATCAAAGTAACCCTCTTCAGCTTGGTTTTAGGATCAATATCCCTATGAACTTTCCTTCTGGGATATTGAGGCTTGAATCTATTCCACTTCGTTCTACTTTCCCAAACCAATTTGTCTGCACACCAACCGACATGAGTATTGTTCACTGAAGCACCAGTCATTGGGAATCTGCATAAATCTCTGACCGCCCAATATGGTAGAGTTAGCAAATCAATGAATCTGTAGAAGTACAGAATTCCTGATTCCCATTTAGCAGCTAGACACTTCAGCCTACCCAAATATGTCCACCCGAGAGCTCTGCCTTTAAACTTAGCATTGTGGAATCTATAGAAACTTCCTTGAGCTTCAGGCTTTGGTCGGTTTTCTTCCATTTCTCTTAACTTCTTCAAGTAATTCTTCAATTCATCAGATTGACTTGAAGATTCTTGCTTATCAGCTCCAAACACCTTCTCAACAAACTCTGCACTCCTTTTCTTTGCCTTTTTCTTTGCTGAAGTGTTCGGAATCTCAGTAAAATCAGGAAATATCACATCTTCATCAGTCTGTCTGAAATACTGTGGATATTCCTCATGAGTTATATCTTCAATCTCCACTTCATCAAATTCAGGAGTATTCTTGTCATCTGAGTGATTTCCAATTTCCTTTTCAGGAATATTTGGAATCGACTCATCCACTACAAACTCCTCAAATGTTTTCCCTACTCTCTGTGCAAGTCCATCAAGAATTTCCTTTGCCACAGTAGCAGGTACTTCACCTTCTTCAAAATCAGGATCGTTGTATTCCAGTTCATATCTCATATCATCTGTCTGGAATATCTCAGCAAAACGTCCTGTGAACTCAATCGTCCATTCTCTTCTTTCTAACATATCTCTGTAAACATTCTTAGCATCGTCACTCAGAGATCTCACCTTTTCGTTCCAAAAGATACTCTCATCTGAATCTGTGTTCTCTCCTTTCTTCTTCTTAGAACTTGATTCTCCAGCATCTTTCTTCTTTGGTGTTCTCTTCTCAAAAGTAAACTTAGAAGTGTCATCTCCTCCTTCATCATTATCACTATCATCACTACTATCATCATCTTTCTGACTCCCAGACCCTTCTGCATCATCATCATCATCTTTCTTACTATCCTCATCATCACTTTTCTCTGACTCTTCATCATCCTCATCATCATCTTTTTCTTTATCCGATTCAGAAGGCTCAAAGTCAACCTGTTCTTCTTCTTTCTCCTTGTCTTCTTCACCATCCTGGAAGGCAAATAAGTGATAATATTCTGTTGACTCAAGAACTTTTGAGGAATTATCACAGAAAGGGAGGGGAGGCTAGAATGGCCCTGAAAATTGACTTGCAAAAGGCTTATGACACTGTCAATCATGATTTTCTTGAAGCCTGTCTTGTTAATTTTGGGTTCCATCCTAGTATGGTTGACTGGATTATGACATGTATAAGATCTGCTGCATATTCTATAAATGTGAATGGAGAGAGTTTTGGGTATTTCAAGGGGCTTAGAGGTTTAAGGCAGGGTGACCCTATGTCCCCATACCTGTTTACCATTGTTATGCAAGTTCTGAAACTGATCTTGGATAGAAGAATTGCTGGAAATAATCAATTTAGATATCATTGGAAGCGTGCTGAGATGAAATTGACTCATGTTTGCTTTGCTGATGATCTATTGGTCTTCTGTCATGCTGATGTGGCTTCTGTCGCCTTAGTCAAGGGTGCTTTGGAAGAGTTTCGTGGGGTTTCTGGCTTAGTCCCTAATCTGGGAAAGAGCACAATGTATTTGTCTAATGTGACCAGTATAATGCAGAAAAGAATCAAAAGGTTGCTGCCTTTTAAAGTTGGCAGCCTGCCAGTTAGATATTTGGGTGTTCCCCTCTTGTCTACTAGATTATATTCTAAAGATTGCAGTATTCTTACTGATAAAGTTAGGAAAAGACTGGAAGATTGGAAGAATAAATCTCTGTCATTTGCTGGAAGGTTACAACTTATCAAGTCTGTCCTATGTTCTTTGCAAGTGTATTGGGCTTCTGTGTTCTTATTGCCTGTCAGTGTTATTGAAGATATTGAGAGGCTAATGTGTAGGTTCCTCTGGAGTCAAACTGATTCTAGTAAGGGAAGGGTTAGAGTTTCCTGGGAGAATGTCTGCTATCCAAAGTGTCAGGGGGGATTGGGGATAAAGTCCTTGAGAATACAGAATAAGGCTTTAATAGCTAGACACATATGGAGCCTTATCTCTGGTAAAGAGACTATCTGGACTAAGTGGGTCAAAACTTATAGACTTAAGGGTCTGAGTTTTTGGGGCTTTGTTAGGAAGGAGGGGCCATGTTGGAGTTGGAAGAGTATATTAGATAGCAGGGATGCTCTGTGGAGGCATTGTGTGCAGAGTATAGGAGATGGGTGTTCCACTTCTGTCTGGTATGACAACTGGTGTCCATTGAGTCCTCTTAGTTTATTCATCACACCAAGGGAGATTCATAATGCTGGTTTTAACCTTAAGACTATAGTTTCTGAGGTTATTTGCAATGGTAGATGGATGTGGCCGGAGGAGTGGAGAATTAAATTTCCTTGTTTATTCTCTATGTCTCCTCCTGTTATTGTTCCTGACAAAAAAAGATATTACATTCTGGAGAACTAAGAAGGAAACTTATGAGGGCTTTGCTACTAGAAATGTGTTTAATGATCTGAGTGAAGATAAGCCTGAAGTTGCCTGGGCTAGAATTATCTGGTATAGTCAGGCAATCCCTAGACACTCCTTCACACTCTGGTTGGCTGTTCAAAATAGGCTGTTAACTCAGGTTAGATTATTGAATTGGGATGTGCAGAATGTTTTAGAATGTGTGTTCTGTGGAAAAGTTAAGGATAGTCATAATCATTTGTTTTTTGAGTGTGATTATCCTAAAGCTGTTTGGGAAGCTCTGAAGGAAGAGGGAGGATTATCTCTATACTCCCCTAATATTTTTTATTGTGTTAATGAAATGGCCAGTGAACATATAGGAAAATCTGTGGGGAGTATAATTAAGAGGTTGTGTGTGGCTGCTATGGTATACTTTATATGGCAAGAGAGAAATTTAAGGTTGTTTCAAAATGAGAGTAGGAGTGTGGAGGGTGTTTGTAATCTCATCAGGGAAACAGTTAGATTAAAGCTTATGGGGTTGAAGATCTATGCTACTAGAAGCAGCATCAAGCTTAGCAAGATATGGGGATTTAAGGTGGTATGGAGGGATCCTACAAAACAGGGTAACCAATGTTGATCTATTTCCTTCTTACTGTTTTTTGGGTTGGCTGGGTGAGGTTTTGGAAGGGATCAAAATGGGGTATTAGGGGAATTAATCTGACTTTTAAATGGCTTGGTAATCTTGTGGGCCTAGGGTGGTACAGGGGAGGTGTGGGTAATACAGTTATGAAATCTGTTAATATAGGGGAGGGGGGTATTATTGGGCCTTTGGGAGTCATATGGTGTTCTTTTCAGCTTGGGGTAGAGATCTGGCCTTTAAGGCTTCCTTTTACTCTTTCTGGTTGTCATGAGTGGTATAAAAATGGTTGTGAGTTGAGGTTTTTTTGGTTTTTGTTTTTTCCTATCTTTGTGTCTGATCTGTTGGTGCTTTGGTTTTTTCAAAAACCTGGTATCAATTCTGCTGTTTTAAGGGATTAGGCATTTGTGGTCTTGGGATAAGACAAACAATGGGAGATATAAGGATGGATCAAGGTCATGTCTTTAGGTTCCTATTGTTGTTCTGGTTTTTATCTTTTTTTAGCACCAGACATGGCCTTGGAACCTTGATTTATATGTATTGTTTTGGCCTTTTCTTGCTTTTGAGTCTTGAGTCTTTCTACTCCACTTGGAGTTGGGGTGGGGGGTTATTGGGCAATCAAGGTGTTTTATGGAACTGGAAAAAGCCTTGGGTAGATAACCTTAGTAGTAGTACCTTCCTGTTACATTTTGAAAGGTGTGTCTTTCATACACCATTGGGGTTTTTGCTGTGTTTAAAACATAGGAATCTAGGAATTTGCAGCCATGTTAGTATGTTCTTTGCTATCTGGTCTGTTTTTACCTTAACCTGGTGGAATATAGGAATGAATATGCAGGAGTTTTGCATTCAACCTGGAGAGATAAGGAGGCACTGTACCACTGTCTTTAGGACATTTTTCCCTTCCCATATAAATTTTGCATTTTTTAGATCCTGGCAGTGGTATGGGAACCCATTAAACATTGGTGTGAGTTTTGGTGTTACTGGCCTGTGTGAGTTTACTACTGAGCACTTGCTCATGGGGGATGGGAATTACTGGGAACAAGGTGTTGAATGGAGACTAAAAGCGTTCTGGGTAGATTTCTGTATTCAATTCTTTTCCTGGATTCTTTCTCTCTTGTCTTTATGGGATAGTCTGGGTGGGAATGGGTTGTCATTGTTGAGGGCTTCTATCCTGACCGGAGAACTTGGTCTATTTTTGGCACTCTGGGCCAGGTCTGCGTTATTTGAAAGGGGATTAGGAATTTTTATACTCAAGGGGAGTTTACACCAGGGAGACATAAGGATGGACCATACTGGTATTAGTAGGACATTATATTTCTGTGCTCTTTTTTCTGTTTTAGGACTTCATACCAGTATGGAAACCCAAATCAATTTTTTGGTAATCTTTGTTGGCCTTTTTTCTTGCTTTTTCATTTTTGAGTCTAGTGTGTCTATCCCACTTGGGATAAGTCTGGGATTGGGGACTTTGGGTTGGGTTTACATCAAATGGAAGTATAAGGTGGTGGTGGGTATAAGTATAAATCATGGTAAGAAGTCAGTTAGGAAGGGTAGGTGGATTAAGGGTTTGGGCTTAAGGATGTTTAGCAGCTTATATTCATTCAGGGGCATTTTAGTCTTTTTTCAAATAGGTCTACAGAAAAGTCATGAGGGGGTTGATATTGGTCAGCTGTGGTTAATAATAGTGTATTGTTGGTTTTTATGGATGTTATGGGACCGAATGCAAATTGATACAAGACAAAGCTCATGGTATGGGTTGTTTAACAATTGGAGTATTAGAAGGCTGCATTTATATTCTCACAAACTTGTGGGTAATATGGGAACTCAATTAGATAATCACTGGAAGGTTATTCTATGGGAAGTAACCTCAAAGCTGCAGGTTTTTTATGAGTTTGGAAGGCTGCTAAGATGTGTGCAGCTCATTCTTGGGTGGTTATGTTTAAATCCTTTAAAGCTGATGGGCACTATGGGAGATCAAATAGAGGTTTTTTGGAAGGCCTTACTATGGGTAGCAATCTCAAAGTTGCAGGGTTTTTCTGAATTTAGAAGGCTGATGAGATGTGTGCAGAGCTGGAAGGTATTCTTTAGCTTGAAATCATTATGGGTCTTCCTGTGTCTGGGTTTGAGGGATGGTTCTTTAGATTCTGAATTATGGCATTGCATGAAGGTTAATAAACTATCTGTGTTTAATAATGCCACCTCTCTGGTGGAAGTTTTTAAAGGTTATGAACACTGTATAGGCTTATTAATTACAGCTGGTTTTTTGCTGTGTTTGGCTATGATAGTTACTATCAAAGTCAGAGTTCTCAATGCTATGGTTTGGTTTTTCAAGGATACTAAAAGAGTGGTTCATCTTAATAGTGCCATTACACTGATGGAAGTTTTGAAAGGCTATGAGGTGATACTAGCTCTTTTAGTTGCTTATGATAGCCTATATTGTATGCATTTGATGGAAGCTTTTAAAGTAGACATCAAAATCCCTGTGAATCTTTTGTTCTGGCTATGGTACAAGTATTGCAGCAGAGTTATGGGATTGATATGGTTGAATTTTGTTAAGTTGTCTAGTAAATGGAATTGGTGGTTAGAAGCTGCTTGTTGGAGTTGGAGACTAAGTGGGCTGGTTAGTCTTATGGGAGTTAGAATAATGGTGTTGTTTAGTTATGATAAGTATAGTATATGGATGGTTGGATTGATTATGGGTTTGTTGAGTAATTCAAGTACAGCAGGAAATGGTGTGAATGGCCGAAGAGGTCAAAGGATCTGGCAGAAGGATGTATGGGATTGGAGTATTGGACCGGGTGTGACTGGACTAATTGTGAATGCCTGGACCAGCATCGGATTGATGATATGGGCCAGATGGATTAGTATTTTGGGCCAGAAATGGGTTATTTTGTGGGCTGAATGGGCTGTTGGGTCTGCTGTCACTATTATCAAGAGGAGTGCATCTTTTTTGGCGAGTGGGCTTTGGAAGCAGGCTGGAGTGAAGAGGCCCTGTGGGCTTTGGATGTATTGGGTTGCTTTGTGGGCCGCCTATGATACAGGGATAGTTTGGTTGTACTTAATGGGTTTGTGTTGGTCGTTTAATATTTTTATTTTTATTTTTGGGCATAGTAAAAGATGTATAGGTTGGCCCGCTTTTGTTTTATTTTGTGTTTTTTGTTGGGCTAATCCTAGACCTTGGGTCTATGTCCCGGGTCGGGGTTAGTCTATGTCTTGTACTTTTTAAATATTAATAAATGTTTGCCGGGGCTTTGCCTCTTTCCAAAAAAAAAAAAACACACACACACACAACTGAAAACTCTCTATACATCACAAATACACAAAATCTATATATACTAGCTGCACATTCGCCCACTGTGAATGGTCGAATGTGAACTTTTTCCACATTCGCCCATTACAGGGTTCGAATGTGTTCTTCATCAGGTTCCAATCCTACTTTCGCCCGTTTATCTTCTACCTTCGCCCCAAAAGCTCTACATTCGCCCAGTCTTGTTTCACCTTCAACCCATCAGCATCTCTTAACATACGTTAACTTGTAGATCCAATCACTAGTCGCAATACGTGCATCTACACGGTCAGCTTCGTATCCTTCATCTGAGTTTGTTGCATGATCAAATATCTTACGGCCTTCCCGTTCCTCTATTTGGGGGCCCGAAACATCAAATGTATCGATAGTTACGTCCTTTAAAACTCGAGTCTTTTCTTTTGTATGAATCTCTATGTCATTGTCGCATCGTGAGTCCGATTAACACCCGTTCAGCTTTGTATCCTTCATCTAAGTCTGCTGCATGATCAGTTATCTTACAGCCTTCCCGTTCCTCCATTCAGGTCTCCGAAACTTCAAATGTCCCTATAGTTACGTCATTTAAAACTAGAGAATTTTCTTGTGTACGAATCTCTATGTCATTGTCGCATCGTGAATCCGATTACCGTCCGGTCCGCTTCGTATCCTTTATCTGATTCTGTTACATGATTTGATATCTTATGGTATTCCTGCTCCTCCATTCGGGTGCCCGAAACTTCAAATGTATCGATAGTTACGTCCTTTAAAACTCGAGTCTTTTCTTGTTTACGAATCTCTATGTCATTGTCGCATCGTGAGTCAAATTACCACTCGGTCAGCTTCGTATCCTTCATCTGAGTCTATTGCATTATTAGATATCATACGGCCTTCCCGTTCCTCCATTTAGGTGTCCGAAACTTCAAATGTACCTATAGTTACGTCCTTTAAAACTCGAGTGTTTTCTTGTGCACGAATCTCTATGTCATTGTCGCATCATGAGTCCGATTACCGTCCGGTCAGCTTCGTATCCTTCATCTGAGTCTGTTACATGATCAGATATCTTACGGCCTTCCCGTTCCTCTATTCGGGTGCCGGAAACTTCAAATGTACCAATAGTTACGTCCTTTAAAACTCGAGTCTTTTCTTGTTTACAAATCTCTATGTCATTGTCGCATCGTGAGTCAGATTACCACTCGGTCAGCTTCGTATCCTTTATCTGAGTCTGTTGCATGATTAGATATCTTACGGCCTTCGCGTTCCTCCATTCAGGTGTCCGAAACTTCAAATGTACCTATAGTTACGTCCTTTAAAACTCGAGTGTTTTCTTGTGCACGAATCTCTATGTCATTGTCGCATCATGAGTCCGATTACCGTCCAGTCAGCTTCGTATCCTTCATCTGAGTCTGTTACATGATCAGATATCTTACGGCCTTCATGTTCCTCTATTCGGGTGCCAGAAATTTCAAATGTACCTATAGTTACGTCCTTTAAAACTCGAGTCTTTTCTTTTTTACAAATCTCTACGTCATTGTCGCATCGTGAGTCGGAATACCACTCGGTTAGCTTCGTATCCTTCATCTGAGTCTGTTGCATGATTAGATATCTTACGGCCTTCCGGTTCCTCCATTCAGGTGTCCGAAACTTCAAATGTACCTATAGTTACGTCCTTTAAAACTCGAGTGTTTGCTTGTGCACGAATCTCTATGTCATTTTCACATCGTGAGTCTAATTACCACTCGGTCGGCTTTGTAACCTTCATCTGAGTTTGTTGCATGATCAGATATCTTACGGCCTTCCCGTTCCTCTATTCGGGTGCCCGAAACATCAAATGTACCTATAGTTACGTCCTTTAAAACTCGAGTGTTTTCTTGTGCACGAATCTCTATGTCATTGTCGCATCATGAGTCCGATTACCGCCCGGTCAGCTTCGTATCCTTCATCTGAGTCTGTTACATGATCAGATATCTTACGGCCTTCCCGTTCCTCTATTCGGTGCCCGAAACTTCAAATGTATCGATAGTTTTTTTTTTCAGAAAACGGGAAGAACCCCGGCAAACATTTATTGATTTAAAAAGAAATTACAAAAAAAAAGGAACTAACCCGAGCCCGGGACATAAACCCAAAGGCCAAAAAAGTTAGCCCGAAAAATAAACAAAAACATAAACTAAAAGGGCCAGCCTAAACAACAAACTAAGCCCAAAATCTGAAAATATTATAAGCCCAACAAAGGCTTTCCATATACAACCGAAATGGCCAATCTGTCGAAACCCAATTGTCTTCAGCCCAAAAAGCTTCCATCCAGATCCTGAGCCCAACAGTTTCCTGCTTCCCTCCCTTCTTCCACAGCCCAACAGTATCCCCCTTAAAAATCTCATACAAACCACAGCCCATCAGACTCCCAGCTTCCTGAAGCCCAACAGTGACCACTAACAAGCCCACACTCCTGAAACCCTCAATCACACACAATCGGCTCTTCATCATTCGAAACCCAGCAGCAGCAACACTCCTATACCCTTGATTCCCCCTTAGCCTTAACAACTCAAACCTCTTTTGCCAAATCATTCCCAAAGCCTGAGTATTTAAGAATTTCTTCACAAAACAAATCCAAGCTCTAGCATCTAACTATTTAATCCATATGCACATTAATAAATATATTCTAAACCATATCCTTATCACTAACCTATAACCAGACATAAAAATATCCCCTTCCAAACAGTTTACAAGAATTCTAATATCCACTATAAAAGCTTCAACTAGATGCAAATAATAAAGGCTATTATAAGCAACCAAAAGGAATACAATCAACTCATGGTCTTTTAAAACCTCCATCCTTTTAGTATTCTTGCAAAACCAGTTTATGGCATTTAGAATTCCAACCTTAATAGGAACTATCAAGGCCAGAAGCAGCTGCAAAAAAACTGCAACTAACAAAGCCAATCTGTACTCATAATCTTTACAAACCTCCACCAGAAAAATGGCATTATTAAGCACAGAATGCCTGCTAGTTTTCAAATAATGCCACATTTCATCAAAAAAGAACACCTTCCTAAAAAACAACCCCTGCCCTTGTTGTAAGCAAACCTGAAGCTGTACAAACCTTTTCCAGCCCATCATACCATATATCCTCAGTAACTCATAATCCTCATAGCTCATCCTCCCTCCAACACCTTCAGCAGTGGACTTAGATAAACTGTTTATAGCACCCCTGCCCATCAAAGACCTCTCCATCCTGCAAACCAGCAACAACTGCAAGCCAAACTTATAGAACCTATTCACCCTTCCCCATTCAAAGACCATAAAGCTAAAAACAACCAGCACATTCCCCTGAACCAACTTCATCCATGAACCGCAAATATTCCTCATTACTGACTTGTATATAATGACTAAACTACCCCTATATACCCTGCTGCACATACTATACCACAATTGCCACCAGACATATTCAAATCTAATCTTTGCATTACTGTTTGTTCCAGCCATATCCTCAACCATACAACTTGACAAAAGAACAACCCAACCCATAATGACCCATCCCAGACTAATCCCAAATGGGAAAGACTCAACAGACTCAAAGACCAAAAGACAAGAAAAAAGGCTTTGAAAGATTACCAAAAAGAATAAGAGGGTTCCCATACTGTTGGATAGTGCTAAAAATAAAAAATACAAAGAGAATAATGTCCTATAGCCAACAATACAGTCCAACCTTATAACTCCCTTGTTTAAACTCCCCATGAGCCTCAAAAATCCTAACCACCAATCATCAAACGCTGACCTGTGCCAAAGTGTCAATAATGGACCAAACTCTCTGCACAGGATAAAGACCCATAATTGTTTAAAGGACCCACCCCCCTCTCCCAGGACAGAGAACAAACAGACTAAACCAGAACAAGAAAGAAAGAGAGAAGATAAGAAATGAAACAGGATCTCTACCCAACGTATTATAAGTCTCCAGATGCCACCAAAACCCAATGTTTGCCCCCCTCCCCTGAGCAAGTGCTCAAAAAACACACACCAGCTAACACCAAAACACACACAGTTAATATAAAGGTTTATGTTCCTCCGCCAAGAACTAAAAAGCAATAAAAATATAAGAAACAGGAAAGAAAGGGGAAATAATGCCCTAAACACAGAGGAACAAATCTTCCTTATCTCTCCATGGTTAATGCAAACCTCCTGCATACACATTCTTAAGCCCCACCAGGTTAAGGTAACAGCAAACCATATTGTAAATGATGTACATATATGGATGCTATATCCTAAATCCCTACAGTGTAAACACAAAAACAACCAAATAGGTGTATGAAAGACACACCTTTCCATAGTATCAGGGAGGGATCTACATCTAGGTTTATCTACCCAAGGTCTTCTCCAGTCCCTTATATCTCCTTGATTCCCATTGTACCCCCCACCCCAACTCCAAATGGAGTAGAAAGACTCAAGACTCAAAAACAAGAAAAGGCTAAAATAATACAGATAAACCAAGGTTCCAAGGCCAAATCTGGTGCTAAAAAATGATAAAAACCAGAACAACAATAGGAACCTAAAGACATGACCTTGATCCATCCTTATGTCTCCCATTGTTTGTCTTATCCCAAGACCACAACTGCCTAGACCCTTTTTAAGAATAGCAGAATTGACACCAGGTTTTTGAAGAAACCAAAGCATCAACAGATCAGACACAAAAACAAGAAAAAACAGAAACCAAAAAACCCTCAACTCACAACCATTTTTACACCACTCATGACAACCAGAAAGAGTATAAGGAAGCCTTAAAGGCCAGATCTCTACCCCAAGCTGAAAAGAACACCTTATGACTCCCACAGGCCCAATAATACCCCCTCCCCTATATTGACAGATTTCATATATATATATATTACCCACACCTCCCCTGTACCACCCTAAGCCCACAAGATTACCAAACCATTTAAAAGTCAGATTAATTCCCCTAATACCCCACTTTGAACCCTTCCAAAACCTCACCCAGCCAACCCAAAAAACAGTAAGAAGGAAATAGATCAACATTGGTTAACCTGTTTTGTAGGATCCCTCCATACCACCTTAAATCCCCATATCTTGCTAAGCTTGATGCTGCTTCCAGTAGCATAGATCTTCAACCCCATAAGCTTTAACCTAACTGTTTCCCTGATAAGATTACAAACACCCTCCACACTCCTACTCTCATTTTGAAACAACCTTAAATTTCTCTCTTGCCATATAAAGTATACCATTGCAGCCACACACAACCTCTTAATTATACTCCCCACATATTTTCCAATATGTTCACTGGCCAGTTCATTAACACAATAAAAAATATTAGGGGAGTATAGAGATAAACCTCCCTCTTCCTTCAGAGTTTCCCATACAGCTTTGGGATAGTCACACTCAAAAAACAAATGATTATGACTATCCTTAACTTTTCCACAGAACACACATTCTAAAACATTCTGCACATCCCAATTCAATAATCTGCCCTGAGTTAACAGCCTATTTTGAACAGCCAACCAGAGTGTGAAGGAATGTCTAGGGATTGCCTGACTATACCAGATAATTCTAGCCCAGGCAACTTCAGGCTTATCTTCACTCAGATCATTAAAAACAGTTCTAGTAGCAAATCCCTCATAAGTCTCCTTCTTAGTTTTCCAGAATGTTATATCTTTTTTGTCAGGAACAATAAAAGGAGGAGACATAGAGAATAAACAAGGAAACTTATTTCTCTACTCCTCCGGCCACATCCACCTACCATTGCAAATAACCTCAGAAACTGTAGTCTTAAGATTAAAACCAGCATTATGAATCTCCCTTGGTGTGATGAATAGACTAAGCTGACTCAGTGGACACCAGTTGTCATACCAGACAGAAGTGGAACACCCATCACCTATACTCTGCACACAATGCCTCCAAAGAGCATCCCTACTGTCTAATATACTCTTCCAACTCCAACATGGCCCCTCCTTCCTAACAAAGCCCCAAAAACTCAGACCTTTAAGTCTATAAATTTTGATCCACTTAGTCCAGATAGTCTCCTTCCCAGAAATAAGGCTCCATATATGCCTAGCTATTAAAGCCTTATTCTGTATTCTCAAGGATTTTATCCCCAACCCCCCCTGACATTTTGGATAGCAAACATTCTCCCAGGAAACTCTAACCCTTCCCTTGCTAGAATCATTTTGACTCCAGAGAAACCTACACATAAGCCTCTCAATATCTTCAATAACACTAACAGGCAATAAAAACACAGAAGCCTAGTACACTTGCAAAGAACAAAGGACAGACTTGATAAGTTGTAACCTTCCAGCAAATGACAAAGCTTTATTCTTCCAATCTTCCAGTCTTTTCCTAACTTTATCAGTAAGAATACTACAATCTTTAGAGTATAACCTAGTAGACAAGAGAGGAACACCCAAATATCTTAACTGGCAGGCTGCCAACCTTAAAAGGCAGCAACCTTTTAATTCTTTTCTGCATTATACTGGTCACATTAGACAAATACATTGTGCTTTTTCCCAGATTAGGGACTAAGCCAGAAACCCCACTAAACTCTTCCAAAGCATCCTTGATTAAGGAGACAGAAGCCACATCAGCATGACAGAAAACCAAAAGATCATCAGCAAAGCATACATGAGTCAGTTTCATCTCAGCACACATCCAATGATATCTAAATTGATCATTACCAGCAATCCTTCTATCCAAGATCAACTTCAGAACTTGCATAACAATGGTAAACAGGTATGGGGACATAGGGTCACCCTGCCTTAAACCTCTAAGCCCCTTGAAATACCCAAAACTCTCTCCATTAACATTTATGGAATATGCAGCAGATCTTATACATGTCATAATCCAATCAACCATACTAGGATGAAACCCAAAATTAACAAGACAGGCTTCAAGAAAATCATGATTGACAGTGTCATAAGCCTTTTGCAAGTCAATTTTCACAGCCATTCTAGCCTCCCCTCCCTTTCTATGATAATTCCTCAAAAGTTCTTGAGTCAACAGAATATTATCACTTATTTGCATTCCAGGAATAAAAGCACTTTGACAATTATCAACAATTTTATCAAGAGACCCCTTAATTCTTTCACAAATGATTTTGGTTATACATTTGTAAAGAACATTGCAACAAGCAATGGGTCTATACTCCACAACACTCTTCGGATTTAGACACTTTGGAACTAAAGAAATAATAGTGGCATTAACTTCTTTAAGAAGTTTGCCATTTCTAAAAAATTCTTTGATAGCTTCACAAACTTCATTACCAATTATAGACCAAGAGGCTTTAAAATTTTTTGAAGAAAAGCCATCAGGCCCAGGAGCCTTATCCACATCAATATCAAAGATAGCTTTTTTGATTTCCTCATTAGTGACTTCCCTAACCATATAATCAGCCTCACTCCTAGACAATCTGGTATGAAATAGAGAATCAGCCCCCCTAATCCCATTCAATTGCACATTACTCCCCATGAAACTCTCAAAGTGTTTAACAAACACATCACCCACACTCCTCCCCTCATGGTAGTTCCCCTAAGCATCCATAACAGAATTAATCCTACTCTTACTAATTTTACCCTTAACAGCTTTATGAAAGTAAGCTGTATTCTGGTCCCCAGCCTTCAGCCACTCCACTTTGGCTCTCTGTTTGAGAAACAATTCCTCATCCAAAGAAGCCTGCTTCAAAGCACTAACAAAGATAGCTTCTTGATCTCTCAACTCAGCATTATGGGGATCTTGAACAACTTCCTCTTGAACTCTACCCAGCTCTTTGGTCAAGGTTTTAACCTTATCATGTAAGTCTCCTTGATCTCTACCCATCTTCCTCAAAGGCTTCTTCAGCTTCTTTAGTTTAGAGACCACAGAAAACATATAACACCCCTGAACCCTTTTCTTTCCATACAGAATCAACCAAAGGCAGAAACCCAGGCTTAGAAGCAATAAAATTCATAAACTTAAAAGGCCTGGGCTTCCACACATGTTGCCCCTTCAAAGATATTAAAGCAGGAGAATGGCCAGAAGATAAAAAAAGGCAGAAAATTAACAGCAGCTTCAGGATATGCATTTAAGAAACTTCCATTACTCATAATCCTATCAAGCTTCTTAAGTAACCCCCCAGCTTTACCTGGAGATTTATTCCAGGTAAACTTCAAACCCGAAGAAGGAATATCTTCAACATTAATACTTTCACAACACTCCCTGAAATCCAGCATAGAGGCATTAATGGAAGAAGAACCCATAGATTTTTCAGATGGGTCCAGAATTGCATTAAAATTCCCCATTAATAGCCATGACTCATCCTTAATAGTACCATTAAAAGTCTTAAGCTCATTCCACAGAAGTCTTCTGGAAGAATATGTAACATTCCCATAAATAAAAGAACAGAAAAAAGCAGCACCCCCAGTAATAGGCTTAACAAAGCAGTGAATAACCTGAGAAGTGTGTTCAATCACCATAATATCCACCAGACTAGGATTCCATCCAACAATAATCCTAACCCAATTAGCACAATAAGGCCTGTTAGAAACCCATTCCCAATTCCTAAAAACCCTATTACAAACACTATCCAAATTCTTACTCTTGATATGAGACTCTATCAAACAACATACACCAATATTCTTATCATTCATAACCTCCATAACCTCATTCTGCATATGAACATTAGACATACCTCTAACATTCCATGCCATTATGTTCAGGTTTTGGGCCATCATTGATAACCAGAATTTAGCTCAGACTCATGCCCTTCCTGCATGATCTGATCATCAATACTATTATCCAGCTTCATAAACTGCCCTGTTTCATTATTTTCAGAGCTCACTTCATTCCCTACAGATTCCACCTCAATATCCTCTATCTCATCATAATGCAACCCCTCAGGAAAATTATTCTTTTGACACAAAATAAAGAAAAGTTTAGACTGCTCAATGGTCCATTCCATCACCTGCTCCTTAGAAGGAACAATCCTCTGATCAATATAGAACATTATATCATCTAATTGCCCAGGAGTTACATCACTAACACACTCCTGAATGACAAGATCAGAGCACAGCTCATTAGGAAAATAAGGGGAAGGGTTGTGGATTTTAGCAGGTTTAATAACAGAAAGCTTAGGGGCATTAACTGGTTCAGGTAAGGGAGTTTTGGGTAAAAGTTTAGAAGTTGAGGTTTTAGGGACAGGTTTAGGCTGAGGTTTAATACCAGGTTTAGAAATAGGTTGCTTTACAGACTTAATACACTCATCTTCCTCTCTAACTACAGAGTCTTCACTTAAAACACTAAAGCTGTTCTTGACTTCCACCCCTTGAACTTCCTTACCAGACCTCCTAACCCCATTATAATCCTTCTGTTTAACTATATATTCAGTTCTCCCTGTCTTCTTACCCTTATTTTCAACCTGATTCACCATAGCATTAGATTTTGATGTAGATGCCCCACCAGATTCCTTTCTCCCAGCAGTCTTGGCTTCCCTGTACTCCAATACAGCCTGCTTCATCTTATGACTAGCAATCCTCTCTTGTAACTTCACTTCTTTATCCTCCTTTTTAAACCCCATATTTCTTTGTCTCAATGCCCCTCCCCCATAAACTCCATTCCCATTCCTAGCAGCTAAACTCTTATTCCACACAGTAGTGTACCCCTCTTCATCAACATTTCCACCCTTTGAGCCATTCTGAACTTCAACATTCTTATCTATACTCTTCTGTAATCTAGCAGCCTTCTCTTCATCAGTCAGCTCCCTCACAGTACAATTCTCATAAGAATGCCCAAAAACCTTGCAAAAAGTACAGTTGACTGGAATTTTCTGGTACTCAACCAAAACCTCAGCAACTCTAGCCTCCCTGCCTTCCTCCACTGGATAAAAAACTCTCACCACATTTGGATGACTATCAGCAGCAGCAATTTCCACAAGGATTCTAGCAAAGCCAGCCTGCACATCATTGTTAATACATTTATCAACAGTTATATTATCAAACAGAAGGGGTTTACCAATACAGCTAGAAAGTTCACACAGTCCTTGCACATTCCACAGTTCTAAAGGAACTTCTTTGAATAGAACCCAAACAGGCACATTAACAGGGTCCTTCTTCACAATGGATGCACCCACTTCCCATTGTTGAAGAACCAGAGGAATACCATTCACCACCCAGGGGCCAGCCTTCAAAGCATCTAACATACCCTCTTCCTTAGTAAATTTGAAGTAGAATAGACCCTTGCCATTAGTTGAGATGTCTTCAAGTCCATACTTCTTCCACATTCTGAACAAGTTAAATCTAACCCATGCTATAGAACAGTAGGCTCCCACAAAGTACCCATACAAATGTTTAGCAAAAGTTTTCTGAACCTTTTCAACCAACTCCTGCTTAATCATAACTACCTTCTCACCATTGGCTAAAGTAGTAGGAGGACAATAAGCAATCTGTTTAACAATATCAGCCATTTTCTCTCCCTTAACAGCAGTAGCATAAGATGGCTTACCTTTAACTTCACCATATTCTTTCTTGTCTATATCTGCATTATTCATTCCCTCATTAAAGATACCCTTAGGCCCTTTTGCAGCAGCTTTAAAAACAGGGCTAGAGGCTTGTGAAAAACCTAAAATAGGAGACTTCTTAATGATATCCTCAGCCTCCTTCAACAGGTCATTCTGTTTCTTAACAACCAATTCCTTTGCCTTCCAAATTCCTGTAAAAAGCTCCTTTATCCTATCCATTTTCTTCTTAATAGCCACCCTAGCTTCTTTAGCAGAGTATTCACTACCCTGAAATCCCACCTTTCTTTCAACACTCTGATCATCCACCAGGGGGTCAAAAATCAACCCATTAGTAGTTTTAAAACCACTAGACTTCTCCTTAACACCACCCATCTTTTTGAGATCTAAAATCTCCTTTTCCATCTGCTCAATAGTCATACTTTCTATAGGAGTCTTCCCAATATCATCATAAGCACCTCCCATTCTAAACACATGAATAACTGGAACAGTAGCATTCTTATCAAAGACAAAGTTCCTTGATGCCTTCTTATTCCTGGACAACAAGATCTTCATAATTCTTCTCCCTTCACTTGTGACATATATCTGCTTCTTTGGGGCAACCTGAACAGCAACCCCTCCTTCATTTGACACCTTAACCCTCTTATCGGAGACCTTCCTGCACTGATTAATGACCCATTTAGATAAAGCACTAACCATTCTGTGATCAAACTCAAAGATGTCTTCCACTGACCAGCCCACCATTTCCTGAAACCTCAAATGGTAGAACCTATGAAAAGCCAGCCACCTTTCCAGAGAGTCAAGCAGAAACAATTTCAAAGCTATATCTGCACTTAAACTCTTAAACACTTGGACATCAACATTCAGCAAACTTCCCTTAGTCACATATTTATCAACCTCCACATCATTAGTCATTTCAGTATCAATCAGCCCACCATCAGAACAACCTATTCTTAACCTTCTATACTCATGATTATCACAGGCTTTAATAACAAAGTCCACAAACCTAACACATTCCTCACTCACTTGCCCAGCAGAACAAGCACAATTTGCCACCTCTATATTATCAGCCTCAATAACCCTCAAAAGCATATCCCCAAATTTATCCTGGAAGCTAGAATTCATATAATTCATAGCAAAAAACCAATTCATAGCAAGCTCAAAATCAGTAAAGGATTTATCAATCAATACCTGGATAGCCTCAATAATAGCATAATCCTTCACCACACATGGCTCAGAACCATAAAATTTCCAGTCAGTCAACCTAGTCTGAGCCTCAATAAACCTCTCATCCTGCCTTCGAATAGCCAAATTACTATCAAAGGAGAGAATCATATACTTACGCCATTCACACATATAAGCAACCGAACCAAAAACCTCTTGAAGCTTAGCAATAGACTTCACTAAACTAGGGTTTGATATGACAGTAGGTAAATCAGAGGTAGGAACAGAATCCTTACTCAAACGTGAATCAGTATTCTCACTGGACATACCCTGCATGGATGAGTTCAGAAGAAACGTTGTATCCGATTGAATCTTCTGTAACCAATCATCTCCCAAAGTTTCCTTCAGATAAACCAGATCACCCTCAGACAACGAGCATGACTCAACTCTACCCCCAATCTCTCTACTCAAACAAAACGTTCCCTCACTCACCTTCTTCAGCTCAAACCCTTGATTTCTCACCAGATCTGGTGGGATATCAGGAGGTATACCCCCATTGGGATCAGCGAACAGCTGATCCATAGTAACCAAAGGATAAACAAAGGAATTTTGATCAAAATCAGATGAAACAGTAACACAAAAAGGAAGAAAAAAGACCGGGAAATGAAGAACAGTAGTAAGAAACTCAAAATCGCCAAAATCGCCCAGAGAAAAAGTCAAAAAGTCAAAGCCAAATGTTATATAAATCTATCGATAGTTACGTCCTTTAAAACTCGAGTCTTTTCTTGTGTACCAATCTCTATGTCATTGTCGCATCGTGAGTTTCATTACCGTCCGGTCTGCTTCGTATCCTTTATCTGAGTCTGTTACATGATGAGATATCTTACGGCCTTCCCGTTCCTCCATTCAGGTGTCCGACACTTCAAATGTACTTATAGTTACGTCCTTTAAAACCCGATTCTTTTCATGTGTACGAATCTCTATGTCATTATCCAATCATGAGTCTGATTTCCACCCAGTCAGCTTCGTATCCTTCAACAGCGTCTGTTGCATGATTAGATATCTCACGGCCTTCCCGTTCCTCCATTCGGGTGCCCAAAACTTCAAATGTAAGGATAGTTATATCCTTTAAAACTCGAGTGTTTTCTTGTGCACGAATCTCTATGTCATTGTCGCATCATGAGTCCGATTACCGTCCGGTCAGCTTCGTATCCTTCATCTGAGTCTGTTACATGATCAGATATCTTACGGCCTTCCCGTTCCTCTATTCGGGTGCCGGAAACTTCAAATGTACCAATAGTTACGTCCTATAAAACTCGAGTCTTTTCTTGTTTACGAATCTCTATGTCATTGTCGCATCGTGAGTCAGATTACCACTCGGTCAGCTTCGTATCCTTTATCTGAGTCTGTTGCATGATTAGATATCTTACAGCCTTCGCGTTCCTCCATTCAGGTGTCCGAAACTTCAAATGTACCTATAGTTACGTCCTTTAAAACTCGAGTGTTTTCTTGTGCACGAATCTCTATGTCATTGTCGCATCATGAGTCCGATTACCGTCCGGTCAGCTTCGTATCCTTCATCTGAGTCTGTTACATGATCAGATATCTTACGGCCTTCCCATTCCTCTATTCGGGTGCCGGAAATTTCAAATGTACCTATAGTTACGTCCTTTAAAACTCGAGTCTTTTCTTTTTTACGAATCTCTACGTCATTGTCGCATCGTGAGTCGGAATACCACTCGGTCAGCTTCGTATCCTTCATCTGAGTCTGTTGCATGATTAGATATCTTACGACCTTCCGGTTCCTCCATTCAGGTGTCTGAAACTTCAAATGTACCTTTAGTTACGTCCTTTAAAACTCGAGTGTTTGCTTGTGCACGAATCTCTATGTCATTTTCACATCGTGAGTCTAATTACCACTCGGTCGGCTTCGTAACCTTCATCTGAGTTTGTTGCATGATCAGATATCTTACGGCCTTCCCGTTCCTCTATTCGGGTGCCCGAAACATCAAATGTACCTATAGTTACGTCCTTTAAAACTCGAGTGTTTTCTTGTGCACGAATCTCTATGTCATTGTCGCATCATGAGTCCGATTACCGCCCGGTCAGCTTCGTATCCTTCATCTGAGTCTGTTACATAATCAGATATCTTACGGCCTTCCCATTCCTCTATTCGGGTGCCCAAAACATCAAATGTATCGATAGTTACGTCCTTTAAAACTCGAGTCTTTTCTTGTGTACCAATCTCTATGTCATTGTAGCATCGTGAGTTTCATTACCATCCGGTCTACTTCGTATCCTTTATCTGAGTCTGTTGCATGATGAGATATCTTACGGCCTTCCCGTTCCTCCATTCAGGTGTCCGACACTTCAAATGTACTTATAGCTACGTCCTTTAAAACCCGATTCTTTTCTTGTGTACGAATCTCTGTCATTATCCAATCATGATTCTGATTTCCACCCAGTCAGCTTCGTATCCTTCAACTGCGTCTGTTGCATGATCAGATATCTCACGGTCTTCCCGTTCCTCCATTCGGGTGCCCAAAACTTCAAATGTACGTATAGTTATATCCTTTAAAACTCGAGTCTTTTCTTGTGTATGAATCTCTATGTCATTGTCGCATCGTGAGTCCGATTACCGTCCGGTCTGCTTCGTATCCTTCATCTGAGTCTGTTGCATGATGAGATAGCTTAAGGCCTTCTTGCTCCTCCCCTCAGGTGCCCGAAACTTCAAATGTATCGATAGTTACGTCCTTTAAAACTCGAGTCTTTTCTTTTGTACCAATCTCTAGGTCATTGTCGCATCGTGAGTTCGATTAATGTCCGTTCAGCTTTGTATCTTTCATCTAAGTCTGTTGCATGATCAGATATCTTACGGCCTTCCGGTTCCTCTATTCGGGTGCCCGAAACATCAAATGTACCAATAGTTACGTCCTTTAAAACTCGAGTGTTTTCTTGTGCACGAATCTCTATGTCATTGTCGCATCGTGAGTCCGATTACCGTCCGGTCAGCTTCGTATCCATCATCTTAGTCTGTTGCATGATCAGATATCTTACGGCCATCACGTTCCTCTATTCGGCTGCCCGAAACTTCAAATGTACCTATAGTTACGTCCTTTAAACCTCGAGTCTTTTCTTGTTTACAAATCTCTATGTCATTGTCGCATCGTGAGTCAGATTACCACTCGTATCCTTCATCTGAGTCTGTTGCATGATTAGATATCTTATGGCCTTCCCGTTCCTCCATTCAGGTGTCCGAAACTTCAAATGTACCAATAGTTACGTCCTTTAAATCTCGAGTGTTTTCTTGTGCACGAATCTCTATGTCATTGTCACATCGTGAGTCCGATTACCGTCCGGTCAGCTTCGTATCCATCATCTGAGTGTGTTGCATGATCAGATATCTTACGGCCTTCCCGTTCCTCTATTCGGCTGCCCGAAACTTCAAATGTACCTATAGTTACGTCCTTTAAAACTCGAGTCATTTCTTGTTTATGAATCTCTATGTCATTGTCGCATCATGAGTCGGATAACCACTCGGTCAGCTTTGTATCCTTCATCTGAGTCTGTTGTATGATTAGATATCTTACGGCCTTCCGGTTCCTCCATTCAGGTGTCCGAAACTTCAAATGTACCTATAGTTACGTCCTTTAAAACTCTAGTGTTTTCTTGTGAACGAATCTCTATGTCATTGTCGCATCGTGAGTCTGATTACCACTCGGTCAGCATCGTATCCTTCATCTGAGTCTGTTGCATGATCAGATATCTTACGGCCTTCCTGTTCCTCTATTCGGGTGCCCGAAACATCAAATGTACCAATAGTTACGTCCTTTAAAACTCGAGTGTTTTCTTGTGCACGAATCTCTATGTCATTGTCGCATCGTGAGTCCGATTATCGTCCGGTCAGCTTCGTATCCATCATCTTAGTCTGTTGCATGATCAGATATCTTACGGCCATCACGTTCCTCTATTCGGCTGCCCGAAACTTCAAATGTACCTATAGTTACGTCCTTTAAACCTCGAATCTTTTCTTGTTTACAAATCTCTATGTCATTGTCGCATCGTGAGTCAGATTACCACTCGTATACTTCATCTGAGTCTGTTGCATGATTAGATATCTTATGGCCTTCCCGTTCCTCCATTCAGGTGTCCAAAACTTCAAATGTACCTATAGTTACGTCCTTTAAAACTCGAGTGTTTTCTTGTGCACGAATCTCTATGTCATTGTCACATCGTGAGTCCGGTTACCGTCCGGTCAGCTTCGTATCCATCATCTGAGTGTGTTGCATGATCAGATATCTTACGGCCTTCCCGTTCCTCTACTCGGCTGCCCGAAACTTCAAATGTACCTATAGTTACGTCCTTTAAAACTCGAGTCACTTCTTGTTTACGAATCTCTATGTCATTGTCGCATCATGAGTCGGATAACCACTCGGTCAGCTTTGTATCCTTCATCTGAGTCTGTTGTATGATTAGATATCTTACGGCCTTCCGGTTCCTCCATTCAGGTGTCCGAAACTTCAAATGTACCTATAGATACGTCCTTTAAAACTCGAGTGTTTTCTTGTGAACGAATCTCTATGTCATTGTCGCATCGTGAGTCTGATTACCACTCGGTCAGCATCGTATCCTTCATCTGAGTCTGTTGCATGATCAGATATCTTACGGCCTTCCTGTTCCTCTATTCGGGTGCCCGAAAGTTCAAATGTACCTATAGTTACGTCCTTTAAAACTCGAATCTTTTCTTGTTTACGAATCTCTATGTCATTGTCGCATCGTGAGTCGGATAACCACTCGGTCAGCTTTGTATCCTTCATCTGAGTCTGTTGCTTGATTAGATATCTTATGGCCTTCCGGTTCCTCCACTCAGGTGCCCAAAACTTCAAATGTATCGATAGTTACGTCCTTTAAAACTCGAGTCTTTTCTTTTTTACTTATCTCTAGGTCATTGTCGCATCGTGAGTCCGATTAAAGTCCGTTCAGCTTTGTATCCTTCATCTAAGTCTGTTGCATGATCAGATATCTTACGGCCTTCCGGTTCCTCTATTCGGGTGCCCGAAACTTCAAATGTACGGATAGTTACGTCCTTTAAAACTCGAGTCTTTTGTTGTGTATGAATCTCTATGTCATTGTCGCATCGTGAGTTCGATTACCGTCTGGTCCACTTCGTATCCTTTATCTGAGTCTGTTGCATGATCAAATATCTTACGGCCTTCCCGTTCCTCCATTTAGGTGTCCGAAACTTCAAGTGTACCTATAGTTACGTCATTTAAAACTCGTGTCTTTTCTTGTGTACAATCTCTATGTCAATGTCGCATCGTGAGTCCGATTAATCTTCGGTCAGCTTCATATCCTTCATCTAAGTCTGTTGCATGATCAGATAACTTCGGCCTTCCCGTTCCTCCATTCAGGTGTCCGAAACTTCAAATGTACCTATAGTTACGTCCTTTAAAACTCGAGACTTTTCTTGTGTACGAATCTCTATGTCATTGTCGCATCGTGAGTCGGATTACCACCCGGTTAGCTACGTATCCTTCATCTGAGTCTGTTGCATGATTAGATATCTTACGGCCTTCCTGTTCCTCCATTCAGGTGTCCGAAACTTTAAATGTACCTATAATTACGTCCTTTAAAACTCGAGTGTTTTCTTATGCACGAATCTCTATGTCATTGTCGCATCGTGAGTCTGATTACCACCCGGTCAGCATTGTATCCTTTATCTGAGTCTGTTGCATGATCAGATATCTTACGGCCTTCCCGTTCCTCTATTCGGGTGCCCGAAACATCAAATGTACCTATAGTTACGTCCTTTAAAACTCGAGTGTTTTCTTGTGCACGAATCTCTATGTCATTGTCGCATCGGGAGTCCAATTACCGTCCGGTCAGCTTCGTCTCCATCATCTGAGTCTGTTGCATGATCAGATATCTTACGGCGTTCCCGTTCCTCTATTCGGCTGCCCGAAACTTCAAATGTACCTATAGTTACGTCCTTTAAAACTCGAGTCATTTTTTGTTTACGAATCTCTATGTCATTGTCGCATCGTGAGTCGGATAACCACTCGGTCAGCTTTGTATCCTTCATCTGAGTCTGTTGCATGATTAGATATCTTACGGCCTTCCGGTTCCTCCATTCAGGTGTCCGAAACTTCAAATGTACCTATAGTTACGTCCTTTAAAACTCGAGTGTTTTCTTGTGAACGAATCTCTATGTCATTGTCGCATCGTGAGTCTGATTACCACTCGGTCAGCTTCGTATCCCTCATCTGAGTCTGTTGCATGATCTGATATCTTACGGCCTTCCTGTTCCTCTATTCGGGTGCCCGAAAGTTCAAATGTACGGATACTTATGTCCCTTAAAACTCAAGTCTTTTCTTGTGTACGAATCTCTTTGTCATTGTCGAATCGTGAGTCTGATTAATGTCCGGTCAGATTCGTATCCTTCATCTAAGTCTGTTGCATGATCAGATAACTTACGGCCTTCCTGTTCCTCCATTCAGGTGTCCGAAACTTCAAATGTACCTAGAGTTACGTCCTTTAAAACTCGAGTCTTTTCTTGTGTACGAATCTCTATGTCCTTGTCGCATCGTGAGTCTGATTACCACTCGGTCAGCTTCGTATCCTTCATCTGAGTCTTTTGCATGATCAGATATCTTATGGCCTTCCCGTTCCTCTATTCGGGTGCCCGAAACTTCAAATGTACGGATAATTATGTCCCTTAAAACTCGAGTCTTTTCTTGTGTACGAATCTCTATGTCATTGGCGCATCGTGAGTTCCATTACCGTCTGGTCCGCTTCGTATCCTTTATCTGAGTCTGTTGCATGATCAGATATCTTACGGCCTTCCCGTTCCTCCATTCAGGTGTCCGAAACTTCAAATGTACGGATAGTTATCTCCTTTAAAACTCGAGTCTTTTCTTTTGTACGAATCTCTATGTCATTGTCGCATCGTGAGTCTGATTAACGTCCGTTCAGCTTTGTGTCCTTCATCTAACTCTGTTGCATGATCAGGTATCTTACGGCCTTCTCGTTCCTCCATTCAGGTGTCCGAAACTTCAAATGTACCTATAGTTACGTCATTTAAAACTCGAGTCTTTTCTTGTGTACGAATCTTTATGTCATTGTCGCATCGTGACTCTGATTACCACCCGGTCAGCTTCGTATCCTTCATCTGAGTCTTTTGCATGATCAGATATCATACGGCCTTCCCGTTCGTCTATTCGGGTGCCCGAAACTTCAAATGTACGGATACTTATGTCCCTTAAAACTCGAGTCTTTTCCTGTGAACGAATCTCTATGTCATTGTCGCATCGTGAGTTCCATTACCGTCCGGACCGCTTCATATCCTTTATCTGAATCTGTTGCATGATCAGATATCTTACGGCCTTCCCGTTCCTCCATTCAGGTTTCCGAAACTTCAAATGTAACTATAGTTACGTTGTTTAAAACTCGAGTCTTTTCTTGTGTACGAATCTCTATGTCATTGTCCAATCATGAGTCTGATTTCCACCTAGTCGGCTTCGTATCCTTCAACTGCGTCTGTTGCATGATCAGATATCTCACGGCCTTCCCAGTCCTCCATTCGGGTGCCCAAAACTTCAAATGTACGGATAGTTATATCCTTTAAAACTTGAGTCTTTTCTTGTGTATGAATCTCTATTTAATTGTCGCATCGTGAGTCCGATTACCGTCCGGTCCGCTTCGTATCGTTCATCTGAGTCTGTTGCATGATCTGATATCTTAAAGCCTTCCTGCTCCTCCACTCAGGTGCCCGAAACTTCAAATGTATCGATAGTAACGTCCTTTAAAACTCGAGTATTTTCTTTTGTACGAATCTCTATGTCATTGTCGCATCGTGAGTTCGACAAACGTCCATTCAACTTTGTATCCTTCATCTAAGTCTGTTGCATGATCAGATATCTTACGGCCTTCCCGTTCCTCCATTCAGGTGTCCGAAACTTCAAATGTACCTATAGTTATGTCCTTTAAAACTCGAGTCTTTTCTTGTATACGAATCTCAATGTCATTGTCGCATCGTGAGTCTTATTACCACACAGTCAGCTTCGTATCCTTCATCTGAGTCTGTTGCAGGGTGCCCGAAACTTCAAATGTACGAATTGTTATATCCTTTAAAACTCGAGTCTTTTCTTGTGTACGAATCTCTATGTCATTGTCGCATCGTGAGTTCGATTACCGTCCGGTCCGCTTCGTTTCCTTTATCTGAGTCTGTTGCATGATCTGATATCTTATGGCCTTCATGCTCCTCAATTCGGGTGCCCAAAACTTCAAATGTATCGATAGTTACGTCCTTTAAAACTCGAGTCTTTTCTTTTGTACGAATCTCTATGTGATTGTCGCTTTATGAGTCCTATTAATGTCCGGTCAGCTATGTATCCTTCATCTAAGTCTGTTGCATGATCAGATATCTTACGGCGTTCCCGTTCCTCCATTCTGGTGTCCAAAACTTCAAATGTACCTATAGTTACGTCCTTTAAAACTCGAGTCTTTTCTTGTGTACGAATCTCTATGTCATTGTCGCATCGTGAGTCTGATTACCACCCGGTCAGCTTCGTATCCTTCATCTGAGTTTGTTGCATGATTAGATATCTTACAGCCTTCCCGTTCCTCTATTTGGGTGCCCGAAACTTCAAATGTACGGATAGTTATGTCCTTTAAAACTCGAGTCTTTTCTTGTGTACATTCCTCTACGTCAGTGTCGTATCGTGAGTCCGATTACCGGCCGGTCTGCTACGTATCCTTTATATGAGTCTGTTGCATGATCAGATATCTTACGGCCTTCATGCTCCTCAATTCGGGTGCCCGAAACATCAAATGTATCGATAGTTATGTCCTTTAAAACTCGAGTTTTTTCTTTTGTACGAATCTCTATGTCATTGTCGCATTGTGAGTCCGGTTAACGTCCGGTCAGCATTGTATCCTTCATCTAAGTCTGTCGCACGATCGGATATCTTTCGGCCTTCCCGTTCTGTAACGACCCTGGCGTCGGTGCCGGGTCTTCGGGTCGGGTTTCAGAGCTACGCAGCGGATTCGGATCATAACAGTCTTTACTCTTCCAGGATCCACGTCATCATATCTGTTGGGTTACCTGAACACATGCCAAAAATAGTTTCTGTCAACATAAAGTTGGTGAGGTCGTGTATTTTATAAAGTGAATGGCCAGTTCGTTTATTGATATTTCTTTTATATAAAACATTCTTTTATAAACATGCTTTACAAATTATATTTCTGAAGGGGAAAATATATTTTATTATATTCTATTATATCAATTCTATTATATCTCAATTCTATCATATCAATTTATATTACGTGCCATTCCTATCGATGGTACCACTTTGTTTGTGGTAAAATACTAGTTCCTGTCCTCTACATGGACAAGAATAGTTTTGGTCCTCTACTTGGACATTCCTACCCTCTACTTGGGTAAGACTGGTTCTTGTCCTCTACTTGGACAAGAAAGAAAATGGCGGATACCGGCCAGTACTGTCCTCGTCGTTTCTATGTCCCCTTTTCTATTATATTTCTTCTATTGATAATCTTTTTATTATGTAAAGCATTTCTATATTTTCTAATAAATGACATGCATTCCTTCGAAAACACTTAATAAAACAGTAAAAGTGGGGAGTTCACGATACTCACATGTTTGCGTATATCTTCTAGCTAATCTTCTTATTATAATTTTATTTCATATATATATCGATACGTGTTACGCGTGGGACTTGTTAGATTGTAATACTTAGGATATATATCATATATACAATTTATACATATAGAATTCGGTATATATTAGATAGTCCTAAACTCGGAGTTCATTATTGATATTTATTATATGAGACACGACCCGGACATCCTACATCTAGCTGGCCATTACAGCTTGGCAGATCTAAACTAACAAAAGAATAGAAAATATTATTATTAACCCGAGTCTAGTATACCGTTTTATATATCGAATTGTATATGTATAAACATATATATTTTATATATGTTTATTATTGTTATATTATTATTAATAAGTCCGTACGTTATCCGTATTATATATATAATCTTTATAATTATACTAATCCACGTCTAGATATTGGACCAGGTTCTATTCCGGTAGTTGACCGAGTCACTAAGTTGACTCGGTATCGAGTTCCACTTTCCGATTCGATTAACGGTACCTCGCAATCAACATAATTCTTATATTAGGAATTCATCATAAGATTATATAACCCATTAATCTAATGAAACTCTTGTTTATTAGAATTTTAACCGGATACTTACCGAGTTCTTATCGAAACACAACCAAAGATCAATCGGACTTTTGGTTATTAATTGTCTTTCTACCTTGTAATTCCAATATCCTGATTACCAAGACAGAATCACAATCGGTTAATATCAATAACCAAAGAATAAATACGACCAACCAAATTACAATCAATTCTCAAAGGAAGAACCCAATCGATTATATGTTACCGGACTCAATACCACACACACATCGGTGTGTGTGCGGGTTCTAATATTATCGGATAGTTCTCGGAGTTATACCAGAAATATATATACAAATCCGGTCATGGCGACTACCCGATTACGAAGACCAAGAGTTGGGTTACCGGGTTTATAATACAAACAGTATGAAGAGTTGTGGTTTGGGTGAGGATTCATCGGTTCATACAAACGGTTACCGGTGACAATAGTTCGATTATTTATGACTATCCGGTGATACCAAGACCCGATAACAATCAACAACACCTTCGTATCAACGACAAAGGCTCGAACTGAACTGGCTATAAACAATCGGTGGTTCCTCCACCCGATTAGAAAGAAGCGAGTCACTGGTTGGGTTCGAGTTTGGGTAACCGATACACATCAGAAACATGGTTCGGGTTTATCGGGTTTTGAATTAGAAATAGAGGAGGTTATGGTGATGTTATTATCGGTGTAGAAACTAAGAAAGATGGTTTGATGGTGTTTCTATGTAGAAGACGAAGGCATGGTTGCTGCTCGCTAACAGATACAGAAGAGGAGGAGGGTTCGGGGCTTACTGGAAAAAGGAGAAGACGGCGGCGCTGTCGACGGCCGGAGCTGGTGGTTGTCTGGTGAGGGTTCTATCGGTAACAGAAACAAACGAAGTTTGAGGTTTGACAATTGTATGCTATATTATCGGGAGAGGAGGAAGTTACCGGAGAAGTAGGCGGCGGCGGCGGCCGGCCATGGTCACCGGACGGTGATCTCCGATGTCCCTTTCTCTCACTCGATACACCCACAAGTGGGTGTCTGTGTTTGTGTCTTTGTCCAACAACAAAGAAGAAAGGAGGAGCCTTATATGGTCAAACGCAAATTCGGGGTGTTTGGGAACAAAGATAGCATCTAATAATAGGGATGTTTGGCTACAGGACTAAAGTTAACACAACGGACTATTTGGTTACGAGTTTAACAGCAGATAAGGAGCGTTTGGTGCTGAATTAATCAACCGGTTGAGACGTTTGGCTGCGATATTCGAACTTGCATATCTAATAATAATAAATAATCGGGTGGTCGGGTACGACCCGACCCGTTTACGAGACCCGTAACACCTCGGGGTGTTACACGTTCCTCCATTCAGGTGTCCAAAACTTCAAATGTACCTATAGTTACGTCCTTTAAAACTCGAGTTTTTTCTTGTGTACGAATCTCTATGTCATTGTCGCATCGTGAGTCTGATTACCACCCGGTCAGCTTAATATCCTTCATCTGAGTCTGTTGCATGATCAGAAATCTTACGGCTTCCCGTTCCTCTATTCGGGTGCCCGAAACTTCAAATGTATGGATAGTTATGTCCTTTAAAACTCGAGCCTTTTCTTGTGTACATTCCTCTATGTCATTGTCGCATCGTGAGTCTGATTACCACCCGGTCTGCTACGTATCCTTTATCTGAGTCTGTTGCATGATCAGATATCTTACGTCCTTCCCATTCCTCCATTTAGGTGTCCAAAACTTCAAATATACCTATAGTTACGTCATTTAAAACTCGAGTCTTTTCTTGTGTACGAATCTCTATGTCATTGTCGCACCGTGAGTCTGATTACCACCCGGTTAGCTTCGTATTTTTCACCTGAGTCTGTTGCATGATCAGATATCTTATGGCCTTCTCGCTCCTCCATTCGGGTGCCCAAAACTTCAAATGTATCGATAGTTACGTCCATTTAAACTAGAGTCTTTTCTTGTGTACGAATCTCTATGTCATTGTCGCATCGTGTGTCTGATTAACGTTCGGTCAGCTTCATATGCGTCATCTGAGTCTGTTGCATGATCAGATATCTTACGGCCTTCTCGTTCCTTCATTCAGGTGTCCGAAACTTCAAATGTACCTATAGCTACGACATTTAAAACTCGAGCCTTTTCTTGTGTACGAATCACTTTGTCATTGTCGCATTGTGAGTCTGATTACCACCCAGTCAGCTTCGTATACTTCATCAGAGTCTTTTGCATGATCAGATATCTTACGGCCTTCCCGTTCCTGTATTCGGGTGCCCGAAACTTCAAATGTACAGATAGTTATGTCCTTTAAAACTAGAGTGTTTTCTTGTGTATGAATCTCTATGTCATTGTCGCATCGTGAGTCCGATTACGACCCGGTCAGCTTCGTATCCTTCATTTGTGTCTGTTGCATGATCAGATATCTTACGGCTTTCCCGTTCCTCTATTCGGGTGCCCGAAACTTCAAATGTACGAATAGTTATGTCCTTTAAAACTAGAGTGTTTTCTTGTGTATGAATGAATCTCTATGTCATTGTCGCATCGTGAGTCGGATTAGAACCCGGTCAGCTTCGTATCTTTCATCTGAGTCTGTTGCATGATCATATATCTTACGGCCTTTTCGTTCCTCCATTCAGGTGTCCGAATCTTCAAATGTACCTATAGTTACGTCCTTTAAAACTCGAGTGTTTTCTTGTGCACGAATCTCTATGTCATTGTCGCATCGTGAGTTTGATTACGACCTGGTCAGCTTCGTATCCTTCATCTGTGTCTGTTGCATGATCAGATATCTTACGGCCTTCCCGTTCCTCTATTCGGGTGCCCGAAACTTCAAATGTACGGATACTTATGTCCTTTAAAACTCGAGTCTTTTCTTGTGTACGAATCTCTATGTCATTGTCGCATCGTGTGACACCCGGCAAATTCAGGTTGACAACATTGTCTAGGTCAAAGTCTACCTTAGCGAGTCACGCGTATATTATACTTAACTGGGTCAGTTGAGTCGTGTTATGGTTCGGGAACCGTTATTTAGTCTAGAGGATCATTAGATGTCAGTCCTTAACCAAGGGTACAAGGGGTGATGATTCGTAGAATCGTCAAAGCATAGGGAACATACAAGTCTCGAGTCCCGGGAATTGGTGAACGAGTGTGAATGTGTTTGTTTGCAAGTATTATGTGTTTACAATCATTATGCGACTTGTCGGTATGTGAAAATGTGTTAACATATGTTAAAACGGGGTTTAACGCGCAAAACACATAGAACCAAACCCTGAGGGCGATTAGGAGGCCCTAATCGCCTTCCTCAGGGCGATTAGCTTCACATGTTAGGCGACTGGGCTTGGCTATAGGCGATTGGGGGGCTAATCGCCTATAGTGAAGGCGATTAGCAGCCCTAATCGCCTGATAAAGCTGCATAATCGCCTGTAACGTACCTGGCGACTAGAAACGACTATAAATACAACACTTGACCTCCAAAACTTCATTATAACAACCCTAGCCGTCCCACAACTCGTTCCAACTCGCAAACACCCTCTGGAACACGATTTTGGATCAAACTACACGTTTTCAAGCCTATTACATCAATCTATCATAAACCTAAGGTGTGGTTTTCATTCATGCAACCTTTATTAACGTTATTTTGAATCCCTAATGGTCCAGACCCGTTTATAAACGTTTGTGTCTTCGAAAATTCGTTAATAATCATTGTTAATTGGGTTCTAACTATTATGCATGTTGTATGTGTTAATTATAATTAAAAGATAGGATTGTTATGATTCAAAAAGGATTGTTAGCATAATATTAAGGTGTTTACAGATTGATTATGATAGCATGTTGATGAAATCTGAGTAATTGTTCATTAGGGTTACGGTTATGCATGTTAATCTGATGTTTCATGCTACGTGTATTATTTTGGGGAAACATGGTCGTATTCAGGGCTGGTAGAACGATGTTAAACTAGGGATTTTGATTGAAACATGTTTACTATTGTTGTATGATTGATCTTTGGTGTTTCCACACGTTCTGGATTTGATTTGGAGGGTTAAACGCGTGAAAAACCGGAACAGACTTGCTGAAGGCGATTAGGGACCCTAATCGCCTATGCTATAGGCGATTGGGAGCCCAATCGCCTTTTATGGGAGACTAATCGCCTATAGTATAGGCGATTGGGAGCCTAATTGCCTTAATTTCATGTGATTATGATTAATTGCTAGTTAAGTCCTGAATTGCATGTCTTACGACCTAATCGCCTGATATTGTTCTTCATTTCCCGCTTCTTTTTCTCTTCGTTTGTGCTACTGTTCCATCAATTGTTGATTGAATTTCTCTATTCTTCTTCTCTGTTTGCTATGGATCAGTCTCTTACTGATCCTAAAGGAGGTGTTCCTCCTGATATTCCTCCAGATCTGCTCACGTCTGAGAGTGTTTTTGTTTCTCTGGCTATTTCGGTGCCGGAGGAGTTTGCTGAATCTCGTGATTCTCCTAACTCTCCTCTGAACCCTAATCCTTTTGGAAGTTGTGTGGATCTGAATGTTCAGGCTAATTCTGCTCCGTTTATGGCTGATTGGCGCAAACGCTTGCTTCTGTCTAGGGAGAATGGGCTAAAAGTAAGTGAACAGGACCAGCAGATGTCAGATAGTTCTCCCTGTGTGACTCACTGGTAGTTTTTTGGTCCTGAACAGCTGGTGTTTACTGATCTGGCTATTGGGGAGGCCATTCGGGTATTGATTGATAAAACCTATTCTGATAACTCGTTTATGACTGCTATGAATTGGTTTATTCACATGAATTGTAAGAATGAGGGTTTTATGCTGAGGTTTGGGGATCTTCTGCTAAAGGTTATTGAGGCTGATGATAGGGTTGTTACTAATGAGGATGGTAATGTGCAATTTAGTGAGAAATGTGTTGAGTTTATGAACTTCATAATGAATGCATGTGATAAAAATGAGCATAGGATGCTGATTGTTGCTTGTAGGGATATGGATAGTAGTAGTGTTGGGCTGGATGTTACTGGAAAGATGAGTGGAACTAGTGGCAAATGGAGGTTTGCTGGTCATTCTCAGGGTTGGTTCTCTTCAGATATTGTCCTGAAAGCTATAGAGATGTTAGCTCAGAAGGCTTATCAGAACCCTGTGTATGAGCCTGCTATGAAACAGTGTCTCTCTTTGAACCTGTTAAATCCTTCATTTGAGGAACGCTTTGGTAGGTATTTATCCAATATTGATGAGATTAAGGTGAAGGTTGAGTATGTTTCTGATGAGATTTTTGATGACTTTATGCAATTTGTTATTGCTTGTTATGAGAAGTCTGATGTTTTGAGCCTTAGGCTGGTGTGTGACTATAATGCTATAGATAGTGAGGGTAAGGGTAATATGTTAGGGAAAGTTGGGTCGAAGGGGAATGGAGTAAACAAAGTTGTGGATATAGGAATGGGTCAGGGGCATATGGAATGTAATGGGTTGCAGGGTAAGCTGAAACTCTTGGAAGACCACTTTGTTGAGAGTAATATTGTAGCCTTCCACCAGCATTATCATAAGCTGTTTTGCAAAATGAAGGAGTTTGAGGTGGAAGATTTGTTTGAGTTTGATATGAGTATTGTCAAAGCTTTAGCTAGATGGTTTTAATGCAGGGTTGGGGTGCAGGATATAAATCAGACTAGGGGTCCTATGTGTAAGAGGGAACTTTTTGGGGATGGTATTTCTCAAAGTAATGAGCAGGGGGGTAAAAAGCTTAGAGGAGGTTTGGAGAGTATTGATAATACTAAGGCTATAACTAAGAAACAACTTATTTTAACACATGAGGGCAGGAAGATTATGAAGATTCTGTCATCTAAAAACAAGAAGGTTAAGCAGGTATTTGAATTTAACAAGGATGCTGCTGTGCCAGTTCTCCCTGTTTTCAGAATTGGGGAGATGTCTGATATTATAGGTTCCACTCCTGTTGCTAATATGACTATTGAGCAGATGGAGAAGGAGATTTCTGATATAAAAAAGACTGGTGGTGTTAAATCTAAGCAGTTGGGTTATAGAGCTGCTAATGGATTAATCTTTGATCCTTTTGAGGATAATGGTGATACTGAGAAAACAGTTGAGTTTAATGGTATGCAGTGTTCTATTAAGGAGATTAGGGACATTATACAGAGGAAAAAGTTGAGGTTGAGGGAATTAATTTTGGGGTTGGGAAAGGCTAGGGAATTGGTGGCTGAGAAAGGGAAGCTAAAAGAGCCTATAGTAAGTGATTGTGATATTATCAAGAAGTCTCCAATTCTAGGGGCAATTGCTGATAAAAATTATGTGTTTAAGGCATCTTCATCTGCCAACAAATCTGTTGATAACACCCCTGGGCCTTCTGTGATTCTGAATCTGAGGATAAGAAGGAGAAGGCTTCATATGCTAATGCTGTTAAGGGTGAGAAGATTGCTGAATTTAGCAAACAGATCTTGAAAATGGTGAAAAGGTGGTTATGATTAAGCAAGATTATGTTGAGAAGGTTAAGCAGGTTTACTCTAAACATTTGTATGGGTACTTTGTGGGTTCTTTCTGTTCTATAGCTTGGGTTAGATTCAATTTATTTAGGATGTGGAAGAGATATGGGGTTGAGGACATTTCTACTAATGGTAAAGGGTTGTTCTATTTCAAATTTGATACTAAGGAGGGAATGTTGGAAGCCTTGAAAGCTGGTCCATGGGTTGTTAATGGCATCCCTTTGGTACTAAACCAATGGGAAGTTGGGGCTGCGATTGTGAAAACAGAACCTGAAAAGGTGCCTGTGTGGGTTTTGTTTAAGGAGGTGCCATTGGAATTATGGAATGCGCAGGGGTTGTGTGAGCTGGCTAGCTGTATTGGTAAACCTCTTTTGTTTGATAATATTACTGTGGATTAATGTTTGAATACTAATGTGCAGGTTGGATTTGCTAGAATCTTGGTAGAAATTGCTGCTGCTGATTCTCAACCTACTTTTATTAGAGCTTTTTATCCTAGAGAGGAGGGTGCTGAGCCTAAGGTTACTGAGGTGTTGATAGAGTATCAAAAGATGCCTAAACTTTGCTCTTTTTGCAAAGTGTTTGGGCATCCTTTTGAGAAGTGTACTACTAGAGAGTTAATTGCTGAGGAGAAAGAAGCTAGGGAAAGAGAAGCTGAAAAGGGGAATGAAGATAAGAGAGGGGCTGCTAAAGATGGTACTGTTGATGAGGAAGGGTATCAATTGGTGTGGAAGCGTAGTATGGCTGCTAAGAATCCTAATAAGGGTTTAAGTATTGGAGGGAATAGTAATGGGGCTTATGGGGGAGGTAACTTGAGACAAAGAAATATGTTTAAGGGTAATAAGGAGGAGAAGGAGGCTAAACTTCAGGATAGGATTAAGAGCTTCAAAATGAATCAAGCTGCTAGGGAGTATGATCTTCAGAAGGATCAAATTAGGAAGGATTCTAATGGTGCTTCTTCTTCTGGGGTTAAAAAGGATGGAAAGGAGGGCATTGGTAATGAAGCTAGGAAGGGGAAGCAAGTTTTTCAGATTAAGACAGATGGTATTAAAGGGAAGAAGACTAATCTTGTGGCTAAACGTATTGAGGTCAAGAATAGTTTTAGTGTCTTGGGTGATGAGAATATGGTTGTTGAAGCTGGTAATGTTGCAGCTGTTCCCACTTCTAAACCTCCTAAACCTTCCCCTGCTAAGCCTGCTACACACCACTCACCTAAATCTTCCAAATCAACCCCTATGAAACAACCTGTAACTAAACCTGTGTCTTTTTCTACCCCTAATGTTCCTCCCCCTAATCCTTTTACTGCCCCTCTTGATCAACCTGTTGATTGTCCTCCTCACAATGGTGTCCCTGCTAAGCCTTATACCCCTGGCTCCAGTCTGGTCAGAGATGCTGTTATTGAGGACTATTCTTTTGATTTAACTCCTCAGCAGATTGAGGATGTTATGTTCTATGTTAATTGCAGAGTTATCCCTACTAGAGAGCAAGTTTTGGAATGGGATGTGGTTCAAACTAAGTATTTCTTTTTGATGTGTCAGAAGTTTGATTTCCCTGAGGGCATGGATTATGATGAAATGGAAGATATTGTTCTAGAAACTGATAATGAAGATGTTTTGGAGACTGAGAATAATGAGGTGTTATCTGAGGATGATGAGACTGCTGAATTCATGAAGCTTGATGAAGGTGTTCAATCAGAGGGGGGCAAGTATTGTCCTCCTCTTCTGTTAATACTGGTTCTCAATGATTGCTCAAAATCTTAATATTCTTTCCTGGAATGTTAGAGGTTTGATGAAGCATTCCAATCAGAACCAAGTTATGAATGTTTTGAATAATAGGAAGATCAGCTTATGTTGTTTGGTGGAAACTCATGTCAAAGGTCAAAATCTTGGTCAGGTATGTAATAGGGTTTTGAATGGCTGGCAGTGGTTCTCCAATAAGGAATATTGTGCTAGTTGGGTTAGAGTCCTCATAGGTTGGAAGCCTAATATTGTTGATGTTATGATCATTGAAGTTACTTCTCAGGTCATTCATTGTTTGGTCAAACCCATGAATGGTTCTCCCAATTTTTTCTGCTCTTTCTTGTATGGGTCTATCAGGAATTGTCAAAGGAAAGTGTTATGGCAGGATTTGCAAAAGTTTGGGTATTCTATTCAGGATGATCCTTGGCTTATAATGGGTGACTTTAATGTTATTCTGGATCCTTCTGAGAGGTCTATGGGGTGTTCTGATGTGACTTCTGCCATGATAGATTTCAGGGAGTGCTGTCAGAATATAGGGGTGGGAGATGTCCCTTCTTCAGGGTTGAAGTTTACATGGAACAAGTGTCCGGGGAAAACTACTGGGTTGCTGAAGAAGTTGGATAGAATAATGAGCAATAACTCTTTTTTGAATATTTTTTCAGATATGGCTGCTTCTTTTCTCCCTTTCTTTCATTCTGATCATGCACCTGGTTTTATTTCTTTGAAGGGTCAGAAGCCTTGGAAACCAAAGACCTTCAAGTTTATGAATCATCTTGCAGGTAAGCCTCAATTTTTACCTATTGTTGAATCTAACTGGAAATGTTCTGTGCAGGGTTGTGCTATGTTTTCTGTTGTGTCTAAGCTAAAGAAACTGAAAAAGCCTCTCAGGAAGCTTGGAAGGATGCAGGGGGATCTTTCTGAAAAGGTGAAAACCATTTCTGTGGAGCTAGGTAAAGTTCAAAATGCTGTTGTGGATGACCCTCATAATGCTGAGCTGAGAGAGGAGGAGGTTATCCTGGTCAATGCCCTCAAAAAAGCCTAGGCTAAAGTTGAGTGGTTAAGGGTTGGGCATCAGAACACTTCTTATTTCCATAAGGCCATTAAAGGTAGGTTAAGTAGGAATAGGATCAATTCTGTCCTGGATAAGGATGGGTCTTTCTTTGAGGGGGAGGAGGTTGGTAATGCCTTTGTTAGACATTTTGAAGGGTTTATGGGGAGTAATAGTGAGGTTTTAGCTTTAAGGGATCCTAGTGCTCTTTTTGCTACTAAGTTGCCAAGTGAGGTGGCTGATCAGATGGTTAGGGAAGTATCCAATGAAGAAATCAGGAAGGCTATCTTTGATATTGATATTGATAAAGCCCCTGGGGAAGGTTAGAGTGTCATGGGAGTCTGTATGTTGTCCTAAGAGTCAGGGGGGCTTGGTATTAAGTCTCTAAAAATCCAGAATAAAGCTCTTTTGGCTAAACATATCTGGAATTTAATTTCAGGGAAGGACACTATATGGACTAAGTGGATTAGATTGTTTAGACTAAAAGGGATGAGTTTTTGGGGTTTTTTCAAAAAGGGTGAGGCTAGTTGGAGCTGGAAAAGTCTTTTGAAAAATAGGGAAGTTATTTGGGCTCACTGTTTGAAAAGTATAGGGGATGGTCGTACTACTTCTGTCTGGTATGATTATTGGTGCCCATTAAGTCCTTTGTGCTCCTTCATTTCTCCTAGAGATATTCATAGGAGTGGTTTCTCTCTTACCTCTATAGTTGCTGATGTTATTAGTAATGGAGATTGGGTTTGGCCAGAGGAGTGGAATAACAAGTATCCTTGTCTTTCTCAGATGAGGCCTCCTTTTCTGACAGAAGGGAAGAAGGATAGTGTTTTTTGGAAGACTAAGGAAGAGACTCTAGTGGCTTTTGAAACTAGGGTTGTTTTTAAGGATTTGAGTCTGCACAGGGATGAGGTTCCATGGGCTAAAGTGGTGTGGTTTAGCCAATCTATCCCTAGGCATGCTTTTACCTTATGGCTGGCATGCCATCAAAGGCTCCTTACTCAGGACAGGTTATTGAGTTGGGATGCCAGGGACAACCTATTATGTGCTCTGTGTGGGGAAATAAGAGATAGTCATTCACATTTATTTTTTGAATGTCCTTTTTCAACAATGGTTTGGGAAGGAATGAAGGGGATGGCTGGATTGGAGGATGTTCCTGCTAAGCTGTTGGATTGTGTGCAAATTTTGTCCTTTGCTCAGCTAGGGAGGTCTGCTAAAAGTATTATTCAGAGGCTTGTTTTGGCTGCCATGGTATATTTTATATGGCAAGAAAGAAATGCTAGAATTTTTAGAAAGGAGAGTAGAACTGCTGAAGCTCTGTGTGCTATTATCAGAGATACTGTAAGGCTTAAATTGTTGGGATTGAGGATTCAGGCTTCTGTTAGCAGTGTCAAATTCAGCAGGATGTGGGGCTTTAAGGTGGTATGGAAGGACCCTCTTAAACAGGTTTCCCAATGTTGTTCTTAATTATTCTTTTATGGGTTAGGGTTGTGAGGGAGGTTAGTTGGGTTTGGTTTCTCTTTAGGGATGGTCTTAGGCCATGGGGGTTAGTATTTATTAATAAAGTTAACTATAATATAATGGTAAATATGGTGAATCTGGTCCTGGGCTGGGTGATCATGATTTTATTATTGCTGAGTCAGTTTAATAACTTGATCAGGAATGATGATGGGAAGGGAGGGTCTATGGGAGCTTTGGGAGTCATATGGTGGTCATTTCAGCGATGGGTAGAGATCTGGTATGGGATAACCCATGCTTCCTGTTGGTTTGATCCATTTCTTCTTTTGTGTCTGTATTGGTATTGGTGTGTCAACTTATACTTTTGGAGTTCTCTTCTGTTGATGCTTGTGCCTGGTGACAGGTCTAGTATCAATTCTGATGTCTGTGTTAAGGGGTTAGGATTGTATGGTCTTGGGATAAGACAAAGCCTAGGAGTTATAAGGATGGAACAAGGTCATATCTTTAGGTTTCTGTTCCTTGTTATGTCTTTTATCTTTTTTAGCTCTAGATATGGCCTTGAAACCTTGTCTTTCTTTTCTTTCTTATACCTTTTCTTGGTTTGGTGTCTTGAGTCTTTTACATCCTTTTGGATGAGGGGGAAGGGATTTTATGGGAATCAAGGAGTTATATGGTTGACTAAAAGCCTGTGGGTAGTAGCCTTAGCTATTAGATCCAACCCATTGTTCTGTGGATGGTGTGTTTTTCATACACCTGTGGGTATTTTTTTGTGTTTAAAACTTAGGATTTTAGGATGTTGCATACATGATAGTTCCTCTTTAGCTATCATGAATGTGCTCACCTTAGCCTGTGGGGATTTAGGTTTTTGGGTGCAGGAGGTTTGCACTAGCCATGGAGAGATAAGGAAGCATTGTTCCTCTGCTTGTAGGTCACATTTCCCCTTCATTTCTTGGTATTTTGTTTTGTTTTTATTGTTTTTTAGAACAGTGCAGAGGAACAAAAACCAGTGTTATAATGGTGTGTGTTTTGGTGTTGGCCTGTGTGAGTTTTATGTGCATTTGTGCATGGGAGGGGGGTCTATAATGGGTCATGGTGGCATCTGGAGACTTAAAAAACGATGGGTAGAGATCTGTATTCATTTCTTGTCTGCTCTCTTTCTTTTCTTTTCTGTCCTGTCTTGTTTGCCTTCTGGTCTGGGAAAGGGGGGGGGGAATATATAAACTTCTATGGGATTTTATCCTGTGCAGAGATCTTGGTACATTATTGACACTCTGGCACAGGTCTGCGTTGTATGATTGGTGGTTAGGAGTTTTGAGGCTCATGGGGAGCATAAACAAGGGAGATATAAGGCTGGACTGTACTGTTGGCTATAGGACATTATTTTCTCTCTATTTTTTGTTTCTAGCTCTATCCAACAGTATGGGAACCCTCAACATTTTTTTGGTAATCTTTCCAAGCCTGTTTTCTTGTTTTTTATCATTTGAGTCTGTTGTGTCAATCCCACTTGGGATCTGTCAGGGATGGGTCAATCTGGGTTGGGTTGATTGCATTAAGAGCTGTATGGTTGAGGTGGTGGAAATAATTACATATGATAAATGGGCAAGGTTTGAATTCTACTGGAAGCAGCTTTGGGATGAAAAGATCAGCAGTCTGTATAAGGGTAGTATTGTCAATTTGTGCAGCACTTGGCTGAAATATATTCTGCTACAATATAATACAGGAGTTCAAGATTTTGGAATGGAAGGTTTTTGTGCTTATTATATTAATAGCTGGAAAGGGGTGAGCAGAGTTCTAAATTTTTCTGTTTGGCTGCTGATAAGGCATGTGTTGCTGTGTCTGACTGTTGTTACTACTGATATGAGGGTGGAAGCTAATAGGTTCAAAATGTTTAGTACTGCCACTACACTGGTGGAAGTGCTTAAAGAGTGCAAGCATGTTTGGAACTATTTAGTTGCAGTTGTTGTTTTAGGAAAGCTGCATTTGTTCTTGATACTTAGTATTAAGTGCAAAGTCCATATCCTCATATCCTGGCATGATTGGGGGGCTATAGGAGATTTTTTGATTGTGGGGATAGGCAGTAATGTAGGTTTAAATGTTGATGTTTGTCAAACTCTTATAGCTGCATATGGATGCCTGTTTCATATGTGCTGTGTTTACAAGTTATGGAATACGTGTAAGAACTCATCATGCAAGCTGGTGGTTAGGATGTCTTGTAACTGGTCTGAGGGATGGGTTTGGGAAGTATGGTTGATATGGAGAATCTTTAGTGATGGGTTGTTAGGTACTAAGCTGAAGTGTATTAGCAACAAGGTGGGCAGTGGGGTTGAAATTAAAGGGTATTGGTTTAGTTGTTGGTTTTATTATCCGGTTAATGATTTAGAGATAAGAGGTAAACTGGGCTTTAGGAATTGGGTTGAGTTCTGGTTAAGAGTGCAATACATGAAGTGGTTTGGGCTGAATATTGCTGTTTGGGGGCTATTGATTGGGAGGTATTGGTCTGCGATATGGATTAGTTTGAGAGAGAAGTTTGTATGGTGGTTTGGGCTATTCTTATTGAGTATTCAGACAATGGGTTTTGAAGGCATGGGGTACCAAATGAAGGAATTGGGCTGGTTGAAGTTCACGAGAGGTTGGATTGTGGAGAAAGTGAAGACTATGGGCCTGCTGAAGATGAACTGGCTGATTTGTAGTTGGGCTTGTGTTGGCCTTTGTTTATTTTATGTTTATGTCATGGATCTTTGTTGGACCTTTTATATTTTGTTTGGGCTTAGGATTTCTTTGTTAGTTTGGCCCGTTTTTTCCTTTTCTGGTTTTATTTTTTTATCTGTTTTTCTTTTTAGGCCTAATTTAAGATCTTGGGTTTATGTCCCGGGTCTTGGTTAGGCTTTGTCTTGTATTTTGTTTTTAATCAATAAATGTTTGCCGGGGTTTTTCCCCTTTTCCAAAAAAAAAAATCGCCTGATAAACTCCTGAAATGTATACCACATGACCTAATCGCCTATATTAAGGGCGATTAGCCCTCATAATCGCCTGTTGACTTTCATAATCGCTAGTTGACTTTTCCTAATCGCATGTACTGCTGCTGTAAGCGTATTTTGGCATTCCGAGACCTGATTTGACACCTAGGAACATGGTAGGAACCCCGTATCATACCTACTAACTTGGTAACATGTGTTTGGATTTATTTATGTGCTAATTGAACTATGTGCTAGAACTTGTTGGATTTTAACGCATGTTAAGTGTGATTGCATGATTGTATGATTGAGAGTGCAAGTATAACACGGGGAGTCTCGAGTCACCAATGGGATGTCGGGTCTTGTACATTTGGTCAGTTTAACAGTAAACGTGTTTTCAAACGAACTTGGTTATGGTCTGGACATCTAGGGACTAAGTAACCTACGGGTTATTAGTCTAAGTACTTGTAACTGTCATATGTTAGGTCACCGCTTTACGGGGCTAGCGTAGCTTGCTGATTTTATTCATTATTTGAAGTAACGCAACCTAAGGTGAGTTCACGGCCCCACTTTTAACTGGTTTCACTTTTTTGGGGAGAAAACATGTGTTAAACTTATGTTTTGGTAACAACTGTCATACTATGGGTTTCTATGGTTTACTATACGATCTTTGGAAGTCCCGGGGGAAACCATGAATGTGCGGGTTAGCACAACGGGGAAATGTGAATAGATCTATTGGGAGTGACCAACCCCACTCGTCGGCTTGGAGGGCCGGGCGGGTGCGTATTGTCTCAAACAGGAACAGGTTTACTATTCGGGCATAACATCTGGTTTGCGAGTTAGTAATGGTTTTCCAATCGTAGTAGTGACAAAAACAAACGCCTAGCTAGCGTACTTTGGTTTACAGGTTTATATAGTATGGACAGGATGAACTTGGTACTTTATTTTACAAACCTGTGAACTCACCAGCATTTTTGTGCTGACGTAACTCTTACATGTTTTCTCAGGTCGCTAAGGTAGCATCACGGGACTAGGGCGCACGCGTCTGCACGACGTCCAGTTAGGGTTGCATGGTTTTCAAACACTGAATATTTTGGATTACTTTTGGTTATGTTTTGAGAATAAGCTTCCGCTGTTATTTGGGATTTTAACTTATGTTTTTGAAATTGCATATGTTCATTTAGACTTGTTTATTATGATCGTTGACTTGGATCCTGGTTTGTCATGCGCCTCGCGGTAAAACTCCGCAAGTGGATTTTGAGGGTGTGACAGATTGGTATCAGAGCCAATGGTTATAGTGAACTAGGACTGCATGTAGAGTCTAGTCTATAGCCGAGTCGCACACACTAGACGATCACATAGTACTAAATGTTATGGTGGGTTACGTATGGGCTTGTCGGGGTGTCTCTAAATCATCTGACCCTTCTGTGTTACATCATCCGTTCTCTCTTATGTCGGGTTACTTGCTTTCTAGGCAGTGTGGTATATTGGGGTTAATTGTGTACTCTTGAGATTTGTCCAAGGCTCGGACATCTTCCTTTCATACTCCAATAAAAACACTCGCCATAAACTACCGTAGCATTACGGTGTATGGCTAAGAGACTATGTCCGGTGATTTGAACTTTGAACTAGGAGAACACTTGGAGGACCATGTAGAGCGGTTTATCATTTCGGGTGCACACGAAATCATAAACCGAAATTCATGAAAGCCCTAGTGAGCTCCGGGTTTGAATGGATAGTCCTGGATTGGATCTAGCCTTGATCTTGTGAACGCTAGTGGTTGTCATTAGCTATGAAACTAAATTTTCTCGTTCTTTTTGTCAGAATCATGTCTGGAGTACGTGGAGGACGTAGAGGTGGCCGCACTGGTGGGCGTGATGGTGGTGGTGGTCATGGAGGTGTAAACCTAACACAAGAAGACCTGAACAACTTGCTGCAAGCTGCCTTCTAGCTAGGGCACAATGGTGGTGGTAAGTTGACCTATCAACTTTTGCCTCATTGGTGAACCTTGTTTACATCATTCGTGGTTTTCTTACGTGTTTCATTTCAGGTGGTCCTGTTAACCCACCCCCAGCTATGTGTACCTACAAGATGTTTCGGGACTGTAAGCCCCAAGAATTCTCTGGCACTGAGGGTGCGGTGAGCTTGCTCAGGTGGTTAGAGAAGGTGGAGTCAGTGTTTTTGATATGTAACTGTCTCCCAGAGGATCGAGTCAAGTATGCTGCCGCGTTATTTCAGAATGTTGCTTTGACCTGGTGGAACAATACCACCCAGAACATGGGTTTGGGGGAGGCTTATGCCATGCCATGGGAAAATTTTGTTCAGCTATTGAAGCGAAAGTACTGCCCAAGGGAAGAAATTCAGAAACTAGAGCATGAGGTGTGGAACCTCAAGATGACCGGGTCAGAGATTGAAAAGTATACGGTAAGGCGTAATGAATTGGCAGTGCTGTGTCCTGATTTGCATGTGCCAGAATACAGGAGGATTGAACACTATATCTCAGGGCTAGTACCAGAGATAGCAGGGTTGGTGGCTGCGGGAAATCTTCCTACATACTCAGATGTGGTCCGATCGGCTCACAGGATGACAAATTTGAAGGTGAGTGAGGGTATCTTGCCTGCTAAGGGTTCGATTGTCAAGGCCCCGGAGAGTAACAAGCGCAAATGGGATAATGAGGGGAAGGGTTCTGTGCCAGCACCAACACAGCAACAAATGTGGGCGTCATCATCAGGGGGACTGCGACCTTAATCGTTGCCATCGCTGCCAGTGACTTGGGCATTTTGCTAAAGACTGTCGGGCGACACTTCCTTCCACCCAGGCCCCAACTGCTACCCCCGGCTCCTACTGCTCAAGGAACTTCGGGGAAACAGGGTTGCTATAACTGTGGGGAGGCTGGGCATTACAAGAAGGAGTGCCTGAAACTGAAGCAGGGGCGGGGATGTGAGGGATAGAAACGGTAACGGGAACAATGGGGGCGGTGGCAGAAATGCACGTGCCTTCGTCATTGGAGCCGCAGAGGCTAGACAGGATCCTGACACAGTTACCGGTACGTTCCTTCTCAATAATCGCTCTGTTAGTGTTTTGTTTCATTCCGGTGCCGATAAAAGTTTTATATCTCTGGATGTTAGTCGATTGCTAGATGTAGTACCCGTACCATTGGAGGCTAAGTATATAATTGAATTGGCTGACGGTAAAAAGATTGAAGCGACTTGTATCCTTCGGGAGTGTCACATAGAGTTGTCGGGTTTGTCTTTCCCCATCGACCTTATGCCGGTACCTTTGGGTAGTTTTGACGTTGTTGTAGGCATGGATTAGTTGTCTTTGTATCGCGCCATTTTGAGATGCAGGAATTGTCTAGTCAGTTACAGGAACTCTTGGACAAGGGTTTCATCAGACCAAGTTCTTCCCCTTGGGGAGCCCCGATTCTGTTGGTCAAGAAGAAGGATGGAAGTTTTCGTTTGTGTGTGGATTACAGATAGTTGAACAAAGTGACCATCAAGAACCGTTATCCTCTTCCTCGTATTGATGATCTATTCGACCAACTCCAGGGTTCTAGCTACTACTCTAAGATTGATTTAAGGTCCGAGTACCACCAGTTACGCGTAAGGGAAGCTGACGTTGCAAAGACTGCCTTTCGGACACGTTATGGCCATTTTGAGTTCTTGGTCATGCCTTTCGGTCTCACTAACGCACCGGCGGTTTTCATGGATTTGATGAACCGCGTTTGTAAACCGTATCTTGACAAGTTCGTCATAGTGTTTATTGACGACATCCTGATTTACTCCAAGAACAAGGCCGAACACGAAGAACACCTGCGTTTAGTTTTGGAATTTTTGCGACGGGAACAACTTTACGCGAAGTTCTTAAAGTGTGACTTTTGGTTACGCGAAGTTCAATTCCTAGGGCATGTGGTTAATGAACTAGGAATTCATGTCGATCCAGCTAAGATCGAAGCAATCAAGGACTGGGAAGCACCAAAGACGCCAACTGAGGTCCGGCAATTCCTAGGCCTTGCGGGCTATTACCGTCATTTCATTAAGGGGTTTTCGAAGATCGCTCAACCCCTCACCACTCTTACTCAGAAGGATAGAAAATTCGACTGGGGTGAACCACAAGAGTCAGCATTCCAAAAACTGAAGTCTAAACTTTGTTCTGCTCCTATTCTGTCCTTGCCCGAGGGCACCGAATATTTCGTTGTTTACTGTGATGCTTCTATTCATGGTCTCGGTTGCGTGTTGATGCAACGCGAGAAAGTGATTGCGTATGCTTCACGTCAACTCAAGGTTCACGAGAGGAACTACACCACCCATGACTTGGAGTTGGGTGCAGTGGTATTCGCGTTGAAAATTTGGAGGCATTACTTGTACGGTACCAAATGCACCATCTACACCGATCACAAGAGTCTCCAGCATATTTTCGACTAACAACATCTGAACATACGACAGCGTCGCTGGGTTGAACTCCTGAACGACTATGATTGCGCCATTAAGTACCATCCTGGCAAGGCGAATGTGGTAGCAGACGCCTTGAGCAGGAAGGAATCAACAAACCCTCGTCGCGTTCGGGCGTTGCAGCTCACCATTCATTCCTCTCTACCTGACCAACTCCGTTCTGCTCAGTTAGAAACTTTGATGGAGGAAAACCTCAAAGCTGAGACTATGCACGGTGCCGACAAGCACCTCGAGCGAAGGCCTGATGGCCTGCACTACTTCGCAGAACGCGTATGGGTTCCTTTATTCGGGGGACTTCGGGAGCTTGTCTTAGATGAGGCTCACAAATCCCGGTATTCCATTCATCCTGGTTCAGATAAGATGTACCAAGATCTAAAGGTGCTCTACTGGTGGCCAAACATGAGGTCGGATATAGCCTCTTACGTGAGCAAATGCTTGACCTGTGCTAAGGTCAAGGTGGAATACCAGAAACCGTCGGGTCTCTTGCAACAACCTGAAATTCCAGAGTTGAAATGGGAGCGGATCACGATGGACTTTGTCACGAAACTACCTAAGACACCTAGCGGGTGTGATAAGATATGGGTGATTGTTGATCGGTTGACGAAATCAGCCCATTTTCTCGCCATTAAGGAGACCGATACTATGGATCGTTTGGCTCGTCTCTATCTCAAGATAGTTGTTTCTAAGCACGGTGTGCCGGTTTCTATTATTTCGGATCGTGATTCCCACTTTACTTCTCACTTCTGGAAATCCTTGCACAAGGCTTTGGGTACCCAGCTAGACATGAGTACAGCTTATCACCCACAGACAAACGGTCAGAGTGAACGCACAATTCAAACTTTAGAAGACATGCTTCGGGCATGTGTGATCGATTTTGGCAAAAGTTGGGAAGCTCACCTACCATTAGTAGAATTCTCTTACAACAACAGTTACCACACGAGCATCAAGGCAGCTCCGTTCGAAGCGCTGTACGGGCGGAAATGCCGGTCCCCACTTTGTTGGGCTGAGGTGGGTGAGAGTCAACTCACTGGGCCTGAGCTAGTGTACGAAACTTCGGAGAAGATCGTACAGATTCGTAACTGGTTGGCAGCGGCATGGGATCGGCAAAAGAGTTATGCCGATCAGCGCCGCAAGCCATTAGAATTCCAAGTTGATGACAAAGTACTTCTGAAAGTTTCACCGTGGAAGGGCGTCATACGCTTTGGGAAGCGTGGAAAACTTAACCCTCGGTATGTCGGACCATTTACGATCCTGGAACGGATTGGACCGGTGGCATATCGACTTGATTTACCGACGGAGCTCGGCAACGTACATAACGTCTTCCATGTGTCTAACCTAAAGAGGTGTCTGGCTGATGAGTCTCTTATTGTTCCACTGGAAGAGATCAAGGTTGATGATCGTCTTCGGATTGTGGAGGAACCTGTCGAGATTCTTGACTACAAGATTCGTAGCCTACGTCATAGCAAAATTCGCATTCTTAAGGTTCGCTGGAACTCGAACCGAGGACCAGAGTACACTTGGGAACGGGAGGATCAGATGAAGTCTAAGTATCCTCATCTTTTTCCTAAGGAGGCGTTTGAATCGAGATATATTACCACAGCAGCTGAATGAATCTCGGGGCGAGATTCCTTCTAACGTGGGGATGATGTGACAACTCGGGTAAATCTCTCTCTTGGTTTCTATCTTTTATCTGTTCTTTTGTTTATTCCTTTTGGTACTTGTGCAATTTTTGGGACGAAAATTCTTTTAACGTGGGGATGATGTGACACCCGGCAAATTCAGGTTGACAACATTGTCTAGGTCAAAGTCTACCTTAGCGAGTCACGCGTATATTATACTTAACTGGGTCAGTTGATTCGTGTTATGGTTCGGGAACCGTTATTTAGTCTAGAGGATCATTAGATGTTAGTCTAGAGGATCATTAGATGTCAGTCCTTAACCAAGGGTACAAGGGGTGATGATTCATAGAATCGTCAAAGCATAGGGAAAATACAAGTCTCGAGTCCCGGGAATTGGTGAACGAGTGTGAATGTGTTTGTTTGCAAGTATTATGTGTTTACAATCATTATGTGACTTGTCGGTATGTGAAAATGTGTTAACATATGTTAAAACGGGGTTTAACGCGCAAAACACATAGAACCAAACCCTGAGGGCGATTAGGAGGCCCTAATCGCCTTCCTCAGGGCGATTAGCTTCACATGTTAGGCGATTGGGCTTGGCTATAGGCGATTGGGGGGCTAATCGCCTATAGTGAAGGCGATTAGCAGCCCTAATCGCCTGATAAAGCTGCATATCCTTTATCAGAGTCTGTTGCATGATCAGATATCTTACGGCCTTCCCGTTCCTCCATTCAGGTGTCAGAAACTTCAAATGTACCTATAGTTACGACCTTTAAAACTCGAGTCTTTTCTTGTGTACGAATCTCTTTGTCATTGTCACATCGTGAGTCTGATTACCACCCAGTCAGCTTCGTATCCTTCATCTGAGTCTGTTGCATGATGAGATATCTTACGACCTTCCCGTTCCTCCATTCGTGTGCTCGAAACTTCAAATGTACGGATAGTTATATCCTTTAAAACCCGAGTCTTTTCTTGTGTACGAATCTCTATGTCATTGTCGCATCGTGAGTCCCATTACTGTCCGGTCTGCTTCGTATCCTTTTTTTTTTTTTTTGATAAAGGAGACTATGCTCCGGTAAATTTTATTAATAATATAAGAAATATTTACAATCAAACCGGGCCAAGATCTTAACAACATATAGCAATCCAAACTAGATCAAGGCCCAAATACAAAAAAAACCTATACAATCAAACTACCAAGAGGCCTAGACAAGCATCACCTACTAATCACCCATAATCCATAGACCCAGCCCAAACAAATCCACTGTTTCGGCCCAAAACCTTACAACTCAAAACACTCTTACACATTATAATAACCCAAAAGAATACAAACAGACTCATAAAAATCCAGCTACACTTTGGTCTTCCAGTCCTGTTTGCGTTCTTATCTCCAGCCACTTGACCCATTCTTGATGTACAAATCTTCACGTCATTCTGGATCTTCTCAAAATCTTCATTAGCAATCACAATATCCCAGCAACGAACTCTAAAACCCACAACTGATGAATCAAAATACCAGCAGCCACAAATCCATCTCAAATAGTCTTCTAATTCAGCTTTCATCTTGTAAACTCTCTTTTTCCAGCATTTCCAATACCTCACATAAACATGTACCAAAAATAACAATAATAACCAATATCCACTGTGAACATATAACCACCCAGCCCATATACATCCAGTCCCCACAGAAAGCAAACCCCAAAGACTCAAACCTAAACTAAACACAAGAAAAAGGCTTAGAAAGAAAAACAAAATAGCATAGGTTTCCCATCTTTGCTTGGTACTAAAAAGTTCAAAAAAATTGAGGGTGGAAACAAATGTCCTATTAGCAAAGATGGTGTCCATCCTTATCTCTCCAGGTGTGATGCTCCCCCTGAGCTCAACAAATCCTAACCACCAATCATTAAACGCAGAACTGGACTCAACTTCATAAAGAAAAGTAAAGCCCAGCAGATCAGACTCACCAATGCCAACAATAGAACTAAACAGGAAACAAATGGAAGGCTGGAAAGCCCAGATCTCTACCCAAACGCTTTTAGTACTCCTTATTACTGCATTTTCCCAGATATTAAACCCAGACCCACCCTTAGGCAAAAGCCTAAAAGACTCAAAAGACTCAAACATCAACTGAAACAGGCTCAACAAAGTCCAAAGCTGCTTCGTATCCTTTATCTGAGTCTGTTGCATGATCTGATATCTTATGGCCTTCATGCTCCTCAATTCGGGTGCCCGAAACTTCAAATGTATCGATAGTTACGTCCTTTAAAACTCGAGTCTTTTCTTTTGTACGAATCTCTATGTCATGGTCGCATTGTGTGTCCGATTAACGTCCGGTCAGCTTTGTATACTTCATCTAAGTATGTTGCATGATCAGATATCTTACGGCCCTCCCGTTCCTCTATTCGGGTGCCCGAAACTTCAAATGCACAGAGAGTTATATCCTTTAAAACTAGAGTCTTTTCTTGTGTACGAATCTCTTTGTCATTGTCGCATCGTGAGTTCGATTACCGTCCGGTCCCCTTCGTATCCTTTATCTGAGTCTATTGCATGATTAGATATCTCACCGCCTTCCCGTTCCTCCATTCAGGTGTCCGAAACTTCAAATGTACCTATAGTTACGTCCTTTAAAACTCGAGTCTTTTCTTGTGTACGAATCTCTATGTCATTGTCAAATCGTGAGTCGGATTTCCACCCAGTCAGCTTCGTATGCTTCATCTGAGTCTGTTCCATGATCAGATATGATGTGTTGCAAAACACAGCTAATTTCCTATATATTTTGTAGTCATTCTCGAGTCTTTTTTATTTATTTTAGCGTTTTATTAGATTTTTATTAGTTTTGAGTCATTGTTAGTATTTACGTATTTAATTTATATTTTGTAGGTGTTCATAGACATTGGAGCGTAGACGATAAACTTTGGCCGAGCCAAGAACACCCAAGTCGGGAACACCCGGAGCAAACTTAGAATATACTACTACTACTAATAATAATAATAATAATAAAATATTAATAATAAAAAAAAGAAAGTGAATAGACTTGGGCCGAGCCCAAGTCCATACAATCTAACAATTTGTTATTTGGATGGAATTTTTTTTTTGGACGGCACGTTTATTATCAAAAGAGGGGCGACACATATTTTTTATTGATTATTGTTCGAAGGAAGTCAGAGGAGCGCCAAAAAGCAAAGCAGAAGGGGTTATTCATCGAAGACAAAGGGAATTTTCAAGGAAGTGTAGGCCAGGAAGGCTAGGGTTTGATTATAATAATTTTTGGCTTTATATTTATTTACTTCGTGTTTATAAATATTAGTAACATGACTAATTATTATTTTGAACCTATGTTTTCATCACTTTCTATGACTATGAGTAGCTAAACTTTTACTGCTACCTAGGTATTGATGATGGATGACAATTGATTAGTAGTTTTCGGTTTGGATCTATGTTATGTTTTGGATTGTGTTTTGGTAAAGGTTTTCTAATAAGGTTTCTTTTGTATATGCGTGCTTGATATCTAAATATTAATACTTGTTTAGCTTAATTCTAGTTTAATTGATTCTGTATCTTTTGACTTACGATTTTGTGAGTATCTTAGACTTGGTGTTTTTCATATATTTTGTGGTTGCTAGACGTAGTAAACACTAGAAACAAGTTAATTAATTATTTGGTAATTTAGCATTCTACCACCTTTGAGACCGAGAGGAGATTAGGTGTCAGTGTGTCTAGCTTGGTAGGTATTCGGGACAGTGGTCTGCACGAGAGTGAGTCACCCTTAGCGTGCCTGTTTTGTTAGCATCCTATGTTAGAAACCTGTTAGAATAACTATCCCTTGCATCCCTTACACATCCCGGATGTATTGTTTCTGAGGGGGCCGAGAGGACATTCAGATTTAGGATACCTTAGCATAGTTTGGAGAGACCGAGAGATGATCTGAACCCGAGACCGGTGAGTTTACACACTTCTCTAGATTCAGTATTGCGACATGTTGGAGAGTGATTCGCGTTCCAGTGTTGGTCTAGTTTAGTGTATCTTAAGATCCTGGTAGCCAAAACCCATTTATCCAATTCCGAGAGCTATTAGTCAGTCACCTTGATTCTTACCTAGGTAGCCATTTTCTCATTACTTGATCCCATCCAGTTTTACTTGTTCGTTGCTTTGTTTGAGTTATTTGCAGTTTATTTACTTTAATTTTATATATTTTTAGTAATTTAATTAAATCACCATCACTTCAATTTATTAGACTAGGACTCGACGAAAGTTTAGTAACGAGAGCCGCTATTACTGTGTCCACGGTTCGATACTCGGACTTATTTACTTTACTACTTTCGACTGGTACACTTGTCGGTAGTGTGTGGTTTAGTGGGTATTTTCCATTTAAAACTTGTTTTGAAATTAATTAGACTTAATATATATTTACTACACATTTCACACATCAACTTTTTGGCGCCGTTGTCGGAGACACAATGCGCTTTTGGGGACAGCCCGAGTCGGGGATCTAGCCATTTTGTAGATATTTTTATTTATACTTCTTCTCTTTGTTTTTATTTTTTTATTATTTATATATATATATATATATTTTCTTCTATCTGGTGCCCGTGATCTGTTTGTTTAGTGTCTGTTTGCTGTAAAAATTTTAGGATGACAACTTCTAGTGAAACAAAGACTGTAGCAGACTACATTAGAGAGCGTGACCAAGCTGGTTACAATGATGAAGCCATCTACACACAAATGCAAAATCACTATATGACCGTCTGATGGAGGGAGCCCGATAGTTTTCTTGCCTCTTCAGTACCAAGGATCTATGTAGATTGGTATGAAGGGCAAAATTCATACTTATAGCCATATGATATCACTCTAGAACCGGAGACGATAATGGACGAAGAAGTCCCACCTCCGGTCCAACAAGAACCCATTGAAGATGATTTTTGGAGTGATAGTAAGGTTGAAGAATACGTCGGGGTGATTGAAGAGGTTAATGAGAAGGAGAACAAGATGGAAGATGAAGATGAAGATATGCATGTACCATCTTGGGAGGAAGAGTTTGGTGATGAGTTGGATAATTTACCAACTCTTGAAGAAGAAGAATTTGACCCAGTTGGTGATCTTACCTTTTTAGAAACATTACTTATGGGGGAACCAACCACGAAGTTCAAAGATACACCAAACGAGGAAGAAGAGGAAGAGGTGGTAACAAAGAAGAAAACCAAACCACCTCGTCATAGTCAGGATTGTCGTCCCGTGCCGCCACCATCACGAGAGAGGGCGAGAAGATATATGGACCATACGCCTCATCATATGCCACATACAAGGTTTGGTCCAGGTAAGTGTAGGAATAGATGCTCTGACCCGTTTGAATTTTTCAAACGTTACTCTAGATTCACCATTCGTTTTTTGACGAATAATGGTGCACGATCTGAATTAAACGGGTTGGATAAAGGGTGGATAAAAGAGAAGCCACCTGATTGAACTTGGATTAAAACCCAAGTGTAGAGTTTTGTATCATCATCAGCCAGGCATGCTTTAATTTTATTTTATTTTCATTCTTCTTTATTTTATTTTATTATTATTTTTTATATTTAGTTTTTTTTGTTTATCGAGTCGTGTGGGATTGCCTTGGCCTTTTTCACTATGGGATCTCCCCCGCCCATACTCAATCTCCATTCGGGTGGCGTCGATCTTAAAATTTTTTATTTTTTTTTTGTAAACAGGCATCTCACTTGTCATTGAGTCATTTTACTTTCACTTTCTTTTTAGTTTATTTTTGGAGGATTCTGACTATGGCCGCGAAGGAAATGCTATACGGCTGTAGATGATGGACGGACGGGATACTTCCTGCGAGCTATCGCCACATATTACAGGGGAGTTCGTTCCATTTATTTTGTTGTTATATATATATATATATATATATATATATATATATATATATATATATATATTTTCCATTTCTGCTTTACTTTTGCATTTTTATTTTTTTTTAGTTTGCGTTGTATCCTAGAGCACAGTGAGGACATTGTGCCATTCTAAGTCTAGGGATGGGAGACTTCGTCTTTATTTTGTTTAGTTGTAGGTTGAGTCAAAAAAAAAAAGAAAAAAAAGTTTTTTTTTTGTTAGTCCCTATCCTTTTTGCGCGTAGTAATCGAGCCTTTTCAATGTAATACGTCGGTTAAAAGCGGGGTCGATTGTCGGGTTTATGAGTCTTAGCATATGTTTCTTTAAGTTGCGGGATAGTAGGCTTGACTGAGTTGTTTTTCTGAAATAAGATGTTTGGGGTGCCTGGGATAGTGGATCAAGCTAGATGGTTAACTGGTTTTGCACTTGCTAGTATCGGTAACCCTTATTTCCATATGACAGTGAGTTTTGAGCCTGTAAATATTATATATAAATATTCACTATTTCGTTTCATGTGTGATATACCGACTTTGTTGCATTATTTTAGAACTTGTGCGTTTTGATGCATTTTGAGACCATAGGCTTGGACTTGACACATATATGATAGAGGCATTAGGATTGCCCATTTTTTTGTTTAGCCTTTTCTTTTGTTTTTGTTATTTGACCCATTTCACCATTTACCTTTAGAAACCACTTTGAGCCTAAACCTTTCGTTTGTCACCCATTTTATTTTATATTGATTACCGGATTGTATATATTTATGTAATGTGAAACGGCCTTCCCGTTCCTCCATTCAGGTGTCCGAAACTTCAAATGTACCTATAGTTACGTCCTTTTAAACTCGAGTCTTTTCTTGTGTACGAATCTCTATGTCATTGTCGCATCGTTAGTCTGATTACCACCCGGTAAGCTTCGTACCCTTCATCTGAGTCTGTTGCATGATCAGATATCTTACGGCCTTCCTGTTCCTCCATTCAGGTGTCCGAAAGTTCAAATGTACCTATAGTTTTTTTTAGGAAAAGGGAAAAACCCCGGCAAACATTTATTAGATCAAAAAACCAGTACAAGACAAAGACTAACCAAGACCCGGGACATAGACCCAAGGTCTTAAGTTAGCCCAAAAAGAAATAAACAAGACTAAAAGTAAAACTAAGAAACCGGGCCAACCTATACAAGATATTCTAAGCCCAACAAAAATAAAAATATTAAAGGCCCAACAAAGCCCACTAACATAAATCGAAAATAAACAAAAAGAACCAAACGCCCAAAGGCCGCTCCTCATAATCCAATACTCCATAATAGCCCACTTCGTCTTTAGACCAACTTCCATAAGCCCATCTTCATAAGTAAAATCCCACAAAGACAATCGAAGCCCGCTGCTCCATAACCAGATATGACAGCCCAGATGCCAACCCTCTATCAAGCAAACTATACCCACATCAGCCCAGTATCCTATAAGCCCAATCCAGAGATCAATTAAGATCCACTCAAACTTCCAGTACTTCTTTCGATCCACAACTTTAACCATATTACTAATCAATTCCATGCTCTCTTTCCTAATACAACTAACTCTAGAAATAAGGATCAACCAGATCTCTAACCAATATCCAATAAAAACATTCCCAATAACATCAAACCTGTTAACGAAACCCTGCTTCTTGATCCCAGCCCATTGATCTATTTTGTTAACTCCCCATCCATTTATCACACCAACAACACTATATTCATAATCTAAAATTCCAACACATAAACATATGCATTCCATCCAGCCTAGCATACTCCACTGCCCAACCCACCTATCAAAATATTCACACACCAGATGACATAGAGAAGCCTTCCAAACCCCACAAATCTTGTTCAGAAAAGGCATATGAAACACGAATTCATATGCAACTATAGGAGCATAATAAACAGCAGCCTTTAACCCTGCTATAACCATACAAACCAGGTTCACAACCACAAAAGCTCCTATAGTTCCCCAAATATGCCATATAATAAGAGATTGGACTTTCCTCTCAATACTAAGTATTGAGAGCAAATACAGCATGCCAAAGACATAGCAGCAACATGGATCCAAATATACCCGCAATCTTTAAAAACCTCCACCAGAGTAGTGGCACTACTAGGCATATTAGATCCATTAGCTTCCAATCTTATCATAAATACATTAACATCAAGTAAGACTTTTATATACCAGTTCAGCAGTAGAAGGCAATACTCAAACATCCTATTCAACCACATCCAATTCTTAGCACCAACAGCTTTAAGTTTAATCATACCAGCACCCTTAATCTATTCAACCCTCTGTAACAGTTGAAACTTCTGCACATCTCTGAGTATAATAGCTGAACTACCACTGCACAGAATCCTAAAACAAGTACCCAACAAATACCACCATGACCATTGTTCTCTAGGTATCCTGCCACATTTTATCATTTGCATAGTCTCAACAACACTCCTCCTCCCTTCTCCATCCCAACCCATAATGACCCATCCCATCATAATCCCAAGTGGGATAGACTCAAAAGAATCAAAGACTAAAAAACAAGAAAAAAGGCTGTCAAAGAAAACCAAAAGAATTCTGAGGGTTCCCATGCTGTTGGAAAGAGCTAAAAATAAAAAGTAGACTGAGAATAATGACCTATTGCCAAAAACACAGTCCAACCTTATGTCTCCCTTGTTTATGCTCCCCCTGAGCCTCAATAATCCTAACCACCAATCATATAACGCAGAACTGAGCCAGAGTGTCAATAATGGACCAAAATCTCTGGCCAGTGACTCAACCCATAAGAGTTTAAGCAACCCATCCCATATTCCCAGGATAATAAACAGAAACAGTAAAACAAAAGAAAGAAGAGAAAGACCAGGAAAAGAAAGAATAAGGATCTCTACCCATCGTATTATAAGTCTCCATAAGTCTCCAATACCCAATAATAACCCCCCACCCCTGAGCAAGAGCTCAGAAAACACACACAGGCTAACACCAAGACACACACTCTTAATAAAAAGGTTTTTGTTCCTCTGCCAGGATCTAGAAAACAATAAAAATACAATAGAAAATAAAGAAAAGAAGGGGAATAATGGCCTAAAAACAGAGGAACAATGCTTCCTTATCTCTCCAAGGCTAGTGCAAACCTCCTGCACACAAATACCTAACACCCCAAAGGCTATAGTGGCAACATTCATATTGGTTAAATAAGAACCATTATGCATGCAAAATCCTAGATTCCTAAGTTTAGCACACTCAGAAAACACCACAGGTGTATGAAAGACACACCAATTATATAAAGAAAGGTTGGAACTAGGTTCTAAGGTTACTACCCACAGGCTTTTAAATCTCCTTGTAACACCTTGATTCCCAATATAACCCTTCCCCCATATCCAAATGGATAAAACAGACTCAAGACACAAAAACAAGAAAAGGCTAGAAAATAAACTCAAAAAGGGATTTCAAGCCCATACCAGGATCTAAAAAAGCAATAAAAGACCAGAATCAAAAGAGTCCTAATGGTATAGACTTGATCCAACCTTATAACTCCCAGTTGTTGACTTATCCCAAGTCTACCAAAACCTAAACACCAGATCATATGCATAGCTTTTTTATCAAGATAAGAGATAGACCAGGGTATCAACAGGAACAACATGACCCCAAAATATAGACAAAATGGGTCAAAAACCCAGACACAACAAAAAACACAGAAAATAAACCAAGGGGACCAAACAGACCAGTACCAAGGAATGGAAGGCCATAAAGGCCAGAAGTCTACCCAGAAGATTAAGAACACCATATAACTCCAACTGGCCCAGAATACCCCCCACCCCATAATCTGACACTTGCAAAATTCCTTACATCCCTGAGTAATATTAAACCAAACCACCAAACAACCCACCTTAACCTGTCCTGTAGACCATAATTTCCAGAACCATTCATTATAGCTAAACCAAAAGTATTTACACAACCTGGTGCCAATTATATTACAAAATCTAAAAGCAACCCACATTATTAATAAAAACTCTATTGAAAAAGATAAAATACCCAGTCCCCCCTTCCTGTTTTCCCTTAATAAAAGGTTTATCATAACCAAACCATACCACCCATCCTTTCCCAAAAACTCACCACTGCTAACAGTCCTAAACCAAAAGCCCACCCTAAGCAGACCCAAAAGCAAAAGTAAAAGAATGTACCTCATTTGTTAACCTTTTTAGCTGGAGCTTTCCATTCCACCTTAAAGCCCCATATCCTACTCAAAGTAATACTGCTTGGAGTGGCAAATATCCTCAACCCCAACAACCTCATTCTAACTGCATCCTGAATAATCCTACAAAGCACATCAGCATCTTTAGTCTTCTTTTGAAATATCCTCAAATTTCTTTCTTGCCAAATGAAATAGACCATAGCAGCTAACATGAGCCTCTGAATTATGCTCTTAACAGATTTCCTCATAGGAGCTTGAACTAAAGCAGTGACACACTCCTCTATGTTGTCAGAAAACTGTTCTAATCCAGCAATAACCTTCAACTTATTCCACACACTATTAGGGTAGGGGCACTGAAAGAACAAATGCTGATGACTGTCCCTCACCTCACCACAAAAAGGACAAAACAAATCCCTTTGAAGATCCCAATTCAATAATCTATCTTGAGTCATAAGCCTCTGCTGAACTGCTAGCCAGAGAGTAAAAGCATGCCTAGGAATAGCCTGACTAAACCAAACAATCCTAGCCCAAGAAACTTCATCCTTCATAGGACATAAGTCTTTGAAGACTGTACTGGTAGAAAAAGATTCATATGTTTCAGCTTTTGTTTTCCAAAAAGTAATATCCTTTTTACCTTCAATCAGAGTAGGAGGGGACAAATCAAACAGACAGGGGAATTTCCTCCTCCATTCCTCTGGCCACATCCAACAACCATTGTTTATCACCTCAGAAACAGTAGTATTCAGAGAAACCCCCCCCCCCCCATGTATCTCTCTAGGAGATATGAACAAAGAAAGTGGGCTCAGAGGGCACCAATTGTCATACCAAACAGATGTAGACTTCCCATCACCAATACACTGCAAACAACGAGACCACAAGATTTCCCTATTATCCAACAAGCTTTTCCAACTCCAACAGGCACCCTGCTTTTTCCTAAAACCCCAGAAGCTGATCCCCTTTAGTCTATAAGCCCTAATCCATTTTGTTCATATTGTCTCCTTTCCTGAAATAAGATTCCACACATGCCTAGCAAGAAGGGCTTTATTTTTAATCCTTAAAGACTTAATTCCCAACCCACCCTCAGACTTAGGATAGCAAACATTATCCCATGAAACCCGAACTTTACCCTTAGCAGAATCAGTATTACTCCACAGAAACCTATTCATCAGTCTTTCAACATCCTCTATTATACTAGTAGGAAGCAGAAAAACAGAAGCCCAATAAACTTGCAGGGAAGCAAGGACAGACTTAATTAACTGCAATCTACCAGCAAATGATAAAGACTTGTTTTTCCAGTCATCAATCCTTTTCCTAACTTTCTCCACCAAAACTGCACAGTCCTTGGTGTACAACTTCTTAGACAGCAAAGGTACACCAAGGTATCTAACAAGCAAAACACCAATTTTAAAAGGCAACAGATTCACAATCCTATTCCTAATAGTATTAGTAACATTACTCAAGTACATAGTACTCTTACTAAGATTAGGAATAAGACCTGATACCCCACTGAACTCTTCCAGAGCTACCTTGACAACCCTGACAGATTCAACATCAGCATGAGCAAAAACCAATAAATCATCAGCAAAACAGACATGTGTCAGATTAAGTTTCTCACAGCACCAGTGAAACTTAAACTGTCCACTTTCCCTGACCCATCTATCAAAAATTAGCTTTAGGACTTGCATAACAATAGTAAACAGGTATGGAGACATAGGATCACCCTGCCTTAACCCTCTCAGCCCTTTGAAATAACCAAACGACTCCCCATTAACATTAATAGAATAAGCAGCTGACTTAATGCAGGTCATGATCCAGGCTACCATACAAGGATGAAAGCCAAAATTAACTAAACAACCTTCAAGGAACTCATGATTAACAGTATCATAAGCTTTCTGAAGGTCAATTTTCAAAGCAATTCTGGGCTCAACAATCTTTGTGTGATAGTTCCTCAACAATTCTTGAGATAAGAGAATATTATCACTGATTTGCCTTCCAGGAATGAAAGCACTTTGACATTCATCAACAATCCCATCCAAGGATCGCTTAATTCTTTCACAAATTATCTTAGAAATGCACTTATACAGGACATTGCAGCAGGCTATAGGCCTATATTCAGACACATTTCTAGGATTATTACACTTAGGAATAAAAGATAAGACAGTAGCATTTACCTCATTTAAAAGCTTCCCATTATGAAAGAATTCCTTCACTGCAGCACATACCTCAGGCCCAACAATAGACCAGGAGGATTTAAAAAACTTGGAAGAGTATCCATCAGGCCCAGGGGCTTTGTCTATATCTATATCAAAGATTGCCTTCTTGACTTCCTCATCTGTCACCTCTCTAACCATAAAGCCAGCCTTATCAGGAGGAATTTTATTCACAAATAAAGACTCAACATCCCTAATAGGATCCACACCAACCCTTCTACCCATAAAGCTTTCAAAGTGCTTAACAAACACCTCCCCAACCAGACTTCCCTCAAAATAATTACCATCACTATCAGTAACAGCATTAATTCTGGCCTTACTTTGCCTCCCCTTAACTGCCTTGTGGAAATAAGCAGTATTCTGGTCACCAGCTTTCAACCATTCAACTTTTGCTCTCTGTTTTAAAAATAATTCCTCATCAATGGTAGCCTGCTTCAGCCCCTTAATGGCAGCACTTTCAGCATCTCTCAACACCTTGCTGTGAGGGTCCCCCATCATGGCTTCCTGAACAGAACCCAACACCCTAGTATATTCCTTAACTTTTTCACTCAAGTCACCCATTTCCCTTCCAAGCTTTCTCAGAGGTTTCTTTAGATTTTTAAGCTTAGAAACCACTGAAAACATGTGACAGCCCTTAACATTCAGCTTCCACCCAGCTTCAACAATAGGTAAAAACCTTTCATTGCTGGTAAGATGATTCATGAACTTAAAAGCTCTGGGTTTCCAAACAGCCTTACCTTTGAAAGAGACCAAGGCAGGAGAGTGATCAGAAGTAAGAAAAGGTAGGAAATTAGCCATAACCCCAGGGAAAGTGGACAGAAATTCAGCATTACCCATAACTCTGTCAAGCTTCTAAAGAAGACCATCAGTCTTTCCTGGAGATTTATTCCAGGTATACTTAAAACCAGAGGAAGGGATATCCTCTATACCAACATTAACACTACACTCCCTTAAGTCAAGCATGGATGTAGTGACTTTAGAAGAACCCATAGATCTTTCACTAGGGTCCAAGATAGTATTAAAGTCACCTAACACAAGCCAAGGTTCTTGTATTATGATACTGCCAAAGGCTTGCAAATCATGCCATAAAGATCTCCTTAAGGGGTACTTGACAAACCCATACACAAAGGAGCAGAAAAATCTAGGCCTACCATCCAGAGGCTTGATGAGACAATGAATAACTTGAGCATTCATACCAACAACCATAACATCAACAAGATTGGGTCTCCAACCTATGACTATTCTAACTCCACCAGAACAATAAGGTCTATTAGACACCCATTCCCAATCCTTTAGAACCCTCCCAAACACCTTGCTAAGATTATTACCTTTAACATGAGATTCCAGAATACCACACACCCCAATATTCCTGTCATGAAGAACATTCATAACTTCATTTTGCATGGTAATGTTAGACAGGCCTCTAACATTCCAGGCTAACAAATTCAGATTGTTGTAATTCATGAGGACATATTTTTCTCCTCAGAAGTGTGCACTTCTTGCACCACTCCAGTATCACTACAGTTATCTAACTTCATGAACCTGGCTGTTTCATCTTCCTCAGACAAAACCTCCTCATTATCAGATTCCAGGACAATATCTTCAACCTCATCATAATCCATGCCCTCAGGGAAATCAAACTTCTGACACATCAGAAAGAAATACTTAGTTTGAACCACATCCCATTCCAAAACTTGCTCTCTAGTAGGGATAACTCTGCAATTAACATAGAACATAACATCCTCAATCTGCTGAGGAGTTAAGTCAAAAGAATAGTCCTCAATAACATCATCTCTAACCAGACTAGAGCCAGGGGTATAAGGCTTAGCAGGGACACCATTGTGAGGAGGACAATCAACAGGTTGATCAAGAGGGGCAGTAAAAGGGTTAGGGGGAGGAACATTAGGGGCAGTAATAGACACAGGTTTAGTTTCAGGTTGTTTAATAGGAGTAGATTTGGAAGATTTAGGTGAGGGGTGTTTAGCAGGCTTAGCAGGGGAAGGCTTAGAAGGTTTAGAAGTGGGAACAGCTGCAACATTACCAGCTTCAAGACCAGTGTCTTCATCAACCATATTCTCATCATCCAAAATACTAAAACTATTCTTGACCTCAATACGTTTAGCCACAAGATTAGTCTTCTTCCCTTTAATACCATCAGTTCTTATTTGAAAGACTTGCTTCCCCTTCCTAACTTCATTACCAATGCCCTCCTTCCCATCCTTTTTAACCCCAAAAGAAGATGCACCATTAGAATCCTTCCTAACTTGATCCTTCTGAAGATCATACTCCCTAGCAGCTTGATTCATTTTGAAGCTCTTAATCCTATCCTGAAGTTTAGCCTCTTTTTCCTCCTGGTTACCCTTAAACATATTTCTTTGTCTCAAGTTACCTCCCCCATAAGCCCCATTATTATTCCCTCCAATATTCAAACCCTTATTAGGATTCTTAGCAGCCATACTACGCTTCCACACCAATTGATACCCTTCCTCATCAACAGTACCATCTTTAGTAGCCCCTCTCTTATCTTCATTCCCCTTTTCAGCTTCTCTGTCCCTAGCTTCTTTCTCCTCAGTAGTTAACTCTCTAGTAGTACATTTCTCAAAAGAATGCCCAAACACTTTACAGAAAGAACAAAGTTTAGGCATCTTTTGATACTCTATCAACACCTCACTAACCTTAGGCTCAGCACCCTCCTCTCTAGGATAAAAAGCTCTAATAAAAGTAGGTTGAGAATCAGCAGCAGCAATTTCCACCAAGATTCTAGCAAATCCAACCTGCACATTAGTATTCAAACATTTATCCACAGTAATATTATCAAACAAAAGTGGTTTACCAATACAGCTAGCCAGCTCACACAACCCCTGCACATTCCATAATTCCAATGGCACCTCCTTAAACAAAACCCACACAGGCACCTTTTCAGGTTCTGTTTTCACAATCGCAGCCCCAACTTCCCATTGGTTCAGTACCAAAGGGATGCCATTAACAACCCATGGACCAGCTTTCAAGGCTTCCAACATTCCCTCCTTTGTATCAAATTTAAAATAGAACAACCCTTTACCATTAGTAGAAATGTCCTCAATCCCATATCTCTTCCACATCCTAAATAAATTGAATCTAACCCAAGCTATAGAACAAAAGGAACCCACAAAATACCCATACAAATGTTTAGAGTAAACCTGCTTAACCTTCTCAACATAATCTTGCTTAATCATAACCACCTTTTCACCATTTTCAAGAGTGGTAGGTGGGCAATACATGATTTGTTTGCTAAATTCAGCAACCTTCTCACCCTTAACAGCATTAGCATATGAAGCCTTCTCCTTCTTATCCTCAGATTCAGAATCCCCAGATGGCCCAGGAGTGTTATCAACAGATTTGTTGGTAGATGAAGAAGCCTTAAACACATAATTTTTATCAGCAATTGCCCCTAGAATTGGAGACTTCTGAATAATATCACAATCACTGACTATAGGCTCTTTTAGCTTCCCTTTCTCAGCCAACAATTCCCTAGCCTTTCCCAACCCCAAAATTAATTCCCTCAACCTCAACTTTTTCCTCTGTATATTGTCCCTAATCTCCTTAATAGAACACTGCATACCATTAAACTCAACTGTTTTCTCAGCACAACCACTTTCCTCAAAAGGATCAAAGATTAATCCATTTGCAGCTCTATAACCCAACTGCTTAGATTTAACACTACCAGCCTTTTTTATATCAGAAATCTCCTTCTCCATCTGCTCAATAGTCATATTAGCTACAGGAGTAGAACCTATAACATCAGACATCTCCCCAATTCTGAAAACAGGGAGAACTGGCACAGCAGCATCCTTGTTAAATTTAAATACCTGCTTAACCTTCTTATTTTTAGATGACAGAATCTTCATAATCTTCCTGCCCTCATGTGTTAAAATAAGTTGTTTCTTGGTTATAGCCTTAGTAGTATCAATACTCTCCAATCCTCCTCTTAGCTTTTTACCCCACTGCTCATTACTTTGAGTAATACCATCCCCAGTAAGCTCCCTCTTACACATAGGACCCCTAGTCTGATTTATATCCTGCACCCCAACCCTGCAGTAAAACCATCTAGCTAGAGCTTTGACAATACTCATATCAAACTCAAGCAAATCTTCCACCTCATAATCCTTCATTTTGCAAAACAGCTTATGATAATGCTGGTGGAAGGCTACAATACTACTCTCAACGAAGTGGTCTTCCAAGAGTTTCAGCTTACCCTGCAACCAATTACATTCCATATGCCCCTGACCCATTCCTATATCAACAACTTTATTAACTCCATTCCCCTTCGACCCAACTTTCCCCAACATATTACCCTTACCCACACTATCAATAGCATTATAGTCACAAACCAGTCTAAGGCTCAAAACATCAGACTTCTCATAACAAGCAATAACAAATTGCATAAAGTCATCAAAAATCTCATCAGAAACATACTCAACCTTCACCTTATTCTCATCAATATTGGACAGATACCTACCAAAGCATTCCTCAAAGGAAAGATTCAACAGGTTCAAAGAGAAACACTGTTTCATAGCAGGCTCATACACAGGGTTCTGATAAGCCTTTTGAGCTAACAACTCTATGGCTTTCAGAATAGTATCTGAAGAGAACCAACCCTGAGAATGACCAGCAAACCTCCATTTGACACCAGTTCCACTCATCTTTCCAGTAACATCCATCCCACCACTACTACTATCCATATCCCTACAAGCAACAATCAGCATCCTATGCTCATTTTTATCACATGCATTCATTATGAAGTTCATAAACTCAACACATTTCTCACTAATTTGCACATTACCATCCTCATTAGTAACAACCCTATCATCAGCCTCAATTACCTTTAGCAGAAGATCCCCAAACCTCAGCATAAAACCCTCATTCTTACAATTCATGTTAATAAACCAATTCATAGCAGTCATAAACGAGTTATCAGAGTAGGTTTTATCAATCAATACCTTAATGGCCTCCCCAATAGCCAGATCAGTAAATACCAGCTGTTCAGGACCAAAAAACTGCCAGTGAGTCACACAAGGAGAACTATCTAACATCTGCTGATCCTGTTCACTTACTTTTAGCCCATTCTCCCTAGACAGAAGCAAGCGTTTCCGCCAATCAGCCATAAACGGAGCAGAATTAGCCTGAACATTCAAATCCACACAACTTCCAAAAGTTTTAGGGTTCAGAGGAGAATTAGGAGATTCACGAGATTCAGCAAACTCCTCCGGCACCGAAACAACCGGAGAAACATAAACACTCTCAGACATGTGCAGATCTGGAGGAATATGAGGAGGAACACCTCCTTTAGGATCAGTAAGAGACTGATCCATAGTAACACAGAGAAGAAGAACAGTGAAATTCAACCAACAATTGATGGAACAGTACCACAATCGAAGAGAAAAAGAAGCGGGAAATGAAGAACAAGACCTAGAAATCAAAATCGCCTAATCGCCCAGAGAAAAAGTCAAACGGTCAAATGTACCTATAGTTACGTCCTTTAAAACTTGAGCCTTTTCATGTGTACGAATCTCTACGTCATTGTCGCTTCGTGAGTCTGATTACCACCTGGTCAGCTTCGTATCCTTCATCTGAGTCTGTTGAATGATCAGTTATATGACGGCCTTCCCGTTCCTCCATTCAGGTGTCCGAAACTTCAAATGTACCTATAGTTACGTCCTTTAAAACTCCAGTGTTTTCTTGTGCACGAATCTCTATGTCATTGTCGCATCGTGAGTCTGATTACCACCCGGTCTGCTTCGTATCCTTAATCTGAGTCTGTTGCATGACCAGATATCTTACGGCCTTCCCGTTCCTCCATTCAGGTGTCCGAAACTTCAAATGTGCCTATAGTTACGTCCTTTAAAACTCGAGTCTTTTCTTGTGTAGGAATCTCTATGTCATTGTCGCATCGTGAGTCTGACTACCACCCGGTCAGCTTCGTACCCTTCATCTGAGTCTGTTGCATGACCAGAAATCTTACGGCCTTCCCGTTCCTCCATTCTGGTGTCCGAAACTTCAAATGTACCTATAGTTACGTCCTTTAAAACTCTTCAGTGTTTTCTTGGGCACGAATCTCTATGTCATTGTCGCATCGTGAGTCTGATTACCACCCAGTCAGCTTCGTATCCTTCATCTGAGTCTGTTGCATGATCAGATATCTTACGGCCTTCCCGTTCCTCATTCAGGTGTCCGAAACTTCAAATGTACCTATAGTTACGTCCTTTAAAACTCGATTCATTTCTTGTGTACGAATCTCTATGTCATTGTCGCATCGTGAGTCTGATTACCACCCGGTCAGCTTCGTACCATTCATCTGAGTCTGTTGCATGATCAGATATCTTACGGCCTTCCCGTTCCTCCATTCAGGTATCCGAAACTTCAAATGTACCTATAGTTACGTCCTTTAAAACTCCGGTGTTTTCTTGTGCACGAATCTCTATGTCATTGTCGCATCGTGAGTCTGATTACCACCCGGTCTACTTCGTATCCTTCATCTGAGTCTGTTGCATGATCAGATACCTTACGGCCTTCCCGTTCCTCCATTCAGGTGTCCTAAACTTCAAATGTACCTATAGTTACGTCGTTTAAAACTCGAGACTTTTCATGTGTACGAATCTCTATGTCATTGTGGCATCGTGAGTCTGATTACCACCCGGTCAGCTTCGTATCCTTCATCTGAGTCTGTTGCATGATCATATATCTTACGGCCTTCCCGTTCCCCCATTCAGGTGTCCGAAACTTCAAATGTACCTATAGTTACGTCCTTTAAAACTCCAGTGTTTTCTTGTGCACGAATCTCTATGTCATTGTCGCATCGTGAGTCTGATTACCACCCGGTCAGCTTCGTATCCTTCATCTTTGTCTGTTGCATGATAAGATATCTTACGGCCTTCCCGTTTCTCCATTCAGGTGTCCGAAACTTCAAATGTACCTATAGTTACGTCCTTTAAAACTCGAGTCTTTTCTTGTGTACGAATCTTTATGTGATTTTCGCATCGTGAGTCTGATTACCACCCGGTCAGCTTCGTATCCTTCATCAGAGTCTGTTGCATGATCAGATATCTTACGGCCTACCCGTTCCTCCATTCTGGTATCCGAAACTTCAAATGTACCTATAGTTACGTCCTTTAAAACTCGAGTCTTTTCATGTGTATGAATCTCTATGTCATTATCGCATCGTGCGTCTGATTACCACCCGGTCAGCTTCGTACCCTTTATCTGAGTCTGTTAAATGATCAGATATCTTACGGCCTTCCTGTTCCTCCATTCGGGTGTCCGAAACTTCAAATGTACCTATAGTTACGTCCTTTAAAACTCGAGTCTTTTCTTGTGTACGAATTTCTATGTCATATTCGCATCATGAGTCTGATTACCACCCGGTCAGCTTCGTACCCTTCATCTGATTCTGTTGAATGATTAGATATCTTACGGCCTTCCCGTTCCTCCATTCAGGTGTTCGAAACTTCAAATGTACCTATAGTTACGTCCTTTAAAACTCCAGTGTTTTCTTGTGCACGGATCTCTATGTCATTATCGCATCGTGAGTCTGATTACCACCCGGTCTGCTTCGTATCCTTCATCTGAGTCTGTTTCATGACCAGATATCTTACGGCCTTCCCGTTTCTCCATTAAGTTGTCCAAAACTTCAAATGTACCTATAGTTACGTCCTTTTAAACTCGAGTTTTTTCTTGTGTACGAATCTCTATATCGTTGTCGCATCGTTAGTCTGATTACCACCCGGTCTGCTTCGTATCCTTCATCTGAGTCTGTTGCATGAACAGATATCTTACGGCCTTCCCGTTCCTCCATTCAGGTGTCCGAAACTTCAAATGTGCCTATAGTTTTTTTTAGAAAAGGGGAAGAACCCCGGCAAACATTTATTGATTTAAAAGAACTTACAAAAAAAGGAACTAACCCGAGCCCGGGACATAATCCCAAAGGCAAAAAAAAAAGTTAGCCCGAAAAATAAACAAAAACAAAACCTAAACGGGCCAGCCTATACAAAAAACTAAGCCCAAAATCTGAAAATATTATAAGCCCAACAAAGGCTATCCAAATACAACCGAAACAGCCAAACTATCGAAACCCAATTGTCTTCAGCCCAAAATTCTTCCATCCAGATCCTGAGCCCAACAGTTTCCTGCTTCCTTCCCTTCTTCCACAGCCCAATAATATCACTCTTCAAAATCTTAAATAAACCACGGCCCAGCAAACTCCCCAATACCCGAAGCCCATCAGAGGTCACTCCCAAGCCCACAATCCTAAAATTCTCAACCACACACATCCGGCTTTCCAGTATTCGAGCCCCAGCAGTAACATCCTGTCCAAAACCTCTCCTATACCTTTGATTCCCCCTTAGCCTTAACAACTCAAATCTCTTTTGCCAACTCATTCCAAAAGCCTGAGTATTTAAGAATATCTTCACACAACAAACCCAATTTCTAGCATCCCACCTTATCCAACTCACTAACCTATAACCAGACAAGAAGGTATCCCCTTCCAAATACTTTACAAGAATTCTAATATCCACTATAAAAGCTTCAATTAGATGCAAATAATTGAGGCTATCATCAGCAACCAAAAGAAATACAATCAACTCATGGTCTTTTAAAACCTCCATCAATGCAATGGCACCACTAAGCAAAAGTATCCTTTTAGCATTCTTGTAAAGCCAGTTTATGGCATTTAGAATTCCAGCCTTAATAGGAACTATCAAAGCCAGAAGCAGCTGCAAAAAAACTGCAACTAACCAGACCAATCTGTACTCATAATCTTTACAAACCTCCATCAGAAAAATGGCATTATTAAGCACAGAAGGCCTGATAGTTTTCAAATAATGCCACAGTTTAATATAAAAGAACACCTTCCTAAAAAACCAGCCCTGCCCCTGTTGTAAGCACTCCTGAAGCTGTACATACCTTTTCCAGCCCATCATACCATATATCCTCAGCAACTCATAATCCTCATATCTCATCCTCCCTCCAATATCTTCAGCAAAGGACTTAGATAAACTGTTTATAGTACCTCTACCCCTGAAAGACCTCTCCATCCTGCAAACCAGCAACATCTGCAAGCCAAACTTATAGAACCTATACACCCATTCCCATTCAAAAACCTTAAAACTAAAAACCACCAGCACATTTCTCTGAATCAACTTCCTCCATAAAACACAGATATTCCTCATAACTGATTTGTACATAATGACTAAACTACCCCTATATACCCTGCTGCATATGCTACACCACAGTCGCCACCAGACAAATTCAAAACTAATCTTTGCACTACTGTTTGTTCCAGCCATATTCTCAACCATACAACTTGACAAAAGAGTACCCCAACCCATAATGACCCATCCCAGACTAATCCCAAATGGGAAAGACTCAACAGACTCAAAGACCAAAAGACAAGAAAAAAGGCTTTGAAAGATTACCAAAACAAATAAGAGGGTTCCCATACTGTTGGATAGTGCTAGAAATAAAAAATATAAAGAGAATAATGTCCTATAGCCAACAGTACAGTCCAGCCTTATAACTCCCTTGTTTAAACTCCCCATGAGCCTCAAAACTCCTAACCACCAATCATCAAACGCTGACCTGTGCCAGAGTGTCAATAATGGACCAAAATCTCTGCACAGGATAAAAACCCATAATTGTTTAAAGGACCCACCCCCCTTTCCCAGGAAAGAAAATAAACAAACCAAACCAGAACAAGAAGGAAAAGGAGAAGATAAGAAATGAAACAAGATCTCTACCCAACGTATTATAAGTCTCCAGATGCCACCAAAACCCAATGTTTGCCCCCCTCCCCTGAGCAAGTGCTCAAGAAACACACACAGGTTAACACCAAAACACACACATTTAATATAAAGGCTTATGTTCCTCTGCCAAGAACTAAAAAGCAATAAAAATAAAAGTAACAGGAAAGAAAGGGGAAATGATGCCCTAAGCACAGAGGAACAAATCTTCCTTATCTCTCCATGGTTAATGCAAACCTCCTGCATACACATTCCTAATCCCCACCAGGTTAAGATAACAGCAAACCATATTGTAAATGATATACATGTATGGATGCTATATCCTAAATCCCTATAGTTTAAACACAAAAACAACCACATAGGTGTATGAAAGGCACACCTTTCCATAACATCAGGGAGGGATCTACATCTAGGTTTAACTACCCAAGGTCTTTTCCAGTCCCTTATATCTCCTTGATTCCCATTGTACCCCCCACCCCAACTCCAAATGGAGTAAAAAGACTCAAGACTCAAAAACAAGAAAAGGCTAAAATAATACAGATAAACCAGGGTTCCAAGGCCATATCTGGTGCTAAAAAATGATAAAAACCAGAACAACAATATGAACCTAAAGACATGACCTTGATCCATCCTTATGTCTCCCATTGTTTGTCTTATCCCAAGACCACAACTGCCTAGCCCCTTACTAAGAATAGCAGAATTGATACCAGGTTTTTGAAGAAACCAAAGCATCAACAGATCAGACACAAAAACAAGAAAAACCAGAACCCAAACAACCCTCAACTCACAACCATTTTTATACCACTCATAACAACCAGAAAGAGTAAAAGGAAGCCTTATAGGCCAGATCTCTACCCCAAGCTGAAACAAACACCTTATGACTCCCATAGGCCCAAAAATGCCCCCCTCCCCTGCATTATCAGATTTCATATGTATATTACCCACACCTCCCCTGTACCACCCTAAGTCCACAATATTACCAAGCCATTTAAAAGTCATATTAATTCCCCTAAAATCCCACTTTGAACCCCTCCAAAACCTCACCCAGCCAACCCAAAGAACAGTAAGAAGACAATAGATCAACATTGGTTAACCTGTTTTGTAGGATCCTTCCATACCACTTTAAAGCCCCATATCTTGCTAAGCCTGATGCTGCTACCAGTAGCATAGATCTTCAACCCCATTAGCTTTAATCTAACTGTTTCCCTGATGAGCTTACAAACACCCTCCACACTCCTACTCTCATTTTGAAACAACCTTAAATTTCTCTCTTGCCATATAAAGTATACCATAGCAGCCACACACAGCCTCTTAATTATACTCCCCACAGATTTTCCTAAATGTTCACTGGCCATTTCATTAACACAATCAAAAATATTAGGGGAGTATAGAGATAATCCTCCCTCTTCCTTCAGAGCTTCCCAAACAGCTTTAGGATAGTCACACTCAAAAAACAAATGATTATGACTATCCTTAACTTTTCCACAGAAAACACATTCTAACACATTCTGCACATCCCAATTCAATAATCTATCCTGAGTTAACAGCCTATTTTGAACAGCCAACCAGAGTGTGAATGAGTGTCTAGGGATTGCCTGACTATACCAGATAATTCTAGCCCAGGCAACTTCAGGCTTATCTTCACTCAGATCATTAAAAACAGTTCTAGTAGCAAAGCCCTCAAAAGTTTCCTTCTTAGTTCTCCAGAATGTTATGTCTTTTTTGCCAGGAACAATAAAAGGAGGAGACATAGAGAATAAACAAGGAAACTTACTTCTCCACTCCTCCGGCCACATCCACCTACCATTGCCAATAACCTCAGCAACTGTAGTTTTGAGATTAAAACCAGCATTATGAATCTCCCTTGGTGTGATGAATAGACTAAGAGGACTCAGTGGACACCAGTTGTCATACCAGACAGAAGTGGAACACCCATCACCTATACTCTGCACACAATGCCTCCAAAGAGCATCCCTACTGTCTAATATACTCTTCCAACTCCAACATGGCCCCTCTTTCCTAACAAATCCCCAAAAACTCAGACCTTTAAGCCTATAAATTTTGATCCACTTAGTCCATATAGTCTCCTTCCCAGAAATAAGGCTCCATATATGTCTAGCTATTAAAGCCTTATTCTGAATTCTCAAGGATTTTATCCCCAACCCCCCCTGACATTTTGGATAGCAAACATTCTCCCAGGAAACTCTAACCCTTCCCCTGCTAGAATCAGTTTGACTCCAGAGAAACCTACACATTAGCCTCTCAATATCTTCAATGACACTAACAGGCAATAAAAACACAGAAGCCCAGTACACTTGCAAAGAACAAAGGACAGATTTGATAAGTTGTAACCTACCAGCAAATGACAAAGCTTTATTCTTCCAATCTTCCAGTCTTTTTCTGACTTTATCAGTAAGAATACTGCAGTCTTTAGAATATAATCTAGTAGACAAGAGGGGGACACCCAAATATCTAACTGGCAGGCTTCCAACCTTAAAAGGCAGCAACCTTTTAATTCTTTTCTGCATTATATTGGTCACATTAGACAAATACATTGTGCTCTTTCCCAGATTAGGGACTAAGCCAGAAACCCCACTAAATTCTTCCAAAGCATCCTTGATTAAGGAGACAGAAGCCACATCAGCATGGCAGAAAACCAGAAGATCATCAGCAAAGCAAACATGAGTCAGTTTCATCTCAGCACACTTCCAATGATATCTAAATTGATCATTACCAGCAATCCTTCTATCCAAGATCAGCTTCAGAACTTGCATAACAATGGTAAACAGGTATGGGGACATAGGGTCCCCCTGCCTTAAACCCCTAAGCCCTTTAAAATACCCAAAACTCTCTCCATTAACATTTATAGAATATGCAGCAGATCTTATACATGTCATAATCCAATCAACCATACTAGGATGGAACCCAAAATTAACAAGACAGGCTTCAAGAAAATCATGATTGACAGTGTCATAAGCCTTTTGCAAGTCAATTTTCAGGGCCATTCTAGCCTCCCCTCCCTTTCTATGATAATTCCTCAGAAGTTCTTGTGTCAACAGAATATTATCACTTATTTGCCTTCCAGGAATAAAAGCACTTTGACAATTATCAACTATTTTATCAAGAGACCCCTTAATTCTTTCACAAATGATTTTGGTTATACATTTGTAAAGAACATTGCAACAAGCAATGGGTCTATACTCCACAACACTCTTCGGATTCAGACACTTTGGGACTAAAGAAATAATGGTGGCATTAACTTCTTTAAGGAGTTTGCCATTACTAAAAAATTCTTTGATAGCTTCACAAACTTCATTACCAATTATAGCCCAAGAGGCTTTGAAAAATTTTGAAGAAAAGCCATCAGGCCCAGGAGCCTTATCCACATCAATGTCAAAGATAGCTTTTTTGATTTCCTCATTAGTGACTTCCCTAACCATATAATCAGCCTCACTCCTAGCCAATCTGGTATGAAAAAGAGAATCAGCCCCCCTTATCCCATTCACCTGCACATTACTCCCCATAAAACTCTCAAAGTGTTTGACAAACACATCACCCACACTCCTCCCCTCATGGTAATTCCCCTGAGCATCCATAACAGCATTGATCCTACTCTTACTAATTTTACCCTTAACAGCTTTATGAAAGTAAGCTGTGTTCTGATCCCCAGCCTTCAACCACTCCACTTTGGCTCTTTGTTTGAGAAACAATTCCTCATCCAAAGCAGCCTGCTTCAAAGCACTAACAAAGATAGCTTCTTGATCTCTCAACTCAGCATTATGAGGATCTTGAACAACTTCCTCTTGAACTTTACCTAGCTCTTTAGTCAAAGTTTTAACCTTATCATGTAGGTCCCCTTGATCTCTACCCATCTTCCTCAAAGGCTTCTTTAACTTCTTTAATTTAGAGACCACAGAAAACATATAACACCCCTGAACTTTATCTTTCCATACAGAATCAACCAAAGGCAGAAACCCAGGCTTAGAAGCAATAAAATTCATAAACTTAAAAGGCCTGGGCTTCCAAATATGATGCCCCTTTAGAGAGATTAAAGCAGGAGAGTGATCAGAAGATAAAAAGGGCAAAAAGTTAACAGCAGCTTCAGGATATACATTTAAAAAACCTCCATTACTCATAATCCTATCCAGCTTCTTAAGTAATCCCCCAGCTTTACCTGGAGATTTGTTCCAGGTAAACTTCAAGCCCGAAGAAGGAATGTCTTCAACATTTATACTTTCACAACACTCCCTGAAATCTAGCATAGATGCATTAATGGAAGAGGAACCCATAGATTTTTCAGATGGATCCAGGATTGCATTAAAGTCTCCCATTAATAGCCATGGCTCATCCTTGATGGTACCATTAAAAGCTTTCAGCTCATTCCACAAAAGCCTTCCGGAAGAATAAGTAACATTCCCATAAATAAAAGAACAGAAAAAAGCAGCACCCCCAGTAATAGGCTTAACAAAGCAGTGTATGACCTGAGAAGTGTGCTCAATCACCATAATATCCACAAGACTAGGATTCCAACCAACAATAATCCTAACCCAATTAGCACAGTAAGGCCTGTTAGAAACCCATTCCCAGTTCCTAAATACCCTATTGCAAACACTATCCAAATTCTTACCCTTGATATGAGATTCAATTAGACAACAAACTCCAATATTATTATCATTCATAACCTCCATAACCTCATTCTGCATGTGAACATTAGACATACCTCTAACATTCCATGCCATTATGTTCAGATTTTGTGTCATCATTGATAATCAGATTTTAGCTCAGACTCATGCCCTTCCTGCATGATCTGATCATCAATGCCATTATCCATCTTCATAAACTGCCCTGTTTCATTATTTTCAGAGCACACTTCATTACCATCAGATTCCACCTCAATATCTTCTATCTCATCATAATCCAATCCCTCAGGAAAATTATTCTTTTGACACAAAATAAAGAATAGCTTAGACTGCTCAATGGTCCATTCCACCACCTGCTCCTTTGAAGGAACAATCCTCTGATCAATATAAAACATTATATCATCTAATTGCCCAGGAGTAACATCACTAACACACTCCTGAATGACAGGATCAGAGCACAGCTCATTAGGAAAATAAGGAGAAGGGTTGTGAAGTATAGCAGGTTTAACAAAGGAAGGCTTAGGAGCATTAACTGGATCAGGTAAAGGAGCTTTAGGTAAAGGTTTAGGAGTAGAGGATTTAGGAACAGATTTAGGCACAGGTTTAGGCACAGGTTTAGGCTGAGGCTTGATACCAGGCTTAGAAACACTCTGCCTATCAGACTTGATACACTCACCCTCCTCCCCAACTACAGAGTCTTCACTTAACACACTAAAGCTATTTTTGACTTCTAAACCCTGAACTTCCTTACCAGATCTCCTGTCCCCATTATAATCCTTCTTTTTGACTATATATTCAGTTCTCCCTGTCTTCTTGCCCTTATTTTCAACCTGACTCACCAAAGCATTAGGTTTTGATGTAGATGCCCAACCAGAATCCTTTTTCCCAGTATTCTTAGCTTCCCTGTACTCCAGAACAGCCTGCTTCATCTTATGACTAGCAATCCTCTCTTGCAACTTCACTTCTTTATCTTCCTTTTTAAATCCCATGTTTCTTTGCCTCAATGCCCCTCCCCCATACACTCCATTCCCATTCCTAGCAGCTAAACTCTTATTCCACACAGTAGTATACCCTTCTTCATCAACACTTCCTCCCTTTGAACCATTCTGAACCTCAACAGCCTTATCTAAACTCTTCTGCAACCTAGCAGCCTTTTCCTCATTAGTCAAATCCCTCACAGTACAGTTCTCATAAGAATGCCCAAACACCTTGCAGAAAGTACAATGGACTGGAATTTTCTGGTACTCCACCAAAACCTCAGCAACTCTAGCCTCCCTGCCTTCCTCCACTGGATAAAAGGCTCTCACCACATTTGGATGACTATCAGCAGCAGCAATATCCACAAGAATTCTAGCAAAGCCAACCTGCACATCATTGTTAATACATTTATCCACAGTTATATTATCAAACAAAAGGGGTTTACCAATACAGCTAGCAAGTTCACACAATCCTTGCACATTCCACAGCTCTAGAGGAACTTCTTTGAATAAGACCCAAACAGGCACATTAACAGGGTCCTTCTTTACAATAGCTGCACCCACTTCCCACTGTTGAATAACCAGAGGAATGCCATTCACCACCCAGGGGCCAGCCTTCAGAGCATCCAACATCCCCTCTTCCTTAGAAAATTTGAAGTAGAATAGACCCTTGCCATTAGTTGAAATGTCTTCAAGACCATACTTCTTCCACATTCTGAACAGGTTGAACCTAACCCATGCTATAGAACAATATGCTCCCACAAAGTAACCATACAAATGTTTAGCAAAGGTCTTCTGAACTTTTTCAACCAGCTCCTGCTTAATCATAACAACCTTTTCACCATTGTCTAAAGTAGTAGGAGGACAATAGGCAATTTGTTTAACAATATCAGCCACTTTCTCTCCCTTAACAGCAGTAGCATAAGATGGCTTCCCTTTAACTTCACCAGATTCATTCTTGTCCAAATCTACATTCATCCCTCCCTCATTAAAGATACCCTTTGGCCCTTTTGCAGTAGCTTTAAAAACATGGCTAGAAGTTTGTGAGAAACCTAGAATAGGAGACTTCTTAATTATATCCTCAGCCTCCTTCAACAGGTCATTCTGTTTCTTAACAACCAATTCCTTTGCCTTTGAAATTCCTGTAAAGAGCTCCTTAATCCTCTCCATTTTCTTCTTAAAAGCCACTCTAGCCTCTTTAGCAGAGTATTCACTACCCTGAAATCCCACTTTCACTTTAGCACACTGATCATCCTCCAAAGGGTCAAAAATCAACCCATTAGCAGTCTTAAAGCCACTAGTCTTCTCCCTAACACCCCCCAGCTTCTTAAGATCTAATATCTCTTTTTCCATCTGCTCAATAGACATACTTTCTATAGGAGTCTTCCCAATATCATCATAAGCACCTCCCATTCTAAACACAGGAATAACTGGAACAGCAGCATCCTTATCAAAAACAAATTCCCTTGATGCCTTCTTATTCCTAGATAACAAGATCTTCATAATCTTCCTACCTTCACTTGTGACATACATCTGCTTCTTTGGGGCAATCTGAACAGCAACCCCTTCTTCACTAGACACCTTAACCCTCTTGTTTTCCACATTAACAGTATCTACACTCATATCATTCTCATTACTATCCCTAATTAGAACTTTCCTTTTCAGTAAAATTCTAAGGGAATCATCAGACATAGCATCATATAGTGTAGCATCCTCCACCTTCCTATACTGATTGATAACCCATTTAGATAAAGCACTAACCACTTTGTAATCAAACTCAAAAATGTCTTCCACTGACCAGCCCACCATTTCCTGAAACCTCAAATGATAGAACCGATGGAAAGCCAACCACCTTTCTGAAGAGTCAGGCAAAAACAGTTTCACAGCTAAATCTGCACTTAAACTCTTGAACACTTGGACATCAATATTCAACAGACTTCCCTTAGTCACATATTTATCAACCTCCACATCATTAGCCATTTCAGTATCAATCAACCCATCATCAACACAACCTATTCTTAGCCTTCTATACTCATGATTATCACAGGTTTTCATAACAAAATCCACAAACCTAACACATTCCTCACTCAATTGCCCACCAGAACAAGCACAATTTGCCATCTCTATACTATCAGCCTCAATAACCCTCATAAGCATATCCCCAAACTTATCCTGGAAACTGGTATTCATATAATTCATAGCAAAAAACCAATTCATAGCAGGCTCAAACAACTTATCAGAAGAGGATTTATCAATCAATACCTGGATAGCCTCCATAATAGCATAATCCTTCACCATACATGGCTCAGAACCATAAAATTTCCAATCAGTCAACCTAGCCTGAGCCTCAATAAACCTCTCATCCTTCCTTCGATTAGCCGAATTGCTATCAAAGGACAGAATCATATACTTACGCCATTCACACATATAAGCAACTGAACCAAAAACCTCTTGAAGCATAGCAATAGACTTCACTAAACTAGGGTTTGATATGCCAGTAGGTAAAACAGAGGTAGGAACAGAATCCTTACTCAAATGAGAATCAGTAGCCTCACTGGACATACTTTGAATGGACGAGTTTAGAAGAAACGTTGTATCCGATTGAATCTTCTGAAGCCAATCCTCTCCCAAAGTTTCCTTCAAATAAACCAGATCACCCTCAGATAACGAACACGACTCAACCCTTCCTCCAACCTCTCTACTCAAACAAAACGTTCCCTCACTCACCTTCTTCAGCTCAAACCCTAGATTTCGCACCAGATCTGGTGGAATATCAGGAGGTAAACCCCCATTGGGATCAGCGAACAGCTGATCCATAGTAAACAAAGGAAAAATAAAGGAATTCCGATCAAATTCAGATGAAACAGTAGCACGAAGAAGAAGAAAAAGACCGGGAAATGAAGAACAGTGAACAGAAACTCAAAATCGCCAAAATCGCCCAGAGAAAAAGTCAAAAAGTCAAAGCAATGTATATGTAAATGAACCGCTAAAATGTGCCTATAGTTACGTCCTTTAAAACTTGAGTCTTTTCTTGTGTAGGAATCTCTATGTCATTGTCGCATCGTGAGTCTGACTACCACCCGGTCAGCTTCGTACCCTTCATCTGAGTCTGTTGCATGACCAGATATCTTACGGCCTTCCCGTTCCTCCATTCTGGTGTCCGAAACTTCAAATGTACCTATAGTTACGTCCTTTAAAACTCTTCAGTGTTTTCTTGGGCACGAATCTCTATGTCATTGTCGCATCGTGAGTCTGATTACCACCCAGTCAGCTTCGTATCCTTCATCTGAGTCTGTTGCATGATCAGATATCTTACGGCCTTCCCGTTCCTCATTCAGGTGTCCGAAACTTCAAATGTACCTATAGTTACGTCCTTTAAAACTCGATTCATTTCTTGTGTACGAATCTCTATGTCATTGTCGCATCGTGAGTCTGATTACCACCCGGTCAGCTTCGTACCATTCATCTGAGTCTGTTGCATGATCAGATATCTTACGGCCTTCCCGTTCCTCCATTCAGGTGTCCGAAACTTCAAATGTACCTATAGTTACGTCCTTTAAAACTCCAGTGTTTTCTTGTGCACGAATCTCTATGTCATTGTCGCATCGTGAGTCTGATTACCACCCGGTCTACTTCGTATCCTTCATCTGAGTCTGTTGCATGATCAGATACCTTACGGCCTTCCCGTTCCTCCATTCAGGTGTCCGAAACTTCAAATGTACCTATAGTTACGTCGTTTAAAACTCGAGACTTTTCATGTGTACGAATCTCTATGTCATTGTGGCATCGTGAGTCTGATTACCACCCGGTCAGCTTCGTATCCTTCATCTGAGTCTGTTGCATGATCATATATCTTACGGCCTTCCCGTTCCCCCATTCAGGTGTCCGAAACTTCAAATGTACCTATAGTTTCGTCCTTTAAAACTCCAGTGTTTTCTTGTGCACGAATCTCTATGTCATTGTCGCATCGTGAGTCTGATTACCACCCAGTCAGCTTCGTATCCTTCATCTTTGTCTGTTGCATGATAAGATATCTTACGGCCTTCCCGTTTCTCCATTCAGGTGTCCGAAACTTCAAATGTACCTATAGTTACGTCCTTTAAAACTCGAGTCTTTTCTTGTGTACGAATCTTTATGTGATTTTCGCATCGTGAGTCTGATTACCACCCGGTCGGCTTCGTATCCTTCATCAGAGTCTGTTGCATGATCAGATATCTTACGGCCTACCCGTTCCTCCATTCTGGTATCCGAAACTTCAAATGTACCTATAGTTACGTCCTTTAAAACTCGAGTCTTTTCATGTGTATGAATCTCTATGTCATTATCGCATCGTGAGTCTGATTACCACCCGGTCAGCTTCGTACCCTTTATCTGAGTCTGTTAAATGATCAGATATCTTACGGCCTTCCTGTTCCTCCATTCGGGTGTCCGAAACTTCAAATGTACCTATAGTTACGTCCTTTAAAACTCGAGTCTTTTCTTGTGTACGAATCTCTATGTCATATTCGCATCATGAGTCTGATTACCACCCGGTCAGCTTCGTACCCTTCATCTGATTCTGTTGAATGATTAGATATCTTACGGCCTTCCCGTTCCTCCATTCAGGTGTTCGAAACTTCAAATGTACCTATAGTTACGTCCTTTAAAACTCGATTCATTTCTTGTGTACGAATCTCTATGTCATTGTCGCATCGTGAGTCTGATTACCACCCGGTCAGCTTCGTACCATTCATCTGAGTCTATTGCATGATCAGATATCTTACGGCCTTCCCGTTCCTCCATTCAGGTGTCCGAAACTTCAAATGTACCTATAGTTACGTCCTTTAAAACTCCAGTGTTTTCTTGTGCACGAATCTCTATGTCATTGTCGCATCGTGAGTCTGATTACCACCCGGTCTACTTCGTATCCTTCATCTGAGTCTGTTGCATGATCAGATACCTTACGGCCTTCCCGTTCCTCCATTCAGGTGTCCGAAACTTCAAATGTACCTATAGTTATGTCGTTTAAAACTCGAGACTTTTCATGTGTACGAATCTCTATGTCATTGTGGCATCGTGAGTCTGATTACCACCCGGTCAGCTTCGTATCCTTCATCTGAGTCTGTTGCATGATCATATATCTTACGGCCTTCCCGTTCCCCCATTCAGGTGTCCGAAACTTCAAATGTACCTATAGTTACGTCCTTTAAAACTCCAGTGTTTTCTTGTGCACGAATCTCTATGTCATTGTCGCATCGTGAGTCTGATTACCACCCGGTTAGGTTCGTATCCTTCATCTTTGTCTGTTGCATGATAAGATATCTTACGGCCTTCCCGTTTCTCCATTCAGGTGTCCGAAACTTCAAATGTACCTATAGTTACGTCCTTTAAAACTCGAGTCTTTTCTTGTGTACGAATCTTTATGTGATTTTCGCATCGTGAGTCTGATTACCACCCGGTCAGCTTCGTATCCTTCATCAGAGTCTGTTGCATGATCAGATATCTTACAGCCTACCCGTTCCTCCATTCTGGTATCCGAAACTTCAAATGTACCTATAGTTACGTCCTTTAAAACTCGAGTCTTTTCATGTGTATGAATCTCTATGTCATTATCGCATCGTGAGTCTGATTACCACCCGGTCAGCTTCGTACCCTTTATCTGAGTCTGTTAAATGATCAGATATCTTACGGCCTTCCTGTTCCTCCATTCGGGTGTCCGAAACTTCAAATGTACCTATAGTTACGTCCTTTAAAACTCGAGTCTTTTCTTGTGTACGAATCTCTATGTCATATTCGCATCATGAGTCTGATTACCACCCGGTCAGCTTCGTACCCTTCATCTGATTCTGTTGAATGATTAGATATCTTACGGCCTTCCCGTTCCTCCATTCAGGTGTTCGAAACTTCAAATGTACCTATAGTTACGTCCTTAAAAACTCCAGTGTTTTCTTGTGCACGGATCTCTATGTCATTATCGCATCGTGAGTCTGATTACCACCCGGTCTGCTTCGTATCCTTCATCTGAGTCTGTTTCATGACCAGATATCTTACGGCCTTCCCGTTTCTCCATTAAGTTGTCCAAAACTTCAAATGTACCTATAGTTACGTCCTTTTAAACTCGAGTTTTTTCTTGTGTACGAATCTCTATATCGTTGTCGCATCGTTAGTCTGATTACCACCCGGTCTGCTTCGTATCCTTCATCTGAGTCTGTTGCATGAACAGATATCTTACGGCCTTCCCGTTCCTCTATTCAGGTGTCCGAAACTTTAAATGTACCTATAGTTACGTCCTTTAAAATTCGAGTCTTTTCTTGTGTACGAATCTCTATGTCATTGTCGCATCGTGAGTCTGATTGCCACCCGGTCGGATTCGTATCCTTCATCTAAGACTGTTGCATGATCAGATATCTTACGGCCTTACAGTTCCTCCATTCGGGTGCCCGAAACTTCAAATGTACGGATAGTTACGTCCTTTAAAACTCGAGTCTTTTCTTGTGTACGAATCTCTATTTCATTGTCGCATCGTGAATCCAATTAACATCCGGTTAGCTTGGTATCCTTTATCTGAGTATGTTGCATGATCAGATATCTTACGGCCTTCCCGTTCCTCCATTCAGGTGTCCGAAAGTTCAAATGTTCATATAGTTACGTCCTTTAAAACTCGAGTCTTTTCATGTCTACGAATCTCTATGTCATAGTTGCATCGTGTGTCTGATTACCACCCGGTCAGCTTCGTATCCTTCAGCTGAGTCTGTTGAAAGATAAGATATCTTACGGCCTTCCCGTTCCTCCATTCAGGTGTTCGAAACTTCAAATGTACCTATAGTTACGTCCTTTAAAACTCCAGTGTTTTCTTGTGCACGAATCTCTATGTCATTGTCGCATCGTGAGTCTGATTACCACCCGGTCTGCTTCGTATCCTTCATCTGAGTCTGTTGCATGACCAGATATCTTACGGCCTTCCCGTTCCTCCATTCAGGTGTCCGAAACTTCAAATGTGCCTATACTTACGTCCTTTAAAACTCGAGTCTTTTCTTGTGTAGGAATCTCTATGTCATTGTCGCATCGTGAGTCTGATTACCACCCTGTCTGCTTCGTATCCTTCATCTGACTCTGTTGCATGACCAGATATCTTACGGCCTTCCCGTTCCTCCATTCAGGTGTCCGAAATTTCAAATGTACCTATAGTTACGTCCTCTAAAACTTGAGACTTTTCTTGTGTACGAATCTCTATGTCATTGTCGCATCGTGAGTCTGATTACCACCCGGTCTTCTTTGAACCATTCATCTGAGTCTATTGCATGATCAGATATCTTACGGCCTTCCCGTTCCTCCATTCAGGTGTCCGAAACTTCAAATGTACATGTAGTTACGTCCTTTAAAACTCCAGTGTTTTCTTGTGCACGAATGTCTATGTCATTGTCGCATCGTGAGTCTGATTACCACCCTGTCTTCTTCGTATCCTTCATCTGAGTCTGTTGCATGACCAGATATCTTACGGCCTTCCCGTTCCTCCATTCAGGCGTCCGAAACTTCAAATGTACCTATAGTTACGTCCTTTAAAACTCCAGTGTTTTCTTGTGCACGAATCTCTATGTCATTGTCGCATCGTGAGTCTGATTACCACCCGGTCAGCTTCGATCCTTCATCTGAGTCTGTTGCATGGTCAGATATCTTACGGCCTTCCCGTTCCTCCATTCAGGTGTCCGAAACTTCAAATGTACCTGTAGTTACGTCCTTTAAAACTCGAGTCTTTTCTTGTGTACGAACTCTATGTCATTGTCGCATCGTGAGTCTGATTAACACCCGGTCGGCTTCGTACCATTCATCTGAGTGTGTTGCATGATCAGATATCTTACGGCCTTCCCGTTCCGCCATTCTGGTGTCCGAAACTTCAAATGTACCTATAGTTACGTCTTTTAAAACTCGAGTCTTTTCTTGTGTACGAATCTCTTTGTCATTGTCGCATCGTGAGTCTGATTACCACCCGGTCAGCTTCGTATCCTTCATCTGAATCTGTTGATCATCAGATATCTTACGGCCTTCCCGTTCCTCCATTCAGGAGTCCGAAACTTCAAATGTACCTATAGTTACGTCCTTTAAAACTTGAGTGTTTTCTTGTGTACGAATCTCTATGTCATTGTTGCATCGTGAGTCTGATTACCACCCGGTCAGCTTTGTACCATTCATCTGAGTGTGTTGCATGATCAGATATCTTACGGCCATCCCGTTCCTCCATTCTGGTGTCCGAAACTTCAAATGTACCTGTAGTTACGTCCTTTAAAACTCCAGTGTTTTCTTGTGCACGAATCTCTATGTCATTGTCCCATCGTGAGTCTGATTACCACCCGGTCTGCTTCATATCCTTCATCTGAGTCTGTTGCATGATCAGATATCTTACGGCCTTCAAGTTCCTCCATTTGAGTGCCCGAAACTTCAAATGTATGGATAGTTACGTCCTTTTAAACTCGAGTCTTTTCTTGTGTACGAATCTCTATGTCATTGTCGCATCGTTAGTCTGATTACCACCAGGTCTGCTTTGTATCCTTCGTCTGAGTCTGTTGGATGAACAGATATCCTACGGCCTTCCCGTTCCTCCATTCAGGTGTCCGAAACTTTAAATGTACCTATAGTTACGTCCTTTAAAATTAGAGTCTTTTCTTGTGTACGAATCTCTATGTCAAATTCGCATTGTGAGTCTGATTAACACCCGGTCAACTTCGTATCCTTCATCTGAGTTTGTTGCATGATCAGATATCTAACGGCCTTCCCGTTTCTCCATTTAGGTGTCCGAAACTTCAAATGTACCTATAGTTACATCCTTTAGAACTCGAGTGTTTTCTTGTGCACGAATCTCTATGTCATTATAGCATCGTGATTCTGATTACCACCCGGTCTGCTTCGTATCCTTCATCTGAGTCTGTTGCATGATCAGATATCTAACGGCCTTCCCGTTCCTCCATTCAGGTGTCCGAAACTTCAAATGTACCCATAGTTACGTCTTTTAAAACTCGAGTCTTTTCTTGTGTACGAATCTCTATGTCATTGTCGCATCGTGAGTCTGATTACCACCCGGTCAACTTCGTATCCTTCATCTGAGTCTGTTGCAAGATCAGATATCCAACGGCATTCCCGTTCCTCCATTTAGGTGTCCAAAACTTCAAACGTACCTATAGTTACGTCCTTTAAAACTTGAGTGTTTTCTTTTGTACGAATCTCTATGTCATTGTCGCATCGTGAGTTTGATTACCAGCCGGTCGGCTTCGTATCCTTAATCTAAGTCTGTTGCATGATCAGATATCTTACGGCCTTCCAGTTCCTCCATTCGGGTGCCCGAAACTTCAAATGTACGGATAGTTACGTCTATTAAAACTCGAGTCTTTTCTTGTGTACGAATCTCTATTTCATTGTCGCGTCGTGAATCCAATTAACAACCAGTCAGCTTGGTATCCTTTATCTGAGAATGTTGCATGATCAGATATCTTACTGCCTTCCCGTTCCTTCATTGAGGTGTCCGAAACTTAAAATGTACCTATAGTTACGTCCTTTTAAACTCGAGTCTTTTCTTGTGTACGAATCTCTATGTCATTGTCGCATCGTTAGTCTGATTACCACCCGGTCAGCTTCGTATCCTTCATCTGAGTCTGTTGCATGTCAGATATCTTACGGCCTTCCCGTTCCTCCATTCAGGTGTCCGAAACTTCAAATGTACCTGTAGTTACGTCCTTTAAAACTCGAGTCTTTTCTTGTGTACGAATCTCTATGTCATTGTCGCATCGTGAGTCTGATTAACAGCCGGTCAGCTTCGTACCATTCGTCTGAGTGTGTTGCATGATCAGATATCTTACGGCCTTCCCGTTCCTCCATTCTGGTGTCCGAAACTTCAAATGTACCTATAGTTACGTCTTTTAAAACTCGAGTCTTTTCTTGTGTACGAATCTCTTTGTCATTGTCGCATCGTGAGTCTGATTACCACCCGGTCAGCTTCGATCCTTCATCTGAGTCTGTTGCATGGTCAGATATCTTACGGCCTTCCCGTTCCTCCATTCAGGTGTCCGAAACTTCAAATGTACCTGCAGTTACGTCCTTTAAAACTCGAGTCTTTTCTTGTGTACGAACTCTATGTCATTGTCGCATCGTGAGTCTGATTAACACCCGGTCGGCTTCGTACCATTCATCTGAGTGTGTTGCATGATCAGATATCTTACGGCCTTCCCGTTCCGCCATTCTGGTGTCCGAAACTTCAAATGTACCTATAGTTACGTCTTTTAAAACTCGAGTCTTTTCTTGTGTACGAATCTCTTTGTCATTGTCGCATCGTGAGTCTGATTACCACCCGGTCAGCTTCGTATCCTTCATTTGAATCTGTTGATCATCAGATATCTTACGGCCTTCCCGTTCCTCCATTCAGGAGTCCGAAACTTCAAATGTACCTATAGTTACGTCCTTTAAAACTTGAGTGTTTTCTTGTGTACGAATCTCTATGTCATTGTTGCATCGTGAGTCTGATTACCACCCGGTCAGTTTTGTACCATTCATCTGAGTGTGTTGCATGATCAGATATCTTACGGCCATCCCGTTCCTCCATTCTGGTGTCCGAAACTTCAAATGTACCTGTAGTTACGTCCTTTAAAACTCCAGTGTTTTCTTGTGCACGAATCTCTATGTCATTGTCCCATCGTGAGTCTGATTACCACCCGGTCTGCTTCATATCCTTCATCTGAGTCTGTTGCATGATCAGATATCTTACGGCCTTCAAGTTCCTCCATTTGAGTGCCCGAAACTTCAAATGTATGGATAGTTACGTCCTTTTAAACTCGAGTCTTTTCTTGTGTACGAATCTCTATGTCATTGTCGCATCGTTAGTCTGATTACCACCAGGTCTGCTTTGTATCCTTCGTCTGAGTCTGTTGGATGAACAGATATCCTACGGCCTTCCCGTTCCTCCATTCAGGTGTCCGAAACTTTAAATGTACCTATAGTTACGTCCTTTAAAATTAGAGTCTTTTCTTGTGTACGAATCTCTATGTCAAATTCGCATTGTGAGTCTGATTAACACCCGGTCAACTTCGTATCCTTCATCTGAGTCTGTTGCATGATCAGATATCTAACGGTCTTCCCGTTCCTACATTCAGGTGTCCGAAACTTCAAATGTACCCATAGTTTTTTTTTAGGAAAAGGGGGAAAACCCCGGCAAACATTTATTGATCAAAAAACAAGTACAAGACAAAGACTAACCAAGACCCGGGACATAGACCCAAGGTCTTAAGTTAGCCCAAAAAGAAATAAACAAGACTAAAAGTAAGACTAAGAAAATGGGCCAGCCTATACAAGATATTCTAAGCCCAACAAAAAGAACAAAAATATTAAAGGCCCAACAAAGCCCACTAACATAAATCGAAAATAAACAAATGGAACCAAGCGCCCAAAAGCCGCTCCTCATAATCCAGTCCTCCATAATAGCCCACTCCGTCTTCAGACCAACTTCCATAAGCCCATACTCAAAAGTGAAATCCCACAAAGACACTCGAAGCCCGCTGCTCCATAACCGGATATGACAGCCCAGATGCCATCCCTCTATCAAGCAAACTATAACCACATCAGCCTAGTATCCTATAAACCCAATCCGGAGAGCGATTAAGATCCACTCAAATATCCAGCACTTCTTTCGATCCACAGCTATGACCATATTGCTAATCCATTCCATAATCTCTTTCCTAATACAACTATCTCCAGGAATATAAAACAACCAGATCTCTAACCAATATCCATTAAAAACATTCCCAATAACATCAAACCTTTTAAAGAAACACTGATTCTTGTTCCCAGCCTTTGGCTCTATTCTGTTAACTCCCCATCCATTTATCCCACCAACAGCACTATATTCATAATCTAAAATTCCAACACATAAACATATGCATTCCATCCAGCCTAGCATACTCCACTGCCCAACCCACCTATCATAATTTCCACACACCAGATGACATAAAGAAGCCTTCCAAACCCCACAAATCTTGTTCAGAGAAGGCATATGAAACACGAAATCATATGCAACTATAGGAGCATAATAAACATCAATCTTTAACCCTGCTATAACCATACAAACAAAGTTCACATCCAAAAAAGCTCCTATAGTTCCCCAGATATGCCATTTAATGAGAGAGTGGACTTTCCTCTCAATACTAAGTATTGAGAACAAATGCAGCATGCCAAAGACATAGGCTGCAGCAACATGGATCCAAATATACCCGCAATCTTTATAAACCTCCACCAGAGTAGTGGCACTACTAGGCATATTAGATCCATTAGCTTCCAATCTTATCACAAATACATTAACATCAAGCAAGACAAAAACATACCAGCTCAGCAGTAGAAGACAAAACTCAAACATCCTATTCACCCACATCCAATTCCTAGCACCAACAGCTTTAATTTTAATCATACCAGCACCCTTAATCCATTCAATCCTCTGTAACAATTGATACTTCTGCACATCTCTGACTATAATGGCTAAACTACCACTGCACAGTATCCTAAAACAATTACCCCACAAATACCACCATAACCATTGTTCTCTAGGTATCCTGCTACATTTTATCATTTGCATAATCTCAATAACACTCCTGATCCCTTCTCCAACCCAACCCATATTGACCCCCCCCATCATAATCCCAAGTGGGATAGACTCAAAAGACTCAAAGACTGAAAAACAAGAAAAAAGGCTGTCAAAGAAAACCAAAAGAATTCTGAGGGTTCCCATGCTGTTGGAAAGAGCTAAAAATAAAAAGTAGACTGAGAATAATGACCTATTGCCAACAGCACAGTCCAACCTTATGTCTCCCTTGTTTATGCTCCCCCTGAGCCTCAATAAACCTAACCACCAATCATATAACGCAGAACTGAGCCAGAGTGTCAATAATGGACCAAATTCTCTGACCAGTGACTCAACCCATAATTGTTTAAGCAACCCATCCCATATTCCCAGGATAAAAAACAGAAAAAGTAAAACAAAAGAAAGAAGAGAAAGAGCAGGAAAAGAAAGAATAGAGATCTCTACCCATCGTATTATAAGTCTCCATATGTCTCCAATACCCAATAATAACCCCCCTCCCCTGAGCAAGTGCTCAGAAAACACACACAAGCTAACACCAAGACACACACTCTTAATAAAAAGGTTTTTGTTCCTCTGCCAGGATCTAGAAAACAATAAAAATACACAATAAAATAAAGAAAAGAAGGGGAATAATGGCCTAAAAACAGAGGAACAATGCTTCCTTATCTCTCCAAGGCTAGTGCAAACCTCCTGCACACAAATACCTAACACCCCAAAGGCCATAGTGAAAACATTCATATTGGTTAAAGAGGAACCATTATGTATGCAAAATCCTAGATTCCTAAGTTTAGCACACTCAGAAAACACCACATGTGTATGAAAGACACACCAATTATAGAAAGAAAGGTTGGAACTAGGTTCTAAGGTTACTACCCAAAGGCTTTTAATTCTCCTTGTAACACCTTGATTCCCAATATAACCCTTCCCCCATATCCAAATGGATAAAACAGACTCAAGACATAAAAACAAGAAAAGGCTAGAAAAGAAACTCAAAAAAGGGATTTCAAGCCCATACCAGGATCTAAAAAAACAATAAAAGACCAGAATCAAAAGGGTCCTAATGGTATAGACTTGATCCAACCTTATAACTCCCAGTTGTTGACTTATCCCAAGTCTACCAAATCCTAAACTCTAGATCATATGCAAAGCTTTTTTATCAAGATAAGAAATAGACCAAGGTATCAACAGGAACAATATGATCCCAGAATATAGACAAAATGGGTCAAAAACCCAGACACAACAAAAAACACAGAGAATAAACCAAAAGGACCAAACAGACCAGTACCAGGGAATGGAAGGCCATAAAGGCCAGAAATCTACCCAGAAGATTAAGAACACCAAATAACTCCAACTGGCCCAGAATACCCCCCACCCCATAGTCTGACACTTGCAAAATTCCTTACATCCCTGAGTAATATTAAACCAAACCATCAAACAACCCACCTTAACCTGTCCTGTAGACCATAATTTCCAGAACCATCCTTTATAGCTAATCCAAAAGTATTTACACAACCTGGTGCCATTTAGATTACAAAATCTAAAAACTAACCACATTATCAATAAAAAACCTTTTGAAAAAGATAAAATACCCTGTCCCCCCTCCCTGTTAACCCTTAATAAAAGAATTAATATACCCAAACCATACCACCCATCCTTTCCCAAAAACTCACTACTGCTAACAGTCCCAAACCAAAAGCCCACCCTAAGCAGACCCAAAAACAAGAGTAAAAGAATGTACCTCATTTGTTAACCTTTTTAGCTGGAGCTTTCCATTCCACCTTAAAGCCCCATATCTTACTCAAAGTAATACTGCTTGGAGTGGCAATTATCCTCAACCCCAACAACCTCATTCTAACTGCATCTTGAATAATCCTACAAAGCACATCAGCATCTCTAGTCTTCTTTTGGAATATCCTCAGATTTCTTTCTTGCCAAATGAAGTAGACCATAGCAGCTAACATGAGCCTCTGAATTATGCTCTTGACAGATTTCCTCATTGGAGCTTGAGCTAAAGCAGTAACACACTCCTCTATGTTGTCAGAAAGCTGTTCTAATCCAGCAATAACCTTCAACTTATTCCACACACTATTAGGGTAGGGGCACAGAAAAAATAAATGCTGATGACTGTCCCTCTCCTCACCACAAAAAGGACAAAACAAATCCCTCTGAAGATCCCAATTCAATAATCTATCTTGAGTCATAAGCCTCTGCTGAACTGCTAGCCAGAGAGTAAAAGCATGCCTAGGCATAGCCTGACTAAACCAAACAATCCTAGCCCAAGAAACTTCATCCTTCATAGGACATAAGTCTTTGAAGACTGTACTGGTAGAAAAAGATTCATATGTTTCAGCTTTTGTTTTCCAAAAAGTAATATCCTTTTTACCTTCAATCAGAATAGGAGGGGACAAATCAAACAGACAGGGGAATTTTCTCCTCCATTCCTCTGGCCCCATCCAACAACCATTGTTTATCACCTCTGAAACAGTAGTATTCAGAGAAAAACCTCCCCCATGTATCTCTCTAGGAGATATGAACAAAGAAAGTGGGCTCAGAGGGAACCAATTGTCATACCAAACAGATGTAGACTTCCCATCACCAATACACTGCAAACAACGAGACCACAAGATTTCCCTATTATCCAACAAGCTTTTCCAACTCCAACAGGCACCCTGCTTTTTCCTAAAACCCCAGAAGCTAATTCCCTTTAGTCTATAAGCCCTAATCCATTTTGTCCATATTGTCTCCTTTCCTGAAATAAGATTCCACACATGCCTAGCAAGAAGGGCTTTATTTTTAATCCTTAAAGACTTGATTCCCAACCCACCCTCAGACTTAGGATAGCAAACATTATCCCATGAAACCCGAACTTTACCCTTAGCAGAATCAGTATTACTCCACAGAAACCTATTCATCAGTCTTTCAACATCCTCTATTATACTAGTAGGAAGCAGAAACACAAAAGCCCAATATACTTGTAAGGAAGCAAGGACAGACTTAATTAACTGCAGTCTACCAGCAAATGATAAAGACTTGTTTTTCCAGTCATCAATCCTTTTCCTAACTTTCTCCACCAAAACTGCACAGTCCTTGGTGTACAACTTCTTAGACAGCAAAGGCACACCAAGGTATCTAACAGGCAAAACACCAATTTTAAAAGGCAACAGATTCACAATCCTATTCCTAATAGTATTAGTAACATTACTCAAGTACATAGTACTCTTACTAAGATTAGGAATAAGACCTGATACCCCACTGAACTCTTCCAGAGCTACCTTAACAAACCTGACAGACTCAACATCAGCATGAGCAAAAACCAATAAATCATCAGCAAAACAGACATGTGTCAGATTAAGTTTCTCACAGCACCAGTGAAACTTAAACTGTCCACTTTCCCTGATCCTTCTATCAAAAATTAACTTTAGGACTTGCATAACAATAGTAAACAGGTATGGAGACATAGGATCACCCTGCCTTAACCCTCTCAGCCCTTTGAAATAACCAAATAACTCCCCATTAACATTAATTGAATAAGCAGCTGACCTAATGCAGGTCATGATCCAGGCTACCATACAAGGATGAAAGCCAAAATTAACTAAACATCCTTCAAGGAACTCATGATTAACAGTATCATAAGCTTTCTGAAGGTCAATTTTCAAAGCAATTCTGGGCTCAACAATCTTTGTGTGATAATTCCTTAACAATTCTTGAGATAAGAGAATATTATCACTGATTTGCCTTCCAGGAATGAAAGCACTTTGACATTCATCAACAATCCCATCCAAGGATCCCTTAATTCTTTCACAAATTATCTTAGAAATGCACTTATACAGGACATTGCAGCAGGATATAGGCCTATATTCAGACACATTTCTAGGATTGTTACACTTAGGAACAAGAGATAAGACAGTAGCATTTACCTCATTTAAAAGCTTCCCATTATGAAAGAATTCCTTCACTGGAGCACATATCTCAGGACCAACAATAGACCAGGAGGATTTAAAAAATTTGGAAGAGTATCCATCAGGCCCAGGGGCTTTGTCTATATCTATATCAAAGATTGCCTTCTTGACTTCCTCATCAGTCACCTCTCTAACCATAAAGTCAGCCTTATCAGGAGGAATTTTATTCATAAATAAGGACTCAACATCCCTAATAGGATCCACACCAACCCTTCTACCCATAAAGCTTTCAAAGTGCTTAACAAACACCTCCCCAACCAGACTTCCCTCAAAATAATTACCATCACTATCAGTAACAGCATTAATTCTGGCCTTACTTTGCCTTCCCTTAACTGCCTTGTGGAAATAAGCAGTATTCTGGTCACCAACTTTCAACCATTCAACTTTGGCTCTCTGTTTTAAAAATAATTCCTCATCAATGGTACCCTGCTTCAACCCCTTAATGGCAGCACTTTCAGCATCTCTCAACACCTTGCTGTGAGGATCCCCCATCATGGCTTCCTAAACAGAACCCAACACCCTAGTATATTCCTTAACTTTTTCACTCAAGTCACCCATTTCCCTTCCAAGCTTTCTTAGAGGTTTCTTTAGATTTTTAAGCTTAGATTCCACTGAAAACATGTGACAGCCCTTAACATTCAGCTTCCACCCAGCTTCAACAATAAGTAGAAACCTTTCATTGCTGGTAAGATGATTCATGAACTTAAAAACTCTGGGTTTCCAAACAGCCTTACCTTTGAAAGAGACCAAGGCAGGTGAATGATTAGAAGTAAGAAAAGAAAGAAAATTAGCCATAACCCCAGGGAAAGTGGACAGAAATTCAGCATTACCCATAACTCTGTCCAGTTTCTTAAGAAGACCATCAGTCTTTCCTGGAGATTTATTCCAGGTATACTTAAAACCAGAGGAAGGGATATCTTCTATACCAACATTAACACAACACTCCCTTAAGTCAAGCATGGATGTGGTAACTTTAGAAGAACCCATAGATCTTTCACTAGGGTCCAAGATAGTGTTAAAGTCACCTAACACAAGCCAAGGTTCTTGTATGATGGTACTGCCAAAGGCTTACAGATCATGCCATAAAGATCTCCTTAAGGGGTACTTGACAAACCCATACACAAAGGAGCAGAAAAATCTTGGTCTACCATCCAGAGGCTTGATGAGACAATGAATAACTTGAGCATTCATACCAACAACCATAACATCAACAAGATTGGGTCTCCAACCTATGACTATTCTGACTCCACCAGAACAATAAGGTCTATTAGACACCCATTCCCAATCCTTCAGAACCCTCCCAAACACTTTGCTAAGATTATTACCTTTAACATGAGACTCCAGAATACCACAAACCCCAATATTCCTGTCATGAAGAACATTCATAACTTCATTTTGCATGGTAATGTTAGACATGCCTCTAATATTCCAAGCTAACAAATTCAGATTGTTGTAATTCATGAGGACATATTTTTATCCTCAGAAGTGTGCACTTCCTGCACCACTCCAGTATCACCACTATTATCTAACTTCATGAACCTAGCTGTTTCATCTTCCTCAGACAAAACCTCCTCATTATCAGATTCCAGGACAATATCTTCCACCTCATCATAGTCCATGCCCTCAGGGAAATCAAACTTCTGACACATCAGAAAGAAATACTTAGTTTGAACCACATCCCATTCCAAAACTTGCTCTCTAGTAGGTATAACTCTACAATTAACATAGAACATAACATCTTCAATCTGCTGAGGAGTTAAGTCAAAAGAATAGTCCTCAATAACAGCATCTCTAACCAGACTAGAGCTAGGGGTATAAGGCTTAGCAGGGACACCATTGTGAGGAGTACAATCAACAGGTTGATCAAGAGGGGCAGTAAAAGGATTAGGGGGAGGAACATTAGGGGCAGAAATAGACACAGGTTTAGTTTCAGATTGTTTAACAGGAGTAGGTTTGGAAGATTTAGGTGATGGGTGTTTAGAAGGCTTAGCAGGGAAAGGTTTAGATGGTTTAGAAGTGGGAACAGCTGCAGCATTACCAGCTTCAAGACCAGTGTCTTCATCAACCATATTCTCATCATCCAAAATACTAAAACTATTCTTGACCTCAATACGTTTAGCCACAAGATTAGTCTTCTTCCCTTTAATACCAGCAGTTCTTATTTGAAAGACTTGCTTCCCCTTCCTAACTTCATTACCAATGCCCTCCTTCCCATCCTTTTTAACCCCAGAAGAAGATGCACCATTAGAATCCTTCCTGACTTGATCCTTCTGAAGATCATACTCCCTAGCAGCTTGATTCATTTTGTAGCTCTTAATCCTATCCTGAAGTTTAGCCTCATTTTCTTCCTTGTTACCCTTAAACATATTTCTTTGTCTCAAATTACCTCCCCCATAAGCCCCATTATTATTCACTCCAAAATTTAAACTCTTATTAGGATTCTTAGCAGCCATACTACGCTTCCACACCAATTGATACCCTTCCTCATCAACAGTACCATCCTTGATAGCCCCCCTCTTATCTTCATTCACCTTTTCAGCTTCTCTGTCCCTAGCTTCTTTCTCCTCAGCAGTTAACTCTCTAGTAGTACATTTCTCAAAAGAATGCCCAAACACTTTGCAGGAAGAACAAAGTTTAGGCATCTTTTGATACTCTATAAACACCTCAGTAACCTTAGGCTCAACACCCTCCTCTCTAGGATAAAAAGCTCTAATAAAAGTAGGTTGAGAATCAGCAGCAGCAATTTCCACCAAGATTCTAGCAAATCCAACCTGCACATTAGTATTCAAACAACACAGTAATATTATCAAACAATAGTGGTTTACCAATACAGCTAGCCAGCTCACACAACCCCTGCACATTCCATAATTCCAATGGCACCTCCTTAAACAAAATCCACACAGGCACCTTTTCAGGTGTAAGCGAAAGATTTTGACTAAAACAGGATTATTTGATCATACAAGTCACAAAATCAGGTGCGGAAACCCTAGTTCTGAACAAACAGATAAAACTCTAATCAAAACACAATCAACATCATTTTCAAAGCTTTTTCATAGATTAACCTTTTCAAATATTCAATTACAATCACACACTAGTTAATCTAGAACACTTAAACACTTTCTCAAATACTCCTGGAACCTAACCTGAACACACACACAACTGAAAACTCTCTATAAATCACAAATACACAAATTCTATTTATAGACACTGCACGTTCGCCCCTTTTGAATGGTCGAATGTGGAATTCTTCCACATTCGCCCACTACAGGGTACGAACGTGTATCTTGATCAGGTTCCATTCCTACCTTCGCCCATTTGCTCTCCACCTTCGCCCACTTTTACTTACATTCGCCCAGTATTTCCCACATTCAATCCATCAGCAAACTTTAACATATGTTAACATGTAGATCCAATCACTAGTCGCAATACGTGCATCTACAAACTCCCCCTCGACTATTGATTGGATCGTTTTCTGTCTTCATCCATTGCCTTGTTCAACAAATAAATTCTGAGCTGTTTCTTCTGCTCTTTAGCCATTTCAGGCTCCAACTTTCTCTTCACCGGCATCGACACATTAGCCATCTTCACCATTTTGCCAAGCTTAGCATCCAAGCTACTCCCCGAGTTTATATCATACGCAAAACAAACTCCTACAACTTGAGTATACTTCTTTGCTTGTTCTGCATCGTTAGCCTTATGATGAATCGGATTGTAGAAAAGCATGATGATGTCTTCGAAGGTGCAATTAATCAACCACATAGGATCAAATACATGAACATGCTTGTATTTGCCCTTCCCATCTCTCAAAACTATCACCGCTTCAGCCTTCCTCCAATCATAATACCAGAATATAAAGTCAACACTGAAATGTTGTGGCATAGGCATCAAAGGTATTTTTCTCATCACTTCAGGTGCTTTGTAGATCAATGTTACCCTCTTCAACTTGGTTTTAGGATCAATATCCCTATGAACTTTTCTTCTGGGATATTGAGGCTTGAATCTGTTCCACTTCGTTCTACATTCCCACACTAACTTGTCTGCACACCAACCGACATGAGTATTGTTTACTGAAGCTCCAGACATTGGGAATCTGCACCGATCTCTGACCGCCCAGTACGGTAGAGTTAGCAAATCAATGAATCTGTAGAAGTACAGAATTCCTGATTCCCATTTGGCAGCTAGACACTTCAGTCTGCCCAAATATGTCCACCCGAGAGCTCTGCCTTTAAACTTAGCATTATGGAATCTATAGAAACTTATTTGAGCTTCAGGCTTCGGTCGGTTTTCATCCATTTCTCTCAACTTCTTCAAGTAAGTCTTTAATTCATCAGATTGACTTGAAGATTCTTGCTTATCAGCTTCAAACACCTTCTCAACAAACTCTGCACTCCTTTTCTTTGCTTTCTTCTTTGCTGAAGTGTTTGGAATCTCAGTGAAATCAGGAAATATCACATCTTCATCAGTCTGTCTGAAGTACTGTGGATATTCCTCATGTGTTATATCTTCAATCTCCACTTCATCAAATTCTGAAGTATTCTTATCATCTGAGTGAGTTCCAATATCCTTTTCAGGAATATTTGGAATTGACTCATCCATTACAAACTCCTCAAATGATTTCCCTACTCTCTGTGCAAGGCCATCAAGAATTTCCTTAGCCACAGTAGCAGGTACTTCACCTTCTTCAAGATCAGGATCGTTGTATTCCAGTTCATATCTCATATCATCAGTCTGGAATATCTCAGCAAAACGACCTGTGAACTCTATCGTCCATTCTCTTTTCTCTAACATATCTCTGTAAACATTCTTAGCATCGTCACTCAGAGATCTCACCTTTTCGTTCCAAAAGATACTTTCATCTGAATCTACATTCTCTCCTTTCTTCTTCTTGGAACTAGATTCTCCAGCATCCTTCTTCTTTGGTGTTCTCTTCTCAAAAGTAAACTTAGAAGTATCATCTCCTCCTTCATCATCATCACTATCACTACTACTATCATCATCTTTCTGACTCCCAGACCCTTCTGCATCATCATCATCATCTTTCTTACTATCCTCATCATCACTTTTCTCAGACTCCTCATCTTCCTCATCATCATCTTTCTCTTTCTCAGAATCAGAAGGTTCAAAGTCTACTTGTTCTTCTTCTTTTTCTTTATCTTCTTCACCTTCTTTCAGCTTGGGTGCTACATTATACAAATTGTCTATCAAATCACTAAGGCATTTGTTCTCAACCTTTAGCTCTTTGTTATCCTCCTTGATCATTTTTAGCCTGTTCTTGTTCCTTGAACATTTACCCTCAAGCTTCTTATTCTTAGCTTCAAGCTTCTTAACTTTTTCATCAATCTCATCTTGATTTGACTTCGAAGCAACCACAATCTGAAGCATTTTCTCTTCATTTTGCTTGAACTTGGCAATTTCAGCTTGTTGAGCAACAATCATCTTCATCATCTAATCCATTTTCTTATTCACCTGCTTCATCACGTCATCAGCAACAGTGACCTTCTTGGATTTAGATGGCTCAACTTCTGTGACTTTTTCTTTCTGAGGCTTCCTAAACATATCCAACACATTATCCAGTGCAACATTGAATTGATCAACTAGTAATGTCTCAGCCTCCTTTGTCTTTTTCTGTTTCTTAGAAACTGGTGAAGACAGCTTCGATGATGTACCAGCATCGGGTACTCTTTTTCCTTTCAAAAGCTGGGCAATCTCCTTCTCCCTCAACTGTTTAGTACTTGATTTCTTTGCCATTGTTTTGTGCTTTGGTTTTGGCAAGTTTACTACAACAGTTTCTCCAGCATTCAGTTCATCCATATCAACACCTAAACCTTCATCTTCAGCATCAACAGACTTCTTACTATGTTCTGCTTCTTCAATTGACTTACTCAGAGATTCAGACTCACCAACCATAGTGGCCTTACGTTTGGTGGTCCTAACATTTTCATCATCCGAATCCCACTGTTCATCTACCTCAGTCTCCTCCGAGTCCACAGAATCTTCATCCACCAAACTAGTTCCCTTCTTAGCAGTAGTTTTCTTTCTCACCACCTGTTGCTTAGAACTTCCTTGGTCTATCTTTCCCTTACCCTTCCCTTTGGCTCCGGGATTGACAATCTGTCTCTTTCTCTTCGTGCTTGCATCTGCATACACTAGAGGATCATCATTGTCTGAATCACTCTCAGTGTGTCTAGCCTTGTTCTTTCCAGGATCAGTGTAATCCTGTTTAGCTAAAGCACCAAACAATCTTCTGTATGGTGGCCTTTCATTGTCTGGCACACCCTTATATCCTTTCATCCTCACCAAGGTTCGGATGTTCATGTGATCTTGACCAATAATCTGTGTTGGATCCTTCCTCAAATCAGGATACTTGAGATCAAAAATCATCATCAGGAATCTCGGGTGTAACATGAATTGCTTCTTCTTCAAGCCCTTAAGCATCTCCAACATATGATCCAGTATCATTCCAGACACGTTGAATGGTTTGTTGAGAGTCAACGCAACCATCAACGAGCTTAGACTTCTCCTCATAACATCATATCCACCGCTCACACATCCAAACACGTGGATTATGACATGTGCAAAATATTTGAATTGCACGCTCAGCTTTCCCTTATGCATGGAACCATCAGTAATCGGTCCTTTATACTTCATCCTCAGGAAGCAAGCTTTCTGTTCAGTCCCGGATAACTCTCTGGGATCTTCACTCACTTCAAACTTGATCTGTAGTGCTTCTCTTATATCAGACTCAGTCAAAAACATCTCCATTCCTTGTATCTTGCTTTTGATAATTGTCTGATTATCCCAGAAGTCATACTTCGCGTTCTTGTAAAGTCTTCAACTATATCTTTGTAGATAATAGTCGGAGTAGCTAAAGCATGTATCACTCTGCTTCTCTTCAAGAACTCTATAATCCCGGTAAACTCAGTGTTCTTCTCCACTTCACCGAGATATGCACAGCAATTATGGGATCTTTCAAACGGCCAATTGCTTGCACTTGATGCTTCAGCCTCCTGAACATTCTCAGGAACTGGATCTGTAACAATATTCTCCACTGGAGTCTCAATATTCTCAGTTTGGTCAGCCATCTGCACATCAAAATCAGAAACATTCGTCAAAATACAAAAACGACAAAAATTCAAAATTTTAAGTTTTTAAGTTCCACATTCGCCCAGTTTAATCAGGTCGAATGTAGAATGCAGGGTACGAATGTGAAAAATCTGTACGAATGTGAAAAATTTGTTTGTTAAACATTACATTCGCCCAATATAACCTTCATTCGACCGTTCTAATCTACCTTCGCCCGTTTGTATCAGCCGAAAGTGAAACAAATTAAACCCTAAAATTCAAAATTTTTCTATCTCTGTTTTTAACAACTAAATCTGATTAGGATGTGTTCTAAAGTGGCCGATCATCATTCGTCCACCATCAATTGTTCCTGAATATCAATATACATCAGTTTTCCCTTGGAATTAGGTCACGACTGTTTCATTCAAACAATTAACACTCTAAATGTTGTTATTATTCTAATTCCTTCATGATTCTCCCCCTAAAACTGATGTGTATTGAAATGCAATCAACAATAAACGCTATCAAACACCCTAGGATCCTTAATTCGAAACCCTAAGTCCAGTTACAAAAACGACGATACTGATCTCATTCATGCTCCATTACATGTGATATTAGTATAGAAATGATCAGGAATCACACGTGAATCAAAAGCACAGGTCAAAAGAAATTCAGCAACAAGTCTATGGATCGAAAGAAAATTTTTGAAAAACTGTGAATGTGGTTCGAATCTGGAACAAGTATATATATAATGTCCACGTTCGCCCGTTATTACGGTCGAATGTGAGTTAGTTCCACATTCGGTCCAAGTGAATGGCCCGAAGGTGAACTTTGCACCCGAAGGTAAATTTTGTTTTTAAATTCCCACATTCGTCCAATATAAAACGGCCGAAAGTAAAGAATTTTCCACATTCGACCCAATTAAGGGGCGAATGTGAAATGGAAAAATCTGAAAATTTTGCCAAATCACGAATTCGAATCCCGTTGTTTTTTTCAATCTGTTAAACTTCCAAAACTCATGTATTCACTTTTTGAATAATACAAAGCCCAGATGGTGTTATCAAATCTCAGAAATTGACCATCAAGCATCCCCGGTTATCAAAAATAAAGCAGAAATGCAAAAAATTTTGGGTTTTCTGAAATTTTATCAAAACACACCTAAAATCTTTTTGAATTTTGTATCTTTTTGACAATAAAAGTAAAATGCATCAAAGTAAATGAAAGCAGTAAACATTTTGTGATGTCCGGTAAGAGGATCATATCAGTTTTCTGAGAAATCTGATCACAGCGTTGATCTATTTGATTAATATTATCATTAGAAACAGTATGTGACACGGCAATTGCTGATATTGTGGTCCACGTAAGCTCACATGCAGACAATTACGCAATGCTTTAAAATGATACGAGTTAGGTGTATTAGACTAACACGATGTGGTGCCCACACACACGACATACTCCCGTATCAAGTAATTGCACAAAGCTTCGTCGTAACGCGTGATTATGCCAGAGTTATCCGTTAAAGTTACAAAGTATATAGCACAGAGGTTTACAGGTCAGCAAACGAATGCAGCAGGGTAACATGTGCATATACACTAGGTTAAGGCTGATATTAACCACTGATTTGCATCAGTAAGTCAATACGATGTAATAATGATCTTTGATCAATTAAAACATAAAGGTCCTCAATTCGGTAACTTTCGGTTTTGGCATTTAAGCTCTTTTAGCAAATATTCTGATGAAACTAGGTCCGTAAATCAATACGACAAAAGTTTAATCAGAATATCCCGGATAACCATAACATAACGACCCGAAACCTCAGATTTTGGCAATCCTATCAAACGAAATTACGGTACTAAGACCATATGCCCATGAGGTGTTCAGCCACGAACGCGTAGTTCGTTATGTTTGTATCACTAATGCACGCAATATTTAGTCTACGAAGCCTATCAGCATATCACACATAGTCAACACACGCCTCATATACTATACAACTCTTTAGCCTGTGTCAGATCCCAACTGATGTACTATCATTTCCTCTTTTTATCCAGGAAATTATTTTGGATTTTCTAATTTTTAGGTCTTTTTGAATTTTTCCATGTTTTTGGTTTTTCTGATAAAATAGCTCCCCCTAAAATAAAGAACATATTTTTGGGTTTTTAATTTTTCTGAAAAACAAAAATTTGAAAGAAACAATCCACTCGAAAGCATCAACTTCTTTGAGGATTAAACAATCCTCTCGAAAGCATCAACTTCTTTGAGGATTACGATAGTAAAGAGAAATTCCCAATTAGCAAAGAGAAATTCCCAATTAGCAAAATATTAAAAACTAAAACTAAAAAGCGATAAACCGAGGTGCCGATTAGTCCTGTTTTTCCTTTATGTTGTTTACTTTTAAAAGATATTCAAAGCGGGATCTGTCAAAAGCTTTTGAAAACAAATCTGCACGTTGGTAGTCAGTATGGATTTTGACCATATCTATCAATTCTTTAGCGTAACAATCACGGATAAAATGATATTTGATCCGGATATGTTTCGCTTTAGAATGATTTTCAGTATTTTTAGTTAATGCGATTGCGGCTTCGTTGTCACAGTGTATAGGGGTTTTAAGAAACTGCAAACCGTAATCCACCATCTGCTGTTGGATCCAGAGCACTTGTGAACAGCAACTCGAGGCTGCAATGTACTCGGCTTCACAGGTAGATAGCGCCACAGAAGTCTGCTTCTTGCATTGCCAGGTAACCTGCTCCCTAAAAACTGGCAACCAGCTGTAGTAGATTTGCTATCTTTATCACAGCCGCCCCAATCTGCATCACTAAAAGCAATAAAATCAAAATCATCATCATTAGGGTACCAAAGTCCTTTTGAGGGACAACCCTTCAGATATCTAAGAATACGCTTGACCGCCGTCAGATGACTTTGTTTCGGCTTCGATTGATAGCGGGCACAGAGACACGTTGCGTACATAATATCTGGTCGAGACGCCGTCAAATACATCAGAGATCCGATGATTGCTCTGTATGTAAATCGGTCCGTCAGCTCCCCCTTAGCGTCCACTCCAATCCCGTGATTGGGTTGAATCGGGGTATCCATCGGCTTGGAATCCTCCATCTGGAACCGGCTCAAGATATCGGATACGTATTTCGTCTGGTGAATGAAGATCCCGTTGGGTCTTTGGTCCACCTGCAAGCCTAGGAAAAACTGCATCTCCCCCATTGCGCTCATTTCGAACTTTTCCTGCATGACAGTTTCGAACTCCCTGCATAAAAGCTCGTTAGTTGAACCAAATATTATATCATCAACGTAAATCTGCACCAGAAGCAAATCATCCCCTGATTTCCTCGTGAATAGGGTACAGTCGACGAGTCCGCGCTTAAATCCTTTGGTGATGAGGTATGTACTTAGCTCCTCGTACCACTGTCTCGGAGCCTGGTGCAAGCCATATAAAGCTTTGTTTAGCACGTAGACCTTATCCCGGTGGATTGGGTCCTCAAAGCCTGGTGGCTGCCCGACATAAACCTCTTCCTTGACTTTCCCGTACAGAAATGCGCTCTTGACGTCCATTGATAAACTTTGAATTTCTTATAGGAAGCAAACGCAAGGAACATCCGAATAGCTTCAATGCGTGCTACCGGTGCATAGACTTCGTTATAATCATTCCCTTCGATTTGATGGAAACCCTGCACGACCAATCTGGCTTTGTTACGAACAATAACCCCACGATCATCCTTCTTGCACTTAAACACCCATTTAGTGCCAATCTTCTTTCTTCCCGGCGGCAAATCCGTGAGCGTCCAAACTCCCAATTTCTGGAATTGTAATAACTCCTCCTGCATAGCTTCAACCCAGGCGTCCTCCTTCAAAGCTTTCTTGTATGTCCTTGGCTCTACCTGCGACACATAACACGCAAACGACCAATCATTTTGACTACCAGATTGTTGAATTTTGGCATATAAAGCTAAAGCACCAAAACTCTCTGGCGAGTTAACACTTCTCAGCTGCCCTTTGGTCATAACACTGCTTCCAGGATCACCGATAACTTGCTCCAGCGGGTGAATACGATGAATCCGAGATTCCGGATATTCAGGTACAGTAACTCCCGTCTGAGCAGTCAAGTTTTCTACAGCATCCAGATCATGACCCGTGTTAGATGATGAAGCAACATCTGGAGTTGGAGTTGGGTTCACAGGCAGTGCCTCTGGTTCTTCAGCATGTTCAAGAATGACTTCTTCAAATTGTTCATCTTCAGATTCTGAAGAGTCTAATGAAGTAGAAGCCTCCTGAAACACTTCTTCCTCTTGTATAGGAGCATTGGTATCATTAGAAACTGGTAGGGGGTTCACAGTGATCGGACGCACCAACGGTGAAGTAGTCGCGTTTTCACACTCGTAAAGTAATCTGATAACAGCTTCTACAACCAAGCTATCTAGATTGAATGATTCAAAGAAATCTTTGTAATCAAACATCCAATCAGGACCCGTGCCTTGCAAATTTTGTGTATATCGTTGAACTTCCACGTTAGCCCAATCCTCCACCCGACGAGTTCGCTTGTTGTATACCCATTTGAGCGGGGTTGCATATCCAACAAAGTATCCCTCTTCAGCTTTAGGACTAAACTTCTCGCTTGGATTCAACATCGTGCATGGTGCCCCAAAAGGTTCTAGATACTCTAAGTTCGGCTTTCGTCGGTGTAACAGTTCATAAGATGTTTTACCAAACTTCTTCACTGTTAGAACCCGATTGAGTGTATAATTTGCTGCATAAATCGCCTCGTTCCAGAACATTACCGGAAGATTTGAGTCTGCGAGCATTGTTCTAGCCGCTTCAATTAGAGTCCTATTCTTTCGTTCAGCAACACCGTTCTGTTGTGGGGTGTACGGAGCCGAATATTCATGATGTATCCCTTTGCTTTCACAAAGTTCATCCATCTTGGCGTTTTTGAACTCCGACCCATTATCACTCCGAATTCTCTTTATCTTCACATTGTAGAGATTCTCCAATCGAGTGAACAGAACTTTCAAGTTGTTAAAGGTGTCACTTTTATTCTGCAAACACATCACCCATGAAAATCTTGAGTAGTCGTCAGCGACAACTAAACAATAAAGCTCCCCAAGATGACTTTTGCGCTTGACTGGTCCAAATAAATCCATGTGCAATCGCTCAAGTGGCATCTCAACAGAGTTAACTTTCTTCACTTTGTGGGACTGTTTGTGCTGCTTCCCTTTCTTACAACTTACACACTTGTCATTCAGATGGAAATGTTTCACGTTTACTCCATCGACAAGCCCATTTCTCACAAGTTGGTTCATTTTTCTCAGATGAATGTGCCCCATTCTTCGGTGCCACATTATCGATTCCTTCTCTGTCGCCTTGGATAGAAAACATGTTATTTGCCCTTGTGATGTCATCGCCTTGGACATATCAAGAATATAGAGATTGTTGACGCGAGGTGCCTTCAACATTATCCACTCCTTTGGAATTTTAAAGCCCGGTTTGAGAATATAGCAGGATTTGTCATCAAAATGCACAGTGAATTGTTTATCACAAATTTGACTGACGCTCAACAGATTATAATCGATCTGTTTCACATATGATATTCTTTCAAAGCTCACTATACCATTACTCACGCTCCCCTCCATAGTAATATATCCACCTTTATTTCCAGCGAATGCGACATACCCACCATTGATATTCTTCACGTCGAATAACAATGCAAGATCCCCTGTCATGTGACCTGAAGCTCCACTATCAACAATCCAAAGACTGCTAATAGGGCCAGCTGAAGCTCCCTGCACACAAAAAGTAAATCATTTAGTTCTTTCGGGGGACCCAAGCCTGAGTCTTGGGTCTTTGAACATCAGCTTTCAAAGAAACATTCTCATTAACATTTTCAACAACTTTTTGTTTTGGATCAATCTTTTTCTGATTGTTCAAAACAGTTTCCTTTTTCTCATTGACTTTTGAAGTTGAGGCACCTGGAGAACCATTGGGTGACCAAGATTTTTCAGTTCTTTTTAAGATGCGAATCTGAGATTTTGGATTCTCAGTCGGTTTCTGAACATTGTTTACAAATGAAACTTTCTTGGTTACCTTATCTGATTTAATAGACTTAGGTCCAACATTTGACTTGACAATTGGTTTAGGTGGAACCTTTTGCCTATCATTTATTGTGTTCACCACTGGTTTTCTCCATGATTGTTCCATAGCAATCCGATTTCTTCGATCATATTGGATTGGACGATTGTTCCTCGTTTGATAAAAATTGTTTTGATTGTAAAACTGTTGTTGTTGAGGAACAACTCGTCTGTGTGGTGGAACATAATGATCAATCGGTTGTCTCATGGAATTCCTCACTTCAACTTCGTGCCTTTTATGCCTTACATATGGACACTGAGCAAGTAAATGCCCTCGTTCCCCACATTTAAAGCATGCACGGTACTCTTCAAAAACATTTGGAGCATTTGGTTGAGCAAATGATCTAACAGGATATTGATCATTATACTGTTGATTCCTCAAACTCTCAGGGAGTGGCCCTTTTGAGTAAGCAGGCTCATGAAAACCGTTAGCTCTGTTTTTGGGTCTAATGAACTCTGTGACATGGACCTTTGGTTCTTGAGGAACATCCAAATATAATTTCTTTAAAATAGCAGGTGGGATTTCATTTGTTCTCTCATGTTTTGGGAACCAAATAGTGCTTTCTTGCCAAATTTTATCAATTTTAGCATAGTTAGCATTTTTGATTGGAAATTCCTCGTCAGAGATGATCTTATCGGATCCTTCCATCCGATAAAACACCTTGACAGGTTTGGCACACGGTTCATTCTTAACATCCTTTTTCTCAAATTCTTTCTTAAGAACATTCTTTTCAGACTTTTTCTCACGATGAGCATTTGCCATCGGATGCACAAGCTGAGATGGTGAAACTGGTTCATTGGTAATGATGTGATTTTCTTTTGGAATTTCACATGCATTAGCAGTTTGATTACAACCAGTATCATCACTCTCAGAGTCTGAATCAACACTCTCAGCAGTAACACCCTCATCATTCAAACCTAAAATTGGTCTCACATCGGAATGTGGATCACCAATACTCAAGGTATTAGATTCATTTTCCGATGATGAGTCTGATTTTACCGAGCTCTCCGGTGTCACTTGATGACAATTGTGATTTTCAAAAAGCACCGGAGATGGCACAGACTTGTAATTAGTGGTTTGGTCATCAATGATGTGGTCTACCACGTAAGCAATGTGCTTATAACTTTCTAACTTTTTGTTTACTTTTTCAGCAAAGCATTTGATGGCGGCCATTTCCAACTTGGTATTTTCAATTTCATTAATATAGTTATTAATTGCAAGTTGTTTTAATGATAAAGTGTTTTTCAAGTCGGAAATGTCCTTTTTATAGCCATCTAGTACCTTGTTGAAAGCATTCAACTCTTTGCGAGTAGATTGACTGTTCATGATAGCACTATCACGTTGAACACGGAGTTGTTTGTTCTCCTCAGTCAATCTATCACAAGTACCACAATATTTATCACTAGTAATATCAGTGCTACACTCAGAACTTACAGGTTTTGGCGGATCAGTCATGGCCATCAAAGCAAAATGAGCTTCCTTTCCAGCAAAAAACTTGGAATAGTCAATCTTGGTGAAAGCATCATCAGCAATGCACGACTTCCTCGTCATCAGAAAATCAGCTTCTGCTAGCAACTGATCAATGTCATCATCTAGAGATGTAACACTTGCTTCTATATCCGATTCACTGTTTGAATCTGAATAAACCGATTCACACTCCTCAGGAACATCAGAAACAGTGTCAATCACCATTCCAGGATTAGCATCCTCAGTCTTAACCTCCACAGATTCAGTCTCCACCTCCATTTCAGCTTCAGACACATCAACTTCAATCTCAGTTTCTTTCTTCTCATCAACTTTCACCGACTCTTCAATATCAACCTAGCAAGCAACACAAGCCACATTTCCACCAGTTGTGATCTCCTCAACACCTATTTGCAATCCCGACCAATCAAACCGTTCATCTTGTTGAGTCACCAATGCTTGATTCTGATTGGTGTTCTGTTGTATCTCATTAGGTGTAGTGATCGGTATAACTGTTCGGTTGGTGTTGTTAGGAGATTGGTTTTGAATCTGGTTTGGTGTGTTTGGTTGTCGGTTTTGGTTGTTGTTAGAGTTATTTTGACGGTTTTGGTAGTTGTTATTTTGGTATGAAACTTGGTTTTGATTTTGTTGTTGACGGTTCTGGTAGCTTGCATTGAATGGGTTTCTATTACCTTGTTTTGGTGGCTGGGTGCATTCTCTTTTAAAGTGTCCTTTCCCTCCACAGTTAAAACAAGTAACTTTCTCCTTGTTAAACCCGTAGGTTGTGTTAGGAGAAGTTCCCAAATCTGTTCTTCCCGTTTTCTCAATAAATTCCGTTGCTCTTCTCATAATGCTTGCAAAAGCCCACTGGATATCAATCAATTCCATCTCTTCTTTATCAATCTGTGCGTAGTCTTCATTGGTTAAGTTGTTATTCCCAATTTGACTAGCAACTAATCCATTGTAAGATGAAACCATTGCAGAAACTAGTGCAATATGTTGCTGAGCAACTTCAACCGTTACATTTCCCAAGTTAGAAGTCTCCAAAACCACTGGTTGTTGATTAGGTTGAGTAACTTGATTCATTGGTTGTTGAGATTGGCTAGCAGTATAGAAAGCAGCTTGTTGCATTGGTGAGAATGGTGGAATGTAGGAATTGTTGTATTGTTGTTGTTGTGGTGGTGGTGTATATGATGGTTGTGAGTAGGATGAGGTTTGTGCCATGTAATTGATGGTAGGTTTTGGTGATTCCATAACATTTGAAATGCAAGCAACATGTGGTGCCACTACTCCTCCTGAACTTGAGTTACTAACTGGTACTGAAGTGCCTCCAAAATATAAGCTAGGATTCTGAGGAATCTGTGATCTTCTAGCTTTCCTCTTCTCTTCCATTTCTTTGTTTTCCAGCTTCTGTATGAACTCTTGAATAGTCCAGTATTGGTATGCATCCTTCTCCCTGATAACTTCCACATGTTGATCCCAGTAAGGTGGTAGAGCATCTGCAAACTTATCCACCAAAGCTGTTGTAGGAATCTGTATACCATAACTTGACAATTCAGTTAGCAAATGACTATATCTAGGAGTTAATTCTTTTAAAGTTTCATTGCCAATATAAGAAAAATTCTCAAACTCATTTCGTAATTCATCCATCCTTAAGCTTCTAGTCTTCTCATTCCCATCATGCCTCCTTTTAAGCATGTCCCACAATTGCTTAGATGTCGTGCAAGTCCCAAACTGATGCAACAGATCGTTTGTGATTGCTTGAGTCAATTGGGAAAAGGCTTTCTTCTCCACAACAAACTTCTTTTTCTCCTCCTCAGACATACTCTCCAATGGAACTGGTTCACCTGTATTCTCCAAAACTGGTGGTGTGTAACCTCTAGCAATCATACTCCATGCCTCTGCACCCTCCACTCCCATGCCTTCCAAGTGAATCTTGAACTTGTTCTGCCACTGATTATATTCTTGTATCTCCATGAGCTTAGGTGGCCGATTCCCGCTACCTAAAGATAAGTCATTTGTTAGTGTAGAAATAGCATTTGTGGTTTGAGTGTTTACCACTGCTGCTGCTACTCCCCAGTAGTCAGGTTGTGGTGCTGGAGGTGCCACACTTTGAGGCATCGAGCTAGTCATCGCCATGTAGTTAATCGGTTGCGAAGACTGTGTGCTCGTCTTTTGTGCTGCCACCGTCCATGGGTCCATCACTTGCTGTTGTTGTTGTGTCGTTGCTGGTCTCGGGTTAGTCAGAAAATTCCACATAATGTTTACGAACTTCGAAAAATCCAACACTTAGAAAAAGTTTCCAAAATCAGTTCTAGGTTCGCCCATTTTTCTTACTTTCGTCCCTTTCTGGTTCAAGTTTGCCCAAACAGTATTCACCCGAATGTAAAACTTCACCAGAATGTAAAACACTCTAACACACTTCCACTTTCGCCCAAAATGTGTCAGGTTCGACCAGATTGATTCCACGTTCGCCCGCCCGACGAATCGAATGTGGAAACTTGTACCCGAAAGTGAAAAATTCAAACAAAACTTTCCAGGTTCGCCCAGAAATGACTCAGGTTCGACCAAAAACAACTCACGTTCGCCCAAAACTAATCAGGTTCGCCCATTATGTTCCAGGTTCGCCCATTTCAGGTTTGAAAAACGGTTACACTTTGAAAAACGGTTATTTTGATCTCTGATTTTCAAAAGTTTGTGGATTTGAATGATCTTAATCAGGTTTTGATTCGGAATTGATTTGGAACAACTTTAATTCTTGGAATTTTAGATTTTAACCACAAAATCAACTTCAAATCAATCAAAAACACTCAAAAACCATTTTCATTCAAAAACAGATGTATTTTGATCAAAATTAGGTCCAAATCAGCTCTGAGTTTATCAAATTTGTTGTTGTATGATCCTTATGGCTCTGATACCACTTTGTAAGCGAAAGATTTTGACTAAAACAGGATTATTTGATCATACAAGTCACAAAACCAGGTGCGGAAACCCTAGTTCTGAACAAACAGATAAAACTCTAATCAAAACACAATCAACATCATTTTCAAAGCTTTTTCATAGATTAACCTTTTCAAATATTCAATTACAATCACACACTAGTTAATCTAGAACACTTAAACACTTTCTCAAATACTCCTGGAACCTAACCTGAACACACACACAACTGAAAACTCTCTATAAATCACAAATACACAAATTCTATTTATAGACACTGCACGTTCGCCCCTTTTGAATGGTCGAATGTGGAATTCTTCCACATTCGCCCACTACAGGGTACGAACGTGTATCTTGATCAGGTTCCATTCCTACCTTCGCCCATTTGCTCTCCACCTTCGCCCACTTTTACTTACATTCGCCCAGTATTTCTCACATTCAATCCATCAGCAAACTTTAACATATGTTAACATGTAGATCCAATCACTAGTCGCAATACGTGCATCTACATCAGGTTCTGTTTTCACAATCGCAGCCCCAACTTCCCATTGGTTCAACACCAAAGGGATGCCATTAACCACCCATGGACCAGCTTTCAAGGCTTCCAACATTCCCTCCTTTGTATCAAATTTAAAATAGAACAACCCTTTACCATTAGTAGAAATGTCCTCAATCCCATATCTCTTCCACATCCTAAATAAATTGAATCTAACCCAAGCCATAGAGCAAAAGGAACCCACAAAGTACCCATACAAATGTTTAGAGTAAACCTGCTTAACCTTCTCAACATAATCTTGCTTAATCATAACCACCTTCTCACCATTTTCAAGAGTGGTAGGTGGGCAATACATGATCTGTTTGCTAAATTCAGCAACCTTCTCACCCTTAACAGCATTAGCATATGAAGCCTTCTCCTTCTTATCCTCATATTCAGAATCCCCAGATGGCCCAGGAGTGTTATCAACAGATTTATTGTCAGATGAAGAAGCCTTAAACACATAGTTGTTATCAGCAATTGCCCCTAGAATTGGAGACTTCTGAATAATACTACAATCATTAACTATAGGCTCTTTTAGCTTCCCTTTCTCAGCCAACAATTCCCTAGCCTTTCCCAACCCCAAAATTAATTCCCTCAACCTCAACTTTTTCCTCTGTATATTGTCCCTAATCTCCTTAATAGAATACTGCATACCATTAAACTCAACTGTTTTCTCAGCACAACCACTTTCCTCAAAAGGATCAAAGATTAATCCATTTGCAGTTCTATACCCCAACTGCTTAGATTTAACACTACCAGCCTTCCTTATATCAGAAATCTCCTTCTCCATCTACTCAATAGTCATATTAGCTACAGGAGTAGAACCTATAACATCAGACATCTCCCCCATTCTGAAAACAGGGAGAACTGGCACAGCAGCATCCTTGTTAAATTCAAATACCTGCTTAACCTTCTTATTTTTGGATGACAGAATCTTCATAATCTTCCTGCCCTCCTGTGTTAAAATAAGTTGTTTCTTGGTTACAACCTTAGTAGTATCAATACTCTCCCCACCTCCTCTTAGCTTCTTACCACCCTGCTCATTACTTTGAGAAATACCATCCCCAACAAACTCCCTCTTACACATAGAACCCCTAGTCTGATTAATGTCCTATACCCCAACCCTGCAGTAAAACCATCTAGCTAGAGCTTTGACAATACTCATATCAAACTCAAACAAATCTTCCACCTCATAATCCTTCATTTTGCAAAACAGCTTATGATAATGCTGGTGGAAGGCCACAATACTACTCTCAACAAAATGGTCTTCCAAGAGTTTCAGTTTACCCTGCAACCCATTACACTCCATATGCCCCTGACCCATTCCTATACCAACAACTTTATTAACCCCATTCCCCTTAGACCCAACTTTCCCCAACATATTACCCTTACCCACACTATCAATAGCATTATAGTCACAAACCAGTCTAAGGCTCAAAACATCAGACTTCTCATAACAAGCAATAACAAATTGCATAAAGTCATCAAAGATCTCATCAGAAACATACTCAACCTTCATCTTATTCTCATCAATATTGGACAGATACCTACCAAAGCATTCCTCAAAGTAAGGATTCAACAGGTTTAAAGAGAAACACTGTTTCATAGCAGGCTCATACACAGGGTTCTGATAAGCCTTCTGAGCTAACAACTCTATGGCTTTCAGAATAATATCTGAAGAGAACCACCCTGAGAATGACCAGCAAACCTCCATTTGATACCAGTTCCACTCATCTTTCCAGTAACATCCCTCCCAACACTACTACTATCCAAATCCCTACAAGCAACAATCAGCATCCTATGCTCATTTTTATCACAGCATTCATTATGAAGTTCATAAACTCAGCACATTTCTCACTAATTTGCACATTACCATCCTCTTCAGTAACAACCCTATCATCAGCCTCAATAACCTTTAGCAGAAGTTCCCCAAACCTCAACATAAAACCCTCATTCTTACAATTCATGTTAATAAACCAATTCATAGCAGTCATAAACGAGTTATCAGAATAGGTTTTATCAATCAATACCTGAATGGCCTCTCCAATAGCCAGATCAGTAAACACCAACTGTTCAGGACCAAAAAACTGCCAATGAGTCACACAAGGTGAACTATCTGGCATCTGCTGATCCTGTTCAATTAATTTTAGCCCATTCTCCCTAGATAGTAGCAAGCATTTGCGCCAATCAGCCATAAACGGAGCAGAAGTAGCCTGAACATTCAAATCCACACTACTTCCAAAAGGATTAGGGTTCAGGGGAGAATTAGGAGATCCACGAGACTCAGCAAACTCCTCAGGCACCGAAATAACCGGAGAAACACAAACACTCTCAGACATGTGCAGATCTGAAGGAATATCAGGAGGAACACCTCCTTTAGGATCAGTAAGAGACTGATCCATAGTAATCAGAGAAGAAGAACGATGAAATTCAACCAACAATTGATGGAACAGTACCACAATCAAAGAGAAAAAGAAGCGGGAAACGAAGAACAAACCCTAGAAAACAAAATCGCCTGATCGCCCAGAGAAAAAGTCAAAAGGTCAAATGTAACTTAAGAGTACCGATAGTTACAATTGTACATATAGTTACGTCCTTTTAAACTCGAGTCTTTTCTTGTGTACGAATGTCTATGTCATTGTCGCATCGTTAGTCTAATTACCACCCGGTCAGCTTCGTACCCTTCATCCGAGTCTATTGCATGATCAGATATCTTACGGCCTTCCCGTTCCTCCATTAAGGTGTCCAAAACTTCAAATGTACCTGTAGTTACGTCCTTTAAAACTCGAGTCTTTTCTTGTGTATGAATCTCTATGTCATTGTCGCATCATGAGTTTGATTACCACCCGGTCAGCTTCGTACCATTCATCTGAGTCTATTGCATGATCAGATATCTTACAACCTTCCCGTTCCTCCAGTCAGGTGTCCGAAACTTCAAATGTACCTGTAGTTACGTCCTTTAAAACTCGAGTCTTTTCTTGTGTACGAATCTCTATGTCATTGTCGCATCGTGAGTCTGATTACCACCCGGTCAGCTTCGTATCCTTCATCTGAGTCTTTTGCATGATCAGAAATCTTACGGCCTTCCCGTTCCTCCATTCAGGTGTCCGAAACTTCAAATGTACCTGTAGTTACGTCCTTTAAAACTCTAGTGCTTTCTTGTGCACGAATCTCTATTTCATTGTCGCATCGTGAGTCTGATTACCACCCGGTCAGCTTCGTACCCTTCATCCGAGTCTGTTGCATGATCAGATATCTTACGGCCTTCCCGTTCCTCCATTAAGGTGTCCGAAACTTCAAATGTACCTGTAGTTACGTCCTTTAAAACTCGAGTCTTTTCTTGTGTATGAATCTCTATGTCATTGCCGCATCATGCGTTTGATTACCACCCGGTCAGCTTCGTACCATTCATCTGAGTCTATTGCATGATCAGATATCTTACGGCCTTCCCGTTCCTCCAGTCAGGTGTCCGAAACTTCAAATGTACCTGTAGTTACGTCCTTTAAAACTCGAGTCTTTTCTTGTGTACGAATCTCTATGTCATTGTCGCATCGTGAGTCTGATTACCACCCGGTCAGCTTCGTATCCTTCATCTGAGTCTGTTGCAAGATCAGATATCCAACGGCCTTCCCGTTCCTCCATTCAGGTGTCCAAAACTTCAAACGTACCTGTAGTTACGTCCTTTAAAACTCGAGTCTTTTCTTGTGTACGAATCTCTATTTCATTGTCGAATCGTGAATCCAATTAACATCCAGTCAGCTTGGTATCCTTTATCTGAGTATGTTGCATGATCAGATATCTTACGGCCTTCCCGTTCCTCCATTGAGGTGTCCGAAACTTCAAATGTACCTATAGTTACGTCCTTTTAAACTCGAGTCTTTTCTTGTGTACGAATCTCTATATCATTATCGCATCGTTAGTCTGATTACCACCCGGTCAGCTTCGTACCCTTCATCTGAGTCTGTTGCATGATCAGATATCTTACGGCCTTCCCGTTCCTCCATTCAGGTGTCTGAAACTTCAAATGCACCTATAGTTTTTTTTTGGAAAGAGGCAAAGCCCCGGCAAACATTTATTAATATTTAAAAAGTATAAGACATAGACTAACCCCGACCCGGGACATAGACCCAAGGTCTAGGATTAGCCCAACAAAAAACACAAAATAAAACAAAAGCGGGCCAACCTATACATCTTTTACTATGCCCAAAAATAAAAATAAAAATATTAAACGACCAACACAAACCCATTAAGTACAACCAAACTATCCCTCTATCATAGGCGGCCCACAAAGCAACCCAATACATCCAAAGCCCACAGGGCCTCTTCACTCCAGCCTGCTTCCAAAGCCCACTCGCCAAAAAAGATGCACTCCTCTTGATAATAGTGACAGCAGACCCAACAGCCCATTCAGCCCACAAAATAACCCATTTCTGGCCCAAAATACTAATCCATCTGGCCCATATCATCAATCCGCTGCTGGTCCAGGCATTCACAATTAGTCCAGTCACACCCGGTCCAATACTCCAATCCCATACATCCTTCTGCCAGATCCTTTGACCTCTTCGGCCATTCACACCATTTCCTGCTGTACTTGAATTACTCAACAAACCCATAATCAATCCAACCATCCATATACTATACTTATCATAACTAAACAACACCATTATTCTAACTCCCATAAGACTAACCAGCCCACTTAGTCTCCAACTCCAACAAGCAGCTTCTAACCACCAATTCCATTTACTAGACAACTTAACAAAATTCAACCATATCAATCCCATAACTCTGCTGCAATACTTGTACCATAGCCAGAACAAAAGATTCACAGGGATTTTGATGTCTACTTTAAAAGCTTCCATCAAATGCATACAATATAGGTTATCATAAGCAACTAAAAGAGCTAGTATCACCTCATAGCCTTTCAAAACTTCCATCAGTGTAATGGCACTATTAAGATGAACCACTCTTTTAGTATCCTTGAAAAACCAAACCATAGCATTGAGAACTCTGACTTTGATAGTAACTATCATAGCCAAACACAGCAAAAAACCAGCTGTAATTAATAAGCCTATACAATGTTCATAACCTTTAAAAACTTCCACCAGAGAGGTGGCATTATTAAACACAGATAGTTTATTAACCTTCATGCAATGCCATAATTCAGAATCTAAAGAACCATCCCTCAAACCCAGACACAGGAAGACCCATAATGATTTCAAGCTAAAGAATACCTTCCAGCTCTGCACACATCTCATCAGCCTTCAAAATTCAGAAAAACCCTGCAACTTTGAGATTGCTACCCATAGTAAGGCCTTCCAAAAAACCTCTATTTGATCTCCCATAGTGCCCATCAGCTTTAAAGGATTTAAACATAACCACCCAAGAATGAGCTGCACACATCTTAGCAGCCTTCCAAACTCATAAAAAACCTGCAGCTTTGAGGTTACTTCCCATAGAATAACCTTCCAGTGATTATCTAATTGAGTTCCCATATTACCCACAAGTTTGTGAGAATATAAATGCAGCCTTCTAATACTCCAATTGTTAAACAACCCATACCATGAGCTTTGTCTTGTATCAATTTGCATTCGGTCCCATAACATCCATAAAAACCAACAATACACTATTATTAACCACAGCTGACCAATATCAACCCCCTCATGACTTTTCTGCAGACCTATTTGAAAAAAGACTAAAATGCCCCTGAATGAATATAAGCTGCTAAACATCCTTAAGCCCAAACACTTAATCCACCTACCCTTCCTAACTGACTTCTTACCATGATTTATACTTATACCCACCACCACCTTATACTTCCATTTGATGTAAACCCAACCCAAAGTCCCCAATCCCAGACTTATCCCAAGTGGGATAGACACACTAGACTCAAAAATAAAAAAGCAAGAAAAAAGGCCAACAAAGATTACCAAAAAATTGATTTGGGTTTCCATACTGGTATGAAGTCCTAAAACAGAAAAAAGAGCACAGAAATATAATGTCCTACTAATACCAGTATGGTCCATCCTTATGTCTCCCTGGTGTAAACTCCCCTTGAGTATAAAAATTCCTAATCCCCTTTCAAATAACGCAGACCTGGCCCAGAGTGCCAAAAATAGACCAAGTTCTCCGGTCAGGATAGAAGCCCTCAACAATGACAACCCATTCCCACCCAGACTATCCCATAAAGACAAGAGAGAAAGAATCCAGGAAAAGAATTGAATACAGAAATCTACCCAGAACGCTTTTAGTCTCCATTCAACACCTTGTTCCCAGTAATTCCCATCCCCCATGAGCAAGTGCTCAGTAGTAAACTCACACAGGCCAGTAACACCAAAACTCACACCAATGTTTAATGGGTTCCCATACCACTGCCATGATCTAAAAAATGCAAAATTTATATGGGAAGGGAAAAATGTCCTAAAGACAGTGGTACAGTGCCTCCTTATCTCTCCAGGTTGAATGCAAAACTCCTGCATATTCATTCCTATATTCCACCAGGTTAAGGTAAAAACAGACCAGATAGCAAAGAACATACTAACATGGCTGCAAATTCCTAGATTCCTATGTTTTAAACACAGCAAAAACCCCAATGGTGTATGAAAGACACACCTTTCAAAATGTAACAGGAAGGTACTACTACTAAGGTTATCTACCCAAGGCTTTTTCCAGTTCCATAAAACACCTTGATTGCCCAATAACCCCCCACCCCAACTCCAAGTGGAGTAGAAAGACTCAAGACTCAAAAGCAAGAAAAGGCCAAAACAATACATATAAATCAAGGTTCCAAGGCCATGTCTGGTGCTAAAAAAAGATAAAAACCAGAACAACAATAGGAACCTAAAGACATGACCTTGATCCATCCTTATATCTCCCATTGTTTGTCTTATCCCAAGACCACAAATGCCTAATCCCTTAATAAAAACAGCAGAATTGATACCAGGTTTTTGAAAAAACCAAAGCACCAACAGATCAGACACAAAGATAGGAAAAAACAAAAACCAAAAAAACCTAAACTCACAACCATTTTTATACCACTCATGACAACCAGAAAGAGTAAAAGGAAGCCTTAAAGGCCAGATCTCTACCCCAAGCTGAAAAGAACACCATATGACTCCCAAAGGCCCAATAATACCCCCCTCCCCTATATTAACAGATTTCATAACTGTATTACCCACACCTCCCCTGTACCACCCTAGGCCCACAAGATTACCAAGCCATTTAAAAGTCAGATTAATTCCCCTAATACCCCATTTTGATCCCTTCCAAAACCTCACCCAGCCAACCCAAAAAACAGTAAGAAGGAAATAGATCAACATTGGTTATCCTGTTTTGTAGGATCCCTCCATACCACCTTAAATCCCCATATCTTGCTAAGCTTGATGCTGCTTCTAGTAGCATAGGTCTTCAACCCCATAAGCTTTAATCTAACTGTTTCCCTGATGAGATTACAAACACCCTCCACACTCCTACTCTCATTTTGAAACAACCTTAAATTTCTCTCTTGCCATATAAAGTATACCATAGCAGCCACACACAACCTCTTAATTATACTCCCCACAGATTTTCCTATATGTTCACTGGCCATTTCATTAACACAATCAAAAATATTAGGGGAGTATAGAGATAATCCTCCCTCTTCCTTCAGAGCTTCCCAAACAGCTTTAGGATAATCACACTCAAAAAACAAATGATTATGACTATCCTTAACTTTTCCACAGAACACACATTCTAAAACATTCTGCACATCCCAATTCAATAATCTGTCCTGAGTTAACAGCCTATTTTGAACAGCCAACCAGAGTGTGAAGGAGTGTCTAGGGATTGCCTGACTATACCAGATAATTCTAGCCCAGGCAACTTCAGGCTTATCTTCACTCAGATCATTAAACACAGTTCTAGTAGCAAAGCCCTCATAAGTTTCCTTCTTAGTTCTCCAGAATGTAATATCGTTTTTTGTCAGGAACAATAACAGGAGGAGACATAGAGAATAAACAAGGAAATTTAATTCTCCACTCCTCCGGCCACATCCATCTACCATTGCAAATAACCTCAGAAACTGTAGTCTTAAGGTTAAAACCAGCATTATGAATCTCCCTTGGTGTGATGAATAAACTAAGAGGACTCAATGGACACCAGTTGTCATACCAGACAGAAGTGGAACACCCATCTCCTATACTCTGCACATAATGCCTCCACAGAGCATCCCTGCTATCTAATATACTCTTCCAACTCCAACATGGCCCCTCCTTCCTAACAAAGCCCCAAAAACTCAGACCCTTAAGTCTATAAGTTTTGACCCACTTAGTCCAGATAGTCTCTTTACCAGAGATAAGGCTCCATATGTGTCTAGCTGTTAAAGCCTTATTCTGTATTCTCAAGGACTTTATCCCCAATCCCCCCTGACAATTTGGATAGCAGACATTCTCCCAGGAAACTCTAACCCTTCCCTTACTAGAATCAGTTTGACTCCAGAGGAACCTACACATTAGCCTCTCAATATCTTCAATAACACTGACAGGCAATAAGAACACAGAAGCCCAGTACACTTGCAAAGAACATAGGACAGACTTGATAAGTTGTAACCTTCCAGCAAATGACAGAGATTTATTCTTCCAATCTTCCAGTCTTTTCCTAACTTTATCAGTAAGAATACTTCAATCTTTAGAATATAATCTAGTAGACAAGAGGGGAACAGCCAAATATCTAACTGGCAGGCTGCCAACCTTAAAAGGCAGCAACCTTTTGATTCTTTTCTGCATTATACTGGTCACATTAGACAAATATATTGTGCTCTTTCCCAGATTAGGGACTAAGCCAGAAACCCCACTAAACTCTTCCAAAGCACCCTTGACTAAGGAGACAGAAGCCACATCAGCATGACAGAAGACCAATAGATCATCAGCAAAGCAAACATGAGTCAATTTCATCTCAGCACACTTCCAATGATATCTAAATTGATTATTTCCAGCAATTCTTCTATCCAAGATCAGTTTCAGAACTTGCATAACAATGGTAAACAGGTATGGGGACATAGGGTCACCCTGCCTTAAACCTCTAAGCCCCTTGAAATACCCAAAACTCTCTCCATTCACATTTATAGAATATGCAGCAGATCTTATACATGTCATAATCCAGTCAACCATACTAGGATGGAACCCAAAATTAACAAGACAGGCTTCAAGAAAATCATGATTGACAGTGTCATAAGCCTTTTGCAAGTCAATTTTCAGGGCCATTCTAGCCTCCCCTCCCTTTCTGTGATAATTCCTCAAAAGTTCTTGAGTCAACAGAATATTATCACTTATTTGCCTTCCAGGAATAAAAGCACTTTGACAGTTATCAACTATTTTATCAAGAGACCCCTTAATTCTTTCACAAATGATTTTGGTTATGCATTTGTAAAGAACATTGCAACAAGCAATGGGTCTATACTCCACAACACTCTTCGGATTTAGGCATTTTGGGACTAAAGAAATAATAGTGGCATTAACTTCTTTAAGGAGTTTGCCATTACTAAAAAATTCTTTGATAGCTTCACACACTTCACCACCAATTATAGACCAAGAGGCTTTAAAAATTTTTGAAGAAAAGCCATCAGGCCCAGGAGCCTTATCCACATCAATATCAAATATAGCTTTTTTGATTTCCTCATTAGTGACTTCCCTAACCATATAATCAGCCTCACTCCTGGACAATCTGGTATGAAATAGAGAATCAGCCCCCCTAATCCCATTCACCTGCACATTACTCCCCATGAAACTCTCAAAGTGTTTAACAAACACATCACCCACACTCCTCCCCTCATGGTAGTTCCCCTGAGCATCCATAACAGAATTGATCCTACTCTTACTAATTTTACCCTTAACAGCTTTATGAAAGTAAGCTGTATTCTGATCCCCAGCCTTCAACCACTCCACTTTGGCTCTCTGTTTGAGAAACAATTCCTCATCCAAAGCAGCCTGCTTCAAAGCACTAACAAAGATAGCTTCTTGATCTCTCAACTCAGCATTATGAGGATCTTGAACAACTTCCTCTTAAACTTTACCCAACTCTTTGGTCAAGGTTTTAACCTTATCATGTAGGTCCCCTTGATCTCTACCCATCTTCCTCAAAGGCTTCTTTAACTTCTTTAGTTTAGAGACCACAGAATACATATAACACCCCTGAACCCTATCTTTCCATACAGAATCAACCAAAGGCAGAAACCCAGGCTTAGAAGCAATAAAATTCATAAACTTAAAAGGCCTGGGCTTCCATACATGATGCCCCTTTAAAGAGATTAAAGCAGGAGAATGGTCAGAAGATAAAAAAGGCAGAAAATTAACAGCAGCTTCAGGATTTACATTTAAAAAACTTCCATTACTCATAATCCTATCCAGCTTCTTAAGTAACCCCCCAGCTTTACCTGGAGACTTATTCCAGGTAAACTTCAAACCCGAAGAAGGAATGTCTTCAACATTTATACTTTCACAACACTCCCTGAAATCCAGCATAGAGGCATTAATGGAAGAGGAACCCATAGATTTTTCAGATGGGTCCAGAATTGCATTAAAATCCCCCATTAATAGCCATGGCTCATCCTTAATAGTACCATTAAAAGTTTTAAGCTCATTCCACAAAAGTCTTCTGGAAGAATAAGTAACATTCCCATAAATAAAAGAACAGAAAAAAGCAGCACCCCCAGTAATAGGCTTAACAAAGCAGTGAATAACCTGAGAAGTGTGCTCAATCACCATAATATCCACAAGACTAGGATTCCATCCAACAATAATCCTAACCCAATTAGCACAGTAAGGCCTGTTAGAAACCCATTCCCAGTTCCTAAAAACCCTATTACAAACACTATCCAAATTCTTACCCTTGATATGAGACTCTATCAAACAACAAACTCCAATATTATTATCATTCATAACCTCCATAACCTCATTCTGCATGTGAACATTAGACATACCTCTAACATTCCATGCCATTATGTTCAGATTTTGGATCATCATTGATAACCAGATTTTAGCTCAGACTCATGCCCTTCCTGCATGATCTGATCATCAATGCCATTATCCATCTTCATAAACTGCCCTGTTTCATTATTTTCTGAACTCACTTCATTCCCATCAGATTCCACCTCAATATCTTCTATCTCATCATAATCCAATCCCTCAGGAAAATTATTCTTTTGACACGAAATAAAGAAAAGTTTAGACTGTTCAATGGTCCATTCCACCACCTGCTCCTTAGAAGGAACAATCCTCTGATCAATATAGAACATTATATCATCTAACTGCCCAGGAGTAACATCACTAACACACTCCTGAATGACAGGATCATAGCACAGCTCATTAGGAAAATAAGGGGAAGGGTTGTGAAGTTTAGCAGGTTTAACAAAAGAAGGCTTAGGAGCATTAACTGGTTCAGGTAAAGGGGTTTTAGGTAAAGGTTTAGAAGTTGAGGATTTAGGAACAGATTTAGGCACAGGTTTAGGCTGAGGTTTGATACCAGGCTTAGAAACAATCTGCTTAACAGACTTGATACACTCACCCTCCTCCCCAACTACAGAGTCTTCACTTAACACACTAAAGCTATTCTTGACTTCCAAACCCTGAACTTCCTTACCAGACCTCCTATCCCCACTATAATCCTTCTTTTTAACTATATATTCAGTTCTCCCTATCTTCTTGCCCTTATTTTCAACCTGACTCACCATAGCATTAGATTTTGATGTAGATGCCCCACCAGAATCCTTTTTCCCAGCAGTCTTGGCTTCCCTGTACTCCAGAACAGCCTGCTTCATCTTATGACTAGCAATCCTCTCTTGTAACTTCACTTCTTTATCCTCCTTTTTAAATCCCATATTTCTTTGCCTCAATGCCCCTCCCCCATACACTCCATTCCCATTCCTAGCAGCTAAACTCTTATTCCACACAGTAGTGTACCCCTCTTCATCAACATTTCCTCCCTTTGAGCTATTCTGAACCTCAACAGTCTTATCTATACTCTTCTGCAACCTAGCAGCCTTCTCTTCATCAGTCAGATCCCTCACAGTACAGTTCTCATAAGAATGTCCAAACACCTTGCAAAAAGTACAGTGGACTGGAATTTTCTGGTACTCCACCAAAACCTCAGCAACTCTAGCCTCCCTGCCTTCCTCCACTGGATAAAAGGCTCTCACCACATTTGGATGACTATCAGCAGCAGCAATTTCCACAAGAATTCTAGCAAAGCCAACCTGCACATCATTGTTAATACATTTATCCACAGTTATATTATCAAACAGAAGGGGTTTACCAATACAGCTAGCAAGTTCACACAATCCTTGCACATTCCACAGTTCTAAAGGAACTTCTTTGAATTGAACCCAAATAGGCACATTAACTGGGTCCTTCTTCACAATGGCTGCACCCACTTCCCACTGTTGAAGAACCAGAGGAATGCCATTCACCACCCAGGGGCCAGCCTTCAGAGCATCCAACATCCCCTCTTCCTTAGAAAATTTGAAGTAGAATAGACCCTTGCCATTAGTTGAGATGTCTTCAAGACCATACTTCTTCCACATTCTGAACAGGTTAAACCTAACCCATGCTATAGAACAATAGGCTCCCACAAAGTACCCATACAAATGTTTAGCAAAGGTCTTCTGAACTTTTTCAACCAGCTCCTGCTTAATCATAACATCCTTCTCACCATTGTCTAAAGTAGTAGGAGGACAATAAGCAATCTGTTTAACAATATCAGCCACTTTCTCTCCCTTAACAGCAGTAGCATAAGATGGCTTACCTTTAACTTCACCAGATTCATTCTTGTCTATGTCTACACTGATCACTCCCTCATTAAAGATACCCTTTGGCCCTTTTGCAGTAGCTTTAAAAACATGGCTAGAGGCTTGTGAGAAACCAAAAATAGGAGACTTCTTAATGATATCCTCAGCCTCCTTCAACAGGTCATTCTGTTTCTTGACAACCAATTCCTTTGCCTTCAAAATTCCTGTAAAGAGCTCCTTTATCCTCTCCATTTTCTTCTTAATAGCCACTCTAGCCTCTTTAGCAGAGTATTCACTACCCTGAAATCCCACCCTCATTTTAACACAATGATCATCCTCCAAAGGATCAAAAATCAACCCATTAGCAGTTTTAAAGCCACTAGTCTTCTCCCTAACACCCCCAACTTTTTAAGATCTAATATCTCTTTTTCCATCTGCTCAATAGTCATACTTTCTATAGGAGTCTTCCCAATATCATCATAAGCACCTCCCATTCTAAACACAGGAATAACTGGAACAGCAGCATCCTTATCAAAAACAAATTCCCTTGATGCCTTCTTATTCCTAGATAACAAGATCTTCATAATTCTTCTTCCTTCACTTGTGACATACATCTGCTTCTTTGGGGCAACCTGAACAGCAACCCCTCCTTCACTTGACACCTTAACCCTCTTGTTTTCCACATTAACAGTGTCTACACTCATATCATTCTCATTACTATCCCTAATTAGAACTTTCCTTTTCAGTAAAATTCTAAGGGAATCATTGGACATAGCATCATATAGTGTAGCATCCTCCACCTTCCTGCACTGATTGATAACCCATTTAGATAAAGCACTAACCATTTTGTAATCAAACTCAAAAATGTCTTCCACTGACCAGCCCACCATTTCCTGAAACCTCAAATGATAGAACCTATGGAAAGCCAACCACCTTTCTGAAGAGTCAGGCAAAAACAATTTCACAGCTAAATCTGCACTTAAACTCTTAAACACTTGGACATCAATATTCAACAGACTTCCCTTAGTCACATATTTATCAACCTCCACATCATTAGTCATTTCAGTATCAATCAACCCCTCATCAGCACAACCTATTTGAAGAAACAAGTAGTCTAACCTCCTTAGGGGGATGATAGACTAGATGCAACCACAGAATTGATCCTTCACTAGCACTTCCTGGATTGGAGTAACCTGCAAGTAAACGAGATGTGGGTAGGGAGACAACTACACAAGGTAGCAGTTTATAACAAAAACGTGGGTGAATGGGGATACTATCAAGTGTGATAGCTCTTAGGGTTAGCCAAAAGTGTCCTCCTATTAGGGATGTGATCCCTTATATAGGTATGGACGTATGCCACCATTACCCAAAACCCTAATCGTGATGGGCCCGGCCCGATTAGGGTTGTCTCCACTACCCGAAGACTATATTAGTAAAGTAGTTATGGAATAGCTATAAATAAGGAAACATGGAACGGTTACCGCTTTTACCGCTTACGCGCACGAGCATTGCTCCGTGATTGTAGGAGAGCCGTTATTCCTTAGCTTGCTGGGGAAGTTTCTCTTGTCCGCGGGATGTTGCTCCGCGGGTTACGTTCCGGGTTTGGGTACGCTCTGCGCAGTGGTGAGCACCCAATCCCATCAAGTCCCCCTAGTCCAGTGTGTACCCTTTTCTGGAGTATGTGAGGGAAGAGGGTGGATGCTGGACTCATAATAGTGATCCGTGGATGACAGCTCATCCTTGTCTTGGTAGTGAAAACTGGGATGTTGGTGTTTAGTTATCTGCAATTCCATGCGTATCATTGATGTTGCGGAAGTCTGGGAAGGCGGAATGCGGAGAACGGTAATTGTATTTGACGTTAATACTCCGCGGCCGCGTTGCGTGTCGCTTTGGTGGAGGACAGGTGTCTTCTGCGTGAACAAAGGATGGTGGGTAGCGTCTGCTACAAGCTTTACTTGTGTCAGCGGGCGTCCCATCAGTTATGACAGACGGCTGAGTCAGGCGCGTGTTAAGCGCGTGTACAGCGCGTGTGCCGCCTATATAGCTGTCCAGTGCCACGCGTCATGTGTAAAGTCGTTTCCTTTACCAATGCTGACGTCATTGGCAGTTACTGCACATCCTATATAATCATTTCAAATTATTTCAAGTTTCACTTTACCCACTCTTTGCATTCCAGACCTCTTCAAATTCCTTTCTTTTCCTTGTTTAATCTTCGTTGTTCTTTACTCACCCAAACATGTCTCAAGAAACCTCTTGTCCTGTGGATCAATCGAAAGCTACTGAGAAGGCAGAGAAGACAGAGAAGGGTATCAGCACCACCCTTATCAAGTGGGACGCCTCCTCATTCTCCACATTTCTTGATCATTATGGGATTGAGGCCGATTGGGAGCCTGAATTACCAGCCGCTGGTAAAACGGCTTTGGAGGCCTCCTCTGGTAAGATTGCGTTGTACGAAGCTTTTTTCACTCGTTGTTGTTTCCGTCTTCCTATTACCAAGTTCTTGGTGAATGTTCTGATGAAGTATGGGGTTCATCCAACACAAATGACACCCTTTGGCCTTTCCAGGCTAGTGCATTTTGAGGCAACTTGTCGATCGTTGGACTTGGAGCCATCTTTTGATATGTTGAATGTTTTTTACGTTCTTGAAGAGGCACGCGGGGGGCCTGGTTGGTACAGTGTGTCACCCAGGAGGAATCGGACTCAAATCGTTTCTGAGAGTCCAAAATCTATGTATGACTGGAAAGAGAAATTTTTCTATATTCACAGGGGTGTGATCCCTGCTGCGCTTGATATGATGAACCTTGCAGTACGCGAAGTCGCGCATGAGGGCTTTTGCCTGCTCTAAGTATAAGATCATGGATGCTTCTCGTGCTTCGTATGATCCGTCGATGTGGTTGGCTACCAACTGGGAGTCGACGTGAGCATCTAAATGTTGTACACCCATTTTCTTTGCAATGCGCAATCCTGCGAGCAATGCCTCGTATTCCGCTTCATTATTTGTAGTTGGGAAATCAAGGCGGATCGCATAAGTGAAATCCTTCCCGTCTGGTGTGATCAAGCGCAGGCCTGCCCCCGCGCCGTCGTCATTGCATGCTCCGTCCGTATATAATTCCCACTTTTCTGCGGATTCGGGACTTGGCAAAGTGACATGTGCTTGTTGACATTCGGTTACGCTTTCGGGAGGGACTTCTGCGGCAAAGTCTGCAAGGATTTGCCCTTTGAATGATGTTCTGGTCTTGTATTCAATTGTGTGTTCTCCCAGCTCAATGGCCCACTTAGCCAGACGCCCCGACAGTTCCGGCTTGCGCAGGATGTCGTTAATACGGAAGTCTGTGAGGACGTTTATGGGGTGTCCCTGGAAGTACCTCCGCAACCTTCTTGATGCGTGTACCAATGCTAGTACCAGCTTTTCCATTGTAGAGTACCGGGTCTCTGCATCAAGTAAAGTTTGACTTACGTAGTACACTGGGGTTTGGACGCCTTTGCGATCAACCAGGAGAACGGCACCAATTGATTTTTCTTTTACTGACAAGTAAAATGTTAGTGGCTCTTTTGGAAGTGGTGCTGTGAGCGTCGGCAAGCGACTCAAGCATTCTTTCATTTCCTTGAAGGCGGCCTCGGCTTCCTCTGTCCATTTGAAGTTTGACTTTTTGAGGCAATTCTTCAAGGTGTTCACGAAGGGGAATGACTTCGAAGCATAATTTGAGAGAAAACGATTTAGGGCGACAAGACGCCCCATCAGTGTCTAAACCTCCCGTACAGAAGACGGAGATGGCATGCGCTCAATTGCTTGTACTTTATCGGGATTCGCACGGAAGCCATCTTTAGTAACAATCACTCCCAAAAACTTCCCTTCTTCCATTCCAAAAGAACATTTACTCGGATTGAGCTTCATGCGGACCTTGCGGAGTTGATCAAAAGTCTTTTGGATGTCCGCAAGCATTTGGTCTTCCTCTGTGCTTTTGATGACCAAATCATCAACATACACTTCGAGATTGACCCCGATTTGTGCATTGAACACTGTGTCCATGAGGCGCTGATACGTTGCCCCTGCGTTCTTCAATCCAAACGGCATCTTTGTGTAGCAATAAGTGCCGGTGTCTGTGCGGAAAGATGTTTTGTCTTCATCCTCTTTGGCCATCTGGATTTGATGGTACCCTTTGTAAGCGTCGAGGAAGCACTTGAATCGAAACGGTGCTAGAGAATCGACCTTCAAATCAATTTCAGGAAGTGGGTAACAGTCCTTTGGGCATGCTTTGTTTATGTCTTTGTAGTCCACGCACATTCTCCAGCCCCCGTTGGACTTTCCGACCATCACTGGGTTAGCAACCCAAGTTTGGTATCTTGTTCTTCGCAGGATGCCTGCGTCTAAAAGTTCTGCGACTTGCTCATTCATGGCCCTTGTTTTATCCGGCCCCATACTACGCTTCTTCTGAACGACTGGTTCTACGGACTTATAAACATTCAATTTGTGTTCTGCGATGTCGCGAGGGACGCCGACCATATCCGCAGGTTGGAAGGCAAAGACATCCATGTTCTTAGTGAGCAGTTGTTTTAAATGGACCCGTATGGTGTCGGAGATTACTGGGCGATGACAACCGTCTGATCCGGGAATTTAGGGTTAATCACCCATTTCTCGGGATCAGTGCGGTTTGATGGCTTCATAATTTTTGGAGGCTTGCATGCATCTGTTGCGTGGCAGTTTTTGTTTCCGCGTATGAAAGCTACACCTCCACGCGTTGGGAATCCAACCATTTGATGCGGTGTAGACGCGTTGCAGTTGAATTTTGCCAATCCTTCTCGACCGATGAGAACATCATGCGACGAATTCACCGGTAAAACCATGAAATCATAGATCTCTGTGCGCGAGAGCTGTCCATCTGTCCATGTGACAGGTAGAGTGAGTATGCCCAGCGGAATTATCACTTCGTGAATAAATCCGGATATCGGCTCCGCAGTTGGAACGAGTTTTTCTTTATCTTCCGCGTCTAATTGGTCGAAACACTGCTGGTACATGATGTCTGTACTGCTCCCATTGTCAAGGAACATGTACCTTGTGCGGTAATGTCCAATGACTCCCGTTATGATTAACGGTGTTGTGGAAGATGCTCATCCTTTGACGCGTGGCATGACAACAGGTGCCTCTTTCCAAGCATCGTCTTGTGCTGTAGAATAGGCTCTTTTCTTGTAATTCCTGCTATGAACCATGTGGCAGTTGTGCCGATTTGAGCGCTGCACGTGATGCGCGTTGAGATTCTTGATCTTCTTATTATTAGGGTCAACATCTCCTTGCGGATCTCGAGGTTTCTTCCGCATATTCTTTACTAGGTGGGATAACTGCCCTGACTTGATTGCATTTTCTATTTCCATCTTTAGACTATAGCAGTTGTCTGTTAGATGGCCATAATCTTCATGATACTCGCAGTACTTGGACGTGTCAATGTTTCTTCTGTCTTGCCTTAACTCCCTTGGCTTCGGAAACTGGATCTGTTCCGTTTTCAGAACTTCTGAGGGCGTCTTTGACAATGGGGTCCAGTCATAATTCTTCTTGCTCGGTGGCTTTGAGTCGCGCGGGTGCTTGTTGTTAAGATAATGCCGCGCATCTTGCCCTGAGGAATATTTTCCTTCATCTGTAGCCCCTGAGATTCGAGACCACACTGACTGTTTTCCCTTCCCCTTGTCGTGCGTGTACGCACCTTGATTACCGCTGTGATGGGAGTTTTTCGAGCGCGTAAACGAGCGCTCCGATGATGCATAGACCTTTGCTGCCTCAATAAGTTCATCCCATGCTTCGGGAACACCCTCTTTTCCCGTCAGACATCTCATAAGATCATCATTCCGCACTCCGTGGATGAATGCGGCTCTGGTGAGTTCCTCGCCACACCCCAATTGTAGGGCTTCCTTGTTGTAGCGAATGATGTAATCCTCCAGACTTTCACTGTCCTTTCGGGAACACAACAAGATTTGAGCCTTGTCTTTTTTGTGTTTCCGAAGGTGGGAGAAATGGTTCTTGAACTTTTTGATTAGATCATCGAAGTCTACCAGACTTCCTACTGGCAAGCTTTCGTACCAAACCCGCGCCGCGCCCGTTAGGGTTTGAACAAACAGGTGGCACCAAGCTTGGACCGGCCATGGCTTAGAACTTCCTGCGCAGTCAAAAGCGTGCAGTGATCATCGGGATCGCGCAAGCCATCGTATTTGCCAATCGTGTTTGGCAGCTTACATTCGACTGGCATAGGAGCCAGTGCAATTCTTGCACAAAATTTTGATCTTTCTGCAAATGACTTAGGACGATACGGCTTGTTGAGATCGTCATCTGGGTTAGTCTGATTGCTTGCTACAGACTTTGTTCTCGGTTTATAAGTAGGATCAGAAGTGATCTCATTCTCGGACTCATAGCCATCAGGTTCCCCAATCAGGTTGACGTGGTCCTGAACGTGAGTACTTTTACCACGTTCTCCACCACGTACCGCCTGCCGGGGTTTGGCTGTAGGACGAACAACAGGTTGTTCACCCTCTTGGGGGTCATCTTCAGTATCGAAAGACAGGGCTTTCCTTGATTCCAAACGAGCCTTTGCTATTAGTTTCTTTTGGTACTCTGCGATTGTTCTGGCACTTTCTTGAGCCAGCCATTCTTCTGGATCATCCACAGGCTCTTCAACTGTTTTCTTTTGTGATGTTAGTGCCGGCCTTCTTGAAGAAAATAGTTGAAAGTTTGGAGCAGCCTGCTTCTGATGCACATTCTTTGTCACCGTTGTTGGTGCTCCAGTATCTTGATTCACTTGAACTCCCTCATCGACATCGATGGGGTCTTGGCGTTGTTCGGCTCCAGAATCCATTAGCACTAGTTTGAAAGATTAGAAGACCGTAACGGATGGCGCCAATGAAGAAACAAGTAGTCTAACCTCCTTAGGGGGATGATAGACTAGATGCAACCACAGAATTGATCCTTCACTAGCACTTCCTGGATTGGAGTAACCTGCAAGTAAACGAGATGTGGGTAGGGAGACAACTACACAAGGTAGCAGTTTATAACAAAAACGTGGGTGAATGGGGATACTATCAAGTGTGATAGCTCTTAGGGTTAGCCAAAAGTGTCCTCCTATTAGGGATGTGATCCCTTATATAGGTATGGACGTATGCCACCATTACCCAAAACCCTAATCGTAATGGGCCCGGCCCGATTAGGGTTGTCTCCACTACCCGAAGACTATATTAGTAAAGTAGTTATGGAATAGCTATAAATAAGGAAACATGGAACGGTTACCGCTTTTACCGCTTACGCGCACGAGCATTGCTCCGTGATTGTAGGAGAGCCGTTATTCCTTAGCTTGCTGGGGAAGTTTCTCTTGTCCGCGGGATGTTGCTCCGCGGGTTACGTTCCGGGTTTGGATACGCTCTGCGCAGTGGTGAGCACCCAATCCCATCACTATTCTTAGCCTTCTATACTCATGATTATCACAGGTTTTAATAACAAAATCCACAAACCTAACACATTCCTCACTCAATTGCCCAACAGAACAAGCACAATTTGCCATCTCTATATTATCAGCCTCAATAACCCTCAAAAGCATATCCCCAAACTTATCCTGGAAGCTAGAATTCATATAATTCATAGCAAAAAACCAATTCATAGCAGGCTCAAATGACTTATCAGTAGAGGATTTATCAATCAATACCTGGATAGCCTCCATAATAGCATAATCCTTCACCACACATGGCTCAGAACCATAAAATTTCCAGTCAGTCAACCTAGTCTGAGCCTCAATAAACCTCTCATCCTGCCTTCGAATAGCCGAATTGCTATCAAAGGAGAGAATCATATACTTACGCCATTCACACATATAAGCAACCGAACCAAAAACCTCTTGTAGCTTAGCAATAGACTTCACTAAACTAGGGTTTGATATGCCAGTAGGTAAAACAGAGGTAGGAACAGAATCCTTACTCAAATGAGAATCAGTATTCTCACTGGACATACTTTGAATGGACGAGTTCAGAAGAAACGTTGTATCCGATTGAATCTTCTGTAGCCAATCCTCTCCCAAAGTTTCCCTCAAATAAACCAAATCGCCCTCAGATAACGAACATGACTCAACCCTTCCTCCAATCTCTCTACTCAAACAAAACGTTCCCTCACTCACCTTTTTCAGCTCAAACCCTAGATTTCTCACCAGATCTGGTGGGATATCAGGAGGTATACCCCCATTGGGATCAGCGAACAGCTGATCCATAGTAAACAAAGGATAAACAAAGGAATTCCGATCGAAATCAGATGAAACAGTACCACAAAGAAGAAGAAGAAAGACCGGGAAATGAAGAACAGTAATCAGAAACTCAAAATCGCCAAAATCGCCGAGAGAAAAAGTCAAAAAGTAGAAGCCCTAAAAAAAATAAATAAATAAAAAATGCACCTATAGTTACGTCCTTTAAAACTCGAGTCTTTTCATGTGTACGAATCTCTATGTCATTGTCGCAACGTGAGTATGATTACCACTCGGTCAGCTTCATATCCTTCATCTGAGTCTGTTGCATAATCAGATATCTTACGGCCTTCCCGTTCCTCCATTCAGGTGTCCGAAACTTCAAATGTACTTATAGTTACGTCCTTTAAAACTCCAGTGTTTTCTTGTGCACGAATCTCTATGTCATTGTCGCATCGTGAGTCTGATTACTACCTGGTCTGCTTCGTATCCTTCATCTGAGTCTGTTGCATGACCAGATATCTTACGGCCTTCCCGTTCCTCCATTCAGGTGTCCGAAACTTCAAATTTGTCTATAGTTACGTCCTTTAAAACTCGAGTCTTTTCTTGTGTACGAAACTCTATGTCATTGTCGCATCGTGAGTCTGATTACCACCCAGTAAGCTTCGTACCCTTCACCTGAGTCTGTTCTTTGATCAGATATCTTACGGCCTTCCCGTTCCTCCATTCAGGTGTCCGAAACTTCAAATGTACCTATAGTTATGTCCTTTAAAACTCCAGTGTTTTCTTGTACACGAATTTCTATGTCATTGTCGCATCGTGAGTCTGATTACCACCCGGTCAGATTCGTATCCTTCATCTGAGACTGTTGCATGATCAGATATCTTAAGGCCTTGCCGTTCCTCCATTCAGGTGTCCGAAACTTCAAATGTACCTATAGTTACGTCCTTTAAAACCCGAGTCTTTTCTTGTGTACGAATCTCTATGTCATTGTCGCATCGTGAGTCTGATTACCACTTGGTCAGCTTCGTCCCATTCATCTGAGTCTGTTGCATGATTAGATATCTTACGGCCTTCCTGTTCCTCCATTCAGCTGTCCGAAACTTCAAATGTAACTGTAGTTACGTCCTTTAAAACTCCAGTGTTTTCTTGTGCACGAATCTCTATGTCATTGTCGCATCGTGAGTCTGATTACCACCCGCTCTGCTTCGTATCCTTCATCTGAGTCTGTTGCATGATCAGATATCTTACGGCCGTCACGTTTCTCCATTCAGGTGTCTCGAAACTTCAAATATACATATAGTTACGTCCTTTAAAACTCGAGTCTTTTCTTGTGTACGAATCTCTTTGTCATTGTCGCATCGTGAGTCTGATTACCACCCGGTCAGCTTCGTACCCTTCATCTGAGTCTGTTGCATGATCAGATATCTTACGGCCTTCCCGTTCCTCCATTAAGGTGTCCGAAACTTCAAATGTACCTATAGTTACGTCCTCTGAAACTCGAGTCTTTTCATGTGTACGAATCTCTATGTCATTGTCGCATCGTTAGTCTGATTACCACCCGGTCAGCTTCGTACCCTTCATCTGAGTCTGTTGCATGATCAGATATCTTACGGCCTTCTCGTTCCTCCATTAAGGTGTCCGAAACTTCAAATGTACCTATAGTTACGCCCTTTAAAACTCGAGTCTTTTCATGTGTATGAAACTTTATGTCATTGTCGCATCGTGAGCCTGATTACCACCCGGTCAGCTTCGTATCCTTTATCTGAGTTTGTTGCATGATCAAATATCTTTCGGCCTTCCCGTTCCTCCATTCAGGTGTCCGAAACTTCAAATGTACCTGTAGTTACGTCCTTTAAAACTCCAGTGTTTTCTTGTGCACGAATCTCTATGTCATTGTCGCATCGTGAGTCTGATTACCAACCGGTCTGCTTCGTATCCATCATCTGAGTCTGTTGCATGATCAGATATCATACGGCCTTCCAGTTCCTCCATTCGGGTGCCCGAAACTTCAAATGTACGGATAGTTACGTCCTTTAAAACTCGAGTCTTTTCCTGTGTACGAATCTCTATTTCATTGTCGCATTGTGAATCCAATTAACATCCAGTCAGCTTGGTATCCTTTATCTGAGTATGTTGCATGATCAGATATCTTACGGCCTTCCCGTTCCACCATTGATGTGTCCGAAACTTCAAATGTACCCATAGTTACGTCCTTTTAAACTCGAGTCTTTTCTTGTGTACGAATCTCTATGTCATTGTCGCATCGTGTGTCTGATTACCAACCGGTCAGCTTTGTACCATTCATCTGAGTCTGTTGCATGATCAAATATCTTACGGCCGTCCCGTTTCTCCATTCAGGTGTCCGAAACTTCAAATGTACCTATAGTTACGTCCTTTAAAACTCGAGTCTTTTCTTGTGTACGAATCTCTTTGTCATTGTCGCATCGTGAGTCTGATTACCACCCGCTCTGCTTCGTATCCTTCATCTGAGTCTGTTGCATGATCAGATATCTTACGGCCGTCCCGTTTCTCCATTCAGGTGTCTCGAAACTTCAAATATACCTATAGTTACGTCCTTTAAAACTCGAGTCTTTTCTTGTGTACGAATCTCTTTGTCATTGTCGCATCGTGAGTCTGATTACCACCCGGTCAGCTTCGTACCCTTCATCTGAGTCTGTTGCATGATCAGATATCTTACGGCCTTCCCGTTCCTCCATTAAGGTGTCCGAAACTTCAAATGTACCTATAGTTACGCCCTTTGAAACTCGAGACTATTCATGTGTACGAATCTCTATGTCATTGTTGCATCGTTAGTCTGATTACCACCCGGTCACCTTCGTACCCTTCATCTGAGTCTGTTGCATGATTAGATATCTTACGGCCTTCTCGTTCCTCCATTCAGGTGTCCGAAACTTCAAATGTACCTATAGTTACGCCCTTTAAAACTCGAGTCTTTTCATGTGTATGAAACTCTATGTCATTGTCGCATCGTGAGCCTGATTACCACCCGGTCAGCTTCGTATCCTTTATCTTAGTCTGTTGCATGATCAAATATCTTTCGGCCTTCCCGTTCCTCCATTCAGGTGTCCGAAACTTCAAATGTACCTGTAGTTACGTCCTTTAAAACTCCAGTGTTTTCTTGTGCACGAATCTCTATGTCATTGTCGCATCGTGAGTCTGATTACCACCCGGTCTGCTTCGTATCCTTCATCTGAGTCTGTTGATCATCAGATATCTTACGGCCTTCCCGTTTCTCCATTCAGGTGTCCAAAACTTCAAATGTACCTATAGTTACGTACTTTAAAACTCGAGTCTTTTCTTTTGTACGAATCTCTATGTCATGGTCGCATCGTGAGTCTGATTACCACCCGGTCAGCTTCGTACCCTTCATCTGAGTCTGTTGCATGATCAGATATCTTACGGCCTTCCAGTTCCTCCATTCGGGTGCCCGAAACTTCAAATGTACGGATAGTTACGTCCTTTAAAACTCGAGTCTTTTCTTGTGTACGAATCTCTATTTCATTGTCGCATCGTGAATCCAATTAACATCCAGTCAGCTTGGTATCCTTTATCTGAGTATGTTGCATGATCAAATATGTTTCGGCCTTCCCATTCCTCCATTCAGGTGTCCGAAACTTCAAATGTACCTGTAGTTACGTCCGTTAAAACTCCAGTGTTTTCTTGTGGACGAATCTTTATGTCATTGTCGCATCGTGAGTCTGATTACCACCCGGTCTGCTTTGTATCCTTCATCTGAGTCTGTTGCATGATCAGATATCTTACGGCCTTCCCGTTTCTCCATTCAGGTGTCCGAAACTTCAAATGTACCTGTAGTTACGCACTTTAAAACTCCAGTGTATTCTTGTGCACGAATCTCTATGTCATTGTCGCATCGTGAGTCTGATTACCATCCGGTCTGCTTCGTATCCTTCATCTGAGTCTGTTGCATGATCAGATATCTTACGGCCTTCCCGTTTCTCCATTTAGGTTTCCGAAAATTCAAATGTACCTATAGTTACGTCCTTTAAAACTCGAGTCTTTTCTTTTGTACGAATCTCTATGTCATTGTCGCATCGTGAGTCTGATTACCACCCGGTCAGCTTCGTACCCTTCATCTGAGTCTGTTGCATGATGAGATATCTTACGGCCTTCTCGTTCCTCCATTCAGGTGTCCGAAACTTCAAATGTACCTATAGTTACGCCCTTTAAAACTCGAGTCTTTTCATGTGTATGAAACTCTATGTCATTGTCGCATCGTGAGCCTGATTACCACCCGGTCAGCTTCCTATCCTTTATCTGAGTCTGTTGCATGATCAAATATCTTTTGGCCTTCCTGTTCCTCCATTCAGGTGTCCGAAACTTCAAACGTACCTATTGTTACGTCCTTTAAAACTCCAGTGTTTTCTTGTGCACGAATCTCTATGTCATTGTCGCATCGTGAGTCTGATTACCACCCGGTCTGCTTCGTATCCTTCATCTGAGTCTGTTGCATGATCAGATATCTTACGGCTTTCCCGTTCCTCCATTCAGGTGTCCGAAACTTCAAATGTACCTATAGTTACGTCCTTTAAAACTCGAGTCTTTTCATATGTACGAATCTCAATGTCATTGTCGCATCGTGAGTCTGATTACCACCCGGTCAGCTTCGTACCCTTCATCTGAGTCTGTTGCATGATCAAATATCTTACGGCCTTCCAGTTCCTCCATTCGGGTGCCCGAAACTTCAAATGTACGGATAGTTACGTCCTTTAAAACTCGAGTCTTTTCTTGTGTACGAATCTCTATTTCATTGTCGCATCGTGAATCCAATTAACATCCAGTCAGCTTGGTATCCTTTATCTGAGTAAGTTGCATGATCAGATATCTTACGGCCTTCCAGTTCCACCATTGAGGTGTCCGAAACTTCAAATGTACCTATAGTTACGTCCTTTTAAACTCGAGTCTTTTCTTGTGTACGAATCTCTATGTCATTGTCGCATCGTGTGTCTGATTACCACCCGGTCAGCTTCGTACCATTCATCTGAGTCTGTTGCATGATCAGATATCTTACGGCCTTCCTGTTCCTCCATTCAGGTGTCCGAAACTTCAAATGTACCTGTAGTTACGTCCTTTAAAACTCTAGTGTTTTCTTGTGCACGAATCTCTTTGTCATTGTCGCATCGTGAGTCTGATTAACACCCGGTCTGCATCGTATCCTTCATCTGAGTCTGTTGCATGATCAGATATCTTACGGCCTTCCCGTTTCTCCATTCAGGTGTCCGAAACTTCAATGTACCTATAGTTACGTCCTTTAAAACTAGAGTCTTTTCTTTTGTACGAATCTCTATGTCATTGTCGCATCGTGAGACTGATTACCACCCGGTCGGCTTCGTATCCTTCATCTGAGTCTGTTGCCAGATCAGATATCTTACGGCCTTCCCGTTCCTCCATTAAGGTGTCCGAAACTTCAAATGTACCTATAGTTACGTCCTTTGAAACTCGAGTCTTTTCATGTGTACGAATCTCTATGTCATTGTCGCATCGTTAGTCTGATTACCACCCGGTCAGCTTCGTACCCTTCATCTGAGTCTGTTGCATGATCAGATATCTTACGGCCTTCTCGTTCCTCCATTCAGGTGTCCAAAACTTCAAATGTACCTATAGTTACGCCCTTTAAAACTCGAGTCTTTTCATGTGTATGAAACTCTATGTCATTGTCGCATCGTGAGCCTGATTACCAACCGGTCAGCTTCGTATGCTTTATCTGAGTCTGTTGCATGATCAAATATCTTTCGGCCTTCCCGTTCCTCCATTCAGGTGTCCGAAACTTCAAATGTACCTATAGTTACGTCCTTTGAAACTCGAGTCTTTTCATGTGTACGAATTTCAATGTCATTGTCGCATCATTTGTCGGTTACCACCCGGTCAGCTTCGTACCCTTCATCTGAGTCGGTTGCATGATCAGATATCTGACGGCCTTCTCGTTCCTCCATTCAGGTGTCCGAAACTTCAAATGTACCTATAGTTACGCCCTTTAAAACTCGAGTCTTTTCATGTGTATGAAACTCTATGTCATTGTCGCATCGTGAGCCTGATCACCACCCGGTCAGCTTCGTATCCTTTATCTTAGTCTGTTGCATGATCAAATATCTTTCGGCCTTCCCGTTCCTCCATTCAGGTGTCCGAAACTTCAAATGTACCTGTAGTTACGTCCTTTAAAACTCCAGTGTTTTCTTGTGCACGAATCTCTATGTCATTGTCGCATCGTGAGTCTGATTACCACCCGGTCTGCTTCGTATCCTTCATCTGAGTCTGTTGATCATCAGATATCTTACGGCCTTCCCGTTTCTCCATTCAGGTGTCCAAAACTTCAAATGTACCTATAGTTACGTCCTTTAAAACTCGAGTCTTTTCTTTTGTACGAATCTCTATGTCATGGTCGCATCGTGAGTCTGATTACCACCCGGTCAGCTTCGTACCCTTCATCTGAGTCTGTTGCATGATCAGATATCTTACGGCCTTCCAGTTCCTCCATTCGGGTGCCCGAAACTTCAAATGTGCGGATAGTTACGTCCTTTAAAACTCGAGTCTTTTCTTGTGTACGAATCTCTATTTCATTGTCGCATCGTGAATCCAATTAACATCCAGTCAGCTTGGTATCCTTTATCTGAGTATGTTGCATGATCAAATATGTTTCGGCCTTCCCATTCCTCCATTCAGGTGTCCGAAACTTCAAATGTACCTGTAGTTACGTCCGTTAAAACTCCAGTGTTTTCTTGTGGACGAATCTTTATGTCATTGTCGCATCGTGAGTCTGATTACCACCCGGTCTGCTTTGTATCCTTCATCTGAGTCTGTTGCATGATCAGATATCTTACGGCCTTCCCGTTTCTCCATTCAGGTGTCCGAAACTTCAAATGTACCTGTAGTTACGCACTTTAAAACTCCAGTGTATTCTTGTGCACGAATCTCTATGTCATTGTCGCATCGTGAGTCTGATTACCATCCGGTCTGCTTCGTATCCTTCATCTGAGTCTGTTGCATGATCAGATATCTTACGGCCTTCCCGTTTCTCCATTTAGGTTTCCGAAAATTCAAATGTACCTATAGTTACGTCCTTTAAAACTCGAGTCTTTTCTTTTGTACGAATCTCTATGTCATTGTCGCATCGTGAGTCTGATTACCACCCGGTCAGCTTCGTACCCTTCATCTGAGTCTGTTGCATGATGAGATATCTTACGGCCTTCTCGTTCCTCCATTCAGGTGTCCGAAACTTCAAATGTACCTATAGTTACGCCCTTTAAAACTCGAGTCTTTTCATGTGTATGAAACTCTATGTCATTGTCGCATCGTGAGCCTGATTACCACCCGGTCAGCTTCCTATCCTTTATCTGAGTCTGTTGCATGATCAAATATCTTTTGGCCTTCCTGTTCCTCCATTCAGGTGTCCGAAACTTCAAACGTACCTATTGTTACGTCCTTTAAAACTCCAGTGTTTTCTTGTGCACGAATCTCTATGTCATTGTCGCATCGTGAGTCTGATTACCACCCGGTCTGCTTCGTATCCTTCATCTGAGTCTGTTGCATGATCAGATATCTTACGGCTTTCCCGTTCCTCCATTCAGGTGTCCGAAACTTCAAATGTACCTATAGTTACGTCCTTTAAAACTCGAGTCTTTTCATATGTACGAATCTCAATGTCATTGTCGCATCGTGAGTCTGATTACCACCCGGTCAGCTTCGTACCCTTCATCTGAGTCTGTTGCATGATCAAATATCTTACGGCCTTCCAGTTCCTCCATTCGGGTGCCCGAAACTTCAAATGTACGGATAGTTACGTCCTTTAAAACTCGAGTCTTTTCTTGTGTACGAATCTCTATTTCATTGTCGCATCGTGAATCCAATTAACATCCAGTCAGCTTGGTATCCTTTATCTGAGTAAGTTGCATGATCAGATATCTTACGGCCTTCCAGTTCCACCATTGAGGTGTCCGAAACTTCAAATGTACCTATAGTTACGTCCTTTTAAACTCGAGTCTTTTCTTGTGTACGAATCTCTATGTCATTGTCGCATCGTGTGTCTGATTACCACCCGGTCAGCTTCGTACCATTCATCTGAGTCTGTTGCATGATCAGATATCTTACGGCCTTCCTGTTCCTCCATTCAGGTGTCCGAAACTTCAAATGTACCTGTAGTTACGTCCTTTAAAACTCTAGTGTTTTCTTGTGCACGAATCTCTTTGTCATTGTCGCATCGTGAGTCTGATTAACACCCGGTCTGCATCGTATCCTTCATCTGAGTCTGTTGCATGATCAGATATCTTACGGCCTTCCCGTTTCTCCATTCAGGTGTCCGAAACTTCAATGTACCTATAGTTACGTCCTTTAAAACTAGAGTCTTTTCTTTTGTACGAATCTCTATGTCATTGTCGCATCGTGAGACTGATTACCACCCGGTCGGCTTCGTATCCTTCATCTGAGTCTGTTGCCAGATCAGATATCTTACGGCCTTCCCGTTCCTCCATTAAGGTGTCCGAAACTTCAAATGTACCTATAGTTACGTCCTTTGAAACTCGAGTCTTTTCATGTGTACGAATCTCTATGTCATTGTCGCATCGTTAGTCTGATTACCACCCGAACAGCTTCGTACCCTTCATCTGAGTCTGTTGCATGATCAGATATCTTACGGCCTTCTCGTTCCTCCATTCAGGTGTCCAAAACTTCAAATGTACCTATAGTTACGCCCTTTAAAACTCGAGTCTTTTCATGTGTATGAAACTCTATGTCATTGTCGCATCGTGAGCCTGATTACCAACCGGTCAGCTTCGTATGCTTTATCTGAGTCTGTTGCATGATCAAATATCTTTCGGCCTTCCGGTTCCTCCATTCAGGTGTCCGAAACTTCAAATGTACCTATAGTTACGTCCTTTGAAACTCGAGTCTTTTCATGTGTACGAATTTCAATGTCATTGTCGCATCATTTGTCGGTTACCACCCGGTCAGCTTCGTACCCTTCATCTGAGTCGGTTGCATGATCAGATATCTTACGGCCTTCTCGTTCCTCCATTCAGGTGTCCGAAACTTCAAATGTACCTGTAGTTACGTCCTTTAAAACTCCAGTGTTTTCTTGTGCACGAATCTCTTTGTCATTGTCGCATCGTGAGTCTGATTACCACCCAGTCTGCATCGTATCCTTCATCTGAGTCTGTTGCATGATCAGATTTCTTACGGCCTTCCCGTTTCTCCATTCAGGTGTCCGAAACTTCAAATGTACCTATAGTTACGTCCTTTAAAACTAGAGTCTTTTCTTTTGTACGAATCTCTATGTCATTGTCGCATCGTGAGTCTGATTACCACCCGGTTAGCTTCGTATCCTTCATCTGAGTCTGTTGCATGATCAGATATCTTACGGCCTTCCCGTTCCTCCATTCAGGTGTCCGAAACATCAAGTGTACCTATAGTTACGTCATTTAAAACTTGAGTCTTTTCTTGTGTACGAATCTCTATGTCATTGTCGCATCGTGAGTCTGATTACCACCCGGTCAGCTTCGTATCCTTCATCTGAGTCTGTTGCATGATGAGATATCTTACGGCCTTCCCGTTCCTCCATTCAGGTGTCCGAAACATCAAATGTACCTATAGTTACGTCCTTTGAAACTCGAGTCTTTTTCATGTGTACGAATCTCTATGTCGTTGTTGTTGGGATTCAGTGGTGTCAACTTTACTTTTTATCAAAACGGGTTTGATATATTGGTTATTAATTAAACATATAATTAATAAAACGCAGCGGAATATTTATAAAATATTAACACCAAAACTAACCGAACAGGATCTGGTTACAAAACATACAAACACGGTACAAACAATATTAATCTACCAATGAGATAGATATACCTGAGTGGTTAATAATTAACCGTTTGAGACACCGAGGTACAACGAACGAATTCTAGAACACGAACACAATATAAAAGCCGCTTGTAGTGATTGCCGGAAGTCGCAAAACAGGAAAAAGGTTTGCTGAATTGCTTTTGTCGCTTCTAATAATAATGTTTTAGGGTATATAAGTCTATATATATAATTGTCATATCTTCATATATATATTAAATATATATGCGACAGATCTTATCTCATTATCTATGAATGAGGAGATGTAAAATATTATATATATTGACTTTTATTTGGATGACAGCTTGCGGCAGATATTGTGGTTTGATTGTTGAGATTTGATATATCTCAAACAAAAAAACCATTAGATAATTATTAGCATATTAAAAATAAATAAAATTGATAACTATCATTATCTAATAATATGCTAATCACCCACCGGGCTCCAAGCCCAAAACATCTAGACTAAGTCCAAGATGCGATATAAAAGCCCGTAACCAACTAACGTGATATTATCTATAATTAGTATAAATAATAAAACTCGTTTATTTCATTAATTGTTCGTGATTGCCAGTTAATCAAGTTAAGTGGATTTAATGTTCATTGCCCAAGGTGTAACTCTTACGGGTCACAGCTCAGTCAGTAGCGTTAAGTTATCGAAACCGTACAAATAAATCCAACAATCTCCCACTTGGACGGCCTTCGATAAAAAAAACTTCAACGCAAACAGTCAGCGGTGCTCTAGCTGCACTTGGCTGCCCCCAACAAGGTATGACACTTTAAAGTCATTAACCAAAACATCTTGTTTTAGACAAGACAATAGACTTATGGCAAAAGTTGTCATTCATCCTTTCCGTAAAAGACATCAATTGAATCAATGAGACATGGATTAAGTTCATTCTCATATGGTGTTCAATCATTATTGTTCTCGATCAAGATTCAAAGTGGTCCAATCAAACACACAGTTAGTTTGGGTAAGGCCTTACACTTCACCAGTTTGAATCAACGAGGGCGCCACGATGTCTAACTGTTACATATCATGTAAGAGTACAGAATCCCTTATCGATTACATACAACTCCCACTGAACTTCAGAACTATTCCCAATTAAAGCCTTTATGACTGGCAGTTACGCGACAGCGGTTGACAGTAATCAAAGAATAATCCTTTGTAAACGAAAGTTCTAGTATGCATCTCAGGTCAGAGGATACTAAATGAGTATACCAATATCAAAACATCTTATGACTAAGATCCATGAAGATGATGTGAAGCGAGTTACATCCAACGTCATTCACAATGAGGTCTGTGAACTTGGAGTTAACTACTTGAGTCCAAGTTCAGAATAGTCTTAATTCAGAGTCGCTCCCACGAGTCTGATCGACTACGGATAATTTAGAATATAATATTCATGGATTAAACGTATTAAAATCGAACACAGTTATAAGATTCAGAATTATATTTAACTAGTAAATAAAACGAATTCAAAAGTATAACTGTTTAAATGTTCGTACATCCAAATACTAAATCAAAACATATGGCTAGCTAATCTAAGCCCAATAGCATCCCTGTGCTGATCATGCTTTTCCTGAGTCATGGGCTTAGTAAACGGGTCTGCTAGGTTTTGATCTGTGTTTACTTTGCTTATCACGATGTCTCCACGTTCCACAATTTCCCGTATACAGTGGAATTTTCTTAGAATGTGCTTGGCCTTGTGATGAGATCTGGGCTCTTTGGCTTGAGCTATAGCACCTGTGTTATCACAAAATATCTCGATGGGTTTCCGAATACTTCGAACCACATCGAGGTCGGCTACGAATTTCTTCATCCAAGCAGCTTCCTTTGCAGCATCTGATGCGGCTATATACTCAGATTCGGTGGTTGAATCCGCCACAACACTCTGTTTGGAGCTTTTCCATGAGATAGCTCCTCCATTAAGAGTGAATACAAAACCTGATTGTGAGCGAGAATCATCTCGGTCACTTTGAAAACTGGCATCAGTGTAACATCTTACAGTGAGCTCTTCTTCCACTCCTCCAAATACTAAGAACATATCTTTAGTTCTTCTCAGATACTTTAGAATGTTCTTGACTGCAGTCCAATGGGCTATGCCAGGACTTTGCTGATAACGGCTAGTCATGCTCAAAGCATACGAGACGTCAGGTCTAGTGCATAACATAGCATACATGATAGAACCAATCGCAGAAGCATATGGAATTGCTTCCATTCGCTTAATATCCATGTCCGTTGAAGGAGATTGCGATTTGTTCAAGACAGTACCTTTAGTCATAGGAACACCTCCTTTCTTGGAGTTTTCGATCTTAAAGCGTGTCATCATTTTGTCTATTTATGTACTTTGACTTAGCCCTAAAAGCCGCTTAGATCTATCCCTATAGATCTTGATTCCTAGAATGTAAGCTGCTTCTCCAAGATCTTTCATTGCGAAACAAGTTCCCAAATAGTGTTTAACTTCGTTAAGCGTAGGGATGTTGTTTCCAATTATCAGTATATCATCCACATACAGGATGAGGAATGATATAGTGCTCCCACTAGCCTTCTTGTAAACACAAGGCTCATCTTCATTTTTGAGAAAACCAAATTCTTTGATCTTTTGGTCAAAATGAAGATTCCAGCTACGAGATGCCTGTTTAAGTCCATAAATGGACTTATTCAGTTTGCACACCTTATTAGGATATTTTGGATCAATAAAACCTTCAGGCTGAACCATATAGACATCTTCAGAGAGATGTCCATTAAGAAAAGCGGTTTTGACATCCATTTGCCATATCTCGTAGTCATAGTACGCGGCTATGGCAAGCAATATCCTGATCGATTTGATCATAGCAACGGGCGAGAAGGTCTCATCATAGTCAACACCCTGAGTCTGAGTGAAACCTTTCGCAACTAGCCGTGCTTTATAGGTGTGTATATTTCCATGCATGTCGGTTTTTTTCTTGAAAACCCATTTGCTCCCTACTGCCTGAGATTCGGGGGGGTAGCTCAACCAAGTCCCAGACTTGATTGTCACGCATAGATTGCATCTCAGCATTCATGGCTTCCAACCATTTCCCAGATTCGGAATCTGAGATAGCAGATTTGTAGTTAGTAGGTTCGTCATTAGACTCAGCTACTACCAGGACTTCAGAACCATCAAGATGCCAGAGGTATCCTTCAGGCTCTTTTCGAGTCCTGCTACTTCTGCGAACGCTTGTGTTTATGTCTGATTCATTAGAAACAATTTCTTGTTGATCAGACGTTCCGACTTCATCAGCGGTTGTTTGTGGTTCTCGAATTTCTTCAAGATCCACAATATTGTTTCCAGTTCCTCGATTAAGAAGTTCTTCCTCAAGAAACTTTCCATTCCTTTTGATGGAAATAGTATTTGCATTAGGATGGTAGAAAAGATATCCGCTTCTGTTATAGTATCCGACGAAAACAACTTTTTCGCCTCGAGGATCGATCTTATCATCAGAATCGCTGGTGATATAAGCATTAGATCCCCATACTCTTAGGTATTCCAAATTGGGTTTACGCCCATGCCATATCTCATATGGAGTTTTGTTTACCTTCTTAGTCGGAGCTAGATTGACTAGGCGGGCGGCGGTCATAAGAGCATGACCCCAAAAGGAGTGAGGCAAGTTAGTCCTACACATCATCGATCGAACCATATTAAGTAGGGTTCGATTTCTCCTCTCACTCACGCCATTAAGCTGGGGTGTGCCAGGTGGAGTGGGCTGTGAAATTATTCCACGCTCTTTTAGATGATTGAGGAACTCTAAGTTGAGGTATTCTCCACCTCTATCTGATCTAAGTATCTTTATCGTTCTATTGAGCTGGTTTTCAACTTCGTTTTGAAACTCTTTGAACTTGTCAAAAGTTTCATGCTTATGCTTCATGAGATAGACATAAGCATATTGACTATAATCGTCGATAAATGTGACGAAGTATCTTTCAGGATTTCTAGTCATGGTTTTAAAAGGGCCACATACATCAGTGTGTATGAGTCCTAGTAGACCATTGGCTCGTTCACCAACATGGGTGAAGGGATCTTTAGTGAGTTTGCCAGCTAAGCAAGACTCGCAATCATTAAAGGAGTCCTGTCCAGTGGATTCAAGAATCCCCACGGATTGGAGCCATTTTATGCGTGCCTTGCTTATGTGGCCAAGTCTACAATGCCATAGAAATGTTTCATTACTGCCAGCTTTGTTACGTTTAGAAAGAATATATATGTTATTGTCTGTTTGAAGATCTATCTCATAAATACCGTTTCGAGGTTTAGCCTCAAAATAAAAGACATCATTCAAGTAAGTAGAAATAGCAATACCATTAAAAACGTACTTGAAACCTTGTTCAAACAATAAAGAAACTGAAATAATGTTTCTGGTTAAACCAGGTGCAAACAAACAATTATTTAAAGTAACTACAAGGCCAGAAGGACATGAAAGATGATACGTTCCAATTGCAAGAACTGGTACTCTCTTCCCATCACCAACGATGAGCTCCATGTCGCCTTGTTTCAGCTTCTTCCATTTTTCAGGCTCCTGCAAGACATTAATGATGTGGTAACCACATCCGGTATCAAAAACCCATGTGTTGCTGGAAACAGTGAAAAGTTCAATAACATAAATAAGAATACCTGAAGAAGTGCCAACACCGTTGGCCTTGTTCAATTTCAGCTTAGCCAGATATTCAGGGCAGTTGCGTTTCCAGTGCCCCATCTTGTTGCATTCATAACACTGACGCTCTTTAGGAGGTGGTGCTTTTGCAACTTGTTTGTTATTGTTGGTGGCAGGTTTGGCAGCAACATTAACTTTCTTCTTGCCTTTGCCATTATAACCCCTTTTCTTGTTGTTGGGCTTTTTGACACCAGCGGATTTGACCATCAGAACTTGGTTAGTTTTTTTAGGTATATTCATCTCAGCCGTTTTGAGCATTCCATTAAGCTCAGTCATTGTCTTTTCCCAGGCATTCATATTGAAATTCATAACGAACTGGTCGTAAGAGCTGGGGAGAGAGTTCAAGATGAAATCCGCTGCCATTTCATTTTGCAGGGGATAACCAAGTTTGTTGAGTTGGTCAATGTACCCTTTCATCTTAAGCACATGAGCACTAAGAGATGAGCCCTCTTGCATTTTACAGCTTATGAGCTGTTTCATGGTGTCGTAGCGTTCTTGTCGGGCTTGTTTCTGAAACATGTCCTTAAGTTGCTCGATCATGTCAAATGCATTCTTGTCTTCCATGTTCTTCTGGAGATCAGGAGACATTGTGGCTTGCATAAGGCAGGCTACCTCAATGGCATCCTCGTTATGCTTTTCTAGTGCCCTACGAGCAGCAGCAGTGTTATTTTCAGGCTCGTTGGGGACTGGGCCATCTAGAACGTAGAGCTTCTTTGCCATCTTGAGAACAATTCTCAGATTGCGGTGCCATTCGAGAAAGTTAGTGTCATTTAGTTTTTCTTTCTCAAGTACAGATTTGAGAGTAAATGTGGAGTTGTTTTCATTAGCCATCTGTTAAATAAGCAAAATAATTTTTAATTAGTATTATCGATGTTTAATTTCCTTATTAATTAATGACCCATTTACAATAATTATACGGAATGAGAATCTGACTATATCAATTACTAAAGGCAGCTGTGGCATGCAACATTAGTAAGTGGTTAGGCAGACAGACAACGAGTGTCAATTGTGAGAAATGCACAACTCTCGAGTATGAGGCCTACTATGACAACTCTTGTCTAAGCATTGATACGTTTAGCCCCATCTATGCCCACTTTCACTCTCCAGGCCGCTGTGGCATGCCAAGAGGGAAAAGTAATAGTCGCCCTAAAATAGGTACGTGTGGAAGGGCCGGATGTGTCTACGAAACCCTTGCACCTTGGAGGATAAACTAGACATCAAGTGTGGTGCTGTGGCTCCCAACACTGATGGTTTGCATTATGCTCCAAGTGTTCCTTATAATAGGATGGCAAAGACTACTGATTTTAAATATGGGATTTAATTTTAGAGTTTACCGAATAGGGTCGTAAAAACCAGTTTTACTCTATAATGTTCGTGACAGTATAATTAACCCTTTCATCACTCGGGACACTTAATTTTAAATAACCTATTAAAACTAAGTTTGTCGCGACTTGAATAACCAATTAAAGTTAATAGTTAAAACTATTAAGTTGTGAGTTTTAGAAAGTTAAAATTTGTTTAAATTTCAAAAACTCTAGTGGTTATTATTTATTTTAAAAACAAACTATTTGTTTTATGATAAATTTTACAAGTTGTAAAAATAAGTTTAGAACCCTTTTATTTGATTGTGTCAGTATTTTAAAAACTGCCCTTTTTAAAAGGTTTGGTATTAGGTTGGTATGTTATAACAATTTATAAAATCAAGCAACCACAATAGCAAATAAATATGTAAATCATATGGCCAAAAAAATTGTTTGATCATGCTAGAGCCTTTTAGCAAGACCAAACGGGGTCACGGGGTCACAACACATAAACAACCACAAGGATGGACTTGAACTTGAGTGCATCTTCTTGTCTTGAGAGACTCCCACTGACTTCATGACTCCTGTCTTGGTCTTCAGTTTTGTCTTCGGGTCTTCAACATTTAATATTTACAAAAAAATATATAAAAATAAAAAACCCTAATCTATTACAACTTTGAGCCAACAAAGTGGGCCAAAAACCATAAAACCAAAACTGAAATTAATATAAAATATTCAACAACAAGGTCGGGCCAGATTTACATATTTTACACAATCAACATAAATTGGGAAATCTTTTGGTCAAATAAAATAAATAAAACTTTGACCAAATATTTTGTTGCCCAAAAAATTATTTAGATCTGAAACTTTAAATAATATAAAGTTTGAGAACTATAACCGGTTAAAAGACCGGATCCGATTTGTATGTTGTAACCGAGGCTCTGATACCACTGTTGGGATTCAGTGGTGTCAACTTTACTTTTTATCAAAACGGGTTTGATATATTGGTTATTAATTAAACATATAATTAATAAAACGCAGCGGAATATTTATAAAATATTAACACCAAAACTAACCGAACAGGATCTGGTTACAAAACATACAAACACGGTACAAACAATATTAATCTACCAATGAGATAGATATACCTGAGTGGTTAATAATTAACCGTTTGAGACACCGAGGTACAACGAACGAATGCTAGAACACGAACACAAAATAAAAGCCGCTTGTAGTGATTGCCGGAAGTCGCAAAACAGGAAAAAGGTTTGCTGAATTGCTTTTGTCGCTTCTAATAATAATGTTTTAGGGTATATGAGTCTATATATATAATTGTCATATCTTCATATATATATTAAATATATATGCGACAGATCTTATCTCATTATCTATGAATGAGGAGATGTAAAATATTATATATATTGACTTTTATTTGGATGACAGCTTGCGGCAGATATTGTGGTTTGATTGTTGAGGTTTGATATATCTCAAACAAAAAAACCATTAGATAATTATTAGCATATTAAAAATAAATAAAATTGATAACTATCATTATCTAATAAAATGCTAATCACCCACCGGGCTCCAAGCCCAAAACATCTAGACTAAGTCCAAGATGCGATATAAAAGCCCGTAACCAACTAACGTGATATTATCTATAATTAGTATAAATAATAAAACTCGTTTAATTCATTAATTGTTCGTGATTGCCAGTTAATCAAGTTAAGTGGATTTAATGTTCATTGCCCAAGGTGTAACTCTTACGGGTCACAGCTCAGTCAGTAGCGTTAAGTTATCAAAACCGTACAAATAAATCCAACAATTGTCGCATCGTTAGTCTGATTACCACCCGGTCAGCTTCGTACCCTTCATCTGAGTCTGTTGCATGATCAGATATCTTTCGGCCTTCTCGTTCCTCCATTCAGGTGTCCGAAACTGCAAATGTACCTATAGTTACGTCCTCTAAAACTCGAGTCTTTTCATGTGTATGAATCTCTATGTCATTGTCGCGTCGTGAGTCTGATTACCACCCGGTCTGCTTCGTATCCTTCATCTGAGTCTGTTGCATGATCAGATATCTTACGGCCTTCCCGTTCCTCCATTCAGGTATCCGAAACTTCTAATGTACCTATAGTTACGTCCTTTTAAACTCGAGTCTTTTCTTGTGTACGAATCTTTATGTCATTGTCGCATCGTTAGTCTGATTACCACCCGGTCAGCTTCGTACCCCTCATCTGAGTCTCTTGCATTATCAGATATCTTACGGCTTCCCGTCCCTCCATTCAGGTGTTCGAAACTTCAAATGTACCTATAGTTACGTCCTTTAAAACTCAAGTCTTTTCATGTGTACGAATCTCAATGTCATTGTCGCATCGTGAGTCTGATTACCACCCGGTCAGCTTCGTATCCTTCATCTGAGTCTGTTGCATGATCAGATATCTTACGGCCTTCCCATTCCTCCATTCAGGTGTCCGAAACTTCAAATGTACCTGTAGTTACGTACTTAAAAACTCCAGTGTTTTCTTGTGCACGAATCTCTATGTCATTGTCGCATCGTGAGTCTGATTACCACCCGGTTTGCATCGTATCCTTCATCTGAGTCTGTTGCATGATCAGATATCTTACGGCCTTCCAGTTCCTCCATTCGGGTGCCCGAAACTTCAAATGTACCTGTAGTTACGTCCTTTAAAACTCTAGTGTTTTCTTGTGCACGAATCTCTATGTCATTGTCGCATCGTGAGTCTGATTACCACCCGGTCTGCTTCGTATCCTTCATCTGAGTCTGTTGCATGATCAGATATCTTACGGCCTTCCCGTTCCTCCATTCACGTGTCCGAAACTTCAAATGTACCTATTGTTACATCCTTTAAAACCCGAGTCTTTTCTTGTGTACGAATCTCTATGTCATTATCGCATCGTGAGTCTGATTACCACCCGGTCAGATTCGTATCCTTCATCTGAGTCTGTTGCATGATCAGATATCTTACGGCCTTCCCGTTCCTCCATTCAGGTGTCCGAAACTTCAAATGTACCTATAGTTACATCCTTTAAAACTCGAGTCTTTTCTTGTGTACGAATCTCTATGTCGTTGTCGTATCGTGAGTCTGATTACCACCCGGTCAGCTTCGTATCCTTCATCTGAGTCTGTTGATCATCAGATATCTTACGGCCTTCCCGTTCCTCCATTCAGGTGTCCGAAACTTCAAATGTACCTATAGTTACGTCCTTAAAAACTCGAGTCTTTTCTTGTGTACGAATCTCTATGTCATATTCGCATCGTGAGTCTGATTACCACCCGGTCAGATTCGTATCCTTCATCTGAGTCTGTTGCATGATCAGATATCTTACAGCCTTCCCGTTCCTCCATTCAGGTGTCCGACACTTCAAATGTACCTATAGTTACGTCCTTTTAAACTCGAGTCTTTTCTTGTGTACGAATCTCTATGTGATTGTCGCATCGTGAGTCTGATTACCACCAGGTCAGCTTCGTACCATTCATTTGAGTCTGTTGCATGATCAGATATCTTAGGGCCTTCCCGTTCCTCCATTCAGGTGTCCGACACTTCAAATGTACCTATAGTTACGTCCTTTTAAACTCGAGTCTTTTCTTGTGTACGAATCTCTATGTCATTGTTGCATCATTAGTCTGATTACCACCCGGTCAGCTTAGTACCCTTCATCTGAGTCTGTTGCATAATCAGATATCTTACGGCCTTCCCGTTCCTCCATTCAGGTGTCCGAAACTTCAAATGTACCTATAGTTACGTCCTTTAAAACTCGAGTCTTTTCTTGTGCACGAATCTCTATGTCATTGTCGCATCGTTAGTCTGATTACCACCCGGTCAGCTTCGTATCCTTCATCTGAGTCTGTAGATCATCAGATATCTTACGGCCTTCCCGTTCTTCCATTCAGGTGTCCGAAACTTCATATGTACTTATGGTTACGTCCTTTTAAACTCGAGTCTTTTCTTGTGTACGAATCTCTATGTCATTGTCGCATCGTGAGTCTGATTACCACCCGGTCGGCTTCGTATCCTTCATCTGAGTCTGTTGCATGATCAGATATCTTACGGCTTTCCCGTTCCTCCATTCAGGTGTCCGAAACTTCAAATGTACCTATAGTTACGTCCTTTAAAACTCGAGTGTATTCTTCTGTACGAATCTCTATGTCATATTCGCATCGTGAGTCTGATTACCGCCCGGCCAGATTCGTATCCTTCATCTGAGTCTGTTGCATGATCAGATATCTTACGGCCTTCCGGTTCCTCCATTCAGGTGTCCAGAACTTTAAATGGACCTATAGTTACGTCCTTTAAAACTCTAGTGTTTTCTTGTGCACGAATCTCTATGTCATTGTCGCATCGTGAGTCTGATTGCCACCAAGTCAGCTTCGTACCATTCATCTGAGTCTGTTGCATGATCAGATATCTTAGGGTCTTCCCGTTCCTCCATTCAGGTGCCCGAAACTTCAAATGTACCTATAGTTACGTCCTTTTAAACTCGAGTCTTTTCTTGTGTACGAATCTCTATGTCAATGTCGCATCGTTAGTCTGATTACCACCCGGTTAGCTTCGTACCCTTCATCTGAGTCTGTTGCATGATCAGATACTTACGGCCTTCCTGTTCCTCAATTTAGGTGTCCGAAACTTCAAATGTACCTATAGTTACGTCCTTTAAAACTCGAGTCTTTTCTTGTGTACGAATCTCTATGTCATTGTCGCATCGTGAGTCTGATTACCACCTGGTCAGCTTCGTATCCTTCATCTGAGTCTGTTGATCATCAGATATCTTACGGCCTTCCCGTTCTTCCATTCAGGTGTCCGAAACTTCAAATGTACATATAGTTACGTCCTTTTAAACTCGAGTCTTTTCTTGTGTACGAATCTCAATGTCATTGTCGCATCGTGAGTCTGATTACCACCCGGTCTGCTTCGTATCCTTCATCTAAATTTGTTGCATGATCAGATATCTTACGTCCTTCCCGTTCCTCCATTCAAGTGTCCGAAACTTCAAATGTACCTATAGTTACGTCCTTTAAAACTCGAGTCTTTTCATGTGTACGAATCTCAATGTAATTGTCGCATCGTGAGTCTGATTACCACCCGGTCAGCTTCGTACCCTTCATCTGAGTCTGTTGCATGATCAGATATCTTACGGCCTTCCCGTTCCTCCATTTAGGTGACCGAAACATCAAATGTACCTATAGTTACGTCCTTTAAAACTCGAGTCTTTTCATGTGTACGAATCTTAATGTCATTGTAGCATCGTGAGTCTGATTACCACCCGGTCAGCTTCGTATCCTTCATCTGAGTCTGTTGCATGATCAGATATCTTACGGCCTTCCCGTTCCTCCATTCAGGTGTCCGAAACTTCAAATGTACCTGTAGTTACGTACTTTAAAACTCCAGTGTTTTATTGTGCACGAATCTCTATGTCATTGTCGCATCGTGAGTCTGATTAACACCCGGTCTGCTTCGAATCCTTCATCTGAGTCTGTTGCATGATCAGATATCTTACGGCCTTCCCGTTTCTCCATTCAGGTGTCCAAAACTTCAAATGTACCTATAGTTACGTCCTTTAAAACTCGAGTCTTTTCTTTTGTACGAATCTCTATGTCATTATCGCATCGTGAGTCTGATTACCACCCGGTCGGATTCGTATCCTTCATCTGAGTCTGTTGCATGATCAGATATCTTACGGCCTTCCAGTTCCTCCATTCGGGTGCCCGAAACTTCAAATGTACGGATAGTTACGTCCTTTAAAACTCGAGTCTTTTCTGGTGTACGAATCTCTATTTCATTGTCGCATCGTGAACCCAATAAACATCTAGCCAGCTTGGTATCCATTATCTGAGTATGTTGCATGATCAGATATCTTACGGCCTTCCCGTTCCTCCATTAAGGTGTCCGAAACTTCAAATGTACCTATAGTTACGTCCTTTTAAACTCGAGTCTTTTCTTGTGTACGAATCTCTATGTCATTGTCGCATCGTTAGTCTGATTACCAACCGGTCAGCTTCGTACCCTTCATCTGAGCCTGTTGCATGATTAGATATCTTACGGCCTTCCGGTTCCTCCATTCAGGTGTCCGAAACTTCAAATGTACCTATAGTTACGTCCTTTAAAACTAAAGTCTTTTCATGTGTACGAATCTCTATGTCATTGTCGGATCGTGACTCTGATTACCACTCGGTCAGCTTCGTATCCTTCATCTGAGTCTGTTGCATAATCAGATATCTTACGGCCTTGCCGTTCCTCCATTCAGGTGTCCGAAACTTCAAATGTACCTATAGTTACGTCCTTTAAAACTCCAGTGTTTTCTTGTGCACGAATCTCTATGTCATTGTCGCATCGTGAGTCTGATTACCACCCGGTCTACTTCGTATCCTTCATCTGAGTCTGTTGCATGACCAGATATCTTACGGCCTTCCCGTTCCTCCAATCAGGTGTCAAAAGCTTCAAATGTGCCTATAGTTATGTCCTTTAAAACTCGAGTCTTTTCTTGTGTACGAAACTCTATGTCATTGTCGCATCGTGAGTCTGATTGCCACCAAGTCAGCTTCGTACCATTCATCTGAGTCTGTTGCATGATCAGATATCTTAGGGTCTTCCCGTTCCTCCATTCAGGTGCCCGAAACTTCAAATGTACCTATAGTTACGTCCTTTTAAACTCGAGTCTTTTCTTGTGTACGAATCTCTATGTCAATGTCGCATCGTTAGTCTGATTACCACCCGGTCAGCTTCGTACCCTTCATCTGAGTCTGTTGCATGATCAGATACTTACGGCCTTCCTGTTCCTCCATTCAGGTGTCCGAAACTTCAAATGTACCTATAGTTACGTCCTTTAAAACTCGAGTCTTTTCTTGTGTACGAATCTCTATGTCATTGTCGCATCGTGAGTCTGATTACCACCCGGTCAGCTTCGTATTCTTCATCTGAGTCTGTTGATCATCAGATATCTTACGGCCTTCCCGTTCTTCCATTCAGGTGTCCGAAACTTCAAATGTACCTATAGTTACGTCCTTTTAAACTCGAGACTTTTCTTGTGTACGAATCTCAATGTCATTGTCGCATCGTGAGTCTGATTACCACCCGGTCTGCTTCGTATCCTTCATCTGAATTTGTTGCATGATCAGATATCTTACGTCCTTCCCGTTACTCCATTCAAGTGTCCGAAACTTCAAATGTACCTATAGTTATGTCCTTTAAAACTCGAGTCTTTTCATGTGTACGAATCTCAATGTCATTGTCGCATCGTGAGTCTGATTACCACCCGGTCAGCTTCGTACCCTTCATCTGAGTCTGTTGCATGATCAGATATCTTACGGCCTTCCCGTTCCTCCATTCAGGTGACCGAAACATCAAATGTACCTATAGTTACGTACTTTAAAACTCGAGTCTTTTCATGTGTACGAATCTTAATGTCATTGTAGCATTGTGAGTCTGATTACCACCCGGTCAGCTTCGTATCCTTCATCTGAGTCTGTTGCATGATCAGATATCTTACGGCCTTCCCGTTCCTCCATTCAGGTGTCCGAAACTTCAAATGTACCGGTAGTTACGTAGTTTAAAACTCCAGTGTTTTCTTGTGCACGAATCTCTATGTCATTGTCACATCGTGAGTCTGATTACCACCCGGTCTGCTTCGAATCCTTCATCTGAGTCTGTTGCATGATCAGATATCTTACGGCCTTCCCGTTTCTCCATTCAGGTGTCCAAAACTTCAAATGTACCTATAGTTACGTCCTTTAAAACTCGAGTCTTTTCTTTTGTACGAATCTCTATGTCATTATCGCATCGTGAGTCTGATTACCACCCGGTCGGCTTTGTATCCTTCATCTGAGTCTGTTGCATGATCAGATATCTTACGGCCTTCCAGTTCCTCCATTCGGGTGCCCGAAACTTCAAATGTACGGATAGTTACGTCCTTTAATACTCGAGTCTTTTCTGGTGTACGAATCTCTATTTCATTGTCGCATCGTGAACCCAATAAACATCCAGCCAGCTTGGTATCTTTTATCTGAGTATGTTGCATGATCAGATATCTTACGGCCTTCCCGTTCCTCCATTAAGGTGTCCGAAACTTCAAATGTACCTATAGTTAGGTCCATTTAAACTCGACTCTTTTCTTGTGTACGAATCTCTATGTCATTGTCGCATCGTTAGTCTGATTACCAACCGGTCAGCTTCGTAACTTTCATCTGAGCCTGTTGCATGATTAGATATCTTACGGCCTTCCCGTTGCTCCATTCAGGTGTCCGAAACTTCAAATGTACCTATAGTTACGTCCTTTAAAACTCGAGTCTTTTCATGTGTACGAATCTCTATGTCATTGTCGGATCGTGAGTCTGATTACCACTCGGTCAGCTTCGTATCCTTCATCTGAGTCTGTTGCATAATCAGATATCTTACGGCCTTGCCGTTCCTCCATTCAGGTGTCCGAAACTTCAAATGTACCTATAGTTACGTCCTTTAAAACTCCAGTGTTTTCTTGTGCACGAATCTCTATGTCATTGTCGCATCGTGAGTCTGATTACCACCCGGTCTACTTCGTATCCTTCATCTGAGTCTGTTGCATGACCAGATATCTTACGGCCTTCCCGTTCCTCCATTCAGGTTCTCGAAACATCAAATGTACCTATAGTTACGTCCTTTAAAACACCAGTGTTTTCTTGTACACGAATCTCTATGTCATTATCGCATCGTGAGTCTGATGACCACCCGGTCAGCTTCGTATCCTTCATCTGAGTCTGTTCCATGATCAGATATCTTACGGCCTTCCCGTTCCTCCATTCAGGTGTCCGAAACTTCAAATGTACCTATAGTTACGTCCCTTAAAACTCGAGTCTTCTCTTGTGTACGAATCTCTATGTCATTGTCGCATCGTGAGTCTGATTACCACCCGGTTAGCTTCGTACCATTCATCTGAGTCTGTTGCATGATCAGATATCTTTTGGCCTTCCCGTTCCTCCATTCAGAATTCCGAAACTTCAAATGTACCTGTAGTTACGTCCTTTAAAACTCCAGTGTTTTCTTGTGCACGAATCTCTATGTCATTTTCGCATCGTGAGTCTGATTACCACCCGGTCTGCTTCGTATCCTACATCTGAGTCTGTCGCATGATCAGATATCTTACGGCCTTCCCGTTTCTCCATTCAGGTGTCCGAAACTTCAAATGTACTTATAGTTACGTCCTTTAAAACACGAGTCTTTTCTTGTGTACGAATCTCTATGTCATTGTCGCATCCTGAGTCTGATTACCACCCGGTCATCTTCGTACCGTTCATCTGAGTCTGTTCCATGATCAGATATCTTACGGCCTTCCCGTTCCTCCATTAAGGTGTCCGAAACTTCAAATGTACCTATAGTTACGTCCTTTAAAACTCGAGTCTTTTCTTTTGTACGAATCTCTATGTCATTATCGCATCGTGAGTCTGATTACCACCCGGTCGGCTACGTATCCTTCATCTGAGTCTGTTGCATGATCAGATATCTTACGGCCTTCCAGTTCCTCCATTCGGGTGCCCGAAACTTCAAATGTACGGATAGTTACGTCATTTAAAACTCGAGTCTTTTCTGGTGTACGAATCTCTATTTCATTGTCGCATCGTGAACCCAATAAACATCCAGCCAGCTTGGTATCCTTTATCTGAGTATGTTGCATGATCAGATATCTTACGGCCTTCCCGTTCCTCCATTAAGGTGTCCGAAACTTCAAATGTACCTATAGTTACGTCCATTTAAACTCGACTCTTTTCTTGTGTACGAATCTCTATGTCATTGTCGCATCGTTAGTCTGATTACCAACCGGTCAGCTTCGTACCCTTCATCTGAGCCTGTTGCATGATTAGATATCTTACGGCCTTCCCGTTCCTCCATTCAGGTGTCCGAAACTTCAAATGTACCTATAGTTACGTCCTTTAAAACTCGAGTCTTTTCATGTGTACGAATCTCTATGTCATTGTCGGATCGTGAGTCTGATTACCACTCGGTCAGCTTCGTATCCTTCATCTGAGTCTGTTGCATAATCAGATATCTTACGGCCTTGCCGTTCCTCCATTCAGGTGTCCGAAACTTCAAATGTACCTATAGTTACGTCCTTTAAAACTCCAGTGTTTTCTTTTGCACGAATCTCTATGTCATTGTCGCATCGTGAGTCTGATTACCACCCGGTCTACTTCGTATCCTTCATCTGAGTCTGTTGCATGACCAGATATCTTACGGCCTTCCCGTTCCTCCATTCAGGTGTCCGAAACATCAAATGTACCTATAGTTACGTCCTTTAAAACACCAGTGTTTTCTTGTACACGAATCTCTATGTCATTATCGCATCGTGAGTCTGATGACCACCCGGTCAGCTTCGTATCCTTCATCTGAGTCTGTTCCATGATCAGATATCTTACGGCCTTCCCGTTCCTCCATTCAGGTGTCCGAAACTTCAAATGTACCTATAGTTACGTCCCTTAAAACTCGAGTCTTCTCTTGTGTACGAATCTCTATGTCATTGTCGCATCGTGAGTCTGATTACCACCCGATTAGCTTCGTACCATTCATCTGAGTCTGTTGCATGATCAGATATCTTTAGGCCTTCCCGTTCCTCCATTCAGGTTTCCGAAACTTCAAATGTACCTGTAGTTACGTCCTTTAAAACTCCAGTGTTTTCTTGTGCACGAATCTCTATGTCATTATCGCATCGTGAGTCTGATTACCACCCCGTCTGCTTCGTATCCTACATCTGAGTCTGTTGCATGATCAGATATCTTACGGCCTTCCCGTTTCTCCATTCAGGTGTCCGAAACTTCAAATGTACTTATAGTTACGTCCTTTAAAACACGAGTCTTTTCTGGTGTACGAATCTCTATGTCATTGTCGCATCCTGAGTCTGATTACCACCCGGTCATCTTCGTACCGTTCATCTGAGTCTGTTCCATGATCAGATATCTTACGGCCTTCCCGTTCCTCCATTAAGGTGTCCGAAACTTCAAATGTACCTATAGTTACGTCCTTTGAAACTCAAGTCTTTTCTTGTGTACGAATCTCTATGTCATTGTCGCATCGTGAGTCTGATTACCACCCGGTCTGCTTCGTATCCTTCATCTGAATTTGTTGCATGATCAGATATCTTACGGCCTTCCCGTTCCTCCATTCAGGTGTCCGAAACTTCAAATGTACCTATAGTTACGTCCTTTAAAACTCGAGTCTTTTCATGTGTACGAATCTCAATGTCATTGTAGCATCGTGAGTCTGATTACCACCCGGTCAGCTTCGTATCCTTCATCTGAGTCTGTTGCATGATCAGATATCTTACGGCCTTCCCGTTCCTCCATTCAGGTGTCAGAAACTTCAAATGTACCTGTAGTTACGTACTTTAAAACTCCAGTGTTTTCTTGTTCACGAATCTCTATGTCATTGTCGCATCGTGAGTCTGATTACCACCCGGTCACCTTCGTATCCTTCATCTGAGTATGTTGCATGATCAGATATCTTACGGCCTTCCCGTTCCTCCATTCAGGTGTCCGAAACTTCAAATGTACCTATAGTTACGTCCTTTAAAACTCGAGTCTTTTCTTGTGTACGAATCTCTATGTCATTGTCGCATCGTGAGTCTGATTACCACCCGGTCGGCTTCGTATCCTTCATCTGAATCTGTTGATCATCAGATATCTTACGGCCTTCCCGTTCCTCCATTCAGGTGTCCGAAACTTCAAATGTACCTATAGTTACGTCCTTTAAAACTCCATTGTTTTCTTGTGCATGAATCTCTATGTCATTGTCGCATCGTGAGTCTGATTACCACCCGGTCAGCTTCGTATCCTTCATCTGAGTCTGTTGCATGATCAGATATCTTACGGTCTTCCTGTTCCTCCATTCAGGTGTCCGAAACTTCAAATGTACCTATAGTTACGTCCTTTAAAACTCGAGTGTTTTCTTGTGTACGAATCTCTATGTCATATTCGCATCGTGAGTCTGATTACCACCAGGTCAGCTTCGTATCCTTCATCTGAGTCTGTTGCATAATCATATATCTTACGGCCTTCCCGTTCCTCCATTCAGGTGTCCGAAACTTCAAATGTACCTATAGTTACGTCCTTTAAAACTCTAGTGTTTTCTTGTGCACGAATCTCTATGTCATTGTCGCATCGTGAGTCTGATTACCACCCGGACAGCTTCGTATCCTTCATCTGAGTCTGTTGCATGAACAAATATCTTACGGCCTTCCCGTTCCTCCATTCAAGTGTCCGAAACTTCAAATGTACCTATTGTTACGTCCTTTAAAACTCGAGTCTTTTCTTGTGTACGAATCTCTATGTCATATTCGCATCGTGTGTCTGATTAACACCCGGTCAACTTTGTTTCCTTCATTTGAGTCTGTTGCATGATCAGATATCTAACGGCCTTCCCGTTCCTCCATTCAGGTGTCCGAAACTTCAAATGTACCTATAGTTACATCCTTTAGAACTCGAGTGTTTTCTTGTACACGAATCTCTTTGTCATTGTCGCATCGTGAGTCTGATTACCACCAGTTCTGCTTCGTATCCTTCATCTGAGTCTCTTGCATAATTAGATATCTCACGGCTTTCCCGTTCCTCTATTCAGTTGTCCGAAACTTCAAGTGTACCAATAGTATCGTCTTTTAAAACTCGAGTCTTTTCTTGTGTACGAATCTCTATGTCATTGTCGCATCGTGAGTCTGATTACCACCCGGTCACCTTCGTATCCTTCATCTGAGTCTGTTGCATGATCAGATATCTTACGGCCTTCCCGTTCCTCCATTCAGGTGTCCGAAACTTCAAATGTACCTATAGTTACGTCCTTAAAAACTCGAGTCTTTTCTTGTGTACGAATCTCTATGTCATTGTCGCATCGTGAGTCTGATTACCACCCGGTCGGCTTCGTATCCTTCATCTGAATCTGTTGATCATCAGATATCTTACGGCCTTCCCGTTCCTCCATTCAGGTGTCCGAAACTTCAAATGTACCTATAGTTACGTCCTTTAAAACTCCATTGTTTTCTTGTGCATGAATCTCTATGTCATTGTCGCATCGTGAGTCTGATTACCACCCGGTCAGCTTCGTATCCTTCATCTGAGTCTGTTGCATGATCAGATATCTTACGGTCTTCCTGTTCCTCCATTCAGGTGTCCGAAACTTCAAATGTACCTATAGTTACGTCCTTTAAAACTCGAGTGTTTTCTTGTGTACGAATCTCTATGTCATATTCGCATCGTGAGTCTGATTACCACCAGGTCAGCTTCGTATCCTTCGTCTGAGTCTGTTGCATAATCATATATCTTACGGCCTTCCCGTTCCTCCATTCAGGTGTCCGAAACTTCAAATGTACCTATAGTTACGTCCTTTAAAACTCTAGTGTTTTCTTGTGCACGAATCTCTATGTCATTGTCGCATCGTGAGTCTGATTACCACCCGGACAGCTTCGTATCCTTCATCTGAGTCTGTTGCATGAACAAATATTTTACGGCCTTCCCGTTCCTCCATTCAAGTGTCCGAAACTTCAAATGTACCTATTGTTACGTCCTTTAAAACTCGAGTCTTTTCTTGTGTACGAATCTCTATGTCATATTCGCATCGTGTGTCTGATTAACACCCGGTCAACTTCGTTTCCTTCATTTGAGTCTGTTGCATGATCAGATATCTAACAGCCTTCCCGTTCCTCCATTCAGGTGTCCGAAACTTCAAATGTACCTATAGTTACATCCTTTAGAACTCGAGTGTTTTCTTGTACACGAATCTCTTTGTCATTGTCGCATCGTGAGTCTGATTACCACCAGTTCTGCTTCGTATCCTTCATCTGAGTCTCTTGCATAATTAGATATCTCACGGCTTTCCCGTTCCTCTATTCAGTTGTCCGAAACTTCAAGTGTACCAATAGTATCGTCTTTTAAAACTCGAGTCTTTTCTTGTGTACGAATCTCTATGTCATTGTCGCATCGTGAGTCTGATTACCACCCGGTCACCTTCGTATCCTTCATCTGAGTCTGTTGCATGATCAGATATCTTACGGCCTTCCCGTTCCTCCATTCAGGTGTCCGAAACTTCAAATGTACCTATAGTTACGTCCTTAAAAACTCGAGTCTTTTCTTGTGTACGAATCTCTATGTCATTGTCGCATCGTGAGTCTGATTACCACCCGGTCGGCTTCGTATCCTTCATCTGAATCTGTTGATCATCAGATATCTTACGGCCTTCCCGTTCCTCCATTCAGGTGTCCGAAACTTCAAATGTACCTATAGTTACGTCCTTTAAAACTCCATTGTTTTCTTGTGCATGAATCTCTATGTCATTGTCGCATCGTGAGTCTGATTACCACCCGGTCAGCTTCGTATCCTTCATCTGAGTCTGTTGCATGATCAGATATCTTACGGTCTTCCTGTTCCTCCATTCAGGTGTCCGAAACTTCAAATGTACCTATAGTTACGTCCTTTAAAACTCGAGTGTTTTCTTGTGTACGAATCTCTATGTCATATTCGCATCGTGAGTCTGATTACCACCAGGTCAGCTTCGTATCCTTCATCTGAGTCTGTTGCATAATCATATATCTTACGGCTTTCCCGTTCCTCCATTCAGGTGTCCGAAACTTCAAATGTACCTATAGTTACGTCCTTTAAAACTCTAGTGTTTTCTTGTGCACGAATCTCTATGTCATTGTCGCATCGTGAGTCTGATTACCACCCGGACAGCTTCGTATCCTTCATCTGAGTCTGTTGCATGAACAAATATCTTACGGCCTTCCCGTTCCTCCATTCAAGTGTCCGAAACTTCAAATGTACCTATTGTTACGTCCTTTAAAACTCGAGTCTTTTCTTGTGTACGAATCTCTATGTCATATTCGCATCGTGTGTCTGATTAACACCCGGTCAACTTCGTTTCCTTCATTTGAGTCTGTTGCATGATCAGATATCTAACGGCGTTCCCGTTCCTCCATTCAGGTGTCCGAAACTTCAAATGTACCTATAGTTACATCCTTTAGAACTCGAGTGTTTTCTTGTACACGAATCTCTTTGTCATTGTCGCATCGTGAGTCTGATTACCACCAGTTCTGCTTCGTATCCTTCATCTGAGTCTCTTGCATGATTAGATATCTCACGGCTTTCCCGTTCCTCTATTCAGTTGTCCGAAACTTCAAGTGTACCTATAGTATCGTCTTTTAAAACTCGAGTCTTTTCTTGTGTACGAATCTCTATGTCATTGTCGCATCGTGAGTCTGATTACCACCCGGTCAGCTTCGTAACCTTCATCTGAATCGGTTGATCATCAGATATCTTACGGCCTTCCCGTTCCTCCATTCAGGTGTCCGAAACTTCAAATGTACCTATATATACGTCCTTTAAAACTCTAGTGTTTTCTTGTGCACGAATCTCTATGTCATTGTCGCATCGTGAGTCTGATTACCACCCGGTCAGCTTCGTATCCTTCATCTGAGTCTGTTGCATGATCAGATATCTTATGGTCTTACCGTTCCTCCATTCAGGTGTCCGAAACTTCAAATGTACCTATAGTTACGTCCTTTAAACCTCGAGTCTTTTCTTGTGTACGAATCTCTATGTCATTGTCGCATCGTGAGTCTGATTACCACCCGGTCAACTTCGTATCCTTCATCTGAATCGGTTGATCATCAGATATCTTACGGCCTTCCCGTTCCTCCATTCAGGTGTCCGAAACTTCAAATGTACCTATAGTTACGTCCTTTAAAATTCCAGTGTTTTCTTGTCCACGAATCTCTATGTCATTGTCGCATCGTGAGTCTGATTACCACCCGGTCAACTTCGTATCCTTCATCTGAGTTTGTTGCATGATCAGATATCTTACGGCCTTCCCGTTCCTCCATTCAGGTGTCCGAAACTTGAAATGTACCTATAGTTACGTCCTTTAAAACTCGAGTCTTTTCTTGTGTACGAATCTCTATGTCATTGTCGCATCGTGAGTCTGATTACCACCCGGTCAGCTTCGTACCCTTCATCTGAATCTGTTGATCATCAGATATCTTACAGCCTTCCCGTTTCTCCATTCAGGTGTCCGAAACTTCAAATGTACCTATAGTTACGTCCTTTAAAACTCCAATGTTTTCTTGGGCACGAATCTCTATGTCATTGTAGCATCGTGAGTCTGATTACCACCCGGTCAGCTTCATATCCTTCATCTGAGTCTGTTGCATGATCAGATATCTTACGGTCTTCCCGTTCCTCAATTCAGGTGTCCAAAACTTCAAATGTACCTATAGTTACGTCCTTTAAAACTCGAGTGTTTTCTTGTGTACGAATCTCTATGTCATATTCGCATCGTGAGTCTGATTACCACCCGGTCAGCTTCGTATCCTTCATCTGAGTCTGTTGCATAATCAGATATCTTACGGCCTTCCCGTTCCTCCATTCAGGTGTCTGAAACTTCAAATGTACCTATAGTTACGTCCTTTAAAACTCTAGTGTTTTCTTGTGCACGAATCTCTATGTCATTGTCGCATCGTGAGTCTGATTACCACCCGGACAGCTTCGTATCCTTCATCTGAGTCTGTTGCATGAACAAATATCTTACGGCCTTCTCGTTCCTCCATTCAAGTGTCCGAAACTTCAAATGTACCTATTGTTACGTCCTTTAAAACTCGAGTCTTTTCTTGGGTACAAATCTCTATGTCATTGTCACATCGTGAGTCTGATTACCACCAGGTCAGCTTCGTATCCTTCATCTGAGTCTGTTGCATAATCATATATCTTACGGCCTTCCCGTTCCTCCATTCAGGTGTCCGGAACTTCAAATGTACCTATAGTTACGTCCTTTAAAACTCTAGTGTTTTCTTGTGCACGAATCTCTATGTCATTGTCGCATCGTGAGTCTGATTACCACCCGGACAGCTTCGTATCCTTCATCTGAGTCTGTTGCATGAACAAATATCTTACGGCCTTCCCGTTCCTCCATTCAAGTGTCCGAAACTTCAAATGTACCTATTGTTACGTCCTTTAAAACTCGAGTCTTTTCTTGTGTACGAATCTCTATGTCATATTCGCATCGTGTGTCTGATTAACACCCGGTCAACTTCGTTTCCTTCATTTGAGTCTGTTGCATGATCAGATATCTAACGGCGTTCCCGTTCCTCCATTCAGGTGTCCGAAACTTCAAATGTACCTATAGTTACATCCTTTAGAACTCGAGTGTTTTCTTGTACACGAATCTCTTTGTCATTGTCGCATCGTGAGTCTGATTACCACCAGTTCTGCTTCGTATCCTTCATCTGAGTCTCTTGCATGATTAGATATCTCACGGCTTTCCCGTTCCTCTATTCAATTGTCCGAAACTTCAAGTGTACCTATAGTATCGTCTTTTAAAACTCGAGTCTTTTCTTGTGTACGAATCTCTATGTCATTGTCGCATCGTGAGTCTGATTACCACCCGGTCAGCTTCGTAACCTTCATCTGAATCGGTTGATCATCAGATATCTTACGGCCTTCCCGTTCCTCCATTCAGGTGTCCGAAACTTCAAATGTACCTATATATACGTCCTTTAAAACTCTAGTGTTTTCTTGTGCACGAATCTCTATGTCATTGTCGCATCGTGAGTCTGATTACCACCCGGTCAGCTTCGTATCCTTCATCTGAGTCTGTTGCATGATTAGATATCTTACGGCCTTCCCGTTCCTCCATTCAGGTGTCCGAAACTTCAAATGTACCTATAGTTACGTCCTTTAAAACTCGAGTCTTTTCTTGTGTACGAATCTCTATGTCATTGTCGCATCGTGAGTCTGATTACCACCCGGTCAGCTTCGTATCCTTCATCTGAGTCTGTTGATCATCAGATATCTTACGGCCTTCCCGTTCCTCCATTCAGGTGTCCGAAACTTCAAATTTACCTATAGTTACGTCCTTTAAAACTCGAGTCTTTTCTTGTACACGAATCTCTATGTCATTGTCGCATCGTGAGTCTGATTACCACCAGGTCTGCTTCGTATCCTTCGTCTGAGTCTCTTGCATGATTAGATATCTTACGGCTTTCCCGTTCCTCCATTCAGTTGTCCGAAACTTCAAATATACCTATAGTAACGTCTTTTAAAACTCGAGTCTTTTCTTGTGTACGAATCTCTATGTCATTGTCGCATCGTGAGTCTTATTACCACCCGGTCAGCTTTGTATCCTTCATCTGAGTCTGTTGATCATCAGATATCTTACGGCCTTCCCGTTCCTCCATTCAGGTGTCCGAAACTTCAAATTTACCTATAGTTACGTCCTTTAAAACTCGAGTCTTTTCTTGTGTACGAATCTCTATGTCATTATCGCATCGTGAGTCTGATTACCACCCGGTCAGCTTCGTATCCTTCATCTGAATCTGTTGATCATCAGATATCTTACGGCCTTCCCGTTCCTCCATTCAGGTGTCTGAAACTTCAAATGTACCTATAGCTACGTCCTTTAAAACTCCAGTGTTTTCTTGTGCACGAATCTTTATGTCATTGTCGCATCGTGAGTCTGATTACCACCCGGTCAGCATCGTATCCTTCATCTGAGTCTCTTGCATGATTAGATATCTTACGGCTTTCCCGTTCCTCCATTCAGGTGTCCGAAACTTCAAATGTACCTGTAGTTACGTCCTTTAAAACTCCAGTGTTTTCTTGTGCACGAATCTCTATTTCATTGTCGCATCGTGAGTCTGATTACCACCCGGTCAGCTTCGTACCCTTCATCCGAGTCTGTTGCATGATCAGATATCTTACGGCCTTCCCGTTCCTCCATTCAGGTGTCCGAAACTTCAAATGTACCTATAGTTACGTCTTTTAAAACTCGAGCCTTTTCTTGTGTACGAATCTCTATGTCATATTCGCATCGTGAGTCTGATTACCACCCGGTCAGCTTCGTATCCTTCATCTGAGTCCGTTGCATATTCAGATATCTTACGGCCTTCCCGTTCCTCCATTCAGTTGTCCGAAACTTCAAATGTACCTATAGTTACGTCCTTTAAAACTCTAGTGTTTTCTTGTGCACGAATCTCTTTGTCATTGTCGCATCGTGAGTCTGATTACCACCCGGTCAGCTTCGTACCATTCATCTGAGTCTGTTGCATGATCAGATATCTTACGGCCTTCCCGTTACTCCATTCAAGTGTCCGAAACTTCAAATGTACCTATAGTTACGTCCTTTTAAACTCGAGTCTTTTCTTGTGTACGAATCTCTATGTCATTGTCGCATCGTTAGTCTGATTACCACCCGGTCAGCTTCGTACCCTTCATCCGAGTCTGTTGCATGATCAGAAATCTTACATCCTTCCCGTTCCTCCATTAAGGTGTCCGAAACTTCAAATGTACTTGTAGTTACGACCTTTAAAACTCGTGTCTTTTCTTGTGTATGAATCTCTATGTCATTGTCGCATCATGAGTTTGATTACCACCCGGTCAGCTTTCGTACCATTCATTTGAGTCTATTGCATGATTAGATATCTTACGGCTTTCCCGTTCCTCCAGTGAGGTGTCCGAAACTTCAAATGTACCTGTAGTTACGTCCTTTAAAACTCGAGTCTTTTCTTGTGTACGAATCCCTATGTCATTGTCGCATCGTGAGTCTGATTACCACCCGGTCAGCTTCGTATCCTTCATCTGAGTCTGTTGCATGATCAGAAATCTTACGGCCTTCCCGTTCCTCCATTCAGGTGTCCGAAACTTCAAATGTACCTGTAGTTACGTCCTTTAAAACTCCAGTGTTTTCTTGTGCACGAATCTCTATTTCATTGTCGCATCGTGAGTCTGATTACCACCCGGTCAGCTTCGTACCCTTCATCCGAGTCTGTTGCATGATCAGATATCTTACGGCCTTCCCGTTCCTCCATTAAGGTGTCCGAAACTTCAAATGTACCTGTAGTTACGTCCTTTAAAACTCGAGTCTTTTCTTGTGTATGAATCTCTATGTCATATTCGCATCGTGAGTCTGATTAACACCCGGTGAACTTCTTTTCCTTCATCTGAGTCTGTTGCATGATCAGATATCTAACGGCCTTCCCGTTCCTCCATTCAGGTGTCCGAAACTTCAAATGTACCTATAGTTACATCCTTTAGAACTAGAGTGTTTTCTTGTACACGAATCTCTATGTCATTGTCGCATCGTGAGTCGGATTACCACCAGGTCTGCTTCGTATCCTTCATCTGAGTCTCTTGCATGATTAGATATCTTACGGCTTTCCCGTTCCTCCATTCAGGTGTCCGAAACTTCAAATGTACCTATAGTTACGTCTTTTAAAACTCGAGTCTTTTCTTGTGTACGAATCTCTATGTCATTGTCGCATCGTGAGTCTTATTACCACCCGGTCAGCTTCGTATCCTTGATCTGAGTCTGTTGATCATCAGATATCTTACGGCCTTCCCGTTCCTCCATTCAGGTGTCCGAAACTTCAAATGTACCTATAGTTACGTCCTTTAAAACTCGAGTCTTTTCTTGTGTACCAATCTCTATGTCATTGTCGCATCGTGAGTCTGATTACCACCCGGTCAGCTTCGTATCCTTCATCTGAATCTGTTGATCATCAGATATCTTACGGCCTTCCCGTTACTCCATTCAGGTGTCTGAAACTTCAAATGTACCTATTACCAGGCTGCTCCGTCTTCAATCCAACTTCAATTAGCCTAACTTCCAAAGTGAAATACCAAAAAAACATTCGAAGCCCGCTATTCCATAACCAGATATAACAGCCCAACCGCCATCCCTCTATCAAGCAAATTAAAACCATATCAGCCCAGTAACCTATAAACCCAATACAGAGAACAATTAAGATCCAATCACACATCCAGCATTTCTTCCAATCCATAGCTTTAACGATACTACCAGTCCATTCCATAACCTTCCTCCTAATACTACCATTTCCAGAAATATAAGACAACCAGATCCTTGACCAAAATCCAGTAATAACATTCCCATTAACATCAAACCTGTTAACAACACACTGATTCTTGTTCCCAGCCCATTGACATATTCTGTTAACTCCCCATCCATTTATCACACCAACTATACTATGTTCATGATCTAAAATCCCAGCACATAAACACTTGTATTCCATCCAGCCTAGCATACTCCACTGTCCAACCCACCTATCATAATTCCCAAACACGAGATGACATAAAGAAGCCTTGCAAACACCAGAAATCTTGTTCAGAAAAAGCATATGAAACACGAATTCATATGCAACTATAGGAGCATAACAAACATCAATCTGTATCCCTTCTATTTCCATACAAACAAGGTTCATAACCAAGTAAGCTCCTATAGTTCCCCAAAAATGCCATTCAATGAGAGAGTGGACTTTCCTCTCAATACTAAGTATTGAGAACAAATGCAGCATGCCAATGACATAGGCTGCAGCAACATGGATCCAAATAAGCCGTTTTTGTTCCTCTGCCAGGATCTAGAAAACAATAAAAATAAAATAAAAAACAAAGAAAAGAAGGGGAATAATGGCCTAAAAACAGAGGAACAATGCTTCCTTATCTCTCCAAGGTTAGTGCAAACCTCCTGCACAAAAGTACCTAGAACCCCATAGGCTAAGGTGAAAACATTCATACTGGCTAAAGAAGAGCCACTATACATGCAATATCCTAATTCCCTAAGGTTTAAACTCAAGAATAGAACCAAAGGTGTATGAAAAACACACCAGCCACACAACACAGGGTTGGTACTAGAAACTAAGGTTACTACCCACAGGCTTTTAACCATCCAGATAACTCCTTGATTCCCATAACATCCCTTTCCCCACATCCAAGCAGATGTAAAAGACTCAAGACACCAAATCAAGAAAAGGTATTGAAAAAGAAAGACAATCAAGGTTTCAAGGCCATATCTAGATCTAGAAAAGATAAAAGACAAAACAAAGAGCATAAACCTAAAGATATGACCTTGTTCCATCCTTATAACTCCCAGGCTTTGTCTTTTCCCAAGACCAAACAACCCTACCTCCTTAACACAGACATCAGAATTGATACTAGACCTGTAACCAGGCACAAGAACCAACAGAATAAGACTCCATTTATATAAGTTGACACACCAATACCAATACAGAGACAAAGGAAGAAAAAGATCAAAACAACAGGAAGCATGGGTTATCCCACACCAGATCTCTACCCAACGCTGAAATGACCACCTTATGACTCCCAAAGCTCCCATATACCCTCCCTGCCCACAAACATTCCTGACCAAGTTGTTAAACTGGATCATCAATAATAAAATCATGATTACCCTGCCCAGAACCAGATTCACCACATTTACCATTATAATATAGTTAAGTTTATTAGTAAAAAATAACCCCCATGGCCTTAGCCCATCCCTACAGACAAACCAAACCCAAATAACCTCCCTCACAACCCAGACCCATAAAAGGATAATTAAGAACAACATTGGGAAACCTGTTTGAGAGGGTCCTTCCATACCACCTTAAAGCCCCACATCCTGCTGAATTTGACACTGCTAACAGAAGCCTGAATCTTCAATCCCAACAATCTAAGCCTTACAGCATCTCTGATAATAGCACAAAGAGCTTCAGCAGATCTACTCTCCTTTCTAAAAATCCTAGCATTCCTCTCTTGCCATATAAAATACACCATGGCAGCCAAGACAAGCCTCTGAATAATACTCTTAGCAGACCTCCCCAACTGAACAGAGGACAAAATTTGCACACAATCCAACAGCCTAGCAGGATCATCCTCCAGCCCAGCCATCCCCTTCATACCTTCCCAAACCAATGTTGAAAAAGGACACTCAAAAAACAAATGCGAATGACTATCCATTGTTTCCCCACAAAAAGCACATAATAGGCTGTCCCTGGCATCCCAACTCAACAACCTATCCTGAGTAAGGAGCCTTTGATGGCAAGCCAGCCATAGAATAAAAGCATGCTTAGGAATAGATTGGCTAAACCACACCACTTTAGCCCATGGGACCTCATCCCTATGCAGACTCAAGTCCTTAAAAACAACCTTAGTTTCAAAAGACACCAGAGTTTCTTCCATAGTCTTCCAAAAGACACTATCCTTCTTCCCTTCTATCAGTAAAGGACGCCTCATATGGGAAAGACAAGGATATTTGCTATTCCACTCCACTGGCCATACCCAATTTCCATTACTAATAACATCAGCTACTGTAGAGGTAAGAGACAGACCACCCCTATAAATATCCCTAGGAGAAATAAAAGAGCACAAAGGACTTAAGGGGCACCAATTATCATACCAGACAGAAGTAGAATGACCATCCCCTATAATTTTCAAACAATGAGCCCAAATAACTTCCCTATTTTTCAATAGACTTTTCCGGCTCCAACTAGCCTCACCCTTTTTAAAAAAACCCCAAAAACTCAACCCTTTTAATCTAAACAATCTAATCCACTTAGTCCATATAGTATCCTTCCCTGAAATTAAATTCCAGATATGTTTTGCCAAAAGAGCTTTATTCTGGACTTTTAAAGACTTAATACCAAGTCCCCCCTGGTTCTTAGGACAACACACAGAATCCCAGGACGCTCTAACCTTTCCCTTAGCAGAATCAGTTTGGGTCCATAAAAACCTATTCATGACCCTCTCAATATCCTCTATGACACCACTAGGCAATAAGAACACAGAAGCCCAATAAATGTGCATAGAAGACAAAACAGACTTTATAAGTTGTAACCTCCCAGCAAATGAAAGGGATTTATTCTTCCAGTCATCCACCCTTTTCCTCACTTTCTCCACTAGAACTGAGCAATCCTTAGAATACAGCTTTTTTGACAGTAATGGGACTCCTAAGTATCTCACAGGAAGAGCCCCTACTTTGAAAGGAAGCAAGGCTTTCAGTCTATCCTGCACATGAACAGAAACATTCCGAAAGTACATGGTACTCTTACTCAGATTAGGAATAAGACCAGATACTGAGCTAAACTCCTCCAAAGCCTCCTTAACCACCCTCACAGAAGCAGGCTCAGCATGAGAAAACACCAATAGGTCATCTGCAAAACAAACATGAGTCAGATTTAATTCCTTACAACACCAATGGTATTTAAAATTTCCACTCTCAGCAATTCTTCTGTCAAAGATAAGCTTTAGCACCTGCATCACAATGGTAAATAAATAAGGAGACATAGGATCTCCCTGTCTTAAACCTCTCTTACCCTTGAAATATCCAAACATCTCACCATTAACATTAATGGAGTATGCAGTAGATCTGATGCATGTCATAATCCATGCAATCATACAAGGGTGAAAGCCAAAGTTCACCAAACAGGCCTCCAAAAAATCATGATTAACTGTATCATAAGCATTCTGAAGATCAATCTTCAAGGCAACCCTAGGGGCTCTAACCTTCCTATGATAGTTCCTAAGAAGTTCCTGGGTAAGTAATATGTTATCACTAATCTGCCTACCTGGAATAAAGGCACTTTGACACTCATTAACAATTAAATCCAAAGAACCCTTAATCCTATCACAAATGATCTTAGTTATGCACTTATAAAGCACATTACAACAAGCTATAGGTCTGAATTCAGTGACACTCCTAGGATTAGAGCATTTAGGGACCAAGGAGATAATGGTAGCATTCACTTCCTTCAATAACTTCCCATTATAGAAAAACTCCTTAATAGCACAACACACTTCATTCCCAATGATAGGCCAAGCAGATCTAAAAAACTTAGAGGAATAACCATCAGGCCCAGGGGCTTTATCAATATCAATATCAAAAATAGCCTTCCTGATTTCTTCATTGGACACCTCCTTAACCATCTGATCAGCCACCTCTCTAGGCAGCTTAGCAGTAAAGAGAGCACTAGGATCCCTTATAGCTAACACCTCACTATTACTCCCCATAAACCCTTCAAAATGTCTCACAAAGGCATTACCAACCTCCTCCCCCTCAAAAAAAGACCCATCCTTATCCAGGACAGAATTAATCCTATTCCTACTCAACCTACCTTTGATGGCCTTATGAAAATAAGAAGTATTCTGATCCCCAGCCCTTAACCACTCAACCTTAGCCTTCTGTTTTAAGAATAGCTCTTCATCCAAAGAGGCTTTTTTGAGGGCATTGACCAGGATAACCTCCTCCTCTCTCAGCTTAGAATTATGAGGATCATCCACAACAGCATATTGAACTTTACCTAACTCCAAAGAAATGGACTTAACCTTTTCAGTAAGATCCCCCTGCATCCTTCCAAGCTTCCTGAGAGGCTTTTTCAGCCTCTTTAGCTTAGACACAACAGAGAACATAGCACAACCCTGCACAGAACACTTCCAGTTAGATTCAACTATAGGTAAAAATTGAGGCTTACCTGCAAGATGATTCATAAACTTGAAAGTCTTTGGTTTCCAAGGCTGTTGACCCTTCAAGGAAATAAAACCAGGGGCATGATCAGAATGAAAGAAAGGAAGGAAAGAAGCAGCCAGATCTGAAAAAATGTTTAAAAAAGAGTTATTGCTCATTATTCTATCCAACTTCTTCAGCAACCCAGTAGTTTTTCCCGGACACTTGTTCCAAGTAAACTTCAACCCTGAAGAAGGGATATCACCCACACCTATATTCTGACAACACTCCCTAAAATCTAAAATAGCAGAAGTCACATCAGAACACCCCATAGACCTCTCAGAAGGATCCAGAATGACATTAAAGTCACCCATTATAAGCCAAGGATCATCCTGAGTGGAATACCCAAACTTTTGCAGATCCTGCCATAACACTTTCCTTTGACAACTCCTGGTTGACCCATATAAGAAAGAGCAGAAAAATTAGGAGAACCATTCAAAGGCTTGACTAAACAATGAATGACCTGAGAAGTCGCTTCAATGATCATAACATCAACAATATTAGGCTTCCAACCTATAAGGACTCTAACCCAACTAGCACAATATTCCTTATTAGAAAACCATTGCCAGCCATTCAAAACCCTATTACACACCTGCCCAAGATTTTGACCTTTGACATGAGTTTCCAACAAACAACATAAACCAATCTCCCTATCATTCAATACATTCATAACCTGGTTCTGATTGGAATGCTTCATCAAACCTCTAACATTCCAAGAAAGAATATTAAGATTTTGAGCAATCATTGAGAACCAGATTTAACAGGAGAGGAGGACAATACCTGACCCACCTCTAAATGAACACCATCATCAAGCTTCATGAATTCAGCAGTCTCATCATCCTCAGAGAGAACCTCATTATTCTCAGTCTCCAAAACATCCTCATTATCAGATTCTAGAACAATATCTTCCACATCACCATAATCCATACCCTCAGGGAAATCATACTTCTGACACATCAGGAAGAAATACTTAGTTTGGACAACATCCCATTCCAAAACTTGCTCTCTAGAAGGGATAACTCTAAAATTAATATAAAACATAACATCCTCAATCTGCTGAGGAGTTAAATCAAAAGGATAGTCCTCAATAACAGCATCTCTAACCAAACTAGAGCCAGAGGTATAAGGCTTAGCAGGGACACCATTGTGAGGAGGACAATCAATAGGCTGATCAAGAGGGGCATTAAAAGAATTAGGGGGAGGATCATTAGGGGCAGAAATAGACACAGGTTTAGTTTCAGGTTGTTTAACAGGAGTAGGTTTAGAAGTTTTAGATGTTTTAGTTGAGGGGGGTTTAGTAGGCTTAACAGGAAAAGGTTTAGAAGATTTAGAAGTGGGATCAGAAGCAACATTACCAGCTTCAAGACCAGTGCCTTCATCAACCATATTCTCAGCATCCAAAATACTAAAACTTTCTTGACCTTAATACGTTTAGCCACAAGATTAGTTTTCTTCCCTTTAATACCATCCGTTCTTATTTGAAAAACTTGCTTCCCCTTCCTAATTTCATTACCATTACCCTCCTTCCCATCCTTTTTAACCCCAGAAGATGATGCACCATTAGAATCCTTCCAAACTTGATCCTTCTGAAGATCATACTCCAAAGCAGCTTGATTCATTTTAAAGCTCTTAATCCTATCCTGAAGTTTAGCCTCCTTTTCCTCCTTATTACCCTTAAACATATTTCTTTGCCTCAAATTACCTCCCCCATAAGCTCCATTACCATTCCTTCCAATATTTAAACCCTTATTGGGATTCTTAGCAGCCATACTACGCTTCCAAACCAGTTGATATCCTTCCTCATCAACAATTCCATCTTTAGCAGCCCCCTTCTTATCTTCATTAACCTTTTCAGCTTCTCTATCCCTAGCTTCTTTCTCCTCTGCAGTTAACTCTCTAGCAGTACATTTCTCAAAAGAATGCCCAAACACTTTGCAGAAAGAACATAGTTTAGGCATCTTTTGATACTCAATCATCACCTCAGTAACCTTAGGCTCAGCACCCTCCTCTCTAGGATAGAAAGCTCTAATGAAAGTAGGCTGATTCTCAGCAGCAGCAATTTCCACCAAGATTCTAGCAAACCCAACCTGCACATTAGTATTCAGACATTTATCCACTGAAATATTATCAAACAATAATGGTTTACCAATACAACTAGCTAGCTCACACAACCCTTGCACATTCCATAACTCCAATGGCACCTCCTTAAATAAAAGCCACACAGGCACCCTTTCTGGTTCTGATTTCACAATTGCAGTCCCGACTTCCCATTGGTTAAGCACCAAAGGGATGCCATTAACAACCCATGGTCCAGCTTTCAAGGCTTCCAACATTCCCTCCTTTTATCAAATTTAAAATAGAACAAACCTTTACCATTAAGAAATGTCCTCAATCCCATATCTCTTCCACATCCTAAATAGATTGAATCTAACCCATGCTATAGAGCAAAAAGAACCCCACAAAATACCCATATAAATGTTTAGAATAAATCTGCTTAACCTTCTCAACATAATCTTGTTTAATCAAAACTACCTTCTCACCATTTTCAAGAGTGGTAGGAGGGCAATACATGATCTGTTTGCTAAATTCAGCAACCTTCTCACCCTTTACAGCATTAGCATATGAAGCCCTCTCTTTCTTATCATCAGATTCAGACTCCACAGATGGCCCAGGAGTATTATGAACTGATTTGTTAGAAGATGAAGTAGCCTTAAACACATAGTTGTTATCAGCAATTGCCCCTAGAACTGGAGACTTCTGAATAACATTACAAGCATTGTCAATAGGCTCTTTTTGCTTCTTCTTCTCAGCCAACAATTCCCTAGCCTTCCCCAAACCCAAAATTAACTCCCTCAACCTCAACTTTTTCCTCTGTATGTTGTCCCTAATCTCCTTAATAGAAAACTTCATATCATTAAACTCAACTGCTTTATCAGCACATCCATCTTCCTCAAAAGGGTCAAAAATTAATCCATTTGCAGTTTTATAACCCAACAGTTTAGATTTACCACAACCATACTTTTTTATATCAGAAATCTCCTTTTCCATCTGCTCAATAGTCATATTAGCTACAGGAGTAGAACCTATAGCATCAGACATCTCCCCAAGTCTGAAAATAGGGATTACTGGCACAGCAGCATCCTTGTTAAACTCAAACACCTGCTTCACCTTCTTATTTTTAGATGACATAATCTTCATAATCCTCCTACCTTCTTGTGTTAAAATGAGTTGTTTCTTGGTAACAGCCTTAGGAGTATCAATATTTTCCACACCTCCTCTTAGCTTCTTACCACACTGCTCATTACTTTGACTAATACCATCCCCAGCAAGCTCCCTCTTACACACAGAGCCCCTAGACTGATTAATATCCTGCACCCCAGCTCTGCAGTAAAATCATCTAGCCAGAGCCTTGACAATACTCATATCAAATTCAAAAAGATCTTCCACCTCATCATCCTTCATTTTGCAAAACAGCTTCTGATAATGCTGGTGGAAAGCCACAACACTACTCTCAACAAAGTGATCTTCTAAGAGTTTCAGTTTACCCTGCAACCCATTACACTCCATATGCCCCTGACCCACTCTTATACTATCAACTTTATTAACCAAATCCCCCCTAGACCCAATTTTCCCCAACACATTACCCTTACCCTCATCATCAATAGAATTATAGTCACAAACCAGCCTAAGACTCAACACATCAGATTTCTCATAACAAGCAATAACAAATTGCATAAAGTCATCAAAAATTTCATCAAAAACATACTCAACCTTCATCTCATTCTCATCAACATTGGACAGATACCTACCAAAACATTCCTCAAAATAAGGATTCAACAGGTTTAAGGAGAAACACTGTTTCATAGCAGGCTCATACACAGGGTTCTGATAAGTCTTCTGAGCTAACATCTCTATAGCTTTTAGAATAATCTCTGAGGAGAAACAACCCTTAGAGTGACCAGTAAACTTCCATTTGACATTAGTTCCACTCAACTTTTCAGTTAATTCCAACCCAACTCTGCTACTATCCATATCCCTACACGCAACTATCAGCATCATATGTTCATTTTTATCACAGGCATTCATTATAAAGCTCATGAACTCAACACATTTCTCACTAATTTGCACATTAACATCCTCTTCAGAGATAACCCTAGCATCAGCCTCAATAACCTTCAGCAGTAATTCCCCAAACCTCAGCATAAAACCCTCATTCTTATAATTCATATTAATAAACCAATTCATGGCAGTCACAAACGAGTTATCAGAATAGGTTTTATCAATCAATACCTGCAAGGCTTCCCCAATTGCCAGATCAGTAAACACCAACTGTTCAGGACCAAAAAACTGCCAGTGAGTCACACAAGGAGTACTTTCTGACATTTGCTGATCCTGGCCAACCACTTTTAACTCATTCTCCCTAGATAGTAGCAAGTGTTTGCGCCAATCAGCCATATAAGGAGCAGAAGTAGCCTGAACATTCAATTCCAAACTACTTCCAAAAGGATTAGAGTTCAGAGGAGAATTAGAAGATTCACGAGACTCAGCAAACTCCTCAAGCACCGAAACAACCGGAGAGACACAAATACTCTCAGATATGTTCAGATCTAGAGGGATATCGGGAGGAACACCTCCTTTAGGAACAGTAAGAGACTGATCCATAGTAAAAAGAGACGAAGAACGAAGAAATTAAACCAAAAATGATGGAACAGTACCACAATCAAAGAGGAAAAAAGCGGGAAATGAAGAACAAATCCTAGAATCAAAAAATCGCCTGATCGCCCAGAGGAAAAGTCAAACGGTCAAAGCAAATATCAAATGTCAAATGTACCGATAACAAATGTACCTATAGTTGCGTCCTTTAAACTCGAGTCTTTTCTTGTGTACGAATCTCTATGTCATTGTCGCATCGTGAATCTGATTACCACCAGGTCAGCTTCGTATCCTTCATCTTAGTCTGTTGATCATCAGATATCTTACGACCTTCCCGTTCCTCCATTCAGGTGTCCAAAACTTCAAATGTACCTATAGATACATTCTTTAAAACTCGAGCCTTTCTTGTGTACGAATCCTTAAGTCATTGTCGCGTCGTGAGTCTGATTACCACCCGGTCAGCTTCGTATCCTTCATCTGAGTCTGTTGCATGATCAGATATCTAACGGCCTTCCCGTTCCTCCATTCAGGTGTCCGAAACTTCAAATGTACCTATAGTTACGTCCTTTAAAATTCGAGTCTTTTCTTGTGTACGAATCTCTATGTCATTGTCACATCGTGAGTCTGATTACCACCCGGTCAGCTTCGTATCTTTCATCTGAGTCTGTTGCTTGATAAGATATCTTACAGCCTTCCCGTTCCTCCATTCAGGTCTCCGAAACTTCAAATGTACCTATAGTTACGTCCTTTAAAACTCGAGTCTTTTCTTGTGTACGAATCTCTATGTCATTGTCGCATCGTGAATCTGATTACCACCCGGTCAGCTTCGTATCCTTCATCTTAGTCTATTAATCATCAGATATCTTACGGCCTTCCCGTTCCTCCATTCAGGTGTCCGAAACTTAAAATGTACCTATAGTTATGTCCTTTAAAACTTGAGTCTTTTCTTGTGTACGAATCTTTATGTCATTGTCGCATTGTGAATCTGATTACCACCCGGTCAGCTTCGTATCCTTCATCTGAGTCTGTTGACCATCAGATATCTTACGGCCTTCCCGTTCCTCCATTCAGGTGTCCGAAACTTCAAATGTACCTATAGTTACGTCCTTTAAAACTCGAGTCTTTTCTTGTGTACGAATCTCTATGTCATTGTCGCATCGTGAATATGATTACCACCCGGTCTGCTTCGTATCCTTTATCTGGGTCTATTGCATGATCAGATATCTTTCGACCTTCCCGTTCCTCCATTCAGGTTTCCCAAACTTCAAATGTACCTATAGTTACGTCCTTTAAAACTTGAGTCTTTTCTTGTGTACGAATCTTTATGTCATTGTCGCATTGTGAATCTGATTACCACCCGGTCAGCTTCGTATCCTTCATCTGAGTCTGTTGATCATCAGATATCTTACGGCCTTCCCGTTCCTCCATTCAGGTGTCCGAAACTTCAAATGTACCTATAGTTACGTCCTTTAAAACTCGAGTCTTTTCTTGTGTACGAATCTTTATGTCATTGTCGCATCGTGAGTCTGATTACCACCCGGTCAGCTTCGTATCCTTCATCTGAGTCTGTTGCATGATCAGATATCTAACGGCCTTCCCGTTCCTCCATTCAGGTGTCCGAAACTTCAAATGTACCTATAGTTACGTCCTTTAAAACTCCAGTGTTCTCTTGTGCACGAATCTCTATGTCAATGTTGCATAGTTAGTCCGATTACCGTCCGGTCCACTTCGTATCCTTTATCTGAGTCTGTTGCATGATCTGATATCTTATGGCCTTTCTGCTACTCCATTCGGGTGCCCGAAACTTCAATGTATCGATAGTTACGTCCTTTAAAAGTCGAGTCTTTTCTTTTCTACGAACCTCTATGTCATTGTCACATCGTGACTCCGATTAACGTCCGGTCAGCTACGTATCCTACATCTGAGTCTGTCGCATGATCCGATATCTTACGGCCATCTCGTTCCTCCATTCAGGTGTCCGAAACATCAAATGTACCTATAGTTACGTCCTTTAAAACAAGAGTCTTTTCTTGTGTACGAATCTCTATGTCATTGTCAAATCGTGAGTCTGATTACCACCAGTCAGCTTCGTATCCTTCATCTGAGTCTAGTGCATGATCAGATATCTTACGGCCTTCGCGTTCCTCCATTCAGGTGTCCGAAACTTCAAATGTACCTGTAGTTATGTTCTTTAAAACTCCAGTGTTTTCTTCTGCACGAATCTCTATGTCATTGTCGCATCGTGAGTCTGATTACCACCCGGTCTGCTTCGTATCCTTCATCTGAGTCTGTTACATGATCAGATATCTTACGGCCTTCCCGTTTCTCCATTCAGGTGTCCGAAACATCAAAAGTACCTATAGTTACGTCCTTTAGAACTCGAGTCTTTTCTTGTGTACGAATCTCTATGTCATTGTCGCATCGTGAGTCTGATTACCACCCGGTCAGCTTCGTACCCTTCATCTGAGTCTGTCGCATGAACAGATATCTTACGGCCTTCCCGTTCCTCCATTAAGGTGTCCGAAACTTCAAATGTACCTGTAGTTACGTCCTTAAAAACTCGAGTCTTTTCTTGTGTACGAATCTCTATGTCATTGTCACATCGTGAGTCTGATTACCACCCGGTCAGCTTCGTATCTTTCATCTGAGTCTGTTGCATGATCAGATATCTTACGGCCTTCCCGTTCTTCCATTCAGGTCTCCGAAACTTCAAATGTACCTATAGTTACGTCCTTTAAAACTCGAGTCTTTTCTTGTGTACGAATCTCTATGTCATTGTCGCATCGTGAATCTGATTACCACCCAGTCAGCTTCGTATCCTTCATCTTAGTCTATTGATCATCAGATATCTTACGGCCTTCCCGTTCCTCCATTCAGGTGTCCGAAACGTCAAATGTACGTATAGTTACGTCCTTTAAAACTTGAGTCTTTTCTTGTGTACGAATCTTTATGTCATTGTCGCATTGTGAATCTGATTACCACCCGGTCAGCTTCGTATCCTTCATCTGAGTCTGTTGATCATCAAATATCTTACGGCCTTCCCGTTCCTTCATTCAGGTGTCCGAAACTTCAAATGTACCTATAGTTACGTCCTTTAAAATCCAAGTCTTTTCTTGTGTACGAATCTCTATGTCATTGTCGCATCGTGAATCTGATTACCACCCGGTCTGCTTCGTATCCTTCATCTGGGTCTATTGCATGATCAGATATCTTACGACCTTCCCGTTCCTCCATTCAGGTTTCTGAAACTTCAAATGTACCTATAGTTACGTCCTTTAAAACTTGAGTATTTTCTTGTGGACGAATCTTTATGTCATTGTCGCATTGTGAATCTGATTACCACCCGGTCAGCTTCGTATCCTTCATCTGAGTCTGTTGATCATCAGATATCTTACGGCCTTCCCGTTCCTCCATTCAGGTGTCCGAAACTTCAAATGTACCTATAGTTACGTCCTTTAAAACTCGAGTCTTTTCTTGTGTACGAATCTTTATGTCATTGTCGCATCGTGAGTCTGATTACCACCCGGTCAGCTTCGTACCCTTCATCTGAGTCTGTTGCATGATCAGATATCTAACGGCCTTCCCGTTCCTCCATTCAGGTGTCCGAAACTTCAAATGTACCTATAGTTACGTCCTTTAAAACTCCAGTGTTTTCTTGTGCACGAATCTCTATGTCATTGTCGCATCGTGAGTCTGATTACCACCCGGTCTGCTTCGTACCCTTCATCTGAGTCTGTCGCATGAACAGATATCTTACGGCCTTCCCGTTCCTCCATTAAGGTGTCCGAAACTTCAAATGTACCTATAGTTACGTCCTTTAAAACTCGAGTCTTTTCTTGTGTACGAATCTCTATGTCATTGTCACATCGTGAGTCTGATTACCACCCGGTCAGCTTCGTATCTTTCATCTGAGTCTTTGGCATGATCAGATATCTTACGGCCTTCCCGTTCCTCCATTCAGGTCTCTGAAACTTCAAATGTACCTATAGTTACGTCCTTTAAAACTCGAGTCTTTTCTTGTGTACGAATCTCTATGTCATTGTCGCATCGTGAATCTGATTACCACCCGGTCAGCTTCGTATCCTTCATCTTAGTCTATTGATAATCAGATATCTTACGGCCTTCCCGTTCCTCCATTCAGGTGTCCGAAACTTCAAATGTACCTATAGTTACGTCCTTTAAAACTTGAGTCTTTTCTTGTGCACGAATCTTTATGTCATTGTCGCATTGTGAATCTGATTACCACCCGGTCAGCTTCGTATCCTTCATCTGAGTCAGTTGATCATCAGATATCTTACGGCCTTCCCGTTCCTCCATTCAGGTGTCCGAAACTTCAAATGTACCTATAGTTATGTCCTTTAAAACTCGAGTCTTTTCTTGTGTACGAATCTCTATGTCATTGTCGCATCGTGAATCTGATTACCACCCGGTCTGCTTCGTATCCTTCATCTGGGTCTATTGCATGATCAGATATCTTACGACCTTCCCGTTCCTCCATTCAGGTTTCCGAAACTTCAAATGTACCTATAGTTACGTCCTTTAAAACTTGAGTCTTTTCTTGTGTACGAATCTTTATGTCATTGTCGCATTGTGAATCTGATTACCACCGGGTCAGCTTCGTATCCTTCATCTGAGTCTGTTGATCATCAGATATCTTACGGCCTTCCCGTTCCTCCATTCAGGTGTCCGAAACTTCAAATGTACCTATAGTTACGTCCTTTAAAACTCGAACCTTTTCTTGTGTACGAATCTTTATGTCATTGTCGCATCGTGAGTCTGATTACCACCCGGTCAGCTTCGTATCCTTCATCTGAGTCTGTTGCATGATCAGATATCTAACGGCCTTCCCGTTCCTCCATTCAGGTGTCCGAAACTTCAAATGTACCTATAGTTACGTCCTTTAAAACTCCAGTGTTTTCTTGTGCACGAATCTCTATGTCATTGTCGCATCGTGAGTCTGATTACCACCCGGTCTGCTTCGTACCCTTCATCTGAGTCTGTTGTATGATCAGATATCTTACGGCCTTCCCGTTCCTCCATTCAGGTGTTCGAAACTTCAAATGTACCTATTGTGACGTCCTTTAAAACTCGAAACTTTTCTTTCGTACGAATTTCTATGTCATTATCGCATAGTGAATCTGATTACCACCCGGTCAGCTTCGTATCTTTCATCTGAGTCTGTTGCATGATCAGATATCTTACGGCCTTCCCGTTCTTCCATTCAGGTCTCCGAAACTTCAAATGTACCTATAGTTACGTCCTTTAAAACTCGAGTCTTTTCTTGTGTACGAATCTCTATGTCATTGTCGCATCGTGAATCTGATTACCACCCAGTCAGCTTCGTATCCTTCATCTTAGTCTATTGATCATCAGATATCTTACGGCCTTCCCGTTCCTCCATTCAGGTGTCCGAAACGTCAAATGTACGTATAGTTACGTCCTTTAAAACTTGAGTCTTTTCTTGTGTACGAATCTTTATGTCATTGTCGCATTGTGAATCTGATTACCACCCGGTCAGCTTCGTATCCTTCATCTGAGTCTGTTGATCATCAAATATCTTACGGCCTTCCCGTTCCTTCATTCAGGTGTCCGAAACTTCAAATGTACCTATAGTTACGTCCTTTAAAACCCGAGTCTTTTCTTGTGTACGAATCTCTATGTCATTGTCGCATCGTGAATCTGATTACCACCCGGTCTGCTTCGTATCCTTCATCTGGGTCTATTGCATGATCAGATATCTTACGACCTTCCCGTTCCTCCATTCAGGTTTCTGAAACTTCAAATGTACCTATAGTTACGTCCTTTAAAACTTGAGTCTTTTCTTGTGGACGAATCTTTATGTCATTGTCGCATTGTGAATCTGATTACCACCCGGTCAGCTTCGTATCCTTCATCTGAGTCTGTTGATCATCAGATATCTTACGGCCTTCCCGTTCCTCCATTCAGGTGTCCGAAACTTCAAATGTACCTATAGTTACGTCGTTTAAAACTCGAGTCTTTTCTTGTGTACGAATCTTTATGTCATTGTCGCATCGTGAGTCTGATTACCACCCGGTCAGCTTCGTACCCTTCATCTGAGTCTGTTGCATGATCAGATATCTAACGGCCTTCCCGTTCCTCCATTCAGGTGTCCGAAACTTCAAATGTACCTATAGTTACGTCCTTTAAAACTCCAGTGTTTTCTTGTGCACGAATCTCTATGTCATTGTCGCATCGTGAGTCTGATTACCACCCGGTCTGCTTCGTACCCTTCATCTGAGTCTGTTGCATGATCAGATATCTTACGGCCTTCCCGTTCCTCCATTCAGGTGTTCGAAACTTCAAATGTACCTATAGTGACGTCCTTTAAAACTCGAGACTTTTCTTTCGTACGAATTTCTATGTCATGTTCGCATAATGAATCTGATTACCACCCGGTCAGCTTCGTATCCTTCATCTAAGTCTGTTGCATGATTAGATATCTTACGGCCTTCCCGTTCCTCTATTCGGGTGCCCAAAACCTCAAATGTACGGATAGTTATGTCCTTTAAACTCGAGTCTTTTCTTGTGACGAATGTCTATGTCAATGTTGCATAGTTAGTCCGATTACCGTCCGGTCCACTTCGTATCCTTTATCTGAGTCTGTTGCATGATCTGATATCTTATGGCCTTTCTGCTACTCCCTTCGGGTGCCCGAAACTTCAATGTATCGATAGTTACGTCCTTTAAAAGTCGAGTCTTTTCTTTTCTACGAACCTCTATGTCATTGCCACATCGTGACTCCGATTAACGTCCGGTCAGCTATGTATCCTACATCTGAGTCTGTCGCATGATCCGATATCTTACGGCCATCCCGTTCCTCCATTCAGGTGTCCGAAACATCAAATATACCTATAGTTACGTCCTTTAAAACAAGAGTCTTTTCTTGTGTACGTATCTCTATGTCATTGTCAAATCGTGAGTCTGATTACCACCAGTCAGCTTCGTATCCTTCATCTGAGTCTAGTGCATGATCAGATATCTTACGGCCTTCGCGTTCCTCCATTCAGGTGTCCGAAACTTCAAATGTACCTGTAGTTATGTTCTTTAAAACTCCAGTGTTTTCTTCTGCACGAATCTCTATGTCATTGTCGCATCGTGAGTCTGATTACCACCCGGTCTGCTTCGTATCCTTCATCTGAGTCTGTTACATGATCAGATATCTTACGGCCTTCCCGTTTCTCCATTCAGGTGTCCGAAACATCAAATGTACCTATAGTTACGTCCTTTAAAACTCGAGTCTTTTCTTGTGTACGAATCTCTATGTCATTGTCGCATCGTGAGTCTGATTACCACCCGGTCAGCTTCGTACCCTTCATCTGAGTCTGTCGCATGAACAGATATCTTACGGCCTTCCCGTTCCTCCATTAAGGTGTCCGAAACTTCAAATGTACCTGTAGTTACGTCCTTTAAAACTCTAGTCTTTTCTTGTGTACGAATCTCTATGTCATTGTCACATCGTGAGTCTGATTACCACCCGGTCAGCTTCGTATCTTTCATCTGAGTCTCTTGATCATCAGATATATTACGGCCTTCCCGTTCCTCCATTCAGGTTTCCGAAACTTCAAATGTACCTATAGTTACGTCCTTTAAAACTTGAGTCTTTTCTTGTGTACGAATCTCTATGTCATTGTCGCATCGTGAATCTGATTACCACCCGGTCAGCTTCGTATCCTTCATCTTAGTCTATTGATCATCAGATATCTTACGGCCTTCCCGTTCCTCCATTCAGGTGTCCGAAACTTCAAATGTACCTATAGTTACGTCCTTTAAAACTTGAGTCTTTTCTTGTGTACGAATCTTTATGTCATTGTCACAATGTGAATCTGATTACCACCCGGTCAGCTTCGTATCCTTCATCAGAGTCTGTTGATAATCAGATATCTTACGGCCTTCCCGTTCCTCCATTCAGGTGTCCGAAACTTCAAATGTACGTATAGTTACGTCCTTTAAAACTCGAGTCTTTTCTTGTGTACGAATCTCTATGTCATTGTCGCATCGTGAATCTGATTACCACCCGGTCTGCTTCGTATCCTTCATCTGGGTCTATTGCATGATCAGATATCTTACGACCTTCCCGTTCCTCCATTCAGGTGTCCGAAACATCAAATGTACCTATAGTTACGTCCTTTAAAACAAGAGTCTTTTCTTGTGTACGAATCTCTATGTCATTGTCAAATCGTGAGTCTGATTACCACCAGTCACCTTCGTATCCTTCATCTGAGTCTAGTGCATGATCAGATATCTTACGGCCTTCGCGTTCCTCCATTCAGGTGTCCGAAACTTCAAATGTACCTGTAGTTATGTTCTTTAAAACTCCAGTGTTTTCTTCTGCATGAATCTCTATGTCATTGTCGCATCGTGAGTCTGATTACCACCCGTACTGCTTCGTATCCTTCATCTGAGTCTGTTACATGATCAGATATCTTACGGCCTTCCCGTTTCTCCATTCAGGTGTCCGAAACATCAAATGTACCTATAGTTACGTCCTTTAAAACTCGAGTCTTTTCTTGTGTACGAATCTCCATGTCATTGTCGCATCGTGAGTCTGATTACCACCCTGTCAGCTTCGTACCCTTCATCTGAGTCTGTCGCATGAACAGATATCTTACGGCCTTCCCGTTCCTCCATTAAGGTGTCCGAAACTTCAAATGTACCTGTAGTTACGTCCTTTAAAACTCGAGTCTTTTCTTGTGTACGAATCTCTATGTCATTGTCACATCGTGAGTCTGATTACCACCCGGTCAGCTTCGTATCTTTCATCTGAGTCTTTGGCATGATCAGATATCTTACGGCCTTCCCGTTCCTCCATTCAGGTCTCTGAAACTTCAAATGTACCTATAGTTACGTCCTTTAAAACTCGAGTCTTTTCTTGTGTACGAATCTCTATGTCATTGTCGCATCGTGAATCTGATTACCACCCGGTCAGCTTCGTATCCTTCATCTTAGTCTATTGATAATCAGATATCTTACGGCCTTCCCGTTCCTCCATTCAGGTGTCCGAAACTTCAAATGTACCTATAGTTACGTCCTTTAAAACTTGAGTCTTTTCTTGTGCACGAATCTTTATGTCATTGTCGCATTGTGAATCTGATTACCACCCGGTCAGCTTCGTATCCTTCATCTGAGTCAGTTGATCATCAGATATCTTACGGCCTTCCCGTTCCTCCATTCAGGTGTCCGAAACTTCAAATGTACCTATAGTTATGTCCTTTAAAACTCGAGTCTTTTCTTGTGTACGAATCTCTATGTCATTGTCGCATCGTGAATCTGATTACCACCCGGTCTGCTTCGTATCCTTCATCTGGGTCTATTGCATGATCAGATATCTTACGACCTTCCCGTTCCTCCATTCAGGTTTCCGAAACTTCAAATGTACCTATAGTTACGTCCTTTAAAACTTGAGTCTTTTCTTGTGTACGAATCTTTATGTCATTGTCGCATTGTGAATCTGATTACCACCGGGTCAGCTTCGTATCCTTCATCTGAGTCTGTTGATCATCAGATATCTTACGGCCTTCCCGTTCCTCCATTCAGGTGTCCGAAACTTCAAATGTACCTATAGTTACGTCCTTTAAAACTCGAACCTTTTCTTGTGTACGAATCTTTATGTCATTGTCGCATCGTGAGTCTGATTACCACCCGGTCAGCTTCGTATCCTTCATCTGAGTCTGTTGCATGATCAGATATCTAACGGCCTTCCCGTTCCTCCATTCAGGTGTCCGAAACTTCAAATGTACCTATAGTTACGTCCTTTAAAACTCCAGTGTTTTCTTGTGCACGAATCTCTATGTCATTGTCGCATCGTGAGTCTGATTACCACCCGGTCTGCTTCGTACCCTTCATCTGAGTCTGTTGTATGATCAGATATCTTACGGCCTTCCCGTTCCTCCATTCAGGTGTTCGAAACTTCAAATGTACCTATTGTGACGTCCTTTAAAACTCGAAACTTTTCTTTCGTACGAATTTCTATGTCATTGTCGCATAGTGAATCTGATTACCACCCGGTCAGCTCCGTATCCTTCATCTAAGTCTGTTGCTTGATCAGATATCTTACGGCCTTCCCGTTCCTCTATTCGGGTGCCCAAAACCTCAAATGTACGGATAGTTATGTCCTTTAAACTCGAGTCTTTTCTTGTGACGAATGTCTATGTCAATGTTGCATAGTTAGTCCGATTACCGTCCGGTCCACTTCGTATCCTTTATCTGAGTCTGTTGCATGATCTGATATCTTACGGCCTTCACGTTTCTCCATTCAGGTGTCCGAAACATCAAATGTACCTATAGTTACGTCCTTTAAAACTCGAGTCTTTTCTTGTGTACGAATCTCTATGTCATTGTCGCATCGTGAGTCTGATTACCACCCGGTCAGCTTCGTACCCTTCATCTGACTCTGTCGCATGAACAGATATCTTACGGCCTTCCCGTTCCTCCATTAAGGTGTCCGAAACTTCAATTGTACCTGTAGTTATGTCCTTTAAAACTCGAGTCTTTTCTTGTGTACGAATCTCTATGGAATTGTTGCATCGTGAGTCTGATTACCACCCGCTCAGCTTCGTATTCTTCATCTGAGTCTGTTGCATGATCAGATATCTTACGGCCTTCCCGTTCCTCCATTCAGGTGTCCGAAACTTCAAATGTATCTATAGTTACGTCCTTTAAAACACCAGTGTTTTCTTGTGCACGAATCTCTATGTCATTGTCGCATCGTGAGTCTGATTACCACCCGGTCAGCTTTGTATCCTTCATCTGAGTCTGTTGATCATCAGATATCTTACGGCCTTCCCGTTCCTCCATTCAGGTGTCCGAAACTTCAAATGTACCTATAGTTACGTCCTTTAAAACTCGAGTGTTTTCATGTGTACGAATCTTTATGTCATATTCGCATCGTGAGTCTGATTACCACCCGGTTAGCTTTGTATCCTTCATCTGAGTCTGTTCCATGATCAAATATCTAACGGCCTTCCTGTTCCTCCATACATGTGTCCGAAACTTCAAATGTACCTATAGTTACGTCTTTTAAAACTCGAGTCTTTTCTTGTGTACGAATCTCTATGTCATTGTGGCATCGTGAGTCTGATTACCACCCGGTCAACTTCGTATCCTTCATTTGAGTCTGTTGCATGATCAGATATCTAACGGCCTTCCCGTTCCTCCATTCAGGTGTCCGAAACATCAAACGTACCTATAGTTACGTCCTTTAAAAGTCGAGTCTTTTCTTGTGTACGAATCTCTATGTCATTGTAGCATCGTGAGTCTGATTACGACCCGGTCAGCTTCAAATCCTTTATCTGAGTCTGTTGCATGATCAGATATGTTATGGCCTTCCCGTTCCTCCATTCAGGTGTCCGAAACTTCAAATGTACCTATAGTTACGTCCTTTAAAACTCCAGTGTTTTCTTGTGCACGAATCTCTATGCCTTTGTCGCATCGTGAGTCTGATTACCCCCCGGTCTGCTTCATATCCTTCATCTGAGTCTGTTGCATGATCAGATATATTACGGCCTTCACGTTCCTCCGTTCAGGTGTCCGAAACATCAAATGTACCTATAGTTACGTCCTTTAATACTCGAGTCTTTTCTTGTGTATGAATCTCTATGTCATTCTCGCATCTTGAGTCTAATTACCACCCGGTAAGCTTCGTATCCTTCATCTGAGTCTGTTGAATGATCAAATATCTAACGGCCTTCCTGTTCCTCCATACAAGTGTCCGAAACTTCAAATGTACCTATAGTTACGTCTTTTAAAACTCGAGTATTTTCTTGTGTACGAATCTCTATGTCATTGTCGCATCGTGAGTCTGATTACCACCCGGTCAGCTTCGTATCCTTCATCTGAGTCTGTTGCATGATCAGATATCTAACGGCCTTCCTGTTCCTCCATTCAGGTGTCCGAAACTTCAAATGTACCGATAGTTACGTCCTTTAAAACTCGAGTCTTTTCTTGTGTACGAATCTCTATGTCTTTGTCGCATCGAGAGTCTGATTACCACCCGGTCAGCTTCGTATTTTCATGTGAGTCTGTTGCATGATCATATATCTTACGGCCTTCCCGTTCTTCCATTCAGGTGTCCGAAACTTCAAATGTACCTATAGTTACGTCCTTTAAAACTTGAGTCTTTTCTTGTGTACGAATCTCTATGTCATTGTCGCATCGTGAGTCTGATTACCACCCGGTCTTCTTCGTATCCTTCATCTGGGTCTGTTGCATGATCAGATATCTTACGACCTTCCCGTTCCTCCATTCAGGTGTCCGAAACTTCAAATGTACCTATAGTTACGTCCTTTAGAACTCGAGTCTTTTCTTGTGTACGAATCTCTATGTCTTTGTCGCATCGTGAGTGTGATTACCACCCGGTCAGCTTCGTATCTTTCATCTGAGTCTGTTGCATGATCAGATATCTTACGGCCTTCCCGTTCCTCCATTCAGGTGTCCGAAACTTCAAATGTACCTGTAGTTACGTCCTTTAAAACTCGAGTCTTTTCTTGTGTACGAATCTCTATGGAATTGTTGCATCGTGAGTCCGATTAACGTCCGGTCAGCTTCGTATCCTTCATCTGAGTCTGTCGCATAATCCGATATCTTACGGCATTCCCGTTCCTCCATTCAGGTGTCCGAAACATCAAATGTACCTATAGTTACGTCCTTTAAAACTAGACTCTTTTCTTGTGTACGAATCTCTATGTCATTGTCAAATCGTGAGTCTGATTACCACCAGTCAGCTTCGTATCTTTCATCTAAGTCTGTTGCATGATCAGATATCTTACGGCCTTCTCGTTCCTCCATTCAGGTGTCCGAAACTTCAAATGTACCTGTAGTTACGTCCTTTAAAACTCCTGTGTTTTCTTTTGCACGAATCTCTATGTCATTGTCGCATCGTGAGTCTGATTACCACCCGGTCTGCTTCGTACCCATCATCTGAGTCTGTTGCATGATCAGATATCTTACGGCCTTCTCGTTCCTCCATTCAGGTGTCCGAAACTTCAAATGTACCTATAGTTACGTCCTTTAAAACACCAGTGTTTTCTTGTGCACGAATCTCTATGTCATTGTCGCATCGTGAGTCTGATTACCACCCGGTCAGCTTTGTATTCTTCATCTGAGTCTGTTGATCATCAGATATCTTACGGCCTTCCCGTTCCTCCATTCAGGTGTCCGAAACTTCAAATGTACCTATAGTTACGTCCTTTAAAACTCGAGTGTTTTCATGTGTACGAATCTCTATGTCATATTCGCATCGTGAGTCTGATTACCACCCGGTTAGCTTTGTATCCTTCATCTGAGTCTGTTCCATGATCAAATATCTAACGGCCTTCCTGTTCCTCCATACATGTGTCCGAAACTTCAAATGTACCTATAGTTACGTCTTTTAAAACTCGAGTCTTTTCTTGTGTACGAATCTCTATGTCATTGTGGCATCGTGAGTCTGATTACCACCCGGTCAACTTCGTATCCTTCATTTGAGTCTGTTGCATGATCAGATATCTAACGGCCTTCCCGTTCCTCCATTCAGGTGTCCGAAACATCAAACGTACCTATAGTTACGTCCTTTAAAAGTCGAGTCTTTTCTTGTGTACGAATCTCTATGTCTTTGTCGCATCGAGAGTCTGATTACCACCCGGTAAGCTTCGTAACCTTCATCTGAGTCTGTTGCATGATCAAATATCTAACGGCCTTCCTGTTCCTCCATACAAGTGTCCGAAACTTCAAATGTACCTATAGTTACGTCTTTTAAAACTCGAGTATTTTCTTGTGTACGAATCTCTATGTCATTGTCGCATCGTGAGTCTGATTACCACCCGGTCAGCTTCGTATCCTTCATCTGAGTCTGTTGCATGATCAGATATCTAACGGCCTTCCTGTTCCTCCATTCAGGTGTCCGAAACTTCAAATGTACCGATAGTTACGTCCTTTAAAACTCGAGTCTTTTCTTGTGTACGAATATCTATGTCTTTGTCGCATCGAGAGTCTGATTACCACCCGGTCAGCTTCGTATTTTCATCTGAGTCTGTTGCATGATCAGATATCTTACGGCCTTCCCGTTCTTCCATTCAGGTGTCCGAAACTTCAAATGTACCTATAGTTACGTCCTTTAAAACTTGAGTCTTTTCTTGTGTACGAATCTCTATGTCATTGTCGCATCGTGAGTCTGATTACCACCCGGTCTTCTTCGTATCCTTCATCTGGGTCTGTTGCATGATCAGATATCTTACGACCTTCCCGTTCCTCCATTCAGGTGTCCGAAACTTCAAATGTACCTATAGTTACGTCCTTTAGAACTCGAGTCTTTTCTTGTGTACGAATCTCTATGTCTTTGTCGCATCGTGAGTGTGATTACCACCCGGTCAGCTTCGTATCTTTCATCTGAGTCTGTTGCATGATCAGATATCTTACGGCCTTCCCGTTCCTCCATTCAGGTGTCCGAAACTTCAAATGTACCTGTAGTTACGTCCTTTAAAACTCGAGTCTTTTCTTGTGTACGAATCTCTATGGAATTGTTGCATCGTGAGTCCGATTAACGTCCGGTCAGCTTCGTATCCTTCATCTGAGTCTGTCGCATAATCCGATATCTTACGGCATTCCCGTTCCTCCATTCAGGTGTCCGAAACATCAAATGTACCTATAGTTACGTCCTTTAAAACTAGACTCTTTTCTTGTGTACGAATCTCTATGTCATTGTCAAATCGTGAGTCTGATTACCACCAGTCAGCTTCGTATCTTTCATCTGAGTCTGTTGCATGATCAGATATCTTACGGCCTTCGCGTTCCTCCATTCAGGTGTCCGAAACTTCAAATGTACCTGTAGTTACGTCCTTTAAAACTCCTGTGTTTTCTTTTGCACGAATCTCTATGTCATTGTCGCATCGTGAGTCTGATTACCACCCGGTCTGCTTCGTATCCTTCATCTGAGTGTGTTACATGATCAGATATCTTACGGCCTTCCCGTTTCTCCATTCAGGTGTCCGAAACTTAAAATGTACCTATAGTTACGTCCTTTAAAACTCAAGTCTTTTCTTGTGTACGAATCTCTATGTCACTGTCGCATCGTGAGTCTCATTACCGGGTGGTCAGCTTCGTACCCATCATCTGAGTCTGTTGCATGATCAGATATCTTACGGCCTTCTCGTTCCTCCATTCAGGTGTCCGAAACTTCAAATGTACCTATAGTTACGTCCTTTAAAACACCAGTGTTTTCTTGTGCACGAATCTCTATGTCATTGTCGCATCGTGAGTCTGATTACCACCCGGTCAGCTTTGTATCCTTCATCTGAGTCTGTTGATCATCAGATATCTTACGGCCTTCCCGTTCCTCCATTCAGGTGTCCGAAACTTCAAATGTACCTATAGTTACGTCCTTTAAAACTCGAGTGTTTTCATGTGTACGAATCTCTATGTCATATTCGCATCGTGAGTCTGATTTCCACCCGGTTAGCTTTGTATCCTTCATCTGAGTCTGTTCCATGATCAAATATCTAACGGCCTTCCTGTTCCTCCATACATGTGTCCGAAACTTCAAATGTACCTATAGTTACGTCTTTTAAAACTCGAGTCTTTTCTTGTGTACGAATCTCTATGTCATTGTGGCATCGTGAGTCTGATTACCACCCGGTCAACTTCGTATCCTTCATTTGAGTCTGTTGCATGATCAGATATCTAACGGCCTTCCCGTTCCTCCATTCAGGTGTCCGAAACATCAAACGTACCTATAGTTACGTACTTTAAAAGTCGAGTCTTTTCTTGTGTACGAATCTCTATGTCTTTGTCGCATCGAGAGTCTGATTACCACCAGGTAAGCTTCGTAACCTTCATCTGAGTCTGTTGCATGATCAAATATCTAACGGCCTTCCTGTTCCTCCATACAAGTGTCCGAAACTTCAAATGTACCTATAGTTACGTCTTTTAAAACTCGAGTATTTTCTTGTGTACGAATCTCTATGTCATTGTCGCATCGTGAGTCTGATTACCACCCGGTCAGCTTCGTATCCTTCATCTGAGTCTGTTGCATGATCAGATATCTAACGGCCTTCCTGTTCCTCCATTCAGGTGTCCGAAACTTCAAATGTACCGATAGTTACGTCCTTTAAAACTCGAGTCTTTTCTTGTGTACGAATCTCTATGTCTTTGTCGCATCAAGAGTCTGATTACCACCCGGTCAGCTTCGTATTTTCATCTGAGTCTGTTGCATGATCAGATATCTTACGGCCTTCCCGTTCTTCCATTCAGGTGTCCGAAACTTCAAATGTACCTATAGTTACGTCCTTTAAAACTTGAGTCTTTTCTTGTGTACGAATCTCTATGTCATTGTCGCATCGTGAGTCTGATTACCACCCGGTCTTCTTCGTATCCTTCATCTGGGTCTGTTGCATGATCAGATATCTTACGACCTTCCCGTTCCTCCATTCAGGTGTCCGAAACTTCAAATGTACCTATAGTTACGTCCTTTAGAACTCGAGTCTTTTCTTGTGTACGAATCTCTATGTCTTTGTCGCATCGTGAGTGTGATTACCACCCGGTCAGCTTCGTATCTTTCATCTGAGTCTGTTGCATGATCAGATATCTTACGGCCTTCCCGTTCCTCCATTCAGGTGTCCGAAACTTCAAATGTACCTGTAGTTACGTCCTTTAAAACTCGAGTCTTTTCTTGTGTACGAATCTCTATGGAATTGTTGCATCGTGAGTCCGATTAACGTTCGGTCAGCTTCGTATCCTTCATCTGAGTCTGTCGCATAATCCGATATCTTACGGCATTCCCGTTCCTCCATTCAGGTGTCCGAAACATCAAATGTACCTATAGTTACGTCCTTTAAAACTAGACTCTTTTCTTGTGTACGAATCTCTATGTCATTGTCAAATCGTGAGTCTGATTACCACCAGTCAGCTTCGTATCTTTCATCTGAGTCTGTTGCATGATCAGATATCTTACGGCCTTCGCGTTCCTCCATTCAGGTGTCCGAAACTTCAAATGTACCTGTAGTTACGTCCTTTAAAACTCCTGTGTTTTCTTTTGCACGAATCTCTATGTCATTGTCGCATCGTGAGTCTGATTACCACCCGGTCTGCTTCGTATCCTTCATCTGAGTGTGTTACATGATCAGATATCTTACGGCCTTCCCGTTTCTCCATTCAGGTGTCCGAAACTTAAAATGTACCTATAGTTACGTCCTTTAAAACTCAAGTCTTTTCTTGTGTACGAATCTCTATGTCATTGTCGCATCGTGAGTCTCATTACCGGGTGGTCAGCTTCGTACCCATCATCTGAGTCTGTTGCATGATTAGATATCTTACGGCCTTCTCGTTCCTCCATTCAGGTGTCCGAAACTTCAAATGTACCTATAGTTACGTCCTTTAAAACACCAGTGTTTTCTTGTGCACGAATCTCTATGTCATTGTCGCATCGTGAGTCTGATTACCACCCGGTCAGCTTTGTATCCTTCATCTGAGTCTGTTGATCATCAGATATCTTATGGCCTTCCCGTTCCTCCATTCAGGTGTCCGAAACTTCAAATGTACCTATAGTTACGTCCTTTAAAACTCGAGTGTTTTCATGTGTACGAATCTCTATGTCATATTCGCATCGTGAGTCTGATTACCACCCGGTTAGCTTTGTATCCTTCATCTGAGTCTGTTCCATGATCAAATATCTAACGGCCTTCCTGTTCCTCCATACTTGTGTCCGAAACTTCAAATGTACCTATAGTTACGTCTTTTAAAACTCGAGTCTTTTCTTGTGTACGAATCTCTATGTCATTGTGGCATCGTGAGTCTGATTACCACCCGGTCAACTTCGTATCCTTCATTTGAGTCTGTTGCATGATCAGATATCTAACGGCCTTCCCGTTCCTCCATTCAGGTGTCCGAAACATCAAACGTACCTATAGTTACGTCCTTTAAAAGTCGAGTCTTTTCTTGTGTACGAATCTCTATGTCATTGTAGCATCGTGAGTCTGATTACGACCCGGTCAGCTTCAAATCCTTTATCTGAGTCTGTTGCATGATCAGATATGTTATGGCCTTCCCGTTCCTCCATTCAGGTGTCCGAAACTTCAAATGTACCTATAGTTACGTCCTTTAAAACTCCAGTGTTTTCTTGTGCACGAATCTCTATGCCTTTGTCGCATCGTGAGTCTAATTACCCCCCGGTCTGCTTCATATCCTTCATCTGAGTCTGTTGCATGATCAGATATATTACGGCCTTCGCGTTCCTCCGTTCAGGTGTCCGAAACTTCAAATGTACCTATAGTTACGTCCTTTAATACTCGAGTCTTTTCTTGTGTATGAATCTCTATGTCATTCTCGCATCTTGAGTCTAATTACCACCCGGTAAGCTTCGTATCCTTCATCTGAGTCTGTTGCATGATCAAATATCTAACGGCCTTCCTGTTCCTCCATACAAGTGTCCGAAACATCAAATGTACCTATAGTTACGTCTTTTAAAACTCGAGTATTTTCTTGTGTACGAATCTCTATGTCATTGTCGCATCGTGAGTCTGATTACCACCCGGTCAGCTTCGTATCCTTCATCTGAGTCTGTTGCATGATCAGATATCTAACGGCCTTCCTGTTCCTCCATTCAGGTGTCCGAAAGTTCAAATGTACCGATAGTTACGTCCTTTAAAACTCGAGTCTTTTCTTGTGTACGAATCTCTATGTCTTTGTCGCATCGAGAGTCTGATTACCACCCGGTCAGCTTCGTATTTTCATGTGAGTCTGTTGCATGATCATATATCTTACGGCCTTCCCGTTCTTCCATTCAGGTGTCCGAAACTTCAAATGTACCTATAGTTACGTCCTTTAAAACTTGAGTCTTTTCTTGTGTACGAATCTCTATGTCATTGTCGCATCGTGAGTCTGATTACCACCCGGTCTTCTTCGTATCCTTCATCTGGGTCTGTTGCATGATCAGATATCTTACGACCTTCCCGTTCCTCCATTCAGGTGTCCGAAACTTCAAATGTACCTATAGTTACGTCCTTTAGAACTCGAGTCTTTTCTTGTGTACGAATCTCTATGTCTTTGTCGCATCGTGAGTGTGATTACCACCCGGTCAGCTTCGTATCTTTCATCTGAGTCTGTTGCATGATCAGATATCTTACGGCCTTCCCGTTCCTCCATTCAGGTGTCCGAAACTTTAAATGTACCTGTAGTTACGTCCTTTAAAACTCGAGTCTTTTCTTGTGTACGAATCTCTATGGAATTGTTGCATCGTGAGTCCGATTAACGTCCGGTCAGCTTCGTATCCTTCATCTGAGTCTGTCGCATAATCCGATATCTTACGGCATTCCCGTTCCTCCATTCAGGTGTCCGAAACATCAAATGTACCTATAGTTACGTCCTTTAAAACTAGACTCTTTTCTTGTGTACGAATCTCTATGTCATTGTCAAATCGTGAGTCTGATTACCACCAGTCAGCTTCGTATCTTTCATCTGAGTCTGTTGCATGATCAGATATCTTACGGCCTTCGCGTTCCTCCATTCAGGTGTCCGAAACTTCAAATGTACCTGTAGTTACGTCCTTTAAAACTCCTGTGTTTTCTTTTGCACGAATCTCTATGTCATTGTCGCATCGTGAGTCTGATTACCACCCGGTCTGCTTCGTATCCTTCATCTGAGTGTGTTACATGATCACATATCTTACGGCCTTCCCGTTTCTCCATTCAGGTGTCCGAAACTTAAAATGTACCTATAGGTACGTCCTTTAAAACTCAAGTCTTTTCTTGTGTACGAATCTCTATGTCATTGTCGCATCGTGAGTCTCATTACCGGGTGGTCAGCTTCGTACCCATCATCTGAGTCTGTTGCATGATCAGATATCTTACGGCCTTCTCGTTCCTCCTTTAAGGTGTCCGAAACTTCAAATGTACCTGTAGTTACGTCCTTTAAAACTCGAGTCTTTTCTTGTGTACGAATCTCTATGGAATTGTCGCATCGTGAGTCTGATTACCACCCGGTCAGCTTTGTATCCTTCATCTAAGTCTATTGCTTGATCAGATATCTTACGGCCTTCCCGTTCCCCATTCAGGTGTCCGAAACTTCAAATGTACCAATAGGTACGTCCTTTAAAACTCCAGTGTTTTCTTGTGCACGAATCTCTATGTCATTGTCGCATCGTGAGTCTGATTACCACCCGGTCAGCTTCGTATCCTTCATCTGAGTCTGTTGCATGAACAGATATGTTACGGCCTTCCCGTTCCTCCATTCAGGTGTCCGAAACTTCAAATGTACCTATAGTTACGTCCTTTAAAACTCGAGTCTTTTCTTGTGTACGAATCTCTATGTCATATTCGCATCGTGAGTTTGATTAACACCCGGTCTACTTCGTATCCTTCATCTGAGTCTGTTGCATGATCAGATATCTAACGGCCTTCCCGTTCCTCCATTCAGGTGTCCGAAACTTCAAATGTACCTATAGTTACTTCCTTTAGAACTCGAGTGTTTTCTTGTGCACGAATCTCTATGTCATTGTCGCATCGTGATTCTTATTAACACCCGGTCTGCTTCGTACCCTTCATCTGAGTCTTTTGCATGATTAGATATCTTACGGCCTTCCCGTTCCTCCATTCAGGTGCCCGAAACTTCATATGTATCTATAGTAACGTCTTTTAAAACTCGAGTCTTTTCTTGTGTACGAATCTCTATATCATTGCCGCATCGTGATACTGATTACCACCTAGTCAGCTTCGTATCTTTCATCTGAGTCTGTTGCATGATAACATATCTTACGGCCTTCCCGTTCCTCCATTCAGGTGTCCGAAACTTCAAATGTACCTATAGTTACGTCCTTTAAAACTCGAGTGTTTTCTTCTGTACGAATCTCTAGGTCATATTCGCATCGTGAGTTTGATTACCACCCGGTCAGCTTCGTACCCTTCATCTAAGTCTGTTGCATGATAAGATATCTTATGGCCTTCCCGTTCCTCCATTCATGTGTCTGAAACTTCAAATGTACCTATAGTTACGTCCTTTAAAACTAGAGTCTTTTCTTGTGTACGAATCTCTATGTCATTGTCGCAATCTGATTACCACCCGGTCAGCTTCGTATCCTTCATCTGAGTCAGTTGATCATCAGATATCTTACGGCCTTCCCGTTCCTCTATTCAGGTGTCCGAAACTTCAAATGTACCTATAGTTACGTCCTTTAAAACACGAGTCTTTTCTTGTGTACGAATCTCTATGTCATTGTCGCATCGTGAATCTGATTACCACCCGGTCAGCTTCGTATCCTTCATCTGAGTCTGTTGATCATCAGATATCTTACGGCTTTCCCGTTCCTCCATTCAGGTGTCCGAAACTTCAAATGTACCTATAGTTACGTCCTTTAAAACTCGAGTCTTTTCTTGTGTACGAATCTTTATGTCATTGTCGCATCGTGAGTCTGATTACCACCCGGTCAGCTTCGTATCCTTCATCTGAGTCTGTTGCATGATAAGATATCTAACGGCCTTCCCGTTCCTCCATTCAGGTGTCCGAAACTTCAAATGTACCTATTGTTACGTCCTTTAAAACTCCAGTGTTTTCTTGTGCACGAATCTCTATGTCATTGTCGCATCGTGAGTCTGATTATCACTCAGTCTGCTTCGTACCCTTCATCTGAGTCTGTTGCATGATCAGATATCTTACGGCCTTCCCGTTTCTCCATTCAGGTGTCCGAAACTTCAAATGTACCTATAGTTACGTCCTTTAAAACTCGAGTGTTTTCTTGTGTATGAATCTCTATGTCATTCTCGCATCGTGAGTCTGATTACCACCCGGTCAGCTTCGTATCCTTCATCTGAGTCTGTTGCATGATCAGATATCTAACGGCTTTCCCGTTCCTCCATTCAGGTGTCCGAAACTTCAAATGTACCTATAGTTACATCCTTTAGAACTCGAGTGTTTTCTTGTGCACAAATCTCTATGTCATTGTCGCATCGTGAGTCTTATTGTGACAACCCGTAATTTTCAGATCCTAATCCGTCCTGTAATCAAATGTATTAATAAGTTAAGCTTGAATAAGATTTAATTTTGTTAAATTAAAGTCTCGTTATAGTCTAGCAAAGTCCCTAAATACATGGATTTGTATTTGTTAAATTTTAGGAAAATACGACGTCGCATTGCGATAAATTAACCGAATTATGCGTTGGTGACGACCCGGCAAGCTTTTAAAAATCCAGAAATGGTCCTATATGCTCGGTATAGCATAAGATGATATTTTATAAGGGGAAGATCAGTTAAAACGAATAAAAACGCTGATTCAAAGTTTTTGTCGCGCAGTGTCCGGTACAGCGCGTACGCGCACTTTTAGCCGACAAATTTGATCTAATTAAGAGTCCAGCACCTAAAATATTTATTATACAGTAAAAATTATAAGATTTAGTGGGTATTAATAATCCATAATTTATTGGGTTAAAAGAAATTATTCTAGAGTGTATTTTTATCATTTTTATACCCTAAATCACCTAAAATACCCCCTAATTATAAAAATTAACCCAACCCTTTAAAAACCACCCCCCATTTACGATTTTAATCACAAAAATGCAGATCCTATATGATTTGGAAGCCACTAAGCATTCCTTATAACATAACAAGTGTAAACCTATAAAATAGGTAATGATGAGATGAAGTTTCATAAATACATGCAAAGTTCAACATCCCAAGACACTTAACCCCTTTCTTCTTCTTCTCTTGGCCGTCCACCACCCCCCAACCCTTCACATTCCTTTCTTTTCAAATCTTATACCAACACATCCAAATCTATCATCTCCTTTTTAAGGTTATTTGGTGATTTTGTGGAGTTTTGGAGTATTAACAAGTCTTGTAAGAAGCTTGAACAAGGAAATATATCTTCTTTTCTCTCAAAAACTCAAGATTATCAAGGGTATGAACCTTATTTAGTTTCATTTTCTTTGATTTTTGAATCTAATTCTAAGTGGGTTTTTGTAAGAATGTTCACCAACATCTTGAACTTTTCTAAATGGAGACTTAAAAACCAACCCTTGTTAATTAAAAATGGATGAAAATGGTGTAATATGTGTGTATGTGTGTGTCGTTTGAATGTATGTAGGTGGCGTGTGTGTATTAGTGTGTGTAAATGTTGAGTGTTCTTGAAAGTTGTTATTTGTTTGTAATTACTTGATGAAAATTTGAGTTTTTATAAGAGTTTTTCAATGATTTTAAAGTAAATCCAGATCTGATGTAAAACATAAATGATGGTTAAAAACTTATAACAAAATGCATGTTATGATTCTTGACTTGAATATGGATTTATTTTATGACTCTATGTTCAAAAATTCAAGTTATGATAATCAAAATATAAGTTTATACATGCATTTGCAGATCTGATCTGGATTCCTAAAATATGTTATATGATAATATAAACATTGTGTTTTTGGATGAAAACATAAAAATCTATCATAGGATCATGCTAGCATAGCTCAAAATGTTTAAAAATGACTTAAACTGGTAGTTATGGCATTTAAATATGAGATTTCGGAAATATTATTTTTAATCAGAAATGTTCAGGTTATTTTGGCCTTATAATGACCAAAATAATCTATGATAAAGATTAGAACTAAAACAATGTGTTTAAAACCGATTTCTATGCGTAAAAAGTCCGGTTTTCGCAACTTTTCGGTACTTGAAACTTTACGATTTCAAAACTGATCATAATCAGCTTATAAAAATATATTTTAAGTATAAAAATTATATTTTTAAGTAAATAATAAGTTTGGTATTTTTCTATATGTTTATACATGACTTAAACGCAAACTAGGCGTTAAAACGGTAATTTTAACGCTTAAATCGTAAGTTGGTAAAACTGATTTAGATCAGCAAGATTGGACCTAAATTATGTTTAAAATAAGTGTCTTAAAGTGTTAATAAGTATTTTAATGTTTATACTTAAGAAAATGTGTAAATTGACGCGTAGGGAACTACGGTTCGGCTAGAAATCGAGCCGTTACGCCATTTCTAGCCAAACTAATAAAATTATGAATTTTTACTTCATAATCAATATTATAAGTGTTAATATGTATATTTTGATAATATATATATTTGTTATTTAGAAATATAATAATTAAGTATTATTATGCAAAAATGGTAAACTTGGATATATTACAAGTATAAGTATTTTATAACTAAGTGTTATGTGATATACTTGTACTACAAATGTGAATTATATGTATGTATAATACATATATTTTGAATTATATTTTGGTGCTAAGAAAATTTACTAAGATAAACAAGGTCACTAATAATTACAAAGCATAAAACCGAGGGTTCGGATCACCAACGTGTCAAATAGGGTTAAACGTCTTTTCTTTGAAGAATAAATATTTTAAGTCTAACAAGTTGAGGTGAATAACTTGCGGAAATAGACTTGGTAATCAAGTGAGTTAGATAATAACTCACATGGATGACTTGTTAATTGACCATAAAAGTGTCCCATTTGTATAGGGAACGGTTAGGTCGGAAATAAAACTTGGACTTAAATTGCTAGCTAAACTATCAAGCTTTGAGGTGAGTTTTCACGGCCCCTTTTATTGGTATTAATGTTTTTAAACATTGGGGGATTAACATGCTTATATAATTATGGTAAGTATGCTAGTACATTTCGTAACCAAATGATGGCCAGAGTAAGTGCTATTTTCCTGTGCATTTTGTGTACGGTGTCTCCCACGGCAGTCATAATCATTAGTTCTTGGAGGGAACCGCAGAGTATATTGGTAGATCTATCGGGTTTGACCACCCACCTCGTGATCAGTCGCGCTGGTCGTCTAGACGGGGAAATATATTTTGAAAGGCATTAGTAGGGGGACCACTTGTTTGTTTTGGGTTGATTATGGGCTCTGGTTGCTATCATGTCGGGAGATCTAGCTAATCTACGAACGGTTCATATGTTTAGTATTACCATAATTTTGTTTTATAAGAAAAGGTTATTTCTTATGTATAAAAACCTGTGAAACTCACTAGCTTTAAGCTAACTATACTTTTAAAATCTATGCATGTTTTTCAGGTACATAGACGGTATGGGGATGTGTTAGCTTTTGGGGCAAGCATGGAAAGGTCCTTGGGTATCGACGATCGAGGGGACCTTGTGTTGCAAGCTTGTTTTTGTTAAACAAGTTTTAAATAAAATATGTTTTAAAGATTACTTTGTGCACTTAACTACTATCTTTTAATAAATTGATATCCAAATGACTATCTATGTTTGCTTATATCGTTACTGTCACCGACTTTTGTACCACCACCCTCGCTTAATTTCCGCTGCGATTTTCGGGGTATGATACTTATTTCTACCCGGTCTGCTTCGTATCCTTCATCTGAGTCTGTTGCATGATTAGATATCTTACGGCCTTCCCGTTCCTCCATTCAGGTGTCCGAAACTTCAAATGTACCTATAGTTACGTCTTTTAAAACTCGAGTCTTTTCTTGTGTACGAATCTCTATGTCATTGTCGCATTGTGATACTACGTATCTTACGACCTTCCCGTTCCTCCATTCAGGTGTCCGAAACTACAAATGTAACTATAGTTACGTCCTTTAAAACTCGAGTCTTTTCTTGTGTACGAATCTCCATGTCATTGTTGCATCGTGAGTCTGATTACCACCCGGTCAGCTTCGTATCCTTCATCTGAGTCTGTTGATCATCAGATATCTTACGGCCTTCCCATTCCTCCATTCAGGTGTCCAAAACTTCAAATGTACCTATAATTACGTCTTTAAAACTCGAGTCTTTTCTTCTGTACGAATCTATATGTCATATTCGCATCGTGAGTCTGATTACCACCCGGTCAACTTCGTACCCTTCATCTAAGTCTGTTGCAAGATAAGATATCTTACGGCCTTCCCGTTTCTCCATTCAGGTGTCTGAAACTTCAAATGTACCTATAGTTACGTCCTTTAAAACTAGAGTCTTTTCTTGTGTACGAATCTCTATGTCATTGTCGCATCGTGAATCTGATTACCACCCGGTCAGCTTCGTATCCTTCATCTGAGTCTGTTGATCATCAGATATCTTACGGCCTTTCCATTCCTCTATTCAGGTGTCCGAAACTTCAAATCTACCTATAGTAACGTCCTTTAAAACTCAAGTCTTTTCTTGTGTACGAATCTTTATGTCATTGTCGCATTTTGAGTCTGATTACCACCTGGTCAGCTTCGTATCCTTCATCTGAGTCTGTTGCATGATCAGATATCTAACGGCCTTCCCGTTCCTCCATTCAGGTGTCTGAAACTTCAAATATACCTATAGTTACGTCCTTTAAAACTCCAGTGTTTTCTTGTGCACGAATCTCTATGTCATTGTCGCATCGTGAGTCTGATTACCACCCGGTCTGCTTCGTACCCTTCATCTGAGTCTGTTGCATGATCAGATATCTTACGGCCTTCCCGTTCCTCCATTCAGGTGTCCGAAACTTCAAATGTACCTATAGTGACGTCCTTTAAAACTCGAGTCTTTTCATGTGTACGAATCTCTATGTCATTGTCGCATCGTGAATCTAATTACCACCCGGTCAGCTTCGTATCCTTCATCTGAGTCTGTTGCATGATCAGATATCTTATGGCCTTCCCGTTCCTCTATTCGTGTGCCCAAAACCTCAAATATACGGATAGTTATGTCCTTTAAACTCGAGTCTTTTCTTGTGACAAATGTCTATGTCAATGTCGCATAGTGAGTCCGATTACCGTCCGGTCTGCTTCGTATCCTTTATCTGAGTCTGTTGCATGATCTGATATCTTATGGCCTTCCTGCTATTCCATTCGGGTGCCCGAAGCTTCAAATGTATCGATAGTTACGTCCTTTAAAAGTCGAGTCTTTTCTTTTGTACGAATCTCCATGTCATTGTCACATCGTGACTCCGATTAACGTCCGACCAGCTTTGTATCCTTCATCTGAGTCTGTCGCATGATCCAATATCTTACGGCCTTCCCGTTCCTTCATTCAGGTGTCCGAAACATAAAATGTACCTCTAGTTACGTCCTTTAAAACTAGTGTCTTTTCTTGTGTACGAATCTCTATGTCATTGTCAAATCGTGAGTCTGATTACCACCAGTCAGCTACGTATCCTTCTTCTGAGTCTGTTGCATGATCAGATATCTTACGGCCTTCGCGTTCCTCCATTCAGGTGACCGAAACTTCAAATCTACATGTAGTTACGTCCTTTAAAATTCCAGTGTTTTCTTCTGCACGAATCTCTATGTCATTGTCGCATCGTGAGTCTGATTACTACCTGGTCTGATTCGTATCCTTCATCTGAGTTTGTTACATGATCAGATATCTTACGGCCTTCCTGTTCCTCCATTCAGGTGTCCGAAACTTCAAATGTACCTATAGTTACGTCCTTTAAAACTCGAGTCTTTTCTTGTGTATGAATCTCTATGTCATTCTCGCATCGTGAGTCTGATTACCACCTGGTCAGCTTCGTATCCTTCATCTGAGTCTGTTGATCATCAGATATCTTACGGCCTTCCCGTTCCTCCATTCAGGTGTCCGAAACTTCAAATGTACCAATTGTTACGTCCTTTAAAACTCGAGTCTTTTCTTATGTACGAATCTTTATGTCATTGTCGCATCGTGAGTCTGATTACCACCCGGTCAGCTTCGTATCCTTCATCTGAGTCTGTTGCAAGATTAGATATTTTACGGCCTTCCCGTTCCTCCATTCATGTGTCCGAAACTTCAAATGTACCTATAGTTACTTCCTTTAAAACTCGAGTCTTTTCTTGTGTACGAATCTCTATGTCATTGTCGCATCGTGATACTGATTACCACCCGGTCAGCTTCGTATCTTTCATCTGCGTCTGTTGCATGATCAGATATCTTACGGCCTTCCCGTTTCTCCATTCAGGTGTCCGAAACTTCAAATGTACCTATAGTTACGTCCTTTAAAACTCGTGTCTTTTCTTGTGTACGAATCTATATGTCATATTCAAATCGTGAGTCTGATTACCACCCGGTTAGCTTCGTACCCTTCATCTAAGTCTGTTGCATGATAAGACATCTTACGGCCTTCCCTTTTCTCCATTCAGGTGTCTGAAACTTCAAATGTACCTATAGTTACGTCTTATAAAACTAGAGTATTTTCTTCTGTACGAATCTCTATGTCATTGTCAAATTGTGAGTCTGATTACCACCCAGTCAGCTTCGTATCCTTCATCAGAGTCTGTTGCATGATCAGATTTCTAACGGCTTTCCCATTCCTCCATTCAGGTGTCCGAAACTTCAAATGTACCTATAGTTACGTCCTTTAGAACTCGAGTGTTTTCTTGTGCACGAATCTCTATGTCATTGTCGCATCGTGAGTCTTATTACCACCCGGTCTGCTTCGTATCCTTCATCTTAGTCTGTTGCATGATTAGATATCTTACGGCCTTCCCGTTCCTCCATTCAGGTGTTCGAAACTTCAAATGTACCTATAGTTACGTCTTTTAAAACTCGAGTCTTTTCTTGTGTACGAATCTCTATGTCATTGTCGCATCGTGATACTGATTACCACCCGGTTAGCATCGTATCTTTCATCTGAGTCTGTTGCATGATCAGATATCTTACGGCCTTCCCGTTCCTCCATTCAGGTGTCCGAAACTTCAAATGTAACTATAGTGACGTCCTTTAAAACTCGAGTCTTTTCATGTGTACGAATCTCTATGTCATTGTCGCATTTTGAGTCTGATTACCACCTGGTCAGCTTCGTATCCTTCATCTGAGTCTGTTGCATGATCAGATATCTAACGGCCTTCCCGTTCCTCCATTCAGGTGTCCGAAACTTCAAATGTACCTATAGTTACGTCCTTTAAAACTCCAGTGTTTTCTTGTGCACGAATCTCTATGTCATTGTCGCATCGTGAGTCTGATTACCACCCGGTCTGCTTCGTACCCTTCATCTGAGTCTGTTGCATGATCAGATATCTTACGGCCTTCCCGTTCCTCCATTCAGGTGTCCGAAACTTCATATGTACCTATAGTGACGTCCTTTAAAACTCGAGTCTTTTCATGTGTACGAATCTCTATGTCATTGTCGCATCGTGAATCTGATTACCACCCGGTCAGCTTCGTATCCTTCATCTGAGTCTGTTGCATGATCAGATATCTTATGGCCTTCCCGTTCCTCTATTCGTGTGCCCAAAACCTCAAATATACGGATAGTTATGTCCTTTAAACTCGAGTCTTTTCTTGTGACGAATGTCTATGTCAATGTCGCATAGTGAGTCCGATTACCGTCCGGTCTGCTTCGTATCCTTTATCTGAGTCTGTTGCATGATCTGATATCTTATGGCCTTCCTGCTATTCCATTCGGGTGCCCTAAGCTTCAAATGTATCGATAGTTACGTCCTTTAAAAGTCGAGTCTTTTCTTTTGTACGAATCTCCATGTCATTGTCACATCGTGACTCCGATTAACGTCCGGCCAGCTTTGTATCCTTCATCTGAGTCTGTCGCATGATCCAATATCTTACGGCCTTCCCGTTCCGTCATTCAGGTGTCCGAAACATCAAATGTACCTCTAGTTACGTCCTTTAAAACTAGTGTCTTTTCTTGTGTACGAATCTCTATGTCATTGTCAAATCGTGAGTCTGATTACCACCAATCAGCTACGTATCCTTCTTCTGAGTCTGTTGCATGATCAGATATCTTACGGCCTTCGCGTTCCTCCATTCAGGTGACCGAAACTTCAAATGTACCTGTAGTTACGTCCTTTAAAATTCCAGAGTTTTCTTCTGCACGAATCTCTATGTCATTGTCGCATCGTGAGTCTGATTACCACCCGGTCTGATTCGTATCCTTCATCTGAGTTTGTTACATGATCAGATATCTTACGGCCTTCCTGTTCCTCCATTCAGGTGTCCGAAACTTCAAATGTACCTATAGTTACGTCCTTTAAAACTCGAGTCTTTTCTTGTGTATGAATCTCTATGTCATTCTCGCATCGTGAGTCTGATTACCACCCGGTCAGCTTCGTATCCTTCATCTGAGTCTGTTGATCATCAGATATCTTACGGCCTTCCCGTTCCTCCATTCAGGTGTCCGAAACTTCAAATGTACCAATTGTTACGTCCTTTAAAACTCGAGTCTTTTCTTATGTACGAATCTTTATGTCATTGTCGCATCGTGAGTCTGATTACCACCCGGTCAGCTTCGCATCCTTCATCTGAGTCTGTTGCATGATCAGATATTTTACGGCCTTCCCGTTCCTCCATTCAGGTGTCCGAAACTTCAAATGTACCTATAGTTACTTCCTTTAAAACTCGAGTCTTTTCTTGTGTACGAATCTCTATGTCATTGTCGCATCGTGATACTGATTACCACCCGGTCAGCTTCGTATCTTTCATCTGATTCTGTTGCATGATCAGATATCTTACGGCCTTCCCGTTTCTCCATTCAGGTGTCCGAAACTTCAAATGTACCTATAGTTACGTCCTTTAAAACTCGTGTCTTTTCTTGTGTACGAATCTATATGTCATATTCAAATCGTGAGTCTGATTACCACCCGGTCAGCTTCGTACCCTTCATCTAAGTCTGTTGCATGATAAGACATCTTACGGCCTTCCCTTTTCTCCATTCAGGTGTCTGAAACTTCAAATGTACCTATAGTTACGTCGTATAAAACTAGAGTATTTTCTTCTGTACGAATCTCTATGTCATTGTCAAATTGTGAGTCTGATTACCACCCGGTCAGCTTCGTATCCTTCATCAGAGTCTGTTGCATGATCAGATTTCTAACGGCTTTCCCATTCCTCCATTCAGGTGTCCGAAACTTCAAATGTACCTATAGTTACGTCCTTTAGAACTCGAGTGTTTTCTTGTGCACGAATCTCTATGTCATTGTCGCATCGTGAGTCTTATTACCACCCGGTCTGCTTCGTATCCTTCATCTTAGTCTGTTGCATGATTAGATATCATACGGCATTCTCGTTCCTCCATTCAGGTGTTCGAAACTTCAAATGTACCTATAGTTACGTCTTTTAAAACTCGAGTCTTTTCTTATGTACGAATCTCTATGTCATTGTCGCATCGTGATTCTGATTACCACCCGGTTAGCATCGTATTTTTCATCTGAGTCTGTTGCATGATCAGATATCTTACGGCCTTCCCGTTCCTCTATTCAGGTGTCCGAAACTTCAAATGTAACTATAGTTACGTCCTTTAAAACTCGAGTCTTTTCCTATGTACGAATCTCTATGTCATTGTTGCAACGTAATACTGATTACCACCCGGTCAGCTTCGTATCTTTCATCTGAGTCTGTTGCATGATTAGATATCTTACGGCCTTCCCATTCCACCATTCAGGTGTCCGAAACTTCAAATGTAACTATAGTTACGTCTTTTAAAACTCGAGTCTTTTCTTGTGTACGAATCTCTATGTCATTGTTGCATCGTGAGTCTGATTACCACCCGGTCAGGTTCGTACCCTTCATCTGAGTCTGTTGCATTATCAGATATCTTACGGCCTTCTCGTTCCACCATTAAGGTGTCCGAAACTTCAAATGTACCTGTAGTTACGTCCTTTAAAACTCGAGTCTTTTCTTGTGTACGAATCTCTATGGAATTGTCGCATCGTGAGTCTGATTACCACCCGCTCAGCTTCGTATCCTTCATCGGAGTCTGTTTTATGATCAGATATCTTACGGCCTTCCCGTTCCTCCATTCAGGTGTCCGAAACTTCAAATGTACCAATAGGTACGTCCTTTAAAACTCTAGTGTTTTATTGTGCACGAATCTCTATGTCATTGTCGCTCGTGAGTCTGATTACCACCCGGTCTGCTTCGTATCCTTCATCTGAGTCTGTTGCATGAACAGATATTTTATGGCCTTCCCGTTCCTCCATTCAGGTGTCCGAAACTTCAAATGTACCTATAGTTACGTCCCTTAAAACTCGAGTCTTTTCTTGTGTACGAATCTCTATGTCATATTCGCATCGTGAGTCTGATTACCACCCGTTCAGCTTCGTACCCTTCATCTCAGTCTGTTGCATGATAAGATATCTTACGGCCTTCCCGTTTCTCCATTCAGGTGTCTGAAACTTCAAATGTACCTATAGTTACGTCCTTTAAAACTAGAGTCCTTTCTTGTGTACGAATCTCTATGTCATTGTCAAATCGTGAGTCTGATTACCACTAGTCAGCTTGGTATCCTTCATCTGAGTCTGTTTCATGATCAGATATCTTACGGCCTTCCCGTTCCTCAATTCGGGTGCCCAAAACCTCAAATGTACGGATAGTTATGTCCATTAAACTCGATTCTTTTCTTGTGACGAATCTCTATGTCAATGTCGCATAGTGAGTCCGATTACCGTCCGGTCCGCTTCGTATCCTTTATCTGAGCCTGTTGCATGATCTGATATCTTATGGCCTTCCTGCTACTCCATTCAAATGTACCTATAGTGACGTCCTTTAAAACTCGAGTCTTTTCATGTGTACGAATCTCTATGTCATTGTAGCATAGTGAATCTGATTACCACCCGGTCAGCTTCGTATCCTTCATTTGAGTCTGTTGCATGATTAGATATCTTACGGCCTTCCCGTTCCTCTATACGTGTGCCCAAAACCTCAAATGTACGGATAGTTATGTCCTTTAAACTCGAGTCTTTTCTTGTGACGAATGTCTATGTCAATGTCGCATAGTGAGTCCGATTACCGTCCGGTCTGCTTCGTATCCTTTATCTGAGTCTGTTGCATGATCTGATATCTTATGGCCTTCCTGCTACTCCATTCGGGTGCCCGAAGCTTCAAATGTATCGATAGTTACGTCCTTTAAAAGTCGAGTCTTTTCTTTTGTACGAATCTCTATGTCATTCTCACATCGTGACTCCGATTAACGTCCGGCCAGCTTTGTATCCTTCATCTGAGTCTGTCGCATGATCCAATATCTTACGGCCTTCCCGTTCCTTCATTCAGGTGTCCGAAACATAAAATGTACCTCTAGTTACGTCCTTTAAAACTAGTGTCTTTTCTTGTGTACGAATCTCTATGTCATTGTCAAATCGTGAGTCTGATTACCACCAGTCAGCTACGTATCCTTCTTCTGAGTCTGTTGCATGATCAGATATCGTACGGCCTTCGCGTTCCTCCATTCAGGTGACCGAAACTTCAAATGTACCTGTAGTTACGTCCTTTAAAATTCCAGTGTTTTCTTCTGCACGAATCTCTATGTCATTGTCGCATCGTGAGTCTGATTACCACCTGGTCTGATTCGTATCCTTCATCTGAGTTTGTTACATGATCAGATATCTTACGGCCTTCCTGTTCCTCCATTCAGGTGTCCGAAACTTCAAATGTACCTATAGTTACGTCCTTTAAAACTCGAGTCTTTTCTTGTGTATGAATCTCTATGTCATTCTCGCATCATGAGTCTGATTACCACCCGGTCAGCTTCGTATCCTTCATCTGAGTCTGTTGATCATCAGATATCTTACGGCCTTCCCGTTCCTCCATTCAGGTGTCCGAAACTTCAAATGTACCAATTGTTACGTCCTTTAAAACTCGAGTCTTTTCTTATGTACGAATCTTTATGTCATTGTCGCATCGTGAGTCTGATTACCACCCGGTCAGCTTCGTATCCTTCATCTGAGTCTGTTGCATGATCAGATATTTTACGGCCTTCCCGTTCCTCCATTCAGGTGTCCGAAACTTCAAATGTACCTATAGTTACTTCCTTTAAAACTCGAGTCTTTTCTTGTGTACGAATCTCTATGTCATTGTCGCATCGTGATACTGATTACCACCCGGTCAGCTTCGTATCTTTCATCTGCGTCTGTTGCATGATCAGATATCTTACGGCCTTCCCGTTTCTCCATTCAGGTGTCCGAAACTTCAAATGTACCTATAGTTACGTCCTTTAAAACTCGTGTCTTTTCTTGTGTACGAATCTATATGTCATATTCAAATCGTGAGTCTGATTACCACCCGGTCAGCTTCGTACCCTTCATCTAAGTCTGTTGCATGATAAGACATCTTACGGCCTTCCCTTTTCTCCATTCAGGTGTCTGAAACTTCAAATGTACCTATAGTTACGTCTTATAAAACTAGAGTATTTTCTTCTGTACGAATCTCTATGTCATTGTCAAATTGTGAGTCTGATTACCACCCGGTCAGCTTCGTATCCTTCATCAGAGTCTGTTGCATGATCAGATTTCTAACGGCTTTCCCATTCCTCCATTCAGGTGTCCGAAACTTCAAATGTACCTATAGTTACGTCCTTTAGAACTCGAGTGTTTTCTTGTGCACGAATCTCTATGTCATTGTCGCATCGTGAGTCTTATTACTACCCGGTCTGCTTCGTATCCTTCATCTTAGTCTGTTGCATGATTAGATATCTTACGGCCTTCCCGTTCCTCCATTCAGGTGTTCGAAACTTCAAATGTACCTATAGTTACGTCTTTTAAAACTCGAGTCTTTTCTTGTGTACGAATCTCTATGTCATTGTCGCATCGTGATACTGATTACCACCCGGTTAGCATCGTATCTTTCATCTGAGTCTGTTGCATGATCAGATATCTTACGGCCTTCCCGTTCCTCCATTCAGGGGTCCGAAACTTCAAATGTAACTATAGTGACGTCCTTTAAAACTCGAGTCTTTTCATGTGTACGAATCTCTATGTCATTGTCGCATTTTGAGTCTGATTACCACCTGGTCAGCTTCGTATCCTTCATCTGAGTCTGTTGCATGATCAGATATCTAACGGCCTTCCCGTTCCTCCATTCAGGTGTCCGAAACTTCAAATGTACCTATAGTTACGTCCTTTAAAACTCCAGTGTTTTCTTGTGCACGAATCTCTATGTCATTGTCGCATCGTGAGTCTGATTACCACCCGGTCTGCTTCGTACCCTTCATCTGAGTCTGTTGCATGATCAGATATCTTACGGCCTTCCCGTTCCTCCATTCAGGTGTCCGAAACTTCAAATGTACCTATAGTGACGTCCTTTAAAACTCGAGTCTTTTCATGTGTACGAATCTCTATGTCATTGTCGCATCGTGAATCTGATTACCACCCGGTCAGCTTCGTATCCTTCATCTGAGTCTGTTGCATGATCAGATATCTTATGGCCTTCCCGTTCCTCTATTCGTGTGCCCAAAACCTCAAATATACGGATAGTTATGTCCTTCAAACTCGAGTCTTTTCTTGTGACGAATGTCTATGTCAATGTCGCATAGTGAGTCCGATTACCGTCCGGTCTGCTTCGTATCCTTTATCTGATTCTGTTGCATGATCTGATATCTTATGGCCTTCCTGCTATTCCATTCGGGTGCCCTAAGCTTCAAATGTATCGATAGTTACGTCCTTTAAAAGTCGAGTCTTTTCTTTTGTACGAATCTCCATGTCATTGTCACATCGTGACTCCGATTAACGTCCGGCCAGCTTTGTATCCTTCATCTGAGTCTGTCGCATGATCCAATATCTTACGGCCTTCCCGTTCCTTCATTCAGGTGTCCGAAACATCAAATGTACCTCTAGTTACGTCCTTTAAAACTAGTGTCTTTTCTTGTGTACGAATCTCTATGTCATTGTCAAATCGTGAGTCTGATTACCACCCGGTCAACTTCGTATCTTTCATCTGAGTCTGTTGCATGATCAGATATCTTACGGCCTTCCCATTCCACCATTCAGGTGTCCGAAACTTCAAATGTAACTATAGTTACGTCTTTTAAAACTCGAGTCTTTTCTTGTGTACGAATCTCTATGTCATTGTTGCATCGTGAGTCTGATTACCACCCGGTCAGGTTCGTACCCTTCATCTGAGTCTGTTGCATTATCAGATATCTTACGGCCTTCTCGTTCCTCCATTAAGGTGTCCGAAACTTCAAATGTACCTGTAGTTACGTCCTTTAAAACTCGAGTCTTTTCTTGTGTACGAATCTCTATGGAATTGTCGCATCGTGAGTCTGATTACCACCCGCTCAGCTTCGTATCCTTCATCGGAGTCTGTTGCATGATCAGATATCTTACGGCCTTCCCGTTCCTCCATTCAGGTGTCCGAAACTTCAAATGTACCAATAGGTACGTCCTTTAAAACTCTAGTGTTTTATTGTGCACGAATCTCTATGTCATTGTCGCATCGTGAGTCTGATTACCACCCGGTCTGCTTCGTATCCTTCATCTGAGTCTGTTGCATGAACAGATATTTTATGGCCTTCCCGTTCCTCCATTCAGGTGTCCGAAACTTCAAATGTACCTATAGTTACGTCCTTTAAAACTCGAGTCTTTTCTTGTGTACGAATCATTATGTCATATTCGCATCGTGAGTCTGATTACCACCCGTTCAGCTTCGTACCCTTCATCTCAGTCTGTTGCATGATAAGATATCTTACGGCCTTCCCGTTTCTCCATTCAGGTGTCTGAAACTTCAAATGTACCTATAGTTACGTCCGTTAAAACTAGAGTCTTTTCTTGTGTACGAATCTCTTTGTCATTGTCAAATCGTGAGTCTGATTACCACCAGTCAGCTTCGTATCCTTCATCTGAGTCTGTTGCATGATCAGATATCTTACGGCCTTCCCGTTCCTCTATTCGGGTGCCCAAAACCTCAAATGTACGGATAGTTATGTCCTTTAAACTCGAGTCTTTTCTTGTGACGAATCTCTATGTCAATGTCGCAAAGTGAGTCCAATTACCGTCTGGTTCGCTTCATATCCTTTATCTGAGCCTGTTGCATGATCTGATATCTTACGGCCTTCCCGTTCCTCCATTCGGGTGCCCAAAACTTCAAATGTATCGATAGTTACGTCCTTTAAAACTCGAGTCTTTTCTTTTGTACGAACTCTATGTCATTGTCGCATTGTGACTCCGATTAACGTCCGGTCAGCTTCGTATCCTTCATCTGAGTCTGTCGTATGATCCGATATCATACGGCCTTCCCGTTCCTCAATTCTGGTGTCCGAAACTTCAAATGTACCTATAGTTACGTCCTTTAAAACTCGAGTCTTTTCTTGTGTACGAATCTCTATGTCATTGATGCATCGTGAGTCTGATTACCACCAGGCCTTCTTCGTATCCTTCATCTGAGTCTGTTGCATGATCTGATATCTTACGGCCTTCCCGTTCCTCTATTCGGGTGCCCGAAACTTCAAATGTACGGATAGTTTTTTTTTAGAAAAAGGGGAAAACCCCGGCAAACATTTATTGATCAAAAGAGAAGTACAAGACAAAGACTAACCAAGACCCGGGACATAAACCCAAGATCTAAGACTAGTCCAATAAAGAAGAAAACAAAACTTGGGCCACCCTATACATAAAATGCTACACCCAAAAATAAGAATAAGAATAACACTAAAAATATTAAAAGACCAACACAAGCCCATCAAATACAACCAAAACCTACAAAGCCTACACACCCTCCATACATCAGCCAATAAAATCCAACGCGTAGTCAGCAACAATCTTCCAGGCCACTTTAAAGTCACGGCCCATAATATATCCATAAACCACTGTGTAGCCCCAACACTTTGATCCAGACTCACATAAGCTATTCCAGCCCAATACAGCAACTTACCCAGCGATCCACCCCAGTTCAGATAATACAATACGCAACCATAGCCCATTTCCACATCCCAGCTCCAAAACAAAACATCAACCATTAAAAACCCATCATCCAGCCCACCTATTAACTCAGCACCAGCCCACCACAAAATACCCACACCCTTGCCTCTAACATGTCCAGTGATAACACCTTTAAGTCTGCCACACATCAGCCTACCAATTCCTCTAACACAACAACCTCTAACCAGCCCATTAAGACCTACTCCCCCATTTATAATCCATATCAACCATGCAAATAAGATCAATAACACAGACTTGTAACTAATGATTCTGAGAACCAACTGACATAATGAGACCCCCCAGACACCACATAACCTGTTCAGAAAGGTCATATGGAACAGGAATCCATATGCATCTATAGGAGTACCACAATAACCAGCTTTTAAGCTTGTTTTCTTTCCTGAATCCACAGACCAATACACTCCCATAGACCTCCAAATATGACAGCAAAAGAGAGTATAGACATTCTTCTTAATACTAAGTATCAAGAACAAAGGCAGCTTGCTAAAGGCAAAAACTACAGCTAAGAAGCACCTAACATGCTTGTACTCTTTACAAACCTCCACCAGAATGGTGGCAGTACTAAGCACCTTAGAACCATTAGCTTCTAACCCCAAACTGTTCACTCTACCACACACTAAAAGAACACCATACCTTAACAGCAGCTGCATATCAGATTTAAAGAATTTATTCATCCATCTCCATCCCCACACCACAGAAGCCTTAAAACCTTCCAATATAACCCCTTGCATAATGACAAATCTGCCCTTGAGAACCCCCTTAGCCTCTTTACCCCACAGCAGCTTCCATATATGACCAGAACTTTGACTGAGCCACTTCTGACAATGCATCCAAACCAGACCCCATAACCTACCATACCAGCCATGTATCCATTTATTCTTTTTGACCATAACCTTCCCTATCAGAGCAAACTTGATCATCAACTTAGCACCAATCTCAACCAATCCCTTAATTTTACTGACCCAAATCACCCAAGTCCAGAGGACTATGGAAGACTCCCAAACTCTGTTCATCTTATCCTGCCATCCCTTTCCATTACTTAAACAGTTCAACATACTTTCTTTAAAAAGGATATACCTGCCCCTATAACCACTACCTTCTTGCCAAAAATAGTTTCCTGTCTTTGAAAAAACTATAGTCTTCCTCAAAGGCTGCATCATATATCTACAGCCCATAGCCCCTTCAACCAGTTCTCTACACACCACACCAGCCCAACCCATGATAACCAGCCCAAGACAGGTCCCAAGTGGGACTGACACTAAAGACTCAAGACACCAAAAGCAAAGAAAAAGGTTTAGAAAGATTACCAAAATGATGTATTGGGTTTCTATGTTGCTGTGCAGATCTAGAAAACAAAAAAAGAACCAGAGAATTAATGCCCTACTAACAGCAACATAGTCCATCCTTATATCTCCCAGGTTAACACTCTCCCAGTGTTTTAAAAATCCTAAAGTCCCCTTCAAAAACGCAAAACTGACCCAGAGTGTCAAAAAAGGACCAAAATCTCTGGTCAGAGATCTTTCCCAACTGTGTATATGAAGCCCACCCTCCCTGACCCATAACAAGACCAAGACATAGGAATAGAATAAGAACAGAATTCGGATATCTACCCAACGTATTTTAAGTATCCTCAATACTCCTTGTATCCTTCATCTGAGTCTGTTGCATGATTAGATATCTTACGGCCTTCCCGTTCCTCCATTCAGGTGTCCGAAACTTCAAATGTACCTATAGTTACGTCTTTTAAAACTCGAGTCTTTTCTTGTGTACGAATCTCTATGTCATTGTCGCATCGTGATACTGATTACCACCCGGTCAGCTTCGTATCTTTCATCTGAGTCTGTTGCATGATCACATATCTTACGACCTTCCCGTTCCTCCATTCAGGTGTCCGAAACTACAAATGTAACTATAGTTACGTCCTTTAAAACTCGAGTCTTTTCTTGTGTACGAATCTCCATGTCATTGTTGCATCGTGAGTCTGATTACTACCCGGTCAGCTTCGTATCCTTCATCTGAGTCTGTTGATCATCAGATATCTTACGGCCTTCCCGTTCCTCCATTCAGGTGTCCGAAACTTCAAATGTACCTATAATTACGTCCTTTAAAACTCGAGTCTTTTCTTCTGTACGAATCTCTATGTCATATTCGCATCGTGAGTCTGATTACCACCCGGTCAGCTTCGTACCCTTCATCTAAGTCTGTTGCAAGATAAGATATCTTACGGCCTTCCCGTTTCTCCATTCAGCTGTCTAAAACTTCAAATGTACCTATAGTTACGTCCTTTAAAACTAGAGTCTTTTCTTGTGTACGAATCTCTATGTCATTGTCAAATTGTGAGTCTGATTACCACCCGGTCAGCTTCGTATCCTTCATCTGAGTCTGTTGATCATCAGATATCTTACGGCCTTTCCGTTACTCTATTCAGGTGTCCGAAACTTCAAATCTACCTATGGTTACGTCCTTTAAAACTCGAGTCTTTTCTTGTGTACGAATCTTTATGTCATTGTCGCATTGTGAGTCTGATTACCACTCGGTCAGCTTCGTATCCTTCATCTGAGTCTGTTGCATGATCAGATATCTAACGGCCTTCCCGTTCCTCCATTCAGGTGTCCGAAACTTCAAATGTACCTATAGTTACGTCCTTTAAAACTCCAGTGTTTTCTTGTGCATGAATCTCTATGTCATTGTCACATCGGGAGTCTGATTACCACCCGGTCTGCTTCGTACCCTTCATCTGAGTCTGTTGCATGATCAGATATCTTACGGCCTTCCCGTTCCTCCATTCAGGTGTCCGAAACTTCAAATGTACCTATAGTGACGTCCTTTAAAACTCGAGTCTTTTCATGTGTACGAATCTCTATGTCATTGTCGCATAGTGAATCTGATTACCACCCGGTCAGCTTCATATCCTTCATTTGAGTCTGTTGCATGATTAGATATCTTACGGCCTTCCCGTTCCTCTATTCGTGTGCCCAAAACCTCAAATGTACGGATAGTTATGTCCTTTAAACTCGAGTCTTTTCTTGTGACGAATGTCTATGTCAATGTCGCATAGTGAGTCCGATTACCGTCCGGTCTGCTTCGTATCCCTTATCTGAGTCTGTTGCATGATCTGATATCTTATGGCCTTCCTGCTACTCCATTCGGGTGCCCGAAGCTTCAAATGTATCGATAGTTACGTCCTTTAAAAGTCGAGTCTTTTCTTTTGTACGAATCTCTATGTCATTGTCACATCGTGACTCCGATTAACGTCCGGCCAGCTTTGTATCCTTCATCTGAGTCTGTCGCATGATCCAATATCTTACGGCCTTCCCGTTCCTTCATTCAGGTGTCCGAAACATCAAATGTACCTCTAGTTACGTCCTTTAAAACTAGTGTCTTTTCTTGTGTACGAATCTCTATGTCATTGTCAAATCGTGAGTCTGATTACCACCAGTCAGCTTCGTATCCTTCATCTGAGTCTGTTGCATGATCAGATATCTTACGGCCTTCGCGTTCCTCCATTCAGGTGTCCGAAACTTCAAATGTACCTGTAGTTACGTCCTTTAAAATTCCAGTGTTTTCTTCTGCACGAATCTCTATGTCATTGTCGCATCGTGAGTCTGATTACCACCCGGTCAGCTTCGTATCTTTCATCTGAGTCTGTTGCATGATCACATATCTTACGACCTTCCCGTTCCTCCATTCAGGTGTCCGAAACTACAAATGTAACTATAGTTACGTCCTTTAAAACTCGAGTCTTTTCTTGTGTACGAATCTCCATGTCATTGTTGCATCGTGAGTCTGATTACCACCCGGTCAGCTTCGTATCCTTCATCTGAGTCTGTTGATCATCAGATATCTTACGGCCTTCCCGTTCCTCCATTCAGGTGTCCGAAACTTCAAATGTACCTATAATTACGTCCTTTAAAACTCGAGTCTTTTCTTCTGTACGAATCTCTATGTCATATTCGCATCATGAGTCTGATTACCACCCGGTCAGCTTCGTACCCTTCATCTAAGTCTGTTGCAAGATAAGATATCTTACGGCCTTCCCGTTTCTCCATTCAGGTGTCTGAAACTTCAAATGTACCTATAGTTACGTCCTTTAAAACTAGAGTCTTTTCTTGTGTACGAATCTCTATGTCATTGTCGCATCGTGAATCTGATTACCACCCGGTCAGCTTCGTATCCTTCATCTGAGTCTGTTGATCATCAGATATCTTACGGCCTTTCCGTTCCTCTATTCAGGTGTCCGAAACTTCAAATCTACCTATAGTTACGTCCTTTAAAACTCGAGTCTTTTCTTGTGTACGAATCTTTATGTCATTGTCGCATTGTGAGTCTGATTACCACCCGGTCAGCTTCGTATCCTTCATCTGAGTCTGTTGATCATCAGATATCTTACGGCCTTTCCGTTCCTCTATTCAGGTGTCCGAAACTTCAAATCTACCTATAATTACGTCCTTTAAAACTCGAGTCTTTTCTTGTGTACGAATCATTATGTCATTGTCGCATTGTGAGTCTGATAACCACCCGGTCAGCTTCGTATCCTTCATCTGAGTCTGTTGCATGATCAGATATCTAACGGCCTTCCCGTTCCTCCATTCAGGTGTCCGAAACTTCAAATGTACCTATAGTTACGTCCTTTAAAACTCCAGTGTTTTCTTGTGCACGAATCTCTATGTCATTGTCACATCGTGAGTCTAATTACCACCCGGTCAGCTTCGTATCCTTCATCTGAGTCTGTTGATCATCACATATCTTACGGCCTTTCCGTTCTTTCATTCAGGTGTCCGAAACTTCAAATCTACCTATAGTTACGTCCTTTAAAACTCGAGTCTTTTCTTGTGTACGAATCTTTATGTCATTGTCGCATTGTGAGTCTGATTACCACCCGGTCAGCTTCGTATCCTTCATCTGAGTTTGTTGCATGATCAGATATCTAACGGCCTTCCCGTTCCTCCATTCAGGTGTCCGAAACTTCAAATGTACCTATAGTTACGTCCTTTAAAACTCAAGTGTTTTCTTGTGCACGAATCTCTATGTCATTGTCACATCGTGAGTCTGATAACCACCCGGTCAGCTTGGTATCCTTCATCTGAGTCTGTTGATCATCAGATATCTTACGGCCTTCCCGTTCCTCCATTCAGGTGTCCGAAATTTCAAATGTACCAATTGTTACGTCCTTTAAAACTCGAGTCTTTTCTTGTGTACGAATCTTTATGTCATTGTCGCATCGTGAGTCTGATTACCGCCCGGTCAGCTTCGTATCCTTCATCTGAGTCTGTTCCATGATCAGATATATTACGGCCTTCCCGTTCCTCCATTCAGGTGTCCGAAACTTCAAATGTACCTATAGTTACTTCCTTTAAAACTCGAGTCTTTTCTTGTGTACTAATCTCTATGTCATTGTCGCATCGTGATACTGATTACCACCCGGTCAGCTTCGTATCTTTCATCTGAGTCTGTTGCATGATCAGATATCTTACGGCCTTCCCGTTTCTCCATTCAGGTGTCCGAAACATCAAATGTAACTATAGTTACGTCCTTTAAAACTCGAGTCTTTTGTTGTCTACGAATCTCTATGTGATTGTTGCATCGTGAGTCTGATTACCACCCGGTCAGCTTCATATCCTTCATCTGAGTCTGTTGATCATCAGATATCTTACGGCCTTCCCGTTCCTCCATTCCGGTGTCCGAAACTTCAAATGTACATATAGTTACGTCCTTTAAAACTCGTGTCTTTTCTTGCGTACGAATCTATATGTCATATTCAAATCGTGAGTCTGATTACCACCCGGTCAGCTTCGTACCCTTCATCTAAGTCTGTTGCATGATAAGATATCTTACGGCCTTCCTTTTTCTCCATTCAGGTGTCTGAAACTTCAAATGTACCTATAGTTACGTCTTATAAAACTAGAGTCTTTTCTTGTGTATGAATCTCTATGTCATTGTCAAATTGTGAGTATGATTACCACCCGGTCAGCTTCGTATCCTTCATCAGAGTCTGTTGCATGATCAGATTTCTAAAGGCTTTCCCATTCCTCCATTCAGGTGTCCGAAACTTCAAATGTACCTATAGTTACGTCCTTTAGAACTCGAGTGTTTTCTTGTGCACGAATCTCTATGTCATTGTCGCATCGTGAGTCTTATTACCATCAGGTCTGCTTCGTATCCTTCATCTTAGTCTGTTGCATGATTAGATATCTTACGGCCTTCCCGTTCCTCCATTCAGGTGTTCGAAACTTCAAATGTACCTATAGTTACGTCTTTTAAAACTCGAGTCTTTTCTTGTGTACGAATCTCTATGTCATTGTCGCATCGTGATACTCCTTACCACCCGGTCAGCATCGTATCTTTCAACTGAGTCTGTTGCATGATCAGATATCTTACGGCCTTCCCGTTCCTCCATTCAGGTGTCCGAAACTTCAAATGTAACTATAGTTACGTCCTTTAAAACTCGAGTCTTTTCCTATGTACGAATCTCTATGTCATTGTCGCAACGTAATACTGATTACCATCCGGTCAGCTTCGTATCATTCAGCTGAGTCTGTTGCATGATCAGATATCTTACGGCCTTCCCGTTCCTCCATTCAGCTGTCCGAAACTTCAAATGTAACTATAGTTACGTCTTTTAAAACTCGAGTCTTTTTTTGTGTACGAATCTCTATGTCATTGTTGTATCGTGAGTCGATTACCACCCGGTCAGCTTCGTACCCTTCATCTGAGTCTGTTGCATTATCAGATATCTTACGGCCTTCTCGTTCCTCCATTAAGGTGTCCGAAACTTCAAATGTACCTGTAGTTACGTCCTTTAAAACTCGAGTCTTTTCTTGTGTACGAATCTCTATGGAATTGTCGCATCGTGAGTCTGATTACCACCCGGTCAGCTTCGTATCCTTCATCTGAGTCTGTTGCATGATCAGATATCTTACGGCCTTCCCGTTCCTCCATTCAGGTGTCCGAAACTTCAAATGTACCAATAGGTACGTCCTTTAAAACTCTAGTGTTTTCTTGTGCACGAATCTCTATGTCATTGTCGCATCGTGAGTCTGATTACCACCTGGTCAGCTTCGTATCCTTCAGCTGAGTCTGTTGCATGAACAGATATTTTACGGCCTTCCCGTTCCTCCATTCAGGTGTCCGAAACTTCAAATGTACCTATAGTTACGTCCTTTAAAACTCGAGTCTTTTCTTGTGTACGAATCTCTATGTCATATTCGCATCGTGAGTCTGATTACCACCCGTTCAGCTTTGTACCCTTCATCTCAGTCTGTTGCATGATAAGATATCTTACGGCCTTCCCGTTTCTCCGTTTAGGTGTCTGAAACTTCAAATGTACCAATAGTTACGTCCTTTAAAACTAGAGTCCTTTCTTGTGTACGAATCTCTATGTCATTGTCAAATCGTGAGTCTGATTACCACTAGTCAGCTTGGTGTCCTTCATCTGAGTCTGTTGCATGATCAGATATCTTACGGCCTTCCCGTTCCTCAATTTGGGTGCCCAAACCTGAAGAGAAGACAGCACAGATTTAATAAGTTGTAACCTTCCAGCAAAAGATAATGCCTTGTTCTTCCAGTCCTCAACCCTTTTCCTCACTTTATCAAATAGCACTTTGCAGTCCTTGGTATATAATCTCTTAGATAAGAGGGGAACTCCAAGGTACCTCACAGGCAGAGAACCCTCCTTAAATGGTAATAGATTCTTCAACCTCACCTTAATCCTATCAGTAACATTCCCAAAAAACATAGTACTCTTACCTAAATTAGGAACCAGCCCAGAAACCGAACTAAATTCCTCTAGAACAGCTTTGACAACCCTAATAGATGCAGAATTAGCATAAGAAAACACAAGCAAATCATCTACAAAACACACATGAGTTAAATTAAGGCCCTCACAACCCCAATGATATTTAAACTGCCCACTTTCAGCAATTTTCCTATCAAAAATGAGCTTAAAAACCTGCATCACAATAGTAAACAGATAGGGAGACAGAGGGTCACCCTGTCTCAAACCCCTTTTCCCCTGAAAATAACCAATCATCTTCCCATTGACATTAATAGAATAGGCTGCAGATCTTAGACAGGTCATAATCCAAGCAATCATACAAGGGTGAAATCCAAAATTCACCAAGCAGGCTTCTAAAAAATCATGGTTAACATATCATAAGCCTTTTGAAGATCTATCTTCAAAGCAACTCTAGGAGCCCTCACTTTCAAATGATAGTGCCTTAATAACTCCTGAGACAACATAATGTTATCACTAATTTGCCTCCCTGGGATAAAAGCACTCTAACAATCATTGACAATCAGATCCAAAGACCCCTTAATCCTTTCACATATGATTTTGGAAATGACTTTATATAAAACATTGCAACAAGCAATGGGCCTATAATCAGTCACACTCCTAGCATTGGCACACTTAGGAACCAAAGAAATAATAGTAGCATTAACTTCTTTAAGGAGCTTCCCATTATAAAAGAACTCTTTAATAGCACTGCACACCTCATCCCCTATCACAGACCAAGAAGATTTAAAGAATTTAGAAGAGAATCCATCAGGCCCTGGAGCCTTATCCACATCAATAGCATACAGAGCTGTCTTAATCTCATCATCAGAAACCTCCCTCACCATAAGATCAGCCACATCCCTAGGTAATTTAGAAGAAAAAAGACCAGCAGGATCCCTAATCTGATCAACCCTACTGTTACTACCCATAAAGCCCTCAAAGTGTCTAACAAAAGCATCCCCCACATCATGTCCTTCAAAGAAGGCCCCCTCCTTGTCAAACACATAATTTATCCTTCCCTTACTCAATCCTTAATAACCTTGTGAAAGTAAGCTGTATTCTGATCACCAGCTTTAAGCCAGTCCACCTTAGCCCTTTGCTTTAGAAAGGATTCCTCATCCAAAGCAGCCTGTTTAAGAGCAATCAAAAGAATCACCTCCTCCTCCCTAATAGCAGGATTATGAGGATCATCCACTACAGCACACTGAACTTTCCCCAATTCTTCAGAGATCTTTTTAACCTTCTCAGAGAGATCACCCTGCAACCTCCCTAACTTCCTAAGAGGCTTTTTAAGACTTTTTAATTTGGAAACCACAGAAAACATGGCACAGCCCTGCACATTCTTCTTCCAACAAGCTTCAACAGTAGGCAAAAACTGGGGTTTACCCACCAAGTGGTTCATAAACTTAAAGGGTCTAGGCTTCCAAGAAGTCTGCCCCTTAAGAGTCAACAAAGCAGGAGCATGGTCTGAGTGATAGAAAGGGAGAAAAGAAGCCACAAAACCTTTAAAAACATTCATAAAAGACAGATTACTCATCATTCTATCCAACTTCTTTAACAGCCCAGAAGTCTTACCAGGACATTTATTCCAGGTAAACTTCAATCCAGAAGAAGGAACATCCTCAATTTTAATATTTTGGCAGCATTCCCAAAGATCCAACATAGCACTATTCATATCAGAAGAACCCATAGACCTTTCAGAAGGGTCCATAACAGCATTAAAATCCCCCAGAATCAACCAAGGTTCATCATGTAAAGAGGCTGCAAAAAGTTGCAAATCATGCCATAACACCCTTCTCTGAACCTTATTGACTGACCCATAAACAAAAGAGCAGAAAAAAGAAGGAGAACCATCAAGAGGTTTGACCAAACAATGAATAACCTGGGAAGTCATTTCCACAACCATAACATCCACCAAATTAGGTTTCCAAGCCACAATAATTCTCACCCAACTGGGACAATAGACATTATTAGAAATCCATTGCCAGTTATTCAACACCATGCCACAAACCTTATTAAGATTCTTACTCTTCACATGAGTCTCCAGTAAACCACATAAACCAATATCCCTATCACTCAATAAGCTCATGACCTGATTCTGATTAGCAAGCTTCATAAGACCTCTCACATTCCAGGACAAAATATTCAGATTTTGACCCATCATTAATAACCAGAATTAGCAATAGAAGAGGACAATACATGACCCTCCTCTGAATGACCACACTCATCAAGCTTCATAAATTCAGCAGTCTCATCACCTTCTGAGGACACCTCATTATTCTCATTCTCTAAAATAACATCCTCCACCCCATCATAATCCAATCCAGCAGCAAAATCATATTTAAAACACATTTTAATAAAAAATTGTGTCTGCTCAAAATCCCATACCAACACCTGGTCTTTTGAAGGAGTAATTCTATTATTAACATAGAACATCACATCATCCATTTGCTGCTGAGATAAAACAATAAGGCTGTCCTCAATAACAGTTTTTCTAGAACCCAAATTAGCACCAGGAGAGTAGGGTGAAGCAAGGGTACCCTTCCCAACCTTATCAGGTTTACCCACAGGCAAAGGTTTAGAAAACGGGACAGGAGGTAAAGAGGAGGAACTGCTGTTAAGAGGTCCTTGTTTTAAAGAAGCAGGACCACTAACAGGGATAGGCTTAGAACCAGCAGAGGAGTTCTTAGCAGAAACAGCACTAGCAGAATTAGAAACCGTTCTGGCCTTAACCTTAGTAGGATATGCATCAGCCCCCAAATCGGCAGAAGAATTAACGTCCATAAGATCCTCAACTTCCAAAAGATCAAACCTATTCTTAACTTCCAACCCAGCTGCTTCCTGAAATTGCTTCTTACCCTTATCAGCCTTCCTCTCCTTCTGCTGATTCTGAACTTTACCACTTCAAACATTGCCCCTTACCTCCAAAGCACCATCCTTCTTACTCCCTGAAGTAGAAGCACCCTCAGTACCAACCTTCTTCTTTTCCTGTTCCAATTCATACTCAATAACTGCCTGTTTAGTTTCAAAAGCTTTAATTCTTTCCTGCAATTTAATCTCCTTATGAGTACCCCTATCCCCCATATTTCTTTGCCTAAGAGCTCCTCCCCCAAAAGCCCCATTACCATTCCTGGGCTGATTTTGGAATTTATTATTATTCCTGGCAGCCAAACTCTTGTTCCATACAGTTTCAAAACCCTCCTCATCAATATTCCTATTAATAGGACCATCCTGTACCCCAACCTTCATATCATCAATCTTCTTCTGCCTAACTTCTTTCTCCTCTTCAGTCAACACTCTAACATTACAATCTTCAAAAGAGTGCCCAAACACCTTGCAGTGAGAACAATTAATAGGGACCTTCTGGAACTCAATAACAATCTCAGCAATCCTATCCTCCTTACCCTCTTCTTTTGGATAAAAAGCTCTCACAACTTCAGGTCTACTATCACCAGCAGCAATCTCAACTAAAATTCTAGCAAAACCTGCCTGCACATCATTGTTCAAACATTTATCAACAGTAATATTATCAAATAAAAGAGGTTTACCTATACAACTGGCAACTTCACAAAGACCCTGCACATTCCATAATTCAATAGGAACTTCCTTAAACAGGACCCAAACTGGAACTCTATCAGGCTCTTTCTTCACTATAGCAGCACCAACTTCCCATTGCTGAATAACCAAAGGAATCCCATTCACAACCCAAGGGCCAGCCTTCAAAGCATCTAACATCCTTTCTTCTCTGGAAAACTTAAAATAAAAAAGGCCCTTACCATTAGTAGAAATATCCTCCACACCATACTTCTACCACATTTTAAAAAGGTTAAATCTAACCCAAGCAATAGAGCAGAAGGATCCAACAAAGTAACCATAAAGATGTTTAGCAAAGGTCTGCCTAACCTTTTCAACCAACTCCTGTTTAATAATGACAACCTTCTCCCCACTATCCAGGGTAGCAGGTGGACAATAAACTATCTGCTTAATAAGATCAGCCATCTTCTCACCTTTAACAGCATTGGCTAAGAAATTTTATTGTTAGACTCCTCCTTTTTAGAAGACTCAGACCCCAAAGCTGGTAAAGAAACATTAGCTGCTCCCTTAGGTACACTGGAGGAAGCCTTAAACACAGGTTTAACCCCAATATCAATACCACAAAAAGGAGCCTTCATAAGGATCTCCTTGCCCTTATCATAGAGCACATCCTGCTTCTTGGCTAATAGTTCCTTAGCTTTACCCAATCCAACCACCAACTCCCTCATTCTAGCCTCTTTCTTTTTATTACTCTCCCTGATCTCCTTAGCAGAGAACTCACCACCCAAAAAGCCAAGATTAGCCTTAGCATCAGATTCAACCTCCCAAGGATCAAAAATCAAACCTGTGGCAGTTTTATAACCAACAGGAGATTTAACAATACCCCCCAATTTCTTTAACTCACTAATCTCTTTCTCTATATCAGCAATAGACATGGATTCTATAGGAGTAGAACCAATGTCATCATAACAAGGGCCCATTCTGAAAATAGGAATAACAGGGACAGCAGCATCCTTATCAAATACAAATCTTCTAGCTGTCTTTTTGTTTTTAGAAAGGAGAATCTTCATCATTTTCCTCCCTTCACTATTAACAAAGACTTGCTTCTTAGGTTCTGCCTTCTTACCCTGAACCTCCTCTGTAGAGAATTTAAGCTTTTTCTCCACAGCAGTTATCCTCTCTTTACTTCCTGCAAAGTTACTTATATCTGAAAGGCCACCAATAGAGCTCTCCTTATCAAACACCTTCCTTTTAAGGAGAATTTTAAGGGACCTCTCAGACATCACATCATACAGTGATTCATCCCCAACATCTCTACACTTGTTATTGACCCATTTAGATAGAGCAATAACAATTTTAAAATCATATTCAAACACCTCCTCAATACAGCAGCCTATCACCTCAACAAACTTCATATGATAGTACTTATGAAAAGCAGTCAAACTATCAATAGAATCAGTAATTTTCAGCCTCTGCACAAGGTCATCACACAAATCCCTGAAAACCTGCAAGTCAAACTGCAACAGACAACCATTTGTCTCATAATTATTCCTATCAGTTCCACTCACCTTCTCAGATAATTCCAGCCCAACTCTACTACTATCCATATCCCTACAAGCAACTATCAGCATCCTATGCTCATTCTTATCACAAACATTCATAACAAAGTTCATAAACTCAACACACTTCTCACTAAACTGCACACTAGCATCCTCCTCAGGGATAACCCTAGCATCAGCCTCAATAATCTTCATTAACAAATCCCCAAACCTCAGCATAAAGCCGTCATTCTTATGATTCATATTAATAAACCAATTCATAGCAGACACAAATGAATTATCAGTACAGGTTTTATCAATCAATACCTGCAAGGCTTCCCCAATAGTCAAGTCAGTAAACACCAACTGTTCAGAACCAAAAAATTGCCAGTAAGACACACAAGGAGCACTCTCCGTCATCAGCTGATCCTGACCACTCCCTTTCAAACCACTCTCCCAAGAGTGAAGAAGATGTTTTCGCCAATCCAACATATAGGGAGCAGATGTAGCATGAACACTCAATACCAGAGCACTACCAAAAGGATTAGGGTTCAGAGGGGAATTAGGAGAGGCACGAGACTCAACAAAATCCTCAGGAACACCTATAGTTGGAGGATCACAAAAACTCTCAGACATAGTTAGATCTGAAGGCATATCAGAGGGAATACTAACATTAGGATCAGTAGGAGCTTGATCTCTGGAAAACAGGGACGAATTAAGAAGGAACGTTGTATCCGATTGAATTTTCTGTAACCAATCATCACCCATCGTTTCCTTCAGATAAACCAGATCGCCAGCAGATAACGAACATGACTCAACTTTACCCCCAATCTCTCTACTTCAACAAAACATCCCTTCACTAACCTCCTTCAGCTCAAACCCTTGATTATTCACCAGATCTGGAGGAATATCAGGCGGAATACCCCTATTAGGATCAGTGAACGACTGATCCATAGTAAACAAAGAATAAAAGAAGAAATTCCAAGCAAAATCAATGAAACAGTACCACAAAAGAGAAGAAGAAAGACCGGGAAACAAAGAACATAAGTCAAAAAACTCAGATCGCCAAAATCGCCCAGAGAAAAAGTCAAAAAGTCAAAGCCAATTGTACAGATAGTTACCCCAAATGTACGGATAGTTATGTCCTTTAAAACTCGAGTCTTTTCTTGTGTACGAATCTCTATGTCATTGTCGCATCGTGAGTCTGATTACCACCCGGTCTACTTCGTATCCTTCATCTGAGTCTGTTGCATGATCAGATTTCTTACGGCCTTCCGGTTCCTGTATTCAGGTGTCCGAAACTTCAAATGTACCTATAGTTACGTCCTTTAAAACTCGAGTCTTTTCTTGTGTACGAATCTCTATGTCATTGTCGCATCGTGATACTGATTACCACCCGGTCAGCTTCGTATCCTTCATCTGAGTTTGTTGCATTATCAGATATCTTACGGCCTTCCCGTTCCGCCATTCAGGTGTCCAAAACTTCAAATGTAACTATAGTTACGTCCTTTAAAATTCGAGTCTTATCTTGTGTACGAATCTCTATGTCATTGTCGCATCGTGAGTCTGATTACCACCCGGTCTGCTTCGTATCCTTCATCTGAGTCTGTTGCATGATCAAATATCTTACGGCCTTCCCGTTCCTCCAATCAGGTGTCCGAAACTTCAAATGTACCTATAGTTACGTCCTTTAAAACTCGAGTCTTTTCTTGTGTACGAATCTCTATGTCATTGTCGCATCGTGAGTCTGATTACCACCCGGTAAGCTTCATATCCTTCATCTGAGTCTGTTGATGATCAGATATCTTACGGCCTTCCCGTTCTTCCATTCAGGTGTCCGAAACTTCAAATGTACCTATTGTTACGTCCTTTAAAACTCTAGTCTTTTCTTGTGTACGAATGTTTATGTCATTGTCGCATCGTGACTCCGATTACCACCCAGTCAGCTTCGTATCCTTCATTTGAGTCTCTTGCATGATCAGATATCTAACGGCCTTCCCGTTCCTCCATTCAGGTGTCCGAAACTTCAAATGTACCTATAGTTACGTCCTTTAAAACTCGAGTCTTTTCTTGTGTACGAATCTCTATGTCATTGTCGCATCGTGAGTCTGATTACCACCCGGTCAGCTTCGTATCATTCACCTGAGTCTGTTGCATGATCAGATATTTAACGGCCTTCCCGTTCCTCCATTCAGGTGTCCGAAACTTCAAATGTACCTATAGTTACGTCCTTTAAAACTCGAGTCTTTTCTTGTGTACGAATCTCTATGTCATTGATGCATCGTGAGTCTGATTACCACCAGGCCTGCTTCGTATCCTTCATCTGAGTCTGTTGCATGATCAGATATCTTACGGCCTTCCAGTTCCTCTATTCGGTTGCCCGAAACTTCAAATGTACGGATAGTTATGTCCTTTAAAACTCGAGTCGTTTCTTGTGTACGAATCTCTATGTCATTGTCGCATCTTGAGTCAGATTACCACCCGGTCGGCTTCGTATCCTTCATCTGAATCTGTTGCATGATAAGATATCTTACGGCGTTCCTGTTCCTCCATTCGGGTGCCCGAAACTTCAAATGTACGGATAGTTACGTCCTTTAAAACTCGAGTCATTTCTTGTGTACGAATCTCTATTTCGTTGTCGCATCGTGAATCCAATTAACATTCGGTCAGCTTGCTATCCTTTATCTGAGTATGTTGCATGATCAGATATCTTACAGCCTTCCCGTTCCACCATTCAGGTGTCCGAAACTTCAAGTGTACGAATCTCTATGTCATTCTTGTGTACGAATATCTATGTCATTCTCGCATCTTGAGTCTGATTACCACCCGGTAAGCTTCGTATCCTTCATCTGAGTCTGTTGCATGATCAGATATCTTACGGCCTTCCCGTTCCTCCATTCAGGTGTCCAAAACTTCAAATGTGCCTATAGTTACGTCCTTTAAAACTCGAGTCTTTTATTGTGTATGAATCTCTATGTCATTGTCGCATCGTGAGTCTGATTACCACCCGGTCAGCTTTGTATCCTTCTTCTGGGTCTGCTGATCATCAGATATCTTACGGCTTTCCCTTTCCTGCATTCAGGTGTCCGAAACTTCAAATGTACCTATACTTACGTCCTTTAAAACTCGAGTCTTTTCTTGTGTACGAATCTCTATGTCATATTCGCATCGTGAGCCTGATTAACACCCGGTCAACTTTGTATCCTTCATCTGAGTCTGTTGCATGATCAGATATCTAACGGCCTTCCCGTTCCTCCATTCAGGGGTCCGAAACTTCAAATGTACCTATAGTAACGTCCTTTAAAACTCGAGTCTTTTCTTGTGTACGAATCTTTATGTCGTTATCGCATCGTGAGTCTGATTACCAGCCGGTCAGCTTCGTATCCTTCATCTGAGTCTGTTGATCATCAGATATCTAACGACCTTCCCGTTCCCCCATTCAGGTGTCCGAACTTTCAAATGTACCTATAGTTACGTCCTTTAAAACTCGAGTCTTTTCTTGTGTACGAATCTCTATGTCATATTCGCATCGTGAGTCTGATTACCACCCGGTCAGCTTTGTACCCTTCATCTGAGTCTGTTGCGTGATAAGATATCTTACGGCCTTCCCGTTTCTCCATTCAGGTGTCTGAAACTTCAAATGTACCTATAGTTACGTCCTTTAAAACTAGAGCCTTTTCTTGTGTAAGAATCTCTATGTCATATTCGCATCGTGAGTCTAAATACCACCCGGACAGCTTCGTACCCTTCATCTGAGTCTGTTGCATGATAAGATATCTTACGGCCTTCCCGTTTCTCCATTCAGGTGTCTGAAACTTCAAATGTAACTATAGTTACGTCCTTTAAAACTCGAGTCTTTCCTTGTGTACGAATCTCTATGTCATTGTCGCATCGTGAGTCTGATTACCACCCGGTCAGCTTCGTATCCTTCATCTGAGTCTGTTGATCATCAGATATCTTACGGCCTTCCCGTTCCCCCATTCAGGTGTCCGAAACTTCAAATGTACCTATAGTTACGTCCTTTAAAATTCGAGTCTTTTCTTGTGTACGAATCTCTATGTCATATTTGTTGGATTTTATATGTACGGTCTCGATAACTTAACGCTACCGACTGAGCTGTGACCCGTAAGAGTTACACCTTGGGCAACGAACATAAAATCCACTTAACTTGATTAACTGGTAATCGTGAGCAATTAATGAAATAAACGGGTTTTTATTATTTATACTAATTATAAATAATATAACGTTTATTTAGTTGGTTTCAGGCTTAAAGACGTTTCTTGGACTTGATCTAGGTGTATTGGACTTGGGGCCCGTGGTTGATTAATAGGCTATTAGATAATGATAATTATGAATTCATTATAGATAATGCTAATCATTATCTAAATATTAATCACTATCTAATACTCTACGTAATATATGATACCAATTGTAATGCATCTACAATTACTACACTATAAAAGGTTATGGCTTATAAAAATAAATTCATTCAATCTCAGAAAGTTGTTCAACCATAAACCTCATTCCCAAGTCCCACTTACAGCAGCAAACTCCAAGTGTTTTTTTTTTTGGAGTTTTCTTGGTTTTTCAATAACCATCCCATAAAATCTAAAACAACCAACTAAAACAAAATCGGCCACCGTTTGCTTCTGTTCCAAACCGGTTATAGACGCAAGCTATCTTGTTGTTCGTGTTCGGTTCTAGCACTAGTTCGTTGTACCTCGGTGTCTCAAACGGTTAATTATTAACCACTCAGGTATATCTATCTCATTGGTAGATTAATAATATTGTACCGTGTTTGTATGTTTTGTAACCAGATCCTGTTCGGTTAGTTTTGGTGTTAATATTTTATAAATATTCCGCTGCGTTTTATTAATTATATGTTTAATTAATAACAAATATATCAAACCCGTTTTGATAAAAAGTAAAGTTGACACCATTGAAACCCAACAGTGGTATCAGAGCCTCGGTTACAACATACAAATCGGATCCGGTCTTTTAACCGGTTATAGATCTCAAACTTTCTATTATTTAAAGTTTCAGATCTAAATAATTTTTGGGCAACAAAATATTTGGTCAAAGTTTTATTTATTTTATTTGACCAAAAGATTGCCCAATTTATGTTGATTGTGTAAAATATGTAAATCTGGCCCGACTTTGTTGTTGATTTTTTTTATATTAATTTCAGTTTTGGTTTTATGGTTTTTGGCCCACTTTGTTGGCTCAAAGTTGTAATAGATTAGGGTTTTTTATTTTTTTTTATATATTTTTGTAAATATTAAATGTTGAAGACCCGAAGACAAAACTGAAGACCAAGACAGGAGTCATGAAATCAGTGGGAGTCTCTCAAGACAAGAAGATGCACTCAAGTTCAAGTCCATCCTTGTGGTTGTTTATGTGTTGTGACCCCGTGACCCCGTTTGGTCTTGCTAAAAGGCTCTAGCATGATCAAACAATTTTTTTGGCCATATGATTTACATATTTATTTTGTTATTATGGTTGCTTTATTTTATAAATTGTTATAACATACCAATTTAATACCAAACCTTTTAAAAGTAAGTTTTTAAAATATTGACACAATCAAATAAAACAAGTTATAAACTTATTTTTACAACTTGTAAGAATTTATCATAAACCAAATAGTTTGTTTTTTAAAATAAATAATAACCACTAGAGTTTTTGAAATTTAAATAATTTTTAACTTTCTAAAAACTCACAACTTAATAGTTTTAACTATTAACTTTAATTGGTTATTCAAGTCGCGACAAGCTTAGTTTTAATAGGTTATTTAAAATTAAGTGTCCCGAGTGATGAAAGGGTTAATTATACTGTCACGAACATTATATAGTAAAACTGGCTTTTACGACCCTATTCAGTAAACTTTAAAATTAAATCCCATATTTAAAATCAATAGTCTGTGCCATCCTATTATAAGGAACACTTGGAGCATAATGCAAACCATTAGTGTTGGGAGCCACAGCACCACACTTGATGTCTAGTTTATCCTCCAAGGTGCAAGGGTTTCGTAGACACATCCGGCCCTTCCACACGTATCTGTTTTAGGGCGACTATTACTTTTTCCCTCTTGGCATGCCACAGCGGCCTGGAGAGTGAAAGTGGGCATAGATGGGGCTAAACGTATCAATGCTTAGACAAGAGTTGTCATAGTAGGCCTCATACTCGAGAGTTGTGCATTTTTCACAATTGACACTCGTTGTCTGTCTGCCTAACCACTTACTAATGTTGCATGCCACAGCTGCCTTTAGTAACTGATATAGTCAGATTCTCATTCCCTATAATTATTGTAAATGGGTCATTAATTAATAAGGAAATTAAACATCGATAATACTAATTAAAAATTATTTTGCTTATTTAACAGATGGCTAATGAAAACAACTCCACCTTTACTCTCAAGTCAATACTTGAGAAAGAAAAACTAAATGACACTAACTTTCTCGAATGGCACCGCAATCTGAGAATTGTTCTCAAGATGGCAAAGAAGCTCTACGTTCTAGATGGCCCAGTCCCCAACGAGCCTGAAAATAACACTGCTGCTGCTCGTAGGGCACTTGAAAAGCATAACGAGGATGCCATTGAGGTAGCCTGCCTTATGCAAGCCACTATGTCTCCTGATCTCCAGAAGAACATGGAAGACAAGAATGCATTTGACATGATCGAGCAACTTAAGGACATGTTCCAGAAACAAGCCCGACAAGAACGCTATGACACCATGAAACAGCTCATAAGCTGTAAAATGCAAGAGGGCTCATCTGTTAGTGCTCATGTGCTTAAGATGAAAGGGTACATTGACCAACTCAATAAACTTGGTTATCCCCTGCAAAATGAAATGGCAGCGGATTTCATCTTGAACTCTCTCCCCAGCTCTTACGACCAGTTCGTTATGAATTTCAATATGAATGCCTGGGAAAAGACAGTGACTGAGCTTCATGGAATGCTCAAAACGGCTGAGATGAATATACCTAAAAAAACTAACCAAGTTCTGATGGTCAAATCTGCTGGTGTCAAAAAGCCCAACAACAAGAAAAAGGGTTATAATGGCAAAGGCAAGAAGAAAGTTAATGTTGCTGCCAAACCTGCCACCAACAATAACAAACAAGTTGCAAAAGCACCACCTCCTGAAGAGCGTCAGTGTTATGAATGCAACAAGATGGGGCACTGGAAACGCAACTGCCCTGAATATCTGGCTAAGCTGAAATTGAACAAGGCCAACGGTGTTGGCACTTCTTCAGGTATTCTTATTTATGTTATTGAACTTTTCACTGTTTCCAGCAACACATGGGTTTTTGATACCGGATGTGGTTACCACATCATTAATGTCTTGCAGGAGCCTGAAAAGTGGAAGAAGCTGAAACAAGGCGACATGGAGCTCATCGTTGGTGATGGGAAGAGAGTGCCAGTTCTTGCAATTGGAACGTATCATCTTTCATGTCCTTCTGGCCTTGTAGTTACTTTAAATAATTGTTTGTTTGCACCTGGTTTAACCAGAAACATTATTTCAGTTTCTTTATTGTTTGAACAAGGTTTCAAGTACGTTTTTAATGGTATTGCTATTTCTACTTACTTGAATGATGTCTTTTATTTTGAGGCTAAACCTCGAAACGGTATTTATGAGATAGATCTTCAAACAGACAATAACATATATAATCTTTCTAAACGTAACAAAGCTGGAAGTAATGAAACATTTCTATGGCATTGTAGACTTGGCCACATAAGCAAGGCACGCATAAAATGGCTCCAATCCGAGGGGATCCTTGAATCCACTGGACAGGACACCTTTAATGATTGCGAATCTTGCTTAGCTGGCAAACTCACTAAAGATCCTTTCACCCATGTTGGTGAACGAGCCAATGGTCTACTAGGACTCATACACACTGATGTATGTGGCCCTTTTAAAACCATGACTAGAAATCATGAAAGATACTTCGTCACATTTATCGACGATTATAGTCGATATGCTTATGTCTATCTCATGAAGCATAAGCATGAAACTTTTGACAAGTTCAAAGAGTTTCAAAACGAAGTTGAAAACCAGCTCAGTAGAATGATAAAGATACTTAGATCAGATAGAGGTGGAGAATACCTCAACTTAGAGTTCCTCAATCATCTAAAAGAGCGTGGAATAATTTCACAGCCCACTCCACCTGGCACACCCCAGCTTAATGGCGTGAGTGAGAGGAGAAATCGAACCCTACTTAATATGGTTCGATCGATGATGTGTAGGACTAACTTGCCTCACTCCTTTTGGGGTCATGCTCTTATGACCGCCGCCCGCCTAGTCAATCTAGCTCCGACTAAGAAGGTAAACAAAACACCATATGAGATATGGCATGGGCGTAAACCAATTTGGAATACCTAAGAGTATGGGGATCTAATGCTTATATCACCAGCGATTCTGATGATAAGATCGATCCTCGAGGCGAAAAAGTTGTTTTCGTCGGATACTATAACAGAAGCGGATATCTTTTTTACCATCCTGATGCAAATACTATTTCCATCAAAAGGAATGGAAAGTTTCTCGAGGAAGAACTTCTTAATCGAGGAACTGGAAACAATATTGTGGATCTTGAAGAAATTTGAGAACCACAAACAACCGCTGATGAAGTCGGAACGTCTGATCAACAAGAAATTGTTTCTAATGAATCAGACATAAACACAAGCGTTCGCAGAAGTAGCAGGACTCGAAAAGAGCCTGATAGATACCTTTGGCATCTTGATGGTTCTGAAGTCCTGGTAGTAGCTGAGTCTAATGACGAACCTGCTAACTACAAATCTGCTATCTCAGATCCCGAATCTGCGAAATGGCTGGAAGCCATGAACGCTGAGATGCAATCTATGCGTGACAATCAAGTCTGGGACTTGGTTGAGCTACCCCCCGAATCTCGGGCAGTAGGGAGCAAATGGGTTTTCAAGAAGAAAACCGACATGCATGGAAATATACACACCTATAAAGCACGGCTAGTTGCGAAAGGTTTCACTCAAACTCAGGGTGTTGACTATGATGAGACCTTCTCGCCCGTTGCTATGATCAAATCGATCAGGATATTGCTTGCCATAGCCGCGTACTATGACTACGAGATATGGCAAATGGATGTCAAAACCGCTTTTCTTAATTGACATCTCTCTGAAGATGTCTATATGGTTCAGCCTGAAGGTTTTATTGATCCAAATTATCCTAATAGGGTGTGCAAACTGAATAAGTTCATTTATGGACTTAAACAGGCATCTCGTAGCTGGAATCTTCGTTTTGACCAAAAGATCAAAGAATTTGGTTTTCTCAAAAATGAAGATGAGCCTTGTGTTTACAAAAAGGCTAGTGGGAGCACTATATCATTCCTCATCCTGTATGTGGATGATATACTGATAATTGGAAACAACATCCCTATGCTTAACGAAGTTAAACATTATTTGGGAACTTGTTTCGCAATGAAAGATCTTGGAGAAGCAGCTTACATTCTAGGAATCAAGATCTATAGGGATAGATCTAAGCGGCTTCTAGGGCTAAGTCAAAGTACATACATAGACAAAATGATGACACGCTTTAAGATGGAAAACTCCAAGAAAGGAGGTGTTCCTATGACTAAAGGTACTATCTTGAACAAATCGCAATCTCCTTCAACGGACATGGATATTAAGCGAATGGAAGCAATTCCATATGCTTCCGCGATCGGTTCTATTATGTATGCTATGTTATGCACTAGACCTGACGTCTCGTATGCTTTGAGCATGACTAGCCGTTATCAGCAAAGTCCTGGCATAGCCCATTGGACTGCAGTCAAGAACATTCTAAAGTATCTGAGAAGAACTAAAAATATGTTCTTAGTATTTGGAGGAGTGGAAGAAGAGCTCACTGTAAGATGTTACACTGATGCCAGTTTTCAAAGTGACCGAGATGATTCTCGCTCACAATCAGGTTTTGTAGTCACTCTTAATGGAGGAGCTATCTCATGGAAAAGCTCCAAACAGAGTGTTGTGGCGGATTCAACCACCGAATCTGAGTATATAGCCGCATCAGATGCTGCAAAGGAAGCTGCTTGGATGAAGAAATTCGTAGCTGACCTCGATGTGGTTCCAAGTATTCGGAAACCCATCGAGATATTTTGTGATAACACAGGTGCTATAGCTCAAGCCAAAGAGCCCAGATCTCATCACAAGGCCAAGCACATTCTAAGAAAATTCCACCATATACGGGAAATTGTGGAACGTGGAGACATCGTGATAAGCAAAGTAAACACAGATCAAAACCTAGCAGACCCGTTTACTAAGCCCATGACTCAAGACAAGCATGATCAGCACAGGGATGCTATAGGGCTTAGATTAGCTAGCCATATGTTTTGATTTAGTATTTGGATGTACGAACATTTAAACGGTTATACTTTTGAATTCGTTTTATTTACTAGTTAAATATAATTCTGAATCTTATAACTGTGTTCGATTTTAATACGTTTAATCCATGAATATTATATTCTAAATTATCCGTAGTCGATCAGACTCGTGGGAGCGACTCTGAATTAAGACTATTCTGAACTTGGACTCAAGTAGTTAACTCCAAGTTCACAGACCTCATTGTGAATGACGTTGGATGTAACTCGCTTCAAATCATCTTCATGGATCTTAGTCATAAGATGTTTTGATATTGGTATACTCATTTAGTATCCTCTGACCTGAGATGCATATTAGAACTTTCGTTTACCAGGGATTATTCTTTGATTACTGTCAACCGCTGTCGCGTAACTGCCAGTCATAAAGGCTTTAGTTGGGAATAGTTCTGAAGTTCAGTGGGAGTTGTATGTAATCGATAAGGGATTCTGTACTCTTACATGATATGTAACAGTTAGACATCGTGGCGCCCTCGTTGATTCAAACTGGTGAAGTGTAAGGCCTTACCCAAACTAACTGTGTGTTTGATTGGACCACTATGAATCTTGATCGAGAACAATAATGATTGAACACCACATGAGAATGAGCCTAATCCATGTCTCATTGATTCAATTGATGTCTTTTACGGAAAGGATGAATGACAACGATTGCCATAAGTCTATTGTCTTGTCTAAAACAAGATGTTTTGGTTAATGACTTTAAAGTGTCATACCTTGTTGGGGGCAGCCATGTGCAGCTAGAGCACCGCTGACTGTTTGCGTTGAGGATTTTTTTATCGAAGGCCGTCCAAGTGGGAGATTGTTGGATTTTATATGTACGGTCTCGATAACTTAACGCTACCGACTGAGCTGTGACCCGTAAGAGTTACACCTTGGGCAACGAACATTAAATCCACTTAACTTGATTAACTGGTAATCGTGAACAATTAATGAAATAAATAGGTTTTTATTATTTATACTAATTATAAATAATATAACGTTTATTTAGTTGGTTTCAGGCTTAAAGCCGTTTCTTGGACTTGATCTAGGTGTATTGGACTTGGGGCCCGTGGTTGATTAATAGGCTATTAGATAATGATAATTATGAATTCATTATAGATAATGCTAATCATTATCTAAATATTAATCACTATCTAATACTCTACGTAATATATGATACCAATTGTAATGCATCTACAATTACTACACTATAAAAGGTTATGGCTTATAAAAATAAATTCATTCAATCTCAGAAAGTTGTTCAACCATAAACCTCATTCCCAAGTCCCACTTACAGCAGCAAACTCCAAGTGTTTTTTTTTGGAGTTTTCTTGGTTTTTCAATAACCATCCCATAAAATCTAAAACAACCAACTAAAACAAAATCGGCCACCGTTTGCTTCTGTTCCAAACCGGTTATAGACGCAAGCTATCTTGTTGTTCGTGTTCGGTTCTAGCACTAGTTCGTTGTACCTCGGTGTCTCAAACGGTTAATTATTAACCACTCAGGTATATCTATCTCATTGGTAGATTAATAATATTGTACCGTGTTTGTATGTTTTGTAACCAGATCCTGTTCGGTTAGTTTTGGTGTTAATATTTTATAAATATTCCGCTGCGTTTTATTAATTATATGTTTAATTAATAACAAATATATCAAACCCGTTTTGATAAAAAGTAAAGTTGACACCATTGAAACCCAACAATATTCGCATCGTGAGTCTGATTACCACCCGGTCAGCTTCGTACCCTTCATCTGAATCTGTTGCATGATAAGATATCTTACAGCCTTCCCGTTTCTCCATTCAGGTGTCTGAAACTTCAAATGTACCTATAGTTACATCCTTTAAAACTAGAGTCTATTCTTGTGTACGAATCTCTATGTCATTGTCAAATCGTGAGTCTGATTACCACCAGTCAGCTTCGTATCCTTCATCTGAGTTTGTTGCATGATAAGATATCTTACAGCCTTCCCGTTCCTCTATTCGGGTGCCCAAAACCTCAAATGTACGGATAGTTATGTCCTTTAAACTCAAGTCTTTTCTTGTGACGAATCTCTATGTCAATGTCGCATAGTGAGTCCGATTACGTCCGGTCTGCTTCGTATCCTTTATCTGAGTCTGTTGCATGATTTGATATCTTATGGCCTTCCTGCTACTCCATTCGGGTGCCCGAAACTTCAAATATATCGATAGTTACGTCCTTTAAAAGTCGAGTCTTTTCTTTTGTACGAACTCTATGTGATTGTCGCATCGTGACTCAGATTAACGTCCGGTCAGCTTCGTTTCCTTCATCTGAGTCTGTCGCATGATCCGAAATCTTACGGCCTTCCCGTTCCTCCATTCAGGTGTCCAAAACTTCAAATGTACCTATAGTTACGTCCTTTAAAACTCGAGTCTTTTCTTGTGTACGAATCTCTATGTCATTGCCGCATCGTGAGTCCGATTACCGTCCGGTCAGCTTCGTATCCTTTATCTTTGTCTGTTGCCTGATCAGTTATCTTACAGCCTTCCCGTTCATCCATTAAGGTGTCTGAAACTTCAAATGTACCTATAGTTACGTCCAGTAAAACTCTAGTCTTTTCTTGTGTACGAATCTCTATGTCATATTCGCATTGGGAGTCTGATTAACACTCGGTCAACTTCGTATCCTTCATCTGAGTCTGTTGCATGATCAGATATCTAACGGCCTTCCCGTTCCTCCATTCAGGTGTCCGAAACTTCAAATGTATCTATAGTTACGTCCTTTAAAACTCGAGACTTTTCTTGTGTACGAATCTCTATGTCATTGTTGTATCGTGAGTCTGAATACCACCCGGTCAGCTTCGTATCCTTCATCTGTGTCTGTTGATCATCAGATATCTTACGGCCTTCTCGTTACACCATTCAAGTGTCCGAAACTTCAAACGTACCTATAGTTACGGCCTTTAAAACTCGAGTCTTTTCTTATGTACGAATCTCTATGTCATATTCGCATCGTAAGTCTGATTACTACCCGGTCAGCTTCGTACCCTTCATCCGAGTCTGTTGCATGATAAGATATCTTACGGCCTTCCCGTTTCTCCATTCTGGTGTCAGAAACTTCAAATGTACCTATAGTTACGTCCTTTAAAACTAGAGTTATTTCTTGTGTACGAATCTCTATGTCATTGTCAAATCGTGAGTCTGATTACCACCAGTCAGCTTCGTATCCTTCGTCTGAGTCTGTTGCATGATCTGATATCTTACGGCCTTCCCGTTCCTCTATTCGGGTGCCCAAAACCTCAAATGTACGGATAGTTATGTCCTTTAAACTCGAGTCTTTTCTTGTGACGAATCTCTATGTCAATGTCGCATAGTGAGTCCGATTACCGTCCGGTCCGCTTCGTATCCTTTATCTGAGTCTTTTGCATGATTTGATATCTTATGGCCTTCCTACTACTCCATTCGGGTGCCCGAAACTTCAAATGTATCGATAGTTACGTCCTTTAAAAGTCGAGTCTTTTCTTTTGTACGAACTCTATGTCATTGTCGCATCGTGACTCCGATAACGTCCGGTCAGCTTCGTATCCTTCATATGAGTCTGTCGCATGATCCGATATCTTACGGCCTTCCCGTTTTTTCATTCAGGTGTCCGAAACTTCACATGTACCTATAGTTACGTCTTTTAAAACTCGAGCCTTTTCTTGTGTACGAATCTCTATGTCATTGATGCATCGTGAGTCTGATTTCCACCAGGCCTGCTTCGTATCCTTCATCTGAGTCTGTTGCATGATCAGATATCTTACGGCCTTCCCGTTCCTCTATTCGGGTGCCCGAAACTTCAAATGTACGGATAGTTACGTCCTTTAAAACTCGAGTCTTTTCTTGTGTACGAATCTCTATTTCATTGTCGCATCTTGAGTCTGATTACCACCCGGTAAGCTTCGTATCCTTCATCTAAGTATGTTGCATGATCAGATATCTTACGGCCTACCCGTTCCTCCATTCAGGTGTCCGAAACTTCAAATGTACGAATCTCTATGTCATTCTTGTGTACGAATCTCTACGTCATTCTCCTATCTTGAGTCTGATTACCACCCGGTCAGCTTCGTATCCTTCATCTGAGTGTGTTGCATGATCAGATTTCTTACGGCCTTCCCGTTCCTCCATTCTGGTGTACGAAACTTCAAATGTGCCTATAGTTACGTCCTTTAAAACTCGAGTCTTTTTCTTGTGTACGAATCTCTATGTCATTGTCGCATCGTGAGTCTGATTACCACCCGGTCGGCTTCGTATCCTTCATCTGAGTCTGTTGATCATCAGATATCTTACGGCCTTCCCATTCCTTCATTCAGGTGTCCGAAACTTCAAATGTACCTATAGTTACGTCCTTTAAAACTCGAGTCTTTTCTTGTGTACGAATCTTTATGTCATTATCGCATCGTGAGTCTGATTACCACCCGGTCAGCTTTGTATCCTTCATCTAAGTCTGTTGCATGATCAGATATCTAACGGCCTTCCCGTTCCTCCATTCAGGTGTCCGAAACTTCAAATGTACCTACAGTTACGTCCTCTAAAACTCGAGTCTTTTCTTGTGTACGAATCTCTATGTCATCTTCGCATCGTGAGTCTGATTACCACCCGGTCAGCTTCGTATCCTTCATCTGAGTCTGTTGCATGATCAGATATCTTACGGCCTTCCCGTTCCTCCATTCAGGTGTCCGAAACTTCAAATGTAACTATAGTTACGTCCTTTAAAACTCGAGTCTTTTCTTGTGTACGAATCTCTATTTCATTGTTGCATCTTGAGTCTGATTACCACCCGGTAAGCTTCGTATCCTTCATCTGAGTATGTTGCATGATCAGATATCTTACGGCCTTCCCGTTCCTCCATTCAGGTGTCCGAATCTTCAAATGTACGAATCTCTATGTCATTCTTGTGTACGAATCTCTATGTCATTCTCCTATCTTGAGTCTGATTACCAGCCGGTCGGCTTCGTATCCTTCATCTGCAAAACTAAACAGTCCTTGGTGTACAGCTTTTTAGATAATAAAGGCACACCAACGTATCTAACAGGTAATACACCAATTTTAAAAGGCAACAGATTCACAATCCTATTCTTGATAGTATTAGTAACATTACTCAAGTACATAGTACTCTTACTAAGATAAGGAATCAGACCTGATACCCCACTGAACTCTTCCAAAGGTTGCTTAACAACCTTGACAGACTCAACATCAGCATGAGTAAACCAATAAATCATTAGCAAAACAGACATGTGTCAGATTAAGTTTCTCACAACACCAGTGAAACTTAAACTGTCCACTTTCCCTGATTCTTCTATCAAAAATTAGCTTCAGGACTTGCATAACAATAGTAAACAAGTAAGGAGACATAGGATCACCTTGCCTTAACCCTCTCAAACCTTTGAAATAACCAAAAGACTCCCCAATAACATTAATTGAATAAGCAGCTGACTTAATACAAGTCATGATCCAGGCAAACCATACACGGATGAAAGCCAAAATTAACTAAACATCCTTCAAGAAACTCATGATTAACAGTATCATAAGCTTTCTGAAGGTCAATTTTCAAAGCAATTCTGGGCTCAACAATCTTTGTGTGATAATTCCATAACAACTCTTGAGATAAGAGAATGTTATCACTGATTTGCCTTCCAGGAATGAAAGCACTTTGACATTCATCAACAATCCCATCCAGAGATCCCTTAATTCTTTCACAAATTGTCTTAGAAATGCACTTATATAGGACATTGCAGCAGGCTATAGGCCTATATTTAGACACATTTCTAGGGTTGCTACACTTAGGCACAAGAGATAAAACTGTAGCATTTACCTCATTTAAAAGCTTCCCAATATGAAAGAATTCCTTCACTGCAGCACATACCTCAGGACCAATAACAGACCAGGAGGATTTAAAAAATTTAGAAGAATACCCATCAGGACCAGGCGCTTTGTCTATATTTATCTTAAAAATAGCCTTCTTGACTTCCTCATCTGTCACCTCTCTAACCGTAAAGTCAGCCATATCAGGAGGGATTTTATTCACAAATAAGGACTCAACATCCCTAATAGCATCCACACCTACCCTTCTACCCATAAAGCTTTCAAAGTGCTTAACAAACACCTCCCCAACCAGATTTCCCTCAAAATAATTACCATTACTATCAGTAACAACATTAATTCTGGCCTTACTTTGCCTCCCCTTAACTGCCTTGTGGAAATAAGCAGTATTCTGGTCACCAGCTTTCAACCATTCTACTTTGGCTCTCTGTTTTAAAAATAATTCCTCATCAATGGTAGCCTGCTTCAACCCCTTAATGGCAGCACTTTCAGCATCTCTCAACACCTTGCTATGAGGATCCCCCATCATGGCTTCCTGGATAGATCCCAACATCTTAGTATACTCTTTAACTTTTTCACTCAAGTCACCCATTTCCCTTCCAAGCTTTCTCAGAGGTTTCTTAAGGCTTTTAAGTTTAGAAACCACTGAAAATATATGACAACCCTTAACATTCAGCTTCCACCCAGCTTCAACAATGAGCAAAAACCTTTCATTGCTGGTAAGATGATTCATAAACTTAAAAGCTCTGGGCTTCCAAACAGCCTTTCCTTTGAAAGAAACCAAAGCAGGAGAGTGATCAGAAGTTAAAAAAGGTAAAAAATTAGCCATAACCCCAGGGAAAGAGGACATAAACTCAGCATTACCCATAACTCTGTCCAGTTTCTTAAAGAGACCATCAGTCTTTCTTGGAGATTTGTTCCAGGTATACTTAAAACCAAAGGAAGGGATATCCTCTATAGCAGCATTAGCACAACACTCCCTTAAGTCAAGCATGGATGTAGTAACTTTAGAAGAACCCATAGATCTTTCACCAGGGTCCAAAATAGTATTAAAGTCACCTAACACAAGCCAAGGCTCTTGCATGATGGTACTGCCAAAGGCTTGTAAATCATGCCATAAAGATCTCCTTAAAGGGTATTTGACAAACCCATATACAAAGGAGCAGAAAAATCTAGGACGACCATCCAAAGGTTTAATGAGACAATGAATAACTTGAGCATTCATACCAACAACCATAACATCAACAAGATTGGGTCTCCAACCTATGACTATTCTGACCCCACCAGAACAATAAGGTCTATTAGATACCCATTCCCATTCCTTCAGAACCCTCCCAAAACCTTGCTGAGATTATTACCTTTAACATGAGATTCCAGAATACCACAAATCCCAATGTTCCTATCATGAAGAACATTCATAACTTCATTTTGCATGGTAATGTTAGACAAGCCTCTAACATTCCAGGCTAACAAGTTCAGGTTGTTGTAATTCATGAGGACATGTTTCTATCCTCAGAAGTGTGCACTTCCTGCACCACTCCAGTATCACCACTATTATCTAACATCATGAACCTAGCTGTTTCATCTTCCTCAGACAAAACATCCTCCTTATCAGATTCTAGAATAATATCTTCCACTTCATCATAATCCATACCCTCAGGAAAGTCAAACTTCTGACACATCAGGAAGAAATACTTAGTTTGGACCACATCCCATTCTAAAACTTGCTCCCTAGAAGGGATAATTCTGCATTTAATATAAAACATAACATCTTCAATCTGCTGTGGAGTTAAGTCAAAAGAATAGTCCTCAATAACAACATCTCTAACCAGACTAGAGCCAGGGGTATAGGGCTTAGCAGGGACACCATTGTGAGGAGGACAATCATTAGACTGAGCAAGAGGGCCATTAAAAGGATTAGGGGGAGGATTATCAGAGGTAGAAATAGACACAAGTTTAGTTTCAGGTTGTTTAACAGGAATAGGTTTAGAAGCTTTAGAGGTTTTAGGGGAGGGGAGTTTAGGAGGCTTAACAGGAATAGGTTTAGAAGAATTAGAAGTGGGACCAGAAGCAACACTACCAGCTTTAAAACCAGTGCCTCCATCAACCATATTCTCATCATCCAGAATACTAAAGCTATTCTTGACCTCAATACATTTAGCCACAAGATTAGTTTTCTTCCCTTTAATACCATCAGTTTTAATCTGAAAAACTTGCTTCCCTTCCTAATTTCATTACCATTACCCTCCTTCCCATCCTTTTTAACCCCAGAAGATGACGCACCATTAGAATCCTTCCTGACTTGATCCTTCTGAAGATCATACTCCAAAGCAACTTGATTCATTTTAAAGCTCTTAATCCTATCCTGAAGTTTAGCTTCCTTTTCCTCCTTATTACCTTTAAACATGTTTCTTTGCCTCAAATTACCTCCCCCATAAGCCCCATTACCATTCCTTCCAATATTTAAACCCTTATTGGGATTCTTGGCAGCCATACTACGCTTCCACACCAACTGATACCCTTCCTCATCAACAGTTCCATCTTTAGCAGCCCCCTTCTTATCTTCATTCACCTTTTCAGCTTCTCTGTCCCTAGCTTCTTTCTCTTCAGCAGTTAACTCTCTAGCAGTACACTTCTCAAAAGAATGCACAAACACTTTGCAGAAAGAACATAGCTTAGTCATCTTTTGATACTCAATCATCACCTCAGTAACCTTAGGCTCAGCACCCTCCTCTCTAGGATAGAAAGCTCTAATGAAAGTAGGTTGAGAATCAGCAGCAGCAATTTCCACCAAGATTCCAGCAAACCTAACCTGCACATTAGTATTCAGACATTTATCCACAGTAATATTATCAAACAATAATGGTTTACCAATACAACTAGCCAGCTCACACAACCCCTGCACATTCCATAACTCCAATGGCACCTCCTTAAATAAAACCCACACAGGCATCCTTTCTGGTTCTGATTTCACAATCGCAGTCCCAACCTCCCATTGGTTAAGCACCAAAGGGATGCCATTAACAACCCATGGTCCAGCTTTCAAGGCTTCCAACATTCCCTCCTTTTTATCAAATTTAAAATAGAACAAACCTTTACCATTAGTAGAAATGTCCTCAATCCCATATCTCTTCCACATCCTAAATAAATTGAATCTAACCCATGCTATAGAGCAAAAGGAACCCACAAAATACCCATACAAATGTTTAGAATAAATCTGCTTAACCTTCTCAACATAATCTTGTTTAATCAAAACCACCTTTTCACCATTTTCAAGAGTGGTAGGTGGGCAGTACATGATCTGTTTGCTAAATTCAGCAACCTTCTCACCCTTTACAGCATTAGCATATGAAGCCATTTCCTTCTTATCATCAGATTCAGAATCCACAGATGGTTCAGGAGCATTATCAACTGATTTATTATTAGATGAAGTAGCCTTAAACACATAGTTGTTATCAGCAATTGCCCCTAGAACTGGTGACTTCTGAATAACATTACAAGCATTGTCAACAGGCTCCTTTTGCTTTTGCTTCTCAGCCAACAATTCCCTAGCCTTCCCCAAACCCAAAATTAACTCCCTCAACCTCAACTTTTTCCTCTGAATGTTGTCCCTAATCTCCTTAATAGAAAACTTCATATCATTAAACTCAACTGCTTTATCAGCACACTGTAGATGCGTTTTGCGACTAGTGATTAGATATGTTAACATGTGTTAGAAGAGGCTGAAGGGGCGAAGGTGACAAGATTGGGCGAAGGTGAAATAGAGTGGGCGAAGGTAGAAGGTATTTGGACGAATCTGGAACTGGACTAACACTGAAGACACATTCGACCACTAAGAGTGGGCGAATGTGGAATGGCTTCACGTTCGACCAGATGAAAGGGGCGAACGTGCAGTGCCTATATATAGTTTTTGTGATTTTGTAAGTTTAAGGGAGTCATTAGGAGTGTGTGTTTTTGAGGTGTGTTCCAGAGAGGTTTGAGAGAGTTTATGTGTGTGCTAGATTAACTGTATTCGAGTTATAATCAAGTTTTTGAGAAAGTTAATCTATGAAAAGCATTGAAAATGACTTTGATTGTGTTTTGATTTGAGTTTACATCAGTTTGTTCTAAGCTAGGGTTTCCGCACCTGGTTTAGTAACTTGTATGATCATATAATCCTGTTTTCGTGTCAAATTTCTTCCTCTACAAAGTGGTATCAGAGCGTAGAGGATCATACAACAACAAATTGATAAACTCAGAGCTGATTTGGACATTATTTTCATCAATTCACATCTGTTTTCACATAAAAATGGTTTTTGAGTGTTTTTGAAAGATTTAGAGTTGATTTTGTGGATAAAATTCAAAATTCCAAGTATTAAAGTTGTTCCAAATCATCTCCGAAGCAAAACCTAATCAAGATCATTCAAATTCACAAACTTTTGAAAATCAGAGATCAAAATAACCGTTTTTCAAAGTGTAACCGTTTTTCAAAAGTGAAAATGGGCGAACCTGGACATTAGTGGTCGAAGGTGTGAGTTTTTGGTCGAAGGAGAGTGTTTTTCTGGGCGAACCTAGGGATTAGTGGGCGAACCTAGAATTTTTCAGTTAAATTTTTTACATTCGGGTATCATTTTTCACATTCGGCTGATCGGGGGTACGAACGTAGAATCAGAACGGGCGAACCTGGAGTAGAATTGGGCGATCGTGGAAAGTGTTAGTGTGTTTTTACTTTCTGGTGAGATTTTACATTCGGGTATCACTATTTGGGCGAACCTGAAGAAGAAAGGGACGAACCTGAAGTACTTTTGGGCGAACCTAGAGCTAGTTTTTGGAAATTTTTCTAAGTGTTGAATTTCTCGAAGTTCGTGATCATGTGGCATTTTCAGACTCCGACACCAGCAACTACACAACCACAACAGCAGGTGATGGACCCATGGACAGTGGCAGCACAGAAGACGAGCACACAGTCTTCGCAGCCGGTTAACTACATGACTCAAAGTGCACCTCCAGCACCACAGTCTGACTACTGGGGAGTAGCAGCAGCGGTGGTAAACACTCAAACTACAAATGCTATTTCCACACTGATTAATGATTTGTCTTCAGGTAGCGGGAATCGGCCACCGAAGCTTATGGAGATTCAAGAATACAATCAGTGGCAGAAAAAGTTCAAGATACATTTGGAAGGCATGGGAGTGGAAGGTGCTGAAGCATGGAACATGATTGCTAAAGGTTACACACCACCAGTTTTGGAGAACACAGGTGAACCAGTGCCATTGGAGAGCATGGCTGAGGATGAGAAAAAGAAGTTTGCTGTGGAAAAGAAGGCGTTTTCCCAATTGACACAGGCAATCACAAATGATCTTTTGCATCAGTTTGGGACTTGCACAACATCTAAGGCACTATGGGAAATGCTTAAAAGGAAGCATGATGGAAATGAGAAGACTAGAAGTTTGAGGACGGAAGAACTTATAAAGGAGTTTGAGAATTTTTCTTATGTTGGAAATGAAACTTTGAAAGAACTAACTCCTAGATATAATCATTTGTTATCTGAATTGTCTAGCTATGGTATACAGATTCCTATGGCAAAGCAGGTGGACAAGTTTGCAGATGCATTACCACCAAACTGGGATCAGCATGTGGAAGTCCTGAAGGAGAAGGATGCTTATCAATACTGGTCTATTCAGGAGTTCATTGAGAAGCTGGAAAACAAAGAATTGGAAGAGAAGAGGAAGGCTAGGAGAGCACAGATTCCTCAGAATCCAAACTTATACTTTGGAGGATCTTCAGTTCCAGCGAGTACAAGCTCAGGAGGGCTAGTTACACCACATGTTGCATGTATATCCAATGTTGTGGAATCACCTACCATTAACTACCATCAACAAACTTCATCTTTATCACAACCACCTCCACAAGTACCATACAACTATTCATACATTCCACCATTCTCCCCAAAGCAACAAGCAGCTTTCTACACTGCTAGCCAATCTCAACAACAATCAATGAACCAACCTAATCAACAAACGGTGGTTTTGGAGACATCTAATCTTGGAAATGTGACAGTTGAAGTTGCTCAGCAACACATTGCATTAGTCTCTGCAATGGTCTCATCCTACAATGGACTAGTTGCTAGTCAAATTGGGAATAACAACTTGACCAATGAAGACTATGCACAGATTGACAAGGAGGAGATGGAACTCATTGATATTCAATGGGCCTTTGCAAGCATAATGCGAAGAGCAACGGAGTTTATCGAGAAGACAGGTAGAACAGACTTGGGAACTTCTCCTAACACAACCTACGGGTTCAATACGGAGAAAGTGACTTGTTTTAACTGTGGAGGGAAAGGTCACTTTAAACGAGAATGCACCCAGCCACCAAAACAAGGCAATAGGAATCCATTCAATGCCACCTATCAGAACCGTCAACAACAAAACCAAAACCAAGTTTCTTACCAAAACAACAACAACAACTACCAAAACCGTCAAAACAACTTTAATAACAACCAAAATAGACAACCAAACACACCAAACCAGACACAAAACCAAACACCAAACAATGCTAACCGAACAGTCATACCAATCACTACACCAAATGAACAACAGAATACCAATCAAGCATTGGTTACTCAACAAGATGAGAGGTTTGACTGGTCGAGTATACAGATAGGTGTTGAGGAAATCACTACTGGGGGCAATGTGGCTTGTGTTGCATATCAGGTTGACATTGAAGATTCAATGACGATGGCTGAGAAGGAAGGAACTGAGGTTGAAAGTGATGAATCTGAGGCTGAGATGGATGTGGAATTTGAACCTGTTAAGGTTAATGCTGAGGTTGATGTTGAAGTTCAAACTGAAGAGACAAATTCTGGAGTTGTGATTGATACTGTTTCTGATATTCCTGAGGAGTGTGAATCGGTTTATTCTGATTCAGACAGTGAATCGGATACGGAAGCAAGTGTTAATTCCCTAGATGAAGATATCGATCAGTTGCTTGCAGAAGCGGATTTTCTGATGACAAGGAAGTCGTGCATTGCAGATGATGCTTTCACAAAGATTGATTATTCCAGATTCTTTGCAGGAAAGGAAGCTCATTTCGCATTGATGGCCATGACTGATCCGCCAAAACCTGTAAGTTCTGCATGTAGTACTGATAATACAAGTGAAAAATATTGTGGTACATGTGATAGATTGACTGAGGAGATTAAACAACTCCGTGTTCAACGTGATAGTGCTATCATGAACAGTCAATCTACTCGCAAAGAGTTGAATGCTTTTAACAAAGTATTAGATGGCTACAAAAAGGACATTTCCGACTTGAAAAACACTTTGTCTTTAAAACAATTGGCAATTAACAACTATATCAATGAAATTGAAAACACCAAGTTGGAAATGGCAGCCATCAAATGCTTTGCTGAGAAAGTAAACAAAAAGCTGGAAAGCTATAAGCATATTGCTTATGTGGTAGACCATATCATTGATGATAAAACAACCAATTATCGGTCTGTACCATCTCCGGTTCTCTTTGAAAACCATAATTGTCACCAAGTGACACCGGAGAGTTCGGTAAAATCTGATTCAGCATCGGAAAATGAATCTAATACTTCAAGTATTGGTGATCCAAATTCCGATGTTAGACCGATTTTGGGTATCAATGATGAGGGTGTTACTGCTGAGAGTGTAGATTCAGACTCAGAGGGTGATGATACTGGTTGTAACCTAACAGTTAATGCATGTGAAATTCCAAAAGAAAATCACATCATTACAAATGAACCAGTCTCATCATCTCAGATTGTGATTCCAATGAAAAATGTTCATTGTGAAAAGATGTCTGAAAAGAATGTTGTGAAGAAAGATCTTAATGTGGTTAAGAAAGATCTTGAAAAGAATGCTAAGAACGAACAATGTGACAAACCTGTCAAGGTGTTTTATCGGATGGAGGGATCCGATAAGATCATCTCTGACGAGGACTTTCCAATAAAAGATGTTAACTATGCTAAAATTGACAAAATTTGGCAAGAAAGTACCATTTGGTTTCCAAAACATGAGAGAACAAATGAGATTCCACCAGCTTTGTTAAAGAAGTTGTATTTGGATGTTCCTCAAGAACCAAAGGTCCATGTCACAGAGTTTGTTCGACCCAAAAACAGAGCTAATAGTTTTAATGAGCCTACTTACTCAAAAGGACCACTCCCTGAGAGTTTAAGGAAGCAACAGTACAATGATCAATACCCTATTAGATCATTTGCTCAACCAAATGCTCCGAATGTTTTTGAAGAGTACCGTGCGTGCTTTAAATGTGGGGAACGAGGGCATTTACTTGCTCAGTGCCCATATGTAAGGCACAAGAGGCACGAGGTGGAAGTGAGGAATTCTATGCGAAAACCGATTGATCATTATGTGCCACCACATAGGAGAGTTGTTCCTCAACAACCACAACCGTTTTATCATCAAAACAATTTTCAACAAATGAGGAACACTTGTCCAATGCACTATGATCGAAGGAATCGGATTGCTATGGAACATTCATGGAGGAAACCTGTGGTGAACACAACAGTTGATAGGCAAAAGGTTCCACCAAAACCAATTGTCAAATCAAATGTTGGACCTAAGTCTGTTAAATCGGATAAGGTTACCAAGAAAGTTACATTTGCTAACCATGTTCAGAAACCGACTGAGAATCCAAAGTCTCAGATTCGTATCCTGAAAAGGTCTGAACAATCTTGGACACCCAATGGCACTCCAGGAGCCTCAACTTCAAGAGTTAATGAGAAAAAGGAAACTGTTTTGAACAATCAGAAAAAGATTGATCAAAAAGTTGTTGAAAATGCTTGTGAGAATGTTACTTTGAAACCTGATGTTCAAAGACCCAAGACTCAGGCTTGGGTCCCCCGAAAGAACTAAATGATTTACTTTTTGTGTGTAGGGAGCTTCAGCTGGCCCTATTAGCAGTCTTTGGATTGTTGATAGTGGAGCTTCAGGCCACATGACAGGGGATCTTGCGTTGCTGTTCGACGTGAAGAACATCAATGGAGGGTATGTAGCTTTCGCGGGAAACAAAGGTGGATATATCACAATGGAAGGAAGTGTGAGCAATGGGATAGTGAGTTTCGAGCGGATTTCGTATGTGAAGCAGATAGACTATAATCTGTTGAGTGTCAGTCAAATATGCGACAAGCAATTTACTGTGCATTTTGATGACAAATCCTGCTATATTCTGAAACCGGGCTTTACAATTCCTAAAGAGTGGATAATGTTGAAGGCACCTCGCGTCAACAATCTATACATTCTTGATATGTCCAAGGCGATGACATCACAGGGGCAGATAACATGCTTTTTGTCCAAGGCGACAGAGAAAGAATCGATAATGTGGCACCGAAGAATGGGGCACATTCATCTGAAGAAAATGAATCAACTTGTGAGAAATGGACTTGTCGATGGAGTAAACGTGAAACATTTCCATCTGAATGACAAGTGTGTGAGTTGTAAAAAGGGGAAGCAACACAAACAGTCCCACAAAGTGAAAAAGGTTAACTCTGTTGAGATGCCACTTGAGCGACTGCACATGGATCTTTTCGGACTGGTCAAGCGCAAAAGTCATCTTGGAGAGCTTTATTGTTTAGTCGTCACTGATGATTACTCAAGATTTTCATGGGTGATGTGTTTGCAGAATAAAAGCGACACTTTTATCAATCTAAAAGTTCTGTTCACTCGATTGGAGAACATCTACAATGTGAAGATAAAGAGAATTCGGAGTGACAATGGGACGGAGTTCAAAAATGCCAAGATGGATGAACTTTGTGAAAACAAAGGGATACATCATGAATATTCGGCTCCGTACACCCCACAACAGAACGGTGTTGCTGAACGAAAGAATAGGACTCTAATTGAAGCGGCTAGAACAATGCTTGCTGATTCAAATCTTCCAGTAATGTTCTGGAATGAGGCGATTTATGCAGCAAATTACACACTAAATCGGGTTCTAACAGTGAAGAAGTTTGGTAAAACATCTTATGAGCTGTTACACCGAAGGAAGCCGAACTTAGAGTATCTAGAACCTTTTGGGGCGCCATGCACCATGTTGAATCCAAGCGAGAAGTTTAGTCCTAAAGCCGAGGAGGGTTACTTTGTTGGATATGCAACCCCACTCAAACGGGTATACAACAAGCGAACTCGTCGAGTGGAAGACTGGGCTAACGTGGAAGTTCAACGATATACTCAAAATATTCAAGGCACGGGTCCTGATTGGATGTTTGATTACAAAGATTTCTTTGAATCATTCAATCTAGATAGCTTGGTTGAAGAAGCTGTTATTCGATTACTTTACGAGTGTGAAAATGCAACAACTTCACCGTTGGTGCGTCCGATCACCGTGAACCCCCTACCAGCTTCTAATGATACCAATGCTCCTATACAAGAGGAAGAAGTATTTCAAGAAGCTTCAACTTCATTAGACACTTCAGAATCTGAAGATGAACAATTTGAAGAAGCTATTCTTGATCAAGCTGAAGAACCAGAGGCACCGCCAGTGAACCCAACTCCAACTTTAGATGTGGCTTCATCATCAAATACGGGTCATGATCTGGATGCTGTAGAGAACTTGACTGTTCAGACGGGAGTACAAGTACCTGATTATCCGGAATCTCGGATTCATCGTATTCACCCGCTGGAGCAAGTAATCGGTGATCCTGGAAGCAGTGTTATGACCAGAGGGCAGCTTAAAAGTGTTAATTCGCCAGAGAGTTTTGGTGCTTTGGCTTTATATGCCAAAATTCAAAAAACTGGTAGTCAAAATGATTGGTCGTTTGCGTGTTATGTGTCGCAGGTAGAGCCAAGGACATACAAGGACGCTTTGAAGGATGATGCCTGGGTGGAAGCTATGCAGGAGGAGTTATTACAATTCCAGAAATTGGGAGTTTGGACGCTCACGGATTTGCCGCCGGATAGGAAGAAGATTGGCACCAAATGGGTGTTTAAGTGTAAGAAGGATGATCGTGGGGTTATCGTTCGTAACAAAGCCAGATTGGTCGTGCAGGGTTTCCATCAAATCGAAGGGATTGATTATAACGAAATCTATGCACCGGTAGCACGAATCGAAGCTATTCGGATGTTCCTCGCGTTTGCTTCTTATAAGAAATTCAAAGTTTATCAAATGGATGTTAAAAGCGCATTTCTGTACGGGAAAGTCAAGGAAGAGGTTTATGTCGGGCAGCCACCAGGCTTTGAGGACCCAATCCACCGGGATAAGGTCTACGTGCTAAACAAAGCTTTGTATGGCTTGCACCAGGCTCCGAGGCAGTGGTACGAGGAGCTAAGTACATACCTCATCTCCAAAGGATTTAAGCGCGGCCTCGTCGATTGCACCCTCTTTACGAAGAAGACGGGAGATGATTTGCTTCTAGTACAGATATACGTTGATGATATAATATTTGGTTCAACTAACGAGCTTTTATGCAGGGAGTTTGAAACTGTCATGCAGGAAAAGTTCGAAATGAGCGCAATGGGGGAGATGCAGTTTTTCCTAGGCTTGCAGGTGGACCAAAGACCCGACGGGATCTTCATTCACCAGACGAAATATGTCTCCGACATCTTGAGCCGGTTCCAGATGGAGGACTCAAAGCCGATGGATACCCCGATTCAACCCAATCACGGGATTGGAGTGGACGCTAAGGGGGAGCTGACGGATCCTTTTACATACAGAGCAATCATCGGATCTCTGATGTATTTGACGGCGTCTCGACCAGATATTATGTACGCAACGTGTCTCTGTGCCCGTTATCAATCGAAGCCGAAACAAAGTCATCTGACGGCGGTCAAGCGTATCCTTAGATATCTGAAGGGTTGTCCCTCAAAAGGACTTTGGTACCCTAATGATGATAATTTTGATTTCATATCTTTTAGTGATGCAGATTGGGGCGGCTGTGATAAAGATAGTAAATCTACTACAGCTGGTTGCCAGTTTTTCGGGAGCAGGTTAATCACCTGGCAATGCAAGAAACAGACTTCCGTAGCACAATCTACCTGTGAAGCCGAGTACATTGCAGCCTCGAGTTGCTGTTCGCAAGTACTCTGGATTCAACAACAAATGGTGGATTACGGTTTGCAGTTTCTTAAAACCCCTATTTACTGTGACAACGAAGCCGCAATTGCATTAACTAAAAATTCGGATAATCATTCTAAAGCGAAACATATCCGGATCAAATATCATTTTATCCGTGATTGTTACGCTAAGGAATTGATCGATATGATCAAAATACATACTGACTACCAACGTGCAGATCTGTTTACTAAAGCTTTTGACCGTTCACGCTTTGAATATCTTTTAAAAGTAAACAACATAAAGGAAAAACAGGACTAATCGGCACCTCGGTTTATCGCTTTTTAATTTTTAGTTTTTATATTTTGCTAATTGGGAATTTCTCTTTGCTAATTGGGAATTTCTCTTTACTATCGTAATCCTCAAAGAAGTTGATGCTTTTGAGGGGATTGTTTAATCCTCAAAGAAGTTGATGCTTTCGAGTGGATTGTTTTCTTTTAAATTTTTTTTATTTGTTTTTCAGAAAAATCAAAAAAATCCAAAAAATATGTTCTTTATTTTAGGGGGAGCCTTTTTATCAGAAAAACCAAAAACATTATAAAATTCAAAAAGACCTAAAAATTAGAAAAACAAAAATGATTTCCTGGTAAACAGAGGAAATGATAGTACATCAGTGGGGATCTGACACAGGCTAAAGAATTGTATAGTATAATGAGGCGTGTGTTGACTACGTGTGATATGTTGATAGGCTTCGTAGACTAAATATTGCGTGCATTAGTGATACAAACATAACGAACTACGCGTTCGTGGCTGAACACCTCATGGGCATATGGTCTTAGTACCGTAATTTCGTTTGATAGGATTGCCAAAATCTGAGGTTTCGGGTCGTTATGTTATGGTTATCCGGGATATTCTGATAAACTTTTGTCGTATTGATTTACGGACCTAGTTTTATCAGAATATTTGCTAAAAGAGCTTAATTGCCAAAACCGGAAGTTACCGAATTGAGGTACTTTATGTTTTAATTGATCATAGATCATTATTACATCGTATTGATTATCTGATGCAAATCAGTGATTAATATTAGCCTCAACCTAGTGTATACGCACATGTTACTCTGCTGCATTCAATTGCTGACCTGTACACCTCTGTGCTATATACTTTGTAACTTTTACGGATAACTCTGGCATAATCACGCGTTACGACGAAGCTTTGTGCAATTACTTGATACGGGAGTATGTCGTGTGTGTGGGCACCACATCGTGTTAGTCTAATACACCTAACTCGTATCATTTTAAAGCATTGCGTAATTGTCTGCATGTGAGCTTATGTGGACCACAATATCAGCAATTGCCGTGTCACATACTGTTTCTAATGATAATATTAAACAAAAAGATCAACGCTGTGATCAGATTTCTCAGAAAACTGATATGATCCTCTGACCGGATTTCACAAAATGTTTACTGCTTTCATTTACTTTGATGTATTTTATTTTGTTGCAATTTTACGTTTATTGTCAAAAAGATACAAAATCCAAAAAGATTTTAGGAGTGTTTTGATATAATTTCAGAAAAATCCAAAATTTTTGCATTTCTGCTTTATTTTTGATAACCGGGGATGCTTGATAGTCAATTTCTGAGATTTGACAACACCATCTGGGCTTTGTATCAATCTAAAAGTGAAAATTTGTGTTTTGGAAACTTAACGGATTGAAAAATGTTGAACGGGATTCGAATTCGTGATTTGGCAAAATTTTCAGAATTTTCCATTTTACATTCGCCCCTTAAATGGGTCGAAGGTGGAAAATGTTCTACATTCGGGTTGGCAAAACGGGCGAATGTGGATGTTTATTCAAAATCCACATTCGGGTACAACAAAGTTTCACATTCGTGCCATTAAGTTGGGGCGAATGTGGAATATTCCCACATTCGTCCATTCCCAACGGGCGAACGTAGCCATCTATATATATTCCAATCACAGGTTCGACCCTCATTCAAATTTTTCAGAATTTTTCATTGATACCAGACTTTGTTGATTTTGATTTTCTTGCTTGTGCGTTTTGTTCCCTAGATCATACTGATCATTTCTATATAACATTTACAGGTAATGATGACAGATTGAAGCCGGAATCATCGTTTTTCTTTATCGACCTAGCGTTTAGATTTTCATCGATTTAGAGTGCTTGTTAATAATTTCTTTTGATTGCATTTCATCCTATAACAGTTTTAGGGGGAGAATGAATCAAAAATTAGGGCTATTACAGATTATTAGTGTGTAATCGATTGATAAACCCTAATTTTTCTAATAAAACTGATATAGAATGAAATTTAGGGGAAATTGATGATAGACGAGTCTTAGTCGGCCATATTAGGATTGTTTCTGATCAAAATCAATGACTTGAAAACATGATTGAAAAATTTTAAATTTTGGGGATAAACCATTTCCACTTTCGGTCTGTCGAACGGACGAAGGTGAAACAGAACTGGACGAAAGTGCTTCCAAACGGACGAATGTATTTTTCTACTTAGAATTATTCCACATTCGGCCTGATTGATGTACATTCGACCACTTTAATCTACATTCGACCAGAAACTTGTGGGCGAATGTGGAATTTCCAAAAACCTAAAATTTTGAGTTTTGACGATTTCGTGTTTTGACGCTTGTTTTTGATTTTATGTTTCAGATGGCTGAGGAACAAGAGAATATTGAGATTCCTGTTGAGACTGCAGTTCCTGATCCTATTCCAGAACCTGTTCAGGAAGGTGAATCATCAAGCGGAAGTAAATGGCCGTTTGAGAAGAATCATAACTGTTGCGCGTATCTGGGTGAAGTGGAGAAGAATGTGGAGTTCACAGAGATTATCAAGTTTCTGAAGAGATGCAGAGTAGTTTATGCTTTGGCTACACCAACTATTATCTACAAGGATATAGTTGAGGATTTCTACAACAACGCTAAGTATGATTACTTTGACAATCAAACGATCATAAAGAGCAAGATTCAAGGAATGGAGATGTTTATTACTGAAGCTGACATCAGAGAAGCTCTCCAGATCAAGTTTGAAACCAGTGAAGATCCAAGAGAACTCTCATGGACTGAGCAGAAAGCCTGTTTCCTAAGGATGAAATACAAAGGACCGATCACTGATGGTTCTATGTACAAAGGGAAACTGGGAGTACAGTTTAAGTATTTTGCTCATGTCATTATACATGTGTTTGGATGTGTTAGTGGAGGATACGACGTGATGAGGAAGAGTTTGAGCTCGTTAATGGTTGCGTTGACTCTCAACAAACCATTTAATGTTGCTGGGATGATATTGGATCATATGCTGGAGATGCTGAAGGGTTTGAAGAAGAAGTATTTCATGCTTTACCCTAGATTTCTGATGATGATCTTTGATCACAAGTATCCACATTTGAAGAAGGATCCAACACAGATACTTGCTATGGATCATATGAATATTAGAACCTTGGCTAGAATGAAGGGTTATAAAGGTGTGCCTGATAATGAGAGACCACCTTACAGGAGGTTGTTTGGAGCCTTGGCTAGAGAGGATTACAATGATCCTGGAAAGAACACAGCAAGGCATCCTGATAGTGATAGTGACAATGATGATCCGTTGGTATATGCTGATGCAAGTACGAAGAGGAAAAGGCAAGTAGTCAATCCTGGAGCCAAAGGGAAGGGCAAAGGAAAGACAGATCAAGGAAGTTCAAAACAACAAGCTGTGAGAAAGAAATCTACTGCAAAGAAGGGTACTAGTTTGGTAGATGAAGAGTCTGTTGATTCAGAAGAGACTGAGACTGTAGAACAGTGGGATTCGGATGCTGAAAATGTCCGGACTACCAAACAAAAGGCCACTTTGGTTGGTGAGTCTGAATCACTAAACAGATCTATTGAAGAAGCTAAGAAGAGCAAGAAGTCTGTTAGTGCTGAAGATGAAATGTTAACTGTGGATTTGGACGAGTTAAATGAAGGTGAAACTGTAGTAGTTAACTTGCCCAAGCCCAAACACAAAACCATGGCCAAAAAGACAAGTACAAAGCAACTCAGAGAGAAAGAGTTGAGCCAACTTTTGAGAGGGAAGAGATTACCTGAAGCTGGAACGTCATCAAAACAATCTTCACCAGCCACTAAGAAACAAAAGACTGTTGAGGCAACAAAATTACCAGTGGATCAATTCAATATAGCACTGGATAATGTTCTTAATATGTTCACAAAGCCTCAGAAAGAAAAAGAAATTGAAGTTGAGCCATCAAAGTCAAAGTCCAAGTCAAAGAAAGTCACTGTGGATGACGATGTTATGAAGCAAGTGAATAAGAAAATGGACGACATGATGAAGATGTTAGTGGCTCAGCAAGCTGAAATTGCCAAGTTCAAGCTGAATGAAGAAAAGATGCTTCAGATCGTAGTAGCTTCTAAGTCTAATCAAGATGAGATAGACGAGAAAGTGAAGAAGCTAGAAGCAAAGAATAAGAAGCTTGAAGGAAAGTGTTTGAGAAACAAGAACAGGTACAAGGCTATAAAAGAAGATAATAAAGAGTTGAAGGCTGAGAACAAACGCCTTAGTGAGTTGATAGACAACCTGTATAATGTTGCACCCAAGCTGAAGGAGGGTGAGGAAGACAAAGAAAAGGAAGTTGAACAGGTTGACTTTGAACCATCTGAATCTGATAAAGAGGAAGATGAGGATGATGAGGATGAAGAATCGGAAAAGAGTGATGATGGAGATGATGATAATGATGATGATGATGATGCTGAGGGTTCGGGAAGTCAGAAGGAGGATGAGAGTAGTAGTGATGATAATGATGGAGGAGACGATACGTCTAAGTTTACATTCGAGAAAAGACCACCTTCAAAGAAGAAGAAAGACACTGGTGAGTCAAGTTCAAAGAAGAAAAGAGAGAACGTTGATTCTGATGAGACTGTGTTTTGGAATGAGAAGGTGAGGTCCTTATCTGATGATGCAAAACAAGTATATAAGGACATGTTAGAAAGAAGAGAATGGACCATTGAGTTCACAGGTCGTTTTGCTGAAATATTCCAAACTGATGATATGCGATATGAATTGGAATATAACGATCCTGATTTGGAAGAAGGGGAAGTACCTGCATCTGTGGCAAAGGAGATCTTGGATGGGCTTGCACAGAGGGTAGGGAAAACATTTGAAGAATTTATTGTTGATGAGTCGATTCCACATATTCCTGAAAAGGATATTGGAAGTCACTCTGATGATAAAGAAACCCCTGAGTTTGAAGAAGTTGAAATAGAAGATATAACACATGAGGAATATCCACAGTACTTCAGACAAACTGATGAAGACTTGGTGTTTCCTGATTTTACTGAGATTCCTAATACGTCTGCAAAAAGAAAGGCAAAGAAGAGAAGTGCTGAGTTTGTAGAGAAAGTATTTGGAGCTGATATGCCTGAATCTTCAAATAAGTCTGATGAATTGAAGAATTATTTGAAGAAGTTAAGATTGATGGATGAAAACCGACCAAAGCCTGAAGCTCAAGGAAACTTTTATAGGTTTCACAATGCAAAGTCTAGAGGCAGAGCTCTCGGGTGGACATACTTAGGCAGGCTGAAGTGTCTAGCTGCTAAGTGGGAATCTGGAATCTTGTACTTTTACAGATTCATTGACTTGCTAACTCTACCGTACTGGGCGGTTAGAGATTTGTGCAGATTCCAAATGTCGGGTGCTTCAGTGAATAATTCACATGTCGGTTGGTGTGCAGACAAGCTGGTTTGGGAAAGCAGAACTAAATGGAATAGATTCAAACCACAATATCCCCGGAGGAAAGTTCACAGGGATATTGATCCCAGAACCAAGCTGAAACGGGTTACCTTGATTTATAAGGCACCTGAAGTGATGAGAAAGATACCTTTGATGCCTATGCCTCAACACTTCAGTGCTGACTTCATTTTCTGGTATTATGATTGGAGGAAGGCAGAAGCAGTGATCGTGTTGAGAGATGGAAAGGACAAATACAAACATGTTCATGTATTTGATCCGATGTGGTTGATCAATTGCACCTTCGAAGACATCATCATGCTCTTTTATAATCCGATTCATCATGAGCCGAACGATGCAGATCAAGCAAAGAAATACACACAGGTTGTTGGTGTTTGCTTTGCTTATGACATTAATGCGGGTAGTAGTTTGGAAGGTAAACTTGGCAAAATGGTGAAGATGGCTAACGTGTCAAAGCCGGTAAAGAGGAGGTTAGAGCCTGAGATGACAAAAGAGCAGAAGAAACAGCTCAGAATCAAGTTGCTGAACAAAGCCATGGACGAGGACAGAAAACGATCTAATCAATAGTCGAGGGGGAGTTTGTAGATGCGTTTTGCGACTAGTGATTAGATATGTTAACATGTGTTAGAAGAGGCTGAAGGGGCGAAGGTGACAAGATTGGGCGAAGGTGAAATAGAGTGGGCGAAGGTAGAAGGTATTTGGACGAATCTGGAACTGGACTAACACTGAAGACACATTCGACCACTAAGAGTGGGCGAATGTGGAATGGCTTCACGTTCGACCAGATGAAAGGGGCGAACGTGCAGTGCCTATATATAGTTTTTGTGATTTTGTAAGTTTAAGGGAGTCATTAGGAGTGTGTGTTTTTGAGGTGTGTTCCAGAGAGGTTTGAGAGAGTTTATGTGTGTGCTAGATTAACTGTATTCGAGTTATAATCAAGTTTTTGAGAAAGTTAATCTATGAAAAGCATTGAAAATGACTTTGATTGTGTTTTGATTTGAGTTTACATCAGTTTGTTCTAAGCTAGGGTTTCCGCACCTGGTTTAGTAACTTGTATGATCATATAATCCTGTTTTCGTGTCAAATTTCTTCCTCTACACACACCCATCCTCCTCAAAAGGGTCAAAAATTAATCCATTTGCAGTTTTATAACCCAACAGTTTAGATTTAACACTACCAACCTTTTTTATATCAGAAATCTCCTTTTCCATCTGCTCAATAGTCATATTAGCTACAGGAGTAGAACCTATAGCATCAGACATCTCCCCAAGTCTGAAAATAGGGAGCACTGGCACAGCAGCATCCTTGTTAAACTCAAACACCTGCTTCACCTTCTTATTTTTAGATGATAGAATCCTCACACTCTTCCTACCCTCTTATGTTAAAAAGAGTTCTTTCTTGGTAGCAGTCTTAGGAGTATCAATATTTTCCACACCTCCTCTTAGCTTCTTACCACACTGCTCTTCACTTTGAATAATACCATCCCCAGCAAACTCCCTCTTACACACAGAGCCCTTAGAAGCATTAATATCCTGCACCCCAATTCTGCAGTAAAACCATCTAGCTAAAGCTTTGACAATACTCATATCAAATTCAAATAGGTCTTCCACCTCATCATCCTTCATTCTGCAAAAAAGCTTCTGATAATGCTGGTGGAAAGCCACAATTCTACTCTCAACAAAGTGATCTTCTAAGAGTTTCAGTTTACCCTGCAAACCATTACACTCCATGTGCCCCTGACCCACTCTTATACTATCAACTCTATTAACCAAATTCACCCTAGACCCAACTTTCCCCAACACATTACCCTTACCCTCACCATCAAAAGAATTATAGTCACAAACTAGCCTAAGACTCATAACATCAGATTTCTCATAACAACCAATAACAAATTGCATAAAGTCATCAAAAATTTCATCAGAAACATACTCAACCTTCATCTCATTCTCAGCAACATTAGACAGACACCTACCAAAACATTCCTCAAAAGAAGGATTCAACAAGTTTAAAGAGAAACACTGTTTCATAGCAGGCTCATACACAGGGTTCTGATAAGTCTTCTGAGCTAACATCTCAATAGCTTTCAGAATAATATCTGAGGAGAAACAACCCTGAGAGTGACCAGCAAACCTCCATTTAACATCAGCTCCATTCAACTTCTCAGTTAATTCCAGCCCAACTCTGCTACTATCCATATCCCTACAAGCAACTATCCGCATCCTATGTTCATTCTTATCACACACATTCATTATAAAGTTCATGAACTCAACACATTTCTCACTAAATTGCACATTAACACCCTCTTCAGAGATAACCCTAGCATCAGCCTCAATAACCTTCAGTAGTAACTCCCCAAACCTCAGCATAAAACCCTCATTCTTATAATTCATGTTAATAAACCAATTCATGGCAGTCACAACGAATTATCAGTATAGGTTTTATCAATCAATACCTGCAAGGCTTCCCCAATAGCAAGAGCAGTAAACACCAACTGTTCAGGGCCAAAAAACTGCCAGTGAGTCACACAAGGAGTACTTTCTGACATCTGCTGATCCTGACCAACCACTTTTAATTCACTCTCCCTAGAGAGAAGCAAATGTTTGCGCCAATCAGCCAGATAAGGAGCAGAAGTAGCTTGAACATTCAATTCTAAAATACTTCCAAAAGGATTAGAGTTCAGAGGAAAATTAGGAGAATCATGTGACTCAGCAAAATCCTCAGGCACCGAAATCATCGGAGAAATACAAACACTCTCAGACATGTTCAGATCTGGCGGGATATCAGGAGGAATACCTCCTTTAGGATCAGTAAGAGACTGATCCATAGTAAACAGAGACGAAGAATGAAGAAATCCAACCAAAAAAGGATGGAACAGTACCACAATCAAAGGATAAAAAAAGCGGGAAAAGAAGAACAAACCCTAGAATCAGAAATCGCCTGATCGCCCAAAGAAAAAGTCAAACGGTCAAAGCAAATCTCTATGTGATTATCGCATCGTAAAAATGTACCTATAGTTACGTCCTTTAAAACTCGAGTCTTTTCTTGTGTACGAATCTCTATGTCATTGTCGCATCGTGAGTCTGATTACCACCCGGTCAGCTTCGTATCCTTCATCTGAGTCTGTTGCATATTCAGATATCTAACGGCCTTCCCGTTCCTCCATTCAGGTGTCCGAAACTTCAAATGTACGTATAGTTACGTCCTTTAAAACTTGAATCTTTTCGTGTGTACGAATCTCTATGTCATTGTCGCATCGTGAGTCTGATTACCACCCGGTCAGCTTCGTATCCTTCATCTGAGTCTGTTGACCATCAGATATCTTACGGCCTTCCCTTTCCTACATTCAGGTGTCCGAAACTTCAAATGTACCTATAGTTACGTCCTTTAAAACTCGAGCCTTTTCTTGTGTACGAATCTCTATGTCATATTCGCATCGTGAGTCTGATTAACACCCGGTCAACTTCGTATCCTTCATCTGAGTCTGTTGCATGATCAGATATCTAACGGCCTTCCCGTTCCTCCATTCAGGTGTCCGAAACTTCAAATGTACCTATAGTTACGTCCTTTAAAACTCCAGTCTTTTCTTGTGTATGAATCTCTATGTCATTCTCGCATCTTGATTTCTGATTACCACCCGGTCAGCTTCGTATCCTTCATCTGAATCTGTTGCATGATCAGATATCTTACGGCCTTCCCCTTCCTCCATTAAGGTGTCCGAAACTTCAAATGTACCTATAGTTATGTCCTTTAAAACTTGAGTCTTTTCAAGTGTACGAATCTCTATGTCATTGTCGCATCGTGAGTCTGATTACCACCCGGTCAGCTTCGTATCCTTCATCTGAGTCTGTTGATCATCAGATATCTTACGGCCTTCCCTTTCCTCCATTCAGGTGTCCGAAACTTCAAATGTACCTATAGTTACATCCTTTAAAACTCGAGTCTTTTCTTGTGTACGAATCTCTATGTCATATTCGCATCGTGAGTCTGATTAACACCCGGTCAACTTCGTATCATTCATCTGAGCCTGTTGCATGATCAGATATCTAACGGCCTTCCCGTTCCTCCATTCAGGTGTCCGAAACTTCAAATGTACCTATAGTTACGTCCTTTAAAACTCCAGTCTTTTCTTGTGTACGAATCTCTATGTCATTCTCGCATCTTGAGTCTGATTACCACCCTGTCAGCTTCGTATCCTTCAACTGAGTCTATTGCATGATCTGATATCTTACGGCCTTCCCGTTCCTCCATTCAGGTGTCCGAAACTTCCAATGTACCTCTAGTTACGTCCTTTAAAACTCGAGTGTTTTCTTGTGTACGAATCTCTATGTCATATTCGCATCGTGAGTCTGATTACCTCCCGGTCAGCTTCGTATCCTTCATCTGAGTCTGTTGCATGATCAGATATCTAACAGCCTTCCCGTTCCTCCATTCAGGTGTCCGAAACTTCAAATGTTCCTATAGTTACCTCCTTTAAAACTCGAGTTTTTTCTTGTGTACGAATCTCTATGTCATTGTCGCATCGTGAGTCTGATTACCACCCGATAAGCTTCGTATCCATCATCTGAGTCTGTTGCATGATTAGATATCTAACGGCCTTCCCGTTCCTCCATTCAGGTGTCCGAAACTTCAAATGTACCTATAGTTACGTCCTTTAAAACTCGAGTCTTTTCTTGTGTACGAATCTCTATGTCATTGTCGCATCGTGAGTCTGATTACCACCCGGTCAGCTTCGTATCCTTCATCTGAGTCTGTTTTTAATCATCAGATATCTTACGGCCTTCCCTTTCCTCCATTCAGGTGTCCGAAACTTCAAATATACCTATAGTTACGTCCTTTAAAACTCGAGTCTTTTCTTGTGTACGAATCTTTATGTCATATTCGCATCGTGAGTCTGATTAACACCCGGTCAACTTCGTGTCATTCATCTGAGTCTGTTGCAAGATCAGATATCTAACTGCCTTCCCGTTCCTCCCTTTAAGTGTCCGAAACTTCAAATGTACCTATAGTTACGTCCTTTAGAACTCGAGTCTTTTCTTGTGCACGAATCTCTATGTCATTGTCGCATCGTGAGTGTGATTACCATCCGGTCAGCTTCGTATCCTTCATCTGAGTCTATTGCATGATCAGATATCTTACGGCCTTCCCGTTCCTACATTCAGGTGTCCGAAACATCAAATGTACCTATAGTTACGTCCTTTAAAACTCCAGTCTTTTCTTGTGTACGAATCTCTATGTCATTCTCGCTTCTTGAGTCTGATTACCACCCGGTCAGCTTCGTATCCTTCAACTGAGTCTATTGCATGATCCGATATCTTACGGCCTTCCCGTTCCTCCATTCAGGTGTCCGAAACTTCCAATTTACCTATAGTTACGTCCTTTAAAACTCGAGTGTTTTCTTGTGTACGAATCTCTATGTCATATTCGCATCGTGAGTCTGATTACCGCCCAGTCAGCTTCGTATCCTTCATCTGAGTCTGTTGCATGATCAGATATCTAACAGCCTTCCCGTTCCTCCATTCAGGTGTCCGAAACTTCAAATGTTCCTATAGTTACCTCCTTTAAAACTCGAGTCTTTTCTTGTGTACGAATCTCTATGTCATTGTCGCATCGTGAGTCTGATTACCACCCGGTCAGCTTCGTATCCTTCATCTGAGTCTGTTTTTAATCTTCAGATATCTTACGGCCTTCCCGTTCCTACATTCAGGTGTCCGAAACTTCAAATGTACCTATAGTTACGTCCTTTAAAACTCCAGTCTTTTCTTGTGTACGAATCTCTATGTCATTCTCGCTTCTTGAGTCTGATTACCACCCGGTCAGCTTCGTATCCTTCAACTGAGTCTATTGCATGATCCGATATCTTACGGCCTTCCCGTTCCTCCATTCAGGTGTCCGAAACTTCCAATTTACCTATAGTTACGTCCTTTAAAACTCGAGTGTTTTCTTGTGTACGAATCTCTATGTCATATTCGCATCGTGAGTCTGATTACCGCCCAGTCAGCTTCGTATCCTTCATCTGAGTCTGTTGCATGATCAGATATCTAACAGCCTTCCCGTTCCTCCATTCAGGTGTCCGAAACTTCAAATGTTCCTATAGTTACCTCCTTTAAAACTCGAGTTTTTTCTTGTGTACGAATCTCTATGTCATTGTCGCATCGTGAGTCTGATTACCACCCGATAAGCTTCGTATCCATCATCTGAGTCTGTTGCATGATTAGATATCTAACGGCCTTCCCGTTCCTCCATTCAGGTGTCCGAAACTTCAAATGTACCTATAGTTACGTCCTTTAAAACTCGAGTCTTTTCTTGTGTACGAATCTCTATGTCATTGTCGCATCGTGAGTCTGATTACCACCCGGTCAGCTTCGTATCCTTCATCTGAGTCTGTTTTTAATCATCAGATATCTTACGGCCTTCCCTTTCCTCCATTCAGGTGTCCGAAACTTCAAATATACCTATAGTTACGTCCTTTAAAACTCGAGTCTTTTCTTGTGTACGAATCTTTATGTCATATTCGCATCGTGAGTCTGATTAACACCCGGTCAACTTCGTGTCATTCATCTGAGTCTGTTGCAAGATCAGATATCTAACTGCCTTCCCGTTCCTCCCTTTAAGTGTCCGAAACTTCAAATGTACCTATAGTTACGTCCTTTAGAACTCGAGTCTTTTCTTGTGCACGAATCTCTATGTCATTGTCGCATCGTGAGTGTGATTACCATCCGGTCAGCTTCGTATCCTTCATCTGAGTCTATTGCATGATCAGATATCTTACGGCCTTCCCGTTCCTACATTCAGGTGTCCGAAACATCAAATGTACCTATAGTTACGTCCTTTAAAACTCCAGTCTTTTCTTGTGTACGAATCTCTATGTCATTCTCGCTTCTTGAGTCTGATTACCACCCGGTCAGCTTCGTATCCTTCAACTGAGTCTATTGCATGATCCGATATCTTACGGCCTTCCCGTTCCTCCATTCAGGTGTCCGAAACTTCCAATTTACCTATAGTTACGTCCTTTAAAACTCGAGTGTTTTCTTGTGTACGAATCTCTATGTCATATTCGCATCGTGAGTCTGATTACCGCCCAGTCAGCTTCGTATCCTTCATCTGAGTCTGTTGCATGATCAGATATCTAACAGCCTTCCCGTTCCTCCATTCAGGTGTCCGAAACTTCAAATGTTCCTATAGTTACCTCCTTTAAAACTCGAGTCTTTTCTTGTGTACGAATCTCTATGTCATTGTCGCATCGTGAGTCTGATTACCACCCGGTCAGCTTCGTATCCTTCATCTGAGTCTGTTTTTAATCTTCAGATATCTTACGGCCTTCCCGTTCCTACATTCAGGTGTCCGAAACTTCAAATGTACCTATAGTTACGTCCTTTAAAACTCGAGTGTTTTCTTGTGTACGAATCTCTATGTCATATTCGCATCGTGAGTCCAATTACCACCCGGTAAGCTTCGTATCCTTCATCTGAGTCTGTTGCATGATCAGTTATCTAACGGCCTTCCCGTTCCTCCATTCAAGTGTCCGAAACCTCAAATGTACGGATAGTTATATCCTTTAAACGCGAGTCTTTTCTCGTGTACGAATCTCTATGTCAATGTCGCATAGTGAGTCCGATTACCGTCCGTTCCTCTTCGTATCCTTTATCTGAGTATGTTGCATGATCTGATATCTTATGGCCTTCCTGCTACTCCATTCGGGTGCCCAAAACTTCAAATGTATCTATAGTTACGTCCTTTAAAACTCGAGACTATTCTTTTGTGCGAATCTCTATGTCATTGTCGCATCGCGATTCCGATTAACGTCCGATCAGCTTCGTATACTTCATCGGAGTCTGTCACATGATCAGGTATCTTACGGTCTTCCCGTTCCTCCATTCAAGTGTCCGAAACTTCAAATGTACCTATAGCTACGTTCTTTAAAACTCGAGTCTTTTCTTGATTACCAATCTCTATGTCATTGTGGCATCGTGAGTCTGATTACCACCAGGCCTGCTTCGTATCCTTCATCTGAGTCTGTTGCATGATCAGATATCTTACGGCCTTCCCGTTCCTCCATTCAGGTGTCCGAAACTTCAAATGTACCTATAGTTACGTCCTTTAAAACTCGAGTCTTTTCTTGTGTACGAATCTCTATGTCATTGTCGCCTCGTGAGTCTGATTACCACCCAGTCAGCTTCGTATCCTTTATCTGAGTCTGTTGCATGATCAGATAACTTACGGCCTTCCCGTTTCTGCATTCAGGTGTCCTAAACTTCAAAGTACCTATAGTTACGTCCTTTAAAACTCGAGTCTTTTCTTGTGTACGAATCTCTATGTCATTGTCGCATCTTGAGTCTGATTAACACCCGGTCAGCTTCGTATCATTCATCTGAGTCTGTTGGATGATCAGATATCTAACCGCCTTCCCGTTCCTCCATTCAGGTGTCCGAAACTTCAAATGTACCTATAGTTACGTCCTTTAGAACTCGAGTCTTTTCTTGTGCACGAATCTCTATGTCATTGTCGCATCGTGAGTGTGATTACCCCCTGGTCAGCTTCGTGTCCTTCATCTGAGTCTATTGCATGATCAGATATCTTACGGCCTTTCCCGCTATTCCATTCGGGTGCCTGAAACTTCAAATGTATCGATAGTTACGTCCTTTAAAACTCGAGACTTTTCTTTTGTACGAATCTCTATGTCATTGTTGCATCGTGATTCCGATCAACGTCCCGTCAGCTTCGTATACTTCATCGGAGTCTGTCACATGATCAGGTATCTTACGGCCTTCCCGTTCCTCCATTCAAGTGTCCGAAACTTCAAATGTACCTATAGTTACGTTCTTTAAAACTCGAGTCTTTTCTTGTGTACAAATCTCTATGTTATTGTGGCATCGTGAGTCTGAATACCACCAGGCCTGCTTCGTATCCTTCATCTGAGTCTGTTGCTTGATCAGATATCTTACGGCCTTCCCGTTCCTCTATTCGGGTGCCCGAAACTTCAAATTTACTTATAGTTATGTCCCTTAAAACTCGAGTCTTTTCTTGTGTAGAATCTCTATGTCATTGTCGCATCTTGAGTCTGATTACCACCCGATCAGCTTCGTATCCTTCATCTGAGTCTGTTGCATGATTAGATATCTAACGGCCTTCCCGTTCGTCCATTCAGGTGTCCGAAACTTCAAATGTACCTATAGTTACGTCCTTTAAAACTCGAGTCTTTTCTTGTGTACGAATCTCTATGTCATTGTTGCATCGTGAGTCTGATTACCACCGGGTCAGCTTCGTATCCTTCATCTGAGTCTGTTGCATGATCAGATAATTTACGGCCTTCCCGCTCCTGCATTCAGGTGTCCGAAACTTCAAAGTACCTATAGTTACGTCCTTTAAAACACGAGTCTTTTCTTGTGTACGAATCTCTATGTCATTGTCACATCTTGAGTCTGATTAACACCCGGTCAACTTCGTATCATTCATCTGAGTATGTTGCATGATCAGATATCTAACCGCCTTCCCGTTCCTCCATTCAGGTGTCCGAAACTTCAAATGTACCTATAGTTACGTCCTTTAAAACTCGAGTCTTTTCTTGTGTACGAATCTCTATGTCATTGTCGCATCGTGAGTCTGATTACCACCCGGTGAGCTTCGTATCCTTCATCTGAGTCTGTTGCATGATCAGATAATTTACGGCCTTCCCGTTTTTTCATTCATGTGTCTAAAACTTCAAATGTACCTATAGTTACGTCCTTTAAAACTAGAGTCTTTTCTTGTGTACGAATCTCTATGTCATTGTCAAATTGTGAGTCTGATTACCACCAGTCAGCTTCGTATCCTTCATCTGAGTCTGTTGCATGATCAGATATCTTACGGCCTTCCCGTTCCTCCATTCGGGTGCTCAAAACCTCAAATGTACGGATAGTTATATCCTTTAAACTCGAGTCTTTTCTCGAGTACGAATCTCTATGTCAATGTCGCATAGTGAGTCCGATTACCGTCCGGTCCACTTCGTATCCTTTATCTGAGTCTGTTGCATGATCTGATATCTTATGGCCTTCCTGCTACTCCATTCGGGTGCCCGAAACTTCAAATGTATCGATAGTTACGTCGTTTAAAACTCGAGACTTTTCCTTTGTACGAATCTCTATGTCATTGTCGCATCGTGATTCCGATTAACGTCCGGTCAGCTTCGTATACTTCATCGGAGTCTGTCACATGATCAGGTATCTTACGGCCTTCCCGTTCCTCCATTCAAGTGTCCGAAACTTCAAATGTACCTATAGCTACGTTCTTTAAAACTCGAGTCTTTTCTTGTGTACGAATCTCTATGTCATTGTGGCATCGTGAGTCTGATTACCACCAGGCCTGCTTCGTATCCTTCATCTGAGTCTGTTGCATGATCAGATATCTTACGGCCTTCCGTTCCTCTATTCGGGTGCCCGAAACTTCAAATTTACTTATAGTTATGTCCCTTAAAACTCGAGTCATTTGTTGTGTATGAATCTCTATGTCATTGTCAAATTGTGAGTCTGATTACCACCCGGTCAGCTTCGTATCCTTCATCTGAGTCTGTTGCATGATCAGATATCTTACGGCCTTCCCATTCCTCCATTTAGGTGTCCGAAACTTCAAATGTACCTATAGTTACGTCCTTTAATACTCGAGTCTTTTCTTGTGTACGAATCTCTATGTCATTGTCGCATCGTGAGTCTGATTACCACCCGGTCAGCTTCGTATCCTTCATCTGAGTCTGTTGCATGATCAGATATCTTACGGCTTTCCCGTTCCTCCATTCAGGTGTCCGAGACTTCAAATGTACCTATAGTTACGTCCTTTATAACTCGAGTCATTTCTTGTGTACGAATCTCTATGTCATTGTCAAATTGTGAGTCTGATTACCACCCGGTCAGCTTCGTATCCTTCATCTGAGTTTGCTGCATGATCAGATATCTTACGGCCTTCCCATTCCTCCATTTAGGAGTCCGAAACTTCAAATGTACCTATAGTTACGTCCTTTAATACTCGAGTCTTTTCTTGTGTACGAATCTCTATGTCATTGTCGCATCGTGAGTCTGATTACCACCCAGTCAGCTTCGTATCCTTCATCTGAGTCTGTTGCGTGATCAGATAATTTACGGCCTTCCCGTTCCTGCATTCAGGTGTCCGAAACTTCAAAGTACCTATAGTTACGTCCTTTAAAACTCGAGTCTTTTCTTGTGTACGAATCTCTATGACATTGTCGCATCTTGAGTCTGATTACCACCCGGTCAGCTTCGTATCCTTCATCTGAGTCTGTTGCATGATCAGATATCTTACGGCCTTCCCGTTCCTCCATTCAGGTGTCCGAAACTTCAAATGTACCTATAGTTACGTCCTTTAAAACTCGAGTCTTTTCTTGTGTACGAATCTCTATGTCATTGTCGCATCGTGAGTCTGATTACCACCCGGTCAGTTTCGTATCCTTCATCTGAGTCTGTTGCATGATCATATAATTTACGGCCTTCCCGTTCCTGCATTCAGGTGTCCGAAACTTCAAAGTACCTATCGTTACGTCCTTTAAAACTCGAGTCTTTTCTTGTGTACGAATCTCTACGTCATTGTCGCATCTTGAGTCTGATTACCACTCGGTCAGCTTCGTATCCTTCATCTAAGTCTGTTGCATGATCAGATATCTTACGGCCTTCCCGATCCTCCATTCAGGTGTCCGAAACTCAAATGTAACTATAGTTAGGTCCTTTAAAACTCGAGTCTTTTCTTGTCTACGAATCTCTAAGTCATTATCAAATTGTGAGTCTGATAACCACCCGGTCAGCTTCGTATCCTTCATCTGAGTCTGTTGCATGATCAGATATCTTACGGCCTTCCCGTTCCTCCAGTTAGGTGTCCGAAACTTCAAATGTACCTATAGTTACGTCCTTTAAAACTCCAGTGTTTTCTTGTCCACGATTCTCTATGTCATTGTCGCATCGTAAGTCCGATTACCACCCGGTCTGCTTCGTATCCTTCATCTGAGTCTGTTACATGATCAGAAATCTTACGGCCTTCCCGTTCATCCATTCAGGTGTCCGAAACGTCAAATGTACCTATAGTTACGTCCTTTAAAACTCGGGTTTTTTCTTGTGTACGAATCTCTATGTCATTGTCGCATCTTGAGTCTGATTACCACCCGGTCAACTTCGTATCCTTCATCTAAGTGTGTTGCATGATTAGATATATTACGGCCTTCCCGTTCCTCCATTCGGGTGCTGAAAACCTCAAACGTACGGATAGTTATATCCTTTAAACTCGAGTCTTTTCTCGTGTACGAATCTCTATGTCAATGTCGCATAATGAGTCCGATTACCGTCCGGTCCGCTTCGTATCCTTTATCTGAGTCTGTTGCATGATCTGATATCTTATGGCCTTCCTGCTACTCCATTCGGGTGCCCAAAACTTCAAATGTATCGATAGTTACGTCCTTTAAAACTCGAGACTTTTCTTTTGTACGAATCTCTATGTCATTGTCGCATCGTCATTCCGATTAACGTCCGGTCAGCTTCGTATACTTCATTGGAGTCTGTCACATGATCAGGTATCTTACGGCCTTCCCGTTCCTCCATTCAAGTGTTCGAAACTTCAAATGTACCTATAGCTACGTTCTTTAAAATTCGAGTCTTTTCTTGTGTACGAATCTCTATGTCATATTGCATCGTGAGTCTGATTACCACCAGGCCTGCTTCGTATCCTTCATCTGAGTCTGTTGCATGATCAGATATCTTACGGCCTTCCCGTTCCTCTATTCGGGTGCTCGAAACTTCAAATTTACTTATAGTTATGTCCCTTAAAACTCGAGTCTTTTCTTGTGTACGAATCTCTATGTCATTGTCGCATCTTGAGTCTGATTACCACCCGATCAGCTTCGTATCCTTCATCTGAGTCTGTTGCATGATCAGATAAATTACGGCCTTCCCGTTCCGGCATTCAGGTGTCCGAAACTTCAAAGTACGTATAGTTACGTCCTTTAAAACTCGAGTCTTTTCTTGTGTACGAATCTCTATGTCATTGTCGCATCTTGAGTCTGATTACCACCCGGTCAGCTTCGTATCCTTCATCTGAGTCTGTTGCATGATCAGATATCTTACGGCCTTCCCGTTCCTCCATTTAGGTGTCCGAAACTTCAAATGTACCTAAAGTTACGTCCTTTAAAACTCGAGTCTTTTCTTGTGTACGAATCTCTATGTCATTGTCGCATCGTGAGTCTGTTTAACACCCGGCCAGCTTCGTATCCTTCATCTGAGTCTGTTGCATGATCAGATAATTTATGGCCTTCCCGTTCCTGCATTCAGGTGTCCGAAACCTTAAAGTACCTATAGTTAGTAATTTAAAACTCGAGTCTTTTATTGTGTACGAATCTCTATGTCATTGTCGCATCTTGAGTCTGATTACCACCCGGTCAGCCTCGTATCCTTCATCTGAGTCTGTTGCATGATCAGACATCTTACGGCCTTCCCGTTCCTCCATTCAGATGTCCGAAACTTCAAATGTAACTATAGTTAGGTCCTTTAAAACTCGAGTCTTTTCTTGTGTACGAATCTCTATGTCATTGTCAAATTGTGAGTCTGATTACCACCCGGTCAGCTTCGTATCCTTCATCTGAGTCTGTTGCATGATCAGATATCTTACGGCCTTCCCGTTCCTCCATTTAGGTGTCCAAAACTTCAAATGTACCTATAGTTACGTCCTTTAAAACTCCAGTCTTTTCTTGTGTACGAATCTCTATGTCATTGTCGCATTGTTCGTCTGATTACCACCCGGACTGCTTCGTATCCGTCATCTGAGTCTGTTGCATGATCAGATATCTTACGGAATTCCCGTTCTTCCATTTAGGTGTCCGAAACTTCAAATGTACCTATAGTTACGTCCTTTAAAACTCCAGTGTTTTCTTGTGCACGAATCTCTATGTCATTGTCGCATCGTAAGTCCGATTACCAACCCGGTCTGCTTCGTATCCTTCATCTGAGTCTGTTACATGATCAGATATCTTACGGCCTTCCCATTCCTCCATTTAGGTGTCCGAAACTTCAAATGTACCTATAGTTACGTCCTTTAAAACTCCAGTGTTTTCTTGTGCACGAATCTCTATGTCATTGTCGCTTCGTGAGTCCGATTATCACCCGGTCTGCTTCGTATCCTTCATCTGAGTCTGTTACATGATCAGATATCTTACGGCCTTCCCGTTCATCCATCCAGGTGTCCGAAACTTCAAATGTACCTATAGTTACGTCCTTTAAAACTCGGGTTTTTTCTTGTGTACGAATCTCTATGTCATTGTCGCATCTTGAGTCTGATTACCACCCGGTCAACTTCGTATCCTTCATCTAAGTGTGTTGCATGATTAGATATATTACGGCCTTCCCGTTCCTCCATTCGGGTGCTGAAAACCTCAAACGTACGGATAGTTATATCCTTTAAACTCGAGTCTTTTCTCGTGTACGAATCTCTATGTCAATGTCGCATAATGAGTCCGATTACCGTCCGGTCCGCTTCGTATCCTTTATCTGAGTCTGTTGCATGATCTGATATCTTATGGCCTTCCTGCTACTCCATTCGGGTGCCCAAAACTTCAAATGTATCGATAGTTACGTCCTTTAAAACTCGAGACTTTTCTTTTGTACGAATCTCTATGTCATTGTCGCATCGTCATTCCGATTAACGTCCGGTCAGCTTCGTATACTTCATTGGAGTCTGTCACATGATCAGGTATCTTACGGCCTTCCCGTTCCTCCATTCAAGTGTTCGAAACTTCAAATGTACCTATAGCTACGTTCTTTAAAATTCGAGTCTTTTCTTGTGTACGAATCTCTATGTCATATTGCATCGTGAGTCTGATTACCACCAGGCCTGCTTCGTATCCTTCATCTGAGTCTGTTGCATGATCAGATATCTTACGGCCTTCCCGTTCCTCTATTCGGGTGCTCGAAACTTCAAATTTACTTATAGTTATGTCCCTTAAAACTCGAGTCTTTTCTTGTGTACGAATCTCTATGTCATTGTCGCATCTTGAGTCTGATTACCACCCGATCAGCTTCGTATCCTTCATCTGAGTCTGTTGCATGATCAGATAAATTACGGCCTTCCCGTTCCGGCATTCAGGTGTCCGAAACTTCAAAGTACGTATAGTTACGTCCTTTAAAACTCGAGTCTTTTCTTGTGTACGAATCTCTATGTCATTGTCGCATCTTGAGTCTGATTACCACCCGGTCAGCTTCGTATCCTTCATCTGAGTCTGTTGCATGATCAGATATCTTACGGCCTTCCCGTTCCTCCATTTAGGTGTCCGAAACTTCAAATGTACCTAAAGTTACGTCCTTTAAAACTCGAGTCTTTTCTTGTGTACGAATCTCTATGTCATTGTCGCATCGTGAGTCTGTTTAACACCCGGCCAGCTTCGTATCCTTCATCTGAGTCTGTTGCATGATCAGATAATTTATGGCCTTCCTGTTCCTGCATTCAGGTGTCCGAAACCTTAAAGTACCTATAGTTAGTAATTTAAAACTCGAGTCTTTTATTGTGTACGAATCTCTATGTCATTGTCGCATCTTGAGTCTGATTACCACCCGGTCAGCCTCGTATCCTTCATCTGAGTCTGTTGCATGATCAGACATCTTACGGCCTTCCCGTTCCTCCATTCAGATGTCCGAAACTTCAAATGTAACTATAGTTAGGTCCTTTAAAACTCGAGTCTTTTCTTGTGTACGAATCTCTATGTCATTGTCAAATTGTGAGTCTGATTACCACCCGGTCAGCTTCGTATCCTTCATCTGAGTCTGTTGCATGATCAGATATCTTACGGCCTTCCCGTTCCTCCATTTAGGTGTCCAAAACTTCAAATGTACCTATAGTTACGTCCTTTAAAACTCCAGTCTTTTCTTGTGTACGAATCTCTATGTCATTGTCGCATTGTTCGTCTGATTACCACCCGGACTGCTTCGTATCCGTCATCTGAGTCTGTTGCATGATCAGATATCTTACGGAATTCCCGTTCTTCCATTTAGGTGTCCGAAACTTCAAATGTACCTATAGTTACGTCCTTTAAAACTCCAGTGTTTTCTTGTGCACGAATCTCTATGTCATTGTCGCATCGTAAGTCCGATTACCAACCCGGTCTGCTTCGTATCCTTCATCTGAGTCTGTTACATGATCAGATATCTTACGGCCTTCCCATTCCTCCATTTAGGTGTCCGAAACTTCAAATGTACCTATAGTTACGTCCTTTAAAACTCCAGTGTTTTCTTGTGCACGAATCTCTATGTCATTGTCGCTTCGTGAGTCCGATTATCACCCGGTCTGCTTCGTATCCTTCATCTGAGTCTGTTACATGATCAGATATCTTACGGCCTTCCCGTTCATCCATCCAGGTGTCCGAAACTTCAAATGTACCTATAGTTACGTCCTTTAAAACTCGGGTTTTTTCTTGTGTACGAATCTCTATGTCATTGTCGCATCTTGAGTCTGATTACCACCCGGTCAACTTCGTATCCTTCATCTAAGTGTGTTGCATGATTAGATATCTTACGGCCTTCCCGTTCCTTCATTCGGGTGCCCAAAACCGCAAATGTACAGATAGTTATATCCTTTAAACTCGAGTCTTTTCTCGTGTACGAATCTCTATGTCAATGTCCCATAGTGAGTCCGATCACCGTCCAGTCCGCTTCGTATCCTTTATCTTAGTCTGTTGCATGATCTGATATCTTATGGCCTTCCTGCTACTCCATTCGGGTGCCCGAAACTTCAAATGTATCGATAGTTACGTCCTTTAAAACTCGAGACTTTTCTTTTGTACGAATCTCTATGTCAATGTCGCATCGTGATTCCGATTAATGTCCGGTCAGCTTCGTATACTCATCAGAGTCTGTCACATGATCAGGTATCTTACGGCCTTCCCGTTCCTCCATTCAAGTGTCCGAAACTTCAAATGTACCTATAGTTACGTTCTTTAAAACTCGAGTCTTTTCTTGTGTACGAATCTCTATGTCATTGTGGCATCGTAAGTCTGATTACGACCAGGCCTACTTGGTATCCTTCATCTGGGTCTGTTGCATGATCAGATATCGTACAGCATTCCCGTTCCTCCATTTAGGTGTCCGAAACTTAAAATGTACCTATAGCTACGTCCTTTAAAACTCGAGCCTTTTCTTGTGTACGAATCTCTATGACATTGTGGCATCGTGAGTCTGATTACCACCAGGCCTGCTTCGTATCCTTCATCTGAGTCTGTTGCATGATCAGATATCTTACGGCCTTCCTGTTCCTCTATTCGGGTGCCCGAAATTTCAAATGTACGTATAGTAATGTCCTTTAAAAGTCGAGTCTTTTTTGTGTACGAATATCTATGTCATTGTCGCATCCTGAGTCTGATTACCACCCGGTCAGCGTCGTACCCTTCATCTGAGTCTGTTGCATGATTAGATATCTTACGGCCTTCCCGTTTCTCCCTTCAGGTGTCTAAAACTTCAAATGTACCTATAGTTACGTCCTTTAAAACTAAAGTGTTTTCTTGTGTACGAATCTCTATGTCATTGTCAAATCGTGAGTCTGATTACCACCAGTCAGGTTCGTATCCTTCATCTGAGTCTGTTGCATGATCAGATATCTTACGGCCTTCTCGTTCTTCCATTTAGGTGTCCAAAACTTCAAATGTATCTATAGTTATGTCCTTTAAAACTCCATTGTTTTCTTGTGCACGAATCTCTATGTCATTGTCGCATCGTGAGTCTGATTACCACCAGGCCTGCTTCGTATCCTTCATCTGAGTCTGTTTCATGTTCAGATATCTTACGGCCTTCCCGTTCCTCTATTCGGGTGCCCGAAACATCAAATGTACGTATAGTTATGTCCTTTAAAAGTCGAGTCTTTTCTTGTGTACGAATCTCTATGTCATTGTCGCATCCTGAGTCTGATTACCACCCGGTCAGCTTCGTATCCTTAATCTGAGTCTTTTGCATGATTAGATATCCTACGGCCTTACCGTTTCTCCATTCAGGTGTCTGAAACTTCAAATGTAACTATAGTTACGTCCTTTAAAACTAGAGTCTTTTCTTGTGTACGAATCTCTATGTCATTGTCGCATCGTGAGTCTGATTACCACCCGGTCAGCTTCGTACCCTTCATCTGAGTCTTTTGCATGATCAGATATCTTACAGCCTTCCCGTTTTTCCATTCAAGTGTCTGAAACTTCAAATGTACCTATAGTTACGTCCTTTAAAACTCGAGTCCTTTCTTGTGTACGAATCTCTATGTCATTGTCGCATCGTGAGTCTGATTACCAACCGTCAGCTTCGTATCCTTCATCTGAGTCTGTTGCATGATCAGATATGTTACTGCCTTCCCGTTCCTCCATTTAGGTGTCCGAAATTCAAATGTACCTATAGTTACGGCCATTAAAACTCCAGTGTTTTCTTGTGCACGAATCTCTATGTCATGGTCGCATCGTGAGTCCGGTTACCACCCGGTTTGATTCGTATCCTTAATTTGAGTCTGTTACATGATCAGATATCTTACGGCCTTCCCGTTCCTCCATTCAGGTGTCCGAAACTTCAAATGTACCTATAGTTACGTCCTTTAAAACTCGGGTTTTTTCTTGTGTATGAATCTCTATGGCATTGTCGCATCTTGAGTCTGATTACCACCCGGTCAACTTCGTATCCTTCATCTAATTGTGTTGCATGATCAGATATCTTACGGCCTTCCTGTTCCTCCATTCAGGTGTCCGATTACCACCCGGTCAGCTTTGTATCCTTCATCTGAGTTTGTTGCATGATCAGATATTTTACGACCTTCCCGTTCCTCCATTTAGGTGTCTGCAACTTCAAATGTACCTATAGTTAAGTCCTTTAAAACTCCAATGTTTTCTTGTGCACGAATCTCTATGTCATTGTCGCATTGTGAGTCCGATTACCACCCGGTCTGCTTCGTATCCTTCATTTGAGTCTGTTGCATGATTAGATATCTTACGGCATTCCCGTTCCTCCATTTAGGTGTCCGAAACTTCAAATGTACCTATAGTTACGTCCTTTAAAACTCCAGTGTTTTCTTGTGCACGAATCTCTATGTCATTGTCGCATCGTGAGTCTGATTACCACCAGGCCTGCTTCGTATCCTTCATCTGAGTCTGTTTCATGATCAGATATCTTACGGCCTTCCCGTTCCTCTATTCGGGTGCCAGAAACTTAAAATGTACGTATAGTTATGTCCTTTAAAAGTCGAGTCTTTTCTTGTGTACGAATCTCTATGTCATTGTCAAATCGTGAGTCTGATTACCACCAGTCAGCTTCGTATCCTTCATCTAAGTCTGTTGCATGATCAGATATCTTACGGCCTTCCCGTTCCTCCATTCAGGTGTCCGAAAATTCAAATGTACCTATAGTTGCGTCATTTAAAACTCCAATGTTTTCTTGTGTACGAATCTCTAAGTTATTCTCGCATCTTGAGTCTGATTACCACCCGGTCAGTTTCGTATCCTTCATCAAATTCTGTTGCATGATCAGATATCTTACGGCCTTCCCGTTCCTCCATTCGGGTGCCCGAAACTTAAAATGTACGGATAGTTGCGTCCTTTAAAACTCGAGTCTTTTCTTGTGTACGAATCTCTATTTCATTGTCGCATCGTGAATCCAATTAACGTCCGGTTAGCTTGGTATCCTTTATCTGAGTATGTTGCATGATCAGATATCTTACGGCCTTCCCGTTCCTCCATTCAGGGGTCCGAAACTTCAAATGTACCTATAGTTACGTCCTTTAAACCTCGAGTCTTTTCTTGTGTACGAATCTCTATGTCATTGTGGCATTGTGAGTCTGATTACCACCAGGCCTGCTTCGTATCCTTAATCTGAGTCTGTTTCATGATCAGATATCTTACGGCCTTCCCGTTCCTCTATTCGGGTGCCAGAAACTTAAAATGTACGTATAGTTATGTCCTTTAAAAGTCGAGTCTTTTCTTGTGTACGAATCTGTATGTCATTGTCGCATCCTGAGTCTGATTACCACCCGGTCAGCTTCGTACCCTTCATCTGAGTCTGTTGCATGATTAGATATCTTACGGCCTTCCCGTTTCTCCGTTCAGGTGTCTGAAACTTCAAATGTACCTATAGTTACGTCCTTTAAAACTAGAGTCTTCTCTTGTGTACGAATCTCTATATCATTGTCGCATCGTGAGTCTGATTACCATCCGGTCAGCTTCATACCCTTCATCTGAGTCTGTTGCTTGATTAGATATCTACGGCCTTCCCGTTTCTCCATTCAGGTGTCTGAAACTTCAAATGTGACTATAGTTACGTCCTTTCAAACTAAAGTCTTTTCTAGTGTACGAATCTCTATGTCATTGTCAAATCGTGGGTCTGATTACCACCAGTCAGCTTCGTATCCTTCATCTGAGTCTGTTGCATGATCAGATATCTTACGGCCTTCCCGTTCCTCCATTCAGGTGTCCGAAAATTCAAATGTACCTATAGTTACGTCATTTAAAACTCCAGTCTTTTCTTGTGTACGAATCTCTAAGTTATTCTCGCATCTTGAGTCTAATTACCACCCGGTCAGTTTCGTATCCTTCATCAGATTCTGTTGCATGATCAGATATCTTACGGCCTTCCCGTTCCTCCATTCGGGTGCCCGAAACTTCAAATGTACGGATAGTTACGTCCTTTAAAAGTCGAGTCTTTTCTTGTGTACGAATCTCTATTTCATTGTCGCATCTTGAATCCAATTAACGTCCGGTTAGCTTGGTATCCTTTATCTGAGTATCTTGCATGATCAGATATCTTACGGGGTTCCCGTTCCTCCATTCAGGGGTCCGAAACTTCAAATGAAACTATAGTTACGTCCTTTAAACCTCGAGTCTTTTCTTGTGTACGAATCTCTATGTCATTGTGGCATTGTGAGTCTGATTACCACCAGGCCTGCTTCTTATCCTTCATCTGAACCTGTTTCATGATCAGATATCTTACGTCCTTCCCGTTCCTCTATTCGGGTGCTTGAAACTTAAAATGTACGTATAGTTATGTCCTTTAAAAGTCGAGTCTTTTCTTGTTTACGAATCTATATGTCATTGTCGCATCCGGAGTCTGATTACCACCCGGTCAGCTTCGTACCCTTCATCTGAGTCTGTTGCATGTTTAGATATCTTACGGCCTTCCCGTTTCTCCATTCAGGTGTCTGAAACTTCAAATGTACCTATAGTTACGTCCTTTAAAACTAGAGTCTTTTCTTGTGTACGAATCTCTATATCATTGTCGCATCGTGAGGCTGATTACCATCCGGTCAGCTTCGTACCCTTCATCTGAGTCTGTTGCTTGATTAGATATCTACGGCCTTCCCGTTTCTCCATTCAGGTGTCTGAAACTTCAAATGTACCTATAGTTACGTCCTTTCCAACTAAAGTCTTTTCTTGTGTACGAATCTCTATGTCATTGTCAAATCGTGAGTCTGATTACCACCAGTCAGCTTCGTATCCTTCATCTGAGTCTATTGCATGATCAGATATCTTACGGCCTTCCCGTTCCTCCATTCAGGTGTCCGAAAATTCAAATGTACCTATAGTTACGTCATTTAAAACTCCAGTCTTTTCTTGTGTACGAATCTCTAAGTTATTCTCGCATCTTGAGTCTGATTACCACCCGGTCAGTTTCGTATCCTTCATCAGATTCTGTTGCATGATCAGATATCTTACGGCCTACCCGTTCCTCCATTCGGGTGCCCGAAACTTCAAATGTACGGATAGTTACGTCCTTTAAAACTCGAGTTTTTTCTTGTGTACGAATCTCTGTTTCATTGTCGCATCGTGAATCCAATTAACGTTCGGTTAGCTTGGTATCCTTTATCTGAGTATGTTGCATGATCAAATATCTTACGGCCTTCCCGTTCCTCCATTCAGGGGTCCGAAACTTCAAATGTACCTATAGTTACGTCCTTTAAAACTCGAGGGTCTTTTCTTGTCTATGAATCTCTATGTCATTGTCGCATCTTGAGTCTGATTACCTCCCGGCAGCTTCGTATCCTTTATCTGAGTATGTTGATCATCAGATATCTTACGGCCTTCCCGTTCTTCCATTCAGGTGTCCGAAACTTCAAATGTACCTATAGTTACGTCCTTTAAAACTCGAGTCTTTTCTTGTGTACGAATCTCTATGTCATATACGCATCATGAGGCTGATTACCACCCGTTCAGCTTCGTATCCTTCATCTGAGTCTGTTGCATCATCAGATATATAACGGCCTTCCTGATCCTCCATTCAGGTGTCCGAAACTTCAAATGTACCTACAGTTACGTCCTTTAAAACTCCTGTGTTTTCTTGTGCACGAATCTCTATGTCATTGTCGCATTGTGAGTCTGATTACCACCAGGCCTGCTTCGTATCCTTCATCTGAGTCTGTTGCATGATCATATATCTTACGGCCTTCCCGTTCCTCTATTCAGGTGCCAGAAACTTAAAATGTACGTATAGTTATGTCCTTTAAAATTCGTGTTTCTCTTGTGTATGAATCTCAATGTCAATGTCGCATAGTGAGTCCGATTAACGTCCGGTCCGCTTCGTATCCATTATCTGAGTCTGTTGCATGATATGATATCTTATGGCCTTCCCGTTCCTCTATTCGGGTGCCCGAAACTTCAAATGTACGGTTAGTTATGTCCTTTAAAACTTGAGTCTTTTCTTGTGTACGAATCTCTATGTCATTATTGCATCTTGAGTCTGATTACCACCCGGTCACCTTCGTATCCTTCATCTGAGTCTGTTGCATGATCAGATATCTTATGGCCTTCCAGTACCTCCATTCGGGTGCCTGAAATTTCAAATGTATCGATAGTTACATCCTTTAAAACCCGAGTCTTTTCTTTTGTACGAATCTCTACGTCATTGTCGCATCGTGATTCCGATTAACGTCCGGTCAGCTTCGTATCCTTCATCTGAGTCTGTTGCATGATTAGATATCTTACGGCCCTCTCGTTCCTCCATTCAGGTGTCCAAAACTTCAAAGTACCTATAGTTACAGCCTTTAAAACTCGAGTCTTTTCTTGTGTACGAATATCTCTGTCATTGTCAAATCGTGAGTCGTATTACCACCAGTAAGTTTCGTATCCTTCATTTGAGTCTGTTGCATGATCAGATATCTTAAGGCCTTCCCATTCCTCCTTTCGGGTGCACAAAACCTCAAATGTACGGATAGTTATATCCTTTAAACTCGAGTCTTTTCTTGTGTACGAATCTCTATGTCAATGTCGCATAGTGAGTCTGATTACCGTCCGGTCCGCTTCGTATCCTTTATCTGAGTCTGTTACATGATATGATATCTTATGGCCTTCCCGTTCCTCTATTCAGGTGCCCGAAACTTCAAATGTACGGATAGTTATGTCCTTTAAAACTCGAGTCTTTTCTTGTGTACGAATCTCTATGTCATTGTTGCATCTTGAGTGTGATTACCACCCGGTCAGCTTCATATCCTTCATCTGAGTCTTTCGCATGATCAGATATCTTACGGCCTTCCCGTTCCTCCATTCAGGTGTCCAAAACACCAAATGTACCTATAGTTACGTCCTTTAAAACTCGAGTCCTTTCTTGTGTATGAATCTCCATGTCATTGTGCATCGTGAGTCTGATTACCACCCGGTCAGCTTCGTATCCTTCATCTAAGTCTGTTGCATGATTAGATATCTTACGGTCTTCCCTTTCCTTCAATCAGGTGTCCAAAACTTCAAATGTACCTATAGTTACGTCCTTTAAAACTCGAGTCTTTTCTTGTGTACGAATCTCTATGTCATATTCGCATCGTGAGTCTGATTACCACCCGTTCATTTTCGTATCCTTCATCTGAGTCTGTTATGAATCTCTAAGTTATTCTCGCATCTTGAGTCTGATTACCACCCGGTCAGCTTCGTATCCTTCATCTGAGTCTGTTGCGTGATCAGATATCTTACGGCCTTCCCGTTCTTCCATTCAGGTGCCAGAAACTTAAAATGTACGTATAGTTATGTCCTTTAAAATTCGAATCTTTTCTTGTGTACGAATCTCAATGCCAATGTCGTATAGTGAGTCTGATTAACGTCCGGTCCGCTTCGTATCCTTTATCTGAGTCTGTTGCATGATATGATATCTTATGGCCTTCCCGTTCCTCTATTCGGGTGCCCGAAACTTCAAATGTACGGATAGTTATGTCCTTTAAAACTCGAATCTTTTCTTGTGTACGAATCTCTATGTCATTGTTGCATCTTGAGTCTGATTACCACCCGGTCAGCTTCGTATCCTTCATCTGAGTTTGCTGCATGATCAGATATCTTACGGCCTTCCAGTTCCTCCATTCGGGTGCCCGAAACTTCAAATGTATCGATAGTTACGTCCTTTAAAACTCGAGTCTTTTCTTTTGTATGAATCTCTATGTCATTGTCGCATCGTGATTCCAATTAAAGTCCGGTCAGCTTCGTATCCTTCATCTGAGTCTGATGCATGATCAGATATCTTACGGCCTTCCCGTTCCTCCATTCAAGTGTCCGAAACTTCAAATGTACCTATAGCTACGTCCTTTAAAACTCGAGTCTTTTCCTGTGTACGAATCTCTATGTCGTTGTTGCATCGTGAGTCTGATTACCACCAGTCCTGCTTCGTATCTTTCATCTGAGTCTGTTGCATGATCAGATATCTTACGGCCTTCCCGTTCCTCTATTCGGGTGCCCGAAACTTCAAATGTACGTATAGTTATGTCCTTTAAAACTCGAGTCTTTTCTTGTGTACGAATCTCTGTGTCATTGTTGCATCTTGAGTCTGATTACCACCCGGTCAGCTTCGTATCCTACATCTGAGTTTGTTGCATGATCAGATATCTTACGGCCTTCCAGTTCCTCCATTCGGGTGCCCGAAACTTCAAATGTACGGATAGTTACGTCCTTTAAAACTCGAGTCTTTTCTTGTGTACGAATCTCTATTTCATTGTCGCATCGTCAATCCTATTAAAGTCCGGTTAGCTTGGTATCCTTTTTTTTTTTTGGTAAAGGAGGCTAAGCTCCGGTAAAATTTCGTTAACAAAAAATATTTACAAACAAAACCCGGGCCAAGATCATTACAATAATAATAAGCCTATCAAAAATTAGATCGTTGGCCCAAATCAAAACCATAACAAAACAACGCCCTATACAATCAATCTAATACAAGCCCATTACCCATAATCCAGAATCACAATCCAGCCCAAAAGGGCATTACCACCCAACCCATTACACAGCCCAAAACCAAACATACATCAAAACAGAAAATAGTCAACTTTTATACTATCCTCCATGCCATTTCTGTAATCAGCTTTCATGCAAATCTTCCATTTTGAACCATTCTGACCCATCTTAATAACATTCTCAAAAGCAGCCTGCAATATCATCTCTATTTCTTCATCAGATATCTTACGGCCTTCCCGTTCCTCCATTCGGGTGCCCGAAACATCAAATGTACGGATAGTTATATCCTTTAAAACTCGAGTTATTTCTTGTGTACGAATCTCTATGTCATTGTCGCATCGTGAGTCCGATTACCGTCTGGTCTGCTTCGTATCCTTTATCAGATTCTATTGCACGATAACATATCTTATGGCCTTCCCTCACCTCTATTCGAGTGCCCGAAACTTCAAATGTATCGATAGTTACGTCCTTTAAAACTTGAGTGCTTTCTTATGTACGAATCTCTATGTCATTGTCGTATTGTGAGTCTGATTAACGTTCGGTCCGCTTTGTATGCTTTATCTAAGTCAGTTGCATGATAAGATTTCTTACGGCCATCCCGTTCCTCCATTCAGGTGTCCGAAATTCAAATGTACCTATAGTTACGTCCTTTAAAACTCGAGTCTTTTCTTGTGTAAAAATCTCTTTGTCATTATCGCATCGTGATTCTGATTACCTACCGGTCATCTTCGTATTCTTCATCTGAGTCTGTTGCATGATCAGATATCTTACGGCCTTCCCGTTCCTCTATTTGGATGCCCGAAACATCAAATGTACAGATAGTTATGTCCTTTAATACCTGAGTCTTTTCTTGTGTACGAATCTCTATGTCATTGTCGCATCGTGAGTTCGATTACCGTCCGGTCTGCTTCGTATCCATTGTCTGAGTCTGTTGCATGATCAAATATCTTACGGCCTTCCCATTCCTCCATTCAGGTGTCCGAAATTTCAAATGTACCTATAGTTACGTCCTTTAAAACTCGAGTCTTTTCTTGGGTACGAATCTCTATGTCATTGTGGCATCATGAGTCTGATTTCCTCCCAATCAGCTTCCTATCCTTCATCTGAGTCTGCTGCATGATCAGATATCTTACGGGCTTCCCGTTCCTCCATTCAGATGTCCGAAACTTCAAATGTACCTATAGTTACGTCCTTTAATACTCGAGTCTTTTCTTCTGTACGAATCTCTATGTCTTTGTCGCATCTTGAGTCCTTTTACCACCCGGTCAGCTTCGTATCCTTCATCTGAGTCAGTTGCATGATAAGATATATTACGGACTTCCCGTTCCTCCATTCTGGTGTCCGAAACTTCAAATGTACCTATAGTTACGTCCTTTACTACTCGAGTCTTTTCTTCTGTACGAATCTCTGTGTCTTTGTCGCATCTTGAGTCCGATTACCACCCGGTCAGCTTCGTATCCTTCATCTGAGTATGTTCCATGATTAGATATCTTACGGCCTTCCCGTTCCTCTATTCGGGTGCCCGAAACTTCAAATGTACGGGTAGTTATTTCCTTTAAAACTCGAGTCTTTTCTTGTGTACGAATCTCTATGTCATTGTCGCATCGTGAGTCCGATTACCGTCCGGTCAGCTTCGTATCCTTTATCTTTGTCTGTTGCATGATCAGATATCTTACGGCCTTCCCGTTCATCCATTCAGGTGTCTGAAACTTCAAATGTACCTATAGTTAGAATCCCCAACAGACCTTCTACTAAACTTCACACTCAGCCCCTCATTTCTCACTGAATGTTTCTTTCTCTTGCTAAACACCTCAAACTTATCATACTGCATAGTTTCAAATACATTCAAATCTGGTGATAATTGAGGAAAACAAACCCTATTATTCATCACAGAAAAGCCCCCTTTCTTACTAACATACTTAGCTAAAGCTTCCAGAATAGACATATTTCTACCATCATAAAGCATTTTAGTTTCAGTCATACCAACATCCATCTTAACAGATCCCCCATTAACAGTACTCTCATCCTTGTTTAGAGGATTACCATAAACATCACATTTTGAAGATAATTCAAACAGATCCTCCAAATTCTCATAAATCAATCTAGGTTTCCAATTATCCCCCATCAAATTTCTCAGATACTGAATATGAACATCAGACAGAATAGGAGGATCCAACATACCTACACCAGCAAACCCTAGCCCAGTCTTCCCATCAGAAACCCTAGGCTTCAGATCCATCTCCATATCGCTATCAACAGACTTCTGGAAAAAACTATGATCAGTAGAAACTTGCTGCATCCAATCCTTACCAAACATACCATTCAAATACTCTAAATCCCCTGAGGTCAGCGAACAAACTTCAGTAATACCTCCCCTTGACCTAGACAGAATAAACCTACCATCCCACACATCCTTGAGATCCAGGCTATAAACCAAATCACCAGATAAATCAGATGGAACAGTGAAACGCGACGAAGAAAAGAAGAAGAAAGGGTTAAAAAAAGACCGGGAAAAGAAAACGGAGAAGAAACAGTGATATCGCCAAAATCGCCCAATATCAGAGAGAAAACCCTAGCTTAGCTTCTTGCTTCGTATCAGCTTCGTATCCTTTATCTGAGTCTGTTGCATGATCAGATATCTTACGGCCTTCCCGTTCATCCATTCAGGTGTCTGAAACTTCAAATGTACCTATAGTTACGTCCATTAAACTCGAGCCTTTTATTGTGTACGAATCTCTATGTAATTGTCGCATCGTGAGTCTGATTACAACCCGGTCAGCTTAGTATCCTTCATCTGAGTCTGTTGCATGATCAGATATCTAGCCTTCCCGTTCCTCCATTCGGGTGCCCGAAACATCAAATGTACGGATAGTTATGTACTTTAAAACTCGAGTCGTTTCTTCTGCACGAATCTCAATGTCATTGTCGCATCATGAGTCTGATTACCACCCGGTCTGCTTCGTATCCTTCATCTGAGTCTGTTGCATGATCAGATATCTTACAGCCTTCCCATTCCTCCATTCGGGTGTCCAAAACTTCAAATGTACGGATAGTTACGTTCTTCAAAACTTGAGTCTTATCTTGTGTACGAATCTCTATTTCATTGTCGCATCGTGAATCCAATTAACGTGCGGTCAGCTTCATATCCGTCATCTAAGTCTGTTGCATGATCAGATATCTTACGGCCTACCCGTTCCTCCATTCAGGGGTCCGAAATTTCAAATGTACCTATAGTTACGTCCTTTAAAACTCAAGTCTTTTCTTGTGGATGAATCTCTATGTCATTGTCACATCGTGAGTCTGATTAACACCTGGTCAGCTTCGTATCCTTCATGTGAGTCTGTTGCATGATCCTATATCTTACGGCATTCCCGTTCCTCCAATCGGGTGCCCGAAACTTCAAATGTACGGATAGTTATGTCCTTTAAAACTCGAGTCTTTTCTTGTGTACGAATCTCTATGTCATTCTCGCAGCGTGAGTTTGATTAACGTCTGGCAGCTTCGTATCTTTCATCTGAGTCTGTTGCATGATCACATATCTTACAGCCTTCTCTTTCTTCCATTCACGTGTCCGAAACTTCAAATGTAACTATAGTTACGTCCTTTAAAACTCGAGACTTTTCTTGTGTACGAATCTCTATGTAATTGTCGCATCTTGAGTCCGATTACCACCCGATCAGCTTCGTATCCTTCACCTGAGTATGTTGCATGATTAGATATCTTACGGCCTTCCCGTTCCACTATTCGGGTGACCGAAACTTCAAATGTACGGGTAGTTATGTCCTTTAAAACTCGAGTCTTTTCTTATGTACGAATCTCTATGTCATTGTCGCATCGTGAGTCTAATTACCATCCGGTCCACTTCGTATCCTTTATCTGAGTCTGGTGCATGATCAGCTATCTTACGTCCTTCCCGTTCCTCTATTCAGGTGTCCGAAACTTCAAATGTACCTATAGTTACGTCCTTTAAAACTCGAGGGTTTTCCCGTGGACAAATCTCTATATCATTGTCGCATCATAAGTCTGATTACCACCCGGTCTGCTTCGTATCTTTCATCTGAGTCTGTTGCATGATCAAATATCTTACGTCCTTCCCGTTCCTCCATTCAGGTTTCTGAAACATCAAATGTACCTATAGTTACGTCCTTTAGAACTCAAGTCTTTTCTTGTGTACGAAGCTCTATGTCATTGTTAAATCGTGAGTCTGATTACCACCCGGTCAGCTTCGTATCCTTCATCTGAGTCTGTTGCATGATCAGATATCTTACGGGCTTTTCGTTCCTCTATTCGGGTGCCCGAAACTTCAAATGTACGGGTAGTTATGTCCTTTAAAACTCGAGTCTTTTCTTGTGTACGAACCTCTATGTCAGTGTCGCATCGTGAGTCCGATTACCGTCCGGTCAGCTTCGTATCCTTTATCTGAGTCTGTTGCATAATCAGATATCTTACGACCTTCCCGTTCATCCATTCTGGTGTTTGAAACTTCAAATGTACCTATAGTTACGTCCATTAAAACTCGAGTCTTTTCTTGTTTACGAATCTCTATGTCATTGTCGCATCATGAGTCTGATTACCACCCGGTCAGCTTCGTATCCTTCATCTGAGTTTGTTGCATGATCAGATATCTTACGGCCTTCCCGTCACTCCATTCAGGTGTCCGAAACTTCAAATGTACCTATAGTTACGTCCTTTAAAACTCGAGTGTTTTCTTGTGCACGAATCTCTATGTCATTGTCGCATCATGAGTCTGATTACCACCTAGTCTGCTTCGTACCCTTCATCTGAGTCTGTTGCATGATCAGATATCTTACGGCCTTCCCGTTCCTCCATTCGGGTGCCCGAAACTTCTAATTTACCTATAGTTACGTCCTTTAAAACTCGAGTGTTTTCTTGTGCACGAATCTCTATGTCATTGTCGCATCATGAGTCTGATTACCACCCGGTCTGCTTCGTATCTTTCATCTGAGTCTGTTGCATGATCAGATATCTTACGTCCTTCCTGTTCCTCCATTCAGGTGTCCGTAACTTCAGATGTACCTATAGTTACGTCCTTTAAAACTCGAGTCTTTTCTTGTGTACAAATCTCTAGGACATTGTCGAATCTTGAGTCCGATGACCACCCGGTCAGCTTCGTATCCTTCATCTGAGTATGTTGCATGATTAGATATCTTACGGCCTTCGCGTTCCTCTATTCGGGTGCCTGAAACTTCAAATGTACGGGTAGTTATGTCCTTTAAAACTCGAGTCTTTTCTTGTGTACGAATCTCTATGTCATTGTTGCATCCTGAGTCCGATTACCATACGGTCAGCTTCGTATCCTTTATCTGAGTCTGTTGCATGATCAGATATCTTACGGCCTTCCCGTTCATCAATTCAGATGTCTGAAACTTCAAATGTACCTATAGTTACGTCCATTAAAACTCGAGTCTTTTCTTGTGTACGAATCTCTATGTCATTGTCGCATCGTGAGTCTAATTACCACCCGGTCAGCTTTGTATCCTTCATCTGAATCTGTTGCATGATCATATATCTTACGGCCTTCCCGTTACTCCATTCAGGTGTCCGAAACTTCAAATGTACCTATAGTTACATCCTTTAAAACTCTAATGTTTTCTTGTGCACGAATCTCTATGTCATTTTCGCATCATGATTCTGATTACCACCCGGTCTGCTTCGTAACTTTCATCTGAGTCTGTTGCATGGTCAGATATCTTACGTCCTTCCCGTTCCTCCATTCAGGTGTTCGAAACTTCAAATGTACCTATAGTTACGTCCTTTAAAACTCGAGTCTTTTCTTGTGTACGAATCTCTATGTCATTGTCGAATCTTGAGTCCGATGACCTCCCGGTCAGCTTCGTATCTTTCATCAGAGTATGTTGCATGATTAGATATCTTACGGCCTTCCCGTTCTTCCATTTGGGTGCCCGAACCTTCAAATGTACGGATAGTTATGTCCTTTAAAACTTGAGTCTTTTCTTGTGTACGAATCTCTATGTCATTGTCGCGTAGTGAGTCCGATTACCGTCCGGTCAGCTTCGTATCCTTTTTTTTTTTTTGATAAAGGAGACATTGCTCCGGTAAATTTCATTAATAATAAAAATATTTACAAACAGACCGGGCCAAGATCTTTACAAAATACACTAACTAGAAACTAGATCAAGGCCCACCACAAAACAACACTAAAACAACCATACATCAAACAAAAAACAGCCCATTAACCATACTCAAAACTATCGGGCCATCTAAATAACCTTTCAAAGCCCAACCCAATACAAGACCCAACTAACAAACCAAATAAAATAGACCATAACCAACAACAGTCAAGTCTTCTTCCTGATAACTTGCATCCTTGTTCTGTATTCTTCCATACAATACTTGTACACACCTTTAGATCCTTCACATCTTCCAGCTTCACCACCTGTCTTCTACCAGCTAACTTGTAACTTTGACTACAATCCTGAGTAATAATGCTACCCCTGCTATACCATTCAGCTGCAAATCCGCAATTTCTTCCATACTCAATACAAGACTCTTCAAAACTAACAATCATAACAATACCATACTCACCTAGCTTCCCAACCCAATTACAAAAAACCCAATCAAAAAACTGACTAACAACTAAATATCTAAACACCAGCTCTGACTGAATATGCTCCCTACAAAGAACATATAACAGACCACCAATGTACCAGCTAACAACCAGCCTTAACAGAAATTGCTCAATTGAAATGTAAACCAACTTAACAATAACAGTTTCTCCAGAAAGCAGTAAAATCAGCCAACCAGGATCACAATCATACAGCCATATCCATCCAACCCAACCCAAAAAACAGTTTTCCAACCCATCCCAAAAGGGCAGCCCAAAAAACCTAAAACTAAAAACAAGAAAAGGTTTCTAGAAAAGAACAAACCAATAATGCAAAGGTTTCCCATCCTTGTGAGGTACTAGAAAATGCAAAAACATTAGGGGTGGAAGTAAGTGTCCTAAACACAAGGATAGGGTCCATCCTTATCTCTCCAAGGGCTGAGCACACTCCTGGCTCCAATCCTAACCACCAATTCATCAACGCAGAATTGAACCCATCTTCGAAAGGTGAAGAGGGATTCAACAGATCTCTTTTTAAAAAACAAAACCATAATAAAAAATTTTGAATAAAACAAGGAAGCTTATTAAGCCAGATCTCTACCCAAACGTTTTTTGTGCACCTTATTACTGCGAGTTCCCAATCATAGTAACCCACCCCTCCCCAAGGCAAGTGCCTTAGACTCATAACAGACTTTACTTTCAAATGAACAAGGCTCAACAAAGGCCATAAAGACCACAAGGTTCCTGACCAGTAAATAGTTCTAAAAAATGCAAAATTTGGGGTGGAAACAAATGTCCTAACATCACTGATCAGATCCAACCTTATATCTCCCAGGTTATAGCTTACTCCAAGCTTTAAACATCCTAACCACCAATCAAAATTCGCAGAATTAAACCCAATTTCATACAAAGAAATAGAGTTCAATAGGATCTTAAGAAAACAAAACTTTTTCAAATTTTGATATAAAACAGAAGGCTTACAAAGCCAGGATTCTACCCATTCGTTTTTTGTGCACCTTATTACTGCAAGTTCCCATATAGTATAACCCAAATCCCTCCCAAAAAGAAAGTTTTTAAACAGAACAGACCAAGACTCAAACTCACCCAAAATGACCCAGACAGACCAATGCACTAACTTACCCACTCTGACCCATCCAGACCACAACACTACCAGACCCAAAAAGACCCAATCAAAACAAGACTTACACACAAGCAGAATTCCCATCCTTTGATGACATCTAAGGAATAAAAGACTCAAAAAACCCTGACCAGATCCTAATCCAAAGGATGAGACCAACCTTATCACTCCATGAACCAGGCTTCCTCCCAGCCTTGACACTCCTATCCTCCGATCAAAATGCGCAAGGCTAAGTCCATTCTTCCAAAAGGAAGGGGAGCTCAGCAGATGACACACCACCCTCAAAATTAAAAATAACAAAAAAATGAAATGACAAAAAGGACACCACCAAAACACACACCAGGAATCAAAACTCAGAAGCCAAAAAGGCCAAGAAACAACCCCATAAGTACACAGACTCCAGAGAACAGCATGTTCCCACAGCCCCAAATAAAGACCCATCCCAGAGTAATATTTAGTAATATTATTATCATTATTCAACATATTATTATCATTATATATATTATTATTATAATTACTATTATTACTATATATAAATGAGATAAAAAACACCCCTCCACCTCCAATACCACTAGTAGTAACATACCATCCCATCTCACCCATACACACATTCTTCCACTCCTCCTTATAACTACCACAAGAGTAATTAACAATCATCATTAGGACATATAAAACCCCAGGCAGCAGCAGCCAGCTGCACCTGCACAGAATTCTTCAAATTCAAACTTGCCATTCTCAGCTTAACAACATCCTGAATCTGCTGCCCAAGAATCTTGGCACTCCTTCTAGAATTACTAAATAGTCTATTGTTTCTCTCCTGCCAAATTAAATAAACAGCAGCAGCCAGACAAAGCCTTTGAATAATGTTCCACACAGACTTATTCACCACCCTTCCCTCTATAAACTGCACAATAGCATCCCACTGATCAGGAATATCTCCAAATTTTGCCAATACCTTTAATCTCCTCCATATGGCATGGGAAAAATCACACCTAAAAAACAGGTGCTCATGACTATCAGGACAAGTCCCACACAAACTGCACTTCAAAACACCACTATATCCCCATTGTAACATCCTATCTTGTGTTGGAAGTCTGTACTTAAAAGCTAACCAAGTAATAAAAGCATGTCTTGGTATGGATTGACTAAACCACACAGATCTACTCCACTTAACCTCATTACCCCCTTTAACCAAATCCTCATAAGCCACCTTTGTAGAAAAGGGCACCTTCTCACCATCATCTCTTTTCCACCAATACCTATCCCTAGTCATAGGACACAAAAAGGGCACCTCAGTTTGAACCAACCAAGGATACTTACTTCCCCATTCCTCAGGAAAACACCAACTCCCATTACTCACCAAATCAGCCAAATTTCCCCTCAGGTTAAACCCAGCATTCCTAATATCTCTTCTATCTATGACATTGATCAAAGGACCTTTACTATGCCAGCTATCAAACCATGCACTAATTAATCTACCATTCCCAACCTTTGCAACACAATGAGGCCTAATAATACCCCTACACCCCAGGATTTGCTTCCAACTCCAAGAATCAGAATTGGTTTCTCCCACATCCCAAAAATTACATCCCTGCAATCTATGTAACCTAATCCATTCAACCCAAACAGAATCCTTATTATTTAACACATTCCAAATATGTTTAGACATTAAAGCAACATTTCTTTCCTTAAGAGAAGCAATTCCCAACCCACCTTGAGATTTCTTAAGACACAAATCATCCCAACTAACCCTAGCATATCCCTTCTTAAAATCCCCTTGGCACCACAAAAAACCTCTACAAATCCTTTCCACATCATCATTTAAATTAACAGGCAAGATAAACAAGGAGGACCAATACACAGTAAGAGAAGATAATACAGATTTAATCAATTGCAATCTCCCAGCAAAAGAGTGGAACTTATTCCTCCAGTCATTGACCCTGCTCTTAACCTTGTCAAGTAGAATAGAACAGTCCTTCTGATATAATCTCCTAGAAGCAAGAGGAATACCCAAGTATTTCAAAGGAAAGCTTCCCACTTTAAAAGGCACAATTCTCAGGATATCCTCCTGAATTTCAGGCTTCACATTCCCAAAAATAATCTCACTCTTCTGCATATTAGGCTTTAACCCAGACATGTTACCAAACTCATCCAAAGCAGCCTTCAAAATACTAATGGACTCACAATCCTGACTACTAAAAACTATCAAATCATCAGCAAAACATAAATGGGTCAACTTCATCTTTTCACACTTCCAATGGTACACAAAACTATCAGCCTCCCTAATCCTTCTTATGAATACTAAGTTAAGTACCTCCATAACTAAGGTGAATAAGTAAGGAGACATAGGATCCCCTTGCCTTAACCCTTTCTCCCCCTTGAAAAAACCATAAAGATCCCCATTTAGACTAATAGAATAAGATACAGAAGTAACACATTCCATCACCCACCCAATAAACTTCTCATGAAATCCAAAACCAACTAAACATTGATGAAGAAAGGCATGATCAACAGAATCATAAGCCTTCTGCAAGTCTATTTTCATAGCAACTCTAGAATGACCCCTCACCCAATCATACCCTTTAACTAACTCTTGAGATAACAAAATATTATCACTAATGAGCCTCCCAGGAACAAAGGCACTCTGTGACTTATCAACAACCTGCTCTAAATAACCCATCATCCTATTACAGATCACTTTACTAATGCACTTGTAAAGGACATTACAACATGCAATAGGTCTAAATTCACTAACAAGGTCAGGAACCTTAACTTTAGGGATTAAAGATAGGACAGTAGCATTAAGTTGCTTTAACAGCCTTCCATTCTGAAAAAATTCTTGAACAGCTAGACAGACAACATCCCCCACAAAATTCCATGCAGCTTTAAAGAATTTTGCAGAATAGCCATCAGGCTTGATCTCCTCCTTAGAAACATCTCTAACCATATAATCAGCATCATACACATTTATCTTCTTTAAAAATAAACTATCAACATCACCAATAGGATCCACAGGATCCTTTTTCCCCATCATACTCATATAGTAACTGACAAAAGCACTACCCAGAGAATGCTCATTATAACAGGTACCATCCAATCCACTAATTTGAACCACCCTATTCTTAGCCTGCCTCTGCTTCACAGAATGATAAAAATATTTGTTATTTTGATCTCCTACACATAACCAGTGGACCTTAGACTTCTGTTTAAGAAAAGCCTCCTCATCAGCACAAGCTTCATTGTAAGCTTTAATATAAACCGCTTCCTCCTCTCTCAAAGACACATTCCCAGAATCCTCAACCACTTCCTTCTGAATTTTCTCAAGTTCAGACTTCAAAAACTCAACCTTTTTAAAGTAATTACCCATACTATAGTTAAGTTTCCTAAGCGGTTTCTTCAAACTTTTCAGTTTAGTCACCACCTGAAACATTCTACAACCCCTTACATTAATCCCCCAACAATTCTTAACAATGCCTTCAAACTCTGGCTTATCAGCCAAATGATTCCAGAACTTAAAAGGTTTGGGATCCCTATACCCATCCTCCAGAGGACATGTAACAAGGACAGGAGAATGATCAGAATTATAGAAAGGAAGAAACTTAGCAAACAAACCAGGAAACAATACACCCATTTTCTCATTAACCATAGCTCTATCTAATTTTTCAAGAATGCCATCAGTTTTCCCAGGCTTTTGATTCCAAGTAAAATGAAATCCAGTACTAGCAAGATCAGAAACCTTTAAACAATCAACACAATTCTTAAAATCATCCATCCCATAAACAGGAACAGAACCCCCTATATTCTTATCCCCTGGCTCCAAAATAATATTGAAGTCTCCCAAAACCACCCATGGATTGTTCCCAATTAACCTAGAGTGATTCTTTAAGCTTCCCCATAACTCCCTCCTACCAGGAACATTAGTAACACCATATACAAAAGAACAAAAGAACCTCTCCCCCTCCTTAAAAGGACAAACTAAACAATGCACCACTTGAGAGGTCATGGATAAAACAAAAACATCCATAACCTTTGGGTCCCAACCAACCAAAATTCTAGCCCAACTAGGACAAAGTTCTATATTAGAAACCCATTCCCACCTACTCATAACCCCCTTACCAGCATCTAGAATTCCACCAGGACTAACTCTAGTCTCCAAAAAACCACCCAACTTAATACCATTATCAGCAACAATTCTCCCAATCTGTCTTTGTTTAGAGGCAGTTGACATACCTCTAACATTCCAAGCAAGAAGATTAATCTTCATTAATAACAGTAGAACAACCCACAAGGCCCTGCAGACCAGAGGAACCCTCACCTACACCACTACTTGAACCCCCATCACACTTCATAAATTCAGCATTCTCCTCATTATCATAATGGACTTCAGCTTCCTTCATTAATTTATCAAACATAAGAATGTCCCATTGTTCAAAAAATAATTTAACTTGACCAATGTTCCATTTCCTCATAATATCATTAGGACATATTTTATTAAGAATATAATGAGATACTTCATTAAACTGATCATCCGACATCCTAAAATACCCAGACTTAGTATTAACCTTAGTATCTATTTTAAAATCCCCACCATTCCCTCCACTATTCTTACTACTAGACTCTCCCACACCAGAAGCCCCTGCACCAGCTGAATTCCTCTCCACATTAATCACCCCTTCAATCTCCTTACCTTTCCTACTACCCCCACCATTCTCCACCACAGAAGTCTTCTTCACATCATTCTCACCCTCCACTTCTTTAATCACCACACCATTAGCCCTCCTAACAGAACCACTAACTCCATCCTTTTTTTCACTCTGCTTCCTATCATTAGACCCCTCTCCTATCCTAACCTCAACATTATCCCCCTCTAAATCACCCAAAACTTCAAACCTATTAGCTTGCTCACCCTTCTTTCTTCCATCTTCCCCATTCTGTTTCTTCCCTTGCACCTGCCTATACACTTGAGTATTTCTACCCTGAAAACCACCTCTACCATTAAAACCACCCCTTCCCTGCCCATCTCTCCTAAACCCATTAAACCTAACACCATCATTCCTAGCCTCACCATTCCTCAAACCCCTACCTTGATCACCTCCATTAGACCCACCCCCTTGACCATTAATAGTCCTACCCTCAGACCCTTCCCCTTTTTCCCCTTTCGTATCCTTTATCTGAGTGTGTTGCATGATCAGATATCTTACGGCCTTCCCGTTCATCCATTTAGGTGTCTGAAACTTCAAATGTACCTATAGTTACGTCCATTAAAACTCGAGTCTTTTCTTGAGTACGAATCTCTATGTCATTGTCGCATCGTGAGTCTGATTACCACCCGGTCTGCATCGTATGCTTCATCTGAGTCTAGTGCATGATCAGATATCTTACGGCCTTCCCGTTACTCAAATCAGGTGTCCGAAACTTCAAATGTACCTATAGTTACGCCCTTTAAACTCGAGTGTTTTCTTGTGCACGAATTTCTATGTCATTGTCGCATCACGAGTCTGATTACCACCCGGTCTGCTTAGTATCTATCATCTGAGTCTGTTGCATGATCAGATATCTTACGTCCTTCCCGTTCCTCCATTCAGGTGTCCGAAACTTCAAATGTACCTATAGTTACGTCCTTTAAAACTCGAGTCTTTTCTTGTATACGAATCTCTATGTCATTGTCGAATCTTGAGTCCGATGACCTCCCGGTCAGCTTCGTATCTTTCATCAGAGTATGTTGCATGATTAGATATCTTACGGCCTTCCCGTTCCTCTCTTCAGGTGCCCGAAACTTCAAACGTACGGGTAGTTATGTCCTTTAAAACTCTAGTGTTTTCTTGTGTACGAATCTCTATATCATTGTTTGCATCGTGAGTCCGATTACCGTCAGGTCAGCTTCGTATCATTTATCTTAGTCAGTTGCATAATCAGATATCTTACGGCCTTCCCGTTCATCCATTCAGGTGTCTGAAACTTCAAATGTACCTATAGTTACGTCCATTAAAACTCGTGTCTTTTCTTGTGTACGAATGTCTATGTCATTGTCGCATCGTGAGTCTGAATACCACCCGGTCTACTTCGTAACTTTTATCTGAGTCTGTTGCATGATCAGATATTTTACGTCCTTCCTGTTCCTCCATTCAGGTGTCCGAAACTTCAAACGTACCTATAGTTACGTCCTTTGAAACTCGAGTCTTTTCTTGTGTACGAATATCTATGTCATTGTCAAATCGTGACTCTGATATCCACCCAGTCAGCTTCATATCCTGCATCTGAGTCTGTTGCATGATCATATATCTTACGGCCTTCCGGTTCCTCCATTCGGGTGCCCGAAACTTCAAATGTACGGATAGTTATGTCCTTTAAAACTCGAGTCTTTTCTTGTGTACGAATCTCTATGTCATTGTCAAATCGTGAGTCTGATTTCCACCCAGTCAGCTTCGTATCGTTCATCTTAGTCTGTTGCATGATCATGTATATTACGGCCTTCCCGTTCCTCCATTCGGGTGCACGAAACTTCAAATGTATCGATAGTTACGTCTATTAAAACTCTAGTCTTTTCTTGTGTACGAATCTCTATGTCATTGTCGCATCATAAGTCTGATTACCATCCGGCCTGCTTCGTATCTTTCATCTGAGTCTGTTGCATGATCAGATATCTTACGTCCTTCCTGTTCCTCCATTCAGGTGTCCGAAACTTCAGATGTACCTATAGTTACGTCCTTTAAAACTCGAGACTTTTCTTGTGTATGAATCTCTATGTCATTGTCGAATCTTGAGTCCGATGACCACCCGGTCAGCTTCGTATCCTTCATCTGAGTCTGTTGCATGATCAGATATCTTACGGCCTTTTCGTTCCTCTATTCGGGTGCCCGAAACATCAAATGTATGGGTAGTTATGTCCTTTAAAACACGAGTATTTTCTTGTGTAAGAATCTCTATGTCATTGTCGCATCGTGAGTCCGATTACCGTCCGGTCAGCATCGTATCCTTTATCTGAGTCTGTTGCATAATCAGATATCTTACGGCCTTCCCGTTCATCCATTCAGGTGTTTGAAACTTCAAATGTACCTATAGTTACGTCCATTAAAACTCGAGTCTTTTCTTGTGTACGAATCTCTATGTCATTGTCGCATCATGAGTCTGATTACCACCCGGTCAGCTTCGTATCCTTTATCTGAGTCTGTTGCATGATCAGATATCCTACGGCCTTCCCGTTACTCCATTCAGGTGACCGAAACTTCAAATGTACCTAAAGTTACGTCCTTTAAAACTCGAGTGTTTTCTTGTGCACGAATCTCTATGTCATTGTCGCATCATGAGTCTGATTACCACCTAGTCTGCTTCGTATCCTTCATCTGAGTCTGTTGCATGATCAGATATCTTACGGCCTTCCCGTTCATCCATTCGGGTGCCCGAAACTTCTAATGTTCCTATAGTTACGTCCTTTAAAACTCGAGTGTTTTCTTGTGCACGAATCTCTATGTCATTGTCGCATCATGAGTCTGATTACCACCCGGTCTGCTTCGTATCTTTCATCTGAGTCTGTTGCATGATCAGATATCTTACGTCCTTCCTGTTCCTCCATTCAGGTGTCCGTAACTTCAGATGTACCTATAGTTACGTCATTTAAAACTCGAGTCTTTTCTTGTGTACGAATCTCTAGGACATTGTCGAATCTTGAGTCCGATGACCACCCGGTCAGCTTCGTATCCTTCATCTGAGTATGTTGCATGATTAGATATCTTACGGCCTTCGCGTTCCTATATTCGGGTGACTGAAACTTCAAATGTACGGGTAGTTATGTCCTTTAAAACTCGAGTCTTTTCTTGTGTATGAATCTCTATGTCATTGTTGCATCGTGAGTCCGATTACCGTACGGTCAGCTTCGTATCCTTTATCTGAGTCTGTTGCATGATCAGATATCTTACGGCCTTCCCGTTCATCAATTCAGATGTCTGAAACTTCAAATGTACCTATAGTTACGTCCATTAAAACTCGAGTCTTTTCTTGTGTACGAATCTCTATGTCATTGTCGCATCGTGAGTCTAATTACCACCCGGTCAGCTTTGTATCCTTCATCTGAATCTGTTGCATGATCAGATATCTTACGGCCTTCCCGTTACTCCATTCAGGTGTCCGAAACTTCAAATGTACCTATAGTTACATCCTTTAAAACTCTAATGTTTTCTTGTGCACGAATCTCTATGTCATTTTCGCATCATGATTCTGATTACCACCCGGTTTGCTTCGTAACTTTCATCTGAGTTTGTTGCATGGTCAGATATCTTACGTCCTTCCCGTTCCTCCATTCAGGTGCCCGAAACTTCAAATGTACCTATAGTTACGTCCTTTAAAACTCCAGTCTTTTCTTGTGTACGAATCTCTATGTCATTGCCGCATCATGAGTTTGATTAACGTCCGGTCAGCTTCAAATCCTTCATCTGAGTCTGTTGCATGATTAGATATCTTACGGCCTTCCCGTTCATCCATTCAGGTGTCTGAAACTTCAAATGTACCTATAGTTACGTCCATTAAAACTCGAGTCTTTTCTTGTGTACGAATCTCTATGTCATTGTCGCATCGTGAGTCTGATTACCACCCGTTCTGCATCGTATGCTTCATCTGAGACTGATGCATGATCAGATATCTTACGGCCTTCCCGTTACTCAAATCAGGTGTCTGAAACTTCAAATGTACCTATAGTTACGTCCATTAAAACTCGAGCCTTTTCTTGTGTACGAATCTCTATGTCATTGTCGCATCGTGAGTCTGATTACCACCCGGTCTGCATCGTATGCTTCATCTGAGACTGATGCATGATCAGATATCTTACGGCCTTCCCGTTACTCAAATCAGGTGTCTGAAACTTCAAATGTACCTATAGTTACGCCCTTTAAACTCGAGTGTTTTCTTGTGCACGAATTTCTATGTCATTGTCGCATCATGAGTCTGATTACCACCCGGTCTGCTTAGTATCTATCATCTGAGTCTGTTGCATGATGAGATATCTTACGTCCTTCCCGTTCCTCCATTCATGTGTCCGAAACTTCAAATGTACCTATAGTTACGTCCTTTAAAACTCGAATCTTTTCTTGTGTACGAATCTCTATGTCATTGTCGAATCTTGAGTCCGATGACCTCCCGGTCAGCTTCGTATCTTTCATCAGAGTATGTTGCATGATTAGATATCTTACGGCCTTCCTGTTCCTCTCTTCAGGTGCCCGAAACTTCAAACGTACGGGTAGTTATGTCCTTTAAAACGCTAGTGTTTTCTTGTGTACGAATCTCTATATCATTGTTTGCATCGTGAGTCCGATTACCGTCAGGTCAGCTTCGTATCATTTATCTTAGTCAGTTGCATAAATAGATATCTTACGGCCTTACCGTTCATCCATTCAGGTGTCTGAAACTTCAAATGTACCTATAGTTACGTCCATTAAAACTCGTGTCTTTTCTTGTGTACGAATGTCTATGTCATTGTCGCATCGTGAGTCTGAATACCACCCGGTCTGCTTCGTAACTTTTATGAGTCTGTTGCATGATCAGATATTTTACGTCCTTCCCGTTCCTCCAGGCAGGTGTCCGAAACTTCAAATGTACCTATAGTTACGTCCTTTGAAACTCGAGTCTTTTCTTGTGTATGAATATCTATGTCATTGTCAAATCGTGACTCTGATTTCCACCCAGTCAGCTTCATATCCTGCATCTGAGTTTGTTGCATGATCATATATCTTACGGCCTTCCGGTGCCTCCATTCGTGTGCCCGAAACTTCAAATGTACGGATAGTTATGTCCTTTAAAACTCGAGTCTTTTCTTGTGTACGAATCTATATGTCATTGTCAAATCATGAGTCTGATTTCCACCCAGTCAGCTTCGTATCGTTCATCTGAGTCTGTTGCATGATCAGGTATATTACGGCCTTCCCGTTCCTCCATTCGGGTGCACGAAACTTCAAATGAATCGATAGTTACGTCTATTAAAACTCGAGTCTTTTCTTGTGTACGAATCTCTATGTCATTGTCGCATCATGAGTCTGATTACCACCTAGTCTGCTTCGTATCCTTCATCTGAGTCTGTTGCATGATCAGATTTCTTACGGCCTTCCCGTTCCTCCATTCGGGTGCCCGAAACTTCAAATGTACCTATAGTTACGTCCTTTAAAACTCGAGTGTTTTCTTGTGCACGAATCTCTATGTCATTGTCGCATCATGAGTCTGATTACCACCCGGTCTGCTTCGTATCTTTCATCTGAGTCTGTTGCATGATGAGATATCTTACGTCCTTCCTGTTCCTCCATTCAGGTGTCCGAAACTTCAGATGTACCTATAGTTACGTCCTTTAAAACTCGAGTCTTTTCTTGTGTACGAATCTCTATGTCATTGTCGAATCTTGAGTCCGATGACCACCCGGTCAGCTTCGTATCCTTCATCTGAGTCTGTTGCATGATCAGATATCTTACGGCCTTTTCGTTCCTCTATTCGGGTCCCGAAACATCAAATGTACGGGTAGTTATGTCCTTTAAAACACGAGTCTTTTGTTGTTTACGAATCTCTAAGTCATTGTCGCATCGTGAGTCCGATTACCGTCCGGTCAGCTTCGTATCCGTTATCTGAGTCTGTTGCATAATCAGATATCTTACGGCCTTCCCGTTCATCCATTCAGGTGTCCGAAACTTCAAATGTACCTATAGGTACGTCCTTTAAAACTCCAGTCTTTTCTTGTGTACGAAACTCTATGTCATTGTCGGATCGTGAGTTTGATTAACGTCCGGTCAGCTTCAAATCCTTCATCTGAGTCTGTTGCATCATTAGATATCTTACGGCTTTCCCGTTCCTCCATTCGGGTGCCCGAACCTTCAAATGTACGGATAGTTATGTCCTTTAAAACTTGAGTCTTTTCTTGTGTACGAATCTCTATGTCATTGTCGCATCGTGAGTCCGATTACTGTCCGGTCATCTTCGTATCCTTTAACTGAGTGTGTTGCATGATCAGATATCTTACGGCCTTCCCGTTCATCCATTCAGGTGTCTGAAACTTCAAATGTACCTATAGTTAGGTCCATTAAAACTCGAGTCTTTTCTTGTGTACGAATCTCTATGTCATTGACGAATCTTGAGTCCGATTACCACCCGGTCTGCATCGTATGCTTCATCCGAGTCTGATGCATGATCAGATATCTTACGGCCTTCCCGTTACTCAATTCAGATGTCTGAAACTTCAAATGTACCTATAGTTACGCCCTTTAAAACTCGAGTGTTTTCTTGTGCATGAATCTCTATGTCATTGTCGCATCATGTGTCTGATTACCACCCGGTCTGCTTCGTATCTATCATCTGAGTCTGTTGCATGATCAGATATCTTACGTCCTTCCCGTTCCTCCATTCAGGTGTCCGAAACTTCAAATGTACTGATGTATTGTAAAATACATCTATTTCCAGTGTAAAGTTTGTATAGTTTTCGAGTCGTTTAGATAGTGTTTTTATTAGTTTTAGACTTGTACCGGTCTATTTTATTTAGTATAGGTTTTTATAGATTTTTATTAGTTTTGGGTCTTTTTTAGTATTTATCTATTTTTTTTTATATTTTGGTAGGTGTTCAAGACGTTGGAGCGTAAACGAGCAACTTTGATCAAGTCAAGAACAACCGAATTGAGAGCACGGAGTTATAATACTACTACATATAATAATAATAATAATAATAATAATAATAATAATAATAATAATAATAATAATAATAATAATAATAATAATAATTAACAAATAGAAAAATAAAGTAGGTGACCTTGGGTCATATCCCAAGGCCCATGGAGGGCTGCGCAAGAAACAACTAGACCAGAATGATATTATAAAGTGGACGGCTGTACATAGTATTCGAGGAGGCGCCGCAAAACGAACAGAGCCGAAGAAAAGAATTATATTCAGGAGATCACAGCGGCAGAATTAACTTCGAAGGAGGAGTATTATTATTTTTTCGACGAGGGCTGCACAACAAGGGATAAGACAGCAGCAGCAACATATTGAGAGAAGGAGGTAAAGGGTTGAAGCATAGGTGCGAGCACGGGTCGGTTCTAATCTAATTATTTATTTATTTATTTGCTACCCGTTGTGAACACCATGAATTTGTATTGTTTTTATTGTGTCATGACTTTTAGAGGCTAGACTTTTATTGCTACCTAGGAAGATGATTGCACTTGAATGATTTATTTTCTTTTGGTTTTGGAACTTTTGGTTGTGGGTGAATTTTAAAGTAAAGAACTCTTTATTTTCTGGTTTGATGTATATGCATATTTAGTTTTGTTTAATTAATTTTTATAAACTCCACTTGCGTTTTTGTGAATGTCTTTCATGTATGAATGCGGGTTAGGTTGCAGACTGTGTGTTAGCAGCTAGTTTATGGTTAATTGCCTAGGGTTATCCATAGGAGTTGTAATTGTTAGTTAGATAATTCTAAGTGTTCTACCAATTCTCAATAGCTGTGAGGTGCGAGATTGTTGGTCTGTCTAGGGTGTTAAATTGCTAGATCTAGAGGCTTTGTGAGAAGATCTTCCTAGTTTCCCTAGCATTCCTTGTAGGCCAAGTCTTATTAGAAATATTGTAGTTACCCCTTGCACTTTCGGGTGTATTGTGACTTTCGCGCTGTGAGGTAGACTGTCTAGCGGGTACTTTAAGATTCGAGTAGGTAAGCCTGTGAGGGTAACCTCTCAACTGGTGGTTTAACAGCACAACAATATTCTAGGGTTTCCCCTTGAGAAGGGTCGAGGGTGTCTAGTTTATTCTTGATGTTTAGTATTTTAAGATCCCGGTTCCACACCAGTTCCATAACCATTAGAAGATTATCATTCATGTGTAGGATTCGAGCCTAGGTAGTGCCTTCCCATCATCTGATCCCAGTTGCAGTTTCCAGCTTGTGTTTTAAGTTATTTTAGTTTTATTTATTTGCAATTAGTTTGTTAGAAAACTCCCTTTAATAAACAAAACATTATTAAGTCAGTATTTAGGATAAGTAATCGAGTCTAGTTTACGTTTTCTAGTAGAGTCTCGTGGGTTCGATACTCGGACTTACTTTAGCTATACTACACTGACCGGTACACTTGCCGGTTGTGTGGTTTAGGTTTAGAGAGTCTTAGTTTATGAATTTAAAACTTAGAGTGTCTGGTTTAGGTTAATTTAGGTAGTTTTTATTAAACCACTTTGAGCACATCAAGTTTTTGGCGCCGTTGCCGGGGACTCTTGGCGATTGCGTTTACTAGCTTTGATTACACTTATCTGCTATATCTGTGCTACTTGTGTTTTGTGTTGAGTCTGTCTTTTTGTATAGTGAGTCGTAGGAGTCTAATTGTTCGTGTATTTTATTTCTGTTAAGTCTGTAAATATGTTTGAAATTTGTGGAGGACCCTATTTTACCGTTAGATTTCCACAAAATGCGGGGTCCTCTGCACATTATTATGCTAATTCCTTCGTGCAGCCGCCACCATGTTATTCACAGAGATATCCTGATTATTATGATTGCCCGTATCAGCAACCACATTTTAATCAGTATCCTGATCAATTTTCTGGAAGCAATTCTCATGAGCATAGTGATAATGATTGGGGTAAAATAGAGAGTCTGTTGACATTACTAGTTGCTAAGGATGCCAATACCCAGAACATGTTAGCAGAGCAGGACACCCTCCTAAAAAACCACGACATCCTCATAAAAAACCGACAGGCTGCTCTTTTAGATCTTCAACGAACAGTAGAAGATATTGCTAGGAGATTAAAGGAAGAAGAAGAAAAAGAAAAGGTTCAGCAAGAGCAGGCGCCGAAAGTCGGTTATACATATGATGAGGAGGGCAACTACCTCGGTTACATGAATGCTCTGGGGGAGTTGTTCCCAACGTTTCCAGAAGAAGGAAAAGAGCCGATCATGCAATATGCTGATGAGTCAGATGAGGAGATCATCCCAATCACGGAGACGAAAATGGACGTTGAAGTCCCACCTCCGGTGCCACAGGTTAGGATATATGATTTTGGGAGCGACTCTGATGAAGAGGACGACGAAGAAGAGTGGGCGGCGTATCAGAGGTCATTAGAGAAGAGAGAAGTAATTGAAGAAGAAGTGGAGTTGGGTGACTCCATAGGTATGATGTTTGGTGCAAATGAAGACAGTGAGGTTAGTGACACGTTGTTGTCTGAGGAGGATGAGCTTTTAGATATGGAGTTAGAGGGTTTGCCTGCTTATGAAGATTTAGGGGAGTCTGATCCCAAGGGGGATATAGCATACCTAGATGCTCTACTCGAAGGTGAACCGATAGACATGACTGAACCTGCACCAGAAGAAAGAGCTAAGTGTGGGGATCATCCCATGGAAATGGTGGTAGAAGAAGCACACCATAGCTGGCCCGTGGTATTGGTAATAGATGGAATTGCAATATCAACAAAACCACGGGAGAGGGCAAAGAAGAAAAAAAGAAAAGATCGGAACCGGAAGAGGATCAACAGCTGGCACGATGTGGAGAAGAAGAAGCCAGTAAAGTTCAAGCACGACCGCTCTTCTTGCTACATGCCACGCATCCGGTTCAATCCAGGTAAGTTTAAATTTTGGTGGTCTGACCCGTTAAGAATGCTTAGATTATTTTTCAATTCCACTAATAAATATTCAATTGTTAACGAAGATCGGGTGGAATTAAACGGGTTGGATCGGGTCCAGATAAAAGAGAAGCCCCCTGATTAGGTTTAAGTGTGGGGAGGCTGTGTAGAGTTTGTATTAGTTGTGATTGGTCCGTCCTTTGTTAGTGGTTCATAGGTTTTATCTTTCTATTTTATCTTTGTTTTTTTTTGTCTTTGAGTCTGTTTGCAGGTTTGCGTGTTTGCTTAGGTAGAGGAAATTTCACCATGAGCGGATCCCATATATTATCTTTATATATATTATGAGTGGGAGTTTCGGTAGAGGTTTGGGTAATAAAAGATAATTTTTCTTAAAAAAAAAATTTAATTAACTTTCTGTGAAAAAAGACTTTTCATGTAATGTGAGGAGTCTGGGCTGACCTGTTCGCCTCATGCGACCAGCTATTACCCCGGAAAGTTATATTTTTTTCCCGCTTTCAACGCGTGTTGTGATCACCAGTGTCCTTCACGTTGAGCGAAAACCAGATTTTTTTTCTTTCTACCCATTTGGTTCTACCATCATTCACCGCCATTTTGCCAAGCAGGTACGTCTTCTTGTTTATTGTTATATTATGAGTCTAAGTTAGTAGTTTATACTTTTTGTTTATTTTATTTTATTTATTTATTTTTTTTGTGTGGTTCGGTATTATGCTCGGGTTTTCTTTGCTTTGTCTTGTGCAGGTTTGGATTGTACCGCCCGTACTCAATCTCCATTCGGGCGATTCCGGAGTTGTTCATTATATCGAGGGTAAACCCGAGAGTATACCTTGTGTCAGAGCCGATCGCGAATGAAATGCTATACGATCGAGCTGGATTGGACTAGAGTGTTGGAGCTTACGAAAAAAATTAACCAGCTAAGTCCTTTTCAATTTGCCCTCGTTTTTTTTTATTTTTGTATTCGGATTTTTTTTTTAATTTTGTTTTGAGTCGTTTTCTATTCCTACATTGAGGGCAATGTAGAGTTTAAGTGTGGGGATGAGAAACTGTCGTTTAGTTTATATATAAAGTCGTTCGAGTCAAAAAAAAAAAAAAAGAAAATCGAAAAATTGAGAAAATGTCCCTGATTTTGAAGTTTGCATTATATAAAATATGGAAGATGATAGGTAAAGTTAGGTGTCCGGTTTTCAAATAGTATGTATAATAAGAGATTAAAATTGATTGAAAACGTGTCTGATTTGGGATATGTGGGTAGGCTCGGCCGGTAGAAAGGTTTCCTTTGCAAAGTAATAAATTAATTATGTTAGGCTATTTTGTGGGTTCTCATCTAGGAGAAACGGGGAGACCAAAACCGCCAAAAATAGTATAAGAAGCACCGTTATAAGTAGAAAACCGTTAGAATTTCTATCACTTAAAAAAAAATTAGAAATCAAAGCAAAAATGCTGAAGCTTAAGGCGCCTGGTCACTGGGATAGCGACTTGGATTGGCCACACCCTCTGAGTTAAGTATGCTGAGATGAAAAAAAAATGCTGAAGCTTAAGGTGTCTGGCCACTGGGATAGCGACTTGGATTGGTCACACCCTCTGAGTTAAGTATGCCGAAAAAAAAGTGATTTTAAATTCTCTTGGTTTTCTACATAAGACGGTTGGGAAATGGTCAATTGGTCGTTCCTTTAGCTTCATAAGCTTGAGGCGGGATTAGGAGGAACTGTGGCTTCCTTAGAGTGAGACCCTAGATAGACTAATCAACATGAACTTAACATAAATAAAAAGGGGCTTGAAAACCGGTTTGGGTTTAAGAGGATCAATATACCTGCAATCGCAATCAACACGTTAGTAGATTATTAATTAAGTAACCTATGTTTTGAAACTGGATGTAAACCTAACTGTGATTCCATAGCATAATTCTTTTTCAGGGACGAAAAAAAAGATAAGTGTGGGGATATTTGATGTATTGTAAAATACATCTATTTCCAGTGTAAAGTTTGTATAGTTTTCGAGTCGTTTAGATAGTGTTTTTATTAGTTTTAGACTTGTACCGGTCTATTTTATTTAGTATAGGTTTTTATAGATTTTTATTAGTTTTGGGTCTTTTTTAGAATTTATCTATTTTTTTTTATATTTTGGTAGGTGTTCAAGACGTTGGAGCGTAAACGAGCAACTTTGATCAAGTCAAGAACAACCGAATTGAGAGCACGGAGTTATAATACTACTACATATAATAATAATAATAATAATAATAATAATAATAATAATAATAATAATAATAATAATAATAATAATAATAATAATAATAATTAACAAGTAGAAAAATAAAGTAGGTGACCTTGGGTCATATCCCAAGGCCCATGGAGGGCTGCGCAAGAAACAACTAGACCAGAATGATATTATAAAGTGGATGGCTGTACATAGTATTCGAGGAGACGCCGCAAAACGAACAGAGCCGAAGAAAAGAATTATATTCAGGAGATCACAGCGGCAGAATTAACTTCGAAGGAGGAGTATTATTATTTTTTCGATGAGGGCTGCACAACAAGGGATAAGACAGCAGCAGCAACATATTGAGAGAAGGAGGTAAAGGGTTGAAGCATAGGTGCGAGCACGGGTCGGTTCTAATCTAATTATTTATTTATTTATTTGCTACCCGTTGTGAACACCATGAATTTGTCTTGTTTTTATTGTGTCATGACTTTTAGAGGCTAGACTTTTATTGCTACCTAGGAAGATGATTGCACTTGAATGATTTATTTTCTTTTGGTTTTGGAACTTTTGGTTGTGGGTGAATTTTAAAGTAAAGAACTCTTTATTTTCTGGTTTGATGTATATGCATATTTAGTTTTGTTTAATTAATTTTTATAAACTCCACTTGCGTTTTTGTGAATGTCTTTCATGTATGAATGCGGGTTAGGTTGCAGACTGTGTGTTAGCAGCTAGTTTATGGTTAATTGCCTAGGGTTATCCATAGGAGTTGTAATTGTTAGTTAGATAATTCTAAGTGTTCTACCAATTCTCAATAGCTGTGAGGTGCGAGATTGTTGGTCTGTCTAGGGTGTTAAATTGCTAGATCTAGAGGCTTTGTGAGAAGATCTTCCTAGTTTCCCTAGCATTCCTTGTAGGCCAAGTCTTATTAGAAATATTGTAGTTACCCCTTGCACTTTCGGGTGTATTGTGACTTTCGCGCTGTGAGGTAGACTGTCTAGCGGGTACTTTAAGATTCGAGTAGGTAAGCCTGTGAGGGTAACCTCTCAACTGGTGGTTTAAGAGCACAACAATATTCTAGGGTTTCCCCTTGAGAAGGGTCGAGGGTGTCTAGTTTATTCTTGATGTTTAGTATTTTAAGATCCCGGTTCCACACCAGTTCCATAACCATTAGAAGATTATCATTCATGTGTAGGATTCGAGCCTAGGTAGTGCCTTCCCATCATCTGATCCCAGTTGCAGTTTCCAGCTTGTGTTTTAAGTTATTTTAGTTTTATTTATTTGCAATTAGTTTGTTAGAAAACCCCCTTTAATAAACAAAACATTATTAAGTCAGTATTTAGGATAAGTAATCGAGTCTAGTTTACGTTTTCTAGTAGAGTCTCGTGGGTTCGATACTCGGACTTACTTTAGCTATACTACACTGACCGGTACACTTGCCGGTTGTGTGGTTTAGGTTTAGAGAGTCTTAGTTTATAAATTTAAAACTTAGAGTGTCTAGTTTAGGTTAATTTAAGTAGTTTTTATTAAACCACTTTGAGCACATCAATTGAGAAACTGTCGTTTAGTTTATATATAAAGTCGTTTGAGTCAAAAAAAAAAAAAAAAAAAAAAAATCGAAAAATTGAGAAAATGTCCCTGATTTTGAAGTTTGCATTATATAAAATATGGAAGATGATAGGTAAAGTTAGGTGTCCGGTTTTCAAATAGTATGTAAAATAAGAGATTAAAATTGATTGAAAACGTGTCTGATTTGGGATATGTGTGTAGGCTCGGCCGGTAGAAAGGTTTCCTTTGGAAAGTAATAAATTAATTATGTTAGGCTATTTTGTGGGTTCTCATCTAGGAGAAACGGGGAGACCAAAACCGCCAAAAATAGTATAAGAAGCACCGTTATAAGTAGAAAACCGTTAGAATTTCTATCACTTAAAAAAAAAAATTAGAAATCAAAGCAAAAATGCTGAAGCTTAAGGTGCCTTGTCACTGGGATAGCGACTTGGATTGGCCACACCCTCTGAGTTAAGTATGCTGAGATGAAAAAAAAATGCTGAAGCTTAAGGTGTCTGGCCACTGGGATAGCGACTTGGATTGGTCACACCCTCTGAGTTAAGTATGCCGAAAAAAAAGTGATTTTAAATTCTCTTGGTTTTCTACATAAGACGGTTGGGAAATGGTCAATTGGTCGTTCCTTTAGCTTCATAAGCTTGAGGCGGGATTAGGAGGAACTGTGGCTTCCTTAGAGTGAGACCCTAGATAGACTAATCAACATGAACTTAGCATAAATAAAAAGGGGCTTGAAAACCGGTTTGGGTTTAAGAGGATCAATATACCTGCAATCGCAATCAACACGTTAGTAGATTATTAATTAAGTAACCTATGTTTTGAAACTGGATGTAAACCTAACAGTGATTCCATAGCATAATTCTTTTTCAGGGACGAAAAAAAAGATAAGTGTGGGGATATTTGATGTATTGTAAAATACATCTATTTCCAGTGTAAAGTTTGTATAGTTTTCGAGTCGTTTAGATAGTGTTTTTATTAGTTTTAGACTTGTACCGGTCTATTTTATTTAGTATAGGTTTTTATAGATTTTTATTAGTTTTGGGTCTTTTTTAGTATTTATCTATTTTTTTTTTATATTTTGGTAGGTGTTCAAGACGTTGGAGCGTAAACGAGCAACTTTGATCAAGTCAAGAACAACCGAATTGAGAGCACGGAGTTATAATACTACTACATATAATAATAATAATAATAATAATAATAATAATAATAATAATAATAATAATAATAATAATAATTAACAAATAGAAAAATAAAGTAGGTGACCTTGGGTCATATCCCAAGGCCCATGGAGGGCTGCGCAAGAAACAACTAGACCAGAATGATATTATAAAGTGGACGGCTGTACATAGTATTCGAGGAGGCGCCGCAAAACGAACAGAGCCGAAGAAAAGAATTATATTCAGGAGATCACAGCGGCAGAATTAACTTCGAAGGAGGAGTATTATTATTTTTTCGACGAGGGCTGCACAACAAGGGAGAAGACAGCAACAGCAACATATTGAGAGAAGGAGGTAAAGGGTTGAAGCATAGGTGCGAGCACGGGTCGGTTCTAATCTAATTATTTATTTATTTATTTGCTACCCGTTGTGAACACCATAAATTTGTCTTGTTTTTATTGTGTCATGACTTTTAGAGGCTAGACTTTTATTGCTACCTAGGAAGATGATTGCACTTGAATGATTTATTTTCTTTTGGTTTTGGAACTTTTGGTTGTGGGTGAATTTTAAAGTAAAGAACTCTTTATTTTCTGGTTTGATGTATATGCATATTTAGTTTTGTTTAATTAATTTTTATAAACTCCACTTGCGTTTTTGTGAATGTCTTTCATGTATGAATGCGGGTTAGGTTGCAGACTGTGTGTTAGCAGCTAGTTTATGGTTAATTGCCTAGGGTTATCCATAGGAGTTGTAATTGTTAGTTAGATAATTCTAAGTGTTCTACCAATTCTCAATAGCTGTGAGGTGCGAGATTGTTGGTCTGTCTAGGGTGTTAAATTGCTAGATTTAGAGGCTTTGTGAGAAGATCTTCCTAGTTTCCCTAGCATTCCTTGTAGGCCAAGTCTTATTAGAAATATTGTAGTTACCCCTTGCACTTTCGGGTGTATTGTGACTTTCGCGCTGTGAGGTAGACTGTCTAGCGGGTACTTTAAGATTCGAGTAGGTAAACCTGTGAGGGTAACCTCTCAACTGGTGGTTTAACAGCACAACAATATTCTAGGGTTTCCCCTTGAGAAGGGTCGAGGGTGTCTAGTTTATTCTTGATGTTTAGTATTTTAAGATCCCGGTTCCACACCAGTTCCATAACCATTAGAAGATTATCATTCATGTGTAGGATTCGAGCCTAGGTAGTGCCTTCCCATCATCTGATCCCAGTTGCAGTTTCCAGCTTGTGTTTTAAGTTATTTTAGTTTTATTTATTTGCAATTAGTTTGTTAGAAAACCCCCTTTAATAAACAAAACATTATTAAGTCAGTATTTAGGATAAGTAATCGAGTCTAGTTTACGTTTTCTAGTAGAGTCTCGTGGGTTCGATACTCGGACTTACTTTAGCTATACTACACTGACCGGTACACTTGCCGGTTGTGTGGTTTAGGTTTAGAGAGTCTTAGTTTATAAATTTAAAACTTAGAGTGTCTAGTTTAGGTTAATTTAGGTAGTTTTTATTAAACCACTTTGAGCACATCATGTACCTATAGTTACGTCCTTTAAAACTCGAGCCTTTTCTTGTGTACGAATCTCTATGTCATTGTCGAATCTTGAGTCCGATGACCACCCGGTAAGCTTCGTATCTTTCATCAGAGTATGTTGCATGATTAGATATCTTACGGCCTTCCCGTTCCACTCTTCGGGTGCCCGAAACTTCAAATATACGGGTAGTTATGTCCTTTAAGACTCTAGTGTTTTCTTGTGTACGAATCTCTATAACATTGTTTGCATCGTGAGTCTGATTACCGTCCGGTCAGCTTTGTATCATTTATCTGAGTCAGTTGCATAATCAGATATCTTACGGCCTTCCCGTTCATCCATTCAGGTGTCTGAAACTTCAAATGTACCTATAGTTACGTCCTTTAAAACTCGAGTCTTTTCATGTGTATGAATCTCTATGTCATTGTTGCATCGTGAGTCTGATTACCACCCGGTCTGCTTCGTAACTTTCATCTGAGTCTGTTGCATGATCAGATATTTTACGTCCTTCCCGTTCCTCCATTCAGGTGTCCGAAACTTGAAATGTACCTATAGTTACGTCCTTTGAAACTCGAGTCTTTTCTTGTGTACGAATATCTATGTCCTTGTCAAATCGTGACTCTGATTTCCACCCAGTCAGCTTCATATCCTGCATCTGAGTCTGTTGCATGATCATATATCTTACGGCCTTCCGGTTCCTCCATTCGGGTGCCCGAAACTTCAAATGTACGGATAGTTAGGTACTTTAAAACTCGAGTCTTTTCTTGTGTACGAATCTCTATGTCATTGTCAAATCGTGAGTCTGATTTCCACCCAGTCAGCTTCATATCGTTCATCTGAGTCTGTTGCATGATCAGATATCTTACGGCCTTCCCGTTCCTGCATTCGGGTCCACGAAACTTCAAATGTATCGATAGTTACGTCTATTAAAACTCGAGTCTTTTCTTGAGTACGAATCTCTATGTCATTGTTGCATCATGAGTCTGATTACCACCTAGTCTGCTTCGTATCCTTCATCTGAGTCTGTTGCATGATCAGATATCTTACGGCCTTCCCGTTCCTCCATTCGGGTGCCCAAAACTTCAAATGTACCTATAGTTACGTCCTTTAAAACTTGAGTCTTTTCTTGTGTACGAATCTCTATGTCATTGTCGAATCTTGAGTCCGATGACCACCCGGTTAGCTTCGTATCTTTCATCAGAGTATGTTGCATGATTAGATATCTTACGGCCTTCCCGTTCCTCTCTTCGGGTGCCCGAAACTTCAAATGTAGGGTAGTTATGTCCTTTAATACTCTAGTGTTTTCTTGTGTACGAATCTCTATATCATTGTTTGCATCGTGAGTCCGATTACCGTCCGGTCAACTTCGTATCATTTATCTGAGTCAGTTGCATAATCAGATATCTTACGGCCTTCCCTTTCATCCTTTCAGGTGTCTAAAACTTCAAATGTACCTATAGTTACGTCCATTAAAACTCGAGTCTTTTCTTGTGTACGAATCTCTATGTCATTGTCGCATCGTGAGTCTGATTACCACCCGGTCTGCTTCGTAACTTTCATCTGAGTCTGTTGCATGATCAGATATTTTACGTCCTTCCCGTTCCTCCATTCAGGTGTCCGAAACTTCAAATGTACCTATAGTTACGTCCTTTGAAACTCGAGTCTTTTCTTGTGTACGAATATCTATGTCATTGTCAAATCGTGACTCTGATTTCCAACCAGTCAGCTTCATATCCTGCATCTGAGTCTGTTTCATGATCATATATCTTACGGCCTTCCGGTTCCTCCATTCGGGTGCCGGAAACTTCAAATGTACGGATTGTTATGTCCTTTAAAACTCGAGTCTTTTCTTGTGTACGAATCTCTATGTTATTGTCAAATCGTGAGTCTGATTTCCACCCTGTCAGCTTCGTATCGTTCATCTGAGTCTGTTGCATGATCAGATATCTTACGGCCTTCCCGTTCCTCCATTCGGGTGCACGAAACTTCAAATGTATCGATAGTTACGTCTATTAAAACTCGAGTCTTTTCTTGTGTGCGAATTTCTATGTCATTGTCGCATCATGAGTCTGATTACCACCTAGTCTGCTTCGTATCCTTCATCTGAGTCTGTTGCATGATCAGATATCTTACGGCCTTCCCGTTGCTCCATTCGGGTGCCCGAAACTTCAAATGTACCTATAGTTACGTCCTTTAAAACTCGAGTGTTTTCTTGTGCACGAATCTCTATGTCATTGTCGCATCATGAGTCTGATTACCACCCGGTCTGCTTCGTACCTTTTTTTTTTTTGTTAAAAGGAGGCGGCACTCCTGGTAAATTTTATTAATCACAAAAAATATATATACACCTAAGAGATCGGCATCCCGGGACATACCCCAAGGACCAAAACCCGATCCCAAGCCATGGTCTAACAATGGGACTATCCAAACGTCCCAACCATGAGCTCAACTATACAATCAAAACAAATCAAAAACCAAACAACTACTAGACCAAAGCCACACATGACTTCTGGTCAAAGTCTCAAACCAAACAAACATACTAACTAATACAATCCAAACTAAAAAAATAAACATCAAAAGACAATACATCAAAACCCAATACAGCAGCAGCATCTCAGCAACTCTTCTGTCTTCAAGACTTGATCCTCTCAAGCTACCAAAACAGCTGCACACTCCATCAGCACCATTCCATACTCTATTCTGCATAACTTCAATATCCAGCTGCAAAATACCATCTCTTAAGCTATTAAATCCATCGGCACCAGCATACCTGTAATCCCAAAACACATCATTCCCAAGCTGCCAAAAACCAACAGTCACATAATAAACAGCCCATAAATCCTTCAGCCCTCTATTAACATCATAGAGCACCACAAAAACCACCTGCACAATACCACCACCTGGGTCAAAAGGAACACAACAAATAGCCTGTTGACCCATCCTCCAAACATACCATAACTCAAATATCATCAGAACTATTATCATTATTACTAGTGTTCTGAACCTTTATATTCCAAGCAGCAATAGCCAAATCATCAACTTGACTACTTTTAAACTCAATACCAGCTAACTTCCAAGAAACACTGCCCAAAATAGCTTTATAAACCACATCAGCAGATCTCTTTTCACCACTAAATATTCTATTACTTCTCTTCTGCCAAATAGTATAAACAGCAGCAGCTAACACAAGCTTTTTAATAGTACCCCATGCCTTATTATTATTCCTCATCCTTTCAACATAAATAACAATCCTCTCCCATTCATCAGGAAATTTCTCCATTCTGGCTAAGACCTTCAGCTTCCACCAGATACTCTTAGAAAAATTGCACTTGAAAAAGAGATGATCATGACCATCAGGGCCACTACCACATAGGCTACATTTGAACTGCTGGTTCTTGTTCCAAATTAACAATCTATCCTGAGTAGGCAGCTTACCTTTCACAGCTAGCCAACAGATAAAAGTTTGTCTAGGTATACTATGTTTAAACCAAACAACCTTATGCCATTTAACCACCTCAGCCTTCCTGATCAGCTCATCATAAACAACCCTAGAGCAGAAAGGCATAAATCCACCCCCCTCCTTCAACCACCCAAACCTATCCTTAACATTTTCCCATAAAAGTGGCAAGGTATCAGCAAATAACCAAGCATACTTAGACCTCCACTCATCAGGGACATTCCACCCATCTTTACTCAGAATACCAGCTACCTTCATTCTCATATCAAACCTAGCAGCCTTTATATCTCCCTATCAATCAGATTGACCAAAGGACCTCTAACATGCCACTTGTCAAACCATGCATTAGCAAGACACCCATCCCCAAGAGTAACAATACATTTATCTCTAAACATACCTCTACAAGCCAACAATTGTTTCCAAGTCCATGAATCTGAATTGGTCTCCCCTACTTCCCATAGACTACAACCCTTCAATTTATAAGTATGAATCCATGCCACCCACAAAGATTCTTTATTATTCAGGATATTCCACACATGTTTAGCCATCAAAGCAATATTTCTCTCTTTTAAATTAACAATCCCCAATCCTCCCTGACACTTTTTAAGACACAATTTCTCCCATCCCACTTTAGCACTACCCTGCTTAAACTCCCCTTGACACCATAAGAATCCCCTACACAATCTAATAACATCATAAGTAACATTTTCAGGGAGAATGAATAAAGATGACCAGTAAACTGTGATAGAGGCAAGAACAGATTTCAACAGCTGCACTCTTCCAGCATAAGAAAGGTACTGATTCTTCCAATCAGAGATGCGTTTCTTGATTTTATCAATCAACACCCTACAATCTTTCTGATACAATCTCTTAGAAGAAAGAGGTATGCCCAATGATGGGATTGGGTGCTCACCACTGCGCAGAGCGTACCCAAACCCGGAACGTAACCCGCGGAGCAACATCCCGCGGACAAGAGAAACTTCCCCAGCAAGCTAAGGAATAACGGCTCTCCTACAATCACGGAGCAATGCTCGTGCGCGTAAGCGGTAAAAGCGGTAACCGTTCCATGTTTCCTTATTTATAGCTATTCCATAACTACTTTACTAATATAGTCTTCGGGTAGTGGAGACAACCCTAATCGGGCCGGGCCCATTACGATTAGGGTTTTGGGTAATGGTGGCATACGTCCATACCTATATAAGGGATCACATCCCTAATAGGAGGACACTTTTGGCTAACCCTAAGAGCTATCACACTTGATAGTATCCCCATTCACCCACGTTTTTGTTATAAACTGCTACCTTGTGTAGTTGTCTCCCTACCCACATCTCGTTTACTTGCAGGTTACTCCAATCCAGGAAGTGCTAGTGAAGGATCAATTCTGTGGTTGCATCTAGTCTATCATCCCCCTAAGGAGGTTAGACTACTTGTTTCTTCATTGGCGCCATCCGTTACGGTCTTCTAATCTTTCAAACTAGTGCTAATGGATTCTGGAGCCGAACAACGCCAAGACCCCATCGATGTCGATGAGGGAGTTCAAGTGAATCAAGATACTGGAGCACCAACAACGGTGACAAAGAATGTGCATCAGAAGCAGGCTGCTCCAAACTTTCAACTATTTTCTTCAAGAAGGCCGGCACTAACATCACAAAAGAAAACAGTTGAAGAGCCTGTGGATGATCCAGAAGAATGGCTGGCTCAAGAAAGTGCCAGAACAATCGCAGAGTACCAAAAGAAACTAATAGCAAAGGCTCGTTTGGAATCAAGGAAAGCCCTGTCTTTCGATACTGAAGATGACCCCCAAGAGGGTGAACAACCTGTTGTTCGTCCTACAGCCAAACCCTGGCAGGCGGTACGTGGTGGAGAACGTGGTAAAAGTACTCACGTTCAGGACCACGTCAACCTGATTGGGGAACCTGATGGCTATGAGTCCGAGAATGAGATCACTTCTGATCCTACTTATAAACCGAGAACAAAGTCTGTAGCAAGCAATCAGACTAACCCAGATGACGATCTCAACAAGCCGTATCGTCCTAAGTCATTTGCAGAAAGATCAAAATTTTGTGCAAGAATTGCACTGGCTCCTATGCCAGTCGAATGTAAGCTGCCAAACACGATTGGCAAATACGATGGCTTGCGCGATCCCGATGATCACCTGCACGCTTTTGACTGCGCAGGAAGTTCTAAGCCATGGCCGGTCCAAGCTTGGTGCCACCTGTTTGTTCAAACCCTAACGGGCGCGGCGCGGGTTTGGTACGAAAGCTTGCCAGTAGGAAGTCTGGTAGACTTCGATGATCTAATCAAAAAGTTCAAGAACCATTTCTCCCACCTTCGGAAACACAAAAAAGACAAGGCTCAAATCTTGTTGTGTTCCCGAAAGGACAGTGAAAGTCTGGAGAATTACATCATTCGCTACAACAAGGAAGCCCTACAATTGGGGTGTGGCGAGGAACTCACCAGAGCCGCATTCATCCACGGAGTGCGGAATGATGATCTTATGAGATGTCTGACGGGAAAAGAGGGTGTTCCCGAAGCATGGGATGAACTTATTGAGGCAGCAAAGGTCTATGCATCATCGGAGCGCTCGTTTACGCGCTCGAAAAACTCCCATCACAGCGGTAATCAAGGTGCGTACACGCACGACAAGGGGAAGGGAAAACAGTCAGTGTGGTCTCGAATCTCAGGGGCTACAGATGAAGGAAAATATTCCTCAGGGCAAGATGCGCGGCATTATCTTAACAACAAGCACCCGCGCGACTCAAAGCCACCGAGCAAGAAGAATTATGACTGGACCCCATTGTCAAAGACGCCCTCAGAAGTTCTGAAAACGGAACAGATCCAGTTTCCGAAGCCAAGGGAGTTAAGGCAAGACAGAAGAAACATTGACACGTCCAAGTACTGCGAGTATCATGAAGATTATGGCCATCTAACAGACAACTGCTATAGTCTAAAGATGGAAATAGAAAATGCAATCAAGTCAGGGCAGCTATCCCACCTAGTAAAGAATATGCGGAAGAAACCTCGAGATCCGCAAGGAGATGTTGACCCTAATAATAAGAAGATCAAGAATCTCAACGCGCATCACGTGCAGCGCTCAAATCGGCACAACTGCCACATGGTTCATAGCAGGAATTACAAGAAAAGCGCCTATTCTACAGCACAAGACGATGCTTGGAAAGAGGCACCTGTTGTCATGCCACGCGTCAAAGGAGGAGCATCTTCCACAACACCGTTAATCATAACGGGAGTCATTGGACATTACCGCACAAGGTACATGTTCCTTGACAATGGGAGCAGTACAGACATCATGTACCAGCAGTGTTTCGACCAATTAGATGCGGAAGATAAAGAAAAACTTGTTCCAACTGCGGAGCCGATATCCGGATTTATTCACGAAGTGATAATTCCGCTGGGCATACTCACTCTACCTGTCACATGGACAGATGGACAGCTCTTGCGCACAGAGATCTGTGATTTCATGGTTTTACCGGTGAATTCGTCGCATGATGTTCTCATCGGTCGAGAAGGATTGGCAAAATTCAACTGCAACGCGTCTACACCGCATCAAATGGTTGGATTCCCAACGCGTGGAGGTGTAGCTTTCATACGCGGAAGCAAAAACTGCCACGCAACAGATGCATGCAAGCCTCCAAAAATTATGAAGCCATCAAACCGCACTGATCCCGAGAAATGGGTGATTAACCCTAAATTCCCGGATCAGACGGTTGTCATCGGCCCAGTAATCTCCGACACCATACGGGTCCATTTAAAACAACTGCTCACTAAGAACATGGATGTCTTTGCCTTCCAACCTGCGGATATGGTCGGCGTCCCTCGCGACATCGCAGAACACAAATTGAATGTTTATAAGTCCGTAGAACCAGTCGTTCAGAAGAAGCGTAGTATGGGGCCGGAGAAAACAGGGGCCATGAATGAGCAAATCGCAGAACTTTTAGACGCAGGCATCCTGCGAAGAACAAGATACCAAACTTGGGTTGCTAACCCAGTGATGGTCGGAAAGTCCAACGGGGGCTGGAGAATGTGCGTGGACTACAAAGACATAAACAAAGCATGCCCAAAGGACTGTTACCCACTTCCTGAAATTGATTTGAAGGTCGATTCTCTAGCACCGTTTCGATTCAAGTGCTTCCTCGACGCTTACAAAGGGTACCATCAAATCCAGATGGCCAAAGAGGATGAAGACAAAACATCTTTCCGCACAGACACCGGCACTTATTGCTACACAAAGATGCCGTTTGGATTGAAGAACGCAGGGGCAACGTATCAGCGCCTCATGGACACAGTGTTCAATGCACAAATCGGGGTCAATCTCGAAGTGTATGTTGATGATTTGGTCATCAAAAGCACAGAGGAAGACCAAATGCTTGCGGACATCCAAAAGACTTTTGATCAACTCCGCAAGGTCCGCATGAAGCTCAATCCGAGTAAATGTTCTTTTGGAATGGAAGAAGGGATGTTTTTGGGAGTGATTGTTACTAAAGATGGCTTCCGTGCGAATCCCGATAAAGTACAAGCAATTGAGCGCATGCCATCTCCGTCTTCTGTACGGGAGGTTCAGACACTGATGGGGCGTCTTGTCGCCCTAAATCGTTTTCTCTCAAATTATGCTTCGAAGTCATTCCCCTTCGTGAACACCTTGAAGAATTGCCTCAAAAAGTCAAACTTCAAATGGACAGAGGAAGCCGAGGCCGCCTTCAAGGAAATGAAAGAATGCTTGAGTCGCTTGCCGACGCTCACAGCACCACTTCCAAAAGAGCCACTAACATTGTACTTGTCAGTAAAAGAAAAATCAATTGGTGCCGTTCTCCTGGTTGATCGCAAAGGCGTCCAAACCCCAGTGTACTACGTAAGTCGAACTTTACTTGATGCAGAGACCCGGTACTCTACAATGGAAAAGCTGGTACTAGCATTGGTACACGCATCAAGAAGGTTGCGGAGGTACTTCCAGGGACACCCCATAAACGTCCTCACAGACTTCCGTATTAACGACATCCTGCGCAAGCCGGAACTGTCGGGGCGTCTGGCTAAGTGGGCCATTGAGCTGGGAGAACACACAATTGAATACAAGACCAGAACATCATTCAAAGGGCAAATCCTTGCAGACTTTGCCGCAGAAGTCCCTCCCGAAAGCGTAACCGAATGTCAACAAGCACATGTCACTTTGCCAAGTCCCGAATCCGCAGAAAAGTGGGAATTATATACGGACGGAGCATGCAATGACGACGGCGTGGGGGCAGGCCTGCGCTTGATCACACCAGACGGGAAGGATTTCACTTATGCGATCCGCCTTGATTTCCCAACTACAAATAATGAAGCGGAATACGAGGCATTGCTCGCAGGATTGCGCATTGCAAAGAAAATGGGTGTACAACATTTAGATGCTCACGTCGACTCCCAGTTGGTAGCCAACCACATTGACGGATCATACGAAGCACGAGAAGCATCCATGATCTTATACTTAGAGCAGGCAAAAGCCCTCATGCGCGACTTCGCGTACTGCAAGGTTCATCATATCAAGCGCAGCAGGGATCACACCCCTGTGAATATAGAAAAATTTCTCTTTCCAGTCATACATAGATTTTGGACTCTCAGAAACGATTTGAGTCCGATTCCTCCTGGGTGACACACTGTACCAACCAGGCCCCCCGCGTGCCTCTTCAAGAACGTAAAAAACATTCAACATATCAAAAGATGGCTCCAAGTCCAACGATCGACAAGTTGCCTCAAAATGCACTAGCCTGGAAAGGCCAAAGGGTGTCATTTGTGTTGGATGAACCCCATACTTCATCAGAACATTCACCAAGAACTTGGTAATAGGAAGACGGAAACAACAACGAGTGAAAAAAGCTTCGTACAACGCAATCTTACCAGAGGAGGCCTCCAAAGCCGTTTTACCAGCGGCTGGTAATTCAGGCTCCCAATCGGCCTCAATCCCATAATGATCAAGAAATGTGGAGAATGAGGAGGCGTCCCACTTGATAAGGGTGGTGCTGATACCCTTCTATGTCTTCTCTGCCTTCTCAGTAGCTTTCGATTGATCCACAGGACAAGAGGTTTCTTGAGACATGTTTGGGTGAGTAAAGAACAACGAAGATTAAACAAGGAAAAGAAAGGAATTTGAAGAGGTCTGGAATGCAAAGAGTGGCTAAAGTGAAACTTGAAATAATTTGAAATGATTATATAGGATGTGCAGTAACTGCCAATGACGTCAGCATTGGTAAAGGAAACGACTTTACACATGACGCGTGGCACTGGACAGCTATATAGGCGGCACACGCGCCGTACACGCGCTTAACACGCGCCTGACTCAGCCGTCTGTCATAACTGATGGGACGCCCGCTGACACAAGTAAAGCTTGTAGCAGACGCTACCCACCATCCTTTGTTCACGCAGAAGACACCTGTCCTCCACCAAAGCGACACGCAACGCGGCCGCGGAGTATTAACGTCAAATACAATTACCGTTCTCCGCATTCCGCCATCCCAGACTCCCGCAACATCAATGATACGCATGGAATTGCAGATAACTAAACACCAACATCCCAGTTTTCACTACCAAGACAAGGATGAGCTGTCATCCACGGATCACTATTATGAGTCCAGCATCCACCCTCTTCCCTCACATACTCCAGAAAAGGGTACACACTGGACTAGGGGGACTTGATGGGATTGGGTGCTCACCACTGCGCAGAGCGTACCCAAACCCGGAACGTAACCCGCGGAGCAACATCCCGCGGACAAGAGAAACTTCCCCAGCAAGCTAAGGAATAACGGCTCTCCTACAATCACGGAGCAATGCTCGTGCGCGTAAGCGGTAAAAGCGGTAACCGTTCCATGTTTCCTTATTTATAGCTATTCCATAACTACTTTACTAATATAGTCTTCGGGTAGTGGAGACAACCCTAATTGGGCCGGGCCCATTACGATTAGGGTTTTGGGTAATGGTGGCATACGTCCATACCTATATAAGGGATCACATCCCTAATAGGAGGACACTTTTGGCTAACCCTAAGAGCTATCACACTTGATAGTATCCCCATTCACCCACGTTTTTGTTATAAACTGCTACCTTGTGTAGTTGTCTCCCTACCCACATCTCGTTTACTTGCAGGTTACTCCAATCCAGGAAGTGCTAGTGAAGGATCAATTCTGTGGTTGCATCTAGTCTATCATCCCCCTAAGGAGGTTAGACTACTTGTTTCTTCACCCAAATACTTTAAAGGAAGGCTACCCTCCCTGAAAGGAAGAATACCTAATATATCTCTCTGAATGTCAGCATCCACATTACCAAATATAACTTCACTCTTATTCATATTAGGCCTTAGACCAGAACAACCTCCAAATTCTTCCAACACCTCTTTCACAACCTGAATAGACTCACCAATGGCACTACAAAAGATAAAAAGATCATCAGCAAAACACAAATGTGTGAGTTTTAACTCCTCACATTTCCAATGATATTGAAATTCAGCAGCTTCTCTAATCCTTCTTATCATCAAGAGATTGAGAACTTCCATGACTAAAGTGAACAGGTAAGGGGATATAGGATCCCCTTGCCTAAGCCCTTTCTCTCCTCTAAAATACCCATACAATTGCCCATTAAAATTAATAGAGTAGGATACAGTAGTAAGACACATCATGACCCAATTGATAAACTTCTTAGGGAAACCAAACTGCACCAGACAAGTCTTCAAAAAGGAATGGTCTACAGAATCATAGGCTTTTTGCAAATCCACCTTCAAAGCAACTCTCGGATAACCCCTCTTCCAATCATACCCTTTCACCAATTCTTGAGCCAAAAGTATATTATCACTAATGAGCCTTCCAGGTACAAAAGCACTCTGAGCCTTATCAACTAACCCCTCCAACACCTTCATAAGCCTGTTACATATTACTTTGCTCATGCATTTATAAATTACATTACAACAAGCAATAGGCCTGAATTCATTCGCCACATTAGGACTAGCTACTTTAGGTACCAAAGAAATGGTTGTTGCATTAATTTGTTTTAAAATTTTACCAGTCACAAAAAATTCCTGAACAGCTTTACTAACTTCCTCACCCACAATACTCCAAGAAGACTTAAAAAATTTGGCTGAATAACTATCAGGCCCAGGAGCTTTCTCATCACTGATCTGAAACATAGCAGTTCGAACCTCCTCAACTGAAACAGTTTTCACTAACTCAACAGCTTCATGACTTTTCACTTTATTAACAAATAAACCCTCCATATCCCTGATACCCTCAATTATATCCTTTTGACCCATCATAGACATAAAGTACTTGACAAAAGCATTACCAATATTCTTACCCTCATAAGCATTACCCTCAACATCATTAATCTGAGACACTTTACCCCTCTTCTGTCTTTGCTTCACAGATTGAAAAAAGTACTTATTATTCTGATCCCCAACTGTTAACCAGTGTACTTTAGCCTTCTGTTTGAGCATAGATTCTTCATCCCTCAAAGCATCATTGTAAGCATCAAGATAAACAGCCTCTTCCTGCCTCAAACTTTCATTTCCAGGATCAAGAGACACCTCATACTGAATTCTTTCCAACTCAATCTTCAAACTCTCAACTTTTTTATGCAAATTCCCCTGCTGAAAATTTAGCGTTCTCAATGGTCTTTTTAACAGTTTCAGTTTAGAGACCACCTCAAACATTTTACACCCCTCAATCTTCCTATCCCAACTCTTTCTTACCAAAGGTAAAAATTCTTTCTTATCAGTCAGGTAATTCCAGAATTTAAAAGGCATATGCTCAACATTCTGGCCTCCAGTACAAGACACAACAACAGGTGAATGATCAGAAGTGTAATACGGAAGAAATTTTGCCCCCATATTAGCAAACACCTCCTCAAACTTCACATTAACCATAGCCCTATCAAGCTTCTCCATAATCCCATCACTCTTGCCAGGCTTCTGGTTCCAGGTAAAGTGCAGACCTGAACTGGGCAAGTCAGAAACTTTCAGCTCAGCAACACACTCTTGAAGTTCCACCATACCATATAAAGAAGAAGCAACATCACAATTCTTTTCCCCAGGGTCCATAATAGCATTAAAATCACCCATTATTAACCAGGGATTATCCCCAATTAACTGAGAATGACATATAAGATTAGACCACAAAGTTCTTCTCCCAACCACATTAGTAACCCCATATAAGAATGAACAGAAAAATTTCTCCTCACCCCCCACAGGGCATACCACACAGTGAATAACTTGCTCATCAGCATACAAAACAACCACATCTATAACTCTAGCATCCCATCCAACCACAATTCTCACCCAACTAGAACAACTACTACCATTAGAAGTCCACTCCCACTGCCACATAACATTTTTACAAACAGCCTCAATATTATGTGAACTAACTCTAGTTTCCACTAATCCAACCAAACAAATCTTATTCTCCCTTATTAATCTAGAAATCTGCTTTTGTCTAGAGGAGTTAGACATCCCTCTGACATTCCTCATCATGGAATTAATCTTCATTAATAACCTTTTCAGCTCCCAAAGAGTTCTTCATTCTAGAAGTACTCTCCCCATTACCCTTATCAGTCCCATCACAAACCATATCAACCATATTATCATTATTCTCACCATTACTAGCCTCAACTATCTTAGCAAACATTAATTTATCCCATTGTTCAAAAAACACCTTAACCTGCCCAATGTTCCATTTTTTCATAACCTCATTTGAAGGGCACTTCTTATTCAACACATAATGAGCAACCTCATTGAATTGCATGTCATTCATCTTAAAGTACCCAGACTTAATATTAACTTTAGTTTCCATCTTATTTTTGCACCCCAGAATTCACATCACCCTTCACATCAACAACATTCTCTGTCTCATTCTCCCCTGAACTCCCAACCCCAGAATCCTTCTTAACACTCACCCTGCCCATATCCTCACCTTTTTTACCCTTACCCTTATCAATACCCTCTTCCAATTCCTCTCTAAGTACCTCAAAAGTATTCTGCAAATTAATATTCCCCTCACCAGAATTCTTACCTTGATTGTTTTTAGTTACCCATTGCTTCACAACATTGTTTCTCTTATCCCTATTTTGCCCATTACCTCTACCTCCATTACCATACCCCCTATTACCCTGCCCCTTAACATCATTGCCCCTACCAGAAACAGCATTCTGGTTACCAAATCTATTACCTCTAGACCCAGACCCATTTCCTCCATTGATCCTTCCAGAGTTAGAAGGACTAACACCATTACTATTATTATTATTAATAATTTTATTATTTCTTCCCACTGTTACAAATCCATCATTATTAATACCTGAAACAGGGAATTCAGCCTCACTAGCCTTATATAACTCCTTCAACAATTGCTGAGTCTTCAAAGAAACATCCTCCTCAGACAATTCTCTAACCTTACATGATTCAAAATCATGTCCAAAAACCTTGCAAGCAGAATACTTCTTGACATTAACATGATATTCCACCTTTACCTCCTTGATAAAAGCTGGTTTCTCACCCTCAGCAGGATAATAAGCTTTAACAAAATCAGGCAAGGTTTTCGCAACACTAATTTCAACCAAAACCCTTGCAAATCCTGCTCTCCCCTCTTTTTTATTACATCTAAGAGCAGTAACCTTATCAGGCATTAAAGGATTTCCAACCATACTTAACATACTACATATACTTTCCCTATTCCAAAGTTCCATAGGCATGTTGGGAATGGTAACCCAAATGGGAATAGTAGCAGGTTCAACTTTGTCCACATTAATCCCTACCTCCCATCTTTTAACACAAAGAGGTATATCATTAATAACCCAAGGACCCTTACTAATAGCATTCAACATACCTGCTTCAGACTTAAACTTAAAGAAATACACCCCAGCCCCATTAGAAGATACATCAGCTAACCCAAAATTCTTCCACATTCTGAACAAATGATATCTCACCATTCCCATAGGAAGATTCTGTCCCACAAAATAACCATAGAGATAAGAATTGTAAGCAGACTTTGCTTCAGCCAGTTTCTCCGGATTAATCACAGCCACAACTTCTCCATTCTCCAACACCTTTGGAGGATAATAAGCCATTTTAGTTTCCAAAACACAATTAGACTTCTCTTTTGCTATATCAGCAAAAGACAGAACCCCCTTCTTCTTTTCAGCACCCTTATCAGTAGAATTAGAAGCAGAAAACACCACATTATCCTTAATAGAAACAGTATCCATGATAGACTTAGGCATAGGCTTCATATTACCAATAGAAACAATATCATCCTCAGACAACTTCTTAGGACCCATTTCAGCAGATTTCTTCAGAATAAGCTTCTTCATCGAAGGAGTCTTCAAAATACCCCTCCAAGGCATCCTCACCTGATTCACAACCTCCTGCACTTTTTCAACTTCTACATTCCCCTCAGCCTCCTTAGCTTCCTCCTCTTTTCTCTTTTTCTCAGCTTTTATTCTCGCAATCTCTTTCAAACGAAGTTCACTCTTTCCTCCAAGAAGTACTTCCCCCTCTGATGGGATTGGGTGCTCACCACTGCGCAGAGCGTACCCAAACCCGGAACGTAACCCGCGGAGCAACATCCCGCGGACAAGAGAAACTTCCCCAGCAAGCTAAGGAATAACGGCTCTCCTACAATCACGGAGCAATGCTCGTGCGCGTAAGCGGTAAAAGCGGTAACCGTTCCATGTTTCCTTATTTATAGCTATTCCATAACTACTTTACTAATATAGTCTTCGGGTAGTGGAGACAACCCTAATCGGGCCGGGCCCATTACGATTAGGGTTTTGGGTAATGGTGGCATACGTCCATACCTATATAAGGGATCACATCCCTAATAGGAGGACACTTTTGGCTAACCCTAAGAGCTATCACACTTGATAGTATCCCCATTCACCCACGTTTTTGTTATAAACTGCTACCTTGTGTAGTTGTCTCCCTACCCACATCTCGTTTACTTGCAGGTTACTCCAATCCAGGAAGTGCTAGTGAAGGATCAATTCTGTGGTTGCATCTAGTCTATCATCCCCCTAAGGAGGTTAGACTACTTGTTTCTTCATTGGCGCCATCCGTTACGGTCTTCTAATCTTTCAAACTAGTGCTAATGGATTCTGGAGCCGAACAACGCCAAGACCCCATCGATGTCGATGAGGGAGTTCAAGTGAATCAAGATACTGGAGCACCAACAACGGTGACAAAGAATGTGCATCAGAAGCAGGCTGCTCCAAACTTTCAACTATTTTCTTCAAGAAGGCCAGCACTAACATCACAAAAGAAAACAGTTGAAGAGCCTGTGGATGATCCAGAAGAATGGCTGGCTCAAGAAAGTGCCAGAACAATCGCAGAGTACCAAAAGAAACTAATAGCAAAGGCTCGTTTGGAATCAAGGAAAGCCCTGTCTTTCGATACTGAAGATGACCCCCAAGAGGGTGAACAACCTGTTGTTCGTCCTACAGCCAAACCCCGGCAGGCGGTACGTGGTGGAGAACGTGGTAAAAGTACTCACGTTCAGGACCACGTCAACCTGATTGGGGAACCTGATGGCTATGAGTCCGAGAATGAGATCACTTCTGATCCTACTTATAAACCGAGAACAAAGTCTGTAGCAAGCAATCAGACTAACCCAGATGACGATCTCAACAAGCCGTATCGTCCTAAGTCATTTGCAGAAAGATCAAAATTTTGTGCAAGAATTGCACTGGCTCCTATGCCAGTCGAATGTAAGCTGCCAAACACGATTGGCAAATACGATGGCTTGCGCGATCCCGATGATCACCTGCACGCTTTTGATTGCGCAGGAAGTTCTAAGCCATGGCCGGTCCAAGCTTGGTGCCACCTGTTTGTTCAAACCCTAACGGGCGCGGCGCGGGTTTGGTACGAAAGCTTGCCAGTAGGAAGTCTGGTAGACTTCGATGATCTAATCAAAAAGTTCAAGAACCATTTCTCCCACCTTCGGAAACACAAAAAAGACAAGGCTCAAATCTTGTTGTGTTCCCGAAAGGACAGTGAAAGTCTGGAGGATTACATCATTCGCTACAACAAGGAAGCCCTACAATTGGGGTGTGGTGAGGAACTCACCAGAGCCGCATTCATCCACGGAGTGCAGAATGATGATCTTATGAGATGTCTGACGGGAAAAGAGGGTGTTCCCGAAGCATGGGATGAACTTATTGAGGCAGCAAAGGTCTATGCATCATCGGAGCGCTCGTTTACGCGCTCGAAAAACTCCCATCACAGCGGTAATCAAGGTGCGTACACGCACGACAAGGGGAAGGGAAAACAGTCAGTGTGGTCTCGAATCTCAGGGGCTACAGATGAAGGAAAATATTCCTCAGGGCAAGATGCGCGGCATTATCTTAACAACAAGCACCCGCGCGACTCAAAGCCACCGAGCAAGAAGAATTATGACTGGACCCCATTGTCAAAGACGCCCTCAGAAGTTCTGAAAACGGAACAGATCCAGTTTCCGAAGCCAAGGGAGTTAAGGCAAGACAGAAGAAACATTGACACGTCCAAGTACTGCGAGTATCATGAAGATTATGGCCATCTAACAGACAACTGCTATAGTCTAAAGATGGAAATAGAAAATGCAATCAAGTCAGGGCAGCTATCCCACCTAGTAAAGAATATGCGGAAGAAACCTCGAGATCCGCAAGGAGATGTTGACCCTAATAATAAGAAGATCAAGAATCTCAACGCGCATCACGTGCAGCGCTCAAATCGGCACAACTGCCACATGGTTCATAGCAGGAATTACAAGAAAAGAGCCTATTCTACAGCACAAGACGATGCTTGGAAAGAGGCGCCTGTTGTCATGCCACGCGTCAAAGGATGAGCATCTTCCACAACACCGTTAATCATAACGGGAGTCATTGGACATTACCGCACAAGGTACATGTTCCTTGACAATGGGAGCAGTACAGACATCATGTACCAGCAGTGTTTCGACCAATTAGACGCAGAAGATAAAGAAAAACTCGTTCCAACTGCGGAGCCGATATCCGGATTTATTCACGAAGTGATAATTCCGCTGGGCATACTCACTCTACCTGTCACATGGACAGATGGACAGCTCTCGCGCACAGAGATCTGTGATTTCATGGTTTTACCGGTGAATTCGTCGCATGATGTTCTCATCGGTCGAGAAGGATTGGCAAAATTCAACTGCAACGCGTCTACACCGCATCAAATGGTTGGATTCCCAACGCGTGGAGGTGTAGCTTTCATACGCGGAAACAAAAACTGCCACGCAACAGATGCATGCAAGCCTCCAAAAATTATGAAGCCATCAAACCGCACTGATCCCGAGAAATGGGTGATTAACCCTAAATTCCCGGATCAGACGGTTGTCATCGGCCCAGTAATCTCCGACACCATACGGGTCCATTTAAAACAACTGCTCACTAAGAACATGGATGTCTTTGCCTTCCAACCTGCGGATATGGTCGGCGTCCCTCGCGACATCGCAGAACACAAATTGAATGTTTATAAGTCCGTAGAACCAGTCGTTCAGAAGAAGCGTAGTATGGGGCCGGAGAAAACAAGGGCCATGAATGAGCAAGTCGCAGAACTTTTAGACGCAGGCATCCTGCGAAGAACAAGATACCAAACTTGGGTTGCTAACCCAGTGATGGTCGGAAAGTCCAACGGGGGCTGGAGAATGTGCGTGGACTACAAAGACATAAACAAAGCATGCCCAAAGGACTGTTACCCACTTCCTGAAATTGATTTGAAGGTCGATTCTCTAGCACCGTTTCGATTCAAGTGCTTCCTCGACTCTTACAAAGGGTACCATCAAATCCAGATGGCCAAAGAGGATGAAGACAAAACATCTTTCCGCACAGACACCGGCACTTATTGCTACACAAAGATGCCGTTTGGATTGAAGAACGCAGGGGCAACGTATCAGCGCCTCATGGACACAGTGTTCAATGCACAAATCGGGGTCAATCTCGAAGTGTATGTTGATGATTTGGTCATCAAAAGCACAGAGGAAGACCAAATGCTTGCGGACATCCAAAAGACTTTTGATCAACTCCGCAAGGTCCGCATGAAGCTCAATCCGAGTAAATGTTCTTTTGGAATGGAAGAAGGGAAGTTTTTGGGAGTGATTGTTACTAAAGATGGCTTCCGTGCGAATCCCGATAAAGTACAAGCAATTGAGCGCATGCCATCTCCGTCTTCTGTACGGGAGGTTCAGACACTGATGGGGCGTCTTGTCGCCCTAAATCGTTTTCTCTCAAATTATGCTTCGAAGTCATTCCCCTTCGTGAACACCTTGAAGAATTGCCTCAAAGTCAAACTTCAAATGGACAGAGGAAGCCGAGGCCGCCTTCAAGGAAATGAAAGAATGCTTGAGTCGCTTGCCGACGCTCACAGCACCACTTCCAAAAGAGCCACTAACATTGTACTTGTCAGTAAAAGAAAAATCAATTGGTGCCGTTCTCCTGGTTGATCGCAAAGGCGTCCAAACCCCAGTGTACTACGTAAGTCGAACTTTACTTGATGCAGAGACCCGGTACTCTACAATGGAAAAGCTGGTACTAGCATTGGTACACGCATCAAGAAGGTTGCGGAGGTACTTCCAGGGACACCCCATAAACGTCCTCACAGACTTCCGTATTAACGACATCCTGCGCAAGCCGGAACTGTCGGGGCGTCTGGCTAAGTGGGCCATTGAGCTGGGAGAACACACAATTGAATACAAGACCAGAACATCATGTAGAGGGAGAATTCGACACTAAAACAGGATTATACGATCATACAAGTTGCTAAACCAGGTGCGGAAACCCTAGCTTAGAACAAACTGAAGTAAACTCAATCAAAACACAATCAAGATCATTTTAAAAGCTTTTCATAGATTAACTTGTTCAATTAAACCTTTACAGACTGATAATAGTTAATCTAGACCTCAAACAGACAATCTCTAACCTCTCAGGAACACACACACAAAACACACACTCTCTATGACTCGTTATACATTACAAAAACCCAATTTCTATTTATAGCCACTGTTCCTTCGCCCAGACTTACTGGTCGAAGGTAAGCTGTTCCACATTCGCCCAGTAGAACTGGTCGAATGTGTTCTTCTGTGCCTTCCTGATCTTCCTTCGTCCATAACATTCCTTCCTTCGCCCACTCTTAGTCTCCTTCGCCCCTTCTGATATTCTTTCACCCATTAACACATGTTAGTATCTAATCATTAGTCGCAAAACGGCATCTACAAAATCCCCCTCGACTATTGATTAGATCTTTTCCTATCTTCATCCATGGCTTTGTTTAGCAGCTTAATTCTCAGAATACTCTTCTGCTCTTTCGTCATTTCCGGCTCTAACTTTCTCTTTACCGGCTTCGACACATTCGCCATCTTAACCTTCTTGCCAAGCTTCCCTTCCAAATTACTTCCAGCGTTAATGTCATAAGCAAAGCAAACACCCACAACTTGTGTGTATTTCCTTGCTTGATCTGCATCGTTTGGCTCATGATGAATCGGATTATAGAATAACATGATGATGTCTTCGAAGGTGCAATTGATCAGCCACATAGGATCAAATACATGCACATGCTTGTATTTATCCTTTCCATCTCTCAACACAATTACTGCTTCTGCCTTCCTCCAATCATAATACCAAAATATGAAGTCAGCACTGAAGTGTTGAGGCATAGGCATCAAAGGAATCTTTCTCATAACTTCAGGTGCCTTATAAATCAAGGTAACCTTCTTTAACTTGGTTCTGGGATCAGTCTCCCTGTGAACTTTCCTCCGGGGATACTGAGGCTTGAATCTATTCCATCTCGTCCTACTCTCCCAAACCAACTTGTCTGCACACCAACCAACATGAGTATTATTCACTGAAGCACCTGACATAGGGAATCTGCATAAATCTCTAACCGCCCAGTACGGTAGAGTTAGCAAATCAATGAATCTGTAGAAATACAAGATTCCTGATTCCCACTTGGCAGCTAAGCACTTCAGCCTGCTCAAGTATGTCCACCCAAGAGCTCTGCCTCTGAACTTTGCATTATGAAACCTGTAGAAGTTTCCTTGAGCTTCGGGCTTTGGTCGGTTCTCATCCATCAGTCTTAGTTTCTTCAAATACTCTTTCAACTCATCAGTCTTACTTGAAGATTCTGGCAAATCAGCTCCAAGTACTTTCTCAACAAATTCAGCACTTCTTTTTCTTGCCTTTTTCCTTGCAGACGTATTATGCCTTTCAGTAAAATCAGGAAACACCACGTCTTCATCATTTTGTCTGAAGTACTGTGGATATTCCTCATGTGTAATATCCTCAATCTCAACTTCCTCAAACTCAGGGGTTTCTTTATCATCAGAGTGAGTTCCAACATCCTTTTCAGGAATTGGTGGAATCGACTCATCAACAATGAACTCTTCAAAAGTTTTCCCTACTCTCTGTGCAAGACCATCCAATATCTCCTTTGCTACAGAAGCAGGTACTTCCCCCTCTTCAAGATCTGGATCGTTATATTCCAACTCATAACGCATATCATCTGTTTGAAATATTTCTGCAAAACGACCTGTGAACTCAATGGTCCACTCTCTCTTCTCTAACATGTCTTTGTAAACTTGTTTTGCATTATCAGATAACGACCTCACCTTCTCGTTCCAAAACACTGTCTCATCATCTACATTCTCTCCCTTTTTCTTCGAACTAGACTCACCTGTGTCTTTCTTTTTCTTAGAAGGTGGTCTCTTCTCAAAAGTAAACTTAGCAGTATCATCTCCTCCTTCATCATCATCACTGCTACTACTATCATCATCTTTTTGACTTCCCGAACCTTCAACATCATCATCATCATCATTATTATCATCTTCATCATCATTCTTATCCCATTCTTCATTCTCATCATCATCCTCATCCTCCTCTTTATCAGATTCGGATGGTTCAAAATCTACTTTCTCAACTTCTCTCTCTTCATCTTCTTCACCCTCCTTCAGCTTGGGTGCTTCATTGTACAGATTTTGAATCAGATCACTAAGGCGTTTGTTTTCAGCCTTCAACTCCTTATTGTCTTCTTTGATTGCCTTATATCTGTTTTTGTTTCTCAGAACTTTACCTTCAAGCTTCTGATTCTTTGCTTCAAGCTTCTTAACCTTCTCATCTATTTCATCTTGATTAGATTTAGAAGCAACAACTATCTGAAGCATCTTCTCTTCATTCTGTTTAAACTTAGCAATCTCAGCTTGTTGAGCCACAAGCATCTTCATCATATCATCCATTCTTTTGTTCATCTGTTTCATTACTTCATCATCCACAGTGATCTTCTTAGACTTGGATTTAGACTTAGATGGCTCATCCTCAACTTCTTTTCCCTTCTGAGGCTTAGTAAACATATCAAGAACATTATCCAGTGCAATGTTGAACTTATCCACTGGTAATGTTGTAACCTCCACAGTCTTTTGTTTCTTTGCAGCTGGTGAAGATTGTTTAGATGATGTTCCAGCATCCGGTAATCTCTTTCCCTTCAACAGTAAGTTCAACTCCTTCTCTCTGAGTTGCTTAGTGCTTGTCTTTTTAGCCATAGACTTGTGTTTGGGCTTGGGCAAATTTACAACAACTGTTTCTCCTTCATTCAACTCATCCAGATTAACAGTCAAAACTTCATCTACAGCATCAATAGATTGCTTTCCCTTATTAGCTTCTTCTATTGATCTGTTCAACGATTCAGACTCACCAACCAAAGTGGCCTTTTGTTTGGTAGTCCTAACATTCTCAGCATCCGAATCCCATTGTTCCTCAGTTTCTGTCTCCTCAGAATCAACAGACTCCTCATCTACCAAACTTGTCCCCTTCTTGGCAGTTGTCTTCTTCCTCACTGCTTTTTGTTTTGAAGTTCCCTGCTCTGTCTTTCCCTTGCCCTTCCCTTTGGCTCCGGGATTGACAACTTGTCTCTTCCGTTTTGTACTTGCATCAGCATAAACTAACGGATCATCGTTATCACTATCACTGTTAGGATGCCTTGCTAGATTCTTTCCAGGATCCTCATAATCCTCTCTAGCCAAAGCTCCGAATAACCTTCTGAAAGGTGGTCTCTCATTCTCTGGCACACCTTTATAAGCCTTCATTCTAGCCAAGGTTCTCACATTCATATGATCCATATTGAGTATCTGTGTTGGATCCTTCTTCAAGTGTGGATATTTGTGATCGAAAATCATCATAAGGAATCTAGGATAAAGCATGAACTTCTTTAGCTTCAATCCTTTCAACATCTCCAACATATGATCCAAAATCATTCCAGCAACATTAAATGGTTTGTTGAGAGTCAACGCAACCATTAATGAGCTCAAACTTTTCCTCATCACATCGTAACCTCCACTCACACATCCAAACACCAATATAATAATATGAGCAAAGTACTTAAACTGAACTCCCAGCTTTCCTTTATACATAGAACCATCAGTAATCGGTCCTTTGTATTTCATTCTTAGGAAGCATGCCTTCTGCTCAGTCCATGAAAGTTCTCTAGGATCTTCACTTGTTTCAAATTGGATCTGGAGAGCTTCTCTGATATCTGCTTCAGTGATGAACATCTCCATTCCCTGAATTTTACTCTTGATGATAGTCTGATTATCAAAGTAATCATACTTGGCATTATTATAAAAATCCTCAACTATATCCTTGTAGATAATAGTTGGTGTTGCCAATGCATAAACCACTCTACATCTCTTCAGAAACTTAATGATCTCTGTGAATTCTACATTCTTCTCCACATCACCAAGGTATGCACAACAGTTATGGGTCTTCTCAAACGGCCATTTGCTACCGCTTGATGATCCTTCTTCTTGTACTGTCTCTGGGATAGGATCAGTCACTTGAGTCTCCACAGGAATATCAGCAGTTGATTGTTCTTCAGCCATCTGAAATGAAAAATCAAAATAAAACGTCAAAACACAAAATCGTCAAAAATTCAAACTTTTAGGTTTTTCAAATTTCACATTCGCCCATTTCAACGTGGTCGAATGTAAATAAAAATGGCCGAAGGAGAAAATTTATGGTCGAATGTAAAAAGTTTTTGAATAAAAATGTTCATTCGTCCGTTTCAGTGTTTCCTTCGTTCACAATTTCTACCTTCGTCCGGTCGATGACCCGAAGGAGAAACTGAATGAATCCCAAAATTTTGAAAATTTTTCAATCTTGTTTTTAGGCTTTAATTTTGATTGAAATCTATCCTAAAACGACCGATTAACCTTCTTCTACCATCAATTTCCTTTCAGATTCATTTTACATCAGTTTTCATCAACGAATTAGGGTTTTTATATTTTAAACAATCAATCAAGCAATTTAACAGTGTTATAATCCTAATTCTTGAAACATTCTCCCCCTAAAACTGATGTGGGATGAATGTGAATCAAAATCAAACTTTAAAATCCACTGAAAATCCCAAACACTTAAACCCTAGGTTTGGTTCAAAAACCCAACGATTCCAGGCTTGTTAGTTGTCCATTACCTGTAATCTTTACACGAAAATGATCAGTGATAAGCAGGGATTAAAACACACAAGCAAAGGAAACAAAATCAACAAGGTCTTGTGATGATGAAAAATTTTGAAAAAAAGTTAACTGTTTGGTCGAACCTGTGAAGGCTTATTTATAAGGTCTTACCTTCGTCCGTTCTATTTGGACGAATGAACAATATGTCCACGTTCGCCCCTAATGAAAGGCACGAATGTAGACATGTTCTACCCGAAGGTGGAATTGTTGATAAAAACTACATTCGTCCAGAATAAAACAACCCGAAGGTAATAAATTTCCACATTCGGCCACAATTAAGGGCGAATGTAAAATGGAAATTTTGAAAAATTTTGCCAAATTACAAATTCGAATCCCGTTTAACATTTTTCAATCCGTTAAGCGTCCAAAACACAAAATTTCACATTTAGAATGATACAAAGCCCAGATGGTAGTGTCAAATCTCAGAAATTGACTATCAAGCATCCCCGGTTATCAAAAATAAAGCAGAAATGCAAAAACTTTGGATTTTCTGAAATTTATCAAAACACACCTAAAATCTTTTTGGATGTTGTATCTTTTTGACATTAAAAGTAAATTGCAACAAATAAAATGCATCAAAGTAAATGAAAACAGTAAACATTTTGTGAAATCCGGTCAGAGGATCATATCAGTTTTCTGAGAAATCTGATCACAGCGTTGATCTTTTTGTTTAATATTATCATTAGAAACAGTATGTGATACGGCAATTGCTGATATTGTGGTCCACGGAAGCTCACATGCAGACAATTACGCAATGCTTTAAAATGATACGAGTTAAGTGTATTAGACTAACACGATGTGGTGCCCACACACACGACATACTCCCGTATCAAGTAATTGCACAAAGCTTCGTCGTAACGCGTGATTATGCCAGAGTTATCCGTAAAAGTTACAAAGTATATAGCACAGAGGTGTACAGGTCAGCAAATGAATGCAGCAGAGTAACATGTGCGTATACACTAGGTTGAGGCTGATATTAATCACTGATTTGCATCAGATGATCAATACGATGTAATAATGATCTATGATCAATTAAAACATAAAGTTCCTCAATTCGGTAACTTCCGGTTTTGGCAATTAAGCTCTTTTAGCAAATATTCTGATAAAACTAGGTCCGTAAATCAATACGACAAAAGTTTATCAGAATATCCCGGATAACCATAACATAACGACCCGAAACCTCAGATTTTGGCAATCCTATCAAACGAAATTACGGTACTAAGACCATATGCCCATGAGGTGTTCAGCCACGAACGCGTAGTTCGTTATGTTTGTATCACTAATGCACGCAATATTTAGTCTACGAAGCCTATCAGCATATCACACATAATCAACACACGCCTCATAAACTATACAATTCTTTAGCCTGTGTCAGATTCCCACTGATGTACTATCATTTCCTCTGTTTTACCAGGAAATCATTTTTGATTTTCTAATTTTTAGGTCTTTTTGAATTTTATAATGTTTTTGGCTTTTCTGAAAAAAATGGCTCCCCCTAAAATAAAGAACATATTTTTGGATTTTCAATTTTATGAAAAACAAAACAAAACAAAAGTTAAAAGAAACAATCCACTCGAAAGCATCAACTTCTTTGAGGATTTTACAATCCCCTCGAAAGCATCAACTTCTTTGAGGATTACGAAAGTAAAGAGAAATTCCCAATTAGCAAAGAGAAATTCCCAATTAGCAAAATATAAAAACTAAAAACTAAAAAGCGATAAACCGAGGTGCCAATTAGTCCTGTTTTTCCTTTATATTGTTTACTTTTAAAAGATATTCAAAGCGTGAACGGTCAAAGGCTTTAGTAAACAGATCTGCACGTTGGTAGTCAGTGTGTATTTTGATCATATCGATCAATTCCTTAGCGTAACAATCACGGATAAAATGATATTTAATCCGGATGTGTTTCGCTTTAGAATGATTTTCCGAATTTTTAGTTAAAGCAATTGCGGCTTCGTTGTCACAGTAAATAGGAGTTTTTAGAAACTGCAAACCGTAATCCACCATTTGTTGTTGAATCCAGAGTACTTGAGAACAGCAACTCGAGGCTGCAATATACTCGGCTTCACAGGTAGATTGTGCTACGGAAGTCTGTTTCTTGCATTGCCAGGTGATTAACCTGCTCCCGAAAAACTGGCAACCAGCTGTAGTAGATTTGCTATCCTTGTCACAGCCGCCCCAATCTGCATCACTAAAAGATATGAAATCAAAATTATCATCATTAGGGTACCAAAGTCCTTTTGAAGGACAACCCTTCAGATATCTAAGGATACGCTTGACCGCCGTCAGATGACTTTGTTTCGGCTTCGATTGATAGCGGGCACAGAGACACGTTGCGTACATAATATCTGGTCGAGACGCCGTCAAATACATCAGAGATCCGATGATTGCTCTGTATGTAAAAGGATCAGTCAGCTCCCCCTTAGCGTCCACTCCAATCCCGTGATTGGGTTGAATCGGGGTATCCATTGGCTTTGAGTCCTCCATCTGGAACCGGCTCAAGATGTCGGAGACATATTTCGTCTGGTGAATGAAGATCCCGTCGGGTCTTTGGTCCACCTGCAAGCCTAGGAAAAACTGCATCTCCCCCATTGCGCTCATTTCGAACTTTTCCTGCATGACAGATTCAAAATCCCTGCATAAAAGCTCGTTAGTTGAACCAAATATTATATCATCAACGTATATCTGTACTAGAAGCAAGTCATTTCCCGTCTTTTTCGTAAAGAGGGTGCAATCGACGAGGCCGCGCTTAAATCCTTTGTTGATGAGGTATGTACTTAGCTCCTCGTACCACTGCCTCGGAGCCTGGTGTAAGCCATAAAGAGCTTTGTTCAACACGTAGACCTTATCCCGGTGGATTGGGTCCTCAAAGCCTGGTGGCTGCCCGACATACACCTCTTCCTTGACTTTCCCGTACAGAAATGCGCTTTTCACGTCCATCTGGTAAACTTTGAATTTCTTATAAGAAGCAAACGCGAGGAACATCCGAATAGCTTCGATTCTTGCTACCGGTGCATAGATCTCATTATAATCAATCCCTTCGATTTGATGGAAACCCTGCACGACCAATCTGGCTTTGTTCCGAACAATTACCCCACGATCATCCTTCTTACACTTGAACACCCATTTGGTGCCAATCTTCTTCCTATCCGGCGGCAAATCTGTGAGCGTCCACACTCCTAATTTCTGGAATTGTAATAACTCCTCCTGCATAGCTTCAACCCAGGCATCATCCTTCAAAGCGTCCTTGTATGTCCTTGGCTCTACCTGCGACACATAACACGCAAACGACCAATCATTTTGACTACCAGATTGTTGAATTTTGGCATATAAAGCTAAAGCACCAAAACTCTCTGGCGAATTAACGCTTTTAAGCTGCCCTCTGGTCATAACACTACTTCCAGGATCACCGATAACTTGCTCCAGCGGGTGAATACGATGAATCCGAGATTCCGGATAATCAGGTACTTGCACTCCCGTCTGAACAGTCAAGTTCTCTACAGCATCCAGATCATGACCCGTATTTGATGATGAAGCCACATCAGAAGTTGGAGTTGGGTTCACTGGCGGTGCCTCTGGTTCTTCAGCTTGATCAAGAATAGCTTCTTCAAATTGTTCATCTTCAGATTCTGAAGTGTCTAATGAAGTTGAAGCCTCTTGAAAAATCTCTTCTTCTTGGATAGGAGCATTGGTATCATTAGAAGCTGGTAGGGGGTTCACGGTGATCGGACGCACCAATGGTGAAGTTGTTGCATTTTCACACTCGTAAAGTAATCGAATAACAGCTTCTTCAACCAAGCTATCTAGATTGAATGATTCAAAGAAATCTTTGTAATCAAACATCCAATCAGGACCCGTGCCTTGAAGATTTTGAGTATATCGTTGAACTTCCACGTTAGCCCAGTCTTCCACACGACGAGTTCGCTTGTTGTATACCCTTTTGAGTGGGGTTGCATATCCAACAAAGTAACCCTCCTCGGCTTTAGGACTAAACTTTTCGCTTGGATTCAACATAGTGCAAGGCGCCCCGAAAGGTTCTAGATACTCTAAGTTCGGCTTCCTTCGGTGTAACAGTTCATAAGATGTTTTACCAAACTTCTTCACTGTCAGAACCCGATTTAATGTGTAATTTGCTGCATAAATCGCCTCGTTCCAGAACATTACCGGAAGATTTGAATCAGCGAGCATTGTTCTAGCCGCTTCAATTAGAGTCCTATTCTTTCGTTCAGCAACACCGTTCTGTTGAGGGGTGTACGGAGCCGAATATTCATGATGTATCCCTTTGTTTTCACAAAGTTCATCCATCTTGGCATTTTTGAACTCCGTCCCATTGTCACTCCGAATTCTCTTTATCTTCACATTGTAGAGATTCTCCAATCGAGTGAACAGAACTTTTAGATTCATAAAAGTGTCGCTTTTATTCTGCAAACACATCACCCATGAAAATCTTGAGTAATCGTCAGTGACGACTAAACAATAAAGCTCTCCAAGATGACTATGGCGCTTGACCGGTCCGAAAAGATCCATGTGCAATCGCTCTAGTGGCATCTCAACAGAGTTAACCTTTTTCACTTTGTGGGACTGTTTGTGCTGCTTCCCCTTTTTACAACTTACACACTTGTCATTCAAATGGAAATGTTTCACATTTACTCCCTCGACAAGTCCATTCCTCACAAGTTGATTCATTTTCTTCAGATGAATGTGCCCCATCCTTCGGTGCCACATTATCGATTCTTTCTCAGTCGCCTTAGACAAAAAGCATGTTATTTGTCCCTGTGATGTCATCGCCTTGGACATATCAAGAATGTATAGATTGTTGACGCGAGGTGCCTTCAACATTATCCACTCTTTAGGAATTGTAAAGCCCGGTTTCAAGATATAGCAGGATTTGTCATCAAAATGCACAGTAAATTTCTTGTCACAAATTTGACTAACACTCAACAGATTGTAATCTATCTGCTTCACATACGATATCCGCTCGAAACTCACTATCCCATTGCTTACACTCCCTTCCATCGTGATATATCCTCCTTTGTTTCCCGCAAACGCAACATACCCTCCATTGATGTTCTTCACGTCGAACAACAACGCAAGATCCCCTGTCATGTGGCCTGAAGCTCCACTATCAACAATCCAAAGACTGCTAATAGGGCCAGCTGAAGCTCCCTGCACACAAAAAGTAAATCATTTAGTGTTTTCGGGGGACCCAAGCCTGAGTCTTGGGTCTTTCAACATCAGGTTTAACAATGACATTTTCACAGACATTTTTAACAACATTTTGATCAATCTTTTTCTGATTGCTCAAAATCGGTTCCTTTTTCTCATTCACTTTTGAAGATGAGGCTCCTGGAGTACCATTGGATGACCAAGATTGTTCAGTCCTTTTGAGGATACGAATCTGAGACTTTGGGTTCTCAGTCGGTTTCTGAACATTGTTAGCAAATGTAACTTTCTTGGTAACCTTATCTGATTTAACAGACTTAGGTCCAACATTCGATTTGACAATTGGTTTTGGTGGAACCTTTTGCCTATCAACTGTTGAGTTCACCACAGGCTTCCTCCACGAGTTTTCCATTGCAATCCGATTCCTTCTATCATAGTGCATTGGACGAGTATTCCTCATTTGAAAATGGTTTTGATTATAAAACGATTGTGGTTGTTGAGGAACAACTCTCCTATGAGGTGGCACATAATGATCAATCGGCTTTCTCATAGAATTCCTCACTTCAACTTCGTGCCTCTTGTGCCTTACATATGGGCACTGAGCAAGTAAATGCCCGCGTTCCCCACACTTAAAACACGCACGGTACTCTTCAAAAACATTTGGAGCATTTGGTTGAGCAAATGATCTAACAGGGTATTGATCATTATACTGTTGCTTTCTTAAACTCTCAGGGAGTGGCCCTTTTGAGTAAGTAGGTTCATTGAAACCATTAGCTCTGTTTTTGGGTTTAACAAACTCTGTGACATGGACCTTTGGTTCTTGAGGAACATCCAAGTACAACTTCTTTAACAAAGCTGGTGGAATTTCATTTGTTCTCTCATGTTTTGGGAACCAAATAGTACTTTCTTGCCAAATCTTTTCAATTTTAGCATAATTGGCATTTTTAATTGGAAAGTCCTCGTCAGAGATGATCTTATCGGATCCTTCCATCCGATAAAACACCTTGACAGGTTTGTCACATTGTTCGTTTTTCTCATTCTTCTCAAGATCTTTCTTAATCACATTAAAATCTTTCTTCACAACATTCTTCTCAGATTTGTCCACATGATGAACATTTCTCATTGGAACAATTTGAGATGATGAAACTGGTTCATTAGTAATGATGTGATTTTCTTTTGGAATATCACATACATTAACAGTTTGGTTACAACCAATCTCATCACTCTCTGAATCTGAGTCAACACTTTCAGCAGTAACACCCTCATCATTGATTCCCAAAATCGGTCTAACATCGGAATTTGGATCACCAACACTTGAAGTGTTTGATTCATTTTCCGATGCTGAATCAGATTTTACCGAACTCTCCGGTGTCACTGAGTGACAATTATGGTTTTCAAAAAGAACCGGAGATGGTACAGCCCGATAGTTGGTTGTTTTGTCATCAATGATGTGGTCTACCACATAAGCCACATTCTTGTAACTCTCCAACTTTTTGTTTACTTTTTCAGCAAAGCATTTGATGGCGGCCATTTCTAACTTGGTGTTTTCAATTTCATTAATGTAGTTGTTAATTGCCAATTGTTTTAAAGACAATGTGTTTTTCAAGTCAGAAATGTCCTTTTTGTAGCCATCTAATACTTTGTTAAAAGCATTTAACTCTTTGCGAGTAGATTGACTGTTCATGATAGCACTATCACGTTGAATACGGAGTTGTTTAACCTCCTCAGTCAATCTATCACAAGCACCACAATATTTGTCACTAGTATTATCAGTACTACAAGCAGAACTTACAGGTTTTGGTGGGTCAGTCATAGCCATCAGTGCAAAATGAGCTTCCTTTCCTGCAAAGAATCTGGAATAATCAATCTTTGTGAAAGCATCATCTGCAATGCACGACTTCCTAGTCATCAGAAAATCTGCCTCTGCAAGTAACTGATCAATATCTTCATCAAGAGAATTAACACTAGCTTCCGTATCCGAGTCACTGTCTGAATCAGAATAAACCGATTCACACTCCTCAGGAATGTCAGAAACAGTATCAATCACCACTCCTGAATTAGTCTCTTCATTTTCAACCTCAACATTCACTTCAGAATCAACCTTAACAGGTTCACAATCCTCATCCATCTCAGCTTCAGAATCATCACTATCAACCTTAGTTTCAACCTTCTCCTCCACCGTCACAGAGTCTTCAAGATCAACCTGATAGGCAACACACGCCACATTTCCTCCAGTTGTGATTTCCTCAACACCTATCTGAATACTCGACCAGTCAAACCTCTCGTCTTGTTGAGTAACCAATGCTTGATTGGTATTCTGTGGTTCAGCTGGTGTAGTAATTGGTATGACTGTTCGGTTAGTATTGTTTGGTGTTTGGGTTTGTGTCTGGTTTGGTGTGGTTGGTTGTCTATTTTGGTTGTTGTTAAAGTTGTTTTGACGATTTTGGTAGTTGTTGTTGTTGTTTTGGGAAGAAACTTGGTTTTGGTTTTGTTGTTGACGGTTCTGATAGGTAGCATTAAATGGATTCCTGTTACCTTGTTTCGGTGGTTGAGTGCATTCACGTTTAAAGTGACCTTTACCCCCACAATTAAAACAAGTCACTTTCTCCTTATTGAACCCGTAGGTTGTGTTAGGAGAAGTTCCCAAGTCAGTTCTACCTGTTTTCTCAATAAATTCTGTTGCTCTTCGCATTATGCTCGCAAATGCCCATTGAATGTCAATGAGTTCCATTTCCTCCTTATCAATCTGTGCATAGTCTTCATTGGTCAAATTGTTATTACCAATTTGACTAGCAACTAATCCATTATAGGAAGAAACCATTGCAGAGACTAATGCAATGTGTTGCTGAGCAACTTCAACTGTTACATTTCCAAGATTGGATGTCTCCAAAACCACAGTTGGTTGATTAGGTTGGTTCATTGGTTGTGGTTGAGTTTGACCAGCAGTGTAAAAAGCTGCTTGTTGTTTTGGTGAGAATGGTGGAATGTATGAATATTGATATGGAACTTGTGGTTGTGGTTGTGATAAAGATGAAGTTTGTTGATGGTAATTAATGATGGGTGATTCTACAGCATTGGATATACAAGCAACATGCGGTGTGACTAGTCCTCCAGAACTTGTGCTTGCTGGAACTAAAGGTCCTCCAAAGTATAAGTTTGGATTCTGAGGAATCTGTGCTCTCCTAGCCTTCCTCTTCTCTTCCAATTCCTTGTTTTCCAGCTTCTCAACAAACTCTTGAAGCGACCAGTACTGAAAAGCATCCTTTTCCTTCAGAACATCTACATGCTGATCCCAGTTAGGTGGTAATGCTTCAGCAAACTTGTCCACCTGTTTAGCCATAGGGATCTGTACACCATAGCTAGACAATTCAGATATTAGATGATTATATCTAGGAGTTAGTTCTTTTAATGTTTCATTTCCAACATAAGAAAAATTCTCAAACTCCTTAACAAGCTCTTCCATCCTCAAATTCCTAGTCTTTTCATTTCCATCATGCTTCCTTTTAAGCATATCCCACAAAGCCTTTGAAGTTGTGCACGTTCCAAACTGATGCAAAAGATCATTTGTAATAGCTTGCGTCAGTTGGGAGAACGCCTTCTTTTCCACAGCAAACTTTTTCTTCTCATCCTCCGCCATGCTCTCCAATGGCACTGGTTCACCCGTGTTCTCCAGAACTGGTGGTGTGTATCCTTTAGCAATCATGTTCCATGCTTCAGCACCTTCTACTCCCATGCCTTCCAAGTGTATCTTGAACTTTTTCTGCCACTGATTGTATTCTTGAATCTCCATGAGCTTCGGTGGCCGAGTCCCGCTACCTGAAGACAAATCATTAATCAGTGTGGAAATAGCATTAGTAGTTTGAGTGTTTACCACCGCTGCTGCTACTCCCCAGTAGTCAGACTGTGGTACTGTAGGTGCACTCTGAGTCATGTAGTTAACCGGCTGCGAAGACTGTGTGCTCGTCTTCTGTGCTGCTACGGTCCATGGGTCCATCACCTGCTGTTGTGGTTGTGTAGTTGCTGGTGTAGGAGTAGTCTGATAACGCCACATAGTCACGTACTTCGAAAAATTCAACACTTAGAAAAATTTCACAAAATCTGTCCTAGGTTCGTCCACAAAGCTGTCAGGTTCGTCCCTTTTGTCTTAGGTTCGCCCAAAACACTTTCACCCGAATGTAGGATTTCACTAGAAGGTAAAAACTCACAAACTCTTCCTACGTTCGCCCGTTTATGATTTACCTTCGTACCCCCGATGAACCGAAGGAACAAAAATTGACCCGAATGTAAGAAATTCAAGTAAAAACTTCTACGTTCGTCCAAAGTTAACTACGTTCGTCCAAAAACTCACTCACCTTCGACCTAAAACACACACATTCGCCCACAACCTGTAGGTTCGCCCATTTTAGACATTTGAAAAACGGTTACACTTTGAAAAACGGTTATTTTGATCTCTGATTTTCAAAAGTTTGTGGATTTGATTGATCTTGATCAGGTTATGCTTCGGAGATGATTTGGAACAACTTTAATACTTGGAATTTTGAATTTTAACCACAAAATCACCTCTAATTGTTTCAAAAACACACAAAAACCATTTTTAGTTGAAAACAGATGTGAATTGATGAAAATTATGTTCAAATCAGCTCTGAGTTTATCAATTTGTTGTTGTATGATCCTCTACGCTCTGATACCACTTTGTAGAGGGAGAATTCGACACTAAAACAGGATTATACGATCATACAAGTTGCTAAACCAGGTGCGGAAACCCTAGCTTAGAACAAACTGAAGTAAACTCAATCAAAACACAATCAAGATCATTTTAAAAGCTTTTCATAGATTAACTTGTTCAATTAAACCTTTACAGACTGATAATAGTTAATCTAGACCTCAAACAGACAATCTCTAACCTCTCAGGAACACACACACAAAACACACACTCTCTATGACTCGTTATACATTACAAAAACCCAATTTCTATTTATAGCCACTGTTCCTTCGCCCAGACTTACTGGTCGAAGGTAAGCTGTTCCACATTCGCCCAGTAGAACTGGTCGAATGTGTTCTTCTGTGCCTTCCTGATCTTCCTTCGTCCATAACATTCCTTCCTTCGCCCACTCTTAGTCTCCTTCGCCCCTTCTGATATTCTTTCACCCATTAACACATGTTAGTATCTAATCATTAGTCGCAAAACGGCATCTACACATCATTCAAAGGGCAAATCCTTGCAGACTTTGCCGCAGAAGTCCCTCCCGAAAGCGTAACCGAATGTCAACAAGCACATGTCACTTTGCCAAGTCCCGAATCCGCAGAAAAGTGGGAATTATATACGGACGGAGCATGCAATGACGACGGCGCGGGGGCAGGCCTGCGCTTGATCACACCAGACGGGAAGGATTTCACTTATGCGATCCGCCTTGATTTCCCAACTACAAATAATGAAGCGGAATACGAGGCATTGCTCGCAGGATTGCGCATTGCAAAGAAAATGGGTGTACAACATTTAGATGCTCACGTCGACTCCCAGTTGGTAGCCAACCACATTGACGGATCATACGAAGCACGAGAAGCATCCATGATCTTATACTTAGAGCAGGCAAAAGCCCTCATGCGCGACTTCGCGTACTGCAAGGTTCATCATATCAAGCGCAGCAGGGATCACACCCCTGTGAATATAGAAAAATTTCTCTTTCCAGTCATACATAGATTTTGGACTCTCAGAAACGATTTGAGTCCGATTCCTCCTGGGTGACACACTGTACCAACCAGGCCCCCCGCGTGCCTCTTCAAGAACGTAAAAAACATTCAACATATCAAAAGATGGCTCCAAGTCCAACGATCGACAAGTTGCCTCAAAATGCACTAGCCTGGAAAGGCCAAAGGGTGTCATTTGTGTTGGATGAACCCCATACTTCATCAGAACATTCACCAAGAACTTGGTAATAGGAAGACGGAAACAACAACGAGTGAAAAAAGCTTCGTACAACGCAATCTTACCAGAGGAGGCCTCCAAAGCCGTTTTACCAGCGGCTGGTAATTCAGGCTCCCAATCGGCCTCAATCCCATAATGATCAAGAAATGTGGAGAATGAGGAGGCGTCCCACTTGATAAGGGTGGTGCTGATACCCTTCTCTGTCTTCTCTGCCTTCTCAGTAGCTTTCGATTGATCCACAGGACAAGAGGTTTCTTGAGACATGTTTGGGTGAGTAAAGAACAACGAAGATTAAACAAGGAAAAGAAAGGAATTTGAAGAGGTCTGGAATGCAAAGAGTGGGTAAAGTGAAACTTGAAATAATTTGAAATGATTATATAGGATGTGCAGTAACTGCCAATGACGTCAGCATTGGTAAAGGAAACGACTTTACACATGACGCGTGGCACTGGACAGCTATATAGGCGGCACACGCGCCGTACACGCGCTTAACACGCGCCTGACTCAGCCGTCTGTCATAACTGATGGGACGCCCGCTGACACAAGTAAAGCTTGTAGCAGACGCTACCCACCATCCTTTGTTCACGCAGAAGACACCTGTCCTCCACCAAAGCGACACGCAACGCGGCCGCGGAGTATTAACGTCAAATACAATTACCGTTCTCCGCATTCCGCCATCCCAGACTTCCGCAACATCAATGATACGCATGGAATTGCAGATAACTAAACACCAACATCCCAGTTTTCACTACCAAGACAAGGATGAGCTGTCATCCACGGATCACTATTATGAGTCCAGCATCCACCCTCTTCCTTCACATACTCCAGAAAAGGGTACACACCGGACTAGGGGGACTTGATGGGATTGGGTGCTCACCACTGCGCAGAGCGTACCCAAACCCGGAACGTAACCCGCGGAGCAACATCCCGCGGACAAGAGAAACTTCCCCAGCAAGCTAAGGAATAACGGCTCTCCTACAATCACGGAGCAATGCTCGTGCGCGTAAGCGGTAAAAGCGGTAACCGTTCCATGTTTCCTTATTTATAGCTATTCCATAACTACTTTACTAATATAGTCTTCGGGTAGTGGAGACAACCCTAATCGGGCCGGGCCGGGCCCATTACGATTAGGGTTTTGGGTAATGGTGGCATACGTCCATACCTATATAAGGGATCACATCCCTAATAGGAGGACACTTTTGGCTAACCCTAAGAGCTATCACACTTGATAGTATCCCCATTCACCCACGTTTTTGTTATAAACTGCTACCTTGTGTAGTTGTCTCCCTACCCACATCTCGTTTACTTGCAGGTTACTCCAATCCAGGAAGTGCTAGTGAAGGATCAATTCTGTGGTTGCATTTAGTCTATCATCCCCCTAAGGAGGTTAGACTACTTGTTTCTTCACCCTCCTTATCAATAACAATCCCTTCCCCCACACCAGGTTTATACTCAAACACTTGAGTTTCAGCAGACAACTTCAACTTTAACTCACTATCCCTATCCTTTTTACCATGAGAGTTCTTATTTCCCACCACAACCTTCACAGGAGCTATACTCTTACTACCACCTTCCACAACATTTAACAATTCTTGAGAATTAAAAGTATCAGGGAGAACATCTTCAGAATTAGCAAGGCCCTCTTCAGCAGGTTCCTTCACATACAAACCATCCCCCCACATAACTTTTCTGCTCTTGAGTTTGACTCCCTCATTCCTCACAGACCTCTTTTTCCTCTTGTCCATCCAAACCAACTTAGCACCCATTCCTACCTCCAACACATTCAACGAAGAATCAACCTGAGGGAACTTAACACCTCTACCTTCCTCCCTCATTTCCACATCCTCAGTACCATCCCTACTAACCTCAGAACATCCATACCCCTTTCTATTAAGAAAATTTGCAATAACTTCCATAATAATACCATACCTACCAGCCAACTTCTCATGAAATTTCAGACCCCTCCCAGCAATCTCCAAATCAACCAGAGGATTCACAGAATCAAGTTTACCCATCCCCGCTAATTTCAATAAATCCAAAGTCTCAGAACACAAACGTTTCTTCCAGTTATCATCAAATAAAACCCTCAACAAGCAAACAACATCCACACTAATAATAAGAGAATCAGTTTTACCTGAAACTATACGGTTCAAAACAACCTGCTCAACATCCCCTTTAGAAGCTACGTCAGCAGCAGGAGACTTCTTCAAAGAGCCCAAATCCTGAACATCAACCATCTGAACATTCGATAAATCAGGTGGAATAGCCGGCGGTGGATCCGGCACCGGAACCCTAGGACCAGGTTCCATAGGACTCGCGCACTGTGATGATTCCAATATCTACAAAGGTACTGGAACAGTGAAACACGAAAAAGAAAAGAAACAGAGGGAGAAATAGGGTTAGAGAAGGGCCAGAAAAGAGAAACGAAGAAGAAAACACTGATATCGCCAAAATCGCCCAATATCAGAGAGAAAACCCTAGCTTGGTCAGCTTTGTACTTCGTATCTTTCATCTGAGTCTGTTGCATGATTAGATATCTTACGTCCTTCCTGTTCCTCCATTCAGGTGTCCGAAAGTTCAGATGTACCTATAGTTACGTCCTTTAAAACTCGAGTCTTTTCTTGTGTACGAATCTCTATGTCATTGTCGAATCTTGAGTCCGATGACCACCCGGTCAGCTTCATATCCTTCATCTGAGACTGTTGCATGATCAGATATCTTACGGCCTTTTCGTTCCTCTATTCGGGTGCCCGAAACATCAAATGTACGGGTAGTTATGTCCTTTAAAACACGAGTCTTTTCTTGTGTACGAATCTCTATGTCATTGTCGCATCGTGAGTCCGATTACCGTCCGGTCAGCTTCGTATCCTTTATCTGAGTCTGTTGCATAATCAGATATCTTACGGCCTTCCCGTTCATCCATTCAGGTGTTTGAAACTTCAAATGTACCTATAGTTACGTCCATTAAAACTCGAGTCTTTTCTTGTGTACGAATCTCTATGTCATTGTCGCATCGAGAGTCTGATTACCACCCGGTCAGCTTCTTATCCTTCATCTGAGTCTGTTGCATGATCAGATATCTTACGGCCTTCCCGTTACTCCTTTCAGGTGCCCGAAACTTTAAATGTACCTATAGTTACGTCCTTTAAAAATCGAGTGTTTTCTTATGCACGAATCTCTATGTAATTGTCGCATCATGAGTCTGATTACCACCTAGTCTGCTTCGTATCCTTCATCTGAGTCTGTTGCATGATCAGATATCTTACGGCCTTCCCGTTCCTCCATTCGGGTGCCCGAAACTTCAAACGTACCTATAGTTGCGTTCTTTAAAACTCGAGTGTTTTCTTGTGCACGAATCTCTATGTCATTGTCACATCATGAGTCTGATGACCACCCGGTCTGCTTCGTATCTTTCATCTAAGTCTGTTGCATGATCAGATATCTTAACTCCTTCCTGTTCCTCCATTTAGGTGTCCGAAACGTCAGATGTACCTATAGTTACGTCCTTTATAACTCGAGTCTTTTCTTGTGTACGAATCTCTATGTCATTGTCGAATCTTGTGTCCGATGACCACCCGGTCAGCTTCGTATCCTTCATCTGAGTATGTTGCATGATTAGATATCTTACAGCCTTCCCGTTCCTCTATTCGGGTGCCCGAAACTTCAAATGTACGGGTAGTTATGTCCTTTAAAACTCTAGTGTTTTCTTGTGTACGAATCTCTATGTCGTTGTCGCATCGTGAGTCCGATTACCGTCCGGTCAGCTTCGTATCATTTATCTGAGTCAGTTGCATAATCAGATATCTTACAGCCTTCCCGTTCATCAATTCAGGTGTCTGAAACTTCAAATGTTCCTATAGTTACGTCCATTAAAACTCGAGTCTTTTCTTGTGTACGAATCTCTATGTCATTGTCGCATCGTGAGTCTGATTACCACCCGGTCTGCATCGTATGCTTCATCTGAGTCTGATGCATGATCAGATATCTTACGGCCTTCCCGTTACTCAATTCAGGTGTCCGAAACTTCAAATGTACCTATAGTTATATCCTTTGAAACTCGAGTCTTTTCTTGTGTACGAATCTCTATGTCATTGTCGAATCTTGAGTCCGATCACCACCCGGTCAGCTTCCTATCTTTCATCAGAGTATGTTGCATGATTAGATATCTTACGGCCTTCCCGTTCCTCTATTCGGGTGCCCGAAACTTCAAAGGTACGGGTAGTTATGTCCTTTAAAACTCTAGTGTTTCTTGTGTACGAATCTCTATATCATTGTCGCATCGTGAGTCCGATTACCGTCCGGTCAGCTTCGTATCATTTATCTGAGTCAGTTGCATAATCAGATATCTTACGGCCTTCCCGTTCATCCATTCAGGTGTCTGAAACTTCAAATGTACCTATAGTTACGTCCATTAAAACTCGAGTCTTTTCTTGTGTACGAATCTCTATGTCATTGCCGCATCGTGAGTCTGATTACCACCCGGTCTGCTTCGTAACTTTCATCTCAGTCTGTTGCGTGATCAGATATTTTACGTCCTTCCCGTTCCTCCATTCAGGTGTCCGAAACTTCAAATGTACCTATAGTTATATCCTTTGAAACTCGAGTCTTTTCTTGTGTATGAATATCTATGTCATTGTCAAATCGTGACTCTAATTTCCACCCAGTCAGCTTCATATCCTGCATCTGAGTCTGTTGCATGATCATATATCTTACGGCCTTCCGGTTCCGCCATTCGGGTGCCCGAAACTTCAAATGTACGGATAGTTATGTCCTTTAAAACTCGAGTCTTTTCTTGTGTACGAATCTCTATGTCATTGTCAAATCGTGAGTCTGATTTCCACCCAGTCTGCTTCGTATCGTTCATCTGAGTCTGTTGCATGATCAGATATCTTACGGCCTTCCCGTTCCTCCATTCGGGTGCACGAAACTTCAAATGTATCGATAGTTACGTCAATTAAAACTCGAGTGTTTTCTTGTGCACGAATCTCAATGTCATTGTCGCATCATGAGTCTGATTACCACCTAGTCTACTTCGTATCCTTCATTTTTGTCTGTTGCATGATCAGATATCTTACGGCCTTCCCGTTCCTCCATTCGGGTGCCCGAAACTTCAAATGTACCTATAGTTACGTCCTTTAAAACTCGAGTGTTTTCTTGTGCACGAATCTCTATGTCATTGTCGCATCATGAGTCTGATTACCACCCGGTCTGCTTCGTATCTTTCATCTGAGTTTGTTGCATGATCAGATATCTTACGTCCTTCTTGTTCCTCCATTCAGGTGTCCGAAACTTCAGATGTACCTATAGTTACGTCCTTTAAAACTCGAGTCTTTTCTTGTGTATGAATCTCTATGTCATTGTCGAATCTTGAGTCCGATGACCACCCGGTCAGCTTCGTATCCTTCATCTGAGTATGTTGCATTATTAGATATCTTACGGCCGTCCAGTTCCTCTATTCGGGTGCCTGAAACTTCAAATGTACGGGTAGTTATGTCCTTTAAAACTCGAGTCTTTTCTTGTGTACGAGTCTCTATGTCATTGTCGCATCGTGAGTCCGATTACCGTACGGTCAGCTTTATATCCTTTATCTGAGTCTATTGCATGATCAGATATCTTACGGCCTTCCCGTTCATCAATTCAGGTGTCTGAAACTTCAAATGTACCTATAGTTACGTCCATTAAAACTCGAGTCTTTTCTTGTGTACGAATCTCTATGTCATTGTCGCATCGTGAGTCTAATTACCACCCGGTCAGCTTTGTATCCTTCATCTGAGTCTGTTGCATGATCAGATATCTTACGGCCTTCCCGTTACTCCATTCAGGTGTCCGAAACTTCAAATGTACCTATAGTTACATCCTTTAAAACTCTAGTGTTTTCTTGTGCACGAATCTCTATGTCATTTTCGCATCATGAGTCTGATTACCACCTGGTCTGCTTCATAACTTTCATCTGAGTCTGTTGCATGATCAGATATCTTACGTCCTTCCCGTTCCTCCATTCAGGTGTCCGGAACTTCAAATGTACCTATAGTTACGTCGTTTAAAACTCCAGTCTTTTCTTGTGTACGAATCTCTATGTCATTGTCGCATCGTGAGTTTGATTAACGTCCGGTCAGGTTCAAATCCTTCATCTTAGTCTGTTGCATGATTAGATATCTTTAGGCCTTCCCGTTCCTCCATTCGGGTGCCCGAACCTTCAAATGTACGGATAGTTATGTCCTTTAAAACTTGAGTCTTTTCTTGTGTACGAATCTCTATGTCATTGTCTCATCGTGAGTTTGATTACCGTCCGGTCAGCTTCGTATCCTTTATCTGAGTGTGTTGCATTATCAGATATCTTACGGCCTTCCCGTTCATCCATTCAGGAGTCTGAAACATCAAATGTACCTATAGTTACGTCCATTAAAACTCGAGTCTTTTCTTGTGTACGAATCTCTTTGTCATTGTCGAATCTTGAGTCCGATTACCACCCGGTCAGCTTCGTATCCTTCATCTGAGTATGTTGCATGATTAGATATCTTACGGCCGTCCAGTTCCTCTATTCGGGTGCCTGAAACTTCAAATGTACGGTTAGTTATGTCCTTTAAAACTCGAGTCTTTTCTTGTGTACGAGTCTCTATGTCATTGTCGCATCGTGAGTCCGATTACCGTACGGTCAGCTTTATATCCTTTATCTGAGTCTATTGCATGATCATATATCTTACGGCCTTCCCGTTCATCAATTCAGGTGTCTGAAACTTCAAATGTACCTATAGTTACGTCCATTAAAACTCGAGTCTTTTCTTGTGTACGAATCTCTATGTCATTGTCGCATCGTGAGTCTAATTACCACCCGGTCAGCTTTGTATCCTTCATCTGAGTCTGTTGCATGATCAGATATCTTACGGCCTTCCCGTTACTCCATTCACGTGTCCGAAACTTCAAATGTACCTATAGTTACATCCTTTAAAACTCTAGTGTTTTCTTGTGCACGAATCTCTATGTCATTTTCGCATCATGAGTCTGATTACCACCTGGTCTGCTTCATAACTTTCATCTGAGTCTGTTGCATGATCAGATATGTTACGTCCTTCCCGTTCCTCCATTCAGGTGTCCGGAACTTCAAATGTACCTATAGTTACGTCGTTTAAAACTCCAGTCTTTTCTTGTGTACGAATCTCTATGTCATTGTCGAATATTGAGTCCGATTACCACCCGGTCAGCTTCGTATCCTTCATCTGAGTATGTTGCATGATTAGATATCTTACGGCCTTCCCGTTCCTCTATTCGGGTGCCCGAAACTTCAAATGTACGGGGTAGTTATGTCCTTTAAAACTCTTTGTCGCATCGTGAGTCCGATTACCGTCCGGTCAGCTTCATATCATTTATCTGAGTCAGTTGCATAATCAGATATCTTACGGCCTTCCCGTTCATCCATTCAGGTGTCTGAAACTTCAAATGTACCTATAGTTACGCCCATTAAAACTCGATTATTTTCTCGTGTACGAATCTCTATGTCATTGTCGCATCGTGAGTCTGATTACCACCAGGTCTGCATCGTATGCTTCATCTGAGTCTGATTCATGATCATATATCATACGGCCTTCCCGTTTCTCAATTCAGGTATCCGAAACTTTAAATGTACCTATAGTTACGCCCTTTAAAACTCGAGTGTTTTCTTGTGCACGAATCTCTATGTCATGGTCGCATCATGAGTCTGATTACCACCCGGTCTGCTTCGTATCTATCATCTGAGTCTGTTGCATGATCAGATATCTTACGTCCTTCCCGTTCCTCCATTCAGGTGTCCGAAACTTCAAATGTACCTATAGTTACGTCCTTTAAAACTCGAGTCTTTTCTTGTGTACGAATCTCTTTGTCATTGTCGAATCTTGAGTCCGATGACCACCCGGTCAGCTTCGTATCTTTCCTCAGAGTATGTTGCATGATTAGATATCTTACGGCCTTTCTGTTCCTCTATTCGGGTGCCAGAAACTTCAAATGTACGGTTAGTTATTCCTTTAAAATTCTAGTGTTTTCTTGTGTACGAATCCCTATGTCATTGTCGCATCGTGAGTCCGATTACCGTCCGGTCAGCTTCGTATCATTTATCTGAGTAAGTTGCATAATCAGATATCTTACGGCCTTCCCCTTCATCCATTCAGGTGTCTGAAACTTCAAAGTTACCTATAGTTACGTCCATTAAAACTCGAGTCTTTTCTTGTATACGAATCTCTATGTCATTGTCGCATCGTGAGTCTGATTACCACCCGGTCAGCTTCGTATCCTTCATCTGAGTCTGTTGCATGAACAGATATCTTACGTCCTTCCCGTTCCTCCATTCAGGTGTCCGAAACTTGAAATGTACCTATAGTTACGTCCTTTAAAACTCGAGTCTTTTGTTGTGTACGAATCTCTATGTCATTGTCGCATCGTGAGTTTGATTAATGTCCGGTCAGCTTCATATTCTTCATCTGAATTTGTTGCATGATCAGATATCTTACGGCCTGCCCGTTTCTCCATTCAAGTGTCCGAAACTTCAAATGTACCTATAGTAACGTCCTTTAAAACTCGAGTCTTTTCTTATGTACGAATGTCTATGTCATTGTCGCATCATGAGTCTGATTACCACCCGAACTGCTTCGTATCCTTCATCTGAGTCAGTTGCATGATCAGATTTCTTACGGCCTTCCCGTTCCTCCATTCGGGTGCCCGAAACTTCAAATGTACGGGTAGTTATGTCCTTTAAAACTCGAGTCTTTTCTTTTGTACGAATCTCTATGTCATTGTCGCATCGTGAGTCCGATTACCGTCAGGTCAGCTTCGTATCCTTCATCTGAGTCTTTTTCATGATCAGATATCTTACGGCCTTCCCGTTACCCCATTCAGGTGTCTGAAACTTCAAATGTACCTATAGTTACGTCTTTTAAAACTGGAGTGTTTTCTTGTGCACGAATCTCTATGTTATTGTCGCATCATGAGTCTGATTACCACCCGGACTGCTTCGTATCCTTCATCTGAGTCTGTTGCATGATCAGATATCTTACGGCCTTCCCGCTCCTCCATTCGGGTGCCCGAAACTTCAAATGTACAGAGAGTTACGTCCTTTAAAACTTTAGTCTTTTCTTGTGTACGAATCTCTATTTCATTGTCGCATCTTAAACCAATTAATGTCATGTCAACTTCGTATCCTTTATCTGAGTTTGTTGCATGATCAGATATCTTACGGCCTTCCCGTTCCTCCATTCAGGAGTCCGAAATTTCAAATGTACCTATAGTTACGTCCTTTAAAACTCGAGTCTTTTCTTGTGTACAAATCTCTTTGTGATTATCGCATCGTGATTCTAATTACCAACCGGTCAGCTTCGTATTCTTCGTCTGAGTCTGTTGCATGATCAGATATCTTACGGCCTTCCCGTTCCTCTATTCGGGTGCCCGAAACTTAAATGTACAGATAGTTATGTCCTTTAAAACTCGAGTCTTTTCTTATGTACGAATCTCTATGTCATAGTCGCATCGTGAGTTCGATTACCGTCCAGTCTGCTTCGTATCCTTTTTTTTTTTGATAAAGGAGACTATGCTCCGGTAAATTTTATTAATAATAATAAGAAATATGTACAATCAAAACCGGGCCAAGATCCTAACAACATATAAGAATCCTAACTAGATCAAGGCCCAAATACAAAACCTATACAATCAAAACATACCTAAAAGCCTAGACAAGCATCAACTACTTATCACCGATAATCCAAAAACCCAGCCCAAACAAACCCTCTGTTTCGGCCCAAATCATTACAAACCATAAAACACTTACACATTACATCAACCCAATAATAACAATTAAAGTAACTCGTAAAATCCCAGCTGAAAGTTGGTTTTCCAGTCCTGTTTGTGTCCTCATTAACAATCTCTTGACCCATTCTTGAAATACAATCCTTCTTAGCATTCTGAATCTTTGTAAAATCTTCATTATTGATCAAAGATTTCCAGAAGCTAACTTCATATTCCAATACTAACATATCCAAGCAGCAGCAGCAAATAATCCAGCTCAGACAGCCTTCTAAATCAGCTTTTATCTTGCAAACCATCTCTTTCCAGCATTTCCAATTCAGCTTATAAACATATGCTAAGCATATCAACCTAAACAGATATCCAATGTGAACAAACAACCACCCAGCCCAAAGACATCCAATCCCCAAAGAAACCAATAAACAAAGACTCAATCCTAAGCTAAAAACAAGAAACAGGCTTAGAAAATGAATCAATATTGTATAGGTTTCCCATCTTTGCTCAGTGCTAAAAAATTTAAAAAATTTGGGGGTGGAGAAATATGTCCTATTAGCAAAGATGAAGTCCATCCTTATCTCTCCAGGTGGTATGCTCCCCCTGAGCTCAAAAAAACCTAACCACCAATCTTTAATCGCAGAACTGGACTCAACTTCATAATGAAAAGTGAAGTCCAGCAGATCAGACCCACAAAGACTAACAATAAGAACAATCAGAAAGCAAAGGGACGGCTGGAAAGCCCAGATCTCTACCCAAACGTTTTTTGTACTCTGAAGAAACAATAAGTATCACGGTGGTTATCACTAATCACCGTGTGGTTAATACTTATGTTCACCAAGAGTAATCATTTACCCAAACCTCTAGGTTAAACCCGGGTGAGAATAAGAAGTGTGAGTGTGTGTGAGAGTTACGTAAATAAGACACAAGATATAAGTGGTTCGGTCGAAGAGTGACCTACGTCCACTGTAACTAGCCGGAATCTTATTGATAACCAAGTAGAGAGAGTTACAAGAGAGTAATACTAAGTTACAATGAATATTTTTCGGATCCTTTTGCAAGGAGATGTCTTCTTCTATTTATAGGAGAACTCGTGGGCTTAGTAGAGAAGCCCACGAGAAGTTATCTTTACTTGGGCCTGGTCAAGGCCCAAGTCGAAGCTTCCCATAAAAATGGCGGGAAAACCAGGTTACTGTGGATGACGTCATTCTGCAGCATGGTTGTTGCTCGAGGCAGACGCGTGGCAAGCTCTGATTGGCGGACGGCGCCCCTGTCCCTTCTACAGTCGTTGACCATGCCTCTGACATCAGCAGGGGATGTCTGCTGTCACTGTTGATGATGGCATGGTGGAAGCATGGGGACAGTCATGTCGCCGTCCTTGTCAATGGTGGTTGGACCACCCTTGCCACCTGTCGCCTTCTCATTGGCGCGTACTCTGTCAGAGATCCTTGTGAATCTTCCTTTTGTTATCCTCTGTACCTCGTACCAAAAGTGATAAGGGAAGATACCGCGCGTGGTTGCACGCGCTTATCAGGTGTAGTTCGTTGCTTATCAGCTGTTATCCTTGCGAGCTGCGCTGCGTGTTATGTTGGCAGTGCGCAGATGGATCCGAACCCCCTACACAATCTTTCAACATCATTGTTTATATTCTCAGGTAAGATAAACAGAGATGCCCAATAGACAGTAACAGAGGACAAAACAGCCTTTAAAAGTTGCAATCTACCAGCATAGTTACGTCCTTTGATGTCTTTTCTTGTGTACGAATATCTATGTCATTGTCAAATCGTGACTCTGATTTCCACCCAGTCAGCTTCGTATCCTACATCTGAGTCTGTTGCATGATCATATATCTTACGGCCTTCCGGTTCCTCCATTCGGGTGCCCGAAACTTCAAATGTACGGATAGTTATGTCCTTTAAAACTCGAGTGTTTACTTATGTACGAATCTCTATGTCATTGTCGCATCGTGAGTTTTATTAACGTCCGGTCAGCTTCGTATCTCTTTCATCTGAGTCTGTAGCATGATCAGATATCTTACGGCCTTCTCGTTCCTCCATTCAGGTGTTCGAAACATCAAATGTTCCTATAGTTACGTCCTTTGAAACTCGAGTTTTTTCTTGTGTACGAATCTCTATGTCATTGTGGCATTGTGAGTCTGATTAACAGCTAGTCAGCTTCGTATCCTTCATCTGAGTTTGTTGCACAATCAGATATCTTACGGCCTTCCCGTTCCTCTATTCGGGTCCCCGAAACTTCAAATATACAGATAGTTATGACTCGAGACTTTATAACTCGAGACTTTTCTTGTGTACGAATCTCTATGTCATTGTCACATCGTGAGTCCGACTAACGTCCGGTCAGCTTCATGTCCTTCATCTGAGTCTGTTGCATGATCAGATATCTTACGGCCTTCCCGTTCTTCCATTCAGGTGTCCGAAATTTCAAATGTACCTATAGTTACATCCATTAAAACACGAGTCTTTTCTTGTGTACGAATCTCTATGTCATTGTCACATCGTGAGTTTGATTAACACCTGGTCAGCTTCGTATTTTTTCATCTGCGTCTGTTGCATGATCCTATATCTTACGACCTTCCCGTTCCTCCAATCGGGAGCCCGAAACTTCAAATGTACGGATAGTTATGTCCTTTAAAACTCGAGTCTTTTCTTGTGTACGAATCTCTATGTCATTGTCGCATCGTGGGTTTGATTAACATCCGGTCAGCTTTATATCATTCATCCGAGTCTGTTGCATGAATAGATATCTTACGGCCTTCTCGTTTCTCCATTCAGGTGTCCGAAACTTCAAATTTACCTATAGTTACGTCCTTTAAAACTCGAGTCTTTTCTAGTGTACGAATCTCTATGTCATTGTCGCATCTTGAGTCCGATTACCACCCGGTCAGCTTTGTATCCTTCATCTGAGTATGTTGCAAAATTAGATATCTTACGGCCTTCCAGTTCCTCTATTCGGGTGCCCGAAACTTCAAATGTACGGTTAGTTATGTCCTTTAAGACTCGAGTCTTTTCTTGTATACGAATCTCTATGTCATTGTCGCATCGTGAGTTTGATCACCACCCGGTCAGCTTCGTATCCTTCATCTGAGTCTGTTGCATGATCTGATATCTTACGGCCTTCCCGTTCCTCCATTCGGGTGCCCGAAACTTCAAATGTACGGATAGTTACATCCGTTAAAACTCGAGACTTTGCTTGTGTACGAATCTCTGTGTCATTGTCGCATCGTGAATCCAATTAATGTCACATCAACTTTGTATCCTTCATCTGAGTCTGTTGCATGATTAGATATCGTACCGCCCTCCCGTTCCTCCATTCAGGTGTCCGAAACTTCAAATGTACCTATAGTTACGTCCTTTAAAACTTGAGTCTTTTCTTGTGTACAAATCTCTTTGTCATTATCGCATCGTGTTTCTGATTACCAACTGGTCAGCTTCGTATTCTTCATCTGAGTCTGTTGCATGATCAGATATCTTACGGCCTTCCCGTTCCTCTATTCGGGTGCCCGAAACTTTAAATGTACAGATAGTTATGTCCTTTAAAACTCGAGTCTATTCTTGTGTACGAATCTCTATGTAATATTTGCATCGTGAGTTCGATTACCGTCCGGTCCGCTTCATATCCTTTATCTGAGTCTGTTGCATGATCAGATATCTTACGGCCCTCCCTTTCCTCCATTCAGATGTTGAAAACTTCAAATGTACCGACAGTTACGTCCTTTGAAACTCGAGCCTTTTCTTGTGTACGAATCTTTATGTCATTGTCAAATCGTGAATCTGATTTCAACCCAGTCAGCATCGTATCCTTTATCTGAGTCTGTTGCATGATCTTACGGCCATCCCGTTCCTCCATTCGGGTACCCGAAACTTCAAATGTATGGATAGTTTTGTCCTTTAAAACTCGAGTCTTTTCTTGTGTATGAATCTGTATGTCCTTTTCGCATCATGAGTTTGATTACCGTCCGGTCCGCTTCGTATGGTTTATCTAAGTTTGTTGCATGATCAGATATCTTATGGCCTTCCCGCTCCTCCATTTGGGTGCCTGAAACTTCAAATGTATCGATAGTTACGTCTTTTAAAACTTGAGTCTTTTCTTGTGTACGAATCTCTATGTCATTGTCACATCGTGAGTCCGATTAACGTCCGGTCAGCTTCATATCCTTCATCTGAGTCTGTTGCATGATCAGATATCTTACGGCCTTCCCGTTCCTACATTCAGATGTCTGAAATTTCAAATGTACCTATAGTTACGTCCTTTAAAACTCGAGTCTTTTCTTGTGTACGAATCTCTATGTCATTGTCGCATCGTGAGTTTGATTAACGTCCGGTTAGCTTCGTATCTTTCATCTGAGTCTGTTGCATGATCAGATATCTTACGGCCTTCTCGTTCATCCATTCTGGTGTCCGAAACTTCAAATGTACCAATAGTTACGTCCTTTAAAACTCGAGACTTTGCTTGCGTACAAATCTCTATGTCATTGTCGCATCGTGAATCCAATTAATGTCACATCAACTTTGTATCCTTCATCTGAGTCTCTTGCATGATCTGATCTCTACGGCCTTCTCGTTCCTCCATTCAGGTGTCCGAAACTTCAAATGTACCTATAGTTACGTTCTTTAAAACTCGAGTCTTTTCTTGTGTACGAATCTCTATGTCATTGTCGCATCTTGAATCCGATTACCACCCGGTAAGCTTCATATCCTTCATCTGAGTATGTTGCATGATGAGATATCTTACGGCCTTCCCGTTCCTCCATTCAGGTGTCCGAAACTTCAAATGTACCTATAGTTACGTCCTTTAAAACTCGAGTCTTTTCTTGTGTACGAATCTCTATGTCATTGTCACATCATGAGTCTGATTACCGTCCGGTCCGCTTCTTATCCTTTATCTGAGTTTGTTGCATGATAAGATATCTTACGGCCTTTCCGTTCCTCTATTCAGGTGCCCGAAACTTCAAATGTACGGGTAGTTATGTCTTTTAAAACTCGAGTCTTTTCTTGTGTACGAATCTCTATGTCATTGTCGCATCGTGAGTTCGATTACCGTCCGGTCCCCTTTGTATCCTTTATCTGAGTCTGTTGCATGATCAGATAACTTACGGCCTTCCGGTTCCTCCATTCAGGTGTCCGAAACTTCAAATGTACCTATAGTTACATCTATTAAAACTCGAGTCTTTTCTTGTGTACGAATCTCTATGTCATTGTCGCATCGTGAGTCTGATTACCACCCGGTCTGCTTCGTATCCTTCATCTGAGTCTGTTGCATGATAAGATATCTTACAGCCTTCCCGTTACTCCATTCAGGTGGCTGGAACTTCAAATGTACCTATAGTTTTTTTTTTAGGAAAGAGGCAAAGCCCCGGCAAACATTTATTAATATTTAAAAAAGTACAAGACAAAGACTAACCCCTACCCGGGACATAAACCCAAGGTCTAAGATTAGCCCAACAAAAAACACAAAATAAAACAAAAACGGGCCACCCTATACATCTTTTACTAAGCCCAAAATCAGAAATATTAAAAGACCAACATAAGCCCATCAAGTAAAACCAAATTAACCCTCTACTATAATCAGGCCAAATAGCAGACCCATACCCCCAAAGCCCAAAGGGCCCCTTCACTCCAGCCCACCTCCGTAGTCTACTCCATAAAGCGAATGCAGTCCAAACATCTTCAGCCCATATATCTTCAGTCCACCAGGCTAGCCCACTATTCAAAAAGTCTTTATATTTCTTCCATAGCCCAATATTATAATCAACTATATACCCGCTAATATCAAAACCCATCCACAGCCCCTCTCTCACCAATACTTTGTAACTCATATTCAAGCCCAACCAACCAATACCCCTATGAAACCTGTCCCTTTTGAATACCCTCAGCCCAGCACATACAAATCTACTAAACCCCACCATGATAAATCCAACCAGCCATATCCCAGGCCCAAAACATCCACACAATATCAGTAATCCCATACCAATATGCCTTAACAATCTGCTTAAATTTCACTCCTTAACTTTAACTTCCAACCTCCGGATCCACTTACTAGTCAACACAAGAGGACTAACCCATATCAATCCCATAAACCTATTCCAATATTTACTACAAAGACAGAACAGAGGATTCACAAGGATTTCGATATCCACTACAAAAGTTTCAATCAAATGCAAATAATAGAGGCTATCATAAGCACCTAAAAAAACTAGACTCATCTCATGGCCTTTCAATACTTCCATCAGTGTAATGGCACCACTAAAATGAATCATTCTTTTAGTATCCTTGAAGAACCAAACCATAGCATTGAGAACTCTGACTTTGATAGTAACTATCAAAACCAAACACAGCAAAAAACCAGCTGTAATTAATAAGCATATACAGTGTTCATAATCTTTAAAAACTTCCACCAGAGAGGTGGCATTATTAAACACAGATAGTTTATTAACCTTCATGCAATGCCATAACTCAGAATCTAAAGAACCATCCCTCAACCCAAGATACAGGAGGGCCCATAATGATTTCAAGCTAAAAAATACCTTCCAGCACTGCAAACATCTCATCAGCCTTCTAAACTCAGAAAAACCCTGCAACTTTGAGGTTGCTGCCCATAGTAAGGCCTTCCAAAAAGTCTCTATTTGATCTCCCATAGTACCCATCAGCTTTAAAGGATGTAAACATAACCACCCAATAATGAGCTGCACACATCTCAGCAGCCTTCCAAACTCATAAAAATCCTGGAGCTTTGAGGTTACTTCCCATAGAATAACCTTCCAGTGATTTTCTAATTGAGTTCCCATATTACCCATAAGTTTGTGAGAATATAAATGTAGCTAGGCCTGTAAACGAACCGAACTCATGAACTGTTCGTGAACTGTTCGGCGGGAAGTTCGTTTATGTTCGTTTATTTAAATAAATGATCGAACACGAACACAATGTTTTGTTCATTTAATTAAACGAACGAACATGAACACACGTTGTGTTCGTTCATTTATGTTCATGAACGTTCGTTTATGTTCGTTCATTTTTGTTCGTTTAATTAAACTTAACTTTATTTTTATTATTTATTTCCTTTTGTTAAGTAACCTTAATTCATATGTTCTAAAAACTTAACCCTAACCCTAACATTCTAAACGTATCAATTATCAGCCGCTCTCCATACTTCACAACCCCACACTTCACAACCGCTCTCCACCCTAACCCTAACGTTCATTTATGTTCATGAATCATTATTAACTTGTTTTTGTTTGTGTTCGTTTATGTTCATTTGTGTTCGTTTATATTGATCATTTGTGTTCGCTTATGTTCATGAACTGTTCGTTTAGGTTTAAATGAACGAACATAAACGAACACGAACACGACAAATTTCTTAATGAACGAACACGAACACAAAAATGTGTTCGATTATGTGTTCGTGTTCGTGTTCATGTTCGGTTAAAGTTAAATGAACAAACACGAACATGTCTGTGTTCGTGTTCGTTCGGTTCGTTTACAGGCCTAAATGTAGCCTTCTAATACTCCAATTGTCAAACAAAACATACCATGAGCTCTGTCTTGTATCAATTTGCATTTTATCCCATAACATCCATAAAAACCAACAATACACTATTATTAACAGCAGCTGACCAATATCAACCCCCTCATGACTTTTCTGCAGACCTACTTGAGAAAAGACTAAAATGCCCCTGAATGAATATAAGCTGCTAAACATCCTTAAGCCCAAACCCTTACTCCACCTACCCTTCCTAACTGAATTCTTACCATGATTTCTACTTATACCCACTGCCACCATACACTTCCATTTGATGTAAACCCAACCCAAAGTCCCCAATCCCAGACTTATCCCAAGTGGGATAGACACACTAGACTCAATAATGAAAAAGCAAGAAAAAAGGCCAACAAAGATTACCAAAAAATTGATTTGGGTTTCTATACTGGTATGAAGTTCTAAAACAGAAAAAAGAGCACAGAAATATAATGTCCTACTAATACCAGTATGGTCCATCCTTATGTCTCTCTGGTGTAAACTCCCCTTGAGTATAAAAATTCCTAATTCCCTTTTCAAATAACGCAGACCTGGTCCAGAGTGCCAAAAATAGACCAAGTTCTCTGGTCAGGATAGAAGCCCACAACAATGACAACCCAATCCCACCCAGACTATCCCATAAAGACAAGAGAGAAAGAATCCAGGAAAAGAATTGAATACAGAAATCTACCCAGAACGCTTTTAGTCTCCATTCAACACCTTGTTCCCAGTAATTCCCATCCCACATGAGCAAGTGCTCAGTAGTAAACACACACAGGCCAGTAACACCAAAACTCACACCAATGTTTAATAGGTTCCCATACCACTGCCAGGATCTAAAAAATGCAAAATTTATATGGGAGGGGAAAAATGTCCTAAAGACAGTGGTACAGTGCCTCCTTATCTCTCCAGGTTGAATGCAAAACTCCTGCATATTCATTCCTATATTCCACCAGGTCTTATAAAAACAGACCAGATAGCAAAGAACATACTAACATGGCTGCAAATTCCTAGATTCCTATGTTTTAAACACAGCAAAAACCCCAATGGTGTATGAAAGACACACCTTTCAAAATGTAACAGGAAGGTACTACTACTAAGGTTATCTACCCAAGGCTTTTTCCAGTTCCATAAAACACCTTGATTACCCAATAACCCCCCACCCCAACTCCAAGTGGAGTAGAAAGACTCAAGACTCAAAAACAAGAAAAGGCTATAACAATACAGATAAATCAAGGTTCCAAGGCCATATCTGGTGCTAAAAAATGATAAAAACCAGAACAACAATAGGAACCTAAAGACATGACCTTGATCCATCCTTATATCTCCCATTGTTTGTCTTATCCCAAGACCACAAATGCCTAATCCCTTAATAAGGATAGCAGAATTGATACCAGGTTTTTGAAAAAACCAAAGCATCAACAGATCAGACACAAAATTAGGAAAAAACAGAAACCAAAAAAACCTCAACTCACAACCATTTTTATACCACTCATGACAACCAGAAAGAGTATAAGGAAGCCTTAAAGGCCAGATCTCTACCCCAAGCTGAAAAGAACACCTTATGACTCCCAAAGGCCCAATAATACCCCCTCCCCTATATTAACAGATTTCATAAATGTATTACCCACACCTCCCCTGTACCACCCTAGGCCCACAAGATTACCAAGCCATTTAAAAGTCAGATTAATTCCCCTAATACCCTACTTTGATCCCTTCCAAAACCTCACCCAGCCAACCCAAAAAACAGTAAGAAGGAAATAGATCAACATTGGTTAACCTGTTTTGTAGGATCCCTCCATACCACCTTAAATCCCCATATCTTGCTAAGCCTGATGCTGCTTCTAGTAGCATAGATCTTCAACCCCATAAGCTTCAATCTAACTGTTTCCCTGATAAGATTACAAACACCCTCCACACTCCTACTCTCATTTTGAAACAACCTTAAATTTCTCTCTTGCCATATAAAGTATACCATTGCAGCCACACATAACCTCTTAATTATACTCCCCACAGATTTTCCAATATGATCACTGGCCAACTCATTAACACAATCAAAAATATTAGGGGAGTAATGAGATAATCCTCCCTCTTCCTTCAAAGTTTCCCACACAGCTTTGGGATAGTCGCACTCAAAAAACAAATGATTATGACTATCCTTAACTTTTCCACAGAATACACATTCTAAAACATTCTGCACATCCCAATTCAATAATCTATCCTGAGTTAACAGCCTCTTTTGAACAGCCAACCAAAGTGTGAAGGAGTGTCTAGGGATTGCCTGACTATACCAGATAATTCTAGCCCAGGCAACTTCAGGCTTATCTTCACTCAGATCATTAAAAACAGTTCTAGTAGCAAAGCCTTCATAAGTTTCCTTCTTAGTTCTCCAGAATGTTATATCTTTTTTGTCAGGAACAATAAAAGGAGGGGACATAGAGAATAAACAAGGAAACTTAATTCTCCACTCCTCCGGCCACATCCATCTACCATTGCAAATAACCTCAGAAACTGTAGTCTTAAGGTTAAAACCAGCATTATGAATCTCCCTTGGTGTGATGAATAAACTAAGAGGACTCAATGGACACCAGTTATCATACCAGACAGAAGTGGAACACCCATCACCTATACTCTGCACACAATGCCTCCAAAGAGCATCCCTACTGTCTAATATACTCTTCCAACTCCAACATGGCCCCTCCTTCCTAACAAAGCCCCAAAAACTCAGACCTTTAAGTCTATAAGTTTTGATCCACTTAGTCCAGATAGTCTCCTTACCAGAAATAAGGCTCCATATATGTCTAGCTATTAAAGCCTTATTCTGTATTCTCAAGGATTTTATCCCCAACCTCCCCTGACATTTTGGATAGCAAACATTCTCCCAGGAAACTCTAACCCTTCCCTTGCTAGAATCAGTTTGACTCCAGAGAAACCTACACATTAGCCTCTCAATATCTTCAATAACACTAACAGGCAATAAAAACACAGAAGCCCAATACACTTGCAAAGAACAAAGGACAGACTTGATAAGTTGTAACCTTCCAGCAAATGACAAAGATTTATTCTTCCAATCTTCCAGTCTTTTCCTAACTTTATCAGTAAGAATACTACAATCTTTAGAATATAATCTAGTAGACAAGAGGGGAACACCCAAATATCTAACTGGCAGGCTGCCAACCTTAAAAGGCAGCAACCTTTTGATTCTTTTCTGCATTATACTGGTCACATTAGACAAATACATTGTGCTCTTTCCCAGATTAGGGACTAAGCCAGAAACCCCACTAAACTCTTCCAAAGCATCCTTGATTAAGGAGACAGAAGCCACATCAGCATGACAGAAAACCAAAAGATCATCAGCAAAGCATACATGAGTCAGTTTCATCTCAGCACACTTCCAATGATATCTAAATTGATCATTTCCAGCAATCCTTCTATCCAAGATCAGTTTCAGAACTTGCATAACAATGGTAAACAGGTATGGGGACATGGGGTCACCCTGCCTTAAACCTCTTAAACTGAAATACCCAAAACTCTCTCCATTAACATTTATTGAATATGCAGCAGATCTTATACATGTCATAATCCAATCAACCATACTAGAATGAAACCCAAAATTAACAAGACAGGCCTCAAGAAAATCATGATTGACAGTGTCATCATAAGCCTTCTGTAAGTCAATTTTCAGAGCCATTCTAGCCTCCCCTCCCTTTCTATGATAATTCCTCAGAAGTTCTTGTGTCAACAGAATATTATCACTTATTTTCCTTCCAGGAATAAAAGCACTTTGACAATTATCAACAATTTTATCAAGAGACCCCTTAATTCTTTCACAAATGATTTTGGTTATACATTTGTAAAGAACATTGCAACAAGCAATGGGTCTATACTCCACAACACTCTTCGGATTCAGACACTTTGGAACCAAAGAAATAATAGTGGCATTAACTTCTTTAAGAAGTTTGCCATTACTAAAAAATTCTTTGATAACTTCACAAACCTCATTACCAATTATTGACCAAGAGGCTTTAAAAAATTTTGAGGAAAAGCCATCAGGCCCAGGAGCCTTATCCACATCAATATCAAAGATTGCTTTTTTGATTTCCTCATTAGTGACTTCCCTAACCATATAATCAGCCTCAACCCTAGACAATCTGGTATGAAATAGAGAATCAGCCCCCCTAATCCCATTCACCTGCACATTACTCCCCATGAAACTCTCAACGTGTTTAACAAACACATCACCCACATTCCTCCCCTCATGGTAGTTCCCCTGAGCATCCATAACAGAATTAATCCTACTTTTACTAATTTTACCTTTAACAGCTTTATGAAAGTAAGCTGTATTCTGATCCCCAGCCCTCAGCCACTCCACTTTGGCTCTCTGTTTGAGAAACAATTCCTCATCCAAAGAAGCCTGCTTCAAAGCACTAACAAAGATAGCTTCTTGATCTCTCAGCTCAGCATTATGGGGATCTTGAACAACTTCCTCTTGAACTCTACCCAGCTCTTTGGTCAAGGTTTTAACCTTATCATGGAGGTCTCCTTGATCTCTACCCATCTTCCTCAAAGGCTTCTTCAGCTTCTTTAATTTAGATACCACAGAAAACATATAACACCCCTGAACCCTTTCTTTCCAAACAGAATCAACCAAAGGCAGAAACCCAGGCTTAGAAGCAATAAAATTCATAAACTTAAAAGGCCTGGGCTTCCACACATGTTGCCCCTTCAAAGAGATTAAAGCAGGAGAATGGTCAGAAGATAAAAAAGGTAGAAAATTAACAGCAGCTTCAGGATATGCATTTAAGAAACTTCCATTACTCATAATCCTATCAAGCTTCTTAAGTAACCCCCCAGCTTTACCCGGAGATTTATTCCAGGTAAATTTCAAACCCGAAGAAGGAATATCTTCAACATTAATACTTTCACAACACTCCCTGAAATCCAGCATAGAGGCATTAATGGAAGAGGAACCCATAGATTTTTCAGATGGGTCTAGAATTGCATTAAAATCCCCCATTAATAGCCATGACTCATCCTTAATAGTACTATTAAAAGTCTTAAGCTCATTCCACAGAAGTCTTCTGGAAGAATATGTAACATTCCCATAAATAAAAGAACAGAAAAAAGCAGCACCCCCAGTAATAGGCTTAACAAAGCAGTGAATAACCTGAGAAGTGTGTTCAATCACCATAATCCACAAGGCTAGGATTCCATCCAACAATAATCCTAACCCAATTAGCACAATAAGGCCTGTTAGAAACCCATTCCCAATTCCTAAAAACCCTATTACAAACACTATCCAAATTCTTACCCTTGACATGAGACCCTATCAGACAACATACACCAATATTATTATCATTCATAACCTCCATAACCTCATTCTGCATATGAACATTAGATATACCTCTAACATTCCATGCCATTATGTTCAGGTTTTGGACCATCATTGATAACCAGAATTTAGTTCAGACTCATGCCCTTCCTGCATGATCTGATCATCAATACTATTGTCCAGCTTCATAAACTGCCCTGTTTCATTATTTTCAGAGCTCACTTCATTCCCATCAGATTCCACCTCAATATCCTCTATCTCATCATAATCCAACCCCTCAGGAAAATTATTCTTTTGACACAAAATAAAGAAAAGTTTAGACTGTTCAATGGTCCATTCCATCACCTGCTCCTTAGAAGGAACAATCCTCTGATCAATATAGAACATTATATCATCTAATTGCCCAGGAGTTACATCACTAACACACTCCTGAATGACAGGATCAGAGCACAGCTCATTAGGAAAATAAGGGGAAGGGTTGTGGATTTTAGCAGGTTTAATTACAGAAGGCTTAGGGGCATTAACTGGTTCAGGTAAGGGAGCTTTGGGTAAAGGTTTAGAAGTTGAGGTTTTAGGGACAGGTTTAGGCAAAGGTTTAGGCTGAGGTTTGATACCAGGTTTAGAAACAGGCTGCTTTACAGACTTAATACACTCATCTTCCTCTCCAACCACAGAATCTTCACTTAAAACACTAAAGCTGTTCTTGACTTCCAACCCCTGAACTTCCTTACCAGACCTCCTAACCCCATTATAATCCTTCTGTTTAACTATATATTCAGTTCTACCTGTCTTCTTACCCTTATTTTCAACCTGATTCACCATAGCATTAGATTTTGGTGAAGATGCCCCACCAGATTCCTTTCTCCCAGTAGTCTTGGCTTCCCTATACTCCAACACAGCTTGCTTCATCTTATGACTAGCAATCCTCTCTTGTAACTTCACTTCTTTATCCTCCTTTTTAAACCCCATATTTCTTTGTCTCAATGCCCCTCCCCCATAAACTCCATTCCCATTCCTAGCAGCTAAACTCTTATTCCACACAGTAGTGTACCCCTCCTCATCAACATTTCCACCCTTTGAGCCATTCTGAACTTCAACATTCTTATCTACACTCTTCTGTAATCTAGCAGCCTTCTCTTCATCAGTCAGCTCCCTCACAGTACAATTATCATATGAATGCCCAAAAACCTTGCAAAAAGTACAGTTGACTGGAATTTTCTGATACTCAACCAAAACCTCAGCAACTCTAGCCTCCCTGCCTTCCTCCACTGGATAAAAAGCTCTCACCACATTTGGATGACTATCAGCAGCAGCAATTTCCACAAGGATTCTAGCAAAGCCAGCCTGCACATCATTGTTAATACATTTATCAACAGTTATATTATCAAACAGAAGGGGTTTACCAATACAGCTAGCAAGTTCACACAGTCCTTGCACATTCCACAGTTCTAAAGGAACTTCTTTGAAAAGAACCCAAACAGGCACATTAACAGGATCCTTCTTCACAATGGCTGCACCCACTTCCCATTGTTGAAGAACCAGAGGAATACCATTCACCACCCAGGGGCCAGCCTTCAAAGCATCTAACATACCTTCTTCCTTAGTAAATTTGAAGTAGAATAGACCCTTGCCATTAGTTGAGATGTCTTCAATTCCATACTTCTTCCACATTCTGAACAAGTTAAATCTAACCCATGCTATAGAACAGTAGGCTCCCACAAAGTACCCATACAAATGTTTAGCAAAAGTTTTCTGAACCTTTTCAACCAACTCCTGCTTAATCATAACCACCTTCTCACCATTGTCTAAAGTAGTAGGAGGACAATAAGCAATCTGTTTAACAATATCAGCCATTTTCTCTCCCTTAACAGCAGTAGCATAAGATGGCTTACCTTTAACTTCACCAGATTCAGTCTTGTCTATGTCTGCATTATTCATTTCCTCATTAAAGATACCCTTAGGCCCTTTTGCAGCAGCTTTAAAAACAGGGCTAGAGTCTTGTGAAAAACCTAAAATAGGAGACTTCTTAATGATATCCTCAACCTCCTTCAACAGGTCATTCTGTTTCTTAACAACCAATTCCTTTGCCTTCCAAATTCCTGTAAAAAGCTCCTTTATCCTATCCATTTTCTTCTTAATAGCCACCCTAGCTTCTTTAGCAGAGTATTCACTACCCTGAAATCCCACCTTCCTTTCAACACTATGATCATCCACCAGGGGATCAAAAATCAACCCATTAGTAGTTTTAAAACCACTAGACTTCTCCTTAACACCACCCAACTTTTTGAGATCTAAAATCTCCTTTTCCATCTGCTCAATAGTCATACTTTCTATAGGAGTCTTCCCAATATCATCATAAGCACCTCCCATTCTAAACACAGGAATAACTGGAACAGTAGCATTCTTATCAAAAACAAAGTTCCTTGATGCCTTCTTATTCCTGGATAACAAGATCTTCATAATTCTTCTCCCTTCACTTGTGACATAAATCTGCTTCTTTAGGGCAACCTGAACAGCAACCCCTCCTTCATTTGACACCTTAACCCTCTTGTCCTCCACATTAACAGTGTCTACACTCATATCATTCTCATTGCTATCCCTAATTAGAACTTTCCTTTTCAGTAAAATCCTAAGGGAGTCATTAGACATAGCATCATATAGTGTAGTATCCTCCACCTTCCTGCACTGATTAATAACCCATTTAGATAAAGCACTAACCATTTTGTGATCAAACTCAAAGATGTCTTCCACTGACCAGCCCACCATTTCCTGAAACCTCAAATGGTAGAACCTATGAAAAGCCAGCCACCTTTCTAAAGAGTCAGGCAGAAACAATTTCAAAGCTATATCTGCACTTAAACTCTTAAACACTTGGACATCAATATTCAGCAAACTCCCCTTAGTCACATATTTATCAACCTCCACATCATTAGTCATTTCAGTATCAATCAGCCCACCATCAGAACAACCTATTCTTAACCTTCTATACTCATGATTATCACAGGCTTTAATAACAAAGTCCACAAACCTAACACATTCCTCACTCAATTGCCCAGCAGAACAAGCACAATTAGCCACCTCTATATTATCAGCCTCAATAACCCTCAAAAGCATATCCCCAAATTTATCCTGGAAGCTAGAATTCATATAATTCATCGCAAAAAACCAATTCATAGCAGGCTCAAATGACTTATCAGCAAAGGATTTATCAATCAATACCTGGATAGCCTCAATAATAGCATAGTCCTTCACCACACATGGCTCAGAACCATAAAATTTCTAGTCAGTCAACCTAGTCTGAGCCTCAATAAACCTCTCATCCTGCCTTCGAATAGCCAAATTACTATCAAAGGAGAGAATCATATACTTACGCCATTCACACATATAAGCAACCGAACCAAAAACCTCTTGAAGCTTAGCAATAGACTTCACTAAACTAGGGTTTGATATGACAGTAGGTAAACCAAAGGTATGAACAGAGTCCTTACCCAAAAGTGAATCAGTATTCTCACTGGATATATCTTGCATAGACGAGTTCAGAACAAATGTTGTATCCGATTGAATCTTCTATAACCAATCATCTCCCAAAGTCTCCTTCAGATAAACCAGATCACCAGCAGAACACGAGCATGACTCAACTCTACCCCCAACCTCTCTACTCAAGCAAAACGTTCCCTCACTCACCTCCTTCAACTCAAACCGTTGATTTCTCACCAGATATGGTGGGATATCAGGAGGTATACCTCCAATAGGATCAGCAAACGGCCGATCCATAGTGAACAAAGGATAAACAAAGGAATTCCGATCGAAATCAGATGAAACAGTACCACAAAAAAGAAGAAGAAAGACCGGGAAACGAAGAACAGTAACCAAAGAATCAAATCGCCAAAATCGCCCAGAGAAAAAGTCAAAAAGTCAAAGCCCAAAAGTTTTTTTAAATGTAAATGTAAATGTACCTATAGTTACGTCCTCTAAACTTGAGTGTTTTCTTATGCACGAATCTCTATGTCATTGTCGCATCATGAGTCTGATTACCACCCGGTCTGCTTCGTATCCTTCATCTGAGTTTGTTGCATGATCAGATATCTAATGGCCTTACCGTTCCTCCATTCGGGTGCCTGAAACTTCAAATGTACGGATAGTTACGTCCTTTAAAACTCCAGTCTTTTCTTGTGTACGATTCTCTATGTCATTGTCGCATCATGAGTTTGATTACAGTCCGGTCCGCTTCGTATCCTTTATCTGAGTTTGTTGCATGATAAGATATCTTATGGCCTTCCTGCTCCTCCATTCGGGTGCCCGAAACTTCAAATGTATCGATAGTTATGTCCTTTAAAACTCGAGTCTTTTCTTGTGTACGAATCTCTATGTCATTGTCGTATCGTTAGTTTGATTAACGTCCGGTCAGCTTCCTATCTTTCATCTGAGTCTGTTGCATGATCAGATATCTTACGGCCTTCTCGTTCCTCCATTCAGGTGCTCAAAACTTCAAATGTACCTATAGTTACGTCCTTTAAAACTCGAGTTTTTTCTTGTGTACGAATCTCTATGTCATTGTCGCATCTTGAGTCCGATTACCACCCGGTCAGCTTTGTATCCTTCATCTGAGTATGTTGCATAATTAGATATCTTACGGCCTTCCCGTTCCTCTATTCGGGTGCCCGAAACTTCAAATGTACGGGTAGTTATGTCCTTTAAAACACGAGTCTTTTCTTGTGTACGAATCTCTTTGTCATTGTCGCATCGTGAGTCCGATAACCGTTCGGTCCGCTTCGTATCCTTTATCTGAGTCTGTTGCATGATCAGATATCTTACGGCCTTCTGTTCATCCATTCAGGTGTCCGAAACTTCAAATGTACGAATAGTTACGTCCTTTAAAACTCGAGTTTTTTTTGTGTACGAATCTCTATTTCATTGTCGCATCGTTTATCCAATTAATATCACGTCAACTTCGTATCCTTCATCTGAGTCTGTTGCATGATCAGATATCTTACGACCTTCCCGTTCCTCCATTCAGGTGACCGAAATTTCAAATGTACCCTATAGTTACGTCCTTTAAAACTCGAGTCTTTTCTTGCGTGCGAATCTCTATGTCATTGTGGCATCGTGAGTCTGATTACCACCTGGTCAGCTTCGTATCCTTCATCTGAGTCTGTTGCATGATCATATATCTTACGGCCTTCCCGTTCCTCTATTCGGGTGCCCGAAACTTCAAATGTACGGTTAGTTATGTCCTTTAAAACTCGAGTCTTTTCTTGTGTACGAATCTCTATGTAATATTCGCATCGTGAGTTTGATTACCGTCCGGTCTGCTTCATATCCTTTATCTGAGTTTGTTGCATGATCAAATATCTTACGACCCTCCCGTTCCTCCATTCAGGTGTCGAAAACTTCAAATGTAGCTATAGTTACGTCCTTTAAAACTTGAGTCTTTTCTTGTGTACAAATCTCTTTGTCATTATCGCATCGTGATTCTGATTACCAACCGGTCAGCTTTGTATTCTTCATCTGAATCTGTTGCATGATCAGATATCTTACGACCTTCCCGTTCCTCTATTCGGGTGCCCGAAACTTCAAATGTACAGATAGTTAAGTCCTTTAAAACTCGAGTCTTTTCTTGTGTACGAATCTCTATGTAATATTCGCATCGTGAGTTCGATTACCATCCGGTCCGCTTCATATCCTTTATCTGAGTGTGTTGCATGTTCAAATATCTTACGACCCTCCCGTTCCTCCATTCAGGTGTCGAAAACTTCAAATGTACCTATTGTTACGTGCTTTGAAACTCGAGCCTTTTCTTGTGTACGAATCTCAATGTCATTGTCAAATCTAGAATCTGATTTCAACCCAGTCAGCTTCGTATCCTTCATCTGAGTCTGTTGCATGATCTTACGGCCATCCGGTTCCTCCATTCGGGTGCCCGAAATTTCAAATGTACGGATAGTTATGTCCTTTAAAACTCGAGTCCTTTCTTGTATATGAATCTCTATGTCCTTGTCGCATCATGAGTCTGATTACCGTCCGGTCCGCTTCGTATGGTTTATCTGAGTTTGTTGCATGATCAGATATCTTATGGCCTTCCCGCTCCTCCATTTGGGTGCCCAAAACTTCAATTGTATCGATAGTTACGTCCTTTAAAACTTGAGTCTTTTCTTTTGTACGAATCTCCATGTCATTGTCACATCGTGAGTCCGATTAACGTCCGGTCAGCTTCATATCCTTCATCTGAGTCTGTTGCATGATCAGATATCTTACGGCCTTCCCGTTCCTCCATTCAGGTGTCCGAAATTTCAAATGTACCTATAGTTACGTCGTTTAAAACTCGAGTATTTTCTTGTGTACGAATCTCTATGTCATTGTCGCATCTTGAGTCCGATTACCACCCGGTCAGCTTCGTATCCTTCATCTGAGTATGTTGCATTATTGGATATCATACGGCCTTCCCGTTCCTCTATTCGGGTGCCCGAAATTTCAAATGTACCCTATAGTTACATCCTTTAAAACTCGAGTCTTTTCTTGTGTACGAATCTCTATGTCATTGTCGCATCGTGAGTTCGATTACCGTCCGGTCCACTTCGTATCCTTTATCTACGTCTGTGGCATGATCAGATATCTTACGGCCTTCCCGTTCATCCATTCAGGTGTCCGAAACTTCAAATGTACCTATAGTTACATCTATTAAAACTCTAGTCTTTTCTTGTGTACGAATCTCTATGTCATTGTCGCATCTTGAGTCCGATTACCACCCGGTCAGCTTCGTATCCTTCATCTGAGTATGTTGCATGATTGGATACCATACGGCCTTCCCGTTTCTCTATTCGGGTGCCCGAAATTTCAAATGTACCCTATAGTTACGTCCTTTAAAACTCTAGTCTTTTCTTGTGTACGAATCTCTATGTCATTGTCGCATCGTGAGTTCGATTACCGTCCGTTCCACTTCGTATCCTTTATCTGAGTCTGTGGCATGATCAGATATCTTACGGCCTTCCCGTTCATCCATTCAGGTGTCCGAAACTTCAAATGTACCTATAGTTACATCTATTAAAACTCTAGTCTTTTCTTGTGTACGAATCTCTATGTCATTGTCGCATCGGGAGTCTGATTACTACCCGGTCACCTTCGTATCCTTCATCTGAGTCTGTTGCATGATCTGATATCTTACGGCCTTCCTGTTACTCCATTCAGGTGTCCAAAATTTCAAATGTACCTATAGTTACGTCCTTCAAAACTCGAGTCTTTTCTTGTGTACGAATCTCTTTGTCATTATCGCATCGTGATTCTGATTACCACCTGGTCAGCTTCGTATCCTTAATCTGAGTCTGTTGCATGATCATATATCTTACGGCCTTCCCGTTGCTCTATTCGGGTGCCCGAAACTTCAAATATACGGATAGTTATGTCCTTTAAAACTCGAGTCTTTTCTTGTGTACGAATCTCTATGTCATTGTCGCATCGTGAGTTTGATTAACGTCCGGTCAGCTTTGTATCTTTCCTCTGAGTCTGTTGCATGATCAGATATCTTACGATCTTCTCGTTCCTCCATTCAGGTGTCCGATACTTCAAATGTACCTATAGTTCTCTAAAACTCGAGTCTTCAAATGTACGGATAGTTAGGTCCTTTAAAACTCGAGTCTTTTCTTGTGTACGAATCTCTATGTCATTGTCGCATCGTGAGTTTGATTAACGTCCGGTCAGCTTTGTATCTTTCCTCTGAGTCTGTTGCATGATCAGATATCTTACGATCTTCTCGTTCCTCCATTCAGGTGTCCGATACTTCAAATGTACCTATAGTTCTCTAAAACTCGAGTCTTCAAATGTACGGATAGTTAGGTCCTTTAAAACTCGAGTCTTTTTTTTGTGTATGAATCTCTATGTCATTGTCGTATCGTGAGTCTAATACCACCCGGTCAGCGTCGTATCCTTCATCTGAGTCTGTTGCATGATCAGATATCTTACGGCCTTCCCGTCCCTCTATTTGGGTTCCCGAAACTTCAAATGTACCTATAGTTACGACCTTTAAAACTCGAGTCTTTTCTTGTTTACGAATCTTTATGTCATTGTTGCATCGTGAGTCTGATTACCACCCGGTCAGCTTCATATCCTTCATCTGCGTCAGTTGCATGCTTTGATATCTCACGGCATTCCCGTTCTTCCATTCGGGTGCCCAAAACTTCAAATGTACGGATAGTTATATTCTTTAAAACTCGATTCTTTTCTTTAGTATGAATCTCTATGTCATTGTCGCATCGTGAGTCTGATTACCATTCGGTCCACTACGTATCCTTTATCTGAGTCTGTTGCATGATCAGATATCTTACTGCATTCCCGTTCCTCCATTCAGGTATCCGAAACTTCAAATGTACCTATAGTTACGTCATTTAAAACTTGAGTCTTATCTTGTGTACGAATCTCTATGTCATTGTGGCATCGTGAGTCTGATTACCACCCGTTCAGCTTTAAATACTTCATCTGAGTCTGTTTCATGATCAGATATCTACGGCCTTCCCGTTCCTCCATGCAGGTGTCCGAAACATCAAATGTACCTATAGTTACGTCCTTTAAAACTCGAGTCTTTTCCTGTGTACGAATCTCTATGTCATTGTCGCATCGTGAGTCTGATTACCACCCGGTCAGCTTCGTATCCTTCATCTGAGTCTGTTGCATGATCAGATATCTTACAGCCTTCCCGTTCCTCTATTTGGGTGCCTGAAACTTAAAATGTACGGATAGTTAGGTCCTTTAAAACTCGAGTCTTTTCTTGTTTACGAATCTCTATGTGATTGTCGCATCGTGAGTCCGATTAACCTCTGGTCAGCTTCGTATCCTTCATCTGAGTCTGTTGTATGATCAGATATCTTACGGCCTTCCCGTTCCTCTATTTGGGTGCATGAAACTTCAAATGTACCTATAGTTACGTCATTTAAATCTCGAGTCTTTTCTTGTGTACGAATCTCTATGTCATTGTTGCATCGTGAGTCTGATTACCACCCGGTCAGCTTCATATCCTTCATTTGAGTCTGTTTCATGATCAGATATCTTACGGCCTTGCTGTTCCTTCATTCTAGTGTCCTAAACTTCAAATGTACCTATAGTTACGACCTTTAAAACTCGAGTCTTTTCTTGTGTATGAATCTCTATGTCATTGTCGCATCGTGAGTCTTATTACCACCCGGTCAGCTTCGTATCCTTCATCTGAGTTTGTTGCTGTAAATTTGATTGGATATTCCTCGTCAGAGATAATCTTATCTGATCCTTCCATCTGATAAAATACCTTGACGGGTTTGTCACCTGAATCCTTCTTAACCTCTTTCTTTTCGGATTGTTTAACACGATGTGCATTAGCCATTGGATGATAATGCTGAGAAGATGACATTGTTTCATTCGTGATAATGTGATTTTCCTTTGGAATATCACTCACGTTCTCAGTTTTCTCACATTCAGTGTTCGAATCATCAGTTACAGCAGTAACTCCTTCATCATTCAAACCTAAAATCGGTCATACATCGGAATTTGGATCTTCAACACTAGAAGTGTTGGATTTATCTACCGATGTAGAGTCAGATTTTACTGAGCTCTTCGGTGTCACTTGATGACAATTGTGATTTTCAAACAGCACCGGAGATGGCACAGACTTATAATTTGTGGTTTGTGATGGTTCATCAATGATGTGATCAACAACATATGCAATATGTTTATAGCTTTCAAGCTTTTTGTTGACCTTCTCTGCAAAGCACTTGATGGTGGCCATTTCTAACTTAGTGTTTTCAAGTTCATCAATGTAACTGTTAATTGCCAATTGTTTTAATGAAAGAGTTTTCTTTTAGTCAGAAATGTCCTTTTTGTAACCATCAAGCACTTTGTTAAAATCTCTGATTTCCTTGCGAGTAAATTGACAGTTAATCACGGCACTATGACGTTGTACCCTGAGTTGCTTATTTTCTTCTGTCAATCTATCACAAGTGCCACAATACTTATAACCTTTAATGTCAGTGGTAGATTCAGAACTTACCTGTTTCGGAGGATCTGTCATAGCCATGAGAGCGAAATGAGCTTCCTTCCCAGCAAAGAACTTGGAATAATCGATTCTGGTAAAGGCATCATCCACTATACACGACTTCCTAGTCTTCAGAAAATCAGCTTCAGCCAGCAATTGATCAATATCATCATCTAAAGAATTCACACTGGCTTTTGAGTCTGATTCACTCACCGAATATGAATATATTGACTCACTTTCCTCAGGAACATCTGTGACTGAGTCAATCACAACTCCCGAACTTTTCTCTTCAAATTGATCTTCAACTGAATCAATTGTCTGAACATTCATCTCTTCAATTGACTCTTCAATCTCACTATCAGTTTCTTCAACTTTCTCAACTATCACCGACTCCTCAACATCAACCTGTTGAGCAACACAAGCTACATTCCCACCAGGTCTTATCTCTTCAACACCAAGTTGTATATCAGTCTAGTCAAAACCTTCATCATTTTGAATCACCAAAGCTTGATTTTGATTGTTATTCTGTGGTTGCTCATTTGGTGTAGTGATAGGAATGACAGTTCTGTTTGGGTTATTTGGTGTTTGAGTCTGGTTGGGTGTATTTGGTTGTCTGTTAGGGTTGTTCTGAGAGGTGTTTTGTCGGTTTTGGTAATTGTTTTGGTGTTGATAGTTATTGTTTTGATAAGAAACTTGGTTTTGAGATTGTCGATTTTGGTAGTTTGAGTTGAATGGGTTTCGGTTACCTTGTTTTGCAGGCTGTGTACACTCTCTTTTAAAATGACCTTTCCCTCCACAGTTAAAACATGTGACTTTTTCTTTGTTAAAGCCATATGTTGTATTTGGAGAAGTACCCAAATCAGTTCTCCCGGTCTTTTCGATGAATTCTGTTGCTCGCCTCATAATGCTTACGAAAGCCCACTGTATATCGATAAGCTCCATTTCTTCTTTATCGATTTGAGCATAGTCCTCATTGGTTAGATTGTTGTTACCAATTTGACTAGCTACTAGACCGTTGTACGAGGCAACCATTGCTGAAACCAAGGCAATGTGTTGTTGAGCAACTTCCACGATTACGTTATTCATGTTAGATGTCTCCAACACTACAGGTTTCTGATTGGCTTGATTCATCTGAGTCATGTACTGTTGTTGTTGAGGTTGTTGTTGTGGTTGGTTTGCAGAATAACATGCAGCTTGTTGCATTGGAGAAAATGGTGAAACGAAAGAATTTGTGTATTGTTGTGGTGGTGGTGTGTATGATGGTGGTGTATAAGATGAAGTTTGAGCTAGATAGTTGATAGGTTGTTTGGGTGGTTCCATAACGCTTGAGACACATGCTATATGAGGAGCCACTGTTCCACTAAGACTTGAGCTACCCACAGTAGATGATGTACTAGCATGGTACAACTTTGGGTTTTGAGGAATTTGTGACCTTTTAGCTTTCCTCTTCTCCTCAAGTTCTTTGTTTTCCAGCTTCTGGATAAACTCGTTGATGGTCCAGTACTTGTAAGCATCTTTCTCCTTAAGTACCTCGATGTGTTGATCCCAGTAAGGTGGTAAAGCATCAGCAAATTTATCAACCAAATCTGACATAGGAATCTGAATGTCATAACTTGACAATTCAGTTAACAAGTGACGGTATCTGGGAGTCAACTCTTTCAGTGTCTCATTCCCAACATAGCTAAATTTCTCAAATTCTTTCCTCAGCTCTTCCATCCTCAACCTTCTCGTCTTCTCGTTACCATCATGACGATTCTTTAGCATATCCCATAGTTGTTTGGAAGTTGTACACGATCCAAACTGATGTAGCAAATCATTTGTGATCGCTTGGGTTAGCTGAGAATACGCCTTCTTTTCCACATCAAATTTCTTCTTTTCGTCATCAGTCAAACTCTCAAGAGGAATCTGCTCACCGGTATTCTCTAACACCGGTGCCACATATTTGCTATCATCTGCCACGCCTCAGTTCCTTCCAATCCCATTCCTTCATGATGAATCTTGAATTTCTTTTGCCACTGGTTGTACTCCTGCATCTCCATTAGCTTGGGTGGTCTGTTCCTGCTACCTGAAGATAAATCATTGATTAGTGTAGAAATAGCATTAGTGGTTTGAGTGTGTACCACTGCGGCTGTTACACCCCAGTAATCTGCTGCAGGTTGTTGTGAAGATGATGCAACACTCTGAGGCATCGAACTCGTCATAGCTAAGTAGTTAATTGGTTCGAAGACTGAGTGTTCAATTTCTGAGCAGCTACTGTCCACGGGTCCATAGTAACTGGCTGTTGTTGTGTTGTACCCGGCCTTGGTGTAGTCGGAAATCCCCACATGTTGTTCACGAAGTTGGAAATACTACACACTTGAAAATTTCACCAAACAGGTTCTACTTTCGCCCTTGTCACCTTTACTTTCGCCCTCAAAAGTGACCCGAATGTAGAAATCCAATAACAAAACACACGTTCGACCGTAATTACTTCACTTTCGTCACTCCTATTTCCACTTTCGCACCCCCGATGAACCGAATGTGGAAGGTTTTACCAGAAAGTGAAAATCCAACACAACAAACCTAGGTTCGACCAAGAAATGGCTACCTTCGTCCACAAAATACCCTTGGTTCGACCTAAAAACCCACTTTCGACCCGAAGCTCTCTAGGTTCGACCCTACCATGTTTAAAAAACGGTTACACTTTGAAAAACGGTTATTTTGATCTGAAATTTTCAAAAGTTAATGGATTTTGATGATCTTAATCAGGTTACGAATCTCTATGTCATTGTCGCATCGTGAGTCTTATTACCACCCGGTCAGCTTCGTATCCTTCATCTGAGTTTGTTGCATGATCAGATATCTTACGGCCTTCCCGTTCCTCTATTCGGGTACTCGAAACTACAAATGTACGGATAGTTATGTCCTTTAAAACTCGAGTCTTTTCTTGTGTACGAATCTCTATGTCATTGTCGCATCGTGAGTCTTATTACCACCCGGTCAGCTTCGTATCCTTCATCTGATTTTGTTGCATGATCATATATCTTACGGCCTTCCCGTTCCTCTATTTGGGTGCCCGAAACTTCAAATGTACGGATAGTTAGGTCCTTTAAACCTCGAGTGTTTTCTTGTGTACGAATCTCTATGTCATTGTCGCATCGTGAGTCTTATTACCACCCGGTCAGCTTCGTATCCTTCATCTGATTTTGTTGCATGATCATATATCTTACGGCCTTCCCGTTCCTCTATTTGGGTGCCCGAAACTTCAAATGTACGGATAGTTAGGTCCTTTAAACCTCGAGTGTTTTCTTGTGTACGAATCTCTATGTCATTGTCGCATCGTGAGTCTTATTACCACCCGGTAAGCTTCGTATCCTTCATCTGACTTTGTTGCATGATCAGATATCTTACGGCCTTCCCGTTCCTCTATTTGGGTGACCGAAACTTCAAATGTACGGATAGTTAGGTCCTTTAAAACTCGAGTCTTTTCTTGTGTACGAATCTCTATGTCATTGTCGCATCGTGAGTCTTATTACCACCCGGTCAGCTTCGTATCCTTCATCTGAGTCTGTTGCATGATCAGATATCTTACGGCCATCCCGTTCCTCTATTCGGGTGCTCGAAACTTCAAATGTACGGATAGTTATGACATTTATAACTCGAGTCTTTTCTTGTGTACGAATCTCTATGTCATTGTCTCATCGTGAGTACGATTAACCTCCGGTCAGCTTTGTATCCTTCATCTAAGTCTGTTGCATGATCAGATATCTTACGGCCTTCCCGTTCCTCCATTCAGGTGCCCGAAACTTCAAATGGACCTATAGTTACGACCTTTAAAACTCGAGCCTTTTCTTGTGTACGAATCTCTATGTCATTGTCGCATCGTGAGTCTTATTACCATCCGGTCAGCTTCGTATCCTTCATCTGAGTTTGTTGCATGATCAGATATTTTACGGCCTTCCCGTTCCTCTATTTGGGTACCTGAAACTTCAAATGTACGGATAGTTAGGTCCTTTAAAACTCGGGTCTTTTCTTGTGTACGAATCTCTATGTCATTGTCCAATCGTGAGTCTGATTTCAACCCTGTCAGCTTCGTATCCTTCATTTGCGTCTGTTGAATGATTTGATATCTCACGGCATTCCCGTTCCTCAATTCGGGTGCCCAAAACTTCACGGATAGTTATATTGTTTAAAACTCGAGTCTCTTCTTGTGTACGGAATCTCTTTGTCATTGTCGCATCGTGAGCCTTATTACCACCCGGTCAACGTCGTATACTTCAACTGAGTCTGTTGCTGGATCAGATATCTTACGGCCTTCCCGTTCCTCTATTTAGGTGCCCGAAACTTCAAATGTACAGATAGTTACGTCATTTATAACTCGAGTCTTTTCTTGTGTACGAATCTCTATGTCATTGTCGCATTGTGAGTACGATTAACCTCCGGTCAGCTTTGTATCCTTCATCTAAGTCTGTTGGATGATCAGATATCGTACGGCCTTCCCATTCCTCAATTCAGATGTCCGAAACTTCAAATGTACCTATAGTTACGTCCTTTAAAACTGGAGTCTTTTCTTGTGTACGAATCTCTATGTCATTGTCGCATCGTGAGTCTTATTGCCAAGCGGTCAGCTTCGTATCCTTCATCTGACTTTGTTGCATGATCAGATATCTTACGGCCATCCCGTTCCTCTATTTGGGTGCCCGAAACTTCAAATGTACGGATAGTTAGGTCCTTAAAACTCGAGTCTTTTCTTGTGTATGAATCTCTATGTCATTGTCGCGTCGTGGGTCTGATACCACCCGGTCAGCTTCGTATCCTTCATCTGAGTCTGTTGCATGATCAGATATCTTACGGCCATCCCGTTCCTCTATTCGGCTGCTCGAAACTTCAAATGTACGGATAGTTATGTCCTTTAAAACTCGAGTCTTTTCTTGTGTACGAATCTCTATGTCATTGTCGCGTCGTGAGTTTGATACCACCCGGTCAGCTTCGTATCCTTCATCTGAGTCTGTTGCATGATCAGATATCTTACGGCCTTCCCGTTCCTCCATTCAGGTGCCCGAAACTTCAAATGGACCTATAGTTACGACCTTTAAAACTCGAGCCTTTTCTTGTGTACGAATCTCTATGTCATTGTCGCATCGTGAGTCTTATTACCATCCGGTCAGCTTCGTATCCTTCATCTGAGTTTGTTGCATGATCAGATACTTTACGGCCTTCCCGTTCCTCTATTTGGGTACCTGAAACTTCAAATGTACGGATAGTTAGGTCCTTTAAAACTCGGGTCTTTTCTTGTGTACGAATCTCTATGTCATTGTCCAATCGTGAGTCTGATTTCAACCCTGTCAGCTTCGTATCCTTCATCTGCGTCTGTTGCATGATTTGATATCTCACGGCATTCCCGTTCCTCAATTCGGGTGCCCAAAACTTCACGGATAGTTATATTGTTTAAAACTCGAGTCTCTTCTTGTGTACGGAATCTCTTTGTCATTGTCGCATCGTGAGTCTTATTACCACCCGGTCAACGTCGTATACTTCATCTGAGTCTGTTGCTGGATCAGATATCTTACGGCCTTCCCGTTCCTCTATTTAGGTGCCCGAAACTTCAAATGTACAGAAAGTTACGTCATTTATAACTCGAGTCTTTTCTTGTGTACGAATCTCTATGTCATTGTCGCATTGTGAGTCCGATTAACCTCCGGTCATCTTTGTATCCTTTATCTAAGTCTGTTGGATGATCAGATATCGTACGGCCTTCCCATTCCTCAATTCAGATGTCCGAAACTTCAAATGTACCTATAGTTACGTCCTTTAAAACTGGAGTCTTTTCTTGTGTACGAATCTCTATGTCATTGTCGCATCGTGAGTCTTATTGCCAAGCGGTCAGCTTCGTATCCTTCATCTGACTTTGTTGCATGATCAGATATCTTACGGCCATCCCGTTCCTCTATTTGGGTGCCCGAAACTTCAAATGTACGGATAGTTAGGTCCTTAAAACTCGAGTCTTTTCTTGTGTACGAATCTCTATGTCATTGTCGCGTCGTGGGTCTGATACCACCCGGTCAGCTTCGTATCTTTCATCTGAGTCTGTTGCATGATCAGATATCTTACGGCCATCCCGTTCCTCTATTCGGCTGCTCGAAACTTCAAATGTACGGATAGTTATGTCCTTTAAAACTCGAGTCTTTTCTTGTGTACGAATCTCTATGTCATTGTAGCATCGTGAGTCTGATACCACCCGGTCAGCTTCGTATCCTTCATCTGAGTGTGTTGCATGATCAGATATCTTACGGCCATCCCGTTCCTCTATTCGGGTGCTCGAAACTTCAAATATACGGATAGTTATGTCATTTATAACTCGAGTCTTTTCTTGTGTACGAATCTCTTTGTCATTGTCGCATCGTGAGTCCGATCATCTTTGTATCCTTCATCTAAGTCTGTTGCATGATCAGATATCATACGGCCTTCCCGTTCCTCCATTCAGGTGCCCGAAACTTCAAATGTACTTATAGTTACGACCTTTAAAACTCGAGTCTTTTCTTGTGTACGAATCTCTATGTCATTGTCGCATCGTGAGTCTTATTACCACCCGGTCAGCTTCGTATCCTTCATCTGAATTTGTTGCATGATCAGATATCTTACGGCCTTCTCGTTCCTCTATTTGGGTGCCCGAATCTTCAAATGTATGGATAGTTAGGTCCTTTAAAACTCGAGTCTTTTCTTGTGTACGAATCTCTATGTCATTGTCCAATCGTGAGTCTGATTTCAACCCAGCCAGCTTCTTATCCTTCATCTGCGTCAGTTGCATGATTTGATATCTCACGGCATTCCCGTTCCTCCATTCGGGTGCCCAAAACTTCTAATGTATGGATAGTTATATCCTTTAAAACTCGAGTATTTTCTTGTGTACGAATCTCTTTGTCATTATCGCATCGTGAGTCTTATTACCGCCCGGTCAACGTCGTATACTTCATCTGAGTCAGTTGCAGGATCAGATATCTTACGGCCTTTCCGTTCCTCTATTCAGGTGCCCGAAACTTCAAATGTACAGATAGTTACGTCATTTATAAGTCGAGTCTTTTCTTGTGTACGAATCTCTATGTCATTGTCGCATCGTGAGTCTTACTACCACCCGGTCAGCTTCGTATCCTTCATCTGACTTTGTTGCACGATCAGATATCCTACGGCCTTCCCGTTCCTCTATTTGGGTGACCGAAACTTCAAATGTACGGATAGTTAGGTCCTTTAAAACTCGAGTCTTTTCTTGTGTACGAATCTCTATGTCATTGTCGCATCGTAAGTCTGATACCCCCCGGTCAGCTTCGTATCCTTCATCTGAGTCTGTTGCATGATCAGATATCTTACGGCCATCCCGTTCCTCTATTCAGATGCTCGAAACTACAAATGTACGGATAGTTATGTCCTTTAAAACTTGAGTCTTTTCTTGTGTACGAATCTCTATGTCATTGTCGCATCGTGAGTCTTATTACCACCCGGTCAACTTCGTATCCTTCATCTGATTTTGTTGCATGATCATATATCTTACGGCCTTCCCGTTCCTCTATTTGGGTGCCCGAAACTTCAAATGTACGGATAGTTAGGTTCTTTAAAACTCGAGTCTTTTCTTGTGTACGAATCTCTATGTCATTGTCGCATCTTGAGTCTTATTACCACCCGGTCAGCTTCGTATCCTTCATCTGAGATTGTTGCATGATCAGATATCTTACGGCCTTCCCCTTCCTCTATTTGGGGGCCCGAAACTTCAAATTTACGGATAGTTAGGTCCTTTAAAACTCGAGACTTTTCTTGTGTACGAATCCATACGTCATTGTCGCGTTGTGAGTCTGATACCACCCGGTCAACTTCGTATCCTTCATCTGAGTCTGTTGCAATATTAGATATCTTACGGCCATCCCGTTCCTCTATTCGTGTGCTCGAAACTTCAAATGTGCGTATAGTTATGTCCTATAAAACTCGAGTCTTTTCTTGTGTACGAATCTCTATGTCATTGTCGCATCGTGAGTCTTATTACCACCCGGTCAGCTTCATATCCTTCATATGAGTTTGTTGCATGATGAGATATCTTACGGCCTTCCCGTTCCTCTATTTGTGTGCCCGAAACTTCAAATGTACGGATAGTTATGTCCTTTAAAACTCGAGGCTTTTCTTGTGTATGAATCTCTATGTCATTGTCGCATTGTGAGTCTTATTACCACCTGGTCAGCTTCGTATTCTTCATCTAAGTTTGTTGCATGATCAGATATCTTACAGCCTTCCCGTTCCTCTATTTGGGTGACCGAAACTTCAAATGTACGAATAGTTAGGTTCTTTAAAACTCGAGTCTTTTCTTGTGTACGAATCTCTATGTCTTTGTCGCATCGTGAGTCTGATAACACCGGTCAGCTTCGTATCCTTCATCTGAGACTGTTGCATGATCAGATATCTTACAGCCATCCCGTTCCTCTATTCGGGTGCTCGAAACTTCAAATGTACAGATAGTTACGTCATTTATAACTCGAGCCTTTTCTTGTGTACGAATCTCTATGTCATTGTCGCATCGTGAGTCCGATTAACCTCCGGTCAGCTTTGTATCCTTCATCTAAGTCTGTTGCATGATTAGATATGTTACGGCCGTCCCATTCCTCCATTCAGATGTCCGAAACTTCAAATGTACCTATAGTTACGTCCTTTAAAACTCAAGTCTTTTCTTGTGTACAAATCTTTATGTCATTGTCGCATCGTGCGTCTTATTACCACCCGGTCAGCTTCGTATCCTTCATCTGAGTTTGTTGCATATCAGATATCTTAAGGCCTTCCCGTTCCTCTATTTGGGTGCCCCAAACTTCAAATGTACGGATAGTAAGGTCCTTTAAAACTCGAGTCTTTTCTTGTGTACGAATCTCTATGTCATTGTCGCGTCGTGAGTCTGATACCAACCGGTTAGCTTCGTATCCTTCATCTGCGTCTGTTGCATGATTTGATATCTCACGGCATTCCCGTTCCTCCATTCGGGGGCCCAAAACTTCAAATGTACGGATAGTTATATCCTTTAAAACTCGAGGCTTTTCTTATGTACGAATATCTGTGTCATTGTCGCATCGTGAGTTCTATTACCGTCCGGTCCGCTTCGTATCCTATATCTGAGTCTGTTGCATGATCAGATATCTTACGGCCTTCCCGTTCCTCCATTCAGGTGTCCGACACTTCAAATGTACCTATAGTTACGTCGTTTAAAACTCGTGTCTTTTCTTGTGTACGAATCTCTATGTCATTGTCCAATCGTGAGTCTGATTTCCTCCCAGCCAGCTTCGTATCCTTCATCTGCATCTGTTGCATGATCAGATATATCATGTCTTTCCCGTTCCTCCATTCGGGTTCCAAAAACATCAAATGTACTACTCGAGTCTTTTCTTGTGCACGAATCTCTATGTCATTCTCCCATCGTGAGTCCGATTTCCGTCCGGTCCCCTTCGTATTTTTCATATGAGTCTGTTGAATGATCTGATATCTTATGGCCTTCCTGCTCCTCCATTCGGGTGCCCAAAACTTCAAATGTATCGATAGTTACTTCCTTTAAAACTCGAGACTTTTCTTTTGTACGTATCTCTATGTCATTGTCGCATCATGATTCCGATTATCCGTTCAGCTATGTATCCTTCATCTAAGTCTGTTGCATGATCAGATATCTTACGGCCTTCTCGTTCCTCCATTCAGGGGTCCGAAACTTCAAATGTACCTATAGTTACGTCATTTAAAACTCGAGTCTTTTCTGGTGTACGAATCTCTATGTCATTGTCGCATCGTGAGTCCGATTACCGTCCGGTCCGCTTCGTATCCTTTATCCGAGTCTGTTGCATTATATTATATCTTATGGCCTTCCTGCTCCTCCATTCTGGTGCCCGAAACTTCAAATGTACGGATACTTATGTCCTTTAAAACTCGAGTCTTTTCTTGTGTACGAATCTCTATGTCATTGTCGCATCGTGAGTTCTATTACCGTCCGGTCCGCTTCGTATCCTTTATCTGAGTCTGTTTCTTGATCAAATATCTTACGGCCTTCCCGTTCCTCCATTCAGGTGTCCGAAACTTCAAATGTACCTATGGTTACGTCCTTTAAAACTCGAGCCTTTTCTTGTGTACGAATCTCTATGTCATTGTCCATTCGTGAGTCTGATTTCCACCCTGTCAGCTTCGTATCCTTCATTTGCGTCTGTTACATGATCAGGTATATCACGGCTTTCCCGTTCCTCCATTCGGGTTCCAAAAACGTCAAATGTACAGATAGTTATATCCTTTAAAACTCGAGTCTTTTCTTGTGTATGAATCTCTATGTCATTGTCGTATCGTGAGTCCGATTACCCTCCGGTCCGCTTCGTATCCTTCATCTGAGTCTGTTGCATGATCTGATATCTTATGGCCTTCCCGCTCCTCCGTTCGGGTGCGCGAAACTTCAAATGTATCGATAGTTACGTCCTTTAAAACTCGAGGCTTTTCTTTTGTACGAATCTCTATGTCACTGTCGCATCATGAGTCCGATTAACGTCCGTTCAGCTTTGTATCCTTCATCTATGTCTGTTGCGTGATCAGATATCTTACGACCTTCCCGTTCCTCCATTCAGGTGTCCGAAACTTCAAATGTACCTATAGTTACGTCCCTTAAAACTCAAGTCTTTTCTTGTATACGAATCTCTATGTCATTGTCGCATCGTGAGTATGCTTACCACCCGGTCAGCTTCGTATCCTACATCTGAGTTTGTTGCATGATCAGATATCTTACGGCCTTCCCGTTCCTCTATTTGGGTGCCCGAAACTTCAAATGTACGGATAGTTAGGTCCTTTAAAACTCGAGTCTTTTCTTGTGTAATAATCTCTATGTCATTGTCGCATCGTGAGTCTGATACCACCCGGTCAGCTTCGTATCCTACATCTGAGTCTGTTGCATGATCAGATATCTTACAGCCATCCCGTTCCTCTATTCGGGTGCTCGAAACTTCAAATGTACGGATAGTTATGTCATTTATAACTCGAGTATTTTCTTGTGTACGAATCTCTATGTCATTGTCGCATCGTGTGTCCGATTAACCTCCGGTCAGCTTTGTATCCTTCATCTAAGTTTGTTGCATGATCATATATCTTACTTCCTTCCCGTTCCTCCATTCAGGTGCCCGAAACTTCAAATGTACCTATAGTTACAACCTTTAAAACTCGAGTCTTTTCTTGTGTATGAATCTCTATGTCATTGTCGCATCGTGAGTCTTATTACCACCCGGTCTGTGAGTGAAAGATTTTGACTAAAACAGGATTAATTGATCATACAAGTCACAAAACCAGGTGCGAAAACCCTAGTTCTGAACAAAGTGATAAAACTCTAATCAAAACACAATCAATATCATTTTCAATGCTTTTTCATAGATTAACTTGTTCAAATACTTGATTACAATGACTCTCTAGTTAATCTAGATCACACTAACACTTTCTCAAAATAACCTGGAACCTAACCTGAACACACACACAACTGAAAACTCTCTATACATCACAAATACACAAAATCTATATATACTAGCTGCACATTCGCCCACTGTGAATGGTCGAATGTGAACTTTTTCCACATTCGCCCATTACAGGGTTCGAATGTGTTCTTCATCAGGTTCCAATCCTACTTTCGCTCGTTTATCTTCTACCTTCGCCCCAAAAGCTCTACATTCGCCCAGTCTTGTTTCACCTTCAACCCATCAGCATCTCTTAACATACGTTAACTTGTAGATCCAATCACTAGTCGCAATACGTGCATCTACAAACTCCCCCTCGACTATTGATTGGATCGTCTTCTGTCTTCGTCCATTGCTTTGTTCAACAATTTAATTCTGAGCTGTTTCTTTTGCTCTTTGGTCATTTCAGGCTCCAACTTTCTCTTCACCGGTTTCGACACATTCGCCATCTTCACCATTTTGCCAAGTTTATTATCCAATTTACTCACAGAGTTTATATCATATGCAAAACAAACTCCTACAACCTGAGTATACTTCTTAGCTTGATCAGCGTCATTCGGCTCATGATGAATCGGATTGTAGAAAAGCATGATGATGTCTTCAAAAGTACAGTTTATCAACCACATCGGATCAAATACATGAACATGCTTGTATTTGTCTTTCCCATCTCTCAAAACTATCACCGCTTCAGCCTTCCTCCAATCATAATACCAGAATATAAAATCAGCACTGAAATGTTGTGGCATGGGCATCAAAGGTATCTTCCGCATCACTTCAGGTGCTTTGTATATCAAAGTAACCCTCTTCAGCTTGGTTTTAGGATCAATATCCCTATGAACTTTCCTTCTGGGATATTGAGGCTTGAATCTATTCCACTTCGTTCTACTTTCCCAAACCAATTTGTCTGCACACCAACCGACATGAGTATTGTTCACTGAAGCACCAGTCATTGGGAATCTGCATAAATCTCTGACCGCCCAATATGGTAGAGTTAGCAAATCAATGAATCTGTAGAAGTACAGAATTCCTGATTCCCATTTAGCAGCTAGACACTTCAGCCTGCCCAAATATGTCCACCCGAGAGCTCTGCCTTTAAACTTAGCATTGTGGAATCTATAGAAACTTCCTTGAGCTTCAGGCTTTGGTCGGTTTTCTTCCATTTCTCTCAACTTCTTCAAGTAATTCTTCAATTCATCAGATTGACTTGAAGATTCTTGCTTATCAGCTCCAAACACCTTCTCAACAAACTCTGCACTCCTTTTCTTTGCCTTTTTCTTTGCTGAAGTGTTCGGAATCTCAGTAAAATCAGGAAATATCACATCTTCATCAGTTTGTCTAAAATACTGTGGATATTCCTCATGAGTTATATCTTCAATCTCCACTTCATCAAATTCAGGAGTATTCTTGTCATCTGAGTGATTTCCAATTTCCTTTTCAGGAATATTTGGAATCGACTCATCCACTACAAACTCCTCAAATGTTTTCCCTACTCTCTGTGCAAGTCCATCAAGAATTTCCTTTGCCACAGTAGCAGGTACTTCACCTTCTTCAAAATCAGGATCGTTGTATTCCAGTTCATATCTCATATCATCTGTCTGGAATATCTCAGCAAAACGTCCTGTGAACTCAATCGTCCATTCTCTTCTTTCTAACATATCTCTGTAAACATTCTTAGCATCGTCACTCAGAGATCTCACCTTTTCGTTCCAAAAGATACTCTCATCTGAATCTGTGTTCTCTCCTTTCTTCTTCTTAGAACTTGATTCTCCAGCATCTTTCTTCTTTGGTGTTCTCTTCTCAAAAGTAAACTTAGAAGTGTCATCTCCTCCTTCATCATTATCACTATCATCACTACTATCATCATCTTTCTGACTCCCAGACCCTTCTGCATCATCATCATCATCTTTCTTACTATCCTCATCATCACTTTTCTCTGACTCTTCATCATCCTCATCATCATCTTTTTCTTTATCCGATTCAGAAGGCTCAAAGTCAACCTGTTCTTCTTCTTTCTCCTTGTCTTCTTCACCATCCTGGAAGGCAAATAAGTGATAATATTCTGTTGACTCAAGAACTTTTGAGGAATTATCACAGAAAGGGAGGGGAGGCTAGAATGGCCCTGAAAATTGACTTGCAAAAGGCTTATGACACTGTCAATCATGATTTTCTTGAAGCCTGTCTTGTTAATTTTGGGTTCCATCCTAGTATGGTTGACTGGATTATGACATGTATAAGATCTGCTGCATATTCTATAAATGTGAATGGAGAGAGTTTTGTGTATTTCAAGGGGCTTAGAGGTTTAAGGCAGGGTGACCCTATGTCCCCATACCTGTTTACCATTGTTATGCAAGTTCTGAAACTGATCTTGGATAGAAGAATTGCTGGAAATAATCAATTTAGATATCATTGGAAGCGTGCTGAGATGAAATTGACTCATGTTTGCTTTGCTGATGATCTATTGGTCTTCTGTCATGCTGATGTGGCTTCTGTCTCCTTAGTCAAGGGTGCTTTGGAAGAGTTTCGTGGGGTTTCTGGCTTAGTCCCTAATCTGGGAAAGAGCACAATGTATTTGTCTAATGTGACCAGTATAATGCAGAAAAGAATCAAAAGGTTGCTGCCTTTTAAAGTTGGCAGCCTGCCAGTTAGATATTTGGGTGTTCCCCTCTTGTCTACTAGATTATATTCTAAAGATTGCAGTATTCTTACTGATAAAGTTAGGAAAAGACTGGAAGATTGGAAGAATAAATCTCTGTCATTTGCTGGAAGGTTACAACTTATCAAGTCTGTCCTATGTTCTTTGCAAGTGTATTGGGCTTCTGTGTTCTTATTGCCTGTCAGTGTTATTGAAGATATTGAGAGGCTAATGTGTAGGTTCCTCTGGAGTCAAACTGATTCTAGTAAGGGAAGGGTTAGAGTTTCCTGGGAGAATGTCTGCTATCCAAAGTGTCAGGGGGGATTGGGGATAAAGTCCTTGAGAATACAGAATAAGGCTTTAATAGCTAGACACATATGGAGCCTTATCTCTGGTAAAGAGACTATCTGGACTAAGTGGGTCAAAACTTATAGACTTAAGGGTCTGAGTTTTTGGGGCTTTGTTAGGAAGGAGGGGCCATGTTGGAGTTGGAAGAGTATATTAGATAGCAGGGATGCTCTGTGGAGGCATTGTGTGCAGAGTATAGGAGATGGGTGTTCCACTTCTGTCTGGTATGACAACTGGTGTCCATTGAGTCCTCTTAGTTTATTCATCACACCAAGGGAGATTCATAATGCTGGTTTTAACCTTAAGACTACAGTTTCTGAGGTTATTTGCAATGGTAGATGGATGTGGCCGGAGGAGTGGAGAATTAAATTTCCTTGTTTATTCTCTATGTCTCCTCCTGTTATTGTTCCTGACAAAAAAAGATATGAGGGCTTTGCTACTAGAAATGTGTTTAATGATCTGAGTGAAGATAAGCCTGAAGTTGCCTGGGCTAGAATTATCTGGTATAGTCAGGCAATCCCTAGACACTCCTTCACACTTTGGTTGGCTGTTCAAAATAGGCTGTTAACTCAGGTTAGATTATTGAATTGGGATGTGCAGAATGTTTTAGAATGTGTGTTCTGTGGAAAAGTTAAGGATAGTCATAATCATTTGTTTTTTGAGTGTGATTATCCTAAAGCTGTTTGGGAAGCTCTGAAGGAAGAGGGAGGATTATCTCTATACTCCCCTAATATTTTTGATTGTGTTAATGAAATGGCCAGTGAACATATAGGAAAATCTGTGGGGAGTATAATTAAGAGGTTGTGTGTGGCTGCTATGGTATACTTTATATGGCAAGAGAGAAATTTAAGGTTGTTTCAAAATGAGAGTAGGAGTGTGGAGGGTGTTTGTAATCTCATCAGGGAAACAGTTAGATTAAAGCTTATGGGGTTGAAGATCTATGCTACTAGAAGCAGCATCAAGCTTAGCAAGATATGGGGATTTAAGGTGGTATGGAGGGATCCTACAAAACAGGGTAACCAATGTTGATCTATTTCCTTCTTACTGTTTTTTGGGTTGGCTGGGTGAGGTTTTGGAAGGGATCAAAATGGGGTATTAGGGGAATTAATCTGACTTTTAAATGGCTTGGTAATCTTGTGGGCCTAGGGTGGTACAGGGGAGGTGTGGGTAATACAGTTATGAAATCTGTTAATATAGGGGAGGGGGGTATTATTGGGCCTTTGGGAGTCATATGGTGTTCTTTTCAGCTTGGGGTAGAGATCTGGCCTTTAAGGCTTCCTTTTACTCTTTCTGGTTGTCATGAGTGGTATAAAAATGGTTGTGAGTTGAGGTTTTTTTGGTTTTTGTTTTTTCCTATCTTTGTGTCTGATCTGTTGGTGCTTTGGTTTTTTCAAAAACCTGGTATCAATTCTGCTGTTTTTATTAAGGGATTAGGCATTTGTGGTCTTGGGATAAGACAAACAATGGGAGATATAAGGATGGATCAAGGTCATGTCTTTAGGTTCCTATTGTTGTTCTGGTTTTTATCTTTTTTTAGCACCAGACATGGCCTTGGAACCTTGATTTATATGTATTGTTTTGGCCTTTTCTTGCTTTTGAGTCTTGAGTCTTTCTACTCCACTTGGAGTTGGGGTGGGGGGTTATTGGGCAATCAAGGTGTTTTATGGAACTGGAAAAAGCCTTGGGTAGATAACCTTAGTAGTAGTACCTTCCTGTTACATTTTGAAAGGTGTGTCTTTCATACACCATTGGGGTTTTTGCTGTGTTTAAAACATAGGAATCTAGGAATTTGCAGCCATGTTAGTATGTTCTTTGCTATCTGGTCTGTTTTTACCTTAACCTGGTGGAATATAGGAATGAATATGCAGGAGTTTTGCATTCAACCTGGAGAGATAAGGAGGCACTGTACCACTGTCTTTAGGACATTTTTCCCTTCCCATATAAATTTTGCATTTTTTAGATCCTGGCAGTGGTATGGGAACCCATTAAACATTGGTGTGAGTTTTGGTGTTACTGGCCTGTGTGAGTTTACTACTGAGCACTTGCTCATGGGGGATGGGAATTACTGGGAACAAGGTGTTGAATGGAGACTAAAAGCGTTCTGGGTAGATTTCTGTATTCAATTCTTTTCCTGGATTCTTTCTCTCTTGTCTTTATGGGATAGTCTGGGTGGGAATGGGTTGTCATTGTTGAGGGCTTCTATCCTGACCGGAGAACTTGGTCTATTTTTGGCACTCTGGGCCAGGTCTGCGTTATTTGAAAGGGGATTAGGAATTTTTATACTCAAGGGGAGTTTACACCAGGGAGACATAAGGATGGACCATACTGGTATTAGTAGGACATTATATTTCTGTGCTCTTTTTTCTGTTTTAGGACTTCATACCAGTATGGAAACCCAAATCAATTTTTTGGTAATCTTTGTTGGCCTTTTTTCTTGCTTTTTCATTTTTGAGTCTAGTGTGTCTATCCCACTTGGGATAAGTCTGGGATTGGGGACTTTGGGTTGGGTTTACATCAAATGGAAGTATAAGGTGGTGGTGGGTATAAGTATAAATCATGGTAAGAAGTCAGTTAGGAAGGGTAGGTGGATTAAGGGTTTGGGCTTAAGGATGTTTAGCAGCTTATATTCATTCAGGGGCATTTTAGTCTTTTTTCAAATAGGTCTGCAGAAAAGTCATGAGGGGGTTGATATTGGTCAGCTGTGGTTAATAATAGTGTATTGTTGGTTTTTATGGATGTTATGGGACCGAATGCAAATTGATACAAGACAAAGCTCATGGTATGGGTTGTTTAACAATTGGAGTATTAGAAGGCTGCATTTATATTCTCACAAACTTGTGGGTAATATGGGAACTCAATTAGATAATCACTGGAAGGTTATTCTATGGGAAGTAACCTCAAAGCTGCAGGTTTTTTATGAGTTTGGAAGGCTGCTAAGATGTGTGCAGCTCATTCTTGGGTGGTTATGTTTAAATCCTTTAAAGCTGATGGGCACTATGGGAGATCAAATAGAGGTTTTTTGGAAGGCCTTACTATGGGTAGCAATCTCAAAGTTGCAGGGTTTTTCTGAATTTAGAAGGCTGATGAGATGTGTGCAGAGCTGGAAGGTATTCTTTAGCTTGAAATCATTATGGGTCTTCCTGTGTCTGGGTTTGAGGGATGGTTCTTTAGATTCTGAATTATGGCATTGCATGAAGGTTAATAAACTATCTGTGTTTAATAATGCCACCTCTCTGGTGGAAGTTTTTAAAGGTTATGAACACTATATAGGCTTATTAATTACAGCTGGTTTTTTGCTGTGTTTGGCTATGATAGTTACTATCAAAGTCAGAGTTCTCAATGCTATGGTTTGGTTTTTCAAGGATACTAAAAGAGTGGTTCATCTTAATAGTGCCATTACACTGATGGAAGTTTTGAAAGGCTATGAGGTGATACTAGCTCTTTTAGTTGCTTATGATAGCCTATATTGTATGCATTTGATGGAAGCTTTTAAAGTAGACATCAAAATCCCTGTGAATCTTTTGTTCTTGCTATGGTACAAGTATTGCAGCAGAGTTATGGGATTGATATGGTTGAATTTTGTTAAGTTGTCTAGTAAATGGAATTGGTGGTTAGAAGCTGCTTGTTGGAGTTGGAGACTAAGTGGGCTGGTTAGTCTTATGGGAGTTAGAATAATGGTGTTGTTTAGTTATGATAAGTATAGTATATGGATGGTTGGATTGATTATGGGTTTGTTGAGTAATTCAAGTACAGCAGGAAATGGTGTGAATGGTCGAAGAGGTCAAAGGATCTGGCAGAAGGATGTATGGGATTGGAGTATTGGACCGGGTGTGACTGGACTAATTGTGAATGCCTGGACCAGCATCGGATTGATGATATGGGCCAGATGGATTAGTATTTTGGGCCAGAAATGGGTTATTTTGTGGGCTGAATGGGCTGTTGGGTCTGCTGTCACTATTATCAAGAGGAGTGCATCTTTTTTGGCGAGTGGGCTTTGGAAGCAGGCTGGAGTGAAGAGGCCCTGTGGGCTTTGGATGTATTGGGTTGCTTTGTGGGCCGCCTATGATAGAGGGATAGTTTGGTTGTACTTAATGGGTTTGTGTTGGTCGTTTAATATTTTTATTTTTATTTTTGGGCATAGTAAAAGATGTATAGGTTGGCCCGCTTTTGTTTTATTTTGTGTTTTTTGTTGGGCTAATCCTAGACCTTGGGTCTATGTCCCGGGTCGGGGTTAGTCTATGTCTTGTACTTTTTAAATATTAATAAATGTTTGCCGGGGCTTTGCCTCTTTCCAAAAAAAAAAAAACACACACACACACACAACTGAAAACTCTCTATACATCACAAATACACAAAATCTATATATACTAGCTGCACATTCGCCCACTGTGAATGGTCGAATGTGAACTTTTTCCACATTCGCCCATTACAGGGTTCGAATGTGTTCTTCATCAGGTTCCAATCCTACTTTCGCCCGTTTATCTTCTACCTTCGCCCCAAAAGCTCTACATTCACCCAGTCTTGTTTCACCTTCAACCCATCAGCATCTCTTAACATACGTTAACTTGTAGATCCAATCACTAGTCGCAATACGTGCATCTACACGGTCAGCTTCGTATCCTTCATCTGAGTTTGTTGCATGATCAAATATCTTACGGCCTTCCCGTTCCTCTATTTGGGGGCCCGAAACATCAAATGTATCGATAGTTACGTCCTTTAAAACTCGAGTCTTTTCTTTTGTATGAATCTCTATGTCATTGTCGCATCGTGAGTCCGATTAACACCCGTTCAGCTTTGTATCCTTCATCTAAGTCTGCTGCATGATCAGTTATCTTACAGCCTTCCCGTTCCTCCATTCAGGTCTCCGAAACTTCAAATGTCCCTATAGTTACGTCATTTAAAACTAGAGAATTTTCTTGTGTACGAATCTCTATGTCATTGTAGCATCGTGAATCCGATTACCGTCCGGTCCGCTTCGTATCCTTTATCTGATTCTGTTACATGATTTGATATCTTATGGTATTCCTGCTCCTCCATTCGGGTGCCCGAAACTTCAAATGTATCGATAGTTACGTCCTTTAAAACTCGAGTCTTTTCTTGTTTACGAATCTCTATGTCATTGTCGCATCGTGAGTCAGATTACCACTCGGTCAGCTTCGTATCCTTCATCTGAGTCTATTGCATTATTAGATATCATACGGCCTTCCCGTTCCTCCATTTAGGTGTCCGAAACTTCAAATGTACCTATAGTTACGTCCTTTAAAACTCGAGTGTTTTCTTGTGCACGAATCTCTATGTCATTGTCGCATCATGAGTCCGATTACCGTCCGGTCAGCTTCGTATCCTTCATCTGAGTCTGTTACATGATCAGATATCTTACGGCCTTCCCGTTCCTCTATTCGGGTGCCGGAAACTTCAAATGTACCAATAGTTACGTCCTTTAAAACTCGAGTCTTTTCTTGTTTACAAATCTCTATGTCATTGTCGCATCGTGAGTCAGATTACCACTCGGTCAGCTTCGTATCCTTTATCTGAGTCTGTTGCATGATTAGATATCTTACGGCCTTCGCGTTCCTCCATTCAGGTGTCCGAAACTTCAAATGTACCTATAGTTACGTCCTTTAAAACTCGAGTGTTTTCTTGTGCACGAATCTCTATGTCATTGTCGCATCATGAGTCCGATTACCGTCCAGTTAGCTTCGTATCCTTCATCTGAGTCTGTTACATGATCAGATATCTTACGGCCTTCATGTTCCTCTATTCGGGTGCCGGAAATTTCAAATGTACCTATAGTTACGTCCTTTAAAACTCGAGTCTTTTCTTTTTTACAAATCTCTACGTCATTGTCGCATCGTGAGTCGGAATACCACTCGGTCAGCTTCGTATCCTTCATCTGAGTCTGTTGCATGATTAGATATCTTACGGCCTTCCGGTTCCTCCATTCAGGTGTCCGAAACTTCAAATGTACCTATAGTTACGTCCTTTAAAACTTGAGTGTTTGCTTGTGCACGAATCTCTATGTCATTTTCACATCGTGAGTCTAATTACCACTCGGTCTGCTTTGTAACCTTCATCTGAGTTTGTTGCATGATCAGATATCTTACGGCCTTCCCGTTCCTCTATTCGGGTGCCCGAAACATCAAATGTACCTATAGTTACGTCCTTTAAAACTCGAGTGTTTTCTTGTGCACGAATCTCTATGTCATTGTCGCATCATGAGTCCGATTACCGCCCGGTCAGCTTCGTATCCTTCATCTGAGTCTGTTACATGATCAGATATCTTACGGCCTTCCCGTTCCTCTATTCGGGTGCCCGAAACTTCAAATGTATCGATAGTTTTTTTTTTAGAAAACGGGAAGAACCCCGGCAAACATTTATTGATTTAAAAAGAAATTACAAAAAAAAAGGAACTAACCCGAGCCCGGGACATAAACCCAAAGGCCAAAAAAGTTAGCCCGAAAAAAAACAAAAACATAAACTAAAAGGGCCAGCCTTAACAACAAACTAAGCCCAAAATCTGAAAATATTATAAGCCCAACAAAGGCTTTCCATATACAACCGAAATAGCCAATCTGTCGAAACCCAATTGTCGAAACCCAACCGAAATAGCCAATCTGTCGAAACCCAATTGTCTTCAGCCCAAAAAGCTTCCATCCAGATCCTGAGCCCAACAGTTTCCTGCTTCCCTCCCTTCTTCCACAGCCCAACAGTATCCCCCTTAAAAATCTCATACAAACCACAGCCCATCAGACTCCCAGCTTCCTGAAGCCCAACAGTGACCACTAACAAGCCCACACTCCTGAAACCCTCAATCACACACAATCGGCTCTTCATCATTCGAAACCCAGCAGCAGCAACACTCCTATACCCTTGATTCCCCCTTAGCCTTAACAACTCAAACCTCTTTTGCCAAATCATTCCCAAAGCCTGAGTATTTAAGAATTTCTTCACAAAACAAATCCAAGCTCTAGCATCTAACTATTTAATCCATATGCACATTAATAAATATATTCTAAACCATATCCATATCATTAACCTATAACCAGACATAAAAATATCCCCTTCCAAACAGTTTACAAGAATTCTAATATCCACTATAAAAGCTTCAACTAGATGCAAATAATAAAGGCTATTCTAAGCAACCAAAAGGAATACAATCAACTCATGGTCTTTTAAAACCTCCATCAATGCAATGGCACCACTAAGCAAATGCATCCTTTTAGTATTCTTGCAAAACCAGCTTATGGCATTTAGAATTCCAACCTTAATAGGAACTATCAAGGCCAGAAGCAGCTGCAAAAAAACTGCAACTAACAAAGCCAATCTGTACTCATAATCTTTACAAACCTCCACCAGAAAAATGGCATTATTAAGCACAGAATGCCTGCTAGTTTTCAAATAATGCCACAGTTCATCAAAAAAGAACACCTTCCTAAAAAACAACCCCTGCCCTTGTTGTAAGCAAACCTGAAGCTGTACAAACCTTTTCCAGCCCATCATACCATATATCCTCAGTAACTCATAATCCTCATAGCTCATCCTCCCTCCAACACCCTCAGCAGTGGACTTAGATAAACTGTTTATAGCACCCCTGCCCATCAAAGACCTCTCCATCCTGCAAACCAGCAACAACTGCAAGCCAAACTTATAGAACCTATTCACCCTTCCCCATTCAAAGACCATAAAGCTAAAAACAACCAGCACATTCCCCTGAACCAACTTCATCCATGAACCGCAAATATTCCTCAATACTGACTTGTATATAATGACTAAACTACCCCTATATACCCTGCTGCACATACTATACCACAATTGCCACCAGACATATTCAAATCTAATCTTTGCATTACTGTTTGTTCCAGCCATATCCTCAACCATACAACTTGACAAAAGAACAACCCAACCCATAATGACCCATCCCAGACTAATCCCAAATGGGAAAGACTCAACAGACTCAAAGACCAAAAGACAAGAAAAAAGGCTTTGAAAGATTACCAAAAAGAATAAGAGGGTTCCCATACTGTTGGATAGTGCTAAAAATAAAAAATACAAAGAGAATAATGTCCTATAGCCAACAATACAGTCCAACCTTATAACTCCCTTGTTTAAACTCCCCATGAGCCTCAAAAATCCTAACCACCAATCATCAAACGCTGACCTGTGCCAAAGTGTCAATAATGGACCAAAATCTCTGCACAGGATAAAGACCCATAATTGTTTAAAGGACCCACCCCCCTCTCCCAGGACAGAGAACAAACAGACTAAACCAGAACAAGAAAGAAAGAGAGAAGATAAGAAATGAAACAGGATCTCTACCCAACGTATTATAAGTCTCCAGATGCCACCAAAACCCAATGTTTGCCCCCCTCCCCTGAGCAAGTGCTCAAAAAACACACACCAGCTAACACCAAAACACACACAGTTAATATAAAGGTTTATGTTCCTCCGCCAAGAACTAAAAAGCAATAAAAATATAAGAAACAGGAAAGAAAGGGGAAATAATGCCCTAAACACAGAGGAACAAATCTTCCTTATCTCTCCATGGTTAATGCAAACCTCCTGCATACACATTCTTAAGCCCCACCAGGTTAAGGTAACAGCAAACCATATTGTAAATGATGTACATATATGGATGCTATATCCTAAATCCCTACAGTGTAAACACAAAAACAACCAAATAGGTGTATGAAAGACACACCTTTCCATAGTATCAGGGAGGGATCTACATCTAGGTTTATCTACCCAAGGTCTTCTCCAGTCCCTTATATCTCCTTGATTCCCATTGTACCCCCCACCCCAACTCCAAATGGAGTAGAAAGACTCAAGACTCAAAAACAAGAAAAGGCTAAAATAATACAGATAAACCAAGGTTCCAAGGCCATATCTGGTGCTAAAAAATGATAAAAACCAGAACAACAATAGGAACCTAAAGACATGACCTTGATCCATCCTTATGTCTCCCATTGTTTGTCTTATCCCAAGACCACAACTGCCTAGACCCTTTTTAAGAATAGCAGAATTGACACCAAGTTTTTGAAGAAACCAAAGCATCAACAGATCAGACACAAAAACAAGAAAAAACAGAAACCAAAAAACCCTCAACTCACAACCATTTTTACACCGCTCATGACAACCAGAAAGAGTATAAGGAAGCCTTAAAGGCCAGATCTCTACCCCAAGCTGAAAAGAACACCTTATGACTCCCACAGGCCCAATAATACCCCCTCCCCTATATTGACAGATTTCATATATATATATTACCCACACCTCCCCTGTACCACCCTAAGCCCACAAGATTACCAAACCATTTAAAAGTCAGATTAATTCCCCTAATACCCCACTTTGAACCCTTCCAAAACCTCACCCAGCCACCCCAAAAAACAGTAAGAAGGAAATAGATCAACATTGGTTAACCTGTTTTGTAGGATCCCTCCATACCACCTTAAATCCCCATATCTTGCTAAGCTTGATGCTGCTTCCAGTAGCATAGATCTTCAACCCCATAAGCTTTAACCTAACTGTTTCCCTGATAAGATTACAAACACCCTCCACACTCCTACTCTCATTTTGAAACAACCTTAAATTTCTCTCTTGCCATATAAAGTATACCATTGCAGCCACACACAACCTCTTAATTATACTCCCCACATATTTTCCAATATGTTCACTGGCCAGTTCATTAACACAATCAAAAATATTAGGGGAGTATAGAGATAAACCTCCCTCTTCCTTCAGAGTTTCCCATACAGCTTTGGGATAGTCACACTCAAAAAACAAATGATTATGACTATCCTTAACTTTTCCACAGAACACACATTCTAAAACATTCTGCACATCCCAATTCAATAATTTGTCCTGAGTTAACAGCCTATTTTGAACAGCCAACCAGAGTGTGAAGGAATGTCTAGGGATTGCCTGACTATACCAGATAATTCTAGCCCAGGCAACTTCAGGCTTATCTTCACTCAGATCATTAAAAACAGTTCTAGTAGCAAATCCCTCATAAGTCTCCTTCTTAGTTTTCCAGAATGTTATATCTTTTTTGTCAGGAACAATAAAAGGAGGAGACATAGAGAATAAACAAGGAAACTTATTTCTCTACTCCTCCGGCCACATCCACCTACCATTGCAAATAACCTCAGAAACTGTAGTCTTAAGATTAAAACCAACATTATGAATCTCCCTTGGTGTGATGAATAGACTAAGCGGACTCAGTGGACACCAGTTGTCATACCAGACAGAAGTGGAACATCCATCACCTATACTCTGCACACAATGCCTCCAAAGAGCATCCCTACTGTCTAATATACTCTTCCAACTCCAACATGGCCCCTCCTTCCTAACAAAGCCCCAAAAACTCAGACCTTTAAGTCTATAAATTTTGATCCACTTAGTCCAGATAGTCTCCTTCCCAGAAATAAGGCTCCATATATGCCTAGCTATTAAAGCCTTATTCTGTATTCTCAAGGATTTTATCCCCAACCCCCCCCTGACATTTTGGATAGCAAACATTCTCCCAGGAAACTCTAACCCTTCCCTTGCTAGAATCATTTTGACTCCAGAGAAACCTACACATAAGCCTCTCAATATCTTCAATAACACTAACAGGCAATAAAAACACAGAAGCCTAGTACACTTGCAAAGAACAAAGGACAGACTTGATAAGTTGTAACCTTCCAGCAAATGACAAAGCTTTATTCTTCCAATCTTCCAGTCTTTTCCTAACTTTATCAGTAAGAATACTACAATCTTTAGAGTATAACCTAGTAGACAAGAGAGGAACACCCAAATATCTTAACTGGCAGGCTGCCAACCTTAAAAGGCAGCAACCTTTTAATTCTTTTCTGCATTATACTGGTCACATTAGACAAATACATTGTGCTTTTTCCCAGATTAGGGACTAAGCCAGAAACCCCACTAAACTCTTCCAAAGCATCCTTGATTAAGGAGACAGAAGCCACATCAGCATGACAGAAAACCAAAAGATCATCAGCAAAGCATACATGAGTCAGTTTCATCTCAGCACACATCCAATGATATCTAAATTGATCATTACCAGCAATCCTTCTATCCAAGATCAGCTTCAGAACTTGCATAACAATGGTAAACAGGTATGGGGACATAGGGTCACCCTGCCTTAAACCTCTAAGCCCCTTGAAATACCCAAAACTCTCTCCATTAACATTTATGGAATATGCAGCAGATCTTATACATGTCATAATCCAATCAACCATACTAGGATGAAACCCAAAATTAACAAGACAGGCTTCAAGAAAATCATGATTGACAGTGTCATAAGCCTTTTGCAAGTCAATTTTCACAGCCATTCTAGCCTCCCCTCCCTTTCTATGATAATTCCTCAAAAGTTCTTGAGTCAACAGAATATTATCACTTATTTGCCTTCCAGGAATAAAAGCACTTTGACAATTATCAACAATTTTATCAAGAGACCCCTTAATTCTTTCACAAATGATTTTGGTTATACATTTGTAAAGAACATTGCAACAAGCAATGGGTCTATACTCCACAACACTCTTCGGATTTAGACACTTTGGAACTAAAGAAATAATAGTGGCATTAACTTCTTTAAGAAGTTTGCCATTTCTAAAAAATTCTTTGATAGCTTCACAAACTTCATTACCAATTATAGACCAAGAGGCTTTAAAATTTTTTGAAGAAAAGCCATCAGGCCCAGGAGCCTTATCCACATCAATATCAAAGATAGCTTTTTTGATTTCCTCATTAGTGACTTCCCTAACCATATAATCAGCCTCACTCCTAGACAATCTGGTATGAAATAGAGAATCAGCCCCCCTAATCCCATTCAATTGCACATTACTCCCCATGAAACTCTCAAAGTGTTTAACAAACACATCACCCACACTCCTCCCCTCATGGTAGTTCCCCTGAGCATCCATAACAGAATTAATCCTACTCTTACTAATTTTACCCTTAACAGCTTTATGAAAGTAAGCTGTATTCTGGTCCCCAGCCTTCAGCCACTCCACTTTGGCTCTCTGTTTGAGAAACAATTCCTCATCCAAAGAAGCCTGCTTCAAAGCACTAACAAAGATAGCTTCTTGATCTCTCAACTCAGCATTATGGGGATCTTGAACAACTTCCTCTTGAACTCTACCCAGCTCTTTGGTCAAGGTTTTAACCTTATCATGTAAGTCTCCTTGATCTCTACCCATCTTCCTCAAAGGCTTCTTCAGCTTCTTTAGTTTAGAGACCACAGAAAACATATAACACCCCTGAACCCTTTTCTTTCCATACAGAATCAACCAAAGGCAGAAACCCAGGCTTAGAAGCAATAAAATTCATAAACTTAAAAGGCCTGGGCTTCCACACATGTTGCCCCTTCAAAGATATTAAAGCAGGAGAATGGCCAGAAGATAAAAAAGGCAGAAAATTAACAGCAGCTTCAGGATATGCATTTAAGAAACTTCCATTACTCATAATCCTATCAAGCTTCTTAAGTAACCCCCCAGCTTTACCTGGAGATTTATTCCAGGTAAACTTCAAACCCGAAGAAGGAATATCTTCAACATTAATACTTTCACAACACTCCCTGAAATCCAGCATAGAGGCATTAATGGAAGAAGAACCCATAGATTTTTCAGATGGGTCCAGAATTGCATTAAAATTCCCCATTAATAGCCATGACTCATCCTTAATAGTACCATTAAAAGTCTTAAGCTCATTCCACAGAAGTCTTCTGGAAGAATATGTAACATTCCCATAAATAAAAGAACAGAAAAAAGCAGCACCCCCAGTAATAGGCTTAACAAAGCAGTGAATAACCTGAGAAGTGTGTTCAATCACCATAATATCCACCAGACTAGGATTCCATCCAACAATAATCCTAACCCAATTAGCACAATAAGGCCTGTTAGAAACCCATTCCCAATTCCTAAAAACCCTATTACAAACACTATCCAAATTCTTACTCTTGATATGAGACTCTATCAAACAACATACACTAATATTCTTATCATTCATAACCTCCATAACCTCATTCTGCATATGAACATTAGACATACCTCTAACATTCCATGCCATTATGTTCAGGTTTTGGGCCATCATTGATAACCAGAATTTAGCTCAGACTCATGCCCTTCCTGCATGATCTGATCATCAATACTATTATCCAGCTTCATAAACTGCCCTGTTTCATTATTTTCAGAGCTCACTTCATTCCCTACAGATTCCACCTCAATATCCTCTATCTCATCATAATGCAACCCCTCAGGAAAATTATTCTTTTGACACAAAATAAAGAAAAGTTTAGACTGCTCAATGGTCCATTCCATCACCTGCTCCTTAGAAGGAACAATCCTCTGATCAATATAGAACATTATATCATCTAATTGCCCAGGAGTTACATCACTAACACACTCCTGAATGACAAGATCAGAGCACAGCTCATTAGGAAAATAAGGGGAAGGGTTGTGGATTTTAGCAGGTTTAATAACAGAAAGCTTAGGGGCATTAACTGGTTCAGGTAAGGGAGTTTTGGGTAAAAGTTTAGAAGTTGAGGTTTTAGGGACAGGTTTAGGCTGAGGTTTAATACCAGGTTTAGAAACAGGTTGCTTTACAGACTTAATACACTTATCTTCCTCTGTAACTACAGAGTCTTCACTTAAAACACTAAAGCTGTTCTTGACTTCCACCCCTTGAACTTCCTTACCAGACCTCCTAACCCCATTATAATCCTTCTGTTTAACTGTATATTCAGTTCTCCCTGTCTTCTTACCCTTATTTTCAACCTGATTCACCATAGCATTAGATTTTGATGTAGATGCCCCACCAGATTCCTTTCTCCCAGCAGTCTTGGCTTCCCTGTACTCCAATACAGCCTGCTTCATCTTATGACTAGCAATCCTCTCTTGTAACTTCACTTCTTTATCCTCCTTTTTAAACCCCATATTTCTTTGTCTCAATGCCCCTCCCCCATAAACTCCATTCCCATTCCTAGCAGCTAAACTCTTATTCCACACAGTAGTGTACCCCTCTTCATCAACATTTCCACCCTTTGAGCCATTCTGAACTTCAACATTCTTATCTATACTCTTCTGTAATCTAGCAGCCTTCTCTTCATCAGTCAGCTCCCTCACAGTACAATTCTCATAAGAATGCCCAAAAACCTTGCAAAAAGTACAGTTGACTGGAATTTTCTGGTACTCAACCAAAACCTCAGCAACTCTAGCCTCCCTGCCTTCCTCCACTGGATAAAAAACTCTCACCACATTTGGATGACTATCAGCAGCAGCAATTTCCACAAGGATTCTAGCAAAGCCAGCCTGCACATCATTGTTAATACATTTATCAACAGTTATATTATCAAACAGAAGGGGTTTACCAATACAGCTAGCAAGTTCACACAGTCCTTGCACATTCCACAGTTCTAAAGGAACTTCTTTGAATAGAACCCAAACAGGCACATTAACAGGGTCCTTCTTCACAATGGATGCACCCACTTCCCATTGTTGAAGAACCAGAGGAATACCATTCACCACCCATGGGCCAGCCTTCAAAGCATCTAACATACCCTCTTCCTTAGTAAATTTGAAGTAGAATAGACCCTTGCCATTAGTTGAGATGTCTTCAAGTCCATACTTCTTCCACATTCTGAACAAGTTAAATCTAACCCATGCTATAGAACAGTAGGCTCCCACAAAGTACCCATACAAATGTTTAGCAAAAGTTTTCTGAACCTTTTCAACCAACTCCTGCTTAATCATAACTACCTTCTCACCATTGTCTAAAGTAGTAGGAGGACAATAAGCAATCTGTTTAACAATATCAGCCATTTTATCTCCCTTAACAGCAGTAGCATAAGATGGCTTACCTTTAACTTCACCATATTCTTTCTTGTCTATATCTGCATTATTCATTCCCTCATTAAAGATACCCTTAGGCCCTTTTGCAGCAGCTTTAAAAACAGGGCTAGAGGCTTGTGAAAAACCTAAAATAGGAGACTTCTTAATGATATCCTCAGCCTCCTTCAACAGGTCATTCTGTTTCTTAACAACCAATTCCTTTGCCTTCCAAATTCCTGTAAAAAGCTCCTTTATCCTATCCATTTTCTTCTTAATAGCCACCCTAGCTTCTTTAGCAGAGTATTCACTACCCTGAAATCCCACCTTTCTTTCAACACTCTGATCATCCACCAGGGGGTCAAAAATCAACCCATTAGTAGTTTTAAAACCACTAGACTTCTCCTTAACACCACCCATCTTTTTGAGATCTAAAATCTCCTTTTCCATCTGCTCAATAGTCATACTTTCTATAGGAGTCTTCCCAATATCATCATAAGCACCTCCCATTCTAAACACATGAATAACTGGAACAGTAGCATTCTTATCAAAGACAAAGTTCCTTGATGCCTTCTTGTTCCTGGACAACAAGATCTTCATAATTCTTCTCCCTTCACTTGTGACATAAATCTGCTTCTTTGGGGCAACCTGAACAGCAACCCCTCCTTCATTTGACACCTTAACCCTCTTATCGGAGACCTTCCTGCACTGATTAATGACCCATTTAGATAAAGCACTAACCATTCTGTGATCAAACTCAAAGATGTCTTCCACTGACCAGCCCACCATTTCCTGAAACCTCAAATGGTAGAACCTATGAAAAGCCAGCCACCTTTCCAGAGAGTCAGGCAGAAACAATTTCAAAGCTATATCTGCACTTAAACTCTTAAACACTTGGACATCAACATTCAGCAAACTTCCCTTAGTCACATATTTATCAACCTCCACATCATTAGTCATTTCAGTATCAATCAGCCCACCATCAGAACAACCTATTCTTAACCTTCTATACTCATGATTATCACAGGCTTTAATAACAAAGTCCACAAACCTAACACATTCCTCACTCAATTGCCCAGCAGAACAAGCACAATTTGCCACCTCTATATTATCAGCCTCAATAACCCTCAAAAGCATATCCCCAAATTTATCCTGGAAGCTAGAATTCATATAATTCATAGCAAAAAACCAATTCATAGCAAGCTCAAACGACTAATCAGTAAAGGATTTATCAAGCAATACCTGGATAGCCTCAATAATAGCATAATCCTTCACCACACATGGCTCAGAACCATAAAATTTCCAGTCAGTCAACCTAGTCTGAGCCTCAATAAACCTCTCATCCTGCCTTCGAATAGCCAAATTACTATCAAAGGAGAGAATCATATACTTACGCCATTCACACATATAAGCAACCGAACCAAAAACCTCTTGAAGCTTAGCAATAGACTTCACTAAACTAGGGTTTGATATGACAGTAGGTAAATCAGAGGTAGGAACAGAATCCTTACTCAAACGTGAATCAGTATTCTCACTGGACATACCCTGCATGGATGAGTTCAGAAGAAACGTTGTATCCGATTGAATCTTCTGTAACCAATCATCTCCCAAAGTTTCCTTCAGATAAACCAGATCACCCTCAGACAACGAGCATGACTCAACTCTACCCCCAATCTCTCTACTCAAACAAAACGTTCCCTCACTCACCTTCTTCAGCTCAAACCCTTGATTTCTCACCAGATCTGGTGGGATATCAGGAGGTATACCCCCAGTGGGATCAGCGAACAGCTGATCCATAGTAACCAAAGGATAAACAAAGGAATTTCGATCAAAATCAGATGAAACAGTAACACAAAAAGGAAGAAAAAAGACCGGGAAATGAAGAACAGTAGTAAGAAACTCAAAATCGCCAAAATCGCCCAGAGAAAAAGTCAAAAAGTCAAAGCCAAATGTTATATAAATGTATCGATAGTTACGTCCTTTAAAACTCGAGTCTTTTCTTGTGTACCAATCTCTATGTCATTGTCGCATCGTGAGTTTCATTACCGTCCGGTCTGCTTCGTATCCTTTATCTGAGTCTGTTACATGATGAGATATCTTACGGCCTTCCCGTTCCTCCATTCAGGTGTCCGACACTTCAAATGTACTTATAGTTACGTCCTTTAAAACCCGATTCTTTTCTTGTGTACGAATCTCTATGTCATTATCCAATCATGAGTCTGATTTCCACCCAGTCAGCTTCGTATCCTTCAACTGCGTCTGTTGCATGATTAGATATCTCACGGCCTTCCCGTTCCTCCATTCGGGTGCCCAAAACTTCAAATGTAAGGATAGTTATATCCTTTAAAACTCGAGTGTTTTCTTGTGCACGAATCTCTATGTCATTGTCGCATCATGAATCCGATTACCGTCCGGTCAGCTTCGTATCCTTCATCTGAGTCTGTTACATGATCAGATATCTTACGGCCTTCCCGTTCCTCTATTCGGGTGCCGGAAACTTCAAATGTACCAATAGTTACGTCCTATAAAACTCGAGTCTTTTCTTGTTTACGAATCTCTATGTCATTGTCGCATCGTGAGTCAGATTACCACTCGGTCAGCTTCGTATCCTTTATCTGAGTCTGTTGCATGATTAGATATCTTACAGCCTTCGCGTTCCTCCATTCAGGTGTCCGAAACTTCAAATGTACCTATAGTTTAAAACTCGAGTGTTTTCTTGTGCACGAATCTCTATGTCATTGTCGCATCATGAGTCCGATTACCGTCCGGTCAGCTTCGTATCCTTCATCTGAGTCTGTTACATGATCAGATATCTTACGGCCTTCCCATTCCTCTATTCGGGTGACGGAAATTTCAAATGTACCTATAGTTACGTCCTTTAAAACTCGAGTCTTTTCTTTTTTACGAATCTCTACGTCATTGTCGCATCGTGAGTCGGAATACCACTCAGTCAGCTTCGTATCCTTCATCTGAGTCTGTTGCATGATTAGATATCTTACGACCTTCCGGTTCCTCCATTCAGGTGTCCGAAACTTCAAATGTACCTTTAGTTACGTCCATTAAAACTCGAGTGTTTGCTTGTGCACGAATCTCTATGTCATTTTCACATCGTGAGTCTAATTATCACTCGGTCGGCTTCGTAACCTTCATCTGAGTTTGTTGCATGATCAGATATCTTACGGCCTTCCCGTTCCTCTATTCGGGTGCCCGAAACATCAAATGTACCTATAGTTACGTCCTTTAAAACTCGAGTGTTTTCTTGTGCACGAATCTCTATGTCATTGTTGCATCATGAGTCCGATTACCGCCCGGTCAGCTTCGTATCCTTCATCTGAGTCTGTTACAAAATCAGATATCTTACGGCCTTCCCATTCCTCTATTCGGGTGCCCAAAACATCAAATGTATCGATAGTTACGTCCTTTAAAACTCGAGTCTTTTCTTGTGTACCAATCTCTATGTCATTGTCGCATCGTGAGTTTCATTACCATCCGGTCTACTTCGTATCCTTTATCTGAGTCTGTTGCATGATGAGATATCTTACGGCCTTCCCGTTCCTCCATTCAGGTGTCCAACACTTCAAATGTACTTATAGTTACGTCCTTTAAAACCCGATTCTTTTCTTGTGTACGAATCTCTGTCATTATCCAATCATGATTCTGATTTCCACCCAGTCAGCTTCGTATCCTTCAACTGCGTCTGTTGCATGATCAGATATCTCACGGCCTTCCCGTTCCTCCATTCGGGTGCCCAAAACTTCAAATGTACGTATAGTTATATCCTTTAAAACTCGAGTCTTTTCTTGTGTATGAATCTCTATGTCATTGTCGCATCGTAAGTCCGATTACCGTCCGGTCTGCTTCGTATCCTTCATCTGAGTCTGTTGCATGATGAGATAGCTTAAGGCCTTCTTGCTCCTCCACTCAGGTGCCCGAAACTTCAAATGTATCGATAGTTACGTCCTTTAAAACTCGAGTCTTTTCTTTTGTACCAATCTCTAGGTCATTGTCGCATCGTGAGTTTGATTAATGTCCGTTCAGCTTTGTATCCTTCATCTAAGTCTGTTGCATGATCAGATATCTTACGGCCTTCCGGTTCCTCTATTCGGGTGCCTGAAACATCAAATGTACCAATAGTTACGTCCTTTAAAACTCGAGTGTTTTCTTGTGCACGAATCTCTATGTCATTGTCGCATCGTGAGTCCGATTACCGTCCGGTCAGCTTCGTTTCCATCATCTTAGTCTGTTGCATGATCAGATATCTTACGGCCATCACGTTCCTCTATTCGGCTGCCCGAAACTTCAAATGTACCTATAGTTACGTCCTTTAAACCTCGAGTCTTTTCTTGTTTACAAATCTCTATGTCATTGTCGCATCGTGAGTCAGATTACCACTCGTATCCTTCATCTGAGTCTGTTGCATGATTAGATATCTTATGGCCTTCCCGTTCCTCCATTCAGGTGTCCGAAACTTCAAATGTACCTATAGTTACGTCCTTTAAAACTCAAGTGTTTTCTTGTGCACGAATCTCTATGTCATTGTCACATCGTGAGTCCGATTACCGTCCGGTCAGCTTCGTATCCATCATCTGAGTGTGTTGCATGATCAGATATCTTACGGCCTTCCCGTTCCTCTATTCGGCTGCCCGAAACTTCAAATGTACCTATAGTTACGTCCTTTAAAACTCGAGTCACTTCTTGTTTACGAATCTCTATGTCATTGTCGCATCATGAGTCGGATAACCACTCGGTCAGCTTTGTATCCTTCATCTGAGTCTGTTGTATGATTAGATATCTTACGGCCTTCCGGTTCCTCCATTCAGGTGTCCGAAACTTCAAATGTACCTATAGTTACGTCCTTTAAAACTCGAGTGTTTTCTTGTGAACGAATCTCTATGTCATTGTCGCATCGTGAGTCTGATTACCACTCGGTCAGCATCGTATCCTTCATCTGAGTCTGTTGCATGATCAGATATCTTACGGCCTTCCTGTTCCTCTATTCGGGTGCCCGAAAGTTCAAATGTACCTATAGTTACGTCCTTTAAAACTCGAGTCTTTTCTTGTTTACGAATCTCTATGTCATTGTCGCATCGTGAGTCGGATAACCACTCGGTCAGCTTTGTATCCTTCATCTGAGTCTGTTGCTTGATTAGATATCTTATGGCCTTCCGGTTCCTCCACACAGGTGCCCAAAACTTCAAATGTATCGATAGTTACGTCCTTTAAAACTCGAGTCTTTTCTTTTTTACTTATCTCTAGGTCATTGTCGCATCGTGAGTCCGATTAATGTCCGTTCAGCTTTGTATCCTTCATCTAAGTCTGTTGCATGATCAGATATCTTACGGCCTTCCGGTTCCTCTATTCGGGTGCCCGAAACTTCAAATGTACGGATAGTTACGTCCTTTAAAACTCGAGTCTTTTCTTGTGTACGAATCTCTATGTCATTGTCGCATCGTGAGTCTGATTACCACCCGGTCAGCTTCGTATCCTTCATCTGAGTTTGTTGCATGATTAGATATCTTACAGCCTTCCCGTTCCTCTATTTGGGTGCCCGAAACTTCAAATGTACGGATAGTTATGTCCTTTAAAACTCGAGTCTTTTCTTGTGTACATTCCTCTACGTCAGTGTCGTATCGTGAGTCCGATTACCGGCCGGTCTGCTACGTATCCTTTATATGAGTCTGTTGCATGATCAGATATCTTACGGCCTTCATGCTCCTCAATTCGGGTGCCCGAAACATCAAATGTATCGATAGTTATGTCCTTTAAAACTCGAGTTTTTTCTTTTGTACGAATCTCTATGTCATTGTCGCATTGTGAGTCCGGTTAACGTCCGGTCAGCATTGTATCCTTCATCTAAGTCTGTCGCACGATCGGATATCTTTCGGCCTTCCCGTTCTGTAACGACCCTGGCGTCGGTGCCGGGTCTTCGGGTCGGGTTTCAGAGCTACGCAGCGGATTCGGATCATAACAGTCTTTACTCTTCCAGGATCCACGTCATCATATCTGTTGGGTTACCTGAACACATGCCAAAAATAGTTTCTGTCAACATAAAGTTGGTGAGGTCGTGTATTTTATAAAGTGAATGGCCAGTTCGTTTATTGATATTTCTTTTATATAAAACATTCTTTTATAAACATGCTTTACAAATTATATTTCTGAAGGGGAAAATATATTTTATTATATTCTATTATATCAATTCTATTATATCTCAATTCTATCATATCAATTATATTACGTGCCATTCCTATCGATGGTACCACTTTGTTTGTGGTAAAATACTAGTTCCTGTCCTCTACATGGACAAGAATAGTTTTGGTCCTCTACTTGGACATTCCTACCCTCTACTTGGGTAAGACTGGTTCTTGTCCTCTACTTGGACAAGAAAGAAAATGGCGGATACCGGCCAGTACTGTCCTCGTCGTTTCTATGTCCCCTTTTCTATTATATTTCTTCTATTGATAATCTTTTTATTATGTAAAGCATTTCTATATTTTCTAATAAATGACATGCATTCCTTCAAAAACACTTAATAAAACAGTAAAAGTGGGGAGTTCACGATACTCACAGGTTTGCGTATATCTTCTAGCTAATCTTCTTATTATAATTATATTTCATATATATATCGATACGTGTTACGCGTGGGACTTGTTAGATTGTAATACTTAGGATATATATCATATATACAATTTATACATATAGAATTCGGTATATATTAGATAGTCCTAAACTCGGGGTTCATTATTGATATTTATTATATGAGACACGACCCGGACATCCTACATCTAGCTGGCCATTACAGCTTGGCAGATCTAAACTAACAAAAGAATAGAAAATATTATTATTAACTCGAGTCTAGTATACCGTTTTATATATCGAATTGTATATGTATAAACATATATATTTTATATATGTTTATTATTGTTATATTATTATTAATAAGTCCGTACGTTATCCGTATTATATATATAATCTTCATAATTATACTAATCCACGTCTAGATATTGGACCGGGTTCTATTCCGGTAGTTGACCGAGTCACTAAGTTGACTCGGTATCGAGTTCCACTTTCCGATTCGATTAACGGTACCTCGCAATCAACATAATTCTTATATTAGGAATTCATCATTAGATTATATAACCCATTAATCTAATGAAACTCTTGTTTATTAGAATTTTAACCGGATACTTACCGAGTTCTTACCGAAACACAACCAAAGATCAATCGGACTTTTGGTTATTAATTGTCTTTCTACCTTGTAATTCCAATATCCTGATTACCAAGACAGAATCACAATCGGTTAATATCAATAACCAAAGAATAAATACGACCAAGCAAATTACAATCAATTCTCAAAGGAAGAACCCAATCAATTATATGTTACCGGACTCAATACCACACACACATCGGTGTGTGTGCGGGTTCTAATATTATCGGATAGTTCTCGGAGTTATACCAGAAATATATATACAAATCCGGTCATGGCGACTACCCGATTACGAAGACCAAGAGTTGGGTTACCGGGTTTATAATACAAACAGTATGAAGAGTTGTGGTTTGGGTGAGGATTCATCGGTTCATACAAACGGTTACCGGTGACAATAGTTCGATTATTTATGACTATCCGGTGATACCAAGACCCGATAACAATCAACAACACCTTCGTATCAACGACAAAGGCTCGAACTGAACTGGCTATAAACAATCGGTGGTTCCTCCACCCGATTAGAAAGAAGCGAGTCACTGGTTGGGTTCGAGTTTGGGTAACCGATACACATCAGAAACATGATTCGGGTTTATCGGGTTTTGAATTAGAAATAGAGGAGGTTATGGTGATGTTATTATCGGTGTAGAAACTAAGAAAGATGGTTTGATGGTGTTTCTATGTAGAAGATGAAGGCATGGTTGCTGCTCGCTAACAGATACAGAAGAGGAGGAGGGTTCGGGGCTTACTGGAAAAAGGAGAAGACGGCGGCGCTGTCGACGGCCGGAGCTGGTGGTTGTCTGGTGAGGGTTCTATCGGTAACAGAAACAAACGAAGTTTGAGGTTTGACAATTGTATGCTATATTATCGGGAGAGGAGGAAGTTACCGGAGAAGGAGGCGGCGGCGGCGGCCGGCCATGGTCACCGGACGGTGATCTCCGATGTCCCTTTCTCTCACTCGATACACCCACAAGTGGGTGTCTGTGTTTGTGTCTTTGTCCAACAACAAAGAAGAAAGGAGGAGCCTTATATGGTCAAACGCAAATTCGGGGTGTTTGGGAACAAAGATAGCATCTAACAATAGGGATGTTTGGCTACAGGACTAAAGTTAACACAACGGACTATTTGGTTACGAGTTTAACAGCAGATAAGGAGCGTTTGGTGCTGAATTAATCAACCGGTTGAGACGTTTGGCTGCGATATTCGAACTTGCATATCTAATAATAATAAATAATCGGGTGGTCGGGTACGACCCGACCCGTTTACGAGACCCGTAACACCTCGGGGTGTTACACGTTCCTCCATTCAGGTGTCCAAAACTTCAAATGTACCTATAGTTACGTCCTTTAAAACTCGAGTTTTTTCTTGTGTACGAATCTCTATGTCATTGTCGCATCGTGAGTCTGATTACCACCCGGTCAGCTTAATATCCTTCATCTGAGTCTGTTGCATGATCAGAAATCTTACGGCTTCCCGTTCCTCTATTCGGGTGCCCGAAACTTCAAATGTATGGATAGTTATGTCCTTTAAAACTCGAGCCTTTTCTTGTGTACATTCCTCTATGTCATCGTCGCATCGTGAGTCTGATTACCACCCGGTCTGCTACGTATCCTTTATCTGAGTCTGTTGCATGATCAGATATCTTACGTCCTTCCCATTCCTCCATTCAGGTGTCCAAAACTTCAAATATACCTATAGTTACGTCATTTAAAACTCGAGTCTTTTCTTGTGTATGAATCTCTATGTCATTGTCGCACCGTGAGTCTGATTACCACCCGGTTAGCTTCGTATTTTTCACCTGAGTCTGTTGCATGATCAGATATCTTATGGCCTTCTCGCTCCTCCATTCGGGTGCCCAAAACTTCAAATGTATCGATAGTTACGTCCATTTAAACTAGAGTCTTTTCTTGTGTACGAATCTCTATGTCATTGTCGCATCGTGTGTCTGATTAACGTTCGGTCAGCTTCATATGCGTCATCTGAGTCTGTTGCATGATCAGATATCTTACGGCCTTCTCGTTCCTTCATTCAGGTGTCCGAAACTTCAAATGTACCTATAGCTACGACATTTAAAACTCGAGCCTTTTCTTGTGTACGAATCACTTTGTCATTGTCGCATTGTGAGTCTGATTACCACCCAGTCAGCTTCGTATACTTCATCAGAGTCTTTTGCATGATCAAATATCTTACGACCTTCCCGTTCCTGTATTCGGGTGCCCGAAACTTCAAATGTACAGATAGTTATGTCCTTTAAAACTAGAGTGTTTTCTTGTGTATGAATCTCTATGTCATTGTCGCATCGTGAGTCCGATTACGACCCGGTCAACTTCGTATCCTTCATTTGTGTCTGTTGCATGATCAGATATCTTACGGCTTTCCCGTTCCTCTATTCGGGTGCCCGAAACTTCAAATGTACGAATAGTTATGTCCTTTAAAACTAGAGTGTTTTCTTGTGTATGAATGAATCTCTATGTCATTGTCGCATCGTGAGTCGGATTAGAACCCGGTCAGCTTCGTATCTTTCATCTAAGTCTGTTGCATGATCAGATATCTTACGGCCTTTTCGTTCCTCCATTCAGGTGTCCGAATCTTCAAATGTACCTATAGTTACGTCCTTTAAAACTCGAGTGTTTTCTTGTGCACGAATCTCTATGTCATTGTCGCATCGTGAGTTTGATTACGACCTGGTCAGCTTCGTATCCTTCATCTGTGTCTGTTTCATGATCAGATATCTTACGGCCTTCCCGTTCCTCTATTCGGGTGCCCGAAACTTCAAATGTACGGATACTTATGTCCTTTAAAACTCGAGTCTTTTCTTGTGTACGAATCTCTATGTCATTGTCGCATCGTGTGACACCCGGCAAATTCAGGTTGACAACATTGTCTAGGTCAAAGTCTACCTTAGCGAGTCACGCGTATATTATACTTAACTGGGTCAGTTGAGTCGTGTTATGGTTCGGGAACCGTTATTTAGTCTAGAGGATCATTAGATGTCAGTCCTTAACCAAGGGTACAAGGGGTGATGATTCGTAGAATCGTCAAAGCATAGGGAACATACAAGTCTCGAGTCCCGGGAATTGGTGAACGAGTGTGAATGTGTTTGTTTGCAAGTATTATGTGTTTACAATCATTATGTGACTTGTCGGTATGTGAAAATGTGTTAACATATGTTAAAACGGGGTTTAACGCGCAAAACACATAGAACCAAACCCTGAGGGCGATTAGGAGGCCCTAATCGCCTTCCTCAGGGCAATTAGCTTCACATGTTAGGCGACTGGGCTTGGCTATAGGCGATTGGGGGGCTAATCGCCTATAGTGAAGGCGATTAGCAGCCCTAATCGCCTGATAAAGCTGCATAATCACCTGTAACGTACCTGGCGACTAGAAACGACTATAAATACAACACTTGACCTCCAAAACTTCATTATAACAACCCTAGCCGTCCCACAACTCGTTCCAACTCGCAAACACCCTCTGGAACACGATTTTGGATCAAACTACACGTTTTCAAGCCTATTACATCAATCTATCATAAACCTAAGGTGTGGTTTTCATTCATGCAACCTTTATTAACGTTATTTTGAATCCCTAATGGTCCAGACCCGTTTATAAACGTTTGTGTCTTCGAAAATTCGTTAATAATCATTGTTAATTGGGTTCTAACTATTATGCATGTTGTATGTGTTAATTATAATTAAAAGATAGGATTGTTATGATTCAAAAAGGATTGTTAGCATAATATTAAGGTGTTTACAGATTGATTATGATAGCATGTTGATGAAATCTGAGTAATTGTTCATTAGGGTTACGGTTATGCATGTTAATCTAATGTTTCATGCTACGTGTATTATTTTGGGGAAACATGGTCGTATTCAGGGCTGGTAGAACGATGTTAAACTAGGGATTTTGATTGAAACATGTTTACTATTGTTGTATGATTGATCTTTGGTGTTTCCACACGTTCTGGATTTGATTTGGAGGGTTAAACGCGTGAAAAACCGAAACAGACTTGCTGAAGGCGATTAGGGACCCTAATCGCCTATGCTATAGGCGATTGGGAGCCCAATCGCCTTTTATGGGAGCCTAATCGCCTATAGTATAGGCGATTGGGAGCCTAATTGCCTTAATTTCATGTGATTATGATTAATTGCTAGTTAAGTCCTGAATTGCATGTCTTACGACCTAATCGCCTGATATTGTTCTTCATTTCCCGCTTCTTTTTCTCTTCGTTTGTGCTACTGTTCCATCAATTGTTGATTGAATTTCTCTATTCTTCTTCTCTGTTTGCTATGGATCAGTCTCTTACTGATCCTAAAGGAGGTGTTCCTCCTGATATTCCTCCAGATCTGCTCACGTCTGAGAGTGTTTTTGTTTCTCCGGCTATTTCGGTGCCGGAGGAGTTTGCTGAATCTCGTGATTCTCCTAACTCTCCTCTGAACCCTAATCCTTTTGGAAGTTGTGTGGATCTGAATGTTCAGGCTAATTCTGCTCCGTTTATGGCTGATTGGCGTAAACGCTTGCTTCTGTCTAGGGAGAATGGGCTAAAAGTAAGTGAACAGGACCAACAGATGTCAGATAGTTCTCCCTGTGTGACTCACTGGTAGTTTTTTGGTCCTGAACAGCTGGTGTTTACTGATCTAGCTATTGGGGAGGCCATTCAGGTATTGATTGATAAAACCTATTCTGATAACTCGTTTATGACTGCTATGAATTGGTTTATTCACATGAATTGTAAGAATGAGGGTTTTATGCTGAGGTTTGGGGATCTTCTGCTAAAGGTTATTGAGGCTGATGATAGGGTTGTTACTAATGAGGATGGTAATGTGCAATTTAGTGAGAAATGTGTTGAGTTTATGAACTTCATAATGAATGCATGTGATAAAAATGAGCATAGGATGCTGATTGTTGCTTGTAGGGATATGGATAGTAGTAGTGTTGGGCTGGATGTTACTGGAAAGATGAGTGGAACTGGTGGCAAATGGAGGTTTGCTGGTCATTCTCAGGGTTGGTTCTCTTCAGATATTGTCCTGAAAGCTATAGAGATGTTAGCTCAGAAGGCTTATCAGAACCCTGTGTATGAGCCTGCTATGAAACAGTGTCTCTCTTTGAACCTGTTAAATCCTTCATTTGAGGAACGCTTCGGTAGGTATTTATCCAATATTGATGAGATTAAGGTGAAGGTTGAGTATGTTTCTGATGAGATTTTTGATGACTTTATGCAATTTGTTATTGCTTGTTATGAGAAGTCTGATGTTTTGAGCCTTAGGCTGGTGTGTGACTATAATGCTATAGATAGTGAGGGTAAGGGTAATATGTTAGGGAAAGTTGGGTCGAAGGGGAATGGAGTAAACAAAGTTGTGGATATAGGAATGGGTCAGGGGCATATGGAATGTAATGGGTTGCAGGGTAAGCTGAAACTCTTGGAAGACCACTTTGTTGAGAGTAATATTGTAGCCTTCCACCAGCATTATCATAAGCTGTTTTGCAAAATGAAGGAGTTTGAGGTGGAAGATTTGTTTGAGTTTGATATGAGTATTGTCAAAGCTTTAGCTAGATGGTTTTAATGCAGGGTTGGGGTGCAGGATATAAATCAGACTAGGGGTCCTATGTGTAAGAGGGAACTTTTTGGGGATGGTATTTCTCAAAGTAATGAGCAGGGGGGTAAAAAGCTTAGAGGAGGTTTGGAGAGTATTGATAATACTAAGGCTATAACTAAGAAACAACTTATTTTAACACATGAGGGCAGGAAGATTATGAAGATTCTGTCATCTAAAAACAAGAAGGTTAAGCAGGTATTTGAATTTAACAAGGATGCTGCTGTGCCAGTTCTCCCTGTTTTCAGAATTGGGGAGATGTCTGATATTATAGGTTCCACTCCTGTTGCTAATATGACTATTGAGCAGATGGAGAAGGAGATTTCTGATATAAAAAAGACTGGTGGTGTTAAATCTAAGCAGTTGGGTTATAGAGCTGCTAATGGATTAATCTTTGATCCTTTTGAGGATAGTGGTGATACTGAGAAAACAGTTGAGTTTAATGGTATGCAGTGTTCTATTAAGGAGATTAGGGACATTATACAGAGGAAAAAGTTGAGGTTGAGGGAATTAATTTTGGGGTTGGGAAAGGCTAGGGAATTGGTGGCTGAGAAAGGGAAGCTAAAAGAGCCTATAGTAAGTGATTGTGATATTATCCAGAAGTCTCCAATTCTAGGGGCAATTGCTGATAAAAATTATGTGTTTAAGGCATCTTCATCTGCCAACAAATCTGTTGATAACACCCCTGGGCCTTCTGTGATTCTGAATCTGAGGATAAGAAGGAGAAGGCTTCATATGCTAATGCTGTTAAGGGTGAGAAGATTGCTGAATTTAGCAAACAGATCTTGAAAATGGTGAAAAGGTGGTTATGATTAAGCAAGATTATGTTGAGAAGGTTAAGCAGGTTTACTCTAAACATTTGTATGGGTACTTTGTGGGTTCTTTCTGTTCTATAGCTTGGGTTAGATTCAATTTATTTAGGATGTGGAAGAGATATGGGGTTGAGGACATTTCTACTAATGGTAAAGGGTTGTTCTATTTCAAATTTGATACTAAGGAGGGAATGTTGGAAGCCTTGAAAGCTGGTCCATGGGTTGTTAATGGCATCCCTTTGGTACTAAACCAATGGGAAGTTGGGGCTGCGATTGTGAAAACAGAACCTGAAAAGGTGCCTGTGTGGGTTTTGTTTAAGGAGGTGCCATTGGAATTATGGAATGCGCAGGGGTTGTGTGAGCTGGCTAGCTGTATTGGTAAACCTCTTTTGTTTGATAATATTACTGTGGATTAATGTTTGAATACTAATGTGCAGGTTGGATTTGCTAGAATCTTGGTAGAAATTGCTGCTGCTGATTCTCAACCTACTTTTATTAGAGCTTTTTTATCCTAGAGAGGAGGGTGCTGAGCCTAAGGTTACTGAGGTGTTGATAGAGTATCAAAAGATGCCTAAACTTTGCTCTTTTTGCAAAGTGTTTGGGCATCCTTTTGAGAAGTGTACTACTAGAGAGTTAACTGCTGAGGAGAAAGAAGCTAGGGAAAGAGAAGCTGAAAAGGGGAATGAAGATAAGAGAGGGGCTGCTAAAGATGGTACTGTTGATGAGGAAGGGTATCAATTGGTGTGGAAGCGTAGTATGGCTGCTAAGAATCCTAATAAGGGTTTAAGTATTGGAGGGAATAGTAATGGGGCTTATGGGGGAGGTAACTTGAGACAAAGAAATATGTTTAAGGGTAATAAGGAGGAGAAGGAGGCTAAACTTCAGGATAGGATTAAGAGCTTCAAAATGAATCAAGCTGCTAGGGAGTATGATCTTCAGAAGGATCAAATTAGGAAGGATTCTAATGGTGCTTCTTCTTCTGGGGTTAAAAAGGATGGAAAGGAGGGCATTGGTAATGAAGCTAGGAAGGGGAAGCAAGTTTTTCAGATTAAGACAGATGGTATTAAAGGGAAGAAGACTAATCTTGTGGCTAAACGTATTGAGGTCAAGAATAGTTTTAGTGTCTTGGGTGATGAGAATATGGTTGTTGAAGCTGGTAATGTTGCAGCTGTTCCCACTTCTAAACCTCCTAAACCTTCCCCTGCTAAGCCTGCTACACACCACTCACCTAAATCTTCCAAATCAACCCCTATGAAACAACCTGTAACTAAACCTGTGTCTTTTTCTACCCCTAATGTTCCTCCCCCTAATCCTTTTACTGCCCCTCTTGATCAACCTGTTGATTGTCCTCCTCACAATGGTGTCCCTGCTAAGCCTTATACCCCTGGCTCCAGTCTGGTCAGAGATGCTGTTATTGAGGACTATTCTTTTGATTTAACTCCTCAGCAGATTGAGGATGTTATGTTCTATGTTAATTGCAGAGTTATCCCTACTAGAGAGCAAGTTTTGGAATAGGATGTGGTTCAAACTAAGTATTTCTTTTTGATGTGTCAGAAGTTTGATTTCCCTGAGGGCATGGATTATGATGAAATGGAAGATATTGTTCTAGAAACTGATAATGAAGATGTTTTGGAGACTGAGAATAATGAGGTGTTATCTGAGGATGATGAGACTGCTGAATTCATGAAGCTTGATGAAGGTGTTCAATCAGAGGGGGGTCAAGTATTGTCCTCCTCTTCTGTTAATACTGGTTCTCAATGATTGCTCAAAATCTTAATATTCTTTCCTGGAATGTTAGAGGTTTGATGAAGCATTCCAATCAGAACCAAGTTATGAATGTTTTGAATAATAGGGAGATCAGCTTATGTTGTTTGGTGGAAACTCATGTCAAAGGTCAAAATCTTGGTCAGGTATGTAATAGGGTTTTGAATGGCTGGCAGTGGTTCTCCAATAAGGAATATTGTGCTAGTTGGGTTAGAGTCCTCATAGGTTGGAAGCCTAATATTGTTGATGTTATGATCATTGAAGTTACTTCTCAGGTCATTCATTGTTTGGTCAAACCCATGAATGGTTCTCCCAATTTTTTCTGCTCTTTCTTGTATGGGTCTATCAGGAATTGTCAAAGGAAAGTGTTATGGCAGGATTTGCAAAAGTTTGGGTATTCTATTCAGGATGATCCTTGGCTTATAATGGGTGACTTTAATGTTATTCTGGATCCTTCTGAGAGGTCTATGGGGTGTTCTGATGTGACTTCTGCCATGATAGATTTCAGGGAGTGCTGTCAGAATATAGGGGTGGGAGATGTCCCTTCTTCAGGGTTGAAGTTTACATCGAACAAGTGTCCGGGGAAAACTACTGGGTTGCTGAAGAAGTTGGATAGAATAATGAGCAATAACTCTTTTTTGAATATTTTTTCAGATATGGCTGCTTCTTTTCTCCCTTTCTTTCATTCTGATCATGCACCTGGTTTTATTTCTTTGAAGGGTCAGAAGCCTTGGAAACCAAAGACCTTCAAGTTTATGAATCATCTTGCAGGTAAGCCTCAATTTTTACCTATTGTTGAATCTAACTGGAAATGTTCTGTGCAGGGTTGTGCTATGTTTTCTGTTGTGTCTAAGCTAAAGAAACTGAAAAAGCCTCTCAGGAAGCTTGGAAGGATGCAGGGGGATCTTTCTGAAAAGGTGAAAACCATTTCTGTGGAGCTAGGTAAAGTTCAAAATGCTGTTGTGGATGACCCTCATAATGCTGAGCTGAGAGAGGAGGAGGTTATCCTGGTCAATGCCCTCAAAAAAGCCTCTTTGGATGAAGAATTATTCCTAAAACAGAAGGCTAAAGTTGAGTGGTTAAGGGTTGGGGATCAGAACACTTCTTATTTCCATAAGGCCATTAAAGGTAGGTTAAGTAGGAATAGGATCAATTCTGTCCTGGATAAGGATGGGTCTTTCTTTGAGGGGGAGGAGGTTGGTAATGCCTTTGTTAGACATTTTGAAGGGTTTATGGGGAGTAATAGTGAGGTTTTAGCCTTAAGGGATCCTAGTGCTCTTTTTGCTACTAAGTTGCCAAGTGAGGTGGCTGATCAGATGGTTAGGGAAGTATCCAATGAAGAAATCAGGAAGGCTATCTTTGATATTGATATTGATAAAGCCCCTGGACCTGATGGATACTCCTCTAAGTTTTTTAGATCTGCTTGGCCTATCATAGGGAATGAGGTGTGTTGTGCTATCAAGGAATTTTTCTATAATGGGAAGTTATTGAAGGAAGTGAATGCTACCATTATCTCCTTGGTCCCTAAATGCTCCAATCCTAGGAGTGTTACTGAATTCAGACCCATAGCTTGTTGTAATGTGCTTTATAAGTGCATAACTAAGATCATCTGTGAGAGGATTAAGGGGTCTTTGGATTTAATTGCAGATGAGTGTCAAAGTGCCTTTATTCCAGGAAGGCAGATTAGTGATAACATTTTAATCACTCAGGAGCTTCTTAGGAATTATCATAGAAAGGTTAGCGCCCCTAGGGTTGCCTTGAAGATTGATCTTCAGAAGGCTTATGACACAGTTAATCATGATTTTTTGGAGGCATGTCTAGTGAACTTTGGTTTTCACCCTTGTATGATTGCATGGATTATGACATGCATTAGGTCTGCTGCATACTCTATTAATGTTAATGGTGAGATGTTTGGATATTTCAAGGGCAAGAGAGGTTTAAGGCAGGGAGATCCTATGTCTCCTTATTTGTTTACCATTGTGATGCAGGTTTTAAAGCTGATTCTTGACAGAAGAATTGCTGAGAGTGGAAATTTTAAATATCATTGGTGCTGCAAGGAACTAAACTTGACTCATGTTTGTTTTGCAGATGACTTATTGGTTTTTTCTCATGCAGATGCTGCTTCTGTAAGGGTGGTAAAGGAGGCTTTGGAGGAGTTTAGTTCAGTGTCTGGGCTTATTCCTAACCTGAGTAAGAGTACCATGTACTTTGGGAATGTGTCTGTGCAGATGCAAAATAGACTGAAAGCTTTACTTCCTTTTAAAGTAGGGGTTCTCCCTGTTAGATACTTAGGAGTCCCTTTACTGTCTAAAAAGCTGTATTCTAGGGACTGTTCAGTTCTTGTGGAGAAGGTGAGGAAAAGGGTGGATGACTGGAAGAATAAATCACTCTCTTTTGCTGGGAGGTTGCAGCTAATAAAATCTGTTTTGTCTTCTATGCACATTTATTGGGCTTCTGTATTCTTGCTGCCTTGTGGTGTCATAGAGGATATTGAAAGGATTATGAATAGATTTTTATGGACTCAATCTGATCTGCTAAGGGGAAGGTTAGAGTGTCATGGGAGTCTGTATGTTGTCCTAAGAGTCAGGGGGGCTTGGTATTAAGTCTCTAAAAATCCAGAATAAAGCTCTTTTGGCTAAACATATCTGGAATTTAATTTCAGGGAAGGACACTATATGGACTAAGTGGATTAGATTGTTTAGACTAAAAGGGATGAGTTTTTGGGGTTTTTTCAAAAAGGGTGAGGCTAGTTGGAGCTGGAAAAGTCTTTTGAAAAATAGGGAAGTTATTTGGGCTCACTGTTTGAAAAGTATAGGGGATGGTCGTACTACTTCTGTCTGGTATGATTATTGGTGCCCATTAAGTCCTTTGTGCTCTTTCATTTCTCCTAGAGATATTCATAGGAGTGGTTTCTCTCTTACCTCTATAGTTGCTGATGTTATTAGTAATGGAGATTGGGTTTGGCCAGAGGAGTGGAATAACAAGTATCCTTGTCTTTCTCAGATGAGGCCTCCTTTTCTGACAGAAGGGAAGAAGGATAGTGTTTTTTGGAAGACTAAGGAAGAGACTCTAGTGGCTTTTGAAACTAGGGTTGTTTTTAAGGATTTGAGTCTGCACAGGGATGAGGTTCCATGGGCTAAAGTGGTGTGGTTTAGCCAATCTATCCCTAGGCATGCTTTTACCTTATGGCTGGCATGCCATCAAAGGCTCCTTACTCAGGACAGGTTATTGAGTTGGGATGCCAGGGACAACCTATTATGTGCTCTGTGTGGGGAAATAAGAGATAGTCATTCACATTTATTTTTTGAATGTCCTTTTTCAACAATGGTTTGGGAAGGAATGAAGGGGATGGCTGGATTGGAGGATGTTCCTGCTAAGCTGTTGGATTGTGTGCAAATTTTGTCCTTTGCTCAGCTAGGGAGGTCTGCTAAAAGTATTATTCAGAGGCTTGTTTTGGCTGCCATGGTATATTTTATATGGCAAGAAAGAAATGCTAGAATTTTTAGAAAGGAGAGTAGAACTGCTGAAGCTCTGTGTGCTATTATCAGAGATACTGTAAGGCTTAAATTGTTGGGATTGAGGATTCAGGCTTCTGTTAGCAGTGTCAAATTCAGCAGGATGTGGGGCTTTAAGGTGGTATGGAAGGACCCTCTTAAACAGGTTTCCCAATGTTGTTCTTAATTATTCTTTTATGGGTTAGGGTTGTGAGGGAGGTTAGTTGGGTTTGGTTTCTCTTTAGGGATGGTCTTAGGCCATGGGGGTTAGTATTTATTAATAAAGTTAACTATAATATAATGGTAAATATGGTGAATCTGGTCCTGGGCTGGGTGATCATGATTTTATTATTGCTGAGTCAGTTTAATAACTTGATCAGGAATGATGATGGGAAGGGAGGGTCTATGGGAGCTTTGGGAGTCATATGGTGGTCATTTCAGCGATGGGTAGAGATCTGGTATGGGATAACCCATGCTTCCTGTTGGTTTGATCCATTTCTTCTTTTGTGTCTGTATTGGTATTGGTGTGTCAACTTATACTTTTGGAGTTCTCTTCTGTTGATGCTTGTGCCTGGTGACAGGTCTAGTATCAATTCTGATGTCTGTGTTAAGGGGTTAGGATTGTATGGTCTTGGGATAAGACAAAGCCTAGGAGTTATAAGGATGGAACAAGGTCATATCTTTAGGTTTCTGTTCCTTGTTATGTCTTTTATCTTTTTTAGCTCTAGATATGGCCTTGAAACCTTGTCTTTCTTTTCTTTCTTATACCTTTTCTTGGTTTGGTGTCTTGAGTCTTTTACATCCTTTTGGATGAGGGGGAAGGGATTTTATGGGAATCAAGGAGTTATATGGTTGACTAAAAGCCTGTGGGTAGTAGCCTTAGCTATTAGATCCAACCCATTGTTCTGTGGATGGTGTGTTTTTCATACACCTGTGGGTATTTTTTTGTGTTTAAAACTTAGGATTTTAGGATGTTGCATACATGATAGTTCCTCTTTAGCTATCATGAATGTGCTCACCTTAGCCTGTGGGGATTTAGGTTTTTGGGTGCAGGAGGTTTGCACTAGCCATGGAGAGATAAGGAAGCATTGTTCCTCTGCTTGTAGGTCACATTTCCCCTTCATTTCTTGGTATTTTGTTTTGTTTTTATTGTTTTTTAGAACAGTGCAGAGGAACAAAAACCAGTGTTATAATGGTGTGTGTTTTAGTGTTGGCCTGTGTGAGTTTTATGTGCATTTGTGCATGGGAGGGGGGTCTATAATGGGTCATGGTGGCATCTGGAGACTTAAAAAACGATGGGTAGAGATCTGTATTCATTTCTTGTCTGCTCTCTTTCTTTTCTTTTCTGTCCTGTCTTGTTTGCCTTCTGGTCTGGGAAAGGGGGGGATATATAAACTTCTATGGGATTTTATCCTGTGCAGAGATCTTGGTCCATTATTGACACTCTGGCACAGGTCTGCGTTGTATGATTGGTGGTTAGGAGTTTTGAGGCTCATGGGGAGCATAAACAAGGGAGATATAAGGCTGGACTGTACTGTTGGCTATAGGACATTATTTTCTCTCTATTTTTTGTTTCTAGCTCTATCCAACAGTATGGGAACCCTCAACATTTTTTTGGTAATCTTTCCAAGCCTGTTTTCTTGTTTTTTATCATTTGAGTCTGTTGTGTCAATCCCACTTGGGATCTGTCAGGGATGGGTCAATCTGGGTTGGGTTGATTGCATTAAGAGCTGTATGGTTGAGGTGGTGGAAATAATTACATATGATAAATGGGCAAGGTTTGAATTCTACTGGAAGCAGCTTTGGGATGAAAAGATCAGCAGTCTGTATAAGGGTAGTATTGTCAATTTGTACAGCACTTGGCTGAAATATATTCTGCTACAATATAATACAGGAGTTCAAGATTTTGGAATGGAAGGTTTTTGTGCTTATTATATTAATAGCTGGAAAGGGGTGAGCAGAGTTCTAAATTTTTCTGTTTGGCTGCTGATAAGGCATGTGTTGCTGTGTCTGACTGTTGTTACTACTGATATGAGGGTGGAAGCTAATAGGTTCAAAATGTTTAGTACTGCCACTACACTGGTGGAAGTGCTTAAAGAGTGCAAGCATGTTTGGAACTATTTAGTTGCAGTTGTTGTTTTAGGAAAGCTGCATTTGTTCTTGATACTTAGTATTAAGTGCAAAGTCCATATCCTCATATCCTGGCATGATTGGGGGGCTATAGGAGATTTTTTGATTGTGGGGATAGGCAGTAATGTAGGTTTAAATGTTGATGTTTGTCAAACTCTTATAGCTGCATATGGATGCCTGTTTCATATGTGCTGTGTTTACAAGTTATGGAATATGTGTAAGAACTCATCATGCAAGCTGGTGGTTAGGATGTCTTGTAACTGGTCTGAGGGATGGGTTTGGGAAGTATGGTTGATATGGAGAATCTTTAGTGATGGGTTGTTAGGTACTAAGCTGAAGTGTATTAGCAACAAGGTGGGCAGTGGGGTTGAAATTAAAGGGTATTGGTTTAGTTGTTGGTTTTATTATCCGGTTAATGATTTAGAGATAAGAGGTAAACTGGGCTTTAGGAATTGGGTTGAGTTCTGGTTAAGAGTGCAATACATGAAGTGGTTTGGGCTGAATATTGCTGTTTGGGGGCTATTGATTGGGAGCTATTGGTCTGCGATATGGATTAGTTTGAGAGAGAAGTTTGTATGGTGGTTTGGGCTATTCTTATTGAGTATTCAGACAATGGGTTTTGAAGGCATGGGGCACCAAATGAAGGAATTGGGCTGGTTGAAGTTCACGAGAGGCTGGATTGTGGAGAAAGTGAAGACTATGGGCCTGCTGAAGATGAACTGGCTGATTTGTAGTTGGGCTTGTGTTGGCCTTTGTTTATTTTATGTTTATGTCATGGATCTTTGTTGGACCTTTTATATTTTGTTTGGGCTTAGGATTTCTTTGTTAGTTTGGCCCGTTTTTTCCTTTTCTGGTTTTATTTTTTTATCTGTTTTTCTTTTTTAGGCCTAATTTAAGATCTTGGGTTTATGTCCCGGGTCTTGGTTAGGCTTTGTCTTGTATTTTGTTTTTAATCAATAAATGTTTGCCGGGGTTTTTCCCCTTTTCCAAAAAAAAAAATCGCCTGATAAACTCCTGAAATGCATACCACATGACCTAATCGCCTATATTAAGGGCGATTAGCCCTCATAATCGCCTGTTGACTTTCATAATCGCTAGTTGACTTTTCCTAATCGCATGTACTGCTGCTGTAAGCGTATTTTGGCATTCCGAGACCTGATTTGACACCTAGGAACATGGTAGGAACCCCGTATCATACCTACTAACTTGGTAACATGTGTTTGGATTTATTTATGTGCTAATTGAACTATGTGCTAGAACTTGTTGGATTTTAACGCATGTTAAGTGTGATTGCATGATTGTATGATTGAGAGTGCAAGTATAACACGGGGAGTCTCGAGTCATCAATGGGATGTCGGGTCTTGTACATTTAGTCAGTTTAACAGTAAACGTGTTTTCAAACGAACTTGGTTATGGTCTGGACATCTAGGGACTAAGTAACCTACGGGTTATTAGTCTAAGTACTTGTAACTGTCATATGTTAGGTCACCGCTTTACGGGGCTAGCGTAGCTTGCTGATTTTATTCATTATTTGAAGTAACGCAACCTAAGGTGAGTTCACGGCCCCACTTTTAACTGGTTTCACTTTTTGGGGGAGAAAACATGTGTTAAACTTATGTTTTGGTAACAACTGTCATACTATGGGTTTCTATGGTTTACTATACGATCTTTGGAAGTCCCGGGGGAAACCATGAATGTGCGGGTTAGCACAACGGGGAAATGTGAATAGATCTATTGGGAGTGACCAACCCCACTCGTCGGCTTGGAGGGCCGGGCGGGTGCATATTGTCTCAAACAGGAACAGGTTTACTATTCGGGCATAACATCTGGTTTGCGAGTTAGTAATGGTTTTCCAATCGTAGTAGTGACAAAAACATACGCCTAGCTAGCGTACTTTGGTTTACAAGTTTATATAGTATGGACAGGATGAACTTGGTACTTTATTTTACAAACCTGTGAACTCACCAGCATTTTTGTGCTGACGTAACTCTTACATGTTTTCTCAGGTCGCTAAGGTAGCATCACGGGACTAGGGCGCACGCGTCTGCACGACGTCCAGTTAGGGTTGCATGGTTTTCAAACACTGAATATTTTGGATTACTTTTGGTTATGTTTTGAGAATAAGCTTCCGCTGTTATTTGGGATTTTAACTTATGTTTTTGAAATTGCATATGTTCATTTAGACTTGTTTATTATGATCGTTGACTTGGATCCTGGTTTGTCATGCGCCTCGCGGTAAAACTCCGCAAGTGGATTTTGAGGGTGTGACAGATTGGTATCAGAGCCAATGGTTATAGTGAACTAGGACTGCATGTAGAGTCTAGTCTATAGCCGAGTCGCACACACTAGACGATCACATAGTACTAAATGTTATGGTGGGTTACGTATGGGCTTGTCGGGGTGTCTTTAAATCATCTGACCCTTCTGTGTTACATCATCCGTTCTCTCTTACGTCGGGTTACTTGCTTTCTAGGCAGTGTGGTATATTGGGGTTAATTGTGTACTCTTGAGATTTGTCCAAGGCTCGGACATCTTCCTTTCATACTCCAATAAAAACACTCGCCATAAACTACCGTAGCATTACGGTGTATGGCTAAGAGACTATGTCCGGTGATTTGAACTTTGAACTAGGAGAACACTTGGAGGACCATGTAGAGCGGTTTATCATTTCGGGTGCACACGAAATCATAAACCGAAATTCATGAAAGCCCTAGTGAGCTCCGGGTTTGAATGGATAGTCCTGGATTGGATCTAGCCTTGATCTTGTGAACGCTAGTGGTTGTCATTAGCTATGAAACTAAATTTTCTCGTTCTTTTTGTCAGAATCATGTCTGGAGTACGTGGAGGACGTAGAGGTGGCCGCACTGGTGGGCGTGATGGTGGTGGTGGTCATGGAGGTGTAAACCTAACACAAGAAGACCTGAACAACTTGCTGCAAGCTGCCTTCTAGCTAGGGCACAATGGTGGTGGTAAGTTGACCTATCAACTTTTGCCTCATTGGTGAACCTTGTTTACATCATTCGTGGTTTTCTTACGTGTTTCATTTCAGGTGGTCCTGTTAACCCACCCCCAGCTATGTGTACCTACAAGATGTTTCGGGACTGTAAGCCCCAAGAATTCTCTGGCACTGAGGGTGCGGTGAGCTTGCTCAGGTGGTTAGAGAAGGTGGAGTCAGTGTTTTTGATATGTAACTGTCTCCCAGAGGATCGAGTCAAGTATGCTGCCGCGTTATTTCAGAATGTTGCTTTGACATGGTGGAACAATACCACCCAGAACATGGGTTTGGGGGAGGCTTATGCCATGCCATGGGAAAATTTTGTTCAGCTATTGAAGCGAGAGTACTGCCCAAGGGAAGAAATTCAGAAACTAGAGCATGAGGTGTGGAACCTCAAGATGACCGGGTCAGAGATTGAAAAGTATACGGTAAGGCGTAATGAATTGGCAGTGCTGTGTCCTGATTTGCATGTGCCAGAATACAGGAGGATTGAACACTATATCTCAGGGCTAGTACCAGAGATAGCAGGGTTGGTGGCTGCGGGAAATCTTCCTACATACTCAGATGTGGTCCGATCGGCTCACAGGATGACAAATTTGAAAGTGAGTGAGGGTATCTTGCCTGCTAAGGGTTCGATTGTCAAGGCCCCGGAGAGTAACAAGCGCAAATGGGATAATGAGGGGAAGGGTTCTGTGCCAGCACCAACACAGCAGGGTAAGAGGTTTGATAGCGGGGGTTCTTCTTCTTCTGGTTCCAAACCGGGTGGTTATGCGAGGAAACTACCTAAGTGCAACAAATGTGGGCGTCATCATCAGGGGGACTGCGACCTTAATCGTTGCCATCGCTGCCAGTGACTTGGGCATTTTGCTAAAGACTGTCGGGCGACACTTCCTTCCACCCAGGCCCCAACTGCTACCCCGGCTCCTACTGCTCAAGGAACTTCGGGGAAACAGGGTTGCTATAACTGTGGGGAGGCTGGGCATTACAAGAAGGAGTGCCTGAAACTGAAGCAGGGCGGGGATGTGAGGGATAGAAACGGTAACGGGAACAATGGGGGCGGTGGCAGAAATGCACGTGCCTTCGTCATTGGAGCCGCAGAGGCTAGACAGGATCCTGACACAGTTACCGGTACGTTCCTTCTCAATAATCGCTCTGTTAGTGTTTTGTTTCATTCCGGTGCCGATAAAAGTTTTATATCTCTGGATGTTAGTCGATTGCTAGATGTAGTACCCGTACCATTAGAGGCTAAGTATATAATTGAATTGGCTGACGGTAAAAAGATTGAAGCGACTTGTATCCTTCGGGAGTGTCACATAGAGTTGTCGGGTTTGTCTTTCCCCATCGACCTTATGCCGGTACCTTTGGGTAGTTTTGACGTTGTTGTAGGCATGGATTAGTTGTCTTTGTATCGCGCCATTTTGAGATGCAGGAATTGTCTAGTCAGTTACAGGAACTCTTGGACAAGGGTTTCATCAGACTAAGTTCTTCCCCTTGGGGAGCCCCGATTCTGTTGGTCAAGAAGAAGGATGGAAGTTTTCGTTTGTGTGTGGATTACAGATAGTTGAACAAAGTGACCATCAAGAACCCTTATCCTCTTCCTCGTATTGATGATCTATTCGACCAACTCCAGGGTTCTAGCTACTACTCTAAGATTGATTTAAGGTCCGGGTACCACCAGTTACGCGTAAGGGAAGCTGACGTTGCAAAGACTGCCTTTCGGACACGTTATGGCCATTTTGAGTTCTTGGTCATGCCTTTCGGTCTCACTAACGCACCGGCGGTTTTCATGGATTTGATGAACCGCGTTTGTAAACCGTATCTTGACAAGTTCGTCATAGTGTTTATTGACGACATCCTGATTTACTCCAAGAACAAGGCCGAACACGAAGAACACCTGCGTTTAGTTTTGGAATTTTTGCGACGGGAACAACTTTACGCGAAGTTCTTAAAGTGTGACTTTTGGTTACGCGAAGTTCAATTCCTAGGGCATGTGGTTAATGAACTATGAATTCATGTCGATCCAGCTAAGATCGAAGCAATCAAGGACTGGGAAGCACCAAAGACGCCAACTGAGGTCCGGCAATTCTTAGGCCTTGCGGGCTATTACCGTCATTTCATTAAGGGGTTTTCGAAGATCGCTCAACCCCTCACCACTCTTACTCAGAAGGATAGAAAATTCGACTGGGGTGAACCACAAGAGTCAGCATTCCAAAAACTGAAGTCTAAACTTTGTTCTGCTCCTATTCTGTCCTTGCCCGAGGGCACCGAATATTTCGTTGTTTACTATGATGCTTCTATTCATGGTCTCGGTTGCGTGTTGATGCAACGCGAGAAAGTGATTGCGTATGCTTCACGTCAACTCAAGGTTCACGAGAGGAACTACACCACCCATGACTTGGAGTTGGGTGCAGTGGTATTCGCGTTGAAAATTTGGAGGCATTACTTGTACGGTACCAAATGCACCATCTACACCGATCACAAGAGTCTCCAGCATATTTTCGACTAACAACATCTGAACATACGACAGCGTCGCTGGGTTGAACTCCTGAACGACTATGATTGCGCCATTAAGTACCATCCTGGCAAGGCGAATGTGGTAGCAGACGCCTTGAGCAGGAAGGAATCAACAAACCCTCGTCGCGTTCGGGCGTTGCAGCTCACCATTCATTCCTCTCTACCTGACCAACTCCGTTCTGCTCAGTTAGAAACTTTGATGGAGGAAAACCTCAAAGCTGAGACTATGCACGGTGCCGACAAGCACCTCGAGCGAAGGCCTGATGGCCTGCACTACTTCGCAGAACGCGTATGGGTTCCTTTATTCGGGGGACTTCGGGAGCTTGTCTTAGATGAGGCTCACAAATCCCGGTATTCCATTCATCCTGGTTCAGATAAGATGTACCAAGATCTAAAGGTGCTCTACTGGTGGCCAAACATGAGGTCGGATATAGCCTCTTACGTGAGCAAATGCTTGACCTGTGCTAAGGTCAAGGTGGAATACCAGAAACCGTTGGGTCTCTTGCAACAACCTGAAATTCCAGAGTGGAAATGGGAGCGGATCACGATGGACTTTGTCACGAAACTACCTAAGACACCTAGCGGGTGTGATAAGATATGGGTGATTGTTGATCGGTTGACGAAATCAGCCCATTTTCTCGCCATTAAGGAGACCGATACTATGGATCGTTTGGCTCGTCTCTATCTCAAGATAGTTGTTTCTAAGCACGGTGTGCCGGTTTCTATTATTTCAGATCGTGATTCCCACTTTACTTCTCACTTCTGGAAATCCTTGCACAAGGCTTTGGGTACCCAGCTAGACATGAGTACAGCTTATCACCCACAGACAAACGGTCAGAGTGAACGCACAATTCAAACTTTAGAAGACATGCTTCGGGCATGTGTGATCGATTTTGGCAAAAGTTGGGAAGCTCACCTACCATTAGTAGAATTCTCTTACAACAACAGTTACCACACGAGCATCAAGGCAGCTCCGTTCGAAGCGTTGTACGGGCGGAAATGCCGGTCCCCACTTTGTTGGGCTGAGGTGGGTGAGAGTCAACTCACTGGGCCTGAGCTAGTGTACGAAACTTCGGAGAAGATCGTACAGATTCGTAACTGGTTGGCAGCGGCACGGGATCGGCAAAAGAGTTATGCCGATCAGCGCCGCAAGCCATTAGAATTCCAAGTTGATGACAAAGTACTTCTGAAAGTTTCACTGTGGAAGGGCGTCATACGCTTTGGGAAGCGTGGAAAACTTAACCCTCGGTATGTCGGACCATTTACGATCCTGGAACGGATTGGACCGGTAGCATATCGACTTGATTTACCGACGGAGCTCGGCAACGTACATAACGTCTTCCATGTGTCTAACCTAAAGAGGTGTCTGGCTGATGAGTCTCTTATTGTTCCACTGGAAGAGATCAAGGTTGATGATCGTCTTCGGATTGTGGAGGAACCTGTCGAGATTCTTGACTACAAGATTCGTAGCCTACGTCATAGCAAAATTCGCATTCTTAAGGTTTGCTGGAACTCGAACCGAGGACCAGAGTACACTTGGGAACGGGAGGATCAGATGAAGTCTAAGTATCCTCATCTTTTTCCTAAGAAGGCGTTTGAATCGAGATATATTACCACAGAAGCTGAATGAATCTCGGGGCGAGATTCCTTCTAACGTGGGGATGATGTGACAACTCGGGTAAATCTCTCTCTTGGTTTCTATCTTTTATCTGTTCTTTTGTTTATTCCTTTTGGTACTTGTGCAATTTTTGGGACGAAAATTCTTTTAACGTGGGGATGATGTGACACCCGGCAAATTCAGGTTGACAACATTGTCTAGGTCAAAGTCTACCTTAGCGAGTCACGCGTATATTATACTTAACTGGGTCAGTTGATTCGTGTTATGGTTCGGGAACCGTTATTTAGTCTAGAGGATCATTAGATGTTAGTCTAGAGGATCATTAGATGTCAGTCCTTAACCAAGGGTACAAGGGGTGATGATTCATAGAATCGTCAAAGCATAGGGAAAATACAAGTCTCGAGTCCCGGGAATTGGTGAACGAGTGTGAATGTGTTTGTTTGCAAGTATTATGTGTTTACAATCATTATGTGACTTGTCGGTATGTGAAAATGTGTTAACATATGTTAAAACGGGGTTTAACGCGCAAAACACGTAGAACCAAACCCTGAGGGCGATTAGGAGGCCCTAATCGCCTTCCTCAGGGCGATTAGCTTCACATGTTAGGCGATTGGGCTTGGCTATAGGCGATTGGGGGGCTAATCGCCTATAGTGAAGGCGATTAGCAGCCCTAATCGCCTGATAAAGCTGCATATCCTTTATCAGAGTCTGTTGCATGATCAGATATCTTACGGCCTTCCCGTTCCTCCATTCAGGTGTCAGAAACTTCAAATGTACCTATAGTTACGACCTTTAAAACTCGAGTCTTTTCTTGTGTACGAATCTCTTTGTCATTGTCACATCGTGAGTCTGATTACCACCCAGTCAGCTTCGTATCCTTCATCTGAGTCTGTTGCATGATGAGATATCTTACGACCTTCCCGTTCCTCCATTCGTGTGCTCGAAACTTCAAATGTACGGATAGTTATATCCTTTAAAACCCGAGTCTTTTCTTGTGTACGAATCTCTATGTCATTGTCGCATCGTGAGTCCCATTACTGTCCGGTCTACTTCGTATCCTTTATCTGAGTCTGTTGCATGATCTGATATCTTATGGCCTTCATGCTCCTCAATTCGGGTGCCCGAAACTTCAAATGTATCGATAGTTACGTCCTTTAAAACTCGAGTCTTTTCTTTTGTACGAATCTCTATGTCATGGTCGCATTGTGTGTCCGATTAACGTCCGGTCAGCTATGTATACTTCATCTAAGTATGTTGCATGATCAGATATCTTATGGCCCTCCCGTTCCTCTATTCGGGTGCCCGAAACTTCAAATGCACAGAGAGTTATATCCTTTAAAACTAGAGTCTTTTCTTGTGTACGAATCTCTTTGTCATTGTCGCATCGTGAGTTCGATTACCGTCCGGTCCCCTTCGTATCCTTTATCTGAGTCTATTGCATGATTAGATATCTCACCGCCTTCCCGTTCCTCCATTCAGGTGTCCGAAACTTCAAATGTACCTATAGTTACGTCCTTTAAAACTCGAGTCTTTTCTTGTGTACGAATCTCTATGTCATTGTCAAATCGTGAGTCGGATTTCCACCCAGTCAGCTTCGTATGCTTCATCTGAGTCTGTTCCATGATCAGATATGATGTGTTGCAAAACACAGCTAATTTCCTATATATTTTGTAGTCATTCTCGAGTCTTTTTTATTTATTTTAGCGTTTTATTAGATTTTTATTAGTTTTGAGTCATTGTTAGTATTTACGTATTTATTTTATATTTTGTAGGTGTTCATAGACATTGGAGCGTAGACGATAAACTTTGGCCGAGCCAAGAACACCCAAGTCGGGAACACCCGGAGCAAACTTAGAATATACTACTACTACTAATAATAATAATAATAATAAAATATTAATAATAAAAAAAAGAAAGTGAATAGACTTGGGCCGAGCCCAAGTCCATACAATCTAACAATTTGTTATTGGGATGGAATTTTTTTTTGGACGGCACGTTTATTATCAAAAGAGGGGCGACACATATTTTTTATTGATTATTGTTCGAAGGAAGTCAGAGGAGCGCCAAAAAGCAAAGCAGAAGGGGTTATTCATCGAAGACAAAGGGAATTTTCAAGGAAGTGTAGGCCAGGAAGGCTAGGGTTTGATTATAATAATTTTTGGCTTTATATTTATTTACTTCGTGTTTATAAATATTAGTAACATGACTAATTATTATTTTGAACCTATGTTTTCATCACTTTCTATGACTATGAGTAGCTAAACTTTTACTGCTACCTAGGTATTGATGATGGATGACAATTGATTAGTAGTTTTCGGTTTGGATCTATGTTATGTTTTGGATTGTGTTTTGGTAAAGGTTTTCTAATAAGGTTTCTTTTGTATATGCGTGCTTGATATCTAAATATTAATACTTGTTTAGCTTAATTCTAGTTTAATTGATTCTGTATCTTTTGACTTACGATTTTGTGAGTATCTTAGACTTGGTGTTTTTCATATATTTTGTGGTTGCTAGACGTAGTAAACACTAGAAACAAGTTAATTAATTATTTGGTAATTTAGCATTCTACCACCTTTGAGACCGAGAGGAGATTAGGTGTCAGTGTGTCTAGCTTGGTAGGTATTCGGGACAGTGGTCTGCACGAGAGTGAGTCACCCTTAGCGTGCCTGTTTTGTTAGCATCCTATGTTAGAAACCTGTTAGAATAACTATCCCTTGCATCCC